>JAQMRL010000008.1:48455540-58455540 GCA_035578175.1 Catonia carolina
TCTGTTCGTACAATTTCTTTCACTTTCACAACATTTTCGTCTGTTCGGGAAGTCGACGGTCGTCCAGAACGAGGTTTGTTCTCAATGGACATGTCGCCATTTTTAAAGCGCAAAAACCACTCGTACACTTGGGTTTTTCCAATAGCGTCGTCTTTGTAAGCTGTGTTCAACATTACAACTGTTTCCGCGGCGTTTTTACCGAGCAAGAAGCAAAATTTCACAGCCGCACGTTGTTCATTAAAACTTGCCATCATGAAAAACGACACGAGCACAAAACAGCACTAGCGAGAACAATCACTGCACGAGAACAGAACAAGCTAGATCAACGAACAAAATGGCATTGAACTGGCAATGAGTAGCGCTACAAGCAGCCTAGTGGCGGGAATTTGTACTGCACAAGCTCCGCCCACAGCAGAGCTATTCCGGATACTTTTGGGTACCCCCTCGTATGACTGAACTATTTAAGAACATAAGAGGTAGGGATGTAGAAGACATTAGTCAGAGTTATCTCCTCTGAGAGTAATCAATTTCACTACACAGCCAGATCCTGTGGTGAATGAAGTGAAGATGTCATTTGTATGGTGGAAAGTGAGTGCTTTTCGGAAGGTTTGGCATACTGATTAGCATACTCTTTCAACTCAGTGAAGAAGGCAATAGTAAACCACCTCACTCCGCGTTTTTACTTAGTAAAACCTCTAGAGTTTCAAACTAGCCTTTCGGCTATTGACCTAAACAACAACAAGTACCCTACAACCTAATAAATTACAAGTATTTATTACATTATTTATGACCACATTAGTTACATAAATCTAAAAAAATTAAAAATTTTAGTAAATAATAAACTAATTAGATAATTTCGCATTTAATTAAACTAAATATTATTTACTACCAATTAATTACATGATACACGATAAACACAGAAGAAGTTACATAGTAAAACAAACGATACGCAGAAGACGTTAAACATTTTACAACGTAACTGCTACGACGAGCACAATTTAACTCACTGAATGACAGATCAAAAACTAACTGAGGACCAAACCCAACGGCTGCTTATATACATGAAGCTCCGGAAGTAACAAGAAGGACAGAGATTTTCGATATAATAATAAAATACAAAATCTTTCGAAGAATTATGATTTCTGTATGACTTTCTGTTTAAGAATTGTGAAGTTGAAGATGGTATTCTGTTGTAAAATCATTTATCGATAATGATCACTTTTATTCTTTTTTTTGTACAGAATCAACTTTACACCACGTGAGGTGACTTTAGACGTTTATGGAAGCTCGTTTTGCAGCCCAGATTTTCAGAATTCGTTCACTGTACGCTATTCTCTTTTCATTAGTCCACCCGGTAATCTGTTTTTACTCTTTATAGAAGCCCTTAAATTCCGTAATTAGTTGCCTGAATTTGGTTCGGTTCATCAAGTTTTGTTGGGTTATTCCAGTTTTCCAATATTCTTTCTGACTTCTTTTACCCATTTATCCAACATATTAGCTCTATTGTTAAGTAACTTAATTTTTTAGTCACCCGGTTGTCATCCGTTTTATAGAGATGTCGGTTAAATATTTTCCTTTATTCATTGATTTCTAATGTAAATCCCCGGAAAGATATTATTTTTAAAAAGTTTAAAAAAGTCCATGGGCTATCAAATTTGAAATTTATATAAATATACCTTTTAAAAATTTAATTTATTACCTGTTATTTCTGTAATGTTTAAATTATTTCCAATATTGTGCAAGAGAATCACGTTATCAACAGCTATTGATCAACACAAAAGTTTTTGATTTCTGATAAACGAAACGTTTAAAAACAAAAGTCAAAATAACTGTAGCAAAGTTATTAAGATAAAGATCAAATGCAGACACAAATTTCTAACCGGATTTGAAATTAGATTCAACAAGGATGTGATGAGAGCGTATGAGAAAGGATAATGGGGGAATGCATCTGCGGTTGTAATAAACATCTCTTGATGAAAATCCATTTAAATCTCCCGGACATTCAATGCGGACAACTAGTACATATTGTATGTTTGTCAATAACACAGCTGACACCGGTAAATGCATTTACATCACAAACAGTCTCCGCAACTTTTATTCTTTAATTGAAAAGCTTTAATTTAAAACTTCATTTCATCTAGGAATAATGAATTATTTAGTTTGTCTAGGTATGGTTAAATGATCATGAATATGCATCACGATTAGGATTATTCTGAAAAACAATAAATTAATAAATTATAGCAGGTCTTCCATTTACTAGTCTCGTATTTACCTTGGCTCGGATTTAACGTAACTCATTTGAGAAAAGAAAAATTTCGCTCCTGCCCCTTACGTCACTTTCTTGTGAGTTTTGATAATTAATGTTATATTTCTACCTTAACGCAAAAATTTGACAACTCTTGCTCTTACATTATTTATTCACTTCGATAATTTCTTTAGGTCAAGTGGTAAATATTCTCCCACGGTTACTATACTAGACGGTAGTGGTCACGCACAGCTGCTGTGAGAAATAAGATGACGTAGCTGGTCCCCAAAAACTAGGCCGGTGCGTAGTGACGGTACGATTTTTGGATTGTTTTTACAAACATAGTAGTTTAGGTATGATGACACTGGAAATCGATTTTAATTTTAATAATTCTTTGTTTGCGGCCTGAAGTTTTCCTCTAAGTAACTTGTTTTCTTCTTTTAATTCGGCGTCACGTTTTAAGAGATCAGTTTCCTCTGACTGCGCAATATACGAATTTGGCGGTTCTTCATAAAACAAGGCCTACCATCCTTTACGGCTATCTCTTCATTTTGTAAACTGTCTGTGTTGTAATTGGAAGATGATTTTTAAATATCATAAACTTCCTTACGAGCGTATCGTTTCTCTGCTCGTTTTTTACGTTCACTACAAGTCGGGTTTACCGAACGTAAAACGGCACTACAGATCGGCAAGTTGAAATGTGAGACTGAATTCGTCTTTAGGGCACGTTTTAATGGAAGAAGTAGCAATTCGGACTTTAAATCACGTACATAATCCGATTCGTCGAAATGTACTGACACACGCGACCATCAGCAGAAAATGAATCGGCCCGATTGCAAGCATTTATAACTAGTTTCACTGACCTTTGGAAAACGGTAAAACTTATAATGCCCATCTCCTTTTGGTATCTATTGTGATTAGAACACCCGGCATTTCCAAAATACACCATTATTAAAGACTAGTAAAGTATTACAGACCGTATTAAGACTAGTAAACATCACAGACCGACACGGTACGTATCGTGCGTCAGCTGTCGCTGGTGACCAGTGACGTCAGAGGGTGGGGCTTGTCACTGCGCATATTGCTGATGATCCCTGTCGTCTAGTAAAGTAACTGTGTATTCTCCTGACACTATGAAAAAAGTTAATAACTAAACTTAAACGAACTACCGTGGAAGATAAAAGTGTTTAAAGTCAATTCTTTTGTTTGTGATTTGGCAAAGTGTCTGGTGATTCCACAAAATATGAGTTAAATTCATTAACAATGAAAAGTAGGTTATTGATGATATTTCCGTCTTTATTCAGTAACATATCTATAATATGATTAATGGTATTAAATCTTAATGAAAAACATGGGTTCACCTTTTTGCCCATAACAGGCAGGTGGAATGTTAAATTAATTGCACTCGGTTCCAGGGCTACAAAAAATAGTTATGTTTCTTATCACATAGTCAGCAAATTATATGACTGAACTATTTAAGAACAGAGGAGGTAGAGGTGTAAAAGACACTAGCCCGAGTTATCTCCTCTGAGAGTAATGAATTTCACTACACCGCCAGAACCTGTAGGGAATGAAGTGACTGTGTCATTTGCAGGGTGGAAAAAGGGTGCTTTTCGGAGTGCCTGGCATGCTGATAAGCATACTCTTTCCACTCATTGAGGAAGGCATTAGTAAACCACCTGTGTTTTGTTAGTTTTATTACTAATATTAGGTTATATTGTTTGTTATTTGCATTGGCAAGAGAAAATCGTGCGAGTGTTTCACACCAGATTTTTATATAAATAGACATAAAAGGTTAATTGAAATTCAGTAAATTTATTAAATTTATAAGCACGAGAAATCAGAAGTAGACTTAAGAAAATTTATGCAAAACTACAAAATAAATTAAACAAAGTTTTTTTATAAACTTCTTCACAGTGATGCATGGAATAAATGTATTACATTAAAATTGTGTTAACATTGCTTAAAACAGGTATAGCTCGAATAAATAATTAAAATTAAAAGTTTTAATTAGTTAAAAGTTATCCAGTTAAAAAGTTCGAGGCCTATCGGTTATTTTTTTATATTTTATTCTTTAGAAAGAGAGTTAAATCTATACCAGTCGATTCAGGCAAGGTTATGAACATAGTTTCTATAAAAATCAGTTCAGTTGATGGTAGCGTAACCTTATTGATTTTAATTAAATTAAATCAAAGTTTTTAATGTGAAAATACTGACAAATTTTAAGAAAAGTTGGTTTTACAGGCTTTTAAAGAAGTTAAATTGTTAAACGGAAGTAAATAATGTTTTCCTCTTCATAATATCTGATTATATTTTCCCATTTATCTATTTATATATATATATTTATTTATATTTATATACATATATTTATTTTTCTGCCCATAACAGACATGTGGAGTCAAATTACTTACACGCAATCTGTTTGTTGCAAGGCTAAAATAAATAGTTCCGTTTCTTATCACATGGTCAGCCAATTAAATGACTGAATCATTTAAGAACAGAAGAGGTAGAGGTGTAAAAGACACTAATCAGAGTTATCTCCTCTGAAAGTACTGAATTTCATTATACAGCCAGACCCTGCGGTGAATGAAGTGAAGGTGTTATTTGCAGAGTGGAAGGTATGTGCTTTTTAGAGGGCCCAGCATGCTGAAAAGCGTACTTTTCCATTCAGTGAGGAAGGTATTGGTAAACCACCTCACTCCTCGTTTTACTTAGTAAAACCTCTACAGGTTCAAACCAGTCTTCGGCTGATGACCTAAATAACATATATCTACTTATGATACAACTGTTTCATTTTTTTTAACTTTATTTTATTAAAATTTCACAACTGTAGGCTACAATTTGACTACTTGTGAAAATGATAAAACTATAACTATGAATTAAGGTACTTCAAGGAGAACACCACCCAGCGACAGGACTCCAGCATTATAAGGACGTTTGTTAATATTTATTTGTTTAAATTTTGAAAACTGTGTACGTATGTAGCCAATATAGTTTACCTTATATTGTTTCTCCTCAATCGTCTGCGTAGACGCCTTGGGGGATTACCTGGGAGAAGTTCATTGTCTAGATCACGTATAAGGAGGTTCCGGTGGTGGAACATTTTGTCCTTAAATCTGATATAAAGTCTGTAGAAAGAATCGTTGACATAAGGTATATGTAATGTACGCGCGCCAGCTCATGATCTCTGTCGCCTGGGGAAGTGGGGCGGGTGGCGTAATAGAATGTGACTAATATTTTTGTCTTATCGTTCAGTACAAAAACATTTAGTCATCGTGTAAATATTATTATTATGTCTATGTATTAATTTATTATAGGCCTACGTATTATTGCTTTTCACAACGGATACACGTGTCACAATATACAGTTGTACATTTGTGCCAGGTAATGCGTCTCGGATGTGTTAATCATTATTCATGATTTTTTATCACTAAAGTGATTTTTATTTTGAAATTTAAAGTGTGTTAACGTGCCAAAAGTTATTTATTTTGTGTGTTTTGTGTTAGGTAAATTTCAACGTGTATTTTTCATACCTTTTGTTTTATTTTAATGTATCTTTTCGGAAAAATAAAGCGGTAATTCATTCGGAAGGGCGACAAATTATTGCATCAGTTATAAAAAAAACTGTGATGAAGACCTGCTCCCGTTAAAAATAGGCCTATAAATTAATGTTATGAAATATATATTTTTTAGTTTTCTTTATTCATAGAAACATATTACGTACATATTTTAATTCCTGAGGACTGCCTGACTCAAACTGTAAATAATTACTAAATATTAATAAACACTATGAAAGAAAAGTAAAAGAGTTACTATATTATAGAATAAATTGAAATAATAAAACAAAAGGTTACTTTATAATGACAAGAACATTATGATAAATGTTTTTTTTATGAATAGTATAATCTTTCACTGCATGCCGTAACACAAATTCCTCACACGGATCACGAGCTGACGCGCTTATTATAGGTCCGTGTGAAGAGTCGCGTTCGATATGTAGGAAGGAGCGTTTATTATGCGTCGGAGTCTTGGACTGAAATCGTTGGATTCGAACTACAACGGATGGTTTTTCGTGAGCCATAAATCTGGCTTCCGTACGTCTACAAGGGCTTGAGGAGAGTTTTATACAGAAGAACTTTTGAGGAGAGTGTCAGTTTAGAACGTTTCGAAACTAGTCGGTACAGTTGTTTCAGTCGATCGTCTAAAGCCCTTCTCCTTACATTTACACGTTTATTCCACGTGAGATGACGATCAATGTATAACCCAAGGTATCGGGTATGGTTTCATTAGAACCTTAATTTCAAAAATACTTTAATCTGAACTATATAAAGTAAATTTTTTGTTACATTTTATTGGTGGCAATTTTTTAAATTGTCATTTATAGTTTTTTTTGTTCATCCATCTGTCCATCACTTCCATAAAGCAAATCACTACAGATAAACGACTTTACAAATTTTTTTCGACTCAATGTTTAAATGATTATTCGCTTTCAATTTTCTTATACTGTTAAATGGTTTGTTAGTTTATATTTGTTTTTTATGAGAAATTACGTCCATAACGGGCAGACTGATTTTCAAATTAATTGCACTCGATCCGCTGGTTCTAGGACTACAAAAAATAGTTCTGTTTCTTATCAAATAATCAGCGATATTGGTCAGATTTAGTCAGATTATATGATAAACTTATTAAGATTAGAAGAGGTAGAGGTGTAACATATATTAATCAGAGTTATCTCATATGAGTAGTGAATTTTACTATACAGTCAGATCCTGAGGTGAATGAAGTGAAGGTATCATTTGTACGGTGAAAGGTCCGGAGGACCTGGCTTGCTGATAACCATACTTTTTCTTTCAGTGTGGAAGGTAATGGTAAACCACTTTACTCCTCGTTTTACTTAGCAGAACCTCCAGAAATTTAAACCAGCCCAGGCTTATGACCTTAACAACAATACCCTTGTATTTTATAATTTCAATAGCTTCCAACACTCGTCTTAATCCTACAGTTTCTTTTCATTGTAACACAAATAATTACTTTGCATAGATACTGAAATCACGAGATTGTTTTTTGCGTACGGATAGGCTGTGAGGAAGGGAAGTGAAAATGACAGTGTTACCAACCTCAACAGCCAGACACTGCACGTACATTTCACTACCGTGCAATTTCTACATACATTTTGTAAGCTGTGATTTATTGTGAGAAAATGTTTTCTTCATAAACCTTATAAGAAATAAATGTGACCTGTAATATTGCCTATAGCTTAATTACATGACTAGAAATGTTTCATTTACTGTAATTCTATTATTATTTTACCTTATTCCTGTATATTATTTAACCTACCTTATTCCATTGAAACAAAATTTTCTACGAATGAATCGCCTTCTTTACTATCGCTGTCACCGGCGTCTTCACTGGCAGTTTCTCTAGTACCTTTTATTTTTCAACCGTTTTCTTTGTTCACCTACGTTTACTTTTTTAAACCTACAAACCTACGTACGTAAACCTACGTTTACTTTTTTTTTGTCAATAAAACTGTTGACAAAACAGTTGTTGAAGAATAGCTTCTTCACGTCTTTAATTTCCTTTTTTATTTTTCGAATTGTGGAAAGAGAAATATCACAGTAGTTAGCCACTCGCTCATTGCTTTTGTTAAGAGGCAGGGGAAAAGTATTTTTTTTTAGTTTTAACTTCACAGCATTTTATTATTACACTGCATATTATATTTCGTTCAGCATTGTAAATAGTCTGCCCACGTTTTTCAGAAACTAACATTTCTGTTTACAGTAACTAACAGTTATATTCGTACAGTTAACCTAAAAAGGTTCCGCGATACGTTGCTGCATATGCTCTGGGTATAGTATAAGTAGTTATGTTTGTTGTACTGAAATAAAAGCAGTCGCGCATGCGCATTGATGCTTTTCCTCCTTTACCCCTCGTTGCAAACAAGGGCAAACTCGTGACTCAAGTAACTATACAAGTTAGTTGTCTTCTTCATTTTTTTTGAAGAAAATTCAAATTTTTAAAGCGATCAGTTGTTCAAAAATTGTGACAATTACAATAATTAATTTAAATGGATCTTGCTTCTTAAAACTCCAAATCCTATTCCTCACAGTTGGTATTCTTTTAACTTACAAATTTATAAACGATTATTGTAACTCAAAGTCACTGTTACTTAGGATAATTATGAAGTTCTCAAACAATAAAAAATTATCACACACGTGATTCATTAAATTACTAATTGAGACTTTATCCTTCCACAGTAAAATTAAGTTAAGATAAAAGCTAGACAAGTGGTTGGAAAAGGGTACTCCTTGTCGAAGACTTAAAACTATGCTTAACTTTTATTCCTTTGACCATGATAAAAGCAGTTTCATTGTACATACTTCGAATAACTTTGACTAAGTGCAAAGGGAATGTCTTTCGAACTATTGTAACCCCTAACAAATTTCTGTTCGCCCGATCAAATAACTTTTCAAGTCAGTGAATACAATATGTGTTTCAAAGTTATATTCTATTCTTCCCTTAATAATCACCTAAAGAGTGAATACATTGTCTGTACAACCTCGACTTTTCGAAACCAACCTTGATCCTCCAGAAGTTTTACTTTGATGTACTACCTTGAAGCTATTATTTTAGAATATGCACAACATATCTTATAACCAGACTGATAAAAGATATCTTGTCAAATAAAATGAAAATAATAAAATAAATTAACGTATTTTTACTGATGTCAATATTTCTTTTAGTTTTACTACGTTATCAGAGATTGTTTTTTCCTAAACAAAAACAAATTTGACCGTTGCCTGTTGCTGAGGTTTTTCATTTTGGTATAAATATGACGAAAGACGGCTATTGGTGTTTGTTCATTAAAACTGCCAGTTGATCCTCATACGAAGCCGTTAACCCAAACTGTATTACTTAACAACTGAAAATGTTAATGTTAACTTTCTACCAGTTGACTGACAGGGCTAGCCCAATGGTTGGCCTAAAATAGTTATGAGGCATTATAATTAACGAGAAAATTTATTAGAAATTATGTTTTATGTAAAACTTACATAAAACTCAGTATGTGGCTAATTACTTTCGCATACTGTGGTGTAACCAGTAAAGGTGTAAAAAAATGTTTCTAAGAACACCAGTGTTTTAGAATCGGCTATAAAACGATTTAAGTAAAAAAAACACAATTATTAAAGACGTCAATTATATTCTCAATTAGATAATACAAGTTCTAGGAACAATACACTGATTTGAATGGTGATTATTTCGGATCTCAAAACTGCTTTGGTATGGGTCAATATTTTTGGCTTCGTAAAAAATCAACAATAAAAGTCTCTACAAAGAGAAACTAGACATACTAACGGATAAAACAACGGAAAGTATTTTTACTACAATTATAATGAACCGGTTTGACATTACGGCGATAACGTTTAAGCGTTTACAAAACTAATAACCTTCGACAGTTAAGACGGCAGAAAAAAGCGGTTGTCATGACAGTACGAACAAACGAGAAAAAAACTGTAAGCGTTATAAACAGAAAAAAATGGCTGTTATCTGTGCGAATTTAATCTGTTTCACATAACATACAAATAGTCAAGCATTTGAAGCCTTAGAAACAGCTTTAATTTGGTATGAAATGCAGTCTGAAGCAGATTTTCTACTCTCCTGACTGTCATACAAGTCAGAGATCTAGCAGCATTAAAGCGAAAGAACAATTTTAAACAACGCAAAATATTTTTATTTTTCTCTATTTAGGAAATTTAATCTGTGGGAAACAATCAGTGAATGTGATAACACAAAATTTGGAAAAAAATAACATTATAAATAAACGTGAGTGGTGAGACAGTCCAGTGACAGAACTCCGACGTGAATAGATAAGTGTAGCATTATGTGCAGCATTTAGAACACTGTAATGGATAGTCAATTCCAGTACTACGTTAACTGATGAGGTCCCGGCTCCATCAACGTTTTAGACGTCTTATTGGATTCTTTGGAAGAGTCTGCGTACGATTTGTATTTGTCTGCCAGATTTGAGATCAATAGGTTATGGTGGTTCACGAGTTTCTTCCTAAATTTTGTAAAGAGATTTAAGAAAATTTCATTTATGTAGGGTACGGTTAGGTCTGAGTGTAGCGTTTTATTGTCTACATAATAGGGGGCGTTAACTATCCTCCGCAAAAGCTTTGATTGGAAACGCTGAATTTTTTGCTAATACCGATGGTTTTGTGCAGCAGTAAAGCTGACTGGCATAGCTCCATATGCCAGTCAGCATAAAAATAAGCAATTTTTAAAAAAACAATGAACTGCAATAGGTAAATGATTTTTGTTTCTCATAACAACTTATATTTTATTTTAACGTATTTTTTTTATTTATTACGATTCTGTATAAATTCACAATTTTCATAGTTTTTCCCCTTCTAAGTATATCTATCTTTTCATTATTGTCTTTCCCGAGTGTGATCGATTATCCGAAAAAATTGGTCATACGAAATTGTCATGCCCTAATTATTTCGGATAATCGGTACTTTATTGTACTACCAAACACTCATGCCCTATAATTGCTACTCCAGCATCTGCCTCGTCTATAATAGCAAATGCACCAACCGTTAGGTGTATGAGAGTAGTTGGGTAGAGTAGTAAACGGGTGATAGGATCCCTGTATCGTAGTGAACATAAATATGCAATAGCAGACCACCTGATGTGATGCGGTATTGAATATGCCATCGTTACAGTATCCTGTGAAACTGCTAAATGATTCATACAATTCATCTCTTTCACTACCCTCCCCCCGAAGTATACCTCACTTATTCATATACAAACCCACACGGGTAATAATCATTCGTAAGTACTGTACTTTGTCAAGTTTCCATTTCTACTATCATCTTTACTGCTTTAACTCATACTTCCTTCTCCTTCTCCAAATATGATTCTCACAATCGGAAAACATCTGTTCCTAACTTTTTTACATATTATATCTCTTATCTTGAAATTATATACCATTCCCTAATATTATTCATCAAACTTTTTTTCATATTTAACGAGATGTTTTAGTTTTCTTTTAAAAAGCTCGAAGGCCTTTAATGCTCGTTAGCCAACTCATTTTTGTTTTGGAATGTCAAATTCAATACTTCCTACTTTTCACAAAACACTAAATGAAATGTCAACTTGCCAAAGCCAATCATTTTTTTGGGAGCAATGATTTTTCTTAAGTTTTCTAACAGAAGAAATCTTGTGGGTTGTACCGTAAGGAAAACTAAATTTTAATCGGGCATAAATATTTTTTAATTCAAATTTAGCTTTTGAAAATGTATTTTTTGAAATAATATATTTATAATATAATAATAATAATAATAATAATAATAATAATAATAATAATAAAAATAATACATACTGTATAATATACAGGGTGACTGTAAAGTTGCGCCCCAAACTACAAAAAATTGTTTTTAGAGTACCTTTTCATTTTTTAACTTACTAAATTACAAAATTACATGATTATTTGTATTCTTAAATTGTTTGTTGATACCGTTCAGTTGTTAAGGTTTTCGAAAAAAGATAGGCCCGACAATTCTCCACGAGATACACCACACCACATTCCAATTTTTTTCGAGTGTAATGGCTGTTCGTGGAAAGCATGTGGATAGACTGCAGACCATATTCTGGAATTTTGACTGGTGACATATCCGCTAAGATGAAACCAAGCTTCATCGCTTAAAAAAACCTTGTCTAAAACAGATATGTCATTTCTAATGAAACGTCTGAACCATCGACAGTTCTGCATTCGATTTTCCTTGTCTGGTTCTTGGAGCTGATGAGTCACACTTATCCGATACGGATGTAATTTCAGCACTTTAGTAGCCTTACGAACACTTTCATAAGATAGCCCAGTCTGGCTAGCAAGTTTCCGAAGAGACTTTTTCGAAGAACGAAGAAGTTTTTCGTTTATCGTCTGAAGAATATTATCCGTTAAAAAACTTGGACGGCCTGTACGTTTACTGTCATCCACTCTTCTTATATCCCGAAAACAACTAAATAAGCTAGATATAGTGGCTTTTTGGCACATTAGTATCTGGAAAAGCATTTGTAAACTCTACTTTACACTTCGAATACGATTTCGATTGGCAGTAACTCACAACAATGAAGACAATTTTTTTTTTTTTTTATATATTTAACGTCGCATCAACTACAAGGTCATTAACGACGACGTTGGGGTGTAACTGTGTGTGATGAGGATGAAATGATTTTTTGTAACGTATGAAAATATGCCATGCCTGAGTGGGATTCGAACCCAGGACCGCATGATGAGAGGCGAGCACGTTACCAACTGCGCCAATGCGGCCGGCCGAAGACACATTGTTGCTGTGTAAACGACATCGTAGCTCGGACTAAACAAACTGTTTCGCAACGCCCTCCTTTGGCCGATGACGTGATCTAGCAGTGCTACCATACACAGTAGTCTACTGTCACACAATAAATTTCTATACTCGCAATATCTTTCGCGACTTCGACTGTCATTCCTGTAAAGCAGAAAAATTCGGGTTGACGACTTTACACTCACCCTGTATAATATTATGTATAATAATACATGCATATTATTTTATTAAACAATATTTCCTTTGTTTGTATGTAATAAAAGACATAAAGAACTGTCAAACAAAAATTATGTTTAACATTCACCTCAGAGCATTAACATCAAGACAAATATCTTTCGTCTAACTCGGAGACATATTCAGGATGAAATACCTTCACGTCATCACACACAAAACAAAAATAACATAAGTATAACATATAAGGTCGAAGACCACGTCAATAAAATACAGTGTTAAGATTTGCAACTTGATTACCCGCAACTTTTTTATTATTACATATATAATTATATATACACATATTTATATATGATGTATTATATAATGGAATATATAGGAATATATTATACGATAATATATTCGTATAATAAACAAAATGGAATTAATTGTTCGATATACTGTTGCATTATTTAAAACTTAATATTTTATTATGCTCGTACTAACATTTTCATTTTTTAATGTTTTAATGCGTAAATTTTTGTATAACAATAGATTCAACGTATTGCTTAGAACATATATGAAAAAACTTCCCCACCCATTGGTGCAATTGACAAAGACTTTATATTGTTCTTTATAAACCGTAAGATCTGACTGTTCTGATTTGATCTGACTGTTCTGCAATTTCTGCTAACGCATACGATGGATAATGATGATAATGAAAATGAGTGATGAAAAATACGAGTCCTGACCGGGAATCGAACCCTGGACTCCGGCGTAGAAGCCAGATACGCTAAACATGATTACGTGATCCAGTACAGTATCACGTTTTAGTCTTTGTACATATTTGCTGTATGTAGTTTAACAGATTTAACACTATGGTTAACGTGATTATTTAGTCGTTTGACGTATTTACAACTGAAATTAAGAACTTTTTCACGAACCGTTTGCACATCCGAATCTCTATTAATTTCAGAATTGGTAACATACCAAAAACAAAATGTATGTATGGTTGGTATGTATGTATGGCAAAATGTATGTAAAATGTATGTATGGTTGGCAGGGCTTTCGATTGAAACCATTGAAAAATCTCGATGTTGGGAATTAATAAATATTTAAATATAATAATTTTTACTTTCTCTTGCCTATATGAATATATAGGAAGGAAAGTATTGTTTTCATGTCGATTTTTCGAAATCGAGTTTTCACCGGATCTATACGTTTTCAGACCCCCTGAACCCAAAAAACATGTTTTTAGCGATTGGTCTGTGTGTGTGTCTGTGTGTGTGTCTGTGTGTGTGTGAACAGAATATCTCAAGAACGGAACATTGTACGAACTTGAAACTTGAAACTTAAGTTACGTACCACTACCGGACTCGACACGAACATTTTCATCAAAATCGGTCAACCGGAAGTGGTTGTTTATTCGTGTAATTTTTCACTTTTTTGCGATTTTCTCAAAAACTGGTCCTACGATTTTTTTTTAAAATCGCCTGGTTTACTCAATTTTTTATTCTCTACAAGATAGGGTAGGCGTCATGTTTGCTAAAATTCTGGGTGAGGCTGTTTTCACGTAAAAACGTTGTTTTTTTAAGATTACAGCTTTAATATGCATTTTAGCGCAAAACTTTATATAATAAAAGTTGTAGAGAATTGAAAATTCTACAACTTTTATTTCAAACAATTTTTTGTATAACGCTTAGTTTAGCGGTAATTTGCGATTTTCTGTTTTTTTTCTCACGAAAATGTGTGAAAAATTGATTTTTTTAAGATTTCGGCCTTAGTATGCATTTTACGACAAAAGTGTATATAATTTAATTTATAGAAAATTAAAAGATCTACAACTTTTATTTAAAGCATTTTTCTCTACAGAGCCTAGTTTAGAGAGAAAGAGTGATTTTCCGTATTTCTAAGCCAAACTGAGGTTGATTTTCATTTTGCATCATTCACTCATGATTAAAATAAGGTTTTGAGGTTAGTTTTTTGTTTATTTCTAATATTTTATTAATAATGTTAGGTTTATTGTTAATTATTTGCATTGGCAAGAGAAAGTTGTGTGAGTGTTTCACACCAGATTTTTCACTTTATTTATATAAATTTTCTACTGTGCAGTTATGCCCAACCAGTACATTAAATGCACTTTACAGCTTATTTTATATTACTTTGATACTTTTTAGGATAACATTATGCATTAGTAGGAATCTCGAGTTCGAATCACGACATTGATTGTTACGTTACAGTTTTAGCTGTGCGTTTTTATGCAAAAAGATTGGATTGTAAATGAATAAAAATTGCATAATAACAATTTTTAAAAATAAGGAAGTAAATCTATTATGTCGACGCTTGAATTTTCTCAGCGGATTCTTTTTAGAAAAATCTTCTTTGTTTTAATAATTATACTTATAGTCAGTTAATCAATCAATTTTTCCGGTTGGCTAAATTACGAGGAGTAATTCAATAACATTTGCAATCTACAAAAAGTTTTTATCAATAAATTTCCTTGCCTATCACATTTGACAACTAAAAAAGTAAAAAACAGTGAAGTGATTAAACTGATGCTGGATGTCAATTGGATTATAGAGTGTTACACGCTTTTCAGAAAGTCTGGTTTACAGATAAGATGTCATTTATATTTTAACCTAGTGAGGAAGACAATTGCATATCATTTCACCCGTCATTTTGCTTAGTAAAATCTCTCAACTACTCACAGCTCAAATAACCTTTTTGGCACTTGACGTATACGGAACAATCTGTCATTTTTGTATAGAAATCAACTACTTCAGAGAAACTTGTTAACAAAAATAAATTCGGTTGTCATTTATTTTAGTATATAACACACTCCGACACATTTTATTTTTCTCGTTTTATAATTTCACAATTTTTACAATTTTAACAAAAACAGCAGGCTAATTTACAATGATGATTATTAACTTTACAATTAATACGTTAAAATATTATTAGATTACGAAATTAAGTAAATGTTAAAAAACTGACTGTATTGAATTGATAATAAATTAAATTTTGGTATTTCATAATTTTTTTTTAAATTTTATTAGAAAAATTCACTACTTTATATACGTAAAAACAACGAGAGAATGAGATGACTATGAAATTGGATAAAATGCGCTTTAAGACTTAAAGGATATCACCACTTAACGATGGGTTCCAGTTGGGAATGTTCTGTGAACGGATTACATAATTATGTGTACTATGGGAATTACTTATTACAAAATGATGTTCCTACTCCATCGTCGGCGTAGCCGTCTGCGAGGATTTCCAGGAAGGTATGGTAGGTATAGTTTACGAAGTTCGTTGCTATGATGAGATAATTTCATACAGAATCTTAAGTAAATTTTACGAAATAATTCGTTTACGTACGGAATTTTGAAAGGTCATTGTGCAAACAGTCATTGGTAACGTAAAAGGGAGCATTTGTAATTTTCCGAAAGAACTTTGACTGAAATCGTTGTATTTTTGAAATTACGGATGTCTTAGCAGTTCCATAGATTTGGGAGGCATACATCCAAACAGGCCGGAGATAAACTTTATAAATAAGAAGTTTAAAATGCAATGGTAATTTAGACCGTTTAAAAAATAAAAAGTAAAACCGTTTTCGTCTGTCGTCTAAAGTTCTCCGTTTAATATCTACATGAGTTTTCCAAGTGAGTCGCCTATCCATGTATAAAACGAGATAGCATACTTTTTGTGATAGACGATTAGGATGGCCGTTTAAGACAATCGGAGGGCAGTCCTGCCGCCGTAAGGTGAAAGTAGTCTATACAGTTTTTAAATTAAATAAATGAATAAAATTTATAAAAACTGTACTGACTACTTTGTCCCGGATTCGATTCCCGGTCAGGTCTGGCATTTTTCATCTCTCATTTTCATTAGCAGAAATTGCAAAACAGTAAACAGTCAGACGTAAAACAAAAAATATATATATATATATATATTATAAAATTAATAAATTTGAATTATTTTTTTTACAGTCTTATAACAGCTAGATTTGGAAATATTTTGAGACCGTTTCTTAACCACCTAAAAATGAGCGTTCCCCAAAAAATATGGTTTTGTCGGTAAAATATCAAAACAAATCGGTTTAATGTGATTTATATTCGTACATTATTTGAGTTTAATATTTTTATTGTTATTTTCTCTCAAATTTTTTTCGAAAAAAAGAGTATATTGTAGTCGTTAAAGCAATTTGATATACCAATTTCAACAGATGTAGTTTCAAGATCTCTACAAGTACAAAATATATAGATTTACGTTTGACGAAAACCTTTTTATCGAGTTTACAAATTCTTATCTTCTTCTTTACATCCAAAGAAAGATCATTTAAAAAAATTCCTCAACTTAGAAGCACTAACAAGAGCTATCTGTTTATCCGTTCTCTGATATTGATATCTTACATTTCTATTTTCTTGTTTTAGTTGAACAATGGCATTTGAAATAATACTCCTGCACAGTCTAAACTTATATACAGTACAGATATAGAAATTCTTTATATTGACATCAAGTGAACACGAAATAATATTATACTTGTCATTCATTGGGTCATCTTTTGTTTTTTATAGATTGTTTTAAAATCACCAATGCCAAAATAATTCAGAGATCTATGGCCTAATATTATTAGAGTATGTAAAATATCTGGTGTGAAACACTCACACGAATTTCTCTTGCCAATGCAAATAATGACCAATATAATCTAACATTAGTAATAAAACATTACAAATAAACAAAACAAACTAACCTTAAAACATAACCTAGTTTTAATTATCAGTGAATGATGCAAAATGAAAGCCGACCTTTGTTTGGCTTAATAATACAGAAAATAACTTTGTGACGCTAAACTAGGCTCTGCTTAAAATTAAAGGCGTAGATAATTTATTTTCCTTTAGGTTTAATTGTATGCATTTTTGTCATAAAAGTTTTCTACACAGCCTCCCAAACAATTTCAGCAGACATAGCGCCTACTCTATTTTGTAGAGATAAAAATATAGTAATAAGTGAGGCGATTTTTTAAAAAAATCGTAGGAGCCGTTTTTGAGAAAATCGCAAAAAAATGAAAAAGGCACGAATAAACTACTACTTCCGGTTAACCGATTTTGATGAAAATGTTCGTGTCGAGTTTTTTGTACGATGTTCTATTCTTGAGATACTCTGTTCATACACAGACCCGCCCGCGCGCGCGTAAATATACACACACATACACGCAAACCAATCGCTAAAAATATGTTTTTGGGTTCAGGGGGTCTGAAAACTTGTATATCCGGTGAAAACTCGATTTCGAAAAACCGATATGAAAACAGTACTTCCTTCCTATATTCATAAAGGCAAGAGAAAGTAAACATAGTCTGATAAATATTATCTATAATACTAATCCTTGAATTAATTCAGTAAAAAAATATAATTCATAAATAATTTGTTAAATTATCTTTAAACTGGAAGTTTATCTTATCTGGAAGAGTTTGTTATGATATTTTTTACTTAACATAAATTTTAATGGTACTCTGTAAAATTCCTACCGGTTTTCATGTAATAGACATCTGTGTTGGTGCGAAGAGTGAAAGCTTGTGTAGACTATTAGTATTTTATGTACATAGGTTTTTTTGCATTTTTCATAATACACTGAACTCTGCTGCTTTATAATGATAAAAATAGAAACAGAAACATTACCAATTTATGTTCACTTTTTTAATTGTTTTGGCGAATAATATAAATTATAAATACTTTATACCGTTTTTGATGCCAGTTATAAATTAACTTAGGCCTATCTAATTACGTCAATATTAAGTTAATAATGTTTTCAATCGCCCAAACAGGCAGGTGGAGTATTAAATTATTTGCACTCGATCTGCTAGTTCCAGGGCTACAAAAAATAGTTCTGTTTCTTATCACATGGTCAGTCAATTATATTATTGAACAATTTAAGAACAGAAGAGGTAGAGGTCTAAAAGACACTAGTCAGAGTTATCTCCTCTGAAAGTAATGAACTTCATTATACAGTCAGACCCTGTGGTGAATGAAGAAGTGAAGGTGTCATTTTCAGGGTGCAGAGTAGATGCTTTTCGGAGAGCCTAGCATGCTGATAAGCATTTTTTTCAACTCAGTGAGGAAGACAATGGTAAACCACCTTACTCCTCGTTGTACTTAGTAAAACCTCTAGAGATTCAAACCAGCCTTTCAGCTGTTGACCTAAACAACAAATGTTTTTACCTGGCTTAATATTGCGTTAAATTGTTACGATAAGTAGCGGAAACGTTGGTGAGCCAAAAATTATGTGGAGATAAATAAAACCAAATTGAAGAAAGTTATTTAAAAATGTAATTATTGGTAGCTATTATCAGGGCCGTTGAATAAGAGAATCTCTTATTCAACGGCCCTGAGCTATTTTATGATATCAACAATTTACTTGACTTTCGTAATATTTTTGTGAATGTTTAAACTGTTTTAAAGAAATTTTAATTTTAATTTATTTTTGAAGTACGGCTATCTCAAATAAAAGAATTTGGTGTGAAATCCTAAAACGACTTTCTTTTGCCAATAATAAAACATATAACCTACGTTGAATCTGAGAAAACAATCGAACATGAAAAACATAACCTAATTTTCAAAAATCAACCTCTCTTCGAGTTAAAAATACGAAAAATCACTAATTGACGCTAAACTATGTTCTACAGAAGAAATGCTTGAAATAAAAGTTGTAGATTTTTCTATTTTCTCAACGTTTAATTATATACACTTTTGTCGTAAAATTCATACTAAGGCTGCAATATTAAGAAATCCCATTTTTTACCGATTTTGTATAAAAAAAAAATACATAAAATCACTAATTAACGCCAAAATAAGCGTTATAAGAAAAGTTTGAATGAAACGTTTTAGGTTTTTAAATAATGTTTTACAACTGTTATACGTAATTATATAACATTTGCTCTAGAATGCATTATTAAGGCCGCGATATAAAAAAAAATAATGTTTTACCACGAAAGCACAGGCCCCCCACAATCTGTACGCTCTTTCTTTCTTATTTGAAAAGATATTTTGTTTTCACACACACCGATCAACCACTAAAAATATGTTTTTTGGGTTCAAAGGACCTGAAAACGTGTTTATATATCTGGTGAAACTCAATTTCGAAAAATCGACATGAAAATAATACTACTTTTCTTCCCCTACATATTCATTTAGGGCAAGGGAAAGTAAAAATTATAAATTTTGTTCTGTAGAATACTTACCTTATTAGTGTTTAATATACTTTATCAACTGGTACAATTTATTTTAATTATTCATTATTAATATTAATCAATATGAACTTGGCTCTAATCTACATTTTTTCTACTCGATAATATTAATAAAGAAATCTAAACGTTACCATCAGTAATCCTAAAATAATTAGAAATTGTTTTTTATATTACACTCTATTTTCTAAAAGTTTGTATGTAATCGAGACGTGCCACATCAGGTCTATCCGTACAACAAAACAAAATTTGAACCTTCACTTTGGTTTATTCCCACTTAACAAAGTGTAACACAGTTGATATAATTAACAAGAGAAACAGATTTGCCTTGAAAGTGTCCTCCGAAAGTTTTTCCACGACCAAGTTATATAGCAGATCATTTGGAGAACTCGCCTGCCTGAATACAAATGGGTATTCAAATTCATTGAATTTGCTTTCAAATGGTTTTAAGAATTGTGAACTTAATAATGGAATCAAACTTTGACACTTTACCAATATTATATCCGCATTCAGACGCAGCAATATATTATTCTACCGGAGAAGAAATGTATTCTTTTGTTAATATACCAAAACAAAATATGTTATTATAATACGTCTACAGCTCCGTGGATCCTAGATCATAAACCGACTCTTTTACACAGAAAAACACGCGCGCTTGACTGGAATACTACCATTTTAGCTGTAAATATTTGTATCAAAATTGTATATTAGTTTTCAAAATCTACTTTATATTCCTTGAAAAATGAGTCCAAACACGGTGTCATTGTGATAATCCAAAGCTTTAATAATAAATGCTTTGTAGTGAGTCCCCTACTAGGCGCCTGACAATAATGCAATACTACCATTTTAGTTGTAATCATTTTTATCAAAATTGTATATTTTCAAATCTACTTTATTATTCCTTGAAAAATGAGTCCAAACACGATTTCATTGTGATAATCCTAAGCTTTTCCGATTTTGGATTTCATTCTGACTGCCGTTGTTCAAAAATAAATTAATAAATTTAACAATTATTATTATAAATGTAACAATTAATAGCATAATATAAAATTAAATAAATAAATAATATAAATGCAATGCTATTTAATTTTATAAAAACGACAGTGTTAATCAAATATTATGTTTTTATAAGATTAACGGACTATTATGTAATATTGTTACATGTATTAAAAATAATAATATTCATTGTTAAATTTATTATAATAATTGTTAAATTTATTAATATTGTGACACTTATTGCTAAGGTCCGTTTCGGGATCTAGGTAATTAAATAATTAATACACTAAGGTTTACAATTACAAATATTTATTACACTAAAAGATTACAAAATAAATAATTAAACTAATTATAATTAAGTAATACAATAAATGATTTAATAATTCACTTAAAATAGATAATAAACAATAAATAACTTACAATCACTTTTATAGATTACACAAACATACAAAACACAGAAACTGAACTCTTAAAACTGATCTTAACTTTACAATACACTCACAAAAAGACTTTACACAATACACACACAAAGACAGTGTTACAATCGTTGACTAACACAATGCTCGGTACGCGCCTGCCTACGTCCCATAGACATCCGTCAAAGATCAAACGATTACTGACTCTGACCGCGCTCGGGGTCTCTTTATATACCTATTTCTTCTTCTTCTTCTTCACTTCAAGGATTAGGCACGTCTGCCCATTCCGGAAACCATCTTCTTCTCGGACGTCCCACACTTCTTTTTCCCTTGGGTCTGTAGTACCTAGCCAAGCGAGGAAACCGCTGATCCCCCATGCGCTCCAAATGAATGCACCAATTACTCCTGTAGGCTCTCATCTTATCTTCCAAGCTGTATATACCTAACTCCTGTCGTATATCCTCACTTCTCAACCTATCCTCTAATGTGCATCCCTTTGTAGCCCTGAGAAATCTCATCTCCGCAGCTCTCAAACTACTCTGTTGTCGCCTAGTAAGCGCCCAGGTCTCACACCCATACAACACCACTGGAACTGCCATTGTCTTATAGAACTTCAGTCTTGTTTCCTTCCTTGTCTTATTCTTTAAAGTTCTGTGGATTGTCCCGCAAATATGCTTAAACTTGTTTACTTTATTCTCCACATCAAAACTACCTATGGGAGAAACCTCGTACCCCAAATAATTAAAGGAAGAAACTTGTTCCAGAATGCTCCCATTCAGCTCTATCTTTGATCTCACTAGGTCTTTCCCAATGAAGGCCATAACTTTAGATTTTCGACCAGAAATCTTCAAATTATAATCTTTGCACTCAGAGTGCAACCGATAAATACCTCTTTGTAGCATGTCCTCTGACTCCTGAATCATGACCTATTTATAACCTATATACCTATTTATAAAAGATAATTCCAGAACAAAGTAGAGAGATCATAAAGTACAAAAAAATCAATAACCTTTTATTAATTAATGCTAGAAAAATCCGTAGTAAACAGGTCAAGAATAGGTCTTTTGTAAATAGAAAACGTAAACAACCTGCCCCCTCATATAGCTGTACACAATACCTGAACTTTATAATAGACACGCCTTTATGGTCATCATTGTAAAACTGTCATTCACTGTTGCTATTGTGTATTTTAATTTTTATTATTCCTAAACTATTTTTATGAATGGAATTCTGGAACCTTTGCGAACGATCCCGTATTTTCTTCGATCTTGTTACAACATTATTGAACAATGGCAATTAGAATGAATTCCGACATCGGGAATGCGTAGGATTATCACAATGGCACCGTGTTTGTATTAATTTTTTCATAAAAAAATAATACGTAGATTTTGAAAATGTTTGTACAATTTTTATAAAGATAATTACAACCAAAATGGTACTACTGCAGTCAAGGGTCTAGTAGGTGACTCATTACTGAAGTAGGCTATATAGAACACCGCTACGCAGTTATAAGGGTGCTGTGCGCGCGTGTGTGTAAGGGTTGGTTTATGATGTAGGTTCCACGGAGCTGTAGACATATTCTAGTAACAGTGCCGGAACCAGGAGATTTTTAGCGGGGGGGGGGGCAAAGCTTAATTTGACACTCCTTTTTACCAAAATTATAAAATACCGAAGTTATTTTTTTTAGATGCGGTGGTTGAAAAGACAGAAAAATTCACTTTTATATAATTGAACATTTTATTTACTAAGTACACTTAATTGGAAAACTAATACAATTCAATTTTTTATTAAAATGTCCCCTGTTTCTACCTTTTGGGAACAAGTGGTCAAAATCCGAGTACTTTACTTTTCTTTGGTACAGTATACTTCCGATCACTCGTCTCCCGCAATATTTATGAAACAGAGATTTATATTATAAAAAGAAAGCAGGTGGATATTTAAAATATTTTATATTTCTAGTGATAAGTTTACACCTATGCCATTTTGTCTAATCTTACTCCAGCCAACGTCATTCTAGGCAAATATCAAAAAAGTTCAACAGAGTACTAAACACTGTCGCTTTAGAACATTTATATGTCACTGTGCAAAATACTCCACCGAACTGAATTTAGAGCGAACGGTATAATTTGTTCAAAAAACATATTAAAAAATGTTCGCCTAAAATTTCATACTAAGGTGAACAGTTTTTTTGTTCGGGGAACATGTTTATAGAGAATGTTTGCCTTGTGTGGACGCACCCTATTGATTTAATGATAATAATAATTTTAGGTTGTCGGCCGCATTGGCGTAGTTGGTAACGTGCTCGCCTCTCATCATGCGGTCTTGGGTTCAAATCCCATTCAGGCACGACATATTTTGATACGTTCCAAAAAAATATCATTTCATTCTTCACCGTCTGCATTACCAGTAATTGCAGAACAGTCGGACGTTAAACCAAAAAATAATAATTTTAGGTTAGGTATTTAAAATTGTTTTAAATCAATTTACCACGAATGTTAGCAAAACAAATATATAAATGGTTCTCTTTATCTTAGTCTATACTAAATTTGTAACGCGATATTTATTCAAATGAAGGATCTCTAATTACTTTACAAACTTTGTAAAACCAAAGTTAAAACTTTATTAACATTTGAAATTGGTTTAAACAAATTGAAACACTTTGCTGCATCTACACTAATACTAATAGTAAAACTACCAATGAATTTAATTAAACCGTACCACTCGCAATGTAGTTATGGTATGAAGGCCAAGATGTAACCCGCATTGTACGAATGCTGTAAACATCAAAATATCAAACAAACCGCAGTCCACATACCGTGCTATGTAACCAGTCAGTGCGGAATAATGAATAGAGGACCACATAAAGCAGGAATTCACGAAATTGTAGCACAACTAAAGAATTACTTCAAAAAAACGAACGATGGATTTATGTATGCATTGCATTAATATGTACAGCATAATATATCTGCACTGTTTTCGTAATTTATTTTTTAAAGTGAAGAAATTAAACAGTTTTTATGGTGAAAAAAATTTATGCCCATAACAGGCACTCGATCTGCCGGCTCCAGGGCTACAAAAAATAAATCTGTTTCTTATCACATGGTCAGCCAATTATATGACTGAAGCATTAAAGAACAGAATAGTTAGAGGTATAAAAGATACTAATCAGATTAATCTCCTCTGAAAGTAATGAATTTCATTATACTGCCAGACCCTGTGGTGAATAAAGGTGTCATTTGCATGGTTGAAAGTAGATACTTTTCAGAGGGTATGCTGATAAGCATACTTTTTCACTCATCGAGGAAGGCAATTGTAATCCAATTCACTTAGTAAAGCCTCTAGAGTTTAAAATCAGCCTTTCGGCTGATAAACTAAACAACAATGAAGAATTTACAGTTTAGTGATATAATCATCACATGTGATATTTATAAACTACCTAAAACCATTAATAAATTTTAATATTTTTTTGAAAAACAATCATCACCCATTAAATTAAAGAATAAGAAAATTAAAAAGTTAACCATAGGTTTTGTTCCAAGTAGGCAAAAGTTGAGTAAAACCGAAACATATATATTTTATAAGAACACTAAATGGTAGGATACGTCATGTGATTAGAAAATTATGTGATCAGAACTAACTGGGAAAAAATCAAGTAGAAAAGAGGTGGCAGATATGAATTTCCTGCTGAACTAAGTTCATTGTGTTAAAGTAATGATCAGTCCAAATTGAGAAAGAGAAATTAAATATGCAATGTTCTAATAAATGTTTCAAAGAATTTGTTTTAATCCCTAATGTGTGTACGTTGCAATCTGTTTAATTCAAAACAATAAACAACCCCATGGCCCAATGAGATAAGGTTGAAATGACGTGTAAATGAGATGTAGTTTTGTACAGACTCAGGCCGACCATTCCTAGAGAGTAACGTTAATTGAACCCCAACCATCAAAGTACACCGGTGACCACTGTCTAGCATTCAAATCCGTATAAAAGTAACTACCTTTACTAGGATTTGAACCAGGAACCTTCGTCTCCGTAGTGTTCATAAATCTTTTTAAATTAGTTCCCTGAAAAGGGTGGTTTGGTTATTTTTTTGCCAGGGCAAAGAGGCTAATGTTCAGCGCAGCAATAGTGACGGCAATTAGATCTGTTATCGATTTGTCTGCCAAGTTTTTTGGTGTGTTACCTTTCAACCACGTATTTTTTTGTTTTCTTGCTTTTATAAAAAAAGTGTTATTCATTAATCTGTCTAACCTGCGTTTTAATCTATTTAATTCAAGAGCAATAAGTAACCCCATGACCCAATAAGCTGAGGATGAGTAAGACGTGAACATAAATTGTAGTCTTGTATAGACTCATAACGACCATTCCTAAGAAAATATGTGTCATTGAATCTCAACAGCCAAAGTACATCGGTAACCACTGTCTAGAATTCAAATCTGTAGCTATAGTCTAAAAGTAACTACGTTAATTAGGATTTGAACCAGGAACCTTTGTCTCCAAAAAATTAGTTGTTAAACAGCTAACTCACGGTGACGACTTTACCGCTAGACCAATCTCATGGATAAAGATATTACCACCATTTTAGTCATTCTTCTGATATTCATTCAAAAACTGTAATTCTTAAACAAAAATTTTCTCTCCCTCATGGAGATTAGGAAGTCTCCTGACATGCGTACAGTTTAACTGATTTTAATTTTTAATTTTCCTCTTCATTTTTAATAATTCCCTTAATCTTCTTCATTTGTTTATTAATTATAGCCTATAGTTTATTGTATGTTTTGTGTTTATTAAATTTGATTGCCTAAAATAATTTTTCAAATGGGCTACGTAGTATAATTTTATTCTTAGAGATTCTTGGAAGGTTGGGTATCACGTTCAAGAGTTCCGCTTTCAGTAGAAAACCTGGAATTATTTCTAATGATACGTTTATAATAAGTGAAGAAATAAACAAATTTTTTACTTTCTGTATTATTACAACATTGTTCACTGATATTCTAGGAATGGAATATGTAGTTGTTCATTGTAAGAAATTCGTTTTCTATAAAGTGTATTGAACAAGGATAATCTATTGCGTTGAATGGAATGTTTTGAAGAAGTTTTGTCGAAAATCGAACTAGTAGAAAGTTCGTTTTTATTTTAATTCCTTCAACTATGTTTCAGATAATGGCAAAATTGTTAGAAGGATCTCGATTGTTTGGAAAACTATCAGACCACAGGTATAAAAACAGTTAGCGCAAAGGCGCTAACTCACTGTGGTCTCACTACAAAGGTAGTGAGTTAGTTGTAACTTGAATTATGAATGGAAAGTGTTCCCGGGCCCATTCAAAATAGTGTCGTCACAGGACCGGTTCTGAATTACGTTAATAGTGCGTCTGCGTACAAGTAGTATCAAATGCTTATGGACAGGTGGTAAGTCAATTTTGTTGATTGTTGTTGCAGTTTCTTAATTATAGTAAACTTAAGTTTAAGCATAAGTTTTGTAATTAATGTAATTTATGTTATCTAATTGTATTTGTTAATAGTCTAAGTTTAATAATCAATTTCTACTTATTAATTTTGTCAATAAATGGCTAATTGTTACAAATTTAAGAAAGTCTATTTGTAATTTATTATACCCAGATACCAAGCAAACCTAGGCTTAGGTGTTACAATATTAACAGTTTATAAACACAAAATCTGTTTTTGACATTGCATAATATTAAAATTAACTTGACAATGATTTACATAAATCATTGTAAAGAATTCTATTATAATTTACAAATTTAGACAGTAGATTTATTTGTTTTGATCTAAGTTTAAGTTACAGGTTAGAGTTAGTTATTAATTTAATTAATATAGAGAGAGATTTAATTAATCTTAATTGGCGAACAATTATCATTAAATTGTTTTCAACGTAGAAACATTTTGCGAAACTGCTGAGTGAAGTCTGCACAACAAAAGCGTTGGCTGCTCTTCTTGAAACGATAGATGATTCAACTTAAAGAGCAGGAAAATTGGAATAAGAAAAGGAGAGATGTTTGTGCGTGCGTAATAAATTCGATTAAGAGTTGAGCACTAAAACTTTGCTTTCTAACTAAATATACTAAATCTTGATATTGTACTGTAAGTGCAAGTGAGAAAAACAGTGAGAAGGAAATCAAAAAGTGGAATGATTGTAAGAAATAAAAATATTTTCCTGAAAATATGAATGAATACAAACGATTAAAAATAGATTAATCAAATTTATTTTGTTTTTAATTTTAATTGCATACTTTTTAGGGGAAATAGGAAGCAAAAATTTACCAAAAAATGTGCTTTTTATTTTTTTTTATTTTATACATTCAATTTTAAACTTTTCTGTTTAATTTTATGTATAATTTACGATTATATGTATTTTTTAAATATTTAAAAAAAAAATTTTTAATTAATATGCAAATTTAATTATTTTAAATTTTACGTCATAGTTTCAGTAAAAATTGTTTATATTTCAAGAATTGTAATCTAGAAGGCTGTGGTATAACCTACGTCATTTTGAACAGAAATGTTTGATGGTTATATGGATAGTGATTGAAATACTTTGTTTATTTCCGTGAAGAGTATTGCGTCTAAGTGTTTTGTGCTGGTACTGAAACACTTTTTTACGTTACCTAATCCTGTAATGTTTGCTTGATTTATATTAGATAGGTAATTCCTAATTTTCTAGAAATACTGGGTTTTTGGTCCGCATTCTGTTTTTTTTCAATCATATTAAGTCGTTCATAGGTTTCCAGAAGCTCCAATTCATTCGTGAATATTGTTACACGCTCCCCAGAAACAGATGGTCTGTGTGTACCGCGTGAAACAAAGATAAATTCCCAACTATGAAGGTGGTTACCACTTGAGGTTGTTTTATTTAAAAGACATGCCATAATGCATTTAAATATTTAGGATGCAAGATTTACTATGACAAAGATGATGGCTTGAGTTAAAATTTGGCAAAATTCAGCGCTCTATGCGGTTCTATTCGCAGGACAATAGGAAAGAAAACGAGAAAGGATACCCAAATGAAATTTTATAGAGCAATGGCTGTACCACTCCTAACGTATGGGAGTGAAACATGGGTGTCATTACAGAGGAATGAATCTCGTATCCAGGCTGCTGAAATGAGATTTTTGCGGGGAGTCGTAGGTTGTACCCGATTAGATAGAGTACGTAACGAAGCTATCCGCGCCGAGTTAAATGTTCAGTCACTATTGGAAACGTTAAGAATATATAAGAAAAACTGGTCCAACCATTTACTTTGGATGCCAGTTCACAGACTTCCTCTGCGAGCATGGAAATATAAACCTAGAGAGAAGCGAGGCTTGGGAAGACCTAAACAGAGATGGATGCCGGAACAGGCCATTAAGCCTAATCCTTGACAAATGATGATGCCATAATGCATGACTAAATTCACTTCAAAATAAAATTGGTGGGACAGATTACTCTGCCCAATTTGTTGTTCTTCGGTTGTAAGCCCTAGATTCTCTTCTGTGGTTCAGTAGCGCAAACGGTCCACCTCTATCCAAGGTCACCACGTGCGGAGCGTGTAAAGAAATGAAATGGATATGCGCCAATATAAAATTGTTTTGGCCTTACGTTGGGCGCCAAATATGTAATGTAATTTAAAGAAATGAAATTAAATGAAACGCAAATTGAAATTAAAATAAATTAAATTCAATGAAAATGAATATGAAATTTTAAAAAAATTAACAATCAAATGTGTTACAAAAATTATAAAATGTTTGTTCTTATTTACTGATGACATTATGTTATAAAATTAAGTATTTTAAATGAATTATTAATATATATAATTATTCATTGCAATATCAAATTGAATGTTAACATTTATTTAGCTATGAGCTCAAAATTAATTATTTTTTATAGTTACTATTTGAATTATCCTCGGAGTCTTCCTCTTGCTTCTTGTCCATCCATTGACCGGGAATCAAATGGGGCGTCGAGTCATTGTTGCAATTGGTTTTATAGTCTTGCATAAATTTTATTTAAATCTTTTCTTCATATTTAAAAATAATCAAATTCATTTTAATTTGTTCTATAATTAATTAGATTCTTGATACTTTAATATTTTCCTTTACTTATTTTCTTATTACTCCAAATTATTTAATTAAAACTATACTATCTTTTGTTTCTTGGTTTAATTTGAGATATTTGGTTTCTGGAATTAATTTTTTGAATGTTTTATTTTCTTCCTATAATTCATCTTGATATTTTTAATTACTGTTTAGAATATTAAAATTTTAAATTATAAATTGTTTAATTTTGATTATTATTTATGATTATTTTTAAATTACTCTTTGAATTGATTACCATTGGTTAATTGAATTAGATCATCAATCAACGACGTACTGGAATATAGACTATTCTACAAGCGCATCTCGAAAAATGAACAATACTTCCAGCAGAAGCTTTTACCAATTTTGATCCACTAACTCATTTAGCTACAGGGAAACGAGCCCTGTTAGGTCATTTCTAAACTGACAATTTTTTTGAGTCGAATCAAAACCTTAGCTATTATTCAAATACAGTATTTACAAATTTTCAATTTTACTTGGGACTCCTACTTTCCTATGTATCATAAAAAATATTTAATCGAAATTGGTTAAAGGAGATCGAATAAAAAATTTAGCGGCAAATTCTAAACGTTCAATTTTCGAATGATGACTAAAGTATTATTTGTCTAAAATTTGCAGAAATTCACCAAAATATGTTTTTAACTTTTACAAGTAAAAGGAAACAAATCATTTTGATTCATATTGATTGATAATTTAAGAACCAAAGTACAAAAGATTTTTCACTGTACCAATACACAATAACGAGGGAAAGTAATTTTTCATTTCCAAGGAAACCAGTCTATTATTCTTTTTAAACTTTTCCTTCTATTCAATTTAAACGTCTACATATATTCCACAACTTGCTCAACTCTTTTGAGTGACAAGGTCAGAGTAAAGGAATGTTAGTTTAGTTAATAGATAGTGGTAACAAAGTTGCACCCTCCCACAGAAATTCAAACTTAAGTGCGTCTTACAAGAAAAGCACTTTAATGTGTCAATAAAAGCCTGTTGACATATTTTAAGTGATACTCTAAAAACTTTGAAGAAAACTGAAAAACATTTTAACAATTATGTCGCAGAATGACAGTGAAAAATATCAAATTAAATACAAAAATGTATGTATATAATATGAAAGAAAAACTTTTTTCTCTCTTTACAATTCGTGCATTTATAATATTAAACCATTTCCAAATTAACCATAAATTAATTACCCCTAATATTATACTATGTATTTTATTTTATTTTCTGTTAATAAGATAATCCTTAAATATTAAAATACCAAACTGGAGATCATAGGTTAAATTACCACTCCGAATGTTCAAAAATAAAGTTTCAGGGGTTTTTATTTTACTGTAACAATATTGTTCATACCAAGAAATTTAGTAAACATTACAAGTTTTTGGTAAAAATTATTTATTTTAAAGTTTGACAAATATTGAACGTCCAGTGAAGTTCGAATACTAAATTATAAATTATTTATAGTGGAAATTTTAGAAACTAACCGGGATTTGAGCCCAAAAACTTAAATATAGCAATCAAATGTTGATAAATACTAGCCACCTCAATGAGGTTGTTAAATTTAATCACATTTCTTTTGACTTCCGATTGGAATGAGTGATGGAAAACGGATAAAAAGTGAGAGAATTGAACATTATTAATTAATTTTATGAAAACCAATATTTAAAAATTTATGAATTAAAATCAATTAGTTCTTTTGCAATCCCTAAATTAAAGTAACTGACAATGGTTGAAATTTTAAAATAAAACGTTAAAGATGTTAATTGTAAGGTCACCAGTTTATGAAATATCTAATTTTCTCTTCAGCTTTAATACAAAAAAAATCTGGTGTGAACCACTCACACAACTTTCTCTTGCCAATGCAAATAATGAACAATATAAATAACCTAATATTAGTAATAAAACAATAGAAATAAACAAAAAACTAATCTCTAAAAACATAACCATATTTCAATCATGAGTAAATGAAGAAAAAAGAAAATCAACCTCAGTTTGGCTTAAAAATACGGAAAATCACTCTTTCACGCTGAACTAGGCTCTATAGAAAAAAATGCACTAAATAAAAGTTGTAGATCTTGTAATTTTCTATAAATTTGTTTATATAGTCTACACATTTGTCGTAAAATGCATAATAAAGGTGAAATGCTAACACTTCTTAAAACATCAATTATTTTTTACACATTTTCGTAAAAAAAAATATAAACCGCTAATTACCGCTAAACTAACCGTTATACATAAAAAAATGATTTTAAATTCTCTACAACTTTTATTATATACATTTTTGCGCTAAAATGCATAGCCTATTAAAGCCGCAATCTTAAAAAAAAAAATTTTCTACGAGAGCACAGCCTCCCCAAAAATTTCAGCAGACATGGCGCCTATCTTATCTTGCATAGCATAAAAAATATAGTAAATGAGGCGATTTAAAAAAAAAATCGTAGGAGCAGTTTTTGAGAAAATTGCAAAAAAGTGAAAAATTATACAAACCAATTACTACTTCCAAAAGACCAATTTTGGTGAAAATGTTCGTGTCGGGTCCTCTAGTGGTATCAAACTTAAGTTTTAAGTTTCAAGTTCGTACGATGTTCCGTTTTTGAGATATTTTGTTCAATCACACACACACTTTTTTGGGTTCAGGGGTCTAAAAACGTGTATATCCGGTGAAAACTCAATTTCGAAAAATCTACATGAAAACAATAATTTCCTTCCTATGTATTCATATAGGCAAGAGAAAGTAAAAAAACTGTATCGCAAATTTTAAACGATAAACGACTACTAAGCTGAAGACAATGAATTCGATTCTTGTCGACGAAAAAATTTAATTAGTTGCTCTTCACTTCATTCCCAAGAGAGCTTGCTAAATTTATCATGCCACTTAAAACACAAATTGAACTCCTGAGTGGCACAATTTTTAGAATTGTTCAAAAATATTTTATTTTATTACAAACTAGTTGTACCGTGCGCGCGTTGCTACGCCTATAACAATTGAATTTAAAGAAAACTCGTTATAACAATTCCGTGCTCATTTTCTTTTTATTAAAGTTCTCTTGGATACACAGTCTTTTCTCGTCTGGTCCGTACACGATTAAATTGGAAGGTTTTCCTATGCGTGAGGCGCCCACATACAACTGTCCACGTGAGAAACATGGATTTTCCAAATTTATCAGCAAACTTGTATCGATTGTCCCTGTGCTTTGTTGATGGCCATACTATTTAATAATAATATAAAATTATCGATTTATCATTCATAAAACAAAAAAAGTGTTTTTAGGCCTAATTGTCGTTTGTTTCAAATATCTGTATTTTAGTAGTCGAAAATTTGATTTTTTTTTCTAAAGCACAAAACCAACATTTTTATTATTTTTATTTGGTATCCATAATATGTGTACGTTGCAATCTGTTCAATTTACTCAGTCATTTCAAAAAGCCCATAAGTCAAAATTTTACATTTTTTTCTTTAGTGCATTTTAGAATAACTGAATGTAAACACACCATCCCTAAAAAACGATAAAAGTCTAGCTATCCTGAAGAAATATACACTAAAAAACTTTATACTGAAGGATATAAAGTGCTTTCTTTTAATTAACAAATAAAAGTGGATAGCTTTTGAAGCTTAAGCTCTACTTTCTAGTGGAAGTGGCTATTCAAAAATACTTTTAAGGGAGATAACGACTCTTCGTGACGACGATGTTGAATGTTAATAGTCCTGAAAACCAACATTTTTTTTCTTGAAGTTAAGAATTTTAATTATTATTATTGCAAAAAGCTACTTAAGTCACTATTGTAAACAAGTGAAATAAATTGATGAATACTACAGTAAAACACAATATTTTTGTCTGGTCTAAGAACGTATTTTACAGTAAACAACGTAAGTTAACATTATACACCAATTTATTTCAGAAACACCTTTAAAATAAATTTACAAATTTTTTTTAACAAGTAACTTGTATTCAAATAGACAAAAGTATACATGCCGGCCGCATTGGCACAGTTGGTAACGTGCTCGCCTCTCATCATGCGGTCCTGGGTTCGAATCCCACTCAGGCATGGCATATTTTCATACGTTACAAGAAATCATTTCATCCTCCATCGTACAAAAAGTTACACCCCAACGTCGTCGCTAATGACCGTTACAGTTGATGCGACGTTAAATAAATGAATTAAAAAAAGTATACATTTTATATTAAAGGGAACAGCTTTATAAACAAATTATATTTTTTAATATTGTTTTTTACTGAAAAATAGTATATTGCTAATTTTTGTAATTTTTCCATAAGTTACTTGTACGACTTATAGGGTTTCTGAAATGACTGATTTAATTCAGAACAATAAGCAACGCCATGACCTAATGAGACGAGGATGATGTGTATGACGTGTAAATGAGGTGTCGTCTTGTACAGACTCAGGCCGACCATCCTGAGAGAGTAAAATTAATTGAACCCCAACCATTAAAGTACACCAGTAACCACTGTCTAGTATCCAAATATTTGTAAAAGTAGCTACGTTAACTAGGATTTAAACCAGAAACCTTCGTCCCCGAAAATCATCAGCTGATTCACGGCGACGATTTTACCTTAGACCAACCCGGTGGGTCACAACATTTAAGCTCCTAACTTTCTTTCTTTTAATCAGATCGATATTTACAAAAGCTTAAAACCTGCTCCAGAAAATGAGTAATCTATAGATAAAATTTTATTCGGTTGGACAGTTTAGGAATGTATAAGGGACAAACAAACATCCATTTTTATATAAAATACGTAATGTAGACTACGCATCTATTACTAAGTAAAACGAGGAGTGAGGTGGTTTACTTCGCCTTCCTTACTGAGTGGAAAAGTACGCTTATCAGCGTGCCGGGCCCTCTGAAAAGCACATATTTACCACTCTTCAAATAACACCTTCACTTCATTCACCACAGTGTCTGGTTGTATAATGAAATTCATTACTTTCAGAGAGAGCTCTGATTCGTGTCTTTTACACCTCTGCCTCTTCTGAACTTAAATGATTCAGTCATTTAATTGGCTGACCATGTGATAAAAAACAGAACTATTTATTATTTTAGCCCTGCGACAGCTTGCAGTGTAAATAACTTGACACTCCACCTGTCTGCTATGGGTAAATTATCTATGATAAATTATAAAATAATTATTTGCCTGTGCCTGCTATAATATTAATTGTTAAAATAAGACTTAATAAATTTATATAAAAAGAATTAACCGTTAGTAATTTAAAATTCTCTTAAATATAAAATTCCGTTTTGACTACGCCTTAGGTTTACAAGAACGACCCTCCCGGGTGAACAACTGACGTTCTAAATTACATGAAATAAACAAGACAAGCTTTACTTATTTCAGTCTTGCAAAGCTAAATTACAATATACCATTAGGAAGGAAGCCTAGAAGAAGCTTAATATAGCGGAAATTTGCTTTGATGTGTTGTAAGAAAAAAACCCGGAAAATTTTTGTAATCTAAGACCTAGTACCTAAGGATACTCGTATACTATACTGCGTGTTACTTATTTTAAATACTTAGTCCGATCAAGTTAGCAAATATCTTGAGTAAACTGATTAGTTCCGTCAATATTATTTAATAAATAGACGATATCGATTGGGGTAGTCATCTACCGATAGGTATTCAAACAACTGTGTTGAAAATCTTGCCGCCCAGGAATATTGTTTGACCTTTTTTGCAAAACAAAATCAATTCTACAGTTGTTTTGGTAAAAACAAGTAGTACTACATTTTTACTTTCTCTTGCCTATATGAATATATAGAAAGAAAAGTATTTATTTTCATGTTGATTTTTTCAAAATCGAGTTTTCACCGGATATACACTTTTCAGACTCCCTGAACCCAAAAAACATGTTTTTAGCGGTTGGTGTGTGTGCGTGTGTCTGTGTGTGTGTGTAAACAAAATATCTCAAGAACGGAACATTGTATGAAGTTGAAACTTGAAACTTAATATACATAGATATACTACCGGACCCGACTAGAACATTTTTATCAAATTCGGTCAACCGAAAGTAGTAGTTTATTCGTGTCATTTTTAACTTTTTTGCGATTTTCTCAAAAACGGCTTATACGATTTTTTAAAAATCGCCTCATTTACTACATTTTTTATGCTGTACAAGATACGGTAAGCGCCATGTCTGCTGAAATTTTTGAGAAGGCTGTTCCCTGGTAGAAAAAAAATGTTTTTTTTAAGATTGCAGTCTTAATTTGCAATTTAGCGCAAAAGTGTATATAATAAAAGTTGTAGACAATTTAAAAATCTACAACTTTCATTTGTAATTTTTTTGTATCTTAGTTTAGCGGTAATTAGTGATTCCGTATTCTTTTCATGAAAATCTGTAAAAAAATAGATTTTTTAAGATTTCGACCGTAGTATCCATTTTACGATAAAAATGTATAATGAAATTTATAGGAAATTAAAAGGTCTACAACTTTTATTTTAATCATTTTTCTCTACAGAGCCTAGTTTAGCGTTAAAAAGTAATTTTCCGTATTATTAAGCCAAACTTAGGTTGGTTTTCATTTTGCATCATTTACTCATGATTAAAATAAGGTTATGTTTTTTGAGGTTAGTTTTTTGTTTATTTCTAATGTTAATTTAACTAATGTTAAGTTATATTGTTCAATAATTGTCTATGTTAAGTTGTATTGGTTTTGCATATTATTGGCATTGGCAAGAGAAAGTCATGTGAATGTTTCACATCATATTTTTTTTTTTACTTTTTTTTTTTTATATTTATAGTCGTATCATTACAGCGCGGTTACTAGCAACTACAGTGGGTTTTAACTTGTGAAAAATTTCCAGACCCTGGCTATGAATCGAACCCAAAACTGAAGGCTATTGCACTACACTAAGCTACGGGGGCTGCTATTTACTTTTTTTGTTAACCATATATCGAGTCTCAAGACTAATGAATATTTTTTTAACCTAAACTACTGTTTACAAAATATTTCTACAGTTATTTAGCAGAATCGCCTCAATTTATTTAAAACAACACATTAAAAATACTACACTTTCTTATAACGCTGGAAATAATAGTTTATACTAATTATATTTTTTTTTAACAGTAGATACAATACAGTCGATTCCGGATAATTGGTCCACTGATTAATTGGGGCAGTCGGTTTTTTGGGACAGTTCTTTAATGAACAGACACTGAACGGTATTTTAGATTGATAAGTACTCCGTTTATTCGGTCCATAATGCCGCTTATTCGGGCCAATCTGATATATGTACGTATATTATGTTTTATTAAAACCATTACAGGCCAGCGACGAACAACACGTGGTTCTAAGCAGCAAGATAAGGTAATGGGAAGGGTAGAGGTAATAAAGTAAACATTTCGACAGATAAACAACAGCAATCACACATCAGTCATAATAGAGATGATATTTACAGTACAATGTGTAGGCTACATAATCGTCATTACACAAATTTCAGTGAGTCATATCCACTAGTTTTGCCCAACTTTACAAGCTGTATAGTCTCCTTGCAACTTATGGTTAGTTGTCACTTATCATACGTAGGCCTACATGGAACGTTCTTAATTCTATGCTTCTCATCAGTTTTTGTGATTTCATGAGTCTACTGTAACACACTATTTGTCGAGTCTGGTTGTTTTGTTATCTGCAGGGATACTTTTCTATTTTTTTTTTAATTCTCATTCGTTTCACACATTTTGTTGATATTTTATGCGTAGGCTTACAGTATACCCTACCTACTATCAACGCCTTTGAATCGTTAAATACCGCATAACGATATGACTGTATGAACGAATAAAGTTTCTTGACAAAATAAAAACGTATCCACCTTTCTTAAGCCAACGTAAACTACCGGAACTAACTGGTGTACCAAAAATTACGATAGCTTGTATCTTCGAGAAAAGAAAATACGCCAAGAATGGGCATTAAAAGATCATGGAACATCTCAGAAAATAAAACGTGAAGGAAGGATCCACTTGTTGAGAAGCGTTAAATGAATGGTTCGCCATTGTAACTTCACAAGGTGTTAGTTTAATGGTCCAATGCTTAAAACAAAAGCGAAAGGTTTTGCTAAAAAGTTAATCATTGTTCTGATACCCTTTTATTTCTTTCATGCGTATATGGATAGAACTTGCATGTAAAATTTATGTATGTGGTAATTTTAATAAAATACAGTATCGTATACGCCACAGTTTACGAATTCGTTTATACGGGCCAGCCGTTTAATTGGGCCAAAATGCTCCGGTCCCGATGTGCCCCAATTATTCGGAATTGACTGTACTTTGATTTAGGAACAAGTTACTTGGCTTATACTAGGAAGAGAAGAACTTTGTTGTGTAAATTAGACTCGCTTTGTCCTGTATATGCAGAATTGTGCCCTATTGAACGATGATATGATGTAAACCTAAAGGGGAATTTTAAAGTATGACTTTGTACAGTTAAAACCTGTATGTCAGTTGTTTTTATGTTTTTTTAGTACTACTTGTGTAGAGCACAAATTATCTTTAAAACATGAATTAAGGAAACGAACTGAATATTGTAGAATATGGAATCGAATTAATTTTATTTAAATTGGATTTTTTCGTTAAATATCTACACCAATGCAAGTTAGGCCTATATAAAAAAGCGTTATTATTACTTAATCCTTCAGCCTGGTATGTAACGGAAACATAATTTTTTATTCACTAGAAAAAATAAAATTGAAATTGATTTTTCTTTAATAATGTCAACAGTAAACAAAGGCATTTTTAATTCATACTGTTGTTTCATGAAACAAAAATTTGTCATATGTGTCGACAGCTTAGGCGAGTGTGTCTTTGACAACATGTGTCCTTTATAAATGTTACTAAAATATAGAAATTAATTAATCATGAAAGTTTTACCAAAAAAAAAAGTTGCAGACATTTTGATTAAAATATTTTAACTAATCGATGGAATATTGCGTTTACTGAAACATGTAAAAAGAATTTTAAAAAAGAAATTCCTAGCATATTTTATTATTAAATGAATTTTGAAATATTTGTTGTGACAATAGAATTGTGTTGATATATGTACAAGAAATAGTAAATTTATTTAAATTAATTAAAATTTATAAAATCAGTGTTGTCAATCATCTTTCACCAGACTTGTACAATGCATTGTATTAAATAAAATATAGTATAGAGGATGGACCACGTAAACGTTTAATTCAATTATGATTTAACATAGAAATTTGAAACAAAATTATTCCCATTAAATCATACCCAAGGAATTCATTGAAAATAAAACCGTTCCCGTTCAAATACAAAGTGTGTCCTAAACTGAGAGCCTTGTGTTCGAGTTTCAATACTTTCATAAATATATAAACACTTGTTGTTCCCTTTCTATTCACATTGAACAAGAGCACTAAAAAAACCACAGTCAGATCACAGGCAATGTACTGATAACGCAATATAAGTTGACGATCGTCAGTAAGAGTGCACTATACGTGTGGGGGGGGGTTGGAAGTGCTACTATATGTGCTTTCCTAAAAATACATCATAGCGACAGCTCTAACCATGACATCATGTTGTGGTTTACTCTTACACTGATTTATTATGTTTAAAACTATGTCGTTTTATAAACATCCCATTGTATTATTTTTTGATTCTTAAAAATTATCTTAAATAATAAACATTCATTCTAAATAAGCCATAATACTAGGCCTAAGCTATATTTAGTATCCTTTTTGGTCATCAGCAGTAAACTGAATTACTGCACTCTGACGTTTTGTATTGATAGACCAGTTAGTCCGTGAGTTCCGTCGATGCGAGCTTATTATCGTGAGTAATACTAGTTTTACGGTAATTTTAAAATGTTATAATATTTTTAGGGTTTTCATATTTCATTATTTTCAGTAAAGTTATGTTAAATTGCAATTGAAAAATATTGACATAATATTAACACAATATTAACATTAATTGCAATATTAATGTATATTAATATACATTAATATTTTTTAATTAAAAATATTAATGTTATAATATTTTTAGGGTTTTCATATTTCATTATTTTCAGTAAAGTTATGTTAAATTGCAATTGAATTGTAAACAATTAACTTTCTTTAAATAATTACATTACTCCTTACTTATTTAATGGGACGGGTCATGAACTGAATTTTATTACTTGAGTGTTTGTGGTGGTTACATTTTGAGTTACACGCTTGATACATGTCTTATACTGTCGGGTTGGCCGATGCAAGTAGGATAGATAGTATACTGTCCTCCGCATGATAGGCGCAATCGTCAACTTATAGCGCGTTACCAGTACAGTAGCGAAACTATATTCATATTCAATCTCACTGGGGGAGGGAAAGCTGAGGATATCAAAGAAATAGAAAGAAGGATCCTAAAGACTTGCATAAACAAAAAAAATGTAGTCGATGGTCAACACAGACTGCTTACAAGCAAACAGATCTATAGAGAGACAGAACCCATCACGGACGCAATGAGTAAAAAGAGGGCCTCCTTCAGGCATATACTCGGAACGCCAGAAACTAGAATAAGAAAAATTGTGGAAAAACTGTATAACTCTAAAAACTCGAACATGTAAAGGATAAAAGGAATCAAAGAGAAACGTAGCTATTCACATAGGATAGGTACTTGGTTGTCGTACGGACGACACCAGTCTCCTATGATGAATCGGGGTACGGACCGTTTTCGCAACGCACAGCGAGTGATCCAGTCGTTAATATACATCGATGTTAAAAGGTAGCCTACTAGGAAACTTGCAAGAGCAGAAGGGTGAATTGAACGGTGAAGAGAAAATTGATGATGGATGACTGAAATGTTCTTATGAGGCCCAAAAGACAAACAAAAATAAAATAGGTCTAATTTAAAATAGTTTTTAAAAATTAATTTTAATTAAAATTGTCATTGTTATCTTAAGAAAAATATCAACCTAGAAATAAATTACTGCATTATTATCAGATTAGTGAATCTTTAGAAAAATAGTAAAAAAATTGAAAATGTCTTTCATTTTGTAACACATCCTAGATAAAAATCGGTAAATTAATAGTTGAGTAAGTGAACGGTTGTTAAGCACAAGGGACTTCTAGTGCCTTACATAAAGTTTAGCGGAGGACGTGAAGAAAAAGAAGGAGGACGCGATATCGGCAAGAGCCCTACAAACAGGTATTTCCACTCATTGATTTCCCCCGAGTATCTTAGAGTACAATAACTCCCCAACAATCCCCCCCCCCCACTAAGAATTCTTAAGGGCAAAAAATAACAAAATGAAAAGAATGAGATTGTTTTCTGATATTGCCAAAAAAAAAAGAATCGTACATTCTTTATGGATCACTTCCTATCAACAAGTTTATAATTCAAATATTTCCAAAAATATATTGAGACAAATTTCCTCAACCGACGATTTTTTTCTAAATAAATTTTTCTATTCCTTAAGTATCCCATATTGTAATCAACTTAATAAAATATTTCAAAAATGTCCCTATCTACTATTAAATATCCTTTACTTTTCTTTAAAAAATATTTTTAAGGAAAAGTTATGCGTAAAATATTTTCCCAGCGGGATATTTTGGTACCATATGTTTTTCAGCTGCCCTTTACTCATTTCATTTTAATGAAAATATTTTACTAAGTAAGCGGTCTCTTGATTACTTTATCTTGCCTACATGCATGTACAGGAAGGAAAGTATTATTTTCATGTCGATTTTTCGAAATTGAGTTTTCACCGGATATACACGTTTTCAGACCCCCTGAACCCAAAAAAACATGTTTTTAGCGATTGGTATCTGTGTGTTGGGGGTGGGGGGGTGCGCGCGCGCGCGTGTCTGTGTGTGAACAAAATATCTCAAGAATGGAACATCGTACAAAATTGAAACTTAAAACTTAAGTTAGGTACTACTAGAAGACCCGACACGGACATTTTCATAAAAATTGGTCAACCGGAAGTAGTAGTTTATTCGGTCATTTTTCACTTTTTTGCGATTTTCTCAACAACGACTTCTACGATTTTTTTAAAAATCGCCTCATTTACTGCAATTTTTATGCTCTGCAAGATAGGGTAGGCGCCATGTCTGGTGAAATTCTTGGGGAGGCTGTTCTCTCGTAAAAAAAATGTTTTCTTAAGGTAGCGGCTTGAATATGCATCTCAGCCCAAAAATATATATACAGTATAAGAAAAGTTGTGAGAATTTAAAAACCTACAACTTTTATTTCGAACATTTTATTGTATAACGCTTAGTTTAGCGGTAACCAGCTATTTTCTGTTTTTTATTTCACGAAAATCTGTAAAAATCTATTTTTTATTTTTAGATTTCAGCCTTCGTATGCATTTTACGACAAAAGTAAATATAATCAAATATATAGAAAATTAAAAGATCTACAACTTTTATTTAGCGCACTATTCTCTCCAGAGCCTAATTTAGCGTGAAAGAGTGATTTTCCGTATATTTAAGCCAAACTGAGGTTGATTTAAATTTTGTATCATTCACTTATGATTAAAATAAGGTTTACTTTAGGGGTTACTTTTTTGTTTATTTCTAATGTTTTATTACTAATGTTAGGTTATATTGTTAATTATTTGCATTGGCAAGAGAAAGTTGTGTATGTTTTACATCAGATTTTTTTATCAAAAAAAATATCTACGATCTGTTCATTAACATAACAATAAAATAAATGTGATAAAAAATTATTTATTACCAAAGAGTATCTTCCAGTAAAGATATCTTTAAAAATATAACTTATGTTCACAATCTGATATTTTTAGTCTATTAAAAATACTGTGAAATTAAATTTTGAACAACAAAGGTAATAATTTATTTCCTAAGCAAAAAGTCAGTTGGATGCCTCGTTTTAATTTTCGTTTTGTGCAGCTGTTTACAATAAATTTAATGCTAAATAATTTTCAACCCACCGGGTTGGTCTAGAAGTAAAGTCGTCGCCAAAATCAGCTTTTTAACAGCTGATTTTCGGAGACGAAGGTTCCTGGTTCAAATCCTAGTAGAGGTAGTTACTTTTATACGGATTTGAATGCTAGACAGTGGTTACCGGTGTTCTTTGATGGTTGGGGTTCAATTAACCATACTCACTCAGGAATGGTCGACCTGAGTCTGTACAAGACTACACCTCATTTACACGTCATACACATCATCCTCATCTCATTGGGTCATGGGGTTGCTTATTGTTCTGAATTGAACAGATTGCAACGTAGCTACACACATTAGGGATTACAAAAAAAATAATAATTTTCGTGATATTCAAACCGTTTTTCGTATAATAAACTAAGTGTTATGTAAGATAATTTTATATAGAAAAGTTATAAACGTTTTATCTGTTCTAAGATGCACATTTAAGTATATCTACTGTATAATTATTGATTTTATATTTGGGAGCAGTAAATTTTCATAATTTTTCCCTATCGCTAAAATTAAAACACTTATATAAAATTATTTTCTAATAATAAAGTTATTATTTTCTGTAGTAAAATTGATACTGTAGGCCTAATGTTCAATGCATAGGAAAACTTGAGTATAGCTTTTCTTTTAGTGCCTATCATTTTTCTTTCTGAAGTAAAAAATAATAAAAAAAAATAGGACGGAGATAAGAGTATATAGAATATAAACTTTTTATCAAATTCACTATAACGATATCTCTGGTGCAAATGTACTCGAGAAATACTAAAATGTCGCATATAAGGCTTACGACAGTTCTCATACACTATAGAAAATGCGACACAATCGTTAAAAAACTCAACATTGTTACAAGCTATTGTGTATAGTGAACATCGCAGAAAATGATCCCATTTCTATGCTTCTCATTGTACCTTATTGTTGAAATACAGAATAAAATTTTATAGAAATATCTTGGAACTGATAATGAAAATTACAACAACTTGGTACAGATTACAATGCTTTAAGAAAATTGAAAAAACCAACCAACTTCTAGACGACAATTGAAAACAAATGGACAATTACAAATAAGATTGTGGTTTCAGAATTTAATACCCTTGTGTATTAAAAATGAGAAAATACTAAAATGTCCCTAAATTTAACTACAACTAACGTAAAATTTAAAAAAAACAACCAAAAATCTTAAAACTCACAAAAATGTTAATCATAAAACCACTTTTTTAAACTTATTTTAAAAACTTAAAACTATAAAATGTAATAAAATCCTAATAATTTTGTAAAGTAAGGTTTTATACAAAAAGAACTTTTCTGCAAAGCGTTTAACAGAAGGTTTATGACTATATTCAAATTACGTATAAAAATGTAACAACAATAAAATTACTAATATAATTTTATCAATGTTGTTTAGGTCATCAGCTGAAAGGCTGGTTTGAACCTCTAGAGCAGCGGTTCCCAAACTTTTCTTTACCACGCCCCCTTTTGACAGGAAGAAAACTTCCCACGTCCCTTTATAATTTTATGCGGTAAAATAATACAAGAAGGTACATTGAATAACCATACTTTTTTTTCTGTTGTTTTTATAACATTATAAGTTGCAATTTAAATTCAACAAGTAAGAGACAAAATACATTAGTGAGATGGACGACCTTGCCATTTTTATTTTTTAAATCCGTACTAATAAAAAGTGCACTACATAAATCATTAGCAACATCAAGTTTTCGCCGATGCTTTGATTTCATTACAACAAGTGCTGGAAACGCTTTTTTCCGCAAATAGGTGTTTATAAAAAGGTAAATAGACGTGCGAACGGCAAAGCTATCCCATGGTCCCGCGCCCCCTTGACTTGTCTTCATACCTCCCTTGGGGAAGGGGCCCACTTTGGGAACCCTTGCTATAGAGGCTTTACTAAGTAAAACCAGGAGTGAGGTGGTTTACAATTGTCTTCCTCACAGAGTGGAAATTTATGCTTATCCGCATACCAGGCCCTCTGAAAAGCATCTACTTTCCACCCTGCAAATGACACTTTCACTTCATTCACCACAGGGTCTAACTGTTTAATGAAATGCAATACTCTCTTTGGAGATAACTCTGACTAGTGCCTTTTATACCTTTACCTTTTCTGTTCTTAAATGATTCAATCATATAATTAGCTGACCATGTCATAAGAAACAAAACTATTATTTGTAGCTCTGGAATTAGCAGATTGAATGCAAATAATTTAACATTCTACCTGGCTGTTATGGGCAAAATTGTATCAATATCATTCTTGTCTTCCATTGGCAATCTGATTTTTTCCAGAAAACAAACAGGGTTTTAAATGGAACCGAAAAATAATTTTATTATTAAAATATTTTGGAATAAAAAAATTATGAACCTGTTTCCGATAAAAAAGAGCAATTGATCCAATATAAAACTTACAGGTACAGCGAGATGCCGTTAAGAAAGAATAAATTGTGTTTATAATACAGTTTAAACCGAAGACAATTTTTAATATCTTAAAAGACGACATCATGTAAGTAAAAAATGAACTGAAATTTTTCTTATCGCAGCTTTCTTTATTGTATCGTATATTCAAAGACATAATTGAAAATAATAATAATAATAATCGTTTCTCTAAATAAATAATTAAAATTAAAAAAATCTAAATTCTCCCGATTTGCTAACAAAACTCGCACAAAGATGACTGAAACAGTTTTAGAGTAGAGAAATTATAACATAAAATTATATCATTATTACAAACATTAAATTCAAATTTAATAGAAATTTGATTTTCTGGAGTAGACTACGGTGGTGTCATCGTCTAAGCCAGGGGCGCACAACCCGCAGCCCGCATGTGGCCCCCAACTTGGTTTTTGCGGCCCGCAGCCCGCTCTAAAATGTTGCTCTTCAATGTAGTGAAACATAATAAACTATTTCATAGCAAAAGGCATCAGCCAGCACAATATTGCTGTAGGCTACCAAACAACAATATGATACTGACAATAAGTGTTACCTACAAAATTTAGTTTAATACTTAAAATGTTCCATTAGATTTCTACAAAAATTACGCACTGCGAGAATTAGTTAATCTGCAAGGATATTTTTTAAAACTTTCGTGTTTGTTCGGTAGTACTTTTCTGTGAGCATTTGTTAATGAAAACTATCAAACCTAAAGCTTGTTCCGGTTAACAGATTGTCACTTGGAATCAACTTTGGAAATAGCAACTACAAACATTGAAATAGACATTGTGCAATATTATCAAACACAGACAACGTAGATATTGTCGCTGACTGCCCTACCATTATCACCGGCTGCAGACGGTCCCAGAACCTGCCAACTGCGGAAACGCTACCAACGCGTAGCCATCAGTGTCTCCCCTCCACCATAAAGTGGAATCGCCGGAGGGGGATTTAAGCAGCCACACTAGCCCGCGAGTCGCACTCACCATCCAGCTCCCGAACGGTGAAGAAGAAGAAAGTAGAAGAGCCCAGCCGAGACCGGACGCACCATCCCTGGTCAGCCTTCGCCTACCCGGCCGCCGAAGGAAGCCCGTCCGTGCCTGACGGCACCACGGTGAAGAGTGAGTTCAGCGTGGGACCGAAAAGAACAGTCTCGGCCGACGTTGCGGGGCTCTGGGGGCCACCACTGTCACGCTGCAGTGGGAATTCAACTGCCGCTGAGGGAGAGCTAGGCCTGAACTCGGTAGCCGAGCCGTCGCTCTTCGGGCTGCGCTCTCAACACGCCGGCTCACCACTTCCGATCATCTAATCTACAACGACCCTTTTCAAGTTAACCAATCCGCTACATTAACAGTCCTTCTCAGGACCCCAAACTAATTAAACGGCCCTTTTCAGGGCCACCAATGTTGCAATCAAGATTTTGCCACGTGTCGTCAGCCCCGGTCGGCGACAATATATACCTAGATAATCAACTCAAATACGCAACACAATAAAAATTCACTGTTAAAAATCAAAACTTAACGAAAACTTTGTAGCATTATATCCACAGAGTATTTTTTTAGTTCTGTCACCCAATTGTTAATGTCTGGTAAGAAAGGGAAATTTTGTTTTGTGACACGAAGTTGGTAGCCCTACTCAACCGGTAAAGATACGGCAGTGTAAGTTGGTTCTCCTTGAACTGTGTAAAATTTTATTCCGTTTCCGGTGGTGCTACGAACAGAATGTCTTTTACCCTAGAACAACAGGTTTTCATTCTTGAGCAATATTTTGCTACAAAATCGTAAGCGAGTGTAAAAGAATAATTTTAAATTAAATTTGTTGGTGTTCCTCCACTAGAAAATTGTCAATTTCTAGGCTAGCAAACCGATTTCGAGAGCCGGCCGAATTGGCGTAGTTGATAACGTGCTCGCCTCTCATCATGCGGTCTTGGGTTCAAATTCCATTCAGGCACAGCATATTTTCATACCTTACAAAAAATCATTTCATCCTCCACTGTCTGCATTAGCAGTAATTGAAGAACAGTCCGACAAAAAAAAACAGTTAAACAAAAAAAAACCCGGTTTCGAAGAACAGGTAGTGTTTGCGACAGAAAACGTAGTGGTCGACCAACTCTCTTGACAGATGACGTTTAGAGAATGTGAAAACACTACTTGTCTCTCGAAATCGGTTTGTTAGCCTAGAAATTGACATTTGTTTCTGGTGGAGGAACATTGACAAATTTAATTTGAAATTATTCTTTTACACTCGCGTACGATTTCGTAGCAAAATATTGTTCAAGAATGAAAACCCGTTGTTCTACGATAAAAGACATTCCGCTTGTAACACGACCAGAAACGGCACTAAATTTTACCCAGCTCAAGGAGAATCAACTCACACTACCGTATCTATACTGGTTGAGTAGGGCTACCAACTTCGAGTCACAAATAAAAATTTCTCTTTCTTAGAAAAAAAATTACCAGATATTAAAACAGGACTACAAAGCACTCTGAAGTTTAATAAATTAATAATGATGTGAAAATAAACTATAAATGCTGTTTTATATTTCAGTGGTATATATTTAAATGGAGATGAATCGATATTTATCAAAAACTTATAATAGTAATAATTTTTAATTATTAAATTGTGTATTAAAAATTAAACGTAAAAATATTTAACATAAATTATGTTAGTCATGTTATTAGTTAGAATCTTGTTAAAAGGTAGCATCCGCCTCTCATAATATTGAGCCAATATCATGTTAGAAAAAAATTGATGCAGCCTATTCTTTTTTCTTCTGTCGTAGCCTTCATGGCTTCAATTTTCGCTTATATACTGTCAACCAATTTTTCCGCAACGTAATTCAAATCACACTTGCAGTTCATGTCTAGAGATTGCTCAACACATCATGTAATTTATCCAATCCATTTGTGCTATACCACTTCACAATCACATTTTTCACTTACATACATGTCTAGGCAGGTTTCTACACATCATGCAATTGTACTGTGGGGCTAATACTGGGCCGGAGGGGGGATACATCTCCTACCAAGATTCTAATTGAATTTTACATAAAAACATATACCTAATGATATGTTTCGAAATAAAATTACCTGTGGTTAGACAGGTGTATCGTGTTAAAGTCAAAATTAAAATTTTTTTTTGTGAAATTGTTGCTTAAAAACAGTATATACATTTAACAAATTTGTAATTGTTAATAAAAATAAAGTAAAGCCCATGTTTTTAATAGCTACCTGCTGAATTGCAATTAATTAATAATCATTTTAGGATCTATCTAATTACGGCTGAAACAAACACGGCTCTTCTTGAAAATTCCATTTCTTATTTTTAGTTTATTTAAACTGTTAAGGCGTGTCTTTACCGGTTCAGACGATCAGATAAAGCAAGCTGTCTGGATTGTGAGGCGGAGGAGGACAACGCAGTACATGCGATTTTCGACTGCAGAAGATGGACACCAGAGAGGGAGGTTCTAGGGAACAAGCTTGGGTCACCGATGTCTTCAGAAAATCACTGAGATTTTATTATTGCAGAAGAAGAAAGCTGGAAGGCCATTGAGGAGTTCATCCAGAAGGTGATGAAGAGCAAAGAGGCCCACCTGCGTCAGCCCCATAAGAAATCACTCAAAAAGGGGGTAAAAGGGTGGTAAGAAGAGAAATTGCTGAGATAACGTTATCCAGCTAATAAAGAACCTCCGGCTTGTTGTGAAGTTATGCCTAATGGTGATCCCGCGGCAAGTCGGGATGGGATAGAAAGGAGCTGAGAGGTTTTGGTGGATAGTTGCCTTCGGCAGAGCTCTGCATACCCCCGGTAAAGACCTACCTGGGTACCGGTAAATTCGGTTTCCTCTCGTAAAAAAAACTGTTCAGACAACTGTGTTTATCCGGTGTTGAAGCCAAAGCGATTGTAAACGTTACTTCTACGGGGTGAACAGATATCTGCCTTAAAAAAATTAATATTACTTTTATAGTATCCTATGAAGCTACAGGTTTAAAGAACATTTATGTTTTTCGACGAACACCTCGAAAAAAGTATTTTAGTTTCATTTACTTTATTCTTACGGGTTAGAGAGAAGTTAACCGTAGAGTAAAAATATTTCTACACAATCCGCTATAAAAAGCTACCGTTTTAAAATTTGGCGTACGTGTTCTGTAAGTGATAAGTGATAAGTGAAAACATTCTTCTTCTTCTTCTTCTTCTTCAGCTTTTCCCTTCCTCAGGGGTCGCTGTTCCGTACTCTTCTCCTCCACTCCCTCCGATCCACCACATCCTCCTCGCTCAGGCCCTTCTCCCTCAAGTCGTCCGCCACGGCGTCTCTCCATCTTCTCCGGGGTCTCCCCCTCCCTCTCACCCCATCCACCACCAATCCATCCACAACCCTCCCCACATACTCCTCCTCCCTACGCATCAAATGTCCATACCACTGCAGCCTTCGTTCCTGAACCTTCTTGGACACTTCTATCACTCCCACAGACTCCCTTACCACCTCATTCCGTATCCTATCTTTCCTAGTCTTCCCCTGCATCCACCTCAACATCCTCATTTCCGCAACCTCCAACTTGTTTCCCTGTCTCCTCGTCATAGGCCAAGTCTCACTACCATATAACAATGCCGGTCTAATCACTGTCTTATATATCTTTCCCTTCATTTTTGTCCCAATCCTTCTGTCACACAATACACCTGTCATTCGCCTCCAGTTATTCCATCCAGCTTGTATTCTATGGTTAATTTCCTCCTCCAGTCCTCCACTCTCGGTGAGGCATGAACCAAGGTACTTGAAACACTTAACCCTTCTCACCACTTCATTCAGCAAACACACCCCTCCACTCTTATCCTCACCTCCAAACCATAGGAAAAACATAAAACATGAAAACATTAATGTACGGAATAAAACCGGGAACACCAATAAAACAACTTATTTAATGCAACTATGTGGGGTTAATAATAACAATAATAATAAAAGCACAGATGCTAATGTTTACCGTTTTGTTCTGATTTTGACAAATATACACTGATTATTTTGAACTAACATTAGTGGTATAGACGTAGTAATGTAGATTCGTGTTAACGAGGGATAAATTAACCACAAACTAGATGTTCTACTATTGAAGCATAATTTACGAAACCTCAGGATTGTACGATAAATTATTACAACAATTAACAAATTTTCTGTAGACGTAAACTCTTAGTAAAACTTTTAAAATCGGAATTCAATAATTCTAGAAATTTCATATAGACTACACCAGTGGTCGGGTAAATACAGTCAAAAGTGTGTTCTATTTTTTTTTCAAAAGTTGTTTTAATGATTTTAGTTTGTATTAGGTACTGTATTTCAAATAAATGATATAAATGACATTCTATTTAATATTGTTTATATTGTAACATATTAGCGTATCGTGATTATTCCAGGAATGGTTGATGAAATTAGCTATTTATTCAAAAAACTGAAATCATGATCACCGAACCGCTCTGCATTGGTCGAGTAAATGTAAATGGTAACTTGGTCGATATCGTCGAAGAGTTTAAATATCTTGGCGAGACAATAACTTAAAACGAAAATAAGAAAGCTATCTGGAAAAATTATAATCAACAAAATAGCGAAAGCCCAGAAACTTACCAAGAGCACATACAACAAGAAAGACCTATCTATTTAATCTAAACTGCAACACTGTAAAACGGTAGTACAACCCGAAGCCACTAGTTGCTGCGAAACTATTTCTAATTTCAAAACTAAAACGAGAATGAGAAATTCTTGGGAGAGAAAGAAGAATCCTTAGGACTTGCATAAACTAAAAACGGAAACTCAACGATATCTGGATCTTAATGTTTAATTCTGAACTCTACCATGAAACCGAGCCAATTACTGACATAATGCGGAAGAAACGAAATTCTTTCTTCGGCCATTTACTTAAAATACCGGACAATCGAGTTACTAAACAACTAATTTCTATAATTAACTCGTGGAAAAAATCCTTTGTGGTTGGCCGAAGTATAGCAAGATATGCAAGAACTTAAAATTGGAGAACAAGATCTTTTAGAAAAATCTGAACAGCTTAAGTTGGTTAAAGATAAAGACACAAGATTCGTCGAAAAATCTCGAGCTCCGTCGTTAATGATTTATACAGGATATAAAATCAGACAGATCAGATCCCAAAATATGAAGAATTATTGGGAAAAGCGTAAGAATCCTAAAACAAACCAAGAAGGATTTTTATATTTAATTCAAGTGAGGCCGTAAAAGCAAAAAAAGCAATTTTTAATTTGTATACAAAAATACGCCTCAGTACCGCCATCTGCCAGGTTCCTTAAATAAAAAACTTATATTGTACTTCAGTTTATTTATTTTATCCCATTTTATTAATTAGATAGTTTTATTTCGCTACTATTAATACTCTAAAAAAACCATGATTAATAAAACAGTCATAAAAACAGTAACAAAAAGATTTCCTTAATTTCTGCTTGTCATATCATGAATTTATTTTTTATTTTGTGGATTTGAAAATTATTCGATAATTGTCCATATTACGAACCAATATAATCCTCATTATATACCTTTAATACGAAAGTGATTTTTTAGAACGGAACCAAAAATGTATATATAGAATATGGATTTAAGCAACAACGGGTATCAGCCTGCCATATAATTACTGGAAAAGTTACAAGAAGTTTATTGGACTGCTAGTTTTCTTTACTGATATAGACTCGATCTCAATCCGTAATGTAGTTTGGCATATTTTGTAGTTTTACGACACCGTAGATAATTGTACTTGTCAAGTATACTGACTTTGCAAGATAAAAATAAAGTTGAACATAAACTTAAAGAATTTAAATTAATTATTACAATATTAACTTTTATGGAAATTAAATGGGAATTATTATAGTTTTACATTACTTTCACAACAAACTACCATTATTACGATACGGTTATTAGCTTAAAATAAATGAAAGAAAACAAACAGTTTAGTTACTAAACTGAGCTTCATTAAATTACTTTAGAAAATTTTAAGGAGTAACAAACTCAATGAACGTTTCGTTAAACATATTTAAACACTAAAGTTAAAGTTTTGTAGTTAAGCTAAGCTTAAACTAAGTACAAACTATTTTGGCAATTAATTAGCCATACCTCGAGCTTGATTCTCATAAACATGTGTTCAAACAAACAGAGCACCTCTAAACGCGTTTACAAATACTTAAACTATCTGAAAACACTGTCCTTACTTTAAGGCATACACCCTTAAGCAACAATGTGACAGATGCATAACACAATAATATCTAGTTAAATATTAGTTAACCAGTAACTAATCGTAACGCCTAAAGTCAGACGTTTGTACATAAATTATAAGCAGTTAATTTAAATTTACCCATAAATTTGTCAGATATTGGTAGCAAAATCAGAAATTAAATTACTAAATTAATTGGAACATATATTTAGATATTTTAAAAATAATCTGAAGACTTCACCTTGTCGCTGCAACTATGAGTTACTTTCAAAAAACTTTCTTTTTGTCGCCTTTTATATTAATTTTTACATTCTCTTGCCTATATGAATTTATAGGAAGGAAAATATTGTTTTCATGTCGATTTTTCGAAATCGAGTTTTCACCGTATCTACACGTTTTCAGGCCCCCTGAACCCAAAAAAACATGTTTTTAGTGATTGGTCTGTGCGTGTGCGTGCGCGCGTGTGTCTATGTGTGAACAGAATATCTCAAGAACAGAACACCGTACGAACTTAAAACTTGAAACTTAAGTTATTATTGATACTACTACCGGACCCGACACGAACAGTTTCATCAAAATCGGTCAACCGAAATAAGTACCTAGTTTATTCGTTTCATTTTTCACTTTTTTACGATTTCCTTAAAAACGGCTCCTACGATATTTTTTTAAAAATCGCCTCATTTACTACATTTTTTATGCTCAACAAGATAGGGTAGGCGCAATGTCTGCTGAAATTCTTGGAAAGGCTGTTTTCTCGTAAAAAATTGTTTTTTTAAGATTTCGGCTTTAATATGCATTTCAGCGCAAAAATGTATATAAAAAAGTTGTAGAGAATTCAAAATCCTACAACGTTAATTTTAAACATTTTTTCGTAGCGATTTTCTGTTAAAAATAGATTTTTTTTAAATTTCAGCCCTAGTATGCATTTTACGAGAAAAGTGTATAATCAAATTATAGCAAATTAAAAGATATACAACTTTTATTTATTGTCTAGCATTTTTCTGTATGGAGCCTAGTTTAGCGTGAAAGAGTGATTTTCCGTATTTTTAAGCCAAACTGTGGTTAATTTCATTTTGCGTCTTTCATTCATGATTAAAATAAGGTTATGTTTATTGAGGTGATTTTTTTGTTTATTTCTAATGTTTTATTACTAACTAGTTGTACCCGGCGTGCGTTGCTACGCCGCCGGCAAATATTAACCCGACAATATAAAAAAAACATGTAGGCCTAATTAATGATAACTGTGAAATTAATTTGTTTTGTTTAAATTAATGCTAATGGATAAACAATAAATGGATAAATCACGACAAAGTACACGTATATTAACAAAAACATAACCTCGAACACGGCTCAATTTTTTTCTACATAGTTCAGAAATTATTCGGTAGATTTCGCTGCAAGTATTTTTTATCTAACCTCATAAAAGCCTTAATGTAGGATATAAACATTATTTTCAACCCTTTAGGGCTAACTTTTTGAAGGTTTCAATAGCCTAAAACCTGCACTGGCATCATAGTTACAACATAAACAAAAGTGCATGAAAATCGGTTCAGTAATTTAGGAGATAAAGGGGAACATCCACACATACATACACACATACATCGAATTTTATATATATTTATATAGATGTTAGGTTATATTGTTCTTTATTTGCATTGGCAAGAGAAAGTCGCGTGAGTGTTTCACACCAAATTTTTTTTTAAATGTTTTCTTATTAAGTTTTCTTAAATATTTTTCCTATATCTTCCATCTCTACTAATATTCAGGGTCTTAATACCAAAGATACTCGTAATGAAATTACTGTCTTGTAATGTGCTCGAGACAATATGCCTCACTTCTATTCGAACTTTAAATGAATTTTTTTCTGTCCAACATTATCCATGATTATCTTAGTTCAGTTTCATCTTCAGTTTTCACCTTTATAGCCATATCACAACGCTTCTAGTTTTCCCAAACTGTTTCGTTATCTTAACCTGTATGTCAATATTTACTATAAACTGTGTTTTACTGTTGCAAGCTTGCTTACCGATGAGCAATTAAAATACTTCAGAAATTAAATGTTGATAAGAAATATTTTGAAAATTTTTAAAATAGCCGCCGGATAGCAACATTAAGCGGCGTGGGAAAACCTTAAATTTGTGGAGCCCTGAAAAGGGCCGTTTAAACGGTGGTCGTATGGCGGGAAGAGTCAGCCGTAGTCAACGTGGAGGTGACATCAAGAGGCGGTTTTCCAGCAGAGACGTCATTTTCTTCCCTAGCAGTAGTGCTTCGATGGCTGCTTCGTCGAGATCCGGTGGGTCCAAGGCTCGGTCGAGGGACCGTCGTGGGCATTGGTCGTGGCAGCGGGTGATCACGGTCCCGGTCAACGGCGGTTATGGTGTCGGGTCGGCGAGCGGAAGAATCCTCTTCTCTCTTGCGGGGTCATCGATGGGTGTTTGTTGGAGTCCGGTAGCCATGTGCCGATGGAGGATGTCTGGTCGAAACTATAGAGTGGAATGGAATGATTATCAGACTCAGTGGAGCGCTCTTATATAATCACCGAACTCTGCGGTAGGAGCGGTTACTAGCCCTCTGCAGTGGCGACACAGGCCTACCGCCCCTGTCGGAACTATTGACGGCTTCCCTCTATCGGTATGTCGGAAGATAAGATGACCAGAAACACAGTACCTAATCAAAGAGGGCGACGGTGACAAAATAAAAGATTGTGTTCTCTATTTAGTACAGCAGTGCAGTTACAGGTTAATATAATGTAAGTTGCTAGACTTAGTTTTTTACTAATTTATGTAATATTCTTATAATGAACCTAAAAATATTAAGCATTACACTATTATACGTTATTGGGTAGTCAGGTATGTTTGCGACCTTGATGTTGGATTTAGTTTAATTGTGGGGCAGTTTTTACAATGTTTGGTCTGTTCGACCATTAAAAACTTACATGATCTGAGTTCAAACCCATAAAACTCATATACTATACTATACTATACTATACTATACTATTAACTCATACACGATTTATAATTCAGATTTTTTTGAAGATTTTTGTTATTTATAGAATTTTTTAATTGGAAAAACACTGTAGCTCTTTTTTAATTTATTTAAAGTCCTATAAAATGACGCTATCAGTAGTTCAACGTGTGTTATTGCAATAGGTGATAAGTTTTGTTTAGGTAGCAAATGTCAGTCAAACCTCACGGACAAAACGTTTTACATGATATATTTTGTACGAAAGATCATCGTACGTAAATTATTGTACATTAATTTATAATTAATACAGCTTATTGTTGTACTGACCATTTTGTGCCGCATTTTATTTCCAGGCGAGCTCAAATAAAGAATGTGTCTTAAACACCGAGAAAGGCTACTATAGTTAAAATTTCCAATTTCTTTAACTTTTATTTTCATATCGTTAGTATTTAGCGACTATTTTATTTATTTTAAAAGACAAAAAATAAATATAATATCCGTTGGTAAGTCATTTCTTAGCCACGAATCATCGGTGTAATTTTTGGTAAAGAAAATTTTAACCCCGAGCCAAAATTATTATATCCCATAATCTTTCACAATCATAAATATCCTGGCAGTTAATGCGACTTTTAAATCGATAACAATGTTTTTGTTTAAATGTCTAACCTTAAACTGGATAATGTTACAATTAAAGTAAAAACAGTGAATTCTGGCAACGAAATACATGAATGCCCTTAACTTATCATCAACCACCACTGTAGCAGTCGTGAGGTTTGGGTTTCATCCAAAATCGTGTCATAAAATATCGTTTATTCCTTCATTTTCTAATACCAGCAATATATTATAACATTTGTGGTGTTTCAAATAGTAATATTAAAAATAATAAAACAGATGGACAATTATTATTAGAACTGTTGACTAATTATTAAACTCAACAATATTTATTATACGAAATTAAGCAATAAGAAATAAGTTTGATAATTTGTTAATCATTTAATTTTTTTCTAATTCTACTACTACTGGCCTAATAACAATATTATCATCTCATAATCAGCATCATTATCATCTCTATCATAGTCATCGTCATCCTCAACTTCGACTACTGTGTATTTCAAGATGTTGATTCACAGTTCATCAAGTTTAGTTTTATTATACATTTTTTCTTCACAGTTTAGTCTTTTTTTTAAACACCCTACTGTGTGTGTTTTATATTTTAATTCTAAGGACATTACTCAGATTTTCTCACTTTTGCTAAAAGTTTATAATTATATTTATAAAAAACTGATTGCAAAAGAAATACACTATTAAAAAATTAATAAAAATTATATTGTTACATTTTATTGACAACGGATAATAGATTTTAGAAAAAATACGTTGAAACTAAATATGAGAAACTAAAAATGGCTAAAATATTAAAATATTTTTGAGAAACTGTTCAAATAACAATCTACCTAAGAAAGCATTAAAGACAAGGCTAATGAAACTGTTAATGCAATTTAATCTAAACAAAAATCTTTACAAGAATAAACACCAGGCAAATATTAGACACTATCAAACAGTTTTGAAACCAGTAATTTTACATATAAAATTACTGGTGAATACCAGTAATTACAAGGTGAATTAAACAAGCTTCCAAAATATAAAGAAGCATTATCAGGTAAATCTGTAGCTCTGTAAAAGATCTAGGTGGAAAACAAAGCTTCAAGAAACGATCAAATAAAAAACTTTACGCAACTCATAGAAACTCTTAAAGAAACACTAATCAAAAGGCGACTTAAATTTCAAGGACACATGGTGTGAATGGATGAAGAAAGATTAAACAGGCAGATATTTAAAGTTGTTGTCTTTTGGGTCATGAGCCGAAAGGCTGGTTTCAACCTGTAGAGGTTTTACTTAGTAAAATGTAGAGTAAAGTGGTTTACCACTGCTTTCCTCACTACTGAGTGGAAAAGTATGCTTATCAGCATGCCGGGCCCTCTGAAAAGCACATATATTTTCACTCTCCAAATGACACCTTCACTTTATTCACCACAGGATCTGGCTGTATAATGAAATTCATTACTTTCCGAGGAGATAACTCTGATTAGTGTCTTTACACCTCTACCTCTTCTGTTCTTAAATGATTCAGTCATTTAATTGGCTGACCATATGATACGAAACAGAACTATTTTTTTAGCCCTATTTTTCGCAACTAACAGATTGATTGCAAATAATTTGACACTTCACCTGTATTTTATGGGCTGATATTTTTTAAGTAATCAAACAAATTAAAAACATGCCAGGCAACTTATAAAAGCAAATGGATGAAAACAATAAATTTCAAATCAAAGATATAGATGCATACTTGATCACTTGTTGGAACATTGAGCTCTAGAAAATTTCTGATGAAGAAAGGAATAAGAGGTCTGAAACAATTAAGAATCTTTAAAAAAAAGCCAAGGAAGAAAGCATATCTCTATTGGTTAAAAGGAAGAATAAGTGAAAGATGTATTTTGGTTAACACGTGATCATTGTTGGCCTATTCACAATAATAATATTTATTACAAGAGTAATTAAACATTAATTACATAACTCACTACGGAAATTTAAATTTAACAAAGCAAGGTTTTATTAAATTAGTCTGTAATGAGTTGATGAAGATGACAGAAGATACTGTAGTTCTCTGTAATATTACTCTCCCATTACACGTCCACTAAATCTAATTTGTCCACTGCACCGTAACGTAGAGAATAGTATACTAACATTCCAGTAATACCTTATACAACATACCTTAAATTCAATACACTTAAAGCTGTTACAACAGAGGATTTCTGTAACATTATTAAAATATCACTTCATAAAATATTAAAGATTTAACAATGAAACTTCATTTTACGTTTTATTTTTATTATAAATATAATTGCAGTTTCATAGAAAGAAACAATTAAATCTTTTATATATTAGTAGATACTTATACGGAATGTAAGAATTTAACACCTCTTAAATTTTATACAAGACTGAAGGAATAAATGTTGATTTACAGATTAGGAAAAATTTCTTAAAACACTATGTTTGGAGTGTAGCATTGTACAGGAAGAAACATGGGTGATAGGGGCTGTAAAAAGGAAAAGGATGAAAGCTTTTGAAATGTGATGTTATAGGAAAAATGTTGAAGATTAGGTGGCTGGATAAAATAAGTAGAATTTAGAGGTTCTTAGACGAGTGGATGAAAAAAGAAGTATATGGAAACACCTTACCAAAAGCAAGGATAGGCTAGTGGGGTATATCTTATCCAGGTTTAAATGACAAGATATTGTAATATTACTCTATGTAATATTACTCCCCCATTACATGTCCACTAAATCTAATTTCAATCACAGCTCAAAGAGAATCAACTCATACTGCCGCATCTATGCCGGTTTACTGGATTTTAGTCCGTCAGAGAACGCGTTTTTTTTTTCATAAGATGGTCTTGTTCGGAGGATAATATTGAGGGAAAGAATTGTAAGGGGGAGGCAAAGATTGTTGTTTAGGTCATCAGCCGAAAGGCTGGTTTGTACCTGTAGAGTTTTTACTAAGTAAAACGTAGAGTAAGGTGGTTTACCAATGCCTTCCTCACTGAGTGTAAAAGTACGCTTATCAGCATGCCGGGCCCTCTGAAAAGTACATATTTTCCACTCTGCAAATGACACCTTCACTTCATTCACCACAGAGTCTGGCTGTATAATGAAATTCATTACTTTCAGAGGAGATAACTCTGATTAGTGTCTTTTACACCTCTATCTCTTCTGTTCTTAAATTATTCAGTCGTTTAATTGGCTGACCATGTGATAAGAAACATAACTATTTATTTTAGCCCAGCAACGAACAGATTGAGTGTAAATAAATTTGACACTCCACCTGTCTGTTATGGGCAGAGGCAAAGATTAGAATAGGGTCTATATAAAGCAAATTATGAAAGATGTTGAGTGTTACACGTATGTAGACATGAAACAACTTGCGCAAGATAGAATAGCTTGGAGAACTGCATCAAACCAGTCAAGAGACTGATGACAAAAATAATGTAAACTTTTAACAAATTTCATAGAAACCGCTTTAGATTTAAGTTAGATTTATCTTAAGATTTAAGATTTATAAGTTCAGTTAGTTTCAAGGGTTGTAATAACGGTATTATTAATAATTCTGTTAATAATAGAATTGATGGCCTAAGTTTTCGGTAGTATTATTAAAGTAGGTTGTTGAAATTACCATAATGGTCAGTTATGGCTTATGAAGATCCTAAATAATAGTCCACAGTCGAATATGAAATTGTAATCCTCTTTATTAACAATAATATAATCACAAATTCAAGTAAGATTGAACATCTAAGTTTCTGATACTAATGACAACGATAGACATAAACATGATGAACTTCGGTAAACCGTAAATATTTGTTTCAAAAAATTTATTTTCAAATATTTTTATCTTAAATTTTAAGAAAAACTACTTAGCCTATATATTTTGATAATATCTAAAGGGAAAGTGTGTTCGAGAATTCTCGAGGAGGTCCGAGATTTTAAAAATTTTATTGTAAATAATAGTAGTATGCATAGAAATAATGCGTTAGAAATGCATAGAATTAATAGGTTATGCATAGAAATTCCCATGTATAGTATAGGTAGGCCTATTGTTGTACGGCTACCTGAAAGAGCGAGTATCTATTCAGATAATTGGCTCTTTTTGTGATCCTTTTTATTCAATTCTAATTTGTTGACCTTTTTGTAAAGATTTATCCTGAAAGCCGATAGAAGAATTTTGTATTTTTACCACTATATGAAAATCTTTGTTCTCGAAATCTCCGTAGCTTACCTATATAATCGCAGCCGGTTTAGTTAGTCTTGAACTCTCTGTCATTCACTGAGCGAATTACGTAGTGCGTAACAATACGTTTAGTGAAGGTCAACGTGATTGTGAATTGTCAAAAGTTTATTTTGAATCATTTGTAAGTAGTATTTACTTAATTAAATACGAGTTACATTCATTTATTGTAATTATTAATTTAATTGCAGTAGTTGCAATTTACTTGTAGATTTAAGACACTTAATTAATTTTAATTTTTAGTTTGTAATAAATGTTTGAAATTTTAAACTATATGCCTAATGTGTTCATCATTTAATTTACCCAGATCCCGAAACGGACATTAGAGATAAGAGTCACAATATTTTCAGTGAGACAATAACTGGATCGTGCTTGTTATGAAACACCATATCAAAAATGACTCACTAAATATATTTCAAAATTATTAATTATCAATCCACGTGCACGTTTGAAATCCCCACAGTTATTTAAAAGTTCCCAATACCCGCAGCGAGTAATCGGTTTTATTTAGAAAAGTTACTAGTTTATTTTTACTCTTGGAATAATAAATTATTTTTTCTTTTTATCTTTATTTATTCAAAGTCTCATCAACAGCTTGGTCAGTAGCAACTACAGTAGATTAAGGAACTGAAACAGTGGGTTTTGGCATAATAATTTTCATACCCTAGCAGGAAACCCAACCCGGGACCTCCGCTTAGCAGGCTAGCGCGCTAACCACTACGCCGCAGAGAAGGCAAAATAATAATTATTACAAAAAATAACTATTATTTATTCTAAATTATCATTTCGTACAGATAAAAAAAATCAAAGTTGGAATTCGGAAACAAAAATATTCGATTTCTGTTAAAGAGTAGAAACAGAAATCATTGGGTTTGAAGTTACGACAGGAATTGCCCCAAAACCGGAAGTCAATCAAAGTCAGAAACTACAAGAGATACGAGTAGTTTCCAGATTCTTAATCGAAACAAAAAGTTAGTGGGCCTGGATTTAGTTAAGAAAGGTAGGTCAACGCCTAATTTAGAATACATTGTAGGCCTTTTAAAAATTTCCACCAATCATGAGACGCGTCGTCTCATGAAAGAGATTTTTTAACTATATTTATTGAAAATGTACCTAACCAAAAATATTAATGATGGTAGACATAATTAATAATAATTGTAGGATTGTAAAATTTTTGTTTTTTTATAATACCAGTTATAAATTTCAAGCAGGTAATATTTTAAAACTTGTGTTAACGAAAAATCTTTTGAACAATTTTATTTCAGTACTTAGTATTAATTTTTATATCGTAATAAGCGTAGCCTACATTGTAAACAATAAAATTGAAGAAAATAAGAAAACTAAATTGAACCAACTATTTCCTGATGTGGATAAATGAAGTAAAAACCATCAAACGAATATCGTAATTGCGGAAAGCGAAAGAATGAAAGTACCCACATCTTTGCTTTAAAATGACTGACGAGATCATTTATAAAATGAAATAGAGATATCCTATAATGAGATTGGATAAAAGGAATTGAGAAAGAAATGGAGGGAGAAATTTGTAACGTGGAAAAGAAAATGAGTGTTTGTCTCAAGAGGCTGAAATCAAGAGTCAGTTATTAGAGTTACTGAAATTCTCCTTCATATTTCTGTACTGTATTTTCTTTTACATATAATCGAGATTTCCCCTTCAATTTCTACAACTCGACCTGATGGTCGAGTATATAATTTAAGTATATAATGAATATAAATATCATGGAATTCCATGACCTCAATTCCAATGAACTCCATTCAGACTTCACAAATAAAAAGAAATTGTTCAATTGTAAGGCTTTTGTGGGAATGCTAATGGCATTTTTACAAATTTTGAGAGTTTTGTAAAATTTCATTTATTGGATTGTAGTCCGTCAGAGAACGCGTTTCTTTTCATACGATGGTCTTGTTCGGAGAAGCACTAGGATGAGATGAAAATATCTAACTTTACAATCAGTGCAACACATAGAAGTGGTAAATGCTAGCGATCAAGCGTCGGTACAACATGGCAACGTCATTTACACTGTTTCAGGCTTTAAGTGATAATAGCGGGAACGTTGCCGACGCGAAAAAATCGGTAATATGCACGGACGCGAAATGAAACCAGTTAAAAATGAGTCTGAAATGATACCACAACGAATAAAATTTACAAAAATTTTAATTTTCAATATCTGGATAAACTAATGCCAAAATTCAGGTTGTAAGAGTAACAAATACCCTATATACGAGTACTTTCATCAAAGTTGAATATACTCTTCAAATGAGCGATGTGCGGAATGCACGCTTTTTGAAAGGACTCAAAATTGTTAGCAAGATATATAGTATATAAAAGTTATGTACCTAGGCCTATATTATTATGCCCTATATATTTAAAGTTATGGTGATAAAGAACACCCTTGTTTGACTCCTTTGTTCGTACATACTGTTGTTTAGGTGAACAGCCGATAGGCTGGTTTGAACCTCTAGAGGTTTTACTAAGTAAAAACGAGGAGTGAGGTGGTTTACTATTGCCTTCCTCACTGAGTTGAAATAGTATGCTTATCAGCATGCCAGGACTTCTGAAAAGCACCCACTTTCCACCCTGCAAATGTCACCTTTACTTAATTCACCCCAGGGTCTGGCTGTAAAATGAAATTCATTACTTTCAGAGGAGATAACTCTGACTAGTGTCTTTTACACCTCTACCTCTTCTGTTCTTAAATAGTTCAGGACTATATGATAAGAAACAGAACTATTTTTTTTAGCCCTGGAACAAACATATCGAGTGCAATTAATTTAACACTCCACCTGCCCGTTATGGGCAAGTTCATACATATAGGATCACTTAAATAACTAACTGTACCTTCGTGTAAACCTTTCAGTAGCAAATAATTAAACTTTTTCATTTTAAAATTTAACGAAACAATGTATACGCAGCGTAACAATACAGGAAAATAGTTAATTTATTTTGTTTATATGATTACTAAAGAATAACAGTGGAAAGTTGGTGAATATAGAAACTCACTGGAATATTTATATTTTCTCGTTTTTTTTTTTTGAAGGACATACAGGATGTTACTAATGCATAGCCAAACAACAAATGACAACATACTGTTACCTCAAACAATAAAGTGGAGCATACCGCAGTCTATTTTATTTTGTGATGCTGCGGGAAAATTCAAATAAAATATTCCACTCAAACTACGCACACTAGTCGAATGGAGAGGGTGTACAAAAATTGACGTACAGCCGACCCTGTCTCTATAAAATGTTTCGGAGTAACCATGTGGAATACTCGCCTAACCAGCAACTATATTAAAACTTGCTCAAATGAATATATTGAGTGCGACCGAGCGCGTTAATTTATATGCTCGTATGCATACACTTCGGTAATACGTATTTTTACTTTCTCTTGCCTATATGAATATATAGCAAGGAAAGTATTGTTTCCATGTGGATTTTTAGAAATCGAGTTTTCACCTGATATACACGTTTTCAGATACCTGAACCTAAAAACCATGTTTTTAGCGATTGGTCTGTGTGTGAGTAAAATATCTCAAGAACGGAACATTGAAACTTAAAACTTAAGTTAGATATCACTAGAGGACCCGATACAAATATTTTCATTAAAATCGGTCAACCAGCAGTAGTAATTTATTCGTGTCATTTTTAACTTTTTGCAGTTTACTCAAAAGCAGCTGCCACGATTATTTTTTTAAATCGTCTCATTTACTAAATTTTTTATGTTCTACAAGATAGAGCAAGCGCCATGTCAGTTAAAATAATTATTGAGGAGGTTGTTCTCACGTAGAAAAAATGATTTCTTTTTAAGATTACGGCCTTAATTTTTATTTTAAACCTAAAAGCGTACGTAATAACAAATGTAGACAATTTAAAAATCTACAACTTTTAGCCCTAACATTTTTTTGGTACAACGCTTAGATTAGTAGTAATTAGTGAATTTCTGCATTTTCATGAAAATCTGTAAAAAAATTTATTTTTTTAAGATTTCGGCCGTAGAATCCATTTTACGACAAAAATATTTAATCAAATTTATAGGAAATTAAAATATCTACAACTTTTAAGCATTTTTCTCTACATAGCCTAGTTTAGCGTTAAAAAGTGATTTTCCGTATTAATAAGCCAAACTAAGGTTGGTTTTCATTTTGCATCATTCACTCATGATTAAAATGAGGTTATGTGTTTTTTGAGGTTAGTTTGTTTATTTCAAAAAATCATTTCTCTTTAAGTAGAGCTAAAATAGCACTTTTAGTAAAAGAAAATGGCCGGTATATTAAAAACAGAACATCAGATTTTACTTTTAAAATATTCACATTATAGAGAAAACGTGATTTTTTAACATACTTAAACCCTGATTTTTTTTATGTAAACCCTAGATGAAATATAATCTCAAAGTGGAACTACGAAATGGTACATTTAAAATAAATTTCTTTTTATAAAGTGTGGAAAATTAAAAGACAATAAAATAATAGGATCAATGAAACCGCTTTCTTACATTAAACATTTCGTACTGAATCTCAATACAAATCTAAAAACATACGCACTGCTTTTCTAACCTCCCTTAACGCTAAACAAAAAAATACTTTTTAAAAGGCCAGCTGCGCTTCGAGACACGCGTATCTGAGTGTGTGTAGAAACTGAGTTTTTAACCAGACAACCCGGCGCTGTAGCCTGTAACTTTTGTCTTTATGTTTTTGTTTCATATACTGTCCGGTGTCCATACATTTTTCGTACTGGTTAATTAAATTAACCAGTTAGGTTTCCTTCCTTTATCGGTATAATATTTAGTTTAAATTATAAGTAATTATCTAAAACAATTATTAGACAGTTGAGCATTGATATTTTGAACAACTGGGGTTCAATGTAGTTCCAACTTTCGAACATGAAGCAACAATGATAATATAATTAATCCTGTAACTCCCTAACAAAATAGATTTAATAAGGAAAGCTCTGGATCTACATTTAAAATATTTAATACAGATGGTGACGAGTGATAGATGAAAATGAGGCACCCAGACGTAGAAGTTAGTACCGCTGTAACATTACACCAACGTACTATAGTAAACGTAAACTCATGCAGCACTATACCGAAACTAAACATTACATGCATTTCAATCTGATGAAATTAATAGGAAACATACAGAAATATTATTAAAATATTAGGTACTTACCAAAAATGAACGCCTACTTCGATTAATAAAAAATTAAAAGTAGTTAAACACTATTTACACTAACACTAGTAACCCACTATTCGGTTTTTTTATGAAAACAAAAAATAATTAACTATTACGCACTGTACTCGACCCGAAACTACGATTCACTTGCAGCGCTCATAAAATGACATGGTGCCAACACAATTTTTTTATTCCCTAATGTCTACATTGAAATCTGTTCAATTGAAGAACAATAACCTAATGAGATGAGTTTGATAATGTATGACTTCAGTGAATATTTTTTAAAAACTTCTTTCTCCTGTTACTAACCGGCGTTAATCTAAATTATCGTTATGATTTTGAGAGTGTAATTCAGTGCGTTTAGAAGCCTAATTTATTAAGGTTGGTAATTATTACCAATGAATGAACTGTAGAACTCTCGTTTAACAATTTTTGCAATTAGCTAACCTACAATGTTTAGAAACAATGATTCAGTGACGGTATACCGTTACCGCTCTGTTGGTAATACACCGTAAAAATATTGGGTCTTTTCTGTTATTTCCCCTCCATCATAATTTTTCACATTTTGTGGATACTTCGTTTGTAGGTTTCTTACAGTATTTTTAACGGTAAAAACGGGAAAAATATTTAAAAAAATCGTGTATCAATATTTTTCAAAATTACCTTAACTATTTATTGATAATTATTAATTATTTAATAATAGTTAATTTAATAATGTTAAATTAATTTAATGATGAATTCATTAATGACGTCATGTACTCAATGAATTTATATTTAATTTTATAAGTTTATATTACATACAGTAGGCTAACAATCTGCCCATAACAGACAGGTGGAGTGTAAAATTATTTACACTCAATTTGTTCGTTGCAGGGCTAAAATAAATAGTTCTGTTTCTTATCACACCGTCAGCCAATTAAATGACTGAATCATTTAAGAACAAATTAAATTTGTGATTTTTAATATGAAGGTAATATATATTTTTGGTAGAAGTGTAAAAGACACTAATCAGAGTTATCTCCTCTGAAAGTAATGAATTTCATTGTACAGCCAGACCCTGTGGTGAATGAAGTGAAGGTGTCATTTACAGAGTGGAAAATATGTGCTTTTCAGAGGGCCCGGCATGCTGATAAGCGTACTTTTCCACTTACAGTAGTGAGGAAGGCAATAGTAAACCACCTCTCTCCTCGTTTTACTTAGTAAAACCTCTAGAGGTTCAAACCAGCCTTTCGGCTGTTGACCTAAACAACAACAACAGTAACAATATTGAGAAAAAGCAATTATTTACCCTACCTATATTTAACTTTAACTTAAAGAATATTGGTGTAGGATTTTTTTCAAATATTTTCCCCGTTTTTATCGTTAAAGATACTGTAAGGTTGCATACAAAATATTCACAAAATGTGAAAAATTATGCTAGGGTGGGGGGGGGGGGCTAACAGAAAACCCCAAAATATTCTTTCTACACAGAACTTTAGTTATTTATTACTTTAGATAACTTTTAATCGTTTGTTTGATATAAAAACTGTAATAATGCCATCTCTCTGGATTAGCCGGTAATGTACTCGACTGTAAATTCAAAGGCTTATTCGATTCTCGTCTTGAATTAAGAAGGGTGCCCGACTGAATCACAAACTTTACAAATTATATTATTTAGTATGTAATAATTATTGTATTATGTAATCTAAAACAATCTATGAATTTGATGTGACATAACCTTTAAGAAAATAATATTTACAGATGTTTTTTGCCATGTCTGTATTAATATTATAAAGTAGGCCAAATGCTTGTTTGTTTGTTTGTTTTTACGAGGTAATTTCATAAATTAATTACTAACCGATTTTAAAACTTCTTTCACAGCTGGAAAGCTTTGAGCAAAAATAAAAATTTGTGATTTTTATTATGAAGGTAATCTTTTATTTTATTATTTTTTTTGTATGGTGTAAAATTGTTTAGGATGATTAGTTCTTTCATGTAACACCTATTGTAATCTATTGTTTTATACAATCAGGTATAATACAGTCAGGTATCATATAAATGGAACAGTACTCCCTACTATATGACAGCTTTGTTTACTCTTTCAATTTTTCAAAATTTTTGAAAATTATTTACAGAACAGATATCCAAAAAATATTGCCTAACGTTGCATCCTATCTTTGCATAGAAAGTTATGTAAACCTTCCAAAAATCAAAGCAATCGTATCATTTTTTAAGAAATAGATTTTTCCTACTTTTTCTTATTACACAAACATAGGCTATTCAGTTATTCCCAGGTTGTATTTATCCACGTCCATTGGTGAATCACACTAATGAGTCAGCAAAATTCCTGTTCTTGTATTAAATGGTTTTATTTGGATAAAACCATTCATGATTATGCTTTCAACATACAAGGTTGCGTGAGAGGTTAAACATTTTTAGTTTAGTTTGCCATGAAGAGTATCGAACGTAAAAGTTTTTCATCTGTTGAAATTAATTTTAACTGTTTTTCTATTTAAGAGGCAAAAATTTTAAACATAAATAACACCAAGTGGAGCATTTTTCCATATAGTTATAGTTAGTCAATCAAATTAAAAGAGTCAGGTCAGGTAAGAATTTTGTACAATAACTACCTACTATTAACAAAACTGGACACAAAACTGTTGTTTGTCAAAACATATTTGTCACAATATTATGTCCTTCAACAATTAAACCAGATTTCTATAAATTAACTCAATGGGTTGGCCTAGAGACAAAATTAAACGCAAGAATGAAACAACAGATTTGTTTTTTACATGTGTTGTTTAGGTCATCAGCACCTGATAAAACTGGTTTGAACCTCTAGAGGTTTTATTAAAGTAAAACGAGAAGTGAAGTAGTTTACCAGTGCCTTCCTCACTGAGTGAAAAAGTATGATTATCAGTATGCCAGTCCCTCTGAAAAGCATCTACTTTCCACCCTGCAAAATGACACCTTCACTTCATTCACCAAATGGGATGGCTGTATAATCAAATTCATTATTCTCAGGAGAGATAACTCTGACTATAATGCTTTTTACCGTTGAGCTCTGCTGTTCGACACGTTTAGACCAATCATAATGTTTGCCAGTGTTGTCAGATTATACGAATGTATCAGCCTCACAAACATTACGTGCGCATGCGTAGGAGCCGCAATAGTTCACTCATATCTTGCATCTCATACTGAACTCATCGATTATAGAGCTCATTAAAATCTAATACTTTAGAATGTAATCAGCTGATTGTATGTTCATAGGTTACAATATTGTTATTGAAAGACCAAAAAAAATGGCTGACGAAATAAAATATATATAAGTGCTACAAGAACAAGTATTGGAAATCTTGCTGGTTAATCATTGGCTAGCTAATATGGGGGCAACATGTATGTTCAGAGCTTATCGACTTTAAAAAATAGTATAGAGGTTTTACTAAGTACAACGAGGAGTAAAGTGGTTTACCATACCTTCCTCATTGAGTGGAAAATTATGCTCATCAGCATGCCAGGCCCTCTGAAAAGTATCTACTTTTCCACTCTCCAAATAACACCTTCACTTCATTCACCACAGGGTCTGGCTGTATAATCAAATTCATTACTTTTAGAGGAGATAACTCTTACTAGTGTCTTTTACACCTGTACCTCTTCTGTTCCTTAAATGCTTCAGTCATATTGGCAGTCCATGCGATAAGAAACAGAACTATTTTTCTAGCCCTGGAACTAGTAGATCGAGTGCAAATAATTTAGCACTCCACCTACCTGTTATAGGAATAGATTTTTACATGTCAGATCCTAATGTGTACACAATTTTATTGTATACAATATTGTTTGAAAATAAAACCAATGTAATATACAAATTTATATTACACAATACTGAACCTGAAAGTTAAAAATTTTGAACTGTTAATATTAATAATGATTCAAACTTAGTAAAAGGGTACATAATTCAATTTGGCTGCACAGTGCTAAATCTAAGAAGTTTACAACAGATAAAGAGGTTTCCGATGTTTACTACATAGATCTGTTCCACCCAATGCCATAAAATATTAACTTACAAAGGCTGTAAATGCTACCCTTCTTGTAATAAGATTTCTGAACTGAGATTGTGACTCCAAAATGGTGATTAAATTAGGCTTACTTTCTTTTATGGTGAAACCTTTCTTAATTTAGTTTTGTTGGATAGTTGAAAGAGATTTAGTGCTTGTAGTTTTACACTAGTCCAACAGTTTTTTCCTTCTTACTTTTCTCATTGTATACCCCAACCATTCTCTTTTCTTCCAGTCTTTTTACTTCTTTTTTACAAAAAAAAATATAGGGCTTCTAAGGTATAGTACTGTGAACTACTTATACGTACTCCATTAGATCTTTTGTTGAATGGTCGTTACATATTAAGAAGAACTAGTACAAGTCCTTATATTTTACACTTCAGCTAAGTTTTTAATTTATCTTTCTAGTCCAATTTTATATGTTTTTCTTTCATTATATATAAGTCCATGTTTAAGACTTGTTTTTTATCACAATCAATAAAAGCAAAGTTTACATTTTTTTAAATCAATCTTTTATGAGTAGATAAAACAGTAATTCTATTCTTATATTATTCAATCCAAAAACAAACTATGAATGCTTTACAACTACTATTTATATTTTTATTTAAAATTTTAATTCATACAAAACTCAAAAGAGTATAAGTCCGGATCAAAAACATTTCATCTCTTAAAAAACATTAAAAAGAAACTTCTCCTAAAACAAATTGTCAACATCAGTCACATATAAAAAAATAAACATAGTCAGAGTTATCTCTCCTGAGAATAATGAATTTGATTATACAGCCGTCCCATTTGGTGAATGAAGTGAAGGTGTCATTTTGCAGGGTGGAAAGTAGATGCTTTTCAGAGGGACTGGCATACTGATAAGCATACTTTTTCACTCAGTGAGGAAGGCACTGGTAAACTACTTCACTTCTCGTTTTACTTTAATAAAACCTCTAGAGGTTCAAACCAGTTTTATCAGGTGCTGATGACCTAAACAACACATGTAAAAAACAAATCTGTTGTTTCATTCTTGCGTTTAATTTTGTCTCTAGGCCAACCCATTGAGTTAATTTATAGAAATCTGGTTTAATTGTTGAAGGACATAATATTGTGACAAATATGTTTTGACAAACAACAGTTTTGTGTCCAGTTTTGTTAATAGTAGGTAGTTATTGTACAAAATTCTTACCTGACCTGACTCTTTTAATTTGATTGACTAACTAGTATTCAATGGAAGCTACAAGTAGGTCCGAGTAATCTTTTATGTTTATTGTTATTCATTGTCTGGATTTCTGTAAACTAGGATAGAAATTTTCGTTATATTCTTACGGTGTTCATTTATTGACTTTTCAAAATTTTTTTATATGTTTATAACTCTGGAATAATACATTTTTGTTAGCATTAAAGGAGTTTCCTCCTTATCAAGATTAGTTTAATTTCCAACCATGTGAAGCACATGTGATTAGACTGTGTTATTTATCAAAACCAGTTTAGTATTTTAAGTTTACAAGTGGGGAGTTCTCAGTAATATAAAAGTTTGAGTATAATTCTTTGGTTTTGTAAGAAACAGTTAATTATTTAATTCTAAAGCACAATTTTAACATCACCTCTGTGGCCCTAGAAATTGATAATGCATAATATTGTGGCACTTATCTCTAAGGTCCATTTCAGGATCTGGGTAAAATAAATAGTTAACACACTAAAGTTTAAAATTACAAGTATTTATTACAAACTAAATATTATGATTAATAAAACGTCTTAAATCTCTACATAATTTATAATTAAATAATAAACTTATTATAATTATTAACTAATGACAATAAATAAACTTAACCAAATACTACTTACAAAAATGATATAGAACATACATTAAACAATACACAGTAACGCTGGCTTTCTTTAAACTTAACAGTTAAGCATTACACAATATACAATCGTCAAAGATAGAGCAAATACTGAACTCAAGACCAAACTCAGAGGCTGCTTACATACATGAAGCTGTGGAAGTCAATAGAAAGACAGAGATTTTCGATATAACAATAAAAATTCAAAATCCTTCTGACAGCTTCTGGATAAATTTTAACAAACAGTAAACAAATTAGGATTGAATAGAAGGTGTTACAAAAAGGTCAATTATCTAAATAGGTACCCGACTCTTTCACAACACCCTTACAACAGTAGACACCGTACCTGTACTATACAACCATTTATATAGCACATAATATTTCTAACTATTTCTTGGAAACCTTATTTATCACTCTTATTTATGTTAACATTTTTAAATCTCAGTTCTTCTCGAGAATTTTTGAATACTCTTTCCTTTTCGATATTGTCACAATATTTTTTGGGCGGAAGTGTAGAAGAAGATGGTTGCATGTGGAAATAATTGAATCCCTTAATACTTGAAGATCCAGGTAATTGATACATGTGTGCTCTTAATACAAATGTTAAGCACACAAAAGCGGGTCTAAAAACACAACATCCCATGAAAGTATCTAACGTAGAAGGTATATTGCTACATCAAAAACCAAGTGAATAAATGAGTAGAAACATCACCAAAAGAGAAGATATAGAAAAAATGGCTTAACAAAAATTGAAATGGGTGACCTATAATGAAAGACACATGAACACATGTATATGGAATAGTGTTATTAAAAAATGGAGACTGGGGACAGCCACGTGATGGTGGGGAGATGACATCCAGAGAATGGTCATAATAAACTGGACATAGCAAGCAAGAAATAGGTAAACATGAAATGGCCTATTAAACAATATTGTTTAAAACACTATGTTTACAGAGTGGTTTTATTTATAGGTCTACAGATATAAAAAATATAATATATAAAAAGTTTTATTATTATATTATTATTTTTAAGCAATTAAATTTTAATTTTCTTCACTCTAATTTTATGCTTCTTCTTCTTCTTCTTCCTCTTCATCTTCATCCTCAAATGTAGCATGTAACTCATGTGTTTCATATCCTAATATATAATCCGCTTTTCTATACATTTCATTTACATGCTGAAAAATAATATTCATTAACAAAAAGTTAGTGACTTTTTTAAAAAGATTAAACATTCTAATGATTTTCACAGATTAAAAATTGAAACTAATTTTATCAACATCCTCTATATCCCTATTTCATGTTTCTTCAGGTCAAGCCCACACAACTCCTCTTTACCTCTTTCTATCGCTGAACCATTTCTCCTCCATTCATCATCTAAGAACATTTCAACCATACCATCAGTTTTAAACCATTCTTATAGTTGGCAATTTTTAAAATTGTCATCTATCATTTTGTTTTAACCGTTCGTCTGTACCCGTCCGTCACATCTAGATGTCAGAAACTACAAGATATAGCAACAAACAGTTTTCGGATTCATAATCTATACAAAAAGTGGGCCTGGATTGGGTTTGAAGTTCTGGTTTCGACTGGAAGTGGCCCAAAACCTGAAGCCAAGGAATCAAAATCGGAATTGGGAAACAAAAATAATGTTATTTGATTCTTCTGAAACAGTAGATACAGAAATAATTGGGTTTGAAGTTCTGGTTTCAACCAGAAGTGGCCCAAAACTGGGAGTCAAGGAAACAAATTTAGAATTTGGAAACAAAAATATTGTCATTTTATTCCTCTTTAAAAGTAGATACAGAAATTACTAATGGTTTTTGCCATAAGTCAAAGGTAAAGGCCTTTTTAAAAACTGACACCAGCCATGATACCTCATCTCATGAAAGGGATTTTTCATAATTTGCATCTTAATTATCATATTAATGTTTGTTTCATTAAATTTGTATTGATTTTCATTCCAATTAACTGAACCATACATCCGAAGATGCAGATTTTTGGTGAACTAACAAACCTTTGGAATTTAAGTAGCAGAAAATTCACAAATAAAATTATCATTCAGAATCTTATTTTCTTCATAAATTAATAATAACTACCATAGTGGACTCGTGCGAATAAATTTGTACAATGTTTTTGGGTTTTTACCCCTATATCATTAAATAAAATGATTTAAGTTAACAACAAACTTAACCGTTCGTAGAAGAATGGTGAGTAAAACTGAAGCTTAGTAGTATGATAGTTTTGTCCTGAAAACAACGGTTTTAAACTAAAACTTTAAATAACTTAAGGGGAGACTGTATGATGGTTTTGACTGAAAATTTCGATTTTTCGGTTTTTTATGTTTTTCAGTACTGCAGTTCTAGATCTACCAGAAAAACATTAAATTACGTCAAAAAATTATTTTAATGAAAAAATTAAGTTGTTTAGTGGTTTACCCAGAAAAATTATCATGTCACCAAGAACGAATATTTTTTGTAATTTTATACTTCTCGTTTTAGTGTAAAGGGAATTTCAGTTTTTTTAAAATATATGCATTACTGTTTTTAATACTCTCAAAACTATTGGTTCAGCTTTCTAACCAACTGTTGATGGGAAATTTACATGTTTGGGTACATTTTGTTTTTTGTCTGTTCCTGGAAATTTAGATTTTTAATATTTAGGTACATTTTTCTCAGAAACCATTATACCTACCAGCCTGAAATTTTTTGCAGTTATTCACCTTATACATGCACATATACCGACGTGTTTATAACTTCCTCAGATGCTCCAAAGATTAGTAATATGCAAAAACATGTAGAAAGAAATTTGTAAAAATTCTGTGTTATTCGTTATTTTGTTTTTAATTTTATGGTTCAACAGATTAAATTGAAAAAAATACCAGTAGCTAGAGAAACCCGGCAACTAAAAGTGTGTAAAGTTTCATTTTCTTGTCTTTATCCAATCCTATGAAAATGTACCTAAAAATTTCAAATTTAACATTGGCGGAATACAAAGTACAGTTTCCCCTCAATGTCTAATACTGAGTGAGTGTGTAGTGAGATGACATATTTCCTGTATGCTTATGGAATATTGCTATGGAAGGGGTAAATGTGGGAGAACCACATTACATTACGCTGTATTACAGCTACATCGTAAACAAAATTTACTCTTTTTCATTTCGTAAAATGAAGCTCATATTCACATAAATTTCAAGTTTAGATCTTTTAGACAAATCAAATTGTAAAAGTACAATATTGTTCAAACAATGGAAGTTATGGTAATTCCCAATTACTATAACTTCCATTACTCAGTACAAGCCATTAAATAATGTTAGGGAAAACCCCCATTGTTAGAGTAAATTAAATTAGAATAGTAGTTAAGACAATAAGTCGTAAATATAGCCAACAATCAATCGTCTGATATTCATTTGGCCGGTGTATTTTCTCCCTCTGTGTTTTAGGGCTTTTCTTCCACCTACCAATTTTTGGCCAATCATTGGGGTAGTTCTCCTTCCCGTTGGCTCTCCGGGTTGGTTGAACAGTTGGTGGGAAAGGGAGGCTAGTCAATCAGAGGTTTCCTGGTTTGAATCCAGGAAATTCACAATCAGTTCCCTTGGGACTTAAGTGTGGAATAGACGAGTTTGTGAAGACGGAGCAGAATTTGAAGAAGAAGTGATAAGGAGAACAAGGAGTACTAGGAGAATGAGGAGAATAAGAAGTAGGGGAAACATATTTAATTTGAGGTAATAATTCATTTGTATATTTATTAAGGGTTTTTAATTTCTTGTTTTTATATTAACATCATGGTTGGCTATATTTTAAAAATAGGTTAGGGTATTAAGGATAATTTTGTTAGTAGTTAGTTGATTTAGTTAATAGTTTATTATTCATTAAATATTTACTTTAAAAAAAAAGAAGATATAGCCTTATTTATTTATTTCTATCATGCTCCGTTGACAGAGCTGGCGCCCAACAATTTTTTATTATTTTTTAGTTCATTTGCCCACCAGTCGAAATTGACGGTGCACAGAAAAGAATACTCTTTAATTATGGTAATGTAAAAACTACAACAATCTGTTTGGTAGAACTCTGTGTTTAGGAGTTAATAGAATTCCCATTTAAATACATTGGAAGCGATTTTGCGTTTTAATATTTAATTTATTAATACACTCTTTAACAAGTAAATACTGCTACAGTACGGTGGAGGATCGTAAACTGCTAAAAGAATGCTAAACTTGGCGATCCACAAAAAACCAAGGGACTAAAGTGGATGCGTTCCAAGAGAGTTTGAATTTATGATTTCAGGTCTACCCATTTCCCACATTACCTTTCATACTGGAAAGAAAAGTATACAGTTATCTTAAGAACAATATACAGAAGTGGGTTGCGTCTTTGACCAGTTCATCCTGTACTAAGCACCATTAAATGATACATCTATTATTTTACATTTTTTAGATATGAGATATTTACGGTTTATCTCAGATTACCTAGGTCCCCTTGAACATCCACCACTCATACAACTGGTAAGAGGATGAAGAATAAAACTACTTTACAGAAATAAATATTTTTATAACTTCCCAAAGAGATACAGTTCTAAAACTTAGCATATAAAGTCTAACACCAATAGTATTTTTTAACCAATGAAACTTTTTGAAGACCTGATTTTAATGCAACCCTTCTGAGGTTTTTTTTAGCTTTTATTTTTTTTGTTATTGGGAACTGTACATCATTAACAACTACCCAATTTGATCACTGCTTTTCACTGTATTATTTGACATGGATTTGGCAGGAGTTTGAACAGGGACCCCCAGTAGAGTTTGTTCATGGTTGGCTGTCAGCTGGTCACCATATAAAGTTGCTTGCCCAACCAGTGTTACTTAACAAATAATAGCAACTTTCTACAAGCTGACTGACTGGGCTGGCTCGGAGGCCACCTTCTGAGGTTAGCACACATACTTATAAGAATAATGTAATATAAAAAAAACGCCAAATACACAATACATGACTCACCTGATTAAAAAAGGTCAATAAGTCCTTTCAGATATCATGTATCCATCTTAAGTTGCAATATAAATACATCAATGCAATCACACTTTCATCAGTTTGTCATGGCGATACCAATCATTACATTCAGTAGAAATAGGTAATTATGTGATCAGGTTTACCAGCTTATGGAGTTTTATGTGCCAAGATAGATACATGATATCTGAAAGTACCTATTGACAGTTTTAATCAGGTGAGAATCATCTATTCCAGTGGTTCTCAAACTTCACGGACCTGTGGCTCCCTTGATCTAGAGATCATCTGTTTGTATGAACCAACCATTGCACAGTACAAATTATAATTATTTTACAACTACCATTATACAGTACAAATTGTACATTATCATCACGTGTGTGTGTTTGCGTGTGATTCGATTCCCAGAGAAGGAGATAAGAATGTAAAACGCTTTAAAAAGGAAATGATTGCCAATGCCGAGGCATGGCGCCTCTGGCAATGCTTAGCAGCAAAACGATGCACACTTTGAAAACTACTGATCTGTTGTGTATTTGGCAGTTTTTTTAAATTATATAATTCTAAACAATACACAGGAAAATATTTAACAAAATTACAAGAATAATTTATATGTAAATATACATCGCCTAAAAGCGATGGAGATGAATTTCTGGAGGTGGAGCTATGGTGTGTCGCACATTGATAAAATTCAAAATTAGGAGAATTGGCATTCAAGGAAATATCATGGATACCATACCCCGGAAGTAATTAAAATGCTTCGGCCATTTGCAGAGGATGGAGGATGGTAGGTGGCCAAAGAGGGTATGGGAGTGGACCCAGCTAAAGAAGAAGGAGAGGTAAGCCAGATGTGACGTGGTTGGATGGTGTTGGTAATGTCTTTGCGGTGATTTTCCAATGGTGATTGGCAAGACAAAGAGAAGTGACGCTTAGGAAGTGAGATACGGTTAGGGTTGTAAATCTTTGCATGAAAATACAAGAACAAAATAAGCTCACACTCACTATGGGCATTTTTTCTAGTTTAATTATGTACCCTAATCTTACGATGTTTTATATTTACATCATGTTTACCCTCCGTTACTCTGTACTGATTCTTCTGCTTGCCACTAAATTTGAAAGCTTAAACTTGGCATGACTATTCATTCATTTATTTATTCAGAGCACGGAACACAATTAGAAGAATGAACTATTTTTGGGGTGATATACTTGTATGTGAGAATCCACCTGACAAACTATTTTGCTACCTGTTCTTCATCTCACAGATAATTCTGATGTATTTAGAAAAATTATGTGTAGTTTTAAGTGCTCAATCCTTAGAGATAGATAGGCTAACACAACAGTACAGCAAATGTTTTTGGATTCCCCATTAATATTCCTATTTTACAAATTTTCCAGTTCAGTAATAACCATAAAGTTGCATCATGATTATTGATGTTATCGATGTAACTAGAAAATGACCAAAATTAGGGTCTATATTTTTGCATAAGGCTAAATGAAGTAGGCCTACACCAGTTAAGCACTTATATCTCATAATTTCTAAAAATCTAATTGTAGATATTGAAGGGGATCTGTGTTTTACTGTATCTGTATAAAACAAATAGAAATACCTTTACCAACAGTGAATATTAAAGCAAGGAAAGCAATGATAATAATGTTAAGCAAATGAAAAGCCCAGATCTCAATATAACAAAAGCAACATAAAAATTTGCCTAAAATATGTATGAAATAAAATGGGTTAGTGCCGCCTCCATTGCGCAGTGGTAGCATGATAGCCTACCATGTGGAGGTCCTGGATTCGATTCCTGGGCAGGGTCTGAAAATTTTTACCTGTTAAAACACACAGTTATATATCCCACTGTAGACGCTAATGACCAAGTAGTTGATTGTACTTTAAATAAACTAAAAAAAATTTTAGCAAATGAAAAAAACCAATATAGAAATTGTTACCGTTAAAGAATTCAGTTCTTCTATTTCTTCATTTTGATATCTTAGAATAGCATATTCTTCTGGTGTTAGCTTGTATAAACCTTCTGTATCTTCTTCTACTGTACGTACCCCTAAAATTTTGTAGCACGAAGTTACGTCAACTAATGTTTCTCCATATCCTGTAGTTTGTACACCACGCAAATCTATAAGTGCATGTATCAATCTATAATCATAGTTATAAACCACATTCACATGCGGTTTCTCCAACTAAAACAAATATTAAATAGTTTCAAATATAAGTAAATTGGAAAAATTGAATTAAATGAGGGTAATTAATTTTATAAATTACTTTGAGAAAGATAAACTAACAGATTTATTTTAACACACTTTTTCATGAATTCACATTTACAATAGTCAATAAACCACACTGTAATTAACTCTACATTGCATAAAAAACTATCCAATTTTGGTTGTAATTGTTAAATTCTTTAGATTGTAAAACTAACATGCTATAAAATTTCTGCTATGATTTCCCGAAGGCCTTACTCTAACAGAAAATTATTGTGCATTTACTATGACACCAAGCTTAACTGCTTAAATTAAATTTTTAAATGTCTGTACCCCCTTAATGATGTATTTACATGCTTCCACTGTACACACTTGCCAGCGTGAATCAGTAACTGCAACCAGCCCTATTCAGCAACCTGAAAACAGTGATCTGTGGTCAGCATTCACTGTGCGCTTATCCTATCGGGGCACACTCTTAGTAATATGAAAAATTTTGATGCAGAAGATTACAATGATTATTATTATTACTGTGAGTAGACATTGTGAGCACTGAGAACCTTTACTCTCATGTCTTGGTCTATCAACAGTTTATGGTGGTCAATTTATTCTTAGTTTTCTTCTTCTTGTAAACAGGTAACCTTGGCTCAATCTAAAAACCCATGAGCAATACCATAGTTATAATGTAATGATGAGGAAGAATCTGGACACATCAAGTAGGCCTAGGCTTCACAAAATGAAATCCTGTAATCTGGTGGTAGCCAATTAGTGAATTACAAAAATTTTGTGATTGCCATTATGCAAAGCGACTTAAGAATTTATTTATTAATTTAAAATTTAACTGTGAAGAAAGAACTGATTAGTTTTGTAAAATTTGATTTCATCAAAATAGATAAAAATGAGCCATTAAATTTAAAATCAATAATTGGAAACTATCAACTTATAACTGTTAGAATGCCCGAGCCTGGAGGACGTTTTTATAAAATTTATTCCATAGATTATTATGCACAACACTCTTGACAATTGAAGTTAGCGCCAGGTTTCGTCAGTGTTGAAACCTTGATTAACTAAAACTTCAGTGATCGTCGATCATTTAATTTTTTTGTAGCTATTGTAAATATTACATTTAATAATAAATTGTTAATGAATAACAAAGAGATATTTAAAATATATATTTAATTTTCCTTTCAAATATTATTTTAATCTTGATTATTTATTTTGAGACTACATTATAATGTTGTACTATACTGTACAGTATGAAAATCAAAAAAATTGCTGAAAACAAAATAATTTACATGAAGAAATTAGCAAAAATTTTTAAGAGCATTTCAGTGGGTAGTTTAAAGATTTAATACAACAAAAATTTAAAACTTTTAAAGTAAAGTTGCATCACTGCACGCTATTCAAAGTAAACTGAGTAAAACAACGTGGGAATGGCAACCGGGTTTCGCGTTTAAAGTTTCGTGTTTTGAGGTTAATTTTTCATCGTGATTTTATGTCTTTAAGAATTCATTGACTACTGTATAATAATTGAAATTGTTTTTCTATATTCGCCCTATATTCTTCTGTAGTTTTAAAAGTCAGGTAAGATTTGCAATTTCTTTATCAGTTTTTGTGAAACAGTTCGTATGTTCCTTGTAAACACTGCAGACGACCAAGCCGCTTTGTTGATTGTTTAAGGGTAAATAAATGTGAAAATACTTCAAGAGAAACATTAAACATTTTGATTTCTTTTGATTGTTAGCTTTTGAACTCTTGATGTATAAGAACTTTTATTTTTCGTGTACTCAGACACTGACATTTGTTACATAACCTGTTACCTACATGAAAAGGCTTTGTTTACACGATGTTGTATTTTAATCGGTTCATCGATAGTCTTGCCAAACCACTCAAGCTACTGATTTTGCCTTTAAAAATATGCTTGTAACCTTTAAATTTGTCAGGAACTCATTTTTTGTACATCTGTTGTACATAATTAGTTGTCAGTAATAGCACAGTTACAATATTTATTTTTTGCTACTTACACATTCAGAGCGAAATCAATATTTATGTGACAATTACCGATTACGATTGAATTAATTAAGATGAAATTCGGCTTCACTGAATGACGGATGTGGTAGGAGTAGGCCTATCTCATGGATATTCAAAAACATCATTCAAGTTTTTAGTCAGTAGGGTTGGTAAATCTGATTTTTAAGAATTGTAGTTTAGTAATGTTAGTTAGATACCATATATTGAGTTGAGTGTAGAAAGCCGTTCTTTAATATCCCTCTCTGTTTTGGTTTAGTGAACAGTCAAACCTTGGTGTCATTTTGTTAAAAAATTGGACTCGTAACATGGTGTAATACATAGAATTAGGGTAGTAAGCAATAGAGAGTTTATAGAAGTTCTGCCGTGGCATCCCTACTTTGTTCGTCACTCATGTAAATCCTTAAATGGTAAGTATACCACATCTGCATGGAATGTGTTAATGAAGGCCAGGAACTTTGTGATGTACAGTAAAAACACCAGTGAATACAAAATGCAGAGTATATTGAATCTGCTTTGATACCGTAGGACCTATAGTGCATTTGTTTTTGGAAGAAGCTTGTAAGGGGAGGGCGAGTAGGTAGAGTAGGGATAGTTTCAACGGGGCAAGTGTTGTCTCCTTCTCACTTAATAATCATTCCCTCTCTTTCTAACTGTATACTACTCTGTTACAACTACTAAGCTAGACTAAAAACTAGTTAAAAATTTAATATTTTCTTTTGTCTTTTGCCTTTCTCCATCTTAATCCCATATCTTTAATAATTTTCCACAGCGACCATTTACTTCCTTTGAAATTAATTTTCTCCCGCAAAACGGGGAGTAATGAATTCAAAGTTGGCCATTCAGTGTTTGTTTTATGAAAATCATATATTGTTCTTCTCACAACACACATCAAAATCGTCCACTGCACTCTTCACTTTCCTTCTCAATCTTTTCTTATTTGGTGTTCTGATTAGCACATCAGGGTTTTCTTCTTTTTTCTTTCAAAATTCTTTGAACTGTATTATGTGAAATCTCCATAGCTCTGGCTACACGATTTTGCACATCGGTCAGTAAAATTGGTCCGTTTTTTTGTTCAGCATCTTTTTCATAAAATTATATACACTGACTATATACTCCCTAGCCTGACCACGTATTACCTGCCTTTTCCGTATTACACCAGCACTCATGCTCGAATTTTCACTACTACAACTAGGTTCCATTTTAATAACAGAATAAATAAAAAATAGAAACGAAACAAAGAATACATTCAAAAAATTAATATAAACAAAACCAAACAGCAAAAGAGTAAAAACAATATGTACATAAAACAGTAGGTCTACTACCGAATGCACGAGTTGAAGACTTGTGAAGAGAATAGAACAACAAAAATATAAAATTACAACATAGACTACAGTCAATGTTTTTAGGATTTATAGTACACTTAGGCTGTTAATGCTGTTAACGCTGCTGGCACTATGGAGAGACTGATCACTTCCCTTTGAGGTGCTTCCCCCACCTTTAAACAGAACAGCTCAGAGGCACAGAGCGTTTGTGGGAGAGCTTCTAGCTAGAACAAATGACCTGTACAGTACTATGAGTGTATGACACATTATTAACTTACAGATATTTAAACAAATGCTTTATTCTGCTATTGGTTGAAATGCTTGACGTTACAAAAATGCTTAGCATGAGCCATCTCAATCGCAACAACAGTTTCACTTATAATTAGAATTGTTTTTACCGCAACAGAACATTGTTCAAGGAAGAATAAAGCACTGAACTGCTTACAAGATGCTTTAAAGTATTACCGTATTAAAAGCTAACATAAACATAATATTATATTGACCATTCTCAACATAACTCAATTCTGGCTCTTGAATTGATTAAGGTTTTTCGTTATTGCAGTGTTCTTGAGTATTTAGTGTTGTTAATACACTTAATTCCTGTATTTTTTTTGATACTTAATTAAAATTTTTTTTTTGTTCAATTTCTGATGCCGGTAACTTGGTAGTTATGCAAAATACGTTCTAGACTTCCATTAGCTGGTGAAAGTACATAAGTCTAGATGAATATTCTTAAATTAGTTAGCCTAATTAAACACTGTTGAACCATTAATTAAACTTTGATAAAAGATTGTCGTTTGTCCTTTTTCATTACAATTAATTAGTTTTGATTGTGTTTGTTTGTTCCTCTTAGATCAAGGTATCATTCTATAGTACGGAGAAAAAAGACACATTTTAATAACCATATTATACTCTGTTCATCTTAAGAAAAATATGTCGAGTAAACAAATAATGACGTCACTGAGCATGTGCATTATTTAAATATATGTACACGCTGATTAAAAAGTTACAAAACTGTTAGGCCTACATCATATGACTAATGTTTTAAGTACTGATCAATAAATTTATAAAAATTGTATGCTTTATTTCCATTCTTTTTCATAAATAAATGTGAGTACAAGTTATATGTATTACCTCTGTCTGTATTTTTTTTTTTTTGGTTTAACGTCTGACTGCTTTGCAATTACTGCTAATGCAGACGGTGAAGGATGAAATGATTTTTTGTAACGTATGAAAATATGCCGTGCCTTGAATGGGATTCGAACCCAAGACCGCATGATGATAGGCGAGCACGTTACCAACTACGCCAATACGGCCGGTACAAACAAAACAATTTTAAAAGTAAACATTTTTATTTTAATGATTAGTCATCTAATATTAGTTAAGTCGCTCATTATTTCACAATTGAATTTGCCGATGACTAATCCAAACCCATAAATTTCTCTCCACGTTTTTGACAAAGATTATTTCATCGTTATATGCTACCAGTTCGCTTTTGACATCGTATTGTCTCACATCGTTCGTACGTGCATTATAATTTATTTACAATCAGGAATTTAGTGTTATAGTATTTTTTGTTTTTTTCCATTTCTATTTATCGTTTAATTTTGTATAGGTTAAAAGTGTATATCAGTTATCATTTTCATATTTTCATTAAAAGTGTTACATTTTTTTAAGAATCACCGCTTTAGCAGCTGATTCGGTAACCGCTGTTTATTTACTGGAGATATCTTTTTTACGATGAACCGAGTATAGTTATCTATGGCCACAGTTAGGCTATATGTTATGTATTGAAAGAAAAAAAGGAATGTACACTAGCAAGCTAGGTAACTTTACATAATATTATAAAATTTTTAAGTGGGTTGAAATATCTGACAATTAAATATACTATACCTTTGCTTTTTGTGACATAATTTTTTCAAGTTTAAGGTTAATTTTTATGACTGGGTTCTTTTTTATATCTGCCATTGCTTCAGCCATTGACATTTTACCTTCTAGTACAAGTTGTTTCTCTCTGGCAATCTCTGCTTTCTGTAGTTGTTAACATAAAAGAAATGGTTTATTAATAATTAATTATTAAATCTGTAGTAAAAACCATTTAATTATACAATAAACATCAGCAACACAGTTCTCTCTCATTGGCTAGAATTCTATCCAGATTGCTTAGTGCGATCCAAATTCTACCTAGCAGTATATTTTAATTTTTTTTTCTGAAAACATAAAAACTCGCTATATGTCTTATTTTCTATTTAATTCTTAATTATATGCATTGTTCATACAATATATGCATTTAATTATACAATAAACATCAGCAACACAGTTCTCTCTCATTCGCTAGAATTCTATCCAGATTGCTTAGTGCGATCCAAATTCTACCTAGCAGTATATTTTAATATTTTTTTTCTGAAAACATAAGAACTCGCTATGTGTCTTATTTTCTATTTAATTCTTAATTATATGCATTGTTCATTCAATTTTAATTGTTACATAATACAAAATATTAAGATAATTTTAAATTTAATTAATATTTGAAAAAAATTATAATAGTGTAAGTTGTGTTTAAATGCAAAAAATTTAAATGCCTTGAAGCAGAACCTTAATTGTACTATCACCAGAAGTGGCGAGTTAAAACCTTCAATTTTTGGTAGCCCTGAAGAGGGCCGTTTCAGCGGTGGTCGTCTTGATGAGCAGCGTTTGGTCGTAGTCGTCGTGGCGGTCGAAGAGCTGGGCAACACGGCGTTTCATCGTCCAGCGGAGACATTATCTTCTTCCCTTGCAGTAGTGCGTCGATGGCTGCTTCGTCGGATCCGGTGGGCGTAAGGCTTGGTCGAGGGACCGCTGTGGGCATCGCTCGCGTTAGTGGACGATGACGGTCCGGTCGACGGCCCATGGTGATGGGTCGGCGAGCGGAAGCATCATCTTCTCTCTTGCAGGATCGTCGATTAGTCCTCGCTGGAGTCTGGCAGCCGTGTGCCATGGTGGACGTCTTGTCTGCTGTCTGGATCGGAATTGAATCTCTCTGCTTGGTGTAGCGCTTTTTTTATAGTCGCTGAGAGCGCTGAGGTAGGAGGCGGTTACTAGCTCGGCCTTGATGACAAAGGCCTCTGTCGGTGCGGAGCCGAAAGGTTTCTTGGTGTGCCGACAAAGGCTGGGAGAACTATTGAAGGTCAGCAATACAGTAAATGATTAATTAGAAGGGGTGGCGGTGACAGTACATTAAGAAATGTAGGACTTATGTCTAAAAAAAAAACTGATATACCGTATGTCTAAAAAATAATTGCAGTCAAAGACTAAGATGCAATCATTCCAAAAGTTTTCTCTTATGTGTCTTTGTTATTCAGTTATGTTATTAAGATGACAGCTTTTCATTTCATAAGTTAAGAAAGTTAATTATTATGAGTTTTTAAAAAAATTTTAATATTCACCTTTTTCTACCGCTTTCCTGTTCTTTTTTCTGTAATTTCGGACGAGCACTTTCATGGTGCGCACGGCTTCATCAGGTAATATCATAAAGCTTCTAGAAATATTCTGAAGAATGCATCTACCAGTGTAAAAGTTTGAATCAGTCTGAATTCAAACTTTTACAAAGGAAAATCCATTCTTCACAATATTTCTAGACTAAGCTGTATAATATTACCTGATGAAGAGAGGCGCACCGCGTGAAAGTGCTCATCAGTAATTAAAGAAAAAAGAAAAGGAAAGCAATGGAAAAAAGTGAGTATTAAAAGTTTTTGAAAAAGTCATTATATTAATTTTTAGATTCTGCTGCTATGATGCTAACTAATCACTTAAATATAGTTGAGAAAGTTGATTAAAAGTCACCTGTCTTTCAGCATTCCTCTTTTTAATATTCAATGCAAAGTCTTCAGACATCATATCTAGAAGCATCTGTTGATAGCCTTTATCAAGTGCTTGCACTATATGGGATCCCATTACCCATTCCAATCTGGCTCGTACTTTTGGTATGTTAAATCTGTTAAAAGTTAATAATAATTAATTATTAATCATGATTGAGCCTGTCCCGGGTAGGAAGTATTTCTTTCACCACCCATAAGGATGGGTTGCCATAAATTTCCAACACAAAGCCTTCTTTGCCAACGTAAAATTGTTGATGAAAAGTCGGTACACAAAAATGAAAATACATTTGTGTTAGGTGCATAGGCTCACCTATGGTTGTGAAACATGGACTGTATCAGAAACAGACTACAATATGTTGGAAGGTTCAAAAGGATTTTAAGGAGAATTTTTAATTGATACGGGAAGGCAATGACTGAAATATGCAGAAGAATAAAAGACAGGGACACAGCCCATTGCATGAAGTCCCTAAGATTGGTGGTTCGGGCACATTGAATGAATGGAGTCAACAAAGATGGTTAAAATGATGTGTAAGGCAAGACTGTATAAAATAAAGAAGGGCTGTCCTAGGAAGAGGTGGATGGATGATTTGATTCTGATTGAGGTTAGAGGATGGAGGGTAGAGAAGAATATTCTATGAGAAGCTTTGCTGAGGAAGCCAAGGCCCAGAAAAGGGCTGTAGAGCTAGAAGATGATGATGTTAAAGCCAAATGATACCATTAGTCAGTACTGAATTTTTTCAGTTTTATGTCACCGTTTTCTTGTACAATGTGTATTGCCCATAAATAGATCAGATAAATGCATGTTTTGGTACAACAAATTTTGGCTTTGATGGGCTTATTTCGTAGCATTTCTGGGTCTTGTTTAGCCTATATTACTGTTACATCTATAGCTCATTTACTGTATAAGTGAAAGAAGCATTAAGAGGCGAAATAGGTTACTTCTCCTACCAGAGATCAACACATTAGTTCTTTAAATATCAGACTACCAGTAAGTTTTTCTCTCTATCAAATGCTTCTTTTGCCATTTCTGTTCTTGTTTCTATTTCAGTTTCACTTGTGCAATCTTTCGTCAGCACGCTTCCTGAATACATAAATTGCCTTGCACTTAAAATTTCCTACTTTCATGTAGATGTTCATTGATTGATTATTTCCTATTCTCATTACCTTGGATTTTTAACATTTATTTACATGCCTTTTTCTGTTCTCTTGTTTTGTAATTTCTAATTAAATACATTTAAGTATTTAATGTGGTGTTCTATGTTTTAAGTAAATATAATAACAAACAAATTTCCAATCAGTTTTTTAAGTATTTGAATATTCTAGAGCAGTTTAAAAAAATCATAAATTAAAATATAATTATCTTCCATCTGTCTTCCAAGTTTCCTCAGATTGGGCATAACACAACTTCTCTCTCCTTTCTCTATCGCTGAACTATTTCTCCTTCATTGCTCTCTTCGGATTGCTTATTTTTTCCAGTTCATTCATAACTATACCTGTTCACTTCACTCTTGGTCATTTTCTCTCCATCTCAAAGTATAACATTGGTTTAGGTTATTTACCCTCGTCTATTCTACTGACATGACCAAACCTTGTCTATCCAACTCTACTTATCAGGCTGTACATCTCTTTTTTTCCTTTATTACATCATTTTTCTTTCTATCTGTTCGTAACTTTTTTAGTATTGGTTACTCCTAAATATAATATATTCATGTGAGGATTTACAGCCCCAGCCAAATCTCGCTTCTTAAGCACCACCTCTATCTGTCTTGTCAGTCTCCATCAGAGAGCTGCCGCAAAGACATTGCCTCCTGCACACCATCCAACCATGTCACTTCCGTCATACCCCTCCTTCTACCGGCTGGCGTCCGCTCCCATACCTTTCTTTGGCCACCTACCGTCCTCCATCCTCTGCAATTGGCCAAACCAATTTAACTGTTTCTGGGATATAGTATCCAAGATATTTCCTTGAATGCCAATTCTTCTCCTAATTTCAGAATGTGGGATTCGATCAATCCATGACACACCACAGCTCCGCTTTCAGAAATCCATCTCCACCGCTTTTGACAAAGAGACAGTGGGATCGCCTAAAAGCGGTGGAGATGGTTACTCCTTTTGAACTTAATTTTTATTACCTGCATTCCACTCTGCCTTTCTGTCCATGTTTACACAGCATTAGTCACTATTGGCACGAAAATTACTTTGTATATATTTTTCTTACAGTAAACTACATAGTGATCCTACTTCAGTACATAGTAAACTTACTTCTTGTGATCCCAGGTAAGCCTTTAAATTTTAGAAGAAACTGCTTACTTTCTGTACTGTTTTATATCGTAATTCCAGTTCCAATTCTCTATTTGATGAGTTATTTTTTCGTAAATTTGTAAATTCTTCCTCCAACACTTTACCATTTAGCCTGATTTCATATACATGCCTTCCCTCCTCGCATCTCATCTGCACTAGCACTGCTTTTTTCCTCACTGAGTTCGAAACCATGCTTAACAATCTCTTCATTTCACAACTCTAGTGTCCTTTTCACCTTTTCCTGTATTTTCCCATATACCAGATTATCTACAAACAATAAGCTCCCAATATTTTTCTTAATCTTAGTTTTCACTCTGTTGTGTATTCCACCCATGGTTGTAATGAAAAGAGGAGATAATACACTTCCTTGTTTCAGACAACTCTCTAATCCAAATTACTCTGATCTACCCACTCCCGCTTTCCTTCATACAGCTTCCTTCATACAGTACTTTCCTCTCATATCCATCTGTAATATCTCCTTTACAACTCGCATCTCAAGCACTTCATACCGGGTGGCCCATATGTCGGTTTCCCTACGAGATGGGACATTTCATTTTGATAAGTTGGTAATAGTGTAATGTTGGCAGCATCAAGTACAACATTCATTAGTTGTCTGTAACAGTGGCTAGTGTGAAGTATGTCTCTGTGTAGTTACTATTTTTTCCCTTCGTAATGGTACTTTTAAAATGTGAACATGAACAACGAGTTTATATGCTTCAGTTGTGGTGGAAGCATCATAAAAATACTGCTGAAGTACTGGAAGAATTTAGTGATAAGTATCCAGTGTGTCGTTACCAACTCTGCTACATTTACAAAAGTTAAATAAGAAATTTCAAAACACAGGAAGCATATTAAATGCCCCGAAGTGTGGTCATCCACGAACGATTGGCAATGACTATAACCTACTAAAGGTTGCTGAAGCGGTTGTATCTAGTCCTGGTAAATCAACTAGTAAGGCATCTTCTGAACTAAGGTTATCACGAACTAGTGTGCAAAGGATGATAAAGGATTAAATTTGAAACCATTTCGTTCATCTTTACTCCAAGTGCGTCATGAGGATGATAGTGACAAGCGGCTGGAATTCTGTGAGATAGTTGCTCTCCATGCAAAAGCCGATCCAAACTTTTTGCGATCAGTTTTATGGTCTGATGAGGCATGTTTCAAACTCAATGGACTTGTTAATCGGCATAACTGCGTGTACTGGTCAGATACAAATCCTTATATTGTAATTCAAAAAGAGCTTAATGTGCTTGGTGTTATGGTGTGGGGAGGTATTTCGAGTACTCCACTGATAGGTCTTTATTTTTTTGAGGGAAAATATTAACTCAGAAAATTACTTACAAATGCTGCTGGAAGCAGTATTTCCAGAACTTGAAAACCATCCGGTTTACAATATCCAATCGCTCATCTGGCAACAAGATGGCGCTCCAGCACATTTCGGTATCAAAGTTTGTGAGTTTATAAATTCCAAAGTATATGAATGGATTGGTCGTTGAGGTACAATCGAATGGCCTGCGCGCTCACCAGACTTAACGCCATGTGATTTTTCACTGTTGGGGCATTGAAAAGGAACTAGTGTATTCTTCTAAGCCACAAAACCTGCATGAACTAAGAAGTTCATTTGAAATTGCATTTGGCTATGTAAATGACGATAAAATGTTACTGTTGAAAATTTGTGATCAGTTTTTAGTCGCTGTGTTAAGTGTATAGAGAATCATGGTGGAGATTTTGAACACCTGCTATAACATTTTCAAGGTAATATAATATGTACAGTTCGTATAATAAATTTGTTTTTTTTTGTCTATAGGTTTCTTATTCCATTAACTTTTCTTCTGATTTCCGTTAATATTGGGGAAACCGACATATGGGCCACCCTGCACAGCCCCTCCATCTGTGCTGACATTTACTTTCATTATATCAAAAAACCATTAAGTTTAAAACTTTAAAATTAATAAATTAAAATAATGTGTAGGCTATTAATTAAATTGAATTACGTACCCATAAACCACCGGTTTAACTTCATACCATTCTCTTGGTCCCGGGTCATATTTTGATTTTAGATTCGCCATTTTGTATGTGGTATTAAACTACTACTTTTACTGAAAAATATACTTTTCTGTAAACAAATCTAATTTTTTTGTTTATTAGGAGAGTAATTTCTGTTAAATATATTTATAATAAACAAAGATTTTAAAACAATGTGTTAATATTCTGCTATATCATAACTTTGTAGGTGTAAAGTTTTAATGTAGGTTATGAACTAAGATTTGTGGACTTAATTTTCGTATATTGATAATTTGTTTTTTAAATCATGGGTTTTACATAATAAGTAAAGCAGGGAGAACAAAAAATATTAGTAATAACTATAAATTTATTATTATTAATTTTTCTTTTTAATGTTTCGTAGCAACTAAATTTAAATTAATTTATTGTAAATATTTTTCTGGTAATAGACATTTGCTATTATAATGTTTTATTGTGTGGAATGTTTTATCTGTGGGTGTTAAGATCACAAAAACGTATTAAGGTCCAACCAACTTTTTTACATGTTTGTCATAAACATTGAATTAATTTGTTAAATGAACCTGTAATTTTAGTGCTGTGAAATATATTATTGAATCAGATGACTCTTGATTTCTTATTGTTTAAATTAATGATTGGATTATAAATAGTTTTCTAGGAGTTTATAGGTATCTAGGAGAAACCATTACATACAACAACCTGAACATGAGCTGGCATTGCATAATCTTCTTCTTCTGAGAAGAAACAATGAAAAACCTGTTATTTTGATGCTAATCTGATTTTTATTTTTGTTTCAGGTCATTGTTATTTTCTTTTAACAAAAACAATGAGTTTTTCATCATATAAAGACATAATTGAAGAGGGCGATACAGTTATATTATATTTAAATCCAACGAGCATGCATGCGATAGAAGTACGTCCAAAAATAATAAACAAAACTGGCAAACCTGTAGACAATGTGTTTCAAACAACATATGGTGCATTACATGTAAAAGATTTAATAGGAAAAACGTTTGGAAAAAAAATAACGTTAACTAAAGGTTGGGCTTATGTATTACATCCTACTCCTGAGTTATGGACGTTAACATTACCACATCGTACTCAAATTATTTACACCCCCGATATCAGTATGATTATTTTACAATTGGATATAAAACCTGGAAGTACTGTTATTGAATCAGGTAAGTTATTACATTTGTTAGGTAGTTTTTACAGTTATTTTACTAGACAGTAGAGATCATCAACAATATGCGCAGTGACAAGCCCCGCCCTATGACATCACTGGTCACCAGCGACAGCCGACGCACGATACGTTCCGTGTCGGTCCTTGATGTTTACTAGTCTTAATATGGTCTGTAATACTTTATTAGTCTTTAATAATGGTGTGTTGTGCGGTTGCCAGGTGTTCTAATCACGATAGACACCAAAAGGAGTTGTGCATTATAAGTTTTACCATTTTCCAAAGGCTATTGAAACTAGATTGAAGTGGATAAATGGTTGCAAGCGGGCCGATTCATTTTCTGCTGATAGTGGTCGTGTGTGTTTAGTACATTTCGACGAATCGGATTATGTACACGATTTAAAGTCCGAGTTGCTACATCTTCCATTAAAATGTGTCAAAGACGAATTCAGTCCCACATTTAAATTTGCTGATTTGTATTGCCGTTCTATGCTGGTAAACCCGATTTGTAGTGAACGTAAAAATCGAGCAGAGAAACAATACGCTTGTAAGGAAGTTTAAGATATTTTAAACTCATCATCCAATTATAACACAAACAGTTCACAAAATGAAGAGATAGCCTTAGAGAAAGATAGGCCTCTTTTAAATGAAGAACCACAAAATTTTAATGTTGCGTAGTCAGAAGAAACTGATCTCTTAAAACGTGAAAATGCCGAATTAACAGAAAAAAAATCAAGTTACTTAGAGAAAAATTTCAGGCCGCAAAAGAAAAATTATTAAAATTAAAATCGATTTCCCGTGTAAACATACCTAAACCGCTATGTTTGTAAAAACAATACAAAAATCCTACCATCACTACGCACCGGCCGAGTTGTTGGGGGGGACCAGCTATATCATCTTATATATTTTTTCTTCTCACAGCAGATGCGCGTGACCGCTACCGTCTAGTGTAGTAACTGTGGGTAGTATTTAGTTATTTAATTTACTGTATGAATCTAAGCTTTGTGCAGCTGCGGGATGAAGGGGACAGACGAAGTACCAGACTACAGCTACGTCATAACACTACTAATCATCTCATTGCTATTTGTTAAGCAGTAGGCTGCGTAGTGCGGTGACATATGTGGGTGTTTTGACTATTCACTATAGACAGCGACATCGAATATATGTAGTTTGGATAGTACCCCTGACTACTACAAACATAGTACAAGTAAAACGTTACTACTACTAACGTAATCTCTCACAGTAGTAGTGACGTAATGCATACCTCTCAGCTGCACAAAGCTTGGGAACGGGCATTATGTAATGTTTATGCTAGTGCATGATTTATATTATGATGTTGTTCTTTGGCTATTTGAAATAAATACTAAAATGAAGTCATTAGTAATAAATGGCACACCAGGCTGCACACTCGCTTGCTAATCTTCAAGGAGTGTTACATTTTATGTCTGGTTCTGGTGCACTAGGATTTCTAGTAAATTAGCTCAAGAGAACTATATCTTTTATTCGATAGCCAAAGATAAGAGCTAGTAAACGGATTGAGGTTTAGGTGTAGTAGCAAGGTACTTGAAACAAAGGAAACACGTTAAAAGGTATCAGGAATTGGCCACAAGCTATTAAAATAATCAACTGAATAGTAAATATTACTTACAGTAATTAAGTCCTTTCACAGTTGCACAACTGGCAACGTGAAGAACAAGAGATATTGGAACGATGTAGGTAATAAGGCAGCCATGCTATTGCATGTATTGTACACAATACAAGTAAGTGATAATGATATTCTACTTATAACATTCATTGAGAAATAATGACAAAGATGCCACGTTAGGCGGGAGATGATTAGACGAGCGGTAACATGTGAAAAAGGCTGGAAGCAGGAAGGCGGATCTCTATAATCTAGGACAGGAAGGTGAGAAAAACTGGGGCGAACATAGATTATAATGGTATGGTGTCCATGTAAATTGTCTCGTACGCAATTAATTAACATACAGGTATATGCAGATCATAATCAAGTAATCGAGTTGCTGAACTGCAAGTAGGCTTGGTAATGTTTAAATGGATTATTTCAATAAGAAACTCACTAGATGCTGTATCCACAACATTAAGTATAGTCGTCCTCAACTCCTGGAATATAGGAGTGATGAAAAGGATACTGAATGAAAGCCCTTTCTCAAGGATGGACTGCCAGTCTTTCATCAAGACTTCATCCCTCTGCCATGAAGATTGAATAGGACAGTCATTGCTCAGTAACAACTGTGGTGTGGTGGCATCTCTCAAGAGTTAGAAGTCTGACAAAATTTCTCTTAAAGTTAAATAGGATTCATTGACAGAGGGATCTGTTAATTATACAGATAGTTCACGAGCGAAAAAACCAAAAAGGAAGTGGATGATGAAATATATGAGATCTCAGAGTGGTTTTTTAATCCTGCTGCTCAGCAAAGCCCCAGTGAGTCCATGAGGGAAGCCCATCAGTACAACACTCCTGGTGGGATTTACAACCCTTAAGGATCACCCGATCAAAAAGCTGAAAGGATCTTGCTGACCGTAACCATAATCAGCAAGTTTTCTTATGAACTCCGATGGTTAAAGTTTCCTTTACGGTAAAATAATCGTAGACAAATTTGGAAATTTACTGTATATAAAGACCTTCAAGTGTGAATTGTACTTCTTTGGTATTGATTAAATTTTGTATTAACTTATTAGCGCTTCAGAAATGTAATACATAAGAGCACCATTACCCTGTGACTCCAGCATAACTGGTTCCCAGTCACAACTTCACCTGTTAATGTGTAAGGATAAAGTAAGTTACAACTGTATTTTTGGGATACTGTTTATTCTATTTTTTAATACTATTTTCTAAAACAGAACTTCTAATACAACTTGAAGCAGTTTCTTTTAATACTACTGTCTTATAATAAGCGCAATAAATTTAGGTGGGTGGGAGTTAGCTGTTTACTTCGCCTTCCTCACCTCGCCAATTCCACAAGTCGAGCAATTTCTCCTCTCTTACTGCTCCTGTTGACTTTAAAATTATACCTTATTTAAAGTTTACTCCATCCATTATGCTTAAAAAATGTACTCCACCTATAATATCTAATACACATCAAGTGATAAATTTATTATATTACATGTTAAACACATACATCGCAAATTTTGCGATGTATGTGTTTAACATGTTCACTGCTGCGGACGCAATTCTGCGTCCAACTGAAGACTCCCAGGTGACTGTGGACGCAATTCTGCGTCCCGACTATATGGTTTTACTTTACTTCTTTCTCGGCTCAGCATGGGTGAGAAGTCTTTGTATTATTGTTCAGTGGTTTGAAAAAGGTTCGTTCTAAGCCAGTGCGTGATCAGTTCTTGACCAGGGACTACCTGCTTTTTTTAGTGGAATTTTAAAATCACGTACTTTTCCGATTCAGTTCGCATCTCCTTGTGTATTATTATTTAATTAATTATAAATTTAGTTATTATTATTAGTAAGATTATTAGTTTGTTTAAATATTAGTTTCCCACCTCCAAAGTTTCCTTATATTTATTTAGATTATCCGTCATAAAATCACTTGTCCTTCCGTCATACCGCCCTGCAATTGTTAACAACCCTTCTACCCGTACCGTACCACGACAGACTGCACTACAACAGACGATACTAAATCACCTACCTAAAAAAAAACCAAAAGACAGAATCAGGGAAGACTATAAATGTACGTAAACGTTGCCATGTGTGTGTTGAAAAAAAAATTAGAAAAGACACAATGTATTATTGTGAGCAGTGTCCGAGTCAACCCGCTTTATGTTTGAATGAGGCTTCGCTGAATATCATAAGTCTAAGTGAAGTGCAGTTATAATGCACAAATGAGTTGTGTCAATAATAATTGTATTTATTGTGTGAATAATTTCAAGTACAATTTTATTTTATTGTGAATACTATTATTTTAAATTAATTATGTACTGTATTACCATTATTATTTATTAGGCTTATTGGACGTGTATTATTATTATTGTTTATTACGTAAGTTAATCATTAGGTTATTGTCATTATTCTTATTTACTATTAATATTATTTTTATTTTTATTTTCCAAAAATAAAGTAGGCTACGTTTATTATTAAAAATTAAAAATCATTTATTCAATAATTATTTTAGTTTATTTTAAAATCAGTCACTGCAAACTTGAGCTATTTCACAGTTTTTTTTAAATTATTTTTAATTAATTTGTTTTGTAATTTATTTTAAATATTTTTCATATTACGGGACAAAAGCAAAGTAATAATGAATAAAATTACATTTAAAAAGGTAGCCTATATCAAATATCAGAACGATACAGGCTATGACGTAGTCAGAGAATTTTGTTCTCTCGTATAACTGCGGACGCAGAATTGAGTCAGGCCAGTTTAGCCTTGAAATCGACCTCAGTCACAGGGAAGAACCACGCTCTTCCCGCATCGCAGTGAACATGTTAAAAAAAAGAAAAATTTCAAACTTTTCTATTTTCGTATTTAAAAATTAGCTTATCGTATTTGATTGTACAGGATTACTGCACGTATGTTTATATTTCGTACAGAAATTGAAACAAAATGTAAATTACATTACAGTTTATATGTAAATACATTACAATTCTATTTTACTTTATTTGTATTAATAATATGTTATCCAACTACAGTAAATAAATACAATAAATAACAAGTACTGTAAATGAAAAAGTACAGTGAATAAACCTTTTATTTAATCTAACACATAAAAACAGTGTACTTTTTGTAACACTGCAAAGAGCGTAAGGGGAGTACTATGAGTACGTAGGACGTTGTGGAAGGGATACACGAACTAGAACTCGACCCGCCTAAATATTTCATTCTGAGTGTAATGTCAGATTTTTAATTTATTTTTTTCATTCGTCTATTGCAAAGATGCCTCGACGTAAATCAATCCATCGTTTGAAATGAAGATCCAGAAATTCTGACATAAGAAATTTGAATATTCAGTTAGTGAACTAAAATGAAAAACTGAAAGAAAATTAATCTAATTTTAAAAGTCTTCTGGTAAACTAAAAATCGAATAAATATTTTAATGCTAGAATAGATTATTGAATAACTCACTTGAAAAGTTTTGCTATCTAACTTGCAAAAGAAATATTTGAAAGGAACAACATTTAATAAATTTTATGAAATATTTTAGGTACCGGGAGTGGATCATTGTCACATGCATTAGCTCGTTGTGTTCGTCCCACTGGCCATGTCTACAGTTATGATTTTCATGAGCAGCGTGTGCAGATAGCGCAAAAAGAATTTAAAGAACATGGCTTAGAAGATATCATAACAGTTGAACAAAGAGATGTTTGCCAATCTGGATTCAGCCCTGACTGTAACGGAAAAGCAGATGCTGTCTTTTTAGATCTTCCTCATCCTTGGTTGGTTGTTCCATTTGCTATTCATTCCATAAAGGATTCCGGTGAGTTTTAATTTTACTACATTAATAAATTATTTTATTGGCATGTTTAGACATTTTATTTCGGTGTTTAAGTTATTTAATTATTATTTTTTTTGTTTAGTTTTCTAATACCATTTAATGTTTGTTTATATTGGTGTTTAAATATGAATTTTATCTTTTCTTTCATTTCATAACTTACCGCAGGTATTAATTATGTAACAATACTCTTTTTGTGTTTTATTTGTAGGAAAGGGTCCGCTGGACACTTTCCTACTCATTTCAGTGTTATTATATTCTATCATAATTATTTTTACTAAAGGTTAAGAATAACTGATTGTAAATTTTTTTGAAACAAAAATTTTAGACAATGATTCTGAATGATTGATATTCAGGAATCTGTTATTTTTGGCTTTTTGAAGTGAAAACTTCTTTAGGCGCACCTTGTACTCTTTCTAACAGTGAACGATACTGAACAGGTATGAAAGGTTATTTTTATTGAACTTTGTAATGGGGAAACGCGAATTTCTTTATTTGAGATTAGTTTATTGTAATACGCATATGTTATTGTATGTAGACCTAATCATTATAATATTTAAAGTATGTAATGTACGTAATATTTAAATTCGAAACAACTTGTGACGGAGATTTTTTTTAGATATTTAAATAAATTTGAATCTTTAGTATTTATAACATATTTGTTTCATTTTTTTTTTGTTTAACGTCCGACTGTTCTGCAATTACTGCTAATGCAGACGGTGAATGATGAAATGATTTTTTTGTAACGTATGAAAAAATGCCGTGCCTGAATGGGATTCGAACTCAAGACCGCATGATGAGAGGCGAGCACGTTACCAACTTCGCCAATGCGGCCGGCTATTTCAGTTTCAATAAACCTATTGTTTCATTCTTGGAATATAATAGCAATGAAGAAGTTCAATCAGAGCTAAATTCCACTAAATTATTAATTCACAAATATAATTATATATTTTGTATCTAATATTACTTTATGAGTATATAAATAAAAATAAATTATTTTATTTTATATTAATTTTCACTTCTATCGTGTGATCATAAGTAGACACACAATGTTTTTTTTAGTTTTGTTAATCGAATCTGGAGGGCCACCATAGGGAAAATGAACATGTCAAGAACATATAAGTTAACTTAATAATACGTATTACCTACTGTCGATTTCTTTATTACAGATACCCAAATTTGGAGCCTTGTTTCTTCAACACCGCTTGTTCAATTTTAACGTACTATACACCAAAATTTAGCTGATTGAAATCTTCATTGTTACATGTCAGTTTTGTATTTTTATTTTATGAGCGGTTAGGGAGTTAACAGGGATTTAGAATTTTACTAACAACTCAAAATTTAACTATGCTACAAATTTGGAATTTCGGGCGTACAGTAACAACATACAAGCCTATATTCTGCCGAAATCTCAAATAAATCGGTTGAGCGGTGTTTGAGTTATAAGCCTCTAAAAGCATCTGATCTGTTGCAGCAACAAAAATACCGGGTCTTTTTTCTTCTCATCCTGATATTGCAATATTAAAAAACACTAAAAATATGAAACTGACATAATAACAATGCATCTTCAAATCAGCTAAATTTTGATGTACAGTACGTTAAAATTCAACAAGAAATAAGGCTCCAAACTCGGGTATCTGTAATAAAGAAGTCGATAGTAAATGTAATTGTTACTTAAATTACACATTAACCAACTACTACAAGTTTACTTCAGTAAATATGTCATCTAATATTTACCCAGTAATACATTATCTCCTCAGCACTCGGTTATTTTTTTTTTTATTAAAACATTATTTAGAAAGGAATTCTTGTGTACTGTAAAATGTCTCATCGATCAAATAATTTTTCAGGTTTTTTTTTTTTTTTAAATAAATGGAAATCAGCATAATTTTTATAGATTGTGGTTATTTTTTTTTATCCACACACAATACATTTTCTAATTAAACTAATTTTTTAACACAATAATTAACCAAACTTACAACAACATTATTATAACATTTACTGGGAAAAAATGTGATGTATATAGACGTCACATTTAAAAATATAGACGTATATGCCTTTTTTTTACAATGAATGACTAATTTGACTAAGATTCAATCCTCGCTTTTTCAGTCCTCGATTCATAGTAGTCAACAGCTTCGACACCAGGTGTTCTGGGTTCAATCCCAGTCAGGTGTGCCATTTTTTTTCACTCATTTTCATCAAGCACCCTTCATTATCTACATTAGCAACAGTTGCTAAAGAGTTTGAATAAAACAATAAAAACATCCTGTAGTTTTGGAGTGTATGCTTATTAATTTTTAATATTCTTATGAGAAAAGTTTATTTTTGCACCTCATGTATAATATATCTCTGGAATGCATGTTACACAAACCTTTAACTTGAAATGTTATATGCTTAATTAAATTTGGATGCTGAAATGGTGACCATTTTGGATGCTGCAGTTGGTAGCGTCCAGCCATTTCACTTACTGTCCAGAAAAAAAACCATTAAATTATTACTGAGAAGTTATTTAGAATAAATGTTGTAAAAATTAATTTGTACTTTTCTTCAACACATGAATAGATACTATTTAATTAAAATTGAATTTTTTACTGTTTCATAATTCAAAATAATAATTCTGAATTGTTAATTACATCGAATGAAGCGAAAAACATTCAAATTTGAAAATAAATGACCAAACAATGAGTATCTGAAATCAATTGGATTGATGGCGTTAGAAAAGTATGAGTTAGAATTTGATTTGGGAACTGTGTAAAGAAGAGTGTGTTTATGGAAAGGAAGCATTTTTAATTAGTGGAAGAAGTAATCTAGGTAAGAATACACTTTATTTTATCAGTACACTTAAAAAGAAATAGCTTATAGAGTTAAGTAGTAATTTATTGTTTTATTTCTTAAATTAGTAAACTTATTAACTTGAAATTTGAGAACTTACTTGGATTTATTTCTGTAAAACTGTAAGCTGAGTCCTGGAAATTTACCTGGGATGTGCATCGGCTCTGGTGAATTGGAGTTGTGAAGCGTATAACACACCCACCATCAGTGGGATGTAATATTCGAATTTGTTAAGAGAATTCTTGTAGTCTCTTTCACTTCAACTGCAGGACTTAACCTGCAAGAGGGCGTTCACTCTGTTAGTAGGTAGTATTAATATATAATAGCAGCTCTTGTAGTACTATCATTGTGTTATTTCATTCATGGCTGGCCTGTGTAGTGGTCAGCACACCTGGTTTCTACTCAGTGATGCTAGGTTCAATTACCTTGTCAGGTTCATCACTCATCACTCATTTTCATCTATCACCCTCCATTAACTTCATTAGCAGTTATTTGCACAACGGTCAGTTTACATAAGATTTAGACTAATAAGATTAGATTTAGACACAGATAGGTTGATTGTATAGGTTGTTTCTTATAATAGCATCCAGAATACTCCAGAAGGAAATATAAGACATTTCTACATAAAACTGATAAACCAAAATTTTACCATTACAGTTAACTCTATTTCGCGCATTCTGAATTTGTGGATTTCATATTCGCAGTTCTATTTTTTGTTACCGTTTTTGGTATTCGCAGTGAGCTAAATTCAATATTCATGGTAGTTCTGGACGAAAAAGAATTTCGAAAACGATAATAAAATGCATGATAAAGATGATTATGTACGTAAAATGTTCTGTACATCATTCCTGAATAACATGCTTTTATTACGTACATAAATGCAGTACCTACGTAACATTGAGTTGTTGGTTTTAAAATTGATAAGTTATGCATGTTTATATAAATAACTTATTATTTTATGCATATATAAAATATATTATGTATGTACTATGTGTAGGCATTGCTTATTAATTTACTAAATCAATTTCCGTATTAGCAGTTTTTGTATGTATTCCGTATTGGCAAAAAATTTGAAACCTAACCCCTGCAAATATGGAAAGTTTCTTCTTCTTCTTCTTATTGCGCCATCTCCCTTCGAAGGTTGGCGATCCAATTGGCTGTAATCACTCGAGATGTGACGGCTCTGAAGATCTCGGATGACGTTCTGCCGAGCCATCGACGTAAGTCCCTGAGCCAAGAATTCTGTCTCCTCCCCACTGATCTGCTCCCCTGAATCTTCCCTCAATGATCAGCCGAAGCATCTCATACCTACCGCCTCTCATCAGGTGTCCGATGTACGCCAATTTACGCTCCTTAACAGTTAATAGCAGCTCCTTGTTCTTCGCAATTCTGTTGAGGACTTCACAATTTGTCACTCTATGCATCCAGGAAATGCGTAGCATTCTCCTGTAGAGGTACATTTCGAATGCCTCTATACGTCTTTCCAATGAGGGATTGAGGGTCCAGCTCTCGCAACCATAGAGAACGATGGGAAACACGTAGCAGCGTAGCATTCGAATTCTAAGACTTAAATCTAGATCCTTCTTGCTGAATAAGTTCCTCATACTGATAAATACCTTCCTAGCGTGTTCAATTCTTGACAATACTTCCCTCTTTGAAATGCAATCGCTACTTAGGAACGCTCCCAAATATCTGAAGGACGACACTTGCTCTATGATGTTATTATGTACTCGGATGAAAGTTTTAGGAAAGTTTATTATGGAAAGTTTACCTATATATAAAATTCATTTTATCTCCCCATTCATTTATTACCACTATTAACTCGCTTACTTCAATAAATATGCCATCCAACCATTTTGATATAAAAGTTACCAACCATCTTGATATAAAAGTTAAAGGTTATACAAGAATTACTACTCACTCACAAACCATAATAGATAATATTTTAACAAATATGGAGAGTTGTCAGGTTAGGTTAAGGGGTTCAGAGCTCTCTGATCACGGCTACCAAGTATTAGAGATTCAGGATTTAGGTAGTCATGTCCCAAATCAAAAAATATTAAAGAATTTAGGCAGGAAGACCAAGGGAATATTAATTGTTTGTTACATAGTTTAGCCAAAGAGGATTGGAAGACGGTTTTCAATTCATCTGACATTAATCAAAAATATCATAATTTTATTGAGACATTAAAATTTCATTATAATAATAATTGTCCAATTAAAAAGAAAGATGTAAAAAATATTGTCAGTGAAACAAATGAGTGGGTCACAGGGGAAATTTTGCAAATGAGGTCTGAAGTTAGAGATGCATACTCAGATTTTCTTTCACATAGGACTACCTTTAATGAACAAAGGTACAAAACTATTAAAAAACATTATGCCAGAGAAGTCCAGAGAGCTAAATGTAAAAAAACTGCTGAAGTTCTTCATAATTCACCAAATCTAAACTCAGCAATATGGGAAATAATTAATAAGAATCGAGGTGTAGTTAGCAACAAAAGTTTTACTGACATACCTAATATTGTTAACAAAAACAATGAACTTATAGAGAATGGTATAGAAATTTGTAATTATTTTAACAAATATTACCAGGAAGTAGCTTTAAAACTTAAACAACAGATTAGGGAAACAGTGGGATGTTATGATCCAAAAGGTAACAAGGTAGTTAATCAATTCTTATTTAGCCTAGTTTCAAGGGAGGAATTAGAATCAGTTATTGATAGTTTGAAAAGTAAGAAAACATGTGGGTTAGATGGGATTTCTAGTATAATTGTTAAAGAATGTAAACATCTTTTAATTACTCCTCTCCTTCATTTGATTAACTTCTCACTTGAAGCAGGTGTATTTCCAAACAAACTGAAGGAGGCAAAAATATTGCCTATATTTAAGAATGGAGATAGCCAGTTAGTTGAAAATTATAGACCCATAAGTATTTTAAACACAATCAGTAAAATTTTTGAAAAGGTAGTATTTATTAGGTTAATCAGTTTCTTGACTGAAAACCTAATCATCTCAGAGGATCAGCATGGTTTCCAAAAAGGTAGATCAACTAAAACTGCAATTGTTTCACTTGTGGAGCAAGTAGTTGATATATTGGACGCCGGGGAGAAAGCATTGGCAGTGTTTCTGGATCTGAGTAAAGCTTTCGATTGTGTTGATCATGAAATTTTATTGAAAACACTAGAGTCATTAGGCGTTAGGGATGTAGAGTTGAAATGGTTTCAATCTTACCTTATTAATAGATTACAGTGTGTGGAGTTAACTAGGGTTGTTAGAGGGAAACTTACAAAAGTTGTATCTGGAAAGCTTGAAGTCAAAGCAGGCGTTCCACAGGGGTCAGTTTTAGGTCCAATTCTGTTTCTATTGTACATTAATAGGTTACCAGAAGTCATACCTAATGGCAGAGCTTTGTTGTTTGCTGATGATACTTCAGTAATCAGTAACAGTTCACTGGTAGATGCTCTTGAAGTAAATACACATGTTAACATAGAGTCCGTAGTGCAGTTCTTGAATCAAATGTTATTAACAGTTAATGGGAAAAAGTGTCAGTACTTGCAGTTCAAAAATAAACATAACGTTAAAGAAAGTAGAGAAGTGGATGTATTTATTCATAATAATAGTTTAGAGCATGTAGAAACAGTGAAGTTCCTGGGCGTATCTCTAGATAGATCTTTGTCTTGGGACTTCTATATCAATCAAGTTTGTAGTAAAATATCAACTGGGGTATTTGCACTAAAACAAATCGCCAGATTAAATGATAAAAAATTACTAATGGCAGCTTATCATGGCCTCATTCTGTCTCATATCCGGTATGGTATTTTAGTATGGGGTAATTCTAGCATGGGTAATATGAATAGGGTTTTTAAAATTCAAAAGAAAGCTATTAGGTGTATGGTGGGAGCTAACCAGCTAACCTCATGCAGGCCACTATTTAAGGAGCTTAAATTGCTTACAGTTCCCTGTCTCTACATTTTTGAGGTGATTATGTATGTTAGGCAAAATAATTTTATGCAGAATTTCAATGTTCACAATTATAACACGAGAAACAGGAATGATTATTATGTGGCTAATCACTCCACAAAATTGTTTGAACAAAAACCTACTTATGCAGGGAGAAAATTCATAAATAAATTACCCCAATCTTTAAAGTGTTGTGAGGATTTGAATTCCTTTAAAAAAAATTTAAAAAATTACTTGATCGGTGAAACTTTTTATAGCGTACAAGAATTTCTTTCTTGATAGTAGTGATACATAGTGTGTTTCTTATATGTATTTCAGGTGTTACATCTGACGACATGTCCTATACTCCTCCTGGAGTCTCCAGGGCGCAAAAAAAAAAAAAAAAAAAAAAAAAAAAAAAAAAAAAAATTTGTATCAAATAATACACAAATTGCCTTAGTATTTACTTGAAGTTAATTCCAGAGATTTTTCAATCAAAAATTATTTTAAAAAGATGGATGAGGTGGTTCTTTTAGTCTTTTAACCCTGCGGCTCAAGAGAGATTGTTGTAAAAATCCCATTCTTTATTACTCGTTGCCCTCCTGTTTTATTTGCCAAAAGATTGAGTATTTCCTATCAGTTTACACTGTGCATTGAAAGGTAATATACACCTACCAAAACATCCACAAAGGAGATTAAAAAGATGCTAGAATCGGGATCTTATATATAAAAAAGTGATGAGGATTTACCACTGAGTGATTTCCTCATTCAAGACGAAAACAGGACATTAAGCATAAACTTACTTCATAAATATTGTACAAATATTCAGTTGTAACTAAATATTCAGTTGTTACTAAATAGATACAGAAAACATCATCCCCTCTTCATATATTCTACTTATAGGATCACCACTATAGATCCTCGTATTATACGAGGGGGTACCCAAAAGTAACCGAAATAGCATTCCCGTGGGCGGTGCTTATGTAGTACACATTTCTGCCACACAGACGAGTATAGCGCAACTCATTGCGAGTTCAATATTCATCTGCAGTGATTGTTTTTGCTAGCACTGTTTTGCTCTTGTTCCATTTTTTATGATGGCAAGTTTAAGTGAACCATGTGTAGCTGTGAAATTTAGTTTTCTACTTGGTAAAAGTGCTGCTGAAACTGTTTTAATGTTGAAAACAGCTTACAAAGATGACGCTATGGGAAAATCTCAAGTATATGAGTGGTTTTCTCGGTTTAAAAATGGTGACATGTCGATTGATGACAAACCTCGTTCTGGGCGTCCATCAACTGCCCGAAACGACGAAAATGTTTAAAAAATTGGAGTCCGTGTGCTCTCGGACCGTTGACTGACAATTTGAAAGTTTTAAGAAGATTGCGCAACAGTGTTTGTCAAAAAAGATCCGATTTGTGGCAGACAGGAGACTAGTTCTTCCTCTACGACAATGCACCTGCACACATAGCCATCTCAGTGAAAGATTTTTTGACTAAAAATAGCATGGTTCCACTGCCCCATGCACCTTACTCACCTAAAAAGGTACATTAAAGGACACAGATTTGACAACATTGGAGTGGTCAAGAAAAAAACGAGGGAGGAGCTGTCAGCCATTTCTAAAGATGACTACAAAAAATGTTTCGAACTGTGGAAGCACTGGCGGGATAAATGTATTAGTTGTAATAGAGAGTATTTTGAAGGGGATGAGTATGTTTTGTAAAAAAATTGAAAATGAATAGCTTTTAAAAAATAATTCCGGTTTCTTTTGGGTACCACTCGTATAGATGCTTCTTAATGTGACAGTGTCCCGTTAACAGGCCACAGCCACTCTAAGCTGCTTCTTGCCCAAACCAAGTACTTCATCATTAAGAGTATGGGATATGATCCCCATCAGTCTCTTACGATGCCTTAAGTTAATAATCTGGTTCTAATGCTTCTAGTGTACCACATTAATCAACTCTGAGTGTTGGCCCCATCAGATAAAATATAATAATAGTAATGAGTCATCTGACAATATGGTACTTTTTCTTATTCAAGTGTATCAGCATTCAAGCCATATTTAAATATGATTCTTTTTAATAATTAAGCATGCATCAGTCTTTTGAAGGATTTGCTCCCAACCTTCACACTTTTGACTTTGTTTTATTTAACATTTATTCATTATTTTATAAGTATTGAAATATTACTTCAAAGAAAGTAGAGCAAAATTATTTGCTCTGTTCTAATTTATATGACCGTTTGTCTACCCCACCAAAGTATTAAGAACTGTCTAAATATATATGAAACTTGCAAATTAATGAAAAGTTACCTCAAAAGTCATATTTTTACATAAATTATTTATAAATAGTACCAACATTCTGTAACCAAATAATGATTGTTTTTGTAAAATGTACCAGTTGGAACATTTCCTTTAGTATAAAAAACCATAAGTACTTTTTAACTGTTAATACAGATACAAAAGTATTTTACCTACCCATGTTTTAGCATTTTTATGTCATTCATTTTATTTTTATTTCACTCGTTTTACTATTATATTTTTAATCAGTATTAAAAATTGTACTTGAAGTTGTTTTTAAAGGTTTGGTTAGTAATGCTCATTGTTTTTTTTTTTTTTAGATGAACAGTTAATAAAAAAAATTGATTGAACTTGAAGGATAAATGAATAGTAATTAATATTTTTTTAAATTACATTCTCTGGGAAGCCAAAAATAATTTATTTTACTTCATTATTAATTCTGTATTGTTGAGCACTGGATTTATTGATGTACAATTGTGCAGCAGCCACCGGAGATAATAAATTGAAAAATATTTGTTAACGACTCTTGAAGAATTAATTAATTCAAAAATGACCAAATATTTCAAAGTATAATGTAAAAATCAGTATCATACAGAAGATAATTAAGAGAAAAATTATGTATTGATGTTTGTGCGAATATTTTATTTTAGAGGATGAACATTTTAATTGAATGAAGTACCATATTTAAAAAGAAAGCCATTTTAACCAGTCACTATCATATTAAAATCATCTGGATTATAAAGAATACATGTGTGACAAAAACTTGAAAGGGATGATTATGATTTTTGATGCCGGAAAACTTTGGTGTCATCAAATTCTATGAGAATACTAAAGTTTGATCTTTCTTTGAGAAACCTGAAAACATGCGATCTTCTAATCCTATCTTTTTTTAAAGCACATTAACAATATTTTGTTAAACTGAGCATTTTTGAAATTAATGATGTACAGAGTTATAGAGCTAAATAGTTTTTAATTGATATATTTTAATCTCAGTCTGATTGCTCATTTAACATTATGTTAATAGACAATGGATTATAGAGTATAATCATATCTTTTAGATATCCAAGTCATACAATTTCTTGTCCAATGAAGCTTAAACATTTATTTGATATGTTGTTATTGTCTCGTATTAGGGTACCCATTCCCTCATATTTTCTTTTCCGTAGTTTCAGTGTTAGATCCAAAAATGTTTTAAACGTGGTTTTTGTGTTTTTGTAATATATTTATGATCACAAGCATTATAGAGATACAGAGAGAGTTTAATCGGGAGACGCATATGGCCTTTGTAGACCTTGTGAAAGCCTTCGATCGAGTGGACCGTAATGTTCTTTGGCGGATTATTGCAGAGTTGGGATACCCTTCTCACTTGGTGTGTGCAGTAAAAAGTCTCAATGCCAATACTAGGATAGCTATAAATATGGGAAGAAAATGCTTAGAAGAATTTATGATTAACTAAGGTGTTATTTATGATTAACTAAGGGCTTTTATTTAATATTTATATATCACAACGATTATTCAATATTTACATTGATGACATTTTTAAGTTGTGGAAACACAGTGTTAGTTCTGGTATTAAGTTAAATGGCTATAGTTATTGCACTTTTATTTGCGGATGACGTGTGGATTGTGTAGGAGACAGAAGATGGTCTTCAACAAGCGCTCCATGTGTTACACTAACTGTGTTAAGATTTTGGCTTAAAACGTTCCATTTATAAAACCAAAATACTGGCTTTTAAGGGCAAATATCCCCTTCTTTCAAAAATAATTGTGGATAATATTGGTATGAAGAGAGTATCTCACTTTCGTTATTTAGGGTGTAATGTGGGATTTGATTCTGATTTGGATATAGAGCAGAAATTAAGCCAATTCCAGATGATATACAGGACTATTAGCAGAACTCTGGGAAATTGAGAGAGAAAGGTCACAAAACTTAAGTTTTACAAAGTTATGGCAGCTCCAGTTATTCTGTACGGAAGTGAGGCGTGGACAACAACAAAAACCCAAGAGCAGAGAATCCAGACGGCAGAGATAAAATTTCTTTGAAGAATTAAGGGGTGTACACGCTTGGAAAAAATAAGGAATGTGAAAATCAGGTCAGAATTGGGTATTTACAACTTGAACAAAAAGATAAAGGATTATTGCCAAAGTTGGAGATAGCATATGGCAAGGATGTCAGATCAGGATACCTAAGCAGATGCACTGGTATGCTCCGGAAGGTAAAATGGATGTTGGTAGACCTAGGAGAAGATGAAGATAGATGATATAGTTTGTGAGTTAGGAACAGGCTACGACCTAATCCTTGGTTGGAAGAAGACGAAAAAGAAGACGTGTTTGTGACCAGGAATTTGGAGAATATTTCTTTTAAAAATTCCTGTAATTTTAGTGTTTGAATATCTTATAAGTTTTAAATTTTTTGTCTGATTCACTTAAATTTTTACGTAATTTAAAACTTACAACATATTTAATTAGTTATAATGAGTGCAGTTTTACTTTCACATAACAAGTGACTTAACTTTGTTAATTAACAGTAGGGTTGAGGTAAAGTCAATTACGTACCTATATCTTTGTATTGTGTGATCAAGTTGAGATTAAGTTATATGTCGGTTAACTCTTACTGGTTGTTTACTTAGCTTTATTGTTTATTGGCTCAGACCATCCTTTTTTTCTTTTTCTTTCTTTTTGTCTTATCTGTTCTTATTTTATTGGAATAAATGTTTTTTATTGGAGTTTAAAACTGAGGTTTAAATAGAAAGAGATGGTAAATGTATCCATTGTTTTTTAGGTTGGATTTTTATCAGCCACTGCTGTTTACTTCCAATTAACTACAGAATTAAGATACAATCTATTCCCATACCCTTTTAAACTGTAAACATTAAAAAAAAAATAGCTTCACCATATGCCACTAAGTATAATATTATTTATTTGCTTTTTATTGTAGTTAAATATATAAATGTAACATTATTACATTACACTATTAATCAGTTTTGGTGGTGTTAATAGCATGACTAAATTTTTAAATGAAGATCTAAGTTTGCTTTCAGCCTCATATCTAAAAAAGTATTGCAATCTAAAATTGATAAATTTCGACTTAACGTTATAAACTAAATTTTTTAAGGTTTGCAGATTTTCAAAAAGTTTGATTTTATAGATAAAAAATCCCTGATACAATGTTTATGAGAATATTTGGTGAATAGAAAAACAGTAAAACTAATAGAATGAACAGTCTTCGATACATTTTCTAGTGTGGAATTTCAAGAAAAAATTTTCAAAATTAGAAAAGGATTTTGAAAAGTAGATGGGTTTTCACCTAAGTTTTTGGTAAAATATTTTTGGTTAAAAGATGGATTTTAACATAATTTTGGTTAAAGCCATGAAGGAATTTTTAAAAATGAACCAAATAAAAATAACTTTTAAAGGAAAATAAAATAAAACTACAGTAGGCGCTCGGTAATCGGACGTTCAATAGTCGGACTTTTCCAGTAATCGGACATTTTGAACGCTTTTCGTGTGGGAATAATCAGCTCTACAATCGGACGGTTTTGTTGGGTGACCGCTCGGTGATCGGACAAAGGCAAGTTCATTGCACTCCACCCCCTACTACTCCGGTCGCATTCATTTGGCGCCACTGGAGAGAATAGGTTAGTATGTCTGTGGCTTTACCCCGGCACGTGCAGTTTCAGTCAGTCTTAATGAAAAGTAGCATCACAAACTTAACGCGTGTGTACTGTACTTAACTGTTTTAAGTGATTTTAAGTGTTATGTTTTAGTTCAGTGTGTTTAGTATTAACAGGAGTTAACGTAAATAATAGTAATATACTGTACTGTGCAGTTAAAGTAGATTTTTGTGAAATGTCAACCGTCAAACGGAAACACGAGACTCTAACACTGAGTGTTAAAATGGAGATTTTAAGAAAATTGGACAAGGGAGAGAAGGTTGCTGACATAGCTCGAACATATAATATAGCGCGCACTACCATCTACTCAATCAAGAGTAGCAGAGAGAACATTGAGAAGTTTGTAAAAGATGCTGAAGTTGGTTCTTCTTCACGGCAAACTGTGAAAGCAGGTGAATTTTCTAAGATGGAAGAAGCACTTTATTCTTGGTTTATAAAAGAACGTGCTCGCCACACCCCCATTAATGCTGAACTGCTAAAAGAAAAATCTTTAACATTTTATAATAAAATTTACGGACAAGATGATTTTAAAGCAAGTGATGGTTGGTTCGCAAAATTTAAAGTGCGGTATGGTATTCGCCTGTTGACTGTGACTGGAGAAAAATTGTCAAGTGATGATGCAGCTGTAGATCCGTTTATTAAACGTTTTCTAGAGCAAGTAGATGAACTAGGTCTTACAGGTGACCAGGTGTACAATGCAGATGAAAGTGGATTGTTTTGGAAATTATTGCCACGAAAAAGTTATGTTCATCAAAATGAAGCAAGTGCACCTGGTTTCAAAGTTCCAAAAGACCGAATAACCATTTTACCCTGCTCAAATGCCACTGGAACACACAAATTAAAACTTTTGGTTCTTGGTAAGGCTAAGAATCCGCGGCCATTTAAAAATGTAAACTTGCCTATCACTTATAAAAGTCAAAATAAGGCATGGATGACAAAAGAAATCTTCTATGAATGGTTCCATACTGAGTTTGTACCCCAAGTACACTGGTTTCTCAAAAAAAGACATTTACCTGAAAAGGCGCTACTCGTCCTTGATAATGCACCAGGACATGGACTAAATGACGTGTTAATGTCAAAAGACGGGCGCATTAAGACTCTTTTCATGCCTCCAAACTGCACTCCTCTGTTACAACCAATGGACCAAAACATAATTGAAATGGTGAAAAAGAGGTACAAAAAAAAGATTTTGCTTGAGGCTGTTAGCCGTAATGATGACATCACTGTGACTTTGAAATCAATCAACTTGAAAGACGCAGTATTCATGGTTGCAGCAGCCTGGGATACCGTACCTCAATCAGCAATAAGATCGTCGTGGAAGAAGTTATGGCCTTCATTGGACTCTGCTGAAGAAGGACAAGATTCTTTTGATCCAGAAGATTTAATGCCATTAGCAGACCTGATAAGAGTCAGCAGTAAAGCAGGCCCAAGACACTGAGCTTCAACGAGTCGACATTCAAGATTGGTGTGACGAAAATAGTATTGATTTTCAAGAGGCAATGACTGATGATGAAATTATAGCAGAGCTAGATTCATCAAACCGAGAAGAAAGTGAAGACTTATTCGAGGTGCTACCGAAGACAACTGTAAAAACTGAAGATGCGCTCTCTGCCATTGAAACCTGTATCAAATGGGGAGAAGAAAACTCTGCAGCAACCGGCACTTTAACTGCATTACGAAAGTTAAAGAGTGATGTACTTTTGAAAATATATAAAGGGAGGAAACAATCTACAATAGATAAGTTTTTTCATTCACAGTAAAATTAAAACATTTGAGAACAGTACTTACAAATAATACATATTATTATTATTATTATTATTATTATTATTATTATTATTATTATTGAAAGGACAGTTTATCAATAAATGTACCTTACTTTATATTAAAATCTAAATTCTAATTAAATTGTGTGTTTTTAATGCCAGACTTTTCGATTACTTCCAATTGTCGGACACTTCCAGTAATCGGACAACTTAATGGTCTAAGACATGTCCGATTACCGAGCGTCTACTGTACTAGATTTTCAGCATCTTGCTTTTGTGGATGGTTTGCCTTTGTTTATAAAATTATGGGAAAACTATTTCACAAGTGGAAAAACTAAAGGAAACTACACCAAAGGTTGGTTTTAAAGTTTTCTTTGAATAAACCAAAATCTTTAAAAAATCAATAAATTTTTTAAACCAGTAATATTCTTCTGAATAGAAATAATAATTACAAACATAATACTAATGCAATATGGAAACAGTAAAGAAAGAGCTTTTGTAAAATTTATGGTACAGTATTGAAGAAACTGGTGAAAAACTAAAGAAACCAAATCAAGAACTTTTGCTATTTTTAGAACATACAATCATAAAATGAGCAAGATTTTTTGGATACGTGAAACTTATGAAGAATCAACTGTTTAACAAAAATGTTTTCAATATTTGCATCAACAGAAACTAAAAAAATCTGTCTCACACAACTGGAAATGGAACAAATAGGGTTTGACAAAACTGAAAAATAAAACTAAATTCTGAAGTAAATGTATGGATAGCAATACCTGTAGAGATTAAGAAAACCACCAAAAAGAAACTGCATCTTCAAGAAGATGAGAAAAAGTTCTGATCAGAAAAGGTAAATAATATTGGGAAGAAAGGGTATTGAGAGGAAAAACTCCAATAAGTTGAGGTTTATTGGAGAGAAAAGAAAATCAGAGAAGGTCAAGATTTGGATGAGAAACGTGGGAAGTTTCATTGTTAATAACCAAGAATTCATTGCGACTGAAATATTATAAAAAAAAATTAAACAGTATTGTTACCCATTTGTGAGTTTATGGAAATCATTTACTGATTATCTTACCAATTTTGATACACTACCTTTATTTATTTGATACGTTAACTGTAGTGTGACTCAGAAAAAGGGAAAAAATAGATTTTCAGACAGACACTTGTACATAGTTTAAAATGTGCGTTTTCCAATGTTACCAAAATAATGTTCCTAATTTTATAATAAATTGAAGTCTATGAGTATATATTATTATTTTAGAGGACAAGGGTTTTAAATTGTTGGGTTTGGTCTCGGCTCTCACTGGACTAATTCCTTTAAATTAGCAATCATAGTACGCAAAATGAAAGATGAAGCCTGTGTTTGGAACCGCGTGTTTCACTAAGTCAAAAACGTTAAAATTTCGATATGGCTCATTTTAAAGCTTGGTTTTTTGTTATTTCATCCATGTAAATTATGAAACACAGGAATGTAGTAGGAATTTTCTAGCAATTTGTTAACAGAATATGCACCAGTTTTTTAGCCCATTTTTCACTTAGTCCATGTTTCAGAACATGTCGCATGATCAGTTTTAAGTTGAAAAATATGACGTTTTAGAGGAGTGTTCCTGTATGTTTTCTAATTAATATCAGCTACAATTCAGTCTGTTTGTACAAAGGATAAAGGAATTAGAGTTTAAAAAAAGAGAGAGTTTAAAAAAAATTGTTATTTTCGTTCCTGATGAATGTAACGAGTTATTACTAAGGCTGTACCTATTTAATTAATGAGGGAATGAAATTTCACTTTTTATTATTTTTTACTTAGTAAGATACTCATACATGGTTCCAAACAAAGGTTCCATCTTTCATTTTACATATTATAAGTGTTTTAGTATGCCATTGACAGAGCCACTACAATCTAATGACAAAAACAAGTGTATTTTTTCAAAAATTAGTGAATTCTTATACAACTATAACAAAATTTTCATTTTATAATTTTTACTTGTCTTGTATTGTAAAATTTTTTGTTATTTTCTGTTTATAGAAGTTATAGTTTAAAGTTACATCAACTGCTTAGTTATTAGCAATTATGGTGAATTATATGTATAGGGTGATTCAAAAAGAGCGCCGGTTTTGATATATCAAATTAAGAGATTTATTTTATTGAAAAACTGAAAATAAATACATCAAAAAGTTCATCTTTCCTTCCGATTTTATGTATGAAAAATGATGTCATGCATGTGTCCTCCTCTACTGCGCTGGCACACATCAACTCTGTCCATGAAATTGGATATTACTGCACAAGTTTCGACTTCCATTTGCCCGATAACCCGTCGAATTTCCTCCTTCAAGTCATTGATGTTCTGTTTATTAACAAAACCGTTTAAGTGGAAGTGCGCCTCATCACTGAAAATGATTTTGTTTGCGAAGGTGTCATCATCCTGCCGTTTTCTCAATACCCAGTCAACAAACTGTCGTCTCTTCTGGTGGTCTGCCACTTTTAAATGTTGCGTCAACTGAATTTTATACGGGTGATATTGGAGATCGTACCGAAGAATTCTTCGTACAGAAGAACATCTTAAACCCAATTGTTGAGAACGGCGACGTATTGATTTTGCTGGGCTAACAGCCACACTGTCACGAACCAACGCAACGTTCTGCTCAGTTTGGCCAGAACGACGACGTCCAGAACTTTTAAGGTCGACTGTTGAACCCGTCTCAAAAAACTTTTTCATGAGCCTGCGAACTGTTGATTCATTCGGTGCTTCATTACGTCCTAGAGTACCGCGAAGTCGCCTGACAGTAGCCGCATAACTCTCTCCACTCTGGTAAAATGTTTTGACGATTAACACTCGTTGCGCAATAGTAAACTTCTCCATGGTTAGACAGAGACTGCGAGAGTACTACACTGTGAACAAGAGAAACTACAACTGAATCGTCAATCGGAATGTTCTCCAAAATAGAAATGAGGTCAAACAATGTTGCCAACCGATAAACAAAAATTTACCAGCCGTTTAAAAACCGGCGCTCTTTTTGAATCACTTTTTATATACAAGGTGACCATGAGAAACATTTACATTTTGGATGGGACGGTACTCAGAAATGGTGAGTCACTGCGTGGTGGGGGGACGTTCATTCCTATTCCAAAGGACGGCCATTTCCCCCAACGGTACCCCCCCAGTCAGTTTCCCCCAAACTGACTACCCCCAACGGTATGATTTTGCTGCAAAAATGCAAGTTCTTATTTTCGATGAACCGCATGCTCTCATTTTCATGAGCGATGAAGCCCATTTTTACCTAAACGGGACTGTGAATCAACAAAACTGCAGGTACTGGGCAGTGGAAAATCCGGGAGAGCTCCATGAGACACCGCTGCATTCACCCCGTGTAACCGTATGGTGTGCGATATTAAGAATGCATTATTGGTCCCTTCTTTTTTGAAGAGGATGGAGTAATAGAAACAGTGACCTCCAACAGGTACGTGGATATGATAACACGTTTTTCTCCCACAACTGCTCAGGCTAAACTTGCAAGACAACGTATGGTTTCAGCAAGATATAGCTGCTGCTCACACTGCCAGAGTTTCAATGAACTGCTGCGGAATGTGTTTCCAGGTCGCCTGATTTCAAGATTTGGGGGTGTTGCACTGGCCTCCTCGATCTCCTCACCTTAACATGTGTGATTTTTATTTGTGGGGACATTTGAAAGAGCAAGTTTATCGACATAAACCCCATACTTTAGATGACTTGAAAGCGGCAATACGTAGAGAGGTGGCGTTGATCACTGAGGAGACACTGGAATGAGTATGGAGGAGCTTCCTGGACAGAATAGAAAATTGCCTCAGGGAAGAAGGACGTCACCTTCCTGACATAATTTTTTCTACATAAAGTTAATGGCGTACACCCACAACTATGTAACGTTATCGCTGAATGAAGTAATCTTGAAAAATCAATATTGTTTTCTTATTTCTAAAATGTAAATGTTTCTCGTGGTCACCTTGTGTATATACATATAGGGTGATTCAAAACTATACTGCAATCTCTTGGGATCTCATTCTATAGCTAAAAATAAGAAAAAATGTTCATATAAACATATGTCTGAAAACGCTTAGTTAACGAGTTATGGCTAGCGAAAAATTTCACCTAGAACTCTGTACCCTCGGTGAAGTAAGGCCTTATAAAAATGTTAAACGTTGTTACAAAGATACAAATACTATTGTTTCTTATGTTTCTTAATCTGAAAAATTGAGTAAAATTGGTTCTAGAGCTGTAAGTGCAATACTTTCAGAGATATCTTACATAAAACACAAGAATTTGTGCAAAGTAATAACACATTCTTGTGTTTAACGTAAGATTACTTCTATAAATGGTAAATAAAGGTGTATTTTTTTCTTAAATAAATTGTAGAAAATTTAATTCTGAAAAGATTCATGTGAATTACTCAGGAAAAAAGTGAATAATAGATATTGAAATTTTGCTTTATTTAAAATCAAAACAGACGCATATTTTTCAATATGTAGGTTATGAGTAACAGCTGATCAGCTGTTACTCCCAACCTACATAATATTAGTTAATATTTTATGCAGTTAAAAATGGAGTAGACCCATGGTAGATAAGGATTAGCCAATTATTATATCTAAAACAGTCTTGCCAACTTAATCAGTTGATTGTCATATTCAAACTGTGCGTTCATAAATTTTTCCCTGTTACTATATTTATAAATATAATATTTTTCCAAAATTTCAATTTCATTTTGTCTGTCATTTATTTATAATATTTCTAGATTATTTTTTGTACTTGACATTGCATGTTTATTTTTGATCATGTGTTCAGTTACATTGGAGAATTTTCAGTTTCCTTTTGTATAGTTTGATTAGTGTTCTGCAAACTGTTTTTTGAAAGATCCGGTGGTTTTACCTATGTATATTAAAATATATATATAGAATATTATTTTATTAATTTATAGAATAATGGGTTTTTGACTAGTGAAAATTTTCAGACCCTAGCTTGGAAACGATCCTGGGACCTCCGTGTTGTAGACTAGCGTGTTAACCACTGCGCTACGGAGGTGGCCTGTGTAGTAAATTTTATTAGGTCAAATAAATTATTTTAATCTTGTTCACTAATTTCTTTTACTTATCTCATAAAATGAATAATGTAAGATTTATAAAAAGGTCAATATTTACATCAGTATCTATCTACTGTCTTATTATTCTAACCTCTGTATTTATTTACTGTAAGATGGTAAGACTGTAACTAATAAACAATTTGTTCCTTTTTTGTAGTACTAACTACTATATTCTAATTTAAATATTATCATTATCTATGTGTTGACATTTAATTTCATTTACATCTTGCTATTTTGGGATTCATAATTATGCTGTACAGTACATCTCTTCTTCGAGCATTGTTAATGTTTCATCTATTAAGGTGAAGAGTATTCAGTCTTTGAATAGAAAACATGTTACCTAGTATTTTTGAAAAGTAGATTACAGTAACTAATTTTTTCTGTTTGTTAGGAGGAATCTACCTTATTACAAGTAATTTTTGTTTTACAGTTATACAGAAACATTATTTATCTATTTTACAATAAATAATATTTGGCATTGTCACTTTAAATATAATGTATAAAAAACAAATTTTCAATTAAAAAATATCCCCTCCCCTGAAATGGAGAAAAATGCGGGAAATTAATATTTTCATAAAAATATATCTTTACAATTACTTCAGTTTTTTTTATTCAAATTACTTGCCATATTAAGTAGATGATAAGTTAGCTCTGTGTTCAGGATTAACCTTTTTTTTAAATTCTGACTAGACAATACTTAAATACATTTTGATTTAATTCAGAAAACTATTTAGTCTAGTGGTAAGCAAACTTGACAGTAACGTGGAGGGTTCTGGGTTTAATACCTGGCTTTGGTCTGGAAATTATTGCATGTCAAAACCCGTTGTTCCATAACCTAAAGTAGGCCTAGTGGTTAATTAACAGATACGTTTATGCAATGTAAAAAAAGCTACTTTTAAAATGGCAAATGAAGAAAACACTAGAAAAGGTTCTTGAATTTTACATAGTAGGAATTTTTTGATCCCCAATTACACTTCTCTCACTTTGGAAGAAGTCTCAAACTTTGTAGTAACCTTGTGTTAAAATGTCAGTCCTTGCATAACAGTTTTCTTAATCCCTAATCGGTGTATGTTACAATTTCTTCAATTTAGCAACCCCATGGCCCAATGAGATGAGGACGATGTATATGATGTGTAAATGAGGTGTAGTCTTGTACTGACTCAGTTCGACCACTCTTGTGAGATTATGGTTCAGTGTACCCCAACCATCAAAGTATCCTATACCTTTATCTAGTCTTTAAATCCTTATAAAAATAACTATCTTTACTATACTAATTTTCAGCTTTGATGAGCTCTGAACGCATTGTCCCCTATCCATTTCATAGCTAGCTAATGACTTGGCAGCAACGTTGCCAATACTTGCTCTCATAGCTCTATTATATATTTCATCAGCTATTTTTTGTGGTCTTTCAATAACAATATAACCTATGAACATATAACCATCTAACTATATTATAAAGTATTGCATGTTAACGTGCTCTATAATCGATGTGTTCAGTATGAGATGCAAGACATGAGCTACTGTATCTTTTATACAGCGCATGTAGAATAGCAGAGCTCATCATCTGTGAAAAGCATTATAGGATTTGAACCACAGAACCTTCATGTCCGAAATCAGCTGTTAAACAGCTGACTTGCAGCGACGACTTTGCCACTAGACCATCCCAGTGGGTATCATTATGAGATAAAAATTGTTGAATATCTCTACTGATTCCTGAGAATTTGGACAAAAGTTTTGGAATGATGGATGCATCATCCCAAAACCCAAAGGGTTACTTTCAGTATAATATCACATAAACTGATGTTATGGATGCAAAGATTTGAAAATGTGAAAAACCAAATCAATACAAAGGATTTATTTTATCTTACTTAAAAGCGAGTTAACATTTTGATGCTCTAGGCTGTAGCCTAGTTAAAAATGATGCTCTATTGTGCACTGCTGTGAGTTAGTCACCATTCTAGATTGCATGTCATGCTGGTGTAATTTAATAATTTTAGAGTGACTGTTTACCAGCTGTTAATTGACTGAGTTGTCCAGAAACCTACATTAATGTAAAAATATCTCGTGGAAAACAAGTTGTATATTTTTGGAGTTATGTATATAATTGAGTATTTGAAAACAAATTTATTCATACATTAGAGATTTATAGTGTTTGGTGAATGTAAATAAAAAATTAGGTGTTTGGGTACAAATGAAAGATAGAAATATAAGTTATGTAGGATGAAATTTATTATATACACAAGATAAAACATGCTTATGGAATGCAGTAACATATGTTACAGTAAGCATTCAAAATCATTGTCATTTGCATAAACTGTTGTTTCTTTTTTTTGTGTTATGTTGACACACTGAAAGGAAAGGAAGTGTTTGATTTGGTTTAATTTATTTAAACACTTGAAATATTTTTCTGATTGAATAATTTATACCACTTGACTAAACAACCTACTATGTTCTTATAAAAGTTTTATGTTTGTAAAGACTGTGGATTCTACTTGGAAAAAATGTTACCTCATGTTGTTTTTTTACACAGTTGTATTTTTTGTACAACTTGATAAAAAATGAATTGGTGCAGTTTGTGCATTCTTAGTAATATTTTTGAAGATTCATTTTTGATTCCTTGATAGAGTCTGAGTACTATATCGTTATCGTTTTTATCCCTTTTCCAAGTTTTGTTGGGTTGAGCCCAACACGGCTCCACTCTATTGCTAAACCATCTTTTCTCCTTTGCTCTCATGGCATCACGTATTTCCATAATTGAACCCATTTACTTAACTCTTGGTATTTATCCTTCCCAACTTTAAGTACAGCATTCTTTTAGGCAGTCTGCCCTCCTTGTAATGTTTCACCTTAGGTGATCATTGTCTTACAAGTAAATACAGAGTGTCTCAAGAGTAACCCGACAAACTTCTAAGGTGGTTTCTTCTCATCAAAATAATGAAAAAAGTTTCTATAAACATGGGTCCGGAAACGCTTCGTTAGCGAGTTACGGCTAGCGAAGATTTCGCCCTGGGTTCAGAACATACGCCTAAACAAAGTCATCTTAGAGGTCTAGGAACCTAATTTTATGAGTAGATTTTGTGGTTTCTTATGTATTTCGACCCGAAAAATTGTGTAAAATAAGTTCCAGAACCATATCTCTAGTAGTTTTTGTAATATCCAATGAAAAGGGGACAAATCTGTGAATAAAAATACGTTTTTTTAGGTTTGAAGACAATAAATGTGTTAAATGGCTAATAAATGTGTAAATTTATTTAGAAAAACTTGTAGAAATTTTAATTCTGAAGAGAATGATGTAAAATAAGCTAATAATAAACAAGCACAAAGTTTAAAAAATTTATGTTTAATTAAATCAACACATACGAAAAATATGACAGAAAATGCAATATCTTTTTAATTAACGTTCTTCGTAAACAAAACATAAATTTTTTAAACTTTGTGTTTGTTTATTATTGGCCTTTTTTACATCATTCTCTTCAGACTTAAAATCTCTACAAGTTTTGCTAAATAAATTTATACATTTATTACCCATTTAACACAGTTATTGTCTTCAAACCTAAAAACGTATTTTTATGCACAGATTTGTCCGTTTTTCATTGGATATTACAAAAACTACTGGAGATATGGTTCTGGAACTTATTTTACGCAATTTTTCGGGTCGAAATACATAAGAAACCATCAAATCTACTCATAAAATTGGGTTCCTAGACCTCTAGAATGACTTTATTTAGGCGTATGTCCTGAACCCAGGACGAAATCTTTCGCTAGCCGTAACTCGCTAACGAAGCGTTTCCGGACCCATGTTTATATAAACTTTTTTCATTATTTTGATGAGAGGAAACCACCTTAGAAGTTTATCGGGTTACTCGTGAGACATTCTGTATATTTATCTAAAAATCTTATAGAAAAAAATTTGAAGTATTAAAATAATAAAAAAATGTAATTAAAATTAATATCAATGTAATTTGGTTAAAATAATCTTAATTGAATTAATAAACATTTCATTTGTACAGCCCAGTTGTGACACTACGTCCTCCATTCTTCTGATATGACCAAATCATTGTAGCTTCGTCCATCCAACTCTATTAAACTCGTACACAATATTAAACTCATTTGCACGCATGCTGATTTTTACTCGATGAAAACTATATAACATTTTTTTATCTTTAATGCCCTACTGTTTTGTATTTTGAGGTGCAAAATGGTGCAGGTATGAATGGTGATATCACCATTTTTGAGGCCTGACCTGAAATCGAACCCGGGATCATTCGCGTAGACGCCAGTTGCACTGACCACTGCACCATGGCCTACATGGTCTTGTATAATATTTTAGGAAAAATGTTTGCGTCTTCGAACCTTTAAAAAAATTAAATTTTTAAGGTTTTGTGGAACTTGTAAAAAAAATCAAGTAAAATCTTTCGTATGTTAACATAGTTAAGATAGGGATTTCGTGTTATGTTAAACGACTAGTTAAACCAATAAATATGTTTTTCTTTTTTGTGATATTTATAGGAACGATTATGGGATGACGCATTGATTCTATTGAAGAATTTTAATTTTGGATTGAAAATAATTTCGTCTAATTTCTCAACCCCTTTAATCATAATTTTCTGATCCAAATTAACCACATTAAACTATCAACCCTTCTTAGCATTTATCGTGTTTGAAAACAAAAGGTTTGAAAGGTATAAAGGAAAAGAAACAAAAAGTCTTCTTGAGGTACGTTGTTTTGTAACACGTTCCCATAATAAACAATATAGTGCGTGTGTATAGATTACTCTTTAATTTTATCACATTCTTTAAAAATTACACTGTTACGTAGTCCATCTTCTTTTAAAATACGTACTGTACTGTTCTTATTCCAGACTAGTGTTGTATTTAAACAATCGTTATAAGTAACTTGTTTGAATAATGTGTTTATTTCTAATTTTTAGAACTAGAAATAAACTTTTTCTACCCAATTAAATAATATGTGAAGTCAAAAAGGTTTTGAATGGTAGAAATAAACAGGGTTCTGGGAAAAATTATTTTTCTTGAAGTAATGATTTTTTCCTACGTTCAATTACTAACGGGACAAATTGGTGTAGGGAAAACGCAATTTATTATTCTATACCGATGTGAGCTCCACGGTTCTATCAGCATTCTCTGATTTCCGCAGCGTAGAAGTATATTTTTCTTGCTGTTTTTGTACCGCTTTTTTAACTGGTTCGTTGTTGACGATTGCCGTGTAAAAGTCCGAGATGTTCCATTAAGTCCCGATTTTAAGGTGCGCCCTCAATATGAGGTGGGCTTGGATATGGAGCTTTGCAGCTTACAACCAGATCTAAAATCCAATGGAGTAATCATTACTTTAAAGCATCATTACTTTACTTTTTTTTTGATGGACCATCATTACTTTAAAGCAATTGCAGCATGCATGATTCAATGTTTTAAATATAATTATCTCTGGTGGTAACTGCCGTCAGGTGTGGATGTACCGTCGGTTCATGCGGCGCTCACAGGCCGTCGGATTCTGGGTAGCCTGTACTTACATGTACGAAAGAATCGGAGCCTTCTGGAAGCTCTACACATGACATGATGAGAATAAAGATGTTTGAGTACTGATTTCAAGGGGTTATACGAAGAACACAAACAGAACACCGTGTGGGCGGAAGAAAGGAGAAAAGTCTATTTCCAGAAATGTTTAGATAGGTACTTTACATTGTTTAAAATTTCCCTAAGCCATGAAGAAGAATATATTTATTTACCTTGGCTTAATTATTGCGTGTAAAACTGAATCAGTGTCATGTGGGGATGAAAATTATTTTTAATTGTTTTTTAATCCACCGGGTTGATCTAGAGGTAAAGTCGTCGCCGCAAGTCTGCTGTTTAACAGCTGATTTTGGGAGAGAAGGTTATTGGTTCAAATCCTAGTAAAGAATTAGACTCCTTTTATACCGATTGAAATACAAAACAATGGTTACCGGTGTACCTTGATGGTTGGGGTTGAATTAACCATACTCTCTGAGGAATGGTCGGCCTGAGTATGTACAAGACTACTCATCATCTTCGCTCATCTCATTGGGTCATGGAGTTGCTTTTTGTTCTAAATTGAACAGATTGCAATGTACACACATGAGGAATAATAAAAATAATTTATCTTAAAGATGCATTTATAAACAATATTTCATAATAAATACTTAATGTAGTGTGTTTTGCATATGGTTCTTAGTTCGTATTGAACTAGTTTTTTTATTAAGTTTAAAATTTAGGGGTAATGTACTTCTAAATATTAAAAAGCACAGTAAAACTTAAGGTTGAGTGCAGCGATGGTTGAGTCCTCCATCAAAACACTTTACATCAATTATTAATTCAGTCTTTGTATCAATTAATTTATTTATTCATTAAAAAAAATTAAAGTCGCAATAGTTTAGTTATTAGCAACTACGGTTGGTTAAGGAACTGGAATAGTAAGTTTTGGTACTTAATAATTTCCAAACCTCAGCCGGGAATCAAACTCGGAAACTCCGTTAGTAGGCTAACGCGCTAACTATTACGCCACGAAAGCAATATCTATTTTTATTGTTAAGTTAAGAACAGTTTAAGAGTTTTTACTATGAAATTAAAAATGACATTCTTTCTAGATTACCTTTATATTTTGTCGCCCGGTATAATATGTGTTTGTGTATATTTCATTTAAGGCCTTTTTGAGTTTGCTTTATACCTTCTTGGACGGGCTTAAAAAATATTTTTTTAGTGGTCGTTTTATGTTATTTTATTACACATAATTTTGTTTCCAGTTTATGAATGAAATCTAGATTTCTATGAAGATAGGGTACATGGCGATTCAAACATTTTAAAATTAATTTGGAAATTTAAAAAAAATTGTAAATGTGTACGAGCGTAAGGAATTTGAGAAATTAAAGAAAAATTTACAAATTCCTTTTGAATGCTTTACTTTTATTATTTACTATAAAATAGTATCTAACGGTAAACTAGTATGTTTGTTACTTGACATAGTGTACGTACTGTACTAAGATACACGTGACTTTTCTTCGTTCTCCATTTAGTAGCGTTACAAAAGATAAGAGGTAAGAACCCAGACCATCGTAACTCAGTGCTAGATACGCACAACTAGTATTTGGCGACCCCGAGCAGCTCTTCTGTGTCTTTCATATTGTACTTGTATTCTTCATCCTTTTCCAATCTTCTGCTTGGAATTTCTTCCTGTCGTTTCAGTTGTTTGTTTTATCTCCGTACGTAGTAAGGTTGTTCTCTTTTAAAACCGCTGCTTGTGTGTATTTGTTTGTTGTTGTTTATTTTGTATTGTTAACTTTTGCCGTGGGATTCTGCCTTTATTGAAACATTTTTCTTAAAGTTCTATTACCTCTACAGTATATTGTAGATGATGAAACATCAAGAAATGTCTTTCGTCTTCACTATTATTTGTTAGAAAAATAACCATTGGATTTAAAAGGTTTCAAAGGCAATTGAGATATGAATTATTTTGATCTCTTAACTTAGGTTCAAACCAAGCCTTTCGGCTGATGACTTAAATAACATCATTGTTCCGTGCATACCACTTCATAGAATGCACAATTTATTACTATGAAAAAAATTATTTCCTTAAACCATTTTCCAGAATGTTGTTCAGGTCATCAGCCGAAAGGCTTGTTTGAACCTGTAGAGGTTTTAATAAGTAAATCGAGGAGTGAGGTGGTTTACCTTTGCCTTCCTCACTGAATAGAAAAGTACGCTTATCAGCATGCCAGGCCCTCTGAAAAGCACACATTTTCCACTCTGCAAAATGGCACATTCACTTCATTCACCACAGGGTCCGGCTGTATAATGAAATTCGTTACTTTCAGTGGAGATAACTCTGATTAGTGTCTTTTACACCTCTACCTCTTCTGTTCTTAAATGAATCGGTCATTTAATTTGCTGACCACGTGATAAGAAACAGAACTATTTAATTTAACCCTGCAACAAACAGATTGAGTGTAAATAATTTGACACTCCACTTTATGGGCAGATGTGGAAGTTATATTGATAGTTTATTTAAATAACCTTTCAAAAATCACGACTGAAACCTTCAAAATTACTACAATTTGGTATGATAAAATAATAATAAATACAAAGTACACTATTGTAATAGTAATTTAAATATTTATTTAAGTTATAATTTTTAAAAAATAATTTCTTTTATTTATATTGTAATCATAAAGTAGATGAATGGCCTGATATGTGTATTAAACTAATATTGTTTATGTGGGAAAAATTTTCATCTTCAAATCAAATAAATTTTATCCTGTTTTGGTAACGCTTAGTGGTAAACATTTAACATTTTAAATGGGGAATAAAAAAGTAGGATGTATAAAATAAATACCGTAAGCAATCAGCATAAAGGTCTTTAACGCCTGCAAAAATGATCTATATAACTTATGTATCTTAAAAAAACGTACTAGTGATTCTGCGCGCCCTGGTGTGTGTGTGCATTCATGCGATTCCTTTTTTATCTTCATCCTTCTCCTTTGTTTTTTCTTTCTTGTTTATTCTTTTTATTTATTTTATCTTTTAAAAAGGGCCGACCTAAGTCCAGAGTGTTCTACTTACTCGTTTCTGTCCCTGTACATTATAATCTAAAATTAGGGTTAAAACAATCCAAGCGGATCGTTTTCGTTAATCATCTAGTATTCTTTTATATGATTTATCACCAATTTCTTTTCATTGTTTTGTTCTTCTTTTGCCCATCTCTCCTTCCTTTTCTACAACTAACCTTCAAAATATACCTTCTCCCTCTTAATTTTTTTTTTTGGTTCCTTAAAAATACATTAAACATTTTATTTAACCTGTTGTATTATATTCTATATCATTTCGTCGTATCAGATATCAACAGAAAGATAAACATACTTTTACAAAATATTTGTAGTTGTTGTTAAGCTCAACAGCCGAAAAGTTGGTTTAAACCTCTAGAGCAGTGATTCTCAACCTGGGGGTTGCGAACCCCATGGTGGTCGTGGTAATATTATAAAGGGGGGGGGTTCGCGAAACAATAATGAAATCATTAAATCATTTTATGAGAAAAAATCATTTATTATAAACTTACTTACAAAAATTTTACATGCAGTAAGTCTGTACACTTTCTTGTAAAGAAACTAAATTAATCATTAATTAATTTTTAAAGTGATGGTTGCATTTGCTTTTCATTTAAAATTTTCTTCATACGTGTATCTTCGTTGGAAACATAAAAGTAAATTAGGGTCTTTTCCGTTTTCTGTATGCCACTATCCAATCCGATTTCCCTGAAGGTTACACAATTCTCCCGCTCCTGCGTCTAGCGCGCCAATCTGACTAGCAATATTCTGCGTAGTGTCAACTCCCCTCCAATTTTACAGTTACTACGTAGTCTGCTTTGCCCATAACAGACAGGTGGAGTGTAAAATTATTTACCCTCAATCTGTTAGTTGCAGGGCTAAAATAAATAGTTCTGTTTCTTATCATATGGTCAGCCAATTAAATGACTGAATCATTTAAGAACAGAAGAGGTAGAGGTGTAAAAGACACTAATCAGAGTTATCTCGTCTGAAAGTAATGGATTTCATATACAGCCAGACCCTGTGGTAAATGAAGTGAAAGTGTCATTTGGAGAGTGGAAAATAATATATGCTTTTCAGAGGGCCTGGCATGCTGATAAGCATATTTTTCCACTCAGTGAGGAAGGCAATGGTAAACCACCTCACTCCTCGATTTAGTTAGTAAAACCTCTACAGGTTCAAACCAGCCTTTTGGCTGATTACCTAAACAACAACAACGTAGTCTGCTATGAATTTTGTAGAGTTACTTAATAATATTCGGACGGAGGAAGATGCTGCAGAGTTCCTTTATGAAAAGGGGTTATTACATAATCCTAGAAGATATGGCAACTAAAAATGTATGTGTGAAACACTCACACGACTTTATCTTCCCAATGTAAATAATTAGAAACTATAACGTAATAGTGTAATGTAGCCTAGTAATAGCAAAATAAAACAAATATGAAATAAAACAACAGAACGTGAATCATAGTACTATAATAAACTGAGATTCGGAAGGACGTGTGTATGCGTACGTGAGTGTGTCTGTTACAGTATGAGTATTTAAAGGCAGGGAGTGGGAGAAATGAACAAGCGTGCAACCCTTCAGGGAATTCGGGTATGATAGTGGCGTACAGAAAACGGAGAAGATCCGTAAATTATTCTCGAGTGATAACATACGATTCCTACATTTAGTTTTTAGAGCAACCATAGAGGAGACCCCTTTTTCACAGAGAAAAAAGTATGAATATTTGAAATGCTTCTGTGACTAAATTCCATATTCATGTAGTCGAGCAAGCCAAAACGTATTTAAATCTTCAGATGAAAATTGCAGTTATAGCGTTTTGTCGGCAGATATTTCGATTAGCCGGTCGTAAATTGATTATATAATATTAAAAAACATTTTACATTTATAATTACAGTCAAAATTCAATTATTAATAGTAAGGCTTACTATTATTATCGGGGGGGGGGGGGGTCGCGAAATATTAATTTTATTTATTTTTACTATTTTGGGGTCGCGGAACAAAAAAGTTTGAGAATCGCTGCTCTAGACGTTTTACTAAGTAGAAACGAGGAGTGAGGTGGTTTACTATTGCCTTCCTCACTGAGTTGAAATAGTATGCTTATCAGCATGTCTAGCCCTCCAAAAAGCACCCACTTTCCACCCTACAAATGACTCCTTCACATCATTCACCACAGGGTCTGGCTGTATAGTGAAATGCATTACTCTCGGAGAATATATCTCTGACTAGTATCTTTTACACCTCTACCTCTTCTGTTCTTAAATAGTTCAGTCATATAATTGGCTGAGTATGTGATAAGAAACAGAACTACCTTTTGTAGCAGTGATTTCCATTAATTTACCACCCCACCTGCCCGTTATGGGCATAATATTTCTAGTATGTTTACTCAAATATTTCAATATGCATTCTTATTTTGACATCAGTATCTCGACTGGTTTGATGCAGTTCTCCAAGCTGTTCTATCTTGCGCGAGTCGTTTCATATCTACATACCTGCAACACCCTAAATCTTTCGTAATTTGTTTTAAATATTGTAACCTTTGCCTCTCCCTACCATTCTTTTCTTCAGTATTACCCTCCGTTATTCATAGAGGAATACTAGATGTCTTAAGGTATGCCCCATTATCCCTTCTTCTGGTAAGATACTTGTATATACTTATTCGCTCATCCATTCGTCTAAGAACCTCTAAATTACTTATTTTGTCCACCCACCTAATCTTTAATATTTTCCAGAGTTCGGATAACCCTATTGATTTCCGACCTTCGATGATAGGATACATTCCTGGAAAAAATTGTTATGTGTGGTTCTGAATACTTCTTGATGAGTAAGAGTCAGTGGTATTTCGCATTCAGGTATAAAGATAGCTGGACGATTTTAGTTGCAACAGAATTTAAGTTCATTAGTTCTAGAACACTTGAAATATTTTGATACAGTCTTTACTCTTAAATAAAAGAAATTAGAATTTATATTGTAAAAATGCCCATAACGGGCAGGTGGAGTGTTAAGTTAATTGAACTCAATCTGCTGGTCCCACTGCTACAAAAAATATTCTGTTTCTTATCACGTAGTCAGCCAATTATATGACTGAACTGAAGTGAATTATATATGAACTGAACTGAATTATTATATGAATATATGAACTGAACTGAATTATTGAAGAACAGAAGTGGTAGAAGTGTAAAAGACACTAGCCAGAGTTATCTTTTCTGAGTGTGGTTAATGGAGTGAAGGTGACATTTGGAAGATGGAAAGTAGGTGCTTTTCGGAGGACCTGGCATGTTGATAAGCATACTCTTTCAACTCAGTGAAAAAGGTAATAGTAAACCACCTCACTCCTCGTTTTTACTTAGTAAAACCTCTAGAGGTTAAAACCAGCCTTTCGGCTGTTGATCTAAACAGTATATTGTAAAAAATGCAGTGAATCTAAACGAAAGCAATAAATTTAAAAAAAATTATGTTTTGTTTGGTTGAACATTTCTAATAGAATTTAACAAAATCTTTATATCTTCTTCAGTAACTATTAAATTGATGTGCAAATAGAAATATTAAACCATAAAATTGTAAATTTAAATCTACTTCATTTGATAAGATGTAAAAGATATTATTTAGTAGTCAAGCCAAAGAAAAATAAGTACCAACATAAATTGAATTGAAAAGAAATGTAAATTTAAAATTGAATATACGTTCAAGTATTCATAACGGTCTGAGAATCACTTCGGGGTATAAAATTCTGAAATTAAATAGTCTTTAATAAAAAAAAGAATACTTGATATCTAAAACTGATAATCTGTAATTAACAGTCGATTCAAAAATCAGATTGAAAAAATTATTTTTGTTTTCCATCTGTGTTAAACATACAAATTAAGATAGATTTAAAAATTTTAAAGATCTGATAAGGTTTGAATTAAATGGTTTTCCATTTTATCGTATAATGCAGTAATAATATTGTATCCATTGAATTATAAAAGGTATGATATTGTTTCACATGGGTATATAAATAATGATATGTTTCCATCCAACTACTGGATAATAATGGTGTGTTTAAAAGTAAATTGTATGCGTGTAAAACCGGGTGTTCAGAAATTTGTGTATGTGTTTCGTAAATTTATTACTGATCTGTTTGTATAGTTTTTATTGTTTTGGTCAGTAGCCTAAAGACAACTTTCAACCCCTAAATGTTTTTTAAATCTATCGAGATGCGAGGTTGTGTTGACACCTCAATAAAAAAATAAATTCCATACAAATTCGATGAATCATATTTACAAATTCTGATTCTGATTATTAATTAATACTTTTTCTTTTGTCTTGAATTGGAGCACGGCAATTAGAAGAACCTTATACGTATTCTCTTTAATTTCATCGGTTTCAATGATTAAATTTTGTTAATTTTCTCCAAAAAACTTTTCCTTCGGTTCAGTTAGCCAGTAGAGTGTCATTTTCAATTGTTTAGTTAAACCGGTTGGGTAAGTGACTTCGTGTATGACAAACTGACATTCTTACATATTTAAACAAGCACTGGTGGATTTCTGTTGAAATTCACGCCTAAAAAAACAGCGAACAGCGATCAAATTGGTGGTAGTTTGAAAATGTTAACAGTTCCCGATAAAATATCATTTTTTTAAAAATTGTGTTGTCACAAATTTTACTTGAGTTAGAAATTTTAAAAAGTTAAATTTTCTTGTGCCTTTTGATCAATCCAGCCAATTGATTAGCTTGTAGAAAATTACTGCAGTAAATTTAAAAAGTAAACAGTAACTTTCTACCAGATAATAAATTGGTATAAGAACATTTAACTTTTTAAAATTTTTAACTAAAGTAAAGTTTTCACTAAAGTAAATTTTTAGCTAAATTTTAAAGCTGAAGGTCATATTATAATTCTGAAAATTTTCAGGAAATCTCATAAAATCATATATCAAATTTTGTCAAAATTCCTCCGTTTATTTAAAAGGCTGTACAACTAAGAAATCACAGGAAAAAATATCTTTATAATTTTTAACATGTTCCCAGGGGTTGACATAAACACTTAGTTGAAAAAAATAATAAAAAACTTGAGTGGTTTAACGATTGCATTACTTTTTTTCTGATCGAAGAAATAAAGATAGCAATAGTAAATAAGGAAATTAATGTTTCACAGAAAAAACAAAAATAGAACAATCAAAGACAGTAGAAACTAAAAATTGATAGGTTTTAACAAACGATATTACATTCGAAACTAATTAAAGAAGTTAAAATGACTATACTAATATGACTATCTCCGGGACGTACTGGTTAGCCTAGAAAGCAGCTAGGGTCTGAAGATTATCACAAGTCAAAACCCACCGTATTCACGAATAAACTGTTCATACAATAAAAAACAAAAAAAAAACGTTACTTGATATTTTAGGGACATGCACGTTCCACAAAGGTAGCCTAAATAAAAATTTAAAAGATTGGTTTTTTTTGGGAACTGTTTACTTTTTCAAATTTCAAACAACTGTCGATATGATCCCTGTTTGGCGTTCTTTTAGGCGTGAATTTCAACAGAATTAATCAGCAAAACTTGTTTAAGTATGTATAAACATCAGCTTGTCATTACACGAAGTCACTTACCGAACCGGTGTTACTAAACAATTAAAAAGGACGCTCTACCAGCCAACCGATTCAAAGGAAAGAATTTTGATGAAAATTTAATTATTTAAAACCGTTGAAATTAGAGAGGATATTAATTTTTAAAGTTCTACTACTGGCCGTGCTTCATTTCAAGATAAAGAAAAAGTATTAATTAATATTTAGAATAGGAATTTGCGAATGGGATACATAGAATTTCTTTGGGATTTATTTTTTATTGAGGTGCCAACCACCTCACATATCAACTAAAACTTAAAAACATTAATGTTGAAGTATTTTTAAATGTAAATAATTATAATATTGTTAAGTAAGATTATATGGCAAAACCACGAAAGCACTACCTGTGTTTTTTTTGTTAGTTTTCTTATTATTTTTGAAAGTATTTTGATGGTTTATGTATGTATATATTTAGTCTATTAAAAGACGCATCAAAATCGTGGTCATTGGTGACTGCTGTAGGTCTAAGGAACGGTGGGTTTGAGTAAGTAAAAAATTTTAGATTCTAGCTAAGAATCAAACTCGTGACGTTCCGCTTTTCAGCGTAGCGTGCAGACTACTGGACTAAAGGGCGGTCGGTTTTTTTATTTACAATTAATAAATTCATTTATATCTTTATTAAAGTAAATCGTAATTTTCTTATTCCAAATAATGATTAAGTATGATTTATTTATTTATTTAATAAAAAAGTACATAGTTATTCCGTCAGACCGAAGTCTGTCGACAGAAACAGTAAAATAACAATTTTTTTTTAAATTTAACATAAACAAAGAAAAATCTAATTTTACATAATTTAACACATTCAATGCTGAACAGTTGTGAGGTATCTCTTCCGCTGGGCTGATTTCTTGTGTGGTGTACTCTGCTTGCTTTATTGACTACTGTATATTACGCTACTTACATTTTTATAGAATTTTTTTATTTCCAACCTATACATGAATTTATCATTGCTATTAACATAAAAGTAAACATTACAATGGTTTTTTTGTAGATTTTTATTCAGATTTATTTTCGTCTGTTATGATAAATGTATTTCTTGATTGAATGTTTCATTTACAGTGATGATACATTTTGATGATTGTTTTTTTTATATATCCACGGGATTGAGCACCGTACCTTTACTGGGTTCCTGAAGAACAAACAATTATCAATATTACTACCTTGAGGTACTTTCTAAACTACGTCAAAGAGTAAGGAAAAACGCTCCGAAATGTGGAACGACAAATCATGGGTTCTCCACCAAGACAATGCGCCAGCTCATTCCGCGTTATCTGTCAAGAGGTTCCTAGCCAAGTACAACATCTCAGTGTTAGAACATCCACCTTATTCACCAGATCTTGCATCATGTGACTTCTACCTGTTTCCTAAGGTGAATTCTGCATTAAAAGGGACAAGATTTGAGTCAGTGGAAGCTGTAAAAGAGAAAGCGGCACGTGTCCTGAAGGAGCTGAAAGAAGATGACTTCCAGCACTTTTTCCAACAATGAAAAATTCGCATGGAGCGTTGTAGGGATAGAGAAGGAGTGTATATTGAAGGTAAAAATGAAGGTGATTATGTATAAAATTAAAATAAAATTTTTTACGTCAGTCTCGTTATTTTCTAGGCACACCTCGTATATAATAAAACATATAACTTAAAAATGTCACAGGCTAATAATTATTTCTTTAATTTTTATAATATTTATTAATTTCGTTTTTAACTAATTTTTTAAGTTTATAAATTTATAAGTTTAGGTACAATGTAAGAATTATAAATAATACCAGTAATATTAAATTGAAATTAAATTAAACAAATTAGAAATTTATATAAAATTTGGAACTAGGTATCTCCTGTAGCAAAGCTGTGATAGAGGACACCATCCATAAAATGTTATCTTATAAAATTTAGTCGGATCTTGTTTCTTTGATAACAATTCACTCAAGTATGAGAATTGATCAGTAAATTTTGTCGATTAGTACTTTTTGATCATTCTGTATACCATAATAAAATCTTTTTTTGTCTTTTTTAAGAGGGGATTACTGTTGTGTACGGCATATTATAATAGTACTGCTAGAATTCTTATTTGTACTCCGATATGGCTACCGTAGCCTGGTCAATAATCATGGAGTCTGTACCTACTTGTGGTCTTATTATGCTATACACTAGAGATGACTTGGATGATAACGTTATTTTAATGTTTGGGAACTTTGTCTGGTTAACACTCTACCTATAACTGGTTGTTTAAAAAGAACTAACCTTTCTTAAAAAGGATTTTGTAAGTTATTCAATAATATTTGTATGGACCAAAGGTTATTGTTCGTCCATTAAATTTAACTACATTTTATTGTAATTGAATTAATATTCTGACGGTTAATTAAGTTCAGTTAATTATAGTTCCTCACTTATCGTAAAATCTCTAAAACTGCAAGGTTTAGGAAAGTCGGTTTTTAGGTTCTGTTTCAGTCATAAGTTCTTGTTAGTGAACTATTTATAAAAAATTTATATTATCTTTTTTTTTGAAGTGCCTAACCATTACGGATGACTCCTATCGTCATTGTTATCTTAACTCTGGAGAAGTTCTGTAGTGCTCTTGGAAAACCAGGCTCTCAGATTCTTCAACTAGTAACTTCTGTCAACATCTCGTTTTGGTAATATCTCCCTTTGTAGAATTCGTGAAATCTACTTTCATCGGGAATTAATTTAATTTTCTGTAATTTTTTTTAGATTTTCTAGAGTCTGTAAATATATTTTTAACAATTACTAAACTTTTAATCATTCGTCACTACAGTCCTATAACTGGCCTTCACCAAGAAAATTAATTTTAAATGGAAGAAGAAGCGTTTTAAACGGTTTTGCTGAACACCGTTTATCGCCGTAATAGAATATTATTTGTATGCGATTGTAAATGTGCAATTCAAATTTATTGTTCTTTTTTTTGTAGTTTTTTCGCAACGTCACTTGGGTATAATATATGCAAGTTACTTGCACTTTTTGATATTGATGTCTCTTATACGATCGCATGATGAAGAAATTAAACTGGGAATGTTGCAAAGGTTTATATACTTTCTGAAAGAAACGGTTAAGTGCAGAATGAGAGCATTTTAAAATTTTATCACACTTTGTTTCTGCCAATTTTAATGTATGTTTGGTGTAGTGGTCAGTGCAGCTAACTTTTGTGCTGCGTCCCCGTGTACGATTCCCAGTCAGGTTCTGGAATTTGTTCGTCTATCATCCTTTCCCAACTGTCTTAACGTATAGAACAGTCAAAAGTAAAACAAGAAAAGTGTTATTGAAAGTGGTTCAGTGTTGGAATTTGATTACTCAACGCATATGTCAAGAATAGAGTTTGGTGAGACGAAATTTTTTTGAAGTTCAGCAGAGTATCGATTGCTGACCCATAGAATAAATAAACCGAATGTGTCATGGGTGACATCAACCATTTAAAGATACAGGAAAGAGTGATATGGTTATACTTTGCGGATGTCGGATAATTAAACACTCAAACAAGTTCACTTGTAAGCTAATTGGTTATTGGGATATTCTTCTTCTTATCGTACCCTCTCCGACCGGAGCTTGGCAATTATGACGACTATTTGAACCTCGGACACCGCAGCTCTGAACGGCTCCGCTGAGGTACAACGAAACCAGTCGCAAAGATTCTTCGACCAAGAAATTCTTCTTTTTCCCACATCTCTCTTTCCCTGAATCTTGCCTTGTAATATGAAGTGAAGCATTTCATACCTTGGTCCATGCATAGTGTGACCTAGATATTCCTTTTTCCTTTTTCGGATGGTGTAAACAAGCTCTTTTCTGTTTCCATTCTCCGCAAGACTGTCTCATTGTGTACTTTATCCGTCCAGGGTATTTTTAGCATGCGCCTGTACAACCAAAGCTCAAACACATATATTCTTCTGATGTTCATCTTCTTTAACGTCCAATTGGGATATTGGATAACCTCAAAGATTTGGGAATCTCATTTTCTTTAGGAAACGGTGGATTATTAAGTTTCAAATTAGAACAAGCCAGATGATCTAATCCGTATTCTTTATGTTGATATTGTAACGGTCGCTTTTCAACGTGGGCGAAATAAAAAACAAACAAAAGAAAAACTTTCCAAAAAACTGTCAAATTTACAAAATTTGTAGATTTAGCCCCACGCTGTCCAACAACGCCATAAAAAACGGGATTCACTAAAATAAAGCATAAAATGAAAGTAAGACCCTTCACAATTTTGAAAGACAAAATTTTAAATGAGATTTGAACTGTGTTGTCCCTAAACCAGTGCACAGTGTTAAACGATGCGCAGCTCACGACTAGGGGGGCTAATCGTGACACTAGTCCTATCGACAACTGGTTTGTAAGAATAAAATAAAAACAAGTAAAACCCCAAAATTTATCTGACCAACTATCACCAATGGAATTAGGTGTTACATTAACAAAAATCATACGCAAGATCAAAAATAATGAAAATTTATTTAACATAAAACAAACACCAAGTATTACATTATTCTTGTGGGCGCCATCAAATTTTATCGCTACATTTGAAAACGTAAACAATTGAAAATTACGACAAATACTAGTTAACATGAATTTCGTGACAACACAATGTTTACTCTTTATTCTCAGGGTTGCAGATTCTTTCTGCCGTATACTTGCGTCGCATAAACATACTGATCAATCATATAACCTAGTTCTTACAACTAATAGCTCCTGAAAAGTACAATAACATACATGGACATAGACATAAATTATTTGAGCTCAAAATAATTTAAAAATTGTTACTTATCTCTTTAATAATCCATTGAGTAAGGGTTATGAAAAATTTCGCGCACTACACATAATCCTTATGAGGGACTCGGTGATCGGGATGCAGCCCGCAGTACAGGGACTCTTCGGCGCAGACCTGGGTAATGCAGTTGTCGTCCTCGGTATGGCCGACAATTCGGTGGTGGTGGCGATGAACGTGGCCTTAACGACTTCACCTCGTTGTTTCACTATACGTTATACACAGTCTAATACTTCATCATTATTACTGTCATTATTTTTTATTTATTTGTAATTTTTATCAAATCCAATATTTAATTATTCGTTTAGCACATCATGTAAAAATTTGTTATAGTTCTCAAATGAGTTTCATTTGACCGAGCACCGGCTGAACTAATGCGTTAATGAAAACATTAACATTAATTATCTTTAAATTTATCTTCCGACCTTTTTATTTTCATGAAAGCAAACTGTTCAACGTTACGGCGATATTTTAAAGGTCAAAATGCAAATTAAAATACAAAGAATATTCAAAAATATTACAAAATATCCTCGGGAATTGTTTTCAAAATAAAAATAAATAATTTAAATCAATCGCAGCACTATGTATTCCACAATGAATGCACTCAAATTCACACAATGATATATCGCACTATATCACGCGTATGCGGCACGACATGTCGTATATCCGACGACTGTTGCCATGTTGAAATTTTCACTAAGTACTTCACTATAAGTTAGAAAAATTACAAAATCGAAAATACGTGTTGCACGCATTAGCTCTCAAGTCGGACTCTCTGAGATTCGGGGTGCAAAACAGTTTTATGTTCTAAAAATTCCCTGACGATACCAATTCTAGCACCCGAATTCTCGTATTTACCTTGGTTGATAATTTTAACAAATTTGCTTAAAACATGTTTTACATTATTGAATACGCTATAACTAACCTTCAAAATATTAGAAAGGCATCATGGGTAAAGTTTCTGGCACTTACAAACCTTATAAATATTTTTAAAATGTAATTACAGATTTTAAAAACTACCCTCTTTTATCGGGAAAATTAAGATTTATAGGTTGGTCATACTCTCAGAACCAATTGCATCCCCCACCAAACGGCTATTTTCATCAAAATCGAAAATTTTGGATTTCAGCGTCCGGAGTGGTGTCAAAATTTTCAGCTCTTTCTGCTGAATCCAATGCTTTTTATCCGAAGTAATTCGCTTCGTCGGTTCAAATCTTATCACGTCTTGAAAAACACCAATAAATGTATCCATTATGTCGGATTAAAGCCGACGAGAAATTTGTAAAAAATAACTTGAAATTTAGCGTGTGCAACTAAAGTGATGCACGAAATTACTTTAGATTCTGAAAACACACATGTGAGTATTAGTCCCATGTGGAAACTGTAACTGGTTCGTTAATTATTAACTAATTAGTAAATTTGCAAAATGCGGAAAAATACGTCAAAATAAAACTTTAATAAAATCTGAACGACGACGAATTTTAACAATCTAAAATTATTTTTCTATTTCCCAACATGTGGACCCTTCGATTCCACACTCACACATACCATATCTTAATCGATTAATGAGTAATTAAATTAAACGTTGGAGAGGGTTCTCCCATTTGAATAACATGTAAATGAATTTTATAACATTTTTGACTGATTTCAGCCGCTGAAATGCCTTAAATTTAAAATTTATCTTAATGAAATATGCTCATCTGAGTAGTATCTAAAGGCTAGTGTGAATTGATTTACAAAAATATCATTCATTCTCTTATAATTAGCGATCTAAACATTGCTGTATTTAACATAGGTTTATTAACTTCTTCAGCTAAAAACGGTTTAAATTTACGGATTTTCGTGCTGTTTAGACTTATTTTATTTAGAATTTCAGCCTGATCACGGATCTGTGATCAGAATTTCAGTCCGAGGACTGTAACAAAAATTTCAGTTAAAGAAGCTGGATCCAAAAGTCAGGTAGCGACCCTAACATCTATTGTCTGCTAGTAAGCCGATATTCGTCGGACCAACTCCTTTGACATGAAATATTACTTTAAGCCTAAAAATTTTTCAACAAAGATAATCGTAATTTGAGGTAAAATTCTCAGTTACACGTAAAATCTTAAATAAAAATATAGGTAAGACCATATAAAACATTAAATTTAAATTACATAAAAATTCTCGAAAACCCGTATTTGGAGTTTGCCAGCTTATTCTACGGTGTTTCCAGAGCACAACACTTTTTGAATTTTACTTATAACTCAATTTTAACCTGAAATGACAATTTTTACTAAATCATACAAATTTTTCCCTTGGTGTATTCACAGGAGCATTACAATATATAAGTCACTATATAGTGTTGAATTTGGGATGTAAAGGGATATGGGATCATATAAAATTGTTACTTATAAATCTGTCGAATTCGATTTTTCTTTCTTTTTTGAATGAATGATATGAATTTGTACAGGGACACCCAATAGTGGTTTTTGACGTACAGTTACCGTAAAACATTGTCGAACTAGTGATGCTTAACAGTTCAGTGCGGATTGTTTTCTTCTTCTTCATCTTTCTCGCAAGTAATGTCGTTCCTCCTTGAATTTGGTATAGTCCTTGAAATGTTTTGCTCTTGAAATTGGAATTATTCCTCCTTGAAATAGGTCCTTCAAGCATTTATCAGCCGTTCCTTATAGGATTGTAGATTGAAAATAGATTTTATATTATGTACATGATTGAGATTGCTGAAGAGCTGAATAACCATGTCAAATTATTTTTTTAACACCGTATAGTTAGCGATTTTATCTCATCAGCACTCTATATATTCCATAGCCATCTAGATTATAGATGAATATATTTGTGGAAATTCTACACAGACTACTAATCCTAACTATACGAACCACTTATTGCTTCTGTTTTATAATATACTTAGCATTCCCTTAATAATTATAATTCTCTCGTAATGTGTAATACGTTATGTTTTTGTTCTTCTTTAAAACTATTTTCATTTACTCCATCCTTTGATTTGTTGTAGCTTTTTTCGTCTCTTTTATTATTTCTTTCACAATCTGTGTTTAATGGGTCGATTAAAATGTTTATTTCTTCTTTACTGGGTAATGTTCTCATGCTATGAACATCACTTTGTCTTTTATTAGTAAATAGTCTCTGTATTCGGAATTAAGTGCTTAAACGTCGCACTACACATTAGTAGTAAAAAAGTACTTAAAATAACTTATGTCTGTTTTAAATTTTTCTTTATTAAATTTATCTCTTATTGTTGTAATTAAGAAATTATTTTACTAATTCTCTTTTATTTGTTAATTTTTTAAATTTTATTTTAAAGTTGTATTTAACGCTGGATCGTTAGTAGGTACTATCGGAGGTTTTGGTACTATAACGGCGGGTATTAACGTGTTAAAATTTCCAGACCCTAACCGGTAATTGAACCCGGGACCTTTCGCTTCGTAGACTAGCGCGCCTAGTCACTACACTACTGAGGCGGTCAGTTTGTTAATTTAACCTCTGAATCTTCCTATTCAGTCAGCTGGTAGAAAGTTATTATCAGTTGTTAAGTTATATCCGTTGGATATGTGTTTTATTATGGTGATCAGCTTATAAACTGATCACCATAATATCACCATAGTTAGTGTTGTTCAGGTCATCCAAAAGGCTGGTTTGAACCTTTAGAGGCTTAAGTAAACCAAGGAGTGAAGTGGTTTACTATTGCCTCCCTAACTAATTGGAAAAGTATGCATATCAGCATGTCAGGCCCTCTGAAAAGCATCTACTTTCCACCCTGCAAATGACACCTTCACTTTATTCACAACAGGGTCTGGCTGTATAATGAAATTAATTACTTTCAGAGGAGATAACTCTGATTAGTGTCTTTTACACCTCTACCTCTACTGTTCTCAAATGCTTCAGTCATATAATTGGCTGATCATGTGGTAAGAAATATAACTATTTTCTGTAGCTCTGGAAGTAGCAGAGTGAAGGGAAATAATTTAACTCTCCACCAGCCTGTTACGGGCAAAGTTGACATACGTAAATAAATCCCTCTTCAAATTCAAGCTGTATGAACTAAATTATTTAATTTATTTTTTAATTATTATTTATTGTCATTCACTAATGATTAAAATTAGGTTTTTTTTATTTTACATTGTTTGTTGTGTTAAGGTCAACAGCCGAAAGGCTGGTTTGAACCTTTAGAGATTTTACTAAGTAAAACGAGGAGTGAGGTGGTTTACCAGTGCCTTTTTCACTGAGTGGAAAAGTACGCTTATCAGCATGTCGGGCCCTCTGAAAAGCACATATTTTCCACTTTATAAATGACACCTTCACTTCATTCACCACTGTGTCTGGCAGTATAATGAAATTCATTACTTTCAGAGAAGATAACTCTGACTAGTGTCTTTTACACCTCTACCTCTTCTCTTCTTAAATAGTTCAGTCATACAATTGGCTGACCACGTGATAAGAAACAGAACTATTTTTTGTAGCCCTAGAACTAGCAGATCGAGTGCAAATAATTTAACACTCGACCTGCCTGTTATGGGCGTTTACATTGTTTACTGATGATTAAACGTAGGTTTTATTTTTAATCATTACATTGTCAAGAGAAATTTGAGTAAGTGTTTCACACCAGATTTATTTTTTTAATTTGTAGGTTAGCTCCTTGTTTCATAACACTACCCATATAATTATAGGCCTATATAATTAGCTGAAATTGTGGTTAATCTTTGGTGATGGAAAAAGTGCTCTAAAATAAAGTACAAATAAATATATAAAGTTAGAAAATATAGATAAAAATACATTATTAGCATTTTCTGCATATAAATCGTAGACTTTAGATCAGTATTTGATTCTTACCGTGGGAGAAACTAACAAGAATACATGTTTTTGTTATATGGTTTAAATTTTAGATTAGATTTTGCTGAATCAAATTCTATCACATCTTACTTCTTCATCTTTTGCTGTTTTCTTTTTATTTATTTTTTATTGTAATACCTCTTCTTTATCTGGAATCTTTGAAAGAAAGATCGCATGCTGACAGATATCAGATACTAATTTTCATTTTAAACCCTTTTATGTTGTTTGGTTATAATATTGTACAAAAAGAAATCTGTCTTTAAACCCCTCCTTTTTTTAATGGTTATAGACATAACCTATAACATTATTCAAATTGTGATGTGTAACAGAATGCGCTATGTAAAAGTCACTCTTCAGCGTAAAACTGGTAGTGGTTTGTTGAATATTTCTTTTGTAAAATCGGGGGCGTGGTAGTTGTATATTATATACATGACAGCTCATCTTATTTAGATATCATTTTCTTTGTTATTATTATCATTATAAAACTTTAAAGGCAGTTTTCTGTAACATAATAATCTGGAATGCGTGCCTGGAATGTTGTATTCTTTCATCATCGTTTATGTAAGTGTGGCTATTACTACACCAGGGTTGTGATGGTACTTTTTCTTTTATCTCAGTCTATTATAGGGTTCTAACAAATTTTTATCAAGAAATAAAGAATCTGTAAAGCCCGCTATTACTCATGGAATTTTCAGTTAAAATCTTCTTTTTACTTTCTCTTGCCTATATGAATATGTAGGAAGGATTCATTTCGATTTTTTGAAATCGAGTTTTCACCGGATCTACACGTTTTCAGACCCCCTGAACCCAAAAACCCATGGTTTTAGCGATTGGTTTATGTGTGTGTGTGTGTGTGTGTGTGTGTACAAAATATCTCAAGAACGGAACTTTGTACGAATTTGAAACTTAAATTACGTAGACTACTACTAGAAGACCTGGCACGAACATTTTCATCAAAATCGGTTAACCGGAAGTAGTTTATTCGTGTAATTTTTTACTTTTTTACGATTTTCTCAAAATTGGCTCCTACGATTTTTTCCTCATTTACTTCATTCTTTATGCTCTATTAGACAGGGTAGGTGCCATGTCTTGAAATTCTTGGAAAGGCTGTTTTCTTGTAAAAAATTGTGTTATTGCGGCTTTAATATGCATTTTAGCGCAAAAATGTATAAATAAAGGGTGTTGACAATTTACAAACTTACATTTATTTCTAACATTTTTTTGTATAACGCTTAGTTTACCGGTAATTTTCGCGATTTACCGTAAAAGCGATTTTCGGTTTTTTCACGAAAATGTGTAAAAAATCGATTTTTTAAGATTTCAGCCTTAGCACGCATTTTACAACAAATGTACATATAATAAAATTCATAGGAAACTAAAAGATCTATAACTTCTATTTAAAGCATTTTTCTCTCCAGAGCCTACTTTAGCGTGAAGGAGTGATTTTCTGTATTTTTAAGCCAGACAGGTTGATTTTCATTTTGCATCATTCACTTGTGATTAAAATAAGGTTATGTTTTTTAGGTTAATTTTTTGTTTATTTATAATGTTAGGTTATATTGTTAATTATTTACATTGGCAAGAGATAGTAGTGTGAGTGTTTCACACCTGATTTTTTTTTTATTAATTTCACTCAAGTTATAATTGTATTCTTGGTAAATTTATATATTTCTTACGAACAAGTGCTCTTCAAATATACGTATCTTTCCTATTTAATTTTTCTGATTTGGTTTATATTCAGTTTTCCTATGGCTGTACTATAATTTTAATATTCACTGGCTCACATCGTATGCTGTCTTACGCAACTCTCTTTTGCACATTTTGTAACTGACCAATACATGAAAACAAATATTTCTCCGAGATAGTTACGATAAACAAGGATATGTTAAACCTTGTATATTCCATGTTCCAAAATCAAATAATTTTTTAATATCCAATACTTTTCCGATTTTCCTGTTCTACTTTTATTTTAGTTCGATCCTTTCAAAAATTTCTTTTAATGTGGGTTATCGGTCTTACGATGACACTTTCTAGGGAAGGATCTCCCTCATTACAGTCACTTTAATCGACTGGATTTGAGGTTTTCTCCTATTTTCTTTTACAGTACATGCTTATTTTCTGCTACTTTCTAACACATTTAAAGTGGTAGGTATAGATCTTCAGGGATAACGATCTCTGCCTTCCTTGTTGTTGTTTAGGTCATCAGCCGAAAGGCTAGTTTGAACCTCTAGAAGTTTTACAAAGTAAAACAAGGAGTGAGGTGGTTTACCATAGCCTTCCTCACTGAGTGAAAAATTACGCTTTTCAGCATGCCAGGCCCTCTGAAAAGCACAGATTTTCCACTCTACAAATGACCTTCACTTCATTCACCACAGGGTCTGGCTGTATAATGAAATTCATTACTTTCAGAGGAGACAAATCTGATTAGTGTCTTTTGCACCTCTACCTCTTCTCTTCTTAAATGATTCAGTCATTTAATTGGCTGACCATGTGATAAAAAACAGAACTATTTATTTTAGCCCTGCAACTGGACAGATTGAGTGTAAATAAATTGACACTCCACCTGTCTGTTAAGGTGCCTTCCTTATGTGACAGTAAAAATATTGAACAACAAATCCTCAGTCTCCCAGCTAAAATCTGTTCACCGACCTAATGCCCTGTTAGGGTTGATTACCTAAACTTTCATTGGGTTGCTCGGCTTAGCTGGGGCACTTCTTTTTAATGTAGTTAATTTCAATATAAATTTAACTTTTAATTTAAATAGTTTAACGTTTAGAACTTTATTACCGCCGCGAGAAGGTATTCTTCTGCTTAATCTTAATCGTTGATCCTGTGATCAAAGGTAAACCTCTTTCCAAAATTTACAAAACCCTTTTGAGACCAATCTGGACTTAAGGAGTCCAGCTATTTGGAGGAGCGGCAGAGAGTAACTTGAAGTCGATCCAGGCCTTTTAATTAAAATTCTAAAAGCTTACTTCTGGCTCTCCTTTGTATGTTGTGTTGTTTAGGTCATCAGCCAAAAGGCTGGTTTGAACCTGCAGAGGTTTTACTAAGTAAATCGGTGAGTGAGGTGGTTTACCATTGCCTTCCTCACGGAGTGAAAAATTATGCTTATCAGCATGCCGGGCCCTCTGAAAAGCACATATTTTCCACTCTGTAAATGACACCTTCACTTCATTCACCACAGGGTCTGGCTGTATAATGAAATTCATTACTTTCAGAAGAGATAACTTTGATTAGCGTCTTTTACACCTCTACCTCTTCTGTTCTTAAATGATTCAGTCATTTAGTTGGCTGACTATGTGATAAGAAACAGAACTATTTATTTTAGCCCTGCAACTGTCAGATTGAGTGCAAATAATTTGACACTCCACCTCTCTGTTATGGGCAAATAACCTTTATATGTTTATAAATGTATGTATGTATATACATTTATACATATATGTATATAAATATCCTTTTTATGTTAGAAATAAAACCCTCCACGATGATTTAAAAATTTCGACACTAAATTTATTTCACTGCGTCCTTCTATAGTAAATTTCGTGAACTTCTAGATAACCATTCCAACCTACTAGCCCTGACCGAACTACAAAGAACTTCTCAACTGTACGACCTCTAAAGCGAAAATTGAACTAAGATCTCTTGGTCTGAATAATGAACAACACATATAGTTATAAACGGAGAATATACCACTGGGTACTTTTTCTCTGTAAGTAAAATTCCCCACTGCCTGTTAAATTAAATTTCGTTTAGGCCTACGGAAATTGTGCAGCTAATTGTACAGAACCGTAATTAAAATTAAAGTCAAAAAATAAGTTTTTATAGTTCTTTATCAATGAAAATCAAAACTTTAAAAGTCGCTGAAAAACTTTCAAAAATGGTTTAAACGAATACTGACATCTACGCAGATATTTTATGCTTATGAAAGATTTAAGCAAGTTCGAATAACTCATTAGAATAGCACATCTTTAGATTTTCTTAGGCTTGGTTGTTTTTGTATTAATCTGTGCTTGGTTATTACTCCTTATTACCTAAGATAATGTATGGTTGAAACATAATTACTGATTTATTATTACTTGTATATTACCTAATAATATTGATATTTGTATTTTTAAATTTTTAACCTATGATAAAATTCAATACTTTAAAATTTAAATTGTTAAAATTTCAAATAATAAAATATTAATGAATTCTTTGACATTCTCTTTATTAAACTGAACATGATGGCTTATAAATAATAAATGTGAATCTTATTTATTTCATAAGTAGATAGTACTTATTTTGAGAGAAAGCGGTTAGCTTTAATGTCAGTTTAAATAGACATAAGTTTATTAAATAGCTACATAATTATATTAATCGGAGGTCACTTAGTGTGACGGGAGTTCATGGATTGATTCTGTTCCGTTATTACCCTATAGCCTATCAGGCTAAATATGCAATAATTTGTTAATAACATCACATTGGTGTATTCTAAAAACATCCCGCGTGCTCCGCAATCAGTTTCGTAAAAATAAAAGATGATTATCTGCATAAAAACATATGTCCCAATCGTGTTTCCGTATTTTTCCAAAATCATTACTTCCCTGAAAATAAAAATAAAATTTTGGTCAAAACCTGCAAAAGTGGTAGTAGAAGCTTTTATATTTTTAATTTTTTTTTTGTTGTAACAACTTAATTAGTTTCGAAAAATCTCTATCCTTTTCTTTGAACTTACACTTAAGCGTTGTCTTTCACAAGTGCTAAATTCAGTTGCGTTGATAAACATTTTGTTGGGGTGTCGGTTTTGACGTAATGTACCTGCTAATACCTCTATTTCCTAAAAGACCTTAAAAAATGAAAACCCTTAGTTTTTTCAAGGGAAATTTCAACATATAATTTTCACCCAGTATTTTTTCCTCTTGTATAGAGCCAATTTTAGACCACGTTAGGTGACTTTAGATGTTTCTGGAAGCTCTTTTTGGTGTTCATATTCTGAACATTCACTCACATGTAGGCTTTTCTCCTTTCTTGTATCCACACGGTGTTCCGTTTTAACCGTTCATGGAAAACCCTTAAAGTCCGTAATTAGTGGTCTGAATTTGGTTCGATTTATTCCGGTTTTTTAAGATCCTTTCTGACTTCTTTAAACCATTTATCCGTCATTATCCGACACTTGGGTCTACTGTTTAGTGTCTTAAAAATTTGTTTTGTGAACCGGTTGACAGCCATTCCTTGTCGGATCTTACCGACCATACCTGGCACAAGCATTTGCCAATTTTGATCGCTCCTGTTACTGTTTTTTCGTTACTGTTTTTCCTGGTACTGTTTTTTCGTTGCTGGAGAACGAGCCCCTTCCACCCAGTATACAGTGGTGAGTGTTTTTATACATGACCTATAAAGTCGAATGCAGCCGAACCCAAACGACCTTAAAACAAGGGGTGATTTTACAATGATCTGAAGAAATAACCAATATTAAAGAAGTTCGTTAAGCGAGTTAAAATTATTTTAGTTAGTTTTTTAACTTAACTGTATAGGTTTCCTGCTATTGGTAAAATTAAATTATCTTTATAATAATTATTTTTTTTTTACATTTCTGGGGACGGGGGTCTGGACACCCTGAACACCTCCTTTATCTACGCCACTGGCTATATTTGTAATAATGGTGTACGAAGTGCGGTGTAATAGAACTCAGAAAAAGCTTCTTGCCTGGAGAAACATACATTAGTATCGGACCTAACGCCAACACGACCCTCGGGTCTGCGGTCTACATGACCCGGGAACATTTGCATTGGCAATTGATAAAATTACTACCTAGGTTAACCCTGCTAATATGAGGCCAAACCCAAACGCTTGAGATATAGTAGGCTACACGGTACTGGGTACCTCCGATCACGTTGGATGAGGAACTGCCGAGGCCATAACAGCACTGCTTGATCCCTACCAAACATTAGCAAATTACTCCGAATTCATTCACTCCGAAAGACTAGATATAGAGCTGCGTCCTCGCCGTGTTAAGGGGCACACCCTGTTTGGTTTGGGGCGTACTCGCTTTGGTGTACCTTTAGGTCATAGGTCTTTGTTCAATTAAACACTTTCAAACGATACGGAATCGGGAATGAATTAAAACATTAAAAAATCATATTCATTTTTATTGAAGAACTGCAAGAAGTAAAATGTATTTGACGTACTGTTTTTTTATTAGTTTTATTTATTTTTTTGTTATTGTTAACAGTTCCGATAACCGGTTATGTCCAAACACTAGTAATTAAGGTACGCTGATTGTATGTGTTACTAACACAACATGTTTTTTTCTCACATATAAGTACACGCATGTAAGTTACATGCTCGCTTTCCCCCCATCCATATATTTAACACATACTGAACGTGTGCTGTTACATTATTTTGTAGAGTAACATCTTTGCGCTTTAATTCACTTCTATCCTAATAAATACTTAACTTTATGTTTATGGATACATACATAATGTAAAGTCGCACGATAGAATATACCTTAAGATATCTTTAGGTTCTTTAATTTTATTTTTTTATGTTACACCTAAGCATTACTTGTATATATATTCTTCGTAAATAGCTATGGTGTTAAAAACACTTATCCGTGTTTAAAAGGGGCTTAATACTTTAATACTTATCTAAGTTGCCGGTTACCAAGTTCATTAGACCATAGCAATTCGTGATGTATTTTTGTTATAATTTTATTTTATTTATAAAAAGGAAATCTTATAGTTTTTCCAATGTTTTAAAAGATATCCGTGCCTGTGAATTAATAAATTTTTATAATTATCAATAGTTCTGTGTATTTTACGTACTTTATATGATTGCAAATCTTAATAATATCAATGATTGTTAACGATTTATTTAAATTACTATTTTTGTTTTACTAATACCTAAAGAAAACGTTTATACTTCTAAATAAAGATTTTACGGATATTGTTTTTTACTTTGTACTTTTAAACACTTTCTTAAGTAGCTCATTTCATAATCTTAATACGAGTGTATTTTTACTCGCATTTTAAGTTATTTAATAATCAGCTCAATAAAGTAAGTTAATAGACCTATGCAATTTTAATATAATAGAAAAAATTGTGAAGAAAAATGTTATAGAATTTAAAATCTGGTGTGAAACTCTCACAAAACTTTATCTTGCCAATGCAAATAATAAACAATATAACCTAACATTTGTATTAATACATTAGAAATAAACAAAAAAATTAACTTTAAAAAACATAACCTTATTTTAATCATGGGTGAATGATGCAAAATGAAAACCCACCTTATTTTGACTTAATAATACGGAAAATTATTCATTGACGCTAAACTAGGCTTTGTACAAAAAATGTTAAAAAATATTGTAGATCTTTTAATTTTCTATAAATTTGATTATATCTCTTTTGTCGTAAAATGCATACTTAGGCCGAAATCTTAATAAATTAATTTTTTTACAGATTTTCATGAAAAAAAAACAGAAAATCACAAATTACCGCTATACTAACCGTTAAACAAAAATTGTTTGGAATAAAAGTTGTAGATTTTTAAATTTTTTACAACTTTTATTATGTAGCTACACTTTAAGATTAAATTGCATATTAAGGCCGTAAACAGTCTGATGTAGGACTTATAAGTTAATCCGTTTTTCTTTGATATGTTTTTTGTAGTTCAACAGCCGAGAGGCTGGTTTGAACCTCAAGAAACAGTCGTGTGAGTGTTTCACACCAGATTTTTTAAAATTATTTTAAAGTTGCATTGACAGCTTGACCATTAGCAGTATTGCTGGTTTTGGTACTGGAACGGTGGGTTTTAACGTGTTAAAATTTCTAGACCCTAGCCGACATTTGAACCCGGTACCTATTGCTCCGTACGCTAGCGCGCTAGTCACTATACTATGGAGGCGGTCAGTTTGTTAATTTAACCTCCGGACCTCCCTACTCAGTTAATTGGTAAAATTTGTTTTCAATTGTTAAGTTACATCGGTTGAATGATTGTTTTATTATGGTGATCAGCTATCAGCTATTGTTGTGCAGGTCATCAGCCGAAAGGTGGTTTTGAACCTTTACAGGCTTTACTAAGTACAACGAGGAGTGATCTGGTTTACCATTGCCTTCCTTACTGAGTGGAAAAGTCGGCTTAGCAGCATGCCGGACCCTCCGAAAAGGATCTACTTTACACCTTGCTAATGACACCGTCACTTTATTCCCCACAGGGTCTGGCTGTATATTGAAATTCATTACTCTCAGAGGAAATAACTGACTAGTATCTTTTACGCCTCTACCTCTTCTGTTCTTGAATGTCATATTCATGGAATCCGGTGGTTGTAAACAATGTTGCTCCATAAATTGAGTCTGCGATTGTAAAATGTGATTCTAAGTACCTATTCTCATTTCTGTAGGATTGTAAACTCCTAGAATGACTGTGATTATGATAAATGTATTTAATTTTTTGTGTTTTTTTGAGAGGATTCTTTAATTCTTTATCACATGGTTTGACTGACCATTTGATAAAAAATAGAACTTTATTTGTAGCCTTGGAACTAGTAGATCAGGTGCAAATAATTGAACATTTTACCTGCCTGTTATGGGCAATTCTTTGATATAACGAGAGAAAATCAATAATTGATTTTGTATATTTTCTGGAAATGGTATCAGATGTTGACTCCAGATTGTGTTTCATAAGAGGGTGCTAATCTGGGCTAGAAGTGGAGTTGGGTCTAGCTACAAAATACATTAAATTACAGTGACGCTTGAATTTGTTAGGCGTTTGTGAGACTATTGTCTTACCGCCCTTTTGTTAACCTTTGACCTACAATCTAAATAGATTGACATACGTTTCATTAGTTCAATAAATATGATCGAGAACACAGAAATTAAAGCCTTAAAATTGCATAACCTACACTATAGTTCAATAATTTTATATTAAAAGATGTAAAGAAAAAAAACAATAGAAATAAGCAGTTCCATTTTGATTAAAATCTGAATTGTGAAATGTTCCGTTTAACCTAATCAGAAAATCTATAAATGGTACCTTATTTGTACATAATAATTATTAGGAAGGTTAGGTGGAGTGTGTACAATATGGTGTTTGCAAACTGCATAAACTGATTCAGAAGAAGGATAAATTTGTTGTATTATATTTTTAAATTCTTTTATAATCTATGTTGTAGGAACTACAATAGTTTTAAATCAAATGAATATAAGTAAATGTAACATTGTTCTGCATAGTTGATATCAAAACAGAGCATCAAACTGCGTGCTTCTCATAATTTTCTTGTAAAAAATATTGTATTTTTCTAGTCGTTTTAAAAATTCTTAACAGCTGCATGATTTTTTCTTTCCTTCTTTCTTGTTAGGGTCATGACCTTATTGTGTATTTATACTGCTATGGTCAATCATGTTAGACCTCCCAAGAATACCGTATTATTTGTATTAATATAATTCGATTAATAAAAATATTTATTTCTGTAATACTTAAACGTTGAGGAAGTATTTAATGTTTACTTAGTATTACTTTATTTTTAATCTATAAGTTTTTATTACAGGATTTATTCGATTCTGAGTTATGTAATTGATGTTACCAATTAAAAAATTGTTTCCATAACAGGTAGGTGGAGTTTTAAATTATTTGCACTCGATCTGGTAGTTCCCGGGCTACAAAAATCCTGATACAAAAAATTCTGTTTCTTATCACATGGTTACCCAATTATATGACTGAAGCATCTAAGAACAGAAGAGATAGAGGTGTAAAAGACACTAATCAGAGTTATCTTCTCTTGGGGGTAGACTAATAAATTTCATTATACAACCAGAACTTGTGGTGAATGAAGTGAAGGTATCATTTGCAGGGTGGAAAGTAGATGCTTTTCAGAGGGCGTGGTAAAATATATGCTGTTAAACATATTTTTCCAATATGTAAGGAAGGCAATGGTAAACTATTTCACTCCTCGTTTTACTTAGTAAAGTCTCTGAAGGTTCAAACCAGCTGTTTAGTTAATGACCTAAACATCAACATATGTTGAACCGTAATGATTACCGTATTTACTCGCGTATAAAACCCCTTTTTCTAATTATTTTGCTTCAAAAGTTTGGAGGTCTTATATGCGAGTATTTTGTTATGTTTACAATTTGTTAGATTAGTGGAGTTAGGGTATCTTACATGTCTTTAAAGAAATACAGGAACATAAACAAAAAGTGCACCTAATACAGTAGTAATAAACAGTCTAATGTAATTTATTTTAGTTACATTTCAATCAATATTCACAATAATTATAGTTCGTTAATATACCGGTGTCCTACGAAGAGGTTACTATTTTTGAATTTACATGCCGGACGTAACGCACACTCTACAGACTGGAAATTTCACAGTTATAATAAATAGATATGTATAAAAGTACCCTCGAGTTTCATTTACTTATGATTAATCAAAACAAAATAGCGGAAAGTAATTTTATTTCCATAACCATTTCAAATTGGTGATTTGTTACAATGTTACTTAAGTAATAAAATAAAAGAAATGAGTGGAAAAATATCAAAATTATAAATTATTAACGAACACAATTTGTTTCATTAACCTTTATTCGAACTGATGTTTATTGCACTGATAGCAACGAAACAAAAATGAGTCGTAAGCGTTTTTAAAAAATTGCCGAGATATCAACAGTATCATTTTTGATATTATTTTCTTATTCCGCCATTTTGTTTTGATTAACCATAAGCAAATGAAACTCGAGGGTACTTTTTTACATAGGCCTATATATTAATTATAACTGTAAAGTTTCCAGTTTGTAGAGTGTGCGATACGTCCGGCATATTAATTAAAAATAGCAACCTCTTCGTGGAACACCCGGTACATTGTATTCCGTGGATGGATTTGTCATGTGAATTTTCGTACTTCTACGAACAAGGAAAACAAAAACGCCGGTATCGAATCATACTTGGCTGAATGGAAAATTTCCTACCTGCAGCTTTCACACCATTTTCTTCTGCAAATGACATAAAATTCAATTTAAAAGAAACTGTAACACTTAAGCATGTCTGCTTATTGATTTTGAACGACGCGCACCAATAATACGGAAATGAATTGAATGCAATAATGAATAGGCTGTAGTTTAATATGAATTAACCAATTATAACCGATTATAATTAGACTATAATAACCAACGGCTTAATTGTTTTTCGTTAAATTTTTTATATAGGTACTATGTCAACATCTAACAGTAAATTGGGTGAATTTTTGAACAGAACAGCAAATTTTTACAGTTTAAAAACATACTTTTTAGTCCTAAAAATTATTATTTTTAGGACTAAAAACGAGCGGGTTCTTATTTACGAGGGAGTCTAATAATATGCGAGTAAATACGGTAAATAAGTTTTCATACAGAGAAAAAACAAACTTTGTAAACAAATTTTGTTTTCGAATAAAGTTAAATTGGTTTTTCTGATAACATATTTTTACTTTTTCTTGCCTATATGAATATGCAGGAAGAAAAGTAGGTATTGTTTTCATGTCGATTTTTCGAAATCGAGTTTTCACCGGATCACACGTTTTCAGACCCCCTGAACCCAAAAACATGTTTTTAGCGATTGTTTCGTGTGTGTGTGTGTGTGTGTGTGTGTGTGTGTGTGTGTGTGTGTGTGTGTGTGTGTGTACAAAATATCTCAAAAACAGAACATCGTACGAACTTGAAACTTAAAACGTAAGTTAGATACTACTACCGGACCCGACACGAACATTTTCATCAACATCAGTCAACCGGAAGTAGTAGTTTATTCGTGTAATTTTTCACTTTTTTGCGATTTTCTCAAAAACGGCTCATACGATTTTTTTAAAAATAGCCTCATTTAGTAATTTTTTTATGCTCTACAAGATAGGGTAGGTGCCATGTCTGCTGAAATTCTTGAAGAGGTTGTTTTCTTGTAAACAAATTGTTTTTTAAGATTGCGACTTCAATATGCATTTTAGCGCAAAATTGTATAGAATAAAAGTTGAAGGAAATTTAAAAACCTACAACTTTTATTTCAAACATTTTTTTGTATAGTGCTTTGTTTAGCGGTAATTTGTGATGTTATGTTTTTTTTAAATGAAAATCTGTAAAAAATGGATTTTTAAAGATTTCAGCGTTAGTATGCATTTTTCGACAAAAGTGTATAATCAGATTTATAGGGAATTAAAAGATCTATAACTTTTATTTAGAGAATTTTTCTCTGTTGAGCCTAGTTTAGCGGAAAATTACTCTAGGTTAGTATTTTTTAAAGTATTTTTAAGTCAAATGAAGGTTAATTTTCATTTTGCGTCTTTCACTCATCATTAAAATTAGTTTACGTTTTTGAGGTTAGTTTTTTTGTTAATTTCTAATGTCTCATTACTTAGGTTATATTGTTTATTATTTGCATTGGCAAGAGAAAGTCGTGGGAGTGTTTCACAGCAGATTTTTCTTCTTGGTAACTATCTTACTCATTATATAATTCAGTAACAGCAGATACTATACAACAGTAATAAAAAAAAAAATATTAAAAGGCAGTGAAAAATTGTTATATTCTGATTTGAAAATGAAATGCTGAATTTCACACAAATTCATCGTAGCCTAAAGGTACGATAAAATTATAACGAATATTTTACCATAGTTAACTGAACGTTATAAATAATAATCGTAACAAATTATTTTAAGTAGATTTAGAGTGTAATTTTTAGATAAGTCTGTTGTTACAGCTATTACCTTAACAATATGAATTACTCCATGATATTCGGTACGAAAGTATCAACGTTTTATTTAAGGTTATAAACGATCTAAGTATCAACTGTTTTGTTGTTAGCACTCTTATTATAGTTAGTTTCAAAAAATTCAAATTTGGTAAAATCAAATTAGTTTTGGTTGATTGCTTAATTTATTGGTTAGAATTTTAATGTTTAAAAGGTTACATTTTATTTTTATTGTTATGTTATTTTATTATTTTTAGTTTGGAGGCAAAATTTAACATTATTATTCATTTATTCAAAGTTGCAATCCATGTTTCTTACACCCTATTTATGTCGTCTTTCTCCCATTTCTTTGGTTATTTAAAATTTTGTGTCCTTTCTTTTTATTACTGCATTTTGGATAATAATTTTTATTATTTTACCCTCAGTTAAAAACCTTTGTAAGCTTTTTCATTTGTATTAAAAAAACTAGATTTAGAATTTAAGGCTAAAATTGTGTTATCACGTATGTTACGTATTTTGTCTTATAGTTCTTAACAAATTGAAGGTTTTCTAATTTTTACCAAATGTGGTGTGTGGATTACTTTAATCCTAACTATGATGTTTACTTTGCTTTCCTTTGAAATATAGTTTCGGGTGATTCTAAATTTCACGGCAATCTTTAGGCCCTCTAAGGAGTTATTTCTATAACTAAAAAAAAGAAAAATTATCATATAAATATACGTTCGGAAATGCTTCGTTAGCGAGTTATGCATAGCGAAAGATTTCGGCATGATTCCTAGGCAAAGAGTGAAATAAAGCTATACTGAAATTCTGAGAAGGTAAATTAAGGCGAAATCGTAGTAGTTTCTTATGGTTTATTACCTGGGAAATTAAAAAAATGAGTTTAGCGTAACATAAAAAAATGAATTTTCTAACCCTCCTTTTTAGTGTCTTCACATAGTTTTCTTAAAATCTAAAAGCGATAAAAGTTTTAGGACTCATTTGCTGGTTGAAAAGTAGACGCTTTTCAGAGGGAATGGAATATTGATAAGCATTTTTTCCCACTCAGTGAACAAGGCAATGGTAGACCACCTCACTCCTCGTTTCTCTTAGTAAAGCCTCTAGAGATTCAAACCAGTTTTTCAGCTGATGACCCTTAATAACGTAAAGCGGACGCCAAATAACCTTGCCGGTTTTCTGAAGTGCGCAGAAAGTTTATTTTGGTAATGGCGCGCTCGGTTGCCTGAACGAGTGGTGGGGGTCAGTGCTGTACCAGCTGTGATCAGAATCACATCGCTCTTGCAACGTTATTTATCAGATAACCTGAAAACATTAGTCTGTAATGTGTTACATGTGGTAGGCGTTAATTGCAATGTTTACAACTAAATGTTTTTAACGTCGCTAATAGAGGAAAATTTACATCGTTTAAAACATGTAATTTAATAGGCAGTTCGGTACTAAGACACGAAGTCTACCGACTGAATCCGAACTGTTCGCGCAGCTACACCGGCAAGCTTATTTGGCGTCCGCTCTACATACATTATTACTTGAGTCCCAGCTCCGTATCAAAATACGTAAATAAATAAATGTAATAAATAAAACAAACATGTTAAATACGGATAGTTTGAAAACGAATGTTTTGTATGAGAGTAATACAACAATCTTTCTCCTAGCATGCGTCACTCATTCAATATATACACCTCACCCGTACCCTTCAGCCCGCAACTACACGGAGCTTGGAACCGCCCAATTTTTGTGACTTTAACGTTTTTGTTTATATTTCACTGTATAACAATTAAAGAAATGTAAATCAACTTTATTATCTTACTTTTTCTTAGTTTTATAGTACATACTCACTTGTAGTTTCGTTTAGTTATAACCCACCGGGTTGGTCTAGTGGTAAAGTCGTTCGCCGCCGCGAGTCAGCTGTTTAATAACTGATTTTCGAAGATAAGGGTTCCGAGGTTCAGATCCTAGAAAAGGTTACTTTTATACCTATTTAAATACAGTCGAATTTCAATATAATGAAATCGAGAATCCTTGGAAAAAATTCGTTAAATCGAGGTATTCGTTATATCGAAGTAACAAGAATTTCCAAGCTAATTTTTAATAACGAATTTTTTTCACATTGTGTGATGAATTAAATACAGTTAATTTTCTTAATAGACACGTCTTAACTTATCAATTAATTTTTTTATAGATCGTGTATGTTTTACGTAATTACGGTTAATAATAGTACAAAAAGTATGTATTGATTTCGAGTAGGAACTTACCTCGTACATAGATCTTGGCTATAATTAAAAGCATCTGAAACTCATTTGTAGCTTAATACTGTATTTTTATTTTTATTACGTATTTATTCAAAACACTAACATAAAAGATAATACGCTAACTTTATCTAAATCGTTTTTAAAAACACTAATCCTAAATGTATTCTTTAGTTTTTGATATTGACAGGTATTGGTTAGAATATTCAGTTACAGTATTTTAATTGTTTATTTGCGCCTTGAAAAAGTGAGTAATTTTCCGTTTTTTCTTGTGTTTGAATAAAAATATACGTCCAAAAAAAGTTTCACATTTATTTAAATTTTCAAAAATATGGTCAGGCACTTTATCCTTGAGTTATAATTCCAAGCCTAATTATTTTTAATGAATGTAAAATCTCGTCGCAGTTTTCATCATTTTCGTCTTCGTCTTCATCATCATCATCTTCCTGGTTAGCGGACTTACTAACACCATGTAGTACAGGTATGTCGTCATCGTTCGGAAAATCACTTAACAGTAATCTGTTTATCAACCGTGATGAAATTCTCTAGAGTAGCTTCGTTACTGACGTTTCCAGTTGACGGAAATCAAAAGAATCTACCTTAAAATTCACAGAAAAATCATAATACAGCTTGTCATTTCGAACTTACTGCACTACACTATTTCGTTGTATCAAGTTACTTATTCGTTAAATCGAGGTAAATTTACATATAGTTTAATTATAATGTCACGGTGCAGTAAAAGAAATTAGCATAATCAAGGTTTTCGTTATATCGAAGTTCGCTATAACGAAGTTCGACTGTACTAGTCAGTGGTTTGCATTACAGTGATGGTTTGGGTTCAATTAACCACTCTCCCTCAGGAATGGTCAGCTTGAGTCTGTACAAGACTACACCTCATACATATCATCCTCAACTCATTGGGTTATGGAATAACTTATTGTTTTTAAATTGAACAGATTGCAACGTACACTTGTTAGAAGGATAAAATAGTTATAATTTTGTACCTTACCTTCAGCAAAATCTACCATAATCTAATTTCTGAGCCCTGTTATATATCGGTCAGTACAGCGGTTCTCACAATCTGTATACTGTATAATTCATTGGGAATTATAATTCTTATCAAATAATTATCGAGCAGTTAAAATATTTATAAAAAATCTATAAAAATTTAAATGGATTTATTAGTTTATAATTATAATCTTTGAAATTTAAATAAATATAATTATGATTGATATGTGGCATACTTAAGTATTAATTTTAAGTACACATACTTACAGGTTAGTTGATGGATATTTTAACGCAATAAAACTTAACTAACCTGTTTCCATTGAATGACGGACAATGTAATAATAATAATAATAATATTAAATAATTATAAATTATGTCAAAAATTACATTATGAATAACGTGTTGCATTTATATTAATTATTAACACGTCCGTCCATCTTAACTTTAACTTTTTTTACAAATTTTATTTTTTAGTGGGGAAGAAACTTGATGGTTTCATGTTATTAGAAAGGGTCAACATGTACACGTAAAGGTCAATGTTGTGAACTTTATTATATGCATAACCCTAACCGATAAAACTCTATATCCCTACATGTATATTTTCTTTAAATAAAATTTTTATGTCAGATTATTTGAAATTCGGCAAAGGTACACAAATGTGACGTCATTAAATTGTTAGTATTGTTAACTATATGTATATAAAAATTTATATACTACGATGTATTACAAGTCGTAAAGGAAGTTTTTAATATTCTAACTATGGTCTGACCATTATTAGGTTGTTATTTCATTTCGAAGCGGGTGGCAAATTCCTAGTTTAGCTGTTTTGTATTGCCCTATTGAATATCCTTGTTGTTTGTCATTATAAGGTACCGTACTAATTTATTTCTTTGTTTGTTAGTAAAGTTGTAATGAACAAACATACGGTTTATTTATGGTCAATTTATTATTCTTTTTGTGTCTTTTTTTAGATTTAATAAATATCGTGTTTAAGTAGTGTTGTTAAATAAATTTGATTTTTATGAATGATAATTTATTAAAAATGTAGGTTAATCTGTTTTGAGTGTTTAAAATTATTTTCTTTAAAGGTATATACGTAGTTAATAAATCGGTTGACACGATTCTGATACAGATAGTATTTATCCAAATTCACAAAGTCAGTAAATCCTTTAGTAGGCAACTTAATATATTTATTACTGACACAAGTTTACAAATGCAGATGCATTAAAATGACTTAAGACATAATCAAGTACTTTTAGGAGAATATCATGAAATTTTTTGTTCCAATGGGAGTCATTAAGTATTAATGAGCTGTATCATCTTCTCAGAAAATGGTAGTATATTTGTTTAAAAATTTTAGAACTGACTTCGAAATTAAAATTGTAATAATTGTGTGCTTCTCTACAATGCAGTCACTCTTGATTTTCATGATTTAAGGTCGGGATAGTGTTTCGTTTTACTATTTTAATCCTTTAATAGTTAATAGTTTATAAATTAATTTTATTTCGTATATAGCCATTTACACCACGTAAAGTAATTTAACATTTCTGGAAGTAAATTCTCAGTATTTTTTCACAGGATTCGTGGTACCCTGTTTTTTTCTTCTTTTGTGGTTCTTTGCTTTTGTTCGTGGAGTCAGTAATGAAGTGTCTTAATTAGCTACATATTTTTTGGTTTATATAGTTTTCTTTATACCTTTCTGTATTCTTTAAAATATTTATCGGACTCCTTAGATATATTGTTAAGTATCTTAAACATTTATCATGTCAACTGTGTGTTATCAATTCGATGTAGGTATCCGTATAATTTTAACCTTCTTAACAGTTGTCGTTTCCATTATCCGCTCGTTTTTCTTGTACAGTTCTTGTCTTCGTAACCTTTTCTGGTAATGTACTATCTTCGGAACCATTACATTGAGAAGTATATTTCTCTCAAATTTTTCTATTTCTCTTAAACCAGCTTTCTGATCATGCTAAGACAATAAAACAACGCGTACATAAAAGCAGGTTTTATCTCAGTACTGTAATGTCTTAGCTGGTCTCAAGAATGCTTTTTTCTTTTATGAATGGTAAGTCTGGACTCTTTGGAGTTCAGCGGCCATCTTCCCTAATTTTTATTATTCTTTTAGAAAAATTATGAAAACTAAATATAAGATTCGTCTCGCTGTCTGACTTACCCGAATTTTACAGAGATTCACGTTGTGAACGTTAAGGAACTTTATGTGAAGGAGATCTTCAAAAAGTGAAGAGCAAATCAATCTTACCAAGTAGAACCTATAAAACGCCACAAAATTCAGTCCCCTACTATTTTCAGACAAATCGAGAAAAACGCTAATATTGTCATTTCTATTATTCAAACTCACATGATAGGTGTATAACTTTCTTCAGAAAGTTATCTAAAAGTCTAACGAAATTTAATTTTAAAATGAAGCGGAAAAAGGGATTGTTGATATTGTAAGGAATACCAAAGAAGTGATGACAAATAAAATTTAAAGTTAACTGTTAACTCGCTTTTAGGCACAATATTTGCAAATTACGCACATTATATTCTGGCACATGGTTGTTTGATGATAATTGGATTTGTCATATTTCACCATCTCGGGAAAAATTCTAATGAGTAATTTAGTAAGGATGGATTTAAGTGTAAAAATTAATCAAATGTAAGTTATAAGCTTGCAATTTGTTTGAGAAGTAAAGCATTATTGTTAATTGAATGGGGTTTAGGAAGGTATACTGTTGTTGTTGTTTAGGTCAACAGCCGAAAGGCTGGTTTGAACCTGTAGAGGTTTTACTAAGTAAAACGAGGAGTGAGGTGGTTTACCATTGCCATCCTCACTGAGTGGAAAAGTATGCTTATCAGCATGCCGGGCCCTCTGAAAAGCACATATTTTCCACTCTGTAAATAACACCTTCACTTCATTCACCACAGGGTCTGGCTGTACAATGAAATTCATTAGTATAATGAACTGAGTAAAACCATGGAGAAAGTAATTAAAACGGCGAACAAAACATTAGAATTTAATTATAGAGTACTTATTACAGAATATTCACATTTTTCCTTGAAGAAAGATTCTTTTAAGTTAAACGAGGAAAGTCACTCTTGACTTTCCAACCAACTGATCCAGGATCTTATTAACATCGTCCGCAATTTACTGTATTTGTTTGTAATTTCATTTTTATATGAATAATTAAATACGTATTAAATCGAAAATAGGTCGAATACAACAGACTTGTAAAAGTTAAATAATTGTATATTACACAAATTAAAATCATTACTACATAAACCCTAAAGTAATTAAACTTAAATTAAAGTGAAATGAATATTTAAATTTTATAATCTGTAATTTATTTTCATCTTTGCAATTAATTTTCTTTCGACCAATATATAAGCATTAATTAACCCAAATACGGTAAAAATAAGTTACGTTATTGAATAATAAATAATGTAGATTTAATTTTAAGTAATTAACATAATCATTTACTAAGTAATATTGATGACTAAACGAGTTTTAGAAATTGTACTTACCGGTGAATGTGTGAGGCATTTCTAAACTAAGAAATAATTAATTGGTCGACTTATAACATATAAGGGTGATCCTTCCTTAAACATGTAAAACATGTTTTGTGCCGTGTCTACTTTTCTCAACCTTTTTTTTTCAGAAATTAACTAAAATTTGGCTAATGGATTGAGGGAAGAGTTATCACTTGTTTACGCTTAAATTAACAAGCCTTCAAAATAATTGTGTCGATTCGTTCTTTCTACTTTTCTAATGAGTTTTTCGTTTTATAAATTCGTGCTTTTTAGTAACTAATTCTTAAATTTTTAGATTATTCGTGTTCTAGTTCAATATCCGTATTGACAAACATTTAAGCTACTTTATCAACCGTTATTTTAAAGAAGAACCCCGTAGACGCAGAGAACATAAAATATAATATTATATAAAATTATGGTCAGAGTTATCTCCTCTGAGAGTAATGAATTTCATTACACAGCTCTGTGGTAAATGAAGTAAAGGTGTCATTTGCAGGGTGGAAAGTAGTTGCTTTTTGGAGGGCCTGGGATGCTAATAAGCATATTTTCCTAGTCAGTGAGGAAGGCAATTGTAAACCACCTCACTCCTCGTTTTACGTAGTAAAGCCTCTAGAGGCTTAAACCAGCCTATTGGCTGATGACCTAAACAACAACAGTAACGATATAGTGAGGTGCTGTCAACGAATCCTAGGATTGGTATGTGTTGACATCTGAAACATGTTAAGTATAGGACTACAATTAAGCAATAATTAGTAAATTTTTTCAATTTTGTACCGTATTTTGACACAGAATTATTTATTTTATAGTTTTACAAAATTTTGGATAACAGTACTACACTTAATATAGATAACTAGAGATTTATCTATTATTAAAAATTCGACGTAGAGAATTTTAATAGTTGTTAACACTAACAATAAATCACACTAAGGATTATCTTGTAGACTACAAGATTATTATTAACAGACATTGCTGTAGTTATTACAAAAATTTATTAAGTTATGTAAAATTTATTTATATATTTGTAATACAGCTGTGTAGTTACTAAATTTATTATGTTTCCTTTTATGGAGTTTTTTAATTTATCCTAAAATGGATGAAATAACAGATTACTGTGCTGTTATTAGTATTTAGCGAACGGAATGATCTTTGAATTAGGATCCTTGAAAATTGTAAAAGTGATAGTTTTTTGAATTCTAATAATATTGTATTGGTAATGTATTAGAATGTTTATTAAATTTTCGTTATAAAACAAAGGGCATTTTGTAATGGATTGTACGTTTGGATTATTTTTACTGTACAAAATACTGTGTGTTTGAATTATGGGAAATTATTTTCTTGCCTAATAAAGCTTCATAATCTTAACTTTCAGTTTTTTTCGTGTAGCTAACAAAACGACAATATGTATCAGTAAAGATCAAATCCTACCCAATGCCTACAAAAGATGGAAGATTTTAAGAGTTCCTGGGTTATGTAAACTTCATCAGTTGTCCATAATAAGCAGGTGGAGTGTTAAATTATTTGCACTCGATTTGCTAGGTCCAGGGCTACAAAAAATAGTTCTCTTTCTTATCACGCGATCAGCCAATTATGCGACTGAATTTAAGAACAGAAGTAGAGATGTAAAATGTTCTAGTCAGAGTTATCTCCTCTGAGAGTAATGAATTTCATTATACAGCCAGACCCTGTAGTGAATAAAATGAAGGTATTATTTGCAGGGTGGAAGTAGGTACTTTTCAGAAGGTCTCGCATGCTGATAAGCATACCTTTTACAAAGTAAAACTAGTAGTTTGGTAGTTTACAATTAACTTCCTTACTGAGTGGAAAAGTATGCCTATCAGAATGCAGGGCTTTCCGAGAAGCATCTATTTTCCACCTTGCAAATGACACCTTCACTTCATTCACCACAGGATCTGGCTGTATAATGAAATTTATTACTCTCAGAGGAGATAAATCTGGTTAGTGTCTTTTACACCTCTACTTCTGTTCTTAAATTCAGTCGCATAATTGACTTATCATATGACAAGAAACAGAATTATTTTTTGTAGCCCTGGAACTACAACTTAGTTTAGCGGTAATATGTGATTTCCTGTTTTTTGTCATGAAAATCTGTAAAAATTCGATTTTTAAGATTTCAGCCTTAGTATACATTTCATGAAACAAGTGTATATAGTAAAATTTATAAGAAATTAAAAAATGTACAACTTTTATTTCTAACATTTTTCTCTGCAGAACCTAGTTTAGCGTCGATGCGTGATTTTTTGTATTATTAAGCCAAACTAAGGTGGGTTTTCATTTTGCATCATTCACTCATGATTAAAATAAGGTTATGTTTTATAGGTTACTTTTTTGTGTATTTCTAATGCATTATTACAAATGTTAGGTTATATTGTTTATTATTTGCATTGGCAAGAGAAAGTTGTGTGTTTCACACCAGATTTTTTTGAAAATAAAATACAATATTTAATATAATTTATTCAAAAATAAAACAATGCACGGAAAACATAAAATTTTAGTTTTTATTTTATGATAAAAATAAATTAAACAATTACTGCTCTAGAAAAAAATATTTTGAATCGATTAGAAAGAGAAAACTAGGAAGAGTGAGTAAGTTAACGAAGTATATAGTGAAGAAGGTTACAGAAGGAAAAAGACGGAATTAGAAGAGGGCACGATATAACCTTTGACCCAGAGATTACTTAATCTGTGGTAGTACTGTACTAGTCGAATGTACTTCTGATCGACTAAGCTGTATTGTATTGTACTATAGTTCTTTTACGTACTATATTGTATGGTCTGGTACATTACTTACTGGGCCACTACGATGTAATAACTTAGTAATAGTACAATAGATAATCGCGTCTTGTCTCTTTGAAGAAGAGAGAATACAAATTTTATTTACTTCTCTGAGTATATTTTCCTGTCTTTTTACAGTACCTGTGCGAATCCTATTTCCTAATACGATGTTGTATTGTACAATATTGAGAATGGTGACTCACTGAATTTCACATCATGACATCGGCTAGTATGAAAAAACACGTTAAGTTTTAACCATAACTTTTTTTAAATTGAGTAAACCAACAAAATTTTGTAATATTATTCCAAAAACGGATCCACTTGTGGCAAAAACTGAACGGAAAAATCACTTGTGGCCGCCACAAATGGTCGTCACCGGTGGCCGACAGCCAGCCATTCTGACCTGATACTTTCCTGGCTAGAAATTAGCATTATTTACTACTGTTAATACAAAGACGTCACCGCCGAAGGAGAAAACAGCGATGATATTGGTACATCCCATGTTATTAACACGTTCAAGTCATGGGCAGTTTATTTACTTTTCCAAGAGCTCAAAAAATATGAAGAGAAATTTTTTAAATACTTTAGGAAGAGCATCACATCGTTTGAGATTATTGAATTTGGCAAAAGATCAATTGAAACACAAAGATAACAGAATGAGGATAAAATATACCTCCTGTTGAAAAACTGGCAGTTACCTTAAGGTTAGTAAAAATACAATAATATTAATCACTTCTCGTACTCAGCGGCCCTGCTATATATAGTACGTGTAAATGAAAGATGAAGCCTGTGTTTTGAACCGCGTATCTCACCAAGTAAAAAAAAAATAATATTTTCGGGACGATTCGTTTTAAATCATGGTTATTTGTTATTTTATTCGTATAAATTACTAAACTTGGAAGCGTATTAGGTATTTTCTAACAACCTAAAAACTAAATATGTGCCCGGTTTTTTTAGCGTATTTTTTACTTAGTCCATGTTTCAGAACATGTAGCACGATCAATTTTAAGAGGAAAAATATGGCGTTTAAGAGCAGTGTTCCTTCATGTTTTCTTATTAATCTCACCTAAAATTCAGCCTTTTATTACAAAGGATAAAGGAATTAAAAAACGGTTTTTTTAAATTGGTATTTTCGTTTTCGATAGACTAAGAAAGATGATAAAAAACGGGTTAGTACACATTTTATTTACACATCGAAAATGGCTGATACACTCCCGTGTTTTGTAATTTATACAAATAAGATAACAAGAAACCAAGCTTTAAAATGAGCCATACGTGACATTTTTATGTTTTTTACTTGGTGAAATATGCGATTCCAAACACAGGCTTCTTCATCTTTTATTTAATGTACTATCATAGTAATTTCTTGTTCAGTATATCCATTATTTTACTGGCCCAAATTGTTGAGCGGGCTTCTATTTCCGAGATAAACAAACCGGCATCGAACGAGTGAGTCCAATTGGTTATGGCGTAGTGGTGTGGCTTAGTGTGCGCTGGAACCCGACCACTGGTGGCGGCCACAAGCAGCGAGACATGGCCACTTCCGCAGCTTGTGGCACAGCGAACGCTGTGTGTGCGACGAGTCCATATAAATTACATAGGAAAGGCAATCCCTAGCTTGTGGCCGCCACAAGTGGTCTTTTGTGCGCCCAACCTTATGGGGTGGAGTGTTGAACAAGGATAGTGAACTGCGATGAAAGGAGTTCTGAAGGCCTATTCTCACGACGCTAGTTTACTAGCTGCCAGTAGGCTACTAGCAGGACGTACTAGCGCATAGGTGACAGTTTCCACGACGCTAGTTTTCTAGCTGCTAGTATTAGCAGCTTATTAGTAACTAATATTACAACGTTTCCAAACGTTCACACCGAGCTAGTTTACTAGCTTTTGTCAATCAAGTGATCTTTTCTTCCCTACTAGCGCTTGTAAAATCAAACATTTTCAAAGCGCACTAGTGAGTACTAGCGCTTTAACTAAACTTGCTTTAGTTAACTAAACTTACTTTAGTTGTTCGTTCCTACGATGTTAGTACTTGCTACTAGTCCACTAGCAGCTGTAAGCAAGCGTCGAGGGGATAACCCTTAAGAAATCGAAAGTAGTAGAAACGTTTGTTTTTATTTTGATTCCTTCAAAGAACTTTGACAATAGAGGATATTTTGTTAGAAAGATCCCGTTTGTTTTGGGTGACAATCAGATCGCAGATATTAAAACAGTTTAAGCCTTTGTAGTTTGTCAGTCAATACCTAGAATCGTGAATGGAAAGTATCAGCCCGTTCGAAATAGTGTCGTAACGAGACCGGTTTCGATGTACGTAAATAAAGTGCGTACGCTTAGCTACAAGTGTTTGTGGACAGGTAACTCGATTGTTGTGGTTCTTAAGAACAGTAGGTGTATATTCAAGTATGATTAAAGCTTGATTAAATTTTAGTCATTTAATTTTATGTAATCTTATTGTATGTCTTAGTAGGCCAAGTTATATTTTAAAGAACTAAAAACTGCAGATGAAGTCGGAACATAGTGACCTATAAAAAATATAATCAAAGCATAGAGCCAAGTGACATGCTTTAATATTATCCTTCGTTGTCACGTTGTGGTCCCGCTGTGGATGACAGCCTAACAAAAAGTCAGTTGGAGTTCAGTGGAACAGAGTGTGACTTGGCGAAGGGGCAACCTCACACCCAACCTTGGCTGTTATTGGCTAGATCTTATCTGCAGTCTCCAGTTCGTTGGGGTGTAAATCATTAATTGTCTAAATTAATTAATTTCAATTCTTAGAAAAGTGTCCCTCAAAATAAACCGCGTCTGACTGCTCTAGTCTGTTGCGTTGTGAAGGAAATAATGTTCTCCCTTTGTCCATCATTAATTTATGTATATTCTAGTAATCTAGGATTGTTTAACTGGGTTTTATTACATGTGTTTTTATTTAGTCTCTTTTGTAACCCTTAATTTTTCTACCGCTGCGGCTACTTTTCCGCTCCACAGTTTTTACTTTTGTTGATATAGGCAGTCTTCCTATTCTTTGTGACCATTTACTCACGGATTTCATATTCCTAACCATTACACGAACGTCCTCGGCGTCGTCTTCTAGCCATGTATACTGGACGGCGTATAGCTGTGCACATTGAGAAATCGCTGTGTTCCCGCGCTATTAACCAACCTGAAAATATCTACTGTTGTTTTCTATCCATGTTTTTACGGTAAATAATTTCGCCTCATGCAACATTTTGTAGATTTATTTTAATATATACGAAATTTTAATAATACGAAGTTCTGCTTCGTTTTTACGGAAAAATTTTATTGAATATGTTTACTTAATATAATTATTTATTTTCTTTTCTTGTGTTATTAATTAATTTTTTAATCGTTGCCACATTTTTGCTTACCTTACAAACATGTCTTAGAAAGCCATTAAATTTCTACCTTTAAAGTCAATTTTTTCTTTTAGCGCTGCGCGCAGTAACGCGGCTGTCAGAAGCCGACGTTGTGTTATATGGGAGTTGTATACCAACCTACGAACGACACATTTATAATAATCATCCATTTTAAATTAAATTTTATGCACGTAAAGCTTGAAACTTACAATAAACAAATTTAAAAATAAACCGAGAGAATAACCTAACTTTATATACGAAATCCTGTCGCCACACTATTAACATTGTCCATGATTATTGCAAATTAAATATTACCGAACTTTTAAATTAAATTATACGCACGAAAAGCTTGAAACTTACAATAAACCGAGAAATAACCTAATTTTATACACGAAATGCTGTCGCCTCACTGAATTGCAATTCATCATTCTATGGTGATTCAGCATGATGACTGATTGGGCTATATTTAGACTGCGTACAATTTGTATACGTACAATGTGGTACATAAATGAAAACTGAGTGCACTACGTTACGTGACGTTTTTCAAAAAAAGAATAACTGTCGCCGTCCTATCATTCTATCTCTCTCACACGCTGTGTGCACAGCTATCGGCCGGGCAGTATTCTTTGTGAAACCCCCTCTTTTCTTCCAATCCGTCCATATGACTAAATTCTAGAACGTCATTAGTTACGTCCATGGTTTTATGCATTTTTGGCGCGCGTCTGTATCCATTCTATCTCTTCAAGTAATGTTGCAGTTCTTCCAAAGAAAGCCCGTTTTTTTAGCTGCTAATTTACATCTTTTAACGTTAGCTGATCTTCGAGTATCTGCTACAATCAGTGCCAAATTTTAAAACCCTGCCTAGTGAAGTTCTCCATCGAAAAAGTGTGCAACGGATTTTCTTGATTTCCGCTTGCTGCAAACTGTTGGTCTCAAATTCGCAAATCTAACGTCCCATAACCCCGTTAAATAACTTATATTTTTATGTAGTGTATGGTTCCTACGGTTTGTAGGTTTTAAATAGAATTTAGAAAAACTTAAGATATTTACTTAAAAGGAAACTCTGCAGAACTGTATTTCTAAGAGATAACAGTATGGAAAGTTGTCAATAAAACTGGTAAAAAATTCTAATAAAACTGATATTAACTACAATTTTTATAACAAAAGACTATAAGTAATCTGTATTAACTATACATTTTATTAAATATCTACAAAATGTTTCTTTCACATTTACTGCAGAAAGTAGAATATACAAATTTTGTTTTTTATGAGATATCGTATAGTATATTCTAAGCGAATAAAAAATTTTAAATTTGGGTTTCAGAATAATAACATCTATAATACAAATTTTGTCTAATTTAATTAATTTAAAAGAAATACAGAGTAGTAATAAAAAAATTTACTGTATAATCATCTCACAATAATTACAAAATGGAATATATAATGTTGTAATATATGTTTAAATTAAAAAAAAACAAACAGTTATCAGTGTCGCTAGATTGTTTACTGGAAAGTTTTCGTAGCGCGAGGACAAAAATCAAATTTATTAAATTATGACAGAGGTTTTTAACATACTGAATAAAAATTGTTAATGAGCAGTGCGTAGTATATCCGTAATAAATTATCTAATGAATTACATCAGTGCTTTGTGTTGGTAATCAGCTGTCATTATCAGGGTTTGTTTGGAAAGACGTGCCACATTCAAAGGTTTTATCAATAACTTTGTTTATTTTATGAAGGATGAAATTATGAATTTAATGTTAAATACTTGCACATTTTTTAAAAATTATTTTAAATTATTAAATAATTAAAAAAACCTTCGGAGTACGTCCCTTTTTCCACTAAGAACCTTTCCTTGAATTCCTTTTTTTTATCAATTATTTTGTGCATTATTGCAATGAAAACAGTATATGTAAAGATAAGAAAATTAAAAATGCTTTTCTGATCGGTTAAGCCGAATTGGTGACAAAAAATGATCACTATGTCAGCTTCAATGGTTTCTTTCACTGAAGGAATTTTGACCTTGTACATGCAATATTGTGACACTTATCGCTCAGGTTCGTTTCGGGATCTGCGTAAAATAAATTATTAACAAACTATAGTTATAATTACGACCGAGTATTTACTATACACTATAAAATACAATAATTAATGTTACAAACATTTCTACAACTAAATTAAAATTATTACAATTAAGATACTTATATTGTAATAAATAATAACTAACTGTGATAAATTGATTAATTTAATAATATTATTTAGTAACAAATTATTTTGTACTTAAAATCTTGTAAATGAAAAAGAAATGTTCATCGTGTGATCTGTAGTATTTAGTTTTCTTAAAATTTGACCTAAAAAGAAGTAACAAGTTTTAATTTTATATGAAAAAGTTTTATACAGTTTTTCTAATTTAATTTTTTTTAAATAAATTTGACGTAGCTTTTTGCAGAAAACTAAATACTCCAGATTATAGGTCTGGAAATTCTAAGTACATTAAAAAAGTAAGGTAAAAGTAGTAAGTATTTTAATTCACGTTAATTTGAACAAAAATTTAGTAAATAAGATGATTTTAAAAAAATCGTAAAAGCCGTTTTTGAGAAAATCACAAAAAAGTGAAAAATGACACGAATAAACTACTACTTCCGGTTGGCCGATTTTGATGAAAATGTTCGTGTCGAAATTTCGAAATTTTCATTTTGAAATGAAAATTTCGACCCAAAAATCCAAAGTAATGGCATTCCATGGCAAATGGCCAGTGCGATCGAAAATTGTGTTAGATAATGTGATTATGGAGCAGGTGAGTAGTTTCAAATATCTAGATTGCAATGTATCCTTCGATTGTGAGAGTGACATACCTCTGAAGCTGAATAAATTCAATGCGATATGTGGAACCATGCATCGTACATTGAAGGGAAAAGCCAGAAAAGAAACAGAGTTGAAATTTTATAAGACAATGGCGATTCCACTAGTTACATATGGAAGCGAGGTATGGACCACAACAAAGAGAGACGACTCGCGCATACAAGCTTCAGAGATGAGGTTCTTGAGACACATTCAGGGATACACAAGGCTGGATCACATTAGAAACGAAGTGATAAGAGAAGAATGCAATGTACAGCCACTTGTAGATGTGATCAAGCAATATAGGAAAAGATGGACAGATCACCTGCTCCGAATTCCACACAACCGTTCGCCACTTCAAGCCTGGATGTCCAAACCAGATGGTAGAAGGGATGTGGGTCGACCGAGGAAGAGGTGGAAACCGGAACAGGCTCAATAGCCTAAACCATGACGAATGATGATGATGATGATGTTCGTGTCGAGTCCGGTAGTAGTACCTAACTTAAGTTTCAAGTTCGTACGATGTTCCGTTGTTTAGATGTTCTGTTCATACACGCACACACACACACGCACACACACACGCGCGCACGCACGCACGCACGTATACACGCGCGCGCGCACACACACACGCGCACACACACACACACACACACACACACACACACACACACGGACCAATCGCTAAAAACATGATTTTTGGGTTCAGGGGGTCTGAAAACGTGTAGATACAGTGAAAACTCGATTTCGAAAAATGGACACAATACTTTCCTTCCTATATATTCATACAGGCAAGAGAAAGTAAAAATTATTGATGAATGCACGTGAACCAGTTTTGAGTTATATGGAATGTATTGAGAACAATGGAAAACATTTTGAAAAATTTTGATAAAATTACTGCATATGTAAGTGTAGTTGACAAATTAATAATTTTTCTTGTTTGTATGTTTTACATTTGGTTTACTTTCCATTTCCATTTCCATTTTTGTTGGTGAAAGTGATATGGTAAAGTAATATTTACATTTAATACTTTTTAAATTTCCTGGAGCACCGTCACTGGGCAGTGTTTTCCTCTAAGTCATGAATGCCATTTTTCATACAGTAATGATATCAATAATCTTTATTCCACATGTTATAATACAACATTAAGGCAAAATGCACAAATCGGTACACAAGATGTAACTTAAATAAAATTATGCAAATGCACCTTAAAATTAAAAACAATGAAATTTAATTGACAAAATGGTAACTTATATAAAATTTGGAACTAGTTATCTCTTGTAGGAAAAGCTGTGATGGAGGATACCATCCATAAAAATACAATGTCAAAGATGTAAAAACATAGGCTATTATTTTTATATTCGTTTGAGCACGGCGAGTGCTGTCTGGTATCCTATAGATACTGTGTACAGGGATAGTTCCTATAACATAACAGGGATAGTTCGTATTCGTGTACAGAACGAAACTATAATAAAGCCAAACGCCACACGGTGGACAACGGTAACTGTAGTCAAGCATTTTCTTTATGCTGAGAGCTGAGAAGCAGACATTGCGGTCACAGCGCTACATGCAGTACACTATTTTTGAAAATACTGCTGTTGTGCACGATGCAGCACAAAGTTGTTTACGTATGCCTACGTGACTGTAAGTGATTGGAAGCACCAGAAACGGAACGTACGGCTGCTAATGCGCATGTCTGTTCCGCGGTTCTCAGCAAAATGCACGAGTTCTAGCAGTTTGGTAGTGGGGATAGTTTGGGGTTAAAAGTATGAAAATACCAATACATAAACCATTTACTATACAGTTACATGTATGTATGTGTGCGCGTGTGTGTGTATGTGTTTGTGTGCGTGCGCGTGCGTGCATGTGTGTTTGTGCATCTACTAGTACTGCTAATGCGCATGTCTGTTCCGCGGTTCTCAGCAAATTGCACGAGTTCTAGCAGTTTGGTAGTGGGGATAGCTTCGGGTTAAGAGTATGGAAATAACACTACATAAACCATTTACTAAACAGTTACATGTATTTGTGTGTGTGTATGTGTGTGCGTGTGTGTATGTGTGTGTGTGTGTGTGTGTGTGTGTGTGCATTTGTTTGTGTGCTTGCGCGTGCGTGCATGTGTGTGTGTGTGTGTGTGTGTGTGTGTGTGTGTGTGTGTGTGTGTGTGTGTGTGTGTGCATCTACTAGTACTGCGGGTCTGTCTAACTGCAAGGAGTCAGTCCTGCGGTTCTGCTTAACTGCAAGAAGTAACAAGCCCTAACCAAGTCCAGAAAATTGGTCTAATCACTTCTGCCTTGCTGCTATCATAGGAAGTGCTGCACTACTAGAATTATTAGGTAGGTAGTCATTTTGAACTTGAACATAAGGTATTTTGATTTTTGTAAAAAAATGCAATACCATATTTTTTAAGCCCTGAAAAACTGTGCTAAGCTCCAATTAAAAAAAATACATTTTCAAATATAGCTTACGATTATTTCTTACTACTTTTTACACCCTTATTCAAAAATTCATTGCTGTAATTAAAATCGTTCTTAAAAACTTTTTGTACCAATTTCAGCAAAAAAATACCCTGATAAACGCGCCTTCCTGCTGACAAATTGACAGAAATATACAACAAAATAATCTAAAATGGTCTTACATGAACTTATTAAAGATTTTACGATCAAAAAAACAGAAATATATTTTTTGGCAGAACAACCTTAACAAAAGTATCTATATATTAAAATACAACAAACTTATAGAATAAAAATGAGTCTACGAAAGATTTTAAAACAAAATAATTTTTAATTCAAAAATACACACATATAAATAAAAAAAACTTGTATTATATAGGCAATTCTTATAATCCGGTAGAGGCAATTCAAAGTATAATCAAGTGTGAGGCATTGTCATTATCAGGAAAGAGGCTTTAATAAATGAAAATTAAGTTAGGTGAAAAATCCGGTATGTTTATTATATTGTGTATTTGTAAATGTGTGTGTGTGTGTCTGTGTGTTCGTGTAAGTGTATAGAACTCTCCGCTGGTAACTTTTTATCGTACTTCTTTGACACTGGTTAACTTCTAATTTTTTTGGCGACCCGAGTACTCACTGAAAGACATACAAACAAATTTATTAGTAAGTCATACAATTCCTAAATTAATACAGTAATCTATATATTTAAATGGGAGTTCTATTAACTCCTAAATACAGAGCTCCACCGAATGGAATTTTGTAATTTACTACACAGTTTTAAAGAACATTGTGCGAATTTATTCGCACGGGTCCACTATGCTAGTTATATTGACATGTATTTATTTATTTGATCCCTTAAAAATGTTAAGTTAAAGGTCTATAATAGTTTTTACCCTAAGTATTAATTTTAGTAAGCTGAAAGGATTTTTTGTAGAATATGTTGTTTAGGTCAACAGCCGAAGGACTGGTTTGAACCTCTAAATGATTTACTAAGTAAAACGAGGAGTGAGGTGGTTTACCATGTCTTCCTCACCGAGTACAAACGTAGCCTAAGCTTATCAGCATGCCAGGCTCTCCAAAAATCATCTACTCTGCACCCTGAAAATGACATCTTCACTTTATTCACCACAGGGTCTGGCTGTATAGTGAAATTCATTATTCTCTGAGGAGATATCTCTGACTAGTATCTTTTTTACACCTCTACCTCTTCTGTTCTAAAAAAATTCAGTCATATAATTGGCTGACAACGTGATAAGAAACAGAACTATTTTTTGTACCCCTGGATCTAGCATATAGAGTGCAAATAATTTTACACTCCACCTGCCTTTTGTGGGCATTGCGGAATATGTTAATAGTTAATTTTTCTTTGATAAAGTAGGAATATTGTAAATTTTATTTTGTTGAATATGTAAATGTTTATAATATTGTAAATTTTAAATTATTTAGAATGTGAATCGGTCAGTTCAGAAAGCCCGTAAGTCACAATTTTACTTTTTTTTCTGTAGTGCATTCCTCCCTAAAAAAAATACATAAGTCTGGCTTTTCTAAGTTATATAACGCTAAGACACAGCTCATCGTTAAGGATATAAAATGATTTCTTCTAATTTAAAAATGAAAGTTGATGATGTCTTGAAGCTTAAGTTTTATTTTGTAGTGGATGAGGCTATGTAAAAGAACTATGCAAAAATCTTTTAAGCGAGATACGTGACTACTGTTTGTGACGAATAGTCTTCTGAACAAACTCTATTTTTTAACATTGTTTTTTTTATTGAAACGTAGTAAATTACCAGTTTTTTAATTCACCAAAAGTTAGTTTTTTGACCTTTGGGTTTTCTGAAATGACTGATTCATTAATTAAAAATTTTATTACTAGTTTAAGTTTCAATAAGCTAGGTATGTAATAAAATTATTAAAAAGTATTTAGTAATTAATTATTATCAATATTATACAACTCATTCCCGATCACAGGCTTTTCTTACGCAGGAATTAACAAAATCAAAATGTACTTTGCATTTAATAAGTATTTTAAATGAAATTGCACATGTGCTTATTGTTTAGGTCATCAGCCGAAAGGCTGGTTTGACCCTCTGGAGGCTTCACTGGGTAAACCAAAGAGTGAGGTGGTTTCCATACTGAATATAAAAATATTCTTATCAGCATGCCAGGTCCTGTGAGGGGCGTCTACTTTCCACCTTGCATCAAATGATAATTTCACTTCATTCGCCGCATGGTCTGGCTGCGTAGCGATATGAGATTCATTACTCTAAGAGGATATAAATGTGATTGTTATCTATTACATTTCTACCTCTGCACCTGTAAAATTCTGCATACGTACTCTGCATACAACCTCTGTGTATACGATTTTGTCATAAAATGCCCACCAAGGGCTGCAAACAATTTTTACCGATTGCCCTATACCGGGTTTCCACGAAATTTGAACTATAGGGAAATAACATTGATTTCATTAGTTTGCAAATATTATCTTCCCACGAATAAATGAACACTAGTTGCAATCAGGAATAATTAGAAAATATTTAGACCTCTTAAAAATATCAATGTAGATACATTTTAAGCTGTATTTTAGCTCAAAATATATACATTTGTAACCGTAAGTATTTAAATATTGTAGAAGTTAAGTATTTACATTTATTGTAAATTTAAGTATTGTAAATTTTAGAGATAGGTGGGTCGAATCCAACTGCGAATATATTTTTTTATTGTTAATAAATATTAAAATAATTAAAAAATAAAAACAATATTTTTCTTCCTATATACGTATTCATTATAGGCATGAGTATCTACATATTACTGATATTAGTCTTGTTATAACCTAGAGGCAAATGTAACGGGCTCTTAAACCCATAAGAAAGCTTTGGAGCGAAAAATACAGGAGACCTTTTTTGTTCCTCACCTTCTGAAACCCACAGGATAAATCCGAGGTACGACTCCCTTCCGGAGCTTAGAAATATACAAATATCTCGTAACTGAAGAGTTAAGAAAGGAAAACTGAAGGTATTAAGCGCTGACTTTTGTTAATCGATTTCTCCACCCGGAAAACTAGACTTTTACTAACACAATACCGATCACGTTAACTTTTCGCAGAGTTTTCTTAAAATAAACATTTTGGTTGATAGCGCAACCCTACTCACTAGCGTATTATTTTCTCTTGCCAATATGAATATATAGGAGGGAAAGTATTGTTGCTATGTCGACTTTTCGAAATCGGGTTTTGACCGGATACACGTTTTCAGACCCCCTGAATCCAAAATCATTTTTTTAGCGATTGGTATGTGTGTGTATGTGCGCGAGTGTGTGAAAAAATCTCGAACACGGAACATCGAAAAAAGTTAAATTTTGAAACTTAAGTTGGGTACTACTAGAGGACCCGACACTAACATTTTCATCAAAATCGATCAACCGTGAGTTGTAGTTTATTCGTTTCATTTTTCACCTTTATTGCATTTATCTCAAAAAAAGTTCTTACGATTTTTTTTTTAAAAACCACCTCAATTACTACATCTTTTATGGTCTACAAGACAGGGTAAGCGCCATGTCAACAAAAAAACTTTAAGAAGCTGTGCTCTCGAAGAAACAATGGTTGTTTTTTTGACTGCAGTTCTAAAATGCTATATTGCAAAAGTGTACATAAAGTTGTAGTACACAGAACATTGAAAAACCTACAACTTTATTCCAAACAAATTTTAGTATATCGCTTGGTTTAGCGGTAATTAGTGACTGTTTTTTCTCATGAAAATCTGTAAAATATTGTTTTTTTTAAGATTTCGGCGTTAGTATACTTTTAACGAGAAAAGTGTATACAATCAAACTTATAAGAAATGAAAAGATCAACGACTTTTATTGTAAATATTTGTCTCTATAGAGCCTAGTTTAGCTTCAAAGAGTCATATCCCGTGTATTATAAAGCCAAACTAAAATTAGTTTTCATTTGCATCATTCACTCATGATTAAAATTTGGTTATGACTTTGAGGTTCGTTTTTGTGTAATTCTAATGTTTTATTTCTAATGTTATATTTTGTTCATTATTTTCATTGGCAAGAGGATTTCGTTTGAGTGTTTCACAGCAGATTTCTTTTGTAATTGTGGTGGTAGTGAATCGCCCCCACTGGCACATATTGCACAGGCCAAGCGACTCAGCGGTTACAGGATGAGTGAACGATTGCTTACGAATCGTTGTTCGTTGTTGGCATTTTAAATCTTTACATAGTTTTACTGTACTATTGAAAATTGCCTATAAAAGGCAGGTGAAGTGTTAAATTATTTGCACTCGATCTGTTAGTCCTAAGGCTAAAAAAAATAGTTCTGTTTCTTGTCACATAGTCAGCCAATTATATGACTGAACTATTTAAGAACAGAAACGGTGGAGGTGTAAACGACATTCGTTACTCTAAGTGTAATGAATTTCACTATACAGCCGGACCCTGTGGTGGGTGGGGTGGAGGTTTTTTTTGTAGGGGGGAGGGAGGATGCTTTTCGGAGGGCCTGGAATGCTGATGAGCATACGTTTCCACTTGGTGAGGAAGGCATTAGTAAATCACCTGACTCCTCGTTTTTTTGGTTAAGTCTCTGGAGATTCAAGCCAGCATTTGGCTGTTAACCTGAATAACACTACTCAAAATAACAATATGTTGCTTTAAGAACATATAAGAATACTGTACGGTGGATAGAAAATAATAATCAAAATTATTCTTTGTTGTATTATCTATTATTATTTGCTACGCATTAAAAATAGCTAATTAAACGTTTTTAATCTTTGCGTTTCTTTATTTTTAAATCATATAAATTAATTAATATTAAATCTTAATTATTGTTAACTAATAACAAATTATGTATTCTTAGTTACGTTAAATCTATTTTTTCAAGTAGTTTTTTTGCGTGTATTTTATTGGCAGACGGGAATTTCTTTACTATTAACCACGAAATTGAGACCTTCCATGTAAACCATAAAGTCGTGTAACTCCACCCGTCCTGCCATTTAGTTTTTGCACTCCACCCGCCCTGCTGCAGGAATTGAAATTTCTTCACTTAGTCAGTTCAATGTAAGCGTAACGTACACAACGTTTCGTAACGTTTGTGAGGTGTTTTTTAAAGTCGTTTTCGTTTTAAACATTTGTTTTTTTAGGCCTACCGTTTAATTGTTTAATACAGCCTTTCTTTAAAAAATTTAAAATTAAATTTTCTTTTTTTAGTTTATAGTAACTGTAATTTTAGTTGTAAATATAAATGAATTTAGTGATTTTGCGAACAATTCGGTAAATCGCCTCTGAATAGCGACCGTCGTTATCGAAAGAAAGAGCTTAGAAAACAAAGTGAAGAAATAATCAGTAACGTGTGTGAGCTTTTTTAAAAATTTGGCTAACAATCCTGAAGCAAGAACAAATTAAAATTTACAATTTTTATGATAAAGAAATACCCGTAAAAAAAGTAAATACTTTGTTTCCACTCTGGCAAATACGGCAACACTGCATTGCTGTCTAAATAGACCCTAGGCTCGCAATTTCATGGTTACTAGTAGTATAGTATATTGATAAAGACGAGATAGTAAAGTAGAAATTAATGTGTGTTTACTCACTTTATTGTTCAGCCAAATGCGGCCTACTCGGGTCGCGCTTCGGCGGCGGGTGGGACTCCTCATCTTCCGAGGAGTCCTCTTCGTCGATGGCTGGGGCGGGTGGCCGCCTCCATGGCTGCCACCACAAGAGCAGCCCCAGCCCGAACCCTATAGCCAGAAATATACCGATGTTTAATTTTTTCATGGTCTTCAAAATTTTATAATTTAAAATAATTACTGCGGGACCTAACCTTGACTACTGTTTCTTAGCAACACAATTTCATTTACCCCATTGTTATATTATTTTGTTACACATATTAAGAATTGTACTATTTAAGAAATTTATTGGTCTTGGGTTCGAATCCCACACGGGCATGGCATTTTTTCATACGTTACAAAAATTCATTTCATCCTTTACCGTCTGCATTAGAGGCAATTTGCAAAACAGTCCAACGTTAAACCAAAAAAAAAAAAAAAAATTAAGAATTTCTTTTTCGATTTGTATTCAGTAGAAGAGAGATAAAACTCCGGCGTCATTTCACGAAACTAATGTTTTGTTATTAGCTTGTTGTTTTCATCAGTCCCTCGACTGGTGTGATACTGATGTCTAAGCTATTTTTTCTTGCGCAAGTCGTACCATATTTACATACCTGTAACACCCTACATCATTTGTAATAATTTGTATATGTATTCTAACCTTTGCCTCTCCCTACAATTCACTCCCTCAATATTACTCTCAATTATTGATAGACCAATACCTGGATCTTTTAAGATATTTCCCACCAACCTATCCCTTCTGGTTAGATGTTTCTGTATACTTCTTTTTTTATCCACTTGCCTAAGAACCTCTAAATTTCTTATTTCGTCTACCCACCTAATCTAAACATTTTGTTATAATACCACATTTCAAAAGCTTCTATCGTCTTTCTTTCTACAGCCCCTTTCACCCACGTTTTACTCCATTATAATGCTCGAAACAGTGTTTCAAGAATTTTTTTTCTAATTTGTAAGTCAATGCATGTAGTAGGTAACTAGCTTGTACTGTACCATAAAATATTATATGTATGTTTCAGTAAAGTAGCAACGAATGTATAATATAATTTAAGTCAAATGAATTTTTCTCTGTTCGTAGACGCGTATTAACAATTTGGTATTTTGAATTAACTTGAGTCTGAATAAGAACATATCGCGGTGTCTCTTTTCTAATAATTCAATCGCAGTGGGCTTATTGGTAATCAAATTGCATTTTCCGTCCCTTGCTCGTGTCTCATCCGTTTCTTCATCCTCTCCGATTTTTTTCCTAAAAGAAGTCTGATATTGCTCCAATATAAATTTCGTCATTCACAAATAAATTGTTGAAATACATCCTGACAACCATTAATATAAATCACAGTATAAATTAAATTTATCACCTTACCTTCGTTTGTTTTTAAGTTTAAAAAACTTACGCGCGTTTCGGTGGTACCACCTTCTTCACAACAATATGATTAAAATTTAAAACGGTGTTTCGATTCGGCCATTTACATTAAAACTGTTTTAAATTTCATTCCTGAATTGGCAGAACTGATTTACAAGTGGAAACATTGTGTATATTTTCTCCTGTTATTTTATAAAAGTTTTATCAAAGTAGTAAAGAAACTTTCAAGATTTATCGTCAGGATCAGAGAAGATAAGTCGTATTTTTATATTATTAACTCAATTTACATTTATATTTTATATTTATATTTTTGAGTAATTAGTTGTCTGTATGGTTTACGTAACCTATACGAGGTTTGGTGTTTAGTTGCCATGGCTACCAATTTCAGTAGTCAGTGTAATGGAAACGGTAACGCAACTACGCCTCGTTCTAGCGATCTAGCAGGCTCTGGCAGTACAGATGTCGGAACAACAGCTGTTTTAGAATATTTAAAGGTATTGGACGACTTGGAGCATAGACAGTCAACTAATGGAATTACTTCTTCTTCTTTGACGAAGAAGAAACGCATCAAAGAATCTAAACGTGCTTATAATCATGTCGATACCAACGATGTGGATAAAAATGTTCTTCCTGATAATTCAAAAAAATTTAAAAGAACTTTAAAACCTAACTTCAATAAAAACCAGACTAAGATAAACTCTAAACAATTTGTAACGATTACAAATAGGTTTGACTGCTTATCTTCTAGTGACGAAGAAGTCATGGAAGATAAAGATATAGAAGATACCGAAGAAACCCAAATTGAAAACGTTTTAGAAAAACCGAAACCTCTTTTTATAAATTTTGTGAACATAAATGATATTTTAGGAATTGTAGACAAGGTTGCTAAAGGACAATATTATTACAAATTAGAAAATACAAATCAAATTAAATTAACTCCTAAAACTACTAAATTATATTCAGTTATAGCTAAACTATTGGAATCCCGTAATATAAGCTTTCACACGTACCAATTGACACAAAACAGGTGTTTCCGAGTTGTACTCAAAGGGATGCACCACACAGCATGTCTTGATGACGTGAAAACCGAATTAGAGGAAAAGGATCATGTAGTTTTACGAATTCATAACATAAAACACAGGATCTCAAAAGAGCCACTAAATATGTTTTTTGTTGATTTACAGCGAAAAGATAATAACAAAGATATATATCAGATTCAATATTTGCTAAATGCCAAAATTTCTTTTGAAGTCCCCCACACTAAGAAAGATGTGGTACAATGCCTAAGATGCCAGCGATATGGTCACTCTCAGGCGTATTGCAGACACCCCTTCCGTTGTGTTAAGTGTACTGAAGAACATCCAACGATTGAATGTAAAAAAACAGATCGCAAAACACCAGCAAAATGTGTTTTGTGCGGAGGATCCCATCCAGCAAACTATAAAGGGTGCTCTGTATATAAGGATATGCAGAAAAGAAAATATCCTCAGGTTCGGCCAAAAATAAATCCTTCTCAACAGCAAATTAATCAACCTCATCTTAAAACTCCTACGGCAATACCGACTGCTTCACCGCGTGATCCGCGCATTATAAACGGCTCACTACAAACGTACGCACAGGTGGCTTCTAAATTGCATACAACTCAGCACTATGTAGATAATAGCGTCACTAATAATCGTGTACTGAATCCTCATCCGTACTCAGAAGGAAATCGTATAACATATTCAACACAGTCACCTCCAGTACTAATGCATACAATTCCTGGAAATGAAACAAGCGTAGGCAGTCAAACCCTCAGCAGATTGGAACAGCTGATCTCGAGGCAGCTAGAATGTCAGGCTAAATTATATGACGACATTAAGATCATACTAAATATGATGTCTACCCTTATAGCAAAATTGTCATAATGGTAAGACTTCTTAGAATAGCTCTATGGAATGCTAACGGCTTGGCCCAACATAGCCAAGAAATCAAGTCTTTTATCATTTTTCAGAAACTGGACATTTTACTTATATCAGAAACTCACTTCAAAGATACAAATACGTTCAGAATGACAGGATACACGACATACCAAACAAACAGCCCTGATGGTAGAGCTCATGGGGGCTCCGGATTAATAATAAAAAATACCATCGCCCATTATCAATTACCAGCGTACCAAACTGAACGCATTCAAGCCACAAGTGTGTCAATAACAGATAATTTTGGACCATTAGACGTATCAGCAGCATACTTTCCTCCAAGGTACACGCTAAGGAAAGAGGACTTCACACAATTTTTCAAATCACTGGGAAGGCGTTTTATAATAGGTGCCGATTTTAACGCAAAACATCAGCGTTGGGGGTCTCGAATAACTTCCCCGAGAGGTCGTCTGTTAATGCAAGTCATCGATCAAACACAATTATCTTTTATTTCTTCAAATGAACCTACATATTGGCCTACTGATACTAGACGACTTCCTGACGTCATAGATTTCTTTATTAAAAAGGGAGTTCCTGACGCACACGTAAAAATAGAGTCTTGCTTTGACTTGTCGTCAGACCACTCACCTGTAATATTATCAATTGCATCCATTTTTAATAAATCACAGTTGCCTAAACATTTGACAAATTCATATACAAACTGGGACTATTTTAGGCAAAGATTAGACTACAAAATTACCTGTGATATTCCTTTAAAAAATGAAAATGATATAGACAAGGCTGTTCATTACCTAACCGAAACAATCCAGGAAGCAGCCAAATTGTCAACTCCGGACAAGACAACTAATTACGACAATACGGACGTCTATCAACCTTTGAACATTAAAATTTCTATTAACGAAAAAAGGAGACTAAGGCGAGTATGGCAAACTACAAGAAACCCAGTAGATAAAAGGAATTACAATAATGCAGCCAGGAATCTGAAGCGTTTGTTGCAGGAATATAGTAATGAATCATTACAAGATTATTTAAAGCAATTAGGTCCTAATTATAATACAAATTGTTCCCTTTGGAAACCTTTGCGACGGATTAAAAGACCCAATCACACCATTCCACCGTTTCGACTACCGAACGGCAACTGGGTAAAGAGCAACAAAGAAAAAGCAGAAGCTTTTGCTAGTCATCTTGAAGGTGTTTTCACTCTTTTTCCCTCAGATTCAATTGATGAAGAGGAAATTAACGAATTTTTAGAATCTCCATTTCAAATGGCAATGCCTCTTAAATTATTCTCCATAAATGAAGTCAAGGAAATTATACAAAAAAATATTTGTTCAAGAAAGTCGCCGGGGCACGACTCAATCACAGGAGAAATTCTAAAAGAATTGCCACAAAAAACTCTGAGACTAATAACAATCATTTTTAATGCTATGCTTCGTATTGAATACTATCCTAAACAGTGGAAAATAGCAGAAATTGTGCTCATCCCTAAACCAGGTAAACCACCTAACGAAATAAAGTCATACAGGCCAATAAGTTTGTTGCCAGTGTTGTCTAAAGTGTTTGAAAAACTTATTTTAAAAAGATTGATACCTGTACTCGAACAAAGTGTTGTAATACCAGATTACCAGTTCGGTTTTCGAGCGGGGCATAGTACGATCGAGCAAATCCACAGAGTAGCTGCTAAAATACAAAAGGCTTTCGAAGAAAAATAATTTTGCTCAGTAGTCTTTATTGATGTCTGTCAAGCTTATGACAAGGTTTGGCATCTTGGTCTGCTTTTCAAGCTCAAAAAGCACCTACCTCATCAAATTTTCAATTTATTTAAATCCTTTTTAGAAGACAGATATTTCAAGGTTAAATTACAAGCAGACTCATCACAATTATTTCCTATCCATGCGGGAGTTCCTCAAGGTAGTGTGTTGTCACCTTTCCTGTATTGTATATATACTTCTGACATGCCTGTTTCGGAAAATACCACATTAGCAGCTTTTGCTGACGATGTTGCAATCCAAGCTGTGCATAGCAAACCACATACTACTTCAAAATATCTGCAAGAACATCTACACAACATAGAGAGCTGGCAAGAAAAGTGGCGGATAAGGTCTAACGAAGAGAAAAGAGTTCAAGTGACATTCACACTAAAAAAAGACACTTGTCCACCTGTTAAACTAAACAATAAAACACTAATACAATCAGATACAGCAAGATACCTTGGAATGCATCTAGATCGTCGACTAACTTGGAAAACACACATCTGGAATAAGAGGAAACAACTAAATTACAAATTTTATAAACTTTATTGGATGTTACACAAAAATTCTAAATTATCGTTAACGAACAAACTAACAATTTACAAGACTATTCTGAAACCAATTTGGACTTACGGGATACAACTTTGGGGAACGGCGACAAAGTCAAACGTTGCCATAATTCAACGTTTTCAAACGAAATTTCTCCGGACAGTCACAGACTCTCCGTGGTATGTCACCAACAGGATCATTCAACGAGACTTGAACATACCAACCATCACGGATGAAATCTCAAGATTTTCTTCGAGGTATCATACAAGACTTAATAGCCACACAAATTATTTAGCGGTGAACCTCCTCGACAACAGTGAAGAAATTCGACGTTTACAAAGACTTCACACGACAGACTTGTTTTAAAACACAACCAACGTAACTATATTCATTGTAAAGAAAAAACTTTTTTTTTTAAAGTGATTATATATTTTATTTTGTAAAATGGAGAAGAACTAATGAGTTCTTCTTCAACAAGCCAGTTAATAGACTCTACCACTCATCTATTCATTGTTCCTTGCGAACAGATTGTAGATTAAGCAGTGTTTGAAAAAAAAAAAAAAAAAAAAAATTTGAACTAAAGTTGTTTACTTTTTAACGCCAGTACATTTAAAAATATTAAATTTGCGGAAACTCGTTATATTGTACTATTTTTCAACTCCCGCAATGCACTTGCTTTACCTACCTAAAAGAAAAAATCGTTATAAAAACTACGCGTAATTACACGTCATGATAAACTATAGCTAAGCAGTTAATCAAGAAAAGAATTTTTCGTCTACGAGCTTTCTTTCAGATATAAATTTTAGTATAGTTACTTGAGTCACTAGTTTACCATTGGTTTGAACGAGAGGTAAAGGGGGAAGTATCAGTGCGCATGCGCGGCTGCTTTGGTATCAGTTCGCCACCACAACAACGTAAACTATACTTAGAAGACATACAGTATATCGCGGAATCTTTTGTAGGTTAACTACGAATATAACTGTTTGTTACCTTAAACGGAAATGTCGGTTTCTCGAAAACCATTGTATAAATTTTTGTCGTAAAATGGATACTACGGCCGAAATATTAGAAAAACGATTTTTACAGAGTTTTATGAAAAAAAAACAGAAAATCACTAATTACCGCTAAACTAAGCGTTATACAAAAAACTGTTGGAAACAAAATTTGTAGATTTAAAAAAATTGTCTACAACTTTTATTATGTATACACTTTTGCGCTAAAATGAATATTAAGGCTGCAATCTTAAAGAGCCATTTTTTTACGAGAGAACAGCCTCAAGAATTTCGGCAGACATGGCACCTACCCTATCATGTAAAGCAAATAATTTAGTAAATTAGGAAATTTAAAAAAAAATCGTAGGAGCCGTTTTTGAAAAAATCGCAAACAAGTGAAAAATTACACGAATAAACTACTACTTCCGGTTGACCGATTTGGATGAAAATGTTCGTATCGGGTTCGTATCTAAAAACAAGTTTCAACTTCGTTCGATATTCTGTTCTTGAGATATTTTGTTCACACACATAAACCAATCTCTAAAAACATGTTATTTTGGGTTCATGGGGTCTGAAAACGTGTAGATCCGGGGAAAACTCGATTTCGAAAAATCGAGATGAAAACTATAATTACTTTTCTTCCTATATAGCCTATTCATACCGGCAAGAGAAAGTAAAAATTTACCATTTTTATAAGAGAATACCCCCTTAAAACCCTCCCTTGCTACTGTTACTCTCAAAACGGTAATAAGTTTGTATGTGTGTGGTACATAAATTGTTATTATGTGCTATAAAAATAAATCTTTTTTTTTTAATTCATTTATTTAACGTCGCATCAACTACTAAGGTCATTAGCGACGACGTTGGGGTGAAACTATATACAATGGAGGATGAAATGATTTTTGTAACGTATGAAAATATGCCATGCCTGAGTGGGATTCGAACCCAGGACCGCATGATGAGAGGCGAGCACGTTACCAACTGCTAAATAAATAATAAATCTTTGTTTTGTTGTCTAATTGTGTTTTGTCTAATTGCAATTACTAGCATTTACTTTACTAAAATGGAACTTTATTTGGTAGATTATTATTATTTTTTTTTTTTTTTAGCTACGGGCAGTTAACTTGAGCTATCTATCAAACTGAACTCTATGTATTTCTTTAACAAATTATTACTTATTATTTCATAATAATGCATTAGTACTTTATTTCATATCATCGTTTTTTTCTGTAACGGTAAAACATATCAATTATCAATTTTGTTGTTGTGTAATAATGACTTTTACTCATTATTTTAAATATTTTTTCTTTTTAAATTACTATTCTGTAATTTATATATCTTAAAATATGCTTTCTATTTAAGGATAAATCACTCAAAATTTTTCCATTTCAAAATTAAGAACTGATGATTTACTGAAATCCATTAGTTAATAGCTACTGTACATTTGGTATGTAACTTATGATAAATTATATATATGTTTTGTACTAAAGTTAATTAGTGGGTGGATTTCAAGTAATTTAGTTCAGTTTTCTGTATCCTAGCAATTGCCATCCGTAGAGATCTGTATTTAATAAACTGGTTTAAGTATTACTTTTCTGGTTTCAATAGACGTCGGTCAGTTAGCCTACGTCCACCAGGAAAAAATTTGGTGTGAAACACTCACACGACGTTCACTTGCCAGTGCAAATAATGAACAATATAACCTAACATTAGTAATACAACATTAGAAATAAACGGAAAACAACCTCAAAAAAACATAACCTAATTTTGATCATGAGTGAATGATGCAGAATGAAAACCAAATTATAACCTTAGTTGTGCTTAATAATACGGAAAATCACTCTTTCACGCTAAACTAGGCGCTGTAGAGAAAAGTGCTTAAAATAAAATTTGTAGGTCTACATCTTTTAATTCTCTATAAATTTTATTACACACACTTCTGTCGTCAAATGCATGCTTAGGCCGAAATCTTAAAAAAAATCCATTTTTTACTGATTTTCATGAAAAATACAGAAAATCACTAATTACCGTAAAACTAAGCGTTATAAAAAGAAAAGGTTAAATAAAAGTTGAAGGTTTTTAAATTTTCTACAACTTTGATTATATACTACACTTTTGCCCTAAAATAATTACATATTAAGGCAGCAATCTTAAAAAACCATACTTTTCTACTAGGGCATAGCCTTCCCTAGAATTTCCACAGACATGGCGCCTACCCTATCATGTAGAGCATAAAAAATGTAGTAAATGACGTAATTTAAAAAAAAATCGTGAGTCAATTTTGAAAAACCCCAAAAAGTAAAAAATTACACGAATAAACTATTACTTCATTAAAAAAAATCGATTTTTTAAAAATTTTAGCCTTAGTAGGCCTATGTATTTTAAGACAAAAGTATATAATCAAATTTATTGGGGAGTACTAAGTGGTGTCTACTTCTTTTGTTGTAATGATAGTCTTTGCTCAGTATTATGTGATCTACTTTTTGACTCCCTAATTAAAATATTGTACATTATTCCAGAAATGCTTCGTGGAATAGTTTGTTTATTGCAAGAATAGTGTATTGTATGGGGTGGAGTATGTTGAACAAGGATAGCTAACTGCAACTAATAAGGTATTTTGGATAGAAATTTTAAGAAATGGAAAATAGTAAAAATCTTTTTTTTTAAATTTTGATTCCTTCTACAAAGTTCCACAAAAAATGAAAAAGTGTTTGTAGGGTCTAAATTAACTTTCAGTTAACAGTTAGCGACTTTGTAGTCAGTCAGTCAACAGTTGATATATGAATGAAAAGTTTTATCGGGCCGTTTCCAATAGCGTCTTCCCGAGACCGGTTCTGAATTAACGTTAAATGTGCTTGCGGATGGTAGCTAGTGTTTGTGGACAGGTATTCGTTTTGGTTCTTTAAGGTGAGACTGTATGATGGTTTTAACTGAAAATTTTGATTTCCGTTTTTTTATGTTTTTCAATTGTTTAGACCTAGTTCAACCACAAAACTACGTGAAAAAATAGTATTTTAATGAAAAAATTAAACTTTTAGGAGGTTTACCCAGAAAAATTATCGTGTCACCAAGAACGAATATTTTTCCAAATTTATACGGATGGTTTTAGAGAAAAGGGAAATTTAGTACTTTAAAAATATCTGCATTACTGTTTTTAATACTCTCAGCCATTGGTTCATCTTTCTAACCAACTGTTGATGGGAAATTGAGTTGTTTGTGTTGTACATTTTGTTTTTGATTTGTGCCGTTTTGTTTTTCGCCTGTTCCCGCAAATTAAAATTTTTAACATTTAGGTACATTTTCTCGGAAACCATTAAACCTACCAGGCTGCAATTTTTATTTTTACCAGTTATTTATATTGCATATGCACATATTCTGGCATTTTTATAAATTCCTCAAATTCTGCAAAAATTATTAATAGTATGTAAAATTCCGTGAAATTTTTTTTTATATTATTCGTTATTTGTTTTTAACTTTTTGGTTCAACAACTTAAATTGAAAAAAATGTCAATAGCTAGAGAAACTCGACATCTATAAGTAAGTAAAGTTTCATTTCCCTATCGCTTACCAGTCCTGTAAAAAATGTACCTAAAAATAGCAAATTTAACATTGGCAGGGTACAAAGTAGGCTACAGTCTTCCCTTAAGACAGTATTATATTGTTAATCAAATTGGTTGAAGCTTAAGTTTTGGTATTGGTTTATTTCTTGCAAACTAATAATAATTATTAGTAGGCTAAGTTAAATCGCTAATTGTACTTATTAATCTTGTAAATAAAATAATTAATTGTTATAAGTTTAAAGTTAGTCTGTTTAATACTTATCATACCCAGATCCTTAACTGACTTAGGCCTAGGTGTTGCAAAATCTGTGAAGTAAAATTGCCTACATAAATATTTGGGAAATATCTCGAAGGTTTGTTGTTTATTACTTCGGTAACTAAATTTTTATGATTCTGTAAAGCGATTATTTTACAGATATTTCTAATAGAACTCAATGTAAAAGTGTAATGATACCACATTAGGTGTATTTGTATTCGCAGAAATATCTACTAATTAAAATAGCTATACTTAAAATTGTTTTGCAGTAATTAATTCGTACACTGTTGTAATTATATAGCTTCTTATGCAAATTCATTAATACTAAAAAAATGTACTTATGGATTTTTTTGTTATTTTTATTCTTAAAATAAACTAAGGTTTTTTTATTACAGACAATCGTCAGTATTTTGTATATACCGTGCGTTCGGAAAGTCGCTGTGCACTGGAATTGTGACTATGGATTTATGAAAATATGTATAAAGAAATGACTAAGCTTTTTGGAAAAAAATTTATTCAATACCTTAATTACATTGTTAAACCGTGATTACATTGTTTATAGAAGGTGTTCGAAATGACCTCCATTGGCATCAATACAGCATTGCACTCGTTTCATTTTGTTTGCAAACACCTTTCGCAACTGAAGAACAGTGATTCCTTGAATGTATGCCGTTATTGCGGCTTTAAGTTCGTCAATCGTGTGTGGTCTGTTCCGATACACAGTTTGTTTCGCCGCACCCCATAAAAAGAAATCGGGGGGAGTCAGATCAGGAGATCTTGCAGGCCACAAATTCTTTGAAATTATTCGTTCACCAAACACGTTGCGCAGGAAAGCCATTGAGATGTTAGATGTATGTGCTGTTGCCCCGTCGTGTTGGAACCAACCATTATTCATTTCCACTTGTGTTATTTGATGCGTAAAGTTCTCTAAAATATCAGAACAATAACGTAAAAATTTTTTTCCAAAATGCTTAGTCATTTCTTTATACATATTTTCATAAATCCATAGTCACAATTCCAGTGCACAGCGACTTTCCGAACGCACGGTAGATCAATTCTAAAATGGTAATATATAAAAAAACTATTATATTTTTGAATCTACACCTCTATGTAAGGTCAAGAGTAATAGTTTTACTTTTAGCATCTCCTTTTCTCTGATTTAGCCAATATTACATCTAGCGTGAATTTTCTTCTTTCTTTCAGAACAGAAAGAAACATAATTCGCACATACGTAAGCGTACCCGGTGCGTGAAATATAAAGTGGCATAGTAGCTTATGTTGTAACACATCATATTATACGTCTTGTGTAAGAAACTTGCGAAAATTGTGGAAAATGTTTGAACGAAGAATAAATAATCTTCACTATAGATCATCAATCATGAGGTTGCAATAACGAAAGAAAATGGAGTGATTTATTGTTGCATTTTGTATACTATGCCGTTGATCAATTGATTAATCCGTTTCCTGAGAAGTTTTTCATCTCAAGGGCATGAAAGGCCCTACCATTTAACCGCTGATCCGCCCTGATAAAGGCCGCTGGCACTTGATAGAGGAGAATATTCTTCTACCGGGAGGTTCCCTGCGTTGTCAGCCGCTTGTAACACAACCGTTGCAGGCTTCCCCACCACAGGGGAAGGTAAACGGCAGGAATTTCTTATTATCGACAACTAGGTTCATAAGGCATGTCCTACACTTTCAAGTTTTTTGGAAGAGACACACATCTAAACTAACCGTTGCACAAAAATTTGTTTGAAATAAAACTTTTAGGTGTTTTAATTTTCTAACACTTTAATCAGGCCTATACACACGTCTACCAAAAATGCATATTAAGGTCGAAATCTTAAATAAACCAATTTTACCCCGAGAATAAAGTCCACCGCACCAAAGAATTTAGAAAACGTGGCACTTACCCTATCTTGTGGAGCGTGAAAAAAGTTGTAAATGAGACAATTTTAAGAAAAACCCCTAGGTTTTAAGAAAAACCCGTAGGTTTTTCTTAAAACCTACGGGTTTTTGAAATATTTTATTCACACCCACACCAATCGCTAAAGATAAGTATTTTGCTTCAGGGGACTTAAAACGTGTTATTTCGGTGAAAATTCCATTTCGAAAATGCGACATGAAAACAGTAGCTACTTGCCTTTCCTATATATTCATTTAACCCAAAAAATGTAAAAATGCTAGAGGGCAGATTTAACACATTGTTTTTGCTTGAAATATCTTTGAAATTTTTTTTAAAATACGTTGCTAGTGATATTTTTTACATATATACATTTCAAAAAAACTGCCCATGAAATAGGTTTTAACTGACTCTTTAATCTTGCCAATTAAGTTATAAAGTTTGAAAGGATTTTCACACATGTGTTCATGTCGGTTTCATTCAACCTCAAGCGAGCTCTACAATAAATGACGTTCGGCTGAAAGTTAAAAATAGACTAGGGTTTTGATTTTAATGGAACCAACTGTGTATGATCTCTTTTAAAAAAATTTGCAACACCTGACATTGTTTAATGTAAGGCATCTACGCGAAAGAAGGGAAGGAACCAAATAAGAGTTTTGTTAGAACCTTCATGTGGAGAATTTGGAGTAATTATTCTCCGAGTTGTAATTTGCTACTTACGCCTCGGTGACGTGGACTCTACAAAAATAGGAATGTAAAATGTAGAAATGGGTACGAAGTAACTGGAAGCCTTTGAAATGTGGTGTTGGGAGAGAATGCTTAGGATTCAATGGATAGATAGAGTGACTAACTTGATTGTAGTGACACAAGTGGGTGAAGAAAGAACGTGACAACAATAAAGTAAGAAGATTCAGTATGATTGGACATCTGCTGTGACATTCACCCATGTTAATCACCGTTCTAAAGGGGCTGATAGAGGGTTGGGCTATGAGAAGAAGACGATACTGTAATATGTGGTTGGAGTAAGGGATGGAAGAGGATATCAGGAAGTGAAGAGACTGCCGAGATGTACGAGCATGATTGTAGCTTACCAACCTCCAGATTGCAAACAAGAAGGACAGCTAATGCTGTCAAACTTTCCTTAATCAGATCCTTCAGTAATCCCTAATAACCCAAGGCTCTTTCTTGCACAGCCTCATCCACTTAGTCTGATCTCCGTGGCCTGGCCTTTCACCTTTCTTACTCCTTAGCTCCATTCCATTACCTTATTAATCCATCTAGCCTCGGCTTTTCCAACATGTCCATACCATAGCAACCGTTTTTACTGATTAGTATGTTTATAGATCTGACCAATAGAAGTTCCTAAAATGTTACACTACTGTTCATACGACCAGAAGTAAATCTAAGGAAATTTGGAGGTCTGAACTTAAAAATAGAAGGTTGAAACTATCATCAAGGCCAGTTATTTTTGTTATATTACAGTAAACAGCAGTTGCTGTCGAAGAAATTGTGGAGCCATGAACACTCAAATATTCTTCTAAAGACCATACACTCTTGCGATCAATAAATTAACCGTAGTTTAGTTGATAAAAATTAAATTTAACAAAAATACAGTTTTGCTGAAAATGCGATTGAAATTCTAAGCCTCTCATTTTAATTTAATTTTAATTTTTTAAATTTTAGTGCCTATGTACCATTATTTCTTCATGAAAGTTTATGTGATGCAATTAAAAGTAGTTTAATATAACTTTTCTTTTAACTTTTTCCTGCATATTATACCTTCATTAACTCAAAGGTCTTGTTGTTTAATTAATGTACTACGAGCTGGGCGGTGCGTTTAAAGTTGGGGTGTTTAAAACTTACAAACCATATTTTACAAAGAACTGTAAACTGGCTATTTAAAATTTTAGAAATGCCTCCGTATATGTACCCTAAAATGTGTTATGAACTATTGTGTCAGGAGGTGCTGGCAGGTGGAGTAGAAGAAAGACACAAACTAAACTGGGTTTTCGTAGTTACAACACATTTGGAAAAAACAGATTGGAAAATTTTTAGAATGATGATGGCTTTGTGTTGGAAAGTATAAAGCAGCTGGAAATTACACGCATGCTCTGGCAGCTGGAGACATAGAGAACCCAATAGGTTTATTCAGTTTCCGTGAATATAAGTTTCTCAACCCTAACGTTTCTCTTGGCAATCAAATGTAAGTGAACAAAGCAGTAAAGAAAGTTAGATGTATTAATCAGTTACGACTAACAGCAAATAAATCTATTTACTTGTTTGTAGGTAATGTAAAAAATTATATTGATTGCAATGAAACATGTCCGATATATAACTTACGCAAAAATGTATCAATTGGTCACATTTTATTAGAATGATGTACAATGATATAAGGACAAGGTATATATTAACATATTTTAATGATATTGCAGAGAAAAGGGAAAAACTGGTTGTTTTGTTAGGAAATTACTGTTGCAAAATTAAGGTCTCTTTATTTATACGTGCAAAGCTTTAGAGATAAGAAGTATGTGTACTATCTGTTGTATGTATTATACACGTAGTATCTCTTGTACTTTACAAAGAAAAATTCTGCAATTTTATTTGTATGAGGCAAGTCCCCAAAAACAAATAAATTGATTATTATTATTTTTCATAATTTTTTTTATATTTTTTTATTTAACGTCGCATCAACTGCAATGGTCATTAGCGACGACGTTGGGGTGAAACTTTATGCGATGTAGGATGAAATGATTTTTTGTTACGTATGAAAATATGCCATGCCTGAGTGGGATTCGAACCCAGGACCGCATGATGAAAGGCGAGCACGTTACCAACTGCGCCAATGCGGCCGGCATTCATAATTTTAGTTTATGTAATTTTGTTGTAAAATACTAAGGCCGCAATTTTAAAATAAATTCCATTTTTAACCGTTTTTAATGAGCACAAAACGTAAAATCATTAATTGATGCTAAACTAAGCGTTGCAAAAAGTATGAAATAATTTAGTAGGTTTTTTAAAATTACCAATAACTTTGATTGTATACTTGTTTGCCCTAAAATACGTATTATGGCCGCAATCTTAAAAAAATCATTTTTTACCACGAGTCCACTGTTTGCTCAAGAGTTTTAGCGAATAGGACACTTCCCAGTCATGTAGAGGATGTAAAAAATCTGGTGAGAAACACTCACACAACTTTTCTTGCCAATGCAAATAATGACCAATATAACCTAACATTAGTAATAAAACACTAGAAATAAACAAAAAACTAACCTTAAAAACAAAACCTTATTTTAATCATATGTGAAAGATGCAAAATGAAAATCGACCTCAGTTTGACTTAAAAATACGGAAAATCACTCTTTCACGCTAAACTAGGCTCTGTAGAGAAAAATTCTCTAAATAAAAGTTGCAGATCTTTTAATTTCCTGTAAATTTGATTAAACACTTTTGTCGCAAAATGCATACTAAGGCCGAAATCTTAAAAAATCGATTTTTACACGATTTCGTGAGGAAAAACAGAAAATTGCTAATTGCCGCTAAACTAAGCGTTTTACAAAAAATGTTTCAAATAAAAGTTGTAGAATATTTAATTCTCTACTACTTTTATTAATACATTTTTGCGCTAAAATGCATATTAAAGCCCTAGTCTAATCTTAATAAACAATTTTTTTGTGAAAACAGCCTCACCAAGAATTTTAGCAAACATGGCGCCTACTCTATCTTGTAGAGCATAAAATATTTAGTAAACCAGGCGATTTTTAAAAAAATTAAAGGACCAGTTTTTGAGAAAATCGCAAAAAAAGTGAAAAATAACACGAATAAACTACTACTTCCGGTTGACCGATTTTGATGAAAATGTTCGTGTCGGATTCGGTAGTGGTACCTAACTTAAGTTTCAAGTTCGTCCGATGTTCCGTTCTTGAGATTTATTCTGTTCACACACACACGCGCGCACAAACAAACACACACACACACACCGGAGAAATCGCTAAAAACATGTTTCTGGGTTCAGGGGTCTGAAAACGTGTTGATCCGGTGAAAACTCGATTTCGAAAAATCGACATGAAAATAATATTTTCCTTCCTATATATTCATATAGGCAAGAGAAAGTAAAAATATGTAGTAAATCAGGCGAATTTTTAAATAATCTTACAGAAGTTTTTGGAAAAAATTGGAAAAAAACAAAAAATTGCGCGAATAAACTACTTCTTCCGGTTGATCGATTTGGTGAAAATGATCGTGTCGAGTCTCTTAGTGGTACCTAACTTAAATTTCACGTTTCAACTTTGTACAATATTTAATTTTTGAGGTAGCTTTTTTATCCACACACAACACATACACACACACGCGCGCGCGCGCGCGCACACACACACACACACACACACACAAAGACTAATAGCTAAAAAACATGTTTTTTGAGTTCAGGAGGCCTGAAAACGTGTATTTCCGGAGAGAAGTCGATTTCCAAAAATCATTATGTAAACACTAAGTACTTTCCTTCTCTAGATATTCATGTAGGGCAAGAGAAAGTAAAAGGGTTTCATGACACATTTACCCACTCAGCCCTTTAATTAGCGAAAGACATTGAGAGATGCAGGTTTATATCGACTTACCCATGAAATTAAAGCTGTCATTATTATTATTATTATTATTATTATTATTATTATTAAAACATTATTGAACGCATCAAAGAATTTTCTATTCATTCTCATCTAATATTTTAATAGTTCTAAAAAAACACAAAGTCGCTTTTACCGAGTTATTTTAAAATATAGAAGAACGTAAAACTTCTTAATTTTCTTGATTGATAAAAAATGTTGGCAAATTATCGTGGAACGGTTTTTTTCATAAACAGTTAATATAACAAAATATTTAGGCATCTCTAAAACATTTTATAACTAAACTGGTAGAAGGCTAATGAATATTTTTGTTTCATTTATGGTGCTTACATAAATCTGTTCATTTAAAGGAATTAACGGTAGGCCTATATAAAATTTCGCAATCTGAGTGACGCAAATTTTGTTTTCGAAAATTTATTAATTAAACTGTATTACGCAACGAACAATGTTGTCACATTTGTTTGTTATACAAAGATCTTCGTACAACATAAATTAATAATATAAACATTATTATTAATGATAAGTTATTTCTATTCTGATACTTTATTCGAACGCATTTTAGTAGCTATCATTGTAAAAAACATATTGGAGTCATTAAGTGTTCTGATTTTTTTCCACAGATATGAGCCTCAGTGGCACGCTATTGTACTGATACATAGAAAAATTATTACAGAAAATTATTTTTAAGCGTTGAAGTATTAACAAATCCATCTAACAGGACAAAAATCTGCAGGTCCTCTGTGATTTTTCGAAATAGTTTAACTAAATCCCAAAAATGCAACGAAATTACCACATCGATAGATTTTTAATCGGTAATATACTTTATAAACTCATTAAACAATGTCATGTGTTGCAAATTTTTTTTAAAAGACATCATAAACTGTTGGTTCCGTGAAAATCAAAACCGTAGTTTAATTTTAAGTTTCCCGGGACCGTTATTTATTGTAGTGCTCGCTTGAGGATGAATGAAGTCCACACGAACAAATGCGTGAACATACGATCAAACTTATTTTCTTAATTGGCGGGATTGAAGAATCAGTTGAAACCTATTTCATGGGCTGTTTTCGTAAATGTATAGATGCAAAAAATATTGCCAATAAAAAGAATTTCTAAGGAATTTTCAGTGATATTCCAAGCAAAAACAATTTGCTAAATCTGCCATCTAGCATTTTTAATTTCTTTTGGATTATATGAATTATTTTGGAAGAGAAAATAGCTTTTGTTTTCATGTGTTTTTTTTAAAATCGATTTTCCACCGAAAGTACACGTTTTTAAGCCCCAGCACGCCAAAAAAAAAACAAAAAAAAAACAGATTATTAGCGTCTGATGTGTGTGTAAAGAGTGTAATATGACAAATTTATTGGACATCTGGAGTTGTTTATTTTTTGAGTCTATTAAAATAATAAACATCTCCAGCTGATTGAAAAATTAATACTTTAAAATTATTTAATTCACATTGACAAAATTATTTAAAAGAGTTATTTATTTTAGTTACTAGGCAACTAAAGAAGAAGAAAAGATTTTGTACAAATTATTTTAGTGAGGGACAAGATGGCGAACCGAATAGGCAGGTCCCTCATTCATTCTTAAAATAGTATTAATATATAATAAATAGTGAACAGAGATAAACAGTAATTAATTATAATGTTCAGATTATTAAAAGAGATACTAATTATTCAACTTTAGAACAATAGGATTATCTAGTAGCTTTTCTATCGTAGATGTATGAAAACAATAACAATAACAGTAACTTGGAAAATATACTAATTATGTATGTATGTTTAAAATAGAAAGAATTAATGAACATTTTAATTTACACTTCAGACTAGACATTATAAAAGGATTGTGAGAATCAATGTGATGGTAATTATAAAGAACACTGTTTAAAATAAAAAATAAATTAATGAACAATTAATAAATAATTATGGGGACATACTAATTAAAACATTTCAAATTGACACCAACTTGTATAGATTTATTTATTTATATTACAATTTAGCATCTCCATTATGCGGAGTAACATTATACAACAAATTTGGCATACCCTCGTGGAGAACTCGTGAGGAATAATTTAGTTATGTAATAATTTGTCGATCCCTTATGAAGAGATATTTAATCCATTTTCAAGAGATTCAGGAAAAATAACAGGAGCAGAATGAACCCAAAAAAACGAACGAAGAACATTCACGGTAGATAAAAAATTGTTGAAATCAGAGGAAAGGAGATGCTAAAAGTAAACTCTTTGTGTTGATATTACGTAGAGGATTGATTCAAAAATATAATAGTTTTATTTTTTTATATTGCCATTTTAGATTTGATATAGGTACCAAAATGATACTGACGATTGTTTGTTATAAAAAAAAAACATGATAGTATTTTAAGAATTAAAATAACAAAAAACCATTAGTATATTTTTACTACTACCGAATTTGCATTAGAAGCGATAGAATTAAACATTGAATTAATTATTGCGAAACAATTTTAACTATATTTGGATATTAATCTTTTTGCGTATTGAAACACACGTAATGTGATTTCATCACACCTTTCCATTTGAGTTCTATCTGAATTAATTGCCTTACAGAATCATAAAAATTTAATTACCAAAATATTAAACAGGAAATTTCGGAGACATTTTTCTAAAAAAGTTTTCGTCGATTTTCAGTTGTGTATGTAGACAATTTTACATCAAAGATATTGTAACACCTACGACGAGGTCCGTTAGGGATCTGGGTATGATAAATAATAAACAGAATAATTTTAAACTTATAACAATTAATTATTTTATTTACACGATTAATAATTACAATTAATGATTTAACTTACTAACAAATATTATTAGATTGCATGAAATAAATCAATTACAAAATCTAGCTTAAACCAACTTGATTAACAATAAAATACCGTCCTCAAGAACCAAAACGAATACCTGTCCACAAACACTTGCTACCATCCGCACGCACAATTAGCGTGCGACTCGATAAAACTTTTCATTCACAATTTAACTTTTGACTCACTGACTACAATTGCGCTAACTGTTTTCATACCTTTCTATCAGCGGTATGATAGCTAATTTAAACTCTTTGAACACTTTCTCCATTTTTAATTAATTAAAAAAATCTCAAATTGATTGAAAAAATCCAAAGCAAATGAAACTTTCATACACCATATAAACTATTTAATTATGGTTACAAACCATATTTATTCACTTAAGTAATAACTTTTGGTACAACGAAAACATTTTAAAATATCAACATAAACATAAAATAAATCTAAATGATTTTACTTAAAAGTAATTACAATTAATTTTCTTTTTAAATACAAATCAATAAAAAACCTGTATTTTCAAACGAAAAGGTTTATTTATATTTAAGTAGAACATAAAAATACGAATAAATTTTTATACAAAAATTTTATGATATAACAAGTAGTTTTCAATAGATTTAAATTTTATTTAAATATCACAAATGAAATAAGCTACTAACAAAATAATAAAATCTACGTAAATAAAATATGTTATTTACTGCCTTGAACTTTTATGTATATTTAACAATAAATAAATCCGTTGGTTTACATAAAAAGGACGATACATTTGTTCATTGATTATAGTAAATTATTTAATAAGAAATAAAATGACAAATATTGTCAAATGAAGTCCAGTCGATATGATTGTTTATTTTACTTAATTACACCGTTGTATGTGGTTTAATAATTATCTACAAAATACCACCACTGTAAAACCTACTATGTTTCAATGTAATTTAAGTTTTAGTAACTGCGGTATGCTTTGTACTGATGTAGTAGAAAGATAAAACTGCGGCAGCAGAATAGATTACTTAGTTAAGGTAGAGAGAATCTGTTCAGAATTCTTTGAAGAAAGTGTAATTTAGACGATGCAAAGGATAGGGCATAAACACTTATATTACATGTAGAAATCTCTACCATGTCCCAAAATTCATTAGGCCGGTTTCCTAATTTATTTAATACTTCTTTAATTCAAACTGATAAGTTAAACTTATGCAACATTTTACATTATTACTGGTCAACTATAAAAACACTTATTCGTCAAGAAATTATTAAAAAAATATAGAATATAGTATATATATAAAAAAGTGTACCTATCGTTATCCAGTGATAACAAGAACCAGTGAAGATGTAATAACTGTCACGAGAAGCCGCAAGAAACTCCTTTGATAATTTCCTCCACAAATTAGTGTGCACTTTATTAATTGGAATTTTGTTCAGACGCTGAAATTTACTTCAGAATGATACAGAAACAAATAAAATTTAATATTGAATTTGCATTTTTAAAATCGAGATAGTTATTTTTAATTAACTGTAGCTGATAGATCGGAAACATGTCGTTCATTTGTGAGAAAAAGTAAGTAATTCCTTGTATGTATGGTGTGAAATAATTTTTTTTCTTCGTATAGGGCCAATTTTAGACCACGTGGGGTGACTTCAAGTTTCTGGAAGCTCGTTTTGCAGCCCACGTTTATATTTCCTCACTGTTGGCTTTTCTCCTTTATTCTGTCCAACCGGTATTCTTCATGGAAGCCCTTAAAATCCGTAATTAGTTGTCTGAATTTGATTTGGTTTATTAAGTTTTCTCGGTTTGTTCCGGTTTTCTCAATATCCTTTTTGACTTCTTTAAACCATTTATCCGAAATCTTAGGTCTGTTGTTCAGTGTCTTAAAAATTTGTTTTGTCAACCAGTTGTCATCCATTATACACAGGTATCCGTAAAATTTTAGTATGTTTTTTCTAATCGTTTTTATTAATCGTTCATTTTTCTTGTATAGCCCTTCTCGACCTCGTAACCTTTTCTATCCGTCTTCTATCTTCGGACCCATTATTTTGCAAAGGATCTTTCTCTCAAATTTCTCTGGTTCTCTTAAACCTGCCTTCCCGGTCATTCTAAGACACTCACTCGCGTACAGACGCACAAGTTTTATTACAATAATATAATGTCACATTGAATGGAATATAGAAAAGAAAGCATTGTTTCCATGCAAGTTTTTTGCATGATTTTAGCGGTTAGTCTGTGTGGGAACTAAATATCCCAAAGTCAGAGTAGCGTACAAAGTTCAAACTTGCAACGTAAGTTAGGTACCACAAGGGGGACCGACACTTACATTTCCATCAAAATCGGTTAACCAGAAATTACAATTTATTCGTGCAATATTATCTTCATTTTTTTGCAATTTTCTCAAAACGGCTTTACTTTTTTTTTTAAATAGCCTATCTCGTTTACTACATTGTTATGGCCTACAAGATTTTTGGGCTGTCCACTCGTGGTAAAATTTATTTTTAAAGATTGCGGGCTTAATATGCATCTTTGCAAAAAAGCGTATACCTGTTAAAAGTTCTAAGGAACGCTTATTTTAGTGTTAATTAGTGATTTCCGTATTTTTAAATTTTGGAGAAGTTGATTTCCATTTAGCGTCATTCACTCACGGTTAAAATTTGGATATATTTTCATTTTACATTTTTTACTCATGATTAAACATAGGTGATATTTTTCATTGTTTATATTGGCAAGAGAGTCGTGTGTGTTTCACACACCAGATTTTTTTATGTAAAAGCGTATAATGTAAAGAATTGAAATCAGATCTACACTACAAAAAACAAATCTTAATTGTAGGCCATACTCAATTTACGCACATTTACATATTCTCAAGTCCTGCTATCCCACCGATCTGTCATTTCTGCCATGAGCACCAATTGACAGTGAAACACATTTTATGTGATAGTCGTTTCACAGAAGTTCAAAGAAGAAAATTTCAGCTTCAAGATGTGTCTCTGAGTAAACTTTTCTGCCATGTAGACAAGATTGAAAGTGTGTTGCAAGTGATAAAGAGCCAAAATTTGTAAAACTGTACATAACTTTTATGATGTATTCAAGTAAAACTATGTAAATAGTTCTGTGTACATGTAAATGAGTAGTGTTGTGTGTGTGTGTGTGTGTGTGTGTGTGTGTGTGACAGTATTTTTCTGTCACCGATTGAATTGTGCCAATCAGTCATTGTTATTGTTAAATGTTTTTAATTCTTGTTAGTAATTAATTCTTTGTTGTTATTTTTGCTGATTGGTTTTTGTAACTATGTATTAGCAGTTTTTTGAATACTGTTATAATTTTGTTGTAATAACTGGTCGCTAATAACTCCATTGCTGATGTGACCTTAAATAAATAACTTAAAAAAAATCTGAATTGTTTGAATCTTTTTTGACACTTTTAATTGATATTTAGTATCTGTTATTAAATTAATATAACAATTTCTAAATGTGAAGTTAATGTTCCAAAACTTGATTTACTTGAAGGAGCGTGCAGTCATCACCACAGTCCTACAGAGGCACTTCAAACTTCTGCGCTGAGTACCCGGTATCGCCCTAGTGTACATGTTTTGTATGAGAGGGTTGTCATGTTATTCAAATTTGTCATGCATCGTCTTGTATAGTTGTTTCGCGACATCAATTACGTATGGGATTTGTAAGTCTTTGTGCAACATCGAGTTTGTGATGTAAAAGGGGCATTGCGTTATCGTTCGTAGAATCTTGTTCTGAATCGCTTGTATACGTTTCGTGTGTGAAGGTTTAGCAGATCCCCAAAGTTGAACTCCATATGTCCAGATTGGTCTTAAGACTGTCTTGTAGATTGTTAATTTGTGTGACATGTTAATTTAGAACGTCTATCGAGTAAGCGTTTCAGTTGATAGAAGCGTGTTTTGAGTTTGTGGCATGTGTGTGTAACATGTGCGTTCCACGTAAGTTTTCTGTCCAAGTGTAAGCCTAAGTAGCGTGTTTGAGTTGTGTGAGGTAGCGGAATATTATTAATATAAACGGTTGGGCAGTTTTGTCGTCTAAGAGTAAACGTCATTTGTTGCGATTTGTTTTCATTAATTTTAATTTTCCAAAGTTTAAGCCATGAATCTTAAAACTATAAAATATAACTTAGTAATATACATTACATTAAAAACAAATCTTAATTCTTTGAATCTTAAAACTTCCAAATTGTTTAGATTTTTGGTTAATTAACCATTAAAATAATAAAAAAAGCTTTTTTTTTATTAATAAAGTTAACATTATTTCTCCAATATAGAATTGTTGTTTTTGTAAAAGCAATTTTGTACAAATATATAAAATGATTGTGAAGTAAATAGTAGATAGAAGTAGATTGCTTGAAAGATGGATGGTTGTAAACGTGTACCTTGAGGCACTCTTTTACTGGAATTGACTTGACTGGTCAATATACGTACTTATACACACATTATACAGCTCAAGAATATCTCACAGTGACGTCATGTTAAGTGTGGGAAAGTTATACTAGGGTTAACATCTAAAACTCTAAGCTTCTCAGCCGGATACTGAACCGTCATTTTGGCGAATACATTTCCATACAGAATTATGTTGTATTTTCATAACAAGATGAAATGAATACGATTAAGTTTATGGTGAATACATTGTGTTTTTTCAACAGTTGCTCAAAAAGTTCTTCTTGTAATCTTTAAATCAAAAATCTTTTAAACCTTGTATTGTGAATAGGCTATTTATATAAATTTAACTACCTATTTGGAAGCTAATTTGGTAGCCTTGAGAGGTTGCATCAAAATTAGCTGACGTTACTGGCCAGTTAAAATTACTTTTAATTTTCTATTGTGTGTATTTTTGTTAAATAGTTACACCCTGTAGAATAGCAGTCTATGTTCCAGAATATTATTGATCTAAGGTCAAGCTTAATAAGCCAATTGTTGAAGAATTCAAAGATATCATTTTAAATAATCATAATTAACCATCAAAATAAATAATTTCTAATTTTTTTTAATTTTTTTAAATTTCTATTTAGGAAATTCACAATCTGTTGGAAACAATCAGTGAATGTGATATCACAAACTTTAGGAAAAAATTAACATGGTGTACAAAAACGTGAGTGGAGACACAGTCCAGTGACAGAACTCCGACGTGAATAGACAAGTGTAGCATTAAGTGCAGCATTTAGAACATTGTAATGGATAGTCAATTACAGTACTACGTTAATAGATGAGGTCTCGGCTCCATCGACGTTTCAGACGTCTTATTGGATTGTTTTTCTTATAATATTTATAAAATATTATAAATCAAAATTAAATATATGAAGCTAAATTGTAAGAAGAAAATATAAAAATTATAAATAAATATTCCAGAATTTAAATTGGGCAAATTAAATTTATTAATTTTATATTTTAGTAAATGGAAAAATAAGAAATTTTGGTTTGTGCGATTTTCTTACTTCAAAAAAAAAAAATTAATACGAATAAAAATTATATTATAATCTTGGGAGGTTTGTGTATTAATAAGTTTTTGTACAAAAGAAGACCAATTTGAGTGAATAGTTTTTCACTTATAAAATGATATTTTCTTTGGACACAAAAGTTGAATTATATTAGATTTATGGTTTTTTTCTTACTTATTAAACTTATTGTAACTGTGCAAAGACATATGGCAAAAATGTTCAGTGTGTATTACCTACTAAATAAAAAAAATTAAAAAACTTGTTAATGGCATCAGGGAGGACAATACTACTGACAGTGTACCAGAAAATTAAAATTTTGTTAAATTTAAAGTTTTTTTAATACTAGTGGTTGTGTTAACGCATTAATGTCTCTTCTTTAACTTCAATCATCTTTGTACGATTTCTGGTTGATCGGAACAATTTATGTTGCGTATTAAAAGATTACTATGTTTTTAAGTTAATTTCTGAACCTACGATATAATTTTAGAAGTTTGACGTTGAGGTAAGGGACGTGTAAGTAAGTCATCGTGTAGTGTTTTATTGGATGCGTAACTCGAGGAATCGATAGTGAGTCATAAGAATTTTTACCTTGGGAACGCGTTATTTGTGAAATTATTGACGGATTTGCTACACTATAAATCTGGCTACCGTACATCCAGATCGGTTTGATCGCCTTGTACATCAAGAGTTACAAGTCATGGGTAGTTTTGATTTCTGGTTAAATTTATTTTTTTTTATTTTTTTGAGAGGAATATACTTAAATCATTGTTTGAAAAAGGTATTCTACAAACTATTCAACCGGCTTTGTCTTTTTACAATTTTTTCGAGTTGTGAGGCGTCTTGTCATTTCTGAATTTTTTCGATGTAGGCTAATAACGACACACTACACCATGAGTGTTGCTTACGCTGCTGTATGTTCCATGTTTATGTAATAAGACTTAGAGTGTATAGTTTTTATATAAAACTTTGTGTATTACGCGTAAATGTTCAGTTGGTGATTTATATTGGTTTTATAGTACTTTACTTATTGTGTAGGTTTATTTTTCCTGAATACAGTTCGATTAATGGAACATGAACCCTGATTATTGAATTGCTATAAGTGAGAAATTTTATTTATAAATTAACTGGCTAAAGTACCGGTTCTTCGAACAGTTTTTTTGGTGCTGTGGACGGTCTGTTGGTGTACCGAGTTCGATCCCTGTCAGGTCTGATATTCTTTAATCATTCATTGTTATTTACTCGTACCTTCTTTCAACGTCAGCATTATTATTAATGGAAAAAAATAGTTTGGCGTAAAATAAAAGTGAGATCTAGGTATTTTTAAATGAATATATGCAGCCCTTTATGCTTTTCATAATAAATGACAGGCAAATCACAATAGGAACACCACGATTTTAACTAACGAACTATTAAGAATACTGATTTATTTTTTACAATGTGACCTAGAATGGGTGTATAAGGTACTGGTGGAATGGGTAGGTAGGTACTGACTGAATAAGGGTTTTACCGGCGCGTAGGCCTAGTTTATTGTTCTGTTTATTTTGTATGTTATTCTAAATATATTTATATTTTTATTTTTTTCTTAATTGGCAATATCTCCGTTGTTATGCATAAAAATGAAAAACTTTATATAATCAAACTTATTTGCCTTTAAACGTTTCGTAATTTCGATTATAACATTTTTTGATACATTGACTTTTAACGGAAATATTCGTAGTTTTTTTGTTTACCCTTCCCTCTGAACTCCCCCATTCCTTTGTGATATTAAAAAAATTATAGCCTGTTTTCATTTTGATTACGTCCAGAACCTAAATACCGAAATTCATTGAATTTGGTTCTGCGGTTCTTGCGTGATGCCGTAACATACAATCAGATAAACAGACAAAAATTCAGCTGAACTTCTTTTCGGTGTTTACTTGATAGTTCTGGCATAGAAACAAAATTTGGGCCATTTTGAAAAATTGTACAGACAAAATCACAATTTTATTTATATAGATTTTAGAATCTTGATTCTACAAATTTTCTTTACTGATTTAATTACTTATTTTGGTAGTTACGTCCACTGAATTAAATTTTGTATTATATATAATAACTGAACATTTTTGCAAAATTAAAAACTTTTACTTTGTTCGAATGATTACTAGTAGTAATGTTAAAAAGTGAATTTACTTAACGTTATGTTATATTGGCTATATTTTTCATCTCTCTTTATAGATGTACTGTATCGAAAGTAAATATTACTAGCATAGTGGAACTGTGCGAATAAATTCGCACAATGGTCTTGGGTTTCAACCCCTATCATTAAATATTTGATTTAAGTTAACAACAAAATTAACCGTTTTTAGAAGAACGGTGAATAATGACTAAAGTACAGTAGTACAATGGTTTAATCCTGAAAGGAACGGTTTCAGTTTAAAAATTTAAATAAAACAACATTAACACAATGGCTAATGCCAACTGACTGTGTGCGAGATGACACATATCCTGTATGCTTATGGAATATGGCTATGGAGCGGGTAAATGTCGGAGAACCGCATTACGTTGTAAACGAAATTTTATATTTTTCATTTCGTAAAATGAAGCTCATATTAGCATGAATTTCAAGTTTAGCACTTTTGGACAAATCAGGAAAGAATACTTTAAAAGCATGTAAAAATTATTAAAATAATTCACCCGGGAGTGATGCAGATTTAACTGACCCAGGCGCAAGCGTTCGAATCGGCAGTTTCCTCCACGGTTTTCCATAGGCTCAGTGCTCGCCATAGCGGATTGTGTCGATAACCCTTTTCCGTGGTTGGCTCACAGCTTCGCACTGTCTGCTCCCGGCTCGGTGACCGGGGTCTGCTTACACAACACACAGACCTCGGTCAACAATTTAAAACAGAGGCTTCACGTTTCGTTTCAAGTACTGTATTTAGTATTTATAAAAGATATCGCACTCACTTTTGCTAATAATGGGATGTTTTATAACATAAGGTTACATATTTATGTTATTGATTCATTTATTGCTGTATATATTATATCCTTGAAATATTGTACTTTATTATAAAAAAGGTTAGGTGACAAGCTTCTCTACATTATAATATTTATGTTAGTCTATAGGCATAGGTTAACGATACAGACCAGATTTTACCTAAGGTTCAGGTAAATTATATTCGTACTGTAAAGTTTTATACATCATAAAAAATGCCATATGTATCAACGTTGTTATTATTATTATTTTACAATTTCCTTCTATTATGTGTTGTATGACATTTTAGTTTTTACTCCTACATTCTTCCTGTCTTGTACAACATCTGTACTATATTTCACCAGTTTTTTGTTTGTTGTCAACATATAAATGTGAGATCTCTTTATTGTTGAAACGTTTACCGTTGTCTCAATCTAAAAAAACTATATATATGAATTGTATAATAATCAGTGTACAAAAATGTATTTGTTATAAATGAATTAACTGATACAGGTAATTCACGTAGTTTTTTTGGTGGCATTTGAGTTCATGCTACAAGCCTTCCCATAACAGAAAGGGGGAGTGTTAAATTATTGTGACTCAATCTGTTAGTTCCAGGGCTACAAAAAGTCGTTTCTTATCACAAAGTCAGCCAATAAAATGGCTGAATCATTTAAGAACAGAAGAGGTAGAGGTGTAAAAGACACTTATACTATTTTTCAAGGCTGATGAGCTCTGAGCGTATGCATTGCCCCCTACCCACTTTAGCTAGCCAATGACTTGCCAGCAACATTGTCAATACTTGCTCGTGTAGCTCTGGTAAATATTTCGTCAGCCATTTTTTGGTCTCTCAATAACAATCATAACCTATAAACATACAATCAGCTGATTATATTATAAAGTATTGCATGTTAACGCGCTCGATATTCGATGTGTTCTGTGCGAGATCTAAGAAGAGAGTGAACTATTGCGACGCTTATACGCATGCGCGCGTATTGTTTGTCGGGTACAATCTGACAACGCTGGCAAACGTTCTGATTGGTCTAAACGTGTGGAATAGCAGAGCTCAACAATCGTGAAAAGCATATTAGTCGGAGTTATTCTTCTGAAAGTTAATGAATGCCTGGCATTCTGATAAGCACACTTTTCCACAAGTGAGGTACGCAAACCACCTCACTCCTCATTTTACATATTATTATTATTATTATTATTATTATTATTAGCGTATTCTCCCTTAAAGGAAGGCGATAAGCAAACTGAATCATTTTTTTTCTTGCTGTTCTTTTTGTCCACCCAGTACTCTCGCATCCGTTTTGAGAAAGCCTGTTTCCTTTCTTCTGATCACTTTGGCCTGTGCTGCTTCTGCTTTGGCTGCTCTGGCTCTATGTCCCATCTGTCCACCTTGTTCCTAAATATGTTCCTATCTGCGATGTCTTGTTCTGTTATTTTCGCTTTCCTGAGATCTTTATAGATTTCACTTATCCACGGTGGCATTTTTTTGAGAGACGTTGTATACTCCAATATTTTTCTTGTTAGCCTATTTTCTGGTAACCGCTTTATGTGTCCAAAGAATTTCATACGTCTCTTTCTAACGTCAGCTTCTATATTTGAGAACTTTTCTACGGTCTGGTTTGGTTGTAATCTGAACCCGTTTTCCGTTTGCCTAGCACCAAGGATCTTTCGGATTATTTTCCTTTCTTCTTTTTTTATGTCTTCCAGCTCGTGTTTCTTATTTAATGTTAGTGTCTCACTTGCATACAGGAAAGCGGGTTTGATAACTGCGTTGTAGTGGCGGATCTTGCTGTTTCTTGACATATTATTATTATTATTATTGTTGTTGTTGTTGTTGTACACCTCCGTGTTTTACCTTGTTTTAGTATGCTTATCAGCATGCACGGCTCTCTGAAAAACATCTAATTTCCATCCTGCGAATGATACCTTCACTTCATTCACCACATGGTCTGTCACAATAATGAAATTCATTACTCTCAAAGTAGATAACTCTGACTAGTGTATTTTACACCTGTACCTCTTCTGTTCTTAAATGCTTCGATCGTATATTGGCAGACCATGTGATAAGAAACTGAACTATTTTTGCACCCCTGGAACTAGCAGATCGAGTGCAAATAATTTAACACTCCACCTCTCTGTTATACGCATAATAAACCGATAAAACATAATAAATCGAATCAAATTCAGACTAGTGACTAGTGTTTTCAAGCGCTTCTACGAAAAACAAAAGCAGAGCAACGTATGGACGAACGAAAGGAGAAAAGCGTACAGTAAAAGAATACAATGATTGGGCTGCAGAAAGAGCTTCCAAAATTTTTTAATTTACGTAACATAGTTTAAAATGACTATACGACAAAATTTATAAACTAAAACGCTTTGTTAGTGAGTTTTATTCCTTGAATATGCGGGCCTGGTTCCCTGTATAAATTGGCGAGATCAAAATAAAGTCTGTTATTTCAATATTAGTTGTATTACAGTAAGTTTAGCCATTCATGAATTCAAAATTTATAATACCGAAATAACTTTTAGCTACATTTTAAAATTGTAAGCCACGTGTCAACATTTTGATTAGTAGCGACTGCATTGGGCTGAGGAACGATGGGTTTGAACTTGTAATAATTTTGCAGATCCTGGCCGGAAATCGAACCCGAGATCTCCGCTTTGCTGCTTGTAGCTTGCTAACCTCATTTTTGTTGCTATATAATGAATCTAATAATTAAACGATTCCAGTTGATGCTGTAGTATGAGCAACTGGTTTTTATGCTTGGAGTTCTGCCTTCGATTCTCAGCCAGATCTGGCATATTTTCATTACTGATTATCATCCATCACCCTTCATCGTCTGCATAAACATTAATGCGCAATATAGACTAATGTAAAACAGAGCATTTTTAACATTTCTGGTTTCTAATCAAATTTATGAAATCTATAAAAATTTAACTATAAATTTTTTACAGTAATAGTCTATGATCAAATACTGAAAGATTGATGTTAACATTGTAATCTTATTTAGATATAATCTTATTATGTTTTTTTCGTTAATTAATAATATAGTCAAGTGAATTTAAAAAGAAACTAAAAAAAATCTTTTATACGAATACTAAGTTATGCAGTAACGAATATAAAATTTTGCAAACCCATTTATAATATTTGGACTTGGTACAAAAAGTCATTAAAAGATAATTTTTATTGTATAGGTGGTTAACCTGATCGTATAGTAATATGGTAGTACTAGTGTCTATTATCAGAAGCAAATAATCGTAGAAATAACAAAACGTTAGATGCAACAGCTACAACAAAACTGAACGAGTGGTTTTTAAAACAGTTTTATTGGATTGAAAGTCAATTTGCCTGTACTATCAAGATGCTTAGTCATGATTACTTGAGAAACTGTTGGATGCTAAAGCCGTTCCGCAATCCTCTTTTCCTATAGATGGACTTCATCCTATAGAGTTCTTATTCTTTTTCTTCTTGGCTCTGGGCAGTTATCTGGAATCTTCTTTCCCATGCACCGTGTCAGTCAGTTCTAAACGTTTGTTTGCCCCAATGTTTAAAACTTGGAATGGTTCACTGATTTGGTTAGTGGTAGTGCTATAGTTTAAAAAAAAATAAAAGGTATTCATGGATGTTGGTCGACACCATAACAATAATGATTAAAAAAACCAACATTAAGCATTATATTTACCTTGTTATTATTGTTATAACTTATTATAAAATAGAAGTGTAGCGTATGATTAATCTGTAACCATAATGAAACACCTTCAACTAAACCAACAACTTCTTCTCTCTATCAAGATTTATTTTTTAAAAGTTTTATTGGTTTCTTAAATTCATTTTTTAATTCTCAATATTATGAACGTAACTAGGTGTTTTATTTTATACACGTAATCGTGTACACGCGTTGTTGATGTGCAGGAGGTGATTTGTTGGACGTGTTATGTAATGTTACTAGTATATGTATGAAACATGTAAACGTTTTCAGTTTATTCGTTTCGTTTTGTATTTCATAAAATAATATAATATAAAGTTATAATTTCAGTTTGCAGTCCCACATGTAAGATGTTTGGCTATTAAATAACGAGACTGACGTAAAACATTTAATTTTAATTTTATACATAATCACTTATTGTCACCTTCAATATACACTCCTCTATCCCTACAACGCTCCATGCGAATTTTCCATTTTTGGAAACAGTGCTGGAAGTCATCTTCTGTCAGCTCCTTCAGAACTCGTGCCGCTTTCTCTTTCACAGCTTCCACAGACTCAAATTTGTCCCTTTTAATGCAGATTTCACCTTAGGGAACAAGTAGAAGATAATAACATGTGATGAAACGTGGTTTTTTGCTTATGATCCGGATACGAAGCGCCAATCCATGTACTGGAAGAGCCGAACTTCACCGAGAGCCAGAAAAGCTTGAATGAGCAAGTCAAAATTTAAAGCAGTGATGATTGTTTTTTTCCATGGGATTGCGTACCTTCACTGGGTTCCTGAAGGTCAAATAATTAATCAATATTGCTACCTTGAGGTACTTTCTAAACTACGTCAAAGAGTAAGGGAAAAACGCCCCGAAATGTGGAACAGGACAAATCATGGGTTCTCTACCAAGACAATGCGCCAGCTCATTCCGCGTTATCTGTCAAGAGATTCCTAGCCAAGTACAGCATCTCAGTATTAGAGCATCCACCTTATTCACCAGATCTTGCACCATGTGACTTCTACTTGTTCCCTAAGGTGAATCTGCATTAAAAAGAACAATATTTGAGTCTGTGAAAGCTGTAAAAGAGAAAACGGCACGTGTTCTGAAGGAGCTGACAGAAGATGACTTCCAGCGCTGTTTCCAACAATGGAAAATTCGCATGGAGCGTTGTAGGGATAGAGAAGGAGTGTATATTTAAGGTGACAATAAGTGATTATGTATAAATTAAAAATAAAATTTTTTACGTCAGTCTCGTTGTTCAATAGCCACACCTCGTATTTCTTGTACAGCTCCAAAGTGAAGGAATAGTTTGTAAATTTGTTTTATTCATTTAGAATTATTCTCAAAAGTGTCCAACAAACGGATTGGGATTTTTTTTTAAATTTGAAATATCTAACAAAAAAGTGATGATAATGATAAAAAATCCTTCCATAAAATTGTAAAGAAAAGTGTACTCTTGCAAATTAAAAAAAAACTGCTAAGTCCTATCTCCAACCGGAAATTTAAAAAGGAGCATTAAATACACCAAATTTAACATTCCAGGTAGTATTTGCTCCTCTGATCTCCTGAAATCGTTTTTTTTTTTAATAAAAGATCGAAAATACTAGGAATTCCGTGAAGAACGATGTATAGAATAAAATATAAGTCTACAACAAAAGCTTACAAAGATTTGTAAGCATATCAGCTGCTAAAAGAGCTTCTAAAAATGATTAAATTTACTTAATTTAATATACCTGTACAATTATACTAAACGACAAAAATTGCGGAAATACTTAAAAGTTCTCAATAATAATTATTTGTTCTTATATTTTACAGGAGGTCGATTATGTTCATTTTCACCGTGTGTAGAACAAGTACAACGAACGTGTAAAGTTTTGGATGAACTTGGATTTCAAGAGATTGCTACAATGGAATGTCTTCAGAACGAACTTTGCGTTCAGACTAAAAGTATCCCCGTGATTTCTTTAAATAAGGTAAGATTTAGTAATTATTTTTATATTTTTCAATAATTACTTTTTTCAAAAAATATTATTATTTATTTTTATAAAGCAAGAATTCAGTAATTAATTTTGTTTATTTTTTGTATTATTAGTTTTATATTAATATAATAAATATTTTAGTAATCTTGTGTATTGCTCATAACATGCAGATGGAGTGAAAAATTATTTGCATTCGATTTGCTAGTTTCAGGGCTACAAAACGTAGTTCTGTTTCTATCACCACAAGGTCTGACTATAATGAAATTCATTACTCTCAGAATAAATCTGAATAGTGTCTTATACACCTCTACCTCTTCAGTTCTTAATTGCTTCAGTCATGTAACTGGCTGACAATGAAATGAAGATGTCATTTGTATAGTGGAAAGAGATGCTTTTCAGAGAGACTGGTATGCTGAAAATCTTACTTTTCCACTCAGTGAGGAAGGTATATTATAAACCACCTCACTCGCCGTTTTACTTAGCAAAGCTTCTTGAGATTCAAACCAACCTTTCGGTTGATGAATAAAAATGTGAGTAGAAACTACAAATTTTTATAGCAATTCGAAAAAATATAAATTAATATCTTTAAAGAAAATTTTAATTCAGCATTTTATTCTAGTTGATCGGTTTTAGAGAATTATTATTAAGTCTGTCATTCAAAACTGGAAAATAATTATAAAAACCTTTTAGTTTTACCTTAAAACACTATTCTCATCGAAGTAATATTAAAATTTCTGAAAAAAAGAATATATAAAGCGTACATTCTTAAAATCGTAAGACATTTTGACTTACACCCAAAACTGGTTTAAATGATCGAATTAACACTAACGAACAAAAAATCTAGTCATCTTTAAAAGCAAATTATCAGAAAGTTTTGAAATAAAAACAGGACTACGACAAGGCGATGGACTATCGCCTTTGCTCTTTAACTGCGCACTGGAATTTGTCATGCGAGAGTGGTACAAACTGAATCCTAAGAACATCAGAATTGGTGGGAAAAATATAACATCAGATTAAACCGTCTAGGATTCGCGGACGATCTGGCTTTACTGGCAGAGCGTGTTAAAGAAGCTAGGTACCAGTTAGAAACCCTAGAACAATTAGCTGGAAAAGTTGGATTAAAATTCTCTTATGAAAAAACTAAAATGATGGCTAAAGAGACACCTGCATAAATTCAGTAAACATAAACGGAAACCATGTGGAACTAGTTAAATCGTTTAAATACCTAGGCGAACACGTTACACACAACAATAAAGGAAACATACCATGGAAAGAGAGACTGAAAAATTATCTAAATCACAACAAATAACCAAAAACGTATACAACAAAAATGCTTATCTATACAAACAAAAATTAAACACTAAAAAATAAGTCATACAACCACCAGTTACTTATGGCAGCGAAACATTAGCGAAAGTGACCAAGACAAAAACAATGTCCTAAAACTTGAAAAACGAATCCTAAGAACCTGCATAGAAAAGAAAAACAAAGAAGATGGGGAATGTAGAATTCTTACAAACGAACAAGTCTATAAAGAAAAAGAACCCATAACAGATGCAATAAGGAAGAAAAGAATATCTTTTCTTGGACATCTTATCAGAACACCTACAGACAGAATTTTAAACAAAATGATTAGAAAACTCTTTCCAATCAGGAGCATGGATCCGAAATGTCAACGAAAACATGATCGAACACTCGGATTAACTTTCGATGATTTAAAAAACAAAACAGAAATATTAAAAATCTTAAGAAATAAGGAAAGTTGATTTGAAACAAAATCAGATGGAATATCAAACCCAAGCAGGAAAAAACCGGTCGTTTCAGAGGGAGTTTGGCAAGCAAGATCACCCCGAATGAAGGCATACTGGCAGAACATCAAGCTAAAGAATATGAAAAAGAAGAAGCTTTCTAAATTTGACTGAAGTGATCCATTGTGATCATAAAAGACAAAAAAACTTACATCCATCAAAATGAAAACTACACACCCATCAAACTTCATTCGAGAACAGTAAAAAATAATGGAAAAACAAAGCTGAAAGGTCGTGTGAAGAAAGCAATAAACGTGCAAAAGATTATGAGTTTTTAAAAAACTATTTTGCATTAAATATGTAGGTTTATTAAAACAAAGTAACATTCTTTTAAAAGAGTAATTGGTACATAGTAATCGTAAGTTATGTTATGACTATAGACTTTTAGCATTCATACTAAACGTCTAAGTGGATGGCATTTCATATGATCAAGTATACGTTAATAACACAATATTGTTTAACTTAATATTTGAAGCATTATCTTATATTATAATGTAATTATAAATTGCTTTGGTTATAAGGTGAAAGGTCACATTAAACCGACCGAAGTATGTTTATGTTATACTGAAGAGGTACATTTTAAATTCTAACCCTAACCTATTAAGTACAGTTTAATAGTATTAAAATTTTTAAAGATCGTATAAAATTGAAATGTGCTATAATTGCAGTAATAATGTTGTTTTCCTTCCATTTAAACGTAACTGTTTATTTTCATAAAATTTGGTTATACATCAGAAATTATAGTATAAATAAACATTTATTATTTTATGGGTTATTTCCAAACATTTAATGATTTTAATGACCTACTTAAATAAAAATTTGTTGTAAAAATAGAATTTATGTTGTAGAAAATTTATGTTATGGAAGTTAAATGTAAACTTTGAGGAGAGTTCTTAAATACGCACTTATTCCCCATTTTATTACTTTCTTAAGTATCACTATAAGCATATCAATGCAGATTTTTAGAATAACTACTCTTTGGGAATGTAAAACAATCGTATTTATTGTTTCTGGTTAATTACGGTTCCTTTTTCTCGTTTTTTTTATCCAATGATCGAAATGGTAGCTATTGATTACAGAATGTTCAGAATAGTCGTCTTTTTCTTACCCCTTCAGAACTGGTGGTCAAAATTCAAATACTTAAGGTTCTTTACTATACCTAAGACATCCGAACGGTAAAATTAGTTTCAAATAATATTTATAAATTGTCAGTTTTAGCTAGTAGTACATTTGAATGCTAAACAATAAAGTACAGCAATTTTTTTGTACATTCGGTGGTATTCTGCCTTTTTAACTCTATATAAAGATTTTAAGTTATAGTAATAGCCTCCCCAAGAATTTCAGCACACATAGCACTTACCCTATCTCGTAGAGCATAAAAAATGTTGTAAATGAGGTGATTTAAAAAAAAACCTCATAAGGGCTGTTTTTAAGAAAATCGCAAAAGAATGAAAAATTGTACGATAAACTTCTTCCGGTTGACAGATTTTGATGAAAATGTTCGTGTCGCGCGTCCTTTCGTGTTTAAGTTTCAACTTCGTAGAATAATCCGTTCTTCATATATTTTTTTCACACACACATACGTACAGACCAATCGCTAGAAACATGGTTTGTGGATTTAGAGGGCTTGAAAACGTATATATCCGGTGAAAACGGGATTTTGAAAAATCGACATGAAAAAAACTTTCCTTCCTTATATTCATATTCGCCCAGTTAGGTGGAGTGTTAAATTATTTAGACTCGATCTGCTAGTTCCAGAGCTACACAAATAGTTATTTTTCTTGTCACATGGTTAGCCATTTATATCACTTAAACATTTAAAAACAGAAAAGGTAAAGGTATAAAAGACATAAGTCAGAGTAATCTTCTCTGGGAGTAATGAATTTCATTATACAGCCTGTGGTGAATGAAGTGAAGGTGTCATTTGCAGTGTGAAAGGAGATGTTTTTCGGAGAGCCAAGCATGCTGATAAGCAAATTTTTCCACTCAGTGAAGAAGGCATGTACACCACCTTACTCCTCGTTTTACTTAGTAAACCTCTAGAGGTTTCAAACTAGTCTTTTGGTAGATGAGCTAAACAACAATGTATTCATATAGGGTAAGAGAAAGTAATAAAAGAAAAATGTCAAGAAAATATAAAACTCGATTTGTTAGTTTTGTAGAAAACAATTTAAACGACTTTCTAAAAATATGTGTAAAAATGTGAATATGAACCCTACGGAGGTTATTACAGAGCAAGTGTTTTTTTAGGACGTAAAATAACATCACTGATGAGTTTCAAACAGCCATGAAAATATCATGAAATTGAATTTTACAATATTGTAGATATAATTTAAATACCTTCTTGATTTAGGTATAAGATGATAAATCATAAAACGATTTATTGTTATTATTTTTTAATATACACTCATATTAAGTGATTTATAAGACCGCTGTTCCCATAGTATACTGTAGTACAACTATTAAAGAATAGACTAATACCGGTTAAAGGTTGGTTTTTAATATTGTCGGTATTTTAGGACGGCTGGATTTGTTTCAATTATGATATGTACCTTCTTTATCCTCCTCCCGCTGATTCTACACCCACCCACCTACCTACCTACTTGTGGAATCTCCACCTGTTTATGTAACGGGTGCCACATAAAATATTATGCATTATTCTTAATGTTAGTTATTCACGGAATCCTGAAAACAGTACAACCCTTAAAGTGAGTCAGATGATACTATCCCGCCAATGTTAAATTGTTGAAGTTTATGTACCTTTTTCTCAGAAACTCTACAAGATATCAATATGGTTTTTGTTTTTTTTTGTTACAATTTTCTTAAGATTTTTTAGTTTTTGAAAAATTAGTATGGTTTTGAATATTTTTACGAAGTGTCCAAAATGCACGTTTTTTCAAAAAAAGCTGTAATTAAAAATTTTTTTTCTAGTATTTTGCTAAACTATCACGTCAAATTGTGCATCTCAATTTTCCCTACAAGTTAAAAAAAATCATAATGATATCTTGAGTGGTTTCTGAGAAAATGGTAGACTACATAAGCAGAAAATTAAAATCTTAATTAGGTTCTAAAAATTAAAATCGTTGAGTGACAGGCAATATAGGATATAAAAATATTAATCATGACTATAACCTTCATTGTTTTCTTTTGCTTCTTGTTTAAGTTTATCTTCGTATAAAATGTCATGGTAGGCCTAAGTTGTGTAAAATTTTTGTATTATTTTATAAAACCTCTCAAAAAAATTAATTAACTAGGTACTCATCAGAAACATATAAATTTGGTATCAAATTAAAGGTAATAATTTAAGGAGTTGATTTATCAAAAAAACTCAGAATCGATATTTTTTCAAAGTGTTAACCATCCGACTTCCCCTAATGACGAGTATGTAATTTAGTGCAAATATAATCATAGGTTTACACAAACTAATAGCCGTGCCTAGTTCTACATGGGAATTAGAAAATAATTCAGATTTAATAAACATTTTTTTAAAATACCTAATCTGTTGTCCAGATTTAGAGTGGATGCCAAATAAATTTGCCGGTGTAGCTCCGCGAACAGTTTGGATTCAGTCGGTAGATTTCGTGTCATAGTACTGAACTACCTATTTAAATCACATGTTCTAAACGATGTAAAATTATAATCTATTAGCGACGTTAAAAACATTCAGTTGTAAACATTATATACAACAATTAACGCATATCACGTACAACACATTACAGACTAATGTTTTCAGGTTAGTTGATACATAAAGTTGCGAGAGCGACGTGACTTTGATCACAGCTAGTACAGCGCTGACCCCCCACTACTCGCTGAGGTAACCGATTGCGCCATTACCAAAATAAACTTTTTGCCCACATCAGAAAACCGGCAAACTTATTTGGCGTCCGCTCTAATAAACATTTAAAAAAATAATCTGTTTATCTATAAAAATGTTATAATGTTATACCAACCATGGAAAACCACCTCACTCCTCGTTTTACTTGGGAAAGGCTCTTAAGGTTCAAACTAGCCTTTCGGCTGATGACCTAAACAAACAAAAAAAAGTTGTATTTGAAGATTCGATCCCTTGTGATTTCTTTGAAGATTAAGTGACACAGTGACATCTGTAAATCAAGTCGATTTAACCTTTCAATTACATTTTAGTCACTTCTGTATAATATGCCGTCTTGTAGTAAGAAACAGTTTTAAAAGCACTACCTAAAACTAGATTATACATTCATAGAAAAGTTTTATTCGATTTTTATCTCCTTTTTCAGGGAACATTAGCAATTTATGAATCACCCGGTGAATCGCATACGTTCTGTACTTCAATTTTGTTTTACTCTATTCATTGTACTATAATTTCAATCAAAATTGCACATAAGGTTCAAAATATATTATTACACTTAATTTTACTTGATTTTTTTATTTCCTTTATTTATATAGTTTTTGAAAAATAATTGTGGTACGTATGGGCAATTATTAGTGTATATAATTACGTATTATTACATTATAATCCTCTTTTTGTTGATGCTATTCAACCATTTTTATTCATTTTTTTGTTCTTTTATTACAATACTTATTTTTTTCAGAATTGTACAAGATTTGACAATAATGCACGTGATATTTTTTACTTACAATATCGTTGTTATTATTTTCATTATGTTGGAGTTCAATAACTTTTATTCATTTATTTTGTTTTGTTACAATTTCGTCCTTGTAGTTGAAATATCTTAAGTTTTTGTCAAATTTGTTATGTGCATGTATTAAAATTAAAGAGTTTTATACGCTGTTTAAAATAGTTTAAAAATGTGGTTTTAATCGTCTTGACATCTTTTTTCTGACATCAGTCTCGACTGGTTTGATGCAGTTCTTCAAGCTGTTCTATCTTGTGCATGTCGTTTCATAAATACATTCATGCAACACCCTACATCTTTTGTAATTTGCTTAAAATACTTTTTTCCCATAATTGAAGTTCTCGAAGCTCGTGAAGACCTGCGTATACTAAGTAGGCCTAGCCAGAATCATTCATGAGGATGGAGTTTCCTCACGATAATTCTAGTCAGACAGAAAAAGCTGTAGTTTACTGTTGCTTTCAGGTTTTTACTTGGTAGACTGAATGCCCCAAGCCACCGTCTGCCAGAGTGGCATGGGCAGATTTTCCAGTTTTGTTCTCCTTTAGACGGTCCATCATGCTGATGAGCGGTCACACGGCTACTAACAGACCACACAACATGAATGCATGGATTGGACACTAGTCTTCTATCCCGGCCGGTTCCTGTAAGCCTTTTGTAAAAGGAATTAAGGGGTCTTCTTTCAGTTGATGAGAGTAGCCCTTCATAGCTCGTCAAAATCCTATGGAATCATTAAAAATTAGCTATATTTTTTGTTTTGAAGGTTTTAAAAAGATTCTTCAAAATTTAAAATATATTTTAAATAAATAAGTCTATTCAATACGATATCTTTGCCTCCCTGTTACGTAATATTCTTCGTTATCACTTCTAGGACATAGTCGTCATTGCGATAATTTTACTGAAGTTGATCCGTGCGATTTTCACTCATACTTATTTTGCAATTTTCTTTCTCAAAAACTGTTACTATGATTTTTTTAGAAAATCGCTTTACTAACTACTTTTATTATGCTCTACAAGATACGGTAAACGAAATACTGTTGAAATTCTTGGGTAGACCTTTACTCTCGTAGTATATATTTTTAAGATTGCGGCCTTAATATGAATTTTAGGGCAAAAGTGTTTAATGAAAAAAAATAAAAAATCTACATTTGTCTCAAACATTTTTTCTACAACTCGTAGTTCAATGTCAATTAGTGGTTTCTAGTATTTTTCTCATCAAAATCGGTAAAAAAAAATATTTTTTTAAGATTGTGACCTTTGAATGCATTTAACGACAAAAGTGTAGCCTATCATGAAAGTTATAAAAAATGTAAAAATCTAAAACTTTTTTTTCAAGCATGTTTTCTACGGAGCTTAATTTAGTTTCAGTTAGTGATATTTACGTATTTTTAAGTTCTCAGATGTTAATTTTAATTTTGCGTAATTTACTCTTGATTAAAATAAGGTTATGGTTTTCATTTTATATTGTTTACTCATCATTAAACATAGGTTGTATTTTCATTATTAATAAGCCTATTGGCAAGAAAAATCGTCGTGTGAGTGTTTCACATTAGATTTGCAATCTCAGTGTAATCGAAAGCACATAAAAAAAGTACGAAAACTTTATTCCACTGCAACAAATATTTGTAAAACAAGGAAATTCTAATACACAAAAGACAAGAGTTTACATGAAACTCGAATTTGGCAAATTGCCAAACAAACTGATGATAGAAATTTACTAGAAAAATACCTGAAAATATGTGGTTATATTAATTCTTATCATTTACATCAACCGGCAAATACAAATTACATAAATAAAACTTAAAACTATATAAAAATACTAGATTATAGAAATAACTGTACATAGTATAGGGGCATATAATTTCATATAAATATCAGTAATTTTGGACCAAATTTATATAAAATTTTCAAACTAACAAAAATGCGTAAATAGTTATTTACAAAAGTTTATGCAAATATTTAGGGAAACAAACTAATATTTATTTTGGAATTATAAAATAATAATTTGAGTAAACATAAGAAATATAATCCAAATATAACACTATGAAAATATAATAGTTTATTATAACACTATATTATAGTATAAAATACGAAATAACATGTTGTAAATTATATAGTAATAAATAAGTAGGTTTTTTTATATGAAAGTTTTTTTATATGTAATTTGCAATAATAGTTATTTTAAAGGCTTATATAATATTGGAGTTTATGAATTGTTATGTATACTAATGTTATCTATTACAAAGTTTACAAATTTCTAATAAATTGGTTAATACTTTTATTTTATCTGTCTTTAAAAGTTAAATAATAGTTATAGATACTTCGGTTACGAGAATGCCTTTTGCGTATGGATTGGCTGTGAGGAAGGAAAAAAAAATTTGATAGTGCTGCCAACTTAAACATTAAGACACTATGTTTCACTACCGTGAAGTTACTACATACATTTTGTAAGCTGTGGTTTATTGCCAAGGAAATGTTATCTTTATAAACGTTATAAGAATCCAGACCGCAGAGATTTCTACGAAGGACTAAGGGGTATACACGCTTGAACAAAATAAGAAATGAGGAAATAAGATCAGAATGGGGTATTTACAACTTGAACGAAAAGATAAAGGATTATCGCCAAAGTTCGAGACAGCATATGGCAAAGACGTCAGATCACAGGATGCCTAAGTAGGCGTACAGATATGCTCCAGAAGGTAAAGGGGATGTCGGTAGACGTAGAAAAGATAGAAATAGATGATATAGTATGTAAGTTAATTTGCTTTAAATATTCTAACCTTTACCTTCCCCTACAATTCATTCCCTCAATATTACCCTCCATTTTTGATAGACCAATACCTGAATGTCTTAAGATATGCCCCTCTAGTCTATCCCTTCTTCTGGTAAGATGCTTTTATGTACTTCTTTTTTCATCCACTCGCCTAAGAACCTCTAAATTACTTGTTTTGTCCACCCACTTAATCTTTAACATTTTCCAGTAACACCACATTTTAAACTTCTACCTTCTTCCTTTCAACAGTCCCTATCACCCACGTTTGACTTCCGTATAATTCTACATTCCAAAGATAGTGTTTAAAGAAATTTTTCTATCCTGTACGTCAATGTTTTTAGTCAATAAGCAATCAACTTGAACAATATTCTACTTTTGATATCACTTGTGCTTCTACCATCCTTTGTTATTTTACTCCTTAGATAGCAGAATTTTCCAACTTCCCTTATGTTTTCGTTGCCTACTTTTAAATTTCCCATCTCTTCTAAACCACTCTTCCTGCTGCACAACCCTTTCGTTTTGTTCTGATTAATTTTCATGAAGTAATCCTTTTTCATGATCTCATCCATTCCATTTAAGATAGCCTCTAGTTCTTTCTTTGTCTCGGCTAATACTACTATATCATCGGCGAATCTCATCATTTTTATTGTTTCTCTTTGAATTCTTATTCCTGCGTTAAATATTTCCTTCACTTCTTGTATAGCCTCTTCTTAATACAAGTTAAAAAGTAGTGGTGACAATGAACATCCTTGTCGCACACATTTTCTTACAGCATCTTGTTTTCGTACCTCTCAATTCTCAAAACAACAGTTTGTTTCTTCTTCTTCGTAGTAAACAATGTAAAATGAAAAAATTATCTAATTTTAATCATGAGTGGATGATGATAATGAAAATCAATCTCTATAGAACTAAAGTTTCGGAAAATCACTAATTGACGGTAAACTTGGCTCTTTAGAAAAAAATTTTGAAGTAAGAGTAATAGTTTTGCAATTTCTACAACTTTGATTACATACACTTTTGCCCTAATTTGCATTTTAAATACGTTTGCGACATTATACTAATTCCATCCTTGAGAAGTTAATGACTGTTATTACAAAATTCGTACTTATGTCCTGTCTTACCTTAAATTTTAATTTTATCTTATAAAATAAGTTGGTTACTACTATATTATTTTTAGTCACTTATTAACGGGATATAGATGATAATGCATATTTTATTAACTTATTCACATAACATTTTAATGTGCCTTATAAAGTTATAAAAAATAACCAGTATTTCTAAATAAATTGAAGCCCTACCATAACACAAATTTCGTTTTAAAAAGTTATTCGTAAACACTAACAAATAAATTTAAAACTAAAATCTCGTTTTCTCCTTTTTTTATAAATGACAAGAAAAATAATCTTTTGCATACATCAAATTTTAATGTTTGAAATTAATTATAGTAATGTACGGAAACATAATGATTAAATTGGCCAGCTGAGGCATGGTATAATGGCACATATGATGTTGCTGTTGCTTTTGCAATAATGTAAGTTTGGATTACCTGCTCATCTTTTTTAATGATAGGGCGTTCACTTAAGAAATATTCCGCAGTGAGCCTTCTTAATTATTTTCTGTGCTATCTAACTTGTTACGTTTTGAATAGGCTGTTATTTTTTAAATGAGCTTACTTTACTCGCTTGTCTAATTACTGTTCATTTCTTAGTATAATTTTTTATAAGTTAGTATTTAAATGTATATATTTAAATTTATTAATGTCATAAGTCATACAAAAACTATAATAATTGCTAACAAATATTTAACCAAAATTTACGGATAATAACATTAGTGTATTCTTTTAACTCTACAGTTCAATTTATTAAAGTAACCTAACATTCTTGTCAATTTTCTATGATATATAGAATTAATGAATGTAAGCAGCTGAATGATTTGTTAGTTAACTTTTCCGATAATACTTGTATGCCTTTAATATAATTTTATTGATATTTTTGAGATCAGATAAAAGGTAAAATTCTGGAGTGTTTTTACAGTTTTTATGAAACAACCCTTCTCCAAAAGTACTTGAGATTCTAAGAAATGCCTTATGGTCTTAAATCTCCATGATTAAAAATTTTAACATTTCCCTCCTTGTGATTGAGAGAAAGCAACGTTTCTGTTGTAAGCGGCTGATGAACGCAAGGACCGAATATCTCCCGCGGTAACGAGATATGGACGTTGAAGAAGATGAATATCAGGAAAATAGGTGCGTTTGAGCTTTGGTTGTACAGGCGCATGCTAAAAATACCCTGGATGGAAAAAGTACCCAACGAGATAGTCTTGCAGAAAATGGAAACAGAAAAGGAACATATTTACACTATCCAAAAAATGAAAATAGGATATCTGGGTCACATTGTGTGTGTACCAAGACACGAAATGCTTCACTTGATATTACAAGACAAGATTCAGGGGAAGAGCGATGTGGGAATAATTTCTTAGTTGAAGAATCTTCCCGACTGGTTTCGTTGTACTCAGCGGAGCTGTTCAGAGCTGCGGTGTCCAAGGTCCGAATAGCTTTAATGATTCCCAACATCCGGTCGGAGAGGGCACTATAAGAAGAAGAAGAAGATATAGAGATTCCCTATTATCAAGTGCCAACGGCCTCTGTAAGGGCGGATGAGCTGTTAAAGTGTAGGACACCCTCTTGTCTTTGAGGTGAGAAACTGTCTCAGAAGGCGGACGAATCAATTGATCAATGGCAAAGGATGGAGAAGACAACAGAAAACCACATTAATGATCCATAGTGATTTCTTCAGGATGGATTGCTCTTTTGTAAAATATTCCGAAATAGACCCGCAAACGGATATCCGGGCGGGTTCTCTGAAGAGTAGACCATGTGGAATCATAAACATCTACACTGGAGGAAGTTCATCAAAGGGCCGCTTAAGATAGGAAAGAACATTAGAGACTGGGCAAACTTGAGTACGGATACTCCTGTGAGATTCGCTAATGATAGAGAACGATTTTCGAGTGTTGTGGGCAATCTTCGGTAATGGAGTCGGTATTATAAGAAGAAGAAGCAGGAGGAGGAGGAGAAACTACTGTAACGTAAAGTTCATAATTAGCAATGTTGAGAGGTATATCAAATTTGTAGTTACATCACCATTTTATTTTTGCTTGTATTGAAGACAAAGTCATAATAAACGGTTGACTTTTTTGTTAACTTCATTCAGGACATTCCAAAATGGGAGTACAGGACTTGTCAATATGTAAACCGATAATTCTTAATATTAACACACGTATTAAATTCATTTCCTACTAATTCGTTTATTAGCTTTTTGATACTACTGCTTACTTTCACCTATCTATGTAATATAATAATCACCTATTTATGTAAGCAATTTTTTTTTTTTTTTTGGTTTAACGTCCGACTGTTTTGCAAATTGCTGCTAATGCAGACGGTGAAGGATGAAATGAATATTTTGTAACGTATGAAAAAATGCCATGCCCGAGTGGGATTCGAACCCAAGACCCCGTGATGAGAGGCGAGCACGTTACCAACATCGCCAACGCGGCCGGCGAGTCATCTAAAAGTAATTAGTAATAAAAATAAAAGTAATAGTAATCTAATAAGTAAGCAAATCATCTAATATTTTTTACCTAATAATACACAGTTTTCCGTAGCATTTTATTTAGAAATTTATTTTTAAAATAAAAAAAAGTATTTAAAAAGAAAGCTTTTTGAACAAATAGGCTATTAAATATTTGAAGAATTTGGAAAAAATTCTATTTGTTATTTTTAAAGACTTTAAGTAGAATTTGTGAATGTTCATATTCTTTATTAAAATTTATTAGTGGTGGTACGTAATTTTCGTATTATGAAATATATAAAAATATAGACGAAATTTGCCAATATATACTATAAATACGATTTTTAATTTTCGTGAAATTTCGGTTAGGCTATTATAATTTTTTTGACAATTTGAAAGGATGAGGCCATCCACTTGCGCTTATTTTGAGGAGTAAATTAAAAGGTTTAAAATGTTACCTTGAGCGTCCATGTAAAGGTTGTTTTGGTAAAAAAACAAAAAAACATTGTGTCAAATGAAAAAATGGTGAAATCCATCAAGAGCACAGCATTATGCTGAAGACAGCAGCACAAAAGAGTTTAGATAAATTGCCTGGACACATGTGATCCAACCTGATAAACCAAGCCTACCACCGCATTGGCAAATTTCTTTGTCCATCTGTAACAGCAGCCATGCCTACATAATCTATGAACACAAATTTGACCCCGGAAAGCTTCTCTAAAATATCATTTTCAAGAACATACCACAGGATAAACTCATAGATGGATAAACCCATAGATGGATAAACTTACATATAGAAAACTACTTAACATGATTAACCAAGAAACTCCTGTTGATGTTATACAGATTTTAGTAGCAAAAATGCTGCTACCACAGCTTTGAAAAAAAACTGTTCAAAGCCTCTTTAGTCCAGTCAACAGTGTCGATTCTGAGCAATACTTTAGTATCTAGAACATAGTTATTTGCCCCTAACGGGTAGCTGGAGTGTTAAATTAATTGCACTCGATCTGTTGGTTCCAGCGCTAAAAAAACAGTTCTGTTTCTTATCACATAGTCAGCCAATTATATGACAACTATTTAAGAATAGAAGAGGTAGAGTTGTAAAAGACACTAGTCAGAGTTATCTCCTCTGAGAGTAATGAATTTCACTCTACAGCCAGACCCTGTAGTGAATGAAGTGAAGGTGTCATTTCCAGAGTGGAAAGAACATGCTTTTCGGAGGGCCTGGCATGCTGATAAGCATATTATTTCAACTTAGTGAGGAAGGCAAAAGTAAACCACCTCACTTCTCTTTTTTACTTAGAAAACTGGTTTGAACCTCTAGAGGTTCAAACCAGTTTTTCGGCTTTTGACCTAAACAACACAACATAGTTATAAAAGAGAAAATGTAGAGACTTCTACAATGTTAGCTTTTAATTAAATATTTAAAATACTGTATTTTATTACGTATTGATCGTTTATGTAATTTTTTTGTAAATAAATGTTAAATTTTGTTTTTGTATTTTTTTATGTGCGAATTTCTGATATTTATTTACGATAATTCGTATCACTATACAAAATAACAGCCTATTACTACTTCTATTTTTTATATATATTTATCAACCAGATGAGGTTACAACCTTTATTACCTGTTACAACTTGTGAATTTTATGTTCAGAAATTTTATTTTTTAAATAACCTATGTTATAAACATACTTTTTAAACAGTACTCTTTATTTTGCTATGTGGGAGAAAGTAGAGTTATTAAAACATAATGGAAAACTGATTTTTAAAATATTTATATAAATTATTAGACAAATATCCAGTGAAAAGAAATGACATTTTAAATAATTTTACCACCCATGCTGCATTCACTCACCATACGTACACATACGGTATTAAACTAAATTCATAACACTGATTTTTACGATCTAATATTTTTCAACCAATCCAATCAAGGTAGCAGAATCAAAGAAGGTTTAGAACAGGTGAAATTATTACATGCACTAGATTAGATACTTTAAAAGGCTACCATAACATAAATGTAGTATAAATTATATCTCATTATCAGACATTGAATTGTTATGTAATTTATAAATACAATTTATGTTGGTTATCATAATCGTATATAAGAAATGAACTTTATATTTTGAATTTTCTTTTCGGTATACATTTTTACATTCTGTTTTTATTTTTATTTAGCCATATAGATGTAGGATATGTTCTTCACTAATTAGATATATATATATATATATATATATATATATATATATATATATATAATATATATATGTATGTATACATGATAGTTTTAAATAATTTAAATGCGATAGATAAATGATTTGTTGAAATATTCTAAATATTTAATGTTTGTATTTTTATTATAATTTATCTATATCCGCTATTATTATTTATTTGGTTGTATTTATAATACCAAACCGCTGTTATTGTTTGTTTCTTTTTGTCGTATTTATTACATTTGGCTTTTCTTTGTTTTGTTTGATTGTTGTAATTAAATTTTGGTTACGGTTATCAATTCAAATAGATGAGTTACTAGCTGTTAGTAAAAAGTTTTACTAATAATAAACATTTATATTTGGAATGTAATTCTTTACGGCGAAACGTGGAACTAATGGAAAAAGGAAGACAGGCTTTTAAAATGTGGTTATGGACATGATTTGAATAAGTCAACTTGAGTGACAGAATAAGCATCGTAAAATTATTAAGAGTAGTGGAAAATAAGTTAAATTTGATGGACACATATTGAAACGACGTTAATTAATATGATATTTTTTTGTCATCAGTCTCTCGACTGGTTTGAAGCAGTTCTCCAAGGTGTTCTATCTTGCGCAAGTCATTCATACCTACATACCTGTAACACACTACATCTTTTGTAATTTTATTTATTTATTCTAATCTTTTTCCCCAGTTTGCTTCTCAGTTTGCGGAGAGGGTGATCGGGAGATTGCGGAGGGAGGAAACATCTAGAGATCAGTGGGATCGCTCTCTTCCACGGTAAATCAATTTTGTTCGATCTCAGAAAGTAGGCACACTTATTTCCTGAGCTGGTGATGAAAGAGATGAATGAGAGTGAGAGAGTGTCATCGAGAGGGAAATTAGGCTACGGTTCCCTTCCACGCCCCGCTGAAATTGTGTGAATTTTTAACCCGCCATTTCCCTTGTAGTATTATGTAAACAGTTCCGAGGGAGCTGGAGGGTTCTTTGCTGATGTCGGATCAATTGGCCAGGCGGCGGGTTTTTGGTTGGTAGGCGGTTGCGGCCTCTTTTGGACTGGACGTGGACGCCTCAGTTGAGTCCAAAACTACTTCCCCCATCGTGAGGGAGTGAACATGAGTTTTTCTCGCCGCCTCGGATAAAAAAACCTTTGCTTCCCCCTACAATTAACTCCCTTAATTATTAAGGGAGGGTTATTACCCTCCATTATTGATAGACCAATACCTGGATGTCTTTAGATATGTCCCACTAGGCTATCCCTTCTTCTAGTAAGATGCTTCCATATACTTCTTTCTTTATTCACTCGCCAAACAACCTCTAAATTTCTTATTTTGTCCACGCACCTAATCTTTAACATTTTCCAATAACACCACATTTCAAAAGCTTCTATCCTCTTCCTTTCTACAGTCCCTATCACCCACGTTTCACTTCCGTATAATGCTACACTCCAAACATAGAATATGATATTAAAAGGATTATTGGAAGGCAATAAGAAAATATTATGTCGAAGAATTAAATTGTATAGAATATTAAAAGGGTTATGAACTATCCGTTCCTATAACAGGTAGGTGGTGTGTTAAATTATTTCCAGGGCTACAAAAAATAGTTCTGCATCTTATCACGTAGTCAGCCAATTATATGTTTGAAGCATTTAAGAACAGAAGCGGTAGAGGTGTAAAAGTCACTAGTCAGAAATATCTCCTCTGAGAGTAATACATTTCATAATATAGCCAGACTGCGGTGAATGAAGTGAAGGGTTCATTTTTAGAGTAGAAAGTACATGCTTTTCAGAGCATGCTGTTAAGCATATTTTTCCATTCAGTAAGGAAGGTACCGGTAAACCACCTCACTCCTCGTTTTACTTAATAAAGCCTCTAGAGATTCAAATCAGTCTTTCGGCTGTTAACCTAAACATCAGAAACTAAGAATAATTACAGAAATTTAGAGTATCGTCGTAGTTATAAGTAAATAAATTATTTTGTAGACTTTGATGGAAGATTGTCTTACAAAAGTAAGAAACTTTTTATTACTGGATAACTTTCAGTGTGTATACTTGAGTAATTGTTTTACGAACTAATTATTTCTGATTTATTCTACAAGATTTTGTTTTTTTCTTCTTGCTGCTTTACAAACTGTTCGTGTTTTTCTTTGCTTACAATTGCACCAAAATTTTAGTCTTAATTATTACTTGGGAAAAGTGAGTTTAAACTTGAAATAATTTTTCAGACCCTAGCCGGGAATCGAACCCGGGATTTTCGCTTTGCAGCGTGGCACGGTAACCACTGAGGCACGGAGGTGGCCTCTGTTTATTTTAATTAAACAGTAAATAACTAATATAGCAAAAAGAGTGTAAGAAAACTAAAGGAACTCAAACTACTTTGGATCTCTTGGACCTCTATGATATTTACTTTAAAGACAAGTAAAATATTATAAAAAATATAAAGGATTGTTACACTACTTTTCATTGCAGTATTTATAAGGCAAGTCCAAAAAATTAAATCGTTTAATTTTGAATTCTGAGTTAATAATTTTTATTGTCTAATTAATTGATTGACAGTAAATTTTGATTTTCGTTTGTCCGTACGTATAATCTACCCAAATATTTGACACTGAAATTTGAATTTTTTATTTTACTGGCTTTCATTTGAGGTTTCCAAAAATGAATTTGATGCTTATGTACTAAGTTCAACATGTTTCAGGTATGTTTTGACTAAAACTGTTGTAAAATTTGATATTAACAAACCATTTAACATTTTTATGATTCCTGACGTAAATAAGTTAAAGTTTTGAAACTGCGTAATACTTTATTGGCGTTTACAAGAAAATCGTTTTAGTTTTAAATCTTTCATCTTTGTTTTAAAAAAATATTTGCTTCACTATTTTTTCTTTTCTGGCATTGATTATCTGATATCTAGAGACTTAATTTTTCAGTGAACATTTATTATATGTTCTCTATAAACTAAGAAATTTCTCTTTATTTTAATTAGAAAGACCTATTTTCTTTCCTTTTACACTAGAAGAGATGATATTATGGCCTTGAGTTTTGCAAGCACCGTTTGTTTGAACTATACCCTTTTCTTACTACTACTACTACTACTACTACTACTAGACTTACGTTATTTTAATTTCACCCTAATCAGTTACATCTGGTCATGATTTTTCATTTAGTTATTTATTTTGTATCATTTATTTATGAGAGTATGTGTAGTCTGTGCTGCTGTGAATGAAGACTATTTTAGATTTAAAAGATGATGAAAAAGAAGGGTCAGTATACATCATATCAAGTCTTGCGATATTAACTAGACTGTTATTCAGCCACTCTTCATTTTTCTATAGCTTCTTTCACACAGTTAGATAAATGTTCTATTCATCCGCAACTTACGCGTACGAGTTTTATTGAATTTGTTTTTAATAAATCAAATGTATTTTACTTATTTTCTGCTTAACTAAATTTATATTTATGAATAAATTTCATTAGTAATTTGATTTGAGAATGTTGTGTCCAAATGAAGAAAGAATTGAAACAGCAGAAGGTTCAACAAGGAACGTTTAACGATAATAATAATACAGGGTGGCCCATATGCCGGTACCCCAATATTTACGGAAATCGGTAGAAAGGTTAATGGAATAAAGAAACCTATAGACAAAAAAAACAAATTCATTATATGAAATGTACATATAGGCCTATATTACGTTGAAAATGTTATAGCAGGTTTTCAAAATGCCCACCAAATTTAATGAATTTAATGAAAGAAAGTACTTGAGTTTACACAGCCTTATCTTTGTAATAAGTGATCGTAGAAACTTGTGCCAGACATCAAATGAAAGCTTGTTTTGTTCTTATTAATGCTAATTAGATGTTTTTTTAAATTACGCAATGCCATATTTATGTAGACAAAGAAACCGCGGAAAACACTTTTTTACAACCTATTTTTGATTAACGCATTTTCCAGCTTCGGTAAATTCAGTAATAAAATTTTCTAAAATATGCATTTTAAGTATGTTAATATATGGACTTTTATCCTTATCCTCGACAAATTTCAGGGTGTTTCACTTGATAGTTTGCCAATGGTGGACGTTTAAACAAAATTTGCTATCCCAGTAACCTGTTGTAATATCGAATTAAGTTTTAGGAATATAAGTTTTTAAAACCAAAGTTAATTAACGTCATCATTGAAAAACTTCGATTAATAAAAAGGATGGAAATCGGAAAAGTAAGTGGAAAATATGTTCTTATAGATTCAGCAATACAAAAGTATTGTTGTCGCTGCGGCTGTAGCAACTGATACAAATATTTTTAATTTACTTTTCCGCTTTCCATCAGTTATATTAATCGACGTTTTTCAATAACAACGTTAATTAACTTCGATTGTAAAACTGTTTAGTATCCTAAAAAATAATTTCTGTATCGTAACATGTTACGGAGATAGTAAATATTTTTTAAACGTCCGCCATTGGCAAGCTATCAAGTGAATCGACATGAAATTATGTTTTGTCGAGGATAAAGATAAAAGTTCATGTTTTAACATTCATCAACTGCATATTTTGGACAATTTTATTACTACAGTTACCGAAACTGGAAAATGGGTTAACCAAAAAAAGGCCGTAATTATAGTTAATAAACCTCGATCTCCTCTACAATTTATAGCAACGTTTCGGCTGAAAATTGTGTCTGAAGTTCTGCTCAAGATATTTAGAGCAGCTATAAAGATGTCTCACACGTAGATCGGAGATTTGCATGCGTTCGGATCAAATGTGAAAACCTTCATATGTACCTTTGATTTTTTTTTTCCTTCCGCGATAAACAATCATAGCGACTGTGTAAAAGAACCATAATACCCACCCACCGTTTTTGCTTTCTCCATCTCTTCTCAGTTTTTTCGTTCAACACTTACATCACTAAATTTATAACCGTTTAATTACAAAATATATAAATGTATTCATTATTTTATTTTCTAAAATATAATTTATATCATAAAGCAATTTAATGAGTTCGTCTTCTTTCTCTAAGCATCTTGTAATTTATTTACCTTTTTATTATCAATTTTTATTTAATCATTGTAGTGATATTGGTAGCCTTTTGATCTTGCCGACATAAGTTTCGGTTTTGTTTAAACTTTCCAAATAAAATTAAATGATTTTCTGTTTTGATGATTTGGCAGAACATAAATTATTAAAGAGGGAAATGATGAATTATGAGATGGTGGCATTCCCGCAGGGTTCTGTTATCGTACCAATTTTATTTTGTTTTATGTTTCATTACTAATATTAGTGAAAATTATATTTAATTTAATTAGCAAAAAATTAGTTTAGTACTTGTTTCTACATATAAACAAAATTATAGGGCCTACTTCGGATTTTTTTTAACATTTTATTGTACAATGTATTGTTAACGTGCAGGTATCTTTTAGGGCTTAATCAACATGTTTATAAATATCTACTAGCTGGCCCGTGCTAATAAATTCGCACATAGTGTCCATGAGTTGAGATAATAAACTTTCGCTATGATAAACTTAAATGGAAGACTTGTATCTTATTTATTCCATTATTCAAAAATATTGTTCAGCGAATAGGATTTTTTAAACTTTAAATACCATATGGCTGTAACAAAATGAAATGTCATCGCTTTACTCGTGAAAAATAATGGTTACTTATTAGAGTAAAAACACGCAAATTTCTCACAAACCAAAATGACTACTTCAAAAAATTGCTTGTTAACAAAAAGGGGATCTTTAAGAAAAGTTTGGCTGTAATTACTAGATTAGATGTAAACTACTTAGCAAGAGTGAGGGTAGGTTCTTTGAAAAATCGGACTTTAAAACTTTCCCGCTAGAGTAGCAGCATTATTAAATCTATAATTAAATTACTATTTAAAATGTATTTTTCAAAACTTAGTAAGTCACCCAGATTTATTATGGTACTTTAATAAATTTAAGAAAGATCAGTACGGTATAAGGATTCTATCGCCACAAGAATGATAAAAATCGACTGATTTTAATTTAAATATAATAGAGTAGTTTCATCCATAAAATTCTAGTGTTTTACTTCTCCAAATTACATTATACAAGAGTCATCTCTATAGTAAAGACCGTTGGGAAATTTCTTGCCTTGAGGTTGGCTAACCTGTGTGATGGAAGACCAGTTTCGTAATATACGCACTGCATTGTTGTTTGGCAGTCGCGTTTTTGTATCTTTATTAACGTTTGGTGTTATTGCGTTTTGAAATGAATTATTAAACGTTAAACCGGTCGAAATTCATAAGCAATTAGTTGCTGTGTACGGTAATAATGTAATAAATAAAAGAAACGTTCGAAAATGGTGTGAAATGTTCAGAAATACGAGAGTTAAAATGCGTGATGTAGAACGTTCGGGGAGGCCCTCAATAATCAATGAAAAAGGTCGATGAAGAAATCAAAAACAATCGTCGCGTGACAATATCTGAATTGGCCCTTAGTTTCCCTGATCTTTAAAGAGCTGTTATTGGTCGCATTGTGCGTGGCCATTTAGGCTTCAAAAAGGTTTGTGCGCGTTGGGTGCCGTACGTGTTATCGGAACGTCACAAACAAATCCGAATGGGATCTGCGTTGGAATGTTTAATGCGCTAAAGAGAAAATGGTGATGAATTCCTTAATTCAAGAGTTGCAGGCGATGAAACTTGGATTTCTTATTACACGCCAAAAAGAAAACAGCAGTCATGTGAATAGCGTCATCCTCCGTCACGAACGAAACCGTCAGAGATCAAGCCTCTGCCGTTTGGAAGGAAATTAATAGCCACGGTCTTTTGGGATCGATTTGGCAAACAGGTAATTGATTTTACGCCACGCGGAACGACTGTTAAATGCAGAATATTACTGCGAAACTCTACGCCAGTTACGACGTGCCATTCAAAATCGGCGCCGTGGACGGCTTACCGACGGCATCGTACTCTCGACAATGCACGTTCACATGTGGCAGGTTTACTGAAAAGATTTAAATGGGTAATTTTCAGTCACCTACCGTACAGTCTATAGTTAGCGCCTTTAGATTACCATTTGTTTGGCAAATTGAAAGAATTATTGGGTGGTAAGCAATTCGCAGGTGACGATGAACTTAAAGATGCTGTGAATCTGTGGCTAAATGAACTGGCGGCAGAAGAATATGACGAGGGTACATTGAAGCTGGTGAATCGCTATGTCAAATTTCTTAATTCCTATGGCGACTATGTAGAGCATTAATGTAAGTCACGTGTTTTATTCTGTATCACTTTGTTTCTACGTATTTTTCTGAATAAACTTTTTACAACAAAACGGTCTTTACTTTAGAGATGACCCTCGTAGTTTTGAACAATTTTATTTTCGGCTATTTACTAGAATCTCGAAAGCGTTCTCTTATAACCATATAAAATTTTAATCAGTTTGGTTGAACTCAATATTTTAAGGGTAAACCGAATATCCGTTTCAAATATATTGAAAAAAATTGTGTTTTCATTATAACTGACAATTACTAACAAGATCAAAATGGTAGGTTTAAAATTCGTAACACTTTGAATTTTGTTGAAATATTTAAAAAATAATAATTTCGTTGAATATGCAATTATTCATTTTTTGAATTTGACAGTTTTTGAAAGAGTAACTTTCAATTTAAATTGATTTGTTTCTTTCTGTGTAAATAAGTTTCCCGTTTTTATAGATAAATGCAATACTTTCCAAATCTTTTAGGAAATTTAGTATTAAAATAAGTTAATAGAATATTACTGCACTAATAGCCTATTAGGCCTATCTGTCGAGTTTAAAATTAAGTGCATTCAAATAACTGTTAAACCATTGCGTGTTTTTTCAAGCAATACTTTAATTTTATTGTCATGCAACTACTTTAAATACATTTTTAATAACTATATAAATTATTTGATTTGTTTTAAATTTTACCGTACCCTATTGTTATTGAAACTTAAAACTAATAAAATAGTGGACCTAGATATTATTTTAAAACACCTGTGACCTTGTTTAAATACTATTATTATTATTATTTTTAGTTACTCTTATTTGCAGTTTTAAATTGTTTTTTTAATAGAAAAAATAGGTCATTTGATTTTTTACTCGGCTGTAATAACTTCTTGTGACAATATTATTTTGTTTGTAGGCCTACAGTTTTGTCAGTTTTATTTTACAATCTCTGGCTTAACTACAGTAATAAATTGGTCATTTCAGAAAGCCCATAAGTCAAAAAAAATTAACTTTTGGAACAATTAAAAAACTGGTAATTTACTACGTTTTAATAAAAAACAATATTAAAAAATATAATTTGTTCAGTCGGCTGTTAAGCCCTCTGAAAATATATATCTGTTAAGATAAGCCATTTGTTTAAAGAGATATTGAAAATTTTGACTTAGTGTTTCTGAAATAAATAGGAGTAAAATGCTAACTTAGATTGTTTTTTGTAAAACAGCAACAGAAGAAAATTGTGTTGTACAATAGTATTCATTTATTTATTTCACTAGTTTACATTAGTGAGTTAAAGCCGTTTTTTACAATAATAAAAAATGAAATTCTTAACTTTAAGAAAGAAAAATGTTGGTTTTCAGAGCTATTCACGTTCGTCATCGTCGTCACAAACAGTAGTTATCTCCCTTATAAAGATTTTTGCATAGAAATTTTGTATAACCTCTTCCACTATAGTTGATTTCACGTTCAGAATCTAGTACGGGAAGTCCATAAGCAATGTATTTCATATGGGAATTTGAGTGCTACTACACTAAGTAAAAATATAGACTCCACAACACGTCCTCGTTAATAAACTCCTATTGAATAACGTAATACGGAAACACCAGTGATTTTTTAAACTTGATTATTATTTTTGTTTCCTTCCAACTGTAACGTCTAACTCCTGTACGTTACTTGTTTTGTTTTTCATTTTATATTCTGATGCTAATTTTGGTTGTTTTATTTATTATTACTTCGATTTTAATTACTACCGTAAGCTGATGCGATCTGGCGGTTTTTCGTTGTACCTTTTCTGGACTTATTCTTGTTCAATTCTGTAATTGAATTAATGTATCGTTTTCCTTGTAGGATTGTCAGAACTAGTCTGGTTGTTAAGATGTACGGACGTAATTTCAATCATTGAAAGGGCGTGTCCGATTTTATATTTTATTCTTTCCAAAAAGAATGTTGTTAACTTTAGTTGTGGCTGTTCGGCTATGTTTTTTCATCTGTAAAAATATTCACTGTTTCCTTTTATTCTGACCTTTTGCTTATCCTTTTGTCACCGTTTTATTATTTGTTATCGAAATTTTGTTATTCTCTTTTGACGATGGTCGGTTGTATTTATCTGTCCAGGGTTCGAGTCTTGAACTGTTCAAGTCTAGGACTATTCGAGTTTTGAACTATTCGATAGTGGGACTGTTGGACTATAGAATTATTCTACTGTAGAACCATCCGTCTGGACAACCTTGGTTTCCGACGCTAAGTCCATCTAATTCGATTCCCGGATCAGAAAATCTGTTTGCCTGTGACTAAACTCCATTCCTGTTGATGTTATTCGCTTTACTTGCAATAATGCCGTTCTTTCGGTCACACAACCTTTGATTGAAGGGCCTGCGGATTTATTTCACCTTTCTAAGTACGGGGGAATTTCAGGAAAGTGTTTTATATACAATCCGGTATGTGTTTTTTATATTTTTGGTATTTATTTTGGGATTACTTTTATTGCTGCGTCAAACCTTGTTGAAGCGTGTTCGGAAATTGTTCTAGAAATAAACATTTACGGATCTGGAAAAATCTTAATGAATGGACATGTTTCTCAATTGATTTTGTGTCTTTAAAAACATCTTAAATTGTTTTCTATTTTTTTTATTTTTTTTTAGTAATTTTACATAACTTGAATTTTAGTACATGGATTCTTGTGAACATTTAAAAATTTATATCTAGTTTAATATTTATTTAATTTTTTTATATTTAGTGTAAAATGCTGCCATGGTAAGCTATAATTATTAAAGAAAATTTAAAATTGTTTTGATCTCTTGAAACTTTCGTTACTAAGTAATTCTATTTAAAATTTGTATTTTCATCTAATTCACTATTTACTGTTAATTACTTATTTATGTCTAATTTTGTTTTTTTTTTAATATTAATGTTGGTCCATTCATTCTGAAAATATTTATTAATTTTGATACCGCTCTATTCAATTATTATTACACTATTGTTTTTTTTTATTTTGGCAATTATACTCCTATGCAACAACAAACTGAGTCTTTGGTGATTTTCGCTTTCTTTTTTTTGTTAACCCCCTACTACCAACCTATCGATGTGGATAGAGGGGTCGTTACACAACATATGACTACCATATATGAAATTACAGATAAAATTCTATATTTTATAACAAAATAATTAAAACACATATGTCGTTGTAGAAAGAAAAATGTTACATGATGTGAAACGCAAAAAATGTGAAGCGATTTAAAAGTCCAAACTTTGTACGAGCGTATCTTATCTAAATAACACAGAGTATAATAACATTTGTAGCGTAATAAAATACAATTCGTTTGGAAGCGAAAGTATTTTTTTCAGAATTTTTGATTGAAAATGAGCTTGTTAGAGCGTGGTAAGCGAACTCTAAACGTATTTGCCCGTGACCGTGATTTAGAAAATGGAACATACATTTACTTTAGGATTGACATAAACAAATACATTATTATTGAATGTAACAACTGCATTATGTGTAGAAGTACTTAAAAAACCTCTTTATCTATTTACAAACTAATATTAAACTATATTTACATAAAATAATAGTTATACAGAGCGTTTCATAATGTACTTCGGAAAATTTACGAAAATTTAATGTTACGAAATTATGAAATTAATTGATGTTAAATTTAATGTTACGAAAATTTAGTACAAAAAAGTATTTTACTTATAAGAATGAAACAAGTACTGTTCGAAAGAGCACTTCAAATAACGGATGTTTTATTAAGGACGCAACCCTGATTATAAGAAAATAGAAGTAATACATCGGTAAACTTTCTGTCCTCCAATCGGTATGTTGGCAACAGTGTACTCAAGGCCAACTACCGAAGACAACTAAAATGTTCCAGTCAAGCATTAGTGTGGTGACAGCAGTCGTTTCGTTATATTGTGCCAGCAATGATTTTTTCCAAGGAAGAACCGGGTGTTTTATTAAGGACGCAACCCTGATTATAAGAAGATAGAAGTAACACAATGTTTTCATTACAATTTGCTATTCATTTGTAAAATAATAATTTAGATTAATTAATAATTTTTAAAGTACGGTAAATAAAAATATGCCGTAGATTGTGGCTTTTAACATAGGGTTGCGTTCTTAATAAAACATCCGGTTCTTCCTTGGAAAAAATCATTGCTGACATAATATAACGAAACGACTGCTGTCACCACACTAATGCTTGACTGGAACATTTTAACTGTCTTAGTCGTTGGCCTTGAGTATACTGTTGCCAACATACCGATTGGGGGTTAGAAAATTTACCGATGTATTTCTTCTATCTTCTTATAATCAGGGTTGCGTCCTTAATAAAACACCCGTTAGTTTCCTCCACATATTCTGGGCAGTTAGTTAACTCTTTGCCCGCTAGGCGTAGATAGAGAAAATGGCTGCCATGTAGGCTCGATTTTTGTTTACAGTTACAGGAAAAGGTGTCGTTAGATGAAGGTTTTCTAGAGAAGATAATTTTCAGCGATGAAGTTACGTCCCATATTAGAGGCAAAGTAAACCGTCAGAACGCTGCTGAGTTTAAGGAAATGAAAACACACACGTTTATGTGGAACACGTTCGGGATTCTCCGAAAGTAGCCTGAATGGTTTGTTCTGCGATCTCTCTTGAGGCAATTTATGGGTTTTTCTTTTTTACGGAAACGACAGTAACCGGTATGTTTTACCTGAATATTTTACAATTATGGCTTATGCCTCAACTACTCAACGACTTCATTTTTCAGCAAGATGGTTGGTCGCCCAATTTTCATAACGAGGTTCGCCGGTTCCTTAACACAACATTGCCTCGGCGCGCGTCTGAAGAAGACCAACACATAATGCTGTGGCCACCAAGATCGCCAGACCTCACGCCATGTGACTTCTTTCTCTCGGGTTATGTGAAAGACAAGGTGTTTATTCCACCAATGCCGAACGATATAGCTGAGCTGAAAGATCGCATAATTCAGTGCAATCAACTCTATCGAAAGGATCATGTTCGAACGTGTTTGGCAAGAGCTTAAATTTTGATGTGTGTCGTTTCACCAAAGAAGCACACATGGAACATTTATAGATGTTTAAAAATAACTGTTCGAGTCCCTGCATTGGCCCATACAACTTTTATTTAGGTAAGTGAAATAGTTGTTTTTGTACTGAATTTTCGTAACCCCGAAGAACATTACGAAACGCCCTGTTTAATAGTAATAATAATTATTAATTACATTAAACGTCACATCTTCTTCTCATGGTGCATATCCGTTTCGGATGTTTGCGATCAGCAAGGCTATTTCTACTTTGTTTGTCGCTATTCTGAACAACTCGTTGGAGGTCTTCCCACACCACGCCCTCAGATTCTGCAGCCAGGATACTCTCCTACGCCCCGGTCCTCGTCTTCCGCTCACCTTCCCCTGTATTATGGTTTGAAGCAGAGCATACCTTCCCTCGTTCCTCATAATATGGCCAAAGTACTGCAACTTCCGAATCTTGACAGTGTCCATGATTTCCTTCTCTTTCTTCATTCTTTGAAGGACTTGGATGTTTGTAATGCGGTCCCTCCATGATATTCGCAACATTCTGCGATATAACCACATTTCAAAGGCTTCCAGCTCCTTCGTGATAGCCGCGTTGAGTGTCCATGATTCGACGCCGTACAACAAGATCGAAAATATATAACATCTAAGCATGCGCATCTTGATGTCTAAATGCAAATCATGGCATTTGAAAATCTTGCTCATACTGTTGAAGGCAGCTCGTGCTTTCCCGATTCTGCACCTGATCTCCTGAGTGTTATCCCACTGTCCATTTATCATGGTGCCCAAATACGTTGTCTGTGTCACCCTTTCTATAGGTTGGTCGTGGACATAAAGGTTGGCATTGGTGTTGTTTTCCTTATTAATCACCATAAACTTGGTCTTATTACTGTTTATGTGCAATCCGTATCTTCCACTTGCCTCCACTATGCGGTTCATCAACCTTTGTGGTCCTTCCAGGCTGTCAGCAAAAATCATGGTGTCGTCAGCATACCTAATATTATTCACCCGTGTACCATTCAACAAGATGCCCTCCTCCACTCCTTCCAGAGCCTCTCGGAAAATTTGTTCCGAATAAACATTGAACAATATGGGTGACATAATACATCCTTGTCTCACTCCTCTTGCCACTGGAAATTCCTCAGTCTCTCCTTCCTCTAATCTGAGTGCCGCTGACTGGTTCCAGTACAGGTCAACAATTATGCGGAGGTCCTTGTCATCAATTCCAATGCGTTTTAACACGTCCATCAATCGATGATGCTGCACCCGGTCAAATGCCTTTTTATAATCTATCAGACACACGTATATGTCACAATTAACATCCCTACTCCGCTGGAACAAGACCTGCACCGAGAACAGTGCCTCCCTTGTGCCCACTGCATTAATAAATCCAAATTGATTTGGAGAGATGTATTCTTCACATACTCTGTAAATTCTCCGGTGGATTATTTTAAGGAACAGCTTTAAGAGATGACTCATAAGACTTATAGTCCTATAGTCATCGCACTTCGTTGCTCCAGGCTTCTTAGGTATTGCTAGGAACTCCGACCTTCTCCATTCCGTGGGTATGATTCCTGTGTTATACACTCTGTTGAATAGTCGAGCAAGCCTCCTGAGTCCTTCCCCTTCGAGTAGCTTGAGGATCTCTATGTTAATATTATCTGGTCCCGGCACTCTTCCATCCCTCATCTGCCTCAGCGCTACTTCCACCTCCTCCTCCATTATGTCCGGTCCACTCACCCCCACCACCTCTGTGGGCTCTCCTCTTTCCTGATCTTCGAATAGCTGTCTAAGGTATTCCCTCCAGGTGTTCTTCTTATCCTCGACGTCAACAACCAGTCGTCCCTCCGAATTCACCAATCCTCCCACTCTTCTCCTCTGCAGCCTCCCCGTCATCTCCCTCACCTTACGATGTACGTTGAAATCGTCATGTCTTCTTTGTAGATCTTCTATTTCCAAACATTGCTCTATTCTTTCTCCTCCCTTCGCTTTTCTGATCTCCGATCTAATCAGTCTGTTTAGTCTTCTGTATTCCTCGTTATTATCCTTTACTAGTCTCCTTTGTTCCATCAAATTAAGGATGTCAGCCGTCATCCATTGTTTCTTCTTCAACGTCACATAAATGATCCTTAATACATACCATACTTCCATCACACAATTCAGCAAAACTACTACAGAATATTTGTTTTTAAATATGTAAACATAAGAAATAAACTATTGTTTTATGGAAATCCAAATATATTTAAAAAATAATAAAAAGTGAATGAAAATTTATGATTTTTTAAGAAAAATTAACTTGTATTTATAAAGCTATCGTCCGGTAAAGTTTATGGAAAGGAATGTGTACAATGCTAGTTTAGTTAGACGTTATACGTGGGAAAAAATTATTTTATCTATGTGTATTTATGTGTGTTAGTGTGTGTAATAATATTTGCTAAAGGGGAGGAGTGTATATGGATAGCATCTTTCCATTCCGCTCTGTTCTGTTCATATAATAATAATAGTAATAATAAAAATAGTAAATGTTATATTGGGAATAAGAAGAGTACATATTACAACATCAGACAGTTTTGACTTTATCACTTTAGATGAACAATTAAGATGGTTAAAGAATAGTAATTACCGTCCATGGCGTAAGTGAAACTATTTAACGCTGGAATGGACGAGTTCTCTATTTCACGGAATATAGAGGGGTGATTAAATTAGGCTCATTTAAAGATTAGGTATTAACCACGCCTTCTTTGCCCTTTATATATAGGCTATTTACCAGGTGCGCAAAAAGTTTTATCTACTTTCCTTAATACGTTGTTATACCTAGAAAATTTTCCTATGAATTATTTTAATTATAAAGAAAACCATGTCCAACACTTTTTATCATTCTTGATTTTTGGTATTTTACAACTCTTGAATAATTATTTGATATGATTTGTTTACTCATTCTTTTGGTTAATTTATAGGAAAATGTGTTTCCTTAATTTTCTAAATATTCCGATAATACGGGGTTACATTGAGAAACTGTCAACTAAATCCTCAGTTTATTGAATGTTTTGTTTTTCAACAAATTTTTGAACCGTTGACTATTTATTTAAAAAAAACTTCTTGTTTTTAAATCTTCGTTGTTGTTGTTTAGGTTAGCAGCCGAAAGTCTGTTTTAAACCTCTAGAGGCTTTACTAATTAAAACGAAGAGTGAGGTGGTTTACCATTGTCTTCCTCACTGAGTAGAATAGTAGCCTTTGCTTATCAGCCTGCCAGACCCTCCGAAAAGCATCTACGTTCACTTTATTTATTTGACACCTTCACTTTATTTACCACAGGGTCTGGCTGTATAATGAAATTCATTACTCTTAGAGGAGATAACTCTGACTAGTGTCTTTTACACCTCGACCTCTTCTGTTCTTAAATGCTTCAGTCATATAATTGGCTGACCATATGATAAGAAACAGAACTATTTTTGTAGCCCTGGAACTAGCAGATCGAGTGTAAATAATTTAACACTCGACCTGCCTGTTATGGGGAGATCTTCCTTAAAAAATCGAATAAGGGAAATTGATTAGAAATTGTGTTTAACTGCATAAGAATCTAATGACTGTCTGAAATCTTATTTGAGAGTGACATAGAATTGCAGTGATAACTGCTAGCTCTAAAGAACTATTCCTACGACTCTAGTTTACTAGCACGCTAGTGACTTTGAACATGTTTGAATTTTCTAGGGCTAATAGGGGAGAATATGTCACGTGGTTGACTTGCGCTCGTAAACTAACTCGTTGTGGACGTTTGGAAACGTTGCTAGTTACTAATAAGCTGCTAGTATTAGAAGCTAGTAAACTAGCGTCGTGGGAATAAGCCTTAACAAATGTATAAAGTTTTGTAAACATGTGGAAAGCAATATTTGTAAAACATTCTTTAAAAGATGCAAAATAAAATTATGAAATAATTTAAAAAAAATTTTCTTGTGTCCATTTCCTGATAGAGTGTAGAATAACTCAACGTTATAAACCACAAATAAGTTTTTAAGATGAGATTCAACTACAAACTTTTTAATCTTATAATATCAAAATAAAACTTCATAAAAACATTCATTTATGATTAAAAATGTCATAAACTCAAAGGAACGATTTTTGGTAAAACAAACCAATTTTTATTGTCTTTTCAAGTTAAATCAAGCTAGCCAAGCGCGACTCCTTTCAATTGTTTTTGGATTTTATTCAGTTAATTTTTATTGTCCATCTAAATTTTGGTGTTTGGAGCGTTTAGATGTTTTGAAGCTGTACTGTAGTTGTACAAATAATCTAACGGTTTTTTTGTACTTCTCACAAATAAATCTAATATAGTATAAGTAGTAATTAATTGATGCGGGTAGGCCTACTTACTGCAAATAAGGCGTACTAAACTGAAAATAGACCTTTTTAGACATAATTTATAACCTGTACTCATCAGTTGAATGTTAACGTTAATTGAATGAGTCTTGGGTACCAGCACCTAGTGGTTTTTTTAGATTCTGCGTTGATTTCCAATCTTACTAATGTTTACTTCTGGTCCATTTTCTCAGCAGCCAATAATTGTTTTCAAACTTTTACATCATATTTTGTGTCAACAAGTATAACTTTTGACGAAGGATTTTGTGAAATAGAAACTTTTAATGAATAATTTTTTTATCTTTACTGACTCGACGTGGAGTTTTCTAAAGCGTCAACAAAAATACGTAAGATAATAAGGTTTATACAATTAATTAACATATTCTCTTATCGGTAGTTATATTGAAGTACTGTGAGAAACTTCTATAAGTTTCAAGTCAATAGCTTCAGTAGTTTCTGGGATAGGTATTTTATCTAAAAAACCTTTTAGATTTATTTGAGGAAAACGCGATAAAAAAATTAACATTAAAAACGTTTCATGTTTAAACCATAAATTATTTTTTTCTTCTCTTCACATACGTACAGAGTGGGATAAAATGTTACTATAATATCGTTTATGTTTGTAAAAATTGTTGCCGCAGGAGTTCAAAAATCACGAAGAAGTATTATAAATAAAACCGAATTTACCCATTGTCACCTTGTGAAAGAATAATTAAATAACCATAAGAATATTTCTAGTGCTCGAAATTTAAAGCTAAAAAAACCAAGGTTTCTAATTGTCTGAAACAAATTGAAATTATAACCTAACATTTGCTGTGACCCGCCTTCTTAATATAAAAGTAAAACTGTGTGTATTGTGGAAACCTAATTAACTGTGTTTTCTAATTGTGTCCACCTTATTGTATACCTTTTTAATATATACAAATAAATAGTAAATATTCTAAAACTACATAAATCCGACAGGAATACATTTCAAAATTAAATATTTGGTAATTTAAATTAGGAAACTAAATCGATTCTTTGGGAAAAAAAATTTTTAGGATAGAAATTACAGTACATTCTTTTGCATCATATAATTTGCAAGCTTAAGATTAATCTTGCATTTTATAAACCTTGTTTTCAGTGTTTGAAGTTTAGTCACATCAACAGCTAACATTATTGACGACTTCATTGTATCTGAAATATTTCTTCAACTTATTAATATCGGATTTCCCGTATATCCTAGTTGGATGCTCAACCGAGACCTTTCATTTAATAGTCAAGAAATTGTCGACTGAGCTAAAAAGTAGGAGTTCTTAAATTTCTTAAAAGTTCCTGAGCTTAGAAAAATTAGCATTTTCCTCGTTTTCATGAAATGTACTTAAATAAGAGTTGAAGAAATGCAGATATGCAACTTTATTTTTGTTCGTTCTTGTTAAATTAAAATATTTACGATTTTTTATAGAAAGATAGCCACGTTGGCTAAAATTTAATGTTTAAAATTATTTAAAATAGCCTATAAATTTTGATGTAGGTAGGCCTATGGTAAATTGCGTCGATTTTCAATAGTGTTGTTGTTTAGGTCATCAGCCGAAAGACTGGTTTGAACCTGTAGAGGTTTTACTAAGTAAAACGAGGAGTCAGGCGGTTTACCATTGCCTTCCTCACTGAGAGAAAAAGTACGCTTATCAGCATACCGGGCCCTCTGAAAAGCACATATTTTCCACTCTGCAAATGACACCTTCACTTCATTCACCACAGGGTCTGGCTGTATAATAAAATTCATACTTTCAGAGGAGATAACTCTGATTAGTGTCTTTTACACCTCTACCTCTTCTGTTCTTAAATGATTCAGTAATTAAACTGGCTGACCATGTGATAAGAAACAGAACTATTTATTTTAGCCCTGCAACGATCAGATTGAGTGTAAATAATTTGACACTCCATCTGTCTGTTATGGGCAGAGATTTTCAATTGCGAATCAACAATTATTTATACAAATCACTTTTTAAACTTATGTGGACATAATATGAGATTCAATTGTAAAGTACATCAACCGCTTCAGACATAAACATAATATAACGTTTAAAATCAAAATTTGGGTGACAAAGCCTACTAATTTCATTGTAGATGTAAAAAGAATATCTGTGTTGATCTTAACATCAACCTGTCAAACAACTAAAAATATCAAAATTCAATTCAAAATATGAAGTTAACCGTTACTTGATTTTCCTGACTAAATCTACTCACTGTAGATAACGGTTTTACAAGACTGAAAATACATAGTGTATTTTTAAGTTGTAAAAATTGTAACTAACATTGTTATTCTTTTAAAATTTGTCTCTTCCTTTAGGATAGCAGAAATATTCTTATCATCAAATGGAATTATAAACACGTAAATTAAAATTTATTATATTGTGACACTTATCTCTAAGGTCCGTTTCGGGATCTGTATAAATTAAATAATTAACCCATTAAAGTTTAAAATTACAAGTATTTATGACAACTAAGAATTACAATTAAATAATTGACTACAATCTACAAGTATATTACAATTAATTTACTTTTTAAATCACAAACTAATTTGGCTATAATTAACTAATACAATAAATATCTTAACTAATTTACTTAATACTACTTACAGAAATTACACAGAATAAATAAAAGTTAAACAATAGCCAGTTATTTGCAGTATCGTTCACCTATTCTAACGTACTGGACTACGTGTATGCACTATCGAATCGTTCACTCAATCACAGACAAATGTAAACTAACTCTGGACCTAAATAACTCGGCGCTTTTATAGGTGGGCTAATGGAGAGTTCGAGAAAAGACGGAGATTTTCGATATAATAATAAAATACAAAATCCTTCTGACGGCTTCTGGATAAATCTTAACAGCTGTAAACAAATTAGGATGAATGAATAGAAGGTGTTATATAAAAAAAAAACAATTATCTAAATAGGTATATGGTTTTCACAATACCGAGTGTGAACAAAAATCATGGATTACCTTTACTATAAAAGACTATTTGTATTACACATAATATTCCTCAACTATTTCTCAGAAAACACTATTTATCACTCTTATTATTCATGTCAGCATCTCCAATCTATCGGTTCTCCTCGAAAATTCTCGAACTTACATTCCCTTTAGATTTTGTCACAATATTTATTAATAATTATTCAATCGAATATATGTACAGATTGTAATGTATCTGACTTGAAAAAAGTTTTTACATTGCCTATTTGTGATATAATCTTTAGGCTTTTTACATAAGAAAATTAATTGGTACACGGGGACCTTAAAATAAATCGTACATAATATATTCTAAATAAATCTGTTCTTAAGGATCATGATAGATAAAATTTTCAAGGATCGCTAAAAAGATGATTAATTATCAAATAATCAAATTATTAAATTATATAAAATAGATCATTAATTTTCTAGTTTTCAAAGTAAATTCTTACAACTGATTACTAATTGCCCTAGTTACGTATCCAATAGAAGACTACACGATGACTTACGCGTTCCTTTCGTCAACAATACATATTTAAAACTGTACCGCAGGTTCAGAGACAAACTTCAAAATCATAACAATCCCTTAATATACAATATGAATTCTGCAGACCTACCAGGAATCGCTCAAAGACGACTAAAACGCCGATAGAGTAGAGACATGATACATTAACACAACTGTAACATTATTACGTACACAAAAATATAATTTAAACAAACACATTTATCGTTATCTGGAGAGCTATCGCTGGGTGGTGTTCTCAAAGTCATTAACGCGGTTGGATTTTTTTTAATTTTTTTTTTGGTAATTTAGTTGTGAACGTTTTTTCTAGTTGTTCTTCTTGTTACAGTTGCAAAATAAATAAAGTAATAAAAAACAATTCTAGTTTGTTAATGATACTTAAAAATATATTTTATTAATAAACGAGAACATATTTTTATGGCACCCTGTATAAAATAATGTATATTTATAATCACTTTAGTAATCACTTGATGACGTCACGTCTTCAAATGAAATCGTATAAATCAAATACTAGACTAGCTGTAGGTACAAGATGATTCCTCAGTTAAAAAAATAAAAAAACGGGTGGATTCTTTTGGTTTATTATATGTTAGTTATTCTATCTCAATCATTTCGTTTCATACTCCATACAGTCCTTTCTTTATTTCTGAAGTCCGTATCAGATTTTGCTTTCGTTTCGGCATTTACTGTTCGTTAACATTGTCCATACATAGTACCGTCCGCACAATGTAGTATATATATATTTTTACTGATAACCTAACTTTTAAACGAAGATGATTACACACACATATTTTATAGTATTAGTATCTCTTATTCCAACTCAGTCTCACCTGTGTTTATAGTTTGTGAGTTATCACTTATCGCAAAGTAATATTGTTGTTCTTGCACGACAAAACTATCCCGTGTCTATGTTCACATAGATTTTATACCCATATGATTTGTGGTCTCATCCTACAATTCTTCTACCTGTGATTTACCTTTACCTATTTTATCATTTACTGTTATTTTCTTAAGTTTCACATAACCTTTTAGAAGTTTTTTTAATACACTTTAACCCTGTTTATTCAGATATCCGGTAATATTCGAATAAGTTTTAATACTAGTATTATTTTTTACAATTCTTGTGACTTATATGTGATTTGTTTGAGAAAAGAGAAAAAAGTATTAAGGAAAATGCAAAGCTTTTTGCTCCCAAAGAGTAAATTCTGTAAACCATCCAAGAAAATCTTTGATTATTTTCATGACATACTTTCATGATATAACTGTTTATGATATGGTTATGTAGGTAAAAAATATGTAGTAAGTATGGTTAAGTAGGTAAAAATCACTCACACGACTTTCTCTTGCCAATGAAAATAATGAACAATATAACCTAACATTAGTAATAATACATTAGAAATAAACAAAAAAAAAATCATAACCTTATTTTAATCATGAGTGAATGATGCAAAATGAAAACAACCTTTAGTCAAAATAGCCAATTTTTTCTTCAACAAGTTGTTTATCTTTAAAAACACAGTATCGATTTTGTATTAAAAGGGACAGCTCTGTGACAAATAATATTTTTAAATATTGTTTCTTATTGAAACGTAGTAAATCCCCAGTTTTTTAGTTTTTTTTTTGGAAAGAATCCAAAACAACAGCTGTGTTATGTTCAGAATTTCGTTCTATTAAAATATTTTTGTTTTGAAACTACCAATTGGTCCCGCTTCATATACAGGATTACTTCTTTCGTTAGAGGAGTGAATTAAATTTTTCCTGTTATCTGGAGTGCAGTTAATTCCTTACTTTTTCTTGTACATCACTTGCGAAAAATTCACTAATGATTTTTACAACTTGATCCCTTTAGGAAGATGTAAAAGTAATACTAACGTGCAAATCCGTACTCCTGCAATTACGTATACGATTAGAAAAAAAACAATTTCGCCTACTGTAATTACTTAAGATACTTTTTTTAACCGTCGACTAACAAAACAAACTGTGAGAACACTAGGTAATAGGAGTATGATAACATAAGTAATATATATTTTAAACATTGTTAAAGGACCTGAAAAAAAATCGGAATAGAATTACAAACGTAGGGAACAAAAAATATAATTTAAAAAATAAAATAAAATATAAAAATATAAAAAATATAATGTATGTATTTGAACAAACAACAAATTACAAGATTTAGCGCTTTCACTACGAGGGAAAAGAGAGAGGGTGGCCGGAAACAATAAAAAAAGTCTGCGTTAAAAGTGTACGGAAAATATGGGTAAAGAAAATTGTTAAAAATTCTAAAGTATTGAGCTTGCCATAATATCAATATTAAGAAAAAACTGTTTTAAAAATATTTTTTGGAAGATAATAATAGATTTTTTGATTTTTTGGAGAGGGAATTAAATAAAATATTTGTGTACGAAAATTTTATTATTCTTTGTTTTCGGCAGTGTAGTTACTTTTCCAATTTTCCTACACAAGTAAACCTATATATTTTGCCATTATTGAAGCCGAAAGAACTTGGCGGAATATATCTGATTCAAAAATGTATGTTGAAAATTTCACTACATTAAAAAAGATGCGTGAAGTTTTTTGATTGCTGTTCAGGTCATCAGCGGAAAGGCTAGTTTGAACCTGTAGAGGTTTTACTAAATAAAACGTGGAGTGAGGTGGTTTACTGATGGCTTCCTCATTGGGTGGAAAATTACGCTTATCAGCATGCCGGGCCCTCTGAAAAGCATCTTACTTTCCACCCAGCAAACAACACCTCACTTCACTTCATTCACCATAGGATCTGACTGTATAATGAAATTCATTACTTTCAGAGAAGATAACTCTGATTAGTGTCTTTTACACCTCTACCTCTTCTGTTCTTAAATTATTAGTAATTTAATTACCTGACCATGTGATAAGAAACAGAACTATTTATTTCAGCCCTGAAACGAACAGATTAAGTGTAAATAATTTGACACTCCACCTGTCTGTTATGAGCAGATTTGTTGATTAGTATTTTAAAATAACGTTTAATTCTTTCTCTTTTGTGGAATAGATCAACTGTTCCTCGATTAAGTGATCACCTATAAAGTTATTGTTAACAATTTATTGTTACTTTTTTCTTTAACAATATTGATATTAATTGGCTTACATAATATTATTGACCTAAATTGTATTAATATAGGTTATAGTAGGCCTACAACTGCCTTGTGTAACTGTCAATATACACATAATGTTTCAGAAGCTATTTTATTATTCAAAAAGGTGTGGTCATTTCTTGGATGAAAATAGCGAACAAATTATAAAATAAATTTTAACCACTCCCTAACAATACATGTAAAGTGTAATAATGTATTTGCATTCTTATGATAAGTAATGTGTGATGCTATAAAGTATTGTTATAGTAACTATTTGTAGAGTCTTGTTGATAATATGAGTTGGTTTCTTTTTTGTATACGGATGTTCTTTTTAAACTTCATAAACACATTTTGTCATATTAAATGGATTTGGACCCTAATTAAATATTTTATGAGGACTTGATTTAAAGGTACATGATACTTCTTGATAAATTTATGAGTAGATCTACACACAGCTTTAAATTTTCTTTTATTATAAAGGAGATGTTTAAATTATTTTAGTTTTTCCGACCACAATAATATTTAATGTGTATATGCTCCCGTAATAATCAACTTTCAATTCACAATTAATGCGGGCCTTCACCGTTTAAATATTTTTCATAATTTCGGTTATACCGAAATTATGTATAACCGCTCCAATATCTTGCAATATCTTGTAGTAACCTATATTTATTTAGAGCTAAATAAATATTAAAAGTCACAGCTTTTAATTGATTTCACAAGTTTAAATTTGTTTAATATTTATTACATATTCTCTCTCTTTCTCTTCTTGGATATTTTTATAAAATGATCTCATTCTTATAATGGTAATTTGAAGATTTTTCTAAAATTTATTTTGTTGTTTCAAAGAGATATATAAATCTTGTTACTTATACGAGAAAGAAATTTACTGGAATAAAATTGAAACGAGTGACATTTGAAAATGATTATTAGGTCTAATAAATTTTAGTAATTTCTAAATTGAATATTCATAGGTAATCGCTGTAATAACTTTCAAATTATAAATATCTACGCTCCGTAACATATTAAAAAATTTACATTTGCTTGTTTAAGGCGCAGACTTATATTTATTTACAATAATTCTGTGAACTATGCAAAATGGGTATCAATTTATGTGTACTTGTCTATGTTGGAAGAATTTCCATTAAATCTCTATTGCCTAGGTAAATTATCCTACGATACGATAGCCTTTATGCTTGCGTATACCTCGAAGCAACGTAAAGTTTCTATGCTTTGATAATAACTGGCTTATGTAAACGAAAGACAAAATAACTGGGTAATTTGGATCAATAATAGTAGGGGGCAGTGCTGAAGTTATATTTCGGGTGGGAGAGGCGTAACCCGTCTCCATCCGCGTCATCACTTTTTTCTCAGTGCTCTATGTACTGTACTGTCATTCACATCATTATTGCATTCCATAGTGACCTCTTGGGTTTAACTTTGTTTGTTGGATATAGGCTGTACGAAAAAACTTCAACCAGTTTGTAACTTTCGGTTTTTCAGTCTAGTAAGTTCTGTGTGGCAAAGATTTGATTGCTCCTGGCGAAGAGGAGCAGAATCGGCCCGCTACCAGCCTTCTTAATAACATTTCATTAAAAAAAAAATATTTTTTTAACCCTGTAAATGCTCTAGTCATGTAAAATCATGATACGCATCTATTTTGTCCTATTACTTTTTAATAATACTATTTTTATTATTATTATTATTATTATTATTATTATTATTATTATTATTATTATTACATGCATATTTGATTTAAATACATTACAAACTGTGAAGACACTAATCTACAATCAATAAGATTTTCAAACGCCAATATTTAGAGGTCCTTAACTTTTGAACAGAACATCAAAATTACGTGATTCTTTCACTAAAAATAAGTTCACTCTTTAACCCTTTCAGTACCAACGCCCGGAAAACAGGACATTTATATTTTACGAAGTGACAACATCCGGTTTACCGGACGTTCGTAAGTTATTCATAAAGTACCAACGTCCGGATTGAACACTCCACCTGCCCGTTATGGGCAGTTATTTTTATTACTAAACTTTTTTCTGTTTATTGTTGCATAAACTCTGAACCAAAGAAACGAAAATGATTTTTGACATTCTTTGTGTCCGGGTGTACACAATCTTACCTTACAAATACTAATAAAATTTAATATCTTAGGGTTTTCAGATAGGCCCTACAATTGGCTTCTTTGATAACTGAATAATCCAAACCTTAAGAATTTCTACTTCAGGTAAAATTGGAAGGAAAACAAATAATTCCAATACAATTTTAACAGCTCAATTGAATTTTCTTCAATTATGATGTATTTAACTTTATTGTTAAATTCACACTTGTAATTAATAACCAGCCCATCTGATTGTAGTTAAAGAATGAATTAAAATGCAAAATTTCTCAGAAGAGGACTTTACTCAGTAGTAAGATTCTACGCGAAAAAACTATAGTAATATTTAAGTACGTTATTATGTCTCTACTTCATTGCTTTGCTAGCCACAGTGGTGTCGAGATTACCTGGTAGTTTTTAGAAATACTGCGTACATATAAGAAGATTAGTAGCTATCATTAAAAATTTTCTTCTTGAAAAGCCTGTAGGAATAATAGAAGAGTTCGTTTGCTTTAGGGTGTGTAAGTCATTATTAAAAATTTAATTACATAGAAAAATTAAATTTCTCTAAAACCTCAAGGGTAAACTCTATTCTCGCGATAAATGTGAAAAAGGTAGTCGGATAATTTTTACTTTTAATTCAGGTAAAATTGTAATTATTTTTACTTTCACCAACTAACAATTTTACCTATGTTGGCGGAAACTGAAACTACAATAAAATTTTATTGTACACAGTTATAAGATTGATAATGGAAATTTTAAGATAAGCCATTAGAATCAGGAATACAAGACGCGTGTAGGTTTATGAAGTTGTAAACATAAAATTGTAAATTATATAAATTTACTTTGTTCGATATTTCTAGTATTATTTTAAAGATAACTGTGTTAAAAATTATTTTGTTTTGACAAATAAAAACTGTTGTAAAATAAATCTAGCATTTTGAGTTGGTATAATGGAGCTCCTTCTTTTTACATGTAGGCCTAATTAGTTTTATTTAGGTAGGCCTAAAACAACTAAAAACGAGATGATAATATTGGGAGTTTTAAGTGTAACAAATTTTGTATTATCATGTTTTTTCGTTCTGGTAGGTGAACGCAATTTAATAGATATTTTGGCATAAAATTAGATCAATTTTTAAATAAACTTTGAATAAATTCTTCAAATAAATAAGTTTTAAATTTTTGAATAATTAAAGTAAACTTTTGTTACACCCTGTATCAAATGATTATGTGGACTAGTATGTCTATATAGTATTTATGTATGAAATTATGCAGCCTATATCGATATAATAAAAGACATTATTTAAGAATTTCCATAAATAATTTCGATCATATTTTATTTACTTTTACGTAAAGAGTTAATGGAGACTGGCTTATAAACTATTGTATTATTAAAACTGTACTTTTTTAATAATTTACATAGTAAGCTCTTAAAAATATATAGTACATATTCGTTTACTCAGTAAAATCTATAAAATCGAATGAATAAATGTTCATGTGAAATTACAATTTCGTTTACGATTCGGTTATTTTGAAGTTATATAGGGTAATTGGAAGAATGATATCCAACGATAAGAAAAATCAAAATGTTGTTGTTGACTAAAACAATAAATGTTGACAATTTTTAAAATTTCATCTGTCATTTTGATGTGTCAGTCCGTCCGTCACACCCAGATAATAGAAACTTAAGTGAAAAAAAACAAACTGTTCTCGAATTAGTAGTCTAGACAAAAAGTTAGTATACCTAAATTGAGATGGAAGTTCCGGTTTCGATAGGAAGTGGCCCAAAACTGGAAGTCATAACTCAATGTCAGAGGCTATAAGAGATAGCAACAAACGGTTTTTGGATTCGTTATCAGCCCTAAAAGTTAATGGGCCTGAATTGAGTTTGAAGTTCCGGGTTTGTCCGAAAGTGGTCCTAAACCGGAAGTCCAAAATAGTGTCATTCGATTCCTCTTAAAGAGTAGATACAGAAATCACTAATGGTTTTTTCCATTAATCAAAGGGAGGCCCTAAGCCTTTTTAAAAATTTCTACCATCCATGAGACGCGTCGCCTCATGAAAGGGATTTTAAATTACTTTAAATAACAGAAATAACAAATGTTTGTAGCCTGTCTCTCTTTCTATCCGAGATTAAGCAACTCCCCAAAATTTCAGAGTAACCAAGCCTTGTTGTTGTATAATTACTTAATAAATTTCTCTGATATTCATTCCGGTATTGCTGTGTTAATTCGATTGTGTATTTTAATAAGAATAAATTATTAAATTAAGTTAACTAGCTGTTTTTCGTATTGGACGATTAGGGACAATAATAGTGCTTTTTGGACATAAAATCTTTCAAAAATTCTAACATCCGTGGTTTCTGTTAATTCTTTTTTGAAAAATAAAAAGTACAGAGAACAAACTAACGTTCTCGCTAATTTTTTAGAAGCTCTCTTTTGAACTTTTTAAAATTTTACTCATTTCATGACCAATTTTAATGCGGGTTTCGTAGTTCATCGCAAATTGGTACTAAATAAAATTTTGGGCTGGAAAGCGTATATCACAAAAAAAATGGCTGTTTATAATATTTTATTTAGATTCTGTTTTTTCCAGTTTTGTTGTTCAAAGAATTTTTTGAGGCGCCTCCGAAGCATAATGGTTACCGCGTTAATACCTACCACGCGAAGGTTCCGGGTTTGATTACTAGCCAGGGTCTGAAAATTTTTACAAGTCAAAACCTACAGTTACCGTCACATAATCCACCGTATTCGCTAATAACCAAGTAGTTAATGCGACTTCAAATAAAAACAAAAGAAAAAATAATTTTAATGTGTAATTTAAATATGGTAATAATAATAACACGTATTTCAAATAAAACAAAATTATATTTTTGTACCAAATTATATAACAGCTATACTGCAATATTAAACATGAACTATTCTTGTTTTCCTAACCAAATCAGACTCTCGACTGGTTTGATGCAGTTCTCCAACCTTTCTATATTGCGCATGTCGTTTCATATCTATATACCTGTAACACCCTGCATCTTTTGTAATTTTCTTTATATATTCTAACCTTTTCTTCCTGCTACAATTGACTCCCTCAATATTACCCTCCGTTATTGATAGACCAATACCTGGATGTCTTAAGATATGCCCCACTAGCTTATCCCTTCTTCTGATAAGATGCTTCCATATACTTCTTTTTTCATTCTCTCGCCTAACAACCTCTAAATTACTTTTTTGTCCACCCACCTAATCTTTAACATTTTCCAATAACACCATATTTCAAAAGCTTCTATCCTCTTTCTTTCTACAGCTCCTACACTCACGTTTCACTCCCGTATAATGCTACACTCCAGACATAGTGTTTTAAGAAATTTTTCCTAATCTGTAAGTCAATGTTTGTAGTCAATAAGCTGTTTTTAATTCTAAAAAAACACATTATAAGTATGTAAAAACATTGATTATGTTGCAAAGATGTCCAGTGCCCCTCCAATACAATAACCTAGAAAAATTATTTACCACACACTACCTTAACGAGCTTGGCAAATGTAGTGAATGAGTGTTGTTTTAAGTCTTGTAGTAATTTTGTCTGTTATACATTTTTTTTACAGCGGTTAGTTCAGTATAAAAGAAGTTAAATTAAGCTATTACTAATAGGCTTAAAGTATGATTTAAGCCTATATTATGTTATTTTATACCTACAATTTTCTTTGTTGTTTCATGATAATAATGTTTGCTTTACTGTTAAGGGTATGTAATAAGTTATCTTATATGCGTAGGAATAAGAACATTTGTTCATTCCTGTACATTATTAATAGATAGGCATTTATTGTTAAGAAAACTATTACTATAAATTCAGACAGAATTTACAGCCTGTTTAAATTTACTGGGTGCCTCAGAAGTCTGACCTAATTATTTTTTTTTTAATTTTTAACTTTATTAATGAAATTTACAACTGTTACTAAAAAAGCAACCAGTGATGACGGTGGTGTGTGAAAGAATTATTAAAATGACATGAGTGACGTGCTTGGAGAGCACCATCCACTAAGGCCGCTCTCACACCGGTGAAACTCGACCGAAAAACGAGTCGCGTCGTGCATGTTCGCACATCGAGAAAACTCGACCTCGACGCAAGTATTCAACCTTTTCTTCGAATCCACCTGCAGTTTTCAAAATGTCAAGTGAGGAAGAAGACGTAGTCGTTTCTTATTACTATCTAAGAAGAAAACAGATAAAAACCGCAGCTGTTGGATATCACCGTAAATAAGTAATAATCGTAATAGAGGAGCGTATGTGTGTGCCCAGGAACTCCCCGTGATGAAAATAAATTTATGTCTTTTTATCGGATGCCAAAAGAAAGGCAATGTCTCGCCTAGAATATTCTGTCAAATTAAAATTGTACAGACACGGATATTTTTCAACTTCAAGCACAAAGGCTACGTTGGCTGCTTTGTCTGCCATAATTATACGCGACTGGTCGAGCAGATGGACACACTGAGTCGCATGCGATCGGTTCGATCGAGGTTGCATCGAGGTCGTACTGTTGGGAGGGCGAACATATAAATGTAAGGGTAGAACTCGTATCGGACGTCGAGTCGTCAAGTCTCAGTCGAGTTCCACCGGTGTGAGAGCGGCCTAACAGGTCTCCGACATGTTATTTAGTTCCTACTTCTCACTAATTCATCGATTAATTAATTAATAACATATAACCGTTTCTAAAACAGGAGATCACTGCTCCATTTCCTCCTTAATCGTCTTTGAACGTTATTTGTTAGATAACGGAAGTAAAGTTTACGTATCAGTCGTTTGGAATTTACGTATCAGATCGCATAAACTTCAAGATTAACTTAATTAGGGCCACCTTCTGGATTACACTAATTTCAAATTATGTAACTGTGATATTAACGTATAGCAGAATTACATACTGTCATACAAGTTTATGTATTTTAAATAGTCTCTGTTCACTATGATTGTATTCAAAATATTTCCTCGTTACAATGTTTATTGTTGAATTTTATTCTTAACTAATGAATTGAAATTAAAAATGTTAGAGCAGGTCAAACACTTTAATAATATCGGCGTTGATTTTTTTTTTTTTTAATTCCTAATATGTGTATGTTGCAATCTGTTCAATTCAGAACAATAAGCAACCCCATGACCCAATGAGATGAGGATGATGTGTATGACGTGTAAATGAAGCGTAGTCTTGTACAGAACCAGGTCGACCACTCCTGAGAGACTATGGTTAATTGATACCCAACCATCAAAGTACACCGGCAATCACTGTCTGGTATTCAAATCCGTATAAAAGTATAAAACCTTTACTAGGATTGGCGTTGATTTAACATATGATTTTGATCACAAGGAGGCAGTTAGAGCGGGAATTCATTACTAGTCTTCAGTTGGTGCATGCGTTTAGCCAATTTTTACCAAGTTCTTTTATAATACTACAAAAGAAATGTTGGGTTCAAATTTAGGATGCTATCACCGGGGCGTGTAAAGGAATCGTAGCTTAATTCCCCCTCACTGTCACCGACCCCACTCATTCTCTCACTTTCATTCATCTCAGGAAATTAAGTGTTTTTTATAAGTTTTTGTGAGTATAATATGGTGTTAAATCATATTTTTTCATACATTACCGCACCATCACACTTTAATATGTATTTTGTTGTTTATATTATGTTATTTATTATTATGTTGTTTATATCATGTTGTTTATATTAACTCTTCGGGATATTCCAAAAGACTAACTTAGAAACTTATAAATAGGTGTGTAGTCAATCCAGGATAAGTCTTGTTCGAGAACTTGTGTTGTACAGCTGAGAAAATTGATATTTCTTTCAAAATTCGGTATCTTGTTGTTTTATTATACCGAATCGTACGGCTGTGACGTTATATTTTAAGGTAGTGGTTGTAGATTATCTTCCGGAAATTGTTTCTGCGCCTTTTGTTTTATTTTGGATAGGTGTTTGCAAGAAAATGAAAGAGGTTTTTCATTCTCATTTTTTGCAAACACCTACCTGCTAATAACATAAACTGTACGAGAAATTTAAAGTATTACTTTTATATACATTCATGGTCGTTTTATGACAATATTTTGATATTGATTCAGATAAACGTTTTCTTTAGTAACCATTTCATAGTAATGATGGTTGTACCATTCTCATAGATATTATTTTATCTATATATTTGAATAAGTGGATATAGATACATTAAAAGCAATGAACATGCGGTTTGTAAGTCCGGTGCGAAAGATCAGGTGAACAGAGCAAAAGAGGTGTAATTATGTACAGATTAGTTTCATTTATATAGCCAACCCTGTGGTGAATGAAGTGAAGGTGTCATTTGCCGGGTGGAAAGTGGGTGCTTTACGGATGGTCTGGTATGCTCATAAGCATACGCTTTTAACTCAGTGAGTAAGGCAATAGTAAACCACCTTGCTTCTCGTTTTTACGTTGTTTACTTTGTTTTTACTTTGAACCTCTAGCTAGAGGTTCAAACCAGCCTGCCGGCTGTTGATCTAAACAACAACAATTCATTTATAAATTTGAAGTGAAATTCTTCATTAAAACTCATGTAATTAATACACTAGCCATTGTGCCCGTATTACCTGTGGGGTTATTGGTATCTTCAGTGGGGTTCATTCGAGAAATTTGGTTTATTAATTTTCATGTTTTCATTTCACACTTTTTCTCGGTATCAAAATTACAGCAGTTTGGAAGAAGTACGAATATTATATTTGTTACTTTAGAATAATTACTTTGCTTCTTATTCCTATTTTTAGGAAATCGTCGAAATTTTTAAAGCTTCACATTTATTAGGTACCCCTTACAGAGTACGCATCCCACTTGTTAGAACTGAGGAGCTTTGCTAATTTTGGCAAAATGCGAAAAATAATATCAACGTAATATTTGTGTAACAACTTAAATATTTACTTCCTTTTGAGAGTTGTATGCCATTAAAAGTCTTGTGAATAGGTTTTAAGCTTATTTTATTTAATCATAATAAACTTAAAATAAGGAATTTTAAATTGGACAAAACGAGTCTTGCACAAAACATTATTTTAATCAATCATTTTAGCTATGGAATAATCAAACATACTTTATGTTAATGCTGAATATTTTTTTTGAATAGGACAAAACGATCAAAATTAGGAAAAAATAGAATAAAAACGTTAGATTCATATGTTACTTTATCATATTAATTTCTATTTTAAATTATTTCAGCAACTTCTTCTAAACATTCGAAAAGTTAGATTCGTATGTTACTTTATCATTAATATCAATTTTAAATTATTTCAGCAACTTCTTTTAAACATTCGCAAATATTTTCCTCTTCATTGGCGAGTTTCACCAAAACACTTCCACTAGCCAAATTTTTTTGAAGTACTCAAAACGTTCTACCAGTAAAAATAGGATCAGTCAGAAACTTTGGGGGTAGAGTCTGTCATTACTGTGATTGAGTGTTGGGAAAAATATTTTTTTAACCTAACAGAGATATGGAAAAAGTACTTTTTGAACGAAAGGGTGTTAACTAGGTTAAATGGTGTTCGTGGGGAAGGTATAGAAGTGGTATATATTGGTTTAGGGTAGCCTAATCATTGCAGTTTTACCTCGGATGCAAGTGATCAAAAAGTAAAAGATTTGGGTTTTTGTTCAATCCCGAAAATCAAATGTTACGAATATCATGCAATCATGATTGGGTGAATCAGTCAGAGATTTTATTTATCACCCACTTTTACCCACTAGTTTAGCTTTTTTCATAATTTTTGTACTCTTAAGTTAAACTTTAAATTGCTAGTTTCAATTATATTTCAAAATCAGTTAAGGCGTTATAATTGTAATTATGATGTTGGATTCAAATAAAACTTACAATGAAATTACATTGTGTATTCTTACAAATTTAATTTATTTATAACCTTTTAATTATATTTCAGATATTTTATTATTATCCATTTCAGTATTTTTTTAGACTTCCAGTATCTTTCATACGCAACGCGTATGTGTAGCCTGTTTAATATCTTTTTACAACACTCATGAGAACACTTCATTTTCTTTGAAATTACTTGACAGAATTACACTTTTATGACCACATAAATTCTGTCTTGTTATAATATTTATTTATACTTATTGCCCACACTGATGGCTTTACCTTCTTATGAATTTCAGATATTGTTTTAGTCACTGGTATTTTTCATATACTAAATAATAACTTTACTAAGAGTTATTACTGCCATTAACACAAAAAAAATAAAAATATGGCCTTAATATTTTTAAATGTATTCAAACAAAATTTAAAAATTATATTTTATATTGTACTTTATATTTGTTAAAATTTACTGTAAAACTCTTTCGGGACTGTATCTTTAATTATGATCTTCTGTTTTCTTTAGTGCCCTTAACTGTAGGTTTTGTAATTTGGAAAAAATACAATATAATGTATATGATGGTTAGAATGTTTTAATTTTTAAAAATAATTTAATATGAACTTTATACCTGAAGTGAAATCTATTTCTATAAATTGCAGATAAATTTTGTTACTGAATAAATAAAACTTTATATCACTCACGCATTGCAATCTAATGTCAATAAATCATCAGATGCTGCTTTATTAATTCCATGATTAAGATTATATTTGTTAACTAGCTACCTTCAGTTTACTACGCTTCAAAGAAAACTAAACTTTAATTGTTTAACGTCTCACTCAACCTTACACAATGAAAGTTAAATCACGCTGTACAAATAAAACTAATTAGTACTGGAAACGGAAATTTTGTTGACATCAGTTTGAATAACTAGTAGAAAGGGAAAAATGTGACCTGAGAACAAATGAATATGTGTTCTTTTATTAACTTATACAATTTCATTGATTTTTGGCAAATAGTTAGTTCTAAAGGAACTGAACTAGGAAGAAAGAACTAATTAAATAAGCTGTTGTTTGCACATGATCAGGTTCTGATAGAAGAGTTTTAACATGGTTTACAGAAAAGGATTTACTATTGAGTAAGATATTTGAAGAGTATAACTTTGATAAATCCGCTGCGAAGGCAAAATCGATGGCTTTCTGGGAGGGGGGATCCCATATGAACAGAAATAGTTATCAATGGGTGCCAATGGGTACAACATTTTAAGTACCTGGCATGTGTTTTAGCATTTTGCTAAATATCCAGACATGATGTATAAGTTGAATCGTTTGTAGTATATCTATGCAACAATATTACGATCATCGGGTAAAAGAGTTCTGAAAGAAACCCCGGTGAAAGTTTCACAAGATTATGGCTGTTTCAGTATTTTTGTACGGTAGTGAGTCCTGGGTATTCGGGAGGAAAGATGAAAGCCAGATCCAAGTGGTGAAATGCGGTTCTTGAGAAGACTTGAGGGATGTAGTTTGAAATGTCCCCTCTTTCTTAGAAACATTGTATAAATACAGGTAGAAACGGAAGAAGCATATTTTTATGGATGAGTGAAAATCGATGAGGAAACGAGCACTTAACTACCTTCCGTATTGACGAAAAGATATGGGTAGGCCACGAAAACAATGGCCAGTGAAGTAGGAATTGTCGGAGAGAGTAATCTGTGAAGAAATTAATTTATAAAAGGCTTAAAATCAGATGCGGCATTAAGTTGTTTTTATATCCGTGTCGTAAATAATTTTCAAAAATTTAGGAAAATGAAAAAGAGAAGAAATATTTCATATTGTAGCATGATCCTGTACTGCACTCGTTAGCTAACTGTACACATTACACCTGACTGGATAATTCAATACATTGTTTAGGCCTACAGTAAATCTTAGAATAGAATAGAATTGGTATGTATCGTTTATTGAAGAACTAACTTCCCAAACAAATTAAATAAATAATATGACTTAAATTTACCAAAAAAAATTCATACTCGTATTTAAAAAATTATGGTATAGCCATAGATTATGTTACTCAGGAAGTTTTAATTTGTTCAACAGTAAAGGAATTTTGAAATTATTTTTGTAGTTTCTGAGATTACCTCGTACAAACAAACAAACTTTACTTCTTTATAATATTAGTATAAATGAAAATTTGCCATCAGCATCGGCACGCTGTACAAGAATCTTATTGGAGGATTGCCCTGTAGATATATGTCTTATAATACAGTACTTTAATGTTATTCTGTATTTAAAAGTGTTTTTCTTGTCTTCATATTTCTGGAGTTTTGTAGTAATTTAAATAGTAATAATATACAGTTTTAATAAAGAACTTATAAACTTCTTGTCTGTTTTATCTAACACTCTGGGATAACCTTCTACATAGTTTAAACTTTAAGTAATTACAATACTTAATACGACCTGTTGTGTGTTGTTTAGGTCTTCAGCCGAAAGGCTAGTTTGAACCTGTCGAGGTTTTATTAGTAGAACGAGGAATAAGGTGGTTTACCATGCTTTCCTCACTGAGTGAAAAAGTACGCTTATCAGCATGCCGGGCCCTCTGAAAAGCACTTATTTTCCACTCTGCAAATGACACCTTCACTTCATTCACCATAGGGTCTGGCTTTATAATGGAATTCATTACTTTCAGTGGAGATAACTCTGATTAGTGTCTTTTACACCTCTACTTCTTCTGTTTTTAAATGATTCAGTCATTTAATTGACTGACCATGTGATAAGAAACAGAACTATTTATTTTAGCCCTGCAATGAACAGATTGAGTGTAAATAATTTGACAGTTCACCTGTCTGTTTTGGGCGGAATATTACCTATGATGTCTTAATCTTAAGTGACTACCATGGCAACATAAATTCGCAAAGAAATTTTTCAAATAAAATCTGATATGCAGGTCGAGGAGAAGAATTTCTGAAATAACTTACATTTAGCTTACATGACTATACGCTTAATTGTACCTTACGTGATTTTTCTTTCAGTCAATGTAGAAAAATTTTAATTAAATCTCTTGCCGATCCCTTTACTTACAAAATTTGATTGGGTAATTACTAAGAAAAGTTAGTAAAAATCGGAATCAAGGAAAATAAATTTATCAAAATTGATAGCCTTAAACCTTTAGATTTGTCACGGTTTGCTAAACATTTTGTAACACCTTAGTCTAGGGTCGTTTGATATCTAGGTATGATAAATAACAGACTAACTTTAAACGTATAAAAATGAATTACTATTTATTTTAATCAATAATTGATTTAACGACTATATTTCGAACGGCCCAGACACACTTACTATTCACAATTCAGGTATAGACTGACTCGCAGCAAAGGCGATAACTGGTTTTATACCTGCCATCTGATAAATAATCTAGACCTTTTGAACAATTACGAGATCTTTCTAACAATTAAATACATCTAAGAAGAAAATAAAAATAAAAACAATGTTTGTACTATTTTCGATTTCTTAAAACTCCTATTAAAAATACCTCATTCATTGCAGTTCTCTATTATTGTTCCACACACCTCCCATACTTTACACAATTTTTACTACAAACAGCCTATTCCGGAAAATTTTACAATATTTTCCCTCAAGGTTTCCGGTAATGAGTAGGAGTGATTGCCGTTAGTACGTGTCATAGTTATTTATGTGGGGAACCAGTTTTTATTTATAAATTTTTTAGCACTGCTTTTCATACCGTGTTTAAAACAATACTTTAAATTATCATACTTTAAAATATATTTTTAATTGTCTGGAGCACTATCACTGGGTGTTATCGTCCTCAAAGCCATTAACACGGGTTTTTTTTCATTGAATGCACATTGTGAACATTTTACTGACTGTATTTGTATAATTGAATAATTGAATAAAATGAGTTAACCAAAAAAATGAACTAATAAAATATTTGTTAGTACAAAAGGTCTAACAATCATTACGTTTATTACTTTCTCTTGCCTATATGAATATTAAAAAAAGGAAAGTATTGTTTTCATGTCGATTTTTCGAAATGGAGTTTTCACCGGATCTACACGTTTTCAGACCCCCTGAGCCCAAAAAACATGTTTTTAACGATTGGTGTGTGTGTGTGTGTGTGTGAACAGAATATCTCAAGAAATATATTTGAAAATAAATTTGAATTGTTCTATTATTGCCCGTAAAACTTAACTTCTACATCACTTTTGTAAGCCTATAAGAGCAAAACAAATTTAAAAAATAAGTGAAAATAATAAAGGAATAAATCAGGTAATTAAATTGTTGAAGTAAATCATATTATTGTATGATTATTACGATACTGCCATAGTTTTTATGTTGATATTCAATTTTTTCTGTTATTATAATTCCATTTGATAAATGAGCTGTTCGTGTAATTAATCATAGTTTATATAAATATAAATTATGCACCCGACTGTACCTAACTATAATCTGAAGCATTATCCTTGTTTGATTAATTGTTCCAAAGGATTGTTAGTTCCAATCAACCAACCAACCGGCCATAATGCACCACACCTCCAAGGCTCTTCTTTTATTTATAATTTTCTATTTTATGTTTCTTTTTGCATTTTTATTTTTCCTTAGTGCGTTTTATCTGGTTTTATAATTTAGTAATAATTTTACCAATCTGTTAAGTGTAATTATATATTATTTTTGAATATAAATATCTTGGTTCCGTCCTTATTCGTCTTTTCTGAAATTAGGTTTAATTTTAGCCAATTGTTTTTTGGTACTTATCTGCTGTCGCCGACCGGGGCTGACGACACGTGGCAAAACCTTGATTACGACATGGTGGCCCTGAAAATAACTGGTTAATTGGTTGGGGGTCCTGAGAAGGACCGTTTGGTTTTTCGTGGTGGCCCTGAAAAGGGCCGTTGTTAGTGTTTGGAAGCGGCGAGCCGGCGTGTAGAGAACGGAGCCCGAAGAGTTATGGCTTGGCTACCCGGTTCAGGCCTAGCTCTTCCTAAGCGGCAGTTGGGTCCCCACTGCAGCGTGACAGTGGTGGCCCCCAGAGCCCCGCAGTGTCGGATCGGCGTTGGCCGTCGATCAATAGCGCGGCCGAGGTGGTTCTCTCCGGTCCTGCGCTGAACTCTATCTTCACCGTGGTGCCATCAGGCACGCACGGGCTTCCTTCGGCAGCCGGATAGGAGAAGACTGACCGGTGCGGAAATGTGTCTCCGCCACTGGTCTTAATTGGTGGCTTAATTTGGTGTCTTCGACCAGGGATAGTTCATATGGTCTCAGCTGGGCTCTTCTTTCTTGCTAGCTCTCTTCTTTCTTGTTTTTCCCAGTTCGGAAGCTGGATGGCGAGTGCACCTCGCGAGCCAGTGTGGCCACTTAAATCCTCGCCAGCAAATTTACTTCATGATGGAGGGAAGGCACTACCTGCTGTGCGTTGGTAGCGCTCCCCGCGGCAGGCAGGTCTGGGACCGTCTGCAGCGCTGATAATGCAATAAGTGGGGGCGTCGGCGACACTATTAAACCGACCACCTTTTTACAGAGAAATTTTTCTACGGGATAATAACAAAACAAATTATATTGAACAAAAGTTTGATAATGAACTTTACAATTTAAGTGAGTTTATGACGATTATTTACATTTCTGTGATTCCATAACGCAGAAAATGCTATTGAGGAGTGTTAGGTAGCGATTTCCGCCTTTAGCACCGCCGCCGACCGCCAAGTTTATTCCCCAATATAAGAATCCAAGGTAAGGGAAGGGAAGGGAAGATTGTGTACTGTACTTCTGTGTTTCTTTACCAATATTTCAATGCATTTAAAATAGATAAAGTTTAAAAATTTTGAAATTAATTTCTTAAATGAAAATAATTGGTAATGTTTGTAAGCGTTTCCGTATTTTTGCGTAAGTTTTCTAAAACGTAATTTAAAAAAATGTAAACATTAGAATTGTAGTGGGCACGTGGACACTTCTATGGCGTACTGGTTGAGCGTTTAACTAATCTTTACTGTACTAATACTGTGCTAGTTCCTGAAAATTTTTAACTGTTAAAAATCCACTTATCCGTTCCTTAATCCTGTGCAGTCGATTATTATTTTAACTTAGAATAACAAAAAATAACTTACTAATGTTCCAGTGGTTTTTAATTATGTAAATGTAAACAAACGATTATAATTTTTAAGTAAAGATCTTTAAAATACTTTTTTTGATTGAGCTTCAAAATTGAATTTTTGATCTAACGCATGACTCTGGCTTATGGTAACAGCGAAAGCTATATGAGAAAATATTTTTATTCTGTTGTACAGTTCTTATTTGGGGAAGCCTACATAATTAGTGGAATATTACAAGATGAACTCATTTAGAAAATTGTAGGTGGTCTTAACAATAATAGTACTATTAATTTAAAAATAGAGTACGGTATTGTACAAGATTGTAGGTATATCACAAAATTGTTGATTTTTAATTCGTAGTATATTTCTACAGCGACCGTTGCATTTTAGTGCCCTAATGAACGTCGAAGGATGTACAGAGTGGATAGAGCAGTAATAATTGTATTTATGATGAGTATGTAGAAAAGTGGGTTTTTAGTTGGGATGGAGACTGGAGTGCCGCAAGGTCGTACGCTGAGGCATCCAGTGTTCTTGGTGATGGATTTTTGTAAGGTCTTGTGTAATCATGTACCATTAAAGTTTACCTTTTGTCTTTAACACAATATTTAAATTAATTTATATCACATGTATGGTTAATTAAATGTGTTTTTATTTGAATTATTGTCCAATAAAATTTTGGATGCACTTCTTCGTGGTGCAGTCGTAAAGGGTTTTCTGCCCTAGTTTACTGAGTTAAAGGTTCTTGGTTCCTTATCCAACTGCTGTCGCTAATAACTAAGCTGATGATTCGAATACAAATTAAAAATACTGTATCTATTACCTTTTCTCCACATGCCCAGAACATTTTTACCTTCACAAAATTTATTTTTCCCTTGCCGGAAACATAATATAATGGTGACAAACACTTGCTGGTACGACATAAATTGGCGACATTAGTCCTAACTAGGTTTTACATTATTAGTTTAAATTTTGTATTTTTCTGACTGTTTTCTTTTGACTGTTAAAACCATTATCTATTTAATTTCTGATGTGGGGCGCCTTGTACGCCAAGAGGCTTCCCTGGACGTGAGGGCGAGTTCTTGCACACTCCCCAGTTGCCAACCTGGCTCACCCTCACTCTTCAAATTTAGTTTTAAGTTTTATTATAATAATTACTTTAGTCTGTGACAGTCACCAGTCACGAGATATATAAGTTTTGCGGAACAGCCTCCGGGTCTATGCTTTCGGATGACCAATCGGAGGGAAAGTGGCGGGAGAAATGCCAGCAAACCAATTACCAATTACCGTTGTAAAAATCTTTCACGTTTACCTACCATTACTTGAGGGAGAAATTACACTATGTGTAGAAATATTTAAAATTTACTCATTAGGAAAAATAAAAAAATTATAAAATTCTTATTATTAAGCCTACTAATAAGTTTTTCGTTAACTTTGATACAAAATTTAAACCCAAAAATTTTACGCCTTTATTAACAAAAGTTTTCATTGAACTTTTTATTGAAACTTCCACAACTATTGTTTTCCTCATCCAGAGCAACTGAAACGCAAAATTTTATCTGATCCTTTACCTTACAACGTTTTAAAGATTAAGAAAGAACAATTATGAGCAGAATCTACTAATTTTTAGGAACTCTTGCTTTTCATGCAAGTCACTCATATCATATCATTGATTTTTTTCACCACCCATCATAATCACTGGCTATGTTCTTATAACCGTTGTGAATTTCACTTATGAAGTTAAAAAGATTATTGGGACAAAATTTCTTTTTTAAAAATAAGAAGTAAATTACTTATGTCACAATTTATTAAAAAAAATCTTTTGAGAAATAATATTAATATTTAAAATAACAAACGTGAATGTTATTAGAGAATTAATAAAACATTTTGAAATAGTAACAATATTATGAATACTGTAGTATTAACAATAAAACCAAAGTGACAGTATACAGGTTTTTTATTAAAGACATTGATATCATTTAATTTAATAACATACAAAGTGGTAATAGTCATCAAGTTCTTTTTTAAAGAGTTGTGGGCATTACATTGATCATTATTAAATGGATATAAAATAATAATAATAATAATCATAATAAAAGCAATAGTAACTATATACATGAATTATTTAACAGTATCCCGCTGATAAATACAACGAAGTGATTTAGTTATCACACCAGGTGTACAATACGATATGATACCGCTAAACTTGTTTGTTTCTCACTAGAATACTTCCTTTTAGCTTAATATATTCACTAGGTCGATCAAATCACACAAATATTACTCCTACAAATCGTTATCTATTCCAGGTTAATGATAAACAGATATTACCCTTTAAGATTTTATCTACATGCAAAAGATATTCTTTTCAATTTTACGAAATAAATTTCTTAGTGGATCTATAGAAGTTAATGTTAATGTGGGATCCGGTTAGGAAATAGGACAATAAAAATAACTTATTTATAAGTTTTAGGTCATAGACGCATTTAATTAAGGGTTAAGACTAGAAGTATTTTATTTAGAAAAATGTGTTTTCCTGGATAGAAAACTGTTTTCAAAGGTTTAGAATCCACGAAAATTTCATCACATATTTTCTCTTTGCTTTTACTCAATAATAATGGATGCGAACAAACGCATCCGAACGAACGACCTCGTGGATGTCAGGAAACACTAGCGGGCGGTGTTGTCAACCCAGCTTTGCAGGTGTAAATTTCCTGGAATATTTAGATATTTTGACACAATTTTCATGACTATTAAGACAAAATTTAGTTCCTTTTTTTTATTTAGTTTGTAACTGTGCGGATATATCCGCTAAACGACTTCTATCATTTAAAACCATGTGCGAATAAATCCCCAAAACGACGTGTTGAAAAGATTTTGGCGGATTTATCCGTCAATAGTCCGTAAAGGGTTAAAACTTGTACAAGGAAAAGTTTAAGTTTTTAGCAAATAAAATTTTTAAACTAGGAAACGTACGTACCGTAAAACCATAAGTACCATTTTAGTAAAAATATCCAATTTTTGGAAGTTTTCTCATATCAAAGTATGTACCAGCGCGCGTAAGGAAAATACTGTGAATTTCAGCAGTAATTGAAAGAACAATATGCCCCACAATTATTATTTAGCTCTTTAACTATAAATCTGATGCCTACTGATATCAGAATTCTGCCAAATATCATTAAGTTTAAAATAGAATATGTGGTTGGTTGATAGGCACGAAATCCACCGCATATTGATTCTTAATCCCTGCTTGGTTCACTTACTTTTAATTTAATGCAATAAAAACAGAATTCCGCCCTAATGGTTAGCAAATAATCAAGTCTAACCTAATGGTTCTACCCTAGTTGGGTAGGTTGATCTCCCCGGCACCGTAATTATCAATACGTCAATACTGAATTTACATTAATAATAACGGTAATTTGTAATGTGTTTTTCGTTTTCATGTAATTTTTAGTGTAAAATAAAATTTATTTAGTTTTTTACAAATTTAATGTTGTTGTTTAGGTCTTTAGCCGAAAGGCTGGTTTGAATCTGTAGAGGTTTTACTAAGTAAAACGAGGAGTGACGTGGTTTACCCTGCCTTCCTCACTGAGTGGAAAAGTACGCTTATCAGCATGCCGGGCCTTCTGAAAAGTACATATTTTCTACTCTGCAAATGACACCTTCACTTTATTCACTACAGGGTCTAGCTGCATAATGAATTTTATAATTAGAGGAGATAACTCTGATCAGTATCTTTTACACCTCTACCTCTTGTGTTCTTAAATGATTCAGTCATTAATATACGATAAGAAACAGAACTATATTTATTTTAGCCTTGCAACGAGCAAATTAAGTGTAAATAATTCGACACTCCACCTGTCTGTTATGGGCAGAATTTTAATGTAATAAGTTAATGATCAAAACAATAAAATGAACGAATTCGAGTCAATACATTATTGTATATTGGCATCACGTAATAATACTACAATAAACACACAAACCTTTTTCTTATTTTTATGTCACATGCAGATGTAAAAGACTGGTAAATTTTTATATGGATAAATATAATAACTAATCATAAATATGCTTGCAAAATACATTCTGAAAATATACAAATAACGTCCAGGGGTACCCAATAGAAGAATTCGCAATCCGTTTTGCAATGTTATTAAAACAAGAATAAACGACATACCAATTTATCAACTATTTTATTACTGTATTCAATAGTAAGTTATATACTAAATACAAGAGTTCAATTTAAACTATCATGCACTATTATATAGTGCACTATGCAAATCAACGCATAGTTTTACCATATTAGAATGTTTGAACAACTAGGTCAAGGTATTTATAATGTACATTACAAAGAGTTGACATAAATTTCAGATGGAAATTCAGATATTTAAAGGGAATTTTTAGATAGTTTTATAAATTCACAATGCAAATTACCGTGTACTGTATATCTGTACAGGTTCTACATAAATAATTCAACCAATTAGACATTGATACAAGAAAACAATTCTCTATAGATTGTCTCAGACAATTTAAAACAAGTAGAACAAAAACTTGGTGAGTTCTATTCTGTAATTGGATATTTTATCAACAATGTATTTGTTGTAATAAGAATTACTAAACATCAACCAAACAAAATTATTACACAAAGATATTGTAAAGGAAACTAATCATAAAATTGAGACAAAAATTATACAAAGATCTGTATAGAGTGGATAACAAAAGGTTCATAAAATACTGTACCGGGTTACCGAGTTTCGATCGTTTGCAGATTATATGATTATGGTTGATTTTTGAAAAGTACCACTCAATAATTCTAATAAAAATGAGGAAGCAAAGAAAAATTTTCAAATGTCGCCATTTAGGAGGCATATTTAAATATTTCTGACTTAGGCTTTACGTTTATAATACCGTATATTATAACTGGCTGACTTATTCGTATAATATTCTTTCCTTGTATTGTATCAGTTATATATAATGTTTACTGCCCATAACAGACAGGTGGAGTGTCAAATTATTTACACTCAATGTGTTCGTTGCAGAGCTAAAATAAATAGATCTGTTTCTTATTAAATGGTCAGCCAATTAAATGACTGATTCATTTAAGAACATAAGAAGTAGAGGTGTAAAAGACACTAATCAGAGTTATCTACTCTGAAAGTAATGAATTTAATTATACAGCCAGACCCTGTAGTGAATGAAGTAAAGGTGTCATTTGCAGAGTGGAAAATATGTGCTTTTCAGAGGGCCCGGCATGCTGATAAGCGTACTTTTCCATTCAGTGAGGAAGGCAGGTTAAACCACATCACTCCTCGTTTTACTTCGTAAAACCTCTACAAGGCAAACCAGCCTTTCGGCTGATGACCTAAAAAACAATATAATGTTTACAAATATCTCAGCATGAAGTAAATTAGGTGCATCTGATATTGTTATTGATGCTATTGCATAGAAACACCCGTAGCTAGCCTATTTTAATTATATTTCTATTTATATTATATATAATATATTATATATTATATATTATATTATATTATATTATATTAATTATATTTATTAAGTTTTAATTATATTTCTTAATTAACGAGTCTGCAAACATGAGACCTAGAGCAATCGATTTGTGGACCCTGAAAGCCCCTGCACGAATTTTCAGGAAAATCGTTAGAGTCGTTTTCGAGAAAAGTTGGAACATAAATACAAACATAAATACGCCACGTTGTTGTAAAATATTTTAGGATTTTAAGACCCCAAAAATAATAGAAAAATTGGAATAAATCGAGAAAATGTAATGGAATCGAAATCTTTTACGTTTAGGCTCTGTCCATGGTGAAAGCAACAAGTGATGTCAACACAACGCATATCTAAGTTTCTCTGAAGAGAGTTGATGCTCACTAGACTATTTTACGGCCACGATCAGTCTGAAAGCAACTTGTGATAGCGCCGCGCTGTTGTTTAGGTCATCAGCCAAAAGGCTGGTTTGAACCTTTAGAGGTTCAAATCTTTAGAAGTAAACGAGAGAGGTGATGAGAGGTAAACGAGAAAGAGGTGGTTTACTATTGTTTTCCTCACTGAGTTGAAAGAGTATGCTTATCAGCATGTCAGGCCCTCCGAAAACCACTCACTTTCCACCCTGTAAATGACACCTTCACTTCATTCATCACAGAGTCTGGCTGTATACTGATGAAATTAATTACTCTTAGAGGATCTAACTGTGACTAGTGTCTTTTACACCTCTACCTCTTCTGTTCTTAAATAGTTGAGCCATATAATTGGCTGACTATGTGGTAAGAAACAGATCTATTTATTTTAGATATTATTAGAACTATTTTTTGTAGTCCTGGGATTAACAGATCGAGTGCAATAATTTAACACTGTACCTGCCCGTTATGGGCATAGCGCCGCGCTACAAAATAAAAAAAGTCTTTCGTACACGGGCCCGTTCAGTAGTTTAAAACTGTTGTTACATTTTATTGCTAACAAATAGTAAGATTTAGCATGATTGCCATAAATAAATTTTTACAGTCAGCATGGTGGACCTAAGAAAAAGTTTGCCGGACCATGGTAATCTCATTAAAATTTTAAACGGACGTTGATCAAATAGTTGGATGACTACTGGTACACAATATATTATAAATTTGAAGTTCGGTTAGGTTAGGAGGCCTATCATATAGTTTTTGTACCAACTATAGAATTTTTGCTACAGATTTTTAATTCTTTAATTATTTATTAGATTACTTTTTAATTTCCTTAATACACCAGTTTGTTTTGAATTCTAATTTGTCTTTTGTTTTATTTATTCGTTACTAAAACTACTCTTGAAATAAGAACCTATAAAACACTGTGCTATATAATAATATTAATAACGTAGAAAGATGTTCTATCACAGCAATCATCTATATGTGTTTATGTGTGTGAACTGTTATTAAATTTCACGGTTTAAAAGATTTTATCGAAAGCCCATCGTTGTGAAATACCAAAGTATAATCTTGAATCACTTAGGATTAGTAACTATTAACTCTTACCAGAGAGAAAAGTAAGAGAACAAACTTAAAGTATAGGCAACCAAAAAAACTTTTCCAACAATTGATCTCCGTACCAGTTGTTATTCTTAGCTAGATCAGATCTAATTTTCCGTCTTTTATTTATTGTCAAGAAATCAGTCCCTGAGGATCAGAACTGGTAATCTCCTCTGAATGAAATTTTTGTTAAATGACAAAAAACTGTAAGAAACAAAGTGCTAAGTTTTTTAATTCAAAAAAAAAATATTATTATGTTGTATGGTATGCAGAATCATTCTTGGAATTTTGAGATTATTACCTGTAGGTCCTTTACCTTTGAGTCTATCCGGTATCTAGGTTTATATCTAAATAAGAGGCTCACGTGGAATGTACGCGCGGATAAAAAAAGGAAGGCACTCCAGGACAGGTTCAAACAGTTGTACTGACTTCTTTCACGCTAATCCACGTTACCAGCTACGTCTAAATTAACCATTTACAGCTACCTTCGACTAATATGGAGCTATGCTAGTCAGTTTTACTGCTGTGCAAAACCATCGGTATTAGCAAAAATTCGGCGTTTTCAATCAAAGCTTTTGCGGAGGATAGTTAACGCCGCCTAGTATGTAACCAATGGACCTAAACGTATCCTACTTAAATGACGTTTTCTTAAAACTCTATACAAAATTTAGGAAGAAACTCGTGAACCACCATAACCCATTGATCTCAAATCTGGCCACGCAAACTCTCCCAAACAATCGAATAAGACGACCAAAAAAATGTCGATGAAGCCGGGATCTCATCAGTTAACGTAGTACTGTAATTGACTATCTATTACAGTGTTCTAAATGCTGCAATTAATGCTACACTTATCTATTCACGTCGGAGTTTTGTCACTGGCTTGTGTCTCCACTCACGTATTTACTTTATTTTATTTATTTCACGTATTTATTATGTTAATTTTTCCAAATTTTGTGTTATCACATTCACTGATTGTTTCCAAACAGATTGTGAATTTCCTTCATAAAGAGAAAGAGAGAGAGAGAGAAAAATAGTTCCTTTACAATTTAAATAATAAACTTTGAAGTTTCCATTTTTTTTCTTCAAAAGTAGAGATTTCTACATATGTATCAAAGAGCTACGGAGAAAGCCGATTTTGTTTCAAAAACTCATTGGGTGGAGAAAACTAGTTTTCATTTTTTTCCACAATTCTGATCTATAGGTTTTTCTGATAGATTTGATGATTTCACAATTCTGATAGGTTTTTCCTAGCTTTAGTCGGTGTAACTTTCTATGGATTTTAGGACATTACTTTTTTTATAAAACAAAATCAACAGCTTTAACTGTTATCAATATTATTATTATTATTATTATTATTAAATTGTAATAAGAAGAATAAGAATTGTTCTACCACCATCAATCGAAACAACTCAAAACGCTCATAACCTCACTTAGCAATGAAAGTACAGGTCATGTGACCTAAATCCTCTTCTCTGGTTGGTTAGTTTGGAGAATTTCACTTTTGAAATAGAAATAGTTTTGGAAATTCCCTGTTTTGATTCAAAGCTAAATTTTTGTTAAATAAAAACAAGGGCAGATTACTACTTTTGAAACAAACAGACCATATCACCTTGTAGAATGTAACAAATTCTACGAATTGCTGATATAACCCAAAAATGGTTAAAAGTGGAGATTACCACTTTTGATCGTCAGTTACCGAAATGAATTGTTTGGTTAATAAACGTTAAGGTTTTCCTGACGCTTCCATTAATATAAAGTATTGGTTAAATTAGAACAAGTTTTGAACCTTATTCTTAATACGTACGTAAGTAGAATTTTTTTTTAAATATTTTTTAGGTACCCGTTGCTTCTCTCTCATCTTCTTTCTGTGGATACTTCTTTTCTTTTATACTTTAACTTTATTTACAACTATAATAATTGGTCATTTATTACTTTGTAGGCCTATTTAAATATTAAAAATTATAATAATCAAATTTAATATTCTACTTTACGAAATTTTATGATATTGATTTTATGTTTTATAGCAACTTCGTTAATGTTTTGAAAACGTAATATAAAAGTACTGAAATATTGCTTTAGAAAATATATTATTAGTGTATCAAAGAACGTTTTCATCTTTATGCAAAGTAATTTGTATTTATGTTTACCAATGAAACGTAATAAGATTAAATTATCTTAAAAATGTCTTAAATTTGATATAAAATAGATTTCATTAAAGTAGAACTACAAACGGTATTGTTGAAATTAAAATTGCGCATTTTAGTTAATGTTTTTAGAATATATGCAACTTTACTTAAGAAGTCTGTATTTTAAACCAGTTTAATTAAGTCTGAACAAAACAGAAACAACAAAAATCGGCACGGGGAAGTAGCATCTTATAATGAAAAGATGTTACAACATAAGCTCGCGGCTTGACACTCATAACGGCTTGTTATGTGCCCTTCTAACATAACACTACATGGGATGGCGCCTTCTAAACTGTACAATTTACACTAGCACTCCACACCTTAACGACCGAGTTTTGAATCTTCTTTCGCCTCCTTCACACCTGGATTATATTTACAACGTCCGGACATCAGCGTTGGGGTAGGTCAGGACATCGACTCTTCGCGCGTCAGCTTGTCGTATACATTTTACTATAGTTTACTTGTATTTGCTTTTGTCTTCTTTCACACCTACTTCATCGATACAGCTTGTATTTTTCTTTATGTTGGGATGTTATTTCTATTAAAATTTCCCATCGTATCTTTCCAGATCAATAAACACAATTTTTTTAAATTTTTACTTAATTTATTTTGCAACTGTAAATTTAAAACAACCAGGAAAAATATTTACAAATAAATTTTAAAAAACTAACCGCATTAATGGTTTTGAGAAGGCCAACATCCAGTGATAGCTCTCCAGATAACGATAATTGTGTTCCTTTTTAATGTATATATTTTTTTCTTTGTTTATTTAACGTTTTTGTCTTTGTTTTATCAACTACAGTAGTCATTAGCGACGACGTTGGGTTGTAACTGTGAAGGATGAAATGAATTTTTGTAACGTATGAAAATATGCCGTGCCTGAGTGGGATTCGAATCCAAGGCCGTATAATAAAGAGGCGAGCACGTTACCAACTGCGCCAATGAGGCCGGCAATTTATATTTTTGTACACGTAATAAATGTTAAGAGTTGCGTCAATGTATCATGTCTCTACACCATCGTCGTTTCAGTCGTCTTGTGCGATTCCTGGTAGGTCTGCAGAAATTATGTAACATATTAAGGGATTGTATATTTTTGAAGTTTGTATCTGAACCTACGGTACAATTTTAGATATGTGTCGTTGACATAAAGAACGCGTAAGTCATCCTGTTGTGTTTTATTAGATACATAACTCGGGCACTTAGTTATCAGTCGCAAGAATTTACTTTGAAAACGTTGTATTCGTGAAATGACTGATGGCTTTGCTGCACTGTAAATTTGACTACCATACATCCAGATCGGTTGAAGCATCGTCGTGTACGTCAAGACTTTTGAAGTCATGGGTAGTTTTGACTGCTTGGCTAATAACTTGTAAAACTGTTTCAGTCTGTTATTTATTAGTTGTCGCTTTTGGTTGACGTGCTTCTTCCACGTCAACCGTCTGTCGAAGTATAGCGTAAAATTCCGAACATTGTTTCAAACAAAATTAATCTATGTACCAATACTTAATACTAATTGTATTATTGTAGTTGGTGTACTAGTAGTATTTAAATTTAACTCTTTGAAGACCTTTACTCGTATCTTTTTCATTTTGTTATATCTTCAATGCCATAAAAAACGAAAATATTGCCTTTGGAGTATTAAATGTGTCTACGATTTCTTCCAATAGTCTACTATGTAAATTACTGCTTCGGTTATTAGCGACTACTTGTAGCATTCAATACAGCCAATTGGTAATAAAATTTTTATTCTTGATTTAAATATTTTTTTAACATATTTTACAATATTATAGTGCATTATACCATTATCTCTTCTCAGTTTCACTGATTTACCACTGATTTTAAATAATGCATAAATCTTTTTTACATTTTTTTATATAAAATTATTTTTTTTAATTCCTTATAACAATTTCTTTACATAAAGTTTAAGTAATGTTTTGAAACATCCTTTAGCTAGTTTTTTAAATTAAGTAAAACTTACAATTTTAATATTTTGGAATTCTTATTTATTTAGTAGTTCAGGTAATCAGCCAAAAGGCTGGTTTGAACCTCTAGAGGTATTACTAAGTAAAACGAGGAGTGAGGTGGTTTACTACAGCCTCCTCACTGAGTGGAAAAGTATGTTTAGCAGCCCTCTGAAAAGCATCTACTTCCCACCCTGCAAATTATATCGTCACTTCAGTCACCACAGGGTCCGGCTGTATAATGAAATTCATTAATCTTAGAGGAAATAACTCTGACTACTGTCTTTCACATCTCTACCTCTTCTGTTCTTAAATGCTTCAGTCATTTAATTGGCTGACCATGTGATTAGAAAAAGAACTATTTTTTAAAGCCCTGGAACTAGCAGATCGAGTCCAAATAATTAACACTCCACCTGACTGTTATGATCAAGTACCTAATTACCAAACGAATATAAGTTACCAACTGATTTCCTGAGCGTGTATGATATTGATACAAAGTATCTTATTCAGTTATTGAACATAATTTTATGATGTTAAAATTTATTCCAATGATTGCTATGTTTCTCAGTATTTAACATTGTTGGTTTACTGTATTAGTCTCTTTTTTGTCTCAGGAAAGTCTTTATTAGCGAAACCAGTTTTATTTGTTAACATATATTTATTTATGTTTACTTACATATTTTTTCTAAATGAACTTCACTATATTGTATAAAATTAGTAAGTACGTGATGTACATTACTAAAACAAACATGATTTAATTCATACGTACTACAAGTTTTTTTATCAGTTTGTTTTGGTATTTTTTATAATTTTTAGTTTTTTTACAATATACATAATTCAACTGATAATATTGGGATATATGAACCCAACTGATTTCATTTATAAAAAACCAGTTTCAGTAATTATACCTGTTTGTTTTAGGTTGATCTTTATGGATTTATTTATTTATACGTGCATTTTTTATAACTTATTATTTTTTAAATTTATTATAATTTTATTCATACATAAAAGAAAAAACCTTTTTTAACCTTTGTTTTTGTTAATTTACATTTGGGTTGATAATTTTTGATTTATTAATGTTATATTTGTTTATAATTGTTACGGTTTTCTTTTAATGACTGAAAGTTTAGGAATAATTATATTTTATCTAGTTTATTTCAGATTAACTTATGTTTCTTTTTTAGTTAGCTATGTGTAAAATTTTTCAACAACTTGTAAAAGATCGATGCTTTATCAAACAACAGCTTACATTTTAGATAAAACGATTGGAAGAAAATATTTTTGATATTTTTGGGGTGAAGATAGTCATTCATATTCAACCACTTATTAAAAAGACATAGCTGGGCGTCCAGGCTTTACCCGGGTGTAATTTTGTTTTATAGCCTACTGTTCCAAAAAAGGTTGAATAGTCTTTTTAATTTTTATCGGTACATTTTTAAAATTGTTAAAAATAATTTTTTAGATGCACTTTCTACCGATTTTCAACCATCTCCTGTCTGTCTATAACTTAATGGCCTCCAGAAGAGGGGATATATATATGCGGATTATAAAACCATTTCGGAAAACATTTCTAATTTTTTTAAGTATCTGAAACTTGTCTGAAATGACATATTTTTATAAAACAAAGTATTTCGCATGTTTTTGTTCCATAAATTTATTTCGAAAAACACGCTTGATGAGATAATGTATAATGTAGTAAAAGTTTTGTTTTTGAAGAAAAACTATCCTCGCAACTTAAAAAATAATGATTTTCTGATAAATTTTATTGCTTAATAGTTTTCCATAATTATTACAGAACACACCTGCCAAATATTATGTTAATCCGTGAAATAGTTGTTGAACAATGACGATGTATTTGAAAAAATACGGGTTTTTCTTCGAAAACGAAACTTTTACTAAATTATATATTATCTCATTAAGCGTCTGTTTTTCAAAATAATTTTATAGAACGAAAAACATGCGAAATACTTTCTTTTATAAAAATACATCATTTCCGACAAATTACAGTTACTTAATAAAATTAAATTTGTATGTTTTCTGAAATGTTTTACAATCCGCATATTGCTCCCCTCTACTGGAGGCCATCAGACAGACAGACTGACAGTACCTTGTCCGGAACTTCAACAAAAACTTGATTTAAGTTGTGAACACCGTTTTATTTGCCTTACGGGTACATTTTTGTAATCGATAAGGGGTGATTTCTTTAAAGTGCGTCGTAGGTAACATCTCCACCAAATTTCAGCCATCTAGCTTCCCTGTATCTGGTAGTTTGAAAATATTGATTTAAAGGTTAAACACCTATTTCAACCTCTTACGGGTACATTTTTGAAATCATTGAGGCGTAATCTTTTAGCGCCACTATACATAATGAAAACTAACATGAAAACGTCCTTTTTGATGTTCGTGCTGTACGTTCATTTGTATGGTATATTTAATTACATTATTCCACTTTTCATTAAAGTGTTTTAAAATATTCACTCTCCCAGATATTCAAATATTTCAACTTTGTATATTTCTCCTCCTCCTCCTCCTCCTCCTCCTCTTCTCCTCCTCCTCCTCCTCCTCCTCCTTCTCCTTCTTCTTCTTCTTCTTCTTCTAGATTAGGTTGCAGCCTGTTCCGAACTCACGAACTATCATCTATCTACATCTTCTCCTAGGTCTACCGACATTCCTTTTACCTTCTGGAGCATACCAGTGTCCCTGCTTACGTATCCTGTGATCTGACAACCTTGTCACGTGCTGTCTGCAACTTTCGCGATAATCCTTTATCTTTTCGTTCAAGTTGTAAATACCCAATTCTTACCTGATTCCTCATTCCTTATTCTGTCCAAGTGTGTACACCCCTTTGAAGAAATCTCATCTCTGCCGTCTGGATTCTCCGCTCTTGGGTTTTTGTTGTTGTCCACGCCTCACTTCCGTACAGAATAACTGGAGCTTCCATAACTTTGTAGAATTTACGTTTTGTGTCTGTTTCTTTTCTTTCTATTTTGATATTATTTTGAGTATTTTTCATTTGTTCTTTTTAGTGTTTGTGGGTCCTACCTTTTCCGCTTGTTTTTGTAATTCCTTTATTTACTGCCATGCTTCTTGTAATGTTTCTATTATTATAACTATAAATTAAAATTATAATAATTTACAAATTTATGTTAAAATGAGAATTTTAAGTTACGCAATATTTTTAGTTTTGAAATAATATATTGGTTTAAATTCTAACATATTTCTTTGACTTTGTAAATATACAAATAAATAAATACATAACACATAATTTCTATTGTATTTTGTTTCGTTGATTATTTATTACAAAAGTATCTAATTTCAGTGTAGGTGTGTTTGTATTATATTATTCGTTAACGTGTTATGTTATGTTTGTAATATGTTGTAAAATAACATTTACCTAAATGTTGACAGAAGAATAATTACATATTTTTTTGTTTCAACTTCTTAAACAGCTGATAATTTGAAGTCGTTCTATTCTTTATAATACATTATATTATTTATAATATTATATTTTTAAAAATGAACAAAAAATAAAACAAAATGAGCATTACTGGTTATTAATTTTCTCATCTGGTGTACACCTACTATACAAGTTATTGCTTTTTTGTTTATGTGTGTGTTACTTATAAATGTGTTGATACCGGTTTACGCTAGCTGGTCCTATAAATAAAACAGTTGCCTTGCAGAACTGGGGCGGTTGTGTATAATCCAAGAGGCTGTAAAGGATTCTTCTTCTTCTTCATCTTCTTTTCTTCAAGCCATTTTATATGGTATGCGGTATATATGGTATATTGGATATTTATACCTCTATGCATTTTTTTCTTCTCCCACAGCTTCTTCGATCATCTTCGTCCACACCTACACTTTTATTATAAAATCTTTTGTATTTTTTTTTACCACGGAATTAGTACGTTTCGTATTACTTTCTGCTGTAGGTATTTATGTTGTTGACTAGATTTCGTTTGCCTAATATGTTCTTATATATAAGCAAATAAACTGAAAAATATGTGTCGACTTCTATGAAGCAGATCAAAATACTTAAATTTCTTACCAGATGAAAATCTTTTTAATCTCTTTTCTAGTACATCAGGTTTAACTTATATTAAATTCATGCAAAAATACATAACGGATCAAAATGAGTGGGGCAAAATAATAAGATCAACACCGAGAATATTACTAACGACTTTTAAAGATATTTTTCTTCTTTAATTCTTTATTTACAACTGTAAAATTTTATAACAAGCAAATGTAATTATTACGATAATAATGTAAGTGACATGATAGGCATGGGAGGGGTAGGGCCCCCATTGGTGCCTCCCCAAGAATGAAATTTGTGTATTAAATTAGCAGGTCTCTACTCCAGCGTCTTTTAAGGCGTCTAGGGGGATTATCAGGTAAATGGAAGGTGGAAAGTGAACGCACCAGTGGGTTCTCGTGTTCGTGTGACTTGTGGTGAAAGCGTTTGTGTATAGGTATTCGATGGAATTTTGTACAAGTGGTGTTTTCAAATTTGTATGTAAGGTTTTGTTGCTAACGTAAAGAGGTGCTTTTGCTATAAAAGATATTTAATTTAAAGATATTTGAATTCCTTGATTAAAAATATTGATCACCATAACTGTAATAGAAATTCATAAGGCTGTTGGCTTGTAGGGGGTTGCGAGTGACGTTCAATTCTTCGATTTAAGAACAATAAGCAACCCCATGACCCAATGAGATGCGAATTTTAGATTGTGACAATGTCTCAAGGGAATGTGGGTTCGAGAAGATTCGAGGAAGACCAAGAGATTAAAAATGTTAACGTAAATAATAATAGTAGTAATAGGGTAATAACTCAAATGTAGACCAATTTATACATAATATTTTTTGAAAACAAGTTAAGAAATATTATGTATAAATTGGTCTTTCATATTAAAGGTAGGCCTGGCTTTTGTGTCATTTGCTATTGTGAAAGAGTCGGGCTGTTACCTATTTAGATAATTGCCTTTTGTGACACCTTCTATTGCTAATTTGTTTACATTTACTAAGATTTATACAGAAGCCGCCAGAAGAATTTTGTATTTTATTATTATATCAAAAATCTCTGTCTTTTCTCGAACTCTCCGTTAGACCACCTATTTAAGCGTCGGTTTGTTTACGATCGGGAGTCATTATTTGATTTATCTTCCACGAGTGTACATTGCGTAGTGCTTAACGGTTACGTTTGGAATAGGCCAGCGTACTGTGAATTACTCTCTGTTGTTTAAGGTCTATTTACTCTTTATCATTTCTTTAAGTAGTATTAAATTAATTTAGCTAAGTTATTTACTGTATTAGTCAATTATAGCCTAATTAGTTTGTTATTTATTAAGTAATTTCATTGTAATATATTTGTAGATTGAAGTCTCTTATTTATAATTCTTAGTCGTAATTACTGGTAATTTTAAACTTTAGTGTGTTAATTATTTAATTTACACAAATCCCGAAACGGACCTAAGAGATAAGTGTCACATTATATATGACGTGTAAGTTAGGTTTAGTCTTGTACAGACTGTTTAGTATTCAAATCTATTTAAAAGTTCAATAATAATTAACGAAAAAATAAATTATTAATGCAGAAAAAACTGTTTATTCAATGATAATTAAACCTTTTTAAGGTTAAAGTGGTAACTTTGGGAACACTGTTAATCAGCCGTTTTGAAACATATTACAATTTTTAACATTATGGTGAACTTTTTTTAAACCGAAATAATGTGTCTTGAGTAAAACATTCGGATTCGCTCACCAAAAATAATCAAATCTTACGCGTCAGCCGGTAAAATGGCTTTGACGGTCTTCTGGGAATCGCAAGACCCAATGTTTTGTAACTATTTAAAAGAACAACGTGCGTAATTAATCAGTGAAATTGGGCTTGGAGTTTAAGGAAAATGAATTTTGACTGGTTGATGTTAATAACGTAACGTTGTTCCCTGTATTCTCCTCTCGCACAATGAAGGAACCTTAAACGTGAAAATTATGTAGTGTGAAAAGAAATACGAGCTTTCTCAAAAACCACTCCTACGACTTTTTAAAATATTGCCTCATTTAATACAATTTTTTTATGCTTTATTAGTTAAAGTTAGCGACATGTTTGCTGAAATTATTGGGGAGCCTATGCTCTCGTAGGAATTTTTCTAAGATTGCCTTAATATGCAATCTAGAGCAAAATAGTACTACGTATAAAAGTTGTAGAACGTTTGAAAATCTACATTTTTTTGTGTTTTTTTGTACAACGCTTAGTTCAGCTTTTACTTATTGACGTAAGTGGTTTCCTGTATATTTTTTCATCAAAATCGATAAAAAATGGTATATTTAAATATCACAGCCTTAGTATAAACTTTACAACAAATGTGGTTGGTCTATATAACTTTAAAGTAATAGGATATAAAACGATCTACAAATTTTATTCAAGCATTTTTTTCTACAGATCCTAGTTTAGTGTCAATAAGTGATTTTCCGTATCTTTAAGCCAGAATGATTTTAATTTTGAGTCATTCACTCAATTCTAAGGTGTTTTCAATTTTATATTGTTTACTCATGATTAAACACAGGTTAATTGTTCATTATTTACATTGGTAAGAGAAAGTCGTGTGAGTGTTTCACACGATATTTTTATGTATATAATAATCTAAAGATCAAGTCGGTTAATCCGGACGTCCGGATAAACGAGATTTGGGGAAAAAATTAACTGTACTTATATAAATAAGCAGTAACACATAAAATAATTTTCACTAAGACGCCTTTTTAATATAAGAATATTTTAAGATATCTATATGCTTATGATCTGCATAAATGTAGGTCTATTTGACGGACAATAAATTAACACAAATGTTGCACAACTTTACATTTTGACAAGTTGAAAAGTTATATATTAACGCTATAGTAAAGAGGATAAGTTTATTATTCATAGCAATATTTTATAACTAACTTATTCTTGTATCAGATAAACGTATAATATAACATATTTGTTTATAAGGAAGGGTTTTTTTATTAACTCATACTATGAGTTTAACCTATATCATCATTTTTATAGCTTGTTAAATATCAATATAAACAAAGTTTTATGGTTTTGATCATAAATAATTTAAATAATAGAAAATAATGAAAGTTATGGTATTTATAATGTTACAAATTCAATAAAATAACTTTACCGTGCCTTCATAAAATATTTACATATTTTATAAGTGTTCAGTAAATATATCACACATGTGATCCTTAGAAAGCAATGTAAATTTACATATTAACTGAATATGTTTATTACAAGTAAACTTACTCAGAATATGATTTTGAATTAAAGTATGACAAAATTAATTTAGTTAAATTAAGTGCGTGAATGATAACAAAAAAAATCGTTTTGTGTGTATGCTTGTTGTTAAGGTCATCAGCCGAAAAGCTGGTTTGAACCTCTAGAGGTTTTACTAAGTAAAAACGAGAAGTAAGGTGGTTTACCATTGCCTTCCTCACTGAGTTGAAAGAGTATGCATATCAGCATGCCAGGCCCTCCGAAAAGCACTCACTTTCCTCCCTGCAAATGACACGTTGTTCACTTCATTCACCACAGGGTCTGGCTGCATAGTGAAATTCATTACTCTCAGAGGAGATAACTCTGACTAGTGTCTTTTGCACCTCTACCTCTTCTGCTCTGAAATAGTTCAGTCATATAAGTGGCTGACTATGTGATAAGAAACAGAACTATTTTTTTAGCCCTGGACCAAACAGATAGAGTGCAATTAAAATAACACTCCACCTGCCCGTTTTGGGCATGTGTATGCTTATGACCACACGATGGAAGTGAAAAATTGCATGATATTCTAATTTAAAAAAAAAAATCTGTTGTGAAATACTCACACAACTTTTTCTTGCCAATGCGAATAATTAACAATTTTAGTAATAAAATGTTAGAAATAAATAAAAAAACTAACCTCAAAAAACGTAACCTAATTTTAATCATGAGTGAATGATGCAAAATAAACCAGTCTTAGTTTGGCTTAATAATACGGAAAATCACTTTTTACCGCTAAACTAGGCTCTGTAAAGAAAAATACTTCAAATAAAAGTTGTAGATCTTTTTTAAAATAAATTTTAATTACATGCATTTTAGTCGTTAAATGGATACTACGGCCGAAATCTTGAAATTGTCTCTATTTTTTACAAATTTTTTCTTAAAAATCGATTTTTTTTACAGATTTTTATGAAAAAACAGAAAGTCACTAATTACCGCTGAACTAAGCATGTTATATAAAAAAACGTTCTAAATAAAATTGTAGATTTTTAAATTGTCTACAACTTTCATTACATACTTTTTGCGGTAAAATGCATATTAAGTCTGCAATCTTGAAAAAAAAACATTTTTTTCTTTGAAAGAAGAGCCTCTCTAAGAATTTCAGCAGACATAGCACCTACTCTATCTTGTAAAGCATAAAAATTGTAGTAAATAAGGCGATTTAAAAATAGTCGTATGAGTAGATTTTGAAAAAATCGCAAAAATGTGATAAATGACACGAATAAACTAATACTTCCGGTTGAACGATTTTGATGAAAATGTTCGTGTGACGTCCGGTAGTAGTATTTAACTTAGGTTTCAAGTTTACACTTTATACGATGTTTCGTTTTTGAGAGATTTTTCACACACACACACACGAGACCAATCGCTAAAAACATGTTTTTTTGGGTTCAGGGGGTCTAAAAACATGTATATTTGGTGAAAACTCGATTTCGAAAAATCGACATCATAACAATACCTTTCTTCCTATATATTCATGTAGGCAAGTGAAAGTAAAAATTAGTAGTAGTTACTTGTAACTGAAACAAATGAATACGTATATTAAAAGAAAATGATACAACGGTTGATTGGCATCTGATTTTTTTTACCCACAATGGAATGTTAGTTAATATGTACAAGCTTGTACATAGTATGCTTGCTTATTATGGAATAACTATTGTAAATATTATCAAGTTAAGTTATAAAAGATATAGTAAACAGATATTGCCTGTAAATCATAAAATGAAACGGCTGAGATTCTCAACTTCGGCCTTAACATGTCAACCTTTGAAAAATACCGGTCACGAATAAGGTACACCTTTTTTAATATACTCTATATTATATATTAATGTAAGAGAGAGATGTGCTGGGGATGAGGAAGAGAGATAGCATATATTGTAAATAATGTTAAAAAGAGAAGGGCAAAGGGTATAGTCTCTATGAGCTAATAAAAAGATGTTTCTCTATTCTAACAATGAATCATGATGCATTTTGACATTTTCTTTAACCTATTTGCAGTGAATCATTTACTAGGTTTAATATATTTTAACTTAAAAATAAATATGCCCAGATGAAGATGTACGGGCAAACGTAAATTGTGTACATTTACATCTTGTTTTTCTGATGTTATATGTTCAGATTAATATGAAAACGATTTATGTGTGAAGTAAAATATGTGAAAAGTAAGTCCTGCATTTTCCCAAAATCATGATAAAATATGATTATAGTACATATAAATTTTTAAATGTTTATGATTTCGATTAATAATTTAATATTGTTCTTTTTGTTATTTTGTTTTTTTTAATAAAGACAATATTTATATCTTAGATCTCAAGTGATGTACGGAAGTGAAACTCTCTTTAGCATCGCCGGTGATGGAATCAAAGAGAAACTTAGAAAAGCCGAGAGAAAAATCTTAAAGACTTGTATCAGCAAAAAACACCAAATCGGTGGACAATACAAGCTTTTACCTAACGAACAAGTTTACAATCATATAGAACCAGTCACAATTGCAATGAGAAAAAAGAGAATTTTCTTCCTGGGACACATACTGAGAACTCCAGCAACATGCCTTCTAAGAAGAATCACTGACAAACTACTTACCCCTTAATCTGAAGAAGCTGTAGTAACCTGGCTCAGAGAAATTCAAAACGACATGAAAAAGCTCGACCTAACCATGGAGGACCTAACGCAACGTACACCTTGGTATAAACACCAAATGGGAAGTCACAGAGTTCGATTAACTACCAAAACAGTCAAATGCACAATTGGGGGGGGGGGGGGGAGTTTTGAAACAGCGAGAAGAGATTGAAGAAGAACCATCCAAAATGACTAAAGTGATCTTAAGTGGTCATAAAAGAAAAAGAAAGACAATATTTGCTTAAAACAAAGTTGTAAACTATACGTATTCCAATGTTTTGATAATTAAAAGTTCAGTTTTTAATTTTAAGTAAATTTGGTTTTAAATAGTAAATTTTACGATCGACTTGATGACCATCCAAACCAATTAGCCCGTGATCTGTCTACAAGCAAATTCCCAACTGTGCGACGTCTATAGCGAAAATGGAGTAAAGATCTCTTGGTCTGAATAACGGAGAATGTACCACCAGTGCAAAGTGACTTGTTACAGGGATCCAAACTACCTTTTTATGGGTTTAAACCCAAGCGGTCAACTATTTGCAATCTTAATCGTGGTAACGATACAAAATATATCTGTGTGTGTAAATTTAGTTGTGAATTCAAAGTTCTCTGAAAGTAATTTGAGCATTATCAAATTACGATTTAGGTGTGTTACGACTTTCTGAAAAGAACTTGGCTTTAGGACGATGTGAAATACGTATTGTGACAATATCCAAAGAGAATGTGGGTTCGAGAAGATTCGAGGGAGACCGGGAGATCAATAATGTTAACGTAAATAATAAGAGTAGTAATAGGGTAATAAAGCAATCCATAGTGTTTTCTGAGAACAAGTTAAGTAGTATTACGAGGTGTGGCTGTTAAATAACGAGACTGACATTGTAAAATATTTCATTTTTATTTTATACGTTATCGCTTATTGTCACCTTCAATATACACTCCTTCTCTATCCCTACAACGCTCCATGCAAATTTTTCATTGTTGGAAACAGTGCTGGAAGTCATCATCTGTCAGCTCCTTCAGGACACGTGCCGCTTTCTCTTTTACAGCTTCCACAAGGTCAAATCTTGTCCCTTTTAATGCAGATTTCACCTTAGGGTAAAAGTCACATGGTGCAAGATCTGGTGAATAAGGTGGATGTTCTGACACTGAGATGCTGTACTTGGCTAGGAACCTCTTGACAGATAATTTGGAATGAGCTGGCGCATCGTCTTGGTGGAGAACCCATGATTTGTCCTTCCACATTTCGGGACGTTTTTCCTTACTCTTTGACGTAGTTTAGAAAGTACCTCAAGTTAGTAATATTGATTAATCGTTTGAACTTCAGGAACCCAGTGAAGGTACACAGTCCCATGGATATCAAAATAAACAATCATCATTGCTTTAAATTTTGACTTGCTCATTAGAGCTTTTTTGGCTCTCGATGAAGTTCGGCTCTTCGTTTTCGGATCATAAGTAAAAAACCACTTATCATCACATGTTATTATAGTTTCCAAAAAATTTGGGTCATTTACAATCATGTACAAAGTGTCAGTACAAACATTTTTGCGAGCTTCATTTCAAATATTTTTGAGCGGGACGTGTCCTGAAGGAGCTGACGGAAGATGACTTCCAGCACTGTTTCCAACAATGAAAAATTTGCATGGAGCGTTGTAGGGATATAAAAGGAGTGTATATTGAAGGTGACAATAAGTGATCATGTACAAAATTAAAATAAAATTTTTTACAGCGTCAGTCTTGTTATTTAATAGCCATATCTCGTATGTGTAATATAAATGGTCTTGTACAGTAAAGTAGGCCTGGCTTTTGTGTCGGGATATGCATTGTGAGAGTCGGGTGGTTACCTGTTCAGATAATTTTCCTTTTTATAACACCTTGTATTCAATTCTAATTGTTTATAGTTGTTAAGATTTATCCAGAAGCTGTCAACAGGATTTTGTATTTTGTTATTATATCGAAAATCTCTGTCTTTTCTCGAACTCTCCATTAGCCCACCTATTTAAGTATCGGTTTGTATACGATCGGGAGTCAGTGTTTGATTTATCTTCCACGAGTGTTCATTGCGCAGTGCTTAACGGTTACGTTTGGAATAGGCCAGCGTACAATGAATTACTCTCTATTGTTTAAGAGATATTATTTACTCGTTGTCATTTCTATAAGTAGTATTAAGTTAAATTAGTTAAATTATTTACTGTATTAGTCAATTATAGCCTTATTAGTTTGTTATTTATTAAGTAATTTTATTGTAATATACTTGTAAATTTTAGTCGCTTATTTAATTGTATTTCTTAGTCGTAGTAAATCCTTGTAATTTTAAACTATAGTGTGTTAATTATTTAGTTTACCCAGATCCCGAAACGGACCTAAGAGAGAAGTGTCACAGTATTAAAACAGTTGTAAATAAATAATTAAAGTGAAAAAGGTTTAATTCATTTTTTTTACATTTTTTTATTTAAAAAATAAACATCCATATTAAGTACATCATTGTGTTAATATAATTGATAATTTATTTCTAAATTTTACTTATATATAATGTTCAAGTAAAACTAAAACATAAGACTACCGTAGCTGACATGATGCTTATAAACAGTCATAACTTGAATATAAATTACTGTAATCACTATAAAATAATAATTTAAAATAAATAATATTTATTTTTACACTTTTCTAAAATGATAAGTACACTGCAGTTAAATAAATTATAATGTGCATTGATTACGAAGTGATAAAAACAAACAGAATAACAAGGTATAAAGTGTTTAAGACAGGTAATAATGTTTCATTTTGTATTATAACTGCTATATATGTAGTTTAGTACTGTTCTTAAAGGTTTTTATACAAAGTACTAGATAATATTTGTTTATCTTGAAAACTATAAAAGCTTCTTAGATTAAAATAACATTAGATAATTCTGATAAGCATAATGAAAGTAAATGTAATTAATATTTGAACATTATTAGTAGGCTGTATGGTTTATTTATTATTGTACATTTGTCATAATTTACTTTAAATATTTGCGCGTTTATAAATTGTGGAGAAAATAAGAAATGTTTGTTTGTTTTGTATTGTATTTTTCTTTGGTTCGAAGAGCTTGTTGTAGGCACAGGGTGTTCCGGGAGGTAATGAATTTTTATAAACTTCTAGTCTTTGAAATTAATAAAAATTGTTTTTTAAAAACTTCTGAGAATTTTTAAAACGGTTTTGTTAAAATTTATGTAAAGTTCAATTAAGTGGCCTGGTTATTAACGAAAATTAAAGCCGAGATTTTTGAACGGTAAATCTAGTGTTTAGAATTTTTGGACCGGGAACAGAACAAAGGATATTGCGCTTTGTAGTATAGCACGTAAAAAATTTTATTTGTACAGATTTTTTATATCCGGCTTTGTTTTGATTTAATAAAATATATATATATCTCAGATGTTCTAGCGATTGAATTTTGTAATAAAATTATTGTGACACTTACTATCTCTAAGGTCCGTTTCAGGATCTGGGTAAATTAAATAATTTACTCACTAAAATTTAAAATTCAAAAATGTATTACTTCTAAAAATTACAATTAAATTACGTGTCTATCTACAAGTAAATTACAATTAATTACATATAGCCCTAATAACTGACAAACTAGGTACAATTAACTGATAACAGTTAATAAACTTAACCAATTACTAAGTACTACTTACAAAATGATACTTAATAAACATTAAACAATGCACAGTAACGCTGGTCTACTCCAAACGCAACCGTTAAGCACTGCGTAATAAGCACTCAACGAAGATAGATCAAATTTATTGAATCAAGGACCGAACTCAGGGCTTCTTATATACATGACGCTGTGGAAGTCACCAGAAGGGCAGAGATTTTCGATGTAACAATAAAAGTACAAAATCCTTCTGACGGCTTCTGGATAATTCGTAACAAACTGTAAACAAATTAGAATTGAATAAAAGGCGTTACAAAAGGCCAATTATCTAAATATGTACCCACTCTCACAATAAACATACCACAATAGACAAGCCTACCTGACTATACAAGACCCTTTATAACTATTTGTTTGAAACTTTATTCATTACTCTTAAGTTAAAACTTTTAAAATCTCGGAAATTTTCGAACACTCTTTCCTTTTCAAATATTGCCACATTATGTTATTAATTTTACTTAACCCTGTACTGTACAAGAAAAACGAACGAATAATGGAAAAGTGGATAGAAATAATGAGAAACGTTTAAGAAAACTAATTTTTAATACACTAAACAATAGACCTAAGGTGTCGGATAAGTGGTTCAAAAATGTCAGGAGAGATATTGAGAAAATCGGTATAAATTGAGAAAATGCAATATTGGATCGAACCAAATTCAGACAAACTATTACGGACTTAAAGGGGTTCCATGAAGAGCAAAAAACAGAACACAGAGTGGACAGGAGAAAGGAGAAGTGTACTGTGGACAAATCCAGAAACTTCTGAAGTCATTTCACGTGGTCTATAAAAGTGGCTCTATACGGAAATAAAAACTTCACCATGTAATCCTAATCAATATAGTGTAAACAAAACGTTCTCTGGCACCTCTGTTTACCTCTTTTCAGGCTGATCTCTGTAACTATTCAAAATATTTTTGTATAGTTTTCAAATTGGGTAGACTGAGATCCTTGAAAGATTGGTTTAGATATTACATCTTTACTAATACTAACAACATTTTTTGGAAGTAACGTTTGTTTGTACGAAGTGATCTCAGAAATTATCCAACTTATTTCAAAAATTATTTCTTCCATCAATTACATTGTAATCTATGTATTGTTACTTAAAAAATTAAAGTGTGAAGTGAAACCGGGCAAAGCAATAAACCCACCCACTTCGTGGACGTTGTTTCTTGTGAAAAATAATACAGTAATTAATTATAACTTTCTAAAATTTTAAAATGGCAACCATTCTTACTTATTAATCATTAATGACTTTTTAATGTTTTCTAATTAACCAGGATTACCCGGCTTGTCTTTGATAAAATGTATAATTTTGTTAAAAGTATATACTTTAATTTATTGCTTCAGTTTATTAATTTTGTTTTTAATTTTTGTCTTATTTTCACAATTATTGTGACTACTACCAGTGAAACGGATAATAGAATTACAAAACTATGATTTTAAATTACTTACAGTAGAGCAACAATCAATACCAGTGTTCCAAATGAAAATTTATTAGGATAATTTACTATTAGTCTATTATTAATTTTTTCGAAATTGAAATGTGAAATGAATGATTTAAGGACTATATATCATTTTCTTCTTCCCATAACAGACAGGTGGAGTGTCAAATTGTTTACCCTCAATCTGTTCGTTGCAGGGCTAAAATAAATAGTTCTGTTTCTTATCACATGGTTAGCCAATTAAATGACTGAATCATTTAAGAACAGAAGAGGTAGAAGCGTGAAAGACACTAATCAGAGTTATCTCCTCTGAAAGTAATGAATTTCATTATACAGCCAGACCCTGTGGTGAATGAAGTGAAGGTGTCATTTGCAGAGTGGAAAATATTTACTTTTCAGAGGGCCCGGCATGCTGATAAGCGAACTTTTCCACTCAGTGAGGAAAGCAATGGTAAACCACCTCGTTTTACTCCGTAAAACCTTTGCAGGTTCAAGCCAGCCTTTCGGCTGATGACCCAAACAACAACAACATAATTTTTTTACTCCAGTATCTTAATTATTCTGTTGTCTTCGTACTGGATTCCTTGGCAAGTGATTAAGAACTAGGTAGCATTTTAAAATCCTATTGAATTTTTTAAACATTTCCAAACGCTGACTGTTAAAAGGATAATGATTCTGCAAAGGAGAATTTGTTTTAATAGAAACTTAAAAATTGAAAATTTTAAGGTAAAGAATTGGTGAATAATTTTCCAGGTATTTTCTTCAAATAAGGGCAAATTTTTTGGGATCACCTCAGAAATATTTTAAGTAATTCTAGCATACCTTAAAAGTTTCAAAACTTATATTACACTCTGTACTTGTAGTTTTAACTCCTCTAATATCTTTTATTTCCATCAGAAATGTTGGCACACATTAAAACTATTGTATACGTCATGTTTAGGTTTTAAATTTAATTGTTATTTGCTTGTTTTGTAATGTGATACTCTAAGAAGGAAATTTCTTTTTCATTTGTTTCTTTATTTTTATACTTACTCGTTTTCCTTTTATTGAAAATTATCTTAAGTGTCTAGACAAAGAGTTTATTTCTTGTAATAATGTTTGTAATTACTTTTTACTATTATTAACAATTTCATCTCCTTGTTTGTTCGTCATAATTTTTCTGTATATTGCACGCTATTTTAGTAAATGTCTTTGCTGTTATTTGTGTTGGAATTCATATCAATGCCTATTTTATGAAAGAATTAAGTGAATAAAATTTTTTTTAAATTTTCTCGTACCATCATAATGATACTTTGGTACTTAGTATTTCGTTTTTTTACAATGAAAGTTATGGTAATATTGCATTTGAAACTAATGTAGCTCGACGTTGTTGGTTTTAATTAAAAGAACAAACCTTACCACGCTACTTTTTATCAACAGTTTTATAAAATTTTTCTTAACGTGTTGCTGGGTCTATGAGGTCATCTTCAAAGCGACAAATGGACACTAAAATTGACCCACACTAAATCTACTCTAATGATACTTCAACGGTTTTCAACATAATATGATGAGTTTATTTTTTTATTATGTCATAATTCAATCTAGATAAATGTACATTAAAATCCAGTATTAAAACCAGCAAAAGGCTGGTTTGAACTTCTAGAGACTTTACTAAATAAAACGAGAAGTGAAGTAGTTTACCACATTGCCTTCTTCACAGAGTGAAAAATTATGCTTATCAGCATGTCAGGCCCTCTGAAAAGTATCTACTTTCCAGTCTGCAAATGACACCTTCACTTCTTTCACCACAGGGTCTAGCTGTATAATGAAATTTATTACTCTAAGAGGAAATAATTCTGACCAGTGTCTTTTACACATCTACCTCTTCTGTTCTTAAATGCTTCAGTCCTATAATTGGCTGACCACGTGATAAGAAACAGAACTATTATTTGCAACTAGAAAATCAACTTTTTTGCAACTTGAACTAGCGAATCGAGTGCAAATAATTAAACACTACCTGCCTGTTATGGGAAAAATCCAATATAATGTGTAGTTTATTATATTTATTGTTTATTTAAGATAGATATTTGTAGAATAAACAAAACGAAAATCAAAACCTCAAAAATTGATCCAACTTTAGTTACCCACCACCGGGTTGGTCCAGTGGTAAAGTCGTCGCCGCGTATCAGCTGTTCACAAGCTAATTTTAGAAGACGAAGGTTTCTGGTTCAAATCCTAGTAAAGGTAGTGGACTGTTTGTTATACGGATTTGAAAAATAGACAATAGTTACCGGTTTAATTTGATAGTTCGGTTAAATTAATCGTACTCTCTCTCAGGAATGGTCGACCTGAGTATGTACAAGACTACACCTCATTTACACATCTGATTAGGTCATGGGATTGATTATTGCTCTAAAATTGAACAGTTTGCAACGTAAAGGTATTAAAATTTAAAAAATCCTTCATTAGTAGTACACCGGATCCTAAAATCGCTCTTCTGGCGAGAATCAAATGTACAATTTATACAAGGTTTGGACGGTCCGAACAGTTCAGAAGACTTTCACGATATCAAATTTGATTTTTTGGTTTATTTACATGTAGATTATTTTTATTAAATTATAACAAAAAATAGTTAAAAAATCAATTTATAGATATCTTTTCAAGACCGTTTGATGATATTAGTATAGTTTTAGTGCAATTAAGTTTTAACGCCTAATTTTCTCTCGGAAGGTGGTGTCTTAAAGATCTCAACGAGTTAGAGTTAATTTTAAAAAATCGTTGGTGTTGGTGATAGGGTAGTAAGTTTCTTTATTGTTAGTGATCGTTTTAATAATAAAAAGACGTCTTACACTAAGCGAGAAATAATGTGTTTATGGTTTTTTTTTTGGTTTAACGTCCGACTGTTATGCAATTACTGCTAATGCAGAGGGCAAAGGATGAATGATTGTTTTGTAACGTATGAAAATATGCCGTGCCTGAATGACATTCGAACCCAAGACCGCATGATGAGAGGCGAGCACGTTACCAAACTACGCCAATGCGGCCGGCATGTTTTTATGATTAATTTTGTTTATCAAAAAATTATTTCATAAAAAGAATCATTATCTTTGAAAAATATTTGGCACAACATTCCTTGCAAAATTTCACGCCGAAATCGATCACTAGATCGATTCTCATTCACGTCACATTCCCGCCATTCCTCATTCATTCCATCTCATTTACTAGTTGTACTTTAAAATAAAATGTACAGTTGTAAATAAAAATAAAGTTGAAGCCAAAAATAAATTTGTTTATCCTCCATTAGCCGACTAAGCTTAAATCATTTATTGTCTTAAATCCAATTGAAATTTTTTTTTATATCGTACATATTACTTAGAAAAATTGCAAACTTCTTTTAAAATTGCCTTTTCTATTTTTTAATATTAACATTAAAAATTTTGTTTGTTTCAGAACGAAGATGCCACAGCAAAGTCTGTTATAACTACAGCAGCTAAAACAACTATTCCTGGTCATACTGGATACCTTACTTTTGCAACCCTTCCACCTGTATGGGCTCGAATGAATCAAGTATCAGATCCTGTAGAATCTATTAATCCTGAAGTTAATAGTGAATGTGATACTACGTCAACAACTGAAGAGATGCAGTCGTGAGTTTTGTGGCATGTGGAAATTTAACTCCATTCTGTATAAGATTGTAATAAAGTTATTAAAAAATAAAAAAAAAATAGCGTACGATCATTTCTTTTAAACCAATTTTACTTTCTCTTGCCTATATGAATATATAGAAAGGAAAGTATTGTTTTCATGTCGATTTTTCGAAATCGAGTTTTCACCGGATCTATACGTTTTCAGACCCCCTGAACCCAAAAAACATGTTTTTAGCGATTGGTCTGTGTGTGTGTGTGTGTGTGCGCGCGCGCGTGTGTGTGAACAGAATATCTCAAGAACGGAATATCGTACGTTGTTGAAACTTGAAACTTAAGTTACATACCACTACCGGACCCGACACGAACATTTTTATCAAAATCGGTCAACTGGAAGTGGTAGTTTATTCGTGTAATTTTTCACTTTTTTGCGATTTTCTCAAAAACTAGTCCTACGATTTTTTTTAAAAATCGCCTGGTTTACTCAATTTTTTATTCTCTACAAGATAGGGTAGGCGCCATGTTTGCTGAAATTCTTAGTAAGGCTGTTTTCACGTAAAAACACAGTTTTTTTAAGATTACGGCTTAAATATGTATTATAACACGAAAATGTATATAATAAAAAATGTAGAGAATTTAAAATTCTACAACTTTTATTTCAAACATTTTTTTGTATAACGCTTAGTTTAGCAGTAATTAGCGATTTTTTGATTTTTTGTCACGAAAACGTGTGAAAAATCGATTTTTTTAAGATTTCGGCCTTAGAATGCATTTTACGACAAAAGTGTATATAATAAAATTTATAGAAAATTAAGAGATCTACAACTTTTATTTAAAGAATTTTTCTCTACAGAGCCTAGTTTAGCGTAAAAGTGTGATTTTCCGTTTTTTTAAACCAAATTGAGTTCGATTTTCATTTTGCGTCTTTCACTCATGATTAAAATAAGGTTTTGTTTTTGAGGTTAGTTTTTTGTTTATTTCTAATGTTTTATTACTAATGTTAGGTTTATTGTTAATTATTTGCACTGGCAAGAGAAAGTTGTGTTAGTGTTTCACACCAGATTTTTTATTTTATTTTGCCTTATATTAAAATATAGGGAAGAAAGGTAGTATTCTTTCTCGTCGATTTTTCGAAATCGAGTTTCACCAGAAATACACGCTTTCAGCCTCCCGAACCAAAAAAAAAAAACAGGTTTTTATCGATTGATGTGTGTGTGTGTGTGCGTGCGCGTGTGTATTTAATTTAAGTACCACTACATAGGGGCCCAACACGAACATTCTCATCAAAATTTGTCAAATAGAAGTAGTAATTTTCGTGCAATTTTCTCAAAAAATGCTTTTTTGATATTTTTTTTTTAAATTACCTCATCTATTAAATTATTTGTGTTCTACAAGATAGAGTAAGTGGCATGGTTACTAAAATTTTTAGGGAGCTTTGCTCTTGTGATTAAAAATTGTAATAATTGTAATAATTAAAAGTTGTAGAAAACTAAAGAAGCTACTACTTCTATTTCAGACATTTTTTCTGCAGAGTGGAGTTTAGCATCAATTAGTGATTTTCTGTATTTTTCCCTTTCAAATCACAAAAAACATGAGATTTTTTAAAGATTGTGGCATTAGTATGTATTTTACGACAAAATTTACATATAACTGAAGTTATTGAAAATTAAAAAATCAACTTGTATTTCAAGAATTTTTTTTTACGATGATTCTTCTTCAGTCATGATTATCGTTGTCATTCACTCATGATTAAAATTAGGTTATATTTTTCATTATTTACATTAGCAAGAAAACGTCGTGTATTTCACACCAGACTTTTTGGTTTTTTCTGTTGAAACTTTAAACGGAGTTGTGTTTAAAGCCCAAAATTATTTCATTTTCATAAGCGACCTTTTATTACTTTCTCTTGCCTATATGAATATATAGGAAGGAAAGTATTGTTTTCATGTCGATTTTTCGAAATCGAGTTTTCACCGGATCTATACGTTTTCAGACCCCCTGAACCCAAAAAACATGTTTTTAGCGATTGGTCTGTGTGTGTGTGTGTGTGTGTGTGTGTGTGTGTGTGCGCGCGTGTGTGTGTGTGTGTGTGTGAACAGAATATCTCAAGAACGGAACATCGTACGGACTTGAAACTTGAAACTTAAGTTACATACCTCTGCCGGACCCGACACGAACATTTTCATCAAAATCGGTCAACCGGAAGTAGTAGTTTATTCGTGTAATTTTTCACTTTTTTGCGATTTTCTCAAAAACTGGTCCTACGATTTTTTTAAAAATCGCCTCATTTACTAAACTTTTTATTCTCTACAAGATAGGGTAGGCGCCATGTTTGCTGAAATTCTGGGTAAGGCTGTTTTCACGTAAAAACATTTTCTTTTTAAGATTGCGGCTTTAATATGCAATTTAGCGCAAAATGTTATATAATAAAAGTTGTAGAGAAATAAAAACCTACAACTTTTATTTCCAGCTTTTTTTTGTAAAACGCTTAGTTTAGCGGTAATTAGCGATTTTCTGTTTTTTTCTCACGAAAACGTGTGAAAAATCGATTTTTTTAAGATTTCGGCCTTAGTATGCATTTTACGACAAAAGTGTATATAATTAAATATATAAAAAAATAAAAGATCTACAACTTTTATTAAGAGAATTTTTCTCTACAGGGCCTAGTTTAGAGAGAAAGAGTGATTTTCCGTATTTCTAAGCCAAACTGAGGTCGATTTTTATTTTGCGTGTTTCACTCATGATTAAAATATGGTTATATTTTTGAGGTTAGTTGTTTGTTTATTTCTAATGTTTTATTACTAATGTTAGGTTTATTGTTAATTATTTATATTGGCAAGAGAAAGTTGTGTGAGTGTTTCACACCAGATTTTTTTAATTCGTTATCCTATATTAAAAAAAAGGCTGCGCGCCCAAACATAATATTTCGTCGAGCTATTGCTGTGGTGAAACTAAAAGCTGTAGCTATAATGTATTTGAATAGAATATTGTTACCTTGCAGACAGTTACATAAATCCCCATAACTAGCAGGGGTAGAGTGTTAAATTATTTGCACTCGATCTGCTAGTTCCAGGACTACAAGAAAATATTTCTCTTTCTTATCACATGGTCAGCCAATTATGCAGAGTGATATTTTAGTCCTGTTATCCAATTGTTAATGTCTGGTAATTTTGTTCAAAGAAAGGGAATTTTTGTTTTGTGACACGAAGTTGGTAGCCTTACTCAACCGGTATAGATACGGCAGCGTGAGTTGATTCTCCTTGAACTGTGTAAAATTTTGTGCTGTTTCCGGTTGTGTTACGAACAGAATGTCTTTTACCCTAGGACAATCGTTTGTTTATATCTGGAAGCTGAAGCTCTTGAATTAATTGTACACGATACGGATACAATTTCAATTTATTAGCAGCTTTCTGAACACTGGAATATTACAAACCAACTTGCGAGGAAAGTTTTCGTAAACGTTTCCCTGGAGAATTGTGCAATCTTGTTTTCACATTCTCTAAAACTTCATCTGTAAAGAGAGTTGGTGAACCAATACGTTTTCTGTGGCAAACACTAACTGTCTTTTGAAATCGGTTTATTAGCCTAGAAATTGACATTTTTCTGGTGGAGGAACACCAAAAAATTTAATTTGAAATGATTCTTTTACACTCAATTTCGTAACAAAATATTGTTCAAGAATAAAAACTCGTTTTTCTAGGGTAAAAGATATTCTGTTCCTAACACGACCGGAAACGGCACAAAATTTTACACAGCTCAAGGAGAATCAACACACACTGCTGTATCTATACCAGTTGAGTACCAAATTCGTGTCACAAAACAAAATTTCCCTTTCTAAGAAAAAAAATACCAGACATTAACAATTTGGGTAACAGGACTAAAAGGTCGCTCTGTATGACTGAAGCATTAAAGTAAAGAACAGTGATGAGGTAAAGGTATAAGAGACACTAGTCTTAGTTATATCGTCTGTGATTTATGAATTTCATTATACACCCAAACCCTGTGGTGAATAAAGTGAACGTGTCATCTGCAAGGTGGAAAGTAGATGCTTTTCAGAGGGCCTGCCATACTTATAAGCATACTTTTCTACACAGTTGGGAAGGAAATGTGGTAAAACACTTAACCTCTTCGTTTTACCTAGTAAAGCCTCTAGAGATTCAAACCAGCCTTTCAGCTTACGACCTAAACAACAATATACAAAACAAACTTAGGTAGTGTCTTAAGGTTCTTAATCTGAAAAATGCAATAAGACAAGTCCTAGAAATGTATCTTTCACAGTTTTAAAGATATCTGACAAAAAGCATACAAATTACAGTTCGAAAATTATGCGGTTTTAGGTTTAACGTAAAACAACTTTGTTAAATGCTTAATTAAGTTAATTTTTAGTAGGAAAAAAATCCTGAGAAAAGTTTTGTAAAAAAAAGTAAAAAGTAAAAAATGTTACAAGATATAGAAATTTGATTTTTATTAATAACAAAATCAGACTAAATTGCATGATAGAATGAAAAATTAAACATGTCACATAAATTAAAAGTCTAAATCTGTTGTTTAGGTCATCAGCCGAAAGGCTGGTTTGAATCTGTAGAGGTTTTACTAAGTAAAACGAGGAGTGAGGTGGTTTACTATTGCCTTCCTCACTGAGAGGAAAAGTACTATTATCAGCATGTGGGGCCCTCGGAAAAGCACATATTTTCCACTCTAAAAATGACCCCTTCACTTCATTCACCACAGGGTCTGGCTGTATAATAAAATGCATTACTTTCAGAGAAAATAACTGATTAGTGTCTTTTACACCTCTACTTCTTCTGTTCATAAATGAATCAGTCATTCAATTGGCTGACTATGTGATAAGAAACGGAACTATTAATTTTATCCCTGCAACGAACAGATTAAATGTGAACAATTTGACACTCCACCTGTCTGTTATGGGCAGAAGTCTAAATCTATAAATACCAAATGATTTTTTAGTTTTTATTTACATGCTAAATATATTATTAGGCTTAATAAAATTTATGAAGAAAAGTTTCAGAGTAGTATGCGAGTTATACGATAAATATTTACGTAAACATGTTTCTGCGTGGGTGGGTGCAAAGGGTTGCATGCTAAAGATGCTCCTTATTTTAATAAACGTGTACTCGACTGTACCCTTCTTTCCCAACCTTAACATCTACGTACTTTACCTTTAGTCTTTTTATAACCTTCATTCGTATTTGTACATCCGGACTTCATTCTTTAGTATTAGATTCAGTAGTAACAGCAAAATGGTCTATGTAACGCAAATAACATTAAAATGCTATTTGTAAAACACCTGACACTATGAAAATTCCATGTATGTATTTACTTTAAATAATCAGTATGTGAATTGATTTTATTTCCTGAAATCAAATGTAAAACTTTGTGTTGTAGTAGACTATATGTTGTTTACAGTTGAATTATTTCTCCATATTAGGAACTAACCTAGGTTTCACCGAGAAAGAAATTGTCTAATTAAACCCGAGTTTTGTGCTACTTTACAAAGAGTTATTAAACTTATTGTGACACTTGTTGCTAAGGTCCGTTTCGGGATCTGGGTAAAATAAATAATTAACAAACTATTGTTATAATTACAAACAGGTATTTTTTTCCTTTTGAGACCGCAGTGGATCGAGTCAATTTATGGGCACTCTCTTCTGGTTCTTTTCTTTGATTTTTCTCCAGTTTTCTTAAATTCTGGTAGATCTTCTTTGCCTTTCTGCTTCCGAAAAGATCACTTTCCTGCTTCCTCTTTTGTCTAATTTTCCTTGGAATCTAATATTTTTATCTTTTAAAACTTTCAGCTGTTTAGTTTTATTTTCTAGATCGTCGAAGGTGATGCCTGATTCTTCCATATCTTTCTTGTTTTCTCTTAACCATATTATTTCAGTCTTTCTCTGGTAGAGTTTTCTGACTATTTAATTTGTGATTCTGGCTTTGGGTGGATTGATTATATGTCCAAAGAAGGATATTTTCTTTTTCCTCATCGTTTCTATTACAGATTCGGTCTCCTGGTAGAACTGTTCATTTAGTAGTAATCTTTATTCTCCAACTACTTGGTGTCTCTTTTTCCGATACAGGTTCTAAGGATTCTCCTTTCAAGTTTTTTGGATTTTATTTACTCTGTTTTCGTGGTTTAATTTGAATAGAGTTTCGCTCCCATATGTTATCTTTGGTTGTACGACCGTTTTGTAGTGAATGTAGTAGTGTTTTCGGAATAAACCAAACCAAATTCAGACTAATCACAGACTTTCAGGGCTTTAATGAAGAGCAAAACCAGAACACTGGATGGACAAAAGAAAGAAGAAAAACCAACAGTGAGCGAATGCTTGGAATGTGGGGTGCAAAAAAACTTCCAGAAACGTCTTAATACACCTCACATGATCTAAAATTGGCGCTATATAGAAAAATCTATATTACAATAAATTTGCGTAGGCTATACCTATATATTTATCTCAACTTCTAAATTTTCCATGACGTAAGTAAATTTTATGAGCATCTTATCTTTTTTGACTTTAACCTTTACAACTATGGTTTCTTATTTCCTAAGATTGATCAATTTGGTGCCTTTTCTCCAAACACCAGATCTCCCAGAACCAAAATAGTTCACAAATGTATAGGTGTAATCAGACTTTTGTGTTTTCCCAACTAATACTAAACAACTGTTTTTTTTTTGTCAGACGGAAATTTTAAAAAGGAGTTAAGTAAAACTGTGAAGAAAGCAAGTGGTTGTTTTTCAAAGTTTGAGAAGCTTAGTCTGCGATCAGAATGACTGTATGCACTAAAACAAAATTATAACATCATGCATACAATGTGCCAATGACCTGTGCAGCAGAAATATGGACAGAAGGATGAAAAGCAGATAGTAGAATACAGATATCAGATACGAAATTCAAGATGAGTTTTCTAGGAAAGATAAGAAGTGTTTAATAATAATAATAATAATAATTGGGCGGAGGAGCTTTCTATGGTAGGGCGATAGACCCGTAACAGAGGAAATGCTGTTAAAATTCTATAACTGCACGCGTCTGTACCCATAATGGGCGGCTTGTGGGCAGCGTCGGTTCTTCATGTTTAGGACGGCTGTAATCAAAAGTTCAGGGCCAAAACCCTGATTCTAACCCCTGGCATTACCAGAAAAAACAAAAAATTAAAAGTGAGTTATGGTTCGTGGAAGTACCTAAGTGGAGTGAGGAAAGGAAGCGGAAATTCTCGCAGGGGATGAAGGAGTACTGGGCTAACAGGAAAAATGACAAGCCTGGATGAAGAATGAACCATAGAATACTTAGCGTCTTCCTTTCAAGGGAGTTTTACCGTCTAATAATAATAATAATAATTGTACTACACATATCGTTCAAGCTGTTCCAACTGATTCAAAACAACCGTTTTCTTGTTAGAAAAAAATTTAAAAAATATATTAAGAAAAAGGGAGCAGAAATAAAGTAGTTTCTTCCAAAGGTAAGCTATCTCTGACATCAGAATGTTCCAATAGAAAAATTGAAATGAGCACTTTAAGAGAGTTATAATATGATTCATACTATGTGCCAATGATCTAGATAACAGAAATATGGGCAGAAGGATGAAAAACAGAGAGTAGAATGGAGACATCAGAAACGAAATTCAAGTATGCTAAAGATAAAAAGGGACAAAATGAGATAAATGATGTAATTAGGGTACAACTGGGAAAAGACAAGCTGATAGGGAGCGTTGAATAGGCAACGCTACCATAGCTTAATCATGTCAGTAGAATGGAGGAGGATAAACTGCTGAAAAGGGTGTTGTACTTGGAGATGGAGGAAAAAAGATCTAGGTAAAGAGATAGTAGATAAAGAGTAAAATGGATGGGTTGAGTTATGGAAAATTGGCGAAAAGATGAGATACCATGAGAGCAATGGATGGGAGATGGTTCAACGATAGAGTAAGGTGGAGAGGAATTATGCTGGGTCTTACCCGAGAAAAATTGAACGGGGAAAAAGGGATGATGATGTGGAAAAAGGAACAGTTATTTGATCGATGTGTGGGAAAATTGTTCCTTAGTATACCTATATTATACTACATGTAATGTGAATGAAATACAATGTACTATATTATACTTATAGTTAATATGCATAACTATCCACGGAAAAGAGAAGAATAAAAAATAAAATAAAAACCGTAAACATAGTCAATGCAGTAGATATGAATTGTTATACGTCTCAAAAATACAAATATATACTTTGTTTTCTTGCTTGTCTTGCTCTATAGTTTACTTTGGACTTAGTTTACTTTAACTTAGAACTTAGCTGGTGGTTGGTATACTTTAAACTTAACATTACATTTTACATTACATTTACGTTACGTATTTTAATCCGTATACATGGGTAGCAACGAAGAATCGTGACGGACCTCCGCATTGCTGCGAGATGCAGCAGCTCTACGGCAATTGTTCTCTCAATTTTTATAAAATTTTTCCCTATTTCTATCTAACCATTCCTTTCTAACTTTTATAGAATTTATTTATATTTCTCCTCTTTCCCCATTTTACATATTTATGTTTATTTTTTTTTACAAAATATAGTATTTGTTTATAAATATTTCATTAGTTTTTTTTGTTATATTTTATTGTTATCATTTTAGTGGTATTATTTTTTGTTAGAGTAATAATATTAAATTTATATTATAAAACTTTCTCTAAATGTTTCACGACGTATTTAATTTATTATTTATTTTCATATTATTAGGTAGTATTTTGTAAAAAATAAACTAAAATCATATATTAGACTACTATTCTAATATATTAAAAAATCTGGGTTGAAACACTCAACTGACTTTAAATTTTATTTTTCTTGCCAGTGTAAATAATGAAAAATATAACCTAATTTTATTCATAAGTGAATGACGCAAAATGAAAATCACCTTCTGTAAAACTTAAAAATTCGGAATATCATGATTTTAAACTAGGCTCTTTAGAACAAATCTTTCAAATAAAAGTTGTAGGTTTTTTTAAATTTCTATTACACTCGATTTGATACAATAAATTTCACCAACCTTTTAAAGCTACCTTTATTTTTTTATTAATCACTTACACGTGTTTCGGTGGATCCACCATCATCAGAGTATATTATATCGTTTGAAACTAATTTTTTTTTAAATCTAGGTATAGAAGATGATTTTCAGTCATCTGTACAAAACATTTGATGTATAAAACTGAGTTTTATACAGCTGACTGAAGATGTAACATCTTCTATAGATTTAAAAAAATTTAGTTTCAAACTATATAATATACTTTGATGATGGTGGATCCATCAAAACACGCTTAAGTGATAAATAAAAAATAAAGGCAGCTTAAAAAGGTTGGTGAAATTTATTATATAAAATATAATTAATATAATATAATTATAATTAATTAATTATAATTAATTAATATAATTATTATATTAATATAATTATATAAAATATAATTAATTTCAAGCTGCAAAATGCATTATAAGGATTTATTCTATTACATTATACACTTCTTTATTAAGTATACACTGTCGCCCTAAAATTCGTATTTAGGCCCCAATTTAAAAAAAAATATATAAATTATACCACGAGAGTATAGCTCCCCCAGAAATTTCAGCAGTCATGGTGCTTACCCTATTCTGTGGAAAATGTAGAAAAATGTAATGAAAAGATTTTAAAAAAATCTTACCACCCGTTTTTGAGAAAGTCGAAAATAAGAGAAAAATTGCACGAATGAACTACTACTTCCGGTTGACCGTTTAAGTTCCAAAATTGAACTTCATAGAATGTTCTGTTCTTGAAATATTTTGTTCATACACACTGACCAATAGCTAAAAACATGCTTTTGGGGTTCAGTGGACCTGAAAACGTGAATTTTCGGTGAAAACTAGATTTCAAAAATCTACAAGAAAACGATAGGTACTTTTTTGACCTGTATTTTCGTATAAAGTTAGAGAAAGTAAAAATATATTTAAAATAACTTTAATAAAGAATTGTATTTATATCATTAGTTCTTACATGGATCTATAACTACAGTTTGAGAAATTATATTTTTCCTGAATGTTTGATGTTAACACTGATTTTGTCTATACCGAAGAAAGGAGATTTGCATAAATTAAATAATCTAGTGCTGTTTATTTTTATTTTACGAGTATTTGTATGAAAATGTTAAAAAATGTATTTGTATGAAGTGTTATTGATCCTCGCCAGTAGGCCTACTGCAGAGTGACTTTTTAGTTCTGTTACCCAATTGTTAATGTCTGATAATTTTTTTCTAAGAACAGGAAATTTTGTTTTGTGACTCGAAGTTGGTAGGCCTACTCAACCGGTATAGATACGGGAGTGTGGTTGCTTTTTCTTTAAAGTGTATCAAATTTTGTGTCGTTTCCGGTCATGTTACGAATGGAATGTCTTTTACTCTAGAACAACGGATTTTCATTCTTGAAAATATTTGCTACAAAATCGTACGCAAGTGTAAAAAAATCATTTTAAATTAACTTTGATGGTGTTCCTCACCCAGGAAATTATCAATTTCTAGGCTAACAAACCGATTTCGAGAGACCTGTAGTGTTTTCACATTCTCTAAAACGTCATTTGTCAAGAGAGTTGGTCGACCACTACGTTTTCTGTCGCAAACACTACCTGTCTCTCGAAATCAGTTTGTTAGCCTAGAATTGACATTTTTCTTGTGGAGGAACACCAACAAATTTAATTTGAAATGATTCTTTTACAGTCGCGTACGATTTCGTAGCAAAATATTGTTCAAGAATGAAAACTCGTTATTCTAGGTTAAAAGACATCCTGTTGGTAACACAACCAGAAACGGCATACAATTTTACATATCTCAAGGAGAATCAACTTACACTGCCGTATCTATACCGGTTGAGTAGGGCTACCAACTTCGTGTCACAAAACAAAATTTCCCTTTCTTAGAAAGAATTACCAGACATTAAAAACTTAAGATTAATTTAGATACTCATATTGCTAAGACAATTTGAGATAATTGCATACATTTTTGTGTAAACGGAACTTTACATTTATCTCTAACTCTGATCTTATACTTTTTTAAACGTTTAGTTAAGTTTTTTAAGGATTTTAAAAATAAAGCTGGCTGCTAAGCTGAAGAACGACCATTGAATTATTGTTTTTTCACCCTCTTTTTAATATTAATTCAAAAATTGCAACCTCTTCGTGAGACACCCGGTACATCAAGTGACTACTTTTGGGATACCACAAGATCAGACGTAGGACCACTATTTTTATTATATTACTAATTAAATCTTGATTTAGATTATAGGTAGGCTACTAATATTTTGTTTGGGCATGACATAAATTTATTAAACTATAAAGGATTTCTATGTAAGATGCATTTTCATTTATTTAAGATTAGATTTTGATTTTGGACGACATATTAATTTTTAGTTTGTCAACCGTATTTCAAAAGATGTATTTTCTTTAGTTCTTATTTTCTAGGAAAAATTTATTTTTTATCGATGTTCAGTTAACATCGAAAATTTACAAAATTTTTATATTAGCCTTATAGAACAAACAAAAAATATTGAACATGTCTGGCGCCGTGGATAAGTTTTCTCATGTTTCCTACGTAGCCTATAACGGAAGAAATGAATCCCATAGCCTATATTGTACCACACAAGATAACAAGGGACAGCTTACATTTAAACGATACTAAATCATTGTGTACTTCACTTTAATGTAGTGTATATAAGAAAAAAATAAATAATAAAAAACAAAACAATATGTACTTGAATCTCTTTTCTTATTATTTAACTTTATTTCCCCTTTGTTATAAAACTTTAGTTTTAAAAACAAACAAAATGGTATCAGGAATAAAAGATATATACATAGACAACACAATAACAATACTTATAAAAGTAAATATAGAAATAATAAAAGAAAAATTTAAAAAATCTTAAATCGAAGAAGAGTTTTAAGTACGAAACAAAAGGATAAGTATATCCCATAAAACACAAACAATGTGTTTTGTATGAAGCTATATGTACTGTACACAGAAGCTAAGAACGATTTACTAGATATTTAGGAGACATCTATGGTGGCCGTTGTATTCTTAGGGGTCTGAGTTCGAGCCCCGGGGTCATCGCGGAATCTGCCTCATAAACTTTATACTTGTTTACCCTGGTCTTTTATAAACAAACGTTAATGCTTATACTTTTCTCTTGTACAGGATGGCCAAGGGTCGTATTGCGGGGGTGGTCAGGTATTCACTCTCTATCCTTTTTCTCATGTAATCTGTCTCACTCACTCTTTGTATCTGTTTTAACAAATACACACGCACACATATACATGCACTGACTTAATATCGCGTTCTTATTTTAATGTAATTCTTACTTTTACTCGATAAGTTTTGTGAAACAGTAGATGATGTATTAAAAACCCTTTATTTTATTTCATGAACTTGACTGAAGAATACCGCAAGATGTGTGAGCATTTAAATAAAAAAAAAATAATAATAACTTACACTCACAAGACACCTTAACCAAAACAAACCTTGTGTGAAACACCCACACAACCTTCTCTTGCCAATGCAAATAATTAACAATATATAACGTAACATTAGTAATAAAATATTAGAAATAAACATAAAATGAATCTCAAAAAACATAATCTAATTTTAATCATGAGTGAATGCTGCAAAATGAAAATCAACCTTAGTTTTGTTTTAATAATACAGATAATCACTTTTTGACGCTAAACTAGGCTCTCCAGAGGAAAATGCTGTAAATTAACGTTGTAGATCTTTTAATTTTCGATAAATTTTATTATATACACTTTTGTTGTAAATTGTATATTAAGGCTGAAATCTTAAAAAATCGATTTTTTACGGATTTTCATAAAAAAAATAGAAAATCAGTAATTACCGCTAAACTAAGCGTTATACAAAACAATGTTTTAAATAAAAGTTGTGGGTTTTTAAATTCTCTACAACTTTTATTATAATACATTTTTGCGCTAAAATGCATATTAAAGCTTAAATCTTAAAATAACAATTTTTTTCCACGAGAGAACACCCTTCCCAAGAATTTCTCCAAGAATTATACCGTTTCAACGCTATAGATTTAGCGATGAAACAATCTCATAGCTTTATAAAACCTTATTGCTATTATAAAGATTTACTACAAGTAAAATAAAAAATAATGAAATAAAATTTTATTTAAATTGTACATTATAAAATAACTATATAATAATATTGGAAGAAATTTTTCCATAAATCTATGGAAATAATTTCATGCAATTCTGCTCATTTAGTTTACAATCTGTGAACACGACGTTAAAATAAACAGTAGTTCTTATTATATGTAATAATCACATTACAAGTGCATATAAAACAACGTACCCTGTTATTTATTAACAATTTTATTACTTAATTCAATTATTTTTTTACGTTTGCATATTTTATTTTAATGTCAATTCATGAATTTATAAAATACCAATTGTTTATTAGTGGTTTTTCCATGTTTTTTTATATTTTATTTATTTTTATTTGTTTGTTATTTTGCTTGACCATTAGTATTGTACTGTATTTGGACACTGTATTATTATATAATTTATAATATGAAATTTTTTTATTTTATATTGTATAGTTCCTGATCTGAAGGTCATAAGCCACACCTTATATTTCAAAGCGATACTATGCGCTACAATTTTCTAATTAGATAAATATAACTGATAGGGTTTTATTTTGTGTAATTAATAATGGTTTTAACTGGAGATTATTATTCATGTAATTGGTTATAAGAGTAAAAATGAAATATTTTCATCTGGATGTATGCCAGACAAGTACATGTTTACCAAAACCCTCAGAGATAAACAATATTAAAATATTTCAGTCAAAAATATTACGATAAATATTGTAGACGCTCCCTTTTATGTAACCAATGACATCCTACATAATTACCTACGAATACACTAAGTGTAAATACTACTTTCTTGTGATTGTACATACTTTTCAGGAAGAAACTATTAAACAAACCAACCGAAATTGGTGGAAATTTTTAAAATTGTCACTGACATTTTGTTTTGTCCGTCCGTCCCTCTAAGATTTTAGAAACTACTAGAGATAGCAACAATTTTTTTAGATTCGTAATCTATACTAAAAGTTAGTGGGTATGGATTGGGTTTGAAGTTCCGGTTTGAACCGGAAGTGGCTTAAAACCGGAAGTAAAGAAATCAAAATCAGGACTTGAAAACAAAATTGGTGTTATTCGATTCTTCTTAAAGAATAGATACAAAAATTATTGGATTTAAAGTTCCGGGTTTTGACCAGAAATCAAAAAATCAAAGTCAGAAACTAAAAGAGGTAGCAACAAACGGTGTTTGGATTTTGTAATTTACCAAAAAAGTTAGTGGCCTTGGATTGGGTTTGAAGTTTCGGTTTCAAACGGAAGTAGCCCAAAAAACAAGTTCGAGACATATACGTATTTAGGATGCAAGATTTCCTATGACTAAGATGATGACGCGAGTGAAAAACGGGCAAAATTCAGCGCTGTCTGCGGTTTTAATCGTAGGACAATAGGAAAGAAAACGAAAAAGGACACCCAAATTAAATTTTATAGAGGAATGACTGTACCACTCATAACATATGAGAGTGAGACATGGGTATCATTACAGAGGAATGAATCTCGTATCCAGGCTGCTGAAATGAGATTTTTGCAAGGAGTCAAAGGTTGTAACCGGTTACATAGAGTACATAACGAAGCTATCCGCACCGAGTTAAATGTTCAGTCATTGTTGGAAACGTTAAGAAGATGTAAGAGAAACTGGTGCAACCATTTAGTTCGCATGCCAGCTCACAGAGTTCCTCTGCGATAAACCTAGAGGGAAGCGAGGCTTGGGGAGACCTAAAAAGAGATGGATGCCGGAACCTGGCATGGAGCTTAATCCTTGACAGATGATGATGAGTAGCCCAAAACCGGATGTCAAGAAATCAAAGTCGGAATTTTGAAACAAAAATAGTGTTTATCGATTTATCTTAAACAGTAGATACAGAAATCATTGGGTTTGAAGTTTCCCTTTCGACCGGAATCGGCGCAAAATCCGAAGTTTAAGCACATTCGGAATTTAGAAACAAAATTAATGTCATCCAATTCCTCGTAAAAATACAGAAATTACTTATGGTTTTACCATAAGTTGAAGCTAAGCCTTTTTAAAAATTGCCACAAGCCATAAGACGCGTCGTCTTATGAAAGGGATTTTTTTAAATTATATTTTGTAATTGAGTGGTCTACCTGATAATCTATCTCGACGTTTACGACGTTCCTGAAAAAGGGACTTTAAGAAACAATAGTTTATTCTTTTGTTATTTTTGTAAATATAAACAAAATCTATAGAAATCTATAGAAACTACCGAGAGGAAAATCATCAGAAGAATCATCGGGCCGACTCAAAATAAAGAGGGAGAATACAGGCTCAGAAGTAACGAAGAAGTATATTCCTTCACCACACCCATAAGAGAAGTCATCCAGCAGAGACGACTGGCATTCTTCGGCCACATAGCGAGGATGCACGACTCCAGACTAACGAAGCAGTTATGGAAGTACTGGGAGGGCAGGAAAACTACAACGAGATGGCACAAGGAGATCCACGAGACGATGCTGGTGAATGACATTACGGGCGGAACACTTCTCAATAGAACAGAAATGAAGCAGAAAATTGAGAATCTAAAGTGCTTGGGAGGGCCGAGGAGAACGGGAACGGCCTGGACGGAGGAGCGAAAAAGATCACATGCAGAAAAAATGAAGGCAGCATGGGTCATCCGGAAACTGGCTGGAACTAAGAGAAATGCATCCCTAGTAGGATCTAATAAGAAATAATAATAATAAACAAAATCTATATTATTCTAATCATAACTTTTAATTTAACTGTCTAATTTTGAAATCTCTTCGGAGTTCACTGTTGAGTAGGTTTCTATTCCAAGCCATAATGTTTTGTTTCTCTTTTTCATTTCAATCCCATTTACTAGTTGTATGTATTACAGAGTTCAGAATAACAGGAAAGAAAAAAGTAATATTTAGTATCTACAGTATTTTATTTTCTTAAAAGTTTTAGATTAGAGAACTCTTTTCTGATATCCTGGCCATTATTATTCTCTTAGACAACAGTAACACAAAACGACTGAAAGGTAAACACCCGACGGACTTATTGTAATGAATTTTTTAAAATCTAACTTCATAGCAAATCGTCTTTCAATGTTATTCTTTTTTATAATTTTCATATCTACTCATTGCTTCTTGTCAAACAGAATGTACATTTTACTCTAATAAATAAAAAAATCTCATCAATTGACTATTCAATACACTAAACATTTACATTTTGATTGAGATATGCATTAATTAGATATTACAGAAACAGTGTGACAAATTTCTCCAATTTGCTCAGAAAATGGAACGAGTAACCAGCTAACCAATTTTAAATATAAAACTTTTAAGTCAAAAATTGGATTATTTGTAATTTTTTTTAAGATATTAATACTTCATAATTTCCTTTTTTGAACATTTTTATTTAAGATTTAGAATCTGTTAATACAAAATATTTTAACAGTTACTAAATTTGATACTGAATGTTTCAAAATTAGGATTTATATGACAGAGCCGGAAGTCATCACTACAATCCTATAATTGTCCCTGTAATATCAGAGTATCTGATATCGCCCTAGTGTACGTGTTTTGTACGAGACAGTTGGAAAGTAATACAAATTTGTACTTCATCTTGTTTACAGTTGCATATGGTAGACCTATTTGTAAGTCTTTGTGTGGTATTAGGTTTGTGACATAAAAGGGACATTGCTTTATCAAAAGTAAAATATTTTGTATAGACTGTAGCTACTATACGTTTCGTGCGTGGAGGTTTAGCAGATCCCCAAAATTGAAGTCCATAAATCTAGATTGATTTTATATTTTGTAAATTATGTAATGTTTAATTTAAAACGTTCAAAATTAAACATATCACATATATATTAACAATTTATAAGACAGCCTTTAAAACTCATAAACATGCAAAAGTGATACAAAACACTATTTGATGTGCAAAATCGCAATTCCCCTTAATTTTTTTTGTTTTACGTCTGATTGTTTTGCATTTTCTGCTGATGCAGACGGTATGGCCCTTTTATGATAAAAACCTAATGCCACACAAATACTTACAAATTGGCTTACCATACGTAACTGACGTCGTGGAAAAACTATACAAGTTGATGGACGTTAAGTTTGAATTAGTACACGCAACCCTACAAAACGTGCACACTAGGGTGATACCCGGTGCTCAGCATAAACCTTTAAATTTCTCTGGCCAAAGGATATTCTTGAGGAGAGCCAATTATAGACTGTAGTGATCTAAAAACTCTAACAAACAGATGCTTTGAAACCATGTTGTTGTTGTTTAGGTCAACAGGAGTGGATGGTTTTACCATGCCTTCCTCACTGAGTGAAAGTGTATACTTATCGCATGCCAGGCGCTCTGAAAAGTAGACCTATCTACTTTCCACTCTGAAAATTACACCTTCATTTCATTCATCACAGTGTCTGGTTGCATAATGATGAATTCATTACTCTCAGAGGATATAACTCTGACTAGTATCTTTTACACATCTACCGCTTCTGTTCTTAAATGCTTCAGTCATATATTTGGCTAACCATATGAAAGATAAATATTTTTTGTAGCCTGGAACTAACAGATCAAGTGCAAATAATTTAACACTCTATCTGCCTGATATAGGCAATTTTGAAAATACAGTATGTTTTAAAGATTTTGTATTAACAGATTCTAAATGTCCAATAAAAATGTTGCAACAAAGTTATAGAGCACCAATTTCACCCTTTTACCCTTGTGTAAGAAGTTACTGTAGTTTTCTTCACACAGGGTATCAATAATTATATCAAAAAACCTATAATTTTATTATCAATAGTAAAGGAGTAAAATGAAGTAATTGCACATAGTTCAAATGCTTGACCTGAGTAATTTCCTAATATTTGAATAATTTTATGTAGGTAAAATAACATACTACATATGTAGCAACATTTGTTCCTCCAAGTTTTTTATTCTTTAGTTAAATAAAGAACTCCAGCAATTTACATTAGTTTAGGTCTTCTCATCTCAAGAGCTGATGGAAAAGATTGTGTAGGTACTCAGTTCTATAAAAAAGTTTTTTTTAAATTCTGTTGTAGTTTTAAGGTTCATAATGTACTCATTGCTGTAACAAAAGTTTTATAGATTAATAGAAATAGAAAATCGTATGATATATTGTATGTATATTTTCATTCCGATGAATAGTAACAGAATCTCTGGTAGATTTTTTTTTATAATTTAGGCACGAATTGCAATCATTTCTCTGAAACTCTCTCTCCTTTCCTCACTCTCTCTATGGTCTTTCATTATTCTGCGGTACATTTTCTTTGTAGGCCTATCTACAATAAATTCATAGTACAATAGTAATGAAAATAAAGATAAAACGTGATGCCCACGTCAATTTTATTGTAAAACTTGATGGCACACAGTTGTTATCATGCGTACCGAAGTCCATACAATGTATTGCGATAATGTCTTCATAAATTGTTATCCGATTTTCATCTGTTTGTAAATCATTATTTGAGAAAGAGTAACTCATTACCTAAGAAGAAACCTTGTGGGAATATTGTTCAGTTCAAAACTATAATAAATTTGAATGATTTGTGACAGTGATTTCGACAAACTGAGATTTCTTTTGATATTAATAAATTGTGAAACTACCAAGGTATCTATAAATTTTAAGATTTTTCACTTTTTGAATGAAATAAAGTGTAATATCTAACAGTTTCTGATATGTTTTCATATTGCCAAGTTAGTGGATAGTTAGCATTGACATAAAATTATTAGGTAGTTTGTTAGCTTATTACTTTTTTTACCGATTTAATCTATTTGTCTTTATAATAGTCTTAAGACAGCCAAATGATTTTCAAATAAAATCTGGCAAGAAAATTTAAAATATTTTTCTTGTTTCTCTTATTTATCAGAAACATTTTAAAATGTGTATTTTGTAAAAAAAAAAACATTACATAATTCAATTCTCCTCAGACACTCCTCTTCAGATCCTTTTCAGACACAAGACTTGTGTGCTTCTGATTCAGTATCATAATTATTGCAGTAGGGTATGTCATCAATAGATCTTGACTAACAAACATTTTCTCAGCTACTACAGAACCAAGGTTTTACATAGAGCATAATGTAAGATCAGTTCTGATAGCTCTCAATGCTTATTAACTTAATGCTTTTTTTATCAATGCTTTTAGACATTCTGCACATTTGTAGTTAAAATAACGAGAAGATAGGTTAAAACGCGGACGCTTGTGGAAGTGAATGTTTTGAAAAACGATACTCTTATTCATGAGAATTAATTATGCTGTATTTTTTAAAATTTATTTGACGTCGCATCAACAGCTTGGTTATCAGCGACTACTATGGGTTATGTAACAGTGGGTTTTTTTGCAAACTTCCAGACTGTAGCCGGGAATCGAACCCGGGACCTTCACATTAACTTTTGTTTATTATTGATACTCATGCTGATTATGCTGTATTATTTTAAAAAATATAAGGGGTTTAAGCGTACTTTTTTACTAGAAAGACATCATGTAATTTAAATTATAGGAATAGTAAAACAAAAAATTGCAAAGGGTATACAGAAGAGTTTTGGAAAACTTATAGCCAAATTTTCAAAGTGAATTTTGTTGTGTAAAGAGTAGAGTGCGCTTCATAAAAATAATAAATCGTTCGACTCTGAAGTTGTTTTTAAATGAGCAACCACTCTATAGTTAATTAAACCAGAAATGATAGTAATGCACGCTTGAAGGGCCTTTATAGTACGAACCACCGTTACTTTACTAGACGGTTGGGATCATCAACAATAAGCGAAGTGATAAGGCTCGCCCCCTGACGTCATCTGCGACAGCCGACGCACGGTGTGTACGATATCGGTCTGTAATACTTTACTAGTCTTTAATAATGGTGTTTATTGGTGTTTTTTGGTGGTTTTGGTGTTTATAATAATTGTGCGTTTTACGGTTGTTATAATCACGATAGACACCAAAAGAAGTTTGGCACTAAATTTCACAATTTTCCAAAGGTCAGTGAAACTAAATTGAAGTGGATAAGTGCTTACAAGCGGACCGATTCGTTTTCTGTCGATAGTGGTCGCGTGTGTTCAGTACATTTCGGCAAATCGGATTATGTACGCTATTTAACGTTCGAGTTGTTACATCTTCCATTACAACGTGTGAGCTAGTATGATCACATGACAGTGGTGAGAATATTTTCTTCATCAAAGTGTGCATGAACCACATGTTGCCTGGTTAATAAGAAGGAATGACGAGCGCTAGAGTAGGGATAGATCTACTGTCCTCACACATGACTATACTTCTGCTCTTTATTATACCCTGAAAGATAAATCAGGATAGCTTTATTGTGGAACAGTTCAGGAAAGAACATTCCTTCTGATTGTGAAGCTCTCTCAGACACCTTTTGATCTTAGGATTTAATAAATGAATTAAAATAAATAAACACACAATTATACATCAATAATTTAATCTAAGGTAATTTTATTTAAATTTCCAATTTTACATGAAATTTTATTGGTAACCACTAACTATTTTAAGTGGTTAAATATTTTTGCATGTATTTACATTTATTATATAGTTTTTTAACATTATAGAGCTCTTTTAATTACGCTTTTATTTTTTGAACATATGATATTACACATAAATTATTATTTAACACATTTACTGATTTACTTACAAATCGATATTTACAATTTATAAACAAGTTTTTTTACAATGAAATTTTTCTTTACCAAATAATTATTTAAATACATAATAGTTTTATTATAATTTACAGATTTTTCTCTTAAAATAAATTATAGTTTATTTGTCGTAGGAAAACTTTATTAGATCTAATTAAATCTAATAATCTATTTTTGATATAGTACAACATGTTTTAGCTCATTTACTAACTAACCGATTGTAAACTGTATTGGTATTTCCACATTTATTACTTTCGGAGAACTATAATCTCATCTTGTATCTTAAAACTACTCGTATAAATTTTATTAACTAAACTAAAGTGTTTTACATAAAAAAATGGCTTCACTAAATATTGATTATTTCAGATAAAAAATTTATAATTTTAAAGGAGTTTTATAAATTGTACGATTAGAACTGTTATGCTTGTTAGATATCAAACTCTAGGCCAGGTCTGTCAATCAGTTGGTAAAATGTTGCATGATATATTAAGTAACACTGATTGGGCGAGCTACTATCTATGGTGACCAGATGACAGTAAATATGAGCACACACTATAACGTACAATCAACTATAACAAATAAAAGAAAGACCGGCAGATTTATACTCACTTTGCTCCTCACCTTGCAAATTCAACAATTTTTAAGAAATCTAGCCTTTTAGCACTAATATCCCTTTAGATATTCAACAGTTTTTTTAGTAGAAATTTATATAATTATGTGTAAGAGAATGTTTGTACGTATGTGTATGTTTGTTCCCAATGGATTCCTAAACTGCTCCACCGATTTTGATGAAACTTTTAGGCAACATGTAGAAATAGTCTTGGAGTGATTCCTGTGATATTTGGTGGCGATCGCATCAAAGAGAAAGATTTTTTGCCATTTTTACAATTTTTGCCCGTGAATTTTTTCTTGGTAAAAATGGTTTTTGTTTGCCAATACAATTCTAAGATGTAGTGCAATGTGATTACCATGGAAATATTTTATTTTATATTAATTTCTATAACACTTATTGTTGCCATGAAAATTACATAGTTATAAGTTTCTTTTTTATTAACAAGGGTAATCGTTGACAATTTGCTGGCTTGAATTTGGGAAATTCATGTTTTACACACGGCTAATTATATGTAGCTTGCTCCCAAGTTGGCACACTTAAAATTTGCACATTTATATACCAAATAAAAAAGTAAAAAGTATTGTTTATCCCCTAGCATTAAAATAAAATAAATTCAATTTCATATTTTCTATTGAAACCATTTGTTCTTTCCTTGGGCGTACCAACGGGCACCACTAGTATATCTTATAAAATTGAATAACAAAATTAAATATTACAGTTTTTATATAAAAAATTAATTAATTTGGGTTGTGTAACCTAACAAAATTTTTTCACAGTATTTATCTATTTTATTTCGAACTAAACAGTTTACAGTTGTACTTATCAACTAGTAAGTTATAGTTAATTAACGTTTATAGTTAACGATTAAACGTTGCTATAGTTGTTTAGTTTTTTCTTCTGTTGTCGAAATCGCACTTGCCGACAGCCAGTTCGGCCAGTACATGGTGTACAAAGACACAGTATTATGAAATCATTATCAAAATAAAATTTGTAAACTAAAAGCAAAATTAAATTGCAAAACAACGATGATTTCTTAGTGCTCAACTCTGAAATAATTTTATAATTCCGTGTATTTTGGATAAAGAAGATAATTTTAATATTTGATAATTAAGTTTATATGAATTTTATTTTACTCCATGTCTGTATTTTGAAAACAATTCATTCGTAGTTGTGTACTCGTATTTTAGGTTATTGGGAAATAGTTATTGACTTTTACAAGTTTCATTTAATTTTCTCTACTTGTTTTTACAATTTTCAATACAAAATTTTACAAAATATTGTTTTTAAGTCATAATAAAACACACATAAAACTATATTTCAATTCATAAATTTTTTATATATTAATAAATTAATTATTATTAATCTATCACTTACAAGATTACATCTTTTTCAAACATTTTCACAAATTCATGTTGAACAATCAATTAAATATTAACAAATTTAAATTATATTTTGATTTAAATAAAATAATATACTATATAATAATATAACTACTTACATAGTAATGTGTACTTTTATGTACATAATACATCTCTACATTTATATATTTATGAAAATTATGTTATTTACAATAAATTATATATTTTTAAAGGACGGTATACAAGGCAAATCACAGTCAATCAAGGGTCAAATTGATTTAATTTTTAAATTATAAATTTATAAATTAAATAATAATTATAATTAATAAAATAGTTTTGACAATATGTCATACGTATATTGTATTCAATACAATTTGTCATTAATTTAACTCACATATATAATACAATTTGAATACTGTAATTTTAAAGGCTATGTATAACATCCTATGTTATTTCATAAACTCGTCGTATTTCTGGTATCTGAAACAAAAAAAAAGAAAAAGATTGGTTAGTTTTTTTGAAGAAAAAAGTAAATAATATAAACCTCCTCACCGAGGACGTTTGGCAAAATATTTATAAATTAAGGGTGGAAATGATAAACGTTCTAAGTGACATATTTAAAAGAGATAGTTTTGTTCATGAAGAACGTTCCAACTTCCAAACCAATAATACTTCAGTAATTTAAGAAGTGCCATTTAGTGAGTACTTTAATTTGTCTCAACAGATGGCAGTTGTTGTTAAATCCGGGGATATTTTTTTCATAAGCACTTCAAAGCTTGCATAGCATTCCTAAAGTGCTCAGCTGTTAGGCTACTGGTAAGGAACATGCAAAATTACCTTAAAAGATCACAATTTCCTTGCTTGTGACCGTTGACGATAAAGGGAACTTTTATTTTATACGCTAAATGAAGCATGTTATTTAATTACGACAGCAAAATTTAAGTATTTAAATAAGTTTTAAGTGTTTTAAAATGAAGATTTGAAGCGAGATGGAAAACTATTTAAAACAACCTTATTATAAAGTACCTACTACATTAATTTAGCAATTGTAGTTTATTCTTCTGGTGTGATAAAAGTGTTAATTTAAAAAAATGTGCATGATAAAATTATGTACATACTATTTTGTCTCCATAGTATCATTAATATTTCTTCAAAATAATGACCTAAATATTCTAAATTCCGGCTAAGAAGATTTTCCACCCAAGAAGCTAATTCGCATAGGTTTCTTGAAATCGTGTTACAGTATTTTGAATGTTACAATAGGTTCAATTTATGAAAAGAGTATTGTTTAAATAGGGATTTTTTTTTATTACTATACTGCATTCATTATCGATACAGGGATTTTTTCATAATTTTTTACATTACCATATGAGCTGTTTAAGGTAGTAATTGATTTATTTATACCACTTATTACAAGAATTTGTAGTAACTATTTTAAAATAGTTTCTTTTGCTACCGCAACCAATTTTATGCGTTTAGAGACGTGTAACTCGATAACTATTCGACCAAAAAGTTTGAAACTTTAACACAACACAAAGAATTATATTGTTACAGCGTGTACAAAATTTATAATTCGTACGTTATTTAAATTTAAATTTATTAACAATATTCTGAACTCTTGCTATCTCGGTAACCGCTCGATAGTAGCGCCCAACCCCGTATTACCAAGTCTATTTTTTAAAATTTTAAAAATTCTACCACAACATTGGCCAATCAATATTTCATGTTATTAACATTATCTGTACTAAGTTTTTGACGCTGAATAAAACGATAGTTTGCCCGAGCCGAACGATCGAGCGGTTACCGAGATAGGGTTCAGAATATTGTTAATAAATCAAAATTTTAATAACTTATGAACTTGAAATTTCGTACACGCTGTAAACATATAATTGTCTATGTTGTCTTAAAATTTCAAACTTTTCGGTCAAATATTTATCGAGTTACACGCCTCCAAACGCATGAAATTTGTTCCGGTAGCAGAAAAACCGGGTCTTTTTGTCTTCCAACCTCGATATGGCAATTTTTAAACAACATTAAGAATATAGGACTATAACGGGTCAACCCAGAATAAAATGAGCTAAATTTTGATGTAAAGTATGTTAAAATCCGACTCATCGTTTTGGAGATGCAAGGGTTCAAATTCGGGTGTCTATGATTATGAAACCGATAATAGATACTGAAAGCGGTATATCAAGTGGGACAATACTATTTAAGTGTTTAATAATACACAATTTATAATTGTATTAAAAACAATTAAAAAAATTATAGAGGAAAATTTTTAATTTTAAACAGGGAAATTGTTTTTAAAATAATCTAAAATATCCCTCATAGGAAAAATGTACTAGCTGCATAATTTGAAACAACTGAATGTGACTTGAATTACGTAGCCGGATGTTGTTTATTTAGTTTACCTCAATTAGAAATTTTAAGAATAATTATAATTTATCCGGTTTGCTTAAATAAGAAAAAGATCTTTGAGGTTTCCCACCTTATGACATTTAACACATATATTAACCTTACATAACTATTTCATGAAAATAAAAATAAACTACTATGACGTGATGAAATATCAAGGAAACTTAAAACTATATTCGAACGAATCATTTTGCGTAGTTTCAACGAACTAAGTTACATGTAACTAAACATCGTATCAGATTTCGTGACAATGTATGGAAGTAATACTCCAATGAAAAACGCTCCTTAACCGTTCTACCAATTTATGATCATCCTTGTAATAATGTTTGAAATAGACTATGATACAAACAATACAGAATATAAGAAAACATTGCAAACAATAAGTTTATTAACATAAATATTATGCGTTTTACTTACTTTCCAAATAGTCTTACAATATTATAAGTTTGCTTATTAATATAAGCCATCCTTCATTTTTTACAATCTGGTTTATGTACTTATGTTTGTAAGTCACGAGTTAATGAAACTCATGTAACTTAAGAAGAATCTATCATACTTTAGAACACGACAACCTTAAGAAAATTGTTTTTATGTGCAAGATTTCTCGATAGCTTTAAAAAATATAGTATGTTCAAACAGAATCTAGAAACATGTCATATATTTTCAACGGATTATCCAATAAATAATGGTTCAAACAACGTCGAGTTGAAATTTCTAAAAAAAGTGCATGTATGATGTTTAAAAATTTCTAATTCAGGTAATTTTATGAACTATGAATTTTATAAAGGTATTTTTTAAATTAGGTATAACAATTTATTTTTAATCTGTTCAATAAAGAACAAAAAATAGATTTGTTAAAAATGTTGAAGTACCTTTACAATTAAAAAAAACAGATATGTTTATAAAATATGAAGCTAAATTTTTAAAGAATACGTAGAAATTTTATTTAGTGAATTGCTCATTTCACTTTCTGTTGGATGCCTTCGTTATGTATACCACCGCTGTTCAGTTAATTGATATTCAAATAATTATCGAGCGATTCAAGCCGGTTTTCGTAAGTTAAATTAAATTTTTAAATTTTTTTCTTTAACTGTTAATAGATTTAACTGTAAATGGGTAAATTGAAGTGAATGTGGTTTTGTCATGTACTAGGGCAGAGCTTTTAAAAGCTCGGAGGACTTTTGAGTGAAAAGGTTGAATAATTTTGACACTTGAGAGACCATAACTGCACACCGTTAGTCCAAATATCGTTATCCGTTAGTCCAGAATAATTTTGAAACTTGAGATACCTTAACTAAACACCGTTAGTCCAGATATAGTTATCCGTAAATCCAGAATAATTTTGACACTTGAGATACCATAACTGCACACCGTTAGTCCAGATATCCTTAATCCAGAATAATTTTGACACTTGAAATACCATAACTACATACCGTTAGTCCAAATATCGTTATCCGTTAGTCCAGAATAATTTTGACACTTGAGATACCATAACTGCATACCGTTAGACCAGATGAATATTAATACGGTTTTATGTATCAAAAAGTTGATTTGAAGCAATAATTAGGATTTTTATACAAGCAGTCAAAATTTAAAGGTAGTAGAAAGCAAATCGATTTATTTTCTTTTGCTGAATATGAAAAAATAAACTCCAAAAAGTGTTAACTTTGGATGTTATTTAAAATTTATCCATTTCAATTCATTGTTTAAGGGAACAGGATTGTAAGGGGAAGTATTACCTCAAAAGTAAATGCATTTATAAGCTCATTCTACAATCTTGAACTTCATAAAAATTGAAATTATGAAATGTATGTAGGCTTATTTGAATAGAAATTGGGGACAAGTACAAATAACCTTCTCTTTCAAGCTACCGAGAGCTACAAGAACATTACGTTTTTGAAAAAAAACAGGCAATCTTTGTAATCATGCATTATTCATAAAATAATCTATAAATATGGAATAAGTACCAGTGAAGTGTATTGTAAAAATATATATGTACATAACATAAATACTTTTAAACGCGTTTGTACATAAATATCGTGTGTAAATCGACGAAAGCATGCATGTTTCAATGAGGCCTTTGGCCTACAGCAATGAGATACGTTGGGGATTCCTTTATAAGGTATTTTCATCGAATAAAACTACACTTTTATTCCTACCAGAATTAAATTGAAGGTAAAGAATTGTTAATGATTAAGATCTAATTATGTAATTTTTCAACGGCGATAAGGTTTTTAACGGTGTTGTATTTTTACTTTCTCTTGCCTATATGAATACATGGGAAGGAAAGTATTGTTTTAATGTCGATAAATTGAAATCGAGTTTTTACCGGATTTACACGTTTTCAGACCCCCTGAACCCCAAAAACATGTTATTAGCGATTGGTGTGTGTGTACAAAATATCTCATAAACGAAACATCGTACAAAGTTGAAACTTGAAACTTAAGTTAGGTACCACTAGAGGACCCGACACGAACATTTTTATTAAAATCGGTCAACCGGAAGTAGTAGTTTATTCGTGTCATTTTTCACTTTCTTGGGATTTTCTCGGAAACAGCTTCTACGATTTTTTAAAATAATCGCCTCATTTACGACATTTACATATGCTCTACGAGATAGGTTAGGCGCCATGTCGGCTGAAATTCTTGGAGAGACATTTTCGTAAAAAAAATTGTTTTTTTTAAGATTGCGGCTTTAATATGCATTTTAGCGCAAAAATGTATATAATAAAAGTTGTAGAGAATTTAAAATCCTAAAACTTTTATTTCAAACATTGTTTTGTATAACGTTTATTTTAGTGGTAATTAGTTATTTTCTGTTTTTTATAAAATAAAATCTGTAAAAAAGATCGATTTTTTTTTAGATTTCAGCTTTAGTAGGCCTATGCATTTTACGACAAAAAAATACATAATCAAATTTATAGGAAATTAGAAGATCTACAGCTTTTATTGAGAGTATTTTTCTCTTTAGAGCCTAGTTTAGCGTGAAAGATTGATTTTCCGTAATTTTAGCCAAACTGAGATTGATTTTCATTTTGCATCATTCACTCATGGTTAAAATAAGGTTATGTTTTTTGTTTATTTCTAACAGTTTTTTACTAATGTTAGGTTATATTTGTCATTATTTGCATTGTCAAGAGAAAGTCGTGTGATTGTTTCACACCAGGTTTTTTCCTTTCAAGTGATATCGTAGGTATCATAGGTAAAGTTGTAGGTAATAGAAAATGTTCAATTACATCAAAGTTTTCTAGGTATTTTGTTCGTAATGTATTTTTAAACCAATAAATCTATGAGTGACCACAACATTGGTTTTGTACTTACATTAATTTAGGTTTAGGCTACTATGTTAGATAGGCCTACTTATGAAATATTCTCACAACCCAAACCAACAATATAATTCTAACAGATTTACACTTCACCGGATATTTATTATTATTATTCTGTGGCGCAACTCCATTCATTTTTCTACAGTTCCTGTGAAAATTCTAAGTTAGTCATCAGGACACTCAATATCTCGCTTAGCAAGCAACAGTTTGCGTCGATTCTGAGAGTAATGAATTTAATTATACAGCCAGACCCTACGGTGAATGAAATGAAGGTATCATTTTCAGGGTGGAAAGTAGATGCTTTCCAAAGGTCCTGGCATGTTGATAAACATATTTTTCCACTCAATGAGGAAGGCAAGGTAAACTACACCACTCCTCTTTTTATTTAGTATAGCGTCTAAAGGTTGTAACCAACCTTTCAACTGATAACCTAAACAACATGGAAGACAACAATACAATAATTATTATAGAAGCTTTTGCCGTAAATTCCACTTTTAGACTACAATTTTTAAAAAAGTATTTGTTTACCGTAGTTTCATGAAATCATTGAAACCGATTTTGATAAAAAATTTATAAATTTAAACCATAAAATTGAACAGGTAAGCACACCTGGTTAAACGATTTTACTTAAAAATTTAAGTAAAATCGTAATATTAACACCTAACTACGTGTTAATAATCTGATTTTAATTATGCTCTTCAGCAATGGACTTCTCGAACGCTATATTTTTTTACTCAGGGGTCAGAGAATATGTGTGTAAAATTGTTATATTTTTTTGGTGGAAACTTTTGTTTTTTTGTATTTGAAATGAATCCTTCAAGTATTTTGGAGTAACTTACATCTTGACAAAAACCTCACTTGGAGAACACATATTTGGAACAAAAAGAAATAATTAAACATCAAATTTTCCCAAATGTACAATTGGTTCTAGGGGAAAAATCAAAAAATTATCTCTCGAAAATAAATTGACAATATATAGTCAATTCTAAAAACTATAAATTCTAAAATCTATCTAGATTTACGAAATCCAGATGTGAGAAGCACCAGAAATTATTTATTATTAATTTTATTAATTTAGTCATTTTTAAAATTTTTTTAAATTTATATTGTTATTCAAATTTAAATATATTATTATTGATATTTCATGTAAATGTAATCGAATTTATCATTTATTTTCTGCTTTTTTAAACTTCTGTTTAACGTAATCCTTGTAAAATACTTAACTAAAGTAGGTAATTTAACTTAGTAATTTTTATAGTGTTATAAGTATATAATTAGTATATAAGTATATAATTAAGTGGTATAAGTATAGTGATTAATTTGTTTTTCTTCTCTAATTTTTTTTTATTCTTGTGCGCTGACAGAACTTATTGTGAAAAAGAGTTTCTGTGTATAAGTACATACATTTATTTTAAAATATTTTGTACTTTTATAGCTTATTTTAGTTCAGTATTAAATCGTAATGTATATTGTAACTTAATAAAATAAATAAATAAATTGTATTGTATTTAAGAACATTTATTTAGAACTGTAAGCGAGTTTGTACAATAAAATTCTCCGATATTTTCCTCTATTTTATAGTGCAAAGTGGAGACCCGGTTGTAAACCATTCTAGCCACAATCAGGGCTGAAAGTTATTTTACAACAAATATTTTTAAATTAAAAAGGTTACAATTTTAAGCCTATTACAGAACCTTATGTACAGATATTTGAAGTGCAATAGACTCGATTAACCACATTGTATATACGCTATTTTATAGTATAATAGTGTAATATTGATTGGGTGCCTGTATTTTAACCACCTAATATTGGTCTTTTCGTAATTCCGTAATCGATAAAGTTACTTATATAGGAAGGTACATCTACTCACGTGATGTGGTTGTATTTCTATAAATGTGTTTGTATTTTGTAATAGGCCTATATGATATACAGATATTTATTATCTAACAATTTATTTGTTGTTGTTTAGGTCATCAGCCGAAAGGCTGGTTTGAACCTCTAGAGGTTTTTCTAAGTAAAACGAGGAGTGAGGTGATTTACAATTGCCTTCTGAAACATGGACTAAGTGAAAAATGGGGCTAAGTGAGGGTTAACTAAGCAGAAAAGTAGCTTCTGACGGCGATTAAGTTCTAAACGTTTTGTACGCAGATGATGCTTTCAAGTTATTCGCTTGTCAAGCCATAAGCCAAGATATCGCACCACTCTGGCCTGCTGCATGGGATATGAACGAGCACCACAAGTGGACAAGTTTGACGTCGTAAGGTGAACGTAACCTGTATTGGTTTAATTAGGTTCACCTTATATGCCTCCGGGTAAGCCAGTCCTGTATTAATAAAAGATGTCGCTGCGCCAACCTGGAAACCTCTTCCGCGCTCTTTTCCCGTACAAGAATTGCTGTTACCGATTTGTTCAAAATAGGAATATCTGATGCAAATACGCTATAAAAAAAATGGGGATAGCATTGCTATATTACTTGGGGTACTCCGGCGTCAATTTTGTGCAGCTCAGAGGAAGCAGTACCGTGCTGGACCATAAAGGATCTATACCCCAAAAATAACTTTATAACTAAATAGTACGTGTCAAAGTACGTGCTAAATTTACATATTAATTACAAAATCACAAAACAAACATTTTTCAATCAATGGGTGCCTAAATTTTATCCTCGTTATCGCACCATCGTTGTCCAGTAGGCTAATGGCCAAACAATTTACGTGTGATTTAAGCCGTTTTTCGTTTTTCTGGGGAAATTAATCGGGGGAATATTTTTTGGTTTAAATTACATTAATTTGTGGATTACTGATCGCGTTATTGTCAAAGTACGAATCTGCTTGATTTATCGGGATATGAACCCAGATGGGTACATGGCGGCTGAGCTATCTACACGACCTTTATTACTTTCTCTTGCCTATATGAATATATTATATAGGAAGGAAAGTATCTACTGTTTTCATGTCGATTTATCGAAATCGAGTTTTCACCGGATCTACACTTTTTAAGACCCCCTGAACCCAAAAACATGGTTTTTAGCGATTGGTGTGTGTGTGTGAACAGAATATCTCAAGAACGAAACATCGTACGAGCTTGAAACTTGAAACTTTAGTTAGATACTACTACCAGACTCGACACGAATATATTCATCAAAATCGGTCGACCGGAAATAGTAGTTTATTAGCGTCATTTTTCAGTTTTTTCGATTTTCTCAAAGAACGGCTCCTACGATTTTTTTAAAAATCGTCTCATTTACTACATTTTCTACAAGATAGGCTAGTCGCCATTTGTGCTGAAATTCTTGGGGAGGCTTTTTTCTCGTACAAAAAATGTTCTTTTTTAAATTGCGGCTTTAATATACATTTAAGCGCAAAAATATATATATAATAAAAGTTGTAAAGAATTTAAATTCCTACAACTTTTATTTCAAACATTTCTTTGTATTACGCTGAGTTAATTTGTGATTGTTTTTTCATGAAAATCTGTAAAAAAATGTAATTTTAAGATTTCGGCCTTAGTATGCATTTTACGACAAAAGTGTAAATAAAATTTATAAAATATTAAAAGATATACAACTTTTGTTTCAAGCATTTTTCTCTCATTTTTCGTCAAAGAGTGATTTTCGTATTATTAAGCCAAACTAAGTATGGTTTTCATTTTGCATCATTCAGTTATGATTAAAATAAGGTTATGTTTCTTGAGATCAGTTTTTTTTCTAATGGTTTTTACTAATTTTAGGGTCATTATTTGCACTGGAAAGAGAAAGTCGTGTGAGTGTTTCACACCAAATTTTTTATTTTAGACTTCATTTCAAAAAATAATAGAGTAGGAAATATTGTACTATAATATAGAATTTCTTAATGATATAAAGTGTATATCAAATTATTGACGCACTGTAAGGTCTAAAATGAAATAAGGAACAAATAAATACGATATGATAAGTTAGAACAGACCCAAGTTAAATGAAATATAAGAGTGGAACAAATGAGAAAGCCTATAATATATATTTTATTATCTTGATTCGGAAAGTGACGACCGAACAAGGCAGTTCTACACATCATAAACAAAGCTGTGAGGAGATTAATTAAGCCGGCATAAATAGTCGCCAGGGGCTCATTAAGAAAAATAAAACCTAATATAGTACAACCATCATCGGTATCAAACATTAAACAAAGATACAAAATATACGGTTAGACAGACAAATACTAACACAAAGATATAGCGATTCTGCCGAGTAAAAAAAAAAAACAATGATATAAGCGCGTTAAGAAGCAAACATACGATTCAACATTTTGTTATAAGTTTGAAGTTTGGCGGTTAGTTACTTTATATTTACAATATTATTTCTTAAAAAAATCTCCGGGAAGAGTTGAGTCAGATAAATAAATTTCTTTATCCGCATTCCAATTTGTTACCTGACGGATAAATGAACGTAAATTAATGAACCTTTTTTAATACTAAAGCACGGCGGTATCTTTTGATCTGAACCCTGCGATATATATTAATATCCCAAACTATTCATGTTATAATGGACATTATTAAACTAAAAAAACAACAGAGATGAAAATATAATAAAAAATAAGATAGAATGAGATAGTGTGAGAAAGATGGAAACAATATTGTTCGATCATTTCGAGAATTTCCTTCACATCATTTATTAACGTATAATATTTTATTGGTTCTTCCTAGTTTGATATATTTTTGAATGATACAAATTTGTTTTCGTTTTCTTTTAAAAAGAGATTAGATGGTCAGTTTAAAATTTAGTTTTGATATTTTGAATGAAAAAATCATTACAAGGATTTCTGAGTTCACAAGTGTTGCTCATAGGCTAAGTTCTTCATTTCCTCAGAAATAGAACCTACAACCGGAATGAAGTTTAATTAACAGATTTTGACTAAATTAACAGCGTAGGAATATTCATTATAAGTAAAAATGTAATAAGAAACCATCTCCAATTAACAAAAACAGGAAAAGACGGATTTCTGAGCTCACAAGTGTTGCTCTTGGCTAAGTTCTTCATTTCCTCAGAAACAGAACCTACAACCGAAGTGAAGGTAAATAAACAGATTTTTACTAAAGTAACAGCGTAGGAATATTCATTATAAGTAAAAATGTAATAAGAAACCATCTCCAATTAACGAAAAAAAGGAAAAGATGTTTCGCGTCAAATAATTACGATTTCCTACAAAATTTACGTCTAATTATCGTTTGCTCATGCATGAACAACATCTCTGGAAGTTCATTGTAATCCGGTGTACTATGTTTTTATGGATCCTTTTCTTTCAGGATTGAATAGATGATAAGTGCCTTAGGAAAGAGGAGAAACTCGCAGTGAAAACTTATGCAATTTTACTACGCCAGTTGATGACATCATTCTAGACTGTACGGTGTATTTATTAATGAGAATGGTACAAGAGAGATTGATCCCGAGTTGTCGCGGGTCGAGTACTTAATGAACCAATGTTATTTGAATTACTAATACGCTAAACCAATAGTCATCAACTAAATCAGGTCAAAGTCCGTTTAAGATATTAATGAGACTGCTCGGTCCGGCCAACTTATTACTTAAGTCTACCTAACCGATTGTAAAAATTTGATCAATAAAATGTAACAACATTTCAAACAAATGTGGGGTCAATACGAGGTCTGTTCAAAAATTAACCGAACTTTTTGAATTACGCGCTAACGGGAATATTTAGCGACGTGCGGTTAGCAGCACACTGTTCTACATATTTTCTTTTGTAAACACATGTTCTTGGATTGTTGATATTTCATTTACTTTCCGTGTTGTTGTGTTTTTAGTACGACGTGTTTACGAGCTAGTGACGATTTTTGTAATGTGAAATTTTTGCCAACCCATTGTGAAGATGCACTTTTGTCTCCCGTTATGATCCTTTGTGTGAATGTTACATCATCATTGGCTTGTTCAAGAATTACCCACAAGAATTTGTTCAAGAAGTCCAGACAATGTTCTTTTTTGCTGTTTGGTCTTCAAACGGGGAAGAAACCTTGACTGAAACTCGATGCAGTTCAATTTTTCAGTCAAAATTTCATGGCACGATCCAATTTAGGTGCCAACCTTTTCTGAAAGTTCTCTGACAGTCAATCGGCGATTTTCACACACCAGGTTATGGATTTTTCTAACGTGGGTGCCATAAGTTGAAGTCGAAGGCTTTCCTGGTCGCGGGTCATCTTCAATTGACTGCCAACCACTTTTAAATCAAGAAAACCATTCAAAACATTGTGTATGACTCAGAGAATCATCTCCATAAGCTTGTTTCAAAAGTTGAAATGTTTATGTGAAAGTGTTCCCCAGTTTCACGCAAAATTTCACGTTGCACCTTTACTCCGGAATATCGCACATTACAAAAATCGTCACTAGCACTTAAACACGTCGTACTAAAAACATAACACAAAAAGTAAATGAGATATCAACAATCCAAGAACATGTGTTTACAAAAGAAATGACGTAGAACAGTGTGCTGCCAACCGCACGTCGCTAAATATCCTCGTTAGCGCGTAATTCAAAAAGTTCGATTATTTTCTTGAACAGACCTCGTACACAAAAGTTGCAGTGTTTTGTATTTTGTAGTGCGGCTATTATGAATTGCCTCCAGGCTGATCGCGGCTGTAAACTTGTCAAGCGAGCCTCAATTCTCTTCAGAAAAGCTTGGATAAATGTCGTGTTGAAATCACCAGTTGCTCTCAGCATGCACACAGCCTAAACGTTAAAAAAACTTCACACCATACACGAAAATAAGATCTGCATGCAAAAGCACTTATTCTGTAGAGCTCGTGGTCTCCTAATATGAGTCGATGGACCGCGGTCCGCCATTTGGTGACCACTGCACTACTAGTAAACACTAGTATGTAGTAAACACTACATTCGCCGGGGCAAAGCTGCGACAAAAGAGTTATACTTTGCAAATGAATTTTGATTCAATATTTTTGAGTTTTTGGAAACATTTTTTTTGTAGTTTATTAACTCCTGATTCTGTGCTTGATATGATTTACCTTTAAGTCTATTAGGTATATTTATCCGGATGTGAAATATTTGGTAATTCTAAAATATTGAATGTAGTGACATATTTTTAAAACTGACGTACCTTTTAGATTTGTCTGGTCCATTGGTTCAGAATCAAGACGAACAATTAACGTTGGTCTAGCAGGTGGGGGTGGTTGCAATGGAAACAGTCTGTGTTCTGAGGGCCATGGGAATGATAACACAGGTGTAGAATCTTCGTCTAAACTAGGCGTTCTTAGTCCTGGTGCAGTGGGTACGTATTGTTCCGGTGTCCAATCAAATGTAAATGCAGAATGAGGTGCATGTTGCAACGAAACTGCACTCCCTGGTGTAGGTGGTGTTGTTGTTACGTATGGGCTTAATTCTTGATGTAATATGTCAGGGACCTTCTGTACCGTTGTATCTGACCAAGGGGGACTTGGATTCCATTGTTCCATTAAGTCAGCTGGGTCGGTAACCGTTGTTACAGCTTTAACAACTCCTCTTGACCTTCCTGTAATTGACGAACCTGCTACTAAAACTGTTCCTCCTTCTCTATCTAAATCGACTATTATTTCCGAAGATGGTGAGGATCCTGGTGATGGTTCAACCTGTTAAACAATTCAAATGTTAAAATTAATATTTATGAGGAGTGATTTGTAGATACTTGAAAAAAAAACATTGTAAATTCAGATAGTTGAAAATTAAAATTTGTCATCCGTATGAATATAAATGGACTTCGCGAAATCTTCTCAGCCATTTGGTGTAGATGCAAATTGTCATCGGTTATAATTTAAACCCGTTTTAAACGTACTAGGTTTTTCTCAAGTTGATCAATTTTTTGTTACAATTTTAGAGACTAAAGTAGTTGCCTTACTCATTACAGTTAAGTGATATTTCCTCATTCAAATCAATTATCTAAAATGGCGAAGTCATTTTCTGTAAGTTGAACCACAGTGCAAGATGTCCCATTTTGGCCTCAAAAGAATGGAGACATCTAAAAAGATAGGCGTTGCACAGTGGATCCCAGAAAGAGAAGGGGCAGCAATGCTGCGGGATGCGGAGAGCTGGAAGTTGGTCGCTCAGTTTGCGTAGAGGGCGATTGGGAGACTGCGGAGGGAGGAGACATCTGGAAATCATCGGGATCGCTCTCTCCCACAGTAAATGAATCATGTCCCGATCTCAGAAAGTAGGCACACTAATTACCTGAGCTGGTGATGAAAGAGATGAATGAAAATGAGAGAGTCAGAGTTGGTCAGTGACAGCGAGTGGGAATAAGGCTATGGTTCCCTTCCTCGCCCCGCTGAAAGTATGTTAATTTTTTTAACACGACATTTCCCTTGTAGTATTACATAAACAGTTCCGAGGGAGGTAAAGGGTTGTTTGCTGATGTCGGATCAAGTGGCCAGGCGGCGGGTTTTCGGTTGGTAGGCGGGTGCGGCCTCCTTGGGGCTGGACGAGGACCCCTCAATTGAGTTCAACACTACTTCTCCCATCGTGAAGGAGTGAACATGAGTTTTTCTCGCCGCCTCGGATAAAAAAGAACCATAGTGCAATGTCTTTAGTAACTAACCAACACCAGTTGATTTCTATAAATATACATGCAGAAGCAAAGTTTTTTGCACATGGTGGAATATTATATAATAATTCAAACTTTTTATGTAAAGAATTTTAACACTAAAATCTTATTTTGCTTATTTTCCATTTTACTGTCAACAGTTTTGTAGGACTCTGTTAATAAATAATCCTTCTGGCTCCTAGTTAATTTTTTTGTCTATGAGTCGAGACTATGTATCTTGGCAATCGTTAAAAAATGCTTACTTTGGTAATATGTATTAGGCATCGGAACAGTATTTTTTAATACTGATAAATGGTTCCGTTTCTTGTTTTTGATGCTGGAATAATTAAAATGTCTGTAGAAATAATCCAGAAAGGTTGAAAGATATTAATAGGCATCAAAACTGAACTTTTTTAATATTAAAAACGGTTTCATTTCTTGGTTTTGATGCTGACATAATTGGAACGTCTGAAGAAGATACCCAGATGAACAACTTTTCAAATACCTACATAAAATTATTAGAGGGTGCGAATAAATTAAAATTTACCTTAGTTAATGGTTCTCTCTTCAGGTGTAATGGATGTAGTGAATAATCAACTGGTTCAGGTTCAGATCTTCTACCGTACCTAAAAGCAGGATCAGGTGCATGTGTCAAAGGATGAGAATGTATCGGTATAGGAGGTGGCGGTTGTGATGGCGACGGAGACATCTGGTGATGGTAGGATGAAACTTGTGGTGGTGTTTCTTGATAAGGTTGTGCTGGTTGATAATAAGCAGCCGTTGTCATTCTTGAAGTGGCATGTGCTTCATAAGCTAGTCCATATTGCAGTTTTGTTTGTACCATGTAGTAATGGTATAACCAACTATTTGCCCTCATTACGCTGGCTTCTCTTTCACTGTAACAGAAAAAAGTCAATCGTACAATTAAAAAATCTTTTGGTTCATATTCTAATTATTAGACTGGAGTTTATTTTGCTCACAAATAGTGTGTGAGATTACAACGACTAAGTCATTTTAAATCACAAAAATAAAACAATTTTTATTTTCGTATTGAAATATCTTTTGGAGTGAACATACCGTGTTTGTTAAGTGCCAACTCCTGTTTGCATGTCAGTGTTCGGGATTCGATTCCCGGTCAGTTGTAGAGTTTTTCGAGCGTTTATTTTCATCTACCACTGTGTACAGTCTGCATTAAAATTTAAGTGCACAGTAATCTTCTCAAGATGCCTATCTGCTTCGGATGTTGTCGATCATCATGGCGATGCGTACCTTATCTATCGCAATTCGATACAGTTCCAGCCAGACCACTTTCTCCGGTTGGCCAGCCTTAAAATTCTTCATCGGCCCAGCCTTCTTCATCCTTCTATCTTTTCCGGCAGAATTTTTTGTAAAAACTCGTACTTTTGATTTTTCCGAATTATTAATCCCAGATATTATAGTTTGTGGGAGTTTATGGTGTTAATTACCTACTTCAGCTTATTCATCTCCCCCCTGAAAGAATAAAAAAGAGAATAAGGTTTCTCCACCTTATTCATTCGTCGTAAGACTTTAATGTTAGTGACTTTCTGGATTTTCAGTATTCCAAGTATCCTCCTATAGTAGTAATTTATTCGTGTCATTTTTCACTTTTTTGCGATTTTCTCTAAAAAGGCTCCTACGATTTTTTAAAAAAATCACCTCATTTACTACAATTTTTATGCTCTATTAGATAGGTAGGCGCCATGTCTGCTGAAATTCTTGGGGGGAGGGGCTGTTCTCGCGTAGAAAAGAAACGTTTTTTTTAAGATTTCGGCCTTTGTATGAATTTTAATGCAAAATCTTTGACCTTTTTATAACTCGCCAACGAAGCACTTCCGGACCCATGTTTATGTGAACTGTTTTAATTATTTTGATGAGAGAAATAAGCTTGTGTAGTATGGCAGATTCCTCCTGAAACACCCTATATACTTCATGAGGTTTATTCTAACACACCTGTAGGTAAACTAATTGATAAACCTATTCATTGTAATATCGTCCAGGAAGATGACATCTACTCGTAGAATGGAAGAATATTGTTATTAACATAAACATAAAACCTAAAGATATACAATTTTAAATAGTAAATCTAATTTAAAAGATCATAACATTTTTAAGTAATAAACCTTATAAGATAATACGACTGTAGCTTATAAAAATTTTCTTTTAGTATATTATAAAGTATTCCGTCCAATTACTTAGACGATTTATACGACAGACATGGGCGTTTTAATATATATTTTTATATCATCAAAAATATTGATAAATTAACAATATATCACTATAGGATTAAACATAAAAAGTATATAGAAAATAATAAAAAAATATTGGGGATTAAAAGAGGGGGCAGGTGAAGTTTCACACAACAAGATTATGATTTAGTTCTTCGTTTATGAACGTGCCCGCGATTTTATCACTTACAAGACCAATATAAAAATATATAGGTAAGGTTTTTTATGTGATGTTTGACTTATAAGTATTTATTTTACGGGAAGGTGTTCGCACGGATTGTTATGAGTCAGTGGTATTGATGGGGAGGGGAGTTGTAGAAAATGATAGAATAAAAATAGAGTGAAATAGATGGAGTAAACGTAAGTAAATGGGTGGGGTTAACTCATAAAATTAGAAGAGACCTACCAGATGATTCCTTCTAGATTATACAACACCGCCGTACTCTAATACATCAAGAAATAAGTACTACAATAGCAATAGTGTTTTTTAAAAGAAGATTTCGGTTCAATTTCTTTAAAAGATTCAATGATTATTCTATCCTAACTAATAAACGATTTATCATGACTTAAACTTCGTACAGCATACGTACCATCTCAGACATAAGCTAACCTATACCATGGACACAACCTGAAGTAACGTACTCGAAAAAAATCTCCAAGAAAAACCATCTTCTTGTAAAACCATAGTATAAATACCTTCTGCGATCATATCCGAGTTCTTTTAAAAGACATACAGACGGATCGAAAGAAGAACGTTCTTACTGTCCGGCACAATATCCCCCACTCTATCATACTATACCAACGCTCTCTCTTGCTAGGAAAAGATAACCATCACTGCCGTGTTTATTTTATATATAGACACCTCTTTAAGGTTCAAACTTATTATTCATTATTCATAGATAGATATTTACATTAAAATAAATGTTATAGCGACGTTTATAGCCAGTTCACTTCTGTAATAAACTTCATATCTCTCTTATAATTCGTCTATTGATAATACTTCTGTTAGCTTTTAAATAACCACCCCCTCCCCTATTATTAGATATTATACCAAGTTTAAATATCTGACAACATCTAATTCTGCTACAACCAATATTCCACCGTAGTAATTTATTTAATAAATTAGCTTTTTAAAAAATTTAAAATACCTTTTCCTATTTTATCACAACAATTTATCTTTAATTTATATTATAATATTTCCAATAGTAAATTTATTTTCATCAATTTGTATTAAATATATTTATATTTAGACATTTACATCTTTATAATAAATTTATTATCTTATTTTTTTATAATTTTGATCGTAGGAATTGATTATTGTATTATCTGTGATTTACAGTACTTTAGGTATTCCTTAGGGATCTTTTATAGGGATTTCATTTTTTATATCTGTGATTATTTACAATATTTCTTTTATTATATCTGTTTAAAGTTTAGCCTACATTTCATTAGTTATTTTTCATAGTTATATTTTGTAGAATGCACGGTTAGACAGAAGGTAATGGATGATATAGCAGAAAGTGACATGTACAGAGTGTTTGCGGAAAATTATCAGAAGTGCCTTTTATCCTCCGAAAACTCAGTCCTTAGCTCCCCCTTAACACACTACTGCCGATTTATTTTTCACTTTTCCCGAGTCACATTACCTATGGTATTCATTTACGGGGTCATACCTCTTTAGTTCACAAAATTTTGTTGGCTCAAAAAAACAGTAAGAATAATACTTAACAAACCTTCGCGTGAGAATTGTAAAGCCCTTTTCAAGGAATTGAAAATTATGACAATATAATTTATACATCTTTTATTCGTTGTTATACATAAGAAAACAACTTCAATATGTATCAGCTAAAGTCTAATGTTCACGAATATGAAATGAGATTTATGAGAGATCTGGACGTTCCACGTACTCGGTTGAGAGATACGGAAGCTAGGACAGTACCAATAAAAAATTCAGAACACAAATTTGCTCCTGGTTGACGCGGAACCCGTTTAATGAAAAAGAAGAATTTTTTGTAATTCGAATCGACGTAGCTTTGTAACTATGGTTGTAAATTTAATTTGTTGTATATTTTTAATAAATGTACCTTGATTGTATTTTATGTTAATTGTAGGTATGTATATTTTAATCTAAATTGTAGTCTATTATTTGTAAATTGTATTGCCGCATTCTATTCTGTGTTAACAGTCATTGAATAAAGAGTTATAATTATTATTATTATTATTATTATTATTATTATTATTATTATTATTATTATTATTATTATTATTATTATTATTATTATTATTATTATGTATCTATCGTAAATCCATACTATGAGTTTACTTATCTAGGTACGAGGATGTCTACAAACGCTTAGAAAATGACAAATATGATTTAAAAAGCAAGATCGGCCATAACATCATTGCATCCCATGATTTGAAATTGGAATAAAATTATGAAAATCATAAGGCAGCTGTAAAAAGCAGTAATTAAAGGTATTTTTACTTATGGAGGTGAAAGGGAAATCCAATAGAAATGAAAAACGCCTGAAAGCCATTGAGATGAGCTATCGCCGTCGGACTTTTGGAGCCACTGAGCTAGAGTAAAAATGTCAGTATTCATTTAATAGTTTACTTTAAAAGGTTAAGCTGGTTTTGGCATATGAGGAGTAAAATGTAACATTTACAGATTTGTTATGATGAAAAATTAGAGTGACTGCAAGTCCATTCTGAATTTAAAGTCATTTGTTTCGGATACTAGATGATCGAAACCACAAGAAGATCTTCACGTATGAGCCAACTGAACTAGATGGTATTGGACGCCCTTGGTAGAGATAGGTATCCCAGTTTATTTAAGAAATAATAGAATAATAGAAATTTTGATGTTAAAACAGGCCAGGAAACGTAATTCATATTGCTTTATTTTTTCTTCTTTATTTGTCATCAGTCCCTCGACTGGTTTCATGCAGTTCTCTAAGCTGTTCTATCTTGCGCAAGTCGTTTCATATCTACATACCTGTAACACCCTACATCTTTTACTTTATATATATTTGCTTTATATATTCTAACCTTTGACTCCCCCTACAATTCACTCCCTTATTATAACCTTCCATTATTGATAGACCAAAATCTGGATGTCTTCATTGAATAAAGAGAAATGCCCCACTAGCCTATCCCTTCTTCTGGTAAGATGTTTCCATATACTTTTTTTCATTCACTCGCCTAAGAACCTCTAAATTACTTATTTAACCGACTCACCTAATCTTTAACATTTACCTATAACACCGGATTTCAAAAGCTTCTGTCCTATTCCTTTCTACAACCCCTATCACCCACGTTTCACTCTCGTATAATGCTGCACTCTAAATATAGTGTTTTAAAAAAATTTTCCTAATTTTTAAGTTAATATTTGTAACCAGTAAGCTCTTTTTCATTTCAAAGGCTTTTTTAGCTTTTTCAATTCTACTTTTGATATCTCTGTGCTTCTACCATCCTTTGTTATCTTACTCCCTAGATAGCAGAATTCCCCAACTTGCTGTAGGTTTTCGTTGCCTACTTTTAAATTTCCCATCTCTTCTAAACCACTTTATTATGGTAATAATAGTAATGTACAAAAAAGTTAATTTACTAAGCAATATGAAATCAAAAACCAAATCTAACGAATCAGATGCAAAGTTACAATGGCTTCATTACACCATCAGTGGGTGGTTACAATCGAATACAAGTAAATTGAATAAATAATTTTAAAGATCGACCCAAACAAGTTCAATGTCGATTAATCGATAGTCGAAAGACAACATAACATTTAGACCAATAAATAAAAGAAATAAGTAAATACGACAAGCCAATGTGGTTCCATTACCATTAGCACATGATTATGCGAACGGTCTAGTGTACTCTTGTGCACGTAAGAGTATATTCCTTTTGACTGTTTTAATTAAGGGATTAAAGATTGTTCTTACTGATATAAGTTACCAGCCGTGGACTTGTTCGCATTGGTATTACGTTGGATATTTATATATAACCTATGTACAAGTACACTGTAAAAGGGTAGATTAGATGTACGCTATTCTATGAAAAACGAAGATGGTCTAACTTATACTTTAACATACCATGGGGCCACCGGGCAGTTGTAATGAATAAAATAATATAAATAAAATCTTAAGTAGCTTAGATCATAAAGTCACTCCTCTACTAGATCACAATTAAGAATATGTTACATGTTCGATTCAAATATTTAATTTGGTCTTAAAATACACAACAAATATTTTAAGGTTTCTTTGGAATTTTAAGTACTCAAAATTTCTTATACCTCAAAATTTTCAAACTACATTTTAATTGGGTTTCACTAACGAGCGCATGAAGATTGTCGACCTATTGTTTTGGTCAACAGCCGAAAAGTTGGTTTGATATTCGTTATGTTAAAACATTTTCGTTACCTATGTTAGGTTAAATCTGGATTAAAATAAAAAATAAAAAACTACTGTGTAAGATAAACATTATGCAGTAAGTCTATTACAAAATATCGGCAGTACTGACCAGTGCTACGTACCAATATAAAACGTAATGCATACAACAATGGAATGTACGTAAAATATTACAGCCTATTTGCAATAAATTATAACTTGCATGTATAACCGAACAGTTGTAACGAAACCGAACAGTTGCGGGGGCGTTAAAAAAATGTAAACAATACTTATAAGGCCTATTTATATGCTCGGTTCAATTCAAAAACAAATTACTATTATTTCTATCTTAAATGTATTGCTATGCAAAAAGCAAATAAATAAATAAATAAATAAATATAACAAAGCCTAACAATAACCATAATAGAAACCGACACTCACTAGGAAAAAGTCAATTACTATTTTAAATTAATTAATTCCATTTGGAGAAATTTTATAACTCATATTTTATTGTGGTATACTTATTTTTTTTTTTTTATTGTTATATTTATGTTGTAAGCGGAGTGAGAAAAGGGTGTTTCATATGTCATTATATTTATTACACATTATGTAATAGTTTTTTTTATTGTTAATAAATATTATCTGAATTTAAAGTGACGTGAATTTTTATAAAATGTACACCCTATTATTATTACACTGGACCGAATTATTAGAGTTAAGGTTATGTTTGAATACTAGCAGCACGGGTGCATAATATTATGCAATATAAATACAACTAATTAAAATCCATTTCATGAGACGACGCTTTTCATGGCTGGTGGCAATTTTTAAAAAGGTTTATTTTTGACACATGGCTAAAATCAATAGTAATTTCTGTACCTACTCTATAAGAGGAATCGAGTGACACTATTTTTGTTTCCAAATTCCGACTTTGATTTCTTGATTTCCAATTTTGGGCAACTTCCAGTCGAAACCGAAACTTTAAACCTAATTGTTTTTGCATCTAGTCTTTAAGAGGAATCGAGTGACACTATTTTTGTTTCCCAATTCCGACGTCGATTTTTCCACTTTCGGTCTTAGGCTACTTCGGTTTTAGGCCACTTCCGGTCGAAACCGGAACTTCTAACCCAATTAGGCCCATTAACTAATTTAAAAAAAATTTATATATAAATTACAACAAATAAAAATACATTTCCTATAATAGGTCTACTAAATAATTAATATGATGATTTAATGTACAAAACGTTTGGGTGTAGATGAACTTTAATTAAAACAACTTGTAGAAATAATAATAATAAGAATATTTTATTATAAAAAATAATAAAAAATTAACAGTTTTTATGTACACTACACATTTTAGACCAGTAGTTTATTCGTGTAATTTTTCATTTTTTGCGATTTTCTCAAAAAAGGCTCTACGATTTTTTTAAAAATCGCCTCATTTACTACTTTTTAATGCTCTACAAGATAGGGTAGGCGCCATTTCTGCTAAAATTCTTGAAAAGGCTCTTCCCTCGTAGAAAAAAATGTGCTTTTTAAGATTGCAGCCTTAATATGCATTTTAACGCAATTTTTTTGTGTAGATTACGAACCCAAAACCCGATTTTTGTTATCTCTTGTAGTTTCTGACTTTGATTTTTTTACTTTCAGTTTTGGGCCACTTTCGGTCGAAACCGGAACGTTCCAATTCAATTTAGGCTTACTAACTTTTGCGTAGATAATGAATCCGAAAACCGTTTGTTGCTATCTTTTGTTTACATGTGGGTGTGACAGACGGACGGACAAAAAAAGATAGATAACAATTTTAAAAATTTACACCAATAATATACCTAACTTAAAAGTTTTGTCGAAGTAAAACCCTAAAACCCGTGTACTTCTCTACAGTATAATCATAATTGACTTACGGGATTGTTGGTTGGGTTGGTGTTTTGTATTTGAATCTCCTGTTAGTAGTGTTAAGTGTTTAGAATTATAATCAAGTAACATTTTGTATGGGAGATTTTGTGATAGTTACGTAAGAGTAAATCAAACAGGTTAAGTAAAACCCATAAGTCGAATGAAATAAAAACGAACTTCCTCCTTCGAGACAAAGTAAGAAACACATTCTATAAGTAATGTTTCGCCCCTTGACTAAAAACATTATATATTCTGTTTCCTAAAATGCCATACACAAAAATATTAATTAAAATTTAAAGTTTATAATAAATTTTAAAACCCATTTGGACATTATACAATACAAATTTCGAGTATTTCTGTGAATTCTAACATAAAAATTTCACAACAATATGTTTATAAAACTGCATTCAAGAGACTTGGAAAAGGGAGTATAAGCTCAAATATTATTATCACTATATTGAATTCATTACTTAACAATTTATTTTATTAACACTACTTAATTTTGCGTGTCATCCTTCTAATAATACAGAATTTCCTTCAGCATTTACTTAGAAATTTATTTATTTTTCTAACGCAAAAATATTAAAAAAAGAGTTATTTCAAACTGCAAAATGTTTCATCAATCAAAAATTTTCTTTTGGTTTAATTTTGACAAATTTAGATTACTACAAAATTTGAAGATTGTGATAATATTTTGACGTAGGCCTATTTCCAAGCTTTATAAGTGGTTTCATTTCAAAAAAAATTTAGTGTTGTGAATAGCAACAAAATGATCAATTTTGTTTTTGTGTTGAGATTGCGGACATTTAAATTCTGTAAAACGGTATTTTGTTTTACAAAAGGTAAGTTTGTCCATAACAGACAGGTGGAGTGTTAAATTATTTGGACTTAATCTGCTAGTTTTAAGGTTACAAAAAATAGTTTTGTTTCAAATCACATGGTCAGCCAATTAGATGACTGAAGCATTTGAGAACAGAAGGGGTAGAGGTGTAAAATACACTAATCAAAGTTATCTTCTCAGGAAGTAATGAATTTTATTATACAGGGAGACCATATAGTGAATGAATTGAAGGTGTCAATTGCAGGGTGGAAAATATGTGCTTTGGAGAGAGCTTGGCATGCTTATAAGCATACTTTTCAATTTTGTGAGGGACGCTAGATAAACCATTTCACTCCTCGTTTTACTTAGTAAAACCTTTACAGGTTCAAACCTGCCTTTCGGCTGATGACCTAAATTAATTAGGGTAAGTTATATGCTTCACAATACGTGTCTATAGACTAAAATTTATATCTAAAGTATTGCTACTATTATATTTATTTTCTTACTAAATTTATACTGTTGTATTTATTACAACAAACAAAATAGTTTGGTTTCGGAATTTTTATTCATAGTCAATTTTTTAACCATTTAAGATAGGTGGGCCTATATAATTTGTTAAAGAACTACGAAATAAACGAAGAAAAATATAAAATAGACAAAGATAAAGAATATACGTAAGAAGATAATTATTTTTAAATTGGTGGAAATATCTTAGAGCAATGTTATTATCCGGTAGCATTTGCTATACTATAAAAACATAAGTAATTTTTAAGAGAGAAAATTTGTTTAGTATTATAATCATTATCTATACTTTTTTGTTTTCACAATTTATTTGATTAAACATCAGAACCGTTGTTTCAAATTCGAGTGGAATGTACTCTATTGTCTTCGTTTTTTAGTATTATAATAACAATACGACGCCTTCTAATCTGTTTACAGTAGCAAATAACTAATTTAAAGAAAATTAGCTAAATAATTTTCAACCAACAAATAGTTGGTTAGAATGGCAGACGCCAATTCCATTAATTTCTTTATTTAATTTATCTTAATATTATTATTATTATTATTTTCCGTCACGCGGTATACCGTAAGGTTCAGTAAATTATAAATTGTAGCCTATTTCACAAAATTCCAGTCGATGTCTTCTATTTTTATAGATATGGTATACATTTCTTAGAAATAATTTCGGATTTTGAAAGCCGTTACTTTTTTAAATAGCACAATTATTAATTTTCGTAAACTTTTGTCTTTATTTAGACACTTAAATTTCATTTAAGTGCTAAAATTTGATGATAATAAAATTAATGAGGGTAAAAAACTAGTTTGAATAAGTTTGTTAACACTGTCGTTAATTTTAGAATTTTCACAAAAATCCTAAAGAAAAATTGGGGTTTTGATTTGTGAAAAATTCGGATACGGTGATATGTAGCAATAAATTTATTTTTTAACTAAACATCAAATAAAAATTTAAGTTTAGAAAGAAGGGTTTTTTGAATCCATACTAAAGCAGCTACTTTTTAAGTTCTAGTTTACAAGTGAAATTTAAATACGAGTCGAATAAAATGAAACAAACAAAACTAATTTAATAAAAAAATTAATTTTTTGTTCAAGTTTCTTTTAAAACGTATCATGCACTTAACGAAAACTTAACTAAAACGTAACATGCAGTGGAAAAATAGTTGGTATGGAAATATTACATGTCAATGGATTTTAGCTTGTTAAGAAATTTTTTGTCGTATTGGAAATCGGACCTAGAACCTGATTTGTCCACTACTCTATCCAAAGCGCCCCTGATGACCGCTACAGTACAATATTATTAATTTCATTAATGTTTTTTTTGTCTTTAATAACTTTATTAGAAACTATATAGCTACACAACAAAGAGCAAATGTGATAAAAGTAAAGAAAGGATGACAAGAAAAATAAATGAAAAAGAACAGTGATACCCATTGGTCTATGAGATAAAGTTCATGGTCCATGAATGATAAATAACAACATTACAAGAAATGAAGAAAGAAAAAGAAAATAAATCACTTTATAGAAGTTCTCGGGCTCATGAATGTTTCAACCTGCGTTGCGGATTCCCTGGTAATGATGTATCCGATAGTTTGGTGATCAGTTCGTTGGGGTGATCATGCAATTTTCTCTGAAAAACGCTGTAGCTGAACTTAATATTTCACTTATAAACGGAATATTAAGGTCATCATGTAGAATTTTGTTTTTGACATAAAAAGACTGGTGCGCAGGTAATTAAACGTAGGAATTTTGACAAAAAGGCTTGTAATTTTTATAGGTTACTCGGTTTAGCTGTGCCATAAATTTGTAGCCTATAGGTCCATATTGGTTTAAAATAATTCTTGTATAGTAATAGTTTAGATTTTATAGCCAGTGAAGAGCGGCGTCCAAGTAATCGGAGTAGTTCTTTCAGTTTTTAACTTATTATTTTTGTATAAATTGTTTTCCTTGTTTAGTCACAATGAACCACTTTAGTCAGTTTGAAAGCCTTTAGTTTTTGATGGTATCCTTTGAGGTTCTCCGAACGCTTTTGCGAACTTTTTCTGAACAAACCCCGACTGCTTTCTTAGGTGCATACGTCGTAAGTCAGATGTTGTGGACTTCGATTGTTTGTTTGTATTTCGGTGGCTTTTTCGATTAAGTCTTGTTCTGCTAAATTCAGTTCTTTCACGTCATTCAGTAGTTTTTTGTGCCTCGCGTATTGGTTCTGGGATTTGGATTACCACATGTATTTGACTAATTTATAGAGAAGTCTGTCAGGTGCCATTCTAAGGATGTGACCAAAGTAGGACACCTTATTTTTATATTATTATATTAATGTATTTTTTAACTTATTTATTTTTCCAGTAGTATATTTTGAAGTATTGGTCATTTATTCAGTTATAGGTGTCCACTGTGTTATGATTATTTTGTTTTGTAAATGAGTCAAGTTTAAACACAATACATAATGCACTGAGTAAAAATTACTAGTTTTTATAACAGTAGGAAATTTTGATTCTTCATAAAATTCATTGGCTGTCTGTTATTTTATAGAAATGTTTCTTTCTCAAAGAACACGAAGTCACTGGGTTGGTCTAGCGATAAGGCAGACGCTGCAAGTCAGAAGTTTAACAGCTAATTTTCGGGGACGAAAGTTCCACGTTTCAAATCCTAGTAAAGATAGTAACGTTTATATGGTTATCGGTATACTTTTATAGTTATAGTTAAATTAACAATATTCTCTTTGGAATGGTCGGCCTGAGTCTGTACAAGACTTCACCTTATATGTACGTCATATATATCATCCTCCATTGGGTCATAGAGTTCCGTATTAAGATTACCACATGTGCAAAGATGTAGATATAAATTGAACAGATGCAATGTACACACATTAGGGATTAAAATTTTTCACTATTGAAAACGTTCCTCTATAGTGGTACCACTGTCAGAATGGCTGCGATCAACAGTTCCCTTTATTGTTAAATAATAAACTTAAATATAAATTTTTTGTTTTATTTTTTTATTTATTTATTTATTTAACGTCGCATCAACTGCAACGGTCATTAGCGACGACGTTGGGATGTAACTGTGGAGAATAAAATTTTCTTTTTTGTAAGTTTGAAAATATGCCTTGCCTGAGTGGGATCGAACCCACGACCGCACGATGAGAGGCGAGCTCGTTACCAACTTCGCCAATGCGGCCGGCAAATACAAATTTTATAAATGCATTTCCTACATAAACAATAAATTACTGTCTTGCTATTTAGTACTTACTGAACAAAAATTACGTCGAGGTAAATAGACAATAAATGGAAGATTTAATTTTCAGAAAAGAACGGAATTTTTTTCATAAACTACATACATGTTTCACAGTTAATACATGTTTGAATATGTATGGGAATCTTTCAATAAATTGGAAACTGTTTTAGATAGAACACTGTATGGATCAACTGCACCTTCTTTGGAGGGGTTGGGGTTGGCCCAGGGGTTTTAACCTGAATATTTTAAATAGGAACACCCATTGTTTTTAAAACAAGATAAATTATATAAACAAAATTTTTCTGCGATGCCTGTATCCATAATGGCGGATGATTGAAATTTTGATGTTAAAGATTAGGTGGGTGGACATAATAAGTAATTTAGAGGTTCTTGGTCGAGTGAATTAAAAAAAAGTATATGAAAACATCTTACCAGAAGAAGGGATAGGCTAGTGGGGCATATCTTAAGATATCCAGGTATTGGTCTATCAATAATGGAGGGTAATATTGAGGGAGTGAATTGTAGGGGGAGGCAAAGTTTACAGTATTTTTAAAGCACATTACAAAAGATGTAGGGTGTCACAGATATGTAGATATGAAACGATTAGCGCAAGATAGAACAGCCTGGAGAACTGCATGAAACCAGTCGAGAGACTGGTGACAAAAAGAAATTGTAATTTAATACCAATAATGAATTTTATAAAAATAATTAGACATTCTTTCTACAATTTATACACTCAAATAAATTCATCACTTCGTATTTAAAATTGTTTTGATATAATAATAGTAGTACGGACATTGTAATGATAGTGAAATAATAACAGCGACAGAAGAGTCGGTGTCATTCCATAAATAAATATAGACTTCTGGTGGCGCCTACGTTGAATATCAGGGTGTCCCCCTTGAATAGAATAAGAAACAGGAGGGGGTAGCTATCAGAAAGAAAAAGAACGAGTGGTGGTTCAGAAGTACCGGTTGGTACACTAATCACAGAGCAAGCAAAAGGCGCCTTCGTCACTTTGTATGAACAACATTGTCTCAAAGCGTCGCAACTATTACATCTACATGTCATCGGTTTCTTTGTAAATTTAATTCAAATTAATAATAATTGAAGCAATTATTTCAATTTCCCGTTTTACTATTTTATTTTTATTAGTTAACCAAGTGCGTCTTGTTGAAAAACAGTTTATTCGTTGGAACCCTGATTTTTACGTTCTTTAGCCCTGTATGAACATGTAGGGATAAAATTTAAGTTTTTATAACGATTTTGTACCGGAAATACAATTTAAATGGCACCTGAACCCAAAAAAAACGCGTTTTTAACGATTGGTCTATGTGTGTGAACAAAATAACTTAGGAACGGAATAGTTTCAACTTCGTTCGCAGAGATGAAACTTGGAATTTACTTTAGATACCACATTCGAACCCATTACGAACATTTTCATCAAAATCAATCAACCGAAAGTAGTAGGTTGTTTATTTGTGTGATTTTCACTATTTGTTATTTCCTCAAAAACGGTTCCGATGATTTTTTAAAAATCGCCTCATTTACTAAATTTTTGTGGTCTGCAAGGTAAAGTAAGTGCTATGTTGGCTGAAATTCCCGGAGGCTGTGCTCTAGTGGTAAAAAATCGTTTTTTTAAGATTGCGGCATTAATAAATTATATATTTTAAGTCAAACGCGTACATATATATGTATATTTATTTACATATATATAAATAAAATAATAGAATGAATAGCCAAACAAAAATTATATAAATAATACTAACCTCAGAGTATTACAACATCAAGACATCTTTCGTCTCACACGGAGACATCATGAGGACGAACATCACTAATATCAATAAAAACACATAAGGTCGAAGACCACCGCAATATTTAATTATTGCAACTGTATTACGCGCGACTATACGGCCGAATAGAATACTTTTGGCTTAAATAAACCTTTTGTTTAACGGTTTATTAAATTCCTCAGGAAAAGTCCATAATTTCTTCATGTTTTCCCTAGGTACTTAGCGTAATAATTATAACAAATGTACTGTTAGTCGCCTTGGACAGTTAAATATCACCTGCAGAAAAGATCAATATACGTTTGGAAATGATCAAAACGTTTTGACAGCTAACGAAGAGGTGTTTGAACAATGACTTTTTGAAACTTTCAGTTGTCAATAATATAACACCGGTTTTTAACTAGCTTTAAAGGAGAGCCGGTAGGATCAGATGATTATCTCTTCAAGTTGTATTATAGAAAAGACAGACAGGTAGATTGATTGATCTTGATAGTTTTCTAACTACTTGTTAATAACTAGTTGATCTGTGAGTAGAAGGTTTCTCCCACAAGAATCAAACTTTGGCTGTTCGACAGGACAAATTTAATTATTGAAATCTCTTGACCTACACTTGATTCATTTTTCACTGTGAGTAAGAGTACTAAAATTGAATTACAGAAATTATAAGTGTGTTATCGCAGCTCATAACTATTCCTCCTAGTAAATTCATGGACAACTTTATTTGACTCCTCCTCCATCCAAAGATGACATATAAATATCTTATCTACATCAATTGAACTTAAAAAACTCTTATAAAATATCGTAAACCAATATTTTTAAGATCAATAATTAAATAATATAAACCCAAATGAAACGAAAAGGAGAATTTTTCGTAACAGCTTATCAATATAGTATCGGGTTAACCATATGTATGGTAACTCCTCAATAAATTGGAAATTGTTTTAGATGGAACACTGTAAAAATATTCAGGTTTGTAGAAAGTAAATTATAAAAGTCGAAAGAGCAAATCTCAGCGTTGTTATGAAAATGTACGACCTATTCATCCATTCTTAAAAAAATTGTTGTTGAAATGGCAGTAATTTTTTGGTTTAAATTTATTTATCGGAGCGCTAGTTAGGAAAGTTGATGTATGATTGTAAAGTTATCTTAGCTTGCTCGGGTGTGTGTGCCTGTTTCAAGTAAAATGTCTGTCTAATGTATGTAATTATAAAATTTTCAACAGAGTTAATTTTGGGGATCAATTAATTTTTGAATTCCAAATATTGTTGTTTAAGTTACCAGCCGAAAGGTTGGTTTGAACCTCTAGAGGCTCTACTAAGTAAAACAAGGAGTGAGTTGGTTTACCATTCCTGTGTCCTCTTAAAATAGAAAAGTATGCTCATCAGCTTACCAGGCCCTCTAAAAAGCATCTACTTTCCACCCGGCAAATGAACTCTTCATTTCATTGAAGCTAGTCTTCATGGCCACATCAATCCTTAAGCAATTTAACTTCTTGATAATGAAAATGTTCGTAGAAGGCTTAAGAGGAAGAAGCCCTTCGAACTAGTGCAACAGTGCAGTGTGATGTGTTAAAGGAGAGCAGTGTGAAGTGCAAAAGTAGTGATTAGTTTTACGTATATTTTAGCTACTATAATAAGTTATACATAAAAAAATTACTCTTAAAGGAAATATCTCTGACTAGTTAGTATATTTTACACCTCTACCTCTTCTGTTCTTAAATGCTTTAGTCATATATAATAGGCTGACCATGTAATAAGAAAGAGAACTATTTTTTTAGCCCTTGAACTAGCAGATCGAGTGCAAATAATTTAACACTCCACTACTTATTTGTTTTTGGTATAAGATACAGGCCTTTAGCCGTCGGCTGGTTTAAACCTCTAGAGGCTTTATTACATAAAACGAGAGTGAGGTGGTTTACATATGCCTTTCTCAGTGAGTTGAAAAGTACACTTATCAGCATTCCGGGCCCACTGAAAAGCATCTACATCCCACCCTGTAAATGACATATTCATTTCATTTACCACAGGTGTGGCTGTATAATGAAATTCATTACTCTCAGAGAGGATAACTTTGACTAGTTTCTTTTACACCTCTACCTCTTCTGTTCTTAAATGCTTCAGTCATATAATTGGCTGATCCTATAAGAAACAGAACTATTTTTTGTAGCTCTGGAACTAGCAGATCGAGTGTAAATAATTTAACACTCCATCTGCCTGTTATTGGCATACATACATATCCAGTGCCCGTTCCAGTTATCGTCGGGTCTGGGTGTTCACCAAGCCTCTCTATCTCTTCTGTCCGTCCCCCCATTTCTCCTCCTCTATTCGATCTCAGTTGTATCCCCGTCCCTCCACACTCCTCTTAACTTCCATCTTTTTCGTGGTCGTCCTCTTGATCTCTTTCCGTCCACCCTTCCTTCTTCCATCCTTTTAGGCAACCTTTCCTCCCTATTCTCTTCACATGGCCATACCATCCTATTCTCATTTTCTCCATCCTCTCCCTCATATTTTACACATTTAGCTCCGCTCACATTTCCTTCCAATTTACTTCAACATTTAGCTCCAATGTGATTAGCATAAAATACAATATTATTATTACAATTATGAACGATTGTTAATAGAGGGACATGTTTCACATCTAAGTTTGTAATAAGTTTAATAAAATATGTATAATCACAATGGAGAACAATCGTGAAAATGTTATAACTAAACCACTACCAAGAGAATTGTCATTAATTCGCCTACCCTTTTTTATAATACTTAACGCTAACTCTCATATAATCCATAATAACAATAAGATTTAATTAATAAAAAAATCATATCTATTAACGGGTTCTTTTATTTTTAATTAATATTAAATATTTTATTAAATTATTTTTATACCATAAAAACTCCTTAGAGCGGTAAGAACAAACAGATAAATGTTTTATTTATTCTAAATATTGTCAGTTTACTAATAGAAAACCTGTATTATTACCGTATCATAATAACCTATGAACTTGTCCAACCGTAAAAAATTATTACATGTTTACATACACACTATCTTGTTTATTTTATAAAATGCGTAATTGAAAGTCGTTACTGATAGTAAAATATTAAAAAATATATAAATTCAACAAGTTATTTATGAAAATAAATAATTGACAATATATTTTTGTATTTAAAGGTGGTTGTTAATATTTTATTGTACATATTTATAATTCAATGTATTTTTTAATTGAAAATAATTATAAGTCAACTAATATTAGAATTGTATTAGATGAATATAAATTATTTTATCAGGTTTGTTAGAAAAGTTGTGCAATTTAGGCTGATTGCATTTTTACTAAAATTAAATTTTTTTCTTTATTGGGTGTGTATAATTTCTCTTGCATAGTTTTTTTATTAGAAAAATGTCAATGTTTGTACTTGGGCTTATTTATTAGAAGAGTGTATTAAATAAATTTGTATTGATTGCTTTTCCCGGTATTATTTCACACTTAACTTTTCTAGTTATTTAAAAAAAATGTAAAAAACTATTTTTCAGAATTACAGCTTCTTAAGGAAGTTCGAAAATAATACTAATTGGTTTAGGATATACGCTACTCCTATTCTACCGCGTTAGAGAAATTTGTCAAAATTCAAATATATTTTTTTATTTCAGTTGTTGTTGTTAAGGTCGTCAGCCGAAAAGCTAGTTTGAACCTCCAGAGGTTTTGCCAAGTAAAACGAAGAGTGAGTAGGTTTACCATACCTTCTGCATGAGTTAAAAAGTAGGTTATCGGCATACTTCTGAAAAGCACACATTTTTCACCCTGGAAATGGCAACTCCATTTCATTCACCAAAGAGTCTGGCTGTATAATGAAATTCACTACTCTCAGAGGAGATAACTCGGACTAGTAGCTTTTACACCTCTACCTCTTCTTAAATGATTCAGCCATTTGATTGGCTGACCATGTGTTAAAAAAGAAAACTATATTTTTTAGCCTTGGTACAAACAGATTGAGTGCAAATAGTTAAACACTCCACCAGTCTGTTATGGGCAGTTATTTCAATTACTCAAAGAGATTTAATATAAAAAGATTTCAAAGAAAACTTTTTAATTTAAAAATTGACGGCGCATTTGTACCACTTTCGGTGAGATCGTACGGTTTTTACTTTATTAGTTTTGTCATTATTTAGTTTATCCCGAATCCAATTACCGCAGAAGAGGGGGACTAATTAGTTCATAACAAAAGGTTATGGCTAGAAAAGCTTAGTAAAAGCTTACGGTTCCCCGATAGGAAGGAAAGTGATTATTTTAAAACACAATTTTAAAAAGGAGAATATAATATGCAGATTTCAAATCTAATTTTACTCTTGCGGATGGTGTTAAAGTATTTAATGTTTTAATATTTAGGGTAGTTACTCCACTTTACCTCTTAGGTCTTCAGTTCTTCTATTTACCATTTAAGAAACAAGTGTACTGAAAATTAGTTCTCTGTATTATCAGGAAGTTAGAGAATAATTGAACAGTTCAAATAATTTAACCCTGTTTCAGGAGTTTAGATGTACTTAATTAAAAAAAACTATTATTGGAAGAGTGGCAACCAAGATTTTTATTGATATATTTTTTATGCTGCCCATGACAGGTGGAGTGTCAAATTATTTACACTCAATCTGTCCGCTGCAGGGGTAAAATAAATAGTTCTGTTTCTTATCACATGATCAGTTAATTAAATGACTGATTCATTTAAGAACAGAAGAGGTAGAGGTGTAAAAGGCACTAAGAGTTATCTCCTCTGAAAGTAATACATTGTACAGCCAGACCCTGTGGTGAATGAAGTGAAGTTGTCATTTGCAGAGTGGAAAATATGTGCTTTTCAGAGGGTCCGGCATGCTGATAAGCGTACTTTTCCACTCACTGATAAAGGCAATGGTAAACCACCTCACTCCTAGTTTTACGTAGTATAACCTCTGCAGGTTCAAAACAGCCTTTCGGCTGATGACCTAAACAACAACATAGTACTTGTATGGTGTAAATTAAATCTAAACAGGGACTTAAAAAATAATATCTTTTAAATTTTCTAAAATCAAATAGGTCTTTTAGATGTGATCTGAAACAGACAGAATACGAAATGGGAAAGAGTTTAATGGAAATTTTCTCCATAGGTAAAATTTCATTACTGTTACATTAATAAAGTGAATACAGTAGTAAATATTTTACATGCAGACCGACAGTTAAGAAAACTGTATCGAATTTCTCTGTTCTATTTTTTTTCTCAAGATGTTATTAATACTTTATTATTATACGCACAATGTAAATATGATTAATTGATAATTTAAGGTATTTATAAATAGTACCATAGTACATTTTAGATTAGAATCGTGTAGTTTGACTGACCTAAGTACTTGGTTCGTGCAGACTATAACAGGTTGCTGGCTGTTCTCCATATTGTCCTTGACTTGCAATACACAGTGCACCCACAACCAGTCTCCGGGTCTCCGTTGTAACCTCAGAAGGAGGATGCACGACCTGTCTTGTTCTGACTGCGTTACTGTAAAAAGAGAAACAAAAAACAAACTAAAAGATAACGTTCATTTATTCGATAGTAATTTACCGTTACATTACACTATTTAAGATTATAGAGTCTATTTCATTTTTGCCACTCTAGCATTTTGTATTCAACTAATTATAAAATTGTTATCTCACTGTGGTTTTGTTTGTTATGTAGACCACTTTATTAGAAACCTCGTAATACAAAAACAAATTAGGTTAAAAAGATGAAATAAATTTTTTATAATTCCTGTGCCTTGAAATAAGGGCATCCTTATTAAAGACATCTTTATTAAGGGCATCCTTATAAGCGCAACCTTATTACGATGTATGTATGTAATATCTTAAGGTTGCAATAATTTGCACAGAGTAACCCAGCGTTATTTACAAAAAGTACAACCATAATTATGAAACTTGCCATAACAACAGAGTTAATAATCTGGTATGAAAACTCACACGAATTTCTCTTGCCAATGTAAATAATAAAACATAAATACGGTCGAACTTCTATTATAAATTCTAAACTTCTAAATTGACGAATTTAATTTCAGTTCCCGTCAACGTTCCATGCATTTACCATGTAAAAATCCATCTGTAACTCGAATTCCACCATTTCTCTAAGTCAAACTATTTCTTTCGTTTCTTTTGACAAAAATATAATAGGTAATAATAATATTTAGTCCATGTATGATAATACAACAAAGGCAAAATACACAAATCAGTATACAAAATTTAACCTAAATAAAATTACATTTATGCATTTTAAATTTAATATAATGGAATTAAATAAAATTAATCAAAATAAGAATTTTATTTAAATTTTATTTTTATGTGGAGCTAGGTATCACCTGTAACAAAAGCTGTGACTGAGGATACCATCCATGAAAATACAATATCAAAAATGTAGCAACATATTATAGACAATATTAACAAAAATAAATATAAAAATAAAAACAAAGTGATAAAATAAGAGTTAATACAAATTACGACAATCTTTGACCACAAAGCAGAAGCGAATAACTATCAAAAGTAGCTATAGAAAAATATCACATGTCTTGCACATATTAACACATCGTATATAGTTCTCAAAATGGCGTTTTTGGTCTTTTGAAAAATGTAAGTAGTGTTCCTTCTTTCTTTATAAGAGGAAATATTAAACCACAAAAGCGTACAGACCTACGAGTCATCTGATTGCCTTTATATAGGCCTAACAGGCATAAACCAAAAAAATGAATTTCTTTGAATCAACGAATCATTGGTCGACCACAGAAAAATAGATCCATAGTCTGTCGGCAAAATGTACCATATTCAACATGTACTGTGTAATTAGAATAGCGTAATTGTGGAATACTGTATACAATATGTACAGTACTTAACACTGCAGCCAATAGCTAAGCTAAATGCAACGTACAGTACTGTATTACGAAATTCCACATGTGCAGTAGGCCTACATATTTCACATCTTGTAGGGTACTGTATTAGCCTATGTGGAATGCTCTATTTTAGTTATTTTTGAATAACTGCTTTGTTGTTATTTTCCTAAGACTCGAAATTCCTGTAACTCGAATTATTTACCCATCCGTGAGGATTCGAGTTATAGAAGTTTGATTGTATAACCTATGTTTAATCTTAGTAAACAATATAAAATAAATATAGCCTATACCTAATTTTAATCATGAGGGAATGACACAAAATTAAAATCAACCTCTATTCGACTTAAAAGTACAAGAAATTTGTAATTGCTGCTAAAGTAGGCTCTGTAAAATAAAATGCTTGAAATAATTTTTTTTAATTTATTTCCTTACGTTGCATATGTAAAGTGATAAAACTACTATTAACAACCTGATTTATTTATAAACGCATTTTCTGTAGTTCAGCTTATGCATGGAGCGCATAAGTGATGTGAACTAATGCATACAACCAATTTACACCTATATAATTCATGAGATATCACTACAAACATACTCGAGAAAGAATATTCATGGTTTATTTTAAAACCATTATCACATTTTTTTTTAAATATCGGTGTCTGATTACAAAGAAACGTATTAAACTATGAATTATCGTGGATAATAAAGTATCTACAACTTGCGAGTATTAACTACTAAATATCTTATTTTAAGTAGTGTAAAGTCATATAGGCTACAAAATACTGTCCAAATATAAAAAAAATTTTATTAAGAAGTCTTATTACCTATAAGTTTTAGCAACCGCGTTGAGGTTTCTGTGATTTAATCACTGAATGGAAGCTTAAGTAACTTTATGTACCACTATAATCAAACCCGGAACTTTTAGCTTAGTTATCATTAATCTATCAATTTAATATATTGAAACAATTGTTATAAATATAATTTAAATTATAATTTGACGTTTTTCCCTTGAGAAATTGATTGACAATCAATCATAAAACCACAAACATCAAGTACGGGAATTCCATTAAAAATTTCCTGAAGCTACTTGCAATAAATTACCAATGTTTTATTCTAAAGTAATACTCAATAGTAATTAATTTTAAAAAGTATACAGCTTTTCTTTGATAATAACATAGGTATAGTTTATATTTAGAAATTATACAAAGTAATTGAAAATTAAACATCTATTATTTTTATAAAAATACTTTTTTCAGTGTGCTTTCAAATCATGAATTCATCGTCTGAATCTTCACAAAAATATTTGAAGAAGACGTATGAAATGATAAACCGATAAAACTTGTTTTTAAATAGGCAATAGTAGACGACCTTCCCATCTTCAATATTCTTAATAAAACCTAAGTTATTCTTTATTTTTTCTTCATCAAATCCGTAAAATCTCATCATTTTTTTATTAAGTATTAATTCTTTAATTATTGTTGTGATAAAATAATCTATTATTATAATATCTTTTACAAATTACAATACTTATAAAAATGACAAATTGTAGTATCTGCTTCGTTATGGAATTCCTTCAATCCACAACTTATTTAAGATCCATTATGGAAAATTTATTTATTGATTTAAATGGTACTTTATATACGAGATTTAAAAATATTGAATTATATATTTTAACAGCTAATTGTTTTTATTCTTTATTTAGAGATTCTTTATTTAGTATAACCATCCAAAAGTTTAACTAAATTTTTGAAAAAACTGCAAATGACGTTAACCGGCCGCATTGGTATAGTTGGTAACTTTCTCGCCTCTTATCATGCGGTCATGGGTTCAAATCCCACTCAGGCACGTTATATTGACATATACGTTACAAAAAATTATTTCATCCTCCATTGTAAACAGTTACACCCCAACATCGTAGCTAAAGACCGTTACAGTTGGTGCGATGTTAAATAAATAAATAAATGACGTTAAATAAACTTAAAAATTTATTTTAAGAATATTTCCCAACGGATAATAGTGTTGTATATGTACCCAGGTGAGTCAAAATATTTTTGATTAAAATTATAAATAATTTCAATGTTACTATGACTTGTATCCCAGATTACTATCCCTTACGTCTACAAAGGTTTGAGTTTTGATTATTTTGTAAATTAATACCGTGATAGAGCCATGGAATGTAAAAATTAATAAAAACAAATTGTAAAAAATGATTTTTGTTTACTCTTAGACAACTGCCCAACCGTTTACATTATTCATATTCCGCTGCCTCACACTACTCAAACACGTTATTTTAGTCTTATAGACAGAAAACGTACATGTTACAAATACACGTCGCAAACTAAAAATACGCTTCTATCAACTGAAGCGTTTACTCAATAGACGTTCTAAATTAAACATGTCCCATAAATAACAATCTGGACATATGGAGTTCAACATTAGGAATCTGCTAAACCTTTACACTGGAAACGTCTTCAAGCGATTCAAAACAAGATTCTACGAGCGATAACGCAATACCTATTTTACGTCACAAACTTAATGTCGTACAAAGACTTACAAATCCCATTAGTAAATGACGTCGCAAGACAACTATACAAGACGATGTAGGAGAAATTTGATTACATGACAACACTTTCATACAAAACATGTACACTAGGACGATACCGGGTTTTTAGCACATACGTTTAAAACGCCTTGGCCAAGGGATCTTCTTGGCCAATTGTAGGACTGTAGACTGGAAGCTCCAGCAAGCAATTCAAGTTTTGGAACCTTTAGCATCATATGGTTGTAGCTGAAAAACTCATATTTATTATCCATTTTTTTTTAAATTGACTTCGCACCGCCAACTTGTTTATGTTGAACGACATCGTTTAAACATAACAATGTGGAACAGAACTTACTTTATCCCATTTTTTCGGGTTGACAAATCTAACATTTGAATCAAAAGCCACATTCTCCAACTGCCTATTTGTGTCAAAACTCACACAATTCGTATCCGCCAATGACAACGCTTTAAAGAAACATTCAACATGGCAGCCTACATCTGGTGAATGTGAGTTTTGTTTTGCTACTGTGCTGAATACTCTGCGTCTACGAAGCTGTCGTCTTTAGTTTTGAAAAATATTTTTTATAGTATTATCTTGAAGTTCTTCTTTATTATTAAAAGTAAATTATTTCCATTAACTTAGTTTTTTCTTAGTCTAAATCACTGCATTTTTTATAATCTCTCAACAAGTTTGAAACAAAACTTTTATTTTAAACTTTGCTCCAAAATCACATTATCCAAAATAAAAGTGTATTTTTTAGAAATTCTTTGTAACTTACAGCTGTTTGTGTGTGCATAAACTAATCGAAAGACATGTTGCAATATCGCAAATAAAATAAGCTCAGAATTTAGCTGAAAATTATCATGTACATTATTTCTTCTTTCTGAAAAATTTTAAAAAGTGGATTATGTGAGTTTTCCATCTATATTTGAAAATGAAAATGTAATAATATTGTAATAACACCATTAAATTTTCATTAAAAAAGTTTCGAAAAAATAGTTTATTTTGGGCCGAAAATATCCATTTTCCGTTTAGTATCCAATATAGTTGTTAGAATTTAAAATATAGCTGTTTTCTTTTTCTCCATATTTGAGTCCTCCACGTTAGACGCCATGATTTGGTGGAGGCCAAGATATTTTTCTGCATTGAATCATGGAAATTTTATGTTGTTTAAAAACACAGGTGTTCATGGTTTTCCATTTTAGTGTAAGTAAAGTGTAATTAAATAAAACGAAAAAATATGAAGTTTATTTTTCTAGTTAATTTGAGTGATGGAAAATATTAGTTTCGTTAATTTGTTTGCCAGAAAAAAAAGATAAAATTGAAAAATAAAATTATATTATGTTATTACTTTTGATTGATAATGCTAAAAAAGATATGTCGGTATTTTGAATTATTAATATGATTATCACATTAACCGTAGATTCCTATTAATCAATAACTGATTCTTTTACATTATTATTTTTTTAATATCTGAAAAAGTATAGGTTATAACAAACAAGTCCGACATGAAAAATACTCGTATCAGGTATTAACAGGCTGTAATGTGTTTTTAATTGCGAAGGGAGGGGTGGTAACTCTTTTTGGAAAGCGCGGGAATAAGTACCGGTCTACCCACCTACGCTTATGCAAATTGTTGTTCTGATATTAATAATTACCTAATTATAGGTCTTTATTCGTCTTATAGTGGGGCATCCCAATGTACCGGATCGCGGAACAAGCGATACAAACCAGACAGCCAAAGAGACTGGTCAATTTACTACAGCACTACATTATCTACTCTCTTTCTTTTTACGTTCTGGTATTGCTCAAAATTGAGCTGTCCTATTTGAACAGCTAAATTGCCTTATTACTTGACCCAAGGCGGTCAATACACTCGAATATCTTTCTTGTTTTTCTTTTTACAGATTTTTACTGTACTATATGATTCTTTTATAAATTCTTTCTGATTTTTCAAATAATTATTATCTGCAATACCTGTTTCTTGATTTTACATGATTACCTCATATCACGTACCTTAATATTATTCTTCTTCATTGGTACTAATATAATTTTAATTATAATATATAATGTATTTCACAAAAATATAAACATAAAAAATTATATAAGTTAACTTCTTTTTATGAATTGCTAACTGAACTATAATGTTCGGATTAAATTTCCTAGTTCCTCCGAGTAAAATAGTTTTAAATAAAATGGATTAGTTTTGTAAATGTTTTTGTGAGATATTTTCAAACTTTCCCATAACAGGCAGGTGGAATGTTAAATTATTTGCACTCGATCTGTTAGTTCCAGGGCTAAAAAGAATAATTCTGTTTTTTTATCACATGTTTAGCCAATAATATGACTGAATCATTTAAGAACAGAAGAGGTAGAGGTTTAAAAGACAATAATCACAGTTATCTCCTCTGAGAGTACTGAATTTCATTATACAGCCAGACCCTGTGGTGAATGAAGTGAAGGTGTCATTTGCAGGGTGAAAAGTAAATGCTTTTTAGAGGACCGGGCATTCTGATAAGAATACTTTTCCACTCAGTGTGGAAGGCAGTTGTAAACAACCTCACTCTCTTCCACATCGCTTAGTAAAGACTTTAGAGGTTTAAACCAGTCATTCGGCTGATGACCAAACGACATTTTCAAAATGAACTTTTAGTTTATAAAACTGTATTTAAACCGGTCTGCACTGTATCCAGTTATGGGGCCCATCTAGTAACTGAAGTTTTCAAATTGTTTAGAGTTTTTAGTCGAAAGTTCTTTCAGCTTTAATAACCGAGTCATTATACATGACAAACAACTACATTTTTAAAACGATCTATTTATTTCAACAATTAAAAAAAGTTTCAAAATTGACTTTAGTGTGAGATAAATGGCATGAACTGCACAATAATTATTTGAATACTAATTAACAGGACAAGAGGATTACAATCCGAAGGCTAAAATAGAGGGTTCTAACAGACTTAACTATTTTTTCAGTAAATCAAATTTCTACATTTTTTGTTTCTCAAAATTTGGAATCATCATTATGTGAACATAAGTTGTTTTTATTTTGTGAAAGGTATCTCCACTGGGAGTTACTTTTTCATATCATTTCTTCTTTTGAACAAATCTATTTTTTTTTAAATAACTGTATTTACGTAGATAAATTCTATAAATAAAAATTATATGTTCCCCTCAAATATCACAGCTGCTGTAATACTTTTCATCCTCAAAAATTTGAAAAAAAAATAAATTTTAATTTCGAGCCAAATTAGAGTGAATTAACTTTATAACCTCACTCTGGTATGTTGATTCTTTTGTATGTAGATATTTGGGCTTTCAATAAAACCGTTGAATTAAGGTGATATTTCTTTTATTACGTAGTATTTATAATTTATTTTGTAACTTATCAGTTTCGGAGTTTTGGATTTAGAACATTAGCATATCTGCTTATTATGGTAAGAGTGCTGATTGTGTTTGACATAATGCTGTTTAAGGAACTATAGTCAATGACATAGAGACTTGAAACATGTCTTAATTAAGGTAAAAAATAACACTGTCTTTTAATTCGTGAAATTTGACAATCGGTAATACATGTAAAAAAAATCTTGATCTATGTATCTTTATAAACCGGGAGAAGGTGCACTCAGAAACTTCCGCTGAAATTTCTGGCGAGTCAGACTAGATGCAGTACAATAACAAAAATAATACATTGTTTATTACTACATTTAAAATAATAGTTGAATGAATAAATAAAATCTACTTAGCTTGTTCAAACATGTAACTAAAATGTAGAAAGAATTTCTCGTCTACTTTACCTTATTTTCTATTGTTTAAAACATGAATGATATTTCATATTCTTCACCAGTAAAAAATTAATATACCAGTAAAATCTACTCATATTAATAAATTAATAAAAATGTATTAAAAAATATAAAAACTTACTCAGCCTTAATTTACTTTGTGCTTCTCTCATACAATCCCAGTGTAAGAGTTGGTACCATGAGATCCCTTGTAATTCTGACCTTGGAAATCCCAAATGAAATTCTCCACTGAAAAACAAAAAAAAGTTTAGCTCTCACTTTTTTTGATCAAGATTAACGAAATATTAATAAAATGATATCACACAATATGCACGAAAATTATCAGTATGAATTTACTTAGAGAAACGTGTAATAAAATTGGTCATTTTAATTAGATATACCTAGATTTTTTTAAATTATTTCTCACGTGTTAACTTATAGTAAGTCCTTAAGTATTTTCATTATTATACTTTAATGTAAGTTACACATATTTTCAAGGATGATAATTATTGATTAATTAATTAGTATACGATTGAAATTCATAGTAATTTAATAATTGAATGGGTTTTACGAAATAGACACCTACAATTTTTACTCATATATTTCTAAGTATAAACTTCCTAGAACAATCAGCTAAGATAACATCTTAACGCATGAAATCATTTAGGTTACAATATGTCCTGTTTTATTTTATATTCTAAGAATAAATTATAAGAATAGCAAATTCCTAATCTGTAGGAAATTAGTAACATAACCTAAAATAAAATATTTAATAATAAAAATTCTCTTTGACTTAATTCATTATACTTCACAGAGATTAATAGTGTTATTATTAGTATTTTAGAAATAATATAACATTAAGTTATATCACGTTATTCTTGACTGAGCAATAAGGGCTTTTCAGAAAACTGTTGTTATGTCATGAAAATTTCAAGAAAATTTTTTTCAAGATACCTCTTAATGAGAATGCATTAATTTATTCTTTATTACCAAAAGAAACAACATAAATCATTATTCTATTAAAACAATAATTAATAATACATTTAATTTTCCTTATAATTGTCTAAATGTAATAATAGGAACTAGGGTATTATTAGAAGTTCTAGTAAAAATTATTTTTAACCGTGGTGTAGCGTCAGAAAAGTAACAGTGGCTACGGAATAAAAAATATATTTTATCTAAAACTGAGGGGCAGACCCAGTTAAAGGAAATTCTAATTTTTACTTTCTCTTGCTCTTTTTTTCATATAACTTGTTTTAATGCATAATCTGTTGTATAACAATAAATGCAACTTATCGATTAGATTTACCAATGAAAAATGTTAACCCACTGGTGTAATTAACAAATTGTAACATTAAAACATATTATACTGTTCTTAATTATTATTTACAATCGAAATTAGATAGTGGTTTTTTTTAGATATGTTTAAAAAAACAAAACCACCTTTAAAACGAAACAAAACAAAATGAGAAGTAAAAAAATAATAAGCACATGATTCCGAAATATAAATGTACACTGAACGTTACTGGAGATATTTTAAAATGTTCATTTAGTTATTTACAACATTCACTCTCAAACACGCCAGTCATCTACAAAGTATTGTCATTATATTATTTAGTTACAATTTAAAATCACACTATCATAATCGTCCTGGGAGATCCAGTACTGTAGCACATTTTAGTTAGTCTATGAACATCATTACTGTTCCTTGCCTAAGAGATTATTTTTTTCTGTATAAATATAAAGGGATTTTGTTTTTAATTTTACGTCGGTATTGTTGCATTAGCAGCAATGACGGTGAATATATAGGTAAGAAAAATATTGGTTTTATTATGATTTTTCGAAATAGAGTTTGAGAAATACACGTTTTCAGGGCCCCTAGCAATAAACAAAAACAAAAATTTTTAGCGATTGGTCTGTGTGTGAACAAACTATTTCAAGAACGGAATATCGTACGAAGTTGAAACTTGGAATTAAAATTAAGTACCAAAAAGGGACCCAACACGAAAATTTTAATCAAAATCGTTCAATTAGAAGTAACAGTTTACTCGTTCGATATTTCAATTTTTTGCAGTTTTCTCAAAAACAGCTCCCACGATTTTTTTAATAATCGCCTCTTTTACTAAATTTTTATGTTTTACAAGATAGGATAAGCTCCATGTCAGCTGAAATTCTTGGAAGCTGTGCTCTTGTGATAAAAAAATGGTTTTCTAAAGAATTGCAGTCTTATTAAACATTTTAGTGCAAACTGTATATAATTAAAATTTTAGGAAATCAAAAAAATTTATTTCTAGGGGTTTATCGGCAATGCTTAGTTTAGAGTGAATTAGAGATTTTTTTTGTATTTTACTCATCAAAATTGGTAAAATGATTGTATTTAAAGTTTCATTAATTTATTTAATTTTATTTATGAAAGTTAATTGTTTGCCCTTTTTTAAATTTATCTTTTTCTGTTTGAATGTACGAATACACATTAAATAATACTAAAACAAGTCGATGAAAATCCAGTAGCAAACAAATAAAAATAATTAAATACATATTTTAATTTTATAGACACTCATAAGACGTTTTCTGTAATGGAATTAGAGTTACTATTTTATTACACGTATAATTTTTTTGTCATCGGGAACTGTACAGTATTGAATCCAGAATCCAGGTCGAGAAAGAGAAGAAGCCCCATGTTGGCGAAATCCTGTTAAGAAACACGTGGTCGCTCGTTGAGCAGAATTACGGAACTAATGCAACCTTGGGGAAATTCAGGGGAATTTTATTAGATTTAAGTAAATTTGATTCGGGTTCGGAGGGAATGGGTAGTTTAATGTACTTGAAGACCATATTTATTAAAATGTAGTGAACTTAAAATTTATAGGGCTGTGGCAATTTAGTGAAATTTGTGGGACTAGTGAAAAGAGGGGATGGGCGGCTCTTTTGTTTATATTATTTTATTTTATTCAGTGGCCTTTTTCTTTTTAAAACGTGTATTGTGGTGTGGGGTTCGGGGGGAATGGGCAGTTTTACGTACTTGGGGAAATTTTTTTATAAAATTAAGGGAATCTTAAAAATGTATGGGGCTGTGGCAAGTTAGCAAAATTAGTGGGACGGGTAAGGGAGGGAATCGGTGGTTCTTTTGTATTTAAATTTTTGCATAATCAGTGGCCTTTTATTTTTTTTGAAAACAAACCAATTTGATCGCTGCTTTTCGCTGTATTTTTGACGTGGATCAGACATGGGTTTGAACAGGGTCCTTATCAGAATTCTTTCACGGATGGTTGTCATCTAGTCACCATATGAAGTCGTTTACCTAACCGGTGTTACTTAACAAAGAATATCTATTTAACGGATCATTCAATCTCTTTGAAATGGTGTTTTAGAGATCGAAAACCGTTAGATTAAAATTTTTATATTACCAACAGGTAGAAGGAGACATTTATTTCGTAAATGGAGTAATAGCAACAAGTTAAACTAAGCTTTTGAGTGTAGAAAGTTCATTGGTTAAGCAACTGAATTATAAAAAAATGTATTACATTATTGCTTATTTTATCAGTAATTTATTTAAACTAAGCAATATAATGTATGAAACGAATTTGTATTTAGTATTTGTATTCATACGTTAAAATGAGGATGACTTGTATTATAAATAGATAGAATTTATCTGTGTACACCTATAATTCTAGTTGTTATTTGTAGAAAATTTGTTTTCCCATAATGTACATAGATAGGACATCGTGATCCAGTGATCGACTATTCGTATACTTAAATGTAGTTTTAGAGCGCATAAAATCGATATCTAACTGTATTGTATCTACGCTATAAAAGTACTGCAAAAATAAAGCTTTAAATGCTTGCTTGCCTGATGGCAGGTCAATTCCTATGCTAATCGTAATCTGTGGGTGTCCATACTCTTCAACATAAACAGTGTCCTTGTTTGTTTGGATTACATAATGTATCGCACGCACTCGTATTCACGCATTTTAAAGAGCTTGTTTAACTGGGCCACTTAATTTACAGTCGTCTTTCGTGTTTTACACTTTACTTATTGATACGCTTAATGCTGTATACCCATACTTTAAACCTATGGGAATATTGTCGCCTTCTTTTTCCCTGTATCTTGTTTTTACTCCTTTTTTATTCTCTTAAATTGCTACTAAATAGTATTACTACATCTGTCTGGAACTTAACATATTTATACATGTTTGTTTTTGCATTATGGTTTTGAAATTAAAGTTAATTTTCTTTAAGTTATTCTAATTGGTTGAACAGTTCTTTGGCATTCAAAAATTATTCTTTGTGAATAATCGGTTATAGAATTTGTAATTATTACACTTATACATAAAAACCATTTAATAAATAACAATACTAATAGATTGGAAACATTTTTTTTTGATTACATCGTAGAAAATTTTTAAATTTTTTTTACATTCCATCAAATTTTTATAGCATTTAATACCTACATTATTAAGTTTATTTCAGGGTAGCAATATTACTTTGCAAAATATTGATAATTACTTTTGTAAATTAATATTTTGTTTGTTTTATTGTGTGAATTTATTCAGATATTATATTCATTAATTTTTGTTTTAGTTTATTTTATCGTCACATAACAGTTTTACTATTGGCTTACAGTGAATTGTGAAACATATTGGTGGGTTCTAACCAATTACCTTTTCAAAACAATTTTGGCTATGAAGCCGGGACATTTAACTTTTAATAACTGCATACAGGAGACTCCAAAAGGAAATATAGGACACTGGAAGACAAAAATCTTTCGTTTTAGTGTATATGTTTTTATATCTTTTATTTTGAATCTTCAAGTGTATTACAGAGAAAACCAAAAGAAGAGAAAACATTGATTATATTACAATTAACAAGAACCGGCATGATATAAAGTACATCAATCAACAATGTTAAATTTGGAATAACAATAAACGTTAAGTATTCTAAAGTATGAGAAGAAAACAATAAAAAGTTCATATTGTCAAAGAAAATTTATTAACAATAGTAATAAAGCATATCAAAACAAAAAAATTACATCTAATATTTCACATTATTTAATTTTTTTCGACATAACTTAAACATGCAGAAAGAATTAAATATCTCAGTTTCATCTTCTTTTTATCTTCTAATGAAGCTTAGTGGATTTTCCACATCTCTGATAAGTAGATTATTATGGATTTTTAGTTTTGAGTAGAATTAAATATAACTATTTTTGATGATGTTGCAAATGAATGGTATTTTTAAATCGGTGTATAGTGTGTTTGAGACATAGTAGGGTGAACCGGTAATTATATAGTGTAATTTAAAGATATTAAACATTGCTCTTAAAAAGTGGTTATTTAAATAACATATAATATTTAAAAGTTAATTTGAATAATAAAATAAATGAAATTTCTGTTTTAAGACGTTCACAATCAACTTATATGTGCAAAATTTTCTGTTGGCAACTGCTAAAAAACTGCAGTAGGCTAAAGTTTGCTTTTTTTATTAATTTCTATCATGATAGATTAATATTGACAACTACACAATCTGATTGCTACTTTTGCTGGATTTTTATTTTGGATTATATATGAATTTTGATGTGGTTCTCTATGGAGTTGTAATATAAAGTTACTCTCAAACCAGTGTTAATTAACAACTTTAATTATCAACTTTCTATCAACTGACTAATTGGGCTTGCCCGGAGGCCTTGAATATTCTAACAAAAAATGTAATATTGCAATTATTAAAAAATAAAATTGTTGACTGTTTACGAAGCAGAAGCAAGTGGTTTTATTTTATTCTTTATAACTATTCAGGAATAATAACTAACTTTAATTTGTCCTTTACATAAACGAGGAGAAAAAAATATGGGAACTTATTGTGAAAGTAAGAATAACTAAATAAAGAAAAAGTGGAAAATTTATCTGCAACTTATTAGGGAATTATAATGATATACCTGTACTGTATATAAATCTGTAATAAGATTGATAGGACATATTTTATAAATAAGCGCTTATTCACAAGACGTATCTGGATATCTAGAGGGGCTTATGAAGTTGATAGAGAAGATGCTTTAAAGATAACTTGAGAATGGAAAGGCTATTTTTTGTTTTACTATGACAAGATGCGGTGACTCCTTTTATAGACCAATTTCTTCCACTTTTATGGCGTGTGAAATGATTTGCTGGCACATTTAACAGATCATAAACTAACCGATGCGTCCCTTATTTAGTAGTAAGATGTAGACTGTACCTTTATTATCATAATGTACTTATGTATACAGGGTGATAAAAAATTAACATTACATTTTTATTCTTAAAAAACCTGGGAATAGTATATTTCTTCTGGGTAATTTAAGGTTTATCTAAAGTTCAGTCTGGAGATAGGGACCAATTTATTTTTACTGATAATCTATATGTTTTATATTTATGAATATGATTTAATTTAGTATACATCTTCAAAATAATTAAAACCTACAGGTAATCTTAGAATTTTTCATAAAATTTAAGTTCAATCTGTCTATAACTTGATGGCCTCCGGCAGAGGGGAGCAATATGCGGATTGTAAAACCATTTCAGAAAACATACAACTAATTTTTTTTAAGTAATTGAAATTTATCAGAAATAACGTATTTTGATAAAACAAAGTATTTTACACATTATGTATTCTATAAAATTATTTCGAAAAACACGCGTAATGAGATAATGTATCATTTAGTAAAAGTTTTGTCTTTGAAGAAAAAAGCGTATTTTTCAAACACTCCGTCATTGTTCAACAAGTATTTCACGGATTAACATAATATGTGGCAGGTTTGTTCTGTAATAATTATGGAAAACGATGATGCAATAAAATTCAACAGAAACGAATAACTTTTAAGTTACAAGGAAAGTTTTTTCTTCAAAAACAAAACTGTTACTACATTATGCATTATCTCATTAAGCGTGTTTTTTCGAAATCATTTTATAGAACAAAGACATATAGAATAATTTATTTTATAAAAATAAGTTCATTTCTGACAAGTTTTAGTAACTTAAATTATTAAAACTGTTTTCCGAAATGGTTTCACAATCCGCATATTGCTCCTCTCTGCCGGAGGCCCATCAAGTTAGAGACGGACAGAAAAATGAACGTAATTATATTTTTTTTAAGTTACGGCTTGGTAAAATTAATTTTATTCTTAAGCTAATTTATACTGTTTGCTTGTTCATTTTATATCCGCAATTGGACAAACAAGGAATAAACGATTGTTTATTTACTTGTGTTTTATATTTTTCTTTAAAATTATTAGAACAGTTGTTTTGACCCAGTTTCTTTCCTAATGTACAATAGCTATTTAGGTTGTATCGTTGACAACCAGTAAGGACATAGAAAAAACTACCCCGCTGTTTCATTTTTTGTAATTTTTCGTCAATTTTTTTCAAAAATTTTCATTGGTACTGTACATTTAGTTTATTAGCTATGAGTATTACTTTTGGCTATATTTTTGACGTGGCTTATACGTGATTTAAACACAAACCTTTCGGAAGAGTTTGTTCATTTGTGGCTGTCAGCTGTTCACAATACAAAGTTTCTCGACCAACTGTAATTACTTTACAATTAATAAGATCTTTCTATCAACTGATAGACTGGTTTAGCCCGAAGGTTTCCATGTAGATAACTTTTTCCACGTTTAGGAATATTTTAAAACACGTAAAGTAACTTTAGATTTTTCTAGAAGCTCTTTTTGGAGCTCGTGCAAAATTTAGAACATTTTTAAAATTTAGAGCATTCTTTCACTGTAGGTTTTTCCTTCTGTTCTTCCATTCGGTATTCTGCTTTGGTTCTTCGTGAATGGCCATTTACATAGTAGTTGGTATTTTGAACTCGGTTCGATCCATTAAGTTTTCTCGGTTTATTCCAATTATTTAAATATTGTTTGAGTTGTCTTAAACCATTTATCAAAAACATTAGGTCTAATGTTTAGCGTCTTAAAAATTATTTTAATCTACTGCTTTTCGTTTATTCTACAGAAATGTTACTGGAGTTTTTATCTTTGTTTTCTGATCGCTTCCAGTAATCGTTCGTTTTGTATATAACATCCTCATAAAACTGAGGAAATTGTTTCACAATTCTCTGTTTGCTTAACTTTTAACATTTAAACTTTTTGAGAAAAAATACTTTACGACAACGTGACTTCTTAGAAGTTATGTGTTCTAAGTATTATTTTACGGCTTAAGGCCTGGGTCTTGAAAAATAATATAACTGACAGATTAGAGGCATTCAAAATGTGGTCGAATTTTAAGATTGAGTTCAGTAAAATTTGTCACCAGAATAATAGAGCAGAAGAAAGAGGTACTGTCTGTCTATAACTTTATGGCCTCCGGTAGTGAGGAGCAATTTGCGGACTATAAAACCATTTCAGAAAACATTTCTAATTTTTTTTAAGTAACTAAAACTTGTTCTATATCGTACTTTGCATGTCTTTGTTCTTTAAAATTATTTTGATAAAACGCTTAATAAGATAATGTATAATGTAGTAAAAGTTTTGTTTTTGAAGAAAAAACTGTCCTCGTAACTTAAAAAGTAATTCTTTTCTGTTAAATTTTATTGCATCATCGTTTTCCATAATTATTACAGAACAAACCTGCCTCGTATTTTGTTAATCCGTGAAATAGTTGTTGAACAATGACGATGTATTTGGAAAAAATACGGGTTTTTCTGCAAAAACAAAACTTGTACTATATTATACGTTATCTCAGTAAGCGTAAGTTTTCCGAAATATTTTTATAGAACAAAAGATAAACGAAATACTTTTTTTCATAAAAATACGTCATTTCCGACCTATTTTAATTACTTAAAAAAAATTAGGTGTCTTTTTTCTGAAATGGTTTTACAATCCGCATATTGCTTCCCTTGCCGGATGCCATCAAATTATAGACAGACAGTAAGAACTATAAAAGTATGAAAATTGTAATACTTGGGTCGTTATGAGAGGGGTGAAGTAGAACTTATTTCATGTAATAATTTAGGTAAAGATTTTCAGCAAAAGAGGTCAGGAAAAAAGCAAATTGTTGCTGAAGAACTTGGGAATGAGGTTCAGTTGCAACTCCACTGATTTAATTTAAGCTTCAGCATTCAGAGTTCTTAGTTGCACAGATGACTGCCAAACTACTTAAAGAAGATGGTACCCTAAAAACTAAGACAGTTACGTGAACAATTTTACATAAAATTTCCAATTTTAATGGGTATTTTATTCATTTCTATTTATATCATAGGAAATTTCTCCAACAATTAAACCGAAAAAATCACTGAATTTTTATAAAGAATAATGAACTCACCGGGTTGGTCAAGAGGTAAAGTCGTCGCTATGAGTCAGTTGTTTAATAGTTGATTTTTGGAGACGAAGGTTCCTGGTTCAAATCCTAGTAAAGGTAGTTACTTTTATACGGATTTGAATACTAGACAGTGGTTACCAGTGTACTTTGATGGTTGGGGTTCAATAATTGAACGAAAGAAAGAAAAGTATGGTTATGAATTTAAAGAAAGAAAGTATGGTTAATTATTAACCATACTTTCTCAGGAATGGTCAGCCTGAGTCTGTACAAGACTACACCTCATTTACACGTCATACAAATCGTTCTCATCTCATTGGGTCATGGGGTTGCTTATTGTTCTAAACCGAACAGATTGCAACGTGCACACATTAGGGATTAAAAATAAAGAAAAAAAATATTATAATAATAGGGAAAAATTAATTAATATTGAAGGAAAATTTTTAAGAATAAAGCGATCAGAAATTTTAAGAAAAGAAGAAGAATACAATGAAAAAATGCTTAATTCTTTTTTGATTCACCCGTTACATATCTCGTCAAACAACCATCATTCCACATGTCGGTGTGTTCATCTACTTTTTCTTCTTATTATTTTTTTATACCATTACATTCTTATTTATTGTTACATAACAGTCGTTTATAATCTATTTTATGCTATGTATACCATATTTATTTATAATAATATTACATATTATTATAATATAAAAGATGTAATTGAGCAATTTCATTTACATTTTTTAAAAAACAGTTTATAAAATACTTTACCACACTCCTATTCGTATCGCTTCATTTATTTTATGAGACTAGTTTATTTTTTCAGTTCATGCGTTAAATTGTATTATAGTGCACTACGGTATCTTAATTTGTTCATCTTTCTGACTCATCAACTTTTACATTTAGCGTTATAAAATTCATAAAAAATTATATATTAGTCCGCTTAACTTTGTTTTATTTTTATTGTAATACAAATTTACTTAGATTAAAACTTCACAAAATATATATTTTAAAGTAATCATTTGATTTTCTCTGTTTTATGATTTATTCAATTTTTTATTATACTGTATTTGAATACTTGCCCTAAAGGCAAATTTCAGTAACAAACTTAGAATTTAATTGTAAATACAACATTAAATCTTATTTAAAATGTCATAAATTATTATAATTATTATAAGTTTTTCTCTATTGTTCTGCAGTCTATAAGCAAATTACCTTTTAAGCAAATTAACTTTTCCAATCTATCTCTGACTAATTTATTCATTCATCAAGAAATTGCTAAAACTTAAAGGTCTAGAAACTTGAAATTTGGTATGTGTTACTTGGTACTTGATTACTTGGTACTTGAGTACTTGGTTTAGTATGTTACTTGAGTCACAAGTTTGCCTTTGGTTTTAACGAGTGGTAAAGAAGGAAAGCATCAGTGCGCATGTGCGACTACTTTAGTATCAGTTCGCCACCACACCAACGTAAACTATACTTAGAGAACACAGAACAGTATACCGTGGAACCTTTTATAGGTTAACTGTACGAATATAACTGTTACCGTAAACGGAAATGTCGGTTTCTCGAAATTTCTGTCGAACTATTCACAGTACTGAACGAAATCTAATATGCAATGTAATAAAATGCTATGAAGTCGTTGAAGCTAAACAAAAATACTTTTAAGTGCCTCTTAACAAAAGCCGTCATCGAGCGGTTAACTATTGTGATGTTTCTCTTTCCACTATTCGAAATATAAAGAAGGAAGTTAAAGACGGCGAAGAAGATAATTCTTCGTTAACAGTTTTATGACCCCAGGTAAAAAAAGGAACTGGTTATATCAATAAGAAAGTGATGCCGACATGTGAAACGTTATTACTTTTTTTAAAAGTAAGGCAAAATTTTGATTAGAAACTTTATAGGTTAAGAAACATTTTAAAGGAAATGGAGTTTAAGTGGAAAAAGTGTCAATCACAACGAATTATATTAATTAAAAGGTAAAATGTGGTAAACAAACGGTACAATTGCAAGGTAGTAATATGTAGTGTCTCACTGTTAAAGTTGGCAGCACTGTCAGATTTCTCTTTCCTTCCTCACAGCCAATCCACACACAAAAGGCATTCTCGTGACTCACTATACTTGCTGTTAACAAAAGAAATATGGGCTAAAAAAACTCAAATCAGTTGTTTTTACTACTATAAAAAAATCTGGTGTGAAACACTCACACAACTTTCTCTTGCCAGTGCAAATAATTAACAATAAACCTAACATTAGTAATAAAACATAAGAAATAAACAAAAAATTAACCTCAACAAACATAACCTAATTTTAATCATGAGTGAAAGACGCAAAATGAAAATCAACCTCAGTTTGGCTTAGAAATACGGAAAATCACTCTTTCTCTCTAAACTAGGCTCTGTAGAGAAAAATGCTTTAAATAAAAGTTGTAGATCTTTTAATTTTCTATAAATTTAATTATATACACTTTTGTCGTAAAATGCATACTAAGGCCGAAATGTTAAAAAAATCGATTTTTCTCACGTTTTCGTGAGAAAAAAAACAGAAAATCGCAAATTACCGCTAAACTAAGCGTTATACAAAAAAAATGTTTGAAATAAAAGTTGTAGGTTTTTAAATTCTCTACAACTTTTATTATATAAGTTTTTGCGCTAAAATTTATATTAAAGCCGTAATCTTAAAAAAACAACGTTTTTACGTGAAAACAGCCTCATCGAGAATTTCAGCAAACATGGCGCCTACCCTATCTTGTAGAGAATAAAAAATTGAGTAAAATAGGCGATTTTAAAATAAATCGTAGGACCAGTTTTTGAGAAAATCGCAAAAAACTGAAAAATTATACGAATAAACTACTACTTCCGGTTGACCAATTTTGATGAAAATGTTCGTGTCGCGTCCGGTAGTGATATGTAACTTAAGTTTCAAGTTTCAAGTTCGTACGATGTTCCGTTCTTGAGATATTCTGTTCACACACAGACACACAGACACACACACACAGACACACACACAGACCAATCGCTAAAAACATGTTTTTTTTGGGTTCAGGGGGTCTGAAAACGTATAGATCCGGTGAAAACTCGATTTCGAAAAATCGACATGAAAACAATACTTTCCTTCCTATATATTCATATAGGCAAGAGAAAGTAATAATGTGTATCGAGATTCAAATATTATTATTTTTTATTTAAAATTGAATCAACATTAGTAACACTGCGGATTTATGGGGTGTATGGTGTTTTAATTGAACAGTTAACTCTTAAATTTTAAAGTGCTAATGTAGGCCTATGTAAAGCAAAAATAACTTCTTACAGTATTTAAATGTTCAGAATAAAATCACAAGAAACAGAATTGATGATTATTATGTTACTAATCACAACACTAAATTATTAACAAAAACCTACTTATTCAGGTATAAAATACATGAATAAATTACTACAAGCTTTAAAAAGTTATGGTAGTCTTTATTTGCTTAAAACGCTAGAAAATTATTAATTTATAAAATATTTTACAGTACACGAGAGTTCCTTTCTAAATATTTTTTAAAATTTATTTAAAAATAAATTTCTTAGTAAACGTTAAGGTAAACTATGTATTATTAGGGTAGATAAAAAGGATTACATGAAATGTTTACTGTGGTAAATATGCAATAATAAAAAGGTAATGAACGAATTGATAATTAATAAATTATTGTTAATGTTTAGTATTATCAGTTTTACTTTGTGCTCCCTTTACGGACAACCCTGGATGGAGTTTACAAAAAAAATATGATAAAATCTCCAGATCTTACCAGGAATCAAACTTTAGACTTTTTTCTGTTTCCCATAACTGACGGTGGAGTATTAAATTATTTACACTCGATCTGCTAGTTTCAGGGCAACAAAAAATAGTTCTGATTCTTATCTCATAGTCAGACAATTATATGATTGAATCATTTAAGAAAATAAGAGGTAGAAGTGTAAAATACACTAGTCAGAGTTATCTCCTCTGAGATTTATAAATTTTATTGTACAGCCAGCCCCTGTGGTGAATGAAGTAAAGGTGTCATTTGCAGGGTGGAAAGTAAATGCTTTTTGGAGGCCTGACATGCTGATAAGCGTAAGCTACTTTTCTACTCAGTGTGGAAGGCAATAGTAAACCACCTCACTTCTCGTTCTACTTAGTAATGCCTCTATTGGTTTAAACCAGCATTTCGGTTGATAACCTAAACAACAATATATATGTTTTTTATCCCACTAACCACTATGCTTCGCAAAAGATAAGATTTGTTAGTTTTAATTGAAACCGGGCTATTCTTGAATTGTATATAATTTAACTTAAAAAATCAAACGACTGTTCGTTTGGTTGAAATCCTTACTGTAACTTTGTCACGTAGGTACACAGCGCAACTTTTAACATTTTAGTAAAATACATAAATGACGAATTTAGGTAAAATACTTTACCTTATTAAACAAAATTTACACAAGGTATTTTCACTTTAATTAATATAAAAAAAAAAACAAAAAATTAAACAAAATATCTTGATGAACAATTTATAATAATTCCAACAATTTATTTAATGTAAGTATTAGGTACCTAATTATAATTTTAATGACCATTTATTTATTTTTTCATTGTGCAAATATGTACACAAAAAGAAAGTTTATTTTATAATAAGTTACTTTCTTTGTTATGGAAATACGGATGTCGTTTTATAAAACTTTCATAACCTTCATTAAATAAATTAAACTTAACAAGTCGTATAACTTAATAAAATAGAAGATGGACAAGAAATGTAAAATAAATACAAAATAAGTTAAATATTTTTATTAGATACTTAGTTTAACCTATTTACGGTAAATTCAAGTAGTGTGTTTATTTAAACTTTCTTCCTTTTTATATTTTTTAATATGTATCTAAAATCATTGTGATTAAGCAATTTTACTATTATTATTTAAGTAGTTTGATATTTAACCAGTTCGAAGTAAAGATTTCTTGAATTATATTTAAAACTGGTAGGTGTCTTATGTGAAACGTTATAAAGATTATCAAAAATTTTTAAATTATTTTACTTTATAATTCATAAAAAAAATATTTTATTTTTGACTTTCGTGTCAGTTCAACAAGTAGAAACTGCTTTAAAAAGTTAAGATACACCGATTAGGCAAGCGGTGATAATTTTACAGCCTGCTATAAACACGTTTCATTGGGTGTTGTTCAAAATAAAATTAACTTACAGTTAGAATAAAATTTTATTTTTAATTAATATTTTATTAAATCGGTTATGAGTTGAGGTGGCGGTAATCTTATTCTTACAAGGTTCAAACACCACTGATTTTTAACAATAAGAAACATGTTCTTCTTATACCGGGTGTCCCACGGAATTTGAACCATAGGGAAATAGCATTGATTTTCATTAATTTGTTAATATGTTCTTCCCACGAATAAATGAAGACTTGTTACAGTCATGAATCATTAGAAAATGTTTAGACCTTTAAAAATATCAATTTTGATACATTTTAAGCTGTAATATAGCTTAAATACAGAAATACATAAATTTGTAACAATTTTCCATTTATGTATTGTAAATTTTATGAACGTTTTGCATAGTACGTTTGTAGTAATGGTAACGTTCTGGTGTACATATATAATTTCCTTCAGCATTATTTAATTTTCAGAGACAGCTGATTGTTGCAATAATTTTAGATGATAAAACAAAACTGTCAAAATTAAAAAATAAATGAATTAATTATTTATAATATTTCCAATATTTCTGTATTTAAGCTAAAATACAGCTTAAAATGTATCAAAATTGATATTTTTAAAAGGTCTAAACATTTTCTAATGATTCCTGACTATAACAAGTTTTCATTTATTCGTGGGAAGAAAATATTAACAAACTAATGAAAATCAATGCTATTTCCTTATGATTCAAATTCCGTGGGACACCTGGTATAAGTAGGTTTGTTAAATACAACATTTACAAATAATTTAAATTTGAAATAACAAAATAATTTAAATTTAAATTCAAATAACTTATTAAAACATTCTTTAACTAATTTTTATATAAATAATTTTTTACAAATTTAAAAGTTTTCAAATACTTTTAAAATATAATAAGATCAAATGATCTTTATGCAGTAGATCATCATGTAAGATCTCCTACAAGGTGTGTAGTCTTGTACAGACTCAGACCAATCATTCCTGAGAGAGTATGGTTAATTGAACCTTAACCATCAAATACTTAGTATTTAAATCCGTATAAAATTACCTACTAGGCTACTTTAATTGGGTTTGAACAACGGAATCTTCGTCTCCATTCATTAGCTGTTAAACAGCTGACTCTCGGCGATGATTTTACCGATAGACCAACCCGGTGGGGTACAAATTAGCTAACTTATAAAATTATAAATTGCTATTAACATAATATTAAAAAAAAACAAATATAATTTGTCTAGTTCGAATCTACTCGTTTTCTTTTCTTATTTAATTTATAATTAAAATAGAAAAAGAAACTGAAAAAAGAAAAGAGTATCTGATTCAATTTAACTTTTACATAAATAAATATAAAACGGTAAAGTATAAAATTTACTGTAGTAAATCTACGATTTAGAAGGGACATTTTCTGATACACAAAAGGAATCGAAACAACGAAGCAGAAAGTAAGGATGTATTGATAAAAAATGAACTTACTGAAAGGGTTAAACGAACAGCTTAGAAGTTTAAGCATTGTTTTTCACTTAAGTTATATTCACCTACATATATATGTAGTTAAATATACATATATACATTTTAAGTAATACAAACGAACAATACCATCATTTTTACATCTGTATTGAACACTCACCTGTAGTGTATTATAAAGAAGACTGAATTTAAAAAGAATAAGAAGCGTGTTCCGTGGTATGCTTACTGTTATAGTACATTTTTAGTTGTACTCTATTCTTTGCAATAATATTGCATGTGTTGAATATCGAATTAGCTACTTCATCAATATAATGGCAATACACATGTTCTCAATTTAATGTAATGCACATACTTAATGCATTCATAGCAATAAAGTTATCCCATATACTGCATTGTATTGATACAAAAAGTTAAAACACAGTATGTACTACCGTTGTTGTTTAGGTCATCAGCCAAAAGCTGGTTTGAACCTCTAGAGGTTTTACTAAATAAAACGAGGAGTGAGGTGGTTTACAATTGCCTTCCTCACTGAGTTAAAAAATATGCTTATCAGCATGCCAAGGCCTCTGAAAAGCACATATTTTTCACTCTCCAAATGTCACCTTCACTTAATTCACCACAGGGTCTGGCTGTATAATGAAATGCATTACTTTCAAAGGAGATGATTCTGATTAGTGGTTTTTTCACCTCTACCTTTTCTGATCTCAAATGATTCAGTTATTTAATTGGCTGACCATGTGATAAGAAACATAACTATTTTTCACCCTAAAACTATAGTTGATTTCAGGTTCAGAGTGCAGTATGGAAAGTCCATAAGCAATATATTTCATATAGGAGTTTAAGCGTTACTACAATAAGTAAAAATATCGACTTCGCGCTACAACACGTTCTTATTTACGAACTCCTATTGAATAAAGTAATACGAAAACACACTTAATATTTGTATCTTTTTAAAGATCAGGTACCGACAATTATTATAGTAATGGATTTGTTAATTAATTTTATTGCCTTTTTTATTATTTTAAAGTAAAAAATAGTTATTGTTAAAATTTTGTTTGAATAACAGTCGTTAATATCTCGGAAAGGTTTAAACATTGTAATAAAACTCCTCTGGCCCGACAGTGAGGGTGACGAAGAGAGAGACGTCATACCCCTTTCTTTTCTATGCACCTACGGTCTTTTATCTAAATATCAGAGTATTATAAAAAAACATTTATATGTTTTTAACAGAGTATAATAACATTTAAAGCGTCATAAAATACGATTCATTAGGAAGCGAAAGCATTTTTTTCAAAATGTTTTGATTAAAAATGAGCTTGTTGAACCGTGGTAAGCGAAACTCTAAATATTTTTGCCCGTGACCTTCGGATGGTGTCGGCGGAGGAGGGCTGATGTTTTCCGTACGCCTGATAACACAACGGGTTCTCATAAGAGCTGTACTGCATTCTGAACGTGAAATAGAGTCTAACAGATAGAGTGCAAATAATTGAACACTCCACCTATCTGTTATCGATATATATGTACCACTGATAGTGCGCAAAACTAAATCTATAAAATGTGTTTGTCGTGAAAATTAGAGTAGCAGTTTCAAGTAAATTGAAATACTATAGCAATTATTTAATATATAATAATAATATACAATAATCATTATAATATAATAATCATTGGATATATATATTTTTTTGGTAAAATTTCGCTTATTGCCTTATCGTGCCCTATATGAATATACAGGTAAGGGATGTACTGTTTTATGTCGATTTTTTAAAATCGAGTCTCCCCGTAAGTACATGTTTATAAGCCCCCTGAACCCAAAAAACATGTTTTTAGTGGTCGGTCTGTGTGTGTTTGAACGAAATATATGAAGAACGGAATAGCGTACGAAGTTGAAACTTAGAATTCAAGTTAGGTACCACTAGAGGACTCGACATAAACATTTTTCATCAAACCCACCAAAATTTTGCTAATATATCAAATATATGTTTTTTTGGTAGTTTAGGCAACCTAATAACCAACTAAAAACTAAACTATACTATTTTTCAAGGCTGATGAGCTCTGAACGTATGCATTGCCCCCTACCCACTTTTTAGCTAGCCAATGACTTGCCAGCAACGTTGCCAATACTTGCTCTTGTAGCTCTGTTCAATATTTCATCAGCCATTTTTTTTTGGTCTTCAATAACAATAATTATAACCTATCAACATACAATCAGATGATTGTATTATAAAGTATTGCATGTTAAAGCGCTCTTTAATCGATGTGTTCAGTACGAGATGCAAGATGAGAGTGAACTATTGCGGCTCTTGTACGCATGCGCGCGTAATATTTGTCAGGTACAATCTGACAACGCTGGCAAACGTTCTTATTGGTCTAAACGTGTGGAACAGCAGAGCTCATCAACCGTGAAAAGCGTATTAGTAAAAATACATAGGTATATTAGCAAAATAAACTAAAACTCTACACCGTAATCTGAAACGGAAGGTTAAGAAGGATACAGAGTTAAAATTTATAAAGTATTGACAGTTTCCATATTGACTTATAGAATTGGCATCTGGACTTTACATTAAAGAGAGGAACAGACGGCAGGAAGGAGAAATGAGATTTCTGTGGGCTATCAAAGGTAGTTCCAGTTTGAACAGACTTTGGAATTAAAATATTCGAGGACAGTTGAGAGCCCAAGCACTAAATATTAAATTCAGTGAGTACCAAAAGAACTGGAGATAAAATGTTCAGCGGATGCTTCCGGGAAGAATAACCTTAAAAGCACTGAGGTACAAACCTGAAGGAATCAGGGGTGTGGGAGGCACTGGAAAACATAATCAGAGTCAATTTTTTATCAATCCTTGGTGGAAGAAGAAAACTAAGCCAATAAGTTAGTAAGGAGGAAAGAAACATTTATGTTCTGAGAAGCCAGTAGCTAGAGTTTACAAAGGTAGACCTGTGCCGCGTAAGGAGGAGTAGTGAAGGAGAGATGAAATAAAAAACGAAGTAGAAAGAAAGAAACTTGCAAGTACTACTAGTATGTAAAAAATACCACAAACTCTGAAATTCAATCCGTTAAAATTAAATTTGTATAAGCGACATATTTATTTCTTTTAAACTTAAATCTCTCATCTACTATACAGTCACTAAAAGGTTTCATTTTCAACAACCTACCAAAACCAAGGAATTATCTTATAACCGTATAGTGTTGACTGAGCCACTTTGCAAAACAAGCATTTCTTTTTACTTTCTTTAAATTCTAACAACATAATTTATCAAATCAAATGGATGCTTAACTGACATTTTAAGTACGGAACAAAATTATACTTAAACAAAAGGACCAGTTTTAAAGTTCGCTACTGATCCGTTTATTTTATTTTATAGTATTTTTTCTTCCTATCTTAATCTTCTTCTTTTCTTTCTTAAGAAATATAATATATATATATATAATTTATTTTTAGTTTTTAAATGAACTGTCACCGAAAACGAAGCAATTAAAGTATAAATGTTTCTGTCTCTATCAAAGTGTGTGCGCAAGTAGTTATCTATTTTTTTTCATTTATTAAAAACACATTCCTGAAATACAATTCGACATTTCTTTATCTTATATTTTTATAAAATAAATCCTTTTAAAATATACTTTATAACTATATTCTTATTTAATAGTTTGTAGGAACAAAAACCGTAGTGTTTGTAGATTACGATAAGATAAAAGACGATTTTGACACAATATTTTAAACAAATTTCAATGATGAAAACTTACGAATTGTTTATTATCTGAATTAACAGTTATTACAGTGCAGGATTTATTTGTAGATATTTTAATTTAATTTTTGAATTGTTTAAACAAATTTTTCAGAAATATTTATTTATTAAAAACACGATTTTTTACTACAATAAAGTCAAATTGTGCACAATACGACATTTCTTTGATAAACGTGTAAGCTATTCTACATATCATTTTTAATAAAATTGTACAATTTTCTTCTTTTTTTTTTATTTATTTAACGTCGCATCAACATCAAGGTCATTAGCGACGACGTTGGGGTGTAACTGTGTGTGATGAGGATGAAATGATTTTTTGTAACGTATGAAAATATGCCGTGCCTGAGTGGGATTCGAACCCAGGACCGCATGATGAGAGGCGAGCACGTTACCAACTGCGCCAATGCGGCCGGCATTGTACAATTTTATTTAACTGTGGTAAAATTTGTAATTCTTTATTGGTATATTTTTACGTATTATTCATTGAATATAAAATTCAAGTAGCCTGTTTAAGTAATGTTTGCTCATCAATCTTAGAAATCTCACGTTCAATGTTTGTCTTCAATCATCAAATGTATGAGGATTGTATTAAAAACAACACTTTTAAAATATCCCCACATGTGAAAGTCTTCTGGTGTACGATCTGGGGATCTTGGAAGGACAATTTACCCCTTAAGGACAATTTTTTTGGAAAATTTACTCTTTCAATATCAAACGATTTTATCTTGTAACATGTCTAGCGCGTCATCGGCTGTATGAAAAGTTACATTATACTCTGTGTTTTTGATAGATAATAAATTACCGTGAAATGTGAATATGAAGAAAAAACAATCGCCAGAATTTATAAATTCGTAAATAATTAAACCAATTGTAAAAAGAAGATATCTATAAAACTTTGCTCACATTATTATTCTAAATATAATTAGTTTCCCATGCCCATAACGGCCAGGTGGAGTGTTAAATTAATTGCACTCAATCTATTTGTTCCAGGGCTACAAAAAATAGTTCTGTTTCTTATCACATAGTCAGCCAATTATATGACTGAACAATTTAAGAACAGAAGAGGTAGAGGTGTAAAGACACTAGTCAGAGTCATCTCCTCTGAGAGTAATGAATTTCACTATAAGGCCAGATTGGTGAATGAAGTGAAGGTATCATTTGCAGGGTGGAAAGTGAATGCTTTTCGGAGGGACTGGCATGCTGATAAGCATACTCTTTCAACTCAGTGAGGCAATAGTAAAGGCAATAGTAAACCACTCACTCCTCGTTTTTATTAAGTAAAACCTCTAGAGGTTCAAATCAGCCTTTCGGCTGTTGACCTAAACACAACTGGTTTCCCATATCTGTTAGATACCTACATAATTGGTTGTTGTTTAGGTCATCAGTTGAAAGGCTGATTTGAATCTTTAAACGTTTTACTTAGTAAAACGAGGAGTGAGGTGGTTTACAATGCCTTCCTCACTGAGTTGAAAAGTATGCTTACTAGCATGCCAAGCTCTTTGGAAATCATCTGCTATCCATCCTGCAAATTACACCTTCACCTCACTCACCACAGGGTTTGGCTGTGTAATGAAATTCATTACTTTCAGTGAAGATAGCTCTGACTACTGTCTTTTGCATCTCTATCTCTTCTGTTCTTAAAAGATTCAGTCATTTAGTTGGCTGACCGTGTGATATAAATAGAACTATTTTTGTAACCCTGGAACTAGCACATTGAGTGCGAATAATTTAACACTCCACCTGTCTGTTAATGGGCAGACATGTTAGGACAAAGAAGAAACTTTTTGTATCATATCAAGTGACTTAAAATTTAACGGTTTATATATTATAGATTATTTTACTGATACTTTAAAAGTAACTAGGTATTATTTTTGAAATCGGGTGATCACAAGTTTTTAATCTTTAGTGATTCTGATAAGCAACCGTTCAGGATGATGCAGAGTTACCACATGCCTTCTCAAGTAATCACAAAACGAAAGATTTACAAAAAGAAATTAAGGAAACCCTATAGAAATATTTGAAAATATTTAATTGGTTTTAATTTTGTTTTCTATCAGAAATAATACAATACAAAATAAAAAACATGGATCTATTACAAGTAAAATCGGACTACAATGCATAAAACTTAAGTATTCTTGAAGGAAAAATTGTTTGTTTGATAAATAACAGCATAATGATCAGAAAATTACAAAGAAGAACAATGCTATGGATAATCAGATGTAATCTTTGATACACAAAAGATTATTTAAACGAGATGATACTGCAATCGATATAATGAACAAGAAAACTGGTAAGATTGTTATGTATATCGATATTTACTAGTAATAGTTTAGGCAATACCTAATATTGTATCTGCTATACTGAAAAATTGTTACTTGAAAATGAAATGAGCGTATATTCTATATCTTGTTCCCTTGTGTGGGAAAACAATAGCATAATGTACATAAAGGAAGAATTATGTCTTAACGACCACCAATAAGCAACCTCTGAAGTTACGATAAAAAAAATGTAAAGAATGATGTTACATTAAGCCTAATTTATGTGAATCTTGGTCCAAAATAATAGGGTATAAGTGATCGAGAACTAATAGAGGCCGCCGGCCGCGATATGATATCCTTCTCTATCTTTCTGCCTATACATTAAACCCCCTCCAACAAACAACCTATATTATATCCTTAATCTGCTTTTCATACAAATTATTGATTGCACAATAATAAAAATTTATTTTAAATTCGATAAATACTTAAAATTTTCTTAATTATATAAAATTAATAATGTTAAACTAGGAAAAGTGTTTTGTAATTACATATGTATTTTATTTCTAAATACTTAACCTCCTGAGACCTGACGGTATAGTATAGACTACTATACCATGTCCTTGCATTGATTGAGACCCAGCAGCTTTTTACATGGTGCCTGGCTTGAGACCTATAGTATACTATAGTATAGTATACTATAGTATACTATACTATAGTATAGTGTATTACAAAATTATTATTAATTGTATTACAATAATTATTACAGTATACTATACTGTAGTATAGTGTACCATAGTATAGTATAGAGACCTATAGTATACTATAGTATACACTATACTGTAGTATAGTGTACTATAGTATAGTATAGAGACCTGTAGTATACTATAGTATACTATAGTATACTATAGTATACTATAGTATACTATAGTATACTATAGTATAGTATACTATACCAGACATATTGCAGTCCTGATGAGAAAAATTATGGTACTTTGGTTGAGACCAATGGTACCTTGATTATACCTTCATTATACCTTGATTTCACTGGCATTTCACATACATATTACGTAATACATTTGACTTTTTACCAGTGCACACCATATTGTGGAAATTTGTTGTACTACAAATGATGTTTTCCTTCTATTCTGTTTATCCCTATCAAAATGAAATACAACGCTTCAACTCCATCTACAAATGGAAAATATTTCTCAGGACTCAACCCTTGCACCATAAAGGTAAAGTATACTATACCAACATGTCTCTACCAATGCACATCACAACTGATATGTGAGAACTCAAAAAATACCTCAGGTCCCAATATGATAAGCTTAGTTCTGAATTCCGTTTTTCACCACTCATCTTCATCAATCATCCTTCTTACCTTCTACATTAGCTGTAATTGCATAACAGTCAGAAATAAAACCAAAAAGAAAACTTTGATCAAAAAGCAGCTGAGTCGGTACAACATTTATGAGTCTGCTACCAATGTACGAGTATTTAAATTGTTTCCTAAGTTATCATTAAATTAGAATTTGCTGTTTCAAATTTATTAAAATTTTTATGGTCTTAAACTATAAGCGGAACTGATTTTAATATTAAATGAATTCTTATATTTAACAATATATTTAAATATACTTTTTAAATAAAGTTGTCTTAATGTTAATACATTAAATTTTAAGAAAAAACACAGTGTAACCTCGATTATACGTCAGTATCGGGACCGTGACCTTGACGAATAACCGAATAGACGGATAACAGAAAATTCACACATACAATAACGTAATTCGCTGGTGGTCTAGATGAAATTGAACCAAAAAGTTTACAAGTGAATTATACACGTTTATATTTGTACAACTAAACTAAAAAAACCTGGTTCAGAACTATATACTGTTGCAATTAAGATGTTCACTTTGAAATAATCTAACATCTTCTCCTGTTTCTTTGAGGCTCGAGCTTTCTGTATGGCAATGTTCCGTATTTCCAATGAGTTTTTAATGCAATGTTCCATATTTGCGATGAATTTGTTATGCAATATTCCGTATTTGCGCTTCACAAAATAGGTACCTTACTGTAATGTGTTGTTGTTTAGGTCACCAGCCGAAAGGCTGGTTTGAACCTCTAGAGGTTTTACTAAGTAACGAGGAGTGAGGTGGTTTACTATTGCCTTCTTCACTGAGTTGAAAGAGGATGCTTATCAGCATGCCAGGCCCTCTGAAAAGCACCACTTTCCAACCTGCAAATGACACTTTCACTTCATTCACCGCAGGGTCTGCCTGTGTAGTGAAATTCATTAAGTTCAGAGGAGATATCTCTGACTAGTGTCTTTTACATCGCTACCTCTTCTGTTCTTAAATAGTTCAGTCATATATTTGGCTGACTATGTGATAAGAAACAGAACTATTTTTTGTAGCCCTGGACCAAACAGATTAAGTGCTATTAATTTAAAACTCCACCTGCCATTTATGGGCAAACTGAAATGTAATAAACGGGGGGCATTGACAGATAACAGAAAGTAACGGTTAAAAAAGTCACGGTTGATTGAGGTTTTACGGTTAATATATGCTAGAATACGATTTATGGACAATTAAAAAATATTAAAAGCATTTTGGTTCTCACATATTTAAAATCACTTCGTTCACACTTTTGGAAGTACAAGGGAATGAAGAAAGAGATTGGCTTCAAACAAAGTTAAGAAAACTAGTACCTTTAGGAAAATATTACTCGGTTAAGATCAGGAAAGTTCCAAATAGAATCTTTAACCAACTTTGTGAACTAGAGTATATCCTGAAAAGAATATTTTTACAAAAGATTTCAAATGAAGTATGTCTGAGAGAAGTTAGAAGAAAGTAAAAGAGACAGAAGGAATACGGAAAGAGAGAGAGATACATTTGTATGATAGTTGATAAATTATTCTTTCCCCTGTGCTATCATTCTTGTGACCGCTCTTGTATGGCTTGCCACCTACATTATTAATGTATCCGTAAACCTAAGGTTAACTAATCTGAATAATAAAAGACTAATAAATTATTAACCTTAAGTATATTATTTCCAATGAATGGACGTAGAAAGGTTGATACATACGATGCATAAAATTAAGTGCGATTAACATTAAAATATTAATCTAGTTGTTAGATTAGGCCTACTAGATTCATTCATCAAGTGTCCGTACTGCAAGTTACTCTGATCTGTTGTATGAATGAATAACATGTCAACGTACTGTGACACATTCTTAACCGGAAATACGGTCATTGTAGTAAACAATGTTAATTATATACCAGGTGTGTAAAAAATCTGGAACTGGTAAATCTTTGGTCAAATAACTTATTGTAACGAAGAATAAACAGTAGAGAATACTGTAGAAAACAGAATACTGTAGAATACTGAGAAAACAGAATAGAATAGAATAATCAGTAGAGATGTACTTTTTAAGTACCCGAAATTTATGTCCGCCATCTTGGATTCCGCCATATTGAATCTATTTTTTAAAAATAGGACGGTAAACTTGTAGCATATGATTTCGATGCAGAATTTCACGAGAAAAACAATGACGAAACCCGTTTAACGATATATTTCACCGTTCTTTAGATATTAGCCATTAAAATGTACAGATAAGGAAAAACGCTATCACCAAACTCTGTCTCCATTATTTGCGGTAAAGAAACATAAATGATTTTGTTACTAAAAATACTAAATCTACTAATTTAAGGGTACCTGGAATCTCTATCTCCATAATATTAATGTGAGGAACATTTTCTTAAAAATTGTTACAGTTATCCTGTCCAAGTTTATTGTGGTTACTTTTCAGGGTATTCTACGACCACAGAATTAATAGCATCTTTATAATATATTGTAAGGAAGTTAAGGAAATGTTTTTTCGAAATTACCACTTTTGAAAATCATAATTTTTTGCCTATTTAAGTGGAACATAAATATCAAACACATTATTTTACTGTATATTAACTCAGTACATTGCAATTATGGTATAAAGGGCTGTGCAAAAATGTCATTAAAATCCGTTCACAGCTAGCTGAGAAAATGCTCCGTATGTGTCAAAAATTGCTATTTACGGGAAACAAGAAGAAACTAAAAAAGAAAACATTATAAATTGCAAATTAGTTACCTCTAATACATTCCAGGATCATAATCTGGAAATTCCTTAACTGTTAGTTACATTCACAGCTGGTCTAATGTCAACGTGTAGCTTTAAAACAAAAGAAATTAGGAATTTTTCGTTTGTCATTCAAAAAATAGATGTGTTTATGCAAACTGGTAACGTTTAGAAAATAGCGTAAGGGTTCAACATATTTTTAATTTTTGTTTTTGGGGGTATAAAAACTACAAAAACCCTAACACATTACACATTATTGAATGCAGAAAACTCTTAATTTTAATAATGTGCAAAAAAACCGGAAGTGAAAATTTTCAATTTTTTCCGTTACGGGTACCCTTAACATCATCTTCTTACGCAAAAATTAATTCTGCAGTCCGTTCAATAATGTATCTTCTCGTAAGTAGATAAAACGATAATTTTTATTGTGAATTTTTAAGTATTTTGTCGTCAAAGTTCAAAACGTCTTATGTCGTTATAAATATATTTGTTTTCTATGTACCACTGTATTCTTAGAATTGTACGTAAAAATTTAGTTGCACGTAAGAAAACGTTCTATAAGGTCAATATCGGAATGTTTTGTTGTCCGCTCAGAGTGTATCCCATTGTATCACAGTGTTGAATTTTTTTCTTGTAAATAGTTTTATAATAAAAAATAATGAAGCTAATTTTTTTAAAAAATCGGTAAATTTTAATGTACTGTCAGTCAGTTGGATGCCACCGTTTTATTTTGGCTTGGTGAGGCAACAGAAATTTTTAAGTTCAAGTCTAGTTATTTCCGTTACTGCTGAAAGTATATTCCCCTGTTCCGGCGTCTGTCTCGGTGTAATTCATAGCTATGTCTATGTGGAATTTGTAAGTATTATTATTATAATTTTTAATATCAGAGTTTTAGTCCCTAAAATTTTTAAGTTTATTTTACATCCTAACTTTTAACCTTCCTTTATCTTCCACAGGATAAACAAAACAAAAGATAAATGTAAGAAATAATGAGAAATTCCACAAACTTACTTCTTGTCAATATGTAGGAACTTCATATCCATCGCATGTATTGATGTGAATACATTTGTGGCTCCTTGGACTACACATTCTCTCGTTTCTGGCATGGCTACTGGTGTACATGTCGCTAAAAATACAGGTTCATTTCTACTACATAATGGTAAAAATGATAAATAGTGACCTTGAACTAAGACTACCTGTAACAAAAGAAAAACATAAATATTAATTTTATTATTGAGTATTAATGGAAAAAATTAAGGGAATGGGAAATCAATAGATTATTAAGGGATAGTTAGTGGAAAATTAGGAAAAAATTAACCTACACAATTATCATCGTCATCGTACTACTAATTGTATAATTTTTACAGTCGTAAATAAAGTATTAAAGAGAAAAATATGTCTTAAGCAGTAAAAAAGATTGTTTTAAATACATTTTTTAAATTCTATTTATATATTTCTTTGGTTTAAAAACAAAAAGACATTTATAACCAACAACTATAATTTTTATGGAACAAGTGTTTTATTAAATTCAAAAATGCAGAGTGAAATTGTTTCTGTTTAATGCCCTGTATTATAAAAGCCATTTTTTCTGCTACTCGTGCCCAAAATCTTTTTTATACAAAAAATAGAGCACCTAAAATACGATAGACAGGTCGGTTTATCGATTATTTTTTTAATTTTTGAATGACCTTTTAACAACGTAGTATCGTAGTAGGCCTACTGCCGTTGCTCGTAATACTAAAAAAGAAGAGCAAATAAAAAAAGTACTGTATAAAATTTTTTATTGACATAAATATTGTATTATGGAAATAAAAGTGTTTTTTGGTTAAACGTCATTAGATTTAAGAGAGCTGTTCACTTACTAAGATACACTAAATCGCAAGATAAAAATTAATACTGTAGCTGTACAGAAAATCACAAGTGTACTGGAGAACAAAGTAGATTAATTGTATAGCGTTTTAAAATTTACTTGAAAAATTCACTAATTTTTGTTTGTATTAGCTTGGAAATTCTGTTTTATTACAGACAAATCTTTAATCCATTCTAGAAGAAAAAACTGTGTCTGGGTTCTTTCTGGCTGTTTTCTTTTTGCATATGCAGTTAGACGATCGTATAGCCTGGCAATTCATGCTTACGCCAAATACATAAGTAAGACAATAAGACCGTTTGGAAGTTCATATTTTTGACGTTCGGATTTTTGACGCTCAACTGTAATTAAATATAAGTTTCGACTACGTTATTAATAATCATTTGCTTTAAACCCTGAATTAGAAACATATATTCTATTAAATAGATATTCTATTTCTATTTCAATTACAATTGAACTCGTTGCAATGTAATTAACGTGGTAAAAAATTAGTACATTACAATGGGTAATGTAATGTACCGGCCGCATTGGCGTAGTTGTTAACGTGCTCGCCTCTCATCATTCGGTCTTAGGTTCGAATCCCATTCAGGCACGGCATATTTTCATATGTTACGAAAAAAATCATTTCATCGTTCACCGTCTGCATTAGCAGTAATTGCAGAACAGTCGGACGTTAAACCAAAAAAAAAAAAAAAAAATACAATGTGTATGTATGTTCCTATGTTTTACGTGTCAAAAAATGTCACAAATAAAGAAAATCCTTACGTTTTATGATCTGTTTAACAACAGAAATACTATTGTTAATTTTTTTTTAAATTTTATTTATAAGAACATAATTTTATAAACAAAAATTTATTATAAAATTATATTTTTAATATAATTAGAACTTTCATTATGGCCTTTATCAACAAAAAGAAATCAAAATTTTTATTTTTACTAAAAGAAACTTTCATCTAATTCCATTGTTTATTTCTATTTTATTTTTACTTCATTTTAAACAAAATTACCAATCATATTCTATTGTTATCTGTTGAAAGATTCGTTCATAATAGTTCACTCATCCATTCTTTCGATTGTTAACAATCAGTCAAAAGGATTACAATTGAAATAGCAATGCAGAGAAATTACAATTTTCCCGTTGAATATAAGGAGATGAAAAAAGATGAATTGTACCAAGTAATCATTTACTATCATTCATGTAGCTACAAAAGTTTTCTTTCATAATTATTTGTCTGAACATAAATTTACGTAAAGTATGTATGTAGAAATCCGTATTATAATGTTCAGTTATATTTACTACAACGAATGTACATTATAGTACTTGGTATAATTTTTATACCCCTATACAACCAACCTATAGTTAGAATTATTTGTTTGTTTGGAAAATAAATAATACAGAATTCTAATAATACGTTACTGTTTATAATAATTTGTAAAATTGTAATCTGTAAAAATATTATTATTCACTATAGTAGGTCTTTAGTCAATATTAGATTTATTCTGTAGCACAAACTGTATTTTAAGAAGCCATTGATTCAAATTTTTTACAGAATATAAAAAAGTTTATGTAGCGATTCAGTAAAAACAATTGACTATTCCATAGCACACTGATATCACACATACTACTGACAAATACCTAAAGAGGAAGGGCACGTTATTACTGCCCTTATAATTGTTAGTTCTATTGGCGTTTGAGATTTGGGACTACAGAAGGATGCTGAAAGGGTGGAAGGGTGGATGGCGTCTCTAATGAAGAGATACTGAGACCCATGCAGACATCAATAGACATCATGAACACGATAAAGATTACGAAGCTCGAGTATTTGGGATATACGCTCGTATTATGCGCAACGTGAAATAATGGGTTGCTGTAATCTATAATACAAGGAAGAATAGCTGGGCAACGTAGCGTGGGGAGAAGACATATTTCCTGGTTGAAAAATTTGAGAATGTGTTACTCGAAAACGGTAACACGGCTGTTCGAGCAGCAGTGTTGAACGGATAGGAACCTAAAGAAGAAGAAATTTCTATTAGTTCTATTACTTCTATTGTTACTGTTCATTAAAGACACCACGGAGGCTAATATTACAGTTATTTTATGCAAAATTAAACAGTAAATAAAAATCTTATCTTTGACTGAAGTATATTGTTTTAATTCTCAAAATATAAAAAACCAGTCAAATCTCAATGAAAAAAATAATACCTGAAAAGATTTTCTTATTAATGATTCCTTTTATAGTTTCAAACATTTAAATCTGTTGATGTTAATATTGAAAATAATACATAAATATAAAATTATTAAAAATTTAAACTTTTTGAATAAAAAAGGAGAAAGTAAGTCCATTCGTTATTTTATCAATTTAAAAAAAATTAAATCCATTAGGTTAAAAATTGGGTGTTGCATCGAGTAAACATTTCATCTAATTACGCTTGATTGCTTGTTTGAGGCCTGTAAAAACTTACAAGTCCCTTAAACTTACACTTAACTAAACTACTTACTTACTTAACTTACTTACTTAAACTAAAACTTACTTACAAGTCCCATTTAGTAACGTTGAATTTATCTGTGTAGTAAAAGTTTAAATTGCCTAGTTGACCATTGGGACTTCTAAATTGCACCTTATCTGATTTTTCTGCTAAGAGTTAGGGCTGTGTGTTAATGTGCATATATCCTATCGATGTATATGTGTATATACATAACCCACATACATGTGCATGTGCGTCTAACCTAGTTGTTATTTCTACTTTATAAGTTTTATTATTGTGGGTCCTAAAAGGGTTAAAACTACAGGTATTGCCTGTTATTCAAACCAAGAGGTTTCTGCTCCATTTAATACAGATTTAACAGATTTATCTTCTGAATCCTGAATCCTGGTTGAGAGGGATAAGAAGCCCTAATAATTATACTCCATTAATTTCCTCTGAAATTAATGGAGTATATTAATATAAAATAAAACTGTACCACAGGCTGAAAACCACAAGACTTGAACAGCAGAAACCGACGATACGACAGAAAGTTGTGTATTCTGACAAGGAACGGCAGAGAAGATCGGATGGATTGAGGGACTGCTGGAGAAGGTTCAAGGAAGGAAACATCAGGAAAGGACTCCAAAAACTGAAAAACTGAACCCAACTGAAAAACTGAACCGCAAAAATTGAAATGAGCTTTTTTTAGTTTGATGAACTTATGTAGTCCTATGTGGCTTTAAAAAAACAAAAAAAAACATAAAACTGTATTGATTAAAATGATTGTGTGAATTGCAATATGGAAAAGTAAATCTTTTACAGAAAGTCATACTGATAAAAAAAAATCAAACGTTTTAACCTTTTTTTTTTTTTTTTTTTTGAATAACTGTAAATCTACGATCTGCTCTCATAGAACAATGAGTAGATGTGTTGTAAGTATAAATCTTGAGTAAGTAATACCCCTTGGTATTACTCTATAAAATTTCCCATTTTGTTGAATTGATCTTGCCAGGAATGTAAAATAAATTACACAATCACATATTAAAATAAATCTGTAGGGTGTAGTCTGCATAGTCTTCTGTGTGTTCCACTGTTGTCTAGGAGATTGATGGCTTCTGGATTCTGATGATTTTCAAGTCTTGTTTGGTAACTGGTGCAAAATTTCTGTATAGCTTCGTGTACCGTGGGAGTGTTCGTGTCTCTGTGCAATATAGTGTTGGATATGTACCAAGGTGAGTCCATGATGTTTCGAAGTATTTTTGACTGAAACCGTTGAATTATTTCAATGTTACTGTGACTTGCTGTGCCCCAAAGTTGTATCCCATATGTCCACACAGGTTTAAGTACAGTTTTATAAATTAACAATTTGTTTTGTACCGATAATTTGGATTTTCCATTAAGCATCCAATACAGCTGTTGGTATTTAAGATTTAACTGTTTTCGTTTGTTCCATACGTGAGTCCTCCATGTTAGACGCCTGTCCAGGTGGAGGCCAAGATACTTTGCCGTATCGGATTGTGGAATTTGTACGTTGTTCAAAAACACTGGTGAACATGTTTCCCGTTTTAGTGTAAATGTGACGTGCAGACTCTTGTGTTCATTTGTTTTTATACGCCACTTTTTTTGCCAATTTTGTACGCTGTCTAAGTGTCGTTGCAAGTTATGAGATGCAATTTGTGCATCTTCGTGTATTGCCTGAATGGCTGTGTCGTCGGCAAATGTTGCCACTGTAGTGTTGTCATTTTGTGGAAGATCAGAAGTGTAAATGGTGTACAAAACAGGAGACAGCACGCTTCCTTGAGGAACACCAATAAGGAAGCGTGAGGAACACCAATAATTTTAACCTAATAAGGAATTATACACCATATACTATGTATATCCTATTTTACATATGTAAAACCTTTAGATATTAAACTTAACTTTTTTACTTAGTGTCCTAAAGGTTAGTATTCGTAAACGTTTAATAATAAAAAAACTACATAATAATTAAGATATTAAAGTTTAATTGGCTAATTGTAATTTTTATTATTATTTTTCAATTCGTGTGTTTTGTGTTAAATATTATAAATAATTCGGCTTGTGCTCATTATACCTTAATGTAATCAATTCATTACAAGTTTTACAATATGGTATACAGTCAAGAAGGCGCTGGAAAAGTTGTATACCGTCGAATCTGTCGCTTTGAATCTGTGTTAAGATTACGATAGTTGTACCTCGAATGACTTTAGCTATTTCTAACGCATCTTTTTCTTACGTTATCTGTTGGTTTGATTTTTTCTTCATTGTAATAGGGATGTAGATTTTATTATAGAGTTCTGTTGGTAGGGAAGGTCTCTGTTGCAGGCAACGGCCTGTTCGTTCTGAATACCATCTCAAACTAAGATAAGATTTAACTTTCGATAACATTAACTTACAACACATTTCTGTGTTCTATTATGGAAATCGTTTATTATACTTTACTGTATAAACTGTGTTGTTATTCCATGTTATTCTGTAATGCTTGATTTCAAAACTTTTTAAAATCTAAACCAATCTTTTAAATTACAATAAAACTACTCTTACAACCTTTTATGTTCAGCTTTTCTTTTTTTACTTATTATTTTTATCTTAAATACAATTTTTGTTATCTTGTATTTATTATTACAATAGAAAAATTTCATAAGTAATGTTATTATTCCTGGGTTTTTTTTATTATTATATTATTTCGTTAAGATATTATTATTTTACCGTAAAAATTTAATACATATATATATTTTGTGTATATCTGCAAATTTAAACTTCAAGATCTTAGAGAAATTCCAGTCAAAGACCATCAGCATGTTAAACCCTGGTATAATAACAATTTTTTTACACTTTTTTTATAGAAGATTTAGTATCTGTTATTACAATATTATAAGAAATTCTAAATATGACTTGAGGTTCCAAACTTCCTGGAACTTGTAATCATCACTACAGCCCTACAATTAGCCAAGAAGATCACTTGGCTAGAGGCGTTTTAAACGACTGTGCTAAGTACCCGGTATCGCCCTAGTTTACATGTTTTGTATGAAATGGTTGTCATGTAATTCAAATTTGTCGTGCATCGTCTTATATCTTTGTTTCGCGACATCATTTTTATGTATGGGCTTTGTGAGTTTTTGTGCAACATTAAGTTTGTGACGTAAAAGGAGCATTGCGTTATCGCTCGTAGAATCTTGTTTTTAATCGATTATATACGTATAAATAACAAATTTATTTAGATATTATAACTTAAACACAGTATGGTAATCAGTACGATATTAATTAATGTGCTTCTAGACAATGTTGAAGTTTGGAACATTATCAACAATTCACATTACAATTACCTGAAATGTTAAGAATGAGGTTAGTATTTATTTATTTATTATTCATTCCCCTAAAAGAGATGGATTACTGTCCAATCATGTGTATTAAATGAATTGTATTGTAATGAAAAGTATTAAGGTGAGTAGAAATAAATAAATTCCATAGATTTTTTTAAAATTAAAATAAAAAATGGAATTTTAACGAGATATTAAACGAGCAAAATCAAAATGAAGTGATTAAAAACAGGCCTTGTTTTTTAACAGATCATCTTGACAGCGTATGATACTATTTTGAATATCATCCATCATGAAGTATGTTTGACTGAAAAGAATACTAAAAAAAGGAGACAGAAATAAAGGAAGCGAAAGTGAGAGAGTGAGAGACCAAAATTAACTGCAAACCAATGGGAGTTTGGGAGAAGCTACAGTTAAATAAAATATACTGTGTTAATAATACTCAAATATTAAAATAACATTCATATTAAAGTAAGACTACCAGAAACAATCAGCAATTTTAAAAGTGGTCATCTATAAAAATGTCATCGTGAGAATTTTTTAATATTCTTTTGTTGGACTATTCTAACTGAAATCATCTGTTTCAACAGCTGATTTTCGGAGACGAAGCTTCCTGGTTCAAATCCTAGTTAAGATTTTTATGTGGATTTGAATACTAGACAGTGGTTTTCGGTCTACTTTGATGGTTGGGGTTCAATTAACATACTCTTCCAGTATTGGTCGGCCTGGGTCTGTACAAAAGCACCTTATTTACTTGTCATGCACATCATCCTTATCTCATTGGGTCACATAGGGTTGCTTATTGTTCTGAATTGAACAGGTTGCCACGTACCCACATTAGGGATAAAAAAATTTAACTGAATGCTTTTTCAACCGGTGTTGTAGTTTTCCAGAATATTTCTATATTGTTGGATTAAGTGTACTTTTTCTTTTTTATGCATAATACTAGTACAGACGGTGAAGGGTGAAAGGTAGTAGATATAAATGAGTGATGAAGACGTGACCGGGAATCGAACCTCGAGACCCCTAACATAGAAGCCAGTTGCACTGACTTATACAAAAATCCAGTCTATTTATATGCTCGTTTCTGCCAGTAGCGTTTAATGCATTTGGCACAGTGTTTAAAATTTTTTAACTTAGTATATGCCTGTTTGTTGTGTCAGCATAGTCGTTCTATTGAACGTTTAGGTTGTAATATTGGTGGAATATTTTTAAATTTTGATGTTCAGTTTTCGTCCATTAAAATTTGTTTTGCCTTCTTTTATCCTATATTATAATTTTCTTTATTAAATCGCAGCTCCTGAAACCTGTATTATATAATCTCTTTTTTATTGGATTCAACAGTTTTCTTTCTTAATCCTGTCTTTCTTTCAGCCTGAGAAAAACCTCTTGATTAATCCTGTTTTATTCATATTATTTCAGTCTTCTCAAGAATCTTCCTGGTTCTCTTAAACTACTTATTATATATTTAAGTCCTCATTACCTGGTACCTTAAATACTTTTTCGTTTATTCTATTATATTTAAATGTTGACAAAATTTATGTCTTTGTTTCCTGTTAGACACTATCATTCCTCTAAACTCTTCTTGCTCTTTTTTGACTTTGACTCTTTTGGTAAATGAAAGTATAACTTTTAATTTCACTAAATTAAAATTTCCAACTGCAATTAGTAATTGATTCCTTGTTATGTGAACATCATGGAGTAAAAGTTTATTCCGTTGCTTTTTACTGGTGATAATTTTTCAAGTAACTCTAAAAGACATGTATCCAAATATATATAATGTGTATGTATTACATAAAGTTTTGTTCTTTTTTTACTAAAGCCTAAGCATTTCCATAAATTATTTTGTTATCATTCCTTTTGTATTCTTTATATCTATATATGCCTACATCTACTACGTATATATTAAGCACTTTTAAGTACAGTAGCGACGATTTTATTGATAAACATCTTATTACAATACAAAAATATTTTATCTTTATTTTGCCGTTTGGTATTTCAGAAGTAAATTACTTCTTAATATTGTATAAATTTATAACCACTGTATTCAAAGTTATTTATTTATTAATTCCAAAGTTGTAAACTAAAGTTCAGATGCATATCTAAAACTTTTTTCTTTCAGACATTGTAGCGGCTATTTAGTTGAATCTGCAGCGAAAATATCATGTATTTCTTTTATATACTTATGTACTTGATAAACTTCTTTTCCAAAGAATAATAAATTTTGACCACAATTTTATTTCTTATGTGTGTACGTTGCAATCTGTTCAATTCAGAACAATAAGCAACCCCATGACCCAATGAGATGAGGATGTTATGTATGACGTGTAAAGGAGATGTAGTCTTGAACAGACTCAGGCCAACCATTCCTGAGAGAGTATGGTTAATTTTAATTCAACCACAAAAGTACACCGGTAACCACTGCCTAGTATTTAAATTCGTATGAAAATAACTACCTTTACTAGGATTTGAACCAGGAACCTTCGTCTCCGAAAATCAGCTGTTAAACAGCTGACTAGCGACGACGACGTTACCCCACACCAACCCTGTGTGTTTTTACCATAATTAAAGCAAAATTAATTAATTATCATGAAGATTATAATGATTAATATTGGTGGTTTTTTGTGAAAACTCACGGAAAAGCTTAAATGATCTTTAGTAATATATCCTAAATACAGATTTGTAAAACACATTAATATTTTATAAGAGTGGGTGGTTAAGGAGTAAAAGATGAAAACAAGAGAAAGAAAGACGTTGAAAATACCAGATTATTTAGAAAACATTTATATTTTTACATTCTCTTGCTTAATATAGGTATAGGAAGGAAAGTAATTATTGTTTTCATTTCGATTTTTTAAAATCGAGTTTTCACCGGATCTACACGTTTTCAGACCGCCTGAACCCAAAAAACATGTTTTTAGCAATTGGTGTGTGTGTGTGTGTGTGTGTGTGTGTGCGCGTGCGCGTGCGCGCGTGCGTACGCGCGTGCGTGTGTGTGTGTGTGCGTGTGTGTGTGCGCGCGCGCGCGTGTGTGTGTGTGTGTGAACAGAATATCTCAAGAACGGAACATCGTACAAACTTGAAACTTGAAACTTTAGTTAGGTACCAATAGAGGACCCGACATAAACATTTTCATCAAAGTCGGTCAACAGGAAGTAGTAGTTTAGTCGTGGCATTTTTGACTTTTTAGCGATTTTTCAAAAACGGCTTCTACTTTTTTTTAAAAATCGCTTTAATTACTAAGTTATGTATGCTTTACAAGGTAGGGTAGGCGCCATGTCTGCTGAAATTCTTAAAAGGCTGTTTCTTGTTAAAAAATTGTTTTTTAAGATTACGGCTTTAATATGCATTTTAGCGCAAAAATGCATATAAAAGTTGTAGAAAATTTAAAAACCTACAACTTTTATTTAAATAATTATTTTATATAACGCTTTGTTTAGCGTAATTAGAGATTTTTTACTTCTTTTTTCACGAAAATGTGTAAAAAATTGATTTCTTTAAGATTTCGACAAAAATATATATAATCAAATTTATAGGAAATTAAAAGATCTACAACTTTTATTTAGTGCATTTTTCTCTACAGAGCCTACTTTAATGTGAAAGAGTGATTTTTTCCGTATTTTTAAGCCAAAATGAGGTTGATTTTTATTTTGCTTCATTCAGTCATGATTAAAATAAGGTTATGTTTTTTGAGGTTAGTTTTTTTTTTGTTTATTTCTACTGTTTTATTGCTAATATTAGGTTATATTGTTCATTATTTGCATCGGCAAGAGAAAGTTGTATGAGTGTTTTACACCAGATTTTTATTATTTATACAGGAAGGTCTTTGTATATATATAAAATACTTCACGTTATCAGATTTTGATGTCTAATTCTTTTTTTCGTATTTTTGTCGTCCTTTATCAGATACGAGGCCCTGACACTGGACTATTTTTCGTCCTGTTATAGTATGGACTTGTCTGCTATCATTATGCAGATTAAGTTGTTTAGTAAACCATTGCGGGTGGTTATGGTGATCTTAAAGTACAGTCAGTTTCAAATTTAACTCTAAAGAAAGAACGGAGGGTAGATGTCATCTGCATTTAGGTCCTCTATAAAGTAACAGCTGCAAATACTGCAATAGTGTATTGAAATAGATGCTTGTGGCGTGAAGTCAACACAACTACGAATATATTAAAGTGTATACAGAGAGATTTGCATAAAATATTCTAAAGACAAAGAGATAATAGTGGTCAGTGGTCATTTCTGCGAAACGTGGGTCCGGTGGGGCTATCTAGAATAGAATCATTGAGCGCCACAAAACTACTATATATTCTATAGTAAATTAATACGTAATAGATGTCCGTAAAAGGAATCATTATTAAAGTGTTAAAACTTATTTGTTTTTATATCTTCATAGAACTCTCAAACCAACTCATCCAATTTATATTTCTCACATAGTCTACTTGTAGAGCTAAAAACCAGTAAATATATTGTTAATGCCAAATTTTAAGCATCTATCACAACACTTTTAGGCAGATACCCGTAATTTATATTTTCTTTAAATTTAATTACTTGTGGAAAATTTGATAAAATAAAAATACGTATAAAAAATTAAACAATTAAAATTACCAAGTGCAGTTTTTTTTGACTTCATTTAAGTTTAATTAATTACAACTAGCATAGTAGACCCGTGCAAATAAATTCACACAATGGTCTCGAGTTTCAAACCCCTATCATTAAATAAATTATTTAAGTTAACAACAAACTTAACCGTTCTTAGAAGAACGGTCTGTTACCACTAGAGCACAGTCGTACGATAGTTTCGTTCTGAAAAGAACAGTTTTAAACAAAAACTTTAAATAAAACAGTGATTTTCCTTATTATTAAGCCAAAATGAGGTTGGTTTTCATTTTGCATCACTCACTCAAGATTAAAATAAGGTTACGTTTTTTGAGATAAGTTTTTTTGTTTATTTCTAATATTTTATTACTAATGTTAGTTTATATGGTTCATTATTTGCATTTGCAACAGAAAGTTGTGTGAGTGTTTCACACCAGATTTTTTTTGTTTTTGATGTTTTGAATATTTAAGCATTACCATAGTTCACATTAAAAGTTACAGGACAATTTTAAAATAAGAAAAAAATTGTTTTTTTCAAATCTTAGAGGTTATTTAAATTGTTACCGGTCATTTCTGCCCATAACAGACAGGTGGAGTGTCAAATTATTTACACTCAATCTGTTCGTTGCAGGGCTAAAATAAATAGATCTGTTTCTTATCACATGGTCAGCCAGTTAAATGACTGAATCATTTAAGAACAGAAGAGGTAGAGGTGTAAAAGACACTAATCAGAGTTACCTTCTCTGAAAGTAATGAATTTCATTATACAGCCAGACCCTGTGGTGAATGAAGTGAAGTTGTCATTTACAGAGTGGAAAATATGTGCTTTTCAGAGGGCCCGGCATGCTGATAAGCATACTTTTTCACTCAGTGAGGAAGGCAATGGTAAACCATCTCACTCCTTGTTTTACTTAGTAAAACCTCTAGAGGTTCAAACCAGCCTTTCGGCTGTTGACCTAAACAAAAACACCGGTCATTTGCATTGTAATGTTAGTTCGTCAATCTGATTTTGTACAGTGTTTAAATCCTTTTATTTTTACAGAGTATTGACAGTTGAAAGAAAAATCACAGAAAGTTTCCTCCCGTCTGTCTTTCTGTCTATCCATCCGTTATTTGAAGTCGCTCGTCTCTTTTGTATACTTACTTATAAATACAGACTACTGCACAACATATAGAATCTTTCTTTAATCAGCGTATTCATTGAAACGGGCGTGAAGTAGTGCTTGTAAATCAGCAAGAGTCTTTCACTGCTGCTAATAGTCAATCTTTTCTTCTTTTATTTCTATCGAATCGATTCTTCTTCTTCTTTGGGATTTCTTAACCGGATTCCCTTTTATAAAAGTTTACATTCCCACAGATGTGATATAAAAAGTATTTACGTAGGCCTAACTGAGGTAAAGACCTTTAAGTTTATACATACTTATTTGTTTCTTAGATATAAAACACAAAATATATAGTTTATTCTTTAATGATTACTTATTGCTCTAATAGAAAGATTTTTCCCCGTTTTGTTAAAGCCTGTTAACAGATATCCTATAGTAGTATCACTGATTGGAATACAACTATTATATAGATGTCGCTAATAAACAAATCCAACTTATTAGTAGGTTACGTCAATCTTTGATATCTTACCGTACGACAACATTTACCTACCTAAGTAACTCTTGATTTATCTATCGATTGATTTAACTTACCTTTGATTGAACAAGAAAATTTTAATTGATTTTAACTTCGTAATAAATATCTTGTATATGTTTTAATTAAATTAATTTATTTTATCTAACCTATTTTTAAAATATTGTAAACAACTTTTTTGATGTTGTTAATTATTTTTTATCAAAAATTTACATAAATTCATTCTTGCTTTCAATTTATCTGTGTAACTGTATTTGAAGTGAATGTGTCGTTCAAAATGAATAAACAGACACGCTTAACTTTTAAAGTTTCTCTAAAATTAAATTTTCTGGTATTTGGGAAAGAAAATAGTGAAAAGCCACAAGTATAAATTTTTTTGTTCAGCCAAGTATGATTCGATATTAGCGTAACCAAAAAGATAAACTAGCTACTACAAAGAAAACTGTGAAATCTTCTCGTGAACCATAAACTGGAAATTACATGAACGTAGAAATTGAAGTTTTTAACTGGGTGACAGAAAGGAGAAACAATGGTTACGACATAAGCCACGGCGTGCTACAACATAAACCCAAAAAAGTATCACAAATATCTGTAATCGAATACTCCCATTTACAGTTCCTACCTTCGACTAATATGGAGCTATGCCAGTCAAATTTACTGTTGTGCAAAACCATCGGTATTAGCAAAAATTCAGCGTTTTTAATCAAAGATTTTACGAACAATAGTTAACACTTCCTACTATGTAACCAATAAAATGCTACACTCAGGCCTAAACGTACCCTACATAAATGACGTTTTCTTTATACTATATATATACAAAATTTAGGAAGAAACTCACGAACCACCATAACCCATTGATCTCACATCTGATTTCGTAGACTCTCCCAAACAATCCAATAAGACGACTAAAACGTCGATGGAGCCGAGATCTTATTAATTAACTTAGTACTGTAAATTGACTAACCATTACAGTGATCTAAATGCTGCACTTACCTATTCACGTCGGAGTTCTGTCACTGGACTGTGTCTCCACTCACTTTTTTATTATGTTAATTTTTTTATATTTTGTGTTACCACAATCACTGATTGTATTTAACAGATTGTGTATTTCTTGAATAAAGTTCAAATAAATATACTCCCATTCAAAACCCAATCCTAACTTTTGAAGCAAATATATTTTGAAGGTAGTTATGCAGGTGGAGTTTCTTATAGGGTTTTTTATTGAACAAAAGTAGGAGAAAATAAATAAAATTAGGGTTAATCCCAATATTTATCTTAACTACTTCACTCTAAGTAAAATTACTATATAAAATATTTCTTTCAATCGTTTGCTTAATTTAGCAGGACTACATAAAAACTCCTGGAGGATATTATTATGACTGTCAAATTATTACAAAACAAACCTGAAAATATTTTGTGGAAATTTTATTCTAGATAAAATTAAAGAACTGAATATTTTTTTAGTCATTCGTTCTGATTCTATAAAGTGAGAGTTGAAAATCGAATAAGCCTTTTGAACAACTACATCCGTGGTTGTCAATACAGAGTAGGCTAATAATATAGTTTATGTGAAGTTAAAAATAAATTATTAACTTTTTTTATAAAATAATGAGTTGTTAAACAAAGTTCTGACGTTTGAAAATGAAATATTCTTAAATTATTTGACATATTGCAAAATATTTAAATTGTATTTGTTTAGTTGAATATTTATGTTACAACTTCAGACAGACTTATTGTCTGCAGGAAGAGATGAACTAATCTTTCTCTTTACTTTTTGGTTTTTGTATTTTAAAAAGACAGTTACAGTTTTTAATAACAAGGAAATGAAAAATGGTTAAAATAATATGTCATTTTTATGTACATACAAAAATAAGTTTTTTTCTACTTTAGTATTTTTTTAACTAGTTATGCATTGCAAGGTGTTATTGTATTATAAGTTTGTATAATGTTTTCAGTTTGATCTTTTACGGATTTCGCCCCCGCATCTCCCGCTAGGTTGAAATATATGTAACGCCCTCGACCCCTGTTAAACTCATTAAATTGTCTTGTCAACCTTTGTCTAGATGTTGTGTTTAACCAACTTTAAAGTTCTTATCAATGAATATCATAAACAACTATCTATTCATATAAGCTACATACAAAACAACAAACTGTACTTCTGATTATTTTTCATTCATACCTTTCATTGCATACTTTCTTTCTCTTACCATCTCTCTTCACCTACATCCTTTTCTTTTGTATAATTTATAGTTTTATTCTTTCTTGTATCACATATACTGTTAAAATCATTATAATTGGATAAGTTCTTCCCTTTCACTCACTTAATTTGACTTCTGTGCCAACATTACCACATCCTTTCCTAAGGATCGTCTTGATTTATGTTTTAATTATATATAATACTGCATTATACATTTAATTAAATATGTTCATTTTGTGTATCAAATCATAAGTACCTAGTGTTATAGAACCGTATATTAGGCTTATCGATCATGAGTCGGACGAAAAAAAACAAAATATGAGCAGGAAAATGAAGAAAAAGGTTTAGCTCCTGAGCAAAAATTAAAAGTAACAGCATTTGCTTTTCTTGTTAACCCTACAGCCAGCAATAACATGGTTCTAGACCGGCAGAGAAATTCTAGTCACCGAACCGTAAGAAAATAATTAAAAATTTGCTAAAAATCACAAACCTTATCATGTGACATTAAAATAACAAAAAACTTAGGACAATAAAATAAATACTCGTATATTACTGAAATTTTAATCTGACAGTAAGGGATGCTAAAACTATTTGAAAATAATTTTTAGACAAATATTTTTCTAAAATTTCAGATGACAGTATTGTTTAAAACTTTTTCATGCTCTACTTTTAAAGTTCATTATATACGAATCGTTATATTAATGTTTATTTCAAAATAAAACCAAAAAAACGAGTCTTTGTTCAAAACAGAAGAAAATATATAAAAACACATCATGTAAACCACAAAATACAGCGTGGTTTCTCAACAGAGAAACACAAGCAGAATATGTAACAAAAATTATTGTATTATACGTAAAAAATTACTTTATACATTACTAAACTATTGTACAAAATAGCAACGCTGTCTGTAGATGAAATTAAAACTAAAACAACATTGCAATGCTATGAAGCAAATCCGATTTTGCGACGCGACCGGTTCAAGAAGCGTCTTAAAATCGACGATTGCCGGCTCTAGATAACCTTTATCTTTTTATTTTTGTACCTTTGTTTCATTTATTAGACCCAGTACTTCGGTTTCAACACATGAAACAATTTTGGAACAATACTTGCGAAATACAGTACCAAGTTATATTCATGATGCGCGGCAGACACGGTAAACATGACCTCACTCTTCCGGCTTTGGAAGCCGACTACAAGTCACAGCTTGTTAAAATTTGACAATGACTATCTAAAAGAATCAGGCTATAGAACTTATTACTTCAAATTGATGTAGCTTTAACAGTTGGTTCGTGAAAATGATTCACTGTACTTTTTATCACTCCTCGTATAGATATTTATAAAACACCTTCAGTACGTCAAAAAAAACAGAAAATAAAATTCTCCGTGCAAGCAAGAGTATTCATGATAATTCACATTAAACCTTTTAATATCTCTTACTTTTACACAAGGCCTTAAAAACTTTATACCAAAGGCATTTCTGCTATTTAGCGCCCAAACTGCTCAATCTGCTCCACTTACAAATTAAAATTATGCCGAACATCATAACGTATAAAAAAGCAGTAACCATTTGGCTATTGAAAGTAGGGAGAGAAGCTATAGCAAAAATGGTTACTCTAGGAAACATAGTATAGTTTTGTGAGCTCGTTTACCGGTTTCGATTTTAGTTTTCTATTTTTAAATAAATTCTTTTGTTTTGCATATTTTATTGTTTGCTTTGTTTTTCCTTTGTACATATAATTGTATAATAGCATATTTTTTTCATAAAAATGTCTTAGTAGTTTAATTAGTATGTAAGTAACTAACTATTATAACTAACTATTTAAGTAAATAATTTAGCTGTGATTACTAACACACTAATAGATTACCGTAGTAGTTACAGTACCTAGTTAATAAACAAAGAAGCACTTTTCTTTTTTTTGTTTAACGTCCGACTCTTCAGCAATTACTGCTAATGCAGACGGTGAAGAAGAAATGATTTTTTGTAACGTATGAAAGTATGCTGTGCCTGAATGGGATTCGAACCCAAGACCGCATGATGAGAGGTGAGCACGGTACTAACTACGCCAATGCGGCCGGAAAGAAGCACTGAATTGATCTACCCTTGAACATGAGAAACCATAGTTGGGTGGATTAATTTTCCCACCACGAATTAAAAAAATAGTTTAAAATTTTCAAAGTATAAAAGGAAATTAACATTTATATTTTAATGATATTTTTTTGTTAGCAATGGGGAAATAAATAAATAAATATACTACATAACCTGAAATATAAATACACATGAAAGCTCATCGTTATACATAGGGCTATACTAACTATATAATTATACAAATTATTATAATGAATTCCATCCAATGGATTGTGATAGGCATTCAGGAGAGATAGGGTTAGGAGCGGATCCGAAGAGAAAGATTGTTTGAACAAAAGAAGGAGAGATACTGTTGAAGAACTGGACAAAAGAAACTTGGAATAGGTATCAAGATGATGTTAAAAATTATTCTCTAATAAACATATAAGTAACTTAGCTAATTTTAAATTCTAAAATTAGAAATTATGAAGCTTGAGTCCGAGTCCTGAAAGAAGTGAACTTGCGCTCCGAATGACGACGTTGTAGCTGGAGTAACTTGTCGTTCAGAGAATTGGATGGAAGGAGCTTTTTTGGGATTTTTCTTTATTTAGAATCACAGATGAATAATTGGGGGAACGATGGGCTCGGAATCGGGAAAACAGCGAGAAAATTGTGGTGGAAAGGGACGCTTTTTGTAGTCGGGAGTGATTTTATTGTCCTTAATTTGTTGGGGAAATCTGTAAATATTTGAGGAGTTTTGATATTGTTGAGAGGGAAGAGTAAATTTACAGATGATGGGGTATAGTACTAAATTTTGAGGGATTTTTTTAATAGGAAATATTTATAGGGATATTTTTAGGGAGTCTATAGAAAATTGTGGAATGGTTGTTTAATCTTTACTTGTGGCGGGCTAGGTGTCTCGTAGATTTCTCTTTTATTTTATTTCTCTGACAGCTGGATGTACAGAGCGTTGATCGGCGTCGTGAAGGACTCTTGAAGTTCGGTGTATGAACTCCTTCAGGCTGGGGTTGATGACGTAGTCGTGGACAGTTTTATTATTGATGAAGTAGTGGAGGTTGGAAATTTGTCTTTGGTTGTGAAGGGAGGAAAGTTTTCTTTCGTTGATGGAGGAGAGGACGGGCCAACAAGCTGGTGCACTGTAAAGAAAGAAGGATCAGATGATAGCAGTGTAGATGAGGAGTTTAAGGGGAATTCTGAGAGAGCGGGAGCGTAGTAGGGGGAGAGTTTATGAAGCTTAATAAATTTAAAGACAGAGTTAAATCTGACTTAAATGACCAAAAGAAAGCTCAGAATGGATAATTGACTAATAGAAAAATCTCGACTGAACAAAACAACGTTTATTTAATGTCATTATTTTAAACCTAGATTAAATGAACCCAATCATACAATGCAAATATGGTTCATTATTATAACTGATTATGGAAAATTATAACAAATTATTTCCTTATATAATAACAAAGAGAAATCTAAAATAATTTTCCCATAAATAACATAATCGACAAATTATAATCAGACATAAATTTATTATGGTATCTAGAATTTCTGTTAAGTAATAAAGGATTATATAATTGAGATATCTTACTTTTTGGTCTCCGAACCTCATCTGACGTCTAGCATTTCTTGAAACGTTCATCCGACATAAGAAAAGTCTTTGATCATCTCCATGGGTGGCCGCACTTCTTACTAGTTCGCTTTGGATAGCCGCATGATCTTGCTTGTCAATCATATCGTATACACTGTCTCCATGGATCAATAGATCTTCCTGTAAACAAAATGTAAACATAGCCTATAGTGAAATAATAAATAAATAGATCGATTTAAAAACTCATAATGTATTGTAAACACTCTAATATTCATTTCATGAAATAAATATCAGGTTTAATTGGACTTAATTGACGTTGTACCTTATATAATTTCTTTATTTTTTATATTTGAAATTTAATCGAATGGTCAAGATTTGTTAAATTTTGTTATTTATATGATTAGGAAGATTTATTGTGCATCCTGTAATTTTTTTAGAGGTACTTTAATTTGGTATTATAGGTACTTAATTCCTTTCAGTGCCGAAACAATATTAAAAAGTTTGATCTAAAGTACCATTTAATTTGAAAAAGGGAGTACGAAAAATGCCAGCCTTTATTTCGAACACTTGCAGGCGTAAAGCCTGCCATTGCCGATCAAAATTTTAATGTTACAGAAAAATAAAATTTCCGGTTAAAAATTAATTTTTATTGTTTTCATAAAAAATATAAATTGTTCTAACACTAAAAATATTCAAATTAGGTTTTTTAGTTGATTAAAATGCATCGACAGTTCGGTCATTAGCAACTACTGTGGGTTTTGGTACCTTAACGGTGGTTTTATCGTGTTAAAATTTCCAGACCCTAGCTGGGAATCAAAACTGGGACCTTCCGCTTTTTAGGCTAGCGCGCTAATCACAACGGTTTCAAAATATATTATTCCATTAATTTTTGTTTAAAATTTATTTTTGGAAATGTTCGGTTATGCGGACGTTGACTCTTTATGTATGACTTACGGACGTCCGGTAAACCGGATGTTGTCACTACGTAAAATATATCGACATCCTTTTTTCCGGACGTTGATACTGAAAGGGTTTATATTATTGTTTACTAACTTAGTTTTTATCTGTGTTCAGTTCATATAAATCCCTTAGTTTAAATAAAATAAAAAAATTATTTAATGCTAAATTAACGTATCGTAAAAAATGTAATGTATTTTAATGGTGCATAATAATGTACATAGGTATATATTAGTATTTAAGCATAGGCCTATATATGCATAATAATGCATAGTGTTATGTATTCAAAATACTTGCTGAAAACTTATAAGCCTTACATTCTAATCAGTTCCTTGAAAGGAACGAAAATATATCCCAATGAAGAATCGCACTCTAAAGGTATCACACTTAGATTATTTTATTGATGGCAATTTTTTAAATGGCGTCTATTACTTTGTTTTATCCATCCGGCCGTCATACCCAGATGTCAAAAGATAGCAATAAACGGTTCCGGATTTGCAATCTACACAAAAAGTTACTAGGCCTGAGTTAATTTGAATTTCCGGTTTTAACCGGAAAAGTTCCGAAACCGGAAGTCAAGAAATCAAAGTCGGAAACTGGAAACAAAAATAGTGTCATTCGATTCCACTTAATTTTTTTTTTTATTTTTTTTAACGTCCGACTGTTTTGCAAATTGCTGCTAATGCAGACGGTGAAGGATGAAATGAATTTTTTTGTAACGTATGAAAAAATGCCATGCCCGAGTGGGATTCGAACCCAAGACCGCTTGGGTCCACTTAAAGAGTAGATACAGAAATCACTAATGGTTTTTATCATAAGTCAAAGGTAAGCCTTTTTTAAAATTGCCCCCAAACCATGAAAAGCGTCGTCTCATGAAAATGATTTTTATAAATATTTTCCTAAACGTACTTCAATACTGTAGTTTTGTTACTTAATAGTTATCTATGCTCAGTTTGCGTTGTTGTTTTGGTCAACAGCCGCAAAGCTGGTTTGAACCTCTAGAGGTTTTACTAAGTAAAAATGACGAGTGAGGTGGTTTACTATTGCCTTCCTCACTGAGTTGAAAGAGTATACTTATCAGCATACCAGGCACTTCGAAAAGAAAAACCCACTCTTCACCCTGCAAATGACACAGTCTCTTCATTCACTACAGGGTCTCGCTATATGGTGAAATTCATTACTATCAGAGAAGATAATTCTGACTAGTGTCTTTTACACCTCTACCTCTTCTGTTCTTAAATAGTTCAGTCATATAATTGGCTGACTATATGATAAGAAACACAACTATTTTTGTAGCCCTGGAACTAACAGATTGATTGCAATGAATTGTAACACTCCACCTGCCCGTTATGGGCAAGTTCAGTTCATATAAATCGATTATTTTAAATAAAAGAAGAAAAATTATTTAATGCAAAATAATAAATCGTAAAAAATTTACTTTAGTAACAATTTATAAACCCTCCCAGCATATTATATTTTTGTTAAATAAATAAACAAAAACTTTGTAGCTATATTATAAATTACATTTATTAACCATTAAAAATTTAATCATAAAATATTTAAGAAAAATACTATCTTAAATATCTATTACCAAAAAATAAACGAGAAAACAAATAATAAATGGCACTTCTTTGTTAAATTTAAATTCAAAATTTATTTAAATATTTGAATTTAAATACTCTATAACAAAAATATACTAAATAATGGGATATGTAACGCGTTATAAATTATTCATACAAATGGACACATTAATTTTTACAGTAAACAGATGTAAGTTGTAAAATGTAAAAAGATTTACTATAATCCATAAATTTTTGTGTATTTTATTAACAATTTATGATAATAAATTGTAATGTTTATAAAAGGTATGGTCAAAATATAAAATTTTTAATAAATTAAACATAAAATTATCGTTTTAAATTACTTGTTTATTAGTAATTCATTTTTTGTAAATATTCAGGAAGAAATTTCAAGTTATTTAATATAAAATATTTGTTATTAATACACATAAATTTAAAATTTTTTACATTTAAATGATTATTTGAATGGCCTAACATAAAAATTATTGATAAAAATTATCTAATCAATTTTAATTTCCTTGTCCGTCTCATTCAAAAGAAAACTAGTTATTTATGTTTATTTTAGTTTTATTTCTAAATGTCGCATCAACAGTTTTGTTATTAGTGACTACGGTGGGTTTCTAACATGGAATGGTGGTGTTTGACGTGTAATAATTTCTAGACCATAGCCGGGAATCTAATCCGGGACCTCCGCGTTGTAGGCTAGCGCGCTACCACTACACGGCCAAAACAAATTATTGTTTTTAAATATTTGGGTCAGAGAAAAAATAAAAAGATTCTTCTTCACTATTCATAATTATTTAAATCACTTAGCATTGAATCTCTTAGAAAAAAATGTCTAAAATTTAGGCAACAACAACCAATGTTCATAGACTAAAACGTGCTACCGTGCAGGATCTACCAAGGCGATTCTGATAGTGTGATTTCAAATTGTAAATAATGTGGTATTAATTTTGTAGCAATTCAAGCTTTTCTTCGTTAGATAAACAGAAATTTGAAATTCATCCTTTGACAGTTAAAATAAATATTTCATCGGTACATAGGTTTGAGCTTGGAGTACTTCCGACTGACAATTCCGAATAATTCGGGTACTTAAGTTACTAGATGCGCCCCACAGATGATTTAAAAACGATTTTATGTACTAAATTTTTGTGCAAATGATGTAATTAAAACAAATATTATTTTTTTAAACAATGATTCATGTCATGATATATACAAATGTCTTTCAAACGGCCGACAAATGTTACATCCTGACCACGACCTTGTTTGTTATTATTACAAAAAAATATCAGAGTAATTTTTAAATACAAAAGTAAAAGTTGATACAAAATCAATTAAAAAATTTAATAACAATTTAAATTCTATGGAGATTTAATAAAATAATATTCATGTTTTTAAACACCGTGTACAATGTTAATTAACACAGCTAATTTCACACTTGTTAAAAGGCTATTAGTACTTGTAGTAAAAGGATATGTTTTATCCTTGGAACGTTAAGTCCTTACTTGTTAAACTTTTTAACAAACCTCAAAGGTTGCTTAAGTTGGTAAGGATTTGTTTTAAGCAAGTTTATTAAAATTTTAAATGGCCTATTTCGAAAAACTAATGTTCGTAAAACAATTTTCAGATAATTTTTCTACGTTTTAATTATTAAAAAACAATTTCGATGCAGTACTATGGCGAAGGGTGGATATATATAATCGGAAATCACTCATAAAATAACCCCTTTATTCCTTTTACTTTTAAATCGTGAACCATAACAGCTGTTCGTTACATATAAATGTGAAATGTTAAAAATTAAATAGTTATTGTAAATAAATAAAAAAGTTAAATATTAAAGTTAATGTTAATAATTATCGACAAACTATTTAAATGTAAACGTGTTTAAATAAATATACCAATGGCTTTCGGGTTGGTATTGAATCTACGATTTTAGAGATGGTCTCCGATATTGGTCATGCTCAAAGCATGACAGTTCTATCATTGCGCCATTCGTCTTTCGTACCGGAAGAATGACGCCAAGTCAGAGGTGGCGCACGTCTGTAGACCAAATCAACCAACCCAATGAAATTCTACGTTAGTAAATAATCACGCATATGGCTTCTACGCCGGCGTCCCGGGTTCGATTCCCGGCCAGGTCTAGCATTTTTTCATCACTGATTTTCATATATCATCATCCTCTACCGTCTCCGTTTGCAGAAATTGCATAACAGTCAGACGTAAAACAAAAAAACATAAAACAAAAAAGTAGTCTAAATAATTGTAAAAATAAAAAATTATAAAATAATTTAATTATAATAATAATTATAATTAATAATTATAATTTATTATAATAATAATTATAAAATTATAGTGTTGTGTTATTAAATAGTCTCTTACTAATTCCTACATTTATTAGATTACATTTTTAGGTGTAAGATATTTTTAGGTATCGATGTGGCCGAGATTTTATCAACTAACTTAATACTTCAATCGGCTAACTATTACAGTGTTCTAAATGCTGAACTTAACTATTCACGTCGGAGTTCTATCACTGGACTGTGTCTCCAATCACATTTTTTTATCATGTTAATATTTTCATATTTTGTGTTAACATATTCACTGATTATATAACAGATTGAGAATTTCTTGAATAACGGTAAAAACAAAGAAAAAAAAGATATTTATGATCCATCTCGATCCCGTCTTGAACATCCTACACTGATGCAATAAAACAATTTGTCGATAAATAATTTTAAATATCTCTCTAAAATTACACTTGTCTACAAATTTAAATTTTTTCCGTAACAGAAATTAAAATAATCGGGTTTTAATCTGTTTTATGTAATGAATCAGAATATACTTTTAGTTATTCTCCATCGCTCTCAGAATTTTTGTTTTGGTCATTCGAAAAAACATGCGATCACTAAAACTTTTTATGTTTGTATTATATAGTATAAAATAATTTAGTATTAAAGTACTTATATACTTTTTAATTAATGCATTAATAGAATAAAAAGGTATTAGATAAAAGTTTATTTTGTGATTATGATATTTTGAAACAAACATTTAAGCAGTACCATCATTCTGAATAGAAGCCAGTCTAAACTACGAGAACAAATAAAATTATTATTTTATGTCATTGGTAACCAATACAGATTATAATTTGTTGTAACTTTAATTACTGCACTAGTAACGAAAAATGCAATGTATAAGACTAAAAATAAAAGAAATTATCATCTTATCGGGAAAAACAGAGGCTCTTGTAATGCATGTAATACTTGTTATGCATTACATGCGTTAGGCCTACATGTAAACGAATTATGCTAAACATATTTGAATTTAATTTGTACCATAAATATATGGTAAATCGTATATTTCATCAACTATGAAATTCTCCATTAAAATTTATTTTTTGCTTCATTTTCAAAAGCCAGACCTAACCACTGATAAACCAGATGAAAAAAACCTATCTAAAAACAATTAAAACATGTTATTAACTTTCAATAAATTTTATTCACAATGTAAATTATTTATGACATGTAGTAATAATTCTACTTAAATATTTTAAACAACTATTGCAAAAATTTATACATTCAGTACACATTCATGAAGATTCCATATTTCTAGGAAAAGCAATTTAAGGTATGACTTTTAAAGTATCTTTTCTTTAAATTTTGAGTAACTTAAAAGTCAGCATACTAAGCTGATGTTCTGATTGAACTGAGATTGAAACACCTTTTGAATATAACATCTTTGAGGTACTTTCAGAAGCTAGCTCATTATCGAAATTATGAATCGAAGTTTAGTAATTAATACACTATGAACTAACCCAATGAAGTGGTCTCTAAAATAATGATTTTAATATTATATTGTATACAGGAGCAATTTTAGATGAATTAACTTAGTTTGATAATGTAACAGTTTCCAGATCCAGGGAAACTTGTTATCCAGTGAAAAAGGATGTGGGTTCGAGAATTTCCGAGGTAGACCGAGAGATTCAAAATCTTAATGTAAATAATAAGAGTAATAAATAGTGTTTTCCGAGAAATAGTCAAAAAGTATTACGTGTAATAATAAATGGTATTTTATAGCAAAGGTAGCTATTGTTGTGCAGGTATTGTGAAAGCCGGGTGCCTATTTAGATAATTGGCCTTTTTGTAACACCTTTTATTCAATCCTAATTTGTTTACAGTTAAGATTTATCCAGAAGCCGTCTGAAGGATTTTGTATTTTATTATTATATCGAAAATCTTTTATTTTCTCAAACTCTCCATTAGCCCACCTACTGTATTTAAGCGCCGGTTTGTTTACGGTCTAAGTTCAGTCTCAATTTGTCTGTGTTTGAGTGAGCGAATGGCGTAGTGCTTAACGGTGCTTAAAGGTGCTTAACGGTTACGATTGGAGTATGCCAGCGTACTGTGAATTACTCTCTATTGTTTAACGTTTTTTACTCTGTATCGTTTCTGTGTACTCTAGTGTTAAGTAAATTAAGTTATTTATTGTATTAGTTAATTATACTTGGTTGTTATTTATTGAGTAATTTAATTGTAATTTACTTGTAGATTTTAGTCGTTTATTTAATTGTAATTTTTAGTTGTAATAAATACTTGTAATTTTAAACTTTATTGTGTAATTATTTAATTTACCCAGATCCCGAAACGGACTTAGAGATAAGTGTCACAATATTTTGCTACAACTAACAGATCTACAATTAGTCTTATATTTCGTATAAAATTAGGCCGGTTACATTCCTTGTAAGCTGCATTTTAGTCCCCTTTCTGTGAGAAAATATAAGCCTACTATTTTATACCTAGTAAACCCTCTGTAGAAGAACTACCATGTACATTTTTATAATCGCTCTATTTCACGTAAGTCCATGAGCTGTTTACAAGATATTTTACATACAAACAACAACAAAAGAAAATATCTTTTCATCTTTTATTCAAACAGTACGTGTCACTGGCTACTAGATTTCTTCTTTGTTTGTACAATTTTACGCTTATTTTTGTGTTATAAAATTTAAAGTAGAGTACCATTTTTTAAATCTCTTTTAAGATTTTTAGGTAAAGATAATATTTTCTGCTCAGTCAAAAAAATGTTCCCAGGATTTAGAGATAAACAGAGCAAAAACTCGTACATAGTAAATATTTATTTTTTGCAAAAGTTGTTTAAAATATTTAGTAGATTACATTACACAGGTAATTTACATTATGAATAAAAATTTTTGAAAATTAATAACATTTTTCATTTTTCCTTAAAGAGGTTTTTGCATTTGCTTTGTCAGTGGTAAGTTCTGTATTTTGAAAATGAAGCAAAGACCTCTTGATATTTAATTCAAAATTTTATTTTCATGCTTGCTACTTCGATAGTACCCACGGCTTTAATTGGCTTCAGTCACCAATGATCTGTAGTTCCGTATTTAATACAATAAATAGTAAGACTTTTAAACGTATTCTAATTTTCTACAATAAACTACTATTAATAAATAAACATTTGGTTCATCAGGGGGAAAAAGAATCCTAATCTACTATATCAATCATACGAGTAAAACCAAAAATGCATTTTATTTTAATCGCCTCCGTGTCCCGGGTTTGATTCCTGGCTACAGTCTAGAAATTATTACTATCATTATAGTTAAAACTTTCCATAACCCACAGTAGTAGCTAATGACGAAAATGCTGATGTAACTTTTAACGAAATGCGTAGTAAAGAAACATTTTTTACGTTATGGAAAGTTTAAAAACGTAAAATGAAATTCCACACCTAATCTACATAATGCATTGAACATATTTTCAATGTTTCATCTTATCTTCTATTATTTTTTAACACCAACCGATTCGTTCTCTAATTCTATCAGTTTCTGGCGTGTGCAAGACAAAACTTGAAACGGAATTTTTCGAGTTTAACTCCTCAAAAAGCTCACGATAGAAGTAGGTTAATAACATCAAAACAAGACAAGTAGGTTCAATTTAATAAGACAGTATTGTTTAAATAGGGAACGTATGATATTGTTAAAAAGGGAAATTTTGTTTTATTATTATACCGCATTCGTTACGCTAAAGAAAATTTTTTTCATAATTTTGTAAATTACCATATCAGCAATTATATCATATGATATTCATATGGTTTAAGTTTTAAATTGATAGCCAAATAAATTTATTTATTTATTTATACCGTGTATTACAAGAATTTGTAGTTACCATTGTAAAATGTAGTTTAAATCGTTCTGAAAACTTTATTATTGAATAAATATTTATTAATATATTTTATAATGACCGCCAAATTAACAATACAACTTAAATGTTAAATAATACACAATTTAAACTTGTAATAACAACAATGAAAAAATTGCAGAGGGAAATTTTTTATTTCAAACAGGAAAATTAAAAAAAATAAATCTTATATCATATTATGTCTTAAGGAAAAAAGTTACTACCTGCATAATTTGAAACTACTGTATTTCATTGGTAGAAATAATGTGTCAGCCCTAAGGCATTTATTAAATCCGAAAATTTAAAATTTAAAACAATATGCATTTTTTTATAGACACCAGTCTTTCAGCATTACGAAAATAGTGTAAATTTCTTTGAAATTCCTTTCCTTTGTTCACAGTTTTTAGAACATTGCTGGAGTGTTTTCTTGTCTCTCCTAGGACAATTCTCTTTTTTGTTTTACCCTCCTCGTATCTTAAATAAAATTATGAGTTTCTGTTTAAATCTCTGCCCTTGAATTCATATATTTGTGTCTGCTTCTTTTAGATTCTCTATAACCTGTTTGAATCACTTTGTAGTTGTTTATGTATGGTTTTATTAGATTATCTGTGTCCATTCTCATAAGGTAATCCATTGCAGAAGAGATTATCTTTCTAAATAGCGTCTGATAAATGTGTTTACTTTCTGGTAAAGTTCATCGTTCTATCCTCAGCATATATGAATTAGTATAGGTGTGAAATACTAGTAAAATATTGTTAAATCAGGAATGTGGAACTTGTGAGAAACTTATTAATTATAGAAAAATGTAGGTAAGTCTATTAATTAATTTAAAAAAGTTTAAATAATCCTACTTTTTGTTTAACATTGTCAAATTTTATAGAAAAGTATTTTTGATAAATGTGTTAAATTAATATGTCTGTTGTACAATAGTAAATTAAATTATAATTAATTAGATACAACGGAAGTTACGGGATTTTTTATTTTCACGTATTTGTAAAATTATACGTTTACAAGGAGTGATAAAGTGTTATATAGCCTAAAACGGAATACAGAGTAAGGTACGTGTTTTTTTAACTTTTTTTTTACTTGTTTTGGACAAACTTAAGTTGGTTCATTCATATATAAGATTCATTCAACTCACGCACGATGTTCAAGTGCGAATAAATCTGTCGTAAATTAACGCCCCCGTCCTACTTTGACTTGTCACCATAGGTCAATGGTCACTACGGCCGCATAATTTACCTTCCGGACCCAGGCCACGGTTTAATTGCACACCTGGTTTCGACCTTAGACAGCATTTTTCCCACCTTTTATTATAAGCTCAGTGTATTTTTAGTTTAACCGCTATCTATAACATACATGTAGTGTTATTTTAATAATACCTTCAGGTTCTTTACATAAAGTAGGCCTAACGTAAAGACATATTTAATCAAAAACTATTAATAAAATACCTCAATCAACTTTTAGATTTTCTATTAGAATAAAGTTGTTTTACACTTTCAAGTAATAAATTTCAACCGTATTAAGCCTGCTAAGAAAGTTATCAATTACATGAAACTTCTATCTAGTTAAATAACCGTAATTTTTTTGATTCAAATAACATAAAATAGTAGACTATAAAACGTATAACAAGTATCATAAATATACTACATAGTTTCTAATTTTTAGTTTCACATTTTAATATTTTGATTTCGACCCCCTGATTGCATAAAACCATTAATAGCACTCCAGCACAATATAAAGCCTCAATCGCATACCTTAATCTATCAGAGGCTATCCGAGATACCGAAATAACTCCTCAAATATACAAAAGAAGAGTAATCAACTGGCAGATTAATTTAGGGAGAGGGCAGTTTGAGGATTTAATTAGTTCTACATGTTTAAACTAATTTTATCTTCCTTTTGACTCAGTCATAGATTTTTGTCAGCATCGTCATCGAAAGCCTGTTTCATTCTTTGCCACTACATGACATTTTAATTTTGTATTTATTTTTACTTTCTCTTGCCCATATAAATATATAAGAAGGAAAGTATTGTTTTCATGTCGATTTTTCGAAATCGAGTTTTCACCGGATATACACGTTTTCAGACCCCCTGAACCCAAAAAACTTGTTTTTAGCGATTGTTCTGTGGGTGCATGTGTGTGTAAACAGAATGTCTCAAGAACGGAACATTGTACGAACTTGAAACTTAAGTTACATACCACTACCGGACCCGACACGAACATTTTCATCAAAATCGGTCAACCGGAAGTAGTAGTTTATTCGTGTAATTTTTCACTTTTTTGTGAATTTCTCAAAAACGGGTCCTACGATTTTTTTAAAATCGCCTGGTTTACTAAATTTTTTATGCTTTACAAGATAGGGTAGGCGCTGTTTATTGAAATTCTTGGTGAGTCTTTTTTCACGTAAAAAAATTGTTTTTTAAGATTGCGGCTTTAATATACATTTTAGCGCAAAAAGTTTTACAATAAAAGTTGTAGAAAATTAAATATACTACTACAACTTTTATTTCAAATTTTTTTGTATATCGCTTAGTTTAGCTTTGAGGCAGGGAAAGGCATTTTTGTTTAGCTTCAACTTTACAGCAATTTATTACACTGCATAATAGATTTTGTTCAGCACTGTGAATAGTCTGCCCATGTTTTTGAGAAACTAACATTTCTGTTTACGGTAACAAACAGGTATATTCGTACAGTTAACCTACAAAACCACGATATACTGCATATGCTCTGGGTATAGTATAAGTTATTGTTTTTGTTGCGCTGAAATTAAAGCAGTCGCGCATGCGAACTCATGCTTTTCCCCCTTTACCCCTTGTTGCAAACAAGGGAAAACTCGTGACTCAAGTAACTATATTTGACGTAAAATTTTATTTTATTCATTACTAAACTATCGTACAATACAACAACGCTATCTGTAGACGGATTTAAACTTAAATCACCAACATTGCAATGCTATGAAGCAAATCCGATTTTGCGACGCTACTGGGTTAAGAAGCAGTAACATCGTCTCAAAATTGATGATTGCCGGCTTTAGGGTTAACAATATTCACTTCTCATAACCGCGCACAGGCTAAACCTATGCGGGTATTAGGAATAAGATAGGATATGATTCATTGTATTTGATTTTAAGAAATAAATTTGCATAATAATTGTAACCCATTAAAATGTAATTTTAAAATATTGAGTACATACATTTATTTTACTGATACATATTACTCTATTTCGGCTGTTGTATGTACGTTGTGAATTGGAAAAACATATTCCTTAATAAGAAAAGACAAATGCAATTCAGTGTATTGCACTATTGTTATTATAATAAATAAATGTTATTTATTATTGCAACTATGCCTATTTGCATTAGATACCTTATTTGCAATATAACATAACCTTCAATTAATTTTATATTCTTACTATCCTTATAATGCAGTACAAGCAGACCCTCTGTGTTAATGTGTGAGTTTGTTCATGTTAAGATGAAAACTTTAAGAGGAAAGATGTGTTAAACTTACATTTATGGCTTAACACTTCCTTATTGAGATTATGAAGGTGTGTAAGAGAGAGAAAGATAATGTAACAAAAAGAGAGGGATGATATGTTCTGAAAGACATTTTAATGAAATGTTATGTTAATCTAAAACTAAAAATAAGATACCAGGGTGGGATGTTTCAGTTTTTTTTATTTGATCCAACTTTCTTACTGCATTACTATTTATATTCGATGTATTAGTGAGATTAGTAAAGATCTACTCGATATTTTATAATTTAATTTCTATTTTTGTTTTATTAGTTTTAGATAAATATTATAGTTTATGTATCTAAATTATTTAAGAGCAAGAAAATTAATTTTATAGTACATGACGTGAAAAAGAATAATTAATTGTTCATATATTTCAAGCGTAAAATCTAGTTCAACGTACAGGGTCATCGTAAAAGAATGTTGGGGTTTGAACATGAATTAAATGAAAACAGAAATATGTTTTACAGTTGATGTTGTTTATATATCGAATTTGTCATCTCAAACAGTTTTTTAACATAACTAATAAATTTCAACATGTGCACTGTTGGTCGTTCGGAAAATGTCCAAACGATAATCAGTTTGCAATGCTTCATCAATTCTTTCATTTTAGCAGAAGAAGAATGTAAGTGTGCCAAGAAACATGAAGATCGTCTTCACGATCATGTCAACGTTGAAGCACTTCAACTGATGGATAGTACTGTAATGGTTAGGCCACTGAAAAGGACTAAGCCTGTAGATTTAGTGTGTTAAAAACAGTGTTAAAACAATGCTAATAAAAGTGTAATAGTTAGGCTGTAGATTTAGTGAGTTAAAAAAAATAACTAAAAGTGTTATAGTTAGGCGACTGAGGAGAACTAAGCCTGTAGATTTAGTGTGTTAAGAAAAAATACTAATAAAAGTACTGTTAAACTATAAATAAGAGCGAAAAACATTTAAGTCAAGTATATAATATAAGTTACTAAAACTAATGGTTAGCTATAAATAATATTGAGCTATTTTTAAGTTATATTGATATATATATATATATATATATATATATATTTTTACCCAAGTTAGTATATTAATGATTAAATTAACACCGATAAACACTGTCTTGTATTCAAATCCGTGTAAAAGTAAGTAAACTACATTTTCTAGGATTTGAACCACGGAACCTACGTCTCGGTGCATCAGCTGTCAAACAGCTGACTTGCGGCACGACTTTACCAATTTATTAACCCGGTGGGTTGTTAAAACTGATAAAAAAAATACCGTAAAATAAGACTAAAAGTGCTAATATAGTTGTTGTGGAATCGGTCGTTAAGAATAAATTTGTTGAATCCTAGACAGTGGTTACCAGTGTACTTTGATGGTTAGGGTTCAATTAACCATACTCTCTCAGGAATGATCGAACTGAGTCTGTATAAGAGTACACCTCATTTACACGTCATACACATCATACTCATCTCGTTGGGCCATAGGGTTGCTTATTGTTCTGAATTGAACAGATTGCAGCATACACTCAATAGGGATTACAGAAAAAAAATAATAATTTTTTTCTTGGCTTTTAAGTTATCGGGAACTGTACACTATTGACAACTACCCAATTAGATGGCTGCTTTGCTGTATTATTAGACTTGGATTAGGCGTGAGTTTGAACAGGGACTCCCAGTAGAGTTTGTTCATGGATGGCTGTCAACTGGTCACCATACAAAGTCGCTTGGCCAGCCAGTGTTACTTAACAAATAATAGCGACTTACTACCAGCTGACTGACTGGGCTGGCCCGGAGGCCAAGAATAAGTATGCCTTCATCAGTCAAAATCATAGTACGAACTAACTCGTATGGGCTAGTTACTTTTTATACATTGAATATTTGCAGATTTAAATTTATTTACAACCAAGACATTTGAAAAATCTTTTTAAATTAAAATTTCAAATAAATTTATGTTGTATTAATGTTATCATACTCCATTGGAGTTACGGTCATCTTTGCATAATTCCCCAGGTAAATCAGAGATTCGAATCGAATTGAATTTTGTCTGTATAGGAGAATGCTGCGAATACCAACGCAGAAAATTACTAATGTGGAAGTGCTACATTGAATAACAAGCCAGCGGAATGGTCAGCATAGTAAAGGCGCGAAAGCTGCAATATCTCAGTCATATCATGCGAGATGAGCGCATGTATGAATTACTTCAACGCATTTTGGAAGGTAAAATCGACAGTAGAAGGGAACCAGGATGCAAAAGAATTTCATGGATGGCCAACCAGAGCGTATGGTTTAACAAAAGCTCAGAACTGTTCCGGACAGCTGCCAATAAGTAAGCATCGCCATGATGGTCGCCAACCTTTGGAACGGAGAGACCTTTTGAGAAGAGCAGAGAATTTATGTTGCGTAAGCCTACTAATTAATTGTAGTGATTTTAAAGCCTGTCTGTAAACCTACGGTACAATTTTAGAAATGTTTCATTGACTTCAGAGACGCATAAATAATCGTATAATATACTACTAGATAAGTAACTTGAGAATTTAATCGTTTTCCTAAAAATTTATATTGAGAACGCTGAATTTATGTAATGAATTATGGGTTTTCTGAACCATAAAAATACATCTAATTCAGTTGAACTTGTAGAATAGCAGTCTAGGCTCCAGTATGTCGTTGATCTAAGATCCAGCTTACTAAATCAATTGCTAAAAATTCAAGAAATAATATAAAAATAAAAATAAATAATCATTTCATCATCATTTACACACAGTTACACCCCAACGTCGTCGCTAATGACCTTGTAGTTGATGCGACGTTAAATAAAAAAAAAAAAAAAAAAAAAAAAAAAAAAAAAAAAACTATTTTAAATTAAAATGTAAATATTCTAAACAGAAACTAAATATCAAGATAAATTATAAGATAAAAATATAATATATAAAATTAATATTACAGAAGCCAAATATCTGAATTTGAAGCAAGAAAACAAAAAATAATATAATTTTAATTAAACAATTTGAACCAGTTAGAAAATAATTAAAGGAAATTATAGAAATATCAAGAGTTAATTTAATAATGGAACAAAATGAAACAATTTTGATTATTTTTAAATATGCTGATAAAATTTGAATAAATTTATTAAAGACTATAAAACTATGTGTAACAGTGCATCGATGCCCCATTTGATTTCCGATCAATAATTGATTGTCAACAAAAACAAGAGGACTGCAAGAATCAGAACAATTTCGTAATTATAAAATAATAAAAATTTAATTAACTGAGCTCATAAATATCATTTATCAAACTTGAATATTTTAATATCAAATATTGCGATATAATTATAACATTTAATTCATTAGAACAATTAGATTTACATAATTAAAGTGTCATCAATAAAAATTCATTAAAACAGAATTTCAATTTATATGTAAAATCAATTTATTTGTTCAATTTCAATTTTTGTTAATTTCATTTTTTAAATTGTATTACAAACTGTCACCTCCTACGTTGAGATTTTAGAAGTCATTAAAATTTTGATCACTTTGCGAAAAGTATCTAAAAAGTTCAGTCTGTCATTTAGTAATTGTTCGTTGATGGTGAACATGAATTTTTACCTCAATTGCCTGTCTAAGTAAACTCAAAGAATATTGTTTGCTTGGGGAATAACCAATTTAAGTTAGTATTAATTTATTTAAAATATAACTCGCTTATTAAATCGTCTTGTTGTCTATAATAGAATAAAAACAAACAAGGTCGATATGTGTTTAACGTATAAGTTTATTATAAATTCTAGAAAAAAGCCATCATCTTCAAGAATAAAGATTTATGATATTCCAAGATTATACGCGGTTCCCTCTCTTGTTTGCGAGGGGGAGTAAATAATGATGGGTAATATGTGTACAAGTGAGATAGATATACTGTTGAGAATATTTCCTGTTAATTGTCTACATAAAAGTAGTTTGCTTTTGTTGAGTTACCTTTAGTTACGGACCAAGGATAAAAGGTCGTAAAGGTTTGACGTAAATTGTCATACTTGTCAATAAATATAGAAAGATTTATTTATGTATTTACTCTGTAGGGGATCAGGAAAATTATTACTATCATCTATACTCGTAACTATAATAAAATTGTATCAATGAAATAATCGATATAAGTTTATGGTTTCTCAATTGATAAAAAAAATAGCGGTAATAATTGAACGAGTATGATCGAATTGGCAATGGTATTGTTTCAGGTAAAACATTAAAACGGAACGAAAATTTTTATGTTCTATATTTTAAGTTTTACTTTTATTTAAATTAAAAATTTTATCTTTCCTACATTCAAATCTCCTTGAGCCTTTCAGAGAATTGGTTTAAAAACTTATACAATAAACGATCAGAAATTTTCACAAGTAACCTCTTTGTTTAGATCAGTGGTTGTCAACCTTTCAGACACCCCCTTTTTAGGTTGAGTATTTCAACGACTTTCCCTTAATAATGTTTAAAATATTAAAAAATTTACATAGTTGTAATTTTTACTAAAGGATATGAGTCATTTGCAGGGTGGAAGGTAGATGCTTTTCGGAGGGTGTGGCATGCTGATAAGCATACTGTCTGTCTATAACTTGTTGGCCTACCTCAGAGGGGAGCAAAATTTGAATTGTAAAACATTTCAGAAAACATTTTAAAGTTTTTTAAGTACCTAACTAAAACTTGTAATCATTTGTTTTGCAGAAAGTATATTTAAGCTCTGTTAGTAATTTCATTCGCTTTATGTGCGCACTTCTACAAACGACCGAAAAGTTTTCCCGATGTTAACTTTTCAAGGCCGCGCTCGAATATATTACTGTTTTCTTCCTATACTTTACATCAGTACAATCAAAGTACAACGATTTTAATTCCTTGTAACTCCTATATGATTCGTCCAATTTAAATAATTCTTTACTAAAAATTAATTGAAAATTTTCTTTTTATTTCGTTTCATAAGAGTGTACAGTTATCTTTAAGCACCGAAATGTTTCTCGCATTCTGACTTTTTTATGTAATGTTTCACGATTTTGTAAAATTTATTTAACAATATACCTCGTAAATTTAAAAAGTAATGATTTTCTGCTTGTTATTGCATCACCGTTTTTTATAATTAATACAGAACAATCCTGCCAAATATGATAATCCGTGAAAAAGTTGTAGAAAAATGACAATTTATTTGAAAAAATGCGGATTTTTCTTCAAAAACAAAACCTGTACTGAATGATACATTATTTCATTAAATGTGTGGTTTTCGAAATGATTCTATAAAACAAAACAAAAAACATGTGAAATACTTTGTTTTATAAAAATACGTAATTTTTGACACATTTCAGTTACTTAACAAAAATTAGATGTATGTTTTCTTAAATGGTTTTACAATCCGCATATCGCTCCCCTCTGCCGGAGGCCATCAAGTTACAGACAGACAGTACTTTTCCACTCAGTGAAGAAAGTAATGGTAAACAACCTCACTCCTCATTTTACTTAGTAAAGCCTCTAGAGGTTCAAACCAGCCTTTCGGCTAATTACCTAAACCACATCAACGTTGTCATGTTAAAAATCATTTTTCGTTACCGAACAGTATGATTATATCAATGAACTAGGTGTACTTTTTAGATTAATTTTTATAATCTGAGAGTACAAACAATCATACATAATTGAAGAGGTAAGTGAATAAAGATGCTATGTAACAAAAGTATAGTTTTGAGAAAAATAAGATAGAAAAGTTCTAATGGACACAACTGTTTGTGAATTATCTGATTTCTTTAATTTTTATACCAGCATAATACCCCTTCAGGAAAATTATTTTTTCGTGATAGAATTTCTATTAAATATAAATAAAGTTCTATTAAATATAAGTTTATAAATAAAGTTCTTCAAACTTTACTCCTTAATATCATTATTTATGCGCATAGGAACCCTTATCCACTAAAAATTTGTTTTGTAAACTTCTCTGCTGAGAATGGATGTTTCAATAATGTAAGAAAAAGTTTATCATAAGAAAATTTGGTTAAGAAAAGCATAATAACATCTTTACCAATGGAGATCGATGTTTAATATCACATTAAAATGTTATCATTTTAAAAATATAATATTTCACATTCCGGTAGAGGAAGGTGTCAAGTGATTTTAACACCTTTATCCACTAAATAACATAAAATTAAACAGTACATAGCCTGAACTAGTGTTCCAGATTACTAAAAAAAACTACATATAAGAGATTTTATGTCATCTACCTAACTTATGCAGTCAACAGCTTGATTAATCACAAGAACTACCAAAATGTTTGAAGACGTGTCACATAGCACCTTCATCCACTCACCTCTTCAATTAGGTATTTCTTTGGTAGGTAACAAAATAATTTATAAAAGTTAATAAAATCCAATCGATTCTGAATATTTTAAACAAAATTATAAATATTTTAATAAAATAATATAAGAAAAAAACCTTTTAGAATATTAAAATATCAAATTTGAAAGAGCTGTCAATAACGCGATAACGATGGATACTGAACAAAAAAATTAATAACTTATTAAAAATGTAGCTTATATGAATATATAAAATATTGATGAATACATTTCCTGCTTTAATAAATTAAGTTATTAAGAAAACCGATACATTAAAAAAAAGATTTATAAGATATAAGATGGATTCAAAGGTGGTCGTAAATATCGGATGAAATCGCGTCGCAGAAGTCATTGAGTGTCCCTTTACAGTGTAGGTTATGTTTGATTGTGTGTGGCCGTTAAGAGTAGGTAATCCTTAAACAGTGAGATAAAGAATAAGTATACCAAATAAGATAAAAAGAGACAGATAGTGATACTGAGAAAGAAATGAACTGGTTTAATTCGACTAATACAACATAATGAAATAAAGACCACAGTGATAAAGTATGTTAACCGAAATTAAAATGCCTTGTTATTTTAAGACTAAGTGAGATCTTAAATCAAGGATTAGCGACTGACATTCAAGAAATAGGCCCTATTAAAACATGGAACGCAATTTTATCATCTGTATTCAGGTTAACACTGGTGTAGACTTTACTATTTTATACTTAACATATTCACACCTGTTATATTTTTATTTTTTTATTAAAAAAATAACTGATACAATGCATTTACTAACCACCCAACACGAAGAGTTTACCAATTTTACATTTAAAAAAATTGTTAATATAACAAATTTCTACACGCAAGTAGGCTTTTTTAAGATGAATTTACCATATATAATCATTTTGAACCTCAATTTTTAATTAGCTTGCCAGTACTCGGGTAGATTACCATCAAAGCTATCATCAAGGTGTTCATTATGAATTTGATACTAAGAGATTTATCCTTGAATCGCATTTTGAAATTTATTTGAAAAGAAATTTCATTCAATATGATTATTAGTATTTATTCACAGGAGTTAGAAATATAGAATTGAAATACAGTAAAAATCGGTTTTAACGAAACCAAGGGAGTGGCATTATTATTGTTTGTCGTATCCGGGTGTTCTTTATAACAAATTGAGCCCATTCGCCGCAATATCTATGTAGTACTTACTCTATTATCATAGGCTACGTGCGCAGCCAATTTCTGGAATAACGACTATAAGAGTCTAAATAATTTAATTAAGCAACAAATTTTAATTTAAGCAAAAAAATTAAGTAAAAATTTAAGTAAAAAATCATGAATAAAAAAATTCACGGAAAACAAAGTTAGTTCGGGAATCAGGCTGAACAATGACGTTTCCCTAATTGCTTTACTGTTTGAGGATGATTAGTGGATTGTGCAAGAGAGTGAGGATGAGCTTCAGTGATCTGTATATGAATTATGCAAAAAATATAATTTCAATGTTTTTTCCAATTTCAAAAAATTCCAAGCAGTGTCCGGCAGTATTAGCAAAACCCTGGCAGAAAAACAAGAAAAGAAACCCAGATAAAGTTTTATAAGGTGATGACTACCCCAGTCCTACTCTATGGAAGTGAGTCGTGGGTTAGTAACAGACCACAGGAAAGTAGAGTCCACGATTCCTGCAAAGAACAAAGGGTTGCAGTCGTAGGGACCAACTAAGAAATGAGGACATAAAAACGGAACTGGATGTTTGCAACCTGAATGGGAAGATTTCAGATTATTGTAATCGATGGAGGAAGCATGTAGAGAGAATGCCCGAGGGAAGAATCTCCCTCAGTGTTCTACAATACAGACCGGTGGGGAGGAAATATGTTGGGAGGCCACGCAAAAGATGGCAATAATTCAATAGTGTATCGCTGTTGTGAGTCAGAGCAGGCGGAAGCCAAATCCTTGATTGAGAGAAGAGAAAGAGAAATCAAGAATAAAAATCTTTACACTACCTCCACGGCTGAACAGTTAGCGACGTTTAGTCGCCTGCAGTTCTAAGCACTAAGAAGCGGGTTCGATTCCCGGTAGGTCTGGGTTGAGGTAATCAGAATAACACTGCAATTTTACCGATAACTCCCTAACGTACCGTACCAATGTAGAGAAAAACACGAAGTAATCGCAGATGTTGATGCTATTAAAAAAAATCTTTTAAGTATGCAAAGCTACTTACCAAAAATCCGTGATGAGGTGATTCCCGAAATTAAACCCGATATGTGATACTGATCTATTTTATTTAAATATAGACTGCACACTTAATGTAGGCTACATAACACGTAAAATTAATAAAAATATGAAAAAAGAAAGAAAACAAAATTTAATTCAATTTAAAAAATTGTCTATAGACGTTTTTAGTTATTTTTTTATCCTAAAATCTTCAAAACAATTTTGAAGGAAGGTGGATTCATTCGTTACAACCAGATTCAATTTTCGTTATATCAGACTTTACAATGTGTTAACATAAAACCAACACATTTTCTATTTTCATACGTTATTACCGGATTTTCGTTACAACCGACTTTGTTATAACCGAATTTTAAAGTATGGCTTTTTAAACACTGTATTTTACTCAGTATGACTCGCAAAGAATCATTTTAAATTATAGAATTTAAAAACCCCACTCTTACACACTATAAGATAGATTATTGACACTGATAAGAAATTAATGAAATTATAATTTCTAATTACATTTTAAATAAATTAAGACTAACAAAATAAAATTATGAACATTTTAAAACAAGGCTATTACATTGGAACATTATAAAACGAATTTTTATGTGTTTGAATAGATTACAGGATAAACATTCTATGTGAACTATAATACATATTTTTTTTTTTTTCTCTTTAATTATTTATTTGCAACTGTAAAATCTTACAATAAGCAAATGAGCTGGTTTTAACATAGGAAAATTTACAATAACAAAGATTAGACCCAGTGGCTAATCTTTGTAGGTGCCACGAGTCATTGTCTTATAAGAGCAGGTCTCTATTCCATGAACGGCAAAGTCGTCGGCGAGGATTTCCAGGAAGAGTACGAGATGATAAGTTTTTGATGTATGGATTTTGATGGTTTTGAAGTTTTCCGAAGAATCTTCTGTAGCAGCTGTATGCCATATCTTTTATGTGTGTTATTTTGAGGTCGTCATGTAGTATTCTGTTGTTAATGTAGAATGGAGCATTGGTGATGAGTCGTAATAATTTTGATTGAAATGCCTGTAGTTTTCTGATATTACTTGGCTTTGCTGTTCCGTAGATTTCAATTCCATAAGTCCAAATTGGCCGAATGAATGATTTATAAATGAGTAATTTTGAACGTAACGGTAGTCGGGAATGGCGTCCTATGACGCCATATTTTGATTAAAAATACAAGTCGGACAATAGTAACGATGTACATAAACAAAAACGAGGTAACTTACTTTACTTGATCTGCAAGGGTGATTCTGACAGTGCGACTTTAATATTTGTATATAATACAGAGTAGATTAATGGCGTGTTAATGTGTAAATGAAGAAAAAATTAAATGTAATTTAATTTTTAAATGATTTAATTGTTAAGCTACACTGGTTGGACTAGCGACTTTGTATGGTGACCAGCTGACAGCCATTCCTAAACTAACTTTACTGGGGTCCCTGTTCAAAAATTCATGCCAAATCACGTCAAAAAATATACAACGAAGAAGAGCGATCAAATTGGGTGGTTGTCAATAAAGTAGAGTTCCCGATAACTAATAAAAGATAAAAAAAATTATCTTTAGGAAAGTTTGGTGTACATACATTTCATTGATCATTATTAATTAATACATACTTTTTATTATTATGTATTATTTTTAATGTAAAGAAGCTTACTGTTTTTGTTTCTTTAATATATTGTGAATAATTTATGGACTGTTTAATTTTTTATTATGTTTTGTCAATTACAACCACTATACCCCAAACGAACTAAAGACTGCAGATGAGATCTAGCCAATAACAGCCAAGGTCGGGTGTGAGGTTGCCCCTTCGCTAAGGCGCACTCTGTTCCACCGAACTCCAGCTGACTTTTTGTTAGGCTGTCATCCACCACAATGTTAACCACAATGTGATAACGCAGAGTACGATTATCGAAAGTCAATTGGCTCTTTTTTTTTTTTTTTTTTTTTTTTTTTTTTTTTGGTTTAACGTCCGACTGTTCTGCAATTACTGCTAATGCAGACGGTGAAGGATGAAATGATATTTTGTAACGTATGAAAAAATGCCATGCCTGAATGGGATTCGAACCCAAGACCGCATGATGAGAGGCGAGCACGTTACCAACTGCTCGCTACCAACTGCTCGTTACCAATTGGCTCGGTGCTGTGATCTAGGTCACTATGCTCCGCCTTCATCTGCAGTCTCTAGTTCGTTAAGCTATAGTTTGTAATTTTTCATGAAAGAAATATGTTGTATTTTATTGTTTTCCAAAAGACTATGCGTTTAAATAAAATTTATGTTGTAACTATATTTTTTAAATGTAACTAAAGTAAGATAAGGAAATAATTTTGTTTGTTTTTAGTAATTCCATTTGTTTACTTAAGCGTAGAAAATTTAATAATAAAACAAAAAAATATATATATATATATATAAATAAAGGAACTTATAATGAACGTACTTTAATACTATGTAAACAAATATTTTTCAACTATTTAATGTTGGTAGTAATTTACAAAAGAAAATAGTTTTAGTTTTAAAAATATTCATTTTGTTATAATAGTAATAGTTTCTAGGGTTGTCTGTCTGGTATAGTACAAGGTATACTGTTGTAGTATAGATTAAATTTTACTACTGTTACATTGATATAGTCGTCGGTTATATAGTTCTTTAATTTACAAAACAAACTTCTGAATAAAAGCAATAATAATATAAAAGTAAATTAAGATAATTGCGGGTATATTATTTCATTACACAGCGGTAAAATAATATATTAAAACGCGGCAACATTATTTTGTTCTTCAGGTGCGGAATGATAAAGAAATAATGTATTAAATTCTCTTGTGTTAAAATTTTATAAAAACAATGAATCTCTCATTTCATGGTTGGCAGAACTGCAGACCGTTTATATTTGCTTTACAGTAAAGTGATTCAAAGACAGTAGCAATTGGTGATGAGACAACATTTTTTGTTTTTAGAATTATTTTTTGTGAAGATTTTATTTTAGCCCACCACCAGAGATGGAACCTGATTTCCAGGTAAAGGACGACGAAATTATCATCATACAATATTTTTTGTTTGAGGTTTTATTTAAATAAAATAAGAATGGATAGACTTTTGACACGTGGGTTAAATTAGTATTTTTATTTCATTTTTTCCGTTCATTTTCTTTTTGAGATTAGTAGTATAATTATGTCACGTTTACCATTATTTATGTAATTATTTTAATTAATTACTATATATGTCTTATTACATTTTTGACAGCTTCTGATAATTTTTTATTTTATTTTTTACTTTTTAAGCATTTATAGTCATATTATCTTAGTAATTGCTAAATGTAATTTTTACTGTAAGGAAAAGTACGCATCCCTAATTATGGTATATTTCATAGGTTATGTAAGTACTGTAATTACTGTATTCTATCTTTCCAATTCCAGTGACTTTCATACGTGTGACTAATAAATTTTAAATTTAGATTTTTATCCCAAATAATATCTTCGTTCCATTATTTAAAGCGTAATTTACTCATGTCAAATTATTTTTAAATAATTACCTATGTTAAATGTTAGACCCTAGATGAGAGTGGTGCGACATCTTGGCTTGTGGCTCGATAGGTGACTAACTTGGAAGAATTCTAAACAAAACGTTTGAAACTTAATCGGCGCCAGAAGCTACTCTTATGCTTAACTAATCCTTGATAAAAATTGAACCACCGTTCCAAAATTTGAATTTACGAAACCTTTTGAGACCAATCTGAAGTTATGGTATCCAGCTCTTTGATGCAGCGGTAGAGGGTAACTTAGTGTCGATCCAGGCCTTTCAGTCAAAAGACTTGCTTCTGGTACTCCTTATTGTTTTTTAGGTTAACAGCTGAAAGGCAGGTTTGAAACTCTAGAGGTTTTACTAAGTAAAAACGAGGAGTGAGGTGGTTTTATATTGTTTTCCTCACTGAGTTGAAAGAGTATGCTTATCAGCATGCCAGGCCCTTCGAAAAACACCTACTTTCCACCCTGAAAACAACGCCGTCACTTCATTCACCACAGGATCCGGCTGTATAGTAGAATTTATTACTCTCACAGGAGATAACTCTAATTAGTGTCTTTTACACCTATATATACTTCTTCTGTTCTTAAATAGTTCAGTCATTTAATTGAGTGACCATATTGATAAGAAACAGAACTATTTTTTGTAGCTCTAGAACGAGCAGATCTAGTGCAAATAATTTAACACTCCATTTACCCGTGATGGGAAATCCTTTTTGTATAAACAATAAAACTCTCCACGATGATTTCAAAATTCCTTCAGTAAAGGAACTAACCGCATCCTCTATTTATTAAATTTCGCAAACGACTATATGACCACCCCAACCAATTATCCCGTGACCTAATTACATGGAACTTCCCGGTTGTAAGACTTCAAAAATTTTAAAATTTAAATTATAGCAAAAACCTGTAATATGAAAAATAATAATTTTTCATTCATATAGCCTACGTTATAATATAATTATTTATGAAGAAATTAACTTATGTACAACACAAATATATTTTCCGTAATTTTATTAAGTAATATATTTATAATTAATATTATTTCCCATATAAAATATAATAAAAACACTCTAAATGAAAACCCGTTATATCGTAATGAAATTTAATCAGTTTTACCGAACATTAACTTATTAAACGATAGAAACTAAGGCGAAGTAGTTTAGATTATGAATAAGTTAAGTACGTAAGTACTTATTACTAAAACAAGAATGATTGAAGTATAAAAGGAAGAAGCGCAGAAAATAAGTTGAAGAAGAACTTGAAGTTTAAGTTGAAAGTTATAACATGTTACAAAGCGGTATGTTTAGTATTATATTCAATATAAAGATAAAGACTTGTTCTGACAGTTTTTTACACAGTGAAGTATGCAATGCTGTTAATCGCTTTTATCAATAACAGTAAGTTAACGGTTTTCCATTACTATTATTTTATATATTAACGTATGAGGTGTCATTTATTTTCTTTACTAAACTAAGGTTATTCAGGTTTCAGGTTAAGGTTAAAGTATTAATTAAGTACGATTTATCTCTATCTTTATATTTTTCTATAATAAAATTGTGATATGTTGCCGTAAATTTAAAATAAGTTATTCGATTGGAAACTTAACATTTATTTCAAGATATAATAAACAGGATTATTTTATTTGCCTTTTTCAGTCACTTTTGCCGACTACAAGACAATACAAGACTCACTAAGCAGCTTCCTGAGTTACCTATTCAAAAACAAGACCCGAAATAAATGGTTCCAGGAATTTAAATCCAACATGAAAGACTTAATCATAACCGAGGAAATTATTCAAAACTGAAAGGAAAAGAAAGTGTTAAGATATAGTTAGCTTTGCCGACTCCCCTTCAAGGAAAGAAAACAATCAACAGTATCATAACAGAGCAAATGAGGACAGCCAGATCAAAAAATATAAAACTGGTATGCGAGCGCAAGATACGGCAGCAAAGTAACTCTGTAGCTCGTTCTACAAAGACATGAACGTAAAATGACTCAACTGCTCCAATTGCGGCAAAAACCAAAGAAGAAGAAGAAACAAGATTACGTTTTAATTTAATTTACTGTTTAAAGCGAATATTCTAATTTTTTAAGTTGGTTGATTATAGTTAAAAATATTTTGTTTACTCTTTGTAACTTTTTTCGCAACAGCGCAAGACTAACAATTAGTGAAAAATGGGTAATAATTTACAATATGGTTGGAGTAGATCTCTACTAAATTGTAGGACTCGAAAAGAAAATTTCCAAATACACTGTTGATTAAAATTGCCCATAACTTGCAGGTGAAATGTTAATTTTTTTGCATTCGAAGTGCTAGTTCCAGAGTTACAACAAATTTTTTGTTTCTTATCACATGGTCAGCCAATTGTATGAATGAAGTATTTTGTGTAAAAGGCACTAGTCACAGTTAACTCCTTAAAAAAGATACCTTTTTCTCGTAGATTAAAAAAACTGAACCGAAATTTTATTGAAATAAATATACAAGTCGTAATAAGAATCTTAACAGTAAACTTGTTTAGAATTTTTTCCTTTTCAAAAATCTTTTGGAAAACAGATAGTTAGCTGAATTCTAAGTAATGTACATTCAATGTACATTACATTTTGATATGCTGATTAGGATTGGTGTAACTATCATGTGCAGATAACACTAACTGGACGCTCTACTATGGTTTTTTTTTCTTAGAAAAAAAGTAGATACGGTACTCGAGCAGCAAACACCTTGTTACTAATGTGAATAATGGAGTTTGTACCATACAAAGAAAGTAAACAGAGGATAGTTGCAAACCTCCCAGAATTTAATTGTAATCTTAGATGTTGGCTGTTTTAACAAGCCTTGTTTATGTTTAATAATGTAGAGAAAACATGGGATTTGTTTGATAACAACTATGTTGTAAATTCTTTTTGCAATTCTGAATGAAAATCATTTTAGATTTATCATATATTTTTTAAAAAGGTTAGCTCATCTTGATTTGTAACTTTCTTCCTCTGCCACTGTAATTTTGTTACGTTAACCACATTCGTCAATTAATTATAGTACAGCTAGTATAATTTTTGCACCTACTACGATTTTCAAGTCCTGATCAATACTATTTTGTAATTTCATGAAATGGACTACCTAATATTACACAAAAAACCCGAATCTGAGAGTGTTAAAGGATAACTAGAATCCTTTAACTTTCATTTCAGCAGCTTGGTTACGAGATTCATTCCTCTGTAATGACACCCATATTTCACTCCCATATTTTAGGAGTGGTACAACCATTGCTCTATAAAATTTCATTTGGGTGTCCTGTCCCGTTTTCTTTCCTATTGTGCTGCGAATAGAACCGCATACAGCGCTAAATTTTGCCAGTTTTTCAGTCACGTCATCTTTGTCCAAGGAAATCTTCCATCCTAAATATTTAAAATCTCGAACTTGTTCTATAGTTTGGTTGTCAAGTATAACTTTTGAGCAAACCAACCATCTTTCCTTGAATAGGCTACCATAATCTTTGATTTTTGCGCCGATATTTGCCGAACTCGGCGCTAATGTTGTGCAACTTATAAATGGCATATTGGAGCCTGTCTTTTGTCAAAAATAACAGTCATCTGCGCACAGCAATGCATTTAGGAATACGCTATTCAAAAGCTGAATGCCTGAGTCAACTAACTGATTCCAAATTGTTGAAATCTTATCAACGTAAATATTGAATAGCGTTGGAGACACTGGACAGCCTAGTCGTACGCCTTTATTTATTTTCATTTTCTCTGTTTTCTTGTCATTACCAAAAAAAAAAAAAAATACCTTGCTCGGTCAGCTCATGCGAGGGTTTGGCTTTGAATCAAGTAGGGGCTAAGCTTAATCTTGTACGAGACACTGAAATGAGGGGCCTCAACCCCGTAACGGCGCGTCCCAATGGCTGATACGAAGCGTCCTATAGATATGCAGGCAGGTACGAATAAGGCATAGCCAAATATGTACCTGCGGATCAACTGAGGTGAAAAATGGTCAACGGTCTTGAAGGTGGAGGAGGAATTTTCCCAACGGTGGAGAGGGCGGACGAACCTAGGAGGTGGGTCTCCAAATGAAACCCAGGGCTCGTCTAGAGGCTCTTAAGGTGGCATCCCCACCACTGGACTACCCAGCGCAGGGCTCGTAATTGGGCCTGGGGAAAACTTTATTACTGGCAAGCATCAAAAGTTAGCCACGGATCAGGACTGGAATATAAGGAATCTTCTTACTTTTTTATGAAATCTTTTAAAAATAACTTACTGCAGTTCACTATTTGTGAATGAGTGATTTATTACATTTTAAGGCGGGGGCTTAAGCTCTTATTTTAAAATGAAGATAAGTAAACATGTCACATTTCTTTTGATTCATAAATTTTAGATAATGCATAACAAATTAATTTGTTAAGTTTTCTCTGAAAGTTTACTATTTCATTAATTATGTCCAAGATTCGTTCATTTAAAACACGGTATAAAGTTTCAAACGAAATAAATTGCTGAAGAAGTTCTATTTATTAAAAAATTAGGAAAAATTATGAGCAATTTTAATTATAGGTGGGTAGCTTAAATTAGAGAAATTACAAAGACGTTATAAAGGAGAACACCCATTAGTGTTAACTTCCAATAATAATATAATAAAAATATTGAGTTTTATTAGCTTGAATGCACATGTATTATTTCTCGTTTTCAGTCTTTTCAATCTCGGTTTCTGCGGCTCATAACGGACTCTCCTAAGCAAGTAAAACACCAAACGCTGCAAAATTACCTAATATAACAATGTATATGAGATACTATAAAACATATCCGCCACTTAGGTAGCTATAAAAATGTTTTAGTTAGCCAAATGCTCACTGAGAAAACTTTTGTGCCATAAATTGTTCATAGAAACCAAAATGCAGTTATACGTATATAACATTCTTTAATAAGAAGAACATTTGGTGATACCACCCACGAACTGACGCAGCTGTTAACAGGACATCGTTGCTTTGGGGCATATTTGACGAGGTTCAAACTGTGTGAAGTGCCGAAATTCCGACTATGTGACAGTGAAGAGGAGGAGTCCATTGCGCAAATTTTTGAAAGATGTCCCTCTTTTGGCCTCGACAGAATGGAGACATCTGAGAAGATAGGCGTTACACAGTGGATCCCAGAGAGAGTAGGAGCAGCAATGCTATGGGATATGGAGAGCTGGAAGTTGGTCGCTCAGTTTGGGGAAAGGGTGATCGAGAGCCTGCGGAGGGAGGAGACATCTAGAGATCAGCTGGATCGCCCTCTCCCACAGTAAATCAATCCTGTCCCGATCTCATAAAGTAGGCACACTTATTTCCTGAGCTGGTGATGAAAGAGATGAATGAAAGTGAGATAGAGAGTGTTGGACAGTGACAGCAAGAGGGGAATGAGGCTAAGGTTCCCTTTCACACACCGCTGACAGTGAGTACATTTTTTAACCTGACATTTCCCTTGTAGCATTACATAAACAGTTCCGAGGGAGGTGGAGGGTTGTTTGCTGATGTCGAATCAAGTGGCCAGGCGGCGGATTTTTGGTTGGTAGGCGGTTGCGGCCTCCTTGGGGCTGGACGAGGACGCCTCAACTGAGTCCAACACTACTTCCCCCATCGTGAGGGAGTGAACGTGAGTTTTTCTCGCCCCCTCGGAAAAAAAACATTGTTCAATATGTTTGGGATAAATCTAATATCCTGCTAAACAAAAGCATGGTTTTCCCAACATATGATTTACATACGAAATAGTGTTACATCTCACTGAAAATATTGTTAAAAGTATTAAAAAATTATAATATTTTTGCGCAGTCTATTGTAGTTTGTAATTTCTTATGAATTTTACATATATTTTTGTAGGAATCCTATTGATGTTGATAATAACACCGTGTGGAGAACAAGCACGACGGTTGCCCAACGACTCCTGTTTTGGATATTGATTTAATCTAATGAAATTATGTAACTATTTGTAGATCTACTGCTTTGGTCTGTATCGTATTCGTCACGGCAGCTTCTAAGTGTCTCCGATCTAAATGGTTAGTAAACGAAAGATGAGCTTGTCAGAGAGTTTTTATGGTTTTGGAAGAGGGGAGAATGATAAAGGTGTATGATTGTATTTGGATGTTTGTCCGGGAGTGGGACAGTTACGGAACGAATTAGAGTGAGAAGGTAAATCTGTGATTATTTCATTCGAGTTGTCGGCGTCAGTAGAATGTAACAAAAATCACATAGGTTTAAGGTTTTTTGTTATTGTAATTTAATTTGATTCAGTATGGCTGACCATCAGTCTAGATGACTTTGCGTTTCACACAGCGTCGTATCTGTGGTGGCGTTTGAAAGAGACAGATTATAAGTTGTAGAGATCCACCACCTTACCCCTCTCTCTTTATCATATCCTCTTTTTCTAATATAACCTCAAAGTATTCATTCTTACGAATTCCCCAAACTAAGCCTCTTTTATTAATATTTCCTTGCACTGTTTGCCATCCTCTCTTTTTTTTAATTCATTTTTAACTCTCGAACTAAGTACCACCAAACTCGAAAAATGAATCCGAATAAAGATTTACTTTTACTGTTTACATTTTTATTTATCTATCTGTATTTTTATTTACATTCCATAACCTTACTCATATATAACCTATAATCCAAATCCAGTAGTTTATAATGTTAGATACTACTGAAGTCAAGTACCTGTCTTTCATACAGAAATATTTTAACACCTTAGTAAATACAGACTACTATAACGGTTTTATATTCGAACTTTTTAAAATTTAGGCTACAGTATTTTAATTTCTTTTATCAGGTACCATTTGGTAATTATAAGATTTAAAAAATGTTATATCCATATCTTATTAAAGAGCTACCCTTTTAAAAATCGATATGAGTACCCCGTAAGTGATAAAGAAAATAAACAATTATATTCTAAGGGGTAGATAAAGTTTAACAATAACCCTAAAACAATAGTTGTTATTTCTGTAACTGCCAAAAGAACCGTTTGTGATTCTGTGAATCGACATTCTTAACCCTTTACTGCATACTGTACCATATGTGGTACAACCACTTTTGTATTATTTTTCTCTTAAATGATAAAAGAATCATATGTTTTAAAACATATGTTTACTGCTTATACAGTATATCTACTGTATGAGTTCACAATTATGCTAGTAGAGTGCTTTACAAGTCAGATCAGTGATGTTACTCGGTTAGAGGTTATGTTTCTGTTTACTGTTGTTTTTCGAAAGTTTTAAGTTGAAGAAAACATTGCTTAAATGCATTAAGAGCTGCTGGAAAAATTATTTTCTCAATGTCTAAGATATGTAGTTACTATAACTGTATAGATATATCAAAAATTGTTAGTTTAAATTTATCTAATAGTACTTTGTTTAAATGTTCCATATGTGGAACTTCATGCATTCGTAGCTTGGAAAATACATAACCATATGTAGCCCAATACATGTGGTTATATTATTACTAGAGTTTCACGATCTAAATAAGTGATTAAAAATATTTTAATATTTTTGTTTTTTTCTGTCATCAGTCTCTCAACTGGTTTGATGTAGTTCTCCAAGCTGTTATATCTTGCGCAAGCCGTTTCATATCTACATACCTGAAACATCCTACTTCTTTTGAAATTTTCTTTAAATATTCTAACTTTTGCCTCCACCTACAATTCACTCCCTTAATACTGCCCTCCATTATTGGTAGACCAATACCTGGATGTCTTAATATATGCCCCACTAGCCTATCCCTTCTTCTGGTAAGATGCTTCCATATACTTATTTTTTCATCCTCTCGCCTAAAAACCTCTAAATTACTTATTTTGTCCACCCATCTAATCTTTAACATTTTCCTATAACACCACATTTCAAAAGCTTCTATCCTCTTCCTTTCTACAGTCCCTATCACCTGCTTACAAAATATTTGCTTACTAAACGCCAAAATACTTCAAAATCAGAAATTATGCTCAATATACTGAGCCGTAAAAGAAATAGTAGTAGGCCCCTAATAATAAAATAAGATTATTGAGCTAATGTGCTTAAGTATAGTAATAAAACTCTACGGGTCTTGTGTCATTCATTTTTGGAGTTCTACTAGCTGATTTTATGATTTCGGTTTCATTGGCAAGGAATTTTATTCAATTAAATATTAATTTTAAATTTTATTCGGTACTCTGCAGTTCAATAAACTGAGTTTTATTTGATTATTTCATTTCCTTTTATAAACTATTAATGGATTTACGAACGTACTACTGCATGTTGTGACAAATACGTCACAACATGAAAACCCTAAAATTTCATTTCACTGCATGTTGTGCCACAAATGGTACAACCGAAAAAAGTAAAAAATCGCCAAAACCTGTAACCAAAAATTCTTTTCACTATTTTTCTACTAATAAGTACCTGTAGTCCTATTATATATATTTTTCTCGTTCAAATAGAAAAAATCATGCAGTTAAGGGAAGTGATACCTAAAAAATGAAACCTTTGAGTGAATGAGTGGACCGGGAAAAGCAATGAACTAGTTTATTTAATCCATCCTTTTTGACCGGAGCAATAAACCATGCGTAGTTAGAATAGTAGCAGTTAATGTTAAAGTTTATTAATATAATTGGGAGTCAGATCTGCGGGTCAGCAAAAATAATCCCTTAAAATACGACTTCAAAGATTTCAATCTAAATTTCTAAGGTTAATTCCTGGTTACGTACTGAAAGAAACTTTGCATAATGATCACCATGTTTGTTTTTTCCCTTGTATAGGGCCAATTTTAGACCACGTGAGGCAACTTTAGACGTTTCTGGAAGCTCTTTTTTGAACCCTGATTCTCAGGAATCGCTCGCTGTATGCTTCTTTCCTTTCTTCTGTCCACCCGGTGTTCTGATTTTTCTCCGTTTGGAAGCCCTTAATTAGTCGTCTGGATTTGGTTCACTAAGTTCGCTAAATTTCGGTTCACTAAGTTTTCTCAGGTTATTGCAGTTTTCTCGATAGATTAGCTTTTCTAACTTATTTAAGCCATTTATCCGAAAACTGAGATTTGTTGTTTTGTTAACCACCGGTTGTCGTCCATTCTATACAGGTGTCCGTAGAATTTTAGTCTACTTTTTCTAATCGTGTCCATTAATCGTTCATTTTTTTGCACAGTTCTTCTCGATCTCTTAACATATATTGTCCGCCTTCTGTCTTCAAGCTTATTATCTTGCGGAGGATCTTTTTTTCAAATTTGTTTGCTTTTCTTAAATCAACCTTCCCAGTTATTCTAAGGTACTGTCTCGCGTACAGACACACAGGTTTTATCACAATATTATAATGTCTAATCTTGGATGTCTAACCATTCTCTAGGCTCTTATATAAACAAAATCATTTTACAGTTTTATCAGCGGTTTAGAGATAGATTAGACACAGACGAAAATCTACTGATATGAAAGCTAAATTCTAATCACTTGCCAAGAATCCACAATGAATATTGAAATAAAGCTGACAGGTTGTTTAAGTCCTTAAACCATAAATTTTAACTTTATTTGTGTGAAATTCTAAATTGATAATACTACAATGTATTCTCTGAAGTAAGTACATTACCGTTATTAAATTATTTTCAATTGGAACTCTGCTATTACATGGTCCTCTAATTTTACGAAAGTAAGTTTTTATACCTTTACTACTTGTTCCACTATTAAAATGTAGTTGAACAATATTATACAAAACTATTTATAAACACAGTTGTGAAAAAAATGAAATGAAAAATTAATCGAGAATTTATTTTATATTTTTACTATCTCTTGCCCTAGTATGAAATATCGATAAGAAAAGTTGTCAAGTAAATCTTTCGAAGTCGAGTTTTGACGGAAAATTCATGTTTTCAGGTCCTCTGCGTTCAAAAACATATTTTTAAGATTGGTCTGAGAAAATTAAAGAAAATTAAAAAACGGAAAATTGTATGAATTTGAAATTCGGATATATAGTTAGGTACCATAAAAGAACTCGACACGAACTTTTTCGTCAAAATCGATCATATTCGGAAGTAATAGATTTATTCATGACATTTTAAAAATTTTGTAAATTTTCTTCAAAACGTTCCTACGATTTTGTTTAAAATCGCCTCATTTACTAAATTTATTGTGATCTACAAAATAGGGTAAGTGGAATGTTAACTGAAATACATGAAGGAGACTGTGCTGGAAAGGTAAAAAAAAGTTTTTGAAGATTTTAGTGAAATGTGCATTTTACAGAAAAATTACAACTTATACTGTATAATGAAAGTTATAGAAAATTAATATAAATAAAACTTTTATTTTAAGCGTTCTTTATTTATAGTTTTAAGTTTAGTGTCAATTAGTGTCCATATTTTACCTATTAAAATCAAAATCCAACTTCTTCAAATATAATTTTTATTGTCAATTAATGTCATCCATTCATGATTAAAATTAGGTTGTTTGTCATTATTTACATTGACAAGAGAAAGTCATTTATATGAGTATTTCTTACAAGAATTTTTTATTTATTTTTCTATAATTTTTTAATAAATTTATATATTCTTGTATTAGTAATATTGTACAAATAGGAATTAGTTGACAGTATGACAGGTATTCTTTATTTTAATATTTAGCATAGGCCTATGTGTGTGTGTGTGCGTGCGTGCGTGCGTGCGTGCGTGCGCGCGCTTTGAAAATGCATATTATTTTAATATTAATATTTATAATAAAACTATATTATGTTGGTGGTATATCTCTTTTATTTCTAATACATGTTAATATGTTATTCATTTTAACGAATAGTCGATTAATTCTTCACGTGGATCCCTTAATATGATTTCGCTCGTTAAAACATGACAACATTCCATTAAAAACGGCCTTTTTATAAATTATAATATGTTTTTTAAAATCGAGAATGACAGTTAATTTGTATTGCTTATCCTTGTCTACATTTTATAGAAATAGGATATTTCGCTGTGTTAAGTTGTATTAAATTACTTCTAATAGAACTATAAACTTATTTATTTAAAATTCTTGGTCATACTGACAAAATAAATTCAAGTTTTTGTTAATTTAATTGTTTTAAATAATTCCTTATAATTTTTCTTTACCTAAATTTATATAATAGTTTTCCAGCCCAGTTCAATGAACTGGTGGTTGCTTTCAATTGTTAAGTTACGCAGGTTGGTAAGTAAAATCTTTCAATCACAAATTTTCAGGATTCGAATTTTCAGGATCGTAAATGAACCTTCAATCTATTAACCAAAGACAACATTACATCACGATCTGAAGATTGCTATGCCTTCCGTAAAGGGTATAACAAAAAATATGTACATAAAAATGATTATCTGACAAGTAATTATTACAAAAACTCACTGTATCAGAAAATGTTTTTTTAAATCACAAAAACCTTGAAAATAATGCACTGTCTTCTGCCTTCACTTTATAGAATAGTAGTCGCTCCAGTATATCGCTGACAAGTTTCAGTAATAAAATCAATGATTGAAAATTCAAGAACTAATTTTAAATAATCATATAATAATCAACAAATAAATAATTTCTAAATAAAATTTGAATTATTCTAAATCAAAAACTAAATATATCAAGACAAATTGTAAGAAGAAAATATAAATTTTAAATAAATATTCCAGAAGCCAAATATCTGAATTTTAAGCAAGAAAACAAAAGAAGGTATAATTTTAAATAAATAATTTGAACCAGTTAGAAAAGAATTAAAAGAATATCAAGATTCAATATAATTATAGAACCAACTAAAATAATTTTGATTATTTTAAAATATGCAGATAAAATTTAAATAAATTTGTCAAAGACTATGAAACCAAGTGCAACAATGCATCGACTTCCCATTTGATTCCCGATCGATGGATGGACAAGAAGAAACCAGAGGACTGCAAGCAATCCAGAACAATTCGTAATTATAAATTATTCATTAATATCTGAGCTCATTAGTTATCATTAAACAAACTTAAAGATTTTCAGATAACAAATTGCAATATTTATAACAGTAACTCGTATTAGCACAATTTATTAGTATAATAACAAAAGTCATCAATAAATTATTTAAAAAATTACAATTTCAATTTTATATGTAACGTTCAATTATTTTGTTAATTCAATTAATTATCCGTTTCATTAAAGTGTTCGTTTTAAATTTCAATTCTTTATTTCATGTTTCATTATTAAATTAATTTTACAACTTCTGCAGAATCTTTGAATCCTAGCAAAACTGAATTTTAATCCATTCATGTTTTTTTTCTCTTTAATTTTTTATTTACAACTGTAAAATGTTACAACAAGCAAATGTGATGATTATCGTGATTATGTGAGTGACATGATAGGCATGAGAGGGGTAGGGCCCCCATTAGTGCCTCCCCAAGAATGAAATTTGTATATCAAATTAGCATGTCACTACTCCAGCGTCTTTTAAGGCGTCTAGGAGGATTATCAGGTAAATGAACGGAGGAAAGTGAACGCACTAGGGGGTTCTCGTGTTCGTGTGACTTGTCGTGAAAGCGTTTGTATAGGTATTCAATGGAATTTTGTACAAGTGGTGTTTTCAAATCTGTATATAAGGTTTTGTTGCTAACGTAAAGAGGTGCTTTTGCTATAAGGCGTAATGTTTTTGACTGGAATGCTTGAATTCGTTGCAAGTTAGAGGGTTTGGTTGAACCGTAAATTTGGGATACGTAGGTCCAAATAGGTTTCAATTTGTTTAATAAATTACATTCATGTTTAATAAAATTTTTGTGGATTTAGGGAATGTTTTGATGGAAACTCTTCTTATATTATATCTAGGTGAAAGCGATTATACCAAAAGGTTTTGCAAAATGTGTGTTGTTAGATATAAAATTCAACAAAATTCTTAACGTGCTAAACCACCTTAGTAGTAATTATTCTTTCGTAGACGCTTTAATGATACGAGTAATAAGCCCGCGAGGAGAGTAATTACAACTTAAATTATTTGTATAAAACTACAAACATTTTTTTTTTTTAAATGTGTTAACAATCTTAAATAAATTTTTGTTGGTAAAACGTTTTTAATTTATTAAGAAATTAATAGTTATTTTAATTAAATACACTGTGTGTTTAATGAGTTAAATAAAATTTAAAAAAAGTATGATTAATGGTAAATTAATGGTTTTTTATATGAAAGATAATTATTAAAGGCGTTTTAAGTAAGTTGTTTTCGAAGAAGCCGAAAAGAAAGTGTTTTGTAATTAAGAGATTTTTATTATTTAATTATCATTTCACAGCCTACAACGTAAATGGTTATTTTTTTATTGTGAACAAAGAAGAGATTTTAATAGCTGGTAATGAAAAATGGTTTGAATGGATTGTGTAAAATTGTGTTTGAAGGTTCTATGTTCATATATTATTGTGTTCACAACCTCTGTCTTTCATCCAACCATTTAATGAAACTACGATTTTACTTAACTTATTTTTACAACCACATACCAACATGTACATACTGTTTAATAGGTACGATATAAAAAAAAATTTAACTTCTTTGCTTCCTTATCATTTCGTCCATATTCATGTTCATACAACAGTAAATATTTTTGGATATGTAATTAACTTTACTCGAGAATAAAAATTATTAACTGATAAACCTATTAACTTTTGACCTGAACTTTACAAAAAAATTAACTTAACAAACTTTACAGTACCAATTTTTTTCTTTTTTACCTTGACGTTTATTGTGATTGCTTAATTTTAATTTTTACTTAATCAAAATTTGTTTTTCGTACATTTTAAATAGTTTTTAAAGTAACTGTTAGATTACATTAGTTACTTAACAAAAAATTATGCAATATTAAAAAGATAATTAATTTTATCAGTAGTGTTAAAATTCTTAGTAGTACAAGATGTACATACAGTAGATGTACAATAGATGTGAAGACAATAATCAGAGGTGTCCCCTCTGAAAGTAATGAATTTTATTATACAGCCAGACCCTGTGGTAAATGAAGTGAAGATGTCATTTGCAGGTTGGAAAATTTGTGCTTTTTGGAGGGCCCGGCATGCTGATAAAAAAACTTTTCAGCTCAGGGAGGAAGGCAACGTAAACCACTTCACTCTTCGTTTTACTTAGTAAAACCTCTAGAGGTCCAAACCAGCCTTTCGGCTGATGGCCTATCCACAACGACATAATACAATAAAACAAGTGATTAAGTTACCACATGAAACTATAAGATTTACTGTTGAAAAATTTTCAAAAAATCTTGTTTTCTTTCCTAATGTTAGCGATCATCACAGCGGTTTTGGCGTTTTATGTTGCACAGCGGAATAGTTCTTCTAGTCTTCCACCTTACCAAATTCTCAGATTTTAAAGCCGCGGAACCCTTCTTCTGCTAGGTCCTCTATTTGGTGGTAATTTTTAAAATTGTCATCTATCATTTCCCTTTGTCCGTCTGTTGACACCCAGATGTCAACAAACATAAAAATGGAGAGATAGCAACAAACGGTTTTCGAATTCGCAATCTACAAAAAAAGTTAGTTAACCTAAATTGGGTTTGAAGTTCCAGTTTTGACCGGAAGTAGGCCAAAACCGGAAGGTAAGAAATAAAATTCGGAATTTGGAAACAAAAATTGTGGTGGCCCACAACGGGAAGTCAAGAAATCAAAGTCAGAAACTATTCGTAATTTACACAAAAAGTTATTGAGCGTTAATTAGGTTTGAAGTTCCGTTTAGACGAAGGTGGCCCAAAACCGGAAGTTATGTATAATGAAATTTGGAATTCGGAAACAAAAATAGTGTCAATAGTTTCCTCTTAAAGAGTAGATTCAGAAATCACTGGGTTTGAAGTTCCGGTTTTGACCGAAAGTAGCCAAAAACCGGAAGTCAAAAAATCAATGTAGGAATCTTAAAACAGAAGTAGTTTAATTCGATTCCTCTTAAAAGAGTAGATACAGAAATCACTAATGGTTATTGCTATTAGTCAAAGGTAAGCCTTTTTTTAAAGTTTCCACCAGCCATAAAACGCGTCGTCTCATGAAAGGGATTTTTCCATATTTTATTTTCTCCTTAAATAATGAGTATCTAGATTTGTTCCTCAAGACCTGATTCAAATACTGAAGTAAATTTGGTAGTGTAAATGATTTCCTCATTTTTTCAATCTCGTGAAAACTTCTACATTTATCATCCGAGCAGTCCATGGTACTGTCAGCATTCGCCTATATAAATACTAAATAAATATTTTATCTTAAATTCCTTCAGTTTCTTTGTGATGGTCTCATCCAAGGTCCAGGATTCTATACCGTACAGGAGCACAGAGAAGACATAACATATTTACAAATGTTATCAATATATGCCTGAGGAACATATAGGCTAAATCTTTATGACTATGGAGATGATCATAGAATCAGCGTTACATAATCATAACTTACAATTCATTACAAAGATCTTTATTCTAATGATGTAAGAAATAAGTTAAGCAAAGGGCGAGAGCTGTTAAAAAAATAATAAATAAATTTAAAACCGGACAAAAGGTATCTAGTTCAGTATCTGAGTTATACGTTTGTTAAATAAATAAATAAATGAAAAAATATATAATAAAGAACGAAGACAGGTCGTCATTTGCCAAATAATGAAACATGTCAGTCACGTCAAATAGTCATGTATGTGTATACACGTCAGGATTTATGTCTCATAAAAAACATATACTTGTCAGATTTTATTTCTAGTTTTTTTATTCTTTTATTACATTTTCTTATTCATTTAAAAATATGACTCATGAAGAGGGAAAATAGTTTTGAAATATTGAAGTATAAATATTTTTTATATGGTAGCTTTTTAAAGGATTTTTTATATTGAAAATGATTAATAAAAAAACGAAATATAATATTTTAAAATAGAATATAAATTGTTTTTGTTTAGGTCAAAAGCTGAATGGCTGGTTTGAACCTCTAGAGGTTTTATTAAGTAAAAACGAGGAGTGAGGTGGTTTCCTATCGCCTTCCTCGCCGAGTTGAAGGAATATGCTTATCAGCATTCCAGGCCCTCCGAAAAGCACCCACTTTCCACCCTGCAAATGACGCCTTTACTTCATTCACCACAGAGTTTGGCTGTATAGTGAAATTCATTACTCTCAGACTACCAGAGATAAATCAGAGATACTCAGAGATAACTCTGACTGGTGTCTTTTACACCTCTACCTCTTCTGTTCTTAAATAGTTCAGTCATAATTGGCTGGCAAAAGTAAAGTAACACTGGTTGGTTATGTGATGAGCTTGGTCACTCCAAGAAGATCTTTGTTAAAATTCAAGCCAAAAACAAATAATAAATAACTGCGAATAGCAGTACACAGATTAGATGATTGTCGAAAAACGTAGTTCTCAATAAATAATGAAAGCTAGAAAAATTTATGTAGAATAATTTAACCAGATCGGAGTTGTAAATTGTTGTAAAAATAGTAGGGCTTACATGTTTGTAATACAAAAAGGATATTGTATAATACATTGTACGAGTCAATTTTGTTTTTAATGAACTGAATACGTATGAGATGGCTTTGCTAATCACTGATAATTGAACACTTGTTGATCTTAGTAGTTATAAATAAATGTATTTATATATATATATATAAAGAAAAATGCTTCATACGAGGGTTTCTCACGCATTATTTAATTATTTAGTTAATGAAAGACGTTGCAACGTCTAACAAAAAATCATTACAATCTTTGTAAACACCATAAAATATTCTTGCTTATTGATAATGAAATAAAAAATTAAAAAACTTACTTTAAAATAAAGTAGATTTGGTTAGTAGAATTTAAAAATTAAGTTATATAAATTTAAAGAGATGAAGTCAGTGAATTGAGGTGTTATTAGAACCTACGCAGTTATAACAAACGAACCACGCGTACCTTAGCCAGCTGACCACTCCGTTTGCTTTCAGCTAATATAATCATTTTAGAGTATTGTGTTTGCTATTTGTATATAAATTATTTATTTATTTATAATCCCACACAGAACCTTAGTTCAATATTTGTCTTATTTGTGTTTCCATAATCAAATTATAAGTTTATAAAACCGTAGGTGATAAAAGTTAAATTGGGCTAAAAAATATTGTCTAATAGATAATAAATGGAGTTTTAATGCTTTCTTGATTCTATCAACGACTTAGTCTACAAGATACATCTTTATTTTTTCTTCTTATATTCTGATGAAAAGTTACAAATCATCTAAATCCTATTACCATCGTTCAAGAAAAAGGAAAATTAAACTTTTTTCTATTGAAATATGACCTGACAGTAACCTGAAGCCACGCTGGTAAATGTCTGGACGATATACTTTTACTTTCTCTTGCCTATATGAATATATAGGAAGGAAAGTATTGTTTTCATGTCGATTTTTCGATAAATTCTAAATTTTCGAAAATTCGTATGTGTGTGTGTGTGTGTGTGTGAACAGAATATCTCAAGAACGGAACATCATACGAACTTGAAACTTGAAACTTAAGTTAGATACCATTAGAGGGTCCTCTAGTACCCGACACAAACATTTTCATCAAAATCGGTCAACCGGAAGTAGTAGTTTAATCGTGTAATTTTTTTCTTTTTGTGATTTTCTCAAAAAAGTTCCTACGATTTTTTTTAAAAATCGCCTGACTAAATTTGTTTATGCTCTACAAGATAGAGTAGGCGCTATATCTGCTGAAATTCTTGGGAAGACTGTGCTCTTGTATAAAAAATTAAAAGATCTACAACTTTTATTTAGAGCATTTGTCTCTACTGAGCCTAGTTTAGCGTGAAAGAATAATTTTCCGTATTTTTAAGCCAAGCTGAGATTGATTTTCAGTTTGCATCCTTCACTTAAGACTAAAATAAGGTTATGTTTTTGTGGTTAGATTTTTGTTTATTTCTAATTTTTTATTACTAATGTTAGGTTATATTGTTCATTATTTGCATTGGTAAGAAAAAGTCTTGTGAGTGTTTCACATCAGTTTTGGTACCCTTGTTGTCAAAATTTGTTGCCTAACTACTTTAATTTTTCTGTTCAACCAATTAAATTGCCAAATTTCAACTCTGTATAATCAGAAAGTGAAAAAATTAACTATAACAGAGTGAAATTTTTAAATAAATACTGATTACAAATATTGTTAGAAATAAAATGTGAATTAGAGCTATTCAAAAATTAGTATATTTAGGTATAGTAGTATAATTTTAAATCAGTTGGTAGTACTGAGTAAAAAATATACTTTGTTTTATTTATTCAAAATCTGATTGATAGTGAATTGTTTGACTGGGCTGACTGATAAGTTTGACTAATTGTTTTAATATTCTATTGTAAAATAAAATGATTGATGTCATTTACTATAGAAGTGACTAAATGAAGCTTAAATAAATTATGGTTCTTAACCGGTTAACGACGAAAAGAAAAAATAGATTGTCTGATGTAGGCCTATCTAGGGCCTACTGCTGTGTAGAGCTTAACTACAGGAAATATCATATGTTCAATGTTAATCTTATTCATTTTGTAAATTAATTATTTTTTCTCTAAAAATAACAATTTAACCCAAACCCATGATTTGGTCATACGACAACATTTTTGTTTCTTTCTTTCTCATTAATTTTATGGATGGTTTATAATTATAAAAATATTTTAGAAGAGTTGTTGTTTAGGTCATCAGCCGAAAGGGTGGTTTAAACCTCTAGAGGCTTTACTAAGTAAAACGAAGAATGATTGGTATAATTTCCTTCCTCACTGATTGGAAAAGAATGCTTATCAGCATACGCGGCCCTCTAAAAAGCATCTACTTTCCACCCTGCAAATGACACCTTCATTTCATTCACCAAAGGGTCTGGCTGTATAATGAAATACATTACTCTCAGAGGTACAACTATGACTAGTGTCTTTTACACCTCTACCTCTTCTATTCTTAAACGCCACAATCATATAATTGGCTGACCAATTGATAAGAAATAGAACTATTTTTATAGCCCTGAAACGAGCAGATCGAGTAAGCAAATAATTTAACATTTCACCTTCATGTTATATGTCAAATTTTAGTAGTACAGTTCTAAAATACAATATAAATTGTTTTAATCGAATCTGCAATGAAGGTTAAGTTTACGTAGGATAGGAATGGTAAGCCGAAATTCTGTACTGACATAGTTTTCTTTTATGTACCTAGAAAATTCTTCCCATAGCCCTACTATGAAAATTCAGGCCAGCCGGAAAGAGTATTTGTGCAATACGCTGTGGTACAATATAGGTTACAAACCAAACTCTTCATAGAGAATTGTAACTCATACTTTCTACTAAAACTTTTACTCGAAATTTTTGATTTAATTTATTTATTAACAATTTGTTATTTAAAAATAACAATTAGCAAATATGTATGAGAAAATTATTCAAGTTATATTTACTTTTATAAACTTGTTTGTGCTGACATCACCGTAGCCATCCACATTAGTTATTTAGGAAAAAGTCTTTTGGAATTCTGCGCTTAAGCGTTCTTTACGTATTACTTGGTATATTTCGCAAATGGATCGACTATTTATGCAAAACTGCGTTTTAAAATTAAACGTGAATAGAATTCAAATATCCTTTGCTATATTCTGTTACTATAGTGAAAATAAGTCGTTTTAAAGTGTACCGTTAATTGATATTGTAAGAAATTGTGTTATTTTTTTCACATTGCACTTTGTAGTATATCTGATGCCTAAAATTATTTTGTTTCTGACAATTTAACAGAACCCCTTAATTGAACTCCTTAAGTCCAGACTCATCTCAGAAAAGGCAGGTGGAGGGTCAAATTATTTACACCCAATCTGTTAGTTGCAGGGCTAAAATAAATAGTTCTGTTTCTTATCACGTGGTCAGCCAATTAAATAACTGAATTACTTAAGAATAGAAGAGGTGTAAAAGACACTAATCAGAATTATCTCCTCTGAAAGTAACGAATTTCATTATACAGCCAGACCCTGTGGTGAATGAAATGAAGGTGTCATTTACAGAATGGAAAATATGAGCTTTTCAGAGTGCCCGGCATGCTGATAAGCGTACTTTTCCACTCAGTGAGGAAGGCATAGTAAACCACCTCACTCCTCGTTTTACATAGTAAAACCTCTACAGTTTCTAATCAGCCTTTCGGCTAATGACCTAAACAACAACAAGTTCAGACTGGTCCTATAATTGTTTTGTGTATTATTATTATTATTATTATTATTTTATTTTACATAAATAAAATTTAACAAAGCAAAAATCTACTTGTATTGACAATTACGCTATGTACCTACCGGAAATTTGTGTGAAGAGGCTTCTTAAAAACCATTGTCAATATGATCTTCTTCTGGAAGAAAGTCTTAATATCTTCATTAAGAAAAAACATGAGTTCCTTCTATTAGGAAATTAACAGATTTCAAATTTCAAATAAAAAATTATCATAAAAGAACATAACTATGTACATTATATAGGTTATGTGAATTAATTCTTGAAATACAAAAATTGTAAGATTACTTGTGTAGTTCTATGGTTAGCTACATTTTTGTGCTTGGAAAGAGTAGGTGGTTTGTTAAATTTTGCTTCAAGTAAATACTTAATAAAAGTACATAAAGTATTTTATAAATTGAGATAGAACTATTTGTTAACGTAACCTTTATTGTATATATGTTAGAAAGGAAACATTTAAAATTTTAATAGAATCAATTCTTTAACAATCTCTGGTAAAAATCGTTTAAAATAACTTGAAATGTCATTCATTGGTCATAATTATAGGTAATTATAATATAATAGTGATTAATAAACTTTGTTGTAATGGAGGAAATTAAATATTTTTCTTCTCAAATTCCGTTTATCTAAATCCATGTAAACTGGATCACTGGTTATCCGAAGTGACCGAAAATAAGGGTTAACTCTTTTACTCTGATCGAATGGAAAGGTTTCGATAACTTCTATATTAGTTAAATTAACTTTAGTTTTAATTTAGCTACTATGAATAATTTTTCATACTGTAAATTGTGTTTTGAAATTTATAAATTGTGGCAAATATGTAATGTAAGTTTGTCAAATCTTTATTTTAGTTTCTTAGATTGTCTTTTGAAGTAAGCCTACATTTTGGTAAGTTGGACCAGGACACTCTTATGCTTCTCCTTGTTTGATTGTTCAGTTTTTTTATTATTATTCGTAAAAATTCTTCTATTCTTAAAATTTTCTAGGTTCCAGGTTTTCATTATTTTTTTTATTAATTAAATTAGGAATAAGTTATATGGATGTAGTAGTTGCGTCTGTCTTCCGTATGTATCACAATTGACTAGTAAATTAATTCTGTCAAAATAGACAAGTTTTCAACAACTAACAGTATGGAAATTCAGTATCTCTTTATTTATTAGACTTTAATAAGTAGACCACATCAAATTGTTATAGATTCAGTATGCTAAATTTTTGGTCCTTGATTTTATTACGCTACTATACAATTTAGCTGCACAATTTCTGTATTATATTTAATTTAACGAGTGGTAGGGAAATTTAATTTCAGGAGAAGTGGTACCCAGTGGTGCATTCCCCGTTTAAAATTATGGGTGTTTTTCGTTATTTAGACCAATAATCTTTGCTGGATTTCCGCTTTAGACGTCGTACAGTTGAAAAGTTCCTTGTAGCTAAGTCACGGGCTAGTTGGTTCGGATGGTTATCTAGTTGTCTGCAACATTTATTATAAAAGGATCTTGCAACTTCTTTTACAGTTTGAATTTTTAAATCGACATGGAGGGTTTTATTGTAAACATAAAAAGGAGCGCCAGAAGCAAGTCTTACGCATTTTGACTAAAAGACCTGGATCGACATAGTGTTACATTCTTCAGCTGCTCCAAAAAGTACTGGACAACATAAATTTAGATTGGTCTCAAATAGTTGTGCTAAATTAAATTAAATTTTTAAATGGATACTTATCGATGTTTCAAATAGATTACTTGTAATTTTTAGTTGAGGATCATGTTATTTTGAACGAATTATATAAGTTTATTACATGAATAAATTGGGCGGGCTATGTCCGCTCTGCTGTGGGTTGACTATGACATCGAATATAGACTTCTGCATTGAGTGCTCCTGCCGTTCGGCTCCTGTCCTTTTATTTGTAAATGGGTTCAACATCTTTTAAGAAGAACTTTATTCAAGCACGTGTTTTATGGGCACTTAAGTATTTCTTATCTATCTTTAAATGATAACATACCACTTTGTCTGACGTCGTTTTAACCCTTCTTCAGGAGCTTTTTTACTTTTATTTTTTATCTAATAATATATTTTGTATCATTCTATTTTACCTTTAAATAAAAAAATAAATGTTTTAAAATCCACACGCGTCTTTTTTATTTATATTATATATACATATATATTTTTTATGTTTGACCACGTGTCGTCAAGATCATCTTAATGTATTGCCTAAATAGTTTAATGACCATAAAAAATATTACTTATACATTCACAAATGAATAAGGTACCTTCTAAAACTTTATCGAGTATTAATTTTTACTTAAAAACATCCTCATGCATATGATATAAATAGAAGAACTAAATTTGGTACAGCACTCTAATAAAAGATTGTTGGGAGAAGTCAGTATTGCATTATGGGTACTCATTTTAATTTAAATATGTTTTTAAACAGTTTATACATTTTCATTAGACTCGTAGACTACTATTTAGTTATAAGATCGTTTTAAAAATATAAATGTTTTCAGATTCATAACGGTACTGCTTACTCTGAGATGCACAAAATTAACGCCGGTATACCATAAAAGAAAATACTATCCCCATGTCTGTATAGCGTATTTCTATCAGATATGCCTATTTTGAACACATTGGTACCCGCAAAGTATCCTTACGACAAGGCAATTCTTGAATGAGGAAAAACCGCAGATGAAGCTTCCAGGTTAGCGCAGCGATGGGATGTCTTTTACTAATACAGGACTGGGTTACTCTTTGGCGTATTAAGGTGAACCCAAATAATTCAAATTACGTTCACCTTACAACGTCAGGCTTGTTCAGCTTTAGTGCTGAATAACGTTCATATTCCCCACACGACGTGGTGCGATACCTTGGCTTGTGGCTTGACAGGCGACTTGAAAAAAATCATCTGCGTACAAAACGTTTTGAACCTAACCGCCGCTAGAAGCTACTCTTCTGCTTAATTAACTCTCGATCAAAATTGAATTTACAAAACCCTTTCGGGACCAATCTGAATTTATGGTGTCCGGATCTTTAGAGTAGCGGCAGAGAGTAACCTTACGTCGACCCAGACCTTTAAGTCAAAATTCTTGAAACTCTTCTTGGTGCTTCTTTTAATGTAAACAATAATACCCTACACGACAATTTCAAAATTCCAACAAAGCTTGAATTTAGGAATATTGTAGATAAGTTACATTTAAAAAAATGTACCTATTTTTTGAAAGCTATTTTAAGAGTATTTTTAAAATAACTTGTAATCCTGATCTACAAATCTTTGTGACTTTTTAAACGTTTAACAATAGTTATTTATAATTAGTTTAAAAACAATTTTATTAAATATGTTGCAAGTTTGATATGTGTTGTTTAGGTCAACAGCCGAAAGGCTGGTTTAAACTTTTAGAGGTTTTTCTAAGTAAAACGAGGAGTGAGGTGGTTTGTCATGCCTTTCTCACTGAGTACAAAAGTAGTCTATGCTTATCAGCATGCCAGGCTCTCTGGAAAGCATCTACTTTTCATCCTGCAAATGACACCTTCACTTCATTCATCACAGGGTCTGGCTGTACAATGGAATTCATTACTTTCAGAGGAGATAACTCTGACTAGTGTCTTTTACATCTCTACCTTTTCTGTTCTTAAATAGTTCAGTCCTATAATTGGGGGACCACAAGATAAGAAACAGAACTATTTTTTTGTAGCCCTGTAATTAGCAGATCGAGTGTAAATAATTTAACACTCCACCTGCCTGTTATGGGCGAAAAGTTTGATATAACCTGCAAAACAAAAACTCTTTTTGCTTTCATAAGATTTTCTGATATTTTTTTCTTTTATTTGTTATCGATAATTGTTCACTATTCTCCATAAATTTGATACAAACATCTTATTGTTTTTTGTTAAACTGGAGAAGACATGAGTTTAAACAGAGATCCACAGTAGAAATCGTTCATCTCAGCTGGTAATTTTGATAAATATTTAATTTATTTTTTTAACCAAGCTGGTAGCTTTATAGGTATTTGACTTTTTTAAATTTTTATAATAATATTAAAAGATGAGTCAATGAATGGAAAATATGTCATAATTTGTTTACTTAACGGTATTTCTGATTAGTGTCTTACTCACCATTGAGTGGCCTAAATATTCGGCAGCATTATCGGATATGTACAGTAGTTTTCCGTTTTGTGTCATCATCATCAGGAACCCACTTAACGCCTAGAAACAAAAAAAAAACAAATTTAATATAATAGGCAAACAACTATTTGGTTAAAAAGTGTTTTAATTTGATGAAATTCAGGAATATTGAATTTTCTATGTTTGTGGGAATAGTAACAAGCATCCTTCATGTTGCAGCTGGAAAGTTTGATACGAGGTTTGTTAAAAAAATAACGGGAATGTTTTAATTTCGCGGGTTTTGTAAATCCGATTTTCAAACTCTTTTTTACCTTGTTGGTACACTGTGGAATTTCGTTTAAAATTTTTAAGTTAAACAAGTATTGATAATATTATATTTATATTATTTTCACAATACGTTAATCAAAGTTATCTGCAGTTTAAAATCTGACAACTGAAAATTATTTAATAGCGTATTTTTTTAAATTAAAAAAAATTGTAGAAGAGCCAAAATTTTATTTTTTGGTTTTATTCAAAGGAATATTGTAGCTGTATTAACAAAGAAATCGTAAGTTAATTTCTAGGTATAATTGAGACATAAGATAAATATAGTTTTGGATTTATTAAAGATTAAAATGTATAATAGTTCAACATTAACAACCGTCTTAAAAACCAAAGGATATTTAAATATGGAGGAAGTCATTTTTAATTGAGATAAGTAGATAACCAACCAACACATTAGAATTTAGAATCTTTGTTAATCTGACTTAAAATAGATGTTAGATGAATCGCTGACAGGTCACTCTGTCCCTATCTTTCAACCTGTACATAATGCTTGAATCTCTTTTTAGATTGTATTAAAAACCAACTTAGCAACTGCTTGCCCGCTAATATTAATATTTACATATGAAAGCTAGTACATCTCACTTCTTTCACACTCACCAATCTTGAACAACGTACTGTATTAATTCTTTTCACTGGACGTTTAAACAACTACAAAACCTCACTAACCCATGGGAAAGTACTCGGTGAAGATATCTTCTTATTAAACATTTAATACTCTCCGTATAATGGATGACAGAATTATTGTACATTACGATAAGAAGTTCATGATCTTACTTTTATTTACTGGTTGTTATGTTTGCATTTCTGTTTCATTTATTATCTAATGAAGTTAATGTAGCTTCTTGTTTTATGATAAATGACTGGATTTTAATTTGTGTAGTCTGTTTAATAGTTCTATTGAAATTTACTGAGTTGATGTAATGTATTCATTTTTTGTTTCATTGTCCATCAGGGATGTTCTGTTAGCTGACATGAAAATTCATGAAGTATCTATCAGATAAGTAGTTAATTTTATCTACCAGCAGTAAAAATTCTGGTTACAGTAGAAATGTTTTAATAAATTTTATTGAAAAACAATGTAAATGTATTCGTAATTTATTATTTATCTGTATTACTTAATTTTTCAAATAGACCATATATACGAGGTGTGGATTTTAAATAACAAGACTGACGTTGTAAAAAAAATTTATTTTATTTTATACATAATCACTTATTGTCACGTTCAATATACACTCCTTCTCTATTCCTACAAAGCTCCATGTGAATTGTTTATTGTTGGAAACAGTGCTGAAAGTCATCTTCTATCAGCTCCTTCAGGACACGTGCCGCATTCTCTTTTACGGCTTCCACAAACTCAAATCTTGTCCCTTTTAAAGCAGATTTCACCTTAGGGAACAGGTAGAAGTCACATGGTGCAAGATCTGGTGAATAAGGTGGATATTCTAACACTGAGATGCTGTACTTGGCTAGGAACCTCTTGACCGATAACGTGAAATGAGCTGGCGCAGTGTCTTGGTGGAGAACCCATGATTTGTCCTTCCATATTTCGGGGCGGTTTTTCCTTACTCTTTGACGTAGTTTAGAAAGTACCTTCAAGATAGTGATATTGATTAATTGTTTGACCTTCAGGAACCCAGTGAAAATACACAATCCCATGGATATAAAAGAAAACAATCATCATTGCTTTAAATTTTGACTTGCTCATTCGAGCTTTTTTGGCTCTCGGTGAAGTTCGGCTCTTCCAGTGCATGGATTGGCGCTTCGTTTCCGGATCATAAGTAAAAAATCACGTTTCATCACATGTTATAATCGTTTCCGAAAAAATTGGGTCATTTTCAATCGCGTACAAAGTGTCAGTACAAACATTTTTGGAAGCTTCATTTCAAATATTTTTGAGCGGCACGTGTCCTGAAGGAGCTGACAGAAGATGACTTCCAGCACTGTTTCCAACTACGGAAAATCCGCATGGAGCGTTATAGGGATAGAGAAGGAGTGTATGTTGAAGGTGGCAATAAGTGATTATGGATAAAATAAAAATAAATTTTTTACAACGTTAGTCTCGTTATTTAATAGCCAAACCTCGTCTTCAATATTAACCATCTCTTCATGTAATCGTGTAAAATGAAAAGTTTTTCATCTAACTCTTTATAGGCCGAATTAATTTTCATAAATATCTTGTAAATGGATGGTGGTTGAAAATAAGGACACTTAAGTTTTCGGATTGTAAATGAACAAATTTTAACGTTACAGGACGAGGAATGCCGGGTAAACGCTTGGAGTTCTGTTTTATGCACATTCATCAAAATTAAAATATTTGAGTGACTACACTTTACTTGAAAAGTGTCCTTATATGAAGACACTATCCGTTTCGGTGATTGTAAATGTTTTTTTTGAAAGTTTTAGTATTAAACATTAATATAATAAAACAAAGTCTACTTTATTTATTTTATAATTATTACTGAATTTATATGTTATTAATGGCACTAGTATTAGTGAATGAATTGTAATACATTAATCACTTCGAAACTGTCAACTGCAGAGAAGCTTGGTGGTTAAATAAAAGGACACACTTTTCCAACACAAAACATACTCAAAATTATTTTAAAATGTATTAAAGTTCATAATTAAGTAACATAAATCATAAAAGTTAAAATAAAAAAAATTTCCCATTCAGGTACTTTGTTCGGTGTTCTGATATTAGAACACTAACCTATAAAGATTCCCAAAACGGGCAGGTGGAGTGTTATTTTAATTGCACTCTATCTGTTTGGTCCAGGGCTAAAAAAAAATAGTTCTGTTTCTTATCACATAGTCAGCCACTTATATGACTGAAATATTTAAGAACAGAAAAGGTAGAGGTGTAAAAGACACTAGTCAGAGTTATCTCCTCTGAGAGTAATGAATTTCACTATGCAGCCAGACCCTGTGGTGAATGAAGTGAAGGTGTCATTTCCAGGGTGGAAAGTGAGTGCTTTTCAGAGGGCCTGGCATGCTGATAAGCATACTCTTTAAACTCAGTGAGGAAGGCAATGGTAAACCACCTTGCTCCTCGTTTTTACTTAGTAAAACCTCTAGAGGTTCAAACCAGCCTTTCGGCTGTTGACCTAAACAAAAACAACAACCTATAAAGGGCTAAAAGAGATTTCCTTCAAGACTAAATTAACCAAAAGAAGTTCATTGTAAGAATTGAATAAAACACATAATCAGAATAGAATTTTCTTTATTTTCACATTTCATGAGAAAATTTAAATATTTTTTGGAAGTACATTCCATTGAAATTCTGAATAGTAAACTGGTGTGCAATACCAGAGTTTAAATAAAGGGAAGGATGGTGCACGTCCGAGTTGTTATGTTTGAAAGACCTATAATTGGTGGCGTTGAATCTAGCAGTGTAAGCTTTGCTACATTATTTAGTTGTACGTAGTACTACTTCAAGCATGTAGCCCACCACATCTGATTATTTATATCGACACTTAAAATGAATATCGGTTTGTATATATGTTTATAATCTACATTATGGTGTTGTTCTTTGCCCTCTCTAATTACATGCAATTTTGTTTTTGATAATCGAGCTTTTGAGAAATTAAAAAGTTCTTTTTTTACCGCTCGTATTATTCTTTTGGTTTAGACCGATCAGTGTTATTTTTTAACCGGTTCATAACACATTTCATTTTCATACGATGCTCGGTGGTTTACTCGTACCATCGTACCATCGAATTGAAGCGCTGCTTCATCTACAATACCGTAATACTGTGATCACGACACCATCATCAGCTTTATCATTATTATTATTAGAATCATTATTATCATTAAATATCGTTGTATTAATATTAGTTCCTACCCATAATTTTTTTTTTGAGGTGGAGGGGTGGATTAATTCCATATTATCAACAATGCCTACGACTGTACTTTGTACAATAAACCGTCTATGTTGGCAAGTTTGGTATGTGATTTATAAATTCCCTTTCGTACAACTGTCAATAGCTTAAAATTGATTTAATTTTAACTGGTCAAAATATTAGCTTATTATTTTTTTATAAAGAACTTGCCGGTCAAGATTCATTTCTAATCTAACCAGTTGGCCCCTTGACTCAACCGTGTTCACACAGTCTATGACACTTAGAATATTGTGACACTTAACTCTAAGGTCCTTTTCCGGATCTGGGTAAATTAAATAATTAACACACAAAGTTTAAAATTACAAGTATTTATTACAACTAAGAATTATAATAAACTGTTGTTTAGGTCATCAGCCGAAAGGCTGGTTTGAACCTGTGGACGTTTTACTAAGTAAAACGAGGAGTGAGGTTTGTTACCATTGCATTCCTCACTAAATGGAAAAGTACGCTCAGCATGCCGGGCCCTCTGAAAAGCACATATTTTCCACCCTGCAAATGACAACTTCACTTAATTTACCGCAGGGTCTGGTTGTATAATGAAATTTATTACTTTCAAAGAAGATGATTCTGATTAGTGTCTTTTACACCTCTACCTCTTTTTTTCTTAAATGATTTAGTCATTTAATTGGCTGACCATGTGATAAGAAACAGAGCTTTACAATAAAGAGCAGGCATTACAATAAAATAAGTGACTAAAATCTACAAGTATATTACAATTAAATTACTTAATAAATTACAAATTAATTATAATTAACTAATACATTAAAAAACTTAACCAATTTACTTATTACTTACAAAAATTATAGAGAATACACGTTAAACAATACACTGTAATGTTGACCTTCTCATACTAAACCGTTAAAAAAAACGCGATTCGCTCACTCAAACACAGATAAATCGAGACTGAACTGACCGTAAACAAACCGGCGCTTATATTGGTGGGCTAATGGAGAGTTCAAGAAAAGACAGAGATTTTTGATATAATAATAAAATACAACTCCTTCTGACGGCCTCTGGATAAATCTTAACAACTGTAAACAAATTAGGATTGAATAGGTGTTACAAGAAAGGTCAATTATCTAAATAGGTACTCGGCTCTCACAATATCCGTACAACAATAAACCTGTACTACCTGTACTATAAAACACCATTTATATTACACATATTTCTAACCAATTTCTCAGAAAATCCTCTTTATTACTGGTATTATTTACGTTAACATTTTTAAACTCTCAGTCATTCTCGAACACTCTTTCCTTTTTGATATTGTCACAATATAATAAAATTCTGTAAATATTTGAAGACGATTATTGTTTTAGTGGTCGTTGAAACTTCCGAGAACATACAAACGTATTATCAATTTGAAAGGTGAGAAATAATAATAGCTAAATAAATTCATCCTAAAATTTTACTTTGAAACGTTTTGCAAGAATTTCTAAAGTTATTTAAATAAGTCTATATCTTAAAAATTTCTGAAGTTTAAAGAACAAATCTAGTATGTTCCATATTAAAAATATTTAAGCGTATCGCGCTTTAATAATGATTTATTTTATATAAAAACAAACTAATAACTTTTACTAGACGATTTTTAATCAAATTTCACAAAAACAACGAAAATATTCATTCTCAAAAACTTTCAGCGAACAAAACCTACAATGTAATTAATCCTTAGCAACTAAATAATGAAAAAAAAACAACTATTTAAAAAACATATTTATAAGTAAGTTATATTCTTCAAAAACACCAGTCAAAAGCACTTAGAGCAATAACAAACGCACCTTTTTATGTAACCAATCATACCCTTTACGAAGACCTGAAAATACCAACGGTTCGAGACATTGTCAACGCAATATACAACTCATTACACACAAAGACAAAATTGGCCCCATTAATTCGTAATGTCCAATCTCTTTTAACTAACGATCTCCCTGTTAACAGACGACTGAAACGAAGGTGGAATAGGGATCTTCTCCGACCACCATAAAATAAAGAAAAAAAATTAACTTGTCATGCCTGTGTCATTTCATAAAACTCATTAATGAATTAATTTAAATTTAACTCATTAATAATCATTTCATATAAAAAAATCATCCATCGTAGTTTATAAATCATTATCATTGAAAAATATTGGCACCAGATTCCTCACAAAATTTCACGCCGAAATCGATCACTGGATCGATTCACATTCACGTCACATTCCCGCCATTCCTCATTCATTCCATCTCATTTACTAGTTGTGCTTTAAAAAAATGTATAGTTGTACATTAAAATAACGTTGAAACCAAAAAAAAATAAGTTAGCCTGTCTGCAAAACAGTGGTCTTGGGTTCGATTCCAGGTAGTCTGAAAAATTAAGTGACGTTAAAACATATGATTCCTTAATACAAAGTAGTCACCTAACACCAAGATATTGATACATCTTTAAGCAAACAAAAAGAAAATAAACAAAAACGACGGTTTTTGCAAATTTTCTCACAAACTATTTTGTTGTTTGATTAGATGATTAAAAACGTTTGGTATAACTGCATTTGGATTGCTAGAAAATGTTGTAAATTGTATGTACGTGTTCAGTTTTGAACAGTAATTTTAGTATATGTGTTTTATAACGAACATCTCGATGATTTAAGATTGTTTTTATTAGTTTAATGACTGCTTATGGAAAACATACATTTATTATGAGTTACTGCTGAATATTTGATTATATAATCAAATTTAACGATTTGCTTGTTTGAATAAGATTCAGGTACAGTCTTTATTAGAAGTTATCTTTACAAAATCTCCATAAGTTCTGCCAGTTGAAAAAGAAGAAAAAGGAACAAAAAAAGAAGCGGTTGAATTCAGTTCTGGTGTGGTATTCACAGTTGATAGGCTGGAAGATGGACGATATTATGCTGTAGCAACCTATGTATCATCACTGATGTCTAAGCAGAACGTTCTTTAAATAAAGGCGTTTTGTGAACCCTTCAACGAAACCAACCTGCGAGGCATGCTCGCTTCTTAAATAAGCTGTACCATTTGAGAGAAAGACAGCATCCACTATGGAAATGAATACAGTCTCATTTCTTGTGTTCATAAATCAGTGTACTGTAAAGAAGTATACTCTTTGCTGGTATAAGTCCTTATTGTGGGGCGTGGGAACTAAACAGTGATTCTTCGCGTTACCATCTGTAGTCAAAGTATACCGTAAGTTAAGTTAATGTATTCGTATTTAACGCGCTATTTATATGAGGAATAATCACCTTCTATAATGAAAAGGGAAATTATCCTATTTATTATATTGTTCGTTTTGTTTATGAATCTATCTCTACCTATTTACTTACTGTAATTCTCCTTGTAAGTAAATACATTTAACTTATAAATTGTCATTTTGTAATGATTATATGTAGAGATCTACTACAATTTAATGAATATTGATACGCATCAGTCGTAGATTCAAATAAATGCGTTAACACATTACTACAAAGGCTCTATAACACTTTACACACTGTAACAATGTGCTAACGATCTAACAGATCATTAACGAACGTTTTAGTAACCATCACATTCGAATAAAATTAAAGATTTTAACACGTACTTGAGGGAGAAATTTGATAGCGAAAGAAGTATTTAAAAGCACTATAGTTTTTTTTTCAACTTTTCCAGGCGTTTCAGTCAATATTCTGCAAACTTGCTTCTGATGATCCATTTTATTTAACGAATGAAACCTTCCACGACGGTTTCAAAATTTTGACAGTAAAAGAACTAATCACGTCCTTCTATAGTAAATTATGCAAACGACTAAGTTAATTATCCTATCCAACTAGCCCGTGACCTAGCTACAAAGAACTTCCAAACTGTACGACATCTGCAGAGGAAAGACTTCTTGATATAAATAACGGAAAACACCTGTAGTTCTAAACGGGGAAAATATCAACGGCGTAACTCTTTTCCAGAAAGTAAAATTCCTACCGCTCGTTAAATTAAATATAGTATAATGAACAGAAATTGTGCAGCTCATTGAACAGTACCGTAATGACAATTAAAGACCAAAAAGCTTTCACGAAATTTAAAATTAAATATAAAACTATACCAAAAAGGTGTTTTAACACTACCTGCGTTTTTATAAAAGCTAAAATGTTTTTCCATGATAATGTACTTAAGGTAATTATTTGTAAATCCACAACAATCAACGAAATGATAATTAAAAAACGAATTAATTTTTATGGATAAATAACTAGGATTTGTAATTTGTAACAAGTTTTTTAACTTGTAAAAATACTAAAAATATGAATCAATACAAAAGGAGAGTGGAAATAAAACAATGTTAAGGAAACAAACCATATGTAAGAAGTAACCGGGGAATTATAGCAGAATTCCAAACAACTGCCAACAGTTATCCAACCAACTGAAAAATATTCTGGAGAACCTTAACTCAAACAAGTTCAGAATAGTTTAGAAAATTAAAATCAAAGAGTATGAAAGAAATATAGTGTAAGGACAGAAAAGAGGAAAGAACCATCTGGATGGGAAGAAAGTAAAAACGTAAGGAAACACCAGGTCCAATAATCTATTTTAACCTAATACATAATCAGCTCATTCACAACACTTAAAATTTTACTTCAATATAGTTTCACGTTTTTAAAGTAAGCTTCGAAATATTTCAGTAAAAAATATTTTAAGATCAGTAAATAATGAGAGTGAATAGTGAAGCAACAAGAGTACTGATTTAAAAAAACAGTTCAAGTCAAATATTTAAAAAACACTTGGGTAAAGAAAATATTATTAAAAAAATAAACCTCTTGAATCTTAATGAACAGCCTCGAAACAATATCTCAAACTCAGAAGGTGGTTCTGATTCAAAAAGTTTGATTTTTACTACATAGAATCAAATTTACAATTCGTTCTCGCAGGGACAGAAGTATCTAATCAAAAACATAGCAGATATAAAAATTTTCAACAAATAAGTATAAAACTTTACAATATAAATTTTTAATAGTATAATTGATATTCAGAAGAGAATACAAATACATTTTGTTAGCATTACATATGATATACTCGTATTTGTATAATTAATAGATTTTAATTATACAAACATACAATACGATATTGTACAAAAAGAATTACTATCTATTAAAATGAATTTATTAAATATTCATGTAGTAGGTGGTAAAAACGACCTCATTAGATCATGGTAGCTGTGGAGGGCGGCGGTAAATGGTAAAACTGTTTGCAATTTATATAATTAATGGGTATCAAATCTTTAAAAAAATTAAAATCCCTTTCACTTTTGTATTAACTTAAATAATTATTCTGTTACATAAATAAAACCTTGATCGATTATTTTAATGTAATTTATAAATATAGTATACTTTTTTCTTTTAATGTTTGATGTTGGTTTAGTTTTAAATAATATTTCCTTATCAGATTTAGTATTTTATAGGTTTCATATCCGGTTATTAAAAAGTTTTAAAAATGAAATTTTTGGTTATTAAAATATTGTAAGATTATCGAATTTGGGTTTTCTTAGTTAAGGGTTAGTATCGTAGAATTTTTCCAATAATTCGTTAATAAAATCTGTATAACAATTTCAAATTGCAACGTCAAATTTAGGCCTACACTTAGATCTTGCCCATAACAAGCAGATGGACTGTTAAATTATTTGCCCTCGATATGCTAGTTCCAGGGCTATAAAAAATAGTTCTGTTTCTTATCACATGGTCAGTCAATTATATGACTGAAGCATTTAAGAATAAAAGCGATAAAGATGTTAAAGACAAGAGTCAGAGTTATCTCCTCTGACAGTAATGAATTTCATCATACAGCCAGACCTTGTAGTAATGAAGTGAAGGTGCCATTTACAGGGTAGAAATAAGATGCTTTTTGGAGAGCCTGGCATGCCGATAAGCATAGACTAATTTCTCACTCAGTGAGGAAGGCATTGCTAAACTACCGGACTCCTCGTTTTACTTAGTAAAGACTCTAGAGGTTCAAACTAGCCTTTCGGCTGATGACCTAAACACACTTAGATCGTAATCTTAGATAGAAAGACCACATATCTACCAAAAGAAAACAACTAGAACTAAATTTTAGTATAATTAGCGTTTGAGCAATAAATATCTTCAGTCAAAATCTGAAACAAATAAATATTTTAGTCACAGCATTACGACTGTTGGTAAAGTAGTCACCACGAGTCAACTGTTTAACAGTTCAATTTCAGAGACAAAGGTTCCGTGGTTCAAATCTTAGTAAAGGAAATTATTTATATGAATTTGTATAATACAGTGGTTATAGGTGTTCTTTGATAGTTAAAAATCAATTAACCATATTTTCTCAGGAATGATCGGCTTAATTCTTTACAGGACTACAATTCAGTTACACGTCATACATATCATCCTAATCTCATTTTATTATGGAGTTTCATATTGTTCTTAAATTGAACAGATTGTAACGTACACTCATTAATAATTTTTTTTTTTTTTTTTTTTTTTTTTTTTTAACTTTAATAACTTTATTTGCAACTATATACTACGATACAACGAGCAAATTAGATGACAGTAAACAAAGGATGACAAGGAAAAAAAAATAAAAAAAAAATAAATAAATGAAAAAGAACAGTGATACCCATTGGTATATGTTCTATGAAATAAAGTTCATGATACATGAATGATAAATAACAACATAAGAAAAAAAAGAAGAAAGAAAAATAAAATAAATCACTTTATAGAAGATCTCTGGCCCATTGACGTTTCAACCTGCGCTGCGGATTTCCTGGTAGTGATGCATCCGATAGTTTGGTGATTAATTCGTTGGGGTGATCATGCAATTTTCTGTGAAAAACACTGTAGCTGGACTTAACTACTTCACTTATGAACGGCATATTAAGGTCGTCATGTAGAATTTTGTTGTTGACATAAAAAGGTGCGCAGGTGATTAAACGTAGGCATTTTGACTGAAAGGCTTGTAGGCTAATTTTTGTAGATTGCTCGGTTTAGCTGTGCCATAAATTTGTAGTCCATAGGTCCATATTGGTTTGAGATAAACTTTGTATAGTAATAGTTTAGATTTTAGAGTCAGTGAAGAGCGGCGTCCAAGAAGTCGAAATAGTTCTTTCAATTTGGAGTTCAAAGTCAGTCTTTTGGTTTGTATATGAGTCGCCCAGGTGAGTCTCTTGTCAAAGTGAAGTCCAAGGTATTTAACTTTTTGTCGTTGTGGTATCGGTTTATTGTCGAGGAATAGTTGAGGACATTCGCCTTTCCGGAGAGAAAAGGTGACATGCACTGATTTTGAAGCGTTGAATTGGATCCTCCAGATTTTTAACCAATAATTTAAAAAGTTAATGTGACTTTGTAAATTATTACTTGCTGCTTCTGGCTTTACATCAGAAGAAAAACATTAATAATTTAAAACAATAAAATAACAAGGTATTGAAACCTGAATGACAGATTATATTTCATTCAACTTTATAGCATAAGTTCTTGTACAATACTCATCATGGATTGACTAGTGAACATCTATTAATTTTGGTTGTAAGCTAGCCTTCTAGAAAGTTAGAGAACGTTTCAAACATTTTTTTTTTGTCTTGAATTTTTATTACGGTACTGTACATTGAACTGCACAATTTCCGTAAATGATATTTAAATGGTGGTGGGGAGTTTCGCATTAAGGAGAAGAGGTACCCAGTGGCATATTCTCCATTTGTAACTATGGGTATTATCCGTTATTTAGACCAAGAGGTCTCTACTCCATTTTCGCCTTAGACGTCGCACAGGTGGAAAGTTCCTTGTAGCTAGATCACGGGCTAGTTGGTTTGGATGGACATCTAGTCGTTCGTGAAATTTACTATACAAGGACGCGGTTAGCTCCTTCACTGTCGGAATTTTGAAATCGTCGTGGAGGGTTTTATTGCTTACAAAAAAAGGAGCGCCAGAAGCAAGTCTTAAGAATTTTGATTGAAAGGCCTGGATCGACTTTAAATTACTCTCTGCCGCTACTCCAAATAGCTGGACACCATAAGTCCAGATTGGTCTCAAAAGGGTTTTGTGTAATAAAATTTTGGAGCGGAGGTTCAATTTCGATCGAGAGTTAATTAAGCAGTAGAGTAGCTTCTGGCGGCGGTTAAGTTCTAAACGCTTAGTACGCAGATGATGCTTCCAAGTTAGTCGTCTGTCAAGCCACAAACCAAGATACCGTACCACTCTGGCTTGGGGGATATGAACGTTATTCAGCATCACAGGTGGACAAGTTTGACGTCGTAAGGTAAACGTAACCTGTGTTGTCTTAACTGGGTTCACCTTAATACGCCAACGGGTAAGCCAGTCCTGTATTAATAAAAGATGTCGCTGTACTAACCTGGAAGCCTCATCCGCGCCCTTTTCCCGTACAAGAATTGCTGTGTCGTCAGCATACGTCGCGGTTATCGATGTGTCCAAAATAGGCATATCCGATGCAAATACGCTATACAGAAATGGGGATAGTATTGCCCCTTGCGGTACTCCGGCGTTAATTTTGTGCAGCTCAGAGTAAGCAGTACCGTACTGGACTTCAAAGAATCTATGCTCTAAAAATGATTTTACAACCAAATAGTACGAATCACTTAAAACACTTTTCAATTTAAATAGTAGTCCATCATGCCATACTTTGTCGAACGCGGAGCTGATATCCAAGAAAATGCCAGTGACATACTCTTTTCTTTCTAGACCCTCCGAAATGAAGTCCACAACTCGGTGCAGTTGTTGTGTCGTCGAATGTAGCGGCCGAAATCCAAATTGATGAGGTGGAATAATGTTGGCGTCTTCACATTGTATCTGCAAGCATGGTAGTAAGAGACGTTCGAATAATTTTCCTGTCGTCGGAAGGAGACTGATAGGACGGTAGGATGAAGGCAGGTAATACGGCTTTCCGGGCTTCAAGAAAAGCTTAACTACGGCAAATTTCCATTGTCCAGGAACATACGCCACACGAAGGACTGCATTGAATAATAGTAGTAAAAAGCGTAAGCCGTTTCTCGGTAGGTGTTGCAGTATCTCAGATGTAATGAGATCAAATCCCGGCGATTTTCTCTTTGGCAGCCGTTGTACTGCCTTTTCGATATCATCGATCGTAAATGGTTGTGGAGGCAGTGAAAGCTGGAGAGGTGACTGCAGTTCTTCATCGACGGTTTGTATAAAATTCACGTCCTGCACATCTTCGTGTGGTTTGAATACACTGCTTAGATGAGTCGCAAAGAGAGTAGCTTTCTCGTTTTCCGTTTTCGCCCAAGTATCATCTGGATTTCTCAGTGGCAAAGAAACACTTCGGTGTTGTAAAAGCTTCTTAGATGTCCGCCATAGTGAGTTTATGCTTTCATTCATCGATGTTAAAAAAGTCTCAAAATGCTCCGCTTTTAATCTGGCTAATTCTTTCTTCAGACGGTTGGCGATTCTATTGAGATATTGTTTATCGTCTGGTAGACGAGAATTTTGCCACCTGTGTCTAGCTTGTCTTTTCTCTCGTATCAGGCGTCTAACATACTGCGGAACATCTTGAGTGGTAGGGTAACGTTTAATGGGTGTAGATGATTCCCAGGCAGCTTTCTGTACTTCGGTCGTAAAATGTTGCACAGCCTTGTCAAGATCGTCATTCGATTTAAGTGGTATGTTTTGCGTTAGGTTGTTCTCAATTTTTTCTTTGAATGAATCCTAGTTCATTCGTCCAAGATTTAGAGTTGGTTTTGGTGGGGTCAGCACCGGTTCAGTGCTCAGCGTAGTGATTACAACCGAGTGGTCAGAGGAGAGATCATTTGTAGCTGTAGTTGCAAGGTGGTAGTTTCGCATTCCTTTGGAGAAAAGAAAATCGAGCAGATCAGGTTGTCGGTTTCTAGCAGCGGGCCAATAGGTTGGTGTACCTGGAGAATGTACTTGTAACTGGCCATCACAAATAACTTTGTGAAGGGCTCGACCTCTTGATGTTGTAAGACGTGAGCCCCAGGCTGGATGTTTGGCGTTGAAATCTCCTCCTGCAATGAAGCAATCGCCTAGATCAGAACGCAATTGCTGGAAATGTCTCTCATTTGTCAGCGGGCGAGGTGGGCAGTAGATTGCAGCTGTAGTGACGTCAATCCCACGTGTGAACACAGTTATTGCTGTGGCTTGCAAATGTTCACTAGGTGGTGTCATAGGATGGAAATAATGTTGGATTCCTCGTCGTATTAATATTGCAGTTCCACCATGACCTGTATCGTCTGGATGATCGGTTCTGTAGATGTTAAATCCTTGGATATTCAAGCAACTGCGAGAAGTCAGGTGTGTTTCTGTTAGCAAAGCAATGTCAATACGCTCTTCATGTAGAAATAGTTCTACTTCATTTCGGTGTTGAAGGATGCCATTGGCGTTCCATAGCATGATGACGAGTGAACTAGCTGTTGTTCTATTATTTACCATGGTTGGTTAAGAGCATCTGGATCAGTTGACTCATCATTGTGATGACCGGAGTGAAGAGGTCTTTTATTTCTGTGAGGAAACTTGTAAGCTGATTCGAAATATCCTGAGATGTAGGCAAACAGTCGTGTTCAGCTGGCTTCTGGTCAGATTTTACAGCTTGACTGTACGTGGAGAATCGACGAGGTGGAGTTTTTGGTAACGTAATTGTTTGACTACGAGTTTCAGAGGTACCAGGTGGCGGTAAGATTGGATAGTTAGAATTTGTTGAAGACAATTTCTTCGTATCGGTCACTGTTGATGCTGGAGATCGACGGTGCTGTAATTGGCGGTGTACTGTACAACCTCTGTAATTGGATGGGTGTGCCCCGCCGCATAAAACACATGTCGGCGGTGTTTCTCGGGTTTTAGAGCATGAGCTCGACATTTAATACATTATAAACAACAGCATAAACATTAAAGCGTGTGAGTTCAGTTGAGTACAAAAAAACATACGTTAATTCTGTAATACGTAAAAATTATTAGTTATTGAAATGTTTACGAGTAGATTGTTAGATATTTCCTAAAACAGGATATCATCCTGTTTTAGAATTATGTTTATATAAATATATATTCATGTAAGTATTTTCAGCCCCAGCCGTATCTCGTTCCTGAGGACCACCTCTCTTTGTCCAACCAGTTACCAGCAGATAGCCGCTGCAAAGATATTGCCTCCTGCACACCATGGATTGTGTTTTCTTTCCTGAAATTTCTTTGGGGAACTCTTCCTTCGTAGGCAGAAAAATTGTCATAGAGTTTCTCTGGTTTATATAATATTGGTCATGTGTTGCAGTTGAAAATATTTAAAATAGCCTGAGCAGTTTTAAGTAAATATCACAAGTTGTATACATCTCTTTAGTTTTCCATTTTATTTTTCATCTTAATTACTCGTTATTTAAAAAAAATTGAATAGATTGTAATGGAGGAGTAAATGTTTTTTTTGTTTAACGTCCGATTGTTCTGCAATTACTGCTAATGCAGACGGTGAAGGATGAAATGATTTTTTGTAACGTATGAAAATATGCCGTGCCTGAATGGATTTGAAACCAAGACCGCATGATGAGAGGCAAGCACGTTGCCAACTAAGCCAAAGCGGCTGGCGTAAATTAAAATAAATTAAAGAAAAATACTCTATTAAGTATTGAAGGGGTTAATAATTTTGAAGCCATGAAAATCAAAAATGTAATATATATACGATCAGAATTTTTGTTAAGATAATTGTAGAAATTTACAAAATTATAAAGTGCAAGTTAAGAAGGAAAAAATCAAAGGAAAAATTGAACGTCAAGTATACAGGTAAATGAAAAAAGTGATTTAAAAATTAACAACGTTTTGAACATTCAAGATGTAATAGATGAAGTAATAATAGTTTAAATCATATGATGTAATTTGAAGACCATCTGTTTTATTAATAACGTACTTTTGTGAAATGTTAAAAATGAACTGAATTGTTAATAGAAAGGTTAATGTTTTTGGTATGGGTGAGAAATGTAAAATAAAAGAAGATAGAATGAGAAAGAGTTAGCAAAAGACCCACACACATAGATAAGAACCTATTTAAGTATATTTAAGTGGATTTCTCGGGTAAGCAAATTACCTTATTATCAAAAGAATTTGTCTAAATTATAGCTTGCGGCTTTTTATCCACCATAGATCCTTATCATTTTAGTGGCCCAAATTTCTAGTCATCTTCACACCTCAAGTATTATAACATTATAATAGAAGATGAGTCCATTTTAACTTTAACGTCCATTTATAGGACAGAGTACCTATCATTATCTATCGTTTCAGCGGACAATATTATAATACCTACTTATACAAGACATATATAAACGTATGTACGTTAAAACATTCACATCGAATGACCCGATGGAACATTATTGTTGCTTTCATGTTGTTATTATTTTCAAATATAAAACGAAGTATGTTTAACTGTTAAAATAGTATAGTATTAATAGCAATTATGGTTGTGTTTTACTACTCGGGAAAATTGTCAGATTCTCTGAAGTTCCTTCTACAAAATATAAGTACAGTAATGTTCATATTTTCTCTGTTTTTCCAGTTTATTTCCAACATTTTGAAATTTTATCAAAAATTTTATTTTGCAATGTTGTTATTACAAAGAAATTCAATTTATTTTTAACTTTTGACAAAAAATAGTTATATTTCTTCTCATATGACCAGCCGATTAAATAACTGAATCATTTCAGAACAGAAGAGGTGTATTGAAGTATTTTTTGTATTGAGGTGTATTAAGGTGTATTTAGGTCATCAGCCGAAAGGCTGGTTTGAACCTCTACGGGTCATACTAAGTAAAACGAGGAGTGAGGTGGTTTACACTTGCCTTTCTCACTGAGTGGTATGCTTGTCAGCATGCCAGGCCCTCTGAAAAGCACATATTTTCCACTCTGCAAATGACACCTTCACGTCATCCACCACAGGGTCCGGTAATATAATGAAATTCATTACTTTCAGAAGAGATAACTCTGATTAGTGTTTTTAACACCTCTACCTCTTCTGTTTTTAAATGATTCAGTAATTTAATTGGCTGACCATGTAATAAGAAACAGAACTATTTCTTTTAGCCCTGCGACTAGCAGTCTGAGTACAAATAATTTTACACTCCACCTATTTGTTATAGGCTTAACAGAAGAGATAGAGGAGTAAAAGGCACTAGAGTTATCTACCCTGAGCGTAATGAATTTCATTATACAGCCAGACCCTAAGGTAAATAAAGTGAAGGTGTCATTTGAAAAGTGTGCTTTTCAGGGAGCCTGGCATGCTGATAAGCATTTTTGCCACTTAGTGAGGAAGGCAATTGTAAACCACCTTGCTCCACGTTTTACTTAGTAAACCATCTAGAGATTCAAATTAGCCTTTCAGCTGTTGACATAAACAACAACAGATTATTAAAAATATTTTCTTATCAGTTTGCTTTAAAATGAAATTCAAATTAAAGTAGCTGAAAATATCCAGACTGTTCAAGACGAAATCAAAGCCTTTAGTTACAATAATATAAAAAAGGATTGAAATTTCACTTAAATTATTCGAACCAGAAACATTCGTCTCTAAAAATTAGTTGTTAAAAAGCTCACTTGCAGTGAGGACCTTACCGCTAGATCAACTAGTTGGTTAGTTCTTCCCATAATAAAATAATAAAAATATGAAGTTCCATTAGCTTAAATTCTTATAAGTAGGCAAAATTATTTTGAAAATATTATTAAAGTATATAAGCTAGGGTCCAAAGAGATTCTCTATTCTACACTCACATTAGTCGTTAAGAAGTTTCTCCGACTCAAAAATATGCCCATCTGTATTTGGGAACCTAAAAAGTTGTTCTGTTTGCCTAAATTTTGGTTTGACTTGTGAACGTATAAATTGGATTAGGGAGTAATATGAAAAAAATATTAATAGTGAAGAACGGGAAGGAAAATTAAGAAACTACTTTGTTTAGAACGATAAAACAGGGCTTGAAGTTTATTTATTAATCATTGATTGTTAAATATTTTAAAAATCTGATAAAGTTTTCTTTGGGAAATTTTTGATCTAGAGAAAAACCTGATTTATTTAATTAGTGTTATACTATTACAAAACCAAAAATTTGGTTTAGATTGCGTAACACAACAGTGGTTAAAGAAGTGATCAGTTTCTTTGAAACTTCACAAAATCTATGCAAGAAATCTCTTTCCTCTCCAGCTTTGATATCCATTTTCCCCTCTTTTAATGTAAGTTTAATCTAAATTTGACTAATATATTAACTTATGAAAGTATTTTTTTTTTTTAACGTCCGGCTGTTTTGCAAATTACTGCTAATGCAGACGGTGAAGGATGAAATGAATTTTTTGTTACGTATGAAAAAATGGCATGCCCGAGTGGGATTCGAACCCAAGACCGCGTGATGAGAGGCGAGCACGTTACCAACATCGCCAACGCCGGCGATGTTGGCGTTGGTAATTTAATTAATTTATATAATGTTACATTACATAGTATAAATACTACAGAAGTAGAAATAGGAAGAAAACTTTTGTAGATTATTTACAAACTAAATTAGATTACCGGCAACAATATTGATGAGTATAATAATAAAATACAAACATAAAAGATGTCAACCACGGAAATGGAAGTAAACTTTCTCCTACGAAACAAACGAACCACAAACATAGGAATACATAGAAATAAAAAGAGATAGAATATATGAGAAATATATTTATTAAAAAGAGATAAAGATAACAGTGTAAGTGTTTATAAGGAAACATTAATGAAGGTTTATCTTTTTATGAAATTACCATATCAGTACCTTTCCTTTATAATACAACCCAGTAGTTACAGTAACATGGGATATTTGTATTTATTATTAATAATAAAATTTACTTTGAAAAAGTTCAATGAAGAAAGTTTAAGTTACCACAATATTTAATTAGATTTTTAAATAAGTTTAATAAGATTTATTAGTTTATAACTTACTATATACTAATATTGAATGAAACTAATATTGTATGGTTCGTTTCCCACGGTCGATACAATATTATTATTACTATTAGTTTTACCATACTATCACAATATGGTAAAGTAAAGGGGGAGTATCAACTATATTGTAGAACTGTCCTTTCCTCATATGGTGAATACAAGTACAAGAAAAGTGTTGAAGAAAGTGACACCAAATGTATATGAATATAATATACCAGGTGATCCAGAAGTATAAATACAACTAGAAAAATTCAATTCAACTTTTTCTTTAAGTATCTAATAGAACACGCGTATTTATCTGTACACCTCTCGGCCAGCTACGCCCATTCCGGAGGAATTTAAGCAGCCTAGTGGCTCCGAAGAGCTACCTAGGAACCCACAACCCCTGAGAGGCCAACCCAAATGAGTGGGTGCGGTCACATCCGCAGGGCGCCCCACTCCCCTCAGTACTCGTGTAAACGTTGGACGAGTCGCCGTCGAGCTCGTTACGCAGCTAATGATTTGCACATGGCTCTACCACACATAGATGTTCTGCGCACAACCGTGCACTACGAATAGCACACGGAGGTGCTACGGCCAGCGCCCGTTACCTCGAAAGCAGGCAAGGATAGGGTAGCTAAACCGCAGTTCTATGGGCACGCTCTGTGTGGTCTGGGGCGTGCCCCCTATCTAATAGAACACTACACGATGACTTACGCGTTCCTTACGTCAACGATACATATCCAAAACTGTACTGCAGGTTCAGAGACAAACTTCAAAATGATAATAATCCCTTAATATGCAATATGAATTCGGCAGACCTACCAGGAATCGCACTAAGACGACTGAAACGCCGATGGAGTAGAGACATGGTACATTAACGCAACTGTAACATTTATTACGTACACAAAAACGAAATTTAAAAATTAACACAATTATCGTTCTCTGAAGAGCTATCGCTGGGTGGTGTCCTCCTTAAAGCCATTAACGCGGTTGGTTTTGTTTTATTAATTTAGCTGTGAAAAATTTTGCTGGTTGTTTTTAAACAGTTGCAAAATTAATAAAACAGTTTAAAAAAAATTTTTGTTTAAATTTTTTAACAATTTTCTCTCTCCCCATTTGTCATATCACATCTCACTAAAGTTGGTGGTTTGAGCTAAATTTGAATCCTACATTTTACTTGTAGAATTATACTGGATATCCCACGGAATTTGAATCTAAGGAAAATAGCATTGATTTTCATTAGTTTGTTAATATTTTCTTTCCTCGAATAAATCAAGACTTGTTACAGTCAGGAATCATTAAAAAATGTTTAGACCTTTTAAAAAATATCAATATTGATACATTTTAAGCTGTATTTTAGCTTATAACAGAAATACATAAATTTGTAACCGTTTTACATTTAAGTATAGTAAATTTTATCAACTTTTCGCATTTGGAGGAATAGTAACGTTCTGGTCCGAAGATGTAAAGATAGGTGGGTCGAATCCATTAGCGTAAACAATCGAAAAATTGATAAAATTTACAAAACATAAATGGAAAACGGTTACAAATTTATGCATTTCTGTATTTAAGCTAAAATAAAGCTTAAAATGTATCAAAATTGATATTTTTTGAAAGGTCTTAATATTTTCTAATGATTCCTGACTATGAAAAGTCTTCATTTATTCGTGGGAATAAAATATTTGCAAACTAATGAAAATCATTGCTATTTCCCAATGGTTCAAATTCCGCGGGATATTTGTATCTTTTCATTACTTCGCCCACCTTCAATTTTTCCTTTCCGTACTAGCTGGATCGGTTAGTAAAGGTTATCTTAAAGAATTTTTCCCCAATACATCAACTTCATGCACTTAACAATACAAAATAAGTTTCATAGAAGTCAAATAATTCGTTCAAAATTTATCAGTATGGCAAATTATAAATTTATGACGGCTTCTAAAATCGTGGAGTACAGACCTATTATGATAATAGCTTCATTTTTACCATCATTTCTTACGTATCTTTTAATCTAATCAAACCACAATTTATTTTTGACCATTAAATTGGATTTTTTTTGTATCTATGAAATGCTTCAATGAAATGCGCTTGATATGAGATTCAAAATCAAAATTTTGTTTTCTAGGGTGATCAATAGGGACTTCAGCGCCAAATCTGAAAGCGACATGCAATTTAATTTTTGAAACATGGGTCAAGTAAAGAAGTCTTAAACTTAAAAAAATGAAAGAAATGACATTCAACTCTCCAATCAAAGACAACACCTAAATTTAATTTTAACTTGAAAAATATTATCTAGTAGAAAATAAAAAAATTAAAATCTCCTTTGAGAAATATATACCGAACTGATATTTTCAATTAAAATTAAAATCAGGTAGCCTATGTATAATAATTTCTTCTATTTTATTTATTTTTCTATGATGATTTACGCAGTTTTTGTTTTGTTAAATTTTTTTTTAACAGTAAGAATTATTTACTAACAGTTTAACAAATACTTTTAGTAAATGTGTTGATGATGAATATAACTTGAAGAAGACAGCAGTCAGCAGCGTTGCTTCCATGTTATCGTTTGGTTATAGTTGATGAAGGGTTTCTTCTTGGTTCTGGTGACGTACAATTTTTTTTTTATACAGATGAAGTGAATGAAGGTGTGAAAAGGAGCGAATGAAGACGTGATACTGATGATCTGTGTAACTGATGATAGAAAATTTATTAGATGATTAATTTTAGACTAATGAGAGTTAGCAAGATTTAGTTCATTGATAAATAAGAGCTGACCATCCGCAATATAATTTTGTGATTTTAATCTAAAAAGGATGGTTAAACATTTTTGATCAGGTGAAACGGAATGGAAGATCTAATATTCTCGCCTTCTTGAGTCTTTGATTTTCAATATTGTCATCGAGAAGATTTATAGCCAAATGATTAGAATGACTGTCCAACTTGGTTAAATACTTTTCACTCCGACTGCTAATTTCTTCTCCCACAGTAGGTATGCCCAGGTCATGATGGAGTAATTAGGTCATTCACTCTCAGTTAATTAAGTTATAATTTTAGACAGGAAAGTTAAATACAAAAACCAAATTCCGCTCGATAGTCTTTTGCAGAGAATAGGAATAAAATTATATATGTTGTCCTCACCTTCATTTTAACGAAGTATTAAATCTCTGATTTTGAAGACGAGACATCTCAAAAATGTATCCTAAGTTTTGTTATTATCACTTCCAATAAAATCCTTACAGTATCAAAATTTTACCTATTTAATTTTACGTGGCTTTGAATTACTTCTGGAACACTCGGTACCTATGTAATGCAAGTTACTTTAGATTAGCAGTAGCGGTGTGCCAAATTACGGCCATGAACTGTATAATCAAACCTTATTTAGAATATTCTCTCTTTGCAGATCTTAGTGCGTATGGAAGTTATGGATGTATTTATTATTTTTAATTGAATATATTCTGACAGTTTAAGTTCAAATATTATTGTTAATAAGGTGTAATAGATTTAGTTTAACGGTAAAATACTCTAGGCTATATTTAAAATTACTATCTAACATAGATTTAACTTAATTCAATTACTGACTTCACTGAATAGATTTTGAATTTAATTTTAAATTATTTTACTTTACTGATTTTTATTTCAGTTTTCTGTCCGTTGATAGCTGTGGATAGCCTAAAAGTAACGCTAATTGCAGTGAGAATTAAAAGTTTTAAGATTTTTTTCAAATGTCCTCATTCCACTTGATCAATTCGTGTATACCTATAAATACGTATATGTATTATACGTATCGTGTATACGTATTACAGATACATTTCTTTGTATCTCGTCCGCAACAAAATGAAACCTGCTCTTTACCTACCTATAAAATGAGAACAGGAGTGGAAAAATAAAAACTAATGTGGTGGAATTAAAAATAAATTATCGATAAAATAAATAAAAGACTAAATAACTTTTCTTAAAATACTTTTACTTGAATTTCGTTAGAGTTTCTGAATTGTTCTTGCAATCTTTGTTTAAAACAAATTTAGGTGTTCTTAACATTTTTCTTTTCTATCTGTGATAAATATAAATGTTCCAGTTGTGATTTTCTTTGTATTTTTTGAAAATTTTGCTGAAAAATTTCTTGTTTTAACTATACAATTTTTATTTTATTAATACCAGTTAACATTGAATCTGTGAATAAATCAATTAAATCAGTGAAAAAATATCAATCAAATATTAAGTTAGTTATAAATACTGTACTCATCAAGAGTTTTTATCAGTTTTTCTTAATTACTTGAAGCGAATGCTAGGTAATTTCTATCTTTCTGCGTTCTGTTTAGTAACATAATTTAACCTTCCCATTTCCTATCCAAAATTTCTCATGTCTTCTACATTAATGTATACTATTTATTTTACATGACAATTTAGGTTTTTTTGTAAATCGCATGGACAGCTTGGTCATTAGTGACTACTGTGGGTTTTGGTACTGTAACGGTGAGTTTTAACGTGTTGAAATTTCCAGACCATAGTCGGGATCAAACCCGGGACCTTTCCCTTTGTGGGTTAGCGCGTTAGTCACTACGCCACGGAGGCAGTAACGATTAATTTAAATCTTGTGCAATTTTAAGAAGAGAAGTCTTGCACAAGAATACATACGGATTAAATTTGAAGTAATTTATTTTAATCTTTTTGTTACAAAATAAATCTACATTTTATATACACTGTTGTTGTTTAAGTCATCAGCCAAAAGCCTGGTTTGAACCTCTAGAGATTATACTAAGTAAAACGAGGAGTGAGGGGGTTTACTATTGCCTTCCTTACTGATTTGAAAAGTATGCTTATCAGCAGGCAAGGCCTTCTGAAAAGCACATATTTTTCACCCTGCACATGCCACCTTCATTTCATTTACCACAGGATCTGGCTATATAATAAAATTCATTACTCTCAGTGGAGATAACTCTGATTGGTGTATTTTACACCTCTACCTCTTCTGTTCTTTAATGGTTCAGTCATTTCATTGGCTGATCATATGATAAAAACAGAACTGTTTATTTGTATCTAACAGATTGTGTCCAAATAATTTAACACTCCAACTGTCTGTTCACTACGGAACAATAAATATATAACAACGGAATAGTGTATTTAATTTGAATGGAAGATTCACCCATCAATGCATCTCCTATTATTATAGGATTATTATATGATAGATTATTTTATTTTATTAGATTGCTTGTCTTCAAAAAAGGACTGTTGGTTGTTTTCATCTTAATATTTTTGTATGATTTTTCTGTGTTATCCAAGAGGTTTAACGTCAAAACGTTTCAGTGGATTTCTTATTTTGTATGATAATGAGAAAAATGTTAATACTTCATTTTTACTTTCTCATGCCTGTATGAATATACTCGTATATGAAGGAAAGTATTGTTTTCATGTCCATTTTTCGAAATAAAGTTTTTGCCAAATCTACACGTTTTCAGACCCCCTGAACCAAAAAAACGTGTTTTAGCGATTGATCAGTGCGTGCGCGCGCGCGCGCGTGTGTGTGTGTGTGAACAGATTATCTCAATAATGGAATATTTTGTGAACTTTTAAATTTGAAACTTAAGTTCGATACCACTAGAGGACCTGACACGAACACTTTCATCAAAATTGGTCAACTGGAAGTGGTAGTTTATTCGTGTCATTTTTCACTTTTTGGTGATTTTTTCAAAAATGGTTCCTACGATCGCCTCATTTGAAAATGGATCGCTTCATTTACTAATTTATTTATGTTCTACAAGAAAGGGTAGGCGCCATGTCTGCTAAAATTCTTTGGAAGGTTGTTTTCTCGTAAAAAAATTATTCTTTTAAGATTGCGACTTTAATATCCATTTTAGCGCAAAAATATATATAAAAAACGTTGAAGACAATTTAAAATCGTAGCTACAACTTTTATAAACTTTTTTATTATATAACGCTTAGTTTAGCGGTAATTAGTGATTTTCTGTTTTTTTTTCACTATAATGAGTAAGAAAATCGATTGTTTAAGATTTCAGCCTTAGTATGAATTTTACCAAAAAAGTGTAGGTCTATGTAATCAAATTTATAGGAAATTTAACGATCTACAATTTTTATTTGAGATTTGTTTTTCTACAGAGCCTAGTTTAGCGTGAAAGAGCGATTTTCCGTATTTTAAAGCCAAACTGAGGTTAATTTTCATTTTGCCTCTTTCACTCATTATTAAAATAAGGTTATGTTTTTTGAGGTTAGTTTTTTATTGCTAATGCTTTATTACTAATGTTAGGTTATATTGTTCAATATTTGCATTGGAAAGAGAAAGTCATGTGAGTGTTTCACACCAAATATTTTACTCCTTATATATGTGTATAATTTTGTAAGAGCAATTTAATAAAGTCGATACTTTTAATCAAAGCAATTATCAGAATATACCAAAATTATCAAAATAATTAATATTGTTAACGTATAGCCTACTTGAAATCATTTGTATTTTAGCAACATCGTTTTGTTAAATTTATATTTAATTAAAAATTTTAAATGTTGGATAGACGGAGGTAACTTAACTTGGTAAATACAGTATCCTTTCCAATTTATCATAAATTAGATCTATATTAGCTAGTGAACTGAAACGTTTAGCCAACTTAACGGAATAAAAATATTTTTATATTGCACCGTACTATTATTATTATTATTAATTTTTTATATTATTACAGAGGTTCAATAACCCAATGTAGATTATAAACGGATAATTATAAAAATATTTACGGTATTAAATAGATTAATAAAAGCTCACAATACATCATAAAATAAAAAGTTATTAATTTAAAATTATTATAGATTCTTCCCATATTTGAAGCGAACTCCTTTCAGGTCTGATGAAAGCCTTACGGAGCGAATAAAAGTTATAGTAGCAAAACATATTATTTTTGTTGAGATTGTTTAAATGTAAAAAAAATATTTCCTTTAAGATTCTTCGCAACAAAATTTGATTCTGCAAGTATAATATTTTTTTTTGGCTTCAACTTTATTTATATTTACAACTGTACATTTTGCTTTTAAAGCACAACTAGTAAATGAGATGGAATTAATGCGGAATGGCGGGAATGTGACGTAAATGAGAATAGATCCAGTGACCGATTTCGGCGCGAAATTTTGCAAGGAATGTGGTGCCAATATTTTTCAATGATAATAATTTGTAAACTATGATGGATGATTTTTTTGTATGAAATGATATTATGTTTTTGTGAAATGATACAGGCCTGACAAGATAAATTGATTTTTTTCTGGTGGTCGGAGGAGATCCCTATTCCACCTTCGTTTCAGTCGTCTGTTAACAGGGAGATCGTTAGTTTTAACACCAATAATATTGCTAATTTTAGCGATTACAACAGGAAATTCCTGTTTTTGCTTTAAATTGCATAAATTCTAGTAATTATATTTCAATAAAATACTTACAATCATTCCGTTTTAATTAATTTGCCGTGAATTCCAGTTCTACTGATTTTTGTTTAATCAGTGATGAAAAAATTAATAGATTTACATAACATATTTTAATACTTTATGAATATAATGCTTATAAATTCCTGTAGAAAAATAATATTTAGGGTCTAATATATAATAAGTAGGAATAATACTTATAAGTATAGATTTTAAGTAGGATGAGAAAACAAGTTAGTTAGTAGGGTAAAAGTTGTCCAACAGCATTTAACCTAAGGATAAGTTAACCGCATTTATAAATGCATATAAGTATCAGAACAGTACAATTTAGTTACATGTGTTTGGCCAACATAGCATCCATAGGTTAACACAAACACATGCACACAAAAGTATGCTACGTAGTTGCATTATAATACTATATATGCATATTGCTTTGTAGCTTAAGGGTATTCAAATGCAGTTGTCGTTGCAGTTGTTGTTTGGTGCATCCCTTTATTGCATTTTCTCTTTTCCTATATTCAAGATATAGTAATATTAACTTCTTGTATTATATTATTTTTTTTATATAAAATCTTTATACTCTCTATTCGTTTGTTACCTATATTTCATCTATAATAGTAATAATACCTATAACACAACCATGATATAGTATCATAATAGCACTATATAGTTCAATATTAGTAAATTACTGTCATTATATTTTATTATCATTGGTTACATAATTCATTGTTCTCGCCTGTTCAATATAGTACCTTATATTATCCTAATAATCATCCGAATTGTTCTACTGTAAAGTAAAGATTCCAAATTAATTTTTTGGTTCATTTTTATAATTTAATGTTATTGTTTAGGCCATCAGCTAAAAAACTGGTTTGAACCTCTAGAGGCTTTACTAAGTAAAACGAGGAGTTAAGTGGTTTACAATTTCCATCCTCAATGAGCGGAAAAGTATGCTTATCAGCATGTGCCCTCTAAAAAGCATCTACTTTCCACGCTGCAAATGATATCTTCACTTCATTCACCACGAATCTGGCTGTATAAGAAAATTAATTACTCTCAGAAGAGATAACTCTGACTATAGTACGTTAAATGGAAGAAGAAGCCTGTATTTGGAACCGCGTATTTCATCAAGTAAGAAACAAAAATTTCTGGTACGGCTCGTTTTAAAGCTTGGTTTTTTGTTATTTTATTTGTATAAATTACGAAACACGGGAGTGTATTGAGCTTTTTCTTGCGATTTGGAAACAAAATATGTACCCATTTTTTTGTGCATTTTTCACTCTTAGTCCATGTTTCAGAACATGTAACACGATCAATGTTAAGAGGAAAAATATGGAGTTAAATAATAGTGTTCCTGCATGTTTTCTAATTAATTTCAGCTAAAATTCAGCCTTTTAGTACAAAGGCTTTAGAAATCATAGCGCATGCATTTTACGACAAAAGTGTTTATAATCAAATTTATAGGAAATTAAATCATCTACGACTTTTATTTTTTTCATTTTTCTTTACAGAGCCTAGTTTAGCGTAAAAAAAATGGTTTTCCGTATTATTAAGCCAAACTAAGGTTGGTTTTCATTTCGCATCATTCACTCATGATTAAAATTAGGTTATGTTTTTTGAAAACAGTTTTTTTTTGTTAATTTTTAATGTTTTATTACTAATGTTAGGTTATATTGTTCATTATTCGCACTGGCAAGAGAAAGTCGTGTGAGTGTTTCACACCAAATTATTTACAGTTCGACGAGGTTTTTCATATAGATTAATTACAAAGTGTACGTACTAATACTACTTTTGTGGAATATTTTCTGTAATTAAAGCTGGTATAATGATAAAATAGCGCTAAAAACCTATCTTTACAAGCGACCAAATTAAAATATTGGTTAAATAACGGATTAGTTAAGTTTATAATTGAATTACTCCGCCTAAATTAAATAGATAGCGTTATTTTATTATTGCTTTTAGTTAACCTAACCTATTTATTTAAAAGCCCGACATAGAATAACCCTGTAAAGTCGTTTAACAGTGTTAGAAATATAAAATTATAAGCACGTTTTCTCATTTACCTACCTGGTTATAATTAAACAACTTGTCTAACGTGTCTCCATTACAAAACATAACAAACGCTTAATAAAAAGTCAATTTAATATTAAATTGAAACCAAAATAGAATATTAAAAATATGTATACCTTTAGATACTAATAAACAGTATCGTTGGAACATAAACAAAAATTTTATATTACTAAAATTATAAAAATGTTTAGGAAACGAAACATATATCACCATTCTGCACTAAGCTAATTCATTTATTTGTGTTACATGCTTTTCTTTACCGTATAAGGTAATATATTTTGTTTTTACTAAATTAACACTTTTCCTGTTAATTAACATTTTAACTAAGAACCAAAAATTTCGGTATATACTAGTATTAATGAAATTATAAAATCTGTAAGAAAATTGAAGAAGGAAAGTTTAATATTCATACTTAAATCATAAAACACATTGAATTCTATAACTCTCACTTAGGTGAAATCTTTGTTACTTAAATTTAACCTGAAATTATTTTACAAAGATAATAAACCATTAGTATTTTATGTAAATAATAAATGACCTTATCTGTGTTCTAATATGTATTCAGTTTGTTTATTTGTTGTGTTTGATTAATTTATATTATTTGAAAATAGTAATGACCTTTGGCCTCAATATTAGTTTACTTTTCGAGCTATCCAGACATAAAGTGAAGTTCATTTTCTTTTTTTTATAAATTAACAGTCTTTTTACAATCAGAAACATTTAAAAACTAATGATTTTTTTTCAATTCATTTATTTAACGTCGCATCAACTACAAAGGTCATTAGCGATGACGTTGGGGTGTAACTATATAAAATGAAGAATGAAATGATTTTTTGTAATGTATGAAAATATGCCGTGCCTGAGTGGGATTCGAACCCAGGACCGCATGATGAGAGGCGAGCACGTTACCAACTGCGCCAATGCGGACGACACTAATGTTTTAATGTATAAACATTTAACTGTTTTTTAATAATTCTCGAAATAACTTTTAAAATAATAAAACAACGCATTTCATTAAAATTTCAAATAAAAGAAAAACTTTTAAATACTCGTATCTATAGTATTGTTCCAGCTTAACTGTTACAGTTCTTCTTTGATATCATTATTTTTTGAAAATAAGCTCGATATATACGAGTTAAAGGCGACTTTCTTTGGGATAAATCTTTCGGATATGAAAATAAGAAACGAGGTATTTTGAACGTCACCTGGCATTAAACAATAAAATTTACAATTAATAAATTTAGTATTATCAATTAAGGATAAAATTAAAAATTTTAGTAACATACATTGTTACATTGTAACAAAAAGTTTCTAGACGTTATTACACTGCAGTGAAAATCTGAGATGTCTCAATATTGTTTATTTTTAAATTTGATTTTTTTCCTCGTACAGGGCCAATTTTAGACGACGTGAGGTGATTAAAAACGTTTACTGAAAGCTCTTTTTGCAAACCACATTCTCAGCATTTGCTCGTAGTAGGTTTTTCTCCTTTTTTCGTTCCAACCGGTGTTTTGCTATAGCTCTTCATGGACGCCCTTAAAGTACTTAATCGGCTGTCTGAATTTTTTTAGGTTCATTAAGTTTTCTCGGTTAATTTCGGTTATCTAAATATCCTTTGTAATTTCTTTAAACCATTTATCCGACACCTTTGGTGTATTATTTTAATAATTTTAACTATATAAACTCTTAAGTTAACTAGAATATTACTTAACTAAATTAAATAGTTACTTAATTACAAAATACCATCCGTCCATGACAAACACACGTCAGAAACATCATGAAATAGCAAAAAAAAAAAATGGTTTTCGGATTCGTAATCTACACAAAAGGCAGCCAACCTAGATTGGGTTTGAAGTTCCGGTTTTGAACGAAAGTGCCCCGAAACCGGAAGTCAAGAAACCGAAATTGGAATTTGAAAAAAAATAGTCTCATTAGATTCGTCTTAAAGAGTAGATACAGAAATAATCGGGTTTGAGTTCCGGTTTCAACCGGAAATAGCCCTAAAACCGGAAGTCAAGAAACCAAAGTCGGAAATGGGACAAAAATAGTGTAATTTGATTCTTTTTAAAAACTGAAAAAGAAATCACTAATGGTTTTTGCCATTGGTCAAAGGTAAGTCTTTTTAAAACTTGCTACCAGCCATGAGACTAGTCGTCTCGTGAAAAGAATTTTTGCAGATAAAATTCTGAAAAAAAAAACACTTAATTAAAGTTTTTAGATATGCTAATAGTGTTATTACAGATACAATTCTGAAAATACAATAGATTAAAATATTTATAATTTATCTACTTCTATAGAAGTTTCAGTATGGTAACATAAAAACCGTACTCGTAACATAAAACGTACCCGCCTCTCATCATGCGGTCTTGGGTTCGAATCCCATTCAGGCACGGCATATTTTCATACGTTACAAAAGACCTCACCGTCTGCATTAGCAGTAATTGCAGAACAGTCTGACGTTAAACAAAAAAAAAACATGAAAAACCTATTCCAAACGTTTATTATCGATCAATAAAGAATTAAATCTTTTCTATTAAATGAAGTTTCTAAAAAAAAACCATTTGTGATTATACACTTAAGTACAGTTTACTTGTACAGAAACCATAAATCGTATTATTATCATATTGCTTTTTAACCATACGTTACTTCTTTAAAAGCAAAAAAACAAAAAATATTGTGACTGAAAAGTAAATGAAGATCCCAAGATATGATGAATAGTGTAAGGTGTTACAACTCCAGTTCTTTTTGTTTTCTTTTTTGTATTTTTCTGAACTGGCCACATAAATACAAAACCATAAATCACTTTCTTATTAGTTTTATCTCTTTTGAAAAAGAAATACTATTTTGAACTAGTTAGCGTTTATATTCATTGCTGTGTAAGGTTTAAGTTAATAGTAGTTCTTTATTTATTTACAAAAAAAAGATTAGTTTTGTGTAGGTTACAGCAAAAAATTATAATTTTACATAAAATTATTTTACAATGCAGGTATAACTATCTTAATTTAGTTGTTAACTAGAAGACCTTATCGTTAATTTTATTTACGTAAAAATTTCAAGAGCTTTTTCTTCCTGATATATATTTCGGTGTTTTAATAAATTCCGAAAGTTTGATTTCAGAAACTCATTCAAATCGGAAGTTCCTAATTCGATGTTTAAGGGGAGATTGTATAATTTTTTGACTGAAAATTCCGGTTTCAAGTTTTTCAATAGTTTAGGTCTAGATCTACCAGAAACGCAATAAAATCCGACAAAAAAATTTCAATGAAGAAAATTGAGTTTTTATACGGGTCCCAAGAAAAGTAATCATGTCAACAAGAACGGATCTTTTCATAATTTTATACTCCTCATTTTAATGCAATGAGAAATTTGGTTTTATAAAATACGGAAAATCGCTCTTTCACGCTAAACTAGGCTCTGTAGAGAAAAATTCTCTAAGTAAAAGTTGTAGATCTTTTAATTTCCTATAAATTTAATTATTACAATTTTGTCGTAAAATGCATACTAAGGCTGAAATCTTACAAAATCGATTTTTTACAGATTTTAATGGAAAAAAAAACAGAAAATCACTAATTACCGCTAAACTAAACATTATACACAAAAAAGTAAAAAAAAAGTTTTAGGATTTTTAACTATCTACAACTTTTTTATATTTGGCTAAAATGCATATTAAAGCCGCAGTCACCCCAAGAGTTTCAGCAGCCATGCTCCTACCCTTTTTTGTAGAGTATCAAAAATGTAGTAAATAAGGTAATTTTTTAAAAAATCGTAAGAGCCGTTTTTGAGAAAATCGCAAAAAAGTGAAAAATGACACGAATAACGTACCAATCCCGGTTGACCGACTTTGATGAAAATGTTCGTTCGGGTCCGGTACTAGTGTATAACTTAAGTTTCAAGTTCGTACCATGTTCCGTTCTTAAGATATTATGTTCATACGCGCGCGCGCGCGCACACACACACACACACACGCACGCACACGCACGCGCGCACACACACACACACACACACACACACACACACACACACACACCAATCACTAAAATCATATTCAATGGGTCTGAAAGTGTAGATCCGGTGAAAACTCGATTTCGAAAAATCGACATGAAAACAATATTTTCCTCTCTATATATTCATATAGGCAAGAGAAAGTAAAAAAAAACTAACCACGTTAATGGTTTTAAGAATAATGTTAGGTTATATTGTTAATTATTCGCATTGGCAAGAAAAAGTCGTGTGTGTCACACCAGATTTTTTTTTTTTTAATTTAGTTGTAAACATTTTTGCTGGTTCTTTTTACGCAGTTGCAAAATAAATTAATAAAAAAAATGTAGGAAGAAGTAGTTTTAACTGTCACATAAAAACATTTTACAACGATTATAAAAATAACAAGAAATATTTATAATTTAATAAAGGTTATAAAGGATCATGCGAATAAGTTAACTAAGTTAGAGACTTTCACTACAAAATCAATATTGACCAAAGAATATTTTATTAAAACAAAATACATGTATATAGCAAAAATATTGTGTATATTAACCACATGCTACTATGAAAAATAATATAGACTTATTAATAATAAATATTGATTATGATTATTTAACTTAACAAAATTACTACTTACAATAGTTTTTAATGGAACTTAAATAAGAAAAAAGTAACTTATGCAATTTGTTTTATGAAGCGAACAACGCATGAAAATAATTTTTAATTTACTATTACTTCCACTTATTGATAATACTTTTATTTTTTTATACAATACTATCGATAATAAAATATTACTACTTAAAATATAAATGTGAAAAAACAGATGAAAATAAAATGCCCATAATTATAAGTTATTATCAAACTTGTTTACAATATTTTATAGCCAATGTAATCTTATGATAAGCGTATAAAAATAATAGAAAATTATTATTTTGAATTTCTTTCAAAATTATAATTGAAGAGTAATATCGTTTATGATATTTTTTTTCTCAAAAATAAATAAGGATAAATTTTGTAAAATATTATAAATATAAAAATAACTGGGATTAAATTTTAATTTTCACATAACGTGATAGGATAATTGCAGTTTACTATTAAAACTGACGCTTTGACATGACCTTGTTGCATCTTTAAGCGTCTAACTATCTAGATAAACTTGTAATTTTAATTTTTACAATTTTAAGGAAGCCATTTTTAATGTTTAAATTTTTTTGTTAAATCCAAGTATTTTGGGAAATCAATTTTTCGATCATTTGAAATTTACACTTAATGATTAATACTTTTGAATGTATAACAGGAGGATATAAGAATGGAACTGGATGTTTACAACTAAATTGGGAAGATTACAGAATATTGAAATCGACTGAGGGAGCGTATAGAGGTAATGCCTGAGGATATGGTCCTTAAAGTTTTAAAATACAGCCCGGAGGGAAGGAGAGATGTTGAAAGGCCACGGAAGAGATGGCAATAATTCAATAGTTTATCGCTGTTGTAAATCGGAACAGGTCTAATCCTTGATTGTGAGAAAATGTATAACAGGAATTCCTGTTAAAACCCCCAACTTTTGATACAACTAAAGAAGTCGCTAATGACCAAGCTGTTGATCAAACTATAAATACATTTTTTTAAATTAAAATTTTGCGTTATTAATTTATTACGCTAATACTACTGTATTTTTATTTACAAGTGGTCTGTTGACAACAAAATGCCTCTAAATTTAAATAAGCCAATATTAGTTACTTTCTTGAAAGATGTAATTGTTAATATGATTACATCAATTTAAATTATGAGACTGTACTATTTTTCAAAGTTGATGAGCGTTGTACGTACGCATTGCCACCTACCCATTTCGTACCCAGCCACTGACTTGCCAGTAATGTTACCAATACTTGCTCTCGTAGCTCTGTTATATACCGGGTGTCCAACGAAGAAGTTGATTTTTTTGAATTAATATGCCGGACGTATCACACATTCTACAGACTGGAAACTTTACGTTTATAATAAAGATATGTAAAAAAGTACCCTCGAGTTTCATTTGCTTATGATTAATCAAAACAAAATGATAGGAAGTAATTTTATTTGCATAACCATTTCAAATTGGTGATTTGTTACAATGTTACTTAAGTAGTAAAATGAAAGAAATGTGAAAGTGATTAATTATTAATGAACACAATTTGTTTCATTAAGTTTTTATTCAAAATGATGTCCGTCAATAGCTATGCACTGATAGCCACGAACAAAAATTAGTCATAAGTGTTTTTTTGGGAAATTGCCGAGGTATCAACTGCAGTTCCTATTCAATCAGCGTTGTTAATTCATCGTCTGTTGCAATAGTGTGAGAATAAACTTTCTCCTTCAAAAGGCCCCATAAGGAAAAATTTAAAATATTAATTAAAAAATAGAAACCTCTTCGAGTCAGCCATATATAGAGTATATCGTCAGCCATATTTTTGGTCTTTCAATAACAAAACCTATGAACATACAACCAGGTGATTATATTATAAACTATTGCATGTTAACGCGCTCTATAATCGACGTGTTCAGTACGAGATGCAAAACACGAGTGAACTACTCTGGCTCTTATACGTATGCGCGCGCAATGTTTGTCAGGCTGATACATTCGTACAATCTGACAACGCTGGCAAATGTTCTGACTTGTATAAACGAGTACCCTCGAGTTTCATTTGATTAATAAAAACAAAACTTTATGATTAATAAAAACAAATAGCCAAATAAATAAATTAGGTTTATAAAATTAGGTTTGTCAAATAAATTAGGTTTTAAATTTTAATGGTTTTGATTATGAGTCGATCTCATCAACGGTGAAAAGCATTACAAATGTGAGAATAATGTCAGATATTTTAAAGTATAATTTGATGCTAAATTTGAAGCTCAAAGAGGATCAACTCACACTGCTGTATCTATACCGGTTGAGTAGGGCTACAAACTTCTTGTCACAAAACAAAATTTCCCTTTCTTTGAAAAAAATTACCAGACATTAACAATTGGGTAACAGTATAAAAAAAACTCTAGGCTATTATACAAAAATTGCCAATAAACTAACGAGGTATTAAATCCCAGAAGAGTAGTTTAAATATTTTAAATGCCAATACAGAAGGAAATGACTAATAATAAAAACTTAACCCAATAAAAAAATTCGAAACTATAAAATAGAACTAACTATGTTTTTTACTTAATTACACTATTAAAAACTTTTCACTTACGGTAATGGTACCTATTTACACTTACTAACATGGTTAAAATTTTAATTTATTAAAATTTACGATTATTTTATTATTTATCTTATAATCTGTAATAAATTTAATTATTTATCGTGTTTTTGTAATTTATTAAATTTTTATTAGTTTAAAAAAATGTACATGTCCATTAATTTTATAGTAGAACTCAGTTTTATTACTATTCAATATTATTAATAAAATTTATTACTTTTTATACGGTAGTACATAAGTAATAAATATGAAAGTAATTAAGTGTAGTAAAATATAATATGCATATTTCTGTTATAAAAAACCTTTTGAATATGTCACTGTTTAAAATGGTAGTCCATTTTTTATTATTCATTTTATATTCATGCTAATGTATTTTTTATCTTTATTATACTGGATAACTATCTTTTCTTGGAGAAAATTAACAAAAAATTCTTTAGGTTTGAATCTTTCTTCTATGTCATCTCATTCGTTGAATAGCCCACTCTGAAGAACTTAAAAATACATTATACAAAATATTGAACTGTACGGGCATGTATGTATATTTATACACAAATTAAAAATCTATCGTTTGATAACCTATTTCAAATTAGAAAAAAATGGCTTGTTATAAAAGCTTTAGTAGGCCTAAATTAAAAGAAAATTATAAATGTAGTCTAAAGTAATTCAAATAAATCAGAAAACTTTACTTGAATATTATTTTTTTACTAGATATAATAGTTAAAACTTCATACTATTTTTCACTTACTCCGTAATACACCACAAAAAAATGGATGAATTAGTTTTTACGTGATTTCTGTTCTCTAAACTGCCAAGATACAAAAATTCTTAATTTTTAAAATACATGATACTATTCATACTATAATGAATGGCTGCTGATATTATTATTGTACTTTTCTGAAACTGTAACCTTTAGGTCCTAAATTAGATCCTAAATTCGATAAACAAGTTTGGGCATTTCTTTACTTCATTAAAATCTAATTTATATTTCGACCATCAATATACTTAATTTTATTTTGTTTTTCTTTAATTTTGACGTCTCGTGATATCCCTCCTCCAGAGTCGTTTCAGTCTTCGTATAGGGGCAGTTGGTCTGGTGTGTCCAGCTCATTGTTGACCTAAACACCAGATTTACCAACTGGCCCTACACGAAGACTGAAACGACTCTGGAGTAGGGATATCATGAGACGTCAAAATTAAAGAAAAACGAAATAAAATTAACAAAATAATGACCTTAATGATTACGGTTGGAGTACTGTCAATGGGCAGCGATCTTCTCAATGTCTTAAAATTTGTCAATATGTGTATCCTTTTTTAATCAAATTTGCTTGTTTTAATTTTATACAGTTACAAATAAAAATATCTTGTATAGTCCATTCGACCATGAATGAGTACAAAAGATTACAGAACATTGAGTTTTACCGTGCTAAAATTTCCGTTTCTTAGCCGTTCTAGAAGTTGAATTCGATACCATTTACTTTGTAGTCTAAACAATATCAAACAAAGCTTGAAGTAAACTTATATCTCATAAATCGGACCTTTCATGCTGTTTTGCTTGTACCCTGTACTGAAAATATAGTTTTTCATTTCTTTAATACTTATATATATTTCTAGCTGAGCAAGAGTAAAAGATTCTACAGCAGGAATCCTAGGTTTGGTTCCCGGTAATATATGACATTTTTCCATCAATAATTTTCATCTAAAAATAATTTTTTCAAATTTTGTGCTAAACGTTAAATTAAGTTTTATTTGAAGAGTGTCAAAGGATCTTTAAATACATTCTATTGTACACAAATTTATTTTTCTGCATTTATAATTTAACTCGTAGAAAACAAAATTATAAAAAAAAAAAATTTTTGTATTTTGTCACCCTTCATCGTCTGATATTGGTTTTAAAAGTATCTTTTATGGGAGATACCTTTTCATGATAATTATATAGGTATGTAAAAAATTTATTTGTTCTAATAAGAATAAATTATAGATAAATCTGTAAATAAAAAAATGAAAAGGGCATAAAATAATTTATATATAATATAATAAACAATTTGTCAGAAAGCACCAACTAACCTAATTTAAACAATAAGACAAACAATATTAAATTGTAGCTTTACAAGTAAGATATCTGTGGTGTTTCGTGGACAACAAAACATTTGTCTTTTCTAATATATTTTTTTAAATTTATATTTAACAACTCGGGCTACATTTGTTTGAAATTGTCTAGGAATTTTTTGGAAATGTTTAGTAAAAAATCTAAAATTAAAACCAATGGTTCATAGATGATATGAAAAATTCAATTATTACTTCATCATTACGATCTGTCCTACATAAAATGCAATATAGAGACAATAACATCAAAACATTACATGAAAAAATAGTAAACATACATTTTTACAATCAAATTAATCCACAAATTCAAACACCCTCCACATCTAAAATACCATATAATTCTCCTGTTGTTGTTTAGGTCATCAGCCGAAAGACAGGTTTGAACCTCTAGAGGCTTTATTACGTAAAACGAAACGAGTGGTTTACCTATGTCTTCCTTAGTGAGTACAAAAGTAGCATATGCTTATCAGAATTTAAGGGCCTCCGAAAAGCATATACACCCTGTAACTTAATTATCTCAGAAATCTACTTACCAGACTTGAATTATGCCAGTAAGGAAATGGTTTTATCAGCTAAAAGGCTGGTTTAAACCTCCTGATTTAGAGACTTTACTAAGTAAAAACAGGAGTGCAGTGTTTTATCATGCCTTCCTCACTGAGTGTAAAAGTATGCTTATCAGCATGCCAGGCCCTCTAAAAAGCATCTAATTTGCACCCTGCAAAAGACACCTTCACTTCATTCACCACAGGTTTTGGCCTGTATAATGAAATTCATTACTTTTAGAGGAGATAACTTTGATAGTGTCTTTTACAATTCTACCTCTTCTGTTTATAAATGCTTCAGTTACATTATAATTGGCTGATCATGTGATAAGAAACAGAACTTTTTTTGTAGCCCTGGAACTAGCAGATCGAGTTCATATAATTAACAAACCACCCAGCCTTTTATAATCAAATAATTCTCCTCAATGACTGAATGGATCAGAGATTCTTTTATGGAGTTACTTGAGGAGATAACGATGGATGAATTCCTCAGAATTATGATAACAAGGTAATTTAAATGAACACTATATACATGACAACTGCTGGTCTTGCTGTAATATTACACAGTTGTTCTTTTATAAAATTAAATCAAAAAACACCACGCTCAAATATTGAGAAGAGGAATTAAAAGGTTATGATAATGATGCAATATACGAAAAAGCTGCAACAATATTATTACATCTTAGAATAGGCTAAGACGTTTTACGTACAGTATTGTGTACAACTATTAAACTGTTGTTGTATAGAATAGTATATTACATAGAGTATAGTATATTACTGGTATATACCATGCAGAAGTTTCAATTACTGTCATGGACGTAACAACTTCATTGCGGCCCCCTCTGGGTTTTTATTTGAGCGGAAGAAAGCCAGTAATGAGTAATGTGAAGTTGTATACGGGGCGTAGGTATGTTATATGGAGAGATACTAGCACCAGTCTTAGTGTTACCGGATGGAGGAGGAAGAGTAGGTATCGTAGTTTTGTCAGGTGCACTCTCCCTCGTACAGTATAATAGGTATTACACTGTTATAATGTATTATAAACCGGGTCCCTTTAATTTACTGTATTAAAATAATATAAAAATTGTTTCTGAATAAAATCTTATAATACCAGAGGGCTTAACATGTCCACTGTCTATTGTTCTTTACCTCGGTGCGGTGGAAATATATAATATTTATTATGGCTTTATCTTATCATATCGGACCGCCCAGTTAACTGTTAGGGTCGCGCGATACAACCGCCTACTATCTACCACTACACCTGTTCTATACATCTTCTGGTACAATACTTCTACCTTGTATTGATCCTATACTATGGTTTTTATAATACAATCTTAAGAATCAACTTTGGTTGTACTTGGTGACCGTGGTCACTTGGTTAAGAAGAATAAATCATAAAAGGCATTTTATCTCAAACTTAATGTATATCGAAATATGGACATGTTCCAATGATCAGAAATTGTAAGTCAACAAAAGAAAATAACATGAATAATTATGTTATCAAAATACAATCGAACTTCGATTTTATAACGAAATCGAGAATCCTGGGAAAAAATTCGTTAAATCGACGTATTCGTTATATCGAAGTAACAAGAATTTCCAAGCTAATTTTTATTAACGAATTTTTTCACATTGTATGATGAATTAAATACAGTTAATTTTCTTAAAAGACACGTCTTATCTAGTAAATTAATTTTTTTATAGATCATCTTTTACGTCATTACGGTTAATAATAGTACAAAAAGTATGTACTGATTTCAATTAGGAACTTTGCATAGTTGCTTGTACATAGATCTTGGCTATAATTAAAAGGATCTGAAACTCATTTATAGCTTAAAACTGTATTATATAAGTAAGAAATTCGGGTTACCGCATTAACGAATTGAATAAAAATAACCTTTCATTCTTGCATGTAGTTAAAAATGCGTTGTGCTTGTAAACAGGTACAATTCAGGTACGGAAATCAAAAGAATCTACCTTAAAACTCTCAGAGAAATAATAATACAGCATGTCACTTCGTACTTATTGCATACCATTATTTCGTTATATCAAGGTACTTATTCGTTAAATCGAGGTGAATTTACATATAGTTTAATAGTGTCACGGTGCAGTAAAAAAATTCGTAAAATCAAGGTGTTCGTTATATCGAAGTTCGATTGTATTTATAAATTTACGTTTAAAAAACTAAGAATTATTTCTTTAATGAACCTATGCTAAATTATTAATCTCTTGCTAGATGCACTTCGTGGTAAACTAGACTTAAAGTGGCTGTTCACACACAACCTTACACATTGCAAAATCACGAATTTACAAATAATAATATTTGTAAATATTATTACTGCCCTTTATAGGGTAGTACTGCCCTTTATAGGGCAGTACTACGGGGGAAAATATACATGTTGTAAAATGTTAAATTTTGCTTTACAAGGGCTTGAATAAATGTAATTCTAGTGCCAAAACAGTAAGATATTTATTTGTTTTGATGTTAAGCCCTGGTAAGTATACTTACCAAGGAACGTTTATTTAAAAGGGAATCACGTGATGTTTAGTGGTAAGAATGCTTATTAAAACATCTTGAAGTACTAAATAAATATTCTTCGATTAACAGCAATTAGTATTTGAAATAAGAATTTTGTTGACTTCAGTATGAATCACTAGTGATGGTGGAAAAATATGACCCATGAATATAACTGAAAAGGTGTTACCCTTAAACAAAAAGTAAACAAAATACCTATATTTTCTTAACAGTATTTTTGTCCATAACAGGTGAATTGTTAATTATTTACACTCGATCTGCTTATTCCAGGGCTACAAAAATTAGTTATGTTTCTTATCACATGTTCAGCCAACTATATGACTGAGGCATTTAAGAACAGAAGAGGTCGAGATGTAAAAGACACTAGTCACAGTTGTCTCTTGAGAGTAATAAATTTTATTGTACAGCCAGACCCTGTGGTGAATGAAGTAAAGGTGTCATTTGCAGGGTGAAAGGTAGATGCTTTTTGGAGGCCCTGGCATGCTGATGAGCATATTTTTCACTCAGTGAGGAAGGCAAAGTAAACCACCTCACTCCTCATTTTACTTAGTAAAGCCTCTAGAAGTTCAAACCACCCTTTCTGCTGACAATTAAAAAAAAACAGTTGCTGACTTAATAAATGAACATTTTAAAACTATAACTAATAAAGTAGCCCTTATTTCTACAAGTAACCCCAGGATAACGAACTTATAAACTTGATGCACTGTAATACATATTACACAACAACTAATTTCTTGTTGGCTTAACAACTCTTTTATTATTTGTTTTACCAATTTAGTTACATTTGTTCGAATAGATATTTTCTTTGATCGTGAATTGCATAACTAAATTTCTAATAAAATTACAGATAATTTAAATTGGAAGTAATCACGTATATAAATCTCTATAGATCTTCTTTAATTTTATATAAATGTTTTCATTTTCTAATAAATTATTGGAAAATTAGATTCAGACATTATTCGTCATCCTATGTTTCTTCATACAACTGTACAAATTTACATTTCATTTTTGATATTTCAATCAACTTTAAAACACAAACTGTCTGGATTTATGTATTTTATTTCAAACGCGATAAAATATAGAAAACATTATCTTTAGAGAATTATTTCACTACACTGACTGTTTAACTTCAAACTTAAGAATTATTTTTAAATGCTCAAATGAAATTAATAATATAATTTTTTACAATTAGAATAATACGAATTTTCAAAATAATTCCAAAACTCCCAAAGCTTTTCCAGTCAGTCACTTACGCTCTCACCTTTAGAAAACTTCTAGATCCACCACTGTTTTGTACATAAAACTACTTAAATTATCTTGCAAAATTTACAAAAATTTTAAATACTTTTAATATGCATGAAACAATTTAACTGCATTAATTAAGAATTAAATTTAGTACTTAGATTAAATTAAATTAAATTAAATCATTTAGAGCAATAACTAACGCAAAGTTTTACGTAACCAATCATACCCTTCACAAAGACCTGAAAAAAACCATCGGTTCGAGACATTGTCAACACAACATACAATTCATTACACACAAAGACAATTGACCACATAAATCCAAATATCAAATCTCTTTCACCTAATAATCTCCCTGTTAATAGACGACAGAACCGAAGGTGGAATAGGGATCTTCTCCGACCACCATAAAAAAATCAATTTAACTTGTCATGCCTGTGTCATTTCATAAAAACATAAAATTATTTCATATAAAAAAATCATTCATCATAGTTTATAAATCATTATCATTGAAAAATATTGGCACCACATCCCTTGAAAAATTTCACGTCAAAATTGGTCACTGGATCGATTCTCATTCACGTCACATTCCCGCCATTTCTCATTCATTCAATCTCATTTGCTAGTAGTGTTTTTAAAAAAATATACAGTTGTAATAAAAATAAAGTTGAAGCCAAAAAAAAATTTAATACTTCATCATATTCTTAAAATTATAGTAATGTGTCTTAAATTATAGTAAAGTGTTACGATTTCTCGATTTACGTTGATACTTTACAATAAGGTTTTTCTTTCTTTTTCTCTGTTTACGAAATTCACAATGTGTTGGAAACAATCAGTGAATGTGATAACACAAAATTTGGAAAAAAATAACATGATAAATAAACGTGAGTGGAGACACAGTCCAGTGACAGAACTCCGGCGTGAATAAATAAGTGTAGCATTAAGTGCAGCATTTAGAACACTATGATGGATAGTCAATTACAGTACTACGTTAATTGATAAGGTCCCGGTTCTATCGACGTTTTAGACGTCTGATTGGATTGTTTGGGAGAGCCTACGTAGCCAGATTTGAGATCAACGGGTTATGGTGGTTCACGAGTTTCTTCCTAAATTTTGTATAAAGTTTTAATAAAACGTAATTTATGTAGGGTACGTTTAGGTCTGAGTGTAGCGTTTTATTAGTTACATAATAGAGGGGCTAATAACTAGTTTACAATAACTTTTAAAGATTTTATTTTAATTGACATAAAACTTATAAAACAACTTAAAAAATATTTCTATAATTGTTCAATTTGTGAAAAATGTTTTGAAACATTTATTAGAAGGGAATTATCCGATTAAAAAACCATTATTAAAATAAGGTATTATCATTTCATAGTAAGATACACGTGTTTTATATGTAGCAGTGAAATAAGAAAACTGGAGGTAGGCCTATTAACATGATGTTCTTGTGTTATACCGAAATAGGATGTAAGAACAACAACAATAATATCATATAGAGCCTATAGGCTTTGCTATCTCATAGACTAGACACAATGTTTATGACGGTCATAAGTCAACTAAGGCACACCATATACACAAGTACTACTTACTACTAATAGTAGTAAGTGTACGTAGTGTGTAAGTATACTATAGTGTGTATATAGTACAACGAACAAACTAATATCCAGACCGGACTGGCACCTTTAACCCGTTCTTATGGATTATGCTACAGTGAGATCTATTAAAGATGCGTCTTGCAGTGGTTGTTTGTACAAACTATAATAGAGAGGATAAGGTATGGTCATGTGCGAGAACACTAGGTCTATCCCTACTCTGTCTTCTACGCCGGGGTTACGGATTCGATTCCTTGTTAGATCTGGAATTTTTTCATCACTCATCTTCATGTATCAACCTTTTCAACGTCTAAATTAGCAGCAATTGCAAAACAGCCAGACGTAAAACAAAAAATATATCCCTACTTTACCGTTCGTCATTACCCTCCTGTCAACACACGCATGTTGTGTCTATTGGTTAATGATATACAATGGACAATTTTCTGGAAATACTGTACTTACCTAGTTCAAGTTTTACTTTTCTCCCTTTATATTTCATATCTTGTTTTTTTTCTGCTGCTGCTGTTGTTGTTACTCCTGTTGTTGTTCTTGTTTAGGTCACCAGCCGAAATGCTGGTTAGAATCTCTAGAGGGTTTGCTTAGTAAAACAAGGAGTAAGATGGTTTACTAAGCTTTTCTCGGTGAGTGAAAATATAGCCTATTATCCTTATCAGCCCTCCGAAAAGCATCTATTACTTTTCGCCCTGCAAATGACACCTTCACATAATTCATCACAGTGACTGGCTGTATAATGAAATTTATTACTCTCAGAAGAGATAAATCTGACTAGTGTCTTTTACACCTCTACCTCTTCATTCTTAAATGCTTCAGTCATATAATTGGCTGACCATGTGATAAGAAACAGAACTATTTTTTTGTAGCCCTGTAACTAGCAGATCGAGTGCAAATAATTTAACACTCCACCTGCCTGTTATGGACATATTTCATATGATGAAACTGTAATTCAATTCTTTATCCATTTTCTTCATCTTCTGCCTTTTAAGGATTAGGAATTCCTGTCTGTTCAAACCTCTGAATTTTCCCCATCGCTTCCTCCGGCGCCGTCGGTCTCTTCTTTCCTCCGGTTTGTAACCCGGTGCCTGGTTAGGTATCCTATTCTCCCTCATCCTGTCCACATCCTTCATCCACTGTAATTTATTTTGCAGTACCCTATAATTTATGGCGAAGATGTTAAGCTCTACATTCCTACATTCTAATACACATTTATTATCCCTACATTCCTAATACATTATAGGAATGTATTTATCCATTACAAGAATATAAATCATCACATTCAATCTATAAAGTCGATTTGATGAAAATGATGTTATCATTTTGTGACGAGCAAATTCCATAGCCATTTTTTTTTTTAACTTTCTCATGATACTCTATAATCATATTTGTGGGTCTTTGAGGAGCACAAAAGTATTCCCTTCTTTCATTGGCAAGAGAAAGTTCTGCTAGTGTTTCACATTAGATTATTTTAATACTCTTAACAGGTTTATTTAACAGAACTTTAATACTAAGAAACGCGTCTTTAATAAATACTAGTATAGTATAGCTGATAGAACTCATCTGATTTGAAGCAATAGTTTATAGGGTCGAGTACGGAACATTCCTTCTTATTCTTGTTCTTCATCGTCTACTTCTACTTCGTCTTCGGTGGAAGAAGATGATCCTATCTTATTTTTACCCTACAATATTTCACAATATTCTCTCTCCGTCTGTGTCTTCCATATCTCACCACGATATTTTTACTTCCTCTTGCCTGTACCCTCATCAAACTATCTCCTTTTAGTTTACTATACTTGTTATGTATACATTATTATAAAAGGATACCAGAGAGTTTTCCATCCAAAACTTTTTGGTTTATTTTAAATTTATAATCTTTCGTATATACATACATTCTTATAACTCTGCTAATTATACAGGTGTAATTATTATGTTAGTATTAAACGTTTAATAGTGATCGGCGTTGTTACTCTTTTAACAAAGTTCAGTACCAATACCTATTATCTTTACCAAAGAGCATTGTTAAATTGATACTGTCTTTGATTAATTTAAAAACATATTTTTATTTTTAAGAAAATATTTATTTATTTTTATTAACATAAGATTTATCTATAATGAAGTCAGATTTTTAAAAGAAGGTAATAATTTAAGTTATTTAAGAAATAAGTCTGTTGGATACCTCTGTTTTAGTTGCCAATGTACCACCATTGTCCGATAAACTAATGGCCAATTAATTTTTGCGCGATTTAAACAGTTTTTGGTAAATTAAAATAAGATTTGATATAGAATTTTTTATATATATTCTATTTTTATGTATTTGTAACAAAATAATACATTGTTTTTAACACATTTTTTATTTGTTCTTGTTACTTAAAACAACTGCAAATTATATTATTAATTGATAAAATGTGGCATGAATTTATGAAACAGATGACCACCCATGTGGCACTTCATATCTTTATTTGTAGGTATGTGTGCACTGCAGTTCACTTCTAAATTATCATCAAAAAGGTAACTAAATTCCTGAAGAATCACCCGAAGAAGATTGTCTTGAACCACCGAGTTAACTGCAACTGCTATAAGAGGTTTTAGGTCATTCAGAGTTGTTAGTAGAGGTAAATAAAGCTTCTTACACACAAAAAACTTTTCCATAACGCTTGTTTACGTACTCATACAAGTAAAAAAATGGCAAGAACTGAACTCCCTGATCCTGATTCCCAATATGACCTATCCATCATTGAAGTAGAGATTCATTTAGGAAACATCTAATTTTTTGTCTTTCCGTTAACCATTTTGTTGGAAGATGAAGTCTTCTGAATTCTTATTAATGTAGGGCAGAAGACCATCAGAATCCATTAGCGATTAACCTCCTCGACAACAGCGAAGATACTTAAAGACTGAAACGTTTTAAAAGATTAGACTTACCTTTACGATTTTATTAATCATTAATACCTTTTTTCTTTTCTACTTCAACTTCTAATCATCGTCATCTCATAATAGGCATCGTTATCATCTCCAGCTTCAACAAATTTGTGTTTCAAGATGTTGATTCACAGTTCATCAAGTTTAGTTTTTTACATGTATATATAAATATTTTTTCTTCACAGTTTAGTCTTGATGAAACACACTACTGAGTGTGGTTTATATATTTTTAATTCTTAAATTAATTAATTAATTTAATTAATTCGTTTAAGGACATTACTCAGATTTTCTCATCTTTGGTTAAAGTTTTTGTATTTATTAATTGATTACAAAAGAAATACGCCGTTACAAAAAAGGAGTTTAGGGCAGAAGACGGATTTGCAGCATATCGATGTACTCTGTAGGCCTACATCAGTAACTGTGTTTTCAGCAGAAAAAACGGTTCTATTTACTTCTGTTTTTTGCAGTAAGGCACAAAACACATTAACTTTTGGGTAGTAGGCCCTATCTATCATATTACAGAATTTCATTAGGATTTAAATTCCGTATAAGTGACATTTTGGTTTAATTTTCTGTTTAGGTGGAAGGTCGCTTCATCAATAAAATTTAAACGTAACAAAAAATATTCATCTACCATGTTTTGTAGCACAAAGTTACAAAATTTAACGCAACACGCTTCAGTTTGTCGTTAGCGCGTAGATGTTATTTTAGAGAAATTTGACAAATTTTGAAAATTTTTTGTCTTTACTTTTTATTATGGTACTGTACATTGAGCTGCAAAATTTCAGTATACAAGTAATGATATTTAAATGGCGGTGGGAAATTGTATTTTAAGGAGAAGAGGTACCCAGTGGTACATTCTCCATTTATAACTACGGGTGTTGTTCGTTATTCACCAAGAGGTCTCTACTCCATTTTTGCTTAAGACGATGTCACACAGTTCGGAAATTCCTTGTAGCTAGTTCACGGACTAGTTGGTTTCGATATTCATCTAGTCGTTCGTGAAATTTACTATAGAAGGACCCGGTTAGTTCCTTTACTGTCGGAATTTTGAAATTGTTCGGAAGGTTACATAAAAAGGTGCACCAGAAGCAAGTCTTAAGAATCCTTTTATTGAAAGGCCTGGGTTGACTTTACTCAGTTACCCAGTTACTCTCTGCCACTACTACAAAGATGTCGATACCATAAGTCCACATTGGTCTCAAAGGGTTTTGTATATTAAAATTTTTGAACGGAGGTTCAATTTTGATCGAGGATTAAGAAAATTTATTTGAAGTTCAAAACTAATCATTGTACGCAAATATATCAATACATGAGAAAATTGTACAAATATTTGAAATAATATAAACCGGTTAATAATGTCATAATCATCTCTAATATTGAACTAGTCTATTAAAAAGAATGCGGATAGAATTTGCCTTTAAATTATTGCAAACATACTTTTATTCCATTAAGTTGTCATTGGATAATGTGATATACACAAGATTCTTTTAATAAAACATTAAAAAGAAAATATCTACGTCTGATCCCTGAGGAAAACCTAAACATAATTTAATACAACGGTGTATTTGTAGAATAGAATCAATCAATTTAAGTTGTAATAAATTGACTTAAGTTGTTTTAAATTATCATTATTATAGTATGGCTTTAGTAATAGTGTAATAACAAATTGAGTTTGTCCCTGCTGAGCTGATCAAGACAATTATCAACTTAACTAAGTATTAACTATAATAAACTGTAACTCATTTCAGGTAACCAGTTCCTTAATGATTCATCCTTAATATCCTTAGTGAATCAATCAAACCGTCAATCTGTTCAACCATAAAAAACGTTAAGATCTAAGGATTTAAAGTTGTTTTCTTAGATTTATTCATGTTCACTCAACCAGATGTTATGTCAATTTTATTCAATTAAATTTTTATGTTCTTTTAATGTATATTGGCTAATTGTATATATCTAGATTTATCGTGTTATTTGATTACTTTTTATCTAGTAATAAAATAATAAATTACTACTCATTGTTATATTATACAGGAAGATTTTTATTGTTTACCTACAGCATACTAAAATACAGTATTTACTAACATCAATTTCTTATTATTTTCAACTGATAACAGTATGTAATTATATTTTCTATTTCACATTTTATTTATTTAAAAACTTAATTGTTATTTCTTCGGTTAGTATAAATAATATGCGTATTTTTTTCATAAACAATAATATTCCAACCGATTTGAATGTATGGAAGCCGGATTTATGACGCAGGAAAGCCGTCAATCATTTCACGAATACAGTTTTTCCGAAATGAATCTCGCGTCTAATTACAGATTCCCCTTTCAAAAAAAGCATTGAATTATGGCTGTATAGGAGAATATCAAGAATATCATGGACGCAGAACGTCATCAACGTCGTGAGGAGAATGAATAAAGTCCTAGGATTAGTGAACATCGTCAAAAGTCGTAAGCTGCAGTACCTCAAGTACCATAAAGAATTAAAAAATCTATTAATTGGTACAACCCATTAGCAAGGTAAAATAGAAGGAAAAAGGAATTCTGGAAGAAAAAGAACATCCTGTCTTGCGAATTTGAGGGCTTGGTTTGGTAGGAGCTCCGCAAAATTGTTCTGAATAGCCACGCCATAACGAAAATTATTTATATGGAATACAATAGGTAATACAATGATTTACGACATCCTAAATGTCAATGATTATGTAATTATAAATTAAGTTGAATGATAGGCTTTATAATTATAATATTCTCTAACTACGCAATGTAAATTTTCTCGATTTTCCAGTAATCCTATAAAGGCAACGAGGAATTAGATACATAAACGTCAATGGAACGTTTATATTCATTGGATTAAATACATCATAAATTAACAATACCGTATAGAGAAGTTTTATTCGAAATGAACACCTTTTTGATATTCTGGATACAATCTCTGGGTTGTCTTCTCCTGTAAACTATTAATGACATTTTTTAGGCATATTGTATTTCTTTTGTTGGTTAAAATTGTAGTATAGTTGTAAAATTAAAACAAAATATCCCTTTTATGATATTACGCGTCTCATGACTGGTGGCAATTTTTGAAAAGCCTTACCTTTGACTTATGGAAAAAACCATTAGTGATTTATACATCTACTTTTTGAGGAATCGAATGACGTTATTTTTGTTTCCAAATTCCGACTTTGATTTCTTGACTTCCGTTTTTGGGCCACTTCGGATCGAAACTGGCACTTCAAACCCAATGATTTCTGTATCTACGCTTTAACCCTATAAAGGTTAATACACTTTAAAGTGGTAAATACACTTACCACTGGAAATTAGGTCGATTTTATTTAAGAATAAGCTATACAGTTGAAACTTATTGGCATTTTATGGAGTGATAGATATTTTTTGTTAATTTGCTATCCGAATTTTGAAATTAGCGTGCAGCGACCATTTTCTTCGTGAGTTTCACGAATGTGGTAAGGATTCATACCAGCGTATGCAACCGTGTTGGTTTGGTGTTACAATTGTACAGTGCTTAGAAAATTCGAGGTTTTTACGGGAAAGGAAGCATTCATGCTAATATTAAGTTAAGATAAGTTATTCTACAATTTGTTTTTGCTATATAGTACTACAAGTTGTTTTAATAAGCATTATTACCACTAAACATTATGTGATTTCCATTTCAATAAACATTCCTTGGTAAGAATAACTACCAGGGCTTAACATACAAACAAAGAAATATCTTACTGTTCTGGCACTAGAATTACATTATTCAAGCCTCTGTAAAGCAAAATTTTACAACATTTATATATTTTCCCCGTATTAGCGCCCTATAAAGGATTAAGAGAAATCGAATGACACCAATAATTTTCCAATACCGACTTTGATTTCTTGACTTCCGGTCGTAACCGGAACTTCAAACCCAATATTCAGACTCACTAACGTTTTGTGTAGATTATTAATCCAAAATCCGCTTGTTGCTATCTCTGGTAGTTTCTGACTTTGATTTCTTGACTTCCGGGTTTGGGTCTCTTACGGTCAAAACCGAAACTTGAAACCCAATCTAGGCCCACTTACTTTTGTGTAAACTCTTGTAATTTGTGCCATCTGGGTTTGACGGACGGACGGACAAAGGAAAATGTAAATGATAATTCAAAAAATTGTCTCGAATTACAAATTAAAAACAGGGCATCCCAGACTCATATTTTTATTTCACTTTCTTGCGATCTGTCCACAATGGTGACAAAGGTCTATAAAGCATAGTACAATGTATGCATAGTAAGAAAGGATTGCGATTATGTAAAAAAGTTTCGATACCCTGATTACAACTACTGCTCTTTACGTTTCATAAATTCATGAAGCCAAAAAAATTAAAAAGTTATTATTATAGGCCTATAGGATTCATATCGTTGTCGTCGGTCCATCTGTACGTGTGCGTACACGCACGTGCACACCGATTGTTGTTGAATCTAAAGTAATGAACTTTTCAAACTTTGGGCTTTTAAATTGTTCATCATATTATTAAAAAAGTTATTTAAACCCTATAATTTTTTTAAATCATAAGTTTAAATAAATTCATATTATGTGGTTAACCCTGACCATAAATATTTTTAAAAAGTATACGCAATTTTTCAAATAGTTTTTGTATTTGACATTTGTACCTACATATTACCAGATAAAAAAGTAAATTATATGTTTTGTTACTGATTTACAAAATCCCGTAAAACTTGTTATTGCTATTTGTTGTTTTATAGCCTTAAGGATTTTAATAAGGATTATTATTAATTGAATAATCATTATGAATTGTGAAATTTATCAAAGATTTTTATCGATATTTTTACTTTTAATTCATGTTTCGATAAAAGTGCATCAGATCTTTGTGATAATATTATCTTTGAAAAAAATCTTGAGTTTTAAAAGTAGGCTATATTACTAGTATAGCTATCTAAAACAAAATGTAAAGTTAGTTAATGGCAGGCCACACTGGCTTTTTCGATGATCTTCAAGAAGAAATAAATTTTACTTTATGTCTAATCCCAATGGTGTATCGATCAATTTTTAATTTTGTGTAATTAGCAATTTGAACGGCTCAATACGGACGAACCAATTTTTTGTATTACTATGACTCTACGATCTTCTCTTAGAGAAAAAATTAGTGGATTTTTGTGAGTGTAAGTCATGAGTGAATAATACCCTCTGTTATAACTCTAAAAATTAAAAATTTGTTGAATTGTTCTCGACGTGAAAGCGTTAAAATAATTCCGTAGAGTGTAGTCTGTGAAGTCTTCTGTGTATTTTACTGTTTTCTAGGAAATTGATGGCTTCTGGGTTCTTATGGTTTTCAAGGCATGTTTGCTAACTGGTGTTAAACTTCGGAATTTCTCCTTGTATGGTAGCAGTGTTCCTGTCTCTATGTATTAGCTACAGCAGCGTTGGATATACGAGGTACGGTCAAAAAGTTCCCAGAATGGTCACAAAGATAGATAGGATAAAAAACTTTGTCACGTAAAGTAATATGCAATATAAATTAAAACTCAAAAAAACAGGGTAGTAACTGGAAAGATTGTACTACTGCATAGAATGCAAAAAGGAGACTGATCAGGCGTTTGATAAGTTTTCCTCGTGGCCAAGGAAACTGTACAAAAATCTTGACCAGAACAGCGAAACATTTACTTAAACTAATAATAATAATTTACAAATTAACTTAATTAATTCAGTATTATATGGAAATCCGAGATTTTAGTTTTAAGCTTTAAAGTCAATAAGTTAGTTGATAAACTAGAGAGTAATACAATTTTAAATTTCACTTGTTTTTTTTTGTTAAAAATTTCATATTTGAGTAAAAATAGTTTTGAAAATAATAACGGATTTTTAAATTATTTTACGGATAAAATTAAAACCTAAACAGAAAACCACTGTGGCAATTTTCACAATTGAATATCTAACTAATTTATTCTTCAAAGTATATTCCGTCATTTAATTTTCTCATTGTTAATATCTTATGGTGTTAAATTTGTTAATAACTAAATTAGGAATTTCTCCTAAATAGAAATTCATTTCATAAACATTTTTATAGAAACAATATAAGTGTTGGAAACATTTAATATGAAAACAAACATAAAAACTAATGGTGTAAAAAATTTCTAAACACATAGGAGATAAATAACAAAAAATATTACAATATTGAAAAATTATTTTATAAAACAAACAATTATAATAGAGTTCGTAAAAAATATTATTACCGGTGTATTATCACGATTATTTGCATAACTAAAATTAAATTTAGTTATAAATAAATTTTAAATTTAATTTTTGGTTATAAACTTATAGATTTTTTTCAATGTAATCGTTAAAATTCCATAAGGTTGTGTGTGAATAATAAATAATAGAATTAAACCTTGTTTGAATAACTAATTAAAAACTTTCTCTTATCAAAATACATTTGAAATAAAGTCATTCAAAAATAATAATTAATAAAAGATAATTTAAAACACTTACAATTATTTTGTATGTAATCATGGTCTATAATTTTCACTTTTTGAAAGTACAACGTACGTACTTATGTACATACACATAAAATAAAACGTTCTTTATACAATATTACATTTATGATTTAAATCATTTTGTTATTTTTCTTTTTAAAAGGTTATCGCGATAGTTTATTTTAAGTACATTTTTACAAACACAGTTCTTTCTTTCCGTAATTAAATTATTTGTTTATTATCTTTCTTTTCTTAATATTATCACGCCTTTTTCGTAGCTTTCTTGTACACGTTTTTATTATTTATTTTATGTGTTTTTGTATGATTTTTAATGGTTTTTTTACTCCCTTTAGCATACAAAAATTATTAATTATTTAATTTGTAATTGATACCTTTGTAATATTCGGTATTTATTTATCTATATTCTTTTACACATAGTTGCTATATTAATACGTTATGTATTTATCTATTTTTATGTGTATGGTTTTTTTACAATATTTGTTAAATACTAAGATTTTATGACTTAATTACATAAATATTTTTCCATACATATATCGGCGTCCTTTTGATATTCGTTTATTGCATTATTAATATTTATGATATGTTTAAATATCTGATATACCATTAATTTTTTCATATGTCAATTTTTACCTTACTTAAATATCAATATTTGTAGTCGTAAGAATACGTGAGTTTTCAATAAATATATATCCTATAATGCTTTTGTTTTGTTTATGTATTTATTAATTAAATTATATTATGTTTTTAAGAAACACTTTTTATTTTATTATACTCTTACTATTTTAATATTCTACGTAAATTACCAACATATTTTGGCAGAAACTTTCTTTTTAGTTAAAATATTACATTTGGTATGATTATTTGTTCACATGAAAAATTCCAACCAAGGATTAGGCCGCAGCCTTTCCAAACTCATAAACTATAATATAGTTTATGAGTTTGGAAAGGCTGCGGCCTTTATCATCTATTTTCATCTTCTCCTAGGCCTACCGACATCCCTTTTCTCTTCTGGAGCATACCAGTGTGCCTGCTCAAACTTTGGCGATAAGCATTTATCTTTTCGTTCAAGTTGCAAATACTCAATTCTAACCTGATTTCCTCGTTCCTTATTCTGCCCAAGCGTGAACACCCCTCAGCTCTTCGAAGAAACCTCATATCTGCTGCCTGGATTCTCCACTCTTGGGTTTTTGTTGTCCACGCCTCACTTCCGTACAGCATAGCTAGAGTTCCCATAACTTTGTAGAACTTAATTTTTGTAACCTTTCTCGCTCTATTACCCAAAGTTCTTATTATATCCAATAATATTTTTTTAAATTGTAGAAAAATATATTCTGTGACATCTACATAATTAAATATACTTTATTTTTTTATCAATTACATAACTTAAATTTTTGAAGGAATAATGCATTTTTGTTCACTCGGCTATACAATTATAACATTTATCTGTTTTAATTTTCCCTGGCTGTTTCAACAGGTAGAAATTCAACAAATGTAGCTGATAGAAAAAGGATTGTATTTTTCTATACCAGAAAAAAACCTGTAAAATTTAAATTGTTAAAAATTTGATGATGCATTGTGAAATTTTAACTGCATATTTAAATATACACGTCATGCTACATTTTTATGATTCAGGTTGTGAATAATAACATAAGCTCTGGTAATAATTCAAGTTAATTTCTGACCAATATTCCTTTCGTCCGTTGTATGTTTTTATTTTCCGATCAGTCCATAAAGCACTGCGATCAGATAATAATGACGGTACTTAGGCCCTGTTTTAAATCAGTGAAGAGCCCCCCTACCGGACCTATCCAATTTACTAGCTTCAAGCGAGCAGAGGCTTAGGTTCAAGCTAGGCCGATCTGCTTCGCTTCGACTAATGAGCCGCAATTACACTTTATGGATGATTACTCTCTCTCTTTCTTTATATATATATCTTTACTGACTCACTCATTTTCTTCGCGTACTCTATCGAAACAAGCGGACCCACCCGCGATGAAAAAAGTAATTCGATCTTGTATTATTCCCCTATTATATTATACTAAATTAGAAAGATCATTCTCAATAAATAGTCTAAAAGAATTTTCGTAAGGTGAATTGTAGGGTAGGTGAAGAAGTTATTCGTAAGTTTCCCACACTAAAGTCTACACCATTTATTTTTATATTAAACGATTCTAAATGGTTCTCTGTTTTAAGCTATTAATTATTTTATTATATCATCTCTAACGATTATACTTATGTATTTAGTAGGATATAATTTTAGAAAATCAAAATCTAAAAACTTGTTTATTAATGTTCTTACAATTTTTGCAAATGAATTTAAGATTTTTTATTTTATTTTTTTCACTTAATTTGTTTTAAGTTACAACTGTGCCGATTTGCACAACCAGTATAATTATGAAATTGGTCATTTCAGAAAGCCCATAATTCAAAATGACTACTAACTTTTGGAAAAACTAAAAAACAGGTAATTTACTACGTTTCGATAAAAAACAATTATAAAAATTTAATATGCTCAGAGGGTTATCCTTTTTAATATAAAATGAATACTTTTGTATTTTTAAAGTCAAGCCACTTCTTCTTCTTCTTTATCTGCCCCTTCTGCCTCTCAGCGTAGGGTATGCCATTGCCTCGATCCATCCTCTCCAGACACCTCGGTCCATCATCATATTCCTCATCTGCTGCCAGTCTTTTCCTCGAGCCTCCCCCAACCGCTCCATGTACTCTTGATAGCTCTGTCTTGGTCTGCCCCTCGGTCGGCGTCCTTCTGGTTTTGCTTCCAGGAATTGTTTTATTTTCTTCGATTCATCCGCTCTACTAGCATGTCCCAGCCACTTCAATTGTTTTTCTTCTATCAGTGCATTCACAGGTCGTACTCCCAGGTCCCCTCTTATTGTTTCATTCCTGATTCGGTCTCTCTTATTCCTGCCCACTATTCTTCTGAGGTACCGCATTTCTGCCGCAGTGGCTCTACTCCTATGCTTGTCCAAAGTAACCCAGCTTTCTGCTCCATACATCAGTGTGGGCAAGAACACTGCTTTATATATTTGCAGCTTTGCAGCTCTGCTCACCTCCCTCTTGCCCACAATTGTAGACTATTACTTATGGCATAGTACACTTGATTTCCCTTTTTTACCCGATTAAGGACTTCCTGGTCAATTCGCCCATTCCTGTCTATTATCACTCCAAGATATTCATACTGTCTAACCTGGTCCATTCTCCTTTCACCACACTGAATCTCCATCTCCTTCTCCTCAGCCCTCCCAACATGCATGACCTTGCTCTTGTCCACATTCAGTTGCATACCCTTTCTTTCCAGTTCCTCTTTCCACTCTATTACAGCACTCTGAAGTTTTTCTTTTGTATCTTGTATCAGAACAATGTCATCTGCATAGAGTAGGGCCTGAGTCATGATTGGTCGGAGTCTCCAGTATCCCACTGTAGCTCTTCGGGTTCGTCTTTTACAAATTTTATGCACCTCATCCATGTAATTTATAAACAGCAGTGGGCTCAAGCTGTCACCTTGCTTAATACCCTTCTTCAGGTTGAAGGGATCTGAGTATTCTCCATTGAGCCTAACGATTCCTTTTGGTTCATGATCAAGCCACTTGGTTAAAAAATAATTGAAAATTTTAACTTACGGTTGTATTTAGTTATTTATTTCACTAGTTTATATTAGTTACTTAAAAAAGCTTTTTGCAATAATAAAAATCGAAATTCTTAACTTTAAGAAAGAAAAATGTTGGTTTTATTTCTATTCACGAAGCTACATATACCGTACAATACAAATTACCGCTAAACTAAGCCTATACAAAAATTTTTGTAACAAAAGTTGTAAATATTTACATTGTGTAACAACTTTTATTAGACTTTTCTGCGCTGAAATGTATATTAAAGCCGCAATCTTATAAAACACATTTTTTTCTTTGAAAGAACATGTCGCAGTAGTGGCGCCTACCTTATCTTTTAAATTACAAAAACAATCAGTAAATGAGGTGATTTTTAAAAAAAGTAGGAGTAGTTTTTAGGAAAATCACAAAAAAGCGAAAAATTACAAGAAATTTTACTACTTCGGTTGACCGATTTCGATGAAAATGTTCGTGTCTGGTCCTCTAGTAGTACCTAACTTAATTTTAAAGTTTCAACTTCAAACGACTTTTGTTCTTGAGATATTTCGTTCACACACTCACACACCCACAGAACAATCGCTAGAAACATGTTTTTTGGGTTCAGGGGTCTGAAAACGTGTATATATGATGAAAACTCAATTTCAAAAAATGTAAAAATGAAAGAAAGCAATACTTTCCTTCCTATATATTCATATAGGCAAGAGAATAAATATTCATATTGGCTACGTTAAAACAATATGATCATAATATAGTTTACACATTTTTAATAGATATTTGTAACTTCCTTTTAAATTTACAATTTCGTGGCACGATATATTGTTTCTTTTGGAAGTAAAGAGATCCGCAAATTATCACCCCTATCTATTTTATGAGGCAATATTTGTATATGTAGATACTTGTTTAATCACATATATAGAAAAACACAAGAAAGCCATAAGGTTACTACAAGTTGACCTAAAACGGTTAGTACATAAACAAAACAGTACATAATAGCAATATGGGTTGTACAATAGTTGCAGTAGTACCACAGTAGATACATAAATGAGGCGGAGGTTGGGTTTTGTTCACTGCGTATGCCTTAACATAAAGCCGCACACTATTATGATAGCGATCTCTGCACACACAGATGCTGCGTCGGATTTCATATCTCACAACCTATGGTTTATACGTGTACATATTTATATACGTATGTGCAGCCTTTATACGCCTACAAGGTGGTACAAAACTTTTTACCTTGTTTATCTTTAACCTTTATGTTTTTTTTTAAATTAAAAAGTAAGTTATAAAAGTAAACAGTAGTGATCATGAAAACACTCTGCCTAATATTTTTTAAAGGAAGTTACTTTCTGGAAGAAGATTTTCCTATTGTTGTTTAAGTCATCAGCCGAAAGGTTGGTTTGAACCTCTAAAGACCTGATAGTGTTACAGGAGAATGACGATGACCTGCAGAGAGCGCTTCATGCTGAACAAATTCTGCAAAGATTATAAGTTGACAGTTTTGATGAAGAACACACAGATAATGGAATTCAGGAAGAAAGGAGACAGTCAGAAGCAAAATTGCAATAAATAATAGTATTTTGGAACAGATATCCCACTTTCAGTATCTAGGTTCAACATTATATACCAACAGGATAAAGATGCATCAATTTCAGCAAATGTGTGAAACTATCCACCGCAACTTAAAAATAGCTCCAGCAAAAACACGAAGGTGAAATTTCACAAAACAATAGCAGTGCCGATTCTAAACTATGGCAGTGAAACCTGGGAACTATCAAAGTGAGAGGACAGAATATTGCATGCATCTGAAATGAAATTTCTTTGACATAAATATGGGTGTAGTAGAAAAGATCTTTACAGGAATACCGAGATAAAGAAAAAACTCAACATCTTCTCTAAAAACGACAAGGTATCTCAGAAAAGAATGCAGTGGCTAGAGCATGTGAACAGAATAAGGGAAGATAGGATACTTAGCAGACACTGGGTTGTAAGCCGAAGGGGAGGAGAGAACGGGGACGCCCGAGAAAGAGATGGGCGGATTTGAGAGGTTCGGAACAGGCAGAAATGCCTAATCCTTGAAAGGCAGAAGGAGAAGAAAACTATCCTATTGTTGTTTAAGTCATCAGCTGAAAGACTGGTTTGAACCTCTAGAGATTTTACTAAGTAAAACGAGGCGTAAGGTGATTTACAATTACCTTCCTCACTGAGTGGAAAAAGTATGTATATCAGGATACCAGGCCCTCTGAAAATCATCTATTTTCCAATGCAAATGACACCTTAATTTAATTCACCACAGGATCTGGCTGTATAATTATGAAATTCATTACTCTTAGAGTAGATAACTCTTGTGTCTCTAGTGAAAAAGAACTACTACCTATTTGTAGCCCTGGAACCAACAGATCGAGTGCAATTGTTCACACTCCACCTGCCCGTCATGGGCATAAAGCCCTAGTATGCAACTTAAATTCCTCATATATTTCAGTTCGACAAAGATGACTGAAACGCCGATAGATTGGAGATATGACATGTTAACGCTAAACTAATATAATTTAATTTAAAATATATGTTATAACACAATTTTTTGGAGTATTTTCTTGGTTAGAACCCGCCTTTAACCCAATAAAGAATTTATTTCAATTTAACAAATACGATACTTTTCACTAGATGTTATTGAATAGTTAAAAATTAATTGAAGTAAGTTACGTAAAGATTTTACAAGGACTTAGCAAGTGAATTAATAAAAGAGTAGATTTATCTCTACCGTAATGCTTAAAGCTAAATTACAAAATGATAACCTGTATACTACATGTTCCTTAATTTACGACAACTTATTCCTCGTACCGAACTAAACAGTTTAAACATCCCCGAGAATACTTCATATTTTTGTATTTTCCTTTTATTGCTTAAAAGCATAGTCCTTAAATTAGTCTGTTGACTCAGGTGTTCAAAAATTAAGGAAATATCTATGAATTATAATAACTGATTAGGACATGAGATAGAAAAACTGAAATTCCTAAACTAACACTATTGTAGGTAAATTTACTTGTAGACTAAGAAGAAGAAGAAAATAAAGTGTGTAATATAAGATTCAGATATTGGGTGAAAGATATTCAAAATATTAAAAAATGCGAGAAACGAATGACAGAATAAATTTATTTGTGGAATAATATTGACAAAAAATTAGCAAAGCATTGATGAGGTATTTTACTAAGACGCCGATGAATAATAAAGGACAAAATAAATACGAAATTGTTGGAAAGAATTATAAAGTGGCTTCTTCAAGCCTCGTATGTTATCGGCTGCATAACGGTTTAAAAATTAATAATTGTTTTGCATATATTTTTTTTATTATTTCCAACCCAGACAATGATAACAAATATATGAAAATAAATTTATCACACAATACTGTTTAAAAATAAATTTAATATCTATACAATAATAAAACTGGATTGAGATAATTAGAAAAATATTTAATGGTGGAAAATTTAAAGGCCTGATACAAATGTAAAGACCTAATGGAAATTCCCATAACAGATAAATGGAGTGTTAAATTATTTGCACTCGATCTCTTGTGCAGGGCTATAAAAAATAGTTCTGTTTCTTTATAGTCAGTCAATTGCATGATTGAAGCATTTAACCCTATAGCCGGCAATAACATTTCTCTAGACCGGCAGAGAATTTCTAGCATATGGATCACCGAACTGTGAAGAAATCATTAAAAATTTGCTATAAATCACAAAACTTATTACCACGTGACGTATCAAAATAACAAGAAAACTTAGGAAGATAGAATAAATACATTATTGAAATTTTAAACTGACAGTTAGGGATGCTGAAGCTATTTGAAAATAATTTTTAGACAAATATTTTTCTAAAATTTCAGATGACACTACTGTTTAAAACTTTCTTATGCTCTACTTTCAAAATTCATTACATACGAATCGTTACTTATAATGTTTATTTCAAAATAAAACAACTTTGTACAATTTCCAAACCCTAGCCTGGAATCGAACCCGAGACCTTTCGATTTGCAGGCTAGCGCGCTAGTCACTACGCAATGGAAGCGGTTTCGAAATACATTATTCCATTTATTACTTTCTCTTGCCTATATGAATATATAGGGATCATACAAACTTGAGACTTGAGTTAGATACCACTAGAGGACCCGACACGAACATTTTCATCAAAATCGGTCAACCGGAAGTAGTAGTTTATTCGTGTCATTTTTAACGTTTTTGCAATTTTCTCAAAAACGGCTCCTACGATTTTTTAAAAATCGCCTTATTAACGCAATTTTTGTGCTCTACAAGACAGAGTAGTCTGCTGAAATTCCGAGGGGGCTGTTTTCTCGTAAAAAATTGTTTTTTTTTAAATTACGGCTTTAATATGCATTTTAACACAACAATGTATAATAAAAATTGTAGAGAATTGAAAATCCTACAACTTTAATTTCAAACATTTTTTCGTGCGTTTTTAGTATAACGTACTCAGTTTAACGGTAATTAGTGATGCGCTTTATTTTTTTCATAAATCTGTAAAATAAATCAAATTTTTTAAGATTTCAGCCTTAGTATGCATTTTACGACAAAAAAGTATAAAATCAAATTTATAGAAAATTAAAAGATCTACAACTTTTATTTGTGTGCATTTTTCTCTGCAGAGCCTAGTTTAGCGTGAAAGCGTGATTATTCGTATTTTTAAGAAAAACAGGTTGATTTTTATTTTGTCTTTCACTCATGATTAAAATAAGGTTATATTGTTTGAGGTTCGTTTTTTGTTTATTTCTAATGTTTTATTACTAACGTTAGGTAATATTGTTCATTATTTGCATTGGGAAGAGAAAGGTGTGTAAGTGTTTCACACCAGACTTTTTTTGTATAAAAGTGTTTTTGTAAATGTTCGGTTATCCGGACGTTGGCATTTGATGCAAAAATGTCTTACTTATGCTCGTCCGGTAAAACGGTTGTTGTCACAACGTAAAATACAGTATATTGACGTCCTGTTTTCCGGACGTTGGTACTAAAAGGGTTAATGAAAACTTTTTACTGAAATTTTAATTCTTCAAATCATTTACATATGTATTGTAATACCTCCTAAGAATATGATCAAAATTTTAATCAAATATTTGAAGAATGAGTAAAACTTTTTAGCACCCTGTTAACACTAACAGGAATATGTAGGCCTATTTAAACACGCAAACTGGCCGCACTTTATGCTTGGTTAGTACACTTGAATATATCTGCCCCTACGTACGGTTGTTAGTGTACCAGTTCTGATTCCTACTGGCTTACCTACCGGCTTAATACTACATTAAGCATCCATTCGTTCGACATGTAACTTATCGAAAGCCTAAAGCGACATTATTAATTGTAACTACAGTACCTTATCTAAGTAACTTGCATACGACACATCCTAACACTTATTTACAAGTAAACACATTTAAACTAAACACAATAAACAATCGGTTCAAAATAAAATATAATATGTTACTGTAAATAAATTAAATTATACTAAATTCCTTCATTTAAATTTTATGTTATACATATAACTCTTTACCTTTTTTATCAGTAATTTAACATTTTTATATTGAACTTATCTATTCTGTTCAGAAATCAGTAGTTTCCTATGATATCTTGAATTGACAATCTGCACGAACATTGGTTTACTTATAATTAACACTATTATGAAGTAATGCACTTATGATATATGTTTATTTAATCTAATTTATAGGTAAATTACGCCCATAACAGGCAGGTGGAGTGTTCAATTATTTGCACTCGATTTCCTAGTTCCAGGGCTAAAGATATAGTTCTGTTTCTTATCACATAATCAGCCAATTATATGACTGAAGGATTTAAGAACAGAAGAAGGAAGAGGTGTACAAGGCACTAATCAGAGTTATCTCCTCTGAAAGTAATGAATTTCATTATACAGCCAGACCCTGTGATGAATGAAGTGAAGGTGTCACTTGCAGGGTACAGAGTATATTCTTTTCAGAGGGCCTGGCATGCTGATAATTATAGGCTACTTTTGTACTCAGCAAGGAAGGCATGGTAAACCACTTCACTTCTCGTTTTGCTTAGTAAAACATCTAGAGGTTCAAACCAGCCTTTCGGCTGTTGACCTAAAAAACAGATAAATTATCCAAAAGTAAGGGAATCATATTTTATTCTGATTTTTTTTTTCATTTCTTCACATTAGTTTTCAACAATTTACTGTGATAATTTAGGTGCCTTCCTCACTGAGTGGAAAAGTATGTTTATCGAATATCATCTTCTTTCCACTCTGTAAATGATACCTTCACTTTGTAAAGTGTTATAAATGAAATAAAGGTGGTGTGTCAAATTATTTACACTCAATTTGGTTGTTGCAGAGCTAAAAAATAGTTCTGTTCTTATCGCATGGTCAGCCAATTAAATAACTGAATCATTTAAAAACAGAAGAAGGAAGAGGTGTAAAAGACACTAATCAGAGGTTATCTCCTCTGAAAGTAATGAGTTTCATTATACAGCCAGACCCTGTGGTGAAAAAAGTGAAGGTGTCATTTGCAGAGTGGAAAATGTGTGCTTTTCAGAGGGCCCAGCATGCTGATAAGCGTACTTTTCTACTCAGTGAGGAAGGCATGGTAAACCACCTCACTCCTCGTTTTACTTGGTAAAACCTTTACAGGTTCAAACCAGCCTTTCGGCTGATGACCTAAACAACAAAGAGAGATTAAATTGAAATTGAAAAATGTTTAATGAATGAAAATTGAAATTGAAATTAGCAAATACAGTAGAATACCGGTTATTCGACCTTCGGTCATCCGACATCCGGATTATCCGACGTGGCTGACCATCAGTCACGTGAGTCTTTAAGTCGAACGTTACTACTCAAGCAGGACATAATTCACTGAAATGAGGGTTAAATATATTTGTGGCATCGTACAGATTCGCAGGTAGAGTAGATATTTTTGGATAGTGAATGACAAATACGGTTAATGGCTACTAACTGTATACTAAATGTGAATTCCGCACAGTGTGTAGTGTGAGTAAACCTATAAAACCCTTCATAGAAATGCTTACGTGATAATTTTGGTGAGGGCGCACTGGCATTTACGTTGAACGGCGACCAGAATCCACTCCTTCTGACATAATGGTGTTGCAACGCTGGCTTGATATTTCCACGAAGAAAAGGGCAACTTCAGGCAGATAAACGTCCATTCGGGATTTTTTCAAAAATTAATTTTTCTTTACAACATAAAAGTATGTATTATAATTTGTCTAAAATTCCATCATTTGTTTAATTAAACTAGTTTTTAAAATACTATAACGATTTTGTTTCTTTACATTTCTTTCAATTCCGTATTATCCGACTATTCGGTTATCCTACTATCCTCCGGTCCCGTTTGTGTCGGATAACAGGGTCTCCAATGTATTTGAATTGATTACATAAAAATTGAAATTCTGTTTTAATAATATTTATTGATTTATTGATGACACTTTAATATTATAATATTCTAGTTATTTTAATAAATTTAATGTTTTAATTATATTGCAATATTTGATATTAAAATATTCAAGATAGTTAAATAATATTTATAAGCTAAGTTAATTAAATAATTATGTTTTTATAATTACGAAATTGGTTTAATCTGCTTGCAGTCCTCTCGTTTCTTATTGTCCATCCATTTAGTTCTTGTTTGGAAAATTAACATTTTAATTAGAAATGGTTTATTTTTAAATTATTTCTTAAATTTTAACAATTTATTTATTAAGCTGGATCTTAGATCAACGACATACTGGAGCATAGACTGCTAATCTACAATTTCATTCGCGACAGGGTCTGGCTGTATAATGAAATTCATTACTCTCAGAGGAGATAACTCTGACTAGTGTCTTTTACACCTCTACCTCTTCTGTTCAAATGCTTCAATCATGTAGTTGACTGACGATGTGATAACAAACAGAACTATTTTTTGTAGCCCTGGAACTAGTAGATCAAGTCCAAGTTGTTAACACTCCAACCGCCTGTTCAGGGCATACATTTTTTTTTTTTTTTTTTGAGACCGCGTTGGATCACTTAAGTCAATTTATGGGCACTCTCTTCTGGTTCTTTTCTTTGATTTTCCTCCAGTATTCTTTTATTCTAGTAGATCTCTTTACCTTTCTGCTTCTGAAAAGAACCCTTTCCTTCTTCCTCTTTTATCTACTTTACTTCGGAATCTAATATTTTTATCTTTTAATAGTTTCAGCTGTTCGGTTTTATTTTATAGATCTTCGAAGGTGATGCCTAATCTTCCATATCTTTCTTGATTTCTCTTAACCATATTACTTCTGTCTTTTTCTGGTATAGTTTTATAATATATTTATATTATATTAACTAAATTTAAATTTAAATTGAATTGCCCAGAAACCATTAATAAATATCTAATAATCGAATCAATTTAGAATAACAATTTTGTTTTCTGGCGTATAAAGTCTAAACAGCTAAGAACGACAGTATATTATAATCTAATAAATATTTTGTATGTGGCATTAAATAAAAGTATGTTAGGGTGATTCAATAAATAAATAAAACACCAATAATGCAAGAGATATTACCATCTTATTGCAAATAATATATATTTAACTATTAAATCACACAAAGAATTGCACGCATGCGCACTTGACAATGACATATTATTCAGACATGCTCATAATCCTTCGGGCGTCCCTTTTCTGGCTAACACCCCCCACCTTTACGTTATTTAATATTGTGGGTAGAGAAATCCGAAGACGAATGCGAGTCAAGAATCTGATGGAAGAAGGTTGTTATAAAGTTATGTCGTGTGTTAGGTATTTATACTTTGGCATCGGGTAATTGGGCAGCGACTTGGCGGGTCTTGTGGTATCGGTTAGGGCATAAACACGTCAAATTACATAACAGTCGAACAGTATTGACATATTCACTTCGCACTGTACGTGTGACCGTTGACAAGAAGTTATCCATCCAAGAAGTTACGGTAAGAAAGAAGGCTCTGCAGTTCAGTTTACTCTAGGTCTTGCATTCAAATTGCGATACCTTTTAAGGGCTTGTTGACGAGCGACTGCATTTGAATGTCAATCTCTGCACTGTCGTTCTATTCGCTAGCCTTTTACACATTTTATATAATGCCAGTTGGGATTGACAGAAGAATCGTAGCACCAGCTCCATTTACGGATTTATTATTAAACCTTTAGTTTTCTCCAATTTGAAAACTAGCTCCCTTACTTATTTACAAACCTATCTCCTCGTAGTATAGTTTAGTTTTATGCAAGAGTTATTCAGCCTATATTATTTTTGTATTTGTATTTATTTCATTTTATCCCCTTCCCTTTCTAACTCGTATTTGTATATGCTATTTCTTCAACTCCTCACATGTTAGACTCCAACATTAATTTACTGGTTGAAAATGCAGCTGATCTTTAAACAATAACGATAGAAAGAATAAAAAACTACTCATACTATTTTACAATGCAAAATCGATTTAAATGATCTGAAAGAAGCCGCTCTTCTATCACTTCTTGTCGATAAGTCTGAACCTTGAATGATTTCAAACTCAACCTTCTATTATTAAAAAACATTAGATAACCAACTTCATACCTATTAGCGTAGCTTATTTTAAAAGTTAAAACCTACACAATTTGCATTATTCAGTAATATAGAATGGAAAACTACAATTAAATAAATAAAAATATGCTACATCTCCATTTGTCAGTAACTCGTAATAGGAATAGACATTTTAAAAATGTTTGAATAAATTACGAAATAATTTAAAAATATGTAAAATAATCTTACAGTGTTATCCTGGAGGGCTAAAATAAATAGTTCTGTTTCTTATATCATGGTCAGCCAATTAAATGACTAAATAATTTAAGAACAGAAGAGGTAAAGGTGTAAAAGACACTAATCAGAGTTGTCTGCTCTGAAAGTAATTAATTTCATTATACAGCTAGACCCTGTGGTGAATGAAGTGAAGGTGTCATTGCAGAGTGGAAAATATGTGCTTTTCAGAGGAACCGGCATGCTGATAAGCGTACTTTTCCTCTCAGTGAGGAAGGCAATTGTAAGCCACTTCACTCCTCATTTTACTTACTAAAACCTCTACAGGTTCAAACAAGCCTTCCGACTGATGACCTAAACAAGTGTTATTCTATATTACCATAAAATTAAAAACTAAATTTAAACATAATATTGCTGTTGTTTAGGTCATCAGCCAAAAAAAACTGTTTTAAACCTCAAGTGGATTTACTAAGTAAAACGAAGTGTGAGATGGTTTACTTTTGCCTTCCTCACTGTGTGGAAAAGTATACTTATAAGCATGCCGGGCCCTCTAAGAAACTTTTTTTTACTTTCCAGCTAGCAAATGACACCTTCACTTCATTCACTACAGAGTCTGGATGTATAATGAAATTCATTACTCTAGACTAGGTAATTACTCTCTGCTCTCTGACTTCTGTTTTTTACTCCTCTACCTCTTCTGTTCTTAAATGCTTCAGCCATATAATTTGACTGACCATGTGATAAGAAATAGAACTAGTTTTTGTAGCCATGGAACTAGCAGATCGAGTGCAAGTAGTTTTATACTCAATCTGCCTGTTATGGACAAAAACATGCTATTAGAAATTTATAATAAATAAATAAACTGAGGCTATTTGGAATCCATCTCTTCGGTGCAGCTGCAAAAAATAACATTTAAAAAATTCAAGTTTTTTAATTTAAATTCTTAAAATTTTTTATACTTTAAATATTTGAAATTATTAACAGTTTCTGTTACAAAGAAGATTTTCAAGTCGAAATCTTATGTTAAATCTACTGAATTAATTGCAAAAAATATATCAAGATTAAAATTTTCAATATTTATTTTTTATTTTAATAGATTTTATCAAATTTTAAACTTTCACTTTTGTAATTTATATTATCTTTGCGTTGTTCACATTGTTATTACTAATGTAAAATTTTTTTCACTTTATTTGTTTAATTTTTACAACAGTGCGGTTTTGCACATCCAGTAATAATACGCATACAAATATTTTTAAAACATTACATTAGACGTTAAAGATGTATACGACTCATTAGTAGGACTCCCGCAGTTTAATAATTAACTAATAAATGATTTTAATAATTAACTTAATAAATTATGAAAAGGCTATTTTAATAATTAAGTTAGCCTTTTCATAATTTAATCATTAAGACTATTTCATTTAGTTAATAATAGTAATTTTAATTACAAATTTATGTTTTTATTAAGTTAAATGAAATTTTTCTTTTTCAATGTTTAATTTGAACTAGGCCTATATTAAATTAAGTTAACCTAAGTCACCTCTTGCTGAGCCGACGATACGGATTGCCTGGTAAATGTGAACAAAAATAATGCAAATACTATTTTTAAATATAATTTTTGTTAATCAGACAGTATTATTGTACCCTATTTCTTGTTCTATGTTATTCTTGTTATATATTTTTATTATAGACTACTCTTTTTCTTATGTTTATTCTCTAATTTTATTATTGTTCTTTTTGTTTTTCAACTCTGGAATTATCCACTGGGATATATTCTTCAAAGAAATTTTTGTTTGTTCGCGTTATATTTTTATTAAAATTTTAATTAAATTTTGAATTAAATTACCTTTTGGATTGTTATACTATTTTCTTTAGTTTCTAAATAAAGAATAAAATTTTAAAAATATTTTTAAAACAATTATGAGTACACCTTAATACATATTTTAAATTTAACTCTTCACAACGATCTAAACAAGCCCTTAGTGAATGAAGTTACTTAATCAACGTATTCAACAATACATAGCCGACTAAACCCGTATCCGAATTATTTAGCACAACAGCTAACAAGAAGAACGGTAGAACAAAACAGACTAAAAAGAAGATGGAGTGTGATCTTGATCTGCTAAATTAGGAGTAAAAATTAAACAGTCTGAGCTGAAAGTGTTATCATTGGATACTTTTATTAAATTACCTGGCTATAAGTCTTTCATTCTTACCCCATTCACTGTTTTTGTGTTCCCAATTTAAGACAACTTCGGCAATCTTGGAGTAAAGACTTTTTCGTTGACAGCTTTATCAACACGTACTAATTTCACTTTTTAATTTTCATTAATTTTCATTACTACATTGCTACTAAAATACTCTTCCCAAGAATTTATGTTAAGGGGCCACCAAAATGTATAACCTACTTCCAAAAATTTAAAGTAGGGTATAAGGAAAATAAAGCAGTTCAAAACTGAATTTCAGAAATTACTCTTTAATTTCGGAAGGCAGTAGGCCTAAGTATAAAAAAGAAATTATTACACCTTTATATCTGTGAGCTCATATTGGATGCTTCGATTCTGGATGACCTAGTGCTTTATAATCAGGCACTAAATTTACCTTTTCTAGGACATAGGAAAATGTAGTTTGGATAAGTTAATTTCCCATCTTGTAATAAATTTAAAATTAGAGACAAATGTATATGTAAAGTTATTCAAATATAAAAATGTTTTTGAGAACTAAATTATATTATTTTAATTCTTATCGGACGGTGCTTTCTTGTAAGTAATGTTAAGTTATAACTTTTATAATTGTATTTTTGACGCAGGAATAAAAATTCAAGGAGAAACAATAAAAATGCTGAGATTATCCGATGGTATAGTAGTATTAGCCGAGAAAAAGAAAGAACTTGAGGATATCCTAAATGGAATGGATGAGATCATAAGAAAGGATTACTTCATGAAAATTAATAAGAACAAAACGAAAGGGTTGTGGAGCAGCAAGAGTGGTTTAGAAGAGATGGTAAATTTAAAAGTAGGCAACGAAAACATACAGGAAGTTGGGGAATTGTGCTATTTAGGGAGTAAAATAACAAAGGACGGTAGAAGCACAAGTGATATCAACAGTAGAATTTCTCAAGCTCGAAAAGCTTTTGAAATGAAAAACTACTGACTACAAACATTGACTTAAAGACTAGGAAAAATTTCTTAAAACATTATATTTGGAGGTTAGCACTATACGGGAGTGAAACGTGGGTGATAGGGACTGTAGAAAGGAAGAGGATAGAAGCTTTTGAAATGTGGTGTTATAGGAAAATGTTAAAAATTAGTAGGGTGGACAAAATAAGTAATTTAGAGGTTCTTAGGCGAGTGGATGTAAAAAGAAGTATATGGAAGCATCTTACCATAGGCTAGTTGGTCATGTCTTAAGATATCCAGGTATTGGTCTATCAATAATGGAGGGTAACATTGAGGGAGTTAATTGTAGGGGGAGGCAAAGGTTAGAATATATAAAGAAAATTACAAACGATGTAGGGTGTTAAAGGTACGTAGATATGAAACGACTTGCGCAAGATATAACAGCTAAGAGAACTGCATCAAACCAGTCGGGAAACTGATGACAAAACAAATTGTATTTTCTGTTTCAGTCGTCGTAGATACAGTTTTTAAATGAAAATGAAAAGTTAAAGAAAAGACAACAACTTTGTGATAAATGTGTAAAATTTTAAAATATTTACAGTATATTATATTCGTATAAAAATGTATTTTACATAACATATCATAAAATGCACGAAGTTACTATTAAAAGAGTTTTATCAAAAAATAAATTTTATGTGATTTTTACCCATAAAAATAAACGGACCTAATTACTTAGATATATATTATAATGAATTGTACACAGGTAGAAAGATATAAACAAACAACTATTCAGTCAAGATTGAGCAAACCTTATAATTACGTATGATAGGAATAGATAATTAGGCAAAGGTAAAGAAACGCGAGGGGGGTTATTTAGAGAAGGATAAAAAAAGGGCTGAATGATATTTTATGTTGAGGTGAGTAAAGTGGCAGTTATAAAAAAGGAGAGTGAGAAAGAAAGAAAAAGCTGATTGAGAGAGGGAAGAAAATTTAAGACAGTATGCTTGCATGAGGTGGTCACTCTATCTTTCTCTGATTTTCTGTTTCTTTTTAAAACCGCCCCTCCATCTTAAAGAAGATAAAGCAGGATAGTTGTGTATATATATCTACATGTGTGTGAATGTGTGTGTGTGGGGGAGGGATCAATCGATCAAGAGTCGCTCTAGATCCAGTAATTACAGTTCTCTCTCCCACACACAATCCTCATTATTATAATAATTCTAAATAAAAAGCAAGTCTGAGGTCGTAGTTTGACCTCACCTCTACTAGTCAGTCCAAGCCCATTCCATACCCCTGTAATGTTCCCACGCGTCTTGGTATGGAAGTAAAGGGGCAGGTGTACTATAACGTACGTTGGTTATACTATATAGCATACGGTATACTACTTTAAACACATCCCAACTAAGATTATTAGATGAGTTAGTTCTAGAACATACAGCATACTGGGTGTTAGAAAATTATGAGGAAAACTACTTAATATGCGACATAAAATATTGTTCTATGATTAAAAACGCTAACTGGTAACACTGCGGCCATTATGTAACCACCATCTTGAATTTCAACTACATCTAAAAAAATACTTGCCTATAACAGGTAAGTAAAGTGTTAAATTATTTGCACTCGATCTGCTAGTTCCAGGACTACAAAAAATAGTTCTGTTTCTTTTCATATGGTCAGCCAAGTATACAACTGAAGCATTTAAGAACAGAAGAATTAGAGGTGTAAAAGACAATAGCCAGAGTTATCTCCTCGGAGAGTAATGAATTTTATTATACAGTTAGATCCTTTGGTACATGAAGTGAAGATGACATTTTCAGGGTAAAAAGTAGATGCTTTTCAGAGAGCTTAGCAGGCTGATAAGCATAGGCTACTATTCTACTCAGTGAATAAGGCAGAAGTAAACCAACTTACTCCTCGTTTTACTTAGTAAAGCCTCTAGAGGTTAAATTAAACAAAATAATTAAAAGTTTTGAAAAAATACAATAAATAATTTTAAGTTTTAATTATTGTAACAAGTTAAAGTATAGGTAGATATCTAACTACTATGAATAAATTTTTTTAAAAAATAGGACCTAATAACTAAAATACAAAGAATATTTACCACATTTATCATAATAGCACATAAAATGTTCGGCAATACGGCTACTTAAAATATTTTTACTACTATTGAAAAAACTCTGTTATAGGTGATTGCTTACATAAAATGTACGTAAAAACATGTGCCCTTTTCTTGGTGGTAATATTAAGCCAGTGTCGCATCACTGTTATGTCAGATGGAGTAGTTTTTTGTTGTTTTTCAATTTCGGCTAAATATTATGCCCTCGCTTGCCAAACCACAATCAATCAATCAGTCACGTCGGATGAACAAAGGTTGGATAACTGGGATCTTACTGTATTTTAATTATTTATTTACAACCAGCATAGGGGGCCAGTGCGAATAAATTCGAACAATGTTCTTGGGATTCAAACCCCTATCACTAAATAAATGATTTAAGTTAACAACAAACTTAACAGTTCTTAGAAGAATGGTGTGTAACGACTAAAGCACAGTAGTACGATAGTTTTGTCCTGAACAGAACGGTTTTAAACTAAAACTTTAATTAAAACAACATTAACATAATGTCTAACACCAATAAGTGTGTTGTGAGATGAGAAGACAGATGACACATCTCCTGTATGCTTATGGAATATAGCTGAGGAAGTAAATGTGGGAAACCGCATTATATAACACTGTAATACCGCTTCGTTGTAAACGAAATTTACACTTTTTATTTCGTAAAATGAAGCTCATAATTAGCATGAATTTAAAGATTAGAACTTTTGGGCAACTCAGGAAAGAATACTCTCTAAAACCATGTAAAAATGATAAAATTCCGCTCGTTAGAACTCTGTATTTAGGAGTTAATAGAATTCCCATAATACATTTGAAGCAATTTTGCGTTTTAAATATATAAATAATTATTTAGTATTTAACTTGGGCTAAACCGCGGTTTTTTTTAATAAATTTCACGAACGACTAGATAACCATCCCAACCAATTATCTAGGCCGATACAACGTCCTAAAATTGTATAAATCATTTTATTGCTAAGATCAATAAAAATAACAATATTAAGTCAGTAATATTAATTAATTGCACTCCATCTGCAGTTTCCAGGGCTATAAAAAAATAGTTCTGTTTCTTATCACGTAGTCAGCCAATTATTATAACTGAACTATTTAAGAATAGAAGAGGTAGAGGTGGAAAGACACTAGTCAGAGTTATCTTCTCTGAGATTAAAGAATTTCACTATACAGCCAGACCAAAGTAGGTGCTTTTTGGTGGCATGCTGATAAGCATACTCTTTCAATTCAGTTAGGAAGGCAATTGTAAACCACTTCACTTCTCGTTTTTACTTTATAAAACCTCTAGCGGTTTAAACCAGCCTTTCGGCTGTTGACCTAAACACAATATTAAGTCATTCTAAAGTTTTTTTAACACCGTGTATCTAGTCTTATTACTGAAGTAACTGTTATAGATAGACACGTATGTTATTGGTGATGCTTGATTGCGTGTATATTTGTGTTTACATCAATCTATTATTTTTCCTTATACCACTAATTTGTTCATCAACGACTACTATAATTTACGCACGCATATCTACACGCACGTACTATTACAAATGAATCTACACGCACCTACGCTAATCTGAAAAGTATAGGACTATAAGTGATGTTGACGCGTAAAAAATAAGGGTACATCACGTATTATTTAAGATTATACTAACGACTTTTAATAACATTCTTTGTGTATTGAATTTGTTAGACTTTTATAAGATAGGCTATTATTTATGCTTTTCAATTTGTTATTTTTAAATTACCTTTCATTAGTTTCGTACAAGATTACATAGCTGCATACATATTATCCTTTTGCTAAAATTTCGAGATTGAACATAAATATTTATGTTATGATGAAAACCTATGAATTTCCTCGGGAAAAATTTTATTAAACTATTATTATGTTGTTGTTTAGGTCATCAGCCGAAAGGCTGGTTTGAAACTCTAAAGGCTTTTACTAAGTAAAATGGTTTACAATTGCCTTCCTCATTGAGTGGAACAGTATGCTTATGAGCATACCAGGCCCTCCGAAAAGTACCTACTTTCCACCCTATAAATGACACCTAAGCTTCATTCACCACAGGGTCTGGCTGTATAATGAAATTTATAACTCTCAGAGGAGATAACTCTGAATAGTGTCTTTTACACCTCTACCGCTTCTGTTCTTAAATGATTTAGTCATATAATTGGCTGACCATGTGATAGAAAAGAACTTTTTTTTGTAGCCCTGAAACTAGCAGATCGAGTGCAAATGTTTTAACACTCCACCTGACTTTTATGGGCAGGTGGATTATATTACAGGAATTATATTGTAGCAATCTACATTTTCAGTTATATTGGCTGAGATTGCGATATTGATATGAAAATGATCAGATTTTTATCTGTTTGTTTCACCAAAAGGAAACTCTTAAAAGAAAAGTTCTAAAAGGAACTCGGACCAAACTGAATCGTACTAGGCCACGTTCCAGTCGCTCCATATGGTGCTGATAACTGGTGGTACAATTTTGGAAATATGTTTGTTAAGATTGGTTCAGAGATGAAGTTTTTAAGTGCAGTTGTTATCGGGCGTAAATTTAAAAAATAATGAATGTTTTTATAACGCGGACATCTGCGAAGAACACGGATTGATGTAGCTAACACACAAGGAGAGAATTGCGGTGGGAAAAGAACGATTAAAAAGTCAGCATTTTTAACAAATTAATTTTTGTTTTACGTCCGACTGATTTAAACATTAACCCTAATGTAGATAATGAAAGGGATAGATGAAAATGAATGATGGATAAATGCCAAACCAACCGGGAATCGAACGCGGGATGCCTGGCATAGAGGCCAGTTACGCTAACCACTACACCAATGAATGGTGGAGAAGCACATTCTAAAAAGGTGATAAGACATCACAGACCTGACGGTTGAAGAAGATTGAGAATTCTTCCAAAAAATTAAGTCCGGAACAGACAGATGCTTAATTCTTGTGTCAGGGAAGAAGAGAAGAATAAAAGGACGAAAATAAATATTAATTAATTTTTGGCTTGAGAGTTCTAAAGAAGGCATCTTAAAAAAAAATTTACGGGGTGTAGAATGGACTAAGCTAGGAAAGTTCAATAACAGATGATAAAATTGAGGAGATTCAGAAATAGCAAAACGAAGTTTTATGAGAAAAAATAAATCTTCACAAGGTATGTACGTAGTACAATAATATTTTTAACTTCTTTAGTACATATTATTCGATCATTTTAAAACCCATTGTTTTCCATTCACAAATTGGTTTAAGTATAATCCCATTTTTAACCCCTTTTATTAAAGTAATTAATCAGTTTGCGATTAAACCAGATGTTCAAATTTTCATTCACTACACATTTTTAATATTTTCTGGTTCGATATATTATTTATAAAAATTACTTTGCCATATTTTCTTTAACGTACTTAAAATTAAAACATTTTTGGGATATAATTCCATAAACTGATGTGAAAGGAAAGTATGCAATTAAAATTAATAAGGAATTCTTTGAATTGTTGACAAAATCTTTTGTAAAATATTGAAAAACGAATAACGAAAATTTTGTATTAATATGAAATTTTTAAAGATTCTTAACGATTGTTATAATTACACTGTGGTTTAAATCAAATAAGATAAGATATGTAATTTATATAATAAGTTCATCAACATGTCGTCCATAAACTATCATCAGGAATATTATTAACAATATTTTATGACATAAAATACAATATTTAAAAATCAATTCTAATTATATAAAAATACTTACATAATTTACCTTCATTGTAATTTCATACAATTTATTTTAAAATTTATTTAGAAATAAATATTTTCCGATAGATAATTTAAAATCTTGTTACATACCGCATTTAAATTAAGTAAAAGAATGTATGTTTAAATATCGTACTTAAATTAATAGTACATAATTTAAAACTCAATTTATTTATTGATCAAGAATTATGAAATTAATCATAATTATTGTAATTAAATTAATTACAAATGTTATTAAATAAATTGCGGTATTGTACACACAAGTAATTACAAAAACGGAATAAAAATTTCTATGTAAGTCAAGCTACCATAAATGACGCACAAATTGCAGTTCTTTCAAACAAGGAAAGTTCATTGGAAACGAAGTAGCATTTTAATCAGCCAATCTATCACGGTTAAAATAAATACCATAAGAATTTACAAAGTAGGTTAAAAACTTAATGTATCCAAAATAAAATTTATACAAATTAATTAACATCAATTGTTTCTATAAAAAGGAAATAATTATATGACTGAGACATTTAAGAATAGAAGAGATAGAGGTGTAAAGGACACTAGTAAGAGTTATCTTCTCTGAATGTAATGAATTTCATTATACAGCCAGACCCTGTGGTAAATGAAGTGGTGTCATTAGCAGGGTGGAAAATATATGCTTTTCAGAGGGCCTGGCAAGCCGATAAGCAAACTTTTCCATTCAAAGAGGAAGGCTGGTACACCACCTGAATGATTAAGAAATTTCAAATTTGATTAATACTTGGCATAATTGTTTTTGTTTCATACAAAATAACTGGTTTTTACTTTCTCTTGCCTACAAGAATAGGCTATAAGAATAGGAAGAAAAGTATTGTTTTCATGTCGATTTTTCGAAATCGAGTTTTCACCGGATTTACACGTTTTCAGACCTCCTAAACCCAAGAAACATGTTTCTAGTGATTGTTCTGGGTGTGTGAACAGAATATCTCAAGAACGGAATCGTACAAACTTGAAACTTAAGTTAGATACTGCTACGAAACCTGACATGAACATTTTCATCGAAATCGGTCAACCGGAAGTGGTAGTTTATTCGCGTCATTGTTAACTTTTTGCGATTTTCTCAAAAACGGTTCCTATGATTTTTTTTAAATCCCGTCATTTACTAAATTGTTTATGCTATACTCGCCATGTCTGCTAAAATTCTTGGAAAGGCTGGCTTCTCGTAAAAAAGTTGTTCTTTTAGAATTGCAACTTTAATATGTATTTTAGCGCAAAAATGAAAATCGTAGAGGGAAAGCCTACAACTTTTATTCCAAACATTTTTTCTATAACGCTTAGTTTAGCGGTAATTAGCGACTTTCTGTTTTTTTTTTTACAAAAAAAGTTTAAAAATTTGATTTTTTTACGATTTCAGCCTTAGTATGCATTTTACGACAAAAGTGTAATAATCAAATCAATAGGAAATTAAAAGACCTACAACTTTTATTTAAAGCATTTTTCCTCTACAGAGCCTAGTTTAGCGTGAAAGAGTGATTTTCCGTATTTTGAAACCGAACTGAGGTTGATTTTCATTTTGCGTTATTTACTCATGATTAAAATTGAGTTATGTTTATTGAGGTTAGTTTTTTATTTCTAATGTTTTATTACTAATGTTAGGTTATATTGTTCAATATTTGCATTGGCAAGAGAAAGTTGTGTGTGTTTCACACCAGATTTTTAATTTCCTTTAGGTTATAGATTGATAATTTTATTTTTTAAAGTATAATTTATTTTGTGTTAAAATAATATCATAACATAAAAAGATTGGTTTTTTAGACCTACCATAATTAATAGACCTAAATGGGTCGTGTGGCTATTGATAAAGTGGTAAAATTAATGTAGAAAGAAAATTAGAAAGACTACACCTAACAAATTTTCTCATGCTGCCTAATCATGTTTCCCCATATTTATAAAACGGATTAGGTCACTAATTGTTGTGGTTTTTGAATTATAGAAAAACCGGAAAGGATAAAAAATTACTATTTTTTTATTAGAGTTGTTAGAGCGAGTTAGGAAATAGTTTGTGATAGTTCTATCGGAAAGGTAAGGTTTTATAGATTAGAAGATTGTATCCCAACCACATTTTCAATTTTGTGTAGGGGTTGATGTTGTTAAGGAGGTTGTACTTTCAGATTGTAATCAAACCACTAGTATGTAATTATCTTAACCTTTTCAAAATAAAAAAGTAAAGGCGTCTATTAAGTTGAATTTGATAAACCAAAAGGATGCTCGGTTTTATAATAGGCGGTGCTGGTAAATCACTATGTCAAATTTCCTTTAAAAATAAAATAAATAAAGGATATCGAAGATGATTTAACAATAAAGTACCTTCGTGATATGACAACAATAAACTTTAACAATTTAAAGGAAGATACTTAAAAAATTTTTAATAATAGTTGAATTTTACACGCGTCTTCTATACCGAGAATAGAAATTTAAAAAAAAAACTTTTAGTACATTCTATATAACCTCTAAAAAAAAATCGTTTGAATAAAAAAACCGGACAGTTACACTTGAGATATGACTTAATAACCGTATCCAGGTTCTTCATCAAGCATCAAAGTTCTACTAAATTTAAAAAAAACAATATATTAAAATTATGTAATAATTATTATTACCTTTGAGAATCCGATATTTGGAGTCGGAAGATGATGCATACCCATGTCATGTCTTTTGAACACTGTAACATAAAAACAAATTTAAAATAAATAATATGTATATTATTGCACCAAAATCTTGATTTTCAATTAAATTAAGTCGGTGTATGTAATATTACTATTATGAGAAGCAATCATATTCCTAAAACTATCAGTGACAGTGCAGTACTAATTTTTAACACAAGTGTTTTGGGATGAACCTGGACATAAAGTTGAGGCAAAAGGAATATGCAAAGAAGGAAACGGAAGAATTACAAAAAAAGGTATAGGAAGATGTATTGGTTGCTCGGTTGAACCTGCGAACTATCAATCTTTACTAAATTGCTTCTCAACAAGCAAGTGCAAAAACCGGTATGAACATATGGCCTTCAGATTTATGGTTGCACCAAAACAAGCAACCTAAACACCGGCCAAAGATTCCATAACAAAGTGCTGAAAGACATTGTTAATGCTACATGGTATGCCCAACAGTTATACCCACCGTGCAAGTGAATTCAGTAGCTAAAGAAATGCATAACTATGCCAAGAAACATAAAATCGAAAATAGTTTTCATGACGTCAGAATTAAATATAGTATCGTCACGGTAATCCGAATCCCCGTTACACCGAAACCTCCAGTAATCCGAAAAATAACTTATTATCATGGTTTTAGCATTTAGAAAAATTCTTTAAAAAGTGTAAAAAATGGAGTGCGGACCATTGAAAAAAAATATCGAAAGCAGCAGGTAAACCTGATGCCGAGCTGGCTTTATACTCATGGTTTTTGCTGCAAGAAAGAGCAAGGCAATCTATAGTCATGTAACACCTCGTGAAAACGCTACTAATTAAGGTGAACATAAATAAAAAAACACAACAATAAGTAAAAAAAAACAGGAAGCGTAGAATTGTGGTTGCTAAGGGAAAACATAAATTAACCAAAGTAATAGTTGCACCAAAAGAAATTTTAATATTAAATTAAATCAACAAAAAAAGAGCAAAAAAAAAATAAAAAAAAAATAAAAAACTGCATGCAAAAGTTATGGATGGCTCAAAATTTTACCCAAAGTTATATCCAAATAATATCAAAAAATGTATAATAGTTAATTTAAATAGACACAATATAAAGATTTCTTTTATGTGAAAATCATCAATTTCATCAATAAAAATATTTTTTTTAAGTTTATAGATTTGTTACAAGATATGGAGTCGTTCCATGTTAACAAAATTACAAAAAAATACTAATCACAAAAGGTGGGTGCACCCTGCGAAAACTAACAAAATTGTGTTGTCGACAACCCCCAAAAAAAATATTAATACATCTTATAGAAAGGCATACAATATCAAATAACCAGATTATCATATCACATAATTATTATTTTCCTTTTATTTCTATTAAAAAAAAATTAATAAATTTTATTAAAAACATTTAATAATTTAATAATTAATAATTTTATTAATATTTTGTAGTGTACCAAATTTACTGAACATCTGGAATTGTTTATTTTTTGAATCTATTAAAATGATAAACATCTCCAGCTGGTTATTATTTAAGAATTATTTAAAATTATTTCACATTAACAAAATTATTTTAATAAAAAGTTGTTTATTCCAGTTGCTAGGCGACTAGAGAAGAATAAGATAGATTTTGTACAAAATTATTTTTAGTGAGGGGCAAGATGGCGGAGCGAGTAGGAGGTCCCTCATTCAGTTTTTTAAAAATATTAATTAAAACACTTCAAATTGACATCAACTTGTATGGATATAATTATTTATTTTTATTACAATTTTAATAAATTGTTATTAATCATATTTAATAAAAAATCAACACATTTATATTTTTTTACAAAACTAGTTGATTTTAAAAAAAGGTAAGTCTCCAAAAATAGTAGAAGTAGTTGATTAGGCGATACCCCTTCTTATATCGGTGAGGTAGATTTACCCAGTCATATCCAAAAACTACTCGAAGAAGATATCCAATAATGATATAAAAATATTGAAAGTGTACATTACCAGATCCAGTGTTTTGAATAATAATAAGCCATCAATACAAACGCATGCTCTTTTACATTTCTTTAATTATAATTTGAAATCATAAGTTGAAATCAAATGTTGAAAACAGAAGTTGAAATCATTATTAGAAACCATTAATAGAAACCAAAGTTAGAAATCAAAGGTAGAAACCCAAAGGTAGAACCCTGAAAATTTACAAAACCAAACAAAATTAAAATCTTGCACTCACAAGAGAAACAAAATTGTAAAGCCCCCCCATTAAGAAAAAACTTGACAAACAGAATTAAAGAAAAATTTAAATTTTGAAAAACACTAGCTGAATTATTTAAAAAAATAAGAGAAACAAGTAAAAAGATAAAGCATACAGAGGTGTGCATAAAAATTATAACACATGTACCGAACAGGCACAGAATTGTCTGAAGAAATTTCCAGAAGGAAAACAGCACTACTTATTAAAATAAACGGAACTAAAGTCCCACAGAAAGGTGTATATAATCATATTCAGAAAACAGAGAATAGTAAATAATACAAGTAGGCTACTAGTTGAAAACAAGTCATTTCAAAAATAAAAATAAAATTGTACAACATAATTTCCAAAGTTAGATGTTAGAAAATAACATCGTATTCATAAGAATATTTGTGAGACTTTCCAGGCTATCTGCTTAATTCTAAAGAAAAAAAACCAAAGAACTTACCTACGGATAGGGTAAAAAGAGGACTCATAATAAATAAATAAATAAATATGATTTAACAAATTAATAAATTTGATTTAACAAAATCAAGAAAATATCACCAACAAAGTACAGTACATAACCTATACAAGCAAAACGTTCCGAACAACATCTTACAACAGAATGAATAATCAGAAACAGGCAGATAGCGAAACTCCCCAAAAGAGCGCACTATACCAGGTGACGTCACAACGCCGCGACAAATTCAAATTACGAAACGAACTTCCAAGTAACGAGACGACGTTACAGTCAGTGGAACAATTCTCACCCAAAAGCGAAGTTTTTCTACAGGGGAATTACCGGGAAAGACGACTTTCAAGCCAGTGTAGGTTGGCTGGACGAATTCAAACAAAGATACGATATTAGACTGTTAATTTTTATCGGTGAAAAAATTCTAGTAATATCAACGATTTTATGGACTTTTAAACAAAATTTTAGGATGTAGTATATCAAGGATGAAGTAAAACAGAGTTTAACAGCAGGTCATGTATATAATGGAGATGAGTCGGCATTGAACTGGAAAATTTTGCCAGAAAAACCTTAGTTATAAGGGGAAAAAACTGCATTTGGATTCAAAGTTAAAAACAATATCGTATAACATTTTTCCTGTGGAGTAACGACACTGGTAATCGCAAGTTACCATTGTTTGTTTTAAAATTGTGTTTTGTTTTAAAATGACATGAAAATAATACTGTATATAACAGGTTTCAAATCTTGTGCTCTCGTATTTTGTTAAATCTGTATTTTTATCCGACAGTACATTGTATTTGTAATTTTATTGCCGAAATATAAGATTGTAGACATCGATAATCCACACAAATCGATAATCCGGAAAGGTTGGACATCTTACGTGTTCGGATTACCGCGACTATACTGTAACTTCAATTGTTAGATATTAGTGTGATAGAAACAGTAAAGAGCTAAGCCCGTCGATTTAGTGTGTTAATAGAAAAAAAAATTTTTAATATGGCCCCTTCTGTGTCGTAGTGGTAGCACGTTAGCCTATAACGCGGAGGTCCCAGGTTCAATTCCAGGCTAGAGTCTGGAAATTATTACAAGTTGAAACCCACCGTTAAAGTTAGATAAACCACTGTTGTAGTTAATAATGAAGCCGTTGGTACGACTATAAATAAACTAAAATAAACTAAATTAAAAAGACATAGGATACGATTAGTTGTAAGATTTAATTAAATTAAAAATATAAGATACTAAAAAATACTGATTAAGTAAAATTGTAAAATAATCGCTGGCGCTCTAAGTAATCATAATTATAGAGAAAATAATATTTCTAAAACATAAAAATTTCCGTTATTTAATTTGTAATTAAAGAACGGTAAATTTTAAATATATTACTTTCAACTACCTCTATTTCAATAAAAGCTTTTATAATATCTTAACCTCTTTATTAAACATAGCATTATCCAACCATCTCCTTCTCGGTCTAACTTGGTCTCTGTTTTTGTACCTTTGAATAAAAAATACTTTTTTGTATTTACCATCTATTAAAACTAAAAGGGTCATAATTTTTACAAAGAATCAGACATCACATGTTGTTTTTATTCAAGTTCTGCAGAATTAAAATGTCATAATATTTTACGATTCATTAACGGTTGTTTTTATGTTTATTAGTGGATAAAATTTTCTTTGACAAGCGGACATTAAAAACATACAAACTCTACAAATTCTTATGTTTTTTTAAAAAACTCTTTATATTTTAAAGGGGAATGGCTACAATTAAACACATTTTTAGAAAATTTAGTTTTTTCGTAAAATATATAGCTTAGTTCAAATAGTTCTAAATAAAGTTATTGTAATTATTTTGGTCCTATGGCATCTAAAAATATTTAAAAAATAATATTTCAAGTGTTACCATGGTAGCTTAAACGCACCTTTTAACTTTTTTCAACATTTCCCATAAATTACACATTACGTGTCTTAAAACTCAAGAAAATCATAACTTCAGTTCTATGATAGCTTGAGTCCACAATCTCTTCACAGAAATATTTGTAGTTAATATGACATGACGTGACTTAAACTTTTTTTATAAAATTTTGCTTATCTATTTTTATTTCACTTTGAATAATTAGTTACAAAATGTAAATATTTAATTACAAATACTTTTTGAAGTAATCTTTAAAACGATTCTCACATATCATAGAAAATAATTTTATTACATAGTTTGAACCAAACAGAAGTTTGTAAGTTTAGAAAGATTAAAAAAATATGATTTTTTTGTAGGAAATCCGTATTTGTTTCAACCCCCATATTGTTGGGGTTCTGGTTAAAACATAGATATAATTTTTAATTTATGATAGTTCATATTTTTCATTTATGAACTAGGTATGATTCATTATATCAAGTATACAGAAACCCATTAAAATTGTTCATAGAAAATGTTATTTGCCATTCAAGAAAATTTTTCTTATGATTTATATTCCTTGATTATTTTGAAATTATAATTTTCTTAAAATTACGAGTACTAACCTAAAACTAATACAAAAATTTGATTTTAGTTCGAGGGTTATATCATTAGCCAATTTTATTTAAGGAGAAAGATTTTTTTAACACCATTGACCCGATTCAAAAATATATTTCGTGTTAAAAGGTAACCAAAAATTCGTGTTAAAATATAATAGATTATTTAAAAGTAATAACATTGACTAGAATATAATATTTTAAGATAATTATAATACGCAGTTACAACACGTGACGTATCTATATATAAAATGCTATCTATTAGCTATTGTTAAAAAAGCAAAACTTTCCTATAATATAGTTATTACACGAACCATTTAATTTTCAAAATACTTCAAAAGATATTAAATTATTATCGAAAAGAATAAAAAAAGAATAATGAATTGGATAACTTTAATAATAATAGTGGGTATTAAATCCATGTAACATTAACAATCCAAGTTTTCGTACAATATAACTCTCCTGATTGTAAACTCATAGAAAAGGTAATTGTACCAAACCATAATAAGAGCATCATGTGCTGTAGGTTGGTATAAATAAATTATAATACCGTTCCATCTAACTAGGAAACTAACTCATAACAATAAAAACAAAAGGTTGTAATGTATGCAAAATAACACAATTTTCTGTACAGCACGGTTCAGCGTGAAGACAAGATTACCTCAAGGCTCTATGCTGGGCCCAATATTCTTTTAATATATTATTTATTATTACTATTAGAACGTATTCGATCGTCCGTCCGTCCGTCCTGTTTAAAAGTAAAAAAGGGAAAGTTACTTTTCTTCGTTAAATTCGTTGACTGGATTAGAAAGGATCGATTCAATATAGTTACGAGTTATGAAGAATCTGCTCTGAAAAAATTATGAATTGATTATAATATAATGTTACTTGAAATTCAGTTTTATGCACAGCATATGATTATTCTATTTTTGCTAACAAATAGATTTAATGTTTTTGAATTAAGTATTCTTTATTTAATTTTAACAACGATGTAGCATGTTTTGTAAAGAATATTGTAATTAATTATTTTTTATTAATAATCTGTTAGAATTTTTCCGTAACACAGATAGTTAATTACGAGCGAATTTTTTAATATTATTCATTTTATTTTACAAAATTTAAATTTTTAGCTTATAGGCATATTTAATATATCCATGCATTGGAATGGAGGGGATGTAGTTCAGTTTAATTAATTTTTCAGAAAAACTAGTTGTATTTTAATTGATTTCCAATTCGATTTAATAGAATTTAGATTATTGCTGACTATAAATTTAAACTGTAAGACACACAGGATGTTCCATCATAGTTAATTACAACATGATATAATATCAACCTAATATTTTAGCTTTCATATAAATATTCGGGGACTGTTCTACATCAAACAAGTAAATTTTATCTCAAGTACTCTTAAGTACTTTCTATTGGGTTTTTTTAACTTGAAAGAACAATCTTTGAAATTTAATTTTTCATTAGTTTTGTCAGCTGATTATATTATTTTGCTTTACTACCGACTGTTTTGTACGTTACTACTAATGCATAAATGACAAATGATGAATGAAAATTAATCATAAAAAATGGCAGACCTCAACGGAAATCAAACCTGGTACCTCTAGTGTAGAAGCCAATTGCGCTGACCACTACATCACAAGCCGGGCTTTAATTATAACCCTACCTGTATCACTTAACAATGAAAAACATCTTTCTACCAGATAACGGACTAAGCTAACTCTAAGGCTAACCTAGAACTAAAGTTAATTTAACAAAATATTATAAAATAATAATTTATAAAATATTATAAATTTTAGAATTTAACTAAAAACATACGAAACTAAAGTGGTGAAACAACTACTCTAGACAATGCACGATGAATTTGAATGAAATAAAAACCCTTTCGTAGGAAACATGGTTTAAGGCGATAATAGGTAGGCCTACATAAAAGTTTAAAACATCTCTGCCTAACGGATCTTCTTGGTAAGGACCAATTATAGGGCTACAGGGATGAATGCAAGCTCCAACAAGTAAATCACGTTTTGGGACAATAACAATCAAATTTAGTAGTTGTTAAAACATTATTAGCCTAAATATTCAATAAAACTATTTCAAAAAAATATTAACCGATAAACACCGAAAATAATTGTTGAAATTCAATAAATGAGATTAATAATTTTTAGTTAAAAAAATTGATCAAATCTCATTTATGGATTCTCTTCACCTTCAAAAACAAATTTTACAAAGTAAAAAACGTAACTGGAAATTTATTATGTAAAATTTTATAATAATGCAACTCAATTTAAATCTTACATGTTTCCCTCACACAACAGTATTGGTACTGGAAGGTATTTAATGGCGTAGAAGATTTTTATATAAGTATATAACATGTTTATTTTATTATTGTTAACATTGTAAATACATTTACAAAATAAATGTTTAATTAGATTGATTCAATATAAAATTGCATCATTTAATATTAATAAATTCTTGAATTATATTAGATATTTTATGTATTCAATATTTTTAATGTACAACTATGTAAATCTACTATGTTAATGCTTTATGGAAAATATGTTGTAAATAACATGGAAAGGACGATTGTTTATGTGTTTATCATAATTTATTTATTACCTTTTGCAATACAATAAATATAATTTAATGTAAGCGGAACTAAAGGAAATGAACATTATCAAGGACATTATGAAAAAATAAATATATTTTCTTCTTCTTCTTTAAAGAAGTTGGTTTAGAATAAGGAAACGAAGATGTATTCCTTAAGGCAATATATTTAATACCAAAGAACAAAAGGTATGGAGGAGTATTTTAAAACTTTTTCGTTGGCATATCCTCGTAGGTAATTCTTCTTTAACTTTTCATTTTTATTTTTGTTCTTATATTATATGTATTGTTTATTTATTGTTGTTTTCAAGTCTGCATTATTTGTGGTTTTGTATTTTAGGCCTACGCAAGAATCAAGAATAATTTGTACCAAGAGCAAAATTATTATGATTATTCACAATTATTGACTAATTAGAGAAAGAAAAGTCAGTGATCCAAGCAGTATAAATGAGGTCCCTTAGACATGTTAAAGGATGAACGAAACAAGACCACATCAGGAATGAGGTGTTAAGAGAGGAATTTGGAAATCAATCACTAAATGAGATCATTACGTCATATATAGGACAATGGGCAGATTATTTATTTAGAATGTCTCAGGAACGACTATTATTGAATGCATGGTTTTATAAATTGAGGGCTACAAGATGAGTTGGGAGACCGAAGAAGAGATGGACGCTGGAACATGCTCAATTACAGCCTAATACATGATGGACGATTCAGAATTATTATGATTTGTTTGAGTGTGAACGCCATCAATGAAGCCAAAATTTTGGTAAATCACTTAATCGTGAACTTCAAAAAAATGAGCGAAATCCTATTTATACAATCTCTAATACTCTTCAACTACGAGTATTTACTTTGTTCAGTACTTGAATCAACGGGTTTTGTACCTAATAATTTCTAGAGCCAAGAGCTGAAATCCAAAGAGCTGATGATCCAACACCTGAAAAAATTAAAAATAGTGATGCAAATATTTTTAAAAACTAAAATTCCCTTTATTTTAAAACGATCAGTATAAAATTATGAAAAATATTCGTTCTTTGTTACTTGATCATTTTTCTGGACAGACCTGGTAAAAACTTAATTTGTTTGTTAAAATAATGTTTTTGAAGTAATTTAATATTTTTTCTTGTAGATCTAGGGCTGAACTATTGAAAAATATAAAAAACCGAAAATCGAAATTTTCAGTCAAAACCATCATACAGTCTTACCTTAAAGCAAAAATGAGAAGTTTCCAATGATTATTACAAGAAACTAAGTTTTTATAATAAATAAAATTATTCCTCATATTACAATTGAAAATTCCACGTGAAAAAAATTAATAAGTGCTATTTTTTAACCACATGTTTTTTTATATACTCCTAATAATAATTTAAGGCCCTTAATCTTCCGTATCTGACTGGTTTAGTTAGCGCTGAATCAATTAGAAAACTAGTTTTTAACCAAAGTAAATCGCAACACACTCACATATATGTTCACATATACTAAACCAATTTGTTAGGCTATATATTCCTTACGTGATCCGCCTGCTTTATCAGCCAATCAACGAACTCTATTCACCAATCTCAACTTTTTTAAATTTGACTTGATACTTCACACAACTTATCAAAAATTAAAATTAGTATATAAACAACTTTTCAAAAATATAATTACTATTTCCGCAGCGTATTGTATTTGTTTTATTTATTTTTTCCAAATAAGGCCAACATATTCTGGTTTAAAATTGGTTTCCATAAATCACATTATTTTTAATTCATGAGCATATTTCTTGTACATTTATGCTTTCTTGTTAATTATTAATGATCAATTAATTATAATTAATGAAAAATTAGGATACCTTTGAGTTCTACCGAATTAGTCAGATGGTAGAAAGTTACTAGAAAAATTAAGTAACAACGATTGGGCGAGCGAATTTCTATGATGATTACCTGGTATATGAGCAACCATGATGGATACCAAAATTATAATTTGCATCTAAAGAAAAATTCCACAAAAAAAGCAATCAAGTTAAGTAATTTTAAATGCCTAATAAAACAATTCCTGATAAAAATTAGGAACTAAAAAACTCATAGTTCAGTTTTACTGTAATTTTTTTACTTAATTTATTTTGTAACTCTATAAAAACAACCATCAAAAGTATTTACAAATAAAATATAACCGCATCATTGGCTTTGGGAGGATACCATCCAGTCATAGCTCTCCAGATAACGAAAAATGTGTTAAATTTAATTTATATTTTTGTACACGTAATAAATGTTGCATTAATGTATCATATCTCAACTCCATTGGCGTTTCAATCGTCATCGTTGTATTCGTAAAATGAATGATGGCTTTGCTGCACCATAAATTTGACTACCATACATCCAGATCGGTTGAAGAATCGCATTTTACGTCAAGAGTTTTGAAGTCATGGATAGTTTTGAGCGGTTGGATGTGCCTGTGTTAATGTTTCAGTCCGTTACTTAGTAGTTGTCGCTTTTGGTTGAGGTGCTTGTTCCACGTCAACCGCCTATCTAAACACAGCCCAAGGTACTGATATGAATATACCCAAGTACACTATAAATTTTATAGTAATTTTTTTATTATTATTGTTTTATAAAATTTAGAACTAAAATTAAGTCGTCTCAACTCATCATAGAAGATTTTCTGCTAAAAATTTACATGATTATTCCACTTTTCTTGATAATTTTTACTATAATTTTGAATTTAATTTTTCCTGGTGATTATTGAATTATTACCCATAACAGGCAGGTGGTGTGTTAAATTATTTTCACTCGATCTGCTAGTTTCAGGACTACAAAAAATATTTATGTTTCTTGTCACATAAACAGCCAATTAAATGACTGAAACATTTAAAATTAGAAGAGGTAGAAGTATAAAAGACATTAGTCAGAGTTATCTCCTCTGAAAGTAATGAATTTCATAATACAACCAGACCCTTCGGTGAATGAAGTGATAAGTCATTTTTGAAAAGTAGATGCTTTTCAGAGGACCTGGCATGCTGATAAGCATAATTTTCCACTCAGTGAGGAAGCGAATTTTAAACCACATCACTCCTTGTTTTTTTAGTAAAATCTCTAGAGGATCAACCAGCCTTTCAGCTGGTGACCTAAACAAATTGAATTTTTGATTATATTTTAAATTTTTTATTGGTGATTTTTTACAGTCAAAAATTCGTTCATTTCGCTGTTTCTAAAAATCCAAACAGCTTTAATAATACGTAATATGTAATATTATTTTTAATATTACAATTACAGGCCTACCCCACAGTTGAATCTTTTAGGTCCAGATAGGTTTCAAAATGTTATCTTGTACACCAGCAATTTGCTTAACTCTGAATAAACTAAACAAAATCTATCCAGATACCTGAAATAAACATTTTTGTTAGCAGAAATTCAAAATAATTTTTAATCGCTTTAATTTGGTCCGTCAAAACTTGATTTTTTTATTACCCCGACTACGTATTTAAGTTTCGATACATAGATAGAGTCTGAATGAAAACGAGTGTTAAATGATTCATTCTCAAAGTACTGACCTTCGTAGGTGATGTGACTGAATTTAAAAAAAACCAAGTGTTTAAGAAGATTATACCTTGTAACAAGATAATTATCTGACAATTCATTACATCTGACAATAATTAAATAAAAATTAAAACGTAGACTATTCATTACTATAATTACAAGTTATTAATAATAAACAAACGGTTTCAAAATTTAAACGAATCATTTTTTTTCTGAAACAACTAAACAATATAACCTAATATACGTCGTCGGTAAAATTGGATGCTTAGTACAAATTGTGGCACGTCTTCTTGTAATCAAAAGTGATTACCAATCCATCATTTATCCTTTCTACCAATCACTTTAGTGTTATTTTATTTTAGAAAACCCACCGGATGTTTCAGAAACTATTTCTCTATTTTTTAAACATATTATACAATGATTATCAAATGTAGCCTCACTGTGCGTGGGCTCATGGCTTGCCTCAGAGTGTATCCTTATATAAACTAACTCGCTTATTACTTTTCCTGCACTTGACAGTTTTCCTCATTTTACTTAATCTATGTATTATTTAATAATATTAATAAGACACCAATGGGGCTCCTCATGTGTCTATCATATCATTTCAACACAATTATCCATGGAAGAAAGACTTTACAGGTATATATGCTCGTCCTGCTATTAAATTTAGTCCGATCTGAACTACGTCACTCACATAAAATGGAGTCATTTCATGTTCGATCGTTTACTTTTGACAATGATGTCACAACCAAAAAATGTACAGGTAAAAATTTTTAGGTTAGCATCATTAATTGTTACCCAATACTATAGCACCTGCGATTGAAAGGCAGAAAAATAATTTTGAAAAATAAGGTACTGTCATCATTGCTCCACCATTTTCCGAAGTGACATCATAGTGACATGCGCATCAGCAAACTATACAGGCCTAGTCTTTCCGCCATGACAATTATCACCACATTTACTTGTATCTATTTACAGTTGTTATTAAAACATTAAACAAGAAAAGAAATGTTGGGAGTTATTTCTCCACATAATTAAAAGTGTAGTAGTTATTATAATTTGTTGTTTAGGTCATCAGTCAGAAGCTGGTTTGAACCTCTAGAAGCTTTACTAAGTAAAACAAGGAGTGAGGTGATTTACCATTACCTTTCTTACTGAATGGAAAAGTGTGCTTATCAGCATGTCAGTTTCTCTGAAAAGCATCTAATTTCTGCCTGCAAATAACATCTTCACTTCATTCACCACAGGGTCTCACTGTATAATGAAATTCATTACTATCAGAACAGATAACTCCGACTAGTGTCTTTTACACCTCTACCTCTTCTGTTCTTCAATGCTTCGATCATATATTTGACTGATCATGTGATAAGAAACAGAACTATTTTTTGTAGCCCTGGAACTAGCAGATCGAATGTAAATAATGTAACACATCACCTGCCTGTTACGTGAATTTATATCAATTGTTGTTGTTTAGGTCAACAGCCGAAAGGCTGGTTTGAACCTGTAGAGGTTTTACTAAGTAAAACGAGGAGTGAGGTGGTTTACCATTGCCTTCCTCACTGAGTAGAAAAGTGCGCTTATCAGCATGCCGGGCCCTCTGAAAAGCACATATTTTCCACTCTGTAAATGTCACCTTTACTTCATTCACCACAGGGTCTGGCTGTACAATTAAATTCATTACTTTCAGAGAAGATAACTCTGATTAGTGTCTTTTACACTTCTACCTCTTCTGTTCTTAAATGATTCAGTTTTTTAATTGACTGACCATGTGATAAGAAACAGAACTATTTATTTTAGCCCTGCAACGAACAGATTGAGTGTAAATAATTTGACACTCCACCTGTCTGTTATGGGCAGTTTATATCAATATTAGAGGTTTATTATTGCGGGTGTTTTACAGCTCTAGGCCTTCTGCCGCAACCCATAATGTCATTCGTTTCTACAGAACACTTCTTAGACCTATTCTCTCAATAAATCTCATGACAACATCTGTCCACTCATGTTTTGGTCGTCCTAGCGTTCTACATCTAGCTGTAACTCATAACCAAATCTATTTTGTCAACTTGTCTTCTTCTATTCTTCACAGATGACCGTACCAGATTAATTATCTTTATTCAATTTTGTCAATTAACAAATAAATTTTATTATGTTTTTAAGTAGGCCTATTAAACGAATTAACATAATATAATCTTAAGAGAGTTATTTTATTTTATCTTTTATTTTACGTGCAAATAACTACCATATAATAGTAAATATTTAAAACACAATTATTTAGAAATTATAAAGTAACTCATTATTACAGTGAAAAGAATAAGTTTAATAAATATAAGTTGTTACAGAAATTTATATTTATGTATTAATGGGTTCCTTTCATAAATGGAAACAAGATTATTTATTAATTTTTGATCACCCAGTATACATGTACAAGAAGAAAGAAGGTAAAAGAGATTGGGTTGGTGGTTAGCAATTAGACTATTACATTGTGGTACTAATCTAATTTTAATGTAACATCGGTGTCCCTTTTAAAATGCAATAACATTCTCATTTACCTGTAGTAAAATATTACTATATAACTTAGTAGATTTAGAAAAAATTAGACAGCCATAGTCGGTAGTGAGAAAGGGGAACTGAAGTAGAATAGAATGACTTAATATTATGTAGTAAAATGTTAACGAAAAGAAATGTTCAACAAAAATATATAACGATTTCTTTTAAATGGTTAACTATTATAAGTCGTAACCCTAACTTAGGCTAAGTTTTTTAAATTGTTTTATTGTAAGTTGCTTACTTAGTTCGTCCTTAGATAAAATACTGGCTATAATTATTTTATAATATTGTTAAAACAAAACTTTAATATTTGTTTTATCGTTGTATAAGAAATCTGGTGTGAAACACTCACACGATTTTCTCCTTACAATGTAAATAATGAACAATATAATCATGTTTAATCATGAGTAAACAATGTAAATTGAATAACATAACCTAATTTTAGTCATGAGTAAATGAAACAATATGAAAATCAACCTCTGTAGAACTTGAATTAATTGGATATAATTAATAAAATTTAATTTTAAACACCCACCGGATTGGTCTACCGGTAAAGTGGTCTCCGTAAACCACCTGTTTAATGGTTGATTTTTGGAGACGAAGGTTTTGAGGCTCAAAACTTAGAATAAGTAGTTAATTTTTTACGGATTTTGAATACGAGACCGTGGATACTGGTGCACTTTGGTGATTGGGGTTCAATTAACCATACTATCGCAGGAATGGTCGGTCTGAGTCTGTACAAGACTACACTTCATTTACATATCATCCGCCTCTCATTAGATCTGTGGGTTGGTAATTGTTCTTAAATTTAACAGATTGCAACGTACATACATAAGAGATTTAAACAATATATAGTAAACAATCTATAATATATCCAATTTTCATTCTAAAAAATGTAGTGTTAAGCTTATACTCAGTCTTGAACTTAACTAACTATAAGTTTTTTCATTTAATCGTCCTATTTTTGATTGATTATTTCAGATTTTAAGCACTACAAATATTTTAGCTTTAAAGAATAAGGTTCGATCAATTTTATGAAAAATTTGATACAAAGTTTTGATCAAACTGACCTGTTGTAAGATGTTTAGATCTATTTCACAATTAAATTGACTAAAATTTTAAATCTTAAGCAAAATTTATTTTCTCAGATTTCAATAGAAACCAGTTTTTGTACTACTTGTTTATTAAAAACTCACAATCTGTTAAAACTTATAACATTTACTTAATTAGCGCCAGATTTTCAATATTTGAAAGAAATAATAATATTAGAGAAGAAACCGTAAATATAACCGTAGAGAATTTTTGTGCAGATAATGAATTCCTCATGTCAGTTTGGTGGGCGTCCTACGTAAGTCTGTCCAACGAGTCATCCCACTACAAGACATAGTGCACTGGAAGTATATCACAATTTTCATAGTTATGATATTTCTTAAGATCAAATTTTAAGTAAAAGACATAGAATAACCGTAAATTTTCCTATTAATATTTTTTGAACCTTCATACAGTTAGCATATGAGTAGATTGTGTACCGTATTGTTAAAATTGAAGCCATTATCCGTAAGTCATTCAAACAATAATTTTCGATTAAAATACCTTATTTTATGACTTAGGCCTACCCCTAAAGCATTAATTTTATTGTACTTACTGGACACCGTATCTTAAGCACCACTTAGCCTACTCGTCCTTTCACATTATTCACAGCATCCTGGTTTAATTTATTTATTCATTTATTTTATATTCCAGCTACGGTACTTTTGCATATTTAAAACTTGCATGTTTGATGCTTGACGCTTAACTTTCATGTAAGAGAACCTTCTTGACTTGCCAATCACGTGGGGCAAGGCTATTTTACGTATCTACTCATCCTCAATCAACCCTTCTCTTTCAGATTATATTTATCTTTGTCTATCTTTTTTCTTAACTAGCAAATACTTTTTTATTTATTTATATGGTATTTCTTGTACCTCCATTTAACAGATTTATTAATATGTCTTGTAATACAGAATTTTTTATTTTGTTATATTTTATTCAGTTATAAATTTTATTTTATTTCTTTTATACGTTTATTTATATCTTATTTTATAAATATTTAATATTTTGTATTCGTTACTTGTCAGTAAATTTACACGTTATTATATGAATTTTAATTTTATTAATATTGTTTATTTATCTATTAGTTACTAGTATGTTGAAAGTTTTATTGAAGCTAATGTGCTATTTTTATGCGCTGTAACTGGTATTTATAGATTTAACTTTTATTCCGTATAATTTTTTATTTAATCTAGGATTATTATTCTACTGACCTATATTTAATTTACAAAACCGTTTTCAAATCAATCAGGACTACAGTATCCAGTTATGGAGCGCATCCAGTAACTTAAGTAACCAAAATATTTGGCGTTTTCCGGTCTTATTACAAATACAACCTTAAACACTTGCTTTTTTAAGTTTAGTAGCATAAAATACGACAACAATTACTTTGCGAATGAAACATTTGAGATTCGGTTGCATCCAGACCCTGTATGAGAGGGGGATCAAATATAAACCGGAATTATTGTTTAAAATTTTGCGGCATCATAGAAATATAAAGATATACATTTATTTTCTATATTGTTGCTGTTGTTTAGGTCATCAGCCGAAAGGCTGTTTTGAACCTGTAGAGGTTTTACCAAATAAAACAAGGAATGAGGTGGTTTACCTATGCCTTCCTCACTGAGTTAAAAAGTATACTTATCAGCATGCCAGGCCCTCTGAAAACATGTATTTTCCATTCTGCAAATGACACCTTCACTTCATTCACCACAGGGTCTGGGTGTTTAATGAAATTTATTACTTTCAGAGGAGATAACTCTAGTTAGTGTCTTTTACACCTCTACCTCTTCTGTTCTTAAACGAGTTTCTACATAATCTTCTGATTTCCTGACTCATTTTTCCTAATTGAAGAGTAATTTTTTATCCCGTCATCGGAAAACGAAGATAGTTGCACCATGAGCTAACTGCAACATCGTCATGAAAATTTTGATCTCAAAGTGCTTTGTTTACGGATCCAAACAGGTGGTAATCGCAGGGCGATAAGTCCGGACTGTAAAGAGAGTGTTCCAGTGTAGTCCAGGACATTTCTAAATTTTTTTCTGAGTTAGGGCAGCTGTATGGGGTTGTCTTTTTGTAGGAGCAGGATAACGTCTCCTTTGGGGAATCCATGTCTTTTCTAAAACTCAAGGGCATCGGTGATGATTGCCCTGTTTTGTTACAATAATTTACAAATTTTTTACGATGATCCATGAATCTCGTATCAAAACCTCGATATTTGGGATAGCAAAATCTTATGTTACTAACTGATTTCTACAAATTTCGGCAAGTGTATTTTTTATTGCAACGTAAACACATCAGGGATTTTAAAAAAACGTGGTTTCTTTCATTTTAAAGTCGAAGGGAATAAAAACTAAACGTCACAACAATTCTGATCGCTAATGTTGTTCTTAAACAAATGAATTTAGTGGAAGAATTTGTGTAATATTGATTATGAAGCGTTTGTGTTCTACAGTCTTAACATTTGGCAAGTGTAAGCCTATACATAATTTGTAAATTCATTTTTCATAATATTACTGTAAACGAAAAAGATAATCCATGAACTGCTGTATAGAGGGTCAATGAAATATTTATAGGACACAGGCCAAAATGTGTTTAAATACCGATTGAATATTCTGTCAAAGTGCAGTAGAATTTTCAATTCCACATATCCTGTATAATTTTTAAACTTTATTATATCCATAAATTTTAATATTATCTCAAAATAATTTTAAATTGAGAGAAGAAAACAGATTTCTATAAATATGTTTATTATTATTCTTAATTTCATTAAAAATTCATAACACGCGTTCAAGTTAGCTTCAAGATAATCAAACTTTTTTTATATTAAAATATGGTTTTTTATATAAGAAACATTATTTATCCTTTGTTTATACAAAGATGAATAAGTCACGTGTAACTTTTCTTTGTCGGTATTTTCTTTTCGTTTTTGTCGGTTAATTTTTTGTTAAATTTAACGGTAGATTTCTTAAGCTTAGGAAAAGGAAGTTACTGTTATGACAAGAGAGATACAACAAGGACTAATGTTTCACCTACTAATCCTAATTTTGGTCATTACCAAAGATAACTTCAAGAGATTTTACAGAATTTCAATAAACATTAAATTTTTTGTTGTGAAATACTTAAATATCTTTGTACTAACTCATATTAAAATATAACTAGAATTTCATTACTTATTTATTAAATTAAATGTCAATTATTTATTTTATTTATTTATTAATTTGTTTTATTTAGTTAAACATAACGCAATTATTACTATACTAAGCTATAAACAATATTTTTAACTATGTAAATATACTTATACGCAAAAACTCTGCTTTACGAAGAGTTCTGTCCGCGCATAGGTGTAAACAAAAAAAATTATTTAAACAAATTTATAAATACTACTATTATAATACATAATACTATATACAGTACGGGTACTCTAGTACCTAGTACTTAGTACTTAGTCTACTAAGGGTACCCTACACTACTATTTATAAATATTTATAATAACTACAATAAAAAATACTATTATTAAATCTAAAAATCTGGTGTGAAACACTCACACAACTTTCTCTTGCCAATGCAAATAATTAACAATAAACCTAACATTAATAATAAAATATTAGAAATAAACAAAAAACTAACCTCAAAAACATAACCTTATTTTAATCATGAGTGAATAACGCGAAATGAAAATCGAACTCAATTTGGCTTAAAAAAACGGAAAATCACACTTTCACGCTAAACTAGGATCTGTAGAGAAAAATGCTTTAAATAAAAGTTGTAGATCTTTTAATTTTCTATAAATTAAATTATATACATTTTTGTCGTAAAATGCATACTAAGGCCGAAATCTTAAAAAAAATCAATTTTTCACACATTTTCGTGAGAAAAAAACAGAAAATCGCAAATTACCGCTAAACTAAGCGTTATACAAAAAATTGTTTGAAATAAAAGTTGTAGAATTTTTAATTTTCTACAACTTTTATTATATAAAGTTTTTCGCTAAAATGCATATTAAAGCTGTAATCTTAAAAAACAACGTTTTTACGTGAAAACAGCCTCACCCAGAATTTCAGCAAACATGACGCCTACCCTATCTTGTAGAGAATAAAAAATTGAGTAAATAAGCGATTTTAAAAAAAATCGTAGGACCAGTTTTTGAGAAAATCGCAAAAAAGTGAAAAATTACACGAATAAACTACCACTTCCGGTTGACCGATTTTGATGAAAATGTTCGTGTCGAGTCCGGTAGTAGTACGTAACTTAAGTTTCAAGTTTCAAGTTCGTACGATGTTCCGTTCTTGAGATATTCTGTTCACACACACACACACACGCGCGCGCACACACACACACACACACACACACACACACACATACACACACACACACACACAGACCAATCGCTAAAAACATGTTTTTTGGGTTCAGGGGGTCTGAAAACGTATAGATCCGGTGAAAACTCGATTTCGAAAAATCGACATGAAAACAATCATTTCCTTCCTATATATTCATATAGGCAAGAGAAAGTAAAAAGGGTACAAAAATTACATTAAACAGTTTTCGTTAAAACTGCAATAAAAATAAATGATAAATACCATTAAATTTATATAAAAAATATCAATAGGCTAATAATAATTCCTAATAATTTTAATAACCATAATTTTTTTTAAATTGCCTTAGATTATTGTAAAATTGTATTAATAATAGAGAAACAACTTCTTTTTTTTCAATAACTATAACTACTTTACAATATATTTTAGGTAATACAATGTGGATATTTTTACTTAATAAGAATTAATTCAATTAATGAGTATAGAAACAAAAAAAACTAATAAGTTACAATGAGGAAAGCAAAAAATAATCAGAGAACAGTTACTTTAAAACTTGGAAAAGTTTCTCAAGTTCTTGCTCGTATATCGATAGGATATGATATTTAAGTTTATGTTTCATAAGATGTGGGGATAGTTAAGTAGTTTACTTTTAAGGCAGATTACAGATTATTTAAAAAAATATCTTAATAACATTACATCTTTACGGAAGCTATAAACCAGCTATGTGTTTCGTTTTAAAATAATTATAACTTCCAAATAAAGAACTGAAACGGAACATAATTGAATGAATCATCGAAACATAATGTTTTTTTTAGTGACAATTTTAACAGGTACGAAAATTTTCCGAGAGCTGACAACTTATGTATCTTCCAGATAGGCAATAATTTTGATAAATTAGGCTTACATAACAGCAGTTAAATAAAGTTTTATTTATTAGGCCTATATGTGTATTATTATCTATTCTAAGTCAGGTCTACAACAAATTAAATAGTTAAAATTAAATAGTTATAACAAAAAAAAACTATGTAACTATTTTACTAAAATTAGTGTTTTGTAAAGGTAGTTACTTTTATACGGATTTCAATTCTAGACAGTGGTTACCGGTGTACTTTGATAGTTGGGTTCAATTAACCATACGCTCTCATGAATGGTCAGCCTGAGTCTGTACAAGACTACACCTCATTTGAACGCCCTATATATCATCCTCATCTCATTTGGTCATGGGGTTGCTTATTGTTCTGAATTGAACATATTGCAACGTACACACGTTAGGGATTAAAAAAAAATTAGTTACACATTAACCATTACAAAATGAATTAAAAACTATCTCTTAAAATAATTAATAACTGGCAAATGAAAGATAGATTTAATACCAGAACACAAAAACCATTCCAATTTTTAAAGTTTATGATCACAATTAAGTTTAAAGCATTTTAAAACTAACAAAAATTTAAAACACAAAATAAGAGAAAATACCAAGTTCATCTTAGTTTTATAGTAGTTTTATTTTTGTTTATTTATTGGTGATTATCATTTTAGAATCATGGTAAGCTTAATAAATTAGTTATAGTAAAGTCGCATTAATAGCTTGGTTTTTCGCGACAACTGTGGGTTTGAACTTGTCATAATATACAGACCCTAGACGGTAATCAAACCGCTGATCTTCCGCTTTTTAGCCTACCATCGTAAGCACTGCGCAAACGAGACGATCGTATAAAATTGATAAATTAAGCTTAAATTGTTGAATTAAGTTATTACATTGACCATAACAGGCATGTAGAGTGTTAAATTATTTGCACTCGATCTGCTAATTCCAGGGCTAGAAAAAAAAAGTTCTGTTTCTTATTACATGGTTAGCCAATTATATGACTGAAGCGTTTAAGAACAGTAGAAGTAAAGGTGTAAAAGACACAAGTCAGAGTTCTCTCAACTGAGAGCAATGAATTTCATTGTACAGCCCGACTCTGTATTGAATAACTTGAAGGTGTCATTTGCAGGGTGAAAAGTAGATGTTTTCAGAGGGCTTGGCATGCTGAACATACTTTTCCACTCAACAAGGAAGGCAATTGTACACCACCTCACTCCTCGTTTACCTTAGTAAACCCTCTATAGGTCAAACCAGCCTTTCGGCTGATAAACAACAAGCTATTAAATTAAGAAAACAATTCTAAACCAAACCGAAAAATAAATATTTAATTATAAAATGGCTCAAACATTAAACAATGGTTCCAACCTTTAATCTCCTCATACCAACAGTAAAGAAACAGATGTCAAGATACGCCATGAGGAGTGCTGGAAGTTGGTCGCTCAGTTTGCGGAAAGGGTGATCGGGAGCCTGCAGAGGGAGGAGACATCTGGAGATCAGCTGGATCGCCCTCTCCCACAGTAAATCAATCCTGCCCCTATCTCAGAAGGTAGGTACACTAATTTCCTGACCTGGTGATGAAAAAGATGAATGAAAGTGAGAGAGTGAGTGTTGGTCAGTGACAGTGAGAGGGGAATTAGGCTACGGTTCCCTTCCACGCCCCGCTGACAGTGCGTAAATTTTTTAACCCGATATTTCCCTTGTAGTATTGTGCAAACAGTTCCGAGGGAGGTGAAGAGCTTTTTGCTGATGTCGTATCAAGTGGCAAGGCGGCGGGTTTTTGGTTGGTAGGCGGTTGTGGCCTCCTTGGGGCTGGACGAGGACGCCTCAATTGAGTCCAACACTACTTCCCCCATCATGAGGGAGTGAACATGAGTTTTTATCGCTGCCTCGGATAAAAAAAGATACGCCATGAAATTTAAATCAAGATTCAAACAACATAATTTAGTCATCAACTTAATAGACAATAGTGCTGAAATGTAACGATTACGACGATTTTAACCGATAGAGTTTTTTTAGACAATAATTATCACTTAAGTAATACAAGAATTTTAGATGTAAATTTTTAAGGAGTTTTAAAATTTCTTTTCAAGTAATTTTTTTATTTAATTTTTATGGTTTTTTTATATCCGAGGCGGCAAGAAAAACTCATGTTCACTCCCTCATGATGGGGGAAGTAGTGTTGGACTCAATTGAGGCGTCCTCGTCCAGCCCCAAGGAGGCCGCAACCGCCTCACTAACCAAAAAAAAAATTTATGTTAGCTTAACTATTCATGATTCCATGTGAACAGGTTGTAGAATGTTTTGCAGTAAATGAAAAAAATGGCTCAAGATAATTAAGGAACCATGTAATTTACAGTAATTTGTAAAAGTAAAAATGTGAATTCAAACTCTTCGACTTTTAAAGTAATGAGAGTTTTTTTTTAACTGAACATTAAACACCTAAAAAAATATATATAGGTTATATATATTTATTTTTATAATTGAACTATTTGTATAAATTTAATACCTTACCATTTAAGATAAAAGAATACATTTAAAGTACAATAAATTATAAAAAGTATCATTTGAATTACGTGGTAACTTCCAGATTTTTCTCGGCAACTGGCCAAAAGGATGAACTATCGAGCTGTTGAGACGATCGGCCGGTTTTGCCTTACTTCATTTGCATTTCATCCGCCAACGGACGGTAATAAGTAGCATGTACCACTAATGCATTTACCCTTGTAAACTGTATTGTTTTATTTGGTAGCTATTAAATTTATTACTCGCTATTGTTCAGTATTTATTCTTATGTTGGTACATTACTTGCTTTTTTAATAGAAATCGTCTTGTTTGGTCATTTATTAGCCCAAGAATAATCCATTGTAAACTACGGTAAAATGCATTATGCTTATTGGATTCTCAGGTTATTCTATGGTTTCAATACTATTTTAAATTACAATAATTTAAATAAATGCGCTCGCAAACAAGTACTGTTGTACAAATAGAGTATTTTAAAACATTGTATTATTCTGAAAATTTCTGAAACGTGTTTTGAGTTTGTGAAAAGTGTTCGTGTCGTGTATTCCATGAGTTTTTTATCTATCTGTAAGCATAGATGGCTTGAGTTATGTGTGGCAGTGGAATATTATTAGAGTAAATATTTGCCCAATATCTCAAACAGAAAGAGTTAAGCATTTAGGACTTACACTAGGCAGGAGATTGACTTGGATCCATACACGGCAAAAAAGTATTTTCCTGAATTATAGAATAAAGACTTTGTACTCTATATTCCACCTAGATCGCAGTTGCCTATCAAAAAAAAATCTAAATTGTTACAATCATTAAATTCGTCCGATGTGGATGTATGGAGCTTTCATCTATTCTTCGGCGAAAAATCAAAACAAATTTTTACTTTCTCTTGCCTATATGAATATATAGGAAGGAAAGTATTGTTTTTATGTCGATTTTTCGAAATGGAGTTTTCAGACCTCCTGAACCCAAAAACATGTTTTTAGCGATTGTTCTGAGTGTGTGTGTGTGTGTGTGTGCACGCGCGTGAACAAAATATCTCAAGAACGGAATATCGCACGAAGTTGAAACTTGAAACTTAAGTTAGATACTACTACCAGATCCGATACGAATATTTTCATCAAAATCGGTCAACCGGAAGTTCATTCAGTTATTTTTTCACTTTTTTGTGATTTTCTCAAAAACGGTCCTACGATTTTTTTTTAAATTGCCTGATTTACTACATTTTTATACTCTACAAGATAGGGTAGGTGCAATGTCTGCTGAAATTCTTGGAGAGGCTGTTTTCTCGTAAAAAAATTTACTCTACATTTCATCCTAGATCGCAGTTGTCTATCAAACAAAAACTTAAATTGTTACAACTACTTAATTCGTTCGATGTGGATATATGAAGCTTTGATCTATGAGTAATAGTCCGGCATGTTAATTCAAAAATAGCAACCTCTTCGTGGGACACCCGGTATATACTACTTCAGGTGAGGTCTTCTGTTCATTAAGTAGGTACTTAAATTTCTTAAATCAACAAATTTAAATCATATTTGACCACATAAAAGAGATAAATGAAAAATTAAGACCAATAAAAAAAGCAAATAATATTTTACTGCAACTATGTAAGGAGAAAATTTTAAAATTAAACAAGAATTTATTTCTTTTAAAAAGATCATAAATTAATTTCATTATGATTTTATTGTATTGGTTACTAGTTTATGTTTATCTTTTATATAAAACATGATTGTGCTGGAGTACATTAAACTGCAGGTTTGACGATGATTTAACAGGTTATATTCAGCCTCATTACGGGAGCGGGTGTACAACCTGCATGTATAGATCAACATAAGCCTATGATTGTATATCAAAGTATATGTTTGTGTGTATTTGTATAGTTATAAAAGAAACGACGGCATCTGGAACTGGCGCTGGCGGTAGAAGATACAGCATGCAAATAAAGTGTGATTGAAAGTGATTGTCGGACGTCACAGTTTTCTTAGACGCTTCGCTCGCTCGTTTTGCTTTGCTATTGCCTTTGATACTCTGGCAAGGACAACAACCTATCTACTTATCCAATCCGGTAACCGTCTAAATACGTATAGACAGTTTTAACTACACATACTAGCTGTATTATCCAGCTCCACATGGGTGTCGATATTAAAAACGTTTATAATTTATTTAATTAATCAAACGGCATTAGTATGTTATTTAACCCTTTATAGGTCTTTGGTAAGTATAATTACCACTGTCAATAAGGTCGATTTCATTTAATAATAAGTTATGCTGTTGAACCTTATTGGTATTTTATGGTGTTATAGATACTCTCTGGTAAGTAGGCTATCCACATTTTAAAATTAGTGAGCAGCGACCATTTTCTTTGAAAGTGCACGAATTTAGATTTTAAACAGACTTTTAAACAGTGCTTAGAAAATTGAGTTTTTTACGGGAAAGCAAGCATTCATGCTAATATAACATTAAGATAAGTTATTCTACACACTTTTTTTTGTTATATAGTACTACAAGTTGTTTCAATAAGAATTCTACCAATAAACATTATGTGATTTCCATTTAAAACAACGTTTCTTGGTAAGTATATTTACCAGGGCTAAACATCAAAACAAGTAATATCTTACTGTTATGGCACTAGAAATACATTAATCAAGTCACCGTACAGCAAAATTCAACGTTTCACAACATATATATTTTCCCCTATAGTACTGTCCTGTTGTTGTTTAGGTCATCAGCCGAAAGGCTGGTTTGAACCTCTAGAGGCTTTACTAAGTAAAACGAGGAGTGAGGTGGGTTACCAATGTCTTCCTCACTGAGTGGAAAAATATGCATATCAGCATGCCAGGCCCACCGCAAAGCAACTACTTTCCACCCAGCAAATGACACCTTTACTAAATTTACCGCAGGGTCTGGCTGTATAATGAAATTCATTAGGCCGCTCTCACACCGGTGAGACTCGACTGCGACTCGACCTCGACTCAACGTCCGATACGAGTCCTATCCTTACATTTATTTGTTCGACCTCCCCCCAATACGACCTCGATGCAACCTCGATTGAACCGATGCGACTCAGTCTGTCCAACATCTCGACCAATCGCGTATGACCATGGCAAACGAAGCAGCCAACGTAGCCTTTGTGTTTGAAGTTGAAAAATATCTGTGTCTGTACAATTTTAATTTGACAGAACATTGTTATGCTCTACAAGGTAAGGTAAGCTACATGTCTGCTGAAATATTTGTCAAGCTGGGTTCTCGTAATGGAAAAATATTTGTTTAAGATTGTGGCCTTAATATGGCATTTTAGAGCAAAAACGTGCAAAATCAAAAGTTGTAGAAAATTATAAAACCAACTAGTTTTATTTCAAGAATTTTTTTCTACAGAGCCATTAGGCTCAGTGTGATTTTCTGTATTCAGTTCTACAAAAGTTGATTTTCATTTAACGTCATTCACTCATGATTAAAATTATGTTTTTTTAAATTAATTTTTACGTTGTTTTTTCATGATCAAGAATAGTTTATATGTTTAATTATTTACATTGTCAAGAAAACTTCGTTAGATTGTTTTATGCCAGATTATTAATGTTAATTTTAGCTGTATTCGAAATATCTGTAGTCCATATACCCAAAATTGTTGTAGTATTGGTTTATACATTAATCTTTTGTGGTAATGAAAGATGTGATCGAGGCAAGGTAGCAAAGTTGTTAGAGTCTGTTGTTACGTTGGAGTTGTTTGTTTTTAATGGTGCTCCATGTTAGCTTCGGTAAAGAAAAAGTTTGGGGTAGTTCGAGGGATTTCGAAATGTGAGTGCAATAACACAGGTTTCTTGGGGAATTACAGATCTTCACTTTGTATGGTTTGCCCATAACCTACAGATAGTGTGTCAAATTATTTACACTCAGTCTGTTAGTTGCAGGGCTAAAATAAATAGTTATGTATATTATCACACGGTCAGCCAATTAAATAACTGAATCGTTTAAGAACAGAAGAGGTAGAGGTGTAAAAGACATTAATCAGAGTTATCTCCTCTGAAAGTAATGAATTTCATAATACAGCCATACAGGCCTTGTGGTGAATGAATTGAAGGAGTCATTTGCAGAGTGCTTTTCAGAGGGCTGGCATGCTGATAAGTGTACTTTTTCACTCAGTGAGGAAGGCAATAGTAAACCACCTACTTCTCTTTTTACTTAGTAAAACCTCTACAGGTTCAAACCAGCCTATCGGCTGATGACCTAAACAACAACACTGTGTATGGTACAATTAAAAAATTTAAAATAATAATAAAAAGTATAAGAAAAGGTCACATATTTCTTAGATAATCATATTATTCCATTATGGTTTTTAAAATTAAATACATAATTTAAATTCAAATACAATTTTAAGTACGGTGGTCTCATAGGATGATTACATTACAGATAAGCTTCAACGTAAACACCTTTGTAACTGATACTTAGAAGAATACAAGAGATCCACATAAAATAATTAATAAAAATAATAATTCTGTTGAAAGCGTTTTTTATTTTATTAAAGTAATTTCTTTAATAAAGAAAAACAACTACTATTTATTATTTTTATTAACTTAAATTTATATTACACAGATACTTTTATTAAAAAAGAGACGTAATCATGAATACAATATAGCTACAGAATTTCATTGCATAGAATACCTAATAGTGTAACTTGAACATTATTACATGAAACTGTATTTTTTATTTAAAATAATAATCATAATTGCAATCATTATAGTATTCAAGTTTAGATGCAGTTATTCTTTTAAATAATTATTCTCGTTAAAGAGTATGTTGTGAAGAAAAATGAAGGAGAAGGAAAAGGTGAATGGGTCGGGGGAAAGAGGTATAGAGGATGATGTGTTTAAAACAAGTGGATGATAATACATGTAAATATAAACAGGAGCATTAATGGTAGTAAAACTATTTCAACATTGCATTAACGTTTTGTTTATTTGAAATACTCGTTGAAAAGAAAGAAATATTTAAAGAGTTGTTTAAAATTGTTTGGTTGGAATCTTTCCAACTATTGAAGGAATCTTTCCTGATGTCCTTTTACCAGTTACAGAATGATCAGTTCTTTGCCCTACATACTGTTAATATATTTTTCTTCTGATTAAATTGATAACAACGCTCAGAATAATAAAATAATAAATAAACAGGATTGTAAAAAATGATTGAACATATCGGTGGCATTTAAGTTCAAATATTAGACTAATAAACAATTCGAAAGTATTAAGATCGATTCCCGTAAAAATTATTGAAAACCTAATTATCTCCAATTTATTTGAATCTGACTCACTCAAAATGAAAACTAATTTTTTTTTCACTTGATGACCATTTTGATCAACTTTAAAGACAGTTTGTCTTGATGTTTTCTTTCGTTTCCAAATGGTTTTTATTCACTGTTGTTTAGGTCAACAGCCGAAAGGCTTGTTTGAACCTCTAGAGGTTTTACTAAGTAAAACGAGGAGTGAGGAGGTGTACTTCTGCCTTCCTCACTGAGTAGAAAAGTAACCTATGCTTATCAGTCTGCCAGGCCCTCCGAAAAGCATCTACTCTGCACCCTGTAAATGACACTTTCACTTCATTCACCACAGAGTCTGGTTATATAATGAAATTTATTACTTTCAGAGGAGTTAACTCTGACTAGTGTCATTTACACCTCTACCTCTTCTGTTTTTTAATAGTCCAGTCATATGCTGACCACGTGATAAGCAATAGAACTATTTTTTGTAGCCCTGGAACTAGCAGATCGAGTGCGAATATTTAACACTCCACCTGCCTGTTATGGGCTTTCACTCCATATAAAAATTAAAAACTTTCTTTTTTCCGACCATATATGCATTCTTCTTTCATCTTAGAATTTTGGTGTTACGAGTAGTTTCTTTCCTTCTTATAGCATTTGTTGTCTCACACTTCTAACTACTTTTACTAGTACGAGTATTTGAACAAGCTACCTCGTCTCCGAAAATCAGTTATTTAACAGCTGACTCGCGGTAACAACTTTTTCTCTAGACCAACCCGGCGGGTAACAGAAATAAAAAAGTTTTTATTTAATTTTTTGTTTAATCATTAATATCATTATTTACAAATGTAAAATTACAAGTAAATTTGTTAAAAAAAAAGAAAAATACAAGAAATATAACTGCGACACCCAGTGTTGAATGTTCTATACCTTAACGAACTAGAGACTGCAGATGAAGGCGGAGCATAGTGACCTAGATCACAGCATAGAGCCAATTGACTTTCGTTAATTGTATCCTGCGTTGTCATGTTATGGTCTCGCTGTGAATGACAGCCTAACAAAAACTCAGCTGTAGTTCGGTGTAAGAGATTGTGACTTAGCGAAGGGGCAACCTCACACCCGACCTTGGCTGTTATTGGCTAGATTCATCTGCAGTGTTTAGTTCGTTGGAGTATAGTGTGAAAATTTGTACTATTGTATGGAATTAAATTTTTGAAAAAACAAGTAAGAAAAAGGAGGAAGTATTATTTTGATTTATTTTTTTTAATTAAATTTATTTATGACACAACAGGTCTATATTCCACTAGCTCTGCAGTCGCTTTGATGGAATTCCAGGAAGATTTAGTCTTCCAATTTGTCGTATTTACTCGTTAGGAATGTTGCTTAGTTTGTTATAAAATCGTGCTTAGCTTGATCGAAGACTCAAACGGAGAAGTCATATGGAAAAACAACTTGAGCTGAAGTTACGTCAATGTTCTAGCTCTTAAACAGTAAGTCTCAGCCTTCCCTTACAAACAAAGTCTTCTAGTACAAATTAATTCTTAAACCAGTTTAGAGTTATAGGTTAGAGCTATGGGGTACAGCCAATTCATCGAATACAGAAATACTACTCAATACTCAATCAAAATTCCTGAGACTGATTAATGTAGCCCCATGGTATGTAACGAAATAAAATTGCACAATGATCTAAACCTACCCCTCATAAAAGAGGAATTTAGACAAAGTAGCGAGAAACATTAAGAAAAGTTAGAAGAGCATGAAAATCCTTTCGTAATCAACCTCCCGACAACAGCGAAGATACCTACTAACAGACTAAAACGTTTTAAATATTGAACTACCTAACCTTCACAATTTTGTTTATCATTTAACTTTTAATTTAATTTAATTTTTTTCTACTTTTAGTACTTATACATGGTATGACTATCATCTCCATTATGGTAATCGTCATCTTCAACTTCAACTACTTCATAAGACATTAATGTAGATTTCGGTGAAGTTTAGATTTGTTTTTTGTACAGAGTTTAGTCTTTTGAAACACACTACTGAGTGTGTTTTTGATTCAATAAACGTCATTATTCAGTCTCTTATCGTATTTTCTTAAAGTTTATATTTATATTAAAATAAAACTGATTGCAAAAAATTACACAATGTTAAAAAAACTAATTACTAGTAAGAAAAGCCACAGGATTGTATTTATTTAAACTATGATAGTCGGAAAAACCAGTAGCTACAGATAATAAATATTTGTTTTACAAAATTAACAGTAGTTTTACGGTTATAATTAAATTGTATTCGTTATAAAATAAGAGTAATCGAATTTTATCTTAGGTTATTATAATTTGTAGAAAATTTTGGATTGAAAGAAATTGTTCGTTAGTCTAAGACTAAATCAATCTCATTCCTAGTTTATTATTCTCAAATATTTGTAAAGTAAAATATTTATCATGAAACAACACCACCGTTAAATTAAAATATAAGGTTAACAATAATAGCGAAATGTTAAAATTTAGTAAAAATACAATTATTGCAAACAATTGGATTTATAAAAAATGTTTCAACTTTGTAATTCGCAAATTTAATATTTTTTTCAGAAAAATAACCAGCATCAGAGTTTTTCAAGATTCTTGTGCACGCTGAAATATTCTAATTTTCTTTTTGTTTTATTGATTATGTTGTTAAGTATAAATAAAAATCCCGTTATTATTTTAGACCAATTAAACAAGAAGTAATTAATATATTGTTTGATATGTGTAAATATTTTTTTAGTACCCCTATTACTGTCTTTATTAATATGCAAATTAGGATTAACCTATTGTTTTTTTTTTCATAAAATTTTCACCACTTTCGTGGATATTTTTTTTATTGCTTTAACCCATCTTTGAACGCACTTGAGTTTTCACAGAACATATAGAGAGCAGTTTTGCCCATAACAAGCAGGTGGAGTATTAAATTATTCGCACTCGATCTACTAGTTCTAAAACAAGAATAAATAGTTCTGTTACTTATTACATGGTCAGCAAATTATATGTCTGAAGCATTTAATAACAGTAGAGGTAGAAGTGTAAAAGACACTAGTCAGAGTTATCTCCTCTGAGAGTCATGAATTTCATTATACAGCCAGACCCTAAGGTGAATGAAGGGATGACGTCACTTTCAGGATGGAATAGATACTTTTTAGAGGCCCGGCATGCTGATAAGCATACTTTTTCATTTAGTGAAGAAAGCAATGTATAAACCACCTCATTTCTTCGTTTTACTTAGTTAACCCTCGTCCAAATTAGCCTTTCGGCTGATGACCTAAACAACACAGGAGCACTATTATAAAAATTTCAGTTCTGAGACTTCAGATCAGAATCTATCAGTAATATTGTTGTCTTTTCTTATTCTTATTTTTATTAAGGACACTATCTTTATTTTATATATAACATTTAGAGCATTATTTTTCTTTCATGGTTTTTATCACTAACATTATTTTGTTTAATTTAAGTGTTATTTTTACTAACTTAGACATTTTTCAAATAAATTAAAAAATATGATTGTAAAATGTTTTTATTCCGCAATGTTATTACAACTTAGGATTCTTCTGACTTCCATTTAGCTCAAATATTTAGCAGAAATAACTATACGTTGGAATCTTCATAAAAGCTCTAATTGTGTTTATGAACCAAAAACATTTTTCCGGTATTTTATTACAGAACAGAGAATTTTGTACGGTTCCACCCTCATGATTCCAAAAATTTATTCTTCGCCACTACCATTTAGCAGAGTATATTCAACATGTTTCTGATATATTTTCCAACCATCTCTATTAATTGTTGGTTTTTTTTATGTAGTTCTTTCTTGCAACCTTTACTATCAGTCCGATATTCGAGACATTATCTAACGTAGGACCTTATAAAAAATAAATAAAAGATAAATTTAAATAGAATTTAAAAACTCTACCGCTATAAAAAAAAGAAAAAAAAGCTATTTTTATTATTTTTACAATAAAACAGAACAGTTATGATTAATAATGTAATATTAAAAACTGGACAATATCTTAAATATTATGAGTTTCGTTTAAAATCGTGAGAAAGTACAAAGTACACTTTAAAAACAATATATTTTAAAACATAAAATAATATAAGCTAACATATAAATATATTAAGGATGAGGAAATTGGCTATTGTAATCAACAATCAAATAAGTAACCTTATGATATTAAAACCTCTATACTCCGTACCTTAAAGAGAAAGCGGGTGTTGAAAATATGAAATGTACATGAACGAAAAGATTCAATATCGTACATACAGTTAAAATTTTAACATAAATTACCATAAAATTTCTATTTTATTTATCAATATGAATAATAATAATAACAATAAATTCATAAATTTAAATGTATAATACTTTTGGTTATTACTTCAATAGTTCAACAAACTATTTTATAGTTTATAAGTAATAGTTATGTAATGATTACCATGAATTGTTATTGTTTTATTATAATAATTATTTAAGTTTATAATATTAAGTTTATTAGTAAGGTTAAAGATCATAGTTTTAAAGAAGTAGTTAACTTTTGTTATTTCTTTTTAACGCGTCCGTTAAAAAATGTAGTACGGTATTATTGTTTGATAAATGTTAACATGAATTTGTTAATACTTGTATTATGATATAATTATTTTTATTAAATTGTATAAGTTAATTTATAGATTCTACATCTATATTTATAAAAATGCAAAAATCTCACGGACTCACTGACTTACTCAGTGAGTCCTTAGAGCTTGAAGGAAAGAAAATTAAGGTATTTACATTTTGTCTACTGATTTAAAAGGTCCAGTAATTAAAAGGAAAGATTACAAGGAGGGATATTTACGTTAAACAACATTTGTGCAGATTATAATTTGCCAATATCTCTCCAAAAGAATAAAGTAATGACTTTTCTAGAAAATTTCCGGTGAGGTCAAAATTAGAAATTAATGAAAACATTTTAGAACAGGTAGCCTATCCAATTATTTTAAATATTTGGGACGTGATCTGTCTTTCGCAGAATGTGACAAAATAGTAAACTAAATACTAGTAGGTGTCATTATCGCCCCCTTTGATTAGGCACTGTGCTGCCGGCTACAAAGCTTCCGACTTAGCGACAGAGGGAACTGCTAATAGTTCCGAAAGGGGCGGTAGGCACTGCAGAGGACTTTTAACCGCCCCCACCGCTGCGCACTGGAGACTACATAAAGAGCGCTTCATTGCGCCCGAGATGATTTGATTCCGATCCACTCTACAGCAGATGAGATATTCATTATCGGCACACGGATACCGGACTCCAAAGAAGGCTCATCGACAACCCCGCAAGAGATGATACTTCCGCTCGCCAATCCGACGCCGTAAGCCATCGCTCGGGACCGTCATCGCCCGCTGCCGCGAGCGATGCCCGCAGCGGTCCCTCGACCGAGCCTTGTGACCCCCAGATTCCGACAAAGCAGTCATCGACACTTCTACGAGGGAAGAAGATGACGGCTCCACTGGATGACAACACGCCGTGTCGCCCACCTTCTCGACCACCACGACGACTACGACCGACGCTTTACCAAGACGATCAACGCTTAAACTGCCATTTTCAGGTCCACTAAAAATTAAAGATTTTATCTCGCCACATAATGTCATCATTTGGTGACAAGGGTTTAAGAATATTTACGGGACGATACATAGAACGTTGAAGAATATAACTAGGAAAGAACCACGTTTAAATTTTCATAAAACGATTGGGATACCTGTATTATACGGAATTGAAGAGTGGGCACTTTCGAAGAGGGAACGAAATAAGTTGCAGGGGGGAGTAGGTAACAGCATATTGATTATTAGCGACTACTTTGGGTTAAGAAATAGTGGGTTTAAACGTATAATAATTTTTCAGACCGTAGCCGGGAATCGAACTCGGGACCTCTTCTCAAAATCGCTCTGCAGCGTAGAGCGCTAACCATTGGACCACGGAAGTGGAAAATTAAATCTTAGATTTGTGATTTTTTTATCAATATTCTCTAAATGTAAATATTTATATCTGAAAAGCGTTGAATATAAATTCCAGTGTGTTTCAAAATGCGGTTTATATTTCCGATTGTTTTGGTAAGAATTCTTATCATTCCATTCTTCAGGAAATTGAAAATATCCTTTGAATTTCAATGTTTCACATCTAAAATCAATAAGTAGAGCCAGAAAATTGGTCGATAGTTTGAATTGTAACAGTTTTCGATAACAAATTAACATTAAGGAACTGTACGGTTTTAGAGAATGCATTTATAATGAAGTAAAAGCTAAGGTATGGAAAGAATTGGTTAAAAATAATATTTTAACGGTAGAATAACATAATTTATGTGGCAAAGACAATACATAAGAATCTGGAATGGGTCTCAGTTGCCAAATGTAGCAAGGTCGGTATTAAAAAATAAAACAGAGATGGTAAGTTAACAAGACAAAGATGTAAATGTTGTTGAAGAAAGACATTATTGTAATGGGACCAGGTAGTTTTAAAAAAACACACATTTGTATGTATATGTATAAAATATATTATAATACGGTTGACAATAGGTAAATAACTCGTTTGTGAGGTCACGGAATGTTTGTTACTGACCTAACACAATAACGATTATGGTGAGGAAGTTCTTGATAATATTTCTGGTACGGTAGGCCTTTAACTTGCTACTCAACATTCTTTTTCAATTTCAGAATGATTTGACCCGAGTCCTTACATATTTGTGTAAATTTAAGTATCTAAGATATTTTCGAAATTAACCGAAATATTTTCAAAAATATTAATAAACATTATATTGTTAATAAGCATTTATTAATAATGAAATTAAGTTTCATTCCTTATTTTAAATCCTGATTTTGAAACATTTTGTTATTATTACTAATAAAGAAAGGATACATTTTAAATTCGTTGTTACTAACCATTGATTAGTATTTTTTTAATGGTCGGAGGTAATTTTATACCAAGTTTTTGTCTGCAATTAGATCACCAACTCTCATTTGCTATTTTTATGTCTGTCTGTTTTTCTGTGGAATTGTTTGTAGTGTTAAAATTGTAAAACCAAGAAATTTCAGGGGTGGTAAGTTATAAATTTATTTAAATAACTTTAGAAATTTCTGAGAAGAGTTACAAGGAAAATTTTGTAAATAACTTATAATTCATAATTCGGAAATGTTTTAAAAAGAATCTCTTCCCCAATGAACAATTTTCGGTGTTTTCAGGTGTATTTACACAGGTAATTGAAGTGAAATATAAACGATACTAAAAGACGGACTGAAACAGCTGTACTAACATTTCACGAAGCTATCAAAATTATCCGTTTCTTCAAAGCTGTTGACGTGCAAGGCAATGCTCCAACCGATTTCAATGTATGGTAGCAGATTTATTGTGCAACAAAGCCGAAGTAAATTCTTGCGACTCATTTTATTAATGAGAGTAAAATATCGAATAAAACATTACATTATGACTTAAACGTCCCTTGCGTCAACGAATCATTCCTAAAATTATTCCGCAGGTTCACAGACAGATTTCAAAATCATAGTGATTCCTAAATACGCAACATTAATTCTTTCAATCTACCAGGATTTGCCTAAGAGGACTTGAACACGGTTGTAGTGGAAACATGATACATTAACACAAGATTAGTAGTAAAAATTAGTAGTAAAAAATAAAAATTAAATTTTACACATTGCCCATAACAGGCAAAATGAGTGTTCAATTGTTTTCACTCGAGTTCTAGCACAACAAAAAATAGTTCTGCTACCTATCATATGGTCAGTAAATTATATGACTGAAGTATTTAAGAACAGAATAGGTACGGGGGTAAAAGACACTAGTCAGAGTAATCTCTTCAGAGAATCATGAATTTCATTATACAGCCAGACGCTGTGATGAATGAGGTGAAGGTGTCATTTGCAGGGTGGAAAGTAGATGCTTCTCCGAGGGCCTGGCATTCTAATAAGCATACTTTTCTACTTAGTGAGAAAGGCAATAGTAAACCACTTCACTCCTCGTTTTTACTTAGTAAAACCTCTAGAGGCTCAAACCAGCCTTTCGGCTGTTGACCTAAACACAATAAAAATAATATATATTATTATTATATAGAGGTTCTAAAAATGAACACTATTTTTTTGAAATTACACTGTAATAATTTTTGGTAGTTGCCATTGCATGGTTGCAAATTAAAATAACACAAGGGTTTTTAATTTTCATTGTAACATAAATTTTATATTCTAACCTAAACTTCTCTCAATATAACTAAAGGGCCAACCCTTTACGAACCCAAGCGCAGTTGACTAACCAGCTAGTTTATAAATAAAATAAAATATTTATACATTTCTTAAGTTAGTTCTATCTTACAAATAGAATCTTATAATTACAAGGTTAATCAAGAGCAGAATATCGCACAAGACGAAAAATATTTTTTCTTTATTAGTAAAGATACCCTTTTTAATAAAGACTAGAGATTAAAAGAAGGGAAATTTTTTATAACCAGTAGTTACCTACGTAAAGTGAAATTAATTAAAATACTATTATCAGTATGATCTGGGCCACGAACTGGGGGTAATTAGTGGTAACCGCGCGCACACACGCAGACTTATCTATAGCCCTTGTACCCCTACACTTGTACAGAATAAGTAGGCTGTACGATACAGGATTTGTAGGCTATAGTAGGAACCTATGGTAATAGGCTACAAAGATTCAATCTAAGTTAAGTAAATTAATGTCACTTTCTTGGAAAACCTCACCCTGAGTTTCTTTTTTAAGTTAAACTAATGTTTAACTTAAACAAATAATTTCTCTTCAGAAACGTTTATCATGGTTTACGTATCTTCTTCCCACGATACTTTAAATACTAACGTTTTATCAATTAACTTTTGCTTAACTATTAACTTTAATTAATTTGCGAAAATATCTATAAAAATAATTCAAAATTAAGTGAATATATTAATCGAAATGGCTACAAATATTTTTATTAATTACAAGTATTATTTAATATAAATTAAAACTAATAAATCAATTTTGCAAAGTTTACTGATAGATCTACGTGTAAATTTGCTACTTAGTTAACTAATTTATTGTTAGAAACTATTTTTTTAAATTTTATTTTGTTATTCGGAGAAACCACTTCATTTTTCTTTAAACCGGCCAATTTCAACCACTGATTTTTCCCAGATTATTTTTCTTTCAATGTGGATTTGAACAGATTGCACAGTGGTTTATGTAGGCTATTTTAGCTTGTCAAAAAATCAATTCGCTTAGTTATCCGGTGTTACTTAACAATTATTCAAAAAAGGCTTTTCTTCCAGTTGAGTTAACTGAGCGGTTTCTTATATCAGGCATACATAGGGCTATTTTTGGAGTGTAAATTTACTTCTCTCATTGAAATTATCATTATTTCAAAGAGTAATAATATATTATTTACCAATTTATAAATGTGATGCGCTCAGAGAAAAGGGAAAATATTATCGGGTCCGGGAGAATATTTTACAATATGATGAAATACATGAACATACGTCAAAATTATCGATTTTAGGTTATGATTGTACACAAATCTCCGATCTCTTTTCTACAAGAAGGCATGATTGGTAGTTGAAAAAACTACCTTTATAATAAGATAGACAAAGAAGTATAAATCCAAGTCGCGTTCAGAAGAAGGGACCTTAGGGTGATATGGAGATTTTACATTGTCACCCGAAGGTCCCTTTTAATATAATTCCAATTTTATATTTGGTTTGTTAGTTTAAGATATGTATTCTTGTTTCAAATATTTTTAATTGTATAATTGTAAATATGATTTTATTTTTTTATCTGTTAGTATAAGTATAATGTAGTCTTTACGTGCTGTGTTTTTTCTGTGAATGCAGTATTATCTTCAAAAACATACAGTTTTGTTTATTTTCAAACTAGAATAGTAAAACAAAAACCATTTTTTTCAGCAGCTTTTAATTTGCATGGTTGCAAGAAAACATGTTTATATTTTTAAATATCTTCTTTATCTTTGAGAATATGTTAACAATAATCTTTAAACAGGTTTTTCCGAAAATTTATAAAAATACTGTATAATATTTGTTATATTGTAGCTTTCATTTTAAACCTAAGGTTTAAAAAAAACCATTATTTTCAGCTGTTTTTTTGTCCACAAGGTAAGCTAAAAAAACCACTTTTGAGAAATTTCACCCTAAGGTCCCTTTTCCCAGAGCGATTCACAAATATGTAATTCATGATAATAATGGCAGACCATGGGAGGCTACACGTCGTTTGTTGTCGACCCAGAGGAAGTCGCATCCTCTGATGACACCTAATGGTTTGACATATTCTCCGCAGGCGATTGCTGACACTTTCGCTTCGCATTTTGAACGACATTTTGTTGCCCCTCCGCCCGTTCATCATGACCAGGATGAACTCATTCATGATGAAGTCAACTCAACGCTCTCTGACCCTACGCCCTGTAACTTACAGCCCTTCACGGAGGATGATGTCACCTCTGTAATTTCCTCGATTAATCCGCGTAAGGCCCCTGGTCCTGATAATGTCTCTGGATACGCCATCCTGAATTCCCCGCCAGATCTAAAGCTTCATCTTTTGACAATTTTCAATGCAGTGTTGGCGCTGCAACATTTCCCCTCTTCGTGGAAGGTTTCCAAAGTCATTACTATTCTGAAACCCCACAAACGTCCAACTGATCCCGAAAGTTATAGACCAATTTCCCTTTTGCCGATCCTGTCAAAATTATTCGAAAGGCTTCTTCTCCCACGCCTGCGACCTGTTGTTGAATCTGTTCTTCCCCCCGAGCAATTTGGTTTTCGTCAAGGACACTCCACAACTACCCAACTCCTCCGCATCGTCACGGCACTTGTGGATGCCAGAAATTCTTACTGTGACACGACGGCTGTACTGCTTGATTTTCGGGCTGCATTTGACCGCGTCTGGCATATGGGCCTCCTTTACAAACTGGCACAATTCTTTCCCCCCTCAACTGTCCGATTACTCCATTCCTATCTTACTGGAAGACAATTCCAAGTCTCTGTCACTATTCCTCAGTTCCACATGGCCATGTCCCCACTCACCCCTTCGTCCGCGGGTGTACCTCAGGGCTCGGTCCTTGGGCCCATCCTCTATCTTATGTACACCTTCGATTTTCCTGTCCGTGATTCAATCCAATTCGGACTGTTTGCCGATGATGCTATCCTGTACCGTCACGGCAGATGCCTCCGCCTCAATTGCCGCGCGCTTCAAACTCAGCTTCTAGACATCACTAGCTGGTGTCGTGTCTGGAGACTATCACTTAACCCCACAAAATGCGAAGCAATCCACTTTACACTAAAACGCAATGTTCCTCCGCCTCTACGATTGGAAGGGGAACTCCTCCCATGGCAGAACAGCGTGAAATATCTAGGGGTTGACCTAGATAAACGATTGACACTTCGACAGCACATTGACAGCAAGCTTAGCAAGGGTAGGGCCTTGTTCGCTTTACTCATCCCTTTGTTCCTCTCTCCTGCATACTCCTCAAAACTGAAACTTCTGATGTACTCCTCTATCCTACGTCCTTTCCTTTTGTACGGGTCACCGGTATGGTGGCCCTTTCTCTCCAAGTCCAACAAAAGACGTACTTCAGCATACCAGAACAAAGTCCTCCGGTGCATCACACAGTTCCACTATCTTATATCCAATCGCATCATACACGAACACCTTCTCTTCCCTTCTATGGAGGACTTTATTTACAATACCTCGAAACGGCTACACGACGCTGGGAAAACTGACGGACCCCAGATCATTCAGGACTTGTACCGACGCCTACACCCACCTGAAGTCTCTATCCCATTACCATTCCACGACTTTATCTAAATTTTAGAATGACCCACTTAACAAAATTTAGAGTTGCCACATTTTTATTCTGCCCTGTATTCCTCTTATTTACCCATGCCCCTCCTACTTGTATGACTCACTCCCCCCAGTTGGTAGTTGTCCCCATGTTCCTATGCATAATCACTCCACTACGGTGAAAAGAGCCGCCATTTTAAATTAATAAACACTCAGAAGATAAAAAGGCCGGTGATTATGCCAAACTCTACCCTTTCCGTCTCCCCTGAAATCATAAACTAACCCCTACCTTAAATTATACCTTAAGTCCACGTTCAGTAAAATGCATGCCTTCCCCTCACCAAAATATTAGGCCTCCCACAAAACTGAAAAAAGGCCACTGAAAAATAAAATAAAATAAAAGAGCCGCTCTTAAACCCACTTGTCCCTTAATTTAAATTTTCCACAAATAACTTCTAAAAATAAATTACCTCCTTTCAAGTCCCAGTTCCAATGTCCCACGAACCAGAATCCTATTTCCTATTTAAACTATAAAATTCCCCCTAAATTTCTTGAGGTTGCAATTATTCTGTTATATTGTTCCCCGAGCGACCAGGTGTTCCTTAACACGATGTCGCCATCATAGGGCTTCTTAGCCCTCTCAACCAGGATTCAGGATTCAGGATTCAGGCAGAACTCAAGTGTTTTTTTTTTCATAATTCATAACGTGTGTACGTTACAATATTACTATTATTGTTCTTTTTATTTTTTTAAATTTTAATGTTACAAAATCATTGTTGGAAATGTACGAGTATTTCTAAAACTATAACTTGTACGTATTTATATGTCTAAAAAACTGGTGCTTGGAAATATTTTATTAAAGGTGTTATAATTATTGTTAAGTAAGTAGTTAAACAAAACAAATGAACAAATGAGTTTTTTACATCACATGTACACTAAAATGGGAATCATGTCATCAGTGTTTTTAAACAACGTTCAAATTCTACATACAACCTGATACAGCATAATATTTTGACCTCACCTGGGCATGCGACTAACGTGGAGGCTTACATATGGAGCAAAAGAAAGCGCATAAATTTTTAATACCAGTAGCTATAATGGAAGCTTAACAGAAAATGCAAATTATTGGTACTAATCAAATTATCAATTTTAATAAACAGTGTTCAAACCTATCTGGACATAAGAGTTACAATTCTGGGATACAACAAATCACAGTAACGTTGAAATAATTTAAAGGTTTCAGTTCGAAATACTTTGTAACATCACAGACCCGCCTTGGTACATACCCAACACTATAATATACAGAAACACGAAGACTCTTACAGTACAAGTAAATTGCACCAGTTACCAAACACGACTTGATTTTTTTGCGTCCTGGAGACTCCAGGAGGAGTATAGGACATGTCAGCAATCATCAGGATGATCATCAGAATCCAGAAGCCACCATATTTCTTAGACAATAGTGAAACACACAGAAGACTACCTTACAAATTTATTACTTTCTCTTGCCTATATGAATATATAGGAAGGAAAGTAGCATAATTTTCATGTATATTTTTCGAAATCGAGTTTTCACTGGATCTACACGTTTTCAGACTTCCTGAACCCCAAAATATTTTTTTTAGCGATTGGTGTGTGTCTGTGCGCGCGCGAGTGGGCGTGTAAAAATAATATCTCTAAAACGGAACATCGTATAAACTTGAAACTTGAAACTTAAGCTAGATACTACTACCGGACCCGACACGAAGATTTTCATCAAAATCGGTCGACCAAAAGTAGTAGTTTATTCGTATCATTTTTCACATTTTTGCGATTTTGTTAAAACCGGCTCCTACGATTTTTTAAAAATTGCCTTATTTACTACATTTTTTATCCTCTACAAGATAGGGTAGGCGCCATGACTGCTGAAATTCTTGGGGAGGCTGTTTTCTCGTAAAAAATTGTTTTGTTTTTTGAGATTGTGACTTTAATATGAATTTTAGCGCAAAAATGTGTATAAAAAAAGTTGTAGAGAATTTAAAAACATACAAATTATGTTTAAAACACTTTTTGTATAACGCTAATTTAGCGGTAATTAGCGATTTTCTGTTGTTGTTTTTTACGAAAATGTGTAAAAATATCGATTTAGTAATATTTCAGCCTTAGTATGCATTTCACGACAAAAGTGTTTAATGAAATTGATAGGAAATTAAAAGATCTTCAACTTTTATTTAGAGCATTTTTCTGTACAGAGCCTAGTTTAGAGCAAAAGAGTGATTTTCCGTATTTTTATGCCAAAGTGAGGTTGATTTTCATTTTGCGTCTTTCACTCATGATTAAAATTAGGTTATGTTTATTGAGGTTAGTTTTTTTTGTTTATTTCTAATGTTAGGTTATATTGCTAATTATTTGCATAGGGAAGAGAAAGTTTTGTGAGTGTTTCACACCAGAGTTTTTTAATACACTATTATTATTTATTCTACATTCACATCAAGAAAAAACAACAAAATTATGAATTTATAGAGTGACACAAGGGGGTATTCCTTACTTTTGATTAATACTCGCAATACATCTACTCATTGTTTTATGAGAGCAGATTGTAGATTTACAGTAATACAAAAAAATAAGTTGATATCGAGAAGATTAAGTGGTGTACTATTAAAGTACAATATTTTTTGCATGTTGTAATTACTTTTTTACTGTGGTTACATTTAGTTCATGATGAATTTACTTATTTGATATGTACCATGATGCCTTTAGGATGTATATTCTAATATATATAATTTATTTTAAATTATTTCTTAAAGACGACATTAAAATCTAGATAAGTGTAATACCGAGAAAAATTAGTAATTAATTGAACATATTTAAAAATTAATTATGAACATATTTACAACTAAATAATAGTAAGTTACATAGTTATGAACCTGCTAACTGTACCTACTAACGTTTCATATTATACAACGAAAAAAATTTATTTTACACACCTAATTAAAAATAACAAGCTTAATTATCACAATTTAATTGATTTATAGCAGTCGTGATAAATATATAATATTAGATGTCCAGTGAAGTTAGTTCCACGTACGATCGTGTAAGGTTATAACTAGTCTTTATTGTAACACATCTATTTTATCATAATATCTACAACATATATATATATATATATATATATATATATAAAACTGTGTTATAGTACGACACATTTCATTATATGTTATAATTACATACCTTACTACATACTATATGTTATAATTATAATATTTTATAAACTGTTGTAAAGTCTAGTGTAATAATTATTATTATTGTAGGTGTTAAACATATATTACAGAATTATATAAAATCATAGTCAAGAATTTATTAGTTTTTAATTTCATATTGCGGTTATATGTGGTAAGATTCATTATTGGGTTAAGTTTTTTGAGCTGATTAGCTAAATACTTTTAAATCAAAATTTATATATAACCTAGTTTGTGGTAAAATTCATTCCTGAGTTTAGTTTTTTGAGATTATTAGCTAAATACTTTTTATCAAAATACCGGGTGTTTCATGAAGAGGTTGCTATTTTGAATTAATATACCGGACGTAACACACACTCTACAGACTGGAAACTTTACAGTTATAATAAATAAATATGGAAAAAAGTACCCTCGAGTTTCATTTGGTTGTGATTAATCAAATCAAAATGGCGGAAAGTAATTTTATATGCATAACCATTTCAAATTAGTGATTAGTTACAATGTTACTTAAGTAATAAGACGAAAGAAATGAAAGAAATATGAAAGTGATAAATTATAAATGAAGACAATTTGTTTCATTAACCTTTATTCGAACTGATGGCTATCAGTAGCTATGCACTGATAGCAAAGAAACAAAAATGAGTCATACGCGTTTTTGAAAAACTGCCGAGGTATCAAAAGTATAATTTTCTTTAGCTTTTATTTGTTATCGGAAACTGTCCTTACTTTATTGACAACCACCCAATTCGATCGCTGCTTTTCGCTGTATTTTTTGACGTGTTCGGCATGAATTTTTTAATAGGGACCCCCAGTGGAGTTTGTTCAGGAATGGCTGTCAACTGGTCATCAGAAAAAGTTGCTTACCCAACTAGTGTTACTTAATAATAGCGACTTTCTACCCGCTGACTGACTGGGCTGGCCCGAGGCCAGTATCATTTTATATATTATTTTCTTATTCCGCCATTTGTTTTGATTAATCATAAGCAAATGAAACTCAGGGTACGTTTTTACATATCTATTTATTACAACTGTAAAGTTTCCAGTCTGTAGAGTGTGCGATACGTCCGGCATATTAATTCAAAAATAGCAAACTCTTCGTGGGACACCCGGATATATAGTACGTATTAAGATTCATTTCTGAGTTTAGTTTTTGAGATTATTAGCTAAATACTTTTTAATCAAAATTTGTGTGAACTTCAATTGTGTCTCATTACTATATCAACAAAAATCTGGTGTGAAACACTCACAACTCTCTTGCCAATGTAAGTAATAATGACGAATTTAACCTGTGTTTAATCATTAGTAAACTATATAAAATTAAAAACATAACCTAATTTTAATCATAAGTAAATGATGCAAAATAAAAATCAACCTCTGTAGAACTAAAAAATACGTAAAATCACTAATTGACGCTCAACTGAGACCTGTAGATAAAGTTTCGCAATAAAGATTGCCGGTTTTTGAATTTCCTGTAAATTTTATTAGCCTATAAACATTTGTTTCGTAAAATGCATGATGAGGCCACAATCTTAAAAATCCCGTTTTTAACGATTTTGATGTGCAAAATAGAGAAAATCACTAAGCGTTGTAAAAAAAAGTATTGAAATATAAGTTGTAGGTTTTTAATTTTCCACATTTTAATTATATTATGCTGTTGTCTTAAATGTATATAAAAAAACATACTTTTCACCATGAGCGCACAGCCCCAAAAACTTTTAACAGATATGACGCTTACTCTATTTTGTAGAACATAAAAAATGTAGTGAGGTGATTTAAAAAAAATCGTAGGAGCAGCTTTTGAGAAAATTGCAAATGATATATATTTTTAGGCTATAATATTTGGTTACTAGGGGTTCTGATTAACCCCTAATACTTCAAAACAACCATTCTAGTTATATTTTTCATCGAGTCGTGGGAATTAGAGATACAATTACTAACATTTTTCAAGCTGATCTTTCATAACATTTAAATAGCATATGATTACCATCAAAGTGTATTATTTTTGACATAAATTTTATTAAATTATAACATAATCATTGAGGTCATACATTTAAAATATGTTTAACATTAAACGATTTTTATGATAAAAAGTGATTATGAAAGTCAATTGTTGTAAATTTTGTAACGGAAATAATTTTTGTAATGGAGCGTAAATTGACTCTTTAACATTCTATTCTAAAATGTTATTGATAGTTATTTTTTATAATATAATTTTATTATAATAAAATAGTTTTATGGTTAAGTATTATTCTGCACTATAATAGTGTTCAAGTTGTCCACTTAAAAATAATAAATTTACTAAACCTTGAACTAAAGGTGCAAAGATCATCTTAGTATAGTTCTTTTTTTAGTATTTTTTCTTTATTGTATTGGCAACAATGATTATATCGTAATTATTATAATAATGGAATAACTTTATGGGAACTTTCAAGGTAGATCGTACTATATTTCGTTGTAAAATATTATAATAATAAAAATAAATAAATTACTAAAATGTATCTAATAATAACAAAAATTTATATGCTCAATATTTATCGCTGAAAATATATTTTTTGAATAAAATTTTTGTAGAAATTTTATTTTTATTATTAAAATTATTCCTAGATTACTTTTATGGTCTGTAGGTCAAATATTTTCATTTCTTTCCTTTTCTGGTTTCAAAATTATAAGTACCTAAAATTATAAGTACGTGGTTGCGAAATGGAAGTAAAATATTAGCTATTTTTTAAAAGTCAAAGTAATGTCAAATTTATTTTAAGGCTATTAAGTTTTATAGCACTCTAAATCATAATTTTTAGAATTAATCGTTTTTATATCGTTTTTACAGCACTAAGGTCCCCTCAATTAAAAATTTTCCAAAATGATTTCAGGCTGTTTTAACAGCCTCAAATACTTAATTAATATTATTGTTTTTTTTAATTATTAAAAATAGAATATTTTTTAACATTTTATTTAAGTTTCTTTCGATATTTTTCAGAATTTAATTTTTATGTATGTTGTATTATATCTCTTTAATTCTCACCCCTCTAGAATTTTTGCGATGTGTTTCTATTATTATTTTATTTTTACATATTAAATAGGCCTACTTAAGTAACAGTTAGCCCTACTTAATCAGCTAGCTTGCTTAAAATCCTACATTTACAGAATTCAAACGCCTATTTGATGAATGAAGTTCTTTCCTTTTCATCTTCTGATTCTGGTTCTCCTCTACCTTCTCCTCCCCTTTTTCTTTTTCCAATTCTCCTCCCTTATTTTCTAGTCCTCCTCCTCCTCCTCCTTCTTCTTCTTCTTCTGCTTCTCCTCCTCCCCCTTTTTTTATTCTTCTGCTTCTTGTTCCCTATCTCCTTAGCCTTTCTCCTTTTTCTTCTTCTGCTTCTCCAATTCCTCCTTTTCCTAAGAAAATGAAGTTCTTTTCCTCTTAATCTTCATCTTCTAATTCTCCTCCTTGGTCTGTTTCTCCTACTTCTCGCGTTTTTCTTTTTCCAATTTTCCTTCTCCATTTCCTTGTCCTCCTCCTCCTTTTACTCCTCCTCCTTTTTTTATTCTTCTGCTTCTAGTTTCCCATCTCCTTAGCCCTTTTCCTTTTTCTTCTTCTGCCTCACCAATTCCTCCTTCTCCTTTTTCTTATTCTTCTTCTGCTTCTCGTTCCCAATCTGCTTAGTTCTTCTCCTTCTATTTCTTCTGCTTCTTCTTCTTCATCTCCTTCTCCATCTCCATCTTCTTTTCCTTATCATTTTTCTTCTGCTTTTACTTCCCCATCTCATTCTTCTTCCCCCTTTTCTTCTCCTTCTGTATCTCCTTGCCCTCCTCTTTCTCTTTTTTCTTTCTCTCCTCTCTCTCCTTCTCCTTCTCCTTCCTCTTCTTTTTTTCTTTTTTCGTCTCTTTTCCTCTTTCTTTTTACGTCTCTCTTTAGGCATGTTACGTTTTTTATTAAATATTTCACTCATTTTTCATAATGTAACTACTTTTATTTTTCTTAACATACTTCCTTTTTATATCCTTTTGTCACTTCATTACCTTTCTCAATTTCTTCTTGATTTTAATTTCTCTTCTTTCATTTCTTTGTTCACCTTGTTATTTTTCTCCGTAAGTCACATTATATGTTTTCTTTATTAGGTAGGTTTAAAAGAGTAGGTATTATTATCCTCCTGTACATACGAGATGTGGGTAAATGTAGGCTTGCTAGCTCCAGGCAATTACCAGACGGTAAGTAACCACTCGTATCCTAGTACCTGGTAAAGACATTATAAAATAAATCTCACTATTTCTTTTGTGATATTTATACTCAAGCTGAAATTGTCTTCGTTATAAACTTGTAAGAAATAAAAATATTTTATGATATTGTATACGGTAATGTTCTGTACGCTACGCGTTTCGCATGCCATTTTGTCTTTTTATTATTCTTATTATAAGTGGACAACAATAAAGTTGAGATATTCATATCTTTTATGTTCGCAGAAGTACATTACGCACGTGTGAGTCATAGATCATATTCTAGTTACGTCATTAAGACAGTAAACTTTAAGTTCAGAATTGTTTTATGTTGTAACCTATATTCGTTCAGTACTTATAAGTATTTTCGTAATTATTTTTACAGCCTCATTGGTAGGAAGTTATTATCCATCTCACAAGTAAGGTATGCTTAACTATTTAAAATACTAACATAACTATTTCATATCAAAAATTTATCAGCGTGTTTAAACAATACTATCAGTAAAACTAATTAATATATTAATACTAATTAATAATTATTAGTAAATTATCAATAGATAAATTTTAAAGATGTATTGCAATTACATATACAAAATCTTGGTAAGTACAATATTAGATAGTAAAATAAGAGTTTTCCAAATTAAATAATACGGTAAGGTAGACCCAAATTAAAGCTACTAATACGTAATTAATGTTACTTCATAGTCCTAGGTGTTCTCTTCTTTTCTAAGTAGACTGTACAACTGCGATACAAAACTAGGTTTGAGCTTAAAACCATGATAATTTAAAAAATATTATACTAATATTTAAAAAAATAAAGCAATCTAAGAATTTAAAAAATCGAATCATCTAAACATATTTAGGGCTTTAAGGACATGCATCAACAAGCAATTATACAAATAATAAATTTAAATCTAATTATAATACTATAATAAAACCTTATGAACTAACATACATTATAAAATAAGTGAGCCAAAAACTTCATTTTGCTATTAGGAATTTAAAAAATCGAATTGTAACTAATCTACGCCTACATAGGACTTTAAGAACATACAAGCATAAAATAATTGTTTAAATAATAATTCTGAATCTAACTGTAATATAATTTTATGCTAACGACGAATGATAAGAGTCTCGTGGATGCATTATGTTACAAACGATAAAATTTTAAGGAGAAAAGAATGAATGAAAATTTTGAGTACCGTGAAGAGAAAAAATGTTACTTAGGCATATCATAAGAGAGGGAGAAAAATACGAGTTATTGATGGTGGCGCTATAAGGAAAATCGGAGGATAATTCTAGGCTAAAATGTACGACCTGGCTCAAAGACCTAAGACAGTACATTGGTTTCACTCCAATGAACCTTTTCTGATCCACATTGGGTAGAATTAGATGAATCATATGGATCGCCAGCGTCCACTGACGAACTCAAAAAAGAAACACGAGAACAATTACCCCCCGAAGCTAAAAAATGGTCTAGAAGGACATACTGACGGTCAGTCAGCATGTGCGTAAGGATGAGTGGGATTGTTAAACGTTACAGAACTAAATGCAGTCCCAAAATATAATGTTTAGCAAACATGCATGATACAAAACATGTACACTAGGGTGATGCCGGGTACTTAGCACAGACGTTTAATACGCCTTTGGCCAGGGGATCTTCTTGGCCAATTGTAGTGCTGTATGTAACTGTAGTGCCAAAAGGGCTGTAGTGATGACTGCAAACTACAGGAATTAATTCAAGTTTTGGAACCTTTAGCGTCATATTTAGAAATTATTATAATTTTATGATAACAGATACTAAATTTTTATTAATAAAGTGTCAAAAAACGTGCATGTAAATAAAACAACCTTCAGTTGTTCCCCATTCATGAAAATATTATTTGATATACTGATCATATAAAACTGATCATGTTTCATGTGTAACTGATCGTGTTTTGTTTTTACAAATATTGAAAAATAATTCATTTCTTATAGATTTTGATGCAGTTTTGTAAACATTGCTAATTTTTGCTAACACAGTACACCAGAGAAATATTACAAAAATGTGTACTATATTTATTTTCAACCCACCGGGTTGGTCTAAGGATAAGTCGTCGCCGCTAGTCAGCTGTTCAAAAGCTGATTTTCGGTTCCTGGTTTAAATCCTAGTAAAGATCGTTACTTTTATACGGATTTAAATACCAGACAGTAGTAATCGGTGTACTTTGATGGTTTGGGTTCAATTGACAATACTCTCTCAGGAATGGTTGGCCAGGATCTGTACAAGACTACACACTGTACAAATTATCTTCGCCTCATTGGGTCATAATAATTTTTTTTATCCGAGGTGGCGAGAAAAATGCATGTTCACTCCACTCCCTCACAATGGGGGAAGTAGTGTTGATCTCAATTGAGGCGTCCTCGTCCAGCCCCAAAGAGGTCACAACCGCCTACCAACCAAAAACCCGCCGCCTGGCTACTTGATCAACATCAGAAAAAAACCCTCCACCTCCCTCGGAACTGTTTATATAATACAGCAAGGGAAATCTCGGGTTAAAAAATTTACATACTGTCAGCGGGGCGTGGAAGGGAACCTTAGCCAAATTCTAAATTGGATAGATGGCAACGTACACACATGAGTAAAATTTTAAAAAATATTTTTCATTACTTTTTACTTTATCCATTAGTACTGTTAAAATAACTAATACGGTTTGTCGCACTTTTTATTTATACCGAATACATTTTATGAACTCGATAAATTAGAAAAGTAGCTAAACTATTAAAGATAATTAAACTGAAGAGAATTTTGAAAATAATAACATATACTTTATGTAACATTACCATATTTCATTGTGGATACCTCCAGGGTATGTCACTTGTTATTAAAAATAACATAGTGTATAAAGGGCGTAGGGATTTAAGTTCCTCCTCATATTTACTCCCTCCATAGAATAGAGGAAAAAGGAAATGACGATGAGAAGGAAGGAGACAATAACGAAGAAAAGGGGAAAAGTTGTCGTGGGTAATAATTTGTAATCTCGTGATGTTTGTGTCGCCCTTATATCCAGGCATTCAAGTCAAGTACACTACAGCTTATTTTATTAAGGCAATTTCTATTAATTGCGGTGCCCCCTTCAATATTATCGGCGCAAATCACGCAATATAATCTTGATGCTCTTTTTTTATTAATATCATTTTTTATCGCCATATTCGCACAAGTTTATAATAATATATAAATTATAAAATGGTATCATCAAACAATATTAATTAACGTTAATGAGCTTTTATAATTTTACCTTATATCTAAGTTACAGAATATTTTGGATAACTCTTAAAAATATTTAGGTCACATATCTTAATCAGTACCAACTAAATAAAATAATAATAATACATTATTTATAAACATACGAGAAATTATTTCCGCGTGCTCATTGCTAGCCTCTGAGTAGTTGCGTTAAATTTGGATTTGCTTACATCACTGGATGAATAGAAATTAGTATTAGTATTTCAGACTGTCGTAAATAGGTTAGAGGAGAAGTCGTCGCTGTAATTCAGATGTTTACCAGCTGATTTTTGGAGACTAAGGTTCCTGGTTTAAATCCTAGTAAAGGTAGTTAATTTTATGCGGATTTGAATACTAGACAGTGGTTGCCGGTGTACTTTGATGGTTAGGGTTCAATTAACCATACTCTCTCAAGAGTGGTCGACCTGGGTCTGTACAAGACTACACCTCATTTACACGTCATACACATAACTTTCATCTCATTGGGTCATGGGATTGCTTATTGTTCTGAATTGAACAGATTACAACGTACACATATTAGGAATTTAGAAAAAAAACAGGTAGGCCTATTTCATTCAAAATGTGTAGAAATATAGGCCTAATGTTTATTTCTGTGCGGTAGTTATGTTTTTTTACCACTTAAGAGTAGGCTACTTAATTGGTTGTAATTGAAATACCTTATTTCTGCTATTACAATTTTCCATTTACATTTTCTATTATATTACCAATTTTAATTATTGTAGCTCTTTGGGAAGGTACAGAAGTGTTATGTTGTATTAGGTTATAACTCATTTTTACTTTTTCTTGCCCTATAGTTACAAGGAAGTAAAGTATTGTTTCATGTTATTTGTTCGAAATCGAGTTTTCATCGGAAATACACATTTTCAGAGCCCCTTAACCCAGTAAACATATTTTTAGCGATTAGTTAGTTTGTGTGTATGTGTGTGTGTTTGTGCCTGTCTATCTGTGTCTCTATGTGTCTGTGGGTAAACAAAATATCTGAAGAACGGGACACCTTATGAAGATAAAACTTGGAACATAAGTTAGGTACCACGAACCCTACACGAGCATTTTCATCAAAATCGGTCAACCGAACGTAATTAGTAGTCTATTTTTCATTTTTTTACTCTTGTTTAGGTCATCAGCCGAAATTCTGGTTTGAACCTCTAGAGGTTTTGCTAAGTAAAACGAAGAGTGAGGTATTTACCATTGCTTTTGTCACTGAGTGGAAACGTATGCTTATCACCATGCCGGGCCCTCTGAAAAGCACATATTTTCCACTCTGCTAATGACAATTTCACTTCATTCACCAGAGGGTCTGGCTGTATAATGAAATTCATTACTTTCAAAGGAGTTACCTCTGATTAGTGTCTTTAACACCTCTACCTCTTCTGTTCTTAAATGATTCAGTCATTTAATTGGCTGACCATGTGATAAGAAACAGAAATTTATTTTCCCCCTGCAACGAACAGATTGATTGTAAATAATTTGACACTCCACCTGTCTGTGATGGAGAAATGTTTTTACTATTTTCTCAAAAACGGCTACTACGATTTTTTTTAAATCACCTCATTTACTACATATTTTATGCAGTAAAAGCTATGTTACGCAAGGCACTTCTTCTGTAGTCTTACAAATGAAAAGCTCTTCGATAAGTAAGAGGCTTCAGGGAGAAAACAGATAAGTTAGTATAAATCTCAGTGAACTTTTATATTGTTTTCTTTTTTTTTTGAATAATTTATAAAATTTATTTTCTATTATTTTAAATCAAATTACTATGTAAATAATTTATCTACTGTGAATATTAATTGAATTAAAAGAATTTACGTAGAAAATTTTTTTTTCTTATCCTAGACGTATCTAGTAATAAAAATACATGAAAACAAATAGATATTGGAATATATTTTAATTAAACGTCTTAATTAAAATGCTATTGACTTTTACAGAAAACAATAGAATTGTTTGTCATTTACTAAAGACAATAATATACTGTACACTGTTTTATTATTAATTTAAAATAAATTTAAAATTCGCATCACGAAATAGTTTGAGAAATAAAATAATCTATTGTTAAAATACACTTATTATAATAAGATGTCTAACAATGAAAAATCAACAGAATTTGTATGTGATTTCAATAGAAATAGATACAAAAAACGTGGTAAAAAAATTAATTATAGGAAAATGCCGAATTTTTATAATTCATAGTGTGTATTTTTAATTTGCACGATGTTTTAAAAGGTCCTACAATGAAACACAATCCAGAAAAATTATGTAGGAATATTAATTTTTGTGTCTTTGTTTCATACTAATTTTAAAACTACAACTACGTCTTTCTTTGTATTTAATGAAAGGTTGTGCATCACCAGGACCCAAGAAGAAACTCTGTATCAATTATAACCAAACGATCACACGGAAGCGACGCTGCTGATTGCTGTCTTCTTCAAGATATATTTGAAAATTTTTAAAACATTTACTGAAAGTTTCTGTTAAACTGTTTGTAAATAATTCTTAACTATTACAGAAAAAAATCTGGTGAGAACACTCACGCGAATTTCCCTTGCCAATGCAAATAATGAACAATATAACCTAACAACAGAAATAATACATTAAAAATAAACAAAAAGCCTAACCTCAAGAAATATAACCTAATTTTATTTATGAGTGAATGATGCAAAATGAAAACCAATCTTAGTTCGGCTTAACAATACGGAAAATCACTTTTTGAAGCTAAACTAGGTCTGTAGTGAAAAATTCTCCAAATAAAAGTTGTAGATTTTTTAATTACCTGTAAATTTGATATACACTTCCTAAAATGCATTCCTTTTGTTCTAAAATGCATACTAAGGCATTATATTATTTTACTTCTTATATCATTTTACAGATTTTCATGTAACAAAAAAAAATCACTAATTACCGCTAAACTAAACGGTATAAAAAAACATATTGAATAAAAGTTGTAGATTTTTAAATTCTTTACAACTTTTATTATACACTTTTGCGCTAAAATGCATATTAAGGCCGCAATAAAAAAAACTATTTTTTTTTGTACGAAAGCACAGCCTTCCCAAGAATTTCAGCAGACATAGCGCCTATCTTATCTTGCAGAACATAAAAAATGTAGAAAATGAGGCGATTTTTTAAAAAAACATAGGAGCCGTTTTTGAAAAAATCACAAAAAAGAAAAAATTATACGAATAAACTACTACTTCCGGTTGGCCGATTTTGATGAAAATGTTTATGTCGGGTCCTCTAACTTAAGGTTCAAGTTAACTTCGTACGATGTTCCGTTCTTGAGATACTTTATTCACACACAAACAGACCAATCGCTAAAAACATGTTTTTTGGGTTCAGGCTTCTGCCTAGTGCAATTCCTATATAACTCTTTCTGTTTGAAATATTGGGAAAATATTTTCTTTAAAAATATTCCACTGCCACCCATAATTCAAGCACGCTACCAAGGCTTACAAATGGGAGGAAAAATGACATGGCTTACTAGTCACGAACACTTGCCGCAGACTCAAAACAAGTTTCAGAATTTTTAGAATAATTAATTGACATTCCATACTTTTAAAATACTGTATTATTGTACAACCGTATTTGTGATCGCATTTACTTAACACTCTCCACAAACTCAAATTACGTTTCTATCAACTGAAACCCTCACTCGATAGACGTTCTAAACGAAACATCACATAAATTAACTGATTAGAAGAAATCGTAAAACCAATTTTGACGTATGGAGTTAAACTTTGGGAATCTGCTGATCCCCGGCATTTGCCATATTTGTTTCTTCGGGACTGAACAGAAACATTAAGGTACTTACATTTCGATTACATTTGTCTGAAGGGTAAAAATGAATTGATTACTTTAGAAATACGCTAACTGTCCTTTTTTCAAAAACTCTACATGCGTATTCTTGAAGTAACACCAAGGAAAACAGCACATTACGACACCGGGAAATTCGATCATTTGCTAGTTTGTAAATATAGCAGAACCAATAAAAACAAACTGTTGCAACAAAGTTAAAAAACCTCTAAACCTCAAAACCCTTAAAAATAAAAACAAACTCTCATGTACCATCAATTTATTAAAAAAGAACTAATGTAACAATACTTTCAACATACTTATCAGCATGCCGAGCCCTCTAAAAGGCAAATATTTTCCACTCTGTAAATTTATAAGAATTTTTTTGACACCGGGAAATTCGATCAATAGCTAGTTTGTAAATAAAGCAGAACCAATGAAAAGAAACTGCTGTAATAAAGTTCAAAAACCTCTAAACCACAAACCCCTTAAAAATAAAAACAAACTCTCATGTACTATCAATTTATTAAACAAGAACTAATGTAACAATACTTTCTTTTTATCATATGAGATGATCTTATTTAAGATAATAAACCATTATTAAAATATCTTCAATATAGAAATAATAACCATTATGATAACCATAATATTTTTTAATACAGCGTAAAAGTGATAAAAATGTATTGTTTTAAAACACAAAGAATAATAATTGTATGTTGATAGTGGGGGTGGAAGAATTTAGCTGAATAAATTGTTCATGGAGAAAATAATAATAGTAACAGTAAAAAGATAATGTAATTAATTTACCATATAATAAAATTAACTATCATATAGGCTAATAAGTATAATAAAATTTAAAAAAGTATATATATATACATATTGAAAAAAATAAAATAGAGAAGAAAGAATTTTTTTAAAAAATGAGGGGGAAACAATAGCCGAAAAAATAAAATATATTTATATATGTAAAATGTATAAAGTATTATTGAAGAAGGGCCGTATATGAAGTTTCGATTTGCATATAATGTAGTATTGCCAGAAGCACGTTATATTATATTTATATATATTTTTTAAATCACAGCCCACGCAAGGGCAAATGGTGGAAATGCTTCAGGCAAAACCTCCCTCTCTTTATACAATGTATATATGTATAGATATTTGTGACAACGCCCCCTGAACAACAAGAAAGATAAGATCTTTAACTCATCTGCATTGGAAATCAATCATACGGGATCTTTGTAAAGTAGTACGTACTTTATCCAATGCCTTCTTTATCTACTAAGTCGAATAGAACATTAGTGAAATTTTAGATAACTATCGATGATAGCTCATCTTTTTGTTGTACTATTATTACTTATACAGTGTTAGGTATGTGTGTGTTCACACATATACTGTACTATATCAGAATACAATAAAAAAGCAATTAATAATTCCCAAAGTTATTCAATACCACAATCCATCTATAGTATACCACATATTTTATTAAAATTTGGGGGCGGTTTCAATTTGTTTACATTCGATTTTTATTAACATTTTTAAATTATGCATTTAATAAATGGTTACATTTTTTACAATAATTCCTTACTTATTTTAAGAAATGGTTAATGAAGTGAAGAACAAAACAATGAAAACAGATCAACTCTCATCGTATTCACGTTTTGGAAAAATTACTGCCCACCAGTAACTTTAAATAACATTATACTACCACTACAAAAAAATGAAATACTTAAAATGTCGCCTTACATGAAAATATCACATTATAAAAACAAAAAACAACTTGAGCTGACAGCGCGTAAATTATACTGTTAAGGGAAGTGTGCACTGAGAAACCAAAAAAAAAATTATTTCTGTTTTTTACATTAATAGATTATTTGAAATTTCCTCTTTAAAATGGTGGTACTTTTAAAACAATCGGATGGATATTACTTTTAATATTGTAGCCTACTTTTTCTGCAGTATTCATCAGGCATATATTAATACGAGTAAGTGTAGAAGTAAGTGTCAATTTCTTAGAACAAGTAAGTGTCAATTTCTTAGTTATTCTTATCTTTGTAGTGGAATTGCCGAAAATCTCATTTTATAGCATTAAATTACTTTTTTCCCAGATACAATTAAAGATATCAGTATGAAATTTTTACAGTGTGTTCCTTACAGTAAGATGTAATTTTAACACATCCAAATGTAAAAAGTTTTTATAGAAGATGAAAAAAATTATTATTGATTATTTTAATCGGTGAAAACCATTAGACCTCTAATAAAATCATAAATATTACAATTAAGCATTAAACATAGCATGTTAAAATGTAGAGTAAATCTCATACTTTTGAACAGAAAACAGTAGTAAAATATCTTTAGACGTTCTTAATAAAGGTGCACATTCATGAACATTGCTTAGTATAGCCCATCACTCCCCTTAAGTTAGAAAATATCCACCCTTATCAAAGGAATTAAATTATCCTACACAATTATTATTTTTAAAACCCATATTAATATTTTTGATTTATTTTTAGGGTAGGCCTACATCCAACACTTCAAATATATACATATTCGAATGTTTCCAATTAAAGATTTTTGGTAAGCCCTACAAATTTAATAATATTTTGTGACAATATCTAGAGGGAAATGACTTCGAGAAGATTCGAGGAAGACCGAGAGATTAATAAAGTTAACGTAAATAATAAGAGTAGTAATAGGGTAATAAAGGGATAAAATAGTGTTTTCTGAGAACAAGTTAAGAAATATTATGCGTAATATAAAATGGTATTTTATAGTAAGGTAGGTCTGGCTTTTGTTGTCACTCAGTATTGTGAAAGTCGGGTGGTTACCTGTTTAGATAATTTACCTTTTTGTAACACCTTTTATTCAATCCTAATTATTGTTTATAGTTGTTAAGATTTATGCAGAAGCCCCCAGAAGGATTTTGTATTTTATTATTATATCGAAAATCTCTGTCTTTTCTCGAACTCTCCATTAGCCCACCTTTTTAAGCACCGGTTTGTTTACGATCGGGAGTCAGTATTTGATTTATCTTCCACGAGTCTACATTGCGTAGTGCTTAACGGTTACGTTTGGAATAGGCCAGCGTACTGTGAATTAATCTCTATTGTTTAACGTCTATTTACTTAGAATCAATTCTGTAAGTAGTATTAAGTTATTTACTGTATTAGTTAATTACAGTGTAATTAATTTGTTATTTATTAAGTAATTTCATTGTAATGTACTTGTAGATTGTAGTCACTTATTTAATTGTAATTCTTCATCGTAATAAATATTTGTAATTTTAAACTTAGTTGTTAATTATTTAATTTACCCAGATTCCGAAACAGACCTTAGAGATAAGTGTCACAATATCAAAAATACTCAAGTAAGTAATATCAAAATTAAGTTCTAAATACAGGAATACTGTAATTGACTATCCATTAGGCTACAGTGTTCTAAATGCTACACTTATCTATTCACGTCGGAGTTCTGTCACTGGACTGGGTCTCCACTCACGTTTATTTATCATGTTAATTTTTTCCATATTTTGTGTTATCACATTCACTGATTGTTTCTAACAGATTGTGAACTTCCTAAATAAAGAAGAAGAAAAAGTTATAATTATGAAGGAAAATAATTATAATTATAACAATTAATATAATAATTATAAATAATTATAATTATTCGTATTTTCTGGTTTTAAATCTACTCAACAATACCTATAACGGTTTTACACATTTAAAGGCACAGTTTATTAAATTTTAACAAACGCTTATATTGTTTTAAAATACTTTCATCGATGGATAAAATTATAAACATGGAAATAAATATTTATTATAAGAATAAATTTTTATTTTATAAGAATATTTTATTATAAAAATATTTTTTATAATTACAAATCGTTTAGTTTAATTTGAACAGATTGTAATATTGCAGATTTGAATAAATAAATGAATTTACTTTTGTGGTTTTATTTTGGAGTTTAACACCGATACCACATTTCATTTACGAAAAGGGACGTTGGTTGACAGCTTTCTCAATCCAACAAGGTCTGCTATCTTGGAATTCACCTAAACAATGTTCGTCGTGATAAAAAATTACTATAAAAATCTAAAGGATAATCCGGAAGTCCGGATGACCGGACTTCATGAATTCCAAAAATCTGTAATGGATTAAAACCGAAATAAAATTGTACATTAAATATATGAACACATCGACCAATAATATTTATTTGTATCTAGAACAATCTTTATTCGTTAAATTAGATCACAACCTATTTTTAAAGTAATTTATAAATCCGTAACAAAAATAAATTTATATAAAAGGTAATCTGATAATGAAATTAACTCATAAAATTACATTTTAAAGAATGTATTTTGTAAACATTAGAAAACGATTTTAAACTGTTAATGTAGTTTCATTATTTTTTATGATAATAGAATAAATACTCTTATAAAGTGAAGGATATCGGATGATAAAAATGAAACAAAAGCATGATCGAAAGACCAAGACAGACGCAGGCGTGAGAAACAGGACTAGGAAAAGAAAGTGAGGGTGAAAGGTCTTCAACGATAATATACAGTATTACTATTATAGTATCTGTTTATGTATGGAGTATTACTACTATTATTATTATTATTATTATTATTATTATTATTATTATTATTATAGTAATAATGTTATTACTATTAGGCCTGCATTTTGTGTACAAAGCTTAAAATTTAAAGGTGTACGTAACCGTAACATTTAACACTATATTTCAAAAGATATGTTTTATATACACCGCTTAAGTAAACATTTAAAGTTTTATGAAATAATAATTTGTGTTTACATTATTTTTTATTTACTTTTTCTTTACATTATCCTATCTATGCAAAAGTTAGAAAGTATGATTTAAAGTTTTGATAATTTTTGCTTAAATGTTTAACGGTATTTTTTTATAATTAAGGAGTTCCGCTTCCTGAGCACTTTGTAGCAAAATACTTTGGCCGGTATTTTAAAAATTTGTTATTTTTGCATATACACTGCAGTATTTTGTACATTAACTTTAACAGGTAATATTTATTTTGGATTTAATATTTATGCTAAGGAAAGAGTGACAAACGGTTGTCCAAATATTTTTACGACACTAAATTATAGTAGACCTAAGGTATCGGATGAGGTGTATAAAGAAGTAAGCAAGGATATTGTGAAAACTGGATGAAACAGAGAAAACATAACAGACCGAACCAGATTCAGACAATTGATTACTGACTTCAAGGGCTTTAATCTATATTAATATTATAAAGACAACGCTCGTTTTTCGTGCAGGCTAATTTCTAAAACTACTGAACGGGTTTTCATGAAATTTTGACAGGATAGTATTCGTATTTATATTCACAGCAACATTTTATTTTAAAATTTTTAAAAACTATAACCCTAAGGACCCTAATGACATGTTCATAAATATATATGTGTGTGTACATGTGAGTACTTATTTATGATGAAGTAGGTGAAGGGGTTTGATGTTAGTGAGAGACGTACGGTGGGGGGGATTATCAAAACGTCGTTTTCTGCGTTACTATTGTTGAAGAGAGTACATACGTATAAAGACTAACGAGAAACCTACTCGGGAAAATTTATCAAAACGTTCTATGGTGTGCGTGCGTGCGTGCACGCGCACTCCATAGTGTGAGTGTGTGAGTATACAGTCGATCTAGCAGCTACAAAATTTCTGTTATATATTTATTTTTAAAAAAATTGATTACACAATGTTTTACGTGCGAAGCAGTGCGGGGCATGCTAGTGATAAATAAATGCAAAACCGCGGATATGCGGAAGAAAGGAGAAAAGCCTACAGTGAACGAATAGTGAGAGTGTCTAAAACAAAGTGTCCAAATTACGCGGCCTAAAATTTATATTACTATATATCTGTACAGTACAAACAATTAAAATTACTTTACGCAGCCTAAAATGGTCTTATTTTTGTTTAGTTCATCAGCCGAAAGATTGGTTTGAACCTCAAGAGGCTTTACTAAATAAAATGAGGAGTCAGGTGGTTTACCAGGTCTTCCTCACTGAGTAGAAAAGTGTGCTTAACAGCATGCCGGGACCTACGAAAAGCACCTACTTTCCACTTTGCAAATGACATCTTCACTTCTATCACCACAGGGTCTGGCTGTATAATGAAATTCATTACTCTTTGAGGAGATCGCTTTTCTTTTACACCTCTACCTCTTTTGTTCTAGATTGTTTCAGTCATATAATTGGCTGACCATATGATAAGAAACAGAACTATTTTGTTGCCGTGGAATTAGTAGATCAAGTGCAAATAATTTAATACTCCACCTGCCTGTTATGGGCAAAATGGTCTTATACGAAAAAAATTTTATTTACTATAAGTTTTATTACTACTGATTACTTAATTAATTTTCTTTTATTTGTCTATATTTTGTCTAACATTAATTTTTTTCCGGCTCGTTGATGTAGTGGTTACCGCCACAGACTTCTACGCCAGTATCCAAGGTTCGATTCTTGAATAGGTCTGGCTATTTTTCATCACCCATATTCATTTATCAACATTCGCTGTCTGCAAGACCGACGTGAACCAAAAAATAAATTATTTGTTTTATTATATGGTGTGAATGAAATTTAGGCATATTATTACGGTTTAAACAAATTGAGTTTGTAAGTTTAACAATAAAATTTAACTGATAATGTCCTGAGTGTTGTATATTTACCTAACTGGAAACCTCTTTTCTTTACTAGATTTATAACTTATTGATCATGACCGCATAGTGAACCGTAATGTGATAGGATGTGAAGAGAACTGAGTTAATAAGTTACATTCATTTTACAAATTTTAAATGCAAAATTTTAAATACTACTGAAGTACTTTAAAACCTGCAAAAAGAAACCTGCCTGAAATCGTATTTGAATACTAATAATTAGTATTCAATTACAATTAAAATTATTGTAACATTGATTTACAGTTTCGTCAACTTCATTTAAACCTCATGTTAAAGTCACTAATGCATTTAGAGATAACTAAAGACTTTAACGGTGGGTCTGCTTATAGTTTTAGAAAATGTGATTACGTAAAGAATTGGAGAAAATATTATTTTTGGTTTCGAATATTTACTGGACTTAATTTTCTATGTTATTGTTTAGGTCATTAGCCGATAGGCTGATTTGAAACTCTAGATGTTTTACCAAGTAAAATGAGAAGTGAGATGGTTCACCATTTCTTTCCTCACCGAGTGAAAAAGTATGTTTATCACCATGCAAGATCAACTGAAAAGCATTTATTTCCCACCCTGCAAATGGCATTTTCACTTCATTCACCACAGGGTCTGCTTGTGTAATGAAATTCATTACTTTCAGTGGAGATAACTCCTACTGTCTTTTACACCTCTAAATCTTCTGTTCTTAAATGCTTCAGTAATACAATTGACTGACCATGTGATAAAATACAGAACAATTTTTGTAGCCCTGGAATAGCGGATCGAGTACAGATAATATAATATATCTACCACAACGAACTAAAAAGACTGCAGATGAGATCCAGCCAATAACAGCCATGGTCGGATGTGAGGTTGCCCCTTCGGTAAGTAACACTCTGTTCCACCGAACTCCATCTGATTTTTGTTAGGCTGTCATCCACAGCAGGACCACAACACGACAACGCAGGATACGATTAACGAAAGTCAATTGGCTCTTTGCTGTGATCTAGGTCACTATGCTCCGCCTTCATCTGCAGTCTCTAGTACGTTAACGTTTAATTTTATTTCTAATAATAAATGCAAATAATATAATTATATTTATAATAATTAAAGTAGTATAATAATATTAATAGGCCCATGTAATATAAAATTATAATATTTTATATTGTGTTTATAATTTTGCCTTAAGGCAAATTTACAAGTATGCTATAAGTAAACCTTTATTATATTCTAACATAGGCCTTAGTTAGTTTAAAATACCTATTAAGTATAATATTTAATAAATCATATTAAAAGAACCTCAAGAATAATACTGTACAAAGAAAATACATTAACGGATTCCTTAAAATGCAAATTATAGGTTGTTAACAGTCTGCACAAGAATGAAATACATAATAATGATCAAATAAATAATAAATAGCCTATATAGACTTACCCATTCATAGAAATGAAAATATATTTTTAATTTATCTGGCATATTTATTTAACATACACATATCTACACTAGCTATGTAGCATAGTTGTAGATTACCTTATAAAGTAACAACAAGAAATATAGTTAGTACTTACTTAGTCTACTACAAGTGACACAGTATACTAACTGGGCCTATATAATTATGTTACATAGGCATATGAAGAACATCTAATGTTTATTTACATGTTTTGTTGGTACGGTTAACTTAGATATCTAATTCTATAACACTGGTTTAGATTTATGTATTTATTTGTAGACCGTAAATAAGTCATTAATTATAATGTTTTATTCTAGTACTGCATAAAGTAAGATCTCTCATCTTTTCTCTTTGCTACGTAAATAATTATATCCACACTTAGTTGTTAGTGATATATTTGTTGAAAATATATTATTTAAGTTTGTATAGACATGTTTTATTATGAAGTTGCATACGTATATCTTAATAATTATGAACTTCTACTGACTTTATGTAATAAAACACATTTTAGGTTATAGATTAGTATGTCAGCATTATTATTATTATTATTATTATTATTATTATTATTATTAATCAGGAAGGCTACGGTATGTGTAGTATACAATATATGTGTTCATAATATTGTGATGACTGCCCATAACGGACAGGTGGAGTGTAAAATTATTTACACTCAATCTGTTCGTTGCAGGGCTAAAAAATTGTTCTGTTTCTTATCACTTGGTCAGCCAATTAATTGACTGAATCGTTTAAGAACAGAAGAAGTAGAGGTGTAAAAGACACTAATCAGAGTTATCTCCTCTGAAAGTAATGAATTTCATTATACAGCCTGACCCTGTGGTAAATGAAGTGAATGTGTGATTAGCAGGGTGGAAAATATGTGCTTTTCAGAGGGCCCGGCGTGCTGATAAGCGTACTTTTTCATTCAGTGAGGAAGGCAATTGTATACCACCCGACTCCTAGTTTTACTTAGTAAATCTCTATAGATTCAAACCAGCCTTTCAGCTGATGACCTAAACAACAACGTAATGTGACGAGATTGAAAGGAAAGAGTATTCGAGAATTTGCAAAAAAGAGAGTTTAAAAATTGTAACGTAAATAATGAAAGTAATAATAGGTTTCAAATAAATAGTTATAAACGGTTTTTATAGTAAAGGTAGGCCTTTTTTAACAGCTTCTATTCAATCGTAATTTGTTTACAGTTGTTAATATTTATCCAAAAGCCGTCAGAAGGATTTTGTATGTTTATTATGTCGAAATTTTCTGTCTTATTCGAAATCTCCATTAGCCCACGTATATAAGCAGCCAGTTTGTTTACGGTCAGTTCAATTTACGCTTTGTCTGTGATTGAGTGAGCAAACTCTATAGTGTATAACAGTACGTAAGAAAAGATCGACGTTAGTGTGAATTAGCCTACTGTGTATTGTTAAAATATAATTCTGTATCTTTTGTAAGTAGTAATTAGTGAATTGGTTAAGTTGTTTATTGTTATTAGTTATTATAATTAGTTTGTTATTCATTATAAGTAATTCAATTGTAATTCACTTGTAAATTTTAGTCACTTTAATTTGTAATTTTTTTAGTCGTAATAATACTTGTAATTTTAAATTCTAGTGTTTTTATTATTTAATTTACCCAGATCCCGAAACGGACCTTAGAGATAATTGTCACAATATACGAGGGTAGGCTGATAAGTAATGCACACATGCTTGTAGAAGACGAACAAAAAGAAATAGCAAGATGGGGTAAATAACAAATTAAAGTACAAATCTTAACCTACCAAATTATCTATTTATTTTTCAATATAGTCACCGTTAAGCATTACACATTTCTCCCAACGTTTAACAAGTTTTTTCATTCCGTCACTGAAAAATTCTTCCGACTTTCCTCGAACCCAGGACGCAATAGCTGCCTTCACCTCATTGTCCGAGCTGTAATGATTACCCTTAAGGTCTCTCTTCAGTAGAGGAAAAAAATAAAAATCGCAAGGCGCAAGGTCGGGAGAATACGGAGGGTGTAAAATTGGTTGAAACTTCAGGTTTCTCAGAGCCTCTCCAGTTGCACGCGAAGTGTGTGGACGAGCATTGTCGTGTTGCAAAATTATTGGCGCCAGGTTGCCTCTAACACGACAAACTCGACGTCGGAGGTGTTTCAGAGTCTGTATATACTGAGCAGAATTTACCGTTGCCCCTCGTTCCAGATAATCAGTCACATAAACTCGGCGAGCATCCCAAAACACAGTCAAAAGAATTTTTTTTGCGGACGGTTGTGTTTTGAACTTTTTCACAACAGGAGAATGTGGATGACGATATTCAGCGCTCTGCCTTTTTTCTTCGGGATCGTAATGATGAACCCATGACTCGTCCCCCGTCACAATATTCAAAAGAAAGTCGTCTCCTTCGTCACGGTAGCGCTTCAAAAGTTGTTCACAGCATTCCAGTTGACATAGCACCAGAACACGACGCCATACTTCCACTACTCAAAACAAACTGAATGAAAGCAACGCCTTCAAACTGCGCAGGCTTGTAGAGGAGAAATAGTACTTCCACATGCCACCAGGCGCGCTACTGAAGTTTATTTAGTTGTCTTCTACAAGCATGTGTGCATTACTTATCAGCCTACCCTCGTATATTATAATTGTAATTGTGTTTATATAGTATGTTACAACACTGGTGGTTTTTAAAGAAATTTTGACTGTTTTTATTGAAAATTTAGTATATTTTATTGCAATATTATAATCATTTCTAAAATGATGCTAAAGGTTCTAAAACTTAAATTACTTGCTGGAGCTTGCAGTTATTATTACAGTCCTACAATTGGCCAATAAGATCCCTTGGCCAGATGCGTTTCAACTGTCTGTGCTGAGTACCCGGTATTGCCCTAGTTTACTATATGTTTTTTGTGAGAGGGTTTCCATGTTATTAAAATTTGTCGTGCATCATCTTGTATAGTTGTTTCGCGACGTCATTTACCTATGGGATTTGTAAGTCTTTGTGCAACATTAAATATGTAACGTAAAAGGGACATTGCGTTATCGCTCGTAGAATCTTGTTTTGAATCGCTTGTATACGTTTCTTGTGTGAAGTTTTAGCACATCCCCCAAAGTTGAACTCTATCCAGATTGGCCTTATGTTCTTGTAGATTGTTAATTTACGTGATATGTTTATGTAGAACGTTTATCGAGTAAGCGCTTCAGTTAATAGAAGTGTGTTTTCAGTTTGTGATGTGTGTTTGTAACATGTGCGTTCCATGAAAGTTTTCTGTTTATATAAATGTATATAAATGTTTATATAAACAATAAAATAATATAAATAAAATAAAATAATATAAATAATATATAAATAAAATAAACAATAAAATGTTTATATAAATTTCTAATCATTTGGCTATAAATCTTCTCGATGACAATATTGAAAATCAAAGACTCAAGAAGGCGAGAATATTAGATCTTCCATTCCGTTTCAGCTGATCAAAAATGTTTAACCATCCTTTTAAAATTAAAAACACAAAATTATATTGCGGATGGTCAACTCTTATTTATCAATGAACTAAATCTTTTTGTTAAACTGTTTGTAAATAATTCTTACTGTTAAAAAAATTATATATATATATATATATATATATATATATATATATATATATAAATGTAAGCGTGTTGAGTAGTGCGAGGCAGCGGAATATTATTAATGTAAACGGTTGGGCAGTTTGTCGTTAGTAAATTTTCTAATTAAAATTTAAAATGAATTTTTTTTATGTACATTATTTTACTGTTAAAAAGTTTATTTTTGTATTATTATTTTAACGTAAATCCAAATTCTATTGAAGTTTACTGATACAGATTCTGTAACATTTTAAAAACGTTACATTGGTCAAATAAACGGACTTCAAGCATGTATATTTTTAAGTATGTAGGCTAGTGTAAAAGAGTATTTTGGAAACAGTTTTAGTATTTTACTATTTTTTCTTTTAATAAATTCATTCAACTCATTAATTTTATTTTCTAATCCTTCGACCTTCTCTTTGATAATTTTATAACGAACGTGAGTATCCTTGAAATTATTTTCAATTTTTCTTCCTTTTAATGTAACTTAATTTAATGTTTTATTATCATAAGACAGTTTGTGACATCATTTTCATATTTAAAATGACAACTATTTATCCTATCGTTAAAAGCATGTTATTTTTCCTTTCATTTTTTGTTCTTTGTTAACGTAGGCCTAGATTACATTTAAATCCTACTAAAGTAAGCAGGCTTGAACCTTATGTACTACAAGTTCATGAATAATTAATATTAATGTAAAGATTTTCTGTCGTATTATAAAATTATATTGTAGATAAATCTATCAGATATGTATTTGCAATTTTAATTTATAATGCTTTTTAATTTCCATTATTATCTCAGTTGTATTGTCCTGGTTATGATAAAGATTTACAGATAGACCTTGTAGACTTAGTGAGGTTGATATCTACAAGAAAAATATACAAGATTTTAGTAGGACATATACATGGTATTAGATATTATCACATCCGTTTTGTGTGTGGTGATTTTTGATTCCTTATTACAAATTTTAAAAAAATTGAAATAAATCAGGAACTAAATTTTTAACCAATTTAGATGCGGAATCTAAAACCTTTGTCAGGTAGGCCTACAATTGCAGGAATTATGAGGAAAAATTGATTTTCATTTGAAAAGCAGTGTTGGAGAACGAAGTTCTCTATATTTACCAGACAATCCGTATCGTTGGCTCAGCAGGAGGTGGAGCAGAGACTTGGGTCAACTTAAGTTACTACAGACCAAATTACACATTGAAAAAGAAAAATTTAATTAAACTTAACAAAAAATACTTATAATAAAAACATAAAAAGTAATTTAAATTGTTACTGTTTTGTCATCAGCCGAAACGATGGTTTGAACCTCCAGAGGGTTTACTAAGTAGAACAAGGAGTACAGTGGTTTACAATCTTCCTCGCTGACTGAAAAAGTATACTTTTCAACATGCCTCGCCCTCCAAAAAGCATTTACTTTCCATCCTGCAAATGACACCTTTCACGTCATTCACCACAGTATGGGTGCATAGAAAAATTGATTACTCTCAAAGGAGATAACTGTGACTTTTGTCTTTTACACATCTACCTCTTCTGTTCTTAAATTCTGTACAAAAGAGGTAAAGAGAGTTGCCTCCAATTTTGGCAAAATTGAGTTAAAACTGCCTTTAAAATCAGAAAGAAACGCTCTAATGCTTCAATTTTGTAGTTGATGTGCTATAAATTGTTTTGTAAAATCGTTATTGAATGTGTTTTACTGATATTCAAGTAAATTTTGCTAGAAATTTTGTTGAATTTCGTGTTTTCTTCATCTGTTACTAAACGATAGGCTACTGGTAAATTTTAAATTTTTTTAAACGTTGTGTATGAAATGCTGCTTCTTTATAAAAGTAGTGTTCACTAGGTATTTCACTTAAGTTTTTTTTATAAAATTAATCTATTGTACATTGGAGTTAACACTAATATAGAACGAAAAAAGTGACAAAACACAGAAAGCCGTAAAGGTTTTAAGTCCTATTTGGGTAGGAAGGTGTATAGACGTTGGCAAAGTTATTAAATAATAAATTTGTAGCTAAGAAACATTTTCTGTAGAAACTGGGTGAGAATTTCAAGTTTCTAACACCTAATGAAATTTTGTTACATTAATGAAAAGATAATACTGCTACTTATTGGCTCTTCTGAAAAATTACTAAAATTGAGTTAACAGCATTTACTTCTCAGGTACAGAATGATATAGTTCAGTCAAATAATTGGCTGACTATGTGATAAGAAGTAGAACAATTTTTTGTAGTCATGGAACCAGCAGACAGAGTTAAAATTACTATTAGTCTATTAATTGAATAGTCTTAAATTATGAAAAGACTAAATTCAGAAATTCAGGAGTCCTACTAAAAATATAATATTGTAGGCCTATGCATATTAATTACTGGTATTGCAAAAACGCACAGTTGTAAATAAAAATGAAAAAAGTTAAAAAAAAACAATGGGATCTTAAGGATGTTGAATATGGCAGATTACACATATTTTTTTATTAAAAGATTTTTTTCTACTATTAAATTTTCACAGAGGATTATATAGATTGTTAGACAAAGAGATTTGACATAAAAGGCACCACCCAATAAAAGTAACTTTATCAAACAATTGTTTACGATATCGTTACAGTACCTCATTTAGTACAAATAAAATAAAGTTAAATTTTGAAGAACAAAAGTAACGTTTTATACTCATTTATATAATATATACTAACAAAATAATATTATTGTATAGGCATCTTGAATTAAAATTTAGTTCAATAAAGTTCTATATTGTATTTTTAAGTAAATATTTTAACAGAAGAAATAAAATAAATTAATAATTTTTAACTTTTATTCAATATCAGCTAAACGGGCTCTTAAAACTGTCAAAGGTATCGTACATATGAGTAAAATTTACTGGTTGATTTTAATAGTTTTACATTAAGCAAATTTTCGAAGAAAATTTATATCGTTTAAATAGATTCTAACAAATATTACATAAAAATTTCCATGGGAATCAGATCATCTCTTACGCTGTAACCTCATAAATTTGATTCTCCTATCGTATTTAAATTTTCAAACCTTATAGAACATTTCTAGCATTATATCTAATAGCAAGTAATATCGTGACGAGAAGACATTAAAATAATTAAATAACGTTATAAACCGACAATGTGTGGGCAGTTCTAGATAATTTTCCGGAACTATAAAATAAGAAATAAGTAATGAAATAGAACTGACAATTAATTACTGAAGAAATCTTTATTTATCTATATATATTTATAAATAAAACAAGTAAGTTTCTAATAACACCGTTAAAAATAAATTCTAAGATATAAAACTCGTATTATCAATGTGATAAAAGTAAGATAGTCCTACATAAAGTACTGCATCCCTTTAAAACAAGTAGGCCTTTTTGTTTAAAGTGTTTTTAAATATATTTATCAGCTAATATATACACACACATCCTACAATGTTGTTCAAGTTTACGTATTTCAATAGAAGTAAATTGATAAGGTATACATTCTATATTATTGTTGTAAACGATAGATATGGACCCTCTAATCTGAAATATACAATGCGAGTTGTAGAATAGAATGGACTACTGTCTGAACTAGTCCACATAATTACTTACAGTATTATTTTATAATACGTATATACTTATCGACATCCTGTATTGATGTTTTCTTTGCAGTAGGCTATTTTACAAATCATTCATGGTTTCTGTTTTGTTTATTTCCATAAAAACTTTTATCTTTTATTTTACAAAACTGTTTCGACTAAAGAAAACTGATGTAGGCTACTAAATTGTTTTTAAAATATCAATTTTAAAAATCTGGTGTGAAACACTCACACAACTTTCTCTTGCCAATGTAAATAATGACCAAAATAACCTAACATTAGTAATAAAATATTATAAATAAACAAAAAAATTAACCTCAAAAAAACATAACCTAATTTTAATCATGAGTGAATGACGCAAAATGAAAACCAAACTTAATTTGGCTAAATAATACGGAAAATCACTCTTTCACGCTAAACTAGGCTCTGTAGAGAAAAATGATATATATAAAAGTTGTAGATCTTTTAATTTCCAATAAATTTGATTTTATGCATTTTTGTCGTAAAATATATTTTATGACCAAAATCTTAAAAATCGATTTTCTTTACAGATTTTCATGAACAAAAAAAATCAAGTAGCCTATCACTAATTACCGCTAAACTAAGCGTTATACAAAGAAATGTTTGAGATAAAAGTTGTAGGTTTTTAATTCTCTACTGTTTTTATTATACATTTTTGCGCTAAAACGCATATTAAATCCGTAATCTTATAAAAAAAAACTTTTTTTTAAACATTTTTCACTAACATAAGGGTGAAATATTCTCTTTAGGTATATTTTTTTATAAATTTTAGAATACTACTTACGACTTCAAAACTCTTGACGTACAAGGCAATGCTTCAACCGAACTGAATGTATGGTAGTCAAACTTATGGTACAGTAATTCAATCAGTCATTTCACAAATACAACGTTTCCAAAATTCTTGTAACTGATTACCAATTTTCCGAGTTAAGTATCCAACTGAACACTACACGATGACTTACGCGTTCCATACGTCAACAACACATATCTAAAATTGTACCGTAGGTTCAAAGACAAACTTCAAAATCACAATAATCCTAATACTCACAACAATCTTAATATGCAACATGAATTCAGCAGACCTACCAGAAATCGCACAAAGACGACTGAAACACCGATGAAGTAGAGACATTATATATTAACGCAACTCTAACATTAATAACGTGTAAAAAAATATAAATTAAAATTTGAAATATTTATCGTTATCTGGGTCACAATCACTGGGTGGTGTCCTCCTCAAAGCCATTAACGCGGGTAGTTTTTTTATTATTTAATTGTAAACATTTTTGCTGATTTGTTTTATACATTGAAAAGTAAACAAAACCTGTAAATAAATTAAAACCAACCCGGTGGACTTTTTCTTCTCTAGAACAAAATCTTTGATCTATTAGTTCTAGCTAAAATTTAGCACTCGTTTTTCGAGAACCTATGATTTTCAACTTCAGATATGCTACACATAATAGCTTCTATTTAAGATTAATACCTAAAATTTTTGGAGCTTAAATATAGATTATAGTGTAAACTTTTAAAGTATATATTTTTTAATATATTCTATAGGAGTAGGGAGAAAAGTTTAATGTTTTTTTTCAATACGGTAGAGAGGCCTTATTTTAAAAATTTGTAAAGATCTATTAGTAAACATCTAAAATGATACATTGAAAGATAGAAAACAATTTGAAGGTTTATTGAAAACATTCATGGTGTTATCTCAGATACTTTCATGGATGTTTTTACTTAAATCAATATTATACAGTAAAGGGAATTTATAATTTGGCGGTGAGAGAAAGGTAATTACTACCAAAGCGCGCAGGTCATACATAAAAGGAAAATACGGAAAACCAAGAGCTAATTTAAAAACTATATAAATTATATTTTTAGAACTGACGCTCCTAAGTGAAGTCTCGTCATTTTATAATAAAGTTTATAACTTTTTTCTTTAAAAACCAGTGTTTTCATAACAACGGTTGAATTTTATAAGTGTAATTTTTACCCGTATTAAAAAATAGGCCTATTATATAGGCCTACATATAAAATTTTACTATCTTATAAAGTTAAACTTGTAACAAAAATTATAAGTTTAAATAGTGGTACTTAAAATCACTTTAAATTTACTGGTATATATTTTTTAGTTTATTCCAGTAAAGTAACTTTCACTTAACTTAAAAGTTACATTAACGATGCAATTAACTGTAGATTACTTTACGTTGTATTCAATCCTTTACTGAGTAATTCTTGTTGTTTGGTTCGGTAAATTATCCATACTTCAATTACTGTTTTTATCTTGTCACGTAACAAAGTTAAATTATACAGCTTACCTCATTTTGTTAATAAAGTAAACGATTCCATATAATATTATTTTACTTTAATCATTTAATTACATGTACATTTAAATTCATTAATTTATACTGATTTACAATATTGTTTGTATTGTATAAATTAATTGATCATATATAAGTGAAATGTTACAGGAAAACACCCTCATCCACTGTTGAAGTCCGTAAAACTTATTCTATCTTCATTTTTGTAAAATGTTACTAATAATGTCACTGAACATTACAGTTTTTGTTTGTATTACGTCCTGTTTTACAACGAACTGTTTTTGTTACAAACTGTTTTAATAATAATACTAAAGCAAACGATTAAAGGTGATACATGGGAATGAGTTCTTAAAAACTCTAGACGTGACTGGAAATCGAATCCGGGAACCCTGAGATAAAAGCCAGTTACGCTGATCACAACACCATGTGACATCCATAAAACGTAATATCTTCATGTGTGAAGATATTTAGTATGTACTTCTTTTAATTATTACTGGACAAGATTGATTAGACAAAATCCATAAAAAAATATTAAAGAGTTGCTGGAATAAAGATTTTTGTATAAAATACCGAAAGGGTCTGAAAAATAGGATTTTACTCTTTTAATCTAAATAGGCTACTGCTAAATATTTTATGAATTCCATCTACAGGTGGTGTGTAGTTCAGTTCTTTTATGTTTTTTGTATGGTAAACTAATGTGCTGCTGTCCCCGCTTTTGCATGTTGCAGAAATTTATAAAAAAAGGTCGCTATATCTTTGATATTTACTTTAGCAATGAATTTTTATCATACATAATTTAATAATTTTAGAATGATATGAAACAGCTTTCCACAGATAAGTTTCTTCCGATTTGACTTGTAAAAATTCTTTAAAAAATTGTTGCTGTTTTTTTGTTTTTTCATTCAATTTCATATAATTTTGTTGATTAAAAAGGTTGTATTAATCTGCATTAGTAATTTTTAAACTAAGTAAGAAACTTATTTATATAGTCAGGAAGATCTTTAAAAAGATGTTAAAATTATCGAAAATATCATATCCTAGTGGGTTTTCCTTAGTGGTTGTCTGAACAAATACCCACCGTCTAGAATCTGGATGTAATCTACTATTATCGCACTGTTAAATATTTCAAGACCAAAATTATTGATAATAAACGACAGTAGCCTATCAACTACAGATATTAAATTGTAAGGCGAGAAAACAAGATTGTGTAATATCAAACCTAAACAATTTTAATTGCCAGAAGTTAAGTCTCAACGATTCAGTAAGACTACTAAAATTCAGGCATTTAAGTAATTGTGGACAAACTTGTACGTGTTCTTCTGTATCAAAAGTCAGAAAGAAGCCATCAACAAATTCGGTTGTCGAGAAAAATATAAATTTTAATTTATTTAAAAAATTAATTGGAATAAAATTTTAAGATAAGTCTAAAATAATTTTTTCAGTTGAAGATGATCTCTCAGCAAATAGCTTTTGATTTATTCTATTGATTTGTGTGTTTGGATCAACAGCCAAAAGAAAAGCTGGTTTAAACCTCCAGAGGTTTTACTACGTGAAACGAGTAGCGAGGTGGTTTACAACTGCCTTCCTCACTGAATACAAAAGTAACCTGTGATTTTCAGCATGCCAGGCTCTCCGAAAAGCATCTACTCTGCACCCTGCAAATGACACCACAGGGTCTGGCTGTAAAGTAAAATTCATTACTCTCAGAGGAGATAACTCTGGTTAGTGTCTTTAACACCTCTACCTCTTCTGTTCTTAAATGCTTTAGTCATAATTGGCTTACCATGTGATAATAAACAGACCTATTTTTTGTAGCCCTGGAACTAGCAGATTGAGAACAAATAATTCAACACTCCACCTGCCTGTTATGGGCGTTCTATTGATTTATAACATGATAAATCAAGTACATTGAACATTAAAATTTTCAAGAATTTCTGTGATATTTTTTAAGCAAACCTCGAGACATTGATTAGATTTCAAAGTGATTTATTTTGAATTTTCTTTACCTAGTCAAACAATCTTAAACTATTAAATTGCATTGTAACTTCGTTCCACAGCTATGGGCGTTTAACCTACAATTTTAAAATCTTGTATAAATTACGGGATATTTTTGACCTAATGTAATTTTTTAAATTGATTTGAAATGTAATTAAACCAATGTAGGCCACATTAATTACAACTTCATTAATAAAACCATTTATATTTTTTAAACTCTTATCAAATATGCGAGTATATATATTATTTAATATTGTTCATATATTCTACGTGATAGTTCGTCTAATGTTCAAAAGGGTTAAGTCACTCGTTACGTACCATTAAGTATTTTATCCTAAGTATTGTTCTACACCAAATAACCTCTATAATGATGTAATTCAAGAAAAATTTAACATTTATTAAACCGATTTAGGTTTATTAAAATGATTGTTAATTCAATATTAAGAGATAGATAACGTAAATTGGGTAATTTAAATTGTATTATTAATTGTATATTAAAATTAATTTGTTTTACAAAGGCGTGACTTTATTTCTTAATTATAGCCTAAGTTTGTTCATACAGTAGGTTTGACCTCTCAATTGTTAAACACTATTTTTCTTTGAAGTTGTTTAAAGATTCCTTATGTTAAACGTATTCAGCTTAAAATTTTAGGCTAATTTTAATTTATGCACTGTTATTAAATTATGAATGAGATTTTATGTGAACATAATAATGAAAACTTTTTTCTGTATCTATAACATATTGCGAAAGTAAATCGTTGTATTGTCTGCTGTGGCAGTAAAAACAATATGATATTGTACAGGAAATTTTGTTTGTATATCCGGAATGAGGTTTATTTGCGACGGTTTAGCAGAACCCCCATAGTGGTACCCCGGAAGTTCAAACTTGTCTTGTGATTGTTTTGTGTAGGCCTATTCTTGCAACTTTTTAAATGGAGATCGTTAGGAAAAGTAATTTTCAAAAGAAAATTAGTATTAGTTTACGCGTAAATTTTTAGAATTAAAGAGCCCGCTACTTTCTGGAAAGATAAGTATCAATTAAACCTTTGCATCATCTTCTTCTTCTGCCTTTCAAGGATTAGGCATCTCTGCCTGTTCCGAACCTCTCAAATCTGGCCATCTCTTTCTCGGGCGTCTTCGTTCTCTCCTGCCCTCCGGCTTATAGCCCAGTGCATCACTGTTTACATCATCTGTCATTAAATTGTGTTAATAGGTGCTTTTTTAAGTTCAAAAGGTTCTTAATGGAAATAATAAACCCTGTTAACATACTGGAGAAATTTAGATTGAAATGGAAGCAACTTTTCAATGAATATCAAATGAAATTCAAATGTTCAGCTTTGCTAAACTTAGCAACATCCAAGTGTAATATAAATTATATTATCTATTTAATTAGGCCTATAACATAACCATCGGGTTGGTCTAGTGGTGAAGTCGTCGCTGCGAATCACCTGTTTAACAGCTGATTTTTGAAGACGAAGGTTCCTGGTTCAAATCCTAGTGAAGGTAGTTACTTTTAACGAATTTGAATATTATACCGGTGTACTTAGATGGTTGGGATTCAATTAACCATACTTTCTCGGGAATTCTTGGCCTAAGTATGTACAAGACTACACCTCATTTAAACGTTAAACACATCATCCATCTTACTGAGTCATGGGGTTTCTTATTGTTTCAAAAATTTAACAGATTGAAACATACACACCTTAGGGATTAAAAAATATATACAGTAAAAGCTCCGATATCCGGAAATTTATCATCCGGAACGTTCTATTAACCGGCACATTTTCAACCGAACTGCTAGTCCTTAAAACAAAATTTATTTTATTTTTAGACTAAAAAAATAAATTAATATATTTTGAATTGATTTAATACATTATAATTTAATAAAACATGCAGTAAATACTACTACTGAAAATATTTTTATACATCATTATTGAATTTTTATTTAATCAACCATGTGAAATTTTACTACGTTTTTAATTAATAAATTTTAAAAATATAGGCCAATTTATTCTTACATGTGATAGCCATTTAATTATAAAATTTCAAAGTGATTAAGTTTTCATTATTCTTAGAGCCTATATAATATATATTCAACCTATGACCTGACTAACATATATTCTAGTAAAAATATTATAGTATACCTTTAAAGTTGAACTTCAGAAGTTGTTGAACAACTTATTTTAGGCTAAATACTTTAGAAACAACTTTTTTATGTATGTAGTCATATACCTATGATGATTGAACATTAAAATTCATTACCTGTAGTAAATTTAGTTTTTTTTGCAAAATATTGATATTTAAACTGATGATGATTATAGTAATAATTTAATAACCTCAAGTATTTTTTCATTTAATTTAATTTTTGTTTTTGTATTACATCTGCACTTTCTTGTAGGTTAATGTGTTTTTGAAATCTGACATCTAAAATTTAAGAAATAAACCTAATTTTAAATCGTAATGACCAATTTACTGAAATAAATTTATTTAAATTTTTGTAATCATCTGTGAATTTTTATTTCTAACCTTTCCTTTACCAAACTGCTTTGAATTTAAATTTGATTCAAATGTAATAAGCTTTTTAAAATTCTTTAACACAGGTACTTAATATATTTTTTAAATGTATATTTTAGAAATTTAATTTCTTTACTTTTTTTAAAAAGAAAAATGATTGCTGTTGCAGTTGAAACAGCGTGATTATTATACAGAGAATTTCATAAATAAATAGACCTACTATATTTATATAAATTTATTACCTTTAGTAATTTTTTTGCACAATATTGATATTTAAACTGATGTTGATTATAGTAAAAATTGAATAACCTTAAGTTTTTCATTTAATTAATTTTTTTATTTAATTACAAAAAAAAATTATAAAATTTATATATTTTTATGTTTAACTTATTTTTATTTTTTGTACTGAAGAGTAATAAATATCGGCAGTCCTTCTTTTTCACTAAATAAAATAATAATAATAATAATAATAACACTTTATCTCCAAAAAAAAATTAATCTTAACATTTTATTATTATTTTTATACATCCATTCCTATTACCATAATCACACCAATAACCGAAGATATATAGTATTGTAATTATATTATATAGTATTAAATACGTATAGTGATGAACATTTTATAAATATTTATAGTATTTGGTCTTCGTTTAAGTTAGGTTATCCTCATCGTCTGTCAAGGATTAGGCTCAAGGGCCTGTTCCGGCATCCATGTCTTTTTAGGTCTTCCCTAACTTCGCTTCCCTCTAGGTTTATATCTCCATGCTCGTATAGGAAGTGTGTGTGTGTGCTGGCATGGGAAATAAATAGTTGGACCAGTTTATTTGCTTGTAGGAAAGATCGATATACTGACACGGTGGTACAATCCGTCAAGACAATTTCTGAAGAATGAGGAACAAGAGGAAGTTAAGGTAATTCACAATTAACTCGCTTACATAATCACTATAGTACATCCGACAAAATTTTACACAGATTTAAACATATCAACAATAAAACATAAAAGATTAAAATTCTCCTCGACGTATCACACGAAATTAGAAAAATCATCTCCATTTTTGGCAGTACCTCCTAGATAATACAAAAACACTGAGAAGACTACGAGAAACATCTAACTGATCTTCTTTGACGGTCATCTTCGTCCAACATGATTTAGGCTGTAATTGAGCCTGTTCCGGCGTCCATATCTTCCTCAGTCTTCCCACTCCTCTTATACTCCTCAGCACATAAAGTTCATAAAGTCATAAATTCAAAGATAGTCGGTCCTGTGACATTATAAACAAATGAACTGTCCATTGTCTTTTATATTTTGTGATGTTCTGATTTAGTTTTCTTGAAATTAAGAAAACATATTAACTAACTTATGATCCAGAGGAGGTGCATTGATGGGTGAATCCTCCATTTGAGACACATACACCAGTAATTAGTACTTATTCATCCATAATATATGTTTTTATTGTTCCATGGTGGAACAGATTGTTGATTTTTCCGTTAAAAAAATATTAATATAATCAAGTTTTTTTTTTTTTTATATTTTGAGCCGCAGTGGATCACTTGAGTCAATTTCTGGGCACTCTCTTTTGGTTCTTTTTTTTATTTTTCTCCAGTATTCTTTCATTCTGGCAGATCTTCTTTGCCTTTCTGTTTCTGAAAAGATCATTTTCCTGCTTCCTCTTTTATCCACTTTTTGTTGGAATCTAATATTTTTTTATCTTTTAATAGTTTCAGCTGTTCGGTTTTATTTTCTAGATCTTCGAAGGTGATGCCTAATTCTTCCATATCTTTCTTGATTTCTCTTAACCATATTACCAGGGGTTTTTGGTAGAGTTTTCTGATAACTTGGTTTGTGATTATATGTCCAAAGAAGGTTTTTTTATTCTTCATCGTTTTTATTACCGTTTCGGTCTCCTGGTAAACAAGTTCATTTGGTAGTAATCTCCATTCTCCATCTACTTCGTGTCTCTTTCCGGTGCAGGTTCTAAGGATCCTCCTTTCAAGTGTTTGGATTTTATCTATTCTGATTTTCTGATTTAATTTGAATAGAGTTTCGCACCCATATGTTATCTCTGGTTTTACGACCGTTTTGCAGTGTTTTTATTTTATTTTACTAATTATAGATTTTTTGAGGGAAATTAAAAATTCCTTAAGGTAGTCATTTTTTGTTTTTCTTTTACGTCCGACTGTTATGCACATATGACTAATGCAGATGGTAAAGGGTGGTAGATGAAAAATGAGGGACGATAAATGCCTGACCTAACCGAGAAACGAACTCGGGTCCCCGACCATAGAAGCCGATTGCACTGAGCACTCCACCAACGGGCCGGCCTGAGTAATAGGATTACATGAAAAAAATGTATAAAAACCTTGAAATAGTCACAGTTTTTAAAATGTAATACAATTTAATTAGTTATAAATTACCGGTGTTTTGTTTTTAGTTTATTTCTTTTTATTTATGTTCAACAGCTCTGTTAACAGTGACTACGGTGGGTTGTGAAAATGAAATGGTGGGTTTGACTTGTAATAATTTTGTTGTTTAAAAGTAATTTATTACGAAAGAACAGGTCTTGGGAACTGATCCCTAAAGATCTATTCTTACGACGCTAGTTTACTAGCTCCTAGTACTAGCAGGACCTACTAGCGCGTCGGTGACAGTACCCCCGACGGTAGTTTACTAGCTGCTATTACTAGCAGATTAATAATAACTAGCAACGTTTTCAAACGTTCACACCGAGCTAGTTAACTAGCGCTAGTCAATCACGTGACCTTTTCTCCCCTACTAGCGCTAGTAAAATCAAACATGATTAAAGTTACTAGCACGCTAGTGAATACTAGCGCTTCAACTAAACTAGTTGTTAGTTGTTCGTTCCCACGACGTTAGTACTAACTGCTAGTCTACTAGCAGCGAGTAAACTAGCGTCGTGGGAATAGACCTTTAATGGTACAAGAGAAAAATATATATATTTTCCGACTTTTTCATGAAGTTAAAAGCTGTCGACTGATTAAAATCACCAAAGACAATTCGAACTAAGGTTTATAAGGAAAATTGTTGTAAGAACGGCTAATCTTCTTCATTTTGTCCTTGAATAAGAAGTTTATTATCTTTTCATTTCATAATAACTTTTATTTTATGATTGTGTGTAAGTTATAATACAACTAAAGTAATGTTCTGATAAACTATACCGTCCCCTAAGATCACAAGAAACTACAGTAGGTTCAATTTAAAGAGACAGAATTGTTAAAATAGGGAACGTATGAAGTGGTTAAAAAGGGAAATCTTTTGTTATTATTATACCGCATTCGTTACCGCTACATGGAATTTTTGTCATAATTTTGTAAATTACCATATCAGCAGTTATGTCATAAGATATTCATAAATATGTTTAAAGTTTTAAATTGATAACCAAATAAATTGATTTATTTATACCGTGTATTACAAGAATTCGTAATTACTATTTCAAAATATGGTTTAAATCGTTCTGAAAATTTTATTATTGAATAAATATTTATTAATACACTCTTTAATGAGCGACAAATTAACAATACAATTTGAATGTTAAACAATACACAATTATTTATACTGGTAATAACAACAATGAAAAAAATTGTAGAGGAAAATTTTTAATTTCAAACAGGGATTTTTTTTTTAAATAGGTACATCTAAAATATCCTTCAGGCAAATTGTTACTATCTGCATAATTTGAAACTGCTGTACTTTACATTAAAATCCATAAGACCACTGAGGTAAATCACCCAAAATATCAGATTTCTATAATATAAAAAAGTTTCGAACAATCGTTAATGATATTTTTCTAAAAAATAAACAATCGATAATTTGGATGCGTATACAGGTAATCATGAAGTTCCCATGAATATCAGTAAAACATTTATTACGTTATAATTTTTCTAAGAATCATTACCGTCAATTAGTGACGTAATAAATAAAAAACAATAACTTATATTACTGTATTTGTAATTCAAATTCATAAACTAGTTAAATTAAATCATCCACTACAATTTATATTCATAACAAGTCGTAAAATGAGTCATCTTGTAATAAAATTGTTAACTACAATATATGTTTATAATATGATTTGCATATTGTACGATTAAGTTAATTCATAACCCTTTCGTCATGTAATGGATTGTAATATATGGACTGAAATATGATATCTTAGTTCTTATTTACTTTTACTTTACTTTTAAGTTCACAGCCAATGTCACAATATACCAGGTCGTATCTTTAAAGCACTTCCTTTATGTCTCTGATTCAACAATATAGAGAAGGTCAGAATAAAATTTCTAGACATGCGTTGGACCATGGAGTATTTTTCCTCATAATCTACGCACTAAAATTTGTAGAAAAGAATTTCATCTGGTTGTTGTGTATTCGATATTTAAATCAACGATTCCTCCACGTTCTAATTTTTTTACGTCCAGGAGACTCCAGGAGGAGTATAGGACATGTCAGTTATAACACCTGAAATGCATATAAGAATCACACAATGTATCACTACTATCAAGAAAGAAATTTTTGTATGCTATAAAAAATTTCACCGATCAAATAATTTTTCAGATTTTTTTTTAAAGGAATGCAAATTATCACAACATTTTAAAAATTGGGGTAATTTATTAATGAATTTTTTCCCTGCATAAAAGTTAAAAAATAATGAATGAATTAAAATTGTCTATGAACAAGACTAAACACATTAAGACTTTTTACTCAGTAGTGTGCTTCAGAAAATTTAATATAATCTCTGCGTAGCTAATTTTTTAAGATGTAATGTAGATGACGTTGATGAGGAAGATTAGCAGAACTGATAACAACTAGTACATCGATTAAGGAAATCTAAAGAGTAAATCCAATATTTTAACACGTTTCAGTTATGAATATCTTCGCTGTTATCGAGGAGTCTGACTGTTAAAGGATATTGATGTTCTTACTTTTTCAGATTTTTTACGCTGTGTTATTACTTTAAAATCTTCTTGTATAAAGAGTATGTTTAAATCAAAATGTAAAACGATAATATAAGTATTTTGAAATAAAAAAATATGAAAGGTATATTAGTTTATTAATTACAGTATTAATAAATCCATTATTGGTAATGAAAACTAGCCAATAAGTTTATCTTTTTGACCTTGGCACCATAATAATGGTCTATAACCTTCAGTATTGTTGTAATTCATAATATTTTTGTACCGCCTATATTTAAAACCTATCGGTAAAGTCCAGCAGTATTATTATTATTTTAATATTTTAGGCTTAACTTCCTAAAAAATTAAATAAATTACTAATATCCGTTCTCTTTTGTATTAATTTATATTAATTACCCTTCATAATAATAAACTATAGTGTAGGCCTATTTTAAATTTTTAGTATTTCTTTTTTTCTAATAATATATCTTGTTCAATAGTATATTAATTTTATGTCTTCCGTGTTTTTAAAAATAAATATAATTAAAATGTTAATAGTAAACAAATCGGTTAAACCAAAACCGTTCTTGGGGTTTTATTAAGTGGCTCTTAATCCAATAGATTTCAAAATACAAAACTTTTACAAAAGTGCTGTGTATTTTTACTTTCTCTTTTCCTATACGAATATGTAGCGAAAGAAAGTATTGTTTTTATGTTGACATCAATAATTCAAAATCAATAGGTGTTTAACTAAATATTATATGTTTAGTGAACATTGTTTAGTTAATTATTCTAGAAGTTTATAAATAGTAATAATATAAATAACGTTTGCCCAGAACAAGCAGGTGGAGTGTTAAATTTTTTGCACTCGATCTGTTAGTTCTAGGGCTAAAAAAAAAGTTCTGTTTCTTATCACATGGTCAGCGATTTATAGGACAGAAGCATTTAAGAGCAGAAGAGTTAAAGTGTAAAATTCTTTAGTCAGAGTTATCTCCTCTGAAAGTAATGAATTTCATTATACAGCCATACCCTATAGTGAATGAAGGAAAGGCGTCATTTGCAGGGTGAAAAGTAGATGCTTTTCAGGGCCAGGCATACTTTTCCACTTACTGAGGAAGGCGTAGTAAACCAACTCACTCCTCGTTTTACTTAGTAACGCCTTTAGAGGTTCAAACCAGCCTTTTGTCTGATGAACTCAACAATATCATAATACAAAATTTTAAATCGGTGTTGTGTATTTTTACTTCCTGTTGCCCTATATGAATATGTAGGGAAGGAAAGTATTGTTTTCATATCGACAACAATATTCATAATTAATAGGCCTGACTACAAATGTATAGTAAACACTGTTTTAGTTAATTATTCTAGTAGTTGAAAAACTTTTATATATTTTCCGCTAGTTATTCTATTTAATATTATTTTGCTACAAAAATAATTCCTGATATAAAAATAGTGAGTAGTTAGTAAAATACATATCCATGAATTGTTAATCATCTCAAAATAATGTTGTCTGAAATAAAAAATGTTGAGGTTTCCGGAAACGACCTTCGTCAATTGAAAGAGTCAGTTCGTATAAATGCATGTAGTGATTCCTAATAAATGAAATATGACCAAGCAGAAGAAATTAGATCAAGACTAGAAATGGAAAGGACTGTTTATAAAAAAATTTGAAGAATTTGGTAGACAACAGGGATTTCAATTTAAAAAAACAGCTTTTTTTCTCAGAAACCATTTAACCTGCCTGGCTAAATTTTAACCAGTTAATTATCAAGTAGGCTACATGCACATTCACCGACATGTTTTTACTTCCTCAGGTGCTCAAAAAATTAGTAATATGCAAAAAACGTCGAAAAATTTGTAAAAATTTTATGTTATTCGTTATACTTTTAAAAACTTTATGGTCCAAGAGATTAAATCGAAAAAATCAGTAGCTTAAACCGCCCTACAACTATAAGTGTGTAAAGTTTCATTTTCGTATCTTTCACCAATCCTATGAAAAATGTACCTAAAAATAGCAAATTTAACATTGGCAGGATACAAAGTACAGTCTCCCCTTAAACTGTTTGATAACGTACGACTGTCAAAATAAGCAGAAACTGTATCACAAGAATACTATTGAGTTAAAAGAGTTACGAACAAAACTGTAAATATCACAACATGAATCACAGAAGTAATATAAGTTTATTAACATTGTAATTTATAAAACTAATGAATGAAACGAACTAAGTTTGTGTTGATCAGCTGATATTTTTTATGTTGCCCAATATAATGTAATAATTGTTAACATACGCATAATCTTTTTATCAAAATACCGCTGATCATATCGTACTGCTGAACAATCATATTGTATGCCGATACAAACATGTATGACATAGATACGGCATACCAATGTCAAAATTTATATATTTTGTACCACATTAATTCTTGTTTAGCTTACTACCAACTAATAAACAAAATTGAATACAGACCGACGTATCAATGTACCCACCCACAATACTATTCTATTGACTTAAATACGTATTGCATTCTGTATGCTCATTTATTATTGTATTTAACAAACCATAATTTTACCTAATAGGATTACAGAATATTTTTAAGTTATCACTTTAAGTTAAAAAAAATGATAACCGCAATGTATTAATCATTATTTTCGTATTTTTAAAACAAAGATAAATGGGCAGATTTAATGAAATAAGACAGTTATTTTGTTGTTTTTTTATTAATTTATAACAGTCGATTTATTCAACATTTAAATTTATACGTTAAAATTTGAACTACTAATTTAAAAGGTCAGTTTTTGTAATATGAACTACATATCCAATCGTTCCTTATAGTTTATTGAGTAATCTTGATTAATGTTTATAAGAGATTTGAACTTGGCCATGACCGGTTAAGTTCAACGGTACGAATTAATTTTTTTTATTTCATAGGCTGGTATTTCATATCCAATATATTTTATATCATTGCAGTAACCTATTCTTATAAAAAGAAACAGTGAATTTCATCATCATTCAGTGCTATTGTTTATTTAAATATTATAATATATTTTACCAACTCAGATGCAGTTTGGTTGTTTTATTATTTTTATTTTAAGTTGTCACCTCAGTCATTTCACGAATACAACGTTCCAAAGAAAATGCTTGCGATTAATTACTAATAACCCAAGTTACGTACCAAATAGAACTACACAATGACTTACGCGTTCCTTACGGCAATGACACATATCAAAAATTGTACTGTATGTTCAGAAACAAACTTCAGAATCATATAATACCTTAACCCTATATAGGGCAGTAGTACGGCGGAAAATATATACGTTGTAAAATATTAAATTTTGCTTTAAAGGGACTTGAATAATGCATTTCTAGTGCTAGAGCAGCAAGATATTTTTTATGTAAGTCCTGGTAAGTAAACTTACCAAGGAACGTTTATTGAAATGGGAATCACATAATGTTTAGCCGTAAGAATGCTTATTAAAACAACTTGTAGTACTATATTACAAAACAAATGTGTAGAATAACTTATCTTAATTTTATAATAGCATGAATGCTTGCTTCCCCCGTAAAAAAATTTTATTTTCTAAGCACTGTACAAAATTAACAACAAAACAACACGGTAGCGTACGTTGATATGAATCCTTACCACATTCGTTCAACTCAGGAAGCAAATGGTCGCTGCGCGCTAATTTCAATATGTGGATACCCTACTTACCAGAGAACTTCTATAACACCATAAAATTCCAGTAAGGTTCAACTGTATAGCTTATTTTTAAATATACTCGAACTTATTGCCAGCAGTAGGTATACTTACCAAACACATATAAAGGCTTAATATGCAACATGAATTCTGCAGACCTACCAGGAATCGCACAAAGACGACGGAAACCACGATAGAGTAGAGACAAGATACATAAACACAACTCTAACATTAATTACGTGTACAAAAATATAAATTGAAATTTAACACAATTAACATTATTTGGAGAGCTACCACTGGGTGGTGTCCTCCATAAAACCATTATCACAATTATTTTTGTTATTTGGTTGTTAACATTTTTGCTGGTTGTTTTGATACAGTTGCGAAATAAGTTAAGTGAAAAAAAAAACAAATAAAAATTGTCGCCTCAACTTTAACGGGTCTTAGCTACTGATTTGGTTTTCAACATCTTAAACAGATAAAAACCAAAAACTTTTTACATCTAAATACATTTACAAAACCATTAATGGACAAGTAGTTTATTTTGTATTTGGTTTTGTAGTTTTATGATTCAGTTAAGAGGTTAAATGGGTGCAGTAATAATAAAAAGGTTTCGTAATAGTTGAAGAACTCTTTTTATCCTTTCTTGTTATTATTCTTCGTCATTAATATGTAAGCCTACACATAATTTTACACGATTTACGAGACTATAAAGAATAAAACTGAAATTGAATCCATAACATTAATATTCACCTCGCTACTGGCTTAGTCACACAGACGTTCAAAATCTTTAATTTTTAGTAGAATTATTTTAGTTGACGGTACGATTTTATTTATACAGTCAATCTACAAACTGTCTCTTCTTCGTTCAGTTCCGCCCCCTATCGAAGGTTGGAAAACATCAGTAATCTGGGTCCTGTAGACCACGGCTCGGAACAGCTCCGTCGAACTACACCCGTACCACTCCCTCGATTTCGCAGCCAGGAAAGTCTTTTACACTTCTTTTTTCCTTGATATGTTCTTGGACAATTAGCGTCAGTAATAAGTACTTATCTCCTCTCATAACATGGCCCAGATGCTCCAATTTTTTTCTCTTTATAGTCCTAACCAATTCACACTTCTTACCCATTCTCAACAATACATCCACATTTATCACTCTCTCCGTCCATGGCACTCTCCACATTCTCCTATAGCACCACATCTCAAATACCTCAATATTCCTGATGTTTCCGTCTTTAAGGCTCCATGACTCTACACCGTACAGCAGCACGTAGAAAACATAACAATGTACATTCTCACTCTTAAATTCAAATCAACGACTCGACAGAATTGGAACCTTTCTATTTCAATGACCACTTGTCTCGCTGTTTCTAGTCTTCCTTTAATTTCTCTAGTTTGATCGTTATTTTCAGTGATCCATGCCCAAAGATATTTGTATGACGTTACTCTTTCAATTTGAGTGTCAGAGATTGTTTAGTTAGTACATACATTTGGAATCAGCTACAAGCTGTACTTAAATCTGAAACATTTACTAGATAGGTAAGTCACTTTGTTGCTTGAGTAAATTAATTTGCGGAAATACTTCTTAAAACTTTTATTTTGTTACAAAAATTGTTTACTCATTTTGAAAATTGGTGATATTATTGAAATTTTAGATTGTGAAACATAGCGTAACCAATCAATTTTATGAGTACACAAAAGTTTAAATCTTTCCTTTATTTTTTAAATGTCCATTCTGCCATAGTCGGTAATCTGATGTTTATCACGACTAACAAAAATTTATAATATGGTATTTTTGTTATCGTATTTTTTTATATATTTTTTTTGTTATTTCATAACCAACTTTGGCTCATCATAATCTACCTCATCAAACTGATGATTTATTTATAAATTCACCGTGCTGAATTGTTACTCTTATCATGTGCACCCATTTTTGCTTTCTTTATAATTAATTTATTTACGTTACCTAATAAACTTTTTTTTTATTTTATATTAGAGCCTATACAAGGGCTACATTAACGTTTCAATAAATGTTATGATACAATTCATCAGTTCAATCTAACTTTATTATAACATATATTTGTACTATTTCTACTACAGTTTCAATGAAGAATAAATAATACAAAAATTAACTCCATTTAAATTCCTTTAACTTATATTCATCTACACATTTATTAATTTAGAACCTATTTATTTATTTACCTTATGTACTAAGAAATAACATATGGTATGCAATACATAGTTTATGTATTACTTATTACTTTATTTATTTATTTAAAGGCTTCAATGAGTTACTTTACACGCATAGAGTTTCATTTCAATTATAATTTAATTGTTACTTCTATACCGCAATATATAAATGGGCCTATTAAAGTTTATTGTAACTTACCTAGACTATTTCATCGTAAGCCTACTGTAAGTTATAAATGTATTTAGCTTACTGATCAATTATATTTCGTTATGTATTTAATAATTTATAGCAATAGTATTTATACTATGTTGTATTAATTTATTCTACAGTATTTATTAATTAATTGTATTGAGTTATATTAAATAAAACATATTGACTTAGGTATGTTGAAATACAATCTTATTTAGTATTTCCATATGTTAATAATTATTATCTATAGTTGATATTGTGTATAAATTTCAAAATTCTTCTGTCGTATATTATAAATGCTTTATTCTAATACTGGAAAAAATTGGATATGTGATTACAAAATAAGCATTCATATAAATACCAATCAATTAAGTAATAATGTTTTGTTTCGTCTGTTATAAAATATTATGCCTCATATAAATATTTCTTCATTTTAAAAATTTAATGACATTCTAATACGATACAATAAAATGATTTTTTAAATAAATTAAAAAGATTGTATGCTTTTTGAAAATTTAGTCTATCAACGTCGTTTTAATACATAAATAACAAATTACTATAAATAACTAATTTTTGTAATTATCTCGTATTAAAAAACCATACACAGCATAACTTAAAATATTTAAGGTTTATTCAAACCCTAATATTGTACTCCATAAATTTAAACTTCCCTTGTAAATGTTGTACCGTTGTAAAAATACAATTGTACAAACAATGGAAGTTATGGTAATACCTAATTACTATAATTTCCATTATTCAGTAAAACCCTATTAAATAATGTCTGGGAAAACCCTCCATTTTTAGCATAAGTTACATTAGAATAGTAGTTAGACAATAGGTTGAAAACGTCGCCAACTGTCATTCTGGTATTCTTTAGACGGTTATATTTCTCCCTCTGTATTTTTAGGCCTTTATTCCACCTACCAACTTTCAGCCAATCACTGGGGTAGTTATCCTTCCCGTTGGCCCTCAAGGTTGGTTGAACGGTTGGTGGGAAAGGGAGGCTTGTCAACCAGAGGTATCTGGTTCGGACCCAGGAAATTTACAATCAGTTCCCTTTGGACTTAAGAGTGGAACAGAGGAGTGTGTTAAGAAGGGCCGTGTTTGAAGAAATGAGGAGAATAAGGAGTGACGAAGAACGAGAAGAAGAAAGGGAAAATTTTTTGAGATAAATTCATTTCGTATTTGTTAGGGTGGTTATGTTTTTTTGTTTTTTCATAAAGCCGCGTCAGAGTAAAGGTTGACTATATTTTAAAATAGTTACGGTAATTTAAGGATAATTTTTTTAGTAGTCGATTCATTAAATATTTAGTTTAAAGCAAAGAGTTATAGTCTTATTTATTTATTTTTCTCATGCTTTGCTGATAGAGCTGGCGCCAAACCACTCTTTTATTATATTTTTAGTTCATATTAAAGATTTCCCCACTCTTTTATATGGTTCTGAAACCTGGGTACATAAAAAGAAGGAATGGAGCAGGTTACAGGCTGCTGAAATGCGATTCCTAAGAGCAGTGAAGGGTTGTACTAGGGAAGACAGAATCCATAATACTGAGATCAGAAAAGAGCTCAACATACCCTCCATATGGCAGAAAATCGAGGAAACCAAACAAAACTGGAAGGATCATGTGGAGCGCATGGAGGATGGAAGAATTCCCAGGGCAGTCATCTCCTATCAGCCAGTAGGAAAGAGAAGTGTGGGCAGGCCTCGTAAGAGATGGAATTGATTAATAGGGGAGTTTGCAGTCGGAACAGGCAATGTGCCTAATCCTTGAAGGAAGACGACGACGATTAAAGATTTGCTCACCAGTCGAAGTTGAAGGTGGTGCAATGTCTTAAAGGCTATATTCATATTTGTAATTAAAATTTATTATGAATTTAAATTAAAGGTGGAATCCAACTTCCTTTATAACTGAATTATTTTTCGTCTTTATTTAGTAACGACAACTGTATTTTTATGAAGCCAGCAGTATTTTATGATGTATGTGTTTTAATGTCCTGTGTCTTTCTTGATTGAGGAAATTATCCAGTGGTAAACCCTCGCCGCTGTTTTATATATGATCCCTGTTTCAGCATCTCTTTAATCTCCTTTGTGAATTTTGTGGTAGGTGCTGGTGTGACAGTCTTTGTAACTCTGGATTCGAGTGATTTATTTATTTTAAATGAAAACAGGTGTGAAATTTGGAAATGGTTAAAATAAGTCAATGTTAACTTTTTGTCTCATTTCTCAAAACCTGTATAAGACAGCGCTTCATTTTTTGTTTTGATTTGTTGATATGTTTTTTTTTAGTTTCTTACATAGAAATTTACTGATTGGAATAATTTAAAAAAAAGTCCCGATGTATCTAAAATCCGTTAGAAATACTACTTACCCCACAAAAACGATTTTCTCAAAAAAAAATTAGCATTGTAATTTCGTTCTACAACAAACTAGTATTTAACATGTTGAACGAACCTCAAATATTTGGTAGAAATAATGAATTTATCAATGCTGAGAAATTTGACATGAAAATTTTAAAAAAATATTTTCAGAAAACTATTTAATTGCCTTGTTAACAAAAACTGCAGAGTTACGACATATCAGTTTTTAAAAATGAAAGAACAGTATTTTTAGGGTAATACCGGGTAGGCCTACTCAGCACAGACGTTTAAAACGCATCTGGCCAAGGGATCTTCTTGGCCAATTATAGGGCTGTAGTGATGACTGCAAGTAATTCAAGTTTTGGAACCTCTAGCGTCATCATATTTTGAAATTGTTATAATATTGTATACCAGATACTAAATTTTTAATAAAAATGTGCCAAAGAAAAGAAAAAGCTTTCAGTAAAACGTGGTTTTAGCCTCATTGGAAAGCGCGCATTTCAAATTATAGGCGAATATTAAAAACTTATTTTTTAGATTTTTAAGGTACGGCACCCTTACATAAAATTTATAATAAAAATATATAAAAAATAATTGTATAATTTCAAAATATAACTTAAAATTATAAAAATAAAGAATAAATAAAAACCTATTAAGTTATACATTCCATCTTGAACACAGAACATTATGGGATTCTGTGGGAAAAACTCAGCGGTCGGATGTGATGACAGAGTTAAATAAAGAAATAAAAAAATAATTTAAAAAAATATATAAATATCTTTCAAGCCTATTAGTCAAGTAACGCAAGCCTACATCAGGCTATGGTTCTATTACAATACGGTAGTAGGTATATTTTTTATTATTATTATTATTATTATTAATGTTGGTTATATAAGTAAATAGAAGTAAACGTATACCGCTCATGACGACATTGACTCTACATTCATGTTTGATGACAATATTTTAAAATGAAATGATGAAAGACATTGTAGAATAGTTTATATCTTAAAGAAAATGGAAGAAAAAAGTACAAAAATAAAAAAAGAATTTATTACAACTGTCACATCATTTTATAATAAGGTCAAATTGAGACTGATCACTCACTCCCTCCTTGTCACTCATTTTCTCTCTCAGTCACTCGTTCACTCAATTGGACGTCGCTTCCTTTGCTGTGTGACAGAGAAATTATTTATATAGCCTATACTACTAGTAACTTATACGAAATTACAAGCAGTAATTTAGTAAAAGAAAAATAAACTGAAAAAGAAAATAGTTCATCCGTCTATAAAGGTGTCTTGTGGTTTGTCCAAGAAGACATCAAAGGAGTTTTAAAATGTAACAATAATGATAATAGCCCTTTAAATTGTCGTTAAAACTCAATAAGTCGAATAACCAACTTATCGAAATCTTTTATATAATTTTCTGAAAGCACTGACTAAAAAACCACCTAAAAATACTCCTCCTTATAACATAGTAGGTGTTATTGAATGAAAGGATTTTCCAGATTTAATTAACAAATTAAAGTAGAAAATTAAAAATCCAATACGCAACTCTAATTCACCGAAGGCATAACATAAATTTCGTCTAACAGTTTCATTGTCAAACGTATTTATTTATAAATTTATAACTTATATCACCAATGAAAGGTGAAAATTAGGAAATATTAATGATTATGCCAATGGTAAAACCTTTTAAATAGTATACTTTTAGAAAATTGGGTTAGATTTAAGTAGTAACTTATTAGTCAAAGACTAAGTGTAATTTAAATTTTTAAAATTCTTTCATTCATCATCTCTTCAGTGGTTTTTTCCAAAATGTGAAGAGGCTTACTCTGGTATCAAGAAGTTCCTAGGCGGTGTAATAAAATTATTTATAATGCAGATTTTGTGCTAATTTTGGCTTATATAGCCGTGACATGGACCGGGGGAAAGAAGGTAGAAAGAAGAGTCCAGACATCAGAGATGAAATTTAAGAGGAGTATCTACTGGAGAGGGCAAGAAGGTATAAAATAAAAAAGTATCTAATTAGGGAATAACTGTAAATGGACAACTAAGGAGGGTAGGACAGACAAAGCTAAAATGGTTTGGTCAAGTCATTAGGATGGAGAAAGGAAGACTGCCAAAAAGAATGCTGTACTCAGAGATGGAGGGGATAAGACCAATAGGTAGACCAAGAGTGAAATGGATGGTTTCAGTAATGGATGATTTGAGAAAAGATGCAATGCCAGAAAATCAATAGAGGAGAAATAGTTCAGTGATAGAAAGGTGGAGAGGAGTTCAGTTAGATCCTAGTCGAGGAAACATGGAAGAAGGATAAAGAAGATGATGATAATTGTTTCATATTCTCAGACACTAACGCTAGATCTTCATGGATAGACTAAACGGAAGTATCAGCAAAAGTGGCTGTTGTAGTACTTCTTCTTCTTTAGGTGCCAATTTGATTCCGAATGTTGGCTATCATCATCGCTATCTGCACCTTATGCAACTCTGAACAGTTCTGCCGAACTCTTGTCAAATCATGTTTCAAGGTTTGCCAACCAAGATAAAGCTGACATGACAGCTTCTTCGTCCCGGTGCTCTTCGTCCTGCAAACTTACTCTGTAGTATTTGCTAAAGCAAGATGTATATATTTTCATTTCTCATACTGTGACCCAAGTATGACAGTTTTCGGCATTTAATTGAGTTGACAGTAGTATTTCTGTCAATAGGTATATCGGCAGTGAATTAGCTGAACAGGAATGGTACATGAATGCTACCCTGTGGAACTCCTGCATAAATTAATTCTTCATTAATTAATGGAGATATCAGAATAACGCATATTAGGGCTAACTACAACTAAATCCTAAAATTCATAAAGCATGTTTTTTCTTATAATATTGTAAGGCTAATCTACATTATATACGATGATAAGATAATTACAACCTTGTCGGTAACTTTCGATGCTTTGATCATTCGATCTCATGAATCCTTTCGTTTGAAAATGAAGGCAGAGCAGTTGAATGGAATACAGGTGGGGGAGTGACTCAGCCCTTCTTATCCTGGTCTAATTACGCAGTTTAAATCTAATAATAAGTCTTGAATAAGACATAATCTAGTTGAATTAAAATTAAATTATTAAAAATCCCTTCCGTAGTGGTAGTAGTAGTAATGTGTTATTGTAGTTGATGTGTTTGTATATGTGTTTCTTTTGGAGGGGGATTCAAGTCGCTTTTTAGAATATACTGACAACCATATAAACATGCCGACAAAAAATAAGATTGATTTTTCTGTTTCATTCTACCGACCACTAATTGATAATGACTTTTCTAAAATTGACGACTTGTGCGCTTGAGTTTTACCTCTATTTATAACACTAACACATACCAATAAACCCCACGTATTGTTATTCCTTTTATGTAGGCTACTGGGTAGACCAAAAGATACAGGTTTTTTTTAATCTTGAATCACCAAAACTTTTAAAGAATGGTAAAGAAGAAATAGAATACTTTTCATAAGACTGACACATACGAAGAATAACTTAGGGTATAGTAGTAAAAATTTATAAAATATCTCATTTAATAGTTAAATTCTTAAAAAAAAACTGTTAAAAAACTTTGTGCAGCGGCGAGTAGTATATTATAAGTATGTATATATACTCTTATAATATAATATAAATATATTATACTACCTACGTATATTAATATAACTTTATTTTTAATATTAATATACTATAACTACATATATTATACTTATAATATAATATATAATAGTAATTTTATATATTATAAGTATTATTATTATACCGGTTGTCCCACGGAATTTGAAACATGGGGTAATATCATTGATTTTCATTAGTTTGTTAATATTTTCTTCCCACGAATAAATGAAGACCTTTTTAAATTTTATTTACAAAGTTCGCATCAACTGCTAATGGTTATAAGCGACCACAATAGGAATTATACTAATAACAATAAAAACAACAACAATTTCATAAATTAAAACAGAAGAAAGAGAAAATTAGTAGGCCTATCAGATTTTGTCTTCAACAGCAACAAAACGCAATACCAAGAAGAATACGGGCACTTCGAAGTTCTCGACATTCTGAAACGATATGTGAAACCTTTACTTTTGCGTCGCAGAAAGGGCACACTGTCAGCGTAGATTTTGTGAGCAGGTGCTGGTGTGATATAAGTGAGTGCCCAATCCGCAACCGGCAGATGACAACCTGTTCCCTGCGATTATGGAATTCAAGTAGAGGAAATTCTCGTAAAGTTTTTCGTACCACGTGGAGTTTTGCAGGTGGCATCTCGGCTCACCTATGGTTCCAGAAATCAAATAATTTTCTGTTGACGTGTGCCTTATGTCAAAATGAGAGACCCGATGGAGATGTTCTTGCAAGTGAACACCTCTCTTGTCCCCAAGATCAGCTTTTTCGTTGCCTGGAATCCCTACATGAGACGGAATCCAGGTAAACACTATTTCAAAATTGTGTGTAGTCAACTCAGAAATTAGTTCCTGGATTTTTCTTGAACTGAAGACTTGCTATTATCAGGAATCATTAGAAAATGTTTAGACCTTTTAAAAAATATAAATTTTAATACATTTTAAGCTGTATTTTAGCTTAAATAGGCTACAGAAATTTGTATCCATTTTCCATTTAAGTAGGTATTGTAAATTTTATCATTTTTTCGCATTGTTATGTTTAGAGTAATGGTAACGTTCTGGTCCGGAGATGTAATAATAGGAGGGTCAAATCCATCAGCGGTAAAATTTTTTATTGTTCAAAAAACATTGGAAATATTTTTTAAAATATTATTACTTATTTATTTTTTAATTTTGACAATTTGTTTTATCATGTAAATTATTCGCTTAACTTTTTTGGAAGCAAATTTAGTATTATTTTAAATACCTAAATATTCCCTTCAGCAACATTTAATTTTCAAACACGGCTGATTGTTGCAATAATTCTTTTAGATAAAACTCCAAATGATCTTACACTGAAGTCAATCAAATACAAAAGTTAAAATTTCATCCAGACTAACGATGAAGAAATGCATTACCGGTTTGTTTGTTGATATTTGTTAGTATAGCGTTTACTACTATAGTTAGTGAGTCCAGCATTCATAGTCAAAGAACGTCAATCTGTCTAGTCATAAACTGACTAATTAAAGAGACCATGTTGAGTGATTAAAGACGGGATGAGTGATTAACAATCGTTTTGACACGATGCATGATGGTGATGTTTAAGGCGGCTCTGATTATATGTTAAGTTAATAAGACTTTTAATCTATACACCTTATTATACGTCAATAATAATAGAATTATTTATCAAATCATATTTGTTAGACTATTTGACTCTTCTTTACAATACAGCCCACTACTACATTCTTTTAAATTTTGTTTCACAAATAATCTCAATGGTAGAATAATAAGTATAAACGAGAGATAAAACTACAATTCATATTAACTTAATTCAATTTTTTAAGTTAGATTAAAAATTTGTGAAATTTAAAGTACAAATATTTTGTAGTTTAGATCATCAGTTGAAAGACTGGTTTGAACTTTTAGAGGTTTTACTAAGTAAAATGAAGAGTGAGGTGGTTTACCGTGCCTTCCTCATTGAGTGGAACGTATGCTTTTCAGCATGCCAGTTCCTCTGAAACGCAACTACTTCCACCCTGGAAATGACACTTTCACTTTATTCACCACAGTGCCTGGCTGTGCAGTGATGAAATTCATTATTCTCAGAGGAGATAACTTTGACTATAGTATATCCCATAGAACCGTCAGATATAAACAGACTACGGGTTGAAAGTTAGTAAAAAGGATGCGTATTCATGTTTCACTCTACCGACCTTTCAGTCAAAACAACCGGCGACAGACCGGATGTTTTATAATAGGTGTACTCTATGAATTCTTTCTACTGGTACTATCGTATTTTGTATTTAGTTTATGTTCGATTAGTATAGGCTATAGCAAGTTTTATCTGACAACCTAAGAACATTTTCTGTAACTCGAATGTATTGCTCTAAGTTCAATCACAATAATACATTTTTGTTTTGAAATACTGCACGGTTTCATGGGATAGAGTATAGTGTCTTTTACACCTCTACCTGTTCTGTTCTTAAATGCTTCAGTCATATAACTGGCTGACCATGTGATAAGAAACAGAACTATTTTATGTAGCCCTGGAACTAGCAGATCGATTGCAAACAAATTAATACTCAACCTGCCTGGTACGGGTTGTATACAAATATTTTTTATAACAATATATGTAATAGTAATTACTAATTTATAACTAGCAGTGTTATCCAAATCCAAATGTGGTGTATTTAAAATTTATGCACCTATTATTTTCATTTCCCCATAACGGGCAGGTGGAGTGTTAAATCAATTGCACTTGACCTTTTGGTTCCAGGGCTACAAAAAATAGTTCTGTTTCTTATCACATAGTCAGCTAATTGTATGACTGAACTATTTAAAAACAGAAAAGGTTGAGGTGTACAAGACACTAGTCAGAGTTATCTCTTTTGAGAGTAATGAATTTCATTATACAGCCAGACCCTGTGGTGAATGAAGTGAAGGTGTCATTTGCAGGGTCGAAAGTGGGTGCTTTACGGAGGGCCTGGCATGCTAATAAACACATTGTTTCAACTCAGTGAAGAAGCCAATAGTAAACCACCTCACTCCTCGTTTTTACTTAGTAAAACCTCTAGAGGTTCAAACCAGCCTTTCGGCTGTTGACCTAAACAACATTATTTTCATGTGTCTACCTACATGATAACCCTAGAGTAAATTTCTACTACTTTTCTCTATAACCTCCACTGGAGAACGTCAGGTAGTTGTGTTGTATGCATTCGTTTAATTAGTTCGTTATTACGTTTGTCATTTTTTCTGTGAAATCCTCTGTAATCAATTTTACTTTTATTAAATTAGAAACCAATATAATTTCTGTAATTATAAATTACTTATTCATTAAAACTTTTTTTTAATTTTATGTATTATGATACAATTAAAATTTATGTTGATTTTTGCTATCATCAAAAGAACGCCTAACTTATTTTATCTCAGGCTTTAACATAGTGCATATAAATAAAGTCATAAAATTATAATGTACGAGATTTAATGGGAAAAGATATTTGGTGGCTCAGAAGATAAATTGGCAAAGTTATAGAGATATAATATATAAATATTGCAGACTTGACGAAAATTTGAATTATCTAAGATTTATATACGTATTGCAAAAAAATGTTGCAGTAACTAACACATAAAATAATAACGAACCATTTATGGAAAAACAACCATAAAAACATAATAAAATGAATAAGTTATAATAAGGTAACATATATCTGAAAATTATAAATAAAATTTATAAAATAGATTTTTCATTATTATAAATAAATATACATGAATAAAAATAACAACTGTAATAAAATTTTATTACTTTTTAAAAAGAAAACATTTTAATTACCTATATTAAGAGTACTTTAATGAGATAATTATAATGGCTATTTTATCCTATTACACAATTATAATATATAGTTACAGTTATTGTAACTAAAGGTAACTTTATTAAATTGTTATAGTGTAATTGTAACTGCAGAGTACAATATTGATTGTAATTTATTATTATATAAATAAATAACAATAATAAATAAATGTGTAACGTAGGTGAGGCTTATAACCTTATTACTTTGAACTTTAAACTTATTAAGTAACTTTAAAGTTCATTCTTTCTTTTATGGATTAGGTTTATAAGTTGGTACAAACGCCCTGAAAGATAGATGATATTGATTAAAAGTACATCCAATTTTACACAATCTATTACCTTTTAAATGGTGTATTAATACACGTTTATTTTGTAAATAAGTTATGTGTTATAGGTTATGTGTACAATGTGTTTTATGAACTAGCTGCTAGATTTGTACTTCGTGAATGCACGTTGTTAACATCAGTAGGGCATAAAATAGTTCTCATAAACAAACTTGTTTTAAATTACATAAGTTTTTCCCATAAAACGCATCAGGTGGAGTGATAATTTTTTGCGCTCAGTCAGCTTGTTCCAGAACTACAAAATTGTTCTGTTTCTTACCACATTGTCAGCCAATTATATTACAGAAGCATTTAAGAACAGAAGAGTAGAGGTGTAAAACACAACTGTATAATTTCATTATACAGCCAGACCCTGTGGTGAATGAAGTGAAGGTATCGTTTGCAGGGTCAAAAGTAGAAGCTTTTCAGGAGCTGGGCATGCTGATAAGCATACTTTTCCACTCAGTAAGTAAGGTAATGGTAAACCACTCACTCCTCGTTTTACTTAATAAACCCTCTAGAGGTTCAAACCAGCATTTCGGCTGATGACGTAAACAACATGAGTTTATCTATAGAAGAGAAATTTTGAGTTTCGGTTTAATTAAAATTGGATTTTTTTATATGGATTACATGGAATTTAAGGAGGTTTCCAAGGTCAAGAATTTTAAAAAATTGATTATCAGTTTTTTACATTTTCAAGTTTTCTGTGTAAGATAACATCGACACATCGCTAATCGAACTTTCCTTACATCTGTAAAATGTCAAAGCCATGAGAAGAGTTATATGGGCTTCGTATTTTTCCTCTCGTCAACCAGTAAAAATCCAACTCACGGGTTATGCTGTAGTGACAAAAATGTGTAGGAAAAATGGACACCATCATAAAAATGTATACATTTGTAGCTCATTGTGAATTTCGAGCAATATGATTGGTAGTTGTAACGGCCACGTAAAAATCAATCATTCTGGTTGGTCAGTTAAGTCAGTAATTTGCAATTCCTTCTGTGTTTCTAGTGATCTTCTCTTAAAACGGATGCCTAACTCGCATCACAAGGCAATTTGTCAAAATTACCATGCGGCTGTAGAAAGTAATTAACTTTATTGAGGCTGTACAATGGTTTCCTGTTTAGGGATGGTAGGCTCTCTTTTTTCTCAATTCAGTGACCCTTTCCGTTTCTACACCTAATATTTTATTCTGAAAATAAAATAAAACTGCAGTATTGTATTAATATTAGACAGAATTTGTATTTATTAAACCAAAACTGAGCGTAATAAGCGGGATTCGGCGCGTATTAAGAGAGTATATGCACTACATAGTTTTTACGTACTTACTTCAAGGACTTTATAGAAACAACGTATTAGTGTATTAAGCAGGAAATTATATTAACCGTAAGCGTATTAAACGGATTTTACTGCATTAAATGTAAAAATTTAAAACATAAAAGCTCCATCGGTGGGTGGTCTACTTCTGCATGTCATTCATAGACACCATCAGCTCATTTATAATTGTAATAGATAATATTATTGTAATAGATTGTATTATTGTAGTAGATCTACATGCACAAATTTTTAAAAAGGTCAAAATAAGAGGAAGACAAGAGGTAGTAGGTTTCTTTAAATCATACAGATAAATGTCAAATGATTTTTGAAAAAATGTACTCAAGTACTTTGTCAATTTAACATTGGAAATATAGGACCTTGCCACCCCTATTAAACAATCAAAACTGTATTTTTATTTATTATTCCTCATGATTTTATGGCAAAATAAAATCTTTCATTTATTTAACAACATTTTTGTGGAATTTATTAAAATAGTTCGTAGAAATTTAATCCTATTTCGATCTACATCTGCATATAGGCAAGATTGTTCACTGGTCACAACAGCATAGTGTAAAAAAATCTTCCAACTAAATAGTTACATTTAGTAAGTAAGAAAAAACCATATACCTATTTAAGGTATATGGTTTTTTTTCTTTCAACCTAGATACTGGGTCACTTGTTTAATCACGTTATTATCTTAATTAGCTTTAAAAAGATACAATAGTAATTTATTTTTATGACGTTTTAAAAAAATTAAATTGTTAATTATTAAAGTAATGACAGTAATAAACACACTATAAAAATTATTTTTCTTTTGAATGGCTCCAGGGTATAGCTACTGCATCGTAAAATTTTAATTAACCCGTTACTTTTAATCTGACATTAAAATATGAATTACTATTATTCAATTTATTCAATTATTAGAAAGATGAGTTATTATCTTTTTTAGTAGTACAATTTTCAGCGATATTTTTTTCTGAAAATAAAAAATTAAATCGTTATATATACGCGATTAGTTAAGTTGCGTGCATGAAATCAAAAAGGCACAAGGAGAAGACCCTGGGGTAATCGTAGTAATACAACTCAACACAGTTATATAAGTAGTAGTGTACTACTATGATAAGTTAAATGTGGCCAAGCTAAGCGTGGGAGACTCGGCATCGCACGTTTCATTTCGTTAGGTTAGACATAAGAAGCTACCGAGCGCAACACACACAATTGCGCCTCAAGCAAATCGGCTACCGACTACCAAGCTGCAACCAACCCTTCATTATTTGATTATTATTCCCTGGTCTTTATTAACCGCTCCTAATCGCTTTTCAACATCTTCGAATTCCACTCGCTCTTCTCCTATGTATAATCCTTGAGTCAGAACTCACCAGAATACTTTTTAATGAATATACAAATACCATTGGCTACTCACAGACAGACATACAGACAAAATCTGGGATTATCTGGATTATTTTATATGCTGCCGCTGACCTGACAATTTGTCCGTCCTAACAACATTGTTATCCCAAAACAGAAAATGAACAATATCATGAATTGAATGATGAGAACGGTTTATTACGCTAATCATAGTTTAACTGTTATTATATTACATTGCTGTTATTACTTTATTCATCCAGGTAGATATTAAGTACTTTTAAATTGGTTTCGGTTAAGAATACAACGAGATTTAAGTAATTAGTACCTAATGATCGTCAATGTAATGAACCCTTCAATAAAAGGAGAGGTCCTAAAACTGAACCTTGTGGGACCCCAAAATGGCAAAATTCCTAAAAATTCTTCAAATTAAATTTCAACAACCTTTGGTGTAGCTTTTCAATCAAGCTTTACCACAAGCGGACTTAAATGGATATTTAGGAATCCACTTAGACGTCTAACTTGAAACAACCACATTAATATTAAACGATAATTACTATTAGATGTCAGACTTAAGCAAATCTACCGACTTCTTTCTAGACGATCTAATTTATTATTAGGCTCTAAATTAGGCTGCTGACGTATAAGGCTTTTCTGAAACTAATTTTGAAATTTGACAGCCAGATCTAAGGGTCATCAAAAAATTATGCTACAATTTAAATTCTAACCTGAATTTTTAAGGTTAAGTACTAATGCTCTAAGTCACATCTCGAACAAAACTTTACATGATGACCTCCATGCTTCATAAGCGAAATCTTAAAGGTTTATCGACAATTTAAAGATATCATTGACTCAATTGAAATTCCACAGATTCGGGAGAAAAATTCTAATCGCTTACGAGAGAATTCGTAGACTAAACTGACACTGCAGAAGGAACACGAAGTAAACCTTAAACCACCCATTTCAAATATAAATTTCTTAAAAATTAAAAATAACAGGAGATATAAAATAAATCAATTATGCTAAAGTCGCCTCTGTGCCATATTGGTTAGCGCTAGCCTACAACGTAGAGGTTCCGGATTTGGTTCCCGGCTAGGGTCTAGAAATTTTCACAAGTAAAACTCCACTGTTCTAGATACATAACCCTCCGTAGTCACTAATAAGTTAGTAGTTGATGCGACATTAAATAAACTATAAACAAAAATTATTCCTATAAAAATTCGGTTTCTTTGTAAAATTGTGTTGTTAAAACTAAGTTTTGCTTAAAAAGTAATTTTAAGTCATTGTTTTTGTAATTTAATTATCTGTTCTACTGGTTGTTACAAATTTTAAAATGTAATAAAACTAAACAAATGTAGGAAAATTCTTACCTTCCTCATGATAATTTCAGCGTAGCCTATAGCTTTCAAATTTTCCTTACAAATTGTTTACACCTGAATTATTTGTTAAACATCTTAAAACATCAATTATGCGTAAAATACAAGAGACTCTGAAAGGATGACGCTTCGTTTGGAAAGCACCAATAACGAAAATTTGTTTATAGATAGAACTTTAGTTTAATCACGGTAAATAAAGAGAACTAAGAGTCTCTTCTATTCTCTCCTATCAAGTTTAATTTGTGGTGTAATCAAACAATTTAATTTCGCCAAATCGAAATTCGGATTATTATTGAACACATATATGTTATAAAATTACAGTAATAAAAGGACTGCCTAATGATATTTAAAAAAGAAGCGAATAAAAAATAATCATAAACTAAAACACAAAAATTTCTTAAAATTAAAAATTTAGAGTAGTAAAATACTTTTGCTTTAATATCGTTTCTGAACATTTTATTTTAATAAACATTTTATAACATCTACTCACACCTGATTTCACAACAAAGAATTTGTTGTTTAGGTCATCAGCCGAAAGGCTGGTTTGAACCTCTAGAGGTTTTACTAAGTAAAACAAGGAGTGAGGTGGTTTACAATTGCCTTCCTCACTGAGTTAAAAATTACGCTTATCAGCATGCCAGGCCCTCTGAAAAGCACAGATTTTCCACTCTGCAAGTGACACCTTCACTTCATTCACCACAGGGTCTAGCTGTATAATGAAATTCATTACTTTCAGAGGAGACAACTCTGATTAGTGTCTCTTGCACCTCTACCTTTTCTGTTCTTAAATGATTCAGTCATTTAATTGGCTGACCATGTGATAAGAAACAGAACTATTTATTTTAGCCCTGCAACGGACAGATTGAGTGTAAATAAACTGACACTCCACCTGTCTGTTAAGGGCAGAAAGGGCAGAACAAAGAATTAAATCATCAAAATATTTAGATTCTGTATTCTCGATTTGAAATTAGGAAACTACAAGAAGTTCGGAAACCATATTTGTTGACATTTCTTAACTAACACTTATACACCGGTCGCAAGTTTTTGGACCTTGGTTTAAAAAATGCGCACTAAACCAGAATCTCTATTTGAGGCTAAATATGCGAGGCTAGATTCTACACAACAAAGAAATAGTATAAGAAACTTACACGTAATGTAAAGTAGCGAGGGTAATTTCGAATTATTTTACCACATCTTAAGGCCCAGGACATCCGACAGACAACTAGTATTTAACATTCCTTTTTTTATATTTATTAATTTCATTTACTGAACAAATGTGGCCTATTTTGAAAAAACCAACAACGCTTTAGCAACAAGTAGAAATATTAGGTACTTAAAAATTAAGGGAGTAATATTCATAGTATTTAGAATATGTTCGTTAATTTCAGAAGATACGCAATTTGTATTGATTTTGTAATAGGTTCTAATAATGAATTTGTTTTCTGCTAGTTTAGTATTTAGTTTTTTAGTTTGTTAAAAAGAGTTTATAATAGAATCTAGTTATGTAATTTGCATGGTTTTAGTTCTTGTCAGTTAACGATTGATCGGGAAACGACAGTTCACGCATTCTCTTTTAGCACGTCACGATTTTTAAAGTATAGTATTTAAGCAATAAATTTTTATGCAAACAATAAACTGTTTGATTTAAAATTTATTTTAATTAAGTAATGTGTTTACAGGTGGTTTTGTAATTTAATTTTTAGTTGCTAAAATAACTTTTTAAAACAGTTTTTTAACAACATTTTAAAGTTTTGGTCTAATACGGTGAAAAATGTATTAAATTTATATTTAAATTCTGTGTTCCACTAATCTTTATAATTGTAATGACATAGGTATAAATTCTTTGTATTTCCTTTAAAAATGTGAGTCTCGGTACGTTTTCAACTCATCGAATTCGTTCAATCTGGAATTTTCTAAGAAGTTGATTAACTTGCTGTACTTCCAGATAGTAGTTGCAAAACAAACCCTGATCTCCAAAGTAAGTACAATCGTACAGATAATAAATGTAAATTTATAATGTTAGCAGATAAAACTGACTAACTAACTGCTACAGTTTTTTTAAATTATTTTCTTCAACTTACATTCTTGGTTAAAGAAAATAGTATTTCTTTCTTTTTTATGAAGAATATTGATAAATGATAACAGTAAGATTATATGACACGTTTAGAAATTATTACTGTGATAATTTTATTCCCATTAAAAGAAATGTCAGAGGTAATGAGTGAGAAAGATCTGTATTAATTTATATATGAAACAACAAAATGATTAGTGCTGTTTTGACGTGACCACGGTATTAAGTTCAGTAACTAGTAATTAAAGTCGATATAATCGATCTATCATCTCACAAATAAGTATCGATACATCGGACAGACAACATGAAGTTAGGGTAAGGAAGTGTGGGAGTTTGAAGAGTAGATTTTATTGTTATTTGCGTAGCGCACGCACAGAGCACGTGCCCAAAGGATGTATTAGTAATAGTAGCAGTCCGTAGTAAGTAATATTATAATAAAAGTAATAGTAAAAATAGTTAATGAGTGACCACACGGTGGATATTCAATGAAGTTTTAGTATACATAGTCGCAGAAAGCGTGCATCAAGTAGTTGTTAGTAACAAACGTGTGGAGCCCCCTGTCTTGGGACGCATGACAAGTTGGAATAGGTGCTAAGTAAGTCGTGACTTAGTATGAGCAAGAAGACATAGTACTTTTTTGTGTTAGAAAAAGATAAAGAAAGAATCAAATTCGTGAGGGGTCACTAAAACGTGTGACCGACACGCGTCTTGGCTATTGTTTGTCCCATACGAAGATAAATGGCCTGTAGAAAGCTTTTCCACGTGGCCACAACCCTAACCCTTTCTTTTTAAACACAAATCTTAAACAATTTCATGGTCATGTTGCGTGAAATACTTGCCATTAGAATTATTTTGTTTCGTTTACGCAAATAATATTTATTGTTATTTATATCACAATAGTCCGAGTGATTATATCAGATTAAATATTATATGGCTCACATACAATCGCCATCTCAATTCTACACTTTAATGTCCTTCACAGCCTTTAATATATTTAAAAACCTTTTCTTTCTTGCAACAAATTGTCATCGCGGTCAATCTTGACAATCATGATATTATAATAAAAATACATAATAATAACATGTTATACAGTTTTCTCTTATACAGCGTACTATTACATTAGAACGGAACAAAATTGTCACATACCTTCTATATCATTAATAAATGTCCTACGAAGATTACATAATATTTTGTAAAACAATGACAAAAATATAAATGAGTATTTTATTATAAGTATTATTAAAGGTTATATGTTTAATGTGATAAGATTTATTTATTTCTATTTTGCAATATTTTAAAAGTATTTAGGCTAATTTTCTTTTCTACAATCAAAGTATGGAAATAATGATAGATATTAGACCGAGAATAGAATATTTAACGTCGCTAGAAAATATATTGGTAATATTTCTATTTAAAAAAATAATTTAATGGCTTTATTAGGATCTAAATATTTACATTTCTATAAAATAAATATATGCCCATAACGGACATATGGAGTGTTAAATTAATTGCACTCGAACTGTTGGTTTCAGGGCTAAAAAATAGTTCTGTTTCATATCACATAGTCAGCCAATTATATAACTGAAATATTTAAGAACAGAAGAGGTAGAGGTGTAAGAGACACTAGTCAGAGTTATCTCCTCTAATAGTAATGAATTTCGCTATATAGCCAGACCCTGTGGTGAATGAAGTGGGGAAAGTGGTTGCTTTGCAGGGTGGAAAGTGGTTACTTGCTTTTCGGAGGGCCTGGTATACTGATAAGCATAATCAATCTTTCAACTCAGTGAGGAAGGCAATAGTAAACGACCTCACTCCTCGTTTTTACTCAGTAAAACCTCTAGAGGTTCAAACCAGCCTTTCGGCTGTTGACCTAAACAACAAATTAACTACGATAAACATTACTGTCAAAACGTGTAGTCTATTAGTCTAATCAGAAATTTCCTTAAAAGGAAATTTAAAAAATATTAAAATCATAAAATATTTATTAACCTTATCTAAGGCTAATTGTAATAAATAATTATTAATTTTTAAAAATTTTATTAGAGTTATAATACGATATGATATCTCAGAGGTGCAGTTTACTAGAATTCAGTTTAAGTAAATATTGTTGTTTAGGTCATCAGCCGAAAGGCTGGTTTGAATCTGTAGAGGTTTTACCAAGTAAAATGAGGAGTGATGTGGTTTACCCTTCCTCATTTAATGGAAAAGTACGCTTACTAGCATGCCGGGTCCTCTCAAAAGCACATATTTTCCACTCTGCAAATGATACCTTCACTTCATTCACCACAGGGTCTGGCTGTATAATGAAATTCATTACTTTCAAAGGAGATACTCTGATTAGTGTCTTTTACACCTCTATCTCTCCTGTTCTTAAATGATTTAGCCATTTAATTGGCTGACCGTGTGATAAGAAACAGAACTATTTATTTTAGCCCTGCAACGAACAGATTGAATGAAAATAATTTGACACTCCACCTGTCTGTTATGGGCAGAAATAAAAATTCTGGTCGGTAAAAGAGACCGTTTTGAAGTTTTTAAATCTTTGTCGCTGACTGCTTAGCAGATGTCAAGACTACTGGCTGTTGAGATAGGTTGTTAAGAACAATACAGGAATTTACCAAAGAACATATTTACCATTCAAAAACACAAACAAGCGTGATATAGTTATTCGTTGCAGATACCAAACAATAAAAACCCAAGTAGGTCGGAAGCAGATCTACAAGCGGGTGGGAAAACATGGTATTGGACGACCTCGGAAGATTTTTCAACTTCTTTAAGAAATACCAGATTACTAGGTTTAAGGTTGGAAAAGGCCAAGAGACCTAATCCTCCGTATCGTTTATAGTAATGATATGAAAAGATTTAATACAAATGTTGAAAAAATATTATGCACTCAGTTGTTATCAGTTTACAAGTAATATAGAAATTGTTCTATTTGTTTTTATTTTACAAGAATTCAGTCCCAATGAACTTCCCGGTAACAAAATTAAGTTTTCTCTCCGCCTAATATTTTTCATACAGATCTTTACCTACTCTGATTTTTTTCAATATTTGATTGGTCAAATGTTTGAGGCTGACTCCTCAGTAGATGTCAAGAATACAGGATAAGGTTGTTAAGGTTGATAAGATTGTTAAGAAGAAAATATGAACTTAATGTACCAGAGAAAATATCAACCATTCAAAAACACAATCAAGAGTGATATAGTGACTTTATTACGATTTTTTATGTTTGTTATGTTGTTAGTTTTGATATTGTTAGTTTTTATTAGGTTGTTAGTTTTTGTTAGGTTGTTAGTTTTGATAGTCGTTAGTTTTTGATGGTTGTTAGTTTTTGGTAGGTTGTTAGGTTGTTAGTTTTTAGATGGTTGTTACTTTTTATTAGTTTTGATGATTTTTATTTAGGTTGATTTTTTATGTTTGTTTTTGAACTGATTAAACAGCAGTATCATCGGCAAAAGTGATTGTAGCAGTGTCTGTGTATTTCCAGTGTATAAGCTGTACAAGAACAGAGATAAAAAACTGCCTTGTAGAATACCTACGTATATAAAATGTTGTTAATGTGTTTCTGCAGTTCGGAACTGAACTGAAAAATATCTGTTCATTGAATATGACTTTATTAATAAAAATAGATAATAAAAAATATTTTGATATAATTTAAATAACAAACCAAAATATAGATTAAAATCCGTAAGAGATAGATTCAGGAATTTAAAACATTAAACACGATGGTATTGTGTTATAAAACTTAATAATAATATCTTGTACTCGATAATTTAAAAATTGATTTCTTTTAATCGAGAAACAGAAAATATAATTTTAGTTCAAAGAATAATAAGAATAAAAGAATAAAATATATTTATATAAAATATTATTATAACTTATACTATTATAACAATATAATATTTTGTGCTGAAGAAGGTGGAAAGATTCTAGAAAACGCATTCCAGATCATATTGAGGAGGATTGTTTTAAAAGAACCACAGTAGAGGGCGGTGATCTCTCTTTCGGGGGCGGTGGAGAAGTAAATCTTGTACTGTACTCTAGACTGGTAACGCCCTCGGACGCCGCTCTCATAATCTTTGTATTTAATTTTTTTTCTAGAATCGACTCGATTCTCTTTTAACACTTTCGCGGTTCAGAGAATTGTTGTAATATTTTAAAATTTATTTTCTGTATTTTTTTTAAAAGTGTATTTGGTTAAAGTTTCAATATGATTATTGCAATAAGTAGTAGAAAATTTTTAACCTAGCTGCAATAATTTTAGTAATTGTTATTGTATTATTGTTTCTGTACTATAAACTAATACAAAATTTAGGTGAATAATACAAGTAAGCTCGCCATTTATTTCATTGTTGTTTTCTATGAATTTTAAACACTCAAACGACTTCCTATTATCCAATATAAAATATAAAGAAAATATAACCTAATTTTAATCATGAAGAAATGTCGCATTATGAAAATCAACTTCTGTTGAAAATCAATATTTTGATGATCAAAATACAGAAAGTCACTTATTGACGCTAAACTCTGTTGAAAAAAGTTATCAGACTTTTTTCTTTTTCTTAGAAAACATATATGTTTAGATTATTAGCCGAAAGGCTGGTTTGAATCTGTAGATGCTTTAGTATAAATCTTTAGATGCTTTAGAGTAAAACGAGGAGTGAGGTGGTTTACCAATTTCTTTCTCTTTCAAACTGTCTTCCGATTCAAACTGGATGGTTACAAATTTAACTTACCTATGTAAAATGAGCACTACATTCATTTATTTGACATTTTTGCTTATTTATATGTATTTTTGTTTTGTTTTTGTATTATTTGTATTTTCTATATATATTTTTGTATTATTTGTATTTTTTATACACTCTTTGTATTTGTATTTTTTAAATATTTTCCTGTATTATTTGTAGAAGTTTGATATATTTTCTAGTATTATTTGTATTTTTTATATTTTTTTGTATTTTTTTATTTATCATTAATATTTTTCAGCCGCAGGCTACGTTTTACTGATAACTTTTACATATTACTGATGGAAGCTCCGAACTGGCACTGTCTTGGAGGCCCTACTTTTCCTAGTGGTAGAACTAGTTTGTAGTAGTTTTTATTTAGAATTAGGTATGATTGTTTTATTGTTTACTGTTAGAATATCTTTTAATATTTTTATGTTCTAGATTATATTTATATGTGTTAATGTATCTGCCTACAACATGGAAATAAATTTTCTTATTCTTATTCCTAAATGAGTGGACAAGAATGTTTATCAGCATGCCAGACCCTCTGAAAAGCATTTTTTACCCTGTCAACGACACCTTCACTTCATTCACAAAAGGGTCTGGTTGTATAATGAAATTCATTACTCTCAAAGGAAAGAGCTCTGACTAGTGTCTTTTACACCTCTACCTCTTCTGTTCTTAAAGGCTTTAGTCATTTAATTGACTGGATTGTGATAAGAAACAGAACTATTTTTTGTAGTCCTGATACTAGCAGATCGAGAGCGAAAATTTAACAATCCACCTGCCTGTTATGGGTAAAGTAAACATATAAAAAAATTATTAAATTAATTTAAATCTGTTATCTTTACATATCAATTTTATCATGGCATTTAAACTGGAGGGTTCTACTAGAGGGGTGTTCTCCTCAAAAGTGATAAAGTTATGTATAATAACTGTGGCTGTATAGAGCTGTATATTTATAGATTTAATAAAATAAAGTGAACAAATTAAATAAATAAAATCATAAAATAACTTTTTATCTTTTTAATTTCGTATAAACAAAAATGACAAAGTTTTGTAAAAAGAAAGAAAAATTTATGCCATTAGTGTTTTTAATACCCGGTATAAAAACCTCATTATTTTAAATGTAAAACTTAAAAATAAGTTCACATTCAACTGATGTGGACATACGAACCGTGCAAAGCACAAGTATCTAAACTTGCCTAGTTAAAGTATAAAAGGAATAACGATATTTCCCGGCACGACTAAAATAGACAGAAGCTGTCTACTTAATCAATCAGTTCAATAAATCACAAGAGCTTTTAAAAGTTAACAACCGAATGTAGTGTTGTGGTTGTTGTTTCCATATCAAGAAATCAAAGCGCGCGACTTGAAAATGTCTTGTATCTTATATCTAATAGTGGCGTTGGAGGACACAGACAATTATGTTAGTTTCAATAAAGAGAAAATCAAGTTAAATAACAAGTCAACTGGAAGTAATAGACTACTACTAAAGCCAAAACTTTGAAAGCTCGTTATTTTTATTTAATAGTGATTGATATCGTCTTGATCTGATCAAAGTCAAAACAAACTTTCAAGTTTTCTTATTACTGTTAAGTATTGTATAACAATACACTTCATTTTTAATTAGAAAAATAAATGCACGGCACACAATTACTTTTTTATTTAATCGTGACATAAGTTTATTAACTGTCCATAACAGACAGTTGGAATGTTAAATTATTTGCACTCGATCTGCTAGTTCAAGGGGCTACAAAAAAATAGTTCTGTTTCTTGTCACATAGTCAGCCAATTATATGACTAAAGCATTTAAGAACAGAAGAAGTAAGAGGTGTAAAAGACACTAGTCAGAGTTATCTCCTTTGATAGTAATGAATTTCATCACTATACAGCCAGACGCTGTGGTGAATAAAGTGAAGGTGTCATTTGCAGGGTGAAATGTAGATGCTTTTCAGAGGGCCTGGCATGCTAATAAACATCTTTTTCAACCCAGTGAGGAAGGCAAGGTAAACCACCTTACTCGTCGTTTTATTAGAAAAGCCTCTAGAGGTTGAAACCAGCCTTTCGGATGATGACCTAAACAAAAATATTTTTAGTGGTAGTCTACCTTCAAAAAAATTATTTTTACGTTGTAAACGAGTGAAAAACTGTTTTATGCGTAAAATTAGCTATTTTTTTAATTAAATATTGAATAATTTTTTTTTATCTTTTATTTGAAATTTTCAACAGTAAGCAAATATACGACTACTAGAAAATGTGATATACGTGCATAACAAAGTAACATGAAAAAATAAAATATAAAGACAAAGATTGATACTTATTGGTATATCTTTGCGTATATCTAATTAGTTATTAAATTTAAATTAAATAAAAAATTGATTTATTTACATGATAATTAGTCTATTTATCTTTTTAGTTCCATCTCCTTTTTTGGCGCCGAGCTGGATTTCAGGAAGGTGAAAACGATGAAATTCTTGAAAAAGGATTTGGATGTAGGATAGTAGTATTTTGCAAATAAAAATTATTACAAAATTTTACTTTGATCACTTAAAATTAAGGTTTGAGCTGAAAAGTAAGCATTGGTTTCAGGAATCATAATTTGTATGTACTTTGGCCAATTTAGGTGAAATTGGCGTCAATTTGAAGGAAATCCTACATTCTACAGTATCAAAATATGGGTACAGTATTCCCTTTGTATTCAATTTTTCTTGAAAAAATTGTCTAACAATAGCAGAAATTGTTATGAACAAAGGAACTAGATAATTTTTAAAAAATCAAAATATTATTTGATTTGATACAAGGGTTCCTGCATAAAACAAAATTCTGAGTAATTTAAAATGAAAGTCTTTAAAAACCGGTTGAGTAGGTCAAAAGTATGATTTCTGAAAAATGGGAAAATGTCAATCGTTGAACGATATTAAATTAAAATGTTTACAAGATTGATTTCGCTGTGATATTTACGGATTATTTACGGATTTATTAACCTAAAAAATAGTATTACAAAAAATATATAACCTGACATTTTCTTCAGAATATTACTTATGTTGCACTAAGACTTAAAAATCCTATACGTGAATGACATCTCGAAACAACCATGCAAGAGAAATTTGAGTTACTAGACAACCCTCTCATACAAAACATGTACACTAGGGCGATACCGATAACTCAACACAGACATTTAAAACGCGTCTAGCCAAGGGATCTTCTTGGCCAATTGTAGAACTGCAGTGATGACTGCAAGCTCCAGAAAGCAATTTAAGTTTTGGAACCTTTAGCATCATAATTTAGAAATGTTATAATAATATTGTAATAACAGAGACTAAATTTTCAATAAAATAAAGTCAAAAAAAGTTTCTTAACAAAAGTACCGAAAAATGTTTTGTCAGTGGTAAACATTTCACAGATTTTCTGAATTTTGTTTTGGAAGGAGTTAAATTTTTTTAATGACTTGTTTTTTGCGATTGCTACAAAATAAATTAGATTTCCAAAAAATTGATTCCACCGATTGAATTACTCAACAGTAATTACCTAAATAACTCACAGAGTATTTAGATCAATAAGGCTAAATATTATTACAAAATAAATTAAATAATGTGCAATATCTTTTATCAATTTAAAATTTGAATATATTTAAATTTGATTTAAGAATAAAATTTGTACGATTAGAATTGAAGACAACATGGAAGAAATTGCAATAGGAAATAAACCGTAGGGTAAAATCATTTGTTCCTGGTTATTCAAAGTATTCCGCGTGGGTTTATACTAACGCAAGCAGGCAGTCAACTCTCTCTAGTAAATTAGCTATCCTGACACCGCATACAAAATTATTCAGTATTAATTGAAACGGTTAGAATTAATTACAAACACTACCAATTTGAATATTGTTATTTTGCTTACCAGATGAAATGTTATACTCAATGTTTACCTTTACATACCTATATTTAAACAATACGGTATCAATAGCGTTATTTGTTATTAGGTTTATTTATTTAAATTGATTTACAATTCTTATTAAATCTTTTATTGCTAATTTATGCATACAAGATTATATTTATAGCAGATACATCGTTAAGATTATTAATTATACATTTTAATTCCGCCTTTATAATTTGCTTACAGTGTGAAATATGAACCACCAGGTTTGTCTTTTATTTCTATCATGAATTGTTTTAAAATATGTATTCGTAATTGTTTATTTAAATGCTACCCGCTTCAAACCTACAAGAGTTTCATTTCTTGTTTTATTCATTTGATTATTCAATATTTTTATGTTTAATCGTATTTAATTTATGGTAAATATAAGGTTTTTTGAGTTATCATTCTCATTATAAGTTTTTCAAAAAATGTTGTATCTTTTTTTAATTTCTACATCCGGAAGTTTACACTCTGTTATTTTGTATAACAACTATTAGAAGTAAACAATAGATAAATTTAGAATAAACCCATGTGTTCACTTGATGACTAGACTGTGCGTCACATCATTATGAGCATCAATGTCTAGGACAATGTCTAGGCTCCACCTTGCCCCTCTTTTTCCAGTTTTGCCGTGTATACAGATAAGTAAGAGTAATGTACTCTAAGATTTATGTATTATAATGAATAGATAAATAAGTTATTTGTTTAAGATAGCAGTAGTTGAGATGTACGGGTTGAAATATCTCGTGTTGGTGTATAAGTACAGAATGGTTTGTGAGTTCAGCAGAGGCTTATGCCTAATCCTTGATAGTAAGAAGAAGAAGACACAGTACTATAATGAAAATTAAAGATAAAAAAATTTACCTAGGTATACCCTGAAATTTTCACTACACGAATCTTATAATTAGACCTACTATTTAATTTTAGGTCGGGCCGTTGGTGTAGTGATCAGCGTAACTGGCTTTTATTACTGAGCCGGCCGCGTTGGCGATGTTGGTAACGTGCTCGCCTTTCATCACGCGGTCTTGGGTTCGAATCCCACTCGGGCATGGCAATTTTTAATACGTTACAAAAAATTCATTTCATCCTTCACCGTCTGCATTAGCAGCAATTTGCAAAACAGTCGGACGTTAAACCAAAAAAAAAAAAAAAAATTTATTACTGAGTCCCGGGTTCGATTTCCGATCAGGCTTGGATTTTTTCATCTGAATTTTATAACCTTATTTCAATACCAATACCCAAACCAAAATTTATGTAGGCATTATCACTATAAAAAATAAAAGTTAAAACATGTAAGAAAAGTTTTTTTAAGTTTTATTGCTCAGTTTGCTTTTTTTAAATCAACTATTTACAACTATCACCATACGCAACAAAATGCATTATAAATTATCAATAAATATCGGATAGAGTTTATGGGATATAAAGTTCGAGAAGTCTGAATAGAAATTATCAAGCAGACTCCTGGAATTTTTGAACAGGTCCGACCATCGATGATAAGACGCCTAACCGCGTGCATTGTGAACAACGGAGGTCATTTTGAAAATCATCTTTAGTCTTTTGGTATGATTTTAATCTAATTTAGATGTTATTATTTCATATAAAATAAAACTTTTCATACAAAAATATTATGTTTCTTTTAAATGTGTTATTCTCATAAATATTCTCTTCTCATAAAACGGCAAAGTATTGCTGTGTAGTGTACTACAGAAGAGTCCATTTTATTAAACTTTTATTTAAATTTAGTTTACACTGCTTTCAGAATGAAATTCTCTACAACTTTAATTGGAAAAAATAGTTTGTTTATTGTTGGGCATAAATCGTAGAAGACTGTATTTTTCTACTAAGATTTTTTTTTCATATTTCATCCTTTTTCTCAAAAACTGCTAACACTACAGCTTCCAGACTAGTTTTATTCGATTTTTTAGGTGATGTTCCATATAAATCCAATATATTTGTCGTAAAAAGTAACCCCCAAAAAATTCAGTATCACTATATTTCACCAGCGGAACTGAAATCGGGGCGAAATTTTTGGTTAGCTGTAACTCGCTAATGAAGTATTTGCGGACATATGTTTATATGAACTTATCATTAGCTCTACAATCACGTACAAAATTATTTTACCATTATTTAGAATCAACCTGTATAACTTCAGGAAAAAATTTATCTGGTCAAGGCCATAAATTTGTGATTTTGTTATAATATAATGCAATCTAATTCAGAAAGTTTGATGTCCGAAGTGCCCCAATTCTTCCATTTCAAAGAAAATTCACTTTAATAAAATAATAATTAAACTGTTTAATTAAAATTATAAATGTTTTTTGAAAAGAAATTAAAAGAAACTTTAGAAGTGGTGAACAATTCTATAGTAGCCTATTCTAAATTGGGTATATCAAATTAATTAAACATTTAGGCTTCTGTTATATCCGGGTTATTAATTTATTTTGTAAGGCCTTACCTAAAAAAAACGTATTAACTTAATGGGAATTAGAAATGCTGAGCATAAAGTAAATTTAGCAGAGTCAGTAATATATTCTGCAGACAATATGTTTGATCTACCTGTTTTATATAAAGCAAGACTAGACCAACGAACATGTAATTTATAATTTAATTTTGATAATATCGATAAGAACTGGTGAGTAAAGCATAGCCTACGTACCTTGCTGGAAGTAGTTGGCCTTGCGAACATATACGCAGACTAGGGCCATCAGTTGTAGTTGAGAGAGTCTTTGCCTAGTGCTTGGCGGTAAGGGAAGCAAGTCCCTTAAATTTGCAATCTCTGCGTTTATCAAGTCTCGACGAAGTTTACTGGCTCCTTTTGTTGATTTGCTTGCGTCGAAACTGTAACAAATAAAACGAAAATAAATTAATTTAATATTATACTAAAATTCTACATACGAGTAGATTTACTTTTATGGTGGCATTTTTTTAAAATTAAATCGATCATTTTAGAAAGCACATAAGTCAAAAAACGAACTTTTGACTGAACTTTAAACTTTGAACTAGTTGTAAACACATGAAAATTTTGTCATGCAATAATATGTATTTATTACACAAGTTTACATCTGTGACTTGAGGAATTTTTTCACTACAATAATAATTGAAATTCTTGATTTTCAAAAAATAATTGGTTGAAAAATTCACGTTTTTGTCATCATTACCAATAGTAGTCTCCCATAAAAATATTTTTCCGTAGAAACTTTCTTTTTCTAAAATGTAGGACTTCGCCTTAAAATATCACCAATTTAATTCCCAACTGGAAAAACGGCTTGAGGATAAGCCTTTAGCATAAGGATAAACTCGTAGCATTATTTAAGTAAAGGGAAGCTGGACTTGTTATGTGATTTCTGTACTGAATGGTGTTTGGTTTTTGGATTCAATCAATCCGAAAATGTACTAAAGCAAAAAAAGGGCAAAAGACTTATGGGCTTTCTGAAATGACTGATTTAATTGTCATCTATCATTTTTGTTTCGTCCATCCGTCCGTCACACCCAGATTTCAGAAACTACAAGATATATCAACAAACTGATTTCGAATTCGTAATCTACGTAAAAAGTTAGTAGGCGTAAATTGTATTTGAAGTTCCGCTTTTGACCGCAAGTGGCCCAAATCCGGAAGTCAAAAAAATCGAAGTCGGAATTTCGAAACAAAAATAGTGTCATTCGATTCATCTTAACACATTCAATGCTGAGCAATTATGAGGTATCTCTCCCGCTGGGCTGATTTTTCGTGCGGCGTGTTTTCTGCTTGCTTTATTTACTGTATGTTACGTACATTTTTTGTAGAATTATTTTTATTCCCAAACTATACATGGATTTATCTTTGCTAATAAGATAAAAGTAAACAACTTAATGGATTTTCTAAAATTTTTATTCAGATTTATTTTCGTCCGTTATGATAAATGATTTCTTGATTAATGTTTCCACTTACAGTTACGATTTACGCGTAATTTATCATATAATTTTAAAGTACAAATAATATATTTTCAAAGTAAATCCGAAAATGTTATCTATTTTGCTTCAATACCTGTAAAGATATTAAACTCACAGCTTCAACTATATCTTGAAAACCCATTTATAATACTGTATGACTATACTAAACGAGGGTACAAGATCGCGAAATGAAAATTCATAAACGAACTGCCCGGTTACGAAAAAAATATTTTTCTGAGGGCTATACAATAGCAACCAATTAAGTCTCACTCCAGTAATACTTAAAATGTTAACAAAACAGAACCCGCTAGGCGAGACGGCAGCCTGTCGGTAACACCTATCCATGACCCGCTAGGCGAGTCCCTAGCACTAAATGTGTTATAGGGTAGGTACAGAAACCATTGGGTTTAAAGTTCCGGTATTGACCGAAAGTCACCCAAAACCGGAATTCAAGAAATCAAAGCCGTAATTTCGAAACAAAAATAGTGTCTGTCATTTGATTCCTATTAAAGAGCAGATAAAAAAATCATTGGGTTTGAAATTTCTGGTACGATCGGTGGTGACCCAAAACTGGAAGTCAAGAAATTAAAGCCGAAATTTTAAAACGAAAATAGTGTCATTCTAATCATTTTAAAGAGTAGATACGGAAATCACTAACGGTTTTTGCCATAAGTCAAAGGTAAACTTTTTAAAAATTACCACCAGACGAGTCATCTCATAAAGGGATTTTTTGGATAATTTTTATTAACAACGATTTTTAAAATATACCTAAAAATATTAAGTTTAATGTTGAATTTCTAAATATAGTTTCCAAAAATATTATTATTTAATATTATTTAAGGGAGAATGATAAATCAGACCCCCCCCCTTTTATTATTTTTCTTCAAAAACATATTGTTAAGTGTTGCATTTTTACCATTCTTCATTCAACTTATTATTTCATTGTTTCTATCTTTTTTAACTACACACTTGAGCCCTTTACAATCTTGTGTGGAATAACAGGCAATGATAACCGCTTTGGATTTTCGCCTTCAAAAAAACAATTTAACTATCGTCTATTCAAACATTTTCACGAAATAGATTCCATTTTTGATAATACTTGATAATAAATGTTTAAAAGTAACTTCCAGAATATCAATTTGAAATATTCTTTAACCCATTCTTCATATGATTTCTTAATATTCTGTAATCGAAAATTATAGTTTTGTTATTCTTTTCATAGAAAATTGTAAGTATTATTTACAATTTAAAATAACTTACACTAATAAATGAAAGAGGAAAAACAGGAAAACTTTATCATTTCTTTCTTATTGAATCGGATATTTAAGACAGAAGTTTAAATTTAGGCTTTACTAAGCAAAAGAAGAGTGAACTGGTTTACCAATGCGTTCTTCACTGAGTGAAAAGTATGTTTATCAGCATGTCAGGCCCTCTGAAAAGCATCTACTTTCCATCCTCCATATGACACCTTCACTTCATTCACCACAGGGTCTGGTTGCATAATGAAATTAATTACCATCAGAGAAGATAACTCTGACTACTGTATTTTACACCTCTACCTCTTCTGTTCTTAAATGCTTGAGTCATACAATTGTCTGACCATGTGATAAGAAAAAGAATTATATTTTTGTAGCTCTGGAACTAGCAGATCGAGTGCAAATAATTTACCTAAATAATTTCACCTGCCTGTTATAGAAAAAATTCAGTTACTAGCTCTAAAAATTCTCAAGTAATATCAAAACCAGTTTTTTAATCTTATAATTTTTAATTTACTACAGGACTAATTTTTTAGTAGGGTGATTTATTATTCTTATTAGTTAAACAAAATATTTTTAAAGTAGTCTTACGAACTTAAAAAAACTAATACCAGAAAATATTACTGGGATTACGGAATTTTAAAGAAAAATATTTTTAATTTTGAAATGTATTTTAAAGTGTGATAAAATGAGAAAAATAATCTACCAATAATAGGCCATATGAAACTATTGAAATATAATTTTATTACTAATTCCACATTAAACTTGGAAGGCATATAAACTGAATAAATTGAATTACAACACAAAAAATTATCAGGCAATAAATAGGTTACTGAAAGAAAGTAATTCGTACTAAATAATTCAATTTGTTATAGTAAGTTTATATAACCCTGTACCATAGTACACCCAATAATCACTCAATACACTAATTATATGGAAACATGAAATAGGAAACACGCGATCTTGTAATATTAGATTATACTGCACAATAATTTAAATTTCTCCCCTCCAACCAGTCGTACTGCAGCTAAAATTATCATGTCGGTCTAGAATTAAATTTGCCCTAAATTTCAATACACAAATTATTGTTTTGTAAACTAATGAATTTAAATATCAGATTTTGCATAATGATCTACTTTAATGCATCGTATTACAGAATTATTTAAGTAACAAAAAATTAACTTCATTTGGTAGATCAGTAACAAAAAACGTTTATAATTAGGCCTACGCTAGATCCTAAATTTCATTATGAAATCAAGGATTATGAAAACCCTTTCAAAAATCTAAATCCGTTATGATCTTCTTCTTCTCCCAGCGATAATTTTTTTTTAATCTATAATGTGTGTACGTTGCAATCTGTTCAATTCAGAACAATAAGCAACCCCATGATCCAATGAGATGAAGATGATGTGTATGTCGTGTAAATGAAGTAAATTCTTGTACAGATCCAGGCCGACTATTCCTGAGATTGTATGGTTAATTGAATCCCAATCATCAAAGTACACCAGTAACCACTGTCTAATATTCAAATCCGTATAAAATTAACTACCTTTACTAGGATTTGAATCAGGAACCTTCGTCTCTAAAAATCAGCTGTTAAACAGCTGACTCACGGCGACGACTTTACCTCTAGACCAACTCGGTGGGTCAGCGATAATTAAACAACAACCTGTTCCGGTTTCAAGAAATCTTTTCACCTTCTTCGTGCCATCCTAACCGCCTCCAATCTACAAGACAATTTTTAGAGCTAGTAACTGAACTTTCCCATAACAGGCAGGTGAAATTATTTGCACTCGATCTGCTAGTTCCAGGGCTACAAAAATAAAATTCCGTTTTTTATCACATGGTCAGCCAATTATATGACTGAATCATTTAAGAACAGAAGAGATAGAGGTGTAAAAGACACTAGTTATCTCCTCTAAAAGTAATAAATTTCATTATACAGCCAGACCCTATGGTGAAAGAAGTGAAGCTAGCTGTCTGTCACATGAAGGGTGGAAGGTCGATACTTCTCATAGTCTGGCATGCTGATAAGCATACTTTTCCACTCAGTGAAGAAGGCAATGGTAAACCACCTTACTCCTTCTTTTACTAAAGCCTCTAGATAGAGGTTCAAACCAGCCTTTCGGCTGATGAATAAAACAACATGCGTTTCTTCAATATTAAATGTAACTTATATTATGTTTTACATATCCTCATCGTTAAGAAAGAATGTATTTAACATAAAATATAATACAAAGAATGTAAAATGTTATATGGAAGTTGACTAAATTAAAAATTAATACCACTGATAGCAATACAGTACAGTATTGAAACATTTTATTGATTGGGAATGTAAGAACGGAAAATAATTCCATTACTTCTTACATTTTATTATTCCTACTAACTTACATATAGGCTACACCATTGATCGTTTGTATTTCTGTACTAGTAAAATAATAATAATAGTAATAATATTTATGTACATGGTAAGGATATTGTAGTCGTATTATTAGTAAGGATGTAGGACGGAACCGCTTTGCAAACGGACGTTATCTATATAGTACCTATTCTTTATATATAAATCCCAAGTAGGCCCTATTTGAAACGTGATTTGAAATTTAAATAATCATCTGCCTACCACCTTGTAATAATGGAATATGTGTTGAGATCTTCTCCATGTACCAACTATGACAGCAGCTGTTAATAGAAACGCTTATTCAAGGAGAGGAAGAAATCATATAGCAATTCATCTGACAACGCATCTTCTACCTTTTTAATGGTTATTTTATAATAATGTACTTTTACAAATATTTAAAGGATTTTAATGTAAAATACTCATTTTCTGTATTTATTTTATCGAGGATTTATTATTTATGTAAAGTTTATAAATTTAAATTTGTATTAAAATCACGTCTACAGCTTGGTCATTAGTGACTACCGTGAATTATGGAACAATGTACCGTAACATATTCAAATTTTTAGAATTTAGCTGGGAATCGAACTAGTAGCTTTTGCTTTTCATTTTAAGAGTACCCGAAACGAAAAATTAAAAATCTTCACATCTTCGGTTTTTTGCAAATTATTAAAATTCAGTTTTCTGCATCCAACGATATAGGTATAAATTGTTGGGGGTTTTGCAGGTTTTTTTTTTAAATTAAAAATATGTTGAATCCTTACGTTATTTTTTAAACGTTACCATTTCCATAACATCTCTATATGTTTGAATGACAACAGAAAAATACATATCTTTTTTTGTATTTTGTGCAATATTTTTTGTTTTAAAACTTTAAGTTAGCACCACACCACCTACGAATGTAATATATTAACCTCTGAACCGTAAAAAATAACATATTGAATTATTTAACGTATAATGTGCTCTCTTTTAGTTTTTTCTTGTTTACCGTAAATAGCAAATTGTGACACATTAGGAACGTTTTCTCAGCCAACTGTGAATGGATTTTAATGAAATACAGCACAGCCTTTCAAACCATAATTTCAATGTACTGAGTTAATATTACAGTAAAATAATTTGTTTAAATATTTATTTTCCACTTCAATAGGCAAAAAGTTATGATTTTCAAAAATGGTAATTTCAAAAAAAAATTATTTTTCTGACATTATATCAAGATGCTACTAACTCAGTGGGTGTAAAATAGCCTGAAAAGTAACCACAAGAAAATTGGACAGGATAACTCTAACAGTTTTTGAAAAAATGTTCCTTACGTTAACATTGCGAAGATAAGCAATCTGGGTCCCCTTAATATCCTATTCGCTGTACCACTAAAAGTTTGTGAAATTCTTACGATACAATATTACAAGGGGGTCATAGAACAAACAATATACTCGTAGTTAAAGGATTCTATTTAAAATTTCAAAGAATGATTTCTGGACAACATATTGAAGATTTTTAGATAATGTCAAAAAGACGCAAAATTACACAGATAATACAATAATCTAAATCGTAAATGGTCATGTAAACGTAAGGTACCCGATCAATAAGAAATATTTAACAAATCAAAGGCGAATTGAAGAGATTGTACGTCGATACAAGGAGTATAAGAATAATAATAATATGAAGCAATATCTAAGAGCTCTTTCCTACCACATGAAGAAGAAAATTAGAAAATCTTTTTTAATTTTGAAAAAATATTTTGCACTTATTAATTTGCTTCTATATGAAATAAATTTATATGCATTTTTTGCTTTTACGTCCTCATTTGACCACTTGAATCAAATTTAGGAATCCTTGATTTGGTTTTAGAATTATTTCGTTTTTCCCAATAATTCATCATATCTTGGGATCTCATCTGTCTGATTTTATCTGTACAAATCATTGACGACAGATCTCGCGTTTTTTCGACGAATCTTATATCTTTATCTTTTAAGCAACTTAAGCTGTTCAGATTTTTCTAAAAGATCTTGTTCTGCAATGTTAAGTTCTTGCATATCTTGCTTTATTTCAGTCAAACACCTTGGACGATTTTTCCACAAGTTAATTATTGAAATGAATTGTTTAGTTATTAGTTGATAGTAGCCTATTTTAAGTAAATTCCCGAAGAAAGAAATTCGTTTCTTCCGCATGATGCCAGTAATTGGCTCGATTTCATGATAGAGTTCAAAATTAGACATTAAGATTCAGATATAGCTGAGTTTCCGTTTTTTGTTTATGCAAGCCCTAAGGATTCTTCTTTCTACCTTAAAAATTTTCCTCATTCTTGTTTTATTTTTTAAATTAGAAATAGTTTTGCAGCAATAAGTATCTTCGGGTTGTACTACCGTTTTATAATGTTGAAGTTGTGAATAGATATCTGCTTATTTGATATTACTGGTTCTAATTAATAAAGGCATTTAAAAATAATGACAGCTAATATTTTTGTTCCTGGACGTATAATACAAGTGAAAATTTTTGCTATTGGACATTATTGCAGTGGACATTTCACTGTGAACTAATTGACTGATAATCTACATCTAGTTATGGTAACTTCCACTTCAATTAAAACAAAATAAAAATAGCTTGTTCTTTTAAAAAGGGTATAAATAAGTGAGTAATCCACAAACTTTATAAAATTTCACAATTTCTAAAGGTTTTTTATTAAAAATTCTAAACAAATTTCATATTATATGAATTATGAAAATAAAATACTGAATGTATATTTTTTAAATATACACGAATGTATATTTTTTAAATATATTTTTTTAAATATTTTTTAAATATTTTTATTTATATATTTTTTAAATATATATTTACAAGTGAATAAATTTTTAATCAGAAAACCATTTCTTTAGTAATTTTGGAAATTTTGACATGTACTGATATTTACAAAAAAAAATGTATTTTACTGTATAAGATTATGTGAAAAAACTCCCATAGCTTATTTTAACAAAAATTATTTATTATTATAAATTTTATTTATGTACATATTTAATTTTTTTGGAGGGAATATATAAGATTCAACTCGGTTTGGTTGACAGACAGTCAGACAGGTTAATATATAGAATCTTAATCCGTTTTTTATTTATTTATTTATTTTTGTATTTTCAATTTTTTATTTTATTTTATGAATCTAAAATATTTTCTATCTAATATAATTACTAAAATATTAAATTATTAATTTTTAATAATAATTCATAATTTAATATGGTTGAAGAATATCTAAACCGTTAGATTTGTCAAGGAAATATTGCCAGAAAAGTATTATAATGAGGCGCGGCTTTTAATAATTATAACATCCATATGGTTTCTATTATATTGCATTTTTGTACACTTGTTTAACAAGTTATTTTACATTTAAATTAAAAAAAATTTAGTTAATAAATTTGCATATTAGAATAGTAGTAGTATAGAATTAGGATGGAGTATATTACATTGTATGAACTCATATGGCCCTCCTCCATCCTACATCCTGTGGCACTGTCACCGAATTTCAATTTGTCTGCCCGTGAGCATAAAGACAAATCTAAAGTGTTTTTTCTCTCATAAATAAAAACGGGCAATAAAAATTGATTATATTCATCTTAACAGGGTGCTAAAAAAGATTTTAAACGATAAAACATTAAAAAAACAACTTAAAAGTTTCTTCATTATCATCAATATTCATCACGGTTTATTCCACTTGGACCTGTTCCAATGTCCATCTCTTCCGAACTCGACCAACATCTCTTCTTCTCACCGAATTAAATTCCTACGCTTGCAACGGCAAACGATTTGCAGACATACGTAAGATATATTCTGTTAAATCCTGTCTGAATTGAGGACTGAAAATGGTAACTAATGAATGTGCCAAAAATTCAAAATTAAATTTCATTCATAAATAACATGAATGTATCATGCTTTGTAACATAATATAAGTTGTAAGTGCCAGAAAAATATAGTTTAGTTATAAAAGTGAACTACAGATTTCGCTAGTGGTGTAAAAACCGAGTTTTTTATTCCTAATGTGTGTACGTTGCAATCTGTTCAATTCAGAACAATAAGCAACTCCATGACCCAATGAAATGAGGATGATATGTATGACGTGTAAATGAGGTGTAGTCTTGTACAGACTCAGGCTGACCATTCCTGAGACAGTGTGGTTAATTGAAACCCAACCATTAAAGTACACCGGTAACCACTGTCTATATTCAAATCTATATAAGAGTAACTACCTTTACTAGGATTTGAACCAGGAACCTTCGTCTCCGAAAATCAGCTGTTAAACAGCTGACTAGCGGCGACGGCTTTACCCCTAGACCAAACCGGTGGGTTAACAAACGAGTGACTTTGAGAATGATGAAAGTTACAGTGTTAAGTCTAACGCTAAGATAGTTTTGTTTTATTATTCGCTTGCAGTCGCTTACGTGTGTGTTATAAGTGGGTGTGTGTGTGTGTCTATTAGAACAAAACATCATGAAAATGGAGGAAGTACCCAAATTTTTGTTTAATTGTTTTTCCCAATTACCCACAAATTCTGTTTCTGGCACATTCATCTTTCACCATTTTTAGTCCTCAATTGGTGGAAAGTGTTCATAAACACTGAGCTCTGTTCTTAGTTCAATATCCGGTCAGGTCTGGCATTTTTTCATCACTTATTTTCGTATATCATCATTCTCCACCGTCTGCATTAGTAGAAATTTCGAAATAGTCAGACGTAAAACCAAAAAACATTTATCTGTCTGAATTTTATATGCTTTCTGTAGAAAGCATAGTATGTAATTCAAGTCTTATGTACCGGAAACATGGACCTGCTCCAACGTTTCTTGGCCATGAAAAACAGTTTTTAAACGGATTAGGCAATTGCACTGAAAAGCCAAAACCAACAGAAAAGTTTATTTTTAAGTAAACATAAACGATAAGGGCCATCAAGTAGATACAAATACACAGCTTAAAATTGCACTGTTTAACAGCTGATTTTTGGAGACGAAGGTTCCTGGTTCAAATCCTAGTAAAGGTAGTTACTTTTATACGGATTTGAATAATAGACAGTAGTTACCGGTGTACTTTAATGGTTGGGGTTTAATTAACCATACTCTCTCAGGAATGGTCGGCCTGGGTCTGTACAAGACTACACCTCATTTAAACGTCATACACATCATCCTCATCTCATTGGGTCATGGGGTTGCTTATTGTTCTAAATTGAACAGATTGCAACGTTCAAAAATTAGGAATTTAAAAACAAATTGCACAAAATATTATTAGGTTATGTAGTCACAGAAACACTAATCCTCGATTCAAATCTCAGTAAATTCTTCTATTGTTTTCAGGAACTACTCATTATCAAGCGTCCGCTACTTTAACTGTATTTATGATAATGTAAACATGAATTTGAACAAAAACCAGCCCCCACTGTGTTTTACTTTATGTGAAACTGTCAACTGTTAACTAAGAATATTTACTTGCTTAAACTGTGTTACTTAACAACCATTAGCTTTTTACCAGATGACTGATTGAGCTGCCCCAAAGGCCTCCTATTTCATATATTTTTCATTTTATAAAATCGGATTAACGATAAAAAATGTAATAACAAAAGTATATTTGGGTTTTTAATGTTAAAAATGTGTGGGTCTTACTCGTTAACGAACATGGGACGTTCCACTTCTTCGAATTCGGTCGCTCTAACACTGCACAAAAGAGATGACTATTAATGAAATTTATGTCCAAAAATATTTACCTCTACAATAGTAGTTTAAACTGTATATTTTCTTCCATTGAAAGAATATACTTATTTCAACAAAATTTTAAAATAAGAGCAAACATATACAAGAATATAATACAATAATTTACAAACATACAAACGCAAATTTTCGTTATAAACACTATTTTTTTTATCCTAATGTCTGAAGTAATCTGTTGAGTTTAAGAACAATAAGGGATCATGAACCAATGAGATTAGAATGATATTTATGACGTGTAAATCAAGTGTAGACTTGTACTGGCTAAGGCCGACTATTCATGAGAGAGTATGATTAATTATTGAACCCCATCAAAGTTCACCGGTGATCAAACTATCTAGTATTCAAATCCGTATAAAAGTAACTCACTAAGATTTGAACTAGGAACCTTCCTCTACGAAAAAACTTATCGCGTTATCGTTTTTACAACTAGACCAACCCTGTGAGTAACTTCTTTTAAGATCATAATTAGTAAAAAAATAAGTATTTGCCATGCGTTCAAAACAAGGAAGCTTCCGGAAATGTTTGTGATAGTTATTTACAGTACAATAGACGGTAGTATATATATATCTAATAAAATAGCCTTAAAGTACACAGAAATTATTACTTTGTTCAGAAACTTTTGTTTATCTTTAATTAAATACATTTATTTTTGGACCACTAATATGACTTTAAACTTTTTTAACACCTTGTATTTTATTTTATAATTTGACTTGTGTTTCTTTATGTGTAAACTAATAATACACTGCATAGTACTGCTTCGTTGTACAACATTAGAATCCCTAATGATGTCATATTAAAACAAAATTAACGGACAAATAAAATATAAAGTTATATACAGACAATTTAATTTTTATTACAATCAATAAAAATTTACTACTCTTGTTAATAAATTTTAAATTCACATTTAAATGTTGTAAATAATTTAATTTTAAGTACATTAAATTTCAGTTTTACGAGCATCAAATCTTTAGAATACTAATTAGATTACTGTATTTTCCTTAATTTTATTTTTTATCAAAATTTAAAAAAAATTTCATCGGATTTTTTACGTGGGAAAAATATTGGTATCAATTTATTATTCTCAAAAATCAAGAACAACATTGGTTTGGGGTTTTTAACATAACTACGACAAAAATAAGAAGCTACATTAAAATTTGAATTTATAATTTTTATCTTAAATGAGTAGGAGTTACTTGACTAAAATATTCCACCGTTTTTCAGTTACTGAAATTTTTCACGAGTAACAGTATAAAAAATATTTGTATCACGAAGAACTCACTTTCATAAGTTTTGTCAAAAAGCTTAATTAATGTTCGTTATTTTCTGTTCTATAGGCTTTTGAAATACGTTGCCAAAATATTTCTTGGTGGTTAAACGTAACACAAACCAAAACATTACTAAAATTTACAAATCCTTATTCAGCAGTAAAGGAAAACTTGTTTAAAAAACGTTAATCATAGTTAGTTACAGTAGTTTCAAATTATGCAGATATTAACTTATTTCCCTAAGGGATATTTTAGATTTATATAATATATTTTTAAAATCCCTGTTTGAAATTAAAAATTTCCCTCTACAATTTTTTTCATTGTTATTTAAAGTTTAAATAGTGTATTATTTAACATTCAAGTTGTACTGTTAATTTGTCGGTCATTATAAAGTATATTAAAAAATATTTATTCAATAATAAAGTTTTTAGAACGATTTAAACTATATTTTACAATGGTAAGTACAAATTCTTGTAATACACGGTATAAATAAATCAATTTATTTGGTTATCAATTTAAAATTTTACCATATGAATGTCATATGATTAAACAGCTGATATGGTAATTTACAAAATTATGAAAAAAATCCCTCTAGCAGTAGCGAATGCGGTATGATAATAACAAAACCTTTCCCTTTTTAACCACTTCATACGTTCCCTATTTAAAAAATATGTCTCATTAATTGAACCTACTGTAAAAAAATCATAGTTAGTTAAAATCAGTTGTTTAACAGCTGATTTTCGGAGACGAAGGTTCCTGGTTCAAATCCTAATAAAGGTAGTTACTTTCATACGGATTTGAATGCTAGACAATGGCTACCGATGTACTTTGATGGTTGGGGTTCAATTAACCATACTCTCTCAGGAATGATCGGCCTGAGTCTGTACAAGACTGCACCTCATTTACACGTCATACATATCATCCTCGTCTCATTGGGTCATGGGGTTGCTTATTGTTCTGAATTGAACAGATTGCAACGTACACACATTAGGTAGGTATTAAAAAAATTTGCAAAAAATTGCATTGGCAAGAAAAAGTTGTGTGAGTGTTTCATACCAGATTTTTAATGTTGAATGGAAACGAGTGTATAATTTGTTAATGGTTTAGTACAGTGTATCTAGTTTGTGTCGACATGTGATTAATAATGTAAAAATTTATATGAAAATCTATTTATAAGAAAATTTTTATCTTGGTAATAGAAATATCTATGAGAAAGTCCTGGATGGAATGCAGACTTAGCCCCTACTTATTCTTTTGAAAGATACAAGAAACAAATGTGAATTCAAGTCCGACATTAGTTCATAGTTCAACATTATGTACATTTGTATATATACCTTGAGAATATACATACATAATAGAAATATGTAAGGTAAGAAAAAATAAAAATAATAATAATAAAACATTATTAGTATACCTTTCTTTGATAACTACATTCAGTACAATATAGCCTATACTTATACTTATGTATTTCCAATCCGATACCTTTGCTATTGGATGTTTGAATGGAATTTTTCTAATGTTTATACATTTCAGTGGGTTGTTTTTGTTGCTGTCTATGTCTAACTATCTACGTGGGGTACCATTTATATCTTATTTCCAATAACTATTCAATGGGTTAGATGTTACCACTATTATACTGGACATTGTATAATGAGGTATACAATAACCTATCTATACAAATAATAATATAACTTATTACAATAATAGTCTAGTAAAATATAAAATTTTCTTGTAAAATTCGTTTTCTTACAATTTTATATTAAACAATTTTTATGATAATAAACTTTAAATGGGTGGAAACAACTGAAAGTAATATAATAGCGAAAAATTGGACGAACTTTAATTCTTTATTTGCAAATGTATAATAATGAATGCACAACGACCAATTTTTTTAACAAATGAACAAAAAATAATAATATTATTGTTTTAAATTAAAATTAAATGTATTCATTCAGAGATGATAATAATTCATGTAGAATCAAGTATTTGTATTTTTAAACTAGTAAGGAAAAATATCTGTTCACCTTGTGTTTTATGGAATATGTATCGCAAGATGAGGAGGACCTTAGCTATATGTTGAAAGAACTGAAAGACTGGTACCAAAAATTATGTTTGGAGACAAACTTTGGGAAAATAGAATACCTGGCAACCTGCAGGAAATTTATGCAATCAAAATAATTTATAAATTAGGAGTACGACGAATTTAAGTAATAATTCAGAATACCACAACAAAGCAGGATGTTAACAATAAACTGGGATTAGCAAGAACAGCCAATCGACAACTACGTCCAACAATACGGAATACACACGGTTACTATATTAGACGGTAGCGGTTAGGCTACGCGCAGCTTCTGTGAGATATAAGATGACTTAGTCTGGTTCCCAGCAATTCGGCCGGTGCGTAGTGACTGTTGGATTGTTGCATTGTTTTTACAAACATAGCAGTTTAGGTATGTTTACACGGGATATCGATTTTAATTTTAGTAATTCTTCGTTTACAGCCTGAAGTTTTTCTCTAAGTAACTTTTTTCTTCTTTTAAATTCGGCGTTTTCACTTTTTAAGAAATCAGTTTCCTCTGTCTGCGAACATTCAAATTTGGTGGTTCTTCTTTAAAAATAGGTCTACCTTCCTCAACGGCTATCCATTTATTTTGTTAACTGCCAGTGTTGTAATTGGATGATGAGTTTAAGATATCATAAACTTACTTACGAGCGTATCGTTTCTCTGCTCGATTTTTACGTTCATTACATGTCGGGTATACCGGATGTAGAACGGCACTACAAATCGGAAGATTTAAATGTGGGACTGAATTTGTCTTTAAGATACGTTTTAATGGAAGATGTAGCAACTCGGACTTTAAATCGCTTATATATCATCATTTGATTCTTCGAAATGTACTAAACACGTGTGACCACTATCACCATAAATAAATCGGCCCACTTGCAAGCATTTATCCACTTCAATCTAGTTTCAATGGCCTTTGGAAAACGGTAAAACTTATAATGCCCAACTCCTTTTGGTGTCTATCGTGATTAGAACACCCGGCAATCGCGCAACACACTATTATTAAAGACTAGTAAAGTATTATAGACCGTATTAAGACTAGTAAACATCACAGACCGACACGGTCGTATCGTGCGTCAGCTGTCGCTGGTGACCAGTGACGTCAGAGGGCGGGGCTTGTCACTGCGCATATTGTTGATCCCTACCGTCTAGTAAAGTAACCGTGGGAATATTCATAAATTAAATAAATATCAAAATTAAGAAAATTATATACAGAGTGTTTTTCATAGTGTACCGGTATTTTTCATAGAGTTCTGAGCTTATCGTATTAGAAAAAATAATCAAAGTAGTTCACATGAACATAGGATCCGGAAATGCTTTGTTAGCGAGTTACGGCTAACAAAAGATTTCGCCCAGAATTTAGTATACTCTGGGTGAAATAAAGACATGCTGGAATTTTGGGAAAGTAAATTAAGGGAAAAATACAGTTGTTTCTAATGGATTTTTTACATGATAAATTGAATAAAATTGGTCCCACAAAATTGTATCTCTCTTAGTTTTTAAAAATACCACGTGAAACACAAAAAAGTGGGGTCGAGAAATAACATTTATCACAGAGAAATACTACTTTAATACTTTAAATAATACTTTCAACTATTTATCCGACACCTTTGGTCTATTGTTTAGGGTCTTGAAAATTTGGTGTACCAAACGCTTATCATCCATTTTATAATGTCCCTAAAATTTTATATTCTTTTTGTGATCGTTTCTATTAATCGTTCATTTTCTTGTACAGGTTTTGTCGATCTCATAACCTTTATTGTCCATCTACTATCTCCGGACCGATGCGGAGGATCTTTCTCTCAAATTTCTCTGCTTCTCAACTTACTTCATAAAAAAATTAATTTTTAAAATTAGAATTTTAACAATTTTTTTACCTGATGACCCTTAATTATACCATAACTCAGGCCCGTAAATTTAATAATTGATAATAAACAATTAAAAAAACCTTGTACTTATATCAGAATTAATTTAATACTTCACCTTCAAAACGGTGTAAATCAATCAATAATATTTTACTGTTAAAAAACAGCTATTTTTAAAATATATTTTTCTCGATGTAACAAATCAAGCATATGTAAACATATAGCTACCAATTATAAGAAAAGAATGATAATAAAAACAAGAAATTATAATAGGTGATTATGAACAGTCAATTTAACTTAGGCCTTTTTTTATTATTACTATAGCCTATATATTTATGAGAAAGCCTTTAATAATATACGCACTGTAATTATTATAAAATAAGCAATACAGACACGCATTTATGTGTATGCATAATATAACCTACAAATACTTAAGGTCTGCACACAATTATTTGTGATATTGCCAACAGTATGAGATCATGTCGCCTCCGGGTTATTCTGTAGTAATTATGCGGGAGCCTACTTATGCGTTTTATGAAACAACAATATGAGTGTACTTGTGTGTATGTTATTGATTAGTATTCGTTAAAAATAAAATGAAGCTTAACATTAAAACTCTCTCATGCTAATTAATTTATCTGTCCAATCCTTTACTAACCCGGATCTATACATGTGGTAAATTTTTGAAGGAGTATATTTGCCCATTACGGGCAGGTGGAGTGTTAAATTACTTGCACTCGATCTGTTGGTTCCAGGGCTACAAAAAAAGTTCTGTTTCATATCACATAGTCAGCCAATTATATGACTGAACTATTTAAGAACACAAGAGGTAAATTTGTAAAAGACACTAGTCAGAGTTATCTCCTCTGAGAGTAATGAATTTCATTAAACAGCCAGACACAGGTGAGTGAAGTGAAGGTGTCATTTGCAGGGTGGAAAATGGGTGCTTTTCGGAGGGCCTGGCATGCTGATAACCATAGGCTACTTTTGTACTCAGTGAGGAAGGCACTAGTAAACAACCTTACTCCTTGTTTTACTTAGTAAAACCTCTAGAGGTTCAAACCAGCCTTTAGGCTGTTGACCTAAACAACAACTTAAATATATAGAAAAGGAAAGTATTTTTTCATGTCAATTTTTTTAAATTGAGTTTTTACCGGAAATATACGATTCAGGCCCCCTCTACCCAAACAATACATGTTTTTATCGATTTGTCTGTGTGTGAACCAAATATCTCTCTAACGGAATAGTGCACAAAGTTGAAACTTGTAACTTACGTTTGGTACCACAGAGGGATCTGACATGAACAATATCATCAAAATCGGTCATCCGGAAGTAAGTTAATAGTTTATTCGTGCAATTTCTTACTTTCTTACGATTTTCTCAAAATCCGGATTTTTATTTAAATCATCACATTTACTACACTTTTATGCGCTTCAAGATAGGGGAAACGCCATGTCTGCTGAAATTCTTGGAGAGGCTGTGTTCTCGTGGAGTTTTTTAATGCGGTTTTAATATTCATTTTAGGAAAAGCTTTTATAATTAGTTGTTGAAAATTTTAAATATTTTAGAAAAATTTGCATTTATTTATTTATTTATTTAGTAGGCCTACGTTGCAATCTGACCCAAAGATATGAGGATATGTGTATGATGTGTCATTTAGGTGTAGTCTGGTACAGACTGAAGCCGACCATTCCTGAGATAGTGTTGTTAAAGAATCCCCAACAACCATCAAAGTACATCGGTAACCACTGTCTAGTATTCAAATCCGTAAAAAAGTATCAACGTTTACTAGGATTTGAACCACGATCTCCGTACATTAGCTGACTCATGGCGACGACTTTACCACTAGACCAAACCGGTAGGTTTATAATTTTGTTGTAAATAGTAAATTTTTATCGCTATAATTACTTTTTTGTATATTCTTTTGTGACATTTTGTATATTATTTGATATTAACAAACCGGACGGTAGGTACTTTTTCCATCAAACATTATGACCGTTATTTCGAAGAAACGAACAAATTTTATAAGGGTTAAGCTGTAGAATAGAAAACGACAGTTATCAAATAAAATTTTAAATATTAAAAATACAGTAATGACAATATTTTATATTTCACAGAAAATATATTGACAATATAGTAAGCAAAAAACCACAATATTCAATCTATTATTATTTAACAAAACAAAAACTTCTAACGTTATTTTTTTCACCGTTTCTACGTTGTTTATCACTCAATCTTAACTTTTTCAACTAAAAAAATATTTCAGTTAATTGAAAATGTATATGATTAATCCTTATAAATTTAAGTTGGATGTATGATAAGTTAAAAGGAATAACTGTGTCACGTGATTACTAACAAAAGAGCATCATACTTTTTTTAGTGACTAATATAAAATAATTATATTGTACACACAAATTTAATTGTTTACAAGATTTATATATTTTTTTTTTAGTTATTTTATAATCTATTGCAATAATATTAATTGTTAATTATTATTTGTTTTCAATGCCATTAATGTTTCTTTTTGCATAATTTTATCGGATATGTCTTATAGATAAAATAAACGGTTGTTAATTACAATTATCTAAAAGCATCTGTAAAAGGAATATGCATTTTAAGTATGGTACATTCATAACATAATGTTAGCTGTACTTTTTCTTATCTAGGGTAATATTTTAAATGAATTTATGAATGACATAAAATTTAAAAATATAAGACTTGTACAATTAAAAAATTCTATAATTAAATATTACGTAAGTTACAACCCATAAATACATTAGATATAGGTTAAAGTTATTTCATTGTAATATTACACATTTTTATGTTCACTGCTTTAAACATTTGCAAATAACAAGCAAAATGAAATAATTCTAAAAAAATAACAAGAAAACATGAATTCATTTTACAAATTATCATAGATTTACAAGAAAATTATAGTCTAATATTTTAAGTTCATGATTTTAAATGTGTTTATATATTTATCATGTTTGTCTTTTTTTAAGTCTGTTTTTTTTTTTGACAATATATGTGCAGAGTACTAGACTGCAAACGTGAGGTTCCCGGTTCAATTTAAAGTTAGTGACTGATTAAAGTCTATAATTTTTAACGATATAAATGTCATGGAAATGAAGTCAAAACGAAGTCAGAGCTACGGAAATGAAAGTTCTTCGGGCAGTGAAGGGCTGAACTCTTGAGGACAATATCAGAAGTGACGTTATAAGGCAAGAAATGCAAATATTTAGTCTGGAGAAGAATATTAATGAGTACAGAATCAACTGAAGTAGTCATCTGGAACGCATGAAGGGAAGCCATTTGCCTAGATTGACAATGAATTATACGCCAAATGGTCAAAGGGTGTTATTCATCCGAGGGGAAGGTGGTTCCGGAACAGGCAGTACCGCCTAAACCGTAAAGTGAAGAAGAAGAAGAAGAATTTCATGGAGTCGGGGCACGAGTATGATAGATATCTTGGCACAATTTTCACATAAGATGGTACACCGGACAATGATATTTTGAGAAAGTTGGAAGAGGTAGAGCCTTCATCAGAATATTATACGCTTTACGAAGTACACACATATCTTACAGCACTGAAAAGAGAATCTTCCATTCTTTTGTTAAATGCTTCTCCATTAATGGCTCAGAGGTATGTACTCTTCAACCGAAATTTAAAAGCACAATAACAAAAGCTATGGATACGATTTTCTGGAAAAAAGATTGTCAGTTGACTGTGCTAGATAAGGTTAGAAATGAAGCGATATTAAAAAAAGTTGACAGAACATTTTTATTAATTGTCAAAATTGAAGAGAGACGACTCATTTGGTACGTTCGTTTGCGAAGAATGGAGGAGATGTCGTTACAGAAAATTTGGCTAACTGTTCCAACTAGATGGAGGAAGCAAAAACGAAATAAAGATAGGATGAAAATGGATAATTTTATGAGAGCTAAGGAGAGGAAGAATCTAAAGGATGGAGATAGGTTCAAAAGAAATGAATGCTGTTTTGGATAGCAGTAAATGGCCTAGTGCTGTAGAAAAGCCGCTATTTTAGATATCAGAATCTTGTAAACTTAACGTGTTCGAGTGAATATAATTTGCTGTTTAGGTCATCACCCTAAAGGCTGGTTTGAACCTCTAGAGGCTTTACTAAGTAAAACGAGGAGTAAGGTGTTTTACCACACCTTCCTCACTGAATGTAAACGTATGCTTATCAGCATACCGGGCCATCAAAAAAGCATCTACTCTCCAACCTGCAAATGACTCCTTCACTTTATTCACCACAGGGTCTGGCTGTATAATGAAATTCATTACTATCAGAGGACATAACTCTGACTAGTGTCTTTTACACCTCTACCTCTTCTGTTATTAAATGCTTCAGTCACACAATTGGTAGATCATGTGATGGAGAAACAGATCAATTTTTTGTAGCCTTGGAACTAGCAGATCGAGTGTAAATAGTTAAACACTCCATCTGCCTGTTATGAGCAAGAATATAACTTATGGAACTATATTTTCTCAAGGAAAACTAAAAAATTCAACTTGACAATTTTAAATTACACAATTTTTAACATATTTTAATCATTCTTACTCTTTTACATATTTTCAAAAATTACTTTTTTAGAGATAGAATTTAGTGTTGTTTTATATGTTTACAACTCTGAAACAATTACCTATGATATCAATTCCCTAGTAGGGGTCGGTGACAATTTACAGATTTAAGTATTTAAATTATTAGAAAAGTATAAAAATATATTATCTAAATAAGTTCTTGGAATTATTTTGAAAAACTTAAATCATTACAAATTCCTTCGGAAATAAATTTTTTAGGGTTTTCAAAAACCGCTAAATTTTATTGAAGAAAAAACTATTTTGTTTCTACATCATGGTAAAAAAACACGCTATTAGAAGTAAAGTTACATCAGTTTGGAGAGTGACATTATACGGTAATAATCAGCCATAAACAAATAAAACTATAATATGTAAAATTAAAGATGAAGCCTGTGTTTGGAACCGCATAAATATCACTAAGTAAAATACATAAAAATTTCAGGTACAGCTCGTTTTAAAGCTTGGTTTTTTGTTTTTTTTCGTATAAATTACGAAACACGGGAATGTACGATTTAGAAACTTTTTCTAACGATTTAGAAACAAAATGTGTACTTACCCGTTTTTTAGCCATCATTTTTAGTCCATCGGAAACTAAAATAACAATTTTTAAAAAACGTTATGATTCCTTTACCCTTTGTACTAAAAGGCTGAATTTTAGTTGAAATTAATTAGAAAATATGCTACAATAATCTTAAAGGCCATATTTTTTCTCTTAAAATTGATCGCGCTACATGCTCTGAAACAAAGACTAAGTGAAAAATGCTCTACAAAAATTGGGTATTTATTTTTTTCTTAAATGACTAGAAAATTCCTAATACAGTCTCGTATTCGTAATTTATACGAATAAAATAACAAAAAACCAATCTTTAAAATAAGCTGTACCGAAATTTTTTACGTTTTTTACTTGGTGAGATACGATGTTCCAAACATAGGCTTCATCTTTCATTTTACATACTTTAGATGACGTTATTCAAATTCAAGTTAACAAAAGAAAAAAATAAATATAAAAAATCAAAAAGTATAAAAATGATTGGTATAGTTCCCGAAGACAATAAATATTATGAAGAAAATATAGAAAAATATATAATATCAAATTAAATTCCAACATTTTATCCAAACATGATTTAATGATATTCAAACCTGTATTATTAAATTAAAATTAATAAATAAGTTCAAATATATACGTGGGAATAAATCTAAGCAACTTACGTTAAAAGATAACGGGAATTATAGGCTTATATTTGTTCCCCGAGGTAACTGGTAAACATTTTGCGGTACGTCCAGTTTAGTTATCGATGAGGGTCATACTATACCTTTCTGACTACTACGACAAGAGAGAGTTTAGTAATAACAAATAAATAAAAAAGAAAAATCGGCGACAACTATCTTATAATATTCTCTCACCAGTAAGCCATATTGCGTGTGAATTACTGTTAACCAATGTAATAAATATTGAAGAGTAGATCTTTTCTACAACTGGAAAGACATCCTCCTTCTAGTCCACTTGTAAACAACCTTACGCAATATAATATATATATATATATATACACAACTATACTATAAAATCACTAGGGTGATTGTACGTACTAGTGAACTAGTATTATTACTACCATAGCATCATTTTATATAAAACCTTATAGTAAACTAGTAAGCTGATACCAGGTTGGCTACTTAAAGACACCTTTAGACATCTGTAAAATTTATATTGCTAACATCAACCATTTATTTAAACGTATTATCAAGATACATACAGTGGTTAAATGTCAATGTAACTTGTGTACAATGTATATGAAGAAATGTCTTTTTAACTAGAAGTAACCAAGTAAGTGTTTTATTTATTGATAATTTTTTTTATAACTTTTTTTTAAAGTATGGTTGTACTTGTTTACTAGGCACTTACCTTTTGATTACTTCAACAATATTTCATATTATTTATTTAATCAATATTTATTTTTTGTGTCCAAACACATACTTCACTTGCACCTAAAGGTCCTATTTTTTAATGATACTATATACATGAAATGTACCAACATTTAAATTTAAATTACATAACAACTCCAACCCATTGATTCGTGAATTAAGTTCTCCAGATTTACCAGGCAATCCGTATCGTTGGCTCAGCAGGAGGTGGAGCGGAGACTTAGATTAAGTTAGTTAATATAACCCAAATTACATGTTGAAAGAGACAAAAAGATAATAATAATAATAATAATAATAATAATAATAATTATTATTATTATTATTATTATTATTATTATTATTATTATTATTATTATTATTATTAATTATTAAATAGTCTTATTTTTAACTTACGAATAGGTTAATTTTTAGTAATTAACCGGTTTTTCAAACGCATACAGTTGTAAATAAAGACAAATTACGTGAAAAAATCAATATTTGTATAAAATACTACTATAGTGCACGCCACTTAGTCCGCGTGACGACCAGTTTCTTCTCAACCAATTTAATAGAATTTTCTGTTTAGGCCTACAACACACGTCCATTTGTGTTTTGTTTGTTACAGATGCAAAAGGCTATACTTGGCACAATAATGTTGTAAAAATTCATGGTACAGACAAAAAAATCATTTCTCTATCGTCAAGTGGAGCATAAATAATTTTTTTTTAAAATGGTCGCCGTATTTATAGAACATCGGATTTTACTTTTAAACTATTCATATTATAAAGAAAACTGTGATCTATTTACAAACTTAAACCCGGATTTTTTATGTAAAGCCTGAATGAAGTAACAGATATTTAAAAATCACACTAATAAAAAACAGGATAAGAACTGGATACTTTATATACGTAAATTGCTTGTATCTCCGACAAATTTTGAAATAAAAAAATAAGTCAATCGAATAAACGCAGGAAAGAATAAGCTTTAATTTGATGTAGGGTTAAAAAATTTCCATTCAATCTTTTTTTTGAAAGAGAGCTCTTCAAACACAACGGACTTCTTTCGTGGTGGCCATTATAATAGTTTATGATGGCTGTTCAGGTTATCAAAAGCTGAATAGAGTAAGTGAATCATATGGTTCACTAATGCTATAATTAGATAAATCAGATACATAAAAAGCTTTAATTGATTAGCATGATAAGAACTAATAAGAAGAATGATAAAAAGACGGAAACTGTAGTATTTTGAACATGTAATTTGTTCAAGGACTTTGAAATGAAATACAGTTTACTGACTACAAACATTGATTTATAGATTAGGAAAAATTTTTAAAACACTAGGTTTGGAAAGTAGCACTTTACGGGAGTAAACGTGGGTGATAGGAGCTGTAGAAAAAAAGAGGATAGAAGCTTTTGAAATGTGGTGTTATACAAAATGTTAAAGATTTGGTGGGTGGACAAAATAAATAATTTAGAGGTTCTTACACAAGTGGATGAAAAAAGTATATGGAAACATCTTACCAGAAGAAAGGATAGGCTAGTGGGGCATATCTTAAAACATACAGGTATTAATACAGGTCTACATACAGGTCATACATACATACATACATACATACATACAGGTCTATTAATAATGGAGGGTAATATTGTGGGAGTGAATTGTAGAGGGAGGTAAAAGTTAGAATATTTAAAACAATTAACAAAAGATGTAGGGTGTTCCAGGTACATAGATATGAAACGACTTGCGCATGATAGAACACCTTGGAGAACTGAATAAAATAACTCGAGAGACTGATGACAAAAAAATCGTTTAAAGAAATACTATTTACTACAAATTCATTGTAAAAGTAATGATTAAAGTTATATTTTTTGTATTTACAAAAAAAATATTGCCTATTAAGGTTACCACCTAGTTATTTTATTTTATATTTTCTTAATCTTAACTACATAATTTCAATTTTGTTCCCACATTTTTTTTTGTTTTACCGCCCACTCTTCAACCACCTTTCAACATTTTGAAATTTTATTCATCTCAGTAATATTACTGGTAATACATTAAAACATTAACATACCGATACGCAGATTAAAACTTGTCTTTGGAAAAGATTGCAAAGGTCATTGCAAATCAGCAATTATGCCTTTGGCTAAATAACATTGTGCTTTACTGTTAAACGTACTTATATCTCTGTTCTTTTCTATTTTCTTTCTTTCCTTTTTTTAAAGAAGCAGTCTTTCTAGAGATGATCCAGTGAGTATTTGCAATCTTCGGTTAATATTATTCACTGATTCTACTGATAGCCTTATCGTATTTTTGCCACTTATTACTGTTCATGAATACTCCGTGATATTATTTTCTAACTAGTTGTGTTAGTGGTAGTCATTTCAATACTGGTTTTATAGGTTTCTTTTCCCTGACTGTAAATTCCAGACCATCTTTTTAAATATGATACTGATACATTGTTATGATTAAAAATAATTGGAAATTCTATTTAGAAACCTGTTTTTCTATTCACGTAAAGTAAAAAGTCTGTTTGTGAGCCGTTTTAAGATTTTTAGATAAGCTAGCGCTGTAATTATGTAGCTTATTTAAATAGGGTAAAATTTAATGGTATTAAGGGTAGGATTATTGCATAGGGATTCCTAAAACTTCATAGCGAAACGTATTTAAGATTGTATTAAATTTTTTTATTATTGACGAACAGGCAGTAAAATTTATATTAAAGAATTATAAAATGTACACCCATAATTAAAAAAATACTATTTAATTCTTCTGCTTCTTTAGTTGGGCTTTAAATCAAATGTACAAATTATTAGAAAATTAAAAAGTGGAACTGTAAATAAGTTTTGAAAAATGTGGTGTGAAACACACGACTTTCTCTTGCCAATCCAAATAACGAACTAAATAACCTAATATTAGTAATAAAATATTAGAAATAAATAAAAAACTAACCTCAAAAACATAACCTAATTTTAATCATAAGTGAAAGACGAAAAATGAAAATCAACATTAGTTTTGCTTAATAACACGGAAAATCACTCTTTTACGCTCTGTAGAGAAAAATGTTTGAAATAAAAGTTGTAGATCTTTTGATTTTCTATAAATGTAATTTTACACTTTTTTTTGTAAAATGCATAAAACATTTACAGGTTTACATGTACCTATATTTAACATGTATATGTATTTATTACATGTATGTGTAACTTATTTTGTCACTGCTTTTTAAGAAGTAAATAATTTAATTAATAATATTAATTAATTTTTTTTAATAATTAATTTGCAATCATAAAACATTTTTTTTTAAGTTTACACGTATAAGTTATTATATTAGCCTTACTCTTGAATTATCCACCAGGATGTATTCTTTAAAGTAATTTTTGTTTTTTTAACATAAATTATTTCTTCAAAAAAAAATAGTTAAAACTTTGAAATACTATATTGTGTAGTTCCTGAATAACGAATAAAAATTAAAAATAATTTTTTGAATGATTTTACTGAACTTGAATTTCATATTTCTTCTAGACATTATTAAGAACCTGTTGTAATTTATATAACAATTTCACGAGATAAAATGTCTTAAAAATTAAGTAATATTATTGATGAGTACGAATTAAAAATTCACAAACTAATGTGCGGAAGTTTAAAAAATATTCCGATTGCAAAACACAGATCAACAATTTAGGAATATCTGATTAATTTATTGAATTAACTAATATGTTAAGAGGAAGTTGAAATAAATGCGATATAAACGTTATAAAAAGAAAAGATGTGTACGAAGATTACATGGTTAATCATACAAGATTTATCGATAGCTTATAATTTGTCAGTGATAGAACTGTATCATCTTTTAATAAAATAAAACCAGTGTATAATTAAAATGTAAACTTGGAATAGAATGTTAAAAGTAGACTAATAACTTTTATTGATTAAGATATAATAAAATATCTTATGTGTAACTATACGTCTCTATCAGCAGTTTCTTGACAAGTTAATTTATAAATAACTACTATATTCAGGCAAGTGTATCAACTCGATAAATATACAAGGCATTAATATTTTACATTAATTAATCTCGGATTAACTCCGTGAGAATTAAACTCATTATATAGGCTATGCTATGACGTAATGATGACATGTCTTAAGCAATTTATATGTAACTTATTTTATCACTGCCTTTTAAGAAGTAAATAATTTAATTAATAATTATAATTAATTTTTTTAATAATTAATTTACAACCATAAATCATTTTTTTTTAAATTGTACATGTATAAATTATTATATTAGCATGTAATGTCCTGTTAAGAAATTTTGTTAATGATGTCATTTATTTCGAAAGAAGATACGAAATATTAGTTTTATTTTAGTTTGGTGTATGTACTTCGACCTACAATTATTTGGAACTCTCAATAAGAAAGGAGAATGGTACGAGATAATTTTCCACACAGTTAATCTAAGGTAATATGAATTGAAACCCAACTATCTAAAGTTAATAAACAAAAAACTAACCTCAAAAAATATAACCATATTTTAATCATTAGTGAATGATGAAGAAGAACCTCCTGGCTACGGAACCTGCGAGAGTGGTTTAATTTGTCATCCATCGACCTATTTAGAGCTACAGTTTCCAAGGTCAGGATTGCCATGATGCTAGCACACCTTCGTAATGGAGATGCCACATGAAGAAGAAGAAGTGAATGATGCAAAATGAAAATCAACCTCAATTTGGCTTAAAAATACGGAAAATCACTCTTTCGCGCTTAACTAGGCTCTATAGAGAAAAATGCTCTCATAAAAGTTGTAGATATTTTAATTCCCTATAAATTTGATATTAAACACTTTTGTCGTAAAATGCATACTGCGGCTGATATCTTAAAAAATAAATTTTTTTACAGATTTCCATGAAAAAAAAATCACTAATTACCGCTAAATTATGCGTTATACAAAAATGTTTGAAATAAAAGTTGTAGGTTTTTAGTTTCTCTACAACTTTCATTACACACATTTTTGCGCTGAATTCATATTAAAGCCGTAATCTTAAAAAAACTTTCTTTTCTACGAGAGAGCAGCCTCCCCGAGAATTTCAGTAGATATGACACCTACCGTATCTTGTAAAACATACTCGTAAAAAATGTAGTAAATAAGCTGATTTAAAAAAAAATCGTAGGAGCCGTTTTTGGCAAAATTGCAAAAACGCAAAAAATAACACGAATAAACTACTACTTCCGGTTGACCGATTTTGATGAAAATCGCATAATCGCTTGCATATGCAAAATACAATGTTATATAATGAAATATAAGTACAATAAATGAATCAATTGTAAATAAAAATTTTTATTTTATATTTTATATGTTGCTTAGGTCATCAGCTGAAAGGCTGGTTTGAACTTCTAGAGGCTTTACTAAGTATATCGAGGAGTGAGGTACATTTTCCTTCCTCACTGAGTAGAAAAGTATGCTTATCAACATACCCTCTAAAAATCATCTTTCCACCCTGAAAATGACACCTTCACTTCATTCACCACAGGGTTTAGTTCTATAATGAAATTCATGAGTTCAGAGGAGATAACTCTGACTGGTATCTTTTACACCTCTACTCTTTTGTTCTTAACTGCTTCAGTCATACAATTGGCTGACCATGTGATAAGAAACAGAATTATACTTTTGTAGCCCTAGAACTAGCAAATCGAGTCAATATTATATTTGATATCATAAATAAAGTATTTTTGAACAAATACATTCTAAACAGATTAAACTAGCGAAGGCTTGCCCGTAAATATCAAAGCTATGATTCGTTGACATGATATGATTTTTCAAAGTGGGAGAAAAACTCAATGTTTCATTGGTGTTGGTCTCATCTTAAGTAACTATGACAGTATTACAAATCGAATTGTAATATAAGATAAATAATAATATCTGATGTATTTTGAAAAATATTAAAAATAAATAATTTTAAATGCATTGTATGTTTTGTAATAATCAAGATATTTTATTACAATCTTTTGATAAAATTTTTACCGTATTAAATCGAATTTGTGCGTAATACATTCTGGATAACATACGTATATTTATTAATTTCTTTATGATTGTAAATATTTAATCCTAAGTTTTATTTAAGACTATTTCGTAGTAAGTACAAATGCGTTAATCCCGATGTTTATTATCCACCATATTAGTTACTTCACAACAGAAGTACGTAGTGTATAGTAAGTAAGAATCCACATTATTAATATGGCGAAATAAATAGCCTGGATTTACATCCTACAAAATTATTCTTAAACTGTACTGAATGTAAATACGAGGAGTTCTGTGAGAATATGATACCCAACAAAAGTAGCATATATACTATATACATTCTTAATACAAGTTCTACTACATTTATTTCAATGCGAAAATAGTAGCCTATATATGTATATAAAGTTAAAATACAACTTATAGATTATTTTTAAAATTAATTTCAATTATACTAACATTTATTATATTCTTTAAATTCTCATAAAATTTTCTTACAAGATTAATAAATTTTAAAACTATTTTATTTTATTTTTGTATACTTTGTACAGTTCTGTGTATTATTTTATTACTTGTTTATTATTTTATTGCTTTTTAATAGTTCTGTTTCTTAGCACATGGTCAGCCAATTAAATGACTGAATCATAAGAACAGAAGAGGTTGAGGCGTAAAAGGTACTAATCAGATTTATCTCCTCTGAAAGTAATGAATTTCATTGTACAGCTAGACCCTGTGGGGAATGAAGAGAAGGTGTTATTTGCAGAGTGGAAAATATATGCTTTCCAGAGGGCCCGGCATGCTGATAAGCGCACTTTCCCACTCAGTGAGGAAGGCAAGGTAAACCACCACAGTCTTCCTTTTACTTAGTAAAATCTCTATAGGTTCAAACCAGCCTCTCGGCTGATGACCTAACAACAACACTTTGTACAAAAACAAACGTTAATTTTACCTGATGTTATCGTAGTTTCATTCAGTGGTTATACTACCTACCTACTGATTTACAATATTTAAATTTTTTTCTTTGTTTTATTTAACGTCGCACCAACTACTGTGGTCATTAGCGACGACGTTTGGGTTGTAACTGTGAAGGATGAAATGATGTTTTGTAACGTATGAAAATATGCCGTGCCTGAATGGGATTTGAACCCAAGACCGCATGATGAGAGGCGAGCACGTTACCAACTACGCCAATGCGTCCGGCATTTGTATTTGTACTTTAATCTATTAAGAAATCTATGATAGTTAGCCTACTCTATTTTTTAAGTTTTATTCGGTAATATTCTTGGACATTATTATTATGCACATATTAACTTTCTGTTTAAAAATTAACGCGTTTTTTCAACCAAGTTTTGGATATTATGATGCTATATCATTTGTTTTTTGCAATTTATGTTTTTGTTTCAAAGTCAACAACTTAGTGACTACGGTGTGTTTTAGTGTAAATTTTCGGACCCTTGCTGGGAATCGTACCCGAGATCTCCGTATTGTAGGTCAGCGGGTTACCACTACGCTACAGAGGTGGCCGCAACTTAGCTTTGTTTTATAGTTGACTTTGACATAAAATTTCTCAGAATTAAAGGGTGGTACACACAGAATGTGATCTGCTTCCTCCATTCCGGGCAATGAACGCACTCCGATCTCAAGTGCAATTTTTCCTGTCGCATAGAATACGTTCATTTCATTCGTTCAGTTGCGATGAGGAACTGACCGAAGAGGAAGAAGCCGTTACTCTATTTTTGTTATCTCTTAAAAAGATGAAACCGTACAGTGTCGGTAAACGATATAAACAATAAACTATTACAGTTTGGAGAGTATAATAAACTACGTACAGAACTTTCTTCATATGAAGACCATTTTTACAGATATTTTCATGTCATGTCATAGAGCGAAGCGTTCTGCTGCCCGCACGATCAGAACGCACTCTGTGTGCCGCACTTCGCTATTAACCATAGCATACAAAAAAAAATATTTTGCACGCTACGATCACTTGCCCGGAACGCAGGATATAGATTGCATTCTTTGTGGCACGCCCTTTAATTTTCTATTAACAACTTTAGTTTTATTAACAACTATCATGTGTTCATTGTCCATTTAACGAAGTTTTTGTACGACAAACATAAAAAAGTGGTTTTTACTCATACTTATTTCTGTTTTACCCAAGATTTCTCAAAAACTATAAAAATATGGTTCTGAAAACTGTTTTATTCGCTTTCCCAGGTCAAAACTCATAAAAACCTACCATTTTGACACTTAATTAATGCTCTAAAAATTTTAGGGCAACTAATTGTTAAGGGGAAGAAAGCAAATCCCCAAAGTCGATTGGAAAGTATCGAAAGACCATAAGTATGTGGAAACTTTTAGTATTCTTGTATTACTATTATTATTAAAAATAAATATAATTTTAAATAAATTTATTACAACACATTAAAATAAAACTGTCCACAATGAAATAATAAATTTTACTAACAATATTTAATTATTTATGTATAAATAATTCATAAGATAGATAAAATTTTAAGCTAAGTTAGTATAGGATATAATATTACTTACATACATATTCATCTTATATTGTGTAGTAGATATTAAATTAATGCTGTACTATAAATAACAATAAAATTTATGTACCTTTTTAATGACTGCTACTAAGTTACATTAGTATAAAGGAGAGTCTGTTACAAACAATATAATATAGTAATAAGATAAGTGCTTGTTATTAGGTGTCGAAATTGACATAATTTACAAGTAATTTTAAATAAATAAATAAACAGATATCTTACCAAGCATAGTACATGTGAAATATAGGATACTTAACGACTCATAAGTAATAGAGCATTTATATTACAATATTTCAAACCGATTTAATTTATGAATAATTCAAATTTTAAACTGCGTATAAATATTTTTAATGAGTCTTGTTACCGCATCTAAAATCATATCAATATTTGCCACAAAATTATGATATATTGAATAAAATTCTGTGTAGGCTACGTGCAAAAAATTTATTTTTTTTTCATAAAAACTAAATACCTAACGAACAGTTCTATTTAACTTGAAGCTAAAATATGGAAAATTGGAAAACTTGATGGTAGTACAACCTAAGTTGATAGTAGGATCGCCTAAAAGCAGTGGAGATGGATTTCTGGTGGCGGAGCTGTGGTGTGTTGTGCATCGATCGATCGATTTCGGAATTCCGAATTCCGGAATTAGGAGAAGATTGGCGTTCAAGGAAATATCATGGATACCATATTTCGGAAGCTATTAAAATGGTTTGACCATTTGCAGGGGATGGTCGATGGTAGGTGGCCAAAGATGGTATGGGAGTGGACACCGCCAGTAGAAAAAGAATGGGTAGGCCGGAAGTGACATGGTTGGATGGCGTGCATGAGGTGATGTCTTTACGGCGGCTCTCCGATGGGGACTAGCGAGACAAAGAGAGGTGGTGCTTAGGAAGCGAGATGCGGGTGAGGCTGTAAATTCTCGCATATATGTATGATTGTAATACATTGAGGAGGAAATACAGCAAAAAATAATATACGAGTGAGTATGAGAAAAATTTGTGGTCTGTACGAGAGGGTTTTAAAATTCTCAGGAAGGTTGGTCAAAGAGAGGTAGAGAAATCCTAGAGAAAGATCCTCAAAATATATGGGTATGAAGATAGTTGACCGACAGTAAGCTACAGATTACAAGATAAGAAGAGAAGAGAAGATTTTTAGAAGAGGAACGGTAAAATAAGGTTTTTTAAACCTTTGACCCTAAAAAATAATATGGTTTATCAGACTGAATTTGTTCAATTTTTAATGGGGATGAACAAAGATTTGATGATTATGTTTTAACTCACCGTGAGTCTTAAAGGTTGCAAATTTTGACAGTGTAGTCTAATGACAAGTAGACTGCTGACATAAGAATTTAATCGAAAATCGAACCTGAGACCTCTTCAATAATTATTTAATTTAACTACGTAGCCTATATACTATTGAGACACTACGGAAGAAACTTTTGATTCTGATTCGATGAAACTATTTTAATTTATAGACATCTTTCAATAACAAACCTATATTTAATATTTTAAGCGAAGATAACCTAAACAACCTTACCTAACAGGTAGGAAATTATTTTTAAATGAAAATTATTATAATAGGAATAATTATTTATAAGTACAACATGTCTATATTTTAAAGTGTTGTTTTCTCGCCTCAGGTTACGCGATGATACGTGACAATTAATAATTAATTTTAAAAAATCTGACTTTGATAAAATAACGTAATATAAAGCCCAAGGCAAAGATGGGAATTATTATGATTATAAAGATATTAATGATTATTAAACACGTAATTTACATGAAGATTATTTATTATTAAAAGGAATAAAAAATGAAAAGAAATAAGATATAGCGGGAGCACTGATGTATGAAACCTGGTGGGGATAAAGAGATCGTGATTATCAGTGACAGATTCATCTTTAACCGTTGATTGGTTTATTTATTTTTAAGTGGGGTAATAAAGGATTTTTTGCGCATGCGTGTAAGCATTTAGGCATATAATGTGTCCTCTCATGCATATGCTTTTTATTATAGACTGTCATAGTAACTTAATTAAGATATGACAGGAGTAACTTTTTTACTACATTGCTAGCTGTTCTGCTTTACATTTCTTTTATATTTTTTATCTCTAGTATCATAGCATAGATTGAGTAGGCCTATTAAAGATGAAAAATTAAAGCCCTTCCTTAATCTAAATAGGAAATAAAGTACCATATCGGCAAGGCAAGAGCAGTATTTAATAAAATTAGTAACATATTCAAGAATTAAAACCTTATATAGCCTATACTCTTAAAAAATTATGGACATCTAAGGTGTCATGTCTTCTCTAAGCTCCCGTACGTTGTAGAACCCTGGACCTTACGTGAAACCCTCACAAGAAACTTGAGGCGTTTGATAAGTGGCTGAGTAGATGAACGTCGACAGTAGTCTGAACTGCTCAGATTACAAATGTAAAAATTATCAGGAAAATGAAAAAGTTGTGGAAATCATTTACACCATCAAGGGTAGAAAGCTCTAATACGTGGAACATGTGATGAGGAATAAATCTAGGTATTCGTTACTTCAAGTCATTTTGCAGGGGGAAATAATGGAAAAGGAGAATCTGAAAGAATAAGGTTATCGTGGCTTCAAAATCTAAGAACTTTGTAAGGAAAAAACTCAAAAGGACTATTCCGCAGTAATATAAAGAGAAATTTTCTATGATGGTCGCCTACATTCGGAACGTATAGGCACCTGAAGAAGAAGATCGTAAGTAGAGAAAAAAACTGTGAAATTTGTTAATTGAACTGAAATTGTTTGGAAAACGTATATTATTTCATTAAATTTAAATTAATATTTCTGTAGACTATTTATTTATTAACTCAGGATGTTTTTTTATTCCTAATGTGTGTACGTTGCAACCTGTTCCATTCAGAACAATAAGCAACCCCATGATCCAATGAGATGAGGATGATGTGTAGGCTACGACGTGTAAAATAAGTGTAGTCTTGTACAGACCCAGGCCGACCATTCCTGAGAGAGTATGGTTAATGGAAATTGAAAAAGTACACCAGTAACCACTGTTTAATATTCAAACCCGTATAAAACCTTTAGTAGGATTTGAACTAGGAACCTTCGTCTCTGAAAATCAGCTGTTAAACAGCTGACTCACTGTGACGACTTTACTTCTTGACCAACCCGGTGTGTCAGCAGCATTTCAAATTGAACATTTCTTAAATTTATAAACACAATTTGAGAAAAACTTTATCATTTTATAAAAATTGAGAAAATGACTATTTTATTTTAATAACCAAGGGCGTTCACACCTCCTACTTTAAAGGAAAAAGTGTGGAAGGAATTTGTTTTAAAGCTATATCACACCTTAGTTCTACCAATTTTAATAAGTGATTCAGAGTGTCGGACTGCTTTTGAAAAGTGAAACGTTAGATGAATTTTATTTAACAAGCAATAAGATTTAACGCCAAAACGAAACAAACGTATATATAGCTCATTTTATAAAAACTAGGTCAATGGTCTATTACAATTTGTAAATGTTGGTGTTAAAAATTCAACAAAATGCCAATACTGATATAAAAATGTTATTTTTATTACATTTTTACCTTTTAATTAACCAACGAAATACTTATCAATGAGATAATAAAATTGATACATTATTGATTACATACATAAAAAAATATTGTTAAGATATTATCAGGAATTTAACCATTAAGTAATTCTCCAATATTTTATGTGTACCAATATATATTGAAATCAAGTTATTCTTAATGGTCAAAATAGATGTATAAAAAATGATAACATAAAATAATAAAGTATCAACAACAATCTAATCCGATTTAAAATCTGAATATATTTTCAATACATGGAGAAAGCGAATAGATTTAATATAAAAATCAGATAAGAGTAGGCTTTCTCGCATATTTCGTATAATTATATTTTAAGTTAGGCTATATACTTAATATAGTCTACTTGTATAATTATAAATAAGGTTGAAAACTACCTTGAACTTGGTTCTTATTCTCTGTTAAAAACTGACAAGAAGCAGTGTAAGAAACTGCAATATTGAGGTTGAAGTGGATGAAAGTTACTCAAGAATAATAAAAATCTTGAAACTATTGTTTTCTGTAGAAAAATATAAAAATGTGTCTTTCCATTCAAAAAATTGTTCTCCTAGTTAATGTTTGCTATTTTAGTTTGATATGGCTCGACCAGATTTATCATTTGTCAAATTTAACTCCCTTATTCCCTCGAGGCTAGTTCACTAGTTGCTTGTAGACTAACATGCTAGTACTAACGTCGTGGGAACGAACAACTAGCAGCTAGTTTAGTAAAAGCGCTAGTAATCACTAGCGCGCTAGTGACTTTGTGATATGTGTGATTTTACTAGCACTAGTAGGGGAGAAAAGGTCACGTGATTGACTAGCGCTAGTAAACTAGCTCGGTGTGAACGTTTGGAAACGTTGCTAGTTATTAATAAGCTGCTAGTACTAGCAGCTAGTAAACTAAAATCATGCGAATAGGCCTTCAGTATTTAATTTGGTTCGATTGAAGAATCTATGCGTTGTTTATGAAAGTAGGTACAGAGAGGAAATGTAACACTTGCATATTTTTTGTTAGTGTTCACTTTAATTTTTTCATTTTTAAGCCTTATTGAAATTTATTAAACTATCAAAATAAAAATTTGTATACCGTTAAATTAGGGAACCATCTTACTTATTTATGGTACAAATAAAGACTTTCTGCCTACAATTATCTTTTAAAACCTATTTGGTTAAATGCTTGTCAAAAGTCTGTCATAAAAGTAGATCTTCCCATAACAGCCAGGTGGAGTGTTAATTTTTTTGCACTCGATTTGCTAGTTCCAGGACTTCAAAAAATATTTCTGTTTTTGAAATAAACTACAGTACACATAAATTTTAAGTGTCACGTTGACGGTCATCTTCTTCATGTCATTCATGTTACATTTTGTAAATTTATCATCTCATTTTTGTAGTTGTTTTACGTAACAGGAATAATAAATTTTAAAAATGTTAAAAAAATGATATTGCTATTGAAAATTTAAGTAGGGCCTATATACAGAGTGGCCTATATGTCGGTTCCTCAATATATACGGAAATCGGAAGAAAGGTTAATGGATAAGAAACCTATAGACAAAAAAACAAATTTATTTTTTGAACTGTACATTATAAAATTACCTTGAAAGTGTTATAGCAGGTGTTTAAAATATCCACCATAATTCTTTATATACTTCATACAGCGACTTAAAACTGATTCACAAATTTTCAACAGTAAAATTTTACCGTCATTTTTACATAGTCAAATGCAATTTCAATTGAACTTTTTAGTTCGTGCAAGTTTTGTGGCTTGGAAGAATACACTAGTTCCTTTACTTCATGCCCCACAGTGAAAAATCACATGGAGTTAAGTCTGGCTAGTGCGCAGGCCATTCGATTGTACCACGACGACCAATCCATTCATCAACTTTGGAATTTAAAAACTCACGAACTTCGATACCGAAATGTGCTGGGGCACCATCTTATTACCAGATGAGCGGTTGGATATTCTAAACAGGTTGTATTGTTTTCAAGTTCCGGAAATACTACTTAATGAATGTTGTACGTGATGCTGCCAACATTACACTCTTACCAACTTATCAAAACTGACATATTGGCCAACTGGTACTTATATATATATGTGTATATACTTATACTTATGTATGTATATACTTATATATATGAGTATATAATTCTTTTGAGTATTATACTTCTTCGATCTGAGGAAAAGAAATTAAGATAACTTTTCTCAATTCGTTGGTAGTTCGAAAATATTACAGATTTTTTAACCAAATCATATTTAAAAAGAACAACCAATGTTTTTATAATTTTGTACATGGCAATAAAACAGCCAAGGTACATAGAACATGTTAAAATAAAAAGAAAAACATAACGACCTTGTGCTATTAAACTTTATTTTTATTTAATATAGTCCAACTTATATGCACAACAAAAACATAAACACAATATAAAATATAAACCCATACTCCGTATATAATATATTAGGTAACTATACCACAATCTCGTTAATGAGACAATAAAACTATACAATAACATGGTATAAATAATTTAACAAGATTATTCAATTCAAATAACGGTTATATACTTTAAAATATTTATGCAAACTCAACATAAATTTTAAATTTATGTATTATTTAACATAATTAATTCATCTTGTTTATGCAATTGTAGTTTTACATTCAAAAATATTTATTTATACGGCACTTAATAGGCTGCACGTAATATATATTTATATTTTAAATGTGCGTTTAATGGTACGTTCTATCTTAACGTATAATTCTAAATAAAATATTCTTTTAAGGCAGGCAAGTTTCTGCACAAAATAATATTTAAATGCTATTAGATATGCTCTGATAAATAAAATCTCTATGTATTCATCAGTTGTACCCTACAGATTTTAAAGTAGTTCGATTCGTTCTTTGAATATCTAACCGCACAATTTTTCTGAATATTTATTACAATAGTTCATAATATAGGCTAGCGTAATGAGAGAAGAGTTGTAGCAGAAATTGATGGGCAAGCTAGGGAGTTTGAAGTCACAAGTGGAGTTCCACTAGGGTCAGTTTTAGATCCAACTTTGCGGAACATACAGTACGACGAGGTATTGAGGCTCAGGTTACCAGAGGGTCTACGTTTGGTGGGATACACAGATGATCTAGCGCTGGTAGGACAGAGGAAGGACTTATAGGTAAAGTTAACTCTGCAATGGAGGATATAAACCTGTGGCTTTGTAAGAGAAAGTTACAACTAGCCCCTGAAGAGATGGAAGCAGTGATAATGGCCGGAAGACGAAGGCTTAGTCCTATTAAGTTCAAGGTGGATGATGTCGAGGTGGTGCCTGGAAAGAGATTGAAGTACCTCGGAGTGTGGTTGGACTCTGGAAGAAACTTTCGGTTGCATACTATTGAGACATTGGCTAAAACCGAAAGAATCTGCAGCACCTCAAATAGATTGATGCCTAATACTGGGGTGTCATCAGTGTATTCATATTGATGTATTTATGAATGTATGATGTTGATTTATATTGATGTATTTATCAGGGTTACATCTGGGACAACATCAGTGGTATTGTACGGTGTACCTGTGCGGAGCAGAACCCTAAGATTTAAAAGTTACAGCTGTAGGATTCTAAGGACGCAGCGGAAACTGGCTCTGAAAATATATAGTGCTTATAGAACCATATCTGCGGAGGCAGCCCTGGTAATTTTGGGGATGTCTCCATGGGATCTAGCGGGGTGCGGGAGGGAAGAGCAGCAAGCTGGTGCTGATAAAGAGGAATGTTGGAGTCGATTACTCAGCAGGTGGCAGAGGAGATGGAACGAAGCTAGGGTCGGCGGAGTGGACAAAGAGGTTCATTCCAAATGTCGAGGTGTGGATAAGAAGGACATTTGGTGATACCACCCAGGAACTGATGCAGTTGCTAATAAGGGTATGGTTGCTTTGGGGCATATTTGACGAGATTCAAACTTCATGAAGTACCGAAATGTCGACTGTGCGACACTGAAGAGGAGGAGTCCATTGCGCATATATTTGAAAGATGTCCCTTTTTTTCTCGCCGCCTCAGATAAAAAAAGCTAGCGTAATAATCTAAATTGAATTATTTCTTAGATAAAGTAGTTTCCTAATTCACTTTATTCATTTGTTTTCATTTTTGGTTCTGCGCATGATCAGTTGACGTGTTTACGTTACAATTTTTGGCTAGCCCAACTTTGGGGGATTTCTACAATTGTCAAAATAATTTATTCAAATATTGCTTAGAGTACAATATTATGCTTGGAAAACAATATTATGGGATTCTTATAAATCATTACAAACAAAACGTTTTCAGGCAATACAGAACAAAATATTACGTACTACTTGTATATCATAATGTCCCTACTACATAACCAACAGAACAATGCAGAAGAATTAATTCGTACAATACGTCACAGACCTAGATAAAGGCCTTTATAATTTATTTCAACCACACTCAAATCCGTTCATACAGCAAATGCCTTTGTGACACATACTAGGTAATCCGCGGAGAAGGCTCAAGTGTTGTTGACCTAGAGACCTCCTCTAAAATACCAGTGTGATTGCTGCGGCAGTGTCAGCATTGGTGCTGACATTGGGTCAGTACCAGTGATTAATTCTACACCTTAACCTTCAAATCTACTAATTGTTATTCTATTAACAGATTGTAAATAAACAAAAAAGTAAAAAAATATTTACTCAAACTCTTAAATCTGTTGGTGTACGTTAGCTATTACAATTTTTTCGGAAATCAAAAATAAATCCTTCAGTTTAACAAGCATCAACGTTATACTATAAAATATAGTTTGCTAGTTTTGTACAAGATTTTTTTCTTTTAATTTTTTATCACGGTACTGTACATTGAGCTGCACAACTTCCTTACATGATATTGTACCGTAAGAAGAAGAGGTACCCAATGGTACATTCTCCGTTTAAAACTACGGGTATTGTCCATCATTCAGACCAAGAGGTCTCTACTCCATTTTCGCTTTAGAAGTCGCATATTTGGGAAGTTCCTTGTAGCTAGATCACGATATAGTTGGTTTGGATGTTCATCTAATCTTTCGTGAAATGTACTATACAAGGATGCAGTTAGCTCCTTTACTGTCGGAATTTTGAAATCGTCACGGAGGGCTTTATTGCTCACAAAAAAAGGAGCGCCAGAAGCAAGTCTTAAGAATTTTGATAGTAAGGCCTGGATCGACTTTAAATTACTCTCTGCCATTACTCCAAAGAGCTGAACACCATAAGACCAGATTGGTCTTAAAAGGAATTTATATATTAAAATTTTTAAACAGAGGTTCGATCTTGATCGAGGGTTAATTAAGCAGAAGCGTAGCTTCTGGCGGCTGTTAAGTTCTAAACGTTTTGTACCCATATGATACTTCCAAGTTAGTCGCCTGTCAAGCCATAAGCTAAGATATCGCACCACTCTGGCCTGTGGGATATGAATGTTATTCAGCTTTACAGGTCGACAAGTTTGACGTAAGGTGAACGTTGTACAAGATCTAAAGAAATATTTTTATTTGTAAATAAATATTTTAATGTTTGAATTCAGGTTGTTCAAATATCTTACAATTTTCTTAAAATAATGAAAAGACATTGATAAATACACACAATATTATGTGTTAAAGTGACTGAAATATACAATTTAAAAAGTTGATTGTTTAGACAAGCAATCAGATATAACCTTATTTGATACATATTAGTTTTACTATGTATTATAATTGTGGGTGTAGGTCGTATGTGATTTACACTTACACAGTTAAAAAGTCAAGCAGTTGCTCCAGTTTGTTTGAATATTGTGTATATTCAAATTAAAAACATGAAACTGGTAGTTTTTTAGTGTTACTTTAAATGAGTATTGTCGTACTATTAGCATATAGTATTCTACACCTGGCAAGGATACCTTATTTAATTATTAAATGCCTTTAGCAACAATTTAACGAATTACAACCAAGTTGTAGGTTGTGCCTACTTGTATACAATTCCTGTTACTACTACACTGTTGTAGGTTCATTTTAAAATACTATTCTCCAACACCCCTCCTTTTAAGTTGTCATTAAAGTAATTGAATTTTCATCATTTACAGTAGCTTATTTTAGATCTACCTTTGGTTTAACCTTTTTTTTCTAACACCGTTATTTTGATATTTCCTCAAGCTTTATTTTGTTGTATTTAGATTTCTAAAAATATTATGTTTGAAATTTTGAAATATTATTTACACTTTTTAATTATAAAGTTACTTATTATATAGGTCATTTCTATGTTGTAGTTTTATTTTTTAACGTAGGACTTTATGAGTTTTATGTTTGTATACCCGGAAGTTTTAATACGTTAAATTATGTATTTTGTTAAACCAGTCTTGAGTCTATTGGAGATTTTTGTATTTAATTATACTGATATTCTTCAAGGTTACACTAGGGATGGTTGGTATTGTCTTTTAGTAATTCCTTTTGTTTACTATGGATTAATAATATAAACATCTTATATTTTTTTTGTAACTCTACTTTTTAAAGTGAATCTTTTGAAACCTGTTTTAACTTTTAAGTATTCTCTTCAGAACGAATTAATTATTCCTGTTAGATTTTAGTAATACGCAAACTTATATTTTGTAATATACACCAAATAAAACGATGGTGTTTTGTCTATGCAACTTTTGTGCGTGGGTGACCTTCTAATGTAGGGTAGAATATTTCATTGTGTTCTATTATTCTCCATGTACTTTATTCTTTGAGAAAATTCTATGATGTTTTATTATAAATAGCGTTTATTCTTTTCTTAGATAGTCAGTATTGTATTCAACCATGTGAAGTGAGTTTGTTAAAAATAATTTTGTTTGTCACGTATTGAGTAAAGAAATACAACGTTTTCAGAGAGTATGCGGAACGATTGCGATTACACTGAAGGACACGGCTCAAAAATCATTCATTAATGAGATTCTATAAAATAATAGCAGTTTCGGATCTTTTGTATGGGAACGAAATTTTGGCTCTTACCGGAAAAAGGATACAGAAATTGGAAGCTACAGAGATGCATTTTCTATGAAAGGTTATGATTGTACGATAGAAGACAGGATTAAAAATTACGATATTAGGAAAGAGTTGCAGACAATACGTGTAAATGGCAGAATCAGTTTATAATTGTAATAAACAAATAGAGCCTTTTCAAAGAATGAAGGGAGATATGATTTAAAACAAGTTCTAGAATACAGTTATGAGGGAAAAGAAAATTAGGAAGGCCATACCAAAATCTGGAATAATTTATTTAAAACATTTTGATGCCAGAAAAGGCTAGATAATCTGCATTGTAAAAAAATAACAAAAACAGAATTCGTGTCATCCTGAGCCACTAGATGGGCTCTGCTAAAAGACGGTAAGGTTTATTCTAACCATACTTTTTTCTGTACATAAAACTTAACGGCCTCCGGCAGAGAGGAGCAATATGCGGATTGTAAAACCATTTCAGAAAACATACATTTAACTTTTTTTTAAGTAACCGAAACTTGTCGGAAATTACATATTTTTATATAACAAAGCATTCCGTATGTTTTGTGTTTTATAAAATTATTTCGAAAACACGCTTAATGAGACAATGTACTATAATTTAGTGAAAGTTTTGTTTTTGAAGAAAAACCGTTTTTTTTTTTAAATACATAGTCAGTTTTCAACAATTATTTCACGGATTAATATAATATGTGGCAAGTTTGTTCTGTAATAATTATTGAAAACGATGTTGCAATAAATTTAACAGAAAAATCATTACTTTTTAAGTTACGAGGACAGTTTTTTCTTCAAAAACAAAACTTTAAATACATTATCTTATTAAACCTCTTTTTCGAAATAATTTTATAGAACAAAAACAAACGAAATACTTTGTTTTATAAAAATACGTTATTTCCAACAAGTTTTAGTTACTTAAAAAAATTAGAATTGTTTTCTGAAATGGTTATACAATTCGCATATTGTTCCTTTCTGCCGGAGGCAATCAAGTTATAAACAGACAGTAATTACATACATTTTATTTTTAAGTGCACACATTGTAAAAAGATTTTTCAAACCGGGGAAACTTATTGATTGAACCATGTTCATAAGCCAATACCATTCATGAATCCAAGTAGTTAATACGCTACCAGATCGGTTGAACTATTGATGTATATAAAATACAAACCATACTCTATTGAAAAACACATCTGTAGTACCGGTTACAACATCCTTTTATCTATAGCTACCTTTACCATACGATACCAGAACTAATGGAATTGCTAAATAGAAATCATTTATTATTAACATGCAGGCCTAGTCAACATCGTTATTCAATACTTTTGTAACCTCACTTTTAAATATAGGTTACGCTATTCATGTCGCTTTTAATTAAAATAAAAAATTAAAATGCATAAAATATTCATTGTTAATAAAAATATATTAGTAATTAGAATTCATATGCTATATAATCATTTATTTATTTATGTTTTTCTAACTTATTTTTAATTGACTAACTTACTATATATTTGTTCAAATATCCTTGTTTAAAAATAAAAGATATTAAAATATTAATAAAAGATTTGTTTTCTTCTAATAAGATATTGTAATTAAACGAAATTTAAATGTTAAAATCTAATTCAAATTATCATGTTTTACGTTTGGAGAAAATTTTTCATTCGTATTATTATTAAAATTTTTAATATATATATATATATATATATATATGTACTACTATCATTTTCGCGTCCATACATTGACAATTTCCTAACAATCTGGAGTCCGAGTGCAATTTGGCGTCCGTATACGGACGCCAAATTGTAATCCTTAATAAAAACTTAATAAAAATTTATTGTGACATGGTTTTCGGACGTAATTTTTTTAAACTAAAGTACATAGTTTCGGGCAACTATATTTATTTTTTGAGAATTTTATTGTTACTCAGAGAGACACAAAAAACTAAATAAATTTTGGTACCGGATGCGAAATGGCGGTGTTTTGAAACTATTTTATACACCGTACCTTGGAGAGTTTCTCACCAGAGTGCTCTCGCTACGCCCCTATGTAAAAATATACGTATATTATGTATATTCTTACAAGGACGTCAGTTTCACATCTGCTATCACTTTCGCGTCCACCGGTTAAGTAAATAGACAAAACAAGTTATAAATAAATATTGTGTTGTGTTAAGAAAAAAAGTTTAAAAGAATAATAAAACCAAATTCTTATTAATCATCCAATTACAATTCTTTCAAAACTCACAATCTAATTTACTAAACATTCAAATAAATATTCTTCGGCAAATTATTTGATAAAAGTAATACAATTAAATTAAAAATAATTATATATTTTTTGATAGAATTAAAAAACTCTCTTTTCCGATAGACGATTTTTTGGGTTGACAAACTATCCTGGAAGGAACCCGGTGCTGCGCATAGTAGTGTCAGGATTAAATTATTGTTATGGCTGGCAGGATATCTTTCTAAACGCATTGTATACACAACGTATATTATACGCAATTTTGAAGAGTTGTTCTCCGCCGTTCTGTCGCCTTCCATACATGAGTCCATCGCACGCCGCTTTGGTTTCTTTTTTCAAATAGGCAGAAACCCACTATCAACGATTCCATGAACAAATCCTTTAGTAATTTGTTTACCTCGTTCGTTTAGTAACCTACGGGTTGGTTTAGTCTAGAAGAAAAGTCGTCGCCGCAAGTCAGCTGTTTAGCTGACTTTTCGACAGCTTTTCTGACAGCTGATTTTCGGAGATAGAGGTTCCTAGTTTAAATCCTAGTATATAGTATAATTGGTTCTTTTATACGAATTTGAATACTAGACAGTGGTTACCAATGTACTTTGATGGTTGGGGTCAATTAACCATACTCTCTCAGGAATGGTCGGCCTGGGTATGTACGAGACTACAGCTCATTTAAACGTCATACATATCATTGGGTCATGGGGTTGCTTATTGTTCTCAATCGAACAAATTGCAACCTACACGCATTAGGGATAAAACAAAACAAAAATTTGTTTAAGAATTTTTAACATGTTATTTCACGCTTTTTTTAACATTACACCACCTGACAATTGTCAATCAAATATTTCCTGATTACGCTTACGATGTGTAAAAAGAATGCGCATTTTGCTGTTTGCCCACTCTCACTGCAAAATGGTTCAAGTACACTTCCATAATGCTATTTCGCGTATCATGTAATATGTCGCCCCAATTACTAGGTTTAGCAGTTTTACAGTAAGTAAATAAAACATTAAAGAGAAAAAACTTTTCCTAAAATATAAAAAATGAAAAATGGACTAGGAGTAGATTATTATTAGCCTTGTTTTTTGCTTAAAAACAATGCGACAAAAAATTAAACTAAGAAATTCGGGAAATAGCAAACTTTACTAGACAGACCTGAACCAAGTAGGCATATTTTAATATTTAGTCTAGACCGATTTTCTTTCATTATAAAATTCTGGACAGAGATTACAGATTTCAGAAAAAAAATGTTAAGGGTAGAATAAAGTACATCCATTCAGTTTTTTCCCTTTTTCTCTTACAACATCTGAACAAACGACATTTTTTTTAATGCCCGGAAAATACAAGGGCCATCGATTTAGACAAAAAAGTTTAAATATTAATGAGTGGGGGGCCTAAAGTGAAGTTTGTACCATCCAGTTCACCTCGATTTTCTCGCGAGTATGAGCTTAACAATCGTAATATTTATGGAACGTTCCGAAACAGCAGAACGACTCTTGATAGGGATAACGGTAAAGTTTAAATTGAATTTCTTAGAGTATCGCCACCATTCCTAAGTTTTTCACGATTTTTTCGCTGATTTCGGCAGACCAAACAAAACAATTTACAGAACAATCCAGAGCAAATGAGAGCTATCATTTGAAGTAAAAACCAAAAAGTATTGAATGCATGGGATTATACTTGCCACTCCAAATTTTTCTTTGATTTTCTAGCATATTTGAACGGGAAAAACGAAATTTTTGCGAAATGATCCAGAACAAACGAAGGGCTGTCAATCTATGTAAAAAACTTTAGAATATTGAGTCGAGGGGAATTAGAGTGACATTAGCACCACCCAGTTTTTCTCGATTTCTCGCTTATTTGAAAGGAACTAAAAAAATATTTTGCGAGACCATCCGAAACAAACTAAGGTCTGTCCCTGAAGTCCAAAAAAAATTTAAAAAAAGTTGAGCGGGGGGAGGCCAGTGTGAAGTTAGCCCCTCCCGGCGTTTTTTCACTTATTTGGACGGAACAAACAAAAACTTTTCCGGAATAATCCGGTAGAAACGTAGACCGATCAATTTTACAAGTTAATTTTTAAAATCTTTGTATGGGGGCCAACTTTACAGTCCTGGTTTGAACTTCTACAGGTTTAGCTAAGTAAAACAAGGAGTGGGGTGGTTTACAATTGCCTTCCTTGCCGAGTTGAAAAGCTTATCAATATGCCAGGCCGTCTAAAAAGCACCTTTTTTCCACCCTGCAAATGACACACCTCACGTTATTCACCACAGGGTCTGGCTGCATAATGAAATTCATTGCGCTCAGAGGAGATATAACTCTGACAAGTATCTTTTACACTTGTACCTCTTCTGTTCTTAAATACTTCAGTCATATGTTTGGCTTACCATGTGATAAAAACAAAACTAAATTTTTTTTAGTCCTGAAACAAGCAAATCGAGTGCAAATAATTCAACACTCCACCTGCCTGTTATGTGCAACCCCTTACAGTACTATTATTTTATTAAAGGCAGTTGCCTCTGACAATCAAAACATGCATTTTATTCGTCACTTGGGCGAGTAAATTTAAATCGATAATTCAAAGGATACCCACATCGAGAAAATGTTTCCAAACGGCGAAAATATTTTTACAAAAGATAATAAATTGATAAGAGAGTAGATTAGTCGATTTTTTTAAAGTAAATTCAGTACACTCGCAAATGTCCAACACGAGTCCTGAAAGTGTAGGTCAACAGAGACTGTAATTTCCCGATACTGAAGAAGCTTACTGAAATTAATCATTAGCAAAAACAAACCCCTGTTATTTATTTTTTGATTTTTGTAAAGCTTTTGACCGTGTCCCGTATGATTTGCCCATAAAAAAATGAGGTGTATGGTATTATAGGGACATCAGAGGGTCGAATTGCCATCCAATCATTGCAAAGTTAAAACAAAATACACATAAAATTTTATACAAGTTAAAAGGGGAGTTCAACGAGTTAGAATTTTAAGACCCTTGCTATTTTTAATTTTTGTTAACGATCTCGCTGAATTTCTTGGCTCCTTCAATGTTATATTATTTGCTGATGATACGATAATATCTTTCGAAGATGAAAACTATGAACAAGGTTTAAAACTAAAGAAGCTTGAAGTAAGGTTATAGACTGAATGCAATAAATAATCTAGTTCTCAACTCAGATAAAACTGTGGCCAAATGCTTCACTGGTCGTAAGGAAAGAAGTAACCAAAGTAAGGATATCTCCATTAATGACAATATATCAAAATCTTTTGTTAATGGTAAGTTGCAAAATTTTTAGAATTAATATTAGGTAGCAAACTATTCTGGGACAGGTTTATTAAGGAACGTGTCTGCTATATAATCAAATCCTACTGCTACGCCCTAAAACGCTTAAAAATAAGGTACTTAGCGTACCAATACCTTTGAGTATTTATCATGTTTACAAATTCTGTTGGATTTGTTTTTAATTTAGTCACACTTAAACTTATTCAAATGTATGTTTAAAAAATCAAATAATGTTCAAATTATTCCGTCATATAATTACTTTTTATCTGGTTTTTTGTTAATTATAATGATTAAAATTTTTAATGATCAACTATCAAGTTGACTTATGAATAAGGACACTGTACACTATTAAGAATTCATTTGTAATCAATTGGTCCTAGCATATTGTTTGGCTGTCTTGGTCAAGGTTTCACATAGTTTTTCTTGGCCTCTCCAAGTGAATGCCTTGTCTGTCTCCTTTTTGTCTTCTGTGCAATAGTATAACCTTCCAGTTCCTTATCCCAAGCATTTTGACTTGTCAAAAATAATGTACATTATTTTACGTAACAATAAGGTTTATTTATTTCATTATTTGTAATATTGATTCCTAGATTGGGTGGTTGGTTGAGGATCTAAATAAAGTACTAGAAACCAAAAGAATATCAACAAAAAGTGGCCACCATGGCTTTTACAACACTAAATAATTTAAAAGAAAACGCAGAGTAAAATATCAGGGTTTGGAAGACTGACTGAAAGTTGTTCAGACGAAAAATAATCTTGGAAATGGCCTGTTAAAGGATAAACTTCAACGTGTACAAAACAGCTGGATACGAGAATTATTAGTGTAATGTATACTTTGTTGAAGATCAAAGATTACCATTACTTGAGGAACAAGAATAAAAATACAAACTATGACTAAGCCGGACTGCATTTCAAATGTTGTAGAAATTTTACTGGCCATCGTACTTTTGTATAATTTATAAAATCATTTTGATTCAGTCACTAAAACATGGAAATATAAACCTAGAGAGAAGCGAGGCTTGGGAAGACCTAAAAAGAGATGAATACTGGAACAGGCCATTGAGCCTAATCCTTAACAGATGATGATGATGAAATCATTTGAACACCGAAAAGACAATGGGTGAATGGTACTCCATTTGAATATTGAACAAATTATGTCGCTTTACAATTACATAATTTGGCCAACTAAGTAAATATTTTAATTGCATTGTCTACTAATTGATCATATTATAGTAATTACAGTCGAACCTCCCTGATTAGAATCTGATGGAACCGGCTGATTTCGATTTACAGAGGTAAAATATTGAAACAAAAAATGTACTTAAAAATTGCACGTTTTAATAAAATTCATGTAATTCCATAAAATATTAAATTACAAAAGTCAAAATTATTAATAGACCACCAATTTGATTGGGGAAAGTTTTTTACAAATATTATTTTACTTGTGTTGTTTAGGTCATCAGCCGAAAGGCTGGTTTGAACCTGTAGAGGTTTTACTAAGTAAAACGAGAAGTGAGGTGGCCTTCCTCACTGAACGGAAAAGTACGCTTATCAGCATGCAGGGCCCTTTGCAAAGCACATATTTTCCCCTCTGAAAATGATACCTTTACTTCATTCACCACAGGGTTTACTTAATACTGTGATTAAGAATTAAGGGCATGTTTTGGTTTACAAGCTCTATTAGTACTCAAAAGCAAAAGAATAGTCTACTTATAAGAACGATATGACAAATTATTGAAAAAACGACATAAAAAACAGAGTAAAATAAAATCGGGATACGCGTAAACAGTACAACTATACCTACAAACTAAAAGTTAGGTCAGCCTACAGATAATGAAAAATAAATTGGGTACCGAAAATTTTAGAAATTTTAACGAGTAAAATATTGCTTAATCTGAATGAATACAGCTACGGTATTTTTTACCCTGTTTGTACGAAAATCAAACACCAAAGAAGGAAAGACTGCATTACTAATTTAGCCTAACTAATTTCTTTTTTTTTTTGCTTTCGTCTGGTTTCCTCTGACTTAAAAATTAACTGAATTTTCAATATTTCCTGATGCGTATTGAAGCTTTGAACTACGCTTGTTAAGCCCTTATTTGGTCGTAAGGTTTTGTGACAATAATGTTTTGTAAGAAGTGTAATTGTTTGTGTTTCTGCCTAGTTTCTTCTAACTCAAAAGTTAACTGCATTTTCAGTTTTTTCTAAAGCTTTTTGTAGTTTTGTACTACGCTTACTGTGTCCTTATTGTCGTGATTTAACGCATGCTTCATTATAAATCGTGTACAATGTGTAAATTGGAAATTTTGTAATTATTTTATTAATAATGTATAAAAAAATGTATTGTTACAATATACGTATATGACCACGAAACTCTCGAAAATTTTCGAATAGGGAGGTAATTTAATTCATATTAAGGACGATTTTTGAAGGGGATAGCATACAATTATATTCGATTTAGGGAGGATTTCGAATGAGGAAGTTTGACTGTATTTGTAACAATTAGGATATTTTAAATAATTAACTCTAACAAATAAAAATATACTTTCTTTAATTATTCTGGTTTTACATTGATTTAAAATAAGTACCTATTTAAAATACATGTCAAAATAATAAACAACAAATAATAAATTATTTTGATGACTGGATTGGATTCCGTCCGAGAACGAATTGTTTTCATACGATGGTCTTGTGTGGAGAAGTACTAGGGTGAGATGTGAATATCTAACTACAATCATTACAACACGTAGAAGTGGCAAATGCTACAGTACACGTGCCGGTACGACATGGCAACATCGTTTACACTGTTGCAGGCTATAAGTCATAATAGCGGGAACGATGCCGGACGCGAAATTGTCGGTAATTTGTACGAACGCGAAATTGTCGGCAATTCGAAAGGAGTCTGAATTGATAGCATATTGAATAAAATTGAAAAATGCTCAATTTTCAATATCAGGATAAACCAATACCAAAACTCAGGGTGTAAGTGTAACATATACCCTATATACTCTCATCAAAGTTGAATATACTCTTCAAATAAGCGATGTGCGAAATGCACGCTTTTTGAAAGGACGCGGAATTGTTAGCGGGATGTATATATATATATATATATATATATATATATATTATTATTATTATTATTATTATTATTATTATAAATTTATATTTATAAATTATAATATGTGGTGTGTCTCCTACAGAGAGGAGTGCTTGTCCTTCGGTATCTTGATGTTAAGTGATAGGCGCCAGCTTCAAGATCTGTTATTCCTGTATACAGCATTGTTGTGGAGGTTAATCTCTCTGCAATTGGGTATCGTGTTCCGTACAACAAACTCAGAAATCAATTATTATTCCAGTATATGAGCAAGGGTAGTCTGACACCTCTGGCTAGGTGTATTGAGGGACTGAATGGTACATGTCAAAATAATGACGTTGATACTTTTAAACTCGTCTTACGCTCCTTTAAGCAAACAGTCTCACGTATTTTTTTTAACAATTATTATTAAATCTATTACATCCTAAGCTCTTAAATTTCGGTCTGTGAGGGATGCCCGTGTGACACGCTGTCAGGTGAAGCTGTCCGGCAGTGTTGCAAAGTTGCATTAGAATCCCGACGACAGAAGATTTTCCGTACTCATCCTCATTTCGGTCATTATTATTTTTAATTACTATTTGTATTTTTTTATCTGTGGTGTAGATATTTTTTATTGTTTGTGTTACAATTTTTATGTTCACACTGTGAATTAGGTGCCGCACTTGATACTTAAATTTAGTTAATTTAGGTGTTTATTTTTTTTGTGAATGTCTTGATTCCACTTAGTCCACGATAGTTGTGCAGCAAATTAAGGACTTCGATCTGTTCTGCTATCTTTCTTCCACCAAGTAGGTCCGTCCCGCTTCCCTGTTAGTATTTTATTGCTTCTCGGAGGGTAGGGGTGGCTATAAGGTGTGATGTGGAGGCCATCAAAAAAATATTATTATTATTATTATATTGTATTATTGTTGTATATTACGCCTATTGAAATTTTAAAGAAGTTATAATAAATTTAAATATAACGTAATGCAATTTGTACTTCATATCACTTTTTGAATATATGAAATTCAATAGTTCAATTTATAAATAAGAATCTTTTAAATAATACTTTATAATTTAAAAAAGTTAACCAATATTATGTGGATATGTACGTTAATGTACAGGCCTATTATTTTGCAGATAATATCAAAGATAGAAAATTGGTTTCGCGTTTTTGTGTTCTCATAATCTTTTAATGCCTGCAGATGTATTTTCAAAATAATTCATACAACTTAATCGACTTACAATTCAATTTCAAGATATTCACATGGAAATATAATTTAAAGTGCTTTTGTAAAATCATGTTCAACTATCCTGTCCCAACTGCTTAATCCTAAACCCAATAAAATTTGTAATAAAATGTTCCGTCTAAAGCGAAAATGGCGTAGAAGCCTCTTTGTCTTAATAACGGACAACACCCGTAGTTCTAAACGGAGAATGTACCATTAAGTACCTTTTCTCTTTAAAGTAAAATTCCCCACCGTCCGATAAAAGTCATATAGGCTACGGAAATTGTGCCGCTCAATGTACAGTACCGTAATAAAAATTAAAGTCAAAAATCCCGTGCACCTTCGCACGCGAAACAGTGAGTAATCATTTTTATAAAAATAAGTATGTAACAGAAATTGTGTTGCTGCTAGATCGACAGTGTACTCCAACGTACAAACACATAAAACGATTTGATAAAATCCCCGCGTACGTCTCTCGATAATCTTTGTACGTTGTACTGTCTTCAACAAAAGCACACACACACACACACACACACACACACACACACACACAAACACACACGACGTTTTGATAATTTCCTCCACGTACGTCTCTCACCATCATTAAACACCTTCATCTACTTCAACAGCAATACGTACTCACATGTACACACACTCACATACATATTTATGAAAATCTTCATTAGGGGCCTTAGGGTTATCTTTTCTGAAAATTTAAAAATAAAATGTTGCTGTGAATATGAGTACGAATATGCTGTTAAAATTTCATGAAAATCCGTTCAGTAGTTTTGGAAATTAGCCTGCACAAAAAAACAGGCTTTGGGTTTATAATATTAGTATAGATTATTACCGATTTAACTGTTACTTAATTGGGTTAAACTACGCGTTGGACGAAAACGAATATGTATTTAATTTTTAATTTTATAATTTGCGTTTATGTCGTAACAGGTAATTTAAGGCAGAAACCGATTTCACTCCAGTTTTTTTTACAAAATCACAAATATCTGCTAGACTGTGTAAACTACATCTAAAGGAAAAGATAAATACAATGTAATAATATTTTCCAATACATGTGTAAAATTTTATGATAATGAGCAATCAGAACAAAACAGTTTTGTACTGATTTCTTACATTTTTATATTCTTCTTCTTCTTCTGTCTTTCAAAGATTAGGCATCTCTCCCTGTTCCAAACCTCTCAAATCTGCCCATCTCTTTCTCGGGCGTTCTCGTTCTCTCCTGTCCTCCGGCTTATAGACTCTCCGGCTCTCTGTTGGAGAGTGCTGAGGAAATAAAATACTCAGAGTGGACAAAAACTAGTGAAGATGGTCAATGGCTCCGAAGGCGAATATGGAAGACATTTCTAACGGGAGGAGGCGGAAGAGCCTAGAGCGGCATCTCGAAGGAACTGTCCTGCAGTGATGTGGCAATCCCACTAATGAGTTTAATCTGTACAGCGCTCGTAACGCGGCCAGAGGATTTTCTTAACTACTGGCAAACCTTATGGTGCCTCGGATGATCGACCATGATTTACTTTTATGTATATTACAATCAGTAATTTTATATTTATACGATTAGGGAGTGTAGTAGGCTATGTATTTCAACATTCTTCTCTATATCATACGTATGATTTTACTTAATTTCTAAACATATTTTATGGCAGGTGTAGTACAATATATTAACACATTTTTCTTTAATCCGCTATGGTTCTACTGAGAATATTTAAATTTCATACATTCTATAATTCTTACATATCTTACTTTATATGAAAACTTAATATGCCATTTGTATAATATAAAGTTTCATGCATCCGTATTCCTATTTCAACTACAATAATAAACTGTGCAAATAAATCTATAAATCAAAATATTAAATATTTATTTGTACACATTAAAAATAATTATTTGATTTATTAATGTAAAATTACCGTTCATATATTACACATTTATTTAGTAATGTCCGGTTATACTGGTTTATTTTTCAACTAATATTTTATTTGTTTATTTATTTTTATAAACTAATAAATTTATGAGAAATGATATTGTTTAGACAGTTGCAACTTGTATTTTATATTTCATTCATACAATAATAACTCATAAAATATTATCGTACGTAGGCCTATTTTAATAAGGTTTTTTCACTTGTAGCCTATAGCCTATTACTAGATTATGTTCTACATGAAAGCTTACGTATATTTACTACAGTAAAAATATTAGTAGGCATGCTGTAAGTATATTTTGTGTACGTCAAATACTACAGGATGGCGCAAAAGAAAATAGTCACCTTTGTTCAATGTATTTATAAATGGAAGATGTTAAGTATATGGGCAAGGTTAAAATAAAGTATATAAGCAACAGAATTAACCCTTGCGGGAATCCTGTTAATTTCATTGATTATGAAATTCGGATTATAGAATTTTCTTGCATTATTATTTAGTTAAATTACGGAATTAACCTCCTTAGTTATCGTGACCGAAACGTTTTTTTAAATTTCATATCAAAAATTTTTATACGAAATCTATTTTCGTAAATCATATTTTGAGTCTAGTCTGTTATCCCCCCCCCCCCCCAGCATAATTTTTTACATTTTGTGAATATTATATGCAACCTTACAGTATTTTTAACAATAAAAACGGGAAAAATATTTTTAAATATCCTACACCAATATTCCTCAAGTTAAGGTTAGTTAATATAGGTAGGGTAAATACATTGTTTTTTTTCAATATTGTTGCTGTCTGTAATAGGCCTAATGAAATATAAATTCATTGAGTACATGTCATCATTTAATAAAAATTAATCATTAAATTAATTTAACATAATTAAATTAAATATTATTAAAAATTTAGTAATTGTCAATAAATAGTTTAAGGTTAACTTGAAAAAGAAAAAAACTTTAACGTTAACTTGAAAAATATTGATATATGATTTTTTTAAATATTTTTCCCGTTTTTACCGTTAGAAATTCTGTAAGAATAGCTACAAACGAAATATCCACAAAATTTAAAAATTATGCTTGGGGGGGGGGACAAAAAATAAGACGCCATATACCTTTTATAATTTAGGTAATCATATATATTGATAATCCTGATGTTTGCGTTTTTGAAAATTCTTGAAAATGTGGAATCAGCCAATTATGAGGTTATAACACAATGAGAAAACAAGGGTTACAGTCCTGAATACTAGAAGGGTAGTATTGGGAAGGTTATAAAAATAAAAGGTAGTTTTTTATATAACGTCTGATTGTTATGTACGTCATAGACAATTCAGAAAGTGAAACGCCATAAATGAAAAAAGTGATAAAAAAATTTCAGACCTGACCGGGAATCAAAACTAGGAACTCCTGGTATGCAATACGGTGCGTTTCCCCCAACAAATGTACGTATTCTTGTATTTTTTTTTTTTTTAGATACATACTATAAATAATAATTTAATAATTAAGACTACAGTACTAATAAATTCAGTCGGTGGGTAATCGTATGGCTAACTAATTCTGTATGTCACTGCTCATCGCAATATCGCATAATTGTTTAGTTATTTTTGTACTACTCACGTGTCATTTATCATAAAAATAATGAAAACAGTTACGTAACTATAACAACTTTGTTACCTCTTGCAAATGTAAATTAACTCCAAAATTCAGATATACAGCGGTTGCAGTAAATTTCAGGGCCAAACTGATTATATGAGTATCAATGTGACTAAAAAGAATTTAAAATTAAAATATTTTAAAATGTTAGGGACTGATCCTGCCTGCTCAATTTTTTCAATAGACTACTGTTATTTCAATTTAAACAGAACAATAAAGTCTATTTTTCCTTTTTTTAATAACTCTTTAGACTTGATATTTAAAATATAATTTATTAGATTAGATTTAGTTGTTATTTATTGTAATATTATTATATATTGTTATGTATTGTATTATTTAATTATACTTAAATATTCATTATTTTATAATATCAGCACATTGAAGTTTATTACTGTTCTGCGGATTTAATAAAACAATAAGAAAGGCTATAAAAAGGAAAGTAACTGGGGTGAAAATATAGGAATATAGAGGAGTAGCCCGATAGATATATAATAGGGCTATGTGAGTAAAGAGATCAAAATATAATTTAGGCTATACAAAATAAGGTCTTACTTTAAACAAAACAAAAATATTGTAACAATAATTATTTCTCTATTTTTGTATCGGTTGATGATACATACCTAAATAAGTCTTGGCGTGTGGGTAGGTAATGATATAAAGATTACAAAGTTCTAGATCTAGCGGGGATTGAAACCCGGAACTGGCATAGAAACCAGTTGTGCTGACAACTACACCAAAGGGACAGCCAAGAATTAGATACAGTATCATTTTAATTACTTTTGTCTACTAATATTTCTATTCAAGCTAGTAAAGAAGAGCGTTTAGCAGCAAAAAGTTGTGCGATAACCTTCTGTTTTGCAGTCAACCACAAATTTGTAATAAGAAGCTAACATCACTTCAATTTTTTTAAATTAAACTTCCCTGCATTTTTTGGGTCTTCAATTAATGACTTGATCAATTAAGGGAGGATGAATTTTAATTAATTCAGTCATAATATTACCATAAAATTTTGGTAAAGCAAAGATATCTCCATTTGGATTTTTAATTGCATTCTGTTGTGTAATAATTTCATATTATCTACTTTATCCAAATCACTTAAATGTAAATTCTTCACCAGTTTAAATTTTTACAAAAGTAAATTCGATTAACTAAATCACAGAAGTTAAAAATAATGGCAACACACAACTTGTAAAAAATTGAATTTTACGGTTATCAAAAGTTGTACACTTATCAATATTTGAATTCAACTCGGCTACAGAAATGTAAAGTTTGTTCTATAGTCACCCTGTATAATTCTCCAGTATTACTAAAGTAAATAATATAGTTTTATTTATGAATGAACAACATTATTTTATTGATTTATACATTGCAATTTAATTTGTAGAACGAGTAATAAGATACAAAAATAAAATATACATTATCCAGACGTTCTGTAATCTGAACTGTAGTTTTAGGTATTTGCTGTTCAGTAATATGTACTTGTAAGATACTCTTGACTTCGTCTGCGTAATAAAATGTAAAAGAAATTGCTGTATATATAAGTTAACTTTTATGATGGCCACTGTCTTGTATCGTTGTCGCCCGGATACTCCAGTCTACAACATAACCGGGTGTGAATATTGCGCGAACGGTTCGGCCTACGCCAACAAGACATTTTTTCTTTTGTGTTGGATTTACTTAGTATTCAGTCCAAGATAAATTAATAGACAATTCAAGATTCACAGGATATTTATTTTAACATCCCTATTCAATACACAGGGTGATTCTAATTATAGTAAAATTATTTAGTAGTCTACATGATTACAGAGCTAAAAAAAATTTGGTGTAAAACACTCACACACTTTATCTTGCCAATGCAATAATTAACAATATAACCTAACATTAGTTATGAAACATTAAAAATAAACAAAAAAACTAACCTCAAAAACATAACCTTATGTTAATCTAAGATGCAAAATGAAAATCAACCTCAATTTGGCATAAAAATACGGAAAATCACTCTCCCACGCTGAACTAAGCTCTGTAGATGAAAATGCGCTCAATAAAAGTTTTAGATCTTTTAATTTTCTATAAATTTGATTATTACACTTTTGTTGTAAAATGTATAGGCCTACTAAGGCTTAAATCTTAAAAAATCGATTTGTTTAACACATTTTCGTGAAAAAAAACAGAAAGTCATTACTTACCGACTAAGCGTCAATCACTAGTAATAAACTAAGCGTTATACAAAAAAATGTTTAAAATAAAAGTTGTAATAGAATTTTAAATTCTCTTTTATAAATCTCTTTTAAATTATAGCCTACATATTTTTGTGCTTAAATGCACACTAAAGCCCTAAAGCCGCAATCTTAAAAAAAAACAATTTTTTTTACGAGAAAACAGCCTTTCCAAGAATTTTACCAGACATAACCCCTATCCTATCTTGTAGAGTATAATCAATTTAGTAAATGAGGCGATTTTTTAAAAAATCGTAGGAGCCGTTTTTGAGCAAATCGCAAAAATGTGAAAAATGGCACGAATAAATTACTACTTCCGGTTGACCGATTTTGATGAAAATGTTCGTGTCGGGTCCGGTAGTAGTACCTAACTTTAGTTTCAAGTTTCAAATTCGTACGATATTCCGTTCCTGAGATATTCTGTACACACTCACACAGACACAAACATAGACCAATCGCTAAAAACATGTTTTTGGGTTCAGGGAGTCTGAAAACGTGTATATTCGGTGAAAACTCAATTTCGAAAAATGGACATGAAAACAATACTTTCTTTCCTATATATTTTATGGACACGAGAAAGTAATAAGAAAAAAATTTATATAAGTTAAAAACATATGTCCACAAACACTTCATTAGCGATGTTCCCCTGGTGAAATACAGTGATACCGAATTTTTGGGGGCTACTTTTTGTGACAATATGGTGGATTTATATGAAAAATTACAAAAAAAATCGAATAAAATCAGTCAGGAAGCTGTAGTGTTAGCAGTTTTTGAGAAAAAGGATGAAATATGCAAAATATCTTAGTAAAAAAACAGTCTCCTACGTTTGATTCTCAATGACTTTGTTAAATGGCCAATAAACAATTATTTTCCCAATGAAAATTGTAGAGAAATTAATTCTGAAAGTAATTACGTAAGCAATGTAACTTAAATGTAAATAATAGTTTAATAAAATGGACTCTTATGTATTACACAACACAGCAATACTTTAGCGTTTTATGAGAAGGAAATGAATAACTCATCAAAAAAACATAATATTTTTGTTTGAAAAGTTATATTTTTATATGAAATAACATATTTAAATTAGTTTACATTGCTTACATAATTTCATTCAGAATAAATTTTAAATACTCCTTTACACCGTGTTCTTTCCTATACATTATATTTTCGCTAAAGCCACTTATATCTCCGCTAGTGATGTATTCTAAAAAAGTTAATTAATAAAACTTTACAAAAAGAAAGTTATTAAATTAATTGTCTCTATCTATTAGGCTCTTTAGTGAATTTCATTACGTATGGTTATATTTAATTGATTTCCCGGCCCAGATATACTATTATTTCTGCTGTACTAATATTTCTTAGTATAGTTTTTTACACCTTAGTTGTTAACTTCAATTACTATTTAAGATTCTAAAAAGGTGTTCTTACAAAAAATAAATGATTAATATTTTTTTCAAATGTTATAATTTAACTCAAGTTTGATATCCGATCGTTTGACAAAATTAAAATAATAAATACAAATTAGGCCTATGTAAAATACAGTTATTTTTTTATATTTGAAATGTAATTATTTAACAATGATATGGCCTTAATAATGATAAGCCGTAAATATTGAAGAAAACCAAACTAATCCTTGTTGATGCATCCATAAATTCAATTAACAGTATTTTTCTTTTTCTTAATAAACCTTTATTGACTGAATGAAAAATTATGGTTAGTAACAATAAAAATAATTAAGGAAGAAATATTAAAATATATAACAGAAAATGTCTTTAAATATTGTTTAACTGTCATAGATAAAATTATTATAAAATACTATTCTAAGCAAAATAAAGAAATCAAATTAATAAATTTTTACATAAATAACTTTGATATATCTATATTAAATTATCTCAGCTGTATTGCTACATTAGAACAACATTTTAAATTCTAGAAACCAAAAATTGATTTTATAAATTTGACGATACCACTGAGATTTAAGCATAGATTTTATAGTTTCATCGCAACATTGTAAGATTGAATAAACTTTATGTAATGTTCAACATAAAATGTAATGTCTCTATTACGTTGTGTGACGTTTAATATATTATTTGTGTATTAGAATATTTCATGAATAACACATGTAATAAATATATAATGCAGTTACTGTGCTGTTAAACATAATCTATAGAAAGCGGCAATATAATCTATAGGAAAGTACACGGTGTATAGGAGTACAGGAATTATCGTGTAAAAAGGCAGTAAGATAATGCAATAAGAATTAATTGATTGATGTTAACAAAGTATTAGGGAGGAAAAATTAATAAAAAAAAAATATAATGCAAAGAGTAGGTGGTAAAATAATAAAGAAATAAGAAGGGTATAGAGGAGGGCGAAATGATGTTGCGTGCGAAGCGAGCTGAGGCGGTAACACGTGTTTTACTATGTTCAGTTTACTTGCTTGTGTTCTCATGTATCATGCGACAACAACGTTTCGTTCTATTAACCGTGGGAAAACCACATTGAATCCCCTCCTCCTATTTATTTGTACCCTTCTCCTAAACTACTAAACTTTTAAAAAAACTTGATCAGCACACTTCTTGTCTTCCTGTTGTTTTAAGTTCCATCTTCCTTAAAAATATATTATTTTTTACAAATGATTGTCTAGTGAAACTGAATGATATTAAGTGTGTTGTTTAGGTCATCAGCCGAAAGGCTGGTTCCTCTACAGGTTTTACTAAGTAAAAAACGAGGAGTAAGGTGGTTTACAATTGCCTTCCTCACTGAGTTGAAAGAGTATGCTTATCAGCATGCCAGGTCCTCCGAAAAGCACGCACTTTCACCCTGCAGATGACACCTTCACTTCATTCACCACAGGGTGTGGCTTGTATAATGAAAAATTCATTACTCTCAAAGGAGATAACTCTTGATTAGTGTCTTTTACGCCTCTACCTTCAGTTCTTAAATAGCTCATTCATATAATTGGCTGACTATGTGACAAGAAACAGAACTATTTATTGTAGCCCTGGAACCAACAGATCGAGTGCAATTAATTTAACACTCCACCTACCACCATTTATTATAGGATATTATTACACATAATAGAATCATTAAAAAACTTTTAGACTATATAACATCTTTTGAACGATTATAACCATCATCACAGTCCATAAAATACCTACAAAAATTAAAACTAACTTTGTTACAAATCTTGTGTAAAACAATATTTTAATATATTAAATTATAATCTATAAACCAGTTTTATGAAAGTTTTATCAAAATATACTTAATTTAAATCACACGCTGATGTAACAAAACATTGTAATATTTTATTCCTTCTAAATATGATATTTTCACCGATCCATTATCTGTTCTGCAAGAAATGGGAATTATCCACATCCAGTGTCACGTTCTAATAATTCAAGAAATCCTAGAGCTAATTTCTAAGTTGACTGCACATAATTTTGTTAAATAGTGTTTACCTGGATCCCGTCTCATGTAGGGATTCCAGACAACGAAAAGCTGATCTTGCGGCCAAGAGTTCACTTGCAAGAACATCTCCATCGGGTCATTTTGACCTAAAGGCACACGTCAACAGAAAATTATTTGATTTCTGGAACAATAGGTGGATCGAAATGCCACCTGGGAAACTTCACGTAGTGAGCCTACGAAAAACGTTACAAGAATTTCCTCTACCCGAATTCCATAATCGCAGGGAACAGGTTGTCATCTGCCGATTGCGGATTGGGCACTCACTTATATCACACCAGCATCTGCTCACAAAATCCACGCTGACAGTGTGGCCTTTCTGTGCCGCAAAAGCAACGGTTTCATATATTGTTTCAGAATGTCAAGAACTTCAAAGTACAGTTGTCTTATTGGTATTTCTGCAATATTTCAAGACAATGTTAGGTTTAAAAATAGTTGAGACAAAGTTTTAAAATTTCTACGTTATGTTGGTGTTGAAGACAAAATCTGATAGGCCAAATAATTTTCTTCTTCTGATGTTTTAATTTATGAAAATTCATGTTGTTATTTTTATAATTACTATTGTCGTTGCTAACATCCATTAGCAGTTGATGCGACCTTTATAAATAAATTTTAAAAAAATTGTATAATTTTTTTAATTTTTATAGATTGACACAAAGAAAATAACTGCGGAACATATTTTAGATTTGAAGAGTAGAAGGAAAATAATTCTACTTTAAATCTATGATTAATTTAAAATAACAGAGATCAAACGAAAATAGATATTAGAATGGTTAACTGATTTTCTAATACATAGGCCTAAACATAAGATCAATCATCATTAGCTGTGTATTGCCAGCAGAATTATGATTACTTGAACCAAGATTATTATGTTGCAATAGATAAATGTAATGAGATTTGAAATCAAAATTTAATCTAGATCGAAAATATAGGAAAAGGAATCTATTTTATCAATTGAATAAGATTTAAAAACAAAAAGAATCATATAGTTCATCTTCCTAGTTGGTTATATTAAGAAAATATAACCTAACATAAAGCTAGTTAAGGTTAGGTTAATTCGAATAGATTTCTGTATTATTTCTTAGCCAATGTTTCGGCCACCGTATATAATATAATAGAAGATTAGAACAAAAGTAATAAGGCGGCATTTGCTTCATTAGAGGCGAAGAAATCAAAGGAGCATCATCCCCTCTCTAACATTGAACAATATTACAACAATGATCAGCGTTTCAAGACCTAATAGTATTCAACAGATGTTGGAAATTTTTTATTTTTGAATTTTATCCTTTTTTTACTACACCCTATTTTATTTTTTACCATCTCACTCCGTTATTATTACTTTATTATTAGTTTTCATTGTAATATTGAACATCTAAGTATCACATTAGGAAGCAACTAGCAATAAAAATCATATTCGTTCTGCAATAAATTTTATTGTCTACTGGTTTTTTGATAAACAACCACAATTTATTACATAACTCTATTAGACCTATACATAGGCCTATCTTGTATTGTCCTACAATATTATCATTCTAGACTGCTTCAGTTAATGACCATCAACACTTATGACTTTTATAAATGGTTCACCATTAATTATTTTTGTATATCTTATATTTTATTATTAGTTATATTATTATTGGTGAAAACTTTGTAGTAATAACAGTTTTAATTTGAATACTTCTAAAATATATAAATTTAAATATCATAAAATTAAAACTTCTAACACGTCTTATATGTTAGGTTAGTGCGGTTTAAAATTTATTTACTTTCTTTGCATACTAGGTGACCCTGTGAAGAGGCCATAACCCCAGTGACCACAAGACCTTCTACCAGAAGATCAATCTGGTAATGACTGTTGGCTTCATCAAGTGGTTTTTTCCAAATCAGCAACATTTCAATATATGTTGTTGTTTAGGTGTGAGCCAAAAGGCTGGTTCAACCTGAAGAGGTTTTACTAAGTAAAACGAGGAGTGAGGTGATTTATCTTGCCTTCCTCACTGAGTGGAAAAGTATGCTTATCAGCATGCCGGGCCTTCTAAAAAGCATACATTTTTCACTCTGCAAATGACACCTTTACTTCATTCACCACAGAGATAACTCTGATAACTCTGATAGTGTCGGAGATAACTCGGAGATAACTCTGATTAGTGTCTATAACAACTCTACTTCTTCTGTTCTTAAATGATTCAGTCATTTAATTGGCTGACCATGTGATAAGAAACAGAACTATTTATTTTACCCCTGCAACAAGCAGATTGAAGGTAAATAATTTGACACTCCACCTGTCTGTTATGGGCAGATTTCAATATGTCTACACTAAATTGAACAATTATAAAAATAGTCAATTACAGGATTATAACTTCATCCGTTGATAAAAATATTACGGTTATCCTATAAGGAGGAGACAAATTTTAAAACAATAACTATGTACGTTAAAATCTATAACTTAAATCTAATACACCATGTCGTTTCAATCTTGTAAATCCGTTACTAATATTGTTGAGCCGATTTTGAACCAGAAACTTTGGATGATGATTGAGTCTTTCTTGATAGGTTATTTAGATATTGCTTGTTTGGCAATGTCGATGTAGATATATACCGGGTGGTCCATATGTCGATTTCACCATGAGATGGGACATTTCATTTTGATAAGTTGGTAATAATGTAATGTTGGCAGCATCACGTACAACATTTATTAGTTTTCAGTAACAGTGGCTAATGTGAGGTACATCTCCATGTAGTTGCTATTTTTTTCCTTCGTAACAGTACTTTTAAAATGTTTGCAACTGAACAACGAGTTTATATACTTCAGTTGGGGTGGAAGTATCATAAAAATACTGCTAAAGTACTGGAAGAATTTAGTGATAAGTATCCAGGAGCGTCGTTACCGACTCGGCAACATTTACGAAAGTTAAAAAAGAAATTTTAAAACATAGGAAGCGTATTAAATGCCCCGAAGTGTGGTCGTCCACGATCGATTTGCAATGAGGATAACCTACAAAAGGTTGCTGAAGCATTTGTATCCAATCCTGGTAAATCAACTCGTAAGGCATCTTTTGTACTAAGGTTATCACGAACTAGCGAGCTAAGGATGATGAAGGAATTAAAATGAAGCCATTTCGTCCATCTTTATTACAAGCTTTTTACTATAGGTTTCTTATTCCATGAACCTTTTTTTCTGATTTCCGTAAATATTGGGGAAAAGACATATAAGCCACCCTGTATAATCATTGTAGATATAAATAATTTGATGTAAGTTACCATGAAATTTGTAGGGCTTGTCGTATTAATATTGAATATATGAGTTCATCTATTAAAAGTTTAGCATCTTATTTACTTGTTTTAAATTTTATGTTAAACAGTGGTTTAATTAAAAATGAACGGCTGGCTAATTGGTGCAGTGATGGTAAGAACAAGATGCTATGCCAGAGGTCTCGAATTCGATTCGCAGTGAGGTTTGGCAGTTATAAATCTTTATACTTTTATGGTCTCTTGTCATTACTTACTCACAAGTCAAAGCTTATGTAGACATCCAATAAAAAAACCTATTCAGTAAAATTGAATCAGCAGCAAAATTTGGAATTTATATTGTACATAAATTCTACATTTTAAAATATTTTGCTTACTTTAATTTTTATTTACGGAATCAGGTTTAATTTTTTTAAATAACACCAGATTTGTTGTTGAAATTTTAGTGTGAATTGGTTAAATTTGAACTGGGGTATCCAATAGTGTTTGTTTATGTTAACTGTCAGTAATCATCATACAGATTCGCTCGGCCAACCAGTATTAATTAAAATTTCAAAGGAATTTTTTATCAGTTGACTGGCCGGTCCAAAGGCCCTTATATCTTTAACCGGAAAACTGTCTTACGCAAAATCAAAAGATTTCTGGGTATAAACCTTATTAAATACTACTTAAAGGTGTGTGGCTAAATATATTTACCTACTTCCTCTTTTAAAAGACTTATCACAAGAATATTAATTTGATTATTTAGCAACCAAAAAATATGAAAAATTAAAAAAACTTTTTTCGAAAGGTTAGTTCAGACATGTAAGACTTTTATGTTTTTACATCAGCTTATTTCAAACCAATGAAAATCTCGTACATTTAATATTTCGGTAATACCTCAAATGGTTTAAAAATTACAACAGAAGTCTTCAGAAAAATAAAAGCATGTCAGCTTCCTACAAAGAATCGATATTTTATAGTCAGCACCTACAGTGACCTACAGTAGTCAATATATTTGCAATAAAATTAACAGTATTGGTAGTTCACTATGTCACGCCAATAATGCGCGTATACTCAGAATAAATAAAGTAACGTAATCGCCTATCCTCCACCTACCTAAGTGAATTTCATACACTCCGTAATAAACTTCAACAAGTAATTGGTTTGAGATTAGACTTCAGTTAGTTTATTTTAATTTGTTGTTTTTTGATCGCGTGGGATTTTAAATTATAATTGCCTTTTATATTCTATCTATATATAACCAAGCATAAATTTACTACCTATAATTTTAATTCAAAGTGATTTACCTACCTATGTTGTAACTAATAAATTATTACAAAATTACTTCATTGATGATTTTAGAAAATGATGACATAATTAGATTTAACTTAACGTTATATGAACAACAATTTCATATCAATTTTTGGGTCATTTCTTTTATCCCCCCAAGTAATTATACCTTAATTAATAGGTGTCTTTATGCTTTTGTACTACTAAATTGAACCAAGAAAATATAAAATAAATGCCTCTGATTAGTGTTTTTTTACATCTTTACCTCTTCTATACTTAAAAATGATTCAGTCATTTAATTGGCTCATCATGTGATAAGAAACCGAACTATTTTTTCTAGATCTGTAACTAACAGATTGAGTGTAAATAATTTAACACTCCGCCTGACTATTATGGGCAACGTAATTAAAATAATTATGTTGATGGCCTCCATTCACCCCTTACAGCCCCCCAACCTCCATGAAAGGAACAAACACAGAAACAGGGATGACCTACATGAGTTGAAGAAGTGCAGCAACAGATAACAATCCTTGAAGCGCTCCACTTACCTATCGGGACGTAAATCCAAAGGACGTCAAAAGAAAAACACTTAACTGACTAAAAATGCCTATAAGCCTATAAGTAAATTTGTGCAGGGATTGGAAATGATACCATACCTACAGCGTAGAAAGATAACAAGGAGAAAGAATAAAACATTAACATTAAGAAAAACAACCAAGCCAACAGCTAAGTAAAAAAAAACAATTATCAAAACAGAAGTCCTATATGACTTAATAACGCTAGTAGGTTACTCAGTTCACCTATCAACTTGTATGGCTGTCCCAAATGGATCAACCAGTCAAATATAAAACAATTTTCCTCTTGAACGTTGATATATTTCTGTTGAATATATCAACCTCGCAACCGTCAACATTCATAATTTAAACGCATCTCGCCACGGGATATATCCGAGTCTTCACCTTATAGTCTAAAAGCTTCTGCCCTCTGGAGCTCACATATGGCACCCTATACACTACATGCGCAATATTGGCATCAAGAGCTCCATGCATTGTCTTAAATAAAAACATGGCATCTGCTATATCCCGCCTCTTATCCAATGTCATTATACCCAGTTGGGTACACTCCTCTTTGTACCGATCACCCGTCTCATATAAACCACGATGGTGCAAGTGATACAGCAACTTCGTCTGCACAGCTTCAATACGCTGGTCGGTGTATCCTCTGTCGTAGTTCCAAACAACTAAAAAATATTTTAACAACGACCTGACATATGCTTCATAAAGCCGGAGCAATCTTTCAAGTTGCCGAAAACGACGTCCAACATAAAATACAAGTCCTAAATTTCTTATAGCTCTGGCAACTATTTTATTTACATGAGCTGTGAAAAGCAGCTTGCCATCGAAGTGCACCCCCAAGTCATATACGCTTTCAACACATGATATAGCCATACCGTTAATGTAATAAGAATATTTGATGCTCAATGTTTTCCTCGAATACGTCATTACATTGGTCTTCTTAAAATTAAGAGGAAAGTCATTGACAACAGCCCATTCATAACTACTGTTGACATTCTTCTGAAGAACTTTGAACTCAGCAGAATTAACTCTTGCGTAAAGCTTATCATCGGCAAATACGAAGATTTTTGAGTTAAGGCCTTCTCTTATGTCATTTATGAAAAGTATAAACAACAGTGGACCAAGATTCGAACCCTGCGTTCTATATATACAATATAATTTTTATAAAAAGCGTTCTATACAATATAATTATTACCCTAATTATATTGTTATTATTTAACAAGGAAAAATCCTTCTACTTAAGACATACATATCCCACCGGGTTGGTCTAGGGGTAACGTCGTTGCCGCTAGTCAGCTGTACAACAGCTGATTTTCGGAGACAAAGGTTCCTGGTTCAAATCCTAGTAAAGGTACTTTTATACGGATTTGAATACTAGACAGTGGTTACCGGTGCACTTTGATGGTTGGGTTTCAATTAACCATACTCTCTCAGAATGGTCGGTCTGAGTCTCTACAAGACTACACCTCATTTAAACGTCACACATATCATCCTCATCTCATTGGGTCATGGGGTTGCTTATTGTTTTAAATTGAACAGATTTCAATTTACACATAATAGGAATATATAAAAAAAGACATACAAATTTATTTAGAGAGGATTAAGTTAGTGTACCTTACATTAATATTCCCAGATGTTTTTTATTATTACACCATGTAACTTATACAGTTTTTACCACACATTTCAAAATATTGCTTTGCTGTGTCCTTTGATGTCATACAACAGATAATAACAGTAAAATTTCAATTTAAATCTTCGAAATAAATAAAATATCGTAGATTTAAATAGTTAATACTGTTCAAGACAACAAAGCACACCTACATCATTTTTACATCGGCATTCTACTAAGTATTAGTATATTACTTACCTCACATAAAAATAAACTGCAACTAACAACAAAAAGTAAGTAACTATATTTCACAACAATATATAATACACAATAATAACAATAGACGCCCACATGTCAATGATTGCCTTTGTTGGAAGCTCACTGGGACGTCCATCAAAATGCACCTAATGTTATAAATGCACTTAACCTCAAATGCAACTGCAATGTTGCAATACAAAAACAGTAAGTAGTAAGTTAGTTGTATCCTTTACTTTCAATTGCATTAGATTATAAGACAATCAAATATTTTTTTTTATTTTATTTTTTTATAAAATATACTAATACACCGGTAGAAGTCCCTTAACGTAATAATCACTTTTTATAATATTTATTTAAAATCACTTCAAGTACTTCGGTTGATACCAACTCTTTTATGTGTTACGATAGAAAATCGATGGGATTTAAAATGATATAATTTCGAGATCCTAGCCCGGAGTCAAACTCGGGACTTTCCGCTTTATAATTTTCGGTGCAGTCCAGCGCATATAAACCAGCGGGTATTTACAATACAGTATTCATATACTTATTAAGTATTTATACACTTTGTAATATTTTGTTTCTTATCATATGGTCAGCCAATTATGTGACTAAAACATTTAAGAACAGAAGCAGTAGAGATGTAAAAGACACCTCCTCAAAATGAGATAACCTCAGAGTTATCTCCTCTGAGAGTAATGAATTTCATTATACAGCCAGACCCTGTGGTGAATGAAGTGAAGGTGCCATTTGCAGTGTGGAAAGTAAATGCGTTTCAGAAGATCTGGCATGTTAATAAGCACACTTTTCAACTCAGTAAGGGAGGCAATGGTAAACCACCTCACTTCTCTTATTCCTTAGTAAAATCTCTAGAGGTTCAAACCAGCGTTTGATGACCTTAACAACATCACTTTTTAATAACCTAGAATATAGGTCTAAATATCAACTGTCTTTTTTTTACTCTTTTGAAAATTCTTTTAAGGTGGCGCATATTCGAGTCATTTGATCTACAGCAATAAAAATTATAGGTTTATTTTCTGATAAGACCAAGCACCCACATATTAACCACTGTAAATTTAGTCAGCTGTACAAGTTCTGAGTTAAAGATTTTTTTACTTTTTAACAAAAGTACATTGGAGCTCTCAAAACTCGTATTCAAAATATTTAATTTCCTCCAAAGCCATGAGGTTAACTCATTTCTTCATCTCCTTTACTTTTTTTATTATTTCACAGTTATAGATAAAATAAAGAACTCTGAAAGTATGATCAAGATATCAGCATGCTAAGCCCTCCGAGAAGCATCTACTCCCTTCACCACAGGGTCTAGCTGTATAATGAAATTCATTACTATCAGAGGAAATAACTCTGATTAGCGTCTTTTACACCTCTGCCTCTTCTGTTCTTAAATGATTCAGTCGTTCAATTCGCTGACCATGTGATAAGAATCAGAACTATTCATTTTAGCCCTGCAACTAACAGATTGAGTGTATAATTTTACATTCCATCTGTCTGTTATGGGTTTCTTTGATCGTATGTTCTGCTAAATAACGTAATTTCCTGTCTGAGTTAAGCTCAATGTCGTTATAAATATATTTGTTTCGTATGTTCCATGGTATCCTAAGAGCTGTACGTAAATATTTTGGCCGAAAACATTCTGTTATCTCAATATTGAAATTTTTTATTGCCCGTTAGAGTTTTACCCTGTACACAGGCTTCTACACAGGCTTCAAAATTGTAATCAGTTTTGAGTCAGTGGATAAATGCTAGAGTCTCCCAGTTAACAAAAACATGTTTCTCAGTTTCAAGTTCAACTGTCTTCGTTTCGTCAGAATGTGTTTCTTCCATGTCAGTCGGTGGTCAACATAATGGCCCCGGTTCACTGCTTCTTACTTTGAATAAATATTAATCAATAATACAGTAATGAAATTCTTGTAAAGAATGTTTTAGCATTATACATTTAAACAAATTTACAGTTAAGTTTCTCTTTATTAAATCAAATATATACTGCATGAATTGAATAATTTTCTATGTAAGAAAAGGATATTTTTTTAAAGTAGTCAAATAAAATCGTGCAGTTTATATCAATTACATTAAAAAATAATATCTATAATAAGACCGTATAATAAAATTAATGAATTTAACTATTTTGACATGTTTCTATTTGATTAATTTTAAATAGAATATGATAAACATAAAAAGAAAAGAAAATAAAACATAAAATTGATATACTTCTAATATCCAACAAATACAGTAAATAGATATCTGGATATCAACGAACAATTAACAAGTGAGATGCAAACATCAAAAGTAGTGGCAAATAAAAACAGACACACAGTAGACGAAAATGAAAAGAAACCAACTTGTAAGATGAAATGATCAAACAAAAAAAAGTCGTGATAGATACACATTTCATTTAATAAATAATAATGTTTAATGTATTCATCTATGACAAACAAAGAGAAACAGAAACTTTTAATAAAGAAATAAATGTGAAAAGGAAAATAATATAACAAAATATTAAACAAAATTAAAGAAAAGGAACCTTTACAGTTAAGAATTTATATTATATTTACACATAATAAAAATATAATAAGCTTCCGTGTGAACTGTCTTCACCCATATCATTCTCAATCTAATAATGTATCAAAATTCATTTAAAAGAATAATTTTTAATCTACCTACAGTCTGACAATTTTTTACTAATAACGTCCCAGTTATCAGTAAAACACAATTTAGGCTACCTGAAAATGTGCGTTTTGGTGGTATTGAAGCCCTGTATTAATGAATTATTTAAAAAATTTGAAACGTTTTAATTATGTCACAGATTATCAATCACTAAATTTACACATGTAAATCACTAAGAAGGAAAAATTCAAAAATTTCAACACACGAAACCTATCCCGGCAATAAAAAATAAAATTATCCATGCGATAACACAATATCTTTTCTACGTAACTAACGATACACTTCACAATGACGTAAACTTGTTACAATCGTAGAAAACAATTCACTCCGAATTCGACACATACGTACACCAACTCACTGGTACGCAAAATCCTCTCACACAGAATACTCATACACAGGTTCATTCCGAGTAACCCCGAAATAAGGCTTAAAAAGGCCATTGTTCAAGGAACCTCCTTAGCGTGGATCAATGAAGAATCTGTGGTTCTTTTTTTGTTTTATTTCTGATTGTTTTGCTCATTACTGGTAATGCAGAAAATTAGTGATGAGAAAATGTCAGACCTAACCGGGAATCTACTCCGGGACTCCAGGCGTAGAAACCAGTTGCGCTGACCACTACACCATCGACCGGAGCTGTAGTGCAGCTGTGGTACTGATTGACAGTTCTCCTACTACCCTGACAACAAGAGTTTAAAAGATTAAACCAAAGGATTTCGGCCAACGAAATATGTCAAAACACTTGTGGTTTTGTTCAATTGAATTATACCAAGAAGGTCGATCTGCATAACTTTCAAATTTTCCATATTTTGCTTATGGTTAATTTTTGTAATAATTTGTAAATATCTAATAAAAAAGCAAAGAAGTGTAAAAAATTAAAGTTTTAAGTTTAAAGTTTCAAAAGTATTAAGTTAAAAACTCAATTATTTTATCCTAAGTAGAAAGAATCAATGCTCATTTTTATTTTTTAAGTAACTGCGAGAAACTGCAGTTCGTTAACACATTACAGAAGGTCAAAATCACGAAAGTCTTTTTTATTTTAATCTTTAAACGGAATAAAATAGTTTTCATTTTGTGGAAGTGAATACTAGATATATCCCGACGAATATTTTACAAATATAAAATTCTACTTTTGTCATAATACGAGGTACGGCTATTAAATAACGAGACTGACGTTGTAAACATTTTATTTTTATTTTATTTATAATCACTTATTGTCACCTTCAATATACACTCCTTCTCTACCCCTAAAACGCTCCATGCAAATTTTTCCATTGTTGGAAACATTGCTGGAAGTCATCTTCTGACAGCTCCTTTAGGACACGTGCCGCTTTCTCTTTTACAGCTTCCACAGACTCAAATTTTGTCCCTTTTAATGCAGATTTCACCTTAGGGAACAGGTAGAAGTCATATGGTGCAATATCTGGTGAATAAGGTGGATGTTATAACACTGAGATGCTGTATTTGGCTAGGAACCTCTTGACAAATAACTCGGAACGAACTGGCGCATTGTCTTGGTGGAGAACCCATGATTTGCCCTTCCAAATTTCGGGGCGTTTTTCCTTCCTCTTTGACGTAGTTTAGAAAGTACCTCAAGGTACTAATATTGATTAATTGTTTGACCTTCAGGAACCCAGTGAAGGTACACAATCCCATGGATATAAAAAAAACAATCATCATTGCTTTAAATTCGACTTGCTCATTCGAGCTTTTTTGGCTCTCGTTGAAGTTCGGCTCTTCCAGTGCATGGATTGGCGCTTCGTTTCTGGATCATAAGTAAAAAACCACGTTTCATCTCACGTTTTTATCGTTTCCAAAGAATTTGGTTCATTTTCAATCACGCACAAAGTGTCAGTACAAACATTTTTGCGAGCTTCATTTCAAACATTTTTGAGCGGCACGTGTCCTGAAGGAGCTGACAGAACATGACTTCCAGCAATGTTTCCAACAATGGAAAATTTGCATGGAGCATTGTAGGGATAGAGAAGAAGTGTATATTGAAGGTGACAATAAGTTATTATGTATAAAATTAAAATTAAATTTTTTACAACGTCAGTCTCGTTATTTAATAGCCACACCTCGTATAACTAGTTCGTTAGTTGTTACTGTATATCTGTGTTAAAAAAAACAAGACAATTACAAAAAAAATCTGGTGTGAAACACTCACACAACTTTCTCTTGCCAATGCAAATAATTAACAATAAACCTAACATTAGTATTAAAACATTAGAAATGAACAAAAACTAACCTCAAAAACATAACCTTATTTTAATCATGAGTGAATGACGCAAAATGACAATCGAACTCAGTTTGGCTTAAAAATACGGAAAATCACGCTTTCACGCTAAACTAGGCTCTGTAGAGAAAAATGCTCTATACAAAAGTTGTAGATCTTTTAATTTTCTATAAATTTAATTATATACACTTTTGTCGTAAAATGCATACTAAGACCGAAATGTTAAAAAAATCGATTTTTCTCACGTTTTCGTGAGAAAAAAACAGAAAATCGCAAATTACCGCTAAACTAAGCGTTATACAAAAAAATGTTTGAAACAGAAGTTGTAGGTTTTTAAATTCTCTACAACTTTTATTATATAAGTTTTTGCGCTAAAATTTATATTAAAGCCGTAATCTTAAAAAAACAACGTTTTTACGTAAAAACAGCCTCACCGAGAATTTCAGCAAACATGGCGCCTACCCTATCTTGTAGAGAATAAAAAATTGAGTAAAATAGGCGATTTTAAAAAAAATCTTAGGACCAGTTTTTGAGAAAATCGCAAAAAACTGAAAAATTATACGAATAAACTACTACTTCCGGTTGACCGATTTTGATGAAAATGTTCGTGTCGCGTCCGGTAGTAGTATGTAACTTAAGTTTCAAGTTTCAAGTTCGTACGATGTTCCGTTCTTGAGATATTCTGTTTACACACAGACACACACACACACAGACACACACACACACACACACACACACACACACACACACACAGACCAATCGCTAAAAACATGTTTTTTGGGTTCAGGGGGTCTGAAAACGTATAGATCCGGTGAAAACTCGATTTCGAAAAATCGACATGAAAACAATACTTTCCTTCCTATATATTTATAGGCAAGAGAAAGTAATATATAAATTTTTTCTTGAATTTATTCATTTAAAACTACAACTGTATATTTAAACAACCAGTTGTATTTATGATGTACGTATGTGATGTCATATTTTATTGTTGATTCAGAAATCACACAGTGGCAAACCCTCGTCGCTGTTTTATAAGATCCGTATTCCAACATCTTTTTAATCTCCTTTGTGGAGTTTGTGATACGTGTTGGTGCGACAATGTTTGTAACTCTAGATTCAAGTGATTTATTAATTTTGAATGGAAACGGGAGTGTAATTTGAAATGGTTAATATAAGTCAATGTTCTCTATTCAAGCATCTCTTTAATCTCCTTTGTGGATTTTGTGGTATTTTTTATATTTTTTAAAATGTGGTACATTTTAAAACCTCAGAACAATATATGTTTTATAACACTAAAATTGATTGATGGAAGTGAATTTATGAGATGCAGCTATAATGGAGTAAAGAAATTCCAAGAAATTATTATCGTATTTAATTTATTACGATACGGTTTGAATGATAATGAAATATGAAAGCCAGAAGCAAAGTTGTTGATTTAACAACTTCATTTCGCACCATGGTTTACGTTTTATTAATATGTATATAGGTTCTATTCGTTAAGTACGAGTAGTAAACGTAATATAGGCTTCTTTGTGAAAGACTTCATGAAAAGAAGAATAGAAGAATGAAACGGATGAAAGAACTTTTCTATCACTATTACTTTACATGCGGTAGAAGCTAATGATTAATAACAGTCCTGTTAAATATTTTTTTAAACTATAAGGTGTCTAAAAATTAAAAACTTCAATTTTACAAAACTTAAGGGGGTCCTCCCTCACAAAAAAGGGGAAAAATTGTTTTTACATTTTCTGATAGCGTAAAATGTTCTGAATTTTATTTAATTATTATTTTATATTTAAAAACGTTAAGTAGAAACCAAAAAATGTAACTTTGTAAATCATACGTCAAAAGTAAAATTTCGTTTAAACAGCTGCGAAAACAATGACTTACAGAATTAAATTATCTGAAAGAAAGTTCGTATACGGTTAATTCTTTTTTTTTAAATTAACTGCTTAGCTAAAATTATTATGACGTGTAATTATGCATAGTTTTTATAATGGTTTTTAGTTTTTTGTTGTAGGCAAAGCAAGGGCGTTGTGGAGGTTATATGTACAGTATAATTTGAGTTTTTGCAAATTTAATTTTTTTAAATGTGCTAGCTTTAGAAAGTAAAAAACTTAAGTTCAAACTGACATAAATTCTTAATTTTTTTTAACATACTTCGGATTTCCAGCTCTATGATCATCTGTAGTGTTTAGTTTTCTGCTTAAAGCAATGCAAAATTTATTAAAACTAAATAAAATTAAAAACTGTATAAATTTGTTACATATATAACAATTTAATATACGTTCCTACCTGTATATTCATATAGGCAAGAGAAAGTAAAAATCAAAGGTTTACCAACAAAAGTTGGTGATATTATTACAATTTTATTATAATTATTTCATGAGATAGAAATTAAATGTTTAAGAATGATAAAATGTAAATAAGTAGAACTGTAGCTACGTGTTTTATCGTAATTCAAATGTTTTCACGTACGCACGCATACACACGGTAAGAGAATAACCAACATATTACTGCACTAAAATTGCGTCTAATAGATAGAAAATGGTGCGTTAGATAATTTGCATGTGTGAACCCAATGAGGTTGAATTTAAAAGATAGGTAAATTGATTGGACGTTTGGTTAAGTGGGGCTCGGATTGCTGTGAGAGGTATAACATGTAAATAGTTAAGTTATAGTAAAGGATAAAATACTATTGTAAGTTAAAATAATAAAGGCCTTTACTATTAACTGTAGTTAAAAGGTAAAGAAGAACTTCTAAGTGATAACGTAGTGGTTTTGTACACGTTTCGCTTTCCTTATTGCTGTAATTAATGGAAGATGCATACGTACTTATACAAAGATTGCAGGAGGTTAGGTACTGTACTGTTTTTTCTCTCACGGCTATTCAGTCAATTAACAGTTGTTAAGAGTACCGAGTTGTATTGTGTAGTGGTTTACTTGACTTGTTGCTCTTAAATCTGGACCGGTCAGGTATTTACGTACCCACAAGGTGTTCCTTCTTGTCTGCTCTTTGTATTTAGCGCGCATATGTTAAGGAATTTAATATGTACAATCATGCTAAATCATTTTTGTCAATTTAAAACTAGTGTACCCATGAATTAGTAAAATATTTCTTAAAAATCTGGTGTGAAACACTCACACAACTTTCTCTTGTCAATTCAAATAATTTTTTTTTTTTTGTTTAGCTTTTATATGTTATCGGGAACTGTACATTATTGAAAACTACCCAATTTGATTACTGCTTTGCTGTATTATTTGACATGAATTAGGCATGAGTTTGAACAGGGACCCCCAGTAGAGTTTGTTCATGGATGGCTGGTTACCATACAAAGTCGCTTACCCAACCAGTGTTACTTAACAAATAATAGCGACTGACTACCAGCTGACTGCCTGAGCTGGCCCGAAGGCTCATGCAAATAATTAACAATAATCTAACATTAGTAATAAAACATTAGAAATAAACAAAAAAACTTAACTCAATAAACATAATCTAATTTTAATCATGAGTGAAAGACGCAAAATGAAAATCAACCTGTTTGGCTTAAAAATACGGAAAATCATTCTTTCACGCTAAACTAGGCTCAATAGAAAAGAAGCTTAAAAAAGAAAAAATGCTTAAAGTTATAGATCTCTTAATTTCCTATAAATTTTTATTATATAGACTACACTTTTGTCAAAAAATGCATAGGCCTACTAAGGCTGAAATCGTAAAAAAATCGATTTTTTTACACTTTTCGTGAAAAAAATCAGAAAATTGCTAATTACCGCTAAACTATGCGTTATACAAAAAATGTTTGAAATCAAAGTTGTAGGGTTTTTAATTGTCTGCAATTTTTATTATACCTTTACGCTAAAATGCATATTAAAGCTGCAATCTTAAAAAAACATTTTTCTACGAGGGAACAGCCTCCCCAAGAATTTCAGCAGACATGGCGCCTACCCTATCACGTAAAGCATAAAAAACTTAGTAATTGAGGCGATTTTTAAAAAAATGGTTGGAGCCGTTTTTGAGAAAATCGCAAAAAAAGTGAAAAAGGTCACGAATAAACTACTACTTCCGATTGACCGATTTTGATGAAAATTTTCGTGGCGGGTCCGGTAGTAGTATCTAACTTAAGTTAGATTTGGACTTGTTAGAAGGTAGAATAATTTTCAGTATAACCAGAACGAGTAATATAAAATTCAACAATAATACGTTTTCAGATCTTTATAAATAGACTTTGAATTCCCAGCTGATATTTTATGCAAAGGTTTTGTACAGCCAAGTACCCAATCAGTAAAAACCATAGCAGTTATTTAAAAATCATCATCATCTGTCAAGGAACCCACCGGGTTGATCTAGAGGTAAAGTTGTCGCCAGAATCAGCTGTTTAACAGCTGATTTTCGGATACGAAGGTTCCTGGTTCAAATCTAAGTAAAGGTAGTTACTTTTATACGGATTTGAATACTAGACTGTGGTTACCGGTGTACTTTAATGGTTGGGGTTTAATTAACCATACTCTCTCAGGAATGGTCGGCCTGGGTCAGTACAAGACTACACCTCATTTACACGTCATACACATCATCCTCATCTCATTGGGTCATGGGGTTGCTTATTGTTCTAAATTAGCAATAAAAAAAATTTAAAAAAATCTGTCAAGGATTAGGCTCAATGGCCTGTTTCGGTATCCATCTCTTTATAGGTCTTTCCAAGCCTTGTTTCCCTCTAGGTTTATATTTCCATGCTCGCAGAGGAAGTCTGTGAAATGGTAAATGGTCTGTAAATGGTTGGACCAGTTTCTCTTATATAGTCTTAACGTTTCCAACAGTGACTGAACATTTTAACTCGGCGCGGATAGCTTCGTTACGTACCCTATCTAACTGGGTACAACCTTCGACTTTCATCTCATTTCAGCAGCCTGGATACGAGATCATTTCTCTGTAATGACACCTATGTTTCACTCCCATATGTTATGGCATACGGTAGGGCATTTGGGGTCCTTTTTCTTTTTCTTTCCTATTGTCCTGCAAATAGAACCGCATCCAGCGCTGAATTTTGCCAGTTTTTCACTCACGTCATCATCTTTTGTACAGATTTAAAAATCAAATACAGTAAAAGTTAAAAAATAAATTTTTGTAGATCTAGCTGACGCCTCCTCTTTTATTCTGACAATAATTCATGTATTCTAATGATTTTTCTTTATGGTTAACTCCAATCATAACAAATTACAAAAAACAAAGCATATTTCATATATCCCATTACAGTAATTAAGATTCATAAACGTTAATGACCTTTTACATATTAAATACCATTTATTTTTAATGAGGATCAGCAATTAAAATATTTTTCATATACCACATCTTGACAACCTTAATGTTGATAATTTCCTCTTTGAAAAACAAAACAAAAAACAGGACTAAAATGACCACCCACTCCTATAACTAATGCAATATAAAAAGTTTAAAAAAACATTAGTCACTAATATTTCTAAACAAAATATTAATACGAATATATAAAAGTTAATGGGTCATTGATCTTGTTTAAAACGTAAGGTCAAAAGTAAAGACCAAATATATCTCATAGGTAAAAAATTAAATAATTACATGTAACAGAAAATTACTAGGTTTAAAATGATGCATTTATATTCGCTTGTGTTATATATTTTGTTTTTAACAAACACTAGATCTGTTAAGTCATTTAATTTTTATTTTATTTATCTTTTTTTATTTGCTTTAGTTAGTGATTGTAGTATAACTATTTAAAAAAATATATTACGAAAATAATTTAGCAATCCGGTTTTTTATTTCCTTTTTGTTTTATTTTATAAAAATATTAATTATTTCCTTCGCTAACTCTTTTATTTTTATTTTTTTGGACTGTTCAATTCTGAAGTATTTATTTCATATAATTTGTTTTAGTATATAGGTATAATTAATTTTGTTTAATTTACAATATTAAGACTACGTAGATATTTTTTCATGTCATAATGTGGGTTACCCAAATTAAAATGTTTATAGACAGTTATCATAACGATTTTATTTATTAGCTCCTGTGTTCTCCAAACTATAAGGACGTTAGTTCCGTAATATTTAATAAAAAATTAACAAAATTTTAAAAGTAAAATCGCATCCCAAAAAATATTTACTTAATAAAAAAAATTGTTTATCTTTAATCTGTGTACGTTGCAATCTGTTAAATTCATAACAATAGGGCAACACCATGTCCCAATGAGATGAGGATAATGTGTATGACGTGTAAATGAAGTGAAGTCTTGTACAGACTCATACGACCGTTCCTGAGAGAGTATAGCCAATTTATCCCCAACCATTAAAGTACACTGGTAACCACTGTCTAGTATCCAAATCCGTATAAGTTACCTTTACTAGGATTTCCTTTAACTTTACTAGGTACCTTTACTAGGATTCGAACCAGAAACCTTCGTTTCTGAAAATCAACTGGTCTCCAACCCGGTGGGTGTAATAAAATATAAAATAATGAAAATTTTGCATTTATTTTTTTAACCCTTCGAGTTGGTCTAGTGGCAAAGTCGCCACCGCGAATCATTTGTTTAACAGCTGATATTCGGAGACAAAGTTTCCGACAAAGTTTAATAATTTTCTTAGTAATTTCATAAGTATTTAAGTTACTAACACATAGGTTTGATTTTCTAACATATACAGTACTTTATTAGACGAAAAATAAACACAGAAACCCTAAACTGATCTAACCTTGAACGTGAAAAAACCAAAAGTTAGGTAAATTTATTTTTACACCACAAACTCAATAAATAAGTAAACTTAGATTTTAAATCGTAAATTAAGGAAAGTAAATTAAGTATATAAAGTGATTATTTCTGTAAATAATTTGTAATATAAATAATGACTATTAGTAATAGGCATGTAGCTAAATAAATTTACTCTAAAATCTTTTACAAACAAAACAAATGCAAATTAATAAATTTATTATAAGACAAGAAGGTCAACAAAGTCAATACGGTTCAGGATATTTAGCAGAAGTAATTTAACTGCAAAACTTATAAACCGGCGTTCGCCATATTCAGAAGTCAAGATTACATCCATATTTCACGTACTTTATCAAGGCTCAAAGATCAGCGGCACCTCCGCTTACCAGTTTTTTTTCCAGAAAGTACTGTAAATTATTTACACTTGCATAACGTGGAATTAAAGTAACAAATCATTTATCAATACTTCATTTTTTCCATCTAAAGTTAGTTTACCTAAAATAACATCAAGCTACGATATTTTTCATACAACTTATAACTTATTCGTTTCTTCACCATGACTGATGGACGCCCTTAAGGCTCTTTTTTTAATTCATTTTTTTACCTCTTTAGCCATTTAACAACCAGTTCCGTTCATCTAAACACATTTTTCATTTTAAACTGACTAACTAAATAACGAAACTTTATGAATGAATGACAGACTAAAGCAATCTAATAGCTCACTGAAAAACTCTTTCCAAATAAAATTTTAACATTAATTTTTAAACGGTTTTTAAAACTTCAAGTTAACCTGACCTTGCATAAGCTAACCTTTCCTAAAACTCATAATTCATTATAGATTTTACTGTTACATTACCTATATTATGCCTCATCATTTTTTTATTTTGCTTCAAGATATATTATTGTTATTTGTGTGAGATAAATTCTTAGAACATACCCTACTTAACGGTTCAATTAATTTAAATAGGTAAACGTTTAATTAACAATCCATGTTGAGTTTGACGATAAATCTAAAATATTTCAAAAATATTGAGTCGAGGGTTTTAGGCAACAAATCAACATCAAAAAAAAAAATCTATATAAATCAATTTTTAAACTCAATTGGGCATATAGAATACAATTTTCGGGTATTTCTTGAAATTTCAACATCAACATTTTAGAAAGATTCCAGTCGGAAACAAACATGTTCAACATAATATCAGTACAAAAACAAATAGATTTATTTCTAGAGATCTAAACTTTAAAATTAAAGACAATATAAAAGGAAATTTCGGATATTATTGGTAAATATTTTGGTAGACTATAATGAACATCTAAAATGTACTATCAATTAATTTATTAGACAATAAACTTCTTTAACATTTATAACTCAGAAACTATACAATATAGTATAACCATAGAAAAGTCTTACTATTTTTTATGTACAAACAAAGGAAATGAAAAAAACCAAAAAATTTTAAAGGCTACAATCCTGTAGATAATTCAAAATTTAAACAATGAAAAGAAGATTGATAAAATTAGAGAAAAAATAATAAGAATAACGTAGAGTATAATATAGAACAAGAAGTAGTGTAAAAATTTACAATTTTAATAAATAGTACTGTGTGATAAACAAAATAAAATATTTAAAAAAAATACCTACATGAGTAGCTAATAAAAATGTGAACAAAGCAAAATAATTACGAAAGTGAATTTTAAAAGTTTAAACAATTTGTACAATATAAGCAATATATGTAAATTTTTTGAGCATTATAATATTTTTTGCAATTAGATAAGTAGATCTCTACAAAAGATGTAAGGTGTTGTAGGTATGTAGATATTAAATGACTTGCACAAGATAGAACAGCTTGGAGAACTGTATCAAACCAGTCGAGAGACTGATGGTAAAAAAGTAGATCTCTACTCCATTTTCTTTGTAGGTGGCGGCGTGGTAAATTTCGTCTTGACATTTGTTGTAATAGAAGATTGATACAACTCAAAATTCAGATATAATTTTTTATACTGCTGTGCTGATACTTACTTTATATTTGTATTATTTGTAACATATTTTGTATTTTGCTTACTGTTATTATATTTATTCGTAAATATCACAAAGGTCTAGATTGACGGATGATTGGCGTCCTTTACTCTTTTACTTTTTCTGATTTGTTAGTTAAATATTGTTCAAATAAAATGAAAAACATTTTTTGTAGCAGTAATAAATTAAGTATGCCTTTTTGACAAAAGTCAGGGAAAATTATTTTCATTTTGCTAAACATAAATTTTTGTTAACTATTTTGAGCAATGCGATTTTACGTTAATTTTAAACAAATCTTTTGTAAGGATACCAAATGTAAATTCAATTAAAATTCAGACCGTTATTCGGTATCTATGGAAGATGTCTTATAATTACTGACATGATTCTTAAGTTAGAAACGTATATTGAATTTCAATTTGCTTCACAAATTCCTTTACAATTCAACCTCACCCAAAAAAAAACTAGAATTTTAAATTCTCATAAGTATTTCGACGAAGTATTATTGAGTAGTAGAATCTCTAGGGGCTTTAAGAAGAGTTTAGGCTTTTGACCGAGAAAATAAAATACTTTAGTAGTTTTTTTGTTTCCTAATGGGTTGCAATCTGTTCAATTTAAGAACAATCAGCAACCCTACGACCTAATAAGATGAAGATGATATGTATGACATATAAATTAGGTATAGTCGTGTACAGACTCAGACCGACCATTCCTGAAAAAGTATCTTTAATTGAACCCCAACCATGAAAGTACACTGGTAAGTATTAACTAGGATTACCATTACTAGGATTTAAACTACGGAACCTTCGTCTTCGTAAATCAGCTGTTAAACAACTGACTCACGGCGACGACGTTACCACTAGACCAAAGTGAACTGCGGGTTACTTAACCTTTTATAGGTCTTTTTTGAACCTTATTGGCATTTCATTGTGTTATAGATGTTCTCTGGTAAGTAGGCTATCCACATTTTGAAATAAGTGCGCAGCGACCATTTGCTTCGTGAGTTGCGCGAATGTGGTAAGGATTCATACCAGCGTACGCTACCGTATTGTTTTTTTATTACTTTTGTACAGGCTTAGAAAATTCGAGTTTTTACGTGAAAGCAAGCATTCATACTAATATAAAGTTAAGATAATTTATTTTACACATTTTTTTATGTAATACTACAAGTTGTTTTAATAACCATTCTTACCACTAAACATTATGTGATTCCCATTTCAATAAACGTTCCTTGGTAAGTATACTTACCAGGACTTAACATCAAAACAAATAAATATCTTAATGTTCTGGCACTAGAAATACATTTTCAAATCCCGGTAAAGCAAAATTTAACATTTTACAACATATATATTTTTCCCTGTAGTACTACCCTATAAAGGGTTAAGTAATAATGTTTGATTATAATTATTGCTATAGTATTTGCGTTACTATCAGTGAATTCGTGGGAAAACCATGCGGGCTAATCAAAAATAATAAACACAAGATCGATAAAAAAATATGAGTACCAATCTTTGTTTTTTTTTTTATAAAGTACCGGTTTATTGTGTAATACTAACTTATATTTGTAAAAAAATACGTTCTAATGTTCATACGTTATAACTGAAGACATCGATATGAAATTGGTCCTATGTATTGTAAAGTTATTTATACCGTATATCTTAACAGTGTTATGTAGCATGAGAAAAAAACAAGATGTAATTTTAAAACATTTAATGTTCCTAAATAACATGTTCAAATTCCCGCCCATGGCAGAATGCCAGTGAATTAGTGTCAAAATAATAAATGCTTCTCAATGTAATATTATACATATCCAACTTATTTACATGAATTTGAATTTGTTACAACTGGACAGAATATTTACTTTCCGGACCTTTAAAAATATTATTACAAACGAATACAAAAAAATTAAGCTCGTATAACAAACTAGAATTACATATATAAAAGTTAAATAGTAATTAATTTAAAACGAAATTGATAATTAATAAAATAAACAAATGATTACTATCATTTAAAAATTAATTAAAATAAAAAATTATACGTCAAAATTTTAACATACCTATCCGGTTTTTCAAGAAATAATCATTTGTAAAAAAATAAATTAGTGAACAGCTTCATATGAAGATTTCATAATTTTTTATTTAAACTTAAGCATATTTTAAAATCCACAAATTTTAAACAGATTAAAAAATTGCTAAATTTCTGTATTATGAAAACAACTAATTCCTTATGTAGAGGATCTTTTTGCAATGTAGTTCATATTTCATCACAGTCACATATTAGTTTTTTGAATGCTTTATGGTCGGTAGTAAACTTCTTTTTTAACCCCCAATGTGTATATTCTTCAATCTGTTTAATTTAAGAACATTATATTATGTAACCCATAATGAACAGATGGAGTGTTAAATTAATTGCACTCGATCTGCTGGTTCCAGGGTTACAAAAACGGTTCTGTTTCTTATCTTATAATCAGCCAAAAATATGACTGAACAGAAAAAGTACAGGTGTAAAAGATATCAGAGCTATCGCCTCTGAGAGTAATGAATTTCACTAAACAGCCAGTTCCTGTGGTGAATGAAATGAAGGTCTCATTTGCACGTTTGAAAGTGGGTGTTTTTCGGAAAGCCTGGCATGCTGATAAGCATACTTTTTTAACACAGTGAGGAAGGCAATAGTAAACCACCTCACTCCTAGTTTTTACTTAGTAAAACCTCTAAAGGTTCAAACCAGCCTTTCGGCTGCTGACCTAAACAAGAACAATGCATTATTAACCCAATGGCACAATGAGATGAGGATGATATTTATTAAGCATAAATGAAGTCTAATCTTGTAAAGACTCAGGCCGATCATTCCTGAATAAATATTGTTTATTAAAACCCAACCATCAAAGTAAACCAGTAACCACTGTCTATTATTCAAATTTGTATAAAGTAACTATCTTTACAAGGATTTGAACCAGGAACCTTTGTTTTTGAAAATCAGCTGTTAAACAGTTGATTCGTGATGACAAATTTACCGCTAGACTAACCCGTACTCGCATTTCAGAAATAAGATATGTTTAAACTAGTAATTTATCATCAGTCAATTTCTTGGTCTATTGGTATGTTTTTTTTGCCTTAATTTTTCTTTAGGTTCTTCTTCATTATTCGATCTTAAGTGAATACCGTCTCAAAATAAACTCACCCTGTTCATAGATTATAATTTTGAAACGATTGTAAACAAAACATTCAGCACCACTGTTAAAACGATAACGAAACTAAAGATCCCAGTTTGATTCCTGACTAGAATCTTTAAAGTTTTCACGATGTACCAAAACTGTTAATATTTCTTTGCTTACTGTATTCATAAATGATCGGTTTATGCAGCTTAAATAAACATAAGGAAAGGAACTGTAAAATTCACACCTTATTTTCTGTAAGTTTGTAGAATATTTCTCTGTAATATAAATAAATTATTTATTTAAGTAACATTTATTGGCAATATAATGTATTTATTCAAATAACTAATAGTGAGGGGAATAAATAATTCAATAAAAAGTCTGCCAAACGTAAGCCTATATCGAAGGCGTCTGGTAGGCATGTCTGCGAATAAAAGATTCATCAGTTACATTCAATACTTATATGGTAAAGTAATGTGTATAATGTATTTTGAATATAAATAGTACTGATTAATAAGGTATGCTTGAGAAAATCTTTATCTTTATTTATTATATGTAATTATTATTCATCTAAAATAATGCGGTTTCGTTAAAATTCTTGTATACATTTAAAATTTTTGAGTGTTTTTTTTTTGTAAGGGTATTCGGAAAAAATATTAATTACAGTGAAACCTCTCTAAAACGAAACAGCGTTTAACCGAAACGGCCACGAAAAATTAAAAAAAATTTGTTATTCATATTTAGATACTAATAAAAAAATATCAAATATCAGTACTGTACAGTATTTCAAATTGTGAAGATAGTAACTTTTCCCCTGAGGGATATTTTAGATTTTTTTAAACAATTTCCCTGTTTGACATTAAAAATTTCTCTCTACAATTTTTTAATTGTTTCTATTACAAGTTTTAATTTATTTTTTTCTTTTGATTCATAGTATAATGTTACATAAAATATGTTAATAAAAAATTTATTTTTTTCACATAAAATATATTACATTATTAATATTTATTTCTGCCCGTAACAGACAGGTGGGGTGCAAAATTATTTACACTTAATCTGTTCGTTGCAGGGCTAAAATAAATAGTTCGTTTTCTTATCACTTGGTCAGCCAATTAAATGACTGAATCATTTAAGAACGGAAGAGGTAGAGGTGTAAAATGCGCTAATAAGAGTTATCTACTCTGAAAGTAATGAATTTCATTATACAGCCAGACCCTGTGGTGAATGAAGTGAAGGTGTCATTTGCAGATTTGAAAATGGGTGCTTTTCAGAGGACTCGGCATGCTGATAAGCGTACTTTTTCACTCAGTGAAAGAGGCAATGGTAAACCACCTCACTTTTCGTTTTACTTAGTAAAATCTCTGCAGGTTCAAACCAGCCTTTCGGCTGATGACCTAAACAATACAAAATTAATATTAATAAAATTTTTTTATCTCGCATAAATTATTTTACATTATTAATATTTTATTTAAGAGTAAAATTATCAGAACGATTAAAACTATAATATTATACAATTGAAACTAGAAATTCTTGTAATACACGATATAAATAATCGATTACTATTTTAAACAGCTGATAAAGTAATTTACAAAATTATTAAAAAAATCCCTCTAGCGATAATGAATGCAGTATAATAATAACAAAAAATCCCTCTTTATCCACTTCATAAATGTTCCCTATTTAAAAAAATACTGTTTTAATAAATTGAACCTATTGTGCACTTTAGTGTGACGTGCGGGCTGCCTATGTATTTCGTCCTGTGTATTTCGAAATTTTCTCATGTAAAAGTATTGTCCTGTATTAAAGTATACCGTAATTTCTTGCACTAGTAATTTTTTATTATTAATTTAACTTACATCAAATTTTTCAGCATTAAATTCTCTACAAATTTCATTACTTAAATTTTACTGTTTATTGTTAAATTTTGCAAAGTTATTGCAGTTTAAACGTAAAAAACGTGGTTTATATCAATATTTTGTGTTTTATGTTCTATGACTTGTTTTACCAAATATTTCAGACCAAATATCATACAAATTCAGTTCCAGGGGAACTAAAATCGGGGTGAAATTTTCCGCTAGCAGTAACTCGCTAATGGACCGTTTTCAGGCATGTTTATATGAACGTATTCATCATTTTAATAAAAGGAACACACCTGCAAAGTTTATCAGGATCCTTCCGGGATCCCCTGTATATATACGTAGAAACATTAACGGACTTATTAAAAGTATGTTTTATAACCTAAAAGTTTATTTTTTACTTAATTACCCTCCTTTTTTACTTTGAACTCAGAAAAAAATCATAATATTTAACCGAAATTTTGGTTATCCGAAATGTACTCCGCCCCCTTTATTTCGGATAACGAAGATCATACAGTATGATGTATTGAAACTTAGTATTCAAAAGTTTAATAACTTTTTTGTTTTCTGTGTTTAGATAGCCAATAAACCATTAAACAAAATCGTTTCGTTCGAAACTTAGTACCTGTAGCAAACTGATAATACTGTAACAGTATGCAGTAAATATTCTTAGAATAGATTGTTCATTGTAAGAATTGTGTATTGTGTAAGATAGAGTGTGATGAACAAGGATAGTGAATTGCGATGAATGAAATGTTTTGAATGGGAGTTTTGTAATAAAACCGTATGAAGACATTAATTTTAACAGAGTTTGAAAAATTTATTGTAGTAGTGTAATAAAAATACATATAAAAGTATAAGTAAACATAAAATAATATAGATGTATCTCCCCATCAAAATCTTTGGTCACGGTAAAATTATGGAGGTCAAACGTTCATAGAACAACCAGTACTAATTTTTAGAAGATAGTGTATGAAATAAATTCCAAAAATACCCTCATTTATGCTAAGGATAAAGGACGAAAATACATAAAACGGTTTTATAATTTATGTTAGTCTAGGCACGTATGTAAATAAAGGCTCCATTAAAAAAGAAACATAACATTTTATGTAATAGTGTACTACAAGGTGGCCGTTGAGCGATTCTGATAGTTAGATCAACTATTACATATTAGTTACGAAAAGTATAATGTGTATAAGATTAAAGAAGAACAACAAAAAAATAAGAAAAACAAGATAGATAAAGGAATATGAAGATGGGAGGAAAGAATGTTTCCCACGGCAGCCTGTACCTCTTAAGCATCAATAATAATTCGGCTAGGAGGTATCATTACACGAGCCATAGACCAATTATAGAAATTCCAAATGCAATCGAGTTTCATGCAATTTTGCATGTTTTGCATGCATAACACTCTGTTAAATCTTTTCATGTGTATTATAACTTATCAATTCTAAATCATAACTAATTCTACAACCATTAAGTTTATATCTCACAGCATATTTAAATTAAAGCAAAATTCAAATTATTAAACTATTACATATTTACTGTGTACTAAATTAGCAGAATCATAAAAAATTAGATGATAACACAATCATAATACTAGTAAAATATACGTTGCTTAACAAAAATAAATAAAATTTATTCATTTCAAATAATTACATTTGACTTGATTTGAATTTATGTTATTGTTTAGGTGATCAGCCGAAAGGCTGGTCTGAACCTGTAGAGGTTTTAATAAGTAAAACTAGAAGTGAGGTGGTTTACCAACGCCTTCCTCACTGAATGGAAAAGTACGCTTATCAGCCTGCCGAGCCCTCTCAAAATCACCCATTTTCAACTCTGCAAATGACACCTTCATTTCATTCACCAGTGATGTATAATGAAATTCATTACTTTCAGAGAAGATAACTCTGATTAGCGTCTTTTACACCGCTACCTCTTCTGTTTCAGTCATTTAATTCGCTGACCAAGTGATAAGAAACAAAACTATTTATTTTAGCCCTGCAACGAACAGACTGAGTGTAAATAATTTGACACTCCACCTGTCTGTTATGGGCAGGAATTTATGTTAACAGGAGTAAATTCAACGCAATCCACTGATACATTTTTACAGTGCCTTTTACGATTTCGATTAACAATATCTTTGTATTGGATAGCAAAATTTGTTATTATTTTAGTTTTCAGGTATTCCTATCTTTACACCTTCAAAACGGTTTTTTAGGCAAATTTTTATTAACAAAACGTTACAGGTACGTAACGTTCATTCATTCATTCACCTTGTGGCAAATGGTTCTGATCCACATATGAATTCTGATCCACCTACCCCTCTGAGGCCGAGACACGGAAGCAGCGCGAAGCGCTGCTGGAGTGGCGAGTTGTTTATTTAACATCGCTTTAACTACAGTGGTCATTAACGACGACGTTGGGTTGTATCTGTGAAGGATGAAATGATTTTTGTAACTTATGAAAATATGCCGCGCCTGACGGGGATTCGAACCCAAGACAGCATGATGAGAAGCGAGCACGTTACCAACTACGCCAATGCGGCCGTCATATTTTTTGTTATTATTATAATGCATTCGTTTTCGCTAGAAATATTTTTTGTCATAACTTTTGTAAATTACCATATCAGCTGTTTAAAATAGTATTGATCGATTTATTTATATCGCGTACTACAAGAATTTGTAGTTACCATTGTAAATATAGTTTAAATTGTTCTGGAAACTTTATTCTTAAAAATTAAAAATGTAAAATACTTAATACGAGATAAATAAATTTTTTATTGACATATTTTGTGTAAAATTATAGTGCGTATTATAGAATTACAACAATATTGTGACACTTATCTCTAATGTCCGTTTCGAGATCTGGGTAAATTAAATAATTAACACACTAAAGTTTAAAATTACAAGTATTTATCACAACTAAGAATTACAAGTAAATAAGTGGCTAAAATTTACAAGTATTATAATTAAATTATGTAATAAATAACAAACTAACTATAATTAACTAATGCAATAAATAACTTAATCAATTTACTTAGTATTACTTACAAAAATTATACAGAATTAACGTTAAACAATACACTGTAACGTTGATATTTTCTAACATAACCGTTAAGCACTACGCGATTCGCTTACTCAAACACACACAAATCGAGACTCAAACTAGACCGTAAACACATCGGCGGTTATATAGGTGGGCTAATGGAGAGTTCAAGAAAAGACAGAGATTTTCGATATAATAATAAAATACAAAATCCTTCTGACAGCTTCTGAATGAATCTTAACAACTGTAAACAAATTAGGATTGAATATAAGGTGTTACAAAAAGGCCAATTACCTAAATAGGTACCCGGGTCTCACAATACCCGTACAACTATAAACCTGTACTGAAATATACCATTTCTATTGCACATAATATTTTCCAACTATTTCTCGAAAAACCCTATTTATTAGGCCTACTCTTATTATTTACGTTAACATTTTTTAACTTTCGGTCATTCTCGAACACTCTTTCCTTTCGATATTGTCACAATATAAATATATTAAAACTTGTAATATATACAATTAAAATATTGTAGAGGATTTTTTAATTCCAAACAGGGAAATTGTTTTGAAAAGAAATCTAAAATATCCCTCAGCGGATAGATTAAAAAAAAATATTTTTCTGGTGATTAAAATGTGCATGGTGTTTTGGAAGTTACAAAATGATACAGATAGAACAAATTTACACCTCAAATATTAATGTATAGATAAAGTATTATATTTTTGTTTATTTTTTTGTTTGTAAAATAAAAGAATAAAAAATCGGTAGGTATTCTTCAAAAAGAAATATAAATATAGAATTAAAAGATATATAATGAACTGAGTAAATTGTGCTACAACGTTTTCTTTTTTGTAGTCATCATAGTTTGTTTAAAGATAAACTTATTTGCAATTAGTGTTGTTTTAAATTGCCATTAAACATTTCTAAAGGCAAGTACTTTGTAAAATATTGTGTTTTATGTTTCTCGCTTTTAAATGTAAGTATTTATGTTAAATTTATGTAAGCTTTAATCGACCATTTTATTACATGAAGTTTGTTAATCAACTGTATAGTGTTTGTTAATATTACTATTGTTTGTAGCTTATCATTTTACAGAATTATTAGTATTTAGTTTTGAACATTCATAATATGAAAAATAATAGTACAAAATAAATATAAGTGTATATTTTTTTATTTTTTTTATCTCCTATTCTACTATTTCATATTGTTAAAAGCTGCTCATCGACGCCTATTCTTCTCCTTTCACACAATCCTTCGTCTTTGCTTTCTTCTATTCTTTTACTTCATCTTCTTTTACTATTCTTGTTCCTTACTTTTCTTTCTCCTTTTCAAGAAAGTAAATTTAAAATAATTTTATTTATATTTTAAGTTAAAACACTAATACAAGTAAACTTATTGAAAGACAATATTCTGATTGGACATTCTAATATTTGAGTAATACAGGTAAAGTATTCCAAAGAATTTTTCAAGAATTCATAATCAATTTTTTCAGAAAATTATAAAAAATAAAATAACATCTTAAATGAAGGCTAAATATTATCAACGGTGTTTCATTAAAATTAGTCCAAACGCATCTCGAATATTAAAATTTATATCTTTATTAAAATAATAAAGAAGCAACGTTTATTTGTTTGTTTATACGAGATAACCTCATAAACTTACCCAACAGATTTCAAAAATCTTCCACTATTCGAAAGCTTAGAGCTTTATAGGTAAAATAAAACATTACGTCACTTTTTAAATTTTATAAAAAAATTGTAGTTGATAAAATAAAGTCATGTTTTATTTTATTTGTTTGGAGTAAGGTTAGATTTTTTATCAATCTATTTTATTGTACATAACTTATTGTATTACACAGGTATCAGGTACGGTACAGAACCGCTCTACAATAGCATCAATACTCTTTAATTTTAATTTTTGAAAATTTTTACGGGACAGATATAAAAAATAATAATTTCACATCCGATCTCGGTATAGAAAGTTTTTTAAATCTTTAAAAATCAAATAAATTTTATAATTTAAAAAATATATTTTACCTACTATTTTATAACTCAAATTCAGTCATTATCAGGTCGTAGGCGTATTTTCCCCCTTCAGTGATTCATACTGATATCAACAAAATTCTTGTTTTTATTTTTACAGCATGATTTTGATTTCAACCTGTAGGTTGTTTGAAAAGTTAAACCCAGTACGTTTAGTTTGCCGTGAAGCGGAACGAGTGAGAAATTGGCCGTTTACTGACAAGCGCGAAAAAATAGATTATTCAACTAACCAACAAAAAATATAATTATTCAGGTTGACATATTATTTCCCAACCTTCCAATCAAACTTGTCATTAGATTTTTTTACTTTATTAATTAAATTCACAGCTGTTCATAAAACAACGAGGGAACGAGATGAAAAATAAAACACAATTACTTAAGAATTTGAGGGATCACCACTCAACCGTAGTCAATAAATAGTTTCAATAAATAGTTTACATAATTTTGTGTACTATCGGAAATTACTTATTACGTACAAATGATGTTCCTACTCTATCGTCGTCGAAGACGTCTGCGGGAATTTCTGGGAAGATGTGGTAGGTATAGTTTGCGTACAAGATGGGGTAATTCTTATGTAAATTCTTTGAAATAATTCGTTTACGTACGGGATTTTGAGGTCATTGTGCCAAGAGTCATTGGTGATATAAAAGTTAAATTGCTATTAAATTTAAAAAATTTAATTGTAATCTATGATAATACTAATTTTTCAAATTTATGTTTTTTTACATTTTGAAGTGAAGATAGAATTTTTCAGATAAACAAGCCTAATACCTCGATTTATTTTATTCATTTCATACTTATAACAGATATTAATTTATTGAACCCAAGTAATCTAAAATTTAGTTTCACTTTTTTGTTTTAAAGTCATTTAGGTAAATATCACAGGTTAACAAAGATTCAACCAATTTAACGTTAAACAAATACTAAGATAAAACAAGACCACTTATTTTTTTTACAAAAGTTAAATTCTGGAAAAGTAGGTATAGGCTACATTTTTATCTTAAACGGTATTAGTGTTATAACAATTTTAACGAAATATTTACCTGACTAGATAAACGTTTATATCAAAATTAACATATTTAATACAAATGTATATTTAAATATCCTTTCAAAATATAAGAAAATGTCTGAATTCCATTAAGAAAATGATATTAAATTTCACTTTAGGATTAACAACAGGTTTTGTATAATTTATTAAATTAAATTTTACTATTAAATAATAGATTATATTTAAATCCTAAAGGCTTTTAATTGTATTTTCTTTTGTATTTGGTGTAATATATATACCTACTTGGATAGTTTTATTAATTTTAGTGGTTGCCCATAACAGGCAGGTGGAATATTACATTATTTGCACTCAATCTGCTAAATCCAAGGCTACAAAAAATATTTCTGTTTCTTATCATATGGTCAGCCAATTATATGACTGAAGCATTTAAGAACAGAAGAGGTAGGAGTGTAAAAGACACTAGTCAGAGTTATCTCCTCTGAGAGTAATGAATTTCATTATACAGCCAGGCCCTGTGGTGAATGAAATGAAGGTTTCATTTGCAGGGTGGAAAGTAGAAGCTTTGCAGAGGGCCTGGCATGCTGATAAGCATACTTTACCACTCAGTGAGGAAGATATTGGTAAATCACCTCACTCCTTGTTTTACTTAATACAGTCCCAAGAGGTTTAAACCAGCCTTTCGGCTGATGACCTAAACAACAACAATTTGAATGGAATAATTTTTGTTAACTTCTATAAATACTATTTACAATCAGTTAAATTATTTAACTATAAGTAAATTTCAAAACATTATAAAATAAATCTTGATGGAGATTACGCCTTCTAGCGTAACTACAATTTAAAAGTCAACTTTAACTGTTGGTTAAGTTAATTTTCAATGTGTTTATTTTTTCTTGTAAAGGGACAATTTTAGATCACATGAGGTGATTTTAGACGTTTCTGGAAGCTCTTTTTGCAGCCCATATTCTCAGAATTACTGTAGGCTCGTTCTCCTGCACCGAAAAGAGCTTGGAGCGATCAAAACCGGCAAATGCTTCTGCCGGGGATGATCGGTAAGATCCAGATATCGAGGTGCGATCTCCACGTGGTGGCCTTGGATAGGCAGAGCATTTGCTCTCTTGAACTAAACAGGAGAGCCCATGGCTAACAACCGTAGTGCTAAATCGGCTAAAGTGAGGTTCTCTATTCCACCATTTTTACTCTTCAATGAGTTTAGTATAGCCTAAATACAAAATTTATAAATTATTGTCGGCTAATTAAAAAAGTAACACAATTATTAAAATTATTAAAAATTAACCCAAAACTTAAGTTCAATAAAGTTATGGCAACTCCAGTTATTGTGTATTTAAGTGAGGCATGGACAACTACAAAAACCCAAGAGTGGAGAATCCAGACGGCAGAGACGAGATTTCTGCGAAGGACTTAGGGGTGTATACGCTTGGACAGAATAAGGAATGAGGAAATAAGGTTAGAATTTGGTATTTATAACTTGAAAGAGAAAATAAAGGATTATCGTCAAAGTTGGAGACAGCGTATGGAAAGAATGTCAGATCGTAGGATACCTAAGCAGACGCACTGGTATGCTCCAGAAGGGAAAAGGGATATCGATAGACCTTGGAAACAATGGAGATAGATAATAATATAGTGGGTGAATTCGGAACAGGCTGCGGCCTGATCCTTATTTGGAAGAAGAAGAAGAAGAAGAAGAAGAGATTAAAAACTTAAAGAAATAAAAATTTTATCGGCGATAGTTGTAGCTGTTAATTTTTAATTTTGTCTAAAATTTTGAAACGTTTCAGTCTGTGGTAGTGGTAACTACTAACTGAAAAAGTTAATTACCAAAGTTTTGATGACGTTTAAGTTTGTCTTGGTATTTTTTTTTTTTGTTTCATTTTGGTATTTCGTCTAGAGCAGTGTTTATATGTAAGACACAGTGAATTACGTTAATACGTCAATGGTTATAAACCAAGGGGAGTCAGAGTAAAATAATAGGACTTCTTATTTTTTGGTACTATGATTTATCTCAAGGACCTTAAGGATTACTGAACATTCTTGTTTAACGGAAGTAATGTAAAATCAGAATCTCGGTTGAAATAGTATCTAGTTTCTGTGACAGTATTCTTGGGAACCAATTGTTTTTTTTTTGTTTTAATTCAAAGGCTACAAATGGATTTCCAGAGATATCATATAATGCAATTAGATTAACAAACAAAATATTGCAAATTAGATACATCTGTACTACTGTTCAGAATAATATAAACACAAGTTTTTACTAAAAAAGGTGAACCAATAATAATCTGTAATGGGATTATCAAGTTAATACATCGCGGAGCCATATCTTCGACAAAGAATACAAAATTTGAATAAAACAGATACTGAATAAATAATGAAGAATCTTACATTACCATTCCGGAATCCTTTCAGTTCATAGTGCGTATGTATACAAACAACATGTATAAGATGATCTATTATGTTGATCATGTGGATCTACAGATCCGTAGATCTATTGTTTAGTTTACAATTCATTTATTAAAGTCTCGTTCAGGTGCTAATCACACGTTATGACAGAAATATCAATTGAATAGACATCCAGACTATAATAGAATAAGTGACCGACACTCCAAGACAATAATAACAACAATAATACATGAGTTTATTGAAGATTTTATACAGATCACGTATGGGAGTTACCTAACTGCGATGCGCGTCTTTCTTACTTTATTTAAGTTCTCAGTATAAAGAGATGGTATTTTGCCGACACTGAGCACGTAGGAAATTTCCAAGTCCCGTTATATCTATGAGTCAGTTTCAGTTAAGCGCTACCACTTTTACGGAGATGAGAAACAAAGCATTTCTTCCTATCTATCCATAAGTTCAAGTTGGGTTCATTTTACTTAAATATAACATTACGGTTTCTTTATTTCTATTCATGTAAACGCAGTACTATGATTTAAGTCGATAATCCGTCACATGTAAGGAAGAACAATTCTCTGTTTACCGGAATTTTCCGGATTATAATTTTTTTTGTCTTTGATTTTTATTACGGTACTGTACATTGAGCTGCACAACTTCCGTATATGATATTTAAATGGCGGTGGGGAATTTCGCTTTAAGTAGAACAGGTACCCAGTGGTACATTCTCCGTTTAAAACTTCGGATATTGTCCGTTATTCAGACCAAGAGGTCTCTACTCCATTTTCACTTTAAACGTCGCACAATTGGGAAATTCCTTGTAGTTAGATCACGGGCTAGTTAGTTTGGATGGTCATCTAGTCTTTCGTGAAATGTACTTCACATGGACGCGGTTAGCTCCTTTACTGTCAGAATTTTGAAATTATCATGGAGGGTTACATAAAAAGGTGCATCAGAAGCAAGCCTTAAGAATCTTTTGATTGAAACGCCTGGGTCGACTTTAAATTACTCTCTGCCACTGTTCCAAAGAGCTGGACGCCATCAGTCCAGATTAGTCTTAAAAGGGATTTGTATCTATATCTAGGATTAAAATCTTGGAGCGGAGATTCAATCTTGATCGAGGGTTAATTAAGCAGAAGAGTAGCTTCTGGCGGCGGTTAAGTTCTAAACGTTTTGTACGCAGATTATACTTCCAAGTTCTGTCAAGCCATAAGCCAAGATATCGCACCACCCTGCCCTGTGGGATATGAATCTTTTTCAGCATCGCAGGTGGACTGATTTGACGTCGTAAGGTGATCGTAACCTGTGTTGATTTATAATTTGGTTTATAATTTTATTTGGGTTATTATTATTTTATTGGATTATAATTTGGTGAAAAATTGAAGAAAAATATCGATTTTTGTACAGTACATTTTACAACAATATTACAATAACTCAACTGTCAAATCTACTTACTTAAAATTGAAATTCTAATTCTAATCATCTCCAAAACATAAGGCCTCGAAACTTAAAATTTGGAAAGCGTTTCATTTGATTCGTAGAAAATGAATAAAAAGGTTTTTGTAAATTTCTAAATGTTTTACTTTATTAGTGAAATTCACAGCTGTTACAAATTAAACAACCAATTAAAATGATGGTAGGTGACAGAATGAGTGACATGACGTAAGGGACGTTCATGAAGATCACCATCCAATATCAGGTCACCGACATTTTATTTATTTATTTTAACTAATCTATTTATATATTTTTAGTGAAATTTTATAATAGTTCCTATTTTTGAACCGATCCAGTCTACTACATCCCCTAACGCATCTCAAGAAGCGTATCTGTACCGATGTTGTGAGGATATACGGCAAGAGTTAGATTTGTGTTTTCTTAAGGAGTACCGCCAGAAATGGACTGATCGTCTTGAAAGAATGTCTCCACACAGGATTCCCGGACTGGTCATAAGTTACGGCCGATTGGACAGCGCGATCCAGGGCGACTGGTTACTAGGTGGATCCCGGAATAGGTCTTCAGACCTAATCCTTGATTGATGAAGAAGAAGATATAATAGTTCCTAAAATTGCAGATCCCTGGTCTACTTTCTCCTTAATCGCCTATGAACGTTATTTGGTAAATTACAGGAAGATATAAATTTGTGTATCAGTTGGTTTGAATGAGCGAAAAAGCCTGTTGTGGAAGTTTCAATAAAGTTGAATGAAAACGTTCATTACCAGAGAAATTTTAAGATCGTTATGTAAATTTTTTTATTTATTTTTTAATCCTAATGTGTGTACGTTTTAATCTGTTCAATTTAGAACAATATCAACCCCGTGATACAATGAGATGAAAATGATGTGTATGACGTGTAAATGAGGGGAAGTCTTGTACAGACCAGACGGACCATTCCTGAAAGAGTATGGTTACTTGAACCCCCAACTATTAAAGTACACTGTCTAGTATTCAAATCCACATAAAATTAATAATTATCTTTACTAGGATTTGAACCAGGAACCTTCGTCTCCAAAAATTAGCTGTTATACAGCTGACTAAACCAAGACAAAAACTTTACCTCTAGACCAACCTGGTGGATCAATGTTTTCTTTGGCTTCAATTTAATTTTTATTTACAACTGTGGCCTCCGGGCCAGCCCAGTCAGTCAGGTGGTAGAAAGTGCTATTATTTGTTAAGTAACACCGGTTGGGCAAGCTACTTTGTATGGTGACCAGCTGACAAACTCTATTGGGGGTCCCTGTTCAAACTCACGCTTAATCCACGTCAAATAACTCAGCCTAAAGCAGCGATAAAATTGGGTAGTAGTCAATAATGTACAGTTCTCGTAACAAACAAAAACTAAAAAAAAATTTACAGCTGTACAATGATCAATGTTAAAATAGAACAAAAAATGAACAACAGTTAGAAGAAAAAAAATATACTACATAACTACGCGTATATTTTAGTCGGGAAATTTGTCTGCGACAAGTAAAATGAGTAACTTGGTAAAATTATCTGTTGACAGCCAATCTTAAATGCAGCACTTCTGAGGTGCACTTGTACAGTTTTAAGCTTCAAATTTCAAGGTAGATAATAAAGTAGAGAAAAAATTGAGTGATACAGAATACTGCAGTTCCGTTAGCTACATTTACATTAAGAAAACTAGAACAAACAATTTTAATTAATTAATAAAGTCAACTATTCCAACACGGGTGACTATTAAAGAGTAGTTAATTTACTTTATAAGTTAAACTAAAATTATTAAAATTTTCCAGAATACTTTTACAAATGAATACTACGAAAAAACATTTTATTATCGGACATTCGATTCGTCAAAAATATTTTTTTGAACTTTTAATAAATATTTAATATTTCATCCAAAGACGAGAATGTTACTTGAAATAGAATATGAGAAATAAAGAAAGAAAAATAATATCGTTCCTCTCTATTTAACTTTAACCCTTCTTTAAAATCTCTTATCAATAGATAAGAAAACTTAGATGGTCTTTCCTTCTTTAAGTATTTGCTTTTCTTTGTTAGTGATAGCCACTAACTTTCCGTATTCCATTAGCACTTTATACTACTTAAGCCCTTATAATATAAACTTATTTATTTTAAAAGCCCATTAAGAACGCCAAAATTCCATTTAGAAATCTTTTATTTAAAATCATTCTCGTTAAAAACAACCATGAACTTGTCTATTCTCGCTTTACTTTATACCTTAGACCACTGCTACAATAATAGGTTATATTGCCTAAATATCTTTAGGCCATTATTTCTTAAATGCATATTAACATTTTACTTTTAAAAAATAAATAAGTTATAAAATTAAATACAAATAAAATTATATAACCGAATCATTTTTATAATTTTACGCAAACTACTCAACTTAGTAGTAGTTTAGAATTGTTTTGTTATTTTCGTTGTCTTCTTCTCTTCTTCTTCTTATTCTGAACAAGAAAACGCCTGTTCTGAACTTACATTCTATATTTATATACATCTCATCTTAGGTCTAACAACGTCTCTCTTCCTCTTTGGAGCATCCCATCGGACTTTCAAATATCTTTTAAGCTAACATCCTTTCCATGTGCTTTCTCCAGCCTTCATGATATTCTTTTATCTTTTCACCCAAGTTGTAGAATTCGATTCCAACCTAATATTTCTTATTCTATTCAATCGAGTACATCCTTTCGTCATTCGCGATAACCTCTCTCTGCTATCTGACTTTTCTGTTCATGTGACTTCTTAGTTGCCCATGCCTCACTTCCGAACATAACTGTAGTTTCCATAACTTTATTGAACTTTGGTTTTGTTTCATTCCTATCTTTTTTCTCAAAATTTTGCTTATGGCTCCACATATCCTTTGAAATTTTTGCAGCCTTTGCATTACATTTTTTGCTATTTTGTAAAACTATTAAAGGAAATAAAGAACTGCTTTTTAATCGATGAATCATAATAATATTCCTACCAAAGTCGGTAAAAGTTCAACACTTTCGTATAGGCTTTTATTTATTATTGTTTTTTATATTTCTCTTTTTTTAAGAAAAGTTATCTAAATGGCTTTGCTTTCATTTAAGTCGGACTATTGCATACCAGTGTACTGTTCGGTATTTAGTTTAAACACTAAAGCACACGGTATTTAGTTCCACGTTCAGTATCTACAATGTAAATTTATATTTGTTTTGTTTTTATTATCCAACTAAATAAAGAACGTAAACAAAAAAATTATTTTTAGATATCTAAACTTACGAAAATGGAACAATAAATTTTAGGTTTAAGTATAACACACTTTGATCGATTACAAATCTGTCAAAATTTACTAAAAATCAATTTATCGTACAATAAGTCATTTAACTTAAAGTTCAGAGTTAAAAAGATCTGATTTTTGTCCATGCCTTTAAATTATTAACATAAATTTAACATTAGATTATTTCAAATCTTTAGTGAAAATAACGAAAAAGTTTAAAACAATAAACAACTATTAATGTTTATTTAAGTATTTTCTCCCCATAACAGGTTTTTTTTGGATTTACGTCTGACTTTTGCAATTTCTGCTAACACAGACAGTGAGGAGGATTATATATGAAAATGAGTGATGAAAAAATTCCAGCCTGACCGGGAATCGAACTCAGGACCCTGGCGTAGAAGCCAGTTACGCTAACCATTACGCCAACGGGCCCATAGTAGGCAGGTGGAGTGTTAAATTATTTGCACTGGTTCTACTAGTTCCAGGGCTACAAAAAAAATCTATTTCTTGTCATATGGTCAGCCAATTATATGACTGAACCGGTTAAGAACAGAAGAGGCAGTGTAAAAAACACTAATCAGAGTTATCTCTTCTGAAAGTAATGAATTTCATTATACAGCCAGACCCTGTGGAGAATGAAGTGAAGGTGTCATTTGCAGAGTGGAAGGTAAGTACTTTTCAGAGGGGTTGGCATGGTGATAAGAATAATTTTTCACTCAGTGAGGAAGGTAATTGTAAACCACCTCACTCCTCATTTTACTTAGTAAAGCCTCTAGAGGTTCAAACCAGCCTTTTGGCTAATGATCTACAAAACAAAGTATTTGCACGGGACAATAAAGATAATAGTTATGAATAAGCAATCCGTTTTTCAACAAGGCAAAAGCGTAAAATAATCTTGTTTTTCTGTTGTATTGGTGACGTACGAAATTGCAGTAAAATCCGTTTAAATTATCTTTAAAGTAGTAATTATCGCGTGCAGCCAAGGTTTTAACTATAATTTACTAGTTAATTGTTTCCACCTCAATTAACTCTAAAGAAATATCTTCATTATTACTATTATTGGAAACAGTATTTTTAAGCTTGCAGAATCATTACACTCAAATCAGGAGGTGTTGTGTCAAGAAGCTTAAATAGGTCTATGACTACTCTAAATAAACAGACTTATACGCTCAGTTAAAGTAACGATATAAATTTCAGTGTATTAGGTGTATATTCTGATCCACAATTATATTTTCCAATCCATTTGTTTTCATATAATCCTTATTGTTTAAATATTTTTAGCAGATTTTTTAACATATCTGTCAGAGGTATCAAAAGTGAGACCCGCCATACTTATAACTTATCTATTAAAGCTTTAGCAACCGTAATTTTTATTGATATCAAACAAACTCAGTATTTAGTTGGGTGTTAGAAACCAAACGGATACTTTTAGTAAAAGGGAAAAATTTACCTCCAGAAGAGTGGGAGATCAAATAATGTCGTAGAAATGTCGTAGTTTTTTTTTCATTTATATCTTAAGTATATGTTGTCTACGGCGAATATGAAAGAAGATGTAATAATTATCGAAATATAGTGGTAACGGAAGTTTCAATGAGCTCTGTATATTAGGAAAAGCGAGACAAGGTTGAGAGGTATACAATACATAACATGTTTATCATGATGCAGTGGGCTGTGATTAAGATTAGTTGAACTGGAACTCTGAAGACTCTGGGTTTAATTCTCAGAAGGGTATGAAAAATGTTTACATGTTAGGTAAAACAGATCCCTATCTTACATTATGATAACACAAAGAATATTTTCTAAAAAATAACTGAACCGATCTTATTTAAATTTTATTTTGTTGATGATACACAAATAAACGAAAATTTATGTAATTTTTAAAACGCCAAGAAAATTTTTAAAAGACAATATAATCTGTTGATATTGTACTTTTTTTTAATCTTTTATGACCAGCATGGGACCACTTTAGTCAAATATAAGAAGGGCCTTTCAGCCTCCTGTTTTCGCAATATTTCTTCATCCTTTCAGATCTTGCCTGTCCTTCTCTCCTTTAAAACACCCTTTCTACTTGTTTATTTATTCTCGGTTGTAATATTGTTTCTTTTTCAATTCCTTGATTTTGTCCATTTTTCTGGTAGATCTTTTATTGTTATTCCAAGTTCTTTGAAATCTTCCTTAATTACTCTCCCAGAGTTTTTCTATAATTAATTCGTCTTGACCATGTATTTCGAGGTATCCTTATTAAAGTTCCTAAGAAGGAAACTCATTTTTCCTGATTGTGCTAGTTTCAAGTTCTATCAATACACTGTTTCAGTGGGGAGAATTCTCCAGCGTCCATTTTTAATATTTTTTTATTAATGTAAGTTCCTACTATCCTTCTCTCGATTTTCAAGACTTTGTTTATGGCCTTGGAGATACTGTACATTACTGCAACTATTTTATGTTAGGCTACATTCATTCTTTTATTTGTAACGTGGACGCCCAAAAATTGTAATTTTGATACGACCATACTAAAACGGATTGAAAGAATAACAGAAAAACGGGTTGGTTAAACTTAAAAGTTTAATAGTTTTCTTATTCATTACAGATTCTATAAGATATAACTTATTATGGTAACTTGTATTAAAAATCATAATGTTACTCGTTTTCTGAAACTCCAAAAGCCGCTAATAGATTATACTTAACATAGAAGCTCGCTAATTCCCACATGCAGTATAATTTTAATATAACCTATACCGTAAACTATTTACTCAAAAGAAAATATTATTTTATCATTAAATATTCCAGTATATAGTAAGCTAACACTGTAAAATTCATTACTTTTTGTCATATTAAACTTTCATTAGCTAAAATATACTCACCATATTGTAAAATATTCTTTTAAATAAACCTACAGTAAATGAATTCTAAAAGTTGTTTCAGTACAATACATTAAAGATAAGAGCTTTTGTAAATTTTAAATTCTTTAAAAACAGTTTTATATTTTATTTCATTTTTCAACTTGCCATTTAAGTCATTTTACTCTTAATGAATCGTTCTTTATGAACTTATTTCTTTATTCCAAAGAAATAAAAGACTCTATTTGAAATATTATATAAGTATTTATTTTTTCATTTATTTATTTTTTAATTTTACAACTACAAAAAACTAGTGAGCAAACGTAGGTATAAAAAATATTTATACTGAATGGTGTATAAATGATTTAGAGGAAAAATATGCTTAGTAGCATGTTATTCACTCAGAATACAACATTAAATAAATTTTTTTGTAATGTGTGTTTGTTATTACTTCTTAAGATTCGTTTATTTTAGTGAATGCGGCAGTTATTTTTGGATTTATTTCTTTGTCGATCCAGGCATTTCAATCCAAATTCTTAAGATTTGCTTCTGGCGCTCCTTTTTTTTTGTAAGCAATAAAACCCTCTACGACGATTTCAAAATGTTGACAGTAAAAGGAACTACCCGCGTCCTTCTATAGTGAATTTCGCAAACCACTAGATGACCATCCAAATCAACTAGTCCGTGACCTAACTACAAAAAACTTCCCAATTGTAAGACGTTTAAATCGAAAATAAAGCATGGTTTGAATAACAGACAAACCAGTAGTTCTAAACGGAGAACGTAACACTGGGTACCTCTTCTCCTTTAAGTAAAGTTCTCCAACGCCCGTTAAAAATATCATATACGAAAACTGTGCAGCTCAATGATAGGTAGTATCGCAATAAAAATTAAAGACAATAAAATTTATTTGTTTATTTAATACATAATAATAATGTCACATCTACTACTTTGTTATTAGCGACCACGGTAGATACTAAATAGTAAGGATGAATTTTAACATGTCGACACGTTAACATGCTAGTTAACTCTCCATTTTTTTTGGGTCGAATCAAACACTTCACTCCGACCTAAAAATTCCATCTATTAATGACATCATACACGAAATGTATTAACGCTTTCGATTAAAATTACTTAACAACTCCAACCAATTCGTGTAAGTTCTCCACATTTGCTAAGTAATCCTTATCGTCGGCTCGGCAGGAGGTGGAGCAGAGACTTGGATTAACTTCAATCAATACATTTTAAATTTAATTACGCTTAATAAAAAAATAATCATCAAACTTGTTATTATTAATTAAATAATCTTAATAATTAACTTGTGAAAAGGAACGTGTAACGTCATTTAAAAAAAAACTATTTTATTTTATACGCATATTTTCTGGTTGTGCAAAACCGCACAGTTGTAAATAAAAATAAATAAAGAAAAAACATATCAACATTTTCCTGATCCTTAGCGGAATATAAAGCTTACCTTTAGGTATATACTTTGATTTATCAAATTTATTACGGTATGGTCGTAGCTTATTTTAGAATTTAATTTTTAATAGTTCTATGTATCTGAAGTTGAAACTGAAATTTTGGCAAAACTTCAACTTTTGCTTCAAGCAAAAAAATCACACACTACACTGAATTAGAAAAACTGTAAAAATGAATAGGTAGATCTTTGGAAATCTGGTTGTTTTTTTTTCAAGTACTAGGGCTCGGTATTAGAGCTCGGAGATCTTTGACTGAAAACGCTGAATAATTTAAACATTCGAAGTAAGAGAAGAATCTATAACCTCTTGAACAAATGAACCTCTTGAATAAATGAAAATCACAGTTTTATTTATCATTTTTAGTTTTAGTATTTCTTCTTTGTAAACAAATTTAGTAGTACTAAAAAACATTAATATTTATGAAATCTCTTAATTAAAAAATTAAAATTTCCCAGTAAAACGTATTTGGTCAGATGCTTGTAAAATAAATGGTTCCACTGCTAATAGCAATTTGTCCCGTGTACAATAACACTCAAGACTATCACCAACTCTCCTTGGTACGTATAAAACGAAATCCTGCACGACTTAAGAATCCCATACGTTATTAATAATATCAACGCTGAGGACAAATTCATTAAAAACTGTCAAACATAAAAACTACTTAATAAAATAACACCTGCCCATATGAGACAGGTGAAGTGTCAAATTATTTACACTTAATCTGTTCGTTGCAGGGCTAAAATAAATAGTTCTGTTTCTTATCACATGACCAGCCAATTAAATGACTGAGTCATTTAAGAACAGAAGAGGTAGAGGTGTAAAAGACACTAATCAGAGCTATCTCCTCTGAAAGTAATTAATTTCATAATGCAGCCAGACTCTATGGTGAATGAAGTGCAGGTGGCATTTCTAGAGTGGAAAATATGTGCTTTTGAGAGGGCTCGGCACGCTGATAATCGTACTTTTCCACTCGGCGAGGAAGTCAAGGGTAAACCACCTCACTCCTCGTTTTATTTAGTAAAACCTCTACAGGTTCAAACCAGCCTTTCGGCTGATGACCTAAACAACAAAATAATACATACACTAATAGAAAATTTATAATATATTTACTAAAGGGTTAACACATAATTAAGCACATTATGAAAATAGGAGTCATAAAATTTAAAAATATGAAGTGTCACGTGAGTGATCATCTTCATATAATTAATTTGTCAACTAATCATCTCATTTTCCGGCCGCATTGGCGTAGTTGGTAACGTGCTCGCCTCTCATCATGCGGTCGTGAGTTCGAATACCACTCAGGCACGGCATATTTTCGTACGTTATTACAAATCATTTCATCCTCCATTGCATACAGTTACACCCCAACGTCGTCGCTAATGACCTTTGCAGTTGATGCGACTAAAACAAATAAATGAATAGGCTAAAGATAAATGAATAGGCTAAACAAAAAATCATCTCATTTGTAGTGTTTTTTTTTTTGTTAAGTAACAGGAACAATAAAAAGAATATGTTAAAACAAATTATGTTGATTTAAAATAGTGCGAGCCATTTAAGAAATAGTTTTTGAATAAAAGTTATGTGAATTCCTGATTAATTTTTTTACTTATTAATTTCATTTATTAAATTAATAAATTTTAACATAATTTTACTTAAGATAAATTACATTTTTATAACTTTTAAGCCCTCCCTTTTAAAGTTATGACTGAATATCATTACTACAAAAGTTTTAATCTATATCACACTGATATTATAATTTATATTACCTACATTAAAAATTTTTTAAATACCAAACTTGTCATTTAAAATCTGATAATAAGATTTTTATGTATTATAAATAACTATATGTTTTATATATTTTTATTTATCAAATACACACATATTATATAAATGCAATAAAAATATAATTTATATAATACAATAAAATAACTAATTAGATCAAAACTACTGATCTGCACCTTATATCTTTCGACAAAGTTACTAAATTGTAAAGGTATATTACTTGTATATACCTTGAAGGTTATCCAATAATATTTTCTTTTCTATTATTATTTTCAAGTTATGTTTTTTTGGATCTATAAACTTCAATGGTCAGACTAAAGGTTCCTCCTACATTTCTTTAAGTTGATCTCTTATATTATTATATTTTAGGTTCAGTATGTTATAGAGAAAGAAATAAAATAAGTTGAAGAAAAAACAATTGTTACTTGTATCAGTTTGTGTAAATTATTAATCATATTGGAATCTGGTCCTATTATAGGCACATAAACCTCTCTGGTTTTTATTATTATTATTCTTCGTCTTTTTATTTAAATAGCTATAATTATAGTGTAATATTATCATGATAAAAATAGAAATAGATTTATAATAATAAAATGAATATTGTGAAAATATTTAGACTATTAATACAAGATGATATCTTGTAAAATATGTACCTCCTCCTGAACAGACTATGTACTATTACTCATTCTAATATAATGAAGAGTCGGTATAAAGATAGTTTTTCTGAGTTTTATCGGTTTTGTACTTGTTAATGAAAATGAAGTACAGTAAAATTCGGTTGTAACGAAATTCAAGGGAGTGGCATTATTTGTTCGTTATATCCAGGTGTTCGTTATAACCGAATGAGCTTATATACCGCAATATCTATGTATTAATCTATTATCTTACGTTCCTAGTCAATTACCGAAGTAAAAAATGTTAGTCTAAATACTTAATTTAAGTAAAACATCATGAATAAAAGTCTTTTACACCATGGAGGTGGCCGAATGGTTAGCCACGTTTAGTCGTCAGCTGTTCTAGGCATAAAAAAGGTCAGACAGTTCTACCAGCTGTAGCTTACTCATGCTACCTAGTTGGAGGAAATACTGAATATCAATCCGTCTTCTACAGATTAATAAGCGGCAAGAATATAATCTGTTTTGTTTGATACTAGATATAAAATTAAAACGAAAAGTAAACACGCAGACTAAAGAAACTTAACATGAGCCTTGAAAAATCAAAATATAGATAACAAGCTAAACGCTCTACACCAGCTTTTAAAATATCTATCTAGGAAGCTATTATTTGTAAAATTATAATTAAAATTCAAAAGTTCAGTAAATGCAACAAAACTATTAATTTTTTACCCGGTACATTATTTTTCAATTGATCTTATATTTTATTTAAATTATCAGCTTACCTCCTATTATTATTCTCTACCAATATATTTTTTTAATCAGATTGAAATCTCGGTTGACCTATTCCAAAAATCTAATTGATTTATTGTTTCACCGTCTTCTGTATATTTTTATACTTTTATTATTCTTTTTTTGGAATGATAATAATTAAGCAGTGTATAGCATCTACTTATTTCCTGATACATTTAATTAATAATTTATACAAAGGGTAGGCCTAAGTTACTGTATAACCAAGCGGCTTAATCACAGAGTTGTTCTTACTTGAATAAAACTGTAGAACTTTTGTTTTTAAATAAATTAAAAAATATTATTTTTGCCACCTCAACGGAGTAGTTGTTGGGCGCTGGTCTGCAAAGAGAAAGCTGCCAGGTTCAATCCTTAACTAAGATCTGGAAAATTATGACATGTTCAAACACACCGTTCCTTAAACCTAGAATAGTTGTTCATGATAGAGAAGTTTTTTTAGAGTAATCTGTTGGTACGATTTAAGATAGACTAAAAAATAACCATGTACAAGGATAATATTTTTGTTTAGTTCAACAACCGAAAGGCTCGTTTGAACCTCTAGAGGTTTTACGAAGTAAAAACGAGGAGTGAGGTGGTTTACTAATGCCTTCCTCACTGAATTGAAAGAATATGTTTATCAGCATGCCAGGGCCTCCGAAAAACACCCACTTTCCTGCAAATGACACCTTCACTTCATTTACCACAGGGTCTGACTGTATAGTGAAATTCATTACTCTCAGAGGAGATAACTCTGACTAGTCTCTTTCTCACCTCTACCTCTTCTGTACCTAAATAGTTCAGTCATATAATTGGCTGACTGTGTGATAAGAAACAGAACTATTGTTTGCAGCCCTGGAACCAATAGATCGAGTGCAAATAATTTACCACTCCACCTGCCTGATAAGGGCAAAACAAGGATAATATTACTAATATAAACCTGTGGGAAATGAAAGGATTTTACAACAAAAAGTGCATCTCCCGCAACACCAAGTTAAGACACTTAACCACGGTGGTCCTCCCACAGGTTTTGTACGCGGCTGAGACTCTGGCATGTTACAGAAAGGGAGAACTTGCAAAGCTGGACAAGGTACACAGAAGATTTGCCCAGACAATATTGGGAACAGTCTATGACCCGGACACTAACGTACATAAAAAACGATGAAACGAAGTAATAATGAATTTTCGGGGGGAATCCTTGGCAACAAAGTATCGGAAAAGACGACTGCAATATTACGGACATCTAATGTGGTTTGGGGATATAGAAAATGAGACCTACAAGTTGATCAGAAGCCAGGAAGAACTTAAAACCAGAGACAGATGGTTGAAGGAAGTGGAGGAAGGCCTCATAATGTAGGACATCTCGGGCAACAACATTATGAACAGAGACATTTTTAGGCACAAGATTAAGACTTTCGGGAATTTCCATTCTGCTGAGACCAAGACTAGAATCTGGACAGAGGAGGAGAGACAGGTGGTGAGTAGGAGGATGAGGGAGTACCACGCAAGGAGGCGACAGCTCCCAAAACAGCTTAATGGAAAATGAATTTAATTACATAACTAGTGCGCTCTTAAAAGGGCTATCCAAAAAAAAAACCTGTGGGGTTAAATTTCGAAGAACAGGAGTAATATCTCATAAGTAAGTGTATTCAGGTCATTCGAAATAAAATTACTAGTACAGTTACATAATACTCGTTTTATGTTACAAACATAAATACCGGTCATAACTATTTACAACTTCCATATGTCTCTGATCTGGTAAAATATTCTATAGGCCTTACCAATTTTCATACTACATTTGGCACACGTACAAACCCACTTAAGCAATGTTCACTATACATACCAGAAGACCTTATGAGAAGGCTTAAACAGTAATGGCCGCGAAACCTCGCAGAAAATCAATGAAGAACCTCGGTAGAATAATAATTATTGGTTTCATTGAGTGAAAACTTGTGTTCATTAAATCATAATTTTGCGTATTATTTACTTGTTACAAAGAAATAACAGATTGTAAATGAGCACCTCCGTGGCTCAGTGGTTAGAACGTTAGTGGTTAGACTGCGCACCACATGGCGAACCGGAAGGTCCCAGGTTATATTCCCGGCTAGGATCTGAAATTATTACACTTTAAAACCACCCATTCTGTACCATATCCCATAGTAGTCACTAATATACAAATCATTTGATGATAATAATTTAATTTTTTTTATGTGTAACCCTAATGTGTTGCAATCTGTTCAATTCAGGACAATAAGCAACCCTTATTGTTACTGCCCATAACAGACAGGTGGAGTGTCAAATTATTTACATACAATCTGTTCGTTGCAGGACTAAAATAAATAGTCTGTTTCTTATCACATGGTCAGCCAATTAAATGGCTGAATCATTAAAGAACAGAAGAGGTAGAGGTGTAAAAGACAATAATCAGAGTTATCTCCTCTGAAAGTAATGGATTTCATTATACAGCCAGACCCTATGGTGAATGAAGTGTAGGTGTCATTTGCAGAGTGGAAAATATGTGCTTTTCAGAGGGCCCGGCATGCTGAAAGCGTACTTTTCTTTTCAGTGAGGAAGGTAGTTGTAAACCACCTAGTGAGGTGGTTGCCTCGTTTTACTCAGTAAAACCTCTACAGGTTCAAACCAGCCTTTCAGCTGATGACCTAAACAACACAAGCAACCCTATGACCCAATGAGATGAGGATGATATGTATGACGTGTAGTCTTGTACAGACCCAGGCATACCATTCCTGAAAGAGTATAGTTAAATGAACACTAACCATCAAAGTACACCAGTAACCACTGTCTAGTAGGATATTCAATTCCGTAAAAAAATAACTACCTTTACTAGGATTTGAACCAGGAACCTAAGTCTCCAAAAATCAGCTGACTCACGGCGACAACTTTACCTCTAGACCAACCTGGTGGGTTAATTATGTAAATGAACTAAAAAACAATAGATTGGGAATTTTCAAATAAAAAAAAATTGGCAAACATAAGGAATATTCAGAAAGAAAGTTAAAAAAATAAGAGAAAAATAAAAATAAATAAAATAAGCTGGGACCACTATAGTGGTGCAGATGTCAGCGTACTGGACTAAAAATTGACAAATCTTGTGTTCGATTCCCGGCTAGCGTCTGGAATTTATTACACATTCAAACCCATCGTTCCATAACCCAAAGTAGTTGCTATTAACCAAGTTTTTGATGGTTAAAAAAATAATAAACTGAAAAGATGAGTAGATGAGATTATGACCACTATTAATTTTATCAAACAATAATGTTACCTACATTTTAAAAAAATGGAAATGAATAATAATTATCATTACTGATCATAAACAGGAGACAAATTACGCTTACGTATGGCTGTTTATTTAATAACAGAAAGGCTAAAAAAATCTATAGTGACTGTACCTTTGATAATGCAAGAAGCCTATATGAGCACATTATTTAACTTATATGTTTTTTAGAAAATTACTCAGTGCCTATTTGATGGAATTACAGCTTTAAGAACACGTAATATTATAAAATATTATGTACATAGAGTGCAAGAACAGCTTATAAAATCTGATCATTTATGAACAAGATAGTCAATTTGTTGTACGGGAATATTCTACAGTGGTCAAATTATTTTTAAAACTTATTAAAATCTATTCGATAATGAGATAAATGGTTTTATCCAATTATCTTTTAACAAACATAATAATTCAATAAGATCCCGCCAACCGCGGGAATCGATGGAGACTCTTATTCCTTTTATTAAGTACCTAACATAACCTCTAAATGGTTTACTCTTTTAATCCTAACCTAACATTCTTCAATATCAATCTAACCTTACCTATACTAAAAAAATCTAGTCAAAATAATTGCACAAAATGATTACGGTATACTTATACTGTGTTTCTTTACTTTTAAAACTTCTAAGTGAAGCTTAGACATTAGCCACAACTTATAAGAGTTTTAAGTTAAGGTCTTTTCACGCGTCATTAATTTTTATTTAAAATTTATTGGCATGTAATATTGGCATTAATTCTATGTTTTGTTTTATTTTATTTTTTCTCTTGTTGTTTTTCGGTTTTTTACTGTTTTATATTGCACATTAAATATACTGAACGATATTTTAGTAATTTTAAAACACTATGTTTACAATAAAAGCTGTCAAATAAAATATTATGTGTAAATGTTTGTTTTTATGTGCAGAACGATGTAGTTTTTAATAATAGTTGTTCTGTTACTCACATAATTCATTCTTTTAAAAATTATTATTTTTGAATTTCTTAGAAAATTAAAAGTATTATTTTAAGGACCTTGAATGTTACACTACGAGGTCTGGTTTGTTTTTTAGCCTCCGTATTCGTTAATTTAGACAGAACTGCATATCAACCAATTGCTGATAACTATTAAAAATATTTATTTATGAACAAATCACAATTTTTTTCTTCATCATAAAGAAGTATCCAAAGAACATCTCGCCAAAGTTTGTGACACAGAAATCTTTATCCGATTACCCATCCCTTCGTAAGCCTAGATCTATAGGTTCTTAAGGTTAAAGAGAGCTTGAAACAGAGATTTTTGCTGCCTTAAATATTTAGATAATTGAAGTATAACTATAAATCCGAATGTTAAATGAAATTAGAAGAACAAAAACGTAGAAGTTCCATCGATGGTGGTCTGCTTCCTGAAATCGTCATGTCATAATTTGTGTCATCGACTTCATAAGCTTATTTGTTATTGAAATACATTGAAAAGGCACAAATAATGTTAAAAAATAGTTCCGTTTGGAAATAGCTGTAACAGGCTTCGAAAAAAATTGCATCAACATTTTGTGAAATTCCTGAATGACTAGAGTTCTTGCAAAATATTAAAAACTCATGTCGAATAAACGAAATAAAACATATTCATATTTCAAGATTTTACATACGAGTGAAAATAGAATGCCTAAATAGCTTATTTTTTTCCTTTGTTTCATTTAACGTCGCATCAACTACAATGGTCATTAGCGACAACGTTGGGTTGTAACTGTAAAAGAATGAAATAAATGATTTTTTGTAACGTATGAAAATATGCCGTACCTGAGTGGGATTCGAACCCAAGACCACTTTTTTTTAAACGTAAACAGCCCTACCACTGACAAAATTTTAACAATTTTGTGTTTATTTATAGTTTATTCATTAAATTAGCTATCCTTGCGTTGTTTGAGTTATTTTCAGATCGTAAGAATTTTATTTGCCCATAACGGGCAGGTGGAGTGGTAAATAATTGCACTCGATCTGTTGTTTCCAGGACTTCAAAAAATAGTTCTGTTTCTTATCACATAATCACCCAATTATATGACTGAACTATTTAAGAACAGAGGAGGTAGAGGGTAGAGGTGTAAAAGACATCAGTCAGAGTTATCTCTTCTGAGGGTAATGAATTTCACTATACAGTCAGACCCTGTGGTGAATGAAGTGAAGGTGTCATTTGCAGGGTGGAAAGTGGATGCTTTTCGGAGGGCCTGGCATGCTGATAAGCATACTCTTTCAACTCAGTGAGGAAGGCAGTAGTAAACCAAGTCACACCTCGTTTTTACTTAGTAAAGCCTAAAGAGGTTCAAACCAGCCTTTCGGCTGTTGACCACAACAACAACAAGAATTTTATAAGAATTAGTTTTATAAAAAGTAAACATTTTATGAAAAAAAACCAGTGAATAAAATCCATATAACATTTAGTTAGTAAGAATTAGGCTATCCTGGACAATGTTTCTTTTTTTCATTTTCCATTGACCACTCCAAGAAAGTGCCTGGTTAACCCTGGAATTTAAGATGACAGGCTCGAAATTCAATTGTTTTTTATCCTGAAACCATTCACATGAATTAAATTAATATAAAAAGAATATAAAATATATTATATAAAATGCGACTTTAGTGATTTTATAAAACGTGTGAAATCTACGTATTTCTGGTAAATCATTAATTGACAATTTTATTCTACCTTTAAATGAATTAACGCCAACGTGTGATATTAATTAGCATCACTGTCTTACAATTAGTTTAATTGCGACAATGTGTAGGCAAATAAACTGAAATAATAAATTAATAAAAGAAAGTTGACTTAGGAACGAATAAATAATAAAATTAATTGTTTATTTAAGTTACTCGTAAATCAATTTAAAAATTATTTTACTTGTACTGTCAACTGTCAATTGCTATATTTATTATTTAATTAAAGTGACACTGTACACAACCAATCAGATACCTTCTTTTATATATTTTCGTTTATTATAAACTGTTTATATAAAATATACAACAATACGTTACTTGTATACACACTTATAATATAAGCAATGCCTTATTGATACTTATGTATAATATAGACTATATCACATCCTACAACCCACTGCCTTCTGTATTATACTACATCGATGGGTGGACAGTTTATAAAACAGGCCCTGTCACTTAACTCAATGGTAAATTGCATTGATCAATATATTCTTACGCTTTAGGCAAAGGTACATGTCTCATTTTAAAAGAAAATACATATAACATTTTATATTTACGGTTTCCTGTACTGTTTTGATGGTTTTTATTGTACATATCGTTTTTTAGTCAAAATATAAATAATTTATTTTGTATTAGCATATTGTATTTTTAAATTCACAAATATGTTAAGTTATTTTTAAATATATTTTAAGGGTGTTTTGTGATAGCCTATATACAGCTCGTACAGTAAATTTTAAAGTATGGTATTCTTAAATAATCGTTAAAAAGTTTAGAATGTTGTATTTCTTAAAGAAAGATAAATATTACGAGTATTACACATTACTCATTCATGCCATGACATTCATTCTTTCAACTACCATCTCATTTATTGGTTGTTTGCTATTAACAGATGTGAATTTTACTTATAAAGTTAAAAAAAAATAAAAGCTATGTTCCATGAGTTTTAGTGTAAAATAAGCTTCATCAATTTCTTTATTTCAAAAATACAATATATAAAATCCTGTAAATAAGCCTACAGGTTACGTCTGTAACCTAGGAGGTCCCTGTTCAAATTCACGTTTACTCCTAACAAAAAACTACAGCAATACCTGCGAAAAAAATTTATTACTTGTCAACAGTTTCCGATAACAAACAAAAGCTAAAAATACAAAAAATTAGAGTTTGCTCAACTTTGGCAATTCAATAATATATCATTTTTCTGAAGATTTTGAGGATTTGTATGTAAAGGTCTTTGTGCAATTCAACTAATATTTTTGAATTAAAGATACATCAAAATTTTAAAGAAGTTCTTTTATATACAATTTGCCTGCGGAAAGAAGAGAGTTGTCGGTGAGGGGAAAAACTGGGTCTATACTACCATTTTAAAAAACATTGATAATATAATTCATGAAATTTATTGTGAATGCACAACTATATAATATAAAAAAGGCGTATATTATTTGTCCAGTGAAATTTTAAGGAACATTTAACCGTTAAAAATTTATTTCAATTTTTTCTAAAAATTCCATTTCCTGAAATTTTTGATATTTTTTCGTTTACACCGTCGGTTCTTTTTTCTACTCAACAGAATGCAGGAAAATTTTGTAAGTGTGCCTGTTATACGTCAAAAAGGCTAACGTAATGAATAAAGAAGAATTTTATTCTCGCGTTTGTAAAGGACAGGACGTTTTCTTAAAAAAGCGCGTGAATTAAGTTCTTCTTTATTCTTTACGTTAGCCGTATTGACATAAAACAGGCACAATAACAAAATTCCCCTGCATTCTGTCGAGTAGAAAAAAACGATGGTGTAAACCAAAAAGTATCAAACATTTCAGAAAAATTTGGAAAAAATGTTTAGCGATTCCATGTAATACCTGAAAATTTCACTGGAAAAGAATTTATGCCCCCAATTTTTCTATTATATAAGTGCGTTTACAATAAGTTTAATGAATTAAAAAATAAAATGTTTTTTTAAATGGTATATACACCCAGTTTTGCACCACTCCACCAATTGTCTTCTTTCCACAGACAAATAGTAGATTTATCTTACAAAAATTTAGGCTAACACGGTTACAAAATATAAATATTTTAAAAACCTCATAAAAATAAAATAAACAAAATGAGTAAAGAAAATTTACTACATCACTATCATTTACAAACTATGATTTATTTTATATTAACGTCATGTTTGTGCAAGGGTGACATTATTAGAAAGTGAAATAATGTCTTAAGATGAAATATACAGTTCCCTGTTATATATTAAAGTCATTTATTATTTATTGGATACATTGTTTATACGTTTCCGCATGTTAAGTTGTACCATTTAATAGAATAAATACATTGTCATTCTATGAACTGTACAACTTATCCGTTTAGACACGTTATAATGTGTTATTATCTAACCTGGTACCCTTGATCCTATAATACGTGTTCATTGTTATAATTTGTAATTGTTTCTAATACAGGCAATGAAGAGGATAATATAATCCCTAATTTTATAAGATTGTCCTTGTCAAAACTTTACATTATTGTGTAAAAATATCTGTAAAGTTCAAAAGTAAATAAACAAACTTATTTAAAAAATAATAATACATTAAAGGTCTTGTAAGATTTAAAAAGTTTTTAATAGCTTAATAATTAAATTTATGGCTATCAGATCATTAAAATTTTAGTTCATTATTCCAATTTTTACCGAAAAATAATCTTTAAAAATATATTATTATTTCTTATATTATTATATGCTTATTCCTTTTCTTATTATTCTTATTATTTCTTATTATTCCAATTTTCTATTATTCCTATTCTTATTATTCTTATTATTTCTTATTACCAAAAAATTACCAATTTTTACCGAAAAATAATCTTTAATAATATATTATTATTTCTTATGCTTTCAAATCGCTTACAGGTTTTCTCTTGTTTTAGAACAAAAATAAATAAATTTAGGGTATATAAATACTGTAAAAATTACGTTAACATACTGAGTTATTTAGGGAGGTGTTATCACCAAGCGCCGAAAATACGGATGATATAAGAGATTCCTGTTTCAACAGACTTTTAGTCCCTTTCTTGAGTGGTGAGGCTATTTCGACATTGCGTGTATTTTTTTTAAATTTGAGAGAGTATTTGAATAATACTAATTTTATTCTATCAACTCTGTAATCTACTTAGTGCTTTTAAATATTTAAATAGATTTGTTTTTAAATTGGTTTATAACTAGCTATTTTATTTTTAATATAAGAACCTTTGCCTACCACAGCAGATGGAGTGTTAAATTAAAATATTTTAAAAATCCTACATCTATATTTTTTAAGTTAAAGTTAAATGTACTGTGCTTTTTCTCAATATTTTTACTATAAATGTAATAATGAAATATACACTCATCGAGTACATAACACAATTAAATAAATTAATCATTAAATTAATTAAATATTATTAAATAATTTAATAAATTGGATGGATTTGCACTCCATCTGCTACTTCCAGGGCTGCTAAAAATAGTTCTGTTTCTTATCACATGGTCAGCCAGTTAAACTCCAATTTACCAATTAAATAAGGACAGAAGCATTTAAGAACAGAAGAGGTAGAGGTTAAAAACACTATTCAGAATTATCTCCTCTGGAAGTATGAATTTCATTATACAGCCAAACCCTGAGGTGATTGAAATGAAAGTGTCACATAGGGTGCAAAGAAGATGCTTTTCAAAAGGCATGGTGTTTTGATAAGTATACTTTTTCACCCAGTGAATAGTAAACCACCTCACTCCTCGTTTTACCTAGTAAAGCCTCTAGAGGATCAAAGACCTTTCGACTGGACTGATGACCTAAACGACAATACATATAAGAACCTCTAAAAAAATCATATTTATACAATTATTTTCATTACCACAATTACAAATAAGTTAGTCTTTTGTATAATGAACTGCGTAGTTTTTATTTTTTAACAGATAACTCTACAATCTGTTCTTTACAGAAGAAGAAATAGATTTGGTCAAAAGTGAATTATCTAGAAAATGTATCACCTAGTGGATATTACTTTAAAAATAAATTACAGTTTGATATTTATTACGTAATATAATGAAGCTCAAATTTTGGAAAACAAAGATAAAATAACCAAAGTTACTAAACAAATAAATTAAGTCGATTGAGTGCCTCCGTTTAAATAATAGAGAAAAATTGTTCTGTTATGTACTACTACTGAAAATATAGCCTGATCAGCTGGTATATTTGGTCACGATTACGTACAATTAATCAATTTTTGTGGAAACATTTTAGAGTAGCGCGATTCAAGTTGAGTTTTAGCTAATAATTTAATTACCCGAATAAAATACTTATTTAAATCAATTGTTTTTTAGGTCATCAGCCGAAAGGCTGGTTTGAACCTATAGAGGCTTTACTAAGTAAAACGAGGAGTAAGGTGGTTTACCATTGCCTTCCTCACTGAGTGGAAGAGTATGTTTATCAGCATGCCAGGACCTCCGAAAAATATCTACTTTCCACCCTGCAAATGAGATCTTCACTTCATTCACCACAGGATCTGGCTGTATAATGAAATGCATTACTCTCAGAGGAGATAACTCTGACTAGTGTCTTTCACACCTCTACCTCTTTTGTTCTTAAATGTTTCAGTCATACCACCATGTGATAACCATGAGCTGACCATGTGATAAGAAATAGAATTTTTTTCGTAGCCCCGGAACTAGCAGACAGAGTGCAAATAATTTAACTTTGGGCATATTAACAATTAACCTGTTAAAAATGTAGTTAGAACCTTAAAACTTAAATATTAAACCGTTAAAAATTATTTTTGAAATAATGATCTTCGAGTCAAAAACCTGATCAGAAATAAAAAATAAAAAATTGTTCTTTATATTTTAAGTAGCCGAACAGAAACACTATAGTTATTTTATAAAAAGGCGGTGAATTTTACAAAGTACTTTCCTTTTCGGATGCAAAGAAATACTATTACATACAGCAAAATATCGTTAATTTTTTTCCGTTCGTATTGCTTATTAATACAAGAAGTTGAGAATATAATAATAATATTGCTTGTGGTCGTTTGTTGTTACTTAGATACATCTTACAAGCTTAGCCTAGTAATTCCTTCGACCCACTGCACTGGCCGAACCTCAGCACAACTACCTCTTAAGACACGTGCCCTGCCTCGGGTTAAATTCTATCAGACTCACATCATAATGTTCTACCCCACACTAGCTTTGATTATCAGGAACATTAACATAGTTCCTTTACGTTACGGAACAGAAAAAGGAAGAGTGTTTGAAGGCGACCTTCGTTTAATACGCGTTCAAGTCTACCACCGCGACGACTTTGTGGTACCTCTCTTCGTCTCTTCATCGATTCCCTTCCCTTACCTAACTACAAAAACAAAACAACTCTAATAAAAAATTAAAAAATACCTACGCATCTCACCAATATTGGTACATTAGATTTTAAAGATAAAATATCGTTTCTTATATCCAATACAGCCCCTATAATTATATTCTTTATTTTTCTGTAGAAATATAATGAGATAACTGGCTTTTACATGTGCCTTAATGCACTAAATATTTGTCATTAAAATATTTTACATCCTTAAAACTCATTTTTTACTTTTTCTTGCCTATTATGAATATATATGAAGGAAAATATTGTTTTCATGTCGATTTTTCTAAATCCAATTTTCACCGGATCTACACGTTTTTGAACCCCCGAAAACCAAAAAAAAGTTTTTAGCAATTCATCTGTGTGTATGAACAAAATATCTCAAGAACGGAACATTGCACGAATTTGAAACTTGATACTTAAATTAGATACTACTACCAGACCCGACACGAACATTTTCATCAAAATCGGTCAACCGGAAGTTGTAGTTTATTCGTGTCATTCACTTTTTTGCGAGTTCTCAAAAACGGTTTCTACGATTTTTTTTTTAAACTGCCTCATTTACTAAATTGTTTATGCTCTACAAGATAGGGTAGGCGCCATGTCTGCTGAAATTCTTGGAAAGGCTGTTTTCTCGTATTTTTTTAAGTTTGCGGCTTTAATATGCATTTTAGCGCAAAAATGTATATAATAAAAGTTGTAGATAATTTAAAATCCTACAACTTTTATTTAAAACATTTTTTTGTATAATGTTTACAGTTAGTTAATTTATTAATTAATTAATGTTTATAGTTTAGCGGTAATTAGCGATTTTCTGTTTTTTTCTCACGAAAAGTGTAAAAAATTGATGTTTTTAAGATTTCAGCCTTAGTATGCATTTTATGACAAAAGTATAGACTACAATAAAATTTAAAGAAAATTAAAAATTCTACAACTTTTATTCAAAGCTTATTTCTCTACAGAACCTAGTTTAACGTGAAAGAGTGATTTTCCGTATTTTTAAGCCAAACTGAGGTTGATTTTCATTTTGCGTCTTTCACTCTTGATTAAAATTAGGTTATGTTTATTGAGGTTAGTTTTTTTTGTTTATTTCTAATGTTTTATTACTAATGTTAGGTTATATTGTTAATTATTTGCATTGGCAAGAGAAAGTTGTGTCAGTGTTTCACACTTGATTTTTTTTCTTTTAAGCAAAACTTAAATTTTAGTTCTACCTTAAAAAATATGTTTTCCATATAGGTTTAAAAAATATATTTATATACGTATTCAGATGCCTTTTTAGTTGTAATTGATGTTTTTAGTTGCGCTAATAGCAGTGACGATTCCCATAAGATCCATTGTGTCAACTGCTATTGTGCAAACGAATATAGTTAGAAGGCTTCGTGGAAGATGGAAAAGAGATATGATTTGATTCAACCCCAACAGGTGAAAGACTACAGAACCAACCACAAATTTAATAAAACTACTGTATCCTAAAACTTTTATTCGTACGATTTAATTGTCAGAGATTTTCCGTACATTTTAATTCTTTTTTTGAAAAGTTAGAAATTTTTTTTTGGTTTTTATTTTCCATTCGTTTTCTTACCGAAATTTCCCACCAACGTTTAACTAAAAGTACATCAGTGGGCGTTGCTTCGATGGTTTTTACCACGCGTTCACGTTTACACGACATTGTTAAATATCATTTCACTTCCACGACCAGTACGTAACACTAATTAGCCACAAAACGAAATGAAAATACATTAAGGCCAAGACACTACCGTACCTATTCAACCACAATACAGTATTAATTGACTGTTTGCAGCTAAGGCGATAAACAGTAGGCCTAGTAGTAGGCTACCGCTCCAAGTAAAATACTCATGGTATCCGTAAAAATCCTGTCTGCAGTACTGAATGTCATGCAGGCATACTTTACGTGCTAAAATTTAAAGTTCAGTTTGCTTAAACAGTATTTTGGTACAGAAATACAATTTAAAGTATTGATTATTTATTGTTTGTATTACAGTTATTTATAGAAAAATTACATTTAAAATACTGAGTATTTTTTGAAGTTTCGGATAACCCGGGTTTCGGTTAACCCGGTCGTGCAGTTGGATCGTACGTTCCACTACACAAACGAAACTACCCGGACCTATGCGTCAGTCGCATGCAGTAATCACATGCGACGATCGCACAAACGAAACCGCACCTTTACAGTGTTCTAAATGCTGCACTTAATGTTACACTTATCTGTTCACGTCGGAGTTCTATCACTGGACTATGTCTCCACTCACGTTTATTTATCATGTTCATTTTTTCCAAATTTTGTGTTATCACATTCACTGATTCTTTCCAACAGATTGTGAATTTCCTAAATAAAGAGAGAAAGAAAGAAATTTAAATTAAATTATAAGATAATTAAATTTTTAATATGCGCAAAAAACTTTCCTGGATTATACATTTTGGTTAAAGCTATAAAAGAAAATGTGAAATTTGTGGTCAGAAAACTCTAACAGGTCGTGACTTTTAGAAAGAACGTGCATTTAAAGAACTATATTATTATCACCGACATAGACGAAACGGAAGAAAACTAAAGACGCCGGTACTGAATTATATTGTAAGATATCCCGGTGCTGTACTGTTTTCTGCACTCCAGTATAGTATCTGTACTACATAATATCATACAAGACTTTGTAGCTAAGGTACACTATACATTGTGAAGCACTATGCTTCTAAATACCGTTATACATCCCTCTTTATTTTTTGTATTTTCTTTCTCACTTTAATTCTCTTCGCTCTGGTCGTGATCTATGAATGGTGTTATTTTGTTGTTTTTTTTCAAACCGTTCCAAAAAGAAGTACAAACAAATTAAAAAACAGTTCTTCTAACTGTTACCATTTAAACGATCTGTTTTTAATCATAGGTTATGTATTTTTAATTATACCCCATGTAAAACGTTCAAAATATATATAATTATTAGTAGATTATAATTTATATATTCTACCAAGCTTGATTAATTTTGGTTTAAATAATCATTTCATTTTTTTTATTTCCGGTAATATGTATACGGTTTATTCAAAGATTGAAAAAAGTACTTTACGAAAAATTAAGTTTTTTAAGGTACAATGTATGTGATTATATTATTGGAACAGAGAATAAATTAATATACACTTACAATTCTATACTTAAGGAAAACTATATTTTTGTTCAGGTTAAAACGAATTTTTCAGTATTTACAAACTAAATTTTAATAAAATTCCTTACAACGTATTTTTTATATAAACTCATAGTTACACTAAAGAAAACGCTACGCACTGGGAATACTTTTGTAATCAGGAATAACAATATATTTTTGTTATCTATTCCATTTTTCGAGTCTTCCGCTTCGGTTTTACTGTTCTACTGAACAGAATTCATACATTTTAAAAAGTATTTTTATGAAAAGTCAGAATTCATTCTTATTATAACCATAATAATTCCTTAACATAAATTTTCTAGATTTACCAGGAATTTCACAAAGATTCATCTTACAATGGAGTAGTCATGATACGTTATAAAATTTATAACGTTATTATAACGAATATTTAATGTTCGTTACAATCTATTACTTAATTCTTATATAGTGTGTATTTTTAATCTTATAAAACCATTCTCGATATTGTTGAAAAGATTTAGAGCCAGGAAATTCAGATGATGGTTGAATCTTACTTCATATTTATAACTAATTTTTTGTATTACTTGTTTAACAGGGTAAGTATGAAGAGAGAATCTACTTTCAAACAATTTTTTTAACTTTTTTCTAATTTTGTAGAACAAATTATTGTAAATAAAATGTTATATTTAACGAAATTTGTTTCCACTCGATAAATAAATGAAATCAAAAGAAATTTCATAGAAAAATCAACAATATTTTATTTTGTAAAAATGTCAATTTTTAGACTTTAATACTATACCTTGTCAAGATATAATAAGCTATCATTTTTTAGAAATCATAATTTAATCATATTTTTATAAATCTTTTGTCCTACACAACCAAGATTTTTCTATCCTCTAGAACCAGCCTTAATTTGTGTCCAAATGGTAGCTAATACTGAGTTTTGAACATTTCAGAAAAAAAACTTTTTTTTGTATGTTCAACCCACCGGGTTAGTCTAGTGGTAAAGTCGTCGCCGTGAGTCAGCTGGTTAACAGCTAATTTTTGGAGACGAAGGTTCCAAGTTTCAAATCCTAGTAAAAGTGGTAGGCTTTTTCGGATTTCAATACTAGACAGTGGTTACCAACGTACTTTGATGGTTTGGGTTCACTTAACCAAACTCACTCAGGAATGGTCGGCCTGAATCTACACAACACTACACCTCATTTACACGACATACATATCATCCTAATCTCATTAGATCGTGATGTTGTCTATTGTTCTTAAATTGAACAGATTGTAACGTACACACATTAGGGTTTTCAAAAAAATTGTGTGTTCCTCGTGTTCGAGGAAGTTTAAAAAATCGAATGTAAAGGAAATACTACAGCTATACGTGCCGTGTTCTCTAAAATCAAATTTTATCTTTGATGTGACACAAATTTCATATAAATTGGTCAAAATACATCCGAGTTATGACCTCTGAAACTAGTGGTTACTTTGCAAACCTCCACCATGGTATTATAGAATGAGGGTAAATTTTTAAAATATTTTTTATTCACAATTTACTAAAAATAATAGCTTTATTTTAGTAATTGAGCTGGTCATGTCAATTTGGATTTTAGATATGAGCAAAAATGGGTAATAAAAAATATTAAAAAATTTTTTCAAATAGGTCTAAGTACTGAATTACGTGATATAATTCATTGTAAAAAACTTACAATGACTCAAAAACAAGTGCTTCACATTAATTAATTCTAATTTTATTATTTATTTCCTTTATAAATACGATAGGCTAATTAATATTAATACAATGACGTTCTTTATGATATTTATCAAAGATTTACTCATTGGATCTTTACTTTGTGTCCCCAGGATTTTCCCATGACTGAAAAATTTTATAAAGAAATTTAGGTAAAACCAATTTTTTTATATAATGATTCCCAGTAAATTACAATCCGTGATAAGGTCTAATAAATGTCCGTTTAAGTATTTACTTACAATCCCTATTGATAAAAAAACTATAATAGGATAATTCTCAATAAGGAAACTTTAATTCTTAATATTTAAAATAGTAATTATTTATATTGTTCTTGTAATTCATAAAATCAATACCATAAATAAATTAATAAGGCCTATTTATAAAGTTACATAAACATGTATGGATTGATTACAAAGAATTACTAAAGCAATTAGAAGTGCTGTGTGAGATATTTTAAACTTTGCTAAAATGATAAGGTCTTTGAAATACGCACCCATTAAAGACAGCCATTTTTGTTTAGGTAGATCTACTATTTTACAGAATGTTAATGAAAAAATTCATGAATCGATACTAAGATTTCCAAGTTTGATCCTTGATCAAAATATTTTCTGTTGCAAATAATTAGGCTATATTGTGCTTAATCTAATGCACCTTAGAGCCTGCTAAGTAAGTTGACTGGCTGAAAGTTGCATGAACTATTAAACAAGCAAGTGAATTATTTGGTTATTGACCAACAGCAAGCAACATAACTGAACAAAACACCACAGGCAACCTCTAACATGTCTACGCTCGTCAAAAATCAGGCATATGTAGTAATCAAATTGGGTACTTGTTTAAAATAAAAGCTCTGATAACAAAAGAAAGAAAAAAATATTTCTGATAGTTTTTCATATCGATTAATAATAATTTTTAGTTAGTTAACTGACGATAAAATTGAACAATCTGAAGATATCACATTCTTCTCCCGGTTAACTTTTTCGTTTATTTAAAATCTTTACACATAAATACTTTGATACCCTTTGATACTTTGATCGTTAGCGACTTATGCGGTAGGTTGTAATGTGCTAAAATTTTCAAACTTTTTCAGGAAATCAAATCCGTAACCTTTTTGTAGTTCTGTATAACGCTAACCACCGAGCCACAAAAGCAACCAGATTCGGTGTTAGTTTTACACTGAATCAAAATAATCTTGTTAAAAATACCATTCGTGGTCATAAAAGTTATGAGGCTAAACCGTTTCAGATGGTTAAAGTCCTAAAGTTTTGAAGTTTATTTTTTTTAATTTTACAATTTGAAAATAAAAAACGACAAATTGTTAAACTGTTTTACAAAATTTAACAGATTATTCGAAGACAACTGCAATGAAACAATTTAAATATGAACAAAATAGAGGTGATTAATCTTTCATTTTAAACTACACAAAATATTCTTTAATGATAATAGAAAAGTAGGCGTTATACCGAAAGGTAAAAAAAGTAGATAATATTCAACCAAAATGTGTAATTTTGTTCCGGGAAGGAAGGTCACATCAATTAAACTAGGAAGAATTAGATATACTAACGTATTTGTAGAGGTGGGGATCCCGTGGGTACTCCCTCTACATTGTATTGAGTATTGAATCATCTTCCAATAATTAAAATTTTTATTCTTTTACTTTTTCTTTTTCTTTTATTATTGCTACTAAAACACAAAACTACTTCTAATCCTACTATTACGACTTCTTTTTTTCTTCTTTTACTTCTTTTCCTAATTCTACTATAACTTTTCTTCTTCTTCTTCTTCTTCTTCTTCTTCTTCTTCTTCTTCTTCTTCTTCTTCTTCTTCTTCTTCTCCTTCTTCTCCTCCTCCTCCTTATCCTCCTCCTCCTCCTCCTCATCCTCCTTCTCTTTCTTCTTCTTCTTCTTCTTCTTCTTCTTCTTCTTCTTCTTCTTCTTCTTCTTCTTCTTCTTCTTCTTCTTCTACTACTTCTTCTACTACTACTTCTACTACTTCTTCTTATTGTTTTTGTTTTTGTTTTTGTTGTTCTTCTTCTTATTATTCTTTTTCTTCTCCTCTTTGTTTTTGTTCTTCTTATTCTTGTTCTTGTTCTTGGTATTCTTTTTCTACTACGTTTACTTTTTCTTCTTCATCTTCGTGTGCTGCTAATATCTTCTTTTATATTGATCGAAATCTTCAACTCACAAGAAATAAGCTAATGTGCCAGATCCGACACCCACCTCTTTACGTATTTTCTGGTACATTTTTTATTTATTTTTATTAGAAATGTAAATATTTTGGCATCTTAAGCTTACAAATTATTATTATGAGTGGCTGGCCTTGAGATAAATGAATCTATCAATGTATAAATGAACCTACATGTATAAATTTATTATTTTATTAATACATTATAATAATTATATTAAATTACTAACTTAGTTAATATTTATATGGTCGAATGTAAATACTCCCGTACGTCTGTGCCTGTTTATAAGTGCATTAGTGAGAAGAGTTTTCAGATGGGTCGTAAATTTATGATTGTTAAATGCAACTGTCTAACTTCAATATTGTTACTCATATCTGTGTTTATTAACACTTCTCGATCGCCTAGCTGTGTGTTACGCCAGCACTTTCATATTTTGCCAATGGGTTTCATATATCACTTTAGTTTATTTTATAATAAAATATAGTTATTTATGTTGTATCTTGTTACATTTATTTTATATTCCATGCTACATAATTTTATGTTATTTTACATTTTTATCTTTTTACTGATTATTTTCTTTCTCTGCGTTAGAATTTATTTTTACAAAGATGCTCTTAAAATATAAAATATTAAAGATCTCATCTACACTTTTCGAGAAGTTGTCTAATATTTCATATTACTATTTTATTTTTATAAATAATGGATAAGATATTAAAATATTTTTTTCACCTCCTTCATTCTCAATAGTGCACCTTACCACCCTAGACGGTCAGAAGAGGCTGACAGCACAAAAATTATATTATAATATCTATACTAACATTATAAAGACAAAGAAAGTAGTACTAAAGGACATGCAAGAGCTGAAATTAACTGAACAGGACTTAGTTGAAAAAACACCCAAATACGAACAGATAATCAAAGACCATACCATTCGACTTACCACAAATTTACCTAAAAGACCGGTACGGGTTTATTCAGAGGAAGTTCGCCAAAAGTGTTCTGAATGCTTAAAGGAGTACCATCGCAAGCTAAAGGCTTCTAAACTGGCTAAAGTGGTCCATTGAGACCAAACAAGCAAGCAAAAAAAAAACAAAGCGTGGTTTTTTTGTGCAGGCTAATTTCTAAAACTACTGAACGGATTTTCATGAAATTTTGACACCATCTTCGTATTTATACCTATTCACAGCAAAATTGTTACTTAATTTTCAAAAATAATAACCCTAAGGGCTCTAATGAAAATTTTCATAAATATATATGTGTGTGTATGTGTGAGTGTGTGTGTGTACATGTGAGTACGTATTGCTGTTGAAGTAGATGAAAGGTTTTGATGATGAGAAACGTGTGCGGGGGAAATTATCAAAAGTCGTTGTGTGTGTGTGTGTTTACGTTGGAGTATACAGTCGATTAGCAGCTACACAATTTCTGTTACATATTTTTATTTTAAAATAATTGATTACACTATTTCGCGTGCGAAGCCGCGCGGGTATGCTAGTAATATATAAATTAAGAATATACCTAAAATTTCTTTACAAAAAATTAGTGATTCATAATACATTTTTATTTAATACAGTTCGATTTTCTTAAAAGTATTATTTGCTTTTTAAAAAGTTTACGAAGAAACCGCCGCCTACAAAGAAAATGGATTAGAGATCTACTGATCTAATTGCAAAAAATAATAATGCTTAATACACTACACACCGATTTAAAAAACATCATTTTTTGCGATATCATCAAATATAGTTATTTTAAAATTTTATTCGAAATAACAAATTCATTCTACACATCCTACATATTCTATATACATTGTACATATTCTACAAACCCGCTAATCAGTGACATGGCAAATCCACCAGGCTATAAGAAGATTAAAAAGAAGATGGAGCAGAGATCTTCTTCAATTCTCTTTACATGTTTATGTATACCTAGTCAAAAAAGGAAAATTTGAAATATTAGATGTAATTTTTGTTTTTTTTAATATGTTTTTTAACTATTAGTAATAACTTTTCTATAGTCTATGAACTTTTTATTGCTTTTCTTACTTTAGTAGTATATTTTTCGTTCATTGTGATTCCAAATTTAACATTGCTGAATATTGTACTTTATATTCGTGCCAGCTCTTGTTAATATTATTGTAATATCAATCCACTCTCATCTTTTGGTTGTTCTCTGTAGTCCAGTTAAAGATTCAATATCAAAGATAAAATAAATACAATAATGCTTAATAGATTTCCATGTATTATTTTTCATTGTACAGATTTTATAAATTATTAAATTTCATTTTTGTAATTTATTTTATTTCGTAATCCACCGGGTCGGTCTAGAGGTAAAGTCGCCGCCGCGCATCATCAGTTTTACAGCTTATTTTTGAGACTTAGGTTCCTGGTTCAAATCCTAGTAAAGGTTAAACTTTTACTACATTTTCTTGTATTTATTTTTATTTTCTTGTAAATCTTTTTCACTGTTTTCAAAAGTAAAAACATTTCAAAAACAGTAAAATTTATTTAATATAAATATATTTATACAAATGTAGCCTATAAATATATTTCACCTTTATGCATTATTACTCAAAGAAAAGGTGATGAAAAATAATAAAATAAATAACATAAACAGAAACCGAAATTAATACCCAGTTTTTTATAGTTAACAAAGATAAACATGTAGGTATCTTTTTTTAAAATTACTTTACTCTCATGACTGCTGCTAAAATTTGTTTTATGTAGGCCTACCTATATTACACTGAAAAACATTTTGGAAATTTAACAATATTAAATAAATAAACGACAATACGTAAATATGAAAAATTATGTACTGACATGAATTTACTTGAGTGAACTACCAATTAGTAACAAAGCTCATGCGGAGAATGTTTCTTGACCAATAGCATTTGAGCCTTCTTGCAATGGTTAACCGGGATGAATCGCGAGCGCATATTGTGCACAAGAGGATTATGTATGCGTCAAATTTTGAGATTCTACAACTAAAATGTTAAGTTTTCTACCAAAAGTTGTTTTCAGAATGAAAAGATATAGCCTACAGTATAACTATATCCGCTGATTCAAGAACTTTAATCAAGATTAAACAAAGAAACAAATAATAATCATAAAAACTAATAAAATTTAATTGCTTACAATTTTATAAGTAATTATAAATATAAAATTATAATAATGATATTTATTCATTTTAAATAAAACTACATTTTCTGTGGGAAGAAACTTACTGTTATTACAACAGTGATACTTTAAATTACAATTTGAACTTTCTACTTATTTTTATTAGTACTTAATTAGTTTCTGGTTTCCGTTATAACTTTATTACAATTCTATTATTTTTTGGTGTCAATTATCTTTTGTGCGAATTGTAATACCGAATGATGAAACTTTCCGACTGGCCACCGTTAAAGAAACATGCTTTAATATGTTACTGCCTCCTATATTTCTTATAATTCTTTTGAGTGTATGTTTTTACAGTACAACAATAAACAGGTGTTTCGTAACAGTTTGTTTTAATTATTATAAGGATAGATAAATTTTATTGCATTTATATAATAGCTTCTATAATTTAGAATTCATTTAATGATTTTATTACAACTGCTGTAGGATGTATAAAAGTAATTTTTGTAACGTTTTTAATCATGTACCCGTTTTCTATGTAATAAAACAATAAATATTAGAAAGTATTATATTATTTTCTTTTATTATTATGAAAATTATTTGTTAAAATAATCAACCAATAAACACTACAGGACATAAGGTTAAAGAAAAAATTATATTGTTCGATGTTCTTGAAATCTTATAGCATTTTAATCCAGGTGCTATGAAATCCTAATAAATATATGTAACTTACTATAGGCTAATTAAAGATAAATTTCCATAACAATTCGATTGACTGAAGTAATAAAATCACATATGTTTAAAGTAATGTATAAGTAAGGTAATATGTAATGTAATAAAAAAGTTAAGAAAAGTAAAAATATTTTAATAAAAATAAAAAAGTAAAAGAATAAATAGTATTAAATAAAAATAAAAGTGAAAAGGAAATTTAGCTACTTCTTTGATATAACTTAAGTAGCTAGCTTTAAATATGGTGTATTAGTAAATAAATTTAATTTAATATTTAGGTAATATAAAAATATTTATTTTTTCACATTTCTCTTTAAAATTTATCGTTAAACACTTTAAATCTTTAAACCGTTCAGAATTTTTTTTCTTTTATTACGGTACTGTACATTGAACTGCATAATTTCCGTACCTATAGGATATAATACAAAGGGCAGTTGGTTATTTTATTTTAAGGAGAATAGGTACCCAGTGGTACATTTTCCGTTTATAACTACGGGTGTAGTCCGTTATTCAGACCAAGAGGTCTCTACTCCATTTTTGCTCGAGATGTCACACAGTTGGGAAGTTCCTTATAGCTAGGTCACAGGCTAGTTGGTTAGGATGATTACCTAGTTGTTCGTTAAATTAACTATAGAAGGACGGAGTTAAGTTCCTTTACTGTCGGAATTTTGTAATCGTCTTGGAGGGTTTTATTGCTTACATAAAAGAAGCACCAAAAGAATCTTAAGAATTTTGATTGAAAGGCCTGGATCGAATTTAAGTTACTCTTTGCCGCTAATCCGAAGATCTGGAGTAGCGGCAAAGAGCGGCTGGACACCATAACTCCAGATTGATCTCAAAAGGGTTCAGAAAATTTAAAAAATTTTCTCGTCTCCTAAATGTCTCTAGAATATTTTTACAACCGGTGCAAACTCAAATTAACAAGCTTACTGAATATAGAAATTATAAACATTGGGGTTACTTATTTTAACCATCTACTACTTAACAATAAAAAAGAAATTACCATGAGTTTTCTCGTTAAATTTCACGAATATTTATATGCAGACAATGTCTACACTGTAAATTCAACACAAATCAAGAAGACACTAAAATATTTTGAAATATATTTTAATTCAGACTTAATCAGAGGTGGTTTGCTGCTTATTGAATCGGGCTTTAAGGACAACACAATGAAAAATAACGAAATTAGCTTTTATAAAATTTTACAAAAGAATTTTACACAGAGAATACGTTTTCTGAAAAATTTTCAATAAAAAATATGTTGATTGACATACCTAAAACTCTCAGATTCGTAAATGTGGAAACCATATGTCTCCACAAAGTAATGATACAAATTCGCTAAAGGGAGAGAAGTACCAGTTAGACAGCTGTACAAGACTGTACAAGTTTGTTATGAGTGTGAGTATTAATATTTTTAAACATTAATAACGATGCCTTTAAAAGTATTATATATTACAAAATTTCATTTTAAATTTAATATTTTTTCATTCAAAATTAAATTTGTAAAAACTAGTAGAAGAACTGGTATGATTGATTTCGGTGCTGTTTTATGAAAATTGCTTTATAACAAGTAAAGGAAATGCAATTTTTCTAAATAATAGAAACTGCAATCATTAAGTATGTAAATCACATTGCAATTTTATAATATAATTTTTCTACATTGTAATAATCTAGAAATTACGATTAACTCCAGGTAATTTCGTTTTTTTTTTTTAATTCGATTGTTCTTTATGATAACCAATAAAATTTCATTTTATTTCATATATGTACAAGTAGTATATGGGTTTATTATATCATATTTTTATATTCATAGATTTCATGACTCGATTTGATTTTATAACTATTTGTTCTTTTTATCATAACTGTTATTTTTATTGTTATTGTTCAAATAAATTTTGTCGTGTACTTAAATTAAATGTCTTAATTTTGTAATTACATTTATCATGAATTTGTATCTTCATTTGTTTAAAATTTAAAAGATAATAATCTGATATTTAAATTTTTGTAAAATTCCTGTAAAATGTGTAAAAGTAAAAGATTTTACGTCACCAAAATCTTGCACAAAAACTTAAAAGCCCATACGTAAACGACGTCGCGAAGCAACTAACTCATGATGCACGACAAATTTGAATTACATGACAACCCTCTCATACAAAACAGATTCATTAGGGCGATACCGGGTACTCAGCACAGACGTTAAAAACGCCTCTGGCCAAGAGATCTTCTTGGCCAATTGTTGGACTGTAGTGATGACTGCAAGCTCCAACAAGTAATTCAAATTATGGAACCTTTAGCATCATATTTAGAAATTATTATAATATACGAGTAACAGATACTAAATTTTCATTACAAAAGTGCCAAAAAAAATTATATTTTCAAAGATATAGAGAAGTTTTGTAGCAAATGATTTTAAAGTAATCTTTATTATTCATTGAAAATATCGTTCGCATAATGTACATTTTTCTTCAGAGAATTAAAACTAATTTTATAATCTGAATCTTTCCTATTTGAATCGGTCATTTCAGAAAGTTTTTTAGGTTAAACACCTTTACAAACTTTTATAAAATTTTCCTAGAGTATAAATTATTATTTTTATCAGCTGGTTATTACAATTTGTTATAAAGTATCATTTGTGATAAACAAATACTGTACGTAATCTATTAGGAAGTCTTAAAAATTTCATGTAGAAGTTCTGCTGTCTAAAATAGTCTACACAATTTTTTTGTATATCCGTTTACTACTGATATATTGTTCAGTTTCTATTAACTAATTTTCCTTTTTTTGTAGTTATTTCATAGCTTAGGTTCAGTTACTGTTAGTTTTTAATTTTCTTTTGTAAATATTCACGTGTTCAAATGTTTACCCACTATCTGAAATTTTTTTATAAATTTTTTGTTTTATTTTTGTAACCAAGGTTTTGTAAAAGTAATTTTTATGTAGCTTTGGTAGCTAATGACTTTTAAAATATAGTATAAAATTTTTTGTTTTGTTTTTGAATTTACCACTAAAAACATTTTATGAGGAAAGTAGGCCTGACTTAGACTACATATATTTTTTTAATGTTGTAATAACTTATTGTAGAAAATTTTTATTTGTTTTTAAAAACGAGTCACTTATTTAACAATAAATGTCTATGGTTTATGCTACATTGAACCGGTTGTAATAAAATATTTCCGTGTGAAATTCTTTCATCGTGTATTTTATAGTTTACCAATGTTTAATGTTTACTGTACAAAGGTAACTTAGAATCTCAACAAAAAGTGCCAATTTTTTTAATGAGTGAGACGTTGTGTAAATTAAAATAAATCGGTTAGACCTAGCCATTATTACTAATGTTTACAAATTTAATTTTTTGACAAACCTAATTTTAAGTACGCAATGAATCGCTGGTTTCGTAACCGTCTTAAGTTCTTATTTACAATTACTGGTCATGTTTTGACATTCCGCGGTTTTATTCGGCTTAAAATTATTTTTTTATAAAACATCGATTTTCCTGTTTAAAAAAACCAGGAAGATTTCGTTAATAAATTTACGACGTTTAAAAAATAATCCCATTTTAAGGGGAATCGTAACCGCCTTTACCATGTCCATGTTAATTGAAGGTGTACTGAAGACCAATTATCTTAAGAACCAGTAAAGCTACACCCTTCCAATTTTTTCTGGTTATTTGGAATGGTATGCAGATTAAATGCATCTAGAATTATAACAATTAACAAATTTACACATCAAATATAAAGTTTTTATTACTTTATACTACATATTTTTAACAGAATTAAAGGGATTTTTTAACCGATAAATTATCTACATATATTTGTAATTCTAGATGATTTGGAAGATATAGCCTATTCATAATAAATAACGACATAAAAATTCAAGTAATTATCTTCAATGGTCCCTGAGAAACGGGTCACAGATATAAAAAAACAATTTTCGGAAAACGCTAAATTAAAGTTACATAAACAATTTTATGAACACAACCTTACAATCTCAGCTGACGCTAACAAAACACGAACAACATAGCTTATAACAAAACGTTCGTAGAGAAAAACAGATTGAAATATCCTTAGGCCTATAGGTATAAACCATAAAATTCCCTACCATGCCGGAAAAGTTTTAAATCATTATGAATTACAATCTCTGAATACGGCAGATCTAAAAACTTGCAAATTTGCGAGGTGTTGTTTTCAAAACATCAGCGACGCAACTTCTTTAAAAAATTATATAAAAAACTAATTGTTAACTCATGGATATGAATATTATATTAAATTATTCAGAAAATATTGAAGAATAAAATTAGATGAAAACTAAAAATCGAATTTTTTTTTTACCTCTTACCGGTTACGAGTCCACTTAAAACAACAAAGTAGCTATGTTTTCTTCCAAAATTAATTCAAATGACAGATCAAAAATCTAAATAGTAGACTACTGTACTATAATTTATGCTGATTGAAACCTAATAGTGGTTAAAAATTTGTGTAGGTCTAATGAAAAATTAATATAGGCTTATTAATAACCTAATTTTTTTTCTTTGCCATGGAAGAACATTGTGATTTCTTTCTTCAATCCAACTTCATGACAATTCCCACATAAACTTATTTTCGTGAACTTAACTAGAAAATAACGATTTTTCTTTAATATTATTATAATGACACACTTTCCTGAGCAAATATGATTAACAATGTAAATTCATCGGTTTTTTTGTAGTTAGTTTTATTTATTCTACTTTTTTTTTACTTTTGAGACCTCATAGGATCACTCTAGTTCAAGTTTAGGTCTGTTCCAGTGTTGGGTTTCTTTGAAAAGTGCGCTCTAAGCGAGACTTCCATTTCGTTTGGCCCACATTTTGTTAAAACGTTCCGATCTCTGCTTCTGGTCTTTGTAGGTAAACACGCTGTTGTACACTCTTCTGGTTTTGGTTCGAATGTTACCATATTAGTCTTGACTAGTTGGTTGTACTTAGCTGAATTTGTTAGTAGGTATTGTTTAGTGATTACTTTATTAGTGATTCTACTTTTTATATTTATTTAAAAAAGTACTTACGTATCAAAAAAGTAATATACTTTCAAGTAAAAAATGAATAAGAAATTTTATGTTTTTAAACTTTATATTTTAAAAACAAATATTATAAGTTTAACAATTTCTGATATTGGCCCTTTATTGAGAAAATCAATAAAAATTAAAACCAAAATGAAATTAAATATAATTTTGTGAAAAATTTGTATCACTAATTCTTATTGAAGAATTAAAATAATTAATCGGTAAATGAATTAATAAAATATCTTTTAAAGAATATTTTTAAGTCTTGTAAAAGAAATTTCGAAACGTTTTTGAAAGAAGATTCTCCCACGCTCAATTAAATTTTTACCGCATCATGATAAATTTATGTAAATTTAAAAACAATGTAACAAAATAAATCTTAATTATTTAAAATTATTATTTTTATATTACTTTCCGTAAAATTATCTTCAAGATTTACGACTTTTTATTATTATATGATTTAACACATGGCCAAGAAATAGACTTCATATTAGCGCTAAATTTTTATAGATTGTTATTACCATATTGTAACATAAACGTATAAAATTAACTGTGAAATTTTGTTACCATAATTTCTTTTTTGTTATTCCTTTTTTAAATTACCATAGGATTTCATTATTATTTGTAATTATTGTATTTAATTTTTGATATAGGACTAACAGTGCGGATAGGTAATTTAAATAGGCTATATACCTGCCTATTTTTAAATCTCTAAAGGCTATTGTCCTTTTTTATCTATTGTATTATAATTCTCAAAATTTACAAAAGAATTATGTGTCCCAAGAATTGTAATTTAATTTTTTACGGTTTTGTTACGTTTTGTAAGTAAATTTAATAGAGATTATTAATGATATAAATTCTTTAAAATTGTATTTTCTTTTTTAATATAGGCCCTATAATTAGGTGTTCGTAATTAATTAAAAGCAATTTTATTGTATTTTTTTTTAAATTTTGCTTATCCAAAATGTATAATATTTTTAAATTAAATTACCTATAATATTTAAATTCTTAACAAAATCAAATTTTTATAATTTATTTTAGCCTGTGTATAAGCTTAAAATTTTGTTAAATAATATTTTTTCTAATTATAAACTTATTTTATTTAATTTTGCAGGTGGGAAAAGAAAATTTGACAAAATGTTCAGATTCGGTATAAAACAAAAAAAGAAGAGTCAATGGCTTAGAGGAGAACACCGCCCAGTGATAGTGCTCCAGAGAATGAAACTTAAGTTACATTAAATTTTTAATTAAATTTGTAGAGTTGTTTCAAATTATGAAGATGTAACGTTTCCCCTGAGGGCTATTTTAAATTTTTTGAAAACTATTTCCCTCTACTATTTTTTTAAATTGTGTTTATTACAAGTTTTAATTTATTTTTATAATTCTTAGTAGGTATAATGATACATAAATATGTAAATAAAAAATTTATTTATCTCGCATTAAGTATTTTACATTATTAACATTTATTTAAGAAATCTGAACTATATTTTACAATGGTAACAACGATTAATTCTTGTAAAACGCGGTATAAATAAATCGATTACTACTTTACCCTACTTTAAACAGCTGATATAGTAATTTTTTAAATTATATTAAAAACATCCCTGTAGCGATAACAAAATGGCAGTATAATAATAAAAAAAATTTCCCTCTTTAACCATTTCATACGTTCCCTATTTAAACAATACTGTCTTAATAAATTCAACCTTCTGTAATTAGCCTACTTCTAATATTATGTTAATGTATCATGTCAATACTTCATCAGCCTTCTGTCGTCTTAAAACAAAATTTTAATATTAATTTACTCTAAATTAATGTAGATTAATTATTAAATCAGGATCAGCTCTAAAATTTTAAATAATTTTAATAATATCAATCTAGTTTTTTTAAATATTTAAATTTAACATTTTAAATATTAAATTTATAATTTTTTTTTTTAATAACCCTATTATCTTAGTGTTCTACACTACTCTTATAATATGGTACATCAAATTACTTAAATTATGTCTAGCATTACAGCTTAAATTATCAAATGAAATATATAAAAAATAGTTCAGATTAAAAAATGCTTTTATGCAAAAGTTAAATTTTGCTCTATGGATGAGTTATTAAAAAAATTTTAGTAGGCCTAATATGTTTATAATATTAAATTTATTTTAAAATATAATGTTATAACTATAATATTAATATTACGGATATTCGTATAGCCTATAACGTGGAATTAAATGTTGTAGTACAATTTAGGCCGGACTTGCCCAAGCGCGGGAATTGTCAATTCTACAAATTTATATTTTAATGTAATCATCTCATAACATCTTTAGGCCTACTATATATTATCTATGCCAATATTTATAACTTTATTTTTATAATTTTTAAGAAGAGCCACAATTTTAACTAAGAAATTCACTATTTGCAAATATAAAGTTTGCAGAGTCTATTTTTATATAATTTAATATTTTAATTAATTGATAAGCTATAGGCTACCTAAGGCTTATCTAATAGCTACGAGTATTTAGGTATCTCAAATAAATTAAAGAAACACTACATTTACATTACATTTTGTATATTTTTGTTTTACGTCTGACTGTTTTGCAATTTCTGCTAATACAGATGGTGGAGGATGATGATATATGAAAATGAGTGATGAAAAAATTCCAGACCTGACCGGTAATCGAAGCCGGGACCCCAGCGTATTAAAAAAATTACAACTAACTTTTGTAGTTGTGATTTATTTTAAACACTTTTTTCTTCTAAGTAGCCTACAGATTAACCTTTATTTTAGGTTAGGCCTACTTTAATTTTAAATTTTCTAATTTTTTAGGTTATCTTTAATTAAATTAAAAATTTTGTGTTTAAAACATTAAATTTGTTCTTTTAAGGTTTTAATTTTATAGTTTTTTATCAGTTTTGTTGACATTTTAAAGGCCTAGCCTATAGGACCATTAAAAATAATAATTATCGATTAAGTAAATATAGGCCTATGTATCGACAATAGGTTAAATTTAGTAGCCTACCTACAGAAGCCATTTAACCGGTTATAATATTTTTCCATTCATTTATGATTATTTAATTTAAATAATTCACTATTTCTTCTCATAAACCGATGTAACTAATCTTTTTATAGTAGCCTACCCCGATAAGCTGTATTAAGGCCTATAATTTAATTGATGTAAGGCAACAAAATACCTATCCTTGTAGTTGGCTACATGGTGTTTTATTTATAAATTTATTTCTCAATTTTCTTTAATCAATAAAATTTTTGTTCTGATCTAGAACAAAATCAGGTCTAAGAAAAATACTGATTTCTAACCTAAAAATCAAACAGATTAACTAAGAGTTTTAATTTTTTAAATATTCATAAGTTATTGTAGGCTATGCTTAGACTATCTATATTAAAAATAGTTGGTATTGATTCAAATCTACCTTTTAATGACTTTAATGTAAGGTTAGGATATTGCGAAATTAGTTTTTAGCATATTAATTTAATTAAGAAAATATTTTATATTATACGAAGTATTTTAAATATTAATTTTAAAATATTAGATTATGAAGTACTTTGCAAATTACAACAGAGAATAATTAAATTTGGGATTAAGAAATAGAATTATTCAACAAATATATGGTGACTTTAATGTGGGGTTAGAAAAGAAGTCTATTTTGAATAATCCCTATAAATATTCACCGGTGGTCATTTTGTAATATTTGATATAATACGATAAAATCAAGTAGGCAATGTAAGATATAAACAAAAAAATTGATATTTATACTGCTCTTATCCGGTTAAAATTTTATAAAGTTTACTTTATATTTTTATAATTTTCACTAAGAAAATATATGCTAATTGTTTACACTATTTAGTAATTAAATAATTTATTAAATACATTGACTTACCGCGCAAACATTGTGTGGTTTGAATTATTACCCGCCAGTTTGGATGATTTTCTTAAGCCGTATTGATAAAAGAACAAACAAAAATAAACAGTTGATAAGATCAAAGTTTAAACAATATACAATTAAATAATCCTTACAAGATCACTCCACATATATCCTTAATAATAGCTTAAAATTAATAATAACGATGATAAGTCACATGCATTTTATTTTAATGAAAAATAAAGAAACACACGACGGCAAACAAGCCACAAATCTCTTCAACAACCAAACATACACCGTGATACAACCGTCCGACCGGTATGACGGTTCGTAACCGACTCACGAGGTAGTTGTGGCGCGAGGCTTTCTTTCCCCACCTCTTATTGGTCATATTCTCCTTCGATCTCATTGGTAAAAATCTAGACAAAAAAATCCTTCCACTCTCATCATTTTTATAGCCTTATTCATGTGTTGACTGGTTGGTAAAAAAGCCATAAAATGGATCAGTTACTGTCAACAGCTTTCATCATCTGGTGTATGATTGAATATTAATATTCCCCCAGCAGCGACGTTTCTTCTATTACCACCAAAGAAGTCACAGTCCCACAGTATTTAAACTATATCGCCTCTATACCTTACACACCTTTTCCTTACACCTAATCTTCTCAAATTACATAATTTAATCAGAATAAATTACACCATTTATGACAACAAATCAGTGCAATTTATTACCTATATCTATCCTTCATTTATTGGAGTACGTTGCATTTAAAATTAAGGATATATCTATACAAAAAAAAACATAATTTTATATTTTTTTTAAAAATTCCCTATTTTAATATTATTCTGAACAAAATTATAAATATTTTTTTCATTAATAAAATTTTTTGCATCAATAAATAGTAAATAAAAATAAAAGCAATGTCATAAAAAACAATTCTATTGAAAATTTTTGAATTTAATATCTCGTTCAAAAATTGAAATATATCATTATTTTTGTGTCTTCTTTCTTACTCCCCCCACAGTAATTATGTATTAATTAATAGGTAATTAATCTATACAAATATTATAAAGACAAAGCGTGTTTTTTGTGCAGGCTAATTTTCAAAACTAATGTAGCTACAGATTTTCATGAAATTTTGACAGCTTTTTTGTATTTATATTGACAGCATCATTTTATTTTTACATTTTCTAAAATGATAACCCCAAGGGCCCTAATAAAGATTTTCATAAATATGTAGCCTATGTGTGTGTTTGTACTGTGAGTACGTATTGCTGTTGAAGTAGATGAAGGGGTTTGATTACTTTTTTTATGCTCCCTGGAGACTCCAGGAAGAGTATAGGACATGTCAGCTATAACATCTGAAAGACATATAAGAAACACACAATGTATCACTACTATCAAGAAAGAAATTCTTGTACGCTATAAAAAGTTTCACCGATCAAGTAATTTTTCAGATTCCTTTTAAAGAAATTCAACCTCACAACATTTTAAAAATTGGGGTAATTTATTCATGAATTTTCTCCCTGCATAAGTAGGTTTTTGTTCAAACAATTTTGTGGAGTGATTAGCCACATAATAATCATTTCTGTTTCTCGTGTTATGATTGTGAACATTGAAATTCTGCATGAAATTAATATTTATATTATTATTATTATTATTATTATTATTATTATTATTATTATTATTATGTGGAGAGACGTACGCGGGGGAAATTATGAAAACGTCGTTTTGTGTGCTGAGTGTTTATGGCGGTGGGGGGGTAGTAGGCTATACAGTCGATCTAGCAGTTACATAATTTCTGTTATACATTTATTTAAGAAAAATTGATCACAGATGTTTCGAGTGCGAAGCCGCGCGGGGTATGCTAGTATACGTATAAATTCAAAACAGCGTTTCTTCATGCATTAGTTTTACTCTTCTGTTTAATTAACCCTCGATCAAAATTTAACCTCGTTCCAAAATTTTAATATACAAAACCCTTTTGAGACCAATCTGGACTTACGGTGTCCAGCTCTTTGGAGTAGCGGCAGAGAGTAATTTAAAGTCGATCCAGGCCTTTCAATCAAAATTCTTAAGACTTGCATCTGGCGCTCTTTTTTATGTAAGCAATAAAACCCTCCACGACGATATCAAAATTCCGACAGTAAAGGAGCTAACTGCGTCCTTGCATAGTACATTTCACGAAAGATTAGATGTCCATCCAAACCAACTATCCCGTGATCTAGCTACAAGGAACTTCCCACCTGTGTGACGTCTCAAGCGAAAATGGAGTAGAGACCTCTTGGTCTAAATATCGGATAATACCCGTAGTTGTAAACAGAGAATGTACCACTAGGTACCTCTTCTCCTTAAAACGAAACTCCCCACCACCATTTAAATATCATATAGCTACGGAAATTGTGCAGCTCAATGTACAGTACTACCGTAATAAAAATTAAAGACCAAAAAAAAATTTTTTACTGAAATGGACCAAGAAACTTACGCGCGCGGCTTTACAACGCCATCGATTGTTTTTATCCCTAAGCGAAAAAGTCATACCACGACCTATTCCACAGACGCGGTTGTTTGTGCAGAATATTTTGGTCTTGTAAATATTCCACAGCCTTTTCTTTTGAATTAACAAGTACGAACTAAATCGAACAAATTCATCCTAGTAGTAGCAGTGACAGCTTTTTTCCGCACAATGTGGTTGGTACTAAATACAACAGAAAGTGAATACCAATTTGGTTTTATCATTACTTAGTAATCATAATTTTATCATTACTTAGTAATGATAATTAATATATTCCATTTTGGAGTACAGTACAATAAGATAAGATAGTACAATTCAGTACTGTAGTGCAATTCAGGTAACGTTATTACTTTCTGTGATAAGATACTAAAATTCAGTAGTTCTACTGTGGGGAGGGGGGAATAAGAGAAAAGAAGAGAAAGAGAATAAGAGAAAAAAGATTTTTTTCAAAAATCATAATTTTAACCAACTGAACTGATTTTCAAAATTTTTTTCTAAACTCAGAATTTTATTCTGTAGGACCCCATGTAGCAAAAAGGTAATTCTGTGTTTTATATCTTTTAAGAACTTATTTTATTCATTGATAAATATTTTGCTTACTGTTCGAGAAATCTTTGTAAAAAATTGAATATAATAAAGGAAATTAACAATGCACCCGTTAATCGTGCTCTGCAATGGAATCTCCCATTCAATTTGACACCAATTTCATAAGAATTGGTTAAATTACAGTTAGGCCTAAGTTATGATTTCTGAAACTAACAGCTTCTTTTCAATCACCTCCTTGGTTTTAAGGGACGAGGGCAAAATTTTGAAATAATCTTCATTCATGATTTTATTGGCACACAAAAATGTTTTCTCCAACTTGTAGCGCAAAAAGTATTTTTTCGAAGATACACTTTTCCCTTAACCAACCTGCCAAAGCTGTTTATTTTTAAAATTAGAAACATACAAATTTAAACGATGATCAACCTTTTCATTTTCGGTAAATTACAACAGCCCTCCCTCCCGCACGCCACTAGATCCCATGGAGGCATCCCTGAAATTAACAGGGCTGCCTCCGTACATACAGTTCTGTTAGCACTACATATGTTCAGAGCCAGTTTCCGCTGCGTTCGTAGAAGCCTACCTCTGTAACTTTTAAATCTTAGGGCTATCCTTCACACAGGTACTTCATACAATAGCCTACCTCTGATGTTGCCACTGCCGCCAACATCAATCTCTTTGCTTGCCCCCTATATTAGGCATCAATCTATTTAAGGTGCTGCAAATTCTTTCGGTTTTAGCCGACGCCTCAATAATATGCAACCGAAAGTTCTTCCAGAGTCCAACCACACTCCGAGGTACTTCAACCTCTTTTCAGGCACCACCTCGACATCACACACCTTGAACTTAATAGGACTAAGCCTCCGTTTTCAGTTGTATCTCTAAGATAAGTTTATTGCACGTTGTGCTATAAAAAAAACACCTTTAAATTTTTTTAGGGTAAAATTATAATCTACATAATTTTATTTGGATATTTAAACTTCAAAATTAATGGTAGGGGAAACGTGCCTAATGTAGCACCCATTTAGAAATTTTACCATATGACTTTTATTTTTTTGGTTTTTTTAAACAAACCATTTAGCCCTTATTATTCAATGGATTGTTTTAAACAAGATATCTACCACAAATTTACGCTTCATGCCGTAAATTTTTAGATTATTACGAAAATATAAAGTTAACTTATTTGTGGAGCGTAGAAATGGTGTTCCTAATAGGCCTATCACACCCCGGATGCGATATTAGAAACACAAATGTTTTGTTGTTTATAATTATTATAAATTATATTTCTTTACGTTATAGGCTACTATAAAAAACCACCTTTAAATTTTTTAGATTGCCCACCAGTATACATAGACAATGAACCTCTCACAAAAACAGATACGGTCAAGTATCTCGGTCTGACTTTTGATAAACGACTAACTTGGAGCACACATATCAAACAGAAACGTTTATTACTGAATTCCCGACTTAAACTTCTATATTCCCTACTTCACAAACGATCAAAATTACCAATGGCACAAAAATTACGCATATATTGTTCTCTTTTGAAACCTATGTGGACCCACGGGTCCCAAATTTACGGTTCAACCAAACCCTCTAACTTGAAACGAATTCAAGTATTCCAGTCAAAAACATTACGCCTTATAGCAAATGCACCTCTTTACGTTAGCAACAAAACCTTACATACAGATTTGAAAACACCACTTGTACAAAATTCCATTGAATACCTATACAAACGCTTTCACGACAACTCACACGAACACGAGAACCCCCTGGTGCGTTCACTTTCCACCGTCCATTTACCTGATAATCCCCCTAGACGCCTTAAAAGACGCTGGAGTAGAAACCTGCTAATTTGATATACAAATTTCATTTTTGGGGAGGCATAAATGGGGGCCCTACCCCTTTTCATGCCTATCATGTCATTTACATTATTGTCATAACCATCACATTTGCTTGTTGTAAAATTTTACAGTTGTAAATAAAGAATTAAAGAGAAAAAAATTTTTAGGATAAAATTATAACTTAATCTACATTTACTTCATGCGTCTGAATGCTTGATGTTTAAACTTCAAAATTAATGGTATTGGAGATATTAATCTCAAATTTTTAAAACCGACACCCTGCTAATATACATATAATTTTTTAAACCATACATGAGGTTTAAGATTTATTAATAATTTTTATAATTTTGTAATATTTTTTATTACTATAACTGACGTATATTTAAAGATCTATTAACATTTATACTGTGCTGCATTCAAGAATTTCAAAATCATTCAACTGTCTTAATGTAGCGTACAAAAATTATTCAGACGCATTATAATTGCTAAGTTAAATTAAAATATTAAAATAAAGAATCATAATATATTAAATTTGATACGAATTTTTAATAAAAATCTTAAAATTTATAAATAAATACATTATTAATATGCATTAAATAATTTAATTCATGTGAAAGAAAACCGTAACAGCGTGAGGTCCTTCTCATTGATGTAACCATGTTGATACAAAAAGTTGAAAACTCCTGTTGCGAGAAACCTGTTATCTAAAGTACATTTAAAGTCCATACGCATATAACTAACTGTAATATGTTGTCGCATGTAGTTCCTAATTGTTTAACACTAAACATAATGACGTATTATTTTGTTTTTAATTTTTCATTCTTTAAAATACAGTTGGCATTTTTCTGTTCATATTTTTGATAATTATTTGTTGGTGTAAGGTGGTTTTAAATAGGTCGTGGGAAAATTTTTGTGTATCGATGAGCCATACAAGTTAAATCAAGTGTTAAAAATAAAAATAAGTAGTGCTTACTTTATTTGTTTTATTAATTAGTAAGTTTTCTATTTTAAATAATAATTTGTTTAATTAAAACACCTAGCTTATATCGTTTAAAAAGCATTTACTGAATATTAAACTGCTACGTAACCTAATCGTGAACATATAAGGCGTTTAAAGAAAATATATTAGAAACATTTGAAAACTAATCAAAATATTTTTACAAACAATACATTTTTGTTTTTTTTTTTTTGGTTAAACGTCCGACTGTTTTGCAAATTGCTGCTAATTCAGACGGTGAAGGATGAAATGAATTTTTTGTAACGTATGAAAAAATGCCATGCCCGAGTGGGATTCGAACCCAAGACCGCGTGATGAGAGGCGAGCACGTTACCAACATCGCCAATACATTCAAATAAAAATTTAACTAGAATAAAAATACAATAGAAAATCATTTCATTTTCACACAGTTCCACCCCAACGTCGTCGCTAATGACCTTGCAGTTGATGTGACGTTAAATAAATAAATTTAAAAAATTACAATAGATCAAATTATATGCCCATAACAGGCAGATGGAGTGTTAAATTATTTGCACTCGATCTGATAGTTCCAGGACTCCAAAAAATAGTTATGTTTTTTATTACATGGTCAGCCAATTATATAACTGAAGCATTTAACAACAAAAGAGTTACAGGTATAAAAAACACCAGTCAGAGTTATCTCCTCTGAGAGCAATAAATTTCATTATACAGCCAGACCCTGTGGTAAATTAAGTGAAAGTGTCATTTGCAGAGTGGAAAATGTGTGCTTTTCAGAGGGTCTGCCATGCTGATAATCGTACTTTTCCACTCAGTGAGGAAGGCAATGGTAAACCACTTCACTCCTCGTTTTACTTCGTATAACCTCTACAGGTTCAAACCAGCCTTTCGGCTGATGACCTAAACATCTATTGTAGGTCTAATAGCTATGTATTTGATTTATAGTACTGTTTTGAGATTACCAAGGCTCGACGACGAAGTGCATGTCTAGTTTTGGCAATATATAACCATCCAGACTTAGGTTTGGCCCTGTAGATACAACCAAAGTCCGAAAAACAAGTTCATTTTGGGTTTTGGCAATCTGCCGGCGTTCAAACCTAGGATTGAACACTTTTTCGGCCATCTGCCTTTTTCGGACTTTGTGCCCAACATGTACTTTATTAAAAACTAGACACCTAAAATTTTAAAACTAAAATCCAGCAATAGACAGAACACTACACCAGTCCTAGGGCTGTCATATTTATAAATAATGTTGTTGTAATTTAGCTTGGTTAACACACCATTAATACTGGGTTTTGAGAAAATAAATCTTAGATTTCATCATTATTTTATTTAAGATAATGTATGAAGCTATTTACAGGGTTTTTTATTCATAAAGTAGTTCTTCCCTTAGAAAAACAATATTAATCGAACCAACGACCTTCATTATGTTAACAATTTCACTCAATTCAACTAACTCAGCGAGATAATAAAATAAGTTGTAACAATAAAGAAACATACTCTTACCAATAATAAAAAATTTATCGATAAAAATACGAATTAATAAATAATCAATACTTGTCCGGAGGGGATAATTTACCTTTACAATAGAATTGTATAATTTTTCTTTCGTTTCTAGAATTCCCATGGCGCAGTCTGGCTTATACTCTATTAACAACAGCCGGAGTTCAATATTATGAATTTTAAATAAGTCAGTGGATACCTAATTCCGTAATTGAATATTCTGTTTTTACATACTTTATACGTGTAGAATAGCGGTAATTTTTTTTATAGAATTACTGTTATTCAAACACCCATTGTATTTTATTCAAATCATTTAACACTTTAATACTATCGCAGATACTGATATTCAATAAAATATTATTCATGTATTAATATAGGTTAGATAATTTTTAAGAAAGAATTAAGTTGTAAGATACTTTGAACTTTATTAAGTTACGTAAATATGAAAATAAAATGTAGTCTGAAAGAATTTAAGTTTTGTGTTTTCTATTGAAAAATTTAAATATTTTAATTTATGCTATTTTGGAATTTATACGATAGAGATCTTGGGAAGCATATTGCAAAAAAAGAACCGATAGTTCTTTTTTAAGTAAAGCTTTTCTCTATAGGGTATATTTGTTGAAAAGTTTAAGGATTCTTTTTACATCCTACTGTTTTTTACATTAATTTTAACGTAGATGATGGATAACAGATGAAAAATTACCAGACCTACCCGAAAATAAACCCCCAGAACTTCTGGTGTAGACGCTAATAGCGCTGACCACTAAAACACGGACCGGATCATTTAGAGATTTATTTTTGTTTGGATTCAACAAAATTTTTTTAAATGTTATTTGTGCTTTTAGAGCTGCCATTATATAAATCCCGGACAGAAACTTAACGTTTTCATCGGACTTTCCTACAAAAATATACTAAGAAAAGACGATCGCCTCTGTAGCCCAGAGGCTAGGATGCTACGTTGCAAAGCGGAAGTTCCGGAGTTCGATTCTTGCCAAGGTCTGGAATAATATTACAAGTCCATCTTAATTTTATTGACTCAAAGTAGCAGGTAATGATTTAGAAATTGACCTGACTTAAAATACCTAAACTATAGAAAAGAACAAATGTATAAAAAATTTAAAGGAAGAACACTTTTCGCTTGTATATTTATCTAAGTATATTTTTATGTGATAGGTTTTACATTCATTATTTAATTTATATTTTAAAGTTGTATAAAAGTCTTAGACATTGGATTACTTTGGGTAAATTGGGATCGTACAGTGTCGTAGAGTTTTAAGGATAATTATTCTGACCCTAGCAGGAAATCGAACAAGGGACCTTCCATTTTGCATTCTTGCCATCTAACAACTGCTTTTCGGAGTTACCGCTTTCATTATAATACGACCAGAAATATCAAAAAGTGAAAAAGAGTATTCAAACAGTTAATTTTTGTAAATTAGAAGTAGACTATGTAAGAACCCAATAATTTATGGAATAGACACTAAGAAATTTAGTAAATTACACATTTTCTTTTTCAAATAAAAGTTTTATAAATCGACAAAATAAAAGGTTTATTTTGGATAAACTTGTCTAGCCATAGGCCAAGGTACTTGACTTTATCGTCTTGCAAAATATTTTTATTATTTAAACAAACGGATAAATGTTCGGAGGTGAAAGTGAAAACCTATCCTTAACGGATTAGTTTGTGTTAGCCATTAACTTCCACTTTTTCAGACAAATTTCAACTTTTCAACAAATTTTCCTCGAGAATCCATTTCGTTTCTGAAGTCACGAAGTCCGTTCTTTTCTTTTCACGTTATCACTGCCGTCCGTTCTTTTCCGTAAATCACCAGGATACGATCTAATCACAACCAAGGTCTTATAAGAACTTCCTCATTCTGGATTACGTTTTATTTTACTTCTATTTTAATGCCGTACCTTGTACAGTATTTTTCCGATTCAATAAAAGCAATCAATAATTGTGTTTTTCCAAAACCTGGCAAGTCAGTTTATTGTACATAACTGTACCACATTATAGGTCTTATATCACGTTTCCTCCTTACCCACAACGGGCAGGTGAAGTATTAAATTAATTGCACTCAATCTGTTGGTTCCAGGGCTACAAAAATAGTTATGTTTCTTACCACCTAGTCAGCCAATTATACGACTGAACTATTTAAGAACAGAAGAGGTAGAGGTGTAAAACACACTAGTCAGAGTTTTCTCCTCTGCGAGTAATGAATTTCACTATACAGCCAGACCCTGTGGTGAATGAAATGAAGGTGTCATTTGCAGTGTGAAAAGTGGGTGCTTTTCGGAGTCCCTGGCATGCTGATAAACATACTCTTTCAACTCAGTGAGGAAGGCATCAGTAAACCACCTCACTCCTCGTTTTTACTTAGTAAAACCTCTAAAGGTTCAAACCAGCCTTTCGGCTGTTGACCTAAACAACAACATCAAGTTTCCAAGCTCTTTGAACTACTTCTCTTGTCTGGACTACTTAATTTCCTTGAAAAAAGTATATTAACCCCGGTACTTTAATTTGGCTTCCGTTCTCACCATTTAAGATTCAATAATTACATCGGATCGCGGATTTTATCGCGAATGGCTTGGATAGAATTAAAGTTTGTGATAGCGGTCTTCCTTGACATATGTCCAGCATTTAAAGAAGTGTGGCATAAGTGGCTTCCAGTAAAACTAAAATCTGTTCTTCCAGATACATATTTCCTCATTATACGGTTATTTTGTGAACACAGATTTTTTGAAGTCCTACAAAAATTCTCAGAGTTGTATCTGATCAAAGCTAGAGTCCAACAGAGAACAATTATCTCAGCATTATTACATATTACGTTTACGCACGATATTCCAGTTGCAGATAATGTACGAACATTCTGATGATGTATTATATCTTCTTCTTCTTCTTCTTCTTACTATCAAGGATTAGGCATAAGCCTGTTCCGAACTCGCAAACCATCCTGCACGTCCACAGAAACACGAGACATTCCAACCCTTAGGCCTACATCTCGACTACTGCCATCGTCTTTGAGGTCATCCCACCTCCCTTCTTCCAACTGGAACATATTCCGTCACTTTTAGAGGTATTCTCTCCTGTGGCATCCGTTCCAAATGTTGCCGCCATTGATTCCGGTACTCCTCCACTTTTTCCTTCAAGCTAAATACACCCAACTTGGATCTAATTTCTTCGTTATGTATTAGATCCAGCCTCGAGCAGCCCTTCACCCTTCTTAAAAACGTCATTTCAGCTGCTTCGTTACCGCAAAACGCCAAGATGATGTATTATATAATTTTTTAAATTAACAAAAAAGTAATTTTTTACAGTTACCAATTATGGTATTGAAAGGTACTTTAATAGAGATAATCAAATAATATCGGAGTTGTATAAAAAATAAAATAACGTAGTCCAATATATTTTACAAATATTTTTAAACGATAGATTATTAAATTTTCCGACGTAAGACTTACTGTTTTATGTAGCCATTATTTTGAATAATGAATTATTTAAGTACGTTAATGTCTTTATTTCAAATTACAATAATGGAATATAAACAGGTATTATAAAATCATAATTTTCCGTCCGTCGGGATATTGGTAAAGTTGTAGTTTTAAATAAGATTGTATTACATTAGATCGTAGGGTTAAGACCTGTTTTATTCTCTTATTAGAGGAAATTATCATGATTTATAATAGCAACAAATAATCTAGCTTACTCTATTCTTTTATATACGTTATTCTTATTCCCACCCCCATCACAGCATAACTCATCTATCGATAATGAATTATCTATTGTCATAATTTATATGCCAGGGCAACTCTAATCATTGTAATTATTGAACGAGCGGGTAAGTAGATTATGGAAAATGTAACTAAGTTATGGCCATCTTTGTGCATCGTGACCGTATTAATATCACACATGAGAACAGCTTGTTGATTAATTACATTAATCGAAAATTTTCAGCCAAATTAATTAATAATGTTATTCAAATTTACAACAATACTTTTATACATTCCATAATAATAATTTTTGTTTAAATTTAGAGTTATTTTTTCTACCGTGAACCACGAGTTTATCATATATGTGAATCTGTGTATAGGTATGTAAAGAAGATTATGTGTAGTCTACCGGTTTGTCATACGTGACCACATGGATTCAGTATAGACGAAAAGCAAAGTGATCTATCACTACGTTTTTTTTTACTTTCTCTTGCCTACATGAATATATAGGAAGGAAAGTATTGTTTTCATGTCGATTTTTCAAAATCGAGTTTTTATCAGTTCTACATGTTTTCAGACCCCCTGAACCCAAAAAAACACGTTATTAGCAATTGGTGTGTGTGTTTGTGTGTGTGTGTGTGTGTGTGTGTGTGTGTTTGTGTGTGTCTGTGAACTGAATATCTCAAGAATGGAACAACGTACGAAGTTAAAAACTTGAAACTTAAGTTAGATACTAAAGGACCCGACACGAACATTTTCATCAAAATCGGTCAACCGGAAGTAGTAGTTTCATGTCATTTTTCACTTTTTTGCAATTTTCTCAAAAACGTCTTTTACGATTTTCTTTTTAAAATCACCTCATTTACTACGTTTTTATACTCTACAAGATAAGATAGGCGCCATGTCTGCTGAAATTCTTGGGGAGGCTGTTTTCTCGTAAAGAAATTGTTTTTGTAAGATTGCGACTTTAATAATGCATGTTAGCGCAAAAAAATGTAGCCTAATAAAAGTTGTAGAGAATTGAAAACCCTACAACTTTTATTTCAAATAGGCTATTTATTTTTATAACGCTTAGTTTAGCGGTAGGCCTAATTAGTGATTTTCTGATTTTTTTCATGAAAATCTGTAAAAAAATCGATTTTTTTAAGATTTCAGCCTTGCATTTTACGACAAAAGTGTATATAATCAAATTTATAGGAATTTAAAGATTTACAGCTTTTATTTAGAGAATTTTTCTCTACAGAGCCTAGTTTAGCGAGAAACTATTTTTATTTTGCGTCTTTCACTCATGATTAAAATTAGGTTATGTTTATTGAGGTTAGTTTATTTGTTTATTTTTAATGTTTTATCTGCTTTAATATTCTTATCTCACATGGTCAGACAATTATATGACTGAAGCATTTAAAGACAGAAGTGGTAGAGGCGTAAAAGACACTAGACACAGTTATCTCCTCTGAAAGAAATGAATTTCATTATAGAACTATACCCTGTGGTGAATGAAGTTAAGGTGGTATTTGCAGGGTGGAAAGTAGATGCTTTACACAGGGCCTGGCATGCTGATGAGCATACTTTTTCACTCAGTGAGAAAGGAAAAATAGCAAAACAGCGTAATGCGAACGAACAGCTAGCAGCTAGTTTAGTTAAAGCGCTAGTGACTTTGAACATGTTTGATTTTACTAGCCCTAGTAAGGAAGGAAAGGTCAAATGATTCACTAGCGCTAGTAAATTAGCTCGGTGTGAACATTTGGAAATATTGCTAGTTGCTGGTAAGCTGTACTTTGTAAACCAATACACAGCACAAAACTCACTTATGTTCTCAGAGCACTGGCATTAATTAACAAGCTCCGCGGTAACCGTCAACTACGCGCTAGTACATCCTGCTAGTAGTAGCAGCTAGTAACTAGCATTGTGGGAATAGGTCATTAGTAAAGCCTAGGGCCTAGAGGTTCAAACCAGCCTTTCGGCTGATGACCTACACAACAATAGTAAGACTTGTTCAGCATCGATCTCTCCCTCAGTTCTGTCTTCCAGAATGTTTTACTCCGTGGCAGCAAAACTTGGGTTCTTACAAAGAGAAAGAAACAGAAGTTGGAAACTGTGAAAATGCGTTTTCTAAGAAGGGTCAAGGTCTGTACGAGAAAAGTCAGGATTCGAAATTGCACTATAAAGAAAGTGTTGCAGACAATAAAAGTGTAAACGAGATAATCAGTTTACTAACGCAATATGGATAGAACATCTTCAAAGAATTAAGGAAAACAATTCCAAACCAGTTTCTAGGATACAGACTGTAGGAAGAAGAAGCTTGGGAAGACCTCTAAAACACTGAAAGTAATTTATTGTAATTATATTCTACTGAAATATAAAAAAATTTGATGTTCGAACAGGCTGGATGGCCTACGACATGAAGAAAAAAAAAAGAAAAAGATTAGTGAAAACTGTAATTCAATAATTGAATATATTTCACTTGTCATATTTTGTTAAATGAATATAAATTAATTATGAAATTCATTACTCCGCACCGTTAATAAATAGTTAAACAAATATGTAGTTATAAAATTCTTTAAATTTTCCTTATTAATTTGGAACTATTAATATAATCTTAAATTTCGTGAAACATGTTTGTGACATTTTTGAGAGGTAGTCGTCATTTTATAAAACATGTTTAATCGTGTAAGATCGGTTTCAACTTAAGCTTCTGAATGCGTTAAAGGTATCAATTTAAGGTTATGTTAAGGTTATAAATAAATCGAAGAATCTAACTACAGGCCTAATAACCTTTTAAAAAACTCATAGTAAATATAATAACGCTAACAATTTAAGATATTTAGTAAAGTAGAAACTGCAATAAGAATTAAGTTTCATTTGCATAATATGTAAAGTTACGGTAAGTAAAACTTTAATAGGCCTTAGAGCGTAAAACTATTAGTTGATACATAATACATATATACGTTAAGGTGGTAATCGTGTATCCTTACATTATGAAACATACAGGCCCAACATTTGTATTATTTTTATAATCTTCCCTTATATACTTAGTACATAATATATATGAAAATGTGCGCACATATATATGCACACGAGCGCCCCCTAGAGCCAACTGTGTGCCACATATGTTCAACCTTACCTGACCTTTTCTTTTAACTTCAACCTCATTTACTCATTGACTTTGTATGGTTATAGTTTTGTAGTGAAACTACTACAAAGGAGTATAAAATTAAGATAACAAATACTTGAAGTAAGTTTTAAGTTTTATTCTTCTTCTATACTTTAATCTATTCCATTATAATATATACTTCATGTAACTTATTAAAACTTAAATTATACCTAGTTATATAAAGTTATATGGTTTATGTTTATTTTGTAGAGAGGAACAAAAGATAAGAGTATTCACATACCAACCTTTGTTACTTCTCTGTTTTACATTAATATTTCTTATTATTATCTTATTTACAATACATTAGATATTCTGTATTATTTCTAAAATATTTATTTGTTTATATCGTGCTTTTTAAATTAAAATATTTTTTAAAGGTTAGTGTAAACTAATACTACTGTTCAATAGACTTCGTGTTGTAGTAGTATGTAAAAATATACACGTGCTTTTATTTTGTCTTTGATTTTAATTACGGTGCTATACAATGAGCTGCACCCCAATTTTTAATGTGATTACTTGGAATCCTTTAAAAATATCTAAAACTTACTTGATTGGTGAAACTTTTTATAGTGTACAAGAATTTTTTTCTTAACTGTAGCTAGTAGATCAATGTGTGATTAAATTGTGTAGGTGTTATAACTTTTTGACATATCCTATACTCCCTCGGGAGTCTCCTAGACGCCATTTGAAAAAGAAAAACAATTTCCGTGTATAATATTTAACGGGTTTGGGGAATTTTACTTTCAGGATAAGAGGTATCCAGTTGCAATTTCTCCGTGGTGTAGACCCTTATTCAGAATAAGAGGTCTCTACTCCATTTTCGCTTTACAGTCGTACAGTAGGGAAGTTTCTTATAACCAGGTCGCAGGCTAGTTGGTTAGGATGGTTACCTAGTTATTCGGGAAATGGAAGGACGCAGTTAGTTTCTTTACTAACAGAAGTTTTAAAATCCTGGTGGAGGGTTTTATTGCTTACATAAAAAGAAATGTCAAAAACATTTATCTTAAAAATTTTGAACGGCCTGGATCGACTTTAATCTCTTTTTTCTCTACCGCTGACCCAAAGAGCTGGACATCATAAGTCCAGATTGGTCTCAAAAAGTTTTGTAAATTAAAATTTTGGAACGGAGGTTCAATTTTGATTCAGGGCTAATTAATCAGAAGAATAGCTTCTGGTGACAATAAAGTTCTGAACGTTTTGTACGCAGATGATGCTTCCAAGATAAGGAAGCTAGATATCTGAAGACTGACGGGGAAGACACGCGGCATCAATGTGCTATAAAAATAGGAAAAGGGAAGTGGAACATTCTGTCGGCCCTCCGCCAAATGTAGGTGAAGTGAAACGTAAATGAATAATTGAATCGTAACTTAAGATTTAAAATACTGACGTGGTAAATTAATGATTTTGATATTTCTCTGCAATACACAACATCGTTGTGTACATAAAACATCGTTGTAACTACTTGTAACAAGCCGATAATGTAAACATATAATAATGTATTATGTACAATGGGAATAACTTGTATTTTGGGAAAATTTGGCAGAGGTAGGTTCACCACAAGAACGTTACATCTTGTTTAGTGGAAAAATCACGTTGCTTGTGGCACGAGAAAGAAAATCTTCCGTTCTTTTGTTAAAAGCTCCTCCATTTATGCTTAGATGTTTGGACTTTTCTACCAAGATGAAAATAAAATAACAGATAAACGGAAACAAATTTTTGGAGAAGGATTAGTCAATTGACTGAACTAGGTCGAGTTAGAAATGGAGAGATTTTTAAGTAAGTTGACAAAAAGTTTTACTGACAAGATTGAAAAAATATGAAGAATTGAAAAGGATACGTTTCCGCAGAAGATCTATGGGTTTCAGCTAGCCGGAAGAAGTGAAGACGACCTAGAAGGGAGTGGACGAATGTTTTGCATGAGAGGTATGGGAAGAACGAATCTTGAGGTTGAAAAAGTATTCAATATAAATTCATGGCGTTTTGGATTGCGGTAAATGGCGTACTTCTGTAGAGAAACTGCTATCGTAATTTTTGTAATAACCCTTTATATTTGTATATGCTGGTCTTTAATTTCATTTACAAGATAGTAATGACAAAAAGATATAGAAATAAAAGATAAAAGGATAATTTCTTGGCATATGTAAAGTTTAGTAAGAAAATGAGAGAAATTTGTTACGATGAAAGAAATCAAATTTCTAATTTAGCACTGAAGTTATTATCGGTCAGTAAAACAATTAATCGTAAGGTCTGGATGTATTCAGCCAAAAATGTAATAAGTACGCGTGGGAGACAGCCGGAAATGTCTAAGTAAGAATTTGTAATTTACTATATCTTTATTGCACTAATTGTCTATGTCTTAAGGCCAATAATTAATCAATTTCTTTGACATTTAAAAACCATTAATAAGAAAAGGAAGTAAATTAATATTTTAATTGTGATTTCGAATTGCAACGTGGGATAGCATGTATATGAACTAGGCCTTTATAAAAAATTCATGAAAGCCCACCGAAATGTTTTTGGTAGAATTTAACCCCTAACCTAACCTTATAAAATATAAATTAATATCTAACTATTTACGATTTATCTTTTGGATAATAATATTATCAATTCATCTATTTATCGCTAAGATAAAATATTGTTTGTAAACAAATTATTAATAATAGTAATATTACAAATTATTTTCACTTAATATTGGTCTATTGAACAATATAGGTAAAAGAGATTATTAATATAAACTAACCTAACATTACGCCAAGTATTTATATTTTAGCAATGCCTTGTTATTGAACAATTTATTATTGTTATGCAAATAAATATTTGCATTTTTATTCTACATATTCAAATAGGTTAAATAATATAACCAGAAGGTAAGTAACCTAACCTAACCTGCCTACCCACTATTGTTTTTATGTAGGTAGGTATATTTGTGAGTGAGGTTTCTATGTGAGAAAAATAGAAATGCTTAAAGCTACAAAAATAAGAAGGTTTACCTTAAGTAAAAATGTTAACGATGAAAGTTAATAGCTTCAATATTGATAACTGAAGGCAATTTATAAATTATAACCTATCTTAGGTAAAGGTCATCTTCGCGTTAATTTTTGATTATGAATTTTAAATTAGTGATATCTTTTATTTTCTATGTTAAATATTTTTGTTCATTTGATGATTTATTAGTCTGGTCCATCTAGTACAGGCCGAACTTGTTAATGAATAATCAATTATTAGAAAAGATTTTCGACAAAATTTAGCTTAATTCTTCTATTTCGATAATTCTTGTTACCGATAGTTATAGTGACCCAGTGCAGGAAAAGTAGAAAAATATAAATTTTTAGTTTGATACACAGAGATATTTGCCCATAACGGACAGGTGGAGTGTCAAATTATTTACACTCAATCTGTTCGTTGCAGGGCTAAATTAAATAGTTCTGTTTCTTATCACATGGTCAGCCAATTAAATGACTGAATCATTTAAGAACAGAAGAGGTAGAGGTGTAAAAGACACTAATCAGAGTTATCTCCCTGAAAGTAATGAATTTAATTATACAGCCAGACCCTGCGCTGTATAAAGTGAAGGTGTCATTTGCAGATTGGAAAATATGTGGATTTCAAAGGGCCCGGCATGCTGATAAGCGTACTTTTCCACTCAGTGAGGAAGGCTGGGTAACCACCTCACTCCTTGTTTTACTTAGTAAAACCTCTACAGGTCCAAACCAGCCTTTCGGCTGATGACCTAAACAACACACAGAGATATAAAGTACTATTCTGAACATTTTAATATAAAAATCATTTATTTAAGTTCAAAATAACACAAGTTTTGCGCTGTTGAAGTTTAATCTTTAAAAATTTACCTACATTTTGAGAAAAATGCGTTTAAAGTTTTCTTGAGTATAGGCCTATTCCGATTCAGAGTAGGCCTACACCATTTGTAACTCATCAGATAGTTCACCACACGACGAATAATCACTTAATATTTTTAAAATAATTTCTTCCTTCGACATTTTTTCCAAAATAATAATAATCTACAATATAAACGCTTCACACAACACTGATGACTGAACGCACAACGCAAACAACATTGCGTACAAACAAACATGCAATAGATTTTGGTCCCAGATTATGCATAGAATATTTGTATACTAACCTAATCTGAAATTAATTGTAGTAAAAAGTATTAAAAAGTGAAAAATTAAATATCTATTGGTAAACGTAGATTGACCGAGCTTTTAATGCGACTTTAAATAAACTAAAAGAAGTTTGTAAATGCTTGATTCTTGAGTTAAATAAAAAATTGTCGTGTATCTTGTGATAGCAAAGCGATTTATCAACGGGAGAGTCTAAGAAGATTTAAAGTTTCATTAATTCTACAATTGCAAAAATACTTTATTCCATTTTCATTGGAACCTCTAGAGGCTTTACTAAGTAAAGCGAGAAGTAAGGTTGTTTACTATGCCTTCCTCACTGAGTGGAAAAGTATACTTATCAGCACACCAGACCGTCTGAAAAGCACCTACTTTTCACCCTGCAAATAACACCTTCACTTCATTCACCAGAGGGTCGGGTGTATTATGAAATTCGTTACTCGCACAGGAGATAACTGTGTCTAGTGTCTTTTACACCTCTACCACTTCTGTCCTTAAATGCTTCAGTCATATAATTGGCTGATCATGTGATAAGAAAAAGAAATATTTTTTGTAGCCCTGGCCACCTGCCTATTATGATCAATCCGTTTTGATAACCTAATATTAATCTATTGTATTCTTGGAGTCATATAAAGGAAAATATTTATAAATTTTTTTGAACAAATTAACCAAGTAGATAAATTGGTGTACTATGCCTATACTTAGATCCTATTACAAAAAAATATCGATCATTGATTGTGTTTGATGAATCGATCTGTTAGAGAGATTGTTATTTGTTTTTAATACCAGAGGTTATAATAAAAAAATTTAATTATAGAGAATTACTTTAATTAACGTTGGTAGGTAGCTTTGTCAAACACAATAAGACCTCCTAGGGACTCAACCTATCGATCTTGTTGGAGGTTCAAACATCTTCTTCAATCAGGTAGGCTACATCAAAGCTTTGCAACCTCTACTCTTATTGTCTATTTTACAATTATGCCTCCTATTAATTATTTTCGGCTTAGGGCTTTATTTTAATTTTATCAACATGTCCTTAAACAATTAATCTTAAGACAAATATTAGTGATCTACTGGTTCGAGTTTGATATATATATTTTTTTAGATTGCCGCCTCAGAAGCTCAATCGGTAGCCTGCTGAAGTTACATCAGGGTTCATCCTCTTTAGGGATCTGAAAAAATTAAAATATGCAATGATTAATGAATTCAAGTAATGTGAAATACTTCACGCTTAATTAATTAACATTCTATAAAAATATATCTCTTCAGATCCCTATAAGCTATTAAATTTATAGTCATCGTTTTCAGCTTTATCAAGAGATATTTCTAAAATTTTAAGATAAATTTTGGTATTAACTTGATATAAATCTGTTTCCAGTAAGTCAAATATCCAAATAATTCAGCGCTTCCAGACAAACGTTCTCCGAGCTCTAACAGCTGCACCCTGGTGCGTGACACATAACTATATTAATTTACAAAGACCTCTTGTTGTTGTTTAGGTCATCAGCCGAAAAGTTAGGTTGAACCTCTAGAAGTTTTATTTACTAAGTAAAACGAGGAGTGTGGTAATTTACCTCGCCTTCCTTTTTGAGTGGAAAGTATGCTTATCATTATACCAGGCCCTCTGAAAAGCAACTACTTTCCTCCCTGCAAATGACACCTTCACTTCATTCACCACAGGGTCTGGCTGTATAATGAAATTAATTACACTTAGAGGAGATAACTCTGGCTAGTGTCTTTTTCACCCCTACCTCTTCTATTCTTAAATGCTTCAGTGGTATAATTGGCTGACCATGTGATACGAAACAGAACTACTTTTTGTAGCGCTGGAACTAGTAGATCGAGTGCAAATAATTTAATACTCCACCTGCCTGTTATGTGCATTACTAAGGTATAGAAATAATATTTATTGTTTTAGGGTAGTTACCCACTTTCTGCCCCATAAGAATAAGTTGTCGTAAATTAAACAATTTTTTTCTAAAATTACGTTTTCGTCGAGGTAAGTGTTGATGAGAGGCAAGATTCTATAGCTCAACGAATTAGAGACTGCAGATGAAGGCGGAGCATAGTGACCTAGATCACAACACAGATCCAATTGACTTCGTTAGCCGTATCCTGCGTTGTCACGTGTAGTCTCGCTGTGGATAAGAGCCTAACAAAAAGTCAGCTGGAGTTCAGTGGAACAGAGTGTGACTTAGCGACACCTTCACTTCATTCACCACAGGGTCTGGTTGTATAATGAAATTCATTACTCTTAGAAGAGATAACTCTAGCTAGTGTCTTTTACATCTCTACCTCTTCTGTTCTCAAACGCTTCAGTCATATGCTGACCATGTGATAAGAAAGAGAACTATTTTTCGTAGCCCTGGAACTAGCAGGTTAGTGCAAATAATTTAACACTCCATCTGTCTGTTATTGGCAAGATCTCTTATCTCAAGAGTTAAAGAAAAAATTTTAGTATAAAATGCAAAAAAACAGCTTGAATATCACAAAATTATTGGGTACAATTTATGGGACAACAGTTGTACAATACGAAACCTAAATCGGAGGCACCCGATAGTCTTAACCTATTTGTTTGATAACCTATATTACAATACTATTGTCTTTTTTAAATTTAGCATTAATATGTTATTGTAATCTATACATTCCTGTGAACAGTAGGGATATTTTAGTTACAGGGAGTCTGACTTCCTACAAAACTTAATTTTAAGTTATTTCCATGTTTCTCAAGACCTATAAAAAATATAAATTATTTATTTTTGCTTTTTTTAGATCTGTCATTTTTAGTTTCTTACATGGGTATTCACCAATTATAATGAAACCAGGTTAAAAAGCCCCAAAGTTTCTAATATTCGCTGGAAAATAAATTACAAAAATTATATTCTCAAAAATTATTGTAGGCCACATAATTCAATTTCCCTTCACAAGGAACTAAAATGTTGAACAAACATGAAAATTCAGTTACATAATCATAAGAATTTTATCACTTTTAAGAAATCTGTTATAAACCCTGCAAAATAGATGTTTCTAGAAAATTAGTAAATAATACTAAATGGTCTTATTAACAAAAACTTTCACAAATATTGGTACGGACGGGGTTGGTCTAGAGGTAAAGTCGTAGCCGCGAGTCAACTGTTTAACAGCTGATTTTCGGAGACAAAGGTTCCTGGTTCAAATCCTAGTAAAGGTATATTAATGACTTTTATACGAATTTGAATACTGGACAGTGGTTACCGGTGTACTTTGACGGTTGAAGTTCAATTAACCATACTCTCTCAGGAATGGTCACCTCATTTACACGTCAAACACATCATCCTCATCTCATTGGGTTATGGGGTTGCTTATTGTTCTGAATTGAACAGATTGCAACGTACACACATTAGGGATAAAAAAAATAACATATTGGTAGGTTACCATTGGAAATCGCGGATTTCTAACTTGTTCGAGTGTAAAAATCTGAAAATCAAACTTTTATTTATTTCAGCCGCTTAAATTTTCCCCTTAACTATAATAACGAAATTAATTTCTTAGTAAAAGACAGTTTATGACAAATAATCAAACAAATGTTGAGATAAGGAAATCCTTTTTAAAATATTTATCTGAAGTGATTTATTACATGTAGGGGAAGTAGGATAAAGCAAGATTAAAAGGGATGAAAATGTGGTTATAACAGACAAAAAAGCAAATAATGAAGTATTACCTGGACTCCATTGTAAAAGAAAGATCATTGCAAGCTTTATTTAAAAAGAAAGAACAAATTTTATTGGGAACATAATGAAATAAAATTATTTTATTGTGATTATTTTGTATGATAAGATCCTAGGCCAGAGAGGAGAGGGAAGGACAAGGAACCAAAACTGAAAAGGATTAATGAAAAATATGAGATTCAGTAATTGCTTTGACATAAATAGAATAGTTTCTGAAAGGAACTCATGGTTGCAGTGACAATGGGTTGGCTTTAGAATATGAATGAAGGAGTGGGGTATAAAAGTATTTTGTTTTATTTTTTGATAATTAATAAAACGTTATGCGTGATTAATTAATATAGTAGTCTAATTACTTAAGTATAGAAACGGATGTTTGTAGGTCATCACCCCAGAAACTGCTTTCAACCCCTAAAGGTCTTGTGCAGTATAACTGTGAAATTATTCAGTTTATTACCTTCTTTGTTGGACAGAAAGGAATATCAAAATATCAGTATACCGGTCGTCCTATGGAATTTTAACCACAGAGAAATTGCATTGATTTTCATTACAATATTTTCTTAATATTTTTTAATACTTATATATCGTATTTGTTAATATTTTCTTCCAACGAATAAATGAAGACTTATTATTGTCAGGAATCATTAGAAAATGTTTAAACCTTTTAAAAAATATCAATTTTGATACATTTTAAGCTGTGTTTTAGCTTAAATACAGAAATACATAAATTTGTAACCGTTTTCCATTTAAGTATTGTAAATTTTATCAACTTTTCGCAATGTTATGTTTGGAGATGGTGAGATAGGTGGGTCAAATTCACTAGCGGTAAAAAAATTTTATAGTTCAAAAAATATTGGAAATATTAAAAAAAATTATTTATTAATTTTTTAATTTTGACAGTTTGTTTTATCATCTAAAATTTATTTACTTAAAAATTTGTTTTTTAAGCAAATTCAGTATTATTTAAAATACCTTACATACCTCAGAAAATAGTTGTATGGAAATTGTTGTTGGAATGGTTGTGTGGAAATTGTTGTATGGCCTCAGAAAATAACGAACCCCTTTACCTTTTCAATTGAGCCCTTTGTATATTTTATGTGTGAAATCAACTTACTTCCACAGGTACTTTGACGTAGACGGTAGAAGACGTACAAAACAACCTCCTCTGCCCTCTAAATGATTTAATCGTTTATTTGAATTAGCAAAAGAGTAGAAAAATGATTTTTATTCACAGTTATTGTACTAACAGATCAACTGGAATTATTTTTAAACTCCATTGTAGAGATGGCCTTAAAGGCGCCAGTAGGAAATTACTTTTTGTCATAATTAAAACCATAAAGTCTGTAAGTTTTTGTAATTAATTCTTTTAATTTTTCAAAGAGCACAATCAAAGTGCTAAGTTATTTTGTGGCAAAGAATTTTAATTCGTGTAGATCAACACTAATAATTTTGTTCTTAAAGGGACTTGCAACAGGAAAATTGAAAAGTTGTTATTTGGTTTTGTTTTTCATCTAAAATATTTTACACTTCCTTATACAAAAAAGTAGCTATGTTTATTATTTTACGATTGTTTTTTTTTCTTTGATTACGTGTGTTATTAAAGATACCATTTAATTATTAACAAATGTCTTAACCACGAAGAGTAGTTACCGGTGTATTTTGATGGTTGGAAGTTCAATTAACCATACTTTCTCAGGAATGGTCAGCATGAGTCTCTACAAGACTGCACTTCATTTACACGTCATACATACGAGGTGTGGCTATTAAATAACGAGACTGACGTTGTAAAAAATTTTATTTTTATTTTATACATAATCACTTACTGTCACCTTAAATATATACTCCTTCTCTATCCCTACAACGCTCCAAGCGAATTTTTTATTGTTAGAAACAGTGCTGGAAGTCATCTTCTATCAGCTCCTTCAGGACACGTGCCGCTTTCTCTTTTACAGCTTCCACAGACTCAAATCTTATCCCTTTTAATGCAGATTTCACCTTTGGAAACAGGTAAAAGATAATAACATGTGATGAAACGTGGTTTTTTACTTATGATCCGGAAATGAAGCGCCAACTCATGCACTGGAAGAGCCGAACTTCACCGAGAGCCAAAAAAAGCTCGAATGAGCAAATCAAAATTTAAAGCAATGATGATTGTTTTTTTTTTTTGATATCCACAGGATTGTGTACCTTCACTGGGCCCTGAAGGTCAAACAATTAATCAATATTACTACCTTGAGGTACTTTCTAAACTACGTCAAAGAGTAAGGAAAAAACGTCCCGAAATGTAAAAGGACAAATCATGGGTTCTCTACCAAGACAATGCGCCAGCTCATTCCGGGTTATCTGTTATCTGTCAAGAGGTTCCTACCCAAGTACAGCTTCTCAGTGTTAGAACATCCACCTTATTCACCAGATCTTGCACCATGTGACTTCTACCTGTTCCCTAAGGTGAAATCTGCAATAAAAGGGATAAGATTTGAGTCTATGGAATCTGTAAAAGAGAAAGCGGCTCGTGTCCTGAAGGAGCTGACAGAAGATGACTTCCAGCACTGTTTCCGACAATGTAAAATTCGCATGGAGCGTTGTAGGGATACAGAAGGAGTGTATATTGAAGGTGACAATAAGTTAGTGATTATGTGTAAAATTAAAATAAAATGTTTTACGTCAGTCTCATTATTTAATACCACACCTCGTATTTTACACTTCCTTATACAAAAAAAGTAGCTATGTTTATTATTGTACGATTGTTTTTTTTTCTTTGATTACGTGTGTTATTAAAGATACCATTTAATTATTAACAAATGTCGTAAACTACGAACAATAGTTACCGGTGTATTTTGATGGTTGGAAGTTCAATTAACCATACTTTCTCAGGAATGGTCAGCATGAGTCTGTACAAGACTATTCTCATTTACAAGTCATACATATAATCCTCATTTAATTGGGTCATGGAGTTGTTTATTTTCAAATTGAACACAAATTGACTGCTATGTACACACAATTGGGTTTAATTTTTTTTTCTTTTTGAAGGGCATTATTATCTTAGAAGGATATTTTGATATTTTGTTTTTATTGCGTTTTGCAACAAACCTTGTTTTGTTTATAGCCAAATAATATTGAGATTGTCTCAGTGTATTGAAGTGACTTTTGTTAAAGTTTAAAACTTCGGCGCAATATTCCCGAAAATTCGTTTTTACGTGTAAATGAACAATTATACCTGAAACCGTTGAAAATACCAAGCTGAAATTTGGGAACATAATTTACATCTATCCTGAGTTAATTGTAGTAAATTGTTTAATGTTACACGTTAGTTTGGTTTTTGAACGTAAATATTAATATAATCGAGAAATTTTTTCAAACTATTTCAATTTTTTTATATCTGAAATGAGTAATTTTACTACAACACTTGCAAATTATCCGTATTGACAGTTCTGCAAAGTTTCAGTTGGCTTCTTGCAACGGGTTTTGATAATACGAGTCATAAATAGGTTCTATATTAATACAGATACCAGTTACGGGTCTTCTTAATGTAAAAAAAATAATTGTTCATCAAATTTTTTAATAACTTATATTATTCATTATTTTCTTCCTGAATAGTAAGAGAAGATGAAAACAGTGGATAACGAGAGAGATGTTGAAAATTTTAAAAAATTTCTCCTATCAGACGAAGAGAAAGAGGTAGTCCGAAGAAGCAATGAAGGAGCGGGTCGAAACAGTAAAGGTGTTGATAAGTTATTACGACATATTGTTTTCTCTTAATCTTTTATCACACAGCACTCTAAATATTTATTGATTTGTTTTTAAACTTATAAAATCGATAATTTCATTATTAAATGATTACAAAATGAATTAGATATAACAATTTCTTTATAAAATTTTACATAATAATTAAGGAAAAAACAGGAAGTATTTATGTTCGAATAAATTTTATGGATGCTAATGATAAAATGCAAGAAAGAAAGGTCTTGGCTGGGCATATAAAAAGGTCAGGAGGATTAGGGGCTGAACCCCGCGGGGGAGAAGGGGCTCGAACTAATAAATCGATGAAAGGTCACGGACGTAGTTTGTTAGTAGTGTATACATCGATACATCGTTTTTGTAGTGGTGTATATCGATAGTTGTATTCAGTAATGGATAATGATGGTACTACATAGCACTATTCCACTCTGTATTGAAATTTATGTAACATACTGAAGTGAATACTGGATGCCGAAAAATTTTTGTTTTATTAACTGAACAAAGTTTTTAGTTGTTTATTTTACGATATAGGGATCAAAACTAAAAAATTCTGAACTTTTCGAAGTTTCAAAGTAGTTTCAAAGTTTCCATATTATTAAAGTTGAATATCCAATTCAAGTAAGCTAAGTTTTGGAATCAAATGAACCTGATATTAAGCCCAATATTTTTTAAACGTCTCTTGAAAGTTTGGTAGAAGCCCACCAGGATTTCTTAGACATTATAATTGTTTATTCATCAGTAAAAGAAACCATAAAAAATTTCGGGTGAAGTGTTATTTTCACTTGTTAAAAGCACTCGCCCATCTACACTTTACCAAAAAAATCCAAAACACAGTAGAAATGACCAATAACATGCATAACAAAGACCCACTAACTCTTTTCCGAAAATTCCCATTCAAACATCTCATTCATCGAAATTCACTATCCTTGTTCAACGCACCCCATGCCGTACAATAAACAATCTATTCCATCAAAAATTTCTAGAATATCACGGCATACTGTTACAATATTTTGAAAAGTTAAAATGTTGATTTCTTTTTCGGCTACCCGGTAAATATGCTCACCTATACTAAATAAGTACATAGAGTTCGGGTCACCAAAACTAAAAGCGTCGTGTTATTAATTTCACCCACCCAATGGGTCAATTTCTTTCCCCCACCGATCCTTTTTACCCTCTCACACACAATTTTTAACACCCGTACTTCTTCTAACCAGCCTATCGTGGCCTGTGGTTATTCACGCCCGTTTATGCAATCGAGCTTAACTTCAACCGAACGATTTAAACTTGTAAAAATTATTACCCTGTTGGTCAATTTCATTTTTATTATCAATAATAATACTTTTATAAAATTCCATCGTGGATATATTTATCAATTATTAGCAATTAGCCCTTTTGCTAGTAAAATTTTATATGCGAATTTATTTGCAACACTTTAAAAATATGTGGTACACAATTATTAAGGAGAATATTAATTTATTATTTTTAAGAAACACCGAGTTTTATTTATTAACGAATTATTTATTTATTTGGCTAGTTAATTTTATTTACAGCACGAGAAACACGGAATTATAAAATTCTGCGAAATTTTGAACATTTGAGACAAGGTTTGTTTCTTTAAAATGGTGTTTTAATAAAAAAGTTTCAGAAAATTTACTTCTTCAAGTTTCTTCTTCTTTTAAGTTTTATTTAACTTCTTCTTCTTCTTCTTCTTCTGCTGCTGCTTCTGCTTCTTCTTCTTCTTCTTCTCCTCCTCCTCCTCCTTCTTCTCCTCCTCCTCCTCCTCCTTCTTCTCCTCCTCCTCATCCTTTTTCTTCTTCTTCTTCTTCTTCTTCTTCTTCTTCTTCTTCTTCTCCTCCTCCTCCTATTAGGCTTAGGTGTCTATTAGGATTAGGCACATGCCTGTTCCGGCTTCTATCCATCTTCTTCGTGATCTACCCAATGACCGTACGCCCTGCGGAGGGTATTATAAGGACAGTAGCGGACATTGATCCTCTGGCATGCGGCGTGTACATGTTGTAACCACCTCTCCCTAAATCATTCAATTCTCTCCCTCACAGTTTCCGTTCTACCCAAATCATGCCAGAAGGAATTCGGTCAAAAGAATGCTATATTTACTGACAACCTTCAGGATGCCTCGGATTTATTACAAATTGTCATAATAAACTAGGATTCCATCATTTTACGATGATTTTTAAATAGTAACTACTCTTAAATGATGGTTAAAATAGAAAAAAGAGTTAAATACAATTGTGTACCCTTTAATTTATTTTTCGCTTGTACACATTACTTCCTGAATGAGATGTTCTTCTGAGCTTAAAAACGAACAGAGATTATATTTCTGTACTAGCGGAGCACAGGTGAACAGTACATCTGTTAAACTTGCCGATCGCTAAAGAGAGATGAAATTCGGCACACTTCTTTTTTAGGGGTTGAACAGAAAAAGATTAGTGTGCTAATATCAGACCACCGTACGAAGTACCTGAATGGACAAATTTTTTAAATTTTGTTTTCAACTTTTATGATATTTTGGTTACTTATTTATGCACTTTGATACATTTAAAAACAATTTTGAGTATGTTTTGTGTTGGAAACGGGTGTTCTTTTATTTAGCCACCAAGCTTCTCTGCAGTTGACAGTTGCAAAGTGATTTGTGTATTACAATTCATTCACTAATACTAGTGACATTAATATCATATAAATCGAATAATAACAATAAAATAAATAAAATGGACTTTGTTTTTTTTTTATTAACTTTTGAGACCCCATAGGATCACTTTAGCTCAAATTCAGGTTTTTTCCAGGGTTGGGCTTCTTTAAGAAGCACGCCCTCTTGAAACCGCCTTCCTTTCGTTTGGCCCACACTTTCTTAAGACGCTCCGATCTTTGTCTCCGGTCTTCATCGGTAAACACCCTGTTGTATACTCTCCTGGGTTTTGGTGCAAATGTTATCATGTTAGCCTTAATCAGTTGGTCGTACTCTGTTGATTTCGTTAGTAGGTCCTGTTTAGTGATCTTAAGTTCCTCCATATCTTGCTGTACATTTTTCAGCCACTTAGGTCTCGACACCTTATCCCAAAAATGGCTGATCAACCGGTTCACAAGTCTGGAGTTTTCTGTTCTGAGTAGGTGTCCTAGGAATGATATTCTTTTCCTTTTGAAGTTGTTTGTTAGTGAGGTGATTAGCTTGTAGATGTCTTTGTTTGGGATTAACCGCCACTGTCCTTTGTTTTATTATACTAATGTTTAATACTGAAATTAAAAAAAAAACATTTACAATCACCGAAACGGATAGTGTCTTCATAATAGGGACACTTTTCAAGTAGACTACAGCACCAGCCTCACAAACATTTTAATTTTGATATGAGTGCATAAAAAGGAACTCCAAGCGTTTACGAATATACCCCGGAATTCCTCGTTGTATAATGTTCAAATTTGTTCATTTACAACCCGAAAACTTAAGTGTCCTTATTTTCAACCACCATCCCTTTACAAGATTTTTATGAAAATTAATTCGCCCTATAAAGGATTAAAGCATATACAATTCGACCACTCGCCCCTAAGTAGTAAAACTCAAATAAATACTTTAAAGAGATACATATTGTTTCTGTTTCTTCCCGAACAGTTTTACAAATCGACATATGTATTTTGTAACGGAATCATAGGGAAAATAGAGTTTTAAATCTCAATTAATTGTCCCTAAAGCATAAAAAAAATTGGGGTAAATCACCTAAATAAACATTATTTCTTTACTTTCCCAAATTACAGTACCTTTGTTTCAAAATTTTTATTTATTTAGAGACAGTTCATGTGAAATTAATGAAGAATAAATTTTCTAGATCATAATCGGAAATCGAATTTAGGACCTTCGACTAAGTCGAGTAATCGAGTATACTAACTTCTTAGCCACCATAAAACTGTGAAACCAAAATTTTGAAATAACCTTGATATTCACTAAGTTAATACTTTAATCTTTTTTATAAAAGAATATAAATTTTAAAAAACATACAGTAGATTTTATCTAATTTATATTTTGAATATACAATAAATATTTTTCTTTTGTTTTTTTTATATATATATTTTATATTTATGTATAAAGAAAACGTTCGATTAAAAATACTTAACTAAATTGTAATAAATCCTAAATTACTACTTTATTTATAAACAATGATTTATTCTTTCTTAAATTTTTTTGAATTATCAGGTCATCTATGATGAACTTTTTGTTGTCCTCCATTAATTATATATTGATAGAAATCTATAGAAACGGACTAAGTTAATAAACTACTAATATCTCACACATACAACGGATTTCTTAAACTAAAATATACGTGTGCTTATAAATATTTTTCTAAAGTATGTAATGTTGCATATAATATTACTTTTCATTAAATTTATACCCCTGTGTACCATAACAAAAATAACAATCGTTAATTTGGTAACCTTTCGATTGAAAATGTAAATAGTTGTACAACAAAACACGGCGTTTATTGATTATTATTTTTAAAATTGTTAATGAAGTTTACGATGGTTCCGATTATATTATGGTACTTTTATTCTTGATTATCACCTCGTGTTGATAATTATTACTGACACTTCTTTATTCCTGTCTTTTCCTCCGTTTCCTCTTTGTTTCCTCTCCTTCCCGCCTGTTCATTATAAGTGAAAATTAACACAAAAGAATTCATACTATTTTTTTCGTCTTAGAACAAAAAGGATTCAAAAGGTTGATCAAATGTTTATTTTTTATTTAATTTTTTCTCATTAATCTCTCTACTGGTTTGATGCAGTTCTCCAAGTTGTTCTATCTTTCGCAAGTCGTTTCATATTCTACATACCTGCAATATCCTACATCTTTTGTAATTTGTTTTAAATATTCTAATCTTTACCTCCCCCTACGATTCACTCCCTCAATATTACCCTCAATTATTGATAGACCAATATCTGGATGTCTTAAGATATACCCCACTAGCCTATTCCTTCTTTTGGTAAGATGTTTCCATATACTTCTTTCATCCACTCGTGTAAGAACCTCTAAATTACTTATTTTGTCCGCCCACCTAATCTTCAACATTTTCCTATAACACCACAATTCAAAAGCTTCTATCCTCTGCCTTTCTGCAGCCCCCATCGGCCATGTTTCACTCCTGTAGAATGCTACACTGCAAACATAGTGTTTAAAGACATTTTTACTAATTTGTAAACCAATGTTTGTAGTCAGTAAGCTACTTTTCATTTCAAAGACACTTCTAGCTTGAACAATCATACTTTTGATATTACTTATGCTTCTACCATCCTTTGTTATTTAACTCCCTAGATAGCAGGATATGGGAATGATGGCTGATTTGGATGCGGTAAAGATTACGATATGAATGAAGTTTGGATGAACTGGAAAAAGTTGTCAAAATGTTGTGTATTGAACAAGGGTAATGGATTACAATGAATGAAATGTTGTGAATAGGAGTTCTCGGAAATTGAAACTAGTAGAAAGTTTGTTTTTATTTTGATTCCTTCTACTATGTTTCAGTAAAATAGAGAAAAAGGGTCTCCATTGTCTGGAAAAACTATCAGACCGCAGGTATAAAAGCAGTTAGCGCCTTTATAGTTAGCTAGTCAGTAATTGAACTGTGAATGGAATAATTTTGTCTGCCGGTTCAAAATAGTGTCGTTACGGGACCGGTTCTAAAGTACGTTAATAGTGCATGTGCGTACGGGTGGTAGCAAGTGGTTGTGGACAGATAAATCATTTGTTTTGATTCTTAATTATAGTTAAGTTTAGTTCAAGTTTAAGTCTTGTAATTAACTTAGTTGAAGTAAATATAACTGCATTTGTTAGTAGTCTAAGTTTAATAATTAATCTAATTATTAATCGTACCATTAAATAATTGTTATAAAAGTCTAAAGGAAGTCAGTTTATTATTTATTATTTATTTATTACCAGATACCGATAGGGTTCTAGGGTTAGGTGTTCCAAAAAGTGGTTCGTGCACCAAATTTGAAAGCTGCCTCTTCTACGTTAATTGCATTTAAATCTTGGCCCCATCATCAAATAAAACGTAAACAGCAGGTAGAACGGTAGATTTTAACATATTAAACTTTCCAGCCCCGAGCCGGGAACAGAACCCAAAACATTCTGCTTTATAGTCTCGCAGGCTAGCACTTCCCCGATGGAATTGTTCAAAATTAAACAATTTTAACTGAAAAGAATATTTTCTGATAAAATACTTCTCATTTACAAATTTCTCATTTGTGTCTTCCACTCGGTGGTCAGCCGGGGATGAGCTTTAGCCCCTCTCCTCCTCTTCTCCCGTCTCGTTACTCCTATTAATCTCAACCACCAACAAATCTTTCATCCACCTTGATCTTGGTTTACTCCTTGCCTTTTTGGCACATACAATCTTATTCAGCATTCTCCCTCTCATACATCTAGTTGATATGCTCCAACCATTGAAGTCTCTATGCCTTCTCTAACCGCACAATATTCTTACGCTGAATGATTTTGTCTAACTCATTGAAACGAACTCCCCACATTACATTTATTTTAAATTTTTTTGTAAATGTTTCACAGTATCATTTTCAAGTACCTTTACCTCCTTTTTCCTTGCCTTTAAGCAATCAATAAAATAGATAGGCTACTACAAAATATGAACAGAACTGATAGGAATAATTTGCATAATTTATTGATTAAAAATCTTACTTGTAGAATAAGAAAATCTTAACAATACAACAGAATTATTTTCTTTACAAGCTATCAAATGGATTCAGCATAAGTTTTCTTTGTTATACGAGGTTTGATAAAAAAAAATAACGGGAATTTCTTAATTTCGCTGGTTTTGTAAATCCGATCTACAATTTTTTTTTACCTTGTGGGTATACCTGTTTTCAACATATTTTCGCATTTGCAGCCATTTTGAATGTACAGTTTATTGTTAGTAGTTGAAAAGAGTACACGTGTTTGCATTCGCTCGGCGATTTGTTACTTCCGAAAAAATGGATCAAAGATTTTGCATTAAATTTTGTGAGGAAAATTATATCAAGTGTAGTACCACATTCAAAATGTTGCCAGTGGTTTTTCGTGAATCTACTACGAGTAAAACAAGAGTTTACTAGTGGTACAAACGGTTCGAAACTGGCCGTAGAAACGTTAAAAATGATGACCACCTTAGACGCCCTAACACATCAATAACCGACGACAGAGTCGTAGAAGTGAAGAAAATGATTCTGAAAGATCGCAGAATCACTATCAGAAAGGTTGCTGATGAGGTCAGTATATCATTTGGATCACATCAAGCAATTTTTCGAATGTTTTGGGTATGAAACGCGTGGCAGCAAAGTTCGTTCCGAAATTAGTGAATTTCGAACAAAAAGAACGTCGAGTGGATATCACCCAAGAATTGGTAAATAAAGCCAACAATGATCCAGAATTACTACAAACGGTTATAACAGGTTACGAAACATGGGTATATGGGTACGACGTCGAAACCTGCTTTCAACGTTTCAAGAGAACCATGAAAGGACGATGTTTTCCCACCATTGATGGCATAAAAACAAAATCTCTAAAGGAGCTGAAAGCTATACCAAAAAGTGAGTTCCAGAAGTTCTTCCAAGATTGGAAGAACTTCTGGAACTTTTGGCAAAAGTGCATTGTATCTGAGAAGGATTACTTTGAGAGGACGAAATTGATACAGATGAATGAATACATTTATTTTAAGAAAAACTAAAATTTCCGTTTTTCTTTGATCAAATCTCGTATACCATTAAAATACCTTTAATAATAGTATTCGCGTAAATTATCGGAAAACTTTTCTGGTGAGCATACATTTTATTACTACTACTATTTTATCTACAGGCACACATGTACAATTAATTCAGAAATCAATTTATTCATACATTAATTCACTTTAGAATCACGTACCTCACATTTACGGATACAAATACATCTTACATAAACACATATTTAAATTAACGTGCTAATTAGTGCAGATATAAAAACTTCCAAGTTGTTTTATTTTAAGTGTTTATTTATTTAATGTATTTACAAATACAAAATTACAATAATGATGATAATGATAATATTAATGAAGAAGATTGTTAAGTTGAGTTACAACTTTTCAATTTAACACACCATTATTATTTTTTCTTTATATTATAAATAAATATATGGTTACGTATTTTAATGAATTGAAACGGTTGGCGGCAGATAGTAGCATTCAATCGAATGTTCTCTATGTTTGTTTGATTCGTACTGAGTGGGCAGAAAGTCTGGTTGTAAAGTGCTTGCAATGATTGGAGTAGAATGAATTCACCTTGGTATGCAAATAGCTGTGAAAAGTGTGGGAATCTTACTACAGCTGTAGCTGTATTGCTACTACAACTTTTATAAATCTACCTGCACTTGGTTTTTATTTTTATTATTACTATTATCATTATTAATATTATTGCTTCTTCTCAACTGATTCTATTTCTTTTCAGTGTATCTTAATTCTTTCAGCTTTTCGTTCAGTTTTCCTCCTCTTTATTTAATTTTTTCTTTTACTCCTCATAATTTTCCTTCCAATTCGTCGGTACGACTTACTGATAACTAAGTGATAACAACTTTTAGTGGTATAGGACAAAAGTTCCCAGTCTGTTGACTTCATAATATTAGAGCTACCATATTTTTCCACAAGATCCCTAGAAATCCTGAATTTTCACTTGACTTTTCATTGGCGTATTGTCATAACTAATTCTCCTTCTTCTTCTGCCTTTCAAAGATAAGGCATCTCTGCCTGTTCCGAACCCTCAAATCAGCCTATCTCTTTCTCTCTTTCCCTCCGGTTTATAGCCTAGTGTTTGATTAGCTATCCTATCCTCTCTCATTCTGCTCACATACTCCAATCACTACATTCTGTTCTGAGATACCCTGTCATTTATAGAGATGTTGAGTTCTTTCCAAATACTCTTGAGTATTCAGGGGGACTTCAGGAAGACTTGCAGCTGGATGGGAAAAATATTAGATGTGTAGAACAATGCAAGTACCTCGGATCAGTATTCACAAAGGAACAGATATTAGTCGTAGGATTGCCCAAGGTAGGAAAGCAATAAGATGCTTGAATTCCCTGTTTTGGTCGCCGAAAATCCGGATTGGCACAAAGAAAAGAATTTATAATGCTGTAGCCTATTACGTTGTATGGATGTGATGCTTGGAACCTGGACAGAAGAAGTCAGGACAAATTGAGGGCTTTAGAGATGGATTGCTTCAGGCACTCATGTCGGATCTCCCGGATGGATAGGGTTAGAAACGAGGAAGTCAGGGGGAGGATGGGTTCTGGCAGTACAATAGTGGAGGACATTGAAATAGGCAGTTGGTGTGGTATGGCCATGTTCAGAGGATGGAGGGGCATAGATAGCCGAGGAGACTCTTGGAGTACTGTCCTTCAAGGCGGCGTAGAAGAGGAAGGCCACGATGTACTTGGCTGCAGGGAATCAGGTCCGCAATGGAGAAGAGGCAGTTAACAGAGGAGGACTGGTAGGATCGAGATCGATGGCGTTTTGGTATGCGAGAAGCGGATCATCGGTAGGAACCTCGCCGTAAAGTAAAGTAAGTAAGAGTTCTTTCCTTATCTCGGTGTTCCTGTAACGATTTTCTCAGTTACGTAAACAATTTAAACTGAAAACAGTTAAATTGAAAGTACGTTAAATCGAGCATTGACTGTATAAAATGAAACCGAAAAAGCAATAAACCAATTTATTTAATGCGTGCGTCTGATCACAGTCTTATAATTTAGTCTATTCTAAACTTTCTGTCAAAGTGCGCAGAAATAGAAACTATATTTTTTAAAGTAGCCTAACATTAATTAAAAGTTTGACCCAAAAAGTACTAAACATATTGATTACGCAAAATAAGTATTTAAAGTGTATCATACATTTCTAGAAGGCTTATTCATTTTTTGTTCTGATAAAGAAATATTATATTATATAGAATTTAAATGGAAACCCCTTAAGCGACATATTTTACAAATGCCTCTTCTGCTTTGTTTTGAAAATAACACCTTGCTACTTATCATTTCATTCCGATACCGTATTTAAATGTCCTTTAAAAAGACTGGTATTTTAAAATATTTTAACCATAAATCATTCTCGTGTAGGTATATTTATATTCTAGAAACAAAATACTGTACGAACATGATTTATATTTTTGTCTTACTTTAAAAAGTTTTTCTTTCACGTTGCTGGTAACCTATTGATATGAATATCTTTTCATTGGCTTAAAATTTTTGAATCTATATTAGCAATACAAACGTCAGAAACTATTTTTTTTTAATTACAATCGTGTTCATTTATACAAAATGTCTACTTTCTCGCGCACAATAATAAAAAAATTGGTGTGAAGCACACACGACTTTCTCTTGTCAATGTAAATCATGAAATATATAACCTATGTTTAAAAATATAATTATTTATAATAATGTAAAATGGAAAACATAACCTAATATATATCATGAGTGAATGACGCTTAATGAAAATCAATCTCTGTAGAACTCAAAAATTCAGAAACCAATTGCCCCTAACTATACTATTTTTCAAAGTTGATGAACTTTGAACGAACGCATTGCCCCCAAACCATTTCGTAGCTAGCCAGTGACTTGTTACCAACGTTGTCAATAATTGCTCTCGTAGCTGTTATAAAATTTTTCAGCCATTTTTTTGGTCATTCAATAACAATATTATAACCTATAAACATACAACCAGCTGATTATATTATAATGAATTCCATGTTAACACGCTCTATAATCGACGTGTTCAGTACGAGATGCAAGACACCAGTGAACTACTGTGGCTCTTATACGCATGCGCGCGGAATGCTTGTCAGGCTTATACATTCGTACAATCAGAAAACGCTGGCAAACGTTCTGATTGGTTTAAACGCGTGTAACAGCTGAGCTGATCAATGGTGGAAAGCATAATAGGCTCTGTAGAAAAAATGCTTAATATAAAAGTTGTACATTTTTTTTATTTCCTATAACTTTAACTCTGCCCATAACAGAAAGGTGGAATGTCAAATTATTTACACTATTTGTTCGTTGCAGGGCTAAAATAAATAAGTTTTGTTTCTTATCATATTGTCAGCCAATTAAATGACTGAATCATTTAAGAACAGAAGAGGTAGAGGTGCAAAGACACTAATCAGAGTTGTCTCCTCTGAAAGTAATGAACTTCATTATACAGCCTGTGGTGAATGAAGTGAAGGTACCATTTGCAGTGGAAAATAGGTGCTTTTCAGAGGGCCTGACATGCTGATAAGCGTACTTTTCCATTCAGTGAGGAAGGCAAAGGTAAACCACCTCACTCCTCGGTTTTGTTAGTAAAACCTCTACAGGTTCAAACCAGCCTTTCGGCTGATGACCTAAACAACAACTTTAACTATATACACATATGTCGTAAAGTGCACACAAAGGCCACATTCCTAAAAAACCCAAATTTTTTACCGATTTTGAAAAGTAAAATACAGAAAATCACTAATTAACTAAACTAAGCAGTGTGAAAAATATATTTTTACAGTATGTAGGTCTTTTAATTTCCTATAACTTTAATTTTAATACGGGTTTGCCTTAAAATGCATATTACAGCCGCAATCTTAAAAAAACATTTTTTTACCACGACAGCAAAGCCCCCAAGAATTTCAGCAGAAATGTCGCTTACCTTATCTTGTAGAGCATAAAAAATGTAGTAAATGAGGCGATATCGATAAAATCCCATAAAAGACAAATTGCACAAATAAACTACTTTTCTATTAAACTTCGTTTCTTTATTCTTTATTGCTTTGTTAGATCTCTTTTTATGTTTTTATTTATATCTTTATTTCTAATAAACTACTAATTTCTGGTAAACCGATTTTGATGAAAATGTTCGTGTCGAATGCCCAAGACTTATCTGCATAAGCAGATTTTCGTTTAAACAATTTAGTGTTGTGATTAGCAACATAGTAAGCAATTCTGTGTAATTATGCTAGCGATCAAAATATGAGGAATGAAACAATCCTGGAAAGAGTAGGTAAGCTGAAAACAGTATACCTTCTTAAAAGTGTTTGTAGACGATCATCATTAAAAAATAGCAACAGGAAAAATTTATCTATTTTAAGATGTCTGTGTATTCCTGATGACTCTTCAGTGGTTTTAAAGATTCAATGATAAGTTTTAACCAGTCACTGGAAGACCTTCTCTTTTGTACATTAGCATTTAAAAAAGTCTACCTCCATATATATGATTTTTCTATCTGATCCTTTGAAAGGGGGAAAAGTCAATTTTTTTTAACCTGCAGTAATAAAGAAACTTCACACAGAAGTTTTTGCTAAACAATTAAACAATTTTAGTTTATTTTTCACTTTGTATTATGTTAGTTCATTTTTACCAACAAAATTTGCTTACACATTTAATTTTCAAAATGCACAGCATAACTTCAGTAACTGTTTGGGATGTTAATATAAATTAAATTTCTATTGACAACGGGAAATGTCTTCACTCACTTTTTCCTCAATCAGCCCAACTTTATTTTTTTCAGGCCATAACAAGATTCCTTGGATCCACACTGGGAGACAAATTAATAGTTATTTTGCCAAAAAAAATACAATGAATGTAGCTCAAAATTTTAAGAATATTAAGGTTCAGTCAATAACTCATAATCCAAAAGAACAATACTGATGTGACATAGAAGCAGAAATTTTGTCTGCTAACTTGGTAATACTAAACTACCAAATTTTCAACAAGAATGATTCTTTATGGTTATTTTCAATTTTTTTTTTGTTGCCAAAAATTATAATTATAATTTCATTATAATTATATATTATAATATATTATATATATTATAATGTCATTATAATTATAATTTCAACAATAATTTGAGAACTGTGGATCTATTTTATTATTAAAGATTTAAATTGGAATAAAAATCATACAAGATGTGTGTACCAACCAAACATTTTGTAATAGGACATGATATTTGTATACAGGATTTGGCAGAAGCACTCGTATAACAAATCAAAAACAGATTAACAAAAATAAACTTAAGAATTAAATTCAAGTATATTTATTAACTCCAACATCAACAAAAACTTAACCACATTTTAATACAATTCCGTACTACAATTATTTACAATAAAAAATTCACTTGAAAATAACTTTCATAATAAATTTTTTAAAAACCTAAAGGCTCTAGCACACAGAACGCGATCTGATTGTGTTGCCCGCTGCGATAAAATTGACATCAAATAGAACTTGATAGGATCGCAGCAATCCAGTTTATTCCATACTTGTTCCTGTGAGCCTACAGCTAAACATTACATAATGTCTAGCAGTAGTGATGGAGACGAACTTCTTGTCATGCTCCCTCTTTCTACAAGAAAGTGAAAGAAGTTGGTTCATGTAATTAATGAAAAACGAGAAGAGTTGGGAGAATTTCACCATCTTTGTGTAGAACTTGCTTCATTTGAAGATCGTTTTTCTTCAGTTATTTTCAAATGTCTCGAGAACAATTTGAGACTCTACACAATCTCATTCAACAAACCATACATAAATAAGGATGAAGCCGCACACAGTCTCAAAGAAATTTTTCAATTTCATCAGAAGAAGCCATTTTCCTAGTCTGCTCGCCGTGATCTTGACTGATCGCTCTTGTTTGCTCATGTTCTGTTTGACTACGATGATGCAATACTATGTAATACAGAGATCATAGTGAGCAGCGTGATCGAATCACGCGATCAGATCATGTTCTGTGTGCTAGAGCCTTAATACATTCAAAAACATTGCAGAGTGAATGAGTAAGACAAAACATAAAAACTGGAAAAATCTAAAAGGAATAACATTAACATGCTAGACTACAAAATTAAAGATCTTGGGTTAATATTACAGCTAAGGTCTGGAAATTTTAACACATTAAAACTGGCTGCAACCATTCCATGATCCATGGTAGTACCTATTTTATTTTAGTTTTTCTTAGATCGGACTGTTATGCACATTACATATAATGCAAAATTTGAAGGGTGATACATAAAATCGAGTAATGAAAAAATATCAGACCTTACTAGGAATCAAACCAGGTACCTAATGTCTAATGACCAGAAGTTGATACAACTAAAAATAAATTTGTACGTAACTGCATTTAACTGTTCACAATAATATACATAAAACTGCATTATAAGAAACTTACAATGTTAAAAATAATTAGTACAATTATTGAATTAATATTAGAAAACAACAAAGACAAATATAACACATCAGCATACTCCACATTCAAAAACACTTTTGACTTCCACTAAGAAATTAAAGCAAATAATCATCATATGAATTATATAAAAAAAAACATAAAAGAAATTACAGCATAAGAAAATTTTAATTTATGCAATTTATTTATAATACAAGGAAACACGATGATTAACACAATTTATTTACAAAATTAACAAATAAATAATAATAAAGAAACATTCCTGAGTATTTTAAAATAATAACCTAGGTCCCTTTACACAAGCAGTTCAGTTCTAGTATCAGTTTCCATTTCAGATGAAATGTCAGTTAACCCTTAGAAGCCCGTATATGGTTGTTAGATGACGAGTATGTAAGTACTCCACAGTTTATGTAACAGTGAAGGTCATTGTACGCACACACCAGTTAACATAACAGTTAAATAATAGCTGAATGTATGAGGAAGAAAGTAAGCTATTTAGAAACACTATCAGGTTAGTGGGAAATTTTTTGTTTATTTGCGAATGTTGGGATACCACTCAATTCTGGTTCTTTTAGAAGAAAATCATGTAAAGGCCGTATCGCATTTAAAAATTGAGTTATAACTGCATTTGAAAGCTTGAATGGTAAAGGTAGGTAAATTGTTCAATGTTGCTATTATACCAAAACCGGTAGAATTGAATATAACCTGTAAAAGGGAATAAACGCTCCAAAATTCATAAAATAGCCTATTTTCAGACATTCTTCATTATGGAACTAAAATGTTTTAATATTAACTTTTATAATATTTTTCTATATGCAGTGCATGCACAAAATTCAGGGCTTTCGTATAATAACATATACCATATAAATAACTGTAGGAAAGGGTCAATGCCATCAGCTCAAACAGAGAAATTGTTTCGGCCTGCATATTAGCACAGAATCCATATACACTTGACTCTTACAAACGCTTGAATAGTCGTATAGTGTGGTAAGCGAGGGTGTTTGATAAATCAAATTTTTTGTTAAACATTTTTCTATAATACCAGCTAAAAAAAATTTTTTTAAATATTTATTGCCCAATTTTTACAAAAATGCGTGACTGCATAAATTACAACAAATTTTTTGTAAATTTGCTGTAACTGCCATAAAAAACAGAGTTTCATGTTTGTTTTTTTAAAACATCTCTAGAAGTTTTCTTAATGTCTTATAAAAATTTCAATTTTTTTGGATAAAAGATGGCTAAAAAAAGCCAAGTCTATCGCCGCAATCTCGGAATTAGTTTTCAAAGAGTTAGTATTCTAAAACCTATCAGTCCCAGAAGGGTTAAAACTGATGTGCAAACATCAAAACTGAAGGTTTGAACTGAAACTGAAAGCTGGCTTGATGGGAAAACCATCGAGCAACTTATCAGTTGCCTGTTATCAGTTCAAACAGCTTATCAGTTACAGAAGCTTTAGTTCACTTCTGTCATAACCTTGTCTGTACCTGATGTTATCAAATTACAAATTTGTGACTGATTTCATTAAATTATATCGCAGTTTTCCATGTCTGTGGAATAAGGACTCAATTTACCATAACATTCAGTTCAAACAAGAAGACACGCATATTAAGTTGTTAATCAGGTATAAAGAAAACAATCCACCTGCTATGGAAAAATGGAGCTAGCAAGAATGACAGGGATTATCTTTTTTGTAACCATCTTACTCCAATTGATCTCTTTCTCCTCTGTTTTGTTTACGCTAATGACAGCGCAATTGCAATAAGTAGATTGTCGTCCATTACTGAAATGAAAACTGAACTGAAAAGAGTAGAAGCGTATTTTTGTTAACTAAACTGAAACGAAAACTAATACGAGAATTGAACTGGTCGTGTAAAAGGAGATTTATACTTTAACTAGCATGCCCCCGTCACGGCTTCACTCGTGATACACATATTGTGTAATTAATGTTTTTTATAAATAAATGTATTAAATATGTAATGTAATGTATTAATGTAAACCCCTTATCTAATTCAACAATACGTACTCACATATACACACACACACATCCATATTTATGAAAATCTTCATTAGGGCCCTTAGGATAATCATTTTTGAAAATTTTAAAATAAAATGTAGCTGTGAATATAAATACAAATATGCTGTCAAAGTTTCATGAAAATCCGTTCAGTAGTTTTTGAAATTAGCCTGCACAAAAAAACATGCTTTGTCTAACAGATTACATATAAATAACATGACAGGCTCAAAGCCATACTATTTCTGATCAAATGGGATTAATAAACAAGTAAATGCTCACATGCTCTTAATTCCTGTATGTTGAAAAAACATTTCAGAGCATTTTGAATTAGAGCCCAATATTAAATGCCTACCAAGAGCTAGTACAGTTAGTTACATGCACAATTACAAAAAGGAAATTAGAATAATTTTTAAAAACATAAGATTTTGTCAGAAGTATAGATTATTGCAAAATATCATGCAAGGTAAAGTAACATATAAACATGGTCCATGTTGAAGAAAAATATTGTGGCTAAAAAATCTAAGGAATTGGTAAGTTGTAGATATGAGATCAATATTTAGACTGGCTTCTAATAAAGTGAAAATTTCTTTTATGGTTATCAATAATCCGAAACGAACATGAAGAAGAAGAATAAACGGTCTTCTCACTTCACAACTGAAAACATAACCAAAATAGAAACCTTTTCTGGTTATAATATTGGTTGAGGATCCTTAAGCACTCAACCAATGCACTATATTAGCATACAAAGGATAAAATGAAATAACTGGAAAAATTCTAATTTTATTTCCACATGTTCACTCCTTAAACTCAACTCACACAAACGATAATTCAACTACAAAACTGTCACAGATAAACATCGTCCATGCCGAAGAAAAAATTGTGGCTAAAAAATCTAGGGGATTGGTAAGTTGTAAATATGAGTTCAATACTTAGACTGGCTTCTAATGAAGTGAAAATTTCTTTAATGGTTATCAATAATCCGAAACAAACATGAAGAAGAAGAAAAAGGTCTTCTCACTTCACAACTGAAAATATAAAGCTCAACTCACACGAATGATAATTCAACTACAAAATTGTCTCTGATTGTGGATAATAACAAAACTCAATGGGATTAAATATGAAACGTATCAAAGTGCAAACACGGCCGATAGCAACAGAGCGACAGTCGATACTGTTCGCAAACCAGCAACCAAACTGTCGTTACTAGCAGTCAACTCACACTGGCAACAATCCAACGACAACTCTCTAGTGCTCACTTCACTTGTTCAACTCCCAGTACATTACGGCACAAGTAGTATTTCGTTCCAGTCTGAACAATTGTCAATTGTATTCAACTGTGTTTTCACTTGTTTTTTCGTTGTGTTATTCCTTCGTTAACAGTTTAACTCCCAAAGCAATTTTTGCAGTTTTGCTTAAAAACCCATACCTATTTTATGGTTCCTTTGCTTTTTTTAATTAATTTTCTTTCAAATCTAAAGTATTGTAAGGCTTAAATTTTTTGACACTGGTTTTTAGGCGAGAGACTAATCAGGTACTCAAAAGTAAAAACATCAAATTTAATGTGAAAGACTGATGTGTGTCTCACTAAAATTTTACTTGTATTTCTACAAAATATTATATGTATTTTATAAGTAATGTACTTAGGGCAATTTTTCAATAAAACTACATAAATATCGATGATGCATCTCTCTATCAAGCAGTTGCTCGGCAAGTGGTAAACTTGAATACCAGTTGTCTACATAGAGGCACCAATCAGAGTCAACTTTTACATTGCAAAAAATATTATAACATGAAAACCATAAAAAATTAAAAGATGAAATGATTTTTCATTATATAATATTAAAACATGATTAATAATCCAATAATAAAGTATAATAATAGTCAATATTATGTAATAATACTATTAAGCTGTCAAGTTTCACAGAATAATTTTTGACTCGATCAGATCAAGTAAATCATGAACCATGACTAAGGAAATGTTTTTTGAACTCATTTCTAACAGCTCAGTATATAATTCAATGCAAATGAGCATCCAATACGTCTCATGATTTTATTAAAAACACTATTACATGAGAGACGGATCAGTCTCTCAAAGGTAAATTTTACAGATCTGGTGGTGTCTCATGGGAGTCAATGTGTTAAAAAAATGGAGGATATAATATAAGCACTCAAAAATACTTTCATTTATTCTAAAATATTCAAAAAAATTATCATTATACTTTCTTAAAGAATGAAACAGTTACTTAAATTGGCTCTCACTTTTATTTTCTATTATGGGTCTATTATGGGAAGAACCCAAAACAATATTTTTCGACAACGTTTTCTATAATGCAATAAAAGCAACAATAAGCTTCCTCTTCAAAATCCACTTCAGTACTGAACAAATTTAATAATTATAGGTGTCGTTCAGTTAATTGTACTGTCACTTGAACGAACTTCAAACAGCGTCTTCTCGATGACAAAGTCTTGATAATAAGTTAGTCGAAGAGCAGTCTGTTTTGATGACAACACAACTGCGATCGGTGATAATTTTGTAGTTGAATTGTCGAACATGTGAATTGAGCTTTACTCACAATATTTGGATCTTACTGGCTAACACGGTTGAAAGATGAAGCCTATGTTTGAAACCGTGTATCTCCCCAAGTAAAAAACATAAAAATTTCAGGTAATGCTCGTTTAAAGCTTGTTTTTTTGTAATTTTACAAGTATATATTAATAAAAGGGATACAACGTTCATTCCAACTTGTTACATCCATTAGGAAAGAAAATAACTTTTTTTTAATGCTCTAATTCCTTTACCCTTTGCGCTAAAAGGCTAAATTTTAGCTGGCATCAATTAGAAAACATGCAGGTATCTCCTGTAAAACGCCATATTTTTCCCTCTTAAAATTGATCATGCTAAATGTTCTGAAACAAGGATAAAGTGAAAAATGCACTAAAAAAATGTACATATTTTGTTTCCAAATTGCTAGAAAATGCCTATTACGCACCCGCATTGGCTTTAAAACGAGCCGAACCTGAAATTTTATGTTTTTTACTTGGTGAGACAGGTGGTTCTAAAAACACAGGCTTCATCTTTTATTTTACGTTTATGGCTATTTTGTTTACTTTTACGATAAATAACCAGTACCATTTACAATAAAATTCAAAATGTTTGAAACTTTAAAATTAAAAAGTAAATTAACTTCCTTTATAGCTATATTTGAACAAACTTTTTCATTTTTTCATTGATGCAGTAACATTTTACAAACCTTAACACTCAAAAACATTATATAACACAAAAAATAGATTATCACACAAATGTTTGTATGTGATGTCAGAAAATATCAGTCAACAAATATGATGTAAGCACAAAAATATCACAGATTGTTTAGGAACTTCACTAAGTCGTTCATTTTTAATATTAATACTGTAAATCACAGCTAACAAGTGATTGCAGCCAAACATTTGTCCACTTCACTATCACTTTTAAAATGACTTGATTTCTTGAATAAATCATGAACTAAATTCTTTACACTGCTTTCATCTGTAAGAAAAAGAATAGACAAAATTAAATTTTCATCATATTTGACACACACATTTTTTAAACAATTAGGTAAACTGTAGAAATTTTATTAAATGAAAATATTTGAGTAACAGAAGGATAAATACAAAAAATTTGTTGTATTTAACTATTTTTTGTTGGTATTTAGGTATTTGTTGTTGTTTAGGTCATCAGCTGAAAGGCTGGTTTGAACCTGTAGAGGTTTTACTAAGTAAAACGAGGAGCGAGGTGGTTTACCATTGCCTTTCTTACTGAGTGGAAAAGTACACATATCAGCATGCTGGGCCCTCTATAAAGTACATATTTCCACTCTTCAAACGGCACGTTCACTTCATTCACCACAGGGTCTGGCTGTATAATGAAATTCATTACTTTCAGAGGAGACAACTCTGATTAGTGTCTTTGCACCTCTACCTCTTCTGTTCTTAAATGATTCAATAATTTAATTGGCTGACCGTGTGATAAGAAACAGAACTATTTACTTTACTCCTGCAACGAACAGATTGAGTGTAAATAATTTGACACCAATTAATTTTTATACACATAATAAAGCCCATAACAGTCAGGTGGAGTGTTAAATTATTTGCACTCAATCTGTTATTTGCAGGGCTTAAAAAAAATAGTTCTGTTTCTTATCAGATGGTCAGCCAATTAAATGACTGAATCATTTAAGAACAGAAAAGGTAGAGGTGTAAAAGACACTAATCAGAGTAATCTCCTCTGAAAGTATTGAATTTCATTACACAGCCAGACCCTGCGGTGAATGAAAGTGAAGGTGTCATTCGCAAAGTGGAAAATATGTGCTTTTGAGAGGAGTTACCATGCTAATAAGCATACTTTTCCACGCAGTGAGGAAGGCAATGGTAAACCACCTCACTCCTCATTTTACTTAGTAAAAACTCTACAGGTTCAAACCAGCCTTTTGGCTGACGACCTAAACAACACACTTAATATCATTCTCTACAGAATTAAATTAATACATATTTCTCAAAAATAATTTAAATAAATCTTCCCATTCCTTTCACCAATAAATCATGAACCATAACCTTTGTTAACTATATACAACTGTGAAATGTTAAAGACTAAATCATTATTGTAATTAGATAAGTTAAATATTAAATTTTATTGTATGAATATTTCACTAACCTTTAGCAGCCTTGATTCTTATTCTTTTATGATCTACTCACACCTTTTTGGTGGATCCACCATCATCAGAATAAAAATATTATACAAAACTATTATTTAAAACCCGTAGAAGAATAAAGATTAAGGCAGCTGAAAAGGTAAGTAAAATATTTATACAATAGAATTGATTGAGGTCAACGCAGTATATGCAATTTTTGACTGCAGAAGATGGATACCAGAGAGGGAGGTTCTAGGGACCAAGCTTGGGTCGCCGATTTCTCCAGTAAATCTCTGCAATTTTATGATTGCAGAAGAAGAAAGCTGGAAGGCCATTAAGAAGTTCATCCAGAAAGTGATGAAGAGCAGAGAGGCCCTGCTGCATTAGTCCCAAAAGAAATTACTCAAAAAGAGGATAAATGGGTGATAAGAAGAGAAATCACTACGATAACGTTTTCTAGCTAATATAGAACCTCCAGCTTGTTATGAAGTTACGCCTAATGGTGATCTCACGGCAAGTCGGAATGGGATAAAAAGGAACTGAGAGGTTTTGGCGGATAGTTGCCTTCAGCAGAGCTCCACATACCCCAGGTAAAGAGTACCCAATTTGTACTCTTTATAATTTGCTGGTACTCTTTTGGTACTGGCAATTGGGTAATTGGGTACCAGCAAATTCGATTTCCTCAAAACAAAAGCTGCAGAATGTAAAAAGAAAAGTTTAAGGAGTAAATGAAAAAAAATATTGGAAAGCAACACACCAACACACACAAATAACATGTAATACACAGCAAAATCATACTAGCTTCCGGCTTGGTGTTAGATCCATGATTTCAGAGATGGTCTTCGGCATGGGCATGCCCAAAACCTATTCTAACAGCTTTTGTATGCTATTCTAACAGCTGAGTATAGTCTTATTTCTGTAATTACCCCTATGCATATGCCATATCACCTTTTGTACTGGAAAGAATCACATCCAGTTAGATGTGGCCTGAATCTATAAACCAGATCATCCAAACTAATGAAATTCTACGAGAGTATCATGTAATGCTGCATTAAAGGCAACACCATGTGAGTTTTGCCGGGTTAAGTATAACAGTAATTATGTATAAAAAAAAATTTTCATTAATCTATGACTAGCCACAATAATTTGTTTTTAATTAAGAGAGATAAGAAACAAATAATACAAGAGAATAATCTACCTTACCTTCAACATTTCTATCCAGTGCGTTATGAACAAGAGTTCTCGCAATATATTTGAACAGATCTTTCGATGAAATTTTTTTCTCTTTATAAAACGGCATTAAATATTTAATAATAGTATCAGACATTTCTTTTTTTGAAATTTTTGATTCCTTAGCATCTTTATGTTTATGTTCTTTAATATCAACAGAAGGTATTGTTTTATTTTTTTGAGGAGATTTATCGGTTTTGTTTCTATCTTTTAATTTTATGTAAAAATAAATATCATTTTCTGATTTTACTGGTTTATCGTTTGATGATTTTTCAATGACAGTATCACTTTTAATCTGTTTCAACTTAGATAGATCATCATTAATTTCGTCATCTGAATCTCCAAATAAATCACAAAATTTTCTTTTAACAGTAGTACATTTTTTATTCATTTTTCCTACATTATCTATATTTTCAATTTTCTTCGGTGAACTGTGTTTACTCAGTGATTTATCAGTTTTTAATTTTTCTGATTTATAATTTTTAATTTTATTAGGTGAAACTTTTTCTATTTTTTTATCTACTTTTGTATTACAAGAATTAATTTTATTAACGCTAGATAATTCTTTACTTTTGTTATAACTTTTACTTTCATTGCTATTCAAAGTTTCAAATTCATCAGTTGTTTCTGTAATTGCAAAATCAGAATAATTGTCGTTGTTGACTTGGACTATCTTGAGTTCATCAGCATTAAAATTTATATACTTATCAGTTTTATCATCGCCTGAAACATCATCTAGTTTATTATAATCATCTGGTAGATTATCAGTAACACATTCATCAATATTCTTCGTATATAAACTTTGTAATTCATCAGTATTTAAAGCATTAATTGATTTGACATCATCATCAGAATTACTTGATTTACAGTCTTTGGTTTCAACAGATTTATTATCACCATCAGTTTTAAAAGGCGGTTTAAAACCAAAATATTTTGATCTTAAATAATTTAGATTTTTGGGTTTACTTTTTGTCGTTTCATTATTTGTTGAATTGTGTGATTCTGTTTTTTCAGTACTGAACAAATCTGAACATTTTTGAAACCCTACAAATTTTGTTTTTTCATTTACATTGTCGATTTCATTTATATGTTTACTTGGCGATATTCTGTCCAGACAAGCTGTAAAATCTGGATCAATATCTTCATCATCATTGTCCTCATCGCCATCGACTTCTGATTCATTTTTATTGCCTTCTGATTGAGACTGTGATACAAAGTTATCAAGACATCCTGTAAAATCAGGATCAACTTCTTCATCACTACTTTCATTAAGATTCTGGGAAAATTTTTCTACAATTACATCATCACTTGAATCCTGCGACATCTGATTTAAATTTGTATCATCTGATTTCTTAGAAAGAAACTTTTCAATTGCACTTTGGAATAAAGACTGTCTTTTAATTCCATTTGATTTAGACGATCTTTTAATCAGACTTGCTGGAAGTAATTCTGAAGCACGTATAATGGATGAATTTTTTATTTGATTTGATTTTGGTGAAGAAGATTCATTAGAATTGGCTTTTATATTTTTTTTGTTTTTATTATTAATTGATTCAGATGGTTTATTATCAGAATTTTCTGAACTTGTAGATTTAACATATTCATATGATTTAATAAATGGATACAATGTTAATTCTTTGGTACATTTTTTTATGTCTGCAGCCTAAAAATTTAAAACAGAAATAAATAAACAACCTGGAAGTATTTCATAAGTAAAATTACATAATTACATAAACATTATATAATGACCAAAAATACTTTTAACAAATTTTTAATAATGAAAATTCTCAAAAGGTTTAATAAACATGGCCAAGGAATATTAACCAACCTCATTTTAATTCGAACTGTACTAAAAAATAAATAGTTGGTCCTCTCAATCAGAAATTATAATTAACAGAAAGTTTGTAAAACATTACTTAAATAGCAATAATCCATTCATGTATTTACTGTAGTTTGTTTGTAACGATTAACAACTCTTAACTACATTTCACCATAAAATGTTCAATCTCACAGAATTTTCCCTTTCAAATCACATAAACCACTAAATTTTTTAAAAAGTGTGAGGTAATGGAGATGATTAGAGAATCAAATAGACTAATGGAATGAGGAACCTAGAATAATTACAAAGAGTATATGAGAAGAGAAATTTTGAGCTAACCATTCAACAGAGAAGAGCTGACTGGCTATGATACGTAATGAGAAAAGTAGGTTTAAACAATACTATGCAGAAGTATCAGTAGAAGGTAATTATCAGTGTGAGGAGGGAAGGCAGGGGTATGAATAAGATTAAATAGTTGGAGTTTGGAGGAACTTAAAGAATTCACATATTTGGGAACTGTTTTCACATCAGATGAAAGATTGGAAAAGAAGTTAAGTAAAAGGGTGCAAAAAGCAAGCAGTTTCTTCTAAAGTGTGAAAAGCTTAGTCTGGGATTAAGAAATTTTCCTATGTATTATATGAAAATTATGGATGTGAAAAAAATTGCTTATACCACTTGGGGTCTTCAGAGTTATCATATTATAGCCATACACTAATTTTAACATTTCATGAGCTTCTATGGCACTTTTTTTGGAACTTAAAACAAAATTAATGTTAACAAGATATTCAAAATCCATGATGCATGACAGACCCAGTAAACATGATCTCACTTTTCCGGCTCTGGAAGCCGACTGACAAGTCGCAACTGGTTCAAACTTGATACTGATTATCTCAAAAAACCAGGCTATAGAACTTTTTACTTCAAATGGATGTAGTGTCTGCAGTTCATTCATATTAAAATCATTCACCGTACAGTAGAGCGTCGATAATCCGGATTAATTGGGACGCCATCTGGATTATCAAATTATCCGGATTATCGATACACCCAATAAAATTGCCAATAGACATCTTCAAAGTAAGAAAAGTACAGTAGCTAAATTCGACTATATTTTACATGATTTGTTAGCAGAAATGTGAAGCGGGTAAGTAAAACTACGAAATATGTTGTTATGTATAAAGAACTAATTTTTATTTAATGAAATTTGTAATTGTACATATAAAAGAGTGATACATAATAAGCTTTGGTGCCATATTGTACTCAAAGGACTCTTATTATTTTGATTTAAGACAATTAATTTAATTTGTGCAACAGACAATGTTTTAAAAGACAATTACAACATGTATACAGCGTTACTTATTATTTACTGTTTGTTCGACTTTTTAAAAAAATCATTAATGGATGTTTGAACTGCAGTGGTGGTCCTCTTTTTTGCCGCTAAGTCTATAATACGTTTTAGTAGAATAAGCTGCGATGGTGTGCCTTCAGCCTGCTTTTCAACCCAAGCCATCAGCGTCTCTGCTGCCATAAATGCTTCACTGTACGTAGTGAGTAAAGTGGGTAGTTTCAATTCTGGCGAAACGCCAGAATCCAGATTTTCGACGTTCTGGATTTTTGACGTCCGAATTATTGACGCTCTACTGTATTTTTTTATCACTCCTTATACTTAACCCACCATACTGAATTTTTTTATTGCAATTGCATTTGTGTTTTTGAAATATAATTTGGAATTGCTGAAATAAAATTCAGTTGACAAGCTTTTTTCAAACCTTAACATTAAAAACAAATTAAGAACACAGTATTTTTATTTTTTAACTAAAAGAAGGAGCATTGCTAAATCAATTTATTTCACTACTTTTTGTTGAAAATATCAGTCACCAGAACATCTGTTATCAAAAAATTACATACTTACCATTTTTGCTATTGCTCTTCGATACAAACTAATCGCAGTATTCATTGAGAATGCCTGGTATTCTAATTCCAGACTAGCTTGTTCTAGTGCTTCACTTGTAAGTTCATTATCTGGAGGATCAACAGTTTGGGAAACAGTCAAATTTTTTTGTATTAATTCTCCTAAATATTTAACATATCCTTCTCGTACCTAAAAAATAGATAAAGAAGTTAAAATTACTACTTTAGAAAATACAAAAATATCTACAAAACAAGAAGAAAGTATGACTGAGATTCAAATAAATTCTTAAAGAAAAGCTGTCGAATCACACTGACTAACCATATCTGAATTAATTACAAGTAGATTAATAAAATTCCAGTAATAGTAATACTGAATGTATAACAGTGACGGTTTATGTAATAAACCACCTTAAAATTTGCAAATTTTATAAAAGATTACTAAAAATCTATGGGTAAATCTTTGTAAATAAAATAATTATTTACAAATTCGTATTTCTAGCACAACAAATTTTTTAAATGATCTTACAACTGCAACTTCAAAAAACTGTTTTTTTCATTTACAAAAATGTCCATTTAGTTCGTACGTTTGGAACAATTAAAAGGCAAATCCAGATGAAAAAGGGTGATAGATGAAAAAATGCCAGACCTGACCAAGAATCAAACTCGGGACCCCTGGTGTAGATGCCAGTTGCACTGACCACTACACCACAGCCAAGGACCAATGAAGTTCTCCAAAAACCTTTTGATTTATTGACTTCTATTAACGATTACAAATAAATCTTTATAATGTATCATGCAGCTGATATTCAATCCTATTGTAAAAATATTGAATTTTTCACTGACATTACAGCCACTAATCACGTGTTTTTTATAGTTTTTTAGTATAATGTTACTTTCTTCTGACATATTTTTGCGAATCCACAATCTTTTTTAAAAATTTAGTTTTAATTTTATGTACTCTGATAATGAAGGGTCCACCGAAACATATCAGTAGAAAGTAGGATTAATTATAAAAAAAGGTAAAAGCAATCGATACAGCAGATGTAACAGGTCTGTGAAAAATTAATAGTTAAACAATAATAATATTATTTTATATACTTTAATTTGAAAAGTGCTAATGGTAGAGAAAACTAATTACAGTCTATTATTAATTTAAAAAAAGTTATTCAATCCGTTACCCATAACAGCACGTGGAGTGTTATATTATTTGCACTCTGCTAGCTCCAGGGCTGCAAAAAACAGTTCTGTTTCTTATCACATGGTTAGCCGATATATGACTGAAGCATTTAAGAACAGAAAACATAAAGGTGTAAAAGACACCGGTCAGAGTTATCTCGTCTGAGAGTAATGAATTTCATTATACAGCCAAACCCCGTGGGGAATGATGTAAAACTGTCATTTGCAGGGTGGAAAGTAGGTGCTTTTTGGAGAACCTGGCATGCTAATAAGCATAGGCTACTTTTCCACTCAGTAAGAAAGGCAATTGTAAACCACTTCACTCTTTGTTTTATTTAGTAAAGCCTCTAGAGGCTCAAACCAGCTTTTCGGCCGATGTCCTAAACAAGTTACAAGTTACATACATTAGGCAAAAACCTAATCTTAAAATAATCAGATGAAGTAATTTAGAAACACGAATAAATAAATAAATGAAAACTGTACCTTGATTGTAAGTCCATTAACTTTAACTTTTGTACTACCAGCTGCCAAAAGCCTGGACATGGCTACTTCTACATCATAAACACCATCATCGTCATCTTGACTGATACTCGAAGCTTTTCTTAATTCAAATTGTTTCTTTATAACAGAATTGAAAGCTTTCTTTGCTTCCTTTTCTCTATCAACACGTGGACCTTCCCCATCAGAAACATATGGTTCTGATTCACTAAAATAAAAATAGAGGACATGAATAATTTTCTATTTTTTAAAATGTTGATAACACATTCCTCTATTAAAAATCTGCTGTGAAACACTCATAAAACTTTCTCTTGCCAATGCAAATAATTAACAATATAACCTAACATTACTAATAAAACATTTAAAATAAACAAAACAACTAACCTCAAAAAAATATCCTTATTTTAATCATGAGTGAATGATGCAAAATGAAAATCAACCTCACTTTGGATTTACAATACGGAAAATCACTCTTTCACGTTAAACTAGGCTCTGTAGAGAACAATTCTCTAAATAAATTTGTAGATCTTTTAATTTTCTTTAAATTTGATTATACACTATAGTCGTAAAATACAAACTAAGGCTGAAAGCTTAAAAAATCTATTTTTTACAGATTTTCATGAAAAAAAAAGAAAACCACTAACTACCACTAAACTAAGTGTTATACAAAAAAAATTTTGAATAAAAGTTGTAGATTTTTAAATTCGCTACAACTTTTATTATATACATTTTAACGCTAAAAAACATATTAGCCGTAATCTTAAAAAAATAAACAATTTTTTACAAGAAAACAGCCTCCTCAAGAATTTTACCAAATAAGGCGCCTACCCTATCTTGTAGAGCATAAAAAGTATAACAAATGAGGCTATTATTTAAATTATTAATATTATAAAATTATTATTTAAATATAATCATAGGAGCCGTTTTTGAGAAAATCACATAAAAGTGAAAAATGACATGAATAAACTACTACTTCCGGTAGACAGATTTTAATGAAAATGTTTGTGTCAGGTCCAGTAGTAGAATCTAACTTAAGTTTCAAGTTTCAAGTTCATACGATGTTCTGTTCTTGAGATATTATCTTCACACATATGCGCGCGCGCGCGCACACACACACACACACACACACACACACCAGGTTTTTATATGGTAAATGTTAACAAAATCAAACACTAAATTTCTAAAACTGCTTACCCAGCTTGTCCTTTACGACCACCACCATATAAATCATTATAAGATTCACTCAATTGAGCAGCCGTGACCATTTTTGATGATGATTTTGTCATTGTGTTGCTTAGAAAATAATGTAAATTTTCTTCAATGGATTTATAATCTTTACATACGTCACATCGATCTTTACATGCAGGTTTCTCATCACCAAAATACTCAGCGAATACACCATGGCGACACCTGAAACCATATAAATAAGAACAACATAGTACACCAACAACTTTACTTTTTCCTACAGTTTTGGAATACATGTTACAAAAATTTGGAAGTTATCTTATCAAATATTAATTGCACTAAACTTGGGCATTCCTTCCATCAACAAAAAAGATGTTATACAATTCAGTGTTTTAAAGTACTACAAATTTTAACAAGTTACTTTTTACTTTAAGAAATATTTTAGTTGAATTTTTTGATCCAGATCATTGTGTTTTTACAGTTATTACAACACAGTCAACTCCCGATTATCCGCGGAATTGGGTGGCACGAGTGCCGCGGATAATCCGCAAGATGACGAAAAAAAGCATAGGCGTATACAGTAGTATACATATAAAATCTTTATTAATTTTTTGTTATTTAAAGTACATAAATATGTACAATAATGAAAACACTAACTTAAATTACAAAATGTAACATTAAAATTTTAAATGTTGTTAATTATATTTTGTCCCTAAAAGTGTTTGTTTACAGTAATTTTTTTAAATTTTTTAGTACACACAGTACAGTAATTCTTTTAGTACATACAATGTATTTAGAAAAAAAAATCATACAAATATTGTTTACTTACAAATGATGTGGATAAGCTATGTTGTAATAGAAGTCACAATGTTTTAAAAGAGTCTATCATCTGCTTTTGTTTTTTTGAGTTAAAACACTTTTTCTTGATTTGGGACTGAAGTTTTCTCAACATAACTTTGTCACAAAGCAAAGCGTGTGCTTTACAAACTTAAGCATGTGCTTTACTTTACAAAGCGTGTATTTACAAATTTAAGCTAGTGCTTTACTTTACAAAGCTAGTACTTCCTGTGCTGTACAAATTTTATCTTTAATGTTATCACATTACAAGAAATTTACTTAACGTTAACAAAAAAGAATGAAAAAAAGTTTCATCCGACGTGTGCAGATAATCGGGAGTTGACTATATTTCTATAAAAGAGGCTACAAATAAACCCAAGATAATTCATAATGTTTTACAAATCTTCTTCTTTGGGTACTGTATCCTCTAAGAATGTCAACAACCATCTAGGGAAACATGAATTTTAATGCTGAAGCTATAAACAAATCTCTGTACAACTTTTTTAATACAACTTAAAAAATTATATTTACCTAACACTTTCACAATATTCCACCATTTTTAAATAAGCTTTATGTGATGCTTGTGCTTGATCCTTCTTCTGTTGTGTTTTGGCACGATTAAATTCAGAGCGAAGAATAAATTCATATGAACTTTTCGCTGTTCTTGAATGATAGATCCGACAATAAGCCTGTTTTCCATCACGACCAGCTCTACCGCTTTCTTGATAATATGCTGGTATACTTGATGGTACACCCCAATGACAAACAAACCTAAAAGTATAAATTTTTAAATTAGCATTTTATTGGCATTATGTTTATGATGGTGTTCAAAAATTAAAATGACAAAATAAGACCTGACTAAATTAGGAACTGGTCCTTCCACTAAAATACCACAAAAAACCAGTCAAAATATGTAGAATTTTTTGATAGAAAAACATTAAAAAAATTCTGTTTCAAACAATTTAAAAAGTTGCTTACAAAGGGTCTATATGACTCAAGATACAATTACTATGTATATTACAATTAATATTCATATTAATATTCATTAATATTAATATTTTAAATTGTGCAGAGATTTAAGTACTTGGGGGAAGTAATCACCTGCAACTTGAACGAAAAACCATCTTGGCAGAATAGAATAGACAAACTAACTAGGATTAAACATGCTACTAAGAACACATATAATAAAAGATGTCTTTCAATAAATACAAAACTAAGACACTACAAAACAGTCGCCCTACCACAAATTACATACGCAAGTGAAACAATATTTAAAACCACAAATACCATTGCAATAGATAAGGTCCTCAGGATTGAGAGAAGAATAGTCAGAACTTGCTTGAACAAAAACTATCGAGTAGACGGAGTTTGGAGACTAGCTTCCAACGAAATGGTCTACAAAAACATTGAACCTATTACAAGTATAATTAAAAAGAAACGAATATCATTCCTGGGACATCTTTTAAGGACACCTGAAAATAGAACTAGCAGGAAAATAATAGAAAAACTGTGGTATAGTAAAAGTGATATTAAATGTATCACAGAATTAAAAGAAGATATTAGAAGGTTACAAATTACAATGGAAGATTTGAAACACAAGACAAATGCATTGAAGATATTGAAGGACGAACGCGTTATACTACAGCCGGGAAGGAACAAGCAACGATTGGGAAGAGTAATTCCAGAGGAGGAAAGAAAATTGCGCTCGGAAAGGATGAAAAAATATTGGGCGGAAAAGAAAAGGAAGAAAGAAGGAAAGACTTTAAATGTAAAATGACTAAAGTGGTCCTTTGTAGGCCATAAAATATTAAAAATTAAAAAAATATTAATATTTAATATTACAATTAATATGTATTTAGCTTAACTGCTGAGCGATATAATCTCCTGATTTCTTTAGAGAAGACAAAGGTGATAATTTCGAGGGAAACAAATCATCATCTCAGAAGCAAAGCATTTTTGAATAATAAAATCTTAAAAAAGGTACATCCATTTATTTACTCGGGATATGATATCTCTCATAAATGCAAATCGTGAGATACAGAAATTAAATTAAAACTAGGACTTATTACACTCTGAGAAACATACTGATTGGTAAAGTGCGAAAGAAGACCTGGTTTTAGGAAAACCTAGTTTTATCACAAAGGAGACCTGGTTTTAGCAGCTGGTGTTTAAGGAGACATTTTTTAAGAGTTTATTACAACTTTATTTATATTTAAATCTTTAACCTTATTTACCACAACTTGGTTCAGCCAGTTTCAAGGCCTTTTATGAGACCAAATTTTTTAGGACTGGTTTCAGGAGACCTCAGTTTAGGAGTTCTGCCAGTTTTAATGAGTAATTCAGACTGTTTGCCTCTAACTGCTTAGCAGATGTACAGAATAGAAGCTGCTGAGATTAGACTGTTAAGATTTTTAGCATGGTATCGATTGCTGGAACATAAAATAAACTAAGATACCAACATTTCTATTCAGAAATGCACACAGAAGAGTTATGTAGTCATTTGTTGTGAATGCCAGATGATTGATCACCCAAAAAGGAATGAGTTTAGTGTATGTAGGTATGAAGAAGTTAGACTGACACATGGAGGAGAACGTAAGGAGAACATACAGTATGGCGTCTAAGCGTAGGTATGGTGGTTGAGGGTGGGGTTGTCCTGGCGGGGCCCGGTACCCAGTGATGCGCTCACTATGTGGAAATCTAGCTTGGGTCATGGCGGCTGTCACCATACTAGTGTGTGACTCAACATGATATGAATGCCAAAACATTTATTGAAACACGTAGGGTGATGCATGTTTTCGGAATTATATGACTTCCCTACCTCCCACCATGTATGGTGTACACAAGGTAAGATTACGTACGTATTTTAAAGTTTTAGGCCCATGGACAAAGTCTGCGGATAACCGAAACTCGCGGATACCAAGGGTTTACTGTATTCTACTTTATAATGGCTTAATTACCAATTAACAATGAATTTACTTAATTTTAACACACAAATACGCCGCAATATATTTCACAAAAGTTGGTTAAGATCAGTATTCACTTCACTTTTACAATTTATTTTTCTTGATAACAACTTATTTTCTAAGTAAACAAAAAATAAATAAATAGGAAGCAAAGAATTTAGCCAGTAAACTAGCAAAAATTATTAAATACCTCACAGTAGATTTATCAACACCCATTCCAAAACTGATAGTTGCAGATATAATTTGAAATTTGCCATCAAACCATTGTTCTTGAACTAGCAGTCGTTCTTTATCTTTCAAACCTTAAATAAAGTCAATAAAGACAGTGAATAATTATTATTTATAATCACTAGAGCAAATAAGGTTTTGTTTGAGACCTTGGTGTTTCACTAAGTGGTTCGATCAACTGTGTTGCAAAGAAGTAACATCCTCTAATCTTTTGCATATGTTTCTGTCACATTTAGATAATAAAACAAAAAAAAAATGTTAGAATGTTTCCCCACTTCAAAAAAGATTGCATTGATATGAAAACTGTTAGGACACCTAACTGGTCTAAGTCTCAAACATAACCTCACGTATTCTACCTAGGAAATTTTACAAGTACAAAGTCAAAACTCTGAAAATTACAATGAAAATATTCAACCACGGTAGAAGTTGCTAGTCATGCTAGCTGTGAAATGAACTTTATATCATTTTGCCGGCTCGTGGTACAGTGGTCAGCATAACTGGCTTCTACGACAGGGGTCTCGGGTTCAATTTCCCATCAGGTCCAGCATATTTTCATCTATCACCCTTCATCATTTGCTTTACTTATGTATGTACAAAACAGTCGGACATAAAAGAAAACAGAAATAGTACAAAAATTCAAAAGGATTACTATATTTACAGTATTCTATGTGTATTGTTTAAAACAATTTTCACATAATTATTGTAACACAGATCTCAAGTACAGCACCAAAAAGTTCTAAAAAAGAAAAACAAGAAAACTTGATTGCATCAAGATATTCTTTTGTTTTTAAATTTACCTAAAGTAATGGCCATCACAAAGATATTATACAAAACGATCTCATTTTATCAAAATTTGTATTCAAGCCACAATCATGTACACATTGCTTGCAAGATAAACAACAAGAATTTAAACCTGCAGAGTCTTACTCTACAATAATTTCTAAACTTGGACGCAAAGAGTGGTCAGCTTAAATATTAATTGAACAAAAATCGAAATTTAAAAACACTTGTAAATCCACACCTAATCTAGAAGTCAATTAAACCTGATTGTTTCAAAAAAAAGGATTATTCTCATGTGTACCTACCAAATTTAATATACCTCCACACATAAATTATAACATACCTGCATGATAGGCTTTTGTAGGCACTCCTAGTTTGGTTAATACAATTGCAACCTCTTCCGTTAATTCTCTTGTACGACAATATATAATACCACAATCGCGTTCACTCTAAAATTGATAAACAAAACTTATTTATACACATTAAATTAAATTTAAAATATATATATTTCAATTTTAAATAATACGGCTGTTTAAAAATCCTACATAGGATGTTCAATAAAATAATAATGAAGCCGTACCAGGCTAAGATGATATTTAAAAATAATAAATTAAATTTATATACACATTTAATTTAAATGCCTAGGTTGTCTAATCCAAGAGAATATAAATGAGAATAAAGAAATAAAAAATAAATAGAGAAAATTGAGAAAGAATATCAAATGATAAAAAATATTTACAATAAAAAATCGATATCATTAAACTGTAAATTAAGACACTAAAATACAGTTACAAAACCTGAAGCATTATAAGGATCAGAATATATTTTCAAACAGAAAGAGAGTTTTAAAAACAAAATATAAATGAATGAGAAAAACTCTTTAGGAAAATATAAATGGTCCAAAGAAAAATTAAAATTGAGAACATACGTTAAGAAGTAATAAAGAAGAGTTACTTATAAGGGAATGGAACCTTTACATATTTGATAGATGAAAAAATTACAAAACATGGAATAGAGGGTTCTTAGAAATTGAAAATTATATGAACTTGTTAGATAGCATAAAGAACATAAGTGAACTTAAAAAAAAGTTTAAAGAATTTGAATAGTTCAAAGAAAAAGAGAAGATGACAAATGAAAACAAGAAATTGTCTAAACAATGGATAAAAGAGTTTTGTGACAAAATAAGAAAAGGTTGCGAAAGACAAAAAGTAGCAAAAACAGAGAAAATATCAGGCTTAAGAAAAAATCATTTAACATTGTTATTAGTATGCTGAAATGAAAAAGAAGTAAAACTAAACTACACAGGTTATTTTTTTCAACCTCCGATTGGTTATAAAAATAAAACTAATGAGAATAATAAAATAAGTTTATTATAAAAGTTACAAACATCCTTGGTTACTTTTCAATACAATCACTATTTAAATTGAGGCATTTATCATACAAGTTTTCCAATACCCTCTTAATAAAGTTACCACCAGTGACTTGAAATGGGTTTTCACGGTGTCTTGGAGCTCATCGTCTGTTCAAAAGCTCCGAAACAGTCACAAAGTTCCACAATAACTTTCTCCATTTATCATGGTTGCAGAGAGCCATTCAAAACAAAAGAAAAAGAATGCTCACTTCTGTAGTTGTGCTCACCCATGATAAAACCCGTCTACACAGTGTTGCAGTAACAAAACAGCTTCTTTACAAGTTTCAATGGGACATTTCTGATCATCTGGCACATAGCCCCAAATTAGCATTGAGCAACTTCCACCTGTTTCCTAAACTGAAGAAGTGGCTAAGAGGGCAGAGTTTCCGAACAGACAGCGAGCTCCAAGACACCATGAAGACGCATTTCAAGTCACTAGTGGCAACAGTTTATGAAGAGGGTATTGGAAAACTTGAACACCGGTATGATAAATGCCTCAATTTATAATAAGATTATGTTGAAAAGTAACAAGGATGTAAGTAATTTTTGATAATAAATATTTTTTATTATTCTCATTAGTTTTATTTTTATAACCAATCAGAGGTTGAAAAAATTACCCCTCGTAATAAAAGAAACTTCTGAACTATTTACATTGTTTAGAAATTTTTGAGAACAAAATAATTTTGACTAAAAATTCATAATCTAAGTGTTTCTTTTTTCTACTTCAATACTTGTCAACAGACAACAAAAATGATACTTACTGGTTTCTTTTTGCTATTATCAGGTCCCAGACATTTAACTATGAATTTTTTTAAATGTGAATAAGCATCTTCTAATCTATCTTGAAAGATGACATCATAAATCAAATTCGATCTAAAACAAGGTGTTTTAAATTTAGAAACTGGCTTCTTTAAATGCAACTGTTTCAAAATATCTTCTACAACCTGAAATGAAATTAAACAGTTAGTTACGAAAATCACATCACAATAAAATTTAAAAATTATATTACTTTCCTGCCCATAACAGACAGGTGGAGTGTCAAATTATTTACACTCAATCTGTTAGTTGCAGGGCTAAAACAAATAATTCTGTTTCTTGTCACATGGTCAGCCAATTAAATGACTGAATCATTTACGAACAGAAGAGGTAGAGGTGTAAAAGACACTAATCAGAGTTATCTCCTCTGAAAGTAATGAATTTCATTATACAGCCAGACCCTGTGGTGAATGAAGTGAAGGTGTCATTCGCAGAGTGGAAAATATGTGCTTTTCAGAGGGCCCGGCATGCTGATAAGTGTACTTTTCCATTCAGTGAGGAAGGCAATAGTAAACCACCTCACTCCTCGTTTTACTTAGTAAAACCTCTACAGGTTCAAACCAGCCTTTCGGCTGATGACCTAAACAACACAACAACAACATATTACTTTCATAAATAAGTACAAATATGATTTGTAGATTACAAAAAAATTTCAGTTATCCCCGACAGACAAAATAAATATTCTGTGGGGATGTTTTTGTACTTAATATATTCAGTTTTTATATTCAAAGTAAGCAACATTTCAATATGGATAGGTTACTTTATTTCATTTGTTTTGAATTGCAATTACTCATCTTTTCTAATAATTTTAAAACTATATACCTTCTTAAGATGACAATTTATTTAACCAGAATGTAACAAAACAGCACTGTTGAATCAGCCTAAAATCTTTCCAGCAGGGTCACCACAATGTGGTTAACCCCAGGTATGGGAATTCATCCCAAGAAAAATAGCTTTTTTTGAATAAAATAGATTTTGCCCTGAGGTACAGTGAAGAATAGGAAATCTTGTACAATATTTTTTTATTGTTTGCATACTTTAATTTCCATATCTACATTATATGAGAAACCAATAGGTTTTTAAAATTTCTAATTGAAGGAGTAGATAGCACTTAAACTTTGGTAAAAAAATTACGCAATTTTTAATAAATTCACTGATTAAGACCTAAACAATAGACATAAAACTTTTAAATTTTCAAAAATTAACATCAATCGCTGAAAAAATATTTTTTGGGTTCAGGAGGCCTGAAAATATATATTTCTGGTAAAAAATTGACATGAAAAACAAGACTTTCCTTACCTATGATTTTAAAATACAAGGCAAGAGAAAGTAAAATTAGATTTGAAAATTGAAAAAAATCTTAATTTTTTACAAGATTATAAATTATACAAAAGATTTATGAAATTAACAATTAATCATCTTAAGTGAAACGATACTAATACTAAGTGACTATCATTTCAGTTTTGTAGACTTCATGAAATACAATTTTTTAAGTCTAATATCAAAAAACATTTTGTTTCAGACATTCCCTACCCTATAACGGTTTATCAAGAAACAAAGTTTCATTATATCTTAACTTAATTTGTTAATTACAAGTACAATACATACCATAGCACTAGCCGTAGCTGTCAATGCAATCCATGGAATATCGGGATACAAGGTTCGAATACTGCCAAGTTTAAGATAGTCCGGTCTAAAGTCGTGTCCCCATTGGCTAACACAATGTGCTTCATCTACAGCTATATACGATACTTTATTGTACCTATGAAGATCTTCTAATAAATTCTGTAAATAAAGACAAAACAAAGAGGTGGACTATTAACACTTAAAATAATCCTATACACTAGGTTTACTTATAGAATAAAAAGTTGACATATGTTAAAAAACAATAAAAATCTGTATTATTTATGGTGATGGATAAACTAATGGCAGTGATCACAGATAAAAAAATCACCAACAGTAAACTATGATACAGCACTGCTTGAGATTTTGGAGATTTTCTCTCGTGACTGTGTACAATACAAAACTGTAGTTAAGGAATTAATTATTTGATTGTAAATAGTCAACTTTTCCTAGAGTGTTCAGGAGCGAACAATTCTCATAGAGAGTAGAGTGTTCATAAATGCATGAGAATGTAACAAAATAACTGAAGAAAGCAGTGCTAAATAATAATGTAAAAAATTGATAAATAGTGTTTAAGGTGTTAATATGTAGTATTTTAACAATAGATTTTGTTTTGGTTTTGAAAGTGCCACTTTTTGCTTTTTATTAGTAGGTACATTCAATTGATGTTCATGTAAAATAAATGTAGAATCCGATTCACTATTCGTTCTTTATTCTTCTATTCTTTATCTTCCTGTCATGTACTAGACCTTCCGACCTCTTCTGTCTTTTTTGCGGTCTACCTACATCTCTTCCTCCAGCAGGTATGTAGCTTAATGCCGTTTCGCCCATCTATCTTCACTCATCTGTATTAAATGTTCCTCCCAATTCTCTCTGTATTTGTCAACTGTTTCTAATAGAGGAGAGACATTTAACCTTTTCAGTGCCGAAACAATATTTAAAAGTGCCATTTAATTAGAATAAGGGTGTACAAAAAGTGCCAGCCCATATTTCGAAAACTTACAGACGTAAGCCTGCAATTGCCAACCAAAATTTCAATGTTACAGAAAAATAAAATATCCTTAAAAATTAATTTTTATTGTGTTCATAAATAATAAATCATTCTAGTACTAAAAATATTCAAAATAGTTTTTTGTTTATTTATAGTCGCATCGACAGCTTGGTCATTAGCAACTACTGTGGGTTTTGGTAACTTAATGGTGGTTTTAATGTGTTAAAATTTCCAGACCCTAGCCGGGAATCGAACCTGGGACCTTTCACTTTGTAGGCTAGCATGCTAGTCACTACGCCACAGAGGCAGTTTTAAAATATATTTTTCCATTAATTTTTGTTTAAAAGTTTTTTTTGGAAATGTTTGATTATGCGAAAGTTGGCACTTTACGCATAACTTACAGATGTACAGTAAACCGGATGTTATAGGTACATAAAAGATACTGACACCCTGTTTTCCAGACTTTGGTACTGAAAGGGTTAAATGGGGTCGGATTTCCTCATTCTTAATGTGGTAAATCAAACTACATTCCTAAACTCTTCTCAAGAACTGCATTTCCGCTGCCCGGATCCATCCTTCTTCCCAAGTACCCAGGATAGACTAGTCAATTTTTTTAAAACTAGTCAGATTTATTTTAAAAAAATTATTGTTTAAGTTTAAGTCTGCTACTAGTTGTTAAAACTTAAAATTTAACAAAGATCAACCATTGAATTAAAAAGAGGTTAATGAAGAACAAAACTAGATTAAATTGCAATAAATTAACTCCTGATTTTTTTTCTTGTTTCATGTCTAACTGTTTTGTACAATAATGGTAATGCAGACAATGAAATACGGTACAATAGATGAAAAACACCCAGACCTGACTGGGAATAAAACCTGGCATAGAAGCAATTTGCGATTAACACCACACTATAAGCAAGCCCAAAGTGAGGAATCAACTTAATCAGTTCTGACTGAGATCTTCAGCATGTCCCATATAAAAATATCGCTACAAATCACTGCATGGCTGGATTCCTGAGCTATTAGTCCAGGAACCAATAGTTTTGAATACAATTATTAAAACACATTCTCAGACTGAAATAAAATTCAAAATAGCAAATAAACAACCCATATACCTACTTTAAATGTCATTGTAGCAGCTTGTTCTGGAGTAACATATAATAAGCGAGTGTTGGGTCGAATACATCTTAAATCATTTATAACTCTTTGGCGATCTGCCTGAGTCATTTTTGAATTGATTGTTTCAGCACATATTTTTAAATATTGCAACTGATCTATTTGATCCTGTAACAAGACAATTTTATTATTTCACAAATATAATAAATATTTTAAAAATTTATATCACACAATTACAAAACCCAAAATATATCTCTACCGCAAAAAAATGTACATAGGTTATATTTTTGTAAGTAACAGGTCAAGAAATTCAAAAGTAGAATTCATAATCTAGATAAAGACAAGGAAAAAAAACTGAATTCAGTTATATTATAAAAATAGCTCCAGGAATAAAAAAGCAACAGCTTAATTAGATAAATATTTATCTATCTCGTAAAATACAACTGCCTTATTTGCTACAATACATCCATTAGACGCAAGAATGAGGATGTTATGTTATGTCATGGTAAACAAAAAAATTATTCTTATATGGCAACATATAATAATTCAGGATGTTCTAAAATTTTATTAATTAATGCTCTATTTTAAATCATTAACTTGTTAAAAAAACCATTACGGAAATAAATGCAGAATCATATTTTACTTTCTCTTGCCTTTATGAATATATAGGAAGGAAAGTATTGTTTTCATGTCGATTTTTCGAAATCGAGTTTTCACCAGATCTGCATGTTTTCAGACCACCCCCTGAACCCAAAAAAACATGTTTTTAGTGATTGGTCTGTGGTTGTGAACAGAATATCTCAAGAACGGGGCATCGTACAAACTTTAAACTTGAAACTTAAGTTAGATACTACTACCGGACCCGACATCTAACATTTTCATAAAAATCGGTTAACCGGAAGTAGTAGTTTATTTGAGTCATTTTGCATTTTTTTGCGATTTTCTCAAAAACGGCTCCTACGATTTTTTTTAAAAATCGCCTCGCCTCATTTACTACATTTTTTTATTCTCTACAAAATAGGGTAGGCGCCACGTCTGCTGAAATTCTTGTGGGGGCTGTTTTCTCGTAAACCAATTGTTTTTTTTAAGATTGCGATTTTAATATGCATTTTAGCGCACAAATGTATATAATAAAAGTTGTAGAGACGTTAAAAACCTACAACTTCTATTTCAAACATTTTTTTGTATAACGCTTAGTTTAGCGATTTTCTGTTTTTTTTCTCGCGAAAACGTGTAAAAAAGTCGATTTTTTTTTTAAAGATTTCAACCTAAGTATGAATTTTACGGCAAAAGTGTATACAATTAAATTTATAGGAAATTAAAAGATCTACAACTTTTATTTACACCATTTTTCTCTACGGAGCCTAGTTTAGCGTGGAAGAGAGATTTTCCGTATTTTTAAGCCAAACTGAGGTTGATTTTCATTTTGCGTCTTCCACTCATGATTAAAATTAGGTTATGTTTATTAAGGATGGTTTTTTATTTGTTTCTAATGTTATGTTATATTGTAAATTATTTGCATTGGCAAGAGAAAGATGTGTGTGTGTTTCACACCAGATTTTTTACTTGCAAAACACCGAGTCAAATTTTGTTACGTCATATGACTTACTTAGTCCCAATAAAGAAAAAGCAATGTGACTACATTAACACTACGCAGGGAAATTTCGTATTCCCTACCAATGGGCACCCGTCCACCATTTGAAATCTGTAGTGTGATGTGTTGTGAACCAAAATTATATTAAATAAAAATATATTTAGTGTAATAAGTATGCTCAATTAATAGGTTTTTATTGTCACTGAAGAGTTGTAAATAAAGTGGATGGTTAAAATTCAAATTATAATAATTTAACACGAAATATGATTGTGTAATACAGTTAACCTCTAAAAAGGACAATTTGTTTAATTCTCTTGAAACGTCTTGAAAAAAGAAATATTGAATCATGTCATCAAATTCAACACAAGAGACGGATACAAAAATTGCACAACGTGAACGAAGGCGAAGGGCCGAAGCGGGTAAAGTTGAAAGCGAATTTAATAATCCATGTTTGAAGGAACACAAACAAGTCAATAAATGTTTAAATGATAACAATTACGATTATAGCTTTTGTACACCTCATGTTGACAATTACAAAATATGTAAAAAGTTTTGGGGGCAAGTTGAAAAAGACAGACGAATAAAAGGAATAAGACCTAATCTACCTGACCCTGAAGATAGGGAGGAAGTTAAAAAACAGTATATTCCAATATTTATGTAAATAACTAAATGGGAATACTTTTTATCATTAAAATGTTATTAGGGAAGTTCATATTTTATGTTTAAGAATGTTAACTATATGTATATTTTAATTTAAAATAAAAGTTATATTCTCATTACAATGAAATTATTACTAATTACCTAGACTAGAAAATATACTCAAAACCTCTAAATAATTTCTGTGTTTATCAAATTCAATTCCATTTTGTTCAATTGTTCAGTGGTGGGTAATGTTCCAAAAATCTTTTACTAATAATGTGAATATGATAAGAAATAATAGTAGGAAGTTAAAGTTTAAAGACTGACTCCAAAATGACTAAATGGTGTCCATTTTAAAATGACTAAAAATTATACAAAATAATAGCTAGGAAAACACAGAAATATATTACATGATTTTAAGATTCATGATACATTTTTATGCATCTATGCTTCTAAATTTTTAAAATCTGGTATTGTCAAAAAATGCTTTATATTTTTATACAACAAAGCATTAGAAATTAAAAGTTTAATTCTTTTTGACAAGCTTATAATTACAATTTTAAACAAAAATCAAAGCAATGTTAACTGAAGTAAAACTTTAAAGTTCATAGGGTTTTTATTTGATATTATTTTATTTCAAGTAAGTCAACAAATATCACCGATTTAAAACATGTTAGATTACTAACTTTATTTTTCTTGAATACTCAGCAATAAAACAATTCATTATTGTGAAGCAAGAGTTTGAAATTTACTGTAAAACTCATTCACAGTTCCCTGAATTCATATTAAGTTTACCCACTCAATAAGGTGCAACCTGATCAAAGCAACAGTTAGATCTGTATGTAAACTTAAATATCTGCATGCATCTGGTTTTTATATTAGCCAAGAAATCTAACTAAATAGAAACTAAATTTGTGCTGAAGAAATTTTTATTAAATTTGGTGTGAAACACTAACATGACTTTCTCCTGCCAATGTATATAATGAAAAATATAATGTACGTTTCATCATTAGTAAACAATGTAAGAAAAAACATAACCTTATTTTAATCATGAGTGAATGATGCAAAATGAAAATCAACCTGTGCAGACCTTAGAAATACAGAAAATCACTAATTGACACTAAACTAGCCTCTGTAGAAAAAGTGCTTGAAATAAAAAGTTTTAGATTTTTTTTAATTTTCTATAACTTTAATTATACACACTTTTGTTGTAAAATGCGTATTAGACCGCAATATTAAAAAAATACCACTTTTTGACAGATTCTGATGAGCATAGTACAGAAAATCGCTAAACTAAGCATTCTACAAAATTAGGACCTATTCCGTTATTTTACATCACATCATTTGTAACCTTAAAGTCGTCTCATGTAAACGCATCTTTACTATTATTACTGATGACTTCCACTCACTATAATTAATTGTAGATATTGTTCACATGTTAATTAATACACATTTTTTGCTTGTTTGCTTCGCATGTGTTCTACTGAATACATAATGAATCTTTTGGAGTAAGCTCCTATTATTTTTACTAAAGAAAGAGCTATAAGTTTCCTTCAAAAGGAAGGAATATTGCATTATCCACGCATTTGTTTAAATGGACACAATATGATACTGAACACCATTGGCCAGGATCGTTGGGTGTGAAATAAAGCAATCTATAGAATTAGTAAACCTCTAAGAAGCAACACATTTCTCGCTAATACAAAGTTGGATTATTGACTAATCATTCTCTTCATTTACAGTTGGTGCAGAGTACGCATCAATTATTTGGTGCAAAGATGTAATTTTTAATAAATTTGTTATTTTCTGTATTTTTAAATTATAATGTTTGTGATTATTTAATTTTAATTGTTTTGTAATTTGTAAAATAAAGCTCGTAAATAATTGTGGAACTTTTAAAAGAATTAAGGAGAAAACAACCGAAAATTAAAAAACAGGCGATTGCTGGTGGACGGTACTGAGCACGTGCTGGCGACTGCTGGGTTGAACAGTAAAGGTGCATTTTCACATGTTCTTTTAATGATGTAAAATAACGGAATAGGTCCCAAAATTATGTTTTACATAAAATTAGTAAGTTTTAAATGTTCTACAACTTTTATTAAATACACTTTTGCTCTATAATTCATATTAAGACCACAATATTAAAAAAAAAATTTTTACCATGAGAGCACAGCCTCCCCAATTTCAGACATGGTGCTTACCCTAACTTGTAGAGCATAAAGAATGTAGTAAATGAAATGATTTTTTAAAAAATCATAGGAGCCATTTTTCAGAAAATCACATGAAATAACTATTATTTCTATAACTATTATTTAGTAAAGGTGCATTTTCACATGTTCTTTTAATGATGTAAAATAACGGAATAGGTCCCAAAATTATGTTTTACATAAAATTAGTAAGTTTTAAATGTTCTACAACTTTTATTAAATACACTTTTGCTCTATAATTCATATTAAGACCACAATATTAAAAAACAAATTTTTACCATGAGAGCACAGCCTCCCCAATTTCAGACATGGTGCTTACCCTAACTTGTAGAGCATAAAGAATGTAGTAAATGAAATGATTTTTTTAAAAATCATAGGAGCCATTTTTCAGAAAATCACATGAAATAACTATTATTTCTATAACTATTATTTAGTAAAGGTGCATTTTCACATGTTCTTTTAATGATGTAAAATAACGGAATAGGTCCCAAAATTATGTTTTACATAAAATTAGTAAGTTTTAAATGTTCTACAACTTTTATTAAATACACTTTTGCTCTATAATTCATATTAAGACCACAATATTAAAAAAAAAAATTTTACCATGAGAGCACAGCCTCCCCAATTTCAGACATGGTGCTTACCCTAACTTGTAGAGCATAAAGAATGTAGTAAATGAAATGATTTTTTAAAAAATCATAGGAGCCATTTTTCAGAAAATCACATGAAATAACTATTATTTCCGGTTGATCATTTTGATGAAAACGTTTGCTTCATATATACGATCATATTGTACGATATTCCATTCTTGAGATATTTTGTTCACACACACGCACAGACCAAACACTAAACATATGTTTTTTAGGTTCAGGAGACCTGAAAACTTGTATATCCCGAGAAAATTAACATGAAAACAATACTTTTTTTTCTATACATTCATATAAAGCTTGAAAAAGTAAATAAATGTTTCTAAACTATAAATAACCAAAATTGGTGCTGAAAGAAAACCACCTCAATAGAACTTAATTTACTACAAACATAATTACAAAATAAAAACTTTGCCTACCTTCATTAAAGCCAGTAAAGGTGAGAAAACAATTGCAACTTGATCTTGCTTTAATACAGCCGGTAATTGATAACATAACGATTTACCTGATCCAGTTGGCATTGACACAAACACATCACTTGACCCTGAAATTAAATTTCAACAATCAGGGAATCGTAAACAATGTGATGAATGTATTCTTACACACAATAAACTACTGCTTGAGTCCCAGCTCCATGTAATTGGAAGGAATGCAGTGCGTTGTTATAGTAGTGGGAGAATGAATGAATAAGTAGTGTTTCACAGCTGTTGCATTTGTAGTGGTAGCGTGTACTAACTAGACTAAAAACATATTCTTATCATCTGGCGCATTAATTTAAGAAATACCTACCGGGTTATCACTTGGTTGGATTCATAATATTTAACTTACCATTTTATATCAAATCATGTACATAAATAATTGTAATAAATACAAACAAATATGTTAAATATGGAAAATTTGAAAACGAATGTTTTGTATCAGAGTAATACAACAATCGTTCTCCCAACATGCGTCACTCATTCAATATACCTCACCCGTGCCCTTCACACCGCAACTACACGGAGCTGGGACTCAAGCAGTAACATTATCTAAATATGCATGGCAATCGTAGTTTTATGAATTTCAAAAAAACAGTTCATATCCAGTATAAAAATATGAATATCAGTCTAGATAATCCTATCTCACTAATATTTTTTAATTTTTTTCTTAACATTACTTTTGAAAAGAAGAGTTTTTAAAGTTCAGAAAAAAGTTATTACATTTGTATGGTGAGAGTCAACCATTTAACCACATGCAGATCATTACAAGGAGCTTCAATTGCTTACAATTTCTTTTTTTAAAAAAGATAATGTACGTAAAGCAAAATACCTTTTAACAGAATTTAAGTCTCAAAACCATAACACAAGAAACAGAATTAAATATATGTTTATAATCACAACACTAAATTGTCTGAAAAAATATCTACTTTTGAAGACGTCGAAAATACATAGATAAATTGCCACAAGCTTTAAAAAGTTGTGATAATTTAAGTTGTTTAAAAAAAATACTTGATCGATGAAACATTTTACAGTGTAGTGCAGATGCCAAATAAGCTTGGTGGTGTAGCTGTGCGAACATTTCAGATTCAGTCGATAGATTTCGTGTCTTAGTACCGCACTGCCTATTAAAACACAGGCACTGAACATTGTAAATTATCATCTATTAGCGATGTTAAAAACATTCAATTGAAAACATTGTGCACAACAATTAACGCCTACCACATACAACAGATTACAGACTAATGTTTTTAGGTTAGCTGATATATAACGTTGTGAGAGCGACACGTGATTCTGATCACAGCTGGTACAGCACTGATCCCCACCATTTGCTGAGGCAACCGAGCACACCATTACCAAAATGAACCTTCTGCACACTTCAGAAAACCAGCAAGCTTATCTGGCATTTGTAGTATTGTAAAACATCCCAAAAAACAGTTTAACAGATACAGAAAAAAGAATAAGACTGCTTGTTAGTTAACTGCATGCATGAAGTAGTGTCAGCTGTTAAGCATCTAAAATCTACAAGATCTTGTGGTCCTGATGGTATACCAGCTTATATTTTAAAAGGATTTCAGGAACTATTAAAATATCCATTGCAATTTTTATTTTCTCTATCTATTAAAAACAGGGTTTTTCCTTCCCAATGGAAAGAAGCTAAAATTACTCCAGTGCCGAAAGCTGGAAAATTAAACGACATTAAGAATTACCGACCTATCTCTTTAATAAATTCCGTAGCTAAGGTTTTTGAATTTATAATATACAAAAAAATATTCGATCATGTTAAGACTGCTATCACTCCGAAACAACATGGTTTTATGCCCTTTAGATCGACAACCAGTAATTTACTTCTTTTCACTCATTTTATATCTTAACAAATGAATCAAGGTGCTAAAACAGATGTTATATACATAGATATGGCTAAAGCATTTGACAAAGTTGATCATGATACGCTGTTAAGAAAGTTTTTCACTTTTGGTTTCTCAGTGGATCTTGTATCGTTTTTAGCTAGTTATTTATCGAACAGAAGACTGTACGTATCATTTAATAATCATGAATCCTCCGAGTTTATAATTAAAGCAGGAGTACCTCAAGGTTCCAATCTTGGTCCATTATTTTTCCTGTTACTTATAAACGATCTACCATCATCTATTCAGTACTCAAGCTGTTTAATGTTTGCGGATGACATAAAGCTTTACAAGGCGATAAATAATAATGATGATATGTTATTGCTTCAAAAAGACTTAGATAATATATTTAATTGGTGTACTCATAACAAACTAACTGTTAACACCAGCAAGACTAAAACTGTATCATTTACACGTAAGAGAAATCAGCAGTTGGCAACATACAACATAAACGGTAGCTTACTAGAAAGTGTCAGTTCTATCAGAGATCTTGGTGTGATTTTTCAAAACACACTGACCTTTGATAAGCATATTGAATTGTTGATAAATGATGCGTACAGACTTCTAGGTTTTCTCATGAGAAATTCCCGATGTTTTTCTGATACTAATGTAATTACTATGTTATATTCATCATTAATAAGGAGTAAACTGGAATATGCATCAATTGTATGGCAACCTTATTCAATAGCCGCTAAATTAAAAATTGAAAAAATTCAGAACAGGTTTCTAAGGTATTTGTATTTTAAAAAGCATAAAGAAATATGTCATTATTCCCTTCCGACTAATGAGCTGAGAAAATCGTTCAATATAATGTCGCTTGAAAATAGACGAGACTTGAATTCACTCTTACTGATTTACAAAATTTTGAACAATAAAATTGATATACCAGGCGTAATTGAGCACATGTCACTAAGTGCTCCATTATTAAGACCTAGGTTTAATAGATTTTTTTACATTCCCAGAAACAGAACGTTGTACCATGAAAATTCCCCAGTAAATAGAATGCTGACACTTTATAAATGTAACAATAAATGTAATAAATGTAACAATATTATTGATCCTTTTTCTGACAGTCAGTCATCCTTTGCAAAAAAGTGTGTTCAGTTCTTAAATTAATAACAGTATTGAGCAATATATTACAGTTTCTAAGAGACTTTACGATAAATCTGTTCGTATTATTGACCTTTTTTGACAATCAGTTAAGTTTTACAAAAAAATGTATTCCTAAATTCAAATTTTTGTTCCACGGCTCCTGTTCTGATATTTTTTTTCTTCTTTTTCTTTTCTTTTCTTTTTTCTTTCTATCTTTAATCTTTTTTTTCTTTTCTTTCCAAATTATACTGTAATTTATTTTTTAAGTATATAGGCCTACAGTAAATGCTTCTTTTAAATTTTTATGTTTGTTTGTGTGTATTATATTCAATCTTATATCATTATATTATTACATAATTATATTATATACTATCATATTAAAATATTATATTCATCATGGTCATATTTTATATTCTTCATATTCATATGTTATAATCATTAGTACATTCATTATTATATTGTAGGTTATGAATATAAGGTTATAATATTGTAGGTTATAAGCATCATTATTGTATATATTATAAGCTAATTAAATTACGATTGTATTGTTATGTATGTTTTAAGAGAGTAGTATTGGGTCTTACCTGTTGCTCTCACATGTAAAACTTTATTAAATAAATAAATAAAATGCTTGCTCACAACAAAGAGTAAAATTATGCAATGTTATTGGAATGGTGCGTATTGCTAGTGCGAGTGAGAGCGTTATGCATTCTCTCACTCCCACAGCTTGGGGGACTTCAATTCATTTGAATACTGTACTCAGCTTCAGGTATGAATATTTTTTTTTTCCGGGGTTCCTACGGCCGGCGCCGCTTCCCGCACTTCAATCTCCATTCTCTTCTATCCTCCCAATCACCCTCATCCATCCCTCTCTCCCTCATGGCTTCCTGTATTCCCTTTTTCCACGTTTTCCTTGGTCTACCTTTCTTCCTTCTGTTGGATGGGACATAAGACAACATTCTTTTTGGCCACTGTTAAAGCAGATACGATTTTGAAAAACACAACAAAGAATAATCGAGAAGCATAATTTTCTAACGTAACTAAATAGACGATTAAACAATTTAAACAGGAGGACCAGGCTGGTTATTTGGTAGTTGCCAGCCACAACTAAACGACTGAGTGATTGAACGAAATGGTTAAATAGGCGGTTAAGCGAAACTGACAAAATAGGTAGGAAACGAGAGTTAAAGGACATGACATTACATGGGAACACACATTATTGGTCAACAATACATAATAAACAAATACGCACTTACCTTTAATCCAGTAATGATAATTCACAATTGTAGACAGCGCATGCTGGATAGCACTAACAGACATCACAAAGAACAAACGAAAAAGTTCACAATATATTGACATGAGCAACCGAATATAATAATTCACACAAATTAAACAGAAACAAACGACTTGAGTTCATAGCGAGCGAAATGAATGTAGGAACGAAACGAGATTGTAAAGCTGGTAGCGTGGTAGCGTACCCACGCCATGCGTTACACGCAACAGAAAAGCGCGCACCCATTCATCATGAATGCTGAACCAACAATGAGCGATTAGGAAGACGGAAATGAAGGGAAGTAGAGGGAGAAATGACGTGATCGGTTAGGTCATACGGAAGCAACAAGCAAATTTGAAATATTAACAAGGCGGGATTTACGGAACTATTTTGTCAGTACGAAGTGGCGTTAACAGCCACCTCTCATCACCCATTCTCTGCACATGACCATACCATATCAGTTGTCGTCTCTCTATCCTATCCACAATGGTATCTTCTACATGAGCTCTTTTCCTGATGTCGTCATTCCGGATATGGTCCAACCTGGACACTCTACATGAACGGCGCAGAAAGTCCATTTCAATTGCTTTAAGCTGGCTGTCTATTTTTGATGTTATTTGCCAGCACTCAGCCCCATAAGTTGTTATTGGCTCCACAATAGTGTGGTACAACTGGACTTTTGTATTCATGTGCATTTTTGCAGACCATAAAATCGGGTTCAATTTCCGGATTGCTATTCTCCCTTGCACAATCCTATTTTTAACATCCTTCCTAGTTGAACCGTCTGATGATATGTAGGTCCCCAAGTACTTGAATTCCTTTGTGCTCTTGATAATTTTGTTGTCGACTTGAAGATCATTGGACTCTTCCCCTATAACCAAGTATTCGGTTTTGCTAATATTAATATTCAACCCCCATTCACAGTATTCATCCAAGAGTTTCCTTGTCATATACGCAATGTCCTCTTCACCGTTAGCTATGAGCACATAGCTAACGATGAATAATATATTTGGTATAATGCATCCTGCATCTTATAATTAACCTATAACAAAAATCCTGTAATTTTCACTAAATTTGTATAACTGCTACGTTATTCCTTTTCTATGATTTTATTCCTTCAACATATTCTTTTTGGTGGATTTACCATCATCACAGTAGCTATATATAATAAATAAAGCTATATATAATAAAAATTTAAACTAATTTTTTTTTTTAATTTCCAGATCCATATTTAGTCATTTGTATAAACATTGAATACAACTATCTTACATCTCAAGATTTTGTATCTTCAGTCATTTGTATACATATTTTTTGGGTGCTACTGTAGTTTGCGGCCTACCACGTTATGTTTAGTGAAGTTTGTATTTGTTGATGTGGTAGCACTGTCCAATAGTACACTTCGCATACTTTTACAATAAAAGGATAATTTAAAGAAAAAAGGATAAAATAATAATAACAATAGAACGAAGAAAGGAAAATAATCCGAAAGATCCTTGGTGCTAGGCAAACGGAAACCGGGTTCAGATTACAACCAAACCAGACCGTAGAAAAATTCTCAAATGTAGAAGCTGACATTAGAAAAAGACGTATGAAATTCTTTGGACACATAAAGCGGTTACCAGGAAACAGGCTAACAAGAAAAATATTGGAGTATACAACGTCTCTCAAAAAAATGCCACCGTGGATAAGTGAAATCTATAAAGATCTCAGGAAAGCGAAAATAACAGAACAAGACAACGCAGATAGGAAAATATTTAGGAACAAGGTGGACAAGTGGGAGATAGAGCCAGAGCAGCCAAAGCAGAAGCAGCACAGGCCAAAGTGGTCAGAAGAAAGGAAACGGGCTTTCTCAAAACGGATGCGAGAGTACTGGGTGGACAAAAAGAACAACAAGAAGAAAAAATGATTCAGTTTGCTTATCCCCTTCCTTTAAGGGAGAATACGCTAATAATAATAATAATAATAGAACGATTGCGAGGGCAACGAAGAATCAGTATAAATGCCCCTCATTTTCTTTTTTCTTCCGTGATACTCCCACATTGTTAACACGGGGGAGCATTGAGCACCATGTCGCCTGTTGGGTAGGTTGTGCTGCCTCAAAAAAGCTACAGCTATTTCTTCATTAGCAATTATTACATTTTTATAAAAAACTTTTAACAATATTTACATCTAGTTAACATATTGCCTTACTGTAAAATATTTAAATCTTTACGCACGAAAAGTGCTAGTGGACAGTGGTACCACATCAACAAATACAAACTTCACTAAAGATAACACGGTTAGCCGCATAATATAGTATAGATACTGAAGTCATGAGATTGCCTTTTGCATATGGATGGGCTGTGAGGAAGTAAAATAAAAATTTGCAGTGCTGCTAACCTCAACAATGAGACACTACTCGTACATTTCACTACCATGCACTTTCTACACACATTTTGTAAGCTTTGGTTTAATCCAAGAAAATATTTTCTTAATAAACCTTATAAAAAATAAATGTGACCTGTAATACTGCCTGTAGCTTAATTACATAACTAAAAATGTTTGATTTACTGTAATTACCAGCTACCTTATTCCACTGGAACAAAATTTTAAAAGAATGAATCGCCTTCTTTACTATCACAATCACCAGTGTCTTCACTATCAGTTTCACTAGTATCTACCTAACCGTTTCCTTTTTTTACCAGGTGTCAACAAAACTGTTGAAGAATAGCTTCTTCACGTCTTTAATTTCCTTCATAATTTTTTGAATTATAGAAAAAGAAACATCACATAGTTAGCCACTCGCTCATGGCTTTTGTTAAAGAGGCAGGGAAAGGCATTTTTGTTTAGCTTCAACTTCACAGCATTTTATTACGCTGCATATTAGATTTCGTTCAGCACCGTGAACAATCCGCCCAAATTTTCAAGAAACCAACATTTCTCTTAACGGTAACAAATAATTATATTCATACTGTTAACCTACAAAAGGTTCCGCAATATACTGTACATGCTCTGGGTATAGTACAAGTTGTTGTGTTTGTTGAACTGAAATTAAAGCAGTCGGGCATGCACACTGATGTTTTCCCCCTTTACTCCTCGTTACAAACTCATGACTTGAGTAACTATAGCACCTCTTTTTCTATATATATCTTCAGCCATTGTACACAAGGTTGCACCTTGCATCTAAAAATGTTGTATCTTCGTTAATTTGTACATTAAACCATTGTATACAACGTTGTATCTTACATCTAAAGATGTTCTACCTACAAAAACTTAAAAAAGTTAGTTTCAATTTTTATAGTCTGAAAATGGTAGATCCACCAAAATATATAAAGTAGAAGAAACAGAATCACAAAAAATGAATAATAATGCATCCATAAAAGGTTAGTTAGGTCAATTTGGACTGGAGTAAAATGTTTAAAACTTTGAAAAGGCTAGGAATTAAATACAAAGAAAGGAAAGTTATCTACAGTCTGTATAAGAATCAAACGGCTGTTTTGAGAATCGAGGGGTACGAAAAAGAGGCTGCTGTAAGAAAAGGTGTACGACAAGGTTGTTCTTTGTCACCACTACTTTTTAACTTGTATATAGAAGAGGCTATAAATGAAGTGAAGGAGAAATTTGACGCAGGAATAAAAATTCAAGGAGAAACAATAAAACTGCTGAGATTCGCCGATGATATAGTAGTATTAGCCGAGGCAAAGAAAGAACTAGATGATGCCTTAAATGGAACGGATGAGATCTTGAGAAATGATTACTTCTTGAAAATTAATAAGAACAAAACGAAAGTGTTGAGCAGCAGCAAGAGTGGTTTAGAAGAGATGGGAAATTTAAAAGTAGGCAACGAAAACATACAGGAAGTTAGGGAGTTCTGCTATCTAGGGAGTAAAATAACAAAGGATGGTAGAAGCACAAGTGATATCAAGAGTAGAATTGTTCAAGCTAGAAAAGCCTTCGAAATGAAAAACAGCTTGCTGACTTTTTTGTTTTTTTTTTTTTTTTTTTTTTGTTTAACGTCCGACTGTTCTGCAAATTGCTGCTAATGCAGACAGTGAAGGATGAAATGAATTTTTTGTAACGTATGAAAAAATGCCATGCCCGAGTGGGATTCGAACCCAAGACCGCGTGATAGCTTACTGACTACAAACATTGATTTACAGATAAGGAAAAATTTCTTAAAACATTATGTTTGGAGTGTAGCATTATACGGAAGTGAAACGTGTGTGATAGGGGCTGTAGAAAGGAAGAGGATAGAAGCTTTTGAAAGGTGGTGTTATAGGAAAATGTTAAAGATTAAGTGGGTGGACAAAATAAGTAATTTAGAGGTTCTTAGGCGAGTGGATGAAGAAAGAAGTATATGGAAGCATCTTACCAAAAGAAGGGATAGGCTAGTGGGGCATATCCTAAGACATCCAGGTATTGGGCTATCAATAATGGAGGGTAATATTGAGGGAGTAAATTGTAGAGGGAGGCAAAGATTAGAATATATAAAGCAAATTACAAAAGATGAAGGGTGTTTCAGGTATGTAGATACGAAACAACTTGCGCAAGACAGAACAGGTTGGAGAACTGCATCAAACCAGTCGAGAGACTGATGACAAAAAAAAAGGTTAGTGAAACTTACGAGTATTTTACAAGAAGCTTCAAATAATCCATAAAAAATGTTTTCGATTGACAAGAAAAAAAAAGATTAAGCATTTCAACTCCTGATTCAGTAAAAAAACTTTCTTACACTATTTACAAATCACGAAATAGCTTTATAACGTGGGAATATGTCTCCCTATTCTTAATTCTAAGAGAACATTTTTGACACAGCATAAGAATGATTCAGAAGCAAATGAGTAAAACCTAAATAGACTAAAAGAGCAAGATACAAATTTATGTTCTACTTTCATACAGATCTTAAGCCTTCTTTACTATTCATAGCCTGCCACTCAATAATCTGCATTATGTATAATAAGTAAATAACATTCGTAGACAATAACTAAACTTCTACATAGAATCTCTGGTTAAAAATGAGTTGGATAAGTCTGTGTTTAACCAAACAATCAACAATAGACAAATGTAAAAATTGATGCAAAAATGAAAGCCAAAACATAACATTAACGAAAATTTCCAAACTTCTAAACATTGTTAAGTCATTTCACAGCTTAAACCAACGAAATAATGATGTAATTCGTTTTAAAAGATCAAAATTACTATTGCATTTAATTAGGATTAGAACGTTTGTGGTTATGGTGAACTTATTTAAACACTTAATTTAATTTATATCAAACAACAAATAATTGGGGAAAATTACCTAACATACCAACAACACTCAAATTAGATAACGATTTACTTTAAGAACAACTAAACTTACTTTTTACGATAGTTTCTATCGCATTTTTTTGTAGGTCACTTTTAAATTTATTATGCCCGAAATAATGTTTAAGAGCGCTCAGCAAATCACCACTATTTTCACTGCTTTTTGACATGATTAAAATTATAACTAAAGGTTATCACTAAACAGAACACTTGAAAATCGAAAACTAAGAATTAATGTGTTTCTTTCCATTTAAGACCAAACATTGACCAAAACGGCTAGAAATAGTTAACGAAAACAATTAATCAGCTGTTTTGTATTTATAAATTTCAATTTCAGGCAATCCGTAATACACGTGCGTTGTAGAAGAAATAGCAAGAAATATATTAACAGTTCAGTTCCATACCTAAAATTTTTGTAAAAAAAATATTAAGTAAATATCTAAGTATTTATGATTTGCTGTTAGTTTATATACATGTGGATTGACAGAAGTGTTATATTACTATTTATGACAGACACTACGATAACACGTTTCAAAACCGCAAATGGCAACACTGCTTATTACATCTGCATTTATCGGCATTTTCAGCTAATGATATTTAAATGTCAACACCGTACGTTAGTATGGAGTTTTAATTATTAAGGGTTTGTTTTTTTTTAAAAAAACTTTACATTTTAATTTAGTGTGTATCGGAATAATAGTATAAGCTACGATGGCAATTTCAGGGTTACATTTCATACCTGTGACGTTATTTATTGTGATTCCTATGACGTTTATTGGAACGTAAGTACAGTTAGTAGAGATTTTTAAAGGTTATAATTCAATAGCTGTCTAATCTGTATTATATTACGATTAATCTCATGAAAATATATCTAAGTTTTTATGGCGTTAAGGATCCTTATCAATTATAAATGAACATATTACTATATGAAGAAAGGCGAACCATGTAGGTTTCACTAGACAAATTATGTTTACAAACAAGTACTGCGATGTAAACATTACTTGTTAAGGCCAATCGCACCCCCGTTAAGTAATTCATATTTCCCCGCTAATTATTATCGTCGTTAAATACACTGATTTTGTATTAATAACCTTTTTCCCGCCTCTGTCTGTATACTTGTCTTGATTTCCGATGGTGATCTCAGTTCATGACGTAATTATTCTCCCACTACTCACATTCCTATCTTCCCGGTCAACACACTCACTGGTTGGATTCTGCGGCATGTAGACTGTTCGCGACTTCTCTGCGCCGGCCATCCTATGGCGTCGCTTCTACAATTGTCGTTATGCTTCGTTCGTTTCTGATGTACCATACATCATTTCAAGTGTGATTTTACTCATGTGTGTAATTTATAATCATTTACAATTGTTCTTGTTTTCGTATCAAACATTAAAGTTACAGTGTGTATCGAACCCCGGACACGTGTCGCGTGGACGCCTTTTATACACTTCAGGCCATTCAACAGGTAAGCGAATTAGTCTATTTTGTTGTACGCTTTCTAATTTTGTGTTTGAGTTGACCAGTGATGTCCTGCTGTTCCAGCAGCTCCTTATCGTTTTACCTTTGTCTCCCTCAGTGTATTTTCCATCGTTGTATCTTGCTTATTCAGTCGTTCCGCCGTTGGTTTCTGGCGCCATTAAATGAAACTAGGTCCTCCGGAATAAGTCGTTTATGCTTCAGTTTACATTAATCTGCCATGTGTCGTGCATAGTGGGTTGATGTCCTACAGTTACAAGTCGGCTTACCGCTTAACTCGTTTTATCCAATTTATTTTGGGTTATTTTCAAAACTCCTGCCATCAAGGCTCTAACATTTGGTCCGTCCCGGGCAGGATATTTATCAGTGCATATTTGGAAATACAGTCTATTGTCTTAATTTTTCAATCGTCAACAATTTCAGTATTTTGTTTAATTCGTTGTTGCATGGTGTTACATTACATTCATCGTGTCATTTATTGTGTTTCGTGTCTTACATGTGTTCAATATATTAATAAAAACATTAATAAAAATATTAATATTAAAAACAATTTCATTTATTCAGTTAAAAAATACGGGTTAAGTTGCATAACAAATGCAACGCATTATCAGTGTGGTGACGCGTTCATTCAATACAAGTTGCAACCAACGCTATGTTGACGTCACAGTAGATCGGTTCAGTGCTATATCTTTCGACACGGCCAGAATTTGGCTAGAGTCGCCATTTTCTCCTTCGTTCTTGTTAACTGGTTCACGCAGCTTACAGCGCATGCGTGCCCTCTCTCTCATTCGCTCTCTCTCGTGCTGCCCGTCGTTACTGCTAGCGCTGAGAGAATCACTTCACTTGCGTCGTCTGCAACGTATACATCTTAGTTGCAACTAACCTAGATTCAATAAACAGCTGTGTTTTGTTTACATTCTATTATTTGTTTTTCGATCGCTGTCTTCGTTCATTATTTTCAACATGGACGATTTACAATCTTTAATCAAAAAACGCAACGTTGTTAATAATCATCTTTCTCGTTTTAATAATTTTCTTCAATCTGACGTTGAAGTTAACCAAGTCAAATTACGACTTGACAAATTCTTAGATCTCTGGTGTGACTTTGAACAGATACAAACGAACATCGAATTACTTCAACCCGAAGCAGATTTCGAATCAGAACGCACTGCTTTCGAAACTCATTATTTCCAGTTAATTGATCGTGCCCAGAAATTAATTGAATCTCTGGACAATACAATCGTTTTACCAAATCAAGTCAAGTCTTCTAATTCGCAATTAATACAATTACCTCGAATTCGCCTAACTTCATTCGATGGAGATGTTGCCAAATTCCAGAATTTCATCAGCTTGTTCAATGATTTAATTCACAATAATTCTGAGTTATCATTTGTTCAAAAACTTCATTATTTGAGGTGCTCATTAGTCGGTGAACCACTGCGTCTAATAGAACACCTGCCTCTCTCGCTTGAAAATTATACGTTAGCGTACAATTTAATTGTTGAGCGCTACTCCAACTCAAGGCGCATAGCAAATGTTCACTTAAATCAGATATTCAATTTCGTTAAATCTGACACTCCGTCCTATCAATCATTAAAAGGTTTTCTTAATATCCACGAATCATCAATCGGAGCCTTACGTCTGCTAAATATAAATTTACTTGAATATTTATTTTTTGAGATAGCCTATTCTAATTTGGATCCTGTAACAAAGCAAGCGTTCGAGGATTCAAATCCTAATTCAGCCGTGCCTACATACGAGGCCTTAATGTCATTTGTTACTGCTCGCATGCACTCTTTCGAACTATTAAATTCTTCACCGTCAACCGATAATGTCAGTTCTTCGCACTCCGGCGATTCAAATCTCGAACAACCGGACTCTTATCGTCCGGTCACAGCTGATTCCAATTCTGTACAAATTAATCGTAATTCTGTTTCACCGTCTTCTGATTCTCACAATATACCTTCGTTTTTCGTCAAATCAAATTCACTCAAATGTCTGTCGTGCGAATCTCACTTTCATTCAATTCACAACTGTAGTGAATTTCTTGCACAAAATGTAGATAATCGCTACAAAATTATTTCTCGTCTTAAACTTTGTTTTGCCTGCTTCGGGCGACACGATCGCCGCAATTGTAGCTCAAATAAACATTGTCGTATCTGCCAGTCAAAATCGCACAATACGTTGCTGCATATTGATCGCAGCCCTCAAAAATCTAATTCGTCCACCGCTTCTGTTGTTAATTCACATAATTCGCCAACTTCTAGTTCGTCTCATCTTGCCGTGCATCCGGATAGAAATTCACCGTCTACTGGATGCCTACTCGTAAATTCTTCGCCGCCGATTCAAGCTAATACTATCGCAACTCCGCCAATTAATTCTTGTGCTACCTGCTGTGCTGATAAGCCGGTAGTTACTTCAAATTCGTCGTCCTCGTCCATTATTGTTAACCAACCTGCCGATTATTCACTTTCATGTCGACTTAACGGCCAAACTGCGCTGCTAGGTACTGCTATCGTTCATGCTGTCGATTCATCCGGCAAAATCGTTCCGCTTCGCGCTGTGATCGACAATGGATCTCAGTCCAACATCTTAACATACAACGCCGCTCGTTCACTGCAACTCGACATCGTTCCTACTTCTAAACGCCTGCAAGGCATTTCAGCCGAAGTCACCTCAGTTAAAGGTATTACAAATTTTACAATTCTGTCGCCGCAAAATTCTAACTTTCGCCTTCCGCTTCAGGCTACTGTTATTAACAAAATATCAGACCGCCTACCTGCTTCTCGAATTCATAAGTCAGTCGGTGAACAGTTTTCACAACATCTGCTAGCTGATTTTCGCTTCCGCAGCCCCAATTCAGTAGATTTACTGCTTGGCGCTGATTGTTTTTCAGAAATTCTCGATTTTAGTAAAACGCCTTTAATTAAAGGTACTCCATCCGCTTTATCAACCGTATTTGGTTATGTAGTATTCGGAAAATTGCCCGAACTACAACCACTTAGTTCTGCTTCAAGTAACGATTCGCTCTTAACATCTGTTTTCGCTAACAACGCTCAAGTCTCGTCGCCTGCTACTGATGTTAATCTCACATCGCCTGCTGTTCAAAATCACTCGTCAAATAAAAATTCATCTTCGCTTCAAATTATCGTCGCTGACCAACAAACTATCGTTCCTGCTAAGTCATCAATCAACCTCGATGTCACCTCAAACCCTGTAATCAGTGAATCTATCGCTTCTATCGTCCAGCCGCCTAGCTGCCTACTCGCTTCGCCTGTATTCAACAATAATTCGAATCACGCCGCTGTTTCAACTAATCGCCCTTCTGCTTCAACTAATCGTCTTCACCATACTTCTGTCTCTTCGCCTTCCAATCGTTTCACCGCTTCGTCCGAGATCATCGCTGTTGATCCTCGTCTCGCTTCGTCTAATGACTCCGCCAGTATCTCGACCGATCTTGCTGCTGGTACTACGCCAATTCGTCGCTTCAACTCTGCGCCTCGCTTCAAGTCAACGCCTCGATTCAAGTCTGTACTGAAGGCCTCCACCGAGTCGTCTTCAGTCAATTCTTCGCCAAACCGCTTCGCATCTCGCTGCATCATCGCTAATTCGCCAATAAAACCTACTACGTTCGCCTCAGTCGATTCTACGGCTAACCAACTCATCTCAAATCATCGCTTCTCGTCGTCTCTCGCAAACACTCTCGATCAACCGCTGCAAATCGCTTCGCCAAAGGGCAACCGGCCCTCCTCAGTCGTTTCATGTTCTGCTAGCTCTCTTCGCACGCCTTTAGCCCCTCTTGGCGGGCGGGGCCCCAATCGTCGTACACATTATTCACAACCGGTGAATAATTGTAATCTCAACTCTCTTCGCTCGTTCAATGCTTGGTGTGATCTTCGCAACTCTCGTTCGTCGTCTCAACCTCAATCACGGATTCACTCACAACTGGTTAGTGAAGTTCGCCGTACCGCAATTCTCGATTCTCGCCAACATTGTTCGCCTGCTCGTCAATTCGTTTCGCAACCCGCTTATCAGTTAGCTCTGCCTTTGGGCAACTAACTTCTCCGCCGTTTTCACTTCGTTCCACGCTCAACTCATCTCCATTCGTTTTGTTCTTCGTTCATTTTCGTTCTTCGTTTGTTTTCTTCGTTCGCCGTCTTCTTTCTTCGATTCTTCTTCTGCGTCGCTTCTGGTTGTCAACCCTTGTTGGCAATCACATCAAGATACTCCGCTTTCTCGTTGGCTTCCGCGCGAGCCGTGGAAGATGTTCCGTTCGTCGTCGGCCGGGCAAACCCGTGCGTTTGTCACGCCACCTCAAGATGCTCCGTTCTTCGCTTCATTCGATTCTTCTTCGTCGTCTTCTTTGCTTCGTACTCTTCGTTCGCTACGTTTTCCGCTCCCTGTTGCTTCAGGGCGGGCGGCTTCATTCTTCGTCTTCTTCCTGCGTTTTCCGCTCCCTGGTTGTTTCAGGGCGGGCGGCTTCGTTCTTCGATCTTCTCTGCTAGTTTTGTTTCTGTAAATCGCTTTCATCGATTTAGGCGGGCGGTATGTTAAGGCCAATCGCACCCCCGTTAAGTAATTCATATTTCCCCGCTAATTATTATCGTCGTTAAATACACTGATTTTGTATTAATAACCTTTTTCCCGCCTCTGTCTGTATACTTGTCTTGATTTCCGATGGTGATCTCAGTTCATGACGTAATTATTCTCCCACTACTCACATTCCTATCTTCCCGGTCAACACACTCACTGGTTGGATTCTGCGGCATGTAGACTGTTCGCGACTTCTCTGCGCCGGCCATCCTATGGCGTCGCTTCTACAATTGTCGTTATGCTTCGTTCGTTTCTGATGTACCATACATCATTTCAAGTGTGATTTTACTCATGTGTGTAATTTATAATCATTTACAATTGTTCTTGTTTTCGTATCAAACATTAAAGTTACAGTGTGTATCGAACCCCGGACACGTGTCGCGTGGACGCCTTTTATACACTTCAGGCCATTCAACAGGTAAGCGAATTAGTCTATTTTGTTGTACGCTTTCTAATTTTGTGTTTGAGTTGACCAGTGATGTCCTGCTGTTCCAGCAGCTCCTTATCGTTTTACCTTTGTCTCCCTCAGTGTATTTTCCATCGTTGTATCTTGCTTATTCAGTCGTTCCGCCGTTGGTTTCTGGCGCCATTAAATGAAAGTAGGTCCTCCGGAATAAGTCGTTTATGCTTCAGTTTACATTAATCTGCCATGTGTCGTGCATAGTGGGTTGATGTCCTACAGTTACAAGTCGGCTTACCGCTTAACTCGTTTTATCCAATTTATTTTGGGTTATTTTCAAAACTCCTGCCATCAAGGCTCTAACATTACTAATTACGTGATCATTTTTTGGTACCATGTACGTTTCTTTTTTTGGAATGAAATTAAAATGTAAAATTGAATATCCAATCCCACTGAATATATTTATAAGTTAAACTAATAATCGAGCGTATGCCATGATCGTGATTTGTTACAGTAGATAATATGAGTCACGAGACAAGTTTTTGAACCATGGGAAATTTGATCTCTGATCTACACAATTAAAAACATTGTACTTTCAGTGCATTATGTTCAAAAAAAGTATCTTCTGTAGTTTTGCTAGAACTTTTCTATTTCTTGTGATTTTTTTACTCCGGTTTAGCACATAATTTCAAAAACCTACAGATGTTCACATTTGAAAGATAAAAACGAGATGTTAATGAGATTCAAACTAAAACCTACATTCTAGTAGCCATTTGTGTTGACTGTTAACACAAGTTGGCTCGATTTGTGTGATGTGAATGGTCATGAAATTGAGAAAACGTTTGGATATGTTCTGCAATGCACGCATATAGTATTGTGCGGTTCCAAGCTCTGTGTAGTTGCGGGTTGAAGGGTATAGGTATCAGACGAACTAATATCCCATAGTTGAGCAATTGAGAGGGAGATATGTGTCATAACTAAGCATGCGCTCAAAGGTCTTTACCATTATAATCCAAATCTGAAAACATACTACAGTCGTTATCTTGCTTGTTAGTTTACTGCATGCATAAACGCTTGCTCACAACAATGACTAAAGTTAAAGACAATGTTATTGGAACGTTATTGTATGGCTTGTGCGAGTGAGCATTATGCATTCTCTCACTCCCACGGCTAGGGAACATTAGTTCATCTGAATACTGTACAGGTGAGGTATATTGAATGAGTGATGCATGCTGGGAGAACGATTGTTGTATTACTTTGATACAAAACATTCGTTTTCAAACTTTCCGTACCTATTTACAAGTTTGTTGTATTTATTACGTTTATTTATTTACATATTTCGATATAAATTGGTAAGTTAAATAGTATGTTAAATTAATGCGCCAGATGATAAGAATATTTTAGTCTAGTTAGTACACGCTACAATTACAAATGCAGCAGCAGTGAAACACTACTAACACTCATTCATTCTCCCACTACTATAACAACGCACTGCATTCCTTTCTAACTACACGGAGCTGGGACTCAAGCAATACATTATATTTTTTTGGAAATACCAATATTTTTTCTACTGAGAAATACTGTTATTTCGACTTAAAATCGTTGTATGTATTGATAGATTTAATTATAATATGAATAAATTAAACTGGAAAGCAAAAATTATTTTTTCAACTAGATGTGATATAAATATCTATATTGAGAGGCTGGTTCTTTATTCTATTTAATACCTAATTTGAATTTCCATGTAGGCAAGCATTTAACATAAAAATAACAACTTCCAAACCATCGGTATGAGAAAAGAAATACACAAATTGGAACAATAAACCATGGTGAAAAAGGTTAAGCATTGTTTGATGGTTTGAAGTTTTACATCCTTACTGAAATAGTCTGCAATAATTTGCGATCTTTAAAGATCATTCAGAAAACTCCGGCAGTATGCTTGCAATTTGGTTCTATGGGTAGTTTCTACCAAGGGAATTTGTCTTGTGGTGTCAATACCAATCAAGAGACCATATCTGCATCCCTGGAAATTGGTCTGCTAACAAGCAGGGTAGATATAGTACTAGAGTGCCGAGTTTACCTTTGGTTTTAACGAGGAGGAAAGCATTAGTGCACATGCAAAACTGCTTTGTTATCAATTTGCCAACACAACAACACAAACTATACCCAGAGGACGTACAGCATTTCGCGGAACCTTTTGTAGGTTAACTATACGAATATAACTTGTTTGTTACCATAAACAGATATGTCGGTTTCTCGAAAACAAGTTCAAACTATTCACATTGCTGAACAAAATCTAATATGCAGTGTAATAAAATGTTGTAAAGTTGAAGCTAAACAAAAATACCTTTCTGTGCCTCTTAACAAAAGCCATGAGCGAGCGGCTAACTGCTTTCCATAATTCAAAATATAAAGGAGGAAGTTAAGGATAGTAAAGAAGATAATTTTTCATCAACAGTTTTGTTGAGATCTGGTAAAAAAAGGAAACGGCCAGAATATAGAAATGCTTCATTGAACAGCTTTTACAGGTGTGTGGTTGTCGAAATTAAGGAGGATATTATTTATGTCAATAAGAAAGTGGGGTCTTTTCCATTTTCTGTATGCCACTATCAAATCTGAATTTCCTGAAGGGTTGCACTTGTGTTGATTTCTCCCACTCCCTGCCTTACTGAAAACTCATGCTGAGACAGACACACGATGCAAGCATACACACACCCTTCCCAGTCCCAGTATACAGTACTATGTACACGTTTTGTTGTTTTATTTTGAGTTTTTTATTATTTTATAACTTATTCTAACTATTTACTTATATTTTACATTTAATAATCATTACATTACTATTACATCATATTTTTTAAATTATTTACATTGGGAAGAGAAAGTCGTGTGAGTGTTTCCCTCAGACTTTTATTTGTCACATCTTCTGGGGCTATGCAATAACCCCCTTTTCGGAAGGAACTCTACAGCATCTTCATCCGTTCGAATATTTTTAAATCACTACAAAATTTGTAGTAGACTGTGAAATGGGAGTGGAGTGGACATTACGGAGAAATATAGCTAGTCAGATTGGCGCACTAGATGCAGGTGTGGGAGAAGTGTGCAACCCTTCAGGGAATTCAGATTTGATAGTGGCTTACAGAAAACTGAAAAGACCCAAAATTTTTAAGAAAGTGGGGTTTATAAAGTGTCAGTTACAACAAAGTATATTAATCATCATCATCATCATCTCCTTTACGGATTAGGCCAATCGCCTGTTCCAACATCACACCATCTCTTTCTTGGACGCCCCAAACATCTCCTTCCTCGAGGGCGATACTTCAGCGCCTGAAGACTAGCTTTATCAGGTGACATCCTAAGTACATGTTCCTGCCACCTATTTCTGTACCTCCACATTTTATCAATGATTGTTTCGTCTCTCTTCAGTTCTTCTCGAATCGCGCTACTTCTAATGTGTTCACTCCGGCTACATCCCTTCACAGATCTCAAAAATCTCATTTCAGCTGCCTCCAATCGACTTAAATCTCTCTTCTTTGGTGCCCAGGTCTCACTTCCATACAGTAAAATCGGCACCGCCATTACATCGTAGAGCCTCAACTGTGTATCTTTCCTGGTTCGATTCTTAAAAGTCCTATTGATATAACCACAGACATGCTGAAACTTGCTTATTCTAGTGCTTATCTCTCTATCAACGTCATACGTTATATCAACTCCTAAATAAGTGAAGTGTGCTACCTGCTCCAACACTCTATCATTTAATACAATTTTTGACCTTATGGGGTCCTTCCCAATAAAAGCCATTATTTTGGTCTTACTAGCAGATACCGACATATTATACTCTTTACATATCTTGTCGAGCATATGAATAGACCTTTGCAGTTCATCTTCTCTTTCTTGGAGGATTAATTGGTCATCCGCGTACAACAACGTATTAAAGTAGAAACCTTCTCCTAACTCGATACCAGATCCAGCCCCCTGCTTCCATTTTCTACAAACATCATCGATGTAGATATTAAATAATGTTGGAGAGAGGCTACAACCTTGTCTAACTCCTATATATATTATATAAGTATATTAATTGAAAGGGAATATGTTGTTAACAAAAGGTGCAATTGTGCGGTAGTGAAATGTAGTGTCTCATTGTTGAGGTTGGCTGCACTCAGATTTTCTCTTCCCTTTTTTACAGTCCATCCATTTACAAAAGGCATTCTCATGACTCGGTATCTATATTATAGAAAATATATTTATTACCTGTGTAAAAGAAGTAGTAATGGTAAAGGTGAAATAAATTATCCTTATTATTTGCAGATATATAGCAGCAGTGTATGAAGGACATGTTGAGCCTTATGTACCATATATTAGTGATGTTGGTACTAAGTCTCCTGAAAGCTGTGTATTTGGACAAATTATAAATATGTGCACAGTATTACGTAAGTAATTTTATAATACCTGATTCATTAGCTTCTAAACAGTTCATATTAGCCTACTTAACTTATAGTTCAGCCATCCTTACTTTGCCGGCTGCATTGGTGTAGTTGTAACGCGCTCGCCTCTCATCATACAGTCTTGGGTTCGAAACCCATTCAGGCACGGCATATTTTTATACGTTACAACAATCATTTCATCATTCACTGTCTGTATTAGCAGTAATTGCAGAACAGTCGGACATTAAACCAAAAAAAAAAATCCTTACTTTGCTCCTACTGTCAACAAACCAAGCCAGCCACTTCAGGGTGTATGCTAGGGTCCACGACTTTAACTTTCTTCTTCTTTTTTTGCATGATATATATAATTAGTAACTTGCACTAATAGAAAACTATAAATAGAAATGAAGAATCTAATACTATAATGCTAAATTCTTAATTGAAAATAAATTATAATGCACATAATAACGATGTGAGACAAAACTATGTCATAAACGAACTGGTGGTATATTAAAACGATGACGTGTTCTTTGTCAAAAATGTGGAGAGAGATTTATGGGTTTGGATTAGTCATCAAATTCAGTTGTGAAATAACTAGTAACTATACTAATTCTAGATAATCATTTCAAATTAAATTATGTTTCTTTTAAAGTTCTCTTGTTTCGTCTTGCAGATCAGAGATACGTACATATAACTTGTACCCACATATATTTATGAAAAAATTGAAATTAAGTACACAAGTACACCGTTCTTATAAATTTATTGTTCAGTATTTAAATCATCAGTCCATGATATGATTGAACATATTTATTAATAAATATACCAGAATCTTTTAAAAGTATTTTGTAGTTACTTTTTAATCAGCGTGTCGTACACATTTTTGAGTAATGTGCATGCTCAGTGATGTCATTATTTGTTGACAATAGGAGCAAACTAAGAAAGGCTGGACTTTATATGTTTTTAATTTAAATGTATAATAACTGACAGCTCCTTCTTGTGTTCTTACAATTAGGAATCAGTTTTATATAATTTAAATTTATTTATTTTTCAAAGCTCCTTAATTTTTTCTCTCTGTTGTTTCATTCCTTCTTTTGGCCATTTACGTCCGTTTTAATTTCCTTAAACCAATTGATTTTCGTTTTTTCATAAAAATTGGATATTGTTTTTTATTAGGCCTAATCTATGTTCTTCTTTATTTGTGTTCTAATCTTTATAAATTTCTTTTGACTTTTTTTTAGTTTTTATTCTCTGATTTTTCGTACTTCAGCCCTTGAACTGTTTTTAATTTTTATTTTTTACTTTATCTACTCCTTTCTCTGAAAATTTTATAAAGAAAAACTGATAAAAGGCATCTTAGAGTCAAAGTTTTATATGTCTTCATTTTGACGTTTTTTAAATGTAGTTTTTTTGTATCTTTTGTAACACTGTACACAATTACCATTTTCTGTACTCTGTTTTTCATACATAGTTTTCTAGTGTATTTGGTTTTTTCCTAAATATTTCAGTATCAGTACTCTCTTCATTTCTAAGATTTTATTATAGCTGACAGCTTTATTATAATTTTTTTTATCCCTATTGTTCAATTCAGAACAATCAGCAACTCCGTGACCCAAATGAGATGAGGATGATGTGTATGATGGGTAAATGATGTGTAGTCTTTTGCAGACTCAGGCTGACCATTCCTGAGAGAGTATGGTTAATTGAACCCCAACCTTCAAAGTACACCGGTAACCACTGTCTAGTATTCAAATCCGTATGAAAGTAACTACCTTTACTAGGATTTGAACCAGGAACTTTCGTCTCTGGAAATCAGCTGACTCACGGCAACGCGTTGCAATGCGGTTTGCTATGAATAACTAAGGATAGAATTTATAGCATTTATTAAGCTACTTTACTAATAGATAGTTTCATAAAGATACAAATTATGTACAAAATAAATTTGGCAACACTGGAAAAACAAGTCATGGAGTATCAAGCTAAGCTTGTTTATTTATGACTTGTAAAAGAAAGTAAATATATAATTTTAAATGTATTTTTGTATAAATTTATTTTTCAGTATCAATTGCAGTATATATTCGGTATTGTCAGATTTATCAGTATTGTACCGAACATGAGTTCTCACCAAAAGTACCTAAATTAAATAAGACTGGTGTTTATATGGGATTTATATCATGTTTCGGTCTAAGTTTAGTAGCCAATTTTCAAGAATCGAATGTTTTTGTCGTGCATATTATTGGTGCTTTTATGTGTTTCGGTGTTGGAACGATTTATTTTGCAATTCAGGTATGTAAAAACATAAAGTGATACTATGTATTCAGTAGTTATTTTTGAGCAAAATTATATCAGAAGATGGTCTTTAATTAGAAAAGTTGTTAAGTTCCATAAATGGCAGAAAAAGAACCAGCTGGTTTGGGGACACTAACTCTGAAAGGTTTAATAGAACAGCATCACATGAATGATAATGTGTTATACATTGTTAAAATGGAGACTAATTGGGAGGCTGTTTAGATGACCACATGAAAAACGTTTTTTTTATTGATTTTGCTTAGCAAATACAGAAAATTACTTATTGACGCTGAACCAGTGTTAGTGTTGTAGAAAAAAAAATCGCTTGATATAAAAATTCTAGGTTTCTTAATTTCTTACAGCTTTACTTATAAAATACTTGTTTACCCGTAAATGCATATGAAGGCCATAATCTAAAATAATCAATTTTTACCATGAGAGCGCAGCCTCCCCAAGAATTTCAGTAAACTTGGTGCGTACCCTAACTTGTAGAGCATTAAAAATGTAGTAAATCAGATGATTTTTTAAAAAACATTGTAGGTATTGGTTTTTGAAAAAATCTCAAGAAAGTGAAAAAATGCACAAATAAACTTTTGGTTGATTAAATTTGATCCGTGTCGAGTTCCTTAATGGTAGAACTCAAGCATTTTGCTGAGAGCCGCAGAACAGACATGCGCACTAGCAGCCGAATGTTCTGTTCCTCATCTTTCCCATCGCGTACAGTCACATAGGCATACGTAAACAATCCAATGCTGAATCGTGCACAACAGTTTTAACAAAACCCCTTGATTGTTTCCAAAGTTGACTGACTGATACCCATGATGCCATTTTAGTAATAACGTCTGTTTTTTAAACTATATTTTTAGTCACCCGTGGTGGCTTACTAAAGCATATTCATATATACTTAGTGCACAATTTTAAACTGTAATTGGCCTAAGATTTGTAATACTTTTCTTTGGATGTGATATTTTCATCAAATAGTGTATTGTTTTTATATATTTATATTTATGAAATAATACGTAATATTAGTCACTATAAATGTGTATAATTATTATAATAATATGTTATACTTCAGGTACAATAATGCAAAAATGTAATTAATATAGAATAAGAATTATAAAAATTGTACTAATTTTTGTGTAACCAATAAATCTAAGTAACGCATGAGGTCATGTTTAGCACGAGCCGTACTGTACTGCATGTAGCGGTATGACTCACAATGTCTGTTTCACAGCTCTCAGTAAAATGCATAAGCTATACCTGACTTAAGTTTCGGCTTCATACGACATTCCATTCTTGAGATATTTTGTTCACACACACGCACACAGTACTCAATCGCTAAAAACGTGTTTTTGGGTTCAGGGGCCCTGAAAATATGTATTTCTGGTGAAAAATCATTTTCGAAGGTCGACATGAAAACAATACTTTCTTTCACTATTTTTTTCATGTGGGGCAAAAGAAATTAAAAAGGGCTGTAAGGTGATAAAGCATCGTGGAGGAATAAAAGAAAACAGTACTGGTTTATGATTCTAAGGCAATTGATGCAGATTATTATATTATATATGAGGTAGAGAAAGAAGTGTCTACAATATTTTGGAATCCATGTGTTAGAACTACCACAGCAGTAGCCCTGGAAAATAGTTATAATTATTAAATATCGAGTTTAAACATTGTTTAGGTCATCAGCTGAAAAGCTGGTTTGAACCTGTAGAGGTTTTACTAAGTAAAAACGAGGAGTGAGGTGGTTTACTATTGCCTTCCTCACTGAATGGAAAAGTACGCTTATCAGCATGCCGGGCCCTCTGAAAAGCACATATTTTCCACTCTGCAAATGACACCTTCACTTCATTCACCACAGGGTCTGGCTGTCTAATGAAATTCATTACTTTCAGAGGAGATAACTCTGATTAGTGTCTTATACACCTCTACCTCTTCTGTTCTTAAATGATTCAGTCAATTATTTGGCTGACCATGTGATAAGAAACAGAACTATTTATTTTAGCCCTGCAACGAACAGATTGAGTGTAAATATTTTGATACTCCACCTGTCTGTTATGGGCAGGAGTTTAAACAACGTAACCGAATGACCAAGGTAAGTTTAGAGATGTCTCCACCTAAGACATGAGCGATTTATGGCATAAAATGTGGGAATGAACAAAGGCAAGGTGAACAAAGAAACATAGGGTGACTACTGCACATAGTCAACTTAAAATTATACTCCGATTCACCAACGAAAACACCTGTCTTTAAATAGCAATATCTTTTTAACCATTGTATGTAAAAACAATTACGATACATAAAATTAAGGCTTGTTTTATTGTTGGTTACAGGATATACATTAACATTTTTGGAAATTAATAGTGTATTAATTATAATGAATTACCCATAAAAAGTACCCAGTTTTTAACCACTTTTCCACCCAACTTCAAGGTACTATAAATTTGTTCACGCGTACTTTAAAATGTATAGGGCTACAAAGAATTATGTGTTGTGTAATCCTGTAACCAACAATAAAACAAGCTTTAATTTGATGTATCGTAATTGGTTTTACATACAACGGTTCAAAGGATATTGCTGTTTAACGACAGGTGTTTTCTTTCATGAATCGGACTATAGAACTTACAACAATCCAAATATTTGTTGACACAAGCAGTGTCAAGCAGTAGAATAATAATAAGACACAAACAGTAGAATAATAGTCGCACACACGTCGTAAAGCCCATTGAACAATAAATAGCACAAATCGTAGGTAATGAAAACAAGCACTGAACATCTAAATTAGCACATTTATCACAGGATACAAGCATATTTGTAATAAGTAATTATAACAAGCCTTTATAATCGTCTGAATAATAAAGTTAAATGAAGCCTCAATAGAAAGTAAAGTTTCTCTGGAAGCGTGACATCGGCATTATCACACCTCCAGCGTTCACGATGCAGATAGCATCTTGCCCATTAGCAAGTTTATTCAGAGTGGGTAGAAGGATCAGAAAAGTGGGAAAGAAAACGGATGTTGATATGTGGATTAGGCACGGAATTGAGTTAATGCGATGAAATGCAGGTAGGCGGTCGATACTCAGGTCAATAATAAATTAATAAAGGCCCACTAGATGGTTAGTTAATGAATACATCAAAGTAAGTGGATAATTACTCTGGGTGGTATAGGCCTTAACATCATGTATGTTTATTTGATGCGAAATATAATGGGATAACTACGTTTTTTTCACTCATGTATTTCAGGATTACATCGATTTGTTTGTATCATAATTCAATCTATTACTGTATGAAAAACTTTCCTAATAATTTTTTTTTTCAGGCGGTCTGTTCCTACCACATGCAGCCAATTGCAAATACAATTGCAGTTGCTCGTTTAAGAGCAGTTTTATCAATAATTTGTTCTGTAATATTTGTTATTATGGCCAGTACTGGTATTACTGCTCATTTACAATTCCATGGTAAGTTTGTTGTTTATTTTCTAAAGATATTAAGGTTTTTGTAGTATATAAGTATTTTACAACCATGAAGAAATATTTTTTTAAGTTGGTACAAATGCTTTCCTCGGAATTCTTCATTACTGTTCAGTGGTCAATGAATTACAGACTACAGCTGAACATGGCCAAAATTGCATCATAACTTTCTCTCGTAAAACCATAAGTTGTTTACATCAGTACTTTTTAAACGATCAGGTGATGGCAAGAAAGGACAGTGCTGCAGACTAGGAGTACTCCTGGACTCCAAGCTTGTATTTAGAGAGCACATGACAGTGATTTTGGCCAGAGCTCAAAGAATGTGTGGACTTTTTACATAGATCGACAGGGACTTTGCGAATGCTAACTCATGCTTTCGATTGTACAAGGCTCTGGTTCATACTATATTTGAGTACTGTGCTTCAGTTTAGAATTATTAACTAGGGACATCACTGAGAAAGAGATTAATGTCCAAAAAAAAATTAATTAGCATTTAGGTGTTTAGAAACAAGTTAAACTTGAAAGGTACAAAAATGTGCTAAATTACTATAGGCTGTGAAGATTAATCTTCCTTGTAAGATTCTGAAGGTGTGTGAACATCAATGTTCCAGCTTTTTGTAAATTAACTTAAGAGTACCGTACAGTTCAATAAGGAATTGGGCTCTTTACTGGTATTATTGTTGATAATTGTGGGAGCCAGTGGCTCCCACAATTATCAACGATGCGTACAGTCCAAGAACCGGCCGTAAGTAATGCTGCCGACACGCGGCATGCAGTCCCTCCCCTCCACCTTGAAGTGGACTCGCCTAAGGAGGATTTAAGCGGCAGCACCAGCTCGCGAGGCACACTCTCCAATCAACTCTCAACCGGAGAAGAACAAGAAAGAAGAGCTCCTGACCGAAGAAGATGAACAGAGCTGAGCCTGGACGCAGCCAGCCCTGGATGATGCTACCGGCGGCGAACGCCATATTCCCGCCCCAGTCAGCCGACAGAAGCCCGTGTGTGCCGGCTGACACCATGGTGGAGACAGATGTCAGTGCAGGCCCAAAGGGAACCGTCTCGGCCTATGCCTACCCGACACTGCAGGGCTCTGGGGGGTCACCAGTGCCATACTGCAGTGGGGACCCAATTGCCACTGAGGGAAGGCTAGGCTTGAACCCGATAGCCAAGCCGTCACCCTTCAGACACCGCTCTGCACATGCCGGCTCGCCACGTCTGGCCACCTACAACGCCCTTTTCAGGCCTGACAACACAGCACACCTGGCCCTTTTCAGGGCACCAAACCACTAACTACAACAGTATTTTTCAGGACCCCCAACCAATCAAACGGCCCTTTTCAGGGTCACCAATTTTGCAAACGAGGTCTTGCCTCAGTCGGCGACAATCCATAGCAAGTTAGACCCAACCAATAGATGTATTGATGCTAAAAATGAGGTAACGAAGAAATGTCATTTTGAAAAACAAAATAATTTCAGATAAAATAAAGTAAATGTTATATGTGTAAATATAAATGGTCTTGTTTTACATGTTTTCATGTTTTGGGTGTGAATGTGGGTTATAAAAATATAGCCTATATTCAGAATCTATAACTAAAAGGAGATAAAATAAAAATGTTCGATTTATATGCTTCTAAGGGAATATGAGGAGATATTCAAATAAAAAAAATTAATTTAATGTGTTACAACGAAACATTTTAATTTCTATACTGATGTTTCTGTTGCTGTAGATTATTCTTTTGTATTTATTGCAGGTGAAGATCCTAGAAGATGGTATCCAAAAGATGGAGGTTGGGTGCTTCATGTAATCAGCTCTGTGTCTGAATGGATAATGGCTGGATGTTTCTGTTCTTATATTTTATCATTTTCACATGAGTTTCGAGATATAACGTTACAACATCCTCAGGTACTTTATTGATTCTTCGTATCTTTCATTGCTTTTTATCGTTCTATCTGTAGATAATGTTATTTTATGAGCGCCTTAAAAATTCAACTTACTGCAGTTTTCATTTTGTTACCTTGCATGGAATGTTGTTTAGGCCATCAGCTGGAAGGCTGGTTTGAACCTCTAGTGACTTTACTAAGTAAAACGAAGAGTGAGGTGGTTCACGATTGCCTTCCTCTCTAATTGAGAAAGTATGCTTATCAGCATGCCCAGCCCTCTGAAAAGCATCCACTTTCCTCCCTGCAAATGGCCTTCACTTCACTCACCAGAAGGTCTGACTGTATATTGAATTTAATTACTCTCAGAGGAGATAACTCTGAATAGTGTCTTTTACACCTCTACCTCTTCTGTTCTTAAATGCTTTAGTCATATAACTGGCTGACCATATGATAAGAAACAAAACTATTTTTTATAACTCTGGAGCTAGCAGATCGAATTCAAATAATTTAACACTTCAATTACCTGTTATATACATGGATTGTATAAAAGGAATTTATTTAATCACAAACATCAACAAGATATCTCACAAAATGTAGTTTGAACTTTGACACACTATAGATCGATAACTGTCATATCTAACTTCATAACATTACATACCAATTCCATCAAAATATAATAAAAATTTTATTGGTATATTTTACTTATTTGTATGTATCCTGTTATCTTACAATGGTTGTAAAGAAGGAATGTTTTATGCTGAACTATTCGGCTTGTTGTGTGAGTATTGTGGTTGTGTTTTGTTTTCATCAGTTATATCTTGCATTTTTTCAATCCATTAGAAGTAGAAGTATTTAAATATTATATTATAGGTAATTGTAAAGTCGCACAACCCAAATTTTTCTCCTTTGTAGGAATGATAGTTAAATTTGTAAAAGATACCGTATATACTTGAGTACCCCTGCACCACAATTTAACGGACTGAAAATTTAAAAAATAGATTAGGTATTACGTAATATTATACAAAAAACAACAAGATCAGATGCAGAATATGAAGTATTTATTCACTCTTATGTTGAAGTTACAATAATAATTAGATAATTAATATTTTAATATTACATTAATAACTAGGCCTATGTATTCATTTCAGAATAGGTAGAGCGTAGATATAATGTTGGCAGCATATACGGCTTACAGAATCAGGTAATCGATTCTGTAAAACAAAAAATTGATACCATCTAAAAAATATAATTTCAACAACAGGCATACAGATACCTAATTTTAGTATGATAACATTTTATTGATTAGAATTTTTTTTAAATTGTAGGGAGTGAGTGTTTGGTACTTATTACATGTTATTCCTAACTTTGCTACCATCGAGTTTGTTAGATATTTCAGATTTTTTAAAACTCTTCTGCACTAATTCATCAGGAATTCCGTTACAAGCATCTTTTATCCAAACACTTATCTGGTAAACATCTTGGCGCTTGATTCATCCTGTAGATGAGAAAACGTAATTGTCTTCAGCCATCCATTTAGTGTATTGTTGTTTTAATGCATACATCGTTACATTTCCCCCACTGCTATCTTGAATTTAGTTCTATGAATACGTTTCAGTACCTACACCTACATAAAATGGTTTTAAAAACATGGAATAAATTACCATGTTCACAGGGCATGGTTCGAGTAAGACCTGCACCCTATTTTTTTCTTCTCCAATCCGGGAAAGAAAGTGCAGGGGTACTCGAATGAATACAGTATTTTAATTTAATTCCCAGTCAGATTCATTTTTCATCACTCATTTACTTCTACCACCCTTCATTGTCTGCATTAGTAATAATTTGCAAAACTGTTGGGCGTAAAACATCACGTGCTCTTTATTATGATTACCCATTATTTAATATAATGTTTAATAATTTTGTTTTCTTTTTCAGTTACAGTTAAGCAGAGAACGTCTTTTAAATGATGACGATGATAGAGCACCAATCAGCTGATCACCTGACAATAACAATTTTGATGAGGATACTGAGGTTTTAATCAGTGGTGAACATGATTTAACTGTTGGAGAAGACACCAATAATATTAACGATAATAACATCGCATCATCATCGAAAATTATCTGTGATGTTAATAGTGACTGCGATATAATCGCAGATGAGTCATGTTCAACATCACAGATTGTTTTACCATCTCCTGTTACACCTTCTACGTCATCATCAAATGATCCCCGTAGTCGCCTTATGTCATTATCGCTCTCTTTATTAATGGCTGCAATATTACATGCGATACGCTCCTTAGGTAATCTTTTACAAGATGTTATCTATACTTTACATTGGAATGTCGAACCTCAGTAAAACCATTTTATCGCGTGCGCTTTTCGTTTTAAGTGTACCTAATTTTAATTTTAAGTGATATTAAATAATAATCATCTGATATTTACAGGATTTAATTTTTAAATATATCTTAAGTAATATTATAAAACAGGAATACTGTTGTATTAGATTATAGAATATTGTTACTTAAGAATTTTTCAAAAAATTTGTTTAAACTGAGACAGATTTTTTGTTTAAAATTATAAGTCATATGACAGATTTTATTTATTTCAGTACTGATAACATATTTACAGTATTGTTTGTTATTGGTTTTTTTGTTAGTTGCAATTTTTTTTTTATTGTGTTAGTTGGTAATGAAACCAAATACTGTGTCATTCTTTTAAATTTTTTGGTTGAAAGCCAATACCAGATGTACTTGAGAATTGAAGAATGACTTAAATGAAACGATTTTATGCAGTGCAAACAAGGTGTCTCCACGAGGAACCTTTGTCTCTGAAAATCAGCTGTTAAACAGCTAACTCATGACGATAACTTTATCTCTAGACCAACCCAGTGGGTTAAGCTATCTTTAGACCATTTAGCACATTCTTTCGGATAACCTAAACAGGTCCTGTTCCCAATTAGTTCAGATTCATGGGATTTTTATGAATGTAAGTACATAACATTGTTGTTTTGTGTTGAATCCAATCCAGATAATAGCCATCAAGACAGCCAGTTCGTAATCTATTATATAAAATTTTCTAATAATTGTAAAAGTATTCCTGTTTTATTATTTGTTTTCTTTGCTACATTATTATAATTTTTATTATGGATTGTTTTTAGTTTTAACAAATTTTATTTTGTTTTTTTGATATTCAAATATTTATTTTATGATGACATTTTTAAGTTGAGTGTAGTAAGGTTAGTTTTATTTTCAGTATGATTATTAACACAAATATATTTTTTTTGTAAATTAGTACATAATGACTGCTGTGAATTTTGGTTGATGATTATAATAAGTCAATTGTAAAACCATCTGCCTTATTTTAATAAGAATGTTGGTGATTTCACCTCTTTATGTACTATTAAATATTTTATAACTTATCGAAGATATTATCTTCAGTGTTATGTGCAATTTTTACAATTGACAATCTTGTAAAATTTTAATTGACATTCCGAGTTTTTTGAATTTTTCATTAGTAAATTTTAACGGTATATTTTTATCGTGTATTACTAGTCAGTGTATTAATAATTATAAAATTAAGCAAATATTTATCTTCTAAAGAAATTTGAAATTAACGTAAGAGAATGTTATAAAATAAGTTTTATAATTACATTGTCAGTCTTTCATCGATACTATTCCTCAAGATTTAGGAAATATTTTTTTTACAATTTGCCATAAAGTGATTTGAACTTCTTCTAATTATAAAATTCATCCACAGTGTAGGTACTGTCTGTGCATCCTTTAAATCAAGGACAAAGTTCCCCAGCCATATTTTGTGTTTAGGTTCATGTTTGTCCGTAATAACATTTATGACAATATATCAGCCCACCAGTTGCGAAATAAGAGCTATTTATATTAAGTTTTGGATGGATACAAAATACATTCAACCTTTGAAATGTATCATAAGATTTATGAAACTTTTGAAAAGAATATTATAAGAAAGTAGGTTAGAATTTATCAAAACGGAATAGAAAAGATTCAGATAGAGGATCCCAATTGGTCACCAAAGAATAAGATTGTTTCAGTTGACAGTTCACAATTTTATTACGTAAAATTATCTGCATTACAAAAAATTGTATTAATATGGATGCTGATGATGCTCTAATGGATGTTCAAAAAGAAACCATTTGGGAGCAACCTGTGAGTTTTTGCATCGTTTTACTTGATTTATTTTTCTGGGAATAATTTTGTCCTTATAGTTCAGACTTGGCTCCAAGCAACTTCCATTTGTTTTTTCATCTGAAAACATTTCTTGTGATCCAGAAGTTTGAAGGTGATAATGAATCAATGGTAATGTCCAGAACTGGTTTGTCGCAAGTAGCCAACCAAATTCTATGAAGTGGGTGTATGAAGATCAATCTCAAGACATGACTTGTGTCTCAATTTGCTGTTTGGTGAAGATGTAGTAAAGTATTTTGTAATTATATAAATTATTTAAATAAAAAACAAATTTTTTTATAAGATGACGCGTCTTATGGCTGGTGCCAATTTTTAAAAAGGCTTACCTTTGACTTATGGCAAAAACCATTAAAGATGAATCTAATGACACTATTTTTTTTTCCAAATTCCTACTTTGATTTCTTGACTTCCAGTTTTGGGCCACATCCGGTCAAAACTGGAACTTTTAACTCAATCCAGGCTCACTAACTTTTTGTGTAGATTATGAATTCGAAAACTATTTGTTGCCATCTCTTGTAGTTTTTGACGTTTGTGGGTGATGGACGACCGGACAAAACAAATAATATTTAATTTTTAAAAATTGCCATCAATAATTTTTTTAAAGATTGTTACGATTTTATGAAGCGCAAATGATACTTACTTTCTGGATGAGTTTTATAATTCCTTCTTTATCTCTCTTCCAAGTTTCCTCAGGCCGGACCCAATACAACTCCTCTCCACCTCTGTATCTGAACCATCTCTCCTCCATTGCTCTTTTGGCATCATATTATCTTTTTCCTAATTCATCCATAACTGAACCCATCCACTTCACTCTTGATCTTTTTCCTTCCATGGTGTAGTGGTCAGCGTAACTAGCTTCTAGCCAGGGGTCCTGGATTTGATTCCCGGTCAAGTCTGGCATTTTTTCATGGCTCATTTTCATCCATCTCCCTTCATCAATAGTAAATGCAAAACAGTTAGATGTAAAAAAAAATGTTTCTCTCCATCTCAAAGTACATCATTCTTTTGGGCAGTGTTAAGTATAGTAAATCGTTGGCCTAATAAAGAGGTTAAAAATATATCTAATAGTTTGTTAAATTCGCAAATCGGGAGAACAAAGGCAGGTTTAAAATGTCTTTGCCTAAGATGCGCGTTATGCAGCAAGAAACGTGGGGTAAACTGGAAAACTTAAATGGTTAATGGAAAAACAAGGAATTTTGGGTAACTTCTATACAAATCATGCGTATAAACAAACTTAAGAATAGTACTTCCAGTAGCCCAGTGATCACAAGTAGAGGAATGATAGTAGCATACACATGATATACAGGTTGCAGTATGACACAAATTGTAGAACAAAAAAAAATCATAATAATCTTTTAAGCTAACACAAAACAACAGGTGCTAGTACATAACACAAATATCGATAGCCTGTTAATAACCATTAAAATGCATTTAAACGAAGCTTCGGTCGAAATCGAACACAGCATGAAGGCGTCATCATAACTGCCGCACAAACGATGCATGTTGTCTACAAGCAAGCTCATACAGAAGTGGAAAAACAAATGGAGAAGGGAGCAGAAGTAGGTAGAGGGGATGTGAACTAGTGGTCAATACTAGATCACAGAATTAATTGGGATAAAACTAACAAGATAGAGCTGGTAAATTCGAATACCAAAGATCGGAAGCAAATAACTAATTACCCCAGTCGTTGATGTTGCTAACAGGCAGTCTTCCCTCCTCCGTTCTAGTGACATGACGTAACCATCTCAGCTTTATGTGTCCAACGCTCCTTAACAGGCTATCTGTTTCCATTCACACCCTAATTACATTCATGCTTCTGTACAAAATATTGATTTAGGGTTTCATGTTAAAACTTAAATTACTCATAAATTGTTTTCGGTTAAGTGGGAATAGAGTTACAATTAGTATGATGGGTTTATTCCTCTTTTTGCTCTAGTTAAATCACTGTAAATATTTTACATGTAATAATGGAATTTCTGTAAACTATTTTAAATGTGTCGTCAGACCAACATTCTCTTTTATATTTTATTTTTTTACTATTAACAAACATTATTGCCTAAAATTATTTAACATCAAAAATTCACTCTTCTCAAACCTATATGTGTTTAATAAAGGAAAATTATTTATTAATATTATATAAATACACAGATAAAATTATGTGTAATGTATATTTTTTTAGTTGTGTTTAATCCTAAAGTGTTTTTGTAATCTAACAGATTACTTGTTTGTAAATAAGCCTATTTAAATATTCTGAAATTTTTATTAAAAAAATATTGTAAACTCGGATTCAGGTTCAGTATATATTTTTATCTTTTTATAATTTTAAACTGTAAGTTAATGGTATAGAATGTAAATTCTATGGTGTAAAATATCATAAAAATGCTACAAGCAGTAGTTTTATGTAGGAATGTGTTAATCCTTACTGACTGTTTTTGTTTTATTAGGGTTAAATCTTTGCTTGCGATTTGAAATTGTAAATCTTGTGCTGCTTGATTTTGAGATTAATTAGGGAGTATTGTATGTTTTCTGTAGAGGACATTGCTGAAGAGTTAAGCTGATATAGTGAAAAATCTGACTTGCACTAAATGTAGTTTAAACAGAATACAAGAATAGATTTATTATCCCTGCAAAATTTTTGCGTTTCTGATTACGCATTTCTCCAAAACTATGTACACATTAATAAGGAATGAAATTTTTGATTTATGATTCAATATACAGAATACTTTGCCCGTAACCAACAGGTGGAGTGATAAATTATGTGGACTCTATCTCCTAGTTCCAGGGCTACAAAAAAATAGTTTTATTTCTTATCCCATGATCAGTTGATTATATGACTGAAGCATTTAAGAACAGAAGAGGTAGAGGTGTAAAAGACATTGGTCTGAGTTATCTCCTCTGAGATTAATCAATTTCATTATACAGCCAGACCCTGTGTAATTGAAGTGAAGGTTTCATTTGCAGGAAAGTAGATGCTTTTCAGAGGGCCTGGAGCGCTGATAAGCATACTTTTCCACTCAGCGAGGAAGGCAATTGTAAACCAACTCACTTTTCATTTTACTTAGTAAAACCTCTAGAGGTTCAAACCAGCCTTTCGGCTGATGACCTTAACATAAAAAGTACTACATAAATTTTTTTTGATTGAGTCTAAAGTTAAGAAAAATATACTAATTAGTTAAATTCTCAAGTCATTTCCATTGCTTTTCTGAGAAATCTCACTATGTATTTCAGTATTATGAGACTTGTTCGTTTAATTTTTAACGAATAAATATTTTTCAGTAATTAATTCTTGACAACTGCTGTACATTGATGTTCTATAAAAATTACTATAGACAAATGTTACAGGAAATTGTTTAGTGTTAGAATATGTAATTGTAATGGGTGAGCCTTAAATGACTCTTCAACAGATTTTAATAATTGTTTTTAAATGAACACTATGATTTGTTGTTAAGAAAGAAACAATTGATTAATGACAGTATTTTCCATTTTCTTCTACACTCCTATTTTGCCCATCCAACTTTGACTTGATTCTGAACGCAGAATCATGCGTAAAACTAATTCTTACATTATAAACCTACAAGGTTTGATAAAAAAATACAGTGAATAATTTTATTACGAACAAACTTCTGATGTTACTACCATTTGAATTAATGGTAAATACATAGTAAATTGATTCCTGTTTAGTTTCAAGTGAGGAATTAGAATCAGTTATTGATAGTTTGAAAAGTAAGAAAATGTGTGGGTTAGATGGGATTTCTAGTATAATTGTTAAAAATGTAAACATTTTTTAATTACTCCTCTCCTTCATTTAAAATATTGCCTATTTTTAAGAATGGAGATAGCCAGTTAGTTGATCATGGCCTCATTCTGTCTCATATCCATTATGGTATCTTAGCATAGGGTAATTGTAGCATGGGTACTATGAATGGGTTTTTAAAATTCAAAAGATAGCTATTAGGTGTATGGTGGGAGCTAACCAGCTAACCTCATGCAGGCCACTATTTAAGGAGCTTAAATTGCTTACAGTTCTCTCTCTCTCTCTCTCTCTCTCTCTACATTTTTGAGGTATGTATGTAAGTTGGGCAAAATAATTTTATGCAGGATTTCAATGTTCACAATCATAACATGAGAAACAGAAATGATTATTATGTGGCTAATCACTCCACAAAATTGTTTGAATAAAAACCTACTTATGCTGGGAGAAAATTCATGAATAAATTACCCCAATTTTTTAAATGTTATGATAAATTGCATTCCTTTAAAAAAAATCTAAAAAATTACTTGATCGGTAAAACTTTTTATAGCGTAAAAGAATTTCTTTCTTGATAGTAGTGATGCATTGTATGATTCTTATATGTATATCAGGTGTTATAACTGACATGTCCTATACTCCTGGACGAAAAAAAATAAGTCCGATAGCCTGATTCTTTGAGATAGTCATCGTTAATTTTGAACAAGTTGTGACTTGTCAGTCGGCTTCCAGAGTCAGAGTTCATGTTTACCACATCATAAATTTTGAACAAACCATTAAAATTTAAGTTTTTTTAAGTTGCTAAAAAGTGCCAAAGAAGCTTATTAAATGTTAAAATTAGTGTATGGCGACAAATTTATATCTGTGAAGATAGTTTGCAAGGGGCATGAGCGATTTAAAAGCGGAAAGAAATTGATTGAGACGAGCTATGGTCAGAATGGCCTTCCTAAAAAAAGAGGCGAAAACGTATAAGATTTGGCAAAAATGGTTCATTCAAACAAGTAATAGGCTATTTTAGAGGTTGCCAAAGAACTGAACATCTCGTACGGATCCATGCAAAGCGGTTTAATCAATAATATGCAAATGAGATAAGTGAATGCAAAATTTGTACCAAGACTTTAGACAACCGGTGCCATACCTCGCTTCTGATTTCCTAGTTTTTGGCTGAAAAAAGATTCCTGTCTATCCATGTCTCCCTTCTTACTCTCTGGATTTAACGACATGCAACTTCTCTGGCTCTTACCAAAAATAAAAACCGTGCTGAAAGGAAAACATTTTGACACCAATCGCAAGGGCCGCAACTGAGCAGCTGAAGCTCTTTTGAAGAAAACCTTCCAGTAATGCTTTCAATCATAAAATCACCATTAGAGTAAGTGTATTGCTAGCCAAAGAAAGTACTTTGACAGAGATTAATTCAAATTTAACTATATTACTATGTTCGTAATAAAATTATTTACTGTATTTTTTTATTATATTATTTGATAAATGGGCAGTCATGGTTGTGGTCTTGTATTTATTTAGTTAGGAAAAATAAGTTTTTCTAGAAGAGTTAAGTTTCCTGACCAAGTAAGAGATATAGAGCCTTTGATTAAAAAATGCTAAGCCTTATTTTTGTATAATATACAAAAAAAAATTACAATTTGTATTATGAACACTTATTTTGTCTTTTTCGATAAAATTAAAGATCAGTAAAAACATGTACTCATGTTATAAATGTGATATAGTAAGTCAGTGTTTTAATTAATTTTATGTATTGATATTGTTTTTGTTTATATTATAATTTTGTATGTTGATTATATTAAAATAGAAATTGTAACTAAAAACTACTTAACTATTATTTATTGTTTGTTTGTTTTTTGTTATTATTATTATAATGTGTTTGTAAAGATTAAGGAACAGCTTTAACAAGTTGCAAGAGTTTGATGTAACAACTTTGATTAAGTAAAATAAAATATACTAATTTGTGAAAGATACCGTCTTACTCAACGTCCATGGGCTAGTTCGGATAAACAAATACAGTTAACTTCCTATGATCCGGATCATTCTGGTCTTGAAGAATATCAGATTACCAAACACTCAGGATTAAAACCAATATTCAGGATTTGTTTGCATGAATTTTGGGAAAAGAGGAGAGAAATTTGAAACTGACCATAGATGTTGCAAATAACCATTATCCAATATATTATAGTAAAAATCAAACAAGTTTACAATTCTGAATAAAAAATTAAAATCTTCCATCGCTTGCCTCTCTTTTTATACGTTGACCTAGAAGGCTGATCTAAGTTTGTTGGATTATTCTTGTTGGTAAAACCCGTATTAAGAAAATCTAAAATCAATTTTTTTTAGTCTTTTCACTTCATTTCTTTCATGAAATCTTTTCATATAATGTGGAATTCCATTATTTCAACATAACTGAACAAACTGCTGCATTCAGAAATGTGTTTGTGCTTGATTCCAAGTGATGTTACTTTGTGGTAATTCATTTACATCAACTTCATCTGGGTTAACGTCTTTGGTGCCTGTTGGATTGATCACACTCTGTATGGTGTCATCTTTCAGAATTTATTTTATTGGTTCATTTTTATCTGCTTCAACCCACTTTCTAATTTTTTCTTAAGTCAAGTTGTAACATAGGTTTCTTCAAAGGCAAATCACCTACAAAAATTTATAATTAATTATCAACAATTTCAGTTTCAGTAAACATTTTGATGTGTTATTTCTGCCCAAAGTTTAAACCATTATTTTCTTTAAAGTTTCCTGGTTTACAATCCAAGCCAAAGCAGTAATGAAAATAGCATCTTAATAGAAAATCTTCCTTGAAAATCTAACATTGCAATCCAGTGAAAATTATTTTTTCCAAAGGTAGTTTGCTGGATTATCAAATGTGCCAGACCATAGGATGCCAAATTATTGTAAATTTTATTGTAGATAATTTAAATTGATAAATAATTCTGAAGAACTGGATGAAAACTAGGTTTTTAGGATATTTAGGATGTTTTTAATTTTAATTTTTTGGATGGCTGATTTTACAGTTGACAAAAATTACTGTCTGAGTTTCTGTAAAAGATAACTTTCTTAAAAAGTTTGATGTATGGGACCTCCCTATTTTTGTTTGTAAGATACAATAATTTTCCTATGTGCAGTCACAAAGGCAACATTATTAATAAGTCCACACACGGTGTTGGCAAAATTGCTAACTCAGTCATTTGTTTAACAATAATGCCAGTTACATTTCAGAATTTGTACAATTTATTTATGATTTTATAAAATTACGTAATTTTAGAAAGTATAAAGTCATATTTCTTTTTACTTCAAATTTTAACACCTTTTTAATGAGTTTGTTACATTGGCTTACTTGTATGTGTAGTGAAAAATGTGAATGGTGCTTGTATTGTTATTAAAATAACAGAAATTAGAATGTAAAAATGTATTTTATTTTTAATGTTTAATAGAGGTTTGCATGTAATTAAAGTATAAAATATGGTATAAGGGTTGAAATTTTGTAATTATTAACTGTTAAGTCATTAGGTTAAGATTTTTTTTAAGATGAGATTATTTTTAAATATAGAGAATGGGTATAATTTGTTTTATTTATTATAGTTTTATTAAAATATAATTGAAGTAACTTAAGTTAAAGTAAGAACACTGAAAAATCTCTGGAATTCACTGCAGAACCTCCATGTTACGAATTTCAAAATCTAACTCAAAATTTTATTAAATAAGAGGTGTTCCTTATATGGAGAATAAGAAATCCTAAAGTCTAGCCTTTCTTAGTTTACTCCTACTGTCAACAAATAATAACGTCACTGAGCATGCGCATTATATAAAAATGTGTACTTGCTGATTAAAAAGTAACAACAAAATACTTTCAAAAGTATTTAAATACAAAATATTTTTATGAATGAAATTGTTAGGCCTACATCATATCATGACTGATGTTTGAAGTACTTTAAGTACTTATAATTTAAAACATAATTAACTTAATAGGAATACAACATCCATAAAGTCGCGTACTCTAGCGTGCACCCTGTAGTAGCTGGGTTTTGTTTGTTGACAGTAGAAGCAAACTAAGAACAGCTGAACTGTAGCTTAATTTTTGTTATAAATATTTTTTCATGTGGTGCAATGGATTAATTATTCTTAATAATCTTGTAGAAGAGTACTAAATCAGTAAATGTATTTTTGTACGTGTTTTATTTGTTACGACTAATATGAATAAGATTGTATGTATGATTTTTCCGTTAAGTTCATTTGTTTATTTACTTCAGATATGTTTTTTGTGCAATCGCAAGATGCACATAAGATTAAATTGAGTAGGTTTCAAAGGTTTGTATACACTTTGAAGAAAACGCTGGTCACTGAAACGTGAAAGATCTTTTTAAAGTTCAATCAAACTTTGGTTCTGCCAGTTTTATTAAATGGTCCAGAGTGTAGGACTCTGACTTCTCAGTAGATGTTAAGAATTGAGGCTGCTCAGTGAGGTTGTAAAAACCTCTAGCAGGGTATCAATTGGTGGATGATAAAAGAACTTAGGATTTTACCTATTAACTTAATCCACCAGGGGATGTCAACTATTCAGAAGTGCTTGCAAGACTTTGTATAGTCATTTGTTGTAGATCCCAGATGATTGACACCCAAACAGATGTGTACTCACAACCCAACCAAACCATGTACTATTGGATGATCTCATTACAGATGGGTATCTTAACTTCTTAACCCTTAGCTAACCAACAGGATTTACTGATATTGTATTAAATATTGTCTACTACATCCATTCTTAGGATTTTTTCCGTTTTTAATGTCGTAGGTACACTCTAAAACCCTCGCACTATGCAGTATTTTCTTCCCTTAGCGTGAGCAACATCAGTTTATCATCACATGTTTGTTGTGTTATTTTATGGCGGTTTTAATCTGTGATATTTGTGTGTGTGTGCTCAAAACCTTTGGTCAGCTAAGGGTAAATAGCAGATTACCAAATTTAAAGTTTGAACAATCCAAGTGGGCAAATCCGTGTATACAAACTAAAAGTGTTTAAATCAAATAATGTGTAGTAATTTTAATACTGTATCAGATAAATAATTTTTGAGAATTTACGTTCACAAAAAATAACTTGTTCTTGAATGTCATCAAGCATATATTAGTGTTCATAATTCATTTAAATATTTTAAATTTCAATAATCTTTTGTGAAGTGAAATTTATAATATTAATAAAATAGAATATATTTCAAGTTGCAGGATGCAGTAAAAATAATTTTTTATAATCCTTTAATTGCGATACAATTAAATATGTATGGCAAGAATTACGTTTAAGGTTCTTTTTAAATATAGTTATTAATCTGTAATATCGAGGTAAAATTTATATAGTGTAGTTATTTTATATAAATGTCTCATTCCAGTAGAAGCATGAATTATTAGAGGGTTTGTTAACCCGACAAGATCTGTGATTTTAACGATCACGTGGAATGTCATTTTACACCTAATAAAAACTCTTTTATTTCATTCCTAAAAATTTCAAAAATTACCATTTATTTATAAAGAATTTGTTATTAGAACCACGTTTGAACCAAATTTTTTCGTTTTCATTTACGACCAGAATAAAAATTGAAAATAAAAAAATATTTTCTTTTAGAAATATCAGTTTATCTACGAAAAAGTGTCACTAAATCACTAAAAAATTCAAAAAAGTATGTTTAGCTATATAAATAAAGCAATTCATTGTAAAAAATAACAACGTTTAGATATTGCAAATTGATAGACGCGTTTAAAAGATATCACACTTTTTGTTCAACAAAGTAACGTGCTGGATGAAAAAAATTGCCTCAAAATAATGTCGTCTCTTTTCAATTTTTATTTACTCTTCTATGAAAGTTTCTATCTCTTTTCTGCACGTTTTTTTGTGTTTTATCCTTTTCTAAACAAGATAGCGTAAATCAAAATATGTTATCATTTATTTTGATGCTAAATTGTAAGGCTTAACCGAGGGATAGACGAGACGGGTAGTGTTAACCTTCTTTGTTCGGTTTTAGAGTCATAAAATTTGTGGCCGGCTTTTTTAATTCTTTGATTTTGACTGTAATATTTAAAACTAACATATGATGTCATTTTCAGACAAATAACTTTTTTGTTGAAAAGTTATGGACGAAAACGCTCAAATTTTAGTACTGGCTTGTCAAAAAAAATATCTTTCTTTCACATAACACCACGTCATCAATTTTCATCGTACAAATATGCAAGATACATCAAATGAAAGAGGAGAAAATTCTCTATCCATTTAAACTAAACTCGTTGGAAAATAATGAATAGTTGCGGAGAAAATTGAGTTTAAAGAAAGGTGATGATGCATACATGATTTCTGGCTTCCAGGTTAGCAAGGGTTAAAAATAAAGGTCTGTTATATGGAGCTTAACCAAAGTTAAGTCTGTTATATGGAGCTTAAAACCAAATATTTAGTGGTAGCAGGGCAGGCAAGAAATCTGCAGATATATGGACACACTATTCATGTATGTGATCAATATAAATACCTGGGAAGTGTAATAACGTCGGAAGGAAACTCTAGGAAAGAAATAACAAACAGGATTGGACAGGCTAGACAGGCGACACAAAAATTAAACCCGGTACTCTGGTCAAAAAGTATCAGGAATAGCACAAAAGTTCGTCTATATAATACTGTTGTGCAAAGTATTTTGACATATGGATCAGAAACCTGGGAGATGACCAAGAGAGATCAGCAGAAAATAAATGCGGTAGAAATGGACTTCTTACGCAGAAGTTGTCTGGTTTCTAGGGTAGACCAGGTTAGAAACACCAAAATTAGAGCTCGTACACAAAAACAAGACACCACAATGGAGGAAATCGAAAAACGACGTCTGGTATGGCTGGGACATGTGCAAAGAATGGGAGATGAGAGATGGCCAAAGAAAATAATAAACTGGACCCCTTGGGGACGAAATAAGCGTGGTAGACCACCTGAAGCATGGATAAAGCAAGTATCGAAAGATATGCATGCTAGACAATTGGAGGGAGGAGACTGGATGGATAGAGAGGGGTGGCGTATGGGATGCGAGAGACGGCCAGAGCTGTAGAATAACTCGCTTGATATATATATATATATGGAGCTTCAATGGTATTTATATTTATGATATTAGGCAGAATCTTTGAAAAAGTTTATAATGGAAATGAAAGTTTAGCTAATCTTTTGGTGAAGTTATAAATATAAGATTAAAAATAAAATTGAAGGTCGAGGTTTTATTCCCAGCTAGTCTGGTATTAATGCATTATTAATATAACATCATAATGATACAAGCTCAAAGTAGTTCTAAAGTCTAAGCAGTTGATGTGAATCTCAAAAAAATTAATGAAATGTGAGTTTGAAATTTTTAGATGTAGTAGTAGTAACATTGTATTAAGTTTTTATGATTAAACCAAAAAAATAAACAATATATTGATTTTAATTTTTTATTAATCTTACTGTAGATTTAAATGTTTAATGTGAAAATAAACCTACAATTTGTGTGGTTAATTAGCTTACATATGGTTTTTAAAATTATTTTTTATTTTTGTCATGATAAATTGTATGTTTAAATAATTTTTAAATGTAACTTTTAGGACTGATTTAATGTATGTGAATAGACTGAAAGCTTTTGTATGTTGTACAAGAAAGCTACAAGACTTCTGTGTTATGTAAACATCACTTTAGCAACAAATGTAGAAAGACCTTCAGAGTAGTTATTAAAAGTAATGCCTATAATTTTGCTAGCTTATTGAGATTTTATTATTGTAAGTTTTAAGATTCCTCTGGAAAAGTTTATATACGATATTCTAATGACAGATTTATTTGTTTGTAGATTTGTAGCGATTAACTGTCACCTTTTGTTTATTTACATCCTATTGGTGTAATTATTTAACTTTGTAGCTAACATTGTACCATCCATCGAATTGTGCTAGTGTAGATGCATTATCAATATTTATCTAAAATATTTGTTACGTCATGTCAAATTGAAGAAAGTATGCTATTGAAATGATTTACATATATAATACAATTTTTATCTTACCGAGCATCCTATTCAGGTATTTTTAACAGCCGTATTATATTGATAATCAAAATATTGTATATATTTATTTTTTTTTTTTAACCACAAGTTATACGGTAAACAATAAACACTTACTAATTGCAGCGCTTTTGTGCATAAAATGCACATCTTCAGTTATTTTTCAATTCATAAAATAAAGAAAAAAAAATACTAATGATGCGCATTTTATGCACGAAGGCGCTATAATTGGTAAGTGTTTATTGTTTACTGTATTACTGGCGGTTTAAAGAATACATAAATATGTATTTTGATTATAATAAAATTTATGAATAGAAAATGTATAAGCATAACAGGAAAGTCAGTTGTAGTTTTGAAGGTTTTATTTATTAATAGCGTAATTTTCTTAGCATCGTTGTTCTACTGAACTTTCTGTCATGAATCTTTTAATGTATTTACTAACAATAACTGTCTTCTAATTTTTGTAAACCAAATTATTTTCATCTTATGTACAGCAAGCAAGAAAATTTAAATTGTTAAAATATAATAAAACCAGAATTAAATTTTGAGTAATCAGAATTTTTAAGATATCCTTTGAACAAACAGTAGGTATATATTAAATACATCCTTATTATTTTATTAAACATCCTATGTAGGATTTTTAAACAGCCGTATTATTTAAAATTGAAATATATATTTTCTAACCACCAGAATACGGTAACATAAAACACTTACCAATGTTTATAGCGCTTTTGTGTATCTTGTACACATCTTCAGTAAATTAACATTTATTACAAGTCAAAATTTAAAACTTCCTGCTCCTACCATGGTAGATAAGGAATCTATAACATATAGGCGCTATAAACATTGGTAAGTGTTTTATGTTACCGTATTCTGGTGGTTAGAAAATATATATATAAATACATCCTATGTATTAAAAATACGTTGAAAGTAAAAAAATTACTAGTGAAATAATGTGCCCTTTGTAATGTACTATGTATTACTTATTTATTTTTTAATAATATTCTATAAGACATTAAACAATTAATTTAAGAAATTTCACTTAGTGATATTGACACACTTGTAACATACAGCCTTCTTATTTTTTAATGCCATTGTTAAATGCATTTCAAATATAATATTGTAACACTTATCTCTAAGGTTTCGGGATCTGGGTAAATTAAATAATTAGCACACTAAAGTGTAAAATTACAAGTATTTATTACAACTAAGAATTACAATTAAATAATTGACTACAATCCACTAGCATATTACAATGAACTACTTTATAAATAACAAACATAACAAACTAATAAGGCTATTATTAACTAATACAATAAATAATTTAACTTATTTACTTGATACTACTTACAGAAATGACATAATAAATAAAAGTTAAACAATAGCCAGTTATTCGCAGTATCGTTGACCTATTCTAACGTTTTGGACTACCTGTATGCACCATCAATTATGCTCACTCACAGACAAATGTAAACTAACTTAGGACCATAGACAACCCGGCGTTTTTAAAGGTGGGCTAATGGAGAGTTCGAGAAAAGACAGAGATTTTTGATATAATAATAAAATGCAAAATCCTTCTGGCGGCTTCTGGATAAATCTTAACAACTGTAAACAAATTAGGAATGTAAGGCGTCACAAAAAGGCAATTATCTAAATAGGTAACCACCCGCCTCTTTCACACTAGTTATTCAACAATAGACCCCTACCTGAGTATTCAAGACCCTTTATGATTATTTCTTTAAAACTCTATTATTTACGTTACTTTTTTAATCTCTTGGTCTTCCTTGAAAATTCTCAAACCCACATTCCCTTTAGATATTGTCACAATATTATTACTTGTCTATAATGAATAAAATCTCCCCATAACAGACAGGTGGAGTGTCAAATTATTTACACTCAATCTGTTCGTTGCAGGGCTAAAATAAATAGTTCTGTTTTTTATCACATATTTGGTCAGCCAATTAAATAACTGAATCATTTAAGAATAGAAGAGGTAGAGGTGTAAAAGACATTAATCAGAGTTATCTCCTCTGAGAGTAATGAATTTCATTATACAGACAGACCTTGTGGTGAATGAAGTAAAAGTGTCATTTGCAGAGTGGAAAATATGTACTTTTCAGAGGGCCCGGCATGCTGATAAGTACTTTTCTGCTCAGTGAGGAAGGCAATGGTAAACCACCTCACTCATTTTACCTAGTAAAACCTCTACAAGTTCAAACCAGCCTTTCGGCTGATGACCTAAACAACAATGAATAAAATAATAACGTTGATAGATTTACTAATTTTATTTTGTAATGAAATAGCTGTGTTAGAAGTGTGCCAATTTAATAAATAAACATTTCAAAATTGTTTTCGTTACTTTTTATTAATCCTGAGCAATTGTAAGTTTTAATAACTTACAAGTAGAAAACTCTGTTATTACAATACAAGTTTCTTAAAGAAGTGAGGTTTTAAAATTAAAATTTTATTATAGTGTATTTTTAATAATATAGAAAAATTTATTATATTTTTGAAAGATAGTGCGATATTTTAATATAATTACATTTAAATTTTACTGCCCGAATGTGTGTAATTTTTTCTCCGATTACATTGGGCTTAATCTTAAAATGTACTGACTTTAAATAACTAAATATTATTTTGACCTGTGTATAATAAAAATGTAGTGAGCCTATTAGAACTGTGATTTGTTTCAAGTGCTCTTTTATTAATTTACAAATATATTAATTTTTCATAGTTTTAGTAAAAGATATAATTTTAATGTATTTAAACCTGAACTTAACCAATAGGCTACTAATATTTTCATTTTGTTATTTTTTAAATTTATTTTATTTTTTGTAACTAATACGTCTTTCAAAATTAGTTTTAAAGTTTATTTTAAATGTTTTTTTAAATTACTTATTTATTATGTTGTATTTTTTCAAGCAAAATAAATGTTTATTAAAAAGTATCATTGTAATTTTTTTATTACCCAAGTCATATTCCAAGGGATAGTAAATTGACTTTATGTGCTTTGTTATAAAGTATGATAGTTTAAAAATAAGAGTAATATCATAGTACGTGTTAGTAGAAATCCTCTGAGATACACAACGTTTTTTTATCCGTAATGTGTGTATGTTGCATTCTCTTCAATTCAGAATAATAACCAACCCCCATGACCCAATGAGATGAGAATGATGTATGTTATACTATTTTTCAAAGTTGATAAACTCTGAAGGTATGCATTGCCCCCTACCCACTTCATAGCTAGCCAATGACTTGCCAGCAACGTTGCTAATACTTGCTCTGGTAGCTCTATTATATATTTCGTCAGCCATTTTTTTTGGTCTTTCAATTACAATTATGACCTATAAACATACAACCAGCTGATTATATTATAAAGTATTACGTGTTAACGCGCTCTATAATCAACGAGTTCAGTACAAGATGCAAGACACGAGTGAACTACTGCGGCTCACATGAATGGGTGCGTAATGTTTGTCAACCTGATGCATTCGTACTATCTGACAATGCTTTCAAACATTCTGATTGGTCTAAACATATGGAATATCAGAGCTCATCAACTTTGAAAAGCACTATAGGTGTATGAGGTGTGTTCAAAAAAGTAACAGGAATTTTTAAATTTCGCGGGTTTGGATAGTCCGATTGTAAAAATTTTTTTTTATTATGTTGGTACACATGCCCCTGACGTACGATAAAATTTTCAACAATATTCATTGCTTAGTTCTTAAGTGGAAGCCGCTAAGGTTAGACATGTTTTACGAGCACGGCTATTTTTGTTTGTTAAAAAAAATGGATCAAAGAATTTGTATTAAATTTTGCGTGAAAAATGAAATAAAGTGTAATAAAGTGTGTGAAATGTTAACAAAGGCATAGGGTGAGTCTGCTATGAGTAAAACAAGGATTTACGAGTGGTATAAGCGTTTCCAAGATGGCCGCGAAAACGTTGAAGATGACGAACGACCCGGATGTCCAAGCACATCAACAACCGATGAAAACGTGAAAAAAGTGAAAGAAATGGTTATGAACGATCGCCGAATCACAATCAGAGAAGTCAGTGATGATGTTGGCATATCGATTGGCTCATGCTATGAAATTTTTTCGGATGTTTTGGGTATGAAACGTGTGGCAGCAAAATTTGTTCGAAAATTGTTGAATTTCGAACAAAAACAGCGGTGAATTTCGAACAAAAACAGCGGCGAATGGAAGTTGCTCAGGAGTCACTAAATGAAGTCGACAACAATGCGGATCTACTCAAACGTGTTATAACAGGTGACGAAACATGGGTTTACGGATACGATGTCGAAACTAAGGCTCAATCGTCCCAGTGGAGGCATTCTGGATCGCCAAGACCGAAAAAGGTTCGACAAGTGTGGTCGAATGTGAAGGTTATGCTCACTGTGTTCTTCGATTTTAATGGCATAGTGCATCATGAATTCTTGCCGCAAGGTCAAACAATCAATAAGGAGTACTACCTACAAGTTCAACGCCGTTTGCTTGAAGCAATCCGAAAAAAACGCCCGGATTTGTGGCAAAACAATTCATGGCTTTTGCACCACGATAATGCACCTGCTCACACTTCATTGCTTGTTCGTGAATTTTTGGACAAAAACAAAACTGTAACGATGCCCCAGCCTCCATATTCGCCAGACATGGCTCTATGTAACTTTTTTCTATTTCCAAAAATAAAGAGAACATTAAAAGGCCGTCGTTTTACAAGCATAGATGACATTAAAAGCGAATCGGTGAAAGAGCTAAAAGCTATCACAAAGATCGAGTTTCAGAAGTGTTTCGAGGATTGGAAAAAGCGTTGGCACACGTGTATTGCATGCGAAGGGGACTACTTTGAAGGCGACAATATTAATGTAGATGAATAAATGAATATTTTTTTCAAAAAACGAAAATTCCCATTATTTTTTGAACAAACCTCGTAGTCTTGTACAGACCCAGGTATTGTATTGAATCCCAAACATCAAAGTACACTGTTAACCACTGTCTACTATTGAAATCCATACAAAAGTAATTACCTTTATTAGGATTTGAACCAGGATCCATAGTCTCTGAAAAACAGCTGACTCATCGACGACTTTACCCGAGGCCAACCTAGGATTCGTCCATGGGCTTTAACTACTGTTTTCAAAGGCCTGGATCATTCTCACAGGAATTAAATGAATTAAAAAGCTTTTTGAAATGATTGTAAATATAACATTTGGAATAATTGTAGATACCTTCATAAAAGAAAATATGTTTGGTAAATATATAAGTAGAGGTAAAGTCGTCGCCAAAATCAGCTGATTTTCGGAGATGAAGGTTCCTGGTTCAAATCCTAGTAAAGGTAGTTACTTTTATAGTCCAGCCTCTCTTAGTTTGCTCCTAATGTAAACAATTAATGACGTAACTGAGCATGCGCATTATATCAAAATGTGTACACGCTGATTAAAAAGTAACAACAAAATACTTTCAAATGTATTTAAATACAAAATACTTTTAAAAGTATTTTTCTGAATGAAATTGTTAGGCCTACATCATATCATGACTGATGTTTTTAGTACTTTAAGTACTTATAATTTAAAGAAAAGTTAACTTAATATGAATACGACATCTATAAAGTCGCAGACTCTAGCGTGTACCCTGTAGTAGGTGGCTTTTGTTTGTTGACAGTAGGAGCAAACTAAAAACGGCTGAACTGTATATGGATTTGAAATCTAGACAGTGTTCACGAGTGTACTTTGATAGTTGGGGTTCAACAAACCATACTCTCTCAGGAATGGTCGGCCTGAGTCTGTATAAGACTACACCTTATTTACACGTCATACGTATCATCCTCATCTCATTGGGTTGCTTATTGTTCTTAATTGAACAGATTGCAACGTACACACATTAGGGATTATTAAAATATATAATATAAGGACATTTTCATCTCCCAATAATTTGATTGTATCAAGCACTGAGTGAATGAAAAATAACTATAAGAAGCAACAATTTTGCAGGGTAATAGGTAAATTCAATTGATTGTAATAATGACATTGAATACCTATGTAATAATTCCAATAGACCTATGACTAAGAGCCAAGCTTAATTGTTTGCCCACCTGTGTACAGGTTACTGATTGGGTGACTAAAATTCTTAAAATTTATTTATGAATTCTGGAATGACAGTTTATGTTCAACGTAACATAATCTTTCAGATAATTAAAAATATTTAAAAGTTGCTTAATTGTTTAAAGAATTGTAGTTACATTGAATATTGAATGGCAGTGAATTTAAGTATCTTAAAAAGGTATTTTCTTCTAGTTTACAAACTACTTTAATACTTTAAAACTGGGTTACGAAGTATGCGAAAAACTGAAGTTCATGATGCGCGCTCTTAGTGCTCTCAGAAGTTCGCTTCTGGCTGAATTCTTTGACGAATACTAATAATGTTCGTACACAATAAATTAAAACCATTAGGTAAGGATAATGTCATTTGCAACAAAATTAAATTTCTTTTCTATAACTAATATCGAGATGGAAAAATGTACCATTAGAATTATGCTTAATCTCGAAACAAAAGTATCCGTTGCATTCACGTAATTGAAACTGTAACCTAATCAAGATATTATTTTATGTAATTTTATAAGAATAAAAGCTTTTATAATCTGTGAATTGTCAGTTGTCTTGTCGTAGATTTGATTGCTTAATCTTAGAGGATTGTTAACAAAAGAAGACCGTGATCATCCCTTCTTCATTGTCAGTAATTACGAAATTTACATAATGGGGAAATTTCATATCTTCGTATCAGGCGCAGACATGCACTGTCAAAATGGCTGCTGGTAGATCGTTAGGTAGGTGTCTATGAAATCGTGTGTGTTATTTTTGTTCCTTTGTCCGTATTTGTTTTTAAAAAGTGTTTAATTAAATATTTCTTTACAGACATGAAAATTCCAACACGAGCAGCACCTGCTCCTCCAGGAACTAGTGGAAATTCGCAAAATTACAAACCTGGAACACACCTGCTAGACTTTGACAACTGGTACGTTATTATTTTGATAGGTTAATTAATACGTTAATTTTCTTTGTTTTATCACTGGTTAATTGTCACTGTATTGACGTTTGAAACCTGTTACTTATGTGTATTACCGCTATCCTTTTGATTTTATGTACTGTTAAGAACTGCTAGAACAAGTTTCGTCATAAAATTAAATTATTGGCAATTACCTATGTTTTGAACTTGCAGACCTTTTTGAGGACATGAACTTTGTAACGTTCTCATTTTATTAACAATTTAAATATTTTTACTTAATAACATCAGATTTATTTTAATATATTGTTGTCGAGTATTTGTAATAGCTAAAATATGATTTATGGTTAGTTAGGTATTTTGTTAGTACAGATTTAATAAGTTTATTTTAGTTTTTTTTAAATTAATTTTTAAATAGTTCAATCAGATTAAAATTTTTAGTTATTCATACTATTTGTTTATAATTTAGTTTGTGCTTTCTGCTTATTTATGTAGTCTGTCTTAGCTTATCAATGACCAGTGTATTTACTTTGGGTTTTATTAAAAACTACTAATGGTGTAGAAGTAATTGCAAGTATTTTTAAACATAGTGAAGAGATTAACAATCGTGATATCTGTACTTTAATTTTTAGTATGGAACGTACAGTTAAAATTGAGGAGGTCTCTGGAAGAACGACTTAAACCAAAATTATATGTTCCGAGATAACTGAACTTTAAGTTTCAAAGAAGTAGAAAGTACATACTTTTATGAATTTAGGAACAAATTATTGATATTATAATTCCCCTGTCCTTAGATTTATAACCCAGTTACTTGAGAACAGAATAAATTTATGAATATATTAAATATAGCCAAATTTACAATAAAAGGTTTAAGTCGTTCTTCCATAGAATGATATTTCACAAAAGTTTTTTGACATTTTTCACTGAATGGTATATTCTTACTTACATTACTTTTTATAAAGTGTCATTAAATGGGTTAAATGTATTGAATTAGACAAAAGATACCAAAAATATTTTAATATTATTAAATTTTTAATAAAAGGAATGATTATTACAAAATATTAATATAATGATATCAAGAATACAATACAGACACTGTTGGTTATTGTTAAAATCATTTCACTATTTATTCATTTTCACTTTTTCATGAACTTTCATTATTTTCACTAGACGATATAATATTTTTGTACCAAGGAACATAACAATCGTTAATATATTTTAGGAGACTCAAAATGTCATTTCCTTTTGCAGATTTTATCCCAGGTTTCTTTAAAGGTAGAAAGGATAAGTTATCTCTTGATTTCTTTGTTATCATATTAACTGGACCAATATTAAATGGATGAAACAACTCTGAATACAGATGACTTGCAGCAAATGTTCGTGGGGAATAATATAGTACCACACATTTCTGGATGCGGAAAACTACTCCTTTTGCTTTTGGTACCTTATTTTGAAAAAGAGGTTCCAGAGCACTAGACCAGTTGGAAATTAAATTTGATGCCATTATTGCTTCATATGGGCTAGGATTTTTTCTACTTTGTGATATTAAACTTAAGTATTGTTCAGGTGATTCAATAGTTTCAATACCTTTCATTGCATTATTACATACACCAAAATTTCTATCACACTGGTTATAGGAATGACCACGCACTGGAAATATGTGCTTAATAGTGACATCATAACTGTAGCTTAACCATGCACAAAATTTCAGAACTGTAATATTTTTGTTTTGTCCTCCGCAATTATCTGAGAACAGAATTATGTGTTTTATTTGAGGTAACTGTCTCAGTTTTTCAGTTAGGAAGTCATACAAGAATGAGCAGACACTGTTGGGATCTTTTTTCCCTTCACTTTCTACAAAGCAATAAAATTTACTGCTGCTGTCGTTGTGGCAATAGATATTGAATACGAATAACCATAGTAATCGCTTGTAAAACTGCGCAGTCACATTCAAACGAGGCAAGCTGAGATTCTGGCCATAATCAAATTCTAATATAAGTACATCAGTTTTGTCTTTTAACGATTCAAGGTATTTCTGTTTCAATGATTTATACTCTTCCCACTTCCTTTTGTGCACATTAAATTGAAAAGACCGAGTGCTATCATTTTTAGTTTTTAATATCAGTTCAGATTCACGACAAAAATCACAAACATCTGTTCTTGGTGCATGAAAAGCATAAGGACTATTTTCTCGGAAAAACTTATGATACGTTTTGAATTTTACATTTAAAACAGCTCCAGTTTCTTTAAAATAATATTCTTTAAAAAGGTTATACAACTTTGTAACATTAAGACTTGTGTTCTCAAAATACAAACGTTTCGATTTGTTTAAAGAATAATGAGACTTATTATGAGGAAATAAATTCCAATGTGTCTTTACTAAAGTCCAAATATCTTCAGATATTTTAGTGGGACGATTATTGTGTTTTCCCCTTCTATCTTGTATCATAAGTAAGCCCTTTTTAAGGCCATTCAGTACAGTTTTCATTCGACTATCTGTTATTTGTAAAGTACTAATCAAATAATTTTTGCATACCAATATTTTTTTAGAATCTGTCTTAACATAATAAGCATAGATATAATTTCGATTTTTACCACTTTTTGGTGTAGTTAGTTTTGACCTTATTTCTTGCTTTTCAACTAAATTTAGGAGCAAATTATCTTGTGTACTTTTACTTCCAATGCTCCAGAAACTTTGAAAAAATGTTTGCTGATCCTGATCAGTAAATTGTGTGTAACAGTTTTTTAAACAACATTTTTTAATTATTTGAAATTTTTTACCACTTACTTGCTTATTAGTGGATGGTGATATGTAAGTTTTACCACTATTTCTTTTTCGTTTTGCTACACTTTTCTTCCAGTCACTTTCATTCACCTTCCGTTTTACGCCGACATGTGACTGAATTTGTACGAGATTGTCTACTTCATTTAATTCAGAAGACGAGTCACTTTCCATTCTTGTTATTTAAATAATATTATAATATAAACTATGTGAATTAAAATAGTAAATACAAGATATTAAATACATAAAATCACTGGAAAGTGCAAAAATAAAAACATAACCTCACTCAACGAGCTGACAAAACAAACCAACAACAAAGATGTAGACACGCCTGACACGATGATTTTGAAGCACGGAACGTTCTACAGAAGAACAACCTAAACCTCTATGTACAAAACTGAACACTGCTGCGCTCTAGTAGCTAATTTCTCAATGAAATTTTTACACAACATAATAAAGGTTTTAATACACTAATTCACATAAGAAACGGAAAAACAACCTAAGCAGGTTTAGGTCGTTCTTCCAGAGACCTCCTCAATTGATAAAGTTTTTAGAGAGACCCTATGTAAAATTTGAAAGGTTTCAAATTTTTGCTAAACATCAAAAAGATGTGCTTATAAATGTAAATTAATTAGGTTGTCTATGGTTTTTAACAGTTTTGTTATTTAGCAGATAATTCCAATCTCATAATGTTTACAGAAATCGTGGATTTAATTGACATTATTATAAAACCGATGGAATGAAGAAATTTTTTTTAACAATGTTTCTGATATGAAATGTTGTACTTAATTAACGAGAATGTCGAAGAGATAGATCCAAAGACTTTGTTTGTATTAACTGTTCAGCTCTTTTGTTGTCTCTAGCTTAGCATTTAATTCATTTTAAAGTCTGTATATCCAGTTGCAACTCTTAAAACTATTTCTGGTCAAATTTAGTAATGTTAGTTTATTTTAGTGACTAGGGCCTACAATATTTAAGTTTTGTAACATTAGTTTAAAATTTAAGTTAATAGTTCCTTCTTACTGTTTTCAATTGTGTAATAAAATGTACCATCGGCTGTTACTAGTTAATGATGCATTACTTTTAAGTAATAAACATTAAATTTATTGATTTATTATGATCTGTGTTAAAAGATAATGTGACGTTATCAACTTTTATTGCTGTTGCTTAATTTGCTAATTCTTTTGTTGTAATTTTATTTTACCCTACCTATCTAGACAGTGCTGGAAAGTTGTGATTAGCTTTGCAGTTAATCATCTAAGTTTTTTTTAAATTAATACTGTCATGAGATTTTAAGATAGTAATAGTAAAAAACTTATAATTTATTTATTTATTTAACGGCATGTGTATCGTATGCTAGATAAGAGTTCCAGATTATTTTATTAGTGTCATTAGTGGATTTTGTTAAAAGTATTTCCAATCTTTGTAATGTGATTTTTCGATACAAATATTTTAAATTTAGTACATTTTTAGAAAATTTTACAAGTTTTTGGAACTTTTTCAATGATATCAAACTTTCTGAATAATTTTATATGACATCAGTCAATAGGAAAACCTTATTAAGTTTGTAAGTAAAACTTATGTCGTGGTATTTCAGGGGAAACACAGAAATGTTATAAAATTTATCAGTGATTTCGTAATATTTTTGAAGCAATTCCTTATATGATTTTTTGATTCATTTATTGTTGTAGTAATCTTCTATCTAATCTCATAATGTGACAATCATGCCTTAATACGATCATCAGTCTTGTGTTTTATCTCTGATAACTTTTCATATATTTTCCTCCTTACCTTTTCATTCTTCTATAATTTTCCTTTTTCTTATCTTGATATTATCAATGGCAGGCAACCAAACCAAATTAAAATATTGTAATCAAAAATGTAATATTAAAGACAGCATGCTTTGTTTCACGTCCTAGATATGTTGGCCTATTTACTATCTCTATGTATGAAAATGTTTGGAGAATCATCACTTTTTACTTTCTCTTGCCTATATGAATTTATAGGAAGGAAAGTATTGTTTTCATGTCGATTTTTCGAAATCGAGTTTTTACTGGATCTGTACATTTTCAGACCCCCTGAACCCAAAAAACATGTTTTTAGCGATTGGTCTGTGTGTGTGTGTGTGTGTGTGTGTGAACAGAATATCTCAAGAACGGAACATCATACGAACTTGAAACTTAAGTTACATACCACTACCGGACCCGACACGAACATTTTCATCAAAATCGGTCAACCGGAAGTAGTATTTATTCGTATAATTTTTCACTTTTTTGTGATTTTCTCAAAAACTGGTCGTACGATTTTTTTTAAAATCGCCTGGTTTACTACATTTTGTATGCTCTACAAGATAAGGTAGGCGCCATGTTTGCTGAAATTCTGCGTGAGGCTGTTTTTACGTAAAAACATTGTCTTTTTAAGACTGCGGCTTTAATATGCATTTTAGCGCAAAACATTATATAATAAAAGTTGTAGAGAATGTAAAATTCTACAACTTTTATTTCAAACATTTTTTTGTATAACGCTTAGTTTAGTGGTAATTAGCAATTTTCTGTTTTTTTCTCACGAAAACTTGTGAAAAATCTATTTTTTTAAGATTTCAGCCTTAGAATGCATTTTACGACAAAAGTGTATAAAATTTATAAGAAATTAAGAGATCTACAACTTTTATTTTAAGCATTTTTTTCTACAGTGCCTAGTTTAGCGTGAATGAGCGATTTTCCGTATTTTTAAGCCAAACTGAGGTAGATTTTAATTTTGCGTATTTCACTAATGTTTTTTGAGGTTAGTTTTTTGTTCATTTCTAATGTTTTATTACTAATGTTAGGTTTATTGTTAATTATTTGCATTGGCAAGAGAAAGTTGTGTGAGTGTTTCACACCAGATTTTTTATTAATACAAATGTTTTACCATGTAGAGATAGTATGTACAATTCCACAACTCAGATTTGCGTTGGGGCTGGTAAGTAAGCCAAAGATCGATGGTGTTGGGGGCATTTGTATATAAAAGACGGTAGCGGTCATGTGCAGCTGCTGTGAGATATAAGATGACGTAGCTGGTCTCCAACGACTCGGCCGGTGCATAGTGACGGTAGGATTTTTACATTGTTTTTACAAACATAACGGTTTAAGTATATTTACTTGGGAAATCGATTTTAATTTTAATAATACTTCGTGTGTGGCCTGAAGTTTTTCTCTAAGTAACTTCTTGTCTTATTTTAATTCGGCATTTTCATGTTTTAAGAGATCAGTTTCCTCTGACTGCGCAACATTTAAATTTGGCGGTTCTTCATTAAAACGAGGCCTACCTTCCTCGACAGTTACCTTCATTTTGTGAACTGCCTGTGTTGTAATTGGATGATAAGTTTAAAATATCATAAACATCCTTACGAGCGTATCGTTTCTCTGCTCGATCTTTATGTTCACTACAAGTCGGGTTTACCGGACGTAGAACGGCACTACAAATCGGCAAATTTAAATGTGGGACTGGATTCGTCTTTAAGACATGTTTTAATAAAAGATATAGCAACTCGGGCTTTAAATTGTGTACATGATCCGATTCGTTGAAATGTAGATTCCACTAAACACAAGCGACCAATATCAGCAGAAAATGAATCGGCCCACTTGCAAGCATTTGTCCACTTCAATCTAGTTTCAACGGCCCTTGGAAAACCGTGAACCTTATAATGCCCTACTCCTTTTGGTGTCTTATCGTGATTAGAACACTTGGCAATCGCACAACACACTATTATTGAAGACTAGTAAAGTATTACAGGCTGTATTAAGATTAGTAAACAACACAGACCGACATCGTACGCGTCGGCTGTCGCTGGTGACCAGTGACATCGGGGGCGGGGCTTGTCAGCGCATATTGTTGATGATCCCTACCATCTAGTAAAGTAACCATGGTATACTGTATGTCCAGCAGTCTAATACTGTTAAGCCCCTTTAACATGATCAGTTCAGTTAACAAAAATACACTTCCACTCTTTTCAGGTCAGTTCTCATTTCAGTAATGGACGACAGTCTACTTAGTTAAGCGGTCATTAGCATTTACAAACCAAAGGAGAGCTGATGGATCGTATTCTTTATACCTTATTAATAACTTATTATATGGATCTTCTCATTTGATGTATTATGATAACTTGGTCCTTCTTTTTCCACAGACATGGAAAACTGCGATATAATTCAATAAAATCATGTCACAAATTCATTATTTGAACGACATCAAATATGGACAAGGTTACAACAGAAATGAGAAATGAACTGATAACAGACAACTGACAATTGGCTTGATGGTTTTCCCATCGAAACAGCTTTCAGTTTCAGTTCAAGTCTTCAGTTTTTGTGTTTAAACATCAGTTTTAACTGACATTTCTTCTGAAACGGAACTGACCGTGAAAAAGGACCCTTAAACAAATATGACAAGAACAACTAACTGTATTTCATTGTTTCAGCCATTAATAATCAGTTTCATTTAAGTGAAAGATTAAAATTTACTTTTATAATTTTTCTTTTTTTTTGTTTATCGTAAATCTTATTAAATAGGTTAAATATGCCTCAAATTCGGTCTAAAGTGTACAGAAAAACAAAGGGGGAGAAGTAGATAGAAGTGGAGAAGGAGACAGGGCAGTCGTGTGCTCCCCAACTCATCATACGACAACTTTAGCCTCGCTTTCGACCAACTCATTTTTACTTTGTGCAGACTAAAACTTGATCATACAACTTTCCTGAGTATAGATTACCTGAAATATTATGCTAATCTAATGACTGAACCAATTTTTTTTTTGTAAAAGAAAAAAAAGGACATTTTTTGATAAAATGTATTATCAGACAGAAAAATATTAAGACATTTTAGCAGATTTTTTTTAGCCGAACCAAGCATTGGAGGAAAAAACATATATTATTAATATTGTATAAATTTTATTTTATTTTTGTAATGTACATTTTTTCTAAAAATATGTAAAAAAATTTGGGTTAAACACTTAATTTTAATTTTGTAGAATATAAAAGTTGTATAACATAATACAAAAGTTTGTTGTAAAAAAGCCAAGTTACATGTTTTACAATTTCTTGTTCAGCAGTTATGTAATTATTATCAAATAAATAAGCGCGTGCATTAAGAACTTCCCTTTATTATTATCTGTATAGATAATCTTTTATTATCGAGTACAAAATTTTTGGTCTCATTATTTTGATGATTGTGAACAAAAAAACTCCATTCTACTGGTTTTATTTTACGAGTGTTTGGTTTTGGATTTTATTGAGTAATGATGCCTACAGAAACCATGGCTTGTGCGTAGATAATGAAAGGTGATATTCCACTCCACAAAGCTTTCACCAAATTATACTAAAGGCATCCAAGTTTTTTAACTCCTAAACTTTTAAATCTTATGCCTAACGATATCAGAATTTTGCCGAACATCATAAAGTTTAAAAAGGTTGTCAGTCTGTGGTTGCTTAGCCAAGATAGACACAAAATCCACCGAATGTTGTCTCCTAATCCTTAACTGGTTCATTTGCTTTTTAGTCATGAAAACTGACTTCTGCCCTAACAAGAAGCACTCATCAAAACTACCCTTAAACATGGCTGTGCCATAGTTGGGTAGGTTGATTTCCCACAAACAATAATTTTCAATTCGTGAAAATTTTAATTTCATTAATAATAACAGTAATTTTTGTTATGTTTGTTTTGTTTTTTGTTTATGTAAAACTGTTATATGGGAAATAAGGTAATAACAGATGGACAGTGCATTGACAAGTCACCAACGTTGAGTGGTAGTGTACACAAACGACGGTGTGTAATGCCAATCGTTGAAACATCCAACGTCAGCCAACATCCCATCACTGGCGCGTTACCATTTTATCATCTGTCCTTCACCATCTGATTCATTTACGTAACTCACCGCCCAGTGGTAACATTGGTGTAATGCACCATCCATCTGTACCCAGCCATAAATGTATTTATTATTATATACAAATTAAAAAATGCCAGACCTGATAAGGAATCGAACATGGTCCCAGGTATAGAAGCCAGTTGCACTGATCACTTCTTCAACAGGGCACCCTGTATAATATTCATCGAGTGTTGGAAGTTAGCAGTTTTTGTGATCGGCTGACTGCTAGTACAACGGTTCACAGTGTTTAGTTGGTGTAGTTTTAAACGTATTCAGTTTGTGCTACAAATAGATTGTTTATTTAACACCAGCTGCCTGTCAAACAGTACTCTCGTTCTTATATGATTTTTATTGGTATCAACTCTGGTTGTATTATAAATTAACTATACACATAATTTATTCTTGAATTAAAAAAAAATATTTAGTCGTATTGAGGTATGCGGAACAGTAGGTTTGAACTTGTTATAAATTACAGACCCTAGCCAGGGCTTGAACCTGGGACATTCTATTTTGTAGCCTAGCATGCTAACTACTGCACCATGAAGGAGCGATTCTTGATTTTATATTGTAGCATATGTCGTGTTTTATAACTTTCATCTAGTAGTTTATACTTTATCTATTGGTTTTAATTAAATAAATTGTTCATGTCAAATTAAATCCTATATATTGTAGGTCAGTTATAAAACTATTAAATATCATTTTTTTATGTGTAAATTTAACTGATTATTGAAGCACTTTTTTATATATTTTAACCTTCACTTCATTGTTAAACCTTTAATTTGCTAAGTATTGATTTTCTCCGCTCTTTTCTATGGTTTCAGTGATCCTTTTTTAGACCAAAAACATGCCAGGTCTGATTCAACGATTGGAGGGGAAAAGAAAAAACCACCACCTAGACCTCCGCCCCCAAAACTACAAGCGAAATCGGTAAATAGAAAACAAGTAAGTGTAATTTTTATTCATATGTTTTTTTAAAGTAATTGAACAGTTTGTTCTTAATCGGTTGTACTTTTTAAGTTTGCTTTTGTTGTGTGTTTTGTTTTATCTATAATATGTTTGTACCAAGTGTGAATTGACAGACTAAATTTATGCTTTGCTTTTTATGTAACTATTATAAACTCTGAAAATTATTAATTTCATACACTTTTTTGATATTCTGTATTTAAGGAAAACTTAAATAACATGACAGAAATTGCTAAAGTGAGAATGAAGCTGAGTATATTTTATTCTCTGATGTTCAATCAGTGCTGAATGAGAAATTATTTTCACTTTGTGATGAAATATTAGATTTAGTTTGACAAAAATGCCGAGTTTAAGATGCCTGAAAATTTTGATCTTCACTTACTTATCTTCATGTCTTGTTATTTTGAAACCAATATATCTTCATAATAATTTTCATCAAAATTAGTTCTTTGAAGGTGAAAAAATAGGTTTTTTATAGGTAGGTAGATAGGTAATAGGTTTTTAGCCCTCACTGACTGGCTGACTAACACACTCATCTCTAATTCTCCTACTTGAACTTTAGCTAAAAGCTGAAATTTGGAGGGAATATTCCCTTTAGGGTAAATAGAAAAGTTAAATGTAAATGATTTCAATATTCCACTGTTAAAAGGTTGAATGGGGTGTTCAACCTGTAAACCGACATTTTCTGTTTTAAGTTCCAGACAAGCTAGATGACTGAAACTTGAGGGAGATGTTACTTATAGTTCATCTTCAAAAATTACTCTTTGACCATTTCCAAAATGTACCCCTAAGGGGATGAAAATGGTATTTACTCAGTTACAGACAAGCTAGATGACTGAAACTTGGTAGAGATGTTCCTATAGTGCACCTAAAAAAATTACCCATTAATGATTACAAAAATGTATTCATAAGAGGTTAAAAAGTGTTCAACCCTTAAACCTATATTTTTAGTTTATTAAGTCCCGGAAGAAGTAGATGGCTGAAACTTGGTGAAGGTATCCAAATATTTATACATCAGATTTTTCCAAATCACAAAAACTTATTCTTGATTTATTTATAACCCTAATTTGAAAATTATTGAAATAAAACGATTGTACCCAGGTAAAGCTGAGACGGACAGCTAGTTGTGAATAGTATAAACAGTTACGGTAGTGAGATAAGAAATGAGATGAAGTTAGTCAAATTTTTTTTTTGTTTTACGTCCAACTGTTTTGCAATTACTGCTAATGCAGATGATGACAAGGATGAAGATGAGTGATGGAAAATGCCAGGCCTAACCGGTAATTGAACCTGGGACCCTGGCATAGAAGCCAGTTGCACTAACCACTATGCCATCGGGCCGGCCAAGTTAGTCAAGAATAGTGTATTAATATTCTTTAAGAATATGATAAAGTTTTTTCTCATGATGCAAAATACATTCTTGATGATACATTTATTGTTAAAACCTTGTAAAACAAGTAGGCTATATTTTAATTTTTTTCATTTTTGTTTATAATCATAACAATTCATTCATTAACAATATGTTTGTTTATTTTTTGTTTTTTTTTATGAAGGTTATTAGTGTAGTATTAATTTATTATCATAGATTAAATATAATTGAGGTACTTTTATAAATAAATTTCTTATGCAATTATTGAACAAACTTAAGTTTTAAATTTGCCTATGTTATATTATTGTGTTCAGTTTTGTACATACTTTGCATACTCTTATCGCGTGTGGTATTGAACATTCAAACATTTTTCAAACTTATTTTGTCAGAAAAATATTTCAAACCAAAATTTTAGATTGCAATTTGGGGTTGATTTGTTTTTAATTTTTAAGGGTTTGTTTGCAAGGGTTTTATTGATTTGAATGTTGTGAGTTTGATTGTATTGTTATGATTTACCTAATTATTATATTCGCTACTTAAATTTTAAAAATATTTTAAAGCAGTTTTGTTAATTTTAATGAATACTCACTTAATAAATCTAAAAATTATTATCTTAGACACGATATTTACAGAACAGTTTTCTTTAAACCATAAATAATTTCTTTAACTTAAGAATTTACAACTTGTTTGCTAACTGAAATATGCATTGTATATTTCCTCACTCATTACCCATATTAATTTTATTTAGAATTTTTAGTAATAAATTTTTTTGTGTTGGTTAGGCAACTTAAATTGTCTTGGAAAATTATTATGTCTGCAGTACTGCAAAATTATATTGGTTCAATAAATGGACCAATTTTGATGCAGTTTAAAAGAAAATGTTATTTATCTTTTAAAACCGATGAATTAAGCATCTGATAAAAAAAGTGTTAAAAAATTGTTTTATTTTATTTTAGTTTTTGCACAAAAGGCCGTAATTTTGAAAATTTGATTATTATGGATTTCTTTGCGAATTACAATAAATTTTCACTAAAGTAAGTAACGTTAAAAATAAAAGTTCTGGATTTCTTAATTTTCTTTTATTTTAATTATACACATTTCTGACCCTAAAATATACTTTAAAGCTGTGATTTTGAAATCGGTTTTTGTATAAAAAAGTAAATCACCTCAAGTGTCGAACAAGAAAACCTTTATTTTTCAAATTTATTAAGTTGCGTCAACTGCTTGGTTATTAGTGATTGAGGTTGGTTATATATCTAGAACAGTGGGTTTTGACGTGTAAAAATTTCCAAACCATAGCCAGGAAGCGAATCCGAGACCTCCCATGTTGTAGACTAGCGCGCTAACTACTATGCTACTGAGACAGCTAAGAAAACATTGAATACAAAGAGTTGTGGAATTTTAAATTTGCAGTAAATCTAATTTTGGTTTGAAATTCACCTCAACCCTTTCAGTGCCAACATCCGAAAAGCAGGATGGCGATATATTTTATGTAAAGTTCCAACGTTCGGTTTACCAGCGTCCATGAGTTATGCATAAAATGCCAACGTCCGGATAACCGAACGTTTACATAAATAATTGTTTTTAAACAAAAATTAATGGAATAATGTATTTTAAGACCGCTTCCGTGGCATAGTATCTAGCACTCTAGCCTGCAAAGCGAAAGGTCCTGAGTTCAATTCCTAGCTGGAAATTTAAACATGTTAAAGTCCACCGTTAAAACCCACCGTAAACCCACCCAAAACCCACCGTAGTCGCTAATGACCAAGCTGTCGATACAACTTTAAATAAACTAAAAAGAAATGTATTTTGAATATTTTTAGTGTTATCAGAACGATTTATTTTGTATATGAGCATAATTGAAATTAATTTTTAAAGGAAAATTTTATTTTTCTGAACGTTGAAATTTCGGTTGGCAATGGTAGGCTTATGCCTTCAAGTTGTTGAAATAAGGGTTGGCTCTTCTTGTACATCCTTATACAAATTATATGACACTTTAGGATCAAACTTGTAAATATTGTTTGGGCTCTGAAAGTGTTAAAGCTGTAAGTTTTAATTTGAAGAGTTTCAAAATCGTTTCTTTGGGAACTCGTAATATCAAAAAAGAAACGTACATACAAGATTTAAAGTTTGAAGGCTGATGGTTGTTGTTGAGAGTAGATTTCACCTTAAAAAGTAACTTTAGAAAGCATTTAAGTTATTTTATTTTGTTTTAGTCCTCATTAAAGTGAATTTTAAATTTCAAATAACATAATTAAATTTTTAAAATTAAATGACTATTGTTTAAAAGAATCATTGTGTAAGCCATTTCTAGAAATTCAAAATTCAAAATTATTTTGTTTAAAAATGTCTGTTGATATTTTTTTATATATATTTAATATATTACCATGTTAAGAACTCCCTTAAGTGTAATCAATGATAGCCTGAAATTGTATCTAAAGTTAACGCCTACATTTGCATTTCTTATCATAAAAAGAGTCTGTTTGATAATTACAATCACTGTCTGTAAGCGTAGGCTTAACTGTGTTTTGACAGTTAAAGCTTTTTTCTTGTGGTTTTTTTTTATAAATAATGACCTTAACTATTATATTCAATAAGGCTTATGTAATATATTTATTCGTATTATATAAAACTATTTAATAAAAAATGTAGATCTCCCTGAACAAATATATCAAAGTTTCTATTAATTAATTGTGATATAAATTTTTAAATAAAAATTTATATCACAAATAAATTTATTTGTGATAAATTTTAATGAATTAATTTATGAATTAATTTGTATGAATTAATTTATGTAATCGTAGTATTTTTTTTTTTTTTAATACAAGCCTTTTCAGTTTGTGTAACTAATTTATTGCGTAGCTACAGAGTACACATTTTTTCCAATTGTCTTATCTGTTTATCCATTAATCTTAAATTGTATCATTTGTCTATTTTACCCATGATTTTTACTTATTTTGCCTTGTATGAATTATAGGTAAGGAAATTTATGTTTTCATGTAGAGTTTTTGAAATCGATTTGTCTACCGGAAATATGTTTCAGGTTCCCTGAATTCAAAATTTTTTTACCGATTGGTCTGTATGTATATCTGAACAAAATAACTCAAAAACTAACAATTATATGAAGTTGAAACTTGTAAGTTAGGTACCATGAGGAGGCCCAGACACGAACATTTTCATTAAAACAGTTAACTGGAAGTATTAGTTTTCATTAGTGCTATTTTTTACAAAGTGGCTTCTACAATTTTGGTTGAAATCGCCACATTTACTACATTTTTTGTGCTTAACAAGATGGGATAAACGCCATGAGTACTGAAATTCTTGGGTGCTATTGTCTCTCAATAAAAAATTCTTTAATATTAATTTAAGAGCAAAAACATGTAGACATATTATCAAAGTTGTAGAAAATTAAAATACCTTACAACTTAATTTCAAGCATTTTTTTCTACAGCGTTCTACACTTAGTTTAGCGTCAATTAGTGATTATTTTTTTATCATCATTGTCTGTCAAGGATTAGGCTCTATGGCCTGTTTCGGCATTCATGTCTTTTTAGGTCTTCCCAAGCCTCGCTTCCCTCTAGGTTTATATTTCCATGCTCGCCGAGGAAGTCTGTGCGCTGGTATGCGAAGTAAATGGTTGGACCAGTTTCTCTTATATATTCTTAACGTTTCCAACAGTGACTGAACATTTCACTCGGGGCAGATAGCTTCGTTATGTATTCTATCTAACCGGGTACAACCTTTGACTCCCCACAAAAATTTTTAATTTCAGCAGCCTGGACACAAGAATTATTCCTCTGTAATGACACTCATGTTTCACTCCCATATGGTATGAGTGGTACAACCATTGCTCTATAAAATTTCATTTGGGTGTCCTTTCTTGTTTTCTTTTCGTATTTTTCTGCAAATAGAACCGCAGACAGCGCTGAATTTTACCAGTTTTTCATTTTCATCATCATCTTTGTCATAGGAAATCTTGCGTCCTAAATATTTAAAGTCTCGAACTTGTTCTATAGTTTGGTTGCCAAGCATAATTTTTGAGCAAACCGGCCATCTTCCCTTGAATGCCATAACCTTTGATTTTTGCGCTGATATTCTTATGCTGATTTGTTTTTTTATTGAAATCGGCAAAAATAGGATTTTTTTAAGATTTTGGCCTTAGGGCCAAAGTAATTTTAGGGCAAAAGTATTTAAAACTTGGAACTTGGTATTAAGTATAGTGTACTTAATATAATACTAATATTAAATATAATTAATATATGCTAACTTAACATAAAATTATGACAAATGTAGCTATTGGCAACCTCTTTGGAGGATCTGGAAAATCAATTCTAGTAGATGTAAAAAAATTTTGAGTAGTTTTTTAAAATTTTGATGCAAACATTTAATGTTGAGTCATATTTGGTGTCATACCTTCAACTATGTTGCCAGAAGGTAATCCATTCTTTAATTCAAACAACTATGTCTTTCTGACTGCGCTTTTATGATTGTCTGAATGTATGAGTTAAACAAAAATAGATAGTTTAATTATAAATAGAATTAATTAATTAACAATATTTTTTTTTCTTTATTAATTAACAGAAATTATTTATGAGTGAATTTGTGTCTTTTAAAAATATTCCATGATATATACAGAATCTAATTTTATCTGTACAGAATAATATAAACAAAAAAAGATACTTTTCCCTCTTTTTATTAGTATTATTACCATTTGAAAAGGCTGTCCGATTAGTATAGTGGTCAGTGATTCTTATATAATGGGGGCCCTAGGTTCAATTCTTCATCAGGTCTGGAATGTTTTAATCTCTCATGTATATACTTAAAAGAATAAGAGTTATTTGTCAAGTTTTATATCTGCTCCCGTTAGACTGATTTTTATCAAAATTTTCTTCTAAGTGTAGTTCTCCATGTGCAGATTTGTTATCATCCATCATAATTTTTTTCCTAATTGTGGCCTCTGTGAAAACAAAGTATTGCAGTTGTACAGAAGATTTCTTTTATCAGACAAATTATATCATTTGGAAAAATCTGGACATTTTTAGCTTTTTCGCTGACACTTTCTGTGATTTGGGGTTTATAGAGAGTGGTAGGCGTACAAAACAAAGATTTCCCTGCTGAATCGTTTTAAGTCCTTGCCATATAAAATGCCAACCAAAAAATTTCAAATTGTATTATTTCAGAGATATATTATATCAATCAACATCCAATTTTCTAAATCTTCAGTCAAAAATATTAATGCAGCCAAGTGTCATTTTATTTTCACGTGTAAAGTTAGTCTATTTTGTTTTTTTTTTCTACTTTCTCTTTCCTATACGAATATTTAGGAAGAAAAGTATTGTTTTCATGTCGATTTTTCAAAATCGAGTTTTTACTGGATCTACACGTTTTTGGACCCCCTGAACCCAAAAAACATGTTTTTAGCAATTGGTGTGTGAACAGAATATCTCAAGAATGGAACATCGTACAAACTTGAAACTTGAAATTTAAGTTAGATGCCACTAGAGGACCAGACATAAACATTTTCATCAAAATTGGTCAACTGGAAGTAGTAGTTTATTCATATCATTTTTCACTTTTTTGCGATATTCTTAAAAACTGCTCTTACTATTTTTTTAAAAATCGCCTCATTTACTACATTTTTTATGTTGTACAAGATAGGGTAGGCACCATGTCTACTGAAATTCTTGGGGAGGCTGTTTTCTCACAGAAAGAAATTGTTTTTAAGATTGCGGCCTTAAAATTCATTTTAAGGAAAAAGGGTATACAATAAAAGTTGTAGACAATTTAAATATCTACAACTTTTATTTCAAACATTTTTCTGTATAACACTTAATTTAGCAGTAATTAGTGATTTTCTGGTTTTTTTCTGTAAAAATATAAATTTTTTTAAGTTTTCAGCCTTAGTATGCATTTTAAGGCAAAAGTGTATAATAAAATTTTTAGAAAATTAAAAGATCTACAAATTTTCTTTCAAGCATTTTTCTCTACTTAGCCTAGTTTAGTGTGAAAGAGTGATTTTTCGTATTATTTAGCCAAACTGAAACTGATTTTCATTTTGCATCATTCACTCATGATTGAATGAGTTAATATTTTCTGAGATTAATTTTTTTGATATTTTGTTATGTTTTAATATTAATGTTAGGTTATATTGGTCATTATTTGCTTTGGCAAGAGAAAGTCGTGTGAGTGTTTCACACCAGATTTTTACGCTAAGTTTGGAATATTTATTAACATATTATTCAAGTGAATTTTATTTCTGTCCATTGTTTATGGCATTGGATTTTTTATAATTAAAATTAGTCGTGTTGTATACAACATGTGTATGGAAGTAATTATAATGTTTTTAAAGAAAAAAACAAGTCTACAATTAACATAGTTGTACTAGGTGATAAGATTAGTACATATTATGTTTTAAACAAATACTCAAGCTGTGAACAACCATGCAAAACTAAATATTTTTTTTTAGTTTTGATTTACATAAAGTTATTTTTACTTTCTCTTGCCTATATGAATATATAGGAAGGAAAGTATTGTTTTCATGTCGATTTTTCGAAATCGAGTTTTCACCGGATCTATACGTTTTCAGACCCCCTGAACCCAAAAAACATGTTTTTAGCGATTGGTCTGTGTGTGTGTGTGTGTGAACAGAATATCTCAAAAACGGAACATCGTACGAACTTGAAACTTGAAACTTAAGTTATATACCACTACCGGACCCGACACGAACATTTTCATCAAAATTGGTCAACCGGAAGTAGTAGTTCATTCGTATAATTTTTCACTTTTTTGCGATTTTCTCAAAAACTGGTCCTACGATTTTTTTTAAAATCGCCTGGTTTACTACATTTTTTATGCTCTACAAGATAGGTTAGGCGCCATGTTTGCTGAAATTCTGCGTGAGGCTGTTTTCACGTAAAAACATTTTCTTTTTAAGATTGCGGCTTTAATATGCATTTTAGCGCAAAACGTTATATAATAAAAGTTGTAGAGAATGTAAAATTCTACAACTTTTATTTCAAACATTTTTTTGTATAACGCTTAGTTTAGCGGTAATTAGCAATTTTCTGTTTTTTCTTACGAAAACTTGTGAAAAATCTATTTTTTTAAGATTTTGGCCTTTTGCATTTTACGACAAAAGTGTATATAATAAAATTTATAGGAAATTAAGAGATCTACAACTTTTATTTAAAGCATTTTTTTCTACAGTGCCTAGTTTAGTGTGAATGAGCGATTTTCCGTATTTTTAAGCCAAACTGAGGTCGATTTTAATTTTGTGTATTTCACTAATGTTTTTTGAGGTTAGTTTGTGTGTTTATTTCTAATGTTTTATTACTAACGTTAGGTTTATTGTTAATTATTTGCATTGGCAAGAGAAAGTTGTGTGAGTGTTTCACACCAGATTTTTAAATTATGTTATCTGATATATTTGAGTAAGAAACACTTTTGATTTCTTGAAATTAGGCTTATAATATTTAATTAAAATTGTGTAAAAAATTTATGTCTTACAGTAATCCTAGTAATTTACGAAAAATTGACAAAATTTTTAATTTCAGGTTGCTGGAACAATTTACAGACAAATTTGCATAAAATTCATTCCCAAGGTTTGTTTTATCAAACTATGGTGTAGCTTGCAGCCTCGTAAAAATTTTGTTATTCTGCCGAGTCTGAGCCTTGAATATCTTAAATATTTTGCTGCCTTATTTTTTTATTTTCCTTTTTTTGTATTCCTTGTTATTTAAGTGATTCGGGTCATGAAATAATGTGCCATTTTTAGTTTAGTTCTTGTATGAAATTCAACTAGGAACACAAAAATCCTTTTCCAACCCGAGGTTAGTTCAAATTACAGATTATTCACATTGAAATTTTTCAAAAAAATCAGAATGTATTTTATTCCGTGATTCACTAATAGATTTATTGAACATTTTATTGCAATTTTTTTTTTTTGTAATAGTGTTTTTTTAATATGAATTCATTATCATGTAAGTAAATAATTTTGCGTTTAACTTTTCTTACAACACTTTTTACATAGGCTGTCTGTAGATGTTACTTTTCTTTAATTAAGTATTTTAACCCATTGGATTGGTCTAGTGGTAAATTTATCACTGCAAATCAGCTGTTTTAATTAGAAATTAAAGTTCTGTGGTTCAAATCCTAGTAAAGAATTACTTTTATACGGAATTTGAATACTAGACAGTGTTTACCAGTGTTCTTTGATGGTTGGGTTTCAATTAACCATACTATCTCAGGAATAGTCGGCCTTAGTCTGTACAAGACTACACATCATACATTTCATCCTCATCGCATTAGTTCATGGGGTTGCCTATTGTTCTTAAATTACTTTTATACAGGCTTGAGTACTAGACAGTGGTTATCAGTATACTTTGATGGTTCGGGTTCAATTAACCAAACTCTCTCAGGAATTGTCGGCCTTAAGTCTGTACAAAACTACATCTCATTTATACATCATCTCATTGGGTCATGGGGTTGCTTATTTTTCTTAAATTGAACAGATTGGGATGTACACACGTAAGGATAAAAAAAAATTTGGAAGAGAATTTGACTGACAATTTTTAGATGTATGAAGATGTTGACCAATATTTTTTGACACAAGTTAATGTGGTTTTGTTTTGGAACATGGGTAAATGTTTTTGATCGTAGCTTAGAATCAGATTGAATATAAAAGATAGTTTAGTTGAGATGGATTAATTATTTATTTAATAGTTTAGTTCAGATAAATATACAGAGTGATTATAAATGAAATAGACACTTTTGACAGCTTCTTAAACATCAAACTGGTGTATGTGAATTTAGTAAATGATATAGGTTTGTAGGGAATTTTTTAAAGTTTATGTTGGTACAACTGTTGCTAGCATTTTGTTGTTGGCTGCTTTTGAAACGACCATTCTAGCAAAATGGCTGTTACTCAAGTGAAGAAAGCTTATTGTGTTCTTGAATTAGCCAAAACAAACTCGGTTACAGTTGTGCAACGTCATTTCAGAACAAGATACGGTAAAACACCACCAACAAGGCAATCAATCTATGACTGGTATAAACATTTTGAAAACAGTGGATGTCTGTGTAAAACGTCGAGTACTGGAAGACCTGTTACAGAAGACAAATTGATGAGTGTTGGTGATGTTTATGTACGAAGTCCAGGAAAATCAACTAAATAAGCAAGCAAGCATTTTTTCTTGAGGAATTGCAAATTCCTCAACCGACTGTGTGGAAAATTCTGTGAAAACATTTGAAAATGACATTTTATAAATTGCAGTTAGTACAAAGTTTAAATACCAGTCATAAAGTCATTTATAATCACTCTGTATAGTTTTTTATTATTCTAGTGAATATTTAGTTGCATTTTCAACTGGATGGTCAGATTGTTCAAGTGAATAATTAATTTATTATTTCATGATAAAGAATCCTATTTTTATAACAAGGAATTTTTATAAGTAAAATTTTAATTATGCTACCCACATTATTTGAATTATTACAATTATTTCTCCAGTACTTATTTTGTCGATTTGCGATTTGCTTATTTGTCATGAATGTATTGTTAGCTTTTATTTTATGAATTACTTGTGTATCCTCGTCATTGTTTAGATTTAGATTTTCTTTAAAAAAATATTTATTCATTTATAAAATGCTTGCAAGTTTGAAGTTTCATATAGTTTTGTTTAATGTTTTAGTTATACCTACAAAGCTTTTATTTTAAGATTTTATGTGGTAGTTAATGTTATTTTTCTTTGTTATCATTTTACGATGTTCCTGAACGTTTATGTATTTCATTCTATTTTTATTTATGATTAGTTACAGTAATATATGAATATTTTTGTGCTTAAAAATTTGTTGGATTATTTATTTAAATTGATTATATTCTGTCATTAATTCTCGTTATTGTACAATTATATTTTTAGAGTTAACTATCCGATCGATTGCAAGTAATTGGTAGGTTTTTATTTATTCATTTTTTAAAATTTATTTTAAGTATAGTAAATGTAGTAAAAGTGAATTAATTTGAAGTGACAGTAATTGCACTTGTTAATTAAATTACTGTAATCATCCCATTTTTTTTCTTAGTATCTTAGTCAATTAAGTTAGAAGGTAATAAAACATTTTTGTTTCTCTCAGTGGCGGCCCTAGAGTCTGCAAGGCCTGAAGCCACTTTTAAAAAGGCAATGTAAATTTTAAATGACAAGATGGTGGCTCAACATTTTTTTTGATATTGTTAATTTATAAACTAATAGAACAATTTCACAATAATGTATAAATTTTTACAGATGCTTTATAGTATAACTTTTGACAAATTACAAAAAGAGAAGTTCTGTTCAGCAGTAACATCTCTTTCAATGAAACACTATTTTGTTTTACCTTTCCGTCTAGTCCCAGTCCTTTTTGCATTTATTTTGAGAATGAATTTTCAGTCAATCTATGTATGAAATCTGAAAATATCCAAATTTCACATTTTTGTTAATTTTTATTTATTATATTTGCCTTGTTTACCTCAATGTAGGGTCGCTACTGATTCTTAGGCACTAGTCACATTATTTATAAATCTCACTTCTTGCCAAAATGTGAATTTTTCAATTCCAATTAAACAAGATGAACCACTTAGTTTGGAAACATTTTATTTTTGTAGCTGCACTCTTAAATTTTGACGGAAATACAATATAAAAACCAAAAAATAAAAATTCATATTTATGGTTTCTTTTCAGAGAGTAAACAACAATGATAAATAAACTTAATTAATTACATGATTAATATTTATGTTAAAATTATATGATTCTAAATGAAATTTTTGCAAAAAATCAATAACTATGAAACCATCATTAAAACTAACCAATAAAATCAAATCGCGTCCGGCCGCATTGGCGCAGTCGGTAACGTGCTCGCCTCTCATCATGCGGTCCTGGGTTCGAATCCCACTCAGGCACGGCATATTTTCATACGTTACAAAAAAATCATTTCATTCTCATCACACACAGTTACACCCCAACGTCGTCGCTAATGACCTTGATGTTGATGCGACGTTAAATAAATTAAAAAAAAAAAAAAATCGCAAAAGTGTATAATTCATTACAATATTTTTATTACTCACTTTTCATGTTAGAATAGAATATTGAATATTAAAATCTGCTTCGGGTACATCCTTAAACCGGGTGTCCCTTGGAATTTGAACCATAGGGAACTAGCATTGATTTTCATTCATTTGTTAATATTTTCTTCCCACAATAAACGAAGACTTGTTATAATCAGGAATCATTAGAAAATGTTTAGACCTTTTAAAAAATATTAATTTTGATACATTTTAAGCTGTATTTTAGCTTAAATAGAGAAATACATAAATTTTTAATCATTTTCTGTTTAAGTATTGTAAATTTTATCATCTTGACACATTGCGTGTTTGGAGTAATGTTAACGTTTTGGTGTGGAGATAGGTGGGTCGATTCTGTCAGCGGAAATTTTTTTTATTATTAAGAAAATATTGGAAATATTATAAAAAATTTGTTTTTTTTTGGAAGCAATTTTAGTAGGCCTATTATTTTTGAAATATCTTATATATTTCCTTCAGTAACATTTAATTTTCAGAGACAGCAGATTGTTGCAATGATTTCAAATGATAAAACAAATTGTCAAAATAAAAAAAAATTAATAAATAATTAATTTTTTATAATATTTCCATTATTTTTTTTAACAACAAAAAGTTTTACCGCAGATGGATTTGACCCACCTCTCTTTACATCCCCACACTAGAACGTTACCTTTATTCCAAACATACAATGCGTGAAGTTGATAAAATTTACAATATTTAAATAGAAATCTGTTAAAAATTTATGTATTTCTATATTTTAAGTTAAAATACAGCTTAAAATGTATCAAAATTGATATTTTTTAAAGGTTTAAATATTTTCTAATAATTCCTGGTTATAACAAGTCTTGATTTATTCATGGCGAAAAAATATTAACAAACTAATAAAAATTAATGATATTTCCCTATGGTTCAAATTCCATGGGATTATAGCTTTCTATGATTAAAATCTACTCCATGCTGTTTCAAATCACATTCGATACGATCTGAATGTACCAGTAAAACAGACTTATTCCTTTTCCTTTCTCCACATATCTGTTACAGACAACCCTATTAAAACTATTAGCAACTCTAGTATAGTAATAAAATTATTTGTAACATACAAATTATTTGCATTGTAATGATATTTGAATGTAATAAAGGTTTGAATACTATAATATGAATTTCAGGCTCCAACTCAGTTGTTTTCAAATCTCTTCGGAAGGACGAAATCTACGAATGGTCGAAACAACAACCGTCCAGTCGGAGAAATAGGAGTTGGTAGTAAACAGGCTTCCACAGCTCTATCATCTTCATCTTCAATCGGATATGGTTCATTACAGCAACCGCCTCCTATAACTGTACCTAGTGGGACATTAATAGATCTTAATTCTCCACCAGCTTCACCTACGTTTACGACACGATCAAGTAGTGATGGAGTGAGTGTCGACAGCTTTGGTAGCGATTGTATTACTACTTGTATCAATAGTAGTGGATCGCAGGTGATGTTTTATTTAGGAATTAAATTATTCAACTGTTTTATTGTTTAAATGCAAGTGACTGGTTGATTGCACAAAATAACTAACAAAGTATTCGAGTTACTATTTCAAAGTATCACTAAAATATCTATTCTTTTTTAAAACTATATGTATAATACTCCATAATCTGTGATGTTAAGTAATACACCTTTTAATTTTGACTACAATTAAATTAAATTTTTTGGAATATTTTTATAATTTTTATATTTTTTAACCTTTTGAGTGGTGGATTTTAATAGTATCTAATGTTCAGCCGTCCTTACTTAGCTCCTACTGTCAACAAACCAAAGCCGACTACTACCGGTTGTGCGGTAGGGTCCACGACTTAATGGATGTTGTATTCCTATTAAGTTTACTATGTCTTGAATTGGAATAATTTTATTGACCTAAATTTTATAAATGTAATGTTTATAATGTACTAGTTTATTTGTGTTGTTTAGGTCATCAGCCGAAAGGCTGGTTTGAACCTGTAGAGGTTTTACTAAGTAAAATGAGGAGTGAGGTGGTTTACCATTGCCTTCCTCACTGAGCAGAAAAGTACTTATCAGCATGCCAGGCCCTCTGAAAAGTACATATTTTCCACTCTGCAAATGACACATTCACTTCATTCACCACAGGGTCTGTCTGTATAATGAAATTCATTACTCTCAGAGGAGATAACTCTGATTAATGTCTTTTACACCTCTACCTCTTCTGTTCTTAAATGATTGAGTCATTTAATTGGCTGACCATGTGATAAGAAATAGAACTATTTATTTTAGCCTTGCAACGTACAGATTGAGTGTAAATAATTTGACACGCCACGTGTCTGTTATGGGCAGGTAGTTTATTTATTAAACTATAAAGAGCTACTTACGTTTTTTAGTAACAATACTTTTACATTTCTTTGTAAATATTTAAAACCTAAAGATTTTAAAAATTGTTCTTTTGAATTTCAGCAAGTCTGGGTCATAATTTACCATGCATGGTATTTTTGATTATGTGGGAGGCTCATTATTTTAAAAATGTGGTTTGAGATTATGGGTTTGGATTAGTCATCATCAAATTCAATTGTGAAATAACGAGTAACTAGATTAATATTAGATAACAGATCATTAAAATAAAAATATTTACTTTTAAAGTTCTCTTATTTCACTATACAGATCAGAGATGGTAACACTTACAACTTTTAACCGTGTTTATTTATGAAAAAGAATGGAAATAAAGTATATTGTTTTTATAAATGTATTGTTCAGTACTTTAACATCAGTCATGTATTGTAACAGTTTTATTTATAAACATACTAAAATACTTTTAAAGTATTTTGTATTTAGATACATTTAAAATTATTTTGCAGTTAAGTTTTAATCAGTGTAGACACTTTTTAAATAATGCGCATGCTAAGTGACATTATTTGTTGACAGTAGGAGCAAACTAAGGACGACTGGACTTAAGTATTAATGCAGGAGCAGGGTTCATTTTACCTTTTTCTGTTACCGCTTGAAAATTTTTATTCACATTTATTTAAATTTATTAATTTTAAAAATAATTTGCATACTAAGAACTTTTAAGCTGACTTGGGTAAATATACTAAGTTAAGCTTGTTGGTTAGTGGTCAGCACAACTGGCAGGGTCATGGGTTCGATTCTCAGTCAGGTCTGACGTTTTTTCATCTGTATACTACTAGACACTAGCTCACAGACGTGTATAGTCACTTCAAACAGCCATGACAAGTACAGTTTGGGAACTTTCTGATAGCACCTCATATATTTTTTTATTTATTTTTATATTTAACGTTGCATCAGTTACAAAGGTCATTAGCAACGACGTTGGGGTCTAACTATACACAATGGAGGATGAAATGATTTTTTTGTAACATATGAAAATATGCCGTGCCTGAGTGGTATTCAAACCCATGACCACATGCAGGCGAGCATGTTACCAACTGCGCCAATGCGGCCGGCACCTCAAATAATTATTTATATACAATTATTCTATTTTTATTAGCCTATATCAGTTTGTCAGCAATTATTTACTTTTGTTAAATATTCTAAATAAATTTTATTAGTTTTTACATAAATGACTAAAAAACATGCGATTCATACATTGGAAAGTCTTTTATTGGCAGCCAAAACATGAGTGTAATGTCACTTGATCATATTTTCATAAAAGCATTTGTTGTAACAAAATAATGTATGTTGTCTATTTGAAACTTCGTTCAAAATGTCTCCTAAACTTAGCAATGCATTAAAAAAGCTGAATGAGGTATATACTAGGTTTGGTTAAATCCACTCAAAAGGTTGAATACATTCTGACATTAAGGATTCATTATTAAATCTTGAAGTAAATACTGCAATTTTAATAATTCTTAATTCTGTTATTGTGGATTGTTTTTATCATCAGTGTAGAGTACACCAATACTCTAGGTGTGTACTTTGTATATTTGTCAGTAGGGATTGAATTGTTATGTTTTGTAATTGAGATGTCACTGTATTTTTAGTGAAATAAACAGTTGAAATAATTTATTTGAATTGCATGCTGGAAGAAATTTTGTTCATTTAAATAATGAATTGTATTTATTTTATTTTTTAAATAGTAGTTTGTTTAAGTTTATGTTTGTGTGTTTTTTAGTTTTCTCATTTTTGTTTTATGTGTAATTAATTCTGTTTTGTTTTATTTTTTAATTAGTATTTACTGACCTCTGACGAGTGTGTTTTTTCTAAATGAACTGGGTTGTTACTTTTCCTGGTTTCATTGCTTGCTTTACTTTTTTAGGTATTGCTTATCTAATTACATATCTAAGGGTACTTATGCCAATTTTCACAATTACGACTCTTTGGGAAGGTACAGAAATGATATGTATAATAGTAATATTGCTTAAGGATAAGTTAGACTTTTTATATCTCTTAGGAGTTATCATAATTGAAATGCTTTATTTCTTTGATACCTCTTGCATATTATTTATACTGATTTTAGGAATTAGCTTTGCGGGAAGGTGTCCTTTAAGGTAGTAAACCTTTTTTTTAATCCTTAGTCATAAGTATTTTTGATGTGTTAATATTTCAGTTTTTCTGGTCAACCCCTAAGGAAAAAATGTGTCGGTAACAGCTCTTTAGGTGATTTTGAAGTTAGTGATAAGCGAGTGATTCAGTCTATCATTTGTTGACGACACATTTGTATATAGAAATTTTTGATTAAGATTTTATGTGAATTTTTTATCTCCGAGTTTATAAATAAAGAAGATACTGTTATTTCTTTGATTTTTTATGGTTTTGCTTTTATTTAATGAATGTTTCAGTATCTGGTTATAAATCCTTGTAACCATCTGTTTTGTCTATGGTCTCCCAGTTTGCTGTATAACTAATACATTTTATAATTCCAAATTGTAAAAAAACATCTGTATTGTATTTTGGCATTGAAAACCTTGAACCGTATCAGGATTTTCATATATGATGTATGCTGCGAGCTTAAATCTTTACTTTGAGGAATATCATTATCATTTGCTCTTTGTCCTTCTACCAAGATTCCTTGAGTCAGGATCAACATAACTCGATCTGAACCATCTCTTCTATAGTGCTCTCTTAGTATCGCATCCTTTTCTCAATTCATCCATACCAACCCATCCACTTCACGCTTCTTGGTCTTCTGCATCAGATGCCTAACCGTTCCAAATGTCGACCATCAAAGCAATTCTCACTTTGTTCGTTGCACTACGAAATAGCTCTTCTAAGCTCTTCCCAAACCAAGTTCTCAGATTTCAAACCCACGACACCTTTCTTCTGCCAGGTCCATGCTTTCCATATATTTTTCACTGCAAAATGGTTTGTAGTAACAAATATCATGAGTTGTTCCTCATGATATATCCAAAATATTGGAGCTTCCTACACTTGAAGTTGGAAATTACCTCCATATCTTTCTTCTTTCTCCTGAAAACCTCTATATTTGGCATCTGAGCAGACCATGGGAGACTCAATATCTGTACAACCACATCTTAAATGCCTCCAGTTTCCTTCTTGATCTACCCCGTGATATTTTTCCCTCCATCCCCAAGTACAGCATCCTTTTAGGTAGTCTAACCTTTCTCCATCCTAATGATAGTCCATCTCCAAATCGTTATAGTTTCGTCTTTCCAAATCTTTTTGTCAGGTTGTTTATTTCCAATTTTTCCTTAAATACATAATTTCTCATATCTCTTTTTGACTTTCCTAGCAATTTAAGGGTTTATTTTAATTTAATTTAATAATGTGAGACTTTGTACCTTATTTACTAATCAGTATTTATTACTCCATTATCAATTGCATGTGATTTAATGAAGAAACCCATTTTACCAATAAAGATGTTGTTTTAAATTAAAGTTTAACCATTTAGAGAAGTACTATCAGTTTGCAACTTTATTTGCATTTTTCTCTTGTTTTTGTAACTATTTAATATTTCCTACCATCCTTAAATTCCATAATGTCTTCTGTCTACGTTAGCAGCTTGTTGTTTGTGTTTGATTGTTATTAATAATAGTTCTAGTACTGAAAGAAAAATTATACTAATAAATGATTTATTATTTCAGGTCGAAAGTGGTTTTGAAGATGACTTCGATTTTTTTACAGCGTCTTCTAACACAACAACACCAACGGTATCGTCAGATCCATGGTGTGATAATAACAGTGTTCCAGATCCTTTTTCACCAACATGGAAAACTTCATCGTCTGTTCCACCAACTATATTCGAAATGAGCAGTGAAGATCCAAGTTTGCATAATAATTTTGTTAATAGTAAAAATACGACAACTGCTACTATTATTAATAAACCAACTATTATTAGAGCTAGTAAAAGTAATAAACCTGCTAGACCGCCTCCTATTAATAAAGGAGCAGTCAATAGTCAACAGCATCAGCGAACACAAGAAATTATTAACAATTCAGTGTTATCAGCCTCGTCAACGACATCGCAAGTGAATTGGTCGCCTCCAATGCCATCCGTACCACCACCTCCACCACCTCCTGAAGCCTTAGATGTGCTATTAAATGGACCTCATCTACCTCCACGGCCTACTACACTTGTCAGCGTAAGTTATTGTAATTTTTTTTTAAATTTAATAATAAAATTGTAAGAGCCTTGAGAAAAAGTGTTTTTAAAGGGCTAAGCCTACACTTGGATAAGGTGTACATCAACAATTTTTACTTTCTCTTGCCTATATGAATATATAAAAAGGAAAGTATTGTTTTCATGTTGATTTTTCAAAATTGAGTTTTCACCGGATGTATTTGTTTTCAGACCCCCTGAACCCAAAAAATATGTTTTTAGCGATTGGTTTGTGTAAGTGTGTGAACAAAATATCTCAAGAACAGAGCATCGTACGAAGTTAAAACTTAAGTTAGGTATTTCTAGAGGACCCGATACGAACATTTTCATCAGAATCTCATTCAATCACATAGAAATATTCTTTTTGCTGGTCAGCGCTGACAATAGAAAAGCAACTTGCTCTCTTTTTGTCTTCACCTGAAAACACGTCTCGTTTGAAAAGCAAGGCAGTGAGAAGAATAGTCAATAAAAATATTAGAAAACTTAGTTGTTATTACCCGGTTTCAATCAAATAAATTATAAATATAATAATAAAAGCGAAAACTGAGTAGCTCTTAACAGTCAGAATTGGTCCCTAAACTTTACTCTTATTTTTACTTTCTGTTGCCTATATGAATATATAGGAAGGAAAGAATTGTTTTCATGTCGATTTTTCAAAATCGAGTTTTCATCGGATCCACATGTTGTCAGACCCCCTGAACCCAAAAAAAGTGTTTTTAGTGATTGGTCTGTGTGTGTGTGTGTGTGTGTGTGTATGAACAGAATATCTCAAGAATGGAACATCGTATGAACTTGAAACTTAAAACTTAGGTTAGACACCACTACCGGACCTGACATGAACATTTTCATCAAAATCGGTCAACCGGAAGTAGTAGTTTATTCATGTAATTTTTCACGTTTTTGCAATTTTGCTTAAAAACTGGTCCTACGATTTTTTTAAAAATTGCCTCACTACATTTTTCGCCACTACATTTTTTATGCTCTACAAGATAAGGTAGGTGCCATGTCTACTGAAATTCTTGGGGAGGTTGTTTTCTCGTAAAAAAATTGTTGTTTAAGATTGCGTTTTAGCGCAAAAATATATGTAATAAAAGTTGTAGAGAATTTAAAATTGTACAACTTTTATTTAATATATTTTTTTGTATAATGCTTAGTTTATCAGTAATTAGCAATTTTTTGTTTTGTCTCACAAAAACGTGTCAAAAATTGATTTTTTAAGATTTTGGCCTTAGTGTGCATTTTACGACAGAAGTGTATATAATGAAATTTTTAAGAAATTAAACGATCTACAACTTTTATTTGAGTATTTTTCTCTACCGAGCCTATTTTAGCGTGAAAGAGTGATTATCCGTATTTTTAAGCCAAACTAAGGTTGATTTTCATTTTGCGTCTTTCACTCATGATTAAAATTAGGTTATGTTTATTGAGGTTATTTTTGTTTATTTCTAATGTTTACTGATGTGGTAGGTTACATTGTTAATTATTTGCATTGGCAGGAGAAAGTTGTGTGAGTTTTCACACCAGATTTTTTTTATATTTCAGTAACATTAACGGAGTTAACTTCTGGAATTTGTATCTCAACCAGTGTAGAAAGTTTTTTTTTGATTTTATCAGCAGAATAAAGCCTTGTAAAGTAGAATGCTTGACTCAATCTGCGTTATAATTTAAAAATAATAGTAGTAGTAGTAGTAAGTTAGGCCAGCATGATTAAGATAGTGGTAATAATTTCATTTTTTAACACTGTTAGTGCTGACAAGGCACTATTATTATAAACACTATAAAGATGTTTAATAATATAATGACAGTAATATAAACAAAATATTAACAATAAAAGATAGTTAAACAACAACAGTGTTAATGAATGATGACCATGAAATTAATTATTAATAATCGTTAATAATAATTTGTTAATATTTTTTTAGTAAGCCTTTATGTCAATGAAATATTTTTTTTAAATGTGTATTATTTTTAGAAACTCAGTGAAACAGCGGTCTCGAAATCAGATTCCTGCCTTAGATAAAGTAAAAATCTGGTGTGAAATACTCGCACGACTTTATCTTAGCCAATGCAAATAATTAACAATATAACCCCTAACACTAGTTATAAAATTAGTAATAAAATATTAGAAATAAACAAAAAACTAACTTCAAAATTATAACCTAATTTTAATCATGAGTGAATGATGCAAAATTAAAATCAACCTCAGTTTGGCTTAAAAATACGGAAAATCACTCTTTCACGTTAAACTAGGCTCTGTAGAGAAAAATGCTCTAAATAAAAATTGTAGATCTTTTAATTTCCTATAAATTTGATCATACACTTATGTCGTAAAATGCATTCTAAGGCTGAAATCTTTAAAAACTCATTTTTTTTACACGATTTCATGAGAAAAAAAAACAGAAAATCGCTAATTATCGCTAAACTAAGCATTATACAAAATAATGTTTGAAATAAAAGTTGTAGATTTTAAACTTTTATCGTATACACTTTTGCACTAAAATGCATATTAAGGCTGCAACTTAAAATAAAACATTTTTTTAGGAGAGAACAGCCTCCTCAAGAATTTAAGCAGACATGGTGCCTACCATATCTTGTAGAGCATAAAAAATGTAGTAAATGAAGCAGTTTAAAAAAAATTGTAGGAGCCGTTTTTGAGAAAATCACAAAAAAGTGAAAAGTTACACGAATAAACTTCCGGTCGACCGATTTTGATGAAAATGTTTGTGTGGTTCCGATAGTGGTATCTAACTTAAGTTTCAAGTTCGTACGATGTTCTGTTCTTGAGATATTCTGTTCACACACACACAGACCAATTGCTTAAAACTTGTTTTTTGGGTTCAGGGGGTATGAAAACGTGTAGATCCGGTGAAAACTCGATTTAGAAAAATCGACATAAAACAATTCTTTCGTTCCTATATATTCATATAGGCAAGAGAAAACAAAAATTATTAAAATTTGTATTCCTAATTTTCTCTAATATTTCCTGGCAGTAAAGTGTAAAATTTAAGTAAATGAAATGCTGGTGAAAGAATGCAAAATGTTTGTGCTCTGGAGTTTCTTTTTTTTAAAGAGGGCATTATTTTCTATGATTTCATTACATTTTTGTGTTGATTTCAACTAATAAAAATATCTTAGAAGATTAACGTTATGAGTGGCATGTTTTAACAGCACGTAGTACCACTATTAGAGCAAGTTATTTTAGTATGCAATTTTTTCCACTTATCTCAATTTTTATTATTGTATTATATTATCACTTGAATATTTTTTCTCTTATATTTGTTTAAATTTATTAATTTTTTGGTAATTTATAAACACTTTCAGGTAAGTCTTATATTTCTTCATCAACTGTTCTACAAGTGTTTCTTCGTTGTGATTTTTGCTATTGGACATAATGTACATTCATTATAAATTTTGTAAAATTCATTTGGATAAACTCAACGATTGTAAAAAAATATTATTTACTTAATATGAACGCCAAGAACATGTATGACTCTTACATTTGAGAGAAGGTTATAAACAACCGAAACATAAGTTTTGAGCCATTTGATCACATTGTCATAAAAGCATCTCTTGTTAAAAATTCATATTTTTTTCTCTTTTGAAATTTTTTCAAAATGTTCCAAAAAGATTGCGGCACCTTATTATGCATTTAAAATGCTAACTACAGAAATATGAGAATGCTTGTACAGTGAGTTTTTTTAAATGAGTATAATTAGGTGTGTCACTCAGAAACTTAAAGAATTATAATCAAACTTTGTAGTTGTAGTATCAGAATTCTAGTCAGGAATCTACATTTTCCTGAGCATGTTTGTCTTACTTAATAATTTTTCTGATTTTTTTTTTGTTTGAACTTTAAAATGTTTTGTGAATTTTACAAGTATTTTGTATAATAATAATTAAGTTGCATCAGTTTTATTATTACAAAAGTTTTATTATTTCAGCTAGATAAATCAATTGTACAGTATTCAGATGAATTGAAGTTCTGTAGCCATGGAAGTGAGAGAATGCATTACGCTCTCGCTCACACAAGCCATACGCACCACATTAACATTGTATAATTTTACTCTTTGTTGCGAGCAAACGTTTATGCATGCAGTTTTTTTTTTTTTTTTTTTTTTGCGCCCTGGAGACTCCAGGAGGAGTATAGGACATGTCGTCAGATATAACACCTGAAATACAATACATATAAGAATCACACAATGTATCACTACTATCAAGAAAGAAATTCTTGTATGCTATAAAAAGTTTCACTGATCAAATAATTTTTCAGATTTTTTTTAAAGGAATTCAAATCCTCACAACACTTTAAAGATTGGGGTAATTTATTCATGAATTTTCTCCCTGCATAAGTAGGTTTTTGTTCAAACAATTTTGTGGAGTGATTAGCCACATAATAATCATTCCTGTTTCTCGTGTTATGATTGTAAACATTGAAATTCTGCATAAAATTATTTTGCCTAACATACATAATCACCTCAAAAATGTAGAGGGAGGGAACTGTAAGCAATTTAAGCTCCTTAAATAGTGGCCAGCATGAGGTTAGCTGGTTAGCTCCCACCATACACCTAATAGCTTTCTTTTGAATTTTAAAAACCCTATTTATATTACCAATGCTAGAATTACCCCATACTAAAATACCATAACGGATATGAGACAGAATGAGGCCATGATAAGCTGCCATTAGTAATTTTTTATCATTTAATCTGGCAATTTGTTTTAGTGCAAATACCCCAGATGATATTTTACCACAAACTTGATTGGTATAGAAGTCCCAAGACAAAGATCTATCTAGAGATACGCCCAGGAACTTCACTGTTTCTACATTCTCTAAACTAATATTATGAATAAATACATCTAAGTAAACTAACAAGCAGTCATTCTTCTTTCTTTATCCGTTGAATTGTTTTTTGGGATGTTTTACAATATTTTAAAGTTCTTTCAACTGGTTTATTAATGGGGACATTAAGTCTATTAAAATTAGCTTCCTCCTCACTGCACTTTAATACATGTAATGTCAGATTTCTTTCTCCACTGTGGATTGATTGCTCATATTTATGAAGACTTATATCAGTAGACATTATTTTTATGTCACATAAAATGCACCGTGAAATCTCAATTTCAGTTAAAATTACAGGTAGGCTAGTAAGAAATCAGTCCCCCAACAAATACTGATCGAATGAATTTTTCACTAGAGAACAGTATACAATATGAAAAGAACTAACACACACACGTACACAGTAGCAAGGACCAAGATAACGACTGTAGAATGTTTTCAGATCTGTATTATAACGGTAAAGATCTTTGGGCGCATGCGTTGTTATGGCACGTATCTCCCTCTCACTCGCTCGGCTATGGGACTTCAAATCATCTGACATCTTTAAGTATAGTAAATACAACACTGTGACCTTATATAATTTGATTCATGTGGCCAGTTCATATTCATGAATTACCTTACATAATTAAATGTATAATTAAAAAAAAACTATTAAGAAGTAGAATTGAGCTTGGTTTGTTATTAATTTATTAATGATAATTCCCTGCATTGCTTATGATTTAAATTATGTAATTTTAGTTTCGAGTGAAATATTTTCTTCCTCGTTTTCCCAGTTATTTTAGTACTAAAATTTCAATAATTTCTTTTACACTTGTTTTTATTGGATTCTCTTTGTATTACAGGAAAATACCGAAAGGAAAAAACCCTACTGTATTGCTTTATATGATTACGAAGCAACTCATCCTGATGACTTAACCTTTAGGGTAAGTTTTCTTCTGTTTATTTCATTTTAAAACTTATAACTGGAAACTATTACACATGTACTCTTGGCTTCATTCTACTTTCAACTGTCTTTGATACAACTTCCTTTCCACAGTTTTACCCAATCATAAAATCCACATAAACCTGATTTTATTGATTGTTCCTAATACACTGTTCCCTTCCTCACTGAGTGGAAAGCCTGGCATGCCAGGCCCTCCGAAAAGCATCTACTTTCCACCCTGCAAATGACACCTAAACTTCGTTCATCACAGAGTCTGACTGTGTAATGAAAATCATTACTCTCAGAGGAGCTCTGACTAGTGTCTTTTACACCTTTACCTTTTCTGTTCTTAAATACTTCAGTCATGTTATTGGCTGAGCATGTGATAAGAAACCAAACTATTTTTTGTAGCTCTGGAACTAGCAGATCGAGTGCAAATACATTTTACTTAGTAAAGCCTCTAGAAGTTCAAACTAGCCTTTTCGCTGATGACCTAAACAACAACAATACACTATTAGTGTATTAGCTTACCAAATTCTTTTAGGAGATTTTTTCTTTTTCTGTATTAATTAAAAATTATAGAATTAGTATCATATGGCAATCGATCATATTTTTACTCTCTCTTGCTCTTTATAAATATATAGGAAAGTATGGAATTCTTTTCATGTCGATTTTTTGAAATTTAGCTTTCACTGGAAACACATTTTTAGGCCCATGCACCCATGAACCCAGCAATATGTTTTTAGTGATTGGTGTGTGTTGATGTGCGAACAAAATATCTCAACAGCAGAATACTATACAAAGTTAAAACTTGGAACGTTAAGTTAGGTACCTTTGGGGGACCCGATATCAACATTTATATTAAAATTGGTCTACCGGAATTAAAAATTCATTCGTGCTATTTTTCACTTTTTGCGATTTTCTTGAAAACAGTTATGATTTTTTTTTAAATCACACCTAAATGTTTTATGCTCTATAAGATAGGGTAAGTGCAACATCTGATGAAATTCTTAGGGGCTGTGCTCTTGGGGTAAAAATTTTTTTTTCAAGATTGTGGCCTTACTGCGCATTTTAGGGCAAAAGCCTATACAATTAAAATTGTAGGAAATTGAAAAACGTACAACACTTTCAAGTGTTTTTTTTTCTACAACGCTTAGTTTAGCACCAATTAGCAACTTTTTTTTTGAGTTGTGCTCATAAAAATCGCTAAATAATGGGTATTTTTTAAGATTGCCGCCTTAGTATGCATTTTACGACAATGGTGTATAAATAATCAAAGTTATAGGAAATTAAAAAACTACAACTTTTATTTCAAGCATTTTTTTTCTACAGAACCTAGTTAAATGTCCGTTCAAGATTTTCAGTATTTTTAAGTCCTACAGATGTTCATTTTCATGTTGCGTCACTTATGATTAAAATTATGTTGTGTTTTTTATTTTATTTTATTTACTTGATTACACATAGGTTATAATGTTTATTATTTACATTAGCAAGAAGAAATTGTGTGAGTGTTTCACATCAGATTTTTTAAATAAAATGTAAATTTTTGATTTGGTTTTAATAATTATTATGTTTTCTATTATATTATAGGTGAATGATGTAATCTCATTGATCAGTAGGGTTAATACTGAATGGTTACGCGGTCAGTTGATGGGTAAAGAAGGTATATTTCCTGAAAATTTTGTAAATATTGTTGTGCCATTAGATGAAGAACCAGCCGATACCTTTGACAACGATTCTAAAGTAATTGCTCTTTATACATTCACACCTGAAACTTGGGATGACCTACAGTTCAAGGTAATTAATACAAAATATTTTATGCATTGTATAAGTTCCATAATGCCAATTTTCAACCAAGCACTCAAAACTGTTCGATACAAAATAAAAATCACTCAAAAATTAAAATATCTTTGTGAAATAATTACATGGAATCTCAACGAAAAACCGTGTTACCAAACTCAAGCAGGCCCAAAGAATCACCTCACCCACGTTAAAAATGAAGTCATCAATCAATTCTAAAATACAACTTTACGACTGTAATTAATCTTGAAGCCACATACACCTGTGAAACCATTTTCAAACTGAACATTCAATCAACTACGATTGAACTTCAAAAAATAGACTGAAGAATTTTTAGAACTGCCAATAATTTCAAACACCAAGTTCATGGCAAATGGTGGATAATCCCCAACAGCATAGTTTAGACACTATGAGAGAAAGGAGACCTTTAACACAAGGAGATAAAGGAGAGGTGGCCTTTTATAGCCACCTCTGCCAACTACCTAACACAAGACTCTAAACAGCTCCTAGACTACCAACTCCAGTACAAGACTAAAAACGAATCGATCCAGGAAATAAAATCTGACTTGAAAGACTTAAACATAACTCAAGATATGATCCAAAGATGAGATGAAAAGTCTTGAAAGAAAATAGACTAATCCAACTTCCTTTCAAGAAAATAAAATAACCCAACATCATAACAAAGAAATCAAGGGCCACCAGATAAAAAATATGAAGCAGATATGGGAGGAAAGAGGCAGGATCAAGGTGACTTTGTACCTCGAAGACGTAATGAACGTGGAGTGACTTAGTGCTCCTATTTTGGTGAAAACTATAATAAGATCCATTAATTCGTTTTATATTTTTATTATAAAATGATAACTTTAACTATAGCCTTCAGATTTAATGTCTCTGTAGTAGTGTCTTTTCGATCATATTGCGTGGTGTGAAGGTTTAGACAATTATCTCGCAATATTTATTAGCTTATTGAAGTATTTGTGTTGTATATTTACATATGACTGCTTTGATAAGCTCTGTAAAATTGCTGTGTTCACTTGGATCTAAAGACATAGGATTTGTCAAAAGATTAAGATTATTTCCTTGTCAGAATTGTGATGGTGAGATGGAAAAAGTAATTTTTACCAGGTGTAACATGATTTTCTTTTCTTTACTAAAAACTGTTTCCCGATCAGTATCAGTTTTTTCAAGGCTTTAATACACATTAGTTATTGGGAATAAAAATATAGTGTAAACATGTTGTGATATTGAGATTTTAATTTTTTATTTAGCAAAATAAAGAAATAAATGAAACTGATCCTTCGATAAATGAAAAACAATCTCCTGATTAAATTATGTAAGTACGATGGTCTTTGTATTATTTGGGTTTTCAAATATCATTACTAATCATCACCCCACATCTTTATACAGTGAAGTCTTGTGTTGTGATGTGTCCAGAGATCTTCGGTTTTAAATCATTAAGATAACTTTATTGGATTTGATCTATTTGATTTTGAAATGTTCTACAATTTTTTTGTAAACAGTTGTAATAATTTTAATCGATAATCAATTTTCTTCATTTGCTTTGTTTTGTTTAACTTCTCACCCCCTAAATTAAGAATACCTTATTAGGGCTAAATTTTGTTGCGATTTATATTTTAAACTACCTTAATATTTTCTCAAAAACTTAAAGTGAATGGTACAGTAAAACCCTACTTATCTGATTCTCCCTCAACTGTAACCCGGCTTAACTGAAACGAATCTGAAATTATTTTTTAATTCAGTGGTTTTTTAATCTCAATAATGTACATTCTTGTACAAATACATAGTGTAAGTTAAGGTTCAGAACAGTGTAAAATAAAATAAATTATAAATAAAAGGTTTCACTAGTCAAGAATTTGTTTAATAATGCTTACATTGAACTGGTGTTTATCTGTTACAACGAAAATATCTTGTGTATACCGTAGAAGGCTCAATATGGATTTCCAGGAATTGAACCCCAATACTCCCAACCTGCATAATATTGCTACGAGACAATGGTTTCATCAAACATCTCAGACTTTTTAAATAATTGAAATTGGAAACAGAAAATATTAATTACTGTATCGTATTAAATTGTATTCTCTTGAAATTACTGTTTTTCTGTTTATAATGATGAACTAGCATAAAAAATACTGTATTTATTCACCTTAACTGATTTGAAACCGTAGAACTATGTATTTGTATGTTATCTGGAATTTCACGTATCCGAAATCGAGTCTGCCCCTATATTGCGTTAGAGGAATTTTATTGTATTTATATATTTTATAAGTCAACAAAATTGTACAACTGATATTTCTTGGAATTCATTAAATAGTTCTCTACTTTGGTGATGGAAACAGTTGAATAGAATTGAAACCGTTACAACTTCAGTTGTTAAAATTTAAAATACAGTACTGTAATTTTGGCTGAAAGTTTATAAAAACTTGCTGTGGTTTTCAATGTCATTAAAGTATGATTGCACGTAACATACAGTTACACCAACATTTTTATTTCAAAAAGTTGGCAGTTGAACTTTGGTTGGGTTAGTTATGTGGTAAGATTCAAACCCAGTCACACATATATAGACCGCAGGATGTCACTCTTTTCAAGTTACCTCATACCATAAAAGCCATTGTAAATAATGATCAACGTGGGTAGTTGTTGTAATTAAAACATCCTCATTTGCTAATAAAAATAGAAACTAATTGACTGTTTTTTTTTAATTTAGGAAGGTGATACCGTTAGAATTTTAAAAAGGGTCGATGATAATTGGCTCTATGGAGAATGCAACGGGAAACGAGGACAATTTCCTGCTTCGTTTGTTTCATCAGTCTACCTAGATGTGGATACATGATGTTAATAGTTATTAGAAATGAATAATATTTTAATTGTTAAATAAATAAATAATATTTGTTTAATTATAACATAATGTATTAATCATATCACTAATACAAAAAATATGTTCTAAATTTGATTCGTTAATTTTTTATAAATTAATATATACCACTGTTTAATGCTATTTCGAATGTATTAAGAATTTTTATATCTTATGTAAAATGGAGTCCTTGGTATTTTTTTTTGTTCGTTATGGAAAGTGTTTTATGGAACATTTCACTTTCGCAGTTTTCATCTAAAAATATTTATAATTGTATGTTTCCAGTCGTAATTCAGATTTCTCTTTCGTTGAAGAGGATGTGATAATGAGTTATGTAATCTGTGAGTGCAGTACATATTTCATGTTTGTTAATTGAACGATTTTAATACAGGAACTCCATTTACATTGTAGTTAAATTTTTCGTAAGTTTTAACACTTTCAGTCCCAATGGCTGGAAAAACAGGATGTCAATATTTTTTACAAGTGCCAACGTCCAGATAAATGTATGTTTACAAATTTTTTTAACCAAAATGAATTGAATATTTTGAATATTTTAGTGTCATCAAAACGATTTATTATTCTTATGAACACAATAAAAATCAATTTTAACAGGAAATTTTATTTTTGTCTAACATTGAAATTCAGGTTGGCAATGGTAGGCTAACGCTTGCAAGTTGTTGAAATAAGGGTTGTTATTTTTTGTACATCTTTATACAAATTATATAGCTCTTTAAGGTCAAACTTTTAAAAATTGTTAGGGGGACTGAAAGGGTTAATAATGATATTATTAAGTGTATTAAATTTAAACTCATTAGCTTGAATTAATATAGGTTATTAATTGTATATGGTGTTAAGGTAAAACAAGTAACCCTTTAAAAATAATTTTGAAAACAAAGTGGTAAAGTCTAGGTCTTATCAAAAGTCAGGAAACCATTGATTTTATAGCCAACTTGTAGCTTATAGGTGTACTTTTCTTTTGAATAATTATTTCTATAAAATATTTTTAGCCATACAATTTAAGAGAATTAACCTCAGAAAAACACTTGTTTAAATTTAATTCAAAAGTCAGGTTAACTAAAATTAAATTTTAAGGGAGGACTGATGTGAAAATTTTGACCACGATATCAATTTTTGGTTTTGAATATTTTAAATTTAAAAAAATATTATTTATAGGCTCTTAAGTGAATTTTTTTTGTATAACGATGCATTGAGTTTTTCACATTTGAAGTAAGCAATTCTTGAATTTGTGTAATTTACTTTGTTTTAAATTTCTTATATTCATGTTTTGTTATACTTTTAAGTGCACTTACTTCACCCAGAAAATGTTTAACCTGTCTGAAATTTTTCTGGCACTTTCATCAGAATATTGTTATCATAACTTGGTATGGAATTTACTATGACAAAAAATTATTTTATAAAATAAATTTTGCCCTGATGTTAAAGAGAGGAAACCTGACACAATAATTATTTTTTGTATATTTTTTTAGTTTGTATGTTTCTATTTCCACACCAAGATACATTTATTGATGTAAATTGATAGTTGAAGAAGTAGGTACATTTTAACTTTTGGGGAAAAATTACACAAAAATTTATTCATAAAAATTATTCATTGAGCCCTAATCAAATAACTGACATAAGAAGTTGAAATTGTCAAGACTGCGAGACTAGACAAGATTGCCTACTATTGTCATTTGGTTGCTTCAGTATATAAAAAATTGTAGCTGAGAGATAATTATTGAAGGAGTTAATATTTTCACCTCATTTCCCCTTTAATTTTAGGAAACTATTATCACACTTTACAAGACATATGAAAAGTGTTTAATGATAAAAAAATTTAATTACAGATTTAATGCTGACAAAATTCATATTTTAAAAAAAACTTGCAAGCAATAGTACAGAATAAAGTAATATTGTTTATCTTGGTAAGTTTTGAGAGTTACTCACTTGTGGTAGTCTTATTTTGCTAATTTAACTTTTGATTATGTTTCGTCATTACGAAAATAGCAATAATACAGTTAAAGACAGGGTTAAAATGAAAGATGGAGCCTGTGTTTGGAACTGTGTATCCCACCAAGTAAGAGACATAAAAATTTATAATAATAACATAAAGCCATTTAAAAAAGCCTTTTTTGTTATTTTATTCCATTTTAGAATAGTTTTCCTGCCTGTTTTCTTATTAATTTCAGCTAAAATTTAGTCTTTTAGTACAAAGGGTAAAGGAATTACAGCATTTTTACAAAAAGTTGTTATTTTCGTTCCCAATGGACGTAAGAGTTAGAACCCAAAGCTCTTTAATTAATAAGGGAATGAAATAACACTACAAATAATTATTTTAAATTTAACAGATTTTGTAAAGGAAATTTAGATATTTAGAAGGATTTTATAAATTCAAAGCGAGCAGTGGAGTGGACTACATAGTGGGTAAACGGGCAGTGAAGTGTTGTCGCACTGTACATTCCATTTTGTGTAGAACATGAGCCAGATACTATGTAACTACATAAAAGTGAAAGATTCTCGTGTGGTAACTCTACTTAGTTCAAAACCAGACTGTACAGCATTTTTCTGCTGCATATCGTAAACGTTAACAACTCACTGCGTAACGCATATTTTTAATGCAAGTTCTTTTAATATTTCCCATGAAACTGAAAAATACCTTCACATTTACAATATTTATTTGTAGTGAAATTGCATTCCCTTATTAATTAAAGGAAAATAGTGTTGGTTCTAACTCATTACGACCATCAGGAACGAAAATAAAAATGTTTTTCAAAACGCTGTAATTCCTTTACCCCTTACACCAGAAGGCTAAATTTCTGCTAAAATTAATTAGAAAACATGCAGGAACACTGTTCTAAAACGCCATATTTTTCTTCTCAAAATTGATGGTGCTACATATTCTGAAACATGGACTAAGTGAAAAACGCGCTAAAAAACGGGCGCATATTTTGTTTAAAAATTGCTAAAAAATGCCTTATACACTTTCATGTTTTTTAATTTATATGCATAAAATAACAAAAAACCAAGCTTTAAAATGAGCCATACCAGAAATTTTTATGTTTAGTACTTGGTGGGATACGCGGTTCCAAACACAGAGGCTTCACGTTTCATTTTACGTACTATAGACCAGTTTATCTATTCTATAAGCCCACTTTACCTCATGGATTTTTTAAATGTTAAAGTTGTTACTATCAACATCAATAAAAAAGAAAGGAGAAATGTAGAGCTCAGTGCAGATTACAAAAATAAAAATTCTTGAATTTGATGAAAAAAAAAATTAAATAAATTAGAGGGTTAATCCTTTTTACCTTAATACAAATTATTTGTCATGCTGAGCAATATTTTTATTCATAATTCGTTTTTTACAGTTTATATTAAGAATTGTAATTGTCTTAATAACCAAATATTTTTTTGAAATATTTATTATTTAGTTAAACAAAAACCAGGGCGGCCTGTAATTTTTTTATTGTATTACATTTCATATAGTAAATTTCAAATAAAATTGTTACACCATTTTTTATAAATTCCTCATTGTATTAGGTGTATATTTTTAAAAATGTTTTTGTAAATATTTGCTTCGTGTATATAAAATATCTAACTACATATTAATTTCTTTTGTAAATTGTATACAATTTTTATAATATTTTAAATTATTTAAATGTATTGAATTACGCCTGAGATTCAATATAAAAATAATTTTTTACCAGTTTTCAAAATGAATTATTATAAAACACATATCAATCTTGTTTCATTAACATCACATTATATATTATTTGTATCTTAATTTTATTTATGATTGGATAATTTTTCAAAGAGCCTTCCATTTATTAACAAAAGGGCCATCCAGAAGGTAAAACTGTTTGTGTGCAATATTCATTAATAAGTTTACTTATTCTTTCCTTATCAAAAAGTCCATAATAAATTTATTATTTATTGATTTTTATTATTAAAAGTAAAAACTTCTGCTTTGTAAGTTGATAGTTATTATCATTCAGTTGAGAGTCTAAAGTGAAAGTAATTCATAAATAAGGACTAAAACAAAAAACTTCAAATTGTGACAATACCTATTTAATTTATTTGGGAAATCCATAAAATGGAATAAAATAAATTCTTTTATATTATATGTTGTTGAAAAAAATAAATAACTTTTATTTTTTTTTATTAGTATAATGGTTTTACTTTCTGTGAAACACTTGTAATTAAAAAATATTTTTGAATAAAATTTGTAATATTTTTTCTATACAAATTATTGGGAAAACTTGTTAGCTGGTGCAGTGGTAGTGTTTTTGACTTCTGCTTAAAAGACTTATAGTTTAATTTGATTCTTCCATCTGAAAATTTAATTTGATCTACGGCTAGATTTCAAGGCCCTGCCACACAGAATACAATCTATGTCCTGCGCTCCGGGCAAGTGTTTGTGGCGTGCAAAATATTTTTTGAATGCTTCAGTCAGTAGTGAAGCGTGGCACACAGAGTGCGTTCTGATCATGCGGGTGGCAGCAGAATGCTGCGAGCAGAAACTGAACGTATCTACAGGATAGTTTGAAACTGAACGCATTGCGATACACACGTGTTCATCATATAAATTATACTGCTTGTCACAAAATTGTGATGTGTCGTTCAAAACGGAAAGGTCATTGAGGCAGTTCATTGCTGTCATTATTTATATGACATAAGACATGAAAATATCTGTAAAAGCAGTCTTCTTGTGATGGAAGTTCTGTACATAGTTTATTATACTCTTCAAACTGTAATCGTTTTTTGTTTATATCGTGGACTCGCACTGTACGGTTTTGTTTTTAAGAGATAACAACAATAGAGTAACAGCTCCTTCTTCTTCTGATGAAGTCCTATTTGGGTCTGACCAAATGAACTGAACGCATTCTGTCAGACAGGGAAGATCGCACGTGAGAACGGAGTGTGTTCATTTGCCCAGAATGGAGGACACATCTCGGATTCTATGTGAACCATCCTTTAGAGTTTTGCCAACTGTTGGCTAAAGCCGATTTGCCTATATAAAATTTGTTTACATTGTTGTTAAAATGAACTTAACAAATTCAAGATTGATTTTGTTAACAGTATCTAATAAAAAATACCACAACAGTATTAATTTACTCTTGGAATGTATTTTCCTATTCTTGAATTCTTAGTTATAAAATTAATTGTATTTCATTCAGTAAACCAAACTACTTATGTAGAAACTGTAGTTTAAAGTAATACATTAAAATAACTTTTCTGCAAAATATTTGAATAGGAAACTCATTTATTGTGTCTTGATATTAATATTTTTGTGTTGTGTTTAATTCGATACTTAGTGAAACAGAGTAGTTTAACGTAACTAAAAAAAATGCTAGATTGTATTACAAAATGAAAGAAATTCATTAACAGTTGTAACATGAAAGTAGATTACAGTAATAGTGTTTCTGTTCTTAAAAACCAATCTGTTAAAAAAAATTATTTTCTGAAATTTTCCTCTCTAGACTACAGCCTAATGAAACTATTTAGAAATCAGGCTCTTATTTGATCAATTACAAAAAACAATAGTAGAATAAACTGATGTTAAAATTTTTCTTTAACCCTTCTGCACCGTGAACCGCATATTCGAGGTCCGGGTAGTTGCATCTTCGAGCAGTTGTATTTATAAAGCTATCATGGCCTATGATATTTCAAAATACGCATGCTGAAATGTAGTCAAATTTTGATATAAAGCACCATGTATTTACTATTGATAGTGCTTGCTATGAGGCGGGTGAAGTTCCAAACATAAAATTTTGCTTCACCAATCTTTCAGATCGTGTAACTTTGGGAATATTTCATCTTTAGGGTTGATACTTCTTTAGCCCCATTGTAGAGGGTGGAAATTTTTGATCGTCAGGAGTGGGCGGAGGGACAGCCAGTGATACCGGAAGGGGCTACCGTTTGGTATACTGACGGCTCAGTGATGAGCGGAAGAGCGGGATTGGTGGCCTGGGGGGCCGGGGGGAAGATTTCCCTGGCCCTTGGGTGTAACATAACCATCTTCCAAGCTGAAATATTGGCCATTAAGGTCTGTGCGGAGAGGTGTATTGAGAGGCGCCTCAGTGGGTCGCACATTTATATTTTGTCCGATAGTCAGGCGGCCATCAAGGCTTTGAGTTCTTGTACTTTTGAGTCGCGATTGGCCTATGATTGTCGGGAAGTGTTGAATGCCGTGGCCAAGCGTAACATGGTGACGCTGCGTTGGGTGCCGGGGCACCAGGGAGTGCCTGGAAATGAGAGAGCGGATGCCTTAGCAAAGAAAGGTGCAGCCTCTCACTTCATAGGCCCAGAGCCATTCTGTGGAATTGGTGAAGGCTATTATAGAGGTATAGTTAGGGCCTGGGAAGAGGAGGCTAAAACCTCCTATTGGGAGAAGGTGCCAGGCTGTGAACAGGCAAAGAAATTCATTGCCTATTCCAGCAGAAAGGCTGGGAAATATAATAGACTAGGAAGACAGGACTTGAGGAGGGTAGTGGGCCTGATGACTGGTCATTGTAATCTTGGGTATCATTTATCCAAGATAGGAGTTGCTGAAGAGAGCCTGTGTAGATTCTGTCATGAGGCAGAAGAGAAGGCTGAGCATATTTTATGCAGTTGCAAAGTGGTTGGCTGCAAAAGAAGAGCGCTGATGGGTAAGGACGTGTTAACACCTTCTCAGGTAAGTGCACTAGATCCTAGGCAGATCCTGCGCTTTATCGAAAGTGTGGGTCTTGCATAATAGGGAATAGGGGCAATCACAAAAGATCTTTTAGGTCGCGGTGAGGAGGGGCTGTAGAAGCCTGTACGCCCTGGTTGTAAAGTAAAGTAAAAGTAAAGTAGCCCCATTGTATTGATGTGTATTATTGATTGAAGCGAAATAGAATGTTTATGCAGTTGCTGGGCTGATATATGCAGATGTTTATTAGAGCGTAAATTTTTTCTGTCTTTGTTGTGACACATGGAACCTTTTTTCCCCCTTATTTCCACTCACGTCCTGTTACTGGTGTATTTGTTTAGTAAATTATTTCCTGAAGCAAGGTCATGACTTTATTCAATAACAGAGCGATACGGTGACGGGATAGTTTCCTATTGAACTGTAATTCCTTTACTGGCTTTTACCAATTTTTTAATTTCTTTTAAAATTATTACAAATTTCAAACTGTAATTTCTCAACCAAATATTACTCAAAATACAAATTAAAAACACGGTTTTATTCACGAAACTCTCTTCTCCAAAACTGTTGTGTACAATTTTATGCTAAACTGAAATTTTAGCACTTTACAACCAAAAATATGAAATAGTAACGTACCAATTTTCGTGCGCGCGAATATTTTGCGAGCTATAGCAACCATAAAGTGTAATCGATTTTCATGTTTTTGTACTCACAAAAACGGTATGGATTATAAGAGCAGCTGTAATTTATTCGGGAGCGTGTTTTGACATTTACAGTTTAACAGTAGCACCAAATGCAGAGCAGCGTAGAAGGGTTAACTTTTGTTCTCTTTTTTTTTCTTTTTTTTTTAATACTTTATTTAGTCACATCAACAACCAGGTTTTTAGTGACTTCTAGAATGTTATTCTACAACAGATTATTAATAATATACTTATAAAAACTTAAAAACTAACAATGTGGCTAACATTAGTAACAAAGAATATAAACAAAATGCAAACAATTTCACAAAATAAACATTCACAATCATAATGAAAGTTCTATTCAGTTTTTAGAGTAATCCACACGGGTACAAGAATTTGATATAATCCATATTTGATATAATATATATCAAATATATAATAGATATATAATAGATAAATATAATAGAATTTCAAAGCACTGTATTACACCATTTTTTGTAACATGACAAAAAAATTCTTGCTCAATATTTAACAAAATGTTATTTGTTACTGTATGAGTTCAAGTATTTATTGAAAATATTTTGAAATTATAAATTCTAATATTTTTGTAATGGTTGATTTAAATAACATAAGATAATACAAAGACAAATTAGATAGAAATTAATTTGATGTAATTAAGGAATCAAAGCAGTTTTAACCTTATGAAAAAGTTAGACCACAATTATATTGTTTTTTTATTTACTTTATTTTTTTAATATATTTCATGAATTAAATTGTATAATGTATTTTTTTTTTACACAAATATATTTATTTATGTAATGGAAGTTTTTTTGCATTCTGTACGTACTGATGAAATATTATAAAAGTTTCTTATGTCCTTGCCTACTTTGAGTTTTTATTATTTCTTTCAATTTTAATCATTAAAATTTACCTCCATAGAACAGAATTTAAAATCAACTCAAAATTTTAAATTCTTTAAATAAGATGTAGTCATATATTTTTATGTCATCATGATTAATCTTAGTGTTACATTTCAAATTTATTGTTATCTTTAAAAGAAAAATCATGTACAAAACGAAATTAAATCTATGTTCAATTATAAATAGGAACATAAACTATTTTATTTCCTTCTTCCAAAATTCCAGATTTGTAAAAATGTTTTAATTTAATTTAAAATTAATTTTTTTTGACAAAATGAAATGTTTTAATTTAATTTAAAATTAATTTTTTTTGACATAACTTTTTGTTGGCTAAGGAAGACTGTTTATAACTTTTTAGAAATTTTTAGTTATTTATTTTGTCGTAATTTAACTTTCTTTGTCATAATAAAAATTGTAGTGATATCAGTTCGATTTGTTCGTGATATTTTAAGCGATTTTCTTGATAGTGTTTGTTTATATATAAATGTATGTATAATTTTACTTTTATTTAGGTTACAAATTTGTGATGATTTATTGTGATGTAGTTATAATGTAATTAACATTTTGTTCTGTATTCTGTTCATAGACTACCTTCTTTTTTATTGTATATTAAAGTTATATATTTTATTTATTACTCATACAGCTCAATATGTTATTTATGTTTAACCTCTACTAAAATTATACAGGGTACTTTGAATTTGTGTATGTATTATAATTTTTGTTGTTGTTTTTCATTTTCTGTTTTAATGTTATTCAGTAGTAAAACTACATAACTTAATGAATTTATCTGTTAAAAATTTTTAAATGAAATAAATTTTTTAATTTTGTTCAGTCTTTCATGTTTTTCACTTTTTTATCATTCAGGTATGTAATAATGGAATTATTAATGTTTATTTTTTATCACTGTTTTCTAATAACATATATTAAATATTTTTTGCTGCTGGTAAATGTTCTACTATTGTTTTCTAATGAAAATTATTCGTTGTAAGATTTTAAAATGTTACTTGTGTTGCTGTGTGAATATTTTCAATCCATTACCTTCTTCATGTTCACATTTACAATTCACTTGTAACTTAAGAAAAAATTAATTTTTCCGTATTGTGGTACTACTTCTGAAATATAATTAAATGACCATTGAAAGTAATATCAAACTGAATTTCAGTACAGTAGAATCTGGTTAATTGGAACACCTATGTCCAAGTACAAACGACCCGTATAAAATTAAATTAAATGTTAATGGTATAAAACACATGAAATTAATAGCAGGGGATTTCACATAATTTAAGCTATTTATAAGTAATAATTCATGTATAAATTAGAAAACTTATTTATATATAAATTATTTGAAATAAAAAGAACAAGAAAGATTATGGTACTATGTAAAAAGAAACAATCAGTATTTCTCTGACTTCTTATAACTTGAAATATTAATGAATTTGTAACGCAATGATTCATTTGCCGTTAAACAAACGTACAGTTTGATTTTGCTGGCATTGAAAATGTCAGCTGGTAAAAAATGTTGCAGTAGTTTGTCTACCACTGTTTTCCACTTCTTCCCGATTTCAACATCACTGCTCCCTCCTTGATATTTTTTGAACTTAATTTTACGCTTGACTTTCTAAAAAACAACCATCTGTTCCCTTAAATTCAGCAAATTGTTGTTTAATACTTTACAAATTCATCCGCTTTCAATTTGAGCTTAGGTCCAGTTAGAAATAGCATTTGAAAATCAATATTGTAAAGTTTTTTTGATGTCTCGTTCTTAGCTGCTACGTTTTCTTTTGTGCAATATTTCAGTTCTCCATCTTTTACGGCCCACTATTCCCATTATTTATCTTCTTGTAGAATTTATGGAATTGTTGCTTTTAATACTGCTGAAGTTTCAGTAAGCTGGCGGAGATTACTACCAGTTGTTGTAAAGCTTTGAATTTATTAATTTATAAGACTTTTCCCTTTAAGTAGGTATTGTAAAGTCCTTTCTAAGCATTTCTGACATTATTTGTAGTTAAACACAATTTGAGTCACATTGTCTCTATTCGCAGGGCCATTTCCTGTCCTGAATAACCAGTACTCCTGTCTTGTTTAACAGAAGTTCATTTCCTTTATCCCCTACGTTTTGTTTTCATTTCAGAAGAATTTTCCTTTTTAAACGATTATCCTAATAAACTTGTACCTCTTGTTACTGGATTCTACTGTATTTACAAAAAATAACTCGAAAGAACAGTAGCTAATTTTATTCATATTTTGTTCAGTCTTTGTCATCATCGTCGTAAATAGTTGACCTGTGCATTACCAATACATATTCATAATCCTTTATTTATGTTTTATATAACATTAAAAATTAACTGGCTTTTAACTTTTAGGTTGCTGGTGAAATATCAAACAACATTTAAATTGTCAAAAGATTTAACTCTTCGGTAATTATTTAAACAGTTTTGTTGTTTTATTTTCAATAACAACATTTCTTGTGAAATTAATTTTATATCTATTAAATTGAATGGATTTTAAATTCCACATTCCTCACAAAATTTGTTTTTAGAAATTTTTTATATAATATTTTAAGTACAAATTACAAAATAATCTAAAACTTTGCAGGTAATATTAAAAATGGCCTTTTCATTGTTCCCTAATGTATGTGTATAAATAAATTTCTGCAGTTTGTTGAAACCCTACTGTTAAGTATAAAAAGTTTGCTCTTTAATAATAAATTATCTCATTATTCTATTTCATATAATGAATTAATACAATAATTTCACTAACCTTCTTTTTAAACTGCGTCACCTTTATTTCAATTTTCACTTACACGTGTTTCGGTGGATCCACCATCATCAGAGTAAATAACATATAATTGAAACTAAAAACATTATTTATTAAAAATCTATAGAAGATGATACATCTTCAGTCACTTGTATAAAAGTTTTATACAAGTGACTGAAGATGTATCATCTTCTATAGATTTTTAATAAATAATGTTTTTAGTTTCAATTATATGTTATTTACTCTGATGATGGTGGATCCACCGAAACACGTGTAAGTGAAAATTGAAATAAAGGTGACGCAGTTTAAAAAGAAGGTTAGTGAAATTATTGTATTAATTCATTATATGAAATAGAAATATTTAAAACTGCAGGATGCATTATAAAGATTTATTTATCTCATTATTGCGTACCATTTAATATTTTTGCAATATTATCAATGTCTAAATGTTTTTTACCCATATATTTTATATAATTATATTGTACATAATGATTTTTCATTTTTTGCTTAGCTTAGTGTTTGTATACAACATATAATAGGCCTATACATAATATTTTATAGACAGTTTATTATTATAATAACCATTTATATAAATAAACTTGTATCATGCAAATAAGATAATTTTAATTTAAGTTTAAATATAATTGTTAGGTTATTGAATTATTTCCAGGATTCAGATATGTTAATTTGTATAATGTATGCAATATCTATACTATAATGTTTATCACCGTTAACCCTTTTTAACCCAGTGTGCCATAGAAGTCACATTGGAGTGAAATAACAGCCATCAAAATGTTAGGTGTTAGTTAATTCTTTGGATGAAAGAATGCAGGGTGTGAAGTGTAATAATTTTTTGTACCCTAGCCAGGAATCAAACCTAAGACCTTTGCTTTGGAGTGCAGCATGCTGACCATTGCGCCACGGAGGCGATTATCAGTTTTTTTTTAAGTTAATTTTAGTTTCAAATATTCGTGTTCATTAACTAAAATAAAGTAGCATTTCTTCGAATTTGTTGTATGTATGTAGAAGTTTATTTTTTAGACTTTTAGTAAATAGTGATTTTATCCATATTACAAACATATTTTTGTTGTAAAATTTTTTAAGTCTTAAATAATGACTTTAATATTAAAATCATATTTAGTTTTTTGCTACAAATATAAGTAAGAGAATATATTTTGTTTAGGAAGCCTGAACATGATTTTACTTATTCATATTTTTGGGAACTTTGATACCATCAAGTCCCAATGTGATGTACGTGTCACACTTTTTTGTCAGGCCATCAAAAGGGCTAAAGCACTCACTAAAAGTGATTTTATTACACTTAAATTTATGAAACAATGTACACATAATTTTTTGTTTTAGATAATATTAAACCACCAGTAAACACACAAAATTAGCAAGAATGATCTTACCGTTAAGTTAATAAGGCCTTTTCAGATCCCTGGATCCATCATCAGTCAACTCACAAACACTATAAAATTCTTTCACTGGCAAGGCATTGCCTTGTCAATTCAAGTCATGACTCAATGACGTCATGACTTGAATTGACAAGGCAATGCATTGCCAGTGAAAGAATTTTATAGTGTTTGTGAGTTGACTGATGATGGATCCAGGGATCTGAAAAGGCCTTATTAACTTAACGGTAAGATCATTCTTGCTAATTTTGTGTGTTTACTGGTGGTTTAATATTATCTAAATTCAGCACACAGAGTACAACATGTTTAAAAAATTGATAATTTTTTGTATGTAGTTAAAAATTTTGGGATTGAAAGGGTTAATGAAATCAGCTGTTGCACGCGTTTAGACCAATCAGACCGTTGACCAGAGTTGTTAGATTGTACGAATGTATCAATCTGACAAACATTACGCAAACATGCATATAAGAGCCACAGTAGTTCACCTGTAATTTGTATTTCGTTCTGAACATGTCGATTATAGAGCACGTTAACATGCAATACTTAATAATATAATCAATCAGCTGTTTGTATGTTCAAAAAATATAATTGTTATTGAAAGACCAAAAAAATGGCTGACAAAATATACAACAGAGCTGTGAAGTGGGTAGGGGGCAATGTGCACATTCTGAGCTCATCAACATTGAAAAATAATATATTCTAAAGCAGTAACATTTATTTGTTTGTATGAGGTAATCACAAAACTATCCAACCAATTTTAAAAATTCTTTTACTGTTGTAAAGTTTAGAGCTTCCTGAGTTACATAAGTTTTGTGGCATTTTGTAATTTTTAAATTTTTTATAAGAAAATTAGTCATCTCTTGATTAGTCAAGGTTAGTTCTTTTATGTATTCTCTTGTATAAAATGTATTGTATTATCATGGTATGAGGTAAGGTGAACTATCAATTTGCAATACATCATCCTATACCCTTTCTTTTTCAAATTTTTGAAAATATTTAGGGGACAGATATCTAAAAAATAACATTACATTATATTGTTGCTTAAAAAGTTACATAAACCTTCCAAAAATCAAAGAGGTTGTATAATGTTTTAAGAAATAGATTTTATGTACCTCTTCACTCTGATGTCTACAAAATTTCTATTTCAAGTACTAATTAGTTCTATTTTTATAGTCATGATTTGATTTTTAACCTCTATGGTTGTGTGAAAAGTTAAACATTTTAAGTTTTTAGTTTGCTTTAAAGAACACCAACAAGTTTTTTAGGGTGTTGTTAGAATTTAATCAAATTATAAAATGTATTATTACATTTTAAATGTCAGTTACTATCACCTGTGATTTAAAAAAAATGTATTTACTCAGATTCTTTATCTGAATGATTAACTTTTAAATATAAAGAACAGTAAATATTTAAGAGTTTTCTCTTTAATTTTTATTTTAACATATGGTATTTTGGCGTATTTAAAAATATCAGGAAAGATTGACACTTCGACAGCACATTGACAGCAAGCTTAGCAAGGGTAGGGCCTTGTTCGCTTTACTCATCCCTTTGTTCCTCTCTCCTGCATACTCCTCAAAACTGAAACTTCTGATGTACTCCTCTATCCTACGTCCTTTCCTTTTGTACGGGTCACCGGTATGGTGGCCCTTTCTCTCCAAGTCCAACAAAAGACGTACTTCAGCATACCAGAACAAAGTCCTCCGGTGCATCACACAGTTCCACTATCTTATATCCAATCGCATCATACACGAACACCTTCTCTTCCCTTCTATCGAGGACTTTATTTACAATACCTCGAAACGGCTACACGACGCTGGGAAAACTGACGGACCCCAGATCATTCAGGACTTGTACCGACGCCCACACCCACCTGAAGTCTCTATCCCATTACCATTCCACGACTTTATCTAAATTTTAGTATGACCCACTTAACAAAATTTAGAGTTGCCACATTTTTATTCTGCCCTGTATTCCTCTTATTTGCCCATGCCCCTCCTACTTGTATGACTCACTCCCCCAGTTGGTAGTTGTCCCCATGTTCCTATGCATAATCACTCCACTACGGTGAAAAGAGCCGCCATTTTAAATTAATAAACACTCAGAAGATAAAAAGGCCGGTGATTATGCCAAACTCTACCCTTTCCGTCTCCCCTGAAATCATAAACTAACCCCTACCTTAAATTATACCTTTAGTCCACGTTCAGTAAAATGCATGCCTTCCTCTCACCAAGATAATAGGCCTCCCACAAAACTGAAAAAAGGCCACTGAAAAATAAAATAAAAGAGCCGCTCTTAAACCCACTTGTCCCTTAATTTAAAATTTCCACAAATAACTTCTAAAAATAAATTACCTCCTTTCAAGTCCCAGTTCCAATGTCCCACGAACCAGAATCCTATTTCCTATTTAAACTATAAAATTCCCCCTAAATTTCTTGAGGTTGCAATTATTCTGTTATATTGTTCCCCGAGCGACCAGGTGTTCCTTAACACGATGTCGCCATCATAGGGCTTCTTAGCCCTCTCAACCAGGATTCAGGAAAGCAATTTATCAGTTTATAGTATAGTGACTCATGTTATTTTGTTAGATTAATAGGTAAAGTAACACAGCTTCTACACACTATTGCTATCTGAACTTGTATGTCTGGCAAAATAATGGAGTGAATGCTTTGTTGACCAGTCATTTTTGGATGGAACCTGAGGTTGAGGAATAATGACTGTTTGAAGTGCTGGCATATTGAAAATGACACAAAATTTTAAATATAACTCTACTCATTTGAAGTGTTAAATACATTTTCAATGTTGAACATATTGTTATTCAAATAAAATAAAAATACATGTATAGGTATCAGACGAACTGATGTCCCGTAGCCGAGTGAGTGAGAGGGAGATATGTAGCATAACTATGCATGCGCTCAAATGTCTTTACCGTAATAATCCAAATCTGAAAACATACTACAGTCGTTATCTTGCTTGTTAGTTTACTGTATGCATAAACGCTTGCTCACTACAATGAGTAAAATTAAAGACAATGTTATTGGAACGGTGTGTATGGCTCGTGCGAGTGAGAGCGTTATGCATTCTCTCACTCGCACGGCAAGGGGACATTAGTTCATCTGAATACTGTACCTATATCATTTTCAGATTTTTTTAATTCATCAATTATGAAGATGATAACTTTGTGTTCCCGGCACATTAGTGCAAAGAACAACAGTCAAGAAATTAAATTGATCCATACCTCAATTAGATTATGTATTGGTTCTAATGTAAGTTTTGTCTTTAAAAATGTCAAGGATGTTACTTCAAGCCTCTTCTTCCATCATCCTAACCATCTATCACTGGCAAAAAATTATAATAGGTATTGAAAATGTCTTCAGTCTAGTAAATTAACTGTGAGACGATTGTCGTAGTCATCCATGCTGGAATTAGGCCTCTCTTTATCCACTTTTTCCTATTTTGAGCTCTGTATGTCACTTGTCTGCTTTCAATCTTAATATTTAATATGGTTCTGTAATGAAACACCAAGGATTGATCTTTTTATCCTTCTTTTACTTATTTTAAGTTTCTTGGATGCAAAGTCAATGTTTATATTTCAGCACCACAGGTCATAACCGACAGCACATACTGGTCAAAAATTTTCTTTTTAGACAGATTACAAAGTCACTCTCAACCCTTCGACTAAGGGAGAAGCATATATGCTTCACTCGGACTTTCCAGGCTTCGGACAACTGTACCATGCGTATTTATAAAGCTATCAGCACGTATGATATCTCAAATTATGAGCCTTAAAATGTAGTTTTATTTGTTATAAAATATTATGGGATTCCTATTATTATATGGGATAAGCGGGCAGGAAAAGTTGGCCCAACATAACATCTGAATTTCGTCACTATCAAACTTGGAAATATTTCAATTTTGAGTTGGTAAAACTGTTCTCCCTCTTACTACAATGCCTAGTTCTCCCAGGACATTGCTTATAGTAACGAACACACACATGTTTTGAGACAGGAAATCTGTTCATCTTTCTCTGCCTTATCATTCCTTCTCCTCTAACCCCCTATGACCTTTTACTACTATTATTATTTTCCTGTTATACATTCTAACAATTATATGAGTTTAAGGGTTAATAACCTACATTGACAAAGGGATGTGGAAAGAGAACGCTATTGTTCACAAGACAAGCGGTCCAATCACCTAGCCATGCGGAAAAATGTTATACATTTCAAACTACTTTGTCTCCGCTAAATTTTACCCAAAATAGTAATGTGATACATTATTTTATTCACGAAACTGTCTTCTACAAAATGTAGTATGTACAATTTTATGATAAATTCCAATTTCAGCACATTACAGCAAAAAATATGAACATTTTTGTGCCCACGAATATTTCGTGCCATCTAGCGAACGGAAAGCGAAACCGATTTTTATGTTTGTATATTCAAAATATCCGTACTTATTACAAAAAACAGCTGTAACTTTATTATAATTTTTTATTAATAATTAATTTATTCTGGAGCATGCTTTGATATTTGAATGTTTACAATAGCGAAATGAATAGCTCTGAAAGGACTCTGTAATTTAAGGGTTAAAGATCTCACTTAACCTTTCCGTAAGATGAGAATTATTGTTTATTTCAGGTCGGCATTTGGTTGTCTCTGGTAGTTAAATTTTGTGTCCAAGATAACTGTATTTAATACAATTATGCTTGTTTTAATTGATATTGCTCATACCTGCAAAAAAAAATTGATGAAAGTTGACAGATCTGAATTTTGAATATTAATAATCTCTATGTTCTAAATTTTTATATTGTTGTTAGCTTGTATTTGTAATATAGTAAGAAATATTATAAACAAATTTTTAATTCTAATCTCCTCCATCCGAAACTTTATTCTAATGACATTTTATAAGTGTGATAATGTTAACTAGTATTAATAATATGCTACACTTGTACAATATTGTGTTCATTTGCTAATAACTGTAATTATATTAATATACGAAAAGTAATAATCGAATATTTGTAATAATAATAATATATGTAAAATGCAGTTCATATTATTAAGTATTGTAATTGATACAACCTTGATTGTTTTTGTAATAAAGCTAATTTCTATAATAAAGATCCTGGATTAATAACTTTTATGTTATCGTCACAAAATGTTTTAAGCCATCTTTATGATGTTATTTTAATAAACACAACAACCCTGCTTTTTTTATTGCGTCCAGGAGGCTCTTGAGGAAGTACAAGAACTTATTAATATACGAGTATATTGTTTTATTTACACAATAGTACAGTTTTCTTAGTATTCTCTTTGATGGTTTTTGCTGTTATTTATTTACATTTTTTTATTTTTTTATGTTAATAAAACATTATTTGCTGACTGCATTGGTGTAGTTAGTAACGTGCTTGCCTTTCATCATGTGGTTGTGGGTTCAAATCCCGCTCAGGCACGACATATTTTCATACGTTACAAAAAATCATTCATCTTTCATTGCACACAGTAAGTTAAAATCCAACGTCGTCGCTAGTAACCATTGTAGTTGATGTGAAGTTATATAAATAACTAAAAAAAAACATTATTTAGAATGAAATTCTAAGACACTTTAAAAAGTCTCATCAGTCAAGTAATTTTTCAGTTTTTTTTAATGAATGCAAATTACCACAACATTTTAAAAATTATGGTAATTTATTGCTATTCATTTTCTCCCCGCATAATTAGGTTGTTTAAAAATTATTAGCCACATAATAATCGAACTGCTCCGATTAACAGAAAAAGATAATCCAAACTGATTGATAATTTTCTTATTAGGCTTCTAAACATAAAAATTAAATTTAAAATGTGATGAACCCACCAGGGTTAGTCTAGAGGTAAAGTCGTCGCTGCGAGTCAGCTGATTTTTTGAGACAAAGGTTCCTGGTTCAAACCTTGTAAAGGTAGTTCCTTTAATATGGAATTGAATAAAAGACAGTGGTTACTGGTGTACTTTGATTGTTGGGGTTCAATTAACCATACTCTCCCAGGAATGGTTGGCCTGAGTCTGTGCAAGACTCACCTCATTTACACATCTTACATATCAAACTCATCTCATTGGGTCATGGGGTTGCTTATTCTTCTTTTTTTTTAATTGAACCGATTGCAACATACATATTTTAGGGTTAAAAAAAATTATTAACAAGGTAGTTGAATAATGGAATAGAAAACGGAACACAATCAATTTCTTAATATAAGATGGGTTTACTCGTAAATCATTTCTTTTATAATAGTTTTTCTAGTACTTCTATTATAGTAAATGAATAATTACAAGAAATTTTACTTTTTCATTACTGCCTGATTGAATAAAATCACCAATCATTCTCTTTAGTAATCCTGAAAAGCTTAGTGATGAAAAAATATTTCACTAGCCCCTCTCATAAACATGATGTTTGTGTGTGTAGCGTTGTGCTGATCTACATACTGCAGTGTTATTTCCAGTACTTTTACTGTTTCTGAATACGAGATAAGCCGCTCCATGTTACGTATTTAATCAATTTTGGATTATTTTTTGATATGAACACTTTTTCGGATAATTAAAAAATTACCAAATCTGAACAGGTTATGGTCCCAATTAGTTCGCATTAGCAGGATTGTTGTGTAATATATTATGATAACTATGCAATTGCTTCTACTTAAATGTTTTTATTTACAAATTTTTCTTCCTTTTACAATAAATTGTTTATCAATGTGTAGTCTAAATAAAATTATTTTGAATTTTTGTTTTGTTTTTAAATTTATGTTTAATATTTATTTAAAGACTAAGTGTACAGATTTATCAATATTTTAAGCAGTTTAAATATAAAATAATTCCAGTTTTTCATGAACTACATAACATTTTATTATCTAATGTAGTCTTTTTTGAAAGAACTGTTAACCTCTAGTCTGTTTGTAAAAATAGAATAAAGCATAAAATGACCTCTATTGTATTCTTTAATCCTAAACAGAATAGTGGAATTTAGATTTTAATTTCAATAAATTGTTTGTTGGAGCTAGGAATTTTACCTTATGAGTACAATCCCTGCCCATAATAGACAGGAGGAGTGTCAAATTATTTACACTCAATCTGTCCGTTGCAGGGCTAAAATAAATAGTTCTGTTTCTTATCACGTGGTCAGCCAATTAAATGACTGAATCATTTAAGAACAGAATAGGTGGAGGTGTAAAAGACACTAATCAGTTATCTTCTCTGAAAGTAATGAATTTCATTATACAGCCAGACCCTGTGGTGAATGAAGTGAAGGTGTCATTTGCAGAGTGGAAAATTTGTGCTTTTCAGAGGGCCTGGCATGCTGATTAACGTAATTTTCCACGCAGTGAGGAAGGCAATAGTAAACCACCCACTCCTCATTTTACTTAGTAAAACCTCTACAAGTTCAAACCAGCCTTTCGGCTGATGACCTAAGCAACACGAGTCAATCCAATGATGTGAGTAAAAACATTTATTTTCGTATTAGGTCATTTATTTAGCAATAAATTTGACGTTTATTAGTCATTAATTTGAATTATAGATCATCTTATTAATTAAATAATTAAAATTCATACTACAGTTTTAAATCTCAGAATATTTTTTAGTGGTCGATAGATAACCTCAAAAGATTAATGTTTATAATAAATGTAAGGTTAACTATTAAATTTTTAAGGTCTACTGTATTATTAGTTTCTTAATAACCAAAATTTTGGTGTTTAAATCTAAAAAAAATTTCTGTTTATTTTAATTAGGTCGTTAGAACATAATATGAAACTACAGTGAAGTCGTTTTAACATTTCCTATAGAAATTTCTCCTACCATACCATCCAGTTACCTAACTACCATTGTTTGTATGTTACTATCTACAGTCCAGCCTCTCTTAGTTTGCTCCTAATGTAAACAAATAATGATGTCACTGAGCATGCGCATTATATAAATATGTGTACACGCTGATTAAAAAGTAACAACAAAATACTTTCAAAAGTATTTAAATACAGAATACTTTTAAAAGTATTTTCTAAATGAAATTGTTAGGCCTACATCATATCATGACTAATGTTTTTAGTACTTTAAGTACTTATAATTAAAAAAATAGTTAACTTAATAGGAATACAACATCCGTAAAGTTGTAGACTCTAGCGTGCACCCTGTAGTAGGTGGCTTTTGTTTGTTGACAGTAGCAGAAAACTAAGAACGGCTTAACTGTATCTAATTACATAAATTTGCTCTTCATTCTACTGCCTAATAAACTGGAAGAATAGATGATAGCAAGGAGAATATAATTTGGTTGAAGTATAACCAACCAAAATTCTTGCACCATACATATAAAGGCCTTACTGTAGCATGATATAATTAAATTACATTTCATTTTTTATATTGAGTGCCTTAATTTGTTATATTTATCTTGTATTGTGAATGAAATTAACTTAGTGTATATTATACAAGTTTTTGTGTATGTTAGAAATTTTGTTGTGAACGTGTATGAGCTGTATATCAAATTTGTAGGTACTACTGTTTTTTTTTGTTTATTGTAATTATCTGTAAATGTATTATGTTAATTTATTTATACAGTATTAGTTATTATTGTACATTCCGATAAAAGTTTACCCAAATAAATTATTATTATTATTTAACAATTTTGTTGTAATTTATTTATTTTCCTAAAATGCCTAAGTTTTTAACTTCGTCAAATGTACTTTGCAACACTGTTAATTGATTTTTTAACTCCCCAAGAATTTCAGCAGACATACCGCTGATCCTATTTTGTAAAGCAAAAGAAAATGTAGGAATGAGGGGATTTTTAAAAATTCTTAGGATCCATTTCGAGAAATTTTCAATAGCGAAAAATAAGAGTAAGAATAAACTACTACTTCTGGTTGATCGATTTTGATGAAAATGTTTCTTGTCAGGTCCTGTAGTGGTACCTAACTTAAGTTTCAACTTCATATGCTATTTTGTTCACACACACAGACCAATCGCTAAAAACATGTTTATTGGGTTCAAAGAGCCTGAAAATGTGTATATCTGGTGAATACTCAATTTCAAATAATTGACATGAAAACAATACTTTCCTTCCCTAAATATTCATAGGGCAAGAGAAAGTAAAAATTCATCACCCAATGTCGACTGAATTGATTTAGTTGGCCTTGGGTATCAATTTTTTTTACGATTCCTACACCTTTTGTTGTTGCGGGAAAGAAAATTTTAAAATAGTTCAAGAGAAATCCAGTAGGTGGCACAATAGCTGCTGCAAAAGAAGAAATGAAAATATAGTGTGCAGAATAACTATCAAGGAGATTTTTGATACCAGGGTAGTATGAAAGCAAAGTGGTTTCTTTGCTCTGGTCAGTCAGATTATTTTCTCAGAGCTGTTGTCTGCTTTTTTTCCTCTTATTACTTCATACTATCCTGGTATCAAAAACTTCTTTTGTGAAGCAACAGATGTTCTTCACCAAAATAAAAAGAAAAATCTGGTGTGAAACACTCACACAACTTTCTCTTGCCAATGCAAATAATAAACAATAATCTTAACATTAGTAATAAACAAAAAACTAACCTCAATAAACATAACCTAATTACAATCATGAATGAAAGACGCAAAATGAAAATCAACCTCAGTTTGGCTTAAAAATACGGAAAAACACTCTTTAACGCTAAACTAGGCTCTGTAGATAAAAATGTTTTAAATAAAAGTTGTAGATCTTTTAATTTCCTATAAAATTAATTATATACACTTTTGTCGTAAAATGCATTCTAAGGCCAAAATCTTAAAAAAATGATTTTTCACATGTTTTCGTGAGAAAAAAACAGAAAATCGCTAATTACTGCTAAACTAAGCTTTATACAAAAAAATGTTTGAAATAAAAGTTGTAGGATTTTAATTTCTCTACATTTTCACCAGTTTCTGAGAAAATCGCAAAAAAAGTGAAAAATAATAAGTGAAAAGTGAATTATACGAATAAACTACGTACTTCCGGTTGACCGATTTTGATGAAAATGTTCATGTCGGGTTCGATAGTGGTATGTAACTTAAGTTTCAAGTTTGTACGATGTTCTGTTCTTGAGATATTCTGTTCACACACACACACACAGACCAATCGCTAAAAACATGTTTTTTTGGTTCAGGGGTCTGAAAACGCGTAGATCCGGAGAAAACTCGATTTCGAAAAATCGACATGAAAACAATACTTTCCTTCCTATATATTCATATCGGCAAGAGAAAGTAAAAATGTGGAAAATTGGCAATTGCCTCTACCCTAGGCTCTGTAGAAAAAAATTCCTATAACTTTGATTACATACATACACTTTTGTTGTAATGCATACTAAGGCTACAGTCTTAAAAAACCCATTTTTTAACTGATTTTGATGAAGAAAAAAAACAGAAAATCACTAATTGCCGCTAAACTAAGCATTGTACAAAAAATGATTAAAATAAAAGTTGTAGGTTTTTACATGTTCTACCACTTTGATTGTTTATACTTAAATGCATATTAAGGATGTTGTTGTTGTTTAGGTCATCAGCCTGTAGGCTGGTTTGAACCTGTAGAGGTTTTACTAAGTAAATCGAGGAGTGAGGTGGTTTACCATTGCCTTCCTCACTGAATGGAAAAGTACACTTATCAGCATGCCGGGCCCTCTGAAAAGCACATATTTTCCACTCTGCAAATGACACCTTCACTTCATTCACCACAGGGTCTGGCTGTATAGTGAAATTCATTACTTTCAGAGGAGATAACTCTGATTAGTGTCTTTTACACCTCTACCTCTTCTGTTCTTAAATGATTCAGTCATTTAATTGGCTGACCATGTGATAAGAAACAGAACTATTTATTTTAGCCCTGCAACGAAGCATATTAAGGATACAAACTTAAATTAAACATTTTTTTTCTACAAGGGCACAGGTCCACCAAGAATTTAAGCAGACATAACCTGCACAAAAAATGAGACAAATTTTAAAAAATTGTATGAGCCAGTTATTGGGAAAATCACGAAAAAGTGATGTATCGCTCGAATAAACTACTACTTCTGGTAAACCAATTTTGATGAAAATGTTCGTGTTGGGTCCTGTAGTGGTACCTAACTCATATACTATACTATATCTTATACTGAGCATAGCTCAAAACAATTTTTTTTTTATAAGAGGAACAAATTCTGTGAATTTTAAAACCAGATTTCAGTTTCTGAAAAAAGTTATTTTTAAGATTTAATTGCGAGTCTTGTACTATTGAGTTGGGTAACTAGTATGAGTAAATCCAGATTGTATACAGTTTTTGTATCTCCAACTACCACCACCCATACATACATTAAAACACAATAGTGCTGTTGACGATTAAACACTTCACTTGGTTCAGTTAATATTTTTGATAAATAATACATGTGCACATAACTTATCACCAAGTAGAAAAAACCATAAAGCTGATATCAGAAAAAGACAAATGAGGTAATAAATAAGCACTAACAAAACTTTATTTATTTGTTTATTCTTACGTTTTATTTACATAAATTTTCATTATTGTAATAATAATTTTGCAATACCGAAATGCAAAAACAAAATGTTATTTTTAAATATTAAAAATATTCTATACAGCTAACTACAATAAAAAAAGAAATAACATTTTCACCGAATCTACAATAATAAATTTTTATTTACATATGCAAGCACCAATTTAATTTAAATTTATGTTATTTACATTAAAAAATCTTTAATTAATAATCTTAATTACTTTTATAAGTTCTTTTATAACAACAAAATCAAAATATAGACAATAAAGACAAATCTTAACACATACTCTGTTCAAACATTTTCATCTCTGTTAATGATTTTCATGAATAGAAATAGACGAAAGTTGTCAAAAAATATTATAGGTACAATCATCCATCGATCATGTCACTTCAATATGTCGTAACCCTCATTTCTGTCAAAATCGAGATTTTGCACTTTACTGCATTACTAACCTAAAATATAGGCCCTAGAAAAATGTTGTAAGCCCCAGTGCGATATAAATAAATAAATAAGTGAATCGTAACTATTACAAATAACAAAAATCATAAATTTTAATAACAAAAAACTGCGCTCTGTAAAATTTCTATTTTGTGGCTTACGATACATTGAAGTGACAAAGTCCGCAATGTGGGAAGGGTTAGTTTTTCATTCATTTTAATAAAAATTTATTACATAAATAGCGTATTATGTATAGTTTTTCGTATACCTGACATTCATTTACTAATTTCTACGTTATAGATAAAAGTGAGCATTTGTTATAAAAAATTATGTTGATTTATAATTGTCTCTGATATAAAGAACTTTATTGTCCAATGGTTCAATTAACCATTTCTCAGGAATGGTTGGCCTGAGTGTAAAAAATACTACACCTCATTTATATGGCATACATATCATCCTCATCTCACTGGGTCATGGGGTTGCTTATTGTTTTTAATTGAACAGATTGTAACGTACATTTTTGGGACTAAAAAAATGTCCTGTAGTAGTATTGTAAATACATATTTCAAAGATTGTTAGGAAAAACAGGTGTTACAGGTAGACAGAGAGATAGAACTTGCCTGAAAAATACCATTCTTTTAAATGTAATGAAATAAATAGTGTGGAAAAATTATCAAAAACAATGAAATTGATTTACATGGCCACATCTGTGATTTTAAAAGAATGGTGTTTATCTTATGTTCACACAAAATATTTATTTGTTTGTGGATATTCACATCAAAAATAAAAAATTTGATGTTTTTTATAAAGTATTTGTGTATTCATTCAACTTCTATACTAATCTTCACAAAACCCATATTCTCCAGACCTCAGTATTTTATGTAAAAATTTATCTCATATGATTTAACTTTGTCTTTACTACTTTTTTCCAAATTCATGAACCTGATGAAACACCATGGTTAAATACACCTGGTCTTCAACTCAAGATCTCTTAGTATCAGACGCAGATTTAAAAATATACTGTGTGGTTTAGTAGTGTATCTATTGTCAATAGTTAGATTAAGATGTTAACTATACTAAGAACGAAATATTTTGGTGGGTCGAGTTCTCGCTTGTGTATCCCTTCCACAACCTCCTACGTACTCATAGACTCCCCTCACACTCTTTACAGTGTTACAAGAAGTACACTGTTTTTACATGTTAGATTAAATTAAAGTAGTTTATTCACAGTAGTTGGAAAATATATAATTATATTAATATAAATAAAGTATAAATAGAATGAGATAATTATGATTTACATAAAAATTTATGAAACACTGGGAAAATAATCACAACCGAATAACTACTTAAGGATACAATAACCGAACTGAAATACACGTCCATTAATATTTTCAAGACTAAAGGCCAACTGATCCACCGACAGTCCTACTTGTAGGCTAAAATCTTACTATTTTGTTCTTTATTATAATATCTTTGATACTGTAGATTTTGGCCGGCCGCATTGGCGCAGTTGGTAACGTGCTCGCCTCTCATCATACGGTCTTGGGTTCAAATCCCACTCAGGCACAGCTTTTTTATACGTTACAAAAAATTATTTTATCATTCACAGTTGCAACCCAACATCGTCGCTAATGGCCACAGTAGTTGATAGTTAAATTATTGGGCCGACCCGTAGTGTAGTGGTCAGCGCAACTGGCTACTATGCCGGGGTCCCGGGTTCGATTCCCGGTCAGGTCTGGCATTTTTTTCATCTGTAAATCACCACATATCATTACCTACGCACAAGCCCAAGGCTTATGTAGGCATCATCACTCGATAAAAAAAAAACGTAGATTTATAAACTCATTATTGTGTGTAGTTATAAAAGTGCATCATAAAGAAATTGTAGCATTATAGCAGCACTGAAGTCAATAAATTATTAATGTAGACAAAACTTGTATGTCTGGGCAACTCGAAAAATAATAAACAGCCTTCCGTATTTTATTTTTATTTTGATATACAGTCATAACAATATTATTACATTACATCACATTATAAAAATGTTTATACCAAACTTTGTTTTTTTCGTAATTTTGAATCCACGCAATTGAATTATTTATTTTGAATATTTATTTTATCTACATTATTCGCAGGGTGTGAAAAAAAATGTAATTTACATCTTGTTTTAATTTTCATACTAAATATAATTTTTACAGGTAATAAAACATACCTGCAGTAGTCTGTAAATTCAAATAGTATGATAAGCTATTTTTTAAACATAAAAATAGAACAGTTTGAATTTCCTTTTGAATACATACGTCGCAAATATAATAAATTATCACTTGATGTGTATTAGGTATTACAGGCGGAGTACGGTTTTTGAGCGTAAAGGGTGAAGTAAACTTTAAAATAAGGTGGAAGTTTCAAGTCACAGGAGGAGTAAGAGAGGAGAAGTTGTTCGATTGGTGAGAGGGGCGAAGTACACAGCAAACTCCCACCCGCCTAAATTTATCATATTTATTATAGACCGCATTTCTACGTCTAAAATTATTTAGATATTATAATTTTTCTTATCAATAAATTTTCATCAGATTCATCATTGCCCTAATAAGTCTGTTATTTCAAGCACCAAGAGTATGTGTATATATTTATCCGGTACCAAAAATTTTACAAAAACTAAATTCTATAATTTTTTAACAAAAATTTTAATAATTTTAAAGATAAAAAAATTTACTAGTTTATTACTAAGTTATTTAACATATTAAAAAACCTCTATGGATGGTTATCTATTACCTAATTGATAGACTACCTCATTACATAAAAAATTATCTAGGAAGCCTCTTCAGTGCTGCAAAGGCCTTCTATTAATGGCAATATATTTTTAAAACTATTGAAGAAATAAACTGAACTTATTTAACAATATCTATTAACAGGTTTGTACAACTTATATGCAATTACGAAATCAAGTTAAATCTAAAAATATGTGTAACATTTTTTTAAATTATTAATACATTTTGAAATTAATGTAGTGAAATCTCTCTATAACATTTTACATATTGACTATAAATAATGTTATAAAGCAATTTTATTGATCTCTAAACCTTTTAATTAATAAAATCGACAGTAATTTTCAACAAAATTTTTTTTTACATGTTTAACAACTAATTTGATTATTTTAAATGATTTAACAGTTTACCTAAATTTCACCCATGTACAATTTAAAAAAAAAAAATCTGGGAAACACTCACACGACTTTCTCTTGCCAATGCAAATAATTAACAATATAAACTAATTATTAGTAATAAAACATTAGAAATAAACAAAAAACCTAACCTAATTTTAATCATGAGTGAAAGAGGCAAAATGAAAACCAACCTTAGTTTGGTTTAATAACGTGGAAAATCACTCTCACGCTGAAGTAGGCTCTGTAGAGAAAAATGCCTAAAATAAAATTTGTAGATCTTTTAATTTCCTATAAATTTGATTATATACACTTTTGCCGTAAAATGGCAACCAATGGTAAAATGGCTAAGGCAGAAATCTTAAAAAAAAAAATCGATTTTTTTTTTTTACTTGTTTTTGTGAGAACAAAACAGAAAATTGCTAGTTACCGCTAAACTAAGCGTTATACAAAAAAATGTTTGAAATAAATGTCGTAGAATTTTAAATTCTCTACAACTTTTATTACATACATTTCTGCGCTAAAATGCATATTAAAGTCAAAATCTTAAGAAAACCATTTTTTTCTACGAGAGAACAGCCTCCCCAAGAATTTCAGCAAACATGGCGCCTACCTTGTCTTACAGAGCATAAAAAATGTAGTAAATGAGGCGATTTTTAAAAAAATCGTAGGAGCCATTTTTGAGAAAATTGCAAAAAGTGAAAAATGACACGAATAAACTACAACTTCTGGTTGACCGATTTTGATGAAAATGTTCATGTCGGGTCCTCTAGTGGAACTACTTTTATACAGATTTGAATACTACACAGTGGTTACTGGTGTACTCTAATGGTTGGGGTTCAATTAACCAGACTCTCTCAAGGAAAGTCGGCCTGAGTCTGTACAAGACTACATGTCATACATATCATCCTTATCTCAATGGGTCATGGGGTTCCTTACTGTTTTAAAATTGAATAAATTGCAACATACACACATTAGGTATTTTTTTTAAAAATTCATATTTTATACTTACATTACTTAAAAATTAAGCCAAACATTTTTATACAGTTACTGTCAAGAATATTATTGTTATACCAGTAAAATGTTGTAGAGAAATTTGACTGAAATTGTATTTATTTTAGTTAAAATAATCAAATTGAAATCACATTTCTTTATATTCTATTCCTAAATATTGTCAAAAGGGATGTTGTAATACAGTTTAAAATTTCAAAATCGGTCAAATTTTGTTTTTATAACAACACTACAATGATAAAATAAAATATTATGAATTTAATATATACATTCATAAATTTATTTACAATTTCTTTTTACCTCATTGTAAGAATATACTTATATTAAAAACTAATTTTAATATTATGTCGTTATAATCTAATGTAAATTTGTTTTAAATTACAAGCGATTTAACATTATTTTTAATAACCTATTTAAAATATGTACGTATAGCTATCTATCGTTGTAAAATTTCATTTCATTCATAAATAAACCGTCCAGAAATAACATTTGAAATTATAATTTTATAGATATTTTATTTTGATTGAATTTTAAAAATTTATTTTTTTTAGTACAAGATGATAAATTGTCATTTCTTTTTAATTTAAAAATTCATTCAATTAAGTTTTTCCCAGTTAAAAGAAAATTTATTCTTTCCTTTTCCTCAAATCATTCCTTTATAAGGCATTTTAAAACGTTTAATATTGAATATTATTATTATTGACCAAACTTATAAATGAAATTTTTTTAATTGTTTTAAAAATTCTGATTTAATTAGTAAATTGAAAATTTACTTTGAAGGTTCTGTTATCATTTTAGCCAGAGTACACACCAGAGATCCACAGTATGCAGTGTGACGCACACAGTATCGTAACGCACGCAGCTGCATCTCGATCACCAACCAGTCATTGTTTGGGGCTGCATGCCGCTCCCCGCTTGACCTAGTGGATGCGAGGATTGAAATTTTGGGCTATTGTGAGAACCACTGTCAGGTGTTGTTATTGTTTCTGCTATGATTGTACTAACCTACTCAATAATTCACGAATTATTATTGTTGTACTTGCGCTGTGAATTTGCACAAAATGCCTTTAATGGACAGTGATGGTGAAAATAAAACTTTTGTACAAGCAGTGGAACTATTTCCAGTTCTGTACGATTACAAATTGAAGGTGCACAGCAACCGAAACAAACTGGAAAAGGCATGGAGGGCACTCGCTGTCAAATTCAATGCAAAAGGTTCTTTCACTGGATGAATTTTTGAAGCCTGCTGGAATTATCCACAGCATGCCACTTCAAAGATGTCGTGCTTCTCCAGTATGTACCCTAGCGCATCTGCCTCGCTGCTGCTCAGGCACACGATGCATGCCACTTGCATCTAATGAAAGTTGTGCATCTCCGGGGTGTACCCAGGGTTAAACCTACATTTCTCAATACCTTACCGCATCTGAACTGGCACATGGATTGTGATATTAATCTGTTCATTTTTATATCCATTATGAATACATTCCAAAAAAAGTTTTCTTTAAAAAATAAAACAAACTACAATATCAGCAATATTATTAATCGTATTCACTAACTTTCAATGTAGAAAGGTAGCTAATCAAAAATTTCCCAGGCTCAAATATTTTTTTTATGGGCACTAAATAGTATTTTATTCTGAGGCACTATAATATATCAAAATGAAATATTTAAAATATGTTCAACAATACAAATATTTTACATTCAAACTAATTCAGTGTTATTTTTCTGATTATAAATTTGATATCCAAGTATTCTAAAAAGTTAATTCTAAAAATGTATCCTTCTGTTTTTAATTTTCTATCATCTACCTCTATATTTTTACAATATTTAAACTAATTTATATTTTTTTCTAATGACAAAAAGATATGTAAAATTTAATTTTTGAAGACCAATACATGCAGTGCTAGCCAACAATTTTAAACATGATCATATATAAAAAAATAAATTGATAGAGTTGACAAAAATTTCCTCTTCCATGTATCTCTAGGAATTTTGGTATAATAAAAACCCATAATACTAACTACTATAACCCTTAGAATCATGATAAAAACCTTACTGTCTATCATAAATGAGCAGGCCAGGTGACGGATTAAATGGAAGTGTACAAAGAAAACTTATTTCTATTACGAGTTTTATATTAAATTATCTTTATCTATAAAGTAATAAAAACAATAATAAAACAAAATAATTACATTAAAACTTGAAAATGAAACAGTTTTATTCATAAAATTTAATGGCCAGTTTTTTAACAGTTAAAATTATTCTAAATTTCAAATAAACAAACATATTATTGAAAAAATAAAAGCAATTGCCTCACCATTATAATTATAGTAGTAACAAATTTCCATTTCATAAATGTTTTCGTAATTGTTCATGTTTTAGCAAAATAGTTGTGCTGTCACGGATATAGAACGGAACAATGGATAAGCAGGAGATGGATAATTGGGAGTTTATTGTACCATTTTTTCATTTGGCGATCAAAAAATTGTAAAATATTTAATTTTTCACTGACCTGTAACAGCAATTATATTACTTGTTTCTTTCTTTACTTTTTTATATAATCCTACTTTCTATTACAATTAAAACTTTTTAATAAAGTTTTAAAAAGTTTGGTTTCAATTTTATGTACTCTGATGATGGTGAAACCAACAAAACATGTCAGCAGAAAGTAGGCTTAAATAAAAAAAAAGGTAAAAAACAAGTGATATAGCAGCTTTAACAGGTCAATGAAAAATTTAATATTTTTACAATAGGATTGAATATACACAATAAGAATTATTTAAAGATTAAGAAATTATTTTCTAAAAAGCAAACTTATATAACTTTTTAAGCCACCGATAGAAAATTAATGTCTTATCCAGATTACAAATATTGTTCAAAATAGTCATAATTATATTATCAAAGTTATAAGACCTAATGGGCTAATTAAATATGTTGTTTTTAATTTGCATTTGATGTGGCTGTACAATATTAAAAAAAATATTCTGAGATTTATCGGGCAAAAAGAAGAGAAAATTTAACATCACATACAAACTGTAAACCCCCAGTATCATCTGGCACTTATCTCAGGGTACAATACTCAAAAATATTCAAGATATTACATTATGTAATAAGAATGACTCTCATTAATGTGTATTTTAACAAAAAGGAATTTGCATGTACTGTAGGTACAATCAGTTTTTTAAATATAGTTGTATTTTTTACGTATTAATTGTTTATAAATTTTGGATAGCACATTTATATTATATTACAATATAAAACAGATTAATTCCAGTTACAATAAATTTATACTTCCATAACCCATCTTTTTGCTAAATGAACAACGGTACAGCTTTTAAAACTATAACATTTTAAAACAATACAATTATTTTACACAAGCCAACTCAGTAATTTGTGGTAATGGATACAAATCTAGAGAATCCAAAAAAAAAAATGGCTGTCTCGTCAACTATACTCTGAAGTAAGATCAACTCAGATCTCCAGGATACAAGTAATCAATAAAATATTTTCGTCAATCATAATAATTTTTTACCTTGAAACTTTATCAACTCTAAATTAAACAAGATAAATGATGGGCCCAAAAATAACTGGACTGAGAGCGAGCTGCCATTTGTAGGTGTAGTAAAGAGTTCTCCCACTACATGGGTTCAGTAGAGACCTTCAACAAACAACTGCCCAGATGGTGTCAGATTGTTTGATCATAAGCTGTGTTTCTCTTACTGTTGTCATGTTCTGCTTGCGACGTCATTAAACGTAAAGCCAATCTTCCACTGGCTTGTTGCTTGCTTACATTCTGTATCATACCCATAACACCAACTCTCATCACCTGTAAAGACTTAGGTCAAAAAATTTGGATCACTTTCAATCTTGTTTTTCAAGTCCTGACTCAAATTCAATCGAATGTTTTGTTGATCTTGTTTGAGAAGGCAACGAAAAATTTAGCAGCAACACGTCTAATTTGCAAATCCGCTGGCACAAGCTCCAACTCACGCCTGTCTCTTCAGAAATTTCATCAATCATGAAACGACGATCCTCACTGATTTTTGGCAGATTTTTTCAAGTTTTCATCATTTTGAGATGTTGAAGGGCACCCAGAATGAACATGGCCTTTGACACTCATCTCACCACGTTTAAAGCACCCAAACCACTCGAAAACTTAAGTGCAGTTCATAGCATCCTCCTTGAAAGCCTGTTGAAGCATTTGGTAAGCTTCCGTTGTCAATTTTTCAAGCAGGAAAAACACTCTTTGTCCTTTTAAATCTGCCTTAATGACGTCACAGATGAAACACGACAACAGTAAGAGAAACACAACACTATGATCAAACGTTAACCTACAAACTGACGCCATCTGGGTAGTTGTTTGTTGAAGGTCTCTACTAGCTCTAACTAGCAGGAGAACTCTCTGCTATATCTTGTCACCGACCGGGGCTGACGACACGTGGCAAAACCTTGTTTGAAAAATTGGTGGCTCTGCAACGGGCCGTTGTTGGCGGTCGGAAACGGCGAGCCGGCGTGGGGTAGAAGTGGAGCCTGAAGAGTGACGGCTTGGCTACCAGGTTCAAGCCTAGCCTTCCCTCAGCAGCATGGTAGTAGTGGCCCCCAGAGCCCCGCAGTGTCGGTTCGGCATAGGCCGCCTGCCGATAGCGTGGCCAAGGCGGTTCTCTCCTGGTCGGCGAAGGCTGACCGGTGCGGGAATGTAGCGTCCGGTCTGGAGCTCTTCTTCTGGTGTTCTTCTCTGGTAGAGAGTTGGTTAAAGAGCCACCCTCGCAGGCCAGGGCTGTCCCTTAAATCCCCCTCCTGCAAGTCCACTTCAAGGTGGAGGGAGGCACCGTAGACTCGGCGCGCCTGTACCACTACTCGCGGCAGAAGTCTAAAAATTGTAGCACAATTTCAGTCCAGTTTTTTTTTGGGTCCTGCCTTGTGTGTAAAGTCTTGGATTCTAAATAACAATTTTCTGCAATTTCTTGCTGTAACCAAAAGCATTCATTATTTGAGGTACCATAATTTTCCACTCAATAGTGTTAGCTGTTCTTTTAAAAACTATTAAATTTTTTTACTTAAATACATTCATTACAACTTTACAAACCACCTTACACTAAATTTACGTCCAATTTAACATAAACTTTTGCCCATACTATTATGGAAGCAGAACTGATATATTTTTAAAATTACTGAAGTAGTTTTAAAGTTTGTTAGTTTCATTATCGAGAAAATGTGCATAAACTTTTAATTGAATTATGTAATAGTTACTAAACTTACTGAATTCAAAATAAATATTATATACTGTGTAAATTCACTAGCCAATGTGATTGGGGGACAAAGGTTACTTGGATACTAAAAAAGCTCGGATAAAACAGAACCATTAGAAAATTATATGTTATTAAGGCTTCTCTTTTTTATACATGATAATGTGATACAAGATAATAAGTGATAAAAAAGATCTGATTAAGAATTGAATGCAGGACTTCTCGCATAGAAGCCAGTTGTGCTAACCACTACATCACACATCAGCCTTGGTACTAGAACTAATTACAAATATTTACATTTTTATAATAAGCATTACCATAAACAATTTTTTATGAGTGTATAATTACTTAAAACATACAGTAGCCCTATAATAATTGAATCATGTATTTCAGAAAAGTACAACGATAACTTTTACCAATTTTGAGAAGAATACAACAAACTGTTATAAACTTTTTCACTTTCCTGACCCATGAATGGTTTCAGCTCAGGACATTGCTGTCACTACTTGCCATCATGAAAATTGCAGTATACAAAATATATTTTGCACTAAATTTTTAAATTTGAAAAAGTGGGCAACTGAGGTACTTTTTAGCATTTAACAAGTTTTTACTCTTTCATTATCCTGAGGAATAAACCACATTGTTAAATCTATTACAGCCAAATTATTAAGTTCCTGATAGTCCAGAATTTTAAGTTATATTTTGTTTATAACTCTCCAAATCCACTATTCCTTTTCCTAATATTTTTTAAGACTTTCAGTCAGATATATTTAATTTTTATGAATTGTTTTTAACACAATAACAGCAAATTTGAATACTAGACAGTGGTTACCAATGTACTTTGATGGTTTGAGTTCAATTAACCATACTATCTCAGGAATGGTCAACCTGAGTTTGTACAAGACTATACATCATTTACATATCACGCACATCATCCTCATTTCATTGGGTCATGGGGTTGCTTATTGTTCTTAAATTAAACAGATTACAAAGTACTCAATAGTAGGTAACTTTTTATTCAGTAACATGCATACTCCTTCAAAGACTGTAAATCTGTCAACCTGAAAAATGCAAAAAGGTGACTGGAGTCCCTTTGGAAATACACGATTAAATTTTCTTTTTGTTTAACGTCTGACTGATGATTCAATCAGGATTAATTATAATTTTGTAAATTGTGTATCAGTTATTATAAAAAAATTGGTATTCTTCAATGTGAAACTTTACAAAAGTGTGTAAAAACTAAAAGGCAATTTAAAAAAGCAGAATTCTTTCACAGAATAACAATAACAGGTCTATAGAATACAGTATTGCACATTTAGGCAAGTTTTTCTGTAAAAACATATTTTGATTGTTTTTGTTTGTTGTAAGTTGTCACTTCTTTTGCCTGCCACTGTGTTTCACCACTGGTTCAATATAATGTAACTTTTCTTAAATCTTGGTTTAAAAAAACAAGCAACATTTAATCTATAAGGCAGGAAAAAGGACGCCAGGTTCGATTCCCGGCTAGGGTCTAGAAATTTTTGCAAGTCAAAACCTGCTGTTTCAGTTGAATAACTCATAGTAGTCACTAATAACCAAGCTATTGATGCGTTTTTAAATTTAAAAAAATAAATTGTCTTTTTAAGAGATATTCCTGTTAATTTGTTTAATTACCCAAAGGGTTAGTCAAGTGATAAAGTGATTGAAATGAGTCAGCTATTTAACAACTGATTTTCAGAGATGAAGGTTCTTGGTTCAAATCCTAGTATAGGTAGTTATTTTTTTTACATGAATTTGAATACTAGACAGTGGTTACTGATGTAGTTTGATGGTTAAGGTTCAATTAACCACACCCTCTCAGGAATGGTTAGCCTACGTCTGTATAAGACTACATCTTATTAACATGTCATACATATCATTCTCATTTCACTGAGTTATGGGGTTGCTTATTTTTCTTAAATTGAACAGATTGCAACATACATATATATAATAGTAATTTAAAAAAAAATTGTTTTATTAAAAGAAATCATTAGGAGCAACATTTTGAAACACATGTATTTCATTAATATTTTCGATGTTGAAAAGTCGAATAAGAGTTGAAAGAGAAGCCATAGGAACTGACCAAAACTTACAATGGTTACCGACACAAATCATTACAGCCATTAGAATATGAATGACTGAATTTCATGTTCCGTAAGATGATTACACCGATTCAGATATTTTGCTCGGTCAATCCAGAATCTTGGATAAGCAAGTTTTTACTGTACACAATATGTTCATCCATAATTTCTTATGAACATACCAATAAAAAACTTTACATACAAACATTTTTACAACTCCCTCAAAATCAATTGTAATCTATTTTGACAACATAGACAAAACATAATTACACAGTTGACATCATAAGCTGATAAATGTTAATTATAATTATTTAAAAACATTATTTTTACTTCATAATCTTATTTATTTATATATTCTGCATAAGAACGCTAGTGTTTTGCACAATAATGTCCAAAATAACAATGCTTAAAATTATTTCATAACAATCAAAAATTGATCAAAAGAAACAAAATGAAATAAAATTTATTCTTCACTACATCATTTTTAACACTAATTATGTTTAATTGTCACATTAAAACTTAAAAACAGTAAAACATTATAACATCTTTTTTTATTACGTAAGTACTAAAATTGAGCAAATTGTTGAATCATTTTAGGAAAACTTTTATGTCATAACAATTCACAAATAAATGTTCATTTTTATTTATTTTAAACATCGTTAAAAATGCATTACTTGAATAGAATTGGTTGTTCATTTTTAAACAGTCTTATATCTAACAATAAAATTTTAATTATACATAATTTAAATTAAGTTGCCACAGTTAACAATTTATTTAACGATTATTTAGATTTAATGTAGTAAAACACAAAAATAATTTTAATAGCAATAAATTTTGAAAAAAATTACGACTAGTTGTCAGTAAACTAAATACAGTAAAAACATGAAAATGTTTCAGAATTTATTTAGAAACTGAAAATCATCACTTTAGCAGTCAAGTACACTATCAACTGAACCACCACATCCACCTATAACTTGAGACTAAGTTTTATTGAATTGAGAACATTAATAATATCTAAAACTAGAAACCAATAGAATACATTAAAAAATATAAAATTAAGTTTGGAACAATTCCTTAGAAATACAGTTTTGTGTATGTTGATATTACAAAATTACCAATTACATAAAATAAAACATGATTACCCTTAATAAATGGTTTACTAAAAATTTTATCCACCATTTGATTCTAGAAAAATAAAAAAAATTCAAGTGATGTAATTGTGGGGATATTTTTACTTCTTTGTTGAATACGTTTTTTATAGTTTCCCTATTTAAGGTTGCAGAAAGAAAATAAATTAAGCTATACGTGCCATATTTTCTTATAATCCTTTCAAATTCTAACTTAATTTATTTCTGAAGGACATACAGGATTTGTCCTTAAGTAATGAGATCAGCCAGCGTACAGCGCTCCAGTCACCAGCAGGTGGATTAAATTTTGCAAATTACCTCCGCAAAAACGCTTCCAAGACGTTTGCCTTGGTTAAGGAGGCTTACAAAGGCGATGCCCTGTCAAGGACTCCAGTTTTTCAGTGGTTCAACGAGTTCAAGAAGGGGTGGGAGAATGTGGAAGACATGAAACAATCTGGATGCCAATCAATGAGTGATTTCACCAAAAATGTGGGCAAAGTAAAAAAATCTCCTGGACTATGATCATCATTTGAGTGCAAGATTAATCGCTGAAGACCTCAACATGTCCAAGAGAACAGTTCACAAAATTACAGTTCTGAAAATTTGAACATGAAGAAGGTTTGTGTGAAATCAGTGCAAAAAGTGTTGAGGCCCACACTGCCTCCCTGGTCCATATGGGTGTTGCAACCTTACCGCACCCACCGTGCAGCCCCAACATGAGCCGGCAGACTTTTTCCTGTAATGAAAGCTCAATAGAAGCCTGAAAGGTCACCATTTCAAAGATGTTACTGCCATCCAACGAGCTGTCACAGAGTCTCTGCAAGAGAATACGGTGCTGACTTCTGAGGAGCCTTTGCAGCATGGGAATTGTGTTGGCAGCAGTGTATTAACATCGAAAGAGACTAATTTAAAGACTTGTAACAAGTTGTACCAATTGAACCAATGAATTCTTTTTACCAGACTCTGTTGCATTACTTTACGGACAAATCCTGTATGCTTCAGACTCATTTCAATTCGGTAGTGGAAACTACTAAAAAACTCATTTTCTTATCAAGTGATACATAAGCCTTTGCTCTTTGTAGGTGACATGAGGTGAAATAAAAATGAAATAATGACCGGATATTGAACCCAGGGCCCTTGGTACAAATGCCAATTGCACTGACCAATACACCAACAGTATTTCATGAGATAGTTACAGCTAAATGTCTCTTTGAATTTTTCAAACTGTTTAAAAAAAACTCATCTCAAATTTCGCACTATGATATGAGCCTCATCATTGGTTTTATACATAAGATTCTCTCTCAAAATACAATTAAACATATTTATTCTTAGGTGTTTCATTCCAACATATTTACCAGAAAAAGTTGAAACTACAGTTTCTTAAACAGTCTGGTTACTCAATCAACTTGTAAATCACCAGGGAATCTAAACAAATATTCTCACATTTTTAGCATGTTGTAACATCTTTTGAATGAGAAAGATAGTCAGAATTTATACTAGTCAGTGAGAAAAGGATTAACTCTAAAATATTTTTCAGTATAATAATAGAAATTCAAAATAAACTTATCACTCAGCAATTAATTATGTATTAAATGCCTTAATAAATACCTGAACATTAAAAAAAAACATGACCCGGTCGACAGGAAAATTGAGTCCTTGACAAACCTGAAGACTAAATAAACTAATTACCTAATAAGGCTTGTTTTACATTCGACTATTTTGTAATTACTGCTAATGCAGACAATAAGAAAGGTGATAGATAATAATGAGTGATGAAAAAATGCCAGACCTGACCGGGAATTGAACCCGGAACCCCAGCGTAGAAGCCAGTTGTGCTAACTACACCATAGGGCAGCTGACAAAAACTTTTTAACAGATATTTGAGTGAACACTACTACATAAAAAAAAAGTTGCTTATTTTCAAGTTTCTTTAATTCTTCTTGGGGAGGGCTGGCCACCATCTCTCCTCACCATCATAACTGTCACATGAGAAAAAAATATCATGATCGTCTCAATAGATAATCCATTAATTGGTGGCAATTTTTAAAATTGTCATCTATCATTTTCCTTTGTCCATCCATCACACCCATTTGCCAAAATCTACAAGAGATAGCAACAAACGGTTTTCAAATTCATAATCTACACAAAAAATTAGTGGGCCTAGATTGGGTTTGAAGTTCTGGTTTCAACCGGAAGTGGCCCAAAACCGGAAGTCAAGAAATGAAAGTTGGGAATTTGGAAACAAAAATAGTGTCATTCGATTCCTCTTAAAGAGTAGACACAGAAATCACTAATGGTTTTTTAAAAACCTTTTCTTTTAGGTAGGCCATTATAAAAATTGCCAACACCCATGAGACGCATAGTCTCATGAAAGGGATTTTACAATTTATGTAATTTTTTGCTTTATGTTCGACTGTAGTGCACATTAAGGCCAATACAGACAGAGAACTATGATAGAGTGTTGGAAACTTAACAGATCTGACCAAGAATGAAACCAAGGATCTCTGACATAAATGCTGAAGACATTAACCCATATACTGTTCCTAATGATGTTTTATAATTTTAAACAATGGTGAAAATTAATACGAGATATACAAGCAATATCTTTTAAAAGATAGATTTTTTTAAAAATTTATTTAAAACTGCATCAACCCCTTGATCATAAGTGACTAATATATGTTATAGAATGTTTATAGTGGGTTTTAAATTGTTAAAATTTTCAGACTAACTAGAAATCAATTTTGGAACCTTCTTTTTTTTAGGTCTATCACAACAGTAAAAACAATGCCAAGAAGGCGAACAGAGAAGAATTTATTTTGAAATCAAAATTACTTCGTTAATCAATCAGATAACGGCAAAAATTTTAAAAGGTAAAAATAAAAAATTTATTCGAATAAAAATTAAGTAAACATTCATAGAAATGTAAAGGAAAGGGGTTTTAAAAGCATAACTTACTGTTTCATACATGAACCCAAATTAACCCGTTCACCCATTCCAATTAATCTACAATTTCTTTAAACAGATTGGTTGAACTCGAATCTTATAGTATCCAAAAAAATTTAATTCTTATACAATTTAATCTTTCCATTCGTTTTTGAATCATACAATCAATCTTTTTCCCATAAAAATCCTTTGTTCATAAATGCAAATAACATTCAAAACCATAAAGAGCACATTTTACATCGTCGACAAAATAATTTCATAACATTATATAAAAGTAATGAGAATAATTCAAGCATATTTTTTCATACAAAATTTTATTTCCAAGTAGAAACAAAAAAAAAAATTAAAATAAAGACAACCTAGAGATCTTAAAATTATAACATAACAATGAGCAATTTAGTTAACTAAATAATATCAACAATAATTATAATAAAAATAAATTTAATAAATCAAGGTACTGTATCTCATGCGTTGTACACAATAATTTTTTTATGCGTTGTACACTAAATTTCTTTTTGAAATGTGTTTTTGTTGTTAGGCATAAATTAAATTGTCTTATCTTAAACACAAATTTGTATATTTTAAAAACTATATTTTGTTACTGGTTATAAATCATAACACATGCTTATCATAAATTATAAATATAACTGATTATATAAATTCAAACGAAGAAATTTTTTTTAACCCTTTCTACTTTTTAAATATTATTTAGCTGGCACTACATTTTGTACTTTAGTTACCTTGTTAAAACTTTTATTTTATTAAAATTTAATTTAGATTTTAAACCAGTATGAATAAAAATATTTCTTTAACCAGTTTATTTTTATAATTTTCTATTGTTGTTTAGGTCATCAGCCTAAAAGGCTGGTTTGAACCTGTAGAGGTTTTACTAAGTAAAATGAGGAGTGAGGTGGTTTACCATTGCCTTCCTCACTGAGTGGAAAAGTACGCTTATCAGCATGCCGGGCCCTCTGAAAAGCACTTATTTTCCACTCTGCAAATGACACCTTCACTTTATTAACCACAGGGTCTGGCTGTATAATGAAATTCATTACTTTCAGAGGAGATAACTCTGAATAGTGTCTTTTACACCTCTACCTCTTCTGTTCTTAAATGGTCCAGTCATTTAATTGGCTGACCATGTGATAAGAAACAAAACTATTTATTTTAGCCCTGCAACGAACAGATTGAGTGTAAATAATTTGACACTCCACCTGTCTGTTATGGGTACAATTTTCTATTAAATATTAATTTTAAATATTGTAAATTAATTATAAAAACATAAGACAAATATGTAATATGATTTCATGTGTACACAATGTGCATATGCAATGTGCTTGGACAGATATGCAATTTCAAAAGATTTTTAGGAACATATTAAACATATAAAGTTCAATAATTAACACATATAATTCGGAGCTATACTAGACCCCCCCACTGTTAATCACATGTTAGTGGCGTGCACTAACGTAGTTGGTAACGTGCTCGCTTCTCATCATGCGATCTTGGGTTCAAATCCCATTTAGGCACGGCATATTTTCATACGTTACAAAATATCATTTCATCCTTCATCGTCTGCATTAACAGTAATTGCAGAACAGTCGGACGTTAAGCCAAAAAAAAGAGGCGAGCACTAACTACAAAGATCTCAGAAGGAGATAAAAAATGAGTGGAAGAATTAAATAAAATTTGCAACTTTATTTGGAATTTGATAAGTCGATTATTTAGCTATATACAACAGAATAAGTTTAATTGTTTACGTTACTTTATGTATAAATTTTTTTGTGTCGCACATTTGGTGGGTGCTTTTCACCCGGGATATGAGTTTTAAATGTACCACATTTGAAGAAGTTCCTTATAAGAACCCAAATACATTTTTTTTTAATTGTTGAAGGCCAATACACCCTTGGTAGTCAAGAGGATATCAAGTTCGCATTTTAACTGATGAAGCGAACGTGATTATGATTTGAATCAAGTTGACAACACTGATATTTCTGGTTGCAATATGTTTCTTTGGTAGGGTTCTTTTTTAACATAATCTTGACAAGAGATACTGACCAATAAACTTAGTTAAGACAACAGTAATGCCCTAGTGGCACAATTGAATTAAAGGTCTTGGATTTGATTCCCAGCAAAAATGTAATTATTTTTAAAAAGCTCACTATGCCAACAGTTCAATATCAACTAAATTAATCTGATAATAAAAATTACAAATTAGAATAATTTTTTAAATTTTATTTTAACGTTGCTTCAACCACTCGGTTATTAATGACTATGGTAGGTTATGTTACTGTGGGTTTTAACTTGTGAAAAATTTCCAGACCCTAGTCAGGAATTGAACCTGGAACCTCCACGTTGTGGGCTAGCATGCTACCACTATGCTACGGAGGCAGTCAGAATAAATTTTTAATTAGTTACGCCTGCCAATTCTTTTATTTATTTACTAAAATAAAGAAAAATATACAATGTAGGGGCCTTTTGAGCTACTGACACTTGTTAATTTGTGTGTGTACTTCAAGCTAAAATACATCCTTGTACTAATGTGCGAAAATTAATATGAATTTAACTTAAACAGAATGTATGCAATAATATTACCAGTAATTGTGCTAACACACTGACCCCCTTTCTTGGAGGTAGTACCTAACCTAATTGCAAAATATTTAAATCGGAACTTTTAATATTTTGAAATTAAAAAAATCCTGTTTTTTACAATGATTCAATGACATGGATTACTCAAAAAATTGTATGAAATATATTTCAATTTCTTTTTACTAAATCCTGTTTTGGAATTTAGTAGTTCTTCATTTCCCCACCACTTTTCCACTACTAATTATTTAGTGATATTTCCCCTCAATTTATTAGAATTTTTATTTGAATTCCACAGTTTCTACAAAAATTTTAAATGAAAAATGAAAAACTTTTTGTCAGAATGATATTCGGTTGACATTATCTTGTTCTTTAAATCCTAATTTTTCTGTTCCAAGTTTTGAAAACAAAAATTTTAGTAAGAAACAGAAATTCTAATGTAGTTATTTTTATGTGCCCAAAAAATTCCTGTTCTTATTTTACTTAAAATATGAATTAAGTAGATAAAACTACAATCATTAAAAAAGCAATAATAAAAATAAATAAAATAAATTAATAGCAGGTAACAAAATGTGATGTAAAATTTAAACAATTTATTTTACGGCTAAACTATGACCTATAAAACTGCTATTTTTAAATACAAGTTTACAATATAAATACGTATTTTATTTATTTTCATTTTTATTACAGTTTATAAATGTACAAAATCAAACATGCTCAATAGTACTTCTAAAATGAATTTCTAAGCAAGATTATTCTTTTGGAACAGACAATATTTAAAAGATACCTTTTATTTCTCCAATGAATATACGAGAGCAGTTTTATTTTTTAAGGTCTGATCGGTCACGGAATTAAAACCCCCACAAATATCTGATGAACCTTCGTGTAGATGTGTTTCCCAGCTTCTCTAATATGGCCGCCAATAACATCACCTCGGTCTGTTGAGTTCTGAACGTGCAGCAAGCATGTAAACATGGCTACAACAATACCATCTCCCGCCAAGTATGAAGTGCGTGCGGTAATTCAATTTTCCCATCTCACACATAATTTGTGGCACTGAAGTCTCTCATTGACAATTACATACAGATCTGACCTTGAAATTTCAGGAAAAGAATCACTCAACACAAAAATTGTAAACCACAATCATTTTCTCGAATCGTCTGATCCGTTTGCTGAACAAGATCATCGGTTTGCTTCCTTCCCAGGCTGCCTGCATCATGAACTTCTGTACATCCTGCTTTAAAGTTCCTGCACCATTGTCGCACTTTCCTATCGCTCATACAAGTCTCATTGAACACATTAATTATTTGGCGATAAATTGGACCCCCAGCCTGAAGAAATTGAATTACCGCACGCACTTTAAATTAGGCAGGAGATGGTATTTTTGTAGCTACGTTTACATGCTCGCTGTGCATTCAGAATTGAACAGACCAAGGTGATGCTAATGGCGCCCATATTAGAGAAGCTGCACAGATCAGATATTTGTGGCTGCTTTAATTCCGTGACCGATCAGACCTTGAAAAAAAAGGCCCTAGTATTTAATATCGCATGAATATTTTTCAACAACCCTGAGCGTTATTTGTTTTGTTTTTAAAGTAATATTAAAAACAGATTAAAGTTCTTAACGTTTTGTAATCAAGAGATTGTTGTCAATTCAAAATCTGTTACATCCTACAGCATAATCTGTTCAAGCGATATTTTACAGAACAAGAGTACTTCAAGAAAATGATACTCCATAAAACTAAACACATTTCCATTCTTCAATTTTTTTTGAGTTTTAGTTGTCCCAGTCAAGGTTTTTGTTAACTTTCCTCAACTACTCCAAATGAATACCTCGCAGTCCCCTTTTGGTGTTCTATGCAGTAGCATTACGTTCCCAATCCCTCTCCCAAATTTGGACACATGTAAAGGAGAAACAAGACAGCTTCAGCTCCAATCTCCATATTGCAATCCACCATATACAGCCATTTTAAATAATACTACTACATTGTATAGTAATGGTATGTTTGACCCAGCATGTTAACTTAGTCACATACTAAAAAAATCTGTAGCGAAAAAAATGTATAATTTGCGCCTCAAATATAATAATAAATTATTATAAATAAATAATAACTCACACTAGTTTTTGGGTTCGTAATCTACACAAAAAGTTAGTGGGTCTAAATTGGGTTTGAAGTTCCAATTTTGACCAAAAGTGGCCCAAAACCGTAAATCAAGAAATCAAAGTCGGAATTTGGAAACAAAGTAATGTCATTAGATTCCTCTTAAAGAGTAAATACAGATATCACTACTGGTTTTTGCCATAAGTCAAAGGTACGCGTTTTAAAAATGGCCACCAGCCAGCCATTAATGTCATGAGACATGTCTCATGAAAGGAGCTTTTTTTTGATCAATTCATTTTATTCTATTTAACTGGTAAGAAGCGGTTCTTCTGGAAGATGGAAATCAAGTTTTGACAAAAACCGGCTAGTACAATGAGACATCGCTACAAATTAATTGTGTTGCAGATACCAGAATTCATTATGATAACATATGAAAACATCAACGCAACAATAAATATTGTGCTTTTAAAAGAAAGTTTTTGACAGGAGACTACTATACTAAAACGATCTGCACTTCTACACACAAATTCCTTTGCCTATACAAAAAAATAAACATACATATATTTACATTCACCACTGTAATAAAAATATACAAAATTCCTTCTACAATTCAATTGTCTTAATTTTAACATCATAAATCAAAATGAAAAACAAAACTAAACTGATAAAACTTATTTATAGTAGAAAGGGTTAAAATAAAATTATTAGTCACAAAAAAAACTGATAACAATATTAATTGCACAAAAACCTTAAAAATTAAAATACTCCTTAAATTAGAACTTACATTAGAAATTATTTAAATTAAAATCGTCTACTACATTAATTAAAATAAAATAACTAATAAACACTTTTTACATAACTACAAAAATAGCCTGTACACTTTTTTAACTTAAAAAATAATCATTTATTAATTAAAAGTAAACACATTTATTATATATAGATATTATATTAACTAAAAATAAGTAAGTACAATAGTTTTAATTAGCTATAAAACAAGTTGTTATTTGTATTAAGAGAATTCAACTTAACAATGTTGTAGTAATCCAAGTGCACACACGTAGTAAAAACAAATTGGTTACTGAGACGTGAAAACTGAATCAAATGAAAACATATATATTTCGTTTTAGAGAACCTTTACATGCATCCATTATCATAAATTAGGCCACACGAATAACACAAACATGTTATAATCATTATCAATATTACAATTAAGTGGATTTGTTTTTTGTAACTAGTCTGGCCTATAAATTGGAATTTTAGGTATAAACTCGATGAGCAAAACCTGAGAACAAATACAAAAAAAAATTTTTTATTTATTATTTACAACCTTACAAAAACTAAATACATAATGAACATCAGAACAACCTTTTGCCACTTGAAGGCACAACACGGGAAAATATTTGAAAGTTGTTAGCTTCAAGTACCTCAAGGAAATAATATAAATGAAGACAAACGAAGAAGAAGTGAACAACAGCAAACACGGAAAGTTGGCTGATGCACTCTGAGGAACTCACCACTTGTATAAGGAGAAAGTACTCTCAAGACAAGCCAAGATTAGATATTATAATACTATGATAAAACATACATGTCAGTACGCAAGTGAGAGCCTTACAATAATGGGGAAGGCTCGTCTAAGAGAAGAAAAGCAAAGAAATTTGAGGGAAAGATCCTCCGCAAGATAACTGGTTTGAAGATAGTAAACAGACAACATAGGTTATGAGAACGAGAAGAACTGAACAAGGAAAATGAATGATTAATGGAAATCAATCAGAAAAAGAAGACCAAATTTTATGGTCACCTGTATAGCATGGATGACAACCAGTTGACAAAACAAATTTTTTAGACCCCAAAGAATAGACCTAAGGTGTCAGATAAATGATTTAAAGTCAGAAAGGATATTGAGAAAACTGAAATATAAAATGAGAAAACTTAATGAACCAAACAAAATTCAGACAACTAATTACAGACTTTAAGGGCTTCCATGAAGAGCAAAAAAAAGATATAGAGTGGACAAAAGAATGGAGAAAAGCCTACAGAAAATGAATGTAGAGAATGTGGGCTGTAAAACAGCTTCCTCAAACATCTGTCACCACACGTGGTCTAAAATTGGCCCTATTTGGAAAAACAATTTACAAGCTAACAAACTACTAACAGGAAAAATACACATTAATTTTTACAACAATTATTACTTAAATTTCAACTGGAAATTACTTTCATGAATAAGGCGCCCTGAGAATTGATGAACTGGGAGTTTTGGCTCCAGCAAATGGGAATGATGTCAACGCACAACAATACGTTACTTATCTTTATTATATAATGTAAGAAATCATTCAAGAGATTTCTTTTAGCTACTCCAACTCTAGCACTTAACCTGGCTAAGTTGAGCAACCCAACTGAAAGGTTGGGTAACCAACCCCCATTGGACACTACGTGGTGAACTGATCTGTACTAGGAAACTGAGGATTTTGTTCTTCAGTTCTAACACTGTCACAATGGGAGGGAAGTGACCTTAATGCTTGATGGTTCCACACCACCTTGAATACACCGTTGGCACATTGGTTAGTACAACTGGCTATTACGCCGGGGTCCCGGGTTCGATTCCTGGTCAGGTCTAAGTGACTGTAAGGAGACATACCCTCCCCAACTATACTTTTGTTGAAGCACTACTCCTTCCTTAAGGACTGATGGTCAGGTGGCTCAGAAGAGACGAGATGCACAGAGTCAAAAATAATGTTTGTACTATTTTAGCCAATTGTAACTATCAATGAAATTTATAGTTAGGTATAAACATTGGTTCAACCTGGATTGTCATGTGTCAAGTAGTTAACAGACCTATGTTACCCGAATGACTCTTACGCTTGACATTACAGCTCCCCAGGAGCAAACCTTCGACATAACAATTATAGCTTCATTGTAAGGCTGATTAATTACATGAAGTAAAATTTTTGAAATAATCTAGAGAATTAAAAGAAACGTAGGACACGAAAATTGGAAAAAGCACTGAAAATGAAGAAATAATTTGATCTTTAGAATATGGAATAAAATGAAATAGGGTTGGTATGGAAAGTGGTAAGTATTGGAGAAAGCTGAGAATGTTGGCAATGGACAGGAGGGAACTCAGAAGTTTTAATAATTACCTGATGCTGCAAGGCTGATGGGATAGATAAAGAAGGTACAGCCTGTGCTAAGAAAAAAAAGTGGAAGGGACCACTACAATAAGCTTTTTTTTTAATTTTAGTTTTAGCTTTTACTTGTTAACAGAAATTGTACATCATTGACCACTACCCAATTTTATTGCTGCTTTTTACTTTATTAATGATGTAGATTAGGGATGAATTTTGAACAGAAACCATCACCGGAGTTAGTTCAGGAGTGACTGTCAGGTGGTCACCATACAAAGTCACTTGCCCAACAGGAAGTACTTAACAATTAACAGTAACTCTCTACCAGCTGAATGACAGGGTTGGCCTGAAGGCCTACAATAAACTTAAAAACATGATAAAACAAAAAAAAAGAAATTTATATAAATAGAAAGATACGTAATTAACAGAATTTAACGTATTACAGATATTAACATAAGCTGAAATTACTGAAATAAGAGATTTCAGATTTGGAAATTGTACAGACATTAACTAATTTGTTCAATAGACAAGAAAGCTTGAGATGTAAAAAAACCAATACATATTTGACGACAGAAAAAAAATACAAAACGTATAAACACAACTAGAAAATTTTAAATGACATCACACAAAAAGAAAAGAAAAGAATACTTACGTATTCCATCATAGATGAAGAGTCACAGCGTTGTTTAGCCAGTCTCCAATGCATCCCCAATTTATGATATAGGTGACTGTTTTCCCATTCCAACAATTTATCTATTGAGTGTTGTGTCTAAAACAATAAAAAAACATGTAAAAAATACAACAAGTGAATATACACAAAACTATCAGTAAACATCATAACTGGTAACCAAAATCAACTATAACAAAAAAAGGAATTCTAAAGGGAAAATGGTCTAAATATCTGCTACGATATAAATGTACGGGTGTGGCTATTAAATAACGAGACTTGACGTAAAAAAATTTATTTTAATTTTATACATAATCACTTATTGTCACCAATATACACTCCTTCACTATCCCTACAACACTCCATGTGTATTTCCCATTGTTGGAAACAGTGCTGGAAGTCATCTTCTGTCAGCTCCTTCAGGATACATGCTGCTTTCTCTTTCACAGCTTCCACAGACTTAAATCTTGTCCCTTTTAATGCAGATTACACCTTAGGGAACAGGTAGAAGATAACAACATGTGATGAAACGTGGTTTTTTACTTATGATCCGGAAACCAAGCGCAATCCATGCACTGGAAGAGCCGAACTTCACCGAAAGCCAAAAAAGCTCGAATGAGCAAGTCAAAATTTAAAGCAATGACGATTGTTTTTTTTTTATATCCATGGGATTGCGTACCTTCACTGGGTTTCTGAAGGTCAAAAAATTAATCAATATTAATACCTTGAGGTACTTTCTAAACTACGTCAAAGAGTAATGAAAAAACGCCCCGAAATGTGGAAGGACACATCATGAGTTCTCCACCAAGACAATGCACCAGCTCATTCCGCCTTATCTGTCAAGAGGTTCCTAGCCAAGTACAGCATCTCAGTGTTAGAACATCCACCTTATTCACCAGATCTTGCACCACGTGACTTCTACCTGTTCCTTAAGGTTAAATCTGCATTAAAAGGGAAAAGATTTGAGTCTGTGGAAGCTTTAAAAGAGAAAGTGGCATGTGTCCTGAAGGAGCTGACAGAAGATGACTTCCAGCACTGTTTCCAACAATGGAAAATTCGCATGGAGCGTTCTACGGATAGAGAACGAGTGTATATTGAAGGTGACAATAAGTGATTATGTATAAAATTAAAATTAAATTTTTTACGTCATCAGTCTCGTTATTTAATAGCTACACCTCGTATCTGATTACATTCAAATAGCTCACAAACCATTTACAATAATTTTCACTTAGACACACTTACATACTTTTTCAAATAATATTTATAACAAAAATAAGGGCTCTAGGAGTCGACTTAGGGAGGGCTTCGATTGGGTGTGATGAAGCATAACCCACCAACCAACAATGTAACATGATACACATAAATAATAACAAACAACAGTTCATTAAGAGAATTCATTTTGCCTCTCTCACTTCAACTATAGCAATTAACCTGCAAGAGGTGCTTCTGCTAAGCTGAGTAAACCAGTGGAAGGATAGGTAGAAATCCCCAGAAGAACACTGGGCCAATGAACAGATTTGTTTTGGAGTGGAATCCTGGATGTAAAGAATGAGTAAACATATTCCCAGAATAGCGAAACTTTATATTTGTAATTTATTTTATCAAACATTATTTTCTACTTTAACAATGCTACGTATTTAAATGCAATATAGATAATGAACAATGTAACCTATGTTTAATCATGAGTAAATAATGTGAAATGAAAACAACGTAACTTTAATCACGTGTGAATAAGCGTTGTACAAAAAAACTGTCTGAAATAAAAGTTTTACGTTTTTAACTGTTCTACAACTTTGACGTAATGCACTTTTGCCCTAAAATGCATATTACAACGGCAATCTTAAAAAAACATTTTTGTTACGAGAGCACAGCCACCCCAAGAATTTCAGCAGACATGGCGCTTACCCTATCTTGTAGATCATGAAATTTTTATAAATTGAGCTGATTTTTTAAAAAAAACTGTAGCAGTTTGAGAAAATCACAAAAAAGTGAAAAGTTACACAAATAAATTACTACTTCCGGTTGATCGATTTTGATGAAAATGTTCATGCCAGGTCCTTTTATGGTACCTAACTTAAGTTACAAGTTACAACCTCGTATGACATTCCGTTCATGAGATATTTTGTTCACTTACACGCACACCAATTGCTAACAACATATTTTTTTGTTTCAGGGGGCCTGAAAACATATTTATCTGATGAAAACTCAATTGTGAAACATCGCGAAAATCCATCATCAAAAATTGTTCCGCAAAATCATCACGTAACGTGAAAATCGCATAACTTGGATTGTTTGGTTTAACCTTAAATCATTCGCTAATTAGCCATACCATTAAAATCCGCTAATTATCCGTAGTATTAATTCACTAAACCCAGTCGTTCCTTTTAAGTTCTTCGTTTTTTCACCCTTTTTGTATCTTTTATCAAGATCTAACTTTTCCTTTAAAATAATCGCTTTCCGTTTTTCTAACCTTTATTAGAATTCATATTGTACGCAAAGTAACAACAAAATAAAGAAAATAAAAGACCTGCAAATTGTTGCACAATTATAATCACGATTAAATCTACGCAACCATATACGACCGATATTTTCAACGTTCTAAATAGTACTATGTTTAGAACAAAAGCAAACCAATATAAAAATGGGGAGGGCAATCACTATAATGGTGTCGAGAGAAATTAGCAAAACAGTGGTCATAAATGAAAAAATCCAAAAGATAAAAATAACTATTGTACACAATATAATGTATTACGTTCAACAAAATCGCGCTAATGTGAATTCGCGTAAGTCAAGGTCTTACTGTATACTCATATAGGGTAAGAGAGAGTAAAAAACAAATATTTCGGATCTGTTTCAGTTTCAGATAATCAGGGTTTTACTGAATTGATTTATAATTATGTTTACTTGTTAATTATTATAGAGAATAAGTATCCAAAGAAATAAGTAGATTATGGTAATTACTAATGCGCGACTGGTAACAATCACTATTTAATTTAGTTTTGACAACTAAAACGTGCTAAAGTATATAAAAACTTGTATTATCTTTCTTAACACTAATATTTGTCAAGTTCAAGTAGATAACCAGGAAATAGCAACAAGTGTAAAAAGAAACAACATAAATTATAAAAACGAATTTTAACTAAATATAGAATGTGTATTATTTCCATTTAAAAAATCCATATGAGGAAAAAAGGAGTATTTTTTACACTTTCTCTATGTAAAAATATAATTTAATGCACAACATATATTACAAAAACAAAAAAATGTTTATTTAAAATGTGTATTACTTTCATTTAAAAAATCCATATGAGGAAAAAAAGAGTATTTTTTTTACAGTTTCTCCATACAAATAAAATTTAATATATAAGATTAAAAAATCTGTTTCATCACAAGCCATTTCTACTGATCTACTGGATTCTTTATTTTTAACTTCTTATATTATTGCTTGTTATGTAAAAAAATTTTTTAAAACTAATCTTTAAATACCCAAAATATATTGGACACCTTCATGCCCCAATAAATAGAGTAGTACTAGACCTTTCACTTAGCTGATTCGATTCCCGGTTAGGATCAAAAATTAATTACTTATTAAAACCCACTGATTCAATAGTAATCACTTACAGATTTTTTTTAAATGTTTTCTAAAATTGAAAATTTACCCATAACAAGCAGGCGGAGTATAAAACTATTTATACAAAATCTGCTAGTTCTAGGACTACAAAAAATAGTACTGTTTCTTATCACATGGTCAGCCAATTATATGATTGAAGCATTTAAGAACAGAAGAGGTGTTTGAGGTGTAAAAGACACTAGTCAGAGTTATCTCCCCTGAGAGTAATGAATTTAATTATATAGCCAAACCCTGTGGTAAATGAAGTTGTTAAGACATATTTTTAATAATGATTAATAAATTACGCCAATATTACTCTCTTTTGTGCCCCACGTTGGGTGTCAAAATGTAAAGTAGAAATTTAATGAACGTTAAAAAAATTTGAAAACTGACAAAATTATTAATTTGAATTGAATTTATTAATGACACTGCTAGAACTCTAAATATATTCTAAATTAATTAATGACATGTAATTATTTGTTGTAATACTGAATTGAATTATTATTCTAAGTCTACCTATGAGTTCAATTATTAAATTATTAAATAGTAACAATTTTTATAAATTCCTTGGAGTCTTATCTGCTGCATGTGTGTTCTTCCATTGACTGGGATCGAATGGGAGGGGGGGCTTGGTTATTGTTGCAATTGGTGTAATAGACAGATATTCATAATCTTATTTAAATCTTTTCTTCATATTTTTTAAAATATCAAAATAATTTCAATTAGTTCCACAATTAATTGGATTCTTGTTGTTTTACTAATCTTCTTTACTTATTTATTTTTTAAATTTATTTAATTAAGTTATACTTTCTTTTGTTTTCCTTGATTAAATTTAAACTATTTGGCTTCTGGAATTAATTTTTTTTAATATTTAATTTTCTTCTCATAAATCTTTTAAACGCCCAGAACGGGCAGGTGGAGTGTTATTTTAATTGCACTCTATCTGTTTGGTCCAGGGCTAAAAAAAATAGTTCTGTTGCTTATCACATAGTCAGCCACCTATATGACTGAACTATTTAAGAACAGAAGAGGTAGAGGTGTAAAAGACACTAGTCAGAGTTATCTCCTCTGAGAGTAATGAATTTCACTATGCAGCCAGACCCTGTGGTGAATGAAGTGAAGGTGTCATTTGCAGGGTGGAAAGTGAGTGCTTTTCGGAGGGCCTGGCATGCTGATAAGCATACACTTTCAACTCAGTGAGGAAGGCAATGGCAAACCACCTTACTCCTCGTTTTTACTTAGTAAAACCTCTAAAGGTTCAAACCAGCTTTTCGGCTGTTGACCTAAACAAAACAACAACAACAACAAATCTTTTTAATATTTATTTTATTACTGTTTATTCAATTTACTTTTAAAATTGAAATTATTTAATTTGGATTATTTTTAAAATTATTTCTTGAATTAACAAAAATTGGTTACTTAAATTGAATCGTCTATCAACAATGTAATAGAACATAAGACTGCTATTCTACAAAGTGAAGGTGTCATTTGCAGAGTAGAAAGCAGATGCTTTTCTAAGGGCCTGGCATGCTGACAAACATACTTTTCCACTCAGTGAGGAAGGTAAGGTAAACCACCTCATTCCTTGTTTTACTTAGTAAAGCCTCTAGTGGTTCAAACCAGTCTTTTGGCTGATGACCTAGACAAAAAATTAAAAATTTTCTAAAAAAAATGGGAATTTTTTTAAAAGTTTTTGAAAGTGTGTTCCCAAAATGTAGCAAATAGCATTTTGAAGAGATTTCACAAGAACATGTGAAACCCTTAAACCTGTTTTTTACAAGTATTATTTTGTATTGGGAGCAAAATTTATGTATCAATAAAGTTTCTGAATGAGCAATAATTATAATTGGCCGGCTCTTGAGACGGGAAAATAAAAAAATTATTTTACAGACTATAAAACAATTAAGCTAGAGTAATAAAGATAAATTTTTATAGTATATTTTATTACTTATGAGATCAATGCTTTAAGAATTTTAGGGATCAATAATGAAAACTAAAGAACCAATTTTTCACAACTATTAACATTTTCTTGTTTTCTGAAATAGAGTTGATGGAAAGTCACAGTACGTAACATTCATTTAAGCTTACACATCACAAAAATTAATCAATAGAAAACAACTCATGTTAATACAATTTAATATTAAGGTTAACATGGTTTTAATAGTACTACATAATATAAGAAAATTCTATTGAAAATAGGTCTTAAACTAAGGCTTCTTCAAGTGAATCCTCTACAATGTTAAAGGCTAACTCATTCTCTACCCATTAACAATATTATAGGCATAATTCCATGTCTGTAATGACTATCGTTTTTACAAGCGAAACACTATGTAACTTTAATCTTAAACAAGCGACACGAAAACATGGTATTCCACCACTTTTTCTGCATACAACAATTATTTTACTTACACAGTCTTACCCTTTAAGACAAAAAATCCTTTAAAATAAGACAAAATAAAATAGTATAGTAGGCCCTCACATTACGATCATAATTCATTCCTGAAGAACAATCATAAAGCGAAAATATCATTTTGTGAGACCGCATTCTTGTTTAATCATTAGACCATATATACAATTCCACGAGAAATTTACATTAGCCTGTACATACAGATAACCCTATACATTCTTCAAATAGCGTTCATTTCAGTACAAATGATTTGATAATAAGTATAATTATAAAAAAATGCCTTTTTGAATTGTGTTTGATCTATCAGTCACTTTAACATCTCTAAAAACTGACTTTTGCTTTACAATCGTGGAAATTGTAGACTGGGAATAAACATACTGGCGAATTAATTCATTTATCCAAGCCCCTTCATTATATTTTTTTATAATTTCTTGCTTTTTTTTAATAGAAATTTTACTTTTTATGCGCGATTTAGGACCCATTTTCACTATAACTACAGTAACGTACACAGGAAACACGGTACCAAAAGTACAAAGAATACGAATGTATAATAACACGACAGACAATACGGCACAAATGCTAAACCAATCACCAAGGTGATACGCATAACACTACTAAATAGCATGGGTGCTGTGAAAAAACTGAAAAACAGAAACAACCTTGAGCTGATGATGGGAGGGTGCGGGTAGCATGGTTGAGGGTATCTTGACAAGAGGGAGGGAGTACATTTGATCAGAACTTCTTACTGTAGGGGTTGACGATTGGCGGGACAGGTGCACGTGCGACTTTGGGAATGCGATGACTAATTTGATGACACATCGTAAAGTGAAATATTGTAATGTGAAGGTTCACTGTATATATTTTCAAAGTAACAAAAATATAATTATTTCCTATAATAAATTTATAAATAAACAGCTTACTGACTACAAACATTGACTTACTGATTAGGAAAATTTTCTTAAAACACTATGTTTGGAGTGTAGCACTATACGGGACTGAAACGTGGGTGGAAGAGGATAGAAGCTTTGAAATGTGGTGTTATAGGAAAATGTTAAAGATTAGGTGGGTGGACAAAATAAGTAATTTATAGTAAGTATTTATTTATGAACATTAACCTCCAGGTTTGGGGGTTGAAGCGTTGGGCCAGCAACTCAACTTTCGGAAAATTGTACCTATCGCTAAAAATTTCGATCAAAAGCCTCGGATTATGGACAGGAAAATTTGGAATAAAACAAAACGGAAACGAACACTTTTTATGAAGAGAAAATGACTGGCGGGACAGGAGGCTGTGGAGATCGAAATGCGGGATGCGGAGCAATCTGTAGGAACCCCGCTAAGAGTAAGAGTAAGAGAGATTTATTTATAAAGTGAGTGTTTATGAATAGTTTTAAAAGGTTATAAGTATTTATAAACACATATTTTTTTATTGTGAAGTTTATCAGGAGTTGAAAACCAATTCGATTTGTTTTCGCGGGTTATAATCTGGAATGTCTGTGTATCTCACTAAACTAATTTAGTTTATTGTTAATATTTTATTTATTTATGGCTAAACATTACAAACCAAATACATGAATAAAACAGAATAGAATGATCCATATTTTGTATATATCAGTTTTTATTAAAATAAAAAAAACTTAAAAGAGATATGGGTAAAATTCAAAAAATGTTTTTCCAAATATCTGTATTTTTTGTTTTCTTTGCATAGAAAAACTTTAGTAAGGCAATATTATTTGTTCAGTGACATAGTAATATTGTCCACAATTTTCTGAACAAAATTATATGTCATACAAGCATATTTGAAGAAGGTAATATATTTGTTTTTTATTTGAAACGATGCTTACACAAAGCACAAAAAATAGCCTGCCACCACAGAAATATGTGACTGCCAGTTCTAGGGTTAAAGTTATTGTTTCAAAAATTGGTCAAAAATATTATAACCCATTTTCAAAGTTTGTTCAGCATATTAAATCGTAGTTCCTTATGCAGGGAAATAAAAATTACACAACAAACAAATACAAAAAAAGTAATGGAACCTCTTTACAAAATTTTTGAGTAGTAAACTCTCACAACGAAAAACAGATATGTATAAACATTTTCATTTTGATAAAGAGTAAAAAAATTTGATTTCACCAAAAACTACAAGGTTTTTGTAACAGCAAACCAATAAATTTGTATCATAAACTTTTTTTTTAAAAAAGTAAACAGATTATGATTTTTTTTATATAACACACTAATATTACAACAAACAACATAATAGGTAAAGAGTAGTTCAAACACATTAAAAACAATCAATTAAATAGTAATCAATTTTTAACGTATTCCAACATTTATAGTGGCGGTGATATCTTAATACGAACAAGACTTGAATGTATATCAAGCACACTTGTACGGAAATCATACTTAAATACTTGTAAATACATAAATTTAAAAAAAATTTCTTGTCTAGCAGTTAAAATTAAATACTTACGTGTAATTGAAAATATATGATAATAAAATCATACATACTAACTTGAAGCCTGTATGATTAAAAGAATTAAAAAAAACCTAACAGAATTTATTTCCACAACTATACTTTAAAATAAATGAACATCCAACATTATCAAGAGCAGAACCTCAATAGAGCTTTGGAATAGCAGTTCGTTATGAATTTGAGTTGAAACAAAAGTATTTATTTAGACTGGCCATTTAATCATTCTGTCCTTACAAGAAATCTAGTACATAAAAATCCCTTTCATGAGACAATTCGTCTTATAGCTGGTGGCAATTTTTAAAAAGGCTTAACTTTGACGTATGGCAAAAACCATTAGTGATTTCTGTGTCTACTCTTTACCAGTAATCGAATGACACTATTTTCCAAATTCCTATCCAAACTCCGATTATTGATTCCAACTATTGTTTCCAAATTCCGATTTTGATTTCTTAACTTCTGGTTTCGGCCCACTTCTGGTCGATACCAGAACTTCAGACCCAATGATTTCTGCATCTACTCTTTAAGAGGAACTGTATGACACTATTTTCATTTCTAAATTCAGATTTTGATTTCTTAACTTCCGGTTTTGGCCCACTTCTGGTCGATAACCGAATTTCAGACCCAAAGATTTCTGCGTCTACGCTTAAAGAGGAATTGAATGACACTATTTCTGTTTCCAAACTCCGACTTTGACTTCTTGACTTCCAGTTTTGGGTCGCTTCTGGTTGAAACCGTAACTTCAAATCCAATGAGTTTTGTACCTAATCTTTTAGAGGAATCGAATAACACTATTATTGTTTCCAAATTCTGACTTCTGGTCAAAACCTGGACTTTAAATCCAATTAAGGCCCACTAACTTTTTGGGTAGATTACGAATCTAAAAACTATTTTAACTATAAGTACTAGTAAAAACTATTACTATCTCTTGTAGTTTCTGACATCAGGGTGTGACAGACAGACAAACGAAAATGATAGATGACAATTTTCAAAATTGCTACCAACAAATAAAGTTCAATTTGCAAATGTTCATGATCTATGGGAAGTTAATTTTTAAATGCTTTCTTGAATAAGTTATAAATTCCAAGTATTACGCAAACCCCAAAAACAAAGATAATAATGAACTCGTTGTTTAGGTCAACAGCTGAAAGGCTGGTTTGAACCTCTAAAAGTTTTACTAAGTAAAAAGAGAAGTGAGGTGGTTTACCATTGCCTTCCTCACTGAGTACAAAGTAGCCTACGGTTATCAGTATCCCAGCCCTCTGAAAAGCATCTACTTTGCACCCTGCAAATGACACCTTCACTTCATTCACCACAGGGTCTGGCTGTATAATGAAATTCATTACTTTTAGAGAAGTGACTTTTACACCTCTACCTCTTCTGTTCTTAAATAGTTCAGTCATATAATTGGCCGATCACATGATAAGAAACAACAATTTTTTTACTCCTGGAACTAGCGGATAAAGTGCAAAGAATTCATTACTCCACCTGTTGTTGTTTAGGTCAACAGCCGAAAGGCTGGTTTGAACCTGTAGAGGTTTTACTAAGTAAAACGAGGAGTGAGGTGGTTTACCATTGCCTTCCTCACTGAGTGGAAAAGTACGCTTAACAGCATGCCGGGCCCTCTGAAAAGCACATATTTTCCACTCTGCAAATGACACCTTCACTTCATTCACCACAGGGTCTGGCTGTATAGTGAAATTTATTACTTTCAGAGAAGATAACTCTGACTAGTGTCTTTTACACCTCTACCTCTTCTGTTCTTAAATGATTCAGTCATTTAATTGGCTGACCATGTGATAAGAAACAGAACTATTTATTTTAGCCCTGCAACAAACAGATTGAGTGTAAATAATTTGACACTCCACCTAATTATGGGCGAGATGAACTCATTATGAATGTATTAAAAAATTAACGAAGTTTTTTGTTTCAATAGCATATTTGTAATGTAATAGGGTTATTTCTATATAATATTCGATAACAAGGTTATGTTAATAAACGTAACAATATTCATTACTCTTTCGTACACATACAAAAAATGTTAATAAATTTAAAACTTATCATTTGTCAAACTATTTGTTAAATTGAAAAATGAATGCTGTAAGTTTTGGAAAAGATTTACTTCATTTTTTCCACTGATTTTATAAGCTGGCTTTCACTAGCTATAACTCCGAAACAAAACGTTTTTGGACCTACGATATAAATTTTTTTCATTATTTTTAACTATAGAATCACTTTATGAGCAATTAGAGTGGATTTACGAATCACCCTGTACAAACAATTTTAAAATATTTATTGGTTTAAATATTATATAAAACAAATTGACAACACTATAAAAAAAGAATATATTAAAAAAAAGTAAAATAAATCAATAAATTATTATCAGGTGTTAGAGCAGTAACCTTATCTACTAACAATAGCCAGAGCATTACAATATTAGTGAAATAATCATTACTTTACAGCAAAATTTGCAATATATTATTAAAATGTTTACATAAAAGTAATACCTATTTGAATCAATTTTATAAATTTAATACAAACCAGTACTGAAAAAACAACTGTAAACATTGAACATTGTACTATATCAATTTGACTTTACCTTGTACTGTACTTTATCACTTTTGTTAGAATATAGACATTACACCATTATTACTATTATTATTATTTTGTTATTTACTAGTTAAAAGGAGGTTAAAAAATAACATTGTTGCATAGAATCAATGCATTTTCATACTAGAATACTGGAAAGATAAATTGAGTGCTGAGAAAGAGGGTAAAAGTGCAGCTGTAGAATCGCTTATTGTTGTAAGCATATGCCCTTGCTACCCTACAATTAGGCCTATATTCGTTAGCCTAACTTGCATATTGTTGTACTTGATCACGACATAACCTCATCGTTTTATAAAAAAAATCTCTTCTTGTAGGCGACTAATTATTAACCCATTAAACATGTGTTTTTTTGACTGAGTAATTTTTTGACGAATCATTTTTCTTTAAATGGCTATTTTTTTAAATTTTACATTTCTATGTAAAAAAAAAAACACTTAACATTACAGAAAAAATTATTTTAAAATATTTCCCCATTTGTTTGACAATTTAATTCAAATTTAAAATTTTAATTTCAAAATCTTCCTCATTATTAAATAAAAATTAATTAATTAATTAATAATTTTGTATGCATGTTTGCAATATTAGACAGACCTCATTTTGTAAACAATGAAACGCACGTGACACAGTTTCTGCATCAACAACAACGGAAATCATACGGACTAAATACATAATCGTCAGAAGTGAACTGATACTGAGATCTACCGGACCCTATCAGAACTATTACAAATAACCGAAATTACATTAAAAATCTGGTGTGAAACACTCACACGACTTTATCTTGCTAATGCAAATAATTAACAATATAACTAAGTAACAAAACATTAGAAATAAACAAAAAACTAACCTCAAAAAACATAACCTAATTTTAATCTTAAGTGAGACGCAAAATTAAAATCAACCTTGGTTTGGCTTAAAAATATGGAAAATCACTCTTTCACGCTAAACTAGGCTCTGTAGAGAAACATGTTCTCAATAAAAGTTGTAGATCCTTTAATTTCCTATAAATTTTATTATATACACTTTTGTCGTAAAATGCATACTAAGGCCGAAATCTTAAAAAATAGACTTCACACGTTTTCGTGAGAAAAAATCAGAAAATCGCTAATTACCGATAAACTAAGCGTTATACAAAAAATGTTTGAAATAAAAGTTGTAGGATTTTAAATTCTCAACTTTTATTATACACATTTTTGCACTAAAATGCATATTAAAGCCGTAATCTTAAAAAAACAACGTTTTTACATGAAAACAGCCTCACCAAGAATTTCAGCAAACGTGGCGCCTATCCTATCTTGTAGAGCATAAAAAATTTAGTAAACCAGGCGATTTTAAAAAAAATTGTAGGACCAGTTTTGAGAAAATCGCAAAAAAGTGAAAAATTACACGAATAAACTACTACTTCTGGTTGCCCGATTTTGATGAAAATGTTCATGTCGCATCTGGTAGGGGTATGTAATTTAAGTTTCAAGTTTCAAAGTTGTACAATGTTTCGTTCTTGAGATATTCTGTTCACACACACACGCACACTTAAAACTTAAGTTTCACACGCACACCCACGCCCCTGCCCCTGCACGCACACACACAGACCAATCACTAAAAACATGTTTTTTGGGTTCAGGAGGTCTGAAAACGTGTAGATCCAGTGAAAACTCGATTTCGAAAAATCAACATGAAAACAATACTTTCCTTCCCATATATTCATATAGGCAAAAGAAAGTAAAAATACACAGTGAGGAGTTATTGTCAAAGACAGTCAAGAGATGGGAGCGGCAAGTCCAGCTCGTCAAAGTCGTCATTGTGTTTTTAAATGGTGGCGAGTCTGACTCATCATAATCAGTCAGTGGGTTAATGGTTTCTAAACTTTATTTATTTAATCAATCATGAATTTCCTTTAATTTATTATTTTTAATTATTCCTACATTAACCAGACACAACTAATACAAACTAGACACATATGGCCAATGTGTAAGATGCAAACCTTTATATTAGTTGCGTGTTACACTCGCTGTACTTTAAAGTAGGTACAGGTAATGTGTTAATCGCACATGGGCGAACCAGCGCTCAATTTATCTGGCCAGTATTCTACTAATATTTTGAAACAGATATCCCACTTTCAGTATCTAGGTTGCAACATTACATACAAACAGGATAAAGATGCTTACAATAAGATCCACCGATTTCAGTAAATATGCGGAACTATCCACCGAACCTTAAAAATAGCACCACCAAAAACACAAGGTTGAGATTTTATAAAACAATAGCAGTGCCGACCCTACTCAATGGCAGTGAAACTTGGGTGCTATCAAAGCAAGAGGAGAGTAGATTACAAGTATTTGAAATGAAATTTCTTCGACGTACGTATGGGTGTAGAAGAGAAGATCGTTATAGGAATAACGAGATAAGGAAAGAACTCAATATCTTCTTTATAAACAACAGGGTATCTCAGAACAGAATGGATTGGTTGGAGCATGCAAACAGAATGAGGGAGGATAGGTTACCTAAGCAAACACTACTCTATAAACTGGAGGGATAGAAAACGAGGACGCCCGAGAAAGATTATAATGGGCTGCAGAGATGCCTAATCCTTGAAAAACAGAAGAAGTATTCAACTAATTTTCTAAGATAATCTGTATATTTAACAGGATAAAGGTTTTCTGTCAAATTTGGTCTTGGCTCTCACTAACAACTCCGCTCAACAAGTTAGTATTTTTTAAATGCAGCTCACCTCATGCTGATATGCCATTACCCATTATAATTTTTCCAAATTCCCGATATTGAGGAAAAACTAATGGATTAGTTGTGCTAATGAACTAACTTGTGCGTAATGAATTTATGGTCTTCTTGAAGACTAGATGGCGCAGTTTTACAGAAAGTTTTTAGTTAGCGATGAAATTATAGTTATACATTTTTTAATTATCAGCTGCTTGTTGACCCACTCAAAGTTTCTGAATGTTTATAAATTTGTTCATGTACATGTAGTGAACGAAAACGTCCCTGCTAAGGAACTTCAAACACAATGATTTTTGTATCTACTCTTTAGAGAAATCGAATGACACTATTTTTGTTTCTTAATTCCAACACTGATTTCTTGACTTCCGGTTTCGGACCACTTCCGATACAAACGGGAACTTCAAATCCAATTAAAACCCACTAACTTTTTGTGTACATTACAAATCCAAAAATCGTTTGTTGCTATCTCTTGTAGTTTCTGACTGATTTCTTAACCTCCGGTTTTGGGGCACTTCCGGTCACAACTGGAACTTCAAACCCAATTTATGCCCACTAACTTTATGTGTAAACTACAAATCTGAAAACTGTTTGTTGCTATCTCTTGTAGTTTTTGACATTTGCGTGTGATGGACAGACGGATGGACAAAATTAAAAAAATTAAAATTAAAAAAAATTAAAAGACGGATGGACAATTTTAAAAATTGCCATTTAACAACGTAAGATTGAAATAAATCTACTGTATTAAGTACTTTTGTAACTAAAAATAAAAAATTAATATTTACCCTTTTACTGAGACAAATAACAGGCCATAGAGAGCAACCCAATGTACAACAACAGCAAACACATCCACAAAATAACCATCTAACATTAACCGGTAATGTTTTCTTTAAAACAGAATTAACACGTGAAACTGTCGCTTTAAATTCTTCTGGCGCCACTCGTGAAACCAGTTCATTTGGAAATTCCGTATCAAATCTATTACTAAGTCCGAATCTGTAAAACAAGAAATTAAAAATTAATTCACAATTAACTGTTTATGCATTCGTGTATAAATATATGTATAACTTAAATCAAAATTAACTGACCTTCAATAATTAAAGAACAAAACTAAATGTACACCCATTAAGAAATATAAGACAGACAATATACAAGAAAAAACCACTATCAACATGTTAACTCATATAAAAATATATATCTGGCAATCCATCATAAAGGTCTGTCATATTTTCACACCTACACACACTTCAGTGAGTATACATCCGACATTTCCAAAAAAAAATTGAATGCCGCAACTACAAAAAACAAGTTTATTTACTTAACATTTCTTATCAAAAATACCTTTTAATTTATTAAATCCATTCACCCCAGCATCATATCGGAGTGTAGGTAGATTGTCATATAAAATCAATGACATCCCTAACAGTTCGGATATAAAGAAAATATGTTACAAATACATCATAGTAAATTCGACTGAAAGCTTCTTCTTCTTCTTCACCTTTTGTCTTCACTCTTTACGTGTACTGTATCTGAAAAACCAAACTATCTCCTGTTTAAAGCTTTTTCACCTCCGTCCAACTAAATTTGGGCCTTCTGATATTCCTCTTTTTCTCAGGTTTTGCCTCTAAAATTCTCTTTCGCAACCTTTCATCATTGCCAGCCCATTGGTGTAGTGAGTAGCACAGCTGGTTTCTACGCTAGAGTCCCGGGTTCAATTCCCGGTCATGTCTGGTATTTTTTCATCACTCATTTTCATGTGTCATCCTCCTCACCATCTGCATTAGCATTAATTGCAAAACAGTAGAATGTAAAACAAAAATATTTCATCATGCAATTAACTGATGTATCCACATGGCCTCAATTGTCTTTTTCTTGTATCCTGTACCGATCCTTGTTTTAAATAATTTGACAACTAACACTTTAGAAAACAAATGCAAAGCAGAAGGTCTCAAGTAAAATACAATATGGTGTAACCAGAAATGATAAATCCTTTCACTGTAATTTCATCAGAGTCGACAGTCAACTGGTCACTTTAACAAGTCGAAGATTCAAAGAAGTACAACTTTTAAAATGTCACTTTGCCAACAAACTTAACGGTCGACAAACTTTTTACCAATTAACAAATCATCAGAAAAAACAAATACAACAGAACTATTTTCAAAGACACTTATTAAATGAGCATTCAAAGCAAATTAACTTACACAAATGTTAAAACAAAATTTAACATACTTATGACATTTAAATGTACGAGGAAAATACTGAATAAGTTATTATCATAAATCTTATTTAAAAAAAATCATTTTTCTTCACAGTAAATTACCGTAACGGTTCTTGAATTAAATAGTAATTAACTAACAAAAGCAATAATACATATTGTACATAAATATAAAATGTTGATACATTATAATGACAATTAGGGGACAATACTGAATATTAATGAGCCATCTTTCTCTATAAATAAAAGCCGATAGAGAATCATAAAATTACCTCAGGATACAACTGAATCCTTCACTTGAGTGACATAATACTGCATTATTATATTCTGAAGTACTGTACCAGGTACCAGGATAATTTTTTTTATTATCTTCTGAGCATTATACATTTTTATAAAACACTAGCAACCCCCGCTTGCTTCGCTTCACAGCAGCTAATGTAGACCTCATTAAATTATTTTAAAACCTCTCTATATACAATATTTGTGGTTTTGTTGCCTTGTGGCAGCAAAATAAATTGTTTTTCTGCACTTCCAGCTCTAGAAAGTCCTGACATAAAGTTGTCCATGAGTGAAGGAAGCACTTTTGCCTCAAATCGATGCCCACCGTTTTAAATGTTTGTCCCTGTGATTTTAACAGAATTGAATAGAATCCACTGGCATAGAAGAATACCAATGGAAAAGAAAGAGACAGTTGATAAATGGCTGAGAGAGACAGTTATACGAGGGTGCCGTACGCAGAATAATTGGAAATATATGACTCATTCTCTACCTGTCGATTGAAAACAAAAATTGAAATACAGTACGAAAACAAAAATTTTTTAAATTTCCAAATTTTTAATATTTTTGGAATCGAATGTTATTCTTCACGTTTTTCTATGAAATATAAAAGTTGAATCATGTTTCTAGCCCAAAAAATACATCATCCCGAGGACTTAGAAAAAATAAAAGTGCTATGCACCCGATAAACTAAAACATGCGACATTGTCACAGTTTATGTTGCTTAACTCACTTAATTAAAGTTACTTAAAGTTGCAAAATAGCCTATATTGATCAGGAAGCTCTAAGCTATGCAACAATGAAAGATTTTTTTTAAGATCAGTTCAGTAGTTTCTGAGATTACCTCATACAAACAAACAAACAGACGTTTCTTCTATATTATATTAGTATAGATATGCTTTAGTAAATAAAATAAAATATTGGTCGTCTCTGTAGCATAGCCTTCGGAGCCTACATTGTTGCTAGAGCATGCTAGCCTACAACGCGAAGGTACTGGGTTTGATTCCCAGTTAGGGTCTAAAAATTTTCACAAGTTAAAATCCACTGTTTCATAACCCCATGTAGTCCCTAATAACCAAGCAGTTTTAAAAAAATTATAAATTATAAAAAAATCTGCTGTGAAACACTCACACAGCTTTCTCTTGTCAATGCAAATAATAACCAATATAACCTAACATTAGTAATAAACAAAAAACTAACCTCAGTAAACATAACCTAATTTTAATCATGAGGGCAAGACGCAAAATGAAAATCAACCTCAGTTTGGCTTAATAACATGGAAAATCACTCTTTCACGCTAAACTAGGCTCTGTAGAGAAAATTGCATTAAATTAAAGTTGTAGATTTTTAATTTCCTATAGCTAAATTTTATTATATACACATTTGTCTTAAATGAGTACTAAGGATGAAATCTTAAAAAAAAATCAATTTTTTTACATGTTTTCATGAGAAAAAACAGAAAATCGCTAATTACTGCTAAACTGAGCGTTATACAAAAAAATGTTTGAAATAAAAAACATGTTTTTTTGGGTTCAGGGGTCTGAAAACATGTAGATTCAATGAAAACTCGATTTCAAAAAATTGACATGAAAACAATACTTTCCTTCCTATATATTCATATGCAAGAGAAAGTAAAAAAAAAAATATATAAACTTTAAGAAAGTAAGGGTTCTTAATACACATAAAACAAATTAAAATTCAGAGTAGGAAAAATAAAGTTTTCACAAAGCGCAAAAAGAAAACTGACCAGCCAAGGAATACTGCAAAACCTCAAAAAGGACAGCTGTGTATCTGAACAGTAAGTTTGAAAACACAGAACATTCTAAATTTAAAAAACTCCTAAAAATCTCTATTGGTTTTAATCTTACTTATAAAATTGTTACTTCATAAGCTTACTGTATAATTTTGTAACCATTTAATGAAATAGATGTATGATATCTTGGGGGGACTGCCCATAACAGACAGGTGGTGTGTCAAATTTTTTACACTCAATCTGTTCGTTGCAGGGCTAAAATAAATAGTTCTGTTTCTTAACACATGGTCAGCCAATTAAATGGCTGAATCATTTAAGAACAGAAGAGGTAGAGGTGTAAAAGACACTAATCAGAGTTATCTCCTCTGAAAGTAATGAATTTCATTATACAGCCAGACCCTGTGGTGAATGAAGTGAAGGTGTCGTTTGCAGAGTGGAAAATATGTGCTTTTCAGAGGGCCCATGCTGATAAGCGTACTTTTTCACTCGGTGAGGAAGGCAATGGTAAACCACCTCACTCCTCGTTTTACTTAGTAAAACCTCTACAGGTTCAAACCAGCCTTTTGGCTGATGACCTAAACAACACGATATCTTGGGAACAATTTCAAAGCAAGGATATCAGAAAAATATCTGAAAATAATACCCTTGATGGATAAATAACTACAAGACAACCAAAAACAGTTACTCCACCTTCAAACAATATCCACTTTGCTAAGCATAAAAAAATATTTTCTAAACTGTATCCAATTTTTTGGTAAGTGGCTTTATGTAGGAAAGTTTCAAATTTCTTCCAGTGTGGATAAGTACATGTATTACTGAATGTACGAGGTGTGTTCAAAAAGTAACGGGAATTTTTAAATTTCGTGGGTTTGGATAGTCCGATTGTAAAAATTTTTTTTTATTAGTTGGTACACATGCCCCTGACGTACGATAAAATTTTCAACAATATTCATTGCTTAGTTCTTAAGTGGAAGCCGCTAAGGTTAGACGTGTTTTACGAGCACGGCTATTTTTGTTTGTTAAAAAAAATGGATCAAAGAATTTGTATTAAATTTTGCGTGAAAAATGAAATAAAGTGTAATAAAGTGTGTGAAATGTTAACAAAGGCATATGGTGAGTCTGCTATGAGTAAAACAAGGATTTACGAGTGGTATAAGCGTTTCCAAGATGGCCGCGAAAACGTTGAAGATGACGAATGACCCGGACGTCCAAGCACATCAACAACCGATGAAAACGTGAAAAAAGTGAAAGAAATGGTTATGAACGATCGCCGAATCACAATCAGAGAAGTCAGTGATGATGTTGGCATATCGATTGGCTCATGCCATGAAATTTTTTCGGATGTTTTTGGTATGAAACGTGTGGCAGCAAAATTTGTTCCAAAATTGTTGAATTTCGAACAAAAACAGCGGCGAATGGAAGTTGCTCAGGAGTTACTGAATGAAGTCGACAACGATGCGGATCTACTCAAATGTGTTATAACAGGTGACGAAACATGGGTTTACGGATATGATGTCGAAACTAAGGCTCAATAGTCCCAGTGGAGGCATTCTGGATCGCCAAGACCGAAAAAGGTTCGACAAGTGCGGTCGAATGTGAAGGTTATGCTCACTGTGTTCTTCGATTTTAATGGCATACTGCATCATGAATTCTTGCCACAAGGTCAAACAATCAATAAGGAGTACTACCTACAAGTTCAACGCCGTTTGCTTGAAGCAATCCGAAAAATTGCCCGGATTTGTGGCAAAACAATTCATGGCTTTTGCACCACGATAATGCACCTGCTCACACTTCATTGCTTGTTCGTGAATTTTTGGCCAAAAACAAAACTGTAACGATGCCCCAGCCTCCATATTCGCCAGACATGGCTCCATGTGACTTTTTTCTATTTCCAAAAATAAAGAGAACATTAAAAGTCCGTCGTTATTAAAGACCGTCGTTTTACAAGCATAGATGACATTAAAAGCGAATCGGTGAAAGAGCTAAAAGCTATCACAAAGATCGAGTTTCAGAAGTGTTTTGAGGATTGGAAAAAGCATTGGCACAAGTGTATTGCATGCGAAGAGGACTACTTTGAAAGCAACAATATTAATGTAGATGAATAAATAAATATTTTTTTCAAAAAACGAAAATTCCCGTTATTTTTTGAACAAACCTCGTATATTGTTAATTAGAATTAAAATTTCTGCACTAGTAAGGAATATAACATTCTTTTTTAATTTAACATACTGATTCTCCGTAACAAACAAAATTAATACAATGAAAAATAAGTATAAAATTTAATTTCCTGAACAAATAAATTATGGTGCCAAAATACAAAGATGTAAGTTATATGAAACATAGATATTAAACAGCACTGTCTTATACCTATATAAAGATATAACAATGTACAGAAGAGGGAATGAAATTTAAACAAACAAAATCAAACATTAATGAAAACATTAGTCACCATTGCCAACACCAAGCAACTGTCAGTTGAATAAACAATAAACATCAACAAGACATTACTATTCTGAGCACAACATAACATCTACTATGACCAATTTTATTTGTAAATTTAAAACTCAACGACCATTTAAACTCACAACTAATTATTTAAATAGAGAGGCTACGCACCACTGTATTTACCCATCAACAGCGATTAAAAGTTTTCTATAAAATATAATAACTCTTACATTTCAATACATACATACTAACAAATTTTTAACAAAGGAATGTTATAAAAATATAATAAAATTGATAATTTATCAATGACATTGTATTTCCTATTTATTTATTAACTGGTATTTAGAATTAATGTATTAAAACAAACAAGGAAATTGGAGTAAGGATGTTAAAATATATTGCATAATCATTCTATAACATAATTTATAAACAAGGACATGAAATATTTAAAAATTTGTCGTAATATTGTTACTTGCAATTAAAACAAATTTTAAAAATGAATTAAGTTACGGCTCGGTAATGAATTGAACAAAAAATAAGATCACAAATAGAAATGGAAAGAGCTGCTTATATGAAAATTTAAAATTTAGCTGCCGATACCTAAGTTTTAACAAGTTTTGACAAAAATTTGAACAAGACTCTTATGATATGCTGTCTACATGACTCTTTTTTATGGAATGCAGGCATAAACACTGAGAAAACATAAAAATTGATAAAATTCAGGCTTTTAAACACTAAGTGTAACCCTTTATGTTGAGAGTACCATGGACAGAGAAGGAAACGAACGAAGAAGTACTGCATCTAATGAGTAAAGAAAACTTATTAAGACTTTTTAAAGAAAACCTGTGATATCTTAGTCATGTTAAACAAGGAGAATGACATAGTCTCCTCCAACTAATATTAGGAGAAATAAAGCGGTGAAGATAATGAGCCTCACGGCTGAAGAACTTAAGAGAATGGCTCCAATATAGATATTTCAGAGCAGCAGCGATAAAAATTGCCTTTACAATAACCAACCTCAATTAATAGAAGGAACTCCAAGAAAATGAATAAATTGACTTTTCACTTTATTTTGTTATCAGAAACTGTTTTATTTTAAAAAACCACCCAATCTGAAATTTGCATTATGATGAATTGTTGACATGTTTGAAAAGATTAGAACAAAGACTACCAGTGTGTGGTGTGTTATTGAGTGGCTGCCAGTTAATTAACACAAAGCCACTCACCCAACCGGAGTTACTTAACAAATCAAAATGACTTTTACTAGCTGATTAAACTGATCGATCAAGAGCCCAATTTCTTTTCGAAAATTGGATTTCAAGCATACCTAATTACAAACCTAATTTTGTGTAGTACAAAACTTATTTTTAAAGTAAGTTTGGAAATTCTGCCACTGCAGCGCTGCGATCTGCATTTGGCACATGCACGCTATGTACCACTATCTAATGGCAAGTCACAGAAAACATTACAAAATCATTCGACCGTTTTTACGTTTGTTGTTAAGTATTTGCAATGTCTCCTCCAATTGAGAATCCCCTGACTGTGAAATACGCGGTGTGGTTTGTTTTCTTAGTGCTCAAGTCATGAAAAAGGCTAAAATCCATTGTTAGATCAGTGAAGTTTATGGAGAAAACATTATGAGCGATGGGATGGTATGGAAATGGGGTGACAGCTTTTAAAGATGGCCGCAAGAATGTACATGATGAAGAACAAAATAGGCAACCTTCAATCATTACTGACGACTTGGTATAGAAAGCTGACGAAAAAGTGAGAGAGAACATATGCTTTACGATTTCGCCGTTATCTAATGAGGTTCCAACATTCAAAAATTCATCACAGTGGTCAGCGCCATGACAATGATGAAGATGTCAAAACAACTGTGTAGCAGCGGTTGTCTAAACAGATGGCAGATTTCTATGAGGATGGTATTCCAAAGCTGATTGTACGATACGATGAGTGCGTTAATATTGGTGGGAATTATGTAAAAATGTAGATGCGTTTATATAAAAATAATATGATAATGAAAAGTTTACTTGTTTTCTTTTTATTTTAAAACGGTACTTACTTTAAAAATACGCCTCGTATATAACAATATTTTCAGAAAAAGAGCTATAAAACTAAATGGTAGCATTAATTTTAATGAACAAGTTCTTGGGTTCATTATAAACTACAAAAACGCCTGAAATTTGGGAGTCATTTATAACCTCTACATTCCCAAAACAACACAAACCTAAAAAAATTTCTGCAGTTCAAGTAATCCTAATTGAAAAAATTATGACTAATTTCTATACATTAGTCACTTTAAAAAAACTATGACTCTCAATAATGAAAGGAAGGTTTTGTTCTGTTCACTAAGTCATGTGATTTCACAAAACTATCAAATTAGACGTACACAATTATTAAAATACAAAGAAGATAGAAATGGGCCGAGTAATGAATAAAACTATAAAAAAATGAATATGTCTGAATACAACCTGCAGCTTGTAATCAATTCAATGACAATACACTTGTAATTTTCACCTGTATTCTTCTAATGCTGTTTTAACAGCATAGTCATCAGAGTATATAGAAATTTAAAATTACTTTACAAACTACTAAACCATTCTAGAAGATGTATTTTCAGTCACTTTTGCTATTGGTTATACAGAGCGATTTTTTAGACCTGTTACCCAACTGGGTAAATGTCATGTAATTTTTTTCTAAGAAAGGGAAATTTTGTTTTGTGACACAAAGTTGGTTGCCCTACTCAACTGGTATAGATATGGCAGTGTGAGTTAATTCTCCTTGAGCTATGTACAATTTTGTGCAGTTTCCGGTCATGTTAGAACAGAATGTCTTTTACCCTAGAACAACGGGTGTTCATTCTTGAATAATATTTTGCTACGAAAACATACACGTGTAAAAGAATAATTTCAAATTAAATTAGCTAGTGTTCCTCCACCAGAAAAAATGTCAATTTCTAGGCTAACAAACCAATTTCAAGAGAAAGGTAGTGTTTGCGACAGAAAACGTACTTGTCGACAAACTCTCTTGACAGATGATATTTTAGAGAATGTGATTACAAGATTGCTCAATTCTCCACGGAAAAGTTTACGAAAACTTTCCTCGCAAGCTAGTTTGTCATATTCGAATGTTGAGAAACCTGCTAAAAAATTGAATTTGTATCCTTATCGCGTACGATTAGTCCAAGAGCTTCAGCCTCCAGATTTAAAAAAGCGATTGTTTTTGGGTAAAAGACGTTCTGTTCGTAAAACGACCGGAAACGGCACAAAATTTTAGTTTACACAGCTTAAGGAGAATCAACTCAGACTACCATATCTATACTGGTTGAGTAAGGCTAACAATTTTGTGTCACAAAACAAAATTTTCCTTTCTTAGAAAAAATTACCAGACATTACCAATTTGGTAACAGGACTAAAAAATTATACATCAGCAAGGTTTACTATAAAAAAACTAAATGAAATACAGAACCACCGAGTTGAACAATCCCTGATTCACAGTAAAAAGATATTTGAGGAAAATATTCAGTTCTTACATAAAGTTTAAAAATATTTCCAGTTGAATTACTGCAGTAAAATATGTTATAAAAATTAATGGGCAAAAACAAACCTAATAACTAACATTGTTTTAAATATATGAAAAATTACATTGCACATCCTTATTGGCCTTCAATTAAAACTCTTGGGATGTTCATCACTCTTGGATAATATCATAAAATTGCCTTAGATTCAATAATGAGATACACTAGCCACAAAATGTTTTTAATCATTCCGAGAACCAACATTACAATACTCTTTTACAAAAACCTAAACCACAGTGATTACTTATTTTACAGATTTAGGTCCATTTGCATATGATGGTAACTGAAACTAATTGTAAATGAATTACAAACAAATCTTAAAGTCAAACACAGCAATAGAATTTTCAAAGTTAAAAAATTAATTGTTTTGTTTAACCTCATAATGATCAGCTAATCAAATCTATAGACATCACAACTAAAAAACTATATAGAAACACCAGTCTACAAAATTCTGTAGTTCTTTATATGAAAAATGTTTTGAAGTAATAACAGTAACTAAATTAGATAACAAGGAAACTACAAAACAACTTTCATTTCAACTTAAAATAAAGATGTTTAAGTTCTAATATTCCCTACACATTAAAATTTACCAAAATTTTTAACTACACAAATATCAGTATGACTAAATGTACCATGCATAATCGAAAAATGTCATAACAAAGGCATTTTATTTCTTAAAAACAAAAGATGTAAGGATCATAACAAAAGAATCGGCTGTTCTAACCTTGAATTTGAAAGAACTAGTTTTGTACTGCAATACATGTAATTTATAACATATTTCAAAATTTTTCAATTGGCATTTAGAACTACTAATAAAAATTTATTAATTCTGGTGGAAATTTACAGCTTAATACAAAATTAAAAACTGTGGTAAAAACTAGTTTCTAATTATTCTTTGTTAGAAATCCCACTTACACAGTCATGTTGCCAGCTCCTCTTATAACCACAGGATCTGGAACTAAAGCCACATAGTTTTCTTCTATATTTTCTTCGTGCTCCTCTTCTTCTTCATAAATGGCATCAAAATCTGCCATAATTGAATAGTTTCTAAAAAGTCAAAGTGTCAATTTTAACTATCATACCGTAAAACCTACATACAAAAAGCAAATAAACAATTACCAATTGCGAATATTAGAAGTAAATAATATCAAAGCTGCCAACATAATAAGCTGATCTTTAAAACTCGTTTTCATAGCCCGTTCGAAAGTTTTTCTAATTCTAGTAGAAAATAAATTATGTGAAACTTGACTTAAACATAGAGTTTGTAAATTAGTTTAAAACATATTAGCAATATTATATATTACCAGCTGAAATAAAACTATAGATGTTTAATTTAAATAATTTTTGATAACTGCACCAATGAATTTCAAATCTCCTAACCATAATACTTATGTATGTCAGCTGGTGCAAATAAATATCAGCTGACTTTGTTGTAATAGAGTTATGTTTGCCGAGTCTATAAATGTATATTTATAAATTAAATTTTGAATTAATATGAATTAAGGATTAGTTTAGAGTGTATGTTGTGTAGTTAATTAAGTGTGAGCGTATAATCAAGTTATCGGTTTCGTTATTTGCACAAAAAATGGAAGTTTCAGGGGCCAAAATACAGGATGACATGAACAACATACCTTTAGCTGACGATGATCCACAAGGTAAGCATTAGTTGTAAGTTTAATTCAATACTGAAATTGAATATTGGTTTTACGTTATAAATACAGAAGTAAGATTTTCTTTGCCTGTGTATTTTTTTCATGGTAATCGTGAATAAAATCAAATATTTGACACTAATAATACTAAGTACTGTAGTGAATCCAAATTTTTGGTCTTTTTTCGGGAGTGCCATTTTATGATGATAAATACTCGTCGATCATAAATGTTTTATATTAACCTAACCTGGTATGAATTACATTAAAGGTTGATCCTTAACTATTGTATAGGCTTACTATTCTGAAGGTTGTTTCATCAGAGATCTTTGATTCTGCAACTGACTCTCAGTGCTTAAGTTCTGAGTCATAACTGATTAATGTATTTTACAGCAATTATTCACGATGATGGTGATATGACAGAAGCATCAGATGCCATGATGAGAGGTCGTAGCCTTGACTCAATTCCGTCTACATTTACGAATGGTAGCAGCAGTCCTGGACCGAACAGTAAGAATGGTTTTCGTTGGAATACACTGCTTTCTTTATCTAATTACTTGTTTACATTTCTTTAATTTGTTCACCGTTTTCTGTTGTAATATTTTTATGTATTTTCTGTATTTTTTTCTGTTGTAATATTTTATATATTTTTTTTAGTACGCTTTGTTTTCGCATGTAATGTTACCTGTTTAATAAATTTATCCTTTTAATATTTATTTACTTACTAAACAACTCAGCACAAATGTAGTATTTCTTCCTTATGTTTTGCTTTTTTATTGAAGTTTTTATAATTTCTTCTGTAAAATGAATTGCATTAACTATTATAAGAAATATAATTTATATTCTGTTAATTCTATGGTCATAGAAAATGAAAGTTCACAGCTGCATGGAAAAAGTATTAGTAGGAATTAGTACCCTACTGTCATTGTAATAGATCTATTATTGTAATTTATAACAATAAAGAAATAAATACACTAATTAATTGTCCTTGGATTATTTTATGCTCTGTTTTGTTCTAAAGTGAGAGAGATTAACTATTCTGTTTCATTTTACAATCAACAACTGAGTGTTAAATATGGTTATCTAATTGACTATTGTCTTTAGAAAGGATGTGCAAGTGATGTTTCAGAGTTGAATTTAAACCTTGATCTGAATTATAAGAAAGAAAACTTAATCCTAACTGTGGGTTAATTTTTTTTTCCAGATGGTATTATCAATGGTAACTCAATCTAAAGCCTGACTCTAGCTAAACTAGTTTTTCACCATACATGTTACATTTAAGTACATATACTTCATGATTTCTGCATATCATCAAATCTGACATATTTTTTCTGCATTTTTTAATCTTCTCTATTATTCAGTAACCTCTTGTGTTTGTAACATCTCAAAACAAACTCCTCTAGTTGTGTACAGTTTTGTAATTTTTACTTCCCTTTCTTTTCATATTTATCATTGGTTTTCCCTTATTATTTCTTCTTAATCAACTTCATTTGTTATTTCCTTTCCCCTGTTGATATTTTCCTCTCTACAACCACATAAATTGTATGAGTTTTTTTAGCAACATTGTTCAGTTTATTAATAGTATTGAGTTTTAGAAAATTAATGAGCAACATTACTTTTTACAAATTCATACTTTAAAATTTTCGCTTTGTTTGCCTGATCATCAGGTTAATTTGTATGTGCTTCATTGTAAACATTGCTTCATCATAAAAAATGTTACATTTTTTCTTCATATGTTTCTTCATAGTTTGAGAAACATACGAGGCGTTTTTTTAAAGTAAGGGCCGTTTGAAAATAAAAAAAAATAAAAGGAAATTTGCAAAAACTTATTTTATTTTCGGAATCTACATACTTTTATCTATTTTTCTACATAGTTTCCAAGTTTTTGTAAACACTTATCATATCGCACAACTAAATTTTGGAAAACTTCTTCATAAAAACTTGCCGCCTGCTGTGTAACCAAGAATTCACGGCCGTTTTCAATTCGTCGTCATCGTCATAACGGCTGCCGCCCAAGTGATGTTTCAGATGATGGAAGAGATGAAAGTCGCTTGGCGCAAGGTCAGGGCTGTAGGGTGGGTGGTCCAAAACCTCCCAGCCAAAAGAGTCCAATGCAGCTCGGGTCTGAGCGACAGTGTGAGGCCTTGCATTAGAGAGTTCCTTGAATTTTCTGACACGTTATGACGAAAATGGTGACGACATGCTGAGTCGAATCGTAACTGGAGACGAAACGTGGATTTTGCATTTCACTCCCGAATCGAAACAACAAAGCATGGAATGGAGACACACGCACTCTCCCGTAAAGGTCAAAGGCAAACAGACTTTGTCACAGCGCAAGATCATGGCGTCCGTGTTTTGGAATAGGCATGGTGTTTTGCTGGTCGACTTTATGGAACGAGGAACGACAATAAATGCAGAAGCCTACTGCCAAATCCTGAGGAAGCTGCGCAGAGCAATTCAAAACAAGAGACGTGGCATGCTCACAAAAGGAATTTTGTTTCTGCACGATAATGCAAGCCCTCACACTGCCGCTCAGACCTGAGCTGCATTGGACTCTTTTGGCTGGGAAGTTTTGGACCACCCACCCTACAGCCCTGACCTTGCGCCGAGCAACTTTCATCTCTTCCGTCATCTGAAACATCACTTGGGCGGCAGCCGTTATGACGATGACGACGAATTGAAAACGGCCGTGAATTCTTGGTTATCACAGCAGGCGGCAAGTTTTTATGAAGAAGGTTTCCAAAATTTAGTTGTGCGATATGATAAGTGTTTACAAAAACTTGGAAACTATGTAGAAAAATAGCTAAAAGTATGTAAATTCCGAAAATAAAATTAGTTTTTGCAAATTTCCTTTTATTTTTTTTTTTATTTTCAAACGGCCCTTACTTTAAAAATATGCCTCGTAATATTTGCTCTGGAAATAATTTTGTGTTTGCATATTCTCTACTCACCAAGAGCAATTTTTGTTTGAACACTTTACTCCTTGATTTTTGATTTTATCATCAATTTAATTTTAGCTTATAATTCTTTTAATTATTGAAAACCATTAGTTTAATGAAATGTTAACATTAACTGGTTTGCATTTGTATGTTGCGATATTGTTATTGTGTTAAAATTTGGCAATCTTTTTAGCTCTAAACTACATAAATATTTGATTCTGGCCAGATCAAAGCAATGGTATTCACATCTTGATGTCACATAATGTTATAATTGACAGTGAGTTTGATTAAGTTGTTCATTTATTGAGTTTTATTTTTATATCTTTAAAGGTTTGGATCCTGATATAAGTCCAGATGAACAAGAAGAAAAAGCTCGTCTCATTTCCCAAGTGCTTGAACTTCAAAATACATTAGATGGTAAGTTATATTTTTGTTTAAAAAATTTCTCCTACAAATTAATGTTTTGTGTACTGTACTACTGCCAACTCCTTGTATCTGAGAGGAATTTGGTACAGAGAATATGTGTAAACATTAACATAATATGTTTACTAGCCTATTCAAAAACATGTGACTCGTATTAACTTTTCATAATAACCTGCATATTATTACATACCGAATTATTAACCTACAAGACGAAGTTATCAAAACTTTTAATACTTTAATTAGTGCTGTAGATTTAAATTCGTCACATTTTTTTCAATGACTGAAATTATCTATAGAGCTCTACTGTGAACAATAAAACTAGTTTTTCTTGTTGAAACATTTTTCTGATCCTCAGACATTGTTCTTATAAAAATATCAACCCATAATAAAAAGAATTGATGTTAATTAATACGCTACATTTAATACAATTCTTCCGGGCAGATCATGGTGAGCTTCTGTATTACTTTACTCACAGATCCATCTCGCTCCTGGTTTTCTAGTGTTGCTGCCGTGCTAATAGGTATTTCATCGGTGCATAACAAGTGGGCTTGTACAAGCCATGTAAAAAGTACTGATTCTAATTAAACTACATTCCGAGTATAATACAGAGTCACTTTTTTTTTTGTCTGGTACTTTTTTTCCTAAGATTGGGAAATTTTGTTTTGTGACTTAAAATTGGTAGCCCTACTCAACCGGTATAGATACGGCAGTGTGAGTTGATTCTCCTTGAGCTGTGTAAAATTTTGTGCCGTTTCTGGTCGTGTTACGAACAGAATGCCATTTACCCTAGTACAATTGCTTTTTTAAATCTGGAGGCTGAAGCTCTTGGAGTAATTGTACGTGATCGCAGCTTTCTGAACACTCAAATATGACTAACCAACTTGTGAGGAAAGTTTTCATAAACTTTTCCGTGGAGAATTAAGCAATCTTGTTTTCACATTCTCTAAAACGTCATCTGTCAAGAGAATTAGTTGACCACTACGTTTTCTGTCGCAAACACTACCTGTCTCTTGAAATTGGTTTGTTAGCCTAGAAATTGACATTTTTCTGGTGAAGGAACACCAACAAATTTAATTTAAAATGATTCTTATTGCCTACATTCGCATATGATTTTGTTGCAAAATATTGTTCAATAATGAAAACCCGTTGTTCAAGAGTAAAAGACATTCTGTTCATAACACAACCAGAAATGGCACAAAATTTTACACAGCTCAAGGAGAATCGACTCACTTCTGTATCTATACCGGTTGAGTAGGGCTATCAACTTCATGTCACAAAACAAAATTTCCCTTTCTTAGAAAAAAATTACCAGACATTAACAATTGGGTAACAGGACTAAAAAATCACTATAAATCAAAAATTTATTTACTAAATATTAAAGAAAAAAAATAAAGAAGGTGCAACATCTTCTGTAGGTTTTAAAATTCTTTAAAGTTTCATTTGATATTTTGTGTAATGTGATGATTGTGGATCCACTGAAACAAGTGTAAGTAGATAATAAGGATCAAGGCAGCTGAAAAGGTTAGAGAAATTTATAATATTTAAACAATAGAATTGATTTCAAGCTGCCAGATCTATTTTTGAGTGAGAACTGATTCTGTAATTCATTTTAAATGCCATAAGAATGAAATCACAAAACAAATGTGTCACATCATGTGATGAGCTCATTAATATAGTTTTTGAAACAGAATTAGTCTCCACAAATTATATCAGATCCTACATTTATACTGTCATCTACTATTACAATATTACTCATTCTTTTGTTATATTTGTTTAAGAGCTAAATAATAGTTTTTGTAAAAAATATAAACACAGACTAATGTAAATATAGTTTAGTATTGGGCTAAATAATGGTAAATAATTGTCCATGTATACAGATGAGTCAAACTAATGTAAGGTTATGTCATACAATGAATAGACTAAGAAATTTTTATAATGAACAGAAAAACAAATCAGAATTATAACGTATGAGTAATGTATTGTATTTTTGAGATATATACTTTCATTCTAATTATGATCATTTATTTTGTCTGAGTAATGTAATCATACAAGTACATAATCTGTTGAGAATGCAATCTTCCTGCTAACTTCATCATCCTTAAAGCTTATAATCAAAATTCGTAGACTATAATAAAAAATACTAAAATTTAATTAAATAGTATCGCTAACATTAAATTTGACACAAAATTAAAACGTCTAAATGAAGCATGTCCTTAAGATTTACTAAAATAGTTGTCTTAGGCAGGCTACTTTAGTTTTGTGACAAGAGAAACTTATTTTCTGTTGGATTTATGGTTGATGTTTTCAAAATATCAACACTTGATGAATTGTACACTAATGGATGATACCTGGCGTGAAACATTTCACTCTCTCTTTGTCCTGTATTAGTAATTGGAAATGATTTTTTTTTATAGCTTGTTACTAAAAATAATAGCTTGCTCGATAACAAGATTCTATAACCTGTTATTAAAATAACACTGTTATCATCCAGCCTACAGTACAATGTAGTAATAGATAATCGGAAACAACATGTGTGGTAAAGAAATGAACTAAATTATTCCCTAAATGTAGATTTTTTGCACAAAGGTTTATTTGGTACAAAAAATAGTAATCAAAATAAACCGTCCGGTTGCAACATCATGACTGGACGTTTCGTTTTGAGTATTGACTTGCTTTAATCCTGCCGACGCCTTAATGGATGCATGGCTGCTGACTTCTCGGCTTGGTGTACAATGTATAGTAACTAGTGCCTGGTTGTGTGTCTGTTAAAGATTTAGTGCGATTGGCCACCCTTGTGTTCGCGAAAAATATGTTTGGTTTACCGTGGTTGTATTTGGTTACAAGAAATAGTGCTGTTTCTTTTAACTTTGTGTCCGTGAGAGATTCAGTGGGATTTACCACATTGTGTTTTAATTAATAACAGTATTATAACATAGTTAGACTTAAGGTCTTGTCAAACAGAACGCGGACAGTCCGCTCTTGTCCGCGCGGACCCTGTGTTAGACATTGTTGCATCATCCTAGTCAAATAGACAGCGGCCTACGCTGCATACCAATCTATTCCGCGGCGGACTGTTGTTAGGTTATATTTTTCTACAGAGTCCACGACGGACAGGATGGCCGATAAAGAGGAAAAATTAATTGAACTTGTTAGGGAGCACCCACATTTATATGATGTGCAAGATAACGATTACAAAAACTTGGTTAAGAAAGCACAATCATGGAGAGAAATAGCTGAAAAACTTCAACAAACTAGTAATTCTAAACACAAATTTTATTATATTTTTGTTATTACACTATTTATAACAAAAAATTAGTTTTACATTTTTACTGTCGGCGTGACTGACAGCATAACTGTACATTGAAAGTGTATCAATCTATAATAAGTCATTGACTCAAATAGTTGAAGTAATTAACAAATTGGTCTCGTACAGGGATGTCTGTTCCTGGTAGTGGTAATTACTTGGGAGGTAATATAATTTTGTTATTTACGAACTCACGATAGAAAGCGGAATTTTCTAAGATACTACTATTATTATGCCACCCATAACTATCTATATCAACAATAATGAAATTATAGTTAGAATAAACGAAAATACATGAAAAATCCGATTTCGAAGGAATTCAATTCATTGGAAAATCGGGGAAATTCGCCTACCTCCTCTCTTATGCAATTCATTTCGTTCACCCATTTTTTTTTCGTTTACCGTCTCAAAGCAAACAAAAGAAGTAATTCTTCTTTGTCTGAGGAATTGCTAGATGATATAAATTCAAGTTTCAAAGTTGATAAAAAATCATAAATTTGCCACGACTTGTTCACGTTTTCTTTACAACTGTTCTGGTCCGTCCTGATTTGTCTGTATTAAGTTAGGCTCTCTCAGTCCGCAGCGGACAGTCCACGTTCTGTTTGACAAGACTTTTTAAAATTTGTGTTATTAAACAAAAAGGTTATTGATAACTTCATTTAGTTTTAACAGTCTTATGCTGTTATAAAAGTCAGACAAGCGTTATTCGTACATCAGTGTATTAAATGGCGTTGAATCACGGTGTTATAAAGTAACAGCCAGTAACCATGTTATTCTTCCTGTTTTGTTAAATAAGGCCCATCACTATCCTGTTTACCCATAGAGGTGGTGGCTTTGAGTAGGTAATATGAAGGTGAAAATTTTAAAAAGTAATCGCTTTAATCAGGCATTTGATCTCATATTATCAGCCCATATCTTTTACTATTTAGTTTAATTTTAATTGGGTGAAAGAATTCTTTCTGCACTCATGTTGACTCAGAAATTTTAAGTTTTTCTTTTATGACTCGCTGAATGAATAATATAGTAATTCCTTGCCATTCGTGGTTTCAATTATTGCTTTCACCAATTAGTAAAAATATTAAAAATTTGAATCATAACTTAGTTTTCCCAGTTGTCCTGTCCATGTTCTAGTTTTGTTTGTAAAATTAATTTTATTTTTTACAGATCTGTCACAACGAGTCGATAGTGTTAAAGAAGAAAATTTAAAACTTCGTTCTGAAAATCAAGTACTCGGTCAATATATAGAAAATCTTATGTCTGCTTCAAGTGTATTTCAGTCAACTTCACCAAAAACAAAAAAGAAATAAATGAATTAGCACTATTTGCTAAATTTTAATTTAACTGAAGAAAAGATAAGAGAAAATTGTTTTATTTCATCTAGCACAATAAAAATATGCCATAAACATCAATTGTCACCTATCATCATTGCTGCTTCCAATATTTTTACAAAAAAAAATTGGGTTTCTTTGTTAATATTTTATTACTTACATAATATATTAAAATCAATATTTGTTTTTATATAATATAGATTATGTAATATTTATTTGTTTGTAGAATATTTTGTAAATATTTATTTATACTGTTGAACAGTTTGTAGATATTTTATTATTTATTTATGTCTGTAGCGTGAATAAAAATTTATAAATTTGCATTTTTAAAAAACATAAATTAATAAATTCATTGGTTGGATTTATTTCCGTATTAAAAATTTTGCTTTATATAAAGACTTCTTTTTTAAAAAATTTATTTCTGTACTGCAGTAGATAATAATTGTATCGGTGGTTTTTGTACACGTACAGTGATTATTTTCACTTTAAATTTCTAAACCTGTAAAATTTTGTGTTATAAATATTTCATCTTTTTTTTAGTTTGTTGCATCAACTGCTTTGTTCACTTGTGACTACTATTGGTTGCAGTACAGAATCGGTGTGTTTTAATGTAATTCCAGCCAGGGATTGAACCCATCATGACCTTCTGCTTTATAGTAGACCCAAACCATTGGGTAACGGAGGTGACCATAGCTCATCTTGTGTCCTTCATGTAATTTACAGAAATTATAGAATTTCCTCTAGTTTTTTTGAAATTTTTTTTTTACTATATTCTCACAGTAATCTGACAATTTTGGGACTGTTTGATTGCTGAGGTTTCAGATTTCTACTGTACAAGAACATAAAATAGGTTCAGTATGCTTTTGTTTCATTGAGGGTAATATTATAAACAGTTCTATGGTGGTTTTAAAGAATACACTACATTTCCAAATAATTTCTCGTAAGTTATTACATTCATACTTTGTTTAAAGTTGGAATGAAAACCATAATAAACAGATTCTACAGATAGTAAATTAAAAAATTAAAACAAATATAACAAACAACAAGTATAGATGTATGGATATATTAGGTTATTATTGTACATAATAAAATTTTACAACACACCTATGTTTACAAATCTAACAATAAAAAAATCATTAATTCTGTTTTTTTTATTTTTAATGAAATTTATTGTAGCTTTATCTTAAATTTCTTTCTAAAGTCTAGTTTTTCAGTCAATTTCTCTATCCTCGGTCCAATGCAGCAGTGTTTGCAGCCGACGTAGGAACTAACTGTATATTTTAACTTCAACTCTCTCCTGGATCGGGTCATAGGTCTCTGTTTCATTTGGAATAGTTATCTCTTCATTATTTAATTTGGCATTTAGACCATTACCATAAATCTATAATTTATGTGTCTGTACACATTTAAGATTAGGCCAATAACACAGAATTTAATGTTTTCTTAATATACTTATTGTGTTTTTAACATACTCCAGCAGTAGGCAGGGTGTCAGATTATTGCTAGATATTATTTAAGTTTAAACATTTGCATACCGTTCCAATAACTTACATTCCTCTTAAAAACCATAAACACTGCCTATCTGTCACATGGGCAGATTTACGGGGTTGCACCGCACCCCCAGATTTTTGGAATGATAATAAATTTAGTATCCAAATACCTCATACCTTCCGGTGAGCTCATACCCCCAGATATCAAGACCTAAATCCGCCCATGACCTGTCAATGCTGAATCCATTAAAAGAGTACTGTATTTTTAAGGTTCTCTATTATTAAGTGATTTTTTTCTGTAGAATTTATTCTCATAGTTATCTATGATATAATGTTTATGGAATATTGATGTACAGTAATTTTTATAAATTTTTAACTGTACCGAATTGGCAGTTGGCCTGAATATTTTGCTTTTAGTCAAGTTTTAACCTTACTACAGAATAATAGTAAAGTTTATTATGGCGTGTTTTTTTTACTACAATACTTGTGAGTAAAAATTACAAAGTAAGTCTGTTTCATTAGTAAGAATCTTCTTTCAAAATATTTTTTCTTAAATACATTCAGTGTAATCCAATGAAATTCCCTGATGAGATTAACTTTAATTTTTGTTTTTAATTCAGGTCATGAATTTTTTTATGTATTGTAGAAAACCATTATATCTAAATAATCAACTCAATAGTTACTTTTTCGCACTGAGATTTGAAATTGAAGAGCGACGACTATGTTTTCTATATCTTACCAGTCTTCTTGTTTAACCAGTTTAAATTAAATCTGAAATTGATTGTCTTTGGTTGATTTACCATACTGGTTTCATGATTTAAACTGAATGCTTAATTTTGTCTCATCTCAGTGCCAAACGAATGAATATGTAGTTAAATTATTATAATTTATGAGTAATTTATTTATTATATTATAAAAAATAAATTATTTTATCAGAAATATAAATATACTCTGCTTGGAAGACATACTATATCTACCGCTGTTTTCTTTTTACAATAAAAAATTCAACTGCTGGTAAAAATGATATTAGGTGAAATTAGTAAATAATTTTTTAATTTTTGATAAAAGTTCTTAATAGTTTTTCTGAGATTGTAAGGTATGGTAAAAATTGTATATATTGTGATCAATGTATATTTTGACAAGTTGTAAATTTATTTACAAAAAAAGCCAAAAATTTAGACTTATAGAATAATATTATAAAAACTATGTAAGAATATGATGATATTTCAATGTAAATTGTAAATTCAAATTTGTTTTTACTTTGATTGTAATAATCTTAGTATATGTTAATCTTCTTTACAATATAAAAAATTCTTGGATTTTTAACTCTAATTAGGTGTTACTTTCGTAAGAGTGATATTGATATTACCCAAAGTAAAACTTATTAAAAAAAATGTATTGTAAATTTTGAATCTAAGTGAGTGTTTCAGCACTGAAATTCAAAATGTTATTATATAACAACTAAGAATTTATAAGGTGTGATAATTGTGAGTGTAAGCACGCGTGTGTGTGTATATGTAGAGAGAGAGATAGGGTGAGAAAGAGAAAGATGTTCTACTGTTATTATCAAAGGAACACATGCTGAAGTCCAATTGTATCTAAACACATGAATAATGTAATATTACTGGGAATTTAATACAAAAAATAATTCATTGCGTGGTTGAACAAAGTGAAGATGAAATGTATCCCACACATTATGAATATATTCTTCGATGGTAGAAAAGAAAGGGGACGTCAAGGAACTAGAACTTTGAGGCTGAATTCTTCTTTCATGAATTAGGTCTCAACGTTTCCCGATACCTATCTTCTGAGAGGTTTACTTACCACCTGACTCATATTGAACCCCCATAACAGAAAATTTCTTACAACTCATCCTACCCTGATGACTTTTACATCATTGTCTTCTATAATCCTTTTGCTGTTGACCAGGAAAATTTAGAATTCTGTCCAGCAAAGTACATCTATTAGAACATCCAGTAATTATCATGGAAATTTCATAAAAAAAATACCTTACACAAGTTTGGTTGTGATGTTATAGCATGAAAGATTCTGTACTTGTTTATAAAAATTATATTTTCTTCCCTTCTGAACTAATTTTGTTATGTCCTTACATTAATGTAATAACGGGACGTAAGATAGTGCATTCTTACATTCTTAACTGTAATAAGTTCCGGCATTTAGACATTTTTTATTTATATAATTTCATTTTATAATTTTAAGATCTGATTGTCACGCTCATAAAAAAAAATAAAAAAATAGCTAGTACAAAAATAGTTAAAATTTTGCGAATCCATTAGTTCTGGATGCTACTTGTGTATTGTTTCAGTTGACTTATTTTGCATTAACATTTATCTTTCTAATCTGGTATTATGAAAACATGAAAATATCTCACATTTCTCTAATGAATAAATTTAAATTTGTTACATGTATTATTTCACCAAATTTTAAAACATTCCTTTCATCTGTATTTGTATTTTTTAAGTTCATTTGCATTTATGAGTTAATTACTTTTTACAGGGTTTAATTTTTATGTTCTTTTAGAATTTGTATTTTATTTTGATACCGTTGTTTCATATGTTTTTATGGCGGGTACTCACGATTTGATTTTTATTGATCAACTGGTGTATATGGGAACCTTTAGGGAGAACAATTCAATATTGGATCAATTGAAGTTAACAACTAGACAAATTTTTGCATTCAACTAACTGTTCAGTTAGGTAAACATCGGAATGAGCAAATCGACTTATATAAACCAACTTTTCAAAGATGTGAGAGTACAATTTTTTTTTGTTTTACAAGTAACTGCTTTGCAATTACCCAATAATGGGACTTAAACGTGATACTTTTTGCAAAATTTCCTGTAATTCATTGATAAGAAATTAAATTATTGCAAGCATTAACAATTCATTTGTCCCCATCTGAGATAGATGTCTCTTTGACAAAACTAAAATTGACGATTGGCGTTCCAATTGAACCGTACCATTCAATTTTAGTTGAAGAAGTGAAGTTGATCAAACAAAATTGCCTCGTGAAAACTAGCTTTTAGTATTATTGATATTTATATTTTGACTGAACTTAATGTAGCTTAGCCTTTTCTAAAAGTATTATTTTATTTCTTTGATGTTGTGAATGGGCTCTGCAAAGTATTTATTGTTTATTATTTCTTTTGGGAGGATTGTGCTATTTTAGGCTGGATACAGACAGATGGTGAGTTACACGAATGTTACCATTGGGCGATGAGTTACATACATGAGTCAGATAGTGAAGTACAGATTATAGAACGGTAACGTGCTGGTGAGGCAATGTCGACCGACTTTGAATTTTTCAACGGTTGTTACTACACACTGTTGTTCGTGTGCAATACCCCTCAACATTGGCTGTACACGGTAACAGTGCATCAACGTGCCGGCCGTCTGTTACTATCCTAAGTATAACGAATGTGACGTGGTTTATTGATGTACCATAATTTGTTTTTAATTTGTATTGTGCAGCATACTTCAAATTATAAAGTGAATAATACTGTTAAAATTGGAATCTATGGAATATTGGATGTAAGTTTTTGTGTGTTAGAGATCCAGAGTTACTACTCTCTATTTTGATCTTTTATTAACAATCCATGACTTTTTTTTTTGCTGATGTCCCAAGTTGGAAAGTATTTACTGTTACAGAAGGCATATTTATTGTGCTTTGAAACTTCTGTAATTTAGCCATTGCATTTTTTGGGTTTATGATACCCTAATGTGAATTACCATCTTGTTGTAAACAAAACATGTAACAACCAGTGAGTTGGTTTGATATTACAGTAGAGCGTTAATAATCCGGATTAATTGGGACCGGATGCCATCCGGATTATCAAATTATCCGGATTATCAAAACACCCAATAAAATTGCTAGTAGACGTCTTCAAAGTAAGAAAAGTACAGTAGCTAAATTCGACTATATTTTACATGATTTGTTAAGAGAAATGTGAAGCGGGTCACTAAAACTACGAAATATGTTGTTATGTATAAAGAACTAATTTTTATTTAACTAAATTTGTAATTGTACATATAAAAGAGTGACCACTACGCAACACGCGATTCGAGCGTATCTCTTACTCATCATGCACGGCGAGCCATTCAGCCATATTGGACACTTGTAACCTACGATAAATTAATTCCCATTATTCGCCAGAATTGAATCCGGATTTTTGACGTCCGAATCATTGACGCTCTACTGTATATTGTTTTAATACAGTTTATGTATTTACTTTTAAATACCTGTAAATATTTACAATGGTTTTATTGCATTACATATATAATTAATGTTCTGGTAAATATTTTTTTCCATTTTTACAAGGTAACTCTTAATGCGCATTTGGTCAATCTTTTTTTGAGTTCTATATAGTAGTAAAAACCTTCCTTTATTACCTCAAAATTTGACATAATTATTATTATTATTATGTATATTATTTAATATGATGATAAACGTAATTATTTTTGTAATTACTAACATATTTTACTCATCCTTATTGAAACAGTTTTTTTTCTAAACTCGTCTAGAATTAATCACATATTTTAACAGGAACTTGTTACAGAAATTTAAAATAAAAATGAATTTATTGTACGTTTCCCAAACTTTGTCGTTGCCAACATTGTCAACAGTATTATTCGTTTTAAATACAGAAAAGATTTGCCCATGAAAACTAAATTATTCATTAATAAGCAAGCTATAACAAATTAATTGAGCACCAGAATTTTTTTTAGATTGATGAAGAGAATTATCAAATGGTAAATATTTTGCAGACAAAAATTATGTTGTTCATACACAAATTGAAAGTAATTTTTGATAAATAGTATGTTTATTTAACTGTGATGTGCGCATAGAAGTGAATGCAAGTTATAATAAATAATTAATACGCTAATGAATGTAATTTTATATTATTTTAATGTCTTGTAAACATTAAGCACAGGCTGATGTAATTGTACATTTTATTGTTTTATATAATGTAATTATTAATAGAATTATTATTATTGTAAAGTTATTGTCAAATTAATTAATAAAGACAGTAATAGAATTTTTTTCTTTCTTTATTTGTTAATCTCTTTTATTAAATATTTTATGCACCGGTTGCTCGTTTTTGAAACTTTGCTGAAAGATGCACAGTGAACGAAGACCTGTTTAAAGCTAGATTCTACATAACAATGAAATTGTGGTAGAAACTAATGTACAAGGTGTGGCTATTAAATAATGAGACTATTGTTTAAAAAAAATTTTTTTAATTTTATACATAATCACTTATTGTCACCTTCAATATACATTTCTTCTCTATCCCTACAACGCTCCATGCAAATTTTCCATTGTTAGAAACAGTGCTGGAAGTCATCTTCGGTCAGCTCCTTCAGGACAAGTGCTGCTCAAAAATGTTTGAAATGAAGCTCGCAAAAATGTTTGTACTGACACTTTGTACGCGATTGAAAATGACCCAAATTTTTTGGAAATGATAATAACATGTGATGAAACATGGTTTTTTACTTATGATCCGGAAACGAAGAGCCAATCCATGCATTGGAAGAGTTGAACTTCACCGAGAGCCAAAAAAGCTTGAATGAGCAACTCAAAATTTAAAGCAATGATGATAGTTTTTTTTTATATCTATGGGATTGTGTACCTTCACTGGGTTCCTGAAGGTCAAACAATTAAATCAATATTACTACCTTGAGGTACTTTCTAAACTACGTCAAAGAGTAAGGAAAAATGCCCCGAAATGTGGAAGGACAAATCATGGGTTCTCCACCAAGACAATGCACCAGCTCATTCCACGTTATCTGTCAAGAGGTTCCTAGCCAAGTTACAGCATCTGTGTTAGAACATCCAACTTATTCACCAGATCTTGCACCATGTGACTTCTACTTGTTCCCTAAGGTGAAATCTGCATTAAAAGGGACAAGATTTGATTCTGGAAGCTGTAAAAAAGAAAGCGGCACGTTTCCTGAAGGAGCTGACTTCCAGCACTGTTTCCAACAATGGAAAATTTGCATGGAGCGTTGTAGGGATAGAGAAGGAGTGTATGTTGAAGGTGACAATAAGTGATTATGTATAAAATAAAAATAAAATTTTTTACAACATCAGTCTTGTTATTTAATAGCCGCACCTCGTATAATATAAAATAGTGATGGTAATTTAGAATTTTTTTGAGAATCTTATGACTCAAAAATACTCGGATGTCTTGATTACTTTGGAACAATAATGAAACGTTCCATGTTCATGTAGTTTGTTGTAAAATCCAGTGGCATTTTAAAAGTTTTGTAATAGTATTTCTTAATGTCTAATGTTTGTGTACGTTGCAATCTGTTAATTTTAAGAACAATAAGCCACCCCATGTCCCAATGAGATATAGTCTTGTACAGACGTAGGCTGACCATTCCTAAGAGAGTATGGTTAATTGAATCCCAACCATCAAAATACACTGGTAAACACTGTCTAGTATTCAAATCTGTATAAAAGTAACTACCTTTATAAGGATTTGAACTATGGAACCTTCATCTCCGAAATCAGCTGTTAAACAGTGACTCACAATGATGACCTTAGCACGAGAGCAACCTGGCGACTTTTGCAATAGTAATAGTAACTAAAGAGTTTTATAGATTATGCCTTTACAAATTCATCCAGATTCATGTTGGTACCTTTTTTAGACGTACTTAGCCAAAAGTGCTCTTCTAACATTGCAATGTTCTTTTGTTATCAGTATATTCATTACTTTAATTTTAAAGCACTATATAAGAAGAAAAAGATAAAAACATCTCTCTTTCAATCATGAAAAATAAGGTATAGTCTGATTACATTTAAAATGTTGAGCACAAGAATTATGATGCAGGTCCGACATAACACTTAGTCTTAAGTTAGCTGCTGCAGGGATTTTATGAACAAATTTACTAAGTGTTAATTAGGATGTGGTAGTGTAATTATAAACAGATTATACAGATCTAAAATTTGTAGAAAATGAAAATGTATATTTAGCTGACGAATCACTTAAGAAATAAGAAAGATTGTTTGCATACATGGTTAATGCTGGTCACCCTATTTTGTTCACTGCAATGCCAAGCTAAATCACATATTCAACAAGCCTTTAGAAAAATTAGAATTTTATGCAGATTCCCACGTAGAAATAGATTGGTCTACTGCTACATGTTCTTGATGTTATTGCATGGAGTGGAGACTTGAACCAAAATCAAATAAAAAGACTAGGCCTTCGGGATGCGATGTTTTAGGTGATTGTTGTAGAAATCACAGATAGACAAAATAAAGAACACAGAAGTCTTAACGAAGTTAAATAAAAAATGGAATATATTAATACTGTGAAAACTCAGTAACTGGACTACTTTGATCATGTGATCAGAGGTGAAATACGTGATGCTACAGAAATCATCAGGGAAAGTTAAGAGAATAACCATGGTCCAGTTCAATATAGGAAAAATTAAAGGAAATATAGAAAAAATTGAAGACAAATTTATGTTCTAAGAGGACAGGAAATCTGAAGAATGCCAAGATAGTATGGCAGTGTAACTATGTTTCTTGCCGCCATGCTCAAAATTTTAGGTTATTCTAGGTTTTGGAAATCAAATTAGATAGCATCTTGTATTATGACCCTATATGCCCGAACTCGGGGTATTAGGCAACGAAAAGCCCTTCAATACTTTGTCACAAAAACTAAATATTGTATAATATATAATAATTTAGACTGTTAACAAAAAATAATTTTTAGCATTTAATCAGATAATTGTTCATTGCAACCATGGACATACAAAAATCTGTGATTTCTCGGTACCCTAATATTAATCATAAGCTAAAAAAACACATAACCCATAAACTTGATGTAATGATTTAAAAGGAGAAAAAAATTGATTTTTATATTCATCTGGAATGAACAAGGAACTGTGGGATCTTAGAACAATATAATAAAGGAAAAAATAAACTAAAATTTTTAATAAACTTTTTATTTTATTGATTAACAATAAGACTGAAGTACAAAATTATACAATAAATAAACATTTATTATTAAACGTAATCACTTAAGTGTAACTAAATAATTATAACATAATACTTTTTAATCGCCAAGAGAATATATAAATGCTGTTGGTGTATATTTTTATAGTTCAGATGAAAGAATTCAATAAAATGCAAGAGAATTCTCTCAAATATAAAATAAGGAAGAAAGCAGTTAATTTGTTCAGTACAAATAATACTACCAATAATAATTACATAAAGAATTTTATATAATAAATATTTATAAGCTCTTTTAAAAATGAAGAATAATATAGTACACAGACCTACATTATAAAAACTTTAATAAATAGGGTTAAAAAATATATATAAGGAGTTCATATTATCATTAATAAATTAAAACTTACTATGATAATATTATGCTACTTAAAAAACAAATTGAGCACCATTTTATAATGTGAGAAACAATTTATTTAATTATCTATCACAACACATGTTACAATTTTATTATATGTTTACATTTTTCACGCCAACATTTTTATTCCTAGTTCCTCAATATATAGTAATATAACGTAAAATTTTAAATTAAGTTAAAACACTCAGGGAATCTGACTTATAAACATGAAAAAATCAATCGATTTTTAAATTTAAACACTTGTAAACATTTTAAGATATGTGTTTTCTAATCGTGTTTCTATGACAACTAGAATTTCTTTAAAAAAAATGTTGTATAGTAATTCTGTTGATTTTGTGAACAAGTCCATTTAGTATTTGTTCATTTTCTGAAAGATCGGTTTTCAAGTCCATCAAAACAAAAAGACTTAATACCCTTTCACCAACAATTATAATATCAACCCTAATGCATTTCAGCCTCAAAGAGACCAACTTCAGAGGGAGCAATAGAGGGTAAAACATACACTAAACATGCAGATTATCATCTCAAATATAATTATCTACAATTAATTTCTTTATTTTCCTTTTTATACCGGAATTATCTTCTGAACTGTTTGGGTGGTTTGAAGCTTGTACAAAGTTGAATTTAATAAGCATACAATGCTGAAAAGTAAAAAAAAATTCTGGCTAAAAGAATGATTTAGGATTCTGGTATGTTATTGCTAAAGTTGAAACAGTTTTTCTGGGCTAAACTGTTTTTATTTGTTGGGCAAGTGCTAGATGCTTCAATAAATAAATTCAATTGATTCTAAATTAATAATTATCTGATATTTAATAATTCTGATATTTTATGACAATTTATAATGTTTTTTTACATATGCATTTATCTTGGACTGAAAAATATACAACAAAAATTTTAATTAATAATAGATATAATTATATAACGTACAACATGATTCTAAGACAAGAAGATGGACTATTACTCAAGGATTCAATTGGCACTATTAACCAGAGAAGTTCGACAATATAGCATAATTGACAAGCAGAGGAGGGCCAGATCTGAGAAAATAAAGATGTGGGATAGAAGAGAACAAGTCAAATGATCCGCTAAAGGCTGAAAATTGACTAAAACTAAAAAAAAGAAACAAAATAGATATAATGCTGAAAACCACAGAGATGAAGACTGGGGAAGAGTTCCCCTGGAAGTGCCTCTTTGTGATAGTTGGAACAGCGCCAGCGATGATTATCAGCTGGATCGACAGTAGGGGATTAATATCAATGCACAGGAGTGGGAGAGGTAAAAACATTACAAGCAGAGCAAGCCATGTCTCGCAAGGTTTTTTTAAACTGTGAAATAATAGTATCGCTTTCTCCTTCTAAAAATGGTCTCTTAGAGGCTGAAATGTGTTGTGCTAATATTATATAATTGTTAGTTACGAGCATTTTTATTTAAATTAATACCAACAATGTTGAGTTACATTCCATTAGTGAAAATTTTAAGCCAAATTTTTTACAGTTGATAAAAATGACATTGTAACAAAATTGTAATGGTTTGTTCAACATGTTGAATTTTAGTTCTTTAGAAAGGAAAATTTAAAAAGTATAGATTAAAAAATATAAATTACTTTTTGAAAAAAAGTTTTTTGTTATTACTAACAAAAATTAGAAATTAAGGATTTTTTTAAAACCTGGTTTCATTTTAACCAAATGCCTTACATAAGGAACTAGAAAAGAAGACAGATTTACAAAAGAAAAATAATTAAAATTATATTTTCGACAGATGTTGAGAAACGCGGCAAAAACTTAACATTGAATTATAAAGGAAATTGGACTCCCTTAAATAAAAATGCTACTAAATTACTGTTATATTTTGGCACATTTTGTTAATTTTTAGGTATAAAATTACAAAATTTTTTTTCTAAGTGATTCTAAAAAGTGAGGATTTAATTAATTTAAAATGATTTGTCTATTAAGACTTCATAAACATTAGTAAATGATTTATGAAAAGTTATTAAAGAACAGATTGCTGTTAAACAGCTACTTAATAGTTTTCTATTTACTTAACATCACAAATAACATTTCAGATTAATTTGGAGCGTTGTAATGTAATATTTTACATCAAGTGACACACACTTATTCAGTAGACCTTTAATATAAAATAATTTAACATTTTTTTATATGATATTAAATACAAGGTTTGCTAAAAAGTATTATAACCATATTTTTAATTTTACACAAACAAATAACCGGAGTATATTACACCATTGGCATATCAGTGCAGTTGAATCTAGCATGCACACGTAGGCAGGTCATGTGACCAGAACATTGCATCAAATTTTGGCAAAAACTTGCTTATTCTCATTTAAGTTGAAACCATTTGAAAAATCCAACAAGCCATAATGAGATGATCCTTTGATTGTTACACAGACAAAGGAATGGTACAACAGGTGTAAAAATGGACATACTTCAGTGGACAGTGAACCTTGTTCAGGCAAACCAACAATAAATAGAAATTATGAAGTTATCGATCAAGTTAACTGTTTGAACTTTAAACTCGCAGGCTTCCCCCGCGTATGACTAGTGCTGCTGCCTACCTGCAGCAGAGCGAAATCACCACCGACCAGGCTTTTCGATGAAAAGAGTTGCCTTTCGGAACATCCACTATCTACTGATTACCTTGCTCCATGCCAGTGCACATAAATAAATTACTATAATAGGATTTACAGTCCACTTTATACATATGTTTATAACTTTGCTCTACGAACATTAACATTTTAATGATAGTGGGGATCGACGTATTACTTTCGTGAAATAGTAGCAACAGATAGCAATCATCATTGATTCAGTTCATTCAATTTTGACGGAAGTTTCTGCTACACAAAGAACTGCTGACAAATTCGTCTTGAACTTGACAGCAAAAAAGAAGGAAATGTGACTTAAAAATCACACAGAACATGTTAGACTACACAAAAACGAGCCCTAACTTTCTTATAATTATCATGAGAACTTCTGGGAATTTTCTCACTTAAAGAATTCAGATTTGAGTTCAGAAATAACATTATACAAAATGAGATGGCTCAACTACAGTCTAGTTCAAAAGAAGCCTTCCCGACTTGTTTTTTAAATTGGCAAAAGCACTGTACTAGGTGGATCGAATAAGTAAGTAGACTGCTTGTTACAACATGATGAATAAATAAGCTTTCGGCAAATGAAGGTTGGATACTTTCTAAACAAACCCCATATTGATTGAACCCCTGTTATTTCAGGAAGTTCAAATCAACTCTTATAAAATTTAAATACATAAAATAGGCCATTATAATCAGAAAATCATAATATACAATCATGAGTAAATAAAAATAATAAACTATTATAATAATTTTCAATGATATTAAAAAAGTTTGTACTTGATTACTAATAAATAAAATATGATAAATTTAAAAAAAACAAAAAATTAAAAATAGACTCTTGATAAAGATAAAAAATAAACATAAAAAATATCATAAACATTTCATATCACAGGCTCTGGGCATTCAAATAGATTATTAAAACCACTGTTGATTGAATTATTCGTTTGATTTATCATCCAGGCAGCCAGAGCAATACCCTTTTAAATGTAGACGACCCCTAATAGATTAATTTAAATTTTCAAACTTAATCAGGGGTCAGAACAACCCATCAAGGGTTTAATATTCTGTTACAATATTGTAAAACAGTGATTACAATGATTTTTATAATAATTAATAGATACTAATTTTAATTACAAAGTAAAAATTATAATTATCTTAATTCATTAATTTACACTATCACTGCAGAATTACGTAGTTTGCTGGGAAAAGCCCATATTGACCCCGACAGTATCCTCTCCACCAACCTTCATCAATCTGAAATAAAAAAAGATAGCGGATTAAATATTAGAAAAAACAAACAGTAGAGTCTCACAAATCTGCCATTCCATATAACTTAACAAGACGTTGCATTGGCGTAGTTAGTAACGTGCTCGCCTCTCATCATGCGGTCTTGGGTTCGAATCCCACTCAGGCACGGCATATTTTCATACGTCACAAAAAAATCATTTCATCCTTCACCGTCTGCATTAACAGTAATTGCAAAACAGTCGGACGTTAAACCAAAAAAGAGATTATTACTACATCTGATTGTTTTACACATTAATGCTAATGCACGCGATGAAGGGCGACAGAATAAACAATGTAGAAATGTCAGACCTGACCAGGAATTGAAAGATGCTGAATTGAAAAACAACAAAATAATACTGATTTTGAACAATGCCAACCAGAGGAAAATGTATTAACAGGTTCCGTGCAGAGAAGGTAATATTACTTCATCTTAGCAAATACGAGTGACAGACAAGATAATAACCTCATGCATTCTCATTAGTAACTTGCTGTTCAACCATTCCGTTTATATTTAAAACTCTATTCCAATCTTTCGTGTATTCTTATGACACAGAGTGCTCCCCTTAATGATTACAAGATATTTTATTTTTGGTTATTATTATGAAATTACATACTTTTTTTAAATTAATGTTCCAGTCTTTAAATATTTTTTTAACTTATTATTCAATACATAAGTACGAATATTGTATTAGGACCTTCTATATAAAAAAAAACCATTAAAAAAATTATAATAATTCTTTCCATAAATCAATAAAAAAGGTCCTTTTGTAATAATTTTCCACTCTGGCTGGGAATCGAACCTGGGACCTCCGCTTTGCAACATAGTGCACTAACCACTGGGCCACGGAGGCGACCTATTTGGTTTTTTATTTAAAACTTTCTTTATTAAAATGCTTGTAGTTTAAATGAATAGAATTACTGGTTTATAACACTATTATACCTACTAGACAACCACCCAAGAAACTAGACCTAGTCCCTGCTCCAATAGTGTTCTTTACAAGGGTTTACTGTATTAACGTAAAATTGTATTCTACACAGGTACTTGCTGCGTCACACAGGTTGCCAATAAAATTCATAGAATCAATTATTATGTAGAGAATTAGTCTCTTACCACTTTATACTTTACTTTTTTAAATTTAACAAACCAACACTTAATAATATTTACCAAGGGCAATTAACTTACAGAAATATAATTTATCTGCCTAAAATATAATCTTATATTTTTGTTGATATTTACAATAATAATGGGTTAAGAATTTTAAAACAAATGTGGAAACTGAACCAGCTAACTTAAGAATTATAATAGATAACATTAAGGTAGGAACAGACTACTATCACGACACGCGAACTCACATCACGTCACGTCATGTCACTGTACCATATCTGAAACGTGATATCACGTTTACAAGCACACTACTGTCACGTGACAAGCGCACTCGACTGTTTCTCTTCCGTATGAATTTTGTGAAATCAGTTTTATACATAGTATAACTTCTGTCTTTGATTTATTTCAAATGGAAAGTTCAAGTAGTTCTTCTAAATGGGAAGAAGAACTGGAAAATGTGGCTGTTTTATTAAATGCAGAAAACCATATTAGCATGAAATCAAAGAGAATATGGGTACATGATAAATAAAAGAAGGAAACAACTGGGTGAATTTCAACGACTAGTACCAGAATTATGTAGAGATCCGAAACGTTTTTGAATGTATTTTAGAATGACAATGGAAGAATTTGATTTTGTTCATGACCTTATTAAAAATGATGTAAGGAAACAAAATACCCAACTCCTTGAAGCCATCACAACTGAAGAAAGATTAGGTGTTTGTTTAATGTAAGAAAAAAATTGAGCAAACACTAATAATTTTACTTAATTTATTTTTATTGAAATTATTAATAATTATATTTTATTTTATTGGTATTCTGTTGAAGGCAGAGATACCAGTTGCAGTAGCGTAGGTGTTTCCGCATTATTTTCAGAAGAATACGATACAGCGTCTTCTCCGTTAGCTGTTGGTGTAGTTATGATTTCAATACTGCCAGATTGCAGCGTTGAAATTGCAGAGTTATCAATTTCTGCCGATAGCACCATATTACTCAGTGCGTGTTTAATTTTGGCCTGTGAGCTCACGTTTGTCAAAATATGTCAAACGAACAGAAAATGAAAACGTGATATCACGGATGAGGTGAGTGACGTGGCGTGATACGCGTGAGGTGACTTCAGTGTGAACCTGATACATAAGAGAACCATCTACAACAATGGACCACACTTTTCGCTTGTCACGTGACAGAATGTAACATCGCGTGACCTCACATGACGTGATAGTAGTCTGTTTCTACCTTTATTGTATGCACCATGAATGAAAATTTAAAATTTGAGTAAGGAAATAATATTTACCATTTCAATATTTGTAATAACATCATCTGGATCAAAGGATATTTCATCACTTGCAGCTGAAATGAAAATAAAAAAATTTATTAAACCTTCTTAATATAATATATTGTCCATAAAAGGCAGATGAGTGTTAATTATTGGCACTTAATCTGCTAGTTCCAGGACTTTAAAAATAGTTCTGTTTCTTATGGTCAGCCAATCATATGACTGAAGCATTTAAGAACAGAAGAGGTAGGGGTGTAAAATACACTAGTCAGAGTTATCTCCTCTAAGAGTAATGAATTTTATCACTATCATCCAGCCACTAGGGTGAATGAAGTGAAGGTGTAATTTGCAGGGTGGAAAGTATATTCTTTTCAGAGGGCCTGGCATGCTGATAAGCATAGCCTACTTATGGTAAACCATATCACTACTCGTTTTACTTAGTACAGCCTCTAGAGGTTCAAACCAGCCTTTCAGCTCATAACATAAACAACAACAATACAACTAACAATCTGTACACAAGGTTGAGAGAGTACGAGGTAGTACATCTTGTGCAACAAAAAACAAAATATATTAACAAACATTTTTATTTAACGTTTTAAAGAGTGAAATAATTTTTTATGGACTGTCTTAACATTTACAGTAAATTATTTTTAATGGGTTCTTTAACTCAGAAATAAATGATGAAAGTAAAAACAAAACAAAAATTTTATACGAAGGAAATAAGATACAAACATTAAAAACTTATCTTACTGAAATATAAAACATAAATAAAGTGTCTTTTTCGAATAAAGATATAAAAACAACTGGAACAATAAAACAGTTCTCTAATTTGTGTATTGACATTAGTACTGAAATCTACCTTTCTGGTTCTGTAAATTCAGCTTTAGAAAAAGATTCTGTTTTGACATGCTAGTGCCAGGTGACAAAGCAAATCTGTTTTGCTTAATGGATTACATTGTTAAACGACAAAGTAAATACTTACTTTCATAGCTTTTATTATTGAAACTACACGTTGGCAGTGTGACAAAATTTTACAGGTATTCAGACTGATATTACAAGTGCTACAGTGAAGGTTTTTTTAGTTTGTTGCTGTTGGGAAGTTTTCAAAGAATTTTGTAAAAGTCCATTTGGAGATTGCAGTGAAATCATTAATCAGAATTATGAATAGAATTTTCAGGTCTAAGATTTGTAAATAACTAGTCAATAAACGCACAAAAAGATGTTTTTTTAGTGATCATGTCTACTTAAGCCTTGGTTTGTATGTGGGTGATGATATAAAGTGATATACAGATGAAAAAAATGCCAGACTTGATCAGGAATCAGCATAGAAGCCAGGTGCGCTGACTACTACACCACGAGCCAGGCGTGAGATGTAGCTGGTGAACTTCTGAATGATCATTCAGCAGCACTTGCATGATGATGAACTCCAAAAGATCATTTGTGTGGACAGATGAAATAATTTTTTAAACTAATTTTTCACCGGAATGCATGTTAGCAAAGTGGTTCAACCTTCATTCTTATCTCCATCCTCTTGTTTTAATAACTAAAAGAGTTAAAAAATTAAGGATGATGGACTAGGATTATGATAACTTCTTTTGGTAGATCACATTCCATAATTTATTTTTTAATTTTGTTCACAGTTGCATTAACTGACTAATATATTTAGTGACTACAGTAATTTCTGGTAAAGTACTGGTAAAATTTAACACATTAATATTTTCCAGATTCTGACTGGTAATTGAATCCAGCGCCTCTCATTTATCTGCTAATGATTATGATACAATCTAAGAATGATTGCTACACCAATTTTTTTTGTTTCTTTCAAATTCATTTAAAGTTAATAAAGTGATAGTGATACCAAAAATTGTTTGTTATTTCGAAAAAAGAGTTGCTACATACATGCTTGATAGTCATAAAGAGCAACAGCTGAATAATTAGTCTCTTCAATTTCATATCCCAATTCTTCATGAGGCGATAACTGTTGTTGCTGTTGCTGCTGTTGTTGTTGTTGCTGTTGCTCAGGTTGATTATTTACATTTGATGTTTCAACATTGGAAGACTGTACTTGAGTGGGTGGCTGAGGTTGCTGAACAGGTGATGGTTGTTTTTCTTCTTGTGGATATGTCTGAAATATCAAAGAATTAATTTATTATTAATTACGGCTATTAATTTTTTTATACTTAAATTTTATTTATATTTAAAATTTTACAACTTAAACACGTGCGTACAATCAGCAAATTAGATTAATAGCGTATGACGGTGACTTGTATATGACATGAAGTGAAGCCAGCCCAATGGCTAATTTTGGTGTAAATTCAAAATGTGGAATGAACATGAAATATATTACAATTTATATTATGATAAATAAAGTACGAGTATGAAGTGGTAATGAGATTTCTTTTGTCGTGTGGTATTCGTAATAGATCCCGATTCCATTTTCTTTACAGGCGCCTGATAACAGAAGGGTGTTTGATGAGATCGAATGAACGTTGGGGTTATTGTGTTCCAATTATTTTCATGTGAAAAGTGTTGTATGTGCATACAACATCTGAATGATATCAAAAACTGTAGGCATTTTCAAGACTGTGTGTATGATTAGTTACATAAAATGGGGCATTGATGATGGCTTGAAGAGATTAAAATTAATACCTTTGAAGATTATTTAATGTAGACATGTGACCAAAAGAAAAGATCAAGCCACCGTGTAGCCAAATTGGTCAGATTATTGACTTATAAAAGATAACCGTTAAGTTTAGTGAAAGAGAGGATTTACAACCAATAATACAAACCGTGAAATCTGAAATCCAAGAGAGCTCTGACATGTGAAAGGTGGGGCTTCCAAGCAGAGCAGGTTTCAGGCTATTGAAACCCTTAAAAAGTTAGCCCTAAAGGGTTGAAAATAATGTTTATATCCTACATTAAGGCTTTCATGAGGTTAGATAAAAAATGCTTGCAACGAAATCTATCGAATATTTTGTGAACTATGTAGAAAAACATTGAGCCGTGTTCGAGGTTATGTTTTTGTTGATGTACGTGTACTTTGTCGTGATTTAATTGGTGAAAATTAAAAAATTTATAAATTCATACTCCAAATAAAAGTACAAAGAATATTGTTTATCCATTAGCATTAATTTAAATAAAGCAAATTAATTTCACAGTTGTCATTAATTACATGTTTTTTTTTTAATATTTCCGGTTTAATATTTGCCGGCGGCGTAGCAACGCACGCCAGGTACCGCTAGTTAATTAATAAAAATAGTCATGTTTATTTATTTTAAATCTGTAAATGTTTAGGTCAACAGCCGAAAAGCTAGTTTGAACGTCTAGAGGTTTTACTCAATAAAGACAAGGAGTGAGTTAGTTTACTATTGCCTTTCTTATTGAGTTGAAAGAGATGCTTATCAGCATGCAAGGCCCTCCAAAAAGCACCCACTTTCCACCCTGCAAATGATACCTTCACTTCATTCACCACAGAGTCTGGCTGTATAATGAATTCATTACTTTCAGAGGAGATAACTCTGACTAGTGTCTTTTACACCTCTACCTCTTCTGTTTTTAAATAGTTCAGTCATATTATTGGCTGACTATGTGATAGGAAACAGAACTATTTTTTGTAGCCCTGGAACCAACAGATCGAGTGCAATTAATTTAACACTCCACCTGCCCGTTATGGGCAAGTAAATGAATATACCAGAGTTATATGTGAAAATAATTTAGAATTTTATTACCTTGTTCTCTGAAACAGGAGTAATTGATGAGACTTCTTGACTAGTAACAGTATTCACTATGGAAGGTGAGATTTTTTTATTACTATGATTAACTTCTGTTTCATTTCTAACAGGAGCAGGAGTTTGTTCTTCTTGTTTATTCTGAAATAAATGCACAAAACATTAACATATAAAATCAATAACTGTATATCCACTGTCGTTGAAATTTAGTAGTAATATGTCAGTGAAAAGATTAATATTCCTGAATGTTAATTCAAATTAGATAGCCTTGGTAACACAATCGGTAGATTGCTAAGATGATTTTTAGAAATTTCCAGTAACGGTCTGGAAATTTTATACATCATTTTTCAGTAGCCTACTGTTACTGTCTCACAACCACAGTGATATTCACTAATGACCTATAAATATTTACAAGGCTTACATTTATTTTTAATAACAAAAGTTAACAAATTTCTAATAAATTCTACAATAATTAAAATTCTGATAATTATCAATTTTAATGATAATTTATAACCTCCTGATTTCGTTAGAGAAGTAAATGGTGATGGATTTTAAGGGTACTGATCATCTCATTGAAGCAAAGTAGTTTAAAATAATAAAACCACAGAACAGATACATTCATTTATTTACTTGTGATGTAATGTGTTTAATGGTGCAAGGACGAGACACTGAAATCATATTGGAAAAGATTCACAGACTTAATGTACACACTTTGAGGAAATCACTGGTCAGTAAAGTACGGAAAAAGACTATCTAAAAGTTTTATCACAGTTTGATTCTACCAGTTTTAATGTTTGAGGGCCTCTTTTAAATACAAGAGAATGCAGAAAAAATGTTTTGTTATTGAACGTTACTTACACTAATGGCATTTTTCGTATCTGTGGACAAGCTTTTTAACACCCTCTTCGTAAAATGTAACTGCCAGTGAATTTAAATGAGTTTTGACATTGTCTTGAAGCTCCTCGTTATGTTTCTAGTGGAGTTCATGTAGTTGACGACTACAATTAATGCAACTGTATATTAGGAAACCTTACAAAGTTTCAGCCATTCAAAATAAATGAAAAAGCACCTTGACTTCTGGAATTGTTCTGATCCATGACAATGCCTATCCTCACAGTGGTGGTACAACCCAACAAATCCTTGAGTAACTTCAAAGGGACAGTTTCAATCACCCGCCATACAGTCCCGACCTAGCAACGAGTCACATCCATCTTTTCCCTGAAGAAGTGGCTAGGAGGGCAGTGCTTCCAAACTAATGAGGAGTTTCAAGATAATGTCTTTAAATTCTGGTGGCAACATTTAATGAAGAGCTTGTCCACAGGTACGACAAATCATCACGGTGATTACATAACTTTTAATTTTTTTTGTAACAAAAACTTTTTTTGTAAACATACTTGTCTTTTATTTATAGCCGACCAGAAGTTGAACAAAAAATGGCTCTCATATTATTCAGAGTGTTGGATAATGACTGCTCAGTAAATATCAAGAATAGACGCAGCTAAGATGAGATTGTAACCTTAAACCTTAGATTGATGAGATTGGTAAGCTTAAACAGGTTACCGATCGTTTTATACAATTTTAAGAAATTATCTTATCAATAATTTGTAAGTAAAGAAACTTTCATCAGTGATTCTAAATTACGTTAATTTTCTGGAGGAAAATCGTCTTAAATTATTTATTTAGTTAAACAAAGAAACTGACCTTTTCTGCTTGTTCATGTAATTCTTTTAATCTCCTTTCTTCTCTACGTTTAGCTTCTTCTTCTTCTTGTTTCTCCTTTAACTTTCGTTTCTCTTTTTCTTCATCAGCTCTCTTCCTAGCATCTTCTTCACCCTGTTTTGCCATATTTTCAAATTTAGCCCGAAGATTAGATGGCTTAATAGAACCTGCCGAAGACATAAATTAAGTGAAATGTTTATAAAGGCTAGAAAAGTGCCCTATATCCCAAATATACTACCCATATAAATATTTTATTTATATTAAATTGGTAATAATGAATTTAACATAGTGTTAAAATTTATTTATGAGTTTTATCTTAATATGTTCTCTCTCCTGGATGCAGTATTAAAAAAAATGGTGGATCCCTCCACACTTAGAGTCATTTTAGACCAAGTTAAGTGACTTCCAACATTTCTGGAAGCTTTTTTCTCAGCCAACATTCTCAGAATTATTTCCCTACAGGCTTTCCTTTTCCCTTCCAATGATAGCTTCATGAAGCAACACTTGAACAAATAATACAAAAAATGACTTTTCAGGTACAAAGTTATGCAGATCATTCTATTCGTAAACCCACCAGCTTGGTCTACAGGTAAAGTTGCCGCTGTGATTCAGCTGTTTAACAGCTGATTTTTGGAGACGAAGGTTCTGGTTCAAATCCTCGTAAAGGTAGTTAACTTTTATCAGTGTACTTTGATGGTTGAGGTTCAATAAACCATACTCTTTAAGAATAGTTAGCCTGAGTCTGTACAAGACTACACATCATTTACATGTCATACATAACCTCATCTCATTGAGTCATGGGGTTCCTTATTGTTCTTAACCCTCTTGCACCGCTCCGCAGTTCACGCTAATGATAAAATGTAAATGTCAAAACACGCTCCAAAATAAATCCGTTTAGCTAAGTTCTTTACTGATAAAAAATTACAGCTGCTTCTTATAATACATACGGTTTTTGTGAATATAAAAACATGAAAATTGGTTATGCTTTACGGTCGCTATGAAATATTTCAAAAGTTACATTATCTGAAAAAATTGGTAAAGGCTAACGAAGGAATCAGTTAGGTTGGCTAACTGTTAATGAATAAAGGCATGACGACCTTCCTTCAGGGAATAGTTTACAATACAAATACAAAAATTACACCAGTAAAAGGAAGAACAAATTTTCGCTCTCATAAACAACCGCATAACTTAGCTCAGCGACAGAATAAACGTTTGATCTATTATCGGATAATAACACACAGCCACTAAAATAGAATAACAGTTTTACCAACCCTAAAAATGAAATATTCCCAAAGTCACTATCCGAAAGATTGGTAAAGCCAAACGTTAGGTAGGCAAACTTCAACAGCTACTTCACCACCACTATCATCAGTAAATAGATATTGTTTTATATCAAATTTGACTACATTTCAGTGCGTGTAATTTGAGATATTACACGCCCTGATAGTGTTATAAATATGCCTGCTACGGCCACTCAAAGCTCGCAACTACTCGGACCTAGAATATGCAGTTCCCGGCGTTTAATGGTTAAATTGAACAGATTGCAACACACACAGATTAGGGTTAAAAAAATATTTCCTTTAACACAACTTTTTATTTATTTTTATTATTAATTTACCAGCTTTTTTCTGTATTTAATTTCTCAATTGATTTGTTTTCATAAAATATTAATATTTTATGAGCAATTACACAATAAAAACTTTATTAACACACTTACCAATATCAGGTTTGGGTTTCTCATAATTAGTTCCAACTTTTTCAACATTATCATCAAAGTTATGGGCTGATTTATCAATTCTATCAGACTGGACACCAAATTTTCCACCGAAACCCTAAAACATATATAATTAGTTTTTAAATTGTTACTATACACAAAGATCATCCAAACGATGAGCAAGAAGAAATTAAGAAATAATTCAAGAAGATATCACTTCACTCATTGTTTTACTTATTAGAGCCTCTAGACCCATGTGGAGTTATCTGATCTCCCATCGGGCGCCTCCCCTTGGTGGCGGATAGGGGAATGGTCACTAGACATAGTGGTTACCGGGGAAATAAAATACCCGGGGTGGACCTAAATCAGATCTGCTGCTTTGCAGGTTAGGAGTTGGTTCTCCAAGGGCTAGGGGAAGTAAACCCGTATAAAAAACCCCCGGCCCTCCAGGTTGGGGGTTGAAGCATTGGGCCAGCAACTCAATCTTTGGAAAATTTTTCTTTCGCTAAAGATTTCGATCGGAAGCCTCGGAACACGCACAGGAAAAATTGGAATAAAATTAAATGGAAACGTACACTTTTTATGGCTACATGGAATGTTCAAGGAATTAGTAATAAAAGAAACGAAGTATTTCGAGAATTCAAGGAAATGAAGGTGGATATAGGTGTTCTCACGGAGACGAAAAAGAAGGGGAAGGGAAATGAAGCAGTTGGAGAATATATTCATTTCTATAGTGGAGTAAACAAAGATGAAAGAGCAAAGAGAGGGGTGTCTATTGCGATCCATCGAAGATTACAAAAATGTATTCGAAATTGGGAAGAGATTGACGAGAGGATAATATTAGTGGAACTTGACATATATGGACGTGCATTAATAATAGTAGGGGTTTATGCCCCTAATGATGATGCGGATAAATTGACAAAAGAAACTTTTTATGCTAAGTTGACTGGAGTTCTCAGTGATATTAATCCCCGAAAAGAATTTATTTTACTTGGAGATTTTAATGCCAGGACAGGTAGGGATAATAATAGCGGTATTGTTGGTCGGTATGGTGAAGATTTTGTTAATGAGAATGGGAAGAGACTTATTGATGTGTGCAATGAATTATCTTTGAAAATTTCTAATGGCTTTTTCCCGCATAAGGAGATACATAAGTTTACATGGAGTCAACCAACTAAGAATCTAAGATCTATTATAGATTATGTTATTCAGCAGCAGCAACCTACATACAGGGTGATGGATGTTAGAGTGTATAGAGGGGCACTGTGTGGTTCAGATCATTTTTTACTGGGTGCAAAGGTGTTTTTTAACTATGGTACAAAGCATGTTGCTCAGGGCATACAGAAGTCACTGATAGACAGAAATAAATTACTTAAGTCAATTTAGATAGTTTGAATGATACATCGGTGGAATTCTTGTATAAGTTTAGATTGGCTAATGGGATGAAAGAAATGAGGGAGCATAGTGCGGAATGTATGTATCAACAGGTTAAAAGAAGTATACTTCAAGCAGCAAAAGAGGCATTGGGGGTTTTGGAAAGGGATAACTCATCTCAACCAGAATGGTGGAATAAAGAGTTGGAAGGAAGTATTAAATACAAGAAGGAATGTTTTTTGAAATGGATTCAAACTGGGGATTTAGAAGATAAAAGGGCTTATTCTAGGGTAAACAGAGAGATTAAGAAAGAAGTACTGAAGGCGAAAGAAGAGGCTTGGGAGAGAAGGTGTGATGGGTTGGAGAGATGTATGGGTGGAAGGAAGGTGGCTGAGGCATGGAAGTTCATTAAAGGACTGAGGAAGGATGGTTCCGAAAAATCTAAGAGGTCCATTAGTATAATCAGCCTAAAGGAATGGGAAGAGTATTTTAAGGCTTTGTTGCAGGAGAGTAGAGATGAATATTGCAGGGGGCAAGAGGTGCTTGATTTGAAGGAAATTATGATCAATGTGGAAGGAATTACTAAGGAGGAGTTGGTAACTGAATTACGAAGATTTCCAAATGGAAAGGCCCCTGGGCCAGGAGATATTGCTATTGAATTGGTGAAGCATGGGACAGAGGAGTTACTGGAGTGGATTTGTAAGATATTTAATAAATGTTTTTTGGAAGGCGAGGACCTACCAAAAGAATGGAATATCGGGTATGTTAGCCCTTTATATAAGAAAGGCAATAAAACAGATTGCAATAATTACAGAGGTATTTGTGTCACCAGTTCGCTGGCAAGATTGTATGGCCGTATTCTAAAGACGAGAATTGAAAGGGATGTTATTGATATGGAGGAGCAGAGTGGTTTTAGGGTTGGTCGATCGTGCTTGGATAATATCTTTGTTTTGAGAAAATTAATTGAGAAGAGGAGGGAGAGAAATATGGCAGTTCATTTGCTGTTCGTTGATTTGGAGAAAGCCTATGACAACATCCCGATAAATAAACTATTGGAGGTTCTGGAGAAGTCGGATTTAAGTAAGGCATATGTAAGGGCAATTTATAACATGTACAAAGATTATGAATGTCTAGTGAAAATAGGAAGTAATGTCTCCACCAGTTTTACGGTGACCAAGGGTTTGAAACAGGGTTGCTGTTTATCTCCCACTCTTAATAAATTATACGTGCAGGAGGCTCTCAGGATATGGAGGAGGAAGTGTCAAGGGATGGGAATAGACACAGGAGAGGATAATTTGTACACCCTCTTCTTTGCAGATGATCAGGTGGTGTTGGGAAATGATGAGGAGGATATGGCTTACATGTTTAGGAAGTTAAAGGAGGAGTACATTAAGTGGGGAATGAAGATAAATATTAATAAGACAGCTTATGTGGTAACAGGAGAGCGGGGAGGAGATTTAGTACTTGAGGCAGAGGTAGTGAGGAAATATGACAAGTTCAAGTACTTAGGAACACTCTTTTCTGAAGATGGAGGATGTGAGGAGGACATCAGATCTAAATCTGATGTCCGGTCGGTCAGGGAAGGGCGGCAATTTGAAAGCTGAACAGTATATTGTGGTCTCCAAAAATAAGTTTAAGAACAAAAAAAGTTATGTATAATGCAGTGGTTGAGCCAATTACAACTTATGGAGCAGAGTGTTGGCAAATCAGCAGCCGAAATGTTCATTATTTGGAGGCTTTGGAGATGGATTTTTTCCACAGAGCTTGTCGGCTTTCGAGAATGGACCGAGTTAGGAATGAGGTAATAAGGGACAGAGTTGGAAGACCTCATTCTATTGTGGATAGGATTGAAGGAAGGCAACTGGAGTGGTATGGGCATGTACAATGCATGAGTGGGGAGTACGCCAAAAAAGATTTTGGAGTACTGTCCAGCAGCAAGACGGAGGAGAGGTAGGCCTAGAGGAACATGGAGAGAGGGAGTGCGAAGGGCGATGGAAGAAAGAGATTTAGGAGAACGGGACTGGATGGACAGGAGGAGGTAGAGATCGAGATGCGGAGTAATCTGTAGGAACTCCGCGTAAAGTAAAGTAAGTAAGAGCCTCTAGAGCTTTAGTTCCCAATCTGGGGGGCGCGACCCCCCTGGGGGGCGTGAGACAAGTTGAACATTAAATTAAATTTAGGTAGTCTTTGTTCTAAATTAACCATGACGTTTATAAAATTAAAACAAACCACTGTAACATCTGACTTTACTAACCAACCTAATCTATTTTTCTTTTATTAATAATTTTTATATTTTATGAAAACTGATATTGTTGTATTTTATGGTAGTATAAATAAATGTTTTGTTTTCAATGTAATACTTATTTGTTTTTGTTTTGTTCATAAGCCCATACAATTTATTGTTAAGGTGGGGCGAGAGAAGCTTTCATTTCAACAAAAGGGGGCGTGGCACAAAAAAATTTGGGAACCCCTGCTCTAGAGGTTCATATCAGCCTTTTGGCTGATGACCTAAACAACAACAACAACAACTACAACAACATTGTCATGACAAACTGACAAAAGTGTGCATGCATTGAGGTTTTATTATTGCAACTGAAGATGGATACATAGTATCCAAAGGTATCTAGTGCCTTTTTTTAATCAGGTGAGAATCATCTATTGTGTATTTGGTGGTTTTTTATATTATACAATTTTAAACAATACATAGGAAAATGTTTAAAAAAATTATTTATTTACTTTTTCGGCTTCAACTTTATTTTTATTTACAACTGTACAATTTTTTAAAGCCCAACTAGTAAATGAGATGGAATGAATGAGGAATGGCGGAAATGTGACATGAATGAGAATCGATCCAGTGACCGATTTCACCATGAAATAACAAAATTATAAAGGTTTTTTTAATATTTTTTTACGTATAATAGTCATAAAGTTATTTATACAACTTTAAAAAAACAAAAACAGCTTGATAAAAATGTGCATGCATTAATATATTTATATTGCAACTGATGATGTATCCATGAGGTCTGAAAGAAACTTTTTGACTGGTTTAATCAGGTGATAGTCATCTTTTGTGTATTTGGTGGTTCTTTCTTTATAATACAATTCTAAATAATACACAGGGAAATGTTTAACATAAGATAGAAAGTTACATTTATGAAAAAAGCAAGGCAGTTTGCTGACTTTTATTGACCCAAATCATCATTCCACTCCAATTTGTAAACAATAAGCCTTACCTTTTTATGATCCACCTGACTTTCATGTGTAGGAACAGATTCAATATGATCCCATCCTACAGCTGATTTATCTTGCCTATCTGATTGGACACCAAATTTCCCTCCAAACCCAACTGCATAATCTAAAATCAGTTTAAAAAAATGTTCAAATCAACATATTCACAAAAAATAATAATCATAAAAACATGTTAAAGATAAGATACTTTGATTGAAAAATAAAAGGAAAACAAGCCTAAAAAAATTAATCATTAATATTTTTCACACAGCACTTTTACTTGATAATTAATTAGAGACAATATACTGAGGACGCAAGTTTTAACAATTTATTATAGTGATTATTATTGGTATTCAATCACCACATTTTTTTAAGAAGTCTTACAATGAAAGTTTTAATTAATATTAACTTCACATCAACAAAGAAATGAACATTCTTTGAATTTTAATTATATTATAAACTGAATACCGTTCAAATTCAAAACTGATGAAACATTCCAGAGTTTTCTCTTTTAAGAAAAAAAACCGTAAAAATAATTATAATTTTTTATTTCAGAATTAAATTACAGTAAACCCTCATTAAACCGAAAAACAGGAGGCAGGCTCGATTCCAGATAAGCAAAATTCTGGATAACATGCAGTCATACTTTTAAGGTTTAAAAATAGTGAAAATGATTAAACAGTATTTTTTACAACTGTTTATTAGTATATTAAAAAATACAGAAATTTCAAGAGAAAAAATGTAATGTACAGTAATTAATATTTACTTTATCTACATAAATCGTAATGTAAACAAAAAATCTCTTACCTTTCTTTTTGGTTGCACTTTAGTTATAAAAAAACTTACAATTCTTTCGGAAGTACCACCTTCTTCAGAGTATTTTAAAAAAATGACATTAAATTAAAATTCAGGATGATTGTTCCATTCAGTCATATCAAATAAAACTCTGTTAAAAAATAACATAAAAATGTTTTATTTGATAAGACTGAATGGAACAACCATTCTGAATTTTTATTTTTTTTAAATACTCTAAACAAGGTGGTACCACCTAAATGATCGTAAGTTTTTTTACTTTCTCTTGCCTATATGAATATATAGGAAGGAAAGTATTGTTTTCATGTCGATTTTTCGAAATCGAGTTTTCACCGGATCTATACGTTTTCAGACCCCCTGAATCCAAAAAACATGTTTTTAGCGATTGGTCTGTGTGTGTGTCTGTGTGTCTGTGTGTGTGTGTGTGAACAGAATATCTCAAGAACGGAACATCGTACGAACTTGAAACTTAAGTTACATACCACTACCGGACGCGATACGAACATTTTCATCAAAATCGGTCAACCGGAAGTAGTAGTTTATTCGTATAATTTTTCAGTTTTTTGCGATTTTCTCAAAAACTGGTCCTACGATTTTTTTTAAAATCGCCTATTTTACTCAATTTTTTATTCTCTACAAGATAGGGTAGGCGCCATGTCTGCTGAAATTCTCGGTGAGGCTGTTTTCACGTAAAAACGTTGTTTTTTTAAGATTACGGCTTTAATATAAATTTTAGCGCAAAAACTTATATAATAAAAGTTGTAGAGAATTTAAAAACCTACAACTTCTGTTTCAAACATTTTTTTGTATAACGCTTAGTTTAGCGGTAATTTGCGATTTTCTGTTTTTTTTCTCACGAAAACGTGAGAAAAATCGATTTTTTTAACATTTCGGTCTTAGTATGCATTTTACGACAAAAGTGTATATAATAAAAGTTATAGAAAATTAAGAGATCTACAACTTTTATTTAAAGCATTTTTCTCTACAGAGCCTAGTTTAGCGTGAAAGTGTGATTTTCCGTTTTTTTTAAGCCAAATTGAGTTCGATTTTCATTTTGCGTCTTCCACTCATGATTAAAATAAGGTTATGTTTTTGAGGTTAGTTGTTGTTTATTTTTAATATTTTATTAATAATGTTAGGTTTATTATTAATTATTTGCATTGGCAAGAGGAAGTTGTGTGAGTGTTTCACACCAGATTTTTAACATTAAAGTGCAACCAAAAAGAAAGGCAAGAGATTTTTCATTTATATTAAAATGTATAGATTAAATGGTTGGCAAGATGCATTACAAGAATTTGTTTAACTGTATCTTTTTGAAAAAATGAATTTTTTTTATAGCAATATCACACCATCATTTAATTAAGAAACCTGTCCTGGAGGTGAAGAAGAAGTAAACAAACTCCCAGAATAGAGAAACTTCATACTCATTACTTATTTCATTGGACAATGTCCTGTTCTGCTACAACGAACAGAAAGTCTTTTACCCTAGAACACCTTGCCCTTGATTAAATCTGGAGGCTGAAGCTATTCTATTTTTTAGCAGCTTTCTGAATACTCAAGTATGACAAACCAACTTGCGAGAAAAGTTTGCGTAAACTTTTCCGTGGAGAATTGAGCAATCTTGTTTTCATATTCTCTAAAATATCACCTGTCAAGAGAGTTCGTCGCCCACTACGTTTTCTGTCGTAAACACAACCGGTCTCTCGAAATCGGTTTGTTAGCCTAGAAATTGACATTTTTTTCTGGTGGAGGAACACCAACTAATTTAATCTGAAATGATTCTTTTACACTCGCATACGATTTCGTAGCAAAATATTGTTCAAGAATAAAAACCAGTTATTCTAGGGTAACACAACCGCAAACGACACAAAATTTTACACAGCTCAAGGAGAATCAACTCACACTCCCATATCAATACTGGTTGAGAAGGGGTACCAAATTTGTGTCACATAATAAAATTTCCCTTTCATAGAAAAAAATTACCAGATATTAACAATTGGTACAGGACTAAAAAATCACTCTAGTAGAATCTAAATCTACAAAGTACTTAAGCTTATAATATTTATAATAATTATAAATATTATAATATTATATTTATAATATTTTTTTAAGGATAATGTGCACTTCTTTGACATAGTTAAATGAAGCATTTTATGATACAGAAAGTTATCAAGTTTCTGACAGAGATTCATTAAAATCCAATGATGGATGATCATTGGTAATATCAGGATATTTAGATTCAAATGCAATTAACAAACCTTTATTATTATTACTACACCAATATGCACAATCTATAACTCGCCAACATATAAAACCCACTAGGAATCAAATGCAGACTCATTAGTGCGGATGCAATTTAAGCAGAGCAAAATACTATTGGCTTAACCATAGCAATAAACAACTACTGTAGTAAATAAATGAAATGCTAACACAATATTTTACTACCTTATCACATACTAAAGTAATCAATCCTTAACACATTTTACCAAAATACAAAGCACACAAAATTATGAACAAGCATTTTTAAAGACACAAAATTTCATTTGGATTTGTATTTAACCTTATCTTGTACAATGTATAATAAATTCTCAGTTGTACAGTCGATAACTAAATCATGGTAGAAAAATCCCTTTCATGAGACAACACATCTCATCGCTGGTGGAAAATTTTAAAACAGCTTACCTATGACTAATGGCAAAAACCATAACTGATTTCTGTATCTACTCTTTAAGAGGAATCGAATGATACTATTTTTGATTCCAAATTCCGACTTTCTTGACATCTGGTTTTGGGTCACTTCTGATCGAAACCAGAACTTCAAACCCAATGATTTTCCTGTGTATTGCTTATAAATATGTAATATAAATTATATTATATATATGTACATAAATATTGGTGTTATGTAAGTTTTGCATCTTTTGGTACAAATCAGGGAGAAAGTTGTAAACATTTATCCCAAAACAAAAATTGTTATAAACGATTCATTATTTATTAGAACTACACACACACAAAGCTATAACTGTACAGAACAATAGAATTACATTTCTGTGTATAGGCGCATGAGAGTATGTGTCTAAAAAAATGTACGTGTGTGACAGTAGAGGGGAACAATTCTGATAGTAGACAGTGGAGATGTACGTTTATACACCAAAACTCCATAGACTTGGGTCTTACAACATGGGACCTCCGTATTTGTATCTAAGACTAGTTCTTTGCTACTAACCTTCAGAGGCAACCAAAATTCTGTTTTTTGTTTTACAAAGATAAAAAAAGAAGTTTAAGGAGTAAACCACCACTAAATTGTAACAGAGGATTATTTAAATTACTGGAGTTGATGGGGGTCAGCTGGTCTATAAACCATTTTTTTTAAATTTCATTAATTAAGTTTAAGACTATTGTATGCAGCACTCCAGCACAATTTATTTACTTATTTTAATAAATACCAATTAAAACTTACCTTTCTGAGAAGGATGCTTATGGGGTGCTTCAACATAATCCCACCCCACAGCCCCTTTGTCTTGACGATCAGTTTGAACTCCAAACTTACCACCAAAACCTCGACTATAATCTAAACAATATTTAAGCAACATTTATACATTCAAGCAATTTTTATACAACAGATAGAATAAAACATGCATCAGTATCTATAAAGAAAAGAAAATACAATACAGTAATAATTTAAACTAAAAGTATGACAGATATTTCTAAGCATGAACATTTTGCTAAAGTCTGTTGCTAATGTAAACAAATAAGACTATAATAATAGTACAAGAAGTGGCAATTAAATAACTGGACTGGGGCATCTACCCCCAAATAGTGAGCACGCTGCGGCAGGTTTGAACATGTCTGTGCCTGTTGATAATAACCCGACCCTGAGCTCATGGGCATGGTTCTACATCGACCAGTCTTGCTGTAGCAATCACCTGTTCAAGCCCTTGCATTAGTGTCTTGTTGAAAAAATGCAGATTGTTCAGATGAAGCAATGAATTACCTTAAGTTACTAGTGAAACTGGGAAAAACCGCTACAGAAGCTCATGCCATGTTAAAGAAAGTGTATGGAAATGAATGTTTATTGTATACACAAACTTTTGAGTGTTTTAAAAAGTTTTAAGAGAATGAAACGACTGAAGACGATCCACAACACCAAAAACAGACAACATCCAGAAAATTAGTAAATTTAAGTGTGAAAACCATCGTTCGAGTGTCCAAGCTCGTGCTGAAATCATTTTCACCTTAATTTCAAACAAGTAATTTTTAAATAATAGTATTTTTTCTCACATGTATTAAAATTGTAGACTTCTAAAAATTTTCACAACAAATTATTTCTTATAGATAGATTTACATACAAGTCACAGTATTCTAAAGCAACTGGATCACAAGAAGAAATAATTTTAAAACTATTATAAAATTTAATTTTCTTCTATTTTATAAATTAATTTTGACAAAATTGTTTTTTAATACATAATAACATTACTTAAGGATAGAAATAACAGAAGAGATCTTTTAAAAAATGTATAAACTTTTCATAAAATAACTTCTAAACAAGAAAAAAATTTTTAAAAAATATTTAAGAAAATCGGTTATCCAAATGGCAATAACATTAACTACATAGATTTCAACACAAAAGTTTTGAAAATAGCTTCATGAACAACAAACTAACGAGAATCTTGTAGATTAGCCTATTGATTTCAAAGGATTTCTTTTCTGTAATTACATTAAATAAATGGATAATTAATAATTTAATCCAGAATGTTAACTGTGGCTAACGCCCCCACCATTTTATCAGAACCTGCATACAGACCCATAACCGAGGAGTGCTACCAACACGCAGCTGGCAGTGCCTCCCCTTGAACATGAAGTTGACTCGCCAGAGGGGGATTTAAGTGGCCACACTGAACCACGAGGTGCTCTTGCCATCCAACTCCTGAACGAAGAACAAGAAAGAAGAGCGCATTCGAGACGGACACAGCCATCCCTGGTCGACGCTAATGGTGGCGGATACACATTCCTGCACCGGTCAGCCTTCTACCCGGGTGCTGAAGGAAGCCCGTGCGTGCCTTATGGCACCACGCTGAAGAGTTCAGCGCAGGACCGGAGAGAACTGCATCGGCCAACCCGGCACTGCGAGGCTCTGGGGGCCACCACTGTTGTGCTGCAGTGGGGACCCAACTGCCGCTAAGGGAGAGCTAGGCCTGAACCCAGTAGCCGAGTCATCACACTTTGGGCTCCACTCTCTACATACCGGCTAGCCACTTCCGACCACCAACAATGGCCCTTTTTAGGGCCACCATAAAAACCCAAATGGTCCTTCTCAGGACCCCCAACCAATTAAACGGCTCTTTTCAGAGCCACCAACTTTACAAACAAGGTTTCGCCACATGTCGTCGGCCTCAGTCAGCGACATAACACAATGAATTTCCAATTAATTTTAAGTAAGACTTTAAAATGAAACAAATTATCACCCTTGCAAACAAGAATTAAAATCATGCAACACCATCCCAAAAATTTATAGGCCCTAATATGAATACACAACATAAAAAGTAACTATCTGTTGTCAAAAATCCAAGTTACATGAGATAGTACAACATATATTACATGCATGTGATTTGTTAAGATCACCAAAATTAACAAATAACCATAGAGCCTACGAAAAAATAATTTTTTTAATAAACACCTTTAATAGTACACCCATTTTCAATAAATTTGGATAACCGATATTTCATTTTACCAATAGCCTAACACATAAAGCACTTCCAAATATATTTTATAAACTTCCAAATAAACAACATAAAATATAAACAAAATCCAATAAACAGAAATTTGATTTTTTTTAATAATCATGCTACAAGCTACATAAAGATAAGATAAGTTCTTTCCTGAATTAAAAAGTAAATATTTGTTACCTTTTTGAGACTCATGTTTCTCAACCTTTTCAACATGATCCCATCCAACAGCTGATTTATCTTGCCTATCTGATTGGACACCAAATTTTCCACCAAATCCAGAAGCATAATCTTTCTGTGAAGCATGTTTTTGTGGAGCTTCTTTATGATCCCAGCTGTGTGCACTCTATAAATAAAAAATAAATAGATGAAATTTGTTCGTAAACAAATTTTAGTAATGTTTTAACAAAATTTAAATTTAAAAAATGCGGAGGTCCTGGGTCTGGGAAATTACAAGTTCAAACCCACTGTTCCTCAACCCAATGTAGTCGCTACTAACCAAGATGTTTATTCAAATTGAAATAAAGTAAACCAAATGAAATTTTTTAAATTTTTTTCAGTAAATTCAATTAATTGAAGTTTTGACAAGAGTAAAGAATCATAAGTTGGTCTATACAATAATTTTCCAAAAGTACCTTAGAAAAAATCTTCTAAAAGCCCTAAATTAATTAAGATTCATTAACAGATTGAGCAAATAATAATGATAGTTGCATCCCATGCCAACACTGCAGTGAAAAATAATGCTGATCGGCATAATCCAAATATGTGAACAACTTTTGTTATTTATTTTGGCATTTATCAGCTAAATAAATATTTATAATCTTAATAGGTTTTCATTAATAACCTATTAATGTACAAATTATAGATCTAAAAATTTCATTCATAATTACACTATGATGTTCGGACAGATTTATAAATTTCATTCATTAAAAATTCCCAACAACTAACAGCTAACTAAAGATGACCTTCACAGTAGTGCTAATCAGTCTCAATGCTTGTAGAACAATTTTTTAACACTGATGAGTCGCAGTTTAAAAAGAGCAATAAAAATTAAGTATTATAAGCTAATGATATAACATAATAAGTATCAAGTAAGTACACCTCATTCAGATGATTCAGTCACCTATATAAAACTGTCAAAAATAGCCGTATTGATTAGGTAGAGCTACCTAATCAATTCTACAAAACGTTTTTATACAGAAAAAATACAGATGCATCATCTTCCATACTTTTTAAAAAAAATTTAAAGTTTCATTTTTAATAAGAACGAAATGAAAATGTTGTGCAGCAGCAAGAATGGTTCAGAAGAGATGGGGAATTTAAAAGTAGGCAACGAAAACATACAGGAAGTTGGGGAATTCTGCTATCTAGGGAGTTAAATAACAAAGGATGGTAGAAGCACAAGTGATATCAAAAGTAGAATTGATCAAGCTAGAAAAGCCTTTGAAATGTGAAACAGCTTACCAACTACAAACATTGATTTACACATTAGGAAAAATTTCTTAAAACACTATGTTTGGAGTGTAGCATTATACGAAAGCAAAACGTGGGTGACAGGGGCTGTAGACAGGAAGAAGATAGAAGCTTTTGAAATTTGGTGTTATTGTAAAATGTTAAAGATTAGGTGGGTGGACAAAATAAGTAATTTAGAGATTCTTAGATGAGTGGATGAAAGAAGAAGGATACGGAAACATCTTACCAGAAGAAGGGGATCAGCTGGTGGGGCATATCTTAAGACATCCAGGTATTGGTCTATCGATAATGGAGGGTAATATTGAGAGCGTGAATTGTAGGGGGAGGCAAAGGTTAGAATATATAAAGCAAATTACAAAAGATGTAGGGTGTTACAGGTATGTAGACATGAAACGACTTGCGCAAGATAGAACAGCTTGGAGAACTGCATCAAACCAGTCGAGAGACTGATGACAAAAAAAAATATTTTATGTACTTTGATGATGGTAGATCAACCGAAACACATTATTCAGTAGTCTTTTTTTATTTCCAGATCTGATGATGCATGAAGTTTAAAATAGATGTAATTTTCCCTATCAGTCATTCTGGCTTAAATAGTTTCTTCAATAATTCCTGAATATTTTGATTTTTACTTTTCTTTCACTATTTGTTAACTCTTTTAATCACTCATAATTTTAGGGATACACAGGCCTAAACTATCAATAATCGTTGTATACCTAAATCCACAAAACAATAATTGCCATAAAAACAGGATGCAATGTATGAAAAATTAGTACTACCTTATCAATTCTATCAGACTGAACACCAAATTTTCCACCAAATCCAGCACTATAATCTTTCTGTGACTGATGTTTCTCAATTTTAGCAATATAATCGTGTCCTACAGCAGACTGGTCCATTCTAAAACAAATAAAAAAAAAATTAAGTAATTAAGTATTACAAGTTCTTTAACACTTTCAGTACTAATATCTAGAAAACGGGTCATCAATATATTTTACATAGTTATAACATCTGGTTTACCGAACATCCATAAGTGCCAATGTCCGGAAAACTGAATATTTGCAAAAAAACTTTGGAACAAAAATTCATGAAATAATGTATTTTGAAATCGCCTCCGTAGTGTAGTGACTAGTGCGCTAGCCTTCAAAGTGAAAGATCCCGGGTTCGATTCCTGGCTAGGGTCTGGGAATATTAACACATTAAAACCACCATTACGTTGCCTAAACTTACAATGACCAAGCTGTCAATGCAACTTTAAAATAAACTAAAAAACACTATTTTGAATATTTTTAGTGTTAGAATGATTTCTTTTTTTATGAACACAATAAAAATTAATTTATGACAGGACAATTTATTTTTCTGTAACGGTGAAATTTTGGTCGGCAATGGCAGGCTTAAGCCTGAAAGTTTTCGAAATAAGGGCTGGCACCCTTATTCAAATTAAATGGCGCTTTAGATCAAACTTTTAAATATTGTTTCGACACTGAAAGGGTTAATCAAAGTTAACAGATTATACTAATAATTCTACAGTAAACAACAAACTACAAAGCATAAATTCAATATCACATACACTGGTATCAACAACAAGGAGCACAATATACTTACCATCTGACCACAATTTATAAACCACATAAAAACTGTCAGATTATATAAGGGATACATACATTAATACCTTCGCGGATTAACAAAGTAACATACTGTTTAGATACAAAGCTTTTACTTACGAAAAAAAGGTGATGGGACTTCCTGGGTATCTCCCAATACTTGAATTATAAGACTTGTGAGGGAAAATACTGGTTAACACACCAGATGGAAAAAGTAACGAAAACGTGAATCAAATCTAGCAACAAACCTATCTTAGCCTTCCATAACAAAAAAAAATAATACAAAAACAAATTTTAAATGTTACCTTTGCCAAGAAAAATTTTATTGAATATATCTGTTTTTTACAAAAATCCACTAAAAAAATTCTTTGAAATTTATAAGTTAAGAGATTAATCACATATTATTTTAAATACACAAAAAGTAACCAAAATGTATATACCTGTCAGTCTGGACTCCAAATTTTCCACCATAACCAAAAGCAGCTTTTGGCCCTTCATCCATCTGTTTTTGTTTTTGTACAGCATCTGATTGTGTTACTTCTTCTCGTAGTTTATTCATACTACAAAAAAAATTAATCAGATATACAGTATAGTCAACTCTCTATAATAAAGTTCATTTTTTTACCATTTTCGGTATTCGTGGTGAGCTAAATTCAATATTCATGGTTTCTTCCAAATTAAAAACGATTATAAAATGCATGATAAAGAAAATTATGTACGTAAAATGTTCTGTACATCATTCCTGAATAACGAGCTTTTATTACATACATAAAAATACAGTATCTACAAAACATCGAGTTGTTAGTTTTAAAACTGGTAAGTTATGAATGTTTATTTAAATAAAATATAAATATAATATATACACTACAATATGAATGCAGGTATTATGTATAAGCATTGCTTATTAATTTACAAATTCTATCTCCGTATTCGCGGTGAATTTTCAGAACTTAACCCCCACAAATACGTAGAGTTTATTGTATTATTTTTACAATAATTTATACTGCTCCTAACTTGTTGAGAAAGGACTATCCACAAAAATGTTGAAAAATGTAATAATCACATTTACAAAAATTACTATGAATCCTACTATTCAGCATGGACAATCATACAAATTTTGGCAACAAAAACATTTTGCATATCATTCTCCCAAAAAATTCAACTTTTTTCCTTATTTTGTGGAGGCAAATTGCTAAATTAAGACTGAATGACTGGACTTAAGTAAAGAAGCATCTTTTCTTGATTTATTTTGTTCACAAACCCACAGAACAAACACTAAAAACATGTTGTTTTGGATTCAGGGGGGCCTGAAAACATGTATTTCCGATGAAAACTCATTTTAAAAAATCTAAATAAACACAGTGCTACGTCCCTTCCATATATAAAGCAAGAGAAAGTAAAAATACAATAATAAAGTTAATAACCTAACAAAAATAAATGTTTCATATAACTATTTACATACTCAATAGAACCAGCAGTTCTTCCAGATCCATCAATCGTACGTGATCCCCATCGCTGTTCTTGTTCTGTTACATCATTTATGAAATCTGGATCAGTATCCCAATCATCATCAGCAGATGGCATTACTTCTAATTTAGTACCAGTACCTACAGTTGCTTTCCACATTTTTTTGAAAAATTTAACGACTTTTTAAAAGAAAAAGTCCAAAAGGAATAAAGTAGTTCTGTATTAGTAATATCTGTAACAAAGAAATAAATATATTTGAGAACTTTGATGACACATTACAGGAAAAAAATTAATCTTTCCATAAGGTAAAAAGAGGCCACAACATTAACAACCACATATAAGTTCCAATAATTTCAATTGGAATATATAATAAATAATTACTAAAACTTTAATAATAATAATAATTATTATAATTAACTATCCCACTGCATTTCATGGCAAACTAAAATTACTACGTTTAACTTCATAGAAAATCTTACACATTGGAAGCAAAATCGTGGATGTTCAAATAAAATCAATTAATACAGGAATTAGAATTTTTTACATCAATATAAATCCCCTGAGGAAGGGGAGAAATAACCGAAAATATGTTTTAGTAAAAGTAAATAAAATCTAGTTTTTAAAAAAAATTAACGATCGCTTTATTTTTTTAATTTCATCCTATAAATAATTGCCCAACATTTCAAAAAAATAAAGTGTGATGTCATATTTTAGACACACTCAAAACCAAACAAAAAAAACACAACAAAGGAAGCACCTCAAAATTTGAATTAACACAAATACCTACCAATAAATTCCAATAAATTTGTGGGATTTTTTGATCCGGAAATGATCTGTTCAGTTATGGCTGTAGTAATAATAATAATGTTAATAATAATTACATAATGTAAATTACAGTTGTACCAGCTACCTGACTGCATAATACATTCAACAAACCTTCCTAAACTGATAGAATAAAAGATGACTTCATTTTACCAACCATAATTTTCATTTTTGCCCATAACGGGCACGTGGAGTGTTAAATTAATTGCACTCGATCTGTTGGTTCCAAGCTACAAAAAAATAGTTCTGTTTCTTATCACATAGTCAGCCAATTATATGACTGAACTATTTAAGAACAGAAGAGGTAGAGGTGTAAATGACCCCAGTCAGAGTTATCTCCTCTGAGAGTAATGAATTTTACTATATAGCCAGACCCTGTGGTGAATGAAGTGAAGGTGTCATTAGCACGGTGGAAAGTGGGTGCTTTTCGGAGAGCCTGGCAAGTTGATAAGCATACTTTTCCATTTAGTGGGGAAGGCATACGTAAACCACCTCACTCCTCGTTTTTACTTAGTAAAACCTCTAGAGGTTCAAACCAGCCTTTCAGCTGTTGACCTAAACAACATTTTTTTATTTAAAAATTACATAATGTAATGTAGCCTATAAACAGTAAGCTTCAAACTTTACACCAGTGAAATAATTTTTTAGATCTGTTGGGTAGTTTCTAAGATTATCTCATACACACAAATAAACAAAAATTACTTCTATTTTATAACATTACTATGGATAGGTATTTCATAATAAATTTCTTGTAGAGGAACAATTTTTTTTTTTAACGTCCGACTCTTCTGAAATTACTGCTAATGCAGACAGTGAAGGATGAAATGATTTTTTGTAACGTGTGAAAATATGCCATGCTTAAATGGAATTCGAACCCAAGACCGTAGAGGAACAAGAATTACTAAAATTGTGGTCATATATACACAATATAGAGATTTAATAAAAGACAAAAACATTATTTTCAAGACTTTAGAAAATTGATATATGGAACTTTTTCTGAAGTCTTGCAAATAAATCTAAACTTCTAAGAAGCTTTAAATATTAAAGACATGCGCGGATGTTATCAACTAATAGGACACTTTAAGACATCTAACCGGAAATGATCTGTTCAGTAATTGGTCCAATAAGTACTGGAAAACCTTTAAAAACTATTACTTTAAATGAAACTCACCTACTTTCTGAGTAAATTACAAAATACATCAATGTTGAAAATAATTTTAAAAACTACAAGTAAAAAAATATTGCCGTTACTTTTGAACAAGAAGATTGTCCAAACATTCATTAAAATTCACTCAAACATATAATTAACATAGTAAATCATACTAACATAACCTATGACATGTTATTAATTATGTTAAAAGTAAATAAAACTTTTTTTAAGAAAAAAATAAAACATGTAAACTGTGCAAACAGATATACATTAAAAACAAAAATATTTTAAATTATACTTTTTACCTTACAATAAATTATCAAGAAATGACAACTTATCAGTGTTGTTACAAAAACCAATACAATATTTCTAGATAAAACCACAATTTCGTCACATTATTTACAACAAATATCACACTAACCAGGTACTTATCTTACATGGATAGATAAAATACACTACCAACACATATTTCACAAAAAAAAGACTTTACATAAATTAGTCATGCAGTAGATACGTTATCTTATTAAAAAGTTTAATTTAAAACTATTTTCAACTTAACACTTTATTAGGTGTGATCAATATACAATGTGGAAGCTGTTTTGGTGGAAATAAATTCTATGAAGTAATTGAAAGAACTATAGTTAATTTTAAAATATCTTTTGTTTAGAACAAAGAGACAGTAGTAATAATTCCTTCTTTCACTTCAGTATTCTAATTTTTGGCTATTACTGTATTGTGTGGTTCCAAGCTCTGTGTAATTGCGGGGTGAAGGATACGGGTGAGGTATAATGAATGATTGACGCATGCTGGGAGAACGATTGTTGTATTACACTGATACAAAACATTTGTATTCTAACTTTCCGTATTAAACATATTTGTTTGTATTTATTACATTTATTTATTTAAATATTTTGATATAAATTGGTAAGTTAAATATTATGAATTCGATCAAGTTAATAACCCAGTAGGTATTTGTAAAATTAATGCGCCGGATGATAAGAAAATTTTTTTAGTCTAGTTAGTACACGCTACCACTACAAATGCAGCAGCTGTGAAACACTACTAACTCATTTATTCTCCCACTACTATAACAACGGACTGCATTCCTTCCAACTACACGGAGCTGGGGCTCAAGCAATACTCACCACCCAGGAACAGGTGGGGTATACAAAGAGAATAAGAGAGTATATCACCTAAATTATTTAAAAACTACATGCTTCTTGCAAGCACAGATACCAGCTTCGATAATAAGGGCCTTAGTTATCGTATTTTCTTCTGTTTAAGTTCCTGTAAGTTTTTTTTTGTACAGGATACTATCATAAACACACTGACCATAGTGTATTATAAACAAACCATGCTATTGAACACATGGATCTACATGTGACAGGGTAATAAACAAGTATTTAGATAAATTTAATAAAAACAGTACTAAAATCAGAGAAAAAAATTATATAAAACCAGCTCTTTATAAAATTCATATTTCAAGTAATAACTATATTCAAATTGTCATTTAATTGGCGTAATGGTTGGCATAGTCAAATACAAAGCAGAAAGTACTAGGTTCAATTCTCAGCTAGGGTCTGAAAATTTAAAAAAGTTGTAAGCCATTCAATAACCCATCACTAATGACCAATCTGTTCATGGAACTTAAAATAACCAAAGAATAATAAAATTACAGTTATGAATTTTAACGTAAAAATGATAAAATTACACCAATAAATTAGTATCCTTAAAATTACAATCCAAGGTTTCAAAAATTACTAATTTTAATCCACTTTACTGTTCACTTCATTCACTGTTACATAACCTCAATCAAGAAGGACAATACAACAAAATACATCAGGTAAATGTTGGGCTGTCATAAATACAGTAAAAAAAGGCTGTTACTTTCTCACATAACTTATTTCAAAGGTTTAGTCTGTGAAGTAAACGCGTCATGATGGAAAAATGTAAACATTATAACGTGGACTTCCTTGTCTACATGTCCACACAGTGGTCAGTAGTTTTTAACGATACTTTTGTTAACTAATAAGAGTATGAAACATTACTCTAATTACAATTACACATAGAATAAAAATATCCAACAAATTAAAATTTTAATTATTTTCTTTGGGAAGAATTAAATAAATTATTCAAACACTCTTGACACTTGGCATGTTCTACTTACAACTAGATTAATATCCGATTCGTACGTAATCATTAAAGAGAAATAAATTTGTAACAAGTATGAAGACTGTTTAAACGTTTACCTATTGATTGATTCCAAAATGGATAAAACAAAGACTAAAACAAATATTTAACTTTCCAGGGGATCGGCTGACTCACACATTTGTTGTCAGACACTCCGCACGGTAGTCGCCCAACCAGATAACAACAAAGTCGTACTACGAAATATCCCCACTCTATTCATAAAATATATTCTCATTTAATTCAATTTTTCAACCATAAAATAATATGGAGGGAAAATCAATATCATAAACTGCAAAAAAATATTATGTATTTCATCACATTAAACACTTAGATAAGGAAATACATTAAGTATTTTACTCAATTTCATTATCTTGAAAGCACTATACTTTCGTTTTGTTGTTTTGTCTAACCTGACACTGTAAGCAAAGAGCAGCTCAAAATGTTGCATCGCGCTGCCGCTAGGTCGTGTGTAACAAAATGGTTCAATAATAATATCGTATGTCTTTACATTGGTTCCTTTACATTTACTACTTCGCTCTCATTGGTTTGTTATGACGGTTGCAAATCTTAAAATCGAGTGTCAATAAATTGTCGCACGATTCAGGAACTATGTCAGTGGTGCCGTGTACTTGTTCAGTCGGCTCGCAAAGTGTTTTACCGTTTATTTTGTTTTAGAATAGTTTGGTGTAATCATACCCGGATACCTGTAGTTTTGAAAAGTTATTTATCGGTTTTCATATAGTATATAAAGGGTATTCTCGCCGATACTGATGACATATGTTTTAACAAGTGTTCAGCGGTATAATTTTCCTTTTAAATCAAAATCATCTCGCATTTTCTTATTTATTACAGAGTTTTCACAAGTTTTTTCTTTAATAATTTTTCTATTTTAAATATTTTTTTTTATTTAGTAAAAAAATAAAGATAAATATTATTGAACTATTTAAAATAATTATAAAAAATAAACCGGTTATAATTAATTTACGGTATCGTTCGAAAAGATTGAAAAACAAGTTCATTATTTGTCGCAAAATAAACGCTGACATTTCAATTCTAAAAATATAAAACTTCGTGATCTTAACTATTTTCCAGTATTATCTATTTACCTAAAAATTTAAAATTGGGCAATAACACTTTAAAAAATCTTTTTAAATAATAATTTTTTACGAACAAAAAACTTTCATCGTTTTAAATATTAAGGACTGTATTTTCCTGAACTATAAACAAACCAGTATTTCTCTGTGATAAATTAATAATTTGTAATTTGTTTAAACATATATTAATAAAATTGAGATTGACTTAATTTTTACTTTGAAATTAAGTAATTCGATATTAAAATTTGTAAGAACAAATTATGTGATAAAACTGTTATAATCATCAACTTTATGAAAATATTGAATAGATAAATGTCTTCCAAATTGAATTTAAAATATTCCTTTATTATATTATTATAACAACAATAAAAAATTTAAATAAAATGAACTCAAGATAGTAATTACTTGAATTAAAAATAATCAAGTATGATTTTGAATAATTTAAACATTGAACATGATTTTAATATAATGCGATTTGTGATAATTTTTCTGAGTGGAGGGCAGGAGTGATGTCAAATCATATCAGCAGTGATAATGGTAATTTCTCAGCTTCAACGCTGTTACCACTGGCTGCAGTTAATGGAGAAGGAATGGCTGTCGGAGTTTACAGTAGTGAAAATCGTTTACCAGAAGATGTAATTGATAGTTGGGTAAACAGATCATCCACTTACATACCATTTATTTCATCAATGCTTGGCACAGTGCCATATTGTACCCAATGGACTCAAGTAAATCATGTTTATTTTCAACTTGCCAACACATTCTTCTTCTTGTCATATCTTGCTCCTAATGGAATGTATGGTATTTTATATTTGAGATGTACATTACTTGTTGGATGTGCTTTCTTCGCTCTTTGGGGATGGGCAGTGTTATGTTCATTTGACGCTTTCTTGTGGAACGCTAATTTCGTAGCGATTAATTTTATTCATGTTTGTGTATTATTGTATCATCTTCGACCTATCAAATTCACACGGGAAGTTGAAGAAGTAAGTAATATTTTATTTATTATTCCTATTATTATTGAAATAATTATTTTTATGTTAATATAAGATCACCACTAATAACACAAAATTCTTCTCCTCTTCATGGGTTAGGCATTTCTTCCTGTTCCGGCACCCACTTTTCTTCGGCCTGCCTATTGGTTGGTATCTTTTTGCTACACTAGGCAAGTGGCTTTTTGGCATTCTATTTAAATGATCGACCTATTGGGCACGATACAATTTTATTGTTTCGTTGAATAGAAAAATTACCAATTTTTGCCTTATATCTTCATTTCTGATCCTGTCTAGTCTTGTGCATCCCTTTAACATAAAATTAAAATCAGTTATTTCATGATTTAAGTACATTACTAATGATCAAAATTTTAAGTATTGAGGAGATTCAAATCTGAAGCCTCACCCTTCCTCTTGGCTGTCCTGTCAAAAAGAACTTAATTTGCTTGTCATGGCGTATTATAGATCATAGTTGTATATATTTAAGATATTTATCTGGAAAATTTTAATTAAGAATTGTTTGTTAAAATTGTAATTGATATGTTCTAACATAAAATTATCTATCTGTTAAACCATTAAGACAAAAATCTCTGTGAATTTTAAACGTATGCACCCAAGAAATTACAATTGAATTCATAAAAAGATTATGAATAACACTGATGTTGTTGTTTAGGTCAACAGCCGAAAGGCTGGTTTGAACCTCTAGAGGTTTTACTAAGTAAAACGAGGAGTGAGGTGGTTTACCATTGCCTTCCTCACTGAGTGGAAAAGTACGCTTATCAGCATGCCGGGTCCTCTGAAAAGCACAAATTTTCCACTCTGTAAATGACACCTCTTCACTTCATTCACCACAGGGTCTGGCTGTACAATGAAATTCATTACTTTCAGAAGATAACTCTGATTAATGTCTTTTACACCTCTACCTCTTCTGTTCTTAAATGATTCAGTCATTTAATTAACTGACCATGTGATAAGAAACAGAACTATTTATTTTAGCCCTGCAACGAACAGATTGAGTGTAAATAATTTGACACTCCACATGTCTGTTATGGGCAGACTGATGTATAGAAAAATTAAATTTATTACACTTGAAAAGAAAAGGATATGACAAAATAACCTAAAATCATTGTCATGATTCTGTGAATAACTTAACATTTTAAGAAATCACTGTTATATTAACTTTTTGTTATTTAACTGTGTTAAACTTTTTTTTAAATTGGCTTCCATAGTTGACTAGTAATTTTAATAGCTGAGGTGTAATTTATAATAAAGAAGTTGTGAACTGGTGCTACTTCTTACAATTATGACAACGTTGAGTTTAATTTTAAGGAATCAAGTCTTAAGTTGGGAAACTTTAAAAATATTTAAACCATTCTTTTAAGAAATAAAAGCATGTCTTTCACTCCACTATATAATGAACTTTAAAATACCACCATGACCCCTCAGATTCACAGGTTAAGAAAACCTAAAATTGGCTTTAGATCGTGGATGAGTTACCATTTAGCTTCCACTACTCCTAAGATTTTTTTGTCATCAGTCTCGACTGCTTTGATGCAGTTCTCCAAGCTATTCTATCTTGCGCAAGTCGTTTCATATCTACATACCTGTAACACCCTACATCTTTTGTAATTTGCTTTATATATTCTAACCTTTGACTCCCGCTACAATTCACTACCTCAATATTACCCTCTATTATTGATAGACCAATACCTGGATGTTTTAAGATATGTCCCTCTAGCGTATCCCTTCTTTTGGCAAGATGCTTCCATATACTTCTTTTTTCATCCACTCGCCTAAGAACATCTAAATTACTTATTTTGTTTATCCACCTAATCTTTAATATTTTTCTATAACACCATATTTCAAAAGCTTCTATCCTTTTCCTTTGTACAGCCCTTATCACCCACGTTTCACTCCCGTATAATGCTACACTCCAAACATAGTGTATTAAGAAATTTTTCCTAATCTCCTAACATGTTGTTGTTTAGGTCATCAGCCGAAAGGCTGGTTTGAACCTCTAGAGGTTCAAACATGCCGGTTCAAACATGAGGTTCAGCATGCCGGGCCCTCTGAAAAGCACATATTTTCCACTCTGCAAATGACACCTTCACTTCATTCACCACAGGGTCTGGCTGTATAATGGAATTCATTACTTTCAGTGGAGATAACTCTGATTAGTGTCTTTTACACCTCTACCTCTTCTGTTCTTAAATGATTCAGTCATTTAATTGGCTGAACATGTGATAAGAAACAGAACTATTTATTTTAGCCCTACAACGAACAGATTGAATGTAAATAATTTGACACTCCACCTGTCTGTTATGAGCACCATATCTACTAAGATACCAAACCCAAACATGTGGGTGCTGTGTAATCCACGGAAAGTCCCATTCTCATTAGCACCCTTATCGAACTGGTTTCTTCTGGGCATGGTGATGGGTAACTACTGTTATCCCATAGGAGCGTCACTCTCCCACACGATGCAATATATCAGCCTTTCTCAAAGTGGGTGATGATAACATACCTGATATTTCAAACTAAAATTAAAATACTCACTACAGTGGTCCCTAGTTATAACGCGGTTGTAGGGAGTCATTAACTGACCCGCGTTATATCAACTACCGCGGTATAAACGAAGTCAGGAATTTTCATATTTACTACAAAACGTACTTTGCGTCTATGAATGGTGCAGCAGACAATATCATCAAATTACAATTAGAAAAAACCCTAAAACTACATACTAAAAAACTAAGGAAAATTTTGGTGCAATTTTAAAGTATAGTATTTTATTTTCAAATTTAGTTAAAATAATGGGAAAAATTATGCGAGGATATGATTCAACCTGCATTATTTCCGAAAGCGCGTTGTAGCCGGGGACCACCTTATAATGTAGCAATAGTATGAATTAAAAAATAAATCCGATTTATAGCAAATTAGCTAAAGTACCCGTTCTTCGAACAATTTCCTTGGTGCCGTGGACGGTCGGTTGTGGTACCGAGTTCGATTCTTTTACTATTCAGTTTTATCTAACTCCTTTCAACATCTGCATTATTATTTATGAAAAAAATAGTTGAACGTAAAATAAAAGCGAGATCTTGGTGTTCTTAAATTAAGATATGCAGCGCTTTATTATTTTCATTATAAATGAAAGGTAAATCATAATAGGAACACCACGATGGTGACCACTATTAAGACGACTGATTCATTTTTGACAAAGTGACCGAGAATGGATGTATAGGGTACTGGTGGAATGGGTAGGTAGGAAACTGACTGAATGAATACGGGTTTTTTCGGCGCGTATGCCTATGTTTATTGTTCTGTTTATTTTGTATGTTAATATTCTTCTAAAAATATTGGTTTATTTTTTTAAATTGGTAATATCTCCGTTATTATGCATGAAAATGAAAAACTTTACATAATTAAACTTATTCGTCTTTAAACGTTTCGTAATTTCGATTATATAACATTTTTTGATACTTTACTTTTAACGGAGATATTCGTAGTTTTTTTTGTTTACCCCTCCCTCGAACACCCCCATCCCTTTGTGATGTTAAAAAAGTTTATAGCTTATTTTCATTTCGATTATGTCCAAAACGTAAATACCGAAATTCATTGAATTTGGTTCTGCGGTTCTTCCGTGATGCCGTAACATACAAACAGACAAAAATTCAGCTGAACTTATTTTTGGTGTTTACGTGGTAGATCTGGCGTAGAAACAAAATTTGGGGCATTTTGAAAACTTGTACAGACAAAATCACAATTTTATTTATATAGATGTACTCTGACTTGAATTTCAAAAGTAGGTTAAGTGTTTTAGGACAGAAGTCAGTATAACAGTTGGTAACTTAAATTTAACAAATGTAATGTAATATTGTGTAGGTGATATGGAATTTAATTTTGACTATAATGAATTGTAAAACCAATGAAAGAATTTATTTTAAATATTAAGTTGTAAATTATTGCACTGTGGCTGAATACTAAATATTTAAATTCAGGAAATGGTTTTCCTCTTTATAGAAGCCACAGAGAGTTAGTTATAAATTATTAATGTATCTCGATTTAAAATTTAAATTGATTTTCTTGAAACTAAATTTTTTTGTCGCATTTCATTTGATTTAAATCTTTCTCTAGTTGTCTGTTTCTATTACATTTTCTTTATGATTCTTTAAAGTTATTTTATTACTTTTTGATTGTCTACAAACTGTTTTTTTAAATACTGTAGTCTTATATTAATAGTATTTTTATTACATTATTTTTATTAGCAAGAAAAAATTGTGAGTCTTTCGCACCAGATTTATTACATAAAAATGTTCATTCATTAAACTTACTATACGCGTACGTAAGAGAGGTGATAGAGGTTTCATTTATTGAGTTAAATATAATGTTTCTTATCACATTGTCAGCCAATTAAATGATTGAATCATTTAAGAACAGAATAGGTAGTGATGTAAAAAACTCTAATCAGAGTTATCTCTTCTGATAGTAATGAATTTCATTATACAGCCAGACCCTGTGGTGAATGAAGTGAAGGTGTCATTTGCGGAGTAGAAGATATGTGCTTTTCAGAGGGCTCGGCTTGTTGATTAGCGTACTTTTTCACTTAGTGAGGAAGGCATTGGTAAACCACCTCACTCCTCGTTTTACTTAGTAAAACCTCTATAGGTTCGAACCAGCCTTTCGACTGATGGCCTAAACAACAACTGTTAAATATAGGCTACATTAGAATTTATGAATAAACTAAGCTGTACAAGTATACAATATTTTGAACTAAGTGTACTTATACTCAAAACTCTTCGCAAAGAGTTCTGTCCACGCATAGGAGTATACAAAAAATGTTTAATTACCTAAGAACTTAAATTATACTGGTACTATAAAAATTACTGTGTTATTATAGTCTACTGTTAAAAAGGGTATAAGAATAACATTAAATATATTTTTAACAAGCAGAAAAAAATGATTAATACATTATTAAATTTACACATATCAATAATAATAATTGTTATAACAATACAAATTTAAAAAATATATTAAGATTACCTACAACATTTTTGTAATACAGAGAAATTTAAAAAAAATTATTTTATAACTAAAACTACTCTTACATATTGTTTAACTAATACAATGTTGATATTTTACTTCATGAGAATTAATTCAATAAATGAGCATAAAAAACAGGTAAACTATTGCAATGAGAAAAGTAAAAATTAACCAGAGAACAGTTACTTTAAAATTTGGAAAAGTTTCTCAAGTTCTTGTTCGTAGATCGATAGGATATGATATTTTTTAAAGTTTATGTTTAAATAGATTTGGTGTCATAATGGTCTGTATACAGGATGGAAGTACGTTAACGAACCACCCGTCAAGATAGAGAAATATCTTCTGAAAAAAATGTTCTATTTGGTTTTCTTGTCCTTATTTTTCCAGCGTTCCTAGTAGCACAATTTATTTTTACTTTCTCTTGCCTATATGAATATATAGGATGGAAAGTATTGTTTTCACCGGCTACACGTTTTCAAACCACCTGAATCCAAAAAACAGGTGTTTAGCGATGGGTCCTGTGTGTGTGTGTGTGTGTGTGCGCGCGCGCGTGTCTGTGTGAACAGAATATCTCAAGAACGGAACATTGTACGAACTTGAAACTAAGTTAGTTACTACGAGAGAACCCGACACGAACATTTTTATCAAAAACGTACAACCGGAAGTAGTAGTTTATTCGGGGCATTTTTCACTTTTTTGCAATTTTCTCAAAAACGGCCCTTACGACTTTTTTTTAATTGCCTCATTTGCTACATTTTTTATGCTCTATAAGATAGGGTAAATTTTTTTTTTTTAATATTGCGGCTTTAATATGCGTTTTAGCGCAAAACTGTATAGTTTATAATAAAAGTTGTAAAGAATTTAACAACCTACAACTTTTATTTCAAACATTTTTTGTACAATGATTAGTTTAGCGGTAATTAGCGATTTTCTGTTTTTTTTTCACGAAAATGTGTAAAACAAAATCGATTTTTTTTTTAAAAAGATTTTAGCCTTAGTATGCATTTTACGACAAAAGTGTATAATTAGCGTGGAGTGATTTTCCGATTTTTAAGCCTAACTGAGGTTGATTTTCATTTTGCGTCTTTCACTCGTGAATAAAATTAGGTTCTGTTTATTGAGGTTAATTTTTTGTTTATTTCTTATTTTTTATTACTAATGTTAAGTTATATTTAATTATTTGCATTAGCGAGGGAAAGTCGTGTGAGTTTTTCACACCAATTTTTAAACTATGTTTGGGATGATATAGGTTTTGTTTTTGATAGCGTAGTACACTCATTCGAATTTGTACCTGGGTTTAATTGCGGTATTGTCTGTATTATGGTTCCTGTTTCGTCTAGGGAGAATTCGTGGTGGATTTATTGGTCGAACCGGTAGACAACCGGATGATTAAAGCGGCTAGTCACTCAAACGGCGGCGTGCCTGCTGTATACGAACTACCTGCTAACCGACAGGCCTTACCTGTTTATAATTTATACCAGATCTACAAATGTAATACTACGTTATATTACAGTTTATTTTAAAGAAGCGTCGTGCCTAGATAAATTGGTGCCGCTGCTTACTAGTTAAAACTGTTCCATCTATCTTCTTATTTTTATTTATTTTAACGGCTGATAAAATCAGTTATTTTTAGATTCATATTGATCAGGTTTATTATAGTAAATCCAAGATTACCAAGGTTTGTAGGTACATAAAGTTCAAATACACAAATTCTGTGTTAAGAAAATAAACGATAACTGTTATAAGTATGGTGACCATTATTGAACGGAAAGTTATACCCAAGTATTGATGCATATTTTTTCTTTCTCTTCCCTTACATGAATGTATAGGAAAGTATTGTTTTCATGTCGATTTTTTAAAATCGAGTTTTCACCCCAAAAACCCTGTTTTTTGTAATTGCCCCCCTCTCTCTCTCTGTTTCTCTGTACACGTGCGCGCGCGCGTGTGATGTGTGTGTGTGCGTGTGTGCGTGTGTGTGTTTGTGTATGAATAAAAATATCCCAAAAACATTGGCAAGAGAAAGTATGTCAGTGTTTCATACCAGTATTTTTATTGAGAAATAAAATTAAATAGTCGTTAACGTACTACAAAAGTAAATTGAACACATTTTTATTTGTTTCCAAATTTCTTTTCTTTTATTTATTATGTTGTAGAGGCTTTACAAAGTTAAACGAGGAGTGAGGTGGTTTACCATGTCTTTCTCACTGAGTGGAAAAGTATGCTTGTCAGCATACCAGGGACTCTGAATATCCACTTTCCACCTTGCAAAAGACTTCTTCACTTTATTCACCACAGGGTCTGGCTGTATAATGAAATTCATTACTCTCAGAGATCTCTTAGACGAGTGTCTTTTACACCTCTACTTCTTCTGTTCTTAAATGCTTGTCATATAAATTGGCTGACCATGTGATAAGAAACAGAACTATTTTTTATAGCCCTGGAACTAGTAGATCGAGTGCAAATAATTTAACACTTCACCTGCCTAGTAATGGACAAATAAAATTTAAAAAAATGTGTATAATCAAATAAATGTCTCAGTAATTTTTTTAAATTGCATTTCAAGCAATAACTTATAACTGATAACTATGATAAAACGTTTGTTCTTTTGCCGAAGTAAAAATTTAATTATCTGAACTAGCTTTTATCTACACCTTGTGAATTATGTCGGATTCGTTTTTCTTTAGTTATATTTTAATTCGCATCTAATTTTGGTCATTAGCTACTACTACAGTGCAGATCTTCTATAGTCCAGCCTCTCTTAGTTTGCTCCTAATGTAAACAAATAATGACGTCACTGAGCATGCACATTATATAAAATGTGTACACGCTGATTAAAAAGTAACAACAAAATACTTTCAAAAGTATAAATACAAAATACTTTTAAAAGTATTTTTCTAAATGAAATTGTTAGGCCTACATCATATCATGACTGATGTTTTTAGTACTTTAAGTACTTATAATTCAAAAAATAGTTAACTTAATAGGAATACGACATCCAAAAAGTCGCAGACTCTAGCGTGCACCCTGTAGTAGGTGGCTTTTTTTTTGTTGAAAGTAGGAGCAAACTAAGAACGGCTGAACTGTAAAAAGATTGCGGCTTTCCGTTGAATTCACTATTTTTAATCATCAAAATTTACTCCATTATCAGAAAGTAAAATGTATTTCAGATTTATTGTCAGTTTTCGAAAAAAATTAAGTAATAAAAAATAGGTCGTTATTTTTATACGGATTTGAATACTATACAGTGGTTACCGGTGTACTTTAATGCTTGGGGTTTAATTATCCATACTCTCTTAAGAATGGTCGGCCTGAATCTGTACAAGACTACACCTTATTTACAAGTCATACAAATCATCCTCATCTCATTGGGTCGGGGGATTGCGTATTGTTCTGAATTGAACAGATTGCAACGTATGCACGCATTAGACATAAAAAATAGAACTTTTGTTTTGGCTTCAACTATTGTTGTTATTCATGTTTCCCGTAAGTCCCATTAAGCTACTCGAAAAGTAGGAATTGCAAAATTATTAAATTTTAGATAAATTATAAAAAATAAGTCTGTTGACATTTATAAGTACCAGAGATTTTGTTTTTATTGTTATAAAAATCAAGACTTCATTTCAAGTAGCTGTGAATTGCGTGTTTACTGTGTTAAGCATTAGAAAACTTAAAGTAGGAAAAGTTTTGTTGTTTTTTATTTGTGTTAAGCTAAATTATAAAAATGTTTCTGTTATTTTTGCTCTTTGAATTTCGTTGTATTTGACTAAAATGATTTTGTCATGCGATCATTCATAAATTTTATTATCTTCATAAATAAAAAGTATTGTTTATCAATTTGTATTTATTGGAGTATTTGTTTAAAATTGTTTTATTTTATTTATTTTAAAATACTTAATATAGATTCGATATAATAAAGAATGGATACAAGAAACGTATCTGGATAAACTTTATAAATAATGTTTCCTTATCAATAAGTACCAGACATTGTACAAAATATTGTAATATATCTTTGTTCTAGGTCATCACAAGGGAATAATCTTGATCTTGAATTCTTTAACCTATTAATGAGTAAAATATTCTATTTACATTTATTTATTTCAATTAGTACTTTCATCGTACTATCCACTTACAATAAACCTAAAGCTTTTATCTTAAAAACTTCTTAAAGCTTTTGACTTAAAATTTACCAAAATTATTGTCAGAATTATTTGGTATAATCAGTTCCGTTGATTAACATAGTACTGGTGGTAAAGTTAGAATTGTTTTCACGTCATACTTTAAGAGCGGAGAATACCTTTCATTTTTACTTTCTCTTGGCTATATGAATATAATAGGAAGGAAAGTATTGTTTTCATGTCGATTTTTCGAAATCGAGTTTTCACCGGATCTACACGTTTGCAGACCCCCGGAACCCCAAAAAACATGTTTTCAGCGTTTGGTTTGCGCGTGTGTGTGTGTGTGTGTGTGTGTGAACAAAATATTTCAAAACGGAATATTGTACGAAATTGATACTTGAAACTTAAGTTAGTTACCACTAGAGGACCCGACACGAACATTTTCATCGAAGTCGGTCAACCGAAAGTAGTAGTTTATTCGTGTAATTTTTCACTTTTTTGCGATTTTCTCAAAAACGGCTTCGATTTTTTTTATCGCCTCATTTATTAAATTGTTTATGTTCTACAAGATATGGTAAGCCCCAAGTCTACTAAAATTCTTAGGGAGGCTGTTCTTTCGTAGAAAAACATTGTTTTTTTTTAAGATTGCGGCCTTAATATGTATTTAAGAGTGAAAGTATATATAATCAAAGTTGTAGGCAATTGAAAATCCTACTACTTTTATTTCAAACATTAGTTTGTAAAATTCTTAGTTTAGCGGCAATTAGTGATTTTCTGTTTTTTTTTAAATTCTGTGAAAATGTGATTTGTAAGGCCTCAGTATGCATTTTACGACAAAAATTTATATAATTAAATAGAAAATTTTAAAATCTACAATTTTTAGTTCGAAAATTATTTTTCTACAATGCTTATTTTAGCGGCAATTAGTGATTTTTTTCACCAAAATCGATAAAAATGGGATTTTTTAAGATTGCGGCTTAAGTGTGCATTTTACGACAAATGTGTAATTACCAACATTATAGGAAATTAAGAAACCTACAATTTTTATTTGAAGTATTTTTCTCTAGAGATCCTAGTTAGTGGCAATTACAGATTTTCTGTATTTTAAAGTTTTTGCTCGATAATCTTTGGTATCGATTGCTCGGTAGTAAATGTGTGAATTTTGACTTAGTGATTTAAAATTAATTCCCGTAAATTAAGATTTTTGATTAAAAGGCCATGTATCTTTATTTTGCCACATCTTTGGGTTGTAATAAAATAGAATCGTGTTTGTGATTGTAATAGAAGCGTATTGGTATCGATTGGTCGTAGCAGTTGTTTTTCTAAAAGTTTTATATTGTTTTTCATTATGGGAAACTCTTTCCACCGCGCGATCTGCTTGTGTTTATGATTTCTACTGAAAAAATTCTCATAGAAATCAATAATTTCATAAATGATACTTTCAAAAATATGTTACTGATTACTGTGTATTAAAAACTACCATACATTCGTTCAGAAAATATGTATGTAAGTAAATATTTTAAGATAAAAATAGTAAATAGGTCACAAAAAGAAGGGTTGAGTGACGTAAATAAGCAAAAGAAGTCCCCTTGTTCAGAATATTTTGCTGATAGGGGTTACTTTGAAGAGAAAGAAGGCAAGAAATCAAGCAGGACAGAAAAAACAGGCTTTCTGAATTTTTGACGAGAGAAGAGATTGTCTGACATGAAAATATATTCATCGTTCCACTCAAGTCACTGCTTACTTTTCTTAAGTGTTCTTTCTACTCCCAGGTAAAATGTACCCGCCCCTTTTTAAGTAAAAAGTAAACCTCTTGATTCACGATGTTGTGTCGATATTTTATTTAGTTGCTAGATAATGAACTAACAAACATTTATCTTTCTAAGGAATTTTAAATTTCAAGTTAAAAATAATGATAGAGAAATTTTTCGATTAACAAGACTTAATTGGTTTGAAATTAATTACTATTAAAGGAAACGAAATCTCGTGAATTCCAGCTTCACAAGGCGTATAAAGATGTATAAGCTACCAAAGGCGTATTCAGACCAATGGTCTGAATATAAGAAAATGAAAAAAAAAATTTTAAAGAATATTCTTTTATCGATTTTGTGGTTTTTGAATTGTGGTTCGTTTTTATTTTCCGTACTATATTTTCTGATGTAGGGAGTAAAAAAACAAAGTGTAATATGAGACATCTCCACAGACACACAACAAACAGTATAAACACAGTCATAACATTCTAACGTAAACATAAACATAACTTTACAGCATCAACACACAGACCAGATGATCTCAACTACAGATGTAAGAGGAACATTTTGATTTTGATCTAAAGATATAAGAGGAAGTAAAAAAAAAAAGAAAAATTTTATTAAATTAATAAATTGGATTGTTGAACTCATTCCTTTTTAAACTTTTAAAGGAGTGAAGTGATATACAAGTTTTTATAAACAAATAATTTTTGATAATTTAGTAACATACAGAATTGTATTAATATTTGGAAAGAATACTTTTTAGAAGATTTGTAAAAAAAAAAAAGATTTAATATTTTTAAATAAGTTTTAAAGAATTTTAAAGATTTTAATTGTTTTTTAAAAGTTTTTAAATGTCTATCTCTAAATTGGTGAATAAAACAAGTTGAATTTCGAATACAAAACTTTCAAATTTATTGAATTTTTACGAACCTGGGACAATAAAATGGTGCCGTGACCAGGATAACATAAGTCAATTTCAACATAATTTTCAAGACAATTTCAGGAAAGGAAACAAAATATCAATATATAAAAGCAACGACAAGATTGGAAGGAAAACACAATAAAAGGAAAAGGAACGAACCGGAACCAAATTCACAAAATAAAATTAATCAAATAAAACATAATAAACCAAATCTTCTAAAAAATTTACAAAATAATTTATAATTTGTGTAGGCAAGTACATTGAGGTCATCTGGTAAGTCATTGAACACATACACTTAAATCATCATCATCATTAAACAAAACAGGTATAAACATGAATAGAGAAGTAGCACCAATTCTTGACCCCACCAAACTAGACGAGACAAACATTAACTTCCAACTACGCATACGAAAAAGCACGACTACAGGAAACGTAAGACAAAAAAAACAAAGGTTACAGAAACTCTTAGATAACGGACGCCAAATTGATTTAACTACACTGCATAGATTTGACATTGACAAACAACTGACGGAATGTCAAAATTATTTAGCAAAGTTACGGAACATAGAAAATTTAACTGAATTAGAAAGGTATAATGCCGAAATATTTGATGATAGGCTTAACAAACTATTAACATTCATATTACCCAACAAACCAGATAAACTCGTAGGATTTCAAAATTTAAAAGAAGGATTTGAGATTTGGAAACTCAATAGGTTACAAAATTTCGAAATTGAACCTAATTTTGAACAAAATAACATAAACCTTGAAGACGTACATTTAGGAAATAATTGTTTACCTGATCAACAAGGAAATTTTGATGTTGGTCATGTTAATCTTTTACATCCCCCAGTAATGCAAAATCCTGTTCCTAGAAACGAAACTCCTGACATATTGGTACCGAATGCAGTAGGAAATCATAATCCTGTTTATTTTCATCGTGAATTAAATTTTAATTGGACGAAAATTGCAAATCCAATTGAAAACGAATTAAAACAATTAACTATAACTGATGGACGTGATATTGACATGCTAGTACGAAATATTAAAATTATTAAACAAATACAAAAACGTTATGCAGTAGATTTACCTTTGGTATTGTTGACTCCATTTATGACTGGATTCACTGAACAAATTTTTGAAAATTTTATTAAAAATAATCATAATTTCGATCAATTTCATAGAGATTTAGTAAGCAAACTAATCACACCAAAAATGAAAGAAATATTAAAACTCAAATTGTTATACCGAAATCAGTCACAAACGGAGACTTTTGCTGAATACATAAAAGAAATCTTAGAAAACCATGAAGTGTTAAGATTAGATCTGACAGAAGGTGAGTTAATCAATATAATTTTAACCGGTTTAAATGAAATATATGCCACGCACATAGGTATAATCGGCAAACCTAATAATTTACAAGATTTCAATAAATTAGACACATATGTCTATGAAAGAGTTTATGCTAGGACCCTTAATGATATCGGTTTATCTAAAATAAATGATACAAGTGTGATAAATAATGTGAATAGCGTGGTACCTAACCAAAGTAAACAAAATACTTGCAAAATCAGACCACAAATGCCTGCAACATCCTTAAAATGTTTTTATTGTCATAAATTAGGTCATATCAAAAGGAATTGTAAACTTTTACAGCAAAAAGAAAATAACCATGTTTCAAAACTGAATCTTTACAAACACACATCATATGGCTTGGACACGGACAAACAATCTGTTTGTAAACATAATCCGTGTAAACATTCAAGGTTAAAAGAAAAAACGTTGAACCGTAATTATACGTTGAAAGCTTTATCGGTAAAAATCAAAAATAATATATTTAACGCTCTCATTGATTCTGGTTCCACTCATAATATTATTAATCAACAACTATATACATTTTTAAAAACTAAGAAGGCGATTATAAAGGAAGAAAACATTAACACAATTTGCCTTACAGCTGATCGATTTCCTCTAAGAATTAATAAACAGATATGGGTTAAACTTACTCTTCACAACATATCGTGGAAAATTAATTTTAAAATATTAACAAAAATACACCATAAAATAATACTCGGAATGAATTTCTTACAAAAAACCCACGCAATATTCAATGCTTCGAGATCTTTCATAACCTTTGATTGGGCAAAAAATCAACAATTTTCTCTAACCAATTTATATCCCGAACAAATTAACAACATAGAACAAAGTGAATATATTAAAAATACAATTAATGATTTATGCAGGAAATTTCCTGATGTACTCACAACTAAATTAGGTTGCACCCATATATTAAAATATGATATTAAACTAAAGAATAGCGAAATTATAAAATCTAGGCCCTATCCATTAAATCCGATAAAAACGCTCCAAATGAAAAACCAAATTGACAAATTATTAAAAGACAAAGTAATTAGAGAAAGTGTTTCACCTTATTCCTCCCCAGCCTTTTTAATTCCGAAACCGAACGGTACAAGTCGCTTAGTTGTAGACTATCGCCGAGTCAACTTAATAATTGACTCAGAAGCCCAACCTTTACCGAATATAAATCATGCTTTTCAATGGTTTTCTAATGCCCGCTGGTTCAGTACCTTGGATTTAGCGCAAGCGTACCATCAGATACCATTGACAGAAAAATCTCGTCAAATCACCGCGTTTTGCACACCGGATGGCTTATACGAATACGTAAGATTACCTTTTGGTCTCTCGACTGGTGCACAAGTTTTAACACGTCTTATGAATACATTATTCAAAAATATTAAACATAAATTTGTATTTAATTACATGGACGATATATTAATATATTCTAAAAGTTTTACAGAGCATGTCAAACATATTAAAATAGTATTGGCAATTCTGCGGAAGGCTGGTATTACAGTTAATCCCGATAAGGTAACATTTGCTGTAAATGAAATACCGTTCCTTGGACACACCTTATCATACAAAGGAGTTTCTATAGATCCGGCGAGGACGCAAAAAATATTACAGTATCCACAACCGACGTCGGTAAAACAAGTGCATCGATATTGTGGTATGATTAATTATTTCTCTAAATTTATCAAAAATTATGCTGATAGAATAGAACCCTTAAATAAATTACGTCGTAAAAACACTCAGTTTATCTGGGGAGACTCACAAAAAATTGCGTTTGAAGATCTCAAACAGGCAATTGCTAATCCCCCGGTATTGGCAATACCAGATTTCTCCAAAGCTTTCATTTTACAGACGGATGCGTCTGATACAGGTCTAGGAGCTGTCCTACTTCAGGAACATGAAGGATTTAGAAAACCCATAGCGTACGCTTCCAAAACATTAACAGAAGCAGAACGAAAATTTTCTGCATATGAACGAGAGTGTCTTGCAGTTGTTTTTGCAACAGATCATTTTAGAACGTATTTAACACATCGAGAATTTCTTTTAGAAACCGATAACCAAGCCTTAGCCTGGCTTCTTTCCAGACCAAAGCAGTTAGGTAGACTCGCTAGATGGTTACTTAGATTATCTGTTTTTAAATTTAAAATTAATCACATCCGTGGTTCAGATAATAATGTGGCTGACGCATTATCGAGGATGTACGATTTAAATAACGAAGATATCTCAAAAGATATATCTTATATTAATACCTTATTATCTCAATTCCCCCTATCTTTTACAGATCTAAGACAACATCAAGAACAGGATACCTTTATCCTTCAACAAAAACAACAAATGAATAATAAATTTTGTTTATCTAAAGGTGTCCTATGTCTAAAAGATAAAAACAATAACCCAACCAAAATCGTTCTCCCCGAATCCTTAAAAGATTTAGTATTTAAATACTTCCATCAGTCCGAAATCGGTGGACATTTAGGTGTTGATAAAACCATACACAAAATTACACGGTATTTTTATTGGCCAGCTATATATCGAGAAATTCCTTTAAAAGTGAATGCTTGTACAATCTGCCAACGTAGTAAACCTGGAATAAATTATAAATGGGGAAATCTTAGTTCCAGAGTTCCAACAGTGCCATTTGACACGTTGTTTATTGATACTGTAGGTAGTCTGCCAAAAACCAACCAAGGTTATAAATATATTCTAGTGGTAGTAGATAGTTTTTCAAAATTTACATGGCTAGCTCCATAAAGAAACACTAATACATCCTCCATTGTCGATGAATTAAAACGTATTTTCCAAAATTACTCCATTCCGAGGTTAATTGTCACAGATAACGCTAAAAATTTTAATTCCATAATGTTTAAAAACTTTTGTTTCAATCTAGGTATAAAACGAACCACCCTCTCACCATATCATCCTCAACCATCTCACGCCGAACGATTAAATCGAAATCTTAGGTCTATCCTTATTGCATATCATGCAACGACTCAAACAACTTGGGACAAATCTCTCTTTTGGTTTCAATTAGCCTTTAATATGGCTCGACATAATGCTCATGGGAAATGCCCATTTAACATATTGCATACTTTTTCAGCTCAAACACCGTTGGATAGAGCATGGAATATCCAAGATATCCTCCATAGAAATCCTATACGTTCCAGTAACATGATGTGTGATATTAGAAGAAAACTAATTAAATCCCATCATGATATGGCGCGCCGATATAATGCTACACGCCACCCCAATCCGTTTTCGGTGGGAGACAAAGTTTTACTTAAAACTCACCCCGTAAGTTCGAAACGGAAACACATTTGTGCGAAAATGGCATATCGATGGTCTGAACCTTTGTATATCATCGGTTTCTCTACTCCAGTTACAGCCTTACTCCGTAAGACTATTGGAGGAGAAATAACTAAAGAACATATTTCTAACCTTAAAAAAGTTACATAATTTATTCATAATTTACATAATTTATTTTCATGAGGATTTATTTTGGTGATGTCTGTCGCGATACTCGAGCTTGAGATGATTGTAACAAAAATGTAAACTGTGCTGTTTGCATGCTATTTGAATGTTTTTTTTGAAAGGGGCCCCGAATGAATGAATATTACCATCTCAGGCCGACAACTGCTACATACTCACCTTCTCTTTTTCATTTAAGCACTCACCCCCATTATTTTGCATACACATACCTTTGTACTTCAGTTTACTCTCCGGGGGGGGGGGGGAAGATTGTAATATGAGACATCTCCACAGACACACAACAAACAGTATAAACACAGTCATAACATTCTAACGTAAACATAAACATAACTTTACAGCATCAACACACAGACCAGATGATCTCAACTACAGATGTAAGAGGAACATTTTGATTTTGATCTAAAGATATAAGAGGAAGTAAAAAAAAAAGAAAAATTTTATTAAATTAATAAATTGGATTGTTGAACTCATTCCTTTTTAAACTTTTAAAGGAGTGAAGTGATATACAAGTTTTTATAAACAAATAATTTTTGATAATTTAGTAACATACAGAATTGTATTAATATTTGGAAAGAATACTTTTTAGAAGATTTGTAAAAAAAAAAAAAGATTTAATATTTTTAAATAAGTTTTAAAGAATTTTAAAGATTTTAATTGTTTTTTAAAAGTTTTTAAATGTCTATCTCTAAATTGGTGAATAAAACAAGTTGAATTTCGAATACAAAACTTTCAAATTTATTGAATTTTTACGAACCTGGGACAAAAGGATCGTAGAAATAGGCTACAAGTGATACTAAAAGTAGGGTTGCTCAAGCTAAAAAAACCTTTGACATGAAAACAGCTTACTGACTACAAACATTGATTTACAGATTAGAAAACATTTCTTAAAACACCATTGTTGGAGTGTAGCATTATACGGGAGTGAAATGTGGGTGATAGGGGCTGTAGATAGGTAGAAGATAGAAGCTTTTGAAAAGTGGTGTTTTAAAGATTAGATGGGGGGACAAAATAAGTAACTTATAGATTCTTTTAAGAGTGGATGAAAGAAGAAGGATGTGGAAACATCTTACCAGAAGAAGGGATAGGCTAATGGGGCATATCTTAAGACATCCAGGTATTAGTCTATCAATAATGGAGGGTAATATTGAGGGAGTGAATATTGTAGGGGGACGCTAAGGTAAGATTATTTAAAACAAATTACAAAAGATTTAGTGTGTTACAGGTATGTAGATATGAAACGGCTTGGGCAAGATAGAATGGAGAACTACATCAAACCAGTCGAGAGACTGGTGACAAAAAATGTTTACCTTATTTTTTATTTATGAATTCAGCCTTTAATATGTTTTTTAGAGTAGGCTGTAGTGTGGTAAATAAATACCACGATGGTAATAGTAGAATACGTGTCTCGGCTTTTATTCTAAAGTTACTTACGACGTTAAAATAAATTATGTAATATTATTTATTACATAATATTGTTGACTACATGGTGTAATACATAATGCAGTATTTGAGTAAGTAATTTTTTTCAATTAATGCCTAATGCGCAATAAACCTACTTATAATTAATTGTATTTTCATACGAAAAACCCGGTGGGTTGGTCTGGTGGTACAGCGTCGCCTCGAGTCAGATGTCTGACTGCTGATTTTCGGATTCGACGTTTCCTTTTTAAAATCCTAGTAGGCCTAAATTCCTAGTAGTAGGCCTAAAGGTAGTTACTTTTACTTATTTATTTACAGAATGTAAATACTAACAGTACTTATTCATATACGCCTTATTGGCATAATAAATTTACATTACAAGTAAAATCATTTTGTTTACATTTATGTTTTCTAATATACATTAATGTAAATTATAATAATATTATTATTATATTTTGCCCATAACAGGCAGATGGAGTGTTAATTTATTTTCAATCGATCTGCTAGTTCCAGGGCTAGTTCTTACTTCAGATTTTACAGAGTTCAGAGTTTTTAGTTCTTACTTAAGATAATGACTTAATTTTAAACTTAATTATACTTAATTTTATGACTTAACTTTGTTTTTGTTTTCAGAGTTTTTTTCAGTGTTTTTTTGTTTTCAGATTTTTTCAGAGTTTTTAGTTCTTACTTAAGATAGTAACTTAATTTTAAATGTTCCAATTGTTAAAAAATAGTTCTGGTTCTTATCACATGGTCAGCCAATTAAACATGATTGATGCATTTAAGAACAAGAGAGGTAGAGGTGTAAAAGATATTAGTCAGAGTTATCTTCCTATGAGAGTAATGAATTTTATTATACAGCCAGACTTTGTGGTGAATGAAGTGAAGATGTCATTTGCAGGAAAGTAGATGTTTTTCAGAGGGCCTGGTATGCTGATAAGCATACTCTTCTACTCATTGAGGAAGGCAATTGTAAACCACCTCACTCCTGATTTTACTTAGTAATACCTCTACAGGTTCAAATTAGCCTTTCGGCTGATGGCCTAAACAACAGGCAAGGTTACTATTTAAGGAATAAAAAAAAGATACCTTCAAAAACGGGATAGTGGTCTGTCTTGCTTTACCTGTATAAGGCGTTTATAATAAGAAATTGGCGCCAGCTACGTCTAGATAGATGCTGTATAATACGGGGTATTAGTAGTTTTGTGTCGTAGGTGTTTCACTTGTTTACAAAAAAGTTTGTTAACTCTTAGATCGAAGATCTAGGTGGTCTAATACTGACTTGAGTTAATTTTATTTCTCCGAATAAAACACAATTCTTATTACAAAAATTGTTGTTCTTATATAAAAGTAATTTATATTTAACGTTTCCGTTTAAATAAAAATTTACAAACCGGACAGATTTTTTCGCTATTTTTCAAACAGTACTTTATCTTATTCATTTTATTCACAACAATTACAATTGTCTGTTAAACAATGTCAAATGACCCAATACGGAATAAACCAATTTTAACACTTTGGTACAGAAAATCACCAATTACCGTTAAATTCAGCGTTAGGCAAAAAGAATGACATACAGAAGTTGTCGTTTTTACTTTCTCTTGCCTATATGAATATATAGGAAGGAAAAGTATTGTTTACATGTCGATGTTTCGAAATCGAGTTTTCACCGGATCTATACGTTTTCAGACCCCCTGAACCCAAAAAACTTGTTTTTAGCGTTTGGTCTGTGTGTGTGTGTGTGTGTGTGTGTGTGTGTGTGAATAGAATATCTCAAGAACGGAACATCGTGCGAACTTGAAACTTGAAACTTAAGTTAGATACCACTAGAGGACCCGACACGAACATTTTCATCAAAATTGGTCAACCGGAAGTAGTAGTTTATTCGTGACATTTTTCATTTTTTTGCCATTTTCTCAAAAACGGCTCCTTCGATTTTTTTTTAAATCGCCTCATTTACAAAATTTTTTATGCTTTACAAAGTAAGGTAGGCGGCATGTCTGCTGAAATTCCTGAGGTTGTTTTCTCGTAAAAAAAACTATTTTTTTAAGATTGCGACTTAAATATGCATTTTAGCGCAAAAATGTGTATCATAAAAGTTGCAGAGAATATAAAGTCGTACAACTTTTATTTCAAACAATTTTTGTATAACGCTTAGTTTAGGGGTAATTAGCGATTTTCTGTTTGTAATGAATTTCATTACACCAGCCACACCCTGTGGTGAATGAGTTGTAGTTGTAGAATTTGCAGGGTGGAAATAAGATGCTTTTCAGAGGATTCGGCAAGCTGATAATCATACTTTTCCACTCTGGGAGGAAGGCATTGGTGCACCAGTCACTCCTCGTTTTACTTAAAAAAGCCTTTGGAGTTTCAAACCAGCCTTTCAGCTGATAACCTAAACAACAACAATACACTAAAGTAAAATACTTAAATTTCATGGTTACCAACCCTCTTTTGAGTTGGTTGAAATATCTTAGTTTGCGAATTTTAGCCAAATTATTCCAGTAAGTTCTGATCCAGAACGAATAAAATACATGCACTCTTACATTTACTTCTATTAACAACTTTTGTAGTTTTTGGGGGCGTCAAACTTGAAGATCAGTTAAAAATTTCCTGTTCTGTGTTATAAATAGAGCTCGAGAAAGTCATATATTCCTAAAATAAGTTTGCCTTCTTGAAACAGAAAATTTTGATCCACTTTGCCAGTCGGTTATTAATTACTTTATTAATTTATTTTTTTTAGTGCGTAACATAGATTTCCTTTCGGAACTGTATTTCTTTAAATACAAATTCGTGGTTTTCTCTGTTGGATTTAAACGTTAAATTACTGTTTGTAATTAATTGCAGTATTTAATATTATTGTGGTCTTGTTCTTGAAGTAGGCTTATTAATTAGATTTTATAATCTAATCAGTCAAGTTTATCCAGGCATATAAATTTCAAAGTTGTTACGACAATGAAGTTACGTAGGAAGGTAAAGAGGTTTTCCTGTTTAAATGGAACGAGAAATTTGTAGGCTTACTTTATACCTACAGTTCAAACTAGGCCTATATTATTAAATCAATTGCTCGCGAAATTTCATTTAATAACCTTTGTACATTATTGAACATAGGGCTTCATTATTTAAATTTCTGTATTCGCTAACCAGATTTTGTTTGATTTATTTATATTGTTCATTTATTTTTTGTTTATTTAAAGTCGCATCAACAGCTCGGTCATTACTGACTACTGTGGGATATGTTATGGTGGGTTTTAACTTGTGAAAATTTCCAGACCGTAGCTGGGAATCGAGCCCGGGAACTCCCCGTGGTAGGCTAGCGCGCTACCACTACGCTACGGAGGTGGCCATAATATTTTTATTGCGAAATTTTTTGGAAATTTTATAGCTATAGATGTGTGTACGTTATAATCTGTTCAATTCAGAAAAATAAGCAACTCTGTGACTCAATGAGATGAGGATGATGTGTATGACGTGTTTATGAGGTGTCATTTTGTACAGACCCAGGCCGACCGTTCATGAAAGAGTATATTTAATTGAACCCCAACCATTAAGGTACACCGGTAACCACTGTATAGTATTCAAATCCGTATGAAAGTATCTTTACAAATTTTTGAACCAGGAACTTTCGTCTCCGAAAATCAGGTGTTAAACGGCTTACTCGCGACGACGACTTTACCTCTAGACCAACGCGATGGATCGTTTGAAAATAATATTTTTTTTACTCTACGCATGATTCACCAGGTTATGTAGTCTTGTGGTAAAGTCGTCGCCGCGATCCAGCTGTTTAACAGTTGATATCCGGATTCGAAGATTCCGTGGTTTAAAGCCTAGTAAAGGTAGTTACTTTCATACTTATTTGAATACTAGACTTGAATAATAGTTACCTGTGTACTTTGATGGTTGGGTTCAGTTAACCATACTCTCTCTGGAATGGTCGGCCTTAGTCTGTACAAGATTACACGTCATACATATCATCCTCATATCATTGGGTCATGGAGTTGCTTATTATTATAAATTGAATGGATTGGAACATACATACATTAATATTAATTGCGTTAAAATAAAAAATAGTACGATGTAGCAGTACTGAAATTATTGTGTTTACTTATTTTCTGAGATCGGGACAGGATTGATTTACTGTGAAAGAGGGTGATCCCGCTGACCTCCATATTTCTCCTCTCGACCACCCTCTCCGCAAACTGAGCGACCAACTTCTAGCTCTCCTCATCCCGCAGCATCGCTGCCTCTACTCTCTCTGGGATCCACTGTGCAACGCCTATCTTCTCAGATGTATCCATTCAGTCGAGGCCAAAATAGGGACATCTTTCAAAAATATGCGCAATTGACTCCTTTTCTTCACTGTCGCACAGTCGACATTTCGGTACTTCATGAAGTTTGAATCTCGTCAAATATGCCCCAAAGCAACCATGCCCTCTTAGCAAATGCGTCAGTTCGTGGGTGGTATCACCAAATGTCCTCCTTATCCACGCCTCGACATTTGGAATAAACCTCCTTTTCCACTCCTCGACCCTAGCTTCGCTCCATCTCCTCTGCCACCTGCTGAGTAATCGACTCCAACTTTCCTCTTTATCAGCACCAGCTCGCTTCTCTTCCCTCCCGCACGCCACTAGATCTCATGGAGGCATCCCCAAAATTACCAGGGCTACTTCCGTAGATACAATTCTATAAGCACTACAGCTGTTCTATAAAATAGAACTGTTCTATATAAAATAGATACTTTTTTATGAAACATAACAGCTTGGAGAACTGCATCAAACTAGTCGTAACACTGATTACAAAAAAATGAAATGTTTCCCTCTCGGTTTTTATATAATTTAATACAACAGTGAAGTAAAGTTTATTAATAATAGGATAAATAAAAAAGATATAAACTTTGTATACATTTTATAATCCTTATTACTGAAGTTAAACCCTCTCATGCATTTTATTAAAATAGAGGAATTAAATATAAGGTAATAAGGCTTAAAACGAAGAGGGTTTTAGAAGGGCATTTAAATTCAACATCCTATGTATATAAGTTAAAACGAGTACTAACCGGAAATAGTAACAACAAAGAAAAGATACCGAAGAGAGAAGAGAACCTAGTTTCCGGAACTAACTGAGGAAGCGATATAGGAACCGTGGTGGTGTGCAATTTCAGCTCTATTTTCTCCTCTATGGTTGTGTGAGGTAGAATCGATCTCTTCACCTATACTACTCCTATAAATGGAACATCGAAAACCCTTCTCTAAAGTACAATGATTACATTCTAACACAGTATACGTTTTACAGGTTCAATTAATATTCATACATCGGTGTCAAATATTTCGCTTCATTTTATGCCCTCAATACATTATTTATTATGTAATTGTCATTTACATTCACCAACATTAAAAGCGCGCATTAAATTTATGTACACCCTAATAATTAGTAAAATAATTATAATTACTATAAAATAATTAACATGATAATTTATATGAGATTATAATTATTTTCACCTTCTCACTTTTTGTTTAGTTTAATAAAAGGTAGATTCGGATCTTTACAATCTTTATTACAGGCCGCCTCCGTAGCGCGCTAGCCTACCCGCGGAGGTCCTGGGTTCGATTCCCAGCCAAAGTTTGGAAATTTTCACAAAGTTAAAACACACCATTAAAATATCCACCTCACAGTAGTCGCTAATGACCGAGCTGTTGACGTAACTTTAAATAAACTAAAAAAAGATGGTGTGAAACACTCACACAACTTTCTCTTGTCAATGCAAATAATTAACAATACAACCTAATATTAGTAATAAAACATTAGAAATAAAGAAAAAATAACCTCAAAATTATAACCTTATTTTAATCATGAGTGAATGATGCAAAATGAAAATCAACCTCAGTTTGGCTTAAAAATACGGAAAAATCACTCTTTCACGCTAAACTAAGCTCTGTAGAGAAAAATACTTTAAATAAAAATTGTAGGTTTTTTAGTTTAATATAAATTTGATTATATTTATACACTTTTGTCGTAAAATGCATACTAAGGTTAAAATCTTCAAAAATCTATTTTACAGATTTTCATGAAAAAAACGAAATCACTTAGGCCTATTACCGTTAAACTAAGCGTTAAACAAAAAAAAGCTTGAAATAAAAGTTGTACGACTTTATATTCTCTGCAACTTTTATGATACACATTTTTGCGCTAAAATGCATATTTAAGTCGCAATCTTAAAAAACAATTTTTTGCGATAAAACAGCTTTTCCAAGATTCAGCAGACATGGCGCCTACCCTATCTTGTAGAGCATAAAAAATTTAGTAAATGATGCGATTTTTAAAAAAATCGTAGGAGCCGTTTTTGAGAAAATCGCAAAAAAGTGAAAAATTACACGAATAAACTACTACTTCCGCTTGACCGATTTTGATGAAAATGTTCGTGTCGGGTCCTCTAGTGGTATCTAACTTAAGTTTCAAGTTTCAAATTTGTACGATGTTCCGTTCTTGAGATATTTTGTACACACACACACACACAGACCAATCGCTAAAAACATGTTTTTTGGGTTCAGGGAGTCTAAAAACGTGTATATCCGGTGAAAACTCAATTTCAAAAAATCGACATGAAACCCTACTCTCCTTACATATTATAGCAAGAGAAAGTAAAAAGTTTTATTACATAAATAAAACAAGTAGTAAAATTGTTAACCATTTCATTGGTAGAAAATTGTATTTTACACATTTACGCGTTTAACGCGCTTGTTTCTCCCAGATTTTTAAACAGTTAAGTGGTTGGGTTGTACTAGGTACCTGAGTTCAGTCATACGCGTTTCGTTTGTTGTAAAGATGACAATTTATTGAAAAGGCTTCCGTATCCGCCATTTTACACTATGCAGTTTCTATCATTATTATTTTCCCCATTTTTTCGAAAACTATGAGATAAATTCATACTGTTTTCTTCAATTAAAATTTATATAATGATTCTTGCGATAAAACGGCATTTAGAAGGGAAGTGGCTGGGTTGAAAATTCCTGCAAAACTCAAGTCAGAAAGGGCTAAAGAAATTTAGCATAACATCTCAGAACAATTAAAGGTAATTTCTTTAAAAATTTTGAAATATGAAGAAAAGAAAAAGGCTACATCCAGAAAAAAGGGAAAATCCTGATTTATTTTCGAGCAATGTACGCAATTGAAGAGTGAATTCAAAACAAGTTTATGATTTTAAAATAATATGATTTTCTTAATCTCAGAAGCTCTTATCCATCCACTCCTTACTGGGTTAATTTCGCTTACTCCGTCCAGCTGGAACCTGTACACAATTCTTCTGTGGCAACCTGTTCTCCTCCATTCTTTGCAGATGAGTTATCTTTCTTCAAATTTATCGCTTAATAAACTGCCTGTTCTTGCCTATAACAGGCAGGTGAAGTGTTAAATTATTTGTACTCGATCTGCAAGTTCCAGAGCTACAAAAAATAGTTCTTTTTCTTATCACATGGTCAGTTAATAATAAAACTGAAGCATTTAAGAACAGAAGAAGTAGAGGTGTAAAAGACACTAATCAGAGTTATCTCCTCTGAGAATAACGAATTTCATTACACAGCCAGACGCTGTAGCAAATGAAGTGAAGGTGTCATTTGCAGGGTGGAAAGTAAATGGTTTTTTAGAGGGCTCGGCATGCTAATAAGCATACTCTTTCAATTCAATGAGAAAGGCAAGTTGAACCACCTCGCGCCTCGTTTTACTGAGTAAAGACTTTAGAGGTTAAAACCAGCATTTCGGCCGATAACCTAAACAACAAGAAACTGCAATCAGTTTAACAGTGAACAATTGCATTATCAAAAGTAATTTTTTTCAAAATTACCCCTTTATAGTGTATTTTAAAGTATAATCGTCCATGGCAATAGTTAAAGATAATTTTTTAAAAATTATACAACTTTTTTGTCCAGTGACAAAACAAATATTTGAAAATTACACTTTAATATTAAATTAGTTCGGAAGCACTTAAATAACCTCCTAAAATACAATATATTTAAATATGCAGGCACTTCAATTTTATTGTTATTGATTGAAGTAACAGTAATGCAAAGCAATAAAGAATGTTAATGAGTTCCAAAGGATAAGTACTTAGATTGGGGACTCGTTGAATTCCTTGCGTAATTACGATGCAGCACTACTGTATTGCGTGACATATTTGAATACAGGAAAACGTTAATATAAGCGAATACTGTTTAAAATTTGTTACGGAATAAAAACTGTTAAACAACATTAATTTACACCGGTTATTTAACATAGATACGATAATTATGGAAGTTTTGTCGTAATTTTCTCATATGGTAACATTTTGTACTTAAGCAATTATTGAGATAACAAATTATGAATCTTTTAATTATTACCTTTATAATAACGAATGGGTGATTTCTAAATTAATATTGTTTTAACAGGTTTTTCGGTGGTTTATTCTAATTGTAAAATTAATTTGTACAATTAATGGGTAAATTTAATAATTTTGATTATTTTGATAAAAACTTATTACTTTCTCTTGCCCTTGGTAGATATATAGGGAAGGAATCTATTATTTTCGTATCGAGTTTTCTCCTGAAATACTACATGTTTTGAGGTCACTGAACAAAAAAAAAACACGTTTTTAGCGATTTGACTGTGTTTGTGTGAACTAAATATCTCAAGTACGAAACATCGTACGAATTTGAAACTTACAACTTAAGTTAGGTACCACTAGGGAACCGACATGAACATTGTCATCAAAATCGGTCAACCGGAAGTTGTTTATTCGTATCATTTTCCCCTTTTTTGCGATTTTCTCAAAAACGGCTCCTACGATTTTTTTTAAATTGCCTCATTTAGCCTACTATTAATAGGGCATAAATGCAGAGCATAAATTTTTTATGCTCTGCAAGATAAGGTAGGCGCTATGTCTGCTGAAATTCTTGGGGAGGCTGGTTTCTCTTAAAGAAATTGTTTTTTAAGATTGCGGCTTTAATATGCATTTAAGCGCAAAAATGTGTGTAATAAAAGTTGTAGAGAATTTAAAATCCTACAACTGTTATTTCAAACATTTCTTTGTACAACGGTAGTTCTTTGTAGTTCAGCGGTAATTAGCCTATTTCTGTTTTTTCTCATGAAGATGTGTAAAAAAATCTTTTTTTTTTTAGATTTCAGCCTTAGATTTAATTTTACGACAAAAGTGTATAAATCAAATTTACAAAAAATTAAAAGATCTACAATTTTTATTTAGAGCATTTTTCTCTATAGAGCCTAGTTTAGAGTGAAAGAGCGATTTTCCGTTTTATTTTTTTTATTTTTTAACTTTTATTTGTTATCGGGAACTGTACATTGTTGGCAACTACCCAATTTGATCGCTGCTTTTTGCTGTATTTTTTTTTTTTGGCGTGGATTAGACATGAGTTTGAACAGGGACTCCCAGTAGAATTTGTTCATGGATGGCTGTCAACTGGTCACCATACAAAGTCGCTTGCCCAACCGGTGTTACTTAACAAATAATAGCGACTTTCTACCAGCTGACTGACTGGGCTGGCCCGTGGGCCACCGTATTTTAAAGCCAAATTGAGGTAGATTTTCATTTTGCGTCTTTCACTCGTGATTAAAATAAGGTTATGTTAATTGAGGTAATTTTTTTGTTTATTTCTAATGTTTTATTACTAATGTTAGGTTATATTGTTAATTATTTGCATTGGTAAGAGAAAGTTGTGTGAGTGTTTCACACCAGAAATTTTTTTTTTTAGTTTATATTTGAATCTTGTACCCAAACGCAGATTTTTTTGACATAAATATCAATTCGAACCCGTTCTCCTCTTTTCTCTCGTTCCTGCTGGAAAGTTTTAATTTATGGATAGGATGTCATCAAACATTGTGATCAATCACAATGAGTTTTGATATAGCGGATATGTGATTGTTTTGTGTATTTATTATAAAATGTTGTTCCGTAACGAACGAATCAGACTGAACAAACACAATTATTTAAATGAAAACCACACTTCAGCCTCACAAAGGAGTACAAACATATGTTTTAGATTAACGCCTGTATGTACTTTAATGTTTCGGTCGCTTTTCACTAAACTTACATTTCTCGAACCCTAATATACAGTAAAATAAAAAATATGTTGTGAAACACTCACACAACTTTCTCTTGCCAATGCTAATAATTATTAATATAACCTAACATTAGAAATAAACAAAAAAAAATCTAACCTCAAAAAATATAGCTTAAACGTTATTTTAATCATGAGTGAATGATGCAAAATGAAAAACAACGTCAGTTTGGCGTAAAAATACGGAAAATCACTCTTTCACGCTAAACTAGGCTCTGTAGAAAAAAAATGCTATAAATAAAAGTTGTAGGTATTTTAATTTCCTATAAATTTGATTATATAGATACACTTTTGTCGTAAAATGCAATCTAAAAAAAATATTTTTTTACAGGTTTTTGTGAGGAAAAAACAGAAATACTCTAATTACCGCTAAAGTATAAGCGTTTTACAAAAAAAGTAATTTCAGGTTTCAAGTTCGTACCATGTTATATGCTTTAAGATATTCTGTTCACAGACACAGACACACGCACGCGGGTGTACACACACACACACACACACACACACACAAATCGCTAGAAACATGTTTTTTCGGGTTGAGGGGGTCTGAAAACGTGTAGATCCGGTGAAAACTCGATTTCGAAAAATCGACTTGAAAACAGTATTCCTATATATTTATACAGGCAAGAGAAAGTAAAAATTTATTGCCACCATAAATTAAGTACAGTGGAAATTCATCAATTTTGGGTAAGGAAGAAGGAATGTACTCGTATAATATTCATTTGCAAACAAAAGAAACTGTTCCTAAAATACACTGGAGAAACCATGGAAATCCCTTTAATTCGAACAGTAAACCATACAACTTTTAAAATATTTTTTCATCTGTATGTCATCTTATATGTCACCTACTTAACAAGCCAAGACTTATGTAGATATCACAAAACAATAAATTTAGGCCTACTTCTAGTTTATAACTTTATTATTCGTGAAAAAATATTTCGTTTCGTCGTTATCTTACTTAACTCTTATTAATCACTTGTGATGTTTATGTTTTCTTGTTATGTGACCAATTTTAGACCACGTGAGGTGAATTTAAACATTTATGGAAGCTCTTTTTGCAGCCAACATTTATTCACTGTTGGCTTTTCTCCTTTCTTCTGTCCACTTGGTGTAATGTTTTTGCTCGTAAAGTCCGTAATTAGTTGTCTGAATTAGGTTCAGTTCATTAAATTTTCTCGGTTTATTTCGGCATTCTAAATACACTGTGACTTTGAACCATTTATTATTTAATTTTCCTTAGGTCTATTGTATAATGTTTTTATGTATTTTTAATTTACAAATAAATACACAGGTTGTAAATAAAAATAGAAAAATTACAATACCGAATAACAGACTTTTAATTTTTTAAATATGATACCTTTCAACTGATTTAATATTATAATAAAATGAAAAATAAGTTAAGGCATACTCGTAGATAATAAAAACCATTGCAATTCTCTGATCTACACCCGCCAGAAGAGACGTTCAAATTTAGCAAGCAGTTTCCTTTTACTATTTCCTTTACTATCCTAGGGAGTTCTTAGGGATTTCATAGTAATCTCCTTGTACTATTTTAAAGGAACATTTGTTGTTTAGGTCAGCAGCCAAATGCTGGTTTGAACCTCTGGTGGTTTAATTTAGCAAAAACGAGGAGTGAGGTGGTTTACCATTGCCTTTTTCACTGAATTGAACAGTGTGCTTATCAACATACCAGGCCCTTCGAAAAGCACTTACTTCTTATCCTGCAGATGCCGCCTTCACTTCATTCACCAAAGAGTCTGGCTGTACATAATGAAATTCATTACTCTCAGAGGAGATAACTCTGAGTAGTTATTTTACCCCTCTTTCTCTTCTGTTTATAAATAGTTCTTAACTATTGGCTGACCATGTGATAAGAAACAGAACTATTTTTTGTAGCCCTGGAACTAGCAGATCTAATGCAATTAATGTAACACTCCACCGGCCTTTTATGGACAGTGAACACTAGGAAATTATATTGTACAATTGGTTACTCGTCAAAACGTTTTTAGAACTAAGTTTATTTTTAAGATAACATAAGGGAAGCTTCATTCAATAATTAAATTAAGCAGCTTATTTTTGATTGGGTAATTTATGATAACCGGCCATGTCGTGATCGAAAATACTAAAAAAATGTCAAATAAGAGAATTTATTACAGTCTATGAGTTTAAGTTACTCGTTTAATATTTTGTTATCCCCGTAACTCTCTCTCTCTCCCCCCCTTCTGTGTGCATGCGCGTGCACGTGAGTGTGGGTGTGTATGTTGGTGCTTTCATGGCCACTCGCCAATTCGGTGTGTACAAATTATGCTGTACTTAATAGAATTCAAGCTACCAGTTTATTTAAATGATAAATGTAAATTTGTTTTAAAAAATAATTTAAAATACGGTCTTTAAATCGTTCAGAAAGGACTTGAGTGATTATAAGTACAATGAAATTTTAATATTTCCATTTTGAAAGCTCAATGTAGACCTCTCCTATATTTTAAAATGAGTACTACACGCAATTTGAATCTTATAAATATTTAATACATCGTTTAAAATATCTAACTTTTACATTTTGTATTGTATTTTAAAATACAGTGTACAACATTATTGTTGTATTTTATTATAGTACTCTACATTAGTGGGTCAAAATCTAATTAAATGCTTTAAAATACAATTTTACATTTTTCTGGGAAGGGTATGGTGGAAATAAGGGGAAATTATTCGGTTGAAAGTGGGTGGAAATGGGGAGGAATGCAATTTGAGGGTTCTCGGATGAAAAGCGAAGCGGCAACATTACAAACGGTGTACAGGAGTTAACAAACGAGTAGGAAGTCAAGGCTGGTTGCCATCTGCTGACTTGTGTTGCCATGGTAACCATCAGCCACGGGGTTCGATACACCCACTTAACTCCCGTTATTATGTATCGTTAAAATGATTTGTTTTTTTTATCGATTTATTTAACAAAATTAATTATTATGCTAATTAATGAGATAATTAAACGATGTTAACAGTTATTAATTATTTTGTTTTGGCATTATTTAATTAAAATGTATTGTTCAAAGTTCAGTAGGGTGGTTTTTTAATGGTTTAATACAGTATCTGTCGTACATATAGGATTTACTACACCCTATAGGATTGTTTCATTTCGTCGTTAATGTATTAAATTATTCTATCGTCAATTATTTATGTTCTTACATGTATTGTGGAAACTATCCTTTTTTGTTTGTGTTGTTTAAGTTAAGTCTTCAGCCAAAAGTTTGGTTTGAACCTCCAGTGGCTTTACTAAGTAAATCGAGGAGTGAGTTGGTTTACCATTGTCTTCTTCACTAATTGGAAAAGTATGCTTATCAGCATGTCAGGCCCTCTGAAAACCATCTACTTTCCACCCTGCAAATGACACCTTCCTTCATTCACCACAGGGTCTGGCTGTATAATGATGAAATTCATTACACTCAGAGGAGATAACTCTGACTAATTTCTTTTATACCTCTACCTCTTCTGTTCTTAAATGCTTCAGTTACAGTGACCTTGTAATACGAAACAGAACTATTTTTTTAACCCTGTAACTAGCAGATCGAATGCAAATAATTCATCTCTCCACCTGCCTGTTATGGACGTTGAATTTGTTTATACAAAATTATATATATTTATATAAAATTTTGCCAGAATGTTTTGTACAGATAATTATGATTTATGTTTTCGGAAAGATGGGAGATGATCAGCTGAGATTAGCAGTTATTATTTTCGGTGGTAATTGATTTTTTATAACAAATTAACTTAGTTCCTAGATTAAAGAGGGTTAGGAATGTGGAGGTAATAAGAAAAAAAAGTCTGGTGTGAAATACTCACGTGATTTTCTCTTGCCGATGTAAGTAATGATAACGTAAAATATAACCTATGTTTATTCATTAGTGAACAATGTAAAATGAAAATACATAATCTAATTTCAATCATAAGTGAGTGACGCAAAATTAAAATTAACCTCTGTGAACTTACAAATACGGAAAATCACTACTTGACGCTAAAATAGGCTCTGTAGAATAAAATACTCGATTAAAGTTGTAGATTTTTGATTTCCTATAACTTTGATTGTATACACTTTTGTAATGAAATGCATACCAAGACTGGAATCTTAAAAATTAATTTTTCAACGATTTTTGTTAGCAAAATATAGAAAATCACCAATTGACGCTAAACTGAATGTTATAAAAAACCCGCTTGGCATGAAAGATGTAGATTTTTAAAATTTCGTACAACTTCAATTATATAATTACTTTTTTACTCTAAAATTCACGTTAGTCCACAATCTTAAAAAAATTACCGCGAAAAGCGATTTTTAACACAATGTTAGAAGACAAAATCGAAATGAAGTGAAAAATCTCACGAATTAACAATACTTCTGGTTGACCGCTTTTGATGAAAATGTTCTTGCCTCGTCCCCTTGTGGTACCTAATTTAAGTTTCAACTTGAAACAATATTTCGTTCTTGAGATATTTTCTTCACACAGACCAGTCGTTTAAAACATGTTTTGTTTTGGGTTTAAGGGGCCTAAAAACGTGTATTTCGGGTGATAACTCGATTTCATTCATGTGGACTATTCAACGATTTAAATCCAAGTTACTTAGACAAATAGCTGACGCACCGCTCTACGTTACTTCATCACAAAATTTTGCACTACGATTTACCTCTTTCATACATCAGTGAAACATTTTATCTCATCTTATCTCGATTCAAACGCAAACTTGGGTATCATAAAAATTATCTCATTAAAACGCTGGCATCCCCAAACTTACCCGAAAATTCATAACACCGAATGAAACGACGTTGGAGTAGAGATGTCATAACGCGGTGGTAAACGTCATAACGCCAATTTCATTGTAATTAACACAATCAGATTCACGAGTTGTATTTTTACAGTTAGGAATAAATTAATTAAGTTAAGTTTTGTTTTATAGTAGATCTAAATATAAATCAAAATTACTGAAACAGTGCATAAATGTTTGTATCACTGCGTTGCCAGCACACTCCCGATCCTCGTTAACATTTTCCTAATCGTTTAAAAAGTAATAAGTACCGGTACATTAACAAGATTTTTATTCTGAAACGCTATTATTACATTTAGTTTTTAACTACATAATAAAATTTATTATCGTAGTAATAATCAGTGATTAAAACGTAACAGATTTGTTTATTGAGGGATAAATTTGTTGAACAAAAATATTTTAGCCAGCCGCATTGGCGTAGTTGGTAACGTGTCCGCCTCTCATCATGCGGTCGTGGGTTCGAATCCCACTAAGGCTCGACATGTTTTCATACGTTACAAAAAAATCATTTCATTCTCCAGTTACATCCCAACGTCGTCGTTAATGACCGCTGCAGTTGATGGGACGTTAAATAAATAAATTTAAAAAAAATAATGCGCTTTTTTGAGTTTTATGGTCTTTAAACGTTTTTTTCAAATATGTCATAGTGTACGTATTGTTTTCAACTGTATTTGAATAAGGGGGTTACCACACATTGGAAACGGCTTTTCGTATATTTTACAAATAAAATTCTGCTCACGTATTTGCGTGGGGTTCAGTAAATTTAGGCCTACCCAATACCTACAATTCTTGAATATAAAAATTTGAACTTCTGTATTTTATAATGGTAATCCAGTGTTTTCTATTTTTTAGAATTTCAAAGAATATTTTAAAAAAATATTGTTTTATGTACAATCGTCGTATACACAGTTGAATGGAATTTGAAAAAATGGGGTTTTGGTTATCTACTACGTGACAAGTAATCTGAATTCAAAATATTTAGATTAAATTTACGTCTCTTTCACAGCATTTTTGTAGTTTTGTAGGTTCTTTTTTAATGAGATATCAAAGAGGTTAAAAATATTACAGTATTTTTGGCACGAATTTAAGGGGAATCTCAACGTCCTGTCTCCACCATGTAAACGTTTGACTCTTTTTCTCAAAAATTATTAAAGATAAATTTAACTCCAAATTTTCAATACCTATTTATCAACATATTTTGTAACTTTTAACTTAGCCGTTTGCTGGTATGATGATTTAAAAAAAAGATTTTTTTTTTGCCGAGATACCCATTGTGTATTTCATATTTCACAAATTAGAAAATAAATAATAACAGAGAAACTGATAAACCCTTATGTTCAAAGTTGTAAAACATATCCAGTGATATCCATACAAAATTTTAAGAGATTATCTCCACCTATTTCTGAGAAAACGGGTGTTTTGTGATAAAAAAAATAACTTTGGTAAAACGCATTTGAAAATTTATTTCCAAAAATAATGAACCCTAAATGTTACTTTCTGTGATCATGACACTAATAGTATATAAAAAATGGCGTAATGTCAAAAACTATTCATCATATTTAAGTAAATCACATCTCAAAATAAACAAAAAAACTAGTTAAATCTAATTCTAAAAAAACGAAGTTTGAAAATTTTCATCAAAATTTGATTGAGAACTCCCTGAAATATTTGCAATATTTACAATAATGCGGATCATGATTGGTCGAATCCTGTAGGTAGAATTAGCTGCAATACGTGCATCTGAGTGTCCTGGCGTTACAGTTTGTAATCTTATAGGCCTATAAAGTGTTTATGATAATAAGATAATAATAAAAGATAAAGAGTTCGTTCCCACTCTCCCAAATACGTCAACTCTGCATTACTGTCTAACAAGATTCAGGCTCACAATTTCGTAGTTATTACTACAGTGCCAGATTGACTGGTAATCGAACCCGGGATTTCCTGTTTGTATTATATTATATTCCCATTTTTATAATTAAATAATGAAGGTTTCATCAAAATTCAAAAAACGGTTTAACTATATTTTAAAATTTATTTGTATAGCGATTGCTAAATTCAAATTTATTTTAAAATTCATTCTTGTATTTCAGTAAAATTCAATTTCCGTAAAAAATTTCGGTATTAAAGGAAACGACTAAAAAAGATAGCTGTTAAAATTGAATGTTTTACGCAGACAGAATTTTAAAATAATTCATAGAGGTAGGTGGTTTATTTCATGATCTTCTGAAATGGTTTCTCATTATCCAGTAGTGCTGTTCACTATATTTTAAGCTTGTCTCCAGCGTCTTTTCTATTTTGGTCACACGGTATTTTCAGTAGTCTTGTGTTATTCAGTAACATAGAAGTATTTGTACGTAAACAATTCGTCTGCGTTTATTGTAAATCTTACTTCGTACTTAATTCGTTTGAAAATTGAATGAATATCCAACGCCGTGGTGCATTGGTTTACATCCCTGGATTATATATAGATACTATAGAAATAAAATAATTAAAACAATGAAATTTTTCTTTAAAAAAAGAACTCTTCACCGGTGTGTGTTGATAAAAAGAGGACCCATGTAATGTAAAAAATGTCTAGTCGGTTGTAAAATTATAAATATATTCTAGTAGGTATCTAAATTTTTTGCGACTTAGTACTACAGCTATTATTGCCGTTTTTCGCATCCAAAATTCAAAGCCTCTGTATCCATTCGTCACCCTTCTGCAGACCTTTACAAGTTATCGACTCCATTCTTCCATTGCTTTGCTGGGCGTCCTCTTCCCTTCTTTCCCTTGTGATCCAATTTTATTGTCTGCTGATCATCCAATATAAGCACCCATACCTCATCAGTGTCGTTATTTCTATTTAATCTAACACATTGTTTGGCCTTTTTACCTTTCCCCAGATTGGTTAATTCCTCACGTGATTATTACTATTATTATTAGCTGCAATTATTATTTTACTTCTTTCTGACAATTCCACGTTTCTGCACCGTACACCAAAATGCTTTATTGCATGACTCTTCCAATTTGTGTGATCAGTATTTCCTTAGAGTATCTGAAATCTGCCGACTAAAATATGTCTGGAAATTATAATCCCGCAAGTAGTGCGAGCACAATGTATTCTTACAATTTTTATGAATTTCCTTGCATACGATATTAAAGAAAAATGTTGTATTACATAAACCTTTTACTGATTTTTTTTATTATACGATAATTACCTGTTAATATTTACAACGTATACTTTTTACGACTACTTTACATACCAGGGATATTACGTAAAAAAGTATTTACAATTGCCGGGCAGTATACATTGTTCAATTTTACCTACAGCATGAGTCACTAACCGTGAGTAACGTTGACAAAATACCACCACGTTGAAAATGAATTTGTTATTTGTCTCAGGGCATAGTTTACGTTTTGTCTATGGTTTGTGTTGAGACCTATATACAAATAAACGGAATGTGTAGTAAATATATGTATGTACAGTAATTCGTAATTAATATATATGTATATATTCCTACCACATACAACATATGTGGTTTTAGTTACCCTGTAATTTGTACTTCTATCCAACCACAAATTGTTTGTCATGGCCAACAGATCTGACATCAATGGGTACTATGAGGTTGTACGGTTTAGCCATTGACTGTTATAGTGTGTGTTACGAATACTGAAGCCTGATGTTTGTTCCAATAAATTAGTTTTATCTCATTAATTTTTTGTTTTATTTTTTTATCGTTGAGTTTCTTTTTTTTTGATTTCGTAAAATAAGTTAATTTTTATCACATTCATTGTGAATGCGTACTATATTATCGTCGTTAATTTGAATTGACTCACACTTTAATATCTTACAGTATTTCTGTTTGTTTTACCAATTGAAAAAAAAATTGGTGTAGGCCCATATTGGGTCTTATCTGTTAGACGCCACGCTTTCTGTTAGCGCGCCTACAAAAACTGCAAATTCTATTCTTGTACACTGAGAACCGAATTTAATAATCCATAGTATAACATAAGTATTATGTTTATTATTAAATTAATAATATATATTGGGCGCCTCCGTAGCGTAGTTGTAGCACGCTGGCCTGCCACACGGAGGTCCCGGGTTCGATTCCCGGCCAGGGTTTAGAAATATATATAATAATAATTATTATTATTATTATTATTATTATTATTATATTATTATTATTATTATTATTATTATTATATTTGTTATGTCCATAACGGGCAGGCGGAGTGTTAAATTAATTGCACTCGATCTGTTGGTTCCAGAGCTACAAAAAATAGTTCTATTTCTTATCACATAGTCAGCCAACAATTATATTACTGAACTATTTAAGAACAGAATAGGTAGAGGTGTGAAAGACACAAGTCAGAGTTATCTCCTCTGAGAGTAATGAATTTCACCATAGGGGAGGAGGGATTTAAAAATAATAATTTTAAAACAATTACCTCTAACGACATAAAAGGTAAAAAAACGCTAAAATACTCTGAAATGTTTCTACTATAATCTCTAATTTGTTTTATATAATGATTGATTGGGTTTGGCGTTCTTTTAAAACATTTTATAACGTAATTAGTATACAAGTAATTAGTGAACAAGTATCTTTCATGTGGAATTTTTGTTAAATGTTTACTTTTTTGTCGCAATTTAGAATATTTACATAATAAAGGTTACTGAAATCAACATTATTTTTTATTTTACAAAATAAGTAATTAAGTTGTTCTTTTAGCATTATTTATATTTTTCAATTACCGTGTGTAATTTATATAACGTAAGATAGTTTAGAATGATAAAATTTATTTATTTAGTTTATTTTAGTAAGTTATATTTACTAATTAACCTGGTAATGCAAAAACGTTTTAAATTTAGGTAGTATAAAACTCAGTAATATTTCGCACGTCGTTTTTCTTTGTTTGCACTGTAATGCACTGAATTTTATTTTATATTTTCTTGCCTTATTCGCCTACACTGGCAAAACATCAACAGAAAAAATACAAAGCAATGTCGCTATGTGCTTGGGTAATTTTTCACTCCTACGACTTTTAATGGGTTGGCGGGACAGAATGTAGGCCTGTTACTGCTGTTACCTAGGCATGATGGTATTTTATTAGTCACTATTTTTTTTCTCACTGAATGTCAAGTTTCTGTCTTTATCGCTCCAGTCCATATGAGTCGGTTCCTTTTGTCTTCTAATGTCGCTTTCATAATATTTAAATGCAATAAAACGTTGATTGTAGTATTTCCTTGTCTAAGTTCTATATGTGTTTTCTAAATTTAAAACAACACTCATTTGCTCGCTGGACTTATATACTCCACCCACTATTATAACTGGATAGATAGTTAATACAGTATTATTTATTTCATTTTAATTGTACGACAGGTCCGGAGACCCAATTACATTGTACAAATTTTTCCTCTATGCTAGTGTTTGTGCAGCTGTAACGACTGGTAAGTCGTTATCTAGTTCTACACATTTATTAACTAACGCCCAATAATTAATTAAGTTAAGTTCTGAGACCTACGTCGAGCAGACAACCCAATTCTTCTTTCTTCTTGTACAACATGGTTAAATTTTTTTACTTTGTTGATTAAAATTGGTTTAAAAGACCAACCATTATTTTCTCTTTCGTAATATCTCTAGCCTAAACACTTAATGTAGTTCATCCATCAATGTCTTATAACTTAACACTAAATATAACTTAATTCACTACTTACTGTGCGCAACTAGCTTCTACGCCGAGGTCTCGGGTTCGATTTCCAGTCAGGTCTGACATTTTATCATCACTCATTTTCATCTATCACCCTTCTCATCGTCTCCATTAGTAGTAATTCCAAAACAGACGTAAATTAAAAATAAACATTGTGTGTGTTGTGCTCTGTTTCTTTACACTATTGCATTAACTCGAAGGGCTTAATTCTACTAAAAACATATTTGTTGTCAACAAGTTGAATTGCTGCAGTATTGATGTGTCCATGTAGACAAGCTTCATATTTAAAAGAAAATGTTTATTACTGAACACTAGCTTGAACGAAATTAGTTTTATGTTACAGACGAATTTAATTATGGATTGGGGTAAAAAAAATTAGAAAAATAATTTTCCTGGATAGAAAAATGTTTGTAAAGGTTCAAAATCGACGCAAATTTCATCAATTCTTTTTATCTTCACTTTTATTTGATAATAATCGATTCGGATGTATCCGTAAATAGAACTGACTAAAAAAATTATTTGTACATTGAATTGTAGAATCAAAGGAGAAAACACATCTACAATACTCCAAAGATTGTTCAAAGAAATATTATGATTAAATTGGACAAACTTCTTTTCTGACTTTCTCTGGCGCAATCACACAGTTGTGTACCGTAAATCCAGATGAGTTTTTAATTTGTTTTGAACTTGTTATTTTATTATATTTGAGAATCGGCTAGTATTATCTTTATATTCTCCCACATGATAAAATGACAAAGTAACTAGGTCATACAAGGTCTCGGACCAGGATACTTTTGATTTAAAGGAAAGCCTTCATTTGCTGCGCTAACCTGGTCCTCTGTTTGCTAATAATAAGTATACCTAATGAATCGTTACAGTTGGTAGAAAAAATCGTAAGCAATCCAGTCAGAAACGGATGCACACTGGAAAAATACCATCCAGCGAAAAATTTAATCTAATCAGGAGTTATTGAAAAGAGGCCTTTTTAAAGAACCTAGAGTCTTTGTTAACTGTAAATTTGTTTTAAAAATCGAAATTTTTTAGACATTATTGGCTATATTTTTTTTTAATTTGATGAATTTGAAAATGTTTGTGTGAATTTGTAGAACAAAAGTACTGCTAAGTTATTTCGATTTATACTGTAGCCTACTGGGCAAAGTAATTGGGATAAAAGAAAAACGTTCTTATTTAATAAAAAAGAACCGATTTTGTTTCATTCTGTGCCTTGATATACTGATAAATACCTGTACTAGGAGAAAGTATGTACTCCTTAAGCAGGCAGAAATTACCTCTTGAAGATTTTTTGGCATTGATTCTACTAGATTTGCACATTTTCTTGACTTCATCATCATGAAACGACACTTTTGTAGCTTTAGTTATCACACGTCTTTTTGTTGCACAACCCATATTACCCAAACGTTTCTTCAAAATATTCCACAAATTTTCAATTGAGTTTAAGTCTGGTGAATTTTTAGGCCAATCAAGCTCGTTAATTTGATTTTTAGCATAAAAGTTTTAACCAATTTTGAATTATAACAAGGAGCCAAGTCATGTTGAAATGTCCCTCCAAATGTTTGCATGAATGGAACAATTTTATCTCGTAATATTTCTACGTATGTACTTGGTTGAGTTTATAATAAATTTAACAGGAACTAAGCTTCCAGTGTTATTTATCGTGAAAAACCCCCCAGAACATCTGTTTCCGAGGGTGTTTTACAGTTTAATTTACCGTAGAGAAAAAAATACCATGTCCCAATTAATTTGCACCGTATAGTAAATTTGCCATAGAGTCCTTGACTGCAATTCCTGAATCGGGTCTCACAAATAAACAACTACGTTGCACGTATAGCATTTTTGAAATTTTTGGAAATTAATTTTATAAATTAAGCCACTTCCGTGGCACCGTCCGTGTGCCTACGTGGCCGTGGTGGATTAGCGTTTTAGACTATAAAAAAATGATCCCAGGTTTATTTCACGACTAGGGTCTATAAATTTTTAACTCGTTAATAAAACCCACCTATACTGTTTGTCCACTGTTATCGTTAATAACTAAACTGTTCACGTGATTTAAAATGAAGTAAAAACAATTTTTAAAAGTTAAATTATTTGTCTTATCAACTACGTAATTATAGCGATTATGATGGGTGTATAAGAATAATTTTAGGTTTCAATGATAAATAATTTTTAAGACACCCGATAATTGGACCCGGAAAGTTTCGCTTTGCTGTCTAATGCAATCTTAACGTTCTATTACTGCACAATGGAGGCTGTAAAAGTTTTATGTCGTTGGCTAATCTTATCAAGAGTAAATAAATAAAATATGTCTAGTATATTTACGTAATGACTTACTTCTCTAGATTAACCTTTATCTGTCCGTTATGTTAAAGATAATCCCTTAGGAATATGCCAATGGAAGTATGATGTCACAAATAGAAAAAAAGAAAGAATAGGTGATCCCACGGTAGGTCGGAACTTACTGAATGACATTTACCATCCTAGTCACGAGGGGATACTATCAAGTACATACGTGTATGTTAGAGCAAGTAGAATACAATAAGAAGCCAGTCAGGGAAAGAGGGAATTTTCTATCGTACATTGAATCAATGTGCCAATCGCGAAAGAGGGCTTACCGGTAACAAAATAAAAAAAGGTAAAAGTAACCATGATAAATCATCCAATAAACCTCACCAACTTTCTTTAACCAAATCTACTTTATATTTGATCTATTGTTCATGGTACAATACGAACAAATTGAAACAAAGCATATTTTATAAAAAGTTTTTTATATTAAAATTTGCCCATAACAGATAGGGGGAGTGTTAAATTATTTGCACTCGATCTGCTGATTCTAGGGCTACAAAAAATAGTTCTGTTTCTTATCACTTGGTCGTATGACAAACGAATTAAAGAATGCTAGAGGTAGAGGTGTACTTTATAGTTTGCTTGTATTATTTACTTAAATTAAATTTGATATTGAAATTTACTTCAGTTTTTTTCTTTGTTTATTTAACGTCGCAACTACTGTGGTCATTAGCGACGACGTTGGGTTGTAATTGTGAATTATTTTTTTATATTTATTTATTGTAACTAGTCTTAGACTAATGAACAATTTTATTCAAACTTAAACTACCTAAGGATTACATTATCAAAAGAAAGTAAAACCCAATGGCTACTCTTATTTTCTAACAATAACAATTATTTCAGATGTAACTGTAATGTAATTACTAGACTACAGCTTTGCAGTTAATCTTACTTATTATTACACATTTATATAACCATTAAGAAATAAACAAAATTTGGAACTGATTCATAAAATTTTTAAGAAATACACAAAATACATTTATGGAACAACTATATTAGTTATCTTATTTTCTAAATAGGCTACACATTTCTTATTTTCAAACTTAACATACTATTATCATTTTCTAAAATTAAACATTTTTATTTTCTAAAAAAAAATTCTTTATAAAACAAAACATAATTTTTTTGTTGTATAGCTGTAAATCTACGAACTGCTCTCATAGAACAATGAGTAGATATGTTGGAAGTATAAATCGTAAGTAATACCCCTTGGTATTACTTTATAAAATTTCCCATTTTGTTGTATTATTCTTGCCAGGAATGTAGAATAAATTACACAATCACATATTAAAATAAATCTGTAGGGTGTAGTCTGTATAGTCTTTTGTGTGTTTCACTGTAGTCTAGGAGATTGATGGCTTCTGGATTCCGATGATTTTCAAGTCTTGTTTGGTAACTGGTGCAAAATTTCTGTATTGCTTCGTGTATCGTGGGAGTGTTCGTGTCTCTGTACAATATAGTGTTGGATATGTACCAAGGCGAGTCCATGATGTGTCGAAGTATTTTTGACAAGATAATAATTCATGTTATTACAATTGATTATTTACAAATGATTGCAAAATAGACTAATATAAAGATCTCCTAAATCAAACCAATTCTAAGGTTTTCTGGCGCTTCAGTCTTCTAATTATGTCTGAGTTATCGAGGAGTTGCAGCGCCTCAACATTCACATGACGTAGAAGTCGATCTTCGTTCTTCTCCTAGCGAATCTTCTCTTTCCCTCATCCACCGTTTCAATGTATAACTGTGAATGATGAAATGATTTTTTTTCAACGTATGAAAATACCGTGCCTGAGTGGGATTCGAACCCAAGAACCCAAGATGAGAGGCGAGCACGTTACCAACTACGCCAATGCGACCGGCTTCAGATTTTTTATTCTATCATAATTTTTCTGTGATGTTTTCTGTTTTTTTTTTTCATGAAAACCCATAAAAAATCCATTTTTAAGATTTCGGCCGTAGTATCCATTTTACGACAAAAATGCATAAAATCAAAATTAGGCTATTGGAAATTACAAGATCTACAACTTTTAATTAGAGCATTTTTCTCTACAGAGTAGTAGGCTCTGTAGAAAATCACTTTTCACGCTAAACTAGGGTTTAGCGTGAAAAGTGATTTTCCGTATTATTAAGCCGAACTAAGGTTGGTTTTCATTTTACATCATTCACTCATGATTAAAATAAGGTTAGTTATTTTGTGTATTTCTAATGTTTTATTACTAATGTTAGATTATATTGTTCATTATTTACATTGACAAGAGAAAGTCGTGTGAGTGTTTCACCCCAGATTTTTAATTACGTATTTTATCGGGAGAAAGTATTTTAAACATTTTTCAAACCCTAGTACGTATGTTAAAGAAAATTGTACAACAATTTCTTCTAGGCAATATAACATTAATTTATTCCTGCAATACTAATTAAAACTTAATTACTATTTAAATTGCAGTAAAAAGTAAGTAAAAAAAATATTAATGTTTTACATGAATGTCCTTCTACGTTGTATTAAATTTATTTTATTCTATTTTTACTTATTATATCAGATTGCAGTGCGGTTTTGCTGTAGTAGATTTAACTCGTGTAGATAATTGCAGTACGGTAAAAGTTTTGTTTTAAAGTTCTCTTTCTTTTTCTCTGTTTCTTCAGTAAAAGTTAAAATTACTTTGATTCTGTTACCTTACGAACGTGGCCTACTACATTCATTCTTATATACCCACTAGTGCACCACTTCACTCTTAACTTTAAAGTTGAAGTATATAACTTACTTTTTGTACCAGTCACTACTTACTGCAGTTTACCTTACCTACTTAGTTCTTAAGCTGGGTTCTTATTAAAATTGTATTTAATTAGGTCACCGAGACAATGTTTCAAATGAATTTAAAGTGAAACGAATAAGTGCTGAACCGTGCTTAAGCTATTCATAAAGTTCTCTTATACAAAAGAAAGTTTGCAGTTAAATTAATAAATATGATAACATAACGTGCTGTTAAATTAAATGTTGAAAATATGGTAAGTTTTGTAGTCATCAGTCTCTCGACTGGTTTGATGCAGTTCTATCTTGCACAAGTCGTTTCATATCTACATCCTGTAACTTTGTTAAGTATTTGCAGTCGATCTACAAGTTGGGCTACAAAAAATATTTCTGTTTTTTATCACATGGCCAGCCAATTATATGACTGAATCATTTAAGAACAGGAAAGGTAGATTTATTTATTACCTACTTTTTCTAGCCTATATTATTACAGGAAGGAAAGTATTGTTTTCATGTCGATTTTTCGAAATCGAATTTTCACCGGATCTACACGTTTTCAGACCCCCTTTACCCAAAAAGCAAGTTTTAGCGATTTTTCTGTGTGTGTGTGTGTGTGTGCGTGCGTGCGTGCGTAAACAAAATACCTTAAGGACGGAGCATCGTACGAAGTTGAAACTTGTAACTTAAATTAGGTACCATTAGAGGACCCGATACGAACATTTTCATCAAATTCGGTCAACCGGAAGTAGTAGTTTATTAGTGTCATTTTTCACTTTTTTACGAATTTCTCAAAAAACGGCTCCTACGATTTTTTTTAAATCGCCTCATTTACTGTATTTTATACTCTACAAGATAGAGTAAGTGCCCTGGGTCTGCTGAAATTTTTGGGGAGTTGTTCTCTCATAGAAAGAAACGGGTTTTTTAAGATTATTGCTTAATATGCATTTTAGCGTAAAAATGTATATAATTAAAAATTATTAACAATTTAAAAATCTGCAACTTTCATTTCGAACATTTTTTTGTATAACGCATAGTTTAACGGTAATTAGTGATTTTCTTTTTTTTCATAAAATCTGTAAAAAATGGATTTTTTACGATTTCAACTGTAGCATCCATTTTACGACAAAATGCACATTATCAAATTTATAGGAAATTTAAAGATCTACAGTTTTTATTTAATCATTTTTCTCTACAAATTCTCTAAAAAAGAGGACATCTATTCAAAATTGATAATTGCAGGTTAAGGAATAATTAATTAACTAAGGAATAATTTTATAAATTGTCATCTATCATTTTGTGTGTTGCGTCCGTCATACCCAGTTATCAGAAATTACAAAAGGTAAAATAACAAACGGTTTTCGGATTCGTAATCTACACGAACAGTTAGTGAGCCTGAATTGGGTTCGAAGTTCCAGTTTCGACCGGAAGTCGGAATTTAAGAGTAGATACAGAAATCATTGAGCTTGAAGTTTCGGTTTCGACTGAAAGTGGCCCAAAACCGGAAGTCAAGAATCAAAGTCGAAATTTGGAAACAAAAATAGTGTCATTCGACTCCTCTTAAAGAGTACATACAGATACACAAATGGTTTTTGCCATAGATCAAACGTAAGCGTGAGACGCATCGTCTCATTAAAAAGAATTTTCTACTTTTAAATTATTTTTAACAGTTCAAATCATCTATCAATCTTTCAAAAATTTTAAACGGAAACTTCCTGAAAACGAAAGCCGACACTTACGGAACCTCTACGTACCACTTTTACCCGGTATTCCCCCACGTAGGCTTCATGGAAAATATAGTAGGGACATCTTATAAAACATTTAAAAATTACCCAAGGGAGTCTTACTACTGAGTAAGCCTACTGTTCTCCCTTAAGTCATTCGCTTAATATTTTCACCTAACATCGCAAAAGTAATCCTCAAAATTTCTAGTTGTATGTATATACAGTTGTAAATAACGTTAATAAAGTAAAACAAAATTCGTTTCATTTTTACAACAAATTACGATTTTTTGTTTGTAAGTTATGAAGTTATTGATGAATCAGGAAGTGAAAGTGTTAATTTGATTGTTACAGACTTTTAATTTCTAAGTTTATTAAATAGCATACTGCATATGCATTATTTCCATTTACAGAAGAATTCATTTTCAAAAACCAACTCATTCGGTCTTCTAGCCTTATCGACAATTTGGTAGGCCTAATATTTGGGTCTCGAACAGGCCAAGCTACTATGATTCAACTGTGGTACTGTTCGAATAATTTTATGGTTACGCGGTAGCATTCCATTTTTTCTCGATTGCTCATACAACACCAATAATTCTTAGGATGTGTGGCCGTCATAACTTTTGATTCCGTTTCTTACAATTAACTTGTCTTTTTTTAGTTCATTTTAAAGTCGCAGCAACAGCTTAGTAATTGGTGACTACAGTGTTTTATAAAATAGTTAATGGTGGGTATTCTACAAGTTACAATTTCTAGGCTCCAGCTTTTGAAATTAAAACTTTAGCGTTTTTTTTACCATTACACCACGGTCGTGACTATTTCATTTTTTCGGAGACAAAGGTTCTTGGTTCAAATCCTAGTAAAAGTTACTTTTACTTTAAAAAAAGTACTAATTATCGCTAAACTAAGCGGTATATAAAGAAATGTTCGAAATAAAAGTTGTAGGGTATTAAATTCCCTACAACTTTTATTATATACATTTTTGCGCTAAAATGCATACTGAAGCCGCGATCTTAAAAAATATTTACGAGAAAACAGCCTTTCCAAGAATTTCAGCAGGTATGGCGCCTACCCTAACTTTTAGAGTATAAAAAATTTAGTAAATGAGGCGATTTAAAAAAAATAAATCATAGGAGCCGTTTTTGAGAAAATCGCAAAAAAGTGAAAAATGACACGAATAAACTACTACTTCCGGTTAACCGATTTTGATGAAAATGTTCTTGTCGGGTCCTCTAGTATTACCTAACTTAAGTTTCAAGTTCGTACGATGTTCCGTTCTTGAGATATTCTGTTCTCACACACACAGACCAATCGCTAAAAACATGGTTTTTTGGGTTCAGGGGGTCTGAAAACGTGTAGACCCGGTGAAAACTCGATTTCGAAAAATCTATATGAAAACAATACTTTCCTTCCTATATATTCATAAAGGCAAAAGAAAGTAAAAAACAAAATTGAACGGGGATGTTTATTAAATTTTGATAATGAAATAAAACGACCTATTTAAATATTGATTGCAAAATTAAGTATACCATTATTGTATTTATTAGTGTAGTCACGTATACGTTATTATATTTAAAACGAAAGGTTAGAACTATTTAAAAAAACAGATAAATAAAGATAATAGAGAGAAAATGGAAAATATGGAATTTTCCATGTGTAGAAAAGGTTAGGTCGACGGAGCCATTGATTTTATGGGGCGGTAGAAAGTGTAACGCCACATCAAATATTGATTGTGGGATAAGACTAGAAACAATAACAATAAAAATAATAAAGCTAAAAGTCATATCAGCAATAAACTATAGTCTAATATAAAAAGAATCATTTGTAAAATAGTAAAAGTACATTTAACCGATACGGGAGAGATTAGTTGATTAAAACAGGTATAAACGTGTAGAGCTCCGGTGTAGCTTGTTGAACAGTATTAGAACATTAAACGCTCCGACCTATTTCATTCACTTATCGAATAATGTATAAAGTATTGAACCTTAGAAACTTTTCTTTTCTTTCCCCTAAAAGTTTTTCTTCTTTTTTTTGTAACGATCAAATGAAAATTTAAATTGTTTCATATCAGCCTTTCTGTACCTTTATGAAGGAATATTGTCCAATAAATTGTTTTTTGAACAAAATAATTTTCTTGTAAGTATTTTGTGAAAAAATATTTCCCCCGAAATAGAAAGAGTTTAGAAGAAACCCTGTTAAAATTTTAAAACCGATAAATCTTATCACGTTAAAATATGTATCGATATTTGTTTTTTTTAAATCTTTCAAAATAACGGCATGTATGATGAAATTTTTTAATTAAATTTGTAATCTTCAATAATTTTAAATTGTTGTTGTTTAGGTCATTAGCCGAAAGGTTGGTTTGAATCTCTAGAGGTTTTACTAAATAAAACGAGAAGTGAGGTGGTTTACCATTGTCTTCCTCACTGAGTGGAAAGGTTTGCTTATCAGCATTTCAGGCCTTCCGAAAATCATTTACTTTCCACCCTGTAAATGACACCTTCACTTTATTTACACAGGATCTAGCTGTGTAATGAAATTCATTTATCTCAGAGGAGACAACTCTGATTAGTGTCTTTTTTCATCTCTATTTCTTCTGTTTTTAAATAGTTCAGCCATATAATTGGGTGACCATGTGAGAAACATAACTATTTTCTTGTAACCCTGGAACTACCAGATCGAGTGCAAATGATTTAACACTCCACCTGCCTGTTACGGGCAACATACACAGTGGTTTATCCATTGTTTTCCTCACTGAGTGGAAAGGTTTGCTTATCAGCATGCTAGGCCCTCCGAAAAGCACCTATTTTCCACCCTACAAATGACACCTTCACTTCATTCACCACAGGGTCTGGCTGTATAATGAAATTCATTACTCTCAGAGGAGATAACTCTGATTAGTCTCTTTTGCATCTCTATTTCTTCAGCTTTTAAATAGTTCAGTCATATAATTGGGTGACCATGTGAAAAAATAACTATTTTCTTGTAACTCTGGAACTAACAGATCGAGTGCAAATAATTCAAAACACTCCGCCTGCCTGTTATGGCAACATACACTGCGGTTTATGAATCGATTATGATAAGTTTAATTTGTTAAAATTTCCAGACTTTGGAGGGTTCTTTTTGTAATCAACCTTGATAACTAGGCTACGGATCTTCTTAGGGCTTTAATTTTCATAATTAGATTTTTTTTAAAGTGTTGATTTAACATTTAGTAGAATTAAAAATTTCTTGAAATTTTTATTCGTTAAAATATTAAATGATATTGAAAATTGAAACAATTCTGGTAGATTTTTTAACATATTTTAATAATTAAGTAAATTCAGTAAGTTAGATAGAATTAAGTAGAACATTTGAAGAGCAATTACTGTAGGCCTACATTTTCCCCGAACCCCTGTTGTCAGAGCCTTGAAACTCAGCATGATACTTACAACAGAGTTTATTCTCGCCTACTTAAGTACGTGATAAGTAAGCGCGTGTTAAGAAGTGACATTTCACTCTCTTGCATGAGTTAAAGCAGGGAAAGTTACGTAATCAACAAAAAATTCACTTTGAAATTTCATTATAAAGTCTTTAGTCTGTGACTTCTAACTATGGTTGTCTTCAAGGTGTTTTTGTTGTGTCTGTGTTTTCCTCTACCTCTTCTGTTCTTAAAAGTTTCAGTAATATAATTGGCTGACCAAGTGATAAGAAACAGAACTATTTTTTGTAGCCTGGAACTAAAAGATCGAGTGCAGATAATTTAACCTTCCACCTGCCTGTTAAATTATATAAAACTTAGTCACAAAAGAATACAAGTATAGTAGAAATCTAATTATCCAAATTAGGTGAAAGATGAAATATGAATCAAGAAAATAACACCGAAAGCAAGTTTCAAGTTGACCTTGCTGCTCGAAAACGTGCTACTCAGTCAAGGCAAAGAACTTTACTCGAGATGTTCAAATAAACTAAATAAATGTACTGTAAGTAGTATTAAATTTAACTCGTCATTTAATACATCCGATTAGTCCAGTTCTGATCCGAGGCTTTTATTTGACGCTTGCCAGTATTAGAAAAGTCCCCAGGCCGCGGTACGAACGCTGCGCTGAGCAAGTTTGGTGATGGGGCCGCCATCTCGCTGCTTCCAAACCCGCAGGATTTGTTCTCAGGGTTGACTCCCCCAGGTTCCTCCGCCTCATCTGCCGTTGGGAAAAGTTTCCCTCTTCCGCCGTCAGAGTCGTTGACCATTTTTCACCTAGTAACCCTAGGCAGGGGCCCTCACAGGGTGCTACCATCCGGAGCCAGATGGACCCTGGTTTTTCAACGAGGTGTTACTCCTCCCGCTCCTCCTTCCTCATCGTTTGTATGATGAGGCCCCGGGCTTGCGACCGGCAATGGCGGAGTTCCCTCGATCTGCGCTGCTCTATAAACCAATCGGAAAGAGAAATATTGGTAGGCCGAGGAAAAGATGGACGCCGGAACAGGCTTGAATAGCCTAATCCATGAAGACGACGACGACGATTTAATACATTATTTGTGTACAGTTTGCTTACTTAATGTTCATTACATTTACAGTAACTTTGTCATTAAAAGTCGGTTTTATCAATCTATTGTACCGTTTTTGCTTGATTCCCGAATTACACCGTATAATACCGATTATCCGTGGTAATTGGGGGGATAACTACACCGGATAACCGGAAAACACGGATAATACAACCCAATCCGGTCGAGACCACTTACGTCATAAACAAAACCACCAGTTACGTGTATGTTTTATTCTACTGATTAATACATGTTAATACTATCGGATATCGGAAATAAATAAACAAATTGTATTGAAATAAAAATATTTACTACATAAATTTATATAAATCTTACCTTAAACTACGTAACAAAAAAAATCACAAAAAATCTGTTATTTTACTTTGTTTCATTTTATGCCGCAATATTTTTTATTTTATTTTTCTTATATAACCACGAATATGTAAAATGTCCACGTAATCTGTGTCATCCTGATTTTCCATGAAAGTTAGTAATGTTTCGGCACCGGTTAAAGCTTCTTTGCAACTGATTTTAGGAGTTGGTAACGTGCTCGCCTCTCATCACGCGGTCTTGGGTTCGAATCCCACTCGGGCATGGCATTTTTTCATACGTTACAAAAAATTCATTTCATCCTTCACCGTCTGCATTAGCAGCAATTTGCAAAACAATCGGACGTTAAACCAAAAAAAAAAAAAATTTCTAGTGATCGCACGGTTAATCCAAACCCCGGTTAAACGATCCACGGAAAATCGGTACTCTACTGTATATCCAATTATCCGAATTTCCGAGTATCCGAATCGGCCCGATCCCAATCAGTTCGGATAATCGGAGCTTTACTGTAATGACAATAAAAGTTGATAATCATAAATGATACTCCAACCTTCCCAAGTAGCAATGCTACTTATACAACAATACACTTTTTTCATACAATAAATCTATCTCACAATATATTTATTTATTTGATTCCAAACGAATTACCCATTTCTGAGTGAGTTATTTTTGTCAGTCTAAATACACTATAAATAATTAATTATTAGAGCCAGATTAATGAAAATATTTTCTTTAAATCAAGAAATTTCATCAATTCTTCTTGTCAGAATTTATTTTTCATTTTTCAAATCTTGAGTTATATACGTTGCCTAAGTAATGTTTCAATAATAAATAATGCGGTGACGTCTATTTGGCAGTAAATGGAGTAACCGAAATGTCACCATCATTATATATCTTTTTAGAAGAGTTTTATTTTAAAAAGAATAAAAAGAAAATACGACTTTTGACACTACTACGTATAAAGTATGTAAGGGATTTTCAATGTTTTGAGTATTTCATTCACATCGTACTAAAAGGAAAAGAGAGAACTCAGGGTTGTCAACCTTAAAATACTCCTGGAAGTCATAACCTTTTACTTTTTTTATAACATCAACTATTTCAGTTTATTGAGTAAAGAAAAATGCTGAATCTTTTTTATGTTCAATGCAATCATTTTGATTTATTGGTCCTCTAAGTAAAATGTGTTGAAAATTTATCATTTTCCTTAAGACAATTTTATTGTAGTATACCAGTTAATATTACCTACCTGATAGGTCTTTCACAATCTTAAAATATTATTAACAGTCTATCAAGTAAATGATCTAAAGTATAAAATATATTTTTCATATTATATTTAGATTCTTGGAAAAGGAAGACAAATTATCATGTAATGAAATAACTTTATATAGCGCTTCTTGAAGATTTATTATCCCTAGTGATATTTTTATTTTTTTTTATACTGAATGCAAAGTTAAAACTTGTTAATTTTATTTGAACAATATGTGTGGGTCAAACTAATTATATTAGCAGAGTGTAAAAAACTGAAGGAAGTCATCGATCGATTTTTTGCCACTGTAATATTACGAAAACATAAAATAAAAATTAGTAAAATACAAAGAATGTTTTGGTAAATTTTTATTTGTCCAAAAAATTAATTTTCAATCTTAAACTTGACTTAAACTGTTGTCTAATAAATAAACTGTTAATTTTAATGTGCGGTTATCCAAATATTTATTTCTAAAAATTTAAAATTTATTGCTTTACTGTTATTACGTTGAGTTCTCCAAAATTAATTTGTTGCTTTTGTATCTGGGTATGTTCAACGTATTTCTGATAATTTTTAATTGGAACGTTGTAAAATTTAGATGATGGCATTTGCAGAAATACCCCGAATATTTGAACTAGTATTCTAAATAAAGAAGGTCTATCCGATTGTGTAGTGGTTAACTGGCTTTTATACTGGAGTCCGGAGTTCGATTCCTGGTCAGATCTGGCGGCATTTTCTCATCTGTATATCTCCTATCACCTAGGCTATGCACAAGCCATGGCTTGTGTAGATATAATCACCTAATAGGAAAAAAGATAAAAGATATCCAAGTATTATGCAACGTGTAGTTTTATTTTAATGGTAATGATTATTATAATAAATCTTCTTCGTCTTCTTCTTGTTCTTCTTCGTTTCCTCCGCCTCCTCCCTATTCTTCTTCGTTTCCTCTTCCTCCTCTTTCCTCTTCTTTTTCTCTGTTTCCTCCTTCTTTTCGCATTCTTCTTCTTCTCCTTCTCTCCTACTTCTTCTCCGTCGTCGTATTCTTCTGCTTCTTTTCTACTCTGTAGGTTATCAAAATGCTTCATGTTTTATTGCAAAGCTGGAATGTACTCCCAGCATTGTAGACGTCTTCCCAAACGTCTTCTACCGTTAGTTCTGTATCCCAGGACCTGTTTTGAAATCTTATCTCTCTTCATTCTTTGAAGATGATTCGTCCATTTATTACCAGAATAACTGATTCCTTTTATACACTTATTGTCCGCAACTCTTTCCTTTCGAATCCTGTATTCCCTCTTTCGTTTCCCGCCGTAGGTTCCCTTGATTTATCGTAAAAAATCCTCAAATTTTTTTAGTCTGTCTACCTTCTAGTGAAACTGATCGTTTTTCGTATTTTGATACCGTCCTCTACTTTTCTGAGTTCTAATATGTTCCTCATTTTATAACTTTTCTGTATTTTTAGCTTTATTTAGTTCTTCCTGATCTAAAGTTATACACTCGATCGCATGTTCTACCCAGAGCCTTTCATTTCTCGTAATAATATTGCCAAAAAATAAAAATACAGTGGAAAAATACTTATAAATTAATCTTTATGCTAATCCTTTGATTGCGTTTTAAAATTATTTCACATGAAATGAATTTGTTATGAATGCAAAATCGTTTCTGTATAAATTTAATTATTCATATAAATAGAGTTAATTACTTTACCTACTAAAGAGTAATTAATGAAGATCGGTAGCTTGTAATAATGTTCAGTATTTTGTTTTTATACTGTTATTTTATTTTTATTATAACACTCGAATTTAATTATGTTTTAATATTAATCCTATTACTTAATTTTGCCTTAAGTAATATGCATGGCTAAATCCCCAAATGTTTTTTTTAAATGGTATAATTATTTTGCAATCATTTTTTAAATTTGAATATAAACTTTAAGCAAACACGATAAAATTTTGAATTATAATGTATGCCCACATACATACATTGTTGTACGTGGAGTGTCAAATTATTTACACTCAATCAGTTCGTTGCAGGGCTAAAATTAGTAGTTAGTATTTCTTATCACATGGTCAGCCAATTAAATGATTGAATCATTTAAGAACAGAAGAGGTAAAGGTGCAAAAGATATAATCAAGTTGTCACCTTTGAAAGTAATGAATTTCATTATACAGCCAGACCCTGTGATGAATGAAGTGAAAATGTTATTTGCAGAGTGGAAAATATGTGCTTTTCAGAGGGCCCGGCATGCTGATAAGCGTACTTTTCTACTCAATGAGGAAGGCAATGGTAAACCACCTCACTCCTCTATTTACTTCGCAGATAGCAGATCGAGTGCAAATAATTTAACACCTGCCTGTTATGGGCAGTAGCCTTAATTTACGGTAAATTATAAAGATTTTTCTCATTATAAATACTTTAAATTGTACATTGATTTGTCGCCCCATTTGTCCAGTTTAAAGATTCATTTATTTCTACTTTAATGTTCCAGTACATTTAAAACAAATAAGAGAACGCGTAAATGAAGCATTAAATTAAACGAGAAACCTTTTAAGTTATTTCTTTGACATCCCATTAGTTAATTCCAAGAAATAGAAACGTGAAATAAAATATTTTACCGAATTAAGAGGATTGTAGTAACTAAGATATAAAAAACGAAACGAATGAGAGATGTGAAAGTTAAAAAAAGAGAAGTGATAATCGAAAGAAAGAAAAAACGATAAGGATGAAGAAAAAGACGAAGATTAATGACACTTGATAAAACTTTTAGAATGAAGGGAAAAGAGAAGAGTTTGGGCGAAAAAAGAAAAGAAAAGAGTTTATATTCCGAATGGTGCAAAGAAAATGGATGTGTGTAAGTGTGAAGGTTTTTTAAATTTCCTCAAGAGACTAATGAGTGATATTTCTTACCCTATGTTAAAAAAGGGAAAATAAAAAAATACCATTCAAATGATAGGACTCTAGGCTTGTAAAACTGTTTAAAATACCAGTGTTCCCCTAAAGAACTCAAGATGAAAATTAAAATAGAAAAATGAATTAGATATTAAAATGTATTTAGGTTTTGTAAAAAATGAGAGTGATTTAATTTTGGTGAAAGTTATTTTATTTTCGACTTGTCCTTTTTCATCCCTCTCTTTTACTTTACCGAACAATTAAATGTAATATTATCACATAATAACCAATCGAACTGAAATATTGCTTCAACCATCACTATTTAATATTTTTCATAATTAAATATCATCTCGGAATTAGATCCTTGAAAAGAACAGTGGGTAAATACGATGCGTGATTCGTCTTCTTCTTCTGCCTTTTAAGGATTAGGCATCTCTGCCTGTTCTAAACCTTTAAAATCTGCCCATCTCTTTCTCGAGCGTCCTCGTTCTCTCCTGCCCTCCGGCTTTATAGCCCAGTGTCTGCTTAGGTATCATATCCTCCCGCATTCTGTTTATATGCTCTCTAACCACTGCGTTCTGTTCTGGGATACCTTGTTGTTTATAGAGAAGATGTTGAGTTCTTTCCTTATCTCGGTATTCCTGTAACGATCTTCTCTACTACACCCATACGTATGTCGAAGAAATTTCATTTTAGATGCTTACAATCTTCTCTCCTCTCGCTTTGATAGCACCCAAGTTTCACTGCCAAAGAGTAGGGTCGGCACTGCTAATGTTTTAGAAAATCTTATCCTCGTGTTTGGGACGATGTGTGATTGTGTTAAAAATTTCAGAATTATAGTTTATTCAGTTTACCCATAACAGACAGGTGGAGTGTCAAATTATTTACACTCAATCTGTTTGTTGCAGGGCTAAAATAAATAGTTCTGTTTCTTATCACATGGTCAGCCAATCAAATGACTGAATCATTTAAGAACAGAAGAGGTAGAGGTGTAAAAGACACTAGTCAGAGTTATCTTCTCTGAAAGTAATGAATTTCACTATACAGCCAGACCCTGTGGTGAATGAAGTGAAGGTGTCATTTGCAGAGTGGAACATATGTGCTTTTCAGAGGGCCCGGCATGCTGTTAAGCGTACTTTTCCACTCAGTGAGGAAGGCAATGGTAAACCACCTCACTCCTCGTTTTACTTAGTAAAACCTCTACAGGTTCAAACCAGCCTTTCGGCTGTTGACCTAAACAACAACAACACAGTTTACCTTTAGATAAATACGGAGTGCTAAGTAACTTCAAAAATCTAACGATTTCAGTCAAAATTATTACAACAAATTACAATTTTTTTTTATTCCTAATTTGTGTACGTTGCAATCTGTTAAATTCTGAAATAAGCAACCCTACGACCCCATGAGATGATGATGTGTATGACGTATAAATGAGGTGTAGTCTTGTACAAATCCTGGCCGATTATCCCTAAGAGAGTACGGTTAATTGAACCCTAACCATCAAAGTAATTACACCGGTAACTACTCTCCAGATTTCAAATCCGTATAAAAGTAGTCTATTCGAAATAGCATGACAGTAAGTTTCTGAATTGTGGTAACTTTTCTGAATAAAATGTCCCTTTTTTGAAAGTAAAATTTCCCTTTTAATAACTATTCTTGCAATATATAATATAAATCTTTGTTTTGCAATTTTGAAAATCATACGGAATTTTCGTCATAATTACTTTACTGGCATTAGTTATTGTTGCATTCAGTAACCCATGGATTCAGTACACAAGACGTAATTAATTAATACATTAATATTTAATAATTAATTATTAATCAATATATTTGTTTGTTGTTTTCATCCCTAATGTGTGTACGTTGCAATCTGTTCAATTCAGAACAGTAGGCAACTCCATGACCCAATGGAATGAGGATGTGTATGACGTGTAAATGAGGTGTAGTCTTGTACAGACCCAGGCCGACCATTCCTGAGACTGTATGGTATAATTAATGTTAACAGGGAAAGTTAACACAAAAAATCTCTTAAGTGGTAGCACTGACGCATGTGGACATTACAAAATTCCCTCTGTTCTTTATTCCATTTAAGTAATCCTATCATGCTATTTCGAATGGATTGTAATTACCTTTACTAGGATTTGAACCAGGAACCTTCATTTTCGAAAATCAGCTATTGAACAGCTGACTCGCGGCGAAGACTTTACCTCTAGGCCAACCCGGTGGTTCAAATAACAAATGCTTTCTTTTTTATTGCTAAAGAATTTTTGAACAATTACCTCAGAAACCCTTACGTAAACGAATTTCATAAAATTTAAACAAGATTCCGTAAAAAGTTATGTGACCGTAGCAACAAACTTGTACGCAATCTATACCTACCACACTTTCCTGGAAATCCCTAATGAAGTCTACGCCGACGGTGGAGTAGAGACATCACTTTGTAATAAGTAATTTCCGATGATACACAAAATTATGTAAACCATTTATAGAAAAATAACAGCTGGGAAACACTGTTGAGTGCTTAATTAGACTTAAAGCGAGTTTTATTCCAGTTAATATTGTTATCGAACAGGTCTTATGAAAAAGTCATCAGTCTGCATTTTGGGCGAATTCAGGTTATGTGTGATTCATGATCTACACACTTAAACTTACAATTTTTAAAATAGATTAGTACATAAAATAGCTTTCTATGTAGTAATATAATAAAAAAATTATCACTAGCGTAACACTTTTGGTATGTCAGAAAAACAGTTTTTTTCTATTTTCCCGAAAATTAGGATATTATGAATGATAATGTTTTCATATTACCTGACTCTCTTTTAAAGTGGTAATGAATCTTTGTACAATGATCTCAAAACCCCGTACGTAAATGAATTTTATCAAATTTACACAAGATTCCTTAAGAAATTATCTTACGTAGCAACGAACTTGTACGCAATCTATATCTACCACACCGTCCCTGAAATCCGTAAAGAAATGTACGCCGACGGTGGAGTAGGGACATCATTTTGCAATAAGTAATTTCCGATCGTTCACAAAATTATGTAAACCATTCATTGAAAAATTACAGCTAGCCCCCACTGTAAGTCTTAAAGCGCTTTCTTTATCTCATTTTATAACAATTTATCATCACATTCACTCGTTGTTTTATAAATAGTTGAGAAATTTTTTAATATTAAAAAAAAATCTTTGGAACAAGTGTAAGCAAACGCTTCTCTCTGTTATTGGATGTATGCGTAATTGAAGTTGCCACTCCAACAGCCAAACGATGCCACTCCAACAGCGAGAATCGATTAATTGAAATTGTATTAAACCGCATAACGGAACTTAGTTCGAGGAAGAATCACTGAACTGTTCACAAGATGCACCGAACTATTACTATATTACCAGACATAAACCTAATGTGTTGATAGTTATCAACATGACTTGCTTGCTACTGGCGTATGGCCGTGCGATAGTTTACACCAGTTACAAACTTTACTTTAATAAACTATAGAAGAGATTCATTATTTTGCCCAAAACGGGCAGGTGGAGTGTTATTTTAATTGCACTCTATCTGTTTGGTCCAGGGCTAAAAAAAATAGTTCTGTTTCTTATCACATAGTCAGCCACTTATATGACTGAACTATTTAAGAACAGAAGAGGTAGAGGTGTAAAAGACACTAGGCAGAGTTATCTCCTCTGAGAGTAATGAATTTCACTATGCAGCCAGACCCTGTGGTGAATGAAGTGAAGGTGTCATTTACAGGGTGGAAAGTGAGTGCTTTTCGGACGGCCTGGCATGCTGATAAGCATACTCTTTCAACTCAGTGAGGAAGGCAATGGTAAACCACCTTACTCCTCGTTTTTACTTAGTAAAACCTCTAGAGGTTCAAACCAGCCTTTTGGCTGTTGACCTAAACAACAGAAGAGATTCAGAACATATTCTACTGGATGCATTAAAGGAAAGGCTGTTGAGATGAAATTGTTATGTCACTCGAATTCATGATGGAAGGTTGCCAAAAAGAGTTTTGAAGCCAAAAACGGAGGAAACGATAAAGATCAGTAGGAAAGATTTAATTGCGAAAAATACCTAATAGAAATAAGTAAAAAGGGAGGAGCAGAGAGATTTGAAAATAATGGCTTTGGACAGGAGTGTTTAGTACTTGTCTAAATGCTGCGATTTTGTGAGACACATAAAGAGTAAAAACAAAGAAGAAGGCGTCACCTCCATTGTGACAATGGCTGACCATTTGCAGATAGTACAGAGGTTAGCATAACTGTCTTCTATACCAGGGGTCTTAGGATGAAACACTTGGTCAGTTCTGGTATATTTTTTATTACTGTACTAAATTTTACTTTCTCTTGCCTATAAGAATAATAGCCTTGGGTTCGAATTCCATTCAGGCACGGCATATTTTCATACGTTACAAAAAAAAATCATTTCATCCTTCACCGTCTCCATTAGCAGTAATTGCAGAACAGTCGGACGTAAAACAAAAAAAAAATAATATGAATATATAGAAAGGAGATTATTGTTTTCATGTCGATTTTTCGGAATCGAGGTTTCACCGGTTCTACACGTTTTCAGACCCCCTGAATCCAAAAAACATGTTTTTAGCGATTGGTCTGGGTGTGTGTGTGTATGTATGAACAAAATATCTCGAGAACGGAACATCGTACGAAGTTGAAACTTGACATTTTAGTTAGGTACCACTAGAGGACCCGACACGAACATTTTCATCAAAATCGGTCAACCGGAAGTAGTAGTTTATTCGTGTCATTTTTTAATTCTTTTGCGAATAACTCAAAAACGGCTCGTACAATTTTTTTTTAAATCGCCTCATTTACTACATTTTTATGCTCTATAAGATAGGGTAGGCGCCATGTCTACTGAAATTCTTAATATGCATTTCAGCGCAAAGTTGTATATAATAAAAGCTGTAGAAAATGTAAAAACCTACAACTTGTATTGCAAACATTTTTGTATAACGCTTAGTTTAGCGGTAATATGTGATTTGTACGTTTTTTCATGAAAATCCGTAAAAAATCGATTTTTTTATTATTTCGGCCGTAGTATCCATTTTACGAAAAAATGAATTTAATTAAATTTGTTGAAAATTAAAAGATCTACAACTTTTATTTCGAACATTTTTCTATACAGAGCCTAGTTTAGCGTAAAAGAGTAATTTTCCGTATTATTAAGCCAGTATGGTTGGGTTTCAGTTTGCATCATTCACTCACAATTAAAATTAGGTAATGTTTTTTGAGGTTAGTTAGTTTTTTTTCTAATGTTTTATTAGGTACTATTAGGTTATATTGTTCATTACCAATAATGAACAATTATGAATAGCATTGACAAGAGAAAGTCGTGCGAGTGTTTTACACAATATTTTTATGTATAGGCCTATCACTCTTCAACGTCTGAATTAGCCTTAATGTGTAATTTAGTCAGACAAAAAACAATAAATTTCCTCTTTCATTACATTCATAAGAACAACGGAGCCATGTTTAAAGGCTTGGTTTCAAAAGAAAGAATCTAACAGATTCAAGTGAATCCTCCACCTTGGGAAATTATGTAAAAAATAAATTACAGTTTAATTTTGGGTTTTCATTACTAATAATTGCTTTTGCTTAATACATTTAGAAACATTATAAACGTCTTCATTAATCGAGCATCATTTTTATTTATTTTATTTTTTGTACATAAATTGAAATTTAATTTATAAGACTTTTAAAAATTTAAAAGATTTATCGCATCATGTGAAGTTAATTCCGTTGTTTAAAGTTTTCTTCTTGAGCGGTACAAATTAGATTATATTTAAAATATTTTAGTGTTTCGTTAAAACAGGGGCAATGAACAAAGAAATAAGTAATTTCGTTAGAAAACAAATCTGTTAAAATAATAAACAGATGGGAAGTAATGAACTGGTGAAACGTAGCTTCTTTATCCTTTCAAGGGTTGTGCCTGTGGATAAAGTAAATAAACAGACTAGACTATGATGTAACATTCAACAGTTAATGCTTAATACAAACCAGTTGCTTACCATTTTAGCAGTTCAAAGAAATAATTAAAGACGTCTGGAAAGAACGGAGACGTCATCGTCATCGCCTTTCTTTCTGTTTACGGACGTGATAACTTAATACAACATAATCTTTTACAATTTTTATAGCTTTGAAACGCTTATAAAAACGTCAGCTAGTCTTAACAGATTAAATCTTTCTTTCGAATATTTTTAATATGTTATAAATAAAAGGATTTTTTAGATGTAAATCCATTATCATGGATCAAATCTTCTTCGAGTTATTTTTAGTTGTATGCGGAAAACAGGTTATGGTATTTTACCTCTTAAATTAAAATGATTAAATATTTATGTCTTCCAAGTAACGGAATATGTAGCCGTTTGTCTTGTACAGCATTTAAGTGGATTATGATCCAGGAATATTAGTAAATATCATCAACTTCGTGGCTGATATCATGAATATGTTTTGGCAACTTCTTTACTTGATAACACAGTAAGGGACCAGCCCAATATTAAGTAAAATGTAGATTTCATTTGGGCGAACAACTTAGTGGATACATCCTGGCGATTTAACCGACTTAATTCTAATGAAAATCTTTGTGCTTTTTTGGTAGCAATTTTTAAAATTTTCGTCTTTCATTTTCCTATGTCCGTCCATCACACCCAAATGTCAGAAACTACATGAGATAGCAACGAACGGTTGTGAATTCGTAATCTACACTAAACGTTAGTGGGTCTGAATTGGGTTTGAAGTTTCGGTTTCGACTGGAAGTCAAGAAATAAAAGTCGGAATTTGGAAATAAAATTAGTGTCATTCGATTCCTCTCAAAGAGTAGATATAGAAATCATTGGGTTTGAAGTTCCGGTTTAGATCGGAAGTGGCTCTAAACTGGAAGTCAAGAAATCAAAGTCTGAATTTGATCTATGGTTCGACGAAAAAATCAAACCTACTGCTTGAGTCCCAGCTCCGTGTAGTTGCAGGGTACGGGTGAGGTATATTGAATGAGTGAAGCATGCTGGGAGAACGATTGTTGTATTACTCTGATACAAAACATTCGTTTTCAAACTTTACGTATTTAACATATTTGTTTGTATTTATTACAATTATTTATTTACATGTTTTGATATAAAATGGTAAGTTAAATATTATGAATCCGACCAAGCTAATAACCCGGTAGGTATTTCTTAAATTAATGCGCCGGATGATAAGAATATGTTTTTAGTCTAGTTAGTACACGCTACCACTGCAAATGCATCAGCTGTGGAACACTACTATTTCATTCTACACTCATTCATTCTCCCACTACTATAACAACGCACTGCATTCCTCCCAACTACACGGAGCTGGGACTCAAGCAGTACACAGGATACAAACTTTTCAAAACAAATTTTTACTTTTAATTACTTAGTCTCTACTACATACGCAACTCTATAAGTTATCATGCATCTAGATGTCAGCATAGACACATCAACCATTAACAAATTATACACTCGTTTCCATTCAGAGTTATTAAATCACAAGAATCCTGAGATACAAACATTGTCTCACCCACACATACCACAAAATCTACAAAGGAGATTAAAAAGATGCTGGAATAGGGATCTTAAAATAAAACAGCGACAAGGTTTTTCCACTAGGTGATTCTCTCAATCAAGACGAAAACAGGACATTACATAAATGTACATCATAAATACTGCTAGTTGTTACTTAAATACAGTTGTAGTTGTTACTAAATAAAGTAAAAAAATAAAAGTAAATAAAACTATAGCTGACCGCCTCCGTAGCGTAGTGGTAGCGCGCTGGCGTACCACGCGGAGGACCCGGGTTCGATTCCCGGCTAGGGTCTGGAAATTATAACAAGTAACAATCCAACGTTTCATAACCCACTGTAGTCGCTAATGACCAAGCTGTTGATCCGACTTTATATAAAAAAGTACAGCTGATTTAAAATTGAATGAGAGTAAACCAACTTGATGATTTAGCAATAGGAGATTTTTAATGTCATATTTCCCTGGAGTGTTTCTCCGGCAGGAAAATTTTTTAAATGTATTTATTTAAAGTCGCATCAACAACTTGGTCATTAGCGAATACGGTAGATTATGTTACTGTAATTGTGGGTTTCGACTAGTGAAAATTTCCAGACCCTAGCCTGAAATCGAACTAGGGACCTCCGCGTGGTAGGCTAACGCGCTTACCATTACGCTTCGGAGGTGGCCTTAAATGGTTTTTGTTTTATAATGAAACAGCTTGATTTACTTTTATTGTAATAAGTTCGAATTATGATTACTTTACAGAATGTAGAAAAAGTAAATTCTTTATTAAAAAAATTTTAAAAATTACAACAGAAAAATAATTCCCTCGTGAATTTGAACCACAGGACTTACGTCTCCGAAAATCAGCTGTTAAATAGCTAACTCGTGGCTACGACTTTACCACTAGGCCAACCCGATGGTTTTTTTGAGTGAAACAAATTATTTAAATATTAAAGTACTTGTTAAAGTACTTGTTGTTCGGCCTGGATAACAAAACCAGAAACATCTACCAACAAACCATCACAGACACGGAATCGAGGGTAAAATTCAGATCTGAACTCTCCAAACCATTCTGCATCAGAACAGGCGTTAGACAAGGCGACGGCATCTCTCCATTAATGTTCAACTGCGCACTGGAGAAAGTCATGCGCGAATGGAATAAGAAAGCTCCGAGAGGAGTTAAAGTTGGAACAGCGATAAAAGTCAACGCGTTAGCATTCGCAGACGACATCGCACTGATAGCAGACACGGTCAAAGACGCTGCAGAACAAGTACGACTACTGGAGGAAGAAGCGGGAAAGATCGGCTTGAAGATCTCTAAAAACAAAACCCAATTCATGTCCCACGAAAAAGACGCACCTAAGTTCCTGATAGAGGACGAAATTTCACGTGTTGAATCATTTAAATATCTTGGCGAGATCATAACGCTGGACAACTCTGGCAAACTTGCGATTCAAGCAAAAGCTACAAAGCTAGCACAAGCATACGGTCTCACCAAGAACGTTTATAATAAGAGATCAATTTCGCGCAATGCCAAGATAAGACACTACCAGACGGTTGCCAGACCGGAGGTGCTGTACGCGGCGGAAACCCACCACTTGAAATCTAATATCCACCTGCGCTCGATAGAAACTACCGAGAGGAAAATCATCAGAAGAATCATCGGGCCGACTCAAAATAAAGAGGGAGAATACAGGCTCAGAAGTAACGAAGAAGTATATTCCTTCACCACACCCATAAGAGAAGTCATCCAGCAGAGACGACTGGCATTCTTCGGCCACATAGCGAGGATGCACGACTCCAGACTAACGAAGCAGTTATGGAAGTACTGGGAGGGCAGGAAAACTACAACGAGATGGCACAAGGAGATCCACGAGACGATGCTGGTGAATGACATTACGGGCGAAACACTTCTCAATAGAACAGAAATGAAGCAGAAAATTGAGAATCTAAAGTGCTTGGGAGGGCCGAGGAGAACGGGAACGGCCTGGACGGAGGAGCGAAAAAGATCACATGCAGAAAAAATGAAGGCAGCATGGGTCATCCGGAAACTGGCTGGAACTAAGAGAAATGCATCCCTAGTAGGATCTAACAAGAAATAATAATAAAGTACTTGTTAAAATGTATGTACAATAAAAAAACCTAGTGACTAGCTAATTTAAATAACACATTTTAGGCATAAATGAGGAATTATCTTTAAACATGGTGTTATTTTTTGTGTTTTTAACGTGGGATTCATTAGCTGTTAATTTGACGACCTTGTTAATCTGTTCTTTTAAAAATTAATCTTGTTGTAGGCTATTGTTTTCGATTTCTTCTTTTTTTTATTACTCGTAGGTGGTGGCCAAACAATGTTTACATTACATAAATACGCCTAATTTGCTTGTTTTATATTTCTTTAATATTACTTTTTGTTGTTTAGTGTATTGATATTTAAATTCTACCTTGAATCTTAGAATTGTTTTAAATAAGAATTTAAACGACGGGTATCATGATTGTTATTTATGTTTTACCGTGAAGTTGGTTACTCCCATTGTTATGCAGACGGTATTCTAGACTTATAACCTTGAATACAATATCTATCTATATCTTTGAATTACATAGCGTACTGTATTTTGTATCCCACCCCTTTTATCTTCTTCATTTATACCGGGTGTAACTGAAGTTTAGTAAAGTTTAAATTCTGAATGATTTTTTTTTGAAAAGTAGGTGTTTGACTTTGCCCATTTGTATTACAATTTCATAAATCCTGATTTAAATAACATCCTTAGGTTGAATCCTGAGTGCCCGCTCTAGTCGAGCGTTTTGTGGGCCGGGACGTACGGCGTTCGTCTCAATTACGTGCTCATACGGACAAGCATCCTGAGTGGCGTCTTATTACTGCGGTGGGAAAAGCGTGCCTGCGTGCTTTCTGCGTCGCATGCAAGTAATAGTCAAACCAGTTTGTTTTATCATGGTTTTATAAAGTATGCGTGTGTCGTTTGAAGAAAAAATTTCAGAAATTAAAGTAAAACTTGAAACCTAATGGTCTTTATTAACTTTTCTGCAGGCGTTAATGAATTGACGTATCCTTTATGCCCATAACGGCATAACGGGGACGTGGAGTGCTAAATTAATTGCACTCGATCTGTTGGTTCCATGACTACAAAAAAATAATTTTATTTCTTGTCTCATGGTCTGAAAGCATTTAAGAAAAGAAGAGGTAGAGGTGTAAAAGATACTAGTCAGAGTTATCTCCTCTGAGAGTAATGAATTTCACTATACAGCCAGGCCCTGTAATAATAAAGTGAAGGTGTCATTTGCAGGGTGGAAATTAGGTGCTTTTCAGAAGGCCTGGCAAGCTGATAAACGTACTCTTTCACCTCATTGAGGAAGGAAATAATAAACCACCTCCTCGTTTTCCTAACTAAAACCTGTAAATGTTCAAACGAGCCTTTCCACTGTTGACCTAAACAACATTTGAAAGTTAGTCGTAGTAAATTTTAAGTCTGATTCAGTCTTTATTAATATGTAGACTAAAGTTGACACTGACATTCTTTTAGCCTATATTCGCGGAATTAGTCTTCATTAATCTTAATTTTTAGTATAAAGTAGAAAATTCTCCAACTTTTTTTCTTTGTTTAACAATGTCACTTAGAACTTTCTTTAATAATTCAAATTGTAACAGAGTTTTCTTCTGAATAGATGTCAGCAACGTAATAGGACGCCATGGTGATAGTAAAATACGACTTAGTCACTGGAACCCTATCTGATTTAAGCCAGGCAGTGTAATAACTCTTGCCGCACAGACCGCACGCTGCACTCCCCACCGAACGCATTTTTACTAAGGCCTCAGACTTTAAAAACCGATTCAAAAATCCTACATGCAAAAATTTGTGGTCATCTTTCAGTTATAGAAATCTATACTTCTATACTAAATCAACAAAGAAATTGTTTGTTTGTTTATAAGGGGTAATCTCAGAAACTACCCAACGGATTTCAAAAAATATTTCGCTGTTAAAAAGCTTAAATATTCCTGAATAACATTTACTGTGTTGCATTACTAGTAATTCTTAAATTTTGAAAAAATGTGTGATTAGTAAAATGAAATGTAGATATTTGTTTGGTGTAAGGTCGTTGGAAGGATTAGTTCTTTTATTTATTAGTATGTAAACAACATATACCCAAGTTTATCTGAATAGAATCGATGCTCGTTTGACAAGTTTACGACCGCGATCAGGCTGAAAGCAACTCGAGATAGCGCCGAGCTACAAAAAACAAAAAAATACTTTTGTACATGGAAGTAGTTTGAAACTATTGTTACATTTTATTGCTCAAACCTTTTTGAAATCGTCAATAATTAGTATTAAAATTTACCGTGTCCTTATCTAAATTTTTACAGTCAGCATGATAGGTTTAAGTAAAATGTTGGCCGGCCCATGGCAATCTCATCAAAATTTTAAACGGACCTTGATCAAATTTCGTTGATAACCAGTGTTGTAGGCTAATAATTATCTGACCCTAGTTAGCAATCGAACCCTGGACCTACCCCTTTGTAATCTAGCACGCTAATCATAGAGCCACGAATGCGGACAACCTTAACTTTAATTTACCAACATAAAAATGTTATAAACTTTATTTTTGTGGCACCTTGTATGTTTTAATATGTATGCAATGTACTACGCGTTAATGCGTGTGTGAACTTGTCTTTTGTTTTTGTATGCTAATTTACAAGATTGTTGTTAATTCTAGAACGGTAATTCCATTTGTTTTTTTTTTATCATCGTTAGTAACTTCTCGTTTCACTAAGATTGCATACTATGTACGAGTTTTACATGCGTAAACAGTTGTAACATTAAACGTAAAAATTTTCAAAATGTGTATAGTACTTTTTATATAAAAGAAAGTCGTGATTTTTTTTAACAGTATTTTTTTATAAACTTCTTGAGATAAAGATTTCAAACTTAGAAAAACAAACTTCCGTTATTGACGCTCTGTAACCTGGTTAGGTTAAAAACTTTAAGAAATGTCAACCACCTAGTAGAAACAGCTTTTTTCTGTAATAAAATTTTGGAAAGACTTAAACTCTTACAATCAATTATCTCTTTATATGAACTGTGGTAAAAATATTTGAGTATTTTCGAAGGTAATTAATGCAACTCGTAAAAAATCAACTATGTGCATATTTAAAACGACATAATAAATTTATTTGTCAAGAGCAACAACGTACATCGTTTAAAATGACTTACTTTTACAAAATTAAGATTAAAAACTTTTTTTTGTCATCAATCTCTCGACTGGTTTGATGCAGTTCTCCAATCTGCTTATCTTGCGCAAGTCGTTTCGTAACTACATACCTGTAACACCCTACACCTTTTGTAATTTGCTTTATATATTTTAACTTTTGCCTCCCCCTACAATTCACGCCCTCGATATTACCCTCCATTATTGATAGACCGACACCTGGATGTCTTAAGATATGCTCCACTAGCTTATCCCTTCTTCTGGTAAGATGTTCCCATATACTTATTCTTTCGTCCACTCATCTAAGAACCTCTAAATTACTTATTTTGTCCACCCGCCTAATATTTAACATTTTCCTATTCCACTACTTTTCAAAATCGTTTATCCTCTTTCTTTCTACAGCCCCTATCACCCACGTTTTACTCCCGTATAGCTACACTCCAAACATAGTGCTTTAAAAACATTTCTTAATCTGTAAATCAATGTTTGTAGTCAGTAAGCTGTTTTTTCATTTCAAAGGCCTTTCTAGCGTGAGCAATCCTACTTTTGATATCACTTGTGCTTCTACCATCCTTTGTTATTTTAATCCCTTGATAGCAGAATTTCCCAACTTCCTGTATGTTTTCGTTAACTACTTTTAAATTTCTCATCTCTAAACCACTCCTGCTAGTGTACATCCCTTTCGTTTTGTTCCTATTATGTTTCATGAAGTAACTTAATCCTTTCTCATGATCTCATCCATTCCATTTAAGAAAATCCTCTAGTTATTTATTTTTAATACTAATACTACAATGTCATCGGCGAATCTCAGCATTTTTATTGTTTTTCCTTGAATTTTTATTCTGCTTCAAATTTTTCCAATACTGCATTTATAGCCTCTTCTATATACAAGTTAAAAAGTTCTTACATCAGCTCCTTTTTCGGACCCCTCAATTCTCAAAACAGCCGTTTGATTCTTATACAGACCGAGCTTTTAAAAATTAATTTTCTATAAGCAAAAATATTATAATGTATAAAACTGGTGTCAAGCAGTGCTCTTTATTTTCTATTATAAGTACTATATTAAAATGTTGCACAGTTTTCAAAATGTTTTTTTTTAATTAATTTATTTAACGTTGCGTCAACTACAATGGTCATTAGCGACGATGTTGGGGTGTAACTATTGTACAATGGAGGATGAAATGATTTTTGTTGCGTATGAAAATATACCGTGCCTGAATGGGATTCGAACCCAGGACCGCATGATGAGAGGCGAGCCCGTTACCAACTGTGCCAATGCGGCCGGCAGTTTTCAAAATTGTCACTTGATTTTTATTTGTGTTGTACTTAGTTTTTTTTCTGTTTTGAAAGAGGATAAAGTTATTGGAAGTTTTTTATCCTCAAAAGTGTTTCGTTAAGCTAGTTCCTTCTTATTACTTTTCTCATGTTTTCTTGTAGTTGATATAACTTATTGCAAATAAACTTGGTTGACAAAAAATATTTTTAAAGTTTTATATTTCACAACCGGCTGAAAAGACCTCATTCCCGATTTCCTTGAACGTACAAAAAAATAAAAACTTTTAAGGAAAAGTTAGTAAAATAATTTTGGATTTCCATAGTTTTGCTAATTCGTAATATTATGTAAATTGCAGTGTTGAGAGTACAATAAATTAATATTTTGTAAGTTTTCTTGGAAACCATACATTTTTTTTATTAAGAACAAAGATATTGAATTCTCTAAAGAATTGTACAACTCCATTAGACATTAAATCCATTACCTATTTTAAACAAATTTTTTTGTTTACTTCTAAAGTTAATGTGTTTTTTCTGGTATACGGAAAATTGGGGATGAGTAAAAACTAGGTCAATAATTTTATTAGTTTTATTCTAAAATTGTAATTTTTAACTTCTTTTCAAAAAAGTAAATTTTTCGACGGTTTTTTTATTTGTAAAATATGTTACCGTAGACCTGCTATTGTGAATGCAAACATGGTTCTCGGTATTTTTGTTGGTAAATACTACTTATCGTGTTCAAATTGAGTTCAAAAACAGTAAACTGGAAAATATATTGTATTTTAATTTCGGTTGTAATGAGAGGGTTGATTTTCTATTCAGTTCGTACTTTCTCTTCCCTTTATGAATATATAGTTCAAACCAGCCTTTCGGCTGATTAAACAACACAATACTGTATTTTCGTGTGGTTTTCTTACATATATAAATTTCTCGCTTTAACATCGTGTAAAAATTGTTTAAATTTTAAAAATCAAGATACAGTTGTTGTACTAAGTTATTATTTTACCAAGCTTACTCATACAAATAAACTAAACTCTCAAGGGATCCGAGAATTTCCGTCTAAAACATTTTCCTCGAATGAAAAAGTACAATAAGTACTTTAGTGCACAATACACAGTACAAAGTTATAATGGAATGGATATTCCATTAAGGCCAAGGATAAATGGAATAGCGGAGACAGATGTGCAAAGCAATATCCATCTCGACCTCGTTCATCTCTTCTTTAGCCTAAAGATAAATTATTTCTGAATTGCGAATTATCTTTGTACCGAATATTAAATAGCGGAGACTAGATAAGGTTACATTTTGACTAAATTAAGTCACTTTGATATCCTTATTTTATTGATTTATTCTATAATAAACAGAGAAGGTTTTGCTATGATGAAAAATTTGGACGTTCCAAAAAATTGTTATCTAAAGCTATTTCTCTCACGCTCTCTCTCTCTCTCTCTCTCTCTCTCTTGCTCCCTCTCACACCCCCTCCCTTCCCCTTCACTCTCACCGTTGGAAATGCCCGCGCTAAGTATTTTCTGTCCTTTGGGCCAGCCCAGTCAGTCAGCTGATAGAAAGTCGTTATTTATTGTTAATCAACACTTGTTGGGCAAGCGACTTTGCATGGTGACCAGCTGACAGCAATACGTGAAAAACTCCACTAAGGATTCCTGTTCAAAAATTCATGCTGAGTCACGTCAAAAATACAGCGAAAAGCAGTGATCAAATTGGGTGGTTATCAGTAAAGTACAGTTCCCGATAACAAAGTAAAAGCTAAAAAGAACGTATTTTCTGTAACTACAATTGAAGCGGTCATTTTAGAAAGCCCGTAAGTCAAAAAAACTAACTCTTGGAAAAATTAAAAAAACTTGTAATTTATTATGTTTCAATTAAAAAATAATAACAATATAAATTTGTTCTGAGGGTTGTCCCCTTTAACATAGAATATACTTTTGTCTTTTTAAAGACAAGCCAATTGTTTAAAAAATTGAAAATTTAGACTTAAGGTGTTTCTGAAATAAATTGGAGTAAAATGTTAACTTACATGGTTTTCTGTAAAATATGTTTTTAGACCAGAAGAAAATTGTGCTGTACAATAGTATTCATTTATTTATTTCACTAGTTTACATTGTGACTTAAAATAGCTTTCTGCAATAATAAAAATTGAAATTCTTAACTTTAAAAAAGAAAAATGTTGATTTTCAGGGCTATTCACGTTCTTCAACGTTGTCATAACAGTATTATACACATTAAAAATATTTTTTCATAGAACCTTTGTATGGCCTTTTCTACTAGAAGTAGAGCTTAAACTTCAAAAGACATTAACTTTCATTTTTTAATTAGAAGGAAACACTTTATATTCTTAACGATAAGCCTTTTCTTAGTGTTATATATTACTTAAGGAAAGCCAGACTTATGTGATTTTTGTAGGGATAGTGTGTTTACATTCAGTTAGTTCTAAAATGCACTAAAGAAGAACTTCTTCTTCTTCTCCTCCTCCTCCTTCTTCTTCTTAGCAAGGATTAGGCCCCAGCCTGTTCTAAACTCTTACACTATATCATCTATCTTCATTATTTTTTGTAGTTCTACCGACATCATTTTTCCCTTCTGGAGCATACCAGTGCGCCTGCTTAGATATCCTATTATCTGACATCCTTTCCATTCTCCTAAGCGTTTTGTCCCCGTGTTTATTTACCTTTATTTATCTTTTTGTGCCCGTATTTATTTATCTTTGTATTAGCATAGAGACTTTTAACTGCACACCTAGAATTTCTGAAGTAAGTTTCTATTAAATAAAAGTCTATAGTTCTGAACCAGGTTTTTGTAATTTAGTTGTACAAATATAAACGTGTAGTCTATCATCCACTTGTAAACTTTTTTCATTTTCGTCCGGACTTCCAGTGAAATTCGGGTTTATACTGCTTATGTGAATTATGAATTTTCTGTTATTCGTCTATTTGGTTATCCGTCAGGGTCACGGTTCCGACACTAACGGATAACCGAAGGTAGACTACATTGTTTACTCATCATTAAACCTAGATCATATTTTTAATTATTTACATTAACAAAATAAAGTCGTGTGAGCAAATTTTCATGATTCGGTCCCGCTTAAAGTGAAGATTGGATATTAAATTTTTTTTTTTTGTTGTAGCTTTAATATTCGCTGAGCTGTAATTAATTGAAAGTGTATTAGAATGAAAACATATATAAAGTTTCCGTACAGTGTTTATTGAATTGGAACTAAACTTTACATTCTTCTTTCAAGCGACAAACAAAAGAATCTTGATTTTGTTGAATTCCTACAAAATCGGTCAATCGGAAATAAATTATTAAATTATTTGAAATACAATCGGATTTCTTTATCTAAAGCAACAAAATTCCTTAATCTAGGTCAAACAAAAGGAGTCCCGAGAGCTGATCTGTTTGGATGATAAAAATTCACAATTTTTCAAAGATTAAAAAATAAATCTTTTAGAAATATCCTACGGTGTGGACCGTAAGCGCCTTATAGCATTTTATTTGACTGGTAATACTATTATAACCGTTCAAAATTACATTGCCTTATTACACGAATCAGAAAACATTAAATTAATGAAACTTTGCGACAAATTCCTGGTTCAATTACCACAATTTGACTAATTATTACTGTTTCTGATTTTAACGAATAAGACAGGTATTATAATTTTGTTTATTAAAAAATGCTGAATATTTTATATTTCGAAATCGAGTTTTCTCCGCATCTACACGTTTTCAGACCCCCTGAACCCAAAAAACATTTTTTAGCTATTTATCTGTTTGTGTGAGTGTGTGTGTGTGTGTGTGTACGCGCGCGCGTGTGTGAACAAAATATCTCAAGAACGGAACACCGTACGAACTTGAAACTTAAGTTAGGTACCACTAGAGTATCCGACTCGAACATTTTCATTAAAATCGGTCAACCAGAAGTAGTAGTTTATTCGTGTCATTTTTACTTTCTCTTGCCTATATGAATATATAGGAAGGAAAGTATTGTTTTCATGTCGATTTTTCGAAATCGAGTTTTCACCGGATCTATACGTTTTCAGACCCCCTGAACCCAAAAAACATGTTTTTAGCGATTGGTCTGTGTGTGTGTGTGTGTGAACAGAATATCTCAAGAACGGAACATCGTACGAACTTGAAACTTGAAACTTAAGTTACATACCACTACCGGACGCGACACGAACATTTTCATCAAAATCGGTCAACCGGAAGTAGTAGTTTATTCGTATAATTTTTCAGTTTTTTGCAATTTTCTCAAAAACTGGTCCTACGATTTTTTTTAAAAATCGCCTATTTTACTCAATTTTTTATTCTCTACAAGATAGGGTAGGCGCCATGTTTGCTGAAATTCTCGGTGAGGCTGTTTTACGTAAAAACGTTGTTTTTTTAAGATTACGGCTTTAATATAAATTTCAGCGCAAAAACTTATATAATAAAAGTTGTAGAGAATTTAAAAACCTACAACTCCTGTTTCAAACATTTTTTTGTATAACGCTTAGTTTAGCGGTAATTTGCGATTTTCTGTATTTTTTCTCACGAAAACGTGAGAAAAATCGATTTTTTTAACATTTCGGTCTTAGTATGCATTTTACGACAAAAGTGTATATAATAAAAGTTATAGAAAATTAAAAGATCTACAACTTTTGTTTAGAGCATTTTTCTCTACAGAGCCTAGTTTAGCGTGAAAGCGTGATTTTCCGTATTTTTAAGCCAAACTGAGATTGTCATTTTGCGTCATTCACTCGTGATTAAAATAAGGTTATGTTTTTGAGGTTAGTTTTTGTTTATTTCTAATATTTTATTAATAATGTTAGGTTTATTATTAATCATTTGCATTGGCAAGAGAAAGTTGTGTGAGTGTTTCACACCAGATTTTTTACTTTTTGCAATTTTCTCAAAAACGGCTCCTACGATTTTTTAAAAATCACCTCATATACTATATATTTTTTTTATGCTCTACAAGATTGGGTAGGCGCCATGTCTGCTGAAATTCTTGGAGAGGCTGTGCTCTCGTAAATTTTTTTTTAAGATTGCGGCCTTAATACGCAGTTTACAACAAAAGTGTATCTACATAATAGAAGTTGTAGACAATTTCAAACATTTCTTTGTTTGTATACTTATTATTTCTTTGTATAACGCTTAGTTTAGCGGTAATTTGTAATTTTCTCTTTTTTCATAAATGTGTAAAAAATGGATTTTTTAAGATTTCAGCCTTAGTTTTTACGACAAAAGTGTATATACAACGATAAAAGTGTATATTGTGTAGGAAATTAAAAGATCTACAACTTTTATTTAAAGCATTTTTTCCACAGAGCCTAGTTTAGCGTCAAAAAGTGTTTTTCCATATTATTAAGCCTAATTAAGGTTGGTTTTCGTTTTGCACCATTCATTCATGTCTAAAAGTAGGTAATGTTTTTTGAGGTTAGTTTTTTTGTTTATTTCTAATGTTTTATTACTAATGTTAGGTTATATTGGTCATTATTTGCATTGGCAAAAGAAAGTCGTGTGAAAGTTTCACACCAGATTTTTAAAAAGGCTACCTTTGACCTGTGGCAAAAATCAATAGTGTTTTTCCGTAGCTACTTTTTAAGAGGATCGAATAACACTATTTTTGTTTCTAAATTTTGACTTTTATTTCTTGACTTCCGGATTCGGGCCTTTTCCGTAACTTTAAACCCAATGATTTCTGCATCTAATTTTTAACAGTTGTCGAATGACACTATTTTTATTTCAAAATTCCGACTTTGATTTCTTGATTTCCGGTTTTGAGCCACTTCCGTTCGAAACCGGAATTTCAAACATAATTTAGGCCCACTAACATTTTGTGTAGCTTACGATTCCGAAAACCGTTTCTTTGTATCTCTAGTAGTTTGTGACATTAGGGTGTGACGGACGTACGAACAAAGGAAAATTGTCATGGTTTTTTTTAATTTTTTTAAAAATTTCCACCAATAATAATAAGCCCTGTTGTAATTATAAATCAAGATTACCCATGAAGTTATTTTAATTTACTAATAATTTAGGTTGATTGTGTACACTTTTTTTTGGATCTGCATTATTCTCGGAAATTTTTATCGGTTGAGGTCCCAAAAGTTATCGATTAATTTTATTAAAATATGAAAATGTTATCAAGTGCTTAACTTAATGCCAACTCACGTTCATGTAAAACTACATCGTATATCGTTACCAAAGATTTAGGTTAATGTTGTATAACAGTGTAATATGGTATGTAATAACCGTTTGTTTTCTCTAAGAGGGGATCTTTAGTCTAGAGTAATTAGGTTTAATTACCATGTAATACCATGTACTTAACTCTCTTTTGTGTGCTTATGAACATTTATATTTTCTTAATTTTTTTATGTACTGTACGTGTAAAAAAGGTTACATAATTTTAATTTTTAAGAGTGCACTTTGTTTTACATTCAACTAGGGACGACTTTTCATTGGCCTCCCAAACCCTTGCAATACTAAAAACTGAATTACCTCCTTCCAGTGTATAATTTCCGTAAAATTAAGTTTTGGATGTAAAATATCTTCTTCCTGTCATAGATTAGACCGAAACTGTTCCGACTTCTTTGCTCATCTTTTTCGCAGTCTACCTACATCTCTTCGTCCAGTTCATAGGTAGCCTAATGCACGTTTCGCCCATCTATCTTCATTCATGCGTATTGAGTGTTCCTTCCACTTCTGTCTTTATCAGTCAACTGTTTCTGATAGAGAGAAAACATTTAAATGGGCCCGTATTTTCTAATTTTAATGTGATCCCTCAAACTACACCCCTGAACTCTTCTCAAGAAGCGCATTTCCACTGCCTGGATCTGACGTTTATCCTTCTCCCCAAGTATCCAGGACTCACTATCGTACAATTTTGGAACAGCTAGAGTCTTGTAAAACTCCCAACTGGGTATCTTTCCAAACTCTTTTACCCAGTGACCGCGCTGTAGTCCCACATAGATACCGAAAAAATTCAGTTTGTCGATTGTAATATTTATATTAATTAAAATTTGGAATGGCCGCCTCCACAGCGTTGTGGTTAGCAGACTAGCTTACTACGCGAAGGTCCCGGGTTCGAATCCCGGCCAGAGTCTGGAAAATTTCACAACTCAAAACCCAGTGGTCTCGATACATAACCAAGCAGTTGATTCGACTTAAAAACAGTTGTAATGAATTCATTACAATTTTTTGTACTTAGTTCTTTCATGCCCATAACAGGCAGATGGAGTGTTAAATTATTTGCTCTCGATCTGCTAATTCTTGGGCTGCAAAAAATGTTTATGTTTCTTATCACATTGTTAGCCAATTATATGACTGAAGCATTTAAGAACAGAAGAGGTAGAGCTGTAAAAGACACTTTACAAAGTCACCTTCTCTGAGAGTAATGAATTTCATTAAACAGCCAGATCCTGTGATGATAAAGGCGAAGTGTCATTTACAGGGTGAAAAGTAGATGCTTTTCAGAGGGCCTGGCATGCTGATAAGCATACTTTTCCACTCAGTGAATAAGACCATGGTAAACCACCTTACTCCTTGTTTTACTTTGTAAAATCTATAGGGGTTCAAACCAGCCTTTCGCCTGATGACCTAAACAACACATTTCATACTAATGTTCTGTTACTGTTATTTTTTAATCGTTTTGCTTATTTTATTATTATTATTATTATTCCGAAATGTTCACTTGTTAATAATGTGTACTCACTATCTGAAATATTTTTATAATTTTTTGTTTTACTTTTTTTATCCAAGGTTTTGTAAAAGTAATTGTTATTTAACTTTGGTGCTAATGACTTTATTATTGTTGGAATCTTAAATAAATAAACAAAAAAACATCCAAATAACAAGACAACATCTAAAATAACCTTAATTTTGAACTTGATGAATCAATCGTATATTTTTCGGTGAACCTGTAAGCTTTACGGAACTGACGGTTCCTTCTTTTGTAGTAACTGATATTGGAATAATCATTTAAGGTGCTGTTGTACTTGACGCGGTTGTTTAAAAAGAACAGTCGTTGGTGTCCATGCGTGTACTTGTAAGTGTATATTACGTGGTCAAGAAGTGGGTTTTGATTCGTTTCAGATTTTGTATAATATTTTCTGTAAATAATCATTCCAATACCACTTACCTCAAAAGAAAGAACTAATAGTTCCGAAAATATTATATTTTGACCTAAAGAATTACAAGTCATCGAAATTTGAATTAATCAAATTATCTTGGAACCTCTTTACGTCATAGAAGTCACAAATGAAATAGAATAAGATAAAAAGTTGTTCGGTAATACGTTAAATTCTTACTCATGTTATCTTATTCTTTCCATTTGACTGAAATTTGTAAGTTAGTAATAAAAAAATATTACTCAAATTTCTTATTTTGAATCTTCCACTTGCTTTATTAATTTTTTATTCATTGAGAACAACAATTATGTATTTAAAACTTATGTGGTTTGAAATTAGTAAATCATGTCATGAAACTGTTGTTGTTTAGTTTATCAGCCGAAAGACTGGTTTAAACCTTTAAAGGTTTTACTAAGTAAAAACGAGGAGTGAGGTGGTTTATTATTGCCTTCCTCACTGAGTTGAAAGAGTATGCTTATCAGCATACCAGGCCCTCCAAAAAGCACCCACTTTCCATCCTGCAAATTACACCTTCACTTCATTCACCACAGGGTCTGGCTGTATAGTGATGAAATTCATTACTCTCAGAGGATCTAACTCTGACTAGTGTCATTAACACCTCTACCTCTTTTGTTCTTAAATAGTTCAGCCATATAATTGGCTGACTAGGTGATAAGAAACAGAACTATTTTTTGTAGCTCTGTAACCAACAGATCGAGTGCAATTAGTTTAACTCTCCACGTGCCCATCATGAAACTATTAACATATTTCAACGAACTAAGTTTCACTAGATCTGAAAAATTTAATTTACAATCAAATTACTAAAGACAAGTTCGTACGATGTTCTGCTCACACACACACCAATCGCTAAAAACATGTTTTTTGGGTTCAGGGGGTATTTTTCAATGATTTGTAAAGTGGCCATTAATTTTAAGTTTTAAATCTTTCATCGTGAGTATATGAATTAAAAAATTAATATGAATTATTATTGGTTTTAAAAACGATCAAGAGAGAGTTGTTTATTGAAGTAAAGAAACACTTTAAATAGGATTTGAATAATACCAACTGTTTTATTTAATTAAAGTGATGAAATATAAAAGAATTGGATTTTAAAATACAATTTCAGTTAGGCCTAAATGAAAAAATTTCATTATTTTTTACTTTCTCTTGCCTAAATGAATGTATAGGAAGGAAAGTATTGTTTTCATGTCGATTTTTCGAAATCGAGTTTTCACCGGATCTACACGTTGTCAGACCCCCTGAACCCAAAAAACATGTTTTTAGCGATTGGTCTGTGTGTGAACAGAACATCGTACGAACTTGAAACTTAAGTTAGATACCACTAGAGGACCCCCGACACGAACATTTTCACCAAAATCGGTTAACTGGATATAGTAGTTTATTCGTGTTATTTTTTCGTTTATTTGCGTTTTTTTTTTAAAACGGCCCCTACGATGTTTCTTAAACTAGCCTCATTTAGCCTACTATATTTTTTATGCTCTACAAGATAGGGTAGGCGCTATGTCTACTGAAATTCTTGGGGAGGCTGTGCACTCGTAGAAAAAAAATGGTTTTTTAAGCTTGCAGCCTTAATATGCATTTTAGGGCAAAAGTGTATATAATAAAAGGTGAAGAAAATTTAAAAACCTTCATTTTTTACTTCTAACATTTCCACTTGACTGAAATTCGTAAGTTAGTGTTTATTCTATAAAAATTATTACCCGAATTTCTTACTTTAAAAATTCCACTTAGTTTTATTAATTTTTAGTCACTGTGAAAACTATTTAAAATTTATGGGTTTTAAAATTAGTTATTTGGAATCAAGTTATTTATGAAACTAACATGCTTCAACGAATTAAGTTTCACTAGATCTGAAAAATTTAAGTAATTTTATTCACAATGGTTATTTAAATTTGTAAATTGGCTATTAATTTTACGGTTTAAATCCATCGTGTGTATGAATTAAAAAATTATTGGTTGTAAAAACGATCAAAGGGAGTTATTATTGAAGTAAAGAAACAGTCTAAATGGGATTTGAATAATACCAACTGTTTTATTTAATTAAAGTGATGAAATATAAAAGTATTGGATTTTAAAATACAATTTCAGTTAAATGAAAAAATTTTATTATATTTTAATAACGGTTTCGTTTATTTTTATAATACCGTCTCTTCAATCAAATATCCTGAATAACCTAGATAGCTTACTTTTTAAATGTTGAAAATTTAATTTATGAAAGCTTTAACTGAATTCGTTCGTCTGTAAATACATAAATAAAATAGTATCGATATCAGCTTTAATCTTAAACAAACAAATATTGAATTCCGATTTAATTTATTATAAATATTAATCGGTTTTGCCAAAGCCAGAACATTGAACATGAGAATAAATATAGGCGGTCACTGGAGAGCAGTTATTGGGGGGGGGGGTTGCGGCTATCCGCTGTTTTGCTTGGTTTATTTATTCACGAACGGTTCATGAAGCCCCTAAGCAAGTTCAGCCACCACATCAGGTCAAATGAGAAATAGGGAAAGAGAAAGAGAGAATGATAATTGAGAGAGAAGGAACGAGTTAAAGGAGATAAAATGTATGCTTTATGTTTCCACTGAGATCGATTTAAACAGCTAACCATATTTATTGTGAATTATGTTTCTCTGGATAAATATAAAAATTTCATGTACAGAAATATGTCTTTTTAAATTTTTACATTAATGGATCTCTAGTACATAAATAAGTATTTTACATCGATAAGTTTATATTGTTATATTTAATCAATTAAATGTGCACGCAACTTACTTGATTTTATACTCGTACAAGAAAATTACTTAAGCATAAAAAAAACACATCTGAAAATATAAACACATCAAAATCTTATCTCAAAAAACATCTTAAGAACATCATCACCTTAACATCTCAAAATGCATAATCCTTATGTGACTGAATGACTTTACTCCTTCATTCACTTGTCACTTAATTCTATAACTTGCTGATCACCTAGAAAGTTGAAATTCGGTACATTTGTTGTTTAAGGGTAGTACAGAAAAAATTCTTCTTCTTCCCCTCCTCCTCCTCCTCCTTCTTCCCCTCCTTCTCCTCCTCCTCCTCCTCCTGCTTCTCCTTCTTCTTCTTCTTCTTCGTCCGGTGCGGATCCGCTACCGACTGTTGGCAATCATTCTGGCAATGATAATTCTATTCGCTGCTGCTTTGAAGAGTCCTGTAGTAGAAGTTGCAAACCAGGTCTTCAAGTTCTTTAGCCAGGATAATCGTCGTTTTTCGACGCCTCTCTTACCCTATACCGTTCCTTGCAAAATGCATCAACGGAAAAATTAAAGCATTTGAATTTCAACCACATATACAGCAGACTCCAAAATGGGGTATAGGTAACGTGACCAAACGTCCCGCTTTGAGAGATTGTGTCCCATTGTTCCCACGATTTCTCGTGAGATACCTAAATTCCCAACTTGGTAAAACAATCTATTTTATGAAAAAAGGAAACATATTGTGACACTTATCTGTAAGGTCCGTTTCGGGATCTGGGTAAATTATATAATTAACACACTGTAGTTTAAAATTCAAGTATTTATAACAACTAAAAAAATTACAATAATAAAGTGACTAAAAATCTTAAGTAAATTACAGTTACATTACTTAATAAATAACAAACTAACTATAATTATTAACTAATAACAATAAATAAACTTAACCAATTTACTAAATATTTCTTACAAAAATGGTAGGGCTACATAATAAACGTTAAACAATACACAGTAACGTTGACCTTTTCTAACGAACCGTTAAGCACTACGCGATTTTCTCACTGAAACACAAACAAATCGAGACTAAACTAAACTAAATAACTCGTGTCGCTTATATAGATGGATCAATGGAGATTTCGAGAAAGACAGAGAATTTCGACGTAATAAAAATACAAAATCCTTCTGACGGCTTCTGGATAAATCTTAACAACCTGTAAACAGATTAGAATTGAATAAAAGGTGTTACAAAGAGGCCAGTTAGCTAAATAGGTAATCACCCAACTATTTCACAATAGTTATACAACAATAGACAGACTTACCTGTAATATACAACCATTTATAACTATTTCTTGGAAACCTATTTATTACTCTTATTATTTACGTTAACATTTATTAATTCTCAGTCCTCCTAGAAAACTCTCGAACACACATTCCTTTTAGATATTGTGAAAATATTGTAACAATGTACATTAATATTCTAGAAATGGTTTCGGGAATAGATTGCTTACTGTAAGAAATTGTGTAATTTGTAGGTTGGAACATGTTGAACAAGGATAGTAGATTAGTGATGAATGAAATATTTTGAATTGGAGTTCTAGGAAAAGAGGTCTTTTTATCCCTGTTATTGATCATTTCTACTATGTTTTGGAATTTTTCTGGTAAAGCGTAGATGAGTTCCATTGTGCCTTATTATGTAGTAAATTTATACTTTTATGGAAACGACAACCACCGCAGGTATTTAAAGGCGGTAGCTCTTTATAGATCTGTTCAGTTCAAGTTACGACTCTATTATGAATGAGTGAATGCTATACATATATAGTGGGATATTTTGGTTAAAATATTTACAGTTGTTACTGTTAAGAACCTCAGACAATTTTGAAATGTGGATCCACCAAACTTCTTTTTGCATTGGTAAAAGAAAATGAAAATATCTATAAAGTTTTAGCTAAATACGATTTAATTTAAGACTCATTATAAATCATCGATTGTTTTAATTAAAATTTATTTTTGTATTTATCTACTGAGAGAAAATTCAAAAGTAAAGCGGAACTCCCTCCATAATAGACTGAAAATCCTGCTACCTCCAGAAAAATTATATTTACTAAAGAGATAGGAGTTTGAAATTGTGTATAGGAATTATTTTTTTGTTTTCAGAAATAACCAACCAATGATATTAGCTTATATGAAGTGAACTAAATTGAACAATAACGTAATAAAACAATAAATTGGGTTGGAGCATATAGTCATGTTGAAATACATGGAAAACATAATTAATTCTGTTGTACTTCTTTGAAAATAAACCATTTTATTCGTATAAAAAGCAACAGTATTATTAAAACCCAACACACTTCATATGTACTCTATATATATATATATATATAATATTACAAAACCCTATGTTTTTTTTGGGTTAGAAGTTCTTGTACATAAACTAAAATATGGGTCAACAAGGTTTGGTACCTACATATAAAATATTAGGGTTGTATTTTATATAGATTGGGGGTAGTATGGGGTTCACCCCTTCTTTTTTCACCTCTACACCCCCTTCTCATCGTATATTGCCTGTTATTTCTTTTTTTCTTTACTAGTTTTCTATATACACAGTAGCCTAGTTAGAACGAAGTTAGGGAAAAGTTGGATTCCAGCCAATTGCCTTTGCCTCATACCCCCTTTAACACTCCTCTCTTTCCCCCCCTTTCCTTCGTCTTCTTGTTGCTTTCAAGAGTAAACTTTACAACCGACAAGAACCCGAACGAACAGCTCTATTGTCCTAAACTAGATTTTTAATTGAATCTAGTTTCTTAAAAATTATACACATGCGCACTAATATTATTTAAATTAAGTTTCGTTCTTTGAAACAACAGGGAAGTTCTTATAAAATATTATTGATTTAATTTAATTAAATGTTAAACTTTCACGAGAAAGTCTTTGAAATTCTGCTTGCGTTTACTCAGGTCTGAATCAATAAAATCAGTAAAATCTTAGGGGTAGTCCATTTCAAACCTTTTAAGGTACCGGTGTTCGCTTAATTTAGTTTGATAGTATTTCTTCAAGAATATATATTCTTGAAAATAAATAAAATAAAATACTTCAATACAATTAATAAATTGAAAAGTACTGAAAAAACTTTGTTGTTTAGGTCAACATCAGGCTGGTTTGAACCTGTAGATGTCTAGTAAGTAAATACGAGGAGTGAGGTGGTTTACTATTGCCTTCCTCACTGAGTTGAAAGAGTATGCTTATCAGCATCCCAGGCTCTCCGTAAAGCACTTACTTTTCATTCTGCAAATGTCTTTTTCACTTCATTTACCGCAGAATGAATTCACAAGAAACAGAACTTTTTTTGTAGTCCTGGAACCAGCAGATAGAGTGAAAAAAATTTAACACTCCACCTGCCCGTTATGGGCAAAACCTTTATTAATCAAGAAATGCTTTCGAATTTTTTTAATTAAAGTAAAAAATAAACCTATTTTCAGTTTTTTTTAAAGTCGAATCAACAGCTAGGTTATTAGCGATTAATTTGGTTAACTAATTGTTGATTTTAGTGTAATAATTTTCCAAACCCGGGACCTTCCTTTTGCAGTGTAGCACCCTAACCACTGCGCTACGGAGGCGGTCAGTAAACCTTCGTCGTACATAATCTAATAATATATTTTCAAGGTTCCTTCTAAATTTTCGAAAAATAAAATTTTTAAAAAAACAGATGAATTTTTGTTTTATTTTTTACTTTCTCTTGCCTATATGAATATATAGGAAAGAAAGTATTGTTTTCATGTCGATTTTTCAAAATCGAGTTTTCACCGGATCTACACGTTTTCGGACCCCCTGAACTCAAAAAACATGTTTTTAGCGATTGGTCTGTGTGTGTGTGTGTGTGTGTGTGTGTGTGTGTGTGTGTGTGTGTGTGCGCGCGCGTGTGTGTGTGTGTGCGTGTGTGTGTGTGTGGGGGTGTGTGTTTTTGTATGTGTTTGTGTGTGTGTGTGTGTGTGAGAACAGAATATCTCAAGAACGGATCATCGTACAAACTTGAAACTTGAAACTTAAGTTCATATTACTACCGGACCCGACACGAACATTTTCATTAAAATCGGTCAACCGGAAGTAGTAGTTTATTCGTGTCATTTTTAACTTTTATGCGATTTTCTCAAAAACTGGTCCTACGATTTTTTAAAAAATAGCCTCATTTACTAAATTTTTTATGCTCCTCAAGATAAGGTAGGCGCCATGTTTGCTGAAATTCTTGGTATAGCTGTTTTCATGTAAAAAAATTGTTTTTTTAAGATTGCGGTTTTAATAGCCTATGCATTTCAGCGCAAAAATGTATATAATAAAAGTTAAAGAAAATTTAAAATCCTACAACTTTTATTTCAAACTTTTTTTTGTATAACGCTTAGTTTAGCGGTAATTAGCGATTTTCTGTTTTTTCTCACGAAAACGTGTGAAAATCGATTTTTTTAACATTTCGGCCGTAGTACGCATTTTACGACAAAAGTGTATATAACCAAATTTATAGACAGTTAAAAGATCTACAACTTTTATTTAAAGCATTTTTCTCTACAGAGCCTAGTTTAGCGTGAAAGAGTGATTTTCCGTATTTCTAAGCCAAACTGAGGTCGATTTTAATTTTACGTCTTTCACTCATGATTGAAATTAGGTTATGTTTATTAAGGTTAGTTTTTTGTTTATTTGTAGTGTTTTATTACTAATGTTAGGTTTATTGTTAATTATTTGCATTGGCAAGAGAAAGTTGTGTGAGTGTTTCACACCAGATTTTTGAATTTACAAACTATGAATCTCTTAAAAACTGTGTAATACTGACCGGTCATCATTTCTATCAAGAATTATAATTACAATATCCATAAAATAATAATTGCATTAATAGTTAAGAGATCCAAAGTAACCGGGGATCAGATGAGCATGGCTCAAACTTGTCGAGTTTTAATTGGTTACAGTTAATTTATTTATAGTATAGTGACACCTAAGCTCAGGTTTGGTCGTGATGTGGGTATAATAAATATTAAACAGACTTATAACAATTATTACACAATTAAATTATCAACTACTAAAAAATTACAATCGAGTTACTTAAATTAATTATAAAACTTTATCTTAAACTGAACTTGAATATACCTAATTAAAACGCTGTCACTCAGCAATCAAAACAATTGAATTGCCTTTCCACAGCCACTTTATACCACCCTTACGCACATATAACGTAATAAGAACCGGTCTCTTAACAACACAATTTCTGCCTGACAACACTATCTATTCACAATTCAATTACTAACTCACTACAAAGGCTCTAAATGTTTTTATACCTGCGGTCTGATAATTAATCGAGACCCTTCTATAACAATTTTAACAAATTTGCTGCTTTACCAGAAGTTAATAGAAAGAATCAAAATAAAAACGAACGCTTCTACTAGTTTAGATTTCCGAGGACTCCTAGTCAAAATATTTCATTTCATCGTAAACTTATATGCTTGTTCAACACCCAACACTTCATAAAATACACAACTTTTTACAATGAATAATTTATTCCCTTAGCCATTTCTAGAATATCTCTGTAGAATGTTACAATATTATTTAGTTTTCCGAGGAAGCAGTTTTTTCTAAGTAACACAGAATTACGTTAATGTTTTAAAACTCTAGATCTAAATTTACCCGTTGGTGTAGTAGTCATTTTAGTGCAACTGGTTTCCATATCAGGGATCCCGGATTTGATTCCCGGTCAAGTGTCCCATTTTTTTGTCACTATTTTCATCAATCACTTTTCACCGCCCGCGTTAACCTTAATCTTGCATAGCCGGCCGCATTGACGTAGTTGGTAATGTGCTCGCCTCTCATCATGCGGTCTTGGGTTCGAATCCCATTCAGCCCCGGCATATTTCATAGTACGTTACAAAAAATCATTTCATCCTTCACCGTCTGTATTAGCAGTAATTGTAGAACAGTCGGACGTTAAAACAAAAAAAATAAATAATAATTTTGCATAACGGTCGCACGTAAAAACAAAAAGCTAAAGAAAAAGTAGATACTGTTCTATAAGTTGGTTTTATATACCACAACAATTTATAATTTTGTTTTATTGGATTTAATTTTATCATTATAAATTTAACGGTATTAATTGTATATTTATTGAATTTAAAATCTTTTCAACGATTGTGAACAATGTTATTTCAATGGAATATTTATTTGTGAAAACAATGTAACTTTTACAATTACCCATAAATAATGTTTTAATGTATGAACACTTATATTATAAAATGATTTGCATAATTTATTAATACTTTAATGAAAATATAAACGTATGAAAATTGACATACAACAGTACTTTAGCTTGTTAACAGAAAGAGTGGGCATACATAGTTATTTAAATCTATACGCATGGTAATCGCGTGTTACAGTAGTTATGTTTCCAGAATTAATAAGCAATTGAATGGAACAGAATATTATTAACGCATAATAAATGAACCATTCATCAAAAGTTCCCTAGGGAAAATAGGATTTATTTAACCATATCTCCTGTTATCGGCGCTACGAAATTGCAAACAATAATATATTCAACTATGACTGAAAACAAAATAATGCAAGCTCTTCCTATTTTTTTTTATTTATTGCAATGGAAGGATGAATTGATTTCCAGGATGTTAGGTTTAATACGGAGTAAAACCTCTTGAAGTTGTTTAACTTATTACGGTATAAAAATTCTGATACATTGAAAAAATATTTGTTTTTATTTTAGTTTGACAGTTTTGTAAACTTTTTTAATTTTAAACTATATTTGATTTTAGATCATTTCTAATCCTTAGTAATAATGGGGACTTCCAGAAACTTAATTACGGATTCAATTTCCAATTTATCCTTTCAATAAATGAATATGTTAATTACGAGGTACCAAGGTTTTTTCTTAATAATATTTGTATATCCAAAATGTCTTAAAGATTATTTTTCCTCAAGGCTCGATCTTTTCACCAATATTTTTATGCGTGTATCATATGATATACTAGAAAGCCAAAATACTGAAATCCTGTCGTTCGCAGATAAGTCATCAATTCTTATGAAGGAAGAATCCGCAATAAAATCAAAACCATCTAAATTTCTACAAGGGTGACTCATTAATGGAAATCTAAGTCAATTCAAACACATTTTTCCATATAACCTTCAGTCTCATTGGTATCAAACATGTTCACCTGTCTACTTAAATTTCGAAGCAGTACCCTAAGATTATAAAGTACCGTATTTACTCGCATATAAGACCTCCCTCGTTTTTAGTCCTAAAAATCTGGTGCGAAACACTCACACGACTTTCTCTTGCTAATGCAAATAATGACCAATATTACCTAATATTAGTATTAAAATTAGAAATAAATAAAAAAACTAACCTCAAAAAATCTAACGTAATTTTAATCATAAGTGAATGACGCAAAATGAAAATCAACCTTAGTGTGGCTTAATTACATGGAATATTACTGTTTCACGCTAAAGTAGGCTCTGTAGAGAAAAATGCTTAAAATAAAAATTGTAGATCTTTTAATTTTCTATAAATTTTATTATATAGCCTACACTTTTGTCATAAAATGCATACTAAAGCCGTAATCTTAAAAAATTCATTTTTTACAGATTTTCATGAAAAAAAAACAGAAAATCGCCAATTACCGCTAAACTAAGCGTTATACCAAAAAAATTTGAAATAAAAGTTGTAGGTTTTTAAAATTGTCTTCAACTTGTATTACGTACATTTTTGCGCTAAATTGGATGTTAGGGCCGCTATCTTAAAAAAAAATTTTTACAAGAGCACAGCCTCCCCAAGAATTCCAGCAGACATGGCGCCTACCCTATCTTGTAGAGCATTAAAAATGTAGTAAATGAGGCTATTTTTAAAAAAAAATCGTAGGAGCCGTTTTTGAGAAAATCGCAAAAAAATTAAAAATTACACGAATAAACTACTACTTCCGGTTGACCGATTTTGATGAAAATGTTCGTGACGGGTCCTCTAGTGGTATCTTACTTAAGTTTCAAGTTCGTACGATGTTCCGTTCTTGAGATATTCTGTTCATACAATCGCACACACGCACACACAGACCAATCGCTAAAAACATGTTTTTCGGGTTCAGGGGGTCTGAAAAGTGTATTTAGATCTGGTGAAAATTCGATTTCGAAAAATCGATATGAAAACAATACTTTCCTTACTATATAAGTTATTCATATAGGCAAGAGAAAGTAAAAATTCTATAAATGGGTACTTCTTGTATCCTCTGTGTAAGTCTTCTCGTCCTCTTCGTCACAAGACTAATAAAAATTACACTAGTTTTCTCTCTGGTGCATCTAAACTTACGCCATCCAGTTGTTCGGCTCAGAACATTTAAAAATATTTTAAAGACCGAAACATTTAAGATATTTTAAAGGTATAGCAATTTCTTCTGGCTTTTCATCCACATTTCCGTAATTTGCTTCCGGTTCTCCATATTTTGTTAAATAACAAGATGCTCAATATGATTTCAAAATTATTTCAACACAACAATCCATTAATTTAACACTTGAGTTAAATGCAAGTTCCAAATTCAAGACGATTACGTCACACCTAGATTTCATGAAAACCGCGTTTTCAGCAGAAAATCGTTTTAGCCGTGAGCGTATTACACGGATACTACCGTACACTAGACAGAAGACTGACAAGAAATCTCCATATACGACAAATCCTTTCGCTATAAAAGACTTTGTACTCTCTACTCCACCCTAGGGACTTACTGAACTAAATTTATGCAGTGTTAAACAATATATAATACCAAAACAATTTCAGATTAATTAAGTAATGATTAATTAATTAAGTAAGTATGTGGGCAGTATCTTTCTGCCTACACGTTATTGTATTTGTTCTTTAATAACCAACAAAATTGGTAATAGTATTATTCAAATGTCAATTGTTTGAAAATTTGTGAATATATAAATTGTTTAATATTTGCCCGAGTGAATGTTATTCATTCAAACACTCGGCAACGTTTGTTTTTCACTCTGGTCGTAGCTGCAGGGTTTGTTTTGCAACGGGTGTTAAATTAATTTATTCACACGGAAAACGCTTGTCTGTTGTATAAATAAAGATAACATTTTCTCTGTGATTTTGAATCTTTCCTAGAATTTTGTAATTTTCTTAATTTTTGTGATAAAAATCCATAAAATATCACCCGTTTCAATTCGTCATTACTGTATCTAGTTGCTGACTTGTCGCAAGTGGACGTGTTTTTAAATTGTGTTAAGTTTGGTTCACTATTCAATCAACGATTATAGTTGAATTAGAAACAGCAATAGAAGATTTGGACGTGTTAAAAATTTCTAGATTCTTACTGGGAATCATATTCGGGACCTTTCTCTTTGCAGTTTAGCGAAGTCAAACGCACCACTGGACTGCACTGTAGGTGGAAAAACATTATTTGATCTATTTGGACAGATTACATTAAAGAATTGGCCGCCTCCGTAGCGTAGTGGTTTGCGCGTTAGCCTATCATGCGGAGATCCCGGGTTCGATTCTCGGCAAAGGTCTGGAAATTTTCACAAGCCAAAACCCACAGTTAAAGCAACATAATCCACCGTATTCGATAATGATCAAGCAGTTGATGCGACTTAAAACAAAAAATTTAAAAAAATTGAAGAATTGAGTGAACTACATCAAAATGTGTGTTGTTAAGGTCATCAGCCGAAAGGCTGGTTTGAACCTTTAAAGCCTTTACTAATTAAAATGAGGAGTAAGTTGTTTTACTAGCCTTCCTCACTGATTGAAAAAGTATGGTTCTCGGCATGCCAGGCCTTTTGAAAAACATCTACTTTCCACCCTGCAAATGATACCTTCACTTCATTCACCGCAGGGTCTGGCTGTATTATGAGAAATTCATTAATCTCAGTGGAGATAATTGTGACTAGTATCTTTTACACCTCTACCTCTTCTGTTCTTAAATACTTCAGTCATATAATTGGCTGACCGTGTGATAAAAAACAAAACTATTTTTTGTAACCCTGAAACAAGCAGATTGAGTGCAAATAATTTAACACTCCACCTGCCTTTTATGAGCATTTGGATCTATTATAAAATAAAATTCTGCTTCAACCACGTGAGAGTACTTTTATGTCAAAAAATTGTAGTCACTATCACTTAAAATTAAGAAAGAATTTTACTTTGAATTATTTTCGCGTTCGAATTTCGTGAAGAATATTTTATTTATTTATTTCCTTTATTATTCCTCTAAAAGAGCAAAGCCTGTGCTTGGAGGAGGATTACTCTGATTAAAAAAAATACATAGCACAAAAATAAAACTACAATACAACAATAATAGCACTGATAAAAAAACTGACAAAAAGAAATAACAGATAATACCAATACATCAGTTGTTACATAAAAAAAATAAGTCACACAAAAGAGAAAATGATAAAATAACACTAAAAAACCCGTTAGTACAAAATAAAAAAAACAGACAGAATACAAATATAAATAAAAAATAAAACTTATGATAACAAACTAAAAATTTTAATAAATGATAACACAAACATCAGCAAAGTTATGAAATAGCATTAATAAAATATTACAAAAAACCTCTAAAAATTTACTTTACATTATTTTAGAGTAAAAAAGAAACAAAATTTGACCTTAACTACCTCCCTTAAATTTAACTATTTCTTCATACACAAATGCAACACATAATACATAATATTAGCGCAATATCAGAAACAAATATAGATTGTTAATTAATATGAAAACATAATCATTTACGGGAGAATACAAATAAGTATATTTTTTCTTACTAGATCGTGAATAATAATGTAAATGTTAAAATTTAACTAATTGGACAAGCTTATCCATAGCGGAGAAAGTTCATGAAGTAGTTATAAACTTAAGTATACCTAACCATATTATTTATATCGTATTATTTTTATCTTTTGTTTCTTATTGGTCATATCTATCCTAATAAAACAGTAAGCTGTATAAGAATAGACGTGCTGCAGAAAATGTTACCGGACTTCTATTCTGGTCTGGTTTCTCCAGAATTACATTTGTTGTCGGTAAGATGTAGGTTCATTAATCTTCAGCACTGTGACAACTAAACAAGCGGCTTTTTACTTCTTTACTACAAGTAGAAAGACTGTTCCATTCCAGTTTAATTTCGATCTTGTTCTGCGATTTAAATGTAGTACTATAATGAACGGTGGTACATAAATCTGAAGAACTAAAAATAACTTTAGTTTAGTTGTAGCTACATAACTTATGCGGTTGTGCACGCGTTACTTAACTTGTAATCACGTGACTGAGAATTGTCTTATTTTGTATTTTAATTACTTATTTATCATTGAAATTTATTTTACAGTTTATAAAAAAAACATGATATTTTTTTAGTCAGGGATATCACGGAAGAGTAACAATATTTTGATTTACAACAGCGGGAAAATTAATTCCGTACAACTGTTTTTGTTATAGCTTAACGTTCCTAAAAAAATTTCATTAGGAACTTCATTATTCGAATTTACGGTAATGTTTAGCATAAATTATGGAAATTAGGTCGCTTAACTGATAGAGTAGGGCCTAATCCAAAAAAATATCAGCAATCGCTGGACTAACCCACAAAAGTGAGTACTTAATTAATTAATTAAATTAACAAATTAAATAAAAAAGATTTTTGTAAATTAATTAATGGCAATTGTTTCCATGATAATCGTTGTTAACCGAGCGTGACGTGATGGCAACCAAAGATTTTTCCCGTGCAAAAAAACAGTCCAGGCGCGCCAAAAGAAGTAGTCACTTCAAAAAATGTATATAGCAATTTAAAATTATTTGTTTCATTTTTATGCATTTATATTTTTTATGCATGTTTTCGTACCTAGTCATTCATTTTTAGAATATTCCTAGTTCATTTTTTACGTGATTTGAAAAATTGACTTTTTTCCGAGGAGGCGAGAAAAACTCATGTTCACTTCCTCACAATGGGGGAAGTAGTGTTAGACTCAATTGAGGCGTCCTCGTCCAGCCCAAAGGAGGCCGCAACCGCCTTACCAACCAAAAACCCGCCACCTGGCCACTTGATCCAACATCCGCAAACAACCCTCCACCTCCCTCGGAACTTGATAGGACACAAAATACCCAAATATCCTAATATGCTAGAAAAACCTGTAGATTCTCATATTTTAAAAATGGTATAATTAGGGAAACAGAATCCGAAACCAAGTAAACGACTCCAAAACAGCTCCTTTTAACACTTGCGTAGGTCACTAAGTTATTAAGAATAGATAATATCCAGCCAAAGTTAGTAGGAGGACTGATCTTGGAAAACTGAACCAAAACTCCATAAACGCTTCCCAGTCACTTTGTTTCTAGTTGTTTACTTGTTTACAACTGTTCTTGGCGGCATTGCAGAACCTTTTTAAAACCAAAATTATAAAAGAAAATTTAAAAGTTTCCATTTCCGCGTTATCGGGAATTTAAAAATAGTTACAATAAGTAGTGGCATAGCCTATCGGCACATGGAAACTTCAATTTTTAAAAAATGTTTGCTGGAATCCGTTCAGTGGAAGCTGGGACTTTTTGAACAGAGATAATTTTTTTAACTTAACAGCATAGCTAAGAAATCTAACAGAGGATCTGTATTTTTTAAATGAAATTCACCTCAAAGTTGGGTTTATTACATTAAAACGAATTCCGTGAATTTTTTTTGCGTGTGACGATTATATTATACTGTATTGGAACACTTCATCAAAAAAACATTAGGAAAATCGTTAGGCCGTTTTTATTTGGTCGTTCGTAAAGAAGTTAAAATTTCATTGGTATAAATGCAAAATTGTTTACATCCAATGACATTCAAGTTACGTATATCAGATAAGCAAAAGTCTTATGTACAAAAGTGACAGCCCTCGCTAACTTGACTCCTCTCCGTATCTTCTCAACGTCTAAAATTAGAACTGTAAAATTCACTGCTAAAGTTAGATACGTAAAATATGATACACATGTTTCTTTCTTGTTGTAAGTAACCACTGGAATTTTTTCGTTTTAATTTATCTGCAAGTAGCAAGTACATAAAGATCCAACCCGATATCTTAATTTGTGCAACTTACAGGTTTTATATCCAGATTTTTTGTGTGACATATTTGCTGGATTTTGGATAAATTTCTAATAAATCATATCAGGAAAGTTGAAAAGCTGTGAAATTCTAAAAATTTCTCTTATTTCCGTATGTATTCTACCAGTTCTCTTAATTAATCCATGTGGAACTAGGGAAAATTGGTAATAAATAAAAACAAAGTAATGTAATTGAATTAAATTAGTGGACAAAACTGAGAATTGTTTAAATACGGGCTTTACAGTTATTTATTTTTAGAATATTCCAAGTGCATGTGTTCTTATCTAGATTTTTTTACGTAAAAACACTGTAAGGTTCTAATATTAGAAAAACAATAAATATTGTAGAAGTTTTAATTTTATTTCATAATTTTAATGTGCGCTCTTTCCCGAATATGCACTTTATGGTTGTAATTAAGAAAAGTCCACGCAGGTGCTGGATGAACTAAGTAGATTTCCTTTGTATAATTTTTCCAGTCTTATTTTAATTTTCTTAAAATTGTATAAACAGTTTGCTCATTAGTGTTTATAGAGGGATACAGAATAGCGCAAGTAGTCTTTAACGTGTATTTTTTTCGAAACACATCTGGGATTCGAACCCAGGATCTTTCGATTTGCAATTCAGTGTAATTAACTTTGTATACAACTCCACAAAGAGGTGACAACTATAAGTACTGTCCGTCGATTGTTCTCTTTCTCTCTCTCTCTCTCTCTCTCTCTCTCTCTCTCTCCCACTCACACACACACACACACACATCCTTGCTTTTTCCTTATCCTTATGAAAAGTGCATCTTGGGAAATCTCCTTTGCGTCGTACAGAAAAATTGAATTGCATTTATGTGAAAGAAAACAACATTTCTACAACTTTTGCTGTTTCGCATTTTTTTGTTAGGACTAATACTAATTGAAATACTTACGATTTAGTTTCCGTATAAAACCCCTCAGTCCGTTTTTCAATTTTCCTGTTAACGAACTCATCTTCTTATTTTCTAAGGAAAACTTAAAGTGTACTAAGTTTTGTTCAGATCGGTTGAAAATGACCGTTGCTTACTTGTACATGAGAGAAATGAATAAAAATCATTAGAGCCGTTTTTGAGAAAATTAAAATTTTTTGATTTTTGATTGTAGGATCTTTAATTTTGCGGCCAAAAACTTTTAAGTATCGGTTTTAAAAGCAAAACTTTTAGTTTTAGCCCAATAGGAATAGTTCCTTTGACTTCAGGACAAAAAAAACACACTAATAAACTCCTTTAACCCACTGAGTTGGTCTAGTGGTAAAGTCGTCGCCGTAAGTCAGCCGTTTAACAGCTGATTTTCGCAGACGAAGGTTCCTGGTTCAAATCGTAGTAAAGGTAGTTATTTTAGTACAGATTTGAATATAGACAGTGGTTACCAGTGTACTTTGATGGTTTGGGTTCAATTAACTATACTCTCTCAGGAATGGTCAGGCTGAGTCTGTGCAAGACTACGCCTCATTTACACGTCATGTCATCCTCATCTCATTTGGTCATGGGGTTAATGGTGATTGTTGTTTAGGTAATCAGCAGAGATGATGGTTTGAACATCTAGGGGCTTTATTAAGTAAAACGGGGAGTGAGATTGTTTACAATTGCCTTTCTCACTGAGTGGAAATGTATGCTTATCAGCCGGGCAGGCTCTCTGAAAACCATATTTTTTCCACCCTGCAAATGACACCTTTACTTAATCCACTACAGGGTATGGTTTTATAATGAAATTCTTTACTCTCAAAGGAGATTACTCTGACTAATATGCTTTTCACGGTTGATGAGCTCTGCTGTTCCACACGTTTTGACCAATCAGAACGTTTGCCAGCGTTGTCAGATTGTACCTGACAAACATTACGCGCGCATGCGTTTAAGAGCCGCAATAGTTCCCTCTCGTCTTGCATCTCTTGCTGAACACATCGATTATAGAGCGCGTTAACATGCAATATTTTATAATATAATCAGCTGATTGTGTGTTTATAGGTAATAATTGTTATTGAAAGACAAAACAAAGTGGCTGAAGAAATATTTAATAGAGCTATAAGGGCAAGTATTGACAACGTTGCTAGGAAGTCATTGGGCTAGCTATAAAGTGGGTAGGAGGCAATGCATACGTTCAGAGCTCATCAGCCTTGAAAAATAGTATAGTGCCTTTTACACCTCTATCTCTTCTGTTCTTAAATGCTTCAGTCGTTTAATTGGCTAAAAATGTGATAAGAAACAGAACTATTTTTGTAGCCCCGGAAGTAGTAGATCGAATGTAAATAACACTCCACCTGCCTGTTATAGGCATAGGGTTGCTTATTGTTCTAAATTGAACAGATTACAACGTACATACATTAGGGGTAAAAAAATATATAAATTCCCTCTTAAATCAAAGTTTTGGCTGCAGGGTTGCATGAAACGTGTGTGAATCGATTGAAATATGGGTATCAGGTTTTGTACTATCATAATACTTTCTCGAACTATATTTTAGATGAAGTCGCTAGAAAGTAAAAATACAGTTCTACAAACAAAACATTAAATATTATAGTATTCGATTACAATTAACTCAATGAAAGTAAATGACAACGTAAATAAATGTACAGTCGATGTAATTAACAAATTACAGCGATATTTACATGGTTAAAATCACTCATACTGCATTAAAATTAAGTTTTATACTTGATTATATTATTAATATTACTTCACCAGGTTAATTTGCATAATATTACATGCAATCTACCTTGTCAAGAGCTATAAAATAACTGCATTCCCTTATATTAATTTACTTGTGTTTTCTGTTATAATAAGCTATTTAATATACGCAAATACAAAGACATTCGTATCGTTAAAATTCATTGAGAAAGGTGCTTTTTAATTTCTTTGTATATTCCTTTCTTCTTTTATTTTTCTGTAATTGAACATTCCTGTTAATGCAAAAGATTGTGCTTTCGTATTTTTACGACGTACGTTCTCTTTTATTATGAATACAAATTAGTTGCGACAAAATTAATATTTCATTTCAACAAGTATTTCTCATAAAATACGTATTGTATTATGCAATTTATTTTATATTAAATTTCAGAATTATTTAATTTTCTTTTATGTTTATTCAAAATTATTATTTTATAGTCTAATTTCTGTAATGAAATTCTCTTGTATAATTTGCTTTTGTATCATCGTAAATTTTAAAATATTTTAAATTTAAAATGAAATAGTATTTTATTTAAAGTCTAAAGTTAATGAATTGTTATATAATTTGTACAAAGCTTGTTAAAGTTTTTGATGGCACAGTTAATGATTCGCAGTCAGCTAGCTAGACGGTGTGGCATAGCTTTCAATATTGTCAATCGAAGTGTGTGGGAAGACTGATCTTGGAAAACTATGCCAAAATTGCATAAACCGGTTCCCAGTTTGTTTCTAGTCATGGGACCATCGACTATAACAAAACAACGTAGTAAAAAATTTCCCATGCGCCAACTGAAGATTGGGGAAGAGTTCCCCTCTAACTGTCTCTATGTGGTAGTTGGAGTAGCGTCAACGATGATTAACAGCTGGATCGACAATAGAGAAATAGTATCGATGTACAGGAGTGGGAGAGGCGAAAATAGTACAAGCAGAGCAAGTCACGTCTTTTAAGTTTTTTAAAAATTGTAAAATAATAATTCCTATTATCGACTAATAAGTCAATGACATATTTGTAGTATATTCGACTAATTTTTTACTTACGTTAATTAAGAGCGAATAATACAGATGCCCATCTATTATTAGTCGGTGTAGTATTGTGTCTACACTGTAAAAGCGCACACGTAGAAATCTGTAGGCGCCTGCACTGCTCACCCAATCCAAACAAACATCAGTTTTTAGTTGATTATAAAAAGTATAGATTAATTTCGTGTCTTATCAGTTCATAGTTCGGTACTGTGTTATTTTTGTGATTGCTGTTATTGTACGGATAGTGAAATACTTCTTTAATTATTGCAGTTGTCATTTTACAATTGAAAAAAATTAAAGGAGTGATTTGCTCTTCTTGTACTGTTTTCACCTCGCCCACTACTGTGCATCGATACCTATTCCCCTACTTCCGGTCCAGCTGTAAATCATCTCGTTTATGATGCTTTTACTATATAACAAATAAGCAATTTAAGGAGAAACTCTTCTCCATTCTTTAGTTAGGGCATTCGCATATGAAATTTTTTACTATATTTTTTATTATAGCACGAGTATTTTTTTAAATTAGAATTTTTTTTTTTTAAGTTTTGTAATATTTGCGATTGGCTTTTGAAATAGTACTACTAACTTACATGTGTTCCAAAATTGATTTTTCTACTATGTTAAATCACTAAAAATAATTATTATCTAATGGCTTCTTTTAATTCGTTGCCGGCCGCGTTGGCGATGTTGGTAACGTGCTCGCCTCTCATCACGCGGTCTTGGGTTCGAATCCCACTCGGGCATGGCATTTTTTCATACGTTACAAAAAATTCATTTTATCCTTCACCGTCTGCATTAGCAGCAATTTGCAAAACAGTCGGACGTTAAACAAAAAAATTAAAAAAAAATTTAATTCGTTATTTCTTTATAGTCTAATAATTATAAAATCATGTAGGCTATATTTTGGAATAATATTCTGTGGTAGAATTGATGAATTGAAATGTAGAATTAATCAAGCGGATGACAAATATTCAACTACCGACTCGATTAATGGTTTGTTAAATAATAATCAAACTTGCGCGGAGTTTAGTGAGAAGGCTACTCGACTAATTTTCAAACTCATCAAATGATTCGATAGTTTTAAACATCGACTAATTTGACTAATACTTTAGTTGTTAGTCGCGTTTAACTATTGTTTTTCTCATAAGAGTAAGCGTACAGTGCAAGCATAGGTAGTCTGATTCCGAAATCAGTGCTGATAAGTGCCGTCTCAAGAAGATTATTCTTGGCTCAGGTGGAATCGCATAGTAGAAGCAAATTTTATAGCAAATTTTAAGGCATTGATTTGTGTACAGCATGCAGGTTTTATCATCGTATATACTAGATCTTGGCTTATTTTGAGAGTGCTTTCTTCTTATACAGAAATATTATACATATAAACATAATATTTATTTTTTATCAAACATCCTATATAGGATTTTAAACAGCCGTATTATTTAAAATTGAAATATATATTTCTAACCACCAGAATACGGTAACATAAAACACTTACAAATGTTTATAGCGCTTTCGTGTATCTTGTACACATCTTCAGTAAATTTAAAAATTTAAATTTTGACGTCAAAATTTTTTAATTTACTGAAGATGTGTACAAGATACACGAAAGCGCTATAAACATTGGTAAGTGTTTTATGTTACCGTATTCTGGTGGTAAGAAATATATATTTCAAGTACATAATAATGTAATAATGTTTTTTGTTGTTATTGATTACGTGAAAAATTAAATAACGTAAGTTCTTCTTCTTCATCTTCTTCTTTTCTTCACGGGTTAGGCTTTTCTACCTGTTCCGGCACCCATCTTTTCTTCGGCCTGTCAATATCTCTACTTCTCACTGGTTTGTATCTTCTCGCTACACTAGGCAATCGGCTTTCTGGCATTCTATTTAAATGATCGACCCATTGGGCCCGATACAATTTTATTTTTCGTTGAGTGGAAAAATTCGCAATTCTTGCTTTATATAGTATCTTCATAAATGGAAGAAAGAAACATCCAAACTGCCGTAATGAAATTCTTAAGGTTTGTTAAGGGTTGCACAAGACTAGACAGGATCAGAAATGAAGATATAAAGCAAGTTATTAAATAAAATTCAAATGGGGATACATATAAATTTTATTTTGTTTTTAACTGGTTAGTTCTCCGGAGTAATATTATATTAATATCACTGTAAATGACATTTTTTTTAATGTACGTAATTCACAGTTCCAAATGGAAAAATGTTAGCCTCTTCGATCTTAATCATTGTCCATATTTTTATAAATTACTCCTAAGTACTTTAAACATCTTTAATAGCTGCTGCAACTACTAAAAAAGTAATTTATTTGTTGTATGTTTTTATTGTTTTTAAATTACATTTTTACTGACTACTTACATTAAAAATACATTAGTATTATTTGACATTTAGAAGGACCTCTGAATTTTTTACCGCCTTTTTAAGTACCCTTAAGTTTTTCTTTCTGTCTTGGTGCTTCACATATACATACTCGTATTTAAACATTATTAATTAGTTGTACTAAATAAGATGTTTTTGTTTTTTGTTGCAGGTTTATCAAGCACTTTTCAGGCCTTTAAAAGTGACGAGACATCAGTTCAAAAAAGTATTAGATTGTATGAAAATGATAAGGCAGCTCAAGTATCAGGAAGTATATGCACAAGAAAAAGTTACAAAAGTTGATAGTTTATCTCTTGTATTATCTGGCAAGTAAGTTGTACTTTTTGTCTGTTTTAAGCATGTATATACGGTATTATTTATGGTTAAGAATATGACGCAATTTGTAATGTTAGAGTCATTTATTCATTAAAAAGATATGTAGGCCTACCGTATTTGTTGAAAATTTTTTATTGAGGGTTTACTTTTCTACAAACCTTTCTTTACTTTCATGATTAGTCGCCATTCACTTGTACGCATTTTTTGTAATGCTGTACCAGCTTTTTAACCCCTCTGCGTAGAAGTTTATCGCCTGGGAACCAGTTTTGGATCATTGAACAAGTTGACGAGTCGAGTTCCTCGTCGTCTTCAAATCGTTGCCCACCAAGCTGCGTTGTTTCAAGTGCAACAGAGGAAATCGTTGCTTGGTGCAAGGTTAGGAAGAAGGCTTGGTGATCGAAAGGTTTCCAAAATCTTACTCTTCTCCTTGGTTTGGGCAGCGGTGTGAGGGCGCTCGTTGTCATGGAGAAATCGAAAGGTTCCCAAAATCTTGAATCTTCTCCTTGGTTCGAGCAGCGCTGTGAGGACGCTCGTTGTCATGGAGAAGGACTGTTCCAGACGATATTTTTATTGCTGTCGATTTTGGATCACTTCTCAGTTTGGTGAGCATTTCGCCAGACACATTAGCTATAGTTGTACAAAGTTTCATAAAATTGACCAAAAGAACACTCTTTTCGTCCCAGAAAACGGTAGCCATTATTTTCCGACTCCAGTAAGGAGATTACTTGATTTTTTTTTGTTAAGTTGAATGACGCCATTGCATGAACTGTTGTTTTGTTTTTGCATTAATGTAGGATATCCATGTCTCGTCACAATGTGTGAAAACAAGTAGGAGGAATTCAAGACTGCTATTGTCAGTTAATTCAATTCCCAGGTGATGAACTTCTATGCAGAGGGGTTAAAGAAGCTGGTGCAGCATTACGAAAGTGCTTAAAAGTAAAGGGCGACTGTGTAGTTTTTTTTTTGGTTTAACGTCCGACTGTTATGCAATTACTGCTAATGCAGACGGTGAAGGATGAAATGATTTTTGTAACATATGAAAATGTGCCGTGCCTAAATGAGATTCGAACCCAACACCGCGACTATATAGAGAAGTAAATTATGTTTGTAGAAATTTTTTTTAATGACCAAATGGCCCTTACTCTAAGAATATGCTTCGTAGTTTCCTTAATTTCCTAATTTTGTTTCTAATTTTCATGCGCCAATAATGTTCTAAATTGATTTAATACTAAATATTGTTAAGGTAAAGAAATGTGAAGAAAATTTATGAAATATTTTTTAACGCACTTACATACTATAAAGTAATTAAAAACATCGGGTGTGAAACAATCACACAATTTTCTCTTGCCAATGCAAATAATGAACAATATAATCTAGCATTAGTAATAAAACATTTGAAATAAACAAAAAAAAGCATAACCTAATTTTAATCATGAATGAATGATGCAAAATGAAAACCAACCTTAGTTTGGCTTGATAATACGGAAAATCACTCTTTGACGCTAAACTAGGTTCTGTAGAGAAAAATGATGAAAATAAAAGTTGTTGATCTTTTAATTTCCTCTATATCTGAATATACACTTTTGTCTTCAAATGCTTAGTAAGGCTGAAATCTTAAAAAGTCCGTTTTTTACAGATTTTCATGAAAAAATACAGAAAATCACTAATTACCGCTAAACTAAACGTTATAGAAAGAAAAGTTTGAAACATAAGTTGTAGGTTTTTAAATTTTTTCATCATTCATTATATACATTCTTTCCCTAAAATGCATATTAAGGCCGCAATCTTTAAAAAACTTTTTTTTCTACGAGAGCGCAGCCTCCCCAAAAATTTCAGTAGACATGGCACCTACCTTGTCTTGTAGAGCATAAAAAATGAAGTAAATGAGGTAATTTTTAAAAAAATAGTATGAGCCGTTTTTAAGAAAATCCTAAAAAAGTGAAAAATTACACGAGTAAACTACTACTTCCGGTTGACCGATTTTGATGAAAATGTTCTTGTCGGATCCTCTAGTGGTACCTAACTTGAATTTCAAGTTTCAACTTCGTATGATGTTCCGTTCTTGAGATATTTTGTTCACATACACAGACCAATCGCTAAAACCTTGGTTTTTGGATTCAGGGGTCTGAAAACATGTATATCCGGTGAAAACTCAATTTCGAAAAATCGACGTGAAAAACAATACTTTCCTTCCTGTATTTTCATGTAGGCAAGAGAAAGTAAAACAATCTTGATATTTTTTTTGAACTAAGACTAAACTTCTTTTTGTAGCAGCAACAACTCTCATTTTTTAGTAACAATGCTTCAGCAGCACTGAATATAGGTTGTTGTTCGCACCATGGCGTTGTAGTTTCTAGGGTGTAAATGGCCTCTGCTTGAGTAAATATGTATTTTTTCCATTGATAATAGTTTGGATAATTAATGGTTCGGATGACTGATGTTCGGTTAATCAACGCTCTTGTGTATTTTAATTATTTTCTTGTTCAGAAAATTATGTAATTAGTATAATGTAGAATTATAAACTATAAAAACTCACTGCACGTGTATTACAACTATTAATTCTATTTGTTTAATGATGCCAATTAATAAATAATTTCATAAATAAATACTGTAGCAGTAACTTATTCTATGAGCAAATAATAAAACATTATTGTCATCAATATTGAGATCAAACCAAGTGTATAGCACCGACATAATTGCTTTGTCAATAAAATTTTATATTTCTATTTACAATTTTTATCTTCTTTTTTATCGTAAATTACTAAATGTATCATTAATTTTTCTTTTAATTCATAACCTAGGTTCTATAAATATTAGGTAACAAATAAAAGTATATATTAAATTATCGAGAATAAATTTGTGATAAAATGTGACTCATAAAATGATGATAATTCTGATAATTCAATTTTTTATCGTAATTTAACAGACAAGTTTTATTAACACCCTAAATAACATAAATTTTTATTAGAATCTGGTGTATAATTTTTTATAATGAGGAAAAATATATTGTTTTAACTTAATTGTCAGATAAATGTGTTTTTTAATTGTATAGATATCGTAGAACAAGATGTCAATGAAAAGCTTTGCATAAAATATTTCGCTCTTATGAACTTATTTAGGATATTTAATTACTGTGAAAAGTAATAGTCATATTTTATTATTACTTTGTGTTGCATGTGATTCATTAAAATATTAAGATTTTTTTTGCTTTTTTATCTGATTCATATGATATTAAAGTCTACTTCTAAAAGACTGGTTTGAAACCCTAGAGGTCTTAATTTAAGTGAAACTTATTTTTAATTTAAGTTGTATTTTATTTTTAAATGTGTCCAGGATACTCTAAAAAGGTTGTATAAAACATGTCAAGATAAAAACTAATGTCTAAATATTGACACTGTGTTAATTCATTACCAATATGTTTGTTTTTTCTCATACAGGCAGGTGGAGTGTTAAATTACTTGTACTCGATCTGCTAGTTCCAGGGCTACAAAAAATAGTTCTGTTTCTTATCACATGGTCAGCCCAATTATATGACTGAAGAATTTAAGAACATAAGAGGTAGAGGTGTAAAAGACACTTATCAGAGTTATCTCCTCTGAAAGTAATGAATTTCATTATACAGTCAGATCCTGTGGTGAATAAAGTAAAAGTTTTATTTCCAGGGTGGAGAGTAGATGCTTTTCAGAGGTCCTGGCTTGCTGATAAGCCTACTTTTCCACTGAGTGAGAAAGGCAATGGTAAACCAACTCACTTTTTGTTTTACTTAGTAAATCCTCGACAGGTTCAAATCTGCCTTTCAGCTGATGACTTTAACAACAACAATTTGTTTATTAATTGTTTTAAAGTTTTAAAGTTAAGAAGTATGTATAATCGAATATCTGTACCCAACTCATACATAAATTATGTTAGAAATTTATTTATTCTTAAAACAAAAAATTTTTTTTAGTTGATTTTAAGTTTCATTAACATCTTAGTTATTTGCGATTACTTTGGGTTTAGGAATGGTGGATTAATAATTTTCCAGACCTTGGCTGGGAATTGAACCCAGTACCTCCGCATTGCAGCATAGCATGCTAATCACTGGGAGGAGGTAAAAAAAAGTTATATGAATTCTTGTATGCTATAAAAGTTTTCACCGAACGAGTAATTTTTTTAGCAGTTTTTAACAAATACACATAACCATGACTTAGTAAAACTTGTGGTAATTTCTTAGTGTATCTTCTCCTTGCACAAAGAGGTTTTTGTTTAAATAATTTAGTGTTGTAATTGTTATTGGTTAGGTCATCAGCCGAAAGGCTGCTTTGAACCTCTAGAGGTTTTCCTAAGTAAAACAAGAAGTGAGGTGGTTTACCATTACCTTTTTCACTCAGTGGAAAAGTAGGCTTATCAGCAAGCCAGGACTTCTGAAAAGCATCTACTCTCCACCCTGCAAATAACACCTTTACTTCATTCACCACAGGCTCTGGCTGTATAATGAAATTCATTACTTTCTGAGGATATAATTCCGATTAGTGTATTTTACACATCTACCTTTTCTGTTCTTAAATGCTTCAGTTATTTAATTGGCTGAACATGTGATAAGAAAAAGAACTATTTTTTTTTAGTCCTGGAACTAACAAATTGAATGCAAATAACTTAACACTCCACGTGTCTGTTATAGGCGAAATTGTTGTAATTATTGACAATTAAATTGCGTACTTTGCTCTAAATACATTTAAAAAATGTATGAAGAAGGTATTGTAAGCAATTGAAGTTTGTTGAATAATGGTCTGCATGAGGTAAGATGGTTTGATCTCTCTCTATAGACCTAATTGATTTTTTGAATTTTAAAAATTCAAACTTCATACCCTGTAAAATTACTTCACATAAGATTGGGAAGTTTGGAAGATAGTGATATGTCAGTCAGTCAGTGAGGGATTTCAAATTTATATATGGAGATATTAATATTAAAGTTTCTAACTAAAATTTATTTTTTATTTATTAGCATCATTAAAATTAATCCTCTGTTGGGGCTTTCAAGTGACAGTCTCCTTAATGTTGTAACACAATTTTCATAGTACAAAACATCATCTGATTTACTTGTTTGTATTTTTACAATTATGGATAAAAAAATTTAATAGTTTGTAGATAATATCTTAAATACTTTTTTATTTGATGAATTAGAGAATTAAGTATTTTCAAAATTATTTTTTTATCCTTAATGTGTGTATATTGTAATCAGTTCAATTTAAAAACAATAAACAACCCCATGAGATGTTTTTTTATTTTTTTTTTTGGTTTAACGTCCGACTGCTCTGCAATTACTGCTAATGCAGACGGTGAAGGATGAAATGATTTTTGTAACGTATGAAAATATGCCGAGCCTGAATGGGATTCGAACCCAAGACCGCATGAGATGTGGATGATACATAAATGAGGTGTAGTCTTGTACTGTCTCAGGCCGACCATTCCTAAAAAAGTATGGTTAATTGAAACCCAACCATCAAAGTACAACGGTAACCACTGTATAGTATTCAAATTTATCTAAAAGTAACCTTTACTAAGATTAGTACCTTTACTAGGATTTTAACCATGGAACCATCATCTCTGAAATCAGCTGTTAACCAGTTGACAATGACTTTACTAAACCAACCTGGTGGGTTATTTTCAAGATTAAAGTACTTTTTTATTGTTATATTATGGTAATATAAATATACAACAGTACGTTCAGTTATTTTTAAAGAAAAACCTCATGAATTTATTACGTTTTTTAAATACACTTGTATTGTATATTACATTATTATAAAGGGTATTTAACGAGATGATAACAGAATGATTTACATTACTTTTAATGTCACTTATTAACGTACCTTCTTACAAACTCATTTTTTAATGACTTCTCTAGTCGTAAGTGAAGTTCGTTAATAGAGTTTTAAATAAGATAGTTTTTGTCATTTAATTTCTTTCTACTCATTCTTTTTTTAATTTTGCAATCATAGTTTTTAACTTTTTATTTTGTCTTTTGTAGCTTTAGTTATTACGTTTACATTTCAGACTGTAATTAAAGCAAATTATTTGTGTCATTCTATTTTTGTGTTTCTACGTAAGATCAATTATTTTTATTCTATATATACTTTTTTATTTATTATTGTATACTATATTTTGTTGTACTGTTTGACCTAAAATTCATTTTTCTTTGTTATAAAGTTTCATATTGTGTAATTAATAGGATTAAAAAGTCAATTATAGTGAATTTGATTGTGTATGTTTGCTGTACAACAAGCTATAATTATTGTTTCTGTCAAAGTTAATTAAAATATTTATTTAGTTCTTAGTGCTAGTTTATAAATGTGAATTAAGTTCTGACCAGTCTAGCAATTAGTCTCTAAATTCTTTGTTAGCGATTTCAAAAATTACAAATACAAGAAATTGTGTTTTTATTGTTTGCTTCAATTTATTTTGAGTAGTTGTGAATGTCAAGTTTGAACATGATGTTTTGTTGAGATCGTCTATTGTAACATTTTACTTTCTCTTGCCCTATATGAATATATAGAGGAGGATAGTATTGTTTTCATGTCAATTTTTCAGAATGAAGTTTTCTCTGGAAATACACATTTTAGGCCCCCTGATCCAAAAAGACGTTTTTAGTGATTGGTCGGTGTGTGTGTGTGTGTGTACAAAATATCTCAAGAATGGAATATCATAAGAAATTGAAAGTTTGAGTTTAAGTTAGGTACCAATAGGGGACCTGACACAAACATTTTCATAAAAATCGGTCAACTGGAAGTAGTAGTTTATTCATTTGTGATTTTTCACTTTTTTGCAATTTCCTAAAAAAACTGCTACTGGAACTTTTTTTTAAATCACCTCATTAACTACTTTTTTATTCTCTAAAAGATAGGGTAAGCGCTATGTCTGCTGAAATTCTTGGGGGGCCTGTGCTCTCATAGGAAAAATAGGATTTTTAAGATTGCGGCCTTAATATGCCTTTTTGGGAAAAAGTGTACATATTAAAAGTTCTACAACTTTTCTTTAAGTGTTTATTTTTGTAAAATGCTTAGTTTAGCATCAATAATTAGTGATTTTCTGTATTTTTTATCAGAATCGGAAAAACATGGAATTCTTCAATATTGTGGTATGCATTTTATGACAAAAGTGCATGTAATTAAAGTTATAGAAAATTTAAAAAAATCTACAACTTTTATTCAAGTATTTTCTTCTGTAGAACTAGTTTAGCACCATTTAATGATTTTCCATATTTTTAAGCCAGAAATTGATTTTCATTTGCATCATTCACTCATGATTAAAATAAGGTGAAGTTTTTCTTTTTATGTTGTGTACTAATATTAAACTTAGATTATATTGTTTATTAATTATATTGGCAAAAGAAAATCATGTGAGTGTTTCAGACCATATTTTTAACTATAAGTAGAAAATATGAAGCAATCTATCTGCATTATTGTTTTCCTATTATTGAAATATTTAAGTGTACTTAAATTATTCTTTTGTAATGTTTTAGATTAGTCGTATCTCAAAATGGTCGTGCGCTTCATATAGTATTTCCTCATCAGTTCCTTGATTCACCAGAATGGTTTGGTGTATCTACAGATGAATATTTTCAGGTAAATTTTAAATGTACTTTAATATTTAATATTTTTGCTAAAATTTATAAATTGTTATTTTAGCATTTGATTGTTGTTCTTTTTTGAATAGATCGTAGATTTTACTTTTCAAAGGTGTTGGGAAAACAACTGGGTTTATATCTTTTGATTAGTGAATATGCATATTTTCTATAAATATGAATAGAATTAAAGGGTTTCAAATTTGACATTCAAACCCATATGGGTTTGATATTTTCTGAAGGAAAATATCAAACCCATTTTTTTTAAATTTCTAATTTGTGTACATTGAAATCTGTTCAATTTAAGAACAATAAGCAACCCCTTGACCCAATGAGATGAGGATGATATTTGAAGAGCTGAGTGGATAAAAGTGCTATGTGACATTTTTTAAAACAAAGTTTTTATGATTGACGAATATTAGATACGCCTTTAACGGGTAGGTGGAGTGTTAAATTAATTACACTCAATCTGCTGGTTCCTGGGCTACAAAAAATAGTTCTTTTTCTTATCACATAGTCAGCCAGTTATATGACTGAACTATCTAAGAACAGAAGAGGTAGAGGTGTAAATGACACCAAACAGAGTTATCTCCTCTGAAAGTAATGAATTTCATTATACAGCCAGACCCTGTGGTTAACACTTACCAGAACACATCGGTCAATTTGACCAATGGCAATTTTCGCGCCCCCATATTGGCACTACTGATTAGCGTAGGCGCTTCCCGCTCTCAATACCTTCCTCCCTCCTCCTGCGGGGCACGCTAACGTAGTATGGGTTAGTTTCATCTCGAGCGTCTCTTGGTGCATGCGTTCTGTTGTTTTGTCGGGCGGTCAGATTTACCGGGTGTGTACTGGACCGTTATACTGGTATCGGTTAAGTTGACCGTATGTGTTCGGTAACGTAGACTGTGGTGAATTCTTATACGTCTTATTCGTTCAATTTATTATTACTTTCATCTATTACTTACTTTTTTATTATTATTCATCGTCTTATTTTGTTATTCATATTATTTATTTTTTTATTCATCGTCTTATTTTGTTATTTGTATTATTTATTTTTTATTTTGTACATATTTCGCACGTAAAATGGACCGTTCTGGTACAAGTAAATCCACGAGTACATCTTGGACAGTGGGTGATCCAGATTTTGAAGCCCAAGTTCGTAGAGTATTAGAGGAAGATGTGGACGACCCAAATGATTCTGACGAAGAAGATTTAGTTGTGGATGACTCAGACGCTGACCCCGACTATGTGATGCAAGAGAGTGAGGAAGATGAATCAAGTAGTTCGGACGATGACGCATTGCTGGATAAGGACATGGGTGAGTCAAACGTAGTAGTAAATGCTGTTGCTCCAGATACTCCCCTGCCACAATATTTTCTGGAAAGGATGAAAAAAAGTGAACAGGGCCCTCCAAATGCATGGAAAAGCACTCATCCTCCCCGAAATGTTAGAACACCTGCCAGAAACATCATAAGAGGTGGATTGCCTGGGATTGCGGGGCCTGCTCGAAATTTAGGAGAAGCATCCAAGAAAACTGATATATGGCAGCTGTTTTTTGATGAAGAAGTTATCTCCCAAATAGTTACTAATACTAATATAAAGTTGTCATCGATTCGGGAGAAAATTCCACCTGGGAGAAGTAAAACAAATTTCAGAAACACTAACACTGATGAGATGAATGCCCTAATTGGACTACTACTATATTCATCAGTTTTAAAATCAAACGATGAGAATATGGAATCGCTTTTCAAAAAGGATGAGTGTAGTCGACCAATCTTTCGGGCTACCATGTCCCTCAATCGCTACAAGGCTCTTGTGGCTTCTTTACGGTTTGACGATACTCAAACCAGGGAACAGAGAAAGCAGACAGACAAAGCGGCACCCATATCAGAGATTTTCAACAAAGTCATGAAGAATAGTCAGGCTGTGTATCGACCTTCGGCATACGTTACCATTGATGAAATGCTGGTACCATTTCGAGGTCGCTGCGCTTTTAGGATGTATATGCCTAAGAAACCTAAAAAATATGGCATAAAGGTAATGTGCCTTGCCGATGCTAAAACCTCTTTCCTGTGCAATGCATACATTTACACAGGAAAAGGAAGTGATGGAATTGGATTGACTGAAACAGAAAAGAATCTCAGTATCCCTACTCAATCAGTCATTCGTTTGTGTAAAACTATCAAGGGAACCAACAGAAACGTTACGGCGGATAATTGGTTCTCTTCTATCGAGTGTGTGGATGAACTTAGAAAAAGGAAACTTACATACGTTGGTACATTGAAGAAGGACAAACGATGCATACCACTTGAGTTTCTTTCAAACAACAATCGCCCTACCGTATCTACCCTATATGGTTTCAGAAATGACCTAACTCTTTTATCTTTTGTGCCTAAAAAGAACAGAGCAGTTTGTCTCTTATCAACCATGCATCACACAATAGAAACAAATGAAGATAAAAAAAAACCAGAAATTATTTGCTTCTACAATGGCACTAAAGCCGGTGTTGACCTCGTCGATATGAAATGTGCCATATATTCCTCAAGTAGAAAAACCAGAAGGTGGCCACTCGTTATTTTTTACAGGCTTGTAAACATTGTCAGTGTCAATGCCTTCATTGTCTACATGTGTTACACCCAAGAAACAAAATTGACTCGCTTTGCCTTCATCAAGAGCCTTGCAAAAGAGTTGATTTCCCCTCATCTCCAACAGAGGATCACGGAAGTGGCTAATCTTCCAAGGGATTTGAAACAAGAGATAAACAAGATACTAGGAAATGAACCTGATGCTCCGCAGCGGGAAGGCGTGCCTGAGGACCGTCTGCAGAAGAGAAAAACTTGCGAGAAGTGTCCTGCAGGAAGCGACCGGAAGACCCAACATAAATGTATCAAATGCAACCTGGCGATATGCGGACAGTGTCAACGAAGAGTATGCACGGACTGTGCATCCGATTGTGTCTAAGAAAGACTTTATCAAAGTAAAAAATTTCACACTTTAGTAAACAATTATTTTTGTTCTCCATAGCGTGTTTTCATATGTTCAAAGGTGTTTAAAGTATGTGTAATAAAGTTTTTATGATCATTTACTTGATGTGTTGTATTTTTCTAACGCCTTAACTTACTTTTATAACATACAAAGTTAAAAAACACGGTCAAAATGACCGGGTGTGTACTTTTACGTTATAACAGACATGTGTTCTTGTAAGTGTCGTGAAGTTGTAAGTGAAGGTTGTAAGTGAAGTGAAGGTGTCATTTGCAGGATGGAAAGTATGTGCTTTTCAGAGGGCCTGGCGTGCTGATAAGCTTTCTTTTCCACTCAGTGAGGAAGGCAATAGTAAAACACCTCACTCCTCGTTTTGCTTTGTAAAACCTCTAAAAGTTCAAACCAGCCTTTCGGCTGTTGACCAAAACAACACGAATATTAGATGTATATTTAGTTACTTACGTGGCTTAGAATGCTCTATTTCAATAGTTTAAGGAATTACAAAATGATCGAGGGGGCATGCACCATATAATTTTCTTTTTTGTATTGAATAAAGGGGTAAAAGTCACACTTGTTCCTCTAGAATAGAATACATTATCATTTTATAGTTACAGTTAATTCTAGTTATAAACATTAAACGTGATCAATAAAAGCTGTTATTAAGAATTTCTTTAAAAGATTCTCTAATAAAAAGCCTTTGTCTTGTATTATTGAAATAGCCTACTGTTCATCCATTCTCAGTGGAAACAGAATTTTTGTGGATGAACGAGTTATATGCAGAGGAAAGTTATAAGAAAACTGATATAGAAGAATAATGTGGAGAAGTAAAATTTGAAGAATTTTTAAATTCATATAGAATTTTTCGTGAAGGAACAATAAGTAGGCACCAAAATAAAATCAATCAACAAACTTACAAAAGTGTCTTAGATTTTTGATCACATTTTCCTCAAAATTGTAATTTTGTAACATAACACCTTCATCTGCTAAGTTCTTCATTTATGACGTGTAAATGAGGTTTAGTCTTGTGTACAGATCCAGGCTGACCATTACTGAGAGAGTATGGTTAATTGAACCCCAACCATTAATGTACACCAGTAACCACAGTCTAGTATTCAAATATGTATAAAAACCTTTATTAGTATTTGAACCAAGAACCTTTGTCTCCAAAAATCAGCTGTTAAACAGCTGACTAGCAGCAACGACTTTATCTCTAGACCAACCAAAAAGTGGGTGGGTTTCAAAACCATAAAATCAATTTTAAAGTATTCATTATAGAATAGTTTCTGTGGCTGCATATATATTTTTATTATTATTTTGTAAACTGTATTTACTATATATTATTTTACATGTTGGTAAAACTTAGTCCAATTTATTTTTATTGGGTGAATGATTCAGAAGTATACTTCTAAGTTTCCTTTGAAATTTTCTTTATTTTAATATAAAAGCAGTTAGAGTAAAACAAATTATCCGAGAATAGAATAGATTAAAACCATTAAATATCTGCGAATAATTTTTTTTACCAGTTTGTTACTACTCGGGCCATATCTCATATGTCACCCCTCTCTATCTATTTATTCCTGTGATCAGACTCCTGTGTACATGTCACCACACTTACCCACACTATAATTCTAGAGGCCTACCACTTTTACCCGCTCGGGGATCCAATTTACCTCTTATTTTCTTTGCCCATCGTTCACCATTCTTAGTGCAAGGCCGTTTCAGTCATTTTTTCCTCAATTTCCTCTATATCATGTTCTGTTTCACTACTATCTCTCTTACTTCTGCATTCCTGACTCGCTCCATTCTAGAGATTTGACAACTCCCGCTTAAGTTTTCCATCTCCTTTTCATTTTTTATCTATCTATCTTTCTTTGTCATTTCCCATGTCTCTTTGCCGTACAGCAAAATTCTTTGAACCACTGTCTTATTTAAATAATTTCTGAATAAATATATTATTTCAAATAATCCAGGTGAATTGTGACATTTATTATGTAAAGTTTATCTCAGTTGTTATTGAACTATTTTTATGGATAATTAGATTAAAGTTAATAATACAGTTCAAGTTTCAAGTGTTATTTGATTACATTATATAACTGCAGATTTCTTATGTTTCTTAACTTAATAGTTTCTTTATTGTTTTTTACTTGTTTTTATGTTATGAACGAGTATATAAGTAGTGTAAGAATCAAGGTTAATTAAGAAAAGTATTTATATTATAATAGTTACATGAATATAAAGCAGTTTTCATTGAAAATTTGTTGTTGGGAATCCAATATGTTTTTTTCATTTTAAAAATATTAGCAGTTTGTAATTTTCATAGTTTTTGATAAAACTTGAAAATAAGGTAAAACATGTAGTATTGTACTCTAAGGTGGATCTGTCTACTGATCACCATACCAGTTTGTTCATCCAACATTTGTAACTTAACTTCTTGAAGAAAATTTCCACCACTAACTAATACATCAATAATTCACTTCAATTTTTTTTTTAAATTAATTTATTTAAAGTAACATCAACTGCTCGGTCATTAGCGACTACGGTGGATTATGTAACATTAACTGTGGAATTTGACACATGAAAATTTCCAGACCCTGGCTGGGAATTGAACCTGGGGGACCTACGTGTAGAAGGCCAATGCGCTAACCACTACGTTACGGAGGCAGCCATTCACTTCAATTTATTTTCATTTCGTTTTATTATTCAAAATGGAAACTATTAAAAATTATTAAAATTATAATTTTACAACTAATAAATTACATATTTAGTAGTTTTCATATCGATTTTTCAAAATTGAGTTTTCACGAGAAATACACATTTTCAAACCCCTGAACAAAAAAAAACATGTTTTTTGTGATTATTCTCTTTGTGTGTGCATGTAAATTAAATATCTCAAGAACGGTATAGTACAAAGTTGAAACTTGGAACTTAAATTAGGTATGACTGGGAGACCCAAAATTTTCATCAAACTTGGTCAACCAGAAGTAATAGTTTATTCGTGTGATTTTTCACTTTTTGCAATATTCTCATAAACAGCTTTTACAATTTTTTTTGAAAATGGCCTGATTTACTACATTTTTTATTCTCTACAAGATTAGGTAAGTGTCATGCTTACTGAAATTCTTGGGGGGTCGGATTGTATTCTTGTGTTAATTTTTTTTGCATTTTATGGCAATAGGTTTACAATCAAAGTTAAAGGAAATTAAAAAACCTACAACTTTTATTTTAATTATTACGTATTTTCTACAATACTTTATTTAGAATCAATTAGTGATTTTCTGTATTTTTCTCATTAAAATCGATAAAAAAGGTTGTGGCCTTAATATAAATTGTACGACAAAAGTACATATAACTAAAATGATAGAAAATTAAAAACCTACAACTTTTATTTTAAGATTTTTTTCTAAATTCTATGTAATTTTTTTCTACATAATTTTCCATATTTTTAAGTCCTATAGACATTGATATTAATTTTACTTCATTCACTCATGATTAAACATCGGTTATATTGTTCTTTATTTACATTTGCAAGAGAAAGTCTTGTAAGCGTTTCACACCACATTTTTTAAGTTTTGATTGACGTTCCTTATTAATATGCTTACATTTTTATTTTGTGTCACCTTTTATCCAATAACTTGCTATTTTCAATTTTATATAAATTCTTCTTTATCTTTCCTTAATGACTTACTAAGATTAAATGGTATTATGTATAATTAACTTGTGTCAGCTGTCTCATACGACCCTATTGATTAATTAGGGTTGAAAGTCTTTGCTTATTATGAAGGATTTCATGATAAAATTTCTTGATAAACCTTTTCTGAATACTTGTTTATATTATACATTGACTTTGATGTCAGTTTCAAAGCTTTTTAGCTAATATAATCATTTTTGAACCGTAATTTTAGCACTAATCAAGAAGATGTGGTTTCATTAACAAAATCTATTTGAAAACAAGCCCTCTGTATCCTGTCATAGAGGTTTTGTATCTCTTGCAAATTTTTGTTTTTTTTAATAAAAATTTTTTTTAATGAGTTTCCAGAGGTTTATAAAACAAATCAAATTGCAAAACAACTTTTTTTACTTGGTATTACACAATTACATAAAAATTTTGGATAATTTCTTCAAAATCTCTTTGATTTGTATAGTTAATTAATATATCAATATAATTTTGTTTTAATTTTAAAAATTCACATGATTTATTTTTGATAAATCTTCTTTTTATACCACTCTTGTTCGCATTTGGTGTTCCAAAAAAAAGTTTTAGCATTAGAGAAACAAGTAATTAATTAATAAAAAGATAAAATTGCTAAAAAATATTAAAAATGTCTATTCTGGAATAAAATTTTAATTTTTTTCTATAAATTCTGTTGTGTGTTTTATGAAGCAGTATTTTGTACGCTTCAGGTCACAAAGTAATTATCAACTCTGCACAGCGTACCTATAATGTTAGACATAAAATTTTTGTGGTATAATAAAAAAAACGAAATGGTTGAAAAGATTCTTGACTCTGTTGTAAAACGCTTTTTTTAAAGCTCTCTTATGACTAGAAATTCTACTATATTTCCTTCAATGGGGTAAAAAAGAAATGTTTAAATATTTTTACTTTCTCTTGCCTATATGAATATATAGCAAGGAAAGTATTGTTTACATGACGATTTTTCGATATTGAGTTTTCACTGGATCTACACATTTTCAGATCCCCTGAACCCAAAAAACATGTTTTTAGCGATTGGTCTGTGTGTGTGTGCGCGTGCGCGCGCGCGTGTGTGTGTGTGTGTACACAAAATATCTCAAGAACGGAACATCGTACGAACTTGAAACTTAAGTTACATACCACTATCGGACCCGACATGAACATTTTCATCAAAATCGGTCAACCGGAATGACCGTTTATTCGTGTAATTTTTCACTTTTTTGCAATTTTCTCAAAAACTGGTCCTACGATTTTTTTTAAAACCGCCTCATTTACTTAATTTTTTATGCTCTGCAAGATAGGGTAGGCGCCATGTTTGCTGAAATTCTTGGTGAGGCTGTTTTCACGAAAAAAAATTGTTTTTTTTTTAAGATTGCGGCTTTATTATGCTTAACGATTATGCTTTATTATGTATAACGCTTAGTTTAGCGGTAATTAGCATTTTTCTATTTTTTCTTACGAAAACGTGTGAAAAATCTATTTTTTTAAGAATTCGGCCTTAGTATGCCTTTTACGACAAAAGTGTATATAATAAAATTTATAGGAAATTAAAAGATCTACAACTTTTACTTACACCATTTTTTGTACAGCGCCTAGTTTAGCTCGAAAGAGTGATTTTCCGTATTTTTAAGCCAAACTGAGGTTGATTTTCATTTTGCGTCTTTCATATATGATTAAAATTAGGTTATGTTTATTGAGGTTAGTTTTTTGTTTATTTCTAATGTTTTATTACCAACGTTAGGTAATATTTTTAATTATGTGCATTGGCAAGAGAAAGTTGTGTGAGTGTTTCATACCAGATTTTTTATTTTTATTGTTTTATATTTTAAAGAAATTGTATTTTTGAAGCCCAGCCAAATTGTGTGTTGCCTTTTTGTTATTTGTAGAATGTGTAGGCTTGAAAATGGATAGGGATTGTTCAATAATTGTACATCAGCTGGTCACTAAAAAATTGGTTGCTTACCCAATTCATAGTAAAATTGAGTTCACATTGTATAGTTAACTAGAGTGTCTCTTACACTAATACCTTTCTAATTTATCATACTCATGAACGTAAGAGTTACAAAATAGAGAGAATTATGTATTATGGAATTATAGCCATAAAAGATTAAAAAATCATCTTAGTTAGTTGCATAAAATATTAGTTGTTCCAAGGCTCCAAAAAATAGTTCTGTTTCTTATCGTATGGTCAGCCAATTATATGACTGATTCTAAGAACAGAAGAGGTAGAGGTGTAAGAGACTCTAGTCAGAGTTATCTCTCTGAGAGTAATGAATTTCATTATACAGGCAGATCCTGTGGTGAATAATGTGAAGGTGTCATTTGCAGGGTGGAGAGTAGATGCTTTTCAGAGGGCCTGGCATGCTGAATAAGCATAGGCTACTTTTCCACTGAGTGAGGAAGGTAATGGTAAACCACCTCAATCCTTGTTTTACTTAGTAAAGCGTCTAGAGGTTCAAACCAGCCTTTCGGGTGATGACATAAACAACAACAAAATATTGGTCTCACAGTATATTGCAACCTGTTCAATTTAATTAACCCCATGGTCTAATAAAATTATGTTGATATGTAAACGAGTTGTAGTTTTGTACAGACTCAGGCTGACCTTTCCTGAGAGAGTATGGTTAATTAAACCCCAACCATCAAAGTACGTGTATGCCAGTTATTACTGTCTAGTATGCAAATTTGTTTAAAAGTAACTACCTTTGTTAGGATTTGAACACAGAACTTTCGTTTCCAAAAATCAGCTGTTCAACAGCTGAATTGCAACGACAACTTTACCACTTGACCAACTCGGTGGGTTAAAATATGTCGTAAATCATGATTTACAGTTGTATACAAATAGAATAATTATTAGAAAACCTAGGTAGATGAGAGATTAGATTCCCCTTTGTTCCTATAAATTGCCTTTTCATCTGGTGCTACGGTAAATTTTAATTGCTGTGTACTGATGTATTGATAAAGTTCATCTCATAGAATTTAAGATGTATATGTTCGGCTGCCTTTGTAGCATAGTGGTAGCATGCTAGCCTACAATGCGAAGATCCTGGGTTTGATCCCTGCTAGGGTCGGGTCTGGAAATTATTAAAATTCAAAACCCACACTTAAAGTTAGTTAACCGACCATAGTCGCTAACCAAGCTGTTGATGCGACTTTAAAATAAACTAAAACAAAATATTATCAAATATCAAAGTTTCTATTACATCTTACTGAGCTTGTCAACGGTTTTTAAACATTACTATTTTAAAAACTAACCAAGCTGGTGGCATGATTTTAAATAAACTAAAAAGAAGTTGTATGTGAAACTTTAATCTAACATAATGATTAAAATTTAAAAATTAAAACATAAAAATGAAAAGGTAATGTTTTAAAATTGTTACAGGTCTCTGTGACTGCAATGGAAGAATCACGTGTTTTATTATGGCATAGAGATAAATTAAAATTATCAATTATTACGGATCAGTTTCTTCAAGCAGTATTTGATCATATTCTAGGCAGAGATGTCGTCAAAAAATTAATGCAGGTATGAATTTTTTCAATATATTTTATTAAATTTTGTATGTAATTTGCGCATGGCTGTAGTGGTACCAAACAGTTATGATATTCTAAAAAAATATTAAAATTTTAAAGTATTATAAAAATTAATTGTTTGGAATATTTTTTGAAAATATGTTTGGATTACCCGTTCCAACATTTACTGAATATGAGTAGTAAGATATGTAAAAAAATATGAAAATCTGCGATATTTCCTGTTATTTTTTAATGTATAAAAGAAAACTCATTTACTTTATTGTTATGCAAAACTAGAGTGCAGTGGGATTTATATATTTTATATTTTATATAGATGCATAATTTTAAGTAGAAAATATGAAATTTAGTTTGATAAAATAACAGTTTAATAAAAAAAGTAGCTGATTTATTAAATGGAGAGTTAGGTAGTAGTATATATAGCATGTGAATTGGCTTACAAAAAAGCTTAGTATGAACTTAATTTTTAATTTTCTTTTTTGAAATTTTAGTTTTACTTTTTATATATCTTAATTTATCTCTGTTGTACTTGTGTAAATAAATTTTTATAAAAATAGATTTGTGATAAATTTCATTACTATGTTAAACCTTTTGATTTTTGTATCAAAGTTAAATAATTCATATTTTTGGGTTAATCAGATTTAAAAAAATTTGCGTAAGTGTATTAGTAATTAAATCGAGTTCTAATATAAAATAGTAAAAATAATTAATTATAGTAATTAGTGGGTTATTTTAAAAAATGCTTATTTTTACCATCTTTAAAGAATATCCTCCTTTTTCAGTTTCTTGAAAAGATCAGACATGATTATTTTATATTAAAAAAGAAATGATTTAATCAAGAACCTAAATTAGTTTAACATTAATTTTATCTCGAGTCAACATCTAAAATTACAGTTAACCCAAATTTCAGTAGAACACATTGGTCTAGAAATTAATTTAGTCATTTTATTTGGTAATTAATTGGATAATTTTGTGATTTTTTTAAAAATATATATTATATTTATTTTTATCGTATAAAATTTGTAGCGTATCAGTTTTTTAGCCTGTAAAAGCTGTGGAAAATGTATAAAACTTTAGCGTGTGTAATAGTTATTAAGTAGTTTTTGTTATGCTTGTAAGTAATTTTAATGAAGTGTTAATAGTATACAGTAGTAGTACTATATTTTTGACAAATGAAATAAAATCTGTTTATCTGATTTTTCATAATCAATTTTTGAAGTTTTAGTCGAAAATTCAGGAAATATTATCTAAAAACAATATGTTCATTTCAATTTTTTTAGTGTTTTTTTTTTTAATTTTCTTATTACTAGAATAAAAGTTGAAGTTCCTAGTTCAGTTCCAAATCAGGGCCTGAAGGTTTATGCGATGAAATTCTGTTGTTACTGTTCCATTGTCCATTGTTGTGGCTAATGAACAAGCTGTTTTAAATAATCCTAAATATAGTAATAAAATATTAAATGCCCACTTCCAGGGCCCAGTGGTTAACATGCTATGCTGAAAAGTGGAGATCCCGGGTTTGATTCCCAATCAGGGTCTGGTATATTATTACTAGTTCAAACCCACTGTTCCTTAACACAAAGTAGTCGCTAATAACCAAGGTGTTCATGGGATATAAAAAAACTAAAATATATACATACATAATTATACAAAAATTTTAGATCACTTCTGTGATGTATCACGGCTTCACAGAAGCCGTAATAGATCTGCTAGACTGCAAAGTGAAAGGTCCCAAGTCGAATACCCAGCTAGGATCAGGATGTTCTATACATTAAAAACTATACTATTACTGTTTTGTTACCCATTGAAGTCTCTTATGACTAAGCAGTGAATTCCATTTTCAGAATATGAATTTACAGTGTGAAAATAATATAGGGTTATCTAAGATGGACATTTTCAGATAGTTCTTTACAACCTATTTAATGGTATGTAGGTTTGGTTCATCTTATTGGGTAATGATGCTTACCTAAGCTGGGATTTGTCTGTAGGTAGTGATTGAGGTTACATCTTTTTCTTCAGGTGCCTCCAAATGTTTGCGACCATTGTTGAAATTTGTCACTTTGTTCATTGCACTGCGAATTAGGTCTTCTGAGCTTTTTCCAAACCAAGTTCTCAGATTTTGAAGCAATGACACCCTTTTCTGCCAGTTCCTTTTTTCTGTATATTTCCCGCTGCATAGTGGCTTGCAGTAACGAGTATCTTGATCATTTTGCATGATATATCCTAAATATTGGAACTTTCCACACTTGATGGTGGAAATTATATCCACGTCTTTCTTCATTCTCCCGAGAACCTTTATATTTGGCATCCAATCATTCCATGGAAACGTCAACATTCATTTGTAGAGCCACATCTCAAATGCCTCAAGTTTCCTTGTGATGGCTTCATCCAAAGTGAGGTGATGTATTGTTGTTAAAGTTATTATCAGCTGAAAGGTTGGTTTGAACCTTTAGAGGTTTTACAAAGTAGAACGAGGAGTGAGGTGGTTTACTATTGCCTTCTTCATTGAGTAGAAAACACATATTTTCCATCCTGCAAATGACACTCTCACTTCGTTCACCACATGGTCGGGCTGTGTAATGAAATTTATTACTCTCAGAGGAGATAACTCTGTCATTTACACCTCTACCTCTTCTGTTCTTAAATAGTTCAGTCATGTAACTGGCTGACTATGTGATAAGAAAAAGAAATATTTTTTGTAGCCCTGGAACTAGCAGATCGAGTATAAATGATTTAACACTCCACCTTCCTGTTATGAGCAAGTGAGGTATATAAAAATGAAAAAGTGCCACATACGACTGCGAATCAAACCCAGGATCCTAGCATAACCATTTGTGCTGGCCACTACACCAATGGTGTATTGCTTTTAAACTTCTACTAATAATTTTATTTTTATTGAAACTTCAAAAATTGATTCAGTAGAATTAAAATAAATATCCTTAAATATTATGTATTGAAAGCCAAAAAGAATGATAATGATAACTTCATACTATGGGGGAAATATAACCTCTTTCTCATGTATACTGGTAAATATTTTTCGGTACAAATTAGTTTCTGTGAATTCAAAACATATTGGCTTTCGGTTATACAATAATGTTGATGATATAGGTAATTTTTATTTAAGTCTTCTATTTTTATTTTAGTGCTTCTGTGCATTTAAATTCTTGTATTTCTGAATTTATTCGATTGAAAAATGAGATAATTTTTGAAAAATGCTGATGCATGTTTAACAATGATTTAAAACATTGTATTTTTAAATAGACGAATGGTTCATACTTGTTTAATAGCTTATTAGTAAGTAATTTCTTATCGGTATTTTATAAATTTAAATGTTATCGCTGACTTATAAAATTGCTGCTTTTGTTATTTATTGCGATTGTCCGTAGTTGTTTGTTACCGAATGTTATTAGTCATCATCTTGTGCTTTGTTTTATTGCAGATGCCTATAGATGATCATTCTTCCAGTCCCGAGGTCTGCTCTATGTTTGTCTGTTTATATGTTTTTGTTTTTCATATTTTTTCTAATGTTTTATAAAATTTTGCATTTTTCGCATGTTTATATAAATTTTTAAATTAATATTGCATTGGCTTATGATGATGGCTTTTAGTTAATATTATAAAATTATGAATGTAACTTTAAAATAAAAAATTTTTTTAATATATTCTGAATAATATGTTGAAGTTTTTCAAAATATATAATAAATGTGAATTTAGGATCCTTAAATTACTTAAAATATATTAAAACAGGTTATTAAAGTAAATTAGATGTAAGATCATTACACATTCAATAAATTTTTTCACCGAATTCTTAAATGCTTGACTCTATTCCCCACCAGTATATATATATCTAGTTGCTTATGATAAATTATTTTAAAATACTCACTGAGATTCTCACGTCAAAATTAGTAAAAAATCTCAATAAAATGAGACTTAGTATAGTTTTTTTTATATATGTATCGGTAGGTTCTATGACTCACCTGCACTTTGGATTTAATTATTATATTACTTAATTTATATTCACGTGTCACATTATAAATACATAAAATACTTGCAATTCGCTGCTCGCTGCGCTTTACGGCAAACTAAACTTAAAACGTTTAATTGCTCACACAAATGTACTACACGTTGAAAACCAAATCATTTGTGCAAATAAAATCAATTAATACTGGAAACAGGAATTTTTTCGAAATTAGTATAAATCAGTAGTGGAAGGGAAGAAATACTACCTGAGAATAACTGAATATGTGTTATTAAAAAAAGTAGGTGAAATATATTTAAAAAAAAAAATGTTACAATCTTTTTATTTGTGGAATGTTTTTATAATATTCCATGCAGAAACTAGATGTGACATTAATTTTTGGAAACCTGTCCTTTAAATAATTTTAAAAATTTTTGGAAAAAGGAAACAGTAAAAGATGATATTTAAGGTTAGTATGTTGGTATTGTACCGCACACATTGTACCTGACTATAATTCAATACATTATACGGACGTTAAACTAAAAAAAAAAAAAAAAAAAAAATACATTATAAATATGATAGATGGTAGAACAGATAGAATTGATTTTTACTTTCTCTTTGCTATATGAATATATAGGAAGGAAAATATTGTTTCATGTTGAGTTTTCACCAGTTATACATGTTTTCAGATCCCCTGAACCCTAAAAAACGTGTTTTTAGCAATTGGTCTGTGTGTGCGTATGTGAACTAAATATCTCAAGAACGGAAAATCGTATGAAGTTGAAACTTAAACTTAAGTTAGATACTACTAGAGGACCCGACACGAACAATATCATTAAAATCGGTCAAACAGAAGTAGTATTCGTGTTATTTTTCACTTTTTTGTGATTTTCTCAAAAACGGCTCCTACGATTTTTTTAAAACCTTTCATTTACTGTATTTTTTGTGCTCTACAAGATAGGGTAGGTGGCATGTCTGCTGAAATTCTTGGGGAGGCTGTGCACTCATAGAAAAAAATGGTTTTTTAAGATTGTGGTCTTAATAGGCATTTTAGCACAAAATGTATATAACAAATGTTGTAGAAAATTTAAAAACTACAACTTTTATTTCAAACATTTTTTTCTATAACCCTTAGTTTAGCGGTAGTAATAAGTAATTTTCTGGTTTGTTCATAAAAATCTGTAAAAAAATAGTTTCCTTAAGATTTCAACCTTAGTATCCATTTTACGATAAAAGTGTATAGAATCAAATTTATAGAAAACTAAACGATCTACAACTTTTATTTCAAGCAGTTTTCTCTACAGAGCCTAGTTTAGCGTCAATGAGTAATTTTCCTTATTATTAATCCAAACTTAGGTTGATTTTCATTTTGCATCATTAAAATTAGGTTATGTTTGTTATGGTTAGTTTTTTTTTATTTCTAATGTTCTATAATTAATGTTAGGTAATATTGTTCATTTTTGCACTGGCAAGAGAAAGTTGTGTGAGAGTTTCACACCAGATTTTTTATTTATAAATGATGTAATCCCATGTAGGCGTACTCTAGCATAGCTTTTGTTACTTGTGAAACTTTAATCTTTGCTTTTACAGTCAAGAATTTTTAAAAAAAATTTTCCGGGTAGTTTCTAATAATACCTTGTTCAAAAAAACAAATGTTTTAATAGCCATACTAATATTATACTTCTTTATATTATTTATATACATTTAAATTATTAAAGAACTTTAATGACCCACTAAAAACAGTAACATTGTTATATGAAATTTAGAGCTAATTGCGGTATATTTGTTTTACAAACTGTACAGACATGAGGAAGTAAAATTCTAGATTACATAAATGATTATATTTTAAAATTTCTTTAAATAAAAACAAAGAATATCAAATATTATGACTCCATAAAATGTCTTGTAATATACCTACGGAATTGTCAGCTCCTGTAATATTTGCATATTTAAAGATTTCTCTTGTTTGTATAATTTAAATTCCTCAATTTTTTTTTACAAAATTAGTTCACATTAATGAATACAATCATTATATTTATCTAACTCTACTTGTCGTAACTTACTTGGGAAATTAGGTTATACTTTTAAAGAAATTGGTTTAATACTTGACCAATCTTATAAAATCATTCTTTTATCTTCGTACGATAATAAAAAAAATATTTTAGTTTCGCTTCTTATTTAATGTTATTAAAAAGAGTGTGTCTATTGAACAATATCTTCATTAATATTCGTGTAAATTTTATCTCAGTTGATCAATTATTCAGATGATTATCTATAAAATTTAAATTGAGTTCTATTTCCAGTAATATAAGTCATTGTGAATTTAAACTATTTTTTTTTTCAATGAAGATATTTTGAGTATCAATTTTTAAGGTCATTGGCCTGCAAAATTTAAATAATTTGTTATCAAGATAATTGTTTTACTATTAATAACGCCAAAGATTTCAGTGATTTTAATAATGTTGTTATGCAATATTATTTTAATAAGGCTAGTATTTTGTATAGCGGAGTTGATAGCATAGCCAACTGTGAATTTGAATATTCTATTTAAAGATCCATTACATTCTTTTTTACATAATAACAAAATAATTTTTTAAATGTTACATGGAAAAATTTTAATATTTCATTAAACACTGCTAAAAATTAAAATAATAATACAGTACTCGTTTCCTGTTTTAGTGTTACCTAAAAGCTTTTTGGAAAGTTATGCAGCTCCTTCTTTGGTAGTTCAGATACTATATTTATATACATATATATTTTCCAAGTGGCATTTCCTAACCATTCGGCATTTCTCGCAACCTAATTTCCATGCAACTCTATCCTGCTAGTCATCCTCCCTCAAATCTCTAAGGCTATCACCCGAAATACTCTTTTCTATCAGGACTACCTCAGTCTCCCTCTCCCTCACTTCGGCTCCAGAATCCACTTCCATATCATCTGAGACCTCCACGTATGCCTCAGACTTTCATATATGCCCATATCAGTTCAATCTTTTTAGCTCCACTGTTTCCAAAATGCTGACATGAACTTCAGCTCTTGCCCTGACAACCTTATTTCTAAGTGTCCATTCTCGTGACTCCACACTCTGATGCCAACAGTTCATCTCCATTTCTTTAAGACTTTTGGCGTTTCAATCTGACATCTCATACACCTCTGCTGTATAGATACCAATACTTTCAATCGGTTTCTTTAAAGCAGTTTCAGAAACTGAAAATACTATTTATAATTGTAACTACTGGGTTGTCACTGAAGGTGCTGTTTTTTAATGATGCGGCAGTTAAAAAATACCTATAGTATGTTAAATGAACAAAAAATGACCAAAAACACCTACACAAACTGTCTTTAAACCATCAGGTACTGCATCACCCTTATGTCCCAGAAAATGACACTGAAATGTTGTAAATGAACCATTATTTTTTAATTGTACTGTAGGTTCAATTTATAAGACAGTATTGGTTAAGTAGAAAACATACGAAAAGGTTAAAGAGGGAAATTTTTGTTATTATTATACTGCATTCACTACTGCTAGATTAAATTTTTTTTTTTTTTTGTAATCCCTAATTTGTGTACGTTGCAATCTGTGTTCAATTCAGAACACTAAGCAACCCCATGACCCAATGAGATGAGGATGATGTGTATTACGTGTAAATGAGGTGTAGTCTTGTACAGACTCAGGCCGACCATTCCTGAGAGAGTATGGTTAATTGAACCCCAACCATCAAAGTACACCGGTAACCACTGTCTAGCATTCAAATCCGTATAAAAGTAACCCCCTTTACTAGAATTTGAACCAGGAACCTTCGCCTCCGAAAATCAGCTGTTAAACAGCTGATTTTGGCGACGACTTTACCTCTAGACCAACCCGGTGGGTTATTGCTGGAGGGATTTTTTTCATAATTTTGTAAATTACCCTGTCAGCTGTTTTATGTAGTAATCGATTTATTTATATCGCATATAAAATTTTTAGTTACCATTGTAAAATAAAGTTTAAATCGTTCTGAAAATTTTATTCTTAAATAAATATGAATAATATAAAATATTTTATGCGAGATAAGTAAACATTTTATTAACATATTTTATGTAACATTAGACTATGAATTACAACCATAAAAATAAAATAAAATTTGTAATAAAAACAATTGAAAAAAATCTGGAAGGAAATTTCTAATTTTAACAGGGAATTCGTTTAAAAAGAAATCTAAAATGTCCCTCAGGGGAAAAGTTACTATCTTCATAATTTGAAACAACTGCAGATATTTGCAATTATTTAGTATCTCACCATAATAGATCTCTCAAAGTTCAGATTTTTGTCTTAAATGAGCAGTTTCTTATCTTTCCTCTGTGTTAACTCTAAATTTTCAAATGTAATACAGTATTTTTCTAGACTATAACTTATGCACCCTACTTTCTATGGTTCTCATTTTAAATATTTTACATGTCGTGGAATATAGGAGATAGATATCCCTACTTGTTAATATAAAAAATCCCTTTCGTGAGACATCAACTCAAGCCAAGTAAAAAATAAGTAAATAAATAATAAATAATAGTCTCATGGTTGGTGGAAAATTTTAAAAAGACTTATCTTTGACTTATGGCAAAACCATTAGTGATTTCTATATCAACTTTTTAAGCGAAATCAAGTTACACTATTTTTGTTTCCAAATTTCGAGTTTGATTTCTTGACTTCCGGTTTCGGGCAACTTCTGATCAAAACTGTAACTTCAAACCTAATGATTTCTGTATTGACTCTTTAAAAGGAATCAAATAACACATTATTTCTAATTCAAAATTCTGGTTGTGGGCCACTTTCGGTCAAAACAGGAACTTTAAAAACCAATTTAGACCCACTACCTTTTTGTATAGATTACAAATCCAAAAACAACATTTGTTGCTCTATTGTAGTTTCTGACTTTGATTTTTTGACTTCTGGTTTTGGGCCACTTCCAGTCAAAACCGGAACTTCAAACCCAATTAAGGCCCACTAACTTTTTGTGTAGATTACGAATCTAAAAATTATTTGTTGCTATCTCTTTCTGACATTTGGGTACGATGGATGGTCAAAAACATGATAGATGACAGTTTTAAAAATTGTCATCAGTCCTTTTACTGAACAGGAATTTTTCATGTCACATTTACATACTGCAGACTATGTTTCGAAATAATGATTACCCAAATAATGTTGTAGTATTGTGTTCATGAACAGTTTTCTTTAAATTGTTCTCTTTTCTATTATGATGCACATGTCTACCATTTGCAAATAATTCATTTCGGTCTTTTGTTTGTTTCTAATTTTTCATCTTACTTTTCACATCATACAAATTTTCAGATTCCTGGATATAAAATCATCTATCATTAGATTCAGTTCATGAACTTCATATCTTAATTTTAGCTCTTTATAAGAAAATGAAGAAATAAAATTGAAATATTTATTTTTTTATTGCAGTCTTCTGAACATAACGTGTCAAAAACTGTAAAGGATAGAAGATCTAATAAGCATTACAACAGTGGATCTATGATTACAAGTCCCAGACAATGGGTAAATTTAATTACCTATTTATAAATATTAATATATTTATAATTGCAATATAATCATATTACTTAATAAGATTTAATTAAAACACATTTTTATTGAAATATTTTAAGATTGTACTTAAATTAAGATATGTGTATTAATTACTACTGCTTTAATTAGGTTGAAAGAATTTATGACAAAATGTTTCAAATACTAATTTTGACATTACAATTTTAGAAAGGTGCCTCACCAGAGCAATTCTGGATGCAAAACAATCATATTCTTTGTTTGATCTTATAACTTCAAAACTATTCCACCCCTGCTTCAGTATTTTTTATTGGGTTTCCAAACAAGTTTCAAAATAATACAACAAAACTTTCAAAGCAATTTTTTTCCAAGAAAAATGTTTCTTGGAATATCATGTATATTGAAAATAAGTAGGACTGCTTCTGTCGAGTAGTGGTACATCACTAGGCTAATCTGGACTACAAAACAGAAGGACCCAAATTCAATTCCTGGCTAGGGTCTGAAATGTTTAACATGAATGTTATTTAACTTACAGTAGTGGTGGAGCAGTTGAGGTGATTTGTATCGGGTGTCCCGTATGTCAGTTTCCTCACATACGGAAGAAGTAAAAATGAAGGCGTTACAAGTTAACGGATAAGAAACCTACAGAGAAGAAAACAGATGTATTATTTGAACTGTACTTACATAATACCTTTAATACCTGTGTTATAACGGTTGTTCAAAATGTCCACCATTAGTGTCTATTCACTTCATTCTATACACTTCATACAATGATTTAAAAACTGATTGACAAATTTTCAACAATAACTATTTATCTTCATTGACGATGTCAAATGCATTTTCTATTATGCTCTTTAGTTTGGCTAGGTTCTGTGGTTTTTAAGAAAACACCAATCCTTTATAATAACCCACAGTGAAAATCACATGGGGTTAAGTCTGGCGAGCGCGCAGGGCAATCAATTATACCACTGCGACCAGTCCATTTGTTAAATTTGGAATTCAAAAGTTCTTGAATTTCGATACCAAAATATGCTAGAGCCCCATCTTGTTTCCAGATGTGTGATTGAAAATTGTAAACAGGATTGTTTTCAAGTTCCAGAAAGACTAGTTCCTGCAGCACCTGTTAGTAAGTTTCCGAGTTAACATTTCCCTCAAAAAATAAGGATCTATCGATTCAGTACTCGAAAAATTTCTCCCCATACCACAACACCAGGCACATTAAGCTCTTCTTGGATTACTTTATGAGGATTTGCATCCAACAAGCAGACGTACTTATGCCGATTAAAACATTCATTGAGTTCACTCAACACACCACAAAATTGATTGCAAAAAATTCGGATCGGCTTCTGCATGAATTGTGACTGTCTCACAGAATTCCAATCGCATATCAGGATCACCCTCATGAAGAACTTGGAGTAAAGATAGACAATATGGCTTAGAGATTTACCTCACTATACGGACAAAGATTAATGTTATACATGGTTGCTGCTAACGTAACAATGTTACAAACTTATTGAAAAAAAATATTCTATTTCATGGGGAAACTGACATATAGGCCACCCGTTATAAGCTTAAAAACACATGTATGTCATAGGTATAACTTCTTTGCACTTCTTATGCCTCTTACTGCATTGGAGTATCCACCCATACACCATACTCTCTCTTGTGCAAAGCCATTCTTTTTACTTCCCGTAGATCCTTACATTTATTCGTAGTTATTTTTATTAGATATTTTTCCTGTTTAATTTGGGCCTTGGAATATTCCTCTTTGCCTCAGGTTCTGATAACATTTCATCATGCATTTTAGTGACTTGGCCGTGTAATCTCACATGTCTCTTCTCTAATGTATTCAGTAAAAATTCTTCTTTAAAATTATACTAAAATTTTAACACTTATACCATCTAGTTTTACACACTATTCTTCTCAGGAATTTGATTTCAGCAGCAATCAGCTTACTAGCAATTTTCTTGTTCACTGTCCAGCTTTCAGCACTAGTTAATATTGGTAGGTATATAGATATAAATTGACATTTTAGTTATCCGTGATAATTTTTCCCTACTACTGTACTGTTTAAGTAACAGTATTCCACTTTTTTGATTTCCGCTGTTCACATATTTATAATTGTCCACTTTTTCCATTTTTTCTATCTGACTTTTGTTTTTTCCTCTATCCTCTTGTGAAATGTGTAGTACTCTTAGAGGCATTTAAGATCATTCCTCTGTCTTTCAGTGCGTAAGCTCACTCTAACTGAACTTTAGGTGTTCCAATAATTGTATAATAGTACAATGTATAGGTAGTGGATGTACCAATCATCTTATTGTATTAAATTATGTTCATGTGTATTTTTTTATGGCCTCCACATCACCCCTTATAGCCATCCTTAGCCCCCAAGAAGCAACAAAAAAGTACAAACGGAAGCGGGACGAATCTACTTAATGGAAGAAAGGCAACTGTTCTGCTGTCTTTCTTTCAATTAAGTATAGAAATCCTTAATTTGCTGCATACCTATCATGGATTAATGGGAGTCAAAACGTACTCCTAAAGAAGAAAACCTTAATTAAGTAAATTTGAATGTCAAGTGCGACACCTAATTCACTTGTTGTCAATAAAAATAATATAAAACAAACAATAAAAAAAATCTACACCACAGGTAACATATTACTAATAATAATTAAAAATAATGATAATAACGAACCGAAATGAAGATGAGTATGGAAATCTTTTATCGGGAGTCCAATGTAACTTTGTAACACTGCCGGGCTACTTGATTCACCCGACAACTTGTCACACGGGCTATCCCTCACTGACCAAAATTTAAGATTTTAGGTTGTTAAATACAAAACAACTTAAAAATTGTTAATGAAAGTATGTGAGACTATTTCCTTAAAAGAGTGTTAAGTTTAGTTTAAATAGGTATTTAAAACTTAAATAGTGTAAATTTATTTAAAAATTAGTAACTTGCTTTGTTTTCATAAAATTTATTTACTTATCACAAAAAAAAACTAATTATTGAAATATTTTTAAGAAACTTACTTTATTTTATTGTTTTAACTGAAACAATCTTATGAAGGCACCTAAAAATCATCCCTGCTAACTTCTTGAACAATATCTGCCGTTATCTCAATTATAATAGACTAATTTTGGAAGTAATTTTAAAAGAAAAACGTATATCTGCTAAAGTAAGAATTGGACAGAAAAATGTTAAGACAAAAATTCTGCCATATTTATTATTTTTATATTGATTCTTCGAAATCAAGTTTTCACCGTTAATACATGTTTTTAGGTTCCCTGAACCCAAAGAAAACTTGTTTTTATCTAATGTAAAACACTAAATCTAATCCGTAAAAAAAATTTAAACTAAATCTAATCTCTAAATTTAATGTAAAACATGCACGCATGTGCGAGCGTTTATTCGTGCAATTTTCTCAAAAATGGCTCCTATGATTTTGTTTAAAATTACCTTACCTACTACATTTTTATGCTCTACAAGCTAGGGTTTGTGAGGGGCTGTGCTCTTGTAAAAAATGGTTTTCTTATGATTGTAGCCTTAATATGCATTTTAGGGGAAAGAAGTTTACGTTTAATTAAAGTTGTTGAAAAAAAATTTAAGTTGAACAGAGGTCGATTCTCATTTAGCATCTTTCACTTTTGATTAAATTATGTTTTTAATTCTAAGTTGTTTACTCATGATTAAACATGAGTTGTATTTTTATATATTTACATTGGCAAGAGGAATTCATGTGAGTGTTTCATACCAAATTTTTTTTACTTTTAACTTTATGCATTTTTTACATTATGTGCACTTCAAGCTATAATGTTGAAAAATCAATTAATTTTAATGCAGTTTTTTCTAGAATATCGTAAACTACTGCTAAAGTAAGCGTTGAATCGGAAAATATTAGACACGAGCCTAAACATAGCATTTTTAATATTTAATATACATTCTTTCTGATTTTTCCTAAACGATGAAGTACATTCTTTTGTTCAGATCTTCTCTTTGATTTGTCGTCAGAATAAACACCTTTTTATGTTTTTCTTTCTTTTTTTTAGTTTTTATTTAAAGTTGCATCAACAGTTGGTTATTAGCGCCTACGGTGGGTTATTTAACTTTAACGGTAGGTTTTGACTTGTAATAATTTCCAGACCCTAGCTAGGAATTGAACCCAGGACCCTTACATTGTAAGTTAGCATGCCACCACTACGCTACAGAGGTGGCCTCTTTCTTTCTTTTTCATAGGAAAAATTGTGAACTCTTTTTCTAAGTGCATCTTGATCTAACCAATCTTCATCCTTAGTAAGAAATTTTTCTCTTTTTGTTCCTTACGAATGCCATCCAAACTTTTTAACTTAAATTTTCAAAAATCTTCTTGTACATTCTTTCGTCATTCATTCTGAAAACATGCCCATAAAATTTTAATTGCCTTTTAATTATTGAAGATTCTAATTTAATTTGCAATACTAGTTTTTATCTTGATCCACCGGGTTAGCCTAGGAGTAAACTCGTCGACATGAGTGAGCTGATTAACAGCTGATTTTCAGAGACGAAGGTTCCTGGTTCAAATCCCAGTAAAGGTAGTTACTTTTATGTGGATTTGAATACTAGACAGTGGTACCAGTGTACTTTGATGGTTGAGGTTCAATAAATCATATTCTCTCAGGAATGGTCAACCTGGATCCGTACAAGACTACACCTCATTAACATCATCCTCATCTCATTGGGTCATGGGGTTGCATATTGTTCTGAATTAAACAGATTGCAAAGTACACACATTAGAGATAAAACAAAACTTTTTAACTCTTCAAAATAATTTGTAATCTTTCTCATCTTCATCGCATAGCAAATTTTCAGTTCATATATTTTATGTTTTCTTTAATTTATTAAATTAATTATTACTTTTATATATTCCATAACTACTAAAGAAAATTCATAAAATTTTATAATCAGTTAAATTTATCTCCATAAATTTATTTGCAAATAACAGTTAAAATGTTTTTGAATTATTCATTTTGTAATATTTTATTCATCTTTACATCATATTTTTCATCTTTTTTACTGAAAATGTATTTATAAATTTACATATGAAAAACACTGTGAAAAATGTGTGAGGATGCAGGAATAGATGAAAGAAATATATGTAGATGATGTTATAAAAAATTGACATACTGATGAATGTTAAGCTTTCAGAGAAAGGATCCAGTTAGTTCTTATTTGAGGTACAATATAAATACGATGATAAAAAGGAGAATGATTACACAAAGGATAAAGGAAAGGAATTCTTTTACTGAAATCAAATAACACTATTTTTGTTGGCAGTATGAAGAACTTCAAACAGCTCCATTGTCAATTGACTATTAGCATATTCATTTTTCTGTTTACTTTTAAAGAATAAATTAAATGTTTATTTAACGGTTTTTCATAAATTTATTTATAAATTTAAATTAAAAATTTCCATCTTGTTTATAAAAAAAATAGAGGTATTAAATCCCCCCCATACTTTTTCTTACGAGGTGGTACCCAAAAGAAACCAAATTATTTTTCAAATGCTATTTATTTTCAATTTTTTTACAAAACAACCTTATCCCCTTCAAAATACTCTCCATTACAATTAATACATTTATCCCACTGGTGCTTCCACTGTTTGAAAATTTTTTTGTAGTCATCTTTAGAAATGGCTGACAGCTCCTCCCTCATTTTTTTTCTTGACCGCTTCAATATTGTCAAATTGGTGTCCTTTAATGTTCCTTTTCATGCGTGGAAATAAGAAAAAGTCGCATAGAGCCAGGTCAGGTGAGTAAGATGTGCAGGGCAGCGGAAACATGCTATTTTTAGTCAAAAAATCTTTCACCGAGACGGGTATGTGGGCAGGTGGATTGTCGTGGTAGAAGAACCAGTCTCCTGTCTGCCACAAATCGGACTTTGTTGACGAACACTGTTTCGCAAGCTTCTTAAAACTTCCAAATTGTCAGACGACGGTCTGAGAGCACACGCTCTCGAATTTTTTAAACATTTTCATCGATTCGGGCAGTTAATGGACGTCCAGAATGAGGTTTGTCATCAATCGACATGTCACCATTTTGAAACCAAGAAAACCACTTATATACTTGAGATTTTCCCATAGCGTCATCTTTGTAACCTGTTTTCAACATTAAAAAAGTTTCACCAGCTCTTTTACCAGGTAGATAACAAAATTTCACAGCTATACGTTGTTCACTTAAACTTGCCATCATAAAAAACGAAACAAGAACAAAACTGCGCTAGCAAAAACAACCACTGCAGATGAATATTGAACTCGCAATGAGTTGCAATCACTGGACTGAACTCGCAATGAGTTGTGCTATACATGTATGTTTGGCAGAAATGCAGACTACACAAGCACCGCCCACAGCAATGCTATTCTGATTACTTTTAGGTAGCCCTTCGTATTTGTAAATTCAAAAATTATACTGGTATAAGACTATGTACTGTGTATGTGTACAAGAATGAGTGCCTTAGAATGACCAGTTGGTCTAAGAGAAGCAGAAAAATTTGTGAGAAAGATCCTCTGCAAGATAATGGTTCCAAAGATAGTAGATGTTGTGAGATCTAGGTGAACGCTACAAGGAAAATAATCAATTAATGGAAACAATTAGAAAAAGAAGACTAAAGTTTTATGGACTCGTATATATAGAATGGGTGACAACTGGTTGACAAAATTCATTTTTAAGATACTAAACAATAGAACTAAGGAGGTGTGGGACAATCGTAGTTAAATTAAAAAATCTCAGTTTCTTAAGTCCTTTACATTTCTTTGATTGAGATTTGACATAAATTTGTATTCAATTATTTATATTTGTATTGAACAGTTTGTATGCAAATAGTAAAGAATTATTAAAGAATTAATTTAGGACTAACCAGTTGAAGCATTTTACGTAATAGTATGAATTTTTCAACATTTACGTTTTACATCCCTGTATAATAGATTTGATTTGTATTGTAAACATAACCTGTCCATATCAATTTTTCAAATATTATTCAAAACAGAATTACGTGCATGTTATGAAGAAGTAGGCTACTTATAAAATTACTTGAAGGTTGTGGTTATACAAGAACCTGTTATAAATGTTAATAAAATGTTACAAAATCAATTTTTGTAAAACGTTTTTGAAGAAATACCAGTTTAACCTTTTTATTAAGACTGTTTAATTTTTCAATTTTTTTCGGTGCAAATAATTTTTTTGTTGGTGTTCCAATATGGAACCAGTTAAAAAAGACCAAGCCAAAAAATGAAATTTTTTAGGGTTTCAGGAAATGGCTTGTAAAATCATTCATATTAAAGATAAAAACTTAATTTTAGTGTCATTTAAATTCTAAACAAATGTATTATAAGATTAAATACAATATTGACACAAACAGACATTGATACAAAATTAACAGCTATACAAGAATAACAGCTGTTACAAAGACGAGCCATCCTTTTCGCATATTTCGTGTGGGTGATAAATCGCCTGCTTGGTCTTTGTTGCATATTACGTGCGGGCGACAGATCGCCTGCTCGGTCCCAAAAGGGTTAACTGTACATCAACTTGTACCAATGCAGTGAGCTATCTTATTTACTTGCTGTTAATATTTCATCTTACCCACCAGGTTGGTCTAATGGTAAATTAGTCACCATGAATCAGCTGTTTTTTTTTTTTTTTGGAGATGAAGGTTCCTGGTTCAAACCCCAGTAAATATACTTTTATATGGATTTGAACACTAGACAGTGGTTACCGATGTACTTTGATGGTTGGGGTTCAATTAACCATACTTTCTCTGGAGTGTTTGGCCTGAGTCTGTACAAGACTACACCTCAGTTACTGGTCGTATACATCATCTTCATCTCATTAGGTTACGGGGCTGCTTAAATTGAACAGATTGCAATGTACACAGATTAGGGATTAATCAGAAATACTGTATTCTATCTTGACAGTCTATTAATTTTTTATAATAATTATTTAATTCCAGTTTAATTTTACTTAATTTGTTAACTACTCCGGAAGAACAATTCATAGAATCTGTGTAGGGGTACACCTATTATACAGATCTTTGTATAGCCACATAATTTAAGCTATTGAAAGTTTTTGCATTTTTGATAAATTTTCAATCTTTTTAATGATTTATGCATGCATTTTTGAGTACTTAGGTTATATTATATTTGTTCACATAGATGTAATTTTTTTAAATGTATATGTTATTACATTTTTCAAAAAAATGTTTTGTAGTTATATGAAACCCACAGTTGGTTTAGTGGTAATGCCATCGCTTTAAATCAGCTGTTTAACAGCTGATTTTTTGGAGATGAAGGGTCTATGGCAAGTCCTAGTATAGGTTTCAGACGAGCTTATGTCCCATAGCCGAGCGAGTGAGAGGGAGATATGTGGCATAACTACGCATACGCCCAAAGGTCTTTACCATTGTAATCCAAATCTGAAAACATACTACAGTCGTTATATTGCTTGTTAGTTTACTGCATGCATAAATGCTTGCTCACAACAATGAGTAAAATTAAAGACAATGTTATTGGAACGGCGCATATGGCTTGGCCGAGTGAGAGCATTATCCATTCTCTCACTCCCACAGCTAGGGGACATTAGTTCATCTGAATAATGTAAAGGTAATTACTTTTATTTGGATTTGAATAATAGACAGTGGTTATCAATGTACTTTGATAGTTGAGGTTCAATTAACCATACTCTATCAGGAATAGAATGAATCTGTACAAGACTACACCTCTTTTACTTATCATACAAATCATCCTCATCTCATTGGGTCATGGAGTTGCTTATTGTTCTTAATTGAACAAATTGCAATGTACACACATTAGAGATTAAACTTCTTTTTGCATAGGGCCAAGTTTAGACCATGTAAGGTGACTTAAGACTATTTGGGAAGCACTTTTTGCACCCCAAATTCTCAGTATTTGGTCTCTGTAGTCTTTTCTCCTTTCTTCTATCCTCCTAGTATTCTGTTTTTGCTCTTTATGAAAGCGCTTGAAATCCGTAATTAGTTGTCTGAATTTGGTTCCGTTCATTAAGTTTTCTTGGTTTATTTTGGTTTTCTCAGTATCCTTTCTGACTTCTTCAAACCATTTACCCGACATTTTAGGTCTATTGTTTAGTGTCTTAAAAATTTATTTTCTCAAACCAGTTGTCATCCATTCTATATAGGAGTCGTAAAATTATAGTCTTTTTCTTATAATTTCCATTAATCAATCATTTTCCTAGTACAGTTCTTCTCGTCCTCATAACCTATATTGTCCTTTTCTTTTATCTTCAGACCCATTATCTTGCAAAGGATCATTGTCTAAAAATTTCTCTGCTTCTCTTAGACTAGCCTTCCCGGTCATTCCAAGGCATTCACTCACTCACAGACACTCAGGTTTTATCACAGTATTATAATATCTAATCTTGGCTTGTCTTGAGAGTGTTTCTTTTTATACAAGGTGAGTTTCTTAGAGTGCAATGGCCATCTTTCCTCGTCTGCTGTTGTTCACTTCCTTTTCACTGGTCTTTGGTTGTATTATCTCCCCGTGGTACTTGAAGCTACCAACTTTTAGGGATTAGGGATTAATAGACAGATAAATAAAATATGTAAAAATGTAATTCTTTTAACCTAACTAACCTAACCATGATTTTAACCATAAAAATTTATTTTACAGTATAATTATAAATATCTGATAAAATTTGCTAAGTTGTTTAATATAGCTTTCAGTATTTTAAAGAAGATTTTTTTCTGTAGCCACAGAGTATGATTATTTAGAAATGTGTTACATGAAATTTTTATTTAAAATTAATTGTTTCTAATAAATTTTAGAAATTCTGTGAATTATGTCTCTGTTTACTGATTATTTAAGGTATGTGTTTTGTTACGAAAGTTGTGCAACTAGGAATATGTTTCTCATGATACTATTGTCTACATCAATTATGGTTAGAATATTTATTTGTAATTTTTATGGGTGCAGTTATAAAGATAGCCTTAGATTTTTTTAAGTACAAATTTCTGTGCTATTCAATTTCATTTTTAATATTACAACTTTTTTATATTAATCATAATTTTTGTAGGTATTTAAATCTGAAGTTTTCATGATTTTTAAAGCACGGTTTGCAGATTGGTTATAATTCTCATCTATCAGTACGTTTACAACAGCAATCTATTAAGATAAATTGATTTTTGCTAAATATCATTTTGATAATATGTTGCAGTACATAGAATCTGTGATTTATCTGACCTATTAAATTGTTCCCTTTATCGATCTCCAGACCTTTAGAGAAGGTCATTTGTTAGCCCATTTCAGCCTAGTTTTGTAGAAGGTAATTCTATATTCTTTTAATAGTTAACGGAGTACATTTTCATGTCTTATAATCATTCAGTTATGTAAATTATGTTATCGTATTGCATTGTTTTAATCAGTTATGCATTCAGAGTTATATTGGTCGGTATAACTGAATTGGATACTTCATTTTAACAATTTATTTTCACCCATAACAGGCAGGTGGAGTGTTAAATGATTTGCATTCGATCTGCTAGTTTCAGGCCTACAAAAAATAGTTCTGTTTTTTATCACATGGTCAGCCAATTATATGACTGAACTATTTAAGAACAGAAGAGGTAGAGGTGTAAAAGACACTATTTAATAGTCAGAGTTATCACCTCTAAAAGTAATGAATTTAATTATACAGCCAGACCCTGTGGTGAGTGAAGTGAAAGTGTCATTTGCATGGTGCAAAGTAGATGCTTTTCGGAGGGCCTGGCATGCTGATAAGCGTAGGCTTCTTTGTTCTTAAACAACAACAACATTTTATATCATAAAATAATATAATATTGTAGCTTCCTCAATAGCGTAGTGGTAGCGAGCTAGTGTACCACGCAGAGGTCCCAGGTTCGGTTCCCGGCCAGGGTCTGGAAATTTTCGTAAGTTAAACCCACAGTAGTCGCTAATGACTGAGGTGTTGATGCGACTTTAAATAAACTAAAAGAAAAAATATGTATAATATTCTTGAAATATATATTTCTAACCACCAGAATGCGGTAACAGAAAACACTTATCATTGTTTATAGCGCTTTCATGTATCTTGTACATATCTTCAGTAAATTAAAAATTTTTAAATATTTTTTCACATTAAAATTTAAAAAGTTTTTAAAAAATTTTTAATTTACTGAAGATGTTTACAAGATACACGAAAGCACTATAAACATTGGTAAGTGTTTTCTGTTACTATATTCTGGTGGTTAGAAATATATATTTCAATTTTAAATAATATGGCAGTTTATAATCCTTCATAGGATGTTTGATAAAATTAAAATTAAAATAATATAATATTCTATAGCACACAACTTGAGGCAAACATTTGTACCAGCATTCATAGTGAATCCATTTAATCTAAATCTTTATTCTTAGATTGAAGTACTGTACAAGTATACCAGTAATAAATTTTTCAATTCTCCAATAAAATCTAATTCAAATCTCCATTTTTTGAAATATTCCCTAAATTGAATATTAACTTTATCTCCTTGAAAAATCCTCCTTAATTCAAATTAAATCACCTCCTTTATTTGAAGTATTTTGAGTGTTTTGTGGTCATGTATATTGTATTTTGTTTAGGTCATCAGCCAAAAGGCTGGTTTGAACCTCTAGACAATTTACTAAGTAAAACGAGAATCGAGGTACCATTCCCTTCCTCACTGAGTGGAAAAGTATGCTTATCACCATGCCAGGCCCTCTGAAAAGCATGTACTTTCCACCCTGCAAATGATACCTTCACTTCAATCATCACAGGGTCTGGCTGTATAATAAAATTCATTACTTCAAAGGAGATAACTCTGATTAGTGTATTTTAAACCTCTACTTCTTCTGGTCTTAAATGCTTCAGTCATATAATTGGCTGACCATGTGTAATAAGAAACAAAACTATTTTTTTTAGCCATGGAACTAGCTGATCGAGTGCAAATAATTTAACCCTTCACCTGCCTTGTATGAGCAGACTTAACCCTGTAAAAGTTAATAGGATGATAAATAGTTACCTAATAACCTCTATGAAAAATTTTGAAAACTACTTAAAAAAACTACCATGTACTGTCTGTCTGTAACTTGATGGCCTCCAACAGAGAAAAGCAATATGCGGATGGAAAAACATTTCATAAAACATACATCTAATTTTTTTTAGTGACTGAAACTTGTCGGGAATGACATATTTTTATAAAACATACTATTGCGGATGTTTTTTGTTTTATAAAACTATATCGAAAAACACACGCTTAATGAGATAATGTATAATTTAGTAAAAGTTTTGTTTTTGAAGAAAAACCTGTTTTTTTTTCAAATACATAGTCATTGTTCAACAATTATTTCATGGATTATCATAATATTTGGCAGGTTTGTTCTGTAATATTTATAGCAAACAATGATGCAAGAAAATTTAACAGAAAATCATTACTTTTTAAGTTACAAGGACAGTTTTTTCTTCAAAAACAAAATTTTTATTACATTGTACTATATCTCATTAATCATGTTTTCCGAAGTAATTTTATTAAACAAAAACACGCGAAATACTTTGTTATATAAAAATACGTCATTTCTGACAAGGTTTAGTGGCTTAAAAAAATTAGAAATGTTTTCTGAAATAGGTTTACAATCTGCATATTGCTCCTCTCTGCCAGAAGCCATCAAGTTGTAGACACTACTTTTTTTCAATAAATTAGTAAAATTAGCGTTTCCTTCTTTGGTTCATTATTTTCTATAGAAATTGATTAAAAAAGTACTCTATATTCATGTGAATTACATAATTTTCTACTTCATTAAAATTTCTAAAGTTGCCAGTAATTAATGTTTTTTTTTTACTAAAGTGGCCTTAATTTTTTTATTTTTAGACTGGTTAATCAAGATTTAATTTTGTACCTCATAAATATAGTGAATTATTTCATTTATTTACAGGTCAGTGAAACCATGTCTGCAGCAAATAATCATAACGGCCATCTTGCGAACGGTATTGATGATTCTGAAGATAAGCCAATGTTAATAGTAAAAAAATCAGGTGATGGTCCTGGAATAACTGCGCTTATAAATAGACAGCTTCAAGGTATTTATTTTTTATCGTAATATTTATATATTATTATTGTTGAATTTTGATTTTTGAAATTTCTTTAACTGGAAATTGAAATATTAATAAAAATTATACCGTGTTTCCTAACAAATCTGACATATAGGGAAATTAACTTTAGAAAATGTACTGTCAACATTAATCTTAATACAAGGGTGTAATCTTACTTTTATTACTTCAGATGTTAGGAGATTGAATAAAAATGAGTCTACAAAAGATTTTAATTGCTAATAATTTAATTATTAATAAATAAACACAAAAATGTTATTCAGTTTCGATATAGTGCGGTACTTACTTAAGAAAAGAAAATTGTTCCCGTTGTTGTCTGAACATTAGCCAAGTGCTTAAAGACAGCAGTTTATTTTTATTTTTGATATTACCGTACGAGAGGACACGAGTTCGAGTTCTACATATTAAAACTTTTTTGTTTTTTTTGTTGATTGATAATTGATTATTATTAATTAAATAATGAAAACCATTTGAAATGAAAATTGTAATTTTTAATTCAACACAATATAACTAATCAGTAAAGTTTTTCCAAAATTTAATTAAATTAATAAATTATTAAAGTTAATAATAATTATTAAAGTTAATATTAAGTTAACAAATTATTTAATAGTAATTTTTATAAATTTTTTATTAAAAAAAGTAAAAATTGTTGAATAGTATGTGGGATTCGAACTCTCGGCCTCTCGTACTGTAATATCAAAAATTAAAATAAACTGACCACTTTATAAGCTCGGCTAATGTTCAAACAACAATGGAAATGAAATTTTTTCTCACGTAAGTACCGCTCTATGTCAAAATTGAATAACATTTTTGTGTTTATTTATTAATAATTAAATTATTAGCAATTAAAATTGTTTGTACTCATTTTTATTCTGTTTCTTAACGACTGGAGTAATGAAAGTACTGGTAACGTGCTATGAGTTGACTATTGCGCCTATCAAGCAGAGGACAGTGTACTATCTATCCTATTTACATCGGCAAACCCGAAAGCATAAAACATATATCAAATGTGTAACTCAAAATGTAACTACCACAAACACTTAAGTAATAAAATTCGGTTCATGACCCATCACAATAAATAAGTAAGGAGTAATGTAATTATTTTAAGAAAGTGAATTGTTTAAAATTCAATTGCAATTTAACACAACTTTACTGAAAATAATGAAATATGAAAACCCTAAAAATACAATAACATTTTGAAATTACCGTTAATTACCGTAAAACTAGTATTACTCATGATAATAAGCTCTCATCGACGGAACTCACGGACTAGTCTATCACTACAAATGTCAGAGTGCAGTAATTCAGTTTACTGCTGATAACCAAAACGAATACTAAATATAGCTTAGGCCTAGTATTATGGCTTATTTAGAATGAATGTTTATTATTAGGATAATTATTAAGAATCAATAAATAATACAATGGGATGTTTATAAAACGACATAGTTGTAAACATAATAAATCAATGCAAGAGTAAAACTACAACATGATGTCATGGTTAGAGCTTTTGCTATGATGTATTTAGAAAAGCATATATAGTAGCACTTTCAACACCTGCATAATCCAGTCTTACTCTCGCTGTCGATCGTCAACTTATATTGCGTTACCAGTAAGATTACATCCTTGTAATAAGATTAATGTTGATAGTACATGGTCCAATGTTAATTTCCCTATACCTCAAATTTGTTGGGAAGCATGGTACTTTTTTGACAAATTGAATTGACTTATCACTTTATCAATAATTTATAGTTATGATCTTAAAATTTTCTATGAAATTGTGTTTTCTTAATTTTTGTTTTAAATTAATGACAAAGAAAATAAAAGAAGGCTTGGAAATTTTAAAAAATTGATGTAATCAAGCCAACCTAGTAAAATCATTGTTCAGTTTCCATTTAGAGATGTATCATAAATGGGTGTAATTTGATGGTGAGTTCTTATTAACAGCCATGTTTTTTTTATAGTATTGGTTTAAAATAAGGTAACAGTAATTTAGTTTATAATCCTAAATTAAAATTTTAGATTAGTTGTGTGCACAAGAGTGAAATTTTTTGTAATGATTTGACAAGTGGGATGGGATGGGATTGATAAATGAATGTATTTTGAAGAAAATTTTTGCTGTTTAAAATTTTAACATTGCTTATTATTCTGAATTATTTAGATTTTCCATTCAAAATCTCAAGTTTTGTAGTAAGTTTTTTGTAAAAATTGTAGTATTATAGTTAAATTAGAATCCCAGTTATTTGAGGTTAAAAGGTTAAATTTGTGGTTAGTAGCGAAGAATCAATGCACTCAATATCTTTCACGGATATCCTGAAGTTGGATCAACAAAATAAATAATATGTTTGCCATTAAATTTAAGCTGTTCAGAAAGTTTATTTTAATCTGCTTAGGCCTTCGGGCCAGCCCAGTCAGTCAGCTGGTAGTAAGTCGCTATTATTTATTAAGTAACACTGGTTGGGCAAGCAACTTTGTATGGTGACCAGCTGATAGCCATCCGTGAACAAACTCATGCCTAATTCACGTCAAATAATACAGCAAAGCAGCGATCAATTTGGGTAGTTGTCAATAATGTACAGTTCCCGATAACAAATAAATAGCTAAAAAAAAAAAACTGCTTAGTTTGTACAGCTGTTTTACAGTTATATTTCAGCTTTATCTTCTTGTGTTTCTCTTGGTTCATAATTCAAAATTTAAGGGTTATTTACCTCAAAATGGGTTTATGTATCTTCTGAAAAAATTATTTTTTGTTCAGATTTCCTATATTTTTTCAGTGAACTGAAATGGTGAGGAAATTAAACAGTTTAACCTGACTATGAAGCAAAGGTCATCTAATATTTCAAATGTTTATTATGAGAGGTTATAAAAAAATGCTTTATAGAATTTCAATTACTTGTTCAAATTAAGAATTTTTTTATTTTTCTTTGAGTTGAAATTTTGTTGTATCAGTTGACAAATTAACATAAAACCTATTTACTTTTATGGTTTTATACTTATTCATTCTGCCCATAACAGACAGGTGGAGTGTCAAATTATTTACACTCAATCTGTTCGTTGCAGGGCTAAAATAAATAGTTCTGTTTCTTATCACATGGTCAGCCAATTAAATGACTGAATCATTTAAGAACAGAAGAGGTAGAGGTGTAAAAGACACTAATCAGAGTTATCTCCTCTGAAAGTAATGAATTTCATTATACAGCCAGACCCTTTGGTGAATGAAGTGAAGGTGTCATTTGCAGAGTGGAAAATATGTGCGTTTCAGAGGGCCTGGCATGCTGATAAGCGTATTTTTCCACTCAGTGAGGAAGGCAATAGTAAACCACCTCACTCCTCGTTTTACTTAGTAAAACCTCTACAGGTTCAAACCAGCTTTTTGGCTGATGACCTGAACAACTTATTCATTGTAGCCAATTTATCTAAATTGAAAAAAGAAAATTAGTCATAAAATAATTATTGCAAAAAATTAATAAAGTTATCAAATTTTACATGAGTGATTCATGTTTTTCTTCAGTAGTAATAAATATTTTGTTGCCATATTTTTAGCCTATACCTTCCCTGACATCATCCTTAAAATTTTAAATTCATACAAAGTTAACTTTTTCCTTATGCCTGATATTTTTTTCTTGCGATTTTTTGTGTTTCACATCACTTTTTATTTTTTTCACTGAACTCTCTCCTTTCTAAATTTTTCATTTTCTAAATTCAGCGAGTCCAAAATGCTATGATATCAAGGACTCTCAGAAAGGGTGACTGTGAAGACTGAAAAACGATGGGTTGTAGGGTGCAAGAAGTGGAGAAATCTATAGAACCCTCAAAAAGTAAAAACACAAATTTAAGGACAAATTTCCTCAAATAGCTGGGATTGTATTTATTTTTTTTTGAATATAACGTCTCAAAAACATTTTCACAAGTCCATCTAAGTATACAAATCTTTTATTGTTAATCGGGTTTTACAAAGTTGTAATTTTTCAAACTGTTATAATAGACAATTTTGGTTTGTAATGTAAAATCGCAGATTTTGGATATTTTGTAAATCTCCTTATAATTTATTTCCTGAAAGTTTTTATTTTCATGTAGATCTAATTACTTGATGTCTGCACTTAACGTAAATTTGTTAATACATAAATTTGTGATAGAATTCAGTTTTGCATTTTGATGTTTTGTCAGTGTATTTTGTTTAAAATTAGATTGTAAAAATTGAAATTTTTTTGTAGAGTAGCCCTTTAGAAAATAAACCAACATTAAAAAATCTAACAGAATTTTTTCATGTATTCTCCTTTGTTTAACTGTAAATATTTTGCTATTATTAAAATTTAATTAGAGTATAATAATTTTTTGGCATTTTGTTCAAACATTTATTTTAGATGCATTTTTTTAAATGTAGTGGGCTACTTTTTTAGCAGTAGACTGTTATCTGACCGATTTTTTTTTTTACTTTCTCTTGCCCTATATGAATATACAGGGGAGGAAGGTATTGTTTTCATGTTGATTTTTCAAAATCAAGTTTTCACTGGAAATAACAAGTTTTTTCAGGCTCCCTGAACCCAAAAAAAATGTTTTTAGCAATTGGTGTGTGTGTGTGTGTGTGTGTGTATGTGTGTGTGTGTGTGTGTGTGTGTACAAAGTATCTCAAGAATGGAATATCATACGGAAAATTAAACTTGGAACTTAAGTTAGGTATCACTAGGACACCAGACACAAACATTTTCGTCAAAATCGGGCAACCAAAAATAGTAATTTATTTGTGAAATTTTTCACTTTTGAGAAAATCTTTGGGAAAATCATAGGGATTTTTTAAGATTTAAGTTGTGTGAATGTTTCACACCAGATTTTTTAAAACCCATACCTACAGATTCGGGTACTGAATGCCAGGTCTGGGTGTTAGCAAGATCTCTCCATTTTACTCAATCCTCCCTTTACTCCCCTCCTTAACCTGCCCCCCTTGTATCCTCTTATATCCTTCACCTTATATATCTTATATCCCTTTGTATCCTCCCGTAATTCCTTCAGTCCATCTTAAATTAATCATGCCGGCTTTAACACGTAGGCAGTTTGGTATTTGCCTATCCAAAATTTTTATTTTATCTTACTCTATTTGTAAACTGGTGTTTTTTACCGATTTTATAATCGTGTAGTTGCCCATAACAGACAGGTGGAGTGTTAAATCAGTTGCACTCGATCTGTTGGTTCCAAAGCTACAAAAAATAGTTCTGTTTCTTATCATATAGTCAGCCTGTTATGACAGAACTATTTAAGAACAGAAAAGGTAGAGGTGTAAAAGACACTAGTAAGAGTTATCTCCTCTTAGAGTAATGAATTTCACTATACAGCCAGACCCTGTGGTGAATGAAGTGAAGGTCTCATTTGTAGGGTCCAAAGTGGGTGCTTTTTTGAGGGCCTGGCATGCTAATAAGCATACTCTTTCAACTTAGTAAACCACCCACTCCTCGTTTTTATGTTGTGAAACCTCTAGAGTTTCAAACCAGCCTTTCGGCTATTGACCTAGACAATCATATAGTGTCATAAAGTTTATATATTTTTTATGATGGGATCAATTATCGATTGAGGATTTGTAAAACTCATCCACTATATAACAACTAAGAATTTTAGAAGCAAAATTACCTGTTCAAAATTAAATTTCTAAAACCACTTATAAAATAATCTATATTGCTGATATCACAAAATTATAACTGTTATTGTATATTACTTCATGCGACTCATTTTATCTAGATTTAATTTTGTAGAATGTATTTTTTTTGTGAATACAGCTTCAAAATTGGTCAATGATGGAATGAGATGTAGTGTTGCTTGAGGATTAGCAAAAAACTTAATGCAGTTGTTACCGAATCGTTACAGCTATAATATATGTGCTCAAAGATCGTTGTTAGCATATCTCAGCTTTTAGCATCTTTGAGCTTTTGAAATTTGCTAGCATAAGGCATAGCTGCTGCTGCTATTGTTAATGTTGTATAAAAGATCTTATTTCAACTGTCGATTTGTTAATTTCTTTTCAAACTATCTTCAGTTTTTTTATGTAAATGTTTTTCCAATTTTATTATGTTTTAATGGATTTTTTTCTGTTTTTGCTTATCCTTTTCATTTTTTGTAGTTCTCCCTTACCACTTTTAACTTTTCTTTAGTTCATTTTCTGCCATCTTATCTTTGTTATCCTCCATTTCTACTTTTCCTTCCATATTTTATTTTCTGGTTTTCTATTCTTATCTTATAACTCTGACTAGTGTCTTTTACATCTCTACCTCTTATGTTCTTTCATTTGATATTTCATATTTTGGTCCAATTTCTTTACTCCATTCTACCTAAAATTTCAATTTTTTTTACACAGTCATTGATATTTGACATATATTGACCCATTTGTCCAACTTTTCATGATGTACTTATTTTTATCTGCAGATATATACTTTATGTTTCATATTGTCCATACTATGGTAAATTTAATTTAAATATTTATTTTAAAGTTCTCTTGTTTTGTTATACAGATCAGAGGTAATATGTACATATGACTTGTAACCACGTATATTTATGTAAAAGAATGGAAATAAAATACACCGTTTTTATAAGTTTATTGTTCAGTACTTAAAACATCAGTCATGATATGATTAACAGTTTTATTTATAAAAATAATAAAATACTTTTAAAAGTATTTTGTAGTTACTTTTTAATCACCGTGTACACATTTTTAAGTAATGCACATGCTCAGTGACGTCATTATTTGTTGACAGTAGGAGCGAACTAAGGAAGGATGGACTTTAATTTAAATTATTCATTTTTAGATATCGGTAAAAAGAAAATATTAACACATGCCATATAATGCACATAGCAGAAAAAAATACATTGTTACAACCCATGTAGCGTTACAGAAGGTAGCTACCTATTTTACAGCATTGTGCTCTTAAGTTGAATTGATTACAAAATAGGACTGGCGCTCGGCAAGGGAGAGGGAGTGGCATTGCCACGTTGACCGCTGGTTCACTTGGCTGTACATTATAGAACAACCACGTTCGATTAACATACACTTCTTTCCTCAATTGATGTTATTATAAATTGTAATTCTGCCCATAACAGACAGGTGGAGTGTCAAATTATTTACAATCAATCTGTTCGTAGCAGGGCTAAAATAAATAGTTCTGTTTCTTATCACATGGTCAGCCAATTAAATGACTGAATCATTTAAGAACAGAAGAGGTAGAGGTGTAAAAGACACTAATCAGAGTTATCTCCTCTAAAAGTAATGAATTTCATTATACAGCCAGATCCTTTGGTGAATGAAGTGAAGGTGTCATTTGCAGAGTGGAAAGTATGTGCTTTTCAGAGGGCGCGGCATGCTGATAAGCGTACTTTTTACTCAGTGAGGAAGGCAATAGTAAACCACCTCACTCCTTGTTTTACTTAGTAAAACCTCTACAGGTTCAAACCAGCATTTCAGCTAATGACCTAAACAACAACATTATTGTAATTACTTCTTCAATTTTTTTAAATACACATGATACACGTAATGGGAAAAGATTGTTTATAAATTATAACACCACTACAATAGCAGGTTACAAGATAGCACAGTAAGCAGTAAAACATGCGGTTCAGTTGTAGAGCAGTGACTCTGAGACCAGAGCGCAGGTGTGGCAATAGTGTACGGAATTCTTATAACTGATTGGCCGCCGGTTTTATTCCTCTCTCCGTGCTCCAACCGGTCCCAGTCCTATTTTGCAACCAATTCAACTATAATACAGTACGAGGTTTGTTCAAAAAATAACGGGAATTTTCGTTTTTTGAAAAAAATATTTATTTTTTCATCTACATTAATATTGTTGCCTTCAAAGTAGTCCCCTTCGCATGCAATACACTTGTACCAACGCTTTTTCCAATCCTCGAAACACTTCTGAAACTTGATCTTTGTGATAGCTTTTAGCTCTTTCACCGATTCGCTTTTAATGTCATCTATGCTTGTAAAACGACGGCCTTTTAATGTTCTCTTTATTTTTGGAAATAGAAAAAAGTCACATGGAGCCATATCTGGCGAATATGGAGACTGGGGCATCGTTACAGTTTTGTTTTTGGCCAAAAATTCACAAACAAGCAATGAAGTGTGAGCAGGTGCATTATCGTGGTGCAAAAGCCATGAATTGTTTTGCCACAAGTCCGGGCGTTTTTTTCGGATTGCTTCACGCAAACGGCGTTGAACTTGTAGGTAGTACTCCTTATTGATTGTTTGACCTTGTGGCAAGAATTCATGATGCACTATGCCATTAAAATCGAAGAACACAGTGAGCATAACCTTCACATTCGACCGTACTTGTCGAACCTTTTTCGGTCTTGGCGATCCAGAATGCCTCCACTGGGACGATTGAGCCTTAGTTTCGACATCGTATCCATAAACCCATGTTTCGTCACCTGTTATAACACGTTTGAGTAGATCCGCATCGTTGTCGACTTCATTTAGTGACTCCTGAGCAACTTCCATTCGCCGCTGTTTTTGTTCGAAATTCAACAACTTTGGAACAAATTTTGCTGCCACACGTTTCATACCCAAAACATCCGAAAAAATTTCATGGCATGAGCCAATCGATATGCTAACATCATCACTGACTTCTCTGATTGTGATTCCGCGATCGTTCATAACCATTTCTTTCACTTTTTTCACGTTTTCATCGGTTGTTGATGTGCTTGGACGTCCGGGTCGTTCGTCATCTTCAACAATTTCGCGGCCATCTTGGAAACGCTTATACCACTCGTAAATCCTTGTTTTACTCATAGTCATAGCAGACTCACCATATGCCTTTATTAACATTTCACACACTTTATTACATTTTATTTCTTTTTTCACGCAAAATTTAATACAAATTCTTTGATCCATTTTTTTTAACAAAAAAAATAGCCGTGCTCGAAAAACACGTCTAACCTTAGCGGCTTCCACTTAAGAACTAAGCAATGAATATTGTTGAAAATTTTATCGTACGTCAGGGGCATGTGTATCAACATAATAAAAAAAATTTTTTTACAATCGGACTATCCAACCCCGCGAAATTTAAAAATTCCGTTACTTTTTGAACACACCTCGTATATTTTAGGCCCATACAGCACAACAGAAGCAACAGATATTTTCTATTCAACATGGAATTTTTTAACCTCCTTCTCTCTCTCGTCAACAATTCACCCTTTTTCTCACAACTCCTGTTAGTAATGAAAATTATTATTTATAATTTTATGAATTTATTTTCTCTTAATTTATCCTGTATTTTATTTTTTGTTTGTACATTTAGTAACCAGTAAAAATATGTAGTGTAATTATTTGATTTTTTTTAGATCTTTTTGTATTTTAGGCTACAGTAAATAATAATGTATAAATGTATAAACTAAAATTATTATAGTTTTGTGATTTCTTGTGCATTCCAGCTTAATTACAGCTTTGGGGTTTATATGTGTTAAGTAATATTATTGATAATATTGTGTATAACTAATTACAAATAAAATGTTGATAATTTAAATTACTATAAAAAAAAAATACCAAATTCCAGAAAAAACTAAGTATTCTTTATATAATTTCTGTGTTCAAGAGTGTTGTTTACTTTTTATTATTGATTTTTACATGTAAAAATGATTAAAATTGACTAGTTTTGATAAATTTTCTTGGAAGGAATCTCTGGTTCTGAACTCTGATGGCCCCTCCCAATGGAAAATCCTGGCACCAGGTTTTCTTTCAATACCTATATAAGTTAGCTTGTAAGAGGGTGTGAGGTGCAATACAGTAGAAAAATATGGTAGACTTGACTGGGAACTGAATCCAGGATCCATGACATAGAAGCTAGTTTTTTTTTTGTTTTACGAGAGGAAACTGAATTTACCAGTACCCAGGTAGGTCTTTACCTGGGGTATGCGGAGCTCTGCCGAAGGCAACTATCCGCCAAAACTTCTCTGTTCTATCCCATCCCGAATTGCCACGGTATCACCATTAGGCATAACTTCACAACAAGCCGGAGGTTCTTTATTAGCTGGATAACGTTATCTTAGTGATTTCTTTTCTTATATTCCATTTATCCCCTTTTTGAGTGATTTCTTTTGGGACTAACGCAGCTGGGCCGCTCTGCTCTTTATCACTTTCTGGATGAACTCCTCAATGGCCTTCCATCTTTCTACTTTTGCAATCATAAAATCACGGAGATTTTCTGGAGAAATCGGCGACCCAAGCTTGGTCCCTAGAACCTTCCTCTCTGGTATCTACTTTCTGCAGTCGAAAATCACATGTACTGTGTTGTCCTCCTCCACCTCACAATCCAGACAGCTTGCTTCATCTGATCATCTGAACCAATGGAGATACGCCCGAAAGTAACCATCAAAGCCCCGTCAATGCCTGCATAAGGTAATAACCAACCTCACCTTTTTTTTTTTAATAACCAACCTCGCCAAATTTATTTGTGACTTTAGTCATTATTATACTTGTATTTTGTCAGTTTAAAACTTGTAGTTTGTCATATATAACAGTACATTAAATGTTTTCTGTGCTCCATAATTGTACTTTTGTAAATATTCAAATGATCCTAACTCTTATTAATAAATAGTTATTGATCTTTTCAAGTTTATATTAAAATTTATTTAACCCACCATGTTGGTCTGGTGATAAAGTTGTCATGGTGAATCAACTGTTTAACAGCTGATTTTCAGAGAGGAAGAATCCTGGTTCAAATCCTAGTAAAGGTAATTGCTTTTATACGGAATTGAATATTAGATAGTGGTTACCGATGTATATTGAAGATTAGGGTTCAGTCAACCATATTATCTCAGGAATGATCACCCTGAGTCTGTACAAGACTATACCTCATTTATATGTTATACATAAAATCATCCTTACTTTATTGGGCATTGGGTTGCTTATTGTTCTAAATTGAACAGATTGCTACAACATATACACATTAAAGATTAAAAAATAAATAAAAAAAACATATTCTGTGTGTATTTGATAATATTTCCTTGAATTTTGTTATCAACATTTTATTACTAAAAATGAACATATGTTCATTGCAATTAAATTATTTATGTATTTATTAGTAATAAAATACCTTGTATTTTAATTTGTATTCTTGTGTTGTACTGTTGTTAAATGATAGATGTTGTTGTATTCCCTTTAGGTATTCCTAGGATTAGATACTATTATTGTGGTAAGTTGGTTGTTATTAAGAAAAAAAGTAGAAAAAATTTATGTTGTCATGTCATGTATAAGTTCCATTGGTAGTGTACCAAAAGTAGTTTGTATGAACGAGGCATGTGTTCATAGTTTTTTTATTTCTTTAGTACATTGGAATGTTGATTATAAGCCAGTTTTACTTACATTTATTAAAATACATCAAGGATATTTTTATTCTGTAAACAACTAGACAGTAAAAGTTATTGTAATAAATCCTTTCATGTACATATGTATTTTAATATTACCTTACATCCAGGTGAAGTGGATATATTTATTCATAATAATAGTTTAGAGTATGTAGAAACAGTGAAGTTCCTAGGAGTATCTCTATATAGATTTTTGTCTTGGGACTTCTATACCAATAAAGTTTGTTGTAAAATATCATCTGGGGTATTTGGACTAAAACAAATTGCCAGATTAAATGATAAAAAATTACTAACGCCAGCTTATCATGGTCGCATTCTGTCTCATATCCATTATGGTATCTTCGTATGGAGTAATTCTAGCATGGGTAATATGAATAGGGTTTTTAAATTTCAAAAGAAAGCTATTAGGTGCATGGTGGGAGCTAACCAGCTAACCTCATGCAGGCCACTATTTAAGGAGCTTAAATTGCTTACAGTACCCTCTCTCTACATTTTTTAGGTGATTATGTATGTTAGGCAAAATAATTTCATGCAGAATTTCAATGTTCACAATCATAACACGAGAAACAGAAATGATTATTATGTGGCTAATCACTCCACAAAATTGTTTGAACAAAAACCTACTTATGCAGAGAGAAAATTTATGAATAAATTACCCCAATTTTTAAATGTTGTATTAATTTGCATTCCTTTAAAAAAAAATCTGAAAAATTACTAGATTGGTGAAACTTTTTATTGCGTACAAGAATTTCTTTCTTGATAGTAGTGATACATTGTGTGATTCCTATATGTATTTCAAGTGTTATAACTGACATGTCCTATACTCCTCCTAGAGTCTCCTGAATACAAAAAAAAGGTTATTTCAGTCTGCACAGGAATTATCCTGCGTTTAGGATTGTCCTGGTTTGCGAAAAATAAATATCTGGGTTTTTGTTTTTGCTAAAAAAAAACAACATTACATTGTGATTGGAATGAAGTGCTTGTTTTGGGTATTTTAGTGATAAATTGTTGAGGGAAAGGTGTTTTTGTTTTTAAATGCGTGAATAAGAACTTATTGTGCATAATAAAGCTGTCGAATATACAATACTTGAAAATCCTTAAAGAGCTCATCAGGTGTAAAGCGTTTGTGTTTTTTTGTTATAACTTTCAATATTGTTTTCTACATTTTTAAAAGTGGCATAATATGAGTCTCATATGCTCTACCCAAAGAAATAATACCATAGAAAAGTACTGATTGCACAATTGAGTAGTAAACCTTTTTTAAATCTAAAATTAACCTAACTGTTTAAATTATGAAAAAAAGCTTTTTATTTTTACTTCTGTCCAAATCTCCATTCAATATGTAACAATTATTAGCATGAATACTCAGTGAGTGAAAGATTTTTGTAATGCATTCTCTTACATAAATATCTTGTTCTGGGTTTTTCTGCCACTGTCCTAGGTTTTCTGGTAAAAAAATATGGTAACCATGATTTATCTGTACAATTACACTGTAAGATTTATGTTTTTGTAACAGAAAACTGGTTTTCATAAAGAAATCGTTTAGTTCACACTTTTAACTTTCATTGTTGAACATCTGAAACAAATTATGACCCCTGCACTGTTTTTTTTTTTTTGTTAAACTTTTGTAGTTTAAAAATTACTTGAAATATACTAGTAAAAAATAAGAAATAAAGCACAAGTATACTGAATACACTAACAAGAGTGCTCACACGATGAGTCAAACCTGGACTGATTACCATAAAGTAGAAGACTTTCACCACATGTTAGGTACATGATCAGTAGTGAAAGCATTAATAGAGATTAGCCCGCTTAATAACCTTTTGACTAACTTAATTATTATTAAAAAAATTTTTATTTGTTTTCGTTCCTCTAAATCTATGCCGGCCCATTGGCGTAGTGGTTAGCGCAATTGGCTTCTACAACGGGGTCCCGGGTTCGATTCCCGGTCAGGTCTGGCATTTTTTCATCTTTCATTTTCATTATTATCATTATCCACCATCTGCATTAGCAGAAATTTCAAAACAGTCAGACGTAAAACCCAAAAAAAATCCTCGAAATCAGCGATTCTCAACCTGTGGTTTGTGGGACATTTTCATATAGTCCACAAAATATTGACCTGTTGGCATAATAATAAAACTTTTTTTGGATTTGTCTTATTTACCTTTATAATATAATAAATTAGTCTTGTTGTTATTGTGGAATTGGCCTTTCCGTCATTCTGTCTGCGGCTCTGACTGATGCCACAACTTTAAAAGAATAATGAATTTTCTCCGTCATGTGAATTGATGCCTCTTAATGAGTTCCCTTTCAGAAATTACAGTGATTATTTTCTCCTAATTATATTTTAGAGAAAGTGCGAAAACAATATTTTATTTTGCTTATTAAATTTTTATTACTTTCATAAATATATAAACAGGCCAACAGGTCACTATAATCAATAATAATTATAATTCACTATAATCATCATCATCATCATCCATCATGGACTAGGCTTCTAGAGCCTGTTCCAGTGTCCATCGTTTTCTTGGCCTTCCAACGACTTTTCTTCCATCCTGCCTCAATTTTCATATCTGTAGTGGAAGACGATCTGGAGACATACGGAGCAGGTGATTCGTCCATCTCATCCTATACTGCTTGATCACATCGGCAAGTGGTTGGATATTACATTGCCTCCAAATGAACTCATTCGTTATGTGATCCAGCCATGTATATCCCTGATCACTGCGTAAAAATCTCATTTCTGCAGCTTGAATGCACGAGTCATTGTTTTTTGTTTTTATCCATACCTCACTTTCATAAGTCAGCAAAGGAATAGCCATCATCTTGTAAAGTTTTATCTCCATTTCGTTTCTGGCTTTACTCTTCAAAGGACGATGGATAGTGCCACAAATCATGCTGAATTTAGCTATCTTATGAGATAATATGTCACATTTTTCTTCAAAGGACACGTCACAACCAAGATATTTGAAGCTATTCACCTGCTCCATAATGACATTGTTGATTACTATTTTGGAATGTAAGGGCCATTTGCCCAGGAATGATATCACCTTTGACTTTATGCCTGAAATTTTCATATTGAAGTCTTTACTTGCAAGCTGTAATTAAATAAAAAATTAAGTAAATACAATATTCACCCTATTTAATTAGTAGGCAATATAGTAGACTTCGGTCTGTATAGGCTTTCATTCATTTAGTGTATGTGGTTTACCATTGATTTGAAAAGACAACTACCTAGAACCACAAAGGTATGAAAAGTTTGAAAATCACTGCTCTAAATTATCAATTGAGTTAAATTTATTAAGTCTAGTCTCTTACCTGATGAAATTTTTAAAAAAAGCCACAATTAAGTTGATGTAAAATCATAAAACTATATTTTACATAGATAGTGGGTTGTGAAATTCCTTTGTAGCTTAAAAGCCTTTTGCAAAAGGATTATAGCAAAGCGAAATATGGTGTGGAATTGTCTTGGTCTGTGCATCCACTTCACCAAAGTGAACATGTACTATATTTTGATGATTTGAGTGAAGTGAGCAGGATTGTGGAGGTCAGCAACTAACTATACTATTTTTCAAGGCTGATGAGCTCTGAACATATGCATTGCCCCTACCCACTTTATAGCTAGCCAATCACTTGCCAGCAACGTTGCCAATACTTGCTCTTGTAGCTCTGTTAAACATTTTGACAGCCATTTTTTAGGTCTTTTAATAACAATTATAACCTATAAACGTACTATCAGCTGATTATATTATAAAGTATTGCATGTTAATGCGCTCTATAATCGATGTGTTCAGTACAAGGTGCAAGGTGAGAGTGAACTATTGCGGCTCTTATACGCATGCGCGCGTAATGTTTGTCAGGTGCAATCTGGCAAGACTGGCAAACGTTCTGATTGGTCTGAACATGTGGAACAGCAGAGCTCATCAACCTTGAAAAGCATATTAGTATTATCCTGCCCTACTTTCCTCTGCTACTATCCTCATTACACAAGACTCTGAAATTACTAGTAAAAGGATTTGATTAGATATATTGTGCTACCAATATGGTATTTCAAATATGTGAAAAATAGTGCATGTTTATTTAACCTCTTGATTACTTTTATAAACAGCAATTCACTGTGCTTCATTATTCTGTAAATATTATCTAAATTTCATTCAAATTTTTATCTAGTTTTTTTAAAATTTACATTAAATACCATTTTCATTTTAAAAAGTTTTTATTTTATGAAAATTGTACAATTAAATGTCCTTATATATTTTTATGTTATAATGTTATTTGTTTTTCTTTTTTGTAAAAAAAATATCGAATGCATATTTAAAATATAAACTTTTTTAAATTATATGAAAAGTGTCTTACTACAAATTACAATTTATATTTAATATATAAAATATATTTTTATTACCACGCTCATTTAAAATAAAAGGTTATTTTATGTTTGCATGATAAGTAAGCATTTTTCTTTTTAATTCATTTTCTGTGTGTAGTTTATAGTTTGCTTGCACTATTTGCTTAAATTAAATTTGATATTGAAATTTACTTCAGATTTTTTTATTATATTATAATTTTTGTTGTAATGTTTTCTTCTATCTTCTAAAAATGTTTATGCAATTTAAAATTATTCCTATAGAGTTGTTTTATCTATCTTTCTTCTGTTTTATGACTCTTTCATTGTAACTACCTTTGTATAATTCTGTTAAAATTTTGTTTTGTACTAATTAGACTTGTATTGTATAAAACCCCAAATACACAATTAATGGCTGTCACTTGATTAAAGACGTAAATAAGTTCTTTCAGATACCATGCATATATATTACAATTGATTGATGATGGATACATGATTTTCAATAAGACTCATTGACTTTTTTTTATAAGTGAGAGTCATATATTGTGTATTTCGTGGTTTTTCTTTGTATATGTACTTACTTTGACAGTATGTATACATGTAATACATTTTTTTAAATGTAGATATTGCAGAGTAAAACTATGTTTATTAATTTTAAAAATTATGAGATAATAATGTGCTTTTGTAATGAAGTATACTTTTTTAAGTTAATTTTATTTGAGATGTGCTGTCTCAAAATTGAATCTTTAGCAGCTTTTGATAGATTTTAAAGGAGAAGAAACATATACTGTTGAAAATAATTTGTGGCTGTTTTTATAAAGAAGTTTTTCTAAACTTTGTGAGGGACATATCTTATCTCACTGAGCAGGTGTTTTCTTATTCACAAGAAATTACACCATATTTTTATAAAAATATGTTTTTTATTAAAATCTTTAAATGTAGTGAAGAAAGTTTTGAAATTCTATTTATCAAAACCCATTTTAAGTACTTATTCGTATTATTTCTATTATGATAGTACTACAGTTCTTTTAACAATAGGTAACATAAAGAAAAATATATAGGTTCTACATTTTCATATCAACTGAGATTTGCATTGGGCTGGCAAGGGAACCTGAGAACGAATAGTGCATGGGGATTATGACTCGTACTGTCCATATTGTAATGCTGGAGTCATGCTGAATTTAGTATACTACCAGATAAGATGAGAACAGATGTCCATGTTTTATTTTGTTGTACTTTATTTCAGCCATTAATAACCAGTTTTTTTATATGGTTTCTTAAGTGAAATATTTTAATGAAGTTCATTATACAATAGAAGTACTGGCTTTTATAATTTAACTAGTTTTTTAAAAATACAATAAACAGTATTTTTTACTTTTACAGCCATATTGGACCACTTAAATCAATCTTTGGAGTTCTTTTTCTGAGCTGCTTTTTTCTTTGCCCAGTATCTTTTCATATTTTCAAATCTTGTTTCTCTTTCTTCATCTGAATAAACCCTCTTTCCTCTTTACATTTAAATCTTGTATTTTTATCTTTTTGGATTTTTATTTTTTGTTTTATTTCTGAGATCTGATATTTCTAATTCCTGCATATCTTCTTTTATTTATTTTATCCAAATTGGTGGGGTTGTTAGTGTCCTGTTTCTTAATTAATTATTTGTCTTAAAAATTTGTGTTTTTGGTGTTCTTAGTAAATGGCCATAGTACAAAAATTTTTTTTCTCATCATATCGGTTATCAGGAATTTTATTATACAAAAATTCAGTATTTTTACTTTTTATACAAAATGAACGTTAGCTTAGAAGAGTTGGAACAGGTGGAGTGGGTGGTCTCATGCTCACCAACTTGCCATGCGACAACTATTGACTCGCTTTCAACCTACTCATTTACTTGATGCAGAGTTGTTGTGGAAATGTACTGCCTATATTTTAAACCTGAATAAATACCGTTAATATTAATATTGTATTTTTTAGGTGGCATATTGTCTTGCTACATGCTTGTTTGTATTATTACTTTGCATAAAATTATGTCTTTAATCTTTTAGCTTTACTATAGTATTTTTATAATTGGCTGTATTTTTCATATCAGGTTTTAGTGTAGTTTATGTTTGGTTCCTTTAATTGTATCAATTTGCATTTCACTTCTGTTTTTTTTTTATTATAAAGTCAATATCTAGGTGGAATAAAGAGATGCTCTATTTTTCTGTGCTTTTAACATTTATAACAGTTATAATTAACAAAAATGGGTTTGTTTTAGTTTAATGTTGCATTAACTGCTTGTTCCTTAAGTCATCACTGTGGGTTTTGGAATGTAATTATGGGTTTAATATATTAAAATTTTCAAACCCTAGCTGGGGATTTAACCCAGGAACTTCTGCATTGTAGTATAGCATGCTCTGATCTAGTCTTTGATCAGAACAAGATTTTCTGCACGAGTAGGATACTAAAAGGTACTAATATTTTTAGTATCGATAAAGAAATAATATCAACTGAGCAAAAAAAGATTACTACTGCTAGACTTCGGTCTATCGGAACTAGCGATATTGTAAGTTGTTCAAGACTCATAAATTGGATCGGATACTTGCTAGTACTTGGAACAGATGAGAGTTAATTTCAGTTTCAGTCATAGCTCACCTCAGTACTAAGCGGTTCTTGGTACAGCTCAGTCCATTGCCCAACAAGACAACAAGTGTAATCAATAACATGTTCCTGATAGTGTATTGGGAAGTTTTGCTGGATACTCGTTTCATGGTCCTAGTATATCCTATATCCGGTCCAAAGTATCTGTTTCCGTTTATTCATTCTGTTACTATTCTAAATGAGTTTTCATATTTTGCCTTACCATTATTTCCTGGTTCTCATAACCAGTGTACTTAGAGCAAGAAGTATTGCATTGAAGACACTAAAGAATTAAATTTTGCTGTATCCTTTGTTCATGTGATGAGAAATACGTAGTTACAGAGGGCTTGGCCAATGTTTTAAGAGATATTCGTTGGATGAATTTCACATTAAATTTAGTAGTTATTAAGAGTAATTTAAACTATTATCTTAAATGACATGAGGTGCTGTGTAATCTCATAATCTAATCCTCTCTGTAGGTAGCTAATGAGACAAAATAAATTAATGAGCCATCATTTCTTTTATGAGATGTATGCAGAATTCAGGAATATGAATTCAGAATCAGGAATTCAGTTTTTTCAGAATTCAGGAATTCTAGGAATATATAAGTCTCTTGAATTTTTTCTGCTTTGTTTATAGATCATGAAAATTATTTTTTAATGGGACCAGAATTTATTTAATATTCTGGACATTGACTATTTTTTTATTTTTTTGGTTTTATTATCTATTGTATTGCTTACTCTAATATGATTTTTGTGTTTTGCATCTTAAATAACTAAGAATACAAATCCTTAACTGCTATTTCTAGTCATCACATCCTGGATATTTATGACGACTCATCTACTTGATATTATGATCATAGATTTCAATTTTTTCTTCACTGGACATTTACCAATAAACGACATGGCTTTTGTCGTATTGGGAGATATTTTCAAACCATATCCTTGAGATGTATTATTCGAAATAAAAACAGCTTATGCAACTTTTCTTCATTCTGTATAATAACTTTGTCGTCTGTGTATAATTTTGAACTGAATAGCTCATCATCATGAAGTTTTATATCAGAATGGAACGAACATTTCCGTGCATGTAACATGTCAAATGTATATATATTAAAAACGGTTGAGGGAATATGGCAATTATTTACACCAGTTTATTGGTGACAATTTTTTAAAATCATCATCATCTATCACTTTCCTTTCTCTGTTCCTTCTGTCACACCCAGATGTCAGAAACTACAAGAGATAGCAACAAACGGTTTTCAGATTCATAATCTACACAAAGAATTAGTGGGGGTAAATTGGGTTTTAAGTTCCGGTTTCGACCCGAAGTCAATAAATCAAAGTCAGAAATTAAAAGAAATAGCAACTAGATTTACGGATTTGTAATTTACACAAAAAGTTAGTGGGTTTGAAGTTCAGGTTTAGACTGGAAGTGACCCAAAACCGGAAGACAAGAAATCAAAGTCAAAATTTCTTAAAAAAAATAATATCATTCGATTACTATTAAAGAGTAGATACAAAAATCACTGATAGTTTTTGCCATAAGTCAATGGTAAGCCTTTTTAAAAATTGTCACCAGCCATGCGATCAGCCTCATGAAAGGGATTTTTTTACTTACTATTTTATTTTTTTAAATTAATTGTATAATTATTATATTAATTTTTTTCTAATATGAATTATTTCTTTACAGCTAATGATCCTAACGCTTGGAGACTTGGTAGAATTGAAGAAGCTGATCACGAAACTCCTGTCTGATAACTCCGAATTATCAACAACTATTGAAAAGACAGTTGTACCAACCTAATGTATTTAAAATTGAAATACTTTTTGTAAAATTAATTTCAGTATTTTATTATTGGTAGTATTATTATTATTAATTTATAAAAAATTTATGTTAGTCGTAATTTATGTTTTTTTTTGTATTTCAGTTATGAAACATGACTTTTTATTTGAGTTATATTTTCATTACAGTACCTTGTAATTTACCATTAATTAATTATGAATTTCTTTGTGATTTTTGTTTAGTGTTGTGTACCTACTAATTTAGTGTTAATAGTATTATTATAATCGTGTCTTATAAATAAATAAATAAAACTTATGTACTTTAAATAAATAATTTTTAAATGCCTATATACAAGAAGAATTGAGGCTGTAATTAGTTTAATAACAGTATAAAATTATGTTAATGTAATAACTGTGTTATGTATTTTACATTGTATGTTCATGCTTCTTTGCATAAAATTATGTTTACAAAATAGGATTTTTTTGTAGTTTTTCTTTTTATTTAAATTGTGATGAACTATGGAAAAAGAGATCTTATCTTTAAAAAAAAATGTGTTTTTAGTAGCTTGTTGTAGAGCTCAAAATGTTAAAGTAATGGTGGTTTAATTTTCTTGATATCTCAAAAATTGACTGAGGTAGAGGTTTTTATTATATTTAAAACACACATTTTGACGAAACTGCAACAAAAGTTTTGTATTTTATAGCAGTACCTTACAGGAAAAACATTATTGGTTTTCTTAGGTTGTTTTAAGAAAATCTGGGATCAATTTCTTTAAAAATATATACTTAATCTAGACATATTATTAATTTATAACTGGGTGACTTTGGTTATTCAACCTAGTAAACAAAAACTGTGAAAAAGAAGAAAAAATAGGTAGTATAAGTTTACAGATTACAAAAAATTAACTGTTTTTTTTTTAAATTATCAAGTACATAATCTTGATAATACTAATACTTTTTTAAAAGTAATTTAAAAAATTGTTCTTAAAAGTAATTGTTATTACAAGTTAATTTTTTTGTTAGGTAAGCATTAGAAAGGGTGATTCATTTAAAAGTAGCCCGCTGCATTTAACAGCGGCCTTCAGCACTCAATTGGATTCAAATAGTAAATGAATAAATAGAATTACTTAATACATAATTTTACATATTTATTTAAAATTTATATAAGAATTTCAACATCACCTTTACAGTAGATGCTGAAAGTGGCGTCCTTGAACGCTTACACATTTTTGCGCTCGTTCAATGTTATTAATGCACACACGACGCAATATGGAAACGTCTATAGCTTGAATGGCTGCCACGATGTTATTCTTTAGCTCATGTATACTGCAGGGGTTTATTTGGTAAACAGTTCCTTTTAAATAACCCAATAGAAAAAAATCGGGTGAACGAGGAGGCCACAAATCTTTACTAACAACTCGCATGGGAAAAGCCTGATTGATATGAGATAGGGACTGGCGAGACCTGTGACATGTTGCACCATCTTGCTGGAAAAAATTGTACTCTATAATAATATAATAATATAAATTGTACTATAAAGGCCAGTCGATCACATCATGATCAATGCTGCCAATACAGCATATGAAAATTACTCGAGCGGCTATAAATTAAATTACTCAAGCGGCGGGCTACTTTTAAATGAATCACCCAGTAGTGTCCCCAATAAAAAAAAAACATTTTTATAAAATCTCAATTAAACGAAAAATCAGGTACTTTTTTAATTGTTTGAAAGAGCACTGTTTTTACATCGTAATAATATAGTACAACTTTTTATAAATGTATGTGTCATTCTATAAAAAAAAATTCATTATGGAAATGAGGTCGCATTTTCCATTAGTTTGAGGGATGACAAGAATCAGTTTTTAACAAACTTTTGTTTTATAAAACTAAAAACTGTATATTTCTTGCACAGATATTTGTAAGCTAGAAAACCAAACAAAAGAATCATTATTTTGGACCTAAACTACATAAATTAACTTTCCTGGAAAATTTGTTGAGGCAAGATAAGTTCCTTTTTCCAACAGTCCATCATATTTATTTATATTGTGTATTTACATCGTACAGTAGCACCCATTTAGTTTATTTTTGAGACATCAGTTTTATCTATCTAGTCTTGTTAACAAGTTTTCATCATATTTTCTGTTTTAAGTGACAATTTTTTTCTTTTATGAATACTATTTACAATCAGTTAATTAATTTAACTATAAGTAAATTTTATAATATTAGAAAATAAATCTTGATGGAGATCATGCCCACTAGCAAAACTCCATTTTAAAAATTCATTGTAGTTTTTGGTCAGGTTAATTTTCAATGTGTTTATTATAAATACAAAATTTAAAAATTATTGTTAACTAATTAAAAATTTAAGATGTACTTTATAAGAATTTGCATTTTGAGTTACTGGTACAAGACTGTTTTTTTTTTTATTATTGTTTATTAATATAGATATTTAAGCATTTTGTTACATTGATATAATTATCTTATTTTTGTGTTTAAAATGCTGTCTATACTACCATTTAGTTTTAAGTAAAAAAGTATTAATTTTATAAAAATTTTAGTTATTATTTATACAGTTGAATTTGGTCACAGTAATTTATTTTATTAACTGGGTACAGGAGATTTTGAAAGAAAGTGTAGGACATGTTAAGATAAAACTTCTTCTTTTTCTTGTTCACTTCACGAATTAGGCAGTACTGCCTGTTCTGGAAACCACCTTTGACCATTTAACTTGTAATTCATTGCCAATATAGGCAAACAGCTTCTCTTTATGCTTTCCAGATGACTACTCCAGTTGATTCTGATCACAAAAAAAACATAACATATTTAGCCTTTTCCAGGCTAAATATTCGCAACACTTGTCTTATAACGTCACTTCTGATCTTGTCCTCAAGAGTGCAGCCCTTCATTGCCTGAAGAAATTTGATTTCCTCAGCTCTGGCTTCATTCTCAGTTTGAAAGCACCCATGCCTTGCTGCCGTACATTATAACTGGCACCACCATAGTTTTGTTTTGAACTTTAGAACTTTAGTTCTGATTCCTTTCTTGTCTTGTGGTTTAGGGTTCTGTGATTTGTCTCGCAAATGTGCTTAAATCTATTTATTTTAATTATCACTGATAAAAACTTATAAGCAACCCCATGATCCAATGAGGATGATGTATATGACGTGTAAATGAGATATAGTCTTGTACAGACCCAGGCCGACCTTTCCTGAGAGAGTATGGTTAATTGAATTCTAACCATCAAAGTACACTGGTAACCAGTGTCTAGTATTAAAATTCATAAAAAAGTTACTATTTTTACTTGGATTTGAACCAGGAACCTTTGTCTCAGAAAATCAGCTGTTAAACAGCTGACTTCTAGCAATGACTTTATGTGTAGACCAACCTGGTGGGTCTTCAATAAAATATTGCATCGTTTGATATACTAAATTCTTCTTCTCAGGGTGTCTCTCCGTTCGGAAGGTTGTCAACCATCATTGCAATACTTACCTTACTGGTAGCTATGCGAAAGTGTTCTTCTGAACTTTTGTTAAACCATACCCTCAAGTTTGCTAACCATTAAATTCTTCTGTGTCCTAGTCCTCTTCTACTGTAGATTTTTCCTTGTAGAATGTCTTGGAGTAATTCATACATGCGCTCATCTCGCATGATATGACCGAGATAGTGCAGCTTTCAAGTCTTCACTATGTTGACCGATTCCCCTGCCTTGTTCATTTGACACAGCACTTCTGCAGTAGTAATTTTCTGCATCTAGGATATTCGCAGCATTCTCCAATACAGCCAAAGTTCGAACGCTCTCAATTTGATGAGTGTTGCGTCTGTCAAAATCCAGGCCTCAACTCCGTACAACAGGACTGAGAGCACATAACACTTCATGAGTCTCGTTTTAATGTCAAGAGTTAAATTGTAGCTTTTAAAGACAGAATTCATGGTGTTGAAGACATTTCTGGCCTTGGCAATACGACTTGTTATCTCTTTTGAATTATCCCACCTTTCATTAATACAGGTACCCAGATATTGACAATATATTTAATTAATACCCCTAAAAAATCTTTAACAAATTCAACTGTATAGACAAGTTTGTTTAAATATGTACTGTTTATTTGTACATAATATAAAATTCTAGAAAAGTTCATTACTGTGTAAGGTTATAGTTATTGTAAAAATTATATAAATGTAATATAAACAGTACCTTACCTATATATATTTGTAGAATGTGTATTATAGATTATAGGCTCTGTGATTGAACATGAATTAATAGTAATTATTAATATCAATAATAATAAATGAATGTTAACTTTAATGAAATTATATGATTGTATTTATATAGTGATGTAACCAATTATTAATGTTATTTTTTTATTAAAAAGAATTGTCGAATCTATGTAAATATTTCATAAGTACTGTCTTAATGTTACGGTTTATATCATATCAAGATCAGTGATTATCAAAAGTAATTTTTATAGAATTTATAAACCGGTTGTTCCACAGAATTTGAACAACAGGGAAATAGCATTAATTTTTGTTAGTTAAAAATTAGAATTAGTTAGCATAGAAAACGGTTTACAAATTTATATATTTATGAATTTTAAGCTAAAATACAGTGTAAAATGTATCAAAATTGATATGTTTTAAAGCTCTAAATATTTTCTAATGATTTCTGATCATAACAAGTCTTTATTTATTTGTGGGAAGAAATATTAACAAACTAATGAAAATCAATGCTATTTCCCTGTGATTCAAATTTTGTGGGACACCCGGTGTACCTTATTAAGTAACCTCATTTCACCAAGAGAATTTGTGTGTATAGTTGTTAAAAAATTTGGATGTGCTGGGCATATCTTGTAAACAGCATAATTTGTTTGAAGTTTTTATTATTAATAAAGACGTAAATACCCTCATCATTTCAGCCAGAAAAGGGTTTTTTGTAATGCTCAATGTTTTTTTCTTTTTAATTTATTTAAAGTTGCATCAACAGTTTGGTTATTAGTGAATACGGTTAGGTTTCGTAACTGTAACAGTGAGTTTTAACTTATGAAAATTTCCAGACTCTAGTCAGGAATTGAACCTGGATCCTCTGGATTGTAGTTTAGCATGCTAACCACTATGCTATGGAAACGGCATTCAAGAATGATATTATTTTCTAGTTGTGTTTGTATTATTTAAATAGAATTATTTTTTGGTATTTTTCCATACTTATATAAGGGGGTATGGGGCATAACCTACTACAGTGGGTTATATTACAGTTGGTTTTAACTTGTGAAAATTTCCAGACCCTAGCTGGGAATCAAACCCAGGAACTGCACTTTGAAGGCTAGCATGCTACCACTACGCTACAGAGTGGTTAGTAATGCTTATATTTAATGAACTGAAAAATTAATCAATTTTATGTTTCTTGGAATAATAATTATATAGGTTTCACAACATACATTAAAAATGAAATTCATATTAAGTTTTTGAAAGTACTTCGAGAATTTACAAATTCCAAATCTGACAATGTACAATTAAAGTTTGTGTATTAAGTACTTTAAAATGAAGTTATAACAAATGTAATAATGTATTAATTGTGCAATAAATATTGTGTGCTGGTAACACAATAGGATTTACTTTGTAAATTTAGATCATAGAATTTATACTTAATATAAAAAAATTATTTGATAATCACTGATGTAAAACACAAATTTGTTGTCATTTTAATGTTTCATAGATAATTATTACTGAATCTATTTATCAATGAAAATATATACCAAGATTTTCTTCTATCAGAATTAATTTTTCTAAAAACAAACCCTTATTCTTTTTTTAATGAAATCAAAGATGGTTAAGTCTGATGCATATGGTCATCTTTAATGCATTTTTTTTTAATATGTAACAATAATTAGTAAATTTATATTGTTATCCAAACTGGTGTACTTAACTATTATGAAAATAATGTAATGTTTTTAACATAACAGTTTTAGTATTAATTTATCATTGGAGCGTTATAATATTTTTTTAGTTTTTTTTCAATTATTGAAGAAGTACCACAAGGAATTATTAAAAAGTAAATACTTTTTTTATTATTGATCTTAATGTTGTTTTGTAGATATTTTTATGTTATATTTCTAAGTTGTGCCATATTGAATTTGTAGTATGTTTGTAAGTATGACATATTTTACTCACCAATACTTCATATAAATAAATCATTTTAGAGATTTTTCTGCAAAAAAAATTATTTTTAGAAAATTTATGAGTTTTATAAGGCGTAATAGAAAAATACAGTGAATTAATTTTTGTAATAGCAACTGCTTACACCATTTCATACCCATATCCATTTGAATTGCCCATAACTGGCAGGTGGTGTGTTACATTATTTATTCTCGATCTGCTAGTTCCAAGGCTACAGAAAATAGTTCTGTTTCTTATCACATGGTCGGCCAATTATATGAGTAAAGCACTTAAGAACAGATGAGGTAGAGGTGTAAAAGACACTAGTCACAGTTATCTCCTCTGAGAGGAATGAATTTCAGTAGTGACATTTTCAGGGTGGAAAGTAGGTACTTTTTGGAGGGCCTGGCACGCTGATAAGCATACTTTTCCACTCAGTGAGGAAGGCACTTGAAAACCACGTCACTCCTTGTTTTTCTCAGTAAAGCCTTTAGAGGTTCAAACCAGCCTTCCAGCTGATGACGTAAACAACAAAACAACAGCATCCATTTGAAATAATAAGTCCGATAGCCTTCATTCTTTGAGATAGTCAGTCTCAACTAGTTGATACTTTTCAGTTGGCTTCTGGAGCCAGAAGAGTGATATCATGTTTACCGTGTCTGTCGTCCATCATGGATTTCAAACGTGTTTTGTTTTAAATTGAAAAAGTGCCGAAAAGCTCATGAAATGTTAAAATTAGTGTATGGCAATATTGTGATAACACTGAAGACTGTTAACAAGGTGTTATGAGCAATTTAAATGCGAAAACTAGTCAATTCAAGATGAGTAACTGTCGCAACGTACTTCAACCTTAAAAATAGGCAAAAAAAAAACCTTAAAAAAGTGGCAAAACTGGTTCGTTCAAACAGACAATTGACCATTTGAGAGCTTATCAAAGAACTGAACATCTCATCTGGGCTTGTTCAAAGCATTTTAACCAATCATTTTTAAATGAGATGAGTGAGTGCGAAATTTGTTTCTAGATTTGCTCCTCGTGCCACATTTTACTTTTGATCCTTGAAGTTTAGGTCAAAATTAAGATTCCTGTCGTCCACATCTGCCCTACTCTCCTGATTTAGCATCATGCAATTTCTGGCTCTTCACAAAAATAGAAACCGTGCTGAAAGGAAAACGTTTTGACACCATTCCTGACATTGAGAGGGCCACTAAAAGCTCTTCCAGAAATGCTTCCTATCATGGAATCAAAGTTGCGATAGGTGCATCGCTAACCAAGGAGAGTACTTTGAAGGAAATCAATTCAAATTTGAAATAAGCTTAAATTACTTTGTTTGTAATAAAATTATTCACTGTATTTTTTTTGATCACACCTCGTATGTATGCCAGCCTGGGAATAGTAAATTTAACTTATTGTGTGACAAAACATATATTTTTAGTACTTCATCTTCTTCCTTTTCTTTTCAATTCATTTCTTAAACCTTAAGGGTGACCTTGCAAACAGTTTTTTAAAATAATTTTTCTATTAACTACAGATAATGTTAATTTACTCTCATGTATTCAATCTGTAATCATGATAATGTTCTAAGAAAAATATATCGAAACACAATTTAGATTACCTTTATTCAACCAAAGATGTTATCTTGCATCATTTATTTTTTTTAAAATTCTAGGCTTATGTAAATTGTTTGTAAACGTATTCACAGTTAAACATTTTATAAAGAAATATAAATAGTTAATTTTAAAAGACAAACTAATAAAAGGAATGGGGTGCTAAATATGTTTTGAAAGTGTACAGTTTTACGTAGTATGGTGCCTTGGAATGAAGAACTAAAAAATTACATAAAAATTTATGAATGTTACTGGTAAATTTATTTGTAATTGTATTTATGAGATTGTAATTGTATGTATATAATAATGTTTAATTAAATTGTATTGTTTAGATAGAAAATTGTTTAAAAAATTATTACTGTAAAGTTAGGAGTTGTAACTAATTGATGTGAATTAACATAAAACCCCTATAAATTGTATTGCTTTTAATGTCGATTTAATTTTTTTTATTTTTGTTAACAAAATATACAGATGTATTTTTTTGTTTTGATTGAATAAACCTGTTTAATGTATTATTAAAAATTTATAATAATACAGTTTGTAATTTATTTTTTATTCTCCGTATTGTTTTTTGTTCTCTCATCAAACTTACCCACTGTGCCTTTTATTGGCACATTTACTACCCTAGCATTAAAGTCTCCTGTGATAATCAAATGATCTGGTTTGTTGACTTTGTTCAAAATCTCCCGAAGTGATCATAGAAGTCTCTTGTTTCTTCTTTTTTTTTACCCTCTCCTGGAGCAAAAACTTCCATCACCTTCATATGCCTTCTATCTATCTATCTATCTTGAACCTGATTGTTATTATACTTTCTCAAACAAAATAAAATATATTCTGTAACTTTCCCCCTCCATTCCTGATTGACCAAGAATGGAATTTGTTTTAAATTGCAAAAAAGTGCCAAAAAGCACCTGTACGAGCTTCTCAATTTTGTTGCACTCACTGTAAACCGGGCAAATATCCAGTAAGTTTTTTGTTCCTTTATACCGGGCGTTTTATAGTGTACTTTGGTGTTACGAAAATTCAGACCAAAAAAAGTATTTCGCTTATAAGAATGAAACAAGTACTGTACGAAAGAGCACTTCAAATAGTTTTTCCGCATATTCTGGACAGTTAGTTAACCGTTTTCCCGCTAGGCGTACACAGTAGAAAAAATGGCTACTGCGGGAAGCGATAAGTCGTTTTGTGTGTTAGAATTTCACGTGTCAAAGTCAGTAATTACTGCGCAACGTGCGTTTCGGTTGAAATTTAATAAGGATCCACCAAGTAACAATTCAATTCGTGCATAGTATAAAAATTCAGTGAAACTGGTTGCTTGTGCAAGCGGTGTGGAGAGTTCTCCGTAAACATTTTTGTTATTCAAACCGTACCATCTTCAATATTAATGCAGCATCTATCTAATGGAGATAAAACACGTCGGCGCTGGATAGGACGCGTGTGTGTAGAAGACCAACACATTATACTGTGGCCACCAAGATCACCAGACCTCACACCATGTGACTTCTTTCTCTATGGTTATGTGAAAGACAAGGTGTTTATCCCACCAATGCCGAACTATATCGCTGAGCTGGGATCGTATAAGCAATGCAATTAACTCTATCGAAAGGGGCATGTTTAAACGTGTTTGGCAAGAGCTAGACTTTCGTGTTGATTTGTGCCGTGTCACCAAAGGAGCACACATTGAACATTTTATAGATGTTGAAAAATAACTGAGTCCCTGCATCGGCCCGTACAACTCTCATTTAGGTAAGTGAAATAGTTTTTTTGTACTGAATTTTCGTAACCCCAAGGACGTTATGAAACGCCCTGTATTAAATATGTCAATACTTTATACTGTAATTGCTTAGTCTATATTAGGGTTTAAAAATTTGAGCTATTGTGAAAATTTATTAGATGGAACTCAGTAATGTTGATTTGGGATTAAAGAATCAGAATTTTTTTTGTAATTATTAAATGATAAAAGGGATGGGGTACGAGTGACAGAGTACGAATGAGAGAAAAGTTTTTTTTGTTTTGTTGTTTGTTATACTATAGCTAATAGGTACTTCCGTCCGTTGTTACAGGCTTACTTTACTACATACTGATACACAGAAGGGAGGTGGGCTGTAGTATTAAAAATAATACCCCCTCTCTTTCCTTTGTTCTACATTACGTTCCATCATTCTAAATAGACCCCGATATCATTGTGTTGCTACAACAACATTTTTATTTAACTCACACATGGTCATGGTTTATCAATGCTGTAGAAACCACAAAGGTATGCATGCAGTTATGCTGATTTCAATAAAATTAAAAATTACTTTTAGCGTTGTCTGTAAGTACATAATTTACAATCTTCCGAAATTCATCCGAGATGAAAATTTATGTAAATGAATCTACAAATAATTTCGTTTAATTTTTCATTGCGTAGTCAGCGCAACTGATGCCTAGATTAGGGATCCCGGGTTCGATTACCGGTCAAATCTGGCATTTTCCATTATCACTTTCATCCATCACTCTTCATCTTTCAATATTACCAGCAAAGGGTAGTAGTAATGGTTACGTAAATTTAAAAAAAAATCATTAAATGGTTGTTGTTTTTTTGATAATATATTGTTGTTACATATTGACAATGTTATATAATGTAAAAGGGGCATTTATATTTCGACTACAGTTTTAACAATCGCTTTTGTATGAGTTTTAAAGGTTCATAATTTTTAATTTTAATAGTATTTAGTTTTGTTTATCAGCTAAAATGCTGGTTTGAACTTATAGAGGCTTTATTAAGTAAAACGAGGAGCGAGGTGGTTTACAATTGCCTCACTGAGTGGAAAAGTAGCCTATGCGCTTATCAGTACATACTTTAAATCATAATTTTCAAAAATGTAATTTATTCATCTTGTCTATAAAAACAACATTCTTTTTCATTTAAAAAAAGTGATTTTTGTTTTTTCGGAAGATAAGTGTGGTATTTATTTCACACATTTTACATCTATGTTTGGTAAGTAGATTCATATTCTACGTTCATTGTTTCAAATTACATATCGTATGTAGGTTGACGTGCATTGAACGTGTTCCTTTAACTTATGTTTAATTTTTTAAATTTTAACCTAAAATCGTGTACCTCTCTTTACGTTAGTTTCCATATGTTGAAACCTTAAAACGCATAAATCACTAAGTTGTTATGTGTGTACTTACTTCCCTCAATAGAACGGACATTGGGCGTGGTCCCGCCGATGTCCGCTATTCAGAGGTTTTACTGTACGTGTAGAATAAATTGAAACGGAAACCTCTAGCGGAATTTGTTTATGTATGGCGGTTACCATGCAAAGTTACTCATCTAACTGAAGTTACTTAACATTAATTATCTACTTTCTACCAGACTATTTTTTGACTGGAAAGCCAATACCGATCAAGGTATTATTTCCTCGTAGATTTATCTACATGACGATTTAGGTGTACACATTTTATTTCCTACAGTACTTTTGAAGTGGAATATTGTAGATAAATGCAGTAAATTACAAAATTGTTTATGATTAGAACGTTTTCTAACTTAATTAATAAATAAATAAATTGTGAATCACTCGATAATTTATACATTGTATAATAGCTACTTATAAAATTTTGTAGGTTAGGTTTATAATAGTTAATGGTTTTTATAACGAATATCTAGTTTGTGAACATGTTTCTATAAAAAATCTACCCTTCAATATTAATTAAATAGAAGACGTAAAACAGGAACAAAGTTGCAGACAAATATAACAACCTGTTCTTGTTTTAATTCTCAAGTGTTAACTCATTTAACATACTGTAATGCGAAGTTTCTAGTAGTAGGGGGTTTGTCAGTATAAATAAACAAAATCACATTAGGCCTGTAAAGGTGTCCTTAAAAATTACTTTCCCCTAACTCTGTTTGGATGAAGCAAAAAAACGATGTAGCAACAGATGAACCAGAAATTCAAAACTGTTAAGTAATATTGCGCAGTCCTAAAATGCGATCTAAACAGTATTGCTTCTGTTTACTATATACGTTTTTTCTGATCTAACGTATCAGATAGATTAATAAAAAAGGGTGTGATTTAGGCGGGAAATTTAGTCACGTCTAGTTCTGTTAAATATTTTTAAATAGGTAACATTATACCTATTAGGTTTATGGAGATATCTGAATCTAAGAAAAATATAAATGGCTTGGTAATAAATTTTAAAAAAATTGTAAGACGATTTATTTATTAATTATTTACACAATTTTATGTTAAGAAATTTTTGTTAACATAGATATTTTAAAATTTAAACAACTAAAATAATCGCTTCAAAACAAACTTTTGGTATATAAAACCGTATTTAACCCGGTCTGGATCTACAGTATCCAGGGAGATGCTGGTGAGCTGGAATAAGATGAACTTATCCTGCTCAGGTATCCAAAATCCGTTTGTTTACACCATCATTTACAAACAAATATGAATAGAATAGCGAAGTGATTTTGTTGTTCATGTCAAAATGTAAAAGGTTTCTTTAACCCCTGGAGGTTTTATTTAAGTTTATTTATTTAAGTCAAAGGAAAAATGAAAAGAGATTCAATAAATCTATTGTTAATTGACATCGATATGTGTAGCCTACAGACGTCTTCATCTTATGAGTAATATTGTGGCGTTGCTGTGAATGGGTTAATTGTTAGCCTTAGATGGGTTTCGTTAAAGTTGGGTCGGAAACTTCATTGGTTGTGCAGGAATTACTACTGCGTTTTTGAAATCCTTGTAACTCCTATACGGTTCGTCCAATTTAAATAATTCTTTCACCAAAAATTAATTAAAAATTTTCTCTTTATTTCATTTCCATTCATGTGTACAGTTATCTTTTAAGACCGAAATGTTTCTCGCATGCTGATTTTTTATGTCGTGTTTCGAGATTTTAAAAAAATACCTCGTAACTTAAAAAGTAATGATTTTCTGTTAAATTTTATTGTATCATCGTTTTTCTTAATTATTACAGAACAAACTTTATGTTCATTCGTGAATTAGTTGAACAATGACGATGTATTTGAAAAAATACGAAATTTTCTTCAAAAACAAAACTTTTACTAAAGTATACGTTATCTCATTAAGTGTGTGTTTTTCGAAACAATTTATGGAATAAAAAACATGCGAAATACTTCGTTTTATAAAAATACATCATTTCCGACAAGTTTTACTTACTTAAAAAAAATTAGATATATTTTCTGAAATAGTTTTACAATCAGCATATTGCTCCTTTCTGCGGGAGGCCGTCAAGTTATAGACAGACAGTATTAGTGTTAGAGTACACATGCGGAGTTTTACAACTGTCTCCTTCGGAATATTTATGTAATATATCATATATATGTATATAAATACATGCCCATAACGGGCAGGTGGAGTGTTAGGCCTAAATTAATTGCACTCGATCAGTTGGTTCCAGGGCTACAAAAAATAGTTCTGTTTCTTATCACATAGTCAGCCAATTATATGACTGAACTATTTAAGAACAAAAGAGGTAGAGGTGTAAAAGACACTAGTCAGAGTTATCTCTTCTGAGAGTATAATGAATTTCACTGTACAGCGAGACCCTGTGGTGAATGAAGTGAAGGTGTCATTTGCAGGGTGGAGAGTGGGTGCTTTTCGGAGGGCCTGGTATGCTGATAAGGATACTCTTTCAACTCAGTGAGGAAGGGAATAGTAAACCACCGCACTCCTCGTTTTTTACTTAGTAAAACCTCTAGAAGGTCAAACCAGCCTTTCAGCTGTTGACCTTAACAACAAATATGAATAATATTTGTAGTTTAGATCATCAGCCGAAAGGCTGGTTTGAACCTCTAGAGGCTTTACTAAGTAAAATGAGGAGTGAGATGATTTACAATTGCCTTCCTCACTGAGTGGAAAAGTATGCTTATCAGCATGGCCCTCTGAAAAGCATCTACTTTCCACCCTGCAAATGACACCTTCACTTCATTTACCACAGGGCATAATGAAATTCATTAGTCTCAGAAGCGGATTACTCTGACTAGTGTCTTTTACACATCTACCTCTTCTGTTCTTAAATCCTTCAGTCGTATAATTGACTGACTATGTGATAAGAAAAAAAAATTTCATCCTGGAACTAGCAGAACGATTGCCAATAATTTAACACTTCCCCTGCCTGTTATGGGCAAAAATATTTATATCTGTAAATTAGTTACCCTTTTTTACCCCTTACGAAGTATAAACTTTTTTACCCCTACCCCTTACGAAATATAAATCTTTTAGTTTATCTTTTCTGCCTCTAAGAAACTAGTATGCCGAATTTTAGCTCTCGAGGTTATCGGATATTAGAGAATTTTAAATGAGTGAGCGAGTGAGGACATTCAAAATTATATTCAGGAATTATGAAACAGATAGTAAAATGTATTACAATACACAACAATATTAATAAATCTTGGCATTCGGTCAACTTAAATCAGTTAACAACTCAAAATCATGTCATCTTTATAATACTTCTTTCGATATATTTTTATTTTTGGAACCTTTTTATAGTCATAATGGCAGGAAGTATTAAACATAAATTTGTACTTTAAATAAATGCGCTCTTATAATTAATAATATTAATGTAAACTAGTGATATCTTATCCAACTTTTACTCCGTATATTTATGATTTATTCTATCAGGATTTTGCAGCTTGCGTTAAATATTAATTAAGACAAAAAGTCTAGCTGAAATAACTTAGTTAACAGTTTGGTTTTAATGAAGTATTTTGTATTTCAGTACAAAATATTTGTTGAAAATATTTATTATTGCATTAAGTTTATTTATTAAGTAAAACGAGAAAATAAAAATCCTTTTCATGAGATGTCGTGTCTCATGGCTGGTGGGAATTTTTTAAATAGCTTACTTTTGACTTGTAGCAAAAACCATTAGTGATTTTTATATCTACTCTTTAAGAGGCACCGAATGACTCTATTTTTTTTTTGTTTCCAAATTCTGACTAACCCACCAGTTGAGTCTACAGATAAAGTCGCCAGCTGTTTAACAGCTGATTTTCGGAGACGAAGGTTCCTGGTTCAAATCTTAGTAAAGGTAGTCATTTTTATACAGATTTCAATACTAGGCAGTGGTTCCCGGTGTATTTTGATAGTTGAGGTTTTTTTGGTTTAACGTCCGACTGTTCTGCAATTACTGCTAATGCAGACGGTGAAGGATGAAATGATTTTTTGTAACGTATGAAAATATGCCGTGCCTGAATGAGATTCGAACCCAAGACCGCATGATGAGAGGCGAGCACGTAACCAACTACCCCAATGCGGCCGGCGGTTGAGATTTTATTAACCATACTCTCTCAGGAATGGTCGGCCTGGATCTGTACAAGACTACACCTCATTTACACGTCATACCCATCATCCTCAATCCTCATCTCATTGGGTCATGGGATTGCTTGTTGTTCTGAATTGAACAGATTGCATCGTACATAAATTAGGAATAAAAAATTCAACTTTGATTTCTTTTCTTCCAGTTTTTGGCCACTTCCGGTCGAAACCGGAACTTCAAACTCAATAATTTCTGTATCTACTCTTTAAGAGCTAAAATCATAAATCTCTTTTGCGCTAAAATACATATTAAGGCCACAATCGTAAAAAAAGCATTTTTTCTACCGGAGCACACCCTCTCCATGAATTTCAGCAGACATGGCGCTTCCCTATCTTTTAGAGCATATAACATTTAGTAAATAAGACGATTTTTAAAAAAAACGTAGGAGCCATTTTTGATAAAATCGCAAAAAAGTGAAAAATGACACGAATAAACTACTACTTCCGGTTAACCGATTTTGATGAAAATTTTCGTATCGGGTCCTCTAGTGGTACCTAACTTAAGTTTCAAGTTTCAACTTCGTACGATGTTCCATTCTTGAGATATTATGTTCACACACACACGCGCGCACGCACAAACACACATACACACACAGACCAATCGCTAAAAACATGTTTTTTTTGGGTTCAGAGGGTATCAAAACGTATATATCCGGTGAAACTCAATTTCAAAAAATCAACATGAAAACAATACGTTTCTTCCTACATATTCATATAGGCAAGAGAAAGTAAAAATACCACTAATGAGATTCAACATAAATATATTACGTGATTATGCCCAAAACGGGCAGGTGGAGTGTTATTTTAATTGCATTCTATCTGTTTGGTCCAGGGCTAAAAAAATAGTTCTGTTTCTTATCACATAGTCAGCCACTTATATGACTGAACTATTTAAGAACAGAAGAGGTAGAGGTGTAAAAGACACTAGTCAGAGTTATCTCCTCTGAGAGTAATGAATTTCACTATGCAGCCAGACCCTGTGGTGAATGAAGTGAAGGTGTCATTTGCAGGGTGGAAAGTGAGTGCTTTTCGGAGGGCCTGGCATGCTTATAAGCATACTCTTTCAACTCAGTGAGGAAGGCAATGGTAAACCACCTTACTCCTCGTTTTTACTTAGTAAAACCTCTAGAGGTTCAAACCAGCTTTTCGGCTGTTGACCTAAACAACAATTACGTGATTATCGATAATGTGTATAGGCGTTCTTCATCTTCATATGAGCGATTGCGGTGTTCAGAATAACATCATTTTTAATTAATTTAAAATTTTAGAATAAATTTAAATAAAATCTTTGTTCAGTGACTGAATGTACAGGTTTCTAATGAACAATTTAGCAACGGCCCAACGATGAGGAAAGTTAAAGATAAAACAGAAATTGAAAAGAGGTTTTTGAAGCCGGTCATTATAAACGTTATCGGCGACAAGGGTATTATATTACAAAAATAATAATAGTTAAAAAGGTCTTAGAAAAGTCATCCTGTAATGTCCAGATTAGTTACAGCTGATTGAAACATTCAAGATGAAAAACAAACCGTCCTTAAAATGTAAAATCATTTTTTTTATAATTCAGACAGTCATGTAACTTTTAACTTTTATTGTCCTTTATAATTTCTTTTGCCCTATATGAATACATAGGGAAGGAAAGTATTGTTTTCATGTCGATTTTTCGAAATCGAGTTTTCACCGGTAATACACGTTTTTAGGCCCCCTAAACTAAAAAAAACAAGTTTTTAATGATTGGTCTGTGTGTGAACATAATATTATTTCAATACAGAATATCGTACGAAGTTGAAACTTACGTTAGGTACCACTAGGGATCCTACATGAACATTTTCATCAAAATCGGCCAACCTGAAGTAAGCCTAATAGTTTATTCGTGCAATTTTTCACTTTTAAGCGAATTTCTACAAAATAGCACCTACTTTTTTTTTAATTGCCACATTAACTACATTTTGTATTCTCTGAAAGATAGGCGCCATGATAGATAGAAGCGCCATGTCTGCTGAAATTCTTGGGGAGGCTGTGCTCTCGAGGTAAAAACATTTTTAAGGTTTCGGCCTTAACTTGCATTTTAGGGCAAACTTGTATAATATAATTAAAGTTGTAAGAAATTGAAACACCTACTACTTTTATTTTAAACATGTTTTCTACGCTTAGTTTAGCGTCAATTAGGTAGTGATTTTTTGTATTTTTTCATCAAAATCGGTAAAATGGATTTTTTTAGTTTTGCGGCCTTAGTATAATTTTACGACAAAATTATACATTTTTTAAAATTAAAGTTATAGGAAATATAAAAATTTACAACTTCTATTTCAAGAATTTTCTTCTACAGACCCTAATTGAGCGTCCATTAGTGATTTCCCGTACTTTTAAGTCGAACAGAAATTGATTTTCATTTTGCGTCATTCACTGGTGGTTAAAATTAAGTTTTTCATTTCACATTGTTTACTAATAATTAAATATAAGTTGTACTTTACATTATTTAAACTGACATGAGAAAGACGTTTTCATAACATCAAAATAATGGATTAGAAAAAGTTATGAGCTATGTTCACTATAAAATGAACTTTAAAGCTTCCTTTAAAAATTTTTATTTCGTTTAATTTTGAGAGGGGAGATTTAACACCGAGTGAATTAATTTTAGAATATTTATCTGCATTGAAATTATAATTACATTAACTCGTTGTAATAATGTAACTGAACTGTAGTCAATCATACTTTTGCTTTTGCTTCTTCTGAATGAGAAATTAGCCTCCCGTGTTACATATTTTATCAGTTTTTGGATTATTTTTATTACCTATTAAGCACTTTTTTTGGATAACCTGAAAAGTACGAAATTTGAACAGGTTCCGGTTCCAATTAGTTCGGATTATATTTTTAATTTTATTAAAATTATAGCTTAAAATTGATTATGAAATAATATAATATTGTGCTGCTTGAAGAATTCCCAGAAGATTAGCGCGGTTTGCCTTTTTATTTGTTAATTATATAACCTGGTGTTTTTCATTCTATTTTATATGACTTTTTATGCAATGTGCTTTTTTGTTAGTTATTGAGTTCGAAAGCCTACTGTTAATGTTATTTATATCCTCATTGAGTTTACCTGCTGTCAGGAATTGTCCTTGCAAAAGATGATTTCCGGTAACTAGCAGACTAGTGTTCCATCTATGTAAAAGGGAATGTTGAATTTCATTCAGTAATGGAACAAACAATGTTGTTACATTTTATTGATGTGTTTTATATTTTATGCGTTCTTTTTTTAAATTAAAGCCGACTGTTTATGTAGGCAAATACAATACATACACGAATTAAGTTTACTGAATAATGTAATAGGATATATATATTCTATCTACGAGTAATAAAATTTCTATTTAATTTTTAATTGGGTTTATGCCCGTATTGCGTTGTTCAAAAATACTAAAAATATTTTACTATTTATGCGATACCTTTAACAATACATTTATTGTTTATCGTTCGTCTGTTCTATACTTTAATGCTAATAATACAGATAGTTGGGTAACAAATGAAAATAAGTGACAAAAAAACGCCGGAATCAGACCTGGGACCCTAGGCCTAAAAATCTGAAGTGTTGACATCTGGGTTTCACTGCATCAATGGGCCGGCCAAGGTGCGAGAAGGAGTAAAAACAATGCCACGGGAGAAAAGAGCAAACTCTTTTGGTAAAAATTCTGTCAAAATTTTAACCTTAAGAGAATTGTCACACCTTTTCTGAACCATAAAATTGCTTATAAAAATTTATTTGACCACCTTTGTGGCCCAGTGGTTACAGTGAAAGACTACAAAAAAGACTGCAAAGCGTAAGGTCCCCGGATTCGATTCTCAGCTAGAGTTTTAATCTCAGTTAGTTTAGAGTTTAAGGGAGGGTTTCAATTGTAATTAACTTAAGTTTTTATAAGTAATTGTGATTAAAACCCAGTATCTTATATTAATTTTTAATCCACAGTTGCGTAAATTACTAAGGCATTTTAGTGAATGGATTATGATGAAAACATATATAGAATACGAGAAACCCTTATTAAACAATCCAACTGTAAACAAATTATTCTAGCTGAGAATAGAATCTACAGCGTTCGGCATAGCAGTATTTTACGCTTCCGAGTAAGCCAACAAGGAGGGGTCGTTTATGATAATTTACGTTTACTAATTTTTCCTAAACATTATGAACACTTAGAAATATAAATACTATAATTAATTAACTTTGTGTTGTAAATTTTAGAATCAAAATTAGGTAAACCAACCAAAAAAGGTAAAATAATAAATTAGAATCTTTTATATGAACAAATTATTAAAAACAAAACGATGCAGTAGGATAGGTTTTGACATAATGCGTGCCCCTTTTCTGATTTCCGAGTTACTAGTGCAGGTTATGTTTTTATAAGTAACATGCAGCATAGCGGCAGAGTTCCACCAATCAGCACCGTCGGTTGTCTGTTGCGGAGAGAGCTCCGCTGTCAGTTACCGCTCGGACGTTGTAGGCGTTGCTTGTTGTTAACAATGTTCCTCTAGTTTCAGTACACAACCCTGTGGAATAATTAATTTTTATACAGTGACATCTCAACCACGCGAGTTTTGTTTACTTATCTAAGTTTAAACAATTGTGTTTTAAATTTATTTTGGATTTTGTTTAATATGAACAATTTAATAGATTATAGATATGTGAATGTTGTGAATTTATAGTTAAAATGAAACTTTTATCATTAATATCTTTATTTATACTTTTTGTAGAACTTAATCATTGTTCAGCGGCTCGTGTTCTTCTACCGGATTTTCAGCCAGAAGAACAATGCACTATAAAGTGCCCTCTTCAGGTATTTTTATATACTAATTCTACTAATAATCTTATAAAATGTATGCATATAATTTAGTTTTTAGTTTATTTGCGCTTATTGAAAAATTCAATAACTTTGTTGTATTATTTGTGGTGGTATTTATTTTTAAATACTTTCAAAGAACTTAAACAGTTATTAAATTTTGTTTTGTTTTTATGAGATTGGTGGTTTTGTTTACTACATGACAAAAAGCTTTTATGTAGTTTATCTCAATCCGAAAAGTAAGCTATCATAATAACAAATATTAGTTTCTTACTCTAAAATTTTGGTTCCATTATTTACGTTGTTTATATTTTTTATAATGGCTATCTTTTTGTTTTGTTTTTTTATACTGGTTGATATATCTTCTTCATAAATACGTAGATTCTTCATAAATTTATTTTATAAAAATGTTTAATCCAGTAACCGAACCAGAATATAAATTCACTGAATACCCTTTAAGTTTTGAATCTAATTCATTGCCACATTTTATTGTACAGTACTAGTAAAAAGTATTGTTTTTAGAACAGTAAGCTACAGTTTAATTTTGTTATTTCAATTGATAAACACCTTACTGTTTGTCAGTTACAGTGGTTTTTGAATTACCATTTTATTGAATTAAAATTGTTTTGGTCATCAGCCGAAAGACTTGTTTGAATCTCTAGAGGCTTTACTAAGTAAGAAGAGGAGTAAAGTGGTTTACCATTGCCTTAATCACTGAATTAAGAGATAATTTAAATTTTATCTAGATTTTCTAGATCAGAATAATTATCTAAATTAATTTTTATCGTTTACATTCTTTCACACTAACATTCAGTGACTTTGCGTACGCAAAAAAGATGTTACTGTCAGGAAAGCCAATTTTTTACGTCATGTACAGATTCCTACGTTTGAGTAGTTTACTATTTAGTACACCGGCAAGCATATGTTCTCGATTCTTCGCAACTAACTTATTGTGACAGCAAGGAGAAAAGTTGAGGTAAAAACATCTAATATTTAATTATCTAAATGTTGAATATTATAGTTTTTAGTGTACCGAGTTACTTTATTAAAAAATAACCATGTTTAGACTTTTCAGTGTCGGTAAACACTTAAAAAATTAATTGTAATAAAATATGTGTCAAACGATTATTTCTCAGTCTTCCTGTAGGCTCATTTTATTTTAATGTGTACAATACTAGATTAAACAAATTATCAGTCTTTCGTGGTCTACCGTTGTTTCTTTTGTTTTTTGAATTTTTTTTATTATTTTCAACGTAGTCCTTAATCTATTACTCAGGTGATCTCATATAAATTTGATCAGTTCGTTTAAGTAATTTATTACATTCTCAGAGATATAAAAACGTTGTATTATACATTTTATAATCATAGAAAATTTATGTACCAACTCTGGCTTCAAGTGTTTAGCTCATCGTTTCCATTCTTTCACACTAACATTCAGTGACTTTGCGTACGTAAAATAGATGTTACTGTCAGGAAAGGCAAACCCATTTTATTTTTGGTTTTTTATTGTCATATTAACAGTCGTTAGTGATAACTTTTGGTTATGAAACTGAAACTTTGGGTTTAACGAGTTTCCAGACCTAAGCCGGTAATCGAACCAGGGACCATCCACTTTGTAGGCTAGCGCACTAACCACTTTGCCAAGGAGGTAGTTTGAATTTTGTTATTACCTTACCTAAACTTTTTATTTTTTTTTTTATTTTTTTATTCCTAATTTGTGTACGTTGCAATCTGTTCAAATTAGGACAATAAGCAACCCCATGACCCAATGAGATGAGGATGATGTGTATGACGTGTAAATGAGGTGTTTTCTGAAGTCTTCATCAATGAAAGCTGTTTAACAGCTGATTTTTGGAGACGAACGTTCCTAGTTCAAATCATAGTGAAAGTAGTTACTTTTATACGGATTTGAATACTAGACGGTGTACTTTGATGGTTGGGGTTCAATTAACCATACTCTCCCAAGAATGTTCGGCCTGGGTCTGTACAAAATTGCACCCCATTTACTCGTCATACACATCATCCTCGTCTCATTGAGTCAAGGGATTGCTCATTGTTCTGAATTGAACAGATTGCAATGTACAAAAGTAAGTGGACGTACGTAAAAAAATGTGTCTGGGAAAACAGGTCTTAAGTCCGTGAGAATAAATCTATTAAAACATTTCGTTTCTATTTATATTTATAAATTATCGTAGTAATTTATATTTACCAGATTACTAGATAAAAAAATAAAAAACCTTTTCTTTTTTACAGGTCTTTTACAGGCGTACCAACAAAAAAAATAGATTAATTTTTCATGATATGTTATATTCTAATCAATATCAATATTCTAATCAGTTTGATTAAATTTCTGTGGGAAATAATATGATTTCTCAGTCACTTGATGATAAAATACCATTAAGTACGTTGCATATCAGAATGTCACAGATCCGTAATAAAATTACTAGTGACGTTCTGTTAACCGATGCTGTCGGACTAATGGACTATCGGTTAAGCAAAAAATCGGTTATCCCATAAAGTTGTTTTCCTTGGTGTAATTTTATGACCTATTAAAATACCGTTTAATCTTAAATTTTTTTATTAATTTAAACTTTCAAAATATTCAGTAGGTAATAATAATTGTCCCTGAATACTGTCTTGAGTATGCAATAGCCGAACTATTATATCAGTTCAATGATGAACCGATTTTGATATAGTTTTAAAAAATGAAAAATTTCTGTTAAATGAAGTGTAAAAAAATGATCGAAAATTCTTCTACACTCAAAAATCTTAGCTTACTTTTATTTGTACTATTAATTTTATGAACGTTAAATTATTCAGCTCGAAATTGAAAATGTGGAAAAATGGATTTACCGCGATCTTGTAGAATTGTGCTTAGTTAGTTAGTTAGTAAACTAAGCATTGGATAAAACCATTTAACAAAAATTAATTTGACCACCTCCATGGCGTAGTGACTAGCACGGTAGCCTACAAAGCGAAAGGTCCCGGATTCGATTCCCGGCTAGGGTCTGGAAATTTTAACACGTTAAAACCCACCGTTACAGTACCAAAACCTACAGTAGTCGCTAATGCCAATCTGTCGATGCGACTTGAAATAAGGTGACTGCTGTAGGTTACGGTACAGAATCTGTAGGTTCTGTAGGTTCAGAATCTGTAGGAATCAAACCCGGGACCTTCCGCTTTGAAGTCTAGCGTTGTAACCACGGGTTCATAAATGCGGCTTTTTTTAGTGTATTTAATGTCACATCAACTATTTTATCATTAGCGACTACGGTAGGTTATGGAACTGGAACGGTGGGTTCACTTGTAATAATTTCCAGGCTCTAGTTAAGAAGCGAACGGAGACCTTCCGCTTTATGGGCTAGCTATAACCACGACGCCACGAAGGCGAATATTAAACCACCTCACTTCTCGTTTTTACTTAGTAAAACCTGTAGAGGTTCAAACCAGCCTTTCGGCTGATGATATATTGATTTTGTATCTAGTATATAACCTAAAATATTTCTTGGTAACCTTAACTGTAATTTCGAAAAATCGACCTTTTCATTCTAATATGTTCATTTTTGTTGTCTTCCTATGGAAAGAAAAATTTTTAATATCTTTTCTTATCAAGTACTTACGACCCAAATGAAATTTACATGCCAAATTTTTGGTTTCTAAGCCTTGTAATTCTGGAGATTTCATGATGTGTGAACGAGTCCATACTAGAATGAGTCTTTTTTTTTGGTTTAATGTCCGACTGTTTTTCAGTTACTGCTAATGCAGACGGTAAGAAAGGTGATAGATGAAAATGAGCGATGAAAAAATTCCAGACCTGACCGGGAATAGAACCCGGGACCCCGGCGTAGAAGCCAGTTGCGCTAACCACTACGCCAACGGGCGTAGAATCAGTCAGTGGTATTTCGGGTTTATATGTAGACCTATAGGTGTTCGCACGTAGCGAGCAGGTGGAGTATTAAATTAATTGCACTCTATCTGTTTGTTTCAGGACTAAAAAAATAGTTCTATGTTTGTTATCACATAGTCAGCCAATTATATGACTGAAATATTTAAGAACAGAAGAGGTAGAGGTGTAAAAAACACTAGTCAGAGTTATCTCATCTGAGAGTAATGAATTTCACTATACAGCCAGACCCTGTAGTGAATGAAGTGAAGGTGTTATTTGTAGGGTGGAAAGTAGGTGCTTTTTGGAGGGCTTAGTAAGAAAGGCAATATTAAACCACCTCACTTCTCGTTTTTACTTAGTAAAACCTGTAGAGGTTCAAACCAGCCTTTCGGCTGATGACCTAAACAACTCACATGTGTAGATGATGAGATTAAATTATCGTTACGCCTAATATTGTATAGCTAATAATTTTTATTATGTAACCTCGTCTAATTGTTTAGAAAATAAAAATTGAAAACTTTTTATCTACTGCAATTTTGTTGTGATTTATATCTTGTAAATAAATTATTAATTTATCTGATGCTGGGAATGAATGGCAAACCCATTCACACATCGAAATTTATTTTTGATATTCTATTATTAGCAACTGACGTGGAAATTTTATATGCGTATTCAATAGGCCTACTATACGATTTCAAATTTATATTTATATTTTGCATTGTTATTATTAGTCTTGTCATAATTACAATTTTATTTTGTAGAATTATGATATCGGATTTAAATATATTCTTCAGATCTTTTATTAATAATCAGGGATGTCCGATTTTATCATCTATTAAGAGTGTCATCAAACATCTTGGTTTAAACTACCTTTACTTTTATTCGGATTTGAATACTAGACAATGGTTACCAGTGAACTTTGATGGTTGGGGTTCAATTAACCATACTCTCTCAGGAATGGTCGGCCTGGGTCTGTACATGACTATACCTCATTTACACGTCATATACATCATCCTCATCTCTTTGGGTCATGGTGTTGCTTATCGTTCTGAATTGAACAGATTGTAACGTACACAAATTGAAAATAACAAAAAAAACTACCTTGAATTTTTTCTACGCCTCTATTCATCGCTTTTGAGTTAGTCGGAACGCCAGCTAATGCTATGTGCACCGCCCATGTAGGGGGGGGGGGTTAACTTGTCGGTAGCGTTAACTTATCATACATGGTTTTGACCTTTCATTCGTTTTGCCCTTCTGGACTAAGTATCCAATTTTACAAAAAAAAGACAACTCAAGCGATCAAAGATGGCGTCCGATTGTTTTTGCTTAAGTTCAGTTATTTGCTTATTTCTAAGCTCACTATTGGACTAAAGCCTTTTAAAATACGAAAATTGAAGAAAAATAATCTAAAAACATTTTTAACATAATAAAGTTACGACAAAATTCACTTAAATGCTGATAAAATTGACAAATTTACAATTTCTTCCAAAAAGTATCGAAATCACTGTGTTTTTTGGAAATTCCTCTAACAAAAACATTTTAGTGGTATTTAGGCCTTACGCTAGACAGGAGACTGACGTGGAACCACTGGACGGTTTGACATGAACATTTTCATTGAAATCGGTCAACCGAAAGTAGCCTAGTTGTTTATTCGTGCGATTTTCTCGAAAACGGCTCCTACGATTTTTTTATCGATGACACAGTTATACTTTCTTTGGATAAAATGGTCGACTATGTTTCACTAAATTTACAAAATCATTTGTTTAAATTAGAATCGTGGTTTACGAAGTGGAGAATCAAAATTAATTCGGACAAAACAAAATACGTTACCTTTACCTTGAGACGGCAGACCTGTCCGAGAGTTTTCTTGTATAACTTATGTCTACCTCAAGCCGACAAAATTCGGTACCTCGGTCTACATATAGACAGACGGCTTACATAGAATGAACATGTAACCATTAAACGTAAAGCATTACCTGGTAGGCGAAAACAGCTATACAATCTGCTATCTCGTTGATTAAAATTGCCGATTCCACTAAAATTGCTTTTATATTATAAGACTTTACTTAAGCCCAATGTTGATGTTTGGTTGTCAGATCTATGGTTCATCAAAACCATCAATCATAGCTATACTTCAAAGGTTTCAATCAAAATTGCTTAGTACGCTAGTTAACGCTCCACTTTTTGTGTCAAATCACACGCTTCATTCGGACCTAAAAATTCCATTTATTAATGACATCTTACACGAAATGTATCAACGCTTTAGGTTAAAATTATTTAACAACTCCAACCCATTGATTCGTGAACTAAGTTCTCCACATTTACTCGGCAATCCATATCGTCGGGTCAGCAGGAGGTGGGGCATTGACTTGGGTTAACTTCCTTCAATACAGTTCAAATTTAATAACGCGTAATAACAACATACAAATTAATTAAACTTACTATTATAAATTAAATAATTTTAATGATTAAATTGTGAAAAGGCTAACTGTAGTAATTAACTGCGGGAGTTCTACTAATGGGTGGTGTTCTTTAACGTGTAACGTCAATAACGTGTAATTTATATACATTAACTATACAATACAAGATAGGGTAAGCGTCATGTCTCTGCTGAAATTCTTGGGGAGGGTCTCTTATAAAAAAATGTATTTTTAGAACTGTGGCCTTAATATGCAATCTAGGGCAAAAGTGTAAAAAAAATTCAATTGATTTCTAGTAGCCCGCTAAAATTACGTATTTAAAAAAATAATTTCTGTAAAATTTTACTGTTCTGATAATTCAGTATATATTTGCTTAGATAAAAAAATAAAAATATAGAAAAATAATGTCAATTTAAGATTATGAATTAATTTATTGCATCTTTATTTTTATCATCAGTTTTTGTAGGTTATATTGTTCGTGTCTGATAACCCGTACGTAAATAATATTTCATAAACATAATCCTTTATAAGCTAAACCGATTTTTTTTGTACCAGATTCATTATTAACATTGTCGTTTTTTGATAATTTTGAAATAAAAACTAATTACCTAGTCCCAAGAGAACCTTGTCGCGTCGTATTTGATTTTTTTTATCTAAATATTTGTTAATCAATATTGATCTTTACCACTGACCGCGTTTCTGAAACTAAAACTCTGAAATGTTCGTCAGTTACTGAAATAATAGGGAACTTCAGAGAATATATATATATATATATAGTAAGATCCCGGTTATCAAACCTCCGCTCATCCAACAATCGGATTATCCGACTTTACTGACTGACGATGTGAATTTGTTAAGCGAGGTCATTTAGCGTATTTAGCTTACGTGAAAAGCAACAAGAAACAAAACTCTATCTGACGCAATGGTGATGTGGCACTAGCTTGATATTGTCGCCAAGAAAAGGGCACATGTCTTTAACGGAAACATCACGTAAGCAATCGTCTATAACAGGGTTTTTCCAAAAGTAGTAAATATTTTCGTAAGTAGCCCTACTGCTGAACATTTTATGTATGCTGCTCAGGGGGTTGATAAGAGAAGGGGTCCAGGTTGTCCAGAATCCAGAATCCCCCGAAATGTAAAATAAAGAAAAAATTATTATAAAGATTAGTAAATTTTACCAATAGCAGGAAATCTACCAAGTTAAATTCAATAACCAACTAAAATAATTTAAACTAGCAGCTCTTAACGAACTTCTTTAATATTAGTTATTTATTCAGATCATTGTAAAATCACCTCTTGTTTTAAGGACGTTTGGGTTTGGCTGCGCTCGGCTTTTAAGGTCATGTATAAAAACAGTCACCACTGTGCACTGGTTGGAAGGGGCTTGTTCTCCTGCACCGAAAAGAGTTTGGAGCAATCTAAACCGGCGAATGCTTCAGTCAGGGATGATCGGTAAGGTCCGACAGGGAATGAATGATTACCGGTTCACAAAACATATTTTTAAGACACTAAACAGTAGACCTAAGGTGTCGGATAATGTCGAATAAATAGTCTAAAGAACTCAGAAAGGATATTGAAAAAACTGGAATAAAATGAGAAAACTTAATGAACCGAACCAAATTCAGACAACTAATTACAGACTTTAAGGGCTTCCATGAAGAGTAAAAATGAAACTCGGTGGACAGAAAAAGGAGAGTAAGCTGCAGTGAGCGAATGCTGAGAATGTGGGCTGCAAAAAGAGCTTCCAGAAACATCTAAAGTCACTTCACGTGGTCTAAAATTGGCCCTATACGAAGAAAAAAATACTGGGCGGAAATTATGAGTTGAAATTTCCCTTGAAAAAATGAAGGGTTTTAATATTTTAAGCACTTTGAGGAAATAGAGGTATTAGGTATATTACGTTCAAACTAGCACTTCCCCGAACAAAATTTTTATCTGCCGCACTAATGGTATTATGATAAATGTATTAAATATTCTTTGTATTTTACTTATTAGGCCCTTTTTTTTAAAAAAATCGTTAATAGTATTTCGGTACCTACTTTATTTTTACCAACAGTATTTACAACTTAAAATTATTTATCGGAATTTTTGCAAAATTTCATATTTTGTTTCATTAAATTTATTTTTAACATCCAACAAGTGTATACTATTTATTTAAATTATCTTATAGTGCCGGATTATTCGACATTTTGGTTATCTGACCATCTCCCGGTCCCGTTTGTGTCGGACAATCGAGACTAAATGTCCTTCAATTTTTGTTCCGAGAACCAATTACCATAAATTTTTAAGAATTGGCCAAAATGGTTAATTTTTAAAAAATACGAAATTGAACCGATTATTTTTTCAGATCGTTTCTATTAAAATTTTGGGAGTGCTTAACTTAAAATTGTTTACCCTCTATTGAAAAAGAGTCTACAATAAAACTTCTAAGATTAAGATAACTTATTTCTAACATTATGTAGATTTTGCATCCTTAAATACATTATTCTTACTTGTTTCTATTTTTACCTGAGAGCGCCTTCAAACAAGGATAATGTTTCTTGTAGTGTTTATTCCTTTGTCCTCCAGTCGTACGTCATTTTTACCCAATCAAATAAATGAATACAAAATCAAACTCACTTTTATGAAACACATAACTTTATGAAACTATACGAAGAAACTAAATGAATATTTTTTTAATCGAAACTACATTGATTTCTACATTTTAACTTATTTTTCATTATTCGTTTACTTAATAAGTTTTTAAGATTTTTAAATACGTATATCCTACCTGCCGAAATAAATAAGAGCAGTAAATTTTAATATCTCTACTTCATCCTACATATTAAAAATGATATGTCAAAAGTTTACTTAGTTTATTTCCCAAACGACATTACACCAAAAAATCTGGTGTGAAACAGTCACACGACTTTCTCTTTCCAATGCAAATAATTAACAATATAACCTAAAATTAGTAATAAAACTCTAAAAATAAACAAAAAACTAACCTCACTAAACATAACCTAATTTTAATCATGAGTGAAAGACGCAAAAGTAAAATCAACTTCAGTTTGTCTTAAAAATACGGAAAATCCCTCATTCACGCTAAACTAGGCTCTATACAGAAAAATGCTCTAAATAAAAGTTTTAGATCTTTTAATATCCTATAAATTTAATTATGCACACTTTTGTCGTAAAATAAGGCTAAGGCTTAAAAGTTTTTACACGTATGCGTGAGAAAAAAACAGAAAATCGCTAATTACCGCTAAACTAAGCTTTATACAAAAAAATTTTTGGAATAAAAGTTGTAGGATTTTACATTCTCTACAACTTTTAATATACATTTTTGCGCTAAAATCCATATTAAAGCCGCAGTCTTAAAAAAAACAATTTTTTTACGAGTAAACAGCCTCTCCAAGAATTTAAGCAGACATGGCGCCTACCCTTTCTAGTAGAGCATAAAAAATGTAGTAAAAAAGGCGATTTAAAAAAAATGTAGGACCCGTTTTTGAGAAAATCGCAAAAAAGTGAAAGATGACACGAATAAACAACTACCCGGTTGACCGATTTTGATGAAAAGATTCGTGTCAGGTCCGGTAGCAGTATCTGACTTAAGTTTCAAGTTCATACGATGTTCCGTTCTTGAGGTGTTTTGTTCACACACACACACACACACGCACGCACGCACGCGCGCACACACACACACACACCCACACAGGTTTGAACCTGTAGAGGTTTTACTAAGTAAAACGAGGAGTGAGCTGGTTTACCAGTGCCTTCCTCACTGAGTGGAAAAGTACGCTTATCAGCATGCCGGGCCCTCTGAAAAGCACATATTTTCCACTCTGGAAATGACACCTTCACTTCATTCACCACAGGGTCTGGCTGTAAAATGAAATTTATTACTTTCAGAGGAGACAACTCTGATTAGTGTCTTTTACACCTCTACCTCTTCTGTTCATAAATGATTCAGTCATTTAATTGGCTGGCCATGTGATAAGAAACAGAACTATTTATTTTAACCCTGCAACGAACAGATTGAGTGTGAATAATTTGACGATTAAATAAATAACTAAGTTATTATTAAAGAAGTTCGTTAAGCGCCGCTAGTTATAATTATTTTAGATACCGTAGTTATTTAATTTAACTTGGTAGGTTTCCTGTTACTGGTAAAATTCACTAATCTTTATACTAATTTTTCCTTTTTTCCATTTTGGGGGTGTCTGGACACCGTCAACCCCCCCCCCCCCGTATCTACGCTACTGCTAGTAAGGGGATCAAAAAATGAGACTGTCTCTTTCTTTGTTTTTACTGTTATTTTAAATCTTAAAATAATTGTCAACTACTAGTTATTTCAAAGTAACGTTTTCAGATGATATATCTGAATATTTTCAAATCGCAGTCGAGAAACGTACTTGGGACCTTCGGCTTACCAATCGAGTCACCTATAAGACTGCCAATAGATCATTTTGTTCTTCTCAAAGTTGAAAGGATTATTGTCGCTAATTAATAATTTATAAAATATTTTTTTTTATTGATTTCTTCTTTAACTAGTATCTTTTGTTTGGTGTTTTAAATGATAAATAATAAAACGAACATAATGAGTGTTAACAGAAAAATAGATAATTTTAATTATAAGCCTATAGGTTTTTGATGTCAATAACCGCCCTTTTAAGACCGTTCTACTATTCTGTAGTAAACGTTATCAAAATAGTATGCATTTTTATGTAATTCTAATCAAAAACAAACAAAGTGTCATCAGTATCTCTGATGTTAGTATAAAAGGGTGAACGTGTCGTGTTATTCTTTTGTTTCCTAAATATTTATCTATTTTATATCTATGTTAAGTAACATATTCTGTTCTATTTTTAAAAAAATCTATCACTATCCGTCTGGTACAGATATCACCACATATGTTTTCTAAAAATTAGTATTTATTTTTGACTAGAGATCTTTGTTTTTTAGTTTTTGATTCCAGTTATGGTGGATCGGTCATTCAGGAGGAGTTTTGGACACACAATCTCAATAACTATCTTTTAGGGGTCATTCCTAATTGGTAATCGTGTTTGTCTCCTGATGAACCTATCCAGTTGACCCCAACTAAATTAAGATTCATCGTTTGACTGACAGTTGCCAGATACTAAAATACAAAGAATATTCTGCCCGCTCCGACTCATTTTCTGATCGAATACCTACAAAGCCACCAAACGCAAGAAAAATCTGATGAGAAATACTCACGTGACTTTCTTTTGCCAATTTAAAATGAAAAATAACCCTGTTTTAATCATGAGTGAATGTCGCTAAATGAAAATCGACCCAGTTGGACTTAGAAATACGGAAAATCACTGATTGACGCTATACTAGGGTCTGTTGAAAAAATGTTTGAAATTAAAGTTTTTGGTATTTTCAGTTTTCTACAACTTCAATTATATACTACACTTTTTCCCTAAAATGCACATTAAGGCTTAAAAGTCTTAAATTAATTTTTTACTACCAGAACATAACCTCGAAGAATTTCAGCAGATATGGTTCTTACCCTGTCTTGTGATCATAAAATGTAAATGAGGCAATTTTTTAAAAAAAAAGTAGGAACCGTTTTTGATAAAATCGCACGAATAAATTACTACGTCTGGTTGACCGAATTTGATGAAAATGTTCGTGTCAGGTCCTCTTGTGGTAGCCTACCTAACTTAAGTTCCAAGTTTCAACTTCGTACAATATTCCGATTTTGAAATATTTTGTTCACACACAAAACACACACACATAACAATAGCTAAAAACATGTTTTTTTTTTGGTTCAGGGGACCTGAAAACGTGAATTACCGGTATTTGGAAAACTCGTCATGAAAACATTATTTTCCTTCTCTGTATACTCTTATAGGGCAAGAGAAAGTAAAACTGGGTTGTGAAATATATTCTCTTCAAAGAGAGCTCTGATAAGTAAGAAAACTATATGAACTTGTAAAGATCCCTTAAAACTAACCACAGTTTTTAAACTTATTTTGCCGGCCGCATTGGCGCAGTTGGTAACGTGCTCGCCTCTCATCGTGCGGTCTTGGGTTCGAATCCCATTCAGGCATGGCATTTTTTCATACGTTACAAAATATCATTTCATCCTTCACCGTCTGCATTAGCAGTAATTGCAGAACAGTCGGACGTTAAACCAAAAAAAAAAAAAACTTATTTTATTTTACAACTATGCAAAGATGACTAGCAAAAATGTTCCGAGTACCTATGTATTAAATTTTTAAAAAATGTGTTAATGGCTGGTGAGGTGGACACCATCCTGTTATAAAATTCCGTATATTGAAAATTGTGTTAATTAAAATTTTTATTAAATTTGTAGCTATTAGAGTTATATTAGGTAATAGATAGTGTCTCTGTCGGAGTTTCCGTCGTCTTTAGGCGATTCCTGGTAGACTGGAATAATTTATGTTGCATATTAAGGGATTACGATTATTTTGAAATCTGTCTGTGAACCTACCGCAATTTTAAAAACCGTGTCGTTAAGTAAGGGACGCGTCCTGAAGGAGCTGATAGAAGATGACTTCCAGCACTGTTTCCAACAATGAAAAATTTGCATGGACCGTTGTAGGGATAGAGAAGGAGTGTATATTAAAAATGACAATAAGTGATTATGTATAAAATTAAAATTAAATTTTTTACTTCAGTTTCGTTATTTAATAGCCACACCTCGTACGTTTAATACATATATGAATTCGATATAAAAGTTTACGTTTTAAATATGATCACAATTCTGAATTATAAATAATTTATTAATGTAAGTGAGTTGGGATTAACTTTTGTTTTTAGTAAATTTATCTGTGTTCTTTGATTGTTTTTCAGAACAATGCTTGTTGAGAGTTTAATTATTTTTTTATCATTACGTAATGAAAAATTATTGCTATTCCACGGGTTATTTAATCGGTCAATACGACAATAGGCCTATAAATTGTTTACTAGAAATGTCGAAGTACACTTCATCTAGAACTAGACCGTTTGGCTACAAATTAAAAGCCTATTCTATCATAAAATTTTGTAGTAGTAAAAATAATTTGGAATGTAATTAACCATTTAAAATATCTTTTTTTAACTTAACAGTGTAACGGAATCTTCTCTAATTGCAGGCCTTCCTTAATAAACGTAGGCCTAATTTGTAAACTTCACCCTGACTGTGGTCTATTTTAAAACGCTCTACTTACAAACTGCTATTGTACACATTTTTTTAAAGACTGCTTGTATTTTTTATTTATTTACGTTTTTACTTTCTCTTGCCTATATGAATATACGAGGTGTAGCTATTAAATAACGAGACTGACGTTGTAACAAATTTAAATTTTATTAATAGGTGTAGCTATTAAATAACGAGACTGACGTTGTAACAAATTTAATTTTTATTTTATACATAATCACTTATTGTCACCTTCAATATACACTTTCTTTCTATCTCCATGCGAATTTTCCATTGTTGGAAACAGTGCTGGAAGTCATCTTCTGTCAGCTCCTTCAGGACAAGTGCCGCTTTTTCTTTTACAGCTTCCACAGACTTAAATCTTGTCCCTTTTAATGCAGTGTACTTAATTATATATTATATATACTTAATTATAAATTAAGTACATCATTTAAAATTATTGTGCAAATTAATTTGCACGGTTCAGTAATCTAATAAAATTTAAGTGAGAACCGTTTACTTAAAATTTACATTTTTATGAATACACAATAACAATCCCCACAACAGGCAAAAGGAGTGTTAAAGTATTTGCACTCGAATTGCTGTAGTGAACGCCACGAAAGAAGTACCTCATGTTTGAAGAGCCTTATCTCAAAAACAACCAAACGGAAAAATTTAAACGCTACACCAAATTAAAGCCAGTTCTTTTCTGCATTAATTGGTTTGACTTAAATTATTATATTGAGAAATTATTCGGAGATACAGGAATTTACGCATATAAAGTACCCAGTTTTAGCCGGTTTTACGTTGATGTGATTTTTAAATGTCTGTTACTCTGTCCAGGCTTTACTTAAAAAATCGGGGTTTAAATATGTTAAAGATCACAGGTTTTTCTGTAATGCGAATATTTTAAAAGTGAAATCTAATGTTTCATTTTAATATGCCACCCATTTTTTTAAATGTACTATTTTGGCTCCACATAAAGATAGAGAAATGATTTTTGGACTAAACCAAGAATTTTTACAACAGTATTATGTCAAGCATAGCGTTTTATAGATATAGTGTTGTAAATAAAACGGAAACGGAAATAAGAATGTTCAAATTTTTGCGTTTGGTTGTTTTTGAGAAATAGCTTTTCAAACACAAAAGACTTCTTTCGTGGCGTACATTAGTTCCAGGGCTATAAAAACAGATTTGTGTTTTATCACATGATCAGCCAATTATATGACTGAAACATTTAGGAACAGAAGAGTTAGAGGGCTAAAATGCACTACTATCGGTTTCATAATCATAGACACCCGAATTTGAACCCTTGCATCTCCAAAACTATGTGCCGGATTTTAACATATTTACATCAAAATTTAGCTCATTTTATTCTGCGTTGACCTACAATAGTCCTAAATTTTAATGTTATTTAAAAATTGGCATATCGAGATTGGAAGACAAAAAGAACCGGGTTTTTCGCTATCGCAACAAATTTCATGCGTTTAGAGGCGTGTAACTCGATAAATATTTGACTGAAAAGTTTTAAATTTTAACACAGCACAGACAATTATATTCTTATAGCGTGTAGGTACGAAATTTCAAATTCGTATGTTATTTAAATTTTGATTTATTAACAATATTCTGAACCCCTGCTATCTCGGTAATCACCCGATCGTTCGGCACGGGCAAACTATCGTTTTATTCAGCGTAAATAACTTAGTACAGATATGTTAATAACATGAAATATTGATCGGCCAATGTTGTGGTAGAATTTTTAAAATTTTGAAAAATAGACTGGGTAATGCGGGAATTGGGCGCTGCTATCCATGTGTGCGTGACCTACTGTCGGACTGAATACCTGATAGTAGCGCCCATCCCGCGCATAGCCCAGTCTATTTTTCTAAATTTTAGAAATTCTACCACAACATTGGCCAATCAATATTTCTTGTTATTAACATATCTGTACTAAGTATTTTATGCTAAATAAAATGATAGTTTGCCCGTGCCGAACGATCGAGCGGTTACCGAGATAGCAAGGGTTCAGAATATTGTTAATAAATCAAAATTGCATAACATACGAATTTTAAATTTCGTACACGCTGTAAGAATATAATTGTCTATGTTATGTTAAAATTTAAAACTTTTCGGTCAAATAGTTATCGAGTTACACGCCTCTAAACGCATGAAATTCGTTGCGATAGCGAAAAACCCGGTTCTTTTTGTCTTCCAATCTCGATTTGGCAATTTTTAAATAACTTAAAATTTTAGGTTTATTACAGGTCAACGCAGACAGGTTTAAACAGACAATTTTAGGTTTATTACAGGTCAACTGCCCATAACAGACAGGTGGAGTGTCAAATTATTTACACTCAATCTGTTTGTTGCAGGGCTAAAATAAATAGTTCTGTTTCTTATCACATGGTCAGCCAATCAAATGACTGAATCATTTAAGAACAGAAGAGGTAGAGGTGTCAAAGACACTAGTCAGAGTTATCTTCTCTGAAAGTAATGAATTTCACTATACAGCCAGACCCTGTGGTGAATGAAGTGAAGGTGTCATTTGCAGAGTGGAAAATATGTGCTTTTCAGAGGGCCCGGCATGCTGTTAAGCGTACTTTTCCACTCAGTGAGGAAGGCAATGGTAAACCACCTCACTCCTCGTTTTACTTAGTAAAGCCTGTAGTGGTTCAAACCAGCCTTCCGATGATTATGACCTGAAACAGCAACACAATAACATGTAGACGCTTTGTTCTATCTAGAACTTCCTGTAAAGAAATTACAAAATTATTATAAATTATTATGTTAATGCATCTTTTTTACTACTGTATTATTTTAAGCAATATCAGTTATTGAAAAATGGATGTTCCGATAACATTTTGCATATTTGCATTACTTTTATGTACTTTTATAACCTTCAAATATTTTTTATTAAATAACTAGTAGAATTATTTTCATAATTTACTTATTGTTTTTCTATATTTGAAAAAAATAATCGTTCAATTAAAATATTTATAAATTATGTGAAAACATAAGTATTAACTGGATTAAAAAATGTGTTAATGTATTCTAATTAATTTTGTATTTACATTGTATGTAATTGTAATCAGTGCCCTTTGTATGTCATTTATTTAGTTTCATTAAAAACCACATTGTTGTGACAGTTCTCTTAAATCATATTTTATATCGTTGTTTATGTTGTACATTACATTACAATATAATGTATTGTTTTAAAAATCATTTTCATTAGACGACGCGTCTTTTAGCTGGTGGCAATTTTTAAGAAGGCTTACTTTAACTTATGGTAAAAATCATTAGTGTTTTTTTGTATCTATTCTATAAGAGGAATCGAATGACACTATTTTTGTTTCCAAATTTCGACTTTGATTTTCTGACTTCCGGTTTTAGACCACTTCCGGTCGGAACCGGAACTTCAAACCTATTGATTTCGTTATCTACTCTACTTCAAGAGAATTAAATGACGCTAGTTTTGTTTCAGAATTTTGACTTTGATTTCTTGACTTCCGGTTTTGGTGGTTTCCAGTCGAAACCGGAACTTCAAACCCAATATAGGTCTATTAACTTTGTGTGAATTACGAATCCGAAAACCTTTTGTTGTTATCTCTTGTAGTTTCTGATATCTGGGTGCGACGGACGGACGGATAAAGGAAAATGATAAATAGCAATTTAAAAAATTACCACCCATGAGAAATACTTACTGGCTTACTACTGACTTACTGGCTTAATCATCACAAAATTTCCAAAGCGTTAAAGATCATAAAATTTGGTACCTATGTACAACTTGGGTCGTAGGTTAGAGCTAAGAATGAACTGCGTGAAAAAAATTTTCATCTTAAAGAAGAAAATCCAAAACATTTTGCCTTTAAAAATCAGATTCAGAGTTTTCAAGAATTTCAGCTGTAAAGTTGGTTTTAGATAAAAAAATGCTACAATTAGTATTCAATAATTTTTTCATCCGACAATGTATAGCGACGATTTCTGCTAAAACTACTTTATTTTCCAAAATTACAGCTTTGAAGTACGTTTAACATAAAAGCATAAATCAGTAAAGGAAATGAAATTGCAACATTTTTTGCATTTCTTACATTTTTGTTTTCAGCGCGATATTGAGTTTAGCAAAAATTTCTCTGTTTCGTATCGAACTATGTCAGAATTGGTATATTCATCGAAATACGAATTGTAGTAATGTGTACTCAAGAAGTTTTCGGAGAAAATTTTAGTTAAAATATAATATTTATATATAAAAAATAAGGTTTCTCCGAAATATTTCAGCACGTATTTGTTTAGGTTGGTAGCTACATAAAATATTTTTAAATGGGAAGCGAGCGGTGGTTGTTATTCTTTAGCCTATTAAGTTAAGAAATTTATTATTTTCATTTATTAATTAATCTATTTATTAATTACTATTTTGCCGCGTAGATGAATCGGTAGGTTTTGACGCGTAATAATTTTAGATAGTAATTTTATTATTGCAGATACTCCAATCATTCCTATCAGTATCTGAGTGGAGAATTGGCTATTTTTTTTTATTTTTTATTTTGGAGGATCGCCAAGATATTTGTTTTATTTCATAAATATGTATTTTCATCTTCCCCATTTTAAGCATAATTACTAAATTTCTGAACTACTATAAACATATTCCTGGATTTTAATTATAACAAGAAGAAAATTCCGGCGTACTACCAATAATATGACACTTATCTCTAAGGTCCGTTTTAGGATCTGGGTAAATTAAATAATTAACACACTAAAGTTTAAAATTACAAGTATTTATTACAACTAAAAATTAAAATTAAATAAGTGACTAGAATCTACAAGTAAATTACTTAATAAATAACAACTAATTATAATTAACTAATACAATAAATGACCGAACTAATTTACTTAATACTACTTACAGAAATGATACAGAGTAAATAAACGTTAAACAATAGAGAGTTTCACAGTAACGCTGGCCTACTCCAAACGCAACCGTTAAGTACACGATTCGCCTATTCAAACACAGATCAATCGAGACTAACTGACCGTAAACAAACTGGCTGATTATACGAGGTGTGGCTATTAAATAACGAGACTGACGTAAAAAATTTAATTTTAATTTTATACATAAACACTTATTGTCACCTTCAATATACACTCCTTCTCTATCCTTACAACGCTCCATGCGAATTTTCCATTGTTCAAAACAGTGCTGGAAGTCATCTTCTGTCAGCTCCTTCAGGACACGTGCCGCTTTCTCTTTTACAGCTTCCACAAACTCAAATCTTGTCCCTTTTAATGCAGATTTCACCTTAAGGAACAGGTAGAAGATAATAACATATGATGAAACGTGGTTTTTTACTTATGATCCGGAAACGAAGCGCCAATCCATGCACTGGAAGAACCGAACTTCACCGAGACCCAAAAAAGCTCAAATGAGTAAGTCAAAATTTAAAGCAATGATGATTGTTTTTTTTATATACATGGGATTAAGTACCTTCACTGGGTACAGGAAGGTCAAACAATTAATCAGTATTATTACCTTGAGGTACTTTCTAAACTACGTCAAAGAGTAAGGAAAATACGCCCTGAAATGTGGAAGGATAAATCATGGGTTCTCCACCAAGACAATGCGCCAGCTCATTCCGCGTTATCTGTCAAAAGGTTCCTAGCCAAGTACAGCATCTCAGTGTTAGAACATCCATCTTATTCACCAGATCTTGCACCATGTGACTTCTACCTGTTCCCTAAGGTAGTATCTGCATTAAAAGGGACAAGATTTGAGTCTGTGGAAGATTTAAAAGAGAAAGCGGCACGTACCCTGAAGGAGCTAACAGAAGATGACTTCCAGCACTGTTTTGAACAATGGGAAATTCGTATGGAGCGTTGTAGGGATAGAGAAGGAGTGTATATTGAAGGTGACAATAAGTGATTATGTATAAAATTAAAATAAATTTTTTTACAACGTCAGTCTCGTTTAATAGCCACACCTCGTATAGGTGGGCTAATGAAGTGTTCAAGAAAAGACGGAAATTTTTGATGTCATAATAAAATACAAAATCCTTCTGACGGCTTCTGGATAAATCTTAACAACTGTAAACAAATTAGGATTGAATAGAAGGTGTTACAAAAAGGCCAATTATCTAAATAGGTACCTGGCTCTCACAATACCTGCACGACAATAGCTACCTTTACTATAAAAGACCATTTATATTACACATAATATTTCTGACTATTTCTCGGAAAACACTATTTATTATTCTTATTATTTACGTTAACATTTTAAATGTCTCGGTCTTCCTCGAAAATTCTCGAACCCACATTCTCTTTAGATATTGTCACAATATTTTATCCTCTGAAACAGTTGTGGTATATTAGATCTATTCATGTCCTATTTCAATTAAAAGACTAATTATGCGTTCGCAAAAGGATACGCTGTGCCTACATACTGTTGTTCGTTTATGTATTTACACTACTAGCTACATTATCTACAGAAATTCGTAAAATTGCCTGTAAAGTTTGTTAATATCCTTTGTCGCTCGCACAGTATAATTTACTTTCATCTATTATTTGTGGGTATTTTATCCTAACTAATGTATTTTGCATAATGAACGAAAATTACTATTTCCTACTTCCCGTTGAACTAAGTACAGTGCATACATTATCTGATTTTGACGTCACATGCCTAAAATTTCTTTATTCCTTTATTTTTCTTTCCGTATACAAATTATTAAATCTGGGTGATGTAGGCGGGTATGAACTAGCGACCTTCTTAATTAACTATAAATCCGAACCATTAGGAATTAATTATCGGGTTGGCACATACGTAGTTACTCCTTACAGTTTATTGTATTTCATAAAATTTTTATTATTAGGTGACGTTAGTTACAATTAAAGTTAATATTAAAACTAATTTTCTTTTTCATGACCGATTATTATCCACTTTGAGGCTAATGTACACGGTGAAAAGAAACGTCTGTGAAGTTGGCCTCACCCAGTTTTCCTCGCTTTTCTCGCTTTTTTGAGCGGAACCAACGAAAATTTTTGCGGAACAATCCGGAACAAACGAAGATCTATCGTTCTAGGCAAAAAAAGTTGGAAAAGTTGAGTGGTGGGGGGGCTGTGTGAAGTTAAACCCTCCCACGGTTTTTCTTGATTTTTCCTTGAAACACTGTATTTGGAGTGTAGCGTTGTAGGGACTGATAGGGAGCTGTAGAAAAGAAAAGGATAGAAGCTTTTGAAATGTGGTGTTATAGAAAAATGTTAAAGATTTGGTGGTTGGACAAAATAAATAATTTAGAGGTTCTTAGATGATTGGATGAAAGAAGTATATGTAAACATCTTACCAGAAGAAAGGATAGGCTAGTGGGGCATAGCGTAAGACATCCAGTATTGGTCTATTAATAATGGAGGGTAATATTGAAAGAGTGAAATGTTGGGGGAGGCAAAGGTTAGAATATATAAAGCAAATTACAAAAGATAAGGGTGTTACAGGTATGTAGCTGGTATGAAACGACTTGTGCAAGATAGAACAGCTTGGAGAACTGCATAAAACCAGTGGAAAGACTGATGACAAAAAAGGATAAACAGTCGTTCAATTTTTGTTTATTAGGTATAATTATAGATTTGTAAAAAAATCACGTGAAAAATAAAATACAATATTTCATCATGCAATGCCGTGATATTATGGCAGTAACTCAATTAAAAATAATTTTGTCTTCCTTGCAATCTTAGAAATTGAACAAAAATAAAATGTTATATTTGTGTTGGGGTTGAATGTCTCATGATGTAACTTAAAGAGAATCTGATGTCAAGCAAAGCAGCTGCACTTTATAACAACGCGCCTATGAACCATTGTCCTATCATAAAAGAAAAGAAACTAGCACTTGTTACTTTTAATTAATCATTCTTAAGCTTTAATTATTATTTTTAGTAATTAAAACTCCGAAAAGAAATAGAATAGTAAAGAATGGAAACCACATTAATGGTCATTTCACTAATTATCCTGAAGTATTAAGTATGTCATACAGAGAAAGGAAAAAGAGTTTTGATGATTAGACCATTGTTACCCTCATAATGTAAATAACTTTGACTTGCTAAAACAAATATAATTGTTATTGAGATTAACTGACCCTTATAATTTGGTTTGCAAATGGTAAGTAGACATCTGGTTCCTGATGTTGCCAAAGATATTACAATGAGTTTACATTTGACTCTATTCCATTGTAATGCATTTTTATAATCATTGAATTTTGCCCATGACAGGCAGGTGGAGTGTTAAATTATTTGCACTCGATCTGAAATAAATAAATTATTATTATATAACTGAAGCATTAAAGAACAGAAGAGATTGAGGTGTAAAAGACACTAGTCGGAGTTATCTCCTCTGAGAGTAATAAAGTTCATCATTATGCAGCCAGACCCTGTAGTAAAGTATAGGTATAATTTTTAGGGTGGAAAGTAGGTGCTTTTCAGAGGGCCTGCCATGCTGATAAGCATACTTTTCCACTCAGTGAAGAAAGCAATTGTAAACCACCTCACTCCTCGTTTTAATTGTAAAGCCTCTAGAGATTCAAACTAGCCTATCGGCTGATGACCTAAACAACGATAACTAAATATTCTGATTAAAGCAAACTATTTGGACGATGACATGAAATCTTTACGTCATTAAACTTATTTTTAATCTACTATTTGTATGCAATTTTTTTAAAATTTCAGACCAGATTTTGTAAAGTTTAAACATTTGAAGATTACTTCGTGAGTATTAAAATTTAAAAAAAATTGGCGAATTTAGTCGACTTTTGAAAGAAAAGTCATGATTTTAGACAATTTTAATTTCAACAGCTCAACTAAATACAATAGGATTTTGAAACGCTTGATGTATTTAAGAATTGTCATTTAGGTGGAGCTTGTCTGACCGACTTGAGCCCCGTCAGACAAAATGTACTTCTGGTGTTCTTCAAGGCTCTATACTCGGCCCTTACATTTTCTGTACTTAACAAATTCGTTGAACTAGAATTGTTTTCTAATTGTATTTTCTTTTTGGTTTAAGTTATCAATATGGCAGCATTTTTTTAAAATTTAAATTGAACATTTTAAGTCTCAACAGGTCAAGTTGGCTGCGTTATGAATAAGACAACGCCATCACTTTGTCGTTCATCAATGCTATATAGTCTAAGGTTGTTTAACAGGGTTTTATTATATTTGTTTTTATTTAGTCTCTTTTAAAACTCTTCTATAGGTAAGTAGAGTATACCTCACTGTTCATGCTAACGACTCGAGCCGTCAGACAAGGTATAATTCTGGTGTTCTTCAAGGCTCTATACTCGGCCCTACTTTTCTGTACTTTACAAATTTGTTGTCCCAGAATTGTTTTCTAATTGTATTTTCTTTTTGGTTAAACTTGCCAATATGACAGCACTTCTTTCGTTAAAATTGAAAATTTTAAGTCTCAACAGGTCAAGTTGGCTGCGTTATGAATAAGATAACGCCATTACTTTGTCGCTCATCAATTCTATATAGTCTATAATGGTTGTTTAGCAGGGTTTTATTATATATATTTTATTTAGTCTTTTTTACAACTCAAGTGTTTAGGTAAATAGACTATCCCTCGCTGTTCATAGCAAGCCGTTAAGCAAGTTCTACTTTTGGTGTTCTTCAAGGCTCTACACTCGGCCCGACTTTTTTCTGTACTTTACGAATTCTTTGTCCTAGAATTGTTTTCTAATTGTATTTTCTTTTTGGTTCAAGTTGCCAGTATGACTGAATTTCTTTCGTTAAAATTAAATATTTTAAGTCTACTGTATTACGTGATTCTTTTCTAAAATTATTTGAAATATTTTTCAGCTTCGTATGAGTTGAATGTAGGCCTAAGTACCCTCTATTCTGCGTAATTTTTAAAGTATCATTTTGAAGCAATGGCCTGGATAAAACATTAAATATGGTAATAAATATACCAATAAAATATTTTATAAAGTCGCCTTCAAACATTACTAAATATGTAGGCACACTACAGTATACTTAAATGGCTGTAGGATAAGGCCGTTTAATTCAAATGAGTTACAGTAGTTATTGTAGACTACTAATATTAGACTTGGTGAAAAGGCAACCAACAATAAAACTCATTATCCACTCAACTGACGGCTTGAGTTACTCAGATACAGGGTGATCGTTAAAAAATTATTTCATTTTTACTTTTTCGGAATCTCACTACTTACGACAAAGTTAAATTTACTTCTTTTCCTAACCGTTCATACGTTATTCTCGATATTATTTTGCTGAGTTGAATTACTGTCCTGAATTAAATAATTTTGTTTTCTTGTTAATAATGTTCCTGTTCAGATTTACATTTCTTTGTTGTATCTCGGATCAAAAAGATGCTTTTTATATGGTTGAAGTGAAATACTGGTCGTAAATTTCAATCATTTTTCAAAACTGCTCTCTCTATTTCCTGTGGATTTCTTAATAAGTAGATAAATCTTACAAACCTGTATATACGCATTCGTATATGGAACAATATTACTCATCACTAGTTCTCTAATTTTCCGATCAATTAGAGAGCTAAAATTCGACTCATTAATACCTTAGGAATTGAAAAGACAAACATTTGCATTTCCAATATTTGCTTCTTTTTTTTCTTCTACCTATTTGTACCGGTAAAGGTTGGCGGGTGTATAAAACTATTTACCCATTCGTTTCTGCACTCTGCCAACCGCTTTATCTCACTCCATTCCGTCCCTCTTCCTAGATACCAAAACCTTAATTTGGCTCTCTCTGTTTCTTTCCTTCTGTCCGAGCCTCCTTAAGTTTTTTAGGACTTCTGTCCTCAACTATTGCTGCCATCTCGTGCTCCCATGAAGTAAAAAGGGATTTACTCAAGCAATTCACATCATTTCTATGATTTCCTCAAGAGCTACAGCTCTTAAAATCGGTGTATGTGTTCTGTAAGTGATACCCTGGAAAATGCGGCCTTTGAAATTTGACCATTGGCTCATTAATGGTTAGAAAGGGTTGTAATTGTTTTAAATAGTGAATATTATTTTTGTACCTTACCAAAGAGCTGTAATCTCAATATCCAAAATATTATTTTTAAAGTATTATAGAATAAGTAAAGTGTGAAGTGAAACCTGGAAAACTGGCGAAAGCAATAAACCGGTTTATTAAATTCACCTCCTTTGAAACTAGACATTGCTTAAAATATAAATAAGAATTATGTACCCGAAATGAAAATTGGGTATTCTGTTTAAAAAAAGTTCAATAGTTAAATTTAATTTTCATTTTTCGTGTAGTATAATATTTTCACAGTTAAATAACATCTAAAGATTTGTATGTCAACAAAGAACTTGACAGAAGATTGATTGATGAACATAACTTACAATATTTAAGATTGCAGTTTGGTAATGGAGTAATAACGACGTGCAATTTTTTATTTTAATGGCCACGTAACTAGGACTAGGTCATATAAATCCGTTAACGCCTTCTACACTGGACTTTATTAATCGTCATTACTTCAATCTGTTTTGTTCAGTATTCAGAATGCAAATAACTTCATAAAAAATGTCCTAATAACTGATTACAAGAGTAATTATTTAAAAGTCATTTGAATAATTTTATAAGCTTGTATACCCTATGGACTTATTTTAAAATAATAAACAACAAGTAAAATAAATTTATGAAGTCAACAGCCGAAAGGCTGGTTTGAACCTCTAGAGGTTTTACTTAGTACAAACGAGAAGTGAAGTGGTTTACTATTGCCTTCCTCACTGAGTTGAAAGAGTATCCTTATCAGCATGCCACGCCCTCCGAAAAGCACACGTTTTCCACCCTACAAATGACACCTTCACTTCATTCACTACAGGGTCTGGTTGTATAGTGAAATTCATTACTCTCAGAGGAGATATCTCTGACTAGTGTCTTTTACATCTCTACCTCTTCTGTGGTTAAATAGTTGTCACATAATTGGCTGACTATGTGATAAGAAACAGAACTATTTTTTGTAGTCCTGGAAATAGCAGATTGAGTGCAATTAATTTAACACTCCACCCGCCCGTTTTGGGCATATTTTGTGCCCATTGTATGCATATTGTGGACATAATTGTGTGAATTATATATGTTTTAAGAGAGCAGTATTGGGCTTTACCGGTTGCTCTCATTTGTAATATTTCTTAAATAAATATTTTGGTTATAACGATTTTAATTAACGTCACATTTATTCATTTATTCATTTCAGTTTATTCATTTCCGATTACAGGTGGGTCAAGAAAATCAGTGAGATTTAACTTGTTCAGAATTAAAAAATCCTAATCGGGATCTTCTGCTGTGGAATCTAAGATAATATAGCCGCTATACCATTTTATATTTATAGATTATTCTTCTAGTAAATAAGAAAAACTTGTTAAAATATCCATGACTTTTATTGGCCTTTCAATGAAATATTATTATTCTGGAATTTCTCATCTAGTACTAAACCGTGTTTAAAACCTATTTAAATATGAAAGTTATGTGTAAGTATTTACAAAGAGTTCTTTACGAGGAAAAAACATTTTTGTTTGTTTGGTTTCTTTCGGTAAAATTATTTATTCAAACATTAGGTACTATACAAATATATGCAATGTAAAAGTGTAAAAACCCCATTTTTTCATACTTTGTCTTCTTCTAATAGTTATTCTAAAAAAAATTAACACGTTAAACGTGTTATTTACCCTTTCTTACTCAAACATTTACGTAAATCAAATAGTCGTGCCTGTTCTGGCTGGATCGGGAATTCACATCTAGTCACTACTTTTAAATTTGAAGTTTGTGGTAAATAACAAACTAAATACTGCACAGAGATTTAAATATTCATACAAATTAAAAACACCTTTCATGAGACGATGCGTCTCATGGCTGGTGGCAATTTTTTAAAGGCTTACTTTGACTTATGGCAAAAAAACATTTGCGATTTCTGTATCTACTCTTTAAGAGGAATCGGAATGGCACTATTTTTGTTTCCAAATTCCGATTTTTGATTTCTTGACTTCCGGTTTTGAACCACTTCCGGTTAAAACCGGAACTTCATCCCCAATGATTGATGCATCTACTTTAAGAGGAATCGAATGACACTATTTTTGTTTTCAAATTCCGATTTTTGATTTCTTGATCTCCGGTTTCGGGCCATTTTCGGTTGAAACCGGAACTTCATCCCCAATGATTGTTGCATCTACTGGAACTATCTGGAACTTCAAATTCCACTATTTTTTTAAAAGATTACGAATCCGAAAACCGTTTATTGCTATCTCTTGTGTTTCTGACTGTGATTTCTTGACTTCCGGTTTTGGGCTACTTCCGATTGAAACCGAAACTTCAATCACAATTTAAGCCCACTAACTTTTTGGGTAGATTACGAATCCGAAAAACCATTTGTTGCTTTCTCTTGTAGTTTCTGACACCGAGTGTGACGGACAGACAAAGGAAAATTATAGATTATAATTTTAAAAATTGCCACCAAAAAAAATTGCTACCAAAGAAATCCACGCGTTCAGTACAAAATTTCAAAGAAGAAGAATCACACACAAATCATCTCGCCATCTCAATTTTAGGTAATTCAAACTCCGACTGAAATGAAGACGACCTACGGACTTATTTTAAAATGACAATACAAGACATAAAATAAATTTACGAATTTCCTCCATTAGGTTTTCTGTGGGCTTGTAAAAAGCAAACTTATCTGCATATTATTCTGCATTAAAATAAATTGTAGATTTAGTGCGTTAAAATGTATTTTAATAACTACGTACGTAATAAATTGTATATTCTTATTTGAAATCATGTTCTAAAATTGTTCTAGTTTCTTCATATTTTATATTTTAAACTCCAGACAACTATTTTTAGATCTTATTTTGAGTTTTTTTTATATAAATTATGAAAATTTCTCTGAACGTAGAATTCGTGTGTGGCCTACAACTAAAATTATTGTTTCCTCTGTCCTTTGTTTTGGTCCTTCTTTCTTTTATTGGCCCTTCTTGTTTGTGGTTTAAAAAGAGACTGCTGTTATACTGTGGTTTCAATTTAAACTTTAGCCGAATTTAATATACTTGAGTACTAGAAAACATTTATCTGATTTAGGACTCTTTATTGTGTTGATTAGTACAGTTGTGTTAATTGTACTTAAATTACTGAATCATTTAAGAACAGAAAAGAAGTAGAGGTGTAAAAGACACTAATCAGAGTTTATCTCTTCTGAAAGTAATGAATTTTATTATACAGCTAGACCCTGTGGTGAATGAAGTGAAGGTGTCATTTGCAGGATGGTGTCTCATTGCTAGAATGAAGAAGGCAATGGTAAACCACCTGATTCCTAGGTTTACTTAGTAAAACCTCTAGAGGTTCAAACCAGCCTTTCGGCTGATGACCTGAACAAAAACATACTGGAGTATTAATTATAATTTTTAACGTACATGTTTTAAAATCTGATTCAATCTTACAGCCAGTTTTTTCTTTGAATAAGTCCGTTAAGAAAAGAGTGATGACACAAATTTACTACATTATGAGGATGTTACACCTGAGCGATTTGTTGAAAGGAAGTGACTATTATAAAAATAACAAGGACGACAAAGGAGGGAAATTAAACTAGTTTTTTGACCAAAGGCAACAGATGGGAGACGTTTCACTGTTGTGCTTTAGAAGTCTACGAGAGACCTGTATTCTTCCATTCTATTATGTAGTAAGGTAACTGTTGCACCCTTATGTTGGTAAATCAAAAATGTATGTCCGTCTTCCTGTACATTTTGATTATGCTTTAAGTGTTTTCCTTTCTCTTTTTTTAAAAAATAAAACAGGTGTATTTTTATTATTTGTGGGTAATCTTCTGTTAGGATTCATTTGTAATGACTTCCATGTAGGAGGTCGGAGATAGATAACCGAACCGGATGTTCTGAAATATTTGTCGTAGAATTTTCAGGTTAAGATTGAGTAACCTAGTGTAATTTAAGTAAACATCGTACAATCAATCATGATACAACAAACATATTTAAATCGCATATTGATGTAGTAATACAGGGTTTGTACTGGTTAACATAACTTTCAAAGCTAATTTCAGTAGGGTACATGAACATTATTTTAAAAATGTGGAGTAAAATCGTTTGACTAGATTGAAAGGCGTACGATGACTTTTCAAGTCCTGGTTTTTAAATCTTAGTATAATACTGGTTCTCAAATTCCGTACTATATTTACTAGGCAGTCACTTATGATAATTCTGAGTTTTTTCTGTTTTCAAACAATTTCGCATGATTTAATAAAATATTGTTTCTATTAATATTAATATTATTAATATTTAATAAAATATAGAACGCAGGATACTCAGAATTTGCATAAACAAGAAGCACAAGGTAGACAATCACTACAGACTTTTGCCTAACGATCAAGTCTACAGAGACATAGAACGAATAACAGTGGCCATGCGCAAGAAACGGTTGTCGTACTTTGGACATATACTAAGAACACCAAACACTAAACTTTTACGCAGAACAATTGACTATGCAATTAGACGAAAAACGGACGCTGGTAACGCATACATGTGGCATGAAGAAATCAAAAGGGATTTACAAGAACTTGGATTAACTCACGAAGATCTAACGGAAAAATCACCCAAAATACAAACAGGTCATCAAGGACCACAACCTACGGCTTACGACACAGAAAAGAGAGTATAAGAAGAGGGAATTTTCAGATGCAGCAAAGCAGAAGCGTGCTCAGAATATGAGAGAATATCACGCCAAAAAGAGACTGAAAGCTTCCAAATTGACTAAAGTGGTCCATTGTGTCTAAACAAGCGCTAAAAAAAAAAAAATTGTTTCATGGCTGTATTAAGTGACATGTAATGAATTTTGACATCGAATTTCTAGCTTTAGTAAGAGTTTAAGAATTTTTATTTTTCTGGGATTTTTCCTTTTTTTCTCCTGTTTTGGAACGAGCTGTTGAAAAATCTTTTTCTATATAGTCTAACTTTGCATGAAAATCATGAGCTTTAAATTTTACGATACTTGCTTTTGGATTTGTGAAGATTATTATTAATAAATTGCCCATAACGGATAGGTGGAGTGTTAAATTAATTGCACTCGATCTGTTGGTTCCAGGGCTACAAAATTAGTTCTGTTTCTTATCGTATGGTTAGTTAATTGTATAGCTAACTGAAGCATTTAAGAACAGAATAGGTAGAGGTGTAAAAGACACTAATCAGAGTTATCTCCTCTGAGCGTAATGAATTTCACTATACAGTCAGACCCTGTGGTGAATGAAGTGAAGGTGTAATTTGTAGGGTGGAAAATGTGTGCTTTTCGGAGGGCGTGGCATGCTGATAAGCATACTCTTTCAACTCAGCGAGGAAGGCAATAGTAAACCACATTACTCCTCGTTTTTACTTAGTGAAACCTCTAGAGGTTCAAACCAGCCTTTTGGCTGTTGACCTAAACAAAAAAATATTGATAAATAAGTTTGTGAGGACTTCTCGCTTGCGTTTATTGTTATTGTGATTATTGTTTTGTACGTATATATTACTCGTAATTACACAGTATCGTTATTGTATTCCATCTATATTTACATTAAACTGTTCTCAGTTCTACAAACTAATTCTTAATTTTCTTATGTTTTAGAACCAGACAGAAGAGTCTCATTTCGACGTAGGCTGTGGCGTTGATTGTAAAATAGAGCAGGTAATTAAAATTTTATTTTAAGAACGAATGAATATTGTACGAGTCATTAATTTACTAACAACTGTTCCAAGAACTTATTATTGAAATAATATTTAATTTTAAGTGTTATTTAATTAGTTCCAACTGGAGAAAGAAACTTACTATTTTGGTACTGACCTATTACGCGTAAAATGAATGGAAAACTAAATAATGCCTTTCATGAGACGACGCGTCTCACGGCTGGTGGCAATTTTTAAAAGGGCTTACCTGTGACTTACGGCAAAAAACATTGGTGATTTCTGTATCTATTATTAAGAGGAATTGAATGACACTATTTTTGTTTTAAAATTCCAGATTTGAGTTCTTGACTTCCGTTTTAGGTTCATTTCTCGTCGAAACCGGAACTTTAAACCCAATGATTTCTGTATCTACTTTTTTAGAGGAATCGAATAATACTATTTTTGTTTCTAAATTTTCTACTTTGATTTCTTAACTTTTGGGTCACTTCCGGTCGAAACCGGAACTTCAAACCCAATCCAGGTTCACTAAATTTTTGTGTAGAAGACTAATCAGAAAATCGTTTGTTGCTTTCTCTTGTAGCTTTTACTTTTCTTGACTTCCGGTTTTGGGCCACTTTCCGTCGAAACTAGAACTTCAAGCCCAATGATATCTGTATCTACTCGTCTAGAGGAATCAAATATCGCTATTTTTTTTCCGAATTCCGACTTTGATTCCTTGACTTATCCTACAGTTTTGGGCCACTTCCGGTCGAAGCCGTAACTTCAAATCCAATCCAGGCCCACCAACTTTTTGTTTAGATTACGAATCCAAAAACCGTTTGTTGCTATATTTTGTAGTTTCTGGCATTTGGGTGTGACGGAGGGATGGACAAAACAAAATGATAGTTGAAAATTTAAAAATTGTCACCAATAATGGCCTAAGGTTCTTAATGGCCGCTCAATATTATTATTTTATAATGAGTTAATGCGCTGCATAACGTTTATAATTTTTAATACAGCATTGTAATTATTTACCGAGTAGGCCTACTATTATAACTTGTTTTTTTTAACTGACACCAAGCCTCAAATTTATTCTAAAATTGAATATCTACACTAAAATTTTATATAGGTTTTAATTTGTATTAGAGTAGATAGCATGTGCGCTTGTTTGATTTTTTATTTTTTTTTAAATACGTACACATAAGGTTACTCATTTTTAAACGTTTGTCCATCCGTTATGCATGAATGTAACATTTTTAACGATGTAAGTTCTGTGGTTTAAAAAAAACCGTATCGGTTATCCCAAAAAATGCACCACTCTTCCGAATCTCATTATTATTAGTATATGTCTTTGGTGCTTAATATTTTTTGTTTTTATATTTTGTGGTTTTGATAAAAACGATTTCTTTTGTTTCGTGACGCCGTTTGTCTGTCTTTAAATATAAGATTTAAGGATAGAGCTTGCGGTCTTTAACGTCACCGTAATTTACGATAGTTTTCAGTACTAATTACTGCAATATTGATTTAGTACCTAGATCTTTTACGACGTAAGCATATTAATATTTTTAAATAAGTTATTTTTTATTTCTTCTTCTTCTTCTTACTATCAAGGATTAGGCATAAGCCTGTTCCGAACTCACAAACCATCCTGCACGTCTACAGAAACACGAGACATTCCAACCCTTACATCTCGACTACTGCCATCGTCTTCGAGGTCTTCCCACCTCTCTTCTTCCAACTGGAACATATTCCGTCACTTTTAGAGGTATTCTCTCCTCTGGCATCCGTTCCAAATGTTGCCGCCATTGATTCCGGTACTCCTCCACTTATTTTTTATTTAAACCGGTTTTTTCGAGTAACTGACTCGTGTAATATAAGAAAATTATAACTTGCCAATCATTTTGCTTATCATAGATTTTCTGTTCAATTTAAATTTTTATTTTTTTGAAGTTTTACAGCTATTGTTGCCGTTCTCCGCGTCCCAAACGCCAAGCCTCTTTATCCATCTAACCACCACCCTCTTGAAGATTTCTACTGATCATCGCCTTCATTATCCAACTCATTCTCTGCTTTAGTGGGCGTCCTCTTTTCCATCTCTCCCTTGGGGTTCCATCCCATAATCTTCTGGAACATTCAGATCTCTTTACCAGAGTAGTGTCTTTTTCATCTAATACACTGATTGGTTTTCCTGCCTTTTCCCAGGATGCTTCATTCCTCCTTCTTCAAAAGTCCATTTGCAAGGCTGTAATCATCCTTTTATAACCACTTATTATACATACCTTTTACTGTTAATTCCCACGTTTCTCCACCGTACAAAAGAAGGCTTGCTGTATTGCTCCTCCGATGTTCTCCTGTATTTTGATCCGAATCTTCTTTGACAACAAAACGGAATTCAACATGTGTGTCACTACTCTTCCCTGTGCCACTTTATTTTCTTCTCACCCTTTGGTTGTTCTCCTCCTTGCTTAGCACTTACATCAAGGTACTTATGGAAGGTACAATTTGGTACAATCAAGGTACTATTTGAAGAAAAAGTAGTAATTAAATAATGGGGAAACGAATTGTTTAAAACGTGTTAATCTATTACTTCTAGCTTAATTTTTAGATCGTCTTAATAGTTTTAGTAAAATATCAAAATATTAGCATTAAAAAATAATATATAATATAAGGATTAATGCAAAGATTCTTAAGAAAACTTTTTAGTACGTTAATCAATGAAAATCTTACCCTTCAGCATATTTCTAGATTATGCATTCGTAGAAATATAATAAAACAAATATCTCTGGCAATGTAGATCTGTTTTATGTTGATGTATTTTGTTGATAATATATCGGTTTTGTCTTTTAATAAGAATTAACAGAAGAATACTGGCCACTCTTCAAAATGTCTCACTATTTCATTCTTGATTTATTGACATAATACAAGAACCCAGTCCTTAGTCACTTCTGAGGGTTAACATACTTCTGGATCCTATAGGGGCGGTCACTCTATCATCCCTTCATCCCTCCTTAAATTCGTTTGCTACTTATAAGGGTAAAATGATGCTATCAATTTCTACGGTCCCTTGATTAGTTGTATATTGTTTATCTTTCGCAGTATAACTTGCCTGGTTTTAACAGATTTATTTTTAGTTTTAAATGGAACCTACTAACCGTTAGAAATGTTTATTTTCATAAAATTTATTTTTGCGAATACATGTCTTTTAACATCTTCAGTAGTCCAGGATTCTTTCATATTTTAGAGTCGTTATTTTTCTGAAAACTCCGTGTTAGTATTTTCCTTCGTTTGAAATTAGTTTCAAACTTAAAATACAAATTTTTTATTGTATCACTTGTAGGAGGAATGATTAACTATAATATAGTTGCTGGTTTCTTCACCGGTATAAAATAAATTCTGTTTATTTTTCCCGTTCTCAAACAAATAAATTAATTATAATTATTTAAGTGATTAGTTAGCATCATGGCAGCAGAATCCAATTTATTATAGTAATGAGTTTTAAAAACTTGATATTCACCTTTTTTCACTGCTTTCCTTTTTTCTTTAACTTACGAGCACTTTCGCAGTCCTCACCGCTTCATTAGGTAATGTCATGAAAAGCTTCTAGAAATATTGTGAAGAATGCGTCTTAATTTATCAAAGTTTGAATTTAGATTCATAAATTAAGTATTTATCCTCTGCGGACTATTGATGGATATATCCGCCAAAAAACGTTCCCACAGGTTATTTTCCGGATATATCCGCAACTTTACAAACTAAACTGAAAAAATTTATTACTAAAATTTGTTTTAACAGTCATCAAAATTATGCCAAAATATTTTAAACAGGAAAATTGCACCTGCAGAAGCTGGTTTAATACCTCTGCCCGTCAGTATTTCCTGGCTGCCACGAAGTTGGTGTTCCATACCAGTCATGTTTCCTCAGTTCATTAATACTTGACGTGTGTTACGTTCGTTCAATTCAATCATAATATTTATTTAAACAATTTTTGTTCTTATTGATTTGTTTTGTCCTTTATTCTGCAATTCAGCTTATAAATAATATTTTTTAGTCAGTTCTATATACTGATATATCCGCATGTCACGTCATTCAGAACTAAAGACGGATATATCCGCATCAATTATGACTGTGTAAAAATGAAACGTTAACGTTAACTGGTATATCATAAAACGTTCGTGTATTCTGAGCCTTTAAAACAGTTTTCTATCCAGGAGAACACATTTCGTCTTTGACATGAAACGAATTCCGTCTATGAAGGGTTAAAAACAGAAGTAATTGAAGTGAAAATGAATGAAACTAACAAAAATGATCTCCTCTGAAAATAATTGATTTAATCTTACTGGTTTGTTCATGTGGTGAATGAAATGAACACGTCAATTGGAATAAAAATTTGTCTCCTACGCTCGGACGAGTGCGTCAAAGAATCAAAAAACGAAATCTTTATTTTCTAGAAGTTGAGATGTTTATTAGATAAAAGAACGTTAAAAAATTGTATGTTTTTAATCTGTCCAGTCAGTAATCAGTTACAATTTACTGTGATAGGGCGGTATTTAACAATCCTATTTAGACGCTTTGAAGAAAGTGCAAAAGCTCATTTTGAGTAATCAACAAAAACCAACCGCGTTAACATTCTAAGCAATTTTTCATGAATTTACTAGTACTAGACGTTCGTTATCTTTATGCCCAAGATCTGATTGTTTGGCTACACAAAAACGCAGCGACCTTTCCGAAAGGAATCCACAACTACTGTACAAGAAACAAGCATTTGATTCCTTTGCACTGAGCTACAAAACGCTATTCGATTAACATTTTTGTTATTTGCCCCCTAAACTGTACAATCTGCTTCCCCAAAATTATGGAAGTATACAGAACATCATAAAGTTTAAAGCTGAATTACAGAAACTGCGTATTAGCTACGGTAGGCAGTACACAAATAAAGTTAATACACATTTAAATCTGTGAGGTCACATCCTGATGTTTTGATTCTGAAAACCTGGCGTTTGAAAATGAGACACTATATTCACCTAAATTGACCTAGGACATCACCGTAATCTAGAATTTAATATAGGTAATTTTTATGTATTTTATCTTTGATAAGCTCGAAGTAACGAACTTGGCACTTCTGGCAAAAAATTACGTTACTGTTGTTCAGCCGAAAGGCAGGTTTGAACCTCTGGAGGCTTTACTAAGTAAAACGCGCAGTGAGGTGGTTTACAAATTGCCTTCCTTACTGACTGGAAAAGTGTGCTTATCAGCGTGACAGGCCTTTTAAAAAGCATCTTCTTTCCACCCTGCAAATGACACCTTCACATCGTTCACCAAAGGGCCTGGCTGTATAATGAAATTCATTATTCTCAGAGGAGATAACTCTGACTAGTGCCTTTTACACCTCTACCTCTTCTGTTCTTTAATGTTTCAGTCATATAATTGGCTGATCATGTGATAAGAAACAAAACTATTTTTTGTAGCCCTGGAACTAGCAGATCGAGTGCAAATAAGTTTACACTCCAGTTGCCTGTTATGGGCACAAGAACGTTACTACGAAACTATAAGGTACATAACGTTTCGTGGAGTAAAGGAAAATGAACAAATTTAGTTGGATTTAATAAAAGTTAATGTACATCCAGAAATAATGAAAAATATGACAGTAATAAAAAGTAAATTAACTGCAAACTATGTGTTATTTAAAATGAACGGGAAGTATGTGATTAAATGACTAGAGAAAAGTCAGGTAAAAACCGTCAAAAGGAAATTATGGATGACCGAACAAAAATTATTGTAATCCTGCATGAAAATGTATCGGAATGAATAAATTAAATGAATAGTTTAGGAAGGGCTTAGGCCCAGTGTGATTACGTTGTAAAATTAAGGGTAAATGAGTAGTCAAGTGGAATGAGTGTAAATAGGAGGGGTGGTTGTATGGTGTATGGTACATAGTTAGGTTAATTTCATACTTCAAGTGTGATTTATTCAGGCTTCGGTGCATTTCCTGTAGGGTGGCACTCAACACTCAGTCAAGCCACTCAAGTTACTACTGTATTGTCTTTGTGTTGGTCTCGATTTATTTTTGTGTACAAATGAATATATCATGTATTATTAGCAATTAAATATTAAATGGCATGGTTTTTTACCTGTTACTTAACAATCTTACAAAAAATTATCCTGATAATTAATATGTTATTTGGCTCCACAATTTTCATGAAAATGGAAATTGCTGAAATTGAGTATTTTCAATTAGAGTAAAATATTGTCTTACATGTATTATCCAGCTATTACTTTTAACCATCTATATAATAAAGATAAGAAAAAAGTATTTTTAAGTTAACGAATTTAGGAAAAATGTTGAATCATGAAATCCTGAACATATCGTCTTCTCAAGGTGCCTATTTGCTTCGGATGTTGGCGATGCATACAATATCTGTCGTAATCAGTAGCAATATTTTTTAAAACTCTTGGCAAACCACTTTCTCAGGTTGGCCAGCCACGAAATTCTTCGTCTGTCCAGCTTTCTTCGTCTATGTATCTTCCCTGCAGGATCCTTTCGTACCTTTGACTGTTCTGCATTGTGTGTAATTGCACTCGATCTGTTGGTTCCAGGGCTACAAAAAATAGTTCTGTTTCTTATCACATAGTCAGCCAATTATATGACTGAGCTATTTAAGAACAGAAGAGGTAGAGATGTAAAAGACACTAGTCAGAGTTATCTCCTCTGATTTTTTATCTCCTCTACTAATTTTTACCAAAATATAAAATTCTTGGTATTTATAAAATATCCATTTTAGTTAAAGATAAATATCGTCTAATAAACGAATATTTATGGATATCCGTCAATTATGTCGTCTGACTACCGGAATACCGGATGAAATAAATCAAAACTATTTTTTTAAAATAGTTTTGAACTAATTTAGCAATGTAATTATTGTATTTTTTTTGTTGAAGTTTAGAGGGATGTAAGGTTAAAAAGAAAAAATAATTTCCTTCCGGTTTTTACATTACAATGAATGATAGTAAAATAATTGTACAGGATGATTCAAAAGTACAAAAGAGTTAACTAACTTAAAAAGGAAGTAACATTTCAAGTTTTTTCTACTCTTGGGAAAAATGGCATGCTAATTTTAAAAATCTGGTGTGAAACACTCACACAACTTTCTCTTGCCAATACAAATAATGAACAATATAACGTAACAGAAATAAAAAACTAACCTCAAAAAAACTTTTTATTGGGTATATTATATTATAACATTATATTATATTATAACATTATTATTATTAGTTTATTTTAATCATGAGTGAAAGACACAAAATGAAAATCAACCTCAATTTGGCTTAAAAATATGGAAAATCACTCTTTACGCTAAACTCTGTAGAGAAAAATGCTCTAAATAAAAGTTGTAGTTCTTTTAATTTCCTATAAATTTAAGTATACCCTTTTTTCGTAAAAAGCATACTAAGGCTGAAATCTTTAAAAAATCGATTTTTTACACGCTTTCGTTAGAAAAAACAGAAAATCGCTAATTACCGCTAAACTAAGCGTTATACAAAAAGATTTTTGAAATAAAAGTTGTAGGGTTTTTGAATTCTCTACAACTTTTATTATACACATCTTTGCGCTAAAATGCATATTAAAGCCGCAATCTTAAAAAATCATTTTTTACGAGAAACAGCCTCCCCAAGAATTTCAGCAGTCATGGCGCTTACCCTATCTTGTAAATGTAGAGCATAAAAATTCAGTAAATGAGGCGATTTAAAAAAAAATCGTAGGAGCTGTTTTTGAGAAACTACTTCTGGTTGACCGATTTTGATGAAAATTTTCGTGTCGGGTCCGCTAGTGGTATTTAACTTAACTTTCAAGTTCGCACGATGTTCCGTTTTTGAGATACACACACACACACACGCGTACACACAAACACACACACACACACACACACACACACACACACACACAGACCAATCGCTAAAAACATGTTTTTTTGGGTTCAGAGGGTCTGAAAACGTGTAGATCCGGTGAAAACTCGATTTTTAAAAATTGACATGAAAACAATACTTACCTTCCTATATATTCTTAATAGGCAAGAGAAAGTAAAAAAAGTCAGAGGTAAGACCTTATATAAATTTAAGGTCTCCCGTAAGCCTGAAAATTTTATGCAGATAAATAATACAAATCGAGTCATTGCGAATTGAGAATGGGTGTGAAACGTTCTTACTATTTAGAAAATTTCTTCGTAATTTTAAATTAATATACAGGTATATTAAGTTCTCAAACGCCGCTCTTTTACATGCAAGTACCGTGAAATTGTTTTTACGCATAATCGGATAATCGGAAATCGGATATAAATCCGATAATGGTTTCTATTTTTCTATTCTTGGCCCATCGGGAACTGAAAGTACTCTTTTCTATTATTGTGAAAGCCAAATTTTGTGAATCACCACCCAGGTAATTAAATTTCAGGCAAAATTTAGAAAGAAACTTTTCTCTAAATTTCTACAACAATGAAAGAAATTAAAAACCTTTCAAATTTAAATGACAGTATTGATAATCAGAAATTAATGCCACGGCTTAAGGTGGTTGTTCCAAAAGCTATTTACACGTTAAGTGGAAAATAATTGATTATAAACTAAAATAAGTTTTTCGATAGAATTAAATTTATAATGCTTACTTTCGGTTCAAATAATTAATTTACACAATTTTTCTCAGCGTAAAAAATATGATTATATAAGTTTTCAGATCAGTTAAAAAAGTTTCAACTAGAGTTGCTTAAATTTATTTCTTTTAAGAGGAAGTAAATTCGGTTCATCGTTACAAGAACAAAAAATAATTTGTTGTTATTTAGGTCATCAGCCGAAAGGCTTGTTTGAACATTTAGTGGCTTTACTACGTACGGTGATTTACTTAGGCCTTCCTCACTTAAAGGAAAACTATGCTTAGCAGCATGTCAAGCCCCCGAAAAGCATCCATCCAGCAAATGACACCTTCATTTTATTCACCACAGGATCTGGTTGTATATGATGAAATTCATTACTTTCAGAGGAGCTTTTTCTGACGAGTATCTTTCACACCTGTACCTCTTCTGTTCTTAAATGCTTCAGTCATATAATTGACTGACCATATGACAAGAAATAACTATTTTCTGTAGCCCTGGAACTAGCAGATCGAGTGGAAATAATTCAGCACTCCACCTGCGTATTATGGGAAAATAAAATCAAAAGTTGACAATTACAAATCCTTAAACTTTTTTACGTCTGAAATAATTTAAAAGGAATACAGGTGTTTCAAAACTTTTCTGTCATCCTGTATTTCGTTTTTGTTACTAACCGGACTACTGTAGTGCATTACTGAAGTTTCCGATCACAATCAAATGTGCTTTGGTACATCGTTTTACAAGTTGTCCATTTGAACATTGTACAGCACCCTATTATGTGTATTATAAAAGGAAGCGCTAGATGTAACCAAAATAGTGACACTCCTATATCCGATTCATGATTTTATTCTATTCGTCTATACCTAGTTTAAATACTCTATGTTAAAAAGTAATAACATAGTTAACCTCTTGTTTGGGGTTTTTGTCTTTCGCTTTGCTGTTTAGCTACGGATGGTATCTTTGTCTTCCGGCGGAAATGAGTTATAACGCAAAATGATGTCAACGTTATTGTGTATGAACATGTATACCAGTACATTTTATTTACTATATAAATGTGTATATTAAATATTCATTCATTAAGGAACACGTCACCCATTAGTTAAGTAAAATAACAACCATTGTGGTTTTGCTGTGTTGTTTTACGCAAAACATTGTAAGATTAATTTTGTGGAATAAAATTCTAGTTTAAAGTAGATGTTGTACCCATTTAGCTAACAATTAAACATAACATCATTTATCACGAAGGTTTTAGACTCGGAATGATTCTGCATCCGTTGAACGCCGAAAAGTTTTCATAAAATACCATTAAACATACAAATTGTTATTTTAGTAATCACTAAAATTGTTTCTCCTTCAGTTGTTGTTGATGTTTATGCCATCAGCCGAAAGGCTGGTTTGAACCTCTTGATGCTTTACTAAGTAAAACGAGGAGTGAGTTGGTGTAACAGGCCTTCCTTTGTAAGTGGAAAAGTATGCTTTATCAGTATGCCAGACCCTCTGAAAACATCTACTTTCCTTCTTACAAATAACACCTTCACTTCATTCAACACAGGGTCTGGCTGTACAATGAAATTCATTACTCTCAGAAGAGATAGTAATTCAGACTTGTATAATTTACTCCTCAACCTCTTCTGTTCTTAAAAGGTTCAGTCATATAATTGACACACCATGTGATATGAAACAGAACTATTTTTTTAGCCCTAGATCTCCATGAAATACAAAACTTAATTTTATGGGACAATTTTTTACTAAGTCTTTTAAAGTATGATTTCGCCCGGAACTCAGTACTCTCAGTGTAATGAAGACTTGCTGAAATTCTGAAACGGTAAATTAAGGGGCGAATTTAGTTGTTTCTTATGGTTTTTAACCTGAAAAATTGAATAAAACAGGGCCCACAATGCATATCTCTTGCTTTTTAAGACATTCGATGTAGCCTAAAACATAAAGAACTGTGCCTGAAAACGTGTTTTTTTTTGTTTGAACTACAATAACTTTTTTAAATGATTAGAGAAATAATTACGTAAAAGTTAAAACAAAACTTGTAAAAAATTTAATTCTGAACAAATTGTTATAAATAAGGCAAGAATTAAACCAATACAAACGGAAAATATTATTTTTTTATTATCAGCACGATGGCATAACTCCCAACTTCTCGCTAGCTGTGCGAGCCCACTTAAATTGGTAGAGATAAACAATTGTGGGACCTGTTTTATTCGATTTTTCTGGTTAAAAACCATACGAAACAAGTAAATTCGCCCCTTAATTTACGTTCTCAGAATTTCAGAGGAAAGAGGTGGTTTACTATTGCCTTCCTCACTGAGTTGAAAAGTGTGCTTATCAGCATGCCAGGCCCTCCGAAAAGCACCCACTTTTCACCCTGCAAATGACACCTTCACTGCATTCACCACAGGGTCTGGCTGCATAGTGAAATTCATTACTCTCAGTAGAGAAAAACTCTGACTAGTGTCTTTTACACCTCTACCTCTTCTATTCTTAAATAGTTCAGTCATATGACTATGTGGTACTATACTATGTACCTATAGACTATGTGGGCTGACTATGTGGTAAGAAACAGAACTATTTTCTGTAGCCCTGGAACCAACAGATCGAGTTCAATTAATTTAACACTCCACCTGCCCGTTATTGGCAAATTTTAGAATTAATGTTTTTCTTTTGTAAAGTTTTTCTTTCTTTTGACCTGTAGATTAACCTCAGAAAGCGTCGGTAAAACTTCGAGAATCATTCTGTACACACATAATACTAAAAGAAATAATCATTAATGACGATCGTTATATTGAAATTTGATTGACATTTGAAAGTATGAATTATATTGAAATGAAAAATATTTATGTAGGCTTATAATTTTTGGTCCTCCTTTGCCTATATGTAGTTGATTAGGCGTAAGTAAAATGACTGAAGGATTCTTGAAGATATTATACAATACGGTTTTACGGTTGCATTTTTACATAATCCGCTCAACCTACTCATTCTTTTTATATTATGCATTCATATCGCGTAAAATGTAGTAGCCTGAATAAATATACATTTATTAACGTAGATCTTCAACGTGCCTAATAAAGTCTTACGAATTTTTAATGTAAAGCATACATTTTTTTAGCTTTTTAAGGCGTGTTCTAATGTATTAAATTTTATCTTTAATTAATTAACATTATTTCTAACTTCAAGAAGGAATCATCTAAAGTTACAATTTCAGCAGAATTATTCTATTATTTGGAAATTTTTTAACAGCGTTTGGGACAGAGAGTCTGAAAAAATTTTGTAATTTAGAAGATGTAATATTTTTCTGTTTTCGGTGTTTTTCTGCTTGGATACCCTTAAAATGAATTAAAAATGGTTTTACCGTCTCAGTAGCTGAATTGTTTTTTTTTTTTTTTACTGTGTGTTGCCCTTTATGAATATAGGCAGGTAAAAAGAGTATTGAAATAGAGTTTTCACGGGATATACACGTTTTCAACCCTCCTGAACTAAAAAAAACATGTTTTTAGTGGTGTGTGTTGTGTGTTGTGTGTGTGTGTGTGTGTGTGCGCGCGCGCGTGTGTGTGTGCGTGCGTGTGTGCGTGTGTGTGTGTGTGTGTGTTGTGTGTGTGTGTGTGTGTGTGTGTGTGTGTGTGTGTGTGTGTGTGTGTGTGTGTGTGTGTGTGTGTGTGTGAACAAAAGTTGAAACTTTGAGCTTAAATTATGTACTACTCGGGAATCCCACACGAACACTTTCATCAAAATCATACAACCATAAGTAGTAGTTTATTCGTGCGATTTTACACCTCAACAATTTTGAAATTTTACTCTTAAGGGATTGTAAAGGGTGTTCAACCCTTAAATAAATATTTTCAGTTTACTCAGTTATAGACGAGCTAGATGGCTGAAACTAGATGGCTGGTATTGGTGTCTTACGTTTGTAAAACTAATAGGAGTAGATTCTTAAATTTACAAAATAGGAAACATTTTAAATATTTGGCAAATTTGCTACTTTTGCTACTTTTTTTTAGAAGGCAGGATTTACTACATTGTTTTATATTCTAAAAAAATTCAAGATACTTTCTATTAATGTAGATTTCTAGTAAAACTTTATTAAAAAGTTTATTGTAATTTATATAACTAAAACTTTGTTCTAAAAACACTGAAATCTCAGTCTAGAGAACTAAAATTTTTCAATTTTTCCGGGGGAGGGCCCCCGGTCCCCCCGGTTTTTTGGGGTCTGGCGTGGTGTGCTCTTCAATCAGATCCATCCCCTTCTAATGCCATGTTCCAGTTATTCCACTGCTCAACTGAATTATTATGAGGCACTGAACTTTGCTCTCCTTTGCTTTGTAAAATAAAAAATTAGAGTAACGTAACATCGTCTATAGAATTAACTAGTGTATGTAAATTACGAATTAACATTAATAACGAACATTCCGAAACTAAAATTAGGCTACGTTTATGTTAATTAACATACAAGTAAACTATTATGATTAAACGGATGTACAACAAAGTTAAACAATAATTAAACGAAAATCCGGAGGAAGCTGTGTTGTTACTGTGGTAACTGGGTGGACATTATTATGCATCCTTTAAAACAGTTGTTCTGTATCTAATGAATAGCTTCACGTTTTACAGTAATTATTAGAATTCCCATAGAATTTTTGTCTCCATAGATTTATGTCATACATGTCATCAATGTCTCTTCTTCACATCTGATGTATTTCAATAATTACATTGAATTTAAAAAACATTAATAAACATGTTATGTCATACTAAAGGGATGTTAATTAAACAGTAGTTCTTTTGTACTCTTTGGATTAGAATTTCAAACGATGTATGTACATATTATATAATGTATGATACAGTTTATATGCATCGTTAACATAGGATTAGTTTGCGTGATATTGATTTCCTTTCTCTTGCTCAGTTGGGGTTGTTGTTAAGGTCAACAGCCGAAAGGCTGGTTTGAACCTCTAGAGACTTTACTAAGTACAAACGAGGAGTGAGGTGGGTTACAATTGCCTTCCTCACTGAGTAAAAAGAGTTTGCTAATCAGCATGCCAGTCCCTACGAAAAGCACCCACTCCCACCCTGCAAATGACACCTTCACTTCATTCACTACAGGGTCTGGCTGTATAATGAAATTCATTACTTTCAGAGGAGAATTTATATAGTATACTAGATGTAGATAACCCAAGAAAAGGCGACCTCCACCAAATTATGTAATGAATAAATAGTAATCAGGCATTACGACCTGGACTTGTTTTTGAAGTAAAAACCAAGATTTGTCGTCACTAAAACCCGAAGTGGAAAGCCACCATTGTGATTTCCATAAGGAAAACCCCAAAGGCAGTCTACGCCCCAACTCCGGGAAAATAACCCCTCTGATTAGTGTCTTTTACACCTCTATCTCTTATGTTCTTAAATAGTTCAGTCATATAATTGGCTGAATAAGTGGTAAGAAACAGAACTATTTTTATAGCCCTGGAACCAACAGATCGAGTGCAATTAATTTAACACTCCACCTGCCCGTTGTGGGCATCCTCTTGCTCTATATGAATATAATTATAGTGATGAAAAGTACTGTATTGTTTTCATGTAAATTTTTCGAAATCGAATTTTCACCGGAAATGCATGTTTTCAGACACCATGATCCCAAAAACCATGTTTTTAGCGATTGGTATTTGTGGGTATGAACAAAATATCTCAAAAGCGGAGTACCTGTCTCGAACATATTCATCAAAATCAGTCAATCGGAAGTAGTAGTTTATTCGTGCAATTTTTCACTTTGCGATTATTTCAAAAACGGGTCCTACGATTTTTTTGTAAATAAAATTTGCCTCACACTAAAAGTTGTATGCTTTACAAGATTGGATAAACGCTGTGCCTGCTGAAATTCTTGGCTGTAAAAAATGTGTTTTTATTTTAAATTAATATTTCCACTTTAATATGAATTTTAGGGCAAAAGTGTGTAAATATGATTAATATTGTACGAATTAAAATCGTACAACTTTTGTTTTAATTTTGTTTTTTCTTGCAACATTTATTTTACCGTCAATTTTCTGTATTTTGTCTACCAAAATCGGGTAAGAAAATTTTTTTAACATTGCACCCCTTGTATGCATTTTACGACTATTTAATTTTGCTTAAACTACCCTATTTGGTTTCGGTTCGTTGATGCTATCCATGCAGGTTCCATTTTTTTAGCTATTATCTGAAGAGTAAAATTATTGCTAACGATAGACTACCTTTTATTCTAACTTTTTGTTATCTGAAAGACTTAGTAATGTTATCCACATACATTTAACCGCAAGGATATAACTTATTACATATAATTAAAAAATTAAGGTTCTTATAAAAGTATTAGTCAAGTTGAATCCTTCCCACGAATAGTGCCGTTTAATTATCGGGGGAAATGAGCTTCATTTTTTAGATTCTTTTTCCCTACAGCCCAAAAAATTAAGTATGTGTTGTATTGTTCGTTTAATTCATTCATTTTTAATGTGAATAGTTTAGAAATTTTATTTTTTATGTTCCGAAAGTGTTATGGATCACGTGGTTTTGGATTTTGGTTACTGCTCGACGGCTAACAAAAAAATGTTTTTTTTTCGATTTTTAAATTTTAGCGCCATTCTATAGTTCAAGACTATCCGAATCCATTGATAATACTTGAAATTCTGATTTTCCTTCACATTTAAAATTTATTTTTGAAATTTAGCTTGCGTTTCAATTTTTTGCTATTTTTTACATTTTCTCAAAAACTACCCAATCAATCAACATCAAATTTTTATATTTGGTCTACCTTGCCACTGTACACAATCATGAGTTTTTGAGTCACTTTAGTTAATTACAAAAAATAAAAATAAATAAATAATTGCCTCAAATTCCAGGTTTTCAATAGTCAGTGACAAAAAATTCTTGGTAAAAATAAATTATTTTTCGTTGTAAAAACTGAAGGTTTTGTGAAAAGGTACTATAGAAACTGTGTTAAAATTTGAAGTTAAATGGTTTTGCAGTGTTTGAGAAATTTTTTTAAAGTTAATATGATGCAAGATAGGGATTCCGTCTCTCCTTCAACAGGGTTAAATAATTTAGATTTTTAAATCTACTGATTTGTATTTTTAAATTGTTTAACTAATGTAATCTGTAGCTAAGTTATATTTTATTTTTTTAAATTAGTCAAAATTCTTTTTCCTAACCTCTTGCATGTTCTACCTTAGTATTAATTGTATGCAGAGTAATTTAGTCAAGTTGTGTTCACGTAGATACAATAAACTTGTTTTTTTTATAAATACAATTAATAAAAGGAAGGCCAATATGTGTGATGTTCAAAAAAGAAAGAACCCACTGTTTACCTTTAAAATGTGAAAATAAAAACAAAACATAGACATTAATTTCGCTTGTCACATTCATACTGTAGGTGAAGGTGATGATATTAGAGTAACGTTAAATTTTTTCATTTACTATGCATCGCTGCCAAGTGATAAATGATGATGGTGATGATGATGATGATGATGATGATGATGAAGGGGTATAGTTAAGTGACATAAACACTAGTGGAAGGACGGAATGAAAAAGTGGAATGGCGGAGGATGTTAATTCCAGACTTCCTCATTACAAAGCATAGCATACAGTGTAGTACAACACTGTTACTGTAACAACATTGAATTCGTTATGTTGGTAGCGATGATGCACTGTTTTGTTGTTATTCAAATGTAAATAATATTACTTGTTTTATATATCATGAAGTTAATCTATTTTTTTAAAATTCCTAATATATTTACGTTGCAATCTGTTCAATTCAGAACAATTAGCAACCCCATGACCCAATGAGATGAGGGTGAAGTGTATGACGTGTAAATAAGGTGTAGTCTTGTACAGACCCAGGTCGACCATTCCTGAGAGAGTATGGTTAATTGAACCCCAATTATCAAAGTACACCGGCAACCACTGTCTAGTATTCAAATCTCTATAAAAGTAACTACCTTTACTAAGATTTGAACCAGGAACCTTCGTCTCCAAAATCAGCTGTTAAACAGCTGACTCACGGCGATGACTTTATCTCTAGGCCAACCCGGTGGGTGAAGTTATTCTTTAAATGGGAGCTCACTTGATTGCTAGCGGAAGGAATTCGGTTGTAGAGAATTGTTAGTACGATTCCCCTCCTCCTATAACCTAGTAGTGGTAATACATAATACCATTAGTACGCGCTGTTGTAAAAATATTAGTCACACACCATTTCGAATAACTGCTGTAGTACCAAAATATTTTATTAATATACTAAAAGTTTATTATACGTGCCTAATAAAGTATTAATTAATATTGTATTAGTTTTTAATATTTTACTACCGAGTGTTACTATATTTTATATCAATTTGTTTATAAATAGGCTGCGTATAACAATATTTGATTACATACAATAACTAGATTAATAACTTCACGACTCGCGAGCGTAATTAACACCACTACAGTGAATGGTTTCACAGTAACAACTGACAAATATGAAGAGTAAATATTTTATGAATGTGCAGTACACTCGTCGCCATGTTGATTTAAAGCAACCGTTGCTATGACAACATCTTGTCTCACTGTCGCCAGTCCCCCTTGCCCTTCAATCGCACTAGCAAACAAGTCAGCTCCCAACTATACTGCCGGCCGCATTGGCGCAGTTGGTAACGTGCTCGCCTCTCATCATGCGGTCTTGGGTTCGAATCCCATTCAGGCATGGCATTTTTTCATACGTTACAAACTATCATTTCATCCTTCACCGTCTGCATTAGCAGTAACTGCAGAACAGTCGGACGTTAAACCAAAAAAACAAAAAACCCAACTATACTATAAAATGTTTCATCAGTTGTAAAGGTGGAGCAGAGAAAACATATGTTTTCATTACTGAATAACTTCGGTTGTTTTAATGATAGAAATAAGTTTTATGTTAAATAATAATATTTTTATTGCATTTTCGAAATATATGTGTAAACTTTAATTAGTTTCGGAAAAAAGTCTGTAAGATGACGTCTTTCATTCTTTAATCGTTATGTAGTAACGAAATGTAAACGAGAAAGTAACGAGATGTAAAGGAAGTTATCCCGAGATCCGAGACAATGGTACCGATTTTACTATAAAAATTTGGTGTGAAATACTCACACGAATTTCTCTTGCCAATGCAAATAATTAACAGTGTAACGTAACATTAGTAATAAAACATTAGAAATAAACAAATAAACTAACCTCAATAAATATAACCTAATTTTAATCATGAGTGAACGGCGCAAAATGAAAATCAACTTAAGTTTGGCTTAAAATACGGATAATCACTCTTTCACGCTAAACTAGGCTTTGTAGAAAAAAATTCTCTAAATAAAAGTTGTAGATCTTTCTATTTCATATAAATTTGATTAATACACTTTTATCTTAAAATGCATACTTAAGGCTGAAATCTTAAAAAAATCGATTTTTTCACATTTTCTCTCTAGAAAATTCGTTTACTTAAATTTAATCTTGATTGTTAAGAATAATTGTTCTACCCATCTATCTAATCTACCTTTTCATCTAATACGCTTCTACAAAACGAAATAATTCTATTCATCTTCATACTATTACAAACAAGCACTTCTAAATAAAGTCAAATGAATTTGAAGACAAATGTAAATTTATTGTCAACCCTGACTGTCCTCAAAATAAAAAGTAAAATCTTCCAATTTAAACTACTGAACTATTGTTTCCGGTCATCTTTATAATTAACTGTACGCATTGCAATTAAAAATAAAAAAATATAGTTCCAAGTTCAACAACCTTTTTTTCATTACCCTTTTTGTTTATTAAATTAACTTTAATTTAAAAACATTTATTTATTGTGTTCGTCTAATAAGTTGATTAGTCGAACTTACTGTTGTCTCTAAATGGATGTCTTTTTTATTTCAATTTTAATATTACAAAAATATCAACTAAATTGATTTATTTGACAATATTTCTTAAATGTAGCATACAGTGTTGTATTTTTTTCATAATATCTTATTATTATGTTTGAATTTTTAAAAATTAAGATCAGTTGGAGTGAGAAATATTTTTAATTTCTATGTCTGTGCAGCTGTTACTTTTGCCAACATAAGTTTTGTTTTTAAGTTTTATTCCATTAAACTAATATTAACTATTAACTAATATAACTTAAATCTATTTATGTTTATGTTGAAGATTTTTTTAATACATTAAGATAGGAACGTTATTATTAATTGTTAGGTCTGATTAGTTTGTATTGTTTTTGGCCTTTTGTTGAACTTTAAGTACAACAAAAATAAAATATTTTTTCTCTTCCAATTTTTTGAATATTGAAAATCTACACACACGCACAAAATGTGTGATTGTGCTGAACATGCTGTAAAAATTTCACCCCAGTATCTTCAATAGTTTTTGAGAAAATTGTACATGAAGTTAAAAAATATAAACAACGAGAAAAACGCATTTGAAAACTGACACACAACAAAACTTTTGATCTCCATGAAAGTTAACAAAACAACAGGTTAGGTTATAATAAATGTATGAAAAATCAAGTGAGCCACTGCCACTGCCATCTTGTTAGAGAAAAGAATGTTTTTTACTACAAAAATTAAAAAGCTAAAAAATAACAGCTCTAGAATCGCAAAAATATCATGGTAAAGACAGAGACATGATAATTTTATAAAAATAGGCAAACTCCTTCAAGTTGAAATAGGACATGAAGTTTTAAAAAAATTAATAAAAATATTTCTAGTTGTCATAGAAACATAATTTAGGTACCATTGGAAAGAGGGATTTTTAAACTATAATTAATATTTTAAACCATCGGGTTGGTCCATGGCGTTCTCTAGTTGGTCTAGAGGTAAAGTCATCGCCAAAGTCAGCTGTTTAACAGCTGATTTTCGGAGACGAAAGTTCCTCGTTCAAATCATAGTAAAGGTAGTTACTTTTATACGGATTTGAATGGTAGACAGTGGTTACCGGTGTACTTTGATGGTTGGGGTTCAATTAACCATACTCTCTCAGGAATGGTCAACCTGAGTCTGTACAAGACTACATCTCATTTACACGTCATACACATCATCCTCATCTCGTTGGGTCATGGGGTTGCTTATTGTTCTGAATTGAACAGATTGCAACGTACACACATCAGAGATTACAAAAAAAATAATTAATTTTAGATGATAACCTGAAAATTGATTTTTTTCGATTACTACTCCCCGCATAAGCGTAATCAATACGCTTATTAAAACACCGCATAGGAATTTTATTATCGGAGACCGATTTAAAATTCTCGAGAACTAAAATTTTAAAGTAGTTGATGACTGAATAAAATAAATAAAATACAGAAGTTGATGACATTAAACATAGTCTATCGAAAATGATGAAAAAAATAGTGATGATGACTACGTTGATGTAAAGATGTAAATGATGTACCCAACCAAAATCTACTATTTTTAATGACGCCTATGAGAATACGGTTCAGCTCATTTAAGCTGTAAATCTTTTATCATTATTAAGTGACTGCTTGGAACTATATTAGTTCTGAGCGTTTAAATGTTAAGTTTTATCTGAAAATATTTTTAACACTTGTACAAAACTTCCCGTCTTGTAAAATATATGAAACGATTAATGCATGCACTTTAAAAGGGTAGACTCTGTATTTTATAGGTGTTTCTAGTTCATAAATGTAAAAGTGTAGCGACATTATTCATTAGTCTGGATAAATATACTTACAGGCTTATCGCATATATTTAGTTGCTTTAAATATCTTTAGATACCTTTTAAAATAATACCAACGAATCTCAATAAACGGCTGGCAAACAGCAAGTTATTCATAAGTTTTTGGTTTACTGAAAGCATAGATAAACATTATACAACCTGTTATTTATTAAAACTGGATTACAGGTAGTCAACTACTAAACAAATTTATGAAGTTTTACAAAATTATTTAACATTTTGAAATGTACTTAGTTATTTGTGTCTAAACTACCTTGATTTATAATTAAAACAATTTAAGGGGTCACGGATCGAAAATTACGTTTTTTTTGTTTTTTGTGACATAATGTAGTTTGAAAATTGATGTAATTATTATACTTCTACGGTAATTATAAACATTTTTTCTAACATAACATTTTTTTAAAACATTTTTTACTACAAATTATAAGTAATTAGCTACTGTATATCTATATTTTCAATAGTGTTCCGGAAATTTGGAATTGTTACTACATTTGTATACATTTTTCTCAGCTATAACTAACATTTAAAAAAAACCTAACATTTTCTTATAACACCATATATAAAAAGCTTCTATCCTCTTCCTTTCTACAGCCTCTATCACCCACGTTTCACTCCCGTGTAATGCTACACTCCAAACGTAGTGTTTTAAGAATTTTACCTAATCTCTAAGTCATTGTTTGTAGTCAGTTTTTCATTTAAAATGTTTTTCTAGCTTGAGCAATTCTACTTTTGATGCCACTTGTGCTTCTACTATCCTTTGTTATTTTACTCCCTAGATAGCAGAATTCCTCAACTTCCTGTACGTTTTCGTTGCCTACTTTTAAATTTCCCATCTCTTTTAAACCACTCTTGCTGCTGTACAACACTTTCGTTTTGTTCTTAATAATTTTCATGAAGTTATCATTTCTCATGATATCATTCATTCCATTTAAGATATACTCTAGTTCTTTCTTAGTTTCGGCTAATACTACTATATCATCGGCGAATCTCAGGAGTTTTATTGTTTCTTCTTGAATTCTTCTTCCTGCGTCAAATTTTTCCTTTACTTCCATTATTAGCCTCTTCTATATACAAGTTAAAAAGTAGTGGTGACAATGAACAGCCTTGTCGTACACCTTTCCTTACAGCAGCCTCTTTTTCGTATCTTTCAATTCTCAAAACAGCCGTTTCCTTTCGTTGTATTTAATTCCTAGCCTTTTCAAAGTTTTAAACATTTTAGTCCAGTCAAGATTGTCAAATGCTTTCTCTAAATCTACAAATGCCATATAAGTTGTTTTATTTTCTTTATCCTTTTCTCAATGATCAATCTCAGAACCAATATTGCATCTCGAGTTCCCATTCTCCTTCTAAATCCAAATTGGTCATCTTCCAACACTTCTTTTACTCGGTGTTCTATTCTCCTGGATATAATTCTCGTCAGTATCTTGGATGCATGGCTCGTTAGGCCGATAGTTCTGTAATGTTCACACTTCTTCGCTCCTGACTCTTTGGGTATGGGAATCATAATATTTTTTTTAAAGTCCGATGGATGGTAGCCTACTTCTCCACTCTTATACATTCTGCACACAATTGTACAATTTGTTTTGAGAAATTTTTCCACTACGTAATAATAATTCCGATGGTATGTTATCTATTCCTGCCGTCTTATTCATATTCATTTCCTTACGTGCCCGATCAAATTCTTCCCGTAGGGTCCCCTCTTTGATCTTCTTTAACATCAGTTTCTTGTTCTATCGCATCATGATCAAATCCTTTTCCTCTGTACGTGTGGTACATGTGGTTTACGTATTCCTTCCATCTTTCAGCTCTCTCTTGGCCATTCAACAATGGTTTGCCATCTGCACTTTGTAAATTAACAGCTTTCTTCTTTTGTTCTCCAAAGTCCCTTATTTTTCTGTAAGCTGCGTCTACTTTACCAACTACCATTTTACTTTCGTTTTCGGTATAAACTCGATTTCTAAAATAGACATGAAAACAATACCTTCCTTCCCCATATATTTTAGGGCAAGAGAAAGTATAAAAATCATATGTTTTAATACTATGTTAAAATTTTAATTTCTGTAAAATTTTATGCCCTTTTTACTTCATATGATTAATTATATTTATTTGTGATGTTAAACCTAGAGTTACTTGTGCTGATAGCACGAATGTCGAATACTTCAAAGAGGATAACATGAATATTTTAAGCAATCAAAAGTAAATGTTAAAGATGCCGCACCATCATTAAAGAAAACATTACCGCTAAAATTTATAACGGAATTTATTTTTAAGTAGATAGTTTAATACAATACTATGTAAAAACTACATTTCAATTGACATTAATTAAAACGTTTAAAAAATTTTTACAGTAGCTGACGAACTGGCACATAATAACAATTTTTTAGTGTGTTTTAATTAAGATTGACATGAAGAATATTTGTCTAATAATTTTGTTGACGCAGATTATTTGATATTCAATTGAGAGAAATAGCCTATTATTATTGCATTATTAAAATCTATTAAATCCCGTATTTTTAATTCCTAAAATTCATAAAACAGTTGTTAAATTTTGTAGTATTAACATTGAAATCATCGTGTCCGTTTTGTTCTCTCTACCTCATTGACTCATTAATTAGATCAAAGGCTTATATAAATTACATCAAAATTTATTTACAAAAGTCCTTCTACGTTCTTACGCTCTTTTCAGCGTTAGAAGTACACTGTTTTTACGTGTTAGATTAAATAAAAGTAAATTAATCACTGTACTTTTTTATTTACTGTAATTGTTATTTATTGTATTTATTTACTGCAGTTGGATAATACATTATTAATGTGTTGTTTACGTCATCAGTCAAAAGGCTGGTTTGAACCTGTAGAGGTTTTACTAAGTAAAACGAGGAGTGAGGTGGTTTACCATTGCCTTCCTCACTGAATGGAAAAGTACGCTTATCAGTATGCCGGGCCCTCTTAAAAGCATATTTTTTCCCACTCTGCAAATGACACCTTCACTTCATTCACCTCAGGGTCTGGCTGTATAATGAAATTCATTACTTTCAGAGGAAATAACTCTGATTAGTGTCTTTTACACCTCTACCTCTTCTATTCTTAAATGATTCAGTCATTTAATTGGCTGACCATGTAATAGGAAACAGAACTATTTATTTTAGCCCTGCAATGATATTATTAATATAAATAGATATGTAATATATTTACATATAAATTGTAATGTAATTTACATCTTGTTTTAATTTTCGTACGAAATATAAACTTTACAGGTGATAAAACGTATGTGCAGTAGTCATGTACAATCAAATACAATAAGCGAATTTTTAAACAGGAAAATAGAACAGTTTGAAGTGTTTCTTCTTTTAATTTGATTTTTTTTTTGAACGCATACTTCGCAAACATAAAAAAACAATAAATTTATAACTTTTTTTCTCTCGTTAATTCTTTATTTACAACTAAAATTTTACAAAAGCAATTGTGATGATTATGATAATAATGTAAATTACATGATAGGCAAGAGAGGGGTAGGGCCCCCATTGGTGCCTCCCCAAGAATAAAATTTGTATATCACATTAGCAGGTCTCTACTCCAGCGTCTTTTAAGGCGGCTAGCGCGATTATCAGGTAAATGGAAGGTGAAAAGTGAACGCACCAGTGGGTTCTCGTGTTTGTGTGATTTGTGAAAGCGTTTGTATAGGTATTCGATGAAATTTTGTACAAGTGGTGTTTTCAAATCTGTATGTAAGGTTTTGTTGCGTATAAGGTAATGTTTTTGACTGGAATGCTTGAATTCGTAGCAAGTTAGAGGGTTTGGTTGAACCGTAAATTTGGGAGCTGTAGGTCCATATAGGTTTCAAAAGAGAACAATATATGCGTAATTTTTGTGCCATTGGTAATTTTGATCGTTTGTGAAGTAGGGAATTTATAACTTGATGTGTATTAAATATTATAGGCGGAGTACATTTTTTGAGCGTAAAGGGTGAAGTAAACTTAAAACTTGAGTATAATTTTCAAGTATAGTAGCAGTAAGAGAGGAGAAATTGCTCGACTGGTGGGAGTTGCGAGGTGAGGAAGTCGAGAACACAGCAAACTCCCACCCGCTTAAATTTATCTAGCTTATTATAGTTAAAACTAGTAAATGGGCTACTTTAAGGGGTTTTTACTCGCCAGTTTACAGTCCCTAATCTCCACCTTATGAGGAGTTTTTTTTTTAATTTTTGTGTTACGTCTGACTGAGGAGTACGAAACTGAACACCATTATACCGCTAAGATTAACTACAATAAAAAAAATTACGTTGTGGAAAAATTTAACGTATCGTGTAAAATTTTGGGCTAAGTGCGAAAAAAATCATTTTCATCAATATGCCAGGTTCATTTCTGTTACTGTTATTCTGTGTTTCATAATTTTAAGCAATATTTAATATGCTACTTCGTTGTTTTAAATGATACTTTAAAAATTACGCAGACCAAAGGTTTCTTAGGCGTACATTCAACTCATTCGAAGTTGAAAAATAATTCAAATAATTTTAGAAAAGAATCACGTAGACTTAAAATGTTTAATTTTAACGAAATTAAGTAGAACGCTTAGTTTAGCGGTAATTAGTGATTTTCTGTTTTTTTTTAATGAAAATCTGTAAAAAAAGTTTTTTTTTAAGATTTCAGTCTTAGTATGCATTTTACAACTAAAGTGTAGGCTATATAATCAAATTTATAGGAAATTTAAAGATCTACAACTTTTATTTTAAGCATTTTTCTTTACAGAGCCTACTTAAGCGCGAGAGTGATTTTCTGTGTTATTAAGCCAAACTAAGGTTGATTTTAATTTTGCGTCTTTCGCTCATGATTAAAATGAGGTTATGATTTTTTGAGATTAATTTTTTTGTTTACTTTTAACGTATTATTACTTATATTTGGTTATATTGGTCATTATTTACATTGGCAAGAGAAAGTTGTGTGAGTGTTTCACACCAATTTTTTATAGTTCGGATTACTACTGGAGAGTTTGGAATTAAGAGGTTCGGATAAGCGAACTTGTACTGTAAAATGAAATGAAAAACTTGATATGTCAATTTATGCATAAATAAGAAGAAAAATATTGTTGAAGTTGTTACAAATTTAAATAGATCTATAAGAAATTTGATTTTTATGATGTTATTAGGCACCTAGTAATAAAATTTATGATGTATTTATGCACCCATCGCTTCTGTCTCTTGTATAATTATAATAGTAGAAGAATGACTGAGCATAAATGCAGGAAGAACCTGTCAACATTATAAATGGGAATCATATTTTCTAATGTAACAAATTCTATATTAAGATATCTTTGAAAGTGAAGATGATCAATTGACATTATAAGTTAATAAAAACAAGTAACTGTAATTAAAATATTAAAGTCTAGTCTAGCCAGTCTAGTCAACCAATTGGTAAAACTTTTATGTTATGAAGTTAAGTAATAATAGTTTGGCAAGCAACTTGGTAAGATAACTTACTGACAACCAGCCCGGAACATATTCTACAATAACTGTGTGTCGTTATTAAATAATAATAATTATTTAATAATAGGGTTGTCTAAATTAAATATGTAAAAACCGCTTATTACAATTTTTATGGACAGATAGGGATTTTTTATCGCTATTATGTGTATGTAATTTCTTCAGTCAATATGGACGGAAAAATTTATAGAGAGGTAGTCAAAAACTTACGTACCTATGGGCTAAATGCTTACCTATATTAATCTAAAAATTATATAGAAAAGTAAAAAAAGTATACAGATTTCATTTATTTTATTCATTTTAATGTTATTTTCATTTAAAATGAATATTTTAAATAAACTTGCAATTAATTATTAATTGTTCGTGCGAATTGATTAGCACAATATTACTAATACATCTTAACTAATTTTACAATTACATTAATATTGATAGCCTTACTTTTTTCCATGGGCTACAGGCAGGTGTTAAATTATTTGCACTTGATATACTAATTCCAGGGCTACAAAAAGTAGTTCTGTTTCTTCAGAATCGCATAGTCAGCCAATTGTATGACTGAAGTATTTAAGAACAGAAGAGGTAGAGGTGTGCTTTTCTGAGAGCTTGGGATGCTGATAAGCGTACTTTTCCGCTCATTGAGGAAGGCAATGGTGAACCAAATCACTCCTCGTTTTACTTAGTAAAGCCTCTAGTAAAGGTTCAAATCAGCCTTTCGGCTGATGACCTAAACAACAACAATGTGTGTACGTTGCAATCTTCAATTCAGAAAAACAAGCAACCCTATGGCTCAATTAGATAAGGATGATGTGTATTACGTGTAAATGAGGTGTAGTTTTGTACAGAACCAGGCAGACCATTCTTGAAAGAGTGTAGTACATTGAACCCCAACATAAGACCCAAAAAAAGAACCTCAACTATACTCCCATCGGAATAATCGGACTGAGTTTGTACAAGACTATAACCTCATTTACACGTCATACATATCATCGTCATCTCATTTGGTCATGGGGTTGCTTGCTGTTCGTAAACTTAACAGATTGCTAAACGTACACACATTTGTAATTAAAAAAAACTCACACGAAGAGACAACTAACTGTCAAAAATACCACGCGACTGTAAGAATTGATTGACCTTGATGATGTTGTCCATGTTTCCCTGTTTAGGGGTGGAAGATACTGTAGGCTATCTGTTTTTTATCAAGAAAAACCGGATTATCAAGTGTGTCGGACTGTAGAATTCCGAATTAAAGGAAGTTCACTACGTATAACAATCTAAACTATAGAATATGTTTTGGTTCATTTGAATTCATTGCAATGAAACACTCAACGGTGAAATTAATGGTCCTCTGAAAACGATCCTCTTATTTGAACAGAGGATGGGGTTGATCAGTTACGTACTACTTTTATAGAGAGAGGAAAGATCAGAGAGAAAGAGTGTATGTTGCAGAGTGAGAGAGTTCTTATTGTCGGTGTGGAATATATAAGGCTTGCCAGTGGTGTTTTTGTCAGCAGTCGGGGACAGAAGCCCCGTATATGCAAATAATTAGAACAACCTAACCGAATCAAGTACACCGCTCTCGGTTATTCCCACGCGGTATCCCCACAATATGCCTATACCTCTTCGTCTCCTCCCCCCAATTGTACCCTTTCCCCTAAAGATCAGGATGTCCCGAATCAATTTATTTATCCCATTCATTCTTTGTGTGAACCCTTCCTGTTGTACCCCCTCTCCTCAATTTATTACAATTTCTAGTTCCCCCCTTAATTCCACCGAGTTCCCCCTCTTCTACTTCAACAAAATTCATTTCATCAACCCTTTTTACTACTTCGTATAAAAGTTTTTTTTGAATTAACCAATGGATCGGAGCAATTAAGAAATAAAATGTTGATTAAGTATATTAGTGCTAAATGAATTATACTAATTTGGTCTAAAAATTTAATTCATCTATTGTATTCTCAATTTATCTAATTTATTTTTAAGTAAATTTCTCTGTCAACCGCTATTGTCGACTAAATAAATGAAATTTATATTTAGATTGCCAGACAGCGTACTTCCACTTTACTCATCTGTAGTTACCATAACCGATTTCTACTTAATTAATGCTGCCTACTTTTAAGTACACATGTAAATAATTATACAACATGTAAATAAATTTCTTATCAGATCACCTTTCTTACTAACGAGAAATGTAGAAAAAGTTGCTTGAAGTAAAATTTGTTGGTTTTTTAACTTCCCACATTTTTAATCATGTACACCCCAGCCCGAGAATGCCCACCAAGGCCCCAAAAAAACCACCCTTCTTCACGAGAGCACAGCTTCTCCATGAATCCCAGTGAAAAAATTGCTTGTAAAATTTTTTGGTTTTTTAACTTCACACAATTTTAACCATATACATCCCAGCTCGAGAATGCATACGAAGGCCCCAAAATACCACCCTTCTTCACAAGAAATCGCAAAAGCCACCCTGGAGAAAATAGAAAAAACATGAAAAATTGCACATAAAACTTTCCTGCCGACCGACCCTGACAAAAATATCGTTTCGGTTCCCCTAGCGACATCCAACTCAAGCTCAAAGCCTAAACCCTGCAGCCACCCAGCTCCCGAGATACTCCGCTCACATACAGGCATGCAGACCATTTGTTAAAAACATTTCCCAGTGGATTCAGGAAGCCCGAAAACGCGCATAGGCTATCCGGTGAAAACTCGACCTCGGAAAATAGTCAATCAATATCCTACTCTACAGATAATCTGAAAGACCCTGGTTAAATTACTGGACGCCTGGAAAACGTTTATACCGTTTTGATCACTGATAGAATACCAAAACTTACCGTAGTTGTTCATAGCCTTAAATTTCCTTAAAATTAAAATTAAATTCACATTGTCTAGACAATGGAATGCAGATAATGCTAATAATTTTTTTGACTCTCATAGATGTGAGCCCATAACGATTGCTCATAAGAGGCAGGTGGACTGTTAAATGATTTGCACTCGATCTGCTAGTTTCAGGGCAACAAAATAGTTCTGTTTCTTATCACATGGTCAGCCAGTTATATAACTGAAAAATTTAACAAGAAGAGGTGTCATTGTTTAGGTCAACATCCAAAAGGCTGGTTTGAACCTCTAGTCTAGAGGTTTTATTAAGTAAAAACGAGGAGTGAGGTGGTTTACTATTGCCTTCCTTACTAAGTTGAAAGAGTAAGGTTATCAGCATGTCAGGCCCTCCGAAAATCATCCACTTTCCACCCTGCAAATGACACCTTCACATCATTCACCACAGGGTTTGACTGTATAGTAAAAGTCATTACTCTTAAAGGAGATAGATGTGACTAGTATCTTTTACACCTCTACCTCTTCTGTTTTTAAATAGTATAGTCATATAATTGGCTGACTATGTGATAAGAAACAGAACTATTCTTTGTTGCCCAGGAACCAACAGATCGAGTGCGATCATTTAACACTTCACCTGCCCGTTATGGGCAAACAAGAGAAGAGGTAGAGGTGTAAAATACACTAGTCAGAGTTATCTCCTCTGAAAGTAATTAATTTCATTACACAGCCAGATCCTGTGGTGAAAGAAGTGAAGGTGTCATTTGTAGGGTGGAAAGTAGATGCTTTTCAGAGGGCTTGGCATGCTGATAAGCATACTTTTCCACTCGGTAAAGAAGGTAACGGTTAACCACTTCACTCCTCGTTTTACTTAGTAAAGCCTCTAGAGGTTCAAACCAGCCTTTCAGCTAATGACCGAAAAAACAACAACGAATTTTAAACAACATTTGTGTACTAATTGTTGAACTATTTAATGTTAACCGCTTAAAAATATATATTTTTATTGCACTTAACTTGTAGTTTACTCGTACTGTCACTGACCAGCGCAATAAACGCCATATTGTGTAAAATGATGATGTGAGCTATTCTTGGATCCATTACAAATTGTAGTATCTGCATTCAGGATGTATTAATCAAACTTAAATTCTTCTAGTTTCCTGTAAAACTGAAATTTGTGTTCGGTTATGTAAGCAGTTATTCGGAAACGTCACTATACGAGAATTTGTAATATATTTTTTTTATTTGCAAAAATATGTATTCTTTGTTTTTGAGTTTTATTATTAAATTTAATAATTTATTTTAACTTATAAACAATTGGGATCTTTTCTCTTATTCCCCGCCAGTGCGCGTGTGTGTGGGTTTTACACACTCGATTTTTTAAAGTAAAATAAGTTAACAAGCACTTTGATTCAAGTATGAATTATTTCATGGTATAACAAGATAGTTTAGTTCTATGGTTGCAACATTTATAAAAATATTCTCTTTGGATAAAATACAGTTGACATTCAATTCTCTAGTTTCGTTTTGATTATTTTACCACCAAGAGATGTTGAATAACATTTGGTTTTATAATTTATACAAAACTATTGCATCAAACGTGTTAGTATGTTTATATGTTTATTATGTTAAAGTAAATAAAATTCTTTGAGATTTTTTTATAATTAGCTCATCTGCATACTGTTGAACTTTGTGGGAAAACATTCTGATGCCATTTGGTTTCTAAATTATGAGATGTGGCTTTTTAGTTGATCTTTCTTTAAATAATTTCGTAACAAATTTTATATATATGTGAAATGTCTAATATTTTAATTGTAAATATTGTAAAGAAAATTATCTACTAACATTTATGTAAAAATGATTTTGTAACTTAAATAAAATTTTTTTCGGTAAGCTAAATGGTTAGCGTGCTACGCTGCAAAGTAGAAGGTACTAGGTTCGATTCCAGGCGTGGGTCTGGAAAATTATTACATGTTGAAAACCACCGTTCCTTAACCTTATGTATTTACTAAATACCAAGCTGTTGATGCTACTTTAAATAAACTTAGAAAACTAATACATGAAAAAGGATTTCTCTTTTCAAAACATATTCGGTTGACAAAATTATACTGTTAGATTTTAGTATCAGAGCTACAAAATTCTATCTGGCCTTTAAATAAGTTTCATTAGGCCTACTGTCTCGCGCTAAGATAATTTTTTTTTTAAATCCTACTGTTCCATTAATTTTCTAATTTAATAACCAACCTGGAATATTTTTTTAAAATTTTTTTCTGGGGTTAGAGCATAATCTAATGCCCAAATTTTATTTGATTCAAGTATGCGTTTCAAAAAGAGTTTCTAAGAAGAAGCGTTTTTTAATTATTTGCGCTGTCTAAAATTCTGAAGGTTAAAAAATTTTATTTTAAAAATATACTAAAGATTTTATTAAAAATCAACTAAACTTTTTGTAGACATTTTTAACAAGTTGACCTAAGAAAAAGGTTTGAAGCACTTCCTAAAATGTATTTTTGGTACAAAATTGTGGGATTACTTTTGATTGTTAAACAAAATTTTCATTAAAATTTCAAATTCTAAAATATAAATACAGATGATATTAAAAAGATTTTTTCTTACAATTTCTAACACAAGTCACATATCTGGAAATGTGTATTAGGCTACCATGTTTGTCTTTTCATAATATCGGCGCTTCATTTTTTATGGGTTATTTTTTAAAATTTCACTTTATGTTCTAAAAAGTTATTTTTTATCTATTAGTTATAGTTTTTAGTAGTAGTCTGGTAAACTCCTATAAAAACTTCTGGTATATCCGTTAGAAATTTTGAATAGCGTGTTAAAATAAATTATGCCCTTTTACCGGTTAATAAAGTGCAACGAATTTGTAAGTAGAAGTCTAATTTATTAATAAAACTAATAAAAATATAGACGATATGAAATTTTAGTTTGGTAAGACGAAGGGAGAAGAAAGAGAGAGGAGACTGTGAATGAAATATTAGAATAGATCTTCGGCGGCACGTGCTCCACTGAAAGACAAATGGAGCTGGAAGATTTATCTGGGAGATAATTTTAACTTCCCACGCCTCATGTTAATTCATAACCTTAAAATCGGCTCTTCATTCACAAAAAAAAAATCTGAATGAACCGAGTTGTCAGATAAATACGCTTTTGTCTTCTCTACGAGAAAGTAAACTACACCGTGTTTATTGTCTTATTTAGATTTAATTGTTTACTTTGAAAAAAAACACAACTTTGTTAATTAAAATTATTTAAGTAACATCGTTATTATTTTCTGCGTATCAAAATGAAAAAAAACAGCAAACTGCACAGTATTTCTCGCGAAACCTCATTAGTACTAAAGTTTTGCTGATTTTGATGACGTATCTAATAAAATTGTGTAACTTAGGTCTAATACATATCACAAAATTAAATGTTAACAGAATTTTGTATCTAAAGCGCTTTATTATTGTTGCTTAGGTCATCAGCCGAAAGGCTGGTTTGAACCTGTAGAGGTTTTACTAAGTTAAACGAGGAGTGAGTTGATTTACCATTAGCTTTCTCACTGGGTGGAAAAGTAGGCTTATCGGCATGCCGGGCCCTCTGAAAAGCACATATTTTCCACTCTGCAAATGACACCTTCACTTCATTCACCACAGGGTCTGGTTTTATAGTGAAATTCATTACTTTCAGAGGAGGTAACTCTGATTAGTGTCTTTTACACCTCTACCTCTTCTGTTCTTAAATAATTCAGTCATTTGATTGGCTGACCATGTGATAAGAAACAGAACTATTTATTTTAGCCCTGCAACTAACAGATTGAGTGTAAATAATTTGACACTCCACCTGTCTGTTATGGGCCTGCTTTATTATTATCAAACTTATAATTTTATGTAGTCTCCAGCATGAAAATTTTATTAAAAAGGAATGAACCGATTTTAATGGTGTTCTAATGAACTAGAACAGTACACTAGGTAAACCTACAAAAAAAATCTTTATATTGTATAAGAAGTTTTGGAAGAGGCCTCCTCCATGGCGTAGTGGTTAGCGCGCTAGGCTACAGAGGGTTCGATTTTATACTATGTGTAGCAAATAAAATATAAAAGTATATTTGTAGCAAAGTTTCAAAATCTGTAAATCTGTTGTTGACAGTCGAGTAAAATTACAAATGATCCATCTAACATTCTAAGATCGCTTAAAATATCAACTTTCCTTTCTCTTTGTAGTAAGTAGTTTTGCATCCGCTACCTCCTCTTTTGTTTTTCTTTCGTCTCGATATACTTCGCAAATACGCAGCACTTAGCACTGTATCCTCGGCGACATTCCTGCGACACTGCCCATGTGTGTGCGAGCAAACTTTTACAAAACATTGTTTCCTAGGACTACCGGGACATTGTCCCGCGTCAAGATCAGTGTTCCTCGTCGTGTTGTGGAACATTTTGTCCCATGGTATATCCAGCGCTGCAGACAACATGTCGCGGGTCACTTCGATGTGCTGTGAAATGTTGCGGGTAACATGAACATCGTGCAACGTTGCAGCGTCATCAAGACTCAGTGTTCCGCGTCAAGTTGTGAAGCATTTTGTCCCCTAGTGTATTCAAGGCTTTTTTTAAACAACAAGCCAAATTTAAATGGACGTGGAGTGATTACCGGTCTGTATTCAACTGATGGTGTATGGGGTTTTCAGCCCGACAGGCCGCCGGTCTCCAGTGGACTCTTCAGGTACAGGCTTATCGGTACGTGTATAGCTAATATGCTTTTCACGGTTAATGAACTCTGCTGTACCGCGCAACATCAGAATATTTGACAGCGTTGTCAGATTGTACGAATGTATTAGCTTGAGAAACATTACGCGTATATGCTTATAAGAGCCGCAGTAGTTCACTCATGTCTTGCATCTCGGAGGCCTACTGAACTCATCGATTATAGAGCGTGTTAACATGCAATACATTATAATATAATCAGCTGATTGCATGTTCATAGGTTATAAAATTGTTATTGAAAGACCAAAAAAAATGGTTGTTTTTTTGGTTTCGTCTGACTGTTTTTCAATTTCTGCTAATGCAGACGTTGGAGAATGATGATAATGAAAATGAGTGATGAAAACTGCCAGACCTGACCGGGAATCGAACCCGGGACCCCGGCGTAGAAGCCAGTTGCGCTCAAGGTTTTTATAGAGAGTTGCGCTGACCACTATGCCAACGGGCCGGCCAAAAAAAAAATGGCTGACGAAATATATAACAGAGTTACGAGAGCAAGTGTTGGCAACGTTGCTGGCAAGTCATTGGCTAGCTATGAAGTGGGTAGGGGCCAATGGGTAGGTAAATTCAGAGCTCACCAGCCCTGAAAAATAGTATAGCTGAAATCAGTTGAAATCTTGCCATTTTTGCGCAATATGAAAATTTATTGAATTAGCAAATAATATAAAGGTGTTTATATGTTTATCCAAAAGTTTAACTATTGTTTTCATGAAACCTATAATAGAGAATCAGAGTTTTAACCTTTTAATATGATTTAAAGAATATAGTTTGACATATTCAAATGATTTACATGGGTCCAATTTTATTAATAATACAATTAGGGATGAAGTGCAGTGACCCTGTCTTCCACCCTCTTTCTAATTCAAGAATATCTAAGCATAATCTATCAATCGTCGGACACACTTCATTTTAAACACGTTAACCCCTATGCGGGTGGCTCTCCTAATGTTTTTCATGAACACCATTTCTAAATGTCTCATCACAATAGTACTTGACTTATGTTTTATTATTGTACTGATTAAAAAATGACAGATATCGTGTGAAATAACATACCATCGAGAATAAGATTGTCATTAAGATAACATTAATCAGAATTATGTTATAATTTGTTCTCTTGTCTTCACCGACTAAATAAAAACTAAGTTAATTATTATTAGTAACACTGAAGTCGTCCAAAAACAACTTTTTTCTTCATTCAACAGCCCAGAATAAAATTATTTTTTATTATTTGTTTTTATAAGTCTGATATATTTTTTACTGAAAAAATATGTGTTCAAACAAATAGTTAAAAATAAATTATTGCTGTAATTATAAATTTTTCTTATTCTAAAGATAGGGATGCATTTTAGTGCTAAAATGTTTAATTAAAGTTGCAGGTAATGAAAAATTTACAACTTTTAAACTCTTCTATCCGCACGCTTAGTGATTTTCTGTATTTTGCTCATCAAAATCGGTAAAAAATTGGAATTTTTAAAAACTCCGGTCCTAGTACCTATGCATTTTACAATAAAAGTGTACATAATCAAATTTATACGCTGGATATCGAACCCGGGACCTTCTATTTTGCAGTATTCAGCGCAGCCTAGCACTCAAACGACTTTGCCATGGATGCGGCTTTTTTTAATTTTATGTTATTAAGTTATTTATTACATGTGTGATTTATTTAATGCAAGTATGGATACTTACAGAAAATTGATCTTACAATGTCAATATTAAGCATATATACTAAAACCAGTATATTTATTTTATTTTAAGAAAACTGATAGCAATTTTCTAAAACAAACGATAGTCTTAATAGTTAAACGTTAGTCAAATGATAGTCATTAATCTTTCAGTTGTACCTATTTTTTTCCATTAACATCTATATCAAAAAAATATTTGTTATTTAAAATAGTATTCTAGTAGTGTTTTTCTGTATTCATTGTCATTATATAAAAACTATATTTTATTGGACATAATTTCGTGTTGAATTCACTGAAGGAACGTGTTGGGAACATGTTAACATCATCATTATATATTTTTTAATTTACCCCTATTGAAAGTAAAACTCATTGCACCCTCATAAAATTACTACCACGATTTATCCCTATAATTTTCATTAATGAATGTTAAGCTTAAAACAATAGTCTGAATGCAACAATTAACATTTATAAGTGCATTTAAGTTATGGCTTCATTATTAACTGAATGAGGCAAGCTAAGTATCCAGATGGTAAAAACGAAAATTAATAATTGAAAGATCATAGGTCCCTAATCATTATTCCCGCACGGTTTTTCACGTTTCAGAAAGCGTTCGTTTTTATATTTTGAAGAGTGAGTAGAAATCGCGCGGAATTACATGTTCGTTAAAGAATGTCAATGCATGACATCTTGTAGGGCAGTGGTCACCAATCGGCGGACCGCGGTTCGCCTCCGGACCACCAATTTCTTTTGCAAACCGCGACCTGTAAAGAACATTTTTTTTATCCAGATATTATTTTCGTGTTGTCGTTTACGTCAACAGCTGAAAGCTGGTTGGAACCTTTAGAGGTTTTATTAAGTAAAACGAGGAGTGAGGTGGTTTACCAGTGCCTTCCTCACTGAGTGGAAAAGTATACTTATCAACATTCCAGGCTCTCCGAAAAGCATCTAATTTCCACGCTGCAAATGACACCTTCACTTAATTTACCACTTGGTCTGGCTGTATAGTGAAATTCATTACTTTCAGAGGATAATAACTCTGACTAGTGTCTTTTACACCTCTTCCTCTTCTGCTTTAAAAATGTTCAGACATATAACTGACTGACCATGTGATAAGAAACAGAACTATTTTTTTTATCTCTGGAACTAGCAGATCAAGTGCGAGTAATTTAACATTACAACTGCCTGTTATTTATTTTCGTGTGTGATGTAAAATTTTTACGTTGGACAGTTTGCATACGGAGAGCAACTGGTGATGTCAACACGATATAACCTAAGTTTCTCCGAAGAGAGTTGATGCTCCCTGGGGAAATATACGGCCGCGATTAAGCTGAAAGCAACTCGTGATTCGTGAGTTGCGGGTGTGTGTAAGTTGATTTATTATCAACTGGTGTCCCCTAACACCAGTTGATAATAAATATTGTTGTACATATATTTACAGTTTTAGCAATGACAGTAAGACATTTTGATAATATGTAATTATCTGTTTTCTGTCACTGTGTTGAACTTCAATTTTAAAAGAATAACTCACTTTTCCAAAGTAATTTTTCTGTGGTTTAAAATTTTCTTTTAATTTAAAGAATTTTCTGAAAATCAATTTGAAAAAATAAAAGTGTTTATTCAATTACCTACTAAGTTAAGTTGGATAATTAATTTATTTTTATCTCTTGACTGATGGTGTTTCTTTATTTCGAAAAACTTATGAAGAAAGGACAACCACAATCAAATTACTGTATAAAAAGTTTTATTTATGCTCTTGAACCGCAAATCTTAAATGTACACTCAATTTTCCCGCAAAAATTTCATATGACATTTTAATACAAAAAAACTTAAGATATTCTTCTAAACTTATTGAATTTTACAATATGGTAGAATTATGCACAGTTTGTATAAAAATGTTTCATTGTCTTTCTTATCTGGCCGAATTAATTTATTTTAAAAAATTAAGTATTTTCGAGGAAAAATACGGTTGTAAAAAATGTGTTTTTAAGTTAAGAGGATACTAACTGGAAGAAATATCTAACAGTAGGGGCCCTACGAGGGGCACTATTTATGTTTTGAGCCTAGGCAACAATGAGTGTTTAAAGGCGTCATCTGATGTTTCCACTGGAAATTTTATAATTTTTCACCATATTTACGTTATTTAGCTTATTTTTACCTTATTTTTCACCTTATTCGGAACATTTTGTGATTTGCATGATTGCGTGATTGCCTGACACATGACACGTGATTACGTGATTGCAAACCATTTGTGATTTGGGTTGTTTTATAGTGACTTGAAAATTGTGTCTCAGTAAAAAAAAATGGAAATAACTCGTGAAAATTTCATGTGTGATAATATTATTACGATTTTCGACGTGGATTATCAAGACAAGAGTTCATCGATTAACTTACTTCCACTTTTAGTGATGAAGCCGCATCCTTTGCCATTGTGAAACGCTTGTACAACGAGTTTAATCATGGCCCCTGTTCGCCAACCGATAAAAGTCGGGAAGGTCGTCCAAAATCAGTTGTTGTGCCAGAAAACATAGATGCTGTGCAAAAATTGATAATGAAAGCTTTTCATGTGACATACTGTGAGATTGAGACAATGTTAGGCATTAGTTCGAAGAGCATATATGAAATATTGTATGAAAATTTATCCGTGAAAAAAGTTTGTTCTCGTTAGATCCCACATAATTTTAAACAAATCTGAAAAAATTCTCCTGTCGATTGGTGTGAATGAGTGCTCAAGAAATACAATAGCGGTGTTTCAAAAGATGAAGTACTAGCCTATATAACATCATAACAGGTGACGAATCATGGATCTATGTGTATGAGCCGGAAAGTAAATAGCTGTCGACTGTATGGGTGTTTCAAGATTTTTTTTTATCCGAGGCGGCGAGAAAAACTCATGTTCACTCCCTCACGATGGGGGAAGTAGTGTTGGACTCAATTGAGGCGTCTTCGTCCAGCCCCAAGGAGGCCGCAACCGCCTTACCAACCAAAAACCCGCCGCCTGGCCGCTTGATCCGACATCAGCAAACAACCCTCCACCTCCCTCGGAACTGTTTATATAATATTTCAAGATTAAAGTGAATACTCGTACTGTTAGATATTTCTGCCAGTTGGTTTCCTCGTAACTTAAAAAAACAATTTGTACAATCGTATTTTTGTATAGACACTAATCATTGCAATAAGTTCTAAAAATACGAATTGATATTCTATAAATAAATTCACTATCAAAATTTTTATAAAATTAATAAGTATCTCTATTTATGAAGTCTGTTAACCATAGACTACATTATGACAAATATTTCCCAGAATTATAAATGCAGTATTTAGCGAGTAACTAATGACTATTTAATGTAATAGTTTGATATTTATTTTATTATTGTTATAATAAATATATGAATACAGTGAAAATACAAAATTGAAAATTTGTTGTTGAAGTATATTGAACTTTTCTGATAACATTTACCCTTCGAAATGATAACATTGTGGTATTTATTGATTGTATTCTATCATTCGGCTGTAGTACGTCAAAAGAGAATATTTTGTTTTATAAAAACTGGTACAATTATCGATTGATATTTAAACATATAATTTATTTTATTACTGTAAAAATCTAGAAAAAGAATTTTAAAAAGTGACACCATTTTTTACTTCATGTCAGTTCTAAATATCGCTTAGGGATGTTACATATTTTTAGGATTTATCTTGCTGATAAATCTAAGTAAAAATTTGACCGCTTAATCTTATTACATCATTAATTTTTTTTATATCAGGGCCTACCTATAATCGTGATGTACACTTGTTAAATAATCCAATTCTGTCTGTGAACGAATTCTGAATAACTTCTTTAAAATACTTTTGTAGTTTTTAGACCAAAATATTTATGGATGATGTAAAAATAATAAATTTGGCCTTTTGAACATTATTTGAAATATTTCCTTTTATTTAGATTAGATTCTAAGACCCTAAAGAAGATTTTGGGCCTGAAGGTAGGTTGGGCGGATAGTATTGTTTGCAAGGGAAAGAAGAATGTATCAGGGAAGCTAAAAATATCACGGTTGGTAGAGACTATCAGAAAATTTAGATTAGAATTCTTGGAAAATCTGGGCTGTAAGTATCATTTTATATCTGTATGAATCGCAGGTCTCTGATTTTTTTGTTCAAGGATGCTTGTATGACCTTGAAAATTTAAACGGGTAAACATGTTGCACCGGTCCACCGAATATAGATCAATTACTCACTCACTAATTCTTTAACTTCCCGATCAGCTGAAATTCAGCAAGTTTGATTTTTAGGAATCTTCTTTTTTTTCCTCGTCACGACATAAGCCACTTATCCTTTCCCCGCCTCAAAATGGCTTTTTTTATTAGAGAGAAAGCTGGAAATAAATTAAATTACTCCCAACGTTGTTGAGGTCTTCCCATACTTCTATTTTCCTCAGGTCTGTGTACCAGAACCCGTTATGGAACTTTATCTCCCTTTATTCCTTGAATTATACTCCTTGTGATGATACCAGATGGTCTCATTTCACCTACTGCCTGTAGCTCCTTTCTTAAATTGTAATCTCGAATTTTATCATCCCTCGTACAACTCTTGGCTCTTCGTAGAAAACGCATGTCTTTAGCTCATAATTTTTGCTTCTTTTTTCTTGTAAGAGACCAAGTTTCACTGCCATACAAAATTGTTGGAACTGCCATTACTTCATAAAATCTCATCGAAGTACTTTTATGAGTTTTGTTCCTTAGTTTTTAGGAAACAAACAAGAAATACTAAAGTATTTTCATTTCACGTAAGGATAAAAAAGGGATGACAAACGTAAAGTAAATGTATAAATATCATGTATATAACTGTCCGAAGAGCTACAGTTCTGTAAAGCAGCGGCATGCATATAATCTACGTCTACATGATGCCCAGAAAAAATAAAGCATTCTATAAGTAATATGTGCGGTTCCAAGCTCCGTGTAGGTGCGGGATGAAGGGTACGGGCGAGGTATAATGAATGAGTGACGCATGCTGGGAGAACGATTGTTGTATTATTCTGCTACAAAACAATCATTTTCAAACTTTCCGTATTTAACATATTTGTTTGTATTTATTACATTTATTTATTAATTAACATATTTTGATATGAGTTGGTAAGTTAAATATTATGAATCCGACCAAGTTAATAACCCGGTAGGTATTTGTTAAATTAATGCGCCGGATGATAAGAATATTTCTTTAGTCTAGTTAGTACACGCTATCACTACAAAAGCATCAGCTGTGAAACACTACTGACTCATTCATTCTCCCACAACTGAAACAACGCAATGCATCCCTTCTAACTACACGGAGCTGGGGCTCAAACAATACGACCACTAGCGCCAAAGAAGTACCTAGCCTACAGCAATAAATATTATTTTTGCAGCTACCTCTCCAAAAGATACAACTTAAAAATCACCATGTTTATTTTTAATTCTAATAGTAATTTTAAATCAACAAATGGGTCACCATTTGTTGAATAACTGCGTCAAAATTGCTAACCCAATTTTGACGCAACCCCTCTGAAATGCTGACAAGCCGGCGCATAATGTCGGCGCAATCGGTAGTTAATTTTTTGTCATAGTGGTCTCCTGCTGACATTACCAACATGCTTGATGCCTCGCATCGCACGTGTCTGCCCTATATTACGTAGGTTTACCGTGTAAATATATTTTATAACTTAAAGATTTGTGAAACCTAAATTTATATAATCCTACCTTTTCGATGTTTGCCATTAATTTAAAATTATTTCAAAATTAAATAAATTTATACGCTAAGTCAGAATAATTTAAACACCATCTTTAACTTGGTTCCATAAGTTAATGATACCTTATTAATATTTATCATCTTTTTATTTATTTAAATTTGTACAAGTTTCTTTTGACGATTATATATTTAAAGGGTTATTTTTAACGTATTTAATAATACATTTAACAGATTCTTTTAAACATAATTTTTAAGGAATTTTTCCTAGATGTATTTTCGACAGTAATTCCGTTGATTTATTATCTGTCTGAAAGATACATTATAGATTATTATCTAAAAGATTAAAAATAAGTTAGACCTTGTTAACTCGAAAGTGATCATCGTAAAATATCTAAACCAACCTATGTTAATTTTTGTTACGAAAAATAATCTTAGTAAAATTTCGTCAAGTCGTACTACTTCCGTTTTTCCTTAAAGAGTAGATACAGAAATCATATATCATTGGGTTTGAAGTTCCGGTTTTGACCGGAAGTCAAAAAATCTAATTCGGAATTTTGAAACAAAAATATTGTCATTCGATTCCTCTAAAGCAGTAGTTCTCAACCTTTTAGACACTGCGCCCCCTCTTTCATAGGTCTAGTACTTTGCCGACCGCCTCTGAATTATTATGTTAAAAAAAATTTTTAAATCTACAATAGTTTTTTACAGTTTTATAACGTTATATTATTTTACAATTTTAGTATTTTTACTTTCTCTTGCCTATATGAATACATATATAGGAAGGAAAGTATTTTTTTCATGTCGATTTTAAGAAATCGAGTTTTCACCGGATCTACACGTTTCAGACCCCCTGAACCCCTTTTTTTAGCGATTGGTATGTATGTGTGTGTGGGTGTGTGTGTGTGTGTGTGTGTGTGCGTGCGTGTGTGCGTGTGTGTGTGTGTGCGTGTGTGTGTGAACAAAATATCTCAAGAACGGAAGATCGTATGAACTTGAAACTTAAGTTAAACACCACCATTACCGGACCCGGCACGAAAATTTTCATCAAAATCGGTCAACCGGAAGTAGAAGTTTATTCGTGTAATTTTTCACTTTTTGCGATTTTCTCAAAAACGGCTCCTACGATTTTTTATAAAATCGCCTCATTTACTACATTTTTGATGCTCTACAAGACAGGCTAGGCGCCATGTCTGCTGAAATTCTTGGTGAGCCTGTTTTCTCGTAAAAAAAATTGTTTTTTAAGATTGCAACTTTATGCACTTAACCCTTTCTTACCCAGTGTGGCATAGAAGTCACATTGGAGTGAAATAACAAACATTATAACTTTAATTGTTAGCGGCTACTTTTGATTAAAGAGCGCTGGATGTGAAGTGTAATAATTTTCTGTACCCTAGCCACGAATCGAACCTGAGATCTCCGCTTTGCAGAGTAAGATGCCGACCACTACGCCACGGACGCGACCATTAGTTTCTTTTTAAAGTTAATTTTAGTTTTAAATATTCGTGTTCATTTACTAAAATGAAGTAGCATTTCTTCGAGTATGTTGTTTGTACATACAAGTATATTTTTAGGCTGTAAATACTGATTTTGTCAATTTTACCAATATTTTTGAATTGTAACATTTTTTTAAGTCTTAAGTAATGCTTTGCTACAAATCTAAGCAAGAGAATTTTGTTTAGGAAGCCTGCACATGATTTTTACTTATTCATATTGTTGGGAACTTTGATACCATCAAGCCCAATGTGAGATGTGTCACACTTTTTTATCACGCCATCAAAATGGCTGAAGGTCTAAAAGTGATTTTATTTTACTTAAATGTCAGTAAAGTGTATGAAACAATGTGCACATATTTGTTTGTGAATAGTTAAAAAATTTGGGATTGAAAGGGTTAAGCGCAAAAATTTATAAAACAAAAAATATAGAAAATTTAAAATCCCTCAACTTTTATTTCAAACTTTTTTGTATAACGCTTAGTTTCTCGGTAATTAGCGATTTTCTGTTTTTTCTCACGAAAACGTGTAAAAAATAGATGTTTTAAAAATATTTCAGCCTTAGTATGCGTTTTACGACAAAAGTGTATATAGTCAGATTTATAGGAAATTAAAAGATCTACAACTTTTATTTTAAGCATTTTTCTCTACAGAGCCTACCTAGTTTAGCGTGAAAGAGTGATTTTCCGTATTATTAGCTAAACTGAGGTTGATTTTCATTTTGTGTCTTTCACTCATGATTAAAATAAGGTTATGTTTTTAGGTTAGTTTTTTTGTTTATTTCTAATGTTTTATTACTAATGTTAGGTTATATTGTTAATTATTTGCATTGGCAAGAGAAACTTGTGTGAGTGATTCACACCAGATTTTTTTTTAAATTAGGAGATTAACAATCTTAGTTACAACGGTTGGCACCAGCAAATGTATAGCTTGCTTATGTTGGTATTGACCAAACAAACATTTCATAAGATTTGTTAGAAAAATATTATGTTAAAATAAAATAAATGTAAGTTATGGAATTGTAATTTTTTGGGGAAAGAACGCCTATTCAGGAATAGAGGCGTTGAATGAACATAATTGAGTAATATAAAATTATAAACATATTCACTTGGTGTAACAGGTGTTATTGATTAAGATAATTATTATGTAAATAGTAAAGTATCATTGGTTTTTATCTACAAATATAATAATTTATAAACATTAACCAGGTGGTTTTAAACTATTCTAATGTTATTCATTTAATTTCATATGCCAATGATTTTTACTATAAAGATTACATTAAGTTATACAGCACACAAATTTTTGTGTGAATGGAATTGAATGTATAAAATTAAATAAGTATTTTTATATCATGCGAAGAATACAGTTGGAAAATAGACTAATGTGTCAGTACAACTATTTCTAAATTAACTCAATGTAACTTAGATGTTTTAAAAATAAGATACTTCATTAAGTATATCTAAAGCTCAATTCACACGAACGATAATTCAACTAAAAAAATTATCGCCGATTGCAGTTTTGTGTTGCCGTCGAAACGGACTGTTCTCTGACTACATTTTTATCGTCGGGGAGAAGCCGTTTAAATTCCGTTCAAACGACAGTGCAACGTCGATTTAAAATCCTACAACTTTTATTTCAAACATTATTATTTATATAACGCTTAGTTTAGCGGTAATTAGCGATTTTTTGTTTTTTTTTTTCACGAAAATTTGTAAAAAAATGACTTCGTTTTACGATTTCAGCCTTAGCCATTAACGACAAAAGTGTATGTAATCAAATTTATAGGAAATTAAAAGATCTACAACTTTTACTTAGAGAATTTTTCTCTACAGAGCCTAGTTTAGCGTGATAGAGTGATTTTCCGTATTTTTAAGCCAAACTGAGGTTGATTTTCATTTTGCGTCTTTCACTCGTAATTAAAATAAGGTTATGTGTATTGAGGTTAGTTTTTTGTTTATTTCTAATGTTTTATTACTAATGTTAGGTTGTATTGTTAATTATTTGTATTGGCAAGAGAAAGTTGTGTGAGTGTTTCACACCAGATTTTTCAATTTATGTTCTATTTTTAATAAATTTCCATAGTAGTTACTTCTTCTTTACGTGACTTAAAATGTTCTACAATTAAAGTTCTAAAATTTGAAGAAATTCTTCAAACGGACTAAGGACCAATTAACCCTTTATAGGTCTTTGGTAAATATATGTACTTGCCACTAGCAATAAGGTCGATTTTTTAGGAATAAGCTATGCAGTTGAACCTTATTGGGATTTTATGGTTTTATAGATGTTCTCTGATAGTGGGCTATCCATATTTTGAAATTAGTGCGCAGCGACCATTTGCTTCATGAGTTACACGAATATGGTAAGGATTCATACCAGCGTACGCAACCATGTTGTTTTGTTGTTGCTTTTGTACAGTGCTTAGAAAATTCGAGTTTTTTACGGGAAAGTGAGAATTCATGCTAATATAAAGTTAAGATAAGTTATTCTACACATTTTCCTCTTATATAGAACTACAAGTTGTTTTAATAAGCTTTCTTACCACTAAATATTATGTGATTCCCATTTCAATAAACGTTCCTTGGTAAGTATACTTACCAGGGCTTAACATAAAAAAAGAAATATCTTACTGTTCTGACACTAGAAATACATTATTCAAGTCCCTATAAAACAAAATTTAACATTTTACAACATGTATATACAGTGTAGCTTCAGGAAGGGGAAATCATGCATTGGCAATGTGTTTATCATAAAGCAAATTGTTGAGAAAAGGAGAGAATTCAGTCTCGAAACTCACTTAGCTTTTGTTGATCTTCAAAAGGCTTTCGATACAGTGGATAGAACAAAATTATGGAAAATATTGCGAGATACTGGATATCCTTCCAATCTTATAAAAACAGTCCAAAGCCTGTACAAAGATACCATAGGGATAATAGCAGTGGAAAACTCCAATTCTGAAGAAGTAAATATTTATAGAGGAGTAAGACAAGGGTGTGATCTATCACCCACTTTGTTTAATATTTATTTGGATGACGTGATCAGAAGGTGGAAGTCTCAAATACACACTGGTATTCTCATAGGAGAAGATAGGGTTGTAAACTGCCTATTATTTGCCGATGACCTTATAGTGCTACAGAAGAATGAGGATGACATGCAGAGAGCACTTTTCATGCTGAACAAATTCTGCAAAGAATATAAGTTAACAGTTTCAACGAAGAAGACAAAGGTAATGGCATTTAGTGGAAGGAGCCAGTAAGAAGTAAAATTGTTATAGATAATAATATTTTGGAACAGATCTCCCACTTTCAGTATCTAGGTTGCAACATTATATAACAACAGGATAAAGATGCACCAATTTCGGCAAATATGCGGAACTATCCACCGCACTTTAAAAATAGCACCAGCAAAAACACGAGGTTGAGATTTTATAAAACATTAGCAGTGCCGACTCTACTCTACGGCAGTGAAACTTGGGTGCTATGAAAGCGAGAGGAGAGTAGATTGCAAGCATCTGAAATGAAATTTCTTCGACATTCGTATGGGTGTAGTAGAGAAGGTCGTTACAGGAATACCGAGATAAGGAAAGAACTCAACATCTTCTCTATAAACAACAAGGTATCCCAGAACAGAATGCAATGGTTAGAATGTAAACAGAATGCGGGAGGATAGGATACCTAAGCAGACATTGGGCTATAAGCCGAGGGCAGGAGAGAATGAGGACGCCCGAGAAAGAGATGGGCAGATTTGAGAGGTTCGGAACATGCAGAGATGCCTAATCCTTGAAAGGCAGAAGAAGAAGAAGAAGAAGACAACATGTATATTTTCCCCCGTAGTACTGCCCTATAAAGGGTTAATATTTATAAAACTTGAAGAATCTATTCAGTCAAAATGTTTTCAGTGTCAACAAATTGTTCGAAAGCAAGGCCACTTAAAGAAAGATAAAGAAGAGATATTTTAACACCACAATAAATAAGGAGGGAGAAAGTACAGTAGTAACTGCAAAGTAGTTCCTGTCGCGTGTCTTATGAACAACCCATTTATCCGTATTAGCATCATTCAAACAGTCTATTCAAGATTATTGTCTTGACTGCTAAAATGTTCATTGTTGTTGATCATCTCTTCACTACTTTAAACTTGAACTGGAGTTAAAGGAACCAATTTACTCAAGTATATTGTTATTCTTTCTGTTCCTACTTAACTTATCAAGAGATACAATTTGTTTATATAATTTAAATCTCCATGACCACTTTAACAACCTGGATTCTTTACTCAAATAATCCTTTAATTTATTGGATTTCTTTTAATTTTTTTATTTTCATAGGATTAAGATTATTTTGATAATCTCACAAGAAAAGTAGTTTTCGATGCCAAGAACGTGCAACAAGTAAATTCGTTTGTTTACTTAGTATGTGATACACCGGGTGTCTTACAGAATCTGAAATATAGGGAAATAGCATTGATTTTCATTAGTTTGTTAATGTTTTCTCCCCATGAATAAATGAAGACTTGTTATAATCAGGTATCATTATAAAAAGGTTAAGACTTAAAATCTGGTGTGAAACACTCACACGACTTTCTCTTGCCAATTCAAATAATGAATGAAATGACATGAGTGACGTGCATGGAGAGCACCATCCACTGACAGGTCTCCGATAAGTTATTAGTTACTTCTTACTAAGTCAATTAATTAATTCATTAATTACATTTTAAAATAGGAGGTCTCTGTTCCACTTCCTCCTTATTCGTCTTTTAACGTTGTTTGGTAGATGACGGGAGGAAAGTTTACGTATCAGTTCGTTTGATGAGCGAAAAGTCTGTCGTGGAAGTTTCGATAAAATTAAATGAAAACTTCTGTTACTAGAGGGATGTTGAGGTCATTATGTAAGGTAGCGTTAGAAATGTAAGAGGATGCGTTGATTAATATCCGAATATCCGTAAGGTATTCGATTGAAACCTCTGAATCCGAGCTATCACTGAGGGTTTAGCACATCCATAAATTTGACCGGCGTACATCCAAATTGGCCTACGAATGGACTTATATATCGTTAGTTTCTGTTTAGTTGGAAGTACCGAACGAGACATCAGTCTGTACAACATCTTAAATATATTATCTAAGATGTGTTTTTTAACCGAAACATGAGAGTTCCAAATTAATCGCCTGTCAAAGTATAGACCCAAATACCTCACAGATGTAGCTGTCGATATAGGTGAATCAAAAACAAACACTCGTGGACAATCACCCCGTCGTAATGAAAAGGTTATGTTATGTGTTTTAGTAATGTTTATTTTTATGCGCCATTTTATGAACCATTTTTCAAGGAGGTGAATATGATGTTGTAAATTCAAAGATAAATCTTTTATTTATCCGTCATGCAAATGAAACAGTCACTTCTGAGTAGTGTCAGTTAAACTTTTACTTTTTATGTTCTAAAATGTGTCAATAATTTTTTATTATTATTGACTAAATAAATAACTATTTTTATCGGCTTGTAACCCAACCGGACCAAATTCAGTTAATTTTACACTCCATCTTCAAGTCGTGATATTCATTTTAGGTATTTATAATGTCAATGCTTTTAATATTTTGATATTTTTTACTCGTAAATTGTACACACTTAATAAATGTTCAGAATTATTCGTTAGGTCTTCCATTAGAAGATTACAAGATAAAATGAAGAAGCTTCGTCGTTTTGTTTCTTCTATCCCAGCCTATATTAAGTGTAGTTTACATTTGTGGAGGCGTCTTTATTCTTCAAACTACTACCACTTAATAAGTTCATGACAATAGTATGGCACAAAATATAAGACAACAATAAGACATAAGACAATAATAATATTATTATTATAGTTTTTTGTATTTATTCTATTAGTTATTTTTTGTCTGTTCAAATGAAATATGGATAATTTTATTCTATTTTTAGGTTGAAATAATTTAGGTTCTTAACAGATATTAATTTTAGTGCATTAAGTTGAAATCTAGCGTTTCTCTTTTTTAAAATTTTCGTAATTGTAATTCTAATCAATTAATGTACTGTAACGTGAAGAATGTAGCGGTTACAAACCTAAACTTACGGTTTAAAGAAAGCAGTTACATTTTTAACAAGCGCTAAGAATTTTATAACTTCTCTTATTGTCTATTCGGTCACTGGGTTTTGTAACTACAAAATTTTTACCCGTTTTTACTCTTTGTGGAAGCCCTTAAAGTCCCGTAATTAGTTATCTGAATTAGGTTCGGTTCATTAAGTTTTCTCGGTTGATTCCAGTTTTCTCAATATCCTTCCTGAACTTTTTAAACCTTAAGTGACACCTTATACCCCAATGAACTAAAGACTACAGATGAGATCTAGCCAATAACAGCCAAGGTCGGGTGTGAGGTTGCCCCTTCGCTAAGTCACACTCTGTTCCACCGAACTCCAGCTGACTTTTTGTTTGGCTGTTATCCACAGCGGTACCACAACGTGACAACGCAGGTTACGATTAACGAAAGTCAATTGGCTCTGTGTTGTGATCTAGGTCACTATACTCCGCCTTCATCTGCAGTTTCTAGTTAGTTAAGCTATAGGTCTATTGTTTAGTGTCTTAAATGTTTTTTTATTAAATTATTTTAAGTAGAAACTGCTTGGTTATTAGCGACTACTTTTAATATATAGAGACTACTAATAATGTATCGAGAACAGTGAGTTTTGACCTGTGAAAATTTCCAGAGCCTGGCCGGGAATCGAACCCTGGACCTCCGCGTTGTAGGCTAGCGCGCTACCACTACGCTACGGAGGCGGCCTCTTAAAGATTTTTTTTGTCAACCGTGTTTCTTCCATTCTATACAGGTTCCGTACACGAGATAAATACTCAAATGGAAATTTATATTAGTAACATGATCAATTACGCTAAATAATATTTTAGTTGATTTAAAGTCGTATCAACTTAGCTTCTGCAACTGGTTACAATACAGTATATGTGGGGTTTAACTCGATGTAGGCCTGATCTTGTAAACTCTAGCCAGGAATTTTTGCTTTCCAGTCTAAGACACTACCCACTACGCCACAGAAGCAGCTACGGTAATCAAATTTTTTACATGTATCTCTTCTTGTCGTGCCTATCCGGTTCCGATGTTGGCGATCATCATGGCTATTTTGATCTATTAGTCGCAATCCGAAACAATTCCGTGGAGTTCTTACCAAACCAGGTCCTCAAATTATAACGAGCCAGGATATTCTTCTTTTACCTGGATTCCTCTTTCCCTCTATCTTCTCCTGCAGTAGATCATATCTTTTTTGATTTCTCATTATATGGCCCAAGGTACTGCATCTTACGGCACTTAACAATTTTGACCAATCCCAAACCCTTGTTCATTCTTAACAAAACTTCAACATTAGTGACTTTCTGTGCCTACAAAATTCTCAATATTTTCTCATAAAACCACCCTTACATAAACCCTTAATTTACCCCTTACTCAAACGAAAAATTAATTGTTTTATATATTACAACTTTGCTTGATTTTATTTCGTAAGTAAATTCAAAATAGAAAATTTCATTATGTGAAATTAAGTATTTGAGATATTATATCCTTATACACGTGTAAATGATCTCGTTGGGTACATACCCTACTCTTATTTTTAAGCCTAATTTAAAGTCAAATGAAATCCAATTTAGGATACAATCATTTGAATTTATTTTCCTCTCTTCTATTAAGCCGAACTCAAATGAGGAGTCAGTAAAGACAATTACTGTTATTTTACTTTTAAAGTTTAACTACTCCTAGTTGTAGGCATACGTCTAGGACGGTACGCTATGATTAGATCTAGTTAAATAAGCTATGATTAGAATAGGAGTAAAGCCCTTAGAACTGTGGGGATCAAAAACATTTACAATCGTATATATGTCTAAAACAATAATAGATCTAATGGACTGTTGTTTTACTCTCCCCATTGTTAACAGTTTTTATTATTATAAAAGAGTGTTTGTTCAGTCCACTTTAAAGTCGTTGTTTTGTCACTTGTTGTATTTTTATTTTGCATATAAACCTTATTAATTTATATTTTTGACAAGTACAGGTGGAATATAAACGAAATGCTCTAATCTTTTTGGTTTTAGTGGCACAAAAATAGTTGTTTTTCTTTCTATGATCTTCTAAATAAAATGTTAATGTATTAATCCTTTAATATCAACGTCCGGAAAACAGGAATTCGACATTTACGTAGTGACAATATCCGGTTTACCGGACGTCCGTAAGTTATGCATAAAGTGCCAACGTCCAGATAACCGAACATTTACAAAAATAACTTTTTAACAAAAATTAATGGAATAATGAATAATTCTTAATTGCATAACAAGGTTGGGAGTAACAGTTGATCATTATCAGCTGTTATTTCCAACCTACATATTAGTTAATATTTTATGCAGTTAAGAATGTGCGTTTTATGTGCGTCTGTTTTGATTTTAAATAAAGCGAAATTTCAATATCTATTATTCATTTTTTTTCCTGAGTAATTCACATGAATCTTTTCATAATTTAATTTTCTACAAATTTATTTAAGAAAAAATACACCTTTATTCACCATTTATGGAAGTAATCTTACGTTAAACACAAAAATGTGTTATTTCTTTGCACCAATTCTTGTATTTTATGTATGATATCTCTGAAAGTATTCCATTTACATCTCTGGAACCAATTTTATTCAATTTTTCAGATTAAAAAACATAAGAAACAATCGTATTTGTATCTTTGTATTTACCTTTAACATTTTTATACGGCCTTACTTCACCGAGGGTACAGAGTTCTAGGTGAAATTTTTCGCTAGCCGTAACTCGCTAACTAAGCGTTTTCAGGCGTATGTTTATATGAACTTTTTTTCTTACTTTTAGCTACAGAATGAGATTCCAAGAGATTGTCGTATAGTTTTGAATCACTCTGTATTTACTGAAAGTTTTTGTTAAACTGTTTGTAAATAATTCTTAACTGTTAGATATAGTATAATAATTCTTAACGGTTAAGTACTATGGAAAAGGTAGCGTTGTCATTTTCTCAAGTTGCTTATTCGGGATGTTGGGGATGCGTCTTGGGGGCTTCAGCCCCCAAGACCCCCCTGGCTACTTGCCTGTCCTGGATACAGTTGACATAAAAACCTAAGTAGGCATAAATGAAACAAAGTCCACCTTGTTCAGTATACTGATAGAACGCTAATAAATTTGTACTCTGTTGACTGCAAAGGTAATAAAAGGTCGTGGGTTTTAATTACAGATAGACTCACCATTTAACCCGTACGATGTTTGAAACCGGACGTTCGGTAGTTACTAATTATTTACTCAGTTAACAAGACTTTCATAAAATTATGTAAAGGTAGGTATGTAAAAATATGTGTATACGTTTCATTTGTTCAATTTAAGAACAATAAGCTACTACATGACCCAATGAGTTGAGGATGATATGTATGACGTGTAAATTAGGTGTAGTCTTGTACAGACTCAACCCAACCGTTCTTGAAAAGAGAGTATGGTTATTGAACGCGAACGATCAAACAGCACCGGTAACCACTGTATAGAATTCAAATCCGTATAAAAGTAATGTTGCCTATAACAAACAGGTGGAGTGTCAAATTATTTACTCTCAATCTGTTCGTTGTAGGGATAAAATAAATAGTTCTGTTTCTTATCACCTGGTCAGCCAATTAAATGACTGAATCATTTAAGAACAGAAGAGGTAGAAGTATCAAAGGCTCTAATCAGAGTTATCTCCTCTGAAGGTAATGAATTTCATTATAGGCCTACAGCCTGACCCTGTGTTGAATAAAGTGAAGTTGTCATTTGCAGAGTGGAAAATATGTGCTTTTCAAAGGGCCCGGCATGCTGATAAGCGTACTTTTCCATTCAGTGAGGAAGGCATAGGTAAACCTCCTTACTCCTCGTTTTACTTAGTAAAACCTCTGCAGGTTCAAACCAGCCTTTCGGCTGATGACCTAAACAACATAAAAGTAATATAATAGGGTTATAATGCGTTACATTAATTTTTTTTTGATTAATCTATTTGGTTTTTATGAATTTAGATTTAAAAGTAATCTTTTGAATTTAGCTCTAAATTTTGAAAAAAAAAAATATAAATCATAACCGAAATAAAATACTTAAAACATAAAAACCAAAATAACTGAAATTTCTATTTAATTTCTTTTTCAATAACAAAGAAAATTTATACATGTGTATAAAAGTTACAATTGACCTTTGTAGGATTTTAACTAGGAACCTTCATCTCCGATAATCAGCTCTTAAAAGCTGAATCGCGGTGACACCTTTACCACTAGATTAACCCGGTGGGTAAACCTTTTTCCTAAAAAAATAATTGCTAATTATAATAGTATATAAATTTTTCACAATAATATTGTAGATAAAGGCGGATGAAATTTTTTAATTAAGCATTTAAATGGGAACAAGGAAAAACTAAATAAACCCAATTATCAGTACATATTTTTTAAAATATAAATTTAGGTAGTGAAATTTGTTCGTTTTAAATTATAATTAGGCTTGTCTATTATTCCCAAAAAAAATTGTGGCTTGTAGAATATTATAAAACTATTATGTCAAGATTATTCAAAGTTCAATGTTATATTAAATATCACATTTACATAAATTTAAAATAATTAAAAAAGAGTTAATTTTAAATCAAACAATGGTATTTTTTATGTAATACTAGTATACTGCTGTGTTGTCATCTTTTTCTAACTCGTGTAGATGATTGTTTACAGATTTCACTACACTGAAGAATGAACACAAAAAATAATAATTGGCAACATATCTTATTTTATTAAAGTGAATTTAACTAATCACCCTTATTTCCCTGAACTATATTATAATATTGTCCTTAATTTATTTTTATAAAAACGAAAATAATAAATAAATAAGCATACGACTAATGAGCGCGTCTGTAGCCCATGGTTAGCGTGCTACGCTACAAAGCAGAAGAACCTGGATTCGATTCCCGGCCACAAAGTGATCTTTAAAGACTAAGTGGTTTATGGTTTTTCAAATTAATTTCGGATGAGACATAGTCTACCTGCCATTTTGAAAAACTGGGAATCTGCAGCTGTTCTTTGACCCAATTTGAGATTTCGGGGGTTTATGTAGATTTTTAGGTGTAGAAAACGAAATTTTCGATGTATTCTTGCCGAATCTGTGTTTTGAGACCTTACCATTAAAAAGCGATCAAAAATTCTGGAATTGCTACTCTAGAGTACAAACAATCGATTCAACGACCTAAATGCATCAAAAAATAGCACAGCAATATACGTAGCTGCCATTTTTTCGTTCTTGTACTTTGTCAGAAGTTTTAAAACAAAATTACAATTTGATTGGAACCTGTATTAGGCCTAACATGCTTTTTAGGTTTTTTTTAGTTTAATTTGAGTCGTATCAATATCTTGGTCATTAGCGATTACTATGGGTTATGGAACGGTCGGTTTTGACTTGTAATTATTTGCAGACCCTACCTGGAATCAAACACGAGTCTTTCCATTTTGTAGGCTAGCATCCTAACCACTTAGCAACAGAGATGGCTTGGTTGTTTTTCGGATTTGTTATTAACATTTTATTTACATTTAATTTTTTCCGTACGAGCCCATCTGCCTTTTGAGTTGGTGATAAAAGTCTTTTTGGTTACTTTTGGTAGTTCGGTTAATTGTACTGATGATTAAGCGTATTAGTATTTTATTTATAACACTTCCTTTAATAAGAGTGTAACAAACACCTGACATTTTTGCAACTCAACTTTATTGCAGCCCTTCTGATACTAGCCATTAATCCGCGAATATCACTGTTTAATTCACATTTTTGTAGATCTACAATCTTTGTTGGACTTAAAAAATGCAAAGGCCTTGTTGGGCTTGTTGTAGAATGTAGACCACAAAAATAAATCATTTGTGACATCACCCATCCACCTCTTTCTAGGATGGCCATTTCTTCTTTTATAAAGTCTTTCCTTCCATATCATCTTAGGAGTTCCATAACAGGTGAAAATATATATATATATATATATATATATATTTAAAACACTATGTTTGAAGTGTAGCATTGTATGGGAGTGAAACGTGGGTGATAGGGGCTGTAGAAAGGAAGAGGATAGAAGCTTTTGAAATGTGGTGTTATAGGAAAATGTTAAAGATTAGATGGGTGGACAAAATAAGTAATTTAGAGGTTCTTAGGCTAGTGGATGAAAAAGAAGTATGTGGAAGCATCTTACCAGAAGAAGGGATAGGCTAGTGGGGCATATTTTAAGACTTCCAGGTATTGGTGTATCAATAATGGAGGGTAATACTGAGGGAGTGAATTGCAGGAGGAGGCAAAGGTTAGAATATATAAAGTAAATTACAAAAGATGTAGGGTGTAACAGGTATGTAGATATGAAACGACTTGCACGAGATAGAAAGCTTGGAGAACTGCATCAAACCAGTCGAGAGACTGATGACAAAAAAACAGGTTAAGAGTTTTGCTCCAACCACCTTAGTCTTTGGACCTTTATGAAACAGACTATGTCTTTCACCTTCGGTGAGGGTATTCAGTTCCTAATTATTACGTGGTCTCTAGTCATCTCTTACCAGTCCAAAACTCCTTAAAATCTTTCTTTGGAACCTTCTTAACATGTTCCAAACTAATTCTGACAAAGTCCATGTTTCACATCTATAGGTGAAAACTGACGTCCCAAACACAAGTATATTTATTTTTCTACTTATTAATTTATTTAGGTTTTAATTAATGTTTTAGTAAATTTATTATTAAAATATTAAAAACAATCAGTCTAATAAAAAAGGGGTGTCAGTCAATTGATAGAGCTTATCTGTCAACATACATTACATAACGAGAATGACAACAGATACATAAGTTACATTTTATATAATTATATAGTAGTAATAATAATATAAAAAATTACTAAATCATTCTATTTAGTTTGTCATTAAATTTAAATTGAAGCAGTTCTTTAAATGGGACACTACAAATCTTACTTTATTACTATCTAATAAGCTACATACAATAAATCAAAACTTTTTGTTCTTAAATCTCAATTAGATAATCTTGTATAATTTATATTTAAGATACATATTGTTTTATCAGTATAATTATTTATTCCATCAAGGTAAGACGGAATAACAATTTTGAATTTATTAAATAAAAGGTTATTATTGGTATATAATATCCATATATGCCCAAAACGGGCAGGTGGAGTGTTATTTTAATTGCACTCTATCTGTTTGGTCCAGGGCTAAAAAAAAATAGTTCTGTTTCTTATCACATAGTCAGCCACTTATATGACTGAACTATTTAAGATCAGAAGAGGTAGAGGTGTACTGTGACACTAGTCAGAGTTATCTACTCTGAGAGTAATGAATTTCACTATGCAGCCAGACCCTGTGGTGAATGAAGTGAAGGTGTCATTTGCAGGGTGGAAAGTGAGTGCTTTTCGGAGGGCCTGGCATGCTTTTAAGCATACTCTTTCAACTCAGTGAGGAAGGCAATGGTAAACCACCTTACTCCTCGTTTTTACTTAGTAAAACCTCTAGAGGTTCAAACCAGCCTTTCGGCTGTTGACCTAAACAACAATATCCATATTGGAATATTTAAGTAAGTTTACTACAGAAACGAGTATCTTACAATTAATTTAAGTCCGTATTTTTGACGTTTACGTTTTTACATTTTAATGCTGTGAAAACAAATGGAAATGAGTGTCGAAGCCAGTTGAGCCTCTAGATAACTTCTACGGGACTGATAACCTACATGAATTGAAATTTTTAAGTCATCCTGAAAATCAAAAAGAAAGCAAACAGGAATATTGGAAAACATATTACCTTTGGAAAAACCCCCGGATTGTTATAAATATCTTACAACCGAGGTATTCTTCTTCTTCCTGTCTTGTATTAGGCCTTCCACCTGTTCCAAGTTTTGTGCCCATCTTTTTCACGGCCTACCCACATCTCTTCATCCATCAGGAATGTAGTTTAATGCTTGTTTTGCCCATCTATCCTCACTCATTCATGTCAAATGTTCCTTCCATTTCTCTCTCTCTTTATTTACAAACTGTTTCTAAGAGAGAGCGGACATTTAAATGAGCCTTTATTTCTTCATTTTTAATATGATTTATCAAACCACTCTCCTAAACTCTTCTCACGAACCACATTTCCACTGCGTGGATTTGATGTTCATCTTTCTTCCGAAGTACCCACGACTCACTACCTTACAGCAATACTGGAACAGCCAGTCTTGTAAAATTTCAACTGGTTTCTTTCCGAACTCATTTACTCAGTGATCTTGCTATATTGTCTTACAGATATACTGAAAACGATTCAGTTTATCTTTCATGTCTGACCAAGGTACCCAAGGTAATTATAAATAATCATTATACATTTTTCTGTTTCAGTGTACAAGAGGATGTAAATTATGGGACCAAGCCTTAGAAGCCAGTTGCCAAACTGTTTGCGTAAGTATTATTGCTGCAATTTATGTAGAATTATATTCTTATTTAGTATAATTTTCTGTACGTAAGGAGCTTTAAACGCATCAGTCTTTCTTAAATTATCAAATAAAATTTATTAATTCTATTAATTCACAGATAAATATTTTGAGTATTTTTGAAGTTCATTATCATGAGAACTTTTTTGGATAAGTATTTCAGTGCTTTTAACTTACTTTTAGATTAGGTATTTTGATACTAATGAATTGAAAATTATCATTTTGAATCAGACTTTTAATGACAAAGTAATTTTCTTAAAAAAAGTGTAATACTTTTGCAATCAGTTTTTTAAATGTAATTATAAATTTTAAGCAAAGATGATAAAAATTTAAATAATAACGTTCTTAAAATGAAAATATAAAACCCACTCAGTAGTGTTTTTAAAAAACTCAAATCTGAACAAAAAAAATAAAACTAGACGATGACCATAATGGAGATGATAATGATGCCGATTATGAAATGACGAGGATTAGTAGTAGAAGTAGAAAAAAATGAAATGAGTTAAATGATTAACAAAATTGTAAAGGTAAGTCCAATGTTTTAAAACATTTCAGTCTGTGGGTATCTTCGCTGTTGCTGAGGAGGAGGTTGCGAAGGGATTTGATGCTCTTCTAACTTTAACAAAGTAATAAATGCGAATTTATTTAAGGTACAATATTTTGTGGTATTAATATATTGAATGGTTTGCACTAATCTGTGGTTTCCATGTAACAAACTAACTTTTATACTGTACATTGTTCCACTTGTTGAAATAATTATTTTAGTTTGTGTATGTATTATTACAAAATAATATTTAATAAACTCAGTGATAGTTTAAGTCTGAGTCACCATGTAATTAATTGTATATATTTTCTTGCTGGCTTATGTAGAAAACCTAGTAACGAATAAGCAACTTTAAAGCTGCTTTAAAATATACGTATAATCTATATTTTTTTTCATAGAAGAAGTTATTTATGAATGTTTAATTTAATTTGTATATTATATATCCACCTGGTTTGAACACTCTATCAGTTGGTAGAAAATTGTTTTGCATTTAGTTACACCGGTTGAACATGTAATTTGCTAACAGCCAAATTTATTGACAAACACTATCGGTGTCCAAATCAAATTCAAACACAAAATTTAGCAAACAACTCTCAAATACATAATGGTCGTTAGATTAAATATATTTCTGAAAACAAATTTTTAAAAAAATTTGTTATTTGAATACCTATTGATATATTATAATTTAGTGTACTTGATTTTTTTTTTTAGAATGGAACTCAAGAATTATTACCTCCTAAAGAACTTTACTGCGTGATTGGCTGTAATGATGCACTTAACAGATATTTTCAAAGGCTAAAAGGTAACGAATTTTTTCATAATTTAATTGTAGTAACCAAGAATATTTTATTATTTTTTGTTAGAATCTGAGGAGAATAATCTGCATATACGAGGGTAGGCTGATAAGTAATGCACACATGCTTGTAGAAGACAACTAAATAAACTTCAGTAGCGCGCCTGGTGGCATGTGGAAGTACTATTTCTCCTCTACAAGCCTGCGCAGTTTGAAGGCGTTGCTTTCATTCAGTTTGTTTTGAGTAGTGGAAGTATGGCGTCGTGTTCTGGTGCTATGTCAACGAGAATTAAACAACGCGCTGTTATCGAATTTTTAACTGCTGAGAAAGTGAATCCTAGTGAGATTTATCGTCGTTTAAAGGCTGTTTATTGTGACGATACTGTTGATAGGTCTACTGTGAATCGTTGGGTAATAAAATTTCGTGATTGCCAACCTGGAAAAGCCTTAATTGTTGACAAAACACGCAGTGGACGACCAATCACTGCCTCAGACGATAATCGTCGCAAACTCATCGATGATTTGATTCAAAATGACCGGCGAATCACTCAACAGCGTATCGCAAACCAAATTGGAATATCTAAGGAACGTGTTGGCTTCATTATTGAACAATTGGGATACCGTAAAATCTGTGCACGATGGGTACCACGCCGTCTGACAGACGAGAATAAACAGCGTCGATTGGAATGCTGTGAACAACTTTTGAAGCGCTACCGTGACGAAGGAGACGACTTTCTTTTGAATATTGTGACGGGGGACGAGTCATGGGTTCATCATTACGATCCCGAAGAAAAAAGGCAGAGCGCTGAATATCGTCATCCACATTCTCCTGTTGTGAAAAAGTTCAAAACACAACCGTCCGCAAAAAAAATTCTTTTGACTGTGTTTTGGGATGCTCGCCGAGTTTATGTGACTGATTATCTGGAACGAGGGGCAACGGTAAATTCTGCTCAGTATATACAGACTCTGAAACACCTCCGACGTCGAGTTTGTCGTGTTAGAGGCAACCTGGCGCCAATAATTTTGCAACACGACAATGCTCGTCCACACACTTCGCGTGCAACTGGAGAGGCTCTGAGAAACCTGAAGTTTCAACCAATTTTACACCCTCCGTATTCTCCCGACCTTGCGCCTTGCGATTTTTATTTTTTTCCTCTACTGAAGAGAGACCTTAAGGGTAATCATTACAGCTCGGACAATGAGGTGAAGGCAGCTATTGCGTCCTGGGTTCGAGGAAAGTCGGAAGAATTTTTCAGTGACGGAATGAAAAAACTTGTTAAACGTTGGGAGAAATGTGTAATGCTTAACGGTGACTATATTGAAAAATAAATAGATAATTTGGTAGGTTAAGATTTGTACTTTAATTTGTTATTTACCCCATCTTGCTATTTCTTTTTGTTCGTCTTCTACAAGCATGTGTGCATTACTTATCAGCCTACCCTCGTAATAACAAATTTATTTGTTTTTCTGTAAAGATGATAAATGTTTAATATTCTGTAACTGCTATAATTTGTGATGAGATGTAATTTCATTCATCTAATATTTATCACATTAAAGGGGAAATTACTTGTTATTCTTTTAAGAGGATTCTTACACTCCTATAATGACAACCTTCATCACTGGATTTTGTTTACTATGACAAAGAAGAAACGTAATATGAAAATTAAGAAAGGTTTCTGCAAAATATTCTCATTAATAGCTTTTATTATTCTTTATCAATTTTATTATATAACTAGCAACCCCATGCTCTCTGAGCTTCATGGCAATTAAACTAAGAACATTTTAACTTCTCACATAACCATATACATTGAAAGTAAAGTCATGACTGTGGTTCCCAACCAATGGTCTACGGGAGGGTTCGCCAACACATATAAAAAGTTACCAAATAAAAAAATGATTTGGAAAGCAATTTTATTAAATGTTATGGGTTGAATACAACCGATGACTATCAGGTGTTGAATTAAAATTTTTTTCCTGAGAGATTTCTGTAATTCCTTTTACCGAGGGAGTGATTCCGTACCCCTTTACTCACCGGGAAGATCATCCCTCACCAAGTCAGGAGTAGGGGTAGTCTGCACACAGTTCAAAATCTGGCGTGTTGGTCTGCAGACTTCTATGGGTGGGGAACCACTTGTAAAAAAAACTAAAATTATTACTGAAAATAGAAATTCTGTTAACATCAGTATTTCACCAGTGAGAGAAGAGGAATAACTGAATGTGTTACGAGTAAAAGTAGGAAAATATATTTTTCTTTTAAAATGGTAAGTCTCTTTGATTTTCGAAAGGTTCATATAATTTTCTATACAAAAATCAAATGAACATTATTGTTTTTTATATCTATTCCATTAATAATCTAAAAAAATTTTGCAATTGGTTTGATAGTTTCTGAATTTATCTCCCACAAACAAACAAATTTACTTCTTTATATTATTACATAGAAATGAAATCAGGGTGTTGTAAGAAAGTCTTCAATCACATAACATCAATTACATTTTGCTATAATCCATAAAACTAATTATTTACCTAAATTTAAATCTATTTTTACTGTATCATTTGAACAGATAAACTAATATTATTGTTTTTTCTTCTTCATTTTTTTACATCAAGATGAGATTGGTACTCCTCCACCTCCTGCTTTAGTAGCAGATACATTGACTGCAACGTCGTTAAGTCTTGAATGGGAAGGGACAAGAGTTCCAAATATTAGTTATCTAGTTCAGTGGAGATATGAAGAAATTGCCGATACATGGCAGTATTGTAGAAATCAAAGTTGGGGTCCACATCCTACTGTTCATGTCACTAATTTACAACCTTACACAAAATACAGGGTAAGTATATTTTTTATATCACTGCCAATTTCCTCTTGTGTATACCTTAAAAAAATGAAGGAAATAGATAACTTATACTATCGGCATTAATTTTTAAGATTTAAATATTTTTCGCCAGTTGTTAGACTATAGAAGTTATTAATCATACTTTATAATATGACAATCGAAAGGATAATTGTCAAAAAAACTAAATTATGTAATGAAAAGGGTGCTTGCTTGTAAACCAAAAAGTGGATAGGCACATTTTAGACAACGAATAAAACATAGAAAATGAAAAGCCATAAACAATGCAAAGAAATAAAATTCACACAAATAATTTATGCCCATAACAGGCAGGTGGAATGTTAAATTAATTGCACTTGATCTGTTGGTTCCAGGGCTACAAACAGGGTTATCACATAGTCAGCCAGTTATATGACTGAACTATTAAAGGACAGAAGTAGAGGTGTAAAAGACACTAGTCAGAGTTGTCTCCTCTGAGAGTAATGAATTTCACTATACAGCCAGATCCTGTGGTGAATGAAGTGAAGGTATCATTTGCAGGGTGGAAAGTGGGTGCTTTTCGGAGCGCCTGGCATACTGATAAGTATACTCTTTCAACTCAGTGAGAAAGGCAATAGTAAACCACCTCACTCCTCGTTTTTACTTAGTAAAACCTCTAGAGGGTCAAACCATCGAATTCAACAATAAATTCGATGGTTCAAACCAGCCTTTCGGCTGTTGACCTAAACAACAACAACAAATAATTTCTTAATTAAATTTTCGAACACAATGTAAAAAAACAGGTAAAACTAACAATCTAGGTATCAGTGGAGTAAATCTTCAAAGAACAGCATCATAAAACCCATATTTTCCTATTTTTTGCATTAATCAGAAATATGGGATAAATAACAATAGGTGATGGCAAATCTGCACATGAGGGGGCTGCATTTTACAAAAAGATAGACAAGAATCAGTCCAGTGGTAACTGAGACAAACTCAACAAAAAAACCCTTATCCTTTAAAAATACAGATTTAATAAAACAATTTTTAATTCTTTTGAATCTTTGTAGACTGTTGAGATTTACTTAAGAAACTTTAGCTTTTTTATCATTAAAAATTATGTTTGGTTACTTTATGAATTGGTAAAATGGATTGTAGATACAATAAAAAAATCGGGTGTGAAACATTCACACGACTTTCTCTTGCCAATTAAAATAATGACCAATGTGACTTAACATTAGTGATAAAAGATTGGAAATAAACCAAAAACTAAACACATAACTTTATTTTAATCATGACTGAAAGACGCAAAATGAAAATCGACCTCAGATGGCTTAAAAATACGGAAAATCACTCTTTCACGCTAAAATAGGCTCTGTAGAGAAAAATGCTCTAAATAAAAGTTGTAGATCTTTTAATTTCCTATTAATTTAATTATATACACTTCTGTTGTAAAATGCATACTAAGGCCAAAATCTTTAAAATATCGATTTTTCACACGTTTTTGTGAGAAAAAAAAACAGAAAATCGCTAATTACCGCTAGAGTAAGCATTATACAAAAAATGTTTGAAATAAAAGTTGTAGGATTTGTAATTCTCTACAACTTTTATTATACATTTTTGCGCTAAAATGCATATTATAGCCGCAATCTTAAAAAAACAATTTTTTTACGTGAAAACAGCTTCACCAAGAATTTCAGCAAACATGGCGCCTACCCTATCTTGTAGAGCATAAAAAATTTAGTAAACCAGGCGATTTTTAAAAAAATCGTAGGACCAGTTTTTGAGAAAATCGCAAAAAAGTGAAAAATGACGTGAATAAACTGCTACTTCCAGTTGACCGATTTTGATGAAAATGTTCATGTCGGGTTCGGTAGTGGTATGTAACTTAAGTTTTAAGTTTCAAGTTTGTATGATGTTCCATTCTTGAGATATTCTGTATACACACACACACACACACACACACACACACACACACACACACACACACACACACACACACACACACACACAGACCATCGCTAAAAACATGTTTTTTGGGTTCGGGGGGTCTGAAAACAAGTAGATCCGGTGAAAACTCGATTTCTTAAAATAGACATGAAAACAATACTTTCCTTCCTATATATTCATATAGGCAAGAGAAAGTAAAAATGAGTGTACAGACCATATGTACAGGCCTTGTGGTTAGTGAAGTAAAGATTTTGCTGAATTGTTGAGTAAATATTTGTTACTGAGAATAGTATGCAATTATCCTTTACAAAGAAATGAGATAAGTAATTATACTTTTTTTTGTACTCGGAGGAGTTTCTTTAAGTGTAAAATTAGATCTTTGAACCACTAACGTAGCAGTAGTGAATTTATTTGCTGGCATTCTTGTTTTTAATTATAAAATTAATTTACTTACCTTTAAAATTTTATTTTATAAATATTTTGTTTTTTCAGTTTCGGATTGCGTTACTGTTATCTCCGCATGATAGTGAGCCAATTGTGTCAGAACCAAGTCTTGTGATAAGTACGTTACCAGCTGGATCCCCTTCGTCAGCTCCAACCATAGTGAGGGCAACACCTGCTGATCCAACTCGTGTTTCGTTATCCTGGGAACCTGGTCCTTTTCCTAATGGTCCTATCCTTTCCTATGTCCTGCAAATTATTGAGCTGCCACACGGTTATTCTGCTCTCAAGGTGATACCCATTATTTCCAAGATTGTTGTTAAATATTGCTTCTCATCTTTTTATTTTCTTAGTAGTGCTTTCTCTTGCTTTTCTTCACATTAGGTTGTGTTAACTTCATTTTCATTTTTTATAATTCGTAATTTTCTTTTTATAATTTTTCTTTTTTCTTTTACAGTAGTAGTATTATTTCTCGGTGTTTAACAGAATTCCTCTAGTTCTCTTGAAAAATTTCCATAATTAACTTACAGGAATATGTTTTTGATAATTACTGGTAAAGGTGTCTCGTTTACATGTCCACTCGACAAAACAATTTTATTATATTTAAAATTAAAATTATGTAGAACCGAAAAACATATTCTGTAACTTAGAGTAAAAATTTGTTAAAAAACTAAAATCACTAAAAATTTCACATTAAGGAATCTTTGTAGCTGTATAAAGCCAATTAAATATTTATGTTTTCAAATATGTACAAAAGACATTTTATCATTAAAAGCTCATCAAAAAAATTTAATTCAAGTTACACAAATATTTACAATTTTATTCGCCATAATTTAATGGTTAAATCATTACACTCATTAATCTTTATTTTGTGATTTATCTGTCATCTTTTGTTAACTTTAACTGAAGTTAAGTGGATTTTTTATCATGGTAGTTTCCGATTTAAATTCTTTTTCATGGCTTTTATTATTTTTATAATGCTTCATTTTAAATAATGAAAAAAATGAATTTTTACCTACACCCAGTTTCTTTTATTTCTTTAAATAAAATAGACCTACATATATTTCAGAATGATTATGCGTTCGTAATTTAGTAACCAATAACACAGTTTATTATTTTTATTAAACATCATTATTTATAGATTTCTTTGTGGCTTACAACTTTTTGTAGATCACTTGGCAGCTCTGTCCATTATTATGTTTGTGTTGTGTTCTTGTCTGTTTTGTATCATATATATGTTTTCTTATTAATTTTTATCTGCATGTTTCAATTAACTAACATAAAATTTTATTAATCTTTTGCTTTTTGTGTTCCTAATTACATTGAATTGTTTATCTATTTATGTGTTTATTAACAACTGTAGTTTTAATTTTATGTAATTAACTGTTTCATGTGTAATATAGTAATTCTAGTAGAGTAAAATTTGTTTAAATTGTGTTTGATCAAAGAAGATAGACTGTTTTTTTAAAAGAGAAAGATTTTTTGACATTCTTGATAATTTGTTACAGAAATTGATATTGTAGTCAACATTGTGTAATATTTGAATTGTGATCTTACACTTGAATCACAGTATCTCTCTCTATGATCTTTAACAGAAATTTTTTATTAGTTGCGGTGATCTTTTGTTTTCTCAGTAAAAATAATGATGTAATTGAATTTAGTGTATGATACAAAAATTATCTTAAGTATTTTTCTGATACTGGAAAATATGTATTGAATTTTTTGAATTTTGTATCAGAGGCGGCGAGAAAAACTGATATTCACTCCTGCACTATAGGGAGGTAGTGTTACTCAATTGAGGCATCCTCGTCCAGTCCCAAGAAGGCCTCAACCACCGAAAACCAAAAACCCACCACTGGCCACTTGATCTGAAAACTGTGAAACCCCTACATCTCCCTCAGAAATGTTTACATAATAAGGGAAATGTAGGGTTAAAATTTAGCACATGTTAGTGAGGCTTGGAAGGGATCATAGCCTAATTCCCTTCTCGCTGTCCCCCCCCCCCACCAACACTTGTGCTCTCACTTTCATCACCAGCCCAGGAAATAGGGTTTTTTTATTTATGTATTAAATTATGGTTATTTTAAAATTAACTCAAACAGAAAAAATACTGCTTTTTTATTTATCAGTAGGAGTTTCTGGAAACCCTGTTTTTTAATAGAGAATAGGTAGTATAATATTTTTATAAAATTCTTTTAAAATATAAATTTATGTTGCCATGTTAAATGACGTTTATTTTTAGGTAGGTTTTATTGTATAGTTCAATTTTATGTTTATGTAATGTGAAATTCTGATATTGTTTATACTATTTTTAAAAATGTGGATTTTTAACGTAAAATTTTGGTACTAACCTTAATGGTACAATGATAAAGTAATGGATTTCAAAAAATCATAGCTAAATATAATCAAAGATTCTCTTGTTGAAATACCTGTCATTTATGAAATTAATCCATAAGTGTACAGTGTAGGTCTTAACAAATAAGATGTCATTTTCTAAATTAAACAAGTGATATTATTTTCCAGTAAGATGAATATAATTGCAATATTCAATTTTTTACAGTAGTTCTGTTACCAGAAAAAAGTTTTGTCTTCCAATATTTTTTTAATAAAACCGCTAATATGCTTATCAGATGAATGTAAGAGCTATATTCATGGTAACAAACTATTAAAATGTAATAAGCTATCTTACATCTCATCCTTACTGTCTTACTTACATTATGCTTCCTACTGTGCTATTTTGTAATAGTTTACTATTTCTATACTACTTTGACATAAGAAAATTAATATTACATTGTTAATTTTTTATCTGTCATGCTGTCTTCTAATACTTTTTTAACTTTTCTAAATAATCTCTTAATAATTTTCTGTGCTTATTCTAGAAATATTAATTATATATGGGATCACAAAATCGTATTTTTAAAAAAATGAATACACCTTATTTTGTAGTCTACTGTAATATTGAAATCACAATCGTATAATGCGACAAGTCTCTTTCTTATATTCATGCAGTCTCTTTAGACAAAACTTCTTACACTCCGTAGTCTTTATTCATACGAAACTGTTTGTTATATAAAAAAATGAAAGCTTTTTTGTGATTAATACATCTAATCATTACTGTAATACCAGACATAAGGAATTAATTACATTACCGCATCATAATACCTCCCTTTATAAAAAAAAGTCCATATTATATGGCTGTGAGAATCTACATTAAATTATCAAATAGATTTAAAATAACAGGAAAGTCTGTTAATAAACAACTCAGAGATCTTCCAGTAGAAAGAGCTTAGTAGTATGTAAAGGAATACTTGGAGTTTTAAGACATTTTTCGGGCTGTATCATATAACAGACCTTCTCCTTAGAAGATAATATAAATCAATTTCTTTTACTTTGTGAATTAAAAACATATATTTATTTGCTTTGTTTTTGGATGTGTTTTGCTTTGTTTTGTTTTTATGTTTTTGATATAATCATAAAATGTGTTTTATATGTAAGATTTATATTGACAAATCACCAGTGTAAGCACCATTGCTGCAGGTTGTATGCTTTCTGTGACAATAAAAATTTTATTCTATACAAACAAACAAGGATCTTAAAAAGTATAGTTTATCAATTATTTAGATAGTCATAAAACATTTTATTATTTCTTATAGGTTTGTATATGTGTAATTTTTTTCTACAGAAATATCTTTTGATGAATATTGAATATCAAATAAATGTTGAACAATTATTTCTTCATATTATCATGTGTTATGTTTTTTTGGGTCTAGGATATTCCTGCATCAGAGAATAAAGATTTTTACATGTTTCAAAATTTACAACCATCACGTAATTATTCAGTATCAATTGCGATGAGAAATGCTGCTGGGCTTGGTCCAATTGCTTCAGCAATTGTTACTACTCCTGCAATGCCTAAAGGTAGTGTAATAAATTTTGTATTTTTTTTAAATTATTAATAGATACCAAAATTATATCAACTGTTTTGTTTAAATATAATAGAAATTGTGTACATTTTCCTCGGGCTGGGCCCAACACAATTCCTCTTCACTTATCTCTATTATTAAAGTCTCCCATTGTTCTCTTGACATTGCTTTTTACCCAATTAATCCATAACTGAACCCATCCACTTCACTCTTGGTCTTTTCCCTTCCATTCCCAAGCACAGTTTACCCTCCTTCATCTTAAGCCCTTTTTACACGGTCAGTTCAGTTCTTATATCCATTTCCGTTTCAGTTCAGTTGGAAAAAATACGCTTTTACTCTTTTTGGTTCAGTTCTTGTTTCAGTAATGGATGACAATGTACTTATTACAATTGCGCTGTCATTAGCATTAACAAACCAAAAGAGAGTTGATGAATCGTATTCTTTCTAAGTTACCTAATTAACAACTTATTATATCTATCTTTCTCGTTTGAACGTATAATGGTAACCTGAGTCCTTCTTATTCCACAGACATGGAAAATTGTGATATAATTCAATGAAATCAGTCACAAATTCATTATTTAATGATGTCAGGTACGGACAAGGTTACAACATAAATGAGAAATGAACTGAAGCCATTTGAACTGATAACGGACAACTGACAAGTTGCTCGATGGTTTTCCCAACAAGCTAGCTTTCAGTTTCAGTTCAAACTTTCAGTTTTGATGTTTACTCATATCAGTTTTAACTGACATTTCATCTGAACTGGAAACTGATATGAGAACTGACCATGTAAAAGGGGCCTTACTGACACGACCATCATAGCTTTGTCTGTTCAACTCTCCTTATCATGCTGTCCATACTCAATTGTTCCCGTATAACTTAATGTCTTACAATCTCTTCTTGTCTTTCCTAGCCTACATTTTTGTCACCTGCAGTTTCATAACCAAGATAAATCACTAATGGCCAAACTGTTGATGTGACTTCAAATTTAAAACATAAAATACAATTTGTGGAAATCGTTATAATAAAAATAAATGTTAATATTATTGTAAAGTTTGTATTTTTTTTGTTTTACATCTGACTGTTTTGCAATTACTGCTAATGTAGATGATAATAAGGGTGATACATAAAAAAATTCCCAGACCTGACCTGAAATCAAATCCAGAACCTTGGCGTAGAAGCCAGTTTTGCTGACCACTACAAATTTGACCACTAAATTTGTATTGTAATGTAATGACTTAATTGTATTTTGTTATAAAATTATAAACATTTATTTTTTAGGTTTAAAATTAGAAACATTTTTTGGAAAATAAAATTATATAATTTAGACATCGGTGCAGACCATTAATGTAGAAAAAGAGGGTGACTAGTGTTATTTAGAGATAAGAGTTTCTAAAAACATTCATAAGGCTTTTTTTTAGTTTTGATTAACCCTTGTGGGTTTTGGTACTGTAAAGGTGGGTTTTAACGTGTTAAAATTTCTAGACCATAGCCAAGAATCAAACCCGGGACTTTTTGCTTTGTAGGCTAGCGCACTAGTCACTACACCACAGAGGTGATCACATAAAGGGTTTATTTTTCGTGATGGGAAACTTTTATTTTAATAAAATGTTTATTATAAATCAATAATTAAAGTTTTATTGAATTTTTTGTGTTGTTTCAGTCAAGGAAACTCAACAACTGATTCTTATACTTGGTACACACCATACTGTAATCAGCCAAACTGCAGATATGATAGAAGAACCAAGTGTCATGTATAAAACCACACATTTTATTAAAGGTAATACCAAATTTTCAAATTATTATCTTATTAGATTTTGAAAAAAATCAAATTTTGTGTAATATTATTTTTAAATATTTAATTATATCCATATTAATTCAGTTTTTATTTACAGGTGTGGCAGTTCATGTTCGTCGTGATCTCCTATTTATTTCTGATTCTTCTGGTATGGTTTGGGTCACATCATCTAAAGAATATATGTCTCCGACTTCATTGTTAGGTCCTCCATCTTCAAAGTGGATACCACATGATTTAAGTGTTGACTGGTTGAATAACCAGTTGTACATTCTGGTGCAGGTTTTACATTCTGGTACTACATTGTGGCAGGTTGTAAGATGTAATTTAGATGGCTATAGTACAACTGTCGCAGTCGCTGGACTTTTAACAAAACCTCATCATATGGAAGTTGATCCTTACAATGGGTAAGTTCCATTGGTCGCCAATGCAAAGAATGCGAGGCAGTGAGTGGAAGAAACTGGTTGACCTTCCCTTAACTACTAGCATTTTCGCTTGACACTGACTTGAGCTCTTACAAGTACTTAATCCCAAAAAACCACGCCAGGTATTCAATGAGCGCCGTATTATTCTGTGCATATATAATCATTTTTATTCTCAATTTGTAGTTCAGAATAATTATTTACAGTATCGGTTTGTTACTGCTTATTTTTTGGTTTTGAAAGTGAGTTGTGAAATTTTCTGAAAGATCTGTAGTGGAAATCTAGAACAGAGCTCCTCGCATTCTTTATGACGGCGACCTATTTACACCTATTTATTTAACACCTACGGTGTTTTATTTATTACTTTTACTTTAAATTAATTACAGTAAAATTATTTAATCTAATGTAAGTTTTCATATCCTTACATTGTTAGTGTCATAACGAGCTGTTGATATGGCTTTAACTTTTTTTATAGATTGAATTGAGTAGAGGCCATTAATAAATTTAATATTGGATTTTTTTTTGATTTTGGACTGTAGAATAGATACATTTAAAATAGCTGAAAAGTTATTTGTTCAGCACTTGCTAAATACAGCCACCCATAGTTACAATGTTTCATTTATAACCTCAGAAAAAAAGATATGTTCAAAAAATTATGTATATTTTTTATTTTTTTACTTTTGAATTCACAAAATATACCCAAGAGAGTTAGCTTAATAAGACAATACAAGAAGAAATCAATTATAAGTTTATTACAAATCGTACTTAACATGGAAATAATAGATATTTTTTTGCTGGAAGATATTTTTTTTTTTTTGCTTAAAGGAGAGAAAGCTTTGATTGCCACTTTCATTGTTGTACAAGTGGAGTCTGGCAAATTAAAAGATGAAGACTCAGTAAGACTAGGAATTTTTATATTGGTGAGGCTGTGGACAACCACAGTAAAGAGTTAAGTGAATTATAGACATGCATAGAAATCAACTTAACAAAAGATGGCCTTTTCTATTACAAAAAACCGCTAATATCACAGTACTTTTATTACTGTTTGTTTCAGTTATTTATTTTGGGTAGTGAAAGGTGGTGGATTGTATCGTCTCGATCTGGCTGAAGTTAGTAATGGCATCAGGCATGAGACTACACCAGATCTTATTTTACAAGAACCTCATTTGGGAGCTTTCACCGTAGATCATACTAATTTTCGGATTCTTGTTCCACAACATAATAAAAATACTGTTCTAGCAGTTTCATTGGATGGGTAAGTAATCATTCAGATCTAAGAACTTAGTTGGTTTTTATTTGGTTTCATTACGTAAACAATTAGCTTTCTTCCGTGTCTTTGCCAGTCGTCTTCATAACTTCTTTTTACCACATGTTCAACTGAAAATGAAAAAAATGTTACTTGGTTTTTTTCTATTTGTCTTTGAAGTTTTTCAATACCTTTATGTTTTGTAGTCTCATCATTTTCATACGTATTACTGTTTACTTGGTTTTTATGATGCTACAGTTTATTGTTACAGAATTAAGGAAAAATATAATAATATAAATTGTGAATTTCGTGGCAGTCAGTTTTCAGTACATATAAAAAAATAAAATCTTAAACCTAAATTTCTTTAATAATACATTTTCCTACCTAACTAGAAGGTACTTCAAGAAATAGTATAATTTAATCCTGTTCCATTTTCAAATATTCAACACTATAACAATTTTTACAGTGTTGATCCAGGTCTTAACCAGAATCAAATGAGACCTTTAACTATATAGATTACAGTACAAACGAATGCAACCATTTAATTATTTATTTTTTGTTGCTAAAAGCTAAAAAGTATAAAAATAAATAATTGAAATTCTATTAAGAAATTTCATTTCTGTTGAGAATAACATGTTTTATTTCTTATCAACTAAGAAAAACTGTTTATGAAATTGTGTAATACAACCAAGATTATGTTGATGTTTTGGTCATCAGCCGAAAGGCTGGTTTGAACCTCTAGAGGCTTTATTAGGTAAAACAAGGAGTGAGGTGTTTTACTTTTGCCTTCCTCACTGAGTGAAAATTATGCTTAGGCCCTCTGAAAAGCATGTACTTTTCACCCTGCAAATGACACCTTCACTTCATTCACCTCAGGGTCTGGCTGTATGATGAAATTCATTACTGTCAGAGGAGATAACTATGACTAGTGTCTTTTACACCTCTACCTCTTCTGTTCTTAAATGCTTAAGTCATAAAAGCGTGGCCATGTGATAAAAAACAGAACTATTTTTTCGCCCTGGAACTTGCAGATCAAGTGCAAATAATTTCACTCCACCTGTTTGTTATGGGCTTCAAGATTATGTACTCGTTTTTAAAAAATATTATTCAACATTTAAATTTGTCTTATGATTTTTTTGTTTTCGTTTAGTCATGAAGTGATCGATATAAGAGATAATACTCAACAACCACAATTCCAAAATGTTGTATCATTAGCAATGGCTAATGGTTTGTTCTATTGGACCAATGGAGAACGAGTATTTACAGAAGAATATCATGCTGGACAGAATAGCTTTTTTCACAACATTGTATATCCTGATAAAAGTGATCCTAATTTTGTTACAATCAATGTTAATATACCGTCATCTCAACCAATACCAGTACCTGTAAATCCACCAACTGGACTCCAAGCCGTTTTCGGTTCAGATATTGCTAAAACTTCATGGCAGATTCCACATCTTCTGGGTGGTCAAGGTAAGATTTTTTATAGCATTAATTTGTGGTTAATTGAAAATAAAATCCACCAATTGTGGATGTACAGGATACTGTGGTGGGATGAATAGTGTAGGCAGTTGATTTGGTACGGGCATGTGCAATGGACGAATGAAGATAGGTGGCCTCAAGTGGCTTTGAATTATGGTCCGGTGATGAGGAAAAAGAGGGATGCTTCGGTAAATTTGGTGGGGTGGTGTGACGCGAGAAATGGAGGCAAGAAACTTGAAAGAGGGTGACTGATGAGACAGGCAGTCATGGCATTTGAGATGCGGGATGCAGAGTAACTTTGTAGGACCCCCACTTTAAAGTAAAGTAAGTGAAATTGAAATTTTGTTTGAATCAAATCTCTGAACTGTTAGGTTTTTGCCTTGTTCTAACTCTTAATGAAATTATAGCATGATTTAATTCAACATGCTTTTACAATAATAAAAGAAAAGTATACCACCCTTAACCCTGTATTTCTGTAATGAAAAGTTTTCTTCCCTTAAAGTAATTTGTAACTTACATCTGCACTCAATTTATTTTTTATATAAAAACTAAAAATTTTTGATGATGTACAACTTCTTTGAATTCAATAAGAATAACTAGACGCATCATATAGAAAAATGAAATTATACCTTAATGAACGAGAGACTGCAGATGAAGGCGGAGCTTAGTGACCTAGATCATAGCACAAAAACAATTGGATTCCAATAATCATATCCTGCATTGTCACGTTTTGGTCCCGCTGTGGGTGACAGCCTAACAAAAAGTCAGCTGGAGTTCGGTGGAACAGTGTGACTTAGTGAAGGGGGAACCTCACATCTGACCTTGGCTGTTATTGACTAGATCTCATCTGCAGTCTTTAGTTCGTTGGAGTATAAAGTTATTTTTCTTTTATAATAATACATGACATAATTTCGAGTACTCTTAGCTTTAAAAATTTACAGTTTTTAATACTTCGACATTATTAATCAAACTAAATATTTGGCAAAAAGGCCTGCAAAGGTGGCCTGTTTCCAGTGTGAGTCTTTTACGTTTGTTAAGTGTATGTACTTCATATTTCACATTTTTATTAGCATACATATTTATTTTACATTTTAGAATGAGGTAAGAAATCATCATGAGTATAGGTTTACAATTCCATGTAATCATTAACAAATAAATAACTGTAATAAAAAATTTTTGAAATCAAAAACTGTAAACTTTTAAGTAAATGGGTCTTTAGCAGAATGTGTGAGGAAAAATATTTTTGGTAGTGCCATTTGCTATTTGTGCTTTCTTATCGTAAGTATACCTACTGAATTAGTACAGAAATGTTGATTTTCAGGGCTATTCACGTTCTTCATTGTTGTCATAAACAGTAGTTATACACCATAAAAAGATTTTTACATAGAATCTTTTTTATATCATCTTCCACTAGAAAGTAGAGCTTAAGCTTCAAATGAACATCTACTTTCATTTTTTAATTAGAAGGAACCACTTTACATCTTTAAGGGTAAGCCTTTTCTTAGTGTTATATTACCTAAGGAAAGCCGGACTTATGTTATTTTTGTAGGGATGGTGTGTTTACATTCAGTTAGTTCTTAAATGCACTAAGAAAAAATGTAAAATTTTGACTTGTGGGCTTTCTGAAATGACTGATTAAATTTCAATTTAATGCACACAATTAAAATGTTTACTAGTTAGGAACAGGGCCGTTGAATAAAAGAAATCCTTATTCAGCGACCATGAGTTAGGAATACTGTATTGATCTCTGTATTAAATAATATTATAAATGACTGTAATATTATTAATCGATTTTATTATATATTTGTAGGTAAAGGAGCTTGGCAAAATTGGTCGTATGTACTAAGTGTAAGAAAAATATTACCAGATTCAGAAGACAGTAGTGAAATTGATCAAATCGATACAGAAGATGAGGAAAGTAGGGAAATTAATTCAACATGGCACACAGTCCATGCATTACAATCTAAAACTGAGTACGTAATTCGTACTGCTGCATACACAAGTGCTGGAATTGGACCATGGAGTACTGAATTTAGAGGTAAAACATTAAAGAAAAGTGAACCTGGGCAAGATCCAACTATATTATGGGCAGCAGCTGAAGGGTTACTTTTATCAGATGTTATTGGTGATAATGTACAAACATTGCTACACAAGGAGAATCTAAAGGTAATATTATAACTTTTTTACTTATTTTATTTTTTTGTTTCTTGCTACCAGTAATTAAAAAAGAAACTTCCTTTTACTCATTGACAAAATCACCAGTGTGTTTCATTTCAAAATTGTCATGAACAACCAAACCTTTTATAAAAACTCCTTAATTGAAGCCAGAAGGATAAACTGTGAAACACTGTTATATACAGCAATTAGAATATGGTTAAGAAGAGAATCTTATTTATTTTTCTTAACTTTGGATAATAAAAAACTTGAAACGCTCATGACAAATGAACTCCACTGTTATAGTTAAAAATGTAAAATTTTGTATGCATATTCTTTATTTGTTAAGCTTATGCGATGGGATTAAGCTTATGGAGTACTTCGTAACAATTTAAGATATGCTGATACAGTCATTTTTGCAGAATAGCAAAAGGACTTCAGCACTTGATGAATAAAAAGTTACTGAAGAGGGTGAGTCTCTTGTTCTAAAAATTAGGCCACTAAAAAATAAGGTAAATGGTGATCGGTAAGGTTACTCACACTCGATGCAACTTAATTATTAAAGATCAGCACATTGAGCAGGTTAAGAAATTTAAGTATTTACGAAGTTGGATTACAGTAGATCTGAAGTAGCAGTAGAAGTGAGAGCTCATATTGAAATGGCTAGGTAGCATTTCTTAATATGAAGCATCTGCTAATTAACAATACAATTTCACTTCTTGTAAGATAAAGGTTTGTTATGACATACATCTACTTTGCCCTGTTATATGGTGTGGAAAAGTGGACTTTAAGTTTGCAGTCCATGCATTGTTTAGAAGCTTTCAAGATGTGAGTGTTTAGAAGAACACTCTGAATTTTGTGGGCAAGTCATGTTACCAATGTCAATGTTTGGATATGTATGGGTGTGAATTGTGAGTTGATGGGAAAAATCAAAAGAAAAAAGACTGCCTGTTCTTGTTGTTGTGCCTATCCGGTACAGATGTTGGCAATCATCATGACTATTTTGACCTTATTAGTCACAATCTGAAACAATTCCGTGGAGCTCTTACCGAACCAGGTCCTCAAATTGGCGAGCCAGGAAATTCTTCTTCTACCAAGATTCCTCTTTCTCTCTATCTTCCCCTGTAGTAGATCATATCGTTTCCATTTCTCATTATATGATCGAGATACTGCAGCTTATGGCACTTAACAATTTTCACCATTTCCAGATCCTTGTTCATTCTCAACAAAACTTCAACATTAGTGACTTTTTGCATCCACGAAATTCTCCTATACAACCACAGTTCAAAAACCTTAAGCTGGTGTGCAGTCACCCTGTTCAAGGTCGAAGTCTCAACACCGTACGGAAGAACAGAGAACACATAGCATCTGAGGAGCCGTAATTTGGTGCCCAATGTCAGGTCATGGCTCCAATACACTGAACTCATTGCATTGAAAACGCCTCTGGCCTTTCTAATAGGATACCGTATCTCTGTTAGTTGTCCCCATGCCTCATTAATAATGGTCCCCATGTATAAATTCTGTGAAACACGCTGTTTTCTTTTCTTGTCTACGTACAGAGACATGCCATGCATATCCTCCCTGCTGATGATCATAAATTTAGTCTTAGACTGCCTGCCTTGGATGTTTCTACTGGGGTGATAAATGTGAGTTTTTCAGACCGATTCTCGTGGGTAAAGTTGAGGGCAAGCGCAGATACAGATCCTGGGTGAAAAAATGCTCATGGCTGAAGAACATTTGAAACTGGAAAAACTTGAGTACACACACTCTTTTAAGGATTGCTCATATAGAGATTTGCAAGTGTTATGGCCAATCTTCAGTAATGGAGTTGGCACTGTAAAAAGAAAATTCCTCATGTCAGCTTTCAAGTGTAAGTTATCATATAGCCTTACAGTATTCATATCGTAATTAGCTTTTTTTGTAATTAATTTCTTTTTTGAAACAGGATGAGAAAGGAGTCCATCATATAACTGACATTACATGGTATCGTGATCAACTGTATCTTGTTGCCAACACAAGCAATGTGTATTGGTACAACTTAACAAGTCATAAGTATGGTAGATTAAAAGATATGGAGTCAGTTGGTAGTATTGCTGTTGACTGGATTGGAAAAAAATTATACTGGTCGAAACCGAAGCAACAACTGGTAAGATAAAGAATATACAGTTCATTAAATAGCATGGTAGTAAGTCTCTGAATAGTGGTAGCTTTTCAAAATAAAAAAGTCCCTTTTGGAAAGTAAAATTTCCCTTTTAATTATATAATATAAATTTTGTTTTGTAATTTTGAAAATCATATGGAATTAATCATTTTACTAGCATTTTTTATCGTTGCATTCAGTAGAGCGGACACCAAATAAGCTTGCTGGTGTAGCTGCATCAACAGTTCAAATTCAGTCGGTAGATTTCGTGTCTTAGTACCGAACTGCCTACTAAATCACAGGCGCTAAACTATGTAAATTATCATCTATTAGGGACGTTAAAAACATTCAATTGTAAACATTTTATACAACAATTAACGCCTACTACATACAACATATTACAGACTAATGTTTTCAGGTCACCTGATATTTAACGTTGCGAGAGCGATGTGATTCTGATCACAACTAATACAACGTGCTCGCCTCTCATCATGCGGTCTTGGGTTCGAATCCCATTCAGGCACGGCATATTTTCATACTTTACAAAAAAAAAATTCATCCTTCACTGTCTGCATTAGCAGAAATTGCAGAACAGTCGAACGTTAAACCAAAAAAAAAAAAAAACCGCTAGTACAGCACGGATCCCCACCGCAACCGAGTGCATCATTACCAAAATAAAACTTCTGCGCACTTCAGAAAACCGACAAGCTTATTTGGCGTTCGCTCTTGCATTCAATACACAAGAGGTGGATTAATTAATACAGTAATATTTAAAAATTAATTTTAAATTAATAATAAAATTAATAAATTTGGTTTCTATTTTCCATGTGTTATTGGAAAAATCATTTATTTTACTTTTCCATTATTAATTTATCTCTTAAACTGCTTCCATTCACTAACGGGGAAAGTTTACACAAAAAATCTCTTTGAAGAGGTAGGACTGATGCATGAGCACATTACAAAATTCCTTCTGTTCTTTATTCCATTTTATACTATCATGGTATATTGAATAGACTATACTTCATTATTGAAGATTTCAGAACATAAAATATCATATTAATAATAATATCCAAACAGATTCATTGCTATTTTGACAGAGTACCAGGATTAAAATATTGAAAAAATTCTCAGATGGCATTTGAATTATCGATACTACTGTAATTATTAATTAACTTTTCTCTCATTCTGTATTTTATCTTGTAATTGCTTCTCTTTATCAAGTACTTCATCAACTGTTTTTGGTTGTCTCATATTTATATATTTGTTTGGTTGTTTTTGTTTTCTCATTAACATACTAACCCACCGAGTTGGTCTAGAGGTAAAGTCGTCGCCAAAATCAGCTGTTTAACAGCTGATTTTCGGAGACGAAGGTTCCTGGTTCAAATCCTAGTAAAAGTAGTTACTTTTATTTGGATTTGAATACTAGACAGTGGTTACCGGTGTACTTTGATGGTTGGGGTTCAATTAACCATACTCTCTCAGGAATGGTCGACCTGGGTCTGTACAAGACTACACCTCATTTACATGTCATACACATCATCCTCATCTCATTGGGTCATGGGGTTTCTTATTGTTTTGAATTGAACAGATTGCAACGTACACAACTTAGGAATAAAAAAAAAATTAACATACTACTATTTAATTACTTATTATTGTTTTCAGATTGTTAGAGGTACTATGAATGGTAGTCAACATGAGCCATTACCTATTTTGACAGTTGCTAAAGAACTAAATGTTGATGCTATTGAAGGATTTATTTATTGGTCCACTGGACATGCTGTAGAATGTGCTAGACTTAATGGCAAACAAAGAAAGACTTACTATCCTGCTGAACTATTTTCTGGAAAACAAGGTATTTTATTAAAATGATATATTCTTGTATGTTCATGTTTTTTTTTTTACAGTGGCAAACACTTTTATGCTTCTACTCAGAAATATTTTAATGATTTTTTAATATTTATATGTATATATACTGGATTTCCCACGGGATTTGAACCATAGGGAAATAGCATTGATTTTCATTAATTTGTTAATATTTTCTTCCCACGAATAAATGAAGACTTGTTATAGTTAGGAATCATTAGAAAATGTTTAGACCTTTAAAAAATATTAATTTTGATACATTTTAAGCTATATTTGAGCTTAAATACAGAAATACATAAATTTTTAACCGTTTTCCATGTAAGTATTGTAAAAAATTTTATCCAATTTTTGCATGGTTATGTTTGGACTATTGGTAACAATCTGGTCTGGAGATGTAAAGATAGGTGGGTTGATTCCATCAGCTGTAAAATGTTCTTATTTTTCAAAAAATATTGGAATTATTAAAAATCATTGTTTATATATTTTTTTTAATTTTGACAATTTATTTTATCATCAACAATCTAGATTGTTGCAACAATCATCAGCTGTCTCTGAAAATTAAATGTTGCTGTATGAAATATTTAGGTAAGTTATTTAAAGTAATAATGAATTTGCTTTCGAAAAAAAACAAATTTTGAAGTAAATAATTTTAGATGATAAAACAAATTATTAAAATTAAAAAATAAATGAATAACTGTTTTTAATACAGTCGAACTCACTTTTAGCGTCATTGAAGGGACAGATTAAATTTTACTGTTATATCGGAGTGACATCATAACAAAGTTAACACTTGTATCCAGGTAAATCTAACTAAACTAAGAATATTTCGTTTACATTACTACTAATTTACATAATGTGCTAAACCTTTTTTATTTGCGGTTTTTAAATCGTAATACCCTAATAAAATAGCCTAATAACCACTTTGTGTAAGTAGGTAGACTTTAATTTGTATATATTAAAATACGGAAACCAAAATACGTATTTGTATGTACATAAACTACATAATGGTATGTTACCTACTTTATTAAAAGAAATCTGTGATTTTTGAATACCTTGTTCTGTGAAATAAATCCTCTCCGTAATGTTGTACAATTTTTGCATTGATTGCAATCGTTGTACAATTGGTGCCGATAGATGTCTCTCAGTGTTTGTGAAATCTTAACATAGTTTCAGCCGCTAGCATTGCCTCCTGTAATGTTGGCGTAACGGTGTCCTCTTCATCTTCCTTTTGCTCAGTCGCTTCTTCAGTATTAGAGAATTTTCTTAAATGTGGATAGTCTGGTGTGAAAATTAGGTACAGTACTACCTACTAAGTGTCATATGTCACATACAAGGTGCAGTTCCAAAACTGACCTTGATGTAGATCAATCAGTAGGTATAGACACACGTATGAACAGCTTAGCAATGTCATTTTAATCCCTTCGCACAAACAAAAACTATTCACAAGAAGACTATTGTACTATAATACTGTATACTGTATTTTTCTTTTCCAAACAATTAACTGATAAATAACGGCAAGTTCACAATCGTTGTATGTGAAGTAAAAAATTATTTTATCGAAAAAAATTTGACCCAACAACCGAGTTAGTGATGTTAAAGCAGGGGTTTTTCAGATGGAAGTTTGACGCAATAAAAAAGTGACGTTAAGTCTGAGTTGACGTAAAGTCCGAGACCGTTAAAACCGGGTTCAACTGTATTTCCAATACGGGTTCAACTGTATTTCCAATATTTTTTGAATAATAAAAATTTTACCACTGTTGGATTTGACTCACCTATCTTTACATCTCCGGACCAGAACATTACCATTACTCCAAACATAACAATGCGGAACGATTACAATATTACAATACTTAAATGGAAAATGGTTACAAATTTACGTATTTCTGTATTTAAGCTAAAATACAGGTTAAAATTTATCAAAATTGATATTTTTTAACAGGTCTAAACATTTTCTAATGATTCCTGACTACAACAAGTCTTCATTTATTTGTAGGAAGAAAATATCAATAAACTACCAGTAATGAAAAAACAATGCTATTTCCCTATGGTTCAAATTCCATGGGAAACCTGGTAAGTGTGAAACCCTCACTAACTTACTCTTCACCCATTTTTTTATTCCTTGATAATCTAAAAAAACAAAAATTTGTCACTTTTGTCACCTGTGACGAATAAAAAACTAAACCATTTACAATTCAACCACTTGCACCTAAGGGGCTAAGTTCATCTTTTAACTACTGTAAAAAGTCTGGTGTGAAACACACTACTTTCTTGCCATTGTAAATAATGAAAATTGTAACCTATGTTTAATCAATAGTAAACTGTATAAAATGAAAAACATAAATCTTAATCATGAGTGAATGGTGCAAAATGAAAATCAACCTCTGTAAAACTTTGAATTAAAAAGAAATGTTTTTTTTTAGTCATGGGCCTTACACTCGATATGGACCGTCGTGGTGTTTATTGGATTGTTAGAAGCTACGAAGGGTCTACTCTTTTCAGAGCTGTGATGGCTGATGAATTAAAATTAGGTGAAGAAGTTATTCCACAAAAAATATCTAGTCTCCAGTACCCAAATATGCAAGGTGAGTTTAAATTATTCTGTAAGCTACATATAAAGGAAAGTTGAGCATTTTATTTGTGACTAGATATTTATCTAAACTGAAATAGAACTTGTAGGGATCAAAGAGCACCCTGAACAAGATCTTGGAGATGTTTTCTTTTGTTGAAATTCTTTGTATCCCCCTATCTTCTGACAGAGACTTTTTATTTAAAAATAACCCCATTTTAAATACTGCTGTTATTCAGTAATCATACTATTTTTCATGGCTGATGAGCTCTGAACGTATGCATTGCCCCCTACCCACTTCATAGCTAGCCAATGACTTGCCAGCAACGTTAACAATACTTGCTCTTGTAGCTCTGTTGTATATTTCTCAGCCATTTTTTGGTCTCTCAATAACAATTATAACCTATGAACATACCATCAGCTGATTATATTATAAAGTATTACATGTAACCACCCTCTATAATCGATGTGTTCAGTACAAGATGCAAGACACGAGTGAACTACTGCGGCTCTTATACACATGTGCACATTATGTTTGTCAGGCTGAAACATTCATACAATTTGACAACGCTGGCAAACGTTCGGATTGGTTTAAACGTATGGAACAGCAGAGCTCATGAACCATGAAAAGCATTATAAAATAATATTCCTAAATGTGTAGAACTAAAGAAACATACTCTTTTGTGGAAAATTTTTGAATTTTTTTGTATTTCTTTGTAAATATTTTGTCATGATTTAATAGTAATTAATTTTTTTTAATTTGACTAGCCTATTGAAGAGCATACTAGTTACATAGCCAATTTCTTCACTATTTAGTTGGATTCCTGAACTGCTTTCTTTGGGCATGAAATTCCTTCATTTTAACACTAAAAGCCTGTTTTTATTCTTCAGTATAGGCCTGCCCAACTCTCTGCACCTTTTTAACCGGAAAGTTTAGAAAAGATTTTAATTTCTTTCTATTAAAGTCTTTATATTCAATGCTTTCTCTTGAAATATTCATAGTTTCTAGGTTTGCTTCAATTTCTTTGATCCATTTATCTCTTGTTTTTAGTGCCTCTTGGTATTTAATAAGTTTATAGGTCTCATTCTCTTTGTCACACAATCTCATTAGATGACCATAGTACTCTAACTTCCTTTTCTCTAATTTGTTTAACAAGGTTTCACCCAATTGTTTGTCAATCACTTCATTGGACCTCTTTTTATGGATTTTGCTTATTGGATCAAACATGATCCCAGGATAACTTGACTAAATCTTCTGTGCATTTGATTTAGCTTTTCGAAGTCTCCCTACCTATGCAAGGTCAGCGTCTCCGCTGCATACAGGGCTTGTGGAAGAACATTAATATATTTATAGAATAGATATTCAACTTTTTTCAAGTTTAATCAACATTTTAGGTCATTTGCAATCATAGTAGGTTTTGGAATGAAGTGAAATGTATCAATATTATTTACGTAACTATGTCGCTGAAGAAAATTATCTTAGAACAACTGTATTGTAGATTTGAATCATTGTGCAGATTGATCTGTGCAACACTTGGAAAGATTCTGAAGTATCAATTAATTTTACAAAATGTTTATTTTTTATTAGTTATTTTAGGTAGTTGAATTTTGTTTAAAATATTATTTTTAATTTTTTTTCTATATTTATTTATACATTATTTGTATTTGTGTAGGTCCTCTGTGTTATTTTGATGATCACCTTGTGTGGTTAAGGGATGACCACAATGCTGTAATTGGTGATATGGAAGGACAATATTCAGCTGTATTAAGTGGTTTAAGTCTATCTGAATTAAGTGCTGTAGCGATAATGGATCCTGCATTACATTCTTCACCCAGTAAGTAAAATAATGTATACAGTGTCCTTAAGTTTTGGGAACTTTAAAAAAATTAATTTATACTTTTTATTACGGAGTTAAAAATATAGATATATAATAATTATTGTATGTCTTATCTTTTTTCAGAAAATATCGATTTGGATTCAATAAATGTTGTACCAGAACCAATATTAGTGGATTCTTTCGTAGTTGATGGACCTTATGATTCATTCTACATAAGATGGTCACCAGTTAAAAATGTGAATTATGGACAAGTATTTTACGAATTAAAAATCCATCAACCTACAAAAAAAGATATTGTGGTAAGATTTTCTTACTTCCGTATTTTTACTTTTGATTGCTTAAGTCATTAGTCTATAATAAATTATTGTTATTGCACTAAGTATCTTTATTTATTTTATGACAAGATGATTTATGACTTGAATAAATATTGTGACTCACATTGAGGCCTTCAGGCCTGTTCTGTCTGTCATTTTATAGCAGTGGCGAATTCACCACGATGTGTGAAGTATGTGTCATGTATTATGTGTTACATAATACAGTAATATATCTATATAAAATTATTATACTAGCCTAAAATTGCAGTTGTATGATGTAATTAGAATTTTCTTATCTCAAATGACCTTGAAATGCAGGTATTATAACATGAATATATAAAGATTTTTCCACACACTCCACCAGTTTGACCTTTCAAACATGTGTGCCTCCTTTGAGCAAATCTTTCTCTGGCTAGTAAAAAGTTACTATTCTTTAATAACACCATTTGGGCAAGAACATTTTTACGGTGACCTGACTATAACACTCTTGAACGGTCTTCACTGGGGAATCCTTGTTTAAATTCATTTCTACTCAATTTAGATAGCCTCCTTAACACTGGATAGCCTTCTTGTTGTTACTCTGTCATAGATATGATAAATCAAAATATATTATATTCTTCAAACCACTAGTAATATGGTAAACCATAAACACTTACCAATAATAGCGCTTTCGTGCATAAGTCTAAAAAGTTTCAGTAAAAAGGAGTGATCAAATTTATTGTCAGTAGAGTACAGTTATCAAAATCAATAGAGGAAACATGTAAAGAGATGTTAAGAGGCCACGCAAGAAATGTCAATAAGTCAATAGAGTTTTGTCACTGTTGTGAGTTGGAACAGGTAGGAGTCTAATCATTGATTGAGAGAAGAAGAAAAAGAAGTTTACAGTGTATTACATTGAATTTAGATTCCTCAGTCTCATCTATCTTTGAGATCCCCTCCAGTGGAAAAATTATGCCAGTGTATAGAATGGCCTGTCATGGAGCCATATTTTCAGTTGTTGAGTAAAATGTTGCTCAACAACATTTGGTCAGTTCTTTTGAGGCCTTCTGGCCAGGTGTTCCACAGTTTGGCATCCATACAGAATGATCTATTTTCAGTTTTATTGAGATTATTTGCAGGTGCCATTCATTATAATAATAATCTACACATCTGTCCTCAGTCTTTCTAGGTCCTTAATATGGATGTACGTTATCACCTCCAGTGTGTACAAATTTATTACGGTAAGGATTCTTAGTTCCCTATATGTGTTTATTTGCACAATTCTCTGATCTAAAGGTTTTGTAAAATTCTTATGGATTTCTTTTGGAGGATCGAAACTCTCTGTAGGTTCCCAGCTGAATTGCCTCCCAATACTATAATTCCATAATTGAGATATGACTCAAACATTACATAGCAGGCAATCTTTTTCCATCATAATGTCATTTATGCTCTTCTTTCTCCATGTTAATAAATACAGCTCTATGCTGAGCTTCCTGCATTAGGAATTAATGTGTGGCATCCATATAAGACCATTGTCAACTTTTGTACCAGTTACTCAATTTAGATAGGCTCCTTATCACTGGATAGCCTTCTTGTTGTTACTCTTGTCATAGATATATGATAAATCAAAATATATTATATTCTTCAAACCACTAGTAATATGGTAAACACTTACCAATTATAGCGCTTTCGTGCATAAAATGCACATCTTCAGTAGTTTCCTTCACTATTTATAATTCAAAATTTAAAAACATCCTACTTCCACCATGGTAGATTAGGAACAGTCAATTATTATTCTACTCGTATATCTATATTTAAAACAGTCTTGCCAATTTAATTAGATTGTTGTCATATTCAATTTGAGAGTTCATTAATTTCTGTTTATTTCCATATTTGTTAATATAACACTAATTTTGGAAAAGTATTATATTAAACAAGAATCTAATTAAATTGGCAAGACTGTTTTAAATATAGATATACAAATAGAATATTAATTGACTGTTCCTCATCTACCATGGTGAACGCAGAATGTTTTTAAATTTAAAATTATAAATAGTATAGGAAATTACTGAAGATGTGCATTTTATGCACGAAAGTGCTACAATTGATAAGTGTTTACTGTTTACCGTATTACTGGTGGATTAAAGAATGTAATATATTTTCATTATCAATATAATACGGCTGTTGAAAGTACCTGTATAGGATGTTTGAAGATAAATATGATAAAATGTTCTGCACGTTCTTTAAATTATCATTTTTTTTTTTTTTTTAGCTTTTATTTGTTATCGGGAACTGTACATTGTTGACAACTACCCAATTTGATGGCTGCTTTTTGCTGTATTTTTTTTTTGACGTAGATTGAACATGAGTTTGAACAGGGACTCCCAGTAGAGTTTGTTCATGGATAGCTGTCAACTGGTCACCATTCAAAGTCGCTTGCCCAACCGGTGTTACTTAACAAATAATAGCGACTTTCTACCAGCTGACTGACTGGGCTGGCCCGAAGGCCAAATTATCACTTTAAACCATTTGTTCCTAACATTAGTTTATTTGTAAGCAGTAAAAAATATTTTGTGTTATTTCTACTTACTTCATTTGTCTTTTTTGTTCACCGAATTTAATTCAGTCAATGTGTCCTTTTCTGTTAGCTTGAAACTACAGACAATTTTTGGAAATCTGATGCATTTGAAGAACTACCACCATACACACTTTTGACAGTTAGTCTTAGAGCATTAACGTATTGGAGTGTGTCACCGCAAGTGACTGTTCAACTTTATTCTCCTCCGTCTACTCCATCTTCTCCAACTAATCCTCGAGTATTTGTTTCTTATGTGAGGAATCCTATTAAAGAAGAACAGGTAATTAAATGTCTCATATTTTGTCGTGTTACTTTGAAAATAAAAATTTAGAATCTACAGTAGATTAATCACTCAATTATTATTAGATTATGTCAAAAATTAGGTGAAATGATATTACTTGACTATATCTTTTAGCATATATTTGCCTGTATTTATGAATAGTTGATAACACTCCTGGCATGTTGATTTCATGCCTAATATAGTCTTTTTTATGGTCCACCAATTTCTGAGTATTAAGATCTATCTCAAATATTTTTGAATTATTATATTATTTAAAATTATTATTTTTATGATTATTTATTTTATTTTGACTTGTCATATATAGTGTATGTGCCCATAACAGGCAGGTGGAGTGTTAAATTATTTGCACTCAATCTTCTAGCTCCAGGGCTAGAGTGAATGCCAAATAAGCTTGCTGGTTTTCTGAAGTGCGCAGAAGGTATATTTTGGTAATTCTGCGCTCGGTTGCCTCAGCAAGTGGTGGGGATCAGTGCTGTACTAGCTGTGATCAGAGTCTCGCAACGTTATATATCAGCTAACCTGAAAACATTAAACTGTAATGTGTTGTATGTGGTAGGCGTTAATTGTTATATACAATGTTTACAATTGAATGTTTTTTACGTCGCTAATAGATTATAATTTACATCGTTTAGAATATGTGATTTAATAGGCAGTTCGGTACTAAGACACGAAATCTACCGACTGAATCCGAACTGTTCATGCAGCTACACCGGCAAACTTATTTGGCGTCCACTCTACAAGAGATAGTTCTGTTTGTATCACATGGTCAGCCAATTATATGACTGAAGTATTTAAGAACAGAAGAGGTAGAGGTGTAAAAGACACTAGTCAGAGTTATTTCCTCTGAGATTAATGTATTTCATTATACAGCCTGACTCTGTGATGAATGAAGTGGAGATTTAATTTACAAGGTGGAAAGTAGATGGTTTCCAGAGAGCCTGGCATGCTTATAAGCATACTTTTACACTCAGTGAGGAAGGCAATTGTAAACCACCTCACTTCTTGTTTTACTTAGTAAAGCCTCTAGTGGTTCAAACCAGCTTTTTGAATGATGACCTAAACAACAATATATAATATACCAAGTGTCCCACGAAGAGGTTGCTATTTTTGAATTAATATGCTGGACATATCACACACTCTACAGACTGGAAACTTTACAGTTATAGTAAATAGATATGTAAAAAAAAGTACTGTCAAGTTTCATTTGCGTATGATTAATCAAAACAAAATGACGGAAAGCAATTTTATTTGCATAACCATTTCAAATTGGTGATTTGTTACAATGTTACTTAAGTAGTAAAATGAAAGAAATATGAAAGTTATAAATTATTAATGAAAACAGTTTGTTTCATTAACCTTTATTCGAGCTGATGTCCATTAATAGCTATGCACTGATAGCAACGAAACAAAAATGAATCATAAGTGTTTTTGAAAAATTGCTGAAGTATCAACAGCAGTTCCTCTTCAATCAGCCTCATTATTCTGCCATTTTTTTTTTTTTTTTTTTTTTTTTGATTAATCGTAAGCAAATAACTCGAGGGTACTTTTTTACATATCTATTTATTGTAACTGTAAAGTTTCCAGTCTATAGAGTGTGCAATATGTTCATCATATAATTAAAAAATAGCAACCTCTTCGTGAAACACCTGGTGTATTATTTTACATGAGAATAAAGTTTATTTATTTATTTATTTATTTTATGCTAAATGTCTTAACAATCTCATCTCAGCAGCCTCTATTCTTGATATCTGGTGAGCAGTTAGGGTTTAACACTCTGAACCATATACATTAAGAGTGATTTAATTAAGGTGTGATAAAACTTTAAAACGGTTCTGCACTTTACTAACCAGCTAAATATTTATATGGTAATTGCATTTTTTAACTGTACAGTATAAGGTTTTGTAATAATTATTTCATTTTAATTTTTTAGGAGATATTAGCTGTGTTTCGCTGGGATCCTCCTGTTTTTCCTCATGGTGTTTTAGTGAAATACACTGTGAACTGTTGGTCTATGTATAATATTGAATCCTGCAGGTTACAAGAAGTTGATACCAATAAACAAGAATTAACAGTACCTCATGTACCTCCAAACACAACTATCATCTTTAAGGTATTACATATATTTTTAGTTTTTTTTAAGTTTTATGACCTCATTGGATCACTTTAGTTAGTCCATTTCCAAGTCTCTTTTACGGGACTGTTTGGGCCTTGCAGTCCTCCCAGTATCTTTTTATACGCTCCAGTCTTTCTGCCCTTTCTGATGTTGAAAATATTCATGTTGTGAGTTTCCTTCTAGTAAGTGAAAAGTGGGTGTTTTGTCCTAGATCTTATTGTTCAACTTTTTTTCTGTGATGTCTTCTGATGCAAGATATTTTTTTAGTTTATTTAAAGTTGCATCAACAACTTGGTTATTAATGACTATAGTAGGTTATCTATGGAACGGTGGGTTTTTAACTTTTAATCATTTCCAGACCCTAGCTGGAAACCAAACTTGGGACCTTCACGTTATAGGCTTTCTTCATGTTTTTACGATTTTTTTAGAAAAACAGCTCCTATGATTGTCTTAAAAATCACCTCATTTACTACACTTTCTATGCTCTACAAGATAGTATTTCTTGAGGGCTTGCTCTTATAGTAAAAACTTGTTTTTTTAAGATCATAGCCTTATTTTTATACATTTTGGAGCAAAAATGTATAATTAAAGTTGTTAGAAATTAAAAAACCAAAATTTTTATTTCAAACATTTTTTTAAATCTATCAATCAGTGATTTCTGTATTTTGCTCATCAAAATCAGTAAAAACACGGAATTTGAGATTGCAGCTTTAGTATGTATTATATGATAAAAGTGTATATTATATTCAAAGTTATAGGACAAAAATCTGAGTTTTATATTTAAAGCATTTTTTTCTACAGAGCTTAGTTTAGCCTCAATTAATTACACTGATCAACAAAAAAATAATTTTTTTCTGTAACATAGATTCTTTGAGGTGTATCATAAAGTATTTTTCATGCTGATTTCAAATCTGCAAACCATTTTTGTCTTCAGTGCAGGATTTTTGTGTAACATCAATTTAAAAAAAGTGTATTTTTTCATAAATTTATACACAGTCCATAGCATAATATTATATTACAACTCGCATAAAACCTGGTTTTGCTTCGATTTTCTCCTATATTCATCTTCTGGTTTGTTCCTTTTTAAGGTCCAGTAATCTGCAAGTATACTTGGGCTCCATTTCCCGTGGTAACATCTTTCCATCATTGAGATATATTGATGGAAGTGTTCACCGCGTTCATCACTTACATCACCAAGGTTTGGTGAAAAATGTCTAAATGTGAATACAACATGTGCATTTTTAGAGAAATATTGCATCCCAAGATTGGATAATTTTTAAGAAGCTCATTATCTATACATAGTTCTCAGCCTTCGTTTTGCCCAGGAATAATTTTACAATATTTTGAAATGATACCCACACGCTTTCTCAAGTTAACTCAAGCTATTTACAAAACCAGAATAATTTATTAATTGAAGTATCTGTGGCCCAACAAATATGAAAGTTAATTCCTTCTTTGATTTTTGCTTCACTGATCCTTTTCTTCATCACTTCCTAGGTTACCATAGTCTTTCCCATTGTCAACATTTTCTTCCAAACTCCACGAACGTGGTGGAACAGGAACTGGTAACTCTTCACTGTGTAAAACAGATCTTATGGTTGAAGGATGACTAGGATATGTAACTGACTTCTTGAAATTCCTTTCATTTTTGTAATACAAAAATAGCAATCTGTTGTTGAGTGGTCCTTCGGCTTTCTCCAAACCATAGGATAGCAAACGGCATATGTCGTGCTTTTCTATTCAGCCCGCTGCTTAGTAAAATCACACAAGAATTGCAACAGATATGAGGAGCCCAAGACTTGTCCTGATCTCCTACTTTACACCCAAAATAAAGTTCATAAATGCTTTGTAAACATGTAAGTTTTTTTTCTCAAACGTATGTTTGCAAAAACATAAAAAGGCGTGTTATAGAAAAATGAAGGCTTTAGGACAATTTCTGAGGTCATTCTTGGATTCAGCGTCAAAAAATACATAAGGACAAGTTAAGATTATTTGTGTTACAAAAATCATGTAGACCAATGTTATTGTCCATATTTAAAAATTCTGCAGAGATATATTTTCATTGAGCATAATTCACTCATGATTAAAATTAGGTTATGTTTTTATTTTTACATATTTTACTAATGATTTAACATAAGTTCTTTAATACGTATTTGAATACTAGAGAGTGGTTACCGATGTACTTTGATGGTTGGGGTTCAATTGACAATACTCTCTCAGGAATGGTTGGCCTGGGTCTGGACAAGACTACATCTCATATTCTTGTCATACACAACATCCTTATCTCATTGGGTCATGGGGTTAGTTATTGTTCTGAATTGAACAGATTGCAACGTACTTATACATTTGGGATAAAAAAAAACATAAGTTATGATTTCCATTAATTATTTTCACTGGTAAGAGAAAGATATGTGCGTGCTCACATCAGACTTTTTTTTGTAATTTTTACATAATCTTTGTCAAGAAGTTTAGTTCACTGTTATCTAGTAATTAGTTCTTATGTAATTATTTTTTGTAGCAGAATTATCATGTAATGGCATTATATCTTTGAAATTTTAGGTTGCTGCTTGTACTGAAGTAGGGTGTGGTGAATACACACATGAAGTCCAAGGTGATTCTGGTGTAGAAATGCCTGTTCCTCGTTTATTAGTCAGCACTGTTGATGCTGTTGAAATAACAGATTGTGATAAACGTGAGAATAGAACGTTGACACGCAGTGGTTCTGTTATTGATTTAGCATATTCTAGTCAAGACGATCGTGCTTATTGGATTGATGACAATAATCACATTGCTACATCACAACTGGATTCGTCTGGTAAAACAAAGGTAATGTTTAAATGAACTTTATGTTTTCTTAAAAAGGAATTTTTGTAAAGTACATATTACGATGCAAAATCTTGAAATTCAGAAGTATACTTTATCTCTATAAGATTTCTGAGGTTGCTGTTAAACATCACAACTTCCTTCATAATGCAAAAAATTATTACAAACATTTTTTATAGCCTTTACTGGAACTAGAATCCTAATATCAAAATTTTAAAATTTTTTTATAGCACAAGAGATGCTAATTATGTTGTACCTTATAAAAAAATTGCTGTGAACTCTGAATTATAACATAATTGTTAGTCTTTTTTATATATAACCATTTTTAGACCACTTGAGGTGACTTTACATGATTCAGGAAGCTCTTTTTGGAGATCACATTTTCAGCATTCATCACTGTAGACTTTTCTCCTTTTTTTGTCCACCCTGTTTTGTTTTTGCTCTTTAATTTTAAGTTTTCTCGGGTTATTCCAGTTTTTTAATAACATTTCTGGTTATATCCTTAGGTCTATGTTTAGAGTCAGGTAATATAAAAAAAGGTTTATTTAATCTTTTGGATTGTTTTCTGACTTCTTCTTAGAGTGCCAACTCCTTCATTGAAGACTAACCACAATTTTAATAAATTTCTCTGTTATGAACTACCCTCAAAATTATCTGCCCTCTCGTATTTATTCAGACTTTCTTGTTTTTTTAATAATGAGGATTTTCTTTGTCCAGATCTGCACGTATTCCCAACTTTTCCTTCGAGAGTAAATCTTGATAATAAGCTTTCTTGGTTAACTACCACCAAATTTGAAGTTTTCCCTTTTCTAATTTGTTTTTACTATTCCTAAATTTCATGATTTTTTTTTAATTAAAGATTATTTTACATCCTTTGAGATTACCCTTATTTTACAGTAGTTAAATTTATTGTATGAAATTCAATATATCACTTACCTGCCTATAATATGTTTTTATTTTTATTTTTTGTAGTTGCTTAGTTTGAATGGAACAGGCTTATGCCTTGCTGTTGATTGGATTGGTCGATTTCTATACTGGGCTGAACACGAAGAAGGTTATGAAGGTACTGTCGTTAGAAAACTTGACCTAAATCGAGGTCGTTCACCTCCTACTACTGTATTTGTACGGCCAAGACCAATACTGAAAATTGAAGTTTCACCACTTAACAGGTAAATAGTGTTGCTTCTTAAGTTTGAATGGTTAGTTAATTTAAATTTATTAAGTACACTAGGCTCGCATTCATCCAGCCTCTAGAAATCTGGACCTTCGTACTATCTGGCATGGTTCCTTGGTAAAAATAAATATTTAATGACAAAGAAAAAACAAAATACAGTAAATGATGAACGTCATTTACTGTATTGTATTTTGTTTTGCAGTTGTGCTGCCTTAAAATTGTGTAAATGTTACACTGTATACTCAATTACATGTTTAGTTGACATAAGTAGATGTTCAAATTGACATAAGTAGAATTATTAACTGTTCTGAACGCATTACAGTGACATTTTCAGGGCAATTCTCTCCTTCCTCATCTTTGCTATTGTACTATATCTATTGATGTTATAACTTTTATCGCTTGGTATAAAAACAGTATGACATAATGTTCTAAATTTAGACAAACTCTATTATTAACTGAATTTATTATTATAATAATTAATTATACTCTTAATTATCTGTTTAATAATATTCGTTATAACATTGCTGGTTAGTTTCTACTGATGTATTGTGTAGATTATGGTATAACAATAATAATCACGAAATAAATAAATAAAATAAAATAAACAAAATTTACTTGTTTTTGCAAAGGCTACGATTGTTAAATGTTTTCATCATGAATAGTAGTTCCAAACTCCCTTAAGAAATGCATGCCAAATACTACTCAATAGTCTCAACTATACAGTTGTTTTTTTTTTTTTAGCTTTTATTTTTGTTATTGGGAACTGTACATTGTTGACAACTACCCAATTTGATCGCTGCTTTTTGCTGTATTTTTTGACGTAGATTAGACATGAGTTTGAACAGGGACCCCCAGTAGAGTTTGTTCATGGATGGCTGTCAACTGGTCACCATACAAAGTTGCTTGCCCAACCGGTGTTACTTAACAAATAATAGTGACTTTCTACCAGCTGACTGACTGGGCTGGCCCGAAGGCAACTATACAGTTGAATACAGTAGTTTGTTGTATGATTAATCCTAGGTTTAACATATTTTTGATCATGTTCTGTACATCATAGTACAGTATAATAAATTTCAAGGTTCTACAAATATTAACAACACTATTATAATATTATTATTATTATTAGTCGTAAAGCTCCCGAAGTGGAAGACTCTTAAGTAAATCTGGTTTGTTTTTGGGATTTCTTGTCCTTTTTATCTGCCCACCAGTTTTTCATTCTTTGTGAGAATTCAGCTTTTCTTTGTTCACTCCATTTTGTTCCGGTTCTTGGAGCTTTTGTCTCTGGTTCAACCTCCCATTTTTTAACTTTTGTTCTAAAATTGTCTCTTATGAGAATTTCTTCTTTGGTGATTTTGGCCAATTCTAAATTTTTTTTAACATTTTATATTATACCTATATATATTATTGTATATTTTTTAACTCTAATATATTTATTATTATGTAATAACTTTATAGTCTACTTTAGGGTAGACTACTTATACTACAGTACAAGTAGGGTACATTAAACTTAATCTCCTGTTTACTAATTCCTTTGACTGCACATAAAAAGAAACATAAATTAATATGCCCTACAAACTATAATATCATTCAGTTATCGCTAATTAGTGTAAATTACTACACGTAAAACCAATTAATTCTTTATCCGGCCTGGGGCTACCACCACATTTGGCTGGATAGTCGCGAGCCTAGTGTATTTATTCTGGTTATTTATAACTCAAATTTATAATATGTTTGGTTGTTTAATAATAAATTAGAAATTCACATTTCAACATTATTTTTAATCACTGAGCCCTTCAGACTTCATCTTGGAATACTCAAAAATATGGAAGTAGATCCCTGGATGTAAAATTTTCAAATGGCAGCTGTAATTAAAGTCTATGTATAGGATAGATTTTTTCTTAACTAACTATATAGATTTGTTCTTAACTTCGGGTAGGTTCTGGTTACCGTTCTTTTGAGAGGCCATCTCAGGCGAGATGTTTGGCTTTGAACCTGTTCAAGTTTCACAAGCTTAGAGAAGAGTAAACCAATACTTTATAGAAAATTAAACTTTCGTGTCTTAGAATCTTTTGTCAGTTTATTTTTTAGAGTTCAACTTTTTGTGTTAGTTTTGATAATTTATGAAAGTTTATTGTTGGAATTGTGTTTATTTTTTTCTTCCTCAGTTTCTATAACTGATATTTTAATATTTTCAATATTTCTCTTGCTGCAGCTTGTTTGGAAATAACACTTGTAAGTTAGATGTACATTTCATTATTTATATTTTTAACAGTAGTACTTTTAGGAATAATATTTGTAGTTAATTTCTCAATTTACTTAACAAATTTAAATTTGACATTATTTTAGACCAATCCTGCCTGTGGATTACCATTATTATTGTGACACTTATCGCTAAGTTCCGTTTCAGGATCTGGGTAAAATAAATAATTTACAAACTATCGTTTAAAATTATAAGTGATTATTACAAACTAAAAATTACAATTTATAATGTTACTTAAATCTACGAATAAATTACAATTATGTACTACAATTGAATTACTTGGCATAAATATTAAACTAATTACATTAATAACATTAAATAACTAAACCAGATAATCTCGTACTTAATTAAACTAAATACTACTCATAAACGATTATGCGATGTCTACAGTATACCTTTTTCACAGACACAACACTGTTAACTTACATGGTTTAATTCACTTACTGGATGATAGATCAAAGACTAACTCAGACTAAACCCGACGGCTGCTTGTATACATGAAGCTATGGAAATTATGAGAAGGACAGAGATTTTCGATATAATAATAAAAATACAAAGTTTTAACAAAACGTAAACAACACACATTATAATTTAATAAAATTGTAACAAAAAGAGCCATTTATCTAAATAGATACACTAAACCTATCGTAACTATAGCCAAATAGTCATCTCTAAGCATTTCTTAGAATCCCTTTTTAACAATTATTATATTATTATTATTTACATTAAAACTTCTTAAATCTCGGTTCTTCTGGAGAATTCTCGAACACCCTTTCCCTTTAGATATTGTCACATTATATTATAAAATTCTGTAGAAATTTTGACAAATTCTTACACCAAATCCTGACAAAACTCTATACATTAATCTGATTTGTTTATTTGTTTTAATAACATAGCATAAATGATACAGGAATCATAGCAAATCAACCTCTGTAGCACTGTAGTAAGTGTACTAGGCTACGAAGCAGAAGGCTCTTTGAAAATCAACCTGTAATGAAAAAAGTGCATAAAACCAAAAGTTAAGGAATTGAAAGTGGTACTGTTATTTCTTTAAAATTGTTTCTCAAGGCTTACTTTAGAAGAAATGCATTTTTCTTGTTTTTTTTTCTTTGTTTATTTAATGTCGCATCAACTACAGTGGTCATTAGCGACGATGTTGGGTTGTAAATGTGAAGGATGAAATGATTTTTTGTAACGTATGAAAATGCCAAGCCTGAGTGGGATTTGAACCAAGACCTCATGATGAGAGGCAAGCACGTTACAAATTACGCCAATGCAGCCGGTGTATCTTTTAAAACAGCACAAAAAATCTGGCGATTCATTAGATACAAGAAGTTTGCTAAAACAATTTTTAGTTGTCTACTGAGCGTGGTCAACGTTTATATTACTAAAAAAAATGGTTCTAAATATTTCAGTGCTCATTCTTGTTGGTCCGAAAATTAATTTAAATACTCATGGGTTTTTAGTAACTAACTTAAGCTATTTAGTTATTAAAACACACGTGTTTTAGGTACTTTATTATTTATTTCAGGTACTATGATTATTTATAAGGTTCATCGCCAGTTTTAATTATTTTATTTATACTTTTACGTGTGCTTAATCCGAATGTGAAGTTAATTTTGCGCGAAAATCACTGTTTAATTATCTATAACCCCTTTTATTCTCGACCGACATAATCACACTTCCCGCAACTTTTTAATTTACGCCATTATGACATGATTGCAACTTGTCATTCGTTAATTTATAAGATTTGTTTATAATTTGTTTATAATTTGATTTTTATTTGTTTAAGTTAATTTATTTAAAAAATTTGTAAAATTTTGTACATATTTGTTATAGTATGTACTAATTGGAGAACATGATGTTATAAATTTACTAATATTGCCCATATAGGTGGCGGTATTACGACTGTACAAGTTATTACGCTATCTGTCACTTTCTAACAAATCTTCTCTCTCATTCGCTCTCCGTCACCCCATCACACGTATGTCGAAATCCTATATGTTATATTCTACATTATTATACCTATATGAGTATTCTATATTCATACAGAATACTCAAACCCTTTTAAGCCAATTTAATTTTTTTTAACTACATAATATAATTTTGAAATTTCTCTCTGCATTTAAAAATGCACATAATAAATGATAACCTACGAAAACGACGATAACCTATTCACAATGTACTAACATATTATGAAGGCGTTGTTATTTATGTGAGCCCACGTGCCGCCGTTAAGTTTGTTTCAGTTTCAGTAGCAAAATGGCGGACCAGTGCTATAATTGTAACGTGTTACTCTTTGAGAGTACGTCGTGGGATAGTAATCGAGTGGTAGATTTTTTAGTTTCCCACGGCGTGTTTAAACATGAAACTAATTGTGATACGTGCAGTAGGCCGTGCGAATTGGACAGAACCAACCTAATGTTTCGTTGCCAGCGTTCTTTCAAGAAGCGGAAGCAGGCAGCAAAGAAATGCAGCTTCAAGCGATCGGCTCGCGAAGGATCTTTTCTGGAGCGATCCAAAATGCCGGTCGTTAATTATTTCAGATTAGTGTCCGTTCTCTTACATCTACCACCACCACGGCTAAACTTCGTACAACGGGAATTCGGCATTTCGCGCATTACTGTGGTGGACTGGTATTCCTTTTGCCGGGAAGTGTTCATTGACCACATCATGAAAAATTCAACAAAAATAGGTGGACCGTCAATCACCGTTGAGATAGATGAGGCAATGTTCCGCAAAAGGAAATTCTACCGAGGTGAACTGGTGGATGGTCAATGGGTGTTTGGTGGCATCCAACGGGAAACTGGCCATTCGTTTTTGGTACCGGTAGAATCCAGGGACTCAAAAACTCTAGTTCAGATTATCAAGGAGTGGATTCTACCGGGAACAACAATCGTCAGTGACTGTTGGATGTCTTACAACTCCCTATCTGACGACGAAGAGTTCTTGCACCTCGCAGTCGACAACATGTACAATTTTGTTCTTCCAGAGATGGGCGCTTTCAAAAATAAGAATGAGAGACGTTGGCGAGAAGTTAGTAACTGTGTACCACGGTATGGTGTGAAAAAAAATCAGTTGGTGGGATACCTTGCTGAATTACAATTCAAATGCAGGTATCCTAACCATGAACAGAGAATGCACCATTTCTACCGTGCGGCCGCTGCCTTGTACACCCCTAAATATTAAGAGGTTAGTGTTAATTTACAGATGTCAAATTTTATGGTAAATATTCATACAAATTTTATAACAACTTATAGTATATTATTTTTGTCGCTGGGTGTAATGATGTCATGGTGAACAGGTTATTGGTTGGAATGTGCAAAAATCTATTTAATTTCTGTTTATTGATCAATATTAATTAGCCTAATTTGTAAGTGTAGCCTACTGAAACATAATAGTGTAAATTAAAAATTACAGGAAATTGATGTTGTCAGTCGATAAAATAAATAATTTCACAGCGATTGGTGGGCAAAATTAAAACTAAAAGATTCTAATTTAGCACACATAAATGTATAAAATGAAAATTGTTAAAATTTGTAAGGAGTTCTATAACTATAAACTACATACCACTGACTCCTTTCATTAACTAACATGAATATATTTTTAAATTATCTATTTGTTTGATTTAAAATTCCAGCATGTTATACTGGGTAGAGGAGGAATCAAATCATGTTGGAAAACTAATGAAATCTCAATCAGATGGCTCTGACATCAAACATTTCTTCTCGAAAGATCTTGCACATCATTCCAGGTAAAAGATGAAATCTAATAATTTACGTATGTATTTTATTAGTCTTCAGGTATATTTATAATAACTAGCCGTGCTGTCATTATTTAAAAAAACATTTTTTGGACTTGACACATAGTGATTATAATAAAAATGATTTGTAGAATCTTAATAACAAGCGGTTTTTTTATAGGACCAATGTTAGACTACAAGAGACGACTTACAATGTTTCTGGAAGCTATTTTTACAGCCTGCATTCTTAGCATTTGTTCACTGTTAGACTTTCTGCTTTTCTCTGTCCACCTTGTGTTCTACTTTTGCTCTTCATTAAACTACTTAAAGTTCGTAATTAGTTGTTTGCATATGATGCGGTTCATTATAATTTCTTGTTTTATTCCAGTTTTCTCAATATCCTTGCTAACTTTTTTAAATTAAACTGTTTGTCATTCATTCTGTATTGATGTCCTTAAATTTTTCTTTTTTGAGTTCTTCTCAACCTCTTAACCTATTTTTTGTCTGTGTACTATTTTTGGACATATTATCTTGCAGAGGACCTTTCTCTCAGATTTTTCCGCTTCTCTTAGATCAGTTTTTCTCGGTTATTCTAAGGCACTCTCTCACATACAGACACTGGTTGTATCACAGTATTAAGTCTAAACTTGGCTTGTCTTAAGAGTACTGTCTTTTTAATAACAAGTACGGAATACTATTTCTGAAATTTATATTTGTCCTTTTTGGGAACGATGAAAATTTAATAATTCAGCTTAAGAGTATACAGAACTTTCTGTTAACTGATTATTTCCAAATAGTTAACACTTTGAAGCCTAAGCCCGAGTATAGCCTGGGGTGAGCGTAAATCGCGGTTGTCTGAAACCCAAGTTTACCTCGGGCCGCCACATTAAATTCTGTATAGTCCAGCCTCTTAGTTTGCTCCTAATGTAAACAAATAATGACGTCACTGAGCATGCGCATTATATCAAAATGTGTACACGCTGATTAAAAAGTAACAACAAAATACTTTTAAAAGTATTTTTCTAAATGAAATTGTTAGGCCTACATCATATCATGACTGATGTTTTTAGTACTTTAAGTACTTATAATTTAAAAAATAGTTAACTTAATACGAATACGACATCCGTAAAGTCGCAGACTAGCGTGCACCCTGTAGTAGCTGGCTTTTGTTTGTTGACAGTAGGAGCAAAATAAGAACGACTGAACTGTAGTAAGATTCACACGAGGATATACCAGGCTTCGGTTGCACGAATTCTTCTGTATTTCATTTAGTTCAATTTTCTATGCTTGCAGCGAAGTCTACAGAATATTTTGTGAACTATGTAGAAAAACATTGAGCCGTGTACGAGGTTATGTTTTTGTTGATGTACATACTTTGTCGTGATTTTTTCGTAGTTATATTTTGTTTGTAGTTATTCAGTATTTGATATTTGTAAATTATATATTTCTACTTTTTAATAATTGTTTTCCTTTCGTATTTTGTTGGTAATCTTTTTCGTGCGGTTATATACAGGTCATTTGTTCTAGCTAGAAGCTCTCCCTCCAACACTCTGTGCCGCTGAGCTCTTCTGTTTAGTGGTGGGGGAAGCACCTCGTAGTTGTAACAGTAGTATACAGTTAGAAAGAGAGGGAATGATCATTAAGTGAGAAGGAGGAAACACTTGCCCCATAGAAACTATCCCTACTCTACCTACTCACCCCCCCCTTACAAGCTTCTTCCTAAAACAAATATATTATACGTCGTATGTTTTGTCTTCCGCATCGCTTTGGATGTGCGGTTATTTGACAGTAATATTTGTAATTTCTTTTTTATTTTATCTTTTCCGTGTATTGCTGTAAAGTTTGCTCTGAAAAGAGCAAAGCTGCAACTGGAAAGGCTGGAAGGAAGGAAACAGCCTGTTACTGCCCTGACTAATATTGCATTGTGCTGTTTTCTCGTAAAAATTTCTTTTTTTTTTAAGATTGCGACGTTGCATTTTAGTGCAAAAATGTATATAATAAAAGTTGTAGAGAATTTAAAACCCTACAACTTAAATTTAAATTTTTTTTGTATAACACTTAGTTTAGCGGTATTTAATGATTTTCTGTTTTTTTTTTCACGAAAACGTGTAAAAAATAAATTTTTTATGATTTCAGCCTTAGTATGCATTTTATGACAAAAGTGTATAATCAAATTTTTAGGAAATTCAAAGATGCACAACTTTTATTTTTAAGCATTTTTCTCCAAAGCCTTGTTTGGCGTGAAAGAGTTATTTTCCGTATTTTTAAGCCAAACTAAAGTTGAGTTTCATTTTGCGTCTTTCACTCATGATTAAAATAAGGTTATGGGTTTTTGAGGTTAGTTTTTTGTTTATTTCTAATGTTTTATTAGTAATGTTAGGTTATATTGTTCGTTATTTGCATTGGCAAAAGAAAGTTGTGCGAGTGTTTCACACCAGATTTTTTAATTCTCTACAGTTTAGGATAAGCGCCATATCTACTGAAATTCTTGAGGAGGCTGTGCTATCATAGTAATAAATTGTATTTTTAAGATAAATAATCATTTTAGCTCAAAAATGTATACAATTAAATTTGTAGAAAATTAAAAAAACCTACTACTTTTATTTATAATTTTTTTTCTATAATGCTTAGTTTTGCATTAATTAATGATCTGTAATTTTCTCATCAAAATCTGTAAAAAAATGGATTGTTTTAGAATGCATCCTTAATTTGCTTCTAATGACAAAAAAGTGTATATGATTAAGGTTATAGGAAATGAAATAATCTTTAAACTTTTATTCCAAGCATTTTTTTTCTACAGAGCATAGTTTAGCATTAATTAGTGATTTTCCATATTTTGAAGTTCTACCAAAGTTGATTTTTATTTTACATCATTCACTGATGGTTAAAATTAGGTTTTGTTTTTTATTTTACATTGTTTACTTATGATTAAACAGGTTATATTTTTCATTATTTACATTGGCAGGAGAAAGTTGTGTTGAGTGTTTCACAACTGATTTTTTTGTATTTATGTGCAGATCATCAAGAAATGTATGTGATTGCCCAGATAGTCCAAATGTTGGGGCTACAATGACATTAGATCATCAAACTGGTAGTGCTGAACCTCGTATTTTATGGATAGATGCTTCACATAACTACATAATGGCTGCTGACATGAATGCGTGCTCTTGTTCATTACTTGTCAATACATCTCTTGTTGGTAATGCAGGTAATAATCTAGTACTTTACTGTTAGTTTTAACCCTTAGAGTGCCAGCGGCCGATATGATCGGCCATTCGTACTACTGCGAAGATTGCCATGGCCGATCCAATCGGCCGCAAAGTTTGAATGGTTCTAGTTCTCGTAATTTCTAACAGATAGCGTTGGTATTAACACTGATTGAAAGAGTGGTTTTTTGTGTACAAAATGAATATAATTTTAACCTCTTAGCATATACAGCGACGAAGTTGTTGGCGATTCAATAGGCCGGTGCTGTGTACTTCCATTTTGTTTGTTTATGTTACCCATGCGTCTGCCGCTTGCGCGTAAATAAGTAATTTACGCATTATAAATAGTTATTACATTATTATTACAAATAAATAAATTATTAAAAATAAATAAATGTTACATTATTATTATTATAAATAGTAATTTGCGTAAAAAGTAATTTTAGGAACTCGTAAAGTCAACCCACCAAGTTTTCACCGTGTCGGTTCTGAACTGTTTTTTTTTTGTAAATAAACTAATTGTTAACATATGTAAATACAAATTATATCAAATTAATCAAAATTAAATGTGCTTTCTGGTAGAAATAAAATAAAACTATTTTTAAGTAATTTTAGTGTCAAAAACTTGAGTGAAAGTGAAAAAAATAATTATATGTGGTAGTTTGTGATTAAAAAAACATTTTATTTTTAATATTTGTATATATCAAAATAAATATTCAACTATAGATACTAAATTCTGCATATCTTTTTATGGTAAGTGTAAATTTTCATATCTCCACAGTGCATGGTTTTTTTATAATGTAATTTAATACTTTTGCATGTCACAACAGCGAAAAATGGCTTGGCAATCTTAGCACAACTAGTACTAGGAGGGCTGGCACTAAAAGGGTTAAAAGACTATATTTTGTAAAGGTTTAATGCGATTGATTAATTTATTGTAAACTGTTTTACTTATTCTAATTTTTTAATTTTTATAATTTTATATATTGAACTTTTGTACTGTTATCATTATGAGGTTATCCGTCCTGAGGTAGATTCATTGTACTATGTTTGTCTTCAATTGTTCTGTTTTCCACCAGCATCTTAATTTCTTGATAGCTCATGCCCCTTTTTACGTAATCTAAAATCTTCATTCTTTAGCGGCCTCTTTTCTTTTCGCTTTTTACTGATCGTTCTAACATAGCTTTAACTAAATCTTTCAATATGTTGTCTCACCAATTAAATTTCCTCTTGTCAAGTGGTTTCCATCGAATCCCTCTTTTTTTCCTCTTTTTGTAATACAGTAAACTCCTAATTATCCATCACTGCATAATTATTTCTCTGAAACTTGAATAATTAAAAGACATTTTATGAAGTAGAATTTTGCTACTAAAGTTTGAAGGAGAGAAGGTAACTTTTTCTTTTCTGTTCGATGACTTGTTTAAAAGGAACGTAGGATAATATTAACTACATATTCAAAAGTAGGTCTGTGAATTGAAAAGACTATTTCATTTTCAAGTTTTAATTTAATTTTGTTTACTTACTATTGGGTTATTTCTTTGTAAATAAAAATCATGTAATATAAAACTTGCATTGGAAATGACAAGTTTTCTGTGTACACTTCTGCTTAATCTGTATTTCCCAGTCATCCATCACTCGGCCTGCCTATTGAATTACGGATTATTGGGGGTTTTACTGTATCTCTATGTTTCTCAAGCTGTTATCAGTCCATTTGATTCTTTGTATAACCCATTGTCTCCATTTTTACATTTCAAAAGCCTCTAGCCTTTATATTTATACTAGCAACCTCCGCTCGCTTTGCTTCACAGCAGCTAATGTAGGCCTCCTTAAATTATTTTAAAACCTCTATATATACAATATTTGTGGTTTTGTTGCCCTGTGGCAGCAAAATAAATTGTTTTTCTGCACTTCCAGCTCTAGAAAGTCCGACATAAAGTTGTCCATGAATGAAGGAAGCACTCTTGTCTCAAATCGATGCCCACCGTTATAAATGTTTGTCCCTACGATTTAACAGAATTGAATAGAATGCATAGAAGAATATCGATGGAAAAGAGACAGTTGATATATAACTGAGAAAAGAGTCAGTAATATGTGGGTGCGGTACGCAGAGTAATTGGAAATATATGACTCATTCGCTAGCTGTCTAATGAAAACAAATGTATGAAATATAGTACAAAAATAAAAATTTTGAATTTTAATGAATTTTTAATGTTTTTGGAATTGAATGTTATTCTTCACATTTTTCTATGAAATATAAAAGTTCAATCGTGCTTCTAGCCCAAAAAAATACACCATCCAGAGGACTTAGAAAAAATAAAAGTGCTATGCACCCGATAAACTAAAACATGCGATATCGTCACAGTTTAAGTTGCTTAACTCACTTAAGTAAAGTTAAAGTTGCAAAATAGCCTATATTGATCAGGAAGCTCTAAGCAATGCAACAATGAAAGATTTTTTAAAATCAGTTCAGTAGTTTCTGAGATTACCTCATACAAACAAATGCAGTTGTTTCTTCTTTATTATATTAGTTTAGATTTTTTCTTAACATCCATGTTTTGTATCCATAAAGCAATATTCACAAAAAAAATTTCTCAACAATTTCTTATGTTTTTCTAAATTTTTGCTACATAGTAATATCTCTAAAACAACATTCATTAAATTTTTTGTGTTAAATTACAATTTTTTTTTTTTTTTTGTTTACTTAGGACTTCCACCAACATCTATTACAGTTGATCATAAATTAGTTTATTGGTCAAATGCTACAGAGGGTAGAGTTTACTCTTTAGCTAAAAATACACAACTTGGAAATATGGTAATTGCCAATTTAGTAAGTGGTGTGAATGCGTTTAATGCTTCTGGTGTTAGAAATATTGCTGCTGTTGGTCAGCATTTACAACCGTATCCAGGTAAGCTTTATTAATCAGTATTTGTTACTCATTTATATTAAATTCTATACAAAATATGTGTAAGAAGCATATTATCTTTTGAAGTTTAAATTTCATGTAAAATTAGTTCACAGAAAGTATTAGACTAATCTATTTATGTACATTTCATTTATTTATTTTTTACGATTCCGTAAAATTGCTTGATGGACCATGGATATTGATCTAAGGACCTCAATTCATATACTTTTCATGGTTGATGAGCTCTGCTGTTCCACGCGTTTAGACCAATCAGAACGTTTGACAGTGTTATCAGATTGTATGTAACAAACATAATGCACGTATGCATATAAGAGCTGCCAGTAGTTCAATCAAGTCTTGCATCTCGTTCTGAATACATCGATTATAGAGCGTATTAATGGATTTGTTTATTTAAGAATGTTATTTTTTGTTGATTATTTTATTTGATTAAATTTTTTTTTCATAAAAAATTAAAGTAAAATTTTTCCATATTAAAAGTCTTTATTTTCATACGTTACAAAAAAATCATTTCATCCTACATCGCATAAAGTTCCACCCCAACGTCGTCGCTAATGACCATTGCAGTTGATGCGACGTTAAATAAATAAATAATAAAAAATAAAAAAAAAGTCTAATAACAAGAAAAATTTCAGAAAATAATTCTAGGAGGACAAGACATGCTTAAAACGATGCAATACTTATACTATTTTTCAAGGCTGATGAGCTCTGAACGTTTGCATTGCCCCCTACCCACTTTATAGCTAGCCAATGACTTGCCAGCAACGTTGCCAATACTTGTGCTTGTAGCTCTGTTAAATATTTTGTCGGCCATTTTTTGGTCTTTCAAAAATAATATAACCTACAAACATACAATCAGCTGATTATATTATAAAGAATTGCATGTTAACGCGCTCTATAATCGATGCGTCCAGTACGAGATCCAAGATGAGAGTGAACTATTGCGGCTCTTATACGCATGCGCGTGTTATGTTTGTTAGGAACAATCTGACAATTTTGGAAAACATTCTGATTGGTCTAAACGTGTGGAACAGCAGAGCTCATCAACCGTGAAAAGTATATTAATAATATAATCAGCTGGTTGTATGTTGATAGGTTATAATTGTTATTGAAAACAACAATAGGTAGGTAGGTAGGTAATAATAATAGGTAGGTTATTGTTATTGATAGGTTATAATTATTGTTATTGGCTGACGAAGTGTTTAAGAGAGCTGCAAGAGCAAATATTGGAAACATTGCTGGCAAATCATTGACTAGCTATAAAGTGGGTAGGGGGCAGTGCATACGTTCAGAGCTCATCAATCGTTTGGCAGATTTGTTTAATGATTTGAGTTTAAAAAAATTACGTGGGATTTTTAAAAAAAATCGTGTGGGTTCTCTGCACTTATAATTAAAATAACCATAATATGGTTATTTTAATTATTTATAAATGCATATTATGCATTTGACGTTTCTACATAATTTAATATTTAATCATCTTTTGTAAAAATGTACTTTTGGTTGTGAAATATGTTAGTATTTCAGTGTTATTTATTTTATATTTTTAAATTTCAGTGGCTAGATGTTTGACACCAAAACCACCCAGTATGGCTGAACTGATTGACAGAAAAAGTGATTCTATTACTGTCATTTTACCACTACCTGAAAGAGATTTAGATTGTGGAAATGTATCGTTAGCTACTGTCCAGTTCAGCCTCTATTATGGTGTTGCATCTTTGAGTGGTAATGATACATCATCATGTTTAACAGATCTTTCAATTTGCTACATTGTTGTAAGTATAATATTTTGGTGTTGTATTGTTACAGACTAGTTTGTTTTACTTTCTCGTACCTCCTATACAAAATAATAATAATACTTTATTTCACAAATACATGTAAAAAAATAGAGGTAAGAAAAATAATTCAGTTCTAATTATCATTTTTTCTGTACAAGAGATTTATATCCTGAAATACCTTCTAAGAATTATATTATTAATAAAACAGGTTAACGAAATCAACAGCGTACGACCAACTGGTCAAGGCTAACATGAGAATATTTGCACGAAAACCAGGAGAGTATACAACAGGGTGTTTACCGATGAAGACAGGAGACAAAGATTGGAGCGTCTTAAGAAAGTGTGGGCTAAACGAAAGGAAGGCGCTCTCTAGAGAGCGTGAGAGCTAAGAAACCCAACCCTGGAACAAACCTGAATTTGAACTAAAGTGATCCTATGGGGTCTCAAAAGTGTAAAAAAAAACAGTTAGATTTATTAATTATTTACGTTTCACTGATTATTAGGAATCCCATCGGGTTGGGCTAGTGGTAAACATTGTTGCAGCTAGTTATTTTTATTCTGATTTGAATACTAGACTGTGGTTACCGGTGTACTTTGATGGGTGGGGTTCAATTAAATTAACCATACTCTCTCAGGAAGGTCGGTCTGAGTCTACAAGACTACAACTAAGTTAAACTTCTTATATATCATCCTCATCTCATTCAGTTATATGGTTGCTTATTTTTCTGTTTAATTGAATAGATTGCAGCATGCATATGTTAAGGATAAAAAATGTAGCAATGACCTATTTATTATGGAAAAAATAATTTGTTTAAAATACCAGTAATAAAGTTAGTATTTTCCTATGCATGTATTTCTAAATTTTCAAAATTCATGATATTAGAACATGTCTTAAATACACAAGAAAAAAAAATAACAACAAAACCAAGTTTTGTACATGGAGTTACTGGGAATTGACAATCTTTTCTTTTCATTCTGCTACATAAACAGTTTTCTTCTGAATGATAAACAAAAATTAATCTTATTCATTCATTCAAAATTTAGGCAGATCCGTATGCTTTTTAATGATGTTTTGAAACACAATTGAAAAAATTAACTCTGAATGTAGGAAACATCCAGCAGTGTTTAATTGATTAAACAGTGGTTACCGGTGTACTTTGATGGTTTGAATTAATTTAACCATACTTTCTCAGGGATGGTTGGCCTGAGTCTGACCTATCACATTTACAGATCCTCTTTTCATTGGGTCATGGGTTTATTTTTTGTGATAACTAGAACAGATTGCAATGTACACACATTAGGATTTAAAAAAAAAATTATTTGATAAAAATGAATTAATCTTATTAATTTTATTTGTTGCAGAAAAGTTTTGATCGTACAGTAAAAGTTGAAAATTTACAACCGTTTACAAAATATGCATTTTTTGTTGGTCTGCAAAATCATTACAGTGAGCTACAAGGACTTCCAGTTGCAATTGGGCCTCCTATCGTATTTCAAACATTACCAGGAGGTAAGTTGGAACTCGCATATTATAACTAGTAGTTATAGTTACTAAATTTAGTACTTGATGTGTATCTTGCTAATTTTTGTACTGACGAAGGCCCTTGAATTGAAATTCAGTGAACGAAATCTTGTTAAAATAAAGAATGTGGTTTTTAATATCAACTATAGATACTGAAGTCACGAGATTGCCTTTTGCGTATGGATGGGCTGTGAGGAAGGGAAGTGAAATAATGACAGTGCTGCCAACCTCAACAGTAAGACACTACAAGTACATTTCACTACCGTGCAGTTTCTGCATACATTTCGTAAGCTGTGGTTTAATCCGAGAAAATTTTCTTAATAAACCTCTTAAAAAATAAATGTGACCTGTAGTACTCCCTATAGCTTAATTACACGACAAGAAATGTTTGATTTACTGTAATTACTAGCTACCTTATGCCATTGGAACAAATTTTCTGCGAATGAATCGCCTTCTTTATGATCGCTGTCACCGGCGTCTTCACTATCAGTTTCACTAGTCTACCTAACCGCTTCCTTTTTTTACCAGGTGTTGACAAAAATGATGAAGAATAGCTTCTTCATGTCTTTAATTTCCTTCTTTATTTATCAAATTGTAGAAAGAGAAACATCACAGTAGTTAGCCACTCGCTCATGGCTTTTGTTATGAGGCATTGAAAGGCATTTTTGTTTAGTTTCAACTTCTCAGTATTTTATTACACTGCATTTTAAATTTCATTCAGCACTGTGAATAGTCTGCCCACATTTTTGAGAAACTAACATTTGTGTTTACGGTAACAAACAGTTATATTCGTACCGTTAACCTACAAAAGGTTCTGCGATATACTGTATAGGCTATGCTGTGGGTATAGTATAAGTTAGGTTTATGTACTGAAATTAAAGCAGTCGCGCATGATGCTGTTCCCCCTTTACCCCTCGTTGCAAACAAGGGCAAACTCATGACTCAAGCGACTAAACATCTAAAATTTTATCGTAGCATAATATTTTGGGCTTTCTTACATAGCACTTAATAGAAATGTGTGGAATTGTTTGTACCCTAGTTGGGAATTGAAGCCAGGAACTTTGGCTTTGCAGTTGAGTATACTTCCGATGGAGACACTGTAGTAGTTGTGTAGTCGAAGGAGTTAATTCTTAGTATTACAAGTAAAATTGATGATTGTATTGTACTTACTATTGAAGAATCTTTGCTTATTTTTCTGTGAAGTATATTATTATTGTGACATAAAAGGATTAAAAAAATTGAAGTTAAGTAATATTTGTTTAAAATGGTGTATAATACCTAGACATATAGTTTTCCAGTTAATGTCTTACAAATTTGCTAACAGTAATGATATATTTTTCAGCACCGTCACCACCAAGAAATGTAAATGTTTTTGTACTAAATCCAACTGCAGTAAGAGTCACTTGGGAAACACCTGAACAACTTAACGCTGAGTCTATTCGATACGAGGTGTTTTGGCGAACAGAAACTGTAGATGAAGGGGTCCGGCGAAAGGGTGAACAGACTGTACCAAACAATCCATTCATTGATAATAATTCAAATTCAGTGGACTTACTTAAATTAATACCAGGACAGGAATATCAAATTTGGGTTTGTATTATAATAAAATTTAAAATAGTATTTTATAAATATTGAAATTTTTATATGCTTGCTCAGAATTTCCCTGATTACATTTTTGCATCCAACTGTTATACACATAAATGTTAATCTAGTTGATACAAAAATTGCAGAGTTGACAAGGAATCAAACCTAGGGCCATTGCAGGTGAAGCCAGTTACAATGGCCACTACACTACTTACCAGCCTGATTAAAGCTTTACAAATAAGTTTTTTTCTTGTGTTAAGATTAAATAACAGAATCAATTCGAATAGTAAATAAATAGTTAAAATAAATAGTTTAAATAGTGGGTCAGTAGGAAGCCAACTTGAAATATTTGTGTGATCATTCAGTGCTTCAGAACAAGATTTTGGTTTGTCTATTAATTATTTATTTTAATTGCCTTTTAATGCTTACCTATTTGATTTTATATATATATATATCCTTATCTGGTAATATAAGCCTTATTTTTTTTTTTTTTTTTTTTTTTTTTTTTTTTTAAATGGTGGTTGGTAATGTTCTATTCTAAACAGCTCGCAAACAAATTTTATTCAATATGATTAAATAGAAACGCCATTCTAATTTTTAATTTTAGTTATTATTGCTCTGAAGAAGGTGGTACCACCAAAATGCGCGTAATTGTTTTTAAACTAAAAAGGCAACTAAAGGTACTAAGGTAAAGATGAATTCATTTATACTGTAATTTCTATACAGCTTTACATTTTTTGAGATCCACATAGTGGATTTTGCTCTTCTGTATTTTCAGTAGACACTTTAGTAAATAATGCTGAAAAAAAATAAAAAAAACTGAATAAATAAGCTGACAATATTGTTAATTCCAAGCATTTTGAGATGAATATAATTATTGTAAAAGTATCATAAACTGTTACAAATGTTTTGTTATTCTGTTTTATAAATCATAGGAGTAACAGATTTATTTATTTTTGTTTGACTAGGTACGGGCATATACCGACAGCACTGAAGTTTACTCTGATAGTAATTCCGTGTCAGTGACCACGTATCCTTTACCAAATAATATCTCATTAATACAGGCACTTCCTTATTCTTTAAATATCACATGGAATAATTCTTCTTTGGGTGCGAAAGATGTACAGTAAGTATTTTGTTATAAAAATTGAACCAGAATTTCACTTATGCTTGTATTTACATACATGTATCTTATAATCAACTGTTATAATTTTATTTTGAAAGTTCTATGATTTATAAATTAATTTTGATTGGCGTATATAATAAAATATATTTATAATAAATAAATAATTATGGAGAATGTATACATGGTAAACTTAAGTAAGTGTTCTGGTGCTTAACCCTTACAGCACGGACTGCTTCTCATAAAACAAAAAAATTGCAAAACTCAAAACCCGCTCTCAAAACAACTGTTTTATCTAATGTCATTACTAATGAGAAATTGTGAAAAAAATACTGCTGATTCATATAATACATACGCGCCTTTTGAATATAAGAACATGAAAATTGCGTCATAATTCTTTACGTTAAGGGAGCGAAATTTTCATCTGTGAAAATTTTTGTGTTTACTTAAGATTTTTTACTATAACTGGCTTAAATTTCAGTTAAGCAAAAAATATTTATAAAACATGTTTTGTATACAAGAGTTTACTGAATAAATGTATATTTTTCATGTAAATTTCCGTAAATATTTGACGAAGTTACAAAATGTTCTAAATGAGTCCATTTTCCCATCACAGATCAACTTTCGATAAACTATGAACTTTCAGTAAAGACCGATGAACTTTCAAAGTCGTTGAATTAAAAATAAAAGTTAATATAGTGACAATGCAAACCAAACTGATACGCAATTCAATTAGAAGTGAGAAGAGCAGCCGATGCACATTAGGGGAAGGGATGGTATTTTACATTCTTTACGGTGACGTCACAGAGCCACTATTATATTTAGGTTATAGCTGTAAGCAACCCAATGTAGGAAATTCTTTTGTCTACAACCATGTGTTTTGACCAATTTTGTAGGTGCAGTGAGAGGGAAGCCGTTACAAACTACACACTTTGGAGGGAATAAAAACTTTCCCTTTTATAATATTCTATTTCTGTAAACGCTGTTAGATGCGTTAAAGAATTCCCTACTAGACAAGAACAATATTCACTGGTTTCCAACTTATACTGAACTACCTGCAGCAGGTTTTGTCAATCAATTGAGCATGGCCTAAAATAACAGTTTGAACTGGGTTAATAGAAGGACCATGGGAAATCATGACAAGCACTTCTTTAGAGTCTCTCTCTACAGTACATCTATGAGATTAAAAAATTGAGGAACTTAAATTTATAATGAAAAATGTTATTTTTATTAGTGATTTTATTTACAGGTATGAAATACAATACAAGTGTGATGTAAGTACTGGAGATTGGTTAACTATTCCAGTGTCACAATCATTAAATGATGGAACCAGTTTTTATTTTGTCGATCGGCTTATTCCTAAAACAAGATACATATTTCGTTTAAATATTCTGTATAATTCTGAACCAGATGTTTTCATTTGGCCTATAGACAATAGGTTTACATTCAGGACTTTAGGTATGTACTAAGTATTTACAGATTATATCTGTATAATATATTTTTAGAATATTTAAAGTCTTGTGTTGTTTAAGTAAAAGAAATAAGAATTATTTTGTTAGAAATTACTTAATTGATATCTAATCTTTATTATACGATAGGTCGTTAGGCCGACTTTGACTTGGTAGAATTTGTTTTGTAAAGTTAAGTTACATTGGCTGGATAACTGACTTGGTAAAGTGACCAACAGACAATGACCCATGAACATCGAGTTTTCATGATTAAATATAAACCATTGGTTGTTTTTTGGTTGACTATTTTTGATTTGAAATAATTTTTAATTGTGTAACAATGTTGAAGGTAGAAAACTTCCTTACTTTAACTTTGTTGTTTGTTGTTTAGGTCAATAGCCGAAAGGCTGGTTTGAACCTGTAGAGGTTTTACTAAGTAAAAACGAAGAATGAGGTGGTTTACTCATGCCTTCCTCACTGAGTTGAAAGAGTATGCTTATCAGCATGCTGGGCCCTCCAAAAAATACTCACTTTCCACCCTGCAAATGACATCTTCAATTCATTCACCACAAGGTCTGGTTGTATAATGAAATTGATTATTCTCTGAGGAGATAACTGTGACTAGTGTCTTTTACACCTCTACCTCTACTGTTCTTAAATAGTTCAGTCTTATAATTGGCTGACTATGTGATAAGAAACAGAACTATTTTTTGTTGTCCTAGAACCAAGAGATCGAGTGCAATTAATTTTAACACTCCACCTGCCTGTTAAGGGCAAACTTTACCTTCGAGAAAGTAAAAATGAAACTAAAATAATACTATGAAAGTATGAAAATTTTAATTTTGAAGCAAGTGAATCAGTTTTCAGATGAAAATATTTTGTGTATATATGTCAATGGCTTATTATATAATTAGAGCATTGATTTGTATTAATTTATTGGCAGAACTACTATATATTATACACTATATTTTTAAAAATCCTATATTATTGTGTTAGATTTACATAAAAATGTAATTTTACTATTATTTTTTATATAAATTAGATTAGATGTTAAAAAACATACTCTAGTAACATAAAATTACGAAAGATAAAATAAAAAAGGTTGCCTCTTTGGTTAGGGGTTGAATGATAGACTCTGCGCATTGCTAAGTGGAAACTTAGATTATTGACTAGGGGCTATAAATTATTACAACTTAAACCCTTTGATTCTGTACCATAACCCATAGTATTCGCTAATAATAACCAGCACAGTTGATGCTACTTTAAATAAACTCAAATCAACTAAAAATATTTTTTTTCAAACGTGAAAAGTACAAACCAAATTTAAGAGCGACTTCTGTTATATGTTCTATAATTGTTGGTGTTTTTTAACTTATTTTTATTTAATGGTTGTTTTTTACCTAAACTAGGTGACAGACCCACTGCTCCTGGTACGCCAGTCCTTCAACATTTAAGAGGAGATGTTTATCAAGTAGCATGGGACCCATCAAAAGCAAATGGAGGTGTTATTGAAATATATTGTCTTGAAGGAAGATTAGGCACTGGTGACGAACATTTACAAACAAATCAGATCAGTAACAAACTAGAGTATAATAATTCAACTACTACCACGACTGGTAGTACAGCATCAGGTGTCACATCACAAGAATGGACAACTTATTATAATGGCACTGGTACGGTATTATCTTCTTTCATGTTTAGCATAGCTAACACCTTATATACATAGTCTTTTGAGCTAATAGACTTAATAAATTGTTGAACTCATTTTTTTAATAATAAAATAATATTAAAAGAATAAACATTTATAAATAAATTTTTGAAATGCATCCTGCCAACCATTAATATAAATTACAGTATAAATGAAATTTATCACCTTATCTTTGGTTGCTTTTTAAGTTTAAAAAAAGTTTTGGAAGGAAAATGGAATTTAACTTAGACTATAAGGGTTTTCTGGACCAGGACTCTACAGTGAGATTCATTGAAAACTTTTATGATCTATTCCCATGATGTTAGATTACTAACTGCTGCTACTAGCAGGACCTACTAGTGGCCCAAACAAATCAGATCAGATTCGTACGATGTTGGCTCTGTGCTGTGATCTAGTTCATTATACTCTGCCTTCACTTACAGTCTAGTTCGTTAAGGTATGGTGATCAAGATACTGTAGGAATATTCAGGACTTTCTCTTACGTTTATCAATCATAGGAAATTTTGACGGAGCGAGTGTAGACATCACTTTTGTTTACTGTAACTACAGTAGACCTACGTGTGTTTTCTTCATTTTAGTGATGACCTAAATTTAGTGATATTAATTTGCATGGTTACATGGTGATGATTCGACTGTAAAATAGTGTCGCAGAAAGTACACACTCCATATTAGTTTTGAATGACAGTGAAAAAGGTGAGCTAGTTCACCCTGCTTCACTCACATGAGTGAACTAGATTTACCGTGCCGTTTAATTGAACATTGGGGTGAAATATGGAAGTGAGGTAGTAGATTCAAACACATCATCATCAACAATAAATGTGTTTCTCTCGCTCACCTCTTCGCACACAGCATGTTGTTTTTGCGCCTGCTTAAAGTTCTTAAATGTTCAAACACTCCCACACAAACAATTTTGTCTATCATTTGCCCATCTTACTTTTGTAAGCGCAGGGTAATTTTCTTTACAGTACAGTACACTGGTATTTTAAGACATGTCCTACGGTCTACTTTACAGATTGTTTGACCACCATATGTCTTCTGGGTTGTTGTAGTATGAAAGAATAATGACCCCTCTCACCTGGGCTGTACTGTGTTCACCCTGCATATGGATTTATTGCAGAGGCAAAGTTACCTTTGTGTATAGGTATCAGGTGAACTAATGTCCCATAGCCGAGCGAGTGAGAGGGAAATAATACGTGGCATAACTACGCATGCGCTCAAAGGTCTTTACCGTTGTTTACCAAATCTGAAAACATACTACAGTAGTTATCTTCCTTGTTAGTTTACTGCGTGCATAAACGCTTGCTCACAACAATGAGTAAAATTAAAGACAATGTTATTGGAACGGCGCGTATTGCTTGTGCGAGTGAGAGCGTTATCCATTCTCTCACTCCCATGGCTAGGGGACATTGATTTATCTGAATACTGTACATTATGAATATTTATACTTGTTCAGTTGTGTGGGGATAAACGTTCAGTGTGCTGGTCATTCAAAATAAGAGCGCTGTTTTGTGCTACTTGCTCATGAACATCACATTACTATTCTATAGTTAACACAGTTCTTTTTGTACAAATTTGTTCCTGATTTTTGTACCATTGTGTGTTAGAAACACATAATGGTCCCTTAATTAAATTATAACCTGATAATTTTGTTGTTTTTCAGATAACTATTGGATAATTACAGAATTGAGTGCAAACAGTAAATACCAGTTTAGAGTTCAAGCTAAGAATCGTTATGGCTGGAGTGATTACAGCCCTCCTAGTAATTGGTTTGATTTAACAACTGCTGCGATGTTAGTGAAACAAGAATTAACAATTGTTTTATGGACTTTGCCTCCATTAGTTATTACTGCTATACTTCTTATATTTGGATCATTATTTTGCAGTAAGTTCTTTATTTATTTGTCCTTAATAAAGTAATACTCAGTGTAATTTTTCCCAATATTAACCAGGAAGACAAACCGTAGTTAATTTGAAAGGTTATTTTATTTATTTAAACTTGAAATTATGATTTGCTATTAAATTAAGAATACAGAAAGATACATTCTGGGTGGTAAAGCCAATAATGTATGGTACTTGACATGAAGTTGATGTTATTCCAACATAGTTGCTAATGACCAGATGTTAATGTTAATAATAACAGAAATAATTAAGTATGCTGGATTTGTTTTGTATCTACTAATAAAAGAAAGTAACTGGAGGTCGTTAAGAGAAATAACTGACCACAGAGGAGAAAGGCTTTCTATCAGCCAGTTTGATTTGTATTATATTGACCTTGCGTCAAAAATTATATCTTTATAAACACATTTTTGTACAACAAATAGTAATTGTAATTTTTTTTAAATGCACTTCCTTACTGATTACTGTAATTTGAAACTTGATTTATATACTAAAACCAGAAAGAAAACTGATAAAACTTTATAACTATTTTGTTAATAAATTTTGAACTTTTTTTTTAATAGTGTTCAGACAGAGAGAAAAAGAAAAGAAAGGATTACAAATGAAATCAGCAACACATCATAGTGGTAATACAGATTTAGAATTGGAAACTTTAAGAAGAATGCCAAGTCATATCCCTCCAGTTCCAAATCAATTATATTCTCCTGATGACTTCATTCCTGAGAGAGATCTTGCATCATTGCCACACATCCGTAGAGATCAGATTACGTTAACTAAATTTCTTGGCAGTGGGGCATTTGGTGAAGTTTTTGAAGGCAAAGCGAAGAATTTAAATAATTCAGAAACTGAAACTCGTGTTGCTGTTAAGGTATAGCTATATTTTTTTAAATGTAATTTAATTTAAATTTTACCCATTAAAATAATCTGACTTGTTTAAATTAATTTCAAAGTAATCTATTGTACATTACTGATTACCATAATTATTTTTGATCACAAATAAAAATATGTAGTTGTGATAAATGCAATGTTATTTTATCTTGAAGCAAAGAAAGACTGATGAAACTAATTCATTGACTGGTCAAAGGGCAGTTATACAATTTTTCTGGTGCAGCAGATAGAAGTGTGTATGTTATTGTACTTTTAATACACAGATTTTCTGATGCTAGATGGTAAAAACTATCAAGCATTTTGTCCTAGATTTAATTGGTTTTAAAGTGGGTTGTAGGTAACTACTCCAAGCTTATATTTGTATATTTCATTTGCACTAATATTTTCTTCCTGAACAACGTTTCAGTTACTTGGTATGGTAAATTATGCTCTAGCTGACTGATTTAAAACAAATTAAGTGTTTTAAATACAGTGAATTTTGTCAAATATTTATGATGCAACGACATTATCTGGAGCAGACAGATCAATGATGTGTAGTGTCTTGAAATAAAATCAAGTCCTATGATTTTCCATGTTTTTACCTGTACATAATGGAGTGTAGGTACTAGTAAGTTGTGCTCAAAAACATTGCGGATTGTCTTAGTGCTGAGGGGGGTACTGATATTTAAAAAATTTTAAAAATTGATTTTCTTTTCATTTTATTTTATTCTCTATAAATTTCTGATTAATTTGCTCTATAAATTGTAGCTGTGTGTAATTGTAAACCCTTGAAAACTAATAAAGAAAATGATCATACCCGCTAACTTTTTTGGCTTCTGACTTGTTTGTTGCTTACTTTTTGTTTCATTTGAATTTTGCTAATATTAGAGTTCTTTCCTTTACAGATCGGATCGTGTGCAAGAATAAGTTGTCATATTGTGAATGCTTTGTTTATAGAAAAGAAACCTACAAATTCGTACAGTACTGTTTGCGTTTACTGTTAGGTTTTAGTATTGTTTAGTACTTACACGTGTTGCTTTATATTCTTTTGAAAAACTGGTTTTTCAGGAATTTTTATTTTTCCGCTTCGGTGCCAATTTCTCAGAGATAAATTAAGATATCTTCAATTTTTGGTCAGGGTATTTTCATATTTTTCTTTTTCTGGTGTACCAAATAATTTTCCATTATATTTCTAATTTTATGAACTTTATTAGTAAATATTTCAAAATTTGGCCAATTTTAGATGAAGTCGACAAATATTATTTAAAAAATTCAGAATTAAAAACTACATAGTATTATTGGTATATACTATAAAGCACAATTCAATAAATAAAATGGTTTTTGTTTAAAATCTTTATCTACAATAATAACGGAGAAAATGGTATCAGAAAATTACTAAATTAATATGCGTGGAATACCTTACTTTTTTGTGGGGAGTCTGTACCGTCTTAAAGATAATTTCTAAGACAAAATGAAATATTACATTTTCTTTTCTTTTAAATTCATTACTTTTGATTCCCTATTTAAAATAGTTTTTTCTAGAATTAGTAGAGTGAAAATCTACATCTAGAATACTGCATTTCCAGACTTAATTTGAGTATTTGTGTAATTTTAACCATTGCATTTACTTTTCTTGCTTTATTAATGAACTCGTTAACTTTATAAATTTCAGACTTTACGTAAAGGTGCCAGCAAACAAGAAAAAGGTGAATTTTTAGAAGAAGCACAGTTAATGGGAAATTTCCAACATGAACATATATTACAACTTTTGGGAGTATGTCTTGATAATGATCCAAGTTTTATAATTATGGAATTGATGGAAGGAGGTGATTTACTGAGTTATTTACGTGCAAATCGTCCTCTAATTGTAAGTATTTTCTTCAGTATGTTAAAAATTGAAATAAACAAAACGTATTGTAAAATATTTCTAGAAAAATTTTCTATTAGATCCTGCATATTGCATTATTAATGTTTCTACTGAGTGTGAGACATCTAACTACACTGTTTCATAGAAAACAGTAAATCATTACTAAAACAATGTTGAGTAAAAAATTACCGTAAAACCTGGTTGTCCAGAATTAGATAATATGCTTTTTAGTATGAAATTTATAGAATACTTGATTCTCGTCCATACAAGGGTGATTCAAAACTATACCGCAATCTCTTGGGATCTCATTCTATAGCTAAAAATAAGAAAAAAAGTTCATATAAACATATGCCTGAAAACGCTTAGTTAGCAAGTTACGGCTAGCGAAAAATTTCACATAGAACTCTGTACCCTCGGTGAAGTAAGGCCGTATAAAAATGTTAAAGGTAGTTACAAAGATACAAATACGATTGTTTTTTATGTTTTTTAATCTGAAAAATTGAATAAAATTGGTTCCAGAGCTGTAAATGCAATATTTTCAGAGATATCTTACATAAAACACAAGAATTGGTGCAAAGAAATAACACATTTTTGTTTTTAACGTAAGATTACTTCCATAAATGGTAAATAAAGGTGTATTTTTTCTTAAATAAATTAGTAGAAAATTTAATTCTGAAAAGATACATGTGAATTACTCAGGAAAAAAATGAATAATAGATATTGATATTTCACTTCATTTAAAATCAAAGACAATTTTACATGAAGCGAAATTTCAATATCTATTATTCATTTTTTTCCTGAGTAATTCACATGAATCTTTTCAGAATTAAATTTTCTACTAATTTATTTAAGAAAAAATGCACCTTTATTTACCATTTATGTAAGATATCTCTGAAAATATTGCATTTACAGCTCTGGAATCAATTTTATTCAATTTTTCAGATTAAAAAACATAAAAAACAATCGTATTTGTATCTTTGTAACTACCTTTAACATTTTTATACGGCCTTACTTCACCGAGGGTACAGAGTTCTAGGTGAAATTTTTCGCTAGCCGTAACTTGCTAACTAAGCGTTTTCAGGCATATGTTTATATGAACTTTTTTCTTATTTTTAGCTATAGAATGAGATCCCAATTGCGGTATAGTTTTGAGTCATCTGTATTTAAGTATATGTTCACAAAAAAAATATTAGTGTATTTTTGAAATCATCTTTTCACTTAAACAGCAAACCCCCTCATGAATTTTCCCTGAGGTAGGGTATCTTGAAATTACAGTTTAGCATTTCAATGTTTTTTATTTATAAAATTTTTATGATTTTTGTTTTGTTTTAGCATACGGAGTCAGGTTTAACATTAGTTGACCTTTTGGCAATGAGTGTGGACGTAGCTCGTGGATGTCGATATTTAGAAGAAATGCACTTCGTTCACCGTGACTTAGCGTGCCGTAACTGTCTTGTATCTTCAACTGATCCTGCCTCTCGTATTGTTAAAATTGGTGATTTTGGATTAGCAAGAGATATTTATAAAAACGATTATTATAGGAAAGAAGGAGAAGGTTTACTTCCTGTTAGGTAATTTATACTGTTTATTTTTTTTATAGAAAATTGGCCACTTATAACTGAAAAATGACTGTCACAAAATCTTTAATTTTTTTGTTACTTTATTTAAAGTTACATTAAAATCTTTGTCATTTTGGGTTAAGTAATAGTGGGTTTGAACGTGGAATAATTTTCCAGGCCTCAGTTGAGAATTAAAATTGGTACCCCTACATTGCAGTGTAGCATGCTAACCACTGGCCCACAGAGTTGACCAAATTCTTATATTTTTCATGTGAAATAAAGATTATAGTCTCTTGTGTTTACCAATAGAACTATTTTAGTATAATAGAAATAAGAATCTTTTAAAATAAACACACTTTCATGTATATCTAATGAAACATTATGTAATGACTTACGCATGTTTTTAGCGATTGGTCTGTGTGTGTGAACAGAATATCTCAAGAACGGAATATCGTATATATACCACTACCGGACCTGACACGAACATTTTCATCAAAATTGGTCAACCGGAAGTAGTAGTTTATTCGTGTTATTTTTCACTTTTTTGCGATTTTCTCAAAAACTGCTATGATTTTTTTTAAAAATCGCCTCATTCACTACATTTTTTATGCTCTACAATTAGGGTAGGTGCCATGTCTGCTAAAATTCTAGGAGAGGCTGTTTTCACGTAAAAAAAATTGTTTTTTTCAGATTGCGACTTTAATATGCACTTTAGCGCAAAAATGTAGAAAATTTAAAATCCAACAACTTTTATTTGAAACATTTTTTTGTATAACGCTTAGTTTATCAGTAATTAGCGATTTTCTGTATTTTTCTTACGAAATCGTGTAAAAAATAAATTTTTTAAAAATTTCAGCCTTATGCATTTTATGACAAAAGTGTATAATCAAATTTATAGGAAAAAAAGATCTACAACTTTTATTTAGAGCATTTTTCTCTACAGAGCTTAGTTTAGTGTGAAAGAGTGATTTTCCATATTTTTAAGCTAAACTGCCGTTGATTTTCATTTTGCATCTTTCACTCATGATTAAAATAACATTATGTTTTTTGAGATTAGTTTATTTTTAATGTTTTATTGCTAATTTTAGGTTATATTGGTCATTATTTGCATTGGCAAGAGAAAGTTTTGTGAGATGTTCACACCAGATTTTTTTTATAGAAATGTTGTTTTGTTAGTACTATGAAGTAGCTGTACAGAGATGTAAGATACGTAATACTGCATTATTTACTAAAGTATTCAGATTGTTAAACGTACTTTCATATTCTTTAAAATGTTGAATTCCAGATCTATCACATAATTCTACTCAAAAAAATAAAATTCAATATTTGAGTAATAAAACTTTTTTGTTTATATTTTTAGGTGGATGGCACCAGAATCACTTGTTGATGGAGTCTTTACTAGTCAGTCAGATGTTTGGGCGTTTGGTGTATTAATTTGGGAAATTATGTCATTAGGACAACAGCCTTATCCTGCTAGAAATAATTTAGAAGTATTACATTATGTTAGAAGTGGCGGTCGGTTAGGACGCCCTATTAATAGTACTGATGACATGTAAGTAATAATGGCGGATCTTATTTTAAAATTAAGTAAATTTTCTTTGTAATAAATGTGAAAGTGTCATGCAACTGACATAGTAAATGTATTAGGGTTTAATCATGATGGTTTATTATCTTCATTATTACAAAGACAATAAAATTAAATGTCACTCATGATTGTAGAATAGTAATTAATTATAATAAATTACTAGTGGCAGCTTATCATGATCTAATTGTAAGATCATGATTTATAACGGGTGTTTTATTAAGGACACAACACTGATTATAAGAAGATAGAAGTAATACATCGGTAAATTTTCTGTCCCCCAATCGTTATGTTGGCAACAGTGTACTCAAGGCCAACTAATTAAGACAATTAAAATGATCCAGTCAAGCATTAGTGTGGTGACAGCAGTCGTTTTGTTTGGCTATATTGTGTCAGCAATGGTTTTTTTCCAAGGAAGAACGGTTGTTTATTGTAGAGACTTACATAGCGAGTAAATCTTACAAATGTGTGCAAGATAAGTTTCGTAGAAATTTCCCCGTTCTGCCATTCTGAATAAATCGTCAATATTGCATTTGATTAATTAATTCCGTAGAACTAGGAGTGCACTCTATGAGAAACCACCACCTCGCCAGCTAACAAAGTTAACCGCGGAAGTGATCAAAGATTTGAAAAATCGTTTCTCAATCACCTAAAAAATCGCTTAGAAGATTATCATCGCAAGCTGGGCTAACATTAACTACTGTTTCAGAGCTACGAAAAAGTTACATTTGCATCCTTATCGCGACAGGGTGTTTCGAGAACTTTATGTAAGAATCTTTGAGAACTTCCGCGGTTAACTTTGTTGGCTGGTGAGGTGGTTTCTCATTGAGTACACTCCCAGTTCTGCGGAATTTATTTATCAAACGCAATATTGACGATTTATTCGGAATGGCAGAACGAGGAAATTTCAACTGAAACTTATCTTGCACACATTTGTAAGATTTACTCGCTATGTAAGTCTCTACAATAAACACCTGTTCTTCCAAGGAAAAAACATTGCTGACACAATATAACGAAACGACTGCTGTCACCACACTAATGCTTGACTGGAACATTTTAACTGTCTTAGGTAGTTGGCCTTGAGTACACTGTTGCCGACATAACGATTGGGGGACAGATAATTTACTGATGTATTACTTCTATCTTCTTATAATCAGCGTTTTGTCCTCAATAAAACACCCATTAGATTTATAGAATTAGAATAATTATTATTCTGTCTAATATACAGTGTGTTATTTTTGTGTGGTGTAATTCTTGGATGAGTAATTGAAAGAGTTTATTAAATTCATCAGAAAGCTATTAGATAGCACCTCATTAGTTTATGAACATATTTTTTACCTAACGCAAATTAATCTTAAATTCCTTGCTAGTTAGCAAACTGGTATTGGTTGCTTTTACCGGTTAGTTGAAATGTAATTGACTTGAAACACCAGTATTAATATTTTACTTTTATGTTTTGATTCAGGTATCAGTTAATGTTAAAATGTTGGAGTTTTCATCAAGAATCTAGACCCACGTTTAAATATTGTTTAGATGTTCTTGAAGAACTTAAAAGTAAATGTGAACCATTGCGATTAGTATCTGCACATAATGGTCATATTGTAAATAATTTGCAATCACGTAAGTATTGTCTTTATTCTCTATCTGATTACATCTACATATTCTTATTGACTGACTGATTCACTCTCATCACTAATTCTCCAATTTTCCAACGATTTAAGAGAGCTGAAGTTTGGCACATTTGTTGCTAAAGGGTTGAACAAAAAAAAAAGTATTTCCGATTTTATTAGTAGTACCTATAGGGTAAAAAAGGGTGACAACCCGAAAACAATACATGTAATTTCTATACTTTCCAGTTCTGAAAATCAGCATGTACATTCTGTAATAATAATGCATTGAAATTCCTACAACTTCCTACTAAGGGGTAGAAATGGGTGTACTACCCTAAAGAAATAAATATCATATTCTTACCTTTCCAAAGTGCTACAATTATAAAAGTAGGTATTAATATTCCATAAGTAATTTAAAGGAATAACAATATATTTGACCCTTGATCACTTGTAATGAAATGGGGGGACCACTACCATTAAACAATATTTTTTCCCTTTCCAGAAACACACAGTACTGAAAATCTTCATGTGGATTCTCTGAGCAATACTTAGGAAGAGTGAAGCTCTTGAATTTTATTTACATGTACCTAAAAGATAAAAATGGGTTATACTATCCTTACTTAAATCAATACATATTGCATTCATGTCTTCCAAAATAACTATAGATCTCAAAAATCAACACTGATTTTTTTTAAGGAGTACCTAACATTATATGTTTAATTTTAGAATCAGTTTTATTCTAACTGCAAACATCTAAAGAGTAAAATTGTTTTGTCTATCCTTAACCTTTTCACTGTCAAGTTATAAAACCATGGGGTTAAACCAGTGGGCCAGGTTTTTTTAAATATTTTTTTGGATGCATCTTAAGTTTTTAAACATAATTAATTTTAATTTTTTCTAGTTTTATCAGTTAAAATTATTTCTTTGTAGCAGATTTATTAAAATTTATTTTATATTTATTCCACTATTTACATCACTAAAATCATGAACAACATGAATAAATTTATTGGAGCCCACTGGTATCTTTCCAAAGTAGATCTAGTCTTTTACGTCATTTCGGTGGAGGTTTAATTACTCATGATGGTTCTTCCATGTTACAATCATTATCACTATCGGCTAAATCAGAATCGGAAAAGAATAAAAATAACTATATCATTATCTGTAAATCACTGCGTGAATGACTAGTCGACGCCATTTTGTGTTCACAGACAAAACAGGCCGCGCAGAAATGAAAATATATCTTTACTACGTGCTTGATTTTGTCGACAATGAAGAAAGAAAGTCAACAGTAAATGCATAAATAGAGTTGGTAACATTTACTGGAGGCTATTCAAACATTTTCCATGCCAATCAAGTTAAATAGTGTTTGGCAATGAGTTAATTCATGTTTGACATGTAAGCATGGTGAGCCCACCACGTGTATACTCGTCTTTGGCAGTGAAAGGGTTAAGCAATAAATATTGTACATTTATTTTTTATGAGTAATAAAAAATGGGCCCTATCGAACTAAATTTTATTAATATCTTCCAAAAGACGTACATTCGTAACACTTAAGCATACAAAACATTTTAACAGTAATAGTCTTATTTTTCACTTAATCTGTTCGTTGCAGGACTAAAATAAATAGTTCTGTTTCTTATCACATGGTCAGCCAATTAAATGACTGAATCATTTAAGAACAGAAGAGGTAGAGGTGTAAAAGACACTAATCAGAGTTATCTCCTCCGAAAGTAATGAATTTCATTGTACAGCCAGACCCTGTGGTGAGTAAAGTGAAGGTGTCATTTGCAGAGTGAAAAATATGTGCTTTTCAGAGGGCCTGGCATGCTGATAAGTGTACTTTTCCATTCAGTGAGGAAGGCAATGGTAAACCACCTCTTTCCTCATTTTACTTAGTAAAACCTCTACAGGTTCAAACCAGCCTTTCGGCTGATGACCTAAACAAGTCTTTATTTTATTCACCCACTGATGTTTTCAAACCCAATTTTAAAGCAACCCCCTCTGAAGTTGACAAGTAAGCCCAAGTGGAATTGCTAGTTTTACAATTAAGTAAAAAATTATTCAGACATAAATTTCAGTATTTTTTTTTAATCTTTGGAGGACCAATAGTATTATCAAGTTCATAGTCATTTTATAACTAAGTTTGTATTGTACTTAAACACGAAGAAAAACTTTCCAATGAGAAAAAAATTTCAGAAGTGTCTGTTACGAAAGAAATTTTAATTGTTTGAATACCACCTAAAGCCAATCAAAATAATTCTATTTACATTTCTAAAAGTAAAAGTTGAATGTATTTGTGCACTTTTTTATTATCATAATTTAGAAAATAATATGCAACTTTTTTTTTTACGTGATATTTTCAGCAAGTCCATTAAAGACTGAAAATAACGATGGTGTTCAAGTTAGAAGTACTGCTGCGGTAACAACAGAAACAAGTAGTAGCAATCTACCTGGAGTACCAAGGTATTTAGAGTTATTGTACGATGAAGGTGATACAGGTTACGAAATTCCACGATCGCATGACCTTCAAAATCGTCACGATAATAATTCTAACAGATTAGAAGAAGAAGTTTCAAGTTTAGAACATTTACTACCTCATAAGAACATTTCTACAACTTCTACAACCCCAAAAATAAGTCCTAGTAATTCATTACGATATTCAAATATTATAAAATCACCGACAGATAGTATTTCATCTACCAGTTTAAATACAATTATTGGAACTAATAATTCAGATTTGAGATAAGTGGCGATTTAAAACATGTATATATTTATTTTGTGATATAGTACAATTAATTTATTTGTAATGAACTGCAATATTATACTTGTATTATAATGTAAGAATAATTGAATGTATATACAGTATCTGGTGTGTTAGTATGAACTTTCACAATAATTGCAGCGAAGCCACAGAATTTATTTAATTTTTATTGCATTTACGAGGGTGGACTTCTCCACCTATTAATGGAAAAACGATTTGATAGTTTCCAATTGACATTCATTTTTGTACATAATCTCTCTCTCTCTCTCAAGTCTAGTACATCTGTCTCAGAGATGCTAGTGTTATCCTGTCCTGAAAGCCGTGCAAAATATTCCTCTATAACGTCAATTATGTTTTATATTACTTTTATTATGTTTTACTTTTACATTACATCGAAGGATCATTTATTAAGGGATAATAATGTTTGGGAATTAAATTTAGAGAAGTCTGATTGAGCCAAATACAGAAAATAAGGTGGACGCTATAGTAATTCATAACCCCATTCCCTAAATTTTCTCTTCACCAAAACAATTTTGTGGGCAGGTGTATCGTCCCAAAAATGGATGATTTTCTTCTTCTGTAAACCACCTTTACATATTTTTTTGTACTGCTTGATTAAAATTGTGGAGTAATATTCACCAGTTATTGTTTGGCCTTTTCATGGTTGTCAATAAATTAAATAAAATGCCTTTAGCTTCCCAAAACAACCAGCTTCTGACCACTTGTTAAGACTTGTTTCAATTCAAGAGTGTAATGATGAATCCAAGTTTCATCTTCGGTAATAAATTGATAAACTAAATCAATTTTATCCTTTATAAATTTTTCCAAGTAATGCAGTGTGTTTGTGTCCTTACTGAGCAAGTAAGGCACTCGTGAGAAAAGTTTTTTCATGTTCTCTTCATGCAAAATATGCTCTTTATGTGGGTCATTTGATGCTTTCTCAGCTATGTTTATACTTATCAGCTTATTTCTTGATGGCTGAAATTTAAGGAAAACTTTACATGGATACAAATATAAATTTCCAATAAACCTTGTATGAATTTCCCTCATAGAGAGTTAAATCTCTGTTAACAAGTAATTTGATAACTGCAATATTCTTAATTTTTCTAATTTCACAAGATATTCACTACACTTTTTGCTTCAAACAACTGAATGAACTAAATCACCATAAATAGTGACTTGATGTTACACTGATAATAGGTGTACAAACTTGTGAAAAAATTACTGTGCTGCCATCTAACTGATACTGATACTTTGGTGTTGTGCCGAATTTATTAATTTCATAAACCACCCATTGCCTTGAATACAATAAGCAATATTATCAAGTAAAGTAATATATTTTTACCCAATGATATTAAAGTAGTTCAATAAAAATTGTCTTAACTTTTGTAAATTAAATACAAATTTTGTAACTAAAATACCACATTGTTTTCAATGTTGGTAGTATTTTTAATGGGTTCAGTTTATAGGAAAGAATTCTGTATGATGTTTACAGTGAGGAAATCACTGACTAAGATTTCTAAAATGTTGCTGTTTGTGAACTTTGTAAGACTGGTTTGGTTTGAATTAGACCTGGTGTACCATGTCAGTTAGTACATTATCTTTGATATGGAATACCACCTGCAGTGTTGTCACCATAGTGCAGGAAAATAAAAAAAGTGGTGATGACAAATTTTGTCCTATGTGCAGAACATTTTCATTGTAAGTGTTAACTTTGCACTGAATTTTTCGATCAGTTAATAAAAGTTGGGGACTTACTGTAATCTGAATGTTGAGTTCTTAATATTTTTAATACGGTGTACTGAATGTCCTGCGTACTACTATAAAGTTCAAGGATCTATCTCTGAACTATTTTCGTTTGTATTCCCTAAAAACAAATTTTGTGTAAAATAATATAAATTTAATACAAAATTTTGCTACACCTAAATTTAATTGATATTTTTTTTATGTACAATCACATTTTATTATTTATAAAATGTACATAATGTAAATACATATAAGAATGTAAGTTATTTTAAGAAACAATTTCTTAAGAATATATTGTGGTATGCAAAATAATTATTAGTTAATGATATAGGTATTAAAAATAAAATTATTTTTAAGTATGAATAGTATATTATCACAATCTAATTATAGTTAAATCAAATTATAATAATTTATGTAAAGTGTAATAATTTTTTTAGTTAATTTATTTATTTAACTTTGTATATAAATTGCTTTGTCATTTAAAGTGGTTTGTAGAACACACTAAGATTTGGTGGAGTAGTGTGAAAAATTAATTCCTGACATTCAGAAATTAAATTCAGGACTTTCCACTTAGCAGCTGACCACTGCACCACAGAAATGGCCAGTAAATATTTGTAAGTTATTAATAAGTAATATATTTGTAGTTTTTGTCTTTGCCTTGATGAAAATCAAATTAAATTTTCAAAATACGAAATGTTCATATGTACCTTTTTTACCTCATATGTTCTTTTTTCAAATGTGTACAATTTATTTTACACTAATCTATGATCGTTACTGTCATTAAGATAGGACTGAGGTGAAAATTTGTTCAAATTGATTTTTGTGTGGTTTAAATAAGTATACTTGTAAATCCCAAGATATTCATTTGTGCCCCAATGGCCAAAGTAACATTTGAATTAGTGCACTTTGATTATAAATTTTGAATTTAATTTATTTAAAATAAAAAATTTTATTTCCCTCTAAAAGCTACATGAAAACTAACGTAACACATTTCATAAATTACTATGTTGTTAATAAAATTACTATTTCCACAAATTGATAGTTGTCTTTCCAGCATTCTTTAACGTGTTTCTTTATCCACTTTTTATCCTCATGGTCTTCTGTTATTCCGTCTACGTCTGCACTTTCTCTCTCTTTTATCTATTTCAAGTGAAAAATTTTATTTTTACACTCAAAAATTTACTCGTTAACAGCAAATACCGTGACAACAGCTACAATTGTAACAACCGCCAAATTAACTATAAAAGGAGCAGCTCTTACCAATAGTTGTCTTCTAACTATTTTAACAAGTTGTTCAACTACTTTTCTTTTAGCATTCTTTTAACGCATTTCTTAATCCACTTTTCCATCCTCGTGGTCTTCTTCTGTTATTCCTTCTCCTCCTTCTACATCTGCACTTTCTCTTTTTTATCTATTTCAAGTGAAAAATTTTATTTTTACACAGAAAAAAATATGTGTAAATTTTTCTGTAAGTAAAAATAAAATTTTTCAATTGAAATAGATAAAAAAGAGAAAGTGCAGATGTAGAAGGAGGAGAAGGAATAACAGAAGAAGACCACGAGGATGGAAAAGTCGATAAAGAAATGCATTAAAGAATTCTGGAAAGTAGTTAAAGAAGTAGTCAAACAAGTTGTTAAAATAGTTGGAAGACAACTCTATTGATGATTAGAGCTGCTCCTTTTATGGTTAATTTGGCGGTTGTAAATCCAGTTGTAGCGGTTGTCGCGGTATTTGCAGTTTTAACATTTTGGTAAAATATATACAAGTAAATTTTTTTGTGTGTAAAAATAAAATTTTCCGATTGAAATAGATAAAAAGAGAGAAAGTGCAGATGTAGAAGAAAGAGAAGGAATAACCGAAAGAAACCACAAGGATGGAAAAGTCGATTAAGAAACGCGTTTAAGAATGCTGGAAGAAAAGTAGTTAAACAAGTTGTTAAAATAGTTGGAAGACGTCTTCCAACTATTTTAACAACTTGTTTAACGACTTCTTTGAATATTTTTCTTCCAGCATTCTTTAACGCGTTTCTTAATCGACTTTTCCATCCTTTAGGTTTCTTTTTGTTATTACTTCTCCTCCTTCTACGCCTGCACTTTCTCTCTTTTTATCTATTTCAATTGGAAAATTTTATTTTTACGCACAGAAAAATATACGTGTGTATTTTTGCCAAAATGATAAAACAGCAAATACGGCGACCACCGCTATGACCGGATTTACAACCCGCCAAATTAACTATAAAAGGAGCAGATCTTATCATCAATAGTTTATGGTCCAGGGAAAATCAACCTACCTAACTATGGCAAAACCATGTTTAGGGTAGACTTCCTGTTAGAGCAGAAGTCTGTCTTTATACCTTTAAAGAAAAGTAAGCTAATCAGTTAAGGATAGAAATCAAACATATGGTGGATTTTGTATCTTATCTTGGCTGACCAGCCACCGACTGACTTTTTAAACTTCATGATGTTTGGCAGATTTTTGATATCAGCAGTATAAGATTTATATTAGTTACTTAAAGGATTATTTTAAATTGTGGAGTAACTAATTTTATTCCCCACGAGGGATTGACAATTTGTGGAGTAGTTGAATTATCATCCACACAAGAGATGCCAATTTTGTAACATTATAAATGAAAAACTTTTCTTTAATTATTTTACTTGAAATTTTTTATTATTTAAAATACTTTTTACTTTTACTTTCTTTAAAATACACACATAAGAATGAAACAATCTAATTGATTATATCGTTGTAGAAGACTATTTTAATGCATGAATGAGGGACCTGCCTATTCAGTTCGCCATATTGTCCCTCACTAAAATAATTTGTACAAAATCTTTTCTTCTTCTTTAGTCGCCTAGCAACTAGAATAAATAATTTTGTCAATGTGAATTAAATAATTCTAAGTATTAATTTTTCAATCAGCTGGAGATGTTTACTATTTTAATAGACTCAAAAAATAAACAACTCCAGGTGTCCAGTAAATTTGTTATATTACAAAATTAACAGTTAAAAGAAGATTATGTATTTAAATTTTTGGGAATTGCTAATCTCATCAAGAAGTTATTTCAGTTAAAAAATTATAATGAAGTTGATATTTTCACCTCATTCCCTCTTAAAAAAATGATAGTTTCAGGAATCTATTACATTTTCCTATTGTCATAAAATCAGTTAATTTATAAGGTGGTTTCATCTAAATATAGCTTGTTCTAATGATATTGTACTCTTTAAAAAAATACAAATTTAGGCCCAGGTAATATTTACTTTATAAGTTCTTTTAGTAATAGTAACAAAAAGGTTTCAGTTGTGAATGACATAACTTTTTACACAACTGTATGAATTTAAAATTTGTAAAAGACTGTAATTTTTTGCTGCTTTAAATTTCTTTTCACCTATTCTACATCTGCATGTTTTGGTGAATTTCACAATCATAAAATTGTTTTATCTTCTGTCGCTTTTATAAGTTTTATACGTGAATATACTCTGATGGTAATGTATTCACAAAAATATGTTAGTGTAGAATTAGGTGAAAAGATATTTGATACAGCAAAAAATGGTTAAAAAAACTTAGTGTTTTTATTATTGTATTTTATAATTACTAGCTGCAGGATGCAGTTTAACCCTTCTGCGACTGCATGTTTTTCGTCATATAGTGAATATTCAAATGTCAAAAGACGCTCCCAAATACATTCATTTAACTAAGACCATTACCGATAAAAAATTATAGGCATTTTATACAACATGTACAGTTATTTTTATTTTAAAAACATAAAAATCAGTTGTGTTTTTCACTGGCTACAGCCGGCGAAACACTTTCACGTGTAAAATTTTGTAGGTTATTTTATATTTTTGGTTGTAACGTGCCAAAATTTAAGTTTATCATGAAATTGTACGTAACGTTATTTTTAGAAGACACTTTCATGAATAAAACCATGTTTTACAATATAATTTAGAGTAACATTAGCCCTAATAAAATTGCAGTTTGAAATTTGCAATGCGCTAAGAGGGAACAGAATCTGTGATACTCGAATAGTATTGACATTGAACACATATACAGTTACAAATACACGTACAAAATTATGTAGTAGTGGTAAAATAATATGGTTTGTAATAGGCCATGAAACAGGTTGTGGGAGCTTTGATGAAAAAAGATAATGTTTACTCTCAGAATTTCTCCATACCACACCAACAGTGGCACGTAGGATGAAAAGGTTTGATTTTATAGCATCTACACATTATTCTGGTTTAGTAGATAGTCCTATGAACCTTATAGATGAAATATTCCATAAGTTACATTGTCTTGACGATAGGAAGACTTCAAAAGTAACTTTGCAACTTACAACCATGTTTCAACCTTGCTATCAATACATTTGCATTGTGTTTTATATTAAATTAGAGCCATTCAAAACGAGTAATTTGATCTATGAACCAAACAAATCTGTTTGTAAATACATTTGCTATAGGCTTTTAAAGCTGGTAACTACCAGGGCAACTGAGATTGCCTCCTGTTGCAGAAGGGTTAAAAATGTATTCATGAACTTAGCAAGTAGCCAGAATTGCATTTTTGTAATACTAATTTTTAAAAAAAATCTAAACAAATTTGTAGTATTGAAAACAGGTTTTATTGCATTTTAAATTTATTATATCATTAATCTTAGAATATGTTTTCTTTTTATTTACATAATTAAAAACAAAGTACAAATTTTTTATTTAAAAAAAAATGATTGCATTTATGTTGTATTTATTGATTATAAGTGATTTTTCTTTTAATAAATTTCAGAATAACCTGTATTTATGTATTCATTTTCTGTTTACTAGTGAATGTATTGTGAAGGAATTGACAAGTCGTATTAATTTATTATGTATAAATATTTAAGGCTCGTGTTAAAATTAAATTGTTTATTTGTAATAAAGTTGTATAATTTCTGTATTATTTTATTAATATTATTAAATTATTACAAATTGGAAAAATATTTCTTTATCATTCCTTCTCATTTCCAGCACTTAAAACATCTACTCACACATCATCCACCATGGTTTAGACCACCTGTACCTATCCTGGTATTCATTTCCTTGGTCAACCAACATCTCTTCTTCCCACCAGTTCATATTGACACATTTGCAATAGCAAATTAAAGATAGCTATAAGCAAGAAATGGCAAAAATTGTCCTTGTACTGGTTAATGATATTCCTCAAAGGTATCACATTCTGCTTAGTTCTTAATACTATTCAGCATTTTTAAAATAAAATTTCCTGATGCAAATTTTTCTTCGATCTTTATTCTACAGTTTTCAAAACTGAAAAAGCCGTAATTCTGTAATATAAAAGATTTTAGGCTACCTCGGTAGCGTGATTGGTAGCGCGCTAGCCTACAACGCCGGAGGTCCCGAGTTCGATTCCCGGCTAGGATCTGGAAATTTTTCACAATTTAAACCAACCGTATTCTCTAATAATCAAGCTGTTAATGCGACTTTAATATAAGTTTAATGTAAGTTAGGTAATTTGATTTGGGGGAGTAAAAAAATTGTCATAATATGAATAACAGATTCTCGACGAAAGTACCGGAGTCTGATGGCTGGTTTTTTTTACGAATACGGCTATCCAAAAAAGGAACTAGACCAAATGAATCACTTTAAAATTAACAATATTTCCGACCAATACACAGATTTTGTATAGTTTTATTTGATTTCAAAGAATGTCAGAGTATGCACAACAGAATATCATCCGAGATTGTAGTTTAAAAAAAGATTTTACAATTTGAGGACTGCATACTTGAAAATATTTACATTTCATTGAATGAAAACTACGTACTAAGCAAACACCGCGCTATCTAGCGGATGGTTTAGAAAAACCAAAAATTAGAAACTGAATTTTTAAAGAGTATAATATAGACATGAACAAAAAAATTAGGGAAATTTAGATAATGGAAGGTAAAATTTTTACTAAAAATTGGTAACACTGCCCAAAAAAAAGGTATATAAGTAAAGTATCGACGGGGGCTTGCGCGGGTGGGGTCCTTCGTTCCACCGATTAACACGCGACAATCTACATCATTTTGTTCGGGAATCTTATATTGTTGAATTTTAAAATCGTAAAAATATAGTTTTCCCGCCACCCGCTAGATTGCGTAAGAATGCACTTTTACCGCAGTGTAATTCCAACGATACTCAATAGGTAGCGTGAGAATGCACGTTTACACACTGTAGTTCCACAGACATTCAATAGATTGCGTGAGAATGCACTATTTCAAATCAAGTTAATTTCCTTAGTTTGTTCTGTTATTTTAAGTAGCTAGCTTTATTAATCGATTCATAAACCATCAGTACTAAAATTACAATTTACAAAAGCCTACTAATTCCTGCATAGATTACAACTTTTTGGCAGCACAAAACTAAGCAACTTAAGTAAGAAAAATTCAAACCTTCCAATCTAAATGCCTTAGCTTAACAACATTTTCATAAATGCACCCACCCTACTATATCTTAAATTTGACTTAACACAATGACCCACATATTGATTTCATAACGGACACTGCTAAACATCTACACATAAAACCTGTTAAGTCAAAATATATGTGCAGAAGGATTCGTATACCTCTTGAAAAAAAGTTTTTCTTTGTTAATGTTAATTATTTTCAATGTAATGTTCATATCATTTCTGCCCTGTAGTCTTGACATGTCCTATACTTACTTGGGAGTATCCTGGACACAATTAAAAAAATATTTATTTCATTTCTGACAAAAGTATGTTTTTAAATATGTATTTTTCATTTGCCATTTTGTGAATAGGAAAAGTGTGTCAATGAACTCTAGTTTAAATTTACAATAGTATACATCATGTTATTTTATATTTCTCATTGGTTGTTCAATGTTTTGGCTGCTGTGCACTTTTTTGTAGTTCCAAATACAGAATTAAAGTTTAAAAAAAGAAGTTGTTCTGCGAGGTGTTAGTGTAATCTTAAAAACAAATTGATTTTTACTTTTCAAAACCACAATTTTTTATGAAAATATACTCCTATATTTCCCATTTTATTACTGATTTGTATCTCTTCTTCATGTAGCATCTCCATTACGAAGGTGTGCTAGCATCATGGCAATCCTGACCTTGGAAACTGTAGCTCTAAATAGGTCGATGGATGACAAATTAAACCACTCTCGCAGGTTCCGTAGCCAGGAGGTTCTTCTTCTTCCAACCAATCGTTTGCCCATAATCTTTCCCTGGATGACAAGATGAAGGATTTCATATTTTGGACCTCTCAAGACATGGCCGAGGTACACCAGCTTTCTCTTCTTGATTTCGATCATCACTTCCATTCCCTTCTGCATCCTCCTTAGGACTTCCATGTTTGTGACTCTCTCTGTCCAAGATATTTTGTGCATCCTTCTGTAAACCCACATCTCAAAGGCCTCAAGTCTTCGTTCACATTGCCTATTGGTAGTCCAGGCCTCTGCACCATAGTACAGCACCAGAAAGATGTAACACCTCAGCACACAAATTCTCAAGTCCAGACTCAGATTGTGGTTGCACAGCATCCTCTTAATTTTCACAAATGCGGCCCGGGCTCCCTCTATGCGGATTTTTATCTCAGTAGAGTAATCAAGGTTACTGTTCACCGTCATACCAAGATAGTTAAGATAGTTAGGTTGGAAAGAGTTATGAAGTACAGCTATCTTGGTATGACTGATTTGTATAACAATACACAATTTTGGATTATAAAATTATGTAGTGTCCAAAAATCAGGGTTTTTAGTTCATTGAGCTGTAAGTTTAATTAATTTATTTATTTACTCCTACAATTACTGTTAACAAATATTACTTGAATTTATTCCTACTGGAAAATACTTTCAAGAATTCAGTGTACAGACTATGCTCAGGAAAATAAACCTTCCAATCTTCTACCTTCTGGTAAGAACCATTACAATAAACTTACAACTTTTGTATTTATCTAAGAAGCATTTTACAACAATTCTATATTTTTTTATCTGATTCTAACTAAATAAATAAACAAACTTTATTGTCACTTAAAATAAAATACATAATACATGACGAACCAAAAGTGTTTTGAAGTACGAAATTGGAATGGAATACGTATAGGAGACAGAGTCTGAACAACAATTATGCATCCATTTGACAAAAACAACAACAGATAAAACCATTAATTTTAATAAATTTTTACAAATAAACAAAACATTTATACTACAAAATTAATATTAGAATAACCAAATAAATTTCAAAATATTATTTATAAGGATTCAACCATTTTAATCGAGTATCCTTAATCTTTGTATCAGCATCTAAATGTAACGGATCGTTTAAAAATTTATTAGTTTGTTCTAATCGATCATTTTCGGAAGGACTGATATCCTTTCTTATTATTAATTCGCCCCACTCATTTAAATGGCAATATTTAAGGTCATCAGCAGTAGGTTCTCCATCTAAAAATTTAATCGGAGTAATTTTAATCAGGTGTTTTATTTTCCACAACTCTCTATTCATTTCTGGGATGTTTTTAACTATGGTTACCTTTGACATCTGAAATAACAAAATGAAAAATTAAATTAAATTCATTCAGATAAAAAATAAATGTTATATTCAATTTATCAAGATGTGAAGAATTTCTACAGTTCTATTTTTCTCTTACCACTTAATACAGTCCAACTTCTATAACTAAAATTTTTTATATCTTGAATTAAATTTTAATTCCCTTCAACCTTCCATGCATTTACTGTGTAAAAATCCATCTATAACTCAAATTCCGTCATTTCTCTAAGTCCAACTATTTATTTAGCTTTTTTAACAAAGTTCTCAAAATAGCATTTTTGGTGTTTTAAAAAATGTAGGTACAGTGCTGCTTGTTTTATTATAAGAGGAAATTCTATTTCATATAATGAATTTATATAATAATTTCACCAACGTTCTTTTTAAACTGCGTCAACTTTATTTTTATTCTTACTTACATGTGTTTCAGTGGATCCACCATCATCAGAGTAAATAAAAAATTGTTATCTCACTTATTTAAAATTTACAGATTATGATACATCTTCAGTCATTTGTATAAAAAAAATACAAAATTTATACAAAATTAAAACTTTTTATACAAATGACTGAAGATGTATCATCTTCTGTAAATTTTAAATAAGTGAGAACAATTTTTTTATTTACTCTGATGATTGTGGATCCACCGAAACATATGTAAGTAAGAATAAAAATAAAGGTAATGCAGTTTAAAAAGAAGGTTGGTGAAATTATTATATAAATTCATTATATGAAATAAAAATAATTTTAAACTGCAGGATGCATTATAAAGATTTATTTTTGAAAGAAGAGGAAATGTTCGCCAATAAAAGGGTACAGACCCTCAAAGTTATCTGGTTGCCTTTGTAGACCTAACAAGCGTAAACTAAAAGAATGAATTTCTTTGAAATGATGAATCTTTGGGGGACCACAGAACAATAGAACATTTGAGACAGTAAAAAACTCATTAATAAAACATGGGTTATATGGTTCATTATTTATATTGGCAAGAGAGTCAAATGAGTGATTCACACCAGTTTTTTAATATAAAAGGAATTTTATTTAAGTAGGTTTTCTTTTTATTGTTTTTCCTACACTCTCAGATTAATTGGGACTGGTTCATCTCCTGACCTAATGGGGTTGTACTGTCAGGCCTACTACAAATGAGTTTAATACTTGAGTTTTAGAGATACACGAACCTTCAAAATATTTTAAGACAAACACGAACACAATTAGTGCCAAGCTTGTTCTCTCATAAACTGCATAAGTAAAAATTTATTCACCTTGTCTCTTTCTTCAAAACCAATAGTCATTAGAATTTTCTTTAATCTGTAGTCATTACCACTCCATCGTTTTATTCTTTGTACCATCCAAAGTTTTGCAGGCTCAATGGGAGGATCTTTCTCATCTGGATATCTACAAAAAGTAAAGGAAAAATTATTCAACTTGACACACCGAAAACAAGCTTAAAAATCAAATGATGGATACTGATATGCACATGGTGAAGGAAGAAAATGGTAATGTAAAAAATGCCAGACATGACTGGGAATGGAAGCCAGCAGTTTTGCTGATCCATACACCAAGCCAACCAATAATAAAGGGTTAAATGCCAGAAAATACCAAATTAGTTACACAAAATTTAGAAAAAACATTTCTTTTACTTTTATTCACCCAAACAAATATTTATTCTACATGTCATACAAACACCAAAGCTCTATAAGTTTAGTAAAAGAAAAATAATCTAGCTACTATAATTTTAATAAAACTAAAAATTATACTGGAATATAACTCATCACACATTAATTTTCATGGTAACCGAGTCCTTGACTGCAGTTCTCAAGCTGACATAATTTGAAACTGCACAACTAAGCATTAAAACATTACATCGATTTGATTGTATATTTACATGTTGTGTATCTCTTTACTAAAAGAAACGCACACAAAGTTAAATAAAACTATTTAGAAGAAACACGTTTTATGGTCATTTAAATATGAAGTTTTAATTGCTAATTCTGTTAAAAATCTCTTTTCTAGCTTTGCTGCACATTCAAGAATATTATCTTGCACTGTAACATAACCCTAAAAATAAGGTCCAACGCAATCCGCTTCTTACCCACAAAAAAAATTCACGGTACCAGTCAGTAAAGACAGTAATTGCTTATTATTTTTAAAACGGCTGCACTACTATAATTCTATAAATTAAGTAAAATTAAAAAAAAATAGTTACCTCGGATAATAAGTAAATCCGTGGTATTTAACACCATTTGTCCATTCTTTCGGCGGCGAATATGTATGACTCTTACAACGCGTAGATACTACAACAGGGTTAAATATATTAAATAAATTAAACTTTGGTATATTAATAAGTTTCATAATTACTTCAGCAGAGGTTAAGTACGATAAAAAAATTATATTCTCCGACAGTCCAGTAGACTACGAGGAATCACAATATCTCTCAACCTCAACTCTGACAATGCCATCAGGTGGCGCTAATGTTATCTGTTTAATGACTATCTTAGTTACAAAAATTAAATTAATTAACCACACCACATTAATTAAACATAATTTTAAAAATTAATTTTTCAAAATTTGATGAAATCGGGGTCGGTTTTACATGCAAATGAATCTGAAAAGAAAATACCTTTGATTACACTATAAGGATAATACTTCTTAATCGTTTATTTTGTAAATCAGTTTGCGTATTAAAAATAAATTTAAGACAATATTAAGAACTATTAATATTTTTGTGTTCGTAACAAGAGAGAAAAGAAAAATAGATTTACTTTTTAATAAAAACCATTATCATTTACTAATCAAGAGGGCTATGCATTCAGTTACGGTAATTTGTAGGTTATGTTATGCTTCTGTGAAGTTGAAGTAATTTGATTTTGTAAACAGCATAACACGTGTTACAATGGCTGGAAAAATAGACGAGGATAATTCAATAGTTGTTGGTAAATATGTTATAATAAACAGAAAAAAGTTTAACAAAGTAGTTCTTCTTACCGATAACTGTGTAGTACAATTAGGTAAAGATAAAGTACATTTAGCTGGAATAAATGGACATCCTTTTTGGTCAACATTTAAAATGATACCTAAAAATTCAAAACGAGAATTTACATTAACGCTTTGCTGTCACAAGGAAATTTCGGATAGTAGTGATTTGTTAAAAATTAAGACTAGTGGTGTAGATAATCGTAATATCTGGGATGATGGGAGCTCACAGAAGTTAACTACAGAAAAAATTATTGAATTACGAGATAGTGGTATATCTTCTCAGGCTATAGTAGGTCATCTTATTGAAAACAGTAAAACTTTTCATAATAAAACTGAATTTTCTCAAGAAAAATATTTAAAGAAAAAGGGAACTAAATATTTTGAATATATAACTATAAAAAAACCTACAATAAGAATATTGTGTGAATTGTTTTTTTCAAAAAACCCAAGCATGATATTAGGATTAAGAATTGATAGTTTATCACAAATCGTAACATCTATAAATTTACAACCAGATGGAAAGTATATTTTATATGAAAATGGATCACAAGGTTTGGTAGCAGCTACGATTTTAAATTATTTATCCGAAAAAGGAAAATTAGTTTACATATCCCCTGGTAAACATCCTCAGAAGCATGCTGTACTTGCAATGAATTTTAATGAGAAATTAGAACAAATGAAATGTATACAGTTGTCTACATTGTTAGAAAAATTGGAAAATATTAATGTAACTAATGCCACAGAAAATATAAGTATCAAAGAAACTATTGTGAATGAAATTAATAACTCTAATGATAAACTAAATGAAAATGAAGAAATTAAAATAGAAATTGATGCAGAAGTAAAAACTGAAAATGATTTCCATAATGGAGAAACAATGGATAATAGTAAAACATCTAAAAGAAAACATGAACAAGATAGTGATGACTTAAATATGGCCAAGAAACCTCGCTGGAAAATAGATGAAGAAGATGCTTTTGAGTTATTAAATTTAAATAATAATGATGGGTTAATTATAGTGTGTAAAGAATATCCATTAAATTTATTAAAAAAGTTAATAACATTTATTGGGCCTTCTCGACCATTTGTTGTGTTCAATTTTTATCGTGAACTTCTTGCAGAATTATATAAGGATCTAAAATTACGTCATGATGTTGTTAATTTACGATTAACTGAAACATGGTTAAGATCATATCAAGTGTTACCCGAACGAACTCATCCTGATGTTTTAATGAATGGTAATAGTGGTTATTTATTAACAGGAACTATCGTAAAACTTACTTGAATGTAATAAATTATTTTTTTAATGAGATGCTCTTTGGTTTCTTTTTTGAAACTTGTACAGCTGTTGTACTTCAGTATATCCCATAGAACTGTGCAGCAGATAAAAACAGGCTACGGGTTGAAAGTCAGTAAAAAGGATGCGTAATCATGTTTCACTCTACCAACGCCTTCAATCAAAACAACGGGCGACAGACCAGATGTTTTATAATAGGCCTACTGTATGAATTCTTTCTATTGGTACTGTCGTATTTTGTATTTAGTATATGTTTAAATAAGTATATATAGCAAGTTTTATCTGATGAGCGAAGAACATTTTTTGTCACTCTAATGGATCGCGCTAAGTTAAATTACAATTTTAATAAATTTATGTTTTCACGTGCTGCACGGTTCCATGAGATAGAGTATAACATGAAATCCTTAACAAACTATTTTTTAGTCCTAAATCCATACTTTTCCATTGAATTATGTTTTCATTAATTACTATTGTTACTGATTTTAAAATTAATTTTACATGATAAAATTTAATTATCTCCTCAGGTTATTAGTGTTTAAGGTTAATATTAAGTTGCAGCATCCTAAGTACATTAATCACTTGCCATTCACAGTTGCTTTTCTACTGTCAAAATATTTTTTAAATACAGAACATAAACATTGTTTTGTCGGTTTTTATTCAACACAATTTTTACTAGGATGTTTTAAGGAAATATACTGCTGTATCAATTGTACTAATTACAAAACATGAATGGAACTAAGTTGAAAAGAAAAAATGACATTTACCGTAGAAGAATGTGGTTTTATTTCTAAATTTTTAACTTAAAAGAAAATGATAATCAGTTTAAAAGTGGCAAATTTTGTTTTTAGAGTAAATAAATTAAGATTGTAAGCCGTAAAGAAAAACAACTCAATTGAAAAAAAATTCATTAATTTGTTGTGATTATAAAATTTAAAAACCAAAGGTTTCAAATATTGGGTGTGGAGATAAAACTTCAGGATGCTTCTCAGTTCTGTTATTTGAAAAAAGTACTACAGTTACTTCTATTACTACTATTATTACAGTATTACAGTATTACTATTATTACAGTTACTACTATTTGCTTTCTGATTAACACAACCCTATCTATATAAATAAAACTGTGATTTTGTCTGCACAATTTTTCAAAATGCCCCAAATTTTGTTTCTACCAGATCTACTAAGTAAACACCGAAAATAAGTTCAGCTGAATTTTTGTCTGTTTGTATATTACAGCATCACGCAAGAACCGCTGAACCAAATTCAATGAATTTAGGTTCTGGACAATATCGAAATGAAAATAGGCTATACATTTTTTAAATATCACAAAGGGATGGGGGAGTTCAGAGGGAGGGGTAAACAAAAAAACTATGAATATCTCCGTTAAAAGTCAATGTATCAAAAAATGTTATATAATCGAAATTACAAATGTTTAGTTTGATTATGTAAAGTTTTTAATTTTCATGCATAATAACAGAGATATTACCAATTTTAAAAAAATAAACGAATATTTTTAGAAGAATATTAACATACAAAATAAACAAAACAAAAATCACAGGCCTACGCGCCGGTAAAACCCGTATTAATTCAGTCAGTTACCTACCTACCCATTCCTCCAGTACCCTATACACCTTACCAGTCACATGGTCAAAAATGTATCAGTCGTCTTAATAGTGGTCACCATCGTGGTGTTCATATTGTGATTATACGTGATACATTCATATTGTGATACGAACTCTGTACACCAACAAACTGTCCATAGCACCAAGAAAACCGTTCAAAGAACGGGCATTTTAGCTGAAGTCGAGCCTTTCTTAGTTTGCTTCTAATGTAAACAAATAATGACGTCACTGAGCATGCGCATTATATTATAAAAATGAGTACACGCTGATTAAAAAGTAATAACAAAAAGTATTTAAAAACAAAATACTTTTAAAAGTATTTTTATAAATGAAATTGTTAGGCCTACATCATAAATCATGACTGGTGTTTGAAGTACTTTAAGTACTTATAATTTAAAACATAGTTACCTTAATACGACATCCATAAAGTCGCAGACTCTAGCGTGCACACTATAGTAGCTGGCTTTGTTTTGTTGACAATAGGAGAAAACTAAGAACGGCTGAACTTTAGTTCTCTTGTATGTTTGGTTGTGCTATTTGTTTTAAGTTTGTGGAATTTAACCTTCGTAAATAGCAAGGGATTTATCTGAGACAGATTATACTACTAAGGTAATCAGTCAACAAATATTTGTTTCAGGTTATTAGAACCTGTGGTATTTCAGGTGATATTGCAAAGCAATTATTTCTTTTTATATTTTTTTAGATGATGTGTAATGTTATTCATTCTTCTATAGACCATTATTTATAAGCTTAGTATAAATTATTGATCATTCTCTACTCTAGTTTCTTGACATAATGTATCAATTTTTGATTTCCATTGTGCAAACAAATTTGAAATAAACTTATTAACTTTACATTTTATGACTAGCTTTTCTCTCGGTGAAAGTGTAATTTTTTGAAATGCTAGTACTTTTTCTGAGGTTAATGGTATTAAAATTTCATCTACATTAGATATGCCCTGGGTTGTCATTGTGAATATTTTATCAAATAAGTATTAAAAGTTGAGTTTTGTTGTTCATCATAAAAAGATTTATTGCAGCAGTGCATTTTAAAAAGGTATTTGTACAATTTTTGGTCATAAATTTTATTGTTTGTATAGTGTTTCACACCAGATTTTTTGTTGTAGAATCAAAGTCATGAATATTATAATAATAAATGAAGTCACAGCTGGACATAGAAACATTATCTGGAGCCTGTTCCAGATGCAGACATCAAATGTTGTTTCTTACTTAAGATTATAAACATATTTGTAATGTCAGAGTTATTTTGTAAAATATATACACTGTAACCGATAATATAAAAATATGTAAGAAACTTAAATTGAGAATGGCTTTTAAAATAATTAATTTTTATTTGTTTTTGAAATTGCAAAAGAATTTGTTGTATCTGTAAAGGTCACGTTCACTAAACTACAGAAATGATTTTGTTACAAAATACTAATATTCTTGCATATATTTATTTACAAATTATTTTAAATAATTTACTTATGATAGATAACACTAATTATTTTATTAAATGCTCTTCAGTCACAATGTTTCAAGCAGGAAGAACTTCAGACATCCAATTGAAGTAATCTGGATTACCATTTTGAATCTGTAAAAGGAAAAATGACAACAATAAATCACTTTTCTTTTGATATTAATTTTTGATGTGCGAGTTACAAAAAGTTTAATACAATGGATACATTTTCTTAAAGGCCAAAAAATATACATCTCAAAAACATGTAATAACAATAAATGAGGCATGCTCCTGTAACTCTGATATAACAGAACTATAATTTGCACATCTACAAGGATTTCCCATTTACTGGTTAGAACAAGTGCAAAAATTGGCAGATAGAAACAACAGCACTTCTGTATTTTAATCATTTGTTTAAATGATATACCTACCAGGTTGGTGTAGTTGTAAAGTCATCATGAGTCACGTGTCTTAACAGCTGATTTTCGGAGAAGGTATTATGGTATCAGAAATAAAGGTAGTTACGAGGGTAGGCTGATAAGTAATGCACACATGCTTGTAGAAGACAACTAAATAAACTTCAGTAGCGCGCCTGGTGGCATGTGGAAGTACTATTTCTCCTCTACAAGCCTGCGCAGTTTGAAGGCGTTGCTTTCATTCAGTTTGTTTTGAGTAGTGGAAGTATGGCGTCGTGTTCTGGTGCTATGTCAACGAGAATTAAACAACGCGCTGTTATCGAATTTTTAACTGCTGAGAAAGTGAATCCTAGTGAGATTTATCGTCGTTTAAAGGCTGTTTATTGTGACGATACTGTTGATAGGTCTACTGTGAATCGTTGGGTAATAAAATTTCGTGATTGCCAACCTGGAAAAGCCTTAATTGTTGACAAAACACGCAGTGGACGACCAATCACTGCCTCAGACGATAATCGTCGCAAACTCATCGATGATTTGATTCAAAATGACCGGCGAATCACTCAACAGCGTATCGCAAACCAAATTGGAATATCTAAGGAACGTGTTGGCTTCATTATTGAACAATTGGGATACCGTAAAATCTGTGCACGATGGGTACCACGCCGTCTGACAGACGAGAATAAACAGCGTCGATTGGAATGCTGTGAACAACTTTTGAAGCGCTACCGTGACGAAGGAGACGACTTTCTTTTGAATATTGTGACGGGGGACGAGTCATGGGTTCATCATTACGATCCCGAAGAAAAAAGGCAGAGCGCTGAATATCGTCATCCACATTCTCCTGTTGTGAAAAAGTTCAAAACACAACCGTCCGCAAAAAAAATTCTTTTGACTGTGTTTTGGGATGCTCGCCGAGTTTATGTGACTGATTATCTGGAACGAGGGGCAACGGTAAATTCTGCTCAGTATATACAGACTCTGAAACACCTCCGACGTCGAGTTTGTCGTGTTAGAGGCAACCTGGCGCCAATAATTTTGCAACACGACAATGCTCGTCCACACACTTCGCGTGCAACTGGAGAGGCTCTGAGAAACCTGAAGTTTCAACCAATTTTACACCCTCCGTATTCTCCCGACCTTGCGCCTTGCGATTTTTATTTTTTTCCTCTACTGAAGAGAGACCTTAAGGGTAATCATTACAGCTCGGACAATGAGGTGAAGGCAGCTATTGCGTCCTGGGTTCGAGGAAAGTCGGAAGAATTTTTCAGTGACGGAATGAAAAAACTTGTTAAACGTTGGGAGAAATGTGTAATGCTTAACGGTGACTATATTGAAAAATAAATAGATAATTTGGTAGGTTAAGATTTGTACTTTAATTTGTTATTCACCCCATCTTGCTATTTCTTTTTGTTCGTCTTCTACAAGCATGTGTGCATTACTTATCAGCCTACCCTCGTACTTTTCTATTTTGTATAATAAATTTCACTAACCTTCTTTTAAAACTGCATTAACTTTTATCTTTACTTACACGTGTTTCAGTGGATCCACCATCATCAGAGTAAATAAGATGATACACCTTCAGTTATTTGTATAAAAAATTTTATACAAATGACTGAAGATTTATCATCTTCTATAGATTTTAAATAAATAAAAAATTTTTTTTAGTTTCAATTATGTTATTTACTCTGATGATGGTGGATCCACCGAAACACGTGTAAGTAAAGATAAAAGTTGACGCAGTTTTAAAAGAAGGTTAGTGAAATTTATTATATAAAATAGAATTAATTTCAAACTGCAGGATGCATTATAAAGATTTATTTTTAAATGTAGTTACTTATATGGATTTGAATATTAATATGCTTTTTACGGTTGATGTGCTCTGCTGTTCCACACGTTTAGACCAATCAGAACGTTGCCAGCATTGTCAGATTGTACCTGACAAACATTGAGCGCTCATGCGTATAAGAGCTGCAATAGTTTACTCTCGTCTTGCATTTTGTACTGAATGCATCGATTATAGAGCGCGTTAACATGCAATACTTTATAATATAATCAGCTGATTGTATGTTTATAGGTTATAATTGTTACTGAAAGACCAAAAAAATGGCTGACGAAATATTTAACAGAGCTACAAGAGCAAGTATTGGCAACATTGCTGGCAAGTCATTGGCTAGCTATAAAGTGGGTCGGGGGCAATGCATACGTTCAGAGCTCATCAGCCTTGAAAAAAAGTATAGACAGTGGTTACTGGTGTTCTTTGATGGCTGGAGTTTAATTACCCATACTCTCTTAGGAATAGTTGGTCTGAGTCTACAAGACTCACTAACACATCACACATATTACTTCCTCTCATTGGGTCATGGGGTTACATATTGTTCTAAATTAAACAGATTGCAACGGAGGTTCACATATTAGAGATTGGAAAAAAAGATATAGCTTCATGTTACTATTTTTAGAAAGCTATTGAAACGTACATCCATTGTCATAACAATAAACATTTATAATTCACAAATATATTCAATATATTTTTTACAAAATAAAATATTTTTTACAATCTTGTTACTTGCAACTACATCTTTTTTTATAAATAGTTAATGTATCAGTCTTATAAAAACATCATAAAGTTTTCTATAAACATTGATTTTTTTGTTTTGTTTTATGTTTGATTTTTGAAATTTCTGCTAATGCAGACTATAATATATATGAAAATGAGTAATGAAAAATGCCAGACAAGAATCGAACCCGGGACCCCTGTGTAAAGGCCAGTTGCGCTAACCACTTCACCAACGAGCCGGCCCGTTGAAATATAGTTTTTAATTTCACAAAAATTTGCCCATGATTGTATTTTCTTTCTAATGCAAACTTTAACAAAATATTTTACAAATTTGCAGATCATATCTTCACAAATTGTTTAATTGAATGTTGTTACAGAATCAGACTAATAATTTAAATAAATGAGAATACTTCAAAGTATTTACATCAAGCAAATGACAAAAGACAGATAAATAGTAAATTCTTCTACTGTATTTTGCTTAATAAGACTAGAGATGCTCTCTTAAATTCCTAACAGCTGTCAGCACAGAATATAAAACAAATTTCTGGAAAATGTATCCCAAAGAAGCTAACAGACAAATCATAATTTTTTTTTAAATTTCTCTAGAGTTAAACATGTCTGTACTTACTGGCATTGAGATTACTTCACACACTTTATAAGGATGATTTTCTCTGAAACAAAGAACACATGAATGCTCAATTAAATGGTATACATTTTTTAATATTCTAAAGAAAAAATATTATATTCCGTGAAAATCTGTAAATTTTTTTTTAATACAAGGATAAATACTGTGTTGATAATTATTATACCAGGTGAAGCATAAGTTGCACGACCTGGGGGGATGGGGCATAATTTATGCAACCCAGCGCAAAAATTTCAAAAGAATTTATTTCACTCGAATCATATAGTTACAAAAATTAATAAAACCTTACAATAAGGGATGAAATAGCCCCCTCCCACTTGGCAAAAGCACAGTGTTTGATTAACCATATTTCTGAAGACTTTTCTCAACATCTCTTGCGGGATATTCTCCATCTCTTCTGTAATTTGTTGCTTTAACTCGGCCAAATTAGCAGGTGATGTCTGGAAAACTCTCTCCTTGAAGTACTCCTGGAAATTCAGTTAGAAATTCATTTTGAACTTGGCAGTAAGAGTTCGTGTGAAAATAAACACGGACAACAAAAATTCGGTGAATGGTGTGCATTTTTGACCTTTAGACTTTTAAAACATCAACCGTTACAGAGAAAAAACAGGGTGTACTAACGACTTCCGCCCACTTTCAATTCGAGCAAGAAGGGTCAGTGTTGCCACTCGCATAATTCCAAATACCCTCACTATTTTCTTTACATTTTGCTATGATTCATTTTCTTAGTACTTAAGCTGAGAAATTCATCATGAGATAAGTGAAGTTAATGGAGAAAACATTATGAGTGATAGAATGGTATAGAAAGTGTTAAGAGGTTTAAAAGATGGCCATACAAATGTTCATGATGAGAACAAAGTGTGCAAGCTTCAGTCATTACTGAAGATTTGATGCAGAAAGGTAACAAAAAAGTGAAAGAGAACAGATGCTTTACGATTACATCGTTAACTGACAAGTTTCTGCAACTGTCAAAAAGTGTTCTGTATGAAATTGTAAACTAATGTTTAAATTATTGTGAGGTCAAAACAACTGTGTTGTAGTGGTTGCCAAATCAAGCGCCTGACATCTATGAGAACAGGATTCAAAAGCTGGCTGTAAGATACGATAAGTGCCTTAATATTAGTGGAAAGTGTGTTGAAAAGTAGATTAAGGTACAAGCTTTCATGTAAAAATAAATTTGTTAAAACTAGTACATTTGTTTTATTTTTACTTTCTCTTGCCTATATGAATATACAGGAGGGAAAGTATTGTTTTCATGTAGATTTTTCGAAATCGAGTTTTCACCGGATCTACACGTTTTCAGACCCCCTGAACCCAAAAAACAAGTTTTTAGCGATTGGTTTGTGTGTGTGTGTGTGTGAACAAAATATCTCAAGAACGGAACATTGTACGAACTTGAAACTTAAGTTAGATACCACCAGAGGATCCGACACGAACATATTCATCAAAATCGGTCTACCGGAAGTTGTAGTTTATTCATGTAATTTTTCACTTTTTTTTCTCAAAAACGGCTCCTACAATTTTTTTAAAAATCATCTCATTTACTAAACTTTTTATGCTCTACGAGATGGGATAGGCGCCATGTCTGCTAAAATTCTTGGTGAGGCTGTTTTCTTGTAAAAAAAATTGTTTTTAAAGATTGCGACTTTAATATGCATTTTACCGCAAAAATGTATCTAGTAAAAGTTGTAGAGAATTTAAAAATCTACAATTTTTAATTTAAACTTTTTTTGTATAACGCTTAGTTTAGCAGTAATTAGCGATTTTCTGTTTTTTTTCCACGAAATCGTGTAAAAAAATAATCGATTTTTTAAAAAATATTTTAGCCTTATTATGCATTTTACGACAAAAAAGTATAATCAAAGTTATAGGAAATTAAAAGATCTACAACTTTTATTTAGAGCATTTTCTCTACAGAGCCTAGTTTAGTGTGAAAGAGCGATTTTCCGTATTTATAAACCAAACTGAGATCGATTTTCATTTTGGGTCTTTCACTCATGATTAAAATTAGGTTATGTTTATTGAGGTTAGTTTTTTTGTTTATTACTAATGTTAGCTTATATTGTTAATTATTTATATTGGCAAGAGAAAGTCGTATGAGTGTTCACATCAGATTTTTTTTTATGTTAAAACGATACTTACTTTAAAAACACAACACATAAATACTTACTTCACATAATTTGTAAGGGCATCAATCTTTGATGTTCTTGTCTTTAACATCTGTAACAGTCAACATACACATAAAAATATCAGTGCTTTGAATAAGCAAATTATACTTATAACATGCTGTCCAAAAAATTAAAAACCAGCCTTAAAGTTTAACTTATCATTTTTATGTCAGTCTTCTTTAAGTACCATGCCCGACTATCGGACGTTGGCAATCATATTGGCTACCATCACTTTATTCACTGCAACTCGGAATAGCTCAGTGGATGTTTTGTGGTACCACTCACGGAGGTTTCATAGCCAAGACGTCCTTCTTCGTCCCGGTCCTCTCCCTCCGGCAATTTTACCCTGTATCACTAGATGCAGAAGGTTATATTTTCCTGGGTGTCTCATCACGTGGCCAAAATATTCGAGCTTACGTGTTTTTATTGTTCTGATTATTTCTGTGCTCTTTTTCATTCTCTGTAGGACCTCTTCATTCCTTACTCGGTCCACCCAACTTATTCGGAGAATTCTTCTGTAGACCCACATTTCAAAAGCCTCCAGCCTCCTCATTAAAGTAGTCGTCAGCGTCCAGCTCTCCGCACCATATAACAAAGCGGAGAATATGTAACCGCGTGTTAATCTGATTTTTAGTTTTAAGGTGATTCCTCTGTCACATAGAATTCTCTTCAATTTAAAGAAGGCGGTCCTGGCTTTTTCAATACGGATCTTTATTTCCTTACTCATGTCCCATTTGTCGTTGACAGTGTTTTATGTCAGTAATAACATATAATTTATTATAATTCGACCACAAACATCAACACGCTATAGTCCATCTACTGTAAGAGTACTCCACGCCAGGCAAGTGCCTATAGGTTGTAAACCAAGTTTTACACTAGTTGGTGCGTATCTACCTCTCCATTGGACAATTATCTTGCACTACGTTCCATCGTAAAAATATCTACATCCAGCTAAAATAAACATTATCCTTTAAGGGTTTTCAATTATACTGTTCAGATTACTTGTAATTATTGTAGTTTCATAAAGACTCCTTAATTAATTATATTTTAACCATTACATTTAACAAAACAATTTTTTCTACTTTTTAATGTATACCACTTTTATGTTTCAAAAACTCATTCACTATCACACATGTTAACAAAACACAGCTTACAAAACTTTTCAACTTCAGTCTACAAATAAAATGAAACGAATCGATACAATTCCAAAAGATAACTGTTGAAACTAAAAATGAGTTAAACACGGGCAAGTGCAAACAGTTGTATTAAACTAGTCACAGGCATAAATTATTTTAATGATATGAAATGAATAATCTGAAATGATAAACAACGAATCACTGGAATTGGTTACTCTCCTGTTATAATTCAAGCACATTAGTCTTATATTACTTGTGACCAAAAATAAACAAAACTGAGTCTATAATAAAAACCTACCAATCATTAATAATAATGTAACAAAAAATAACAATGTAAAAGTAAAAGTTTTAGTTATTAATGGTAAACTAATGTTCGATTTGTAAAATATTTTCTAACAGATGAATTGAACGTGTTTTCATTATAATATTAAGCTTAGAGCGAATTAGTGTCGTATGGAATTTTGTTTTTGATCATGCTGTGCATATGTTTAATTAATGCGCATGCTCACTTGTGTTGCTGGTTGCCTACATCGGAGTACTTTGTGTTGACAGACTTTACATTTACCATGTGCAAAATTATACAATAATTTTTACTTACTCTTGTCTATATGAATATAATGTAAGAAGGAAAGTATTATTTTCATATAGAAAATAGTTATACCGCGGTATAACTTGCGTATTTATAAAGCTATAATGCTTACTATATATCCTGTATATATATACGAGGGGGTACCCAAAAGAAACCGGAATTATTTTTTAAAACTATTTATTTTTAATTTTTTTACAAAAGAACCTTATCCCCTTCAAAATACTCTCCATTACAACTAATACATTTGTCCCACCGGTGCTTCCACTGTTCAAAACATTTTTTGTACTCCTCTTCAGTGATGGCTGCCAGCTCATCCGTCGTTTTTTTCTTGACATCATCAACGTTGTTAAATCGGAGACCTTTCATGCCCCTTTTCATGCGTGGGAACAAGAAAAAATCACACGGAGCCAGATCGGGTGAGTACGGTGCGTGTGGTAGCAAAACCATGCCGTTTTTCGCCAAAAACTGGGTAACCGAGATTGCCGTGTGTGCAGGCGCGTTGTCGTGGTGGAAAAACCAGTCCCCTGTCTGCCACAAATTAGGTCTTTTACGACGAATGCTGTTTGTAGTCTTCTTAACACTTCAAGATAAAAAGCTTGATTTACCGTCTGGCCTGGTGGAACGAACTCTGAATGGACAATTCCCCTCACATCAAAAAAACAAATCAGCATTGTTTTGATGTTCGATCTGACTTGACGACTTTTTTTTGGTCGGGGTGATAATGAAGTCTTCCATTGACTGGATTGTTGTTTGGTTTCTGGGTCGTACCCATAGCACCAAGACTCGTCACCCGTAATGATCTTTGACATGAAATCTGGATCAGTTTCAAGCTGTTGTTTCAAATCACTACACGTTTCAATTCGACGTTCCTTTTGAGTGTCTGTCAGAACCCGAGGCACAAACTTGGCAGCGACTCTTTTCATTGTCAAGTCTTCTGTTAAAGTGCGTTGGACTGAGCTCCAAGATCACCCACTAACCTGTGATATTTGGTCAATGGTCTGTCATCGGTCTGTTCGTACAATTTCTTTCACTTTCACAATATTTTCGTCTGTTCGGGAAGTCGACGGTCGTCCAGAACGAGGTTTGTTCTCAATCGACATGTCGCCATTTTTAAAGCGCAAAAACCACTCGTACACTTGGGTTTTTCCAATAGCGTCGTCTTTGTAAGCTGTGTTCAACATTACAACTGTTTCCGCGGCGTTTTTACCGAGCAAGAAGCAAATTTCACAGCCGCACGTTATTCATTAAAACTTGCCATCATGAAAAACGACACGAGCACAAAACAGCACTAGCGAGAACAATCACTGCACGAGAACAGAACAAGCTAGATCAACGAACAAAATGGCATTGAACTGGCAATGAGTAGCGCTACAAGCAGCCTAGTGGCGGGAATTTGTACTGCACAAGCTCCGCCCACAACAGAGCTATTCCGGATACTTTTGGGTACCCCCTCGTATATATATTATTTTTTTGAGAATAAAATTCTCTACAAACTGTATTGAACATTTTCCTTTGTTTATAGGCAATTAAACGGAGTTATTGTAGTCCAAACACAAAAAAGTGTGTTTTCGACCCTAACCTTTTTTGCTTTACCCTGATTTTCTCCTAAACTATTGGAGATAGAGTTCTGGGACAGGTTTTATACGATTTTTCAGCTAATTTTACATAAAACTTATCTAATTAACAAAGTCAATTAACACCCTAAAAATTTCAGTGTGAGTGAATTTCACTGAGGGAGCTGAATTTCAGGTGAAATCTTTGACCCTGTATACCTCGCCAACGAAGCATTTCCGGACCCATGTTTATATGAACTTTTTTCATTATTGAAAAGAATAAGCTTGTGCAGTATGGCAGATTCCTCCTGAAACACCGTGTATATAAATATCAAATTACTTGTCTTGAAATTTTCTTTCATTTGATATAATAATACAATGCATTTAGTGTATGTACGAGGCGTATTTTTAAAGTAAGTACCGTTTGAAAATAAAAAAAAATAAAAGGACATTTGCAAAAACTAATTTTATTTTCGGAATCTACATACTTTTATCTATTTTTCTACATAGTTTCCAAGTTTTTGTAAACACTTATCATATCGCACAACTAAATTTTGGAAACCTTCTTCATAAAAACTTGCCGCCTGCTGTGATAACCAAGAATTCACGGCCGTTTTCAATTCGTCGTCATCGTCATAACGGCTGCCGCCCAAGTGATGTTTCAGATGACGGAAGAGATGAAAGTCGCTCGGCGCAAGGTCAGGGTTGTAGGGTGGGTGGTCCAAAACTTCCCAGCCAAAAGAGTCCAATGCAGCTCGGGTCTGAGCGGCAGTGTGAGGCCGCTCGAGAGAGTTCAAAAGACTCGACAGTTCCTTGAATTTTCTGACACGTTATGACGAAAACGGTGACGATATGCTGAGTCGGATCGTAACTGGAGACGAAACGTGGATTTCGCATTTCACTCCCGAATCGAAACAACAAAGCATGGATTGGAGACACACGCACTCTCCCGTAAAGGTCAAAGCCAAAGGTCAAATCACAGCAGGCGGCAAGTTTTTATGAAGAAGGTTTCCAAAATTTAGTTGTGCGATATGATAAGTGTTTACAAAAACTTGGAAACTATGTAGAAAAATAGATAAAAGTATGTAAATTCCGAAAATAAAATTAGTTTTTGCAAATTTCCTTTTATTTTTTTTTTATTTTCAAACGGTACTTACTTTAAAAATACGCCTCGTATAATACCGTGCGTTCGTAAAGTCGCTGTGCACTGGAATTGTGACTATGGATTAATGAAAATATGTATAAAGAAATGACTAAGCATTTTGGAAAAAAATTTATTCAATACCTTAATTACATTGTTAAACCGTGATTACATTGTTTATAGAAGGTGTTCGAAATGACCTCCATTGGCATCAATACAGCATTGCACTCGTTTCATTTTGTTTGCAAACACCTTTCGCAACTGAAGAACAGTGATTCCTTGAATGTATGCCGTTATTGCGGCTTTAAGTTCGTCAATCGTGTGTGGTCTGTTCCGATACACAGTTTGTTTCGCCGCACCCCATAAAAAGAAATCGGGGGGAGTCAGATCAGGAGATCTTGCAGGCCACAAATTCTTTGAAATTATTCGTTCACCAAACACGTTGCATAACGTTTTATACAGTTGCGAAAGGTGTTTGCAAACAAAATGAAACGAGTGCAATGCTGTATTGATGCCAATGGAGGTCATTTCGAACACCTTCTATAAACAATGTAATCACGGTTTAACAATGTAATTAAGGTATTGAATAAATTTTTTTCCAAAATGCTTAGTCATTTCTTTATACATATTTTCATAAATCCATAGTCACAATTCCAGTGCACAGCGACTTTCCGAACGCACGGTAGAACAATGAAAGAGCAAAGTGGACAACCTCTTTGATGGCTTCAACTGTGTTCCAGACAGAGTAACTTTTTAAGTATTTCATATTTTGAGTTGGTATGAATGTGGTGCTGTTTCCTCTCTCTTTTCTATAAAATAAAGAAAGGTCATATCTTTATATTAACCGTTAAGGGAAGGGACCGGTTTTTTAGATAGAAGATATTTTTTTCTTCATCTATTTTATCCTTGGGCCTTCAAAGATCTACAAACACATTTTACTACTGTTATTTTATGAATATATGTAATTTTAGTATATTTGTGTGCAATGCACATGTGTCAATTGCTATTGTAAGGGATAGATAGGCATTTTTACATCGCTCACGATTGCATTGCACGCTCTTCAAATAATGCTGCACAATTTTCAAATTGCTGTGATTCGCGCAATATTTATTCGATATTGTAATAAAAAATATGGTTTTATTCAAAAAACTGTTTTCTACTAAACATGTCATGTACAAATTTTTGCTTAACTGAAATTTTAGCCCATTACAGTATTTTTTGTGTTTGGACTATACAATAACTCCGTTTAATTGCCTGTAAACAAAGGAAAATGTTCAATACAATTTATAGAGAATTTAATTCTCAAAAAAATAATATATATAATATATATATATATATATATATATTATATACATATATATATATATATATATATGTACTACTATCATTTTCGCGTCCATACATTGACAATTTCCTAACAATCTGGAGTCCGAGTGCAATTTGGCGTCCGTATACGGACGCCAAATTGTAATCCTTAATAAAAACTTAATAAAAATTTATTGTGACATGGTTTTCGGACGTAATTTTTTTAAACTAAAGTACATAGTTTGGGGCAACTATATTTATTTTTTGAGAATTTTATTGTTACTCAGAGAGACACAAAAAAATAAATAAATTTTGGTACCGGATGCGAAATGGCGGTGTTTTGAAACTATTTTATACACCGTACCTTGGAGAGTTTCTCACCAGAGTGCTCTCGCTACGCCCCTATGTAAAAATATACGTATATTATGTATATTCTTACAAGGACGTCAGTTTCACATCTGCTATCAATTTCGCGTCCACCGGTTAAGAAAATAGACAAAACAAGTTATAAATAAATATTGTGTTGTGTTAAGAAAAAAAGTTTAAAAGAATAATAAAAACAAATTTTTATTAATCATCGAATTACAATTCTTTCAAAACTCACAATCTAATTTAGTAAACATTCAAATAAATATTATTCGGCAAATTATTTGATATAAGTAATACAATTAAATTAAAAATAATTATATATTTTTTAATAGAATTAAAAAACTCTCTTTTCCGATAGACGATTTTTTGGGTTGACAAACTATCCTGGAAGGAAACCGGTGCTGCGCATAGTAGTGTCAGGATTAAATTATTGTTATGGCTGGCAGGATATCTTTCTAAACGCATTGTATACACAACGTATATTATACGCAATTTTGAAGAGTTGTTCTCCGCCGTGCTGTCGCCTTCCATACATGAGTCCATCGCACGCCGCTTTGGTTTCTTTTTTCAAATTAGGCATAAACCCACTATCAACGAATCCATGAACAAATCCTTTAGTAATTTGTTTACGTCGTTCGTTTAGTATCCAACGGGTTGGTCTAGTCTAGAAGAAAAGTCGTCGCCGCAAGTCAGCTGTTTAGCTGACTTTTCGACAGCTTTTCTGACAGCTGATTTTCGGAGATGGAGGTTCCTAGTTTAAATCCTAGTATATAGTATAATTTTGGTTCTTTTATACGAATTTGAATACTAGACAGTGATTACCAATGTACTTTGATGGTTGGGGGTAAATTAACCATACTCTCTCAGGAATGGTCGGCCTGGGTATGTACGAGACTACAGCTCATTTAAACGTCATACATATCATTGGGTCATGGGGTTGCTTATTGTTCTCAATCGAACAAATTGCAACCTACACGCATCAGGGATAAAACAAAACAAAAATTTGTTTAAGAATTTTTAACATGTTATTTCACGCTTTTTTTAACATTACACCACCTGACAATTGTCAATCAAATATTTCCTGATTACGCTTACGATGTGTAAAAAGAATGCGCATTTTGCTGTTTGCCCACTCTCACTGCAAAATGTTTCAAGTACACTTCCATAATGCTATTTCGTATCATGTAATATGTCGCCCCAATTACTAGGTTTAGCAGTTTTATAGTAAGTAAATAAAACATTAAAGTGAAAAAACTTCTTCTAAAATATAAAAAATGAAAAATGGACTAGGAGTAGATTATTATTAGCCTTGTTTTTTGCTTAAAAACAATGCGATAAAAAATTAAACTAAGAAATTCGGGAAATAGCAAACTTTACTAGACTGACCTTAACCAAGTAGGCATATTTTAATATTTATTCTGGGCCGATTTTCTTTCATTATAAAATTCTGGACAGAGATTACAGATTTCAGAAAAAAAATGTTAAGGGTAGAATAAAGTACACCCATTCAGTTTTTTCCCTTTTTCTCTTACAACATCTGAACAAACGACATTTTTTTAAATGCCCGGAAAAAACAAGGGCCATCGATTTAGACAAAAAAGTTTAAATATTAATGAGTGGGTGACCTAAAGTGAAGTTTGTACAATCCAGTTCACCTCGATTTTCTCGCGAGTATGAGCTTAACAATCGTAATATTTATGGAACGTTCCGAAACAGAAGAACGACTCTCGATAGGGATAACGATAAAATTTAAATTGAATTTCTTAGAGTATCGCCACCATTCCTAAGTTTTTCACGATTTTTTCGCTGATTTCGGCAGACCAAACAAAACAATTTACAGAACAATCCAGAACAAATGACAGCTATCATTTAAAGTAAAAACCAAAAAGTATTGAATGCATGGGCTTATACTTGCCACTCCAAATTTTTCTTTGATTTTCTAGCATATTTGAACGGGAAAAACGAAATTTTCGCGAAATGATCCGGAACAAACGAAGGGCTGTCAATCTATGTAAAAAACTTTAAAATATTGAGTCGAGGGGGATTAGAGTGACATTAGCACCACCCAGTTCTTCTCGATTTCTCGCTTACTTGAAAGGAACTAAAAAAATATTTTGCGAGACCATCCGAAACAAACGAAGGTCTGTCTCTGAAGTCCAAAAAAAAATTTAAAAAGTTGAGCGGGGGGAGGCCAGTGTGAAGTTAGCCCCTCCCGGCGTTTTTTCACTTATTTGGACGGAACAAACAAAACATTTTCCGGAATAATCCGGTAGAAACGTAGACCGATCAATTTTACAAGTTAATTTTTGAAATTTTTGTATGGGGGCCAACTTTACAGTCCTGGTTTGAACTTCTACAGGTTTAGCTAAGTAAAACAAGGAGTGGGGTGGTTTACAATTGCCTTCCTCGCCGAGTTGAAAAGCTTATCAATATGCCAGGCCGTCTAAAAAGCACCTATTTTCCACCCTGCAAATGCCACACCTCACGTTATTCACCACAGGGTCTGGCTGCATAATGAAATTCATTGCGCTCAGAGGAGATATAACTCTGACAAGTATCTTTTACACTTGTACCTCTTCTGTTCTTAAATACTTCAGTCATATGTTTGGCTTACCATGTGATAAAAACAAAACTAAATTTTTTTTAGTCCTGAAACAAGCAAATCGAGTGCAAATAATTTAACACTCCACCCTGCCTGTTATGTGCAACCCCTTACAGTACTATTATTTTATTAAAGGCAGTTGCCTCTTACAATCAAAACATGCATTTTATTCGTCACTTGGGCGAGTAAATTTAAATCGATAATTCAAAGGATACCCACATCGAGAAAATGTTTCCAAACGGTGAAAATATTTTTACAAAAGATAATAAATTGATAAGAGAGTAGATTAGTCGATTTTTTTAAAGTAAATTCAGTACACTCGCAAATGTCCAACACGAGTCCTGAAAGTGTAGGTCAACAGAGACTGTAATTTCCCGATACTGAAGAAGCTTACTGAAATTAATTATTAGCAAAAACAAACCCCTGTTATTTATTTTTTGATTTTTGTAAAGCTTTTGACCGTGTCCCGTATGATTTGCCCATAAAAAAATTGAGGTGTATGGTATTAGAGGGACATCAGAGGGTCGAATTGCCATCCAATCATTGCAAAGTTAAAACAAAATACACATAAAATTTTATACAAGTTAAAAGGGGAGTTCAACGAGTTAGAATTTTAAGACCCTTGCTATTTTTAATTTTTGTTAACGATCTCGCTGAATTTCTTGGCTCCTTCAATGTTATATTATTTGCTGATGATACGATAATATCTTTCGAAGATGAAAACTCTGAACAAGGTTTAAAACTAAAGAAGCTTGAAGTAAGGTTATAGACTGGATGCAATAAATAATCTAGTTCTCAACTCAGATAAAACTGTGGCCAAATGCTTCACTGGTCGTAAGGAAATAAGTAACCAAAGTAAGGATATCTCCATTAATGACAATATATCAAAATCTTTTGTAACAGGTAAGTTACAAAATTTTTAGAATTAATATTAGGTAGCAAACTATCCTGGGACAGGTGTATTAAGGAACGTGTCTGCTATATAATCAAATCCTACTGCTACGCCCTAAAACGCTTAAAAATAAGGTACTTAGCGTACCAATACCTTTGAGTATTTATCATGTTTACAAATTCTGTTGGATTTGTTTTTAATTTAGTCACACTTAAACTTATAAAGTCGTCACCAAATTAGGTGTTTAACAGCTGATTTTCGGAGACGAAGGTTCCTGGTTCAAATCCTAGTAAACGTAGTTACTTTTATACGGATTTGAATGCTAGACAGTGGTTACCGGTGTACTTTGATGGTTGGGGTTTTATTAACCATACTCTCTCAGGAATGGTCTGCCTGGGTCTGTACAAGACTACACCTCATTTACACGTCATACACATCATCCTCATCTCATTGGGTCATGGGGTTGCTTATTGTTCTAAATTGAACAGATTGAAACGTACACAAATTAGGAATAAAAATAAATGTATGTTTAAAAAATCAAATAATGTTCAAATTATTCCGTCATATAATTACTTTTTATCTGGTTTTTTGTTAATTATAATGATTAAAATTTTTAATGATCAACTATCAAGTTGACTTATGAATATGGACACTGTTTACTATTAAGAATTCGTTTCTAATCAGTTGGTCCTAGCATATTGTTTGGCTGTCTTTGTCAAGGTTTCACATAGTTTTTCTTGGCCTCTCCAAGTGAATGCCTTGTCTATCTCCTTTTTGTCTTCTGTGCAATAGTATAACCTTCCAGTTCCTTATCCCAAGCATTTTGACTAGTCAAAAATAATGTACATATTTTTACGTAACAATAAGGTTTATTTATTTCATTATTTGTAATATTGATTCCTAGATTGGGTGGTTGGTTGACGATGTAAATAAAGTACTAGAAACCAAAAGAATATCAACAAAAAGTGGCCACCATGGCTTTTACAACACTAAATAATTTAAAAGAAAACGCAGAGAAAAATATCAGGGTTTGGAAGACTGACTGAAAGTTGTTAAGCCGAAAAATAATCTTGGAAATGGCCTGTTAAAGGATAAACTTCAACGTGTACAAAACAGCTGGATACGAGAATTATTAGTGTAATGTTATGTTAGTTTACTTTGTTGAAGATCAAAGATTACCATTACTTGAGGAACAAGAATAAAAATACAAACTATGACTAAGCCGGACTGCATTTCAAATGTTGTAGAAATTTTACTGGCCATCGTACTTTTGTATAATTTATAAAATCATTTTGATTCAGTCACTAAAACATGGAAATATAAACCTAGAGAGAAGCGAGGCTTGGGAAGACCTAAAAAGAGATGAATACTGGAACAGGCCATTGAGCCTAATCCTTAACAGATGATGATGATGAATTCATTTGAACACCGAAAAGACAATGGGTGAATGGTACTCCATTTGAATATTGAACAAATTATGTCACTTTACAATTACATAATTTTGTCAACTAAGTAAATATTTTAATTGCATTGTCTACTAATTGATCATATTATAGTAATTGCAGTCGAACCTCCCTGATTCGAATCTGATGGAACCGGCTGATTTCGATTTACAGAGGTAAAATATTGAAACAAAAAATGTACTTAAAAATTGCGTTTTAATAAAATTCATGTAATTTCATAAAATATTAAATTACAAAAGTCAAAATTATTAATAGACCACCAATTTGATTGAGGAAAGTTTTTTACAAATATTATTTTACTTGTGTTGTTTAGGTCATCAGCCGAAAGGCTGGTTTGAACCTGTAGAGGTTTTACTAAGTAAAACGAGAAGTGAGGTGGCCTTCCTCACTGAACGGAAAAGTACGCGTATCAGCATGCAGGGCCCTTTGCAAAGCACATATTTTCCCCTCTGTAAATGATACCTTTACTTCATTCACCACAGGGTTTACTTAATACTGTGATTAAGAATTAAGGGCATGTTTTGGTATTACAAGCTCTATTAGTACTCAAAAGCAAAAGAATATTCTACTTATAAGAACGATATGACAAATTATTGAAAAAACGACATAAAAAACAGAGTAAAATAAAATCGGGATACGCGTAAACAGTACAACTATACCTACAAACAAAAAGTTAGGTCAGCCTACAGAAAATGAAAATAAATTGGGTACCGAAAATTTTAGAAATTTTAACGAGTAAAATATTGCTTAATCCGAATGAATACAGCTACGGTATTTTTTACCCTGTTTGTACGAAAATCATACACCAAAGAAGGAAAGACTGCATTACTAATTTAGCCTAACTAATTTTTTTTTTTGCTTTCGTCTGGTTTCCTCTGACTTAAAAATTAACTGAATTTTCAATATTTCCTGATGCGTATTGAAGCTTTGAACTACGCTTGTTATGCCCTTATTTGGTCGTAAGGTTTTGTGACAATAATGTTTTGTAAGAAGTGTAATTGTTTGTGTTTCTGCCTGGTTTCTTCTAACTCAAAAGTTAACTGCATTTTCAGTTTTTTCTAAAGCTTTTTGTAGTTTTGTACTACGCTTACTGTGTCCTTATTGTCATGATTTAACGCATGCTTCATTAAAAATCGTGTACAATGTGTAAATTGGAAATTTTGTAATTATTTTATTAATAATGTATAAAAAAATGTATTGTTACAATATATATGAACACGAAACTCTCGAAAATTTTCGAATAGGGAGGTAATTTAATTCATATTAAGGACGATTTTTGAAGGGGATAGCATACAATTATATTCGATTTAGGGAGGATTTCGAATGAGGAGGTTTGACTGTATTTGTAACAATTAGGATATTTTAAATAATTAACTCTAACAAATAAAAAATATACTTTCTTTAATTATTCTGGTTTTACATTGATTTAAAATAAGTACCTATTTAAAATACATGTCAAAATAATAAACAACAAATAATAAATTATTTTGATGACTGGATTGGATTCCGTCCGAGAACGAATTGTTTTCATACGATGGTCTTGTGTGGAGAAGTACTAGGGTGAGATGTGAATATCTAACTACAATCATTACAACACGTAGAAGTGGCAAATGCTACAGTACACGTGCCGGTACGACATGGCAACATCGTTTACACTGTTGCAGGCTATAAGTCATAATAGCGGGAACGATGCCGGACGCGAAATTGTCGGTAATTTGTACGAACGCGAAATTGTCGGTAATTCGAAAGGAGTCTGAATTGATAGCACAGTGAATAAAATTGAAAAATGCTCAATTTTCAATATCAGGACAAACCAATACCAAAACTCAGGGTGTAAGTGTAACAAATACCCTATATACTCTCATCAAAGTTGAATATACTCTTCAAATAAGCGATGTGCGAAATGCACGCTTTTTGAAAAGACGCGGAATTGTTAGCGGGATGTATATATATATATATATATATATATACACACAGGAAATATAGAGGGCATTATAGCTTTAAAAATATGCAAGTTATATCGCGGTAAAGACAGTAAGTACCTGACAGACTACAGTCGACTCCCAATTTGAAAGGCTTAAAATGTCATTAATTTTTTATTTAAATTAAGAACCTTATCACTTACCAATAAATATTCAGGATCTTCTGAAACCTTTCCTTCCCATTTATACCTAAAATAACAAATAAAAAATAAATTAATTGGTAAAAATTTTAAATTTCAATAATTTAGCCTACAATTTATTTACTGACAAAGTAAAAAACAAATAAGCAACCTTACATTATGAGTTAAAAAAAACTGAGAAATTCTTGGCTCATGAGTTTTTCAAACTCAATCAGTTTCTTCAGTTTTTTTTTTTTTGGTTGTAGTTTGTTGAGATAGAGGTTTGTCTGCTTATTTGCAATAAGCAAACAATAATCATTAATATGGTGATGAATTAATATCACTAGTTTAAAAATTTTAATTTACAAGAGACAGATGTAGAATAGTAGAAAACTGTAACTTACCAGTTACACTTTTTAATAATTTAAACTTCTTATTACAAAAATTAATCTACATTTAACTTATTCAAGAACAATAATTTATTTGCCCAATTATAATGATTATTAGAGGCAAAAAACTCATAAAATTCATCATAAAGAAACAACCAATAACAATACCTTTTTATAAAATTTTAGTGGTTTGTGCACTGGGCATCTTGAGGTTTTAAATGGTTATTTCAATAGATGAGTTTGATATTTAAGTTCTTTTAAAGTACATAAAACAAACCTAACAGCCACAGAACTTTATTAGGAGGGCATATTGAAAAGAAATGCCTCCATCGCTAGAACTAGTGTAATGATGGGCCAGTCTCAAAAGTGGTTAGTCAGTTTTGGAATGTAAACTAATCACCCCAGCGGCGATTCACAGCCGCAACCGAAAAAATTTTAAACAACGCTATCTGCCGGGAAAGCTATGATTACCGTTTTTTGGGATTGTGATGGTATCATTCATATGGAGTTTTTGGAACGTGACTGTACTCTAAACTCCAAATAATATGTTGCTGCCCTATAAAATCTGAAGCAATGGCTGCGTACGGTTCGTCCAGACAAAAAGCCAATCTGCATCATGACAACGCTCGTCCTCACACAAGTCTGAAAACGCGTACAGTGCTAGAGAAGCTTGGGTTTCAAGATGTTTTACTTCATCCACCTTGTAGCCCAGATCTTCTATCTGGTGACTTTTTCACTCTTTCTGGAGCTTAAGAAACATCTCAAGGGCATGCGTTTCTCTTCGGATACAGAGGTGATAGAGGAGGTGAGGAAATGGTGGCATACAAAAACTTCAGACTTCTTCCGTGATGGACTTTTCAAAGCATAGTACGTTGACGTAAATGTGTCGCTGTTTAATCTATCTACTGAACAATTTCATCTATCATTTCACACTAATACGTAAGCAATATATCCAATACCAATAAAGTTAAAGCAATGGAGTCATTACTTTTCAATACACCTTCGTATTTTGGGTTATTCAAATTCTCCTGTAGGTATAGGTACCAGACGAACTAATGTCCCATAGCCGAGCGAGTGAGAGGGAGATATGTGGCATAACTATGCATGCGCTCAAAGGTCTTTACCGTAACAATCCAAATCTGAAAACATACTACAGTCGTTATCTTGCTTGTTAGTTTACTGCATGCATAAACGCTTGCTCACAACAATGAGTAAAATTTAAGACAATGTTATTGGAACGGCGCGTATGGCTTGAGCGAGTGAGAGCGTTATGCATTCTCTCACTCCCACGGCTACCGGATATTAGTTCATCTGAATAATGTACATCTACTTTTTCTAAAAATATTGTATTAGAACAGAATATTTATGGTTTAGCACTTCATGAATACAATATTCAGTACCATTTCTTACTGTCGTAAACATCTAGTAAAGCAGATTAATTTTTTATGTTTCAATGAAAAAAAAATCTGGTGTAAAACACTCACACGACTTTCTCTTGCCAATGCAAATAATGAACAATATAACCTAATATTAGTAATAAAACATTAGAAATAAACAAAAACCTAACCTCAAAAAACCTAACCTAATTTAATCATGAGTGAAAGACGCAAAATGAGAATAAACCTCAATTTGGCTTAAAAATACGGAAAATCACTCTTTCACAATAAACTAGGCTCTGTAGAGGAAAATGCTGTAAATAAAAGTTGTAGATCTTTTAATTTCCTATAAATTTTATGATATACAATTTTCGTAAAATGCATACTAAGGCTGAAACCTTAAAAAAATTGATTTAACTTTGATTATATACATTTTTGCGCTAAAATGCATATTTAAGTTGCAATCTTAAAAAAAACAATTTTTATATGTAAAAACAGCTCCCCAAGAATTTCAGCAGACATTGTGCCTACCCTATCTTCTAGAGCATAAAAAATTTAGTAAATAAGGCAATTTGAAAAAAAAAACGTAGGAGCCCTTTTTGAGAAAATCGCAAAAAAGTGAAAAATGACACGAAAAAACCACTACTTCCTGTTGACTGATTTTGATGAAAATATTTATGTCGGGTCCTCTAGTGGTATCTAACTTAAGTTTCAAGTTTGTATGATGTTTCGTTCTTGAGATATTCTGTTTACACACACACACACACACACGCGCACACACACACACACACACACCAATCGCTAAAAACATGTTTTTTTGGGTTCAGCGAGTCTGAAAACGTGTAGATCCTGTGAAAACTCGATTTCAAAAAATCGACATGAAAACAATATTTATGTAGACAAGAGAAAGTAAAAATACATACATCGTATTAATGTAATTCAAACCAATATATGATTAACTTCCTGTCTCTAAAATTTCCTATTGGGAATGAAATAGACCTAGTGTTTACTGTAAACTAAAAAGTAAACATACTCACACAGATATTATATTTGGAATAATATTAACACATGCAGCTAATTGTTCAGTCACAACGCCACTGTAAAATAAAATAGAAAATAAATCTTTATAATGCATCCTGTACTAGATTTTAATGTATAAATAAACATTTTAAATTATTTTACTGACTTTTTCAGCTGTCTTCAATTTTATTTATGTATTATTTTACTTAAAACTTACTGTTTTTCAGTGAATCCAAAACACTGAAATTTGATTTGCATTTATGCCTGTTACAAATAAATCTATCACTTAACAGAAATTTATAAATTTCAGTTTAAGATTTAGAACACTTTTTTTTTAGCTTTTTATTTGTTATCGGGAACTGTACATTGTTGACAACTACCCAATTTGATCGCTGCTTTTTACTGTATTTTTTGACGTTGATTAGACATGAGTTTGAACAGGGACCCCCAGTAGAGTTTGTTCAGGGATGGCTGTCAACTGGTCACCATACAAAGTTGCTTGCCCAACCGGTGTTACTTAACAAATAATAGCGACTTTCTACCAGCTGACTGACTGGGCTGGCCCGAAGGCCTAGAACACATTTAACTGGAACAAAGGATATGAATTTTTCTGATTATTGCTGATGGAAATAGATGTTCAAAGGGAAAACCTCAGAAGAAAGAATAATTCTAATTCTTAGGGATCATGTCAAAAAAGCCATTTAATCAGAGTAGTAGTCCTTTTATTGGCAACCAATTTTTTTTATATAATTTTTTTTAACTTGTACCTCATATTTGAGGTACCACCAGATTTGGTTCCTGTCACTGGCAGAGATGACATAAAGGCAACATAATAATTATAGGTAATAAATAACATAATTTTCAATAAACCTAAACAACAACATCTAGAGGTTTTACTAAGTAAAACCGAGGAGTGAGGTGGTTTACAATTGCCTTCCTCACTGAGTTAAAAGAGTATGTTTATTAGTATGCTAAGCCTTCCAAAAAGCAACTACTCTCCACCCTGCAAATGACACCTTCACTACATCCACCACAGGGTATGGCTGTATAGTGAAATTCATAACTCTCCGAGGCGATAACTCTGACTAGTGTATTTTACACCTCTACCTCTTCTATTCTTAAATAGTTTATTCATATAATTGGCTGACTATGTGATAAGAAATAAAACTATTTTTTGTAATCCTGGAACCAGCAGATCGAGTGCAATTAATTTAACTCTCCACCTGCCCATTATGGGCAAACCTAAGTAATAAAATATTATTTACTTACCTAGCCATCTTTTTTGCACATTCTTCATTAGGTACCGTGACATAGGCTACTGAAAAAACTCCAGGCTCAGCCATTTTAGTTAAACTACGTCTAGTCAAAATTGACAAAAAAGAAAGGACCATAAATATTAAGAATGATCCACACACCATCCAAAAAAATGTTTGATGGTCTGTAACACACCAAGAACAATAAATAAATATACAATAAAGCACAAAAATACTACATTCTTTTAAAAATCCTTCAGTTTTATTGTATTTATCACCAGTATGATTTACAATAGATATCTAAAAATAAAATTTCTTTCAGACATTCTGTATTATTTAAATTGTGTAGTAAGATTCTGTTTTACTCCTATTTCATTTTTTCACTAGAGAGTATCCAAGCCAGAATGTGGTATAGCAAAAAATTAAATTTATTGGTACATTGAGAACATGTTAAATCCAGACTAGGGAATGGTAACTTTTTTTATTAACTTAGTTATTTTATAAATTCATGACCAGAATATCAAATTTTAACAAAAACTATATCCTAATCTACTGTTGGAGAAACCAAATTCAACGGTTCCTTACAAATTCCTAAAAAACAATTTTTCATACATACACACAGGCAAAACCAAATGAAACATAAGGGTAAGTGCATTGTGAACACTGGTCGCAGGTCGCTGGTACTGATTCATAGTGACGAACACGCATAGTGGGAGCATGTAACTACGCGCTTAACCTTCATTCAGTTGTCGATATTCAACATGAGTTCCAGTAGCAGCAGTGATGAATTATTTCTTATGAAAAACAATTCCACAAAATTATTATTATTTAAAGACGATACTATTAGTGACATAAATAAGAACAAAAAATTGTTCGGCATAATCATCTTTTTCCGCAATTAAAAAAAGATAGACAGGTTTTTTTTAAATACGTGAGAATGACTCTGGAAACGTTTAATTTTATATTGTCTAAAGTAGAACTCGTTTTCAAAAACAATGGTGCAACTTGCTCAAGCAACTAATATTACCGAAAGAAAGATTTGTGATTACTTTAAACATTTTCAACATATTTTGAACTTTTTGACAACCGATATTCAATATTATAAAGCATTGTTTGGTCAGTAATAATCTTTTAAAGTTAGTTTTATTATATTATGTTAAAAATTAATTAACAAGTTGTTATTATTTATGAATACGCATTATACGACGCCAAGTACATTTAGCAACCTGCCAGCAAGCAGCAGGCAGGTTTGTTCAAAACAAACCAGTGAGCTGATATGCGCAGATGACCAGGGCGCAGCTTTCTCCACCAGCGTTTACTGTGAGACATGCAATTAAAATTTAATGGCCTTTTCCCACTAGCAGGCTCCCGTTTGTAAGCGACCAGCGTTCACTGTGCGCTTACCCTTAAGTATGATAATTAAAAATTAGCTGTAGTTTCCACTAAGAAAGAGACAGAAATGAATGAATGGAGTGATACAAAAATCATTCATCCGTAAAAAAACGATTGAGCCTGTATTTATAAACATTACATACCTAAATGTAAAACTGATACTTTCAGGTTTGGTTAGAACAAGTCAGAGTTGGGGCAAGAAAATGCATAGCAATTTTGGGTTTCATTTACTATCATCTGATAAAAGACTTTAAGTAATAGTCTTAAGTTTTAATTTAAAACATATTTTTCTCAAAATGCCATTGTTTAGATGGTACCCAAAGATATCTACTACCTATATGAAAGTTAAAGAACAGAAAACTCAACTTACTTTTAATAGAACTACTGACACAAGATAACATGGCAAAACTTCTCAATTTTAACATGTGAGAAATAGTCAAGTTAACAGCACACAAATTAGAGTACTGCACTTTATAAAAAATTTGGTCCAAAAATTTAATAAAGTAACTTAAAAAAAACTACTGATATACCCCCTACAGGAGCATAATTTTCTTTAATGTTGACCAAAATACACTGTAACAAAAATGTACAAATAATTGAATCAGTATCAGCAATATAATAAATCTTGATAAATTAAACAGCCAGTAAAATCATACAAAATTACTATAAACTAGAAGTTCTCGTGCGCTTCGCTGCAAGTCCGGAAATAAAATAAACCAAAACGGTGACGCTGGCGAATAATAGACTTAACAAAGAATAATTAGTTAACGCAACATTAAAAAAAAAGATTTAAGATGTTTATAGTAAATATTTTTTTAAATTCGGTACCAAAAACGAATACGATAATAAAGCGAATAGCTTTGATTATTATTTTGTATGTATTAGCTTTTAACAAGACGAATTTCTTAAAAGAACTGATTGTTATTCTGATTAGTACGCGAATATAAAGTTTTTTTAAATTTAATCTTAGATTCGTTTGTAGTTTTTTTATTTATTTTTAAAACGCCCAATAGCCAATTTCGGCGAGAATTCAAAATGTGGAATGAACATAATTATTTTCATGTAGATTATGAAGATTTAATATCACAACAATGAGCATAGAGTAATAAAGCACTCTATGACAATGAGAAATGAACGCTTACGCACCGTTCAGAAAACCGTCACATGACCATCGCGCTTTGTGAATGGGAGAAATTGGCTTACCAGTACAAACAAATGCGTAGGATTCCGCCATTGGCCAAAATGTTTCTTTTATGAAAATTCTGCGACAAATTTAACGTAACCGGTATTATGTTAGCAAAAGTACCGAGTTTTCTGGGTCGAAAAATTGATTAAAAAAAGGTCCGAGTTCAATATCTTCAGCCGTTGAGGAGTTACAACCTATTTTCAGATTTTTGAGACTCCGGTGGAGGGGGGGGTTCGTACCTCGTATTTTTTATGGGGGTTTAAAAAGGTGAGGAACAAAAAAGGTGTAGGGATTGTTTTGCTCACAGGCATTTTTATGGGTTAAAATTTTCGGACATAGCCCGTTATTAACGTTTATGCAGCTTTATAGGCTATATGAGATGATGAAATCAACATTTTTTTTTAACGTCCGACTGTTCTGCAATATTACTGCTTATGCAAACCGTGAAGGATGAAATGATTTTTTTTTTGTAACGTATGAAAATATGCCGTGCCTGAATGGGATTCGAACCCAAGATCGCATGATGAGAGGCGAGCACGTTACCAATTACGCCAATGCGGCCGGCATGAAATCAACAAGGCTGTATAAAAATGCGCGTACATAATAATAATTATGTACGCGCATTTTTGTACGCCGGGGTCCGGGTATGTATCCACATTTTTATGTACGCCGGGGTCCCGGGTTCGATTCCCGGTCAGGTCTGGCATTTTTTCAACACTCCTTTCATTATCATCATTATCCACAGTCTGCATTAGCAAAAATTGCAGAACAGTTAGATGTAAAACAAAAAAATCACACATTTTATTAACTGTCAACAAGAGATGGAGTGATTGGGTGGTTGTGATCACAACCACCCAATCACTCCATCTCTTGTTGACAGTTAATAAAATGTGTGATTTTTTTGTTTTACATCTAACTGTTCTGCAATTTTTGCTAATGCAGACTGTGGATAATGATGATAATGAAAGGAGTGTTGAAAAAATGCCAGACCTGACCGGGAATCGAACCCGGGACCCCGGCGTAGAAGCCAGTTGTGCTAAAAAGTGAAAAGAGTGAGGACAGAGAATATAAACAACACTTAAAAATTTGGATTTTTCTTTAATCTTGGCTGAAAATATAAATGATATTCAAAAAACCTAATTACTTTAAAAAGTATGAGTCTCATCTGTTGTCTACAAATATAGAGCGGTGCCTATTTCTGTAACCATAAATGAACTGTCTACTCACTGTTTGCATGACATTATTCCAATCACCCTCAACACTAACACCATATCCTCCCACACTTATCATTTCACTTTAATTGTATAACTAATAAATTTTCAAAAAATCAGTTTGACCTGATTTCAGCTTATTTCTGGTGCACTTGCAGTTTCATACTTACAAATTTCAAAATGAATTTGTTTGAGTTAGCTGAAGCAGTTCGTACCGAGGAAGAAGATGAGCGCTTTTTTCAAGATAAAGGATTACTTCATAATCCAAGGTGTGAAAATGACCACAATATGGTTTTACAACTCAATAATAGAGCACTCTGGAGATGTTCAAAATCATTACGTTGAAATTCAAAACAGCTCCAAAGACATAGGTACAGTACTTGGTTCAAAGGTTCAAAATTACCATTTTGCAAAATAGTGCTTTTTATTTATGCCTGGAGTGAAAATTATATGTTCGGTAATTTTTGTGATAAGGAACTCGGTATTAATCACTGTACAAGAGTTGACTGGTAATTATTGAAGGGAGGTGTGTGCATCACATTTGCTTCAAAACCAGATATGACAGTAGAGATTGATGAAACGCTATTGTACAGGCAAAAGAATCACCAAGGACGAATATACCCCCAACAATGAGTTTTCAGCAGATACTGGAGATAAACGAATAGAATAAGAAATATACTTTTATTTATGAACATTTATAACTTAAGGGGAGACTATACTTTGTATATAATGTTAAATTTTAACCCGCCAATGTTAAATTTGCAATTTTTAGGTACATTTTTCATAGGACTGGTAAAAGATAGGGAAATGAAACTTTACACACTATAGGTGTTGGGTTCCTTCTCGAGCTACTGCCATTGTTTGAATTTAATCTTTGGACCATAACATTTTTTTTAAAAGTTACGAATAACATAAACTTTTTATAAATTGTTTTCTACGTGTTTTGCATATTACTAACTTTGGAGCACCTGAGGAAGTCATAAAAATGTCTGTATATGTGGCTATACAAGATAATTAACTTGTAAAAATTTCAGCCTGGTAGGTTAATTGGTTTCTGAGAAAAATGTACCTTAATGTTAAAAATTTTAATTTACGGGAAAAGGTAAGAAACAAGAAGGCACAAATGAAAAACAGTATGTAGACAAACAAGTAAATTTCCCATCAACAGTTGTTTAGAAAGCTGAACCAACAGCTGAGAATATTAAAAACTAAAATTCTCTTGGCACTTAAATGAGCCGTATAAAATTATGAAAAATATTCACTCTTCGTAACATGATAAATTTCTGTGTAAACCTGATAAAAACTTCATTTTTCATAAAAAAAAATATTTTTTGATGTAATTTAATGTTTTTCTGGTTGATCTACGCCTAAACTATTGAAAAACATAAAAAACCAAAAATCCAAATTTTGAGTTATAACCATCGTGCAATCTCCCCTTAAAAGAATATGACTCATGTACAGTTGTATTTTTGTTGGGTGATGATGTCTTTAAAAGTCTTGTGTTGCAATTATATGAGGTGATATAAAGGTGAAAAAAGTTAGACATGACTGGGAATCAAACCTGGGACTCCTAGAACAGAAGCCATTTACACTGACTACTATACCAGCAGTCTTATCAAATCAACTTCATATTCTTATAAACCAGTGTACTGAAGTAGAAATATAGTTTTGCAATTCTCCAAAAGAAGGCTGACAAGTACTCTAAATAACAATAATTCAATCACAAAAGCACTGAACCAGTATCTGTTTAAGAATAATTAAGCTTGGCTACCAGTAACTAATATTTTTAGGAGTTGCACAAATTACAGCTGAGGTAAATCTACAAGTCAATTTTGACAACTATAACTGTTGAAAAGAGAAAAACAAAATCAAACTGTATAGCTAAAATGTCACATATGTATGCATACAAAATCAACCAATTGTTTTTATGTGCAAAAACCATCAAAGATTAAATTTCAGAACCATTCATTTGTCTATACAGCTCAAAACTATTAAAGGGAAAATTGGTTCAAGAAGGTTAGCTTTAAGCTGAAATTGGTACTAAATATTCCATGAAATATAGTAACATAAATACAAATACAAATATAGTAACAGAAGGCAAATAATCTATACTAACTAAAACAAAATTTGGCTACTGTTTCCAACCAACAATAATGTTATTCAAAATTCATCTTCATAAATTACTTCACAGAAAAATTGCTGTTACTTAAGGGTACCCGGAAAGCATATCTCCATAATGTTAAGGTAAGGAACATTTTCTCAAAAACTATTACAGTTATCCTGTCCAATTTTTTTGTGGTTATTTTTCAGTGTTTTCAATGTCTTTTGAAATTACCACTTTTGAAAATCAATTTTTTTGCCTATTAAAGTGGAAAATAAATATTCAAACACATTATTTTACTGTAATATCAACTCAGTACATTGCAATTATGGTATAAAAAAAATGGCTGTGCAAAAATGTCATTAAAATCTGTTCACTGTTGGCTGAGAAAATGTTCCTTATGTGTCAAATATTGCTATTTATGGGAAACAAGAAAAAACTAAAAGAGAGCACATTATAAATACTGCAAAATAGTTGTTTCCTCTAATACATTCCAGGATCATAATCTGGAAATTCCTCAACTGTTACATTCACAGAACATCAACCTGACATGGTCTAATGCCGACATAAAGTTTTAAAACAAAGAAAATTAGGAATTTATCATTTGTCATTCAAAAAATAGAAAATAACATAAGGGTTCAATTTTTTTTGGGGGGGGATAAAAACTGTAAAAACCCCAGCAAATGATACATCATTGGAAAACTCTGAATTTTAATAATGAGAAAAAACCAGTTTAGTGAAAATTTTCAATTTTCTTCATTCCGGGTACCCTTAATATAAAAAAACAAATACTCATATCCAACGTACTCCACCTAACTTATATTACTCCTTCAAAAATCACCACATGAAAAATATTGTGATGGATGGTAAAGGTTTCTTGGTGATTATATAGAATCAGGGCCCATCACCGATTGTAATAACTTTTTTTTGAAATCAATACTTTTTTGTTTGCTGCATCTGAATATGAAGTTATTTTTTGCCCCCAAACCACTGTAGAATTAGTTATAAGCCCTTTTCTATCACATACTGACATAACTTCGCTTTTCATATAATTTCAAATTTTCCGTTATATTTGAATTAATTTAAACTTTAAATGCTCACTAAAATATTGTTATTTTAAGTAATTTTACCTAATGATCAAAGGATGTATATTTAAACATTTACAAAATTGCTAACCAATTAACATTTAACCTGTTAAAATACATTGTGACATGATTACAAGATGCGTCAAAAATATAAAATGCCTATACTAACCGATAACCTTTCATTTAAAACTGCAAATAGCACCTAATAACCTTTACGGCTGATTTTTATATAAAATTTAACTTTTTTTTTGCATCCAGGAGACTCCAAAGGGAGTATAGGACATGTTAAGATAAAACTGATAAACAAAAAGTTTATCACAATGATAAATTCATCACTGACCACCAAAAAATTGTTTCTGCTACTGCTTACTTCAGTAGGCTTGCCATGAACCCCATTGTATCAAATATCACACAAAATTAAAAATTAAAAAGCTAAACACAATGATAAATTCATCACTTACCGATAATTTTTTCCCGCTATTAACTTAGTAGGCTTATCATGAACCCCTTTGTATCAAATAGTACACAATATTTGTTTAATTAGAAGTTAAATATATTTCACCCAAAAACTATTTAGAAAGGAATTCGTGCACACTGTAAAATGTTTCATCAATCAAATATTGTTTTAGCTTTTTTTTTAAAATGACTTAAATTGTCACAACTTTTTGAACTTTGTGGCAATTTGTTGATGTATTTTCTACATCAATCTGTAAAACTGCTGAGTAACTGATAACCTACTCACTATTTACTAACTAATCAAGGTTAGGTAAAATTTCAGTGTACAATAACCAAGTGTACCAATACAAATAAAACAATTCAAAGATTGTTTTTGACAATGCAATATTAGATCAAGTGTCTCACTATAACTATCTGGGCTGCAATGCGAGCTTTGATCGGGACTTGAATATCGAAAGTAAAATAAATAAATTTCAAGCTATTTGTGGTACCATTAACATGGCACTAGGTAACAGAGCTAGAACAGAGACAGTAATGAAGTTCTACATTGTAATGGCAGCCCCAGTCCTTCTTTATGGAAGTGAGTCATGGGTTACCACAAAACGCCAAGAAAGTAGGATCCAAACAGCTGAAATGAGGTTTTTAAGAAGGGTGAAGAGCTGCTCGAGGCTGGATCTAATACATAACGAAGAAATTACATCCGAGTTGGGTGTATTTAACTTGAAGGAAAAAGTGGAGGAGTACCGGAATCAATGGCGGCAACATTTGGAACGGATGCCAGAGGAGAGAATACCTCGAAAAGTGACGGAATATGTTCCAGTTGGAAGAAGGGAGGTGGGAAGACCTCGAAGACGATGGCAGTAGTAGAGATGTAAGTGTTGGAATGTCTCGTGTTTCTGTAGACGTGCAGGATGGTTTGTGAGTTCGGAACAAGCTTATGCCTAATCCTTGATAGTAAGAAGAAGAAGACCAATACAAATTAATTTAAAACTGCTTATAGTAACTAATAACCTAATAACCATTTACTAATTAATGAAGATAAATTTCTTTAAACAAAACATTATGGGCAGGATAGGTTAGTTTAAAATGTTGTAAATCATATATTTTATAAATGAATAAAATATTTTCAGTGAAATTAGTAAATATAGTGACATTATTAATTGGTTATGAGCATTTACACGGTAAATGAAGGGAAATACCATGGCAAAATTTTAATTTATACGACAAAGTGAGGTTAAATTGGTAGTTGATAAAAAGGTTTATAACTAATTTCGTAGTAATTTGCGGGCAAAAATAAGTTCATATTCGAATTTAGCACACAAAAAATTACCAAAATTAGATTTTAAAAAATTGTGACGGGCTCTAATTCTATATAATTACCGGTTTCTCTCATTCATACACACACTTTTCAAAGAAAGGTAGCGACATTTTAAGCAAAAATCTGTTTTCATATTTAATACGTACGTACTCGAATATCGAAATTCTGCTTAACAAACAGTTGGAGGAATCTGTAGGAATCTTTCGTAAATTATTAATTGGAGGATATCATACAAAACACTTCATCAATACAAACATCAAATGAATACATAACCTATATACGTTTTGTTTATTTCCATCAGCAAGTCTGTAATAGGTACTGTATGTCTATGTCCACACCGTGGGATTTCTTTTCCTTTTTCAACTTGCGATTCGACATGCGTTGTCGCATGCGCTTAGAGGCATACCACCTTCCCGTACTCATTTGAAGAGCTTTATCTAAAAAAAAATATTATGAATATTTTTTAGCACTACACTAAATTATAGCCTGTTATTTCCTGCATTGATTGGTTTGACTTAGATTGTTTTATCTAGAAATTAATCGGAGATAACTTCAGCAATTTACGCAGAAAAGTACTCAGGTTTTAGCCAGTTTTCCGTTAAGTGGTTTTAAACTTCCGTTACTCGACCAGGCTTTTCATAAAAATCGGCGTTTAAGTACGTTGAAGATCAGAGTTTTTTCTATAACATGAATATTCTAAAAGTTAAATATAATGTTCAGTTTGAATATGCCGGCCATTTTTTTTAAAAAGTGCTCCACGAAATGGTAGGGAAATTATTTTTGGGCTGAACCATGCATTTTTACAACAGTATTATGACAAGCAAAGCGTTTATTTTTTAAAATAAAAATATCGTTAAATAATTCAATATGAGCTACGGAATGAGTTGCAGCAGGAAAACACAGCAATTTGTTTTTCTAAACGACTATACTCGGAGCGGATACCGCTATAAAGCTCAGTTCCTCTCAAGAAGTTTAAAGGCTAATAGAATTTTCTATTAACACCACATATCTATTTCTAATTACAAATGCAATATACGTGACACAATACTGCTGTAAAAATGTATGGTTCAGTCCAAAAATCATTTCCCTATCTCTACGTGAAGCCAAAATACACTTTTTAAAAAAAATGGCCGGCATTTTAAAATGGAACATCAGACTTCTATTTTTATCTGTTCATGTAGAGAAAACTCTGGATCTTCAACGTACTTAAACACCGTTCTTTTATGAAAAGCCTGGACGAAGTAACGGATGTTTAAAAACCACATTAACGGAAAACCGGCTAAAATCTGAGTACCTACTCTATACGTAAATTGCTGCATCTCCGACTAGTTTCAAAATAAAATTATCTAACTCACACCAATCAACGCAGGAAAGAACAAGCTTTAATTTAGTGTAGTGTTTAAAAATAATAGTTTTTTTTTTAGATAAAGCTCTTCAAACGAGTGCGGACAGATGAAATGGCATGCATACATCGCACGAGTGTGGACGTGTTAATCAATGATTCCCGATCAGCTGGGTGTATGACGATACACAGAACGGATACCTCATTGTTGGATTCTTTCTAGCTTGACGCCATTTTGTAAAGGGGTAGTTAACATAACGACGTGACATGAAGGCCTTGAAAAATTTTATTACTGACGAGTTAATTAACAAACATTATATTATTTGAGTATTAATAATTCATTCATTAGTTATAAAGAATGTGAATGTAAATCGTCAACGGAGGGTTCATCTACCTTGTGTTCACTTCTCACAGTCAACAACCTTGGGGTCGTTCTAATACTGACCCATTTCACCCCCAATCACATTCACAGTGATCAGATCGTTAGTGAATACGCCAATCATGGCGTCTGTTGTTACAGAATTTTTGGTTGTTTCTTTTATTTTAGTTATACCCATATTGTATGAAAATAGTAAATCATTTAGATATTATTTTAAATTTTTTCTCTATTATGGTATAATTATGGTAACATCGGTCGTGGTTATTCCGATTATGATGTGGCGTCCAAGGGATGTCAGTAATTTAATGTAAGTTTGATGGTTAGAAATTAGTTTGTAGAATGAGTACCAAATTGAATGGACAATACACAATATTTTAAAATAATAACTATTGTTATAATTTCCTTCACAGATTACTCTAAAATACTCCACTTTCGTTGTCAATTAAAATTAATTTGGCCAAATACCAAGATTGAAATTTGTACTTGTCACTAAAGGTTTGCTATTGGCAGGTGTATTTTGTTTTTGTGGTCTCTGCTGCAACTGACTTAGTGTAGTTCTCCAAGCCTCTCCCTTGAGTAAATTATTGCTTTAGACCTGTGTAACATTAACGTGTTGCTAATCACAACAATGAATTGTTTGAACAAAAACCTACTTATGCAGATAGGTAAAAAGTGCATCAATAAATTACCACAAGCTTTAAAAAGTTGTGAAAATTTTTAAAGTAAGCTAAAAAATAAAAGATTGATGAAACATTTTATTGTGTACAAGAGTTCCTTTCTAAATAGTTTTTTGATTGAAAAATAAATACATTTCTAAATATACACTGGGATTATTTGATAAAACTGATTGGATGCTTGCCGGCCGCATTGGCGCAGTTGGTAACGTGCTCGCCTCTCATCATGCGGTCAAATGCGGTCAATGCTTGGGTTCGAATCCCATTCAGGCATGGCATTTTTTCATACGTTACAAAATATCATTTCATCCTTCACCGTCTGCATTAGCAGTAACTGCAGAACAGTCGGACGTTAAACCAAAAAAAAAAAAAAAAAAAAAAAATGATTGGATGCTTATTAAAGTAAGCAAGTACCTAAATCGTGATAAAAATTAATTTAACATATTGTTAATATTTAGGCTCATCAGTTTTATCTTGATATACCCAATACTTTCATTCTGTAGTTTCCTAGATACAGTTAAAAAAAATAACTTGAGATTGTGTTGTGATAATGCTCATTTATAGTTTGTCCAACCTGAATTGGTGCGTGTACCATAGAGCTCTTATACACCAACACTACTAAAAAACCCTTTCTCACTGCTGTGGACCTCAAATCAAATAGCCTCATTTGCAATATTGATTCAGATGAAGAAGTCATTGCTTTGGCTCTTTTGATAAAACAGTGGTATAAGCGGCGAAGACAAAGGAAATATAGGATACATCCTTTTTTACATTCTAGAGCAATAAATGGCCACTTTAATACAATCTACAGTGAGATGAGTTACAGCAAGACAAGGCAAGGTTTTTTTTAATCTTCAGAATATCTATAAGTTGTTTTAATGATATTTTAAATATTTCAAGAAACAACTTGACGCGGTAAGATACAAATTAAATTAATATATTAAAATTGTAATGAAAAGTTCAGTATCAAAAGGTATCACTGTTCACTTCATAAGTACAAACTATTCACTAGTAACTGGATTTTTTTTTTGTTTAACGTCCAACTGTTCTGCAATTACTGCTAATGCAGACGGTAAAGGTTGAAATGATTTTTGTAACGTATGAAAATATGCCGTGCCTGAATGGGATTCGAACTCAAGACCACATGATGAGGGGCGAGCACGTTACCAACTACACCAATGCAGCCGACTCTAGTAACTGGAGTGATTGGTACAATCTCTTGGTAGTGCTGCTTCTGCTCTGGTGAGAAAGGAATGTAATGGTAAACCGCCACTGCTAGCTGTGGCGAAGCAGCGCTGCAATCGCATTAGTTTGTAGTTCTAGTATTAAATACATTGAAATTGGATACTCGCTGCAGCAGCATTGGTGTGTAAGACCTCATAGAGCTGTGATCATATCTCTTCATCCCTCGCCTTCATGTACAAGATAACTCATAAACAACGTGACAGAAAATGAGAGAATTATTCGTTTATTTTTCTTGATTAGAAGGATAAGATTTTTAAACAGTCTGTGGTCTTAGGAACACTCAGTAATTATGTAACTATAGGGTGATTCAAAAAGAGCGCCGGTTTTGATATATCAAATTAAGAGATTTATTTTATTGAAAAACTGAAAATAAATACATCAACAAGTTCATCTTACATTCCGATTTCATGTATGAAAAATGATGTCATGCATTCGTCCTCCTCTACTGCGCTGGCACGCATCAACTCTGTCCATGAAATTGGATATTACTGCACGACAAGTTTCGACTTCCATTTGCTCGATAACCCGTCGAATTTCCTCCTTCAAGTCATTGATGTTTCGGGGTTTATTATTAACAAAACCGTTTAAGTGGAAGTGCACCTCATCACTGAAAATGATTTTGTTTGCGATGGTGTCCTGCCGTTTTCTCAATACCCAGTCAACAAACTGTCGTCTCTTCTGGTGGTCTGCCACTTTCAAATGTTGCGTCAACTGAATTTTATATGGGTGATATTGGAGATCGTACCGAAGAATTCTCTGTACAGAAGAACATCGTAAACCCAATTGTTGAGAACGGCGACGTATTGATTTTGCTGGGCTAACAGCCACACTGTCATGAACCAACGCAACGTTCTACTTAGTTCGGCCAGAATGACGACGTCCAGAACTTTTAAGGTCGACTGTTGAACCCGTCTCAAAAACCTTTTTCATGAGCCTGCGAACTGTTGATTCATTCGGTGCTTCATTACGTCCTAGAGTACCGCGAAGTCGCCCGACAGTAGCCGCATAACTCTCTCCACTCTGGTAAAATGTTTTGACGATTAACACTCGTTGTGCAATAGTAAACTTCTCCATGGTTAGACACAAACTGCGAGAGTACTACTCTGCGAACAAGAGAAACTACAACTGAATCGTCAATCGGAATGTTCTCCGAAATAGAAATGAGGTCTAGCAATGTTGCCAACCGATAAACAAAAATTTATCAGCCGTTTAAAAACCGGCGCTCTTTTTGAATCACCCATTATTAGAGTTAATGCGCCAATTCAGTTTGGACATACAGTAGTTCTTCAAGTATTCAGATTTAGGTCTCTGATGATTCTAATCCAGAATTTTACATTCCACTGACTTCTGTTCAGATTGTCCTGCAAATTCGATGAATGAAGGCTTCATTCTTCTATTAATCTCTGAACATTTGAATTGTTATTTGGTCATCCAATGTAGCATGAATTATTACACCATTCCTTGTTGAAAAACCTACTTACATCATCAAAATTTTATTACTAATGATGGAAGCAAAAACCTAATCTGTATAATAACATAGTCCAAACAAGACTACCCATTTTCTTTCCAATTTCTCACTGATATTTTTTTAAGAGGTTAAAACTGTATCCATTGTTTCATAAACCATCATAAATAATGAGAAAGTGTTATACCTCCATATTTAATTAGTAATTACTTAATAAAGAACATTCATAAATTGTAATAAATAAAATGGTACTTCATCATGTCAGTTTCATTTGTACAATAAAACTGTACCAAGCACTTAGCTAGATGTCCCAGATTATTAAACAATTTCCAGGGTGCACCACATGGAGCAAATTCACTGTAGTTGATACAAATATTTGTTTTAGTATTTTTAAAAGAACATCAAATTTTTGGTCATTATCTGCTACTGTGGGTTAAAGAACAGTATTTGCGGGTTCTTATGTGCTAACATTTTCCCGACTCTGGCTGAGAACTGACCTCATCACCTTCTTCTTTGCGATCTAGCTGCACTGGAGGCATCTACTTCACCTTCCATTGCACCACTGCATTGATGTTAAACCAAAAAAAGCATCACTGCATTGATCCACTGCACCTAGGAGACATCCAAATAAAAAGATTTTATTTAAAATGCGTGAAATAAATACTGGTGTAAATTACCGTATAAATGAAATTTATCACCTTACCTTTGGTAGCTTTTTAAGTTTCAAAAACTTATGCGCATTTCGGTGGTACCACCTTCTTCAGAGCAATATTATTAAAATTAAAAATTAAATTTCAGACGGTGTTTCCATTCAGGCATTTTGATTAAAACTCTTTCGAAAATTGATATGTAAATCCTGGTGTTTTTAATATCTTAAAATTTTTCAGACCCTGGCTCGGAACCTTCTTGCTTTGTAGTCTAGCATGGTATTATCTAACAACCGGCAAAATGACACTAATCTCCACTAGTCGCTGATGGAGAATAGCTTCCCCCACCATGTCTGATTTTGTTCTGTTTCGTTGCTTGTACATGTGTTCTCATTGCAAAACATATAAGCGTACGGTTTCAATTTAAAATATGCAGCTTGGTGAAAGAACCGTCAAACACATTCCAATGGATAAGTACCACTTGCAAATTAATGAAATAATTTGTTAAATAATAGAACCTGCACCTAATAGGCATGTAAATAAATATTTTTATTTAAAATGCCTACAATAAAATCCTCATTCCCCAGTTCCCTGATGTACCGGGTGAGCATAAAGTCTTGCCCTGATTATAAAAATTTATTGCAGAATAACTGTTTGACTAATAATTTAAATTTGATGCTGTTGCATAGGTTAGTGTTAATAGTTTTTTTTAAGATTACTTACATTAGTAAACTTCAACGTGTGCCCCCTTGGTAGCTCGGAGAATGTCGAAGCGGTATTCCAGTTCCCGCCAGGTGTTTTGTAACATGTGTTCTGTCACAGTACCCACAGCAGCTTGTATCCTAGCCTTCAGTTCGTCAACGTCAGCAACTGGTGTGGCGAAGACTCTATCCTTGATATAGCCCCAGAAAAAAAAGTCAAGGGGAGTAATGTCTGGAGAGCGGGGTGGCCAGGGTGTTGGACCATCCCTTCCAATCCACCGATCCGGAAATGTTTCATCCAGGAAATTACGCACTATCAAAGCCCAGTGGGGCGGTGCCCCATCTTGCTGGAAAATTATCCATGGTTGATATTCTTCTAACTGTGGTGCAATGAACTGTTGCAAAACATCTAAGTAAATGTTAGCGTTAATGGTGTTTTCCGTGAAGAAAAACGGCCCGAAAACCTTATTATGCATGAGGCCGCACCAAACATTCACATTTTTGCTGTCTCGCTGTAACTGTACAGTAGCATGTGGATTCTCTGATCCCCATATACGGACATTATGCCTATTTACCATTCCACTGGCATGAAAGGTGGATTCATCGGTAAAGCATATGCGATTTAAGTAATCGTTAGCGCCGTCAATCCTGTTGAGAATCTCAGTTGCGAATTCTGCACGTCTCAGCAAATCATTCGGTTGCAAGGCCTGCACGATTTGCACTTTATAAGCATGCAACCTAAGCCTTTTATGAAGAATTTTCACCACACTTGCTTGCGGTATTTGAAGTTCACATGATGCTTGACGAGTTGATTTAGACGGACTCCGTTGAAACGATTCCCGAACAAGATCAACAGTTGCTTCACTCACACTAGGCCTGCCACTTCTAGGAAGATCTTCAACGCTGCCTGTTTCTTTAAACCTTTCATACCATCGCTTTATTGATTTAACATCAGGAGGGCTGCATCCATAAAAAGCCCGAAAATTACGCTGAACACTGATGGGCGATTTCGTTTCGTGAAACCAAAGCACACATTGTGCTTTCTCCTGCTTCAACGCCATTTCGCCAGCAACTAACGTGAACTAACAGACCATGTCATTGTTGAGGAGCACTAGCGCCATCTATTGGTCACAAAATCTACTAACAATAACCTATGTAACAGCGCCAGATTTAAATTATTACGTCAAACGATTATTCTGTAATAAAATTTTATAATCAGGGTAAGACCTTATGCTCACCCGGTACTATTATAGACTTGAAACTATGACTCCTGTTTTTGGGTACTAATGCTTTCTAGATGTTAAATAAAATATATTAGTGCCAAATTAACACTCTAAAATTTATTAATAATTTTATTAAGTTTGTTATATTTTTCCAGATTAGCATCAGTGCTGTGTTCACATATATCACGTTTGCTGGGCTTAAATTGGGAATTACGGGGTAAAGAATATTTAGAAAAAGATCAAGCATGTGTTATAGTTGCTAATCATCAGAGTTCTCTTGATATATTAGGTATGTATTTATTTGAAATTTTTGTTTAGAATAGGATGTGACTATGGGTCAGTTTAATTAGTAAGCTGATATAATGGTTAAGGAACATTAGTTGGGTGAGCGACTTGGTGTGGTGATCAGATGTCATTCATGTGAACAAACACCACTGCGTATATCTATTCTGCTATCTATTTTGCACTTGTTCACTTTCGGTTGGCATATGGAATTGTATGTTGGGGTAGTACATACATCACTCACATTTGTTCGGTGATTAATCTGCAAAAATCTTTTCCATACGCTATTAACGGATACAAAAAGCGCGATCATATGAGCCTATTCTAAGAATTTGGAGTCCTACCTCTCAGGCATTTATTTGTGTATAAGGTGCTCCTTCAATTCTATTGGGCGTGTGGTAACCGCAAAGTAATAATTGATCTCAATAAAACCAATTGTTCTACTAGGAATGCTGGAAAAATAAGGACAAGAAAACCAAATAGTACATTTTTTCAGAAGTCATTTCTCTATCTTGAGGGGCGGTTCGTCAACGCACTTCCATCGTATTTACACAGTATTATATCACCACATCGTATGAAACATAAACTTAAATATCATATCCTATCGATATACGAGCATGAATTGAGAAACTTTTCCTAGTTTTAAAATAACTGTTCTCTGATTATTTTTTGCTTTCCTCATTGCAATAGTTTTTTTGTTTCTGTGCTCGTTAATTGAATTAATTCTCATAAGTAAAAATATCCACATATATTCCCTAAAATTATTGTAAAGTAGTTTTAGTTATTAAAAAAGAAGTTTTTTCTCTATTAATACAATTGTACATAATCTAAGGTAATTTTTATAAATTTCATTGTTATTAAAATTATTATTATTATTTATATAAATTTAATGGTATTTTATCATTTATTTTTAATGCTTTTAACAAAAAATGTTTAATGTATTTCTTGTACCCTTTTTAGATTTTATAATAGTATTTTTTATAGTAGTTATATATTAATTTGTTTAAATAATTTTTTAGTTTACTTCTATGCGCGGACAGAACTCTTCGTGAAGAAGAGTTTTTGTGTATAAGTATATTTAGTTAAAAATATTGTAAATAGCTTAGTATAGTAATTTGTATTATGTTTAACTAAATAAAACAAATAAATAATAATAAATAAAACGAATAAACAATAAGTGACTACGAATTGGTCACACTAAACTGACACACAGTCACCTCATGACGAAACAAGACTCTGTTTACTGCAGACACTGCATCACGAAATTAACTGTCAAACATATTCTTGTGGAATGTCCTACCTTAAACACTATACGGAGACAATTTCACTTACCGGACAATTACAAAGACTGCGTTAATCACACACAGTACACAAAGACACTGGACTTTATACACTTTTTAAATATTCAAAGACAATGTTAATGCAAATAAAAGTGCAATTCATACAAAATAATTTATAATTTAAAAGTGTAAGATTCAATTGTAAAAGTGTAAATTTTATTTAACTCAAAAACATCGTTGTAAACCTAAAGTGTTATAATCTTATGTCATGTAATTAGTGTTTTTTATGTAATGGGGTCGCTAAAAACTTAGAATGTTGATGCGACCATAATAAACCAATTATATAAAAAAAAACAAATAAATAAATAAATATTCAAATCCTTTCCATAAGAAGCCAGCAATAAATTGAGCAGCTGTTTGAAAATTGAACAGTTCCTGATTACAAAAGAAAATATTTTCTGTAATAAAAAATAACATGAATTTATTTTGTTTTACAGGTATGTTTGAAATTTGGCCGGTAATGCAGAAATGTACAGTTGTTGCAAAGAAAGAATTATTCTATACTTGGCCATTTGGACTTGCTGCTTGGTTGTGTGGGTTAATATTTATTGATAGACTTAATTCTGAAGCTGCTAAAGATGCAATAAATCATTCTATTGACAAACTAAAACAGGATAAGGTACGAATTAACTTTTACACAATAAAATTTTATAGTTTTTTTTTTTGAAAGAGTACTTACTGTATCTATTAATACTGAATCGTGTTGTTTTTTAAAGCAACAATTTTTTAAAATGTTTTTAGATACCTGATACTTGGATGTTGTTTAGATACCTGTAAATAAAATTAGTAAACTGGAGTTTTTATTTTACCAAACAGTAGGCCTAATGTAGAATGATTGGAGAGTATTATTGATACATTTTTTATATTATGTATATTTATTTTTTTTGAAAAATATATAATGTGTAAATACTATGTCAGTATAAAATGATCTTGCAGAATCCATATGTGTATTTGTATCACATTGAATTGAGAGATTTACTGCTGAAGTGGAAGCACATTTTTTGTTGGCGATAGTGAGAATTATTGAAAATTGTTACCTGAATTAGTTTATTTTGTAACTGTAATCAGTTCAAAATTTCTTGAAAATTATTAAATTGAGCCTGATCTCTAAATGTTTCACACCAGATTTTTTTTATAGTAGTTCAGTTTTTAAGTATTTCTTCTTCTTGTCATGTCTATCTGGTTTGGATGTTGGCAATCATCATGGCTATTTTGACCTTATTAGTCCCAATCCGGAATAATTCCATGGAGCTCTTACCGAACCAGGTTGTCAAATTGGCGAGCCAGGAAATTCTACCAGGATTCCTCTTTCCCACTATTTTCCCCTGCGGAATGCGCTGTAGAAACACACCTTTTTTGATTCCATACTACATTTGTTTTTAAATTTCATTTGAACTTAAATTTTAGTTGTTTATTTACCTTTTAATTTATTTTTTTTGTTTTTCTTTTCAGTTTGTATTTGGATGCACCTGTTTGTTAATTTTATTTGGCGTATAGTTTTCCCTGAATCATTAGGTATTGGTTTTTTGTTTGCTATTATTATTTTTATAATTTATTATTTACAATTTAATTCTTTGAACAGCTGAAAGTGGCAGGTAAGTTTTTCAAAATATGTTTGAAGATGTATAAATGGGACTTCATCTTGTCAGAAGTTTAGTTTCTTATAAAAACAAAGGCAGAGATATTTGAAGCTCTGTATACTCTTAAGATATGTCACAAGGAAAAATATAATTACATTAGAAAAAAATTAGATGTAACATTATTAAACTACATGTTTATTTAATTATGGTCAGCGCAACTGGCTTCTATGCCAGGGGGTTTGATTCCTGGTCAGGTCTGACATTTTTCATCACTCATTTTTATCTGTAACCAAAATACAGAAACTGCATTATCAGTAGTTTACCAACAGTCAGACAAAAAGTAAAAGAAGTTTATTATGAATGATGTAAATTACAGAATGATTGGATTGTTTACCATTTCATGAATAGTGAAAGGTTCTTGTTTAACAAATCATAAATGCTCCAGATGACCTAACGTTTGGGTTATTTCTGGATAGTAGGTTAAGTTATTGGTTACTTAAGATAGCAAAACAACTCAGTCTTTCATGAGTTATTGTGGTATAAAGAGATTTGTGTGACAGAACCCCATAAACTATTCCGAACACAAGTCCTTTTTATGAATTGCATCATCTTCTGGAGGACGTAACAGTTAATAAATTATTCTGGGGCTGTTCATTTAAAGAAACATCAGAGCCTCTGTATAGTGTTTAACATTAAGTTTGCAATAAACAAAAAATATGGTACGATAACAGAATGGGGGGAAGGTAACAGATAACAACTTTTGATTTAACATAAATTAGGTATGTCCACACTCATTCGACGTCAAATGCAACATCGCATGCGCTTAGAGGCATGCCACCTTCCCGCACTCATTTGAAGAAATTTATCTCAAAAAAAAAAACATAAATATTTTTGTACAATGCACTAAATTAAAGCCTGTTCTTTCCTGCATTGAATGGTTTGATTTAGATTGTTTTATTCACAAATAAATCGGAGATAACTCCAGCAATTTATGCAAAAAAATACTCAGTTTTTAGCTGGTGTTCCGTTAATGTGGTTTTTAAACGTCCGTTACTCCATCCAGGCTTTTCATAAAAATCGGCATTTAAGTACGTTGAAGATCAAAGTTTTTTTTATAATATGAATATTTTAAAAGTTAAAACTCATGTTCTGTTTTAATATGCCAGCCATTTTTAAAAAAGTGCTTTTTTGGCTCCACGTAAGGGTAGGGAAATGATTTTTGGACTGAACCATGCATTTTCACAACGGTATTATGTCAAGCAAAGCGTTTATTTTATTTAAATAAAAACATCGTTAAATTATTCAAAGTGAACTTAATTATTCAGAATAAGTTGCAGCAGGAAAAACACAGAAGTTTGTTTCTCTAAACGACTATACTCGGAGCGGATACCGCTATAGACCTCAGTTTCCTCTTAAGAAGTTTAGAGACTAATTGAATTTTCTATTAACACCACATATCTATTTCTAATTACAAATGCAAAATACGATTCATGGCACAATACCGCTGTAAAAATGCATGGTTCAGTCCAAAAATTATTTCCCTCTGTTTACGTGAAGCCAAAATACACTTAAAAAAATGGCCAGCATTTTATAATGGAACATCAGACTTCTATTTTAAAATGTTCATATAGAGAAAACTCTGATCTTCAACATACTTAAACGCCGTTCTTTTATGAAAAGCCTGGATGGAGTAACGGATGTTTAAAAACCACATTAACAGAAAACCGGCTAAAATCTGAGTGCTCTTTATGCATCTCCGACTAGTTTCAAGTTAAAATAATATAAGTCAAACCAATCAACGCAGGAAAGAACAGGTTTTAATTTAAGTGTAGTGTTCAAAAATATTAGTTTTGTTTTTTTGAGATAAAGCCCTTCAAATGAGTGTGGATAGATGATGTCATGCCTCTAAGCGCATGCGATGTCGAACGAGTGTGGACATAGCTATCAAGATAAAAATATTAACATTTAGTTCATCTAAATTCATTCTACTGACAAACTGAATGATTAATTTTTCACAGGTAAAGTTATGGATATTTCCAGAAGGTACGAGGAAGAATACCGGTGAAATACATAGTTTTAAAAAAGGTGCTTTCCATACAGCAATAAACGCAAGGTTACCTATTTTACCTGTTGTTTTTACTCAGTTTTATTTTCTTCATAAATCTGAAAAAAGACTTAATCCAGGTACATTTTTATTCATTTTTTGTTGAGTGATTACATTTTATTTCCTATTGGATCTTATTTTATGGTATTATTTGAATAAAAAATAATGGTTTTATGATGAGACAATGAAATAATCTAGCATTAAAGTGGTCCATAGCTTCATTCAGCCAGCCTATGGTGTAGTGGTCAGTGCAACTGGCTTCTATGCCAGGAGCCCCAGGTTGATTTCCTGGTCAGGTTTGGCAATTTTTTATTACTCATTTTCATCTATCCTCATAAGAGTTACACTAAGAAAAATACCTCACCCAATTTTTATTTGTTATGAATTAAAATATACAAGGTGAACCTTGGCGGGTAAACCTGCACAAAAGAGTAAATTTGTTTGTATTGACGTCTCTTGCCTCTTGGTATTCCCCCTAATGGACGACTATCCATTAATTTCCTGATGAATGGCAATAGTTTCTAAAAATAATCTAAAAAAAAATATAATTTCTCTAAAAAGAGCTGTTAAAAACAAAAGCAAAATATAGCAGAACTCACTGTACACTACTCAAAGTAACATCCCCGTTGGAAAGTCCAAAGCGATGTCTCTGCCAATGTTTGTTGAAATTTAATTTTGTTGAACTTGCCCCTCTCCCCCAACCTGAAATAGCTTTGTGAGATGTGTTAGGGATACATAGAGGAAGAGAGACATATATGCGTAGGGTAGTGCTGCATTTGGTGTACAGATGCATCGCTTACCATATTATTATCTTTATTTTATACCTCCTATCTTACGGTCATAAATCAAAATATATGATTTTGGTTAATTTTGTGCAAATCTACTCAGACGATTCATTTGAGCCAACTTTGGGGAAAATCGGTGAAGGTTTAGGTTGTTAAAATCGAGTTGAAAAAAAACCTGCTCGCTATTAATATATAGAAGCTCTATACTGAATTCACCGAGTCTAGAGACATGCTTCAACAAATACATGCATTGTTCACATGATATTAGTACTGCCGGTTGCCTAACTGATGCCGGCTATTGGATAATGAACCGCACTTACGTAAAAATAATTACTTTCTTTCCTTTTAAACATTTAACAAATTTTCGTGATCTATTTCATTAAAAATAACTCACACTGTATATTATGCTAGGGATAATCCAACAAAGACTGGTGTTAGAAGAATGCGTAATGACCTTGGTTATGCGTTCAAACAACAGCTGTCACGTGATCCATTTGTTTACTGCGTGTCTCCAGACTCGGTGAATAGACTATAGTTTGAACATTTTATAGTAAACAATGTTTATCTTCACATGCAGTGTGTAATTTTTGCTGTTAGTATATAAGGGACACATTACTGTCAGGACTATTTAAAAAGTCAACTCTTTTTTAAATCCCTAATGTATGTACGTTGCAATCTGTTCAATTTAAGAACATTAAGCAACCCCATGACCCAATGAGATAAGGATAATGTATAGATGAGGTGTAGTCTTGTACAGATTCATTTCCGAGATAGTGTGGTTAATTAAACTCCAACCATCAATGTACAACGGTAACCACTGTCTGGTTTTCAAATTTACATACAAGTAACTACGTTTACTAGGATTTTAACCAGGAATCTTTGTCTCTGAAAATCTGCTGTTAAACATGTGACTCATGGCGACGAATTCAGTACTAGATCAACCCGATGGGTCAAAAAAAAAACATTAAAAATTTTAATGAACTAAACTAATTTAACCTTTCCCGAGCGGCAAATGGATATATGTATTTGAGAGGCCGCTATTCTACTAAGCAGCAAAGGATTATATACAAGAGATCCTACATGAATATATTTTATTATTAGTTAGTTCATCAAAATGCCGTTGGAGGTCGTAATTCATTTATTAAAACAGTTGGCATTCCTGCAATACAACATGATAATTTTGTCCCTTCACCAGCTGACAACCCGTTTAACCTGAAGTCTTATGTATGTTTACGTTTGTTAATTTTATGAAAAACTCAAATTATTTAGGTCCATACATACAAACACATAATAAGACTGCCCTGGTGGCGCAATCGGTAAGACAACTGACCGCCATACCGAAAGTCACGGTTTCAATTGCCGACTTTATAATTTTTTTAAAAGTTATATATAAAAAATAAATATTATTAAAATGTTTTGAATTTTTTTTAATGAAAAAATGCTCACTGTGAGAAAGTAATTGTGATTTTAATTCATTTGGAAAGGGTTAAAAAAAATTGTCATCCTCACTGTGAGAAAGTCATAGTGATTTTAATTCATTTGGAAAGGGTTAAAAAAAATTGTCATCCTTTTGTTTACAGGCCGTGTTGTTATAACTGTACTTCCACCTATTGAAACTGATGGACTTACTACTTCCGATTTACCTGACCTAATGGATAAAACAAGAAATGTAATGGTTGATGTGTTTAATGACACATCAAAAAAATTAAAAGATGAATTACTTATGTAATGAGTATTAAATAGGTGCAGTACAAGTTAGTAATAATGAATCAGAATATCATCGTTGTATACTGGTTGATTTAATTTTCTTCATAATAAATTCATTGTAGATCGATTCTAGAGCTCCTCTTGACATTTATTACCAAAGACGTTTTTAGATATTTTTGGACAGTTGTTGAAGAGTCAAAGATATTACATTGAATTAAATAAAATTTTAACTGACCAATAAGAATTTTAAATATTAATCAGTGACAAGGACTTACCATGTAGGATTCACCACATTAACGTATGAGGGGACCCAAAAAAAAAACCGGACTGAGAGTGTGCTGCCATTCATAGGCGTAGTGGAGACAAAGAACTGTCTAGACGACGTCAGTTTGTAGGTTAACATTTGATCACAGTGTTGTGTTTCTCTTACTGTTGTCATGATTCGTCTGCGATGTCATCAAGGCAGATTTAAAAGAACAAGAAGTGTGTTTGAAATTTTGTTTCCTGCTAGAAAAATCGACAACGGAAGCTTACCAAATGCTTCAACAGGCTTTCAAGGAGGATGCTATGCGCTGCACATAACTTTTCGAGTGGTTTGAGCACTTAAAACGTGGTGAGATGAGTGTTGAAGGCCATGTTTATCCTGGGTACCCTTCAACATCTCAGAACAATGAAAACTTAAAAAAAAAATTGCTAAAATATCAACGAGGATTGTCGTTTCATGATCGATGAAATTTCAGAAGAGATAGGCGTGAGTTGGAGCTTGTGCCAGCGGATTTTGACTAATATTTGCAAATGAGAATGTTGCCGCTAAATTCATTCCTCGCTTTCTCAAACAGGATTAACAAAACATTGGATTGAATTTTGAGTCAGGAATTGAAAACGAGATTGAAAGTGATCCAAACTTTTTGACCAGTCATTACAGGTGTTGAGAGTTGGTATTACGGATATGACCCAGAAACCAAGCCAGTGGAAGATTGGTTTGACGCTTTATGACGTCGGAGGGGGAACATGACAACAGTAAGAGAAACACAACATTACGATCAAATGTTTCCCTATAAACTGATGCCATCTGAGCAGTTGTTTGTTAAAGGTCTCTACTAACCCCATGTAGCGGGAGAACTCTCTCCTAAGTTTACGAATGGCAGCGCGCTCTCAGTCTGGTTAATTTTGGGCATTCTCGTACATTATCGATAAATGTGTGTCTTCTGTATTAAAGAAAACTTATTGAATTCTTCCTTGAAATGTTTGGATTATTTACATTGACGCCAAAAAATAGGTACAAGTTTAAAGACTTCCAACTGGCTCTTTTTGATACAATGTACATGAAAAAATTTAGAGATAGGTTCAAGTACTTATTGTTCCAATTATTAACATTTATCTGTTTGCTAATAGTAATATCTTGATCTTTTTCTGAAAAATTTTGTTGTTAATTAACACGTTGGTGCCAGATTATGCCTTTAGGTGTCAAAAGCGAGTGTCTTCCATGTGCCAGATGACAAGGCATCATTGCACCTAATTATTTTCTATAGCTTTTGTTTAAACTACAGCACATTGGCAGTGTTATGGTAAGGTTGTTTTCAGTTACCTGTTGTCGGGAATTTTTTAACAAGTTTTGTAAGTGGCCATTTAGTAGTAATTATGAGTAGAAGTTTCAGAAATTTGTAGATATCATTAATAAAAACATAAACTGAAGAAGTGGTAAGTAAATAAGAATGATTGTTTGTGAATACAGATTATGCCTAGATTTTTCACTATGGCATGGCATGCCATGATTCTTGCCTCTGTGCTCAACGTGTTAAATTTACTTTTATTCATGAAATTGGAGTGTTACTAATGCATTATTACAAGAATTTTAATTTGTTTGCACTGCCAAAAGATGACTTTCACTGATGATCTAAATGAGCAATAGAAAAGAAATCTGTGCAACTGGAACACTCCTATTTTTTGTTATTTTATCCAAGAATAAATCAAAGTAATCTTCTTGTTTTGTTATAATTATTTTAAATAAATTTTAATGAGTTTCTCTTAATTTTGTTTGTCTGTCTGTCATTTCATTACACTTTATTTTGATCTTCTACAAATAGTTTACTATAAGTCAATTTATCATGATCATTATGAATTACAGTGGGTAATGGTACATTCAGTGGAACAATATGTATTTTACGTACGAGGCGTGGCAATTAAATAACCAAACAGGTGCTGCTACCTGCAAATAGCAAACATGCTGCAGCAGGTTTGAATGTATCTGTGCCTGTTGATGCTTCCCCAACCCTTAGCTCGATGAGAATGGTTGGACATTGCTCAGTTTTTCGCCTGTTCAAGTCCTTGCACTAATGTCTCGTTGATGGAGTGTTCAGATGGAGCAAAGAGTTAACCTCAAGTTTCTTGTGAAACTGGGAAAAACCACTACAGAAGCTCATTCCTACCATTTAAAAGGAAGTCTATGGAAGTAAACTTTTATTGCACACAGAAGTTTTTGAGTAGTTTAAAAGGTTTAAGGAGGGAGGTAAAATGACCCAGGATGATCCGGGCCCTGGACAACCCTCAACATCCAGAAAATAGGTAAATTGAAAGTCATCTACACAAATATGGCCATGTCCGAACTCTGTTCAAATCTCAGGAATTAACAAAGAGTGTGTCCTTTAGATTTTGCATGCATTATTGAACATGCAGAAAGCTTGCGCAAAAATGGTGGAAAAAGGAGTGAAGAATGAACTTGAAATGACCTTTTAAACAACAATAATAATGATCCAGATTTGTTAGACAGAGAGATACATTGTGGTTTTTACCTATGATCCTAAAACAAAGCACAAATTGATGCATTGAAAAAGCAAAAATGATGTTTTGATAAGCATAAAATCGTCTACGTTCAATGGGTCCCTGAAGATCAGACAGTCAATCAACATTATTACGTTAAGGTTCTGGCTACCCTACATTAACGAGTGAAAAGTCAAGGACCTTTAGTGGAAGAGCAATTCCTTGGTGCTTCCCCAAGACAATGTGCCAGCCTCATTCTGCCTTGTCTGTGAAGACATTCTTTGCTAAATATGGCATCACCATATTGGACCACCCACTGTATTCGCCTGACCTGGCCAGCTGACTTTTCTATTTCTAAACGTAAAATCTGAGCTTAAAGGGACAAGATCTGATAGTGTGAAAGCAAAAGAGATGGAGGTTCTCAACAAATTGACAGAAGCGGGTTTCCTGCACTGGGAAATTAATATGGAGTGTTGTAGGGATTGGCAAGGAGAGTATATCGAAGGGCATAAACTTTGTAATGTAATTGGTGATCAATAAAATGTTTTAAAGCTTCAGTCCAATTATTTAAATTGCCACCTTTAAAAGCCTTTAATTGCCACATTTAAAACCTTTACTTTTTGGTGACCCTGAAAAAAGCCGGTGTAAACCTTAATGAGTTGGTCCTAAGAAGGATCGCTGTGCTGGTCTCGAAGGAGACCAGTGTAGGCAGCGCATGGCTGCTGCATGTTCCAAAGTATCTTCCTTCTTTATATCGTGGATGTAGCCGGTTGATCTTGGTTGGAGATGCAGAGTGTAATCATTGTGGTGGTCGAGGAGCTGGGCGACACGGCATGTAGTCGTCCAGTGGAAATATCATCTTCTTTTGCAGTAGTGCATCGATGGCTGCTGTGTCGGATCCGGCGCACATAAGGCTTGGTCGAGGGACCGCTGTGAGCATCGCTCGCGGCATTGGGTGATGACGATCCCGGTCAATGGCTTACAGTGTTGGGTTGGCGAGCAGAAGCATAATATTCTGTCTTGCGGGGTCATCGATGAATCTTCACTGGAGTCCGGTAGCCGTGTGTCAATGGTGGATGTCTTGCCTGCTAAGTGGATTGGAATTGAATCTCCTCGGGCTCAGCGGAGCGCTCTATATAGTCCCGAGAGTGGTGTTATTGGCCTTGGCCACAAAGGCCTCTGTCGGTATGCTGCTACAGGCCTACCGCCCCTTTCGGAACTATTGGGGGTCCCCTCTGTCACTAAGCTTTGATAGCCGACAGCACAGAACCTAATCACATTTTTAATTAGTTTGACAGTGGAAAAGCAACCATTAATGGCTTGGAATTGCTGTACAATACTAGTTAAAACTTTATATTAAACATATTACTCTTCAATACAGAACTTGAAGTATTCAATTTGCTTAAAAATCTGGTTGAACATCTCTTCTTTAACAATTATTTTGTAAATAAATACATTCTTTTAGAAAAGGAAAAACACTAAAAAAAATAAGTTTATTTAAAAATTCATATTATATATTTCAGATTGAAAAAATTTGTTAAAAAAATTACAAATAAAATTCAATAATAATTAAACAAATTTACGCCATCAACCTTCTGATCAGCAATACTGACAAAAAATTTAGTTTTTGTTAACTGAATATTTAATTTTTTAATAAATTCTTTTATTCCTATATGTTTAGTTTAGTTGATTTTGTCTCAAACTTTGGATGACATTGGTATTAATACAAAAAATGAAAAGAATACTACGGTAAGGGCCTGTCCTGTAAAAATAATTATACATGACTTTTTAAAAACTAAAAAAATTTAACATTTCGATAAACAAATTTATAATAAATTGCATTTTATTATTTTAAACAGAACAGATACATAAGATAACTCAAAAATTGAACTTGCAGTTAAATATTTGTGTAGGTAATAAATAAAAAACATAGATAATATTAAACTTCAATTATCTTGAATACATTCACCAGGAGAAGACAACGAAACTATGATAGATATCTTGTTATAGAAGTTGAAGCCTGAAATAGTTATAATCTCGTTGTATTCCTTCTACAAATTTGTTTATCAATTTTCGTTAATGTTGTGACTTTTTTTATTCTTGTACCTCCCATTAACATAAAATACTACATAAAAATAGTTACACGACAAAACCAATGAAAATAACATTAACTTACGAAGATTGTATTAAAGTAATAACAAACTGACCAAAAAATTGACACTACGAAACGATTAATATTCCATAATATTAATTGAATATGTTAAATTGATAAATATTTATTTTTTTCTGATATAGTTTTTCGTTTTATGAGCACTGAAAGAATTTCATATTCATTTTTCGTTGCAAAATGATAAATATATTTTGTTAGTAAACAGTAAATAATATTGTTTTAAACATATATATTATTACGGGTCATGAAACATTTTAAGAGCCTAATTACGAATTATTTCCTATAACCTGAAACAAAAAATACAAAAAATTATAATTATATCTCACAATTTCTATTTTTACAGTACATATACAATAATAAAAAGTTTTTAGTAACAACTAAAGAACAAATTTCCCTCAATAGTATTTACAAGCACATATTTTTTAATAAACTATTAAATTTAAAAAAAATTTGTTTATTTTCATGACAGTTTAGGAATCAAAATAAAGTAAAAGCTCCTTAATTTGTCGTTCTCTCATTTAGAGTTTACAGGGTTTGTGCAATAAGTAACCATACTAAGGCCATAAATAAAAAATGATTGCAGATATATTCCGGTCCTGATCCAAGGCTAACTTTCGATGCTTGCCAATAATAAAGTTTTCCCCAGGTCGAGTTACAAGCCCTGCACTGGATAGTCCAGTGGTGGGGCTGCCACCTTAGAGCCTCTAGATGGGCCCTGGGTTTCATTTGGAGACCCACCTCCTAGGTTCGTCTGCCCTCTCCACCGTTGGGAAAATTCCTCCTATGCTTTAGAGACTGTTGACCATTTTTCCAGACTCAATTGCCCTGGATTTTATTTGGGTTGACTCCTTAGGCTCTTCTGCCCTCCACGTAATTAGGAATCCTCCATCTCCGCCATGAAGACCGTTGACCAGATTTCACTTCAGTTTTTCCACAGGTACTTATTTGGCTATCCCTTATTCGTACCTGCCTGCATATCTACAGGACACTCCCTATCAGCCATTGGGATGCGCTGAGTCGGGGTTGAGGCCTCCCATCTCAGTGTCTCATACAAGATTAAGCTTAGCCCCTTCTCGATTCAAAGCCAAACCCTCGCATAAACTGACCGAGTATGTATGTAACGAAGCTATCCACGCCGAATTAAATGTTCAGTCACTGTTGGAAACGTTCAGAATATATAAAAGAAACTGGTCCAACCATTTACTTTGCATGCCAGCTCACAGACTTCCTCTGCGAGCATGGAAATATAAACCTAGAGGGAAGCGAGGCTTGGGAAGACCTAAAATGAGATGGATGCCGGAACAGGCCACTGAGCCTAATCCTTGACAAATGATGATGATGATGATATTGCAGATGATACTGTCATTCAAAATTCTATAAAGTTTTCTCCTTGGCCATCAAGAAACCGCTACTAGTGGTTTTTTCCAGTTTTGGTAACATCCAGGAAGTCATCAACTGCTATGCTGTTCAGAAAATGCATCGTAACCCTTTAAACAACTGTGTCCATTCCAAAATGCCCTTACAGCTTCAGGAAGGGAAAGAAGTTGCAAGGAGCAACTTTTGGGCTGTAGGGAGTTGGGGTAGCATTGCTATGCCACTCTTGGCCAGCAGCTTAGTCACAATAAGGGACTCGTGACTGGGCACATTGGCATCATCGAGAATCCAGGTATTGGTGAGTTCTGGTCAGATGGAGTGGATCGTCGCTGTTAAATGTTAGAACACTTTTGTGATATTTAACTCTTGATCTAATATATTCACACTTTTAATGGATTATTAGAATTCAAAAGTTGACACACCTTGGTCACATTGTAATTTGTTAATGTTAAAACTAGACATCCTGCACATAGTTCATTTTGCACCTGTTCTAGGCCCACCTTAGCTTTTTCCCTCTTAACACTTTAAAGACTGACATTTTTTTTGTAGTTTTGCCCATGGACTGCCATTTTCAGGAATTTTTAAAAATTTATAACAAATCAACCATTGGGCATAAATTCAAAAAGTAAAGATTAAATTAAAGATCATAATTAGTAGATTACTTTTCATTTATTAAGATTAGGATTACTAACATTATAATGATAAAGATGTTTGACTGAAGAGACGTATGTTTTCTTGAATTTAAAAATTTTTCACCGTATTATCATAATATATAAGAATAATAAAATTAATTATATGAGTTTAATTCTTACTAATTACCTATTTCTAATAACCAATTTACTTTTTTTATTTCTTAAGTAAAATTTTAAAACAAAACTAAGTATTATAATAACTAACAACAATGCGCAGAAGTACCGGGAGATCGCTTGCTCACGCTCGATAATATCGATATCATCAATGTTGTAAGATCAATATATTATATTATATGTTATAATACTGTAAGATCGATATATTCGATAATCTGACAACATTAGGACTATGAGTGTACTCAATTAGATTCAGAATGAACTAAATTAAGTGACAGCATAGACGGCAATCGTATACGATATGAGCTAATGGATATAAAACTAAGTGAAATAGGCGCCCGTATCGTGTACGGGTGCCGTCCTGAAAGTGTTAAAAACACTTCTTGGGTTTGTGACTTTGTCCTTAAAAGCCACATGAAGTTTTAAAGAGTCTCAATGGTGTTTTCTTCAGTTTAATGCAAAACAGTGAAAGTAGTTTAAAACTGCACTGTATACAGGGTGATTCATGAAGTTCTCCCCCCACTTCTACAGCACATTGTACTAGTAAAAATAATGAAAAAATGTTATATAAACATAGGTCCGAAAACGCCTCGTTAGCGAGTTACAGCTAGCGAAAGTTTCGCCTGGATTTCAGTTCACCAGGTGAAATGAGGTCTTCCTGGAATTGTGGTAAGGTAGATTAAGGGGCGAATTCAATCATTTCTTATGGTTTTTGATCTGATAAATTGAATAAAACAGGTCCCAGAACTGTAAGTTAAATAGTTTTTGAGAAAACCAGTGTCAAATGCAAAAAATGGAGTGAAAATCACATTTTTTCATCTTTGGGCAAGAATAACTTTGTTATTTCACCAAGAAACAGTTAAAAATTTTCAATAAAAAATGTAGAAAATTTTATTCTGAACAAACCGGTGTAAATAAAGTACACAGAAAGCGAATAGTTTTTGAGAAAACCAGTGTCAAATGCAAAAAAATGGAGTGAAAAAAACACATTTTTTCATTTTAGTTTTTCCGGTTAATTTTACTTTGTACTCTTATGAATAAAAACTCATTTAATCAAACATCTATTCGCTTTCTGTGTACTTAATTTACACCGGTTTGTTCAGAATAAAATTTTCTACATGTTTTATTGAAAAATTTTAACTGTTTCTTGGTGAAATAACACAGTTATCCTTGCCCAAAGATGAAAAAATAAGTTTTTCACTCCATTTTTTGCATTTGACACTGGTTTTCTTAAAAACTATTTAACTTACAGATCTGGGACCTGTTTTATTCAATTTATCAGATCAAAAACCATAAGAAATGATTGAATTTGCCCCTTAATCTACCTTACCACAATTCCAGGAAGACCTCATTTCACCTGGTGAACTGAAATCCAGGCGAAACTTTCGCTAGCTGTAACTCGCTAACGAAGCGTTTTCGGACCTATGTTTATATAACATTTTTTCATTATTTTTACTAGTACAATGTGCTGTAGAAGTGGGGGGAGAACTTCATGAATCACCCTGTATACTCTGCTGCTGTTACAGTCTGACTAAGTCCCCATTATCAAGAAACATTTAATGAGCATTAAAATACATACATATTTTTATTATGCAAAATACAAAATACTGTATTATTTTACAGTAGTAACGTACAGTTCAGCCGTCCTAAGTTTGCTCCTACTGCCAACAAACCTAAGCCAGCTACTACAGGGTGCACGCTAGAGTCCGCGACTTAATGGATGTTGTATTCCTATTAAGTTAACTATGTTTTAAATTATATGTACTTAAAACATCAGTCATTATATGATGTTGGCCTAACAATTTCATTTATAAAAATACTTTTAAAAGTATTTTGTATTTAAATATTTTTGAAAGTATTTTGTTGTTACCTTTTAATCAGCGTGTACTCATTTTTATACAATGTGCATGCTCAGTGACATCATTATTTGTTTACATTAGGAGCAAACTAAGAAAGGCTGGACTTAAGGTGATTTTTAAACCTATTATCACAAATTCTTCAGGTTAATACTCATTTTATTCATTTCAGCACTCACACAATCCCAAACATGAAAAATTACAAAGGTTTTACTGTATAAAAGAGTTATTGCTAATAGTTTCTAAGAGACTTTACACTACTTTGTGTCTGGAGATTTATAACATCTCATAAAAGATAAAAAGATAGCGTAGTGGTTAGCGCATTGGCCTGCCACGCGGAGGTCCCGGGTTCGATTCCCAGCCAGGGTCTGGAAATTTTCACGTTTCAAATCCCGTAGTTAAAGTTACATTGATACTGTTTTTAATTGTACGCTGGTCCGTAGTTCATATTTTGCCCACTATGGCGCTGTGATGGGGTTGCTGCTGCCGATAGAATGCGCCAGCGGTCATACCTCTCAAAGCGCATGTACCAAGTGGCAACATATGGGTCTGTGCATTAGCGATGCAAGAGTTGAGCCAGTATTGATATTCTCTGTGTTGCGAGAATCGATACGGGGAAGTTGACATCTCAACATTGAGTTTTCATTCCGTCATCTGTACCTCCATCCCCTACCCTCGCTTCACCGGCGACTGCTCCCCTTCGGAGGCAGCGGTACAGACGACCCCGATTCACTTCACCGGTGACTGCTCCTCCTCGGAGGCAGCGGTGAAAGGTTATCGCTGCGTCGGCGGCTGCTCCTAATCTTTTAGGCAGCAGCGAAGATGACTTCCCGTCCCCCCCCTTCGATGTTTTCATTATTTTGAACAACGCCGCCGGAGGCCCGGCCGGTCCTATGAGCTCGACGACTGCGCTACTAGAAGCCGGTGGCGACAACATACTCCACCGTAGTCGCTAATGACCAAGCAGTTGATGCGACTTTAAACAAATAAATAAATAAAAAATTAAAAAAGTCCAAAAAACTAATTAATTATTACTGTTTCATTAGCCAATTTGTTAAAAAAGAAATGAATTATTAATTACCTCTCAATTTACTGCTTAACAGCTGCATTTGCCGCAATACTAGGATTATTTATAACTTCACCAAGACTTTCTAATAATTCCTTTCTGTAGTCATCAAAATCACCATCAACTTCATTAATAGTTTGGTGTTCAATAACCCATAATGTACAGTCTGTGTCTCTTATTAGACGTTCGTCGTGAGACACAATAATTACACCTGGAAAAATTAATGCATTATTAACACGTTGATTGCTATGTGGCTATTGAGATGTTATATGCTGCGACAGATGACAGATGTGCTCATGCCAATTCCAAGGCTAGACATGCCTCTCAGGCATCCTTTGTCACCAAGAAGACAATGAATCACGTTTATTACAAAACTTTAATTTAAACTTCTAAAAATAAAGAAATATTTCAATATGATTGTTTTCTTTTTGTTAAAAAAAAGACTTAAGATGATTAATTAAAAGTAAAAACGATTATAACAAAAAAACTATTGTAGCAATTACAAACAAACTGACACTTTCAAAATAAAGAAAAAACTGAGAAGCAATTTCTTAAAATGATCCTTACTATAGGAATTGGTTTAACGTTTCTGAAGCAATGGATGGCAAAAATATACTGTCTAGCTGCCAGCAAAGAAATAATATGTATATATGAAATTTTTCGGGGCTGTAATTTTTTTAGATTGCAGCCTTATTATGCATTTTAGGGTATATTATAACGTATTTCTAAAAATTGACAAGAAACAATACTTTCCTTCCTTATATATTCATAGCAAGAGAAAGTAAAAAATACTATTTTCATATCATTACCTCAATAATTACATCTAGAGATCGATTGCTATGTTTGAAAGACTGCCAATAAATGCTTAATTTTTGTTCTGTGGAAATTACATTAAGGAATCTCTTTAATTTTAATAATATGGGAAAGTATCAAAGATTATGAAAAGACAGGGGTAATATAAATTAGAAAACACAAAATTCATATCATTAGTTTTCTAGACAAACGTACCTCCTTTATATCCGTTGATAGCATCAGCAAGCGCATCAATAGATTCAATATCCAAATTATTTGTCGGTTCATCAAGAATTAATACATCAGGAGCATTAAGGCAAAGTTCAGCAAGGGCGACACGAGCTTTCTGACCACCAGACAGATCTTTCATTTTTATCGTATGTGCATGAGATACTAAACCAAATGTACCTAATTGTTTCCTAGCTTTCTCATATTGTAAATCAAATAACCTCATTAAATATTCAGAAGGTGATTCCTCCGCAGTTAAATGTTCTCCTGAATGCTGATCGAATCTACCAATTCTCTGTAAAATAAAATTAATAATGAAAAACAATAACTGGCTATGAGGAAAAAAGAAAAATTAAATTTTATAAAATGTAGAATAGTAGACTCTGAGAATAGTCGATTCACAGAATTATGTAAGTTTAAGAAAAAAAAATACCTTTTATGTCTCCTATAGGGTCAATTTTGGACAACGTGAGGTGACTTAAGCTTAATAAGCTCTTTTTGCAGCCCACATTCTCAGCATTTGCTCATGGTAGCATTTTCTTCTTTCTTCTGTCCAACCAATGTTCTGTTTTTTCCTCTTCATGGATGCCCTTAAAGTCTGAATTTAGTTCAGTTCATTAAGTTTTCACAGTTAATTCCGTATCCTTTCTGACTTCTTTAAACCATTTATCTGACACATTTAGCCTATTGTTTAGTGTCTTAAAATATGTTATGTTAACTGGTTGTTATCCATTCTAAACAGGTGTCCATAAAATTTTAGTCTTCTTTTTCTAATCTTTTCCATTAATCGTTCATTTTCCTTGTAGTTCTTCTCGACCTCGTAACCTATTCCATCAATTCTCTTCGGGCCCATTATCTTGCGAAGGATCTTTCTCTCAAATTACTCTGCTTCTCTTAGACCAGCCTTCCCGGTCATTCTAAAGCACTCACTTGAGTACAGTATTATGTCTAATCTTCGGATGTCTTGAGAGTGCTTTTTTCTTATTTAACACACTTTCGAGATGACAACCGTACGTGATACGGCCATTATGATATACACCGAGTGAACGGCAAATGTATGTCATACGGGCACGGCACTATACATCCCAAGACGGCAAACGTATCTCATACGTTTGATACTTTCACATTGTTATAAATGTGGCTACCCTTACGCTATCCCATTTCCCGTTTTCACTGTTATTTAGTTCACTTTGTTCTCCATTTACCTACAGCGATAGTTGAACGAATCGATTAGTATTTTCTGATATATCGACGAAACTATCGACCACTATTTAATGCGTGAGATCGAAACGTAGCGTCTACTACCGAGTACCGACACAGCGTGTTACAAGGCCACGCTGTTTGCAGTGTATGTGTTTTACTGTTATTGTGCTATTATACATTTCATGAAACAATGTCTAGAGATGCATAAGATTGTTTTGCAGAAGATTCTGGGGTCGTAATTAGATGACACAGACATTGATGAATCATACGACCCTGCGGAGAATGAAAGCGATATTGATATATGTTTCATATAAAATTTTTTCGGAAATGTATAAATTAGAGTGATTGTAAATAGTGTTATTTTATAAATAATTGACTTAAACTAAATATGTGGTTAAAAAGAGCAAAATTTAAACTTTATTTTCATATAATACCCTTGTTGATAAGAACTGAAGTGACTGCACATTGATTTTTTGAAAAAGTTGTAAAAACGTCGGTCTACAGTGCAAGATACGTTAAATTTACGTTAGTCTGTAGTGCATGGTCGTGAAAAAAATGGTAGACTGGAAATAGTTAAGTGGTGAGTTCTTCGAAGTGCATTGGCCATCTTTCCTTGTCTGTAGTTGTTTGCTTCCTTTTCATTGGTCTTATGTTGTATTATCTCACCCAGGAACCTGAAGCTATCAACTTTCCCAATTTTTCCGTATTGTGACTTCAGATGATACGGAGCCTTTTTGATGTTTGTTATGTATTTAGTTTTCTCGAAGGAAATCTGTAGTCCTGCTTTTTCTGCTTGTACTTTTAACACGATGATTTGTTCTATTACTGTTTTCGTGTTCCTAGAAATGATTGCTAGATCATCTGCAAAAGCAAGACAGCTTATCTTTATGCTGTTCTTTGATCCTCCAATGCGTACTTGGTTTAACAAACCTTTAAACGGCAAAAATAAAATAATACACAAAAGAAATATGAAAACAGTAAAAAGAGGTTAGTGAAAATTACAGGTTGTTTTTTTAACATTTGGATTAATTAAAGACTGCAGGATTCATTTTAAAGACTTATTTGTAAATGAAATTATTACATACTATTGAAGAAAAATACTTACTAATCTATGATTTTTAGTAACATCTCCTCTAAGAGGTTCTAGATCACTAGTTAACAGTTTAAGAAATGTTGATTTTCCAACACCATTTGGTCCAACAATTGCAACTCGAGAATTCATATCAATACCAAAATCGACATCAACAAATAATAGTTGTTGACCTGGAAAACCAAAATGGACACCTGGAAAAAAAATTGATTGTAGTAATAATGGAAAAATGTTAAACACCAAAGTATGAAAAATATTAAATAATACATCTTCAGGGTAACTCATTTTCTTAAATTAAATAATGTTATATAAAAAAAAAAAACAGGCCAACTCCATGGCGTAGTGGTTAGTGTGGTAGCCTACTAAGCAGAAGTCCCGGTTTGATCCCAGGTAGAGCCTGGAAATTATTACATGCCAAAACCCACCGTTCCGGTTCCCAAACTGTAGTCGCTAATGACCCAGCTGTTGATGCACCTTAAACTAAAAAAAACTGATATACTCGTTTCACACATTACAGTCTCAACAGTTTATAATTCAGTTAATATTTTAATATCACGCGATTTAAAATAATTAGCCGACGTAATTTTTGTGAATTAGTAATATACAATACTTGGCCAAGTTTTTCAATGATAAAATTCATTATAAATTAATAGCATTTCATAAATTAAACCAGTAGTTTTGTAAGAACGCTAATTTATCAGGTTTGATGAATAAAATATTAGTTTAATACAAAACAAAATTCTTCTGATTACAAAGGATAAAATTTATACTGCGAACTATTAATTACTTTTTCTTGACCGACATGAATATATAGGGATTTTTTTTTTGGTTTTACGTCTGACTGTTTTGCAATTTCTGTTAATGGAGACGCTGGAGAATGACGATATATGAAAATGAGTGATGAAAAAAATGCCAAACCTGACCGGGAATCGAACTCAGGAACCTGGCGTAGAAGCCAGTTGCGCTAGCCACTACGCCAACGAGCCGGCCAATACATAGGGAAGGCAAGTAATGTTTTCATATCAATGAATTTTTAATAATTGGTCTGTCTGTGTGTGTGTGTGTGTGAATAAAATACCTCAAGAATGGTAGGAATAGTGTATGAAGTTGAAACTTGGAAGTTAGGTACTTCAAAAGGACCTGACATGAATATTTTCATCAAAATCGATTAACCAAAAGTACTACTAAATCATTCACATATCAGAGTGCGTTTTGCGATTTTCTCAACAATGACAACAATTTTTTATTTTATAACACCTCATTCACTACATTTGCTATGTTCTACAAGATATGGTAAGTGCCATGTCTGCTGAAAGTCTTGCAGGGTTGTAGCTGTTGTGACAAAAGAAGGTTGTTTTTCAAGATTGTGGCATTAATCTGCATTTTACGACAAAAGTGCATACACAATTGTAAGAAATTAAAAAACCTATAACTTTATTTCAAACATTTTTTCTACAATGTTTATTTTAATGTCAAGTAGTGATTTTCTGTAATTTGCTAATTTAAATCGGTAAAAATATGTAATTTTTAAAGATTTCGGCCTCACTAAGCATTTTATGAAAAAAATGTATACAATCAAAGATACAGGAAATAAAAAAAATCTAAACATTTTATTTCAAGCATTATTTTCTAGTTTCCTAGTTTAGTGTCGGTTAGTGATTTCCTGTATTTTTAAGTGGAACAGAGGTTGATTTGGATTTTGTCATTTACTCATGATTAAAATTTATGTTTTTCATTTTATATTAATTACCAGTGATTAAACATACGTTATATTTTTAATTATTTACATTGGCAAGAGAAATTTGTGTGTGTGTGTGTTTCAAAACAGAATTTTTTAAATCATTAAAAGTAATAAATGTTTTTCTATCACTTGTACTTACTATGTAAACCTAAAATTGGAGGTTGTAAAGGCGGTGGGTCAGGGAAAGAAAACTTGACAATATATTCTCTTGGTTTTTGTAGAAGTTCTTGTGGTCCAGTATCCTCTTGTTTTTGTTGTTTTGATTTATTCTTTTCTTGCTTTCTTGTTAACGCTTCTTTTTGTTTTTTCTCCTGTAAACAGTAGGTAATATTTCAGTAGTTTTAATTATTTTATTCATTTCACATAAATCAAGACTAATAAGGAGTACTTGAAGGCTACTGAACTTAGATTAATGAACACAGGTTAAAATTGTATATATATTTAATAATTATGTTAACCCTTGTGCGACGAATAGGTTTCAGAATAATAACTCTTCTAACACTAATCATGAGATCACCCCGATAGACTTGGCTTTTCTTATCCATCTTTTATCCAAAAAAATTAAAATTTTTATAAGACGTTAAGAAAACATTGAGAGATGTTTTCAAAATAAAAAACCATAAAAATCTGTTTTTTTTTACACCAGTTACAGTGAATTTATGAAAAATCTATTGTCATTTATTCAGCCACTCACACCAGCAAGAAACTATTGAATTACTGCCATCTCTTGTGTGGCCTCCCAACATCTCTCCTACCCACCAGTCGTACTGCAAAACACCGAGGGGGATCCTTCCCTCAGGCATTCTCTCTACGTGCTCCCTTCATCGATTTCAATATTCTGCAACCTTTAAATTCAGGTTGTAAACATCCAGTTCGGTTCTTATGTCCTCATTTCTTAGTTGGTCCCTACGACTGCAACCCTTTGTTCTTTGCAGGAATCCCATCTCTGCCGCCTGTACTATACTCTCCTGTGGGCTGGTACTAATCCATGTCTGGTAAATTTTTTTCTAAGAAAGAGCAATTTTGTTTTGTAACACAAAGTTGAGAGCCCAACTCAACCAGTGGAAGTGTTGAATCTCTTTGAACTGTATAAAAGTTTTTGCTGTTTCCGGTGGTGTTACAAACAGAATGTCTTCCCATGATTTATTTTAAATTATAAAACAATTGAAAAAATAATTACTGATAATAAACACTACAGAATGTACTTGAAATACAATAAAATTTAAAAAGTAATTTAATACTATACATACGGCAGCTTTTTTAGACTGTCCAGAAGCTTTAAGTTCCTTAATGCGTTTCTCTTGCTTTTCGTATTCCTTTAACTTTTCTTTACATTTTTGTACATACATCTTTTTAAACATTGAATAATTTCCCTTGTAGTAATGAAGTTTTTGTTGATCTAAATGTATAATTTCATTACAAACATTGTCTAAGAAACTTTGATCGTGAGATACAATTAATAATGTTTTCTTCCAACCTTGCAGATAGCTGTAAATTAAAATAAAAAGTATACATAACTATTAATTAAACAATTAATTTCCCTACAAATTTTACAGTTCACACAACTTGTACAAAACTTGCTCTGTAGAGAAAAATGCTTTGAATAAAAGTTGTAGATCTTTTAATTTCCCATAAATTTGAATACATACACTTTTGTTGTAAAATGTATACTAAGGCTGAAATCTTAAAAACCCTAATTTTTTATACACTTTCATGAAAAAAATCAGAAAATCGCTAATTACTGCTAAACTAAGTGTTATAAAAAATTTTTTCAAATAAAAGTTGTAGGATTTTAAATTCTGTACAACTTTTATTATTTTTTGCATTTTGGTGCTAAAATGCATATTAAAGCCGCAATCTTAAAAAAATAATTGTTTTTTACGAGAAAACAGCCTCCCAAGAATTTCAGCAGACATGGCACCTATCTTATCTTGTAGAGCATAAAAAATTTAGTAAATGAGGCGATTTTTAAAAAAATTGTAGGAGCAGTTTTTGAGCGAACCGCAAAAAAGTTAAAAATGACACGAATAAACTACTACTTTGGTTGACCGATTTTGATAAAAATGTTCATGTCGGAGCCGGTAGCAGTACCTAACTTAAGTTTCACGTTTGTACAATGTTCTGTTCTTGAGATATTTTGTTCACACACACACACACACACACACACACACACACACACACACACACACACACACACCAAACAGTAAAAACATGTTTTTTGGGTTCAGGGGTCTGAAAATATGTAGATCCAGTGAAAACTCAATTTTGAAAAATCAACATGAAAACAATGCTTTCCTTCCTATATATTCATATAGGCAAGGGAAAGTTAAAATATAATCAAAATGCGGTACTAACTTATCAAGCCAAATGACAGCATTCAAATCTAAATGATTCGTAGGTTCATCCAACAATAGTAATGTAGGTTCAACAAATAAAGCTCTTGCTAAGGACACTCTCATCCTCCAACCTCCCGAGAAATTTTTGGTAGCTCGATCTTGCATTGATCTGGAAAATCCTAAACCAGCCAATATACGTCTAGCTCTAGGTTCTGCGGAATCAGCACCAATTGCTTTTAATTCTTCATAAACCTGAAAAATAAAATTTTATTAACAAAATAATTAATTCTACTACTGTAATACATATTTCATTAGGATTAACAATATAATTCATATGCCATAACAAGCAGGTGGAGTGTTAAATTATCTGAAATCGAGATTATCTGCGAGTTCCAGTGTCACAAAAAATAGTTCTGTTTCTTACCACATGGCAGCCAATTATACGACTGAAGCATTTAAGAACAGAAGAGGTAGAGGTGTAAAAAACACTGGTCAGAGTTATCTCCTCTGAGAGTAATGAATTTTATTATACATCCAGACCCTGTTGTGAGTGAAGTTAAGGTTTCATTTGGAGGGTGGAAAGTAGATGCTTTTATGAGACCCTGGCATGCTGATAAGCATACTTTTCCACTCAGTGAGGAAGGCATGGTAAACCGCCTCACTCCTTGTTTTAGTAAGTAAAGTTTCTAGCAGTTCAAACCAGCCTTTCAGCTCATTAACTAAACAACACGAACAACAATATAATTCTCAGTTCAATTAGCTAAGATAATTACGGTCTTATACCATTAATTTATAACCCATCAGATCATTGTACTACCTTGTATTCAAATTTTTACTGGAATTCATTTCGTTTAATTCTGAACAGATTGACATAGGTCTTTCATAATTGACAAGAATGGGATACATAAAGCTATGATGGTTTCGATATGTCAGTAGAATGGAGGAAGGCCAGCTCTACCTAAAAGGATGTTGTGCTTTGAGGCGGAAGGAAAAAGACCATGGAGCACACTAACAGTAAAGTGGATGAGTTCAATTATGGATGAATTAGAAAAAAGATGTGATGTCAAGAGAGCAGAGTTGGGTCTCTACCTGAAAACTTGGAAGAAGGATAAAAAGTGTGATGACGATTTTATACGTATGCAGAGAATAGGGAATCATGGATGATAACATCCAAGTATACATAATATTTAACCCTTACTAACCGGGAGGCCCAATATCACTCATTCGTCATCATCTATTTTTAAACTCAATTGTCTCCACAACTATTTACTATTTTCTAACGGGTTTAGTTTTATTAGATAGAGAATTTTCTCTTCTTTCATTTGATGTATCTTGCATATTTGTGCGATGAAAATTGATGACGTGGTGTTACGCGAAATAAAGAGATTTTTTTTGAAAAGCCAGTACTAAAATTTAAACGTTTTTATCCATAACTTTTCAACAAAAAAAGTTATTTGTTTGGGAATGACATAATCAGTTAGCTTTAAATGTAACAATCAAAATCAGTAAATTAGAAGTGCCGGCGACAAATTTTATGACTCTAAAATCGAACAAAGAAGGTTAACACTACCCGTCTCGCCTATCCCTCGGTTAAACCTTACAATTAGCGTCAAAATAAACGATAACATAATTCGATTTATACTATCCTGTTTAGAAAAGGATAATACACAAAACAACATGCGGAAAAGAGATAGAACTTTCATAAAAGAGGAGTAAATAAAAATTGAAAAGATACATTATTTTGAGGCGATTTTTCTCCCATTTTTTCATCCAGCACATTACTTTGTTCAACAAAAAGCGTGATATCTTTTGAATGCATCTATCAATGTGCAATATCTAAATGTTATTATTTTTACAATGAATTGCTTTATGTTTGTATATAGCTAAACATATGTTTTTGTATTTTTTAGTGATTTAGTGACACTATTTTGTACATAAATTGATATTACTAAAAGAAAATATTTTTTCTTAATGTTCAATTTTTATTCTGGTCGTAAATGAAAACGGAAAAATTTGGTTGAAACGTTGTTCTAATAACAAATTCTTTATAATTAAATGGTAATTTTTTGAAATGTTTAGGAATGAAACTGAATGAAATAAAAGAGATTTTATTAGGCATAAAATGACAGTCCACATGATCGTAAAAATCTCCGTTCTCGTCGGGTTCTACAGGTAACAATGCACACATTAAGGATGGAAAAACAACCTAAAGGACAACTAGTCCTATATTCAGAATACCAAATTGCTCACAGCCATAAGACAACTAAATCATTATTGAAGTCATAATGGTAAATACGAGGGCGTATTGAAAAGTAATGCCTTCTGTGGGAGAATTTTCCGAAGAGTAGTATGTTTGTTTAAATGTGTCGCTGTTAACAGTGATTATACTGGTGAGTAGGGGACATTTTAATAATTTCACACTAATATGTAAACAATATATCCATTAATAATACAGTTATAAAATGGAGGCATTACTTTTCAATATACCCTCATATTAATTAAATGTTTACTCTTACCTCTTTCAATCTATCTTGAATACTCATATCACCTTTCTCTTGTTTAGCTTCTAGTTCTTTACATTCGTCTAATAGTTTAGTACGTTTAACATCTGCTTTCAAAACAGAATCAACAGCACTGTAATCATCTGCTACCACTTCTTGTTCACAATACAGTATGTCAATTCCAGGAGGAATAGCGAATGCACGGGAAGCAATATGGCGAAGTAATGTTGTCTTACCATGGCTAAAATCAAAATATCTTAAGTAATTCTCATTATGAATACAACATATTTAATTTCCATTAACAATTGCTTAATAAAAGCATTACGGCAGGAAATTACTAACAAAATCTTTTTTTTTAAGTCTAAATTAATGAAAAACTATTTTGTACCTAAAGTGGAGAGCTATCCTTTTTCGTAAATCCTAAATAACAATTATCTCAAAAATTAATCCTCATCCCCTAAAATGAGCAGTAAAAAGTAGCAGCAGCCACTACTTTTAGAGGTCATAATGTGGGTGTGCTTTAGCCAATTCTAAAAACTTGAAATTGACATCAAATTAAAGATAAAATCCTTTTCTATAGCACCTTGCATGTACAGCAGGAATATTTCCTTTGTATTCAATTTTTTAAATCATTAACAATGGCAAAACTTTTGATCAATACACCAATAGAATTATATTAAAAAAATTTTGAAACACAGTATAACCTTTTGCACACAAAGGGCTGAGGCCAAAATTTCTGGGTGATATTTAAAAACAATTTTAAAAATAGGTTTAGCAGGAAAAATTATGATTTCTGAAAAATGTTAGGCCTGATATATCTCAATTCTTGACCAACGTAATATTAACGTCAAAATAAAATGATATATTTACAAAAGCCATTGTTGATTTAGCATTTTTATCTAGTTATTGAAGAAAAATGTTAGTAAACACAGGAGTGTCGATTATCCAAAACGTCAATTATCTGAAGGACTATCGACAGAGAAAAAACACACATATTTACTACTAAAATACCAACATTTCAATTAAAAATTTCTATTACAATAGTTCCCTTGTTCAACTTTTGAACAAGGAGATTGTTTAGACCCTAGTCCTTGAGGGATCATTGACAAAATGTCTTACAAGTGGGTTAAAAAATATTTGATAAAGGATTTTACCATAGTTAATTTCATTAATTTATTCAGTTTTAAAATTCTATATTTTTCCTTTTGTTATTACAATTTTTAGTATTCTACATTTGCAATAAATTGATTTTTTAACTGAAGTTTATGTTAGCCTTCAATAGCTTATTAGACATTTAGGTAACATTACATTGTCACGGTAAAGTGTATTAAATTACAGTATTAAGCGTATTAAATTATCTGTATAATTATAATGTATTAAATGATAAGTATTTAATTATCAGAACTGCTCTGGTCCCAATTAGTTCGAATAACTGATGCTCCGCTGTATACTTTTTCGTTCACAATGATTTCCTCTTCAAAGGTTTTAAAAAACCATTATATATATAAAATAATCTAATGAAGACATACGAGGGTCGTTTGAAAAGTTCGTGCAAAGTCAGATAGATGGCACTACTGGCGCATATCGAGCACATGTTTAGTTAGTAGCATCTGTAGGAAAAACATATGTGTAGTTTCAGCCAGATCGGTCTATTTCTTTGTGTTTGACATTCGTTTTAATCGAGGAAGTAGAGTGATTTTCAAAAAATGGATGAAAAAGAATTTTGTGTGAAGTGTTGCAAGGACGGTTTGCAGCTGTTCCAGAAGAATTCGCAGGACTTTAAGCGTCTTTTCGTCACTGTGGATGAAACATGGATATATCACTACACTCCTGAGACCAAAGAACAATCTAAACAATGGGTTATGAAGGGGGAATCTGCGCCAAAAAAGGCGAAGACAGTTCCTTCGGCCGGAAAGATTATGGCGACTGTCTTTTGGGATTCACAAGGAATAATCTTCATCGATTATCTGGAAAAGGGTAAAACTATTACAGGTGCATATTATTCATCGTTATTGGACTGTTTGAAAACCGAGCTGCAAAAAAACGCCCACGATTGCCCCACAAAAAAGTCCTTTTCCATCACGATAACACACCAGCTCACGCCTCAGCAGTTGTGGTCGCAAAATTAATGGAAATAGGGTTCTAACTCGTTTCATATCCCCCCTATTCTCCAGGCTTGGCTCCCTTGGACTACTATTTGTTTCCCAATTTGAAGAAATAGCTAGCGGGAAAAAGATTTTATTCAAACGAGGAGGTGATTTCTGGAACGAATGGCTATTTTTCAGACTTGGACAAATCCTATTATTCGGAAGGGATCAACAAACTAGAGCAGCGTTGGTGGACGACATGTGTAAGCCTAAAAGGAGATTATGTCGAAAAATAAAAAAGGTTTACACCCAAACAATTAAGTAGTTTTTATTTTTGCACGGACTTTTCAAACGACCCTCGTACATCAACCATTATACTACCATAAATCATGGCGACCAAAAATTCCTTTCAGTGACCATTCTTTCCATGTCTTATGTGCAGATTTAATTACAAATTGAACCAGTTTTAATAATAAGAAAATCATTAACAGTAATCTAAAAACACTACACAATAACAATTTGTCTAGATCCTTGATCTTAATTCTCAAGGAAGAAAAGGATTGATCAAGACATTTAATACAATGAAATAAATAAGATGAATACAACAGAAAAACTTACCCATTAGGTCCAACTAAACCATATCTGCGACCATTAGCAATGAGTAAGGTGGCGTTAACAAAGAGATCATTACCTTTTGCTGAAATATTGAAATTTTCAACCTACAGAAAAACAAATTTGTCATTAAAAATGTCTCTGTTTTTATGTTTTAATAAGTATTCTACTCTAAATTCCAAGCTTTTATTTTGTTAGAATCTCTTACTGTTAATTATACATTAACAGTGAATTCATGTTTAAAATGGAAAAAAATTTTTGTTACTTAAACAATTTTTTAACAGCTTTAGTTATTTTTCTAACTTTTAAACTTCACCAAACGGAACTGGTTTTTTTTACTTTCACTTGCCTATATGAATATATAGGAAGGAAAGTATTGTTTTCATGTCGATTTTTCGAAATCGAGTTTTCACCGGATCTATACGTTTTCAGACCCCCTGAACCCAAAAAACATGTTTTTAGCGATTGATCTGTGTGTGTGTGTGTGTGTGAACAGAATATCTCAAGAACGGAACGTCGTACGAACTTGAAACTTAAGTTACATACCACTACCGGACGCGACACGAACATTTTCATCAAAATCGGTCAACCGGAAGTAGTAGTTTATTCGTATAATTTTTCAGTTTTTTGCGATTTTCTCAAAAACTGGTCCTACGATTTTTTTTAAAATCGCCTATTTTACTCAATTTTTTGTTCTCTACAAGATAGGGTAGGCGCCATGTTTGCTGAAATTCTCGGTGAGGCTGTTTTCACGTAAAAACGTTGTTTTTTTAAGATTACGGCTTTAATATAAATTTTAGCGCAAAAACTTATATAATAAAAGTTGTAGAGAATTTAAAAACCTACAACTTCTGTTTCAAACATTTTTTTGTATGACGCTTAGTTTAGCAGTAATTAGCGATTTTCTGATTTTTTCTCACGAAAACGTGTGAAAAATCGATTTTTTTAAGATTTTGGCCTTAGTATGCATTTTACGACAAAAGTGTATATAACCAAATTTATAGGAAATTTAAAGATCTACAACTTTTATTTAACGTATTTTTCTCTACAGAGCCTAGTTTAGCGTGAAATAGTGATTTTCCGTATTTTTAAGCCAGACTGAGGTTGATTTTCATTTTGAGTGTTTCACTCATGATTAAAATAAGGTTATGTTTATTGAGGTTAGTTTTTTGTTTATTTCTAATATTTTATTACTAATGTTAAATTATATTGTAAATTATTTGCATTGGCAAGAGAAAGTTGTGTGAGTGTTTCACACCAGATTTTTACTTTATGCGCAACTAGTCCCCAAGACCAAAGTTGTGTCTGATCAAGCTGAATGTGTGCTATAAGGTAAGTTAGAAACCATTCTACAAAACTACTTCGGTCTAAGAGATAAAAAAATTGTCAATTTTGCCGAAAAAATTAAATTACGTAAATATTACAACAGTACGCAACAGAACAAGATATAATATATATAAGAATTTACATAAACGGTTGCATCAGAAACCATTTATTAACCATATTTCTCAAGAACTTCAGCACAAAACACTGGTATGAAAAATTAAGTGGTTAAACTAGTACAGTTAATAAAGTAGAGTTTTAAGTAAATTCCATGCATACAGTAGAATCTCAGTAGTACGGCCTGTTTGGGACCGAAAGGGTGCCGGATCACTGGATGTGTTGGAATTTTGGAACTATAAATTACAAATTTCAACAAAAAATGAATATGCACTGATTTCTATGTGATTTTAAATTAAATTGACTAATTAAAAAAGGTTTGCTGAGTACTTAACATAATTAACGGCTATTGACATCACCTAGAACGGTGTGGGGGTGCTCATGTCAGAGAATTACGTTTCGTTGTCCATTCAGCATGAAATATAAAGTATGACCCAGTTCTGGGTTTTGGAAAAAAGGCCAAAAATTATTCCATTTAACAATAATTAAGGTCTGCTTATTCATTTCTTTAATCAAATCCTAAACATACATGTTATATTAAATCTGCCGTAATTAGGTCGAGTTGATTTCCTAAATTCAATTTAAATCTTTTACCAAAATCTGTCCTGGGTGAGGTTACATAATTTTAGGCCTAATATTTTAAGGGCCCGATTACTGGAGGTGCCGGATTACTGAGATTCTACTGTGTTATCAGAAGATTTAAATGTATCTTGTAATACCAGAAGGTCAATGATCTTACCAATATACACCCTAAAGATCATACTGACATAAATATCTGATGTTCACTATCCCAGGTATTTCAACAAACTGTTTAAGACACATAGATCTGAAGTACAGAAGTCAAGATTAACCTTTTGATTTCTTTAAGTGCTCTCTCTTTCTTAAAAGATTATTAATTAATTATTAACACGCAAAATATGGTTCAATGTATTTTAAATGGTAATTTTGTTTATATTAAATACAGAGTTCTATCAAACATATTTAAATAATATTTACAAGGTTGTTTTTGAGATTCTACAACAAAATCCAAAAATTAAAAGTTGGTAAACACTATAACCAGATTTTGGGAAATAAATAACAAAAATTCTACAAAAAAACCCGTCAATAAATTCAAATCTCGAACCAATTTTAACAAATGTCATTTCTGGAGTTCTAACTAGTTGATTTTTTAAATTCTTGGGGTGATAGGATCCTTACATTGTTGATTTACCAGAAAGTGTTAAATATTGTAAATTTTATTGAATTTTTTAAAAACAAATTTTTAATAACTGAATCATAGATTTGATGGTTGAGCAACATGGATGGCAACATTTTATTTGCCACACAAACTGTTTTCCTCTCCTGCTACGCACCCTACTTCTAAACAAGGTAAATTACAATCGAACTTCTCTTAAGCTGTAAACTGCTGAACTGTTCGAATTTCATTTCTGTTGTTTACAAGGAATAGTTAAAGTTTAAAATTTATTGATTGAACAAAAATTTGTTCTAGGGATAATTATGGCATTACAGATTCATCCGTGAATTAATTCTCATGGGTGAGCCAATTTTTTTTATATGATAACATAAAAATATAAGCCTAAAAAAAAAGTCCATTATTACCGTAATAAGAAAGCTGTAAAAATAAAATTAAAGAACAAACCTTAATATCAACAGCATTCTCCAACGCTTGTAATTGTCCAGCAGTTTTTTGAGACTGTGATACTGTAAAATTTTCACCTAATTCACTGTGACCTTGTCCACCTTTTTTTGTTAACATCTCAACCTGCTTCTGATATTCCATCTATATTTAACACAATTAAAATTTACAATTATTATATTTCCCAATAAAATTTTTAATAGAAAAAATAGACATGCATAACTAAAAATTAAAACATTTTCCAATATTATCAGGAAAATTCAATCTGTTTTCTAATTTTTCAATATATGATATTACATTTAGAACAATTTGTTTATTATTAAAGCACATCATGACAAATCACTTACCATCTGGATTTTTTTTTTTTTGGGTTTAACGTCCGACTGTTCTGCAATTACTGCTAATGCAGACGGTGAAGGATGAAATGAATTTTTATAATGAATGAAAATATGCCGTGCCTGAATGGGATTCGAATCCAAGACCGCATGATGAGAAGCGAGCACGTTACGAACTACGCCAATGCAGCCGGTCTTTTTTTACCATCTGGAGCAAATCATGGAAATTTCCATCAAAAGTACCCACTTCTGTGAGCACAATTAAAAAAATTATCCTACTGGGAAAAAACTGTTAATAGATTGCAGAGTGGAAAGTACATGCTTCTCAGAGGGTCTGGCATCCTGATAAGCATACTTTTCCACTCAGTGAGGAAGGCATAGTAAACCACCTCACTCCTCGTTTAACCCTCAATTGGTAAAGATAGAATATTGAGCGTTTACGGTAATGGTTATCTCGTAGACGGAGATTACGTTATATGCGTGTTTCATAATCTCTGCATTTGATATTTTATAGTTTCATTTTTGTTTTGTTTATTATTTTTTATAGGTGCATGTATTGTTATTTATATCTTTATTTTCTCCACATATATCTTAATTTTATAATTATATTCGTATTCAATTTTAAATAATATACAATTCTTAATACAAAATCACTTATTACAAATACAAATTAAAATATTACAAATTAATATAAGGAAATTAAAAATTATTACAACATTTCTGAATAAAAATATTACAAGTTTTTTACACAATTATTACAATTTTTTTTTAAATATTCTAAGCAGTTTGGATAATTACACTTTATACATTTATAAGCTGTCATTCCGTTTTTGGTGTATGGACAATACCGAAAGAATACAAATCTAAAAAATAATGTACTACGGTGACACAAATTTACACGTATAAAGTAATGTCCGTCTACGAGACTGATAAAAACTAACCTTTTACAGTAACGTAAGTATGCCAGACAAAGTAGAGTTTGAAAACACTCGTTCACTTTTGAACACAAACGGTCACAGAAGTCACAACACATGAGCAATCTCAAGGGCAATAACCGATTAATGCATAGCTAGCTCCTCAACCGATAAAAAGGAACGGTGTTGCCACACGCGCCGAAAATTTGAAAAGTAACCACCTGACAGACGGATATTACCATTAGAGGGTTAACTTAGTAAAACCTCTAGAGATTCATATTAGCCTTTCAGCTGATGAACTAAACAACAAAGAGAATTTATTAACTGTGAAATTAGAGAAAAAATTACAACATGGAAATTTTCACAAAATTGTACAACTTAACACGTTTTATTTAATACTAGTTTTAAAGCGGAATATCTAAACTAAGCCAGAATAATCTGATTGGTTCCTACCTCCTTTTTCAATTTCTTCTTTTCCTTGTGAGACAGTTTCTGAGGTTCTAAAAAAAACAAATGTTAAAATATGTAAAACTGATTACAAAAAATATACTAAAAATAAATACACTATTAAGGATAAAATAAAAGTCATAATAATAAAAATAATTTAATTTTGAATTTATCGGGATTTATCTTTTCATGAGTCTATACAACTGAATTGGGTACCTAATATTGTACTCCTGCATAGGGGTAAATTAGGAGTGGCAGTTGCCATTCCAATAAGTCATGAAAAACGAGGAAAAAATTTATAAAGTAGTATTTTTATTTACCGTTACCGAAAAAATAATGGAACAATAATAGACTGATGTCACAAATAAGATGCGAGAGAATAACAAATAAGACGTCTGAAAACATATTGCAGAAATACCATTGAAAGAAATGCTTTCATCCTTCTGGCCCTTTTAGGCCTTTTTTCGGCCTTAGTATGCATTTTACGACAAAAGTGTATATAATCAAATTTATAGGAAATTAAAAGATCTACAACTTTTATTTCAAGCATTTATTTTTACAGAGCCTAGTTTAGCGTGAAACAGTGATTTTCCGTATTTTCAAGCCAAACAGAGGTCGATTTTCATTTTGCATCTTTCACTTATGATTAAAATAAAGTTATGTTTTTGTTTATTTCTAATGTTTTATTACTAATGTTAGGTTTATTGTTAATTATTTTCATTGGCAAGAGAAAGTCAAGTGAGTGTTTCACAACAGATTTTTTTCTAAATTTAATTAAAAATGAGTTCACTGTAAAAACTTTATCTATATTCTAATGTATTCAATGGTTTTTTTTATCAGAGAAGTAATAAAAGGAAATAGAGTAAAATATTATTAACTTGTTTAATTTTATTAAAAATACAGTACTATGTTAAGAGTTCGTTAATATTCGATTTACGACAGGTTTTCCGGAACCAATTCGGTCGTTATAGCAGGGGTCTACTGTACATCAAAAGTGAATCATTCATTTTAGATCAACATTTTACATTACGGACTACAAAAAAAGACACCTGCTGTAATAAATTACTTTGGAAAAGCATAGTTGTTTTTTTAGATATGACTTCATAATCAGAACAAAATCAACCAAAACTTTTAAAAGTTTCTGATCAGAACTGTGAGAAAATTTATATGTAGAGATACACAATTAATTACTCAAAATACCAATTTTGACAGGTTAAGTCTTACTTATGATTACATAGGAGACAGGGCGGGCATTTGCCTCATCTCTTCTGATGTGTATTTTGTTATCTAACTGCATTCATAATTCAATAAATAAAATTTAAAACGATTAAAGTAACCAGTTTGCTGCTTCAGTATAATAACATTGTTGGAGTACAAGCAGCAGTCAATAGTGTACTGGTTACTTTCTGTGCTTCAACTTGTTTTTTCACTTTTTTGTCGATGGCGAGATGAAATGGCAAATTCAAATTTTGAATATTTAGACATGTGAAAATGTGGTGAAATTTTCTAGGAATACTGCCACAACACAAAGTATGTAAGAAAGCTCCCGAAATTACTTTTTACTTGACGGACAGGGGTGGGCATTAACTCCTAAGATCTACCTTAACTTTGAAGGTGAATTAAAGTTAGGTTAGGTTATAGGATATTTAACTGAAACTAAATCAACACTAACATTTAAACGTAATAAAAGTGGAAGAAATCAGCAGAAATCAATTGGCGTCCACATAATGGAAAAGTACCTTTTTTCATACCACTTGAACTGCACAAATAATAAATTTTTGGCCCAAATTTTTATTCATGCATTTCAATAATTGGGACTGCTTTCTGAAATTTTATCTAAAAATAGTATGGTTTGTTCCCTGACCTATTTAAAAAGTGTTATTTTTTTCTAAATATATACTCAAAATCTTTTATAGTAACAGAGCTTACAAGCCTAAGAGAATTTGGTTTGATGAAAAAAAAATAAAAAAAAGATAATTACCTGTTTGAACCTTTGATTGTTCTGGTTCCTTTTTATTTTCTGCATTGTCTGTAATAACATACGTAGCATTCAAATCAGGCTTTATAACTTTCTTTCCTTTTTCTTTAGGAAGAGGTTGTGGCTCATCAGCTGCTTCATCCTCAAATCCATCATCAATACTTTCTTCATCAGCTTCTTTCTTCTTAGTTTGTGATACTTTTAAAGCAGACACCTTCTTCGTTATTTCTTCAGCACTATCATTATTATCGTCATCATCATCATCATCATCTTCCTCTAATGTTATTTTAGGTTTCTTTTTAGATTTATTCCCACCAAGATATGGTACAACTGGTGTACCATCATCATCATCATCTGACGCATTTGCCATATTTAACATGTTTACTTTAGGTTCATCTTCATCACTACCCCAATCTTTATTTTTTCCTTTACCTTTTTGTTTTGTTTTTTTAGCAACTGATCTAGTTACCATTGATTTCTGAGGAGCATTATCTGGTTTTTCTTCAGTTTCATCATCAGAATCACCTTTACCCTTTTGTTTTGTTTTCTGCTTACTTTTCTTTCCTTTAGCTGTTTTACTTTCATCATCGGAGATTTCATTTGGCTCATCATTATCTTCATTTTTTGCTTTACCTTTTGGTTTCTGTTTTCCTTTCTTTGCTTTAGCACTTTTACTATCATCATCCGAGATATCATTTTTATCTACTTCAGGTTCATCGTCACTAAAATCATCATTTTTTCCTTTTCCTCGTGTTTTCTTTTTTGATGCCTTGTTTTTACCTGCATCACTTATTTCAACATCTGCTGCAGTGTCTTTTTTGTCACCTTTACCTTTTTTCGGAGGCATTTTCTTAAGCTGGATATACTACGAAAAATAACAAAGTTAATGTTAGCTAACGGTTATCAACATTAAATAACTATAAATACACACGACAAAATAATACACACAAATAATCTACAACACTATCACAAACTTCTTGACAGTGCATGAATGCACGTGTAAAAGACTTTAGGTTAGTCAGGTTAGCCAACAATTACACAACGACGTTAAACCAGAAAAATGTTAAATTGAAAAGTAAATAACAAAATTAAGTTCATACAAATAGGAAAAATATTGTTACATTTTTTGAAGTTGTTCATTGATATGAAATGAAACAAAAAGTAAATTAGTACAAACAAAGAAAAGTGTCCAAATAATTATCGAATTCCGATATTACGTTAAATATTGAACAGAAAATTAAATGACCAAGGGGCTGTACCAGTAATGTTTATACGTTTTTACTATAATTTTTATTACGGGTGTATCGAATAAAGTACCAGTTTAAATCTGACGTATGCTTGCACGCTAGTTGGTAGTAATTGTGTTTATGGAACAAAACAGATGGATTAGGGATTAGGGATCAGGTGTTTGTCTGTTGTCATTTTGATGTGCTGTCTGATAATTCAGTTTTTTGAATTATGAATTTTGTTGACATATATTTATCTGTAATTTAGCTTTTAGTGTAGAATTTATTCAATATAGTGTATCATCGTATTCTAGTTTTAGGTTATCTTCCAACATGATTCACAGTCTATTCATCATTAATTCATCTGGGTAAGTTTAATTGTCCAGTTTAACCGGAAACTTCAATTTTTACATAGAAAAAAATGGATGGAACATTTTATGTAATTTATTAAGTTATTAGGATAACTGTACTCCAAGCTCTGAATCTGTTATGTCACCAAGTTATCTAATCAGAAATTGCTAACATTATCTTGAACCTTCAGAAAACAAACTCTTGGCTCATATGCTTGAGCTAACCTCATGCAGGCCACTATTTAAGGAGCTTAAATTGCTCTCAGTTCCCTCTCTCTACATTTTTGAGGTGATTATGTATGTTAGGCAAAATAATTTTATGCAGAATTTTAATCTTCACAATCATAACACGAGAAACAGGAATGATTATTATGTGGCTAATCACTCCACAAAATTGTTTGAACAAAAACCTACTTATGCAGGGAGACAATTCATGAATAAATGACCCCAATCTTTAAAGTGTTGTGAGGATTTGAATTCCTTTAAAAAGAATCTGAAAAATTACTTGATCGGTGAAACTTTTTATAGCGTACAAGAATTTCTTTCTTGATAGTAGTGATACATTTTGTGATTCTTATATGTATTTCAGGTGTTATATCTGACATGTCCTATACTCGCCCTGGAGTCTCCAGGGCGCAAAAAAAAAATATATATATATATCCCTCTAAACATTTCTTACCTTTTCTTTGATGACCATGTTTCTAGAAGTTGATTCAAGTAAAGTGCTGTGTATACCATAATTCTCGATCTGTGACATTTCTGAGTATAGTAGTGTTCATTGTCAAGAAAAGTTTTTCTTCGTAAATCAATATAAATTCATTATTGAAATTGTAAAAAACCCAAAAAACTGCTTCCTGTTTTGCTAACATAAACATTTATTGTAATTGCTATTAAAGTAACTGTTAAACTTTTATTATATTTGATAATATTTTCTTACAGAGATGTGTTTATGGAGAAACACTGGAAGAGTGTTATATCTCGCTCAGTATGTGATTATTTCTTTGATGAACAAAGAAAAGTAGCTGGTCCTGAAGATATGCCTCCAGTAATAGCAACACCGCACCATTATTTGATTAGTATACACAGATGTTGCATGTTTTTTGTTGCTGTTTGTATGACTGAAGGTTTGTAGCACTATTTAATCCAGTATTGCATACATTTTAATTTTGTAACGGGTGTTTCAAAAAGGACGCACTTCGAAGTTTAAGGGTTAATATTTTCTGCATAGGGAATATTTTTTTCCCCCCCGATTAACAGTTGGCACAACCGTACTCATTGTTGACCCATTGTGTATTACTGACATGTACTAGTGCTATCCCAGTATTCATTTGTGTCTGTAGTGTCTGTGTAAGTTCAAACATGGTTTTTTCAAAGGATGAACGTGTTTTTATTATTGAAAGTTATTGCGCATATAAATCTTACGAACGAGTGAAAGACGAGTTCCAGTTAAAATTTCCCAATTCTGAAGTACCTTATAACACCACAATATCGCGTCTGATTAATAAATTTCGTGAGACTGGCAGTGTACAGGATCGGAAAAGCACAGGTCGACCATCAGTGTTAACAGAACAAGTTTTGGACGATGTGAAACAACGTTTGACTACCTCACCCGGCAAATCACTTAGAAAGTTATCTTCACAGGCTGGATTATCACTATCTTCCACTTTAAGGGCTACAAAAAAATTAAATCTGCATCCTTACCACATCGTCGGTGTCGTTCATGAACTGAAAGAAGTTGACCATGAGAAATGTATACAGTATTGTCGTTGGATACGTTCTCTTGTTAATGACAACGGTGTTGAAATATTGGATCGTGTTTATTTCAGTGACGAAGCATGGTTCCACTTGGATGGTTACATCAACAACCAAAACTGCTGAATATGGAGCGCTCATAATCCTCACACATTTCATGAACGTCCACTACACACACGTAAAATTGGTGTTTGGTGTGCGATCTCCTGGCGTCGTATTGTTGGGCCTTTATTTTTTGACACATTTGTAGATGGTGTGGTGTACCGCAACTTAATTAAACAATTTATAGCGTTGTTAGAATTACACGATCGAGATTGTTGGTTTCAGCAGGATAACGCAACGTGCCATACTTCTACTGAAACGCTGAATATGTTACGAGAATTTTTTGGCCATCGTGTGATATCAAAAGGATTGTGGCCACCAAGTTCCCCAGATCTTACTCCTGCGGATTTTTTTCTTTGGGGGAATTTAAAGAGTAAGGTTTTTAAAAACAATCCTCATACAATTGTAGAATTGAAGGCTAATATTGAAAAAGAGATTACAAACATTAATGAGCAAACACTACGAAAAGTGGCTGCAAATGTTATGAAACGTGTCCGAACTTGCATTACAAGCGGAGGAAGTCATTTTGAACATTTATTGTGAAGTTTTAAAGGTAATCTGAATGTTATAAAGGTAATAATTTCATACCGTATAATTTGTAATTAAATTAATTTGTAAATGTAATAAATTAGCGTTCTCAAATTTTGAAGTGCGTCCTTTTTGAAACACCCGTTAGTTTTGAAATTGACATATATTAAATTCAAATTTCTTGTAAAGAAAATGGCAAACTTTACCTGAGAATTTGTTTGACAATAGTGCACTTGTAATGGCAGTTTATGGTACATGTATCATTAGTTGTCCTCTTCAGGTAAAAACATCACCCCAGGCCTAATAAAAACCCATGAGCAATGCCATGGGTATAACGGTATATCCATGGATTTATAATATAAGGGGCAGGAAGAATCTGGACGAATTAAGATGTAGGCTTAACAAAACTAAACCACTAATCTGTGGTGTAATCTTTAACAAGCTCCCACTTGATGTAAAGGACTTGGGTGCTTCAAAGTCTAGTAAAAAGGTGCAGCTCATTAAGAGGAGTTGCTACTTTGTAGAGGAGTTCTTTGTGAATCCGTTATTAAACCTATGATCTACTGCCATGTTGCCTACACTTTGATAAAACTAATTTTGTGTTGTATTAGTAACCATGAAATTACGAGCCTGGATTTAGTAGACAATAATGCAGTGTTGCCATATTTGGCAGAGTGGGAACAAACTTTTATCTTTTATTGTTATCTTATTATCATAAAAATTAAAAAAATAAATCTTTATAATGCATCCTGCAGTTTGAACTTATTTCTATAAAATAGAAATAAAAATTAAAAATTAAATTTTGTTCTTGCTTCAGGATTGGTAGCCAAATTTTTAAAAACTTGTTAAACATTACTCATTACTTCTTTACTGTGTTTTCTAAGGTCTTTCTTTCAATAATGACGTCACTGTTCGGAGTTGATTTACTGGGTTGTTTATCAAAATCACTGAAATCATTCATATTTACAACTAAAAATACATTTAATACACTGAAAAATAAAAAATAAAATTTTAAAATCTTGTAACGAAAAAGCTGTGTTAAACAATTAAATTCTTTTTAATTAAACAATAGGCCTATAAAATAAACACATTTTTAAAACGAAAATGGCTTTTTAATAAACAGCCCACAAACGTTACAAAACGTTGAGCACGTTACGCTTGCATTATTGAACTGACTGAGTGAACCAATTCCAATGCCGTAGACAGGGCGAGTGGGGTGGCAACACTGTAAGGCAGGATGGGTGGAGGTACACAACTGCTTTGTTTACTAGGAAGCTCATAATTTTGTTGTTAATAGTATAGTGTTTATGTTTGTATTGAGTTGCTTACTGACAAAATCTATAGGCCTACTCTAGTGAGATCAGAAATTGCTGCTTGGTAATTTAGTAATATTTACTGCTATATTACCCTTTTAGATATTGAGCTTTTTCTTTGATGTAGTTCAGAACTTTTAAGAGTTTTGTATGACACATCAATATCATGTAATTGTTAAAGTTTTATTAAAGAAATAAAATGTTTACGTCTGTTTTCGTGATGCTCACAAATATATTGTGAAACAAAAACTTGATATAGTTTGATATACTCCAAAAAATACCCTGTAATGTCATACATCATGATGTTGGCATTCAAAAGAAAAATAGCAAGTAAAATTGTAAACACTCCTTAATTGTGTATCTTTGTAAACTATTCCAACAAAACTCCCTCATTAAATAGAAGACTTAAAAAATATAATTTATTTGCTTATTTTTTATGTGAAGGTTGTATGAAGATATGAATATGAGTTGGTAAAAATATTTTTCCTGAGGACATTGTGGACCCTTTATTCTGCAAGTACTCGTATAATATGAAATGAGGTAATCTGTATAGTTTTGGGAGTTTCTGGAGTTCAGGATTCTATAAATTTTTACAGACAAAAATGAGAATATCTGGAATGGAAGAATGATCAATGAATTGCCTGGAAAATGTCTTTGTAATCACTTGTTAAAAAATATGGATGATATCCAAGGTAAAACGGGAAATAAGTCTGTGTAGTTTGAGGACCTACTATGGCATGAAAAGAAGAAAAACATTCTAACGGGTGTTTTATTTAGGACGCAACACTGATTATAAGAAGATAGAAGTAATATATCGGTAAATTTTCTGTCCCCAATTGGTATGTTGGCAACAGTGTACTCAAGGCCAACTACCTAAGACAGTTAAAATATTCCAGTCAAGCATTAGTGTGGTGATAGCAGTCGTTTCGTTATATTGTGGCAGCAATGGTTTTTTCCAAGACAGAATGCATGTTTATTGTAGAGACTTACATAGCGAGTAAATCTTACAAATGTGTGCAAGATAAGCTTCACTCCATATTCTACAGTTCTGACTATTCACATAGCCATCTAAATGAAACCAAGCCTCATCACTAAAATAAAAATGATCCGACAATTGATTACCATTTTCTTCAACCAAAGATCGAAACCACCGACAATATTGTAATAGTTTCTGATGGTCTGTAGCTTTCAGTTCATGAGTTACGCCAACGCGATAAGGATACAAATGTAATTTTTTCATAGCTCTGAAAACAGTAGTTAATGTTAGTCCAACGTGCGATGATAATCTTCTAAGCAATTTTTTTAGGTGATTGAGTCAAACGATTTTTCAAATCTTTGAGAACTTCCGCGGTTAACTTTGTTGGCTGGCGAGGTGGTTTCTCATCGAGTACACTCCCAGTTGTACAGAATTTATTTATCAAACGCAATATTGATGATTTCTTCGGAACAGCAGAACAGGGAAATTTCAACTGAAACTTATCTTGCACTCATTTGTAAGATTTATTCGCTATTTAAGTCTCTACAATAAACACAAGTTCTTCCTTGGAAAAAACCATTGCTGACACAATATAACGAAACAACTGCTGTCACCACACTAATGCTTGGCTGGAACATTTTAACTGTCTTAGGTAGTTGGGCTTGAATACACTGTTGCCAACATAACAATTGGGGGACAGAAAATTTACCGATGTATTACTTCTATCTTCTTATAATCAGGGTTGCGTCCTTAATAAAACACCCATTATTAACATACAGGTATTCAGAAAGAATATTAATAAATTAATTTTGTTTTAATGTTATAACTGTGAAATAATAATTTTGACTACTGCTATGTTTGTTTCAGTTCCACCATTATTTGTTATTGAATTTCTTCATAGAGTTGTTGATACATTTGATGATTATTTCAGTGAGTGCACAGAATCGATTATTAAAGAAAACTATGTTGTCGTGTATGAGGTTGGTACTGTTACTAATTTTCTTATTTCTTGGTAAAACTATTTTAAGTACGAGGGTCATTCATAAAATAAGGTTCCCATGATTTTTAAAAATAGACAGCTATATTTTTTATCTTAGTGTTATACATCAATTTAAAGCTTAAAACTCAAGCTATTTTTCTACATAATCGCCGTTTCTGTCCAAAAAGTTTTGCAGACGATGCTCCAACTTTTCTATCCCCATGTTGTAGAATTCTGCCGCCAATCCTTTGAGGAATCGAGTAACCTCTTCCTTGACTTTATCATCGGTACTGAAGCGTAGGCCACCCACCCAAGTATTCCTTTAATTTTGGGAATAAGTGATAATTACTTAGGGCTAGGTCCTGGCTGTAGGGGGGGGGGGCACAACAGTCCAGCCAAAATCTGTCAGCAGTTCTTGAGTTTGATGTGAGACATGAGGTCGAGCGTTGTCATGGAGAAGCCTCACACCAATGGACAATCTTCCTCTCCAGCCGTTATGGATCGCGCGTCTCAGTTTTCTTAATGTGTTGCAATATCTGTCAGAGTTTACTGTTGTTCCATGATGAATGTCAATAGGTGAAATCCGTTTTGCATTTAAAAAATATATCACAGCGCGAATTTCGCATCTGGCGGTAACAGCGATAGGGAACTCCATCTTCGAAGGCTGCTACGCCGGCACTGATCGACGTAGCGAGGCGGGAGTGGTGCGGAAAAAGAGAGGGAGAGCTGATGAGTAAGACAGTGTTGCCAGATTTCTCCCAGCACATCGCATTCTGTCTCGGCAGCTTAGGGAACCTTATTTTAGGAATGACCCTCGTAGATCTACATTTTGTAAATAAATAAATCATTAATGATCTGGACCTTTTCCGTTATTTCATATCATCAAAATATCGTGTGAATGCGCCTTTACTGTTCAACCCAGTAATCGCTAGCGCGTGCTCTATATTTTTCGACTAGCAATCGCCTGTTTCTTATATTTTGGTTGTTTTCATTTTTATTTAACTGTAACTGTATTGTGACACTTATCGCTAAGGTCCGTTTCAGGATCTAGGTTATTAAATAATTAATACACTAAAGTTTACGATTACAAATATTTATTACACCAAACGAGTTACAAAATAAATAATAAACTAATTATAATAAAGTAATACAATAAATAACTTAATAATTTACTTAAAATAAATAATAAACAATAAATAATTTAATAATTTACTTAGCACTACTTACAATCAATTTTATAAGATTACACCTACAAAATGAAACTGAATACACAAAAACTGGATTTAATACAGATGCACAATAACTTTTCAAAATACACACACAAACAAAGACAGTATAACAATCGTTGACCAATACAATGCTCGGAAACGCGCCCTGCACAGCGTCTGACGGCCACTCGTCAAAGATCAAACGAATACTTACCCTGACCGCGCTCGGGGGTCTCTTTATATACTCATTTAAAAAGATCATTCCAGCAAAGCAGAGAAAATTCATGCAAATAATAAAGTACAAAAAAATAACCCTTTATAAGTGAGTGCTAGAAAAATCCATTGTAAACAAGTCAACAATAGGTCTTTTTGTAAATAGAATAAAAGTTGTTACGGGTCCCTTTCATAATAGTTGTACAATACCCGACCTTTTATCCTACACAATAGTGCAGTTATTCAATTTTTATGAATAGACGTACCTTTATTGTCCTATTGTCACTTATTGTTACTATTTCACTCTATTATCCTCTCTTTACTATTTCTATGAATGAATCCTACTAGAAATTTCGAGAACCACACCTTCCTTTGAAATTGTCGCAGTATGTTATTATTTTAAATGTAACTGTAAATAAAGAGAACGATGGTTCGATAATCCAACTTCGTGTTAGCGAGAAACGTGTAGCTTTTTAGAGTTTTACTAATTCTGCAGATTGCTTTATTACACACCACACCCAACAATCCTGGCCAGTAGTGTTCAGTATCATATCCTCTCCATTTAAACAAATGCGCGGATAATGCAATATTCCTTTCTCTTGAAGGAAACTTATAGCTCTTTCCTTAATAGAAATAATAGGAACTAATTTCAAAAGATTCATTATGTATTGAACAGAACACGTGCGAAGCAAACAACCAACTAGTGTGTATTAATAAACATGCAAACAATAATCTACAATTAATTACAGTGAGTAGGAGTAATCAGTAATAATAGTAAAGATGCGTTTACACGAGATGACTTTAAGGTTATAGATGATGTGATGTGAAATAACGGAAAAGGTCTAATGATCTTTCCTTAGTTCAGATATGGTTTTAAGGTACTTTATATGGAATCAGTAAATGTATTTCAGTTAAAAAGTTTTTGTTAAAACTATAAATATTATACACGTACTGAAAATATTATGCTTCAGATTTTGAAAATTTTACATAGTGCTGGTTTTTTATGTAATTGCCTATTCTCTATGATTATGAATTGTGAATTTATATTAGATTGGGAATTGTGGCTATTGAGATAACTTTTGGCTTCTTGTGTAACCAGGGAATAGTACCAGCTCACAAATACAGGTACCAGCTGGTCGTTTTCCTTCAATTTTTACTGTCTTTTGCTCTATATGAATAGGGAATGAAAGTATTGTTGTCAAGTTCCCTAAACCCAAAACAACATGTTTTTACCAATTGGTCGTGTGTACGTGAATGAAATCTCTCAAAAACAGAGTATCGTATGGACTTAAAACTTGTAACTTACATTAGGTACCACTAGGCCACCTTACAAAAATTTTCATCAAAATCGGTCAACCAGAAGTAATAAGTTTATTCATGCAATTTTCTCAAAAATGGCTCTTATGATTTTGCCTAATATCGCTTCATTAACAACATTTTTTGTGCTCTACAAAATAAGTTAAGTACCATGTTTGTCAAAATTCATGGGGATGCTATGTTCTTGTGGGAATAAATGGTTGTTTATAGATTGCGGCCTTAATCCGCATTTTTTAGGGAAAATTGTATGTAATTAAATTTATAGAAAATAAAAAAATCCTTCAACTTTTATTTCAATCATTTTTCTCTACTGAACTTAGTTATATACGTCAATTAGTGGTTTTTTTTTGTAATTTGCTCATTGAAATCGGTAAAAAATGGGGTTTTTAAGATTGGAGCCTTAATATGCACATTTTTAGGCCAAAGCGTAGCTATATAATCAAAGTTATAGAAAATTAAGGAACAGACAACTTTTATTCATATAATTTTCCTTTAAAATACTTAGTTTAGTGTCAGTTATTGATTTTCCATGTTTTGCTCATGCAAAAAGTCCGGCAGAGGTTGATTTTCATTTAACATTATTCACTTATGATTAAAATTAGGCCATGTTTTCATTTTACATTGTTTACTCATAAGTAAACATACGTTGTATTTCGATTATTATTTGCATCGGCAAGATACAGTCTGGAGTGTTTTACACCAGATTTTTTTTCTTGTTTAATAAACATTTTATTTGATCTCATGTTTATTAAAAACTTTTACGAAATTGCCAGAATAGAAAATTTTAAAAGTTTGTCCAAGAGTGATTTTTTTCAGTTAGCTGAATTTCCTCAGGAATATCCGACAACTACTTTATTGTTTTTAATGAAATTTTGTATTTGTTCTTTGTTCTTGGGTTAGTTGTTGGATGAGATGTTAGACAATGGTTTTCCACTTGCTACAGAATCTAATGTACTTAAAGAACTTATTAAACCTCCGAATATTCTTAGAACGATTGCAAATACAGTGACTGGAAAATCCAAGTAAGTTTTATTTTTTTGTATTTTGAATTTGATACATTTTTGATAAAAATACAGAAATGTAGTAAGAAAGTTAGCATTGTGTATGGCTGAACTTATTTAATGTTTTTTTTTTTTTTACTAGACCCAACTGTTATCTTTTTGAGTGTTTTTACTTTCGCTTGCCTGTATGAATATATAGGAAGGAAAGTATTGTTTTCATGTCAATTTTTTGAAATCGAGTTTTCACCGGATCTATATGTTTTCCGACCCCTGAATCCAAAAAACACGTTTTTAGCGATTTGTGTGTGTGTGTGTGTACAGAATATCTCAAGAACGGAACATCATATGTACTTGAAACTTAGGTTGCATACCACTACTGGACCCGACACGAACATCTTCATTAAAATCGGTCAACTGAAAGTAGTAGTTTATTCGTGTAATTTTTCACTTTATTGCGATTTTCTCATAAACTGGTCCTACGATTTTTTTAAAAATCGCCTCATTTACTTAATTTTTTATGCTGTACAAGATAGGGTAGGCACCATGTTTGCTGAAATTCTGGGTGAGGCTGTTTTCATGTAAAAACATTGTTTTCTTAAGATTACAGCTTTAATATGCATTTTAGCACAAAAATTTATGTAATTGAAGTTGTAGGGAATTTAAATTCCTACAACTTTTATTTCAAACATTTTTTTATATAACGCTTAGTTTAGCGGTAATTAGCGATTTTCTGTTTTTTTCTCACGAAAACATGTGAAAAATCAATTTTTTTTAAGATTTCGGCCTTAGTATGCATTTTACGACAAAAGTGTAGCTATATAATCAAATTTATAAGAAATTAAAAGATCTACTACTTTTATTTGAGCATTCTTCTCTACAGAGCCTAGTTTAGCATGAAAGAGTGATTTTCTATATTTTTAAGCCAAACAGGTCGATTTTCATTTTGCGTCTTTCACTCATGATTAAAATAAGGTTATGTTTCTTGAGGTTAGTTTTTTGTTTATTTCTAATGTTTTTTTACTAATGTTAGGTTATATTGTTTAAATTATTTGCATTGGCAAGAGAAAGTTGTGTGGGTGTTTCACACCAGATTTTTTTATTTTATATATTGTGTAGTCCTATAGTAAAGTAATTGATACTTCTATTTTATATAAAGAATTTATATAATAAATTTCACTAACCTTCTTTTTAAACTGCGTCAACTTTTATCTTTACTTACACGTGTTTCGGTGGATCCACCATCATCAGAGTAAATATCATAATTGAAACTAAAAAATATTTATTTAAAATTTATAGAAGATGATACATCTTCAGTCATTTGTATAAAACTGTAAGAGTAATTGATACTCTTTTTCATTATTTTAGTGTTAGTTCAACATTGCCTAGTGGACAGTTATCTAATGTACCATGGAGGCGTACTGGTGTTAAATACACAAATAATGAAGCATATTTTGATGTTGTTGAAGAAGTTGATGCAATTATTGATCGATCTGGTTCAACTGTTTTTGCTGAAATTCAAGGATACGTAAGTAGTTTGCAATATTTTAAGTGAAATAGTTTTGGAGTATTTTTGAATGAATTTTTGTCTCAATATAGGAGAAGAAAGCATTCCAAAGGGAAGCCAAGGTCTGATATTGTAATGCTAAGATAAAACCTTCGTGTCTGTACATGAGTGAATCTTAGAATGAACGGGAAGAGTGGTTTAACAGAAGCAGTAAAATTTCAGAGAAAGATGCTGCTGCTCAAAATAATGAGTTCAAAGATAGTAGACAGACAATATAGATTTCTTGGAAGAAAAGAACTGTACAAGAAAAATTAAACAAAAACTAAAATTCTATTAATGCTTGTATAAAATGTTGATCACAAAACAAAATTGTAAGACGTAAACAATATACTTAAGGTGTCATAAGTGGTTTAAAGAAGTCAGAAGGATGTGGATAAAATCAGAATAAACCAAAAAATAATTATGAACTGAACCAAACTCAGAATACAGATTACTGACTTCATGGACTTCCCATGAAAAAACAAGAGCTGAACATGTAATGAATGGGAGAAGGTATAAAAGCTTATAGTAAAATATTTCCGATTGTGGGCTGTAAAGAAAAGCTTCCAGAAATGTATAAAGATACATGGTTTAAAAAACAAAAGAGAAGTGAAGCTTGATTTTAGAAATAATAAAAATGCATTTATGAGTATTTGTTCTTAACATGTGATATACAATAATACAAAGTTCTCGTTCTTTTACTCTGTGTGTTTGATAAAAATTGATTCATGTACCCTTCACCTATTTTTATTGATTTATAATTCTATCAAACTGGAATATGAAAATTGATAATTGGGCTGAAGCTCTTATCAGACCTGGATATTTTTGAACTTTAGAATTTCCTTAATGCAAAACTCCTTTCAAATTTGTTATGGTAAATTGGTGCATTGTGTGGAAAGATTAAAATTTCAATATTATTTTTTATTATACTATTTTTTAAAGTTTATGAGCTCTGAACATATGCATTGCCCTCTATCCACTTCACAGACTTGCCAGCAATGATGCCAGTACTTTTTCTTGTAGCTCTGTTATATATTTCATCAGCCATTTTTTTTTTGGTCTTTTGCTAACAATTATTACCCAACCTGCTGATATTTATTAAGTATTGCATGTTAACGTGTTCTGTAATCAATGTGTTTAGTATGAGATGCAAGACACGTATTAACTACTGCAGGTCTTATACGCATGCATGTGTAATGTTTGTCAGGCTGATACATTTGCACAATCTGACAATGCTGGTAAACGTTCTGATAAGTCTAAATGCTTGGAACAGCAGAGCTCATAAACGGTGAAAATCATTGTAGTAACAGTACCAATAGTATTGAAATATTTTGAGGATTGACAAGTTCAGTGTATGTAGGTAGAAATGGAGGGCATTATGAGAGAACTGTAAAGCAGAACTAACGTTGTACTAATATAAAAATGATGATGATCAAAAGTTAAATGTCAGTTTTTTTTATTTACAACAATGTCAAATCATAATGTGATAAAACATTAATGATCTAAAAAATCTTAAGCCTTATAAAATACTTTTTTATTCATCAGTCGTTTCTTAAAATTTCTTATCAAGGTTCTTTAATGTTTGATTCCAGTAATTAAAAAAAAAAACTAATGTTCTTTAGTTTGTGTTTCTTTTTCAGGTGGATTGCTGTATAAAATTAAGTGGGATGCCAGATTTGACTTTGTCATTTATGAATCCCAGACTTTTTGATGATGTCAGCTTTCACCCATGTGTTCGATTTAAGAGATGGGAGGTAATTATCCATTTGAACAATAATTGTAGTAAAATTTGATTTGAATCACTCTTTTGGGGGTGTATTTATTTATAATAATTGTATATTACTAAATATTTCGACTAAGCATCAGTTTGTTCTTTTTAAAATCCTATTTTTGGCATATTATTGCTGGTCTAAAAAGCCTGTTGTTTCATTATTACTTGTGTACGACTAAGAAATGTATTAATAATAATAAAACAAAACTCATATGGTTCTATACATTTGTTTTTTCAATAGTGGGTTTTTCCACGGTTTTGTCTTAAATTTAAAATTTTAATAAGCTTTGTATTAAATTTTTGGGATATTCCTGTTAAAACCTTAAGGACTATGATAAGAATTTTATTTTTTTGCTTCCTAATTAATTACAGGGTTCAGGGTTCAATTTCTGTACTGAAATACATAAATAAACTGTGGGCGTTTGAATAGGAAAATTTAAGGAATATACAAGCTTTAAGAAATGTATAAAAAATTGTGTCTATTGTACTGACAAAGTTACCTGCATGGTAGTCCGTAAAATAAGAGGAAATTTGATTATTTAGAGTATGTCATGAGAGGCAATAAATGTCGGTTGCTGCTTGTATAATGCAAAGGAAGATTTAGGGAAGAAGAAAGGTCTATTGAAAATCCTAAGGAAGTGGCTTAGCCTCTTCAGCAGACTTAATGTGGGGAGAATTCAGATTTTTTGATGAAATCTCCAACCTCCAGCAGGAGAGGAACTAAAAGAACATATATAGTTGAGATTTGATTCTTGATTCATGAATATAGAGTCAAAAAGAATCGTCTTCAGTTACCACAGAATATATGCAGCATTGCTTGACTCAAAAGTCATGATGTTTTTCATCTCTGTACTTTCACCCTAGAATCAGTCAATATTCTTTTTCAAAATTTGTAATAATTTAAATCTTTATTTTTTTTCAGTCTGAAAGAATTTTGTCATTTATTCCTCCTGATGGTAATTTACGACTGATGTCATATCATATTGGATCGCAAAGTGTCGTTGCAATACCTATATATGTTAGACATAATGTTAGTTTCAGAGAAGGTAAATTGGATATCACCGTTGGACCTAAGCAGACTATTGGTCGGACTGTAAGTTAAACATTTTCATTTAACCTTTGTTATGTTTCCAATTTTACATGTATTCAGTGTGATCCTTTTCTACCTACCACCATAAAGGTACAGTTGTTTCAAATTATGAAGATAGAAATTTTCCCCTGAGGGATATTGTACATTTTTTTTAAATTTCCCAGTTTAAAATAAAAAAATTCCCTCTACAATTTTTGTGATAGTTTTTATGACAAGTTTTAATTTAATTTTATTGTTGTAATTCATAGTATAATGTTACATAAAATATGCTAATAAAAATTTATTTATCTTGCATGAAGTATTTTACATTATTAATATTTATTTAAAAATAAAGTTTTCAGAATGATTTTCTACATTGATTTAACTACAAATCTTGTAAATAATACATGGTATAAATAAATTACTTCTTTAAACCATTGATATGGTAATTTACAAAATTATGAAAAAACATCCCTCTAGCGTTAATGAATGCAGTATAATAATAACAAAAAATTTCCCTCTTTAACCACTTTGTACGTTTCCTGTTTAACAATACTGTCTTAATAAATTGATCCTATTAGGTATGTCCACACTCATGCGCTTTCTTATTCGATTTTCGATTAGACGTCGCATGCAACATCTTATGCGCTTAGAGGCATGCCATTTCACCTGTCCGTACTCGTTTGAAGGGCTTTATCAAAAAAAAAACATAACGAATATTTTTGAACTCTACACTAAATTAAAGCCTGTTTTTTCCGGCGTTGATTGGTTTGATTTAGATTATTTTAACTTGAAACTAGTCAGAGATGCAGCAATTTACGCATAAAGAGTACTCAGATTTTAGCTGGTTTTCTGTTAATGTTGTTTTTAAACATCCGTTACTCCGCCCAGGCTTTTCATAAAAGAACAGCGTTTAAGTACATTGAAGATCAGAGTTTTCTTTATATGAACATTTTAAAATAGGAAGTCTGATGTTTCATTTTAAAATGCCGGCCATTTTTTTTTTAAAGTGTATTTTGGCTTCACGTTAAGAGAGGGAAATGATTTTTGGACTGAACCATGCATTTTTACAGCAGAATTGTGCCATGTATTGTATTTTGCATTTGTAATCAGAAATAGATATGTGGTGTTAATAGAAAATTCTATTAGTCTCTAAACATCTTGAGAGGAAACTGAGCTCTGTAGCGGTATCCGCTCCAAGTATAGCTGTTTAGAAAAACAAACTTCTGTGTTTTTCCTGCTGCAACTCATTCCGTAGCTCATATTGAATAATTTAACGATGTTTTTATTTAAAAAAATAACCGCTTTGCTTGACATAACACCGTTGTGAAAATGCATGGTTGAGTCCAAAAATCATTTCCCTACCTTTACGTGGAGCCAAAAAAGCACTTTTTTAAAAAATGGCCGGCATATTAAAACAGAATATGAGATTTAACTTTTAAAATATTCATATTATAGAAAAAACTCTGATCTTCCACGTACTTAAACGCCGATTTTTATGAAAAGCCTGGATGGAGTAACGGACGTTTAAAACCACATTAATGGAAAACTGGCTAAAAACTGAGTACTTTTTTGCGTAAATGGCTGGTGTTATCTCCCATTAATTTCTAAATAAAAAAATCTAAATCAAACCATTCAATGCAGGAAAGAACAGACTTTAATTTAGTGTATTGTTAAAAAATATTTGTTATGTTTTTTGTTGAGATAAATTTCTTCAAACGAGTGTGAGAAGGTGGCATGCCTCTAAGCGCATGCGACATCGCACATCGAATCGAAAGTCAAATAAGAAAGCGCACGAGTGTGGACATACCTAATGTATTACCTTAAAATTAAGATAAAACTAAGCGTTGTTGAAAAAAAATGTTTGAAATTAAAGGTGTAGGTTTTATAGTTTCCTACAACTTTAATAGCTTAACTTTAGTAGCACTTTTACTCTAAAATGCATATTATTGAAGCTGCTATTTTTAAAATCCTCTTTTTACCACAAGAGCACAGTCTCCCCAAGAATTTCAGCAGACATGGTGCTTACATAATATTACATTAATATAGAGCATAAAAAATATAGTGAGGTGATTTTTAAAAAACATTGGAAAAGACGTTTTTGAGAAAATCACAAAACATGAAAGTTGCATGAATAAATTATTAGAGATTCCAACACTCAAGTGTGTACTAAATTATATTCTGATTTCAAGCTAAGGGAAATATTCTTTGGATTAACAGAGTTCTTATGTTGGATGTTGTAATTTTTTATCACAATACATAAACTTTTTCAAGAACATTTTTTAAAACTTAGTATCAGATTAGATCTTAGGTGTATTGCCTGTGTTTAGGATCAAGTTGAAATTTTCCATGGCTTATGGATTGGCAGCTATGATTTTAACATTATAAAGTGGTTCCAGTTTACCAACACTTCAAAAAAAGGAATTCCTAATAATTGTCCATCCTTCCATCCTAAGTGAAGATTCAGTTCCTTCAGAAAACCAATCTGATATTAATGTGTACTTTATGGTTAAATTACAGGTTGAAAATGTTGTATTAGAGATTCCAATGCCCAAGTGTGTACTAAATTGTATACTGATTCCAAGCCAAGGGAAATATTCTTTCGATCCAATTAGCAGAATTCTTGTGTGGGATGTTGGTAGAATTGATACCACTAGACTTCCAAATATACGTGGATCGGTAAGTTCAAAATTTAAATAATAATTAATGAAATTTTTAGGATTGTCTGAAAGACTGTGGAGACGTTGTGCATTTAACTCTAATACTCTGCATAAATATAGGAAAATATCTCTTAGATGATGTATTATGGCAGAATTAATTCACATTTGAATTCCAAAGTTAAGTTGTTCTTATTAACTTGTAGAATATATTTATTTGATTTATGATTTATTTAAAGAAAATAACAATGGTTTTAATTTGTAGCATTGATCTTTGTCAATTCTTTAAAAATTTTAAGAAGTCACTACAGACTCAAAATGTATTTATCATTTTCATATGTTTTAATTATGAATTTGTAAATTTAAAGTTTATTAACATGGGTAAAGTTTTTTAAATGGTTTTTCCACAGATCAAGGGATATATTTTAACACATTCAATGCTGAACAATTATGAAGTATTATCCCGTTGGGCTGGTTACTCGTGCAGCATGTTCTCCGCCTGCTTTATGTAGGGCCTACAACTTAAGTTACTAACGTTTTTATAGATTTATTGTATTTACGACATATACGTAGATTGCTTATAACATAAAAGTAAACAATTCAATGTCTTTTAGGTTTATTTTCACCTATTTTAATAAATGTATTTCTTGTTAATTTTTCCATTTACCATTACGATTTACGCGTAATTTCTTATATAATTTTAAACTAAATCTAAAGTAAATCTAAAAGTGTAAGCTATTTTTAATCGATACCTGCAAAGATACTAAATTCACGCCTTCAACTGTACCCTGAAAACCCGTTCAAAGCGATTATACTATACGAGGGTAGAAGATTGTATGGTGAAAATTCAAAAACGAACTGCACGATTACAAAGACAACCCTTTCTGAGCGCTATATAATAGCAACAAACGTATATTTGATAGGCGGTGTCCCTCCGGAATTACTAAAATGATAACAAAACAGAACCCGCTAGGTGACACACCAGCCTAGTGGTAACACCTACCCAAGACCCGCTAGGCGCGTCTCTAGCACTGAATGTGTTAAATAAGGTCCGTTTTTTAATTTGAAGAAAATTACTGTAAACATAAAAATATGTTTTTTCCGTATCTTACATACTTTTATCTACTTTTTTTATATAGGTGTAGTTACTCGAGTCACAAGTTTGCCTTTCGTTTTTAACAATGGGTAAAGAGGGAAAGCATCAGTATGCATGCATGACTGCTTTGGTATCAGTTCATCACCACAACAATGTAAACTATACTTAGAGGACATACAGTATATCGTGAAACCTGTTGTAGGTTAACTATATGAATATAATGGTTCATTACTGTAAACGAAAGGTCGGTTTCTTGAAAATGCGGTCGAACTGCTAACAGTGCTGAATGAAATCTAATATGCAATATAATAAAATGCTGTGAAGTTGAAGCCGAACAAAAATACCTTTCTGTGCTTCTTAACAAAAGTCGTGAGTGAGTGGCTAACTACTGAGATGTTTTTTTTCCACAGTTTAAAATGTAAAGAACGAAGTTAGCCATTGAAGAAGATAATTCTTCATCAACAGTTTTTTTGACACCTGGTATAAAAAAGAAACAGTTATATCAATAAGAAAGTGATGCTGATGTGTGAAAAGTTATTACAGATTTTGAAAGGAAAGTCCAGTGATTTTCACTTGTTTTAGTACTTTGAGTTCTTTGGTAGTCAACGGTTCAATGGCGACAAAGAAGTGAAAACTGAAAACATGGATTGGGATTCTTCAAAGGCGCCATATTTTTTTTGACCTCTGAATTCAAAATCTTGTTGAGCGGTATGACAAATATTTAAAAAAAATGGAAATTATTTATTTACAAAAGTAGATAAAAGTATACAGAATATGGAGAAAATATTATATATTATTTTTTTTCTTATTAAAATATAGATATTATTTTAAAAATAACCCTTGTATTTTGAATTCTTGTGTCTACTATTCATTTCAGTATGTAAAATATGTTATGCCCATAACAGGCGAATGTAGTTTTTAATTATTTGTACTCGGATTTGTTAATTCCAGGGTTACAAAAATAGTTCTGTTTCTTATTACATGGTCAGCAAATTGCGTGACTGAAGCATTTAAGAACAAAAGAGGTAAAGGTATAAGAGACACTAATCAGAATTATCTCCTCTGAGAGTTATGAATTTCATCATTAAACAGTCAGACCCTGTGGTGAATGAAGTGAAAGTGTCATTTGCAGGGTGGAAAGTAGATGCTTTTTGGAGGGCTGGGTATGCTAATAAACATACTTTTCCACTCACTGAGGAAGGCAGTTGTAAATAACCTCACTCCTTACTTTACTTAGTAAAGTGGTTCAAACCAACCTTACGTCTGATTACCTAAACTTGTAAAATATATTGTTTTAATTTTGATTGATTGCAGATAACATTGCAGTCTGGTGTGCCACCTGCTGATTCAAATCCAACTATTAATGTAAGTATCTTCTCAAGTCTATTCGTGCAGATTTTAGCTTTATATAGGAAGACCAAATTACTTTAAAAAAAAAAAAAACACTTGTGTGAAGGTTGCATTGTATTTTCTGTGCAAGAACATTAACCTAGATCATTTATTAGTGTCTCAATACTCGTAAACATAGTAGTAGAGTAGTAGTAGAGTAATTTTATTTTTATTTAGTAAATTTATTTAGTAGTAGAGTAATTTTATTTTTTATGCAAATAGATGACAAATGATCACAGTGACTTAAACATTACTTTTCCTTGGACATTTCTCAAGCTTTTCTCTTTCCCCTACATTCTTTCTTTCGAGCAGAGCTTTTTCCTCTTTCTTCATCTGAGACTTTTCTTTAGTTTTCTTTTTATCTACTCTCGTAAACTTCCTTTCTGAATGAATCTCTATCCCTGTAATCAAATTCTGAAATTTGATATTTCTTATATATGTTGTCTAAAAACCAAGCTAATTAATCCTCTACAGTTTGAAATACAATTGAAAATTCGTTTGTTTAATTTCTGTGGGCTTATTTTTACCATGTGATCATAAAATTTAATTCTTTTAATTTTGATTTTGTCTATAAGAGGCAGGTTAAATTATTTTCACTTGATCTAGAGTAGAAAAGCTTTTTCCAAAATGTTGAATGTGTTGCCAGCACAGGCATAGTAAGGATATTCTGTAGGGAAATTCTGTCTAATAAATAAAATAGTTTTATTTATTAAAAAATGTGTTTAATTAAACAAATGAAAACTATAAAAGTAATTAGTTGCAATACTATTCGAACCTATTATTATTTTTTTTTTATTTTTTTATTATTATTATTATTTCATCAGTAGCCTACGGGAGTTGTGGCTAAATCTTGACAAAATTTCTTTCTCAAATTTATCTTAACTTTCAGAACCCTCTTTTTATGCATACTCATTATAAAAAGACCGTCAAGCCGATTTTCTGTAATTATTGACCGTTATCTAGGTTTTATCCAACATAAGGTGCTAAAGGATCTTTCGATAGTGCACGTTATGCAGGGCTGTGCGAGTGAGATAAGTAGTGCCCGTTTATCGATGGGTAGAACAGTTCCATTTCTTTAACTTGACAGCTAGTTACATCTTCAGTTTGGCACTTGACACATTTTTTCCTTTACTTTGGTTGTATCAGTTCAGCTTTACAACTGACTCACTTGCACTGATTAAATTAGAAACAAAAAGAAAAAGAAGATGGCGAGTTTCTACCATGATGATAACATGGTTTCTTGCATATTATTGACTTATAATTTTTTGTTTTACTAAATGAGTCAGAGGGCAAGCACCCCATTCTGCCCCTCCGTGGCTACACTTATGGTTGCCAGTATTTTTAAATGGTTGTGCTGGTGGCAGAAGTAAAATATTTATCTTCTACCGTAATGGGAGGAAAAAATAAAAGTAATCGACATTAAATGTATAAAAATGTATGTGTGTCCATTTCTGTGTTAATTTTATATGTGTTATCTTCCATTCGTTTATATTTATTGTATTTGTTGTGTTATTGTATTTCAAACAGTTTTTCATAAACTAATTTTTGTACAGGTAAAATTCACTATCAATCAACTGGCTGTTTCTGGCTTAAAAGTGAACAGATTGGACATGTACGGTGAAAAATATAAACCATTTAAAGGTGTCAAATATATCACTAAGGCCGGAAAATTTCAGATAAGGATGTAATTTGTATCATACAGATCTGTCTATCAATGTCTACTATAAATATTTTAAAATATTTATGAAATTTTATATTTTCATGAATGGAATAGCAACAAATTGAAAAATGAATTCCAAAAATGACATTCCTAAATCCAGCCGAATTTTATTGCAGACTTCTATACAATAACAAAAATTCATGATTAAATTTTCTATCATCATTTTTATTATGTAGCTATATGGAGTAGCAATACACAAAAGTGTTACTTGAAAAAATGATTATATTTTATAAAGTAGATGTTATATTTTATGTTGCTTATTATTTTACAAATATTTATTTTATAGATTTTATGATCCTTGTGTTCTTAAAAAATATTTTTTCTTCATTTTTGAGTAAATAAATATACGAAATTATTTATTTAGTTGTATTCATTTAATCAATCCCTGCTGAATTTGCATTTAAAGCGATTAAAGAGTATTGTTTTCAGATGTACATATCTTCAGGCCCCCTGAATCCAAAAATCATGTTTTTAATGATTAGTCTGTGTGTGAACAAAATATCTCAAGAACCAAACATCATACGAAGTTGAAACTTGAAAAACGTAAGATAGGTCTCTAGAGAACCTAACACAAATATTTTTATCAAAATCAGTCAACTTGAAGCAGTAGTTTATTCATGCAATTTTCTCAAGAACAGTTCCTGAGTTTTTTAAAAAATCACCTCATTTACCACATTTTTAAATGCTTTTCAAGATAAGGTAAGCGCCATGTCTGCTGAAATTCTTAGGGAGGTTGTGCTCTCGCAGAAAAAAGTGGTTTTTTAAGATTGCAACTTTAATAGGCATTCTAAGGCATAAGTGCATACAATCGAAGTTGTAGAACATTTAAAAACCTACAACTTTTATTTTAAACATTTGTTTGTACAACCCTTAAGGTATAGTGGCAATTAGTGACTGTTTTTTTCCATTAAAATCTGTAAAACAATGGAAGTTTTTAAGATTGCGAACATTTTATAACAAAAAAATCTGTTGTGACTTTCTCACACAACTTTCTCTTGTCAATGCAAATATGACCAATATAACCTACCATTAGTAATAAAACATTAGAAAAATAACCTCAAAAAACATAACCTTATTTTAATCATCAGTGAAAGACACAAAATGAAAATCGACCTCAGATTGGCTTAAAAATACGGAAAATCACTCTTTCACAGTAAACTAGGCTCTGTAGAGAAAAATGCTCTAAATAAAAGTTGTAGATCTCTTAATTTTCTATAAATTTAATGATATACACTTGTCGTGAAATGGATACTAAGGCCGAAATCTTAAAAAAATCGATTTTTCACACGTTTTTGTGAGAAAAAAACAGAAAATCGCTAATTACCGCTAAACTAAGCGTTAAACAAAAAAAATGTTTGAAATAAAAGTTGTAGAATTTTCTCTACATTTTTTCAATACAAATTTTTGTGCTAAAATGCATATTAAAGCCGCAATCTTAAAAAACAATATTTTTACGTGAAAACAGTTTCACCAAGAATTTCAGCAAACATGGCACCTACCCTATCTTGTAGGGCATATAAAATTTAGAAAACCAGGCGATTTTTAAAAAAATCGTTTTTGAGAAAATTGCAAAAAAGTGAAAAATTACACGAATAAACTACTACTTCCAGTTGACCGATTTTGATGAAAATGTTCAAGTCGGGTCCAGTAGTGATATATAACTTAAGTTTCAAGTTCGTACGAAGTTCCGTTCTCGAGATATTTTGTATACACACACCCAGATCAATCGCTAAAAACATGTTTTTTGGGTTCAGGGGGTTTGAAAACTTGTAGATCAGGTGAAAACTCGATTTCGAAAAATCGACATGAAAACAATACTTTCCTTCCTATATATTCATAAAGGCAAGAGAAAGTAAAATGTAATCAAAGTTATAGGAAATTAAAAAAAAACCAACAACTTTTCTTTACAACATTTTCTCTACAAAGTCTAGTTTAGAGGCAATTACAGTTTCCTTAGTTTTATTATTCTTGTGATGGAATGGTTACTTTAAAAATAAATTTTTGATACCAGGATAGCATGAAGTAGCAAGAGGGAGAAATTATTCTTTTGGTGGATGGTTATTTCAAAAAGAAGTTTTTGATACCAGGATAGCATGAAGTAGTAAGAGGTAGAAAGAATCAAATAAAGGCTTATAAACAAAGGCTAACAAACAATAGTGTGACTGATGAATGTGAGGAAACCACATTGCTTTCATACTATCCTGGTATCAAAAATCTCCGTTAACTTCGGTTATTCTGCACTCTTTTCATTTCTTCTTATGCACTAGATACTGTGCCACCTACTGGAATTCTCTTGAACTAATTTCAAATTTTCTTTCCTGCTACTATGAAAGGAGTTGTAATTGTGAAAAAAATTCAACACCTGAGCCAACTGATCTGATTTGGTCGACATCAGGAGTCAAATTTTTACTTGTTTAAAAGATTGTGACCATTTTGCAACAAAAGTGTATAAAATCAAAGTTAGAGGAATTTATAAAACCTACAACTTTTATTTTAAGCATTTTTCTCTATAGAGCCTAGTTTAGAGACAATTACTGATTTTTTGTACCTTTAAGTTCTACAAATCAAATTCATTTTGCGTCATTCACTCAAGATTAAACATAGGTTATATTGTTCATTATCTACATTGGCAAGAGAAAATCGTGTGTTTTATACCAGGTATTTTGGTTTTATGATAACTCCTAATTTCTTTCACTTTATTTTTAAGCATTCTTGACTTTGGAAAAAGTAAATTAACTATGATACCTTTTATTGGTTTTATGTTTTGTTATGATAAGTGCTTGTAACTACACTGTCATTAGCATCATTATCCACCATTGTTTATATCATCTGAACCTGTTCAAGCATCCATCTCTTCCATGGTCAACCAACCTACCTCTTTACACCGGTTCATATCGCTGTGCTTGCAACAGTAAATGATTCACATAAATACATAAGAGTTGAGCTGTCCAATTCACCCTGAACTTCTTAATGTTACTGCTCAAAGGAGTTAACAATGATAATAATTAATTGTTTCTGAAGTAGTCTTTACATAATACATTTTACACTTTTAAAAAATTTAATCTCAACTGGCTGAATGTTAAACACCTGTTCCCTGATTCTGATTTACACTGTACTACCATTTCTTAATATAGGTACAGCTGATACTTGGTAAAATCATAATCATATGTCTTTCCTAGCCTTGTTTCTTAACTTATTAAGCACAGGGACAATAATCAGGGTTGCACCAGCATGGCATTCCAGTGGAAAATTTGGGTGAGGATGATCGGCATTATCCATATATTATATTTATTCATCAATTCATCCGCAAAATATATTTTTTATCTGTTTTGTTTATGTAGTAAACTACAAATTTTACACTATGATATTCAAACAGGTACAAAATTTGTTTAATAATTCCTGGGAGCAGCTAATTAAAGACATTATTTTTAGCTCTTTTAGGATTGGTATAAATGGCTACAGAAAATTCAGTAGCACAGTTAACAAAAACTGTTGATAAGAAAGTACTTTGACACCAAGAGGTGTCATCTGACAACACAAACTTCTTTAGTTAAAATTTCTTTATGATAAACTTGTATAGTTTCTATGAGGCATCAAAATCGTTATGAAATGTTTATCTCAAATACCAGAGCATTGGACCTGCTCTTAAGGTCTGACCTGCAAGACAATTTTGGAATTAACAGGTCGAGATTTGAAAGACCAACACCTTTAACTTCTGAACCAAAATTTTGATTTTAAATCCTTCACTAATTAGTTGCAACAGCATTAAACACTAGGAATTAAGATGAAATAAATTGAAAATGGCGTACAAATATTTTATTTAATATACTTGTAAAATAAATAATAATTACGTATAATAATTATATAATAGTATTAATTGTTAACTGATAATATAACTATATTATTATTAATTAACAAAGTTATTAATACTTCACACTGGAATGATTTGCTTCTTACTCATAAATATTTTCTGAATTAATTATTTTGATACAAATATTTAATATAATTATATTACTCCAAAAATCACATTTCTATGAGTAATTTTATACATAAATAATTAGTTTTTTATGATAGTTTACAAAGAGATAATAAAAAATCGTGAAAAATACCAAAAAATTAAAAGTCACAAAAACCACCTCACCTTAAATGTACTTGACAATAGTGAAACAGGAAAGGGATTAAAATGAAAATGTAAAACAAAGTTTTTCTAAATTTATCAAATTTACATTCATAACATTATTTTGGATAACTCCAGGTGGTTTTCCTCATCTCGTGTTCAAACTATGTTAAAAAGATTTACTCATTTCTTCAAATGTGAGCAGATTAAAATAAATTTTTATGAATTTAAAAAAAAATTGAACTCACAGTATATTATTATTATATCTAGTATATTACCAGTAACTTATTACCCGCCAAGATATTTTTAGTTTGTGATTAAATTGTGATTTTTATTAATGATTAAATATCTATAAATATCCACAACAATCTGTAAACAAATGTAATAATAACTTGAGATTCAAACCCAAAACAATTTAGATTGCAGTATAATTATTAAAACTCACTACTTCTAAAGAATAATTTGATAATAAAACTAATAAATAAATTTTATGTGACAGCAGTTTTACTTATAATAAATTTTTGTTTAAATTTATAATAAATTTGTATATATCATTGCTAAAGAAATAATTTAAATATAAAAATTATAGTTTAATTTATTTTAAAACTAAAATAAGTATTTCCATTCTTTTGAAATTATGAAAGTAGGAAATAGTAGTATTTTGTATATATGAAAGTAGTAAGTTTAGTAACTTACTCTTAACAAAAAGCAGAAATTTTTTTTAATGTAATGAAGAAGGTAAAAAAAAAAAATTGTTCCTGATTCACTGTACGAGAGTATAGCTTCTGCTTAAATCAAACTTAACATTTGAATTCAAAAAAAATTTATTCATACCTTTAAAGTTTATAACTGAACTAAACTACTCAATAGAAAGAGGCACTACTTTTTTAAACCTATTAAATTGTTAAGTTTTGCCTTCATGCATGTATCTACTAGTCAAATTATGCTAAATTCCTAGTGAATAAATTCAAAAGGCAGGTAATGATATGATTTAACTGACTTTGTTTGATACACTGTTCCATATTTTTAAGCTTTTTAAAACTTATCTACCACACATTAAAAATGTTCTATTACAGATTTATCTTGAAATACAACAATGATAATTCACCTACTAACATTTAATAAAGGTTCACTGAGTGTTGAAAGTAAACAGTTCAAATGAACAACTACTTCGACCATTGACTGTTACACTTTTCACGTGATTGACTAACTGCCAGCATACCTGTTCACATTCATATTATTATAGTGATATTCTTACCACAAAGTACGTGGTACAAATAAATTGTTTATTAAATAAAACTGCCTGTGAACTGGACTTCTTAATTTATAATTTTGCTAAATCTAGTTCCAAATTTAAAAATGTGATGCTTCAAATGGTAATAATTTAAGTGTTTTTGTAGAATCTAATATAATCATAATTATAGACAATGGGATATTTTATTGCACCTTTGTGTTATATTTCACAAAATATTACTAATGATTTTATTACTAGTAATGTATAAAAAGTAATGACATTACATAACAATGTAGTTTCAATGGAAAAAATGTGATGTCTTTATAAAAATGTTTTTAATTTGAACCTTTTAACAAGCACTGATGCAGTTTATTTAAGTGATGTATTATATAGTAAAACACTACAACTTCACTTATCCGAAACCAGTTTTTAATAAATTTTTTATGTTTAAAACAAGTTTTGTTCCATCAGATCCACTTAACAATTCCTGTGTACACTGTTAAGTGTGGTAAATTAATGCCTTGTTTTTGTTATACTGTATACACAACACAAGAAATATTATAACCAGTGGTGGATATTCAAGGGGATCTAGGTAATCTGAGATGGACCTAAAAATGTAACATTTAATGATACTTAACAACACTGCGTTAATAATTATTTACTTGCATTGGATTTGATTAGGTAGGATGATCTAGTCTATAGATGTGAGCCACCTCAAGCTGGAAGTGATTCTTTTAAATAATTACAAAAGAAAAAAAATGAGGCACTCATCCAATCTGTGTACACAGCTTATGCACTGACGAATACTGAAGACCATCTCTGAAATTATAGATGGAAGAAAAAGCTAGAAGCCAGTGTACATGTTTTAACATGTTAACATTTAATTACTTTGCTATGTCTATAAATATTATTACAATACACCACATGGTCCGTAGTGGTCCGCAGTGGTCATCGCAACTGACTTTCACGCCAAGGGTCCCAGGTTCAATTCCAGATCAGATCTGCCATTTTCATTAATAACTCTTTGTCTATGTTAGAAGTAATGTATAAAACAGTCAGGGGTAAAAAACAAATTAATATTTAATTTTAAATATTATGTTTGGCTCATGATTTAAGTTTGTAAAGGGAACGGAGGGGTAATCTCTTATTTTATACAAGATTACCTGTAATGTGGATCCACCCTCCACCACTGATTAGCACTGTAGTCCAGACAGTAATCTGAGGTGAGAATGTATACTAATGTTACATAAGAATGACATAAGGATCAGGACTGTGCAATTTTACAATTTTTTAATAAGATTTTTTGTTTTCCTTAAAAAAAACAATTAATTTCTTACTCCAATACACTCCTTGGCGCTTCTAATATCGATTTAATTAGTAATAAATCTACAGAATTTTAAATACGGTTTATCTAAAATGGGTCTAGTCCAAGAACCCTTTTTTTTATAAAAAAATACGTTCGGATAAACTAAGTTTTAGTGTATCTCTTCTTAATTAAAAGTTTTTCTGTTCACATCCTCATATTGTAAAAGTTAAATTTTAAAAACAAATGACAGATTAAATTATTTTAATAAAAGTAATATGTTTTAAGAATTTCAACGTTGACAACATATTTAATAATTAAGTAATTTATAATAAATTCTGGTGGAATTTTTAAATCAAAATTTTATAAAGATAACTCAAAAAAACAAGTGAAATCTAGATAATGTTTCAACATTGATGTCAATCCGGTAAGGTAATACTTTACAGCAGGCATGTCGCTATAAGAGAGGTAAAAATTCAAACAATTGCAACTTATATAACACTGAAATATAGAATTACAAAAGTGTTTTTTATGTACTATCATCAGTAATAAGTATATGAGAAGATTACTTTTTTATTTTTTTTTTTTTATTTATTTAACGTCGCATCAACTACAACGGTCATTAGCGACGACGTTGGGGTGTAACTGTTTACAATGGAGGATGAAATGATTTTTGTAACGTATGAAAATATGCCGTGCCTGAGTGGAATTCGAACCCAGGACCGCATGATGAGAGGCGAGCACGTTACCAACTGCGCCAATGCGGCCGGCAAGATTACTTTGATATATTACATGTTACTTTTAAAGTATTACCTTTCTTCTTATCTATACAGAAATCCACAATATAAGTAGAATATAAATCACAAATTTAAATTATTGATTGATTTTGTATTCATAATTCTGTTAAGTGATGACATACAAAAGGATTTTTATACAATTATCTTACAAACTAATTAATTTATTAAGTAAAACTATTACCAGCTATTTTTAATACAGGTCATTCTAGTATGCTAAATTATAAACTAAAAGTAAATGTTAACAATACTAAATAATAATTACTACCATTAATATTTATAATTAATAAATATATAACAAGATATAAAATAATCTACAGGAGGAACAAATAACCAAAAATTTAGTTATTAATAAATCAGAAAGAAAATATTTATTCATTATTGTTCTGTATAAATAAAGTTTCAAATTATTTTTAATACTACTATTTAGTTATTAAAAAAATCTATTATTCAAAAAAGGTATTTTATTCCCGCATTGTAATACTGAACCTAATGTACATTATTCTTAATTTAAATTCTTCATTCAAGGGAGCGATCAACTTCTGAAATCATTTTTTATAATTAAAAACTAAAAACATTTAGTGATGTATATCTGTAAAACAGTAATACTCGTATATTACCTTTAGATTATCAATCAAAAAACTGCGATTACGAGTACATTATCTGAGAATTATTAAACTATTTTGTTGACCAATCTTCAATGCAGATTTTCAAAATAAAATAACAGATTATCTTTCACTGATATTAGGGTAATAAATTTATAAATATTTCACTTAAAGAAAAGTAGTGCTTGTTTGTGTGAGGTAATCTCAGAAATGATCCAAACGATTTAAACATTTTTTCACTGTTAGAAAGCTTGGAGCTTCCTTAGTAACATTATGCTGTAAAACAATTTTTTTTTAAATTTTGGAATAAATTGAGATTAGTAAAATGAAGTCCTCTTTTATTTTATTTGTTTGGGTTAAGATTAATTCTTTTATCTATCTATTGTACTGTATAAAATGTATTATATTATGCAGGTATGTGGTGCAGTAAAAAAAACTGCTTGCTCTACATCATCCTATAGTCTTTCGTTTAAAAAAAAATAATAATAATTTATAGAACATCAGGCTCGTATCCAGAATTTTTTTTCAGATGGGGTAAAATAAAATATTGTATAGAATAACGTGCATGCAGACACATACCCGCATAGATATATTTTCTTCTTGTTTAAGGACAATTTTTGACCACGTAAGGTATTTTAGACGTTTCTGGAAGCTCTTTTTGCAGCTTCATTCTCAGCATTTGTTCACTGTAGGCTTTTCTCCTTTCTTCTGTTCTTGCTTTTCATGGAAGCCCTTAATATCTGTAATAAGTTGTCCCAATTTGGTTCGTTTCATTAAGTTTTCTCAGTTGATTCTGGTTTTTTCAATATCCTTTCTGAATTCTTTACGCCATTTATCCGACACCTTAGGTCTATTGTTTAGGGTCTTAAAATTTTTTTTTGTCAACCGGTTGCCATCCATTCTATACAGGTATCCGTAAAATTTTATTTTTCTAATAGTTTCCATTAATCATTCATTTTCCTTGTATGTACACACAAACACATAACTTTTTTCAGGGTTGGGAGCAAATGCCCCCTTTTGAATATGTCCCTGGGCATATATCAAAAAAATAACATCACATTTGATTTTTTTACAGAAATTTATGTAAACTTTTCAAAAATTAAACATATGACAATGATAACAACATCAAAACAGTTTCCTGGAGGAGCTTTCCTTAATTAGCAAGTCAGGAGGAAGATTTTTATGAAAATAAAATTCAGAAAATAGATATAAAATATAAGTGCCTTTATAAAGGTGAAAAGTAGATTAAGGTCTAGGTTTCCATGTAAAATACAGATGTTAAAAAGTTATCCTTGTTTCTTTTTATATCAAAACAGTAGAACTTAAAAAACACACCTTGTATAATAAAATAGTTCAAACACAAACTCCTTTCTTTCTACATTAATGTGAAATAATAAATCACCCCCACTGCAGAGTGCGCTACTCTGAAAATATAATGTTATGTTAATTTATCATTGATACACTACATACAACTTATTATTACATACTTATGAAGTGACAGACAGAAAAACAACATGTATTGTAGGGCTACTCCCCAGCATTATCTATTGGATTCTACATTCAAGACCAATCAGTTGTATTTAAATTGAACACATTAACTAACAGAACAATCAAAATCCAGTAATTTATTTCTTAAAATGCCAATAAACTTTCCTTTTGAATTATTAAGAGTGCCTACTTAAAATTTATACTAAATTTTTAGTTATAATTTCCAGAGTATTAATAATAAAGCAATTAAGTATTATTATAATACATAAAAAAACCATTACCTAAATTATATAAAATGTATAAATAACATATATACTATTAAAGATACATAAATATATATAAATAATCTTTGTACAAATAATATATATATAAGAATACCTTATAGATAAAATTATGATCAAAAAACACAACACAAGTTACACAGAGACAAAAATAACATCAAGTCTTTATGTTCAGGAACACAACTCAGAACCAATCTATCAAATTATGAATAAAATATTTAAGTATAAATTATTTTAACAGAAAAAAATTGTCATAAAAGTTAAAAAAAATCTTGACTCTAAGGGTATCGAAATTCAAATACCACACAATACTTATAAAATATATTATTTTTATAGTAAAATAGGTGTTTTAGTTATGCAAGTGATATAGAAAAGTACATCACGATTGTATTACGATGAAAAGGAACTAAACATGGTTCTTTCTTTTACAAAATTAATAATTATAACAAAGAATATTATCCATTAACTTCTCTCTTTAAGAATTTCTACTGCACTTGTAATTTTTTTAAACCCCTTCAATGTTCACTAACAAATTCAATTGGAAAGAACAGATATAGGCCGCGCCATGAATTTCCAACCTTTCTGTCTGACCGATATTACGGTGCATACTTTCTAAAGTGAAAACATTTCCTCATGTTTATTTCATGTGACCATATAGGCTCGGGCGATTAGTAACTTTTTACAAATGTAATTAATTTTTTACTTTGTTAAGCAAACATAAAGAAATATATATTAATTTCTATAAATAAACCTTAGAAAAAAGTAGATAGGCCTAATGTATACATTTACGTAAATAAAGACAAAGAATTTTTAATTGTTATTATTATTAATGTTATTATTTTAAGGGTAATAACAGATGGACAACGTGTTGACCTGTTTCCATGCAGTCAACTTTGAGCAGTATTGCACACGAAAGATGGTGTGTATTAACATTGAAAAATCCAATGTTGCGTCACCAGCACGTTACCGTTCTATCATCATGTCCTTTACCATCTGACTCGTGTATGTAACTCACCGCCCAACGGTAACACCGGTGTAACGTGCTGTTCGTCTGTACCCGGCCTAATACGTCATTGTTTATGATTTTTAAAACATTATTTATTTTTTCAACAACACAAAATGAAATAAGCTATACTAAAAGGGTAGTAGAATGACGGCTGGTAGATGACTCGGCATTACAACGGCAAGCTTGGAATTTCATGATGCAGCCTCTACGACATATAAATTAATAGACAAGAGCAGAACGAAAACAGTATTTTTTAATTATTATTTACAAAAGTACAAACAGAAAATGACCACCTCCATGTCGCGTGGTACTCTGCAACTTACGAAATCCCAAGTTTGATTCCCAACTAGGGTCTGGAAAACTATTACACATTACAACCCACAGTACCTGGCTAATGACCAAGCTATTGATGAAATTTAAAATTAAAAAAAAAATTAATAAAGGAAAAGAAAACACATTATTTTAAACAAATTAATTCAAGAGTTTTCCAATCAAGTACATACATTCCTCTCAGAAATCTGTAATGATTACTTCTAAACACTCCGTAAGATACAATTTTAGGAGAGAGAATTTATAACCTAGGAATGTAAATTTTATAAACACATGAAAAATATGATAAAAATATGATGAAAATTCTGATTTAATTTTAAGCACATCAAATGACTCTCATAGAATTAATAATAAATTTTAATACAATTACTGTTACGTTTTATAATTTAATAACAATAATTATTAGATAGTGAAATAAATTATAGATACTGGTTAGACATTTTGATGAATGTTTTAATCCTAATTTTTTTAAAGAAAAGATAATTTACACTTAAACATTTTAAAACATAACAGCAAAACATTATGATAAATAAAATTACACTCTAACACTCGGCTTTAGAATTGTTGTTTTAAAGACGACAATAACACAAAACTATTACATAACATAAAAAAACGACACTATTACAAATATTACAGTATAAATACAATGCATTAATAAAAATTGGTAACTGTTGAATGATGTGATTTTGAGTGAAAAAATAAATTTCAATTACGTAATAACAAAGAGCATAAGTGGAGTGTTGGATAAAAAAATATTATGATATTCATAAGATAAAAATACCATCCGATTGCCAGCTACCGATCTGATGTTTCTTTACAATTCTTTATAACACACTGGACTGCATCTTCGATATTTTCTAACACTGGAATGTCATCACGTTGCGCTAGATCTGTTAGATAAACCCTACCTCGATTGTAATCGTTTATTGATTGTTCATTCAACTGAAAATTAAATAAAAACCAAATCAAATTTCATTTTTAAATTGACTCAAATGAGTTAAGTGATCAAAATACAATTTACAAAACTTATTTAATCTTTAAAACTTTGAACTCTACCATACGTTACACAGGCAAGGTATTTTTTGTACATATGATGTCTATGTGTAGTGCAAGCAGGCTGTCATATTTAATTTCATTATACAAGGCATTTAATAATGTACTTCGGTGTTACGAAAATTCAGTACAAAAAAGTATTTCACTAATACGAAAGAAACAAGTACTATACGAAAGAGCACTTAAATAGTTTTTTCCACATATTCTAGGCAGTTAGTTGACCGTTTGCCCGCTAGGCGTAGACAGTAGATAAAATGGCTGCCACGTGAAGTGAGAAGTTGTTTTGTGTGTTGGAATTTCACGTGTCAAAGTCAGTAATTACTGTGCAACATGCGTTTCGGTTGTAATTTAATAAGGATCCACCAAGTGACAATTCAATTCGTGCATAAATAATTCATTATAAAGAATTCAGTGAAACTGGTTGCTTTTGCAAGCAGAAATCAACTGGTCGTCCATCAACCTCAGATGCCAATGTCGAACAGGTGCATGCAAGTTTTATTCACAGCCTGTCAAAATCGACTGCATCTGCAGGCAGAGAGTTAGGAATTCCGAAAACAATGGTGTGGAGAGTTCTCCGTAAACATTTATTATTTAAACCATACCATCTTCAATTAATGCAGCAACCAGTCGACGCTGGATAGGACGCGCGTAGAAGACCAACACATTATGCTGTGGCCACCAAAATCACCAGACCTCATGCCATGTGACTTCTTTCTCTGGGGTTATGTGAAAGACACTGTGTTTATCCCACCAATCCCAAACAATATCACTGAGCTGAAGGTCGCATAATCAATGCAATCAACTCTATTGAAAGGAACACGTTATAACGTGTTTGGCAGGAGCTAGACTTTCGTGTTGATGTGTGCCGTGTCACCAAAGGAGCACACATTGAACATTTATAGATGTTTAAAAATAACTGTTTGAGTCTTTGCATCATCTTACACATCCAGGGTTCAAAATACTAGATTTCAAACACATTCACTTACCGGTAGTAACTTACAAAGACAACATAGTAACATATTTTAACACACAGTTAACTTAGCAATCTACAATAATCAATAACCACAGTATAAAATAAAACAAACCTTATTACTACAATCATTATTTCCCGGAACTGAAATACCCGTTTCTGGTATAGATTGTATACACAAAACCATATTGACACCAAGACCAATATAATGTGCTGCCTGTTGAACAAAAAATATATTTACTAATTAATTTGAAATTAATATTTATAATTCACTAATACATTTAATGACATTTTACTCTTAATGGTTTTTTAACACCATTACTTCAGAATCCCACTAGAAAGTTTATATTAAGTAATATAGACTTATTTATCATCTTCAAAAGCAAGCTGTTTCTTCTGGAGTATAAGAAGCTTAGTCTGGGATCAAGAAGTCCCAATGTGTTGTAGGAAAATCATTTATAATACATATATTGTTCAGGGAGTAGAGTTCAGGGGTGTAGTTTGATGGACACATTAAAAATGAGGAAATCCGGGCCCCATTTAAATGCCTCCCCTCTCTTAGAATAGTCGATAAATACAAATAAAAATGGGAGGAACATTTAATACGAACGAGTGAAGACAGGTGGGCAAAACGGGTATTAAGCTATATACCTGATGGATGAAGAGATATAGGTAGACCGTGAAAAAGATGGGTAAAGAAATGGGAACAGGTCTTAAGGCGTAATATGGGACAGAAAGAAGAAGACATATTTTGTGCCAACACAGACTTATTCAGTGAAAACAAGTACATGTGGAAGGAGTGATGGAATGGTAGGGATAAACAGCCTGACAAGGACAGTAGGACAGACAAGGTTATTATGGTTTGAACAAGTCAGTAGGATAGACTAGAGTATGCTGCCTAAAAGCATATTGTACTTGGAAATGGAGGGAAAAAACCATGAGGCAGACCAAGCATGAAGTAGATGGGTTTAATTTTGGATGACTTAAGAATTTATCAAGAGAGCAATGAAGGAGAGATGGTTCAGCGATAGAGAGAGGAGCAGAGGATGATAATTATTTTTTTATTTATTTTTTTTGTTACTTGCATCCTGGAGACTCCAAAGGGAGTATAGGACATGTCAAGATAAAATCGATGAACTGAAAGTTTATCACCAATGTGATAAATTTATTACTTACCACCAAAATTTGTTTTTGCTACTGCTTACTTCAGTAGGCTTGTCCTGAACCCTATTGAATTAAATATCACACACAATAAATAATAAAAATAAATCAAACACAATGATAAATTCATCACTTACCAATAATTTCCCCCTACCACTGCTTAACTCAGCAATCTTGTCATGAACCCCTTTGTATTAAATTATACACAATATTTGTTTAATTAAAGTTAAATACCAGAACTATTTAGAAAGGAATTCGTGCACACTGTAAAATGTTTCATCAATCAAATATTGTTTTAGCTTTTTTTTAAAATGACTTAAATTGTCACAACTTTTTAAACCTTGAGGCAATTTATTGATGTATTTTCTACCTGCATAAGTTGGTTTTTGTTCAAACAATTTAGTGTTGTGATTAGCAACATAATAATCGATTCTGTTTCTTGTGTAGTGGTTGTGAACATCTAAATTCTGTAAAAAGGTATTTTTCTTTACGTACATTATCACTTCAAAAATGTACAAAGAAGGAACCGTGAGCAATTGCAGCTCTTTAAATAGTGATCTGCATGAGGTAAGGTGGTTGACTCCCATCATACACCTAATAGCTTTTTTCTGTATTTTAAAAACTCTTTCCATGTTACCCTGTGATGAATTACCCCATACGAGGAAATTAAACCATAATAAGCTGCTATAAGCAATTTTTTATCATTTAATCTGGCAATTTGTTTTAATGCAAATACCCCAGATGATATTTTACTACAAATTTGATCGGTGTAATAATCCCACGATAGGGTCCTATCTAGTGACACTCCTAGAAACTTCACTGTTTGCACATGATCTAGGATATTATTTTGTATCAAGACATCCACTTCTCTGTTTTCCCTTACATTGTGTTTGTTTTTGAACTGTAAGAACTGACACTTTTTCTCATTAACTGTTAACATTAATTCATTCAGAAATTGCACTACAGATTCTACGCTAATCTGTGTGTTCACTTCGAGACTATCTACCAGTAAACTTTTGTTTATGATTGAAGTATCATCAGCAAACAATAAAGCTTTACTGTTGGGTAAGATTTCTGGTAATCTATTTATATACAACAAAAACAAAATGGGACCTAAAATTGAACCCTGTGGAACACCAGCTTTGACATCAAGCTTTCCAGACAAAATTTTTGTAAGTTTCCCCCTAACTACTCTAGTTATTTCTACGCACTGTACTCTACCAACCAGATAAGACTGAAACCATTTAAGTTTTGCGTCCCTAATACCTAATGACTCTAACATTTTCAACAAGACTTCATGATCAACACAGTCGAAAGCTTTACTGAGATCTAAAAACACAGCTAAGGCTTTCTCTCCTGCATCCAATATATCAACTATCTGCTCAAAAAATGAGACAATAGCAGTTTTGGTTGACTTACCCTTTTGGAAACCATGCTGATCTTTTGAGATGATAAGGTTTTCAGTCAAAAAATTGATTAACCTAATGAACACTACCTTTTCAAAAATTTTGCTAATAGTGTTTAATATACTTATGGGCCTATAATTTTCAACTACTTGGGTATTGCCATTCTTAAACACAGGCAATATTTTACCTTCCTTCAGTTGCTTTGGAAATACACCTCTTTCCAGGGAGAAGTTAATTAGATGAAGGAGAGGTGTTAATAAAAACTTTTTACATTTTTTAACAATATGTCTTAATTAACTTATGCCTCCAAACGTGGCAACAAAAACCGGAAGACTCACAGTTTCTGCTGTTTTGCATTTAGAACACAAATGGAATTAAATGAGTGTTTTACGGTGACTTTCAATTTCTAATAACAATTATTTTTTAATGAAAATCTTTCACCTTATGTTTCAGTCTTAAATATAAGACTGACATTACAAGATATGGTCACAGTAATCGCAACAATTGACAATAAATAGAAAATCCAACAACCCTCAAGCAACCAGTTTAAAAATATGAAAATGACAAGAATCTTTTAAAAGTAAAACTCAAAAAATTTCGAAAATAAGTTAGACAGTAATATGTATACAAAACAATTAAACTTGGAAAACAAAATATAAGTAAGTAATATGTTTTAGTAATTACCAGAGCCATTGTAGCGAGTCCTCTTGAATTACTTGCTACATGAAACAGCATCATGTAACAATTATTTATAGCAGTGTCATCGGACAGGTCCAGCCTGTTGTAATCTGATGACACCTTGGCCCCACAATAATATGTTAAATTATTCTTCCTGTAAAGAACAAATGAAATTTATTACAAATATCAAACCTGAACAAAAATATACATTAAAAAAAATCACTAATGCAATTTTTTACCTGTTAGCAACAACATTACAATTAAAGAAACTACTTATCTTTCAACTGAAATTGCTCATGGGGTCATTGTTAATATCAGAGAAGGAGTACTGAAAAAATAATTTACTTCTTACAGTTTCATTCCAAACTTTACTTTTTCTGAGTACCACTAGTACTAATGCTGATCTTCAGAATTACACAGCATTTTTGTGACGGTACAGAAATAATATTTTCTGCTTTAGGTTAGTCACCCCTGTCTGCTCCTAATGCGCTAATGGTCAAAGTTCAAATGCTTTACTTTTTTATGTACCACTACAGAATAAATTTGCAGAATTTTATAAATATAGATAATTTGCAAGGTATACTATTAATATAAAATATTCAAATTAGGACAGTTACTCTTTCTTACACATAGAAGCACGTGGTAAAATTGCAAATGCTTGTTTTTCTGTTGAACCTCTAAAGAACAAACATGTCAAATTACAGTTCTCTGGGTGATTAGAAAGTTAGTGATGACAAAGACAGATAATTAGGACTCTCTCATTTAAACATGATACAATTTTTTTTATTATTTCTCACAAAAACAGCAGTTGTCATTATATCACATACTATTTCTTATTTCAGTTTTTTAATTGATCGGGAAGTTAAATTTGTAATGATCGAGTCAGTTAAGATTTTCACATTTTTATGTAAATTACCAGAGAAATTTATAGAAAAAATTAATCATACATAGAAAAAAAAACACCAAATACACAATAGATGACTACCCTGACTAAAAAAGTCAATAGGTCCTTTCAGATATCATGTATTCATCTTCACTTGAAATATAAATACATTAATATATGCATACTTTAATCAGTTTTTCATGACAATACTATACAATAGTAAGATAAAAATACAGAAGTTTTGAAAGAATGTAATATAAAAAAAAAATGGTTCAGTTGGAAAAATTCTAATTTATAAACACAAATTTAAATTAATAAACCACCAGATCAAATTTGAAAATTATGAACTCTGTAAATTGGTAAACCTGATTACATTGTACTTATCTATTTCTACTCAATATCATTTTTGATATTGGCATGACAAACTGATGAAAGTGTGCATGCATGAATGTGTTTATATTTAAATTGAAGATGGATACATAATATCTGAAAGGACTAAAAAAATGAAAATAAAAAAAAGGTATTGTATTGTCATGATAAACTGACAGAAGTATGTATGCATTGATGTATTTATATTTCAGCTGAAGATGGATACGTGACATCCGAAAGTACCTATTGACATTTTTGATCGGGTGAGAATCATCTATGTGTATTTGGTGTTTTTTTGCAGAAAATATTTAACAAAACTAAAATCAGGATATACATACTTTAGAATTGGAATGACGATATCTTCAGCCCAGCATTTATCAGTACAACATCCTCCAAGAAAAACATCATAAATATTAGCAGTTGACATACCAAAACCAGGCTGAGGACAAAGAACCCATTCTGGAACATCGATAGAAAATTATTTTAGTATATTTTTATAAAGACAAACACAACTAATAATGCAATCTAGTGAGATGATATACAAGGTGTGGCTATTAAATAATGAGACTGACATTAATTTTATACATACTCACTTATTGTCAACCTTCAATATACACTTTAATTTATTAAGAAAATAACCAAGGATAAAACTATAGAAGTTTCTTTTTGGTTTTACTCTTAAACTATTATTTACATTAAGGAACATGCAGGTGGTGAAGTGTGATAAAAGAAAATGAGTGATGAAAAAATGCCAGAACTGACAGGGAGTTGAACCTGAAGCTCTTCGTATAGAAGCTAGTTGAGCTGACTAACAAATACATACGCTAGTATTTTAAACACTTAAAGTTACTTGATGTGATCAACATTGATAATAAAATGGACCTAATAACAAAGAGACTAGAAATTCTTCTTTGGTTACCTTGTCAACCATAGAAATAGGAAGCAGTTGACTCATTGAACAAGTTGCATTGTAAAATTACAAGAATAACACACTGAGCAATGAAGCCAAATGTAATTTTTAACCTAGATTTTTAAGCATTTAATAATACACATTTAAGCTGTCCAGAATAAGAAAATTCTATATATTAGTATCAAAGCAACACAAATAACAGAAAAACATGAAGGGTGGTAAGCTTTGAGTATTCTATACGAAGGCAACATGCACGGTCAGGAATGATGAAACTGAAAACATGTTCTGTTTCTCTCACACATTTTAGTGCTCTCAGTCTAATACATACGATTTCGACTTATGAGTGCAGCAGGGTGATGATCTAAGCATGCGCGCAGCAGGGCGACAGAAAGTGAATATGAGGCGACGTGTTAGAAACAGACAGATGTGTTTTCATTTGCGGCAGTTGTAATACACAGGAACTGTAGGCATTGTTCCCTCCATGCAGTATACTCAAAAGTGGTAAGACAAAAGATCATGTGGTAAAAAAGCTCAGTCATGTATAAAAGACCAAGGGTCAAATTACAACAAAAAGAAAGCACTGATTATCTACAGCTGAAAAAAAGTGTCAAAAAGCACACTCAAAAAAATGATTTTGGAGACATAAGAATCCAACGAAAGAAAAACCATGGACTGACAGATCGAGAGATTTGTTAGTAAATTAAGTAATAAACGATATTTAATACCTAAGAACTTATAAATATCAGTAGTGTTTGTTAGTAATGGTAAAGATGATGTTAGTGAAGTTGATGAAGAAACTAATACATCATTATTAATCTCACTTTCAGTAGATATTCCATTTGAACCATTTGTCATCGCAGAAGTCGAACAGCAGTTACTTGAAGAAATATTTGCCGAGTTCGTCTTCAAACCAGACACAATCAAACAGAATTCTTCAAAATTTATACGATTTTTAATACCAACACAATCTGTAATATTTCAAAATACAAACCATGAGTTAATTGTAAACAGACAAAATTGATAATATGAGTCGCTAATAATTAAAAAAAAATCTTTATAATCCATCCTGCAACTTGAATTCAATTCTATTTTATATAATATAAATTTCACTAACTTTTCAGTTGCCTTGATCCTTGCTGTATACTTACACGTGTTTTGGTAGATCCACCATCATCGGAGTACGCACAATATCACATCAAACCTCTATATAAAAGTTTTATACAGACCACTGAGGATGCAATTCTTATGTACGTTTTAAATAACAAAATTTAAAGTTTCACACGATAAATCAATTACTCTGATGTTGGTGGATCCACTGAAACACGAGTAAGTAGATAGTAAGGATCGAGCTGAAAAGGTTAGTAAAATTTATATTATATAATAGAATAAATACCAACAAACTAAAAATCTTACAAAACTATAGCATCAGATTCAATGAAATAAACGGAACCAAAAAACCTGTAGTAAGAGTCGTTAAAGACAAATTTTAAAAACAAAGATCTCAACGCCTTGAAGATTACTGGGCAAAAAGAGACTACTAAAACCCAAAGTCTCCAGAAATTGATCTAAAAGATCTTCCAACATTGATTAACGTGGTCCATTGTTAGGCCTCAAATGCAAACAAAGAAAAAAAAATAGAATCGTTAATTAATTTATTAAAAAAAATCTCAATGTTCTAATGTAATAATAATCTTTACCAGTAACAAATGACAAATTTTCTGAGAACAGAATTTATTGTAGTGTAAAATGAAATTGAAAACACCGGACTACAGTGGTGTCCCAAGTGGTTTGACTTATGGAGTATTTTTACAGAACCTTCAAACAAGCCACAAAAAATACATATCAGAGTATTTATGAGGATGATTATTACATGAATATCATTACCCTACTGTAAAAATAACAGCATTATAATCTATATTTAATAAAACAACCAGTGTTGTAATAATCGAGGGGAACTAGGAGATAGATCATAAATTCAAAAATAAATCTTTATAATGCATCCTGCAGTTTGAAATTATTTCTATTTCATATAATGAATTAATATAATAATTTCACTAACCTTCTTTTTAAACTGCGTCACCTTTATTGTAATTTCTACTTACAAATTGAAACTAAAAAATTTTTTCACATTTATTTAAAATTTACAGAAGATGGTACATCTTCAGTCACTTGTATAAAACTGGGCAAAAAGAGACTACTAAAACCCAAAGTCTCCAGAAATTGATTCAAGTGACACAAGTGACTGAAGATGTACCATCTTCTGTAAATTTTAAATAAATGTGAAAAAATTTTTTAGTTTCAATTTTTCATTTACTCTGATGATGGTGGATCCACCGAAACACGTGTAAGTAGAAATTACGATAAAGGTGACGCAGTTTAAAAAGAAGGTTAGTGAAATTATTATATTAATTCATTATATGAAATAGATCATAAATATCTCATACCTAAATATGTAACATAATAAATGTAGCAATTAGTGGTACAGAACACAACACTGTGGTACATAAATTTATCTGCATAGAATTTTGTTAAGTAGGATGATCTGATCTTCAGATGCCTTTAATTGGATGTGACTCTTTCTAGTACCTACGAAAGGTATTGGGTGCATGAATATATATGCAGTACATAACCGACATTACATTCAGCCATTAAGTTTGAATAGCATAGCTTTAGGTATGATCGATACCAAAGACCGTCACTGAAATTGTTCATCCAAGCCAGAAGCAAGTGTATGTGTTTTAACATGTTTATACGTATTTAAATGTTTTGCTGACTAACACTAACTTTAGTTATAATAGTAATAACATTCCATAATCACATGTAACAAACAGGGTTTAGGTTCGTAAAACGATTAGAGGGCTTATTTTATAGATTACCCACCATTATGTGGATCCCTCAGCCACTGAAAAAACTTTTATTTCTTGAATGGTTTAGAATCCTAATTAACACTAAGTTAAGACTGTCCGTAATTTACCTTGTAAGCAATATAACTACAGTAAAACAATTTTACAACCTGCATTTACTTTTCCCGGTCAATAATTCCATTAATACACTTCCAGATATTGTATAATCTAATGGATAAGTAAGACATTACTAAACCACATTTACTTTTACTAAACCTAAGCCACTCCTAAAACCCTTACTAATAATCAGAAATTCCTTTCATAATAAAAAACAAAACAATGTATATCAGAAAAAACCTCTGGTGATAAATCTCAATTTTTTTAACAATTATCAAGAGAATGATCTATACAATCACAGCAACAATAGGAAATCAGTTAGACCAGAAAAGAATAAAATGAATCACACCAGAAATCATTAATAAAAATATTGGTTTTAAATTTTTCTTTATTAAATTTCAAAATAATTAAGTTTTTTAAATTTATTTTAAGTCGCATCAACTGCTTGGTTATTAGCGATTATGGTGGGTTATGCATCGAGAACAGTGAGTTTTGACTTGTGATAATTTCCAGACCCTGGGTGGGAATCGAACCTAGGGGTCTGTCTGTATACTAGCGTTCTAACCACTACGTTATAGAAGTGGTCAATTAAGTATTTAATTTTGTAATACAATTAAAAATATTTATGGTAGTAAATTGTAATTGATACCTGCCCGAGACGCAACAATTTTCTTCAATTCTGGAACAGATATTTTTCGATTCATTAGAATTCTGCATGCCATGTAAACCTAAACAGAAAAAAATAAACAAATAATTTAATATGACATATTACCTAAATAGTTTACTTTCTAACTTTGGTTTCTACATGATGTGCTCATTTTAAAACAACTATGAGGTGTGATAAAAAAATACAGTCAATCATTTTATTACAGACAAAGTAATAAGCTTACATCAAATTTGAATTAATTTCCTTCAAAGTACACTCCTTGGTTAGCGATGCACTTATCCCAACACTGATTCCATGGTTGAAAGCATTTCTGAAGGTTTCTTTCAGAAGGGCCTTCAGCAGCTCTGTCGTGGCCCTCTCAATGCTGGGAATGGTATCCTTTCAGCACGGTTTTTATTTTTGTGTGAAGAACTAGAAGTTGTATGGTGCTAAATTTGGAGAGTAAGGTGGATGTGGACAGACAGGAATAATTTTTTGGCCAAAAAGTCACAGATCAGAAGCAACGTGTGTCACAAGGCGTCAAAATTCTGGAAACCAATTTCGCACTCGTCTCATTTGCATATTATTGGTTGAAATGTTTTGCACAGACCCATACGAGATGTTCAGTTTTTTGGTAAGTTCTCAAATAGTCAACCGTCTATTTGACTACGAACCAGTTTTGCCTTTTTTTGCATGTTTTTCAGGTCAAAAGACATTCCAACCTTTGCTTATCTTCATAACCATCATACCTTCATAGTTATCTTTATAACTGGATTAATTACACATGTGTATTATTTAAATAGCCGTAAATAAAACTGAAGTTACGTGAGAGAAAATTAAAAAATTTTAGGCAGTGGAATTTGCACGTTACAAAATGTTTAAATTTTTCCGTTACATCGATGTAAGAGATTGAATGTGATTATTTATTTTCTTGTAATGAATCAATAAATAAATCACCGTTTCATAATATGAAACGTAGAGAAAGAAAAAATATCATAATATCAAATAATATCAAAAAAAACATAATATCATAATATCAAATATCATATCACTAATCAATAAAAATAAGATTAATGTAAACACAATCACAATGCCATGAGTCAACAGAAGGAAAATGATGAGAAGTAGCGTAAGATAGACTATATTGTACATCGATATGACCGTAGATCTGCACTGTATTATAATATAACCAAAATTCATAAATATATTGAATTTGTTAAAAGTAAATGAAGGAACTGTTAAAAGAAAAAGAAAATAATCGTAATTAGTATAATCGCAATTACCATACTTACATCTGACAAACTTATTTGACCATTTTTCTTTTTGTCCAAAGCACTGAACGCTTCTTTTAATTTGCTAAAACAAAATAAATTTATCGAATAATTCCTTTTCCTGTGGCAAAATTTCTATTTTCAAGAACAATTTATAGATAGACTATTAATTTTCATTTTTTTCCAGTAGAAAACACATGTATCTTTTCCTTTCTAAAAAATAGTCACTTGTCCATAACTGTACACTAAAATAATTTTTTATAAGTTTAAAAATATCAAAATCAATCATCGAAATTCATCTTAGAGACAACACTGAAACATTTTAGAGAATACCAGAATCCATAAATAAATGAAAGATTAACCAATTTCCATTAGAAGAAATAGAAATAATGTAATAAAGAAATTATTATTTAATAAGCGTTAGGCATGTTATTGAAAAATTTTGAAACAAATAAGTGTGAAATAAAATTTTTTGTGTCACTAGAAGGTGACTTAAAGTAGTAAGATAAAACCTTTAATTGTTGGTGGCCCTCAGAAGGGCTGTTTATTATGTGTTTCTGCTGGGGTGGATAGAGTTGGTTGATGGCTCTGGAAAGGGCCGGTGAAAACTTTTAGGAGTTGGTCCAGAGAAGGACTGTCTTGTTGGTTTTGAAGGAGACCGGTGTATGCAGGACAAGGCTGCTACGAAAGACGTGGCTCAGGTTGGTGGCTCTGAAAAGGGCCAGTTAAAACCTTAGTGAATTGGTCTTAAAAAGGACTGATGAAGGCAGCACATGGCTGCTGAGTTGTTCACTGCTGCGTCAAATCCCAAAACATCTTCCTTCTTTATCTCATGGATCCAGTAGGTCTATCTTGGTCGGGAGTTGTAAAGCGCAATGAGGATCGATTAAGTGCAGTGCTCTTATATAGTTACTAAGAGAGCTGTGGTAGGGGTCGGTTATTGGCCTCTGCATTGGCAACAAAGGTATGCCACTAAAGGGTCTGTCAAGTCGACAAAGGTCAGGACAAGTACTGAAGGTTGGCAATGCAGTAACTAATTAGAGGTGGTAGTGGTGCACTTGCAATAAAAAATTTCAGTTGGGCAGTAAAATGTCTGTTGAGGAAACCCTTTAATTTCAGTTAAAGAGTTTGTCACTAATACTTGGAGAGATGCTGTACATTATTCTAATGTAAATAATTCACATTCATTCTTCTTAACTCCATCGTTAATACCGTAAGTATTTCAGAACACACTTAATACAGACATACTATGAATAGATTTTTAAAATTATTCATTTACTAACTTTTATTCTCCTTAACTTGAATTAATTCTATTTTCTTATTTATCTATTTTTAATTTAAATCAATATTTTAATTAGATTGAATGCAATTACTTTGTTAAAATACTTTCAGAGTATGTTATCTCCTCAGTCATCTATATAAAACATCTTTTGAAAATATTTTAACGAAGTAGGAAAATTAAGTTTAAATTTAAATAACATATAAACTCTGAAGATGGTGGATTCAACGAAACATTAAGTGAAATAATAAATAAATAAACTTAATAATAAAGTAATGATAAATTTTACTCACATTTTATCACCATTTTGATAATGACTTAATGTAACTGGTAAATTAAATTCACTAATGCCCAGATCTTGTACGTGTAAATCATCTCTTAAAAACTTAGCAGTACAATTTATAGCTAAAGGTATATCTTCAAATACTGGAATCCCTTGTCTCTCGACTAAATCTTGTAATACTTGTAAACTGGTGTTCAATTCCTCAAATTCCCTACAAAACAAAAAACACATAATCTATTAATTATTTTAATATGAACCAATAATTGTTCATATTAATAATAAGATAAGCTGGTATAAACAGAAACAAAAGTCATATACAGGAATTTCCTTGTTCTATCAATGAATCTTTTTACATAGAGTATTTGGTACTTTTATGTTCTCCAGAAGGTTTTATAATAGCTGGATTAAAATACAAAAAATCATTTTACTGGGTGGTAATTGAGTATATTTCATGGGTGAATAAAAAAATATAAAATAGAAAATCAATGTACTAACATGAATGTTAATTTACATAAAAGGCAAATAATTTAGTTTTCAACACTTGACAGAATCAAAGAAGTTTCACGTGAGGACTTTTTGTGGTGTATAAATGTCTAGATGATATTCTATTTCATGCTATTACACATCATATCTGGAGTTATTTCCTTTATTACACTTTCGATTCTCCTTTTTAGTTTATTGATGTCATTAACCTTAGTTGAGTACATCTTATTTTTGACAAAACCTCAAAGGAAGAAACTGAACAGTTTAATTTTCAATTACTCTACTGATTATTCAACTCTTGCAGAATTTGTCAATTCAGTGACAACAATAAGTTCCAAATTAAAGAATACTATCAATTTTCACAGACCTATACTCCTTTTATTGCTACTTTAATTATCTTTTTACTTCTTCATTTACACTTTCTTACACTTCCATGTTTCAGTGAATCTGCTAAATCATTAAAGTACACAAAACATAAAAAATTGACCATCTTTCTAAAATTCATAAGTGACTGAATATACAATCATCTTCTATAATGGTGTTTGATAAATAATTAGTTTCTACATTTTATGTTTTGTGTACTCTGATGACATTACTAAATTCACCAAAACATGTACGAGTAAGAAAGACAATGAATACGTAAAAAAAATTACAGGTCAGTAAAACTTGATAATATTCTTTTATTTGGTTAGATTACAGGATGTATTTTAAAAATTTATTTGTAAATGAAGGTACCAATAAATTATATCAATAAGTTTTGTATTATAATCTGTCATTTAGAAAAAAATTTAAAAATAATTTTATTTATAACAAACCTATACCAAGATGTCAAAAGAATTGATAAATCAATTTAAATGTTATGTTACATTAAATTTACATATTACTGTGTGAATATGTTATTGAAATAATAAGGTACTAAACAAAAAAAATCAAAAAATTTTGCATTTTCAAAAATGTTTTTTACGTGAAAGTAAAATAAAAACAAATTGTTATGAATCTTTGTTGAAGTACTAAAAAAAAAAATATCACAGTTACATTCAACAAATTTAATTTATTTTTTAGCAAATACCAAATAAGAAGATAAATATTTTTTTTAAATAATTGTTGAAGAACCTTCTTAATAATTTTTTTTTTTACTTTTACGGCTACATGGGATCACTTAAAATCAATCTTTGGAGTTCTTTTTCTGAACTGCTTTTCTCTTTGTCCAGTATATTTTCGTATTCTTTTTACTCATTTTACTACATGAATTACAACAAAATATAAAATTTGAACCAAAATAAAATTGTATAGCCCAAAGTGTAACCAGATGACTATAAAGTATGTGTTTGGTGATAATCTATTGTCTCTACACTGAAAGTTTTTAACTAGTTTTTCTACTAAAAAAATTAAATAGAAACCACAAAAATACAAAAAAATTAATTTAAAGTTTGTAAAATGCAAAATTTCTAATAACATAATACAATGTTAAAAATTCATAATGGATCAGTATTGCTAATAACATAATTTTCTAATGACTGAATTTTTGTATTACATTTATTTTCTGCCCAGATCCTGTGAAGATTAAAAATAAAATGTCATTTAGAAGGTAAAAATATGCATTTCTGCAGAAATGCACAAAATAGTGTGCTTATAAGCAACACTTTTTAAGCTAGTAAGGAAGGAAAGAGTAACCAGTTTCCTTCTCATTTTAATAATAATAACTTTACTTGTTCAAACCAGTCTTTTGACTACTGACATTAGAGACATTTTTTTTTTAATTTTAGTTTTTAACCCACCAGGTTAGTCTAATGGTAAAGTCATCACCAGGAGTCAGCTATATAACAGCTATTTTGAGTGATGAAGGTTCCATGGTTTAAATCCTAGTAAAGGTAGTTAGTTACTTTTACACGAATTTGAATACTAGAAAGTAGTTACTGGTGCAATTTGATAGGTGGGGTTTAATTAACCACACTCTTTTAGGAATGGTTAGCCTGAGTCTGTACAAGACTACACCTCATGTACACATCATACATATCATCCTCATCTCAGTGGCGTTGCTCCTAGTTCTTTAATAGAATAGATTGCAATGTATTCAAATTAAAGATTAAAAAAAATATTTTTTTAAGTCACGTCAACAGGTAGATCATAAAGGTCTACTTTGGACGATGGGTTTGAACATATAATAATAATTTTCTGGACCCTAGCATTTTGCAGCATAGCATACTAACCACTGCACCACAGTCGGTTGAATTGTTTTTTTAATGTAAGTTTCAAGTACAAAGAGAAATTAAAATTAATATTTGTACACAATTACGAAAAATGTTTTCCTGAATTGGACTATTAGTGAAAGTGTATAATATATCCCTAAAACTCGGTCTTTTTTTTAGTTTATTAAAGTCACATCAACAGCTTGGTCATTAAACTGTGGGTTTTGGTATTGTAACGGTGGTTTCTAACATATTAAATTATCCAGATCCTAGCCGGGAATTGAACCAGGGATATTTAGCTTTGTACGCTACCGCGCTCGTCACTATGCCACGGATGCGATCACTGACAGTCATGTCAATATGAAGTAATTAATTTTAGCAGAAGCTCCACAGTTCCAAAAATCAAAAATATACTTTCAATATGAACCCAATATCTAAAAGAATACAATTTCAAGATATAATTCTAATGAACAGAAAAAATAAAGTTTTAACATTGTACTATAAAAATAAAATAAGGAATCCTTAAAAAATTGTGTGTTGTTAGAATGTATGTGTTGTAACATTTATAATTAACTGTACCAGTAGGACTCACTGTTGCGATATAGTCTCGCCACATAACGTCTGCCCTGGTCGATAACGATCAATGACAAGTATCAATTTCCGTCTTGATCCAGCAAAATTAGCTGCTTCAATGATTCCAACTACATTACGAGTTTCACTATTGATAACATAAAACAGGACGGATGCACTTTCTTTAGCATGGTACTCGAGTTCTACGAGTTCCGAACTCCACTTCTCAACTTGCTGCAAAGAAAATACTACAATAAATTAATACATATTTTTATATGTATTTATACCAAAATTTCAGATGAAAAATTATATAATTCGACGTAAGTCAAAAAGATATAATTGAGATAATTCAGACTACTTAAGAATTATGTTCTAAAAATGTTGTTAACCACAATCATAAATGTAAGCGAAATATTATTAAGTACATAAGTAAGTACAATAAACCCTCCCCAACTCCAAATTTGTCGTAAGTAAATCTAAGTAGCCCTATATGAAAACAAGATCTACTATCGGTTTCATAATCTTAGAAAACTATGAGTCGAATTCTAACATACTATACATCAAAATTTAGCTCATTTTATTCTCCGTTGACCCTTAATAGTTCTATATTTTTAATGATGTTTAAAAATTGCCATATCGAGGTTGGAAGATAAAAAGACCCGGTTTTTTACTACCGCAACAAATCTCATGCATTTAGAGGTGTCTAACTCAATAATTTTTTGACCAAAAAGTTTGAAATTTTAATACAACATAGTCAATTATATTCTTACACCATGTACGAAATTTCAACTACATACATTATTTAAATTTTGATTTATTAACAATAATCTGAACCCTTGCTATCTTGGTAACCACTGAAACGTTCGGCAAGGGCAAACTATCATTTTATTCAGCGTAAAAAACTTAGTACAAATATGATAATAACATGAAATATTGATTGGCTAATGTTGTGGTAGAATTTTTAAAATTTTCTAAAATAGACTGGGTAATGCGGGGGTTGGGCACTACTACTCATGTTGCCAGTTTGTGTACGTGACATCCTGTTGGGCTGACTACCTGAGTTGACAGACTGCATTGTCAATACAGGTAGACAGTCAGATTCAGACAACAGGGATGGTAGCGCCCACCCCCCACATTACCAAGTCTATTTTACAAAATTTTAAAAATTCTACCACAACATTGGCCAATCAATATTTCATGTTATTATTATATTTGTACTAAGTTTTCTAAGCTGAATAAAACGATAGTTTCCCCTTGCCGAACGGTCAAAAGGTTACTGAGATAGCAAGCGTTCAGAATATTGTTAATAAATCAAAATTTAAATAACGTACGAATTCAAAATTTTGTAAATGCAGTAAGAATATAATTGACTATGTTGTGTTAAAATTTCAAACTTTTTCAGTCAAATAATTTTCGATTTACACGCTTCTAAACGCATGAAATTTTTTTGCGGTAGCAAAAAAACCAGGTCTTTTTGTCTTCCAACCTCAATATGGCAAATTTTAAACAACATTAAAAATATATAAGTATTAAGGGTCAACACAGAATAAAATGAGCTTAATTTTTATGTAAAATATGTTGAAATCCGACTCATAGTTTTGGAGATGCAAGGGTACAACCTCGCGTGTCTATGATTATGAAACCGAAAGTAGTTTACAGGTCCACTACACATGACAGCATTCTTGATTATAAATGCGAAAAGCAAGTTGTAATTGGCAAAATTTCATCTACATCACCATAAAGCAACGATCAAATCAATGAAAAACTCCATGGAAGAATGCGAAATGGACATTGAAACTCCGTCTCATACTACATTTGTATAAAATAAGTAACACCCCTAATTTAATGTTTTTCAATTTAATTTTTATCTTCTCATTGAGCACTGTGAATAGTCCAACCACATTTTCAAGAAACTAACATTTCTGTTTACGGTAACAAACAGTTATATTCGTACACTTAACCTACAAAAGGTTCCGGGATATACTGTATATGCTCTGAGTACGTTGTTGTGTTTGTCGTACTAAAATTAAAGCAGTCGTACATGTGTAATGATGCTTTTACCCCTTTACCCCTCGTTGCAAACAGAGGCAAACTCGTGACTCAAGTAACTATATTATTTTATAACACAGCCAGACCCTGTGGTGAATGAAGTGAAGGTGTCATTTGCAGGGTGGAATGTGGGTGCTTTTTGGAGGGCCTGGGATGCTGATAAGCATACTCTTTCAACTCAGTGAGGAAGGCAATAGTAAACCACCTCACTCCTCGTTTTACATGGTAAAACCTCTAGAGGTTCAAACCAGTCTTTCGGCTGTTGAACTAAACAACAACAACAACAATAATGGTAAGGAAGGGGTGGCAAATTAAGCTTTGCCCCCTCCACCAACAAAATCTCCTAGTTCTGGCACTGGTTTTGTCTAATTCTAATTCGGTAACTACAAACATTTTCTGAAACGAAATAGGATGGAAAAACAGGAATCTTTGCAGATGGAGATGGTTTACTGTACTTATAAATTTTCAACATAAATATAAGCTGAAAGAAAAAATAATGAATCATAGTACAGAATGAGAATTTTTATCCAATGCATATTGTTTGCTTAACTGACATTCTTCATGTACTGATAAATATTTGTAGTATGACATCATATATTTCAGGAATAATGAATTTCATTCATAAAACTTATGTAGGAATCCTATTTTCAATTTGGTATCTATATAATCTTAAATCTCAAACAAATTTACTAAAAGAACGATTTTAACATATTAAAAACACATTATCATAAAGGTCTTTGTCCACTAGAAAGTATCACACCATGACCGTATTGGGCACAAAAAAAAATGCTCTGATCATTACTACGCCCACTGCAATGGATAAACAGCGTTTTATACCCGTTACAATGTAAATGATAACATTACCGTACCCATTTGGTAATCGTTCAGTCCTCTTCTATCAGCAAGCACAGAACTATACAGTCTTACATCAGAATAGGATTGAAACGTGCAGCATACACCGTTTGGCAATGGCATGTATCATCCACGGAGCGTGCCGTCACCTACAAAATATTCTGGCTGGTGACAGAACTGTCTAATGGGTGTTCTCCGATGCTAATCTATACAAAGAATATTTATTTGCATGTGTTGGTACAGTTATCTAATATGATATATTTTAGTAGGCAAAGACCTTAATAACAAACATTAAAAACAATTAACCGATTGAAAATTATACTTACAGGATTGTAGTATGAAATGCCTAATTTGTTTAATAATGGAATAGCAATATCCTGCCTCCACGTTGTTGGGTTACACGAACCACCAAGAAATACTTCATGTTTTGGCATTAATTCTAAAAAAAATACATAGTTTTATTAAAACACGCAACAACATTAATGAATTACTGGTACTATTTTATTATTTATCTATAATTATAGTTATAGCTGTTTAAGATGTCAGTCATAGAAAATATTTTAAAATATTAATTTTTCTCGAGAATACCATAAATCACAAATTTTTAAAGGGAGAATACAAATGAAAACAAATAATTTTGTGAAAAATAAAAATTTTTTATTTCAATACTCTCAACACAACATAGAATTTGAAATTATTTTATCAAACATTCTATGTAAGATTGTCAAAAGCCGTATTATTTAAAATTGAAATATATATTTCTAACCACTAGAATACAGTAACAGAAAACACTTACCAATGTTTAGAGCGCTTTCGTATATCTTGTACACATTGTCAGTAAAAAACAAGATACACACTTTCATGCACAAGACACACAAAAGCACTATAAACATTGGTAAGTGTTTTCTGTTACCATAATCTGGTGGTTAGAATTTGTAATATCTATAAAGCAATGAATGATATGATTTCTGCTTTTGAGCATATTGAAATACAGTAGAAATTCAATTACTTTAACCACTCCAGTTTTTTTTTTTTTTTTTTTTTGATAATAAGAAGGAAACAACAAATTTTTGTTTAAACCAAAAGACAAATTTACTGAAATTTAACTATTTTAAAGACTGGGTATTTTCCCACCATTTTGGCTCTTCTGGATGGGACACAGGTGATAAGAACTACTTCATTATTCAAGGAAGCAGGATATCAGATTTTGAGAAGTGATGATTTATTATTCGAAGTGTACTGAAATTGATTTCTTCACAACATCCTGAGGATGAAAATTCAAGTGACTATTAATTTTATCCAACTTAATACAACATATCAACATAAAATTTAACTAAAAAATAAAAATATTACGTAAATATGTATCGATCACAGAGCTGGTACTTACTAGACATTTTGTTTTGTGGTCGTTTTTTCTTTTCCTTGCCATCTCTCTCCAAAAGCTTGGTCAGTGATGCTGGGCATGATATCCTAAAAATACAACAGAAAATATTTATTAAAACAATTTTCAGCTGTCAGCTGGTCACCATACAAAATCTTTTTCCAACTAGTGTTACTTAACAGTTAATAGTGCCTCTCGACTAGCTGACTGACAGGACTAGCCTGAACTTAAAAAAAAAATTAGATATATTTTTGGTTTAGCCAATCGTTTGGCCATGGTCATTAGGACAGAATATAATAAAAATTATAATAATTAATACCAATGTTTCAATGACCCCAGGTTTGATTTTCAGTCATATCAAGCATTTTTTCATCTTTATATCACTTTATATCAAATAAGTGTAGGTGACCCTAACCACAAGCCAAGGCTTATTTAGGAATCAACACAAAAAACAAACAATATAAATTATAAAAAATTACCTTTTCTGTTGAAGATAAACAGGAAATATACGATAATAAACAGTCACAGAATAAAACGAAAACATATTGGAATTCATAAAAATGATAAACACAAACTTTGATAACAATCAAAAACAGATAAGAAACTGACAAATAAGTAATCAAAAATTAAAACATTAAAACAAAATTTATAACAGTGCAATATCATAAACAAAGAGTGTAAATAAATAGAAATATAAAAACATATGGATGACTGCAAAAGATTGAAACAGAATGACAATTAAGATAAGATAATGGCATTAATTACAATACTAAAGAGAGAGAAAGCCTTATGTTATTAAATATCACATGCTGCATTTAAATGAGATTACGTAATATACTATTAATAGAGAATTTAATTTGTGTTCCCAAAAAATATGACAGAGGTTGACCTAAAATATGTGAACAAATATGGTGTAACAATCCAAAATAAAACTGTATCATTATCATTAAGATATAATGATACATGTATAAAAGTAACAAACAAGATATAATTTTGCCATAAGTAAACCATAAAAATGAACACACTATTTTGTTCGAAAGATTTTAAAAAATAAATATAAAGAGAAACCGTTGTCAATTAAGATGAAGTTACTACATGACAGTTTTCTTAGATATATTTTATGCAATGGATTAAAAATTGAAGAATTTTCACAAACATACATTAATGAAATTTTTTTAAGTTAATGGTAGTTCCAACTCTTTCATATGGTGGCAAAACTTGGGCTCTTAACACTTTCAGTACCAACGTCTGGAAAACAGGATGTCGATAGCTTTTACGTAGTTATAACATCTGGTTTACCAGATCTCCGTAAGTTATGCATAAAGTGCCAAAGTCCGGATAACCGAACATTTCCAAAAAAACTTTTAAACAAAAATTAATGGAATAATGTATTTTGAAACCGCCTTCATGGTGTAGTGACTAGCGTGCTAGCCTACAAAGCAAAAAGTCCTGGGTTTGATTCCGGGCTAGGATCTGGAAGTTTCAACACGTTAAAACCACCGTTAAGGTACCAAAACCAGTACAGCTTATTAGCAACTAGCAACGTTTCCAAATGTTCACACTGAGCTAGTTTACTAGCACTAGTCAATCACATGACCTTTTCTCCCCTACTAGCGCTAGTAAAATCAAACATGTTCAAAGTCACGAACTCCTAGACTAGCAGCTAATTGTTCATTTCCATTACACTATTTTGCTATTACACTATTTGGCTAGCTACTAGCAGTAGCATCTAAGAATAGACCTTTAGGGAGAAGGAAACGAAAACTGAAAGCTGCAGAAAATTGTTTTCTAGGAAGAGTCAAAAGTTGTACAAGGGAGGATAGAATTTGAAATTACAGTATACGGAAAGAATAGCAGACAATAAATGTAAATGAGAGAATCGTTCATATCAAAAAAATGGATAGAGCATCTTCAAAGAATGAAGGGGTGTAGAACTCCAAACAGGTTCTGGATACAGATGGAAGAAGAAGCTTGGGAAGATGTCTACAGTACTGGGTGTAATTTATTTCAATCACAAATTATTTAAATTAAATTATTTATTATTTAAATTCAATCTGTTCATTGCAGGGCTAAAATAAATGTGTCTGTTTCTTATCACATGGTCAGCCAATTAAATGACTGAATCATTTAAGAAACAGAAGAGGTAGAGGTGTAAAAGACAGTAATCAAAGTTATCTACTCTGAAAGTAATGAATTTTATTATACAACCAACCCTGTGGTGAATAAAGTGAAGGTGGCATTTGCAGAGTGGAAAATATGTGCTTTTCTGAGGGCCCAACATGCTGATAAGTACTTTTCCACTCAGTGAGGAAGGCAATGGTTAACCTCCTCACTCCTCGTTTTACTTAATAAAACCTCTACAGGTTCAAACCAACCTTTCAGCTGATGAGCTAAACAACAACAAAAATAAAATGTTTAGTTTTTGGAACAGGCTAGATAACCTAGCCCTGAAGAGAAGATAGTATTGAAGATTATGTAATTCTGGTACCCGAAAAGTTCAAAATGATTCTAAAAATTTCTACAGAATGAATTTTTAAATTAAACTAAAACCATACATAAGTGAGACTACAAAACTGTGTTATGCCAACTGATTAATAAGTAGATTGTTCTCCCTTCATTTAACAGTCCTTAGAATAAAGATTAAAATGGCCAAACTTTAAAGGAATTCTAAAACTCTTTCCAACCAAGTATAAAATGAAAATATACCATCATAGTATGCTATTACATAAATGAAACAAGTAACAGGACTTAATATTTTGAAGTTCAGACCCAGAGTTATGCACCTATAAAATTTTTCAGGGCTGATAAGCTCTGAACATACGCATTGCCCTCTACCCACTTCATAGCTAGCCAATGACTTGCCAACAGTTGCTCTCACAGCTCTGCTATATATTTCTCAGCCATTTTTTTTTGTCTTTCAATAAAAATATAACCTATGAACATACAATCAGCTGATTTTATTATTGCATGTTAACGTGCTATATAATCGATGTGTTCAGTACGAGATGCAAGATACGAGTGAACTACTGCGGCTCTAATACGCTTGCTTGCATAATGTTTGTCAGGCTGAAACATTCGTACAATCTGACAACGCTGGCAAACATTCTGATTGGTCTAAACACGTGGAACAGGAGAGCTCATCAACCATGAAAAGCATTATTATTTTTTTTAAACCACCCAAAAATACATTGTTTATTCATAAATAATGAGCCTACAGAATTTCTTGTTAGACCCTCTTGGATTCTTTTTCATCCAATCTTTACATACGTTTTGTTTTTTATTGAGTGATGATGCCTACGTAAGCCTTGGGCGTGTGCGTAGGTAATGATATGTGGTGATTTACAGATGAAAAAAATGCCAGACCTGACCGGGAATCGAACCCGGGACCCCGGCATAGTATGCAGTTGTGCTGATCATTACACCATGGGCCATTTGTTTAGTAAGCAAATGTATTTTTCTGTTACCAAATGTATTAATTACAATATTATAAATGCTAGAGAGCCTCTACAGTCCAATTTTTTTTATTTCTAGTTAAAATCATTAGTTCTTCAAGCTTTTTAATTTTCTGGATGAAAAATTCCCTGAGAATTTGCGGGTAAATATTCCCAGATAGTTGATAACTATAGAAGGCATAACAGGCTGTTTTGCCTAATACCTGATAAAAAAAGAAGAAGATAAATAATTTAATACTCCCTCATAAATTTGTTTTTTGAATAGCCTAATGTGTGTACATTACACTCTGTTTTTAAGAACAAATAAGCAACCACATGACCCAATGAGACGAGGGTAATATTTATGACATGTAAATGAGGTGTAGTCTTGTACAGATGCAAGCCAACCATTCCTGAGAGAGTATGGTTAATTGAACCACAATCATCAAAACACATCGGTAACCATTGTCTATCCCTCATAAATAAAACTCTTTTCATTTCAACACAACTTATAATTGTAGCACTGAAAATACATATTCAACTCTAAAATGGATTATTAAAAGGAATTAAATTTTTATGAAATAAAAACTAGAAAGCAATAAAAGTCTCTATGAGAAATTAATTACCCTAGTAAAAGAAATTTTAAGATAGAATGTCATAAAACTTGAACAATTGATTTATTATAAATTTGGATGAGAGACAAAAGTTTTAATAAATTTTCGAATACACTATACGCGAATGATTTGAGAACAATGACTTGTTTTTTTATTTCTAGTCGAATCAAGAGTTAAGGTCAAAGCAAAAATTTGATATTATTATATTTAATTAAATTTTCTAAACTAATTATCTACGTAATTAAATGTTAATTTCTCATAAATCACTGCAAATATGACACATTAAGCAGATGTATTTGATCAGACGCACACTAAATTGTGTCCACTTTGAAAACATTAAATTGCTCACATGTTATTTAAATATCCCCACAATACAACGTCATCTTTAACTTTTTCCTTTTTCGAAAATTATTTACAGGCCAGATATAAAAAAAGTAATAACATCACCATTTTTGTACAGTTGTATTTACCATACAGATTTTCTTTCTCATAACATATGTTCAGTTATTCTCAGGTTGTATATCTCTCTTTTCATTAGTGATATATACTGATGTCAAAAATATTCCTACTTTCCAGTACTAATTGTTTTTCTTTGTACAGTACTGGTTTTTCTTTTATGTGTAGGGTTGTGTAAAAGTTTGTTCAACATTTTAAGTTTATTGTAAAAATATTTCATTGATCTGTTATACAGCTATAACAGGCCGTGGAAAAATAAAATATTTTTACAAAAGAATTGATTATAGGCTGCAAGATCCATTATAAAAATTTATTTTCGGTTTAATTTACCATGAAGCACATTTCTAGTAAAAATTCTAGTTTCAAAAATTCTAGGTTCAAAATTCTAGGTTTCTAGTAAAAATAAAGATAGTTTATCTAATGTATGTAATTACATGTAGAAAACAGAATTCCAAAAAATTAAAAACAATAGCAACCCATGACCCAATGAGATTAAGATGATGTGTATGACGTGAAGTTTTGTACAGACTCAGGCTGAGTATTCCTGAGAAGGTTTGGTTAATTGAACCCCAACCATCAGAATACACCGATGATCACTGTGTCTAGTACATTCAAATTTGTATAAAAGTAACTACCTTTACTAGGATTTGCAACAGGAACCTTCGTCTTTGAAAATCAACTACTAAACAGCTGACTCACCGTGACAACTTTACCACTAGACCAACATGGTGGGTTATTCATAGATAATTAGATAAAGACAAGAATTTATTTAACAGTTAATACACACCCTCTTTCATAGCACCTTTTCAATTCTGTAGCAAAAGTACAGAATTCTCCGAACGTAAGATAGGATGGAGAATTACGATCTGAAGAACAATCTTTAGCGCACTGCAGCATGTCGCAAACTAAAAACAAAAATACAGAACCACATTTAAGGAATTTTAATTTTAAAAAAAATTGCTTGTGCTAAAAAGTGAATATAATATTATAAACACAAACAAGTTGAAAGACAAGTAAACTGACAGTGTGTAATTTTAACCCGACATTTCCCTTGTAGTATTATATAAACAGTTCTGAGGGAGATGGAGGATTTTTTGCTGATGTCGGATCAAGTGAGCAGGCGGCGGGTTTTTGGTTAGTAGGCATTTGCGACCTCCTTGGGGCTGGGAGAGGATGCCTCAATTGAGTTCAACACTACTTCCCCTCACCATGAGGGAGTGAACATGAGTTTTTCTCACTGCCTCGGATACAAAAAAAGACAAGCAAACTGGAAAAATAATAACTCCCTAAACTATAAAATATGCTCTGCGCAAATTTAAAAATCTCTGGCATACTTTTGCATCTAATAACTTTAAAGCATTTTAGATACAGTTTTAGACGTATTCACATTACCTTAGCCCAAGTCAATCAAAAGAAATCATTTGATTATGTGGCTCCCAAAATCAATAATATATTACCTGATAGAATATATTATTTAATTAAATAGTATAGGCTACACTTGTAGAAAGAAATTTCGGTTGTTTAAGTTATACTTCAGGTTGATAAAGCTGAACGCTTTTTTCCTCTGTTAGTTGCCAAAATTAAACTTCCTAATAATTTTTCCACTAGTTCTTCTTCTTCTTACCATCAAGGATTAGGCATAAGCCTGTTCCGAACTCACAAACCATCCTGTACTTCTACACAAACACGAGATATTCCAACTCGTACATCTCAACTACTGCCATCTTCTTTGAGGTCTTCCCACCTCCCTTCTTCTAACTGGAACATATTCCGTTACTTTTAAAGGTATGTATTCTCTCCTCTGGCATCCGTTTCAAATGTTGCCTCCATTGATTACAGTACGCCTCCACTTTTTCATTCAGGCTAAATACACCCAACTCAGATCCAATTTCCTTGTTATGTATTAGATCCAGCCTCGAGCAGACTTTCACCCTTCTTAAAAACCTCATTTCAACTGCTTGAATCCTACTTTCTTGGCATTTCGTGGTAACCCATGACTCACTTCCATAAAGAAGGACTGGGGCTGCCATTACCATGTACAACTTCAATACTGTCTCTGTTCTAGCTCTGTTACCCATTGCCCTGTTAATGGTACCACAAATAGCTTGAAATTGATTTATTTTATTTTCGACATCCAAATCCCTATCAATGCTCACATCGCAGCCCAAATAGTTGTAGTGAGATACTTGATCTAATACTACACTGTCTAAAACAATCTTTGAACGAGTGGGATACTTCCCTCTGAATACCATAACCTTTGATTTAGCAACCGAAACTCGTAAATTATACCTTTTACATAAATCATTTAAAACATAGACTGCTCTTTGAACTTCATCTTCACTCTTCTGTACAATCCACATGTCATCCCCGAATAGCAATGCATTGAGGTAAACGTCGGTACTTATTCTAACCTCCTGAATAACCACACCCTTCCACTTTTTAAAAACATAGTCAATATATATATATATACAGTAAAATCTCTCTATAGCGGAATTGAAGGGATCATGAGGTACCGCCGCTATAAAGAGAGTTCCGTTATAGAGAGCGCGAGTAATTAACGGTGGGAGGGAGTTGGATTACTAATTTTTCTGTACAAAATAACTTATATACGTATGTAAATGGTGCATGGAATAAGTTTTTGAAAAACTACTGAATAGATAACTTTATGACGAATGTTTAATACAGTAGATTACTTCAATACAGTGAGATATTTAAAATTAATTACCTAAAGTGTAGGTTATTAACTTAACAAAAATTTGGATACAAACTGGTTTTATTAGATGTTGTGTTACTAATGTTTAACAAAAAAATTTCACTTTTCGTATTGAACTTTTTTCAATAATCATTCATACAGTACATACCGTAATAGAAAGCCTAAACTTAATTAGCACTGAAACTCGGTTTTTACTGAACAGTAATAAACATAGGATACATACAATTAAAATCTCCTAAAAAATAGGCTACACAAACACAAAAAAATACACAGTACAGTATATATTTTTTTGTTATTAAGGAAACAATGACTGTGAAGTACATTTCATTTCGTAAAATAAGTTGTAAATTTTCATTTACATATTGGCAATGACAGTACGTTGAAACAACAAGAATAGCGTCTAGTGCTTGTTTGCTTGAAGGGACAACATTTCTGTTTCCATTTCATCGTCATTCACTTTCTTGCTCGTTGTTTTGGGCTAAGACATTTTCGATTATTGCATCATTGCCAACATCTGCTGAAGTGGCTAAGTCATTGTCTGCCCCTACATAGGCGTCTAAATCCATATCCTGAATATATTGTTTTGCCGCTATAGAGAGATTTTTGTGCCGCTATAACGAGAGTTAAATACATTATCGTAGTATACGAAAGGGTCGGGGTCGGCAAATAATGCCGCTAAAGAGAGATTTCCGTTATATAGAGTTCCGCAATAGAGAGATTTTACTGTATATTAAATAAAGTAGGTGGCAGACTGGTACCTTGTCTCAACCCTTGATCTGCGAGTATTTTATCTAAACATTTCATACCTGTATTTATCACTACTTGCGTTTTTCCTCTAAATTCTGTTAAATTGTCTTAGCATTATTATTTGCAACTTTTTATAAATATATTGAGTAGCGATTTCTGTACTATCTACTACATTTGTTTCTCTCTATCAGTAATTACAGTTCGTTAAATAAAAAAAATATATAGTTCTGATAGTAATCTCCAAAACAGGATTTCCTACAGAGGTACCAAATTTACATTTTTACCTTATTTATTAGTAGTTACAATCATAAATATCACAGAAACTACAATATGTTTATTATTATTAGACTATTATAATATTATTATTATTTAGTACAGTTCAAATGAAACTTTTGTTCATTATCTTTTGTAAAACATTGTACTTATGAATGGAAATAAAATATTATTATCAATACAGCCTCATTTCAACTAGACTTATTTTTAATAAGTCCTGGCCCTGGATATCGAAGACTCATTAGGAAGTATGATGTTTGATAAAAAAAAACGAGAATTTTTTAATTTTGTGGGCATTTTAATAAAAGAGGTTTTACCTAACAAAGCCTCTAGAGGTTCAAACTAGCCTTTCAGCTAATGACATTAACAGTAACTATAATTAACTTCCATGTTAATAATTTGTAGTCAGGTTCTTTTTAATAACCTACAAACAAGACAAAGCTGACTTAAAAGTGATATAACACACATTAATTTTTAAGTAATTTATTAATTAATATTTAAAACGCTTTGCCTTTTCAATGAAACAATGAGTTCCTAAGTGATTATTATTAAAAAAATAATGTTGTATGAACAAACCACACCTTCTAAATTTTTTTTTGGAATTTATGCCATAAAATGAGAACACATTATTAAAAATCATATTATTTTATATTATGTAGTAAGTAAATCGATTACAAATTTTAGCGTAAAAGCTTACCTTGAGCATTTGTTGGGTACAGTTGCATGTCATTGAAGACAGCTTTTACTTGATCAGCAGGTAACCTTGTTACGCTCCCAACAGGGCCCAGTCGACGACACCAGGCTGTGTACACCTCTCTGAAACAAAAAAACCAAATAAATAAACTTGATGAGCTTGTGTGAAGCCAAATTTTCAAATAAAAACAAACTGAATCAAAATAATTAATTTTGTATAAGGTAATTTAAATTCTGTTTAAAACGAAAATGGTAAATTCCTGTAAAACTAAGTATTACGAAGAATGTTACTAATGACTTTTAAAGGAAAGTGGCTAGTCAGATCCAAGGTAGTGGTTAGAGATTCTGTGTTAGAGCAAGTGTTTGCTTACAATTATTTGAGTTGCACCCTAACCTACTAAAAGTACATAGACTATAAACTGATTTGAGACATGTCAAACTAAACACCGTTATCTGAAATGGAAGGTTTCAAAGGACACGGAGAATTAAATTGTAAAATACATTGGCTGTTTCTACATGTTGTTTAGGTCATCAGCTGAAAGGCTGGTTTGAACTTCTAGAGGCCTAAGACTAAATAAAACGAGAAAGGAGGTGGTTTACTCACTGAGTGGAAAAGTATGTTTATCAGCATGCCAGGTCCTCTTAAAAGCATCTACTTTCCACTCTGCAAATGACACCTTACTTCGTTTACCACAGGGACCAGCTGTATAAATTTATTACTCTCAGAGGAGATAATTCTGACCAGTGTCTTTTACACCTCTACCTCTTCTGTTCTTAAATGCTTCAGTTATATAACTGGCTGACCATGTTATAAGAAACAGAACTATTTTTGTAGCCCTGGAACTAGCAGATCAAGTGTAAACAATTTAACACTCCACCTGCCTGTTATGGGTGTGAGCATATGGAAGTGAAACCTGGATTTCTGGAAATCTGGTTTGAACTTCTAGAGGCTTTACTAAGTAAAACAAGAAGTGAGGTGGTTTATTCACTGAGTGGAAAAATATGTTTATCAGCATACCAGGCCCTCCTAAAAGCATCTACTTTCCATCCTTCAAATGACACCTTCACTTCGTTCACCGCAGGGTCTAGCTGTATAATGAAATTTATTACTCTCAGAGGTGATAATTCTGACTAGTTTCTTTAACACCTCTACCTCTTCTGTTCTTAAATGCTTCAGTCATACAACTGGCTGACCATGTGATAAGTAACAGAACTATTTTTTGTAGCCCTGGAACTAGCAGATTAAGTGCAAAAAATTTAACACTCCACCTGTCTGTTATGGGTGTGAGCATATGGAAATTAAATCTGGATTATAGGTTTAAGAGAGAAAAACAGACTGCAGGCAACAGAATGATATTCCTTCAAGCTGTCAAAGGTTTTTCAAGATTGGACTGGTTTCAGAATGGAAATCTTCAAGCAAGGCTGGGAGTCCAAGCCCTGAATACTACAAATAGTACAGAAAGGGATGGAGGGATAAAATTCAATGGATGCTCCCAAGAAGAAACCCTCCTGAAGTACTCAGGTACAGACCTGAGAGAAATTGGGGAAAGAGTAGGCCTAGGAGAAGATGTTCAGAGTCAGTTTTATAATAGGTGTGGACCAGAACACACATGTTTACGTATCCATGGTGAAAAATTGGCTTGCGTATTCTCTAGATGATACATAGATAAAGTAAAGCATTCAAATTTTAAAAGAAATTAGCTTGTTTATCTAATCCACCGCTGAGGAACTAGTCTAATACAAGCAATAAATCAAAATTAAAAATCTGGTGTGAAACACTCACACAACTTTCTCTTGCCAATGCAAATAATTAACAATAAACCTAACATTAGTATTAAAACATTAGAAATGAACAAAAACTAACCTCAAAAACATAACCTTATTTTAATCATGAGTGAATGACGCAAAATGACAATCGAACTCAGTTTGGCTTAAAAATACGGAAAATCACGCTTTCACGCTAAACTAGGCTCTGTAGAGAAAAATGCTCTAAACAAAAGTTGTAGATCTTTTAATTTTCTATAAATTTAATTATATACACTTTTGTCGTAAAATGCATACTAAGACCGAAATGTTAAAAAAATCGATTTTTCTCACGTTTTCGTGAGAAAAAAAAACAGAAAATCGCAAATTACCGCTAAACTAAGCGTTATACAAAAAAATGTTTGAAATAAAAGTTGTAGGTTTTTAAATTCTCTACAACTTTTATTATATAAGTTTTTGCGCTAAAATTTATATTAAAGCCGTAATCTTAAAAAAACAACGTTTTTACGTGAAAACAGCCTCACCGAGAATTTCAGCAAACATGGCGCCTACCCTATCTTGTAGAGAATAAAAAATTGAGTAAAATAGGCGATTTTAAAAAAAATCGTAGGACCAGTTTTTGAGAAAATCGCAAAAAACTGAAAAATTATACGAATAAACTACTACTTCCGGTTGACCGATTTTGATGAAAATGTTCGTGTCGCGTCCGGTAGTGGTATGTAACTTAAGTTTCAAGTTTCAAGTTCGTACGATGTTCCGTTCTTGAGATATTCTGTTCACACACAGACACACAGACACACACACACAGACCAATCGCTAAAAACATGTTTTTTGGGTTCAGGGGGTCTGAAAACGTATAGATCCGGTGAAAACTCGATTTCGAAAAATCGACATGAAAACAATACTTTCCTTCCTATATATTCATATAGGCAAGAGAAAGTAAAAATCCTCAGTAACAATTCAGATCATCACTGTTTTCACATGATACTTTTTGAAGGGTATGTTCTATTGAAAAACAAAATCAGCAAAATATCTATCACAGTCGTGACAAAAATATTGTATAACTTCAAATAACGAAGACATAATGTATCCCATAAATATTCAAACACTTTTATAACATGATTATGATAAATTATTATTATTCGATTCATTATCATAAATTTCATTCAAATTATAGAATATTACATCTATCAAATTGATCATCATTACAATAATAAATACATGTTTAAATCTATAATCCTCACCAATATAATGCATTTTAAATTACAAATACAAAAAATTATGTTAATATCATAAATTACATATAAGATTATTGCACAGAATTAACATTACAATTAATTTGAAATTCATAAATTATTTTTTTAACATCCATTTTAAAAGTAATAATAACTTGATTGCCTTGAAGTAATGCAATATAATTATATAAATGTTTAAATATAATTTTTTTTATTGTGTAGTACTAATAACTTTTGCTTGCTTCAATGGATTTGACAAAATGAATTTGAGTTCACAAACTATTTACTTTTCTAGTTCAGTCAAAATGATTTATTTATTTTTAATGAGTTTTAAATGATTAAATCCTTTTTTTATAAATTTCTAGTTTTTTCTAACAGATAGAAATATGTACTTAAAACTTAATATAGACAATTTTCTATTATTTAGGGACAACAGAAATTTTTGTTTGAAATTGAAAGTTGTAGATTTTTAATTTTCTACAACTTTAATTAATTATAAATACACTTTTCCCCAAAAATGTATATTTAAGCCGCCATCTAAAACAAATATTTTTACCACAAGAGCACAGCCCCCACGAATTTCAGCACAAATGGTGCTTACCCTACAAAAATTGACTTACAGAATGGGAAAAATTTCTTAAATCACGTTTGGAATTTAGCATTATACGGGAATGAAACGTGGGTGATAGGGGCTGTAGAAAGGAAGAGAAAAGAAGAGGAAAGGAAGAGAAAGAGTGATTTCCCGTATTTTTAAGCCCAAACTAAGGTTGATTTTCATTTTGCATCATTCACTCATGATTAAAATATATTATGTTTTATGTTTATTTCTAATGTTTCATTACTAATATTAGGTTATATTATTAATTATTTGCATTGGCAAGAGAAAGTTGTTAAGAGTGTTTCACACCAGATTTTTTAATAAATTATAATATTAAGTTGAGTAAAAGTTGCATAAAGAATAGAAAAATGTTATGTTAGCGAAGAAAGAAATTTCTCATTGTACTGCAAACCCTGTAGTTTGTGGTAACTCTGTATTTAAATGTTCAGAATTATGTGGCCCGCCAAGTGTTCGTAAAATTTTTAAGTGACGCTCTGAAGGCGAGTTTGATACCGCTGCTTTTGATCAATCCGGTGGGTTAATAATAAAATGGAGGAAATATTTTTAAAACCTAGGTGGAAATCAAACTCAGAACTTTTAGCAATGGAGTGAATAATATAATGAGAGAGAATTTATTTTAAGGGATCCGATTTTCACAAATTTTTAACTATCACAAAAGTAAATAATTATTTAGACCTATTGTTATAACACATTCTCTGTCATGATGATAAAAAATAATGCTAATTGATTTGAAGTCTTCTATTTATTTAAGATCATATTTCTAATTAATCTTTGTTTACGCTTTTTAAACAGTCACTGCGCAGTTTAAAACCGTAGTCCATTCTCTATTACCTAACAAGTAATGTTTGTCTAAATAATAAAAAAAGAATGGATCTATTTTTAAAATATGAAATCACTCATTGTATGTAAAAAAACCACAGTACACAACGAACAACTTGACGTGATGTTACCATGTCTAAATTATAATGTTATTCGGTTAAAAAACCAACAAATTGTTTATTACTTAATAACTTAATTTATATCTTATAAACGACGAAGGTACTTACTTAATTGCTACCTAAACATTAGTGACTGCAGAAAATTAACATTTTAAATAATGTATAACTAATGTATAAATAATATACACTCACACGATATTTAAATATGTAGTAGGCTATTAAAACGTATATATGACGTTAAATAGTGTTAAATAGTATATGACGCTTAAAACTTAGAATACAATGCAAAAGTTAAAATTTTTGTATCGGATCAAGTACAGACGAAGAGATCTACTTTTTACTTTCTCTTTTCTATATGAATGGAATATGAATAGGATAATGTATAATGAAATAAATATAATGAATAATGAATAGGAAGGAAAGTATTGTTTTCATATCGATTTTTTGAAATCGAGTTTTCACCGGATATACACGTTTTCAGACCCCCTGAACCCGAAAAAGCATGTTTTTAGCGATTGGTCTCTGTGGGTGTGAACAGAATATCTCAAGAACGGAACATCGTACGAACTTGAAACTTGAAACTAAAGTTAGATACTACTACCGGACCCGACACGAACATTTCGTCAAAATCGGTCGACTGGAAGTAGTAGTTTATTCGTGAAATTTTTCACTTTTTTGCGATTTTCTCAAAAACGGCTTCTACGATTTTTTTAAAAATCGCCTCATTTACTAAATTGTTTATGCTTAACAAGATAGGGTATGCGTCATGTCTGCTGAAATTCTTGAAGACTGTTTTTACGTAAAAAAATTGTTTTCTAAGATAGCGACTTAAATATGGATTTTAGCGCAAAATGTATAAAATAAAAGTTGTAGAGAATTTAAAAACCTACAACTTTCATTTCAAACATTTTTTTTGTAAACGGTTAGTTTAGCGGTAATTAGCGATGTTCTGTTCTTTTCTCATGAAAGTTTTTTAAAATTTAGCCTTAGTATGCATTTCACGACAAAAGTGTATGTAATCAAATTTATAGGAAATTAAAAGATCTACAACTTTTATTTAGAGCATTTTTCTCTACAGAGCCTAGTTTAGCGTGAAAGTGATTTTCCGTATTTTTAAGCCAAACTGAGGTAGATTTTCATTTTGCGTCTTTCACTTATCATTAAAATAAGGTTATGTTTTTTGAAGTTAGTTTTCTGTTTATTTCTACTGCTTTATTACGAATGTTAGGTTATATTGTCCGTTATTTGCATTGTCAAGAGAAAATCGTGTGAGTGTTTCACACCAGATATTTTTTTCTTATTTCAACTTTGAAAAATCTGGTATGAAACATTAAATAGACTTTCTCATCCCACTGTTAACTAAAAATGGTTGTTCCTTCTTTAACCTCTTAGTCAAGTGAAGTACAAGATCTTTAGTTTTGTTTCGAACTTCAGCTATTTTTTTCATGAAAATCTGTAAAAAAGGAATTATTTTTACAACTGCGACCTTAATATGCATTTCATGAGAAAACTGTAAACTATAATGCAAGTTATATAAAATTAAAACTTTTATTTTTAACATTTTTCTCTACAGAGCCTAGTTTAGAGGTAATAACTAATTGTCCATATTTATAAGTTCTACAAAGGTCGAATTTCATTTTGCAGCATTCACACACAATTAAAGTAAGGTTACTAATTACATTGTTACTAATGATGAAACATACGTTGTAATGGTCATTATTTACATTAGCAAGAGAACGTCGTGTGAGTGTTTCACACTAGATTTTAATCTAATAAAATACTGATTGAAACAAACGAAAAAATCTTCCTTTGAATGTATTACTACGCTAGTATATTATTTTATTAATAGCTATTATTTGATTGAAAATTGTGAAAATTTCAACAAATAAAAAAATTGTTTATAAGGAAACACAAAACGGATTTTTTTTATAGGCGGAAAAACTAAGTGGCAATCATCGTCTGTTACCACAACTACGAGTGTAGAGGGTCCAAGCGCAGTTTTCTTATAACACTAAAATATTACACACTAGTATTATTAAAGGCAACAAAATCTATTTTAGATAAAACAAGAAGTAACACTACAGTCACAGAGAATAAAAAAGGCTGTAAAGGGGCCACGAAATCATATAAACTTAACGCTAATATCACAGCTAGAATAACTAACTATAATATTCCACTCAACCAAGACTGTAAAGGGGTATTGTATGGAGCGTGTGGAGCTCTTCATGACAAAGTCACGAAGAGCTTAAAAAGTAAACAAAATGAAAAGAAACAAATAGAAAAAAAGTTTGTCCATCCGGAAGTGACAAATGGAAGCGAAACACTTTTCACATTGAATCAGAAACACAGAACAGACAAAATAACCAAAACAGAAAAACAATAATTTAGAAATGGCATTTATCAAAAATGGTTATCGTTCTCAAATAAATTTTTAACACTGTTGTTTCATCAGCCGAAAGGCTGGTTTGAACCTGTAGAGGTTTTACTAAGTAAAACGAGGAATGAGGTGGTTTACAATTACCTTCCTCATTGAGTGGAAACGTACTTATCAGGATGTCGGGCCCTCTGAAAAGCACATATTTTCCACTCTGCAAATGACACCTTCACTTTATTCACCACAGGGTCTGGCTGTATAATGAAATTGCATTACTTTCAGAGGAGATAAATCTGATGAGTGTATTTTACACTTCGATCTCTTCTGTTCTTAAATGATTCAGTCATTTAATTGGCTGACCATGTGATAAGAAACAGAACTATTTGTTTTAGCCCTGCAACTAACAGATTGAGTGTAAATAATTTGACACTCCACTTGTCTGTAATGGGCAGAATTGACACTATGAAAAAGAAAAAAAACGGTGGTTTTTCCTTTAACATAGTTTGTCTATTTTTGTCAAGTCAATCTATATTCTGGCGTTCTCAGTAAATATCCGGAATAGTATTAAATTATGAAAATGAAAAAAGATAATGAAAAGGATAATCCGGAAAAGGATTCCGGATATTTAATGAGAACGCCAGAATATATATTGACTAGACAAATAATCGAAAAACTATGGAAAAAGAAAAAGTACCCATTTGCATTATGGAAGTCAAAGAAGACATGAGAAATTAGGTCTGACACTACAGGATTTAAACAGAGAAACTGTAAAGAACTGAAGAATAATAATTCAAAATTTCCACTAACGACAAATAAAACCGAATTGTGTCTTCTCTCAGAGGCAGAAAGAAAATCTAAAAATCCTAAACGTACGAAACAAATCAAATATAAAAATAAAAGACTAACTTTGTCTAATGAAGCTGTAAAAGAAAAAATATTTTAAAATTTCAAAAATATAATGATATTGAAAATAAATTTCAAACCCGATATAAATATCACAACACCAAAATAAACTGTTGATAAGTCTATATGAATTTGTAACACCTGTGTTTGTGTTTAAACCACAATAAATAAAACACGTTCTTTAACACTCAACACTATGTCCTTTTCGTGATTAACACTATGCAAAGAATTTAAAACGGTAACACAACAGCACGAAAACGAAAGTACACGAATGTTTTGATCGGTCATAACTAAAAATAGCCGATAAATTATTTACGCATAAAAATACTTCCGTAAAGTATCAGAGGAAAAATGAATAAAAAACACATTAAATTATATTTTATATCCGTAACAAAAATAAAACTGTAGTTGAGTGAATTGTTACCTATTCAAACTGATGTAACTGTTTTAATAAAGAATCTAAAAATTGGCTCAAAGCCAAATTGGTTTGTTAAAGAGTTCACTCTGGCTTTCGTTCTTAAACCACGAGGCATTTAAAAAATAGGCCTCCACATTTAATAATGCATATAGATATACGTAACATAAAACTGTGCAACAATACACTTCACTCTGTTATAATACGATCTACAGGTCACGGAAATTTAAATACAGCAGTAAAAAATTTATTGCAGGTCACTCATAATAATCAATACAGAAAATATAGTGTTAAATAACTGAAATTAAATTATGGATGAAATAATTACATAATATTTACATTAATACAATTATTTAATTATTTTTATTTTATTTATTATTGATCATTCATTACTGTTACTAAAAGTAAATTTAAATTCGACTTTGGCCCACCCCAATCGGCTGGTAGAAAGTTATTAAGTTTCACATACTAACTTCGGATGGACCCACCAGGTTGTTTTAGAGGGTTCTAGAGGTAAAGTCGTCGCCAAAATCAGCTGTTTAACAACTGATTTTCGGAGACGAAAGTCCCTCGTTCAAATTCTGGTAAAGGTAGTTATTTTATACGGATGTGAACTCTAGACAGTGGTTACCGGTGTGTACTTTGATGGTTGGGGTTCAATTAACCATACCTCTCAGGAATGGTCGGCCTGGGTCTGTACAAGACTACACCTCATTAACACGTCATACATATCATCCTCATCTCATTGGGTAATGGGATTGCTTATTGTTCTTAAATTAAAAAGATTGCAATGTACACACATTAGGGATTTAAAAAAAAGGGATTTGAACTAGGACCTACGTCTTCGAAAATCAGCTGTTAATTGACGCTAAAATAAGTGCTGTAGAAAAAAATGCTCGAAATAAAAGTTGTAGATTTTTGAATTTACAAATGGGGTTCTTTACTTACATACGCGTTTGCCCTTAATTCATATTAAGGCATAAAAAACCCATTTTTTACCACGAGAGCATAGCCTCCTCAAGAATTTCAGCAGACATGGCGCTTATCCTATTTTGTAGAGCATAAATGTAGTAAATGAGACAATCTTTAAAAAAAAACGATGGAGCCGTTTTTGAGAAAACCGCACGAATGTAATACAACTTCCATTTAACCGATTTTGATGAAAATGTTCTTAGTCGGATCCCTTTGTGGAACTTAACTCAAGTTCTAAGTTTCAACTTCGTACGATATTCTGTTTTTGAGATATTCTGTTCAAACACACACCCACGTACGTACATATACACACACCAACACCAATCGCTAAAAACATGTTTTTGGGGTTCAGAGGGCCTGCAAACGTGTATTACTGGTGAAAATTCGGTATCGAAAAATTGACAAAAAACAATACTTACCTACCTTCCCTAAAATTCATATAGGGCAAGAGAAAATAACAAATTTAATATTAATGAGGAAAGTTCTCATTCTGCAATTAATTATTAAATAAATAATTACAATTTAATTTTGTCACCAGATGTTTTAATCAAACAGAAAATTTTTACTTAACATTGTGATCACTCCTTAACGTCAACTTATTACCGAAAAAATAATAATAAATTACACAGACAACGTACAAAAATCTAAAGGAAAAATACGCAAATGAATACACGAAATCAATTATTTTTATTACAAGGTTAACATATCTTGTTAACCTTGTGTAACCTTAACCTAAATATTTAAAATAGACAAACACAAACAACATTTCATTGCAATCTGAAAATTTCGTTTAGTATATTTTTTTAACATACTTTGAACACTACTTCCCACACCGTAATAAATTTAAACAAAACAAAAAACAACATGACAATAAAAAAACGTTTTCGGTTTCAGCGGTTTGTTTAAGTAGTCTGCCATTATTTTAAAACAAATTTCAAGGTTCCATTAAATATTTTATTAATACGAATTTTAAGAAAAACAACATGTAAGTACTATATTAGTTTGCCAAAAATAAAAAATGATTGTGCAAATTTATAACTACCAGATGATAAGTGCAAGTTGTATAAAATTCAGACATAAAAACTAAATTGGATTAAGGTCTTGAAATTTGTAAATTTAAAAATAGTACATTGCGAATTATATTTGTACATAGTTCTGACCTAATTTCAAGTTTACAAACTTCACTTATTTAAATATAGAATCGTTTAATAATAAATTACTGTATTTCGTGAAGAACATATAAATATAACGCGCTAGCAATCGGTATAATTTATTGTGAAAAGGTTGTTGGATACCTTTCAAAAAAGTGTCAAAAACATTGTTCACGCGTATCCAGACATCCACAATATTAATTAAAGGCCGACGATAATTAATGTTTTGAATTAGCTTAAAATCAAAACAACTACAAAATTAAACTGTAAGAATAATTTATATATTTTACAATTAAAGCTTAAAAATTATATTAATGACTCAATTTTTCAAGGTATGTTCAATTTAAAATACACCGTCTTAAAGAGAGATACCACTATTTGAAAACTTTTAAACTACGAATTTTGGAATAATCTGTTTACAAATACACATAAATTTTTTTTTTTTTTATTCCTAATATGTGTACGTTGCAATCTGTTCAATTGAGAACAATAAGCAACCCCATGACCCAATGAGATGAGGATGATGTGTATGACGTGTAAATGAGGTGTAGTCTTGTACTGACCCAGGTCGACCACTCATGAGAGAGTATGGTTAATTGAACCCCAACCATCAAAGTACACCGGCAGCCACTATTTAGTATTCAAATCCGTATAAAAGTAACTACCTTTACTAGGATTTGAACCAGGAACCTTCGTCTCCGAAAATCAGCTGTTAAACAGCTGATTTTGGCGACGACTTTACCTCTAGACCAACCCGGTGGGTTTACATAAATTAAAAAAAAAACTGTATTTCTGCATTACATGACGATAATAGTTTTGTTGTTTAAATACTGCTAATTAGTACAATAGTTTTGTTAGGGGTAGTATTTTTTATCTCCTAAACAGTGTATTGTAGCGAAAAATGAATAAAACCTTTTTCGTGCCCCATCCAAAGTATTTCAATACCATGTAGCTAAAGTTGCCCTTAACCCACCGGTTCGCTGAGGAAACTCAAAAATTCAAATTTGTATGTTTGTACCCCCGGGTTTCAAGTTATTCATTAATTTCGCTTCAAAAAATTGGCCTCAAAAGACCTTCAAACATCAACCTAAAACTTTCAAACCTTTAAATTTTAAAACTTTAAAACTTGAAATTTTAAGACTTCAGACCTCCGAACTTCAAACATCAACCTAAAACTTTCAAACCTTTAAACTTCAAAACCTTTAAATTTAAAATGTTCGAACCTTTAAATTTCAAATCTTCAAATTAAAGTCATCCAGCCAACCTCTTTGGGCCGCCGAACTTCACCTAGTGGCAAAGTGCGGACATCCATGGTTCTGATCCACTTAAGAATTCTGATCCACCTACCCCAGTGATGCGAGACACGGAAGCGGCGCTAGAGTGGCGAGTCTGCATTTATAACTACGAAACTCTCCACTGACTCATTTATCACTAATTTCGTAACTTCACCATAACGTAAAGACTTAAAATTTGGCTATTTAATAGTTAACACACATAAACACTTAAGTATTTGCGATTCAACCACTTGCACCTCAGAGGTAAAAACGTGTACTTCCCAAAAAGAAGTTTCTCTTCTTCATCAAAGAAGTAGTTCGTTTTGAATGTTTGGGACCATCATAGCAATTTTAAATTTGTTACATTACGGAATAGCTCTTCTGAGCTTTTTCCAAACCAAGTTCTCAAATTTCGAGGCCACTTCTGCTGCCAGGTCTTCTTTTTCCAAATCTTTCTCCCTGCAGGATGACTTGAAGTAATGAATATGTGGATTATTTAACCTAGTTTTAATCATGAGTCAATTACGCTTAATGAAAATCAAATAACGGTAGGAAACAAGTCTGACATATTGGATTACCCACGTATTATAATTTTACCTATATCGGCCAAATTGTATTGCAAGTATATACAAAACCGATTATCTGGACTTATGGACGTAGAAGATAAAATGTTAGCCTTGAAAATATAAAATTCCTATAAAGTATTTGAAATACAGCATTTCTATTAAGTTAAAGATGAAGTAGCAAAATGTCTGAATCAAGCGTTTTATGATAGAATTACAGCCGTTCCGTTTAAGATAAAACTTGTGATTCATGGGTGAATATATCGGAATGTAACTGTACACACGAACTGCTGATTATATTTACATACTAATTAATTTTTCTATGAAGAAGGTATTAAAGTGAACTTCCGCCTACATGACAGAATGAGATGAATAACGGACAACAGCTGGATTATTCTAATTAAAACTTGATGTTCATATCATCGTCACATATTTTTCATTGTGCAAGTAACATTAAATTACCACCAAACAAAACTTCAAAATTCTGTAACCATAAGCTACATTAAAAATGTATGTTAACGCGCTAGCCTTAAGCTCAAGAGGTAAGTTTTAGACCATCTGAAGAACTCATAAAAGTGCGGGTATGTGTGCATGTACAAGATAAATAGCTGGTAAAAATTTCAGCCTTCTAGGTTTAATGGTTTCCAAAAAAAAATGTACTTAAATGTTAAAATATAAATTTATGAGAACAGGCAAAAATAAAAGGGGACAAATCAAAAACAAGGTGTACACAAACAAGTAAATTTCCCATCAACAGTTGGTTAGAAATTTTAACCAACAACAGAGAATATTTTTAAAAATGACGCAGATATTTAAAAAAACTGAAATTCCCTTTTCTCTAAACGCTCAGTATAAAATTAGGTATGAAAAATATTCGTTCTTGGTGACATGATAATTTTTCTGGGTAAACCTGCTAAAAACTTTATTTTTTCATTAAAATAATTATTTAACGTAATTTAATGGTTTTCTGGTAGATCTAAGTCTGAACTACAGAAAAATATAAAAAACCATAAATTGAAATTTTCAGTAAAATCATCATACAGTCTCACCTTGTTGTTGTTGTTTAGGTCAACAGCCAAAAGGCTGGTTTGAACCTCTAGAGGTTTTACTAAGTAAAACGAGGAGTGAGGTGGTTTACCATTGCCTTCCTCACTGAGTGGAAAAGTACGCTTATCAGCATGCCGGGCCCTCTGAAAAGCACATATTATTTTCCACTCTGCAAATGACACCTTCACTTCATTCACCACAGGGTCTGGCTGTACAATGAAATTCATTACTTTCAGAGGAGAAAACTCTGATTAGTGTCTTTTACACCTCAACCTCTTCTGTTCTTAAATGATCCAGTCATTTAATTGACTGACTATGTGATAAGAAACAGAACTATTTATTTTAGCCCTGCAACAAACAGATTGAGTGTAAATAATTTGACACTCCACCTGTCTGTTATGGGCAGTAGTCTCACCTTATGAGCTCAAATATTTTTATTTTAAACCGTCAAGGGTATGCTGCATAACCTCGGCCATTGGGTAGTTGTTAAGTTTGCATTTTAACAAATGAAAAGAAAGCGGATATAATTTTAATGAATTTTGGAATACCAATATTTCCGGTTGCAGTAAGTTTCTCTAATTTTTTAAACATATTATGTATTTGTGTCTGTACAATGAATTACAATAAAAAATGTGCTGAAGATGACAATAATACAAATGATAACATGAACGACATGAGAAAGCAGCCCACCTATTCATGGAGCTTCTTGGTTTTTATTTTTACGAGGGCTAGGATTTTATGCAAAAATCGGTAATCAACCCTCTAAGAGCACTTTAAGTAAAAAAATGTTGGGTCCGATTCGACGTTTACTTGTACAGAAATAAGGTTATCTGCATTAAAACTGCATCAATATTCATCCATTTATTGGATACATAATTCGTTATACATCCTGGAAAAAACCATACGTAAAAATTTAGACTCGGAATCCTTGCTACTTTGATATAACAAATTTTTTCGGGAATTTACGATTTCGTTATCGAGGATCGAATACAGAATACGAATAAATAGAATAATAGGAATATTACAGAATAAGCGGCTCAAACAAACTAAATTGACAGACAAATTGCTCAGAAAAAACCGGCCAAAACAGAAATGACATTTATAAATGAAATTTACAATACACTATATCGTAAGATCACGTCACTTGAATGGATATTGGTAGACAAGTCATGCCTATGTAGTCAACAAACTATGACATGGCATGACAGCATGATAATTTAAAAAAAAATGAGAATATCAGAGTTGACATTGATGAAGGCCGAAGAAACACGTTTTATGAAAGAACATCATGATATCACTAAGTTATAATAAAAGCGTTTACAAAATTAAGCAAATAAAAATAGTTTGCAATAACACTGCACTTTACCTTCACGGTCTTGACCACAAAACACACAATTTAACCTTTTAAGTGTCATTGTTATTCAGATATACGAATCATCAAAGAATATGACAACTATATATACTAAAAGTAGTTATACCTATTATTGAATTTATAATTAAATATATTATTCCATAAATCATCGAATCTTGACAATAATTAGGCTACTGCAGTTGTTTTGACTTATAAGTCCATGAATAAATCACTAGCAACATTACCAAAATCTAATATAATTTTGTGCAGTCTATGGATAGTTAAGAAGCTTTCGAAATGAAAATATTCAAAAGAATGTTTCGGATTTCGTGAACCAATCATGCTACCAACGTCGAAGTTTCGAGACATTTATAGGTGTGGACGGTGAGCTGATGAGCACAATCAAAAGAAAAAATTCTTTCCTACTTGGTCATTTATACAGGGATGATAAGTATGAGCTATTCAGACTAATTCTCAATTCTCAAAAAGGTAAAGTTGAGGACAGGCGTAGACCTGGGCGAAAGATATGCTCACAAATGAAGAATATTAGAGACTGGACCAAGTATGAGTAAGTATACTCTTTTGATAAGCGTACTTTTTCATTCAGTGAGGGAGGCTATGGTAAACCACCTCACTCCTCGTTTTACTTAGTAAAGCCTCTAGAGGTTCAAACTAACCTTTCGGCTGATGACCTAAACAAAAGCACATACATTAGATATTTCTCGTTTAACCCCATTTTTAAAATAATTTTTGTAAATCATATCGCTGCGCTTACACAAAAGGCAAAACGGTTATTGTTATTACGAGATTAAGAAACCAAATGAGATATAATCTGAATGAACATTTGTAATGAAAGAATTTATTATACGGGATAAGACACTAGATTTATCCTATGATGAATACGAAGAAAGAAGATAAAATAGATTGATGAAGGGGGTGGATCCTCCTCATTCGTTTAAAACAATTACGTTATCCTACAGCCAATAACTTATCCATTAAGCAATTAATTCATAAAGTCAATTGTGATGTTGGCCTCTACATCTTAAATTTAATCGTATTTCTTCGTTCAAGCTTTATTTTTTCTTTCTTTTTTTTATTAATGTCCTCTATTTAATAATAAAAAATGAACAACAGTGCCACTAAATTATTAAGACTGTTTATCTCATAAATTATGGCTTTTTTATTTTGCGTTATTACGAGTATTCAGGATTGGGGACTACGTCATTCGTGTTAAATTTTTATACGTCTTAATTAGAAAAAGTCCTGACAAAAATAATAAAACGCAAAAAATAAACAATTAAAATAAAGCTGTGCAAGTAAAATGTCAAAAATAAAATAAAGATAAAAATATTTATAAATGTCAACTTCAGTAAAGTAATTAATTAAAATCTTTTATTGGTCAAAATGGCGTCTGGGATCTTCCGAACAGATTTTTATTACGTTACAGGAGTTTAAAAAACTATTTTAGAACTCAATTATGAATTAAATATTTTTATTAATTTATTTGGATGCTTCACTTGAAATCTAACCAAAAGTTTATTTTTATCCGTCAGTTAATAACTGTAACTTGGTCTTGTCTAATCAACCAATTTTATCAGAGAATCATTAAGCTATTTACCTCAGTTTAGTAATAATCAATAAACGGAACTAATTTTCAAATTAACAAACCAAATACGTAGAACTGTGTTGACTGTGCGGAACTTTACTTTCTTTAACTGGTCAGAAAAACTAAAAAAAAAAAATCATTTAATACTTTTTTAATTCGATGATACGTAAAATTAGACCATTTTAATTACGACCACTTTTTGCCTGAATTGTAAAAAGGTCAATTATCTTACAGAAAAAATATTAAATTTTATACTTCCCATTAACATGGGATTAACACGCTTGGACAGAATAAGAAATGAAGAAATAAGGTTAGAATTGGGTATTTACAATTTGAACGAAAAGAAAAAGGATTATCGCCAAAGTTGGAGACTGCACATGGAAAAGATGTCAGATCCCAGGACACCTAAGCAGGCGCACTAGTATGCTCCAGAAGGGAGAAGGGATGTCGGTAGACATTGAGATGGGATCAACACGCTTGGACAGAATAAGAAACGAAGAAATAAGGTTAGAATTGGGTATTTACAATTTGAACGAAAAGATAAAAGTTTATCGCCAAAGTTGGAGAGTGCACATGGAAAGGATGTCAGATCCCAGGACACCTAAGCAGGCGCACTAGTATGCTCCAGAAGGGAGAAGGGATGTCGGTAGACCCAGGAAAATATGGAGATAGATAATATTATAGTGTATGAGTTCGGAAAAGTTTGGGGCCTAATCCTTGTTTGGAATACGAAGAAGACTTCCCATTAACCCATCGGGTTGGTCAAGTGAAAAAGTCAGCTGTTTGACAGGTGATATACGGAGACGAAGATTCCGTAGTTCAAATCCTAGTAAAGGTAGTTACAATTATACGGATATGAATATTATCCACTGATTACCGACGTACTTTGATGGTTATGGTTCCATACTCTTTTAGGAGTGGTCGACTTAAGTAGTACAAGACTACAACTCATTTACACGTCATACACATCATCCTCATCTCATTGGGGCATGAGGTTGCTTACTGTTCTAAATTGATCAGACTGAAACGTACACACATTAGGGTTAAAAATCTGGTGTGAAGCACTCACACGACTTTCGCTTGCCAATGGAAATAATTAACAATATAAATTAATATTAGTAATAAAACATTGGAAATAAACAAAAAAACTAACTTCAAAAAACATAACATAATTTTAATCGTGAGTGAAAGACGCAAAATGAAAATCAACCTTAGTTAGGCTTAAAAATACGGAAAATTACTCTTTCACGCTAAACTAGGCTCTGTAGAGAAAAATGCTCTACATAAAAGTTGTAGATCTTTTAATTTCCCACAAATTTGATTAATACACTTTTGTCTAAAATGCATACTAAGGCTGAAATCTTTAAAAAAATCGATTTTTTTACACATTTACGTTAAAAAAAATCGCTAATTACCGCTAAGCGTTATACAAAAAACTGTTTGAAATAAAAGTTGTAGGTTTTTGCGCTAAAATGCAAATTAAAGCCGCAATCTTAAAAAAAGTGTGGGTTTGTTATACGTCAGAGAGTTTTGGACTGAAATTTTTCAATTCGCGCTACGACAGATTGTTTCGCCGACCAATAAATTTGGCTCTCTATATTTAAAAATATTAAAACATTAATATCCTAACAAAAGTACTGTCCTTCTAAAATGTAAGATTACACCCTTTAGGTACCTATACTAATTCAAAAACTTACTCGAAATCATTATTTAATGTAGTTTTCTACAATTATTTACAACTGTGGAAATAAATTTTCCGTCTAAATAAAACGAAATATTACTTTACACACATTAAATTTGGCAATGAACATAAACACAAATCAAGGTCATAAATTCAGTCTTATTATTAATTTTATAGTTTAAAATGCAATTTACATAAAATTTATTGCCCGGTAACTTACAATATTTCAGTTAAAAGTTTCCTGATTAGTTGTCCTATAGACTTAATTATACGGAAATCATCCTAGATACTTAAAACTGAAAATACCGGAAAATAGTAATTATGTTATTTTCAATTATTAATTATTTTTCAATTATTAATTCTATTTTAATTTTTGTTTACAAAAACAATAACGGTGAAACGAACTTTTATCATCAGCTTTTTTTTACTAGCCCAGTTAATAGGCGAGTGAGTGTATGGTTAACAGCCTCTGCCAGGCTCACAATTATTTTGAGCTTTTTGGGAGTTATCTATTCGTGTGTATTTTGTCAATAAAAAATTCTAGATTATTAATTCTTATTGTAATAGTGATTTATGTACAGATGGTGCCATTTTATTTCTTCTTTGTTTTACGTCTAACAGTTCACCAGATTAACGCTAATACAGACGGATGAAGGGTGATAAATGAAATCAGCCGACCCGTGGTGTAGAGGTCAGAACAACTGGGTTATACTCGATGAGGTCCCAGGTGCGATTCCCGGTCAGGTCTGCATTTTTTCAACACTAATTTTATATATTACCCTTCATCTTCTGTATTGTTGCTTATAACAGGCAGGTGGAGTGTTCAATTATTTGCACTCGATCTGCTAGTTCCAGCGCTACAACAGATAGTTCGGTTTCTTATCACATGGTCAGCCAATTATATAACTGAAGCATTTAAAAAAAAGAAGAGGTAGAGGTGAAAAAGACACTAGTCACAGTTATCTCCTCTGAGATTTATGGATTTCATTACAAAGCCAGACCCTGTAATGAATGAAGTGAAGGTGTCATTTGCAGGGTGGAAAGTAACTGCTTTTTAGAGGGCCTGGTACGCTGATAAGCATACTTTTCCACTCAGTGAGGAACGCATGGTAAACCACCACACTCTTCGTTTTACTTAGTAAAGCCTCTAGAAGTTCAAAACAGCCTTTTGGCAGGTGACCTAAACAACAACTTTTGTAAAAGCAGTGACTGCAAAACAGTCAGACTACTTAAAGGGGTAATCAACTACCCCCTTAAATATAGAAGATAACTTTTTTTATTTATTAGAAGTTAAAAATGTTTTATTTATTTATTTGCTTATTTGAAGTTTAAAATGTGTTTTTGCACGATGGTACATTCTTGCTATTATCCAACGATTCCAGTCGAAAGTTTTACGGATTATAACAAATGCTCCATGGTATGAGACAAATGATGCGTTGCATAGGGACTTACGTGTCAACACCGAGAAAAAAAATTATGTAGCTAAGTTCGATATATCAAGTAAAGTTAGCGGTCATCCAAATTCTTTGGCACTTAATTTACTAGATAATAGCGAAGACGTAACACGACTGAAACGAACAAAATTGTTTGACCTTCCATTTATATTTACCGACTAACCGACATTGTATTGTATTCCATTCAACAACATCATCATCTTCTTCCTCTACGCACTCTATTATCACCGCAATTAATTTTGTTACCTTTTCTATTACTGTTATTCATGTTTTTTCTAGTTAATGTTTTCAAAAATAATAAGTAATTTTGTTTTTCTTTTCGAAGCAATACCATTGGGTATTGTCTTCGTCATGTGAACACTTTCATGACGTTATTTACTTATAGTTTTGTTTTTAAACTGATTGTACACTCTCAGATGTTAGAAAAAAATATTTTTGTTTGTATTGGAGATATTTTGGTGATTTTTTTTATAATGTTCATAATTTCTTGCTCTATTATCTGTTGAATGATAATAATTACTAAAAACTTGATAGGGATTTAGTTAAAAAATAATTTGTGAATACACAATTTTTTTGTTGAAAATATGGTTTTTCTTCAATAAATTACTTGTAAGAAAAACTACATACAACAGATAATATAAAGCAATTTTCCGTATTTTTTGGCACAAGAATTATGTTGACATTTTTCTTGGTTCCCGAAATAATTCATTCCTTGTAAAAGTCTGCTTTTCACCTCCACCCTTATATTAGGTGTTGTAATTAATTTTTTGGCGTGGTTCAAGTGGTAGATAATTACTAGTAAATTACTTGTTCATTTAAAATGTATAATGATAAATTACAGCCAAAAGTTTTGATTTTCATTTTCTGGGTTGACTACCTCCTTAAGAACAGAAGAGGTAGAGGTTAAAAGTTACAGTTATCTCTTCTAAGAGTACTGAATCTCTTTGTACAGCCAGATCCTGTGGTGAGCGAATTGAAGGTGTCATTTACAGGGTGGAAAGCAGATGCTTTTCAGAGCGCCTGACATGCTGATAAGCATATTTATCCACTCAGTGAGGAAGATAATGTGAAACCACCACATTCCTCGTTTTACTTAATAAAGCCTCTAGAAGTTCAGACTAACCTTTCGACAGGAGACCTAAACAACAACTACTGCTGTATTAGCAGTAACTGCAAAACAGTCAGACGTAAAATAAAAATTATATCTAGACAAAAATTCGTGATGAAACAAAGAGAAACCTGACCGGAAATCAAACAGTGGACTCATAAAAGGGAATTTATGTAGTAGTGTTTGGCACGTGTAACATAAATCGATAAAAGAGTTACCAGCGTGTGCAATTTAAATTGTTGCAAACATCTTTATGACAAAATGACTCATAAGTGTAAATTTAAAAAAGTTCAAAAAGGATGGGATAGTGAGTCAAACAGAGGCAGCCATAGTGATAGGTGACCCATACACTCACCAACTTATTGAGTTTACAAGGATTTGCATGTTGAGAAACATTCCTAGTTATCAGTATGGGTGAGCTATTGGAAAAATATTAAATTTTTATGAATCACCTACGGTACTGGTTTTATAACGAAGTTTATTACTTTGCAGAGGAGATAAATCTCATTAGTGTCACATCTCGAACTCTTCTATTACTTAAATACTTCCTACATAAATAATTTATTTAAAAATACTAAAACAATGATTTCACGCTACACATGACAGCGAAGGAAGAATACATCACGTCATTCAAAACTTATTAAAAAATCTGGTGTGAAACACTCACACAACTTTCTCTTGCCAATGCAAATAATTAATAATAAACCTAACATTATTAATAAAATATTAGAAATAAACAAAAACTAACCTCAAAAACATAACCTTATTTTAATCATGAGTGGAAGACGCAAAATGACAATCGAACTCAGTTTGGCTTAAAAATACGGAAAATCACGCTTTCACGCTAAACTAGGCTCTGTAGAGAAAAATGCTCTAAACAAAAGTTGTAGATCTTTTAATTTTCTATAAATTTAATTATATACACTTTTGTCGTAAAATGCATACTAAGACCGAAATGTTAAAAAAATCGATTTTTCTCACGTTTTCGTGAGAAAAAAAACAGAAAATCGCAAATTACCGCTAAACTAAGCGTTATACAAAAAAAATGTTTGCAACAGAAGTTGTAGGTTTTTAAATTCTCTACAACTTTTATTATATAAGTTTTTGCGCTAAAATTTATATTAAAGCCGTAATCTTAAAAAAACAACGTTTTTACGTGAAAACAGCCTCACCGAGAATTTCAGCAAACATGGCGCCTACCCTATCTTGTAGAGAATAAAAAATTGAGTAAAAGAGGCGATTTTAAAAAAAATTGTAGGACTAGTTTTTGAGAAAATCGCAAAAAACTGAAAAATTATACGAATAAACTACTACTTCCGGTTGACCGATTTTGATGAAAATGTTCGTGTCGCGTCCGGTAGTGGTATGTAACTTAAGTTTCAAGTTTCAAGTTCGTACGATGTTCTGTTCTTGAGATATTCTGTTCACACACACACACACACACACACACACACACACACACATACACACACACACAGACACACACACACACAGACCAATCGCTAAAAACATGTTTTTTGGGTTCAGGGGGTCTGAAAACGTATAGATCCGGTGAAAACTCGATTTCGAAAAATCGACATGAAAACAATACTTCCTTCCTATATATTCATATAGGCAAGAGAAAGTAAAAATCTGGTGTGAAACACGCGACTTTCTTTTGCCAATGGAAATAATTAACAATATAACCTAACATTAGTAATAAAACATTAGAAATAAACAAAAACCAAACCTCAAAAAACATAACCTTATTTAATTCATAAGTCAAAGACGCAAAATGGAAATCTACCTGTTTGGTTTAATAATACGGAAAATCACTCTTTCACGCTAAACTAGGCTCTGTAAAGAAAAATGCTACAAATAAAAATTGTAAATCTTTTAATTTCCTATAAATCTGATTATACACTTTTGTCTTTAAATGCATATTAAGGCTAAAATCTTTAAAAAATCAATTTTTTTACACTTTTCGCGAGAAAAAACAGAAAATGGCTAAGTAACGTTAAACTAAGCGTAATACAAAAAAATGTTTGAAATAAAAGTTGAAGGATTTTAAATTCTCTACAACTTTTATTTCTACATTTTTTGCGCTAGAATGCATATTGAAGTGGCAATCTTAAAAAAACAATTTTTTACGAGAAAACAACCTCCCCAAGAATTTCAGCAGACATGGGGCCTACTCTATCATGTTGAGCATAAAAAAAATTTAGTAAATAAGATGATTTTTAAAAAAAATCGTAGGAGCCGTTTTTGAGAAAATCGCAAAAAAGTGAAAAATAAACTACTACTTCCGGTTGACAGATTTTGATGAAAATGTTCGTGTCCGGTCCGGTAGTACTATCTAACTTAAGTTTCAAGTTCGTACGATGTTCCGTTCTTGAGATATGCTGTTCACACACGCACACACACCAATCGCTAAAAACATGTTTTTGGGTTCAGGGGGTCTGAAAACGTGTATATCCAGTGCAAACTCGATTTCGAAAAATCGACATGAAAACAATAGGCTACTTTCCCTCCTATATATTCATACAGGCAAGAGAAAGTGAAAAAAATAGTGTTAAACATTCACACGAATTTCTCTTGCCACTGTAAAAAATAAAACATATAACTTATGTTTAATTGCAATAGTAAAATGAAAACATAACCTAATTTTAGTCATGAGAGAATAACGCAAAATAAAATCAACTTCTGTAGAACATTAAAATACGGAAATAAAACTAATTGACTAGGCTCTGTAGAAAAAAATCCTTGAAATAAAGATTGTAGATTGTTTTTATTTCCTATAACTTTGATTATATACCTATACTTTTGTCGTAAAATGCATTACTAACAGCGCAATCTTAAAAAAATCATTTTTATACAGATTTTGATGAGAAAAATACAGAAAATATCAATATATTGATGACGTACTATGACTCTGCCCATAACAGACAGGTGGATTGTCAAATTATTTACACTCAATCTGTTCGTTGCAGGGCTAAAATAATTAGTTTTGTTTCTTACCACATGGTCAGCCAATTAAATGACTGAATCATTTAAGAATAGAAGAGGTAGAGGTGTAAAAAACACTAATCAAAGTTATCTCATCTGAAAGTAATGAATTTTATTATACAGCCAGACCCTGTGGTGAATGAAGAGGTGTCATTTTCAGAGTGGAAAATATGTGCTTTTCAGAGGGCCCGGCATGTTGATAAGCGTACTTTTCCACTCAAGAGAGGAAGACAATGGTGAATTACCTCACTCCTCGTTTCACTTAGTAAAACCTCTACAGGTTCAAACCAGCCTTTCAGCTAATGACCCAAACAACACACTGATGACATTTAAGCGCGTCGGAAAATGCTTACATTAAAAGTTGTAGGTTTTTTGAATTTCCTACAACTTTAATTACATACAAGTTTCCCCTGATATGCATATTGAGGCCGCAATCTTAAGAAAATAATTTTTGACTACAAAAGCACAACCCTCCGAAACTTTCAGCAGACATGGCACTTACGCTATCATGTATAGCATAAAACAAATAAAGTATATGAGGCGATTTAAAAAATAATCGTGGAAGCCGTTTTTGAGAAAATCGTAAAAAGAGAGAAGTCGCACGAACAAACTACTACTACTTCCGATTGACCAATTTTGATGAAAATGTTCGTATCGGATCTCTTTGTGGTAGCCTACTTAACTTAAGTTAGAAGTTTCAATTTTGTACTTATTCCTTTCTTCAGATATCTTGTTCAGAAACAGGCCAAATTGCTAAGAACATGTTTTTGGGTTCAAACGCCTGAAAACGAGTATAAAAACGAGTATTTCCAGACTTCGAAAAATCGATATGAAAACAATACCTTGCTTCCCTGTATATTTATTCATATAGGGCAAGAGAAAATAATAAAATGAATCTTTGAAATTCATAAAGATTTTCTCTAGTGTGATGAAGTATCAAGATCAAGCGTAGTGATTTCAATGATTAGTTCAAATACAAAACTTCATTAATAAATTTTCAGTGCTATTTAACAACAGGTTAATTGAATGTCAACACTTTTATTGTAGTAAAGTAAACCTTAATGCATAGGCTACTTTACAATAATAATAAAAACCTGAATACAATGAAAGATATTAATTTCCTTGATTACAATCTTTGATAACAATGAGATACATTTTGTTTACAATAACAATTAAATAGCACAATCATTGAGTTAATTATCCTTTACATTTAATAATTGTGTTTATTAATACGCTACTTACTAACATGCTATTGAAAGAAGGAAATATACCAGAGCTTTATTAATGGAGCAGTATGTTAAAAAAAAATGTATTTTATTTTTATTTACTTCAGCGTACAATGCACAATGTAGAAGTGATGGTAAGATCATTATAAATAGACAATGACATGAATAACTTAACCAAATAGGCTGCCAAGTTGTTATATAATTTTTTTCTAAATCATAAAAATATCCGGTTTAAGTGATCTGTTCAGGATGAAATGTATGACATTCCCTTGAGTCTTACATGCTTTTTTTATCTTTTAAGACCGCAGTCAATTTCTGAGCACTCTCTTCTGGTTCTTTTCTTTAATTTTCCTCCAGTATTCTTTCATTCTGGCAGATCTTCGTTGCCTTTCTGCTTTTGAAAAGATCACTTTCCCGCTTCCTCTTTTATCAACTTTTCCTTGGAATCTAATATTTTTATCTTTTAATAATTTCAGCTGTCCAGTTTTATTTTCTAGATCTTCGAAGGTGATGCCTAATACTTCCATATCTTTCTTGATTTTTCTTAACCATATTACTTCGGTCTTTTTCTGGTACAGCTTTCTGATTATTTGGTTTGTGATTCTATCTGGGTGTTCTGATTATATGTCCAAAGAAGGATATTCTCTTTTTCCTCAACGTTTCTATTACCAATTTGGTCTCCTGGTAGACCTGTTTATTTGGTAGTAATCTCCATTCTCCGTCTACTTGGTGTCTCTTTCCGAGACACCAAGTTTTTTCTGGTTTAATTTGAATAGAGTTTCGCACCCTTCTTATCTCAGGTTGTACGACCGTTTTGTAGTGTTTTATTTTGGTTTTGATTGATAGGCATTTTTTATTGTACGTAATTTTAGTGATTAATTGTGATGTTGTTAGTTTCTTGGTTCTTTCCTCCCATGCTTCCTTTCCGTTGTTGTTGTTATAAGTGATGATTTCTCCCAAGTATTAAAAGGATTCTACGAGTTCTATATATTGGTCGTTAATTTGGACCTTGTTTATACATAGCAGGTCTGTTGCCATTATTTTGGTTTTTTCAAATGCTTTATTCTTCTACTTCTTCTTCATGTACCATCTCCATTTCGGAGGTTGGCTATCATCATTGCTATTTTAACCTTGGAAGCCACAGCCCTGAAGAGATCAGATGATCCGACATTAAACCACTCTCTCAAGTTCCTAAGCCAAGATATTCTCCTCCTTCCAACAGATCTTCTCCCTGCAACTTTTCCCTGGATTATGAGCTGCAGAATCCTGTATCTTGGACCTCTCATGATGTGGCCGAGATATTGCAGTTTCCTGCTCTTCACCTCACGTGAGGTGAATGCTTTATTATACATGCTTTATTACACCAATGGAATAAGGAATCTTGGAAGGCCGAGAATCGTTTTTGTTTAATTTCCCGGTTGCATTTTAATGCTAATGCAGACGATGAAAATTAGTGATTAAAGTGACTTTTTAAATTAGATTAAAGTAATAATTAGATTAGATTGTAATAATTAAAGTTAATAATTAGATTAAAAAGATGAGTGAAGTAAACTTGGGGTCCCTAACATAGAAGCCATTTGCACTAATCACTACACCACCGAATTGGCCAAAAAAACCACAGAGTGGTCAGCTCGTGGAGAGTCGTGTGGATGTAGGCCTACAATGTTTGCCGAAAAAAATATTTTTTTTTAATTTCATAAAATTAGAAACAAACGTAATAGTACAAACGTGATGGGGATGTGTGATTCCAAGATTATTTTTTAGTATACAGAATAGAGAATAGCTAGTGTGATAAGGATATGATCGAAGGATGAAATCGGATAGCTGTCTTCAAAAAATATATAGGATAGTAGTCAAAAAACTTAAGGCAGGTTGAGAGAAAGTTGGTTAATTAGCACCAGGACCTCGAAAAAATTGACAATTTCAGCGGATAATTTTTAGCTATAAAAAAGTAAATCAAATTAACTCTTACTTACCAGAGATAATGAACACAGGTTTTATAAACTACAAAAATCACAACACTAAAAAAATATAAGCCGAAAACTACTTCACCAATAAACTAACCGGATTTAAAAAAACAACACTTAATTGACATTAAAATAACTTTAAAAATGTGATTAATATTTGAAAACTTAAAAAAAGAACATGAAAAAGTTTAAAAATAAGTTAAACGTACAAGTCGACAGACCTACGAAGTTATTTTGGTAAATGACATAGCAGGGAGAAAGAACTAGCTTAAAGAAGTTAAACAACACAGTTCACGAACTGAAACAGTTATGAGAGAGTATCGTAACAGATTACAGCTTTATTTACTGGATTAAAAGAGAAAAAAACCTGAAAAAGAGTAGGCACACGCAAAAGAATTGTAGAAAAAGAAGCAAAGTAGGCGAACAACTTCAGCATCGGTTACATTGTCATATTATAGTAGTAATACTAAAAAAAAGAAAATCATAAAAATGTGCGCGCATGTTTAAAATGAACAGGCGTGTGGTACACTCACGCATTTAGATAAACATGTGGGAAGATTTATTATGAATCCCTTAACCCCACGAAATTAAAAAAGGACAAATAATTCATAAAATAGAACAAGTTGAAATAATACAAGACGGTTCAGAAAAGGAAAGAAGTTTCTCAAGTTTCGGAAATAATAAGGACTTAATTGATCTCAATTAAAGCTTAATCCTCTTAATATAAATGGAGGAAGTGTTACGGATTACACGAACAGAACTGAGTGAAAGAATAATTTAACAAAAATGCTAATTGTAAGTTGGAAATGTTCAACCAGATAAGAAGCGTTGGTGGTTTTAATAAGTTGTGTAGGTAGATTCAAATCCTTACGTATTTACACCGTTATACATTTATTTAAACTGTGTAAAATTGCATATTTTAGTAATTATAAAACGTAAACATTAATTTTTCACTGCTCCGGAATTACTAAAATTAAGTCAATTTAAGTTGTAGACCCACCGGGTTGGTCTAGAATAGTGGTTCCCAACCCGCAGTGGCCTGCGGACCACTGAGCTTAAACGTGAGCTACCACGGACCACCCATTACATTATTGCATATATCTTATCAGTTGTAACCAAATTAAAAGGTGATTAAATAAAACAAATTTTCAGAAACAAACTATTATTATTAATTAAGAAACTATTATTAAAAATATTTTAATTGTAAATTGTCTTTTAATAAAATAAGGAATACAGAATTTACTTAGTCGAAAATAACAATGAAAATTAAAAACTGAATTAAAAATGAAATGAAAATTTCATTGCGAATTTTGTGCACGAATCTTTCTGACTAGCTGAGGAATTCTAGGTTTTAGGCTCTTGCTAAGAGCTACTCTCAAATCACTGCTTACACTTAGCCGATTTCGTTGTTTGTTTTTAATTAACAATAAACTAGAGAACCCCTGCTCACACAAATAAATGGTTGAAAAAAATCATAAGATACCGCAAAGCTACATGCCGAATCTTGAGGAAGCCCAGGGCTTTCTTACACCACAACTCTTCTACCTTTACTTAATCTGAAACTTGAATGTATTTACTTAATCTTGTTCAATGAAAATCGTAACTTTGATTTAATCACGGGAAAATATTACTTTTTTATAAGTAGTCACCGGACTCTCACGGACCATCCCGAAGGCTCTCACGGACCACCTTTGGTCCGCGGACCACCGGTTGGGAAACACTGGTCTAGAGGTAAAGTCATCACCGCGAGTCAGCTGTTTAACAGCTGATTTTCGGTGAAGAAGATTCCTGGTTCTAATGCTAGTAAAGGTAGTTACGTTTATACGGATTTGAATACTAAACAGTGGTTACCGGTGTACTTTGATGGTTGGGGTTCAATTAACCATACTCTCTCAGGAATGGTCGGCCTAGGTCTGTACAAGATTACACCTCATTTACACGTCATACACATCATCCTCGTCTCATTGGGTTCATAGGGTTGCGTATTGTTTTAAATTGAACAGATTGCAACGTACATATACATTAGTAATAAAAAAAAATTAAGTTGTTTAGTTCATCGGCCGAAAGGCTGGTTTGAACCTGTAGAGGTTGTACTATGTAAAACGAGGAGTGAGGTGGTTTACGATTGCCTCCCACACTGAGTTGAAAAGTTTGCTTAGCAGCATCCCCGGCCTTCTGAAAAGCACATATTTTCCACTCTGAAAATGACAACTTCACTTCATTCACCACAGGTTCTGGCTGTATAATGAAATTCATTAATTTCAGAGGAGTTAACTCTGATTAAAGTCTTTCACACCTCTACCTCTTCTGTTCTTAAATGATACAGTCATTTAATTGGCTGACCATGTGATAAGAAATAAAACTTATTTATTTAGTCCTGCAACTAACAGATTGAGTGCAAATAATTTAACACTCCACGTGTCTGTTTTGGGCAGATCAATTTTAAGTATATACGATAAAATCTCTTGTAAATCAACATAACGTTAAACTGACACCCTAGTAGGTCCAGTCAAAGACCAGCGTAACTGATTTCTAAGCCAGGGGTCCCGAATTCGACTCCCGGTCAGGTATGGAATATTTTCATCCCTCATTTCCATCTATTACCATTTATCGTCTGCAATAACATAAGTGCGCAAAACAGTCGGATAGGAGAAAAAAAATCAGTTCTGACTACCAACATTCTTTGCATGTCACAATGTAAATTGTCTATAACAGGAAGGTGGAGTGTTAAATTATTTGCACTTGATCTGCTAGTTCCAGGGTTACAAAAAATTGTTGTTTCTTATCACAAGGTAAGCCAATTATGATTGAAGCATTTAACACTAGAAGAGGTAGAGGAGTAAATGACATTAGTCAGAGTTGTCTCCTTCGAGAGTAATGAATTTCATTTCATTATACTGCTAGACCCGGTGGTGAAAAAGTGAAGGTGTACTTTGCGGGGAGGAAAGTAGATGCTTCTCAGAGAGTCGGGCATGCTGATAAGCATACTTTTCTACTCAGTGAGAAAGACATTGGTAAAGGTTTTACTTAGTAAAGCCTCTAGAGGTTCAAACCAGCCTTTCAGCTGATGACCTAAACAACAACAATGTAAAGAGTGAATACAACCTGAAACATGACAAACACCAGGAGTGTTCATTTGTGACTTGCCTATGTGTACCGAAACAAGCATAATAGTTTGATGAATGGCGTAATCTTTAGAGAATGATTTCACGAAATTGTAACACTAGTAGAAAAATTTTCGGAGTCAAAAACTTTCCATTTTGTTTTGTTCTGAAGTACATCCGAATTATTTACACATTAATGATAATGCAGATAGTAAAAGGTAAAAGATGAAAATAATAAATGAAAAAATTCCAGAACTGGCCGGGAATGGAACCTGGGACGTCCTGACCGCTACACCACGGGTTAGTCAAAACGAAGTTCTTATAACCATTATCACTAATCATCATGTTAAGCATGTACAAGACGGAGAAATAACAATATGTGTTTCCCCAAAGTATCATTTCACAAATCAGAAGATTTGTTACATTCCCAACCATACATTTTTATTTAAAATCCTTTTGAATATTTTTGTTCAAAATTAACCTTTGTAGTTAAAACAAAAATTCTTAATTTTGGAATTGCTCTTAAAATATTTAGGGATAACCTTGATAAGAACAAGGATAATCTAATTTTAGGGATATTATTTAAGAACAGTAGGGATAATCTAATTGATCTTACACAATTTGTTAATTTCTGATTGCATTGTGTTGAAGTAACCTTGAACAATGCTGGATAACTCGATATTTAGCAAACTCAACGCCTCTTCAGCCACGTTATGTCGAGTTTGTGTGGTTTTTCAGTAATTTAATATCTGAGATAAGACATGATAGGAACGAATGGTAAACATTAAATCTGAATGTATAATATGTCAGTAATTAAAAAATTACTGACTGAGTTTATGTAAACCAGTTACATAAAAGAAAAATTATTATAAAAATTTAAATAATTTAAACTAGTTAATAATAACCACACCCGATATTTCGAAAAAGTAAATTAAATATAACAAATTAGAATTACGACCCAAAAATTTAAGTCATGCCGGAGAAGGTCTCCAGATGATTATTTCAAAGACGAAAAGAAATCCTAATTTCAACCATTTACAAGCTGTGTACGGGATGGTAGGGGGTGTAAGGCACGAAACCCTAAGAAATGATTGTAGAGCTAAAAAAAGAAAAAATTCCCTATAAACGTAGGTCCGGAAACTCTTCGTTTGCGAGTTACGGCTGGGGAAAGATTTCGCCTGCAATTTAGTTATTCCGGTGAAATAAGCCCATACCGAAATTAAGATGTTAATTAAGAAGCAACTAGGTTAAATTTTTATTAAAAAACATCTGGTGTGAACCACACACGACTTTCTCTTGCCAATAAAAATAATTAACAAAATAACCCTCAAAACCATAACCTTATTTTAATCGTGAGTGAGAATGATGCAAAATGAAAACCAACCTTAGTTTTGCTTAATTTGGAAAAACACTTTTTTACGCTAAACTAGGCTCCGTACAGAAAAATGCTTGAAATAAAAGTTGTAGATCTTTTAATTTCACATGAATTTGATTATATAAACTTTTGTCGTAAAATGCATACTAAGCCCGATATCAGATAAATTATTTTTTTTTAAATTTTCATTAAAAAAACAGAAAATCACGAATTACCGCTAAACTAAGCGTTATACAAAAAATTACTGAAATAAAAGCTGTAGATTTTTAAACTGTCTACAACTTTTAATATACTGTAACTCTTTTGCCCTAAAATGCATTTTAAGGCAGCAATTTAGAAAAAAACTTTTTTTACTATGAGAGAACAGCCTCCCCAAGAATTTCAGCAGACATGGCGCCTACCCTATCTTGTAAATCATAAAAAATATAGTAAATGAGGTGATTTAAAAAAAAATTGAAGTAGCCGTTTTTGAGAAAATTGCAAAAAGTGAAAAATGACACGAATAAACTACTACTTCCAGTTGACCGATTTTGATGAAAATCGGTATTCTCTAGTGGTACCTAACTTAAGTTTCAAGTTTCAACTTCGTACGATGTTCCGTTCTTGAGATATTTTGTTCACACATATTCACAGACACACACGCACACACAGAACAATCGTTTTTTGCATTCAGGGGGTCTAAAAAAGTGTAGAATAAAAAAATATGTACAATAGATACTATAGACTTATAGACCTATTTTGTTCAATGCATAACTTCGCTCGACGAATCCATAACGGCAGGAATTGCCTACTTATAATTGTTTCTGCAGGTTCTATTATTCGATACCTTAGATTGTTTCGCGCCTTAACCCCTTTTGAATAAACATTTGGCTTTATCAAATCCCACCGTACAATGTATGATGGCGTGAGGTTAGGAGATCGTGAGGGGAGAGGACATTTCACAAGTCCGTTCCGACCTCACGTCAGGAGGTCGGGACGAAGATCGTAGACTTAGTTTTGATTTCCTAAGTTGTGTTTATTTTAAAATCCAGAGATAATTTTAAAATACAATAATATTTGTCTAAAAAAGTTTTTAGAAGTAGTACGCTTCTTCCGTAAAATTATAAAAGATTTAAATAAATTATTTCATTTAGTATCGCAAGTAACTTTAAATTAAAAGTTCGGAACGTAGGAAATTATTTATCACGAAAACTTTATGCAAAATTGAATAAAATTCAAGATAATTTAAAAACCAGGAATTCCGGTTACCAAACTATCTACAATAAGAATACAGGAATAAAATATAAACAGACACCTACGCGATATTGTTTAAAATATTTATGGCAAATTTATTTTACTTTATTCGTAAAACTGATTCCAGTCCACCTTCGTTCATTATCCACTTTAAAATGTTTACATTTTTTACAATAACAAAACCATTTTAAAATTCCGTCTTTATTACAAATTGAACAATATTTGTATAACATAACAATAAAATTCTTCTTTTTATTTTCTATGAGTGTTTTACGCATGGGCGTTAACAAAAAAACTAATAGACTAGGTAAGGGACCAAGAAACAGACCTTACTGAAATTAAACAAGTTGTGACGTCATGATGACAAAAATGTTGCGTAGGTAGTTGCTCAATTTTTCAACTACATATCCCGTTTCTTTATTACCATTAAGCTGAAGAATATAATAAAAAAATATAAACCGATATAAATTACAGGTACCTAATAAATGTCAAGAAAAATAATTATAATCCAGAGAGAATATTTAAACTTTTTTTCTGATAAATTATATCCACACCTACTTGTAATCTAATACCTAAATGAAGATCCTTTTTAGCACAGAGTGTGATTTGTCAAAACTTATTCAAAAGTCATTCTGATATTTGTAAATGGACTGGTATTAATATCTCTAACGCAAGTAGGGACCTTCCGGTAATCGCAGTTATCTACAATTAATAACTTGTAAACGGCAAGCTGTATTTTTTACATGGGAAATGCGTGTAAAATATTAAAGGAATTTTTACAGTAGCCGTTCTATCAGTATGCCCATAACAGGCAGGTGGAGTGTTAAATTAATTGCACTCGATCTGCAGGTTCCAGGGCTTTAAAAAATAGTTATATTTCTTATCACATTGTCAGCCAATTAAATGACTAAATCATTTAAGAACAGAAGAGGTAGAGGTGTAAAAGTCACTAGTCAGAATTATCTTCTCTGAGAGTAATGATTTTTCACTATACAGCCAAACCCTGTGGTGAATGAAGTGAAGGTGTCATTTGCAGGGTGGAAAGTATGTGCTTTTCGGAGGGCCTGGCATGCTGATGAGCATACTTTTTCAACTCAATGAGAAAGGCAAAGGTAAACCACCTCACTTCTCGTTTTACTTAGTAAAACCTCTAGAGGTTCAAACCAGCCTTTCGGCTGTTGACCTAAACAACACGTTCTGTCAATACTACTGTTAAAAAGGTTTTTTAAATAACGTGGATTTATAATAAAACGTTAATAATTTTAAAAAAAAATTGTAATAAAGGAATTAAATTTAAAAAAAAGTTAATAAAGTCGTAACTTTAAACATCAGTCCTAGGGGAAGTATAGGACTGATAAAAGATGGCTCGTGCCCATCTACACCAAGAAAACGAACAGATAACAAACACAATGAGAAAAAGACGATTGTCATTCTTCAGTCACTTAATAAGGATGCCAGAAACAAGGCTCGTCAAGAAACTTTTCAATCGCCTCATGCAATACAAATCACAAAATGGCTGACTACAGGAAATAAACAACGATCTTAACTCCCTGGAAATAACGTACAACATGATTCTAAGACGAGAAGATGGACCAATACTCAAGGAACCAAAAATTCAATTGCCACTTATAACCAGAAAAGTTCGACAATATAGTATGACTGACCAACAGATGAGGGCCAGATCTGAGAATATGAAGAAGGTGTGAAATAAAAGAAAACAAATCAAACTATCCGTTAGACTGAAAGTTGATTATAATGTTCCAATTGGGGCTTAAAAAGGAATCAAAATTCCCTTTACTATTTCTACACGAATTTTCCATATTATTGTTTAGGTCATCAGCTGAAAGGCTAGTTTGAACCTCTAGAGGCTTTACTAAGTAAAATGAGGAATGTGGTGGTTTACAATTTTGTCTTCCTCACTGAGTTAAAAAGTACGCTATCAGCATGCCAGGCGTCTGAAATTCATCTACAGTACTTTCCACCCCGCAAATGACACCTTCACTTCATTCACCACAGGGTCTGGCTGTATAATGAAATTCAGTGCTCTCAGATGAGATAACTGTGACTAGTGTCTTTTACGCCTCTACCTCTTCTGTTCTTAAATGCTTCAGTCACATAATTTACTGATCATATAATAAGAAACAGAACTATTTTATATAGCCCTGGAACTAGCAGATTAAGTGTAAATCATTTAACACTCCACCTGCCCGTTATGAGCAAGCATTTCCCATACAAACAATATCTATTATGTTTTACTCAATGTAATAATTATATTCCGTAAATACTTTATATTAAACATTTTCTACAAAAACATGTCGAGAGAAAAAGAAGAAATCTATCAAGCGAACTAACAACTGATGGAGAAGATCAAAAAACTAAGATAAAAAATTTACAGAATCTGTAAAAAAAGTATATCAAACTACTAAAGAAACAAATTTTTATAACAGTAGTAAATACACCTGAAGTGTTTGACAAGTGGAAAAAAACCAGGGAAAACTGTGGAAAGCAAAAAAAAAGATTTCAAAATTTAAGAGCTTCCATAAAGAGTAGGATCAATAGAGGTTAAGAAAGAAGAACAATTGACATGAAAGAATGTTGATAATGAGGGCTCAATAAAAATTTTCACTAACGGCTAAAATTGCCAATCGTAGTTTATAAAATGTTCCTACAATACAGCAAACTAAAAAGATTGACGTGAATTTCCGATTCTACAGTAGACAGAATAAATAATCCCTGAATCCTTGTTGAGGGCTTTCAGAAGCTCTTTGTTGGCGACATAGTATTAAGAAACACCTGGTCGCTCGGTGAACAAACTTACGGAATAAATGCAACCTCGGGGAAACTCAGGGGAATTTTATCAGGTTCTACAAGATCCTTAAACATGTGTAATTACATTTAAATAAGTTCACAAAAAGGAAATATATTTTATCAATAAATAATACAGACACCATTTATTGATAAAATCTTTTAAGTATGCAATAAAAATTGCACGAAAACAACATAAATGTCAGAAATTATGCTCATCAACTATTTACAACAATATTTATTATCAAAGGAATTATTTTCTGTATGATAATTGAAAGAAATATTCAGAAAAACGTTCAATAACTTTAAATTATTACGAGCAAAACAAAATAAAAGTTAAAATTACGACTAAAAGGTCATATTAATTTAATTTTGCTTACTAAACCAGTATAGACGTAAAATTGTACTGTGGGGATCAACAAGTTCATCTAATATTACAATCTTGCAGCGTCTGTAATAATCGAAGATCCTTCGAAATATTACCGACTCCCCGTGGTTCATAACCAAATACATAATTTACAGTTCACGCTAAGAAAGAAGTCTGTTGAATTTGAAAAGCTCTATCTCTAAAATAACTAAACGGAAAATTTTGAACGCTACACCAAATTAAAGCCTGTTCTTTCCTGCGTTGATTGGTTTGACTTAAATTACTATATTTTGAAATTAGTCTGAAATACAGCACTCCTAAGAACAATCCAATACATTTTTACTTTCTCTTTCCCAGTATGAATACATACGGAAGGAAAAGAAAATATTATTTTCAGTTCGATTTTTCAAAATCGAGTTTTCATCGGAAATACACGTTTGCAAGGCCCCTGAATCAAAAAATTATATTACAATTAATCTGAGAGTGTATGTGAACAAAATAACTCAAGAACGGAATATCGTACGAAGTTGAAACTTGGAACTTAAGTTAGGTACTGCAAGAAGACAAGGGACAAACATTTTCATCAAAATCGGTCAACCGGAAGCAATAGTTTAATAGTACGATTTACACTTTTTTGCAATTTTCTCAAAACGGCTCCTGCACTACAGTTTTTGTGCTCTGCAAGATACTTATTTTTGTAGGCGCGTCTGCTGAAATTCTTCGAGAGACTTTGGTCGCGTGGTAATTTTTATTTTAAAGATTGCGGCCTTAATATGCATTTTAGGGCAAAAGTGTATACTATAATTTAAGTTGTAGGATATTAAAAAACCTAAAACTTTCATTGAAAACGTTTTTCTACACAGCTCATTTTAGTGTCAATTAGTGATTTTCTGGATTTTTCTCATCAAAATCAGTAAAAAGTACGATTTTTTTAAGATTGCAGCCTTAGTATGCATTTTACGACAAAAGTGTAAGCCAATACATTTAAAGTTATAGGAAATACAAACGTACTTCTATTTCACCCAATTAGTTTTACAGAGCGTAATTAGCCACAATTAGTTTTTTTCCGTATTTTTAAGTCGAACAGAGGTTTACTTTTCATTTTGCGTCATTCGCTCATGGTTATGGTTTATCATTTTACACTGGCAAGGGAAAGTTGTGTGTGTTTCACGGTGAAACACACACAACTTATTATACAATAATATTAAGATCGGGACTGTTCCCCAACATCTGTTAACTTACAGATTCAACTCAAAAGAAGATATATTAAACAATTCAAGATAAAACGCCATAATTATCCCAAGAAACCGTGAACATATTTAATGACATAATCAGAAGAAATTATTCAATAAAAATGAAACATATTTAAGATGTAAAATATTTAGATACAGTAATAAGAAAAATAATAAATTATTAAAATAATAGTTGAGTCATTTTATGATGATCTGCTTCAATGAATCACAATGAATGAATGACAACAAAACTAAAAGTGCTATAATAGGGCAGTCATTCATTTGACCTAACCTAAGAAATAGTTTAACGTGAAACTCAAAAGGGATTATGTAACACAAGATTTCTTGAAGTTATTATCAGTGTATACGGATATTAAATTATATAAATGCTAGTCACGCATGAATTAACCAGTGATGCAAAGCAAATGAACACACGTTAAATGATTTCTACTAATAAAAAAACGATAATGGAGTCCATGACTCGCAAAGGAATTTGCTGTAATCCGTGAATATGATCGTGTATGAGTTTAATAATATACAGGTATTTTTTTTTTAAATTTTACTACATCCTCTTTTAGATCCCAATAGACAATTTTGCCGACAGAGAGGAGTGAAAATTACATTATTGTTGTTTAGATCATCAGCGAAAAGGCTGGTTTTAACATCTATCTAGAGGTTTTATAAAGTAAAACGAGGAGTGAGGTGGTTTACATTACTTTCCTCACTGAGTTAAAAGTATGGTTATCAACTTGCCATTTCCTTTTAAAAGCATCTACTCGTACTTTCCACTCTACAAATAAATGACACCTTCACTTCATTCACCACAGGTTCTGGCTGAATAATGAAATTCGTTAGTTTCAAAGGAAATAACTCTGACTAGTGTCATTTACATCTCTACCTCTTCTGTTCTTAAATGATTCAGTCATATAATTGGCTGACCATGCGATAAGAAACACAACTATTTTTTGTAGCCCTGGAATTAACAGATTTAGTGCAAATAATTTAATACTTTACCTGTTTGTTTAATGGACATTGAATGATTTAAATGCTTCTATTGGGGGGAAAACCTATAAAATGACTTTGCCTTAGTGAAACAATTGTAAAATTCTCAATGGTAGAGTAGCAGGTTCAGATTCAACACCCAACTGCTGAAATTCTTAGGGAGGCTGTTCTCTCGTAGAAAAAACGGGTTTTTCAGATTGCAACCTTAATTTATGCAGGCATTTTAGCGCAAAAATGTGCATCATTAAAGTTGTAAACAAATTAAAAATGTACAACTTTTTTTTCGAACATCTGTTGTACAACTCTTAGTTTAGCGGTAATTAGTGATTTTTTGGTTTTTTTCATATATACGTATCTGTAAACAATCGATTTTTTAAGATTTCGGCCGTGGTACCAATTTACGACAAAAATGCGCTTGATAAAATTTATAGGAAATTGAAAGATCTAAAAATTTTATTTTAAGAATTTTTCTCAACAGAGCCTAGTTTACCGTGAAAGAGTGATTTTCCGTATTTTTAAGCCAAACTGAGGTTGATTTTCATTTTGCGTCTTTCACTCATGATAAAAATTAGTTTATGTTTATTGAGGTTAGTTTTTTGTTTAATTCTAATGTTTTATTACTAATAGTACGTTATAATGTTCGTTATTTGCATTGGCAAGAGAAAGTCGTGTGAGTGTTTTACACCATATTTTTAGTTTATTTAAACTAACACCAACATTTGATTATCAGTGACTACAGTGGGTTATCTAAAAATAACGGTGAATTTTGACTTGTATAATAATTTTCAGACTTAAGCTGGGAATCGAACTCGGGACGTCCTCGTTGTAGGCTAGCGCGCTACCACAACGCTACGCATGAAAATCTTGAACAGTTTTGAAAACATTTCATTTCATAACACAACATAATAAATATTACGAAAATATTTTGACATTTAAAACATTCAAATATCCTAAAAATTTGTCCAAGTTTCAGTAAATATTTAAGAAGTGTTAATATTTTATAGTTTATGAAGTACATAACTTATCTTCCGTAGGCTTACAAGTATGTTACTTAAAGCCAACCTTGGCATCACCGACTTCAAAATCTTAGGATATTTATATTTAATAACTAGCTGTCCCCTGCGCGCGCTGCTACGCCTACAAAAATCTAATTTAAAGAGAACGATGTAGATCTACCAAACACTTGTCGTTTTGGAGGCATAGCTGCACAGAAACTACTTGGAAATCGCTGGAAAAATGATAAATTAACACTCATAATACTTATAAATAATATTACTACATAAATTATTCATGGCCTTCGGGCCAGCCCAGTCAGTCAGTTGGTAGAAAGTCGCTACTATTTGTTAAGTAACACCGGTTGGACAAACGACTTTGTATGATGACCAGCTGACAGTCATCCGTGAAGAAACTCCACTGGGGGTCCCTGTCCACGCCTAATAATACAGCCAAAAGCAGCGATCAAATTGGACAGTTGTCAATAATGTATTGCTCGAGTCCCAGCTCAATGTAGTTGGAAGGAATGGAATCCGTTGTTATAGTAGTGGGAGAATGAATGAGTTAGTAGTGTTTCACGGCTGATGCATTTGTGTAGTGGTAGCGAGTACTAACTAGACTAAAAAAATATTCACATCATCCGGCGCATTAATTTAACAAATACCTAACGGGGTTATTAACTTGGCCGGATTCATAATACTTAACTTACCAATTTATATCAAAATGTGTAAATAAATAAATGTAATAAATACAAACAAAATATATGTTAAAAACGGAGAGTTTGAAAACGAATGTTTTGTATCAGATAACACAAAATCGTTCTCCCAGCATACGTCACTCATTCATTATATCTAACCCGTACCCTTCACCCTGCAACTACACGCAGCTTGGAACCGCACAATACAGTTCCCGATAACAAATAAAAACTAAAAAAACATCTGTTTTTATTTGCCCTTCATTTTAAACATCTGTATTTTAAAAATCGAACATCTGACTTTTTCGAAAGCACAAAAACAATATCCTTAAGTACTAACATTCTTTCTACTGATCAGATCGAGGTTTTCAAAAGCTTAAAATCTGCTCCAAAACTGAGTAATCTATAGATAAAATTTGATTTACATCGGTTGAACAGTTTAGGAATAAGGATCAAACAAATAAACGGGTTTTTTCTATTATACCCCCTCAGCAAAATTTGTCACATTTTCTGGATATTTCGTATGTAATCTTACACTACCTATTTTTAACGATAAAACCGAGGAAAATATTTTAGAATCATACACCAATATCCTTCAAGTTAAGATTAACTATAGGTATGGTAAATACGTAGCTTTTTCTCAACACTGTTACTGTATGTAATAATGAATAAAATATAAACTCATTGAGTACATGACACCATTAAATAAATTAATCATTTAATTAATTTAACGGAATTAAACTAACTAATTTAACAGAATTAACAAACACCATTAAATTAATTAAATAGTCTACTATTAAATTACTCGTATTTTATAACTTTCAATAAATAGTTTAACGTTAACTTGAAAAATATTTTCCCGTTTTTATCGTTAAAAATACTGTAAGATTACCTACATACGAAACATCCACAAAATGTGACAAATTTTGCTGGGGGAAGCGGGTAATAACAGAAAAGATCCAAATCAACATTCACTTTTATATAGATTAACATCCAGTTTAAAAAACGTATAGGCCTACAAATTCCCATCAAAAACTGTTAATTCATTTACTCCATTGTTTTCCTTTAAACGGGAGATTTTATTTAAAAAGATAAAAATTGAAGAATCGGTGATAGCAATGGTAATATCAGAACAAATTCGTGTTTATTAAAATGAGATTGTCGCTAAACTTCCTCTTAAAAATGTAAACAAAGTAACTGCAATATTCAACAAAATATACGATCATATCATTAAACCACGTGAGTTAATAATTTTATCATGAAAATACACAATAATCGCGCATTGTAACAACGCCCATCAAAACATATTTTCCTTTTTCAAATCTTCCTCCTTCACTAATAATTTTCTATACCGATTTTAAAAGCAAATTAATACGATTAAAAATATGGTGTGACACTCACACGACTTTTCTTGCCAACGCAAATAATAAACAATATAAACTAACATTAGTAATAAAACATTAGAAATAAAAAAACTAACATTTTAATCATAAGTGAATGATACAAAATGAAAACCAACCTCAGTTAGGCTTAATAATACGGAAAATCACTCTTTGAAGCTGAACTAGGCTCTGTAGAGAAAAATGCTTATAATAAAAGTTGTAGATCTATTAGTTTCCTATATATGTTATTATAAACACTTTTGTCGTTAATGCATACTACGGCCGAAATCTTGAACAATCCATTTTTTTTATAGTTTTACGAAAATAAAATAGAAAATCGCTATTTACCGCTAAACTAAGCGTTACACAAAGAAACGTTTGAAATAAAAGTTGTAGGTTTTCAAATTTTATAAAATTTTAATTAAATACCCTTTTGCTCTAAAATGCAAGTAAGGCTGCAATCTTTAAAAAACCCATATTTTCTATAAGAGCACGGCCCCCCACGAATTTCAGCATACAAGGCGTTTACCCTATCATGTAGAACATAAAATGTAGTAATTAGACGATTTGAAAAAAAATTGTAAGACCTGTTTTGAGAAAATTGCAAAAAGTGAAAAATTACACGAATAAACTACTACTTCCGGTTGACCGATTTTGATGAAAACGCTCGTGTCGGGTCCTCAGTGGTACCTAACTTAAGTTTCAGGTTTCAACATTGTACGATGTTCTGTTCTACAGAAATTTTGTGCAAGCGCGCGCGCACACACACACAGTCTACGCTAAAAACATGTTTTTTGGGTTCAGGGGGTCTGAAAACATGTATATCCGGTGAAAAATCAACATTTGAAAAAAAATTGTAAGACCTGTTTTTGAGAAAATTGCAAAAAGTGAAAAATTACACGAATAAACTACTACTTCCGGTTGACCGATTTTGATGAAAACGCTCGTGTCGGGTCCTCAGTGGTACCTAACTTAAGTTTCAGGTTTCAACATTGTACGATGTTCTGTTCTACAGAAATTTTGTGCAAGCGCGCGCGCACACACACACACACAGTCTACGCTAAAAACATGTTTTTTGGGTTCAGGGGGTCTGAAAACATGTATATCCGGTGAAAAATCAACATGAAAACAATACTTTCTTTCCTATTTTAAACTCACATAGGCAAGAGAAAGTAAAAATTGATTTGTTAAGCTAGAGGGTATTGATATTTCAAACGAAAACATGTTTACTGTAAATAGTCACCGGTAATATAGTAATATGCACTTACTTATGAATCGAATAAACATTCACATCTTAAAGAGTGTTACGGGTCATTTGCATTACACGGGCGTCGCTCCAAAATATTTTCTATTTACAAATGCCATATATTAAAAATAAATCTTTTAAGTAGTTATTAATTAATTTCTGGAGGTCGTTGCTTGTTATAACACCTACAAAAATTGCTTATATTTTTGACACCGCCAAAAATTATCAAATACATATTTACACTTTTTGTATGATTAGTCTATATAACCAGTTTCTTTAAAAAAAGTAAATAAATTTTATTTTTATTTCATATTCGAAATTACTATAAAAATCTGGTGTGAAACATTCACATAACTTTTTTCTTTTAATGCAAAAAATGAACAATATAATCTAACATTAGTAATAAAACATTAGAAATAAACAAAAAACTAACCTCAATAAACATAACCTAATTTTAATCATAAGTGAAAGACGCAAAATGAAAATCAACCTGTTTGACTTAAAAATACGGAAAATCACCCTTTCACGCTAAACTAGACTCTGTACAAAAAAATGCTCTAACTAAAAGTTGTAGATCTTTTAACTTCCTACAAATTTAATTATATACTCTTGTGGTAAAATTCATACTAAGGCTGGAGTCGTAAAAAAGATTTTTTTACACGTTTTCGTGACAAAAAAAAGATAATCGCTTATTAACGCTGAACTAAGCGTTATACAAAAAATATTTGAAATAGAAGTTGTAGGATTTTAATTTCTCTACATCTTTTGTTTACACATTTTTGCGCTAAAATGCATATTAAAGCCGCAATCTTAAAAAAAACCATTTTTTTTACGAGAAAACAGCCTCTCTAAGAATTAAAGACTTCCGGTCAACCGGAAGTAGTAGTTTATTCGTGTTATTTTGCACTTTTTTGCGATTTTCTCAAAAACGGCTCCTAGGATTTTTTTAAAACAGCCTCATTAACTAAATTTGTTTATGCTCTACAAGATAGGGTAGGTGCCATTTCTGCTGAAATACTTGAAGAGGCTGTTTTCTCGTAAAAATATTGTTTTCTTAAGATTGCGGCTTTAATATGCATTCTAGCACAAAATGTATAAAAGTTGTAGAGAATTTAAAATTCTACATTTATTAAAACATTTTTTGTATAACGCTTAGTTTAGCGGTAATTAGCGATTTTCCGTTTTTTTCCACAAAAATGTGTACATAAATTTAAAGGACATCAAAAGATCTACAACTTTTATATTAAGCTTTTTTCTCAACGTGACAGGATGATTTTCCGTATTATTACGCCAAACTAAGGTTGAATTTCATTTTGCGACTATCACTCTTGATTGAAATTAGGTTACGTTTTTTGAGCTTAGTTTCTTGTTTAATTCTTATGTTTTATTACTAAAGTTAGCTATTAATAACAATTAATTAAGGTATTAATTAATAATAATTAATTAAGGTATTAATAATATATTGTTCATTATTTGCATTGGCAAAAGAAAGTCGTGTGTTCCACACCACATATCTTTATTAGAGGAACAACAATATCTGTTCCAAGTTCTTTTAGCCGTCTGGGAGGGTTGTCCGGTAACATAACTAAGCTAATAGTCTTAATTAATTAAGTTTTACCTAGCTAATTTTCTGTGAAAACGTTGATCGTATTATTTTATTGTGTCGAATAGGTAAGGAACGTTCAGGTCATTGTGAATATTCGTTTCGTACGTACCAAGTGGAGTTCGTAATAATTCAAAGTATTCTGAAAAGTTAATTTTCATACATAAAAATCCTTCAGAATTTTTATTCTGGTGATCCTGATCACCAGAATTAAATCACCAAGTGAATTAATACCAAGTGGAATTCGTAATAATTCAAAGTATTCTGAAAAGTTACTTTTCATACATAAAAATCCTTCAGAATTATATCACCAAGTGAATTAATACCAAGTGGAATTCGTAATAATTCAAAGTATTCTGAAAAGTTAATTTTCATACATAAAAATCCTTCAGAATTTTTATTCTGGTGATCCCAGAATTAAATCACCAGAACCACCTGGCATTAAATTTGCTGGACAACAGTGAGGAAACGAAGCGTCTCAAAAGACATCACATCCTCGACTTAGACCAACGATTTTAATCCATACACACGAAATTAAATTCACCATTCATCTTTATCATTACTTTTTAATCTCAAAATGTAATTACAAAATTAAATTTTACTGTTCTATTGTTAACTTCTTTTACATTTTGTTATTGTTAATTTTGTAACTTTGCAACTTTTCTAAATTTGTTATTAACTTTATTTTCTAATTGTATTTAGTTGAAGTGAGAGCAAAGGCTGTCTACTTCACTCACGTTAATTTAGTTCTTTTATAATGATTTGCTTAAAGCCACATTGCACAGGCTGATTGTAAATAAATAAGTTAAATTTAAAAAAAATCATTCATGCCATTCGTTTTAGTACTAAAACACAATTAATTCATTTAAGACACACTGTTATTAACTGTTGAACAATTTAAAATGATACACGGATTGTATTTTATTTATCTAACTGAAAATGTAATTGAGTTAATTGTTTTGATAATGTAATAAAAAAAAATTAGGAAATATATTTTTTTAAATAAAAATAAATAATAAATAAACATAAACAAACATCACCTGGCAATTCGTGCAGAACGTCTTGTATTTGTACGCGGCAGTTGCCATGCCGACACAGCTGCCAATGTAGATAGACTGCGATTGCGCTGAAGTTGACGTTTACCAACACCGCTGTTACGTTTCCCCCCACCCCCACAATGACCAGTATCGGCCATCCCCACCAATTTGTTAACACTGGCGGCGCGGGTAAACAAAACTGTTGCTTTACAGCCCGGCACTAAACACTGAACTAGAACCGCAAACAGGACGGCAAGTGTTTATCACAAAACTTGATGCGTTCTTTGGTTATTTTTTTCATTCACCGGTGTTTCGCCAGATTGCGCTGTTGCAAAAGCGCGTTTTTAGTTCAACGATAAAGCCATCAGTCGTAGCAGACATAGTTTTTTTATTTGAAACACTTACAGCAGAAGCCCCACTGAGTTACTGATACTTAAAAGCGTCTCTCAAATGCAACGCAACTACAATCCAATTAAAAATATCTATATGATAAGAAACAGAAAAAATATTTACAACTAAATACATATAGTGACAATTAAAATAAAATAATTACACCCTCTATTCTAAAATGTAGGAGTTATAACTCTACTCTGACTTACATTAACATCCTTCTCGTTCTACTTAACAACAAAATTATAAAAACCTATTTTTAAATAAGATTCCTGTGTTCATTTATAAATAAAAATCGACAAATTTAACACACTTAGTCACAAACCCCCGCAGGCCGACACCAGTAGCTTGCTTATTTCACATTTTTGTGTGCATCTAGATTACACTTTACATCAGTAGGCCTATTGTATTATTTTATATCAAAAAATTTTGAAGGTTCATCCTCTAACATAATTCAACTGAACGTGCAATTTCTAAAATTTAATAATACAACAATTGTATTAAACACACATTTGAAAACAGTTTAAATTTTAATGTATTTTTTTAAAATCCCTATTGTTTGTACGCTGCAATCTGTTCACTTCAGAACAATAAGCTACCCCATGACCCAATGAAATGAGGATGATATGTATGACGTGTAGTCTTGTACAGACTCAGACCGACCATTCCTGAGAGAGTATGATTAATTGAACCCCAACCATCACAGTACACCAGTAACCACTGTCTAGCATTCAAATCCGTATAAAGGTTTATACTATTAACCTTTACTAGGTTAATGTAATTAACTCGATATTTTTTTTTTTAAGATGTATCAACGGATTGGTCATTAGAGAGTATTGTGGTTTATAGAACCGAAGGAACTTCGACGAGTTAAAATTGTCACAGGCTAACAACAGAAATATCGTTAATTTTGATAAATCAAACCCGGGAACTTCGTTTCGTAGTCTAATAAGCTAACCATAGCGGGAAAACGGGTGGACACAAAAACATGTTTTTTTAAGGTTACGGTAGATGTTTAGTTTGCGCCATCAGCCGAATCGCTGGTTTGAACCTCAAGAGGCTTTACTAAGTAAAACGAGGAGCGAAGTGGTTTGCCATGGGATCCTCACTGAGGGGAAAAGTATGCTTATCAGCATGACAGGCCCTCCAAAAAGTATCTACTTTCCACCCCGCAAATAACACCTTCACTTCATTCACTACAGGGTCTGGTTGTACAATGATGAAATTCATTACTCTCAGAGGAGATAACTCTCCTAGAGTACGTAAAATGAAAGATGAATTGGAACCGCATATCTCACCAACTGAAAACCACACAAATTTCAGGTACGGGTCATTTTCATTCTCTTATTAATTAAAGAGATGTTTTTGTTTAGATCATCAGCCTGGCTGGTTTGAACCTGTAGAGGTTTTACTAAGTAAAACGAGGAGTGAGGTGGTTTACCATTGCCTTCCTCACTGAGTGGAAAAGTACGCTTATCAGCATGCCGGGACCTCTGAAAAGCACATGTTTTCCACTCTGCAAATGACACGTTCACTTCATTCACCACAGGGTTTTGCTGTATAATGAAATTCATTACTTTCAGAGGAGATAACTCTGATTAGTGTCTTTTACACCTCTACCTCTTCTGTTCTTAAATGATTCAGTCATTTAATTGGCTGACCATGTGATAAGAAACAGAACTACTTGTTTTAGCCCTGCAACGAACAGATCGAGTGTAAAAAATTTGACACTCCACCTGTCTGTTATGGGCAATAAAGGGATGTATCCGTTTAATTATAATTTTAATTAAGTATTTTGAACGCTGTAGCGTTCGTTCTAACTAGTTACGTCTCTTTCTATTCTTTACCTTTTAAACTAAAAGGCTGAATTTTAGCTGAAATTAATCAGAAAATATGCAGGAACACTCCTGTAAAACGCCATATTTTTATTTTAAAAATTGATTTTGCCATACGTTCTGAAATATGAACTAAGTGAAAAATGCGCTAAAAAACATATATTTTGTTCCCAAATCGCTAGAAAATACTTAGCACACTCCCGCGTTTCAAAATTTATACGAATCAAATAACAAAAGAACCAAGCTTAAAACAAGCAGTAACTGAATTTTTTTTTTTACTTGGGTGAGGTAAGCAGTTCCAAACATCTTCACCTCTCATTTTACGTTACCATAGTGTATTTTACACCCCTACCTCGTCTGTTCTTAAATGCTTCAGTCACATGATTGGGTGACCACGTGATAAGAAACAAAACAATTTTTGTAATACTGGACCTAGCAGATCGAGTGCAAATAATTTAACACTCCACCTTTGTTATAGACAATTATGACTAATTTTCCAAAATAAATAAGCAGTCATGAGAGATTACAACAATTAAGTGTGTAAAGAAAGTAAAATACTTGGTTCTTACAAATTTTTTAGAAAAATATTTCTAAATACAACTGTACCAATTTTCTTAAAATGTACTCATAAAAGTTAAATTAACATGTTATTATTTGGTGTAATAGACATGAATTAAGAATCATATCCCAGCCCTCTGACATTGATTTCTTTTAATAAAAAAGTATAATTATTAATAGTGATTATGTAATGAAGAAAAAATAAATATTAATTAAACAACAAACAGTACGTAATGAACTATCAAAAATTATCAATGAATTCAGCATTATAGTAAAAAATACGGCATGGAGGCGATATATATTAATGAATTACATCACACAATCAAAATAAACTAAAATAAACAAAAAAAAATTAATACTACGATCATCAAACCATTGTTATAAGTAAACGTTCGTTGTATTTAACCGTAAACGCGTGTGTTTGTTATGCCGGTAAAAATAAAACGTATATTCAGTACATTATGCTGAATGGGTCAAGGTGATAGATTTTTAATACGCTTGTACATAACACAGTGCATGTTTACAATGATCACGTTTCCATTAATTTATTTATTTTTTAATAAGAGTGAAAGAAAATTATTATAACCTTGAAAAATTTGAGACCCCTTTTCAACACATCTTAATAATTCATGAAAAAATATTTTTTTTAAATGTCCATGTAATTGAGAGTGTGCGCACGTTATTTATCTTACAATAGAAACTGTGAACCGAATTTATCAAAAGATTTTCATAAAATGGTTGTTTCAAAAACAAGTAAGGTTACCACAATCTCTTCAGTCAATTTATATCAGTGGCAACAAAAACTAAGGTCAAACCTAAAAAAATCAGAGCATAAAATATTTTTTTAGGAGAAATTCTGATTTGTGATTTGTTGTTTAGGTCATGAGCCAAAATGCTGGTGTAAACCTCTACAGGGTTTTACTAAGTAAAACTAGGAAAGAGGTGGTTAATTATGCCTTCCTCACTGAACGGAAACGTATGCTTGTCAGCATGCCAGGCCCTCAGAAAAGCATCTACTTTCCACCCTGCAAATGACACACATTTCTTCATTCACCACAGGATCTGGCTGTACAATAAAATTCATTACTCTCAGAGGAGATAACTCTGACTAGTGTATTTTAAACCTCTACCGCTTCTGTTCTTAAATACTTCAGTCATATAATGACTGACCATGTGATAAGAAACAGAACTATTTTTTGTAGCAGATCTGGAACTAACAGCATTAAATTTTCTTTTACACATTATTGTTCATAGAAACAATAAATCTGAATGTAAAAAAAAGTCAACATCGAGCAAAATCTACGTCCACCAGCTCAAATCGGTATAAATAAATTAAGTGTAAAAGCTGAATTAATATCAATAATGCTAATTAATATCAATTAATGCTACATAAAATCCAGAACATTAATGTTTACTTATGACCGGAAAACATTTTTTTTAACATCTGAGTTTATTTACATCAGTCTAAAAAGTCTGTAAACAGTGCTTTATTTGTGACAGTACGCACCGGTAACTATGTCGATAAAAAAACAGTTCACTTTATGTGTACAATGGATAAAATAATTAGCTATTTCGGTAAAAAACCTAAAAAATATAAAAACGAGAAGAAGTTGAAAAAGGACGATGCAGCCAATGGAAACAGATCTGAGTCGCATCGCCTGCTGCATCCAGCGTTACTTCAACTTCATCTATTAAGGATGTGAAAGAAGGCGATAAACATTAGCCAGACTGTTGGAGTTTTGAACAAAAGAGTACGTTTTGTAAAAAAAATACAGTTAGCATATTGTACACAACAAAAAATTGGGCTGTGAATTAGCCAAAAAGTTGAGTCTCTAGGCTTTGAAAGAAACCCTAGAATAAAAATTGCTAACCCATGGACTGAATATGATATCAATAGTTTTGGGGAAAGTCGAGCCCAGCAACAAACAGCATGAAGTAAAAATAAAACATGTAGACCTAATTTTTCGCCAGTACAAATGTTGAAATCACACTTTTAAAATGCACAGAAAAGCGTTAAAATAACTTTTTAAGCAGTCTAAATTTCAAAACACCCTCCCGGAAGGTAACAGTACTGGAACCTCTTTTTATAAATTAAACACTGACTACAAGTATAATGACAAAAGTGTTTACAAGACGAAAACAATACCAAATGGTCTTCCTTCCAAAAGAAAAACAAAATTATGCACAATTTTTTAAAACTTTAAATCTAGGTAAAAAATAATAACAGTAAAAGACAAATTTAATGTAAATAACAGAGCCGAGAATAAAAGGCGTAGAAGAAAAGATTATGATGATATTGAAAAATATGAACTTAAATTAACAATATTGAAAACTAAAAATACAAAAAAATTTAGCCCAACTAAAATAAAATTTTTGACAGAAATAGTTTTTGGCAACCACATAAGCTACACGTCCAAAGTTTAATATTAAATACTGTAAATCAGCCAGTCAAAATTTTTTAGACAACGATGGGAACTGCAAGACAAAAGAACTGTGCAAAAGAACTTACACAACAGAAATTTACGCTTTGAACACGTGACTTTTTCTTGATCATTGACTTTATTGAAAATTGAAACAACTTCTAAAATACCTGTCATATAATTTATTTTCCACATCCTACCTACACTATTCATAAACTAGGAAAAACACAATTTTTTTTAAAAATTCTAATCATCTCAAAATTTCGTAAATTTCAATACTTCGATAAAAAAATAATCTATAATAATCGAAACATCTTCACAGAAATTTTACATGCAAAATAATTCTCAAGTTTGTTACCATATTTGAAGTGATTTTAACTGAAATCGATACGAGAAGATTTAGTTTTACATCCACTTATCACATTTTAGTTGCATGATACACGTTTAATACACATACAAAATATTAGGCGTGTCGGGCGTGTGCTTCAAAGCTAAATAATATTCTATGACGTCAGAATCACTGGTCCGAGAACTTAATACCAAATTAACTATGTGAATGTATACAATCAGCTACGTACGCAGTTGAGAAATCTTTGCTTTATTTCCAGAAGTTCATTATTGTTGTTACATTACAATTTGAGTAGGATGCAAATTAGACACTATAGGAAAATTATAAATCCATTTCCTATACATATTAGAAGGTGTAACTATCGAATAATTCTTCCATCTAATGCTCACCCTAATTCCTGTCCAGCATCCACGTATCCAGAATTGTTTTCAGGAGGGCAAAATAAAATATTGTACAGAAAGCAGATGCACACAAAATTTTTTACTTTCTCTTACCTATATGAATATATAGAAAGGAAAGTATTGTTTTCATGTCGATTTTTCTAAATCGAGTTTTCACCGGATCTACACGTTTTCAGACCCCCTGAACCCAAAAAAACATGTTTTTAACGATTGGTCTGTGCGTGCGTGCGTGCGCGCGCGTGTGTGTGAACAGAATATATCGAAGAACGGAACATCGTACGAACTTGAAACTTAAGTTAGGTACAACTACCGGACCCGACACAAACATTTTCATCAAAATCGGTCAACCGGAAGTAATAGTTTATTCGTGTCATTTTTCACTTTTTTGCGATTTTCTCTCAAAAACGGCTCCTACAATTTTTTTAAAAATCGCCTCATGTACCTACTACATTTTCTATGCTCTACAAGATAGGGTAGGCGCAACGTCTGCTGAAATTCTTGGGAACGTTGTATGAACCTTATAAATTCTTGGGAAGGTTGTTTCTCGTAATTTTTTTTTTAGATTGCGACTTAAATATGCATTTAAGCGCAAAAATGTATATAATAGTTGTATAGAATTTAAAAACCTAACACTTTTATTTCAAACATTTTTTTTTTTGTATAACGCTTAGTTAAAGGGTAATTAGCGATTTTCTGTTTTCTCACGAAAACGTGTAAAAAATCGATTTTACAAGATTTCAGCCTTAGTATGCATTTTACGACAAAAGTGTACAATACAAACAAATTTATAGGAAATTAAACGATCTACAACTTTTATATCTGCACTACTATTTTTAATATTTGCAGTGGTTGTTACAGCTCTTTAACCAACTGTTGACAGGATATTTACTTGGTGTACATTTTGTTTTTCATTTGTGCCTTTTTGTTTTTTGTCTTTTCCCGTAAATTTAGATTTTAACATTCAGGTACATTTTCTTGAGACACATTAAACCTACCAGGCTTAAATTTTTACCAGTTATTTACCTTGTACATGCACATATACCGGTATTTTTATGACTTCGTCAGTGCAGAAAAAATGAGTAATATCAAAAAAAAACGTACTAAAATATTATAAAATATTTATGGTATTCTTTATTTTGTTTTTAATTTTCTGGTCCAACAGATTAAATTGAAGAAATGTCAGTAGCTAGGGAAACCCGACAACTATTAAATGTGTAAAGCTTCAGTCCTCTATCTTATACCAATCCAATGAAAAATGTACCTAAAATTAGCAAATTTAACACTGGCCGGATACAAAGTACAGTCGTCCCTTAAGTTTTTCTCGGTATATTCCGGTTTCTCAATATCCTTTCTGATATTTTAAACCATTGATCCGACGATCCGACACCTTAGGTCAATTGCTTAGTGTCTCAAGAATTTGTTTTATCAACCGGTTGTCATCCATTCTATACAGGTATCCGTAAATTTTAGCCTTCTTTATCTAATCGTTTATTTTCCTTGTACACACATACAAATATATATGAATTTCGATAGGGGGGGCAAATACCCACTTTGTCCCCCCTTCTGGATATGTGCCTGCTGTCCAGCCCCGACTAAGAAAACACTGCAGCTGCCAAATAAAAAAGGTGTAGGACTTTTTTTTGCAAAACGTCTGCCATAAACATAACGAAAATAACTAACATTCTCGTATAAACTTCCTAAATAAATCAAGAACGTGTTTACAACAGTTAAACCTGTAATAAAACGTATTAGAGGAAATAATTGGTATAAAAATACAGTTGCTAGACTGCACTCACCATGAATGGAGGAAGTAGAATATTATTTATGGAGATAAATATTTTTCTGCCTTTATCTAAAATTTTGCCACCCTGCATGAACTCACAAGTATTTAATCGGACGGACTGACCTAACCGACAGTTCAAAATTATTAAAATGTTAAGTTGAGCCTGAATTCATAAAAACTTAATGTTAACTTTTTTCAAAATTTCACGACTGCAGAATCCAGGACATTTTGTAAAACTACTTTGCTTTTTCTCCCCATAACAGACAGGTGACGTGTCAAATTATTTGCACTCCATCTGTTAGTTCAGGGACTACAAAAGATAGTTCTGTTTCTTATCCCAACCAAACAATTAAATGACTGAATCATTTAAGAACAGAAGAGGTAAAGGTGTAAAAGAAACTAGTCAGAGTTATCTCCTCTAAAAGTAATGAATTTCATTATACAGTCAGACCCTGTGGTGAACGAAGTGAAGGTGTCATTTGCAGAGCGGAAAATATGTGCTTTTCAGAGGGCCTGGCATGCTGATAAGCATACTTTTCAACTCAGTGAGAAAAGCACGGTAAACCACCTCACTCCCCGTTTTACTTAAAGCCTATTCACACGAGGCTAGTTGACTAACAGCTAGCAAAATATTCTGAACCCTTGCTATCTCGGTAACCGCTCGATCGTTCGGCACAGGCATATCGTTTTATTCAGCGTAAAAAACTTAGTATAAATATGTTAATAACATGAAATATTGATTGGCCAATGTTGTTGTATAATTTTTAAAACTTTGAAAAATAGACTCGGTAATTCGGGGGTGGACGCTACTATCCATGTTGCCAGGTTGTGTTCGTGACATCCGGTCGGACTGTCTACTTGAATAGACAGACTGCATTGTCAATTCAGGTAGACAGTCAGATTCAGGCAACATGGATAGTTGCGCCCCCCCCGCATTACTGAGTCTTATTTTTCAAAATTTTAAAAATTCTACCACCACATTGGCCAATCAATATTTTATGTTATTAACATATCTGTGCTAAGTTTTTTACGCTGAATAAAACAATAGTTTGCCCGTGCCGAACGATCCAGCGGTTACCGAGATAGCAAGGGTTCAGAATGTTGTTAGTAAATCAAAATTTAAAAAACGTACGAATTTGAAATTTCGTACACGCTGTAAAAATATAATACTGTCTATGTTGTGTTAAAATTTCAATTTTTTCGGTCAAATGATTATCGAGTTACACGCCTCTAAACGCATGAAATTTGTTGCGGTAGCAAAAAACCCCGTTCTTGTCTTACAACCTCGATAAAACGATTTTTAAACATCATTTAAAACTTAGGACTATTATGGGTCAACACAGAATAAAATGAGCTAAATTGTGATGTAAAATATGTTGAAATCTGACTCATAGTTTTGAAGATGCAAGGGTTCAAACTCGGGTGTCTATGATTATGAAACCGATACTAGTAGCATCGTGGGAATAAGCCTAGTAAACCTCTAGAGGTTCAAACCAGTCTTTCAGCTGATGACCTAAACAACACAACAATTAAAACGAGAATAGAGGAAATTTTTAGGAATTAATTTTGTTTAATAACTTGACAGATCTGAATCTTTAAAATTAAGTTTTACTATATTTGATTCCAAATTCAGTTTTACATCAAGATATGTTTCTGGGACCTACACTTTTTTACACTTCACTCTTACACATCCTGTAAAACTTTTATAATAAAATAAAGAAAATGGTAATACTTTAAGAAAAGTAATACATGTTATAAAAAATTAATATTAAAGATACATGAGATTACAACTGTAAAATACTAATTTGTCAAAGTCAAAAATTTACCACCAAGATGAAGAGAGCAAATAGTATTTTTAAGTTTTATTTTTTTAGGTTAAAAAGAAGAGAGAAAAATAGATGGAACTATTTAACACTAGTGAAATACCACACAATTTTATTGGCCGACACAAATGTTAAATTTAAACGGACGCACGCAAATATACAGACGTTATTAAAGTGTAGTACCGCTATTTTGAATCAGCTGCCTTTTAGTTAGCTGAACTGTTGACCGCGAGACTAATTATATTAGCCTAATTTATAGTTGTAATATACTATATTATCCATTACGTAATACTCCTACACTTGTTAGTTTAAGCCGACCATTCGCCAACTTAAAACATAATAATTGGATCCGAAATTTAACATCAAAAAATATGTATGATTCGTAAACAAATTAATTACAATGTTTACAATAAATTTTTCATAATATTTTTATATAAATTACAGAAAAAAACACTTATTCAAAGTAATTTAAGTGGGTAATACTTAATTAATTATTTTGTTTTAATCAATAATATATTTAGATTCAAAATATTGAGTCGTAAAATCAGAGGTTAGCTTTCTGCCAGACATAATATTTCTTCTCTGGTAATTTCAACCTACCTATTGACGTACAGTATTTGTATTTTTTTAAATATCACGTCATACTCATCAGGTAGAGTAAACTACGAATTTTAAAAACAACCGTTTTACAAATAGTTAAGAGAACTACATCTACGTTTCTATTTAACAGTAGAATACATTACTTGACAAAACTCTGTCAATTCACGCATTTTACTTTCTCGTGCCCTGTATGAATGTATAAGAAAGGAACAGGTAGATGGATTTTTGAATTACTTGCACTCGATCTGCTAATTCCTAGGGCTACAAAAAATAATTCTGTTTATTATCACATGGTCAGCCAAGTATATGACTGAAGCATTTCAGAACAGAAAAGGTAGAAGTGTAAAAGACACTATCAGAATTATCTCCTCTGAAAGTAATGAATTTCATTATACAGCCAGACCCTGTGGTGAATGAAGTAAAGGACTCATATTTTGCAGTTTGGAAAGTAGATGCTTTTAAGAGGGCCTGGTATGCTGATAAACATACTTTTCTACTCAGTGAGGAAGACATTATAAACCACCTTACTTTCCGTTTTACTTAGTAAAGGTTCAAAACAGCCTTTCGGCTGATGACCTAAACAACAAGAAAGAAAGGAAAGTACTGTACTGTTTTCGGGTCGACTTTTCGAAATCAAGTTTTCGCCAGAAATACACGTTTTAAGGTCCCCTGAATCAAAATAAATGGTTTTAGCGATTTGTCTTTGTATGTAGCTACGTGTGAAAACAAAATATTGGACGAAGTTGAAACTTTGAACTTAAGTTAGGTACCACAAGGGGACCCGACAGGAACATTTTCATCAAAATCGATCAACCGGAAGTAGTAATTTATTCGTGGAATTATCTTAAAAACGGCTATTACTTTTTTTAATCGCCTCATTTACAACATTTTTTATGCTCTACAGGAAAGGGTAAGTCTAAAAGGGTAAAGGAAAGGGTCACCATGCTGAAATACTTTGGAACCAGTGCTCTCGTGATAAAAAAATTGTTTTATTTTAGATTTCGGCCTTAATAAGCATTTTAAAGCAAAGTGTATATAATTAAAATTAAAGGAAATAAAGAAATCTGCAAGTTTTATTTCAAGCATTTTTTTCTTAAGAGCCGATTCACGAAAGAAAACACCTGTCTTTAAACAGCAATATTTTTTGAAAAATACATCAAATTCCGTTGTATATAAAAACAATTACGATAGACCTACATCAAATTAAAGCTTGTTTTATGGTTGGTTACCGGATATAAATTAACATTTTCGGAAATTAATAGTGTATTAAATACAACGAATTCCAAAAATTATTTCCGTATCATTAGGCCTACTGGTAGCCGAAATAACAAGTTTTTTTTTAAACGGGCGCCATTTTTAAACCAGTCGCCTAAAAATATGCATTACACGTAGAAACCTTTCTTTGATAATACTTTGCAGCCCTATACATTTTTAAGTACGTGTGAACAAAGTAATAGTACCTTGAAGTTGGGTATACTGGAAAAGAGGTTAAAAAACAGCGTGCTTTTTACGCGTAATTCGTTATATTTAATATACCGTATTGTTCCGAATACAAGCCGCAGTTTTTCCCTAAAAATCGGTTCCATAATTTGACCTGCGGCTTGCATTCGCGCTTTAATAATAATAATAATCGTTTCTTATTAAGCATAAGTAGGTATGAATAGAGAGAGAGAGAGAGTGCAAGAGAGAGAGAGAGGGTGCGGGAGAGGGGGGAGATAGAGAGAGAGAGGGTGAGGGAGAGGGGGGAGATAGAGAGAGAGAGAGAGATACCTTCCTTACGTAGTGCGTGTACAGTCATTTTGATCAGTTTGGTGTTACAGTATAAAGTTTGGTAGCAGTTTTTTTATATTTCATTTTGTTTTTTATCCGATCATTTGTTTTTTGTTGTATTTTGTACATCGCCATGAGTGATGTTATAGGTTAAGGGTACTTTGTCTATACAAGTAACCAAAAAGTAGCGCAGAACTTGCGATACCAATTTCGAATTATTGGTATCGCAAGTCCTGCTGCTACTTTTTGTGTAAAAACACGGAAAAGACATACACCAAAGAAGCCGGAAGAAAACACAAATAATGTAGATGAATCCTTGTGTTCGGTATTGAACAAAAAATAAACAAAAACTTCTAAATGCTAATTAAGTAGTAGGTGTATTTGTTTGTACGGTATTTTCTTCTTAAAAAATAAAATACTTTCAAAAACATACAAGTACTGTGCTTGAAATTTATTTCCTAGTTTTGATCATAATTTTTCTGATGCGGCTTAAATTCGGGTGCGGCTTGTTTTCGGAACAATACGGTACTATTAATTTCCAAACATGTTAAGGTATATTCTGCAACCAACAATAAAACAAGCTTTAATTTTATCTATCGTAATTGTTTTTACATACAATGGTTAAAAAGATATTGCTGTTTAAAGACAGGTGTTTTCTTTCGTGAATCGGACTATAGTTTAGAGCCATTTAGTGATTTTTCCGTATTTTTAAGTTCTACAGCTATTAAAAATATAATTTTTATTGGCTTTGACTATTTACGCGTACAAAGTTTTAGAGCAGAATATGAAATTTAAGTTTTAAGAAATGCCAGTTAAGGGAAAGTACTAAGGTGTCAAAAATAATAAAATTACAATCCGGTAAACTTCGTCGTAAAATAATTTATCACGACAAAAAATTCTTGATAATTTTATAATGTTATAATGTGTGGCGAAAAGAGATCAGCTGGTGAGAAAAAGAAAAACTGTTGTGTTAAAGATGTTCATGTTTGGGTTAAAAATATGTTCATGTTTGTGTTAAATATGTTGTGTTTATATGTGAATTAATTAAATAAAAAAGTTTACAATTTTACTCTTTCTACAACGAGTTGTAACATTGGTGTCAGAAGTGGGATAAATTTTTAATAACTCGCTGTGAATAATTTTGGTAAACAAACCTTTGTTTTGATTTATGGAGACGCGAACAAAACTGAGAGAGATGGAAGAATTAAAAGCTCTTATTACCAGTTTAAACGAAAATTTAAATTTAAAAACGGACAAATTAAATTCTAAATTTGAAGAACAAAATATTAAATTTAAAAATTTTACGGACAGCTTAAATCAAAATTTTGATCATTTAAAAGGAAAAATGGAACAGTTTGAAGGACGAATGGACGAAATAAGTGAAAAAATTGTAACAGTCGAAGAAGAATCTGGTAAGTTCAGGGAAAATATTAGAAAGGAAATAGATGAAGAATTTAGGAAGTTTAAGGAAGAGATTGGAAGGGATTTACGGAAAGAAATTCCGGAATTTAATGAAATAAATGCAACTGCTACGGATGTTGTTATGCCCGTAGATGTTACCGAGCGCAGTTTCGGAAATTCATCATCGTTCGAAAAATCGGTGCATAGAGTAAAAGTACCGATATTTGATGGGAGTGTGTCGTGGTGCGTTTATCAGTTGCAGTTTGAAGCAGCTGCAAAATTTAATAACTGGTCCGAGTCGGAGAAGGCGGCCAACCTTACGTTATCGTTACGGGGATCTGCGGCGGACTTGCTGCGAACTTTTCCCGCGGGAAATGCCAGCTACCAGTGTATTGTAACAGCTCTGGAGCAGCGGTATGGTGACAGTCATTTACAAAACGTGTACCGCTGCCAACTGAAACATCGAATCCAGAAACCAGGCGAGTCTGTTCAAGAATTTGCTGCGGAAGTGGAAAGGTTAGGCCAGCTGGCTTATCACTCGGCACCGGTAGACATCCAACAACAACTTGCTACGCAGGCATTTGTGGACGGTCTACGGGATCAAGAGATGAAGAAACTGCTCCTGCTAGGTGATCATCGAACTGTGGCTGCAGCTATAGTGCAGGCTTTGACGCTGGAGGCGGCCACGATAGCGTCACGTTCGATACCAGTTCGCGAGCTTACTGTTCGACAGAAAGCGACCCGTGGAAGATCAGAAACTTGGAGCCAGGAAATTGAATGCTGGAATTGTGGAGAGGCCGGCCATGTAAGATCAACTTGTCCGAAAAGGAGCCCGAAAGCAGACTATAAGTGTTGGACCTGCGGCAAGTCTGGCCATTTAAGACGGGACTGCCGAGAGAAAAAGCCGGCTGAAGGAGGTCGTCAGGTTTCAGTAAGTACGCAGTCGGAAAACTAAGTCGAGCTGGCACGGCGGGGCGTATGTCGGCTGAAGTGAAACCAAATGCCCCAGACTCTGTTGTAAGCGTTACACTACTGAAAAGTGATGGTGATAGTCTTATGATGCCCGCCCGCGTGAACGAACGGTCATGTGTTTTAACTATCGACACCGGTGCGACATCATCCGTCATCAGGCCAGATATGGTGGCAGCAGATATTGTTAGACAAACAACGAGAAGTTTTGTCCTTCAGACAGCATGTGGGGAGACAGTCCCAGTACAAGGTGAAGCGGAGGTCGACATCGCTTTCGGCCGTCGTAGAATTAGGGCTGTGGTGTTTGTCGCACCGATCTCGGATGAATTTATTGTTGGGCTGGACATCATGAGAGCTTATAATTTTGTTATCAATGTTAAAAGACAGTTAATTAATATCGGAAACGAGAGTGTATGTATGCAACCTAATCGGCATGCTCGTGAGTTTACGAATAAACTGGTTCGGCTGTTGGTTAGAAGGGAAGAAGTAGTACCACCTATGACTGAGCGTATAATTGAAACGTTTCCGGAAGAGCAAGTCACGTCATCACTTCTTATCACGGAGCCAGATAATTTGGAAAAATGTGACGGATTGTTGGTTGGTCGAAGTCTCGTCCAGGAGACTGCCTGCATTCCGGTACGGGTCGCGAATGTGACTAGTGAAAGTAAAGTGATGAAGCCGGGGCAAGTAATAGGACGTTGCGAACCAGTTGAATGGATAGCCGAAAACGACGAGGGACCCGTTATTCAACCAAGACTGAACGAGGAGAAAAGAAAAATCCTTGATGTACTGCTGGAGGGAGCTGGTGAACTGACGGAAAAGGAACGACAGAAGGCTCGGCAGTTGTTGGTAAAGTATATGGACATCTTTTCTACAAGTGAAACGGATATAGGGAGAACAAATTATACTTATCACAAAATCGATACTGGCGAAGCACTACCTATTCGTCAGCGGCCAAGGAGAGTTCCTTTCGCAAAGCAACAGGAAGTTCGGAACCAGCTGGAAAACATGGAAAAGCAAGGAGTGATTGAGGAATCGAGTAGCCCGTGGTCATCGCCGGTAGTCTTGGTAAAGAAAAAAGATGGTTCGTTAAGATTCTGCGTCGATTACAGAAGACTAAATGACGTAACGAAGAAAGACAGCTACCCTTTGCCGAGGATCGATGATACTCTAGATACTGTAGCAGGATCGCAGTGGTTCTCAACACTGGATATGAAGAGCGGTTACTGGCAGGTGGAGGTCCACCCGGAGGACAAAGAGAAAACAGCGTTTTCTACTGGTGAAGGTTTGTGGCAATTTACAGTGATGCCGTTTGGTCTTACCAATGCACCTGCTACGTTTGAGAGATTAATGGAAATGGTTTTACATGGTCTTTCGTATGAGGTATGCCTGGTCTATCTTGATGACATCATCGTGATGGGTAAAACATTTTGTGAACATAAGGCGAATTTGGAGAAGGTGTTTGACCGGTTAAGAAAAGCAAACCTGAAATTGACTCCTAAAAAGTGCAATATTTTTAGGACTGAAGTGAAGTTTCTGGGCCACGTAGTATCCAGGGATGGCGTCAGCACGGATCCAGAGAAGTTGAATGCCGTTAAGGACTGGCCTGTACCAACTAGTAAAACCGAACTTCGGAGTTTCCTGGGACTATGCACGTATTACAGAAGATTCGTTCGTAATTACCACAATCTGTCAAAGCCGTTGACTGAGTTGACTGAGGAAAGAAGACATTTTCATTGGAGTGACCGAGCTACACAGGCATTTTGTGCTCTAAAGGAGGCATTATGTACGTCCCCAGTGTTAGCGTATCCACGGCTGGGCGAGCGATTTACCATCGATACAGACGCCAGTGATGTTGGTATTGGAGGAGTGCTGTCTCAGATGCAAGATGGTGAAGAGAAGGTCATTGCATATTTCAGCAGGACTCTATCACGAGCAGAACGAAATTATTGTGTCACTCGCAAGGAGTTACTGGCTATTGTGAAAACTGTTGAGCATTTTCATAAATACTTGTATGGCCAAGAATTTTCTATCAGAACGGACCACTCTGCTCTGCAGTGGTTGTTCGGTTTTAGGAACCTGGAAGGACAGACGGCACGCTGGATGCAGCGGTTGCAAGAGTATGATTTTAAAATTGAACATCGGAAAGGAAAAATGCATTCCAACGCTGACGCTCTATCCAGAAGACTGTGTCCAGAAGGCTGCAAGCATTGCATGAAGCTGGAGGGACATAAAAGTATTACCGTGAACCGAACTCAGATTCAGTCATCCTGTGATTGGAACGACGACATTTTGCGCCGAGACCAGATAGCGGAAGAAGATCTTCGCCACATCCTAGAAGAAAAGGAGGGAGATTCTCGACCTGCCTGGAGTGAAATCTCGATGAGGAGTACGGCATATAAGAGTTACTGGGCTCAGTGGGACTCTTTGCTAGTGGTGAATGGAGTCTTGAGCCGGCGGTGGGAGTCAGCCGATGGCAAGAGTAGTATACTGCAGAAGATACTACCGAAGAACAGAGCGACCGAAGTTTTGGAAGAGATCCATGGTGGGGCATCCGGTGGTCATCTGGGCGTCAACAAGATGTTAGAGAAAATAAGAAAGCGGTTTTACTGGGTGAACTGTAGGGCGGATGTGGAGATGTGGTGTCGACGTTGTGATGCGTGCGCTGCAAGCAAGGGTCCGAAGACTCGTTCCAGGGGTCGACTACAGCTGTACACTGTGGGTGCACCATTTGAAAGGGCTGCCGTGGATATTCTTGGACCATTCCCTCGTTCTGCAGCCGGAAATCGTTATCTTCTTGTGGTAATGGACTACTTTACAAAATGGCCGGAGGTGTATCCAGTTCCAGACCAAGAAGCTGCTACAGTGACGGAGCACCTGGTAAAAGATTGGATCTGTCGTTTCGGTGTCCCTTTGGAGCTTCATAGTGACCAAGGTAGGAATTTTGAGTCAAAACTTCTTCAGGATATTTGTCAGTTGCTGGGGATGAGGAAGACCAGGACAACGCCGTTACATCCACAATCAGACGGTATGGTGGAGCGTTACAATCGTACTCTTGTAGAGTATCTGAAGAAAGTTGTATCAGAGAGCCAGGAGGACTGGGATACTAAAGTGCCTATATTCTTGTTGGCTTATCGTTCAGCAACCCATCAGGCGACTGGTTGGAGTCCAGCAGAAATGGTGTTCGGAAGAGATCTTAGACTGCCCTGTGATTTAGTGTTTGGTGCCCCTCCAGATCGACCAAATGCTCCAGTGGAATACGTCAGGGATATGGAAGAACGACTACGAACTATCCACCAACTTGCGCGAACTAGTTTGAATTTGTGCTACACAAAAATGAAGAGCCGTTACGATCTAGCAGCAACATCATCGGGATATTGCGTTGGAGACAAGGTGTGGTTATACAATCCTGCACGGAAGAAGGGAATTAGTCCGAAGTTAAGGGCTCCGTGGGAAGGCCCCTACGTCGTAGTGAAGCGGATTAATGATGTTGTGTATCGAGTGCAATGCGTTGGCAAACGCTCCAAGCCGAAGGTGGTTCATTTAGATCGCCTTACACCGTACAAAGGAGAGCTGGAAGGTGTTGGGGACCAACACCCTTGAGAGGGAGGTGGTGTTATAATGTGTGGCGAAAAGAGATCAGCTGGTGAGAAAAAGAAAAACTGTTGTGTTAAAGATGTTCATGTTTGGGTTAAAAATATGTTCATGTTTGTGTTAAATATGTTGTGTTTATATGTGAATTAATTAAATAAAAAAGTTTACAATTTTACTCTTTCTACAACGAGTTGTAACAATAAGATAATAATTCGTAACTAATTTACCGGATTTCTTTGCCATGAAAACCTATCAACTATGGCAATTAAGGAACAAGATTATAATAAATACCGACTGGAACTCGAAAAGACAAAAGAAGCAGTCGGTTAACTTGATAGACGTACGTAATCTTACAAGGACAGATAAGCAACTGAAAGGTCATTCTGTTTTCGTGCACGAATAGTTTCTTATAAATAAAAGGTTTAACGTCTAGCTGTCCAGCATGACTAATATTAATTTCTATTCCACTAAATAACTTCACAGTTAAACAAAACACTATCATTAGCACCTTCCAGTAATTTACCAATCGAATTTGACATAATCACACAGTTATCCCCTCAATTATTATTTTTTTTCAAAATGATTATTTATTTTTATTTTTAATGTGTGTACGTTGCAATCTGTTCAATTTAGAACAATAAGCAACCCCATGACCCAATGTGATGAAGATGATACGTATGACGTGTCAATGAGGTGTAGTCTTGTACAGACTCACGCCGACCATTTCTGAGAGAGAATGGTTAATTAAACCCCAACCATCAAAGTACACCGGTAATCACTGCCTAGTATTCAAATACGTATAAAAATAACTACCTTTATTAGGATTCGAACCAGGAACCTTCGTCTCCGAAAATCAGCTGTTTAACAGCTGACTAGCGGCGATGATTTACCCCTAGACCAATCCGGTAGGTTTCAAAAAGGATTAATCGTAAATACCCTTATCCCTTATCCTCAAAAACTCTGCCAGGAAAAATACACAAATAAATATACGTACAGTAGATATTTTACAATCTTTGGGACCAAAAAAGTCCCAAAATAAATTATGTAAACGAATTCATAAAATACACGGATTTGTTGAAATATAAAGAGGGAAGCTCCCATAAACTAATGGGGAACCAATCTAATGGGTCGATCAATTTCAAGCAACCAGAAAATATTCAAATGGTTGCTTGACCATTTTTAAAAACTTTGTAATTTCTGTAGTACCACCTCTATTAGAAGTTTAACACATCCACTTATTGCAAACGAATGGTAAAAAACAACGTATTAAAAACAAAAGCTACATTTTAAATTGTCTTAACGTTTTACCTGAAATGAAGTCATACGGGTTAATTTTTTGAAAATATTTAGACGGAACAAACATTTAAAAGAACAAGACAATTCTTGGGTCTGTTTAAGCCAGCTCGTTGGCGTAGTGGATAGCGCAACTGGCATCTACGCCGGGGTCCACGGTTCGATTCCCGGTCAGGTCTGATATTTTTTTCATCACTCATTTTCATTATCATCATTATCCACCGTCTGCATTAGCAGAAATTGCAGAACGTCAGACGTAAAACAAAAAAAATCTTAGGTCTTTTCCGTTTTCTGTATGCCACTATCAAATCCGAATTCCCTGAAGGGTTGCACACTTGTTCATTCTCCCACGCCCTGCCTTACTGAATACTCTACTGAGACCGACACACTCACGCACGCATACACACGTCCTTCCCTGTCACAGTATGTTACACGTTCTGTTGTTTTATTTCATATTTTTATTTTTATTTTGCTATTACTAGGCTACATTATACTATTACATTATATTTTTTAATTATTTAGATTGGGAAGAGAAAGTCGTGTGAATGTTTCACACATACTTGCTAAGTTGTAACATCTTCTGGGATTATGTAATAACCCCTTTTCCTGAAGGAACTCTGCAGCATCTTCCTCCGTCCGAATATTATTAAGTAACTGTACAAAATTCATAGCAGACTGTGTAGTAACTAACTGTGAAATCGGAGTGGAGTTGACACTACGCAAAAATATTGCTACAGTCCAGCCTCTCTTAGTTTGCTCCTAATGTAAACAAATAAGGACGTCACTGAGCATGCGCATTATATAAAAAATGTGTACACGCTGATTAAAAAGTAACTACAAAATACTTTCAAAAGTATTTAAATACAAAATACTTTTAAAAGTATTTTTATAAATGAAATTGTTAGGCCTACATCATATCATGATAACATGACTGATGTTTTTAGTACTTTAAGTGCTTATAATTTAAAAAATAGTTAACTTAATAGGAATACGACATCCGTAAAGTCGCGGACTCTAGCGTGCACCCTGTAGTAGCTGGCTTTGGTTTGTTGACAGTAGGAGCAAACTAAGAACGGCTGAACTATAGTCAGATTGGTGCGCTAGACGCAGGAGTGGGAAAATTGTGTACCCCTTCAGGGAATTCGGATTTGATAGTGGCATACAGAAAACGGAAAAGACCCCAATTCTTTCACATACAGGTATTAATTAAGTATACTTCTACTTACAAAACAAGATTCACACTAGTACCTTTACTTCCTTTCTTCTAAAATATACGAAAACGGACAATTAATAAATGAATGGCTATTTTTAACTACCAAACAATAAGGGTGATACTACAAAAATATGCTGGTGACATGAAATGGACTAACCTTAATTTATTCTGGTCGCATTATTTATGTTACAACGATGATGAAGTATTTATACATAATATTGTTGTTCAGGTCAATTGAAAGGCAAGTTTGAACCTCTAAAGGCTTTATTACGTAAAATGAAGAATGAGATGGTTTACCATGGCTTCCTTACTGAGTGGAAAAGTATGCTTATCAGCATACCCGGACCCTCTGAAAAGCATATACTTTCCACCCTGCAAATGACACCTTCACTTCATTCACCATAGGGTCTCCATTCAGGTACGGCATATTTTCGTACGTTACAAAAATCATTTCATCCTTCACCGTCTGCATTAGCTGTAATTGCAGGACAGTCGGACGTTTAACAAAAAAAAAAAAACCACCATAGGCTCTGGCCGTATCACAGATCAATTGCTAAAAACATGTTTTTGGTTTCAGGGGGCCTGAAATCGTGTATATCCGGTGAAAACTCGATATGAAAACAATACTTTCCCTCCCGATATATTCATATATGGCAAGAGAAAGTAAAAGCTACTGTATTTGCATCTGATTCAATCCACAGTACTTACGAATGAGGTAGTTTAAAACTATAAAAACTTTCCTTTTGTCTAAATACGTATTTAAGTACTTGGTACATTCATATACAAATAAATTAACAACAAATTATCTACAGTAAAACAAACGAGTTGGATAGAAAAGAATAAGAAGCGTTAATGTTAATGAACTTTTTCTCTAACCTTACATAAAAGTCTTTAAAAACATAAGCCTTCAATTTATTACTACTTAATAATATATTCTTGGTGATTCCAAGCATAAGTTATAAATTATAAAACAACTGGAAATAAATAATACTAGGATCAAAGAACAAAATTTATTAGTTCTAAAAGAAGAGCCTTGAAATATATAATAACATTCTAAAATGTGTTTTACATTAGGAAGTAATTTAAAAAAAAAGAGTAACCCATCTACAAAACTATTTCAGATGGTCCCGGGATAACCACATGCGGTGACCTTAATCACAGCTTATAATAGAAACAAAAATATACTTTCCTAATACTTTTTACATTAAACAATATACAAATACTCAAAAAGTATAACAGAAATATAATCTCGAACAGTGTTATACTTAATTAACAATCAATGCAATCATAACCAAACTCAAAAATTAAATAAGTTCCGGATTAAGTTTGAATCAAAAACTATTGTGATTCCGTCTAGCATTCCATTAAAAATAATATAATACACAACCTGATATATTTGAATCGAATATCAAAATTTTATTAGATTTATAAAGGTAATCTAAACCCGATTTTCAACGAAATTGTTTACTAACTAATGATAATACCATGTTATTCTGTTTCAATATTAATGCGTTGTTTCTTTAACCATTCTCTACGGTTAAAATCACGATAATGAAATAATTAGTAAAGAACTGCTAATTACATTACTATAGTTTTGGTTACGATTTTCATAACGCTTTGAAAACTTTTGGCAAAACAAAATGGTACGCGACAAATCTGGGAACTCACATGTGGTAAAATATATTTGAGGTTAGTTTTCACGTCCCATGTTCAGAAAATTAGGTTAAAATTTCAATGTCATTGAATTTTTGATAAGAATATTATATCCAGCCCCGATGCGATTCCTCAAATTAGAACTTTATAATAAAAACACGACCAAATTAAAAAAAAAGTCAATAAATAATTTCAATAAATAATACAAGTTACTGTAAATCTGGTTAAACGAGTGATGAAATTCATAATGGACACGAATAAATTAGTTTCTAGTTTGTAACTAAATATGTAACACGATCAACTTCCTAGCCAAATAAACAGTCAAATATCAAAAACAGAAAGCTCACATAACAGACAAAAAAATAAAAATAACAAAAACCAAACTAAGAATTACTTGGCTTCAAACGAACAATATACTACTAATAAACACATTACGATATCTAATTAATCTAATACACGAACAGTAATTAAAATATTTAAAATAAATAACAAATTTATAACCATTTCGGTAATGCAAAACCTACTACGAAAGATAAACAGGAAAAAACAAAAGATTAAAAATAGAACAAACGTAATACGAGAACGCAAACTTACAGTTTTAAATTAATAATTAAATCTATTAAATTTTCATTTAAAGATAAGAATATACATTACCTACTTAACTTAAAACAACAAAAATTATCAAACTAATCATGAGCTAACAACGTAATATGCTTAAAAAGATATCTGGGGTTGAAGTATTCATTGTAAAACTACAATACAAGATAAATTTTTAATGTTTAAATAGTTCTACAGTAGTTTAAAATAAGATTGCAATAACAGTAGTTTTGCAGTAGCTATCACGCATGTAGCGCTTGTTATTTACAAAAAGATTCAACAAACTGTCAAAGAATTATTTGTTTGAGTAGTTTACACATTAATTTTCTGTAAAATATTTAACTAATGAATACCGTTTTAAATTTCTAGTGTAAAAAATTGTGTTACAGTTGCGGAATGAAATTCCGGATTGAGAATTCGTGATAAGAAACACAGGCTGATAAAAACAAGCCGGATGGTAATGTAGTCAGAGTAAAATAGGCTCAAAAACACAGCTGTCGCTTAACTAAATTATTCTATACGACTATCATAGATTTTGACATGAAGAACCGATACAAGCTTAACAAAATAGTATTTAACACACTTTAAAACGAATAACACATTTAACAAAGCATAAAATTAAAAACTTCCTACAAAATAGATTATCATTCAATTAACACTTACATAAATAATCATTTTAATAAAAATTTACCTCAAAAAAACCCCGATCACAAGGTTATAAAATAACTAATAAAGCACTAAACAGGTCATTCCCACACACACCACATTACATTACACCTGGATACTTCGCCTGGCGGCGTTTACTGTAACCAGAGTCAAGTCTGCCAACACAGCAAGTTTAATATTCCCTACTACAACTTGAACTAAGTAAATAAGCGCGTCACCCAACAGAAAAACACAAAACAATACATAAGACGCGAACAGACTGATTCATTACAGACAACGTAAAGGCGTATTATTATTCCCGTGGTGATAACATTATATCAATAAAATACTACAAAACATCCGCTAATTTCGCGCCAACTCTAACAGTTACATCAATATTATTACTTATTAATGTTTCATTCAAAAAAAAAGTTGTATCCCATCGTACCATACTCAAACTTATAAGAAAATGGCAATGGTAGAAAAGTTTAGTTTGTTCTGCATTTTCGAACCATAAAAAAGTCTATACGAGTTGCGTAAAATTAGAACCCCGATTTCTATGTTTATAATAACTTAATTTTTAGAAAACAACGATCCAGGCATGTAGTCCGAATTTGATTGGGGTGGTCTCTGAATCAGTTTTTTTTTGTTTTACATCTGACTGTTATGCACATAGACTGATAAAATACTGCTAAACCTGAACGGAAATCTAACCCGGGTACTTCAGCTTGAGCTAATACGTACTGTACTGATTCACCAATCCATTTACTGGCGCTTTCTGAGCTTGCTCTACAAGACAAAAAAAAATCTTTATATAAACGTATACCCTAACGCTCGCAACAAGAGAAATCCGTTGTGTTTAAACAATATCAAAAACTGACCCATTTTAGCTACTGCAGAATGGTAATAATATCCTTCATTTAATCTAAAATCTAAACAATTGAAAAAAATTAGACCTACTATTATCCTTTTCAAAACTATAAAGACTCGAGTTTGAAAGCAAGTTGTCGGAAAACGGGTAAGCGGATATTAATGTACTTTACATCAAAATTTAGCTTGTTTAAATCTGCGTTGATTAAACGAAATGCCAAATTTTTTGAAACGGTTTTAAGCTGTATTATTGCGATTTGAACAAAAAAGTGCCCGTTTTTTTAGCCTAATTTTCCATAGCCCTACTTTGAATTCGTGTAAAATCAGAACAGGAGGTCCGATTCCCGGAAAATTTCAGGAGAATATATAACAGTTCTTTCTATTTATAAGACTCTGCAAAATTCCAAATTCAAAACTTGATTTTTTAAGAAGCTGTCGTTAATTTTCCTTCGTAACTTCTTTGAAACCCGAAATCCGAACAACTTACCAATTATATCATTATTTTCGTCATTTTATCTGTACTCAAAATGTGAAAATTATTAAAATAAAAATTTGATGGTAGACGTTCAAGAAATTTTTTTTTACTTAAAAAGTACAACGCGGAGCGGCTTAAATACTCGTTCTACTAGTGAGGGAAGTGTCGAACATCACGCAGCGTTGCCAAAAATCATCCCTAGTTCCATCTAATATATTTAACTGGATACGATTAATATAATGTCTAACATAAAATTTTTATTTCAATAATTTTCACAATTTGAGTACAGATAAAATGACGAAAATAATTATATAATTTGCACGTTTTTCGGATTTCAGGTTTCAAAAAATAGTACTTCGGAAAATTAACGACAGATTCTTAAAAAATTGAGTTTTGGATTTGGGATTTTGCAGAGCCCTATAGAAAGAACTGTATTCTACTGAATTTTGCAAGAATCGGACCACCCGTTCTGATTTTACACGACTTCAAAGTAGGGCTACGGGAAATTAAGCTCATAAAACGGGCACTTTATTGTTCAAATCGCAATAACACAACTTAAAACCGTTTCAAAAAATTTGATATTTCGTTTAATCAACGCAAATTTAAACAAGCTAAATTTTGATGTAAATTAAATTAATATCCGTTTAGCCGTTTTCCTACAATTTGCTTTCAAACCCGAGTCTTTATAGTTTTGAAACGGATATGTACCATAACCTAAAATTCGTTGACCATATTTTTTAAACGTTCCGCCCACACGCAAGCCTTTTCACATCTTGGCTAAATGACAACTAACTCGGCCGTTTATTTCATTGTGATGATAAAAACACCGCTGGCAACAACAAACCAAAAAAAAAAAAATGGTAAATTGTGTAAACATGTATTTTGATAAATTTAATTCATGTGAACCTATTTGTTAATTAATTGAAAATTAAAATTACCCGATACATGTGATTGTTTACCTGTATAAAATAATATAAAATTTCTTAAAATACCTGCTGTGATATTTAAAATGTTTAATTTGAATCCCTTGTATATAATTATTCAAATCATAAAATATGATAACATTTCTTACCTTTATGTTTACATTGCTATTTTCAATACTTCGCAATAACCTTCAAAGGTTTGTTGTACTCCCGAATCGTACAACAAACAAAATGGAGTCTCTCTGTAACAGATTATTTTCTCTTCCAAATTTCTACATAATGGTAACGAATTAGTATTTCTAAAGTCTGGTGCAGTAGTTGAAAGGCCCATGTAGATCTGTATAAGTAACGCGTATAATGATAGTAATCCCTAATAAAATAAATAATAATTTAGATTAGTCTAAAGGTAATCAGAAAATACTAATACTCTATATTTATTTCTAGAATAATAATATGTTTTACTAATATAAATAATATGTCTACTATAGTTATCAATAAATTTAATAGTCTAGCATTTAGGCACAAAATGGAAGGATAAACTTAATATCTACCGCATCTACCAATTACAATAATTAGGCTGGTAACTGCAGGTCGGGACGTACATTTAATCTTCAGTCAGATACGAAATAGATAATGTTTCGCAACCATCTATAGTACGTAAATGAAATATTGAAGTCTGTGTTTGAACCGCGTACCTCACCAAGTAAGAAACATAAAAATTTCTGGTACAGCTCATTTTAAAGCTTGGTTTTTTTTTGTTATTTTATTCGTATAAATTACGAAACATGGAATTAGGAAAACGTAGAAAACGTGTATTAGGCATTTTCTAGCGACTTAAAAACAAAATATGTTCCCGTTTTTTAGCGCAAATATCACTTATACCCCAACGAACTAAAGACTGCAGATGAGATCTAACCAGTAACAGCCAAGGTCGGGTGTGAGGTTGCCCCTTCGCTAAGTCACACTCTGTTCCACCGAACTCCAGCTGATATTTTTGTTAAGCTGTCATCCACAGCGGGACCACAACGTGACAACGCTGGATACGATTAACGAAAGTCAATTGGCTCTGTGCGGTGATCACTATGCTCCGCCTTCATCTTGTAATAAAATTAATTTAATGAAATGAAATGCGCCAAACAAATTGAAAATTGAGATTTGAAAATGAAAAATGATTTTAATGAAAACGAAAATAAATTGAAATTGACAAAATAGTAAGTTACATAAAATTTGAAAATTCTGTAATGAAATTTATTCCTTTATTGATGACACTTTTATTATAAATCTAGTTATTTTAATTGAATTTAAATTTTATAATAATATATTGCAATATTTGTTGGTAATATTCAAGTTTAATAAATAATAGTTATGAGCTCAATTAATTGAATAATAATTATTTTACAATTACGAAATTGAAATGATCTTGGAGTCCTCTTGCTTCTTGTGGTCCATCCATTGATCGGGAATCAATTATTTAAATTTTATCTTCTTATGTATTTCAAAATAATCAAACTTATTTCATTTGGTTCCAGAATTAAATTGACTCGATATTTTAATAATTTTCTTACTGGTTCAAATTATTTAATATAAATTATACTATCTTTTGTTTTTTTTTTGCTTTAAATTCAGATATTTAGTTTCTGAAATATTAATTTTAAATATTATATTTTCTTCTTATAATTTATCTTGATATATTTAGTTACTGTTTAGAATATTTAGATTTTTATTTGGAAATTGTTTAATTTTGATTATTATTTATTATTTTTAAATTATTTCTTGAATTTACAACAACTGATTTATTGAGTTGGATCTTAGATCAACGATGTACTGGGACATAGACTGCTATTCTACAATCTGCAGTCTCTAGTTCTTTAAGGTATAGTCCGTGTTTCAGAACATGTAGCACGATTAATTTTAAGAGAAAAAATATGGTTTAAGAGGAGAGTTTCTCAGCTGAAATTCACCCTTTTGGTACAAAGGGTAAAGGAATTACACCGTTTAAAAAAATATTTTTGTTCCCGATGGACGTAACGAGTTAGAACCCCTTTAATTAATTATGAAATCCCTTTAATAATTAATTAAAGGGATTTCTGAAGTGAATACATAAAAATCATAAACATAAATTAAGTTCTACTAAATTAGGAAAAAACTGAGAAGCTGTGCCGAATGACAATAAGTGGTTCCATGGAATATGTATATAAACGTATATCGAAGTATTGAACACAGGATTAAAGAACACAGAATAAAGAAACCGTCATCCATCCCCCCCCCCCCCCCCGGTTGAGTTTCGAGACATTCTTAATTAATAAGTTCATTTTTATTTTTACTTAATCATATAATTGCTATTCTCTTCGAATTAATGTTCAAATTGCCTAATAGTTAATTTTCCACAATCATATTTCAAATTCACAAGACTATAAATTGAAAGCACGTCAATTAGATTACTTAAAAGTAGAAAAACGTCAATTTACATTTTATTTCTGCATTGTTTTTATTGTTCTATTTTTAAACATGAGCGAAGATGGTTTATGTAACCAAATAAAGAAAATATTTGGCACTTGTATAATTTTTACATTTGTTTTTATATGTGTGTACAGCTGTATTACGAACGTGTGTAGGTGTAGAAAGACTTTACAGTACAATACTTTCACTGGCTTACGTCATTACTTCTTATAGATCTTTTCATCTAACCGGTTTGGGTAAAATGCAACATCCCTCTTGCATTCTTTGTGTAGCTAACAACACATTATTAGTTAATACTTATACATGTTTCAGCGAATTTATTCCTCGAAAATATTAATACTGGAATTTTATTTGTTTGTTTGACCTACGGGGTAACCTAGTCAATCAATCACACTGCCATAATCACTATGCGAAATTGAGTTGGTTCAACCGAAGAAGCAACTATGTAAAGTAACCAAGCCATATTACTAGTAAAAAATAAAAGTATCAGTATGTTAAAAAGCCTTTGGACCAACCCATTCAGTCAGCTGGTGGAATTTTGTTAACTCTTACAGTGCCAGCGTCCTAATATTAGGACGTCAGCAGTTCAACCAAAAAATTCCAGCGTTCTTTTTATTATATAGTATGTTGACTAAAAAATTCATAGAATTTTTATTTTTCGCTCTATTCTTATTTATATTATTACTCATTATTTCTTGTGTTTATAAGTGCTATACATACATTTTTAATTTACAAACTTTTAATTTAATTATTAGAAATTAAGTAGGATGTTCTACAGTAGATTAGTACGTACTTTCAAAAGTTAAAAAAAATTAAAAGTTGGATTTTCAAAACATTTATCACAGTATTTTTATACTTTTCAATACGTAAATATGAGTTTAGGTGACTGTAAATAGTTAAATCTTCTTTAAAAATGATATAAGTGAAGTTGGGTAACACAATTTTTAGTGTGATTTTTACTTTCTCTTGCCAATATGAATATATAGGAAGGAAAGTATTGTTTTCATGTCGATTTTTCGAAATCGAGTTTTCACCGGATCTATACGTTTTCAGACCCCCTGAACCCAAAAAACATGTTTTTAGCGATTGGTCTGTGTGTGTGTCTGTGTGTGTGTCTGTGTGTGTGTGTGTGTGTGTGTGTGTGTGTGTGTGTGTGTGTGTCTGTGTGTGAACAGAATATCTCAAGAACGGAACATCGTACGAACTTGAAACTTGAAACTTAAGTTACATACCACTACCGGACGCGACACGAACATTTTCATCAAAATCGGTCAACCGGAAGTAGTAGTTTATTCGTATAATTTTTCAGTTTTTTGCGATTTTCTCAAAAACTGGTCCTACGATTTTTTTTAAAATCGCCTATTTTACTCAATTTTTTATTCTCTACAAGATAGGGTAGGCGCCATGTTTGCTGAAATTCTCGGTGAGGCTGTTTTCACGTAAAAACGTTGTTTTTTTTTTAAGATTACGGCTTTAATATAAATTTTAGCGCAAAAACTTATATAATAAAAGTTGTAGAGAATTTAAAAACCTACAACTTCTGTTTCAAACATTTTTTTGTATAACGCTTAGTTTAGCGGTAATTTGCGATTTTCTGTTTTTTTTCTCACGAAAACGTGAGAAAAATCGATTTTTTTAACATTTCGGTCTTAGTATGCATTTTACGACAAAAGTGTATATAATTAAATTTATAGAAAATTAAAAGATCTACAACTTTTGTTTAGAGCATTTTTCTCTACAGAGCCTAGTTTAGCGTGAAAGCGTGATTTTCCGTATTTTTAAGCCAAACTGAGTTCGATTGTCATTTTGCGTCATTCACTCATGATTAAAATAAGGTTATGTTTTTGAGGTTAGTTTTTGTACATTTCTAATGTTTTAATACTAATGTTAGGTTTATTGTTAATTATTTGCATTGGCAAGAGAAAGTTGTGTGAGTGTTTCACACCAGATCTTTTTTTTTTGTATTTTTTATGTTACCGGTATCTTTAATAATAGTCAAGTTATGGATAGAGATATAAAGTGTTTCAAATCGCCCAAAAATATGCTAGAATTTTGAAAAAGTACCTAGAGGAAAATACCTGGCATTTTTTGGAAGGCACTCACAATATTTTCCTGGCACTATAAGGGTTAAGAAATACTGGTTGAGCGAGCGATTTGAATGCTGACCGACTAAAAGTTTCACATGTAGTACAAACACAACACTAAGTGTCCCTGTTTAAAATCACGCCAAAAATTCAGCAAAATGAATGATTGTTTAAAATAAAAAATTTCTCAGTAACAAAATAAATAAAAAATTTAGGCTCTTTTAGGTCACAAAATGAATATACTTAAAAAATTTGTTATGAAACACTCACCAGACTTTCTCTTACCAATGAAAATAACGAACATTATAACCTACTATTAGTAATAAAACATTAGAATTAAACAAAAAACTAACCTCAATAAACATAAACTAATTTTAATCATGAGTGAAAGACGCAAAATGAAAATCAACTTCAGTTTAACTTAAAAATACGGAAAATCACTCTTTCACGCTAAAATAGGCTCTTTAGAGATAAATGTTATAAATAAAAGTTGTAGATCTTTCAATTTCCTATAAATTTTATTATATACGTCTTATTGTCGTAAAATGCATCCTAAGGCTGAAATTTAAAAAAACATCGATTTTTTTTAACGTTTTCGTGAGAAGAAAAAAAAACAGAAAATTGGTAATTACCGCTAAACTAAGCGTTATACAAAAGAATATTTGAAATAAAAGTTGTAGGATTTTAAATTCTCTACAACTTTTATTACATACATTTTTGCGGTAAAATGCATAACTTATTTAAGTCGCAATCTTAAAAAATACAATTTTTTTACGAGAAAAAACCTTTCCAAGAATTTCAGCAGACATGGCGCCTACCCTATCTTGTAGAGCATAAACAATTTAGTAAATGAGGCGATTTTTAAAAAACATCGTAGGAGCCGTTTTTGAGAAAATCGCCAAAAAGGGAAAAATGGCACGAATAAACTACTTATGGTTGACCGATTTTGATGAAAATGTTCGTGTCGGGCCCAGTAGTAGTATCTAACTTAATTTTCAAGTTTGAAGTTAGTATGATGTTCCATTCTTGAGATATTCTGTTCACACAGACTAATCGCTAAAAACATGTTTTTGGGTTCAGGGGGTCTAAAAACGTGTGAAACCGGTGAAAACTCGATTTCGAAAAATCGACATGAAAACAATAGGCTACTTTCCTTCCTATACATTCATATAGGCAAGAGAAAGTAAAAAGTTAAATTATTTTTTTGTTTTTTTTCTATAATTTGTATAATTTTGAGAAAATAAATTAAGTTCCATATTTCAAAGTAATTATTTATCCGATTTTAACCTTCTTCCCGCTGATTCCATCACATTAAAAAACTAGTCTATTTACATTAATTTTAATATTTTACTTATTTTATTATATTAATTATTTAGTAATTAGCATTTCACACTTATATGTAGAAAACAGAGAAAATGGCTCATGATTCAAAACGCTATGGCTCAAGTTCGTAAAAGGATGGAAGGGGGTTATTTTATTAGAGATTACCAATTTCTGGATCCACCCTCCACCGCTAGTTTTCAGGATTTGTTTTACCGGTGACAAGAAAACCTGTACTCATTTCTTTATTTCATTTCTTAGTGAATTTAAAATCAGTGAGTACACACTTGTATAGTAGCCTACCACCTAATGAAATCCATGAATCATGTACATGTTAATTTATATCTTCGGTTGCAAAAAAGAAACATGAACATTTGTGGACGAGTTCAAAATCCTTAATGAGATCTGAATTATAATTCTAGAACATTATGAACTTAACCATCAATGACGCAATTGAGAGATCCTAAAATAACGACGTATAAAATACTAAATTTATATTGTTTTGTTACGTTTGGATTCATTAAGAATTAAAAAAAAGTAGGACGGGTGGAAAGAAACCTTGAAAAAGAGGAAAGATAATTGTTTAAATTACAAGACACAAAACATGTTAAATATCTTAAATATTAGTGGGAATTCTTAATAATTACTTGAAGAAAATTTTCCGCTACTGTATTTTGTTATTGAATGAGAATCAAAAAGGTTATTTACTGTTTACAAACAAATTTACCAGATTTCTTACTTAAAAATTTTACCTTGTTATTACAAAGTTAAGCCAACTAACTGACGTCATCTTTCACATTATTACTATTTTAAAAAAGAAACTAACTCAATAATAACTTCGATACGAGAAAAATAACATTTGCGAGTCTAAAGAAATACTTATTTATCGGGTTTGAAGTCTACCTAATTAAAAAAATAATGCCTCAAAAACCACAGCTTATAAATTATTATAGATCTTAGTTTTGTGGTCTTGAACTGGAAAATTTTTTTTTACGAGTGAGCGATTTATATTGTAAGTACATCGTGTACTAATAACTTTGTTATGTTCTTTTTAATTCAAAACTACACGATTAATAATTTTTTTAATTTATTATTTTCTGTCTCTTGCCTATATAAATATATATAGGAAGGAAAGTATTGTTTTCATGTTGATTTTTCGAAATCGACTTTTCACCGGATCTACACGTTTTCAGTCCCCCTGAACCCCAAAAAATGTTTTTAGCGATTGGCCTCTCCGTGTGTGCGCGCGTGCGTGTGCGCATTCGTGAACAAAAAATCTCAAGCACGGAACAAAGTTGAAACTTGAACTTAAGTTAGGTACCACCAGAGGACCCGGCATAAACATTTCCATCAAAATCGGTGCACTGGAAGTCCACCGATTTTGTAGTAGTTTATTCGTGTAATTTTTCACTTTTTTGCGATTTTCTCAAAAACGGCTCTTACGATTTTTTAAAATTTTCCTTATTTACTACATTTTGTATGCTCAACAAAATAGGGTAGGCGCACGTCTGCTGAAATTCTTATGGAGGCTGTTCTCTCGCAGACAAACGGTTTTTTAAAGATTTCAGCCTTAATATGCATTTTAGCGCAAAAGTGTGTACAATAAAAGTTGTAAAAAATTTAAAAACCTACAAGTTTGTTTGTATAACGCTTAGTTTAGCGGTAATTAGTGATTTTCTGTTTTTTTTGAATAAAAATCTGTAAAAAAATTGAGTTTTTAAGATTTCGGCCGTAGTATCCATTTATCGACAAAAATTCATAATCAGATTAGTAGGAAATTAAAAGATCTACAACTTTATGTCAAGCATACTTCTCTACAGAACCTAGTTTAGTGTGAAAGTGATTTTCCGTATTATTAAGCCAAAAAAGCTTGGGTTTTATTTTACATCATTCACTCACGATTAAAATTAGGTTATGTTTTCAAGGTTGGTTAATTATTTTGTTTTTTGAATGTTTTATTACTAATATTAGGTAATATTGTTCATTATTTCCATTAGCAAGAGAAAGTCGTGTGAGTGTTTCACACCCGATTTTTATAATTATTTAGAGGCTTATTAAGATTTTTTAAATTATAAAAGTAGCCTACTTAGTTTTCATTTTAAAATAGATTTTATATGTAAAACGCATGTTAAAAAAATTTGAATTATCACAAATTTCGGATTAATGAGGTTTAGTATAGCGAGGTTGTTGATTACAATATTTTATTATAAGTAACGTAATGCAAGACAATATTTGCCGTTCAAACCGAATTAACATCCGATTTATCAAAATTAGAATCTTTTCTGTTATTCCCCCTCAGCATAATTTGTCACATTTTGTTTAATGTATCTTACTATGTATCTTACAGTATTGTACAGTATTACCGTACAGTATTACAGTAATATGCCCAAAACGGGCAGGTGGAGTGTTATTTTAATTGCACTCTATCCGTTTGGTCCAGGGCTAAAAAAAAATAGTTCTGTTTCTTATCACATAGTCAGCCACTTATATGACTGAACTATTTAAGAACAGAAGATGCAGAGGTGTAAAAGATACTAGTCAGAGTTATCTCCTCTGAGAGTAATGAATTTCACTATGCAGCCAGACCCTGTGGTGAATAAAGTGGAGGTGTCATTTGCAGAGTGGAAAGTGAGTGCTTTTCGGAGGGCCTGGCATGCTGATAAGCATACTCTTTCAACTCAGTGAGGAAGGCAATGGTAAACCACCTTACTCCTCGTTTTTACTTAGTAAAACCTCTAGAGGTTCAAACCAGCCTTTCGGCTGTTGACCTAAACAACAACAACATTACAGTAATATATCTTACAGTATTTTTAACGATAAAAACGGGAAAATATTGTAAAAAAATCCTACATTATTTCCTTCAAGTTAAGGTTAAATATAGGTAGGATAATACATTACTTTTTCTCAATATTGTTACTATAATGTAATAATGAAATATAAACTTATTGAGTACATGACATCATCAATTAAATTAATCATTAAATTAATTTAACATAATTAAATTAATAAAAAAATATTCTATAAAAATTCACTTATCTTCCTTATTACACTTATAACACTTACCAGCATGTCCTACCCGCTCGTCTGCGGGAGGTAGACCCCTTTACCATTGTAATATAAAAATAAAGAAAAAAATCTGGTGTGAAACACTCACACAACTTTCTCTTGCCAATATAAACAATTAACAATAAACCTAATATTAGTAATAAAACATTAGAAATAAACAAAAAACTAACCTCAATAAACATAACCTAATTTTAATCATGAGTGAATGACGCAAAATGACAATCAAACTCAGTTTGGCTTAAAAATACGGAAAATCACGCTTTCACGCTAAACTAGGCTCTGTAGAGAAAAATGCTCTAAACAAAAGTTGTAGATCTTTTAATTTTCTATAAATTTAATTATATACACTTTTGTCGTAAAATGCATACTAAGACCGAAATGTTAAAAAAATCGATTTTTCTCACGTTTTCGTGAGAAAAAAAACAGAAAATCGCAAATTACCGCTAAACTAAGCGTTATACAAAAAAATGTTTGAAACAGAAGTTGTAGGTTTTTAAATTCTCTACAACTTTTATTATATAAGTTTTTGCGCTAAAATTTATATTAAAGCCGTAATCTTAAAAAAACAACGTTTTTACGTGAAAACAGCCTCACCGAGAATTTCAGCAAACATGGCGCCTACCCTATCTTGTAGAGAATAAAAAATTGAGTAAAATAGGCGATTTTAAAAAAAATCGTAGTACCAGTTTTTGAGAAAATCGCAAAAAAGTGAAAAATTATACGAATAAACTACTACTTCCGGTTGACCGATTTTGATGAAAATATTCGTGTCGCGTCCGGTAGTGGTATGTAACTTAAGTTTCAAGTTTCAAGTTCGTACGATGTTCCGTTCTTGAGATATTCTGTTCACACACAGACACACACAGACACACACACACACACACACACACACACACACACACACACACAGACCAATCGCTAAAAACATGTTTTTTGGGTTCAGGGGGTCTGAAAACGTATAGATCCGGTGAAAACTCGATTTCGAAAAATCGACATGAAAACAATACTTTCCTTCCTATATATTCATATAGGCAAGAGAAAGTAAAAGAACAGAATTAAATTAAATTAACATCATGAAATGCAAGTAAATAATTTAGTAATTTTCAATAAATAGTTTAACGTTAACTTGAAAACAAACAAAAAATTAACGTTAACTTGAAAAATATTGATAAATGATTATTTAAAATATTTTTCCCGTTATCATTAAAAATACTGTAAGATTAGGGCCTACATACGAAATATCCACAAAATATAACAAATTATGCTGGGGGAATAACAGAAAAGAGCCCAAAATCATATAAAACTTCTAGATTTTATTGTCATTTAGGTATCTACTTTTGTTTTAAGTTTTTATAGATAACGTCAAGTAGCTGTAAACGTTTAAAGCACCGTCTGGTTTGTATAGCGGTCACGCCAACTGGATTCTATACCAGGGGTCCTAGGTTCAATTCTTGCATCACTCATTTTTATCTATCACCCTTCACCGTCTAAATTAGCCTTAATGGCTACAACTGTCCGACGTAAAAGAAAATAGAAATAAATAAAAGTTTAATAAACATGTCTAAAATGAACATCTCCCAGGAAGACATCTAGGATCGTCCCACATATCGCCAGATCAGGCGGACGGTGTACATGGAGGATGGAGACGGGCCTCGGAGTCGGAGGGTCCGGATGGCAGAACAACGCCAGGCCCTCAGCCAAAGAATGAACACCTTCTGGGCTGACCAGAAGTTAAGCGCTCTGAGAATATGCGGTCTCAAGAGACCATAACGCTCTAAAACAAAAAGTTTAATCGGTCTTTTTGCAACTAGTAGATAACTATAAATTTTTTAGGTGATTTTACTTCTTTCATAAAGCTTTTTCTGGTAATTTTTGTAAAGAAATGGTCAACATATTCTAGGACTACACCCACGTGTAGAAACGAATTCGATATTAAACCTAAATAAATTTTTCTGGCCGAAATATCCCCAGTTTTGATAGATCGAAACAATTTTGATTCAGAAATAAGCTCACTTTTAGAATTATTTGTAACAGACAGAAATAAAAATAAATCTTCGTTATTTAAAAGTTTGTTTACGGCATCTAAGAACCGCTCCCAAAGAAAAGTGATGTCAATAATATTAGTAATTACTCGAACTGTAAAAATATAACGTGTCATGCTAAATTTTAAAGAATGAATTACATTTTAATAACAGTAACTTATTAAGATGCAAGTTTTTAGCGAAATTGCATCACAACTTAATACGTAATTCACGTAAAAATATGTAATTACATACAATAACAAACACTTTTTGAATAATAAAAACACGAGAATTCATAGAAATAACAATGAAGTAATAAAACACTTAATTATGTTCATGACTTAATGTTTTTAAGTCCTCGTGGGTAAATTAGAATAAAAAATAAATTTCGAAATTATTATTAATATCTCAAATTACACGAGTCCTACAACAGCAATGGCGTATTGGAGTAATTTGTGTGTTTGGTGTAAACTTGTTAATACGTATTAGATCCCGCCTCGTCTATGATTAGTTATGAAAGAAAAATATTCAATATATTTAATAAAATAATATATAACAGTGTTAATATATTTTGTAATATTTGATATTTGTTAGTTTAAGAGAGGATCGCATTCGTAATGAAGTAATAAGGAATGAATGCGGTGCCCAACCATTGTTGAACACTATAAGGAGATACAAAGAAAAGTGGTCAGAGCATGTGTTAAGAATGTCCCAAGATCGCCTTCCATTAAATGCATTGATCCATAATCCGACAGGTAAAAGATGTATTGGTAGACCGAGGAAGAGATGGACGCCGGAACAGGCTAACGCACAGCCTAATCCATGAAGACGACGACGACGACGACGACGACGACGACGACGACGACGACGATGTTAGTTTAAATATTTTTTCATTTAAAAACTAATTATAAATTTATTTTCTTTTTTACTTTATTTAAAGTCGCATCAACAGTTTGTTTGTTATCAACTACGGTGGATTATGCAAATGGTTGGGTTTTGATTAGTGAACATTTCCATACCCTAACCGGGAATATGTTTTTTCAGTCTTGTTGTATGGAGTGGAGTCCTGGACTCTAACAAAAGAACGAACCAACCGACTAGAAGCCTTCGAACTCTGTCTCTACAGAAGGATTCTGAAAATACCATGGACCCATAAAGTGACCAACGTTGAAGTTCTGCAAAGAATGAAGAAAACCACAGAACTTGTTAATATTGTGAAAGCAAGGAAGCTGCAATATTTGGGTCATATCATGAGGAATTCGTAACGTTATGAACTGTTACAACGCATCCTTCAGGGAAAGATAGATAGCAAGAGAAAGCCCGGTAGGAGAAGAATATTCTGGCTTGGGAACTTGCGAACCTGGTTTGGTAGTAAAGTCAAAATAGCCATGATGGTCGCCCACATCCGTAGTGGATAGGCACTCAAAGAAGAAGAAGAACCGGGAATCGAACCCGGGACCTCTGCGTTGTATTAATTATAAATTTGTAAGCCTAAAATGGAATATTACCCACCGGGTTGGTCTAGAGGAAAAGTCCGTCGCCTTGGTTTAGCTGTTTTAGTTTAGCACCTGATTTTTGAAGACATAAGTTCAAATCCTAGTAAAGGTAGTTACTTTTATACGGATTTAAATACTAGATAGTGGTTACCGTTGTACTTTGAAGGTTAGAGTTCAATTAATAATACTTTCTTAGGAGTGGTCAGCCTGGGTCTGTACAAGACTTTTACACGTCATACACATTATCCTCATCTCATTGGGTCACTTTTGGTCATGGTTTTAGGCCATTTCCGATCGATACCGGAACTTTAAACCCAATGATTTCTGTATCTACTCTTTAAAAGTAATCGAATAAACTATTTTTGTTTCCTAATTCCGACGTTGATTTCTTGACTTCCGGTTTTGGGCCAATTCCGGTCGATACCAGAACTTCAAACCCAATGATTTCTGCATCTACTCTTTAAAAGTAATCGAATAAACTATTTTTGTTTCCTAATTCCGACGTTGATTTCTTGATTTCTGGTTTTGGGCCAATTCCGGTCGATAACAGAACTTCAAACCCAATGATTTCTGCATCTACTCTTTAAATGGAATGGAATAACACTATTTTTGTTTCCGAATTCCAACTTTGATTTCTTGACTTCTGGTTTTGGGCCACTTCTGGTCGAAACGGGAACTTCAAACCCAATAAACTTTTTGTGTAGATTACAAATCTAAAACCGTTTGTTGCTATCTCTGCGTTTTCTGACTTAGATTTTTTGACTTCCGGTTTTGGACCACTTCCGGTCGAAACTAGAACTTTAAATCCAAATTTGGCCCACGACGTTTTGTGTAGATTGCGAATCCGAAACTGTTTGTTGATACGTCTTGTAGTTTCTCACATCTGGGCGTGACGGACGGACGAACAAAACAAAATGATAGATGACAATTTTAAAAATTGTCACCAGCAACGATTGAATTTTATTAGTTAATTTTTAAAGATATTACTCCGAAGTTACCGCTATCTACATATACATGAAATTAGTTACCTTCATTATACTACCTCGAAACTTTGCTATCACAAGCCTGATATTTAACAAATTATATAGCTGTAGATGATGAAGGGCCAAAAAAAATCAATCAGTTTGTCTTTCCTGCTTAGACACTTAAATGACTGAACAATTTTATGAACTTAGGAAGAAGATGTAACTGAAGTTAATCGATTTTACCTCCTAATCGGAAAGTAATAAATATGAGTATTTAGTAAAACCCTGCGTTGAATGAAGTGAAGAGGTTATTACAAAATGGAAATACAAATAAAAAGCCGTCCCGTGGTGTAGTGGTCAGCGCAACTGGCTATTATGCCGGGGTCCCGGGTTCGATTCCCGGTCAGGTCTGGCAATTGTTTCATCTGTAAATCACCACAAATCACCACATATCATTACCTACTCACAAGCCCAAGGCTTATGTAGGCATCATCACTCAATAAAAAAATAAACCGTAATTTTCAAGCAAGTGAGGACGCGATTGTACACCACCTTACATTCTTTATTTGCCTTCGTAAATCTTCTATGGACCCAAATCCCGTTTTGATGTGGCAGCTTTTCTTAAACCCGGGTTATAAAAAGTTTAGTTTCTGTACTCTACGGCAATGGAAAATCTTAAATTCATAGAAAATCAGCAAGTTGAGAGCTTCAATTTGAAAAAAATACTAATCGGAGTTAATCAAACTGGGAAAAGGAAACCCTTTTCTTTATTAACACAAAGACAGTATGTTGTTTAGGTCATCAGCCTAAAGGTTGGTCCATTTAGAACGGAAATAACCAAGTTTAAAAAAACCGCTGTAATTCCTTTACCCATTGAACTAAAAGACTGAATTTTAGCTGAAATTAATTAAAAAACATGCAGGAACACTATTCTACTCGTAAAACGCGATATTTTTCCTCTTTAAATTGATCGTGCTACACGTTCTGAAACATGGACAAAGTGAAAAATGCGCTAAAAAACGGGTAGATATTTTGTTTCCAAATCGTTGAAAAAAGCCTAACACAATCCCGAGTTTCGTAATTTATACGAATAAATTAGCAAAAAACCAAGCTTTTAAACGAGCCGTACCAGAACTTTTTATGTTTCTTACTTGATGAGGTAGGCCTACGCGTTCCTAACGCAGGCTTCATCTTTCATTCTACGTACTGTAGTGTCTTTTACACCTTTTACCTTTTCTGTTCTTAAATGTTTCGGTCATACAATTGGCCGACCATGTGATAAGAAACGGAACTATTTTTTGTAACCCTAGAACTGGCAGATCGAGTGCAAATAATTTAACACTCTACCTGTCTGTAATGAGCAGATATATAGTATACTAATATTACGTGAACAGAGCATATTTAAACCATGAGTACTGAGTTCAAATAATCAAAGGCTATTAAAAGTTATTTCAATCATTTAATTCATAGTATAGTACGTATTTTATAGGCCTACCGTGAGAAAAACACTACACACGTGTCTGGTATCGTCACCCTATCAACATTAATCATAACAAATGATGTTATGATACGTCACACAATTTAATAACAGCTTTAAACGTCACTTAATAAAGCAATTGTAACTTGGAAAATCACAAATACGTAATAATAGTAATAGGATGCATTACGCAGCGTAATAAACATTGCAATAGTTGCACGATTATATTAAAATTTTTTACTACGGTAGCTAGTAAAAGCGTCCTTGCCTATTGTAGGAATTCTGTTCTTGGGATAATAGCCAATAATCCCAAACAACAGGATATTAATATAAATTAAAAATTTAATTCTTCATAAATTAACATTAATAAAATCAGTAATAACTTAATTATACAGAGTGTCCCACGAGTAATCCGACATACTGAGGTGTATCCTCTCATCAAAAAATGAAAAATTTCATATAAACACAAGTCCGGAATCGCTTCGTTAGCGATTTACAGCCGGCGAAAATTTTCGTCTGGGTTTCAAACATTTGCATTAATTAAATTTTTTTGTTTATTTCCTGTCTTATTCTCCATGTGTGTTCTGATTAATTAAAAACCCAATTTTGACAGTTTGTGTTTGTTCTTATTGGTCTATTTTACAGCATAAGAAATAATATTAGACGTTTAGTAGCATACAAATACGTAATGGTGTATTTAAGAACAGATATAGGGATTTTATCGCTATTAAATCTTCATAAAAAGATTTGTACAGGTACGTAAATTCTGACAGAAGGAAGGGCAAGAACCCATCAATTGATCCTAACCTAACAATTTGTAGTATTGTGCCTAACCTAACAACGTTATGGGAATTAAATGACGTAATCAATGTAATGAATTATAATAAAAACAATAGATTAATATTCCAAACTTAACAACTTTATTATTGTGATATCATTCCCATTTTTCACGTGATATCTCACAATCCTCTTCATATTTCATTTCACGATCTAATGTAACGTAGTAACGTAGAATACAAATGTCAATGTGCTTCGTGACATGACACTATTGTTAACTACTACAATGAAAGAACAACTGATTACTTAGTGACGTAATTATTAAGTTATTGTTTGTATTTTTTCTCCTAAGAAATTAAAATAATAATGACTAGGTATTATAGTACGTAAAATGAAAGATGAAGCCTGTGTTTGCAACCACGTATCTCACCAAGTAAACATTAAAATTTCAGGTACGGCTCGTTTTAAAGCCTGATTTTTTATTATTTTATTCGTATAAATTACGAAAAACGGGAGTGAATTAGGCATTTTCTAGCGATTTAAAAACAAAATATGTACCCGTTTTTTAACGCATTTTTCTCTCAGTCCATGATTCAGAACATGTAGCACGATCAATTTTGAGAGGAAAAATATGGCGTTTTAGTATATAGTGTTTCTGCATCTTTTGTAATTAATTTCAGCTAAAATTTAGCCTTTTGGTATAATTGGTTAAGGAATTAAAGCGTTAAAAATTTTTTTTTATTTTCGTTCCTGATATACGTGTAACGAGTTAGAACAACGCTATAGTATCCCTTTAATTAATTATAAAAAGTAAAAAAAGATGTTACAACAATTTTTATAGGTCAATTTTTTGGCTTTTTCGAATAGGGCTGAAGGAACCCGTTTTAGTATCTTTCAATCGGTCAGAAATAAGTTTGTCGGTTGGGGTGTATCCTTTACGATGAGGAAAAACGGTAAAAACCATCTGCAACCACCCCTTTTTGAGATATAAGCATTTTTTTGAATTTTTCAGTATTTAGGCTTTTTGAAAAAAAAAATGCAATTACAGCACAAATAAATGTAAATGTGAAGGTTTTTTTCAGTAGCATGAGAAATATTTAAAAAAATGCATTAAAAATGTGCGTTCGGCAGTGAGTTTTTAACGTGTTATATTGCAGAGGAACGCTGTAGAGTATGGTTTTGAACTAAGTAGAAGAAACCCACAAGTGAAAACATTTCATTTTTATGCAGTTACGTAGTATCTGGCTCATCTTTGGCACGAAACAGAGCGTACAATGGGATATCACTTCACCCCCATTTTGAATTAATAAAACCTCCTAAAAATCTACCTTTCCTTTAAAAAAAATCCTTTAAATTTAAAATAATTATTTGTAGTGTAATTTAATTCCCTTATTAATTAAAGGGATACAGCGTTGGTTCTAACTCGCTACGTCCATCAGAAACGAAAATAACATTAAAAAAAAGCGCGGTAGGCCTAATTCTTTTACTCCTTTGCACTTAGCTGACTTTAATAAGAAAACATGCAGGAACACTCCTGTAAAACGCCATATTTTTCCACTTCAAAATGATCGTGCAACATGTTCTGAAACATGGATTATAGCTTAACGAACTAGAGACTGCAGATGAAGGCGGAGCATAGTGACCTAGATCACAGCACAGAGCCAATTGGCTATCGTTAATCGTATCCTGCGTTGTCACGTTGTGGTCCCGCTGTGAATGACAGCTTAACAAAAAGTCAGCTGGAGTATGGTGGACCACGGTTACTTTTCTAGACCATGAACAATATACGTAGTGACAAGCCCCGCCCTGACTTCATCTGGTCACCAGCAACAGCCGACGCACGATGCGTACGGTGTCGGTCTGTAATACTTTACTAGTCTTTAATAATGGTGTTTTGTGTGATTTCCGGGTGTTCTCATCACGATAGACACCAAAAGGTGTTGTGCATTAAGTTTCACCGTTTTCCAAAGGTCAGTGAAACTAGATTGAAGTGGATAAATGCTTGCAAGCAGGCCGATTCATTTTCTGCTGATGGTCGCGTGTGTTCAGTACATTTCGACGAATCGGATTATGTACGCGATTTAAAGTCCGAGTTGCTATGTCTTCCATTGAAATGTGTCCTAAAGACGAATTCAGTCCCACATTTGAATTTCCCGATTTGTAGTGCCGTTCTACGTCCGGTAATCCCGACTTGTAGTGAACGTAAAAATCGAGCACAGAAACAACACGCTCGTAAGGAAGTTTATGATATTTTAAACTCATCATCCTATTACAACACAAGCAGTTCACAAAATGAAGGGATATCCAACTTCATAAAGGATGGTAGGCCTCGTTTTAATGAAGAACCGCCAAATTTTTATATTGCGTAGTCAGAAGAAACTGATCTCTTAAAACCTGAAAACGCCGAATTGAAAGAAGAAAACAAGTTACTTAGGGGAAAACTTCAGGCCGCAAACGAAGAATTAATTATTAAAATTAAAATCAATTTTCCGTGTAAACATACCTGAATAGCTATGTTTATAAAAACAATGCAATAATCCTACTGTCACTACGCAACGGCCGAGTTGTTGGGGACCAGACTACGTTATCATTCATATTATATCTCACTGCTGCAGCTGGGCGTGACCGCTACCGTCTAGCATATACAGTTAGTAACCGTGGATGGAACGGAGTGTGACTTAGCGAAGGGGCAACCTCACACCCGACCTTGGCTGTTATTGAGTAAATCTCACCTGCAGTTCGTTGGGGTATAAGTAAAAACCGTGCTAAAAACGGATACATTTATTTTGTTTTAAAAGCACTAGAAAATGGCTAATACACTTCAGTGTTTTGTAATTTATACGAATAAAATAACAAAAAAACTAAGCTTTCTAATGAGCCTTACCTGAAATTATATGTTTTTTACTTGGTCAGATAGTTGGTTCTAAGAACGCAGGCTTCATCTTTCATTTTACGTACTGTAGTAGTTTAGTACTAAATCCTTGTATAAAGTACCGACATTATAAGATGGTCAACATTTTACTCATCTATCGAGGTAAATGAACTAATGGACCAATGCCACCTCTGCGTTTTCTAGATGTTAAAAACCTTCGCCGACATTTTGGCTCCGTCATCACTAAACCACTTAATTTTTTACTCTCCTGGATTCAATCTACAGTAGGTATACGATGAGAAAAATATTTACAGACGATGGTTGCAACAACTTTGCTACCCGTATTTCAAGTAATCTTTTCGTTCATGATTCCATTGGAGTATTTTGGTTATTGCTGATATTTACACACTATTTATGAATAAAGTTACACAATTTATTTTAACCTATAATTGGGCTGTGTAACACAAACTTTTAATTACTCAGATTGATTACATTTTAATTTAATAATCAAACTACACAGGAGTGTCAATTATCCGAACGTTAGTCATCCGAACTGTCAATTATCCGAACCACCGTAGATGGGAAAAAATACATATTTGCTCACATAATTATTTACATTGATAAGAGAAAGTCATGTGGACGTTTCACACCAGATTTTTTTATACAAAGTTAATAATAATAAAGGTTAATGTGCTATTTATAACTGATATACTTTTTAAACTTTACATATTAGTAGAAGACATTTTTTACATGTGTTTTTAATATGTGGTAGAAACGTCCTGTGATGTGTTGAACAGCAACCGATTTCAGCTCCAGTCAATGTTCTGAATCTGAAGAGACAGTGGGATTATGCAGGTGACAAACACAAGAATAACATAAAACAAAAGTATATAACAAATTTTATCTTACAGCTGACAAGGGTTTAAAGATAACGGTACAGTACAGTAGGCCTACATTCTGTACTAAACATTATAAAAAAAACAGTTTTGGTTTTATAGTTACCTAGTGTATAATACACATACAATATATTTGCTCATACTGTATAATATTTATATTTAACTTAACGTAAAATTTTATATTATTTAACGTCTACTTTATGGTAAAAAATTAAATTAAAAAAAACTTTAAAAAGTAAAAAAATAATATGTATATTGGTCCGTAGGTTTGACATTGTCGCATTGGGGGTCCGCTATAAGTTACAGAAAAGAACTTGTATTACTCAGCGGTATCCCGACGCGACGAAGTCAAACCTAAAGGGCCAAAACATATTTTACTTTTTAATGGTTTTTTTGTCGGGGTTTTGAAATTTTTAATTAAATTTTTTTCATAATTTTTAAAATACATGCTCATAAATATTACTAGAACATTTTTTTACAGATTTTCATGAAAAACAGAAAATCACTAGTTGCTGTTGAACTAAGCGTATTACAAAAAAAGTTTGGCATAAACATTGTATGTTTTTTAAAGTTTTAGGTAGAAGAATTTTAGTAGACATGGCACGTACCCTACCTTATAGAGCATAAAAAATGTAGTAAATGAGATGAGTTTTAAGAAAAACGTAAGAGCCGTTTTGGAGAAAATCGCAAAATAGAGGAAAATAGCCCTAATAAACTACTACTTCCAGTTGACCGATTTAGATGAAATCATAATTATTATACAAGCTAAGAACTCGTAGCTAAGAACACTTTAGATCTAGTCACCTTTCAAACAAATAAACAATATCAAAATCGGTTCATCCGTTTGGGAGCTACAATGCAACAGACAGATACAGACATTATACTAATAACGACCCTCTTTTTCCGTCGGAGGTTAAAAAGTTAAATTAAGGATTTAGATATCTCTAACAAATTAATATACTAAAGTATTCTTTTATGCTTTTATATCTAACCTTACAATTTATACTGTCCGTCTAAAATTTGATGGCCTCCGGCAGACAAGAGCAATATGCGGATTGTAAAATCATTTCAGAAAACATTTCTATTTTTTTAGTAACAAAAACTTGTCGGGAATACCGTATTTTATAAAACAAAGAATTTCGCATATTTTTGTTCTATAAAATTATTTAAAAAAATCACGCTTAAAGAGATAATGTATAATGGAGTAAAAGTTTTTTTTTCAAAACAGTCTTCGTAACTTAAAAAGCAATGATTTTCTGTTAAATTTTATTGCATCATCGTTTTCCATAATTATTACAGAACAAATCTGCCAAATATTACGTTAATCCGGGAAATAGTTGTTGAACAATGACGAAGTATTTGAAAAGATACGGGATTTTCTTCTAAAACAAAACTTACTAATGCAAATAATTAACAATAAACCTAACATTAGTAATAAAATATTAGAAATAAACAAAAAACTAACCTCAATAAACATTAGTGAAATACGCAAAATTAAAATCTACCTCACTTTGACTTAAAAATACGGAAAATCGCTCATTCACGCTAAACTAGGCACTATACAAAAAAAAGCTTTAAATAAAAGTTGTAGATCTTTTAATTTTCTACAAATTCTATTATACACACTTTTGTCGTAAAATGCATTTTAAGGCCAAAACCTTTAAAAAAACAATTTTTCACACGTTTTCGTGAGAGAAAAAACAGAAAATCGCTAATTACCGCTAAACTAAGCGTTATACAAAAAAATATTCGAAATAAAAGTTGTAGAATTTTAAATTCTCTACAACTTTTATTATATAACGTTTTGCGCTAAAATGCATATTAAAGCCGCAATCTTAAAAAGAAAATGTTTTTACGCAAAAACAGCCTCACCCAGAATTTCAGCAAACATGGCGCCTACCCTATCTTGTAGAGCATAAAAAATGTAGTAAACCAGGCGATTTTAAAAAAAATCGTAGGACCAGTTTTTGAGAAAATCGCAAAAAAGTGAAAAATTATACGAATAAACTACTACTTCCGGTTGACCGATTTTGATGAAAATGTTCGTGTCGGGTCCGGTAGTGGTATGTAACTTAAGTTTCAAGTTTCAAGTTCGTACGATGTTCTGTTCTTGAGATATTTTGTACACACACACACACACACACACACGCACGCACGCACACACGCACGCGCGCACACACACAGAGACCAATCGCTAAAAACGTGTTTTTTTGGGTTCAGGGGGTCTGAAAACGTATAGATCCGGTGAAAACTCGATTTCGAAAAATCGACATGAAAACAATACTTTCCTTTCTATATATTCATATAGGCAAGAGAAAGTAAAAAATCTGGTGTGAAACACTCACACAACTTTCTCTTGCCAATGCAAATAATTAACAATAAACCTAACATTAGTAATAAAATATTAGAAATAAACAAAACACTAACCTCAAAAACATAACCTTATTTTAATTAATGAGTGAATGACGCAAAATGAAAATCGTAATTATGAAATGATAATCGTAATTTTCTTAAAATGGTTTTACAATCCGTATATTGATCCCCTTTGCTGAAGGCATCAAGTTATAGACAGATTACTTAGGCTACTTAATTTAAGAAGCAAATAAGACATATAACAATATATAGACCTAATTTCAGTAATCCGATCGCAACTTGGTCCGATCCAAGTGGGTTAAGAGAGAGACCCGTATACATAAAAACTTTTGCTACGTAGGGTTAGTTGGTGTTTAGGTCATGAGCAAAATGGTTGGTTTGAACCTCTAAGGGTTTTACTACGTAAAACGAGAAGTGAGGTGATTTATATTTCCCTTCCTCACCGAGTGGAAATATGTTTATCAGCATGCCAAGCCTCTGAAAAGCATCTACTTTCCACCCTGCAAATGACACCTTCACTTCATTAATCACAGGGTCTGACTGTATAGGCCTAACGATGAAATTAATAATTATTCTCAGAGGAGATAATTCTGACTAATTAATATTAGAGATAATTAGACTAATATTAGTGTATTTTACTGTGTGGCAAAGATTTGATTGCACCTTGCGGAGAGGAGCAGAATCGGCCCACTATATCTAACCTTCTCAATAACATTTCCTTTTTTTAAAAATATTTTAGAACACTGAAAAATTCTCTAATCCTATGTAAAATCATAATACGCATCTTTTTTGTCCTATTAACTTCTACGATAATATTTATACAAACTGTGAACACACTAATCTACTATCAATAACATTTTCAAAGGACAATCTTTAGAAGTGTTTAACTTTTGAAGGGGTCATCAAAATTGCGTGATTCTTTCACTAAAAATAAGTTCACTCTTTAAACTACATTTCGTTCGCTGCATGTACGTATATAAAAATAATTATAAGACGAAAACTTTACCTCACGACAAGACTTTTTCAAGTCCTGGCGTACTTCAATCAAAAGTTTTTTCAAAATAAGCGGCTACAGTATTGAAATCACTAACAAATATATATTTTCATTTGATCTGTAATTGTTCACGGTATAACACGATCCCGTATATCAAATTTTATCAATGTCAGACCTCCAGTTAACAAATAATCATCGTGAAAACGAAAAATTATTCTATTTCATGGCTGAATTGTGTTTCTTAAAATCACTAATAACTTTTTAACCGTCTCATTTATCGTAGAAGTTAATAGAACAAAAAAGATGCGTATCATGATTTTACAAACGACTTGCGCATTTTACAGTGTTATACAAATATTACAAATAAAAATATGAAGTTATTGAGAAGGCTAGTAGCGGGGCGATTCTGCTCCTCTGCAAGGGGCAATCAAATCTTTGCCACCCAGTACAACTCTACCTCTTCTGTTCTTAAATTATGTAGTAATTTAATTGGCTGACCATATGATAAGAAACAGAACAATTTTTGTAGCCCAGGAACAATTTCATAATTGGTGTAGTGGGCAGCGCAATTCTATAGCAGGGTTCTCCGGTTCGTTTCCCGGGGGTGAGGCCTGGAATTTTTTCATAACTTTTCATCGGCCGCCTATCAATCGTCTTCATTAGTAGTAATGTGCATAACAATTGAATAACAAACAAATTGCTGAGTAGGTTAACGTAGTCTCATTTAAGGTAGCAGGAATATTGTGTGAATGAGTCCTTAATTAGCAGTAAATATTTTAGCTGGAATTTCTCATTTCTTTCTTTAGAATTATTTAAATTAGTCTCTTATCTAGACCAAATGACTTTAATATAGTCTAGTAGTAGAGGTATAATTATGTAAGAACAATGTTCGGCTGTTAGCCAAATTTTGTTGTTTCTAATTGCACGCGTATACAAAATGCAACAAATTTTATAATATAATATTACAATGTAAATTTAAATAATTTGTAACATAAAAGATTATGTAAATTCTAGAAGAGAACGCCAAATATAATTTGTCAGTTTCGTAAAAGTTTAAATTTTTAAGTCTGGTGGCATTTAGAAAGCCAAATTTAAACTTCAGCAGTTTAACGCGGTTAGAAAAATAATAAATAACATTGTTCCGAAACTATACAACGCATAGGTCTTTTTCATAGCTTTTGACATCAGAAAAACCGTTCAATATTTATCTTCATCTTAATTAGACATAGGTCGAGTACCTAGATGAGCAACACATACTGTAATTTATTTCCTTTAATGGATACAAATGCATTAAACAATTCAAAATCCTAGCTTTTAAATAAACCCAATTTTCTGTTAAATTAATGTTTTCATATCTTTCACATGTTAACAAAAATAACCTGTTGTGCCGTGACGGATAAAACGATGGAACCGAAAATATCGGGATAATCGGGGTTTTACTGTGTATTATAATATTGTAACACCTAAGTCTAGGCTCGTTCGGGACCTGGGAATAATAAATATAAAAAACCTCCTTTAAACTCTTATAACAATTATTTATATACACGATTATGAATTGCAATTGAAATTACAAAATTAAATTAATGACAAAATAGTGAAGCTTAAACTAACTCAACTAATAAAAATCCCTTTCGTCAGACGATGAAAGGGATTTTTATTAGTTAAGTACCGTATTTTTCGGACGATAAGACGCATCGGACGATAAGACGCACCCTTGTTTTTCAAGGCATAAATTATCTAAAAATTATTTTGACTGATTTAAATTAGTTTTTTAATACAGGTAAATGTGATTTCTTTATTTGAAAAACAGCAAGTACAGAAGATACAATATAGGCTATATAATTATTTTATAGACATAAATTTACAAAAAAAACATGGATATAGAAACTGTAAGTACGTAAATTACTGCTATCGGTTTCATAATCATAGACACCCGAGTTTGAACCCTTGCATCTCCATAACTTTGAGTCGGATTTCAACATACTTTACATCAAAATTTACTTCATTTTATTCTGCGCTGACCTATAATAGTCCAATAATTTTAATATTGTTTAAAAGTTGCAATATCGAGGTTGGAAGACAAAAAGACCCGGTTTTTTTGATACCGCAACAAAGTTCATGCGTTTAGAGGCGTGTAACTCGATAAATATTTGACCGAAAAAGTTTGAAATTTTAACACAACATAGGCAATTATATTCTTACAGTGTGTACGAAATTTCAAATTCATACGTTATTTAAATTTTGATTTATTAACAATATTCTGAACCGTTGCTATCTCGGTAACCGTACGATCGTTCAGCTCGGGCAAACTATCATTTTATTCAGCGTAAAAACCTTTGTACAGATATGTTAACATGAAATATCGATTGACCAATGTTGTGGTAGAATTTTTAAAATTTTGAAAAATAGATTGGTAATGCGGGGGTGGGTGTTATCCATGTTGCTAGTTTGTGTACGTGACATTCTGTCGGACTGTCTACCTGAACTGACAGACTGCATTGTCAATTCAGGTAGATAATCAGATTCAGGCAACATGGTTAGTCTAATAGTAATTGATAATCCAATTTTTCAATTGTGCTTCAAGTTGAGGCCATTTGACAGCATGAGTTCGAAATTTACTGGTATGTTTCTTATTATCTGCCTTGAGTAATAAATCTTCTTGTTTCCGCCATTCCCGAATAATTTTTTCTGTTGGGGAGGTAAAAAATGCCTTTCTACTGCCCGAATGCCATTATCTTTTGCATATTGAACCACTTTTAATTTAAAAGCGAAAGAGTACGAAACATTCTTCACATTTTAAAATGCTATGATATTTTCCGTAATTAATATCGATACAGAAACTACTGTGTATGCTTAGAATCTTCAAGACGATACAGTTTAAAAACTACGGTACATCCTATATCATTGTATGTTATGTTTTGAAATCCCTAGTTATTGAACGTGTTTAAGTAGAGTAGGGTAGTATTAAATAAAAATATTATTATAGAAAGCATCTACCCTGAAATATAGCTAGCGTTCGGACCATAAGACGCATGGCAATTTTTAGGCCATTTTCCTGCGGAAAAAAGTGCGTCTTATCGTCCGGAAAATACGGTAAGTTGGATTAGATTATTATTATTATTTTATTATTATTATTATTATTATTATTATTATTATATTAATAATTGATTTTTCTTGCTTGGCTGTTAGCTTGGTTGTTTTTCTTATTGTTAGTGTTTTTATTCTTTCTCCTTGTTATCTTTACACGCTGTAGGTACGGTATCATTGCCAATCCCTGCACAAATTTACTTACAGGCTTATAGGCATATGTAGTTAGTTAAATGTTTTTCTTTGACGTTCCCTGGATTTACGTCCCTATAGGTAAGTACAGCGTTTCAAGGATTTCTATCTGTTGCTGCACTTCTTCTACTAATGTAGGTCGTCCCCGCTTCCATTAATTCCTTTCATGGAGGTTGGGATGGCTATAAGGGTGAGTGGAGGCCATCATTAAAAAAAATATTATTATTATTTTTATTAGTTTATTAGTTAGATTTTATTTTACGTCATGACTGGTGGTCATTTTTAAAAAGGCTTACCTTTGACTTATGGCAAACATCATTAGTGGTCTCTGTATTTACTTTTTAAGAGGAATTGAATGACTCTAATTTAGTTTCTAAATTCTGAATTTGATTTCTTGACTTCCGGTTTTCGGGAACTTCCAGTCTAAATTGGAACTTCAAACCAAATCTAGGCCCACTAACTTTTTGTGTAGATTACGAATTCGAAAACCGTTTCTTCCTGTCTCTTGTAGTTTCTGACATCTGGGTGGGACGGATGGACTGACGGACAAAGGGAAATGTTAGATGACAAATTTTAAAAATTCTCACCAATAAACATTATTTTACACTTAATAACAACCTCATAACCTACATCCTTGCCCATAACAGACAGGTGGAGTGTCAAATTATTTACACTCAATCTGTTCGTTGCAGGGCTAAAATAAATAGTTCAGTTTCTTATCACATAGTCAGCCAATTAAATGAACCATTTAAGGACAGAAGAGGTAGAGGTGTAAAAGACACTAATCAGAGTTATCTCCTCCGAAAGTAATAAATTTCATTATTCAGCCAGACCCCGTGGTGAATTTAGTGAAGGTGTCATTTACAGAGTGGAAAATATGTGCTTTTCAGAGGGCCCGGCATGCTGATAAGCGTACTTTTCCACTCAGTGAGGAAGGCAATTGTAAACCACCTTACTCCTCGTTTTACTTAGTAAAACCTCTACAGGTTCAAACCTGTCTTTCGGCTGATAACCTAAACAACAACCAACATCCAATTACTACAAAGTTTTATAGTAGGGCTACAGTCAGTCCTTTTCCTTCACGTACTTGTTACACTTTATACAAACATTTCCTGACGGCACTTACTCATTCATAACAGTGTGGCAACTTGAACTGAACTGTAGTCTACTGGCCGATAGAGGGCTACCGCCTTTAAATATCTGTGACGGTTGTCGTTTCTAGAACGGCAATAATTTTCTACATAATAGGAGTACAATAAGTCTTTTACACTTAGCCAGATGATCCTCATTTCCGAGAATTCGCATTGTAAACATTTCATTCATCGCAATCTATTATCATACTTCAATACACTCCACTTAATACAATACACAATTTATTAGCTTAACTACTATTGTAGTATCACAATTATAATATTGCAATATGTAGAGCTTAAGGACATCCACTCCCGTTTACCCTTTTGTTTCAAGTGGTCGAAATGCAAAAGCATCTCTGTTTTTTCCCTAAAAACACGTAGACGTATGCCACATTTCAGCTTTCTAGTTGAAAGGAAAATTAGAGGGTTAGTTGTGAGTGAGTAAGAGCTTTCGCATTTATTTACTCAGAAAATATGTAGTGTATATTAGGGCATAGTTACGTCGTAGCAATAAGTAAAGCCGTAGAAATACGCTGTAGTTTTTCAAGAATTTACAGAAATTTATTACGTAGCCTACCTACTTAAAAAAAATAAGATGTTCATTCTTATTTCATATCATTTGTCTTTTCAACATTCCACAAATATTCTTGTAACTTGTAAAGTTCAAAGCTGAACAAGACGAAATGTAATCACTAATAACAACAATGGAATATTACTTTTAATATATTTCAAAGACAGAAGACGACAAAAGATTAATCTTAAAAAAATGCTTTAAAACTAGCCTGCATACGAGAAAGAGAGGAATCTGATCACATCTTGGAAGTTTATCATTAGACACAATGCCGACACAAAAATAGCTAAAAAATTGACTATTTCTACTTAAGAGGTCAAACAACATTATGTAAAGAATGACAGAAACTTTTTAAAAAGATTTCTGAGGAAAATTTGAAGATTTATGTTTCAGCAAGATACAATTCTACAAGTTTTTTTAAAAACAATAACAGATACTTCAACGTTATACTGATGTCCTCATTCTGGCTAATAACATAAGGCGGTAATGAAGACAAATTTACTTTTCCTTTAAAACAATTTACAAAGACAAAATTTATGATCTTCATTATGCAAAGAGATTTCAGAAATTCTTATTTCATTAAATCTTCTTTGTAACTATAGAATCCTTACTTCGGTTGTTGTGGGTAATGGAATGGATAATTTTTAGTGGAATTTTTTAGTGATCTGTCCTGCGTCGTCACTCAGGACACATCTCTAAAAATCTGGCGTGAAATACTCACACAACTTTCTCTTGCAATGCAAATAATTAACAATAAATCTAACATTAGAAATAAAGAAATAACTAACCTCAATAAACATAACCTAATTTTAATCATATAAAAGACGCAACATTAAAATCGACCTCTGTTTGGCTTAAAAATACGGAAAATCGCGCTTTCACACTAAACTAGGCACTTTACAAAAAATGCTTTAAATAAAAGTTGTAGATCTTTTAATTTCCTATACATATTATTATATACTTTTGTCGTAAAATGCATACTAAGGCCGAAATCTTTAAAAAATAGATTTTTCACACGTTTTCGTGAGAAAAACAGAAAAGCGCTAATTACCGCTAAACTAAACGTTATACAAAATATTGTTTGAAATAAAAGTTGTAGGATTTTAAATTCTCTACAACTTTTATTATATACATTTTTGCCCTAAAATGCATATTAAAGCCGTAATCTTAAAAAAACAACGTTTTTACGTAAAAACAGCCTCACCAAGAATTTCAGCAAACATGGCGCCTATCCTATCGTGTAGAGCATAAAGTTTTTAGTAAATTAGGCGATTTTTAAAAAAATCGTAGGACCAGTTTTTGAGAAAATCGCAAAAAAGTGTAAAATTACACGAATAAACTACTACTTCCGGTTGACCAATTTTGATGAAAATGTTCGTGTCGGGTCCGGTAGTGGTATGTAACTTAAATTTCAAGTTTGAAGTTCGTACGATGTTCCGTTCTTGAAATATTCTGTTCACACACACACCAATCGCTAAAACATGTTTTTTGGGTTCAGGGGGTCTGTAAACGAGTATATCCAGTGAAAACTCAATTTCGGAAAATCGACATGAAAATAATACTTTCCTTCCTATATATTCATATAGGCAGGAGAAAGTAAAAACCATTCCAGTAGAACTAGATAGTCCCGAAAAAGTTACAGTTTTACCTACAATAATTATTTCTTATACAGACCAACGTCTGATTTGTTAATGTCAGTGAACCGAATACCGTTTGCCTATAAAAACAGATACTGCATAACGGCTAAAAACTTAGGTTTTTGCATCAATATTTTTAAGTTTTAGTATTAAAAAATGCTGATTTAGAAAATAATTTTAATTCTCTTAACTGACTACTTATTAATTTAGACGTTGGTTTATTTAAGAAATAATTATTATTAACCCTTTATAGGTCTGTGGTAAGTAAACTTACCACTGGCAATAAGGTCGATTTTTTTAAAGAATAAGCTGTGCAATTGAACCTTATTGGCATTTTATGGTTTTGTAGATGTTCTCTGGTAAGTAGGCTATCGGCATATTCAAATTAGCACGCAGCGACCATTTGCTTTGTGAGTTACACGAATGTGGTAAGGATTCATACCAGTGTACGCTACCATGTTGTTTTGTTGTTACTTTTGTACAGTGCTTAGAAAATGCCAGTTTTTTACAGGAAAGCAAGCATTCATGCTAATATAAAGTTAAGACAAGTTATTCGCTAAATTTTTCTGTTATATAGGGCTACAAGTTGTTTTAATAAGCATTCTTTCCACTAAATTTATTATGTGATTCCCATTTCATTAAACGTTCCTTGGTAAGTATACTTATTAGGACTTGACATAAAAAAATCTGGTGTGAAACACTCACACAACTTTCTCTTGCCAATGCAAATAATTAATAATAAACCTAATATTATTAATAAAATATTAGAAATAAACAAAAACTAACCTCAAAAACATAACCTTATTTTAATCATGAGTGAATGACGCAAAATGACAATCGAACTCAGTTTGGCTTAAAAATACGGAAAATCACGCTTTCACGCTAAACTAGGCTCTTTAGAGAAAAATGCTCTAAATAAAAGTTGTAGATCTTTTAATTTCCTATAAATTTAATTATATACACTTTTGTCGTAAAATGCATACTAAGACCGAAATGTTAAAAAAATCGATTTTTCTCACGTTTTCGTGAGAAAAAAAACAGAAAATCGCAAATTACCGCTAAACTAAGCGTTATACAAAAAAATGTTTGAAATAAAAGTTGTAGAATTTTACATTTTCTACAACTTTTATTATATAACGTTTTGCGATAAAATGCATATTAAAGCCGCAATCTTAAAAATAAAATGTTTTTACGTAAAAACAGCCTCACGCAGAATTTCAGCAAACATGGCGCCTACCCTATATTGTAGAGCATAAAAAATGTAGTAAACCAGGCGATTTTAAAAAAAATCGTAGGACTAGTTTTTGAGAAAATCGCAAAAAAGTGAAAAATTATACGAATAAACTACTACTTCCGGTTGACCGATTTTGATGAAAATGTTCGTGTCGGGTCCGGTAGTGATATGTAACTTAAGTTTTAAGTTTTGTGTTCACATTATTGTGTTCACACACACATTAATATTGTGTTCACACACACACACACACATACGCACGTACGCGCGCGCGCACACACACACACACACACACACACACACACACACACACAGACAGACACACACACAGACCAATCGCTAAAAACATGTTTTTTGGGTTCAGGGGGTCTGAAAACGTAAAGATCCGGTAAAAACTCGATTTCAAAAAATCGTCATGAAAACAATACTTTCCTTCCTACATATTCATATAGGCAAGAGAAAGTAAAAAAGAAATATCTTACTGTTCTGGCACTAGAAATACATTATTCAAGTCCCTGTTGTTGTTGTTTGTTTAGGTCAGCAGCCAAAAAGCTGGTTTGAACCTGTAGAGGTTTTACTAAGTAAAACGAGGAGTGAGGTGGTTTACCATTGCCTTCCTCACTGAATGGAAAAGTACGCTTATCAGCATGCCGGGCCCTCTGAAAAGCACTTACTTTCCACTCTGCAAATGACACCTTCACTTCATTCACCACAGGGTCCGGCTGTATAATGAAATTCATTACTTTCAGAGGAGATAACTCTGATTAGTGTCTTTTACACCTCTTCCTCTTCTGTTCTTAAATGATTCAGTCATTTCATTGGCTGACCATATGATAAGAAACAGAACTATTTATTTTAGCCCTGCAACGAACAGATTAAGAGTAATTAATTTGACTCTCCATCTGTCTGTTATGGGCAGATTCAAGTCCCTATAAAACAAAATTTAACATTTTAGAACATGTATATTTTCCCCCGTAGTACTGTCCTATAAAGGGTTAAAGTGTAGAAAAATTAATAAACAAGAAAAATTAGTACACTTCAGAAACGTTTAAAGAGACGTTTCGAAACGTTAAGAAACGTTTAATTCAAAATTTACCAAATTTACATCTCAGGGGGATTAGGACAACAGTAGGTTATCAAATAAGCGAGCGAGGGCTTGTTTGTATATATAAGTAAAATGAGTATATTATTGTTGTAAACCGTTGTAAATTTGTAAATTATCATTAAACTGTCAAAAGAAACTATAATATTCGTTAATGTAAATCAGTGACGGATTTACGCTCTTGGGAGTCTGTCGTAATGTGTTTGTTAGGGGGCCCTTATCTGCAGTTAAACTACATTTAAGATTCCTGAGGGATAATATTTTAATTAATAGGCCTAACAATAATATTTTATAATAATATAGTGTTTATTATGTCATAAACTACCAAACAAAACGAAATTTTCAAATAGCTTTTCATAGTTTAATATTATTAATGTTCATTTTAGATAAACACTGTCCAAGAACTAAACAAATTTTTTTCTGGCTTTCATAGCAGCAAACGTGTCAATAAATTTTTCAAAGCTGATATTTTTCAAGGTTTCCCGTATAGCGGCGAAGATTGACGAGTATTCATGTTGGAAACAGTGATTCAGTGATTACCTGATTAGTTGAAAATTGCAAGCGAGACCAAAACGACGGAACGGAGCTTGACAGCTAAGCTCCTGAATAGCACCAACTGGAATATTGACAGTATTTTTGGGGCCCTTCGCAACTGCGATATGGTAAATCCGCCGCTGATGTAATTCACTCCTGTGCCATAGCACAATGTCATAAGCCAACTCGAGCGGCTGCAGAAAGCTAGAGCGCACACGTTAACGAATAACTGCTTAACTATTGCAGTATACTAATGAAGAAAATGCTTACAACAAGTTTTGTAGAGTATTAAATTCTCTACGAAGGTATTCTGTGAAATTTTTAGTATAGGCTGACCGTTTAGCCGCTACAAATAAAAACGTAAATTAAGAACACAACTTTTCGGCCACTATGTGGACGCTAGGACACTATGTGCCCACCAATATGTGGACGAAGCTCAAGTCTTAGAGTTGGGGGACTTTTGGTGTGTTATTTAGATAACCGTTACGAGTGTGTGTGCCAAATCTTAAAACTATATTAATTATTTCCCAGAAAGGCCTAAAATCGACTTAGGTTACTGAGCTATAAATCTCAAATATGTATTTTGAACAAACATCACGTACGCATGCATCATCAGTCAGAAACTCCATAATTTTGTAAAAGAGATCGCCATAAATTATTTTAATGGTTTTTTTAAGTAAACAATGGTATACTAGTTGATTAAAAAATAAACGAAATTGTGGAAAACTAGTAATTTCACAAAATTACTGATTTTATTTAAATACAAGAAACAGAAGTGATTTTACTAGTAGAATTGTTATGTCTAAATTATTTAATAACTACCGATTGAATTAAAGTACTATGATGTAAAGTAAATCCTTGAGAAAACAAGGAGTTCAAGCACTAACACTCAAATATATAATACATGCCCTGAAGTAACAAATTTAAAATTAATGTTACGCAACATATTGCAATAACGAATTCAACAACTAGTCATTTGACTTCACAACTACTTATTTAGAAAGATAATAAATAATAATTTCGGAGAAAATACAGTAATTTTCAATTTAACAAAATCGGTTAAAATGAATGTGTGATCTGTTATTAAAGATATTTAAAAAAAAACATCTAAAATACTAGGAAGAAGAGCTCGTTAAATCTAGTAAAAAAATTAATAAATAAAATAGTAATCAAGTTTGACACGTTAACACATCACGCAAGATTCTTTAGGTGTCCGTAACTAAGAATTATTATAAAACACTTAATGTAATTAAAGAAAAATCATGGATAATTATAAACTTGTAGAATACCTTTTTATTTGTGGAATCTAATATAAAAAAATCTTTCTACTAGAAAATAGAACACTGGATCCAAGATCTCGCCCCAGATCATTTACACAATGTAGCCTACGTTGTTTTTGTAAAGCTTATCAGCCGAAAGGCTGCTTTGAACCTCTAGAGGCTTTATCATTTACACAATGTACGTTGTTGTTGTAAAGCTTATCAGCCGAAAGGCTGCTTTGAACCTCTAGAGGCTTTATCATTTACACACAATGTACATTGTTGTTGTAAAGCTTATCAGCCGAAAGGCTGCTTTGAACCTCTAGAGGCTTTACTGAGTAAAACTAGGAGTGAGGTGGTTTACAATTCCCTTCCTCACTGAATGGAAAAATATGCTTACCAGGATGCCAGGCCCTCTAAAAAGCATCAACTTTCCACCCTTCAAATGACACTTTCACTTCAGTTACCACAGGTCGGGCTGAATAATGATGAAATTCATTACTCTCAGAGAAGATAACTGTGACGAGTGTCTTTTACACCTCTAAGTACCTCTTCTGTTCTTAAATGATTCAGTCATATAATTGGCTGACCATATGATAAGAAACAGAACTATTTTTTTGTAGTCCTGGTGACAATGTAAATATAGCCTAAATTTTTAATAGGTTAACAAAGGCTAACATTAACTTCAGTTAAACAAAACATTCATTTATTGTATTTATTGCAAATTTAGAGTACTAAAGATTATTAAAAAAACTGAGAAATACAGAATTTCAAAACTGAATAAATTCACGAAATAAACTACGGTAAAAACCATGATGAAATATTTTTAACGCACTTATACATAGACTACTAATAATATAAAGTAATTTTTTAGTACTTGCAAAAACAAAAAATGGAAACTCAACGATAGCTGGATATTAATGTCTAATTCTGAACTCTACCTTGAAATCGAGAAAATTACTGACATAATGCGGAAGAAACGAATTTCTTTCTTCGGGCATTTACTTAGAATACCGGACAATCGAGTAACCAAACAACTCATTTCTGTAATTAACTCGTGGAAAAATCCTCCAAGATGGTTGGCCGAAAGTAAGATATGCAAGAACTTAACATAGCAGAACAAGATCTTTTAGAAAAGTCTGAACAGCTTAAGTTGCTTAAAGGTAAAGACACAAGATTCGTCAAAAAACTCGTACTCCGTCGTCTATGATTTGTACACATGAAATCAGACAGATCAGATCTCGAAATATGAAGAATATTGAGAAAAACGTAAAAATCCTTAAACCAAACTAAGAAAGATTTCTAAATTTGATTCAAGTGGTACGATGAGGCCGTTAAAGCAGAAAGAAAAAAGAAAAACAAGTAATTTTTTTTTAATCTTGAATTTTGTTTTGAACTAAGACTGAACTTGTTTTTGAACCAGGAAACTCTGTCATTCTTTTTAGTAACAATGCTTCAACTGCACTCAATTCAAGCTGCTGTTCGCATCTTAGCATTGCAGTTTCTAGGGTAGAGAAAAGCGTGAGCAAATATGCACTTTTTCCATCGATGGTGGTTCGGATGATTGACGTTCGGATAATCGAAGCTCCTGTGTTGCTTTTAACGTTGTATGTAAATGGATTAAAACGACGGAGTAGAAAAGAGTCGGAATATAACAAAAACTTAACTACAAAGTACACATCAAGCGGGAGAACGTAGTAAAAAGAATTGAAGTAAAGAACTAGGAGTAAATAAAAGTAAGCAAGAAAAGAAAGACTTAAGATCAGACGTCACCGGTAGAAATAGCCAACAGCCTTCTAAACTTAGACATGATGTCACCCACCGCCCAGGGCTATTAACAAACACTTACCCCCACTACACACAATAATCTCTCTCACACTTCTGAAAAAAAACATCCCTGCTGTTTCAGTACACAGGTGCGTTGAACACACGCCGTACATGTGCAATTCACCAGACTGAGATAGCAATTAACAATAACACGATAACTAATAAATAGTTTAAGTACTAATTTCATCTCACCTGTTAGTGAAATATTGTTCATTATCTCAATTGTTTTCACGTAATTCACATTAATTCAGTAAAATGTATATTTCATAAAATGGAAATCTTCCAAGATGTTTAAAAAACTAAAATATTACAAACTAATAACTCTAATTCATTGTGTTGTTGTTTCATCAGCCGAAAGGCTGGTTTAAACCTGTCGAGGTTTTACCAACGAAATGAGGAGTGGAGGGGTTTACTAGCCTTCCTCACTGAATGGAAAAGTACGCTTATCACAATGCCGGGCCCTCTGAAAAGCACATATTTTCCACTCTGCAAATGACACCTTCACTTCATTCACTACAGGGTCTGGCTGTATAATGAAATTACTTTTAGAGGAGATAACTCTTAGTGTCTTTTACACCTCTACCTCGTCTGTTCTTAAATGATTCAATCATTTAATTAGCTGACCATGTGATAAACAGAACTATTTATTTTAGCCCTGCAACAGACAAATTGAGTGTAAATAATCTGACATTCCACCTGTCCATGTCCACCTGTATGGGCAAAGATGTATTACCGTACAAAATTATTAAACACTGCAACTTCAGAAAATAAAAAATTCGACTCAATCAAATACCGTAATATAATAACTATTTTAGCTCACTTTTCTTCTAGTTTACTTTTACTTTTCCTTCAATTAAAAATTGAAAACTGTGATTAGTTAACAGTATTTTGTTTGTTACTTTTATGGGATCATGAGTCAACAAAACGCACTCTTCATTTTACTTTTTCTTGTCTTATATAAATGTTATAAGGAAGGAAAGTATTGTTTTTTTTTTGTTGATTTTTCGATATTGAGTTTTCATGTTATTAATACACGCTGTTAGGAAACGTGTCCCCCCAGAACCCAAAAAAAGAAAATTTTAGCGATTGGTCTGTGTGTGAACAAAATATCTCAAGAACCGAATACAGTGAAATTTCGGTATATCAAAGCCGAAGGGACTGCTGGAAAATACGAATTAACGAAATTTTGAATCACAAAGTTACTTGGACTCTGACTAAAAATTATACATAGTTACAAAATCATTTACAACACGTTTTTAACTATGTTTTAACACCGAAATCAAATACATACATACAATACAGTATACGAGTATATGCAATTATCAATCAATTATATACATACTTAAAGGTAACTAAAATACATTTTAAACAAAATATACAATATGGGCCTACTTAAACTGCATTGTAAAAATTTGAACGTTACCATGTATTATTGTCTAGAAGAAAACAACGACGTAATTTTCGGCTACGTCTTACAGTGACGTATTTCCCGTACACTTTCTACTTTCCGTATATTTACTAGTCAACGGGATGTAATCATAGAACTATATCTAATAGAGTAATAGAGTTCTGTGGATGTAATCGACTGGGACTGGGCCGATAACGAGCTGGCTCCCTTTATTGACCATTTTTCATGCATTTCAAATAAAATCAAAATAAAATAAAAACTTCGAATTAACGAAACATTTTATTTCGAAATTTCAAATTACGATGTTAGATGTAACAAGAATGTCAACAGAATGACGGGGACAAATAATTTCTTCGAATTACACCAGTTCAAATTACCGAGGTTTCGCTATATCATACAAAGTTGAAACTAAATAGAAAATAAACTCTGATAACGCATTCAAAATATTTAAAAACTGGAAAACGTACGTGCTTCCTTTTTTATATTCTGTAGGTAATCACTCTATGTTCTATACAGGGAAATAGCCACAAGCATTGGTAACGCAGGGTTGATTGTGTTAGATAGGTAAATTCTATAAACACTTGAACCTACAAAAAGAAAACAACAAATGCCGGCCGCATTGGCGCAGTTGGTAACGTGCTCGCCTCTCATCATGCGGTCCTGGGTTCGAATCCCACTCAGGCACGGCATATTTTCATACGTTACAAATAATCATTTCATTCTCATTATACACAGTTACACCCCAACGTCGTCGCTAATGACCTTTGATGTTGATGCGACGTTAAATAAATTAAAAAAAAAACATTGGCGCAAAGTTAGAGGGTATGCAGGAGCACGTCTCCCTCTGTTAATAACTATACTATATGCACTTGTGCAAATACAAAGTATAAATAACAAAAAAGTGTAGTAGAAAAACACTGCACTTGAAATTACTTTTAATATTTATTTCAGTAAACCAGACGACCTGCTAAAAATAACATTAGTAAATAAATATTAAACTTCGAATACCGAAAGTTTCTATCTCTAAATTTTTGAACATCCTACGTCAGATACTACCGCCTTTTACTAGCAACAGATTTTGTATTGGTCGTACTAGCTTTAAGCCAGTAGTTTCCGGGAATCGTACTCTGTCAGACCGGGGGTTTTGTTCATCTGTCATCATTTACATACATTACAGTAACACAAATGTGAAAGACATTCAAATAACACACACACACACACACACACACTCACACCTGTTCCTAACAACAGAGTAGGTCTACGTATAATGATGATTACTCTACAGGAGCGGTAATTAAAGTGTGCTCCGCGGCGAACATTGCCAGGGGCGTCGCGTCGTGCCTCGGCATACGCAATCATTTCCTTTTACATTTTTATATTCTTATCCCCTTCTCTGGGAATAGTATCACTCGCATAACGTACTTGATGACAATGTAGTTACAATTTGTACTGTACAACGTACAATAGGACAGATTTTTGCAAAAAGAAATCATCCCTCAAAATTTCTGTTATCGAGTTAGCGATGTGAAAATGTCGGGAAAAGATGCATTTTTATTTTTCAAAATAGAACCAATGTAAGAACCAGCTGCATTTTGTTAAAAACGGCTCTGAACCAACCCAAAACTCTGGTTTTATTGAAAAACAAATATACAAAAAGGATCCAAGCGGCTTGGTTCTCATCTGTGTAAAAAGTTTTACAAAATTGAACCAAGCCACCACACGCAGTGGGTTGGGTTATAAATGTGTGTATTTATTGAAATTGTAGTTGTTAAATCGTTTTAAATATTTAATTTTGAAAAAATAATGGATTTGCCGGAAGCCTTTATTAATTTTAGATCTCAGAACCAATTTTTTTTGATAGTAAAAACTCAAAAAATGCAATGAGAAGACGAAACATGTGTATTTTTATTCAATAATATTTTTTATGTTTAAAAAATATATTGTTTGCATTTTAATAAAACAATTTATATTTAATATTATAATACACTTATAGTCTCCTTTTTCCACATTAAATCATTTTTCAGTATTGAAAAAAGGAACAATCTTTATAAGAACTACAACAATGGTTCATCCTTTTATTGCAAAAAGGAACCAACCCACATATTTTCATATTTTTCAAAAATAAATCAAAATTTGGGCGTTCTTGCTCCATTAATAAAATTCTACTATTACTGTACACATTTGTTTAAAAAAACCGAAAGATTTTTTAAAAATAGAATTAGAAGTTAGAAAAATCTTTAATAGCAAATATCTCAGTTTACACTATAATGTGGGTTGGTTCCATTTCGCATAATGCCGTCGAATTTGTACTGTACAATGGTAGGTTTATAATAAGGGCGCCACCGGAAATGATCTGTAGATGAAGGGAGCCGCGGATCTACGAAGTTTGAGAACAACTTTGCAAGCTCTACAGGGATTTTAAAGCACATTTAAAATGTTTGGTAAGCATTTAATCCCAGTAATGGTAAACCCTTGTAACATAAAAACTTATACAACAATTCTCCCTTTTTGCCACACAACCATAAACGCAACTTACTATTAATACAATTATTCAATAAAGCACACAATCAACAACTGGCAGATTAAATTCACAGAGGCGACTATATTTTTACTCAACATACTATTTTTAACTATATCGTGACAAAACGTAATTAGTTTTATAAATTTATTATTTTTCATGTTCTGTTACAATTAATATCGTTTACGCTATTTATGAAACAGTGGGCGTAGCCAGTTCGTTATCTCTAAATTACAGTTTCAGCTTAGTAAGAATTTAACAAAACTGTTAAAAAATAATATTCCAAAACTTAAATTTAAATTTTTTTTAACTGATATTTTTGTCTTACGAAAACAAAGTTCTCTACCACATAAAAAAACGACAAATCAGGTTTCAATGAAGTTTGTTCAATATAGTGAACGAAAATATGGTTTATGTTCAAAACCGAGATTATTCGTGCTATTTTGGATCAGATATTTATAGAGTTCGTACTCCAAAAAACTTAGACAATACAAATCTTATTGCAATGGGAAATTAGTTAACCTTCCGCAGTCCGGTTCATCGATCGAACCACATCTGTAGTAATTATATCATTGTTTCATCTTCAGGTGCCTATTCTGTCCAAGTTTTAGGAACCATCATCAATTTTTACTTTGTCGCACTGCGGAATAGCTCCTCTTAGCTTTTTCCATAATTTCTCAGGTTTCGAAGCCACGAGACCCTTCTTCTGCCAGGTCCTCGTTTTTCCATAACGTTTCTTCTGCAGATTGGCTTCAAAGTAACGACTGCAGATGAGATCTAGCCAATAATAGCCAATGTCGGGTGTGAGGTTGCCTCTTTGGTAAGTCACACTTTGTTCCACCGAACTCCAGCTGACATCTCGTGAAGCTGTCATCCACAGCGGGATTGCAACGTGACAACGCAGGATACGATTAAAGAAGAAAGTAAATTGGCTCTGTGCTGTGATCTAGGTCACTACGCTCCGCCTTCATCTGCAGTCTCTAGTTCGTAAAGCTATAGATTAAACATTTATTATGTTATATTTTTAGGTACGAAATATTTATGGTTCATCACAGATTACCTAGGTCCCCTTGAATATCCGCCACTGGTAGCACTTTTATAAAAATTATCTGGTGTGAAACACTCACACGACTTTCTCTTGCCAATGCAAATATTGAACAATATAACCTAACATTAGTAAATACCGTAAAAAAACCGAAAAATGGCTGCCTCCGTGACGTAGTCTACTGGATAGCGCGCTAGCATACAAAGCGAAGGTCCCATCATTACAATTTCTTAACCCACCGAACCCGCTAATGATCAATGACTTCGAATAAACAAAAAACTAACCTCAAAAAACAACCTAATTTTAATCATGAGTGAATGATGCAAAATGAAAACAATTTTAGTTTGGCTTAATAAAAGAGAAAATCACACTTTGACGTTAAACTAGGCTCTGTAGGGAAAAATGCTTACTAAATGCGTACTTTTTTTTATTCCTAATTTGTGTACGTTGTGCAATCTGTTCAATTTAGAACAATAAGCAACCTCATGACCCAATGAGATGAGAATGATGTGTATAACGTGTAAATGAGGTGTAGTCTTGTACAGACCCAGGCCGACCATTCCTGAGAGGGTATGGTTAATTAAACCCCAACCATCAAAGTACACTGGTAATCGCTGTCTAGCATTCAAATCCGTATAAAAGTAACTACCTTTACTAGGATTTGAACCAGGAACCTTCGTCTCCGAAAATCAGCTGTTAAACAGCTAAATGCGTACTAAGGCCGAAATCATAAAAAATCCATTTATTTTACAAATTTTAATTAAAAAAAAAACAAAATTGCTATTTACCGATAAACTGAGCATTGTAAAAAAAAATGTTAGAAATTAAATTTTCTACCACTTTGATTATGTACGCTTTCCCAGTAAAATGCATATTAAAGCCGCAATCTTAAAAAAAATATTTTTTAAGACACACACACCCTCCGTAAGAATCTCAGCAGACATGACGCCTACCCTATCTTGTAGAGCATCAAAATTTTAGTAAACGAGGTGATTTTAAAAAATCGTAGGAGCCGTTTTTGAGAAAATCGGAAAAGTGAAAAATTACACGAATTAACTACTACTTCCGGTTGACCGATTTTGATAAAATATTCGTGTCGGGTACTCTAGTAGTAGCCTACCTAACTTGAGTTTCAAGATTCAACTTCGTACGATGTTTCGTTCTTAAGACATTTTGTCCACACAAAAACGTGTGCGCGCGCACGCGCACGCGCACACACACAAACCAATCGCTAAAAACATGTTTTTTGGGTTTGGGGGGTGAAAACGTGTATATCCGGTGAAAACTCGATTTTGAAAAATCGACATGAAAACAATACTTTCCTTCCTATATTCATATAGGCAAAGGAAAGTAATAACACTGACCAGAGTAAATACATTTTTGTAAACACGAGTAGACCGTTAAATATTTCCAGATACAGTATACAGAGATAAAAAATATTTATAGCATATTTATTTGAAGATAATAATATTGTTTACTTTTTATTATTTATTTATTAACTATCAATAAAATCGCAATTTCAACTTAATTTTTTATAAAACTGCTCACGTAAATAAATAAGAATTAACCCTTTTTATTACGAACATAAATTTATTAAGTAATTTTAATAAAATAATAAAATTTTATAACTAATAAACTTGCGAATAAAATATAAATTTGAATCAGAAGTCTAATATGAACCAAGATGACGTGTTTAAGACTAGAACTAATTTACAAGATTTATTTGCTAGACTGCACAACTATAAATTACATGAAGTACATTGACGTAATAATGAATTCATCCCACGTATCACGTAAGATTGTTCCTTTAAGTCCACTTTTTTTTAATGTTACACTAATTTGTTAGGTTATGTTCTTAAAGTAATGAATAAATTGAGATTAATTTATAAGTTAAATGCATTAAAATCGGACAGTTCTTTCATAAGTCATGAAGACGAATGTAGATCCACGAAGATATTTCCATTCCATTACTCATTACTTTTATAACTCATGTCTAAATAAAATTAATCCTTCATTTCTGGACAGAATAGCCTATATTTAAATAAATGATCAATTCTATTAAGCTTATTTCTCTTTATGCAGGGGACGTAAAATATTTAAAAAGACAATTTGATTGTAGAGTAACAACTGCTTACTTGATTACAATGAAACTTATAATACTTTTCAACAAACAGTCTTCAGCAGCAATTAGACACTTGTTCTAATATGAGGTGTTTCATTCCCGGACCGTAGAAATGTTTACCTTCCTGTTAGAACTATTTGTGTACCGATTTTTACTTCCTCTTGCCTATATGAATATATCAAAAGAATTGTTTCATGTCGATTTTTCGAAATCGAGTTTTCACCGGATCTACAAGGTTTCAGACCATCTGAACCCAAAAAACATGTTTTTAGCGATTGGTGTGTGTGTGTGTGTGTGTGTGTGTGTGCAGAATATCTCAAGAACAAAACATCCAACGAATTTGAACCTTGAAACTTAAGTTAGATACCCGTCACGAACATTTTCATCAAAATCGATCAACCGAAAGTAGTAGTTTATTCGTGTCATTTTTCACTTTTTTGAGATTTTCTCAAAAACGGCCCCTTCGATTTTTTTAAAAATCGCCTTATTTACTAATATTTTATTGCTCTATAAGAAAGGGTAGGCGCCATGTATGCTGAAATTCTTGGGTTATTTTCTCGTAAAGAAATTGTTTTTTACGATTGCGACTTTAATATGCATTTTAACGCAAAAATTACTGTATATAATACCTAAAAGTTGTAGACAATTTAAAATTCTACAACTTTTATTTCAAACATTTTTTGTATAACGCTTAGTTTAGCGGTTATTAGCGATTTTGTTTTCTTTTACACGAAAATGTGTAAAAAATTAATTTTTTTAAGATTTCAGTATTAGTATGCATTTTACGACAAAAGCGTAGACTATATAATCAAATTTGTAGGAAATTAAAAGATCTATAACTTTTATTTTAAGAATTTTTTCTACGGAGCCTAGTTTAGCGTGAAAGAGTGATTTTCCGTATTTTTAAGCCGAACAGGTTGATTTTCATTTTGCGTCTTTCACTCATGATTAAAATTAGGTTATGTTAATTTCTAATATTTTATTACTAATGTTAGGTTTTATAAATTATTTTCATTGGCAAGAGAAAGTTGTGTGAGTGTTTCATACCAGATTTTTTATCTTTTTCCCGCAAACTAATTTAAGTCATGTCAAATTAGTTGTCTTGAATTTTTGGATAGTGCACACGACATACAACCAACTTAAATTGGTTTTCCGTTAATAAACATTATTTTGGCAGCCTTGTCGTTCTTAAAGTCATCTGCCGAAAGGGTGGTTTGAACCTCTAGAAGCTGTACTAAGTAAAACGAGAAGTGAGGTGGATTTTCCTTCCTCACCGAGTGGAAATATGTTTATCAACATGCCAAGCCCTCTGAATAGCATTTATTGTTTGAGTCCCAGCTCCGTGTAGTTGGAAGGAATGCAGTGCTTTATTATAGTAGTTGTTGTTGTTTAGGTCATCAGCCAAAAGGCTGGTTTGAACCTGTAGAGGTTTTACTAAGTAAAACGAGGAGTAAGGTGGTTTACCATTGCCTTCCTCACTGAATGGAAAAGTACGCTTATCAGCATGCCGGGCCCACTGAAAAGCACGTATATTCCACTCTGCAAATGACACCTTTAATTCATTCACCACAGGGTCTGGCTGTATAATGAAATTCATTACTTTCAGAGGAGATAACTCTGATTAGTGTCACAGTACACCTCTACCTCTTCTGTTCTTAAATGAGTGAGTCATTTAATTGGCTGACCATGTGATAAGAAACAGAACTATTTATTTTAGCCCTGCAACGAACAGATTGCGTGTAAATAATTTGACACTCCACCTGTCTGTTATGGGCAGATTATAGTAGTGAGAGAATGAATGAGATAGTAGTGTTTCACAGCTGATGCATTTGTAGTGGTAGCGTGTACTAACTAGACTAAAAAAATATTCTTATCATCCGGCGCATTAATTTAACAAATACCTACCGGATTATTAACTAGGTCGGATTTCTAATATTTAACTTACTAATTTATCGAATTATGTCAATAAATGAATGTAATAAATACAAACAAATAAGTTAATACGGAAAGTTTTAAAACGAGTGTTTTGTATCAGAGTAATACAATCGTTCTCCCAGCACGCGTCACTCATTCATTATACCTCACCCGTACCCTTCATCCCCAAACTACACACAGCTTGGAACCGCACAATACTTTCAACCCTGCAAATGCCACCTTCACTTCATTCACCACAGGCTCTGGCTGTATAATGATGAAATTCATTACTCTCAGAGGTTCGAACTCTGACTAGTAAACTCTGGTCTCTTCTGTTCTAAAAAGCTTCCGTCATAATTGGCTGACTATGTGATACACGACAGAACTATTTTTAGTAGCTATGAAATTAGCTGGTCGAGGGCAAATAATTTAACACTCCACCTGCCTCTTATTGGCAAGCCAAGAAAAATAAAAAGGTAAATATATTGTAAGTAATTTGTGTTAGCTATTCATTTAGTCTTTAAAGTAATTTTATTAAATTACAATTGAAGAGCTGAGTGGATGAAGGTGCTATGTAACATTAAAATTTTTTTTTGTAATTGATTGCTTAAGGTGTTATTAATTGCATACTTAATTACGTAGATGGCATAGAACGTTGTATATCAACCGTTTTCGGAAATAATAAGGGATGAACGGACCATGTACAGCTTAATTTTAAGGTTTGTTGTGGATTAAGATGTTAAGATCATTTGACACCTTCTTCTACCAGAATTCACTACAATCTAATAAGACATCTTTTTAGAGTAATAACAGTTAAATGTAGTAATGAACACCTATAATCATCATTATTAATATGCTTTGTGTGTTCCTTTTAAAATGTCTCTTGATAAAGATCTTTACGAGTATTTTGTGTTATTACTTTCTCTTGCCTATATGAATATATGAGAAAGAAAAGTATTGTTTACATGTCGATTTTTCGAAATCGAGTTTTCACCGGATCAACACGTTTTCAGACCCCCTGAACCCAAAAAACATGTTTTTAGCGATTGGTCTGTGTGTGTGTGTGTGTGTGTGTGTGTGTGTGTGTGTGTGTGTGTGTGTGTGTGTGTGTGTCTGTGTGTGAACAGAATATCTCAAGAACGGAACATCGTACGAACTTGAAACTTAAGTTAGACGCCACTACCGGACCCGACACGAACATTTTCATCAAAATCAGTCAACCGTAAGTAGTAGTTTATTCGTGTAATTTTTCACTTTTCTGGGATTTTCTCAAAAACGGGTCCTACGATTTTTTAAAAAAATCGCCTGGTTTACTAAAATTTTTATGCTCTACAAGATAAGGTAGGCGCTATGTTTGCTGAAATTCTTGGTAAGGCTGTTTCACGTAACAAATTGTTTTTTTAAGATTGCGGCTTCAATGTGCATTTTAGCGCAAAAATTTATATGATAAAAGTTGTAGAGAATTTAAAATCCTACAACCTTTACTTTAAACATTTTTTTATATAACGCTTAGTTTAGAAGTAATTAGCGATTTTCTGTTTTTTCTCAAGAAAACGTGTGAAAAATAGATTTTTTTTTTAGATTTCGGCCTCAGTATGTACATTTTACGACAAAAGTGTACGAAATCAAATTTATAAAAAATTAAAAGATCTACAACTTTTATTTAGAGCATTTTTCTCTAAAGAGCCTAGTTTAGCGTGAAGGAGTGATTTTCCGTATTTTTAAGCAAAACTGAGGTTAATTTTCATTTTGCGTCTTTCACTCATGATTAAAATTAGGTTATGTTTTGTGAGGTTAGTTTTTTGTTTATTTCTAAAGTTTTATTAGGCTACTAATATTAAGTTATATTGTTCATTATTTGCATTAGCAAGAGAAAGTCGTATGAGTATTTCACAACAGATTTTTAAATCACCGTTAATCCATTTACAGATGGTACAGTGGTATAAAGACTTTTAGTTGATGATAGTATTGTATGCATAAGAATAAAGTGTCGTAAGGTATTATATGACCATGGTAGTGGATGGTCGATAAATAATAAAAATCTGGTGTGAAACACTCACACAACTTTCTCTTGCCAATGTAAATATTAACAATATAACCTAACATTAGTAATACCTAAAACATTAGAAATAAACAAAAAACTAACCTCTAAAAATATACCCTTATTTTAATCATGACAAAGACGCAAATGAAAATCAACCTCAGTTTGGCTTAAAAATACGGAAAATCACTCTTTCACACTAAACTAGGCTCTGTAGAAAAAAATACTACAAATAAAAATTGTAGATCCTTTTATTTTCTATAAATTTGATTAAATACACTTTTGTCGTAAAATGCATACTAAGGCCGAAATCTTAAAAAAATCAATTTTTCACACGTTTTCGTTAGAGAAAAACAGAAAATTGCTAATTACTGCTAAACTAAGCGTTATAATAAAAATATTTGAAATAAAAGTTGTAGGATTATAAATTCTCTACAACTTTTATTACATAAATTTGTGCGCTAAAATGCATATTAAAGCCGTAATCTTAAAAAAACAATCTTAAAAAAACAATTTCTTTACGTGAAAACAGCCTCACCGAGAATTTCAGCAAACATGACGCCTACCCTATCTTGTAGAGCATAAGAAAATGAGTAAACCAGGTGATTTTTAAAAAAATCGTAGGACCAGTTTTTGAGAAAATCGCAAAAAAGTGAAAAATTATACGAATAAACTACTTCCGGTTGACCGATTTTGATGAAAATGTTCGTGTCGGGTCCGGTAGTGGTATGTAACTTAAGTTTCAAGTTTGAAGTTCGTACGATGTTCCGTTCTTGAGATATTCTGTTCACACACACACACGCACACTCACACACATACACACACACACACACACACACACACAGACCAATCGTTAAAAACATGTTTTTTGGGTTCAGGGGGTCTGAAAACGTGTAGATCCGGTGAAAACTCGATTTCGAAAAATCGACATGAAAACAATACTTTCCTTCCTATATATTCATATAGGCAAGAGAAAGTAAAAAAGTGACTGTGAAAAGTAAAGTAGAACTTTTTAATAGCATAAGACAAAATTTTTATGTAGGGATAGGCCTTAGTACTTTCCTAGCAATTTCCAATAAACTATATTTTTGCTACATAGCACCTTCTTCCACTAAACTTTTCAATTTATTAAAGCAAAAACAAACATGTACTCACGATAAAACATTGTGTATAATATTGGAAAAAAATTCTATAAAACGTTATAAAAGTAATACATTAATAAGTATCAATACGTAAAATTATACCTAGTATTATGTATTGCCGACAATCACACGGACGAAGCAATGAAACGAAAAATTATCAGTCTTAATCACGAGTAGATATCCAATCGTACCAGAAATAACAGAAAAACTTATTTCATAGCGATTAATCAAATTGAAACGAATAAGTTAGAATGAAATAACGACATTAATTATAAAATTTTAGCGATCACAAATTCTTGTAGTTTAAAGAAATATTTTCCGGTCTTTTACACACCAAACTGTTTTAATATTCTTTTCAATCGTTTAAATTCTTGAAATAAATCCGTTGGTAAACGCATCGTACGTCTATAACGATATAAAATTCAGTGAATTGAGAAAAAAACTCTGCGAACGTTTATTGTTGATGTAATTTATTAATCAAATCTCCAAGAACTAAAAACTTACGGTAAAATTTTCGTTCATTTCCTATAACTCTTGAGCTCAATTAATTTGTAAGTGTTTTCGTATATCCATAACTATATAAAATCCAATGAACTGGTAATCCCATTTTAAAACTGGACGTGTATTTCCATAAATGCAAATTTGTTTAGGCCTCCTGGCACCTGCGACGAACCAAAAGAAACGCGAAAAAATCATAACGAACCCGGGAATTTGTATTGAAAATCAAGAGAGATAATTTGCGTTTCTATGGTAATAAATAAAACATAAAAGCACAAAAAATAGGCATAAAGTATACATAGCCATTAATGTACAGTACAGCATTGTAAAATTTTTTTGTCATCAGTCTTTCGACTGGTTTGATGCAGTTCTCCAAGCTGTTCTATCTTCTGCAAGTTGTTTCATATCAACATACCTGTAACACCCTACATCTTTTGTAATTTGCTTTAAATATTCTAACCTTTGTCTCCCCCTACAATTCACTCCCTCAATATTACCCTCCATTATTGGTAGACCACAATACCTGAATGTCTTAAGATATGCCCCACTACCCTATCCGTTCTTCTGGTAACATGCTTCCATATACTTATTTTTCATCCACTCGCCTAAGAACCTCTAAATTACTTATTTTGTCCACCCATCTAATCTTTAACATTTTCCTATAACACCACATTCAAAAGCTTTTATCCTCTTCCTTTCTACAGCCCATATTACTCACGTTTCACTCCCGTATAATGCTACACTCCAAATATAGTGTTTTAAGAAATTTTTCCTATTCTGTAAGTCAATGTTTGTAGTCGTAAGCTACTTTCCATTTTAAAGGCTTTTCTAGCTTGAGCGATTCTACTTTTGATACCACATGTGCTTCTACCATACTTCGTTATTTTACTCCCTAAATAGCAGAATTCCCCAACTTCCTGTATGTTTTCATTGCCTACTTTAAATTTTCTATCTCTTCTAAATCACTCTTGCTGCTGCACAACACTTTCGTTTTGTTCTTATTAATTTTCATGAAGTAATCCTTTCTCATGATCTCATCCATTCCATTTAAGATAGTTCTTTCTTTGTCTCGGCTAATACTACTATATCATCATATACCAATGTATATAATGAACAATATAAACAATGTTTAATCATCAGTAAAAATATAAAATGGAATCTTCTCCTTCAGGTGCCTTCTCCATTAACGGTGGTTGGCTATCATCTAGGTTAGTCGTACTTTGTCTACTGCTGCTCTGAAAAGGTCATGTGACGAGCAGTTAAACGCTTCTCTCAGGTTTCTTAACCAGGATATTCTTCTGCGTCCCACCGAGCGTTTACCAACGAGTTGAGATGCAGAATCTCGTATTTAGGCCCCCTCATGATGTGTCCAAGGTAAGTCAGTTTCCTTATCTTTATGCTTTGCAGGATTTCCAGCTCTTTTCCCATTCTTCTAAGGACTTCTATATTTGTGACCCTGTCCGTCCACGGTATTCGAAGTATTCTCCGGTAGGTCCATATTTCAAACACCTGTAGTCGGGTCTCACATTTTTTTGGTGAGTGTACACGCCTCTACCCCATACAAGAGGATGGGAAAGACACTTCAAGGCGGGTCATGGTTTCGACGCTCAGGTCGCGGGCCGATAGAAGAGGTCTCAATTTTAGGAATACTGCCCTGGCTTTTTCAATTCTGATCTTTATTTCTAGCAGATGGCTTGCACTGCAGTTGACTCGGGTTCCCAGATAGTTATAGGCTTCCACTTTTTTGATTAGTAAAATGGAATAAATAATGTAAATTTTAATCGTGAGTGACTATCACAAAATTATAATCAACCACTTTCGAACTTAAAAACACGGAAAATTACTAATTGAAGCTAAACTTGTAAGAGCTGTAGTAGAAAAATGCTTCAAATAAAAGTTTTAGGTTTATTAATTTTTTATAACTTTGATTAGCTTATATACACTTTTGCGCTAATATGGTATATGACCGTGGTTTACACTTGTAAATAATTTAACTAAGTTAAAAAACCCACTGTTACAATACCAAAACCCACAGTAATCGCTAATGACTAAGCTGTCGATGGTACATAAAATTTAAAAAAAATTAAGATTTCATTATAGGTTTTTTGTTTGGAAAATAAGTATTTAAAGAAAATTTTGTTCTATTATTGTTTAAATAATAAATAGCTTTTTAAATCGATCATAAACTTACATCATAGATAATTTTAAACTACGATACAATATTTTTTTTAGATGAATTGAAAAATGATTGACTTTTGTTCTGTATTTTTCTTTTTGCCATTACCATTTGTTTTCAAAAAATTATAAAAGAAAAAATTTTTTATGAGAATTACGTAATGTACTGAATTTAAAACAGTTTCAAGAGCAATATCCTTTATGCCATGTTTATTCTATTTAACTATTATTATTATGAACTATTAACGATAATGAATTCTGCGCATAAACAATTTTAGTTTAAATTAGCGATGAGCAAATTTGTTGCCTATTCTATAAGAAGAGCCAACGAAAAACGACGAAATTTACTAATTTAGAATCTCAAGCGTGTTGCATACGTTATGTAATTTAAAATTTTTTATATATGCTTATATAATTATTGTGTATAGCATAATTTTTAATTTAGCAGATGATATCGTGTGGTATATTAATAGAAAAAATTGTAAGGGTTCATTCCCTCCCCCCCAAAAGAAGAATTTTCATGGGGTTATTTACATTTATTTCAAGCTGCAACAACGGAATCTATGCCCGGTTTTTTCGTTTATTTAAAGTCGCATCCACAGCTCGGTCATTAGCGACTACGGTGGGGTTTTAATCTGTGAAAATTTCCAGACCCTGGCCGGGAACCGAAACCGGGACCTCCGCTTGGTAGGCTAGCGCGCTACCACTACGCTACGGAGTCCCGGTTTTTAATTATATTTGTTTATGTCGTATCGACTCAAACGGATTTTTTAGAATCTATACGTACAAATCTAATTTCTCACGTACGCTTATAAATCCGTTGCGGTTACATATTTTCAAACGATTTCAGTGCGCCAACGGTTATCTAATTTACATAATTAAATCACAATTTGGCTACCTTTGTGGTAGACCAGGTTAGTACGCTAGACAGTGCTGTTCACTAAAAAGCTAAAGGTCCCGGTTTCAATTCTAGAGTCAGGAATTATTACTTGTTAAAACCTACCGATTCTGTACCGTGACCGTAGTAGTCGATAATAATCAAAGCAGTCGATGCTACTTTAAATACACAAAATAAAAAAAATTGGTGTGAAACTCTCACATGACTTTCGCCAATGTACGTGGTGAACAATAAGACTTATGTTTAATCATAAGTAAACGATGCACAATGTTTTACTACATGGAACCAGCTGGGCAAGTGCAATTTAATTCATTTTGACACCTCACTTGTGTGTAACACGCGTGTTTCTTGACAGTTCTCAAATTGAAAAACCTTGAACCTATTCGATTTAATAGGGTTTCTCGTTTTAATTCAGCTGTTAAAAGTCCGTTTTCATCCCCTACTTCTTCTTCTCCTTCCACTTATAGTTCTTCTTCAAGTCCCCTGTCCTCCGAGAAAGTTGGCAATCAAGTTTTGTAAACTAACCGTCAAAAAAACTGAAGTCACTGCACCAATCCAGAAGTTTCAGAAACCATGAAATGCTATATCAACCTAGATCATACTTACTCCGCTTGATGTTTTGCAGAATTTTATGATCAAACATCTATGACCAAAAATCTATGATCAAATACCTCCATATTTCTACATTTAGTCTAACTATACACAATTCCAATGAATTGATTTATCTCACCGATATTTCTGTGTTCCTCACTGTATCTGTCAACGTATTCTCAATAATCCTCTGAAGTACCATATCTTGACAGCCTGAAATTCCTCAATTTTATTTCGCTTCAGAATCCAAACTTCTACCCCATATAATAACACCGAAACACACAGCATTGGATCAATATAATTCAAGTGGGAGATTAAGATTACTCTAAGATCTATTACATCTATCAAGATCTATCATCTATCAAAGATCTATTAAAGATCAAAAATCAAAAAAAAAGATAAAAATGATAAGATCAAGATAAAATAAAAGAAAAAGGAAAGGTTAAAAGGGGAAAAAGATAAGATAAAAGAAAAAGGAAAGGTTAAAAGGGGGAAAAGTAAGATCAAGATAAGATAAAAGAAAAAAGAAAGGTTAAAAGGGAGAAAAGAGAAGATCAAGATAAGATAAAAGAAAAAAGAAAGTTAAAAGGGAGAAAATAGAAGATCAAGATAAGAGATAAAAGAAAAAGGGAAGGTTAAGATTAAGATGTACTAAAGATCAAAGATCTATTACGATTAAGATTTGTTACTATTAAGATTACTATTGTATCAAATATCATTAATTTTTCTAAAGAACCCTTCTGACTTTCTTAAAACACTTACGACCTTAAGCCTGTCATCTCTTAGATCAGGGTCCTATAAATTATTCTGTTAATTATTCAACGTCGGTAGATAATAATGACAATCAATCATTTGAATTATTGAATTGATCACATAATTCGTTTTCTCTTTCAAATTTTTACAATCAGTAGTTGATACTAACAACGCTTTTTTCAAGTTCAGAAAATTAATCTTATTAACAGAAGGTTTAAACAAAATTCACCCCTATCATTATTGAACATCCGATTTCAGAATTACATGCTTATTAAAGGGGAAATCTACTGAAAATTGATTTTTTTTCTTTTAAGCAACAGAAAGTTTATATTTAATAGACTTATAAGATATACAAAGGAGAACGTTTCATTACTTTTCATAATTTCCCCCTTCCTCTCCAAAAATAAGTAGTAGTAAGGGTGAACCAATTGCTTCACGAAAACAAACACATCTACACTGTTACTTAACCTATTAAATTAATTTAAAAAATTAATAAATTTTGAACAAATTATTTCTAAATTTTCAGGTTTAAACCTCTCGTCATAATTTTTGCCCTAATAATTAAGTGTTGTAGATACTTTTTCCTCTAAAGGACAATTTGGTGATAATTTTTTTTTTTTAAATTACGAATTTATCTCAATTACAACTCAAGTTATGATTATTTTAGCATTTATAAAACACAAAAATTAAAATTTTCAGAAATAAGGTGTTAAGTTTTACAACCTACAAGACACTGACAACAACAATGCGCAGCCATTCCAATCACATTTTCTATTTCTATTTTTGTTTGTAACCTGCACGAACAAATACAAAATAAATAAAACAAGAAAGGATCTTCAAAATGTTGAAAGAAATAAGTGTTTATCGCTTTTTATTAGCTTTTGAAATCTGTGTATTTTCGTGAGGCAAAGATAGTGTTTCACCATGGAGACGGACTTACAGTTCATTTTGTTTTTTAAATTTGCTAGTAAACATTCGGTACAAATTTTTATACTGTTTTAAAGACCACACTTCAGAGATTCAAAATCGCGTAAAGAATAATTTACAATACATTTTTTTTGTCTTTCATGAGCACAATGGATCACTTTAGTCAAATTTAGAAAGCTTCTTCCTTTTCATATTCTTTACCTTGATGTTCTGCCAGTATGCCTTCATTCGGGCTGATCTTGCTTGCCGAACTTCCTCTGAAACGACCGGTTTCTTCCTGCTTGAGTTTGTTCTTCCATCTGATTTTTTTTTCAAATCTTCTCTCCTTATTTCTTAAAATTTTTAATATTTCTGTTTTGTTTTCTAAATCATCGAAAGTTAATCCGAGTTCGATCATGTCTTCTTTGACATTTCGGTTCCATGCTCCTGATGTTACAATTGGAAAGAGTTTTTTAATCATCCTGTTCAAAATTCTGTCTTTAGGTGTTCTAATAAGATGACCAAGAAAAGATATCCTTTTCTTCGTTATTGAATCTGTTATCGTTTTCTTTATAGACTTGTTCGTTTGTTAGAATTCTCCATCGCCCATCTACTTTGTTTTTCTTTCCTATGCAGGTTCTTAGGATTCGTTGTTGGAGTTTTAGGACATTGTCTATTGCCTTTTGCTTAATAAAAATATTTTATTAAGGTATTTCTGTGTAGATTCCCCCCTTAAGTAAAACGTAAGATTGAAAAATGAAAAAAGGGAGTATATTTCTTTACCGAACATATTTTTAAAGAAATCTTTTTCAATAAACTAACAAACATAATTATAATAGGAAGTATTTTTATTCCAAGAAGTGATCTCATGTCAGGTCGTAAACATGAAGGGCGATATTTTATTACCATTATTAATTGTATTCGATACGACCATACAATTGATCGTTAATCAAACAAACTAATTTAGACTGCTATAATAGCTGAGATAATACTTTGATTTACATTACTCAACTGTCAATTGCAAAAAGGATTTCAAAATACACGTGCATACATACACCATTTAACAAAATTACTCACTAATTTTTCACATTCAATAAGATTATAGAACAAAGGTAAGTAAGCTTAGATAATAGTAAAACACGAAAGAAACTGTAAGATTGTTGATGGGATATTAGAATAGAATTATCTTTTATTCGACTATTTTGAAAAATATTCGAATGAACGTGAAAGAATATTTTTTCTACTGACATGTTTCAGTGGATCCATCATTAACAGAATACACAAAATTTAAAATAAACTTATGAAAATTTTTACTTTCTTTTGCCTATACGAGTATAGGAATGAAAGTATTCTTTTCGTGTCGATTTTTTACCGGATCTACACATTTTCAGACCCCCTGAACCCAAAAAACATGTTTTTAGCGATTGGTATGTGTGTGTGTGTGTGTGTGTGTGTGTGTGTGTGTGTGTGTGTGTGTGTGTGTCTCAACCGGAAGTAGTAGCTAATTCGTGTCATTTTTCACTTTTTTGCAATTTTCTGAAAAACGAATACTACGATTTATTTAAAAATCGCCTCATTTACTATGTTTTTTATACTCTACAAGATAGGGTAGGCGCCATGTCTGCTGAAATTCTTGGAAAGGCCGTTCTCATAAACAAATTCTTTTTAAGATTGCGGCTTTAATATGCATTTTAGCGCAAAAATGTATAATTAAAGTTGTAGAGAATTTTAAAACTTACAACTTTTAATTCGAACTTTTTTTTGTATAACGCTTAGTTTAGCAGTAATTAGCGATTTTCTGTTTTTTCGCATAAGTGTAAAAAATCGATTTTTTTAGATTTCAGCCTTAGTATGCATTTTACAACAAAAAAGTATAATCAAATTTGTAGGAAATTAAAAGATTTACAACTTTTATTTAAAGCATTTTTCTCTACAGAGGCTAGTTTAGAGTGAAAGAGTGATTTCCGTAATTTTAAGCCCAACTGAGTTTGATTTTAATTTTGCGTCTTTCACTCATGATTAAAATAAGGTTATGTTTATTGAGGTTAGTTTTTTGTTTATTTTTAATGTTTTATTACTAATTTTAGGTTATATTGTTAATTATTTGTATTGGCAAGAGAAAGTTGAGTGAATATTTCACACCAGATTTTTTTATTAAAATTTACAGTCATTCGTATAAAACTTTATACGAGTTAGTTTATATGAATGACAGCTGCCCAGAACAGGCAGGGGGAGGGGTAAATTATTTTCACTCGATTTGCAACCCGGGGCTAAAAAAAATAATTCTGTTTCGTATAACATAGTCAGCTAATTATATGATTGAACTATTAAAGAACAGAAGAATCGAGGTGCAAAAAAGCACTAGTCAGAATTATCTCCTCCGAGAGTAATGAATGTTAGTATATACTGCCAGACCCTGTGGTGAATGAAGTGTAGGTATCATCTGCAGGGTGAAAAGTAGATGCTTTTCGAAGGATCTGGCATGCTGGTAAGCATAGGCTACTTGTGTACTTTGTGAGGAAGGTACAGGTAAACCACCTCAATCCTTGTTTTTTCTTAGTTGAACCTCTAGACGTTTTAAATCAGCCTTTCGGCTGTTGACCTAAACAACAACACGAATGAAAAACACAAATCTTCTGTAATATTTAATAAAATTTTGGGTCTTTTCTGTTACCCCCTATCCCCAGCATAATTATCACATGTTGTGGAATTTCGTATGTAGGTAATCTTACAGTATTTTTAACGATAAAAAAGGAAAAATATTTAAACAAATCATATATCAATATTTTTCAAGTTAAAATTAAAGTTTTTTTTTTAATTTTTCAAGTTAACGTTAAACTATTTACAGAAAGTTATTAAATTATTTAATAGTATTTAATTAAATTATGTTTTAAATTAATTTAATGATTTACTTATGATGTCATGTACTCAATGAGTTTATATATTTCATTATTATATCCAGTAAGAATATTGAGAAAAACAATGTATTTACCCTACTTAAGTTGAAGAATATTTGTGTAGGATTTTTAAAAATATTTTCCCGTTTTTATCATTAAAAATACTATAAGGATTGGACACGTAATATCCACAAAATGTGACAAACTATGCTAGGGGGGGGAGGATAACAGAAAATACCCGAATTATATAAAAAAAATGTAAAAAAGAAATTATATAGCAGCTGTAACAGGTCAGTGAGAAATTTAGTGTTTTTGCAGTATAATAAAATAAAATAACATCAAAAATAAAATAAAAAGTCATTTTTTTACATAAATGCAAGAATGTAAAGTCCAGCCTTTCTAAGTTTGCTCCTACTGTCAACAAATAATGACGTCACTGAGCATGCGCATTATATAAAAATGTGTACACGCTGATTAAAAAGTAACAACAAAAGTATTTAAATACAAAATACTTTTAAAGGTATTTTTACAAATGAAGTTGTTCGGCCTACATCAAATCATGACTGATATTTTAAGTACTTTTGGTACTTATATTATAAAACATAGTTAACTTAATCGGAATATGACATCCATAAAGTTGTGAACCCTAGCGTGCACCCTGTAGTAGCTGGCTTTGGTTTGTTTACAGTAGGAGCAAACTTAAGACGGCTGAACTGTAGGTGATCTTTGAAGTACCTTTCTCCAGTAGTTCAAAAAAATCGACAGACTAATAAATTTTTATAGATAATAGTAAATTATTATTTACGTCATAGTCTGCGAATTTCATTAACGCAGTAATTACACAAAAGATATGAATTGAAATTAATTTACAGCGGCCGTATTTTAAAAAAAATCTGGAAATTTTTAATAGAAGGATAAGTAAAACGCGACCACATTGATATAGAAATGTAGATTTATGAACTAGTGTCTTCTTAAATACACATAAAGGTTAGTTTCATCAAACATATCGGAGTGTCCAATTAATTAATCTCAGTACGCACAAAAGATGTGTATGTGATAATGAAGACGCGCATCGTGAATATTAAATAATCATAACGCATTGTAAAACGTATGAAAGAGAATTATATTTACGACTTAAATGCTCATAAAATAACAAAATACTGTATTTAATACAATAGATTTTAAAAAAATTGGCGAGTAATTTACAGAATCTTTGCAAAAAAGTTTGGGTTTAAGTTTAATGTTGTACAGAGGATATGGAAGTTGCCTAAAAGTTAAATTATACATTAAAGATAAATTTTGGAACAAGAAACGTGAAGGTTTCCACTGTACAGAATGTATTGTAACACCAAACCTAGGTTCGTTCGGGATCTGGGTTTAATAAATAACATACTTATTACAATTGTTTATTGACAAAATTAACAAATACGATCACATGGATTGACAGAGAGATCAGTTGACACACAGAGGAGGTCAATAAAGAATTATGTATAAGTTTGGATGTTGTAAACGAGCTGACGATGTGGTAAACCCACGAAAGTACTTCTCAATTTGTAAGTGTTCTTACTATTTCTTTGGCCGTTTCTGGTGGTTGACAATAATTTTAATTTTAATAAAATTAAACAAAAAAAAACAAAACAAAAAAATATATAGCCTACAAAAGTATAGTTCAAAGCATCACACTTTATGGCTCAGAAGTTTGGAACGTCACGAAGTCCAACAGAAATAAACTTAGAGCAACAGAAATGGACTTTCTGAGAAGAAGCTGTGGGAAATCAAGACTTGAGAAAGTTAGAAATAAAGACGTACGAGCCGAAATGAATATGGAAAGAACCAACGATGACTAGATCGAAAAACGACAATTAACGTGGTTTGGACAGTGAAGAGTATGGGAGAAGATAGATGGCCCCGAAAAATATTAGAATGGATACCTCCAAAACGGAGGAAAAGAGGACGTCCAAGTCGGATTTGGAGAGATGACGTGAATGAAGCCATGACGGCTAGAAATTTAGAAGAGGATGTAACTTTAGATAGGAAACAGTGGAAACTGGGGACGGAAATCGGCGACAACTGTAACAAAATCCGTTATATATTAAAAAAAAACGGTAGATATAAGCTACAATGTTTGATTAATTAATTAATTACATGTACTGTATTACCACACTAATTACATTTTTCAAACAGGTGGAAATGAATATATTCAACTATGAATAAAAAGCAATATGGCGGATACGTATAAATATTTATGTAGCTTACTAATCTTTTAAACTATTTACCTTAAAATATGGTAAATGAGTTCACATTAAACTTAACACGTTTTACTTAAGATATTCCTTTCAAATTGATGACCCATATCCGCATTTCATTCTTAAATTTAATTTAATTTTGTTCTGTTAGCCGAGAGAGAGATAATCGTCATTTATAGACCGCGTTTCACCTTTTATAAGAGAGTATAATAGGAGGCTATTTCTTGTATCGTACTTATGGGTTCTACTATATACGTGATGTTGTTAAGGTCATCAGCCGAAAGGCTCGTTTGAACCTTTAGAGGCTTTTTACTAAGTAAAACAAGGAGTGAGATGATTTACAATAAGCCTTCCTCACTGAGTTGAAAAGTATGCTTATCAGCATGCCAGGACCTCGGAAAAGCACATATTTTCCACCCTACAAATGAAACTTTTTTACTTCATTAATCACAAAGTCTGGCTGTATAATGAAATTCATTATTGTCAGAGGAGATAACTCTACCTAATGTCTTTTACACTTCTACATATTCTGTTCTTAAATGCTTCAGTCATATAATTGGCTGACTATGTAATAAGAAACAGAACTATTTTTTGTAGCTCTGGAACTAGAAGACAGAATCCAAATAATTTAGCACTCCACCTGCCTGTTATGGGCAATTATAATATACATATCAATCCACTTTATAGGTATAATATGAATAATACAGTACTTAGTAAAGAAATTAGTGTGTAAATATGATAAGTAAGCACATGAACTTAAACGACCTTCACTGGCCAATTTTTTCAACACTGAGTATAGTATAAAATTACTGTAAGTGCTTCTTTATAACCACAATATGATAAAACGTAATAAATTTTAATGAATTCATTGCTATTATACAAGACGCTTGGTTATATTAAATAAGTAATTAGACTTAACCTACGCAAGATTAACTATGTGTAAGTTATTTGAATATAAATTCTTGTTGTAGTCTTTAACTAACAATAAAAATAGTTTTTTCTATTAAAAAAGGGTTTTTACAATAAAATAACTAGTAGATTAGTTGGTTTATGAAGTGCGTATAAACTTTATTTGCAGTATAATTGTGAAATATTCAAATGTAAAGTGGAATTTTATTGACAAAAGCTTAGCTCGTTGATTAACCATAAAAATGTCATGGAAAATAATAATTTTTACAGTATTTTACTTTTATATTCTTTAAGTAAATCGTGCACTATTATAGACTACTTTAAACCTATTAATAATATTTTATAACTAAATCAAAGATTTGTGAGCTTGCACATACTCGTTGCAGCTGTCGTTGCCACACTATAGAAGCAGTGTTTACTATTTTTGCTTTGTGTGAGATTTAAGCCATAAAAATATTACCTCATAGATATTGTTTTTCCCATATGTTTCAGATCATTTAATTATAAATTCTTTATTTTAGATTTAGTTATGTTTCCTAACTGTAACTGATAAACAGCGCCAGTTACTAATTTGTAATTTGTAGTGGTAAGTAAACATTTAGTTTCTTCCTATTTGTTTTAGGTTTCATAATTGTTATTTTGAGATGCTCGAATTTTGTATGAATCTAGTTATAGCTAATTTATTATAAAGAAAGTGGTACTACATTCTACTGGTTGAATTACGTAGAAAATCGTCCCCTGATAAGAGAAAGTAAAGTCCTTCTCTGATTCGTTGATGTCGACGGACTGTGAGCTCTGAGTAATTTTCTGGTTTTACATTGGTTTGTTATTTACTCTAAGCCTAATTCAGACAGTGAAGAGTGATAAATGAAAATGAGTGATAAAAGAATGCCAGATCTGACTAGGAATCAAACTCGGGAATTTTGGCGTAGAAACCAGTTATACTGACCCCTACCAACAGGCCAGCCAACGATGTCTGAGCTGGTGAACGTTGACGGACACGGTATACTGTGTGGCAAAGATTTGATTGCTTAGCCTTCTCAATAACATTTCATTTTAAAAACAAATATCTTTATAATACTGTAAAATGCTCTCGTCTTATGTAAAATCATGATACGCAACTTTTTTGTCCTATTAACTTTTACGATAAATGAAACGGTAAAAAAATTATTATTGCTTTCAGGAAAAAAAAATAACAGCCGTGAAATCGGAGGATTTTTTGTTTCCACGATTATTATCTACTTTAACTGGAAGTCTGACATTGGTAAAATTTCATATACGGGATCATGATATATCTAGAACACAATACATATACAGATCAAATGAAAATGTTTAAAAATAATTTTTTTTAAATAAATTAATTTGCTATTTGTAAAATAAATTTGTAGTGATTTCAATACTGTAGTCATTCATTTTGCAAAAAATTTGTTTGAAGTACGCCCGGACGTGAAAAAGTCCAGTCGCGAAAAAGTTTTCGGCTTATAATTATTTCTATATACATGCAGCGTACGAAATGTAGGTTAAAGAGTGAACTTATTTTTAGTGTAAGAGTCACGCAATTTTGATGACCCCTTAAAAAGTTAAGGACCTCTAAATATTGGCGTTTGAAAATGTTATTGATTGTAGATTAATGTCTTCACAGTTTGTATATTTTAAATGAAATATGCATGTAATAATATTAAAAATAGTATTATTAAAAAGTAATAGGATAAAATAGATTCGTATCATGATTTTACATGATTAGAGCATTTTACAGTGTTATAAACAAATTTTTACTTTCTCTTGCCTATATGAATATATAGGAAGGAAAGTATTGTTTTCATGTCGATTTTTCGAAATCGAGTTTTCACCGGATCTATACGTTTTCAGACCCCCTGAACCCAAAAAACATGTTTTTAGCGATTGGTCTGTGTGTGTGTCTGTGTGTGTGTGTGTGTGTCTGTGTGCGTGTGTGTGTGTGTGTGTGTGTGTGTGTGTGTGCTTTTGTAAATGGTGTAAAATGAGATCACTGGTAAGAATACACACCAACGTTGAAAGATCCAAAATAACTGTGAGATCCAAAGGCCGGATCTCGCAGAAGTTTTTACATTTTTGGTCCCCCTAATGATTGTATCTGGTTAAAAATGCTATGAGAAATGAAACACAGATGTCGCCATCTTTCAATTTTTGTGCCATCACTTTTCGACCTTCCTAATGTTTAAAATAAACAAAAAACAGCGGATCTCATTTTGTTGGTGTATTTCGATGGTGTGTGTAATATGTGTGACCACGGGAGGCGCTGCAGTCGCGTTTCGTGTTTGAACACACACTTTAACACATCTAAGTGTACGAAGACAGCAATGAGAGATCACATGTTGATTTTGTTAATAACCTGTGCCTGGGGAACTTCGGTCACCATATGAATAATTCTTGGTATCAAAATATAACGGTAAGTGTATTTCAAGTATTCTATGATTTTAATTGGTACTTTATTATTATAAACATTTAGTTTGTGAACTTCAGCGTCTTTCGTTTGGCATGACTACAGATTTCTCCTATTGAACGATTGTCTTACCAATATTGTAGATGCATGTACAAAAACAATATTATTCCACCAAATATTATTTTTTACATTTCCATCTACACTAATAAAAAAATGTTGTTGCTTTTAATGCCGTTATCAGGCAAAAATTTACTTTGGATCTTATTCGCTATTTACTAGTCAGACTGTACAAATCCATTTTTTATCAATGTTTGTAATTGAGGAGTAACGTCCGCATCCAATAGTACCACGCATTATAAAAGACGATAGTTCTTACTTTGCTTTGTTTGATATAATGGTAAATCAGCGGGTAAATCATCAAATTCTTTATCGTCTGTCTATTATTCCAGTCTGCAATCTTTATAATCTAGCAATATGTTTGTAAACTAATCTGTTAGTTTGTATTATTCGTGTAATTTTGATAACAGTAAATAACGTTTACTGACGTAATAAAAACGTTAACTTACAGTGTATTCAACATTTATATTTCTGGAACAACACTGTTGTCAGTGTAATTATTTTTTTGAATGAATTTATTCATTGTGACTAAAATATATTCTTAAAATGTGCCCAATTTTTTTAATGTAATTTCCGTAGTTTTGGCGGTTATTTGGGTAATAAAGAGTATGGTCTGCCTATATTTTCAAAATTGCGAATCTTCTCCGGTGTAAACAGAATTTAAGCTTGCAAAACTTAAAATCTGATTCTTAAAAAAATATGACATTATAAAGCGTCTTACATAATTTTTTAAATTTTAAATAAAAAATAATTGTAAAGACTATTTATTTTTTAGGAGTTGTAAAAAGTAACAGATCTGTATGTAATTCATAGAAATAGTAGTGTTGTAGTGTATAATCGATCTAATAATTGAAAATTACAAGTATGTTGGTTAAGATATCTGAATGTTAAAAATTAATGACACATTTATTATTTTTTTTATTTGACCTCAATGGATCACTCTAGTCAACTTTCTGGTTCGCTTCCCATGTACTTCATTGGCTCGCTGTTTTTGCCAATACCTCCTCATGTTCTCAGATCTTGCTTTTCGTTGTTCGTCAGTTACCTGCACAACTCTAGCCACCTTGTCCACATTGAAACATTTTGCATTTAGAAACGCCCTTATCTTTGGTTTATTTGTCGCATCTTCAATCCTCAGTCCAACTTCGTCAAGATCCTCTTTAATTGCTGAGATGTATCTTCCACCAGATTTCCCACTGATTCCTCTGGTTATAAGTTGTTTTAATAACCTATTCTCTGGCATTCTTAATATGTGAAAGAAATAAAAAATTCTGCGCTTTTTCATTAGACTGATAATCGGTTCCACGACTTAATACACTGTTTCATTAGAGGGGATTCTCCACACACCATCCTTTTTGTAGTTCTTATTAATGCAAGTTCTAACAATTCTACGTTCTGTTTTAATTGTCTGATCACTTTTCCCTTCGTTTTTAATTCGTATTAAGGTTTCGCTACCATATAGTGCCTCTGGCAGAATCACAGTTCTATAGTGCCTCATCTTTGTGTTTGTAGAGAGACATTTTTTATTATATGTAGATTTAGTTAAAACATGAGCATTCCTCATTTTAAGTGCTCTGTTATTCCAAGAGAGTTTTTCTTTTAATTTATTATCTATTATTTCGCCCAGATATTTAAATTTTTGCACTATTTTTATATTTTGGTTATTAATTTGAATTTTATTTATACATAGTGGATCCAGTGCCATTATCTCCGTTTTTTCATACGAGATTTTTAGTCCGATCTTTCTTGAAACTTTTTCTGAACTTATTATTTGGTTTTTAACTTCTTCCATATTGTTTGCCAATAGGGCCAAATCATCGGCGAAACCCAAACAGTTAGTCTTTATTGCTTTTTTTCCTTGGCCAACACTTACTTTTGGTGTATTTTCAGGAAACCATTTCTTCATGATAAAATCAAGGGCTATATTAAACAATAATGGTGAAAGCCCATCGCCTTGTCGTAGACCAGTTCTTATAGGAAACGGTTTTGAGAATTATCCTCGAAATTTCACTTTTGATACTGTATTTTCTAATGTCAGCCCAATAATCTTGACCAGTTTTGGATGCAAGCCATAATTTCTCAATATTTTTAGTAGCGTCTCTCTATGAACACAGTCGTAGGCTTTTTTGAAACCAATAAATGTTATAAAAAGTTGTTTAGATCTTTGTTTAAAATACTCCATTATCTGTTTTAGTGTTAAAATCTGGTCAGGACAACTTCTATATGGACGAAAACCTCCTTGATATTCCCCCAGTTGCGGTTCTAAGGTGTTTTTAATTTTGTTCAAAATTATTCGAGACAAGATTTTGTAAGTGCAATCCAGCAAAGTAATTCCTCTGTAGTTATCTGAATCAGTTTTGTCTCCTTTCTTAAAAAGTGGGTAAATAATTCCCGTAGTCCATTGTTCTGGAAATTTCTCATTGATCCAAATTTTAGTTAAATGACTATGGAGATCAACAAGGGATTTCTGACTCGCATTTTTCCATATCTCTGCAAATATCTGATCTTCACCACAGGCTTTGTAATTTTTCATTTCTTTTATTGCCTGTATCAGTTCTTGAAATGTTGGTGGATCAATGTCGGTTGGTTTTGACAATATTTTTGTGTTAATTTCCACTTCTAATAACTCCACTGGCTCCTCACAATTTAATAGTTTATTGAAAGATTTAGCCAGTATCTCTACATTTTCTATATTGTTATGGGCTAATTTCCCTTGCTCATCTTTCAACATTAAAGTTGGGGCATCGTAGTTTCTCAGATATTTTCCGAATGTCTGATAATAGTCAAGTGTTTTATTCCTACTGAATCCTTCTTCAATCTCGTTCAGCGTATTTTTGTGGTACAACCTCTTAGTGTTACGAATTATCTTGCTTGTGTTCTTTCTTACTTCTAATTAATTTGTGTTAGTTTCCTCGGACCTTCCTGCTTGATGTTTTAACCATGCTTGATGTCTTTTTTCAACCGCTACATCGCATTCTGTGTTCCACCAAGCGTGTTTCTTTCTAGGTCTCAATGGCGCAGTTTCTCTTGTAATGGCTTTTAACTCCTGAGTCAGTTCTTCTAGACTTTTGGTGTAATGTATTTCTCGAGTTCTTCTTTCAAATTCTCCATTATTTATTAAATTTGTTGGGTCGAAATCCTTTTTATTAATTTCATTTAATTTTTTTTTTTTAAATGGTGTTAGTTTAATTTTGATTTTTATAATGTAATGGTCAGAGCCCGAGTCCGTTCCTCTTAACACTTTTACATTTTGGATTTCTTTATGGTAATTTTTGTCCATGAATACATGGGCTAACTGAAATTCGCCCTTTTTGTAATTTGGATGTTTCCAAGTTTTTAATTTATGAGGAAGACGTTTAAAATATGTAGACTTTGAGATGAAGTTGTTATTTCTACATAATTCAATGGTCTTAATACCATTCTTGTTTGTACGTTTTTGTGCTGGCCATTTTCCGATTACGTCTCTGTATCTTCGTTCCTGACCCAATTGTGCATTAAAATCTCCGAGTAATATTTTGACATGTTTTGCAGGAACATTAACAATGGTTTTATCCAGGATTTCCCAAAATTCTTGCACCTCTTTTTCTGTATCCTTTTTCATGACACATTATTATAATGAAGATAACATTTTTTTATAGATGGCGTCTAAGGACTACTGTTATCGAGGTGCAGCAATGCTTAATAGCGTTGTTTTAAAAGACAGCGATAAAGATTCTGATCTACATGATTTTTTAGAGACTAGAAGAAATCAATATACGAAGAAAATCAATAATCATAATAAGATGAAGAAAAATGCACTGACACCGAGTAATAGGGATTACTCTTCTCTCCAGTTTCTTCACCAACCAAAATACGAGACTACAAATAGTTTTACATAACATAGTTTTATAGTAACAAATTATTTTGTTGATTTATTATATTAGTACTGTATTTTTAATCCTCTGTTTTATTGTTTATCTAAGTATTTTGAAATGTTTTTATTTTACTTGTGGTAAAAGATAGCATTGTTTTAGTGTCGTAAATAAAAGTTTTAAAAAAATAATGAATAATATCATAACTAAACAAAAAATGCAATTTTTTTGCTAGAATAACTTATAATATTAATCTATATTATTGTGTTGTATTGTATTTTAATCCTGTGTCTGATATTTTATCTAAGTATTTTGAAATGTCTTTACTTGTGGTAAAAGATGGAATTATTTTTTGAGTTGCTAATCACAATTTAAAAAAAAAATATCTTATAAAAGAAAAAAATAAATTTTTTGCTAGAATAACTTGCAATATTAATCTTTTTATTGTTTCGTAATTTTAGAATTGTATTTTAATCCTGTGTCTTAATTTTTATCTAAATATTTTAAAATGTATTTTGCTACTTGTGGTAAAAGATGAAATTCTTGTTTGTGTTGCAAACCACAATTTTTAAAAAAATAATATCTCAAACGAAATTATAAATTTATTTGTTAGAATAACTTGTAATATCATATTTTTGTGCCAATTGATAAAAAAAAATTTTTGTCTATTTTTCATCTGTGCTAGATGAACTACTAATGTTAATTATAGTTATGCTAGATGAACTACTAATATTAATAATTTTCGTTTCATTTTTTCAAATTCCTAAGAATGGTTTTATTTTGTGACTGATAATACTAGGCTGACAGCTACAGTAGAAATCTAGGTTTTTTGTGAACAAATAGTATTTTTACATGTTCAAAATATTTTCTTTCCTCTTGTGTCGAGTCTTTATTTGTACAAAAGCAACAATGCTCATACCTAAAATTAATTAAAATATTTATAAATAAACGTTTATTTTCTTCAATTCTTTTACAGAATTATTCATTTGTTTTTATTTTTCCTACCCCACCTGTGTAATGAAGGCTTTGCTCTGTCTCTAAATAAACTGGCACGAGACTGATCTCATTAGGGGACCGTTTTAGTTAAAGCACTTTTGAATAACGTTTTGAGAGGTAATATAGGTTTATTCGGAAGAGAATGTTTTAGGTAAAAAGCTTAAAGTGACTCAAAAATGCTTAAGGGTTTGAAAGATTGGCTTTACGAATAGTACAACTTTTCGATCCGGGATAGAGTTAAAATGAACTGTTAAAAAAAACAGTTTGAAACTCGCCACAGCCGGGATTAATTTCTTTAGGTAAAATATTATCAGAAACGGGGTTTTTATGCTGTTCCTTGATCTTTATTAAACAGATTAAAATAACGAATATAAAAAGAATAAATGCCCTGCTCACGAGTTTGGTCTAGTTTTTAACATTATGTTAATCTTATTGAAATAAAATACCATATCAGTAAGGTGTTCAATAATCTTGAATATCCTGTACCGTAAAGCGGCCACTTTTTTACAAATTATTTCCCATCAGAGACGGCGTGTGATATCATTTTAGAATTTTTTAACCAGTATATTTTGAATAATATAATATTATAACATAATTATCTCAATTACAGTGCACACCATTCTACCCAGTAAGAAACCAAAAGTAAATTATTTAGTCTTTTGAATATATTCATTTTTAAACTAAACATAGTGAATAAATTGAGCTTTGATCAGTAAGAGGCAAAATAACCGATGTCCTAAGACGCTGATGCAAAAGGCGCCGCCTACTATGAAAAAATATTTTGCTCTGTCTGAAATAAAATGAATCATAATAAAACGCCGGTTGATTATGAATATGGTGGAGGGTGACAGGCGAAAGAAAACGATAGGTAATGACCCTGAAACACTTAACATAATAAATGCCACCCACGCTTACGACGTGACGTAATGTGTACACAACTAAAGATGTTCGCCTGTTCTTGCATGGAGAAATAAAATTCATTATGGTCGGTAATAAGTAGTATGTTACTTTTGTTTAACTGGAATTAAGAGGGTAAATACATTATCTTTTCCTTAATTTATTTTGTATCTCTACCGTCGTTAAAACTTACCAAATAACGTAAACAAGATAAATTGCGTAAATCGTTGAATAATATTTTGTTAATAATACCACTTATTTATAGTTAAGCAATATTAACACATTACGAGTATCACTCGTAAAAAAAATAAATAAATATTAATTAAAGATAAAAATATTAATTGACTGTTGTTATTGTAAAAATGATTATTACGAAGGAAAGGGTTTATTTCGAAGGATGAATTTATATTTTGGAACAAATGCATAGATCTCTTAATTTACCCAATAATTTAACTGAAAAACACACTCGGATCTCTGAAAACCTAAAAAATTTGTATGAAAACATAGTAAAAGGATCTGCCAATCATAGCAGAATAGGTGATGGAAAAATTTATTCCAATTGCAAAAATAAATACACCTGACTGAAAGTAGAGCGTTTCTATCAAAAAGTGAGATCCCGATTCATGAAATAATCACGCTTTCAGGTGGTTCTGCTAATGTCGGTGACCCGCAGTGGATCTCTGCTTACACCTTTTGCATGGATGTGTGTGTGTGTGTGTGTGTCTGTGTGTGAACAGAATATCTCAAGAACGGAACATCGTACGAACTTGAAACTTGAAACTTAAGTTACATACCACTACCGGACGCGACACGAACATTTTCATCAAAATCGGTCAACCGGAAGTAGTAGTTTATTCGTATAATTTTTCAGTTTTTTGCGATTTTCTCAAAAACTGGTCCTACGATTTTTTTTAAAATCGCCTATTTTACTCAATTTTTTATTCTCTACAAGATAGGGTAGGCGCCATGTTTGCTGAAATTCTCGGTGAGGCTGTTTTCACGTAAAAACGTTGTTTTTTTAAGATTACGGCTTTAATATAAATTTCAGCGCAAAAACTTATATAATAAAAGTTGTAGAGAATTTAAAAACCTACAACTTTTGTTTCAAACATTTTTTTGTATAACGCTTAGTTTAGCGGTAATTTGCGATTTTCTGTTTTTTTCTCACGAAAACGTGAGAAAAATCGATTTTTTTAACATTTCGGTCTTAGTATGCATTTTACGACAAAAGTGTATATAATAAAAGTTATAGAAAATTAAAAGATCTACAACTTTTGTTTAGAGCATTTTTCTCTACAGAGCCTAGTTTAGCGTGAAAGCGTGATTTTCCGTATTTTTAAGCCAAACTGAGTTCGATTGTCATTTTGCGTCATTCGCTCATGATTAAAATAAGGTTATGTTTTTGAGGTTAGTTTTTGTTTATTTCTAATATTTTATTAATAATGTTAGGTTTATTATTAATTATTTGCATTGGCAAGAGAAAGTGGTGTGAGTGTTTCACACCAGATTTTTTTTAATGAAACGTTATTGAGAAGACTAGTAGCGGGCCGATTCTGCTTCTCTCCGCAAGGGGCCATCAAATCTTTGCCACACAGTACATGACACTTCAATTCTCTCAGCGAGAGGTCGTAGAATTTTCTCCCGCCCGGGAGTACAGTGCTTAAGGAGAAGGGGAAAAGTTGAGACAATATCTAAAATGAAAAGAGAGTTCTTCCCTAACTGGGTTTTCTGAAGAAAAAACATGTTAAAACGTTAAATTTCCAGGCTTTCTAGAATGGAATTCAGCTGATATTAACGAATTTTCACAGTACGATTCAACAGACTTCATATTTCATAATTTGACAGGTTATGAAATTATCCAAATTGCAATAACCGAATATATTAACAGATGACCAAAAAACCTGTTGCTTCAGTTGAAGTGGAATTGAGACTTACATTGAGTATACTTGTCGCAAGCCCAAATAGCGCTTGGAGCGTGGGAGGTATACATAATAATCAGACTGTACCAAGGCGAGATGAATAGTTGCAGTATTATTCCTGTTAAATAGTGAGAGTTGTTCACGCGCCATATGAATTGGTACCATCTATACTACAATTGTCATCAGTGCTATAACAGTGAACTTACACAATTACAACATTTTCAAAATTTACTAGAGAATGTTTCATTAGAAATTATACCCATCGGGTTGGTCTAGAGGTAAAGTCGTCGCCGCGAGTCACCTATTTAACAGCTGATTTTCGTTGACGAAGATTCTTGGTTCAAATCCTATTAAAGGTAGTTACTTTTATATGGATTTGAATACTAGACTGGTGTTACCGGTGTAGTGATTGGGGTTCAATTAACCGTACTCTCTCAGGAATTATTGGCCTGGATCTGTACAAGACCATATCTCATATACACGTCTTACACATCATCCTCATCTCATTGGGTCTTGGGGGGGGGGTATACTTATTGTTCTAAATTGAACAGATTGCAACGAACAAACATTGAGATTTAAAGAAAGGAAATTTACATCATTAATAATAATAATAAATTCTATATTTATTTCCTTAGGATATTATTAACATTTTCAACGTCCAGTTCAAAGGGTTAGAGGTTAACTTATACTTAAAATCTTTGAACGTACAATTTATACGTTAAATCTAAAAATTTCCTTAGGGCATAAAGGAATGAACATTGAATTTCAAACAATTAAAAAACTTCCCTTTGAAATTTAAATAGTAAAGTTTAAAAAGTTTAATATTTACTTAACAGGAATAATTTAGTATTTTATTCATAAGAGTAAGATTTAATACAAATTGTATTTAAAAACATAAATATTATACTTTGTGATAATAAGTGCCGATTATAAATATTTATAAATGAATTTATTACAATTTCTTTGAATAAAATGCTTGTATATTGATGGGAAATAATGAACGTAAAATTCCCAACAAATATTATTATGACAATAATACTATCGTGCATTATTTTTAATGCGGATTAAATCAATTATTGCATTTTTAAATATACAGTAATTTATTTGCATATTTTATTGTAATGAAATGAAAAGGGTTTGCGCGCACAGTTGAGGTAATAACTTAGGCTATATTGTGTTCACAATAGCAATGATACGACAGTTAAACTTTTAATAAACAAAATTACTCTGCACGTGCGCTGTAGCTGAAACCCCAAAGCAACCAACATAGAAAATTTCGCAAACATTGTAAATTATCTTAACAAACATCAAAAATATAGGTTGATAACTTTGGTGCAGCCATTTGTTTACACCGAAAGAAAAATCTATTAAAAATTAACAGTTCGAAAATTCGATTAGCAAATACATTTTTTAGAACGTATAAATGAACCAGTTATTTCAGAAAGCCCGTAAGTCAACATTTTATGACTAACTGAATATAAACACATCATCCCTACAAAAATCACCACAGGCTGGCTTCCCTAAATTACACGAATAGAGGCGTATCCTAAAGGCTTGCTTTCTTCCAATTATAAAACGAATTTTTTTTACCAAAACGTAGTAAATTACCAGTTTTTAATTTTACCAAAAGTTAGTTTTTTGACTTATATGTTTTCTGAGGGCTATAAAGGGCTTCTGTCGTCAACTGGAAGGAGACCCCTTAATTCCTTTAAAGGCTTAAGGGAACCGGCCGGGATAGAATGCTAGTGTTCTTTCCATACATTCACGTTGTATGGCATGTTAGTAACCGTGTGACCGCACATCAGTGCGATGACCGTCTCATGGTGAAGGGAACTGGAAGAGCTGCCCATTCCACCCTGGCAGACGGTGGCTTGGGGCACTCAGTCTACCAACCAAAAAGCTGAAAGCAACAGTGAACTACAGCTTTTTCTGCCTGAATAGAATTATCGAGGCAAAACCACCCTGGCAGACGGTGGCTTGGGGCACTCAGTCTGCCAACCAAAAAGCTGAACGCAACAGTGAACTACAGCTTTTTCTGCCTGAATAGAATTATCGTAGCGAAACTCCTTCATGTATGATTTTGGTTAGGCTTACTAAGTATATTCCGATTTTCAAGAGCTTCGAGAACTACAGGATAGAAGTTTTTAAAATGTGGTGTTACAGGAAAATGTTAAAGATTAGGTGGGTGGACAAAATAAGTAATTTAGAGGTTCTTAGTCGAGTGAATTGAAAAAAGAAGTACATGGAAGCATCTTACCAGAAGAAGGAATAGGCTAGTGGGGCATATCTTAAGACATTCAGGATTGGTCTATCAATAATGGAGGGTAATATTGAGAGAGTGAATTGTAGGAGGAGACGAAGGTTAGAATATATAAAGCAAATTTTCAAACATGTAGGGTGTTACAGGTATGTAGATATGAAACGACTTGTTTTCAGTCAATAGAAAAATAAATTATATCTTACACAAAAAACCGGACTTCCGACTCTGTTGAAAGTTCCACACGCACGAAGACAAAAAACCGGCCGGTTTCCACATTCATGGTAACGCCACCGCTCCATCGCGCCATCGACTTCTGTTGGGTTTTTCATTCATAGGAAGTTGAACTGATGAATTTTTAGCACTGCGCAATGGAAATTTGTCGGGAAGGAACTCCAGTAATCTTCGAAACTTCACGAAAAGTTCACCCATTTAAGTAATTTAATTGGAGTTGTACACCCAAATGAAAGGACACCCAAATTAAATTTTATAGAGCAATGGCTGTACCACTCATAAAATATGGGAGTGAAATATGGGTGTCATAACAGAGGAATCAATCTCGTATCCAGGGTGCTGAAATTAGATTTTTGCGGAGAGTCAAAGGTTGTATTTTTTTGTACCTGTTTAGATAGAATACATAACGAAGCTATACGCCCCGAGTTAAATGTTCAGTCTTTGTGTGAAACATTAATAATATATAGGAGAAACTGGTCCAACCATTTATTTCGCATGCCAACACACAGACTTCCTCCACGAGTATGGAATTATAAACTTATAATGCTTTTCACGGTTGAAGAGCTATGCTGTTTTACGCGTTTAGACCAATCAGAACGCTTGCCAGCGTTTTCAGATTGTACAAATGTATCAGCTTGACAAACATTACGCGCGCATGCGTACAAGAGCCACAGTAGTTCACTCGTGTCTTGCATCTTGTAATGAACACATCGACCGGCCCGTTGGCGTTGTGGTTAAAACAATTGGCTTCTACGCCGGGGTCCCGGCTTCGATTCCCGGCAGGTCTGGCATTTTTTTCATCACTCATTTTCATTATCATCTTTATCCACCGTCTGCATTAGCAGATATTACAAAACAGTCAGACGTAAGACAAAAATAAATGAACACATCGATTATAGAGCGAGTTAACATGCAATAATTTATAATATAATCAGCTGGTTGTATGTTTATAGGTTATAATTGTTATTGAAAGACCTAAAAAAAATGGCTAATGAAATATATACCAATGCTACGAGAGCAAGTATTGGCAACGTTGCTAACAAACCATTAGCTAGCTAATTAAGTGGGTAGGAGGCGATGCGTTCAGAACTCATCAGTTTTGAAAAATAGTAAAGAGAGAAGCGAGGCTTAGGAAGATCAAAAAAAGAGATGATGCCGGAACAGGCCATTGAGCCTAATCCTTGACAGATGATAATGATGATGATTAGAGTTTTACCAGACCATTTGGCTTAATGAGACTTCCATATAACAATCAAACGATTTTAATAGTTCTCCTGATTGATGACAAAATAATTCAAGCCATTTAGATTTGAGTAATGAAAAATTAGGTCTTTTCTGTTATTTCCCCCTCCCCCAGGATAATTTTTCATATTTTGTGGATATTTCAAATACGTAGGTATTCTTGCAGTATTTTTAACGATAAAAACGGGAAAAATATTTAATAAAATCATATATCAATATTTTTCACGTCAATGTTAAAGTTTTTTCATTTTCAAGTTAACCTTAAACTACTTATTGAAAATTATTAAATTATTTAATAATGTCATGTAATCAATGAGTATTTATATTTCATTATTACTTACAGTAACAATATTGAGATAAAGCAATATATTTACTGTACATATTATTTTAACGTTAACTTGAAGAATATTGGTGTAGGATTTTTTAAATATTTTTCACATTTTTATCGTTCAAAATATTGTAAGGTTGTATACGAAATATTCACAAAATGTGAAAAATTATGCTTGGGAGAAGGGAATAACAGAAAAGACCCGAAATTTTTTCCAATAACTATCCTGATAATATTGAATTCAAATCCAGTACGGTGAGTCATCGAATTGTAACTACAAACATCATATTAGCAAAAATATTTATAAATTTTATTACTTTCGAAACAATTAACATGATGTTTATAGTTAATATTTTACAGAATAAGAAATTTAATTTTTTACCGAGACTAGACATAAATGTTGCGAGAATTAAATAAATCTTCCATAAACTATATATTACTGTAACAAAACGAATGAAATGGAGGTAATAAATCTTTAGCATAATCGTATGATGAAGTGATTTTTTTTGCAGTATATAAGAATTACTATAAGCAGTGTAGTGATAGGATTATCATGGTTAGAGTAGATACGAAACCAAAGTCTACCACTATAGTGCAGGTCTACATGCCTACGTCTTCACACAGAGAGGAAGAAATAGAACAAGTATATGAGGAATTAGATGAAGTAATAAAATATGTCAAGGGTGATGAAAATTTGATAGTTATGGGAGACTGGAATGCAGTAGTTGGAGAAGGAAAAGAAGGAAAGATAGTCGGAGAATATGGTCTAGGGAAGAGAAATGACAGAGGGAGTCGGCTGGTAGATTTCTGCTCCAAATATAATTTAGCGATAGGCAATACACTTTTTAAGAATCACAAAAGGAGGTTATACACTTGGATGATGCCAGGTGACAAGGGAAGATACCAAATAGATTACATAATGGTTAGACAAAGATTTAGAAACCAGATTATGAACTGTAAAGCCTATCCAGGTGCAGACATAGGGAGTGATCATAACTTAGTAGTAATGGATAGCAGGCTTAAACTTAAAAAACTGAAGAAGGGACAGGGAAATGCTAGGTGGGATGTAGACAAACTAAGAGAACAAGATAACCAGGTAGGTTTCCAGGAGAGTATTCAAAAAGGGATAGAAGAAAGAGGTAATGACACAGGAAGTGTAGAGGAGGAGTGGATAAACTTCAAGGAAGTGGTAGTGAAAGCAGCGGAAGAATGGTTAGGACATACTAAAAGAAAAGGTAGGAAACCGTGGATTACTAATGATATTTTAGAACTGATGGATGAGCGAAGAAAATATAAAAACGCAAAGGACGAGAGAGGTAAAAGGCAATATTGCTACTTGAGAAATACCATAAACAAAAGGTGTAAGAAAGCGAAGGAAGAGTGGATCAGAGCGAAATGTACGGACATTGAGAGTAAAATGGCAGTTGGTAAAGTGGACGCAGCTTATAGAAAAATAAGGGAAAACTTTGGAGAACGAAAGATGAAAGCTGTTAATTTACAAAGCGCAGGTGGTAAACCATTGTTGAATGGCCAAGAGAGAGCTGAAAGATGGAAGGAATACGTAAATCAACTCTACATGGGAAAAGAATTAGAATATGATGCTATAGAACAAGAAACTGATGTTGAAGAAGATCAAAAAGGGGACCCTATACTACGAGAAGAATTCGATCGGGCACTTAAGGATATGAATATGAATAAGACACCAGGAATAGATAACATACCATCGGAATTATTATTACGATGTGGCAAAGTTGCTCAAAACAAATTATACGAACTTGTGTGCAGAATGTATGAGAGTGGAGAGGTACCATCGGACTTTAAAAAAAATATTATGATTCCAATACCAAAAAAGTCAGGAGCGGAGAAGTGTGAACATTACAGAACCATCAGCCTAACATGCCATGCATCTAAGATACTGACAAGAATTATATACAGGAGAATAGAACACCGAGTAGAAGAAGTATTGGACGATGACCAATTTGGATTTAGAAGGAGAATGGGAACTCGAGATGCAATATTGGCTCTGAGACTGATTATTGAGAAAAGGATACAGAAAAATAAAACTACTTTTATGGCTTTTGTAGATTTAGAGAAAGCATTTGACAATCTGGACTGGAGTAAAATGTTTAAAACTTTGAAAAGGTTAGGAATCAAATACAAAGAAAGGAAAGTTATCTACAGTCTGTATAAGAATCAAACGGCTGTTTTGAGAATCGAGGGGTACGAAAAAGAGGCTGCTGTAAGAAAAGGTGTACGACAAGGTTGTTCTTTGTCACCACTACTTTTTAACTTGTATATAGAAGAGGCTATAAATGAAGTGAAGGAGAAATTTGACGTAGGAATAAAAATTCAAGGAGAAACAATAAAAATGTTGAGATTCGCCGATGATATAGTAGTATTAGCCGAGGCAAAGAATGAACTAGAGGATGCCTTAAATGGAATGGATGAGATCTTGAGGAAGGATTACTTCATGAAAATTAATAAGAACAAAACGAAAGTGTTGTGCAGCAGCAAGAGTGGTTTAGAAGAGATGGGAAATTTAAAAGTAGGCAACGAAAACATACAGGAAGTTGGGGAATTCTGCTATCTAGGGAGTAAAATAACAAAGGATGGTAGAAGCACGAGTGATATCAAGAGTAGAATTGCTCAAGCTAGAAAAGCCTTTGAAATGAAAAACAGCTTACTGACTACAAACATTGATTTACAGATTAGGAAAAATTTCTTAAAACATTATGTTTGGAGTGTAGCATTATACGGAAGTGAAACGTGGGTGATAGGGGCTGTAGAACGGAAGAGGATAGAAGCTTTTGAAATGTGGTGTTATAGGAAAATGTTAAAGATTAGGTGGGTGGACAAAATAAGTAATTTAGAGGTTCTTAGGCGAGTGGATGAAAAAAGAAGTATATGGAAGCATCTTACCAAAAGAAGGGATCGGCTAGTGGGGCATATCCTAAGACATCCAGGTATTGGGCTATCAATAATGGAGGGTAACATTGAGGGAGTAAATTGTAGAGGGAGGCAAAGATTAGAATATATAAAGCAAATTACAAAAGATGTAGGGTGTTACAGGTATGTAGATATGAAACGACTTGCGCAAGATAGAACAGGTTGGAGAACTGCATCAAACCAGTCGAGAGACTGATGACAAAAAAAAAAAATATTCAATGGATAACAGTTTCAAAATGCACTTATTCTCTTGGTGTAACGTTCTTATCTGATTTTATTCATCTATCACATCCCATGATGTCATGTAGTATAACATACTAATACAACTGACAGTAAGTAAGTCTTAAAAATGGAGATGACATCAGTTGTTTTCTACTTGGTTCGGTTTGCCAATGACCGAGAGGCGAGGAGTGGAGAGGACAGAGAATAAGAGAGAGAGAGAGAGAGAGAAACATCATTTCCGGGTGAGAGAAGTCAAATACGTACTAATTCAATTTACAGCATTATTTTATAAATTTTTTAAGTAAATTACCTTCTTTTATGTAAATGGATAAAATATTCATAACAAAAAAATTTACTGTAGAACAGGATTTGAAATGCCAAGTGCTACTTGAGAAAATTTCTGGTGTGAAACACTCTGAGGACTTTCTCTTGCCAATGTAAATAATTAAATGCATAACCTATTCTTAATGTTACCTAGTAAACAATATATTTTATATCTATTAGTTTACTATTAGTTATTTATTTATTATTTATTATTATTATTGTGTATTTATTTATTATTTGTTTAACTTAATTGCACTAAATCTATTAGTTGCAAGGCTAAAAAAAATAGTTCCGTTTCTTATCACATGGTCAGCCAATTAAATGAATCATATAAGAACAGAAGAAGTAGAGGTGTAAAAGACACTTATTTGAGTTAACTCCTCTGAAAGTAATGAATTTCATTATACAGCCAGGCGCTGTGGTGAATGAAGTGAAGGTGTCATTTGCAGGGTGGAAAATATGTACTTTTCAGAGGGCCTGGCATGCTGATAATTTTCAACTCAGAGAGAAATGCAATGGTAAACTACTTCACTCCTCGATTTACTTAGTAAAACCTCTACAGGTTCAAACCAGCCTTTCAGCTCATGACCTAAACAACACATTCATTATTTATTCATTTTTGTCTTAATGTAACCTAGTAAACATATTTTTTTTATTACCAATTTGTGTACGTTGCAATCTGTTCATTTTAGAAAGCAACCTCATGGCCCAATGAGATGAGGACGATAAATGTATGACGTGCAAATGAAGTGTAGTCTTGTACAGACTCAGGCTGACCATTCCTGAGAGAGTATGATTAATTGAATCCCAACCATCAAAGTACACCGGTAACCACTATCTAGTACTCAAAATCCGTATAAAAGTAACTAACTACCTTTACTGGGATTTGAAACCTCATCTACGAAAATCATCTGTTAAACAGTTGACTAGTGGGGACAACTTTACTGCTAAACCAACCCGGTGGGTCAAGAGTAAACAATTTAAAATGAAAAATAACCTAATTTTAATCATGAGTTAATGACGCTAAATTAAGCTCTGTACAACAAAATGCTTGAAATAAAAGTTGTAGGTTTTTAATTTTCTATAATATTGATATGTCGTAAAATTCATACTACGGCCGCAATCTTAAAAAATATTAATTTTTACCGATTTTAGAAAAACTGTTTGGAATAAAAAATGTAGATTTTTTTAACTTTGATTATTATACACTTTTGCCCTAAAATGAGTATTGTCACAATCTTAAAAAAAACATTTTTTACCACAAGAGCACAGCTTCCCACGAATTTCAGCAGACATGGTGCTTATTCTATCTTATAGTGCATAAAAAATGTAGTAAAGTACACAAAAATTTCAGTTGATTTTAACATTGCAATTCGACTACTGGCGCCTAAGAAGTGAAAGGGGTCATTAACCTAAAAAATTACAGAAAATGATTTCTACGCCTTCCCGATGAGCTACAGTTTTGAAAGTTGGCAAGTGAATTATTTTCGTGATACATAGGTAAAACACAGGAATTTAATTACGATCACTTGCGCCAATGGGTATAATGGATGTAACTACCCTAAGTCAATAAATATTATTTCTATATCTCCCCAAAGCCTGTAAGGCTATTAATAGCCTTAATAGTAATTTTTATTCACCCACAAACATAATTTTAACGCTAACCGTCTGAAAATAATACTAAAAAAAACTGAGGATTCACACCAGCAAATAACACATCGTTTTTCACTTATTGCATTTTATCTATTTTCAACTACCTAACAAAAAATTTTGTGTCAAATAGACAAAGGTTGCAACGAATAAGACCTGAAACAAATTTTTTAGAAACATTGTCACTTTTAGGGCTATTTTAATTTACATAACCTAGGTAATTTTGGTTTTGAAAAAACAGAGGCGTTTGCTATTGATTTTCATTTTCAAACATTTTGAAAACTAATGGTGAGCTAACCTCAAAATGCTGTCGGAACCTAACAATATCTTCAAACAAATGGTGAGGTAGTCACATCATAGCGACACAGTGAGCATTTGAACAAAACGCATTTGAAAAAAAGACGATATATGTAAATATTATATGAAACAGAAATAAAAAGGGAATTGGAGAAGATAAATAATAGAAAAAACTAAGTCAACTAAAATGACTAGGAAAAGGAGAAAAATAAATAAATGTGAAGTTAAATTAAAACAAAAACAATTGCTTACAAAAGAGGCAAAAGACAAAAACGTCAGAAAATACGTATGTATTACGAGTGTACTAATAAGTAGCCTAGTAAGCACTCGTACGATGACTTTTTGGTAAGAAGTAGTTATGTACACAGAAGAAACTAAACTGATGTCACCACCAGAACGGAACAAACCTATTATAAGAACAAATAAAACCTATGCTTCCAACAAAACTCCTAATACCAAATTAAACAATACTGCATAAAATAATCGCGTAGAAAAGGAAAAACAAACATGAAGGCATTAATGAGTTTGCATGACGGACGAACAGATCGACTTAATAAAAATTTAATTCTATAATAAAAAAGAATTGTATTTTTCAAAATAATAACAATTTTTTTGTTTATTTAAAATTACATCATCTGCTTGATTATTAACGATTACATTGGATTGGGATACATTATCTGCAGGTTAATAATTTTCCAGACCCTTTCGGAAATCAAAACGGGGACCTTACGTTTTGCAGCATAACATGTTAACTACTGCGCCACGAAGACGGCAAAATAATTATGGTATTTCCCTTTTTTTTACGAATGTTCGTAAATAAGTATTTGTTTGACAGAAATTTCGAAATTTTTTTTGAGGACACTATGGAGTCTGGTTTTGAACTAAGTAGAAGTTCCAACTCGAGACTCTTTCATTTTGTGTAGTTACACAGTATCAGGCTCATGTTCGACACGAAACGGATAGTACAATGCGACAGCACATCACTGCCTGCTAACCCACAACGTAGCCCACAGCCCCCTTTGAATTTATAAAATCCGTCAACAAATCTATCTTAATTTTAGAAAATCCGTTAAATTTAAAATAATTATTTGTAGTGTAATTCCATTCCCTTATTAATTAAAGGGATACAGTGTTGGTTCTAACTCGTCACGTCCATCGGGAACGAAAATAACATTTTTTTAAAAAAAGTTCTAATTCATTTACCCTATGTGCTAAAAGGCTGAATTTTAGCTGAAATTAATTAGAAAACATGCAGGAACACTATTCTAAAACGCCATATTTTTCATCTTAAAATTGATCGTGCTACATGCTCTGAAACATGGACTAAGTGAAAAATGCGCTAAAAAACGGGTACATTTTTGTTTCCAAATCGCTAGAAAAAGCCTAATACACTCCCATGTTTCGTAATTTATACGAATAAAATAAAAACACCAAGCTTTAAAACGAGTCGTACCAGAAATGGTTATGTTTCTTACTTTATGAGATTCGCGGTTCCATTCACAGGTTTCACCTTTCATTTTACGTACTATAGTATCTTTTATTCCTCTACCTCTTCTGTTCTTAAATGTTTCAGTCATTTAATTGGCTGACCATGTGATAAGAAACAATTAGTTTTTGTAGCCGACTAACAGATCAAATGCAAAAAAATTAACACTCCACCTGCCTGTTATGGGCAAATTTATATAATTATTGAATCATATTTTTAAATGTTTAATTATATTATCAATTTATTACTTATTTGTATATTTAAATTTAAAATTTTAATTATACTACGTATTATTAATTAATTAAAAAATTAAAATATAAAATTTCCTTAAAAAAACACTTTTTGGTTTTTAGGGTTCACATAATTTAAATTTAATTGTATGTTAAATTTAAAATTTATATCTTATTTATTATTATTATTTTTATTTATTTGTTGATATTTTTTTATATATTTTATATAAATATAAAATTTTCTTAATATTGGAGTTATACGGCTTATTTTAAAATTCTTTTGAAGATTAATTAGAGAAAAACTAATTTTTATTTATAAAAATTAAAAAAAGAAAACATTTTAGAGCTCATTATCAAAATAATAGATTTATCTTTAAAATACAAACACATCCAAAAAAAAAAAATTGTCAATAGGATTTCACAAAATGTGAAGATCAGTTAGAATCCGGTTACTCATTTTTTCACGATCTCAATACTTTGTCACATTATACTTACATAGATTTAGAGAAAAATACAAAATAAAATGAAAAACATTAACTTAAATACTTGTTATTTAGTTATTTAATTACGTTTTTTAGTATAACGTAATAATTAAAAATAAAACTGAATATGAAACTAACAAAAAAATAAAAAAAATAAATATAACAATACTACTTCAGGCACGTTTAAAAATGAATTACCGCGCTTTGTATAGGCATAAATATTATGTTAAAAAATGACAGTGTAAAGTAATAATAAAGAAATATTGTACTACAAATTTATTAGTAAAAATATGATATAAACATTAAAGGTCAAATACTATTGAATAATATAAAAAACCGACAATAAAAGTATTAATAAAATATAATAATGGGTAATAAAATTTAAATAATTCATAATTTATTCGATCTGTTAATTCGTAAAAATAACAGTCATTGACAATAAATTACAAGTGAACTTATATAATAATGAAGTAATCTATAATTTTGATATTAAAGTCTATTATTAAGTATTACAAATAAAATAATTTAACTTATTATTTAATACAAAGTAACAACAGCATTTAAGTCATATTTAATAATATGTATTTAAATTATATTTTGATACAGTTAAGTTTAAATTCCTGAATAAATCATGTGAGTAATTTAATTATAAAATAATTCAGTAGAACAAACTTTCTGAAAATTTTCGTCAGACAATTTTTATTTTCCCTCCCGTTTTATTGCAACCTCCCGCAAATATTGTTTTCAAAATGTACATAATGTAGCTTGTATTCGTAATAATTCATAGTATTACCAACAAGAAACGGAGCAGTTTCATGTTGATAGCATTTACAATTTTAGTTAATGATTCAGGTACGGTAACTAATTAAAAATCAACAAAATATTTGATTCAATTTGCCTAAGTTTTATTTTTCTACGTGTAGTATGGCCTATGACAGAAAATTCGGAGCAGATCTATTGTTGTGTGTAGGTTATTATGCTCCGCAATCCCTATTCCTACTTTCCGAGTTAGTATGTATAAAACATAATTACTTTTTTTTTAAAGATAATGATGGGAGTATTATTTCCATCAATGTGTGCGTGAATGACATGCCGTGAGTTGACAGGAGAAGGAAGACGAGTGGAAGAATAGGAAGAGACCTACTATTCTCCCAAGTCCCACATGACTATACTTCTGCTCTGTTTTATAGTCAGCTACCGTTCTAGGAACACGATTAAAAAGCAAGGATTCGCACATTTTATGTAGAAAAACTGGAGGAAAAGAAATACCAATACACGTCAATATTAAGCACATTCTGGTCATAACTGGCAGGTGGAGTGTTATATTATTTGCACTCGATCTGCTAGTTCCAGGGGTACAAAAAATAGTTCTATTTCTTATCACATGGTCAGCCAATTATAAGACTGAAATATTTAAGAACAGAAGAGGAAGAGGTGTAAAAAACACTAGTCAGAGTTAGCTTCTCTTAGAGTAATGAATTTCATTATACAGCCAGACCCTGAATGAATGAAGTAAAGGTATCATTTGCAGGGTGAAAAGTAGGTGCTTTTCAGTACGCTGATAAGCACACTTTTCAACTCAGAGAGGAAGGCATAGATAAACCACCTCATTCCTCGTTTTTACTTGGTAAAACCTCTAGAGGTTCAAACCAGCCTTTTGGCTGTTGACCTAAACAACATTAAGCACATTAATACACATAAATCTGTAGTGATATGTATAAAGGTCTTAACTTGAAAATTGTCATTTTCCAGGAGAACCGAATGAAAATTTGAGACAGTGTAATTTATATATTTTTTTTTATTTAAGGGTAGCTTTTGCAATTGTCTCTTCCAACAATTCTTTTCATAATTTGTTATACATTTCTTTTGTTTTCTACTTAATAACGAAAGTAAAAATCCCCTTTACGTCTACGCTGTGGCCCTTTTTTGTGGAGCCAATTTACAGCTGAAGACCTTTATACAGTTTGCAGTGTAACTTATACCTTTTGACCTGGAAAATTCTTACTATAGTTACTTAATTCACGAGTTTGCCTTTGGTTTCTTGTCATTTCGCCTACTTCAACTGATTTTTTTCCAGGTGATCTCAGCAATTGATATTGGTGAAATAATAAACTACTATTGATATAAAAGTTAAGTCAACTGAAGACCTTTTGTACAGCTAAACAGGACTGAGAAACTAAATTTTAACTAAATAAACTACTGTTGGTATAAAGGTCTTAACTCAACTGAAGACCTTTTGTACAACTAAAAAAGGCTGGAAACTAAAATATAAAGGTATAATTTACAAATAAGACTTTAAGACCGTTACGCGAAGAGAAAATTTTTATAAAGTCATTTAGACTAGATAACATAATTCACTTCAGGAGCTACCCACACTTAAGCCCTTTGTACCAATTGAAAGAGAAAATTTTTCTATACTGGGTAGTACACTTAGGTCAAAACCAACAATTTTTGACTTAAGACCTTTATACCTATCACCACAGAAATAAATATTACATTTTTTATTAAAGATCGTGTGATTAGATATATAAGTAGGAAGCATTTTTAAGCACACTTTTCAACTCAGAGAGGAAGGCAATGGTAAACCACCTCATTCCTCGTTTTTACTAGGTAAAACCTCTAAAGGTTCAAACCAGCCTTTTGGCTGTTGACCTAAACAACATTAAGCACATTAATACACATAAATAAAGATTAAATTTTTTATTAAAGATTGTGTGATTAGATATGTAAGTAGGAAGCATTTTTAAGAATAAAAACCTACATGCATGACTCGTACAAAAATGTGGTCTACTAATTTAATAATAATATAACACTGCTAAAAGGTAACTGAAAACTGCGTATGTGTATAATGTGTTTAGAATTGTTTACGAATTGCGTGGTGACCCCCCCACACAAGTAGAATGAGCTTTGTAAACGTCAGTTGTAGAAATAAATACATAAATGTTTTTACTATAATGTAATACTATACATCGTGTAGGATTCAAATATATACCGACTAAATGGTACATTATTTACAATTTGCAAAAATTAAAATTAAAGAAAATAACAAAGAAATAAAATAAGTTTTCAAGTTGAATATCTTAATGTGAGGTCACATTTAGAAATAGAGTGTTGATGATATAGGGTGGTTGCCCTTTTGCACCCACGCTGAAAAAATACACAAAAATATATATTTGCTTTTTAAAATTCGTCTTCCCAGTGTACAAGGTAGCGGTTTTATTAACATATCCGTTTTTCTTGACATTTTTACTTGATATGTCCTACACTCCCTCGGGAGTCTCCTGGGCGCTTTTTAAAAAAAATTGTTGTGGTACACGTTAAATATCAGAATTATTTCTTTAAACAATATCCTACAGATCTTTAAAATCCTTTGACAAACAATCGCCGCCAATTCAGAAATAACCTAGATCTCATCAGTGGCAAAATTAGTATTACACCTCTGACTGCGAAAGTCCTGGAGTTGTTTTCCAGCCATAAATTAAAAAATTTCACAACTGGAAAATTTTGATTTTGTCTTCATATATAAGGATACCCTTTCAAGATAGAAGGTACGTATACGTAAAAATCATTTATTTTATGCTAAAAATAAAGTTTTTAAAATTATTTTGAAATCATGTCAACAAACATATAATTTAATTCAATTTAATTTAATTGTCTTATAAAGTAAGATATTAAGTTTACAACAATCTACTAAAAATTTTGTTGGTTAGGTCATCAGCCAAAAGGCTGGTTTGAACCTGTAGAGGTTTTACTAAGGAAATTGAGGAGTGAAGTAGTTTACCGATGCCTTCCTCACTGAGTGAAAAAGTATGCTTATCAGCATGCCGGGCTCTCTGAAAAGCACATATCTTCCACTCTGCAAATGACACCTTCACTTTATTCACCCACAGGGTCTGGCTAGCCCTGGAACCAGCAGATCGAGAGCAATTAATTTAACACTCCACCTGTCCGTTATGGGCAAAACGACCTATGTAAGGCTACAGCTTAATTTTAAGGTTTGTAAAGAATTAAGACGTTAAGATAAGACATCATTAGAGTAATAACAGATATATGTAGTAATGAACACCTATCATCATCATTGATATGCATTGTGTGTTCATTAAAAATATCTCTTACACAGCTCTTCACGAGTATTTTGTATAATTAAATTACCGTTAATCCATTTATAGATGATACAATGTACAATAAAGACTTTTTAGTTGTTGTATGCGTAAGAATAAGAGTCCTAAGGTGTTATATGACAATGGTAGTCAATGCTCGATAAATCTAATAAAAAAGTGACAATGAAAAGTAAAGTTTTACGAACTTTTAATTGCATAAGACAAAATTTTTATGAAGGGCCTTAGTACTTTAATAGCAATTTCCACTAAACTATATTTTTGTTACATAACACCTTTATCTACTAAGCTCTTCAATTACAAAAAAAATATGTAGTACATGAAACATTCTAAAACACAGAATTAATTAAAATAACATAAGGTCTTTAAAACAGTAAAAATACAAAGAATGTACATAAAAAAGTACAGTATTCACAGCAAATAATTTTATAAAATGACGTAATGTATTTACAAGATAAGGATACAAAATGTTAATAAAAGGCCATGTATTTAACAAAATAGTAAATAAAACACAATATTGCTTGCACTTTTAATAACATAGAATATGTAAATAAAAAAAAAAAAACTGCAGACACATTGTATGCAGTTATATAAACTATAATAATACTAACAATGAAAATAATAATAAAATAACAAAAAAGAAAATTATGATGTAGAAGAGGTAAGGATCTAACTTGTTAAGTACAAAATAAAAAAACGAATATTAATAAAAGAGAGAGATAGTCCTTGACAAGGATCCTACGTGATGACGTCATAGTTGCGTCTTGAGATACAATATAATGTGTTCCTTTTAAGGATACGAAAGGTGAGTGGACACACCCGATTACCGACAGTACTTTTTTTCTTATTATATTTTATCACTAATGAAACTAACTACTCCTACTTGCATAAAAATTGCACTTAAATAAATTGTATTATCCATACTTTCACTCCCTACCATTAACACCTCCCTCCACAAATTACACACACACACACACACACACAAAATTTTATCGTTATCTATCACACGAAATAGATTGCCAGTTTATTCATTTACACGTCAAAATGAATTCCGCCTATATTAATTACATATCAGAAAATTATAAAAGTTAATTAAAAAGTAATAAATAAAAGATTAATTTGTCGGTATTAATTAGAATACCGTAATGTTATCTTTTTTATGAATAGAGTTTATTTTTCATCAATAAAATACCATTGTTAACGGTTTCTTTTGTATTATATTAAATATTAATTTATGGTAAATATGATGATATCATTCATGTGGTAAGTGAAAATTTTTTGTTATCAGAAGTTCATCAGATTAACAAAACATAAGATTTATGTATTGAAAATTTATTATTATTTTCCGATATGATTAATAAGCTTAGAAGTATTGACCTTTCCCATAAAAGGCAAGTAGAGTATTAAATTATTTTCACTCGATCTACTAATTCCAGGGCTACAAAAAATAGTTCTGTTTTCTTATCATATGGTCAGCCAATTATACGACTTAAGCATTTAAGAACAGAAGAAGTAGAGGTGTAAAAGACACTAGCCAGAGTTGTCTCTTCTGAGAGTAATGAATTTCATTTCATTATACAGCCGGACCCTGTGGTGAATGAAGTGAAAGTGTCATTCCAGGTTGGAAAATATGTGTTTTTCAGAGGGCCTGGCATACTGATAAGCATACCTTTCCTTTCAGTGACAAAGGCAATGGTAAACCACTTCACTCCTCGTTTTACCTAGTAAAACCTCTAGAGGTTCAATTTGGCTGATGTCATTAACAACAGGTATTGATATAAAGGCTAGAATGACTTGATAAATAAAACTATTTATTGTTTTCAAGTTAACAAAAAGATTTTATAAAATAAACGTTATACAATTTGTCTACCTGATATGCTGATTAAGTTCATAAGCCCCAGGCGAGAGATTGGTGCTATATCTTGGCTGTGATTTGACAGGAGACTAACTTGGAAGCATCATATGGGTACAAAACGTTTAGAACTTAACGGCCGCCAGTAGCTACTCTTCTGCTTAATTAACCCTCGATCAAAATTGAACCTTCGTTACAAAATTTTAATATACAGACCCATTTTAAGCCCAATCTGGACTTATGGTGTCCAGCACTTTGGAGAATAACTTAAATTCGATCCAGACCTTTTAATCAAAAATGTTAAGACTTTAGCACTCCTTTTTATGTAAGCAATAAAACCCTTCACGACGATTTAAAAATTCCGACTTTAAAGGAACTAATCGCGTTCTTTTTTAAAAATTTCACGAACGACTAAATGACCATCCAACTCAACTATCCCGTGTTCTAGCTACAAGGAACTTCCAAATTGTGCAACATCTAAAGCGAAAATGGAGTAGAAATTTCTTGGTCTGAATTGCAGATAACGACCGTAGTTATGAAAGGAGAATGTACCACAGGGAACCTCTTCTACTTACGGCTCAGTGTACAATACCGTAATAAAAATATAAGACAAAAAACAAAGAAAACAAAAAAGTTTCCTGGTTCAAATCCTAGTAAGGGTAGTTACTTTTGTTCGGATTTGAATACTAGACAGTGGTTACCGGTGTACTTTAATGGTTGGGGTTCAATTAAACATACTCTCTCAGGAATGGTCGGCCTGGGTCTGTACATGACTACACCTCATTTACACGTCATACACTTCATCCTCATCTCATTGGGTCATGGGGTTGCTTATTGTTCTGAATTGATTAGATTGCAACGTACAAAAATTAGGAATAAAAAAAAATTGTGATTGTATGTTTAAGCTGATTTTGCCATCTGCAACGAAATTTTACAAAATTATTTTCCCTTTCGATTAATATTTTACTGTGATTTATTATACTATTTTTTCACACTGCCGTCTCTCTTATAATTATTCATAGGTTGGCAGTATAACCTAAAAGTTTATAACCTGCACAAGTTTTGCTGTGGTCTGCTTTGTTTACACTCGTGTTTTTGTTTCTCAAACTTTAAACGCGAATATCTCAAAACGTCATTTTTAGAAATTATGTACCTTTTTCTCAGCTTCCGCAAAAGGTACAAGGCTAAAATTTTTATAGAGTATGTTAAAAATCCAGTTCTATTGACTGAATGTGCCGTTTTTAAAAATACTGAAAATTGTGGGAGAAAAATATTTTTCGGTGATTTTTCGATGAAAAAAGGTCTCTCTTTAAAAAAATTGTGAAAATAAAAATTCTTACCAGGATTAAATGCTACCCATTCTAATTATGTACCAAAGAGTAGCCTTTTATACAAAAAAAAAAAAAAAAAAATGTAGCTCTTAAGCTACATTTGATGCTATTTTAAAATTAAAATAAAATTTAATTGTTGTAAAGGTTTAATTGTATTTAAGTTTGTCAGTTTTTTCTCAGCAACCACACATTGTGGTTGCTGAGAAAAAGATACAAACATTAACATTGCTTAGGACAGGGATCTGCACTCCCCTTAAATTTTCTATAAACAGTTATAAATTTCTAATAGTTATTTTGTTCTTAATTTAATAACATAAAATATTTACAATAATTTTATTAAATGTGTACCATACAGGTGTAGCGTAAAGTGTACAGAGAATTGAAATACAAAATAACAATGAATCAATTTTAAAAAGACAGAGATCTCGTAAACCGATTAACAAACAATTTAAAACAATTTATTTTTCCTACATTAACAAATTAGTTAATCTAAACAAGAATCATTAATTGAATTTTTGTTTCTTAATTAATTAGTGGCTACTAAAACAATAACAATTAAGGTGAACAATTAATGTACTTAAATTATATTTAAAACAAGATTATAATAAGACATACCAAGATAAAAGGGTAGTGTATGACATTTTATCTTGTCATTTACCGTTCAGTATTTTATTTTAAATAAGACGTAGGTCCACCACTGAAAATTTTGACTAGTTGCCAGTTAATAAATTTTAGTTAAAATTTTATTTATTTAAATAAGAACAAAAGTTAAGACCCTGACATAATTTTTTATTGTTATTGTATTAGTAACTATTAACCGCGGACAATAAAATTTAATAAATTGTTACGGTAATTAAAATAAAATTTACAAAATTTATGTTATCTTGGATTACAGAAAAGTTGCGTATATATCTTGAGTATTTTATAAGTTTTCTTATCTGAGAGAACACCTGGTGAGAATTGAATATTTTAACTGAAGAGAATATATCATGAAGTTTATGCAGTAACTTTTACGTATTGCATTCACTTGTTAATATGACCAGACACTAATTTTAATACAATTAAAAAAATATTTGTTGTGAAACACTCACACGACTTTCTCTTGCCAATGAAAATAATGACCAATATTACCTAATATTAGTTATAAAATATTAGAAATAAACAAAAAAACTAACGTCAAATAACATAACCTAATTTTAATCATAATTGAAAGACGGAAAATTAAAATCAACCTCAGTTTGGCTTAAAATTCCGAAAATTATTCTTTCACGCTAAACTAGGCTCTGTAGAGAAAATTCTCTAAATAAAGGTTGTAGATAGATATTTTAATTTCCTATAAATTTGATTATATACACTTTTATCGTAAAATGCATACTAGGCTGAAATCTTTAAAAAATGATTTTTTACACATTTTTGTGAAAAAAAAACAGAAAATCGCTAATTACCGATAAACTAAGCGTTATAAAAAAATGTTTGAAATGAAAGTTACAGGATTTTAAATTCTCTACAATTTTTATTGCATACATTTTTGCGCAAAAATGCATATTAAAGCCACAATCTTAAAAAACAATTTTTTTACGAGAAAAAACCCTCCCCAAGAATGTCACCAGATATGGAGCATAACTTATCTTGTGGAGCATAAAAAATGTAGCAAATGATGAAAAATGTAGGATTTTTAAAAAAATCGTAGGAGCCGTTTTTGAGAAAAATCGTAAAAAGTGAAAAATGACACGGATAAATACTACTTCCGGTTAACCGATTTTGATGAAAATGTTCATGTCGGGTACTCTAGTGGTACCTAACTTAAGTTTTAAGTTTCAAATTCGTACGATGTTCCGTTCGTGAGATATTCTGTTAACACACACACGCGCACACACACACACGCGCACACACACACACGCGCGCGCGCGCGCGCATAATCGCTAAAAACATGTTTTTGGGGTTCAGGGGGTCTGAAACGTGTAGATCTGGTGAAAATTTGATTTAAAAAATCTGACAAACCAATATTTTTCTTTCTATACATTCATATAGGCAAGAGAAAGTAAAAGAACGCAATCAAATCATGAAATCACATGTATTTTTTTGTTTGTATGATCACGTATTTTATTCCACCGCTTATTATGTTCAAGGCTGATCAAAAATATACAAATTTATCTTAACCTGAAAAAATGATTAAAGGGGAGGTTTTTTATTTAACTTAAATTAATTCTGGGTAATTGTTTTATCTAACGAGAAGTCAGTTAGAGAATAATTAGGGAAGACATGCATAGACCTTCGTTACAATAAAGTACGCAATAACTTTACAGTTTATCTCTTTTATCATTCCCTCTCTTGCAGAAGGGTAGTCTTGTAGGTCGTGTTACTGTATTTACAATAGGTTATACTTAATGTTATAAAGTTTGTATTTTATTTTACATATAAGAAGTTAGGCTAAATACCTGAAAATACAGCAAAAAGTAAAAGGAGAAAAGGTATTATCAAATAGAAATGACTATACGCATTAAACAGTATGCCAACCACTATGGACCCTTGACTACGATCAGATTTCAGTTTATCGGTTAGGCTGTTACTGACGGTATGTTCGGATAATACGATCACCACTTGGCACAATAAAAATCCGGAGAACCAATATGATTTTAATAATCAGCGGTGACTACTGTATTTATAAAATCTTCAAATAAATAAACAAAAGGACACATATTAAAAATATGAAAATTTTTGTCGAAAACAATATAAATAAAACGAATATCAAAACAGTCTGTTTTACTTGAAGACAAAATCTAGTAAAATTGACGAAACAGACGAGATTTAAGAATCTCGGTGAAAACAGTACAGAATATGTGAACAACGGCAGTGAAAAGAGACGGTTTTTGCATTCCTTATAACACAAAACCATTTAAAAACACAATTTTAAAACGAACCAATCTCAAAACCATAGTTTAGTATTACTTGAGTATTTGTGTCAAAAGAAATAGTTAACAAAACTTCTATGCCAAGAAATTCGGGTTCGATTTCCGTTCTGGCATGTTTGCATTACTCATTTTTAACTATCACCCTTCACCAGATGTTTGAAACTTTGGAATTAAGTAAAAGAAAGTAAAGTTAGCTACGGTCTGTATAAGAATCAAACGGCTGTTTTGAGAATTGATGGGTACGAAAAAGCGGCTGCTGTAAGAAAAGGTGTATGACAAGGATGTTCATTGTCACCACTACTTTTTAACTTGTATATAGAAGAGGCTATAAATGAAGTGAAGGAAAAATTTAACGCAGGAATAAAAATTCAAGGAGAAACAATAAAAATGCGGAGATTCGCTGATGATATAGTAGTATTAGCCGAGACAAAGGAAACACTAGAGGATATCTTAATGATATGGATGAGATCATGCGAAAGGATTACTTCATGAAAATTAATAAGAACAAAACGAAAGTGTTGTGCAGTAGCAAGAGTGGTATAGAAGAGATAGGAAATTTAAAAGTAGGCAACGATAACATACAGGAAGTTGGGGAATTCTATCTAGGGAGTAAAATAACAAAGGATGGTAGAAGCACAAGTGATATCAAAAGTAGATTGCTCAAACTAGAAAAACCTTTGAAATGAACAACAGCTTACTGACTACAAACATTGACTTACAGATAAGAAAAAATTTCTTAAAACACTACGTTTGGAGTGTAGCATTATGCGGGAGTGAATCGTGGGTGATAGGGGGCTGTAGAAAGGAAGAGGATAGAAGCTTTTAAATTATGGTGTTATAGGAAAATGTTAAAGATTAGGTGGCTGAACAAAATAAGTAATTTAGAGGTTCTTAGGCGAGTGAATGAAAAAAGAAGTATATGAAAACAACTTAACCAGAAGAAGCGATAGACTAGTGGGGTGTATCTTAAGACATCCAGGTATTGGTCTGTCAATAATGAAGGGTAATATTGAGGGAGAGAATTGTAGGGAGAGGCAAAGGCTAGAATATAAAAAGCAAATTACAAAAGACGTAGGATGTTACAGGTATGTACATATAAAACGACTTGCGCAAGATAGAACAGCTTGGAGAACTGCATCAAACCAGTCGAGAGACTGATAACAAAAACCCTTCACCATCTGCGTTAGCATAAATATGCAAAATAGTCGATCGTTCAAATCTTAACAAAAGTTAGTTACTTTTATTCGGATTTGAATACTAGAGAGTGGTTACCGGTGCACTTTGATGGTTAGGGTTCAATTAACCATACTCTCTCAGGAATAGTCGGCCAGGGTCTGTACAAGACTACATCTCATTTACACGCCTTACACATCATCTTTATCTCATTGGGTCATAGAGGTTGCTTATTGTACCGAATTGAACAGATTGCAACGTACGCACATTAGGAATTAAAAAAAAATGTTCATAGCTAACTGGTACAGTCTATTGGACCTGAACAACAACAAAAAAGAATGTAGTTTTTATATACGTGGAACGAGTAAGTATTACAAGTTTAAGCTGAATAGAGATACACGTTAGTTAACATTATTTAAATAATATCTATAAATAAATAAACAAACAGGTACAATACTACAAAAAGAAAATAAGAAAAAAAACAATAAACCTGTAACAGATTCTTAAGAAAAATAAGATAAACATAAAATAATTAATAAACAGTGTAATAAATAAAACTATTGTTGTAATAAAAGCGGAATTTCCATGTAGTTATAACTGGATTATAACACGCAAAATACATAATATAGTAACATAGATTAAAATTTATGAATTTTATCTCTTTCATATAAGTTTATACAGGAGTATTTTATATAATGTTTTTCAATCATGGTTATAACTTCGGTAAAACGTTAACAAGTATTTCTCCAGTCATGACCTTTTTAGCCTACATTAGTATTGCATAAAGGTCTGGCTGGCATCGTCAGTGAACCTAACAAAAGTAATATGTTCACTTTAAAAGAATTTGTTCAGATATCTAAGTAGTATTACTCAGAAGTGAGGCTATTACTGAATAGTAAGTGTACAGAATTTATCGTATCTAACAAAACTTATTTGATCAAATACTTCAAGTTTCTGCCCATAACAGACAGGTGGAGTATCAAATTATTTACATTCGATCTGTTCGTTGCAGGGCTGAAATAAATAATTTTGTTTCTTATCACATGGTCAGCCAATTAAATGACTGAACCATTTAAGAACAGAAGAGGTAGAGGTGTAAAAGACACTAATCAGAGTTATCTACTCTGAAAGTAATAAATTTCATTATACAGCCAGGCCCTGTGGTGAATGAAGTGAAGGTGTCATTTTCAGAGTGGAAGATATGTGCTTTTCAGAGGGCCCGGCATGCTGATAAGCGTACTTTTCTACTCAGTGAGGAAGGCAATGGTAAACCACTTCACTCCGAAACCGAAAGTAGTAGTTTATTCCTGTCATTTTTCACTCTTTTGCAATTTTCTGAAAAACGGCTCCTCAGATTTTTTTAAAAATCGCCTGATTTACTAAATTTTTGATGCTCTACAAGATAGGGTAGGTGCCATGTCTGCTGAAATTCTTAGGGAGCCTGTGCTCTCGTGGAGAAAAATGGTTTTTTAAAGACTGCGACCTTAATATGCATTTTAGGGCAAAAGTGTACCTATAACTAAAGTTGTAGAAAATTTAAAAACTTACAACTTTTATTTTAAACATTTTTTGTATAACGCTAAGTTTAGCGGTGATTAGCGATTTTCTGTTTTTTTTTACGAAAATGTGTAAAACAAATCGATTTTCTTTTAAAGATTTCAGCCTTAATATGCATTTTACGACAAAAGTGTATACAATTAAATTTATAGGAAATTAAAAAATCTACAACTTTTATTTAGAGCATTTTCCTCTACAAAGCCTTTTTCAGCGTGAAAGAGTGATTTTTTAAGCCAAATTGAGGTTGATTTTCATTTTTCATGTTTCATTAATGATTAAAACAAGGCTGTGTTTATTGAGGTTAGCTTTTTTTATTTCTAATGTTTTATTGCTAATATTAGGTTTTGTTCATTATTTGCATTGACAAGAGAAAGTCGTGTGAGTGTTTCACACCAGATTTTTTTAAATCATTGTTCAAGTAATTCTAGAACGCTCACATAAAATGAACCTCTTGAGGCTTTACTAAGTAAAACGAAGAGTGAGGTGGTTTACCTTTGCCTTCGTCACTGAGTGGAAAAGTACCTATGCTTATCAGCATACCAGGTTCTCCGAAAAGTAACTACTTTCTATCCTGCAAATGACACCATAAATTCGTTCATCACAGGGTCTGGCTGTATAATGAAATTCATTACTCTCAGAGGAGATATCTCTGACTAGTGTCCTCTACTTCTTTTGTTCTTAACTACTTTCATGCGGTATTTAAGTCTTTCCTTTTTTTATGTTCAGGGTTTTTTATTCATTGCTTTTTTGGTAATCAGGATATTCGATTCATGGGGGGTTTAATTATTCAGTCTCCTTATGTGAGATCTTGTTTTTTTATTGCTTTACTTTGTTTATGTGGTGTTCCTTTTTTTTCTGGGTTTAAGTCATATAATTGGATGGCCATGTGATAAGAAACATAACTATATTTTGTAGCTCCGGAACTGGCAGATTAAGTGCAAATAATTTAACACTCCACCTGCCTGTTAATGGGTAGTCTCTTGGTTATCATACGAAATTACTCGCGTAGTCGCTGTTACTAATCAATAGAAATCAATTTTCTACTACCTAACTGATTAACTTATCTGGTCTAAAGGATCGCCAAGAAAAATATTATCGAAATTACATTAATATTTTTCTGTAATTTAACAACTCGAATACTGAAAACGAATTATCGGAGTTAATTTAAAATTGCCAGTGAATTTTCCTTGAACGATGTACGTACTACGTAAATATTACTTGGTGCGCAAATTTCCTAATTACACAGAAAAAAACATAAACCATACAATAACAGCTGTTACGTAGCTTTGTAGCATCGTATTCAATACCTATCAGTTGAAAAATTAGTCAAGCCAAATATGATCATTTTTAGGTGGAATGATTTAATAAATGTTAAATAGTATAATAGAAAGCAAATTTTAAAATTTTTAATTTGTCGAGTATGGTTTTAAAAAGTACAACAGTATCTCTTAAATCGGGCAATAGTATTTCTCATAATTACCATAATTTTTGATAATCTTTTTAATTTAATCGTTTAAATTTAAATCCGACAGTTTAATTCTGAAATTTCAGAAAAAGATAGACGGAAAATACAATAGAACCCATAAGATTGAAAACAGAAATCCAGAAACGAAAATAAGGAGAAAGTCGTAAATTAAAAATGGAATTTGAGGAAATGAGAAAGTGAAAAAAATGACAAGAAAATCAGAGAAAATATTGAAATTTATAACGTAATTAAGTACCTTATCTGTTAAACACAGGGGAAAATGGATATTGAAATTAGGTAGAATTATGAACATAGAAATTAAATTTTTTTGTAGTTATTTTGCCAAGAGGTGCATTTTTTTTTGTAAGAAAATAAGCAAAAACTGTTATAATTAACCCTAAATGTATAGATACAAAATTTTGTTTTTGTTTTTTGTCCAGCTGTTACTGCTAATGCAGACGATGAAGGGTGATAAATGAAAATGAACGACGAAAAATGCCAGACCGAACCGGGAATCGAATTCATGACCCCTGGCGTAGAAGCACGTTGAGCTAACCACTACGCCACGGACCGACTAACCAAGGGAAAAAATCTTTAAAATGTTTCAGAAAAAGAACAAGGTGGTTCTTTTTATCTTTTAGGTTTTACGCCTGGCAGTTTTTCAAGTTACTGCTAATGAAGACGATCAGGCACATTTTGGTTTGAGGAGGGGGCTGAATCTGGAATTATTTTGGTATTACGTCCGACTGTTACGCACATTAAGGGTAGTGAAGAATGATAGATGAAAACGACTGATGAGAAACTGCCAGACCTACCGAAAATCTACCCGGGACCCCCGGCCATATCAGTACGGTACGAAATTAGGATTTTCCGTTTGTGGGCTGAATCCCCTCAAGCTCCCTTATTGGCTACGTGCTTCTAAACGATGAAGGGTGGTAGATTAAAAGTAAAATATCATCGGGGGTATTTGCATTTAAACAAATTGCCAGATTAAATGATATAAAATTACTAATGGCAGCTTCATGGTCTAATTCTCTCTCATATCCGTTATGGTATTTTAGTATGAGGTAATTATTCTAGTATGGGTCACATGGATAGAATTTTTAAAATTCAAAAGAAATTAGGTGTATGGTGGGAGCTAACCAGCTCACCTCATGCAGACCACTATTTAAGAAGCTTAAATTGCTTACGGTTCTCTTACTCTACGTTTTTGAGATGATAATGTATGTTAGGCAAAATTTCAATGTCCACAATCATAACAAAAGAAACAGAAACGATTATTATGTGGCTAACCACACCACAAAATTGTTTGATCAAAAACCTTCTTATGCAAGGAAAAAATACATCAATAAATTACCCAAATATTTTGTTCTGACAATTTGCAATTCTTTTAAAACAAAGCTAAAAAAATTACTTAATTGATGAAACGTTTTATAGCGTACAAGAATTTATTTCTAAATAGTAGAAGTAGACCAACAATGTGTGATTGTAATATGTATTTCAGGTGTTATAACTTTTTGCCATTTCCTATACTCCCCCGAACGCATAAAAAAGTCAGACTTGACTGGCAATCAACCAGTGGCTTCTGACGTAGAAGCCGATGATACTGACAACTATACTACGGGCCAGCCAACAAGATGGTTTACACAGTCAAACACGATGCCTAAAAGCACATTACAGTAAATTCCCGATTATCCGCGGAATTAACTGGTGCGGATACCGCGGATAATAGAATTTCGCGGATAAGCCGCAAAATTGCCGATAGCGGTTAAAAATGGCTGAAGGTACTTAAAAACAACACACAACTGTTTTAAATCAGTTTATTGTATAGTAAAAGAACGTACATGATAAATAACTAAATCTACGTTTTGTACATTATTGTTTAAGAGGAAGTTATGTTTACTTTTTTTACAAAAAAAAAATCGGTCAATTGCGCTTGTTTTTTCGTGTTAAATACTATACTGTACGTGATGTACTGTACATTATTATAGTTTATTATGTATTATTTATTTATTTATTTATTTAGATTGTTTAGACCCATTTATTATGTATTATATTGTTTATGATTATTTTTATTAGATTAAAGTAATTAGGAAACCTATTTCCGTATTTACGAAATAATTCTAAGTTTCAAAACTTATTTTTGTGTATTTTTTCTTTTCTTCTTTGTTTATTTAACGTCGCATCAACTACTGTGGTGATTAGCAACGACGACGGGTTGTGACTATGATTGATGAAACGATATTTTTTGTAACGTACGAAAATGCTGTGCCTGAGTGGGATTCGAACCCAAGACCGCATGATGAGAGGCGAGCATTTTTTATACATAAAACGTTTTACTGTAGGCGCCGCGGATAAACCGCCCGCGGATAATCGAGAGTTTACTGTACATTCTTTGACATCGATTCGTTTGTAACAAAGTTCTGGGAACACCTCGAAGCAGGGAAAAGTATTTCGAACGGACGAACTTAATTTTAATAGAAAAAAAAACAATAAAAATACCCATTTAAAAGAATAAAACGATTAAATAAAAAGGAATTAGCGGTAGATAAAAACTTAGGATGTGAGTAAAAGGGAAAAGAAAAAGTAGAAAAGAACCAATATCTTGACTAAAATTCTACAGGTACTTCGAACTCCTTAAAATAATAAATATATTTTATAAAGGAGTTGGTGAAAGCGCGTTTCAGTTTCAATGTAGGATAGAATATATTAATGTATGTGTATTTCTGTTGTATTTAATGAATACATGAATGAACGTAACCAAACGTAATCGCTATAAATAACTAAATCAACCTCGGATAACCACCACTACAAGTGCTACTATTACTATTACTACTACTATTACTGCTGTAGATAATTAATTTTGTATGCCAACTACTAAATAACAAATCAAAATAAAATACAACTTGCAGCATACATTTAAAATGAACAAGATGTCTTTCTTGACGCAACTGTGACAACTAAACTACTGCACGTAATGTTTAATACATTTATTTTATTGGTAATATCGTAATGAATCTGTTTAAAACAAAATGTTAGAAGTTTAAGTCTTAAATTCATGATATCTATCAAGTATAATTTTTTGTTTTACTTCTGTAATCAATGGTTTCCAAAAAGGACTTCCAAAAACTGAACAATTGTCATTGATTCCACAATTTACGCCTGTTTGTGTTTTGGTATTTGGTTTATTGTAGAAATAAACTAATATATTAGAAATAGATTATACTGTTCTAGTCCTCTTTGCAACTATCTGCGGACCAATTATATTGCGGAGAACCTTTCTCTTAAATTTCTCTTAGATCAGAATTCTTGGTCATTCTAAGCCATTTACTTGCGTACAAACACGCAGGTTTCATCACAGTATTATAATGTTTAATCTTGGCTTGTCTCGTGAGTGCTTTCTTCTTGAACAGGTTGTGAATTCTTTGCAGTGCATCGACCATCTTTCCTCGCCTGCTTTCTTTGCTTCTTTTTTGATGATATTTTTTATCTCTGTAATCTCCCTCAGAATGCACATAATAGGCAAGTGAAGTGTTAAATTATTTGCACTCGATCTGCCAGTTCCAAGGCTACAAAAGATAGTTCTGTTTCTTATCACATGGCCAGCTAATTATTTGACTGGATCATTTATTAACAAAAGAGGTAGAGAAGTAAAAGAATAGTCAGAGTTATCTCCTCAAAGAGTAATGAATTTCATTATACAGCCAGACCCTGTGATGAATGAAGGGAAGGTGTCATTTGCAGGGTGGAAAGTAAATGATTTTCAGAGAGCCTGGCTTGCTGATAAGCATACTTTTCCACTCAGTCAAAAAAGAAAGACAACAGTAAACCACCTCACTCCTCATTTTACTCAGTGAAGCATCTAGAGGTTCAACCCAGCCTTTCGGCTGATGACCTTAACATCTCCCTCAGGTATTTGAAGGTATCAACCTTTTCTAATCTTTCAATTGTTTTAATGTTCGTTAATTTTGACAAATTCCAGCTTTCTATACACAGTTTCCTAACGTTTTTCACCCGTATGAATCTTAGTTACACGGATTTTACACAATTCAATATTTATAATGTTTCTCATAAGGTAACCAATTATATTTCATTTTCCCCTTATAAAAATTGATCAAGATGGCAAAGTACTGTCACCTACTCTAATAGATCGTATTTAACCCTTTCTAACCCAGTGTGACATAGAAGTCATATTGGAGTGAAATAACAGACCTGAAAATTTTAGATGTTAGAGACAACTTTCGATTAAAGAATGCTGGGTGTAAAGTGTAATAATTTTCTGTACCCTAGCCAGGATTCGAACCTGAGACCTCTGCTTTGCATTGTAGTATGCTGACCATTGCGCCACGGAGGCAACCATTAATTTCTTTTTAAAGTTAATTTTAGTTTTAGAAGTTTGTGTTCATTTACTAAAATAAAGTAACATTTCTTCGAATATGTTGTGTGTATGTACAAGTATATTTATTTTAAACTGTTCCTAAATAGTGATTTTATCCACTTTACCAATATTTTTTAATTGTTACATTTTTGAAGTCATAAATAATGTTAAAATCATACTTAGTTCTACAAATCATGCTTAGTTTTGCTACAAATCTAAGTAAGGGAATATTATATTTTGTTTAGGAAGCGTGAACATGATTTGACTTATTCTTATTGTTGAGAACTTTCATACCATCAAGTCCTATTGGGACGAACGTGTCACACTTTTTTGTCAGGCCATCAAAAGGGTTAAAGGTCTAAAAATGATTTTATTACACTTAAATATCAGTAAAATGTATGAAACAATGTACACATATTTTCTTTCTGTTTAGTTTAAAAATTTGGGATTGAAAGGGTTAACCACATCAAAAATCTGACTCGGATACATAAATTTAAAAAAATAAAACAAAACCGCTGCTTGAAATATACATACGTTAAACAGACGATTAAACGTTCAACTGTGCTCGTTACAACATCTAAAAACAATCTTTTAAATATTTTTAAAATATAGATGTTTAGAAAACTGAAAAATTACCTGTTGAAACGGTGATCTAAGAATGACGAAACAATCTTGTTGATACCATTTTTCCAAGGCCGACTCATAAAAGTTCGTTATGTGATATAATCCACCACGTTCTTTTGACAAAATTCTCATTGATTAAACCTGCAATAAAAAATACATCGTAAAGTTTAAAACCTGTTTGAAGTTGAAAGAAAGAAAAGTAGGTAATTTTATGGGAAGTCAATTTTGTATTGCTAAAAAGCTACCTCAGTGAGTTCATACGTGTGATTTTAAAGTCGTTAAAATTTTTATTTCAATTTAAGCGTTTAAAAATTCCAAAAGAAACTAATTATCACAGGACTCAAATTATCAAAAATTTAGATACCCGGTACTTTTTAGATAAAGTTTAGATACCCGGTACTTTTTAGATAAAGTTTAGATACACCATTAGCTGTTGTTTAGGTCATCAGCTGAAAGGCTGGTTTGAACCTCTAGAGGTTTAACTAAATCAACGAGAAGCGAGGTGGTTTAACAATGTCTTCCTCACTGAGTGGAAAAGTATGCTTATCAGCATGCCAGGTTCACTGGAAAGCACATATTTTTTACCCTGCAAATGACACCTATACTTCATTCACCGCAGGGTCTGGTTGTATAATGAAATTCATTACTTTCAGAGGAGATTACTCTGACTAAAGTCATTTAGATCTCTACCTCTTCTGTTCATTAATGATTTAGCCATTTAATTGGCTGACCATTTGATAAAAAAGGACTATTTTTTGAAGCCCTGAAACTAGCAGATCGAGTGAAAATAATTTAACGCTCCCCCTGCCTTTTATGGACAATTTGCACAGTTATATAGGCCTAAACCTTCCAAAAATCAAAAAAATATTTTACCAATTTTTTTAAGAAATAGATTTTGCCTAATATTTCGTAAATCATATTCGTGTTTATCCCCTTCCACTGATACATTCATCATCATGCCAAAAAAATTCCTGTTCTCAATGATAGTAATTTTTATTTATGTAATCGAGATTTGGCTTCCGAAGTGTAAGCTTGTTAAAGTGTGAGAAGTTTTTTTTAACCCTAATGTGTGTACTTTTCAATCTGCTCAACTAAGAACAGCGAACAACCCCACGACTCAATGAGATGAGGATGATAAATATGACGTGTAAATGAGGAGTCGTTTTGTACAGACTCAGGCCAATAATTCCTGAGAAAGTATGGTTTATTGAACCCCAACTATCAAAGAACACCAGTAGCCACCTTTTACTTTCTCTTGCCTTTATGAATATATAGGAAGGAAAGTATTGTTTTAATGTCGATTTTTGAAATCGAGTTTTCACCGGATCTACACGTTTTCAGACCCCCTGAACCCAAAAAACATGTTTTTAGAGATTGGTCTGCGTGTGCGTGTATGAACAGAATATCTCAAGAACGGAACATCGTACAAACTCGAAACTTGCAACGTAAGTTAGATACCACTAGAGGACCCGACACGAACATTTTCATCAAAATCGGTCAACCGGAAGTAGTAGTTTATTCGTGTCATTTCATCTTTTTACGATTTTCTCAAAAAAGGCTACTACGATTTTTTTTAAAATTGCCTCATTTAGTAGCATATTTTTTATGCTCTATAAGACAGGGTAGGTGTCATGTCTGCTGAAATTCTTGGGGAAGCTGTGCTCTCATAGAAAAAAAATATTTTTTTTTTTAAGATTGCGGCTTTAACATGCATTTTAGCGCAGAAATGTATATAATAAAAGTTGTAGGGAATTTAAAATCCTACAACTTTTATTTCAAACTTTCTTTTGTATAACGCTTAGTTTAACGGTAATAAGCAAATTTCTATTTATTTTTCAAGAAAATGTGTAAAAAATAGATTTTCTTAAGATTTCAGCCTAATGTTTACGACAAAAGTGCATATAATAAAATTTATAGGAAATGCAAAGATCTACAACTTTTATTTAGAGAATTTTTCTCTACAGAGCTTAGTTTAGCGTGAAAGAGTGATTTTCAGTATTTTTAAGCCAAACAGGTTGATTTTCATTTTGCATCATTTACTCATGATTAAAATTAGGTTATGTTTATTGAGGTAAGTTTTTTGTTCATTTATAATGTTTTATTACAAATATTAGGTTATATTATTCATTATTTGCATTGACACGATAAATTCGTGTGAGTGTTTCACACCAGATTTTTAGTATTCAAATCCGTATAAAAGTAACTTTACTAGGATTGAACTACGGAACCTTCGTCTCCGTACATCAGCTATTTAACAGCTGACTCGCGGCTACGACTTTACCACTTGTCCATTGGTGAGAAGTTAAACGATTAAATTTATTTATTTTATTTATTTAACGTCGCATCAACTACAACGGTCATTAGCGACGAAGTTGGGGTGTAACTATGGTACAATGGAGGATGAAATGATTTTTTGTAACGTATGAAAATATGCCGTGCCTGAGAGGGGATTCGAAACCAGGACCGCATGATGAGAGGGGAGCACGTTACCAACTGCGCCAATGTGGCCGGCGATTAAAATTTATTTTGCTGTGAAGCACAGCGAGAGGAGTGTTGCTAGTTTTATTATATAAACAAGGATCTCGTAGGCTGAGATTATGACTTGTAAGGTACTTTCCCGGTCAATAAAAAAATCATCCGTATAATTTATTACCTATTAGGTAGGACTGACATTTTATGTTTTTAATGAAAACCAGACAAAAATAAAATGGGGTAATAAAATACTAGAGCGCGTAGGTCTTGAAATCAAACAATAAGTTTAATGTTTAAAAAATAAAAATTTTACAGCAAATTAAATAAGTATCATACTATAATATTAGACTAAGTATTAGCATATTCGTAATAAATAATGAAAAACAATGTAATTAAAATGTAAATAAATTTGTAAAAAATAAATAGGACTATAATAAAACATTATAAATGATTAATAATAAAAATAAATTAAAAATGCAAAAGCTATCAAATGACTTCTGTAATTAGTTCTTAAAATATTCTCAGTTTTTAAGTAGGCAGACCAATAATAAAATATTAACGATATAACTATTAATCGTTAAAAATATTATAGACTTGGTGTAAGAAAAATAACTTGAATATTTTAAAGATCAACTTAAACGGTCTTAATACCAACACATGTCAAGAAAAATGCCTTGAAAAATGCCCAAGAAACTTTCTGCCTTAAATTCTAGGTTAAATAACGTAGCAATGAAATTTCTAATACCATTGATTAAGGTATTTCTAAGAATTTATGTATTTAAAAAAAAGGGTAAGGGATAAATGTGCGGAGTTTGGTCTCGGCTCCCAGAGCACTGATAACAGTTAGCCTTGTTACTTTCTCTTACCCGGTATGAAATACGAGGTGCGGCTATTAAATAACGAGACTGACATTGTAAAAAATGTTATTTTAATTTTATACATAATCACTTATTGTCACCTTCAATATACACTCCTTCTCTATCCCTACAACGCTCCATTGGGAATTTTCCATTGTTAGAAACAGTGCTGGAAGTCATCTTCTGTCAGCTCCTTCAGGACACGTGCCGCTCAAAAATGTTTGAAATGAAGCTCGCAAAAATGTTTGTACTGACACTTTGTACGCGATTGAAAATGACTCAAATTTTTTGAAACGATAGTAACATGTGATGAAACGTGGTTTTTTACTTATGATCCGGAAACGAAGCGCCAATCCATGCACTGGAAGAGCCAAACTTCACCGAGAGCCAAAAAAGCTCGAATGAGCAAGTCAAAATTTAAAGCAATGATGATGGTTTTTTTATATCCATGGGATTGTGTACCTTCACTGAGTTCCTGAAGGTCAAACACTTAATCAATATTACTACCTTCAGGTACTTTCTAAAATTCGTCAAAGAGTAAGGAAAAACGCCCCGAAATGTGAAAAGATGAATCATGTGTTCTCCACAAAGACAATGCGCCAGCTCATTCCGCGTTAACTGTCAAGAGGTTCCTAGCCACGTACAGCATCTCAGTGTTAGAACATCCACCTTATTCACCAGATCTTGCACCATGTGACTTCTACCTGTTCCCTAAGAAGGTGAAATCTGCATTAAAAGGGACAAGATTTGAGTCTGTGGAAGCTGTAAAAGAGAAAGCGGCTCGTGTCCTGAAGGAGCTGAGAGAAGATGACTTCCAGCAGTGTTTCCAACGATGGAAAATTCGCATGGAGCGTTGTAGGGATAGAGAAGGAGTGTATATTGAAGGTGACAATAAGTGATTATGTATAAAATAAAAATAAAATTTTTTACAGCGTCAGTCTCGTTATTTAATAGCCACACCTCGTATAAGTAAAGAAAGTTAGCCTAATGTTTTCATGGTGATTTTTCGAAATCGAGTTTTCACTAGAAATACACGTTTTCAGATTCCCTGAGTCCAAAAATCATGTTTTTACCGCTTGGTATGAGTGCACGCGGGCGCGTGTGTGTATGAAATAACTTAAAAATGGAACTCGTTGAAGTTGAATCGTGGAGCTTAAATCAGCCCATGAGGGGACGCGACATAGACTTTTCATCAAAATCAGTCCATCAGAAAGAGTCTATTTTTGGCTAGTAGAAGTTTAGTATACGACTTTTCACTTTTTGCAATTTTTCAAAAACGAATCCTATGATTTTTTAAATCGCCTCATTTTTGCGTTGTACAAGATGGGGTAAGCGGCATGTCTGCTGAAATTCGTGGGGGCTGTGCTCTCGTGATAATGTTTTTGAAGATGTCAACCTTAATAACATGAATTTTCCGGAAAATGGAATAAAATTAAAGTTATTAAAAAAAAATCCTTTTACGAGACGACGCGTCTCATGGCTGGTGGCAATTTTTTTAAAGGCTTACTTTTGACTAATGGCAAAAACCATTAGTGATTTCTGTGTCTATTCTACAAGAGGAAACGAATGACTCTATTTTGTTTCCAAATTTCGACTTTGATTTCTTGACTTCCGGTCGATACCGGACCTTCATACTCAAAGATTTCTGTATCTAGTCTTTAAGAAGAATCGAATGACACTGTGTTTGTTTTCAAATTCCGACTTTGATTTCTTTATTTCCGTTTAATGGCAATTCCGGTCTTGAAACCCAATTTAGCCCACTAATTTCTGTGTAGATTACGAATCCGAAAACCGTTTGTGCTATCTCTTGTAGTTTCTGACATCTGGGTGTGACAGACGGATGGTGAAAGAAAATGATAGATGACAATTTAAAAAATTGCCACCAATTAAAAGAAATTTAGTATTTCTAGAAATTTTTTTCTACAGGGCTTAGTTTTTCCGTATTAGTGATTTTCCGCATTTTGCTTATCAAAAACGATGTCCAACAGAGGTTGATTTTTATATAGTCATCCACTCATGATTAAAATTAGGTTATGTTTCTCATAATTTACATCGGCAAGAGAAAGTCATGTGAGTGTTTAATGCCAGATTGTTTGTAAATAAAGGTCTTTAAATGCACTTCTGACAACAACCATCGTTATTGTTTTTTAAATTCCCAGTTAATAATGCTGTAAATAGAAAATAAACGTTTTTCATGTACGAGGGGGTACCCAAAAGTATCCGGAATAGCTCTGCTGTGGGCGGAGCTTGTGCAGTACAAATTCCCGCCACTAGGCTGCTTGTAGCGCTACTCATTGCCAGTTCAATGCCATTTTGTTCGTTGATCTAGCTTGTTCTGTTCTCGTGCAGTGATTGTTCTCGCTAGTGCTGTTTTGTGCTCGTGTCGTTTTTCATGATGGCAAGTTTTAATGAACAACGTGCGGCTGTGAAATTTTGCTTCTTGCTCGGTAAAAACGCCGCGGAAACAGTTGTAATGTTGAACACAGCTTACAAAGACGACGCTATTGGAAAAACCCAAGTGTACGAGTGGTTTTTGCGCTTTAAAAATGGCGACATGTCGATTGAGAACAAACCTCGTTCTGGACGACCGTCGACTTCCCGAACAGACGAAAATGTTGTGAAAGTGAAAGAAATTGTACGAACAGACCGACGACAGACCATTGACCAAATATCACAGGTTAGTGGGTTATCTTGGAGCTCAGTCCAACGCATTTTAACAGAAGACTTGGCAATGAAAAGAGTCGCTGCCAAGTTTGTGCCTCGGGTTCTGACAGACACTCAAAAGGAACGTCGAATTGAAACGTGTAGTGATTTGAAACAACAGCTTGAAACTGATCCAGATTTCATGTCAAAGATCATTACGGGTGACGAGTCTTGGTGCTATGGGTACGACCCAGAAACCAAACAACAATCCAGTCAATGGAAGACTTCATTATCACCCCGACCAAAAAAAAGTCGTCAAGTCAGATCGAACATCAAAACAATGCTGATTTGTTTTTTTGATGTGAGGGGAATTGTCCATTCAGAGTTTGTTCCACCAGGCCAGACGGTAAATCAAGCTTTTTATCTTGAAGTGTTAAGAAGACTACGAAACAGCATTCGTCGTAAAAGACCTAATTTGTGGCAGACAGGGGACTGGTTTTTCCACCACGACAACGCGCCTGCACACACGGCAATCTCGGTTACCCAGTTTTTGGCGAAAAACGGCATGGTTTTGCTACCACACGCACCGTACTCACCCGATCTGGCTCCGTGTGATTTTTTCTTGTTCCCACGCATGAAAAGGGGCATGAAAGGTCTCCGATTTAACAACGTTGATGATGTCAAGAAAAAAACGACGGATGAGCTGGCAGCCATCACTGAAGAGGAGTACAAAAAATGTTTTGAACAGTGGAAGCACCGGTGGGACAAATGTATTAGTTGTAATGGAGAGTATTTTGAAGGGGATAAGGTTCTTTTGTAAAAAAATTAAAAATAAATAGTTTTAAAAAATAATTCCGGTTTCTTTTGGGTACCCCCTCGTATTCCAGTTTTTTGAAGATTAAGGAGTAACATTTTTCGGAAATTTTCTTTTTAGGAAGATTTCAATTTGAAGAATTCGGCAATCTGTCGGTGTTTGCTGACTCATACGCAGATTCGGGGTTTTTGTACATTTTAGCGTAGAAAACAAATTTGTCTCTGGCGAGTCCGTCTTTCGAGTTCTTACACTATAAAATGAGACAAAAATTTCAAATCGCATTATTTATTCAGAAGTAAAGTACATTCTATCGGTCCAATTGGCGTAGTGATCAGGGAAATTGGATCAAACCCAGGGGTCCCGAGTTCAATCCCCGGTTAGGTCTGGCATTTTATCATAACTCATTTTTATCTATCCTCAGTATTATTATATTAACTGGAACCATCGCATGTAAAACAAAATAAAATCGGTCGGCAACCGTATTTTCAGAATCTACGTTAAAAATTAAAAAGCAAAGTGGCTTTCATATTGTTTTTGTTTTTACCCTTTCTAAGAAGTTTCATTTCAATTTTTTCGATGTGTTAGGAACATGTGTTTTATGTGGCTTTTCAATTTGTTTAGTCGGATTTGTTATTACGTACATTAGGTCTGCGAGTAATTCATCGTTGTTTCCACATTTATCCACCCACCTTTTGAGTTTCTGACAAGCGCCTTTTGTTGGCTAATTTTAAGGAAACCCCTCTTAGATTAGCTAAAAGCTCGCGCGTCACGCGGGCGCAATTTCTATTAACAAAATTATAATTTTCAAGGACAAAAAGTTATACATTTTAGCCCACCAACAAACAGTCCGAGAAAACTATTTTTAATGGCAATAATTAGGCCCACAGAATTCATCTTAGTCCATTAATCACAGGAGTAATTAATTTATTGACATTATAAGTTATACTGACGCACTTCATTACTCAACCACAATCATTTAAGTGACAAATGAATCTTCTATAATTCATTACTACTCAAGATTATTTCTTCTGTAGGTCTACCGCTGTTGATTAAAGACATTAACCGTAAACTGTCATTCCTCGCTAATACACATCTTGAAATTCTTTTGTGCAAATCGATAAATCCTTCAAAACCATCTGTTTCTTCCTTTCTATTTCTTTGAAAACGCGTTTCCTGAGTGATTGAGTAGCTTTTTTCAAGAGCAAACGAGAATTATAGATTCAAGTTCATTCACCCCCTCTTTACACCCAAACTCTTCCTTAAAAGCTTATTCCCAAGACGCGTGTTTACTAGCTGCTAGTAGACTAGCAACTAGTAGGGCTACTAGCCTACAACGCAACTCACATATGTTTTCAGAGCACTGGAAATAATTAACTAGCTCCGTGAGAAACGTCACCGACGCGGTAGTAGTAGCTAGACGTTAGTACTAGTTGCTAGTCTATCTGCTAGTAGACTAGCAACTAGTACGAACGTCGTGGGAACGAACCGTTAGCAGCTAGTTTGTTTAAAGCGCTGGTGACTTTGAACATGTTTGATTTTATTAGCGCTAGTAGGGGAGAAACGTCACGTGATTGACTAGGCTAATAAACTAGCTCGGTGTGAACGTTTGGAAACGTTGCTAGACTAGCGCTAGTAGAGGAGAAAACGACACTTGATTGACTAGCGCTAGTAAACCAGCTCGGTGTGAGCGTTTGGAAACGTTGCTAGACTAGCGCTAGTAGGGGAGAAAAGGACACGTGATTGACTAGCGCTAGTAAACCAGCACGATGTAAACGTTTGGAAACGTTGCTAGTAGCTAGTAAGCTGTACTTCGTACAGCAACATATGTTTTAGAGCACTGGCAATAATTAATTAGCTCCGTGAGAACCGTCACCGACGCGCTAGTAGGTCCTGAGCTAGTATTAGCAGCTAGTAAACTAGCATCGTGGGAATAGGCCTTTAAACTAATTCTGGCTAGTCTGTCAAGAAATTCAGACTGCTGAAATTTGTGAGATAATAGACAGTACTTTTTTCAGCTCAGATGCAAAATACATAAAACGTAAAATCTTGTTACAGATTATATTGATTCATCTACAAATACATTAATTAAATCAAATAACACATGGTAAGAAGATTGGTTCTGTTTAAAACTCGTAAAAAAAGGTTATCTGTCAAGATTCGAATCAAAGTTGTTTTAAAACGTAAGAATTAAATCATAAATAAGGATATGATAAATTAAGTAGATAAAGAGTAATGACTAAAAATATATAAATAAGAATCGAAAAAATTCTATAACAGGTAGATTATTGACGTCATGAATGAATATAAAGAAGAGGCGCAAAGGCGAATGGCAAAGTCATGGGTACAGGACCAGTATTACCTACTACACGTGTAGTAATATAAATGTACACGAGCACACTAGCGACTCTGATATTTGATAAATTTGAAGCGGGTTTTTATTGTAACTGAGCAAGCTCATAAGACCTTAAGAACTTATCCACCAACTTACAATTCGTTCTTGAAATATTTTACTGATAAATTCTTGGAAAGTAGCAATAATGGTATTCTAAGTACTAAGAAAATACAGTTTTTGTTGAACTTTTTATAATTCTATTAACTTTATAAACTTATAAACCGATCAGGAGGGTCTCCTCCATGAACCTATGTTCATATAGGCTTTATAATTTTAAAGAAAAGTTTATGGCCGCCCGTTGGTGTGGAGGTTAATGCTACTGACCTCTTTGACGAGTATCACAGGTTCGATTTTTGATTAGATCTGGAACTCTAACATTATTTATTTTTCCCTATCACACTTAACCGTTCGTATTAGTCCTAATGTAGTTGTTTAGGTCATCAACCGAAAGGCTGGTTTGAACCTCTAGAGGCTTTACTATGTAAAACGAGGAGTAGGTGGTTTACATTTGCCTTCCTCACTGAGTGAAAAAGTCTGCTTATCAGCATGGCCTCTGAAAAGCATCTACTTTCCATCCTGCAAATGACACCTTCACTTTATTCACCACAGAGTCTGGCTGTACAATGAAATTCATTACTCTCAGAGAAGACAACTCTGACTAGTGTCTTTTTCACCTCTACCCCTTCTGTTCTTAAATGCTTCAGTCATATAATTCGTTGACCATGTGGTAAGAAACAGGACAATTTTTGTAACCCTGAAACGAGCAGATCGAATGCAAAAAATTAAACACTCCATCTGCCAGTTACGGGTTTAGTCCTAATGTGAACAATAGGACATTAAGAACCTTCAAAGAACATAATAAAGCTAATGTCAACATTTTAATTTGATTTTATGATCCTTGAGATTCTTTAAAATACACAAATGAAAGCTTCTCTTTATATAACAGTACGATTAGAACAAGATTTAAAATGTATGTCATCGTAATAAGTATTTGGCCGGCCCGATATTGGAGTGGTTAGAGCTACTGGCCTCTGCGTCTATATTTCGGTTCGATTCCCAATTCATATTGGATATTTTTTTATCATCTGCATTTTCATCTGTCACCCTTCATTAGTTGCATTAGCATTAATTTGGAAAACCGTCGGACGTAAAAAAGAATAACGGGCAAACCAACTGTATTGCCCAGGTAAACGGTTAAAAAGATACAATGGCCAAATTAATTTATCTCAGAATTTTAGTTTAGGTCTATAACTTTTTTCAGAAATTTCTACAATTATTCAAATAAATTCAAAGTCTTAAACATTCCTGAAGTTTCAGAAAAAAAATGTTTATGACTATTATTAAAATTGGTTCAGCGGTTTTCGAGTTTATAGCGCACATACGTAAAAACAAACGTACCACTCTTGCTACAAAAAGAGATTAACTTGAAAATTTACAACTCACATGTATTTAATTTGGTAAAATCGTACGTTTATGAAACTACTTAAGTTTCTTCTTCAGCGGCTACGGGTAGGCCTATTTTATCTCGTACTATAGTTGCGGAACGACGTAGTTCTAAAAAGCTTACCTTACGGTTTTAATAAATTAAATGTAAATGAGTCATAAATTTATTTTCAAGTTTAGTTCATTTTGAAATATCTCTACGTAATGGAAATCAATGAAATGTATTTCCATCTAATAATGGTTCTTAATTGTATTGGGTAGCAATAAACTGGTTTGTCAGAGAAGTCCTGGGTTAACTTCCCGGTAGTCAAAAAGTTTTTCAAGATCTTGAAATTTCAAAAAGACCGGTTAATGCAGGAAGCGGTTTCCATTAGGATAGTTAGCATTCTAGTACCCTGGTCAGCATTCTATTACTGTTGTTGATAAAAAAATGGCTCTGAAAGGAGCCATTTTTATGGAAAACACAGCGTTACATAAAGAAACATTTTGAAGGGATCTCTACCCTCTTTGTTTCCACAGATGGGTAGGGTTTCTCAAAGACAGTAGTGATTCATCCGCTCGAAGTAAAGGCTCAGTTGTCAATACGACAAAAAACAATCGGCTAGGTATCCAAAGAAAAAAACATAATTAGAGTTCTTCATGAATTATTCTCATACTTATTATTTATTTATAACCCACCGGGTTGGTATATAGGTAAAGTCGGCGCCGCGAGTCAGCTGTTGAACAGCTGATTTTTGGAGAAAAAGTTCTTGGTTCAAATCCTTGAAAAGGTAGTTACTTTTATACGGATTTGAGTACAATACAGTGGTTACCGGTGTTATTTGATGGTTACGGTTCAATTAACCATACTCTCTCAGGAATGGTCGGCCTGGGTCCGTACAAGACATACACAACGTCCTCATCTCATTGGGCATAGGGTTGCTTATTATTCTGAACTGAACAGATTACAACATACAAATCGTCGGGATACAAAATATATTTATAATAAAAATAAATTTAAAACAAACTATATAAAAAATCCCCCCCAGATATAGCCAGAAATTGAACCGAGACCTTCCGCTTTGCATTCTACGTTTTTTTACGTGGAAAAAGTTCATTAAGTTTAACTATTTCGTAAAAAAGTTTCCTTTCTTAAAAGTTTCTTAAAATATTTTTCATGAAATTTATAACGAAACGTTAGTACAAAAGTTTAAACGGTATCATGAGAAAAGCAAATATTTTGCTGTAATATTTATATTCGTGAAGCATGATTTAAATAGTATTTTAATTGTCGCTAGTGTGTACCTAGCCTTTAAAATTCAAAACATCATTCACATAATGTTATGTGGGCGGACGTCAACATACGGTGAACATCTCACATTTTATTTCAAACCGTGTAGTACCTGGCCGTTCGTTCACTTATCTCTTTTTAAAACAATCTGTCTCTTTTTAATGTAGTCTGTTATTTATTTGTGGGCAGAAGACTGTTGTTTGTTATGGCCAACTAAAATATTTATAAACTTTTTCTTATTTTATGAATCTTGTGTTCTGGTGCATCAAGATATAATTTATTATGCTCTAAAATAAAAGTGATTATAAAGGTTAACATTTTTGTCTGCCAATTTTAAGCATTTTGGATGAATTTACCAGCAGATAAGTTCAGTCAGTGAAGTTTACTTCCAACAACAGAACAAGTTTAGAACTTAAAATAGAAGAGCATATTACTAGAGATATTAGCAACAGAAGCATAAAAACATTTATTATGTTCAGTTTAAAAAATAAGTGTGAACACTGCACATTCTGAAAATACACTCCTAAAAATTACAGAAAAAAGCTGGGAAATCATATTTCCATCCTTAAGACGTTGAGCTGCTGAAAAATGTCTTAAATGTTTTACATAGTTCAGTAAACTAGATATTAATACTGAGGTAAAACCTGAGTGTCGGTATGCAAATGAATCCCTTACAATGACTGAAAAGGGTGCTCTAAGAGAAGCAGAGAAATTTGAGAGGAAATCCTCTGTAAGATAATTGGTGTGAACATAGTAGAGAGGCAATATAGGTTATGAGGTTGAGAAAAACTGTACAAGGAAAATGAACAGTTAATGGAAACGATTAGAAAAAAAGACTAAAATTTTACGGACACCTGTATAGAATGGATGACAACCGGTTGACAAAAAAATTTGAAGACACTAAACAATGCACATAAGGTGTTCGATAAATGGTTCAAAAGAGGTCAGAAAATATATTGAGAAAACTGTAATAAACTGAGGAAATTTAATGAATTGAACCAAATTCAGACAACTAATTACGGATTTTAAGAGCTTCTATGAAGAGCAAAAATAGAATACTGGGTGGACAGAAGAAAGGAGAAAAGCCCACAGTGAATGGATGCTGAGAATATGGGCTGCAAAAAGAACTTCCAGAAATGGCTAGTCACCTCATATAGTCTAAAATTGGCCCTATTTGAGAAAAGAAAAGAAAATTAGTCAACTATAACTACATGGGTTATTAGAGACAACTCTAATAAGATATTTTTTAATTATATTTAAAAGATAGATTAATTTCCATAACTAAAAATCTGGTGTGAAACACTCACACAACTCTCTCTTGCCAATGTAAATGATTAATAATAAACCTAACATTATTAATAAAATATTAGAAATAAACAAAAACTAACCTCAAAAACATAACCTTATTTTAATCATGAGTGAATGACGCAAAATGACAATCGAACTCAGTTTGGCTTAAAAATACGGAAATCACGCTTTCACGCTAAACTAGGCTCTGTAGAGAAAAATGCTCTAAACAAAAGTTGTAGATCTTTTAATTTTCTATAACTTTTATTATATACACTTTTGTCGTAAAATGCATACTAAGACCGAAATGTTAAAAAAATCGATTTTCTCACGTTTTCGTGAGAAAAAAAAACAGAAAATCGCCAATTACCGCTAAACTAAGCGTTATAGAAAAAAATGTTTGAAACAGAAGTTGTAGGTTTTTAAATTCTCTACAACTTTTATTATATAAGTTTTTGCGCTAAAATTTATATTAAAGCCGTAATCTTAAAAAAACAACGTTTTTACGTGAAAACAGCCTCACCGAGAATTTCAGCAAACATGGCGCCTACCCTATCTTGTAGAGAATAAAAAATTGAGTAAAATAGGCGATTTTAAAAAAAATCGTAGGACCAGTTTTTGAGAAAATCGCAAAAAACTGAAAAATTATACGAATAAACTACTACTTCCGGTTGACCGATTTTGATGAAAATGTTCGTGTCGCGTCCGGTAGTGGTATGTAACTTAAGTTTCAAGTTTCAAGTTCGTACGATGTTCCGTTCTTGAGATATTCTGTTCACACACAGACACACAGACACACACACACACACACAGACCAATCGCTAAAAACATGTTTTTTGGGTTCAGGGGGTCTGAAAACGTATAGATCCGGTGAAAACTCGATTTCTTAAAATCGACATGAAAACAATACTTTCCTTCCTATATATTCATATAGGCAAGAGAAAGTAAAAAAGTTAATCTTATCTGTAAAAGAATCAATGTGAAACTAAAAATTAACATTTTTATAAAAATACAGCTTGATATATGCAAATAAGTAAATGTTAAAAGGAAAAGGTAATTAGGCGTAATGCAATACAAGATTTATACATAAAAAATTAACCAGTGACTAGAGCTACAAATAAACTTAAACAACTTCTTTTTAATCATGTCCATTTTATTTTTATCTAAAGTAACAACTTATACTATCTAGTCAACTGTCCTTACAAGTATTTTAATTAAGATAAATATCTAAACTAATGATAATGATATCTGTAGACCACACACATGGTGAAGCAATTAAAATAACTATACAGATACAAAATAAGTGAAAAACATTTCTGTTCAACAAGAAATAGATGTTTTGATCTACCAATTGTTCCATAGGTTTCCACAGAAAACCATTGTTTCACGATTTTGTTAACAATGTAACTTTTTGTATATATTTTTATTATTTCATGTTAACACCTGGCTGAAAAATGTATTTTAAAAGTATATAGTCAACGTTAAAACGATAATGTCAGAAAAATTTAGGAGTCACTAATTCTTCATTCAATACTGACCAGTAATATTACGGAGTAGTAGTTTAGTCTCAGGAATTAATAATGAGCCAAAACATTAGCTACACAAGGACAATGAGGATTAAAAATGTAGTTGTACCGAAGTTTTAGGGAATATTCCAATTAAATTCAGAGTTGTAAGAGAAGCTATTCCATGAACAAAGTATTATTAGTACAGATAAATTAGTGGAACAACAGAAAACACCAGTGATTGGTAGTTTTTGGATGCAGAGCGCCCAAAATCACTGGCTACAAACAAAATTCTTTCAAACAAGATACTATACAGGACACCCAATGGCAAAGTGTGCTCATGCCCACATTTCTAGGGCTCTGATCCACCTAACCCCTGAGATCCACGTACCCCTCTGACCATGAGCAGTAAGTCACCTTGAAGCACTAATGCAACTGCTCATTCTGTTTAAGATGTTTTGATTACAAAATCTTTGGATTTCACATTTAATAAATAAAAGTAAATTGCTATTACGAGTGTGAAATTTTAAAAAATACATCTTAGAATTCACTAGAGGAGTGGAGCTCCAAAATATTTGATTATACTCAACCATAGTATACAAATCAACACACTACATATTTTATTTTAATATTAATAAAGATTATTTTTATCATGACCAGTGATAAAGATAGTCCAAAAACACTGAAAATTAAGTATGGCAAATTAAACAAAGTAGATCACTTCAACTATTTGGGTGAAACCATCCAGCAAAACAGGTCAGACGCTCTAGCACTACAAAAAAGAATCAGGAGACTGGAGATGGCCTACACACAGATGAAAGGTTTCTACAACAAAAATGTATCTCCTGCAACACTAAAAATTAAGACACCTAAATACAGTAGTCCTCCCCCAAGCTATATACGCTATAGAAACCTTGACATCCTACAGAAAAGGAGAAATCGCAAAACTAGACAAAATACACAGAAGATTCGCGTAAACAATGTTAGGATTGGTTTATGACCCGGAAACTAAAATACACAAAAAAGCAATCAAATGAAACGGTGATGAATTTCCTGGAAGAATATTTGACTACAAAATTAAGAAAGAGACGACTAAAGTATTACAGACAGTTAATGAGATTTAAAAACACAAACAACAAGACTTACAAACTGATCAGGAGTCAAGAAGGACTTAAAACTCGAGACAGATGGCTAAGGAGATAGAAGAGGAGTTAATGACACTGGAAATCTCAGGCGACGACATTATGAACGAAGACATTAATTTAGACACAAAATCAAAACTTTTGGGAGTTTCCAGTCTGCTGAGTCCAAAATTAGAATCTGGACAGAAGAAAAAAACAAGTGGTGAGTAAAGGAATGAAAGAATACCACACCAAGAGGAGACAGCTCAAGAAACAACTTGAAGAGAAACTAACTTTACCTATATAACTAGAGTGTTCTTAATAGGACTAAACAATAAAAAAAAGCTTATTTATACAATAGATTTTTTACTTTAGGATGGTTTAACAAAGTAAGCTTTCCAACTCTGTACACCAATTACACAGTGAAAATTTTTATAATTTTCAATAATTTTGACATACAAAAAAAAGTTAATTTTATGAATATTCTGATGATTTAGTATTAGTAAAGACATGGAGATAAAAAGAGGTGTGAGACAGGGTTGTGTGCTATCACCAACACTTTTTAACATCTGCTCGGAGGAAATTTTAGCGGAAGCTCTGAATGAAAGTCAGGAAGGCATTGTAATTAATGAGGAGGTACTAAATAATATACGCTATGCAGATGATACCGCCTTGCTGGCCTACTTGATGGAAGGTTTGCAAATCCTTTTGTCCAAAGTATACACCGCCAGTAAGGATATGGGTCTGAATATGAACGTTTCAAAGACCAAATATATGGTAATTTCGAAAGCGCCGCTGATAAACAACATACAAATTAAGCTTAACAATGCGACTATAGAAAGGGTATTGCAATATAAATATCTGGGGTGTTGGATGAATGATAAATGGGATTTGTCTCAGGAGATAAGGGTGAGGATAGAGACTGCTCGTAGCGCATTCTGCAGAATGAGACCAGTGCTAAGCAACCGTAACATCAACCTTAAAATTAGAATTCGAATGGCGCAGTGTTATGTGTTCTCTGTTCTCCTTTATGGTTTGGAGGGATGGACGTTGACAAAGGTCCTGAGTAACAAGCTGGAAGCCTTCGAATTATGGGTATATAGACGGATATTGAGGATCTCATGGAGAGAAAGAGTAAGAAATACGGAAGTGTTGGAAAGAATTGGTAAACAGGCGGAGATCTTACACAAGATTAAGGTCCGTAAATTACAATACTTTGCTCATGTGATGAGGAATGAGAAGTATAGAATCCTCCAACTGGTGATGCAAGGAAAAATCGAGGGAAGGAGACAACCCGGCCGTAGGAAGACGTCTTGGATCAAGAACCTCAGAGAGTGGTATGGGAGTAGTACAAGTGAACTATTTAGAGCAGCCGTCTCCAAGGTGCAGATAGCCATGATGATTGCTAATCTTCGTTAGAAGAATGCAACTACAAGAAGAAGAAGAAAGACATGACAAAAAAATATACAAAGAGAATTTAAAAATTTTATTTTAAAGCAAGATGCACACCAGTTGTAAATCCTAATGGATGAATGACTCTAGGAAAATTTAGTTCATACAATTGGTACATACTGTACCACCTAAGCATAGGTTCATTCGGGATCTGGGTATGATAAATAATAAACAAATATTCTATAAACTTATAACAATTATTTATTGACAAAATTAATAATTCAAACATTTCATAATAAAAATACATTTTTAATGAGATGACGCGTCTCATGGCTGGTGGCAAATTTTAAAAAGGCTTACCTATGGCAAGAACCATTAGTAATTTCTGTATCTACTATAAATTTCTGTATCTAAGACGATTCGAATAACACTATTTTTGTTTCCAAATTCCGACTTTGATTTCTTGACTTCCAGTTTCGGGCCACTTCTGGTCGAAACTGAAACTTCAAACCCAATGATTCCTGTATCTACTCTTTAAGAGGAATCGAATGACACAATTTGTGTTTCCAAATTCTGACTTTGATTTCCTGACTTCTAGTTTTGAGTCACTTCTGATCAAAACCGGAACTTCAAATCCAATCCAGACCCACTAACTTTTTGTGTAGATGATAAAACTGAAAACCGTTTGTTGCTATCTCTTGTAGTTTTTGTAGTTTGTGACTTTCATTCCTTGACTTCTGGTTTTGGGCCACTTTCAGTTGAAACCGAAACTTCAAACCCAACCTAAGCCCACTACCTGTTTGTGTAGATTACAAATCTGAAAACCGTTTGTTGTTATCTCTTGTAGTTTCTGACATTTGGGTGTGACTGATGGATGGCCAAAAAAATGATAGATGACAATTTTCAGTTAAATTAATTACAAAACTTAAGCTTAAACTAAACTTGACTATAATTGAGTCACTTTACAATCAAAACAATGGTTTACCTGCCCACAACCACTTGATAATACCTACACGCACACGTACTACTAATGTAATTCAGAACTGGTCCTGTAATGATGCTATTTCAAACGCCCCAACAACAATTTCCATTCAAAATTCAAGTATTGACTAACTCACTACAAAGGTGCTACTGTTTTTATACCTGCAGTCTGATAGTTTCCAAAACAATCTTGATCTATCTAACAATTTTGCCACTGTACTGAAACATAGTAGAAGGAATCAAATAAAAACAAACGTTTCTACTGATTTTGATTGTTCATTCATTATTCATGATTATTCATTTCATATTCACTCATAATCAAAATATTCCATTCATTGCAATCCATTATCCTTGTTCAATGTACAACACTTCATAGAATATTTCTTACAATCAACAATTTGTTCCTTAGCCATTTTTAGAATAGTATTGTACACCGATGTTATAATACCTTCAACTTTATGAATCAGCAACAATTATTAAAAGTGTGAAACAATAATTCAGTATTATTTTCACTTTATTTTTTCTACATTTATAGACATTTACACTTTTTAAATGAATACTTTTTTTCACTGTACTTTGAATTAAAGTTATATTCCAATAATGATTTATAAATGTAAACACTGTACTAAGAACATATTTTTGCGCTTTTGTGTGCAAACCAAATACAAAAACATTAGTAGCAGAAAATTTTTGTATAATGTAAATCTAATTATTTCTGCCAAAGTACAAAATAAAAAATAAATTTTTTATAACATTTTTTTTATGTGTTATTTTCTAAGTTATATATACAATAGTTTCGAATCATAAACAAGAGATCTTATAATTTAGACTAAACTTTGCCTCCAAGTCAGAAATAGAGAAATTTCACCAATTTAGCATAAATAAGAAAATTACAAGAAAGTAAATTTTTTTAAAATGAATATTATATTTCTTAAAATACCTAGTTGATTTTATAACTCACCAGAAATTAAAATTATTTTGTAAGGTAATTAGGGAATTAATATGAATTTGCGTAGTAGTTCATAGCAATTACATTATTCTACTGAGTAACCTTCCTAATGAAATTTAATCTTGAAATCTAAACAAAATTTAATCAGAGTCTAAAATATAGTCAAAAGGCTTACTGGTAGCGATAAATACAATAATGTACACTAGCTTTACAAGGGGCCAGCAATAAAATTAAAAATATAATTATCTTTCCTGCTTAATATAAAAAATACTACAAAAAAGAACAGATAATTTTATTAAAAAAAAACAGGTAAATATAAAGCATGTATTTGTCTTTTAAATTATGAAGAAATGTAATGTGTAAGATTGCTGCTCACTGCAGTTGCATTAACAGAAAAAGTGATTGAAGCTTCAGGACTGTATAATATTGTGACAATATCTAAAGGAAAGAGTGTTCGAGAATTCTCAAGAAGGACCGAGATTTAAAAGGTGTTAATGTAAACAATATAAAGTTAGTAGTATATAATAAATAGGGTTTCTAAGAAATAGAAATATAATGTGCAAATGTACAGTATAGGTCAGCCTTTTGTTGTGCGGCTACTTGAAGGAGTTGGGGATCTATTTAGATAATTGGCTCTTTTTGTAACCATTCTATTCAGTTATAATGAGTTCTTTATATTGTGTAAAAACTGGTATTTTTATTATTATTATTATATCAAATATCTGTCCTTCTCGTGACTTCCATAGCATCATCTATATATGGAGCACAACGTTTTGAAATCAGACAGTCTCGATTTGTCTGTGATTCAGTGAGCGAATTGCATAGTGCGTAACAGTGCGTTAGAGAAGGTTAATGTTACTATAAATTATTGTCTAACGTTTAATATCATTTGGAAGTAGTATTTAGTTTAATTACCTGTTTATTTATTTTCATTATTTATTGCAATTATATTAAATTAATTGTAATAATTGTAATTTACTTGTAAATTAACTTGTGATTTGTTGTTGTTTTGGTTTATCAGCCGTAAGGCTGGTTTGAACCTGTAGAGATTTACTAAGTAAAACGAGGAGTGAGGTGGTTTACCTTTGCCTTCCTCACTGAGTAGAAAAGTAAGCTTATCAGAATGCCGGGTCCTCAGAATAACACATATTTTCCACTCTGCAAATGACACCTTCACTTAATTGACCACAGCGTCTGGCTGTATAATGAAATTCATTACTTTCAGAGGAGATAACTCTGATTATTGCCTTTTATACCTCTACCTCTTCTGTTTTTAAATGATTCAGTCACTTAACTGGCTGACCATGTGATAAGAAACAGAACTATTTATTTTAGCACTACAATGAACAGATTGAGTGTAAATAATTGTAGATTTAAGATACTTTATTAATTTTTTTAGTTTGTAATAAAAACTTGTAATTTAAAACTAGTGTGTAAATTATTTATTTTATCCATATTCCTGAAATGAACCTTAGAGATAAGTGTCTTAATATATTAGACCTGCCCATAACAGACAGGTGGAGTGGCAAATTATTTACACTCAATCTTCAATCTGTTCGTTGCAGGGCTAAAATAAATAGTTCTGTTTCTTATCACATGGTCAGTCAATTAAATGACTGAATCATTTAAGAACAGAAGAGGCAGAGGTGTAAAAGACACTAATCAGAGTTATCTTCTCTGAAAGTAATGAATTTCATTGTACAGCCAGACCCTGTGGTGAATGAAGTGAAGTTGTCATTTACAGAGTGGAAAATATGTGCTTTTCAGAGGGCCCGGCATGCTGTTAAGCGTACTTTTCCACTCAGTGAGGAAGGCAATGGTAAACCACCTCACTCCTCGTTTTACTTAGTAAAACCTCTACAGGTTCAAACCAGCCTTTCGGCTGTTGACCTAAACAACAACAACAATATATTAGACAGTGGTTTAATTGTATGTACTTATACAAAGATTCTTTAAAGATTCACATATTTTTATACTTTTACCAATGATTGTGTTTTTTATGTAGATGTTTATATTATCACTTAAATGAAAAAAATATTAGCCTATGAACAAAACAAATTGTTTTAAATGTGAAATGATTGACAAGAAAAGTGGCACATCTAAAAGGTTTTTATGAGTGGGCAGCAGCCTGTTTCTGTCATAATGATGGGTGGGAAGCACTCATCTTGGCTTCTTCTATCACCCCTAACTATTTTTGGATTAATTTTTTTTATGCCAGTAATATTAAAAGCGTGACATTTCAACTCAACAGTTGCTTACCACACACAGATTTAAAATACCATATAAATTCAATGGTGCCAAAATTCAAGATAAAATATTACCTGTTTATTGTTAAGTACGTAGTATATAATTCAAAGTAATCCATCTTCTCTTAATTGACAGGCTGGTGAGAGAACAATAGGTACTTATAAGGAAATCTATAATCATTTTTAATTTAAAAGATTAATGTTTAATTTGTAGTCGCATATCTGTATATCTACTCAAATCATAAAAACAACTAGAAAAGTCTAATTTTTTGAAAATTATATTAAAGATTTCACTTCAAAAAAAAAAATAGGACTTAGCTATCAAATTAACTGCTAAATTTACAAAAATAAAACTGTACAGTTAAAAAGGTTTAGTTAAATGTGTATATCAGAAATATTTAATCAAAAAGCACAAAAGAAATTCTAGATGTACGCACATAATATGAAAACACAAAATTTTATCAAAAGTTTTGAAGTGTTGGCATGTAAATGCTTCATGAATCAAAGTAAATTAACAAAGGATCGGTTAAAAATAAGACCATCTTGGGTTCCTCTATCACCCCATATACCATCTATATTTAATGGATAGGTCACGCGGTCTTGGGTTCGAATCCCACTCGGGCATGGCATTTTTTCATACGTTACAAAAAATTCATTTCATCCTTCACCGTCTGCATTAGCAGCAATTTGCAAAACAGTCGGACGTTAAAAAAAAAAAAAATAGATAGGTATCGGTTAAAAGTAAGAAGATTTAACAAAAATGCCTGCGTAAAGTAAAATACAATAGTATGCACACTCTCAAATAATAAACTAAATTTAAATTGGCATTATGTTTTTATTTTATGTCATATAGCTAAATACGTTAAGTTTACAAACTTTAAAGGTAACCATATTACTTGTTCTAATTTATTTTTCTTAGAAGACAAAATACAGTTATAATACATTTTAAAATACAATATTGATACTGTAAATACAACTTATAATATTGTTATACCGAGCTTCGTTTAACGTGAATTAGTGATTTTCTGTTTATAAGTCGAACAGACGTTGATTATCATTGAGTGTCAATCACTCACGATTAAAATTAGTTGTTTTTAATTTTACTATTAAATATAGGTTAATTTTTCATTATTTACATTGGCAAATGAAACTGTGTGAGTGCTCCACACCAGATGTTTCAATTCGGAATAATTACTTTCATTTTAATACATTATTATTGAACTACTGTGGGTTTGAACAATGCAAAAAATACCCAGAACTCAAACCCTAAACCTTTGCAGTAAAGTTTAGCACGGAGGTGCCCGTGTTATTATTATGAGTAAATGTCGATTAACCAGCTTAATCAGACAATTGGTAGAACATCGACACAGGAGTAGACCGGTTGCGTAAGCTAATTGGTGTGGTGGCCAGATGGTACTAAATAAACGAAAACGGTGCTATCATCAACCTACAGTTCAATGCATAAAACAAGATTATAAACACATGAAGTTCGAAAACAACCTTTTAGTTAAGTTCTGGACTACAAAAAAATTAGCATCGGAATAGAAATACTAATTTTAGTCCCTTCGCTAAATCAGCTGGCTGAATTCGCTCCGTAATGTTTATCACCTGCTTTTACCTTACAAATAGCTACAATTTAAAGGCATTTAACCCTATTTTTCAGCCGGCTAGAATAGATACGATGAGTGGCAAAAGCCGTTTTGTTCACCCTTAGTGCATAATTAATGAGCGTTTAAAATATTTTTGTCCAAAATATCCGAACTGACAAAATTAAATTTCCGAATTTGCTTCTAACGTAATTTTACAATTCCAAAATATAGTACATAATTACAAAACAAGTTTGTCACGTTGAAAATAGTAAAGAAATGATAGAATACTTACATTTTATATCTGGAAAATACTATAGTACGCGATAACATTAATGTAAACTAAAAATTATTTTTATCACAATAGTAGAATCAATAAAATCGCGGATAGACTGTTGAATAAAACTACCTATTAGCGCTATCTATGTGTTGTTCTATGAATTGTTAGACTTTACAAGTTGTCAACGCATAGTTGTATCACGGAGTAAATAAATTCTTACTCCGTGGTTTGTATTATTATAGGTTATGTTTACACAAAGATTTAAATGATGACAGCGTTTAATACAAACTGGGATATTGAAAAATATAAAACTGAATTTGAATCAGAAGATCATTGGAAACTGAGGCAAGACTTTTTATTAGCTCATAAAAACAAATATCCGGAGGAACGTTTAGTTTGTTTAGCACAAGTCTTTTACAACGTAGAATTTTTAGGATGCAAGTAAGTGTGAAACATTTCATGTTTGTTTGTGTTCATGTGGTAATTGACGTAATTAAATATTTTTAATTATTATTGTAATTGTTAGCAAATAAATTCACGTGGATCATGTGTTTGTCTTATAGACTCAATATGGCCTAGCTGTTATGTCATCAGCCTGTAGGCTGGTTTGAACCGGTAGAGGTTTTACTAGGTAAAACGAGAAGTGAAGTGGTTTACCATTGCCTTCCTCACTGAGGCTGCCCATAACGGACAGGTGGAGTGTCAAATTATTTACACTCAATCTGTTCGTTGCAGGGCTAAAATAAATAGTTCTGTTTCTTATCACATGGTCAGCCAATTAAATGACTGAATCATTTAAGAACAGAAGTGCAAAAGACACTAATCAGAGTTATCTCCTCTGAAAGTAATGAATTTCATTGTACAGCCAGACCCTGTGGTGAATGAAGTGAAGGTGTCATTTGCGGGGTGGAAAATATGTGCTTTTCAGAGGGCCCGGCATGCTGATAAGCGTACTTTTCCACTCGGTGAGGAAGGCAACGGTAAACCACCTCACTCCTCGTTTTACTTAGTAAAACCTCTACAGGTTCAAACCAGCCTTTAGGCTGATGACCTAAACAACAACCTCACTGAGTGGAAAAGTACGCTTATCAGTATGCCGGGTCCTCTGAAAAGCACATATTTTCCACTCTGCAAATGACACCTTCACTTCATTCACCATAGGGTCTGGCTGTAACCTTCACTTCATTCACCATAGGGTCTGGCTGTATAATGAAATTCATTACTCTCAGAGGAGATAACTCTGATTAGTGCCTTTTACACCTCTACCTCTTCTGTTCTTAAACGATTCAGTCATTAAATTGGCTGACCATGTGATAAACAGAACTATTTATTTTAGCCCTGCAACGATGGTCTAGCTATATTGTAACAAAATACCCAGACAGAATGGCAAGTGTATAATCTGTAGTTGAATTTATAAATATCTGAAATTGATAATAAATAATTCTGTTGTAACTTTCTATAACTAATTTATGTAGTAGGTTTAATATTACCCAATTCTGGTTTAGGTATCCAGAGAAGACTATGAAATTGGTTGAAGAATTATCTAAAGACATAGCAGCTGATCACCGTGAACAACAAAAATCTAAATTACAGAGGACATTTGTTGGTGCTTCTGATGCAGCAGGTGCGAAAGTCAAAGGGAGAAAGTGTAAGTAGTTGTACCCTACATACTTTTACCTAAAAATGACAATAATAACTTATTTTCAAGATGAAACTATCTTGTGATCAGAATTGGCAGCATGGAAAGAAGTATTTGCTCTATGGAATGTATTAAAAATGAATCTTAAAAATTTCTTGCCGTTACTCTTCTTGACATTCAACTTTATCTGTATTCGGATCGCACTTAAGATGAAATCCAATGCTAGAGAAAACAAATTATGTGAAATCGGAGCAGCTGCACTATTCGGTTGTAGGTTTTTTAATCATATATTTTATTCTTTTATAAAAATACTACAATTTTTATACTGACCAGTTACAGCTGCTACACAATTCGTGTTTAACTTTTTATTGTATAATATTTTATTTTTCACAGACATGGTGGAAAACAACACAGACATGGTGGATCCACAAGTATATAAATTTACAAAAATTTATTAAAATTTGTAGAAAATAATGCGTCTTCAGTCATTTGTTTAAAAGTGTTTTAATAATGATGATGCATCCACCAAAACATATCATAAAAAATAAAATTATATAATAAAAATTCCTTTCACGAGACAATGCGTCTCATGGCAGGTGGCAATTTTTGAAAAGGCTTGCCTGGGACTTGTGGCAAAAACCATTAAGTTATTTCTGTATCTACTCTTTAAGAGGAATCTAATGACACTATTCTTGTTTCTAAATTCCAACTTTGATTTCTTGATTTCCGGTTTTAGGCCACTTCCAGTCGAAACCGGAACTTCAAACCTAATCCAGGCCCACTAACATTTTGTGTTTATTACAAATCTGTAACAGTTTGTTGCTATCTCTTGTAGTATCTGACTTTAGACTTTAATTACTTGACTTCTGGTTAAAACTGAAACTTCAAACCCAATTAAACCCCACTAACTTTGTGTGTAGAATATGAATCCGAAAACCGGTTCCTATCTCTTGTAATTTCCGACATCTGTTTGTGATTGACAAAATGATAGATGACAATTTTAAAAATTGCCACCAAAAAGGTAAAACTGAACGGTGTAGCAGCTGTAACAGGTAGTTATTGTATAAATTATATTTTGGGTCATGTCAATGGTTATGATTAACATAGGTTGATGGGTTAACCACAGATACGATCTGATTGCATTTTCCATGTGCTACTTTGTATGGTCACCTCTTCTCACACAAGCCCTAAAATATGCATAAAATATGCAGTATGCGTTTTTTAATATAATATATTACTGTTGCATTATAGTTCCATTTTGATTTTAAGTTATTATTTACTTACCTATATACCTGGCAATTCTGGAAGATGAGGGGCATGATGAAGCTATAAGTAATGCTAGATGTTAAAGCTCAATGATTTGATGCATTCAAGTTATCATATATTGCTCACATTGTAGCGATTTTGTGAAACTATACATTTTAAAGCATTGCCTTTCTCAGCACTATTTTGGCTTTTATTAAGGGATGAGTCTACCTTCAAAAAATGATTTTTGCTGCTAATTAGTGAAAAACTTTATATGTGCCTGAAATGAAGTTTTCCTTTTTGTTATATTGTGAATAAAAATTATTTTACCCTCATCCCCTAAAATCAATGTAGTGGTTGAAAAGGAGCGACTTCTTTCAGAAACAATAACTTGGGTGTACTTTGGCCAATTTATATGAAATTAGTGTCAAATTAAAAAAGACATTCTAGAGCACCTGTGCATAGTTACATGATTCCTTTCTTTTGTATCATATTTTTTACAAATATTTCTCTAGAAGTAGCAAAAATTTTGATTTACAAAGAAATAAAATAATTTTTAAATATTTCTAAACAAAGAATTTATGTTTGTGTGTGCCTTTGGAGGAAACCATTCGGCTAGTGGTGAGAGGAAATATACTTTAGTATACCAAAAAGTTTCTATAGACTTGTGTTTTTTTAGCAGTTGTAATAAATTATAGTAAGGCACAGCATGCAAGTTTTTTGTGCAAATACAAAAATCATTTGTACAGAAAAGGCACTGCTGGTTAAAACTCCCTTAATGACAGGTCACTATATTTCTGCTGACTTTTTTAAACAAGAGGTTCTCAGATTTATTTTCTGTTATTTTTAATTTTTGTTAACAATTTGGTAATCAGTCCTTATTTTTTACTACCGAGGTTAGCAAAGTACACTAACTTCATGTATATTATAAATTGATTTTTTGCTATTAACTTTTAAATTATAATATAACAATTGAGTGTTTTCTTTTACAGAAAATGATGGAAGGTGGTTAAAAATATATTTTGCTGACTAGAAACGGTACAAAATTTTGAAATTTGTTTAAAAATACAAATTATTTTATACGTAGGACGTTATTCAAATCATTATAAAAGTAATGGTGTTATGAACTACACGTATGAATATGAATGAATTTATCAATGTACTTAAGTGTAAAAGATGATAATATTGTATTTTACCAGTTAAGTTAAATGTTTTCCAACATAATAATTTAATAAATATTTATTATATTTAAATTTTATCATTTGTTTATTTTCAACACAACTCTATTTTTCTATTACTTTTGGGGACTGGGGCATTCTATACTCTGAAAACAGAGTATCGAGTTTGGGGGAGGAAAGGTTACTTAGAAGGATGAAGTTAAGAGGAGTATCAAGTGATGGGGATACAACTGGAAACAAATAGAGGAGGGGAAATGGTGGATGGACAGAAGAAGATGGAGAGGCTTGGTGAACGCCCACACCCGTCGATAGCTGGAAAAGGCACTAGATATATGCATGTATGTATACATTATTACAAACAAATTTTTGAAATGCATCCTGTCAACCATTAATATAAATTACAGAATAAATGAAATTTATCACCTTACCTTTGGTTGCTTATTTAAGTTTAAAAAACTTACGCGCGTTTCGGTGGTACCACCTTCTTCAGAGCATATTTTTAAAATTAAAATTTAGAACGGTGTTTCCATTCAGTCATTTACATTAAAACTCTTTTTTAGATTAAAATGGTTTTAATCTAAATGACAGAATGGAAACACTGTTCTAAATTTTAATTTTAAAAATATGCTCTGAAGAAGGTGGTATAACCGAAACGCGCGTAAGTTTTTTAAACTTAAATACGCAACCAAAGATAAGGTGATAAATTTCATTTATTCTATAATTTTTACAAACAATTTAAATTCTAACATGGGATCATATGAATGATGTACTTCTACAAGTACCCAATATTTTCTGTTCACTTAGGATACAAAAGAATTAGTGACAACTTGTGAACCAACAGTTAAAGATAAAAGTTAATCTGGAACCAGACATTTTTTAACATAGCAGATAATAAATGTATTTTTGTTACATGAATAAGGTTATCATTAAAGGAAACTGCTCAAATAAATGGGACATTTGAAACAAATTAGGTGCACATAAATCAACATTTATTTTAAACAAAATATTTTTGACAATGATGTTAACATTTTATATACTCATAAACCTAAAAGTATGTACAAGATACAGATTACAAATACCAAAATCCTAACACTAAAGAGGTTTCTATAAATATGTACCATTTAGAGTAAAGGGAAATACAAATCATATGAGAGTGTTTGCCTTAGCATTTTCTAAACTGAATTATTACAAGACAATCTCTAATTATATTCTAAAAAATATAATATTAAACTATGGTAAATTTGTTTTTACTAATTTAAAATTATACTTTACGCTAGTGTAATAAACACACCTCAACTAACCTACAACATTAATAAAAATTTACCCAGTTACTTGTAATGAGGACAAGGCAAATTGTTTTCAATGCTTTTAAAGTCAAATCAACCGGTCAACTACTACTTGTTGCGGAACTATGTGTTTCATGTAAAATTTTCCACGCTCCCGCTGAAATCTGACTTGGGACTTCCTCTTGCAGTCTAGCATACTAACAACAGCACCACTAAAATGGCCAATGCTTAAGAGGCATCCTAATACCAAATAGTGTTAATTACACAAAAAATTATCTGAACAGTTATTACAGTTTAAAAATTATGTATTGTGAATATGTTATAATATTTTGTGGCAGTAGTTTAGCAATTATTAAAATGATGCGAATAAAAAATTTTATTGGTCGCCTCCATAGCGTAGTGGTAGCATGGCTAGCCTACAACACAGAGGCCCTGGGTTTGATTCCTGGCCAAGGTTTGGAAATTATTACAAGCCAAACCCACAATTCAAGTTCGATTTAAACCACCGTAGTAACTAATAACCAAGCAGTTGATGCGACTTTAAATAAAACTTAAAAAACTTTCATTATTTTAACCATTTAGAATCATTTTCTAATGATTTTTTGTGCAGTATATTTTAACTCTTGATAAAATTTAAAATTGTAAATGTAAACTTTGGATTTTTAAGAATGGAACCTTATACAAACATAAAACGACTGTAATCAATCCTGAGGAAATATATGAGAGAAATTCAATAAAATTAATAAGACATATAAACATAAAGAACAAAAATTAGTTAATTTAATGACAATTAAATTTTAGAGCACAAGTTGGCAACCTTGGAAGCATTTTTATCAGCTTTTTGGTCATAATTATTATAAACATAACCTCTAATTAATTTCAAAATGTCAGCTCCACTTGAAATATATATATGCCAAAAGAGCAACATTCAGTAATAAGATTTTTGCTACCCGAAGATGTAAAACCGTCAGAAATTTACTCAAGAATGTTGAAATAGTAAGGAGAAGTGTTTAAACTGCAGTAACGTGTATCATAAGTAGGGGGAACAGTTTAATCAGGGAGAACAAATGTGTCTGATCTTTGTCACTCAAGAAAACCAGTTCAAGTTTTGACTAAAGTGCTGCAAAATCGGGTAAATTATCTTATTTGCAGGCAACTCACAATTTCCAAAATTGCTAGTTTGTGTAGTATAAGTGTTGGAACTGCGCATTCAAATATTCATGATAAAATTATTTTTTTGCAAAATGTGCTCACGATTGGTTCCAAGACAGTTAACTCAAGCTCATAAAGACACCTGAATGTAAATGTATTAATCTCATACTGCGATTTAAATTAGAAGTAATGACCAAATCCAAACAGCAAAGTCTTGAATAAAAATATTTGAATTTACACAAGACTTTCATATCAGCTTTTAAAGTGATTTTGACGGTCTACTGGGAATCACAAGGCCCAATTTTTGTGACTATTTAAAAGAATAATGTACAGTGAATAGAGTTCAATTCAAACATGCTCTAATAAAAAATAAGATCCGCAATAAGGTGAAGACATCTCTCAGGTATGATGACTGCGTGCTCTCATCCTATTTACAGCCCAGACCTTGCCTTATCTGATTTGTTTGGCCTGCTTGAAGCTTTTTCACTTGGTAAGAAGTTTAATGACAACGAAGCGGTTGAAAAAGTGGTATTCAAATGGTCCAAACAAAAAGCTAAAGACTTCTACACTGTAAGAAATCAGATAGCTCACAGAACGGTGGGACGGGTAACTAAATGTTGGTACGGATATTGAAAAGAAATATTAGTTTCATTGTCATTGAATAAATATTTTTTCTTTACATTAATTTATCTCATTAATTATTGCACATCCGTTATAAAATCTATTGAAACATTAACTGTAAAATCATATCCTATCAACCTACAAACAATAACTTGAGAAATTTTTCTAAGTTGTAAAACAACTTTTATTATTTTTTTGTAGTTCTTTATACTTGGATAGAAATGATGATGTCACATTTAATCAATTAATACCTTTATTTATTAAAAATATAATGTAAAGTAGTTTTAGTTATAAAAGTAAAATTGTTACTCTGGGCGCTTACTAGGCGACAACAGAGTAGTTTGAGAGCTGCGGAGATGAGATTTCTCAGGGCTACAAAGGGATGTACATTAGAGGATAGGTTGAGAAGTGAGGATATACGACAGGAGTTAGGTATATACAGCTTGGAAGATAAGATGAGAGCCTACACGAGTAATTGGTGCATTCATTTGGAGCGCATGGGGGATCAGCGGTTTCCTCGCTTGGCTAGGTACTACAGACCCAAGGGAAAAAGAAGTGTGGGACGTCCGAGAAGAAGATGGTTTCCGGAACGGGCAGACGTGCCTAATCCTTGAAGTGAAGAAGAAGAAGAAGAAGTAAAATTGTTCATTTTTTTCTATATTACAAATGTACATAATTTAATATAAATTGTTTTAATTTGTATTACTATTACTGTTATTATTATTTATATAATAAATAATAATAATAATAATAATAATGCTGGAAGGATACCCAGATGATGATGATGATTATTTATATCAGTGCTTTTTAAAACTATTAAACTTCATCTTTGTACTCTTAAATTGTTGTACAATATTTTTTTATAGTAGTTAAATTTATTTCTGTAAAATTATTTTGTTAACTCCTATGCGCAATCATAACTCTTTTTGAAAAAGAATATAGGTGGCAATTTTTAAAATTGTCTCTATCATTTTGTTTTGTCCGTCCATCAACCCAGATGTCAGAAACTACAAGAGATAGCAACAAACAAGTTTACAGATTCGTTATTCGCACAAAAAATGAGTGGGCCTAAATTGGGTTTGAAGTTGCAGTTTCAACCAGAAGTGGGCCAAAACAAGAAGTCAAGAAATCAAAGTCAGAAACTGCAAGAGATAGTAGCAAACGGTTTACAGATTTGTAACCTGCACAAAAAGTTGAGTGAGCCTGGATTCGGTTTCGACCGGAAATGGCCCAAAACCGGAAATCAAGAAATCAGAGTTGGAATTTGGAAACAAAAATAGTGTCATTTGATTCTTCTTAAAGATTAGACACAGATATCATTGGGTTTGAGAGTTCTGGTTTTGATTGGAAGTGGCCTAAACTGGAAGTCAAGAATTAGGAGATACAAGAGTGTCATTCGATCCTCTTAAAGAGTAGATACAGAAATCATTGGGTTTAAAGTTCCGGTTTCAACCAGAAGTCAAGAAATCAAAGTTGGAATTTGATAACAAAAATAGTGTCATTTCATTCCTCTTAAAGAGTAGATACAGAAATCACTAATGGTTTTTGCCTAAAGTCAAAGGTAAGCCTTTTTAAAAATTATCACCCATGAGACGCATCGTCTCATGAAAGGAATTTTTGGGTAAGTTAATATATTTAATTAAGACATTGTATATTGCTTAACTTAGAGAAGTAAATTAGGATGTATATTTAACTAAATGAAATAAATAAAATATCTTTACCCATCTAAAAAAAAAAAAAACAATATTAAAAAAGTATACTTGCTGCATTTTTGATCCACCCTGGGATGCTTATTAAACTCGACGAAACTATTAAAATAAGCATGTCATTTTTTTATCCAAATTTTTTACCATATTGTAGGATTTTAAAGTTAAATTTCTTGAAGCTTTTAACACTGTTTTTATTTTAATCAGAAATTTTACTATCACACAACTCATTTTTTAATTTCTCCCTTTCTTGTCTATCTTTAACATATTTTACAACTTGACCAATAGGGATACCCCAGTCTTCACCAGGACGCAGTATTTTATATTTAAGACCTATTCCTTCAGCATTATTTTTCCTTAATAGATAATGTATTATCTCCCAAACACTACGAAATCTCTTTCTTATCCCAATAAATTTATTTTTATTACCTTCAATATAATAATCTACACCAAGACTTTCTGCATAACTAGAAAACAAAAGAAACAAAAATTAAACACAAATCATTTGTAAATAATCTAGTACCTTGTATATCAAGGTACTGATCAAAATGTACTTTTTAATTTTGATTGATTTACAATGGAAAGTCCATCCAACAATGAAATGCCTTTAGCAGACTTAATTTTTGTAAAAAAAATTCCAGGTCATTAAACAAAGTGGATTCATTCAATTTCAGATCCATCAAGATTTAAGCAGGTTGAATTTTCTTTTACGAGTACAGATTTGCAATATGCAGGCTGTTGCTGAAATTCACTGAAAAACTAAGTGGTTCCTTAATTGAAAATCTTGTGTAAAACACACATGGCTTTCTCTTGCCAATATAAATCATGACCAATATATCTAATTTTAATCATGAGTGAATGATGCAAAATGAAAACCAACTTTAGATTGGCTTAATAATACGGAATATCACTCTTTGACACTAAACTAGGCTCTGTAGAGCTTAAAAGCTTAAAATAAAGGTGGTATTTTTTAATTTCCTATAAATTTTATTGTCTACACTTTTGTTGTAAAATGCATACTGTCACCGGATGGCAACATTAAGTAGCGAGTTAAAACCTTTAATTTTTGGTGGCTCTGAAAAAAGCCGTTTAAGCGGTTATCGTCTCTGAGAAGCGTCGGTGAGGCTGGGCGACACAGTGTGTCATCATCCAGCAGAGACGTCATCTTCTTCCCTGGCAGTAGTGCTTCGGCAGATTCAGTGGGTGTAAGGCTCAGTCAAGGGACTGCTGTGGGCATCGCTCGCGGGTGATGATGGTCCGGTCGACAGCTTATGCTGTTGGGTTGGCGAGCAGAAGCATCATCTTCTCTCTTGCGGGGTTGTTGATGAATCTTCGTTGGAGTCTGGTAGCTGAGTGCCGATGGTGGACGTCTTGTCTGCTGTCTGGATCGAAATTGAATCTCTTGGCTTAGCGCAGCATTCTTTTTATAGCCGCTGAAAGTGCTGTGGTATTGTGTTGACCTTTGCGACAAAGGCCTCTGTCGGTATGCCGCCACAGGCCTACTGCCCCTTTCGGAACTATTGGCGGTTCCCTGTCACTACGACGAAAGATTTGTAGCCGGCAGCACAGTACTTAATCAAAGGGGATGACGGTGACAATACTAAAGCAGAAATCTTTAAAATATCCATTTTTTACAGATTTTCATGAAAAAACGCAAAATCACTTACTGCTAAACTAAACATTATACAAAGAAATGTTTGAAATCAAAGTTGTTGATTTTTAAACTATCTAAAACTTTTATTGTATACACTTTTGCCCTTAAATGTGTATTAAGGTCGCAATCTTAAAAAATCATTTTTTTCTATGAGAGCACAACCTCCCAAAGAATTTCAGCCGACATGGTGCCTACTTCATCATGTAGAGCATAAAAAATGAAGTCAATAAGGCTATTTTTAAAAGAAATTGTCGACGCTGTTTTTGAGAAAATCACAAAAAAGTGAAAAATGACATGAATAAACTACTACTACTTCTGGTTGACCCATTTTGATGAATACATTCATGTCGGTTCCTCTAGCAGTACATGACTTAAGTTTCAAGTTTCAACTTCAAATGATGTTCCGCTCTTGAGATATTTTGTTCACAAACAGACCAATTGCTAAAAACATGTTTTTTGGGTTCAGAGAGTCGGAAAACATGTATAACCGGTGAAAACTCGATTTCAAAAATCAACATGAAAACAATACTTTCCTTTCCTTCCTATATATTCAAATAGGCAAGAGAAAGTAAAAATTAAGAGTTCCAATATACAAACTAACATTTTCAATCTTGTAAGAATTTAGTTTTACATAAGAAACGAATATAGAAATTTTTACCGCATGTTTCAAGGACAGCCTGAGAATTCAGCAATTTATGTTTTCAAACAAGTAGGCTACAATGACTAATCCTTTTGGCAGATTTTTTCGTTTTTGTTATACAGGCTAGGTTAATAAACAAACTAATGTAAAAATACTTACCTTTGCATAATTGGCATTTGATGTCTAGAAAATCCATGGTAAATTTTAATGTCACCAACAGTATCTGGATTTTCTTTAAATGACTTAATTATATTTTTTGCTTTATCCAAATCTAATATAGGGTTCAATTCACTGAAAAACAAAAATTATTTTTGGAAAAACATACCAGAAATCAATTACAACACAAATGTAAATAAAGGATATAATGATCTATAACCAAAGGAAACATCCATACAAGGAAAAACCCACTCGAATTCACAACTATAATGCTTTTCACCGTTAATGAACTCTGCTGTTCCAGCCAGTTAGACCAATCAGAACGTTTGCCAGCATTGTCAGATTGTACGAATGTATCAGCCTGACAAATATTATGCACGCATGCATATAAGAGCCTTCACTAGTGTCTTCCATCTTGTATTGAACACGTTGCTTATAGAGCGCATTAACATGCAATACTTTGTAATATAAACAGCTGGTGGTATGTTCATAAAATATAATTGTTATTGAAAGACCAAAAATATTTCTAACAAAACATATAATGAGGAGAACCCAAAAGAAAACGGACTGAGAGTGCGCTGCCATTCGTAGACGTAGTAGAGTTCTCTTGCTAGATGAAACTAGTAGAGATCTTCAACAAACAACTGCCCAAACGGCGTCTATTTGTAGATTAACATTCGATCATAGTGTTGTGTTTCTCTTACTATTGTCGTGTTCCATCTGCGATGTCGTTAAGGCAGATTTAAAAGAACAAAGAGTTGGTAATGGGGCTTATTTAACACAACAGGATGAATAACATGGTTACTGGATTGAGTCAGTTATCATGATAACAGGTTATTAAAGCACCCTGATAACTGTTACTTATAAAACCGTAATTCAAAGTCGTTAAATAAACTAATGTACGAATGACGGTTGTCTGAGTGTTACAACATCAAGGATTGTTACAACAGCATAAGACAATTAAAACTAAATGAAGTTATCAATAACCTTTTCATCTAATAACACCACTTTAAAGTTTAACTACGTAATAATACTGTTATTAATACAAACACAAGAGTAGCAAATCTCACTAAATCTGTCATGGACACAAACTTAAGACAAACCACTATTTCCTGTAACCAAATACAACCATGGCAAACATATTTTTTGCAAACACAAGGGTGGCCAGTTGCGCTGAATCTTTCACGAACACACAACAAAGCACTACAGTTACTATACGTTGTACATCAAGCCGAGAAGTCAGCACCCATGCACCACAAAGAATCGGTAGGATTAAGGCAAGTCATGATGTCGCTACTGGACGATTTGTTTTGACTACCTTTTTCTTTACCAATAAACCTTTGTACAAAAATCTATCTTTACATCTTTTAATTTCCAATAAATTTAATTATACACATTTGTTGTAAAATGCATACCAAGGCATCTTAAAAAATCCATTTTTTTACAGATTTTCATGAAACAAAACAGAAAATTACTATATCGCTAAATTAAGCGTTATACAAAGAAATGTTTGAAATAAAGTTGTAGATTTTTAAACTGTCTACAACTTTTGTTATATACACTTTCGCGCTAAAATGCATATTAAGGCTGCAGTCTTAAAAAAACCATTTTTTTCTGAGAGAACAGCTTCCCCAAGAAATACAGCAGACATGGCGCCTACCCTATATTGTAGAGCATAATAAATGTAGTAAATGAGGCGATTTTTTTAAAAATCATCAGAGCTGTTTTTGAGAAAATCACAAAAACGTGAAAAATTACACGAATAAACTACTACTTCTGGTGGACAGATTTTGATGAAAATGTTTCTGTTGGGTCTGGTAGTAGTATCTAACTGAAGTTTCAAATATCAAGTTCGTATGATGTTTCGTTCTTGAGATATTCTGTTCACACACACACATATACACACGCGTGCGTGCGCGCACACACACATCGACCAATTGCTGTTTTTTTGGTTCAGGGGCTCTGAAAACCTGTAGATCCGTGAAAAATCAACATGAAAACAATACTTTCCTTCCTATATATTGGTATAGGCAAGAGAAAGTAAAAATAAAATGACTAAATGTCTTAACTCGGCTACGAACAGAGAAATACAAACAAAAGCAACAATTATAAAAAAACATAGTTCACTAACCTTTTCAAGTCACCCTTGTTTATACCTGGAAAATAAGCTTCCAAAGCCCTATTTGCCCTCTTTCCTTCCTCCTTTTCGAAACTTAACCACATTTTTTGTCTAGTTTTACAGCCTACATCATCATAATACCTTTCATCATCGCTTTCTTGTCTGGACTGAAAAATAAAAATTTTCTTATTAGATCATAAATAATTAATCTCAAAAATCTGGTGTGAAACTCACACGACTTTCTCTTGCTAAGTAAATATTGAATAACATAATAATGAACAATATAATCTAACATTACTAATAAAACATTAGAAATAAACAAAAAAAACCTCAAAAAATTATCTAATTTTAATCATGAGTGAATGATGCAAAATGGAAACCAACCTTAGTTTGGCGTAATAATATGGAAAACTATATCAGAAAAATGCTTGAAATAAAAATTGTAGATCTTTTAATTTCCTATAAATTTTATTACACACACTTTCGTCGTTAAATGCATACCAAGGCTGAAATCTTAAAAAATAATTTTTTTAACAGATTTTCATGAAAAAAAACATAAAATCACTAATTACCCCTAAACTAGATGTTATACAAAAAAAATGTGTAAATGAAAAAGTTATAGGTTTTAAAATTTTCTACAACTTTTATTACAACACTTTTCCCCTAAAATGCATATTAACCCTTTAACTGCTACCTTAGGAATTGTCATGTGTAACCTCCTGTGCTGAATTAGGAATGACTTTTTAGATGTCATCTTAAATCATTACTTATTTCTTTTAAGTTTAAAATAAAATCAAAATTTTTACAAAAAAAATAATTTTAATTTAAATTTAAACTTAAATCAACAGCTGTTTCGAAAAAATACTTATTTATTTATTTATTTACTATTTTCATTGTAAAATGCAATATTTTATTTATTTTTATAATAAAAAAAATGAAGAAAATGATATAACCGAAATATAACTTGAAAATAATCGAATAAATTAAGACACCAAAATACCACGGCAACACATCTGACAATATGCGATGTAGCTTATAAAAATACAGGTTACTGTCAAAAAGTTTCACGTAATAACCAGTAGATGGTGTAACATGTCCATTATGTAGTTTTATGATTTCCCAATGATTTAACAATAGAACGTACAAATGCAGAAGTAGCACATGCGTTTGATTTTCAATAACGTAAAAGTATGTTAGTAGCACAGTAAGTGTCGCGAGCTCCGAACGTATATATACGTCGATAGCAGTTAAAGGGTTAAGGCCGTTATCTTAATAAAACCATTTTTTTCTACGAGAGCACAGCCTCACCAAGAATTTCAGCAGACATGGTACCTATCCTAACTTGTAGAGTATAAAAAATTTAGTAAATGAAACGACTTTAAAAGAATGTAGTAGAGGCCATTTATGAGAAAATCGCAAAAACATGAAAAATTACACAAATTAAATACTACTTCCGGTTGACTGATTTTGATGAAAATGTTTGAGTCAGGTCCTCTAATAGTACCTAACTTAAGTTCGAAGTTTTAACTTCGTATAACTTCCGTTCTTGAGGTATTTTGTTCACACACACACACACAGACCAATTGCTAAAAACACATTTTTTGGGTTCAGGGGGTCTGAAAATGTGTATATCCGGTGAAAAATCAACATGAAAACAATACTTTCCTTCCTATATATTCATATAGACAAGAGAAAATAAAAATTCAAAATTTTCTAAATGAATATACAAACATTTTCTAAATAACCGTTCAAAATTGTCTTTAATACCAAGACTATTGGAAGTATCAGATGTTTACCTGCTGGGTCAATCCATACAATAGGTTCAAAAAAAATTTTTTTGCACCACCATTTTATTTTTTACTGAGATAACCCCAATGGTAGGACAGTTCAAAACTATAATAATTATTATTTTTTCCTACAAAAATTTTTAAATTGGTTTTTAATAATGTAAAATTTGAAAGTTATGCAATGAATCAAAACATAGAATTTACAACATATGAACAAAATTTCAAGAGTTTTTATTAGTTTCATGCTAAACTGTGCGTATCAATAATTCATAGAATGATCGGTGACAAATGGAAAACTGGTAAACCAGATCAGGAATTCAACCCAGAACCCCTGGCATAAAAGTCAGTTATTCTGTCCACTATGCTAACAGGCTAGTCATTTTCAAGAGTTAGTAAACAATAAAATCATTGTTACATTACCAGAACAGTATAATATGACTTTCTCAATACATCAATTCCTTCATCAGCTGCATATATTTTTGATTTGTGTTTAAACTTGTGTTCCCCTTTACTTAAAAATACTCCATTTAAATGGTACACGGAAATCCTAAAAAGAAACCATAATATCAATAAATTATAATATTATATTACAACTTGTACTCAATTACATTCTTATTTTTACAGTTATTTCCAGAGTAAATGCAAAACGTGTTGAAGCTTCACCCTGTCGCTCAAATTAGACATTAACTAGTTTGGTGGTGGACGAGGTAGGACCTCCATCTGTATCAAACAGTTAAAATGCCTTTTAACTTACTTTTCTGAAAACAAGGTATGTTCGGAAAGTAAGGTCACAACAAATATTAAAAATAGCTCACCTTTAGTGAGCCGTGAGATCAGTTTTTCTATGCCCTCGTAGAACTTGTCACCCGCCAACTCCCTTGACCATTCGTGGACGGCGTCTTACCTTAAAAATCAATGACCAACATTCCTTTGCAGTCCCAAAACACCGTCACCATGATTTTTTTTCAGATTGCTGTATTTAAAATTTTTGTGCAACAAGGGAACCAGTATGCCGCCACTGCATCGATTGTTTTTTGCTCTCAGGTCTGTAGTGAGCAAACCATGTTTCGTCCCCAGTCACAATTACCAAAAAAACTTTCTCCTTCTTCTTCCTCATAACGGTCGAGGAACTCTGGTGCTGAACAAACTCTGTTTTCTTTGTGTTCGTTGGTCAGCATTATTGGTACCCAACAGGCGCACAATTTCCAAAAATTCAAACGATCTGTGATTGTTTCATACAGCACAGTACAGCCAACTTCCAGATGCATTTTATGGAGTTCATCCACTGTCAAATGGTGATCTTCCCAAATTAACTTTTCAACTTTTTGATCAAACTCTCCTGTCACTATTGAAGTTCTCCCACTCCTTTTTTCATCGTGAACATTTGTTTGGCCTTCTGTAAAATTTCTTCACCGCTTCACCATTTTTTCATGCGACATGACATTGCCATAAGCAGCAACAACTTCACGATGAACAGCAGCAAGTTAGTTTTTTAACAATAAATAGCAGATAATGCCACTCACTTCCCACTTGGCGGGATTAGGAATGAGTGGGTCCATTTAGAAATACGACTGTGATGCTGCCAGCCAAGCTACTGCCTTGTTTCACCACTCATTCTCTTCCTCGCAACCCTGCCTAGCATTCAGGAGTGCCAACTTAGTAAAAACTAATTTCCCTAGTGCTCCAAGCGTCTTGTGACCTTACTTTCTGAACATAACTCGTTCATTCGTCTCCTCCACTTAGCATTATTTATGAACATAAAATTACACATTGAGAATACACAATACATACATTATTTAATTCACTCAATCAATTAATTGATCATTAAGTGATAACCATTGAAGTAGTTCTACCATGGTTTGTATTTTTGCTAGTTTTTCATTAATTGTTATAGTGATTTGTAATTAGTGCAGTAGACAAATTGTATTAAGCTTTGTTGATAATTCATTAGTTTCTATATTTTTTGTATTCAGGAGTTTACCAGCAAGTGTAGCGTGCAATTCGTTGTGAATTTATTGGAACACTAGACTACTACAAATCGGAAAAAGATTGGAGGCAAGATTATACACAGTCAAATATACAACAGAACTTATTAGAACTTAATATGAATTTTTAAAAAAGAACCAAACAAAAGGCCTATTTTATTAAACAAAAATATACAAAAATAGCCTATTTTAGCTATGGGTGTTCTTATTACCTATACACTATTACTTTATATTACCTTACAGTAATTTTATTAACTATACCTGATACCTACTAAACTGAAAATAAAAATGATGCAATTAACAACATAACCTCAATTAACCACACTTTTTCAACTGTTGAACACGGCCATGCTTTAATAGGAAGAATAACAGCTACTGTTAAGATTGAAATTATTTTCCATTATAGTCCTCTAAGGTAGCACTGTTACAGATTTTATGAAGTATAACATACCTATGCTATAAGAATCAATGCTAAACAAAAGCATTTATTGCAGATTGTATTTCATTGAAATGATCAGTTAGGCCCTCTTGTTGTTTAACATTTTGTTAAATATAAATAAATTCTCTGCCATATACATACGTAGTATCAGTTAAGTCTTTACTGCACATCAACAAACTAACTATTGCAAACAAACAGAATAAACAATATCAAAATCCAAATTTTACTGTTTAGGCCCTTTTTGCTAGACACAATCATATGTAAATACCATTAATCTCATCTGTTCTTAAAAATAGTTTAACTGACTAATCACATGAGAAGAAAGATAACTATTTTCTCTTATTAGTCCTGGAGCTAACACACTACCTGCTAGTGATAGGCAATTGTATTAATATTTACAACATTATATCAGAATAAAATGACTTACCAATTGTTTGTAGCTTCATTATAAATAAATTCATGACTCAATGGTAATTCAAATTCCTTTGAAGTTCTATGGAGTGTAGTGTGAGGATCCAGTTTACAAAAATAAAATATGACCAAAAATCCATAAGGACCAGTAGCTGATTTGATTTTTTCTAAAGTTATATCACCTTCACTTGTTGTGGAATCGGGTTCTTGTCTTAATACACAATTATTTGATTTGCTAATGTTCTTATCTGATGAATTTGTTTCACTCTGATTATTAGGTGTGAATGTTGAAGAACTTTCAGGTAAATTTTTATTTGCATTTGTTGTATCTTCATTATCATTATTAACAGTTTTAGAAGGAGAAGATTGTTTACTGCGATTACTTTCCATTCTTTGTCTTGCACAAGACTCATTTTTATGACTTTGGACATCACCTCCACTTTTTATGTCTTTAAAATTACTTGTTAAATTGCTACTACCAGGTTCTTTGCAAAGCCGATCATTATCTTTACATGGAACATTTTTCCTATTCATTTCACTTCTAATTGCAAGTTTTTGGTCATCTTCGTCATGAAGTTTTGTTTCGGAACAAGGGTGTTTTTTGTGAGATTGATGTTCAGTATTAATTTTGGTTTTATTACCATAAATCTGTCGATTTGATTCATTTGAATCAAATTTTATTCTATCAGAAGATGAATAATTATCTTTTGAAGACTGTCTAGTAACTATTTCACTTCTATTATCATGAAGTTGACCAGAAGACTCTACATCTCTCATTCTTCCTTTGGAATAAAAGTTACTTCTTTGGGAAAACTGATCCGAACCAGAGTATTGTTTTATAGAATTTGAATCTGTACGTCTAAGATCGGCATCTTGTTTTTTACAATACGGATCATCTCTTTGGGAAAACTTTTTTGAACCAGCATCTTGTCTTTTATTACGCAAATCACTTTCTTGAGAATATTGTACAGGACTATCACGTTGTTTATCATAAGATTTAGATTGCTGGTTTGAATAAAAATCATTTCCTCTGGAATATGGTGCAGGAGATTCACGTAGTTCTTTAGAATAAGATTCACTTGTTTGGGATAATCGCTCCCTACTATTTGAATATTTATAATTTCCCTGAGAAATCCATTTCGAATCATCTTCACTTCTAAATTCTTTTTTCTGAGAGTACAAAGATCTTAAATCACTACCTTCTTTATTAGAGGATGAAACATTTTTATTACCTTGCCTTTCAGAATAAGAATTGCTTTTTGGTGAAAAGGGTACTGGACCTCGTCCTTCAGAATATAAATAATTTCTTCCCAATTGTTTAGTCGTGTTTCTGGTAGGACTAGCATGTCTTTTAGCATATGAATCAGTTTCCAGGGAATAATGTTTTGCACCACCAACTTGACTTTCAGAATATGAATAATTTTCTCGCGTAAACTGTGCAGGTTCAGCATCTTTTTTTTGTGAATATTGATCAGGACCGCCCCCTTGCTTTTTAGGATGCAAATCATGTTGTTGTGTTAACACAGAACCAGTACTTTTACTTGTAATATAAGTGTTACTTCCTTGGGAACGATCATCTGAAACACCACTTGGCAATTCAGAATGCCAAGAACCTAGACTTTGAGAATATAAATCATGTTCCTCTATAGACTGTGTAGGACCTCTAATTTCTCTTTCAGTAAATAAATCATGCTCTTGTAACAAGCGTTTAGAACTAGTACCACGGCTTTCACTGTACAAATCATGTCCTTGGAAACAATGTTCTGGATCTCTACCTCGCTTGGCAGAATACGAATCCTGTTTTTCTGAAAACTGTACAGGAACAGTATCTCTCTTCTCAGGAAATAAATTACTTTTTTTTGACACAGGCTCAGGACTAGTATCTTGTCTTACAGAATAAAAATAATTTCCTTGAGAATGATGTTCAGGACTAGCATCTTTCTTTGAAGAAAATGAATTATTTTTCTGTGGAAACTGTAGAGGACCAGAATGTTCTCTATCAGTGTACAAATCATTTTTCCGAGACAACTGCTCTAGACCTCCACCTCCCCTTCCAGAATAAGAATCATGTTCTTGTGAAAAGTGTACAGGTACAGTATCTCTCTTTTCAGAATAAAAATCACTTCTTTTTGAAACTTGTTCAGTGCTAGTACCTCGCCTTGCAGAGTGTAACTCACTTCCTCGGGAAAAATGTTCCATATCCCCATCTCGCCTTCCAAAATATGAATCACTTTTTTCCGACACTTGCTCAGAACTAATACCATGTCTTTTAGAATAAGAATCACTCCCTGGCGAATAACGTTCTGCAACACCACCTCGCCTTCCAGAATAAAAATCATTTCCTTGTGAAACCTGTACAGGAACAGTACCTCGTTGTTTTTCAGGATATGAATAATTTTTTCCTGAAAATCTTTCCGTATTAATACTTGGTTTTTGACAATAAAGATCACTTCGTTCTGTATGTTCTGGTCCATCTCGTCTACCAGAATATGAATAATTTTCTTCTAAATCTGTAAGAGGATCAGAACGAACTCTTTCAGTGTATAAATCATTTATTCGGGATTCAGCTTTAGTACCTCTTCTTTCACTGTATAAATTACCTGCTGGAGAACACTGTTCTGGACCTTCATCTTGCGTTTCAAAATAAGTATAAGTTTTATGTGAGAAATGCGTAGTAACAATACTTGTTTGTTCAGTGACCATATTAGTTCTTTGGAAAAACTGCTTAGAACCAGCAACTTGTTTAGCAGAATATGAAAGAATATCTTTAGATAAATGTTCTTCATCAACACCCTTCCTTTCAGAAGATAAATCTGGTTGCCTCAATAAATGTTTATTATCCGTTTCACTTCTACTTTGTTGGGGATGATAGAAAACTTTTGAATCACTATTTCTTTTTTCAGTTTTCGAATTAACTGTGTGTAATTCAGAACCATCAATTCTGCAAGAATTTGAACCTTGCGAAAACTGTTCAAAATTAGTTTTATTTCTATTATCTTCATTCTTTACAGGAAAAGGTTTAACGGCCTCTTCATGTCCAAAAGACGGATCATTACTTGCATAATACTGTTTATAATTTACTGAAGTTCTGTGAGGTTTATACTCACGGCGTTGAAACAAATCAGAACTAGCTGTTTGTCTTTCAAAAGGTGAATTTAATCCTGAAAGCTTTTCAGAATCTGGTTTGTTCTTACTGTTGTTCAAAACATTGAGATTGGTAAATCCAGAATTCACAGTTTTCTGTCTTCCATACAATTCACTATTTTGGTAATCTGAATTTACAGCACTGGTTTTATTAACTGTAAATTGTTCATTAGGTTGACTACTGAAAACAGAGCTATTTCTAAAACTTCTATTGTCATCTGAGACATTACTGGGATTATCTGACTGATATGATCTGTATGTCTTAAAATCACTTTCCGCCTTAAATCTTTTATTGTTTAACACTTGTGAAGAGTCATCTATACGTCGTTTTAAACCTGAAAAGAAAACACTGCATTAAAGCACAGAGTGAATGAAATATACTACGCTATTAACCACAAAATTGCGAGCTTCCTAGTAAACCAAGCAGTTGGTACCTCCATCCGTTTTATCACCAGCAAGATCCCGCACTTTGTCTAGTCAATTTTTGCCCCTCCCCCGTTTTAAAATAGATCCGCTAGATAGCATTAACGTTAGCTGTTTTTTGTCTTGCTTTAATGAAACATTTTATATTTTTGTAGTAGTCCACAAACACAGTTTTGTTTTTATTATTGTCTGAAGCATTGGGTAACGTTGCTTATTTACGAGAATATCTAAATAAATTAAGTACCTAATTGAAATTAAATTCATGGTTTTACAATACTTTTTGATTTGCTCTTTGTAAATATATTTCCTTCATGTCTAAACTTGTACAGATTACTTTAATTGTTCATAAATAATTTAAACAAAAATTTTGTGGTTTTAACACTATATTTAAAGCCTCGTATTTATTTTGACATGAAATGAGCTATAAGGTGAATGTTAAATAAGATTGTAATCTTATACAGTTTATGACAATACGATAAAAGTTTGTTCCCGCTCTGCCAAATACGACAATATAATAAATATATACAATACAATATAATAAATTCTATTAAGGAGTAGCCATGCAGCCAAATAGTGCATATTCTTCACAAACCACAACCTAATAAGGCCCTTCATCCACGGGTGCAACGCTATACTGCAATTTATCTGCAATCCAACTTGAATGCGACAGTTGGATCAATGTTGCTTAGCATGTTCTTCATCCCTTGATGTAACTGTCCTGTGACTTTTCATCAACTGAAAAGTTTTTTATTTCATCAGTCTTCTTGAGAATGTTAAGCCATGCTGTTAGGAACCGTAATGTTGTTATGGCGTACTGGTATTTGAGAGAGCTGCAAAAGTTGTAAATTTTGGGTGAATCCTTTCATTTACAAAAAATCAAACATGTTCTGTTTTTGTGTCAGCAAAAGAACTTGAAAAAGACAATGCAAAGTTCAAAAGCTTTTATAGAATCTTCATGAAACCCTTTAAGGAGCTGACCAAAAAACTTCAACCAGAAATCAGAAAGGACACAATTTTGACGGTATTTCGGTGGAAGAAAAACAGCTAATTACTCTAAGTTAAAATGTATTGTAATTATACAACATGCCATTATGTAATACAAAACTATAATCAAATAACTAAAATGCAATTCACAGAATACAATATACAAATTCGAGAATATGATCACACATGCGTTGCATAGAGATTGGCAAAGCCAGTCGGTCTAGAGATGCACGTTTGTGGGTTGAATTGAACGTGGCTAGACATTTGACATTTTCTTAATTTAGCTACGTTCTATTTTTGTTGACCTTGTTTTACTGTAGACAATTGCATGCAAAAGCCTGACTCTACTTCCCACAGTTTATGAGGAGCTGGGTAAGCCTATGGGACTCTTCCTGCTATCTGAACTACAGCAAGTAGATGTCCAAACCATAAGACTTTTCCACAGCACACTACATTCCTGGAACAGAAACAGTTTCCACACGAATGCTCGTACTAATACTAAATGACTCTAGGAGAAATAAAGAGGTCTCCGTTCAACCCATAGCTGGCTAATCACTGTTTTAAAGAAAATCCATAATCCTTTTGTAGTATATGAACTAAGAACTATAACTAATTATTAAGCGCTTTTATTTTAGAACTTAACGTACCTTCCATTCTGTTCGCCACAATATCAGACACATTATCGAATGATCTAAAATGAATAAAAATTACAAAATAAATTATACACATAATAAACTAGAAAAACTAAATCTTACATAACAATACACTCCGCAATAAAATTACTACAGACAAAACAACTTCGCACATGACCTTTATGATGGCTAGACCACTTGACAACTATCTCGAACAATAAAATATTTCAATATGGTTAAGATTTTAAATTTATAGATTCAATTAAGCCAACTACTAAACTATTACAAACTGTCAGCTCATTAAAAACTTAATTCATATAAGAATTTTTGTTATGTAATCAATAAAAATTAGTGATGAAAAATACTAGACCTGACCAGAAACCAAATCTGGAACCCCTGGTATCAAAAGTCAATTGTGAAACACAATTCCAATAAGGGCTAACTGTGGTAAAGATTCACATGGTAAACAAATCTTGTTTACAATTTAAACTGTGATTAAGAGGTGAAACTATTCTACATGGTTTTTTAAAATTATTTATTTAAAGTTGCATCAACAGCTCGGTTATCAATGACTATGGAGGGTTTTAGCTTGTGAAAAATTTCCAGAACATAGTCGGGAATCAAATCCAGGATCTCTGCATTGTAGGCTAGCGTACTACCACTACGCCATAGAGGTGGCCATTTTACATACTTAAAAACATTTACATCGGGCATCATCATGATATAAACAGAAAAAAATCTGACTGTTCTCTTATTAACTCTTTATTATTCATTTATCTTGCGTGTAAACTATATATTAAAAAATATAAACAAAAATTCCTGTAAAATAAGTTTAAAAAATTTCTTGTTCATAACAGTAATTCATGTAACAAAAACAAAAAATTCAGTTTCACTCATCGCCATTAGTAGTGTACCCGATAAGAGTACTAGTTTTTATGTTACCTATCTAAAAAAATGAACTATCAACTAGATTCTGAATTTATCAGTAATCTAAAGTAGTAATGCAATTTAATTTAATCATGACAACTATATATAACAGTGCTTGCAATGTGTACCCATAATTTCAGAAAGTATGCTTAACCCATCAAGTGCCACAGCCTGCTATTTGACATTAAGTGCCTACGTCCCGATAAATGAATGTTTACAAAAAACATTTTTAGGAACGAAAAGAATTGGAATAATGTATTTCAATTATTTTTTTTTTTTCGAATAACTCTTTAACGAGAGCACGTTAAATCAATATTTGGGGTGTTTCTTCATGTCCTATGCTGCTCCATTCTCTTCCTCACCCACACCTCCTTCATCCTTCTTGATCTGTCCATCCTCAGTTGGTCCATATTGTGAGGTTCACACCTCCTCCTCTCACTTTCCTCCCTAAAGGTCACTCTCTCAACTTTACCCCTAAAAACCTCTCTATTGCATATGCTTTCTGTGGTAATCCCTGCCGTTAAGCAATCTGACAACGTTTCGGTGAACCATGCTGGCTTAATCTTAAGTTTCATTATCCTCTCATAGACCTGTTTTGCCAGCCGACTATTGTCCATTCTCGCTATATGACCAAAAAACATAAGTCTTCTTTTCCTCATTGTGTGGATAATGTTTTCAACTCTGCTATATATTTCCTTATTTGTTCGGGGTCTATTGTACTCTGCATCTAGTTTCCTAGGCCCCAATATACTTCTCACTATTTTCCTTTCTGCGCCCATCACTTTATTTATACCTCCTTTTAGCTTAATTTTAAGCGTTTCCGCACCATACAACGCTTCTGGCCTTATCACTGTTTCATAATGTCTGATTTTTGTACCCCATGATAAAACTTTTTTATTGTAAATTCTTCTGGTATTTTTAAAGGCATTACCCATTTTATCTGCTCTTTTCTCAAGACTTATCCTCTCATTGCCATTGATGTTAACCCACTCTCCTAGATATTTAAACACGTTTCTTGATTTTATTTTGTTGTACAGGTAAGTAATTCATACACTGTTTAACATTTGTTATGAACTCTGTTTTAGGAAACGATATTTGTAGTCCTATTCTTCTAGCTTGAACTATAAGATTTTCGACTTGAATGATGGCATTTTCTGGAGTGTCTGTGATCAAAGCGATATCGTCCGCAAAAGCCAAACAATCTATATATAGCGCGTCCTTTCCTCTGCCGAGTGTCACACCCTGTTATAAGCTTGAACAACATTATTCGATTTAAATTCATCATTATTATGAAACAATATAATGAAACACAACTTTCTCTACTCAATGTAAATAATGAAAACCTAACCTATATTTAATCATGAGTAAACAATGTAGTAAAATGAAAAAACCTCCACTGAGGCATTCCTATATTCTGGTAATTTCCTTTTTTTACCAGGTGCTAAAAAAACTGTTGATACAGAATTATCTTCTTCACTGTCTTTAACTTTCTTATTTACATTTTGAATTGTGGAAACAGAAAGAAACATCACAGTGTTTAGCTTCAACTTCACAAAATTTTATTACATTGCATATAAGATTAGGTTCAGCATTATGAATAGTCCGACCACATTTACGAAAAACCAAAATTTCTGTTTATGGTAACAAACAGTTATATGTTGCACAGTTAACCTACAAAAGGTTCCGCAATATACTGTATATCCTCTGGGTTTAGTTTACAAGATTGTGTTGGCAAACTAATACCGCAGCAGTCAGGCATGTGCACTGATGGTGTTCTCCCTTTTCCCCTCGTAAAAACCAAAGGCAAACTCATGGCTCAAGAACTATAACATGACTGGCCCACAAAATCTGGATTAAAGAATTAGGTTACCAAAAATTTCTTTAACTTAGATTTTTGGAAGACGTAGTTGCACTGGACAAAGTGTCAGACTAGAAAATACACTAACTTCAGGGTGATCAGTTTAAAAGAACACCACTACTTTCTTTGTAAATATTTACATCTGAATTTGTTGTAGCAGGAATATTTCATTTCAATGATAGTAATTTAGTGTTGTACAGTTAGCATGCAAGACAAAGAAGTTTAGATTAGATCGTAATTGTCTTAGTAGCTGGTTACATCTATCAGTGCAAAGTTAGTTGTTTGAACAGTATTGGGTCAATAGGCGTTTTTCAACAGAAGAGAGGGTGTTCGTTGTCAAACGGTATTTAGTTACAAGTTTTTATATTCAATGCATGACTGAAAAATTCAACAAGTTTTTTTCCGATTAGGTTTGGTTCCACCTCAGAGGATAAATAAACAGCTAAAACTATGTGGCATGCAGATAATCCTATTATGTTTGTAGTCATCTCTTCATATGCAAAAATTATCGTGCGGGTCCAAGCTCCGTATAGTTGTGGGGTGAAGAGTACGGGTGAGGTATAATGAATGAGTGACGAATGCTGGAAGAACGATTGTTGTATTACTCTGATACAAAACATTCATTTTCAAACTTTCCGTATTTAACATATTTGTTTGTATTTATTATATTCATTTATTTACATATTTTGATATGAATTACTAAGTTAAATTTTATGAATCCGACCAAGTTAATAACCCATTAGGTATTTGTTAAATTAATGCACTGGATAAGAGTATTTTTTTGGTCTAGTTAGTACACGCTACCACTACAAATGCATCAGCTGTGAAACACTACTAACTCATTCATTCTCCCAGTACTATAACAATGCACTGCATTCCTTCCAACAACACGGAGCTGGGACTCAAGCAATACTTATGTGAAAGCCAACGGTAGGGTGGTTACCATTGGTTAAAAACTTTGTATTTCTACTACATTTTATGTATTTTTGTACCTGACCTACATTTATAAATTATAGATTACTATGTATATCTCTATGCCAACCTACTTCACAATTACAACTAAAGCATCATTATCAGTACGTTTCATAGAAAATTTGCCTAAATAAGACACATTAATATGAAAATCAACAAATTGTTGTAACATTACTGCTGCCAAATTAGTTTTCTTTTCTTTTTAGCAATTGTGTGAATCTAGTGATATGGAGATAGTGTTTTAGAAATAAACTTCTTTATTCAAAATTCCTTTCACAAAGATTCACTCCTTCTTTAGCAATCTGCAACTTTTTTAGGTTAGTATTCAGAAAAGTAAACAGAAAAGCTGTATATACAGAAACTTTTGGTATACCAAATTTTTTACAATTCAAAAAGCCAACAGAAAAATAAAAAGTCTTAATACAGTTGTCTCGAATTTGTTAAGACAAAAGCTGTACTTAACTGCGACTGGAGCAGATTACCGCAGGTACCGATATTTCAAACTAAATTACTTTAGTTTATTCAAAACCTTAATTTTCGTTAAATTAACAATTACCGGAGATTTACCTGTTTTGTGAGTACTGAAGAAATTGCTCGGTCTTATTTTCATTATTGCTTCCCGAACCGCCAAAACGTCTCAATTCGACATAGTTGTCAGAATAGCTCATTTTTGTATTCCAACAATAGACCAAATTTCACGCTCACATATAATACAATTTTTCACCTTCCTTTTAGCAAAGGAATACTTCGTACAGCTATATTTTTTTACAGAGTTCTAACGTAGTCATAATTATAATTAACACAATGCAATTCGTATTAACATAAAATTAACCACAACCTTACTCTTATAACAACAGATGTTCTAGGCAGACAGATCGCAATGATGATAATATTATTCTTCTTTTATTTCATACCAAACTTCCGACTTCATGACGTCACAACATAGCGGCCAATATCGATATTCAATTACTGCTATAAAATTTCCTACAGCAAATTTTATGACTGGTAGCCGTAACTAAATGACAACGTGGGTCTCATGGACAACAAATATAAAAGGAGGCTGGCATACAAAGTATGCAGAAATTGTGATTAAAATCAAGAAAAATATTTTTCACCATGAACTATAAAAATACTACCTATATAAATAAAAATACTGTACTATATAAATACTATAAAAAGCATGAACATAATAGCATAAGGAATTACTTATCTACTATGGTAGGAGTAGGAAGTTTTAAATTTTGATGTGAAAAAATATTTTAAAGAATTTTAATTTACTGAAGATGTGTACCAGATATACGAAAGTGCTATAAACTTTGGTAAGTGTTTTCTGTTACCGTATTCTGGTGGTTAGAAATATATATTTCAATTTTAAATAATACGGCTGTTTATAATCCTATATATAGGATGTTTGATAAAATAATGAAACACTTATATACAAACATACTTTCAAATTTGTAAACTTTAAAAACAAAACTTTTTCTCTTCCAACCACGACCTCTTCTTACCAGCCCCTTCTTAAAAAAAATTCACCAGCTTCAAGCCTTTTATCTGTATTTTTGTGACGCTTCTAATAGAAACACCTACATTATTTGTGGCCCACAAAAGTTACTTTGGCTACATACTTAAATTTACCTTCTTTAACTTCGTCATCACACCGTTTGATAATGCGTCTTATCACTTCTCTAGCTTCATTGTGAATTATCTGTCCCTTCTTTCGCTTTCGCGCTGCTTCCATGGTTAATTGAAAAATTATTAGATACTTTTATTAAAAACTAAAAGAAAAGTGCTTAAAATGTAAATATTTATAACTTTAATAACCAATAACCCTCAAGACAGACTGAAACTGAATATTATGGCAGTGAATAGCAACAACACAGTGGCAGGTTTATGTTCAAAAAGGACTAAAATTAAATGTTAGCAGGTTGAATAGTACAGTGGGTTGTCATAGCAACAATGACGTAGGTAGCTTGTTAGTGGTGCTAGCTTCCCTGTACCCCACTTCAACACACACACTAGCATTCAAGTCATCTCCCCACTACTATATCATTGGAAACATGGGCCTTCTTTGATGAACACAATTAGCGAATTATTTATTTTTTAGTTTTTCACCAGACTGTTTTGCAATTACTTCTAATGCAGATGATGAGAAGGATGATAGATGAAAAAATGCCAGACCTGACCAGGGAACCCCGGTGAAGAAGCCAGTTGTGCTGACCATTACACAACAGGCTGGCCTACAACCAGCGTTGTTTGCTGTGTACTGAAATTATTTATCCTTATCAGTACAGATGTACTATAATGTGTACACTACATTGAAATTCCTTTTATGTTTTTTGTACCTTCGATGAAAAAGAAATTGATAACAATGTAAGTAATGATGTTACTGTATTAGAATTTATAGGTCAATTATTCCAATGGCGGCCCTATCAAAAATTTTAAGTGGTGCGAAATCTTATGGCATCGCAATCCCCTGCCACACCAAAAACAAAATTAGAACGGTTGAAAGTCCTTTACTTATAGACTACATAATATTAATCTGCAACTCATCAGTATCTGTACATTGACTATTATTATCTTTTTTTTTTGTTATCAGTCTCTCGACTGGTTGGATGCAGATCTCCAACTGTTCTATCTCGCGCAAGTCGTTTCATATCTACATACCTGTAACACCCTACATCTTTTGTTATTATTATCTATAGAGACCAAACTCACAACTTCTATCTAGTATTTTTGTCTGTCTATCTGTTACTGCATCACACGAAAACCACTTCATAGATTTAACTTTATTATATTATTTAATAGTCTATAAACCAGGGTAACATCTAGGATAAAATTTATGTCAATCAGCTGAGTAGATCCTGCCATAGGTACTATATATATATATTTCAGCATTTCAAGTAGACAAATAACTATGCCTGTAGTAGGGCAAATAGAAATATTAACAGGTAAATAAAACAAAAGTTTGCTCGATAAGTTTTATTTAATTGTGGCGGAGACAGTATAAAGATTAAAGAAAGATTGAATTAGAATTTAAAAAAGAAAACAAACACCAATTGAATAGAGAAAATACTAGAGGGCGACCTTTCCTGCTTTCAAGCTAGCAAATTTTTTTATTAATGCAGAATAATCCAGTTCAGTTGCAATACTATTTTCTATGGATAAAAAAATTGCAAAGATCTAATAATCTTTCTTGGCACGTGGTCGAGTGTAAACATGTTTTTATAAGTTTTAATTTACTGAAACTTTGTTCTCTTGATGCAACAGTTAAAGGTATGGTAAGAAGGATACGAAGCGCTGTCCATGCATTCAGGAATATATCCTGCCAATCATTTTGTTTAATAACCTGAAGAACTTTTAACGGCTCTGCTGATCTAAGATATTTTAATAATGGATTCAAGCTCAAAATTTCTTAAACAAGTACGCAGCTGGACACATCACATTTTTCTCAATCGGTAAACTGATTTGCAAATTTGCACAGGATTTTTCCAATTCTGCCACCTCAGGTATTTATTTGATATACAGAGTGATTTTTTAGTCCTGTTACCCAATTGTTAATGTCTGGTAATATTTTTCTAAAAGAAATAAATTTTGTTTTGTGACACTAAGTTGGTAGCCCTACTCAACCAGTATGGATATGGCAGTGTGAGTTGATTCTCCTTGAGCTGTGTAAAATTTTGTGCCATTTCCGGTCGTGCTACGAACATAATGTCTTTTATCCTAAAACAATCTCTTGTTTAAATCTGGAGGCTGAAGCTCTAGAACTAATCGTATGTGATACGGATACAATTTCAATTTTTTAGCAGCTTTCTGAGCACTCGAACATGACAAATCAACATGCGAGGAAAGTTTTTGTAAACTTTTCCATGGAGAATTGAGCAATCTTGTTTTCACATTCTCTTAACGTCATCTGTCAAGAGAGTTGGTCGACCACTACGTTTTCTGCTGCAAACAATACCTGCCTCTAAAAATCAGTTAGTTAGCTTAGAAATTGACTAGAATAGAGTGGAGGAACACCAAAAAATTTAATTTGAAATGATTCTTTTACACTCGCATACGATTTTGTAGCAAAATATTGTTCAAGAATGAAAACCCGTTGTTCTAGGGTAAAAGACATTCTGTTCGTAACACAACTGGAAACAGCACAAAATTTTACGCAACTCAAGGAGAATCAACTCAAACTGTCATATCTATACCGGTTGAGTAGGGCTACCAACTTTGTGTCACAAAACAAAATATCCCTTTCTTAGAAAAAAATTACCAGACATTAACAATTGGGTAACAGGACTAAAAAATCACCCGGTAGTACAAAAATAACATGTGTCATTGAATTTGAATAGTTGTCTAAATCAAGTAACCAATGCATTTTAAATTATACAGATCATAGGGTAAAAGACGGTAATTTTTAAAAAATCTTCAGGATCTGTTGGTGTTTCATCTGTAGCCTCATACTCAAATAACCTCTTCTTTTTTCGGGATCGAACTGGCTTGAAAACGGGTTTTATACCAGCCTGAGAAGCTATTCCTCTAGCTGCAAAATTAGAGTAGACGAATAAGTCCAGTACCTTTTACAAATTACGAGCAGTTTTATAACAATTGCAACGAGTTTGGTAAATCCTTATTTTCATTCTGCAGAGCCTTACTTACATGTTTACTTGAAACAATATTTCATACCAATATGGGTGTTTTCGGCGCCCGGTGCAGTCACACCGCCACTGAATTATTTTAATAATTATGACTGATAAAACAATCAGTAAGTACATAATTAAAAAGAGCTCAATATTGAAATGTTTCAATACTTGTTTTCATACATGTTTTTCCTTTTGTCATACTGATATACGATTTGGTTAGGTGACATATCCCAAGGTTGACCAGGTCGTAGCAATTTATATTTTATACCAAATCCCAGAGAATAATTATTTTTAATTAAACGATTTACTAAGTCCATCATTTCCAAGTTTTTTGATATTCTCAAAAATTTGATGAATTTACCCTTAATTCTACAACTATAAACAGCGTTTTCAATACCCAATCTATCTGCACACCTGCAATAAAAACAGAAAAGCATTTTAAACTTATGATGTAGATTGAACAACACAAATACCCTTCAGTTAAAATATTATAATATTGTGAATATCTAAGGGGAAATTGCTGTTCCAGAATTCTCAAGCAGGTCAGTGAAAATGGTTAGTACAGGCGTATTGTGAAGGCTACCTGAGAATGGTCGGTGCATCTAATCAGATAATTAGTTCTTTTTTTATGGTGTGGTATTGTAATGTGACCTTCAATTTGCCTTGTAAAGACATCCAGAACCTGACAGGACATTTTTTTTTGTAGTTATTCTAGAATTTTGATTAAGTTAGATACACAAGATTTAGCGGTCGTCTTGAAGTTAGTTAGTCTTCAGCTATCTTAGCAAGTGAATTGTGTAGTTAAAGGCAACTGTGAACCAGGTTGCAGTTTACGTTTTGTGAAAAGGTCCGAATCATAACTGTGTAGGTGTGGAAACAAAACTATATGGGACTTCTCATAGCACAATTGTTGGTAACACTTACTTGACCCTTTCTAATCATTTTATTTAGAATCTGACTGTCCCCGTTTCACTCGGTTTATTTCAATGAATTTTGTCTTACTTGCATATCTTTTATTTATTATCTCTTGTTTACTTGAAACCATATTTCCTTAACAAAACTGGACATAATCATCAACCTTATGAAAACGTAAAATGGTGTATTTGCAAATTACGAATTTGTGTTTACAAATTAATGGTATATTTTAAATTTTAATCAACTTAAGGGTTGATCAGAAAGTAAGTTACACACTTGCCCTGTTCTTCAGTTGAAAGAGTCTTCAGTTAAATGAAATATCTTTTAATTTCCTATAAATTTTATCATATACACTTTTGTTGTAAAATGCATACTAAGGCTAAAATCTTTAAAAAATCAATTTTTTACACGTTTTAGTGAGAAAAACAGAAAATTGCTAATTATCGCTAAACTAAGCGTTATACAAAAAAATGTTTGAAATAAAAGTTGTAGGATTTTAAATTTTCTACAACATTTATTATTATTAGTCGTAAAGCTCCCGAAGTGGAAGACGCTAAGTAAATCTGGTTTGTTTTTGGGATTTCTTGTCCTTTTTATCTGCCCACCAGTTTTTCATACTTTGTGAGAATTCAGCTTTTCTTTGTTCACTCCATTTTGTTCCGGTTCTTGGAGCTTTTGTCTCTGGTTTAACCTCCCATTTTTTAACTTTTGTTCTAACATTGTCTCTTATGAGAATTTCTTCTTTGGTGATTCTGGCCAATTCTAAATCTTTTTTAACACTTTGTATCCATTCCCCCCCCCCCCCCATTAACAAGTGATGATACATATTTTACTATTCTCTTTGTGAGTCTATTGTCAGGAAGCCTCATTATGTAGCCATAAAATTGAAGGTGTCTTTTCTTCATGTCTGTCTCTATGTTGGAATACTCTTCAATTTTAGATGTTCTCTGTAATCTGTACCCGTTTTCGGTCCATCTAGGGCCAAGAATTTTCCTAATTATTTTTCTTTCTTCCTTCTTTAAGCTTTCCATGTCTGTTTTCCTGTTAAGTGTCAAGGTCTCACTGGCATATAAAATTGTTGGTTTGATTACTGTATTTACAACATTTATTATTTTATTAAACATCCTATGTAGGATTTTTAAACAGCCGTATTATTTAAAATTGAAATATATATTTTTTTCCTAACCACCAGAATACGGTAACATAAAACACTTACCAATGTTTATAGCGCTTTCGTGTATCTTGTACACATCTTCAGTAAATTAACATTTATTAAAAGTCAAAATTTAACAACATTTATTATATACATTTTTGCATTAAAATGCACATTAAAGCAGCAATTTTAAAAAAACAATTTTTTTACGTGAAAACAGCCTCTCCAAGAATTTTAGCAAACATGGCGCCTACCCTATCTTGTAAAGCATACAAATTTAGTAAACAAGGCAATTTTTAAAAAAATCATAGGGGCCGTTTTGAGTAACTGTATCTAACTTAAGTTTCAAGTTCATACAATGTTCCGTTCTTGAGATATTTTGTTCACACACACACACACACACAGACCAATCATTAGAATATGTTTTTTGGGCTCAGGGGGTCTAAAAATGTGTAGATCCGGTGAAACTCAATTTCGAGAAATCAACATGAAAACAATACTTTCCTTCCTATATATTCATATAGGCAAGAGAAAGTAATAAATCATAATGCATCCTGGACCTTGAAATCAATTCTATCTTTTAACCTTTTAAGCCACCTTTATCTAAGACCCACATACACTTGGTTCACTGGATCCACCATCATCAGAGTACACAAAATATCACTTGAAACTTTAAAAGCTACAGAAGATGCAGCATCTTCAGTCATCCATATAAAACAGTAGACAGAAAATTATGCGTCTACTGTGGTACCTCCAAAACACCAGTTTTGAATGCATCAACTGCTTCTTCAGGCATCGAAAATCGTTGATCTCTTAATTTATTTTTGATGTGCAGGAATAAAAAGACATCCTTAGGGTCCAAAATCAGGGCTGTACGGCGGATGACTCATCAATTGAGCTTTTCTTTTCTTAAAAAGTCCATTGTTCGAGAGTTCCCATTGTCCTGGTGGAGAATGATCTGTCTTATGGTTGGTTCCCTTATTTTCCAAAAACTTCTGGCAAACAAATGGTTTGCACCACTTAGAACTGACCATTCGACGTCCACGAGTGGATTTGATTAGTACTTCATGCAAGAAAAACTTTTGTTGGATATGGCTGGTCTTGAAAAATCCATACGGTCGACTGCTGTTTTCTTTCGGGTTCATAGGCTGTTTAGGTTAGCACCTTGTAAAAATGGTTTTGGTGGATTTTAAGATACGAATTTGAACTTTAGGAGGACCAATGCACATTTATAGCGGTCAGTGCATAAGACCAAGAAACTTGTAATGGAACACGTAAAAATGAGGAGAGGAAGACACAGGAGTATTGACCAATTGTACAGCAAACTATTATCATGAGCGGAACGTACTTACCTAGTTGACACTTGATGCAGAAACACATTGATTGGAACAAGTCGCACTGCCGACTTGATGAACGTTAGAATACACTTTTAAGTACATAAACAATAATAATAAACACAACAAAGCATAATATAAACGAGCGTTAAAACGAATAAGCCTTTTAAAGTACGAAAGCAATGTTAGCGTCATTCGAGACGCCAACCGAGAGAGTAACGCCGAAAGCACGTCCGCACACGATACGTTTCAGTGTACAAGTGGCCAACAAAGGGAAGAAGAAGGAAGAAAGAAGAAGAAAAAGCAAAGAGGATTACAAGATAGTGGAAACCCCGGTGCACAATGCCTTAACATAGGCATATATCCATGATTTGTCACCTGTAACGATGTCATAAACAATTTTTTGAAGCACTGCTATCGTATTTCATGAGCATTTACTTAGACCAATCGACACGAGCCTTTTTTTTTTGAGCAATTGTCAAATTATGTGGGATCCAACGCGAACAAATCTTTTTGGTGCTCAAATGTTCATGCAATATTGAATGCATGCTGGTTCCACTAATCCCCAAAGATGCCGTAATCTCACAATATGTTACACGATGATCTTGAAAAATCAGTTCACGCAGTGTCAATATTTTCTTGAACAACCGATTTTGGACAACCTTCATGAAAGTCATCATTGAGTGAATCACGGCCACGATCGAATTCCATGTACCACCGATACACAGTCTTTTTTTTGATGGTGCTTCATCGCCAAATGTTGAATTAAGTCCATTGATGCACTGTTGTTGAGATAATCCATGGCAAAAGTAATGAAAAATAATCCCACAAAAATGTTCACGACTTAATTCCATTTTTGACTGAGATGAATAATGCAAGTCACTCTGTAAACAACACGAGTAAGAACTGCGCAAACGACAGCGCATTTATTATAGCAACAAAAAGTCAAACTTTATGATAGCGACATTGGCTAACAAATGGCAGCACCAGTATCATCCATTCCCGAAATATAAAAGGCATCCCTCATATGGAATGGAAGGCTTTTATACCATACTTGATACCCAACTGCATATTGGAATACATTGTGTACAATAGATGGTAAAAAATAGAATAGAACTGATGGAAGAACTAACGTTACCAAAAAATAAAATAAAAAATTACTTCATTTCACCAATCCAATTTTTTTTTAATTTAAAAATTATATAATGCCACATAGCCTAAGTAACTCAGGAAGCTCTAAACATCCTAGATTGAAAGAAATTTTTGAAATTGTTTTGGTAGTTTCTGAGATAACTATGTATAAAATAACAACAGACATAACGTATTTCTTTATAATACTAATACACACACAAGTCAATACTGAAACCTAACTTTTGTATGGTCAGATGAACATACCCATTTTGATTTCTAGTACACAATAATTAAATCCAAGGGCATTAAATTGATAATAAGTTTTAAAACAGAATTTTAGTTGGATTCATATTTTTTTTATGGCTCAATTAAGTAACGCTTTAAACCGCTTGCTACTAGGAAAAATCAATATTTAGAATAAGAAATTTGTTAAAAAATTATACTTACTCTCGAAGCAATTGGAGTTGTCCGCCTTTAAGATTATGGCAAATAGAGTAATCATTAACATCTTCAGAATTATAATATTCCTTTATAACATTTTCTGCTTTCTCCAGAGTTTTTATAGGCTCAAGAATTTGACTGAAATTATCACTGAAACAAAGGAAAACAAAGATATATATACAAATGTTTGTAATTTATTCAATATAATGAAGACAGTGATTAGGAAATATCACTGAGTAGTATTTCAGAAACTTCTTGTTCACAGTCAGGATTAGAATATATGTACAGAGTGATTTTTTAGTCCTGTTACCCAATTGGTAATGCCTGGTAATTTTTTTCTAAGAAAGGGAAATTTTGTTTGTGAGACGAAGTTGGTAGCCCTACTCAACCAGTAAAGACACGGCAATATGAGTTCATTCTCCTTGAGCTGAGTAAAATTTTGTGCTGTTTCCAGTCATGTTACAAACAGAATGTCTTTTACCCTAGAGCAACGGGTTTTCAATCTTGAACAATATTTTGCTGCGAAATTGTACGCGAGAGTAAAAGAATAATTTCAAATTAGATTTGTAGGTGTTCCTCCACCAGAAAAAAAAGTTAATTTCTTTAACACTGTGTTTAAAACTTTGATTTTTTTATCATTTAAAAAGAACTAAACCAACAGCAATATTGTAATCGCTTGTTTAAATCTGGAGGCTGAGGCTCTTGGATTAATTGTATGCGATACAGATATAATTTCAATTTTTTACCAGCTTTCTGAACACTCGAATATAACAAACTAACTTGCCAGGAAAGTTTTCGTAAACTTTTCTGAGGAGAATTGAGAAATCTTGTTTTCATATTCTCTAAAACATCATCAGTCAAAAGGGTTGGTCGACCACAACGTTTTCTGTCGCAAACACTACTAGTCTCTTGAAATCGGTTTGTTAGCCAAGAAATTGACATTTTCTCTAGTGGAAGAACACCAACAAATTTAATCTAAAATGATTCTTTTACACTCGCATACAATTTTGTAGCAAAATATTGTTCAAGAATTAAAACACATTGTTCTAGGGTAAAAGACGTTCTGTATGTAACACAACCGGAAACGGCACAAAATTTTACACGGTTGAAGGAGAATCAACTCACACTGCCATAACTATACCGGTTGAGTAGGGCAACCAACTTCGTGGCACAAAACCAAATTTTCCTTTCTTAGAAAAAAATTACCAGATACTAATAATTGGGTAACAGGATTAAAAAAAATCTGATGTGAAACACTCACACAACTTTCTCTAGCCAATGCAAATAATTAATAATATAACCTAAACATTAGTAATAAAACATTAAGAGACAAACAAAAAACTAACCTCAATAAATGTAACATAATTTTAATCATGAGTGAAAGACACAAAATGAAAATCAATCTCAGTTTGGTTTAAAAATACGGAAAATCTCTTTCATGCTAAACTAGGCTCTGTAGAGAAAAATGCTCTAAATAAAAGTTGTATATCTTTTAATTTCCTATAAATTTGATTATATACACTTTTGTCGTAAAATGCATGCTAAAGCTGAAATCTTAAAAAATCAATTTCTTTATACGTTTTCGTGAGAAAAAACAGAAAATTGCTAATTACTGCTGAACTAAGCATTATACAAAAAATGTTGGAAATAGAAGTAGTAGGATTTTAAAGTCTCTACAATTTTTATTACATACATTTTTGCCCTAAAATGCATAATACGGCCCCGCAATCTTAAAAAAAAACATTTTTGTACGAGAAAACCGCCTCCCCAAGAATTTCAGCAGACATGGCGCCTACCCTATCTTGTAGAGCATAAAAAATGTAGTAAATAAGGCGATTTTTAAAAAATCATAGGAGCCGGTTTTTGAGAAAATCTTAAAAAAGTGAAAAATGACACGATTAAACTACTACTTCCAGTTGACAGATTTTGATGAAAATGTTCGTGTCGGGTCCTCTTAGTGGTATGTAACATAAGTTTCAAGTTTCAAGTTCATACAATGTTCCATTCTTATTGATCCGGTGAAATCTCGATTTCAAAAAATCGAAATGAAACAATACTTTCCTTCCTATACATTCATATAGACAAGAGAAAGTAAAACATCACTCTGTACTTCCATAGATCTACCAGATTGTTAATATACTACTCAAAAAATTAATATCCTCAGAAGCTGTGAAGTCCAGTATGTGGGAGCGGGTTAACTAGTTAATACGTCGCAAATATTTTACTAGAATAATATTTAAACTTACTCATTATTTAAAAAAATTTCTTGACCATCCACATTTCTAACTGGTAACAAGGATTTCCAATATTTTACATCTGCATTTTTTACTTTTTTACTAAGTAGTTTATTTACAGCAGATTTCCATTTACATCCTTCAGCATCAATAATTATTCCCTTTGTATTTTTACTTTTATCAAAAAACTAAAACAAAAAACAATATATGAACACAGTATACATACAATAACTTACAAAGAAATATTCACATTGGTATATGTTTTAAATGAATTATGCAAAAAATATAATTTCAATTTTTCCAAAAAAAAGTTAAAGGTAATGGCATTTACTGGTAAATATCCTACCAGGTCTAAAATTGTAATAGATAATGTAGTGCTTGAACAAATATCACAATGCAATTATTTAGGTTGAGACATCGAGTTTGATCATGATTGGGACATAGAGAAGAAAGTAAGCAAATTCCAAGTTGTGTGCACCAATATTAGCAGAACCCTAGGCAGGAAAACATGAAAAGAATCCCAGATAAATTTTTGCAAGGTTACAGCTGCCCCAGTCCTACTCTATGGGAGTGAGTCGTGGATTAGTACCAGACCACAGGAGAGTAGAGTACAGGCGGCAGAGCTGCGATTCCTGCAAAGAACAAAAGGTTGCAGTCATAGGATCCAACTAAGAAATGAGGACATAAGAACAGAACTGGATGTTTACAACCTGAACAGGAAGATTGTAGAATATCATAATCGATGGAGGGAGCAGGTAGAGAGAATGCCTGAGGGAAGGTTCCTCCTCAGTGATTTGGAATACAGACTGCTGGGGAGGAGATATGTTGGGAGGCCACACAAAAGATGGCAGTAATTCAGTAGTTTGTCGCTGATGTGAGTCGGAACAGACGGAAGCCTTGATTGTGAGAAGAAGAAGAAATATTCACTAAAATCTGCAAATGTATTCAATTGTACATGCACTGATGAATATTATTTGTTAAAATCCCTTTAATCAGACGATGCGTCTCATGGCTGGTGACAATTTTTAACACACATGATGCGCAGTAGTTCATTTTACGTGCTGTTGGCCTAGCTTATAGTATAATGGAGGGAGAATGTTGGGTCTCCGGCGCCCTCCTTCCACGGAAAAGAAACCAGTCGCTCTGTGCATTCACACTATTTACTTGTGTTGTGGTCTATGTTTCGATAGTTTTCATAAACAGTATTTTTTAATACTCTTAGCCGATTCTTAAACAGTATCAATACTCTTCGCCATTTCATAAACAGTATTTTTCAATACTTTCGCCATTTCATAAACAGTATTTTTCAATACACTTCGCCGATTCTTAAACAGTATTTTTCAATACTTTCACTGATTCTTAAACAGTTTTTTTTTCAATACTCTTTGCCGTTTCTTAAACAGTATTTTTCAATACGCTTAGTCGTTTCTTAAATAGTATTTGCAATGCCTCAGCCAAGATCGAACGGCAGGATAGGACGCGAAGTGGTTTTAAAAAGTCAAACTAAATGGGTAATTATGAATGTTTACAAAAAGATTACTGAAGAAAATCCAGAAATGTTACAGTTCGAAATTCAAGCTTGTGTGGCTGACCTTTGCGGCATGTCCGTCCATACGGTGCGAAAAATTGCAACAGAAGCAAATAAACTGGGTGAAAATTAAAATTTCAGTACGCCGGGACAATCTTGCAAAAGATTGAAGAAGAAAGTTAATATTGATATCTTTCAAAAATGTGCGTTGAGAAATATTATGTACAATTTCCACGTAGAATATTAGAACCATTAAATTAAAAATCCGCATACCTACTTCCTTGCTACTTTTTATTATTTTTTTTTTATTTGTTATTAGATAAATAAAATAAAAAAAAGCAAATAGGCCCTACAAAAAAAAACTATAAACAATAACAAATTGTTTACTCTCCGTAAAACGAAACAAGACTACGTGCTACACATGTGTTCACGAGCGTAGTGTGTTGGTGAATGCAAGCGTGCGTACCTGAGTGCGAGCGAACATGAATGGGTGAACATTCACTCTGCCTCCCTACTATGACAATTTAACCATACTCTGTGCGTTCTCAACAGTGATGGGTAATACTATATGTATTTACACAGTACACAATACAGTTACAAACTAGTCGGTAGTAAAAAAGCCAGCGAGCTTTTGCTGCTTGAGTTTTGTGTATTGTATACGAGCAGCGCCATCTCGCATCCGCTTTAGTATTAGAAGCTCGTTTAGCAATGTTTCGGCTTGACTCTCGAAATAAACCATCAATTTATTTATTTATGTTTGCTACTGGTTCTACATGAGTCATAACCACACCTGGTTCATCAACACTGTCTGAAACCTCTTCATTTTCATTTTCTTTAACACTGCATGATGCAATAATTTCTTCCTCTGTGACCGCTTTATAACTTCTGTCATTGTCAATTTGCAACCAATTGTTAATGTCTTCTTCATCAACATCGAAACAGTCATCAATATTTTTTAAAATATCAATAAAATCTTCTTCCATACTTGTTTATTTTTTCTTCTTCAATTTTTTTCTGGCAAGTCATACACACACCAGGCCATAACTTTTTCCATGTTTTTATCAAAGTATTTTTTCAAAGGGCAGAAAAGGAGAGCGTTGAGTTACCAGTTTGCTGCGTAGCAACAACAGATGGGGTGAGTGCAATTTACTTACCCACTGGCAAGTGAATTCGAGTAATGTATCTACTAAGAATAGTGATTTATCGTCAGTAAAACAAGTCTTCATTAACTAGGCTAAACAATATATTTTTTTTCCAAAACTGGTCCGGGTTTAAGAGGTCTGAGTTAATGAGGTTCTACTATATTAGAAATTTCACTAGGACATACACACACACCTTGTGATAATTTATAGATTCTATAAAAACCATTTTACTACATGACAAAGAATCTTCATAGATTTTGCATCAGATCTTTCAAAAGAAAAATAAGTATACTACATTAAAATGGGTGATAAGTTAGGGTAGTTTTACTGCAATTATATCACATTTGGTTCAAATCCTAAATAGTCACAATATAATCTCAATATTCCAACTACTGGAACTGTTAGCATGGAATAATAATAATAATAATAATAATAATAATAATAATAATAATAATAATAATAATAATAATAATAATAATAATAATAATAATAATATTATATAAAAATTACCAAAACAGTGAAGTACAGATTTCTTAATTTTTCGACTCCAATTTCACATGCGCGTGTTTTTGATTCTTCTTTGTAGACATTTTCACCACTACTTAGATGAATTCCATTTAAAGAAATATTGGTTTCCCTAGGAAAAATTCAAAATTCATTTATTTACAAAATTAGTTACATAAAAAAAGGCGTGTTCAGAAAGTAAGTACTGTTTTTAAAAAAAACAAGTAAAACAATTTTTTTCAACACAATTTTATTTCTGTATGAAAGCCCAAACCTTAAACTATTTTTCGACATAGTTTCCACCGATGTTCAAACACTTGTCGTAGCGGGTGATCAATTTGTCTATACCCTCTTCGTAGAAGGTTCCCGCCAACGAATGTAGCCACGACTCCACGGCAGTTTTCACTTCATCGTCGGTTTCAAAGCATTCGCCGCCTAGCTCGCGCTTCATGTGCAGGAACAAGTGGTAGTCAGACGGTGCCAAGTCCGGGCTGTAGGGCGGGTGATCGAACTGCTCCCAACGAAATTGTCGAACCAATGTTTGAGTGTCACCAGCGGTATGGGGCCGAGCATTGTCATGGAGCAACACAATTCCGTTACTGAGCATTCCTCTCCGTTTGTTTTGAATTGCCCGCCTTAGTTTTCTTAAGGTTTCGCAATACCTTGCCGCATTAATGGTTTCACCTCTTGGGAGAAAATCAATCAGCAAAACACCTTTCCGATCCCAAAAGACAGTGCACATGATTTTTGTGCAGACATTGTCGTCTTGAATTTTTGTTTCTTCGGGGATTGCGTGTCGCCACTCCATTGACTGCTGTTTAGATTCCGGTGTAACATGACGGACCCAAGTTTCATCACTTAGTTTAGCATGAAAGAGTGATTTACCGTATTTTTAAGCCAAAATGAGATTGATTTTCATTTTGCGTCTTTCACTCATGATTGAAATAAGGTTATGTTTTTTGATGTTAGTTTTTTGTTTGTATCTAATGTTTTACTACTCATGTTAGGTTTAGTGTTAATTATTTGCATTGGCAAGAGAAAGTTGTGTGAGTGTTTCACACCAGATTTTTTACAAGGTGTCAACAAAACTGTTGAAGAATAGCATCTTCATGTCTTTAATTTCCTTCTTTATTTTTCAAACAGTGGAAAGAGAAACGTCACAGTAGTTAGCCACTCGCTCATGGCTTTTGTTAAGAAGCAGGGAAAAGGATTTTTGTTTAGCTTTAACTTCACAGAATTTTATTACACTACATATTAGATTTCGTTCATCACTGTGAACAGTCTGCCCACGTTTTCAAGAAACTAACATTTTTATTTACGGTTACAAACAGTTATATTCGTACAGTTAATCTACAAAAGGTTCCGCGATATACTGTGTATGCTCTGGGTGTAGTGCAAGTTGTTGTTTGTTGTACTGAAATTAAAGCAGTCGCGCATGTGCACTGATGCTTTTCCCAATTTACTCCTAGATGCAAATAAGGGCAAACTCGTAACTCAAGTAATTATTATTCCAATAAGACTAATTTCAATGTATTTGTATAAAACTTACCACATGCCAGTAGTTTTATTACAACAACAATCTTCTTGTAATTTCAAATTGAAATCAGTTGCAGTTTTATATAATGTCTCCAAAGGATGTTCTTTACATAAATAATGTACCACTAGAAAACCATATGGGCCAGTAGTTGATTTAACTTCCTCTAACATAATAGGAAAATCTTTTGTCTGTGTATTATATTCTTGCTGTTCTACAAAACTGTCACGGCTCTGATTTTTTGGAGAAAATTGTTGTAAACTATAGCTTTCTTTATCTCCATGTTTGTCATGAAAGTCTGAATCAAAACCTTCCTTAGAAACTTTACCTTGTGAAAAAGGTTTCAAAGTAATTTTATTTCTATCCTCATGCTGCTGTTCATAAAAATATTCCAAATTATCAGTTCTCTTTTCAAAATATGAATGATTTCTTAAAGAATCAGGTTCTTTTCTTTCAGAAGATGAATTGTACACTTGTAAGAACTGTTGAACTGATGTTCTGTTTTTATTTTCAAGCTCTCTACCACAAAACAATTCTAAATCTCTATTTCTTTTGGGGGATAAATCACTAGGCTTATCTTGACCAGCATCTTGTCTTTCAGAAAATGTTTCACCTCTGTGAGACCACTGAGCAAAACTAGGATTTGATTGGTCAAAATTATCTCTTGAAAATTCCTCACATGTTCTTTCACTTTTATCATAAAATTGCTTGTTATAAGATTCTGCAACTCTCACCCTCCTTTCAGAAGTATCATCAAACTGTTTATGACAAAAACGTTCTGAATCTCTCATTCTTCTTTCAGCAAGAAAGTCATTATTATATGAACGAAAATCTCTATCAGAATATGAATCCCCATGACTGAACAGTTCAAGATTAGGGTTCCTTTTTTTAGAAGGTGAATCACTACTTTGTGAAAACTGCTCTGTTCTTTCATTTCTATATTTGAATTTTAAAGGATAAGAATATTCAACATCTTCTGTATTTCCTTCATATGGTAAGTCATTTTCCCTAAAAACCTTTTCAGTAGATGTGGATTGTCCTTTTGAATACAAATCATACTTTTGTGAAAACTGCTCATGAGTAGGCTTTTGTTCTTGTCGTCTAGAATATAAAAAATTTCCTCGAGAAGACTGGTCAGATATGAGATCAATTACACCACCACATTGTTCATGTTGCATGGATTCTAAATCCCTAGTTCTTTTAGAGTATACATCATTATCCCGGGAAAATTGTTCTTGACTACAACCTTGTCTTTCAGAATATCTATAATTTCCTTCAGAAAACTGTTTACAATCAGTTCTTCGTATTTTAGCAGACAAATGGTAACCTTGTGACAACTGTTCACTACTATCGATATTTTTAGTATCATGTTGTTTAAATTCACGACCTGCCATTGTTGTTTTAGAGCATAGATAATTTTCTTGAGAAAACTGAGGACTAGTACTTCGTCTTTCCCGATAAGAATAAACTTTTTCAGGAAACTGTACAGGAACGGTACCTTGTGCACGATATGGACTCTCTATTCTTAGAGGTTGAGGGTTTAATTCATCGCTATTTTTGTTATTACACTGATGATGATAAGACAATTTTGCATCAGTATTTCGTCTTTCAGAAAATGAGCTTTTATTTCCTCCTGAAAACCTTTCAAAATCTGGATCATTCCTGCTGTCATCAAATGATCGGTGATAGGATGCACGATAATCTTCTTCCATGTCCCTCATTTCATTACGTCTTTGAAAATTATCATCAAAATAAACTGAATTTTTATGGCCTGTGGATGTTCGATCTCTAAACCTGGAGTCAGGTTCATACAGATTCTTGGCACTATCTAAATACATGGATCTGTACCCACCATCATCAGATTCTGATGGAAATATTTTATTGCTAAACCTTTGTGAAAGCCCATCAATGCATTGGTTTTTATCTGGAAACAAAAAAATTCTCATAATAAAAGAAGTACTAGATAGCTAATAAATGAAGTACTAGATAGCTACAATTCATATTCCATCCGACATATGCCTTTGTACACAACAAAGAAATTTATAATGTTAAACAAAAATTAAACACTGATAGAGTAACCTTATTTAACTTTCTTAGAGCAAGAGCCACTTCTATAGACACTTTGCTAAATGTACATGTATTTCCCATTCTCTACTAGACATATCTGAATTGTTCCCCTTCGCTGGTACACACATTTTTATGTTGCACAGTAACATTCAGAAAAGACTACTTGATAGTAAGCATAAAATAAACAATGAATCATCGAACAACCTTTGTTTTGAAATAAATAATTGTAAACAACATTTTGCTCAATATGTACTACTTTTCGTGTGTGTGTTAAGGAGAGGTACAAAGACAACTACAATTGATGCGGTGACATGGGTGAGGCAGGATGTAAAGGAATAAGTAGACACTACCAAAGTCATGGCTCTGACTATAGTTCACAGTGCAACCAGACCTCCTTATTCAGTAGAGAAACAGCAAATGAGAACTATTTTTAGTAGACTTTTCCCTAGCCTATTTTAATCCTTTGGAAACAGACTGTTTCTCGGAAAACAAAAGAATTACAAAAATCAAAACGTGCTCTCAAAACAACTGTTTTATCTAACGTCCTTACCAACAAAAAATTCTGAAAAAATTACAGATGATTCATATAATATGTACGCACCTTTTGAATATAATTACAAGAAAATCGCTTCATAATTATTTGCGTTTAGGTGAGCGAAATTTTGAACCGCGAAAATTTTTGTGTTTACTTTATATATTTTACTATAACAGGCTTAAATTTCAGTTTAGGAAAAAATTAATAAAACATGCTTTGTATACAAGAGTTGACTGAATAAATGTATATTTTTCATTTAATTTTCCATAAATATTTGACAGAGTTAAAAAATTTACAAAATTAGTCTAATTTTCCTATCAGATATAAACTATTGGTGAACCAAGTAACATAAAATATTTTTTTATCCAAGCTACTTTTTGACAAAAAATTCTTGAAAAAATACAGCTGATTCATATAATATGTACGCGCCTTTTGAATATAATTTCATGAAAATCGCTTCATAATTCTTTGCCCACATAATTCTTTCAACCAACCGGGTTGGTCTAGAGTAAAGTCGTCGCCAAAATCAGCTGTTTAACAGCTGATTTTCGGAGACGAAGGTTCCTGGTTCAAATCCTAGTAAAGGTAGTTACTTTTATACGGATTTGAATGCTAGACAGTAGTTACCGGTGTAATTTGTTGGTTGGGATTCAATTAACCATACTCTCTCAGGAATGGTTGGCCTGAGTCTGTACAAGACTACACCTCATTTACACGTCATACATATCATCCTCATCTCATTGGGTAATGGGGTTGCTTATTGCTCTGAATTGAACAGATTGCAACGTACACAGATTAGGGATTAAAAATAAATAAATAAATAAAAAAATAATAATTCTTTGCATTCAGGTGAGCGAAATTTTCAACCATGAAAATTTTTGTGTTTACTTTAGATTTTTACTATAAAAATAGGTTACAAAATCGGTAATAATAAAACATTTGTCGTCAAAATAGTACCTAGTCAAAGTAAAAGTCAGTAAAATAATAAATAAGTTAGTACAGTGAAGAACCATCATACAGGTGACAGAACGCGAGGGGAAGTATTTTACATTCTTTCACGGTGATGTCACAGAGCCACTATCTCATACTCAGGCAAAAGGCATAAGCAAACGTATGAAGAAAATTTTTTGGCCTACCATAACTTGTTTCAAACAATTCTGTAGGTAGGTTGGGAAGGAAGCTTTTGCATTTCCCCTGCAAAACTACAATGAGCTATATTTTGACCTGAGTGTAGTAAAACCCCTACGGAACAGTAAAATGAACTCATCAAACAAAAATCAAGGACAAATGTCATCATAGAAAATACAGAGCTTCAATACAAACTAAATATATTGAATGTATGTTGATTTACGCACAAGCTACACGAACTTACATCAAAACATACCGATTCCGTAACCATCAATGCCACCAACACACTAAAGAGAGAATAAAAAATTTCCCTCTTATGATATTCTATTTCTGAAAACACTATCAGATGCGTTGAAGAATTCCCTACAAGAAAAGTGTGATATTACTGGTCTCCGATTTATACTAACCTTGCAGAGGCACGTTTTATCACCCCAACCACAGTCCATTCAGCATCATCTAAAATTAAATTACCAGTGTGAACTGGGTTAAGTTATAGCAATGTGTACAATCTGGTAATAACGTTGCTCGCACCAAGATACCAGTTCGATTACCAGTCAGGTTTGGCATTTTATCGTCACTCATTTGTATAAACATAAAAAAAAACATGATACCTGTTAACACATGTTCATATGAATGAAAATAATGCAAGATAGATCATGTTCTTTTTTTGTTTATTTAAAATTGTATCAACAACAGTGGGTTTTGACTAATAATTTCCAGACCCTAGCCAGGAATCGAACCCAGGACCTCCACATAGAAGGCTAGTGCACTACCAGTAAACTACAGAGGCGGCCATGAGATCATGTTATTTCCAATAAATAACCATATAAACCTGAAATTTTCTTAATTTTTGTTGTAAGAATCAAATGGAAGTGACATTAGTTTTTTTTAAATTTTATGATCTTAAATAACACGTGTATTATTGTTTTACGTCATTAGTTAAATTAACTTTTAAATATTGTGGTATATATGCTTAACCTACCTTCCCTGCTGTTTTCTGCAACATCAGAAACATCTCTGTACCTAAATGAACAAATAAATACAAAATTAGAATTTCACAAGATATTAAAAAAACTACTATTGGTATTAATAACGTACAGTAATTATTGATAAAAAATACTAAGGGTATAGATACTGAAGTCACGAGATTGCCTTCTGCGTATGGATTGGCTGTGAGGATGGAAGTGAAAATTAGACAGTGCTGCCAACCTCACGAGTGGGACACTACTCGTACATTTCACTACCGTGCAGTTTTTACATACATATTCTAAGCTGCGGTTTTCCCAAGAAAATGTTTTCTACATTAACCTTATATGAGATAAATGTGACCTGTAATATTGCCTATTACTTAATTGCATGACCAGAAATGTTTGATTTACTGTAATTACCAGCCTACCTAACTCTAATTTCTACATTTTTTATGCTCTACAAGATAGGGTAGGCACCATGTCTGCTGAAATTCTTAGGGAGGCCATTTTTTCGTAAAATTTTTTTTTTAAGATTGTGGCTTTAATATGCATTTTAGCGCAAAAAATATATAATAAAAGTTTCAGAGAATTTAAAATTCTACAACTTTTATTTCAAATATTTTTTTGTATAACGCTTATTTTAGCGGTAATTAGCAATTTTCTGCTTTCTTCTCATGAAAACTTGTAAAAAAAATTGATTTTTTTAAATTAAGATTTCAGCCTTAGCAAGCATTTTACGATAAAAGTGTATATAATCAAATTAATAGGAAATTAAAAGACCTCCAACTTTTATTGTAGAGCATTTTTCTCTACAGAGCCTAGTTTAGCGTGAAAGAGTGATTTTCCGTATTTTTAAGCCAAACAGGTTGATTTTCATTTTGCGTCTTTCACTAATGATTAAATTTAGGTTATGTTCTTTGAGGTTAGTTTTTTTTTATTTCTAATGCTTTTACTAATGTTAGATTATATTGTTCATTATATTCATTGGCAAGAGAAAGTTGTGTGAGTGTTTCACACCAGATTTTTCAAGAAGTAAAGAAGGGATTAACTACAGAGAACGCAGTACAGACTGCTACTTAGGATGCATACACCCTGACGAACGAACGTACCTAAAATACCATACTTCACAAGAAATGATACAAATTCTCTGTAAATTTGATTTTCCATGACTTAAAGAACAACACTAATTTGTCACAATTAAATTCGCTGTAGGTTGCTAAATAAGTAAACTTGCTAACCTGTTTGGAGAGTACTGGTTAAATGCCTCATAACCTCTCTTACGATTTCGTTGATTACTGTAAGTAAAACTATCCCGGTGTTTGCCAGGATAACTCATTATCTGTTTCTACGTTACAATGCTACATTAATACACGTAGTTATTTAAAAATCGTAATTTTTGTTTACTGTAAAAACTGACTTTCTCAATATTTGTAAACAATTTCAACACCGTCTAGTATAACACAGTCCCATTGCTTACTGGTAGAAATGGATGACGTTTACAAAAGTCTGGCAGAGAAACGTGCGAACAGTAAGACAAATCTTATATACTGAATGATTCGAACTGTGCTCTATCTATTGGGATCAGATTTTAGAGCTAGAAATAAGAAAAAATTTCGTATAAACATAGGTCCTAAAACGCTTCGTTATCCAGTTACAGATAGCGAATATTTCGCCCGTATTCCAGCTACCCCGGTGAAATGAAGCAAACTAAGATTACTATAGTTGTGTGTGTATAATAATAGGGCCACAATTAATTGGTAAATTTAGTGGTTTTTGATCTGAAAATTTTAATTAAACCCAGAACTGTGAAATTAAGTCCCAGAACTGTTTCTCAAGAATGTTTAACGATACCTTCCGTAAACCCAGAAATTAGGGGTCAAAAATAACTTTGTTAAATGCTTATAACTAAAGGTTTTTGTTAATTGAATATGGTTTTGAATACTAGACACTGGTTACTAGTGCACTAGGATTCAATTAACGATACTCTCTCAGGAATGGTCGGCCTGAGTCGGTAATAGACTACACCTCATACATAATCATCCTCATCTCATTGGATAGTGGGGTTGCTTATTGTTCTATAGTGAACATATTGCAATGTACACACATTAGGACTAAGAATGGAGAACAAATAACTTTGACATTATAATTAATACATTGGACAAGTATTACTTTTCCTGTATAAGTTTCCTTTCTTGCCAGCCAAGTTTCGGATAATTTAATGTTAATAACACTCCCTTACTTTTGTACATTAGTTTTGTTTTGTAGTATTTTATTTTCAACAAGTTTTATTTATGACCGTTATGTATTTATTGCCCACTTAACGAAGTTATGGTACAACAAACATTAAAAAAAAACAGGAATATGATCCTATTTTTTTCTGTTTTACCCCAGATTTCTCAAAAACTACTGATTGTATGGTTCTGGACTTGTTTTATTCACTTTCTCTGGCCAAAAACCATAAGAAAACAACATCTTATGACCTGAAAATTTCATTATGAATGAGCCAATATTTTTTGCTGTAACACACTAATGAATCATTTCCAGATTTATGTTTACATGAAATTTTTTTTTACTTTTCAATGTCTGAGTAGATTCATCTCCCAAAATATTTCCATTTCTTTGTAAACCGACTGTAAGTAAATTAGCTAACCTGTTTTGAGAGTAATAATAACTGTGAAGTGCATCATAAATTCTTTTATTAATATTACTGCAATCATTGCCTATAACAGGCAGGTGTAGTGTTAAATTATTTTTACTCGATCTGCTAGTTGCAGGGTACAAAAATAGTTCTGTTTCTTATCATATGGTCAGCCAATTATATGACTGAAGCATTTAAGAACAGAAAAGGTAGAGTTGTAAAAGACACTAATCAGAGTAAAGTAATTCTCTGAAAGTAATGAATTTCATTATACACCCAGACCCTGTGGTGAATGAAGTGAAGGTGTCATTTACAGAGTGGAAAGTAGATGCTTTTCAGAGAGCCTGGTATGCTGATAAGCATACTTTCACTCAGTGAGGAAGGCATGGTAAACCACTTCACCCTTGTTTTACTTAGTAAAGCTTCCAGAGGTTCAAACCAGCCTTTCGGCTGATGACCTAAACAACAACAACTGTAATCATAACTATCCCAACTTTGGAAGATTAACTCATTAAGTTACCAGTTTCTAGCTATAATACTTAACATATACTATATATTATTTATTATAAATCATAGTTCATGTTCACTACAAAACTTGATTTTTACAATGTTTACAAAAAAATCAATTAGAAAAAGAAGCCGAAATTGTGGTAGAGTTAACGAGATACTACAACCCTGCATATTGATGATATTTGTGACATCATAAATATTTTATAAATACATGGCAAAGCTATCAAAATAAATAATTTTAATTTGCAATGACAATAAAATAAAGTTTACCTTTATTTTTATTTATTTAATGTTGCATCAACTGCAAAGGTCATTAGCGATGACGGGGAGTAACTGTGTGAGGGTGAAATGATTTTTTTTTGTAACGTATGAAAATATGCTGTGCCTGAGTGATATTCGAACCCATGACTGCATGACGAGAGATGAGTATGTTACCAACTACGCGAATGCGGTCGGCAGTTTACTACTTTACAAAACAAATTTTTATGTATAATTGAGTTAAGGATTTTTCCGTACTGTGAATTGCTGTGCTGTTTGGTGTCTTTGGATTAATGTTTTTCACCATTAATCCAGCAGATACTCACACGGAAATGTCATGCTGACCATTTAGCTGCCGAGATAGTCTAAAAGATCTAAATTTTTATGCATAATTGAGTTAAGGATTTTTCCGTATTGTGAATTGCTGTGCTGTTTGGTGTCTTATGTTATTCACCATTAATTCAGCAGATGCTCACATGGAAATGTCATGCTGACCATTTAGCTGCCGAGACAGTCTAAAAAATCTATTGCTTTATTGCTTATTTATTTTTTTAACTGCATCCAAATATTATTACTATGATAAATTTCTTACTTACCAATTCATTTATTACTACTAGTTACTTACTTCAAGCGTGTCATTCAATATTTTTTACCAAATAATACACAATTTGCGTCAGGGTTTACTGAGTTATTTATTTTTCAAACAAAAAACGGTTTAGAAAGGAACTCTTGTACAATATCAAATGTTTCATCAGTTGAGTATTATTCTAGTTTTTTAAACAAATTTAGATGGAACCTACAATTGAACCCCATAGAACACCAGCTTTGACTTTTAAGCTTTTGTTTACCCCTAACAACCCTAGTGATGAGCCGACCATTCGATTTATTATTAAATTAACTATTAATTCATCACCACTGAAATTAAGCTTTTGAGAGGAACTCACCAGTAATTCATCCTACGAAAATTGTCTCTACTCTACTTATAAGAGAGGCAGTAGCCCTATGACCAAGAATATATAGTACATTTGTTTTAGGAAGAAGCTTGTAAGGGGAGGGCGAGTAGGTAGAGTAGGGATAGTTTCAAGGGGCAAGTGTTGTCTCCTTCTCACTTAATGATCATTCCCTCTCTTTCTAACTGTATACTACTGTTACAACTACGAGGTGCTTCCCCCACCACTAAACAGAACAGCTCAGCGGCACAGAGCGTTGGAGGGAGAGCTTCTAGCTAGAACAAATGACCTATACATTGGGATAGTAGTTTACTCAGAAGCCTTGAACAGAAGAATGAAATAGTGAAGTAAAGAAGCATGTTTTTGGATACGAATTAAAATTCAGAAATTGTGAGGAAACCATTTCAGTGGTCTAAAGAGAAAAGAAGTAGAGGTCCAACAAACTGAAAGAAGCTAGTTTAGACTAGATCAACTCCACGTTCAATGAAGATATTAATTTATTTTTTGGTATTACATCCAACTGTTATGAATACCAAGGCTGATGCAAGTGGTGAGGGTGATATAAGAGAATGGGTGACGAAAAAATACTATAAATGACCAGGGACCCCTGGCAAAGAAGCCAGTTGCACTGAACACTACGCCAATAAGCCATTAAAAACACAAGAAAAATCAAATTATATCTAAGCTAATTTATTCATAGGTAGATTAGTTGGAAAAATAAAAGAACACTAGTAATATGAATACAATATATCAAATATTTATTCAAAACAATACAATAAAGCAAAATAAAATTATTTTAACATTTGTAAAATATAACAGATAAATGTAATTAAAAAAAAAAAACAACATATAATTCTCACCAACATTATGACAATAAACAATATAATTTCACGCAGGCAGCATATGAAACAATTATTCATATTCATACATTTATTATTATTCATAACAATTATTCATAAGTGAAAAAGTTCCTCACAGGTAAAAATTTACACAGTACACATTCGGTCAAAGAAGAAACAAGAGTCCTAAGTATCTTTGACCACAGGAAATTGTTTTTATGTGTATTTTGAGTAATTTATAATTATTATTACTGTCATAAAGTTTATATTACGTATTTACAAAATAATACTTAAGCTTCACCTTATATAACTGACATATACAGGATTAGGTGAAATTATTTCATCTATTAACAACAAAACAAAACACAAACTAAAACAATTGATTTATGAGGTGAGCAGTGGTACGAACTGTCCACCAACGCCACCACTTTGTCAATCTCTGGCTTTTTTCTGCTTAAGTTTGATGGTCGCCGCAATCTACTGTGGCACGTCTGTTGTTTAGTTCCACAGGATTGGAATATGCAAGAAAATTAACGATTACTTCACAAGTGAGATACACAGAGTGATTCACATTTTGAAAGCAAAAAAGTTCATCTAATTGAAATTTACAGGAAATCAACGAGGTTACTTATCGAAAACAAACAAAGCCAAACAAGAACTGATCAAAAAAAAAAAGGTGATGGCCACAAAGTTTTGGGATCGGAAGGGTGTCCTACTGATCAACTACACGCCAACATATAAGACCCATCAATGGAGGATAATACTGAGAGATGTTTCATCGCTACAATTGTGTGAGATGCTACACAATAAAAAAAGCGGTGTCCTGTTTCTTCATGATAACCACACCGTACATCCACATTCCGGCACATTGACAAAATACTTAATTCAGACATCTTTTGAAATTTGGAGATTTTTGAGCATTCACCACACAGCCCAGACTTGGCACCTAGTGATAACCACCTTTTCCCAAAATTGAAAAAAGTTTTTATGTGGAATGTGTGCTTTCATGATAAAAACTGAAAGTGGCTAATGGATTTTTACTTTTGTTTTCATTTCATGGGTACAGTAACAGTGGCAGTCACATCAGCAGGTTCAATAACAAGTAACAACACTAACAACTACCACCACAGTTAGGCAACTTGTAGTATCAGCTGTTCCTCACTATTTGAAATTTATTAAATATTACATGTAGATTCTTTTTTTTAATTCATAAAAAACCAGCTAATTTAATTTTATTTAGGTTTTGCATGAAAACGTTACTTAATTTTGTAATCATTCAAAATTAATTGCATTATCAAGACAAGCTGATTTAAGGGTGCATGCATCAAAATATTTATATTACAACTGGTGATGGATACATGATATCCAAAAGTACCTACTGACTTAAACAGGTGAGAGTCATTCTAGTGTGTATTTGGTGGTTTTTTGTGTATTACGTATTATATAATTTAGTATTAATGGTTGCAAAAGTTAAAAAAATGGCTAGTTCAATCTCAATTGAAGAAAACTCAGTGGTGTGCTTTTTCAATCATAAAATTAAATATAAAATAGAATACAGAGTGAATGTCACATTGTTCTTCAGGAAATATCGGAATGTACGCAGGAAAAGATGATACAACTTTGATACAAAGGAATTGGAAAAATTAATAGCAGTCAATGCTTGCTTATATGGAGTCCTGGTAGGGCAACAAAAAAAAGAGAAAGAACCCAGTGTAAATGCAGTCAGATGTCAACAAAATGATATGAAATCAGCAAAAAACAAAATTAAGAAGAATCCGTCGTACATTTAGGCAAAAGAAATGAATGAGTTTTTTATATATTAGAAAAGCAAATAAGTCAAATAGGAACCCTTCAGAAAAAAAATACAAAATTAAAAAAGATCATGAAAAATTCAGCTTTATAAAAAATGAAAGAAAATTTAAGGGAAGGAAGAAAGGGAAAAAGTTTAAAGAAAACATAAAAAAGCTGAAGATAAAAAAATAGCTGCTGCTTTTCAAGAACAGTTAAGAAAAGAGGCTAAGGAGAATGCTATACTTAGAAATGAATTGGAGCAGGAGAGATGGGATCATGAATTGGCACTCTGGTTAGCGCAGGTTATGAATAGCCAAGTAGAGGATTTTTCAACATCCACAATAAGGTTCTCTGGGGTCCAGATATCATATTTCACATCCAATAACAAGCTGACAAGGTCAAATAAACCAGTTTTTCAGAATGTAAAAGAAGGTAGTCCTTAGACTTGAAAGTGTTTGAAAGTTTAAACGATATTTTATTTAAACAATCCTGAAACATGGTTCTAAATTTAGTTCTTTTTACCCTCTTTTCCTTTTTTACCCTTCGTGAATTTAAAAACTTCATTCGCTTTTAATCCCCAATCTTCACCAGGACGTAGTATCTTATATTTAGTACCTTTTCCACTCGGGTTGTTCGTTTCAAGTAAATATTTTATAGCTCCCCAAAGATCTAATGGCTTACTTAACAAAAGAAATCTCATTCTGTTATCACCAGTTGTGTTATAGTTCAATCCAAGATTACCCGCATACCTAAAACAAGAAACAAGTCGTAAAAATCTTTGGTTTTGAATCTATTCAGCCTTCTTAATAATAAATAAATTAGCAAAAGTATCTGTAATATACTCAAGCTTGCTTAATGCCTATTCTTGCAATGCTAGTACAAGCTATACTAGTAATGGGAACAAACAACTAGCAACTAGTTGAGTTAAAGCGCTAGAACTTTAAAAATGTTTGATTTTACTAGCGGCTAGTAGGAGAGAAAAAATCACGTGATTGACTAGTGCTAGTAAACTAGCTCAGTGTGAATATTTGGAAACATTGATAGTTGCTATAGTTGTTTGCATGTTCAGTTGACACAACGGAGCAGTATAAAACAGTATATTTCTTATGGGGCTATGACTGCTACTTAGCACATACACAAACATCAGCTTTGTAGATCAATCAATGCCATCATGACCAATAAAATTCCCCTTCTCCGCGCCACAACGATAACAAACCTTTACAATGTAGCGTAGTCTGTACGACTATTAATTAATAATTAACACTATAAGTTTATACTCATCTTCATATGCAGATTCCAAGTGTGAAATATTTTATTTGATATCTGTACTGGAAAAGATTTTTTAGATTTGTAATTACCGATTGTGTCATTTGTTTACATTTACCACGCAATGTTTAGAAAGTTTGGTGAGGGAATGTGGAGAAGGCATTAGTAGGTCTGCAGTAAAATAGATAAGATATTCATTTACCCCCCCCCCCCCCAAATAGAAGAAAATATTTTAATTTTTTTTTTAATTTTTAATAATTCATTAAACATTCTACATAATTGTTTTTCAGTTAAGCAAAACTTAAATTGAATACGTGTTCTATGCAGGTTTAAATAAATGTATTTATATACGCATCCAGATGCCTTTAATTGATGTTTTTAGTAGCGCTAATAGCAGTGACGATCCCCATAAGATCCATTGTGTCAACTGAATGTGCAAATGACTATAGTAAGCTGTTTTCACGAGCAGATGTGTATTGTTGCGGGTAAAGTTGTCTGGCGAAAAGGAGCAGCCAAAGTGGAATTCTGATTTAATTTAAAAATTAAATCACTCATTCACAAGAAACTCATATATTCTTTCAGATCTCCCAAAATGACTTCCATCACAAATCTTGAATAAGCCCCAAAGATTTCTCTTCTAATAACCCACTTTCTCATCTGCTACTGCATTGTTTCTTTTCCAGCTCTCTCTCTCCCCCCCCATCTCTCTCTGCCTTGCTTTGTGCACTCTGAACTTCAAGTTTTAAAGTTTTGTGGTTTTACACTAACAGAAGACATGATTCATTAAGTAAAATTTACTTTGTACAGCAATACACGTTTATTTTCTTTGTTATAGCTATTTCTTTTGCCCATGATTTTTATACGAATTGGTCTTTAATATTCCTTTTCTTTTTACTTTCTCTTGCCTTATATGAATAAATAGGAAGGAAAGTATTATTTTCATGTTGATTTTTCGAAATTGAGTTTTCACCGATCTACACACTTTCAGACCCCCTGAACCCAAAAAACATGTTTTTAGCGAATGGTCTGCGTGTGTATGTGAACAGAATATCTGAAGAATGGAACATTAAACAAAGTTGAAACTTGAAACTTAAGTTAGGTACCACTAGAGGACCAGGCACAAATATTTTCATCAAAATCGGTCAATCGAAAGTAGTAGTTTATTAAGTGTCATTTCACTTTTTTGCGATTTTCTCAACAACGGCTCTTTAAATCACCTTATTTATTACATTTTTTATGCTCTACAAGATATAAGTCATACAACTATCTTGACTTTCATTTGATAGACAAGAATCATAATAAGAACTGGGGAAACAGTTTTACCAACTTAAATATGAAATATTTCCAAGTTTGAGATAGAAAAGACGGTTGGCCAACTTTACCTGTCTCCCTACCAAACATACTAACAGCAGTTACATGGTGTTTTATAACAAATAAAACTACATTTCAACGTGCGTAATTTGAGATAACATACGTGCTGATAGCTTTATAAATATGCTTGCTACAGCTGTCCGAAGCTGACGACTACACTGGTGATACACATACGGATCTGCTGTAATATAAGAGTTAAGGCTGAAATCTTAGAAAAAAAAAATTTACGACAGCATATCTCCCCAAGAATTTCAGTAGACATGGTGCTTACCCAATCTTGTAGAGAAAAAAGTAGTGAATAAGGCAATTTTTTAAAAATATTGTGACAATATCGAAGTACATGGTTCGCGAAATTTCTAGTAAAATGGTAAAACGTTCATAAAATGGTAAAGAGTAGATAATAGAGTGAAAAAGTAACAATAGGACAATAGTAACAATTAAATTTTACCTATTTCTAAAAGGTGTATGAGAAGGTCGGGTTATTGTTGTACAACTATTTATGAAAGGGCCGGTTGATTACAATTTCTATTTACAATAGGTCAATTGTTGACTTGTTTACAATAGATTTTTCTAGCACTCATTTATAAAGGGTTTTTTTGTACTTTTTTATTTGTATCGAATCTCGGTGTCTTTCAGGAAGATTCTTTTTTGATTTACTATATAAAGAGACCCCCGAGCACAGTCAGTGAGTTAGTATTCGTTTGATCTTTGACGAGTGACTATCGAGGCGTTATATCAGGTTAACGGTTCCGAGGTATTGTTATACTGTCTTTGTGTGTGTGTGTGTGGGTGTATTGTGAAAATTATTGTGTAGGTGCATTAAATTCAGTTTTTGTGTATTCAGTTTCATTTTGTATGTGTATTCTATAAAATTGATTGTAAGTAGTGCTAAGTAAATTGTTAAGTTATTTATTGTTTATTATTTATTTTAAGTAAATTATTGAGTTATTTATTGTATTACTTCATTATAATTAGTTTATTATTTATTTAGTAAATCTTTTAGTGTAATAAATATTTGTAAAATTGTAAACTTTAGTGTATTAATTATTTAATAACCTAGATCCCGAAACGGACCTTAGCGATTAGTGTCACAATATCATAGAAGCAGTTTTTGAGAAAAATCACAAAAAAGTGAAAAATCCTACAAACAAACCACTTCATAGTTCCAGCTGACCGATTTGGATGAAAATGTTCATCTTGGGTTCCATTTTGGTACCTAACTTTATTTTCAAGTTTCAACTTTATACACTATTCCATTAAAATATTTAATTTACACAGACCAATCGCTAAAAATTACGGTTTTTTTGGGTTCACGGGGCATGAAACATGTGTTTTTCTGGTAAAAACTCAATTTTGAAAAATCAACATGAAAACGATGCTTTCCTTCCCTATATATACATACAGGGCAAGATAAATTAAAAACTACAAATGTAGCTACAACCAAATTGCAGGTAGACTGTGTAACACTAAAATATACAAACAAATTTTGTTTCAAAACATCTGTTTTGCGTTATCATAATTTAATTATGATTACCTAAGTGAGAAATATATAATTAATTTCCTGTAAACTAATTTAATTCACTATTACAGGATTGATAAACAAATAAATTAAAACTGCAGACCAGAATTAACAGATTCTACCAGTTACCAAATTAAATCAATAAATCTTTCTTTTTTTATAATTTGATCAAAAAACTGACCTAATAAAAATATAGACTAACACTAACCTTTGATTAATAATCAACCATTAAAAAAAAATCTACTTACTCTTCCACAGACATACGATCGTTTTTCTTTAAATCATGGAAAATTTTAATATCATTCTGATCTGCATAATTGTCAGCGTATTGTTTAACTATCTGCTTTGCTTGATCAATATATAGTACTGGATCCATGCTAAAAATAAAAAATAGCATTTTATTTGACTGTAAAAGTTAAAAACTGGTTTATCATAAATTTAGTTGTTTAAAACTGGCCTAAGTTACCAACCATTAATTTTTCATTTGTATTATCTAAAAAAATAACAAATTGCTTATGAAATACGAAGTCTGGTAATTTACATCTACGCCGGCATAACAACCGGGCTGAATAACCAATACAAACTATGGATAAGAAAGGAAAAGAGGTATGTTGTGACTGCAGTTTCATGTGTTCCTAAAAACATTGTCTCTGGCCCGCTACTAACACATTCCGGAAATAAATTAATTTCAAACGTTCCAATAAATTTGAATTAACTTTACCCGCCAATACAAAAACGGTATTTCAATAATTTGTAGATACATTGGTACTTTTTATTTGCTGTTATAAGTAATTTTTTTGCCAAAAAAAAATTTTCAAAAAAAGTGTTACAAAAAACAAGGAAAGCATGAGTGCAACATATTTGCGCAGGTGCAAGTTCTGTTGTTTGCGTATTGCTTCTTTTCAGTTCTTAGAAATAGAAAGAGAGAGCGCGAGGAGGAGAACGAAGAGTGGTGTATTCAAGGGTACATCGAGTTGCGATAAATGTTTTTTTCATGGCTAATGTTTTATACTAAAGCTATGATGTTGCACATCCCGGTTGTTGATGTGGGCCTATTCGTAGTTCTAGTAATTTATGAATAAAACACAAGCAAATCAAGTTACGAGCAAAATATTATTATCAATAGTCTCCCTCTAACTCAACACAACGATTCCAACGTTGCTCCCAGGATTGGAAGTAATCCTCTTTGGTAATCCTCCAAAGTTACTTCATTCAGAACCACGGTTACAGCTTCCTTGACCCCTGTATGCCACCATGATGAGTTCCCTTGAGGTACGACTTCATCTTGGGGGTTAAGAAGCCGCAGGGGGTGATATCTGGGTGTGGTAACGTTGGAATGCCTTTTTATGCTAAAAACTCTTGGATAATAACAACGAATGGACCAGCGCGTTGTCATGGTGCAAGATCTGGCTGTTCTCGTCAAGTTTGGGTCAAACACGTAAAATGTGTGCTTACAACTGCTCTAGGATGCCAACGTAGAACTGTCCAGTCACTGTGTGGCTGGCAAGAATATATTCATGATGAATGATGCTGCGGATATAGAAAAAAAAGATTGACATTGCCTTCAGTCGTGACTTGGAAATCCTCGCTTTCGTCGGCTGTTCTCCACCCTTTTTCACCCACTGCTGACTTTGTTTATGGGTCTTAAGGGTCATACTCAAACATCCAGATCTCACCCGCAGTGATTACCTGACTCAGCCAATCTCTGCCATCACTCTGAATGTGGGACAATAAATCCTGGCTAACATCGCTTGTATGCGAGTCATTCATTTTCATGACGGCACTACAAAAAGTTACTTTTGAAAAGCGCAAAAAACACAAACCAAATGTGCATCGACTTCAAACGATGACTGCAACAAAAGGAAGGTTCCCTATTTCCGATCATATGTTTGGGAACGACGCAGTGTTGGCAATTTCCGAATTATAACTAAATTCTCGGAACCTAATTGCCACACCTCGTAGTCCATTTGTTAAAAAGCCCTTGGTAGGCTAATGTGTTTTTATACTTATTTATTTATATCTGATGGTATTATTACTATAAAAAACCTAAATTAGTTTAATGTTGATTTTTCACTTAACAACAGTACAAACCATGAACCTAACTTTATTTTATTGTATTTAGGTCAAAAGCTGAAAGGCTGGTTTGAACCTCTAGAGGTTTTACTAAGTAAAAACAAGGGGTGAGGTGGTTTTAATTTTATTAAAAAAACTTGCCCTGAGCTAGAGAACTTATTGTTTTTTACTCACACTTATTGACAGATTTGCTTCAAAAGAGTGTAGCAAAATCATTTAATCAGGATTATTCATGCAGTCCAATAAGTACCCACCAAAATATTTAAAAAAAAATAGTTTATTTACAAATTCATAGATTTAACTGAGAAGCATCTCAGTTAGAAGTTCAAAAATATGTTATAAACATTTTTTTGAAGTACATAGGCCTATTACCATATATATATATATATATATATATATAGAAGTTTCAATTTTCAAACTGTTATATTTAAGTTAAATGGAAAATTAGACCTGTCATGTAATAATTAACAATATAACCTAACATTAGAAATAAACTAAAAATAAAGTGAAAAAATGAAATATATCAAGTAACATACTAACCTCTTTTTCGTATATTTTTTACCTCCAAAATGTTCTGGAGAATAACCACTACTATCAGCAACTGTTAATCCATGATCAACTTTTTTGAACTAAAAAAAAGAAACAATACGATTAAGCGAAATAAACTGCAAAACTGTAAAAGTTGCTTTGCCCTCTGATTATAGAAAACAAGGAAGTTGAAGTGCATACTTAATAGATTTCTCTATGATTCCTAAACTGCATCTTTTGCCTTGGATGATTAAACTACAAGAGCCTAAATAATTGTTAAAAGCCTTTAGGCTCTTAAAATTTGTCAATGACCTTTCTAAACAAATCTGTACCAAAGAGGCAAAGGGTGTTAACTCCAATTTTTCCAATTGAGTTAACAATTACCTTTAAAATCAGCACAAAATGCTCTATCTATTGGTAAACAGTGTTAAGTCCCATCTGCCTTACCTGAATTTTTACAGGTTGTAATAACCACATTATTTTCAAATTTTAAATGTTAACTGTACATGATACTGTTTAGCTTTAAACAGAACTCAAGCAGAACTTTTTTAAACATTACTGAGTACAGAATTCTGCTTCTGTATTAAAATGGTGTTATCACTAAATAAATATTTCAATAGACTTTTGTTTTAGTTTGAAAAACTCACCTTGCATTAGAGTCACTAATGTAGAAAATATCAAAACAAAATAAAAACAGGAGGTATAGAGTATTAATTCCTATGGAAGGTGTGAGGGGGATTTAAAAAAATCAAACAGTTGCGAAATAGTAAAAATTTATAGCCCAGAAACTATATTCATTGTAAATTTCAAGTTCTAATACCTACAGAAACTTTGTTACAATAACAAAAAGGAAAATCTTTCTGCTTTTGGCTCTCCAGAAAAAAATGGAGTTTACCCTTTTGCTTCTTAGGCACAGAAATATGATATTATAGAATAAATGTACTAATACATACACAATGAGTATAAAATGCAAGTTTTGTCATCATTATGTATTCTTACGTAATGGAACATATTTAGGATTTCAAGTGGAGATGGGTCCGACAGATGGGCATACAGAGTAATCCAATCAAAAACCTCCAGAAACCAAAAAAGGTGTTTGAAGACTGCAGATGAGGTGGGTGAATGACATCAGAGAGACATATGGAGCAGGTGAATACAAACTACTCACAATAGAAAAACATGGAAGAAGTTAGAAGCCTACATCCAGCACTGCATGGAAAAGGGCTAGAGTAGTTATGTTTCTAGAACTGACAGAACCGAAATATAAGATAAGTCAGAACGTTAAAATAATTTTGAAATTCTGACTTAGAAAATAATAATTCTTTTCTTGATCAACCACTAACACAGTTGTAACACTATACTTTGAAAAATTTCAAATACTTTCTCCAAAACATCTTTTACCAAAAAGTTTAGTCAGACAAACACAGAATAGGGATTAAACATTTACAAAAAACTCTGTTCACATTTAATTAAAATATTTGCTATTTAATTAGAAAATAAATAGCTGTTTTCACTTATTAATACCCAGGCTTAATTCTTGACTCAATAAAAAATCTGGTGTGAAACACTGACACAACTTTCTCTTGCCAATGCAAATAATTAACAATATAACCTAACATAAGTAATAAAACATTAGAAATAAACAAAAAAAAGAACCTCAAAAAACAACCTAATTTTAATCATGAGTGAATGATGCAAAATGAAATCCAACCTTAGTTTGGCTTAATAATACGGAAAATCACTCTTGGACGCTAAACTAGGCTCTGTAAAAAAAAATTCTTAAAATATAAGTTGTAGATCTTTTAATTTCCTAATAATTTGATTATGTATACTATTGTCGAAAAATGCATACTACGGCCGAAATCTTAAAAAAATCCTTTTTTTTACAGATTTTCATGAAAAAACCAGGAAATCACTAATTACTGCTGAACTTAGCGTTATACAAAGAAATAAAAGTTGTAGGTTTTTAAATTGTCTATAAGTTTTATTATATAATACATTTTTGTGCTATAAAGCATATTAAGGCCGTAATCTTAAAAAAAACATTTTTTTCTACAAGAGAACACCCTCCACAAGAATTTCAGCAGACATGGCACCTAGCCTATCTTAAAGAGCATAAAAAATCTATTAAATGAGATGATTTTAAAAAAATCATCTCATAGATGATGTAGGTGAGCCGTTTTTAAGAAAATCACAAAAAAGTGAAAATGTCACAAATAAACTACTTCTTCTGTTTAACCAATTTTTATAAAAATATTCGTGTCAGGTCCTTTAGTGGTACCTAACTTAAGTTTCAAGTTTCAACTTTGTACGATGTTCTGTTCTTGAGATATTCTGTTCATACACAGACACACACCAACTGCTAAAAACATAATTTTGGGTTCAGGGGTCTGGAAACATGTCTATCTGGTGAAATTTCAATTTCTTAAAATCGACATGAAAACAATACTTTCCTTCCTATACATTCATATAGGTAAGAAAAAGTAAAAGAGCTAGATCATTTTAATTTATGTAACAGTTTCCAATGGAATATTTAAGAAAATTAAGCTGGGGACTCAGCAACCAGTGAAATGTTTTGGGAGAACTTAAACATAAATTATAACCGCAAAGCCAGCATACAAGGCGTGTTCAGAAAGTAAGTACCGTTTTTAAAAAAAACAAGTAAAACAAATTTTTTTCAACACAATTCTATTTCTACACGAAAGCCCAAACCTTTAACTATTTTTTGATATAGTTTCCACCGATGTTCAAACACTTGTCATAGCGGGTGATCAATTTGTCTATACCCTCTTTGTAGAAGGTTCCGCCACTGACGTGCACAAAACCAAGAGACTCAAAAGTGCTTTGACTTTTCTAACACGGTACAGTGATGATGGTAAGGATTTTTTAAACAAAATTGTGACAGGTGATGAAACTTGGGTCCGTCATGTCACACCGGAATCTAAACAGCAGTCAATGGAGTGGCGACACACGCAATCCCTGAAGAAACAAAAATTCAAGACGACAATGTCTGCACAAAAAAATCATGTGCACTGACTTTTGGAATCGGAAAGGTGTTTTGCTGATTGATTTTTTCCAAGAGGTGAAACTATTAATGTGGAAAGGTATTGCGAAACCTTAAGAAAAAACGAACGGGGAGGAATGCTCAGTAACGGAATTGTGTTGCTCCATGAAAATGCTCGGCCCCATACCGCTGGTGACACTCAAACATTGGTTCAGCAATTTCGTTGGGAGCAGTTCGATCACCCACCCTACAGCCCGGACTCGGCACCTTCTGACTATCACTTGTTCCTGCACATGAAGCGCGAGCTAGGCGGCCAACGCTTTGAAACCGACGATGAAGTGAAAACTGCCGTGGAGTCTTGGCTACATTCGTTGGCGGGAACCTTCTACGAAGAGGGTATAGACAAATTGATCACCCGCTACGACAAGTGTTTGAACATCGGTGGAAACTATGTCGAAAAATAGTTTAAGGTTTGGGCTTTCAAGTAGAAATAAAATTGTGTTGAAAAAAAATTGATTTACTTGTTTTTTTTTAAAAACGGTACTTACTTTCTGAACACGCCTCGTACAAATGCCAAAAATGATTTATAGAAGAAAAAGAACATATAAAAGATTGTTGTAATTTGTATAAATTCTTATTTTATCTTTGATGTATTTTTATACATATTTTTGTTAATATTGTCTAAATGTTGCTGCATCTTTGACCTTGTATTTTCATGGATGGTATCCTCTATCACAGCTTTTGCTACAGGAGATACCTAGTTGCACATTTTATATAAAATTCCTATTTTGTTTAATTAAGTATTTTTAATTTAAGATGCACAAGTGTAATTTTATTTAGGTTACAATTTGTATACTGAATTGTGTATTTTGCCATTATGTTGTATTAGAATATGTGGAATAAAGATTATTATTACTTCATGGATTAGGCAGTACTCCTTGTTCCGGAAACCACCTTCCCTTGGGCGACAAACACCCCTTCAACGATATGGCTTATAATCATTGACAATCTAGGCAAATGGTTTCCCTTCATGTGTTCCAGAAGACTACTCCTGTTGACTGACAGCAAAAATCTTATTGTTGGTTACAATTGAGTTGACAAGACTCATTGATCTTCTTCTCCAGGCTAAATATTTGCAACTCTTGTTTTACTTGTATAACGTCACTTCTCATCTTGTCCTCAAGAGTGCAGCCCTTCACTGCCTGAAGAAATCAAATACTGTTTCATTTAATGTTTGTAGAATATGTAATTCTGCCAAGGTTTTCCTCGGTCTTCAAGCCAAAGGAACCTGAACAGTTCCTTTTTCATACTAAAGACTAGGTTACCTTCCTTTCCCAATTTTTACTTTACTTACATACAACAAAAATTTACATTATTTTTGACCAAAATTTTCATAATATAAGTAACCACTATTCAAATTTACTTACCAAAACAGTGTAGTAAATCTTTCGTAACACATCTATTCCATTTTCGACAGCAGTAATAGTATCGTCCCCTTCACTTAAAAACACATCATTTAATGTGACAACTATTTTTCTAAAAGAAGGTATGCTGTAAAAAGTAAAAGTAAAAAAATAAGCTGTAAAATACACATGAAATGATTATGTATTGATGAGATATTTTCAAAACAATCTATATTTTAATAAATAACTTTGTAACTTTTTAAATACATAGTTTTACAAAAATACAAGAATTACGTGGGTTGCTATGGCCCCGTTTTAGATGGTCCATGGGACTTCCCTTCTTATTAGATGGAAAAACAAAATAGTTTAGACAATACATTATAAAATCATGATATCCTTCTTACATGATAATTTTATATGATGCACCTAAACCTGGCTTAACCAAAAATGTTCAATGTTTCAAAAAAATAAAAAATTCCTTAAATAGAATAACCTGCATAATCTGAACTCCAGGTAATCCAAACTCCCAAAAAAAGTTGGAGTAATATGCCATGTCTATTATCACATTCCTCTCCAATAAGTTGATATTTTAAGTACTATATATAGCATAGGAATATTCCATCAATTATTTTTAACTTAAAGATAAATAATAAGACCAAATTTGACATAAGAACATAAAATAATGGAATAAATACACCAACACAGTACTGTAGCAGAAGTACAGTGAGTCATGCTTATGTGTATAGATGACTTTATAGTCACCAACTCCTCTACTAACATTAGTGCCTGCAGACGGACCCAGTACCTGCCTGCCACGCGTAGCCAGCAGTGCCTCCCTTCCACTATGAAGTGGACTCGCCTGGGGGGGATTTAAGCGAGTGCACTGGTTCGCAAGCACATTCCTCACTCAACTCTCAACCGGAGAAGAAGAAGAAAGAAGAGCTCCCGACTGAAGAAGAAGAGCCCAGCCGAGACGAGACGCACCATCCCTGGTCTACGCTACCGGTGGTGAACGCTACATTCCCGCACCGGTCAGCCTTCGCCGGCCCGGAGAGAGCCGCCTTGGCCCCGCTATCGGCAGACGGCCTACACTAACCCAACACTGCGAGCAACAGTGGGGGCCACCACTGCCACTCTGCAGTGTGGAACTAACTGCCGCTGAGGGAAGGGTAGGGCTGAACCCGGTAGCCGAGCCGTCACTCTTCGGGTTCCACTTCTACCACGCCGGCTCGCCGCTTCCGACCGTCAACAATGGCCCTTTTCAGTGCCACCAATTTTTCAAACAAGGTTTTGCCACGTGTCGTCGGCAATAATAGAAACAGTACGACAAGGGTTCGATTAAAAAGTTTAAGATGATAATGGAATTGAATTAAGTGCGAAGAGCGTAAGACATGAAGACGCTATAAAATGTTTTGATACTAGTATTCAGTGGGCAACTAAAATGGTATTCCACCGCCCAAACTACTTTAAGGCTGGGTGCACACACGACCACTTGGACCACCACTAGTGGCCGTCTGTCGCCACAAGCAGCGAGATATGGCCATTTCCACAGCTTGTGGCGCAGCGAACACTGTGGATCAATTACATAGGAAAGGCAATCCCTAGCTTGTGGCAGTCACAAGTAGTTGTGTGTACACCTGGCCTTACACACTCAAATATGAAAAAAGACACAGTAGAAAAATCATTAACTTCAAAGAAACAAACAAAAATCATTGATTTTTTTAAAGAAACCATAGTAAAAGTAATTTTTTAAATGTTTGTGTCAATACCGTAATACAAGTGTTGTTTGCATAAAAATAGAAAGAGTTACAGAAATTATTTAGACTTCCAAAACTCCCCTTGACACTCTATCCTGTTTGTTTAAATTGAACCCTTGATAATCCAAATTTTTCATAATCCTAACAGCCGCAGATCTCATTAGTGCAGATTATCCAGGGTCTCCTGTATGTTTGTATCAATATGGTGTGAAACCATCACATGACTTTTTTCTCAATGTAAATAATGAGGAAAATAACCTATGTTTAATCACTAACAGATACATACAAGAACGTTACAACGTTGAACGACGTAGTGTTACAACGTTAGGACATTGTTAAGTAAACAATGTAAAATGAAAAACGTAACCTAATTTTAATAACGAGTGAATGATGCAGAATGAAAATGAACATCTGTCAGACTTAATACAGAAAACCACTTGCTAATGGTAAACTATAATTACTTGAGTCACGAGTTTGCCCTTGTTTGCAACGAGGGGTAATGGGGGAAAAGCATCAGTGTGAATGCACGACTGCTTTAATTTTAGTACAACAAACACAACAACCTATACTATACCCGGAGCATAAAATACAGTACATCGTGGAACCTTTGGTAAGTTAACTGCACGAATATACCTGTTTGTTATTGAAAAAAGAAATGTTAGTTTCTCGAAAATGTGGGCAAACTATTCATAGTGCTGAACAAAATCTAATATGCAGTGTAATAAACTGCTGTGAAGGTGAAGCTAAACAAAAATGCCTTTTTCTGCCTCCTAACAAAAGCCATGAGCAAGTGGCTAACTACTGTGATGTTTCTCTTTCCACGATTCAAACAATAAAGAAGGAAATTAAAGACATGAAGAAGCTATTCTTCAACAGTTTTGTTGACACTTGATAAAAAAAGGAAACTGTCAGGTAGATACTAGTGAGACTGATAGTGAAGACACCAGTGACAGTGATAGTAAAGAAGGGGATTCAATCATAGAAAATTTTGTTCCAATGGAATAAGGTAGCTGGTAATTACAGTAAATCAAACATTTCTAGTCATGTAATTAAGTTATAAACAATATTCCAGGTCACATTTATTTCTTAAAAGGTTTATGTAGAAAACATTTTCTCAGAACAAACCACAGCTTACAAGATGTATGTAGAAACTGTACGGTAGTGAAATGTACGACTGGTATCCCACTGTTGAGGTTGGCAGCACTGTCAAAAATTTTCACTTCCTTTCCTCAAAGCCCATCCATACCCAAAAGGCAAACTTGTGACTTCAATATCTACAAGCTCTGTAGAAAAGAATGCTTGAAATAAACTTAGTAGGTGTTTTTTTTATTTCCTATAACTTTGACAATACACACTTTCGTCGTAAAATGCATACTAAGGCCACAATCTTAAAAAATCATTTTTTATCACTAAAGCACAGGACGCTACGAATTCCAGCAGACATGGCACTTACCCTACCTTGTAGAACATCAAAAATGTAGTAAATCAGAGAATTTTTTTTAACAAATAGTGAAAATTTGGACTAATAAACTACTATTTCCGGTGGTCCGTCTTTGATCAAAATGTCCACGTCAGTTTCCCTAATGGTACCTAACTTAAGTTCCAAGTTACAACTTCATACGATATTCCATTCATGAGATATTTTGTTTACGTAAAAAACTTACTTATAAGGGATCCAGGAGGCCTGAAAACGAGTATTTCTGATAAAAACTATACTTTGAAAAGTTACTATGAAAATAATACCTTCCTTCCCAATATATTCAAACAGGAAAAGAGAATATTTGTGGCATCATTCAAACGTTATATTTAATAAATGTACCTGTAGTATTGCTTAAAAGCAAAACAAACCCAAGCTAAAAGATTAATACAAAATATTAATTAAAAACAGAAATGTTCTATTTTATGCCCCAGCAAGAATTAAGAAATTAATACAGTAATTGAATAAAACTTACTCTTTTACAGCACTTTCCTTACTTTGGGGTTCAATAGATAATGGAATTTTAAAAACTTTCGCTATTTCGTTTAAGGTATTTAGCGGATTCTGTTTGCAAATGTAAGGTATAACTAAAAACCCAAAAGGTCCTGTGGTTGATTTAATTTTCTCTAAAGTGATTACATCTTCATTTGTTGAATAAACTTCTTGTTTCAATACAGAATCATTTTTTGGTCTATGATCCTCATTAAAATTTTCTGAATACGATTTACCACTTCTATTGCTTTTCATTGATATGGATGCAGTAGGACAGGGTTGGTCATTACAGCCGATCCTGAATTCATTTTCGCTTTTTTGCCGAGAATGATTATCCTGTGAATTGCAATCAGGCCGACCACCAGTTGTAGAGCGATGATGGGAACGATTACGTTCTCTATCAGAATAAAAATCATCTTCTGTAAACTGCTCTGATTTACTATCATAGAACTGTTGATTAGATGGTTCAGCTCTTTTAATCTGTCTATCAGAAAATAAATTAGTTTCTTGTTCATATCGACTACCACGTTGGTAGTATATTGATCTAGAATCAGAATGCTCTTTTTGCGATAGTAAGTCATCTCTCTGGGAGTACGGCTCAGTATCTGTGTTAGATCTATGATAAGGATCACGACGATTGCTAGAATAAAAATTCTGAGATCTTTTCTCCGAGTATGAATCACTACTTCGGGAAGACTGCCTTGCTTCATCTCTATCATAACTGAATCGCTGATAACGTGATGATTCTAAATCAGCATCAGGCTTATGAAAATAGGAATCATCTTGAGTAATCTGATTTGAATTAATGTTTCTATTATCATTATAATGCCGTGGATGAAATGATTCAGACCTTGAAACTTGTCGTTCATAAGATACATCTCTACTTTCTCTAAAAAACCTTTCAGAATTTAATTTGCTACTACTGGAAGCTTCATGGTCAACATTCCTTTGTTCTGAGTAAGACTTATATTTTTCATATGGATAATCTGGTTTCCCAGCATTTTTATGAAACATAGATGAATGACCACTTTGTCTACTTTCATAGTCATTTCCTAAGCGTCCATGACTACTAGAATATTCTCTAGAATAATCTGAATTCTCAGATTTGTATCTAACATAATCACTTTCTGATCTAAATCTTTTGTAGTCTGACATTCTTGATCTTGTCTGCAATTAGGTAAATTCTGAAAAAATACAATTATTTCTATTAAAACAACATACAAAATCAATTCCCTCGATGCTAGTAGACTAGCACCTAGCAAAATAGTATAATGCAAAAGAACAACTAGCAGCTCGTTTAGTTAAAAAACTAGCATTCACTTGTACGCTAGTGACTTCATATGTTTGATTTTACTAGCACTAGTAGGGGAGAAAAGGTCACGAGATTGCCTAGCTCTAGTAAACTATAATTTGATTCATGAAAGAAAACACGTGTCTTTAAAGAGCAATATCTTTTGAATCGTATGTAAAAACAATTGTGATACATCAAATTAAAGCTTGTTTTATTGTTGGTTACAGGATTACATTAACATATAATACTTTGTAGCCCTGTTGTGTGTTTAGGTCATCAGCCACAATGCTGGTTTGAACCTGTAGAGGTTTTACTAAGCAAAACGAGGAGTGAGGTGGTTTACCATTGCCTTCCTCACTGAGTGGAAAAGTACGCTTATCAGCATGCCAGGCCCTCTGAAAAGTACATATTTTCCACTCTGCAAATGACACCTTCACTTAATTCACCACAGGGTCTGGCTGTATAATGAAATTCATTACTTTCATAGGAGATAACTCTGATTAGTGTCTTTTACACCTCTACCTCTTCTATTCTTAAATGATTCAGTCATTTAATTGGCTGACCATGTGATAAGAAACAGAACTATTTATTTTAGCCCTGCAACAAACAGGTGAGTGTAAATAATTTGACACCCCACCTGTCCGTTGTGGGCAGGTAGGTTTGTAGCCCTATACATTTTAAAGTACGTGTGAATGAAGTAATAGTACCTTGAAGTTGGATATAGGTACTGAAAAAGTGGTTACAAACAGCGTAGTTTTATGCATAATTCGTTATATTTAACACACTATTAATTTCCGAAAATTTTTATTTAAAACTGTAACCAACAATAAAACAAGCTTTAATTTAATATATCGTAATTGTTTTTACATACAACAATTAAAGATATTGCTGTTTACTATCATGAATCGGACTATAGCTCAGTGTGAACATTTGAGCTCTACTAGTACAGCAATACACAGTAAAACTCACGTGTCTTCAGATCACTGGCATTAATTCACTAGATCTGAAGCACTAGATCTGGCACTAGATCTGAAGGAACTGTCACCTACGCACTGGTAGGTCCTGCTAGTAGTAGCATCTAGTAAACTAGCATTGTGGGACTACGACTTTATGGGAACGAACAACTAGCAGCTAGTTTAGCTAAAGCACTAGTATTTACTAGCTCGCTAGAAACTTTGAACATGTTTGATTTTACTAGTACTAGTAGGGGAGAGAAGGTCACGTAATTGACTAGCGCTAGCAAACTAGCTCAGAGTGAACGTAAGCTCCGTGGGAACCATCACCTACTTGCTAGTAAATTAGCATTGTGGGAATGGGCCTTTAATGACAAACAAACCAGACAATAAGACAGATTCTTTAGATTAAGAAAGAAAGTTAAGATCTGAGAGAATGAAGCTAACTAGCTAACAGTAAACTGAAGAACCCTACCTACAAAACTGGCTAAGCATCAATCATTAATTAACATTATTCTTTTAGTCCCTGTGGTGAATGAAGTGAAGGTGTCATTTGCAGAGTGGGAGATATGTGCTTTTCAGAGGGCCCGGCATGCTGATAAGCGTACTTTTCCACTCAGTGAGGAAGGCATGGTAAACCACCTCACTCCTCGATTTACTTAGTAAAACCTCTACAGGTTCAAACCAGCCTTTTGGCTGATGACCTAAACAACATTCTTTTCGTAAATTCATTAAATTAGCAGTAACTGATTTTTTAACAACAACTCAATCTGAAACTTTCTAATTTTTTGAAGTGTATTTGAACAGAGACTGGACCATGTATCACATAAAACAGCTACTAATGATTAACAGAAACCACCGATTAACAAAATGTTACTGGAAGCGATGAAAATGCTTAAGATCATCAGATCTACCATTATTTTTTTCAAAATTTCGGTAATTGCACTATTGTTACAAAACAAATTAAAATTATTTTAGTTTTATAAAAGAAGTAAACAAACCAATAGTGAAAGTGAGGTTATGTACTCTTTACAAGAATTGTAATAAATCCGTAAATAATAAATACAGAAATCCTCACAATAATTACCAACAATTACCTTAAACGTTTAACTTAATCTAAATATTCAAAGAAACAAAGTAGATAATTTACCTCAAATATTTTAATACAAATCTCGCCAATTTACTTACCCATCCGAAATAGCCACTGACAGTTGAATTATGCTACCACTTCACGAAGACTAAATAAGAGGGAGGATTCTGACCATAAGCTCTGCTGTAAAAAAAACATACAAAAATTTCCTAATTTGATAAATTTTTGCTATTTTGGCAACTTTTTTTTACTTTATTCAAAGTCGCATCAACAGCTCGATCATTAGCGACTACAGTGGGACATGTAACGGTGGGTTTTGTCTTGTGAAAATATTCAGATCCTGGCCGGGAATCGAACTCCGGGCCTTCGTGGTAGCATAGCGTATCTCTTCTATACGCTATGGTGGTAGGCTAGCGCGCTACAACTACGCTACGGAGGCGGTCAGAGACTATTTGTCGCCATATAGTATACTCTAAGTCAAAAGGTCATTTTCAAATTGAATCATTACGTCTAACAATCAAAAAATTTAATGAATAAGAATTACATATATGAAATACCTATGTCAATCTTGATAAGAGACAGGTTCGAAGAGAAATAAAAATATTTATAAGCCGTTTTAATAACAACGCGCGTTGGCTATTCGTGACGTGCATGTGCAACCCACCGGGTTGATCAAGTGGTGAAGTCGCCGTTGCGGTCAGCTATTTTAAGTGATTCACACACCAACTTCGAAAATAGCGGAGTTGAAAACGTTCTGGTTCAATTCAGTAAAGGCTATTATTGTTAATTTTATACGGATTTGGGGTCTTTCCTGTTATCTGTCCACAAGATCTGCGTCTGCATCTGGTTTTTAAGAATGTGATGCACACACCTCTCTTGAATAATTACCCCAGTCAACTCTTGTACAATAAATAATCTCGAGTTCTTTATCACAAAAAATAATTAACGGAACCATAATTTTCTTACAAGGCATAAATAATAAGCACTTTTTTGCGAAATTATAATTTTGAACCTTTTTATACTTCGAAGCTATTTTGACGTGCGACATGATGATTTTTAATATCTCCAGCGTGCTCTATTATTGAGCTGTAAAACCATATTGTGGTCTTTTCACACAACTTGGATTATAAAGTAATAATTTATCTTGAAAAAACCGCACCGCCTCTTCCTCGGTACGAACTGCTAACTCCAACAGATTCATTTTGAATTAAATTCGTAAGTACGAACTTCAAGTGGACCGCAAATAAGCTGAGATCAGGTCAAAGTGATTAATTTGAAAATTAATTAGCTAGTTACACAGTTACCTACTATACTAGAGTAACCGTGGGTAGTTCAAACAATGAAACGAAACTGTAAGTGTGGGAGGATATGGTGAATAAATGTTGAGGGAGATTTGCGGGAATGAAGTCATGAAAATTGCATGTATTAATGTTGTTATGACAGGAGTTCATTGCTCACTGTACATCAATGGTTACAGAAATTGGCTTGTTGTACAATACTGCTTGTAGACATATAACAGATATGACCCCGGATTTGAAATACGAGAGTGGTTGCCAGTGCACTTTGTTGGTTGGGGTTCAATTGACCATACTCTTCCAGGAATGAAAAAAACAAAATAATCAGCCTGATTCCGTTTATGACTACGCCTCATTTACACCTCATACATATAATCTTTATTTCATTGGGTCATGGGTGCTTGTTGCTCTTTAATTGAACAGATTGCAACGTACACACGTAAGGGATTAAAAAAAGAGCATTGGCAAGTTAGCACCAGTGACGTAACGACAATTGTGAAGAGGTCGTTGTCACCCTCGTATTGTAATAATTTTGGCTGTTAGCGATTACGTTAGGTTTTGTAACTTGAAAGGTCAGTTTTGACCGATGGTAGTCATTTTCAGATCCTAGCTTGGAATGGAACCTTGTAGTTCCGCGTTGTAGGTTATCGTGCTAACCACTTCGCTGTGGGGACGTCCAATTATAATTTTCTACCTACTTTAAACACAGTAATAAATGGTCTGTAAAGACTCCTTATAGTTCCTTAAATATAATGCCTCTCAAATTTTATTTTTCTAATCCGTCCAATTACCAGCAAATCGATACTTTAAGAGTCGTGCATCATTTCTACTTCACTAGCAGTTGCTTCCATAGGTAATATATATAGAAGATTTGTAATCTCCATGTATTAGGCTTTTCCAAGATCAGACTGCAGCGCGACTATCGGTTGCTTCTGTTCGCAGTTGCGTTGATGTTTGCGAAGCATGATGTTTCTGTTGTCTTTTTTAAGCAGGAACTTTTGGACTGTATTACGTTCTTTAAGTTTTAATTTGTTTTGTTTTTTAACATTTATAAGTGAATTTACAATGCATTAGTATTTTTTCAAAAATTCAGAATGAGTTTTAATAAAGATTGGGATATTACTAAATACAGGTCCAAACATGAATCTTACGACCAGTGGAAATTGAAGCAAGATTTTTTGCTGAAGTATAAACATAAATATCCTGAAGCAAAATTAGTTAGCCTTGCACAAATGTTTTACAACATTGAATGGTTTGGATGCCAGTAAGTTTATGTCTAAATGTTGTCTAAGGATATTAGGTTAATTGGAGAAGGACCCTCTCTGGTCCCTTGGACTTGTGTCTTGTTTACAACCTTTGTAGGTTTCAAAGGTATATTGCCAGATAGAGCTGACGCGATATTTAATCTACTATGTAATAAGCAGTGCAGTGAGCTTTTGTACACTGGGACTCCCTATTGTATTTAATAGGTAATCGTACAAAAATCCTTATGCCCTGTTATAATCAACCCAACTCTGTAATTTTTTAATTTTGCAAACAAGATTATACAGTTCCTCAGCAGTACTACTACAACCACCTTTTGTTAGATATTGTTCTTGTGATTTTTATTATACAGCAAAATAAATAAGTAGGTCTAACAATGATACTTAAGTTACATAGAATATAACAAGATGTTTAGGTTAACCATTTATTTGAAAAGTATATTTAATTATATTAATAATAAAATTACAGCTCTAAATAATCAGTATGAAAAGTAAAACAAAGAGAAAGAAACTGAATGTTGATATACAATGATAACCATTAAACTTGGATTGATTTTATTAGTTACAGTTAGGAAATGCAACTGAATTGGTAGGCAGGAATTTGGGTATACCGGAATTTGTGGTGAAATAAATGAGAAGAATAATATTGATGAGGTAATTCAATAATTGTTAACACTGCTACTGTAAATGTGACAATGGTAGCTACTATGTGCATGCTTGCAAATCTGTAAATATTAGACAAGTACAGGGTGTTTCCGTAGACCACAGACTGTTTAAACATTTGGATCTATTCCGTTATTTCACTTCATCAAAATATCGTGTGAATGCACCTTTACTGTTCGACCCGGCACGTGCTCAGTACTGTCGACCAGCAATCGCCTGTTTCTGTTATTTTCGGTTGTTTTCATTTTTATTTTATTTTTGTTTGTTTTGTTCTTTACTCTTTTACAAGTTTCACAAATTATTTACAAGTTTTATTTTACAAAGTACAAAACAATTAAGATCCAACAATTACAAAACATTAAAATTTAAAAATGCAGAAAAAACACAAATTTTTAAATATTACATCTTTGCACCAATTAATTGATGCATACTCTGCACCAACTGTAAATGAAAAGAATGATTGTTCGATAATCCAACTTCGTATTAGCGAGAAATGCGTCGCTTCTTAGAGATTTACTAATTCTGCAGATTGCTTTATTACATACCCAACAATCCTGGCCAGTGGTGTTAACATCATATCATGTCTATTTAAAGAAATAAATGGATTATGCAATATATCTTTATCTTGAAGGAAACATATAGCTCTTTCCTTAGTAGAAATAATAGGAACCAATTCCAAAAGATTCATTATGTATTGAACAGAACACATAGGAAGCAAACAAGCAACGAATATGTATTAATAAATGTGCAAACAATATCTACAATTAATTATAGTGAGTGGGAGTCATCAGTAATAATAATAAAGATGCGTTTACAAGAGACAACTTTACGGTTAAAGATGATGTGATCTGAAATAACGGAAAAGGTCCTTTTATCCTTCTAATCAAAAAAAAAAACAATTCACTTATTTTCTGTCATGTTGTTTTGTACATGTAGGCGACTGACGAAAAGAGGTATGATCACAAATCTATAGCTATATGCGCCTTTTCAGATTGGACAAACTTTACTACAGTGGAACCCCGCTAATCCGAAAACCCGCTTAATCCGAACCCCTTTTGACCCCAAAAAAATTTAAAAAATATATTAAAATAAAAAAATTTTACTTACGGAAACAAAATAGTAGTATAAATTCAGTACTGTAAATATGAGTAGTTTACTCATGAACGCATTATTGATCACTTTTCACAAAGTCAGTTATCTTTTGTTGGCGGAGTGATGAGAACCTAGCAGACGTCGCTGAATTTAACCATCGTCTCATAAACATTACGTCTGCAGGTGTAGCGTTAGGATGCTGCCCTATGTACTGCAGTGATTTCTCCATCGCTTTGCTGCTTCCGTGTGTGAAATCGCTGGGGATCCATCTGGTTCATCTTCCACATATTCGTCTGAATCATGATTAATTATTGAAACAATTTCCTCATCAGTTATAATTTAATCTTTATCTGCCGACAACCACACTGGAACATCAGTGTCATCAGTTTCTTCACAGCCTGAGATTTGTTTCATAAGATCAATAACTTCGTGTTTCTCATCTGTATTTTCTGATAATTTCGTGAAGTCATAGGGAAAGAAAGTGACTGTTGAGCTATAAATAACATAGGGCACACCGGCGACTGTCAATGATCTTCACGCTTGCAAACGAACAAAAACTATTGGAATGGTGCAATCGCTGCGTCGGGCAGAGGTACAATTCTGTAGTTCGTAATTACTGTAGGTAGTGTTTTAAACATTTTTGTTTTTCTGTTTTAAATGGCTAGAGAAGTTTATTTAATTTTTTTTATACCTTTATCAGTATTTGGTTACAAGTTCAGTAGTCTATTAATGTTTCCAGCATTATGCCTATTATAACATGTAATAGGTACATTTTATAAAAATGTTTCTTGGAAAAACCCGGATAATCCGAACTTTCTGCCGATCCGAACGGGGTTCGGTCCCAATTAGTTCGGATTAGCGGGGTTGGACTGTATTAGTCACTTTAAAGTTTTTGTAGTTCAGAATAATATAGGAATTATTGCCTACATATTGTGTAAAATGTTTTATCCATACCTATAGATTTTTAGTTATCTGAATGGGCCTGTCAAGTCTGATATGAGGGAACGTATTGTGTATATTGTCTACCATTTTGTTTTTTACAGGTATTCAAGTAAAACTATGAAATTAATACAAGATCTAACAAGAGATTTGGCATATGAACATCGTAGAACAAAACAACATAATATAAAACGAACACTTGTCAGTGCGTCAAGTGCTGCAAAACGGAATATTAAAGGTTTGTAACTCACCATTTGTTGTGTAATCTATGTAATTAAATAACAATAAAGGATTTACAGTTTGTAAAAATAATAATTATTACAATAGAAAAAACTCAATGGCGGTAATGCAGTACAATTAGTATAAGGGTGCCAAAATTTTAAGTAAATTAATAAAAATCTGGTGTGAAACAATCAAAAGATGTTCTCTTGCCAATGTAAATAATGAACAATATAACCAATGTTTAATCATTAATAAAGAATGTAAAATGAAAAACTTAACCTAATAATAATCGTGAGTGAATAATGTAAAATGAAAACCAACCTCTGTTTGGCTTAAAAATATGGAAAATCACTAATTGTTGCTTAAATATAATCTGTAGAAGAGAATGCTTGAAATCAAAGGTGAAGTTTTTACTTTCTCTTGCCTGTATGATTATATAAGAAGGAAAGTATTGTTTTTATATCCAATTGTTAAAATTGAGTTTTCACCGGATATACAGGTTTTCAGACCCCCTGAACCCAAAAAACATGTTTTTAGTGATTTATTTGTCTGTATGTGTGTATGTAAACAAAATATCTCAAGAACGGAACACCATATGAATTTGAAACTTAAAACTTAAGTTAGGTACCACTAGAAGACGCGCCACACACATTTTCATCAAAATGGGTCAACCGGAAGTACAGTAAGTCCTCGACTTACGAAGTAAATGCATTCGTAACAGACATTTGTAAATGGGAATGTTCGGAAGTCAAAAATTAAGGTAATATGCATTATTAATGTTCTCGAAACGTTCTAAAACATATTAATTTACACATGTAAAAAACTAATATGTCTAAAACATATTAATTAACACATATTAATTTGTACATTAGGGCCTACATACAATATTTAGGCCCTACATGAAACATTTTAATACTGTACAGTAAAATAACATATTACTAATTACCAAAATTTAGGTTTAAAAAAATAAGTTAATCTGTAACACGTCAGTTCAAACGAATTTAATTATCAAAAAAATTGTTAAATTACAGTAGATATTGAGAATATTACAGAAAAATAATTACAGTTTAAAAAAATTATATATCATACAGTTTCGTAATTTATTGTTGATTTAATTTACATAAATTATTGTTCTGTTGGTACTTACTTCATGTTCCATTAACTGTACTGTACGGCACTTACTCACTTTTTCGATGTCAATGGTACAACTAAATTTTCTACTTAATTTGTCTCATCTTTCTTTTTAAAAACTGCTTAATGGAAGTCTGAGAAGTTACCTGCCTCTTGTCCAATATCACTTTGTAGCATGTAAGAGCTTCATGTACAGCTGCTGAGACTCTTGCAAATCTGACATTATTGGAATCTTGTGTCTCGAAACAAGCGAGTGACTTTTTCATCAAATTAAACCCTTCTTCTAATTGCTTTACTGTAAATTTCTTTAATTCCTCTTCATCAGCATCATCTTCATTTGGTTCTATTTCATGAGCTGTGAGTTCCATTAGCTCTTCATTTGTTAGCTCTCATGCACGACCTTCTAATAGCTGGTGAACGTCTTTATCCTCCAGTTCCAAATGTAGCTGGTTCCCCAGATCGACAATGTTATTCACTTCTTCCTGTTTTTCATTTTCCTCTACAACAATATCCCGTACTACATTAGTAAAGAAATGAGGACACAGATTCTTCCACGCCCCTTTCATATTTGACGTCCTTATTTCAAACCACGCAGCAGCGAAGTTTATTACAGCTTCATAAACATAATTTTTCCAAAATTCTTTTAGAGTGATATGATTTTCGCCGTTTGTCGCTTTGATTGCTTGATGAAATATGCATCGTAAATAATACCTTTTGAGTGTTGTAATAATGCCTTGGTCCATGGGTTGTTACAGGGATGTTGTGTTAGGCGGCAAATAGACAACCTTCACATCGGTATGGAAATCATCTAACTTTGGTGGATGGCCTGGTGCATTTTCAAGGATCAACAAAATTTTAAAGGGAATATCAGATTTCTTGCAGTATATTTTAATCTCGGGCACAAAATAATGGAGAAACTAGTCCTCAAACACAGATAACTTAACCAAGGCCTTAGCGTTAGATTTCCATACAACAGGCACAGAATCCTTAGAAATGCCTCTTATACCCTTTGGATTTTTGGCTCAATAAATTAAAAGAGGTTTTAGTTTGTAGTCTCCGCTACAGTTGCCTCCAACCATTTACGTCAGCCTACTTTTTGCGGCCTTGTAGCCAGGCATGGTTTTTCTTCTTTTGAAATATATGTACGATCTGGCATTTTCTTCCAATATATAGCCATCTCATCTACATTAAAAATTTGTTGTGGCAAGTATCCTTCCTCTTTTACAATACTTTCAAAGGTTTTTGTGAATTCCACAGTGGCGACTTGATCAGCACTGGCAGCTTCACCGGTTACTTTGACATTGTGGTAATTATTACGCTTCTTAAATCTTTCAAACCAACTGTGACTCGCTATAAATGTTACGCCGTTATCCCATTTCTTTGCTTTTAAGTCTTCATACAAGCTTTTTGCTTTCTCTTGTATGAGAAGAAGACTAAGAGGGATTCGACGGTGTTGGTGATCTTCCATCCATAAGCACAACATATTTTCCATCTCTACCATACTCGTATCTCTTCTCTTTGTAATAATTGTAGACTGCATAGCAGTGCAACTTTTAAGATGCTCTTAGATGTGAACTTTATCCTTCATAACTGTTGCAATAGTAGACCGGTTAGTTTCATATACGTGAGCAACATCTGCCATCTTCTCTCCATGATCACGCTTAATTATATCAAGTTTGTTCTCCATTGTGATTGTCCTCCTTTTCTTTTCTCTGCACTTGACATTGTCACCACTTTTACGTTTTCCAGCCATATTACATTAGCGAAAAAAACTTCACAACACAAAAACAGAACTAATTTTTAAATAAAACAAAAATATGGTAGGCTCCCGCACACAACACATACACTATGAAAGTACTAGCTGAACAGATATCTCAACCAGCTCGAACATCAGCCTCCCCCACACACACACGGGTTCAATGCCTTTCCGTTCCACAAGGCCGCACTTCATAGGCCTATTCATTTCGTCTAGAGCTTTGTTCGTATCTTCAAAAGTTCGTAAGTCGAGGACTTACTGTAGTAGTTTATTCATATCGTTTTTCACTTTTTTGCAATTTTTTTTCGAAAACAGCTCCTACGAGTTTTTTTTTAAATCGCCTTGTTTACTACTTTTTTTTGTGTTTTTAATGCTCTACAAGATAGGGTAGGTGCCATGTCTGCTGAAATTCTTGGGAAGGCTGTTCTCTTGTAGAAAAAAATGTTTTTTTTTTAAGATTGCGGCCTTAATATGCATTTTAGCACAAAAGTGTTTATAATAGAAGTTGTAGACAATTTAAAGACCTACAAATTTTGTTCCAAACGTTTTTTTTGTATAACGCTTAGTTTAATGGTAATTAGTGATTTTCTATTATTTTTTTTCATGAAAATCTGTAAAAAATCTCCCACCACTGTGCATTGATACTATTCCCCTGTTGTCGAACCAGTTATTAATGATAATTGATGTTGCTCCCACTATTACAGAGGTTGTTAGTAGGGGAACTCTTCTCCAATCTTCAGTTAGCGCATGTGCATCGGCAATTTTTTACTATTTTCTTAGACTCTAAAACGCTCAATGTAATTCAGTAAACCTCAAATCAATGACAACAACAAAACTTTTTTTGTAGCCCTGGAACTAGCAGATCGAGTGGAAATAATTTAACACTTCATCTGCCTTATATGGGAAAAGACCATATTTAAATGATAAATTAATAAAAGTATTTTCATTTCAGGATTATATTGGGATAATAATGATGAAGATGCATACGATAAAATGTTCCTTTTTCCTGAAGAAGACGTTGAAAGTAGAAGTGCTTCCCCGTACTCAAATGCCAGTAATGAGTATGTACAAAAAGTTGTCTGTTCTGATAATTCTTCAGCGATTGATATTAAAGATCAGCGTTCGGTTTCTAGAAAATTTTGTGATGGTATGGTTACTATTCACAATGAATATGCTACAGATTATCAGGAAATACGTGATAATTTTGCTAGACGAAATGACCGTGAATTTAGGGATGTTTATCATAGAAATGCTGAAGATTATGGTAACATTTCCAGATATGATGGTGAAGATATTAGATTTTGTGATGATGACCGGTATAGAAGTACACAAGAATATAACAAAGATTATACTAGGAAGAAAAATGAAGACAATAATTCAGTTCTTCATGGTGAAGAGAGTAGATTTCATGATAATAAGTGGTACAAGAGTACGCAAGAATATGACAAAGATTATATTAGGATCAAAGATGAAGATGATCATGCAGTTTCGTATGACTATTTTAAAACAGATAGAGAAAATTATTCAGAATATTATAAAAGACCTGTCAATGAAATGCGTTGCAGTACGGATAGACAGCCATCACAATTTAATGATGATATTGATTTAATAGATAATTTTGAAAATAGATTTAATAAAGAAAAACAATCGAGTAAATTTGTTGATAAAATGAGAAATACTGATGATATTAAATATATTGAAAAGGATAAAAGTGAAAGTTTGTACACTCGAAGAACTAACAATGAACAATATCCACAAAGAAATCACTTGCAAGATCAATATAATGTACCTGAAGAAAATGTTATACCATCTTGCAGCAATGATAATCGTTTATTAAGAAATGACGAACGATGGAATCAACACAGTGATTTTAATGAAGATGAACCAAATACCGGTGAACGCTTTGTATTCACACCTCAAAATAAAACTAATACAGAAAGTGATGGGCAAAGAAATAATCATTTTAATCCTTCATTTAATTGTATATCAAATGCACCATATAATACAAATTATAATCCGTCTGTTAACTACACTTTGAACCAGTCATATAACCCTAGAATGTGTAGACCACCATCTCCAAGTGCGAATGCTTATCAAAAAAATATGAACAACACAAATAATTTTGGTGGTCCACAAAATGCTTTCCAAAAAAATGCTACAATGCAAAATACTCATTCATCAGTGAATAATAAAATATTCTCATTAGAAAGTATAAAATCCTGTACTGAACCATATGGTCTATTAGTTGTGTATTTATTTGAAGATGAGCATTCTCTTAACGTGTTGACTAAAACTGCAAACTTTTTTAAAAAAAATATAACTAGTAAGTTTTTTCCGGTTCCTGATGGCTGGTAAGTTTTTGACACTATTAAAATATTTTGTTTATTGATTATTATTGAACTTCTTAGTCATTAAATCTTAAGACCTAAGACTAAATTATCTTGTCATTGAAATTTTTGAATGTTGTTTTTTGCGTATATTTATATTTTACGAGGTTGGGCTGATAACTAATGCACACATGCTTGTAGAATGCAAACAAAAACAAATAGCAAGTTCATATAAAAAACAAATGAAAGTAAAATTCCTAACCTTCAAAATCATGTACTTATTTTTCAACATAGTCACCTTTAAGCATTACACATTTCTCTCAATGTAAAACAAGTTTGTCCATTCCGACACTGAAAAATGTTTCCGACTTTTCTTGAACCCAGGACGCAATAGCAGCCTTTACCTCATTGTCTGAGCTGTAATGATTACCCTTAAGGTCTCTCTTGAGTAGAGGAAAAAAATAAAAATCATAAGGTGTGAGGTTGGGAGAAAAGGAGGGCGTGGAATCGGTTCAAACTTCAGGTTTGTCAGTGCCTCTTAAATTGCACATGAAGTGTGTAGATGACCATTGTCATGTTGGAAGATTATTGGCGCCAGGCTGTCTCTAACAAACTCGACGTCGGAGGTGTTTTAGTGTCTGTATGTACTGAGTAGAATTTACTGTTGCAGTAGAATTAGATCTTCAATGAGTTTGCGATGATTATCATCTGTGACAGTGATTGGACGTCCGCTATGTGTTTCATTAACAATTGAGGCTTTTCCAGGTTGGCAATCATGAGATTTTATTACCCATCGATTTACTGTAGACCTATCAACAGTATCGTCACAATAAACAGCCTTTAAACAACGATGACTCTCACTAGGAGTCACTTTTTCAGCAGTTAAAAATTCGATAACAGCACATTGTTTAACTCGCGTTGACATAGCACCAAAACACGACACCATACTTCCACTACTCAAAACAAACTGGATGAATGCAACATTTTCAAACTGCGCAAGCCTATTGAGGAGAAATAGTACTTCCAAATGCCATCAGGTGCGCTTCTGAAGTTCATTTTATTCGCGATTTACAAGCATGTACGCATTAGTTATCAGCCTACCTTCGTACGAGAACTTGTACAGAATGATTACAAATGAAATAGACTCTTTCGATAGCCTATAGAAAATGAATTTTTTAAAAGTTAAGATGAGAACTTATATGATTATATAGAAGAATTCTCTAAGTTTTTATTTACAAATGTACAATGTGTGCACCATTTGTACCTAACACAACAGATATCAACACGATTAGTTAAATTCTTCGCACATACGTGCAAGCATATGATGGTCAACTGTAGCGAGAGCATTTGCGGTACATCGTTTTAAATCATCAATATTAACAGGAAGGGGTGGTACAAAAACTTTGTTTTTTACATAACCCCATAAGAAATAGTCGCAGGGCATTAAGTCTAGACAGCGAGGTGGCCAATGCTTGCATACTGTGGACAATTCGAACTGGCACAACTCTTGCTCTATGTGTACACACAGTTCCCCGCATAAAGTATATCCATAACTTATTCTTTCAACAAGGTCTACAAATTTTAATGTACGCAGATGCCTACAACCTTATTTCATTGTACAAATATACAAATAATTATTTTATTTTGAAATATCTATTTAATTTGTATGAGTAAAACTATAAATTACAAGAACTAAACTGCAAAAACTCACTAAACTATACAGACGCATGCAACAAACTAAACAAATTTGAATGTATAATGAACAGAAAATCATATGTGAAAACAAATTAAGTCATGTCATTATGTGTGACAGATTATTAATAACAACCGTGAAAACAAAGTGTAGTGGCCGTGCGCGAGTCACACATTACAGTAGCGATTGTATGCTTTTGTGACTGCGAAGAGTGGAGTAGATAAACACCGAGCCTGCTTGTGGCAATTCGAATTGTCCAAGGTATAAACCATGTTTTCCTCACTTGTACGGCCAATGGATCATCCAGGAAGGCGTTATTCCAGATAATTTCTGACCTGTGAGTGCCAGTGAGGTGGAGCTCCATCTTCTACTAAAATGAAATTGTCGCTATCTTCGTGAAGTTGAGGCGTTAGATATTCATATAACATGTCCAAATAAATTACTCCGGTTACAGATACCTTATGAATAAAGAACGGCCTGTTGACCTTTTCATGAAATACAGTGTAAACACGTTCACTTTAGGGGAATCACATGTATGTTGTAAACTTGCTCTTGGGTTTTCTATGCCTCATATTCTGACATTATCTCTATTTAATTTTCCACTGATGTGAAACGTACATTCATCACTTAAAATAAGGCGATGAAAGAAGGCATCGTCATTTTCAACACATTCCTGCAACTCCGCACAAAAATCTGTACATAAGACTTTATCTCCGACATTTAAACTTTGTATAAACTATAATTTGTAAGGTGTCATTTTTAAATGTTTCAGCAGAATTTTCCATACAGCTGGTTGAGGAATTTGCAATTCTAAACTTGCTGATCTAGTGTATTTGCTTGGGTTATGTATGTGACATCATGAACACGATCAATTTATTCTTCTGAAACGGGAGGTCTTCCAGTATTCTTCCTTTTGCACACACACCAAGTGTTTTCGAACTATTTATACCAGTCATAGATTGATTGCCTTGTTGGTGGTGATTTACCGTATTTAGTTCAGAAACATCACTACATGACACTTACCAAGTTTGTTTTGGCTAATTTGAGTACACAAAAAGCTTTCTCCTCTGCAATAGCGGCCATTTTGCCAGACTAAGATCATGACACAACAATCAGTGAACAGCAACAGTTGTACTAACATTAACTTCAAAAAATTCCCTGTAAACCTTTATTGTATTCAAATACACCAGTTTAAGTTTTTAGAGGCTACTGAAAGTGGTTATTTTATTTGTTATCACTCTGCATTATAAATGAGTATATATTTGAGAATATATTTATTGCACAATCGCACCCTAACAGGCTAATTTAAAGAATGGCGATGTTCATAATAGTAAGAGTCCTAAATTAGCAGATTCATAAACAGTTTTCCATTCTTTAAAAGATTGTCAATTTAAATTCTAAAGTGTAGGTGACATACTATAACGTAGTATGACACCCTGATTAATAACTATTTTATCTAATCTAATTCTGAGGTGTGGTAACTTCCAAGCCTGGGCCAGAAATTAAATCAAGGACTTTCTACTTTGCAGTATAGTGCTCAAACCAATGGATTCTAAAAATTGTTTTTATTATCTGTTTGACTAAAAATTTGTGATATTTTTTTGTTAGGAAATGTCAAATTTCTCTGAATAATTTTGTAATTAGTGAAGCCACAAGTGAAAATAAAAAGTTAAGTAGATCTCTTGCCTCTGATGCTGGAATTGAAGAGTTAAGAAAACATTATTATACACTTCAGGTAATTATTTATGATGATTTAATCAAATTTTTGGTCCTTAAACGAAAGGATTTGGTCTAAATAATTTTTTATATTTAGCATTAACTGTTCTATTCCCTGAGCAGTCACTATAACTAGATTCACAGATTTGCAAGCTTGGATGTAGCAACTGACATTGCCACACTTATGGTAGCATTGGCTTTGTTGGTTACGTGCTCGCCTCTCATCATGCGGTCTTGGGTTCGAATCCCATTCAGGCAACGCATATTTTCATACGTTACAACAATTCATTTCACCCTTCACAGTCTGCATTAGCAGTAATTGCAGAACAGTCGGACGTTAAACCAAAAAAAAAAAAAATTAAAATAAAATAATTATGGTAGCAGTGTTTACTATTATTTCTCTGAGGGAAATTTAGCGATAAAAATATTACCTCATCAATATTGTTTTTCTACTTTGTTTCCTAGTATTTATAAATTCTCATGAGTTACACGTGATTATTGATTATTGTGGTATGCACGTATTCAGTTTCTTTCTATTTGTTTTATCTTTCTTACTGATTATTTTGAGAAGCTGTGATTCTATTATTTATACAATAACTTTTTTCAACTAAATGGTTAACCTTAACTTATCTTGTTATACTCTAATGTTTGTATCATCTTTATTTATTTTTGCTGAATTAGATAAAAATTACAGGAACAATAACTTACATAATACAGTTTTATTATTTTAGAATTTAAAAAACTTAAAAGGCGTAGCTTGCTATGCTTGTACTGTTTTCGCCTGTCCCTCTCCTGTGCATCGATACCATTACCTTACTGTCGATTTAGCTGTTAATCATCCCCAAGGGTACGTGCGCAGCGCTGCATGCAACCACACTCATATAGTGTGCTTTGTGTCCAGTTTAAGAAAGCTTTACTAGTGGCACTCCAGTTGAACTATTAATGATGAAGCATTTGCATGACCATGCTTCATTCAAACACCACCTGTGTTTGAAACAGAAGACAGTGGACCAGTTCTTTGTTAACCTTTACAGTGCCAGCGTCCTAATATTACGATGTCAAGATTTATACTAAAAAATACCAGCGTCGTTCTTTTATTAGTATGTTGACTAAAAAATTCATAGGATTTTTATTTTTCACTTAATTTTTATAAACAACGTATGAAAATAATGAGTAAGAAATGTAGTTTGAAAAAAATACTTGTTGAGTTTTTTATGAATTAATTGACTAATATTGATATTAATATTGAAAACAGTATTTTTATTTTTTACAATACGTAAATAACTTTTTGTGATTTTTGCATAATTAAATTGCCTTTAAAGTGAAATTGAGTAACATAATTTTTTAGGGTGATTTGTTTTTTAAATTAAAAAGGAAATTTTCATAAAAATGTCTTCGTATAATTTTATTTTTAAATTGTAAGAAATATGTTCCAAGTTAAATGTCCATACAAGATCAAATTTTTTTATGAATAAAACAAAAAATCATTAGGATACCTTGAAAAATAGCCATGTTATGGATAGATATATAAAATGCTACAAATCGCACAAAAGTAGGCTGGCATTTTTTAGTCTAAATCTTGACGTCCTAATATTAGGAAGCTGGCACTGTAAGGGTTAAGAAATAGTTTGAAAAGTTATTTAATATTTTTTAATGTCTTTTAAACAATTCTATTTAATTTTGTTACAAAACACAGTTTTTTTTTTACTTTCTCTTGCCTTTATGAATATATAAGAAAAAAAGTATTGTTTTTGTGTCGATTTTTCCAAATTGAGTTTTCACCGGATCTACACGTTTTCAGAACCCTTGAACCCAAAAAACATGTTTTTAGCAGTAGATTTCAGGTTGTGCAGGATGTTTTGATAAGGATGTTTTTGAATTAAAATTTATAGTACATATTAAAAATGATTCGTTTTAATTTTGAAAAATTTTGTTTATTTCATTGATGGAATCTGTACTTAAATCTGTTCCTTGTGATTATTTTAGATGAAAAATTTTATCTATGGAAGGGGGATGATAGTTAATGCTCAAGGAGACCTTGTTCGAAGAACTGATAAACTTTCGAAAGGTGGCAGAGCTGCTCAAGCTGCTAAACAGAGTAATTTTGATACAAGTAAGCTAAATGTACCAGAAGGTGTATATCTTGGCAATGCTGTACCAACTGTGTTTGGAAGAGTTCAAGGAACTGATGAACTTTCAAAAGATGGCAAAGCTCATCAAGGTACTGAAAATCAGAGTAATATTGATACTGACAACTTTAATACAAGTCTGCTAAATGTACCAGAAGGTGTTTATCTTGGTAATGCTGTACCATTTGTGATTAAAAAAGGGTAAGTGACAAATTTTTACTTTCATTTTTTTGAAGTCTTTTCTTTTTTGTCATTGTATAAATAAAATCCTATTGAACATTGTCAATATTTATTAAAAACTCTGTTGTGAAATACCCACACAATTTTCTCTTGCGAATGTTAATAATTAAAAAATATATAACCTACGTTTAATCATTAGTAAACAATGTAAAATAAAAAACACATCTGCCAATTTAATCATGAGTGAATGAGTAAAATGAGAATCAACCCCTGTTGAACTTATAAAAATACGGAAAATTACATATTGATGCTAAAGTAGGCTCCGTAGAAACAAAATTCTTGAAATAAAAGGTTTAGATTTTTTTTATTTCGTACAACTTTAATTAATTGTATACATTTTTGCCCTAAAATGCTTAGTAAGGCTGCAAATAAAAAAAAACATTTTATTTTCCACGAGAGCACAGCCCCAAAAATTTCAGCAGACATTGCACTTACCTATCTTTTCGAGCATGAAAAGTGTAGCTAATAAGGAAATTTAAAAAAAAATAATTTAGGTACCATTTTTTTAGAAAATCGCAAAAAGTGAATAAACTACTACTTCGTGTTGACTGGTTTTGATGAAAATGTTCATGTTGGGTCCCCTAGTGGTACCAAACTTAAGTTTTAACTTTGCACAATATTCCTTTTTTGAGATATTTTGTTCAAACACACACACAGACACCAATAGCTAAAAACATGTTTTTTGGGTTCAGGGGGTCTGAAAACATGTATTTCTGGTGAAAACTCTATTTAAAAAAATCTACATGAAAACAGTACTTTCCTTCCTTACGTTATTTGTACTGGACAAGAGAAGTAAAAACTTATACGAGTGATTATTTAAGGAGAAAATCAATTATTGTATGTTTGTCCAGAACTACTAGTTTCCATTCTACATGTCGGTAATTGGGTTATTATTTTATTGTACTGACTTCTAGATGAGTTAACAATATAGACTTACTTTATAGAGTTCTTCTCTGCTTCTTCCATCATGTGAATTGAAGGGGTCGGGAGAAGACAGTGCTAACCCACATCAACATAATTTTACGCAATTTTAAAATTAAACTGAAATCTACAAATCATGTTTTTGAATATTTTGTTGAACATTGTTTTTTCTGTTAATCTACATTCTTAAGATCGTAAATATAGCATCCTGTTTAAAACATGCTGAACATTTTATTTTTACAGAATATTTAAGAAAAATCATGATAGAAATTTTGTGGGTTAGCACTTTCTTCTGCCGACCCCTTCAATTGTAGTGTGTCAACGAAGGCTTCATTTATGCAACTTAAAAACTGTCTCCATGATATTTATTTCATGTTGCTGCGACAGGCAACATGAAATAAATGTACAGCGATAACTATCACATCCATTTGGTGCACAAAGAAGGGTATCAGTCCTGCCACATGAAGTCACTGTGTATTAAATAATGGATCCATGCGTGTTAGTCTATGCTTATTTGAAGTGTAATGAAAGAAAAAATCTGGTGTGAAACACTCCACAACTTTCTCTTGCCAATGCAAATAATTAACAATATAACCTAACATTAGTAATAAAACATTAGAATTAAACAAAAACACTAACCTCAATAAAAATAACCTAATTTTAATCATTAGTTAAAGACGCTAAATAAAAATCAAACTCAGTTTGGCTTAAAAATATGGATCATCACTCTCACGCTAAAGTAGGCTCTATAGAGAAAAATGCTCTAAATAAAAGTTACAGATCTTTTAATTTCCTATAAATTTTATTGTAACTTTTGTCTTAAAATGCATTTAAGTCTGAAATCTTAAAAAAAATTGATTTTTTTCACATTTTCGTGAAAAAAACAAAAATTGCTAATTACTGCTAAACTAAGTGTTGTACAAAGAAATATTTCAAAGAAAAATTAAGGAATTTTAAATTCTCTACAAATTTTGGTATATACATTTTTGCACTAAAATGCATATTAAAGCCGCAATCTTAAAAAAAAATTTATGAGAAAACAGCCTTCCCAAGAATTTTAACAGACTTGGCGCCTACCCTATCTTGTAGAGCATAAAAAATGTCGTTTAAGAGGCGATTTAAAAAAAATTGTTGAGCCATTTTTAAGAAAATCACAAAAAAAATGAAAAATTACACCAATAAACTACTACTTCTGGTTGACCGATTTTGATGAAAATGTTTGTGTTGGGTCTGGTACTAGTATCTTACTTAAGTTTCAAGTTCGTACGATGTTCCGTTCTTGAGATATTCTGTTCACACAAACACAGACAAATCGCTAAAAACATGTTTTTTGGGTCCAGGGGGTCTGAAAATGTATAGATCCAGTGAAAACTCTATTTTGAAAAATTGACATGAAAACAATACTTTCCTTCGTGTATATTCATAAAGGCAGGGAAAGTTTAAAGCAGGATTGGGAAGACATCCAATCAGTCGAACCGTTTATCTTCTGCTATTATTTGTCTAATGCTGTATCTTCTTGCTTCCTTCCTTATACTGTTCTAAGAACATATCCCACAAACATGGCCTTATCCTCACCTCCATCAGTTAGTCAGAGTCTACTTTTCTGTTATCGCCAGCATTGTAACAAATACAAGGACAAACTGAAAACAGGGCACAGTTGGTATTCTGCCCTCAGGTTGGTAGCCTATACATGGGAACAATATGCTGTCGTGAATAAAACAGTCCCATCTATTGTTATTGCATATCAGCTGATATTTCATATTGGTTATTGCTTTTGTGCTAAAATGCATATTAAGGCCGTAATCTTAAAAAAACCATTTTTATCTATGAAAGAACAGCCTCCCCAAGAATTTCAGCCGACAGGGCGCCTACCCTATCTTGTAAAGCATAAAAAATGTAGTAAATGAGGCAATTTTTAAAGAAATCGTTGTAGCCGTTTTTGAGAAAATTGTAACAAAGTGAAAAATAACAGGAATAAACTATTGCTTGAGTCCCAGCTCCGTGTAGTTGGAAGGAATGCAGTGTGTTATTATAGTAGTGGGAGAATGAATGAGTTTGTACTGTTTCACAGCTGATGCATTTATAGTGGTAGCGTGTACTAACTAGACTAAAACAATATTCTTATCATCCGGTGGATTAATTTAACAAATGCCGACCGGATTATCAATTTGGTTGGATTCATAATATTTAACTTACCAATTTATATCAAAATATGTAAATAAATAAATGTAATAAATACAAACAAATATGTTAAATACAGAAAGTTTGAAAATGAATGTTTTGTATCAGAGTAATACAACAATCGTTCTCCCAGTATGCGTCACTCATTCATTATACCTCATCCGTACCCTTCACCCCGCAACTACACAGAGCTTGGAACCACACAATACTACTTTCAGTTGACCGATTTTAATGAAAATGTTAGTGTTGGGTCCTCTAATATGCTTTTCATGGTTGATGAGCTCTGCTGTTCCATGCGTTTAGACCAATCAGAACGTTTTCCAGCGTTGTCAGATTGTACCTGACAAACATTATGCGCGCATGTGTACAAGAGCCACAGTAGTTCACTCGTGTCTTGCATCTCGTACTGAACACATCAATTATAGAGCACGTTAACATGCAATACTGTAATAATAATATAATCAGCTGGTTGTATGCTCATAGGTTATAATTATTATTGAAAGACCAAAAAAATGGCTGACAAAATATATATCAGAGCTACAAGAGCAGGTATTGGCAACGTTCCAGACAAGTCATTGGCTAGCTATAAAGTGGGTAAAGGGCAATGCGTACATTCAGAGCTCATTAGCCTTGAAAAATATTGTAGAGGTATGTAACTTAAATTTTAAGTTTCAGTTACGTACAACGTGTTCTGTTCTTGAGATATTCTGTTCACACACAGACCAATCGTTAAAAACATGTTTTTTGGGTTCAGAGGGTCTGAAAACGTGTATATCCGGTGAAAACTGGATTTTGAAAAATCACCATGAAAACAATACTTTTCTTCCTATATAGTCATTTAGGCAAGAAAAAGTAAAATTAATAATTGTTTATAATTCCTGGTGTAGGTGTTGCTTATGCGATTCTACATTTACCATTCTGAATTTCATTTCCTGTGTTTCATTTCCCTTACTTTACTATGGTTTTCTTTTTGAAAAAAAATTATTACGTAGATATTACATTAACTGTACATTTCCTTTTTGTGGATGTTTCAGAAAAAAAACGAGTAAGCATAGAAATGCTAAAGGTAAAAAGCCTGCTCCTTGGCAAACTGGTGATATAGATTTGGAGAAAATGAAAAAATTGATATTGAATTATAAAGATGACAAATGGAATTATGATGATCTTGTATTCTCTACTGAATTTCCTACAAAAATGCGTGAAACTCTGTTGAAGTAAGTAAGTTTATTATAAATTATGAAAAGCATTATTATTCTACTAGCATGCCTTGCGCGGCTTCGCATGCAAAACATGTGTATAATTTTTTTTAAATAAATATGTAACAGAAATTGTGTAGCTCGTAGATCGACTGTACGAGGGGGTACCCAAAAGTATCCGGAATAGCTCTGCTGTGGGCGGAGCTTGTGCAGTACAAATTCCCGCCACTAGGCTGCTTGTAGCGCTACTCATTGCCAGTTCAATGCCATTTTGTTCGTTGATCTAGCTTGTTCTGTTCTCGCGCAGTGATTGTTCTCGCTAGTGCTGTTTTGTGCTCATGTCGTTTTTCATGATGGCAAGGTTTAATGAACAACGTGCGGCTGTGAAATTTTGCTTCTTGCTCGGTAAAAACGCCGCGGAAACAGTTGTAATATTGAACACAGCTTACAAAGACGACGCTATTGGAAAAACCCAAGTGTACGAGTGGTTTTTGCGCTTTAAAAATGGCGACGTGTCGATTGAGAACAAACCTCGTTCTGGACGACCGTCGACTTCCCGAACAGACGAAAATATTGTGAAAGTGAAAGAAATTGTACGAACAGACCGACGACAGACCATTGACTTTTTATCTTTAAGTGTTAAGAAGACTACGAAACAGCATTCGTCGTAAAAGACCTAATTTGTGGCAGACAGGGGACTGGTTTTTCCACCACGACAACGCGCCTGCACACACGGCAATCTCGGTTACCCAGTTTTTGGCGAAAAACGGCATGGTTTTGCTACCACACGCACCGTACTCACCCGATCTGGCTCCGTGTGATTTTTTCTTGTTCCCACGCATGAAAAGGGGCATGAAAGGTCTCCGATTTAACAACGTTGATGATGTCAAGAAAAAAACGACGGATGAGCTGGCAGCCATCACTGAAGAGGAGTACAAAAAATGTTTTGAACAGTGGAAGCACCGGTGGGACAAATGTATTGTTGTAATGGAGAGTATTTTGAAGGGGATAAGGTTCTTTTGTAAAAAAATTAAAAATAAATAGTTTTAAAAAATAATTCCGGTTTCTTTTGGGTACCCCCTCGTATACCCATACACTCACCCATGCATGTGCGCGCACACACAAAACTTTTGATAAATTTCCCCGTGTACATCTCTCATTAGTTTTATACGTATGTACTGTCTTCAACAATAGTAACACACAAAACGACGTTTTGATAATTTCCTCCGCGTACAACCTCCATTATGGAATTGTAATATGGGGAAGCACTTCAGCTGGTAACGTACAGAGTTATGACCCTCCAAAAGAGAACCATAAGAATCTTGGGAACCTCCAGCTCAGAGAATTGTGTAGAGAAACATATTGTGTAGGCAATTTTAAATCGTGTTGTTTAGGTCATCAGCCGAAAGGCTGGTTTGAACCTGTTGAGGCTTTACTAAGTAAAACAAGGAGTGAGGTGGTTCACCATTGGCCTATCTTTACTAAGTAGAGAAATATGCTTATTGCCTACATGGGAAAAGCATGCCTACATGGGAAAAACAGGCTCAGTGCATTTTTCAAAATTTGTTTTTTTTTAATATTTTGTAAAAATGTTAACTTGGTAACGTGTTCGCCTCTCATCATGCGGTCTTGGGTTCGAATCCCGCTCAGGCACAGCATATTTTCATACATTAAAAAAAAATCATTTCGTCCTTCACAATTACAACCCAACGTCCTCACTAATGACCACTGTAGTTGATGCGACGTTAAACAAACAAGGAAAAAAAAGCTTAGTATTGACAGTAGCATTTTAAAAAGTTTGCAAATTAGACTTTTAATTTTAAAAACTGCTTTCTGAAAAAATTAAATAAATGTGACTGAGCCTGTTTTCCCCTGACATCTTCAATTGTAAAATTTTAATGATGAATAAAAATATGTTCTTAGTAAAGTAACTAACTGACGGTATAATCTTCAAATTAAATCATATTTTGGAGTTTTAGTTTTATTAATTGTTTATTTATTTTCAGGTTTGCGTTAACGAATGGACTTTCTGCCAAATGCTACGGTTCAAATATGGCTAGGCATTTAGTGGTGTCAAAGAAAAATGATATTTGGGGAATAATCAATTATTTAATAGCAACAAATAATTCAGAAAATAGAAATTGTAATTATAGATTATTATTTCCTGGTGAACCTCTCACAATGTGAACTTCTACATCAGTTTGTAATTAACACAATCAGTATAAATCTTGTTCGTAAGCGTATGTAATGTTATTGAATAATGTACATATTGTATAGTTACATGAGTCAAGAGTTGGCCTTTGGTTTTACGAGGGGTTAAGGAGGGAAAGCATCAGTGCGCATGCGCAACGGCTTTGTTATTAAATCAGCCAACATAACAAGGTACACTATTCCTAGAGCACATATAGTACATTGCGGAACCTTTTGTAGGTTAATTGTATTGGATGAATATAACTGTTTGTTACCATACCAGTGCTGAACGAAATCTAATATGCAGTGTAATAACATTATTATGAAGTTGAAGCTTAACAAAAATGCCTTTATTAAAGTTAATAATTGAGGAGGTAATAATCAGAACGCGCTTTCTCACATTTAGAAAGTTTTTCAGAAGACGAAAAAACTGATTTTACTTTATTTCTTTGGATTCTAAATTTTTTCTTGAGTAATACCTGGAGTAGCCATCTCAAAATGACTATTTCTGATAGTTACCACGATCAAAATGCTTCAAATAATTAGTAATTTAACAGAAATGACATAAAAAAAATCATGGCGTCGGACACATCTTATTGGTCAGTTGGAGAAACCACTATTTGGTTGTTCACAGCTGTTGGAGAAACCTTGTTTTGAAAGAAAAGAAATATTTCAATATGTTATAACTAAAGGAGAAACTACATTATGATAAAATATAAAGGATATTTTGGTGTCTTTCATTACAGCCAACAAAAACCCATCAAAATCTCGATTTTAGAAATTTTGGAGATAACACGTTTGGATTGTTAGCTCCTCAATTAGCATCATAGCTATAGAGTCCGTATTAATATTTTGTAATATGTATGTATAAAAACTTTATAATATAACTTTATACTTTGTAATTTACCTTATACTGCTTTCAAAATTCTTCTCACGAGTACTTTTGCGGTGAGCACCGCTTCTTCAGGTAATGATAATAAAAGTTCTAGAATATTATGAAGATTGCATCTGCCTTTGTCAATGGTTTGAATCGAACTGACTACAAAATGGAAAAATCTACTGCTATTGCTATCATTGTCAAACTCCAACTGTTCATTTATCAAATTATTTTATTAATATTTTTTGAACCCTTGATTCACAAACATCCATCACAGAAGCAGCATTCATAAACATTCGTCTCTCAGACTACTTCAAAAAAATGAGAAAAATAAATAGAAAAATTAATATTAAAGAAAAATTTCTGTGCTCATCTTTATTTTATACATTTTTCACATAATTTGACAAAAAAGGAAATTGATTTTGTTATTCACAACACTGAAAACAAATTTTTCCAATATGTTCCATACATATATAATTTTTAGTCATTACATTGATAGCGAGACATTCTTTTTTTAAAGGGCAATAGGCACAAATATTTCTTTCCTGAGCAGGTTGTGGTTGATCTTCAATAGAAAACGTTGATTCGCCCAATATTTTAGCTATATTCCTTTTTTTTGCATAAACACTCGTCTGACAAGCGACGGCAATTAATTATCTCCGAAACAAAGCAAGCTGCATGTGCGAGGACAAGAACAACACTAAACTTAACACTTTAGCTAAAACTTTAACTTAACACTTTTAGTTAAAAGACAGAAAAGCGGAATACTGAAAAGGACAGTTGCTCCCTCCTACTCAAAAATTCGCTACGGGTAATATCTCCCGGCGTTCACGTCTGTCAGACGAATGTTTATGAATCTCAGGTTAAATATGCATTTTTTTGAAGTTTGAATGTTATATATTTATTGGCATTTATTTTCAGAACAGTAATGTCTTCTAATGTAGAAAATTTTTGGTTATTTAATCGAATATTTCCTGCGTAATTAGATTTTTGTTTTCCATATTGTAAGCTTGCAGATGTTCTTGATAACGTTTTTTAAATGATCTAGAGGTCATGCCAATGTAAAATTCATTACAAATTAAATTTCATTAAATAAAAATTTAATTTAAATTTCATTAATATTAATAAAAATGCCTTTCTGTGCCTCTTTACAAAAACCATGAGCGAGCGGCTAACTACTGTAATGTTGTTTCTCTTTCCACAATTCAAAATATAAAATATAAGATTAAAGACATGAAGAACCTAATCTTCAACAGTTTTGTTGCCACCCGGTAAAAAAAAGAAACGGTTCAATAGATACTAGTGAGACAGATAGTGAGATGACGGTGATAGCGATAGCAAAGAAGGCGATTCATTCCTAGAAGATTTTGTTCCAATAGAATAAGGTAATTGGTAATTACAGTAAATTAAACATTTCTAGTCAAGTAATTAAGCTCATCATCATCATCATAAGCATCACGGTTTAGGCCTTGTAGTCCTGTTCCGTTCTCAAGCTAGCAAATCTTTAAGTTACTTGCGATGACCATCTCTTCTTTGGTCTTCCTATGTTACGTCGCCCAACCGGTTGGTAATTAAGGATAATCTTCGGTGCTCGCTCATCTGCCATTCTTAGCACATGCTCATACCAGCTCTGCCTATAACCAGTGATCGCATCCGTTACACACATCATCCCAAGCTCATTTTGTATATCCTCATTCCTCTTATGGTCCAGCAAACTGTACCCCGCTAGGGGCCTCAACAGTCGCATTTCTGCCGCTACGATTCTAGTTAATTGCTAAGTGGTTAACGTCCAGCTTTCAGATCCATATAACAGGACTGGCAGCACTAGTGTTTTATAAAACTTCAAAACCATTTCTCTCCTTACTTTTCCCACCAAAGTTTTCCTTACTGTATAGATAAGGCGCTGAAATTTTTGTAATTTAAGTTCTATGTCTCTTGATTGTATGTACGATACTTCACATCCGAGGAATAAAAATGTCTTCACCTGCTCCAATATTTCTCCATTGATAACAATCTTGCTTCTAAGATGATCTGTGCCCTTAAAACCCATCACTTTTGTTTTTTCTGAAGAGACCTGCAGACCAAATCCCTGGGCAATCATGTTAAATGCGTGCAGGCATCGTTGAAGGTTATCTTCTGAGTCAGCAAACATCACCAGGTCATCTGCAAAAGCCAATATCTGCAAGGGCATCTGTCCAAAAACAGCTTTCTGTTCCATCACGCAGTACCATTGCCTCATGACGTCGTCAATGAATAGGTTAAATAAAACGGGTGATAATGGGCACCCCTGTCGAACCCCTTGAGATATTCCTACCACTCGTTGACCTTTGGTCATTCTTATAACTGTGCCCGCATACATACTCTGCACTACTCTAATCAGATGTAAAGGTAATCCCTTCCCTCTCAGTACTTCCCACAAGCGGGGCCGATAGACTTTATCAAACACCTTCTGCAAATCTATAAAAGCCAGAAACGTAGGAATATTAAACTCTCTCCATCAACTGAGACAAGGCAAACACATTGTCCATACATGACCTTCCAGCGCGAAAGCCTGATTGACCTTACAGAAGAATTGCATCCGCTATTCCACTTAGTCTGTTTGTTATAATTTTGGCAAATATTTTATAGCCACTATTTAACAGGCTGATCCCCCTATAGTTATTCGGATCATCTCTTTTTCCTTTCTTGAAGATTGGAAAGACAACAGCCTGGAGCCATTCCTCAGGTATGTGTGCCTCCATCCAGCAAGTATTTACGAATTCAAGGAAGCGATCCAAAAATCCACCTGAAGCATACTTAAATAACTCCGAGGGCAAGCCATCAGATCCCGATGCTTTACGGTTCTTTAATTTCTTCATCGCATACAGAAGCTCTGGCATTGTTATGTGATCTATACTATTCTTTGTCCGAACTGGGATGACCACTTCATCGTCTAATTCCCCATTGCTAGGTCCACCCCATAAATTCTGAAAGTGAGTCAACCATTCACTCTCCGAGATAGGATCAATTTTTAAATTATCCCTTACATCCCTATTCAATTCTTGTAATATCTTATATGCTTTCAGCTGTGGTCCATGGATATCATACTCTATATCCCCAATCATCTTCTCCCAGCCCAGTCTTTTTTTCTTTCTAACTTCTTTCTTAACCAAAGCCGAGTTTTTTTTATACTCCAAAAGATCTTCTTCTGAGGATGTACTCAGGTATCTCATATAGGCCAACTTTTTCTTCTTGATTATCTCTGCAAGTTCCTCACTCCAAAAGGGTAGGCTCCTCCGATTTTGCCTTTTCGTCCTCTCTCCCAATGCCTCCAAAGCCGCTGCGTTCAAAACTGTCTTTAAGTTATCCCATTCCTCACCAATTAATTAAGTAATTAAGCTATAGGCAATATTACATGTCTTTTTTTTATCTTGTCTATATGAATACATAGTAAGTAAAGTATTGTTTTCATGTCAATTTTTTGAAACAAAATTTTCACTGGATCTACGTTTTCAGATCCCCTGAACCCAAAAAAAACATGTTTTTAGCGATTGGTCTGTGTGTGTGTGTGTGTGAATAGAATATCTCAAGAATGGAACATCGTACGAACTTTCAACTTGAAACTTAAGTTAGATACTGCTAGAGGACCCGACACGAACATTTTCATCAAAATTGGTCAACTGGAAGTATAGGGTGATTCAAAAAGAGCACCGGTTTTGATATATCAAATTAAGAGATTTATTTTATTGAAAAACTGAAAATAAATACATCAACAAGTTCATCTTACCTTCCGATTTCATGTATGAAAAATGATGTCATGCATGTGTCCTCCTCTACTGCGCTGGCACGCATCAACTCTGTCCATGAAATTGGATATTACTGCACGACAAGTTTCGTCTTCCATTTGCCCGATAACCCGTCGAATTTCCTCCTTCAAGTCATTGATGTTTCGGGGTTAATTGGCATACACCAATGACTTCAGATGACCCCAAAGATGAAAGTCACAAGGCGTCAAGTCACACGACCTTGGTGGCCATTGATGGTCGGAATTTTGAGAAATGATGCGATCCTGGAACCGTTCACGGAGCAACAACATTGTTTCTCGTGCAGCAACTGAATTTTATATGGGTGATATTGGAGATCGTACAGAAGAACATCGTAAACCCAATTGTTGAGAACGGCGACGTATTGATTTTGCTGGGCTAATAACAGCCACACTGTCACGAACCAACGCAACGTTCTGCTCAGTTCGGCCAGAACGACGACGTCCAGAACTTTTAAGGTCGACTGTTGAACCCGTCTCGAAAAACTTTTTCATGAGCCTGCGAACTGTTGATTCATTCGGTGCTTCATTACGTCCTAGAGTACCACGAAGTCGCCTGACAGCCGCATAACTCTCTCCACTCTGGTAAAATGTTTTGACGATTAACACTCGTTGTGCAATAGTAAACTTCTCCATGGTTAGACACAGACTGCGAGAGTACTACACTGCGAACAAGAGAAACTACAACTGAATCGTCAATCGGAATGTTCTCCGAAATAGAAATGAGGTCTAACAATGTTGCCAACCAATAAACAAAAATTTACCAGCCGTTTAAAAACCGGCGCTCTTTTTGAATCACCCGTTAGTAGGTTATTTGTGTCATTTTTCACTTTTTTGCAATTTTCACAAAAACAGCTCCTACAATTTTTTTTAAATCGCCTCATTTACTAATTTTTTTCTGCTCTACAAGATAAGGTAGGGGCCATATCTGCTGAAATTCTTGAGGAGGCTGTTTTTTTGTAAAAAAATTGTTTTCTTAAGATTGCGGCTTTAGTATGCATTTTAGTGCAAAAATGTATGTAATAAAAGTTGCAGAGAATTTAAAATCCTACAACTTTTATTTCAAACATTTTTTTGTGTACAACGCTTAGTTTAGCGGTAATTAGCAATTTTCTGGTTTTTTTTCACGAAATTGTGTAAAAAATCGATTTTTTAAAGATTTCAGCCTTAGTATGCATTTTACGACAAAAGTGTATATAATCAAATTTATAGCAAATTAAAAGATCTACAACTTTTATTTAGAGCATTTTTCTCTACAGAACCCAGTTTAGCGTGAAAGAGTGATTTTCCTTATTATTAAGCCAAATTGAGGTTTATTTTCTTTTTCATCTTTCACTTATGATTAAAATTAGGTTATGTTTATTGAGGTTAGTTGTTTATTTCCAACGTTTTATTACTAATGTTAGGTTATATTGATCATTATTTGTATTGGCAAGGAAAAGTCGTGTGAGGGTTTCACACCAGATTTTTTTCTTAATACCACAGCTTACAAAATGTATGTCATAACTACAAGGTAGTGAAATGTAGTGTTTCACTGTTGAGGTTGGCAGCACTGTCAAATTTTTACTTTCCTTACTCTCAGCCCATCCATACGCAAAAGGCACTCTCATGACTCAAGCTATAATTGTTTGTTCTTGAACATTTAATGTGAATTTTAATGGCTCCTTAAAATAATACTTTTAAGAATAATTTGAATCTGCATTAAAAACATTCGCACATTATTGTGGGCCCTTGATGATTGTTTACCGTATTCAGCTTTTTTTATAATATTGACCATAATTATGTTTTGATTATTGAATGCATAATATTGAGTGAATCCCTCTCTTTCCACTCGATTATTATCTACTATTCATGTAAATAATCAAGAATCTGTATCATACCATCATAAAATGGCGCCGAGTCAGTAATTATTTGTTTGTAGTATGTACTGCATTGTTGTATGTGACTGATTTTTAAATGTTTGTTGTAAATAAAATTTTTCAATAAAATTTAGTTTATGTTTATAACCTTGTCATTTTTACTTTCTCTTGCCTTGTATGAATATACAGGCAGAGAAAGTATATAATTGTTTTCATGTCGATTTTGCAAAATCAAGTTTTTATTGGATATACACGTTCCAGGACCCCTGAACTGAAAAAAATGTTTTTTGCAATTGATCTGTGTGTGAACAAAATATCTTAAGAACAGAAACATTGTACGAAGTTGAATCGTGGAACTTAAGTTATGTACCTCTAGAGGACCCAACACAAACATTTTCATCAAAACCAGTCGACCAGAAGTAATATGAGGGTGGATCAAATACAAATGGTAATTTTGCTATTTTGCTTAGCACCCAAATCTGAGGTAGATGATGTGATAAAAGATCTACAACTTTTATTTAAAGCATTTTTCTATACAGAGCCTAGTTAAGCATGAAAGAGTGACTTTCCATATTTTTAAGCCAAACTAAGGTTGATTTTCATTTTGCGTCTTTCACTCATGGTTGAAATTAGGTTATTTTGTTAAATATTTGCATTAGCAAGAAAAAGTTGTGTGAGTGTTTCACAGCAGATTTTTAACATTACTATTGATTCAAGCTGCACTGTTCTCTTGTGGAATATTAAGAAATATGAAAGACAATTAAAAACAAAGGTATCCTCTTTGAAGCAAAACATACCAATTCTATTAGTTGCCCAGATATTTCTTGGGTCATTTCTAAGTACTTTATTGTACATGGCAAATGCTTCCTGGTGTATTTATATGAAATTAAAAGATCTACAACTTTTATTTAGAGCATTTTTCTCTACAGCGCCTAGTTTAGCATGAAAGAGTGATCTTCCGTGATGTGTGTTCATGATTAAAATATGGTTATGTTTTTTGAGGTTAATTTTTTCTTATTTCTAATGTTTTATTACTAATGTTAGGTTATATTGTTCATTATTTCCATTGACAAGAGAAAGTCATGTGAGTGTTTCACACCAATTTTTTAAACTGTTTATCCAACACCTTAGGTCTATTGTTTTGTATCTTAAAAATTTATTTTTCAATTTTGGTTGTCATCCATTTTAAACAGGTGTACATAAAGTTTTAGTTTTTTCCTAATTGTTGATTTTTCTTAAACAGTTCTTCTTGACCTCGTAATCTATATTGTCTGTCAACTATCTTCAGACTCATTATCTTGCGGAGGATCTTTCTCTCAAATTTCTCTGCTTCTCTTAGACCAGCCTTCCCGGTCATTTTAAGGCCCTTGCTCATGTAGATGTAGAGGTTTTATTACAGTATTGTGTCTAATCTTGGCTTGTCTTGATAGTACTTTCTTGTTACACAAGTGGTGAGTTCCTCAATTTGCACCAGCCATCTATCTTTCATCACCTTTTGTTGTTTGCTCGCCTCTCATCATGCGGTCTTGGGTTCGAATCCCATTCAGGCTCAGCATATTTTCATACGTTACAAAAATCATTTCATCCTTCACCGTCTGCATTAGCAGTAATTGCAGAACAGTCCGATGTTAAACAAAAAAAAAAAAAAAAATCCAGGAATTGAATACTGGGACTTCTAGGAAATGAAGTTAGCTTGTTAAACTGTGCGTTATGAAGTCATTTGTACATTGCAGAATTATAATAATTTATTTTTGAGAATTTTAAGGGAAACATCTGATGTAGGCCTACTACATTTTGGAAGCATTCATCAGTTTCTATTCAATAAATTTTTGTTTCATCAGTCATATATCAAAGTTGTAAAAGTACCAGTGTACTTGAGTCCCTTAAGCAGATGCAATATGGTTACCAATTGGATTTTTAAACTGCTAAAAATAATCAGTAAGATTGTTTCATTCACACAAGGTACAGAAAGTCAACAGATACTAATGCATGACCATTAATGACTGTTGAATAAATGATTAAAGTTTATACTGTATGAAGTGTCGCTAAAATAGATGGAATCAAATATCAAACTTTATTTATAAATAAATCTAATTGACTTTCTGGTTGCAAAATTAGATTTTTTAAAAAATCAGTAAGTAGCATTTAAGTTGTTTATTCTTTCATATTAAATTATACCTGATTTACCAAAATCAATAAAGTGATTCAGGTTTCTTAATATACGTATGAATACAAAGTAAAACAAACACAATCTTAGCTTTCAATTTCACGATAATTAGGTAAAAAAAAAAGCTCAACGAAATAAACTTCAGTTTTGTTCCTTCCTACCTTTTTAATGCATCACCAGATACAGGAGGAATATGTGGTAAGATGTTGATAATTTATTCGAGAAGTTCCTTTCCATTGTGGTCAGATGCAAGAAAATGTCGACCATCAGGTGAAGCAGCAATATTAGCAACGGTACCAGCGAGTGATAAAATAAACTGCATTTCATCAGTTTTATGATCTGGAAATTCACGATTGTAGGTCTCCATAAATGACACAAGAGTTCCAGTCACAATCGAACAAAATTCTGATAATTTATCCTGTAAAATTTAATGGAATAATCAAACAAAACGTGACTTGATTTTGAAATAAGATGGGATGGTGTTATTTTTAAGTCGCAAATATTACCTATTGTGGTTACTTTACCATTACTGAATTGAAGGTCACTGAATTTTTTACTTTAATAATATTATTTTACTTTAAAAAAAAATCAAAGATGTAAGTTCTAAATAAAGATTTTTATTCCCTGGATAGGACAATTTGCCTTATGAATTTTGTTCAGAAACTGTCACAGTAAATGTATAGTATAATATACATTTTTGTTTACAATTGCAGAAAAAACTTCATTTTTTAAATTAAAATCTTGTCACATGTTTAATCATGTCTGCTGGTTTCGATAAAACAAATCGCTACCCACGACAGTACCTATCTCATTGTGTACTGTGATGTAAGTGTTGCGTGATGAATACAAAAAAGTAAATTCACAAACTATAAAATTAATTTAAAGAATAAATAATAAACCTTGCTTGTCCAAATTTGATGTGGTTAGTTAAAAATTTTTTTTTGATAAACTGAATTATTAGTTTTCTACCATATGTAAAGCCCGTGGCTGTTGCTGGATCTGCTATCGGGGGCCGCCCCTGGCGATGGGGATGCTCGCCAACCAAGGTTGGAGGGTACTGAGGAAATAAAATACTCAGGGTGGACAAAAACCAGCAAAGCTACTGCCTTGTAGATGGAATGTGGTGGAATTCAAAGGCTAAGGGAAGAAAACCCTAACAGAAAATTGACTGCTGCCTTGCAGTTGGGTATTGGGTTATTAAAGGCTAGGGAAGAAATCCTGAACAAATCACCTGGTCCTCCAAGTTGGGGGTTGGGCGTGAGGTCAGCAGCCTCACCTTGTAAAAATCGTTTCACGCTTTGAAAACAAGCAATGAGCCTCGGATAGGGACAGGAATTACGGATAATCAAAATGGCATTGAATCAAATAAGAGAAAATGGAAACGGAAATTTTTGGTAAAGGTAGCATCCTGGAATGTGCAGACTTTGATGAAGGCAGGAAGGATGATGGAAGTATTTAATGAGATGAAAAAATTCAATGTGGATATACTGGCCCTGCAGGAAGTTAGATGGAAAGGATCAGGAAAGATAGACAAAAAAGATTTCAGCCTGTACTATAGTGGAGATACAGAAAAGTCTGGTATGTATGGAACAGCATTCATGGTAACTGCTAAGGTAAGAGGAAGCTTGCTAGGTTTTGAACCCATATCGGATAGAGTGTGCAGAATAAGGATGAAAGGTCGATTCTGGAACACCACAATGATTTCAGCGTATGCTCCAACAGAGGAAGCATCAGAGGAAGACAAAGGAAGATTCTACGATTGCTTAATAAATGTTTGCAGCAAGATCCCAAAGCATGACATGGTAGTAATGCTAGGCGACTTTAATGCAAAAATAGGGAAGGAGGTCTTCTTAGCAAGAGTGGCAGGAAAAAATACCTTACAATGAGGAAAGCAATGAGAATGGGAGGATGCTTGCTGAATTGGCAGAGGAGCAGGATCTTGTTATTGCCAGCACACAATTTGAACATAAGAAGATACACCTTGGAACGTGGAAAATGCCAGGAACAAATATAGTGAACCAAATAGATCATATACTGGTCACAAAACGTCATGCAAGTTCTATAGAAGACGTAAGAGCAGCAAGAGGTCCAAATTGTGACTCAGATCATTTTATGGTGAAAGCAACAATACTGCAGAGGCTATCAATGGCAGAAAGAGGACCTAAGAAAAATAGGCGCAAATGGGACCTAGAGAAATTAGCAAATACAGAAACTATGCAACTCTTCCAAAATATCATGAATAGAGAACTCAATAAGGCTATGGATGAACTGGAGGGTGAAGGTGGTGATGAGAGTGATATTGATAAACTATGGAATGGTACAAGGCAAGCAATAATACATGCAGCACAGGAGTCGGTAGGTGAGAAAAGAAGTGGAAGAAGTATTGAATGGTATGATGAATCGTGTAGAGAAGCGGTGCAAAGGAAGAATGATGCTAGACTTGCAATGATTCAGAGGGAAACGCGACAAAATGTGGAAAAATACTAAGAGAAAAGAAAAATCGCTAATAAAATATTAAGAAAGGCAAAGCGAGAACACATAAAAAGCAAGCTGAAACATTTGGAAGAACTTAACACATTGAATGAAACAAGAAAGTTCTACAAAGCACAAAAAATTGCGAGTTTAGGGTTTCAATCAAAAGTGGGGGCACGCAAGGACAAGAATGGGAGGGTGATAATAGAGGAAGAACGAATAATGGAGAGATGGGCTGAGTACTTCGAAAATATATGCCCAAGTATAGAAGACTCAAAAAAAGTTGAAGAATGGGTGCCAAATTGCCATACTGCTGATCTGTAAGTAATGGAGCCAAGTCTTGAGGAAGTAAAAGGGGTGTGGATTTCGACATGGCAGGGGCACTACAGACCAGATCTTCACCATTAGACAAATCATGGAGAGGTTTTATGAGCACAACATAAACTTGCACATGCTTTTCATAGATTTTAAACAGGCATTTGACAGAGTGAAGAGAGTGGAAGTGCTTGCAGCATTTGACAGAGTGAAGAGAGTGGAAGTGCTTGCAGCATTAGACAGGTTTGGTTTCCCAAAAAAATTGATCAATTTAGTGAAACTAACAATGATTGAAACAAAAGGCATGGTTCTAACTGAAGGCAGAGTAAGTAGAGAGTTCACAATCTGTGATGGAGTGAGACAGGGTGATGTGCTGTCGGCTTTGCTTTTCAATATTGTGCTTCAGAAGGCAATGGAAAGTATTGACAGAAAGGGCAACATTATGAATAGAATGACCCAAGTTATGGCATACGCCGATGATGTTGTCATAATTGCAAGAAGCATGAGGTCACTGGAAGAGATCTTTTTGAAGATCAAGGAGGAAGCAAAGATAGTCGGTTTGGAAATAAATGAGGGAAAAACCAAGTATCTTGAAATGAGCACCAGAGGATTGAGAGGACAAGGAGCAGTAAAAATAGGAGAAAGCATGTTTGAAAAGGTGACGACCTTCACGTACCTGGGAACTGAGATCAATAGCAGTAACAGAATATCAAATGAAATAAAACGCAGGTTAATGCTGGGCAATCGTGCTTATTTTGCAAATAGAAATCTGCTTAAGTCAAAACTCCTTACTAGGAACACAAAAATGAAAATCTACAACACGCTAATAAGGCCAATTGTCACCTATGGTAGTGAAACGTGGACAATTCTCCAGGAAGATAACAAAGCCCTGAAAGTGTTTGAAAGAAAAATAGTAAGGAGGATATATGGCCCGGTTTATGAGAACGGTGCGTGGAGAATCCTGAAAAATGCTGAGATAGAGATGATACTGCAGAGAAGGAATATCCTCAGGTGCATAAAGGCAAGACGAATAAGTTGGTTTGGTCACATCGAAAGAATGCCTGATGAAAGAATGCAAAAAGTAATGCTGAAAGAGAAGTTGGAGGCAGTGAGAAGAAGAGGGAGGCCGAGAGCACGATGGCAGCAGGATGTGGAGAGGGATTTGAGATCGATGGGAGTGAGAGGATGGAGACGGACAGCGAGAGATAGAGGAGCTTGGAGGCGAATTGTGGAGGAGGCCAAGGCCCACATCGGGCTGTAGCGCCAGGATAAGTAAGTAAGTAAGTACCATGTGTAAAGACTTACTACACATAGACGAAAGATGAAGTCTAGATATGTAAAATGCTAGAACTTAGTAACACAATAAAGAGATGAATACTGGTATTTCGGACATGTTTTCTGTTAAAGGAAATACCATCTGTTGCAATTGATTATACAGGGAAAAATAGCAGCTAGATGAACATCCCAATTAATAAAACTGTATGACGAATATAATTGTTCTTCTGTAGAATTATTTATAGCTGGTGATAAAAAAAAACTGCTGTTATGACTGCCAAACTCTGATAGAGAAGGCATCAAAGAAAACGTTTTATTAAATATAATATATTTTTCATTAACATCTATACAGGGTGATTCATGAAGTTCTCCCCCCACTTCTACAGCACATTGTACTAGTAAAAATAATGAAAAAATGTTATATAAACATAGGTCCGAAAACGCTTCGTTAGCGAGTTACAGCTAGCGAAAGTTTCGCCTGGATTTCAGTTCACCAGGTGAAATGAGGTCTTCCTGGAATTGTGGTAAGGTAGATTAAGGGGCAAATTCAATCATTTCTTATGGTTTTTGATCTGATAAATTGAATAAAACAGGTCCCAGATCTGTAAGTTAAATAGTTTTTAAGAAAACCAGTGTCAAATGCAAAAAATGGAGTGAAAAACTTATTTTTTCATCTTTGGGCAAGGATAACTGTGTTATTTCACCAAGAAACAGTTAAAATTTTTCAATAAAACATGTAGAAAATTTTATTCTGAACAAACCGGTGTAAATTAAGTACACAGAAAGCGAATAGATGTTTGATTAAATGAGTTTTTATTCATAAGAGTACAAAGTAAAATTAACCGGAAAAACTAAAATGAAAAAATGTGTTTTTTTCACTCCATTTTTTTGCATTTGACACTGGTTTTCTCAAAAACTATTCGCTTTCTGTGTACTTTATTTACACCGGTTTGTTCAGAATAAAATTTTCTACATTTTTTATTGAAAATTTTTAACTGTTTCTTGGTGAAATAACAAAGTTATTCTTGCCCAAAGATGAAAAAATGTGATTTTCACTCCATTTTTTGCATTTGACACTGGTTTTCTCAAAAACTATTTAACTTACAGTTCTGGGACCTGTTTTATTCAATTTATCAGATCAAAAACCATAAGAAATGATTGAATTCGCCCCTTAATCTACCTTACCACAATTCCAGGAAGACCTCATTTCACCTGGTGAACTGAAATCCAGGCGAAACTTTCGCTAGCTGTAACTCGCTAACGAAGCGTTTTCGGACCTATGTTTATATAACATTTTTTCATTATTTTTACTAGTACAATGTGCTGTAGAAGTGGGTGGAGAACTTCATGAATCACCCTGTATATCCTGTACTACATAGGCCTACATAATTGATTATCAAATGGGAATAACTGAAACAAACGAGATTCACTGCCTTTGTCCTAGCTCTTTTTTATCGATTGAGAACTTATAAGTGAGAAAACGTACATGAAACTCAACAATAAAAAGTACAGTAAAAATAATTAACGTAACCATAATTTTCTTACAAGGCATAAATAAAAATGTGGTGTGAAACACTCACACAACTTTCTCTTGCCAGTGCAAATAATTAACAATAAACCTAACATTAGTAATAAAACATAAGAAATAAACAAAAAAACTAACCTCAATAAACATAACCTAATTTTAATCATGAGTGAAAGACGCAAAATGAAAATCAACTCAGTTTGGCTTAGAAATACGGAAAATCACTCTTTCTCTGTAAACTAGGCTCTGTAGAGAAAAATGCTCTAAATAAAAGTTGTAGATCTTTTAATTTTCTATAAATTTCATTATAAACACTTTTGTCGTAAAATGCATACTAAGGCCGAAATGTTAAATAAATCGATTTTTCTCACGTTTTCGTGAGAAAAAAACAGAAAATCGCAAATTACCACTAAACTAAGCATTATACGAAAAAATGTTTGAAATAAAAGTTGTAGGTTTTTAAATTCTCTTCAACTTTTATTATATAAATTTTTGCTCTAAATTGCATATTAAAGCCGTAATCTTAAAAACCTTTGTTTTTACGTGAAAACAGCCTCACCCAGAATTTCAGCAAACATGACGCCTACCCTATCTTGTAGAGAATAAAAAATTGAGTAAATTAGGCGATTTTAAAGAAAATCGTAGGACCAGTTTTTGAGAAAATCACAAAAAAGTGAAAAATTATACGAATAAACTCCCACTTCCGGTTGACCGATTTTGATGAAAATGTTCGTGTCGGGTCCGGTAGTGGTATGTAACTTAAGTTTCAAGTTTCAAGTTCGTACAATGTTTCGTTCTTGAGATATTTTGTACACACACACACACACACACACACACACACACACACACACACACACACGCACACACAGACCAATCGCTAAAAACATGTTTTTTGGATTCAGGGGGTCTGAAAACGTATAGATCCGGTGAAAACTCGATTTCTAAAAATCGACATGAAAACAATACTTTCCTTCCTATATATTCATATAGGCAAGAGAAAGTAAAAAGCACTTTTTTGCGAAATTATAATTTTGAACCTTTTTATACTTCGGAGCTGTTTTGATGTGCGACATGATGATTTTTAATATCTTTAGCGTGCTCTATTATTGAGTTGTAAAACCATATTGTGGTCTTTTCACACAACTTGGATTATGAAGTAATAACTTATCTTGAAAAAACCGCACCGCTTCTTCCTCGGTACGAACTGCAAACTCCAACAGATTCATTTTGAATTAAATTCGTAAGTACGAAAATGCAAGTGGACCGCAAATTAGCTGAGGTCAGGTCAAAGTGATTAATTTGAAAATTAATTAGCTAGTTACACGGTTACCTACTATACTAGAGTAACCGTGGGTAGTTAAAACAATGAAACGAACTGTAAGTGTGAGAGGATATGGTGAATAAAAATGTTGAGGGAGATTTGCGGGAATGAAGTCATGAAAATTGTATGTATTAATGTTGTTATGACAGGAGTTCATTGCTCATTGTACATCAATGGTTACAGAAATTGGCTTGGCGTACAATACTGCTGATAGACATATAACTGATATGGCCCCGGATTTGAAATACGAGAGTAGTTGCCAGTGCACTTTGTTGGTTGGGGTTCAATTGACCATACTCTTCCAGGAATGGAAAAACAAAATAATCAGCCTGATTCCGTTTATGACTACGCCTCATTTACATCTCATACATACAATCCTTATTTCATTGGGTCATGGGTGCTTGTTGCTCTTTAATTGAACAGATTGCAACGTACACACGTAAGGGATTAAAAAAAGAGCATTGGCAAGTTTGCACCAGTGACGTAACGACAACCGTGAAGAGGTCGTTGTTACACTCGTATTGTAATAACTTTGGCTGTTAGCGATTACGTTAGGTTTTGTAACTTGAAAGGTCAGTTTTGACTTGTGGTAGTCATTTTCAGATCATAGCTTGGAATGGAACCTTGTAGCTCCGCGTTGTAGGTTTATCGCGCTAACCACTTCGCTGTGGGGACGTCCAATTATAATTTTCGACCTACTTTAAACACAGTAATAAATGGTCTGTAAAGACTCCTTATAGTTCCTTAAATAAAATGCCTCTCAAACTTTATTTATCTAATCCGTCCAATTACCAGCAAATCGATACTTTAAGAGTCGTGCATCATTTCTACTTCACTAGCAGTTTCTTCAGTTCGCAGTTGCGTTGATGCATAGAGTAATAAAGATTTATTACTCTATGCGTTGATGTTTGTGTGCATGATGGTTGTGTTGTCTTTTTTAAGCAGGAAATTTTAGACTGTGTTACGTTCTTTAAGTTTTAATTTGTTTTGTTTTTTAACATTTATAAGTGAATTTACAATGCATTAGTATTTTTTCAAAAATTCAGAATGAGTTTTAATAAAGACTGGGATATTACTAAATACAGGTCCAAACATGAATCTTATGACCAGTGGAAATTGAAGCAAGATTTTTTGCTGAAGTATAAACATAAATATCCTGAAGCAAAATTAGTTAGCCTTGCACAAATGTTTTACAACATTGAATGGTTTGGATGCCAGTAAGTTTATGTCCAAATGTTGTCTAAGGATATTAGGTTAAGTGGAGAAGGACCCTCTCTGGTCCCTTGGACTTGTGTCTGGTTTACAACCTTTGTAGGTTTCTAAGGTATATTGCCAGATAGAGCTGACGCGATATGTAATTTACTATGTAATAAGCAGTGCAGTGAGCTTTTGTACACTGGGACTCCCTATTGTATTTAATAGGTAATCGTACAAAAATCCTTATGCCCTGTTATAATCAACCCAACTCTGTAATTTTTTAATTTTGCAAACAAGATTATACAGTTCCTCAGCAGTACTACTACAACCACCTTTTGTTAGATATTGTTCTTGTGATTTTTATTATACAGCAAAATAAATAAGTAGGTCTAACAATGATACTTAAGTTACATAGAATATAACAAGATGTTTAGGTTAACCATTTATTTGAAAAGTATATTTAATTATATTAATAATAAAATTACAGCTCTAAATAATCAGTATGAAAAGTAAAACAAAGAGAAAGAAACTGAATGTTGATATACAATGATAACCATTAAACTTGGATTGATTTTATTAGTTACAGTTAGGAAATGCAACTGAATTGGTAGGCAGGAATTTGTGGTGAAATAAATGAGTAGAATAATATTGATGAGATAATTCAATAATAGTTAACACTGCTACTGTAAATGTGACAATGGTAGCTACTATGTGGAAGCTTGCAAATCTGTAAATTTTAGACAAGTACAGGGTGTTTCCATAGACCCACAGACTGTTTATACATTTGGATCTATTCCGTTATTTCACATCTTCAAAATATCATGTGAATGCACCTTTACTGTTCGACCCAGCACGTGCTCAGTACTGTCGACCAGCAATCGCCTGTTTGTTTTATTTTCGGTTGTTTTCATTTTTATTTTATTTTTGGTTGTTTTGTTCTTTATTCTTTTACAAGTTTCACAAATTATTTACAAGTTTTATTTTACAAAGTACAAAACAATTAAGATCCAACAATTACAAAACATTAAAATTTAAAAATACAGAAAAAACACAAATTTTTAAATATTACATCTTCGCACCAATTAATTGATGTGTACTCTGCACTAACTGTAAATGAAAAGAATGATTGTTCGATAATCCAACTTTGTATTAGCGAGAAATGCGTCGCTTCTTGGAGATTTACTTATTCTGCAGATTGCTTTATTACATACCCAATGATTCTGGGCAGTGGTGTTAACATAATATCGTGTCTATTTAAACAAATGAACGGATTATGCAATATTTCTTTATCTTGAAAAAAACGTATAGCTCTTTCTTTAGTAGAAATAATAGGAGCCAATTCCAAAAGATTCATTATGTATTCAACAGAACACGTGGGAAGCAAACAAGCAACAAATATGTATTAATAAACATGCAAAGAATATCTACAATTAATTATAGTGAGTGGGAGTCATCAGTAATAATAATAAAGATGCGTTTACACGAGACAACTTTACGGTTAAAGATGATGTGATCTGAAATAACGGAAAAGGTCCTTTTATCCTTCTAATCAAAAAAATAAAAAAAATAAACAATTCACTTATTTTCTGTCATGTTGTTTTGTACATGTAGGCGACGGACGAAAAGTGGTATGATCACAAATATATAGCTATATGCGCCTTTCCAGATTGGACAAACTTTACTATTAGTCACTTTTTAAAAGACTCACTTTCAAAAAACTCAAGTTTTTGTAGCTCAGAATAATACAGGAATTATTGTCTACATATTGTGTAAAATGTTTTATCCATACCTATAGATTTTTAGTTATCTGAATGGGCCTGTCAAGTCTGATATGAGGGAAGGTATTGTATATTGTGACACTTATCGCTAAGGTTCGTTTCGGGATCTAGGTTATTAAATAATTATTATATTAAAGTTTACAATTACAAATATTTATTACAATAAAAGATTACAAAATAAATAATAAACTAATTATAATAAAGTAATACAATAAATAACTCAATAATTTACTTAAAATAAATAATAAACAATAAAAATTTAATAATTTACTTAGCACTACTTACAATCAATTTTATAGGATACACATACAAAATGAAACTGAATACACAAGAACTGAATTTAATACAGATACACAATAACTTTTCAAAATACACACACAAACAATGACAGTATAACAATCGTTGACCAACACAATGCTCGGGACGCGCCTGCGCTACGCCCGTAGCCACTCGTCAAAGATCAAACGAATATTAACTCCTGACCGCGCTCGGGGGTCTCTTTTATAGTGAATCAAAAGAACCTACTCGAAAAAACACTGAACTTCGATACGAACAATAGAGTACAAAAAAACCCTTTATAAATGAGTGCTAGAAAAATCTATTGTAAACAAGTCAACAATAGGTCTTTTGTAAATAGAAATTGTTACAGGCCGATCTTTTCATAGATAATAGCGAAGTGTCCTTACAAACAACTTTCATGAATAGGCATACCTTTATAGCCACCCCATTGTTACTCTTGTCCTATTGTCACTTATTATTACTATTTCACTCTATTATCCTCTCTGTACTATTTTCATGAATGAAATTCTAGAAATTACGCGAACCATGTCTTTTCGATATTGTTACAGTATATTGTGTACCATTTTGTTTTTTACAGGTATTCAAGTAAAACTATGAAATTAATACAAGATCTAACAAGAGATTTGGCATATGAACATCGTAGAACAAAACAACATAATATAAAACGAACACTTGTCAGTGCGTCAAGTGCTGCAAAACGGAATATTAAAGGTTTGTAACTCATCATTTGTTGTGTAATCTATGTAAATAAATAACAATAAAGGATTTACAGTTTGTAATTATAATAATTGATTACAATAGAAAAAACTCAATGGCGGTAATGCAGTACAATTAGTATAAGGATGCCAAAATTTTAAGTAATTTTATGAAAATCTGGTGTGAAACAATCAAACGATGTTATCTTGCCAATGTAAATAATGAAAAATATAACCAATGTTTAATCATTAATAAAGAATGTAAAATGAAAAACATAACCTAATAATAATCGTGAGTGAATAATGTAAAATGAAAACCAACCTCTGTTTGGCTTAAAAATATGGAAAATCACTAATTGATGCTTAAATATAATCTGTAGAAGAGAATGCTTGAAATCAAAGGTGAAGTTTTTACTTTCTCTTGCCTGTATGATTATATAAGAAGGAAAGTATTGTTTTTATATCCAATTGTTAAAATTGAGTTTTCACCGGATATACAGGTTTTCAGACCCCCTGAACCCAAAAAACATGTTTTTAGTGATTTATTTGTCTGTATGTTTGTCTGTGTAAACAAAATATCTCAAGAACGGAACACTATATGAATTTAAAATTTAAAACTTAAGTTAGGTACCACTAGAAGACGCGCCACATACATTTTCATCAAAATGGGTCAACCGGAAGTACAGTAAGTCCTCGACTTACGAACTTAATACATTCGTAACAGACGTTTGTAAATGGAAAAATTCGGAAGTCAAAAATTGAGGTAATATGCATTATTAATGTTCTCGAAACGTTCTAAAACATACATTAGGGCCTACATACGATATGTAGGTCCTACATGAAACATTTTAATACTGTACAGTAAAATAACATATTAATAATTACCAAAATTTAGGTTTAAAAAAATAAGTTAATCTGTAACACGTCAGTTCAAACGAATTTAATTATCAAAAAATTGTTAAATTACAGTAGATATTGAGAATATTACAGAAAAATAATTACAGTTTAAAAAAATTATATATCATACAATTTCGTAATTTATTGTTGATTTAATTTACATAAATTATTGTTCTGTTGGTATTTACTTCATGTTCCATTAACTGTACTGTACGGCACTTACTCACTTTTTCGATGTCAATGGTACAACTAAATTTTCTACTTAATTTGTCTCATCTTTCTTTTTAAAAACTGCTTAATGGAAGTCTGAGAAGTTACCTGCCTCTTGTTGTCCAATATCACTTTGTAGCATGTAAGAGCTTCATGTACAGCTGCTGAGACTCTTGCAAATCTGACATTATTGGAATCTTGTGTCTCGAAACAAGCGAGTGACTTTTTCATCAAATTAAACCCTTCTTCTAATTGCTTTACTGTAAATTTCTTTAATTCCTCTTCATCAGCATCATCTTCATTTGGTTCTATTTCATGAGCTGTGAGTTCCATTAGCTCTTCATTTGTTAGCTCTCATGAACAAATTTCTAATAGCTGGTGAACATTTCTTCCTCCAGTTCCAAATGTAGCTGGTTTCCCAGATCGACAATGTTATTTACTTCTTCCTGTTTTTCATTTTCCTCTACAACAATATCCCGTACTACATTAATAAAGAAATAAGGACACAGATTCTTCCACGCCCCTTTCATATTTGACATCCTTATTTCAGACCACGCAACAGCTACTAAGTTTATTACAGCTTCATAAATATAATTTTTCCAAAATTCGTTTAGAGTGATATGGTTTTCGCCATTTGTCGCTTTGATTGCTTGATGAAATGTGCGTCGCAAATAATACCTTTTGAGCGTTGCAATAACGCCTTGGTCCATGGGTTGTAACAGGGATGTTGTGTTAGGTGGCAAATAGACAACCTTCACATTGTTATGGAAATCGTCTAACTTTGGTGGATGGCCTGGTGCATTATCAAGGATCAACAAAATTTTAAAGGGAATATCAGATTTCTTGCAGTATATTTTAATCTCGGGCACAAAATAATGGAGAAACTAGTCCTCAAACACAGATAACTTAACCAAGGCCTTAGCGTTAGATTTCCATACAACAGGCACAGAATCCTTAGAAATGCCTCTTCTACCCTTTGGATTTTTGGCTCAATAAATTAAAAGAGGTTTTAGTTTGTAGTCTCCGCTACAGTTGCCTCCAACCATTTACGTCAGCCTACTTTTTGCGGCCTTGTAGCCAGGCATGGTTTTTTCTTCTTTTGAAATATACGTACGATCCGGCATTTTCTTCCAATATACAGGGTGATTCATGAAGTTCTCCCCCCACTTCTACAGCACATTGTACTAGTAAAAATAATGAAAAAATGTTATATAAACATAGGTCCGAAAACGCTTCGTTAGCGAGTTACAGCTAGCGAAAGATTTCGCCTGAATTCCTGGGCAAAGAGTAAAATAAAGCCATACTGAACTTTTGGAAAGGTTAATTAAGTAAGAAATGTCGTGGATTCTTATGTAATTTTACCTGATAAAGCTAATAAAATAGGTTTCAGAACTGTACCTGTAGTAGTTTTTGAGGGATTCACGGTTAAATGCAAAAATTGGGGCACGAAACAATGTTTTTTTAAGTTTCATGTACAATAACTTTGTTAAATTGGTAATAAATACATAAAATCAACAAACATTAATTGTAGAGAATTTAATTCTGAGAAAATTGATATAATCAAAGTCTAAAATAAAACAGAAATAAGTATCAAAAAATCGATTTTATTCAGTATAATACATTACTAGTTTTAAGCAAAATTAATCAGGTTGGGCCAACCGTACGCACCTTTTTATAATAGATGTTCGAAAATGAGGCCATCATTATCAATACATTTTGCAGCACGTTTGTGTATTGCTTTTGTTGCGTTTCTTAATTTTTCAGGGCTTCCCTGTATCTGCACAGCCGAATCCATAATACGGGCAATTAATTCATCACGAGAATTCACTTTTGTCTTGTATACAATGTCTTTCATCCATCCCCAGATGCAATAATCCAATGGAGATAGATCTGGGGATCTTGGTGGCCAAGGGTGAGGCCCTCCACGACCAATCCAGTGTCCAGGAAATTGATGATTTAAATAAGCAGAAACGGCACGTGAAAAGTGGGGAGGTGCTCCGTCATGCTGGAAGTACAAATTTTGTCTGAGACGTAAAGGAACATTCTCTAACAGCTGCGGCAACTCTTCTTGAAGGAAATGCAAATACAACTCAGCATTTAGGCGTCCAGGTAATATGAAAGGTCCAATCAGCCGATTGTGCAAAAGGCCACACCAGACATTGACGCTAAATCGGTGTTGAAAGTTCTGTTCCACTACCTCATGTGGATTTTCTTCTGCCCATGAGTGTTCATTGTGCAAGTTATTGACACCATCCCGAGTGAATTGTGCCTCATCCGTAAACAAAATACGCTTGTAGAGTTGATTATTAATATTCAAAAAGTTGCAAAACTCCAAGCGAAGCGGACCATCCCCTGGCTGTAGATGTTGAACCTTTTGTTTATGAAACGGATAAAATTTGTTTCGATTTAGTGACCTCCACACCGTTGACTGCGAAACTCCTATCCGCCTAGAAATACGTCGTGTACTTACACCTGGACTGCGATGAACAGCATTAATAACAATATCATCATCAAGTTGGACAGCTCGTTCATAATTGGTTCTAGTACTTGGTAGTGATCCTGTTTCCCGAAGAGTACGAAAAGTTCCTGAAATTGTTTTGGTATCTGGAATCCTCCTATTAGGGTAACGTAGTTCATATTCTACTACAGCAGCTCTAGCATTACCATTACAGTAACCCAAAATAAAAACCATATCAGCGTATTCCTCTGATGTAAATAAGTAAGGCATTTTTTTCGCTGAATAAACAATCGAATTATAACTCACAAAAAAATTGCATTTAATAACACGATTCACAGAACCCGATCTCCTGCTGTAGCTTGCAAAACACCACTAATACACAGTTCTAACGTAACAGTACAGAATACCATTGTTGATCAGCTGTTATTCGTGCGTTACCAACTTAGAAATTAATAAAACAAAAAACTGCATTTCGATTATTAGTAAACAATAATTGGAAAATGTTTGCTTCATTTATTTTCGAACATTTAATGTAAATTTTTATTTAAAAAAAAATACAACGTAATAAAACATGATATTTTTATTTACAAACAAATTTATTTAACAGTTCATCTTGTTTTCTCAATTTATCTCATCATTAAGGAACAAACATTTTGTTTTTGTTTTATTGTAACTAAATACCGTACGGTATTTCTTTACAGATAGTAATGTATTATACTGAATAAAATCGATTTTTTGATACTTATTTCTGTTTTATTTTAGACTTTGATTATATCAATTTTCTCAGAATTAAATTCTCTACAATTAATGTTTGTTGATTTTATGTATTTATTACCAATTTAACAAAGTTATTGTACATGAAACTTAAAAAAACATTGTTTCGTGCCCCAATTTTTTGCATTTAACCGTGAATCCCTCAAAAACTACTACAGGTACAGTTCTGAAACCTATTTTATTAGCTTTATCAGGTAAAATTACATAAGAATCCACGACATTTCTTACTTAATTAACCTTTCCAAAAGTTCAGTATGGCTTTATTTTACTCTTTGCCCAGGAATTCAGGCGAAATCTTTCGCTAGCTGTAACTCGCTAACGAAGCGTTTTCGGACCTATGTTTATATAACATTTTTTCATTATTTTTACTAGTAAAATGTGCTGTAGAAGTGGGGGGAGAACTTCATGAATCACCCTGTATAGCCATCTCGTCTACATTAAAAATTTGTTGTGGCAAGTATCCTTCCTCTTTTAGGTTTTAAGGTTTTTGTGAATTCCACAGTGGCGACTTGATCAGCACTGGCAGCTTCACCGATTACTTTGACATTGTGGTAATTATTATGCTTCTTAAATATTTCAAACCAACTGTGACTCGCTATAAATATTACGCTGTTATCCCCTTTCTTTGTTTTTAAGTTTTCATACAAGCTTTTTGCTTTCTCTTGTATGAGAAGAAGACTAAGAGGGATTCGACGGTGTTGGTGATCTTCCATCCATAAGCGCAACATATTTTCCATCTCTAGCATAATCGTATCTCTTCTCTTTGTAATAATTGTAAACTGCATAGCAGTGCAACTTTTAAGATGCTCTAAGATACAAACTTTACCCTTCATAACTGTTGCAATAGTAGACCAGTTAGTTTCATATACGTGAGCAACATCTGGCATCTTCTCTCCACAATCAACACGCTTAATTATATCAAGTTTGTTCTCCATTGTGATTGTCCTCCTTTTCTTTACTTCGCACTTGACATTCTCACCACTTTACCATATTACAGCCATATTACATTAGCGAAAAAAACTTCACAACACAAAAACAGAACTAATTTTTAAATGAAACAAAAATATGGTAGGCTATAAGACCGCATACAATACATACACTATGAAAGTACTAGCTCAACAGATATCACAACCAGCTCGAACATCAGCCTCCCCCACCATCACACTTTACGGGTTCAATGCCCTTCTGTTCCACAAGGCCGCAGGCCTATTCGTTTCGTCTAGAGCTTTGTTTGTATCTTCGAAAGTTTGTAAGTCGAGGACTTACTGTAGTAGTTTATTCATATCATTTTTCACTTTTTTGCAATTTTTTTAAAAAACAGCTCCTACAACATTTTTGAAATCGCCTTGTTTACTACATTTTTTATGCTCTGAAGGCTGTTCTCTTGTAGAAAAATGTTTTTTTTTAAGATTGCGGCCTTAATATGCATTTTAGCACAAAAGTGTTTATAATAAAAGTTGTAGACAATTTAAAGAACTACAAATTTTGTTCCAAACATTTTTTTTTGTATAACACTTAGTTTAGTGGTAATTAGTGATTTTCTATATTTTTTTTCATGAAAAACTGTAAAATAATCTCTCCCACCACTGTGCATCGATACTATTCCCCTGTTGTCGAACCAGTTATTAATCATAATTCATGTTGCTCCCACTATTACAAAGAGACAGTTAGTAGGGAAACTCTTTGTCAATCTTCACTTGGCGCATGTGCATCGGCAATTTTTTACTATTTTCTTAGACTGTAAAATGCTCAATGTAATTCAGTAAACCTCAAATCTCTGACAACAACAAAACTTTTTTTGTAGCCCTGGAACTAGCAGATCGAGTGGAAATAATTTAACACTTCATCTGCCTTTTATGGGAAAAAACTATATTTAAATGATAAATTAATAAAAGTATTTTCATTTCAGGATTATATTGGGGTAATAATGATGAAGATGCATACGATAAAATGTTCCTTTTTCCTGAAGAAGACATTGAAAGTAGAAGTGCTTCCCCTTACTCAAATGCCGGTAATGAGTACGTACGAAAAGTTGTCTGTTCTGATAATTCTTCAGCGATTGATATTAAAGATAAGCGTTCAGTTTCTAGAAAATTTTGTGATGGTATGGTTACTATTCATAATGAACGTGCTACAGATTATCAGGAAATATGTGATAATTTTGCTAGACGAAATGATCATGAATTTAGGGATGTTTATCAAAGAAATACTGAAGATTATGGTAACATTTCCAGATATGATGGTGAAGATATTAGATTTTGTGATGATGACCGGTATAGAAGTACACAAGAGTATAACAAAGATTATACTAGGAAGAAAAATGAAGACGATAATTCAGTTCTTCATGGTGAAGAAAGTAGATTTCATGATAATAAGTGGTACAAGAGTACGCAAGAATATGACAAAGATTATATTAGGATCAAAGATGAAGATGATCATGCAGTTTCGTATGACTATTTTAAAACAGATAGAGAAAATTATTCAGAATATTATAAAAGACCTGTCAATGAAATGCGTTGCAGTACAGATAGACAGCCATCACAATCTAATGATGATATTGATTTAATAGATAATTTTGAAAATAGATTTAATAAAGAAAAACAATCGAGTAAATTTGTTGATTATATGAGAAATACTGATGATATTAAATATATTGAAAAGGATAAAAGTGAAAGTTTGTACACTCGAAGAACTAACAATGAACAATATCCACAAAGAAATCACTTACAAGATCAATATAATTTACCTGAAGAAAATGTTATACCATCTTGCAGCAATGATAATCGTTTATTAAGAAATGACGAACGATTGAATCGACACAGTGATTTTAATGAAGTTGAACCAAATACCGGTGAACGCTTTGTATTCACACCTCAAAATAAAACTAATACAGAAAGTGATGGGCAAAGAAATAATCATTTTAATCCTTCATTTAATTGTATATCAAATGCACCATATAATACAAATTATAATTCGTCTGTTAACTACACTTTGAACCAGTCATATAACCCTAGAATGTGTAGACCACCATCTCCAAATGCGAATGCTTATCAAAAAAATATGAACAACACAAATAATTTTGGTGGTTCACAAAATGCTTTCCAAAAAAATGCTACAATGCAAAATACTCATTCATCAGTGAATAATAAAATATTCTCATTAGAAAGTATAAAATCCTGTACTGAACCATATGGTCTATTAGTTGTGTATTTATTTGAAGATGAGCATTCTCTTAACGTGTTGACTAAAACTGCAAACTTTTTTAAAAAAAATATAACTAGTAAGTTTTTTCCGGTTCCTGATGGCTGGTAAGTTTTTGACACTATTAAAATATTTTGTTTATTGATTATTATTGAACTTCTTAGTCATTAAATCTTAAGACCTAAGACTAAATTATCTTGTCATTGAAATTTTTGAATGTTGTTTTTTGCGTATATTTATATTGTACGAGGTTGGGCTAATAAGTAATGCACACATGCTTGTAGAATGCAAACAAAAACAAATAGCAAGTTCAGATAAAAAACAAATGAAAGTAAAATTCGTAACCTTCAAAATCATGTATTTATTTTTCAACATAGTCACCTTTAAGCATTACACATTTCTCTCAACGTAAAACAAGTTTATCCATTCCGACACTGAAAAATTCTTCCGACTTTTCTTGAACCCAGGACACAATAGCAGCCTTTACCTCATTGTCTGAGCTGTAATGATTACCCTTAAGGTCTCTCTTGAGTAGAGGAAAAAAATAAAAATCATAAGGTGTGAGGTTGGGAGAAAAGGAGGGTGTGGAATCGGTTCAAACTTCAGGTTTGTCAGTGCCTCTTCAGTTGCACATGAAGTGTGTAGATGACCATTGTCATGTTGGAAGATTATTGGCGCCAGGCTGTCTCTAACAAACTCGACGTCGGAGGTGTTTTAGTGTCTGTATGTACTGAGTAGAATTTACTGTTGCAGTAGAATTAGATCTTCAATGAGTTTGCGATGATTATCATCTGTGACAGTGATTGGACGTCCGCTATGTGTTTCATCAACAATTGAGGCTTTTCCAGGTTGGCAATCATGAGATTTTATTATCCATCGATTTACTGTAGACCTATCAACAGTATCGTCACAATAAACAGCTTTTAAACGACGATGACTCTCACTAGGAGTCACTTTTTTAGCAGTTAAAAATTCGATAACAGCACATTGTTTAACTCGCGTTGACATAGCACCAAAAGATGACACCATACTTCCACTACTCAAAACAAACTGGATGAATGCAACATTTTCAAACTGCGCAAGCCTATTGAGGAGAAATAGTACTTCCAAATGCCATCAGGTGCGCTTCTGAAGTTCATTTTATTCGCGATTTACAAGCATGTACGCATTAGTTATCAGCCTACCTTCGTACGAGCACTTGTACGGAATGATTACAAATGAAATAGACTCTTTCGATAGCCTATAGAAAATGAATTTTTTAAAAGTTAAGGTGAGAACTTATATGATTATATAGAATAATTCATTAAGTTTTTATTTACAAATGTACAATGTGTGCACCATTTGTACGTAATACAACAGATATCAACACGATTAGTTAAATTCTTCGCACATACGTGCAAGCATATGATGGTCAACTGTAGCGAGAGCATTTGCGGTACATCGTTTTAAATCATCAATATTAACAGGAAGGGGTGGTACAAAAACTTTGTTTTTTACAAAACCCCATAAGAAATAGTCGCAGGGCATTAAGTCTAGGCAGTGAGGAGGCCAATGCTTGTATACTGTGGACGATTCGAACTGGCACAACTCTTGCTCTATGTGTACATACAGTTCCTCGCATAAAGTATATCCATAACCTATTCTTTCAACAAGGTCTACAAATTTTAATGTACGCAGATGCCTACAACCTTATTTCATTGTACAAATATACAAATAATTATTTTATTTTAAAATATCTATTTAATTTGTATGAGTAAAACTATAAATTATAAATTACAAGAACTAAACTGCAAAAACTCACTAAACTATACAGACGCATGCAACAAACTAAACAAATTTGAATGTATAATGAACAAAAAATCATATGTGAAAACAAATTAGTCATGTCATTATGTGTGACAGATTATTAATAACAACCGTGAAAACAAAGCGTAGTGGCCGTGCGCGAGTCACACATTACAGTAGCGATTGTATGCTTTTGTGACTGTACCATCATTCCATGATGAGGGGCGAAGAGTGGAGTAGATAAACACCGAGGCTGCTTGTGGCAATTCGAATTGTCCAAGGTATAAACCATGTTTTCCTCACTTGTACGGCCAATGGATCATCCAGGAAGGCGTTATTCCAGATAATTTCTGACCTGTGAGTGCCAGTGAGGTGGAGCTCCATCTTATACAAAAATGAAATTGTCGCTATCTTTGTGAAGTTGAGGCGTTAGCTATTCATATAACATGTCCAGATAAATTACTCCGGTTACAGATACCTTATGAATAAAGAACGGCCTGTTGACCTTTTCATGAAATACAGTGTAAACACGTTCATTTTAGGGGAATCATATATATGTTGTAAACTTGCTCATATATATGTTGTAAACTTGCTCTTGGGTTTTCTATGTCCCATATTCTGACATTATCTCTATTTAATTTTCCACTAATGTGAAACGTACATTCATCACTTAAAATAAGGCGATGAAAGAAGGCATCGTCATTTTCAACACATTACTGCAACTCCACACAAAAATCTTTACATAAGACTTTATCTCCGACATGTAAACTTTGTATAAACTATAATTTGTAAGGTGTCATTTTTAAATGTTTCAGCAGAATTTTCCATACAGCTGGTTGAGGAATTTGCAATTCTAAACTTGCTGATCTAGTGTATTTGCTTGGGCTATGTATGTGACATCATGAACACGATCAATTTATTCTTCTGAAACGGGAGGTCTTCCAGTATTCTTCCTTTTGCACACACACCAAGTGTTTTCAAACTATTTATACCAGTCGTAGATTGATTGCCTTGTTGGTGGTAATTTACCGTATTTAGTTCAGAAACATCACTACATGACACTTACCAAGTTTGTTTTGGCTAATTTGAGTACACAAAAAGCTTTCTCCTCTGCAATAGCGGCCATTTTGCCATACTAAGATCATGACACAACAATCAGTGAACAGCAACAGTTGTACCAACATTAACTTCAAAAAATTCCCTGTAAACCTTTATTGTATTCAAATACACCAGTTTAAGTTTTTAGAGGCTACTGAAAGTGGCTATTTTATTTGTTATCACTCTGCATTATAAATGAGTATATATTTGAGAATATATTTATTGCACATTCGCACCTCTTTTTAGCCTAACAGGCTAATTTAAAGAATGGCGATGTTCATAATAGTAAGAGTCTTAAATTAGCAGATTCATAAACAGTTTTCCATTCTTTAAAAGATTGTCAATTTAAATTCTAAAGTGTAGGTGACATACTATAACGTAGTATGATACCCTGATTAATAACTATTTTATCTAATCTAATTCTGAGGTGTGGTAACTTCCAGGCCTGGGCCAGAAATTAAATCAAGGACTTTCTACTTTGCAGTATAGTGCTCAAACCAATGGATTCTAAAAATTGTTTTTATTATCTGTTTGACTAAAAATTTGTGATATTTTTTTGTTAGGAAATGTCAAATTTCTCTGAATAATTTCGTAATTAGTGAAGCCACAAGTGAAAATAGAAAGTTAAGTAGATCTCTTGCCTCTGATGCTGGAATTGAAGAGTTAAGAAAACATTATTATACACTTCAGGTAATTATTTATGATGATTTAATCAAATTTTTGGTCCTTAAACGAAAGGATTTGGTCTAAATAATTTTTTATATTTAGCATTAACTGTTCTATTCCCTGAGCAGTCACTATAACTAGATTCACAGATTTGCAAGCTTGGATGTAGCAGCTGTCATTGCCACACTTATGGTAGCAGTAGCCGGCTGCATTGGCGTTGTTGGTTACGTGCTCGCCTCTCATCATGCGGTCTTTGGTTCGAATCCCATTCAGGCAAGGCATATTTTCATACGTTACAAAAATTCATTTCACCCTTCACAGTCTGCATTAGCAGTAATTGCAGAACAGTCGGACGTTAAACCAAAAAAAAAAAAAATTAAAATAAAATAATTATGGTAGCAGTGTTTACTATTATTTCTCTGAGGGAAATTAAGCGATAAAAATATTACCTCATCAATATTGTTTTTCTACTTTGTTTCCTAGTATTTATAAATTCTCATGAGTTACACGTGAGTATTGATTATTGTGGTATGCACGTATTCAGTTTCTTTCTATTTGTTTTATCTTTCTTACTGATTATTTTGAGAAGCTGTGATTCTATTATTTATACAATAACTTTTTTCAACTAAATGGTTAACCTTAACTTATCATGTTATACTCTAATGTTTGTATCATCTTTATTTATTTTTGCTGAATTAGATAAAAAATTACAAGAACAATAACTTACATGATACGGTTGTATTATTTTAGAATTTAAAAAAACTTAAAAGGCGTAGCTTGCTCTGCTTGTACTGTTTTCACCTGTCCCTCTCCTGTGCATCGATACCATTACCTTACTGTCGATTTAGCTGTTAATTATCCCCAACGGTACGTGCGCAGCGCTGCATGCAACCACACTCATATAGTGTGCTTTGTGTCCAGTTTAAGAAAGCTTTACTAGTGGCACTCCAGTTGAACTATTAATGATGAAGCATTTGCATGACCATGCTTCATTCAAACACCACCTGTGTTTGAAACAGAAGACAGTGAACCAGTTCTTTGTTAACCTTTACAGTGCCAGCGTCCTAACATTACGATGTCAAGATTTATACTAAAAAATGCCAGCGTCGTTCTTTTATTAGTATGTTGACTAAAAAATTCATAGGATTTTTATTTTTCACTTAATTTTTATAAACAACAATGAAATTTTTATTTTTATAAAAATATTTTATTTTAAATTGTAAATATTTTTATAAACAACAATGAAAATAATGAGTAAGAAATGTAGTTTGAAAAAAATACATGTTGAGTTTTTTTTATGAATTAATTGACTAATATTGATATTAACCGATTAATGGCCAAAGGTGCGTAAATGAACCTTTTTCAGTTTAATTTTTTTTCTTGAGTTTACATAACTTTTTTCTTCTTTTAACATTTAGTGCTTATAATTTGCAAAGTTTTCATTATACAAAAAATGTTTGGAAAGTATTTCTTGTGTAGTTTAAGATCTATATAAATTTTAAGATTCACTGTTTTACGTAGTCTTGCACCAGTTTTTCCAAACAAATATCATAAACACGATTACTTTGTTATGGGTTTGATTTTTAGTTTATTTGTTAGTAAATGAGTCATAATAAATCACAAATAAGATATAATAAATTTTTTAAAAAATTAGTATTGCATACAGACATTTAAAACAAATGGTGCGTTTACGCACCTTTGGCCACTAGCGGTGAATCATCACCACTCAGTCCAGTTTTTTCTTTCATCATCAGTTTATTTATACAAATGTTTATGTCATTATGACGTGATTTATATGAGTCATTATGAGTTGTTTGTAGTATTTATAATTGCATTGAACCTTTACAATTTTCATTCGTTGTGAAGCCTTTGTCATTTACTGCTGTGTTTTACTGCTTAGTATGGTAAATTGAGATTGATATTTTAGTGGTTTTTATTGAAGTGAATATTTACTACATTTCAGTGAGTTTTCTTCAATCAAATTTCTTTAGTGTTTAATTTCATGTAAAGTGTTATAATGTGGAGTGTGAAAAAACCATTAACACTTCAGGAATTGCACTCAATTTTAGAAGAAGATGAAAATGAGAATATTTCACAGGCTTCTTCGATTGACGCTACTTACATTCCTCCTACTGTTGACGAATTAACTGATGAAGAAGATATTGACGACAATTTGTTAATTTGTCCCACTTCAACAGATTCCACAGATATAGCAGGTACGTTTGAAATACATGTTCACAATACCGGGGAATGTAATATTCAAAATACAAAAGAAACCACCCGTCTAAAAAACAAAAAACTCATTCCTAAATGGAAGAAATCTGAACCTGTTTTCAAAACATCCCCGATTTCTGTAGAAGATACCCATAAAGAAGAAATTGAGAACAAACTTGCCGGAATGTCTCCTCTTGAAATATTTTTGTTGTATTTTGATAATGATTTGTTGTCAATGATTGTAGATTATAGTACAAAATATGCACATGATAATAACCGGCATGATTTTTCTATGAATAAATCTTTACTGCAGAGATTTATGGCTGTACTAATATTGACTGGCTATCATACCCTACCTCAGATAGACATGACTGGTCTAAAGATGAAGATAAACGTGTTGAAATAGTGCGTAATTCAATGAGCCGAAACATGTTTAGACAAATAAAACAGAATTTACATCTTTCTGACAACAAGTTACTTGACAAGGAAGATAAATTTGCAAAACTGCAACCATATTTTGATGCAGTCAATGAAAAGAATATGCAGTTTGGTATTTTTTCACACCTTTTAACGATTGATGAAGAAATGGTTCCGTATTTTGGTAAGCATTCAGCCAAAATGTTCATAAAAGGAAAACCAATAAGGTTTGGCTTCAAATTATGGTGTCTATGCAGTTCTGATGGTTATTTGTATAAATTTATTCCATATGGAGGTGCAACCAAAGAGAAATCTGAGTATGGTTTAGGGGCACAAGTAATAATAAATTTGTTGTCTGTTATACGTAATCCTAATGAACATAAAATCTTTTTTGACAATTTTTTCTCTTCTTATAATCTGTTTACTTTGCTAAAAGAGAAAGGATTCTTTGCAACTGGCACTGTAAGAGAAAATAGACTTTCCTTTTGTCCTATTAAAACTTCAAAAGAAATAAAGAAAACGGACAGGGGGTCTTTTGATTTTGCATTTGACACAAGAACAGAAACTGCTGCAGTCCGATGGAATGATAATGCGGTAGTGACAGTTGCCAGCAACCACGCAGGTATTTACTCTTTGGCAAACACAAAGAGGTACAGTCGTAAAGAAGGAAAAGAAATTGTTGTTGGTCAGCCGATAATGATAAGTGATTATGTAAAGAACATGGGTGGAGTTGACTCTCATGACAATGGTATTGCGAATTACAGAATTTGAATTCGTGGTAAGAAGTGGTGGTGGCCATTATTTATAAATGCTATCTATTCCATTATAGTAAATTTATGGAAAATATTTAAACTTGTAAATAACAATAAAATGAGCCAAATCGACTTTCGGTCTTGCTTGGTTCTATCAATGATAAAGTCTGAAGAACCGAAGATTCCACAAAGAATTGATGAAAGAGAAATTCAATCTGAAGAAAACATTCTTTCGTATCAAAATTCCAACAAAGGCCGTCTTTCAAAAAACAGTGTGCCAAATGATATCCTTTTTGATAAAGTTGGACATATAATATCAGAGCACGATAAAAAAACAAGACGAAGATTTAGACTCTGCAAAAGCCATACAGTATATTTATGCACAAAATGTAAAGTACATTTACATTCAAAGTGTTTTCAAGAATATCACAAGAAAACGTAATAATCATTGAATTGTTATTTGAAATGTTTTTGTTTGTTATAGTAACATAACACTGTATTTTTTGTAGATTTATTGAAAAAGTGTCATTTTTATTTCATTTATTAAATATAATTTCGTATTTTTATAGTAAAATAATAAATAAATTATCAAAGTATAATCAGAACTATTGTTTTCTATAACCCGTATATTTTTCTTTAACAGGATATTTTGCCAAAGGTGCGTAAACGAACCTTTTTATATCTCCGCCCTCTTAAAAAATTTTTTCAACAATTAAATTTTTCTGAGTTTACATAAAAGATTTTAAACAAAATAAATAAAATTTAGCGAAAAAAAATGTTTAATTATACCTTCGGCAGGTAATCGGTTAATATTGAAAACAGTATTTTTATTTTTTACAATACATAAATAACTTTTTGTGATTTTTGCATAATTAAATTGCCTTTAAAGTGAAATTGAGTAACATAATTTTTTAGGGTGATTTGTTTTTTAAATTAAAAAGGAAATTTTCATAAAAAAGTCTTCGAATAATTTATTTTTAAATTGTAAGAAATATGTTCCAAGTTAAATGTCCATACAAGATCAAATTTTTTTATGAACAAAACAAAAAATCATTAGGATACCTTGAAAAATAGCCATGTTATGGATAGATATATAAAATGCTACAAATAAATAATTGCACAAAAGTAGGCTGGCATTTTTTAGTCTAAATCTTGACGTCCTAATATTAGGAAGCTGGCACTGTAAGGGTTAAGAAATAGTTTGAAAAGTTATTTAATATTTTTTAATGTCTTTTAAACAATTCTATTTAATTTTGTTACAAAACACAGTTTTTTTTTACTTTGTCTTGCCTTTATGAATATATAGGAAAGAAAGTATTGTTTTCATGTCGATTTTTCCAAATTGAGTTTTCACCGGATCTACATGTTTTCAGAACCCTTGAACCCAAAAAACATGTTTTTAGCAGTAGATTTCAGGTTGTGCAGGATGTTTTGATAAGGATGTTTTTGAATTAAAATTTATAGTACATATTAAAAATGATTCGTTTTAATTTTGAAAAAGTTTGTTTATTTCATTGATGGAATCTGTACTTAAATCTGTTCCTTGTGATTATTTTAGATGAAAAATTTTATCTATGGAAGGGGGATGATAGTTAATGCTCAAGGAGACCTTGTTCGAAGAACTGATAAACTTACGAAAGGTGGCAGAGCTGCTCAAGCTGCTAAACAGAGTAATTTTGATACAAGTAAGCTAAATGTACCAGAAGGTGTATATCTTGGTAATGCTGTACCAACTGTGGTTGGAAGAGTTCAAGGAACTGATGAACTTTCAAAAGATGGCAAAGCTCATCAAGGTACTGAAAATCAGAGTGATATTGATACTGACAACTTTAATACAAGTCTGCTAAATGTACCAGAAGGTGTTTATCTTGGTAATGCTGTACCATTTGTGATTAAAAAAGGGTAAGTGACAAATTTTTACTTTCATTTTTTTGAAGCCTTTTCTTTTTTGTCATTGTATAAAATCCTATTGAACATTGTCAATATTTATTAAAAACTCTGTCGTGAAATACTCACACAAATTTCTCTCGCGAATGTTAATAATTAAAAAATATATAACCTACGTTTAATCATTAGTAAACAATGTAAAATAAAAAACACATCTGCCAATTTAATCATGAGTGAATGAGTAAAATGAGAATCAACCTCTGTTGAACTTATAAAAATACGGAAAATTACGTATTGATGCTAAATTAGGCTCCGTAGAAACAAAATTCTTGAAATAAAAGGTTTAGATTTTTTAAATTTCCTACAACTTTAATTAATTGTATACATTTTTGCCCTAAAATGCTTAGTAAGGCTGCAAATAAAAAAAAACATTTTATTTTCCACGAGAGCACAGCCCCAAAAATTTCAGCAGACATAGCGCTTACCTATCTTTTCGAGCATGAAAAGTGTAGCTAATAAGGAAATTAAAAAAAAAATAATTTAGGTACCATTTTTTTAGAAAATCGCAAAAAAGTGAATAAACTACTACTTCGTGTTGACTGGTTTTGATGAAAATGTTCATGTTGGGTCCCCTAGTGGTACCAAACTTAAGTTTTAACTTTGCACAATATTCCTTTTTTGAGATATTTTGTTCAAACACACACACAGACACCAATAGCTAAAAACATGTTTTTTGGGTTCAGGGGGTCTGAAAACATGTATTTCTGGTGAAAACTCTATTTAAAAAAATCTACATGAAAACAGTACTTTCCTTCCTTACGTTATTTGTACTGGACAAGAGAAGTAAAAACTTTTACGAGTGATTATTTGAGGAGAAAATCAATTATTGTATATTTGTCCAGAACTACTAGTTTCCATTCTACATGTCGGTAATTGGGTTATTATTTTATTGTACTGACTTCTAGATGAGTTAACAATGTAGACTTACTTTATAGAGTTCTTCTCTGCTTCTTCCATCATGTGAATTGAAGGGGTCAGGAGAAGACAGTGCTAACCCACATCAACATAATTTTACGCAATGTCATTTTTAAAATTAAACTGAAATCTACAAATCATGTTTTTGAATATTTTGTTGAACATTGTTTTTTCTGTTAATCTACATTCTTAAGATCGTAAATATAGCATACTGTTTAAAACATGCTGAACATTTTATTTTTACAGAATATTTAAGAAAAATCATGATGGAAATTTTGTGGGTTAGCACTTTCTTCTCCCGACCCCTTCAATTGTAGTGTGTCAACGAAGGCTTCATTTATGCAACTTAAAAACTGTCTCCATGATATTTATTTCATGTTGCTGCGACAGGCAACATGAAATAAATGTACAGCGATAACTATCACATCCATTTGGTGCACAAAGAAGGGTATCAGTCCTGCCACATGAAGTCACTGTGTATGAAATAATGGATCCATGCGTGTTAGTCTATGCTTATTTGAAGTGTAATGAAAGAAAAAATCTGGTGTGAAACACTCCACAACTTTCTCTTGCCAATGCAAATAATTAACAATATAACCTAACGTTAGTAATAAAACATTAGAATTAAACAAAAACACTAACCTCAATAAAAATAACCTAATTTTAATCATGAGTTAAAGACGCTAAATAAAAATCAAACTCAGTTTGGTGTAAAAATATGGATCATCACTCTCACGCTAAAGTAGGCTCTATAGAGAAAAATGCTCTAAATAAAAGTTATAGATCTTTTAATTTCCTATAAATTTTATTGTAACTTTTGTCTTAAAATGCATTTTAAGTCTGAAATCTTAAAAAAAAATTGATTTTTTTTCACATTTTCGTGAAAAAAACAAAAATTGCTAAACTAAGCGTTGTGCAAAGAAATATTTGAAAGAAAAATTAAGGAATTTTAAATTCTCTACAAATTTTGTTATATAAATTTTTGCACTAAAATGCATATTAAAGCCGCAATCTTAAAAAAAAATTTATGAGAAAACAGCCTTCCCAAGAATTTTAACAGACTTGGCGCCTACCCTATCTTGTAGAGCATAAAAAATGTCGTTTAAGAGGCGATTAAAAAAAAATCGTTGAGCCATTTTTAAGAAAATCACAAAAAAATGAAAAATTACACCAATAAACTACTACTTATGGTTGATCGATTTTGATGAAAATGTTTGTGTTGGGTCTGGTACTAGTATCTTACTTAACTTTCAAGTTCGTACGTTGTTCCGTTCTTGAGATATTCTGTTCACACAAACACAGACAAATCGCTAAAAATATGTTTTTTTGGGTTCAGGGGGTCTGAAAATGTGTAGATCCAGTGAAAACTCTATTTCGAAAAATTGACATGAAAACAATACTTTCCTTCGTGTATATTCATAAAGGCAGGGAAAGTTTAAAGCAGGATTGGGAAGACATCCAATCAATCGAACCGTTTATCTTCTGCTATTATTTGTCTAATGCTGTATCTTCTTGCTTCCTTCCTTATACTGTTCTAAGAACATATCCCACAAACATGGCCTTATCCTCACCTCCATCAGTTAGTCAGAGTCTACTTTTCTGTTATCGCCAGCATTGTAACAAATACAAGGACAAACTGAAAACAGGGCACAGTTGGTATTCTGCCCTCAGGTTGGTAGCCTATACATGGGAACAATATGCTGTCGTGAATAAAACAGTCCCATCTATTGTTATTGCATATCAGCTGATATTTCATATTGGTTATTGCTTTTGTGCTAAAATGCATATTAAGGCCGTAATCTTAAAAAAACCATTTTTATCTATGAAAGAACAGCCTCCCCAAGAATTTCAGCCGACAGGGCGCCTACCCTATCTTGTAAAGCATAAAAAATGTAGTAAATGAGGCAATTTTTAAAGAAATCGTTGTAGCCGTTTTTGAGAAAATTGTAACAAAGTGAAAAATGACAGGAATAAACTATTGCTTGAGTCCCAGCTCCGTGTAGTTGGAAGGAATGCAGTGTGTTATTATAGTAGTGGGAGAATGAATGAGTTTGTACTGTTTCACAGCTGATGCATTTGTAGTGGTAGCGTGTACTAACTAGACTAAAACAATATTCTTATCATCCGGTGGATTAATTTAACAAATGCCGACCGGATTATCAATTTGGTTGGATTCATAATATTTAACTTACCAATTTATATCAAAATATGTAAATAAATAAATGTAATAAATACAAACAAATATGTTAAATACAGAAAGTTTGAAAATGAATGTTTTGTATCAGAGTAATACAACAATCGTTCTCCCAGTATGCGTCACTCATTCATTATAACTCATCCGTACCCTTCACCCCGCAACTACACAGAGCTTGGAACCGCACAATACTACTTTCAGTTGACCGATTTTAATGAAAATGTTATTGTTGGGTCCTCTAATATGCTTTTCATGGTTGATGAGCTCTGCTGTTCCATGCGTTTAGACCAATCAGAACGTTTTCCAGCGTTGTCAGATTGTACCTGACAAACATTATGCGCGTATGTGTACAAGAGCCGCAGTAGTTCACTCGTGTCTTGCATCTCGTACTGAACAAATCGATTATAGAGCACGTTAACATGCAATACTGTAATAATAATATAATCAGCTGGTTGTATGCTCATAGGTTATAATTGTTATTGAAAGACCAAAAAAATGGCTGACAAAATATATATCAGAGCTACAAGAGCAGGTATTGGCAACGTTCCAGACAAGTCATTGGCTAGCTATAAAGTGGGTAAAGGGTAATGCGTACATTCAGAGCTCATTAGCCTTGAAAAATATTGTAGAGGTATGTAACTTAAATTTAAAGTTTTAGTTACGTACAATGTGTTCTGTTCTTGAGATATTCTGTTCACACACAGACCAATCGTTAAAAACATGTTTTTTGGGTTCAGAGGGTCTGAAAATGTGTATATCCGGTGAAAACTGGATTATGAAAACAATACTTTTCTTCCTATATAGTCATTTAGGCAAGAAAAAGTAAAATTAATAATTGTTTATAATTCCTGGTGTAGGTGTTGCTTATGCGATTCTACATTTACCATTCTGAATTTCATTTCCCTTACTTTACTATGGTTTTCTTTTTGAAAAAACATTATTACGTAGATATTACATTAACTGTACAGTTCCTTTTTGTGGATGTTTCAGAAAAAAAACGAGTAAGCATAAAAATGCTAAAGGTAAAAAGCCTCCTCCTTGGCAAACTGGTGATATAGATTTGGAGAAAATGAAAAAATTGATATTGAATTATAAAGATGACAAATGGAATTATGATGATCTTGTATTCTCTACTGAATTTCCTACAAAAATGCGTGAAACTCTGTTGAAGTAAGTAAATTTATTATAAATTATGAAAAGCATTATTATTCTACTAGCATGCCTTGCGCGGCTTCGCATGCAAAACATGTGTAATAATTTTTTTAAAATAAATATGTAACAGAAATTGTGTAGCTCGTAGATCGACTGTATACCCATACACTCACGCATGCATGTGCGCGCACACACAAAACTTTTAATAAATTTCCCCGTGTACATCTCTCGTTAGTTTTATACGTATGTACTGTCTTCAACAATAGTAACACACAAAACGATGTTTTGATACTTTCCTCCGCGTACAACTTTCACCAACATCAAACCCCTTCATCTACTTCAACAGCAATACGTATTCACATGTACACACACACACACCCACACACACACACACACACACGCACATGTTTATGAGCATTTTAATTAGGACCCTTAAGGTTATCATTTTTTTAAATTTTTAAATAAAATGTTGCTGTGAATGTAAATACGAATATGCTGTTAAAATTTCATGAAAATCCGTTCTCTAGTTTTGGAAATTAGCCTGCACAAAAAAACACGCTTGAAGTGATATATTGACAACCAAGATTGCCTAGGATATAATATTTTAGTCACATCTCCATTATGGAATTGTAATATGGGGAAGCACTTCAGCTGGTAACGTACAGAGTTATGACCCTCCAAAAGAGAACCATAAGAATCTTGGGAACCTCCAGCTCAGAGAATTGTGTAGAGAAACATATTGTGTAGGCAATTTTAAATCGTGTTGTTTAGGTCATCAGCCGAAAAGCTGGTTTGAACCTGTTGAGGCTTTACTAAGTAAAACAAGGAGTGAGGTGGTTCACCATTGCCTATCTTTACTAAGTAGAGAAATATGCTTATTGCCTACATGGGAAAAGCATGCCTACATGGGAAAAACAGGCTCAGTCCATTTTTCAAAATTTGTTTTTTTTTTATATTTTGTAAAAATGTTAACTTAATGAATGCAACTATTCATACAATTGTGGAAAACCAAGCTCAGTCTCTTGTTGTAGAAAAATAATTAATCAAATGCTAGGGAAAAATAAGCTGTCCTGGACTACTGAGCCTGCTTTTTCCACAGTAAAACGGGATTTCAGTTTAACATTTTTCATTAAATTTGATACAAAGTTTTTTTATAATTAAAAAAATATCAATAATAGAAAACAGTTAAAAGAGCTAAGTGGCGGCCACATTGGTGTAGTTGGTAACGTGTTCGCCTCTCATCATGCGGTCTTGGGTTCGAATCCCGCTCAGGCACAGCATATTTTCATACATTACAAAAAAATCATTTCGTCCTTCACAATTACAACCCAACGTCCTCACTAATGACCACTGTAGTTGATGCGACGTTAAACAAACAAGGAAAAAAGAAGCTTAGTATTGACAGTAGCATTTTAAAAAGTTTGCAAATTAGACTTTTAATTTTAAAAACTGTTTCCTGAAAAAATTAAATAAATGTGACTGAGCCTGTTTTCCCCTGACATCTTCAATTGTAAAATTTTAATGATGAATAAAAATATGTTCTTAGTAATTTCAAGTAACTAACTGACGGTATAATCTTCAAATTAAATCATATTTTGGGGTTTTAGTTTTATTAATTGTTTATTTATTTTCAGGTTTGCGTTAAAGAATGGACTTTCTGCCAAATGCTACGGTTCAAATATGGCTAGGCATTTAGTGGTGTCAAAGAAAAATGATATTTGGGGAATAATCAATTATTTAATAGCAACAAATAATTCAGAAAATAGAAATTGTAATTATAGATTATTATTTCCTGGTGAACCTCTCACAATGTGAACTTCTACATCAGTTTGTAATTAACACAATCAGTATAAATCTTGTTCGTAAGCGTATGTAATGTTATTGAATAATGTACATATTGTATAGTTACATGAGTCAAGAGTTGGCCTTTGGTTTTACGAGGGGTTAAGGAGGGAAAGCATCAGTGCGCATGCGCAACTGCTTTGTTATTAAATCAGCCAACATAACAAGGTACACTATTCCCAGAGCACATATAGTACATTGCGGAACCTTTTGTAGGTTAATTGTATTGTATGAATATAACTGTTTGTTACCATACCAGTGCTGAACGAAATCTAATATGCAGTGTAATAACATATTATGAAGTTGAAGCTTAACAAAAATGCCTTTATTAAAGTTTATAATTAGCATCATAGCTTTAGAGTCCATATTAATATTTTGTAATATGTATGTATAAAAACTTTATAATATAACTTTATACTTTGTAATTTACCTTATACTGCTTTCAAAATTCTTCTCACGAGTACTTTTGCGGTGAGCACCGCTTCTTCAGGTAATGATAATAAAAGTTCTAGAATATTATGAAGATTGCATCTGCCTTTGTCAACGGTTTGAATCGAACTGAATACAAAATGGAAAAATCTACTGCTATTGCTATCTGTGTCATAAATTGGAACTAAAATTTATTATATACAATTTATGATAGATTTTAACCAACTATCATTGTCAAACTCCAACTGTTCATTTATCAAATTATTTTATTATTAATATTTTTTGAACCCTTGATTCATAAACATCCATTACAGAAGCAGCATTTATAAACATTCGTCTCTCAGACTACTTCAAAAAAATCAGAAAAATAAATAGAAAAATTAATATTAAAGAAAAATTTCTGTGCTCATCTTTATTTTATACATTTTTCACATAATTTGACAAAAAAGGAAATTGATTTTGTTATTCACAACACTGAAAACAAATTTTTCCAATATGTTCCATACATATATAATTTTTAGTCATTACATTGATAGCGAGACATTCTTTTTTTTAAAGGGCAATAGGCACAAATATTTCTTTCCTGAGCAGGTTGTGGTTGATCTTCAATAGAAAACGTTGATTCGCCCAATATTTTAGCTATATTCTTTTTTTTTGCATAAACACTCGTCTGACAAGCGACGGCAATTAATTATCTCCGAAACAAAGCAAGCTGCACGTGCGAGGACAAGAACAACACTAAACTTAACACTTTAGCTAAAACTTTAACTTAACACTTTTAGTTAAAAGACAGAAAAGCGGAATACTGAAATGGACAATTGCTCCCTCCTACTCAAAAATTCGCTACGGGTAATATCTCCCGGCGTTCACGTCTGTCAGACGAATGTATATGAATCTCAGGTTAAATATGCATTTTTCTGAAGTTTGAATGTTATATATTTATTGGCATTTATTTCCAGAACAGTAATGTCTTCTAATGTAGAAAATTTTTGGTTATTTAATCGAATATTTCCTGCGTAATTAGATTTTTGTTTTCCATATTATAATCTTGCAGATGTTCTTGATAACGTTTTTTAAATGATCTAGAGGTCATGCCAATGTAAAATTCATTACAAATTCGATTTCATTAAATAAAAATTTAATTTAAATTTCATTAAAATTAATAAAAGTGCCTTTCTGTGCCTCTTAACAAAAACCATGAGCGAGCGGCTAACTACTGTAATGTTGTTTCTCTTTCCACAATTCAAAATATAAAATATAAGATTAAAGACATGAAGAAGCTAATCTTCAACAGTTTTGTTGCCACCTGGTAAAAAAAGGAAACGGTTCAATAGATACTAGTGAGACAGATAGTGAGATGACGGTGATAGCGATGGCAAAGAAGGCGATTCATTCCTAGAAGATTTTGTTCCAATAGAATAAGGTAATTGGTAATTACAGTAAATTAAACATTTTTTCTAGTCATGTAATTAAGCTATAGGCAATATTACATGTCTTTTTTTTATCTTGTCTATATGAATACATAGTAAGTAAAGTATTGCTTTCATGTCAATTTTTGAAACAAAGTTTTCACTGGATCTACGTTTTCAGATCCCCTGAACCCAAAAAAAACATGTTTTTAGCGATGTGTCTGTGTGTGTGTGTGTGTGTGTGTGTGAGTGCATTTGGGAACCATGTATTGTGAAATCCGGCATGTGGTTACACACCAACTTAGAGAGATCCGTAAACGCTGTGAGATCCAACCCTCAGATCTCACAGTGTTCTGGTTTGTTATTGGTCATCTATGAGGTCACGTGATGGTCGAAAATGAATTTGGAAGTGGATCTTGTCTTGGCGTTTTGTAACCGGCAGAGTGTATAAAGTGTGTGACCACTGGGAGCGCTGAGATAGCTGATCACGCAAGTTGCGTAGACCAACGCGGGTATCTTCGATTCTATGAGATCCTTCAGGCAGATAGACATCACGCTTTACTTTTCATAATCAATTAAAACTGATGTTTGTTTGGTTTGGGGAGCAGTGAAGGCGCCGACGATTGCTACGTGCGCGCCTTTACTCCTGCTGTAGACATAATAGTAGGCCTACTGTAACACCGAGTAAAAGCATCCGGTAATCGGTGTTATTCGCTGTTAGCTAATTACATTATAGTCAATTGCTTCTACGTCTGTCAAACAATAGTAACCAGCTTAAAAACTATAGGTACACACAACAGCCTTAAAAATTTCCAATTTATTTAACTAATTTATCTATTTTCCCATTACTTTACAAAAATCATTACAATACAAATTAATTTCCTTATTTATAACTGAAGAATCTAAAACTTTTTAAATTTACTCGTGGTGGGAAAATTAATCTACCCAACTATGGTTTCCCATGTTCAAGGATAGATCAGTTTAGTGCTTCTTTTGTTTATTTCTACTACTGCAACTAATATGGTTATCTATTAGTGCGTTAGAATTATAAACCACATGTTAGTTTCTTAAATACTAATTAAACTACTAAGATATTTTATTAAAATAGTGTGCTATAGTACACATGAAAAAAAACATAAAAACAATAAAATATGAACTATGCAAAACAAAGAATTAATTTACAAATACAGAAAATAATTATCGGACCGGTAGAGGAGCTCTCAAATTATTGGATTCCTGGTGTAACTATTGTTTGTACAGCTTCTCTTCCTACTTCCAATAGCCATATGGTTACTGTTTTTTTATACTATTTACATGATGTCCGGTCTATTTTAAAATTGTGAGGGTAGCAGATTGAGCTGCTTGGGTGCTAAGTAGCGGAAATACCTTTGTTATAAAGTATTTGAGGCCTCATGTAAGAGTAAGAGATCCTTGTTTCTTGTATTATAATGGTGGGCTCTTATAGTAAAATAGTTCATGTTTTTATAATCGTATATAAGAGGTTCTCTTGCAAATATTTGGCTGATATCAAGTGCGCTGAATTCTTGAAAAAGCTGTTCCGATTGATACCTTAGTTTTTTTTATTAATTGCTCAAAATTGAATGATAAACATTACAAATTACATTAACGTAAATTAACCCACCACTCGCGGTAGAGTCGTCGCTGTTAATCAGCTGATTTTCGGAGACGGAAGGTTCCATGGTTCACTGCTAGTATAGGTAGTCAATTTTATACGGATTTCAATTACTAGACATTGTTTACCGGTGTATTTTGATGGTTCAATAAACCATACTCTCTGAGTCTGTGCAAGACAAAAAACAAAAAACTACACGTTATACATGTAGTCCGGTCAATGAAGACATAAAATTGGCCAAAGCTGGAAGTAATTAGGGGAAAGCTTAGGCTAATCTTTGCAGGGATAAAGTACACATCAAAAGTACTGCATTCCCCACTCGACCCGCTTGCTTCCCTCTGTGCCGCCCAAACCTTTAATTGTTGGGTTTTGCTTATAAGGCTTTATCTCTTAAACTAATCCACCTATCTACACAAACAGTTTTTTTAGTTTACTTAAATATTACTCAGTAAAGTAGCATCTACAAGATTTTTTAATATTTACAGAAATGTTGATGGAAAAGTGGAGTTTTTGATAACTTTACCTTTTTAAGATTAAATAATTTTTTGTACTCATTACTAAAAAAGATATTTTTAATAAAACTGTTAGCTCATTTTATTAGCTTCACAATGAAATATAATATTCCTTACTTATCTCGTACTAATGCCAGAGATGCGTTTTAGCATTGGCAACCGTGAAAGGATGGCGAAGGGCAAGTCGCGGCCGCTACGCAGCATTCACAAGTACGATTCTTGTTACACTACTTACTTAGGTATTCGAAATTTTTACTGTATTACTTATTTTTGGGAGGTGAATAAAAGGTATGAAGCTAAGCTCAAGGCTTTGGAAATGGATTATTGGAGGCGATGTTGTGGCTATACAAGAATGGACAGAGTGAGAAATGATGATATTCGAAGGAAGATGGGTCTGACTGAGAATATTGCCGATTGGATAGAGGCAAAGAGTTTGAAGTGGTATGGGCATGTGAAGAGAATGCCTCCTGAGAGATGGCCAAAGATATTATTGGACTGGGTCCCTGAGTCAAGCCGGAAAAGAGGAAGGCCGAAGCACTCCTGGCAGTATGGCATGGAGGTGGCGATGCGGGCGAGAGGACTGACAGACAGTGACTGCTTGGACAGACAAATGTGGAGGTTATTAGGATGCGAGAGACGGCGACAGCTGTAAAACAAACTCGCTAATATATATATATATATATATACACTTATTTTAGTTCTTTCTATATTTTATGCAAAAAAATTATTATTCGAAATTGATGAAAATTAAAATATTTATATAAATACAGAGTTATCGGAAGATTATACTTTATTTGCCGCATACGATAAACATAAATAAATAAACTGAAGACCTAAATAACTGAATAAACTGGAAGACCTCTGTAAGCTCTGACTGAAAAACGAGAGCACGGTCTTTCATTAACCCAAGTTCGTAGCAACCGGGCTGACAAACAATAAATCGAGACCTCTCCCAACCGGGATCTTAAAGCCATCATTGCTTGTTGAATCCTGCCAGATATCTTTCCTAAAATTACTCTAGTTCAAGTTGGTATTCTAGGCTGTAAGTTGAATACTCTCCTCTATCGTAAAACTCTCGCACGGAATGAAGTAGGGCTACTGTGTCTTTATTAAAATCGTCTAGATCAGTTACCCACTTTGTAAGCGGAGTTATTTCTAAGGCGATCCATAAAGTTTCGCAGTTTTTCAGGAACTGACTTGAACTGATTAATTTTTTCAGCATCACGACTAACATTTTGTACGGTACACACCAACACAGGACACATGGTTTCGGTTATTTCATGAATTGTACTAAAAACATCATAATAGTAGCATTAGGATTGCCATGTACATGTTCTTTAAAAAAAATTTACACCCTATAACTTACGTGTTTCCGAAGAGCAGGACTATTTGCAGCCATTTTAATTCATAAAAAATTAAACTTACAAAACAAATGAAAATAATTTAAAAAAAATCGGTGAAAACTCGATTTCGGAAAATTGACATGAAAACAATGCTTAAACAATATAACGTACTCGCGGAAAGGCCGGTTAAACCATAGCTCGTACTAATAATGTCCAGTAAACCGTAAACTGAACCGAGGGAAATAGTAATTTCACGAAAAATTATAAGTTCTAAAATACATCTAATAAATATTAATAAATACAATAATTTTATATATAGTTCTGTGTAATTTAATTAAAATTGACACAATGGATAAATTTTATACACGTTATAAAAATATAATGTATGTTTGTTTACTTAAAACAGCACATGATAAGTACTGACTGCATAAGACGCCTGGTTGTGATGGTGAAGTGAGGAAAACTTTAACCGCACACGGAAAAGTAGGGTGTATAATAACATTTTAAATTCCATAAATACAATCTGTACCTCATGCGTTTTAACGTTCACAATCTTTTTTATATTTTAAAATACAGGCTGTAATAGTTTTGAATAACAAAATATTGTTAATTCCTGAATTGTGTGTAATGTTTTTCTATGAATCCTTTGTAGTCCAGTCGAGAATGTGAAAAACATCTAAATATTTTTAGAATGGTCGGTTATGCATAATTTTTTTGCATTGTTTTTGGTTTGACCTACATAACATTAACTACACAGTCCGATTTGGCGCAAAGGGCTTTAATTATAACTCGCCACTCCAGCGGTGCTTCGCGCCGCTTCCGTGCCTCGCATCAGAGGGGTAGGTGGTTCAGAATCCATAAGCGGATCAGAGCCATAAAAGTGCGGGCGCGCAGCGCCCGCACTTTGCCATAGGGTGAAGTTCAGCCGCCAAAGGGTTTAGGTGGATCAGAATTTATAAGTGGATCAGAAACATAGAAGTGCGTGCGCTGCGCGCACACACTTTACCATGTGGTGAACATATTCTACATATTCTTCATTACTCCAGAAGGGACTCAAAACAGTTCCTATATATTAAAAGCTACTGTGCTCCGTTTAGAAGTAAAAATTTACGCCCCTCCACCACAAATGGACCGGATGGACAGTGAAGGATGTTGTGTCACGCCGACGTAGTTCTATATAGAACGTATGTCAAAAACATTTGTTTTTCCGAACTAAACGTGAAAAAAATTTTTTTACCCAATTTTGGGGAGGGGGTGCACCTTAAGATTCAGGCAAATAATGCCGATATTAAGGCAAACACGATGCAAGACAAAACCTTGGGAGTGACATCAATGCTTGTGGTTTGAGATATTAGTAACTTAAAACCCAAATGTACAAAATTCAAAAAATTTGATTTTTTGAGATTTCTCCGTAAGCGGGTGGGCTGACCGGACCTTTGTTTACATATTCTTGAAGTACTCCGGCAGTGGAACAATAAAAGTCCTATACACTTTTTAGCTACGAGACACCGTTTAAAGATGAAAATTACGGCCCCCCACCAATGAAGAGGGGGAGGTTTTAAAAATTTTGAAGCATGCCGTCCCTGTGTGTTTTTAACACTAAACGACATGCTGTTGAAATATTTTTCGTTTTTTGAAAATTTCCAAAAATTTGGAGGGGCGTAGCAACCCCTTACGGGGCCCGGACGAAAGATTTCAAAAAATGTCTCGTTTTTCGGTATTAAGCCGAACACGTTTCATAGCAAAAATTTTGACTCATAGCATAAGAAAAAAATTAAACCCAGAAGCACAGAAAAGTAAGCACAGGAAAGTAAGTAAAAATTATTTTTTCAGGTATAAGAAAAAAAATTAAACCCAGAAGCACAGAAAAGTCAAAATTTGTGTTTTTTTATTTTCGCAACAATGGGTAAAGATAGGACACTTTTGGTTACATATTCTTAAAGTACTTTGGCAGAGAAACAAAAAAGGTTCTATACACTTTTTAGGTCCGACCCACCTTTAAGGAGATAAAAACACCCCTCCCCCACCAAAGAAGGGGAGAAGGTTTTTGAAAAATTTTTATAAAACAAATGATTGTGTACATTTAATGCCAAACGAGATGCTGTTAAACAACTTTACGTATTTTGAAAATTTGAAAATTTTTAAATTTTTGGAGGGGGTAGCAGCCCCCACGGGTACGGGACGTAAGATTTAAAAAATGTTCCCTAATTCCGCCTGGTAGGGTAAGGGGCTGCAAATTGAAAAAGTGCAAGGGAAGTGTTCTCCAGGCGTAAAATAAAGAAAAACATGATATCGGATAGGGCCAAAAAGCCTAAATTTCGTTTTTTGAGTTTTCTTAGCGAACGGGTGCATGAAGGGCAACTTTAGTAACATATTCTGAAACGTCTCTGGGAGACGGACGAAAAATGTTCGGACCAATTTTTAGCTCCGACGCACGGTTAAAAAATTTAAAATTTCTACTCCCCCGCCACACACCCCTGAAAAACGTCACCCAAGATTTCGAATTTTTCCTGAGTGTTTGACCTATAGGTTGAGTGGATTACAGTGCCAGTTCAGCTGAACATTGTGCCCAGATGGCCGTCCATTGAGAACTGTTCACATACTGAATGGAATGAAAGAGGATCTCTTAGGGCTTTTGAAATCCATACATTAATAACACACTTCCGGACCTCGTAGAGATAGGAAGACACATTTCAAAAAACTTTTGCAAATCATTACAAAATTTGAATTTTTGCAATATTTATCGTCTTTTTTACAAACTGGGTGATAAAGGTTTTCAAAATAATGCTTCCGTATGGGGGATCTCTCTTTGTAGGTATGGCACGGTGGATTTCTTAATGCACCATTTGCTGGACTGTGTGTGTGTGTGTGTGTGTGTGTGTGTGTGTGAATAGAATATCTCAAGAATGGAACATCGTACGAACTTTCAACTTGAAACTTAAGTTAGATACTGCTAGAGGACCCGACACGAACATTTTCATCAAAATTGGTCAACTGGAAGTAGTATTTTATTTGTGTCATTTCTCACTTTTTTGCAATTTTCACAAAAACAGCTCCTACAATTTTTTTTAAATCGCCTCATTTACTAATTTTTTTCTGCTGTACAAGATAAGGTAGGGGCCATATCTGCTGAAATTCTTGAGGAGGCTGTTTTTTTGTAAAAAAATTGTTTTCTTAAGATTGCGGCTTTAGTATGCATTTTATTGCAAAAATGTATGTAATAAAAGTTGCAGAGAATTTAAAATCCTACAACTTTTATTTCAAACATTTTTTTGTGTACAACGCTTAGTTTAGCGGTAATTAGCAATTTTCTGGTTTTTTTTCATGAAATTGTGTAAAAAATCGATTTTTTTAAAGATTTCAGCCTTAGTATCCATTTTACGACAAAAGTGTATATAATCAAATTTATAGCAAATTAAAAGATCTACAACTTTTATTTAGAGCAATTTTCTCTACAGAGCCCAGTTTAGTGTGAAAGAGTGATTTTCCTTATTATTAAGCCAAATTGAGGTTTATTTTCTTTTTCATCTTTCACTTATGATTAAAATTAGGTTATGTTTATTGAGGTTAGCTGTTTATTTCCAACGTTTTATTACTAATGTTAGGTTATATTGATCATTATTTGTATTGGCAAGGAAAAGTCGTGTGAGGGTTTCACACCAGATTTTTTTCTTAATACCACAGCTTACAAAATGTATGTCATAACTACAAGGTAGTGAAATGTAGTGTCTCACTGTTGAGGTTGGCAGCACTGTCAAATTTTTACTTTCCTTACTCTCAGCCCATCCATACGCAAAAGGCTTTCTCATGACTCAAGCTATAATTGTTTGTTCTTGAACATTTAATGTGAATTTTATTAATGGCTCCTTAAAATAATACTTTTAAGACTACTAATTTGAATCTGCATTAAAAACATTCGCACATTATTGTGGGCCCTTGATGATTGTTTACCGTATTCAGCTTTTTTTATAATATTGACCATTATTATGTTTTGATTATTGAATGCATAATATTGAGTGAATCCCTCTCTTTCCACTCAATTACTATCTACTATTCATGTAGATAATCAAGAATCTGTATCATACCATCATAAAATGGCGCCGAGTCAGTAATTATTTGTTTGTAGTATGTACTGCATTGTTGCATGTGCTGATTTTTAAATGTTTGTTGTAAATAAAATTTTTCAATAAAATTTAGTTTATGTTTATAACCTTGTCATTTTTACTTTCTCTTGCCTTGTATGAATATACAGGCAGAGAAAGTATATAATTGTTTTCATGTCGATTTTGCAAAATCAAGTTTTTATTGGATATACACGTTCCAGGACCCCTGAACTGAAAAAAATGTTTTTAGCAATTGATCTGTGTGTGAACAAAATATCTTAAGAACAGAAACATTGTACGAAGTTGAATCTTGGAACTTAAGTTATGTACCTCTAGAGGACCCAACACAAACATTTTCATCAAAACAAGTCGACCAGAAGTAATATGAGGGTGGATTAAATACAAATGGTAATTTTGCTATTCTGCTTAGCACCCAAATCTGAGGTAGATGATGTGATAAAAGATCTACAACTTTTATTTAAAGCATTTTTCTATACAGAGCCTAGTTAAGCATGAAAGAGTGATTTTCCATATTTTTAAGCCAAACTAAAGGTTGATTTTCATTTTGCGTCTTTCACTCATGATTAAAATTAGGTTATTCTGTTAAATATTTGCATTGGCAAGAAAAAGTTGTGTGAGTGTTTCACAGCAGATTTTTAACATTACTATTGATTCAAGCTGCACTGTTCTCTTGTGGAATATTAAGAAATATGAAAGACAATTAAAAACAAAGGTATCCTCTTTGAAGCAAAACATACCAATTCTATTAGTTGCCCAGATATTTCTTGGGTCATTTCTAAGTACTTTATTGTACATGGCAAATGCTTCCTGGTGTATTTATATGAAATTAAAAGATCTACAACTTTTATTTAGAGCATTTTTCTCTACAGCGCCTAGTTTAGCATGAAAGAGTGATTTTCCGTGATGTGTGTTCATGATTAAAATAAGGTTATGTTTTTTGAGGTTAATTTTTTCTTATTTCTAATGTTTTATTACTAATGTTAGGTTATATTGTTCATTATTTCCATTGACAAGAGAAAGTCATGTGAGTGTTTCACACCAATTTTTTAAACTGTTTATCCAACACCTTAGGTCTATTGTTTTGTATCTTAAAAATTTATTTTTCAATTTTGGTTGTCATCCATTTTAAACAGGTGTACATAAAGTTTTAGTTTTTTTCCTAATCGTTGATTTTTCTTAAACAGTTCTTCTTGACCTCGTAATCTATATTGTCTGTCAACTATCTTCAGACTCATTATCTTGCGGAGGATCTTTCTTTCAAATTTCTCTGCTTCTCTTAGACCAGCCTTCCCGGTCATTTTAAGGCCCTCGCTCATGTAGATGTAGAGATTTTATCACAGTATTGTGTCTAATCTTGGCTTGTCTTGATAGTACTTTCTTGTTACACAAGTGGTGAGTTCCTCAATTTACACCAGCCTTCTATCTTTCATCACCTTTTGTTGTTCGCTTCCTTTGTATTATTTCCGTGAAGTACTTGAATCTACCACATTGTAGTTTAAAAATACATGTAGCATTATAATTCCTTATAATGCTTCCTGCAGCTTGAAATCAATATTATTTTATATAATAAATTCACTAACCTGTTTTAAGCTGCCTTTATCTTTCATTAATTACTTACAAGTATTTCAGTGTATCCACCATCATCAGAGTATATTATACCGTTTGAAACTAAAATTCTTTAAAATTTATAAAAGCTGTTACATTCTTTGGACAAAAATGACGAAATGAGAAGATGTAGCAGCTTCTATAAATTTAAAAAATTTTAGTTTCAAACGGTATAATATACACTGATGATGGTGGATCCACCGAAATACTTGTAAGTGATTAATGAAAGATAAAGGGCAGCTTAGAAAAGGTTAGTGAAATTTATTATATATAATAGCGCATTATAGTTATTATGATGGAGGTATTTTAAAAATAAAAAGCATAATGTTTAAAAGTTACTTGTTTATTTATAATTACTTTTGTCATTTTAATTATTATTACATTATAGTTAAGCTATTATTACGACGTATTATTACTTATTGCAGAACACACAAATAGATGTATTAATAATAATAATATTACCATTATTGCGTAATAACTTACTTTTAATTAAAATTACTCTTAATTTTAAATTAATATTAAATTGCACGACACAACATAGATTTATTCCTTATGTTATTTTAATAAGCATTAACATTTTGAGGAGTTTGTTGTGTTTTTGGATTTTCATGTTGCGGTAATTGTTGCGATTGTGAATGCTGCTGTTGCTGTGGCTGCTGTTGTTGTTGCTGCTGTTGTGGTTGTTGAGATTGAGATTGTGGAATTAATTGTGGTAACATTTGTGATGGTTGATGTGTTTGTGGTTGCTGTTGAGAATAATTCTGTATCAGATAACAATCATCGTAAGCAGTTTTATCTTGTGGTGGTTTGTCTGTTAAATTTTTTATTGCTTTCTCCAAATTAGCGACAATATCTTGTGCAACAATCCGTATTTCTGCATCTCCTGTGTTTGTAAATTCTCTGACTGTTTCCAGTGGAATCTGAACAAAGAAAAGTTAATATAATTTTATTATATGGTCAATTATAAATAAATCTTTATAATCCATCCTGAAACAATAAAAATGCTAAGATTCGCCGATGATATGGTAGTAATAGCCGAGACAAATAAATAAATGAATAAATATCTTAAATGGAATGGAAGAGATCATGAGAAAAGATTACTTCATGAAAATTAATAAGAACAAAACGAAAGTGTTGTGCAGCAGCAAGAGTGCTTTAAAAGAGATGGGAAATTTAAAAGTAGGCAACGAAAACATATAGGAAGTTGGGGAATTCTGCTACCTAGGGAGTAAAATAACAAAGGATGGTAGAAGCACAAGTGATATCAAAAGTAGAATTGCTCATCAGCCTTTGAAATGAAAAGTAGCTCACTGACAACAAACATTGACTTACAGATTAAGAAAAATTTCTTAAAACACTGTTTGGAGAGTAACATTATATGGGAGAAAACATGGGTGATACAGGCTGTAGAAAGGAAGAGGATAGAAGCTTTTGAAATGAGGTGTTATAGGAAAATGTTAAAGATTAGGTGGGTGGACAAAATAAGAAATTTAGAGGTTCTTAGGCGAGTGGATGAAAAAAGAAATATTTGGAAGCATGTTACTAGAAGAAGGGATAGGCTAGTGGGGCATATCTTAAGACATCCAGGTATTGGTTTATCAATAATGGAAGGTAATATTGAGGGAGTGAATTTTAGCGGGAGGCAAAGGTTAGAGTATATAAAGCAAATTACAAAAGAAGTAGGGTGTTACAGGTATGTAGATATGAAACAACTTGCGCAAGATAGAACAGCTTGGAGAACTGCATCAAACCAGTCGAGAGAGTGATGACAAAAAAATCCATCCTGAAGCCTATACTTAATCCTATAGTAAAAATATTTAATTTTTCTGCTGACCTGTTACAGCTGCCATATCACTCATGTTTTACCATTTTATTACTTGACCTTACTTCATATTAACATGTTCTGAACACTGACATTTTCATTTGAATGAAGATACATTGTCTTATGATGTTTCTATTAGGTTTAGTTAAAATTTTATGTACTCTTTGTGATGGTAGATTCACCAAAACATGTCAGTAAAAAGAAGGATTAAGTAATAAAAAGGTAAAAAACAATGCTTTAACAGGTCAGTGGAAATATGAAATATTTTACAATAAAATTATGTAAGATGTCTTGTTTATTTTTTAAAGTTAGAATTATCAAAAAATAGTAAATGATTATACACTATGGTTTAGTAATAGCATTGAAGAATGGAAAATATTTAATTGATGTTTAGGTCATCAGCCAAAAGGCTGTTTTGAATCTTTAGAGGCTTTACTAAGTAAAATTGAGAGTGAAGTGGTTTACCATAGCCTTCCTTACTGAGTAGAAAATTATGCTTATCAGTATATCAGGTCCTTTGAAAAGCATCTACTCCCCCCCCCCTACAAATGACACCTTTACTTCATTCAACACAGGGTCTGGCTGTATAATGATGAAATTCATTACTCTCAGGGGAAATTACTCTGAATAATGCCTTTTACACCTTCACCTCTTCTGTTCTTAAATGCTTTGATCATATAATTGGCTGACCATGTGATAAGAAACAGAACTATTTCCACCTGCCTGTTATAGGGAAATAATGGAAAAGGAAAAATATTATTTATTTATTTTTTATAATGAAAAAACGCCAATGTTGCTTTAGACTGATTTACATTTGAAGTATAACTGACTAATATATTCTATTTGCAATTAAGATAAAATTTAAATTGAAGAAATTGTGTATTTACAGGTATGCCAGTCAAAGGTGGGTGTTTTAACCCCTTGGTATCAAAAAAGTAAATTTTCACTGTAATACTACTTTGTCTGCCCATAACAGACAGGTGGAGTGTCAAATTATTTACACTCAATCTGTTCGTTGCAGGGCTAAAATAAATAGTTCTGTTTCTTATCACATGGTCAGCCAATTAAATGACCGAATCATTTAAGAACAGAAGAGGTAGAGGTGTAAAATACACTTATCAGAGTTATCTCCTCTGAAAAGTAATGAATTTCATTATACAGCCAGACCCTGTGGTGAATGAAGTGAAGGTGTCATTTGCAGAGTGGAAAATATGTGCTTTTCAGAGGGCCCGGCATGCTGATAAGCGTACTTTTCCACTCAGTGAGGAAGGTAACGGTAAATCACCTCACTCCTCGATTTACTTAGTAAACCTCTACAGGTTCAAACCAGCCTTTCGACTGATGGCCTAAACAACAACAACTACTTTCTATAGTACGTAATAATTGAGTTGACCATCAGTTTTCTTGTTGAAAATTCTTATAGAACTTATGCTGGGTTATTCATTTACCTGAAAGGTTTTCTGGGATTTTGGAGGAATCCAGACAATAAATACGTTTCGTATCTGGAAGTGCTTAAGGACAGAACGGGGTATTATAGAAGTTAAAGACATAATACGATGATAGAATATAAATGTAAGAAGTGTACACATAACAGTGATATTTGATATAAAGATTGTATTATGCAAGTAATCTTCATTTACAACATATCTATGTCATATTTTTGGAAATAATATCAGATAAAAATATTGTTTGAACAAATTCCTTATCTACCATGATAGGAGTAGAAAGTTTTAAATTTTGATGTGAAAAATTTTTTTTAAAGAATTTTAATTTACTAAAGATGTGTACAAGATACATGAATGCGCTATAAACATTGGTAAGTGTTTTCTGTTACCGTATTCTGGTGGTTAGAAATATATATTTCAATTTTAAATAATACGGATGTTTATAATCATACATAGGATATTTGATAAAAAAATAATGTTTGAACAAATATCTACTACTGCAGAGAGAAAAACAAAAAAAAATACTTTGATCTTTAATGCTAATCCATTTGTTTTTTTAAAAGAAGCTAAAATATTAATATAAATTTTTAAGTTACTAGTTTGCATCATCATCATAGCTGCAAAATCCATATTAATGTATTGTTATTTTATGTATATATAAAAAAACTTTTTGTTTACCTTTTCTGCTTCTTAAACTTAGTTTTTTATAAGTACTTTCGTGGAGTGCTCCGCTTCTTCAGGTAATAACTTATGGCTTCTAGAAACTGTTTACGTAGATTGATTCAAACCTTTGACAAAGGAAGATGTAATCTTCTTAAACAGTTTCTAAATCTATGTTATTACCTGAAGAAGCAGTGCGCACTGGGAAAGTAATTATAAAAAATGAAGTATAAGGTAATAAAAAAAGTTTTTTATACATACATTAAAAAACAGTACATTAATAAAAAATGTACTTTATTGATGAAATATTTTATAATACACAAGAGTTTCTTTCTAAATAATTTTCTTTGTTTTGAGAATAGAGAAATTTCTTGGAGAACTAGGAAATTAATTGTATATTATCAAGTAAAACTTAATTAGATGACTCTCTTACTGAACTTAACAAGTACGTAGGTACAATTTAGCATAATAATAATAAATATTTAGACTAGTTAGTTATAACATTACATGATCTTGGATCGAGTAAAAAATGTCTCCATGGATCATGCTATTGATAGGTACATAACAGTAATCTACAAAACAAGTGAGGAACGAGTTAAAAGGAAGCTAAAGGAACGTTGAAAACCACAAGTGTAAAGGTATGAAGATTATTAGAAAAAAATAATAAGTACATGGTGTTGAAAGAGGCAAACAAAGAACAAGATGAATAAGTCAATTTGTTGTAAAATGGAAAAGGCAAAGAAGGTGAATAATTTATTTTGTATTAACTCAATTACTCAGGACTGGATATAAAATATTTCAGTCCCAAGAGTATGAGTAAAGGTATAGCACAAAATAGTTATGGTATTATTTCACTACATTGTCGGTAATCCGACAATATCCCAGAGGGATAAAAGGAAGATTCCAGCAACATTTTGTTTTTATTTAATCAAGAATTCATAAATCTGTTCATTGTGTATTTTATCGCGTAAGTCAATTAAATGTAAGATTATTTTACAGAAAGGTTTTAGGTCCAATCAGTCAGCTGGTAGAAATTCGCTATTATTTGTTAAGTAACAGTAGTTGGGCAAGCGACTTTGTATGGTGACCAGCTGACAGCAATTCCTGAACAAATTCCACTGGGGGTCCCTGTTCAAAAATTCATGCCGAATCACGTCAAAAAATACAGCGATTGAATTGGTTGGTTATCAATAAAGTACAGTTCCCGTTAACAAATAAAAGCTAAAAAAAAATTTACAGAAACTAACTATAAAAATTTACCTGTTGAAGCATATTCTGTAGTACATATTTTCAAGGAAGTGATCTCGTAAGTGACTGACTGAAGTAATCGAAGAGACATCAGTTTTAATTCAGGTGTTCTGTCATTTTTAATATTGCGCTGTATTGTAATCAGTAATGCATGCTGATCTTGTAGCATCAGAAGACCATTTTGGTTTATACTCAGATTGTACAGTGCCATCAAAAGAATTCTGCAAGGAGTACAAAACACAGTGTTAGAGAAAATAAAAGTAAACTTTTATTCTTCATAAATACCTCTATAAACTGTAAATTACTGAAGTGCTTATCCCTGCATTATTACTTAGCAAGGTGTTTTGCGTGTTTAACTAACGAAATTATTATTAAGAGACTGTGGTTTGTGTCTAACTGGTGGAATGACCAGACACTATCCAGGAAAAGCCGGCTGCATTGGCGCGGTTGGTAACGTGCTTGCCTCTCATCATGCGGTCTTGGGTTCGAATCCCATTCAGGCTCGGCATATTTTCATACGTTACAAAAATCATTTCATCCTTCACCGTCTGCATTAGCAGTAATTGCAGAACAGTCCGATGTTAAACAAAAAAAAAAAATCCAGGAATTGAATACTGGGACTTCTAGGAAATGAAGTTAGCTTGTTAAACTGTGCATTATGAAGTCATTTGTATGTTGCAGAATTATAGACTAATAATTTATTTTTGAGAATTTTAAGGGAAACATCTGATGTAGGCCTACTACATTTTGGAAGCATTCATCAGTTTCTATTCAATAAATTTTTGTTTCATCAGTCATATATCAAAGTTGTAAAAGTACCAGTGTACTTGAATCCCTTAAGCAGATGCAATATGGTTACCAATTGGATTTTTAAACTGCTAAAAATAATCAGTAAGATTGTTTCATTCACACAAGGTACAGAAAGTCAACAGATACTAATGCATGACCATTAATGACTGTTGAATAAATGATTAAAGTTTATACTGTATGAAGTGTCGCTAAAATAGATGGAATCAAATATCAAACTTTATTTATAAATAAATCTAATTGACTTTCTGGTTGCAAAATTAGATTTTTAAAAAAATCAGTAAGTAGCATTTAAGTTGTTTATTCTTTCATATTAAATTATACCTGATTTACCAAAATCAATAAAGTGATTCAGGTTTCTTAATATACGTATGAATACAAAGTAAAACAAACACAATCTTAGCTTTCAATTTCACGATAATTAGGTAAAAAAAAAGCTCAACGAAATAAACTTCAGTTTTGTTCCTTCCTACCTTTTTAATGCATCACCAGATACAGGAGGAATATGTGGTAAGATGTTGATAATTTGTTCGAGAAGTTCCTTTCCATTGTGGTCAGATGTAAGAAAATGTCGACCATCAGGTGAAGCAGCAATATTAGCAACGGTACCAGTGAGTGATAAAATAAACTGCATTTCATCAGTTTTTTGATCTGGAAATTCACGATTGTAGGTCTCCATAAATGACACAAGAGTTCCAGTCACAATCGAACAAAACTCTGATAATTTATCCTGTAAAATTTAATGGAATAATCAAACAAAACGTGACTTGATTTTGATATAAGATGGGGTGGTGTTATTTTTAAGTAAGAAAGCATGTCGGTTAGATGGGATTTCTAGTATAATTGTTAAAGAATGTAAACATCTTTTAATTACTCCTCTCCTTCATTTGATTAACTTCTCACTTGAAGCAGGTGTATTTCCAAACAAACTGAAGGAGGCAAAAATATTGCCTATATTTAAGAATGGAGATAGCCAGTTAGTTGAAAATTATAGACCCATAAGTATTTTAAACACAATCAGTAAAATTTTTGAAAAGGTAGTATTTATTAGGTTAATCAGTTTCTTGACTGAAAACCTAATCATCTCAGAGGATCAGCATGGTTTCCAAAAAGGTAGATCAACTAAAACTGCAATTGTTTCACTTGTGGAGCAAGTAGTTGATATATTGGACGCCGGGGAGAAAGCATTGGCAGTGTTTTTGGATCTGAGTAAAGCTTTCGATTGTGTTGATCATGAAATTTTATTGAAAACACTAGAGTCATTAGGCGTTAGGGATGTAGAGTTGAAATGGTTTCAATCTTACCTTATTAATAGATTACAGTGTGTGGAGTTAACTAGGGTTGTTAGAGGGAAACTTACAAAAGTTGTATCTGGAAAGCTTGAAGTCAAAGCAGGCGTTCCACAGGGGTCAGTTTTAGGTCCAATTCTGTTTCTATTGTACATTAATAGGTTACCAGAAGTCATACCTAATGGCAGAGCTTTGTTATTTGCTGATGATACTTCAGTAATCAGTAACAGTTCACTGGTAGATGCTCTTGAAGTAAATACACATGTTAACATAGAGTCCGTAGTGCAGTTCTTGAATCAAATGTTATTAACAGTTAATGGGAAAAAGTGTCAGTACTTGCAGTTCAAAAATAAACATAATGTTAAAGAAAGTAGAGAAGTGGATGTATTTATTCATAATAATAGTTTAGAGCATGTAGAAACAGTGAAGTTCCTGGGCGTATCTCTAGATAGATCTTTGTCTTGGGACTTCTATATCAATCAAGTTTGTAGTAAAATATCATCTGGGGTATTTGCACTAAAACAAATCGCCAGATTAAATGATAAAAAATTACTAATGGCAGCTTATCATGGCCTCATTCTGTCTCATATCCGGTATGGTATTTTAGTATGGGGTAATTCTAGCATGGGTAATATGAATAGGGTTTTTAAAATTCAAAAGAAAGCTATTAGGTGTACGGTGGGAGCTAACCAGCTAACCTCATGCAGGCCACTATTTAAGGAGCTTAAATTGCTTACAGTTCCCTGTCTCTACATTTTTGAGGTGATTATGTATGTTAGGCAAAATAATTTTATGCAGAATTTCAATGTTCACAATCATAACACGAGAAACAGGAATGATTATTATGTGGCTAATCACTCCACAAAATTGTTTGAACAAAAACCTACTTATGCAGGGAGAAAATTCATAAATAAATTACCCCAATCTTTAAAGTGTTGTGAGGATTTGAAGTCCTTTAAAAAAAATCTGAAAAATTACTTGATCAGTGAAACTTTTTATAGCGTACAAGAATTTCTTTCTTGATAGTAGTGATACATTGTGTGATTCTTATATGTATTTCAGGTGTTATATCTGACGACATGTCCTATACTCCTCCTGGAGTCTCCAGGGCGCAAAAAAAAAAAAAAAAAAAAAAAAAAAAAAAGTCGCAAATATTACCTATTGTGGTTACTTTACCATTACTGAATTGAAGGTCACTGAATTTTTTACTTTAATAATATTATTTTACTTTAAAAAAAAATCAAAGATGTAAGTTCTAAATAAAGATTTTTATTCCCTGGATATGACAATTTGCCTTATGAATTTTGTTCAGAAACTGTCACAGTAAATGTAAAGTATAATATACATTTTTGTTTACAATTGCAGAAAAAACTTCATTTTTTAAATTAAAATCTTGTCACATGTTTAATCATGTCTGCTGGTTTCGATAAAACAAATCGCTACCCACAACAGTACCTATCTCATTGTGTACTGTGATGTAAGTGTTGCGTGATGAATACAAAAAAGTAAATTCACAAACTATAAAATTAATTTAAAGAATAAATAATAAACCTTGCTTGTCCAAATTTGATGTGTAGTTAGTTAAAAAATTTTTTTTGATGAACTGAATTATTAGTTTTCTACCATATGTAAAGCCCGTGGCTGTTGCTGGATCTGCTATCGGGGGCCGCCCCTGGCGATGGGGATGCTCGCCAACCAAGGTTGGAGGGTACTGAGGAAATAAAATACTCAGGGTGGACAAAAACCAGCAAAGCTACTGCCTTGTAGATGGAATGTGGTGGAATTCAAAGGCTAAGGGAAGAAAACCCTAACAGAAAATTGACTGCTGCCTTGCAGTTGGGTATTGGGTTATTAAAGGTTAGGGAAGAAATCCTGAACAAATCACCTGGTCCTCCAAGTTGGGGATTGGGCGTGAGGTCAGCAGCCTCACCTTGTAAAAATCGTTTCACGCTTTGAAAACAAGCAATGAGCCTCGGATAGGGACAGGAATTACGGATAATCAAAATGGCATTGAATCAAATAAGAGAAAATGGAAACGGAAATTTTTGGTAAAGGTAGCATCCTGGAATGTGCAGACTTTGATGAAGGCAGGAAGGATGATGGAAGTATTTAATGAGATGAAAAAATTCAATGTGGATATACTGGCCCTGCAGGAAGTTAGATGGAAAGGATCAGGAAATATAGACAAAAAAGATTTCAGCCTGTACTATAGTGGAGATACAGAAAAGTCTAGTATGTATGGAACAGCATTCATGGTAACTGCTAAGGTAAGAGGAAGGTTTTGAACCCATATTGGATAGAGTGTGCAGAATAAGGATGAAAGGTCGATTCTGGAACACCACAATGATTTCAGCCTATGCTCCAACAGAGGAAGCATCAGAGGAAGACAAAGGAAGATTCTACGATTGCTTAATAAATGTTTGCAGCAAGATCCCAAAGCATGACATGGTAGTAATGCTAGGCGACTTTAATGCAAAAATAGGGAAGGAGGTCTTCTTAGCAAGAGTGGCAGGAAAAAATACCTTACAATGAGGAAAGCAATGAGAATGGGAGGATGCTTGCTGAATTGGCAGAGGAGCAGGATCTTGTTATTGCCAGCACACAATTTGAACATAAGAAGATATACCTTGGAACGTGGAAAATGCCAGGAACAAATATAGTGAACCAAATAGATCATATACTGGTCACAAAACGTCATGCAAGTTCTATAGAAGACGTAAGAGCAGCAAGAGGTCCAAATTGTGACTCAGATCATTTTATGGTGAAAGCAACAATACTGCAGAGGCTATCAATGGCAGAAAGAGGACCTAAGAAAAATAGGCGCAAATGGGACCTAGAGAAATTAGCAAATATAGAAACTATGCAACTCTTCCAAAATATCATGAATAGAGAACTCAATAAGGCTATGGATGAACTGGAGGGTGAAGGTGGTGATGAGAGTGATATTGATAAACTATGGAATGGTACAAGGCAAGCAATAATACATGCAGCACAGGAGTCGGTAGGTGAGAAAAGAAGTGGAAGAAGTATTGAATGGTATGATGAATCGTGTAGAGAAACGGTGCAAAGGAAGAATGATGCTAGACTTGCAATGATTCAGAGGGAAACGCGACAAAATGTGGAAAAATACTAAGAGAAAAGAAAAATCGCTAATAAAATATTAAGAAAGGTAAAGCGAGAACACATAAAAAGCAAGCTGAAACATTTGGAAGAACTTAACACATTGAATGAAACAAGAAAGTTCTACAAAGCACAAAAAATTGCGAGTTTAGGGTTTCAATCAAAAGTGGGGGCACGCAAGGACAAGAATGGGAGGATGATAATAGAGGAAGAACGAATAATGGAGAGACGGGCTGTGTACTTCGAAAATATATGCCCAAGTATAGAAGACTCAAAAAAAGTTGAAGAATGGGTGCCAAATTGCCATACTGCTGATCTGGAAGTAATGGAGCCAAGTCTTGAGGAAGTAAAAGAGGCTGTGAGTAAACTGAAAAATGGGAAGGCAGCAGGAGAGGATAATATTACTGCTGAAATGTGGAAATATGGAGGGGAAGCATTGGTAAAGTGCCTACACAGAATAATTGCACTGGTATGGAGGACAGGAAAGATGCCAAGGGAGTGGAAAAAAGGCTTAGTTTGTCCAATATATAAAAAAGGAGATAAATTGCTGTGTAATAATTATCGGGGGATCACTTTGCTGGACATAGCTTATAAAATATTTTCCCGCATTCTGACAGTGAAATTGAGCAAGCTTGGAGAAGACATAATAGATGAGTATCAGTGTGGATTTCGACATGGCAGGGGCACTACAGACCAGATCTTCACCATTAGACAAATCATGGAGAGGTTTTATGAGCACAACATAAACTTGCACATGCTTTTCATAGATTTTAAACAGGCATTTGACAGAGTGAAGAGAGTGGAAGTGCTTGCAGCATTAGACAGGTTTGGTTTCCCAAAAAAATTGATCAATTTAGTGAAACTAACAATGATTGAAACAAAAGGCATGGTTCTAACTGAAGGCAGAGTAAGTAGAGAGTTCACAATCTGTGATGGAGTGAGACAGGGTGATGTGCTGTCGGCTTTGCTTTTCAATATTGTGCTTCAGAAGGCAATGGAAAGTATTGACAGAAAGAGCAACATTATGAATAGAATGACCCAAGTTATGGCATACGCCGATGATTTTGTCATAATTGCAAGAAGCATGCGGTCACTGGAAGAGATCTTTTTGAAGATCAAGGAGGAAGCAAAGATAGTCGGTTTGGAAATAAATGAGGGAAAAACCAAGTATCTTGAAATGAGCACCAGAGGATTGAGAGGACAAGGAGCAGTAAAAATAGGAGAAAGCATGTTTGAAAAGGTGACGAGCTTCACGTACCTGGGAACTGAGATCAATAGCAGTAACAGAATATAAAATGAAATAAAACGCCGGTTAATGCTGGGCAATCGTGCTTATTTTGCAAATAGAAATCTGCTTAAGTCAAAACTCCTTACTAGGAACACAAAAATGAAAATCTACAACACGCTAATAAGGCCAATTGTCACCTATGGTAGTGAAACGTGGACAATTCTCCAGGAAGATAACAAAGCCCTGAAAGTGTTTGAAAGAAAAATAGTAAGGAGGATATATGGCCCGGTTTATGAGAATGGTGCGTGGAGAATCCTGAAAAATGCTGAGATAGAGATGATACTGCAGAGAAGGAATATCCTCAGGTGCATAAAGGCAAGACGAATAAGTTGGTTTGGTCACATCGAAAGAATGCCTGATGAAAGAATGCAAAAGGTAATGCTGAAAGAGAAGTTGGAGGCAGTTAGAAGAAGAGGGAGGCCAAGAGCACGATGGCAGCAGGATGTGGAGAGGGATTTGAGATCGATGGGAGTGAGAGGATGGAGACGGACAGCGAGAGATAGAGGAGCTTGGAGGCGAATTGTGGAGGAGGCCAAGGCCCACATCGGGCTGTAGCGCCAGGATAAGTAAGTAAGTAAGTACCATATGTAAAGACTTACTACACATAGACGAAAGATGAAGTCTAGATATGTAAAATGCTAATACTTAGTAACACAATAAAGAGATGAATACTGGTATTTCGGACATGTTTTCTGTTAAAGGAAATACCATCTGTTGCAATTGATTATACAGGGAAAAATAGCAGCTAGATGAACATCCCAATTAATAAAACTGTATGACGAATATAATTGCTCTTCTGTAGAATTATTTATAGCTGGTGACAAAAAAGAACTGCTGTTATGACTGCCAAACTCTGATAGAGAAGGCATCAAAGAAAACGTTTTATTAAATATAATATATTTTTCATTAACATCTATATATACTACATAGGCCTACATAATTGATTATCAAATGGGAATAACTGAAACAAACGAGATTCACTGCCTTTGTCCTAGCTCTTTTTTATCGATTGAGAACTTATAAGTGAGAAAACGTACATGAAACTCAACAATAAAAAGTACAGTAAAAATAATTAACGTAACCATAATTTTCTTACAAGGCATAAATAAAAATCTGGTGTGAAACACTCACACAACTTTCTCTTGCCAGTGCAAATAATTAACAATAAACCTAACATTAGTAATAAAACATAAGAAATAAACAAAAAAAATCTGGTGTGAAACACTCACACAACTTTCTCTTGCCAGTGCAAATAATTAACAATAAACCTAACATTAGTAATAAAACATAAGAAATAAACAAAAAAAAATCTGGTGTGAAACACTCACACAACTTTCTCTTGCCAGTGCAAATAATTAACCAATAAACCTAACATTAGTAATAAAACATAAGAAATAAACAAAAAACTAACCTCAACAAACATAACCTAATTTTAATCATGAGTGAAAGACGCAAAATGAAAATCAACCTCAGTTTGGCTTAGAAATACGGAAAATCACTCTTTCTCTCTAAACTAGGCTCTGTAGAGAAAAATGTTTTAAATAAAAGTTGTAGATCTTTTAATTTTCTATAAATTTAATTCTATACACTTTTGTCGTAAAACGCATACTAAGGCCGAAATGTTTAAAAAATCGATTTTTCTCACGTTTTCGTGAGAAAAAAAACAGAAAATCGCAAATTACCGCTAAACTAAGCGTTATACAAATAAATGTTTGAAATAAAAGTTGTAGGTTTTTAAATTCACTACAACTTTTATTATATAAGTTTTTGCGCTAAAATTTATATTAAAGCCGTAATCTTAAAAAAAACAACGTTTTTACGTGATAACAGCCTCACCGAGAATTTCAGCAAACATGGCGCCTACCCTATCTTGTAGAGAATAAAAAATTGAGTAAAATAGGCGATTTTAAAAAAAATCGTAGGACCAGTTTTTGAGAAAATCACAAAAAACTGAAAAATTATACGAATAAACTACTACTTCCGGTTGACCGATTTTGATGAAAATGTTCGTGTCGCGTCCGGTAGTGGTATGTAACTTAAGTTTCAAGTTTCAAGTTCGTACGACGTTCCGTTCTTGAGATATTCTGTTCACACACAGACACACACACACACACACACACACACACACACACACACACACATACACAGACACACACACAGACCAATCGCTAAAAACATGTTTTTTGGGTTCAGGGGGTCTGAAAACGTATAGATCCGGTGAAAACTCGATTTCGAAAAATCGACATGAAAACAATACTTTCCTTCCTATATATTCATATAGGCAAGAGAAAGTAAAAATAACCTCAATAAACATAACCTAATTTTAATCATGAGTGAAAGACGCAAAATGAAAATCAACAGTTTGGCTTAGAAATACGGAAAATCACTCTTTCTCTCTAAACTAGGCTCTGTAGAGAAAAATGCTCTAAATAAACGTTGTAGATCTTTTAATTTTCTATAAATTTTATTATTAACACTTTTGTCGTAAAATGCATACTAAGGCCGAAATGTTAAATAAATCGATTTTTCTCACGTTTTCGTGAGAAAAAAAACAGAAAATCGCAAATTACCGCTAAACTAAGCGTTATACAAAAAAATGTTTGAAATAAAAGTTGTAGGTTTTTAAACTCTCTACAACTTTTATTATATAAATTTTTGCTCTAAATTGCATATTAAAGCCGTAATCTTAAAAAACCTTTGTTTTTACGTGAAAACAGCCTCACCCAGAATTTCAGCAAACATGACGCCTACCCTATCTTGTAGAGAATAAAAAATTGAGTAAATTAGGCGATTTTAAAAAAAATCGTAGGACCAGTTTTTGAGAAAATCACAAAAAAGTGAAAAATTATACGAATAAACTCCCACTTCCGGTTGACCGATTTTGATGAAAATGTTCGTGTCGGGTCCGGTAGTGGTATGTAACTTAAGTTTCAAGTTCGTACAATGTTTCGTTCTTGAGATATTTTGTATACACACACACACACACAGACACACACACACACACACACACACAGACCAATCGCTAAAAACATGTTTTTTTTGGATTCAGGGGGTCTGAAAACGTATAGATCCGGTGAAAACTCGATTTCTAAAAATCGACATGAAAACAATACTTTCCTTCCTATATATTCATATAGGTAAGAGAAAGTAAAAAGCACTTTTTTGCGAAATTATAATTTTGAACCTATTTATACTTCGGAGCTGTTTTGATGTGCGACATGATGATTTTTAATATCTCCAGCGTGCTCTATTATTGAGTTGTAAAACCATATTGTGGTCTTTTCACACAACTTGGATTATGAAGTAATAAATTTATCTTGAAAAAACCGCACCGCTTCTTCCTCGGTACGAACTGCAAACTCCAACAGATTCATTTTGAATTAAATTCGTAAGTACGAAACTGCAAGTGGACCGCAAATTAGCTGAGATCAGGTCAAAGTGATTAATTTGAAAATTAATTAGCTAGTTACACGGTTACCTACTATACTAGAGTAACCGTGGGTAGTTCAAACAATGAAACGAAACTGCAAGTGTGGGAGGATATGGCGAATAAATGTTGAGGCAGATTTGCGGGAATGAAGTCATGAAAATTGTATGTATTAATGTTGTTATGACAGGAGTTCATTGCTCATTGTACATCAATGGTTACAGAAATTGGCTTGGCGTACAATACTGCTGGTAGACATATAACTGATATGACCCCGGATTTGAAATACGAGAGTGGTTGCCACTGCACTTTGTTGGTTGGGGTTCAATTGACCATACTCTTCCAGGAATGGAAAAACAAAATAATCAGCCTGATTCCGTTTATGACTACGCCTCATTTACACCTCATACATATAATCCTTATTTCATTGGGTCATGGGTGCTTGTTGCTCTTTAATTGAACAGATTGCAACGTACACACGTAAGGGATTAAAAAAAGAGCATTGGCAAGTTAGCACCAGTGACGTAACGACAACCGTGAAGAGGTCGTTGTTACACTCGTATTGTAATAACTTTGGCTGTTAGCGATTACGTTAGGTTTTGTAACTTGAAAGGTCAGTTTTGACTGGTGGTAGTCATTTTCAGATCATAACTTGGAATGGAACCTTGTAGCTCCGCGTTGTAGGTTTATCGCGCTAACCACTTCGCTGTGGGGACGTCCAATTATAATTTTCGACCTACTTTAAACACAGTAATAAATGGTCTGTAAAGACTCCTTATAGTTCCTTAAATAAAATGCCTCTCATATTTTATTTATCTAATCCGTTCAATTACCAGCAAATCGATACTTTAAGAGTCGTGCATCATTTCTACTTCACTAGCAGTTTCTTCAGTTCGCAGTTGCGTTGATGCATAGAGTAATAAAGATTTATTACTCTATGCGTTGATGTTTGTGTGCATGATGATTGTGTTGTCTTTTTTAAGCAGGAAATTTTAGACTGTGTTACGTTCTTTAAGTTTTAATTTGTTTTGTTTTTTAACATTTATAAGTGAATTTACAATGCATTAGTATTTTTTCAAAAATTCAGAATGAGTTTTAATAAAGACTGGGATATTACTAAATACAGGTCCAAACATGAATCTTATGACCAGTGGAAATTGAAGCAAGATTTTTTGCTGAAGTATAAACATAAATATCCTGAAGCAAAATTAGTTAGCCTTGCACAAATGTTTTACAACATTGAATGGTTTGGATGCCAGTAAGTTTATGTCCAAATGTTGTCTAAGGATATTAGGTTAAGTGGAGAAGGACCCTGTCTGGTCCCTTGGACTTGTGTCTGGTTTACAACCTTTGTAGGTTTCCAAGGTATATTGCCAGATAGAGCTGACGCGATATGTAATTTACTATGTAATAAGCAGTGCAGTGAGCTTTTGTACACTGGGACTCCCTATTGTATTTAATAGGTAATCGTACAAAAATCCTTATGCCCTGTTATAATCAACCCAACTCTGTAATTTTTTAATTTTGCAAACAAGATTATACAGTTCCTCAGCAGTACTACTACAACCACCTTTTGTTAGATATTGTTCTTGTGATTTTTATTATACAGCAAAATAAATAAGTAGGTCTAACAATGATACTTAAGTTACATAGAATATAACAAGATGTTTAGGTTAACAACTTGGATTGATTTTATTAGTTACAGTTAGGAAATGCAACTGAATTGGTAGGCAGGAATTTGTGGTGAAATAAATGAGTAGAATAATATTGATGAGATAATTCAATAATAGTTAACACTGCTACTGTAAATGTGACAATGGTAGCTACTATGTGGAAGCTTGCAAATCTGTAAATTTTAGACAAGTACAGGGTGTTTCCATAGACCACAGACTGTTTATACATTTGGATCTATTCCGTTATTTCACATCTTCAAAATATCATGTGAATGCACCTTTACTGTTCGACCCAGCACGTGCTCAGTACTGTCGACCAGCAATCGCCTGTTTGTTTTATTTTCGGTTGTTTTCATTTTTATTTTATTTTTGGTTGTTTTGTTCTTTATTCTTTTACAAGTTTCATAAATTATTTACAAGTTTTATTTTACAAAGTACAAAACAATTAAGATCCAACAATTACAAAACATTAAAATTTAAAAATACAGAAAAAACACAAATTTTTAAATATTACATCTTCGCACCAATTAATTGATGTGTACTCTGCACCAACTGTAAATGAAAAGAATGATTGTTCGATAATCCAACTTTGTATTAGCGAGAAATGCGTCGCTTCTTAGAGATTTACTTATTCTGCAGATTGCTTTATTACATACCCAACGATTCTGGGCAGTGGTGTTAACATAATATCGTGTCTATTTAAACAAATGAACGGATTATGCAATATTTCTTTATCTTGAAAAAAACGTATAGCTCTTTCTTTAGTAGAAATAATAGGAGCCAATTCCAAAAGATTCATTATGTATTCAACAGAACACGTGGGAAGCAAACAAGCAACAAATATGTATTAATAAACATGCAAACAATATCTACAATTAATTATAGTGAGTGGGAGTCATCAGTAATAATAATAAAGATGCGTTTACACGAGACAACTTTACGGTTAAAGATGATGTGATCTGAAATAACGGAAAAGGTCCTTTTATCCTTCTAATCAAAAAAATTTAAAAAAATAAACAATTCACTTATTTTCTGTCATGTTGTTTTGTACATGTAGGCGACGGATGAAAAGTGGTATGATCACAAATCTATAGCTATATGCGCTTTTCCAGATTGGACAAACTTTACTATTAGTCACTTTTTAAAAGACTCACTTTCAAAAAACTCTAGTTTTTGTAGCTCAGAATAATACAGGGATTATTGTCTACATATTGTGTAAAATGTTTTATCCATACCTATAGATTTTTAGTTATCTGAATGGGCCTGTCAAGTCTGATATGAGGGAAGGTATTGTATATTGTGACACTTATCGCTAAGGTTCGTTTCGGGATCTAGGTTATTAAATAATTATTACATTAAAGTTTACAATTACAAATATTTATTACAATAAAAGATTACAAAATAAATAATAAAACTAATTATAATAAAGTAATACAATAAATAACTCAATAATTTACTTAAAATAAATAATAAACAATAAAAATTTAATAATTTACTTAGCACTACTTACAATCAATTTTATAGGATACACATACAAAATGAAACTGAATACACAAGAACTGAATTTAATACAGATACACAATAACTTTTCAAAATACACACACAAACAATGACAGTATAACAATCGTTGACCAACACAATGCTCGGGACGCGCCTGCGCTACGCCCGTAGCCACTCGTCAAAGATCAAACGAATATTAACTCCTGACCGCGCTCGGGGGTCTCTTTTATAGTGAATCAAAAGAACCTACTCGAAAAAACACTGAACTTCGATACAAACAATAGAGTACAAAAAACCCTTTATAAATGAGTGCTAGAAAAATCTATTGTAAACAAGTCAACAATAGGTCTTTTGTAAATAGAAATTGTTACAGGCCGATCTTTTCATAGATAATAGCGAAGTGTCCTTTCAAACAACTTTCATGAATAGGCATACCTTTATAGCCACCCCATTGTTACTCTTGTCCTATTGTCACTTATTATTACTATTTCACTCTATTATCCTCTCTACTATTTTCATGAATGAAATTCTAGAAATTACGCGAACCATGTCTTTTCGATATTGTTCCAGTACATTGTATACCATTTTGTTTTTTACAGGTATTCAAGTAAAACTATGAAATTAATACAAGATCTAACAAGAGATTTGGCATACGAACATCGTAGAACAAAACAACATAATATAAAACGAACACTTGTCAGTGCGTCAAGTGCTGCAAAACGGAATATTAAAGGTTTGTAACTCATCATTTGTTGTGTAATCTATGTAAATAAATAACAATAAAGGATTTACAGTTTGTAATTATAATAATTGATTACAATAGAAAAAACTCAATGGCGGTAATGCAGTACAATTAGTATAAGGGTGCCAAAATTTTAAGTAAATTTATAAAAATCTGGTGTGAAACAATCAAACGATGTTCTCTTGCCAATGTAAATAATGAAAAATATAACCAATGTTTAATCATTAATAAAGAATGTAAAATGAAAAACATAACCTAATAATAATCGTGAGTGAATAATGTAAAATGAAAACCAACCTCTGTTTGGCTTAAAAATATGGAAAATCACTAATTGATGCTTAAATATAATCTGTAGAAGAGAATGCTTGAAATCAAAGGTGAAGTTTTTACTTTCTCTTGCCTGTATGATTATATAAGAAGGAAAGTATTGTTTTTATATCCAATTGTTAAAATTGAGTTTTCACCGGATATACAGGTTTTCAGACCCCCTGAACCCAAAAAAACATGTTTTTAGTGATTTATTTGTCTGTATGTGTATGTAAACAAAATATCTCAAGAACGGAACACCATATGAATTTGAAACTTAAAACTTAAGTTAGGTACCACTAGAAGACGCGCCACACACATTTTCATCAAAATGGGTCAACTGGAAGTACAGTAAGTCCTTGACTTAAGAACTTAATACATTCGTAACAGACGTTTGTAAATGGAAAAATTCGGAAGTCAAAAATTGAGGTAATATGCATTATTAATGTTCTCGAAACGTTCTAAAACATACATTAGGGCCTACATACGATATGTAGGTCCTACATGAAACATTTTAATACTGTACAGTAAAATAACATATTAATAATTACCAAAATTTAGGTTTAAAAAAATAAGTTAATCTGTAACACGTCAGTTCAAACGAATTTAATTATCAAAAAATTGTTAAATTACAGTAGATATTGAGAATATTACAGAAAAATAATTACAGTTTAAAAAAATTATATATCATACAATTTCGTAATTTATTGTTGATTTAATTTACATAAATTATTGTTCTGTTGGTATTTACTTCATGTTCCATTAACTGTACTGTACGGCACTTACTCACTTTTTCGATGTCAATGGTACAACTAAATTTTCTACTTAATTTGTCTCATCTTTCTTTTTAAAAACTGCTTAATGGAAGTCTGAGAAGTTACCTGCCTCTTGTCCAATATCACTTTGTAGCATGTAAGAGCTTCATGTACAGCTGCTGAGACTCTTGCAAATCTGACATTATTGGAATCTTGTGTCTCGAAACAAGCGAGTGACTTTTTCATCAAATTAAACCCTTCTTCTAATTGCTTTACTGTAAATTTCTTTAATTCCTCGTCATCAGCATCATCTTCATTTGGTTCTATTTCATGAGCTGTGAGTTCCATTAGCTCTTCATTTGTTAGCTCTCATGAACGAATTTCTAATAGCTGGTGAACATCTTCTTCCTCCAGTTCCAAATGTAGCTGGTTTCCCAGATCGACAATGTTATTTACTTCTTCCTGTTTTTCATTTTCCTCTACAACAATATCCCGTACTACATTAGTAAAGAAATAAGGACACAGATTCTTCCATGCCCCTTTCATATTTGACATCCTTATTTCAGACCACGCAACAGCTACTAAGTTTATTACAGCTTCATAAACATAATTTTTCCAAAATTCTTTTAGAGTGATATGGTTTTCGCCATTTGTCGCTTTGATTGCTTGATGAAATGTGCGTCGCAAATAATACCTTTTGAGCGTTGCAATAACGCCTTGGTCCATGGGTTGTAACAGGGATGTTGTGTTAGGCGGCAAATAGACAACCTTCACATTGTTATGGAAATCGTCTAACTTTGGTGGATGGCCTGGTGCATTATCAAGGATCAACAAAATTTTAAAGGGAATATCAGATTTCTTGCAGTATATTTTAATCTTGGGCACAAAATAATGGAGAAACTAGTCCTCAAACACAGATAACCTAACCAAGGCTTTAGCGTTAGATTTCCATACAACAGGCACAGAATCCTTAGAAATGCCTCTTATACCCTTTGGATTTTTGGCTCAATAAATTAAAAGAGGTTTTAGTTTGTAGTCTCCGCTACAGTTGCCTCCAACCATTTACGTCAGCCTACTTTTTGCGGCCTTGTAGCCAGGCATGGTTTTTTCTTCTTTTGAAATATACGTACGATCCGGCATTTTCTTCCAATATATAGCCATCTCGTCTACATTAAAAATTTGTTGTGGCAAGTATCCTTCCTCTTTTAGGTTTTAAGGTTTTTGTGAATTCCACAGTGGCGACTTGATCAGCACTGGCAGCTTCACCGATTACTTTGACATTGTGGTAATTATTACGCTTCTTAAATATTTCAAACCAACTGTGACTCGCTATAAATTTTACGCTGTTATCCCCTTTCTTTGTTTTTTAGTTTTCATACAAGCTTTTTGCTTTCTCTTGTATGAGAAGAAGACTAAGAGGGATTCGACGGTGTTGGTGATCTTCCATCCATAAGCGCAACATATTTTCCATCTCTACCATAATCGTATCTCTTCTCTTTGTAATAATTGTAAACTGCATAGCAGTGCAACTTTTAAGATGCTCTAAGATACAAACTTTATCCTTCATAACTGTTGCAATAGTAGACCAGTTAGTTTCATATACGCGAGCAACATCTGGCATCTTCTCTCCACAATCAACATGCTTAATTATATCAAGTTTGTTCTCCATTGTGATTGTCCTCCTTTTCTTTCCTTCGCACTTGACATTCTCACCACTTTACCATATTACATTAGCGAAAAAAACTTCACAACACAAAAACAGAACTAATTTTTAAATGAAACAAAAATATGGTAGGCTATAAGACCGCACACAATACATACACTATGAAAGTACTAGCTCAACAGATATCACAACCAGCTCGAACATCAGCCTCCCCCACCATCACACTTTACGGGTTCAATGCCCTTCTGTTCCACAAGGCCGCTGGCCTATTCGTTTCGTCTAGAGCTTTGTTTGTATCTTCGAAAGTTTGTAAGTCGAGGACTTACTGTAGTAGTTTATTCATATCATTTTTCACTTTTTTGCAATTTTTTTAAAAAAACAGCTCCTACAACATTTTTGAAATCGCCTTGTTTACTACATTTTTTATGCTCTGAAGGCTGTTCTCTTGTAGAAAAATGTTTTTTTTTAAGATTGCGGCCTTAATATGCATTTTAGCACAAAAGTGTTTATAATAAAAGTTGTAGACAATTTAAAGAACTACAAATTTTGTTCCAAACATTTTTTTTTGTATAACACTTAGTTTAGTGGTAATTAGTGATTTTCTATATTTTTTTTCATGAAAATCTGTAAAATAATCTCTCCCACCACTGTGCATCGATACTATTCCCCTGTTGTCGAACCAGTTATAATCATAATTCATGTTGCTCCCACTATTACAAAGAGGCAGTTAGTAGGGAAACTCTTTGCCAATCTTCATTTGGCGCATGTGCATCGGCAATTTTTTTACTATTTTCTTAGACTGTAAAATGCTCAATGTAATTCAGTAAACCTCAAATCTCTGACAACAACAAAACTTTTTTTGTAGCCCTGGAACTAGCAGATCGAGTGGAAATAATTTAACACTTCATCTGCCTTTTATGGGAAAAAACCATATTTAAATGATAAATTAATAAAAGTATTTTCATTTCAGGATTATATTGGGATAATAATGATGAAGATACATACGATAAAATGTTCCTTTTTCCTGAAGAATACATTGAAAGTAGAAGTGCTTCCCCTTACTCAAATGCCGGTAATGAGTACATACGAAAAGTTGTCTGTTCTGATAATTCTTCAGCGATTGATATTAAAGATAAGCGTTCAGTTTCTAGAAAATTTTGTGATGGTATGGTTACTATTCATAATGAATGTGCTACAGATTATCAGGAAATATGTGATAATTTTGCTAGACGAAATGATAATGAATTTAGGGATGTTTATCATAGAAATACTGAAGATTATGGTAACATTTCCAGATATGATGGTGAAGATATTAGATTTTGTGATGATGACCGGTATAGAAGTACACAAGAATATAACAAAGATTATACTAGGAAGAAAAATGAAGACGATAATTCAGTTCTTCATGGTGAAGAGAGTAGATTTTATGATAATAAGTGGTACAAGAGTACGCAAGAATATGACAAAGATTATATTAGGATCAAAGATGAAGATGATCATGCAGTTTCGTATGACTATTTTAAAACAGATAGAGAAAATTATTCAGAATATTATAAAAGACCTGTCAATGAAATGCGTTGCAGTACAGATAGACAGCCATCACAATCTAATGATGATATTGATTTAATAGATAATTTTGAAAATAGATTTAATAAAGAAAAACAATCGAGTAAATTTGTTGATTATATGAGAAATACTGATGATATTAAATATATTGAAAAGGATAAAAGTGAAAGTTTGTACACTCGAAGAACTAACAATGAACAATATCCACAAAGAAATCACTTACAAGAGCAATATAATTTACCTGAAGAAAATGTTATACCATCTTGCAGCAATGATAATCGTTTATTAAGAAATGACGAACGATTGAATCGACACAGTGATTTTAATGAAGTTGAACCAAATACCGGTGAACGCTTTGTATTCACACCTCAAAATAAAACTAATACAGAAAGTGATGGGCAAAGAAATAATCATTTTAATCCTTCATTTAATTGTATATCAAATGCACCATATAATACAAATTATAATTCGTCTGTTAACTACACTTTGAACCAGTCATATAACCCTAGAATGTGTAGACCACCATCTCCAAATGCGAATGCTTATCAAAAAAATATGAACAACACAAATAATTTTGGTGGTCCACAAAATGCTTTCCAAAAAAATACTACAACGCAAAATACTCATTCATCAGTGAATAATAAAATATTCTCATTAGAAAGTATAAAATCGTGTACTGAACCATATGGTCTATTAGTTGTGTATTTATTTGAAGATGAGCATTCTCTTAACGTGTTGACTAAAACTGCAAACTTTTTTAAAAAAAATATAACTAGTAAGTTTTTTCCGGTTCCTGATGGCTGGTAAGTTTTTGACAATATTAAAATATTTTGTTTATTGATTATTATTGAACTTCTTAGTCATTAAAAGTCCTAAGACTAAATTATCTTGTCATTGAAATTTTTGAATGTTGTTTTTTGCGTATATTTATATTGTACGAGGTTGGGCTAATAACTAATGCACACATGCTTGTAGAATGCAAACAAAAACAAATAGCAAGTTCAGATAAAAAACAAATGAAAGTAAAATTCGTAACCTTCAAAATCATGTATTTATTTTTCAACATAGTCACCTTTAAGCATTACACATTTCTCTCAACGTAAAACAAGTTTGTCCATTCCGACACTGAAAAATTCTTCCGACTTTTCTTGAACCCAGGACACAATAGCAGCCTTTACCTCATTGTCTGAGCTGTAATGATTTCCCTTAAGGTCTCTCTTGAGTAGAGGAAAAAAATAAAAATCAGAAGGTGTGAGGTTGGGAGAAAAGGAGGGTGTGGAATCGGTTCAAACTTCAGGTTTGTCAGTGCCTCTTCAGTTGCACATGAAGTGTGTAGATGACCATTGTCATGTTGGAAGATTATTGGCGCCAGGCTGTCTCTAACAAACTCGACGTCGGAGGTGTTTTAGTGTCTGTATGTACTGAGTAGAATTTACTGTTGCAGTAGAATTAGATCTTCAATGAGTTTGCGATGATTATCATCTGTGACAGTGATTGGACGTCCGCTATGTGTTTCATCAACAATTGAGGCTTTTCCAGGTTGGCAATCATGAGATTTTATTACCCATCGATTTACTGTAGACCTATCAACAGTATCGTCACAATAAACAGCTTTTAAACGACGATGACTCTCACTAGGAGTCACTTTTTTAGCAGTTAAAAATTCGATAACAGCACATTGTTTAACTCGCGTTGACATAGCACCAAAAGATGACACCATACTTCCACTACTCAAAACAAACTGGATGAATGCAACATTTTCAAACTGCGCAAGCCTATTGAGGAGAAATAGTACTTCCAAATGCCATCAGGTGCGCTTCTGAAGTTCATTTTATTCGCGATTTACAAGCATGTACGCATTAGTTATCAGCCTACCTTCGTACGAGCACTTGTACGGAATGATTACAAATGAAATAGACTCTTTCGATAGCCTATAGAAAATGAATTTTTTAAAAGTTAAGGTGAGAACTTATATGATTATATAGAATAATTCATTAAGTTTTTATTTACAAATGTACAATGTGTGCACCATTTGTACGTAATACAACAGATATCAACACGATTAGTTAAATTCTTCGCACATACGTGCAAGCATATGATGGTCAACTGTAGCGAGAGCATTTGCGGTACATCGTTTTAAATCATCAATATTAACAGGAAGGGGTGGTACAAAAACTTTGTTTTTTACAAAACCCCATAAGAAATAGTCGCAGGGCATTAAGTCTAGGCAGTGAGGTGGCCAATGCTTGTATACTGTGGACGATTCGAACTGGCACAACTCTTGCTCTATGTGTACATACAGTTCCTCGCATAAAGTATATCCATAACCTATTCTTTCAACAAGGTCTACAAATTTTAATGTACGCAGATGCCTACAACCTTATTTCATTGTACAAATATACAAATAATTATTTTATTTTAAAATATCTATTTAATTTGTATGAGTAAAACTATAAATTATAAATTACAAGAACTAAACTGCAAAAACTCACTAAACTATACAGACGCATGCAACAAACTAAACAAATTTGAATGTATAATGAACAGAAAATCATATGTGAAAACAAATTAGTCATGTCATTATGTGTGACAGATTATTAATAACAACCGTGAAAACAAAGCGTAGTGGCCGTGCGCGAGTCACACATTACAGTAGCGATTGTATGCTTTTGTGACTGTACCATCATTGCATGATGAGGGGCGAAGAGTGGAGTAGATAAACACCGAGGCTGCTTGTGGCAATTCGAATTGTCCAAGGTATAAACCATGTTTTCCTCACTTGTACGGCCAATGGATCATCCAGGAAGGCGTTATTCCAGATAATTTCTGACCTGTGAGTGCCAGTGAGGTGGAGCTCCATCTTGTACAAAAATGAAATTGTCGCTATCTTTGTGAAGTTGAGGCGTTAGCTATTCATATAACATGTCCAGATAAATTACTCCGGTTACAGATACCTTATGAATAAAGAACGGCCTGTTGACCTTTTCATGAAATACAGTGTAAACACGTTCACTTTAGGGGAATCATATATATGTTGTAAACTTGCTCATATATATGTTGTAAACTTGCTCTTGGGTTTTCTATGCCCCATATTCTGACATTATCTCTATTTAATTTTCCACTAATGTGAAACGTACATTCATCACTTAAAATAAGGCGATGAAAGAAGGCATCGTCATTTTCAACACATTACTGCAACTCCACACAAAAATCTTTACATAAGACTTTATCTCCGACATGTAAACTTTGTATAAACTATAATTTGTAAGGTGTCATTTTTAAATGTTTCAGCAGAATTTTCCATACAGCTGGTTGAGGAATTTGCAATTCTAAACTTGCTGATCTAGTGTATTTGCTTGGGCTATGTATGTGACATCATGAACACGATCAATTTATTCTTCTGAAACGGGAGGTCTTCCAGTATTCTTCCTTTTGCACACACACCAAGTGTTTTCAAACTATTTATACCAGTCGTAGATTGATTGCCTTGTTGGTGGTAATTTACCGTATTTAGTTCAGAAACATCACTACATGACACTTACCAAGTTTGTTTTGGCTAATTTGAGTACACAAAAAGCTTTCTCCTCTGCAATAGCGGCCATTTTGCCATACTAAGATCATGACACAACAATCAGTGAACAGCAACAGTTGTACCAACATTAACTTCAAAAAATTCCCTGTAAACCTTTATTGTATTCAAATACACCAGTTTAAGTTTTTAGAGGCTACTGAAAGTGGCTATTTTATTTGTTATCACTCTGCATTATAAATGAGTATATATTTGAGAATATATTTATTGCACATTCGCACCTCTTTTTAGCCTAACAGGCTAATTTAAAGAATGGCGATGTTCATAATAGTAAGAGTCTTAAATTAGCAGATTCATAAACAGTTTTCCATTCTTTAAAAGATTGTCAATTTAAATTCTAAAGTGTAGGTGACATACTATAACGTAGTATGATACCCTGATTAATAACTATTTTATCTAATCTAATTCTGAGGTGTGGTAACTTCCAGGCCTGGGCCAGAAATTAAATCAAGGACTTTCTACTTTGCAGTATAGTGCTCAAACCAATGGATTCTAAAAATTGTTTTTATTATCTGTTTGACTAAAAATTTGTGATATTTTTTTGTTAGGAAATGTCAAATTTCTCTGAATAATTTCGTAATTAGTGAAGCCACAAGTGAAAATAGAAAGTTAAGTAGATCTCTTGCCTCTGATGCTGGAATTGAAGAGTTAAGAAAACATTATTATACACTTCAGGTAATTATTTATGATGATTTAATCAAATTTTTGGTCCTTAAACGAAAGGATTTGGTCTAAATAATTTTTTATATTTAGCATTAACTGTTCTATTCCCTGAGCAGTCACTATAACTAGATTCACAGATTTGCAAGCTTGGATGTAGCAACTGACATTGCCACACTTATGGTAGCATTGGCGTTGTTGGTTACGTGCTCGCCTCTCATCATGCGGTCTTGGGTTCGAATCCCATTCAGGCAACGCATATTTTCATACGTTACAAAAATTCATTTCACCCTTCACAGTCTGCATTAGCAGTAATTGCAGAACAGTCGGACGTTAAACCAAAAAAAAAAAAAATTAAAATAAAATAATTATGGTAGCAGTGTTTACTATTATTTCTCTGAGGGAAATTAAGCGATAAAAATATTACCTCATCAATATTGTTTTTCTACTTTGTTTCCTAGTATTTATAAATTCTCATGAGTTACACGTGATTATTGATTATTGTGGTATGCACGTATTCAGTTTCTTTCTATTTGTTTTATCTTTCTTACTGATTATTTTGAGAAGCTGTGATTCTATTATTTATACAATAACTTTTTTCAACTAAATGGTTAACCTTAACTTATCATGTTATACTCTAATGTTTGTATCATCTTTATTTATTTTTGCTGAATTAGATAAAAAATTACAAGAACAATAACTTACATGATACGGTTGTATTATTTTAGAATTTAAAAAAACTTAAAAGGCGTAGCTTGCTCTGCTTGTACTGTTTTCACCTGTCCCTCTCCTGTGCATCGATACCATTACCTTACGGTCGATTTAGCTGTTAATTATCCCCAACGGTACGTGCGCAGCGCTGCATACAACCACACTCATATAGTGTGCTTTGTGTCCAGTTTAAGAAAGCTTTACTAGTGGCACTCCAGTTGAACTATTAATGATGAAGCATTTGCATGACCATGCTTCATTCAAACACCACCTGTGTTTGAAACAGAAGACAGTGAACCAGTTCTTTGTTAACCTTTACAGTGCGTCCTAATATTACGATGTCAAGATTTATACTAAAAAATGCCAGCGTCGTTCTTTTATTAGTATGTTGACTAAAAAATTCATAGGATTTTTATTTTTCACTTAATTTTTATAAACAACAATGAAATTTTTATTTTCATAAAAATATTTTATTTTAAATTGTAAATATTTTTATAAACAACAATGAAAATAATGAGTAAGAAATGTAGTTTGAAAAAAATACATGTTGAGTTTTTTTATGAATTAATTGACTAATATTGATATTAACCGATTAATGGCCAAAGGTGCATAAATGAACCTTTTTCAGTTTAATTTTTTTTTTGAGTTTACATAACTTTTTTCTTCTTTTAACATTTAGTGCTTATAATTTGCAAAGTTTTCATTATACAAAAAAAGTTTCGAAAGTATTTCTTGTGTAGTTTAAGATCTATATAAATTTTAAGATTCACTGTTTTACGTAGTCTTGCACCAGTTTTTCCAAACAAATATCATAAACACGATTACTTTGTTATGGGTTTGATTTTTAGTTTATTTGTTAGTAAATGAGTCATAATAAATCACAAATAAGATATAATAAATTTTTAAAAAAATTAGTATTGCATACAGACATTTAAAACAAATGGTGCGTTTACGCACCTTTGGCCACTAGCGGTGAATCATCACCACTCAGTCCAGTTTTTTCTTTCATCATCAGTTTATTTATACAAATGTTTATGTCATTATGACGTGATTTATATGAGTCATTATGAGTTGTTTGTAGTATTTATAATTGCATTGAACCTTTACAATTTTCATTCGTTGTGAAGCCTTTGTCATTTACTGCTGTGTTTTACTGCTTAGTATGGTAAATTGAGATTGATATTTTAGTGGTTTTTATTGAAGTGAATATTTACTACATTTCAGTGAGTTTTCTTCAATCAAATTTCTTTAGTGTTTAATTTCATGTAAAGTGTTATAATGTGGAGTGTGAAAAAAACCATTAACACTTCAGGAATTGCACTCAATTTTAGAAGAAGATGAAAATGAGAATATTTCACAGGCTTCTTCGATTGACGCTACTTACATTCCTCCTACTGTTGACGAATTAACTGATGAAGAAGATATTGACGACAATTTGTTAATTTGTCCCACTTCAACAGATTCCACAGATATAGCAGGTACGTTTGAAATACATGTTCACAATACCGGGGAATGTAATATTCAAAATACAAAAGAAACCACCCGTCTAAAAAACAAAAAACTCATTCCTAAATGGAAGAAATCTGAACCTGTTTTCAAAACATCCCCGATTTCTGTAGAAGATACCCATAAAGAAGAAATTGAGAACAAACTTGCCGGAATGTCTCCTCTTGAAATATTTTTGTTGTATTTTGATAATGATTTGTTGTCAATGATTGTAGATTATAGTACAAAATATGCACATGATAATAACTGGCATGATTTTTCTATGAATAAATATTTACTGCAGAGATTTATGGCTGTACTAATATTGACTGGCTATCATACCCTACCTCAGATAGACATGTACTGGTCTAAAGATGAAGATAAACGTGTTGAAATAGTGCGTAATTCAATGAGCCGAAACACGTTTAGACAAATAAAACAGAATTTACATCTTTCTGACAACAAGTTACTTGACAAGGAAGATAAATTTGCAAAACTGCGACCATATTTTGATGCAGTCAATGAAAAGAATATGCAGTTTGGTATTTTTTCACACCATTTAACGATTGATGAAGAAATGGTTCCGTATTTTGGTAAGCATTCAGCCAAAATGTTCATAAAAGGAAAACCAATAAGGTTTGGCTTCAAATTATGGTGTCTATGCAGTTCTGATGGTTATTTGTATAAATTTATTCCATATGGAGGTGCAACCAAAGAGAAATCTGAGTATGGTTTAGGGGCACAAGTAATAATAAATTTGTTGTCTGTTATACGTAATCCTAATGAACATAAAATCTTTTTTGACAATTTTTTCACTTCTTATAATCTGTTTACTTTGCTAAAAGAGAAAGGATTCTTTGCAACTGGCACTGTAAGAGAAAATAGACTCCCCTTTTGTCCTATTAAAACTTCAAAAGAAATAAAGAAAACGGACAGAGGGTCTTTTGATTTTGCATTTGACACAAGAACAGAAACTGCTGCAGTCCGATGGAATGATAATGCGGTAGTGACAGTTGCCAGCAACCACGCAGGTATTTACCCTTTGGCAAACACAAAGAGGTACAGTCGTAAAGAAGGAAAAGAAATTGTTGTTGGTCAGCCGATAATGATAAGTGATTATGTAAAGAACATGGGTGGAGTTGACTCTCATGACAATGGTATTGCGAATTACAGAATTTGAATTCGTGGTAAGAAGTGGTGGTGGCCATTATTTATAAATGCTATCCATTCCATTATAGTAAATTTATGGAAAATATTTAAACTTGTAAATAACAATAAAATGAGCCAAATCGACTTTCGGTCTTGCTTGGTTCTATCAATGATAAAGTCTGAAGAACCGAAGATTCCACAAAGAATTGATGAAAGAGAAATTCAATCTGAAGAAAACATTCTTTCGTATCAAAATTCCAACAAAGGCCGTCTTTCAAAAAACAGTGTGCCAAATGATATCCTTTTCGATAAAGTTGGACATATAATATCAGAGCACGATAAAAAAACAAGACGAAGATTTAGACTCTGCAAAAGCCATACAGTATATTTATGCACAAAATGTAAAGTACATTTACATTCAAAGTGTTTTCAAGAATATCACAAGAAAACGTAATAATCATTGAAATGTTTTTGTTTGTTATAGTAACATAACACTGTATTTTTTGTAGATTTATTGAAAAAGTGTCATTTTTATTTCATTTATTAAATATAATTTCGTATTTTTATAGTAAAATAATAAATAAATTATCAAAGTATAATCAGAACTATTGTTTTCTATAACCCGTATATTTTTCTTTAACAGGATATTTTGCCCACATTTTGCCAAAGGTGCGTAAACGAACCTTTTTATATCTCCGCCCTTTTAAAAAATTGTTTCAACAATTAAATTTTTCTGAGTTTATATAAAAGATTTTAAACAAAATAAATAAAATTTAGCGAAAAAAAATGTTTAATTATACCTTCGGCAGGTAATCGGTTAATATTGAAAACAGTATTTTTATTTTTTACAATACATAAATAACTTTTTGTGATTTTTGCATAATTAAATTGCCTTTAAAGTGAAATTGAGTAACATAATTTTTTAGGGTGATTTGTTTTTTTAAATTAAAAAGGAAATTTTCATAAAAATGTCTTCGTATAATTTTATTTTTAAATTGTAAGAAATATGTTCCAAGTTAAATGTCCATACAAGATCAAATTTTTTTATGAACAAAACAAAAAATCATTAGGATACCTTGAAAAATAGCCATGTTATGGATAGATATATAAAATGCTACAAATAAATAATCGCACAAAAGTAGGCTGGCATTTTTTAGTCTAAATCTTGACGTCCTAATATTAGGAAGCTGGCACTGTAAGGGTTAAGAAATAGTTTGAAAAGTTATTTAATATTTTTTAATGTCTTTTAAACAATTCTATTTAATTTTGTTACAAAACACAGTTTTTTTTTACTTTCTCTTGCCTTTATGAATATATAGGAAAGAAAGTATTGTTTTCATGTCGATTTTTCCAAATTGAGTTTTCACCGGATCTACATGTTTTCAGAACCCTTGAACCCAAAAAACATGTTTTTAGCAGTAGATTTCAGGTTGTGCAGGATGTTTTGATAAGGATGTTTTTGAATTAAAATTTATAGTACATATTAAAAATGATTAGTTTTAATTTTGAAAAATTTTGTTTATTTCATTGATGGAATCTGTACTTAAATCTGTTCCTTGTGATTATTTTAGATGAAAAATTTTATCTATGGAAGGGGGATGATAGTTAATGCTCAAGGAGACCTTGTTCGAAGAACTGATAAACTTACGAAAGGTGGCAGAGCTGCTCAAGCTGCTAAACAGAGTAATTTTGATACAAGTAAGCTAAATGTACCAGAAGGTGTATATCTTGGTAATGCTGTACCAACTGTGGTTGGAAGAGTTCAAGGAACTGATGAACTTTCAAAAGATGGCAAAGCTCATCAAGGTACTGAAAATCAGAGTGATATTGATACTGACAACTTTAATACAAGTCTGCTAAATGTACCAGAAGGTGTTTATCTTGGTAATGCTGTACCATTTGTGATTAAAAAAGGGTAAGTGACAAATTTTTACTTTCATTTTTTTGAAGCCTTTTTTTTTGTCATTGTATAAAATCCTATTGAACATTGTCAATATTTATTAAAAACTCTGTTGTGAAATACTCACACAAATTTCTCTCGCGAATGTTAATAATTAAAAAATATATAACCTACGTTTAATCATTAGTAAACAATGTAAAATAAAAAACATATCTGCCAATTTAATCATGAGTGAATGAGTAAAATGAGAATCAACCTCTGTTGAACTTATAAAAATACGGAAAATTACGTATTGATGCTAAATTAGGCTCCGTAGAAACAAAATTCTTGAAATAAAAGGTTTAGATTTTTTAAATTTCCTACAACTTTAATTAATTGTATACATTTTTGCCCTAAAATGCTTAGTAAGGCTGCAAATGAAAAAAAAACATTTTATTTTCCACGAGAGCACAGCCCCAAAAATTTCAGCAGACATAGCGCTTACCTATCTTTTCGAGCATGAAAAGTGTAGCTAATAAGGAAATTAAAAAAAAATAATTTAGGTACCATTTTTTTAGAAAATCGCAAAAAAGTGAATAAACTACTACTTCGTGTGGACTGGTTTTGATGAAAATGTTCATGTTGGGTCCCCTAGTGGTACCAAACTTAAGTTTTAACTTTGCACAATATTCCTTTTTTGAGATATTTTGTTCAAACACACACACAGACACCAATAGCTAAAAACATGTTTTTTGGGTTCAGGGGGTCTGAAAACATGTATTTCTGGTGAAAACTCTATTTAAAAAAATCTACATGAAAACAGTACTTTCCTTCCTTACGTTATTTGTACTGGACAAGAGAAGTAAAAACTTTTACGAGTGATTATTTGAGGAGAAAATCAATTATTGTATGTTTGTCCAGAACTACTAGTTTCCATTCTACATGTCGGTAATTGGGTTATTATTTTATTGTACTGACTTCTAGATGAGTTAACAATATAGACTTACTTTATAGAGTTCTTCTCTGCTTCTTCCATCATGTGAATTGAAGGGGTCAGGAGAAGACAGTGCTAACCCACATCAACATAATTTTACGCAATGTCATTTTAAAATTAAACTGAAATCTACAAATAATGTTTTTGAATATTTTGTTGAACATTGTTTTTTCTGTTAATCTACATTCTTAAGGTCGTAAATATAGCATACTGTTTAAAACATGCTGAACATTTTATTTTTACAGAATATTTAAGAAAAATCATGATGGAAATTTTGTGGGTTAGCACTTTCTTCTCCCGACCCCTTCAATTGTAGTGTGTTAACGAAGGCTTCATTTATGCAACTTAAAAACTGTCTCCATGATATTTATTTCATGTTGCTGCGACAGGCAACATGAAATAAATGTACAGCGATAACTATCACATCCATTTGGTGCACAAAGAAGGGTATCAGTCCTGCCACATGAAGTCACTGTGTATGAAATAATGGATCCATGCGTGTTAGTCTATGCTTATTTGAAGTGTAATGAAAGAAAAAATCTGGTGTGAAACACTCCACAACTTTCTCTTGCCAATGCAAATAATTAACAATATAACCTAACGTTAGTAATAAAACATTAGAATTAAACAAAAACACTAACCTCAATAAAAATAACCTAATTTTAATCATGAGTTAAAGACGCTAAATAAAAATCAAACTCAGTTTGGCGTAAAAATATGGATCATCACTCTCACGCTAAAGTAGGCTCTATAGAGAAAAATGCTCTAAATAAAAGTTATAGATCTTTTAATTTCCTATAAATTTTATTGTAACTTTTGTCTTAAAATGCATTTTAAGTCTGAAATCTTAAAAAAAATTGATTTTTTTTCACATTTTCGTGAAAAAAACATAAATTGCTAATTACTGCTAAACTAAGCGTTGTGCAAAGAAATATGTGAAAGAAAAATTAAGGAACTTTAAATTCTCTACAAATTTTGTTATATAAATTTTTGCACTAAAATGCATATTAAAGCCGCAATCTTAAAAAAAATTTATGAGAAAACAGCCTTCCCAAGAATTTTAACAGACTTGGCGCCTACCCTATCTTGTAGAGCATAAAAAATGTCGTTTAAGAGGCGATTAAAAAAAAATCGTTGAGCCATTTTTAAGAAAATCACAAAAAAATGAAAAATTACACCAATAAACTACTACTTCTGGTTGATCGATTTTGATGAAAATGTTTGTGTTGGGTCTGGTACTAGTATCTTACTTAAGTTTCAAGTTCGTACGTTGTTCCGTTCTTGAGATATTCTGTTCACACAAACACAGACAAATCGCTAAAAACATGTTTTTTGGGTTCAGGGGGTCTGAAAATGTGTAGATCCAGTGAAAACTCTATTTTGAAAAATTGACATGAAAACAATACTTTCCTTCGTGTATATTCATAGCTCAGTATATTCATACATTCAGAGCTCATTAGCCTTGAAAAATATTGTAGAGGTATGTAACTTAAATTTAAAGTTTCAGTTACGTACAACGTGTTCTGTTCTTGAGATATTCTGTTCACACACAGACCAATCGTTAAAAACATGTTTTTTGGGTTCAGAGGGTCTGAAAACGTGTATATCTGGTGAAAACTGGATTTTGAAAAATCACCATGAAAACAATACTTTTCTTCCTATATAGTCATTTAGGCAAGAAAAAGTAAAATTAATAATTGTTTATAATTCCTGGTGTAGGTGTTGCTTATGCGATTCTACATTTACCATTCTGAATTTCATTTCTCTGTGTTTCATTTCCCTTACTTTACTATGGTTTTCTTTTTGAAAAAAAATTATTACGTAGATATTACATTAACTGTACATTTCCTTTTTGTGGATGTTTCAGAAAAAAAACGAGTAAGCATAAAAATGCTAAAGGTAAAAAGCCTCCTCCTTGGCAAACTGGTGATATAGATTTGGAGAAAATGAAAAAATTGATATTGAATTATAAAGATGACAAATGGAATTATGATGATCTTGTATTCTCTACTGAATTTCCTACAAAAATGCGTGAAACTCTGTTGAAGTAAGTAAATTTATTATAAATTATGAAAAGCATTATTATTCTACTAGCATGCCATGCGCGGCTTCGCATGCAAAACATGTGTAATAATTTTTTAAAAATAAATATGTAACAGAAATTGTGTAGCTCGTAGATCGACTGTATACCCATACAGTCACACATTCATGTGCCCGCACACACAAAACTTTTGATAAATTTCCCCGTGTACATCTCTCGTTAGTTTTATACGTATGTACTGTCTTCAACAATAGTAACACACAAAACGATGTTTTGATAATTTCCTCCGCGTACAACTTTCACCAACATCAAACCACTTCATCTACTTCAACAGCAATACGTATTCACATGTACACGCGCGCACACACACACACACACACACACACACACACGCGCGCACATGTTTATGAGCATTTTAATTAGGTCCCTTAAGGTTATCATTTTTAAAAATGTTTAAATAAAATGTTGCTGTGAATGTAAATACGAATATGCTGTTAAAATTTCATGAAAATCCGTTCTCTAGTTTTGGAAATTAGCCTGCACAAAAAAACACGCTTGATATATTGACAACCAAGATTGCCTAGGATATAATATTTTAGTCACATCTCCATTGTGGAATTGTAATATGGGGAAGCACTTCAGCTGGTAACGTACAGAGTTATGACCCTCCAAAAGAGAACCATAAGAATCTTGGGAACCTCCAGCTCAGAGAATTGTGTAGAGAAACATATTGTGTAGGCAATTTTAAATTGTGTTGTTTAGGTCATCAGTCGAAAAGCTGGTTTGAACCTGTTGAGGCTTTACTAAGTAAAACAAGGAGTGAGGTGGTTCACCATTGCCTATCTTTACTAAGTAGAGAAATATGCTTATTGCCTACATGGGAAAAGCATGCCTACATGGGAAAAACAGGCTCAGTCCATTTTTCAAAATTTGTTTTTTTTTAATATTTTGTAAAAATGTTAACTTAATGAATGCAACTATTCATACAATTGTGGAAAACCAAGCTCAGTCTCTTGTTGTAGAAAAATAATTAATCAAATGCTAGGGAAAAATAAGCTGTCCTGGACTACTGAGCCTGCTTTTTCCACTGTAAAACGGGATTTCAGTTAACATTTTTCATTAAATTTGATACAAAGTTTTTTTATAATTAAAAAAATATCAATAATAGAAAACAGTTAAAAGAGCTAAGTGGCGGCCACATTGGTGTAGTTGGTAACGTGTTCGCCTCTCATCATGCGGTCTTGGGTTCGAATCCCGCTCAGGCACAGCATATTTTCATACATTACAAAAAAATCATTTCGTCCTTCACAATTACAACCCAACGTCCTCACTAATGACCACTGTAGTTGATGCGACGTTAAACAAACAAGGAAAAAAGAAGCTTAGTATTGACAGTAGCATTTTAAAAAGTTTGCAAATTAGACTTTTAATTTTAAAAACTGCTTCCTGAAAAAATTAAATAAATGTGACTGAGCCTGTTTTCCCCTGACATCTTCAATTGTAAAATTTTAATGATGAATAAAAATATGTTCTTAGTAAAGTAACTAACTGACGGTATAATCTTCAAATTAAATCATATTTTGGGGTTTTAGTTTTATTAATTGTTTATTTATTTTCAGGTTTGCGTTAACGAATGGACTTTCTGCCAAATGCTACGGTTCAAATATGGCTAGGCATTTAGTGGTGTCAAAGAAAAATGATATTTGGGGAATAATCAATTATTTAATAGCAACAAATAATTCAGAAAATAGAAATTGTAATTATAGATTATTATTTCCTGGTGAACCTCTCACAATGTGAACTTCTACATCAGTTTGTAATTAACACAATCAGTATAAATCTTGTTCGTAAGCGTATGTAATGTTATTGAATAATGTACATATTGTATAGTTAGATGAGTCAAGAGTTGGCCTTTGGTTTTACGAGGGGTTAAGGAGGGAAAGCATCAGTGGGCATGCGCAACTGCTTTGTTATTAAATCAGCCAACATAACAAGGTACACTATTCCCAGAGCACATATAGTACATTGTGGAACCTTTTGTAGGTTAATTGTATTGTATGAATATAACTGTTTGTTACCATACCAGTGCTGAACGAAATCTAATATGCAGTGTAATAACATATTATGAAGTTGAAGCTTAACAAAAATGCCTTTATTAAAGTTAATAATTAGCATCATAGCTTTAGAGTCCATATTAATATTTTGTAATATGTATGTATAAAAACTTTATAATATAACTTTATTCTTTGTAATTTACCTTATACTGCTTTCAAAATTCTTCTCATGAGTACTTTTGCGGTGACCACCGCTTCTTCAGGTAATGATAATAAAAGTTCTAGAATATTATGAAGATTGCATCTGCCTTTGTCAACGGTTTGAATCGAACTGAATACAAAATGGAAAAATCTACTGCTATTGCTATCTGTGTCATAAATTGGAACTAAATTATATTATATACAATTTATGATAGATTTTAACCAACTATCATTGTCAAACTCCAACTGTTCATTTATCAAATTATTTTATTATTAATATTTTTTGAACCCTTGATTCATAAACATCCATCACAGAAGCAGCATTTATAAACATTCGTCTCTCACACTACTTCAAAAAAAATCAGAAAAATAAATAGAACAATTAATATTAAAGAAACGTTTCTGTGCTCATCTTTATTTTATACATTTTTCACATAATTTGACAAAAAAGGAAATTGATTTTGTTATTCACAACACTGAAAACAAATTTTTCCAGTATGTTCCATACATATATAATTTTTACAGTCATTACATTGATAGCGAGACATTCTTTTTTTTAAAGGGCAATAGGCACAAATATTTCTTTCCTGAGCAGGTTGTGGTTGATCTTCAATAGAAAACGTTGATTCACCCAATATTTTAGCTATATTCCTTTTTTTTGCATAAACACTCGTCTGACAAGCGACGGCAATTAATTATCTCCGAAACAAAGCAAGCTGCACGTGCGAGGACAAGAACAACACTAAACTCAACACTTTAGCTAAAACTTTAACTTAACACTTTTAGTTAAAAGACAGAAAAGCGGAATACTGAAAAGGACAGTTGCTCCCTCCTACTCAAAAATTCGCTACGGGTAATATCTCCCGGCGTTCACGTCTGTCAGACGAATGTTTATGAATCTCAGGTTAAATATGCATTTTTTTGAAGTTTGAATGTTATATATTTATAGGCATTTATTTCCAGAACAGTAATGTCTTCTAATGTAGAAAATTTTTGGTTATTTAATCGAATATTTCCTGCGTAATTAGATTTTTGTTTTCCATATTATAAGCTTGCAGATGTTCTTGATAACGTTTTTTAAATGATCTAGAGGTCATGCCAATGTAAAATTCATTACAAATTCAATTTCATTAAATAAAAATTTAATTTAAATTTCATTAAAATTAATAAAAGTGCCTTTCTGTGCCTCTTAACAAAAACCATGAGCGAGCAGCTAACTACTGTATTGTTGTTTCTCTTCCCACAATTCAAAATATAAAATATAAGATTAAAGACATGAAGAAGCTAATCTTCAACAGTTTTGTTGCCACCTGGTAAAAAAGGAAACGGTTCAATAGATACTAGTGAGACAGATAGTGAGATGACGGTGATAGCAATAGCAAAGAAGGCGATTCATTCCTAGAAGATTTTGTTCCAATAGAATAAGGTAATTGGTAATTACAGTAAATTAAACATTTTTTCTAGTCAAGTAATTAAGCTATAGGCAATATTACATGTCTTTTTTTTATCTTGTCTATATGAATACATAGTAAGTAAAGTATTGCTTTCATGTCAATTTTTTGAAACAAAGTTATCACTGGATCTACGTTTTCAGATCCCCTGAACCCAAAAAAACATGTTTTTAGCGATTGGTCTGTGTGTGAATAGAATATCTCAAGAATGGAACATCCTACAAACTTTCAACTTGAAACTTAAGTTAGATACTGCTAGAGGACCCGACACGAACATTTTCATCAAAATTGGTCAACTGGAAGTAGTATTTTATTTGTGTCATTTCTCACTTTTTTGCAATTTTCACAAAAACATCTCCTACAATATTTTTTAAATCGCCTCATTTACTATTTTTTTTCTGCTCTACAAGATAAGGTAGGGGCCATATCTGCTGAAATTCTTGAGGAGGCTGTTTTTTTGTAAAAAAATTGTTTTCTTAAGATTGCGGCTTTAGTATGCATTTTAGTGCAAAAATGTATGTAATAAAAGTTACAGAGAATTTAAAATCCTACAACTTTTATTTCAAACATTTTTTTGTGTACAACGCTTAGTTTAGCGGTAATTAGCAATTTTCTGGTTTTTTTTTCATGAAATTGTGTAAAAAATCGATTTTTTTAAAGATTTCAGCCTTAGTATGCATTTTACGACAAAAGTGTATATAATCAAATTTATAGCAAATTAAAAGATCTACACCTTTTATTTAGAGCATTTTTCTCTACAGAACCCAGTTTAGCACGAAAGAGTGATTTTCCTTATTATTAAGCCAAATTGAGGTTTATTTTCTTTTTCATCTTTCACTTATGATTAAAATTAGGTTATGTTTATTGAGGTTAGTTGTTTATTTCTAACGTTTTATTACTAATGTTAGGTTATATTAATCATTATTTGTATTGGCAAGGAAAAGTCGTGTGAGGGTTTCACACCAGATTTTTTTCTTTATACCACAGCTTACAAAATGTATATCATAACTACAAGGTAGTGAAATGTAGTGTCTCACTGTTGAGGTTGGCAGCACTGTCAAATTTTTACTTTCCTTACTCTCAGCCCATCCATACGCAAAAGGCACTCTCATGACTCAAGCTATAATTGTTTGTTCTTGAACATTTAATAAGAATTTTAATGGCTCCTTAAAATAATACTTTCTAATAATTTGAATCTGCATTAAAAACATTTGCACATTATTGTGGGCCCTTGATGATTGTTTACCGTATTCAGCTTTTTACTTTCTCTTGCCTATATGAATATATAGGAAGGAAAGTATTGTTTTCATGTCGATTTTTCGAAATCGAGTTTTCACCGGATCTATACGTTTTCAGACCCCCTGAACCCAAAAAACATGTTTTTAGCGATTGGTCTGTGTGTGAACAGAATATCTCAAGAATGGAACATCGTACGAACTTGAAACTTGAAACTTAAGTTACATACCACTACCGGACGCGACACGAACATTTTCATCAAAATCGGTCAACCGGAAGTAGTAGTTTATTCGTATAATTTTTCAGTTTTTTGCGATTTTCTCAAAAACTGGTCTTACGATTTTTTTTAAAATCGCCTATTTCACTCAATTTTTTATTCTCTACAAGATAGGGTAGGCACCATGTTTGCTGAAATTCTCGGTGAGGCTGTTTTCACGTAAAAACGTTGTTTTTTTAAGATTACGGCTTTAATATAAATTTTAGCGCAAAAACTTATATAATAAAAGTTGTAGAGAATTTAAAAACCTACAACTTCTGTTTCATACATTTTTTTGTATAATGCTTAGTTTAGCGGTAATTTGCGATTTTCTGTTTTTTTTCTCACGAAAACGTGAGAAAAATCGATTTTTTTAACATTTCGGTCTTAGTATGCATTTTACGACAAAAGTGTATATATTAAATTTATAGAAAATTAAAAGATCTACAACTTTTGTTTAGAGCATTTTTCTCTACAGAGCCTAGTTTAGCGTGAAAGCGTGATTTTCCGTATTTTTAAGCCAAACTGAGTTCGATTGTCATTTTGCGTCATTCACTCATGATTAAAATAAGGTTATGTTTTTGAGGTTAGTTTTTGTTTATTTCTAATGTTTTAATACTAATGTTAGGTTTATTGTTAATTATTTGCATTGGCAAGAGAAAGTTGTGTGAGTGTTTCACACCAGATTTTTTTATAATATTGACCATTATTATGTTTTGATTATTGAATGCATAATATTGAGTGAATCCCTCTCTTTCCACTCAATTACTATCTACTATTCATGTAGATAATCAAGAATCTGTATCATACCATCATAAAATGGCACCGAGTCAGTAATTATTTGTTTGTAGTATGTACTGCATTGTTGCATGTGACTGATTTTTAAATGTTTGTTGTAAATAAAATTTTTCAATAAAATTTAGTTTATGTTTATAACCTTGTCATTTTTACTTTCTCTTGCCTTGTATGAATATACAGGCAGAGAAAGCATATAATTGTTTTTATGTCGATTTTGCAAAATCAAGTTTTTATTGGATATACACGTTCCAGGACCCCTGAACTGAAAAAAATGTTTTTAGCAATTGATCTGTGTGTGAACAAAATATCTTAAGAACAGAAACATTGTACGAAGTTGAATCTTGGAACTTAAGTTATGTACCTCTAGAGGACCCAACACAAACATTTTCATCAAAACCAGGCGACCAGAAGTAATATGAGGGTGGATTAAATACAAATGGTAATTTTGCTATTCTGCTTAGCACCCAAATCTGAGGTAGATGATGTGATAAAAGATCTACAACTTTTATTTAAAGCATTTTTCTATACAGAGCCTAGTTAAGCATGAAGGAGTGACTTTCCATATTTTTAAGCGAAACTAAGGTTGATTTTCATTTTGCGTCTTTCACTCATGATTGAAATTAGGTTATTTTGTTAAATATTTGCATTAGCAAGAAAAAGTTGTGTGAGTGTTTCACAGCAGATTTTTAACATTACTATTGATTCAAGCTGCACTGTTCTCTTGTGGAATATTAAGAAATATGAAAGACAATAATTGTCTTTTTTTTTAATTATTAAAAACAAAGATATTTTGAAGATACTTTGAAGCAAAACATACCAATTCCTTTAGTTGCCCAGATATTTCTAGGGTTATTTCTTAGTACTTTATTGTACACATGGCAAAAGCTTCCTGTTGTATTTATAGGAAATTAAAAGATCTACAAGTTTTATTTAGATCATTTTTCTCTACAGCGCCTAGTTTAGCGTGAAAGAGTGATTTTTCATATTTTTAAGCCAAATTGAAGTTGATTTTCATTTTGCGTCTTTCACTCATGATTAAAATAAGGTTATGTTTTTTGAGGTTACTTTTTTCTTTATTTCTAATGTTTTATTACTAATGTTAGGTTATATTGTTCATTATTTTCATTGGCAAGAGAAAGTCATGTGAGTGTTTCACACCAATTTTTTAAACCGTTTATCCAACACCTTAGGTCTATTGTTTAGTGTCCTAAAATTTTATTTTTCAATTTTGGTTGTGACCCATTTTAAACAGGTGTACGTAAAGTTTTATTTTTTTTCCTAATCGTTGATTTTTCTTGAACAGTTCTTCTTGACCTCGTAATCTATATTGTCCGTCAACTATCTTCAGACTCATTATCTTGCGGAGGATCTTTCTCTCAAATTTCTCTGCTTCTCTTAGACCAGCCTTCTCTGTCATTTTAAGGCCCTCGCTCGTGTAGATGTAGAGGTTTTATCACAGTATTGTGTCTAATCTTGGCTTGTCTTGATAGTACTTTCTTGTTACACAAGTGGTGAGTTCCTCAATTTACACCAGCCTTCTATCTTTCATCACCTTTTGTTGTTCGCTTCCTTTGTATTATTTCCGTGAAGTACTTGAATCTACCACATTGTAGTTTAAAAATACATGTAGCATTATAATTCCTTATAATGCTTCCTGCAGCTTGAAATCAATATTATTTTATATAATAAATTCACTAACCTGTTTTAAGCTGCCTTTATCTTTCATTAATCACTTACAAGTGGTTCAGTGTTTAACACAAATGGAAAAATACAGGTGATTCATTTAAAAGTAGCCTGCTGCATTTAACAGTGGCCTTCGGCACTCAATTGGATTCAAATAGTAAATGAATAAATAGAATTACTTTAATACATCATTTTACATATTTATTTAAAATTTATATACAAATTTCAACTTCACCTTTACAGTAGATGCTGAAAGTGGCGTCCTTGAACGCTTACACATTTTTGCGCTCGTTCAATGTTATTAATGCACACACGACGCAATACGGAAACGTCTATAGCTTGAATGGATGCCACGATGTTATTCTTTAGCTCATGTATACTGCGGGGGTTTGTTTGGTAAACAGTTCCTTTTTAATAACCCCATAGAAAAAAATCGCACATACTCAAATCGGGTGAACGAGGAGGCCACAAATCTTTACTAACAACTCGCATGGGAAAAGCCTGATTGATATGAGAGAGACTTGCGAGACGTGTGACATGTGCACCATCTTGCTGAAAAAAATTGTACTCTATAATAATATAATAATTAAATATAAACTGTACCTACTATAAAGGCCAGTCGATCACATCGTGATCAGTGCTGCCAATACAGCATATGAAAATTACTCGAGGGTCTATAAATTAAATTACTCGAGTGGCGGGCTACTTTTAAATGAATCACCCAGTATTATACCATTTGAAACTAAAATGCTTTAAAATTTATAGAAGCTGTTACATCTTCGGACAAAAATGACGAAATGAGAAGATGTAACAGCTTCTATAAATTTAAAAAAAATTTAGTTTCAAACGGTATAATATACTCTGATGATGGTTGGATCCACCGAAACACTTGTAAATGATTAATGAAAGATAAAGGCAGCTTAGAAAAGGTTAGTGAAATTTATTGTATAAAATAGCGCATTATAGTTATTATGATGGAGGTATTTTAAAAATAAAAAGCATAATGTTTAAAAGTTACTTGTTTATTTATAATTACTTTTGTCATTATAGTTATTATTACATTATAGTTAAGCTATTATTACGACGTATTATTACTTATTGCAGAACACACAAATAGATGTATTAATAATAATAACATTACCATTATTACGTAATAACTTACTTTTAATTAAAATTACTCTTAATTTTAAATTAATATTAAATTGCACGACACAACATAGATTTATACCTTATGTTATTTTAATAAGCATTAACATTTTGAGGAGTTTGTTGTGTTTTTGGATTTTCATGTTGCGGTAATTGTTGCGATTGTGAATGCTGTTGTTGTTGCGGCTGCTGCTGTTGTTGTTGCTGCTGTTGTGGTTGTTGAGATTGAGGAGTTAATTGTGGTAACATTTGTGATGGTTGATGTGTTTGTGGTTGCTGTTGAGAATAATTCTGTATCAGATAACAATCATCGTAAGCAGTTTTATCTTGTGGTGGTTTGTCTGTTAAATTTTTTATTGCTTTCTCCAAATTAGCGACAATATCTTGTGCAACAATCCGTATTTCTGCATCTCCTGTGTTTGTAAATTCTCTGACTGTTTCCAGTGGAATCTGAACAAAGAAAAGTTAATATAATTTTATTATATGGTCAATTATAAATAAATCTTTATAATCCATCCTGAAACAATAAAAATGCTAAGATTCGCCGATGATATAGTAGTAATAGCCGAGACAAATAAATAAATGAATAAATATCTTAAATGGAATGGAAGAGATCATGAGAAAAGATTACTTCATGAAAATTAATAAGAACAAAACGAAAGTGTTGTGCAGCAGCAAGAGTGGTTTAAAAGAGATGGGAAATTTAAAAGTAGGCAACGAAAACGTATAGGAAGTTGGGGAATTCTGCTACCTAGGGAGTAAAATAACAAAGGATGGTAGAAGCACAAGTGATATCAAAAGTAGAATTGCTCATCAGCCTTTGAAATGAAAAGCAGCTCACTGACAACAAACATTGACTTACAGATTAAGAAAAATTTCTTAAAACACTGTTTGGGGAGTAACATTATATGGGAATGAAACATGGGTGATACGGGCTGTAGAAAGGAAGAGGATAGAAGCTTTTGAAATGAGGTGTTATAGGAAAATGTTAAAGATTAGGTGGGTGGACAAAATAAGAAATTTAGAGGTTCTTAGGCGAGTGGATGAAAAAAGAAGTATTTGGAAGCATGTTACTAGAAGAAGGGATAGGCTAGTGTGGCATATCTTAAGACATCCAGGTATTGGTTTATAAATAATGGAAGGTAATATTGAGGGAGTGAATTTTAGTGGGAGGCAAAGGTTAGAATATATAAAGCAAATTATAAAAGAAGTAGGGTGTTACAGGTATGTAGATATGAAACGACTTGCGCAAGATAGAACAGGTTGGAGAACTGCATCAAACCAGTCGAGAGAGTGATGACAAAAAAAATCCATCTTCAAGCCTATACTTAATCCTATAGTAAAAATATATAATTTTTCTGCTGACCTGTTACAGCTGCCATATCACTCATGTTTTACCATTTCATTACTTGACCTTACTTCATATTAACATGTTCTGAACACTGACATTTTCATTTGAATGAAGATACATTATCTTATGATGTTTCTATTAAGTTTAGTTAAAATTTTATGTACTCTTTATGATGGTAGATCCACCAAAACATGTCAGTAAAAAGAAGGATTAAGTAATAAAAAGGTAAAAAACAATGCTTTAACAGGTCAGTGGAAATATTAAATATTTTACAATAGAATTATGTAAGATGTCTTGTTTATTTTTTAAAGTTAGAATTATCAAAAAATAGTAACTGATTATACACTATGGTTTAGTAATAGCATTGAAGAATGGAAAATATTTAATTTTTGTTTAGGTCATCAGCCAAAAGGCTGTTTTGAATCTTTAGAGGCTTTACTAAGTAAAATTGAGAGTGAAGTGGTTTACCATAGCCTTCCTTACTGTGTAGAAAATTATGCTTATCAGTACATCAGGTCCTCTGAAAAGTATTTACTCCCCCCCCCCCTTACAAATGACACCTTTACTTCATTCAACACAGGGTCTGGCTGTATAATGGCCAAATTCATTACTCTCAGAGGAAATTACTCTGAATAGTGTCTTTTACACCTCTACCTCTTCTGTTCTTAAATGCTTCGATCATATAATTGGCTGACCATGTGATAAGAAACGGAACTATTTCCACCTGCCTGTTATAGGGAAATAATAGAAAAGGAAAAATATTATTTATTTTTTTATAATAAAAAATGCCAATGTTGTTTTAGACTGATTTACATTTGACGTATAACTGACTAATATATTCTATTTGCAATTAAGATGAAATTTTAATTGAAGAAATTGTGTATTTACAGGTATGCCAGTCGAAGGTGGGTGTTTTAACACCTTGGTATCAAAAAAGTAAATTTTCACTGTAATACTACTTTTCTATTGTACGTAATAATTTGAGCTGACCATCAGTTTTTTTGTTGAATAATCTTATTGAACTTATGCTGGGTTATTCATTTACCTGAAAGGTTTTCTGGGATTTTGGAGGAATCCAGACAATAAACATGTTTCGTTTCTGGAAGTGCTTAAGGACAGAACGGGTATTATAGAAGTTAAAGACAAATACGATGATAGAATACAAAAGTAAGAAGTGTCGGCATGACAGTGGTATTTGATGTAAAGATTGTATTATGCTAGCAATCTTCATTTACAACATATCTATTTCATATTTTTAGAAATAATATCAGATATACTGTTTGAACAAATTCCTTATCTATGATGGTAGGAGTAGGATGTTTTAAATTTTGATGTGAAAATTTTTTTTTAAGAATTTTAATTACTAAAGATGTGTACAAGATACATGAATGCGCTATAAACATTGGTAAGTGTTTTCTGTTACTGTATTCTGGTGGTTAGAAATATATATTTCAATTTTAAATAATACGGCTGTTTATAATCATACATAAGATATTTAATAAAGAAATAATATTTGAACAAATATCTACTATTGCAGAGAGAAAAAACAAAAAAAATACTTTGATCTTTAATGCTAATCCGTTTGTTTTTTTAAAAGAAGCTAAAATATTAATATAAATTTTTAAGTTACTAGTTTGCATCACCATCATAGCTGCAAAATCCATATTAATGTATTGTTATTTTATGTATATATAAAAAAACTTTGTTTACCTTTTCTGCTTCTTAAACTTAGTTTTTTATAAGTACTTTCGTGGAGTGCTCCGCTTCTTCAGGTAATAACATATGGCTTCTAGAAACTGTTTATGTAGATTGATTCAAACCTTTGACAAAGGAAGATGTAATCTTCTTAAACAGTTTCTAAATCTATATGTTATTACCTGAAGAAGCAGTGCGCACTGCGAAAGTAATTATAAAAAACGAAGTATAAGGTAAATATAAAAAGTTTTTTATACATACATTAAAAAACAGTACCATTAATAAAAAATGTACTTTATTATTGATGAAATATTTTATAAAACACAAGAGTTTCTTTCTAAATAATTTTCTTAGTTTTAAGAATAGAGAAATTTCTTGGAGAACTAGGAAATTAATTGTGTATTATCAAGTAAAACTTAATTAGATGACTCACTGAACGTATAATTTAGTTCGACATGAAATGAATTGGTAAGTAACAATTTAGCATAATAATAATAATAATAATAATAAAAATATTTAGACTAGTCGGTTGTAACATTACATGACCTTGGATCGAGTAAAAAAATGTCTCCATGGATCATGCTATTGATACATAACAGTAATCTACAAAACAAGTGAGGAAAGAGTTAAAAGGAAGCTAAAGGAATGTTGAAAATTACAAGTACAAAGGTATGATGATTATGAGAAAAAATACTAAGTTGTGGTGTTGAAACAGGCAAACAAAGAAACAAAATGAATAAGTCAATTTGTTGTAAAATGGAAAAGGCAAAGAAGGTGAATAATTTATTTTGTATTTAAATTACCCAGTACTAGATATAAAATATTTCAGTCCCAAGAGTATGAGTAAACGTGTTACACAAAATAGTTATGGTATTATTTCACTACATTTTAGGAAATCCGACCAATATCCCAGAGGATAAGAGAAAGATTCCAGCAAAATTTTATTAAATCAAGAATTCATAAATCTGTTCATTGTGTATTTTATCGCGTAAGTCAATTAAATATGATTATTTTACAGAAAGGCCTTCGGGCCAGTCCAGTCAGCCAGCTGGTAGAGAGTATCTATTAATTGTTAAGTAACACTAGTTGGGCAAGCGACTTTGTATGGTGACCAGCTGACAGCAATTCCTGAACAAATTCCACTGGGGGTCTTTGTTCAAAAATTCATGCCGAATCACGTCAAAAAATACAGCGATCAAATTGCGTGGTTGTCAATAAAGTACAGTTCCCGTTAACAAATAAAAGCTAAAAAAAATTAATAAAAACTAACTATAAAAATCTACCTGTTGAAGCATATTCTGTAGTATTTTCAAGGAAGTGATCTCGTAAGTGACTGACTGAAGTAATCGAAGAGACATCAGTTTTAATTCAGGTGTTCTGTCATTTTTAATATTGCGCTGTATTGTGATCAGTAATGCATGCTGATCTTGTAGCATCAGCAGACCATTTTGGTTTATACTCAGATTGTACAGTGCCATCAAAAGAATTCTGTAAGGAGTACCAAAACAGTGTTAGAGAAAATAAAAGTAAACTTTTATTCTTCATAAATACCTCTATAAACTGTAAATTACTGAAGTGTTTATCCTTGCATTATTACTTAGCAAGGTGTTTTGCATGTTTAACTAACGAAATTATTATTAAGAGTCTGTGGTTTGTGTCTAACTGGTGGAATGACCAGACACTATCCAGAAACTGAATACTGGGACTTCTAGGAAATGAAGTTAGCTTGTTAAACTGTGCTTTATGAAGTCATTTGTATATTGCAGAATTATAATAATTTATTTTTGAGAATTTTAAGAGAAACATCTGATGTAGGCCTACTATATTTTGGAAGCATTCATCAGTTTCTATTCAATAAATTTTTGTTTCATCCGTTATATATCAAAGTTGTAAGTACCAGTGTACTTGAGTCCCTTAAGCAGATGCAATATGGCTACCAATTGGATTTTTAAACTGCTAAAAACAATCGGTAAGATTGTTTTATCCACACAAGATACAGGAAGTCAACAGACACTAATGCATGACCATTAATGACTGTTGAATAAATGATTAAAGTTTATACTGCATGATGCGTCACTAAAATAGATGGAATCAAATATCAAACTTTATTTATAAATAAATCTAATTGACTTTCTGGTTGCAAAATTAGATTTTTTTTAAAAATCAGTAAGTAGCATTCAAGTTGTTTATTCTTTCATATTAAATTATACCTGATTTACCATAATCAACATCAGGTTTCTTAACCCTTCAGGTTTCTTAACTTTTTGCGGTCTCAAAGCTATTTTAGGAAAGTTGCTCTCAACTCGAATGGCCAGCCCTGCTGGACACGGCCACATTTTATATCAGCTGTTTGTCATTTTTACTAGTATAGTCCTCTCGGGTTATACGGCCAGCACTGATGGACACTGTTCATTTCCTCTTCAGCTCGTCCGGCCAGCATAGGTGGCCATTCTACGCAATTTATTTAAAACTGTTTAGTATTTCTCTGGCAGGTTGCACCACTCATAGGGAAAATACAATTGTAATAATATCTAAAGTAACAGTAATTATTTTGTCCATTTTTAAAATTTAATATTTTATTATGTTTCACAGTACTTAGCAAACTTTAATTGTCATTGCATTTGTCATTTCATTAGCTTTCAATAAAACATAACAATATTAGACTTGGAATTCATTTTGGATTTTTAATGTGTAAAACCTTAGGCCTTATCACATTTACAGATTGAAACAAAAAACTTGATACAAGCTGGTGTAGCAGGGATGGCAGAATGGTGGCCAACCTAACAGAGACACCACCATGGCCAGCAGTGCTAGTCTGCAGTGCTGGCCGTATGACCTGAGAGGCACGGCACTGTGAAAACAATGATGAGCTGACTCAGTAACAGCTGTGGCGAGCACTGCTGGCCATTCGAGGGCAAAGGGTTAATATACGTATGAATACAAAGTAAAAAAATCACAATCTTAGCTTTCAATTTCACGGTAATTAGGTAAAAAAAAGCTCGACGAAATAAACTTCAGTTTTGTTCCTTCCTACCTTTTTAATGCATCACCAGATACAGGAGGAATGTGTGGTAAGATGTTGATAATTTGTTCGAGAAGTTCCTTTCCATTGTGGTCAGATGCAAGAAAATGTCGACCATCAGGTGAAGCAGCAATATTAGCAACGGTACCAGCGAGTGATAAAATAAACTGCATTTCATCAGTTTTTTGATCTGGAAATTCACGATTGTAGGTCTCCATAAATGACACAAGAGTTCCAGTCACAATCGAACAAAACTCTGATAATTTATCCTGTAAAATTTAATGGAATAATCAAACAAAACATGACTTGATTTTGAAATAAGATGGGGGTGGTGTTATTTTAAGTCGCTAATATTACCTATTGTGGTAACTTTACTATTACTGAATTGAAGGTGACTGAATTTTATACTTTAATTATTTATTTTACTTTAAAAAAATGAAAGATCTAAGTTCTAAATATAGATTTTTATTCCCTGGATATGACCAATTTGCCTTATGAATTTTGTTCAGAAACTGTCACAGTACCTAAATAAATAAATAAATGTAAATGTATAGTATAATATACATTTTTGTTTACAATTGCAGAAAAAACTTCAATTTTTTAAATTAAAATCTTGTCACATGTTTAATCATGTCTGCTGGTTTCGATAAAACAAATCGCTACCCACAACAGTATCTCATTGTGTACTGTGATGTGTGTGTTGTGTGATGAAGACAAAAAAGTAAATTCACAAACTACAAAATTAATTTAAAGAATAAATAATAAACCTTGCTTGTCCAAATTTGATGTGTAGTTAGTTAAAAAATTTTTTTTGATAAACTGAATTATTAGTTTTCTACCATATGTAAAGGCTTACTACACATAGACGAAAGATGAAGTCTTACAACAGATATGTAAAAAGCTAGAACTTAGTAACACAATAAAGAGATGAATACTGTTATTTCGGACATGTTTTCTGTTAAAGGAAATACCATCTGTTGCAGTTGATTATACAAGGAAAATAGCAGTGAGATGAAGAATATCCCAATTAATAAAACTGTAAGATCAATATAATTGCTCTTTTGTAGAATTATTTATAGTTGGTGACAAAAAAAAACTACTGTTATGACTGCCAAACTCTGATAGAGAAGGCATCAAAGAAAACGTTTTATGAACTATCTATTTTTCATTAATATCTATTTATACTACATACATAATTGAATAATCAAATGGGAATAACTGAAACAAACGAGATTCACTGCCTTTGTCCTAGATCCTTTTTATCAATTGAGAACTTAAAAGTGAGAATACGCACACAAAATCCAACAATAAAAGTACAGAAAAAATATAAACACAAGAAGTGTGCATACTTACACCAGCTAACAAAGTATCGATTACATTTGGTACACGAGAAGCTTTCCATACAAGATTTCCCATTATAGATCCAAGTGAAGCACAGAATGAAGTCTGATGTTGAAGTTGATTACGCAATTTAAAAACTTCACCTTGCAATTTGCCAAGATGTTCTTGTTGACTATCCCATTCACGTTGGAGGTTTGCATATTTGGTTTTGACCACTTCCAATTCTGTTATACCTTCAGTCATGGCTACATCATACCAACTCAAATTCAACAATCCTGCTCATATTTCAAAATTAAAAACAATTTAAAAATTTTACTATTATTTTAACTAATTATTATAATCATTGGTTCATTTTATCCTAGAGTTATAAAAATTTAAATTCATGTAATATAATAAATAATAATTATTTTTTTTGACAATTACTTTTTTGGGTATTTACTTATGCTTGTCTTTGTCGGAACAGAAACAAGTTCCACAATAAGTAGCTTATAATTTCCAAAAATTATGTATTTAAGTTACATTAACAGTTAGGTTATTAGTGGCTACTTCAGGTTAAGAAACGGTGGGTTTGTATTAATTTTCCAGATCCTGGTCAGGAATCGAAACCGGGGAAATGGATGCAGTCGAAATATTTTTATCATGTTGAAACAATATACTTTTTTAATCTCTAATGTGCGTTACAATCTGTTCAATTCAAAACAATAAGCAACCCCATGACCCAATGAGATGAGGATGATGTGTGTGACATGTAAATGAGGTGTAATCTTGTACAGACCCAGGCTGACCATTCCTGAGAAAGTATTGTTAATTGAACCCCAATCACCAAAGTACACTGGTAACCACTGTCTAGTATTAAAATTTGTGTAAAAGTAACTACTTTTACTAGGAATTGAACCAGGAACCTTTGTCTCCAACACATTATTGCAGAAATTGTTAATTAAAGTTGAAAAAGTTGGTAGGGCTGGCTGATTTTTTAAAAATGATGTAGGTTTATTGCAAACTTGAGGGAACAACTCTAGCTTAAATTATTTTCATTATTATATTCATAAACTAATAAATCTGCCCCTAACAGGCAGGTGGAGTGTCAAATTATTTACACTCAATCTGTTCGTTGCAGGGCTAAAATAAATAGTTCTGTTTCTTGTCACATGGTTAGTCAATTAAATGACTGATTTATTTAAGAACAGAAGAGGTAGAGGTGTAAAAGACACTAATCAGAGTTATCTCCTCTGAAAGTAATGAATTTCATTATACAGCCAGACCCTGTGGTAAATGAACTGAAGGTGTCATTTGCAGAGTGGAAAATATGTGCTTTTCAGAGGGCCCGGCATGCTGATAAGCGTACTTTTCCACTCAGTGAGGAAGGCAATGGTAAACCACCTCACTCCTCGTTTTACTTAGTTAAACCTCTACAGGTTGAAACCAGCCTTTTGGCTGTTGACCTAAACAACAACAACAAACTAATAAATATATTTTTTTAAATACATGCACATATTTATGTCTAAAAGAATGATACAGTTATTTTTTATAACAGAAGTAGTGTTTCATAAAACTTTACAAACACTGCTAAAGCTAAACCATTTAGGATAGAATATATAAAAGAATTTACAAAAATCGATTTGCCTGTTTTACACAAGAGAGTTTACAAAGTTTTATTAATTTTCGGGTGTAATTATCAGGAATTTTGGCTTTGTAATTTCATCATACAGTTAGATTTGTGTTTCCAAATAGCTGTTTCATAAAAATGAAGAATTCTTTATTACTGTTTCACGCTAAGTGGATACAACCTACAGCATTTTATTAGTATCTGTACTAATGAGGTGTAATCTACCATGTAAATGAGGTGTAATCTTGTACAGACCCAGGCTGACCATTCCTGAGAAAGTATTGTTAATTGAACCCCAACCATCAAAGTACACTGGTAACCACTGTCTAGTATTCAAATTTGTGTAAAAGTAACTACTTTTACTAGGAATTGAACCAGTTACCTAAGTATTGTGTAAACAATACTAGATATGTCTAGTATTTACTTGTAATTGGACAACACACATTTTCGGAAATGTGTGCGGTCCAATTTATCTGATATTCTAAATGTATGATTGCATTCATGATAAATTTCAGTGAATACATTTTATTGTAGTTTAGTACTAAGGTTGGATAAGTACTAATATTTCAGATTTATTTTGGACCTCCCATTTTTGGAGTACATTCTTACGGCTACAGAATCTACAAAAAATTTTATTTAAAAAAATTTGAAATACATAATTATTACAATACAAGTAAATAAAACAAGTATAAATAAATAAAATACATATTGTAAAAATTAGGCTGACTCCTGTCAACTGTATGTGATTACTGGCAGTGGTGGTCCTAGCAGGTGGGCCCGGGCCCACCCATTTTTAATTTGACTTGACTCAAACAATAAAACAATGATGATTTTTATTCACAACAAGTTTGAAAACAATAATGGTTACGACATTTACGTATCTCAAATGAGACGAATTAAACCTTATCTACGGGCATCTATGGCAGGGCAAAGACTTAGTAACCTGGCGATTGTATCCATAGAAAGAGAGTTAAGTTTTCCTTTAATGTCGGATCCAAATCCAGTTGTGGACGAACTTGCAGCTCAAAAAGGAAGACACGGCTATAGTTCAGTTTGTTAAAGTAAACAACAATCGAGAGTTGACTAGTTTATGTGTTATTATTTCTTCATAATTTTGACCAACATAATGGATTTGGACTTGATTTTTATATTTTCAAACTGTTTTTGTAACTCGTGTACTGTATTTAAAGTGTTCAATTTAGTAAATTTCTTATAAAAATTACAAGGTTGTGTTTGTTTATTCAATACTAATCCTGAAATAAAGATAGAATGTACTCAATCAGTTATCTACATGTATTCAGTTTATAAAATCATAGACAATTACATATAAACAGCTACTTTTTAACTTAAAAAATTAACATATAAATATATAAGTGGGCCCACCCAGAAAAACATTTCTGGGGCCGCCTCTGATTAGTGGTCCAATACAATTCATAAAAAAAATCCAGTCCGCTTACCTTTTCTAGCTCCATTCAAAATTGGTCCAAGCAGAAATTCTAAATTATCCCTCAATGTTTGTGTCTCGTTCTGAAGACGAGCTAATTCAGGTGCAACACCAACACCACTTGGAGGTGTATTTAAATCAGATATAAGTCCACGTAAATTTTCAGCCACATTATTTAAGGTTCCACTAACTTCATTCTAGAAGAATTAAATAATGCAAAATCGGTTAGATTTTAGATCTGACTCATAAAAATTCTAAAACCATCATTGATGAGCAGAAACTAAAGTATCTTTATAAAATTTATTTTCTCTCATGTTGTTTAGGTCAACAGCCGAAAGGCTGGTTTGAACCTCTAGAGGTTTTACTAAGTAAAAACAAGGAGCAAGGTGGTTTACCATTGCCTTCCTCACTGGGTTAAAAGAGTATGCTTATCAGCATGCCAGGCCCTCCGAAAAGCACTCACTTTCTACCCTGCAAATGACACCTTCATTTCATTCACCACAGGGTCTGGCAGCATAGTGAAATTCATTACTCTCAGAGGAGATAACTCTGACTAGTGTCTTTTACACCTCTAACTCTTCTGTTCTTAAATAGTTCAGCCATATAAGTGGCTGACTATGTGATAAGAAACAGAACTATTTTTTTTTAGCCCTGGACCAAACAGATAGAGTGCAATTAAAATAACACTCCACCTGCCGTTTTGGGCATTTTCTCTCATATGGCATTGTAAATTTAAACATTTTGGTTGAACGATATGGTTATTTTTTGGTGTGGCAACAGTGCAAATCAAACATTACTTTTTTGACATACCTTAATTTGTTTGATAATTATATTCTTGTAAGTTATATGGAACAAAAGATCAGAAATAAACTGAAGACCAAAAGAAAAATTAATTTGACTAATTCTGTTGTATGATCATTGCAAAAGTTAAAAATGCTGTGATATATATGGGAATAATTTAAATTTCATCAAGAAAATATCTTTTGTTTTCAGCAACACTTTTAGGCCGGCCCGTGGTGTAGTGGTCAGCGCAACTGGCTACTGTGCCGGGGTCCCGGGTTCGATTCCCGGTCAGGTCTGGCATATTTTTCATCTGTAAATCACCACATATCATTACCTACGCACAAGCCCAAGGCTTATGTAGGCATCATCACTCAATAAAAAAAAAAAAAAAAATGTATCCTAATCTGTACTTTTATTAGGAGACAAAACAAAAATATTTGCCAATTATTCGCGATTTATCTAATTTAATAATTATTAACCTAATATTATGATACCAATTTTATACCTCATTCAGATAATTGCTTGCTAAAATATATATATATACACTGTAAATTCTTTAAAATAACTTAATTCATAAAACTTAAAATTTTGTTTGGGGCAAATTTTATTTTACATTATTAAAAAAAATTGAACTTTCCATGGTAATTGTATAAAATTATTTTCATCCTAACCTAAACAAGATAAAAGTTTTACTAAAATTTAATTTCACTAATTTATGAAAAATATACGCGTTTATACATATTTAATAATTCGATTAATTAATATATTTAGTTGAAAATAATACCAAAAATATCTGTCCATAAATATTAAAAAATATAACAAAAATGTTTTTTAGGTTAGGTAGTTTCTTTGTGAAAACTTTTTCTGTGAACGCTTTTGGAGATTGGCATTGCAGTATGCTTAGCAATGTTATTGATTTCTGGATTTACTATGCCACATGATTTGAGGAATAGGGTAGTAAATATTTAGTAATAATATTGCGTAACATAAATATAAAAACTTTAAAACACAATACATTTGAAACGCCGGTAAAAGTTAACTTTTTTCAATGGTGACCTAACCACACATTTTTTTTATTCGATTAATTACTTTATATATTGTAATTTGTTGCGTAATTTCAATCAAAACTATTAATAAACATTATAGCTTCAATAAACTACTTAATTTAATCTACAAATTAAATAATTAATACAATAATAACAATAAAATGCATGCATAAGTCATAAACACAATGCGTAAGTGAATTTATAACTAACTACTTAACACGTAAATAAGCTTACCAGAAACTCATCCGATCTTTCTGGTGCTTCATTATTAGTTTCCATATTTTCCTGCTGCATTTGGGCTTATCTTTATATATGTACAAGTAGTTAATATTATACAAAAACAAAAAGCGCTTAACACGGTCTCCCAGATGAATACGAAAATTAAAAATGTTGCAATATAAAATTCGCGCCAACCTTCCGTAGTATTGACCCGTTGTTCTGATTGCTAGCCCCTCCAGTTTTTCCGTTCTATTCAGCGTTGCCAACGCAGCAGTCCTAAATGTACCTGTATTCACCAGATATTGCATTGTTTATATTTAGTCATTTTTTTTAAATATTTTAAAATAACGAAATAACTACCTTTGAATTAAAATACTTATTGTGATTTTGATTAGTTAATAATTTCATAAACTAGAGAAAATACATCATCATTGGTTGACTTACTGAACAAGTTACATAAAATATATTGTTATCTCACTTGTATTACAGTTGATGATAACAGAATGATAGGTAATTACATTACAAACCTATTAGTTAAAACATAATTAGACATCTTCATTTAATTTAAACTTGTTCGTTAAAGCGATTTCAAACAATGTTTTCCCTTTTGAATGTTTTTCATTTCTTTGTTTGTTTTTCATTGCTTTTTGCAACTGATATTAAAAATAAATATTCTGGACGACATTCACAGACTTGCACTAGAGCGCACTTTTCAAACGCTTAGTACGCAAAATTATTTTTTTTACTTATTCCAAGTAAGTCTTTTAATATCATGTGTAAGTTGTTTCATATTAGTTCCGAAAATTAAATCTCATGTAGGTTTGACGGGATCTCAAGATTTTAGTCGTATAAGTTTAATTGCAATATCTATGCCAGATCCTTGGTTCGATTTCCGATCAGGTCTGACTTTTTTATCATCTTTTTTGCTTTTCATCCTTCATTGTCTAAATTAGCATTTATGTGAAAATGGTCGAACATAAAACAAAAATATCCACGTCAGTAAAAATTAACTTTGTTTTGGAGAAAATAAATTTTTTTAAAGTTATTGGTTGCCCCAAATTTTTAGGGCAAAAGCTTTTGATATTAACGACTTAAAATTTTCAGAGTGCATGAACCTAAGAAAAAAATAATCGCGATGTAATAATAGTAACTACTTCTAACTTTCAACACATACAAAGGAAAAAAGCAGATGCTTTGAGCAAATGATTGAAAAATATTAGTTATCAAAAAAAACCTTAATATAAACTGCGGCTCGCCGTACCGTTCTCGCTGTATTCAGTAACATTTTATGTAGTGATGAAAATTATTTTTCAGTCATTAAGGGATGGTCTTGAAACGAATTTTCCAAAGAAAATCTCAAACAATTTTAGACGATTTTTTTGTGACATGGTACTATTGATACACAACTTAGCTAATATATTATAACGTTAGTATTGTTTTAATAAAATATGCCCAAATATTGAAAACTGTGATAGAATGCCTAATATTTAAAAAATTGATCTCTTAAGTTTTTAGGCATGCCGATAAAATCGAAAGTAAATTTGACAGTTCTTCCACAGAAATGTTTTTTCACTGTGGACATTCCAGGTTAAATAACTGATCCTAACTTCCATAAACTGAGACAAGAAAGAGATATTATCTAAACGGAAAATTTAATTAAAATTAGTCAAATTGTACATGATACGAACCCTACCAGGATCATCATAATTTTTTCAGCCTTTTTTGTAGTTGTACCTACTCCGCCCTGGGCTAAAATTCTATATCGTTCATGTGTAGGTTTTGTGGCTGATGCTGTAAGAAAAGATATGATCCATAGAAAGATTACTCGGCTTCTTAATATATATTTTTTTGTTTTAAAATTATAGTGAATTTATCAACATTTAAGATGAACGGCACATAATAATTAGGCCTAATCAAGTAATTCTGTTGCAGCAAGTGAAAAAGGAAAGTTTTTCATGAAATTTAACTATTAATACTGCCAAGAATTCGTAAATTTGAACTTTGATTTTTTTTTTGTTTTTCGACACGAAAACGTAATTCCGAATAAATCAATTATAACACGAGGAAAATACGTCAAAAAATGAGAATACATTGATAATTATTTTGGTCGTTAAGATTATTTCTTAGAAAATTGTAGAACTAAATTAAATAAATTATTTGAATAACAGAATTAAATATGATAAAATAAGCTAATTTTAATCAAATTATATATATATTTTTTAAAATAAATTATCATAATATAATATTAATCCCAGAATTTAAATTTGTTTGTTTTGATTATAAAAAATATTTTTATTTCCGTACACAAAAATACAACTTACTTTTCTCAGTATTTGTTTATGAATAAATTGAGAGTAAAAGGTTATAGATTACATAAAAGGCAATCTATTTTTCCTTTTATTATAAAAAATATAAATTCTATTATCACAGATTCTATGTATTAGGTCGTCAAGGTTCAAGAACGCCTGCTATTTATTAACTTCAACGTGGGTTGAACAAAATCTATCGTGTCTTCTTAACAAAGTCAGTGCAAACTGGTTTCTCTTATAGTGAGTTGTGTATAAAAATTTTTCTCTTGTAAACAGATTTACAGTAAACTTAAGTTTTGGTTAAGTGTTATAGTACTTATTGTTTCAAGGTAAGTTTTGTACTTTTTTATACGATAAAGATTATTTTTGTATGAACGGTTTCTGCAACCATGATAATAAGTCAATTTACATAAACATCCTGATACTGTTGTAATTAACGGTTTTAATTTCACCACACAGTCACAATGATGAAATGTTAATTATTATTTATTTATTATAATAATACATGACTATAATCTGATTATTTTTAACCATGCAAACTTAAATCGTTGTCGATTTTGTAAGAGCCGGCACGCGCTCGACTACTATACCAAAAATTACGGATTCAGTTGTTACCAAGGACCAAGAAAATTTTCACAACATACCACTTTACAGTAAATAATGTTTCATAAACCAATTTTTATTTTATCTCCTGATGACCAAACAGTTATTGTGATTAAATAAATCAAACTATTTTTTTTTAAATTTTCATTTTTTTCTTTAGGTAATGAAAAAGTTCCTAATCAAAAGTTTTGTTATTTAAGGAATTGTTACATTAATTTAATAATATTCGTTGTAGTAATTTGTTTATTACGTATTATTTTATTTTATTGAAAAAAATTCTAAATGTGTGTATCAATATGTTCAAATTAAAAACAGTAAGCAATTCCATGACCCAATGAAATGAGGATGATATGTCTTGTACAGACTCAGGCCTACAATTCTTGAAAGAGTATAGTTAATTAAACCGCAAACATCAAAGTACACTGGTATCGACTGTCTCATATTCAAATCCTGTATAAAAGTAACTATCTTTTCTAGGATTTGAACCACAGAACCTTCGCCTCCGAAAATCAGCCGTTAAACAGCTGACTCACGGCGACGACTTTATCACTAGACCAACCCGGTGGGTTAAAATCTCTGGTATACTTTTCTTCTTTCCATAATCAAGGTTAGACTTTCGCCTGTTTCGACTCACACCAACGACAAACTATTGAATTATTGCCATCTCTTGCGTGGACTCCCAACGTCTCTTTCCCACCGGTCTGTATTGCAAAATACTGAGGGGGATCCTTCCCTCAGGGATTCTCTCTACGTGCTCTCCATCGATTTCGATATTCTGAAATCTTCCCATCCAGGTTGTAAACATCCAGTTTCGTTCTTATGCCTTCATTTCTTGGTTGGTCCCTACGACTGCAACCCTTTGTTCTTCGGAGGAATCGCATCTCTGCCACCTGTACTCTACTCTCCTGTGGTCTGGTACTAATGCACGACTCACTTCCACAGAGTAGGACTGGGGCAGCCATCACTGTTATTGGTATAGGTACTGGTTATTGGATAAGTACCAATAACTGGTATTGGTTATATTTTACATAAATTATAATCGAATCTAGACGTATAATATTTTAAATTTTATTTAAAGTCGCATCGACTGCTTTGGTGATTAATAACATCTTATTTGTAGGCTAGTACGCTAAATACTACGCCACGGAGGTGGTCGCATAAATTTTACAGAATTTGCGAGTTTTTGGAGTATGAAAGAGCATTCTCGGCTTTCAGACACGCGGGCTTCGGCAAGATTTGATTTGGCCAAGTTGGTAACGAAACTTACTTGCTATAACAAACGACCCAGATTCAATTCCCGGTTTGGTTGAAACAATTTTTCATGCAGTTGAAACTAACGCTACTGTTTTATTAAAATAAAACACGGAACTTGCAAAATACCGTATAATAATTTAGGTATAAGATTAAGAATAAAATTTGGTTTGTCCCATATATTAAAAAAAAAACACATAATTAGCGATTACTGTGGGTAATAATCAGTGGATTTTGAATAGTAATAATTTCCAGATCCCGGGATCTTCTGCTTTGTATGCTATTACGCTAACCAGTACGCCACGGATGCAGTGACATATTTTGTTGTAGACAATGTACTGAATTAGTCTTTTAAAAATGATTTTTTGATAAAGTCACTCCGGTAGTATATAATTTGTAGGTACACTGATTAAAAAATAATAATAATAATAATAATAGGAGACAACCAGTTTCAGAAGGTGATCTATGTTTAAAGAAACCTTCCGTTGCATGTATTTATTTATTTCTTAGAATTTGAACACGACTAATTTTGCGCCAAAAATATATCAGTTAAATCAATTCGAAGAACTATTAATGACCCCAACGAATTTAGTACTAAGTAATCAATAATTATTGATAATGGATTGTAAAATTATTTTAAAAAGATGTCATTGAAAAATTAGAAAAGTTTAAAAAAAGGAAAGTAGGTTTAAATTTTCATTAAAAATAAAAGAAAAAATGTCCTTGACATGAAAATTATTAAATTAATAATAATTAAAATAATGAACCCAACCGAATGAAAAAGGAAATCCCCTCTTTTAAATGAAAGGGGAAAGATTCTCAATACTCAATGTCATTATAATGTCCGAATGTAAATTTACATTTATATTAGATGTTACTAATTAATTTAATCATTTCTAAATGTTTATTACTATAGTTCTTGTCTTTAATTATATTTATTTTTGTTCATAATGAATTTACTACTTAACGTGTCTGTTTAATAGTTGAATGTTAATTTTTTTAAATAACTTTAATAATTTACATCTGGTTAACTGAAGTGTGTAGTATATGTAAAACATTATTTAACATTTTACATCATTATTTAACGGTAAGTAATAAACTATATTATAATAATAGAAAATAATCTGTATACTAACATTATAAAGAAGTAGGCGAACGTTAGTTTGTTTGTACGAGGTAATTAGAAACTACCTAATCAGTATTCAAAAAAATTTTACTGTTGAAAATGTAGAGTTTGATGAGTTACATAAGTTATGTGACAAAAGTTTTGAAATTTTGAAGTACAAATTTTGTGATTGGTAAAATAAAATTGTATTTTATTTTATTTGTTTAGTGTAAGGTTGTTTGGGGAGACTTAGTCCTTTTACCTAGACCAGTGTTCACCAACTGGCGGACCCTGGCTCTAGAAAATATTTTTATTTCCATATAGATCTTATTTTCGTGTGCGATGCGAATTTTTTGCGTTTAAGATGTGCGCATGCTGAATGCAACTGGTGATGTCAACACGACATGTATCCAAGTCTCTCTGAAGATAGTTGATGCTCACTGGAAAAGTTTACGGGCGCGATCAGGCTAAAAGCAACTCATGAAAGTACCGCGCTACAAAATACAAAAATCTAACATTTTTTGACACTGAGCTTCTTTATTGTTCTTCTTGAGCAAAGGTTCCCAAAGTGGTGGGCGCGCCCCCCAAGGGAGACGTGAAGACATGTCAAGGGGGGAGGACCTCGAGATAGTTTTACCGTCTGCACATCTATTTACCTTTATTCAACCACCAATTTGTGCGAAAAAGCGTTTTCAGCACTGGTTCCAACAAAAAAAAGTATCGGGGCAAACTTGATGTTGCTAATGATTTACGGCGTGCACTTATTAATAATCAACCAAGAATATCGAATCTTGTAAAAAGTGGAAGTTCATCTGGAACTTCATTCTCACTGATTTATTTAGTTTCTTACTCGTTCAATTTAAATTTCAACTTGTTATGTTGTAAAAAAACAATAAAAAATAAATTTATAGTTATTCAATGTATTTATTTGTTTTTTCCATTACCATTATTATAAAGTTTTGTAAGGAGGGGCGTGGAAAGTTTTCTTCTTGACAGAAAGGGGCAAGGTAAAAACATTTGGAAACCGCTGTTCTAAGATTATAGAAATTAATTGTAGGACTTTATTTGTCATATGTCTGTTTTCTTTTTTTATCATGACTCGATATTTTTCTTTGCTACATGCAAGGGTCTATTCATATGTAATTTATATATTTATATGTAAATTTTATGACTTTTGAGAATCTTGATTCTCCTCCTTCTTCCTCCGTATTCTTTCTCCTCCTCATCTTCCTTATTGTTATTTAAAAGTCGATTGGTTGGCACGTAAAAATTCTGGTTTTATTACAGCCAATTAGCTTGAACCCTCTGAATTAAAAAACCTGAAATTCATTTTTAGTAGCAAGATTCATTTAAACTTTCCTGTTAAAAATTTGAGTCTAATTTATTTTTCTTAGAAACACCTTCACATTTATAATACTAATTAACATAATCTAGTTTATTATTTTACAGGTCGTTAATGAGAGAATAAAAATAGAAAAGTGTTGGAGTAAAATTTATTTTTATATCCCCATACACGAAATTTTAATGTAAAATTTAATCAATGTTTTAGTTATTAATTCAAAAAACAAATCAAATAGTTTATGGGGGTCTTTACACATCATGTTTTGATGGTTCCACTCATTTTCATAGAGATACTATTTTTGAAATTAAGTAGTTAAGAGGGTAATAACCGTTCAGAACAAATATAAATAAAGATATATGTCTCACAGGAAAAACCTACGTTCTCTTTTATTAACTGAATAACTCGCTCTGACATTTTAAAGAAAATGTTTATTGCAATGAATATTATTATACTTGTAACATTTATTTAAATCTTTTCAAATTATAAAATTTTAATTTGTAAATCCATTTCTTTTAGGTTTGTTATAAAAATATGGTACAACAATTCGGTAATTTATTATAGTAAATATAATTGTAATATAATTGTTCAACATTTATATTATTAATGAATGTTGTTAAAAAAAATTCTTGATTAACGCTGAAATTATACGGATTATTTTAAATAATATGAGTTATTGGTTTTTACATTAATAGGGATAAAACTCAGTAAAATATTATTTCAATTTAGCTCGTTGTCATTATTTGTTTTTTAAAAACGAAAAATAAAATATTTTTTTTCAATAAAATATCAAAATTCTGTAAAAAATAACCCAGATAAAATTAGTGTTGATAACTTTAAATTTTATTAGCCTAAATATGATAACAATGTAATATATTTTAAAATTTATCCAGTAATGATTTATTTTAATGTAAAAGTTAGTGATTTAACATTTAAAGTAAATTTTTTGTTTAAGTTAAGTAGTTGGGATCATGTTTTGATAATTCTTTTTAACGAAAGTGATGCAGTAAGGGCTTATTTTCTCGACGCTAGTTTACTAGCGCTAGTACTAGCGGGACCTACTTTTTTTTTGTTTAGCGGGACCTACTAGCGCTAGTACTAGCAGGATCTACTAGCGTGTCGGTGACGGTTCCCACAACGCTAGTTTACTAGCTGCTAGTACTAGCAGCTTATTAGTAACTAGCAAAGATTCCAAACGTTCACAGAGCTAGTTTACTGCCGCTAGTCACGTGACCTTTTATCCCCCTACTAAAGCTAGTTAAATCAAAGATGTTCAAAGTCACTAGCACGCTAGTGAATACTAGCGCTTTAATTAAACTAGCAGCTAGTTGTTCGTTCCCACGACGCTAGTACTTACTGCTAGTCTACTATCACCTAGTAAATCAGCGTCGTGGGAACAGGCCTCAACCAAAATTTTGTTTGTTTCATCCGTGGAAATTATAAAGGTCAGAACTATAAGAAAATGTGTTATAATTATTCAGGTGATTCTAAATTGTACAAAAATCTATCGGTAGCTGATTCTGTAGCTAAAAATAAGAAAATATGTTTGTACTATAAACATAGATCCGGAAGTCAAGAAGTCAAAGTCGGAATTTGGAAACAAAAATAGTGTAATTCGATTTCTCTTAAAGAGTAGATACAGAAATCTCTAATGGTTTTTCTTATAAGTCAAAGGTAAGCCTTTTTAAAAATTGTCATCAACCATGAGACGCGTCATCTCATCATGAAAGCAATTTTTATTATTCTATTACGCCTACATTTTTCACATTGCTTCAATTCTAATTTTCCATTTTCTTTGTTACATTTTTAACTTCTTATGTGACTCACCGGGTTGGTCTAGAGGTAAAGTCGTCGTCGAAAGTCAGCTGTTTAACAGCTGATTTTCGAGGAAGAAGGTTCCTGGTGCAAATCCTAGTATAAACGTCGGCGTATAAGATTACATTTGTGCTAGAGAGAGATAGTGTTGGCCGGTTGAGGTACGCGGTGCAATAGTCATGCCTTTCTAAAAACATAGTATTAGTATAGTAATGCTAACAGCTGATTTTTTACACGTCAAATCACTGTCAATAACAACTATGACATATTATTATCAAAATTTATACAGCTGTTTCCTTTAATTGATGTTTTTAGGTACTGCAGTGCACACGTTCTGCGGGTTGCATATACAAGTGCAATCTTATACGCTGGCACAATACAGGTAGGAACTATTATACGGATTTGAATACTAGGCAGTGATTACCGGTGTATTTTGATGGTTAAGGTTTAATTAACCATACTCTCTCAGGAATGGTCAGCCTGAGTTTGTGCAAGACTACACCTCATTTACACGCCATACACATCATCCTCATCTCATTGGGTCATGGGGTGGCTTATTGTTCTGAATTGAACAGATTGCAAAGTACACAAATCAGGAATAAAAAAAAAACTTCTTATGTTTCACTTTACTTTTTGGCCGGCCCGTTGGCGTAGTGGTTAGCGCAACTGGCTTCTACGCCGGCGTCCCGGGTTCGATTCCTGATCAGGTCTGGCATTTTTTCATCACTATCTTCATCTATCATCCTTCTCACCGTCTGTATTAGCAGTAATTGCAAAGCAGTCGGATGTTAAACCAAAAACAAAACTACTTTTAATTCTCCTTCAATTCTATCTAGATAAATTAATCTAACATAAAAATGAACTAGAAGGAAAATCTGATACATAAATTACACATTGAGATGATGATCTAATTTCCATTGTACACGAAGTGCATAGTTTTTTTTTCTTTTGTATAGATCATTACTTATCTCGACGCAGGCCTTGAAGGTGAAGGACAATAGCCTAATAAAATGAAGGTGATTACAAATAATAGGTCTACCTTAAACACCAATTATAGAAAAAATAAAAGTATTTTTAACGACGATGTTTCATGAAGCGTATAAAACACTTTTACAAACTTTTTATAGCTAATAAAATGTATCATTATGAAATAGTGTAATTCTAGATGGCTTAAATAATGGAATATTAACTTATTAGTTCCAGCCAACATATTTAATTGTTATGAAATCATTAAACATTTTCTACTGTAATATGAATTATACGTAGCTACTTAAAACATATGTCTCATCAAACATTTTTTTTAACATAAATGATTTTTTTTAACATGAAATGAATCCGTTCATGTATGAACAATAAGTAATACAACTAAATATTAAAAATTTATCAGTGGATAAGTTACTAATCCACTTATTAGCAACTTAAATGCTAACAAAGAAGGAACAACACATTCACACAAGCGCGCGCGCGCACACACACACACACACACACACACACACACACACACACACACGCACGCACGCACGCACGCACGTCCTTACTCGATCACAAAATAATAATTATTAGATAACATAGTGAATACCTTATACAAGTTGATATAAATTGGAATTAATAATTAATAACATATTTAAAATCTCTCACTTAAATTTAAAAAATCAGTTCGTTTTAATCTTAAATTGACTCGTGAACTATCAAGAATATCTAAGGCTAGGTGGTTTGGATATTCTTCTAGGCATTGACAATATTTTTTACTCATTCTAAAAATTGCTTCTTTAACTGATGTGAGGCCGATGTCTTGAAAAATAAAGCCATTCCGGGTGTACCACGGGCTGTTAAATATAGCGTTTACAACTTTATTTTGGAACCTTTCCAAAATGTCAATATTTGATGTGCTTGCAGTACTCCAAAGAGCGATACCTTATTGGGTTGATGACCGATTTTGTATATGGTCGTTTTACTGTTGACAGATAAATTTGAGCGACCCCGTAAGAGCCAATACATCTTGCGAAAGACGATGTCCAGTTTTTTTTATTTTTGTCTTGATGTGTGTCCTCCAGTTTAGTCTATGGTCGAGATGCAGCCCAAGGTATTTTACCTCACTGGCGTTTGGTATTAACTCATTGTTTAACGTTACAGCAGGGCACGTATATCTGTGAAGAGTGAAAGTCAAAAAATAATAAAACAAAGTTATTTAAGTTTTCTATAGTTATGTAAATAACAAGGGAGGTATACTTAAAAACTATGATAATATTTTAACTTAGGATATTAATAACAATCCATGTAAAAGAATGCCCGAGAAAACCAAAATAAATGTAATTATTCATTCAAATATTAGAGGTTTCGTTCTTATCGGTGTAACGAGTTTCTATCAGTAACTATTTTTTTATGTCTATGTACTTTTTGAAATTTCTATCTTTCATTAACGCTTTTACGTTCTGGTTCCTTGTTCACTACTTTTTTCTCCGTTCTCCTTTTCTCTCTCTTACTAACAAAAATATTTACAATAAAATCATTGGATCTCATAACGTTTCTGATACATATCGCCTTCCTTCTATTTAAGTCCTTCAGTTTTTCGTTGAATCCACTGTAATAATAATAATAATAATAATAATAATAATAATACACCTAATGAATTATTATCTATACTAATATTATAAAGAAGTAACGTTTGTTTGTTTGTATGAGGTAATCTCAGAAACTACCCAATGAATTCCAAAAACTCTCACTGTTGGAAAGCTTAGAAGCTTTGTAAGTACCACAGGATGTACGACATTACATCATTTTTACAAATATAAAATGTAAAATGTGGAAAAGTATACTTATCAGCATCCCAGGCCCTCTGAAAACCATCTACTTTCCACCCTGCAAATGACACCTTCGCTTCATTCACCACAGGGTTTGGCTGTATAATGGAATTCATTGCTCTCAGCGGAGATAATTGGAAGACGCATTAGTAACATAATACGTAAAGAAAAGATTTTTTGAAAAATTCTCACATATAATAATAATAATAATAATTTTTCATACTTTCATGTTAAATTACGTAGTAATTTATGTTGTGTTGTTTAGGTCATCAGCCGAAAGGCTGGTTTGAACATGTAGAGGTTTTACTAAGAAAACGGAGAGTGAGGTGGTTTACCAATGCCTTCCTCACTGTGGAAAAGTACGCTTATCAGCATACCAGGCTTTCTGAAAAGCACATATTTTCCACTCTGCAAATGACAACTTTACTTCATTCACCACAGGGTTTGGCTGTATAATGTAAAATTCATTACTTTCAGAGGAGATAACTCTGATTAGTGTATTTTACATTTCTACCTCTTCTGTTCTTTAATGATTCAATCATTTAATTGGCTGACCATATGATAAGAAAGAGAACTATTCATTTTAGCCCTGCAACGAACAGATTGAGTGAACATAATTGAAATTTGAACATAATTGATAATAAATTACATTGTTAAAGAACATAGACTGATAAAAATTAGTTAGGTTATTGAAGCATGTAGAGAGAAAAATATGCTGATAGGAAAGATCTTTTATATTGTTTAAGCAATAAAGTAGAAACTTTATAACATATCTGGTAGAGTATGAAATTATGGTATCTTCAAATTATAGATTTTGCCATTTCAATTCCGTTAACATAGGTTCCATAATAATAGACGGAGATAAGGGAATGTCAGGTTCAGAACTGAGAACTACCGATATTACTATTATACTATATATACATGTTCAACTGCAATAGCACAAATATAATAGTAATAGCAATAGTAAACTCATTTGGCACTATGCAGTGTGGGTATAAAGGGGTTGGTTGGGCCTACATAGATACAACAAACCACCCCCTCAGCACTTCGTGTCATTATACCGTCACCCTAACTACATCTCATTCTTAATTCTCATGAACCCCTTCTCTATGACCCGTTGCCATAGCAACAATGAACCACACACTAACGTATGTATACAATATATATAGATTTACACGTGTAAGCTAGTGTTGTAGTTTCTAGGACACTACTACAAACACAGTATGGTGTAATATTATCCACTATACACTAGAATTGATGGATGTACTAGAAAATGAGATATGGATCTGTTTAGATGGATTAATCATCTTGAAACAATTAAATTAACTAAAATATTTAACTAGTTTTGATTAAATAATTATATTTAAAATGTATTAAACGAATCTGACCTAAGCAATGTAAATAACTATTAATTAATTGGAAACTTTATTTTCTCTTCAATTAATTATCCATGAGTTATTAATTCACAGATAAAAAAAATTAAAACTACGAAATAATAGAGCTTAAGTAACGTTAAAGTAAAAACAAAAGCAGAACAATGGATCCAAATGAAGGGTCAGAAGAAAGGAAGAAAGGAAAAGTATACGAGAGAATGGAGGCTTAAAAAAGGGCTTCCGGAAATATTTAAAATTACGTTAAATGGAAAGTTACCTTATATGGACCGCACACTGAAGAAATCCAGTATTTTCAAGATTAGTGAACTCAAGAATAACAATCATTCAGAAAATATATTAGTATTTTGTATAATATTTGAATTTAATTCCAATGAAAATCCAAGATTAGAAATTTTCATTTGTTCCTAATGTGCGTACTTTGAAATTTATTCAATTTAAGAACAATAAGCAATCCCCATAACCCAATGAGATGAGGATGATGTGTATGACGTGTAGTCTTGTACGGCCTCAGGCCGACCATTCTTCAGAGAGTTTGGTTAATTGAACCCCAACCATCAAAGTACATTGGCAACCACTGTCTAGTATATTTACAGACCACTGTCTGTATCCAAATCCGAATAAAAGTAACTACCTTTACCAGGACTTGAACCAGGAACATTCGTTTTCGAAAATCAGCTGTTAAATAACTGTCTCGCGGCGACAAATTTACATCTACACCAACCAGGTATTGATGTCGGCGTATAAGATTGCATTTCTTCTAGAGAGAGATAGTTGGCCGGGTGAGGTACGCGGTCCAATAGTCAACCCTTTCTAATAATATAGTATAGTAATAGTGACAGCTGATTTTTTACACTTCATCACACCATCAATAACAACTATGACATTTATCTAAATTTATTTCAGCTGTTTTCTTAATTGATGTTTTTAGGTACTGCAGTACACACGTTCTGCGGGTTGCATATACAAGTGCAATCTTATACGCCGACATCAATAGGTTAGATTGCAAATTTGACAAAGAGGTTTTGGGTACAATGATTTTCCTATTAATTTTCTACTTTAGTTACTTTTATACGGATTTGAGTGCTAGACAGTGGTTACCGGTGTTCTTTGATGGTTGGGGTTCAATTAACCATACTCTCTCAGGAATGGTCGGCCTGAGTCTGTACAAGACTACATCTCATTTACACGTCATACATATCATCCTCATCTCATTGGGTCATGGGGTTGCTTATTGTTCTGAATTGAACAGATTGCAACGTACACACATTAGGGATTAAAAAAAAAAAAAAAAATTCTACTTTATACAACCGATCCAGAAAGAAAATTAAAAAACGATTTTTATCGAAAAATAATCTTTTCTACTTAATCGAATGATTTCTTACAATATTTCAGATCGTAACAAACGGTACTACGTCTCATCCGCCTCTGTGACGTAGCGGTTAGCGCGCTGGTCTATACAGTAGAAGGTCTGGTTCGATTCCCGGCTTAGAGTCTGGAAATTATTACAAGTCAAAACCTGCCGTTTTAGTTCCGTAACCTTCCGTTGTCACTAATTACCAAAGCAGTTGATACGACTTTAGAATAAAAATATACTAAAGTAAAGGATTGTAACTAATAGTATAGGTATTGTACTCCTAGTTATCTAACCGGCGGTGTATTTCAAAAATATAAGAATAAATTTACAGGATCATTACACGTAAATACAGTTTTGAATTTATGCATCTGACCAATTTTTACAGAATACTATGAACATAGTTTTATATTATTTCCTTTCCTTATTATCGAATGTTATATGAATGAATGATCTCGTGTTTTCGATAAATTCAAGAGATTAAATTACATACAGGAAGTTAAGAGATAACGAAAGTAAAATTGGAGGAAATATGGATGATACTTAGCCACAGTAGTAACATTGGTTGAAATGTTTTATCTCCATATACGAAATAAGATAAGAAGATAATTAAATATTGTACAACAGTTTTTGCTCCAAAATATTGTAATTCACATCAGGAATATTTTTTTTTTCTGTTGTTATCTTACTCCAGCTCTTAAAACCGAAGATAAACAAAAAGTAAACAGATAAGCCAATAAAGGAGAGTGTACCACTGGGTACCTCTTCTTCTTAAAGTAAAATTCCCTACCGCCCGTTATCAAATACAGAAATTGTGTAGCTCAATGTACAGTACTGTAATAAAAATAAAAGACATAAAAGAGAAATACAATTGAATGTTCACCCACTATCTATGTAATTTGTTACAGATAAATTGAAAATTGTCAATCCAATAAATTTATGATCAGGATCATTTATGAACGTTTGTAATAATGTTAATTTATTCTAGTATAAAACCAAATAAAAATAAGACGAACATTAAAAACAACAATTAGTTCGATATTTAAAAATAAATGTTCTGGTTACAGAACAATGGTTGTCCTGAATTTATAAAAAATGCGTCTAGAAAACTAAATGATTCTTGGTATAACAATACTTAAATTGTTCAAATTATTTACATAATGTTTTTTATACAAATGCTACATGAGGTTTAAGATTAGTCAGAGCATTCCAACCACGACAGTAAGATAAATGGCAAACATTCTTTAATAATTGCAAACGATAAATCTGTTGAGATACGGCAGTTGAAATACTGAAATAAATAAGTTGTAGTAAAAATTTAAGGTGGGATTTTTCCACCCGAATCATCTGGCTTCTCCAAAACTTATAGCATGAAAATAAATTAACTGCATTAACTTTTAGTGCGCTATACTCTCCTCTTTTTCATTATAAAAATTTACAAAACCTTTTTGAGACCAATCTGGACTTATGGTGTCCAGTTCTTTGGAACAGTGACAGAGAGTAACTTAAATTCGATCCAAGCCTTTCATTCAAAATTCTTAAGACTTGCTTCCGGTGCTCCTTTAATGTAAACAATAAAACACTCTACGACTATTTAAAAATTCTGACAGTAAAGGAACTAACGGCATACTACAGTAAATTTCACGGACGACTAGTGACCACCCCAACCAACTAGCCTGTGATCTAGTCTAGCTACAAGGAACTTCCCAACTGCACGACGTCTAAAGCAAAAATGGAGCAGAGACCTCTTGGTCTGAATTCTCATCTAGGAGAACTTTCACGTAACTTGTTCGATCAACCCAGGTGTTCGTTGGTAAATCCACATATTGAATGCCGGGATCCTCTTCTCTATGACTTTAGATAATGTCCGAGCTTTTACCTCGATTTATTAATTTAGAGATTGCGTAACACCGGATCATTCGCTTTTCTAGTTCCAGGCTAAGGTTTCTATAATGAAACAATGATATAATTATTATAAAATTGTTCTAGCCTTCTCAATCCGTCATTTAATTTCCCGACTGTCTTGACAGGCGAGTAACTGCGATGATGCGTACGAAAATGTAAATGCGTACGATGATGTACGCATCATCTGCGTACATAACGTTTAGAACTTAACCCCAGAAGCAAATTTTCTGCTTAATTAACCGTCGATCAGAATTGAACATCCGTTTCGAAATTTTTATTTACAAAACCCTTTTGAGACCAATCTGGGACTTATGGTGTCCAGGTCTTTGCAACAGTCAGAGAGTAACTTAAACTCAATCCAGGCCTTTCAATAAAAATTCTTAAGACTTGCTTCTGGCGCTCCCTTTTGTGCAAGGAATAAAACCCTTCACGACAATTTCGAAATTTCTACAGTAAAGGAAGTAACCGCGTACTTCTATAAAAAATTCCGCATACGACTAGTGGACCATCCCAAACAAATAGCCCGTGATCTAACTACAAGGAACTTACCAACTGTACGACACCTAAAGCGAAAATGGAGCAGAGCCTTCTTAGTCTGAATAACGGATAACAGCCGTAATTCTAAACGGAGAATGTACCACTGGGTACCTCTTCTTCTAAAGGTAGGTTTCCGCGGCCCTGTAAATTAAATATCATATACGAAAATTGTGCAGCTCATTGTGCAATACCGTAATAGAAATCAAAGACCAAAAATACTCCCCAGAGTATTTAAATCCAAGAGTATTAAATTGGTTTATTAAACCAGTCCGGTTGATATTTTTAGTGCAGTTTATTAAATAAAACTTTGTTCATTCAAAAATATAATGATAATTCTTTTGTCTGGAGAGGACATTCATCAATTAAAAAAATCTGGTGTGAAACACTCACACAACTTTCTCTTGCCAATGCAAATAATGACCAAAATAACCTAACATTAGTAATAAAACATTAGAAATAAACAAAAAACTAACCTCAAAACACATAACCTTATTATAATCATGAGTGAAAGACGCAAAATGAAAATCGACCTCAGTTTGGCTTAAAAATACGGAAAATCGCTCTTTCACGCTAAACTAGGCACTGTACAAAAAAATTCTTATATAAAAGTTGTAGATCTTTTAATTTTCTATAAATTTTATTATATAGTACACTTTTGTCGTAAAATGCATACTAAGGCCGAAATCTTAAAAAAAATCGATTTTTCACACGCTTTCGTGAGAAAAACACAGATAATTGCTAATTACTGCTAAACTAAGCGTTATACAAAAAAATGTTTGAGATAAAAGTTGTAGAATTTAAAATTCTCTACAACTTTAATTATATACATTTGTGCAGTAAAATACATAATAAAGCCGCAATCTTAAAAAAACAATTTTTTTACGTGAAAACAGCCTCACCAAGAAATTCAGCAAACATGGCGCCTACCCTATCTTGTAGTGTACAGCATAAAAAATTAAGTAAATGAGGCGATTTAAAAAAAAATCGTAGGACCAGTTTTTGAGGAAATCGCAAAAAAGTGAAAAATTACACGAATAAACTACCACTTCCGGTTGACCGATTTTAATGAAAATGTTCGTGTCGGGTCCGGTAGTGGTATGTAACTTAAGTTTTAAGTTTCAAGTTCGTACAATGTTCCGTACTTAAGATATTCTGTTCACACACACACACACACACACACACGCACATACACACACGCACGCACGCACGCGCACGCACACGCACACACACGCAGACCAATCGCTAAAAACATGTTTTTTGGGTTCAGGGTGTCTGAAAACGTGTAGATCCGGTGAAAACTCGATTTACAAAAATCAACATGAAAACAATAGGCCTACTTTCCTTCCTATAAATTCATATAGGCAAGAGAAAGTAAAAAAGTTCTGTTAAGAAAATGTATAATGTTAAAGTTAACTTGGGGTTCATATGGACAAGTGTACCATGTAATTCCAAGACAAAAGCATTGTACATGTAGAGGATATAACAGAAATCGGTATTGATGTATAACAGAACAGGTATCACATGGTTAATGTAGCTCGATAGATTCTATTTGAATTAGTGAATTACACGTAAATGTATAATGCAGATGTTATTCTCATGATGTACTATAGGTATATTTATGTTCTTTCTTGCCTAAAAAGAAAAATATATTTTCTACAAAATATATAACAATCTTACATATAATTTGTGTAAACTAATTTTAGCTTGTAAAAAGATCCTTTCACAGATAACTTAGTACATTTACAAAAGTTTTAAAAAAGTTTTGACATTTTGAAGTCAATAAAAATATAAATTTTAAGCTTTATAAATAACTTTTCAGTAATAAAACGGTCCGGAGTTTATATTAATGTTTATTTGTATAAGAAATCCATTTTAAATAGAAACTGTAAATATTTCACTTGCCAGATTCCAAACATAATAGTGAAGAGAGATTATAAAAATACCGAGGGTATTTCAACCATGAAGAAAAGTGCTTTTTTGATTGATGTGCCTTACAGCCCTCACACAAACACATACTCAACGAAACATAAATAAATGCTAATGGTACACTGACAAATTAGACAAATTGATGGGAACTTGTATATTTCAAAGTATAATTTTTTCACTTTATTTTTCACTTTAGTATTTTGATATATCAACATAGATTAACTATTTCAACATAGTAATCTGAATCAAATAAAGTATACTTCGTTAACTTAAATTTAAAAAAAAAGTACCAGAGGTTTTTAAGATAACTAATTTATTTATTTTTGGTGTAGTTGTCAGGGCAACTAACGTAAATGCGAGGTGTCTGGTTTTGATTCCCGGTCGAGTAATATTTTTACTTTTATATCACATGTCATTTCCTACACACAAGCTAAGGATTATGTAGGCATCATTAGGTATTATAAAATAATGTAGATTAATCACATTTTTTTGTAATCCTTAATTTGTGTACGTTGCAATCTGTTCAATTCAGAACAATAAGCAACCCCATGACCCAATGAGATGAGGATGATGTGTATGACATGTATATGAGGTGTAGTCTTGTACATACTCAGGTCGACCATTCCTGAGCGAGTTATAAAAATAATAACATTTAAAATTATTTTTATTGTTGTTGGTTTAATTTGCATTATACAGACGATTCCGGATAATTAGGACACATCGGGACCGGAGAATTTTGACCCTAATAAACAAATTCGTAAACTGTAGCGAATACGACAATGTATTTTATTGTAGATAGGATAGGTATATTATAGATAGGATTTTATTTATTTGGGTAGGTTCTATACAAATACACACGAAAAAATGAAAGGGTATCAGAACAATGATTAAACTTTTTAGCAAAATCTTTTGCCTTGGTTTTAAGCATTGGACCATTGACACTAACACCTTGCGAAGTTACAATGGCGCACCATTTATTCAGCGCTTCCTCAATAAGCGGGCCCTTTCCTTCACGTTTTCTTTTCTGAGATGTTCCATAAGCTTTTAACGCCCACTCTTGGCGTATTTATCGTCTTGGAGCATGATACAAGCTATCGTACTTTTCGGTACAACACCAATTAGTTCCAATAGTTTACGCTGGCTTAAGTTAGGTAGATACGTTTTTATTTTGTCCAGAAACTTTATTCGTTCACACAGTCGTATCATTATGCGGCATTTTAACTGACAAAGACGTTGATATTAGACTAGGTACTGTACTGTAAAACTAAGCATAAAAATGTCAACAAAATGTTTGAAACAAATGGGAATTAAAATAATAAAAAAATTGTGCCTGCAGATTACGAAACAACCAGATCGGAACAAAAATGTTTGTTACAGTACACATGAAATTACAAAAACTGATGAGAAGTATGAAATTACGAACGTTCTATGAACAAGATACGTATGACAAGTGACAACTAACCTTAAATTGCAAGGGGTTGTACAGCTCCTTAAGATCGGGCATAACTCACTGAAATTCGTACAACGACGATTATGTACACACTGCACTGTAAATAACATCTCTGTTATGACTGATATATGGTTACTGTTTATCTGTCGAAATGTTTACTACCTCTATCCTGTCCATGGTCATCCAATAAAATGACTGAATCATTTAAGAACAGAAGAGGTAGAGGTGTAAAAGACACTAATCAAATTTATCACCTCTGAAAGTAATGAATTTCATTATACAGCTAGACCCTGTGGTGAATGAAGTGAAGGTGTCATTTGCAGAGAGGAAAATAATTGCTTTTCAGAGAGCCCGGAAAAACACATTCCGGGCCCTCTGATACGCGTGTTTTTCCGCTCATTGAGGAAGGCAATGGTAAACCATCTCACTCCTCGTTTTACAGAGTAAAACCTCTACAGGTTCAAACCAGCCTTTTAGGTCATCAGCCAAAGGCTGATGACCTAAACAACAACAATATGTACATATCGATGTAAGGCCGATGATTGACCCCAATAAGCAGAATTATGGACCGAATAAACGGAGTATTTTTCAAAGTAAAATACCTTTTTATTCTTTAAAGAACTGTCCCAAAAAACCGGCTGCCCCAATTAACCAGTGGACCAATTTTCCGGAATCGACTGTACAAGCTTGTTGAAATCTTTGAGAGGGAATGTGTTGTGACAATTCAATCATGTTTTTTGAAGTGACTACATTTTTGGCGCGCCTGGACTGTGATGTTTGCACAGGAAAAATGTTGGTTTGCCATAACGTCACGTTCGGCTATCGTTTAAACTCAGTTACGCGCAACTACTGCAGTTCCAATTCAAAGAAGTAGTCATTTCTTTAAGTCAGTCCCACTGCCGCAGATTTTTTAATTGTTGTGGTGGTGTATTTAGATTAAACAGGAGGCCGCCTCCGTAGCGTAGTGGTTAGAGCGTTAGCCTACATCACGGAGGTCCCGGGTTCGAATCCCGGCCAAGGTCTAAAAATTTTCACAAGTCAAAACCCACTGTTCTAGATTCTTAGCCCACCACAATTGCTATTAACCAAGCAGTTGATGCGACTTTAAATAAATTATACAAAAAAATACACAAATTAATCAGTATTAATGTAAATAACAATAATTGATATTGCAATTTTGTAAGTCGGAAATTATATAAGGACAAGAAAATTTGAATAAGCGTTCACGGAAAATCTATCGGACAATTTCTATATCAATATCCGTGTACACGTGATTACTTATCACTAACGTAGAACTGTTACTATTGTATTACGAATCATATTTCCTAGAAAAATTAATTAAATTAGCAATAACTTTGACGAAAAAATAAATTAACATTAAATGTTTTGATGTATACAGATGACGTCACTACGTAGCGGGTTTTCTGTTTACTATTCCTGCGCAGCGACAGTGTTATTTCTCGCAGTAGTGCCAACAGTAGTCAATTGTAAGGCAACGAGTCTAAAGATGACAGCTGTTCACCCTGCCTTCGCTAACGCCGGTAAAAAAGATGGTTTACAAATATGGAGAGTTGAGGTGAGTTTTTTAATCAATTTTACTTTTTATCACTATATTTATATATATGTATCCTAAATAAATTATCAAACTGATATACAATTTGTTAATACTTGTGTAATTGTTATTTGGATTAATATTTATAATTTGAGGTTAAGTTTATAAACGACTATAATGTAGGTGTTATAAAAATACCTGGTTAAAAAACTCATAAAATAATGAATTATGTTGTACTGTAATAATTTTCTTTTTCTTTTAGATTAATTCCAATATCTTATACTGTAAATATTAAGTTCTTACAATTTAAACGATACTATTTCGATTCAAACATAAAATTAATCATATAATAAGAACCAGTCTGTTTCTTTTTTTGTTTTTTGATAAATGATTATGTACTATGTTTCTCAAGGTTTACAAGTTAATTATAAAGACAATGTTATTATTTCTTTCTTGTACGCTCCATGGAATAAAAAAACGCATCCTGCAATTGACCACAGCTTGTCTATCCATCAATTTTCAAAAACCTAAAAGTCAAGGTCTGTTTAATACATTTTTGATGAGGCTTTTTCTTTAAAGATCTTTAATCGGACCGCTTGGGTGAATTCAGTTTAAAAATTAAGTAAATAATTTTTATTTGCTGTTTGTCGTAATTATCTAGTGTCAACTGTACTACAAAATCGGTATCAAAGTTAGTCTCTAATGTAATATATAATTTATGTAAAAACACACACATACACACCGGCTACCTCCATTTCGTAATGGGTAGTGTGCTACCTTGCAAAATTTATGGTCCCATATATTCCTAAATAGGTTGGGTTTGAAGTATTAACACGCTAAATTCACCGGTCACGGTGAATAAATAGATCAACTAGATTAATTTATAATTAACACATTTTGAACACATCTTAAGGATAGAATAGGATGTCATAGCCTTGAAGTTATACTTATTATTTTTGTACCTTCCGAACTAAAATTATCTAAAAAAAATCGGCTTGCGTCTTTTCTAAGTGTTACTTAGGGAAAATAAGACTTCTTGTTACGATCATTTTCATCTAAGGGATACAAATGAGGTAACTACACGATTGCAAAACATATTATTCTATGAGTTTCCGAAAATGTTCAATTAAAAAAACTTAACATATATTCTAGTACTAATGATGATTTGTATTCTTTCAGTGATTTTTGGAAAATTTATTTTAAAGACCTCATTTAAATTATAAGGCGCGTAGCGCATCCACAATAAATATACACAGCTTTTTTATGAATATATACTACTGTATTTGATGTTTAATATTCCGTTGACTAACAGCTAAACTGCAGATTTTATTAATAATCTAATCTTGAATTTTATTATCAACAAATCGTTATGAATTAGCCTACTGTAAGTTAATTGCGATTAAGCATTTGATATTACTATGCGCATTAAAAAAGTAATTCTCATTATCTAAAACATTTATCGATGTATATTTTATGTAATTCTAATTATTTTGTATACTGATAAAAATAAAGTATTCTCATAATAGCTTTAAAAATTATCTGTCACTAAAATTATCTTTAATATATTACTTACACAAGGAACTAACTACACTTAACTTTCCATTTTGACTCGTATTACTTGACATTAGTATTTTCTTTGAAATAAAATATTTCCGAGTATTATACTATTCTAAAATAGTTTTCTGATGTTATAGAAATAGGAACTGGCTATTCTGACATAGTTTATTATAGTTTAATTTTCCTGTATTGTCAAATAAACAACTTTTTTTTATAAAAAGGGAGTTAACAATACGATCCATTTTTCTGTAATAAAATATTTGGTGTGAAACACTCACACGACTTTATCCGGCCAATGTAAATAATGGAAACTGTAACCTTGTTTATTCATGAGTAGCTACACAATGTAATATGAAAAACATAACCTAATTTTTTAAAATTTATTTAAAGTTGCATCAACTGCTTGGTTATTAGTGACTACGGTGGATTAAGTGACTGTACCTGTGGGTTTTTACTTGAGAAATCGTCCCGACCTTGGCCGGGAATCGAACCCGGGACCTCCGCGTGGTAGCCTAACGCGCTACCACTACGCTAAGGAGGCGGCCATAACTTAATTGTAATCATGAGTGAAAGACACAAATGAAAACGAACCTTTGTAGAACTTGAAATACGGAAAATTTTTAATTTGCACCAAACTAGGTTCCGTAGAAAAAAATGCTTGATATTAAAGTGTAGATTTTTTTTATTTCTTATAACTTTGACCACACTTTTTCGTAAATTGCATACTAAGATCGCAATATTAAAAGATTCCAATTTTTACCGATTTTTCTGAGCAACATACAGAAAATCACACATTGACTCTAAACTAAACGTTATAGAAAGAACCCTTGTATGTAAAAAAGTTGTAGGTTTTTAATTTCCCACAACTTTAATCATATAAATTTTGCCCTTTGCTCTAGAATGTATATTAAGGTCCTAATCTTAAAAAAAATTATCATGATAGCACAGCCTCCCCTAGAATTACAGCAAACACGACGCTTACCCTATCTTGTACAGAATAAAAAATGTAGTAAATGAGATGAGTTTTAAAAAAATCGTAGGGGTATTTATGAGGAAATGGCAAAAATTAAAAATTGCACGAATAAACTACTTCCGGTTGACCGATTTTGATAAAATGTTCATGTCGGGTCCCATAGTGGTACTTAACGTCGTGGTACTTAAGTCTCAACTTACGATACTATTGCCGATTTAATACTAATAACTAAATAATAATACTAAATACTATTGCCGATTTTCAGGATTGTAGCTCTTTTAAAAAGTACGGAGTAATATTTATTACTTTAAAGTAGTTATCCTGTTTCTATATTCGATATTTCTATGTTCGATATTTTGTTCACACACAGACCAATCTCCAAAAACATGTCTTTTGGGTTCAGGGGCTTGAAAACGTGTATGTCCGGTGAAAACTCGATTTCGCAAAATCGACGTGAAAACAATATTCTCTTTCCCTATGTATTCATGTAGGGCAAGAGAAAGTAAAAAGGTTTTTGTTTTAAAGTAAATACTGCCTGAAGTAAAATTACGTTCTTATAGTTCGGACTACGTATTGATCAGTTATTCCAAAAATAACTACAAAGGTAGAAGAAAGAACACAATTAATTTGATAAAAATAGTATCGTACAACTAAACTTTTCTAACTTATTGATTGTAATAAATTTAGTGAAGTTTTGGAGCATCACGTTAATTTTTTTGGAAAATTTTATGAAGTTCCCAACAACTTAAAAGTTATCTTATTTTCGTATCTTACAACTAAACAATACATGATTTTAATGCTTGTTTAAAATCGCATATTGGATTAATTTCAACATAGTTTAATATTTTGATAATATTCCAGCAATTACCTCCAAGAGCGGCTCGGAATTATTGCTCTAGCCTCAGAGGAGTGAATTAAATAACTGTGTATTGTTCACCCGGTTAACTCCACCTTTTGCTTTGAAAATACTATTGCCGATTTTCAGGATTGTAGCTCTTTTAAAAAGTACGGAGTAATATTTATTACTTTAAAGTAGTTATCCTGTTTCTACCCCTTAGGAGAAAGTGGTCGAATTTCGAATGTTTTTCCTCGGTAGGCATATAACTTACAAAATGCGCATGCCGGTTTATAACTTTATCGGGGTAATGTACAAATTATATGCGTATTTTTTAATAATTATGGTTTTTGAAATTGTATTTTTGTTTAATACGTATAATTAAACTAACAATTGCGCCTGCGCTGGTGCGATTTTATTGCTAGCCTCAGAACGGGACATTAATAAATTGATTTATGGTTTTCCCGGTTTCACCCCGTACTTAGTTTAGGAATTACTTTACGAATACTAATGCCGATTTTCAATTTTTTTTTTAATGTAGGCCTACAAGTATAAAATTATTATTGCTTTAGGGTAGCAACCGGTTTTTACATTCTACCGCAAAGGAACGAATTTCAGCTCTGTAGGTGAGAAAAGTTGGAGAATTAAAGATGATTGAGCTAAGAGTGGGGGTATCGCGTTTGTGTATGTAGATATTAAAGTGATCTTCTACTTAAAAAATTTTGACATGTCGGCAATTTCGTTCCTTATAATTAATATTGTCCAAACATAATTCAATTATTTAGTTTACAAAAATCTGTAGTTGGCAAAGTGACATTTTTTAACAAAGAACTGCAAAGAAATACGTTAAAACTAGAACAAGAAAAGGGTACACAAACCTTTTGTGTATCTTTTCACTTAATTTGTTAGTAAAAGAAAGACGCGCATTCATAATCAGATTAGGTTATCAAGTACAAAATATTCAAAATTGTATTAAAATAATTTTCATATTGTGCAATTTGCAAAACTGTGGAATTAGTTTTAGAATTTATCTTTGAAATTTTTATTTTTTTGTATAATAAATCTATTCACTGTCTAATAATTCTAAATTAATTTTGAAGCCACATAAATATTTCTAGGTACCTAATACAGTTTTCTATTTCATATAATGAATTAATACAATAATTTCACTAACCTTCTTTTTAAACTGCGTCACCTTTATTTTAATTTTCACTTACACGTGTTTCGGTGGATCCACCATCATCAGAGTAAATAACATATAATTGAAACTAAAAACATTATTTATTAAAAATCTATAGAAGATGATACATCTTCAGTCACTTGTATAAAACTCATTTATATATTTATACAAGTGACTGAAGATGTATCATCTTCTATAGATTTTTAATAAATAATGTTTTTAGTTTCAATTATATGTTATTTACTCTGATGATGGTGGATCCACCGAAACACGTGTAAGTGAAAATTAAAATAAAGGTGACGCAGTTTAAAAAGAAGGTTAGTGAAATTATTGTATTAATTCATTATATGAAATAGAAATATTTAAAACTGCAGGATGCATTATAAAGATTTATTTTTGAATGATAATACAGTTTTAACAAAGATAAAATTTATTATTCCATTTTTTTGGCAAAAGATAGATTTTCAAATTAAATGAGCAAGTATAGTGTTTATTTATTTATTTTTATAGTTTATGGACCTCGTTTTGGTTACTGGATTTCTAAATTAGACATACCTACGTGACTCAGACTAACCATGTGCGCTCTTTTATTTTATTTTGTTTCAAGTTACTTACATAAAAATAGTTTTTACTCTTTTAAAAATAGTCTAAAATACAGTTTGCCGTTGACAGAGCGTCTACCACATGTTAAAAATTTTAAGAGAAGTGATCTAATCTAATAATCTATTTCTTTGCTTCATTCTGAGCGTAATAATGAAATTACTGACATTAAAAAGTTATTTTATTTTAAAGTTACAGAGCTTTACGGAATGTAACATGTGTCTGGTTGTCTTAAAATTTACCCATGAGTCACTACCGACGTTGTTTTGAAGTAACTTTATTGCATCGAGGAATACTTACTTAAGTGTTTCCTTCTTTAATTGTTTAAACATGTTATACTCCGTATCAATGCGTTTTAAATAAATTAAAAAAAAAACATGGTTAAACAAGTACAAACAGTACCATTACTTAAGTTTTCTTTAAAATTTCCATTGTGTCTACGTTGCAGTCTGTTCAATTTAAGAATAATTCCACAGTGAAATTTTTTTCACTTTTTTGGGTTTTTGTAAAAAACGGCTCCTGCGATTTTTTTTAAAAATCGCCTCATTTACCAATTTTTTTATGTTCTACAAGAAAGGGTAGGCGCAATGTCTGCTGAAATTCTTGGGAAGGCTGTTTTCTCGTAAAAAATTGTTTTTTTTTTAAAAGATTGCGTCTTTAATATGTATTTTAGCGCCAAATTTTTATAATAAAAGTTTTAGAGAATTTAAAATCCTACAACTTTTATTTCAAACATTTTTTTAATATATCGCTTAGTTTAGCGGTAATTATCGATTTTCTGTTTTTTCACGAAAACGTGTAAAAAATCGATTTTTTTTTGAAGATTTCGGCTAAATAGTAGACCTATTATGCTCGCAAGGTTATAAGGAGGAACGTTTTTATAGGAACGGAGTGACATACTCGTATCAACAGCACAATCATCGCGTGCCAGTTCAAGTTGTACATAACATTCATATCAAAATTACAACCTTTATCAGTTGTGTCTACATTGTTATGCACTTGAACAACTATTATAAGTATTACTTTTCTGTAATTTCGGCCTTAGCATTTTACGACAAAAGTGTATATAATTAAATTTATAGAAAAATTAAAAGATCTACAACTTTTATTTAGAGTATTTTTCTCTATAGAGCCTAGTTTAGCGTGAAAGAGAATTTTCCATATTTTCAAGCCAAAGTGAGGTTGATTTTCATTTTGTCTTTCACTCATGATTAAAATTAGGTTATGTGTATTTAGTTTTTTTGTTTATTTCTAATGTTTTATTACTGATGTTAAGTTATATTGTTAATTATTTGCATTGGCAAGATAACGTTGTGTGAGTGTTTCACACCACATTCTTTTGACTATTTTCCCTGAAACCAGCACACAAAAATCTGTAAGAATCAGTTATTAGTTTTCAAACAACATTTCCATTGTTGACCTGTGTTATACAATAGTGAACTGAACTGTGTATTAACTTATAGTAACTTGCAACGACTAAATACGACTCTTTCTTCACAAACCATATGGTCTAACTAGTAGACCTATTATGCTCGCAAGGTTATAAGGAGGAACGTTTTTATAGGAACGGAGTGACATACTCGTATCAACAGCACAATCATCGCGTGCCAGTTCAAGTTGTACATAACATTCATATCAAAATTACAACTTTTATCAGTTGTGTCTACATTGTTATGCACTTGAACAACTATTATAAGTATTACTTTTCTGTAAACTGTAAAATTTTCATATTATTTTTTTATTTTATTTATTTAACGTCGCATCAACTGCAACGGTCATTAGCGACGACGTTGGGGTGGAACTTTATGCAATGTAGGATGAATGATTTTTTGTAACGTATGAAAATATGCCGTGCCTGAGTGGGATTCGAACCCAGGACCGCATGATGAGAGGCGAGCACGTTACCAACTGCGCCATTATTTTATTTACAAATTATTTATTATCTTAATAGTTGACAACTAAAAATAGGTACTTAAAAGTACTGTACTATGTTTACTTTTTCAAGTACGAAAGTATCAGTTTTGCATATTATAAACACTGAATATTAACTGTAAAAACGTTAATATATGTATGTTCTTGTAGTATGTTCTTTTTCAAAAACTCTTCATCAATATTTTACGTCGAATAAAAAACAACTGTGTAATATAGGCCAAGGACGTTTCTTGGAAAGGAAGAATTAAACTAGAAAAATAGGCTTCTGCTTTGTTTTACTTCAAAGACGTTTACATAATCATATTAACCAGGAAAGAAATAAACGTAACTTATTGTGGTTGTGATTCATTGCGGTTCTTTTGTTAACAATGAAATAAGTAAATACCTTATATCTTTATTATCCTCATTAATGTTTGTGAACAGTATTAACCAATAATGAATCATTCAATTAGGTCGTCAAAACGAACAGGGAAAACATTTTATTCAAATGAAAGATTAAGTTTTGTTTTAACGGTTTTTCATTTCGTTCTTCTTTAATTTGTTGTTGTTAAGGTTATCAGTCGAAAGATTAGTTTGAACCTCTAGAGGCTTTACTAAGTAAACTGAGGAGTGAGGTGGTTTACCAATGCCCTCTGAGCGGAACAGTATGCTTATCAACATGCCGGGCCCTCCAAAAAGCATTTACTTTCCACTCTGGAAATGACACCTTCATTCACCACAGAGTCTGGCTTTTTAATGAAATCCATACTTTCAGAGGAGATAACTCGGACTAGTGTCTTTTACACCTCTACCTCTTCTATTCTTACATGCTTCAATCATTTAATTGGCTGACCATGTGATAAGAAATTATTTTTTGTAGCCCTAGAACTACTAGATCGAGTTCAAATAATTAACACTTCACCTGACTGTTATGGGCATATATTAATTTATTTTATTGTTTTATCTTTAATTTATTTTGAACTAGATTATTCATTTTTATACGGACCAATGACTATTTGACAGCATCCATCGAACAGTGACTGGCATGTTAGGATGCAAAACATTTTCTTCTTCTGCCTTTTAAGGATTAGGCATCTCTGCCTGTTTCGGACCTCTCAACTCTGTTCATCTCTTTCTCGGGCGTCCTCGTTCTCTCCTGCCCTCCAGCTTATAGCCCAGTGTCAGCTTAGGTATCCTATCTTCCCCGTTCTGTTCACAAACTCTAAACACTGCATTCTGTTCTGAGATACCTTGTCGTTTATAGAGAATATGTTGAGTTCTTTCCTTATCTTGGTATTCCTGTAACGATCTTTTATATTACACCCATACGTATGTTGAAGAACTTTCATTTCAGATGCTTGCAATCTATTCTCCTCTCACTTTGATAGCACCCAAGTTTCACTGCCATAGAGTAGGGTCGGCACTGTCATTGTTTTATAAAATCTCACCCTCGTGTTTTTGCTGGTGCTTTTTGAAGGTTCTGTGGATAGTTCCGCATATTTGCTGAAATCGGTGCATCTTATTGTAAGCCCTATTGTTATGTAATGTTGCAACCTAGATACTGAAAGTGGGATATCTGTTCCAAAATATTATTATCTATAATAATTTTGCTTCTGATTGGCTACTTCCCCCTCTATGCCATTACCTCTGCCTTCTTCGTTGAAATTGTCAACTCATATTCTTTACAGACTTTGTTCAGCATGAAGAGTGCTCTCTGCAGGTCATCCTCATTCTCCTGTAGTACAATCAGGTCATCGGTAAATAATAGGCAGTTTATAACCTTATCTTCTCCTATGAGAATACCAGTGTGTATTTGAGACTTCCATCTTCTGATCACGTCATTCAAAGAAATATCAAACAAAACGTAAGGTTCGATGTTGACTAGAGTCTGGTAAATTATCACGTGTTTAAATCCACCGTAAATATACCACAGCCTACTTCAGTAGGCTAGCTAATAACCAAAGCAATTGGTGCGATTTAAATTAAACTAAAAAATGACGAAATATGTAGGCTTTGTACTTTCTTTTGAGTTGTGTGTACTTCTAGATATTTGCCAATTCGGTTTGTATAAGTTGCAGCTCGTTTGAAGGTTACGTTGATGTCACATTATGCAATTCCGTGTTCATGTCCTACAATGATATACCTGTACTTGAGTGAGTGTATTACGTGACAGTGTTTGTACAATATATTCTACACGGGATTAACTCAGCCGTAATAATAACGTTTAGATTTCCTCTTATTGTATATGATGTACTGATGTAGATCTAGTATTAGTGTTGGATTAAATTAACATCCTGTCGTTGAAATAACAATGTAATCTTCATTAATGTCATAATAATAATAATATTTTAATTTTTATTCTGGGTGGGGAACACACATTTGAATAAACCTAATTTTATTATTACATGCGCCTTTCGTAATCTTAATGTAAATAACTTTTATTTTTATTTTGAAATCTCATTAATAGCTTGGTTATTATACAACGACTACGGTTGGTTATGTAAATGGAACGTTGGGTTGTGACTTGTTATAATTTCAGACACTAGCCGGGAATTGAACCCGGCACCCCCGCGTTGTAGGCCAGCAGTTTACCACTACGCTATGGAGACGGCCAACATAATCTTTTGTTTAATTTAACATTACAAATAAAACAATACAAAAAAATATTATGTACCTATGCATACAAAGCAGTATAGTTTGTTATAATAGCTAATTTTTCTAACAGAATGTTATTGTAATGTTTTTTTTTTATTTATTTGGTGCGTTGTGTACGACCACTTTAGTTATTTTTGTAAGAAATAGGTGGTCGCAGTAATATTCACTGCTGCTTCAAAGAACAATCGTCTTATTCAAAAATTTTATTGAGATTGTGGACCGGTTTGTTAGTCATTAACTTCGTTTTTTTGTGAACGAAAATAAATACTAAGAAAAGTTTTAAAAGATATTGCTTACTTTCATCTTGGTACAAATCTTCGAATTTGTTTTTAACAATTTCCTGAAAATAAACTTGTTTTTGTAGTAGGTTCACTTCAATGTAAACTTTTTTTAATTTTTTTAATTTTATTATATTTTGGATGTCCAGTTCTCAGAGTTATCATGTAAATTCTCCTGGACCTTAGAATTTAGGTTAATTATGAACTTTTCAGCTTTTTGATGTTTAAGAGTAAATAAATTTTAAGTAACAAAGTTTTACCCATATGACAGCGGTGTTTTATTGTATTTAATCTGACATTTATACTGTATTTTAGTTTGATGATCTAATTTTTAATTTCTATTTTCAGAATTTCGAACCTGTTGCTTATCCAGAAAAAGACTACGGAAAGTTTTACAGCGGTGATTCCTACATCGTTTTAAAGGTAGGTATTATTGAAGATATAGCCTAATATTTTTTTTCTGTTAACGTTCTATTATAACTGTAGGGCCTAATAACAAAAGTTGGTTTTAATAATAAACTATTTTTGTACAAAATTAATAAATAGAACAAACTTTGGAATGCAGTGTATAACTTTAATAAACAGTACTAAAAAATATTTAGTATAATATTATGTTTGTAAATTTAAACTGAACGTGAATAAAATATTATTGCATTATTATTTTGTTTTCATGCTATATTTGGTCAACAATGACGACCTACAAGATATTCAATGTCGTACCAAGTAATTCCTTTTGTGTCAAACATTGTTTATTCAGTTTAATAATAAAAGCATGAAGTTTAGTCGATTATTTTATAAAATTCCTTTACATAAAATGTATATTTTATTATATTTTGTGATATAACATATTATATTGTGCCTAATATGAGTTATATGTTAATAATTTTACCCATAATGGGCAGATGGAGTGTTAAATTAATTGCACTCGATCTGTTGGTTCGAGGGCTACAAAAAAAAGTTCTGTTTCTTAGCTCATAGTCAGCCAATTTATAAGAGTGAACTATTTAAGAACAGAAGAGATAGAGGTGTAAATGACACCACTCAAGAGTTATCTCCTCTGAGAGTAATGCATTTCATTATACAGCCAGACCCTGTGGTGAATGAAGTGAAGGTGTCATTTGCAGGGTGGAATGCAAGTGCTTTTCGGAGGGCCTGGCATGCTGATAAGCATACTCTTTCAACTCGGTGAGGAAGGCAATTGTAAACACCACCTCACTCCTCGTTTTTACTTAGTAAACCTCTAAAGGTTCAAACCAGCCTTTTGGCTGTTGATTTAAACAACATGTTTATAATCACATCTCGAAAATTCGAAGTATCCAAATTTATTATCGAAAATACTAAAATCTGTTATGCAGGTCGGGAGGAAATATGTGAAAATTTAATTTCTATCATGGGTAATGAACATTGTTATAACTGTTACTATATGACAGAGCTGGAGAAAAGAATTACCTATATTACGTATACCTATATTATTTATACCTATATTAAGTACACAGAAATAACAATCTAACAATGAGCGAGTACTTTTTTGATACTACTTGACAACGGAAAATACTGGCCGGTAAATAACCTGTAGAATGATTTTTTAACAGAATCCTAGCTGGACTGATTTAGACTCGTGGTTAAAAATATTTTTGATATAAACTTTAGTTCTAGTCAGAGTTATCTCCTCTGAGAGTAATGAATTCATTATACAGCCAGTCCTGTTTGTGAATGAAGTGAAGGTGCCATTTGGAGGTGGGGGTTTGGGGTGGAAAGTATATGCTTATCAGAGGGCCTGACATGCTGATAAGCATACTTTTCCACTCAGTGAGGAAGGCAATGATATACCACCTCTCTCCTGGCTTTACTTAATAAACCTCTAGAGGTTCAAACCAGCCTTTCAGCTGATGACCTAAACAACAACAACACCAAACTTTAGTTAAGTATACCAATTATTATACTGTAGAATCACTACTCAAATTTACTCTTTTGTTTCTTGGCAGACTGTTGAAGATAGTAAAAAGAAAGGTATTTTCCAATGGGATATCCATTTCTGGCTTGGAAACAAAACATCACAGGTAAAGAAGTAATAATAAATTGTTTTATTTATGTTTCTTTATTTTTGTAATTGGTTTATATTGTAGTTTAAATTAGTATAATTACATGTGTTGGTGTTTAATGTACTATACTTAAGTAATTTAGGTAACAATTTGAAAGTGCTTTAGTATCTGTTGTATTTAGTATTTACAGTATGCTTTGTATTTGTGTTGATTGTACCTTCATTTGTCATTGTTGTCACTCTTTATTAGTCTACACTTAGCGTGCAAGTTCAAGGTTACCTAGTTCATTATCAAATTAGACTATGATTCACAAAACGTATTTGAACAGGTAACACCCCATAATGCGTTTTAAATTGTATTTTGAATTAATTTGATTCTTATGTTCATTCTTTTATTTTTTTAATCCCTAATATGTGTATGTTTCAATCTGTTCAATTTAAGAACAATAACCAACCCCATGATCCAATGAGATGAGGATGATAATGTATGGAGTGCCGGCTCTAGGTCATAAGCACACAGTATTTTGGCCTCCCCCCCCCCAACAATCACTGAAAAATAAAAGAAACAAGGTAGAGGTGAATAGAATAGATAAAAGAGTTACCTGACAAACTACAAGTTTATATAGTTACATTAAATTGAATTAATCACAAATTGAACACTTTTGCAATTTAAAAAACCATTTTTATGGTTTTCAATTGTAAAAACTCGTGTAGTAGTAAGTTGTGTTTCCATTTTATTCAAGTCAGTCGGTGGTAGCGCCCCTCTCCGTACGGCGCCACCCGTGGCATTGTAGTTCGGTTATATCTCGAGCCGCTCCTGTATGTATGACTTGTAAATGAGGTGTATTCCTGTACAGACTCAGGCCGACCATTCCTGAGAAAGTATGACTAATTGAACCCCAACCATCAAAGTACACTGGTAACCACTGTCTACTATTATTCAAATCTGCGTAAAAGTACCTGTACCTTAACGAACTAGAGACTGTAGAACTAGAGACTAAGATAGAGCATAGTGACCTAGATCAAAGCACAGAGCCAATTGACTTTTGTTAATTGTATCGTATGCTTTGTCACTTTGTAGTCCTGCTGTGGATCACAGCCTAACAAAAAGTCACCTGGAGTTCAGTGGAACAGAATGTGACTTACCGAAGGGTCCTCTTATCCGACCTTGTCTGTTATTGGCTAGATTTCATCAGCAGTCTTTAGTTAGTTGGGGTATAACTTCCTTTTACTAGGATTCACGGTTACTATGCTAGATTCACTTTACTGTTCTAGTAAAGTAACCGTGCTAGGATTCGAACAACGGAACCTTCGTCAACGAAAATCGACCACATTGGCGTAGTTGGTAACGTGCTCGCCTTTCATCATGCGGTCTTGGGTTCGAATCCCATTCAGGCACGGCATATTTTCATATGTAACATAAAATCATTTCATCCTACACCATCTGCATTAGCAGTAATTGCAGAACAGTCGGACGTTTAAACAAAAGAAAATTATAATATTGCCATTTTAGTTTTTAATTAATCTACACACAGCGTTGCTGTTTTGTACAATAATTTAGTAATGTAAAAAGTAAATTTTTATGTATAATACAATAAGTTTAGTTGCATATTCTGCCTGTATTTCTCTGTTGAAATAATGTTATGCTAGAGCTTAATTTGGTTATTTCTTGGTTTACATGGTGCGTTTTTGAGTATATTTTCTTCAGTTTTGAACGTAGAAATGTTTGTGTTTTATTTGAACAAACATAAATGTAACGATACGTTTGTAATGAATTTTGAAAGTAGAGCATAAGAAATTTTTAAACAGTAGTGTCATCTGAAATTTAAAAAAAATATTTATCTAAAAATTATTTTCAAATAGCTTCAGCATCCGTAACTGTCAGATTAAAATTTCAATAATGTATCATTATTCTATTTTCCTAAGTTTTCTTGTTGTTTTAATAGGTCACGTGGATGAGGTTTGAAATTTATAGCAAATTTTTAATGATTTTGTTACAGTTCGGTGACCCATTGCTAGAAATTCTCTACCGGTTTAGAAAAATATTATTGCCGGCTATAGGGTTAAGGAAACAAATTGTTGAATTTTATAAATAAATTTTTTACTCTACATGAGGGTTTAACTAAACGAAACAAATAATAAATTTTATTATTTACAAAAGTTTCATAAATATTCTTACTACAAAAAAACAACAACATAGATTTGTGTCTGTTCTATTTTACAATACATAATATGTATTGTAAAAAGATATTAAAATATTCATAGAATAAAATGAAATATTGTTTATCATGCAATTTGATAATTTTATGAAATGCTTAGTTAGTACATTCTTTCATCATAAAAAAGTTAACACAATCAATAATTTATACAATGAAGTTTGTTATTTTAGCAAACATTGACTGAACAGCAACAAATTATCTACTAAAATATACTTTCATTTAAATTATTTTATTTGGAAAACCCAACTTATAAAATTACAAAACTAATCAATAATGTAAATTGCTTTGAATTCGCAAATTATCTATTGATTGAAATTTTTATTAGCAATTTCTACATCGTTGAATTTTTCTTTTAAATAAATTATTATTTTGTATAATTTGTGATTAGTAATTCAGAATGCCAATAAAGAGAAAATTGCCTTGAGAAATTTATTTCTCATAAATTGGAATAATTATGTAGTAGAAAAACCATTTGATAATTCCAGAAGTAAATAAAATCTTGGAATTAAATTTTAGTAATTAGTGGTGAATCTACAACCAGAAATTAAACCATTAATAGTTTATTCTTATATAGAATTGTATGGCATAGTAATATTGAGGATGAAAATTTCAAGAGGCATTTTGGTGAGTGGTTAGCGCACTAATCTGTTAAATAAACAGTCCTGCGTTTGATTCCTTGCTAGGGACTGGAAATTGTTATAAGTCTAAACCCACTTCGTAACCTACAGGTGTTGCTAACGACCAATTTAACTCAGTAATAGGAGATAAAATATCACAAAAAACATGGAAATAAGAATATTTAACGCAATAGTGCTTGGTATAATAACTTATGGGGCTGAGATCTGAGTAGTGAATAAAAGAAATTAGAGTAAAATTAATGCAACTGAGATGGAGTTCTGGAGGCGAAGCTGTTGGTTGAAAAGAATGGACTGAGTTACAAAAGAGGAACTTTAAAGGAAAATGGAGATGAAGAGAGATGTTTTGACCTATGATGCTATGTTTTACACATAACACATTATGATTAGTGTATTTTAATAACCTTAGAAATTAATCACATAAAACTTTATGCCATAGATATTTTACATTATTGAGAATCAAGCCACGCAAAGAACTCGTAAAAAATTAAAATTGTCACATAAAACCTTTCATGCCATGATATGCCTGCCCATAACGGGCAGGTGGAGTGTTAAATATTTTCACTCGATCTATTAGTTCCAGAGCTATAAAAAATAGTTCTGTTTATTATCACATGGTCAGCCAATCATATGACTGAAGCATTTAAGAACAGAAGAGGTAGAGGTGTAAAAGACAGTAGTCAGAGTTATCTCCTCTGAGAGTCATGGATTTTATTATACAGTCAGACCCTGTAGTGAAGGAAGTGAAGTTATCATTTGCAGAGTGGAAGGTTTGGTGCTTTTCGGAGGGCCTGGCATGCTGATAAACATAATTTACCACTCAGTGAGGAAGGCAATGGTAAACCACTTCACTCCTCCTTTTACTTAGTAAAGCAACTTTGTGACCCGTTATCTCATGAACCGTTTGAAATACATGATTGGAATTTTTCGGAATTACTTCTTATTGTTTTTCGTCTTTACTGATCTTCTTTCATACTTCTATAGTGTTCTTAAAAGTAGTTATAACTTTTTTCATCAATACACTGTAAATTACTATATTTTTGCACAAATTTAATTTTTTTAAATAAGAAATACTTCATAAATGATATTGAAAGAGGACCCATACTATCAGGAAAGCAAGCTTATTATACTGTCAAAATTTCACCTTTGTATCTTTATTAGTTCCTGAGAAATTGGGTCTTGCGCACAAAAAAATATGAGTTTTGGGAAAACGCAATTGAAAATTAAGTTAATTAAGATAATTGAATACAACCAAACATAACCTGACGGATTTTCCAAAATACGACAGATACAAAATGATTCATCTTGTTATAGTACTGACAACTTACTCAACTTACTATCAATAATTCAGTTCTATATAAAAGATAAAATTATTATAAATACATTTTGCCACAATAACTAGGAGTTTGCAAGATAAATGACGTTTCGGTTTAGCGACTAACAACTAACTTGTAATGCAATTTGTAAAAAATAAAATAAAATATTTCTACTGTACTACACAGAATTATAATTCATATACTACTTTAAAGAGGGACTTTCAAACTACAATATCATAAAAAAAAGCTGAAAATCGACAATTTTTCGGTTTTTTCGTCTACTCTTCCCTTAACAGATGAGGTAGATGAGGCTATGGAGAAGAGAGGACTTTGGGGTAGACCGAGATAGGTGGAGGCAGTGGTTGAGAGAGAGGAGATGACAACACCATAAAAAGCTGACTGAAGCATTTAAGAACAGAAGAGGTAGAGGTGTAAAAGACAGTAGTCAGAGTTATCTCCTCTGAGAGTCATGGATTTTATTATACAGTCAGACCAGTGGAAGACCAGTCGAAGAGTAGGAAATAAATGTTTTATATAATGTAAATGAACTTTTACATGAGAATGTAATAATAACATTTCTTTTTTTTTTTTTTTAATTCCTAATATGTGTACGTTGCAATCTGTTCAATTCAGAACAATAAGCAACCCCATGACCCAATGAAATGAGGATGATGTGTATGACGTGTAAATGAGGTGTATTCTTGTACAGACCCAGGTCGACTATTCCTGAGAGAGTATGGTTAATTGAACCCCAACCATCAAAGTACACCGGCAACCACTGTCTAGTATTCAAATCCGTATAAAAGTAACTACCTTTACTAGGATTTGAACCAGGAACCTTCGTCTCCGAAAATCAGCTGTTAAACAGCTGATTTTGGCGACGACTTTACCTCTAGACTAACCCGGTGGGTTAAAAAAAAAACCTTAAAAAAATTATTACCAATTAAAAAGAGTTTCACTGAGTACCTGTATTTTTTATATTTCTTATTGTGAGAAATTAACTTTGAAAAACAATTTTAATCCATGATTCAAGTATTTTTATTTATTTTCTTCATGAAATTATTGTAATTTTTCATTCAGGATGAGTCTGGTGCTGCGGCAATTTTGTCAGTTGAGTTAGATGACTCTCTTGGTGGCGGACCAGTACAGCACAGAGAAGTTGAGGGTTATGAATCACAACAATTCCTTTCATATTTTAAGTCAGGTAAGAAAATGTATATATTTATAGTGTTCATAACTGTACAAAATTCATAATTTAAACTTCTTATAACAAGCTAAAAAAATTTATAATTATTTGTCTAGTTTTTATAAAGGTACTCAATTTATTCCTAAAAATGAAACCTAGTTATATACACAATAATATTTTTAAAATTATTTTATCAAACATCCTATGTTGGATTATAAACAGCTATATTATTTAAAATTGAAATATATATTTCTAACCACCAGAATACGGTAACAGAAAACCAATGTTTATAGCGCTAATAAAAATTTTTAAAAAATTTTTATCACATCACAGGAGTAGGAAGTTTTAAATTTTGATGTGAAAATATTTTTTTAAGAATTTTAATTTACTGAAGAGGTGTACAAGATTCACGAAAAAGCTGTAAACATTGGTAAGTGTTTTCTGTTACCGTTCTGGTGGTTAATATATATTTCAATTCAATAAATGTTTTATATAATGTAAATGAACTTTTACATGAGAATATAATAATAACATTTCTATTTTTATCCATGCTACAGATGAGCAGGATGAGGGTAATCCTGAATTTCTATTTGGTAATGTTTTTAGTTAAAATAAATTACAGATTTCATTTTTATTGTGATGATGCATGATTTGAGCCATACACATTATTAAATCTTCATATCTATAAGATAGTGTGCACTTCTTCAATATTATCTAAAACCAACATTAATCCAGACAATATTGGTAAATAACACGAATTTAAGTTGGCTTAATCAACGGAGTGAAACAATCCTTTGATTTTATAGACTATAATTTTATAATAAATTTTTATTTTTTAAATTTGATTTTTTAAAATTTTTTAGTAAATTTAGTATTTAATGTGGATAAGTTAAAACCATTAAATTGTTGGAATTGGCAGGAAGTTATCTGAACTAGAAACAGAAGTGGTACCAGTTATATTCTGTTAGCTATGTTTTGTTCAAATTAAGATTTACCACATGTAAAAATGTATAGTTTCTGCAAATTTCTGCATGAAAGCAAACTATCATTCAAATTTTTTATATTAATTTAAAGTTGTTTTCAACTGTTTGGTAATAAGCAACTAAAGTGGTTTGAGGAATGTATCATTTTGGTTTTAACATTTTTTTAATCCCTAATGTGTGTATGTTGCAATCTGTTCAATTCAGAACAATAAGCAACCCAATGACCTAATGAGATTTGTTTTTTTGGTTTAACGTCTGAGTGTTCTGCATTTACTGCTAATGCAGACGATGAAGGATAAAATGATATTTTGTAACGTGTGAAAATATGCCGTGCCTGAATAAGATTCCAACCCAAGACCGCATGATGAGAGGCGAGCACATTACCAACTTTGCCAATGCGACCTAATGAGATGAGGATGATATACGTATGGTGTGTAAATGAAGTGTAGTCTTGTACAGACTCAGGCCGATCATTCCTGAGAGAGTATGGTTAATTGAACCCCAACCATCAAAGTACACCAGTAACCACTGTCTAGCATTCAAATCTGTATAAAAATAACTATCTTTACTAGGATTTGAACCAGGACCCTTTATCTCGAAAAATCAGCTGTGAAACAGCTGATTTTGGCGATGACTTTATTTCTAGACCAACCTGGTGGGTCAGTTTTAACATTTAAAAAATATCTCATATCTATTTGGAAATCAAATTTAAAGAAATCTTCTAAACCTACGCCATGAGGGTGTTCACATTAAAATTTTTATTTAAAGATATCTAAAATAAAAATTTTAATTATAAGTTTGGATTAATGAGGTTACGTAACAATATCTGCACTAAGACAACTTTAACTTTATACTCACTCTAGTTTGTTCTATTTCATCAGAAGTGACATTCTAACAAACAAAGCTTAATCAATACTGTATTGCTGTACTTCTTATGTTAATATCATTTTTGCTCACAGCGTGAAAGAACCTTTCCCTCCTTTTCATCATCAGAATGATGAAAGTTAATTTTTTTAGTTAATTTTGTATCTGTTTTTTCGTTAATACAAAATTATAATTTTTAAAATAACTTTTTATATAAAAAGCATGCAAGTAATTTTAAATCTATAAACTCACATAGTAGTTTTGTTTCAGTTACAGTATATTTCACTATTTGCATCAATTTTCAGCTTATAAATTATTATTTACTTTCTCTTCCCCTGTATGAAAATATAGGTAAGGAATGTATTGTTTTCATATCTGTTTTTTGAAATAGAGATTTCACCGGAAATAACATGTATTCAGGCTCCCTAAACCCAAAAAAAAGAAGTTTTTAGCAATTTGTTTGTGTGTTGTGAACATAATATCTCAAGAATGGAATATTGTACGACTTAGAACTTAAGTTAGATACCACTGAGAGACCTGAAGGGAACATTTTGATCAAAATCAGTCAACTGGAAATTGTTGTGTTTATTCAACCGATTTTTCATTTTTTTGTAATTTTTTTCAAAAAAGGCTTCTATGAATTTTTAAAAAACTCGCCTTGTATACTACATTTTTATGCTCTAAAAGATAGGGTAAGTTCCATGTGTGCAGAATTTTTGGGGTTGGCTCTTGTGATAAAAAATGGTTTTTTAAAGATTACGGCAATAATAGGCATTTTAGAGCAAAAATTATAGTAAAAGTTGAAGAAAATTTAAAAACCTACAGCTTTTATTTCAAGTATTTTTTTCCTACAATGCTTAATTTAGCGTCAATTAGTGGTTTTTCGTATTTTTAAGTCAAACAGAGGTTGATTTTCATTTTGCGTCATTCCCTCATGATTAAAATTAGGTTATGTTTTCATTTACATTGTTTATTCATGATTAAACATAGATTAGATTGGTCATTATTTATATTGCCAATGTAAAGTAGTGTGAGTGTTTCACTCCAGATTTTTCAGATTATTTTGAAATTTCATTAAGAAAAATTGATTTTTTAAATCTAGAATTAATATTCTTGACAGTCGATGGTACAATTTTTTTGTAGGTGTAAGGTACTTACCTGGTGGTGTAGCCAGTGGATTTCATCATGTAAATACCAACGATCCAGGTGAGAAGAAATTGTACCAGGTTAAAGGAAAGAAGAATGTTCGTGTCAGACAGGTAATTAAATATTTTTTTAATACAGTTTTATACAGGTGTGTGAAGAAACTACTTCTATTAAAATTGTAATATATTAGTTTCAGTTTTTATAATTTTGTTTACTCTGATATTGCACATAACAGGCAGGTGGAGTGTTAAATTATTTTCACTCGATCTGCTAGTTCCAGGGCTACATAAAATAGTTCTATTTCTTATCACATGATCAGCCAGTTATATAAAAAGTATTTAAGAACAGAAGAGGTAGAGATGTAAAAGACACTAATCAGAGTTATCTCCTCTGAGAGTAATGAATTTCATTATACAGCTAGACCTTGTGGTGAATGAAGTGCAGGTATCATTTTGCAGGGTGGAAATTAGATGCTTTTCGGAGGGTCCAGTATGTTGATAAGCATACTTTTTCACTCAGTGAGGAAAGCAATTGCAAACTACCTCACTACTCGTTTTATTTAGTAAAGCCTCTGGAGGTTCGAACCGGCCTTTCAGCTGATGACCTAAACAACAACATACTCTGATAGTGGTGGATCCACTGAAACGTGTAAATTTTTGAATGAAATTATAAATACTACATGAAAATAAAGATAGATACAATGGTTAGTAAAGAAATTCAAAATATTTATACATTAGAATTGATTACAGACTGTAGGATGTATTATGAAGATTTATTTTTAAAGTATTTTGGTTCTAATAACAGCCAAGAAAATGTTAACTATAAAAAGTTGCTGGTTCCAACAGTATAAAAAACAAGTTTTTGTTTTTTCTCTCTCATGCTTGGTTAAACCAATTATGGGATCATGTAAGAACAAAAGAGTTAGATGTAAATTTATATTAATCAGTGTTATTTTCTTTGAAAGTCATTGATTTTATTATATAACCACATCCTGTAATAAATAAATAAATTTAAGGTGTCAGTTTAAAGTGAAAAAAGATTTCTTAATGCTTTTTGGCAATTTTGGGATAACTACTAATCAGCTCGTGAGGATGATATTTTAAAATTATTTTTCCCATGGTTTTATTTTATAAATCCTCAAGGACTCAAACAAGAATTTTGGATGTAGTTCTAAAAATAATAAAACAAGTGGATTTTTTGAATTAATGTTACATTACATAGTGTTTTTTAATGAAACGTAAAATAATTTGACTTTTATTTGCTTTGATTTTTTTCTATCTGGTGTAACTTCATTGATTTTTTTAAAATTGTTGCAATTATTTGTATTTCATATTATATTAAAAAGAAAGTACAAAATAAAATTAGCAGTAGGCTACCAACGAAACTGAGTTAAATTAACTGGCAAAATCAGTTTGAAAAATCAGAAACAAATTACTCATAGTCTTTTTAAATAAATTAATACATTCAGGCTTCCTTAGTTGTGTAATAGAAATACGAGTATATCAATGGTAATTTTTTAAACTGTCATCTAGCATTTTCCTTTGTCCGTTCATCCATCCATCCATCACATTCAAATATCAGAAACTACAAGAGGTAGCAACAAACAGTTTTTGAATTCGTAATCTACATAAAAAATTAGTGGGCATGGATTGGATTTGAAGTTCTGGTTTCTACTGGAAGTGGCCCAAGATTGGAAATCAAGAAATCAAAGTCGAAATTTGAAAACAAAAATAGTATCATTCGATTCCTCTTTAAGATTAGTACAGAAATCATTGGGTTTGAAGTTCCAGTATCAAGTGGAAGTGGCCCAAAACTGAAACTCAAGAAATCAAAGTCGGTATTTGGAAACAAAAATAGTGTAATTTGATTTTTCTTAAAAAGTAGATACAGAAATCACTAAAGGTTTAGGAATAAGTCAAAGGTAAGCCTTTTTAAAAATTGCCACCAGCCATGAAACTGATCAGATTTTTTCAGATTGGTGTCATGAAAGTGATTTTTACTCATATACTTCTTTGTTTTTTTATAGGTTGAACTAAACATAAAGTCAATGAACAAAGGAGATTGTTTCATTTTAGACACTGGACGTGAAATCTACGTATATGTAGGACCAAATTCAAAGGGTACAGAAAAAGTTAAGGCTAATGCTGCAGCCAATATGATCAGGGATCAAGATCATTCTGGAAGAGCTCATGTCACTATTGTTGGTATGTAAAATTACATCAGTTTAATTGTATCTTTGTTGTAGTAGTTTGGCATATTTATTTAGCGTATGGCTTTTCAAGACATTTAAAAATCAGCATCATAATTGTTATATATTGGGATCAAATATGACCCTCTGTCTATAAGGATGGGAAATAACATTAATGATTGTTTGGGAAACAAATAGTCATAAAAAAAAACATGAAAAATATGTACATACAGTACGTAATTATAAAAACATGCTTAAGTCTATATACAGACATCCAGTCTGTCCAAGTAGGCTATTAATTCTGGAGTTGCCATCAGGATATCCGCTCTTGGCATATGTTAAAATATCAAAAAATCTCATAAGGAATGTTACAGAATGTACAAAACTATCTTTGGCCTTGTCAATAGTTACTAATAAAGTTAGTTTTACTGTAAAAAGTACTTTTACTTTCATGATCTTTGTGAGTATATGTGGAAGGAAAGTAACTTATTGCTTTCCAGTCGATTTTTTTTGAAATTAAGTTTTCACTGGAAAAACATGTTTTCAAGTCCCCTGAACCCATACAACAAATGAACAAAATATCTCACGAATGGAATAGTGTACAAAGTTGAACCCGACATGAACATTTTCATCAAAATTTTGGTCAACCAGTTGTAGTTCATTCCTGCAATTTTACACTTTTATGCAATTTTCTCAAAAATGGCTCCCATGATTTTTTAAAATTCCCTAAACAAACCAAGATAAGTGGCATGTCTGCTGAAATTCTTGGGGGCTGTGCTCTTGTGGTAAAAAATGGTTTTTTTAAAAGATTACAACCTTAATATGCATTTTAGGGCAGAAATGTAAATTGTCACCAATCTCTTTTATCACCTATATCAATTTTGAGTAATTGACTGGTCCATTGATGTAGTGATCATTGCAACCGACTTCTATGCCAGTGGTCCAAGGTTTGATTCCTGGTAAAGTCTAGCATTTTTATCAATCATTTTTCATTAATTTTTTTTCACCACCCTTCACTATCTGTATTAGTCTGAAAATATCTGACATGAAACCATACAAAAAAATTAGTGACAAATATTTCTGGTACACATTGTAAAAATTTCCATTAAAATTTTACTCTTTGAATTTCAGATTCATCAAGTACGGAGACTGAAGTACAAAAATTCTTCTCAGAATTGGGTTCAGGTAGTGCAAGTCAAGTACCTGATGAATCTAAAGGAGGTGATGATCAAGAATTTGAAAGAAAACAAGATGTAAGTTTTCATGTTATTGTGGTACAATTTCAATAAAAGTATCTTCTAATTTTAATACTTATAAATATAAATTTTATTGACAATCAATGTTGTAGTTAAAGATTATAAAAAAATACTATTTAATGAACCGAAAAAATTATTCAAACATTAAGTCATGAGTATTATTGTTACTCTAAAATTTCTGCAATAATTGGAACTTGGCTAAGGCCTCAGAATGTAATGATCCTTGAATGGAAAGTAACCATCAAGAGTTTTGTGGGGTCAGAACAGCATTATTTGAACTTTCTATAGTATTTAACAATTAAAATAGTCTTTTATTAAAAAATTAATGATCCTTATCATATGACTTAAAAGTATGTCAGGGTGTTGCAAATTGCTGATTTTAGGCAAAGTTTATAAATCTGAGACTTGAATAATAAAGTACTTACATTGATTAAAGTAAAGACACTTTCTGACAGCCTTTCTGTTGGACAGTTAGTAACTGATCTAACTATTAAGTTAAATGTTCTGGATTTGATCACAACCAGGATGTATCAAATTTTCACAATAATCACCCCACTTAAACTGCAAGATCCAAATAGAAAACTAATGAACAGTTGTAACATAAAAGATAAAATACAAAGTAGTCATGTCAGAAATAGCACTGGTCTGCATCAAAAATTCCCCTTGAACTTTAATAGGTGATCTTTATGTATTTTGACCCCCTGAATCCGAATCTGACCTCCGTTTTGCTCCATCACCCACCATGTTTAGGGGGTGGGCCACTCCCCCTTATTTGGGAAATTTTAACTTTTTATCAGTCTGATGTAACTATGATATGAAATTGTGCAGCTGTATCACGGTTTTATGGTTCTTCAAGGCCTACCTAACACTGAAAGAGTACAATAAGAGAGTAGTGATGTATTTATACATTTTGTGCATTTTTACTTATACAATTTTTCTGGTTCAAGATTCATCGAATACATATACTTAAAGAGAGTGGTCTTACTTAAAGGAAGCTTTTTTCTTGTACTGATCTCTGGGAGTTTCACGCAAGAGTGACCAGCAGTAGTCTGCTAACATACTTGAGTTCCACTTCCCAGAGAACCGTTTTGCGAAGAGTGCAATGTCTTGATGAAACTTTTTCTGCGTGCATCGTAAACTGCTCCCAAGTTTTCTGGGAAGAAGTCCAAATGCGCGTGTAGAAGGTGCAATTTTAATAACATGTTGCAACCCTTCGACTCATATGCAGATAGCAATTCTTCGACGAGCTCAACATAATTTTCACTTTTGTTAAATCCTGAAAAATGTTCACACATGTCCTTAAATGCAGCCCAAGCTCTTTTTTCTTTTCAATTTAAGTGATTGATGAACACTGAATCTTTAAAAAGCTCTCTGATTTGTGGACCAACCAAAATTCCCTCTTTAATTTTTGCTTCACTCAAACGTGGAAATTTGCTCTTCAAATACTGAAATCCGTCTCCTGTTTTATCGATAGCTTTCACAAACTGAGTTTGATATGCAAAGGATGCAGAAACATGTTTTCACTCTGGACTAAAGGCTCATTGGCAACAGTTTTTTGACCAGAAACTAAACTTTCGCACGAGGGCTAATTTCGAACGGTATAATTTTTATCGCGTGCTCGACTATCCCACTCACACAGAAAGCAACAATGTTTGGTGTATCCCGATTAAAGTCCTGTAAGTAAAGCCACAACCTTAAAATCAGCACAGAGCTTCCCGGAATGACCTTTATAACCAATTTTTTCAAGGATACGGCTGATATTTTTGTATGTCTCATTCATGTTGACCGCGTATGCAACCGGAACTGAGGGCAAATCATTAGCCTACCATTTGCCAACAAACAGCTTTTAAACTGGTTTTAGATGAGTCGATGAATAGGTGCCAATTTTATGGATCATCTGGCATGTTAGGTTCAATCAATAATCCATTTACATTATTGCAGTACACTAAATCACCATCCTCCGAAAAAAATTGTTTATACAAAGCTAGCCGGGATCTAGAAACAGAAATTTTCACTTTTTCCAAGAGGTTCCATTGCTGAAGCTGAGACCCGAGCAGTTGGGCTTTAGTTTTTGGGAGATTTAAATCCCGGATTAGATCATTAAGCTCCTCTTGTGTGACAAGATGAGGCTCTAAGCGTAAAAAATGTACTGAAAATGTTTAATCATCGCTAAGCTTATCACTTGGTCCGGGTTCCCACCTTGGCAGACACCCACCCTGCTATACCTCTGAACTAACGGTAATGTCACCCCTCCCCCTTCGGTCTTTATGCATAAATGTGTGTGCACTGAGATAACATTTTCTATGGAGGGGAGGATGGGGTACTTACAACCTCCCCTCGCCACTCACTTTTTTAGGAATAACCGCTTTTAGGTGTTTTTACGAGAATTTCGGGGGGGCGCCCCCCTCAAAAACGGTGGGTGATAGAGAGTAACGGAGGTCAGATTTGGATTCAGGGGGTCAAGATACATAACAATCACCCATCAAAGTCGAAGGGGAAAAAATTTTCTTTTTATTTGCAGACCAGTGTAGTTAGAATTTTGTAACCAGATAAGATGCCCATAATAGGCTAGTGGAGTGTTAAATTATTTGCAATCGATCCGCTAACTCCAGGACTAAAAAAGTAGTTCTGTTTCTTATCATATGGTCTGCCAATTATATGACTGAAGCATTTAAGAACAGAAGAGTTGGAGGTGTAAAACAAATAGTCATAATTATCGCCTCTGAGAGTAATGAATTTCATTATAAAGCCAGACCCTGTGGTGAATGAAGTGAAGGCGTCATTTGCGGGGTGGAAAGAAGATGCTTTTCAGAGGGCCTGGCATGCTGAAAAGCATACTTTTGTACTCAGTTAGGAAGGCAATAGTAAACAACCTCATTCCTCGTTTCACATAGTAAAGTCTCTAGAGGTTCAAACCAGCTTTTCGGTTAATGACGTAAACAACAATAATTAGATTAGAATGTAGAAAAAAATGTTCAGTTGTTAAATTTTTTTAATTATACATTTTTTTTAATATAATTATATATTATCTCATTTCCAGACAATTGTTACTTTGTACAAAGTATCAGATGCAGGTGGTAAATTGGTATCAGAAAAGATCTCCCAGAAACCATTGAATCAAAATATGCTAGTTACTGATGTAAGTAAATTAATAAAGAAATTTATTGTGTAGTTTTTTTTTGTTTTACATCTGACTGTTCTACAATTTCTGCTAATGCAGATGGTAGATAATGATGATACTTTTAATGAGTGATGTAAAAATGCCAGACGTGATCGGGAATCGAACCTGGGACCCCGGCATAGAAGCCAGTTGCGCTAACCACTACGCCATCGGGCCGGCCTTATTTTGTAGTGATACAATAATAGCTTTGTAAGCTTGTGTAAAAGTTTTGTTTAAAGATTTAACTTTTTGAGAATATAATTCAATAATATAATTAATTAGACGTAAATATAAGAATATAATAATAATTCAAAATTTTTCAATTTTAGGCAGTTTCTTATTCTACTTACTGTGAAACCACATAGACATTTCTATTTAAATATTTACAATTCTCAGTTTACTTTACTTCAGTTACATAAACATAACTTGGGTTCGAATCCCGTTCAGGCACGGGATATTTTCATACGTTACAAAAATCATTTCATCCTTCACCGTCTGCATTAGCAGTAATTGCAGAACAGTCGGACGTTAAACAAAAAAAAAACATAAACATAAATTATTGGCTTGCTGTTTGTGAAATCAGGTCTTAAAAATACCTTGATGATAAGATTATTTGCTACCGTGATTTATCTATGGGTTTGTGAACAACTTGCTGATTGAGAAGTCAGAGATCAATGTTTTTCAAAATTTTGTGCTATCTTAAATTTTATAAAGAATTTTGATCTATGCCGAATTAAGTTATTATATCTGAACTATTAAATTAATAAAATATAGCTTAATGAAATCAATTCAAAATTAATTTGTACTGATTAAATGATAATAGAGATTTGTTTTGAACTTCTTTTAAACCCTAATGTGTGTACGTTGCAATCTGTTCAACTTAAAAATGATAAGTAACCCCGTGACCTAGTGAGATGAAAATGACATGAACATGTAGTCTTGTAGAGACTCAGGCTGACCATTCCTGAAAACTTATGGTTCATTGAGCCCCAACCATTAAAGTGGACTGATAACCCTTGTCTAGTATTCAAATCTGTATAAAAGTAACTACCTTTTCTAGGATTTGATCCACGGAAATTTTGGTCTACAAAATCAGCTGTCAGACAGCTGACTCGTGGCTGCAACTTTACCACTGAACCCGATTGGTTGATTTTCTGAAAATTAGATTAAGGTGTATGTAATGTTACAAACACATTTTACAACTTTAAAAATACAACTTTGCAATACAAACAACAAAATACAACAACAAAACCATTTAAAATACAACAAAATACAACTTTGCAATACAAAATAGTCGTACTTCTAAAGTTTTTATAGATGGGTTCTACATCATTTTATAAAACACTAGATTAATAAGAAGATTTTTGGGGATTATTTAAAAAAAAATCTAATCTATTTTCATATTTTTCAGGATTGCTTCATTTTAGATACACCTGCTGGAATTTATGTTTGGATTGGAAAGAAAGGAACTACACAAGAAAAAGTTGAAGCATTAAAGAAAGCTCAATTGTTCCTTACTGAAAATAATTATCCAACTTGGACTAAGGTACTGTTTATTTTCATTAATTTTTACAGGCAGCTTTATAAAATGTAAAATATTCATCTCTTTTAAGAACTGTGAAGAACTTTTCTTTTAAGAACTGTAAACGTCTTTTGTAATAGTAAAACACAATTTTTGTGAATCCTAATACTAGTATTAGTTAATGAATACATTTATAATTTAATAAAAATAATTAATCATTAAACAATATAGTTTGTTCATAATTTTTTACTTTCTCCTATCCTATAAATAATATATAGGGAAGGAAAGTATTGTTTTCTCATCAGTTTTTTAAAATCAAGTGTTTTTCACCAGAAATACACATTTTTAGGCCCCCGAGTCAAAAAAACAAGTTTTTAGCAATTTACAGAGTTTAGCATCAATATGAGAGTTCTGTATTTTTAAGTTCAACAGAGGTTGTTTTCATTTTACGTCATTCACTCATGATTAAAATTGGGTTGTTTTCCATTTTACTTTCCTTAGCGTCCTCAATATTTGGAACTTTTCTATGAAATTAAAATTTGAAAAAATATTTTGAATTTTTCGGCTCACCCTATTGGACACCCCTGTTTAACCTTTTAGAGATACATTTTAGAAGTTGTAAAGATTTTTTAGTTTCACTATAAATAACATAATCAAAATTCAGCCATCTAACTCATTCGGAACTTAGTAAACAAAAAATATTGGTTTACTGGTTGAACACCATTTTTATCCCTTTAAGGGTACATTTTGGAAATGGCTAAGGGATCATTTTTTATATGAAGGTATAAGTAACATGTCGACTGAGTTTCAGCTATACAGGTTGTCTGGAACTAAGTAAACGAAAAATATTGGTTTAAGGGTTGAATGTGCTTTTAAACCCCGTAATGGTAGAATGTTGCAATTTTTTGTGTTTAACTTTTCTATTTACTCTAACGGGAATATTACCTCCAAATTTCAGCTTTCTAGCTAATGTGAAAGTAGGAGAACCAGTGATGATCGATTCATTCAGTCAGTCAGTCAGTGAGGGCTTTCCCATTTATATTTTAATAAAAATATATATTTGACTGTTGAAAAATTTGATAATTTTAATATTTAATATTTTTTAGGTTTCAAGAGTGGTTGAAGGTGCTGAACCTGCTGCATTCCGTGAATATTTTAGCACATGGCAAGAACGTTCACCAAGTCCATCCAGGCGAACCAGTCCTGGTAAAAATTAAAATCGAAAAACACGCAATGCAATTTACATAGTTACATCATGTAAAGCACGCTACCTCTGTTCTATTTTACTTTTATGCTAGAGTAAACATTTTTGGTACAATAAATAAATGCCTTAACTTATATATTTTGTATTAATATATATTATATAGATATAAATTAAAGACTGTATATTTTTTGGCCATATGTAAATTTTATAATCTTATTTTAAAAGATTAGCACTGCTTTTTCATCCCATCTTTGTAGAGCTTATTTTATTATATTTTGCTAAAAAATAATGATCAAATTAAATATATTTTTATTAATACATAATAAAATATTTTCTGTAAAATTATTAAATTTGCTTTTGTTTTTAAGCGTCCTTCACTTTTGTTCAAATCCCCCACTTTCCTTTATCATAATGTAATTTTAATGGGTAATGTAATGAGAATTACTGTGTAGTTAGTATTCGGACTATATTTAAATCACTGTTGTACTTTATATAAATAACTATAATAGAAGATTTAAAAGCATCCTGCAGCTTGTCAATCAAAATTAAAATTCAATTGGTTTTCATTGACATTTTATTTCTGCTTTAATTTTTTTCATTTAATTATTTCACTTTCTTACACTTACATGTTTCAGTGGATCTACCATCATTAGAGTATACAAAACATAAAACATTGAAACTAATTATTTTGAAGATGTTGTATCTTTATTCATTTGTATAAAATTGTACTTCATCACTTTCATACTCTTGTATTCAAAATTTAAATTAATTATTTGTATAATGTTTTCTACAAGTGACTGAAGATTCTATAACATCTTCTAAAATGGTTTTTATTTTAGAATTAGTTTCAATTTTTTATGTTTTGTATTCTCTGACAATGTAGAAGCCACCAAAACGTTTAAGAAAGTAAATGAATCAGTGAAAATAAAACTAAATCAGCAATAAAAGATCAGTAAAAACTAAACGTATTTTCCCATTTAGATAATTTATTCTCATTGAAAGAACAAGTCCTTGCAATTTCCTATTTAAATAGTTTTCTTTTACATTCATTAAATATGGTAAATTTTCCTCTTTTTCAAACGCCACCTCATTGATACGTCTTTTATATTTCCTTTTTTATCTTTTCATCTTCATCTTCGACATTACTGCCATCAAAGTTTTGCACCTCAGTATTTTGTATCCCTCAATCTACTTTAACAATATAGATAGATACCTTAGCACCACATATTGTCATACCTATTTAAATTATGTTACATTATTAAATAAGTTATATTTGGATTTAAATTGAAAAAAATCTTGTACTCGTACAGTAAATTAAGTTTATTCCTGTTTACATTACTCATTGTAAAAATCCTTTCAGTTGGTGTGGAAGAAGAAAAATAACCAATAAATTTGAGTAATTAACCTCATAATATTATCAAAATTTTCCTGTTGCTGCTTAAAATATTGTATTCATTAGCAAGTAAAAAAGAGTAAGTGCTTTGTTAATTTTAAGTATTTTGGTATTGGTAATCACATTGTAATGAGGGATTATGGGTAGCACAAAATATAGGTTAGTTGGTTGTTGATCCCATAAAATAAATGTAAATTAAAGTCTAGTTATTTATTTTTATATTCATAAACATACATGCTATTTTTTACTAAGGTCAAACATATATGAAATTTTTTATAGTGAAGGTCTGGCTGGATCTTACCATACCCCAAAAATTTGCATCTCAAAAATTGAAAATTATGTTTTAGCCTTTGTAATAAGTGAACTGTAATAAATGGACTTGGATTAAAAATGTATACATAAAATGTAGTGTTAGTAAATCATAATTTTGAATACTGTTTTACAAATCCTGGTGGATTTTATATTGAGTCAGATTGCTTAATTATTATTTAAATTCACAGGCTTTTTACATCTGATAGCTTGGACATGATCCTATTTTTTGTAGATGGTATGGAATGGCACATAAAAATTATTAGTACAAAAGTTTCTGTCTTTAACGTAGGAAAGTCCAGGATGATAGATTGTTACATAAATAACCTGTTGTTGTTAAGGTAAACAGCCAAAAGGCTGGTTTGAACCTCTAGAAGTTTTACTAAGTAAAAACAAGGAGTGAGATGGTTTACTATTATTGCCTTTCCTCACTGAATTGAAAGAGTAGGCTTATCAGCATCCCAGGCCCTCCTTTAAAGCACCCACTTTCCATCCTGCAAATGACACCTTCACTTCATTCACAACAGGGTCTGGCTGCATAGTTAAATTCATTACTCTCAGAGTAGATAATTCTGACATGTGTCTTTTATACCTCTACTTCGTCTGTTCTTAAATAGTTCAGTCATATAATTGGCTGACTATGTGATAAGAAACAGAACTATTTTTTTGTAGCCCTGGAACCAGCAGGTTGAGAGCAATTAATTTAACACTCCACCTGCTTGTTATGGGCAAATAAATAACCTATAAACTGCCATATTTCCGAATTGGTGATTTTGAGTTTGGAACTAAATTCTTATGAATCTCCCTGTCTTCGTTTAATTATTGTTCATATTTGTATCCAATTTCTAAATTGGTTCAGTTTTAAATAAATCATTAATGTAAAATTTTCATTTGGGTCTTCCTATTACTTTTTTATATTTTTATTCTATTAGTGTACGAGATTGTTTACAACTCTTCCTCTTTTCTATTGGAAGTTATTAGATAATTTTAGGTATATAACTGTAATTCTTAGAAAGAGCATCTAATTTCACAAAAATATCCTAATTTTAAAAAAAATAGTAAATTATAATTTGCACTTATTTCAAAACCCACTTCTCCTGTTGCATAACACATTGTAGCCACTAATAATCAAGTGTTGATGTGGCTTTAACTAAACTAAAAAAAGAAATTCCAATTTGCAGTTGAGTTCTACGCCAAATAGAAGTTAGGCACCGGGTATCTTAATCTGAAAACACAACCCAAAAGGTGACAGTGGTTAATTTTTTAGCATGAAGAAATAATATTAATTAAAACTGGTGATTACAAGCACAGTCTGGTAAGTAAAGTCCAAAAACTATGATAGAAAAAAAAAGAATGAAATAGCATGATAGTATTACTTAAATGGAATAAAGATCAGAGGGAATTTTGTAATTTGCTCATACATCTGTGCTACCACTTAGCATAATAAAAATAGGTACCACTAAGATTAATAAAAGGGAAATTTTACTTTCGAAAAGGGACTTTTTATTCAGAAAAGTTACCACCATTCAGAGACTTACTATCATGCTATTTTGAATGACTATAAGCTTTTAACTATAATTAAAATTATAAAGAATTAAGAATTAGTTGTCATTTCCAAGAATGCACCATTTTGAAAAAAATACATGGTTAATCAGATTTACCAGCAAATTTATAAGATAAAAATGTTAACGATGTTTATGATTTGTCTAGTTTTATTACAGCCAGCTAAATTTAATTACCTATTTTATTTAAAACTGTATGCCAGCACATTGTACAAACACAAATAAAAATTTTGGTAAATGGTGTTACAAAAGTTGGTAGTTATTTTGGAACGGGCAAAATTGTATTAGGAGAACTTTAGCAGTTTGTAAATCTCATCATTATTATGTAAGCATATAGCAGCTAAAACACTGTTTTTATGATATGTACAGCAATAAAATTATGCTTTATGCTTTTGTAGAGATCACATTTTTTAGTATAGCTTTACTAAAAAATGTGGTAGGGTAGTTGAGATGACAGGATGTAGCTTAAAATTTCCAGTAATAATTTGTACACTACAGTGTTTATAGAGATATTTCTTGTAGAGATTTGTTATTTATAATAAAATAGTGCTTATGATTGCAGTATACTGTTAAATAGAAAAGCACAGTTTTGTAGCTTGAAAGATGTATTTTAAAGTCAAATACCTATATAGGATGTTTGATAAAGTATTTTAAAGTAATATTTTAAAACAAACATTGAAAATGTTTGTATGATCAATTTAATCCTTACATGATACAATGAACTTTTTATTTTTAGCTGCATGAATTTTGAAAAGGAGGTACAAGATTCAGAACTGGTAAGATAAATAGAACAATGTTATATTTTAATCTCTGGATTGAAGTGTATGAGGTAAATTTGATACTTTACTATATTGTTTCATAATGACAGATTCGTTCTTGCAGTCCCCATATTTTTAGATGATGTGAAGAAAATGAAGTAAACTACTTGTAATTTTCTTGTCAATATTTATTTATTTATGTGAGAAAGTGTAAAGCTTAGTGCCTTTTATTATGACATCATGTCACCATGTTGCATCAAACATGATTAAAAGTGGGCAGTAGTACAACAGTAAATTTTAGTTTTTTGTATTTAAGCATAACAAGTTCAGAGATGTTTGGATTTAGTTAATCCCTGGATTATTTTTAAAGCTATGAGATTTATTTTTTAGAGCTTAATGTCAGTTTGTATCGCAGTATAGTTAGTAACTGAAGACTACATATTTCTAGAGAGCCTTGCCATAAATAGCTTGGCAAAGGAGCGATTTAGGAAAGTACTTGAACGAATAACTTTTCTTCACTCTTTGAGAAAGCTACTTGATCATTCAATGAATGAGTTTTCAGAAAATAAAAATGAAAAGATCGACAGTTCTAAATAACTTGTTCACTTATCAAGAGAATTCCAGGATGTCAAGAAGCTAAGGATGGTGATGTTAGGGAATTGATGAATCAAGATTAACCCAGCGGACTTTTTGCAAATGATTAGACTGTAACAACTATGAAAGGAAAAGAGGATTAAAAGAAGGTCTCTGATGAAGATATCAAGAAGAGTGGAAAATGTAAGCCATAAAAAAGGTTCAAGAACTATCAAGGGAGCATTGTGTTACTTTGAACAACATGGGGTATACGCAATGGACATTCTTCATCTATGTCAGCGTAATAAAGCAGCTAAGTATGGAAACCAAAGTGGAAAACAATAAAAAATTCTCAGATTTATCCAGAAAAAGGCTTTTCTGTTTTCTTTAAGTTTTTCACTATATATTTTTCAAGTATTTCATAATATTTTAACAATATCCTTTTATTATTTAATTTTTTTGTAAATAAATAAGAATAATTTTTAATTTTTGTTACTAAAAATGTGTTTTTATCCTTAAACAAGAAGTTTTTAATAATTCCAATTTCATTTTCGTAAAATTCAACATTTCAGAAACTTGACACCTTGTCAGGCCACATTTAGTCATGTTTTTGAGATTTTACTGTTAAGTTTCATATTAATCCTTGCTGTTAAGTTCTTTAAAAGAATTTCTTAGTATATAGTTTTTTGTACATAAGATACAGATGATTAGTTAACTTAAGATGAATAAGGAAAAAAACAGGCTTAAAAGGTGGCTCGTGTAGAAGAGGTTTGAAAATTGGGAATAAATGGTTACGGATAACTGATGAAAAATTGAAGAAAGTGGAAATTGGTTTACTAGTACTTTTTTTGATTTATGATTATAAAATAAAAACCAAAAAATATTATGCGTATGATAAACACTATGTTTTTCTCTTATTGATACTTAATCTCTAATTGTTTAAATAATTTCAGAAAATAATTCTACATCTTCTAGAAATGTTAGATCACCATTACCTCACTGTGGAAGATATGAAGACATCGTTTCTGGTCTTGATGTATTTGAACCAAAAGAAGTTGAGGTCTATCGAGTGGTAGACACAGAATTAGATCCCCTAGATTTTGACAATAATTTCTATTTCTTCAGCAGTGATTGTTATGTTGTTAAATACAGGTATCCATATCATAATAGAAAAGATTATCTACTTTATGTTTGGCAGGTGAGATAATGTATATTACTTAAATATAATTTGAAAAACATAGTTAAGTTAAAAATAATAAAAATAAACTTAATAGAAGTAATTTTATGAGAATAGTGTACCTCAAATTAAGGGGGACGTCTACCTCAAAAAACACCAAAAAATCATTTTTTTGGTTAAAGATACATAGTACAAATTGTTCTATGTAAAAAGGTATAATTACCATGTTCCTACACATCTGGAAATACTTTTAAAAATTAATAATTGAAGCGTAACCGTGATAACCTAGATGCATCTTAAAACTTTTTTTTAGGTTATTTAAAGTCACATCAGCAGCTTGGTTATTAGGAACTATGGTGGGTTTTAGCACATTATAATTTCCAGACTCGAGCTGGAAATCAAACCTGGGACCTTTGCTTAGTAGGCTAGCACCCTAACCACTGTACAACAGAGGTGGCCATCTTAAAACTTTATTCAACGTTTTCAGTAATTTAAAATTTTACGTGTATTGAAAGTGAAGAAAAACCATAACTTCAGTTCTATGATAGCTAGAGTCATAATATTTTTACCAAAGTGTTTGTAATTAAACTATAATGTCTTAGAAGGCTTTTCATGTATTACTCATCTGTTTTTATTTTACTTTAGTATAATGTAATAATATAATTTAGCTATTCACAAAACATGAATGTTTTATTTCAAATGTTTAGAAAAACACTTTTTGAGAATGTACTTTAAAATGGACATCACAGAGGGTAATTTATTCTTTAATTTCACACCAAATTTAAGTAAGTAAGTGTAAAAATTAGAGATACGATTTTTCTATGAAAACCCTATTTTTTTTACCTCAACCCCTACTGTTACAGTTCTAATGAACTTATTGCACTTACCATTGGAACTGTGTGACAAAAAAATTATATGAGCTTATGATTAGAGGGCACAGTAGTAGCGGACTTCAAATGCTTCTTGTGTGTAGTTCAGTGCTTTATCATAAAACTTATCATATTTAAAAATGATTTGGATTAAATGCGATTTTACTCTTGTCATTGAAATGGCAAGTTTCTTTTTAAACGTAATTAATTTTGCTACTTGGATCACAGAATTTTAAAATTGTCTTATTTTTTATCCAATTATTCTTAGCAGAATACTTGTTAATATTTTGTACAATACAAGTTCTACATCTACTACCACAGAAGGTATTGAAAGCTATAAAGATCTAAAATGAGGTGTTTTTAATTGTTCTAGGGTGCAGACAGTCCGCTGAGGTTACGAAGATCAGCATCGTTATTAGCCCGTTCATTAGATAGTAGATTACATGGACGTACAACACAGATAAGAGTTCCTCAGGGACATGAACCATCACATTTACGTCGCTTGTTAAGAGGTATGAAATCTTCTAATGAACAAATTTTATATTTTATAAACTGTTTTCAATAAAACTAAGAATAAAAAAATGACAAGGTGTAAATGAAACCAATAAATTCAAGAAGCAGAACTCTAATGGTAGCTGCAATACATACCACAACAAACAACATGCACATGATTTCTTTCTTTTGACATAAATAAAAAAAAAATAATACAGAATTACCTTTAGAGTATATTAGTAACTTAATAGAATGTTGTATTTAAATATTAGTATTTGTCTAAAAATTTAACGGAACAAAATCTAAAGCATATTATCAACACAGGAATGGTATATTTTGAGAAGTGTTACTTTGACAACTTTAGTGGGTAACCACCTTTTCATTTTCACTTTTCCGGACAATTGTTTGTGGGAGAGGGGAGTGCATCAAAGAATAAACCCCCATAAAACTATAAAAATGAATGATGTCCACTGTTATCGAAAGTGTTAGTAAAGGACTGACCTTAATGACAGCTTACAGGTGTAAAAATTACTTTTAAGTATGCCTGTTAAAAAAAAAATAGTATTGTACCATAAATAATAAATGTACTGATCTGATCTGAGTAAATTTGAATACAGTATAAATATCTTATTTTCTTATGATGAAAAATAAATCGGATTCCCCGGACATAGAACGCCCGGCTCTGGACTGTCCAGAGTACTCCCAAATGAGTGGTAACTCTATGTGGGAGGCCAGGAAATTTTAACCACCATCAATAGAAACAATCTGAATACGCATGATTTGTATTACCTCTTAGAACTTTGTAATCTGCTATTTTACAAAGATTTGGGATGCTCATCTCTCCCATGGTCATCCTATACCGCATTGTCTGGTTAGCTTTTAAGTAAGTACCTGTTTGATTGTTCAATCATCTGGCATCTGCAACAAATGACTACAGCAATCTTCCCTATACTTTTAATAGTTGATATTACCCCTAGCACATTAAGCTCATGTCTAATATTTTCATTTCTTTTATGGTCCAGCAATCAATTACCTTGCTTAACAAAATTTCATCTCAGCAGCCTCTATTCTTCACATCTACTGAGAAGGCACTGTCCAAGACTTTAAACCACCCATTAAAATTGGTAGAACCAAGATGTAATACAACTTTAAAATAAAATTGTCTCCTTCTGCACTTTACTGACCTTTAATGTTTTCCATAAAGTGTATATACACCTTTGAAACTTTCCCAATTTAATATCGGAATCTTGTGCACATAAGATACATCACATTCCGAGTAAATAAATAATTTCCTGTTCTAAAAAGATTTGATCTAGTATTAAAATTAAAGTTCTTTCTTTTAACTTTCATCTATCAGGTATTCTATTATTTTACAATCATCCGATTCCCACTGTATTTTCAGCAGCAAACTTTTTGTCATGAATTATGACAGGGGCACTTAGCAGTACTGCCTTGCTAACCCAATCACTGTAACTTAACATTTCAAAGTAACATTCTACACACTGAGTGATATACTTTTAATATTATGTGTATCACTTTTAGTAATATTTTTTGGTATATTAATTTTAGTTCTTGTTTGTTGGTATATGGTTTTGGTAGGTATAGGGTTGACCCTAAATCTTTTCAAGAATTTTAAGTTTTAATTTATACTGAATAAGTATTAAAACTACTCTCTGGGAGGTATTAATAAGTAATGTTTAATGACCTGAAAGATTTCTTTAATTAACATGGAATTTTTATTACTTGATAAATTGCACTTCATAAAAAAAGGGGAATTTTCATGGTTAATTTTGTGCCCTCTTTGTATAGTACATTTGTTTTTGGAAGAAGCTTGTAAGGGGAGGGCGAGTAGGTAGAGTAGGGATAGTTTCAATGGGGCAAGTGTTGTCTCCTTCTCACTTAATCATCATTCCCTCTCTTTCTAACTGTATACTACTCTGTTACAACTACTACGCTAGACTAAAAACTAGTTAAAAACTTTATATTTTCTGTTGTCTTTTGCCTTTCTCCATCTGAATCCCATATCTTTAATAATTTTCTACAGTGACCATTTTCTTCCTTTGAAATTAATTTTCTCCCGTAAAACGGGGAGTAACGAATTCAAAGTTGGCCATTCAGCGTTTGTTTTATGAAAATCATATATTGTTCTTCTTACAAGACACTTATCAAAATCGTCCACTTCACTCTTCACTTTCCTTCTCATTCTTTTCATATTTGGTGTTCTGATTAGCACATCAGGGTTTTTTTCTTTTTCTTTCAAAATTCTTTGAACTGTACTACGTGAAATCCCCATAGCTCTAGCTACACGATTATGCACATCGGTCAGTAAAATTGGTCCGTTTTGTTCAGCTTTTTTTTTTCATAAAATTGTATACACTGACTATATACTCCCTAGCCTGACCGCATATTACCTGCCTTTTCCGTAAAAACAATAGGTACATAAAACAGTAGGCCTACTACCGAATGCACGAGTTAGAGACCTGTGAAGGGAATAGAACAACAAAAATATAAAATTACAACATACAGTCAATGTTTTTAGGATTTATAGTACACTTAGGCTCTTAACGCTGCTATGGAGAGACTGATCACTTCCCTTCGATGTGCTTCCCCCACCATTAAACAGAACAGCTCAGCGGCACAGAGCGTTGGTGGGAGAGCTTCTAGCTAGAACAAATGACCTGTACCAGCGCCCTTGGCGGGGGCACATCTCACCACCACGTAGCTATGGTCCTGTGAAAAGGCTACCTGACTATTGCATTGAGAAAGAGTGTAGCAAGTTGTACAAAAAAACTGTTTTCTACAATGGTGTTATTAATACTGTGTTAAACAGTTACTAAAAAGTATATAAATGAGAATATTATTTGTTGTGATAAAATTACCCATTTCTGAATGGGATTAGCATTAAAAATATTAAGCTTTCTTTTTTTATCTAAAATGATAGTAATTTAAAAACCTATCACAATACACTTTAATAATGTGTATTTTTTCTTTATTAGGGAACATGATAGTTTATTCTGGCCAAAGATTGCCTAAATTTCATGGTCCGGAAACATTTGATCATAATGGAGCAAGATTATTCAAGGTATGTATACTTTATAACTGTATAATTATAATTTGTAACTGATTAATCTACAATACAGTATTTTTTTTTTATGAAGGAGGGATGTATTTTACATACAGTTTAATACATTAAACTGAAGACACTAGATACTTAATAAATTATAATGTGTAACTCTAAATCCTTTTATATATTTTGTATGAAATTTAAGTGCTGGATGTTTTCCTTCAGCCAGATGCACTAAATTGTTTTTAATCCCTAATGTGTGTACGTTACAATTTGTTCAATTTAAGAGCAATAAGCAAACCTATAACCCAATGAGATGATATGTATGACATGTATAGATAGTCTTGTACAGACTCAAACCAACCATTCCCAAGATAATATCACTAATTTGAACCCCAATCATCACGTACTCCAGTAACCACTGTCTAATATTCAAATTTATATAAAAGTAATAAAATTTAAAATACCTGTTCTAGGATATGTCTCCAAATATTAGCTGTTATAGCCTGATTTTTGTAAGGAGAGCACTGGACAAAACATGCATCTGCATTAGTATAGTCTTGTATGTACTGCAATTGTGCAGTGCATGTAATCAACAATGAAACAGCATGCCTACAAAATAAAATGGGTGTTGTCAATTTACAACAATACTATGACTGTACATCTAACTGTAGGTCAAAGGGGTATGCAGGTTTGAAGCAATTATGCGCATGCGTAGCCCAGTGCTCACAACAATTGGCTTGGCCTTTAAAACAATGACTCATGGTGATGACTTCACCACTAAGCCAGGTTTAGACTAGGTTTGAAGGATTAAATAGCTTGTATCATGTTATTATGTTAATGTTGTTACGATTTGGATTTATTGAGGTAAAAGTTGATACTATGTGTGAGCATGTTTTTTTATTATATAGGAAAACACAACATATTTTCCTATTTTTACTTTCTCTTGCCTATATTAATATAGGAAGGAAAGTATTGTTTTCATGTCGATTTTTCGAAATCGAGTTTTCACCGGATCTATACGTTTTCAGACCCCCTGAACCCAAAAAACATGTTTTTAGCAATTGGTCTGTGTGTGTGTGTGTGTGTGTGTGAACAGAATATCTCAAGAACGGAACATCGTACGAACTTGAAACTTAAGTTACGTACCACCACCGGACTCGACACGAACATTTTCATCAAAATCGGTCAACCGGAAGTGGTAGTTTATTTGTGTAATTTTTCACTTTTTTGCGATTTTCTCAAAAACTGGTCCTACGATTTTTTTTAAAATCGCCTGGTTTACTCAATTTTTTATTCTCTACAAGATAGGGTAGGCGTCATGTTTGCTGAAATTCTGGGTGAGGCTGTTTTCATGTAAAAACGTTGTTTTTTTAAGATTACAGCTTTAATATGCATTTTAGCGCAAAACTTTATATAATAAAAGTTGTAGAGAATTAAAAATTCTACAACTTTTATTTCAAACAATTTTTTGTATAACGCTTAGTTTAGCGGTAATTTGCGATTTTCTGTTTTTTTTCTCACAAAAATGTGTGAAAAATTGATTTTTTTAAGATTTCGGCCTTAGTTAGCATTTTACGACAAAAGTGTATATAATTTAATTTATAGAAAATTAAAAGATCTACAACTTTTATTTAAAGAATTTTTCTCTACAGAGCCTAGTTTAGAGAGAAAAAGTGATTTTCCGTATTTCTAAGCCAAACTGAGGTTGATTTTCATTTTGCATTATTCACTCATGATTAAAATAAGGTTATGTTTTTGAGGTTAGTTTTTTGTTTATTTCTAATATTTTATTAATAATGTTAGGTTTATTGTTAATTATTTGCATTGGCAAGAGAAAGTTGTGTGAGTGTTTCACACCAGATTTTTATTATTATTTATTTATTTACTTACCTCGCATCAACTGCAAGGTCATTAGCGACGATGTTGGGGTGTAACTGTGCGTAATAAGGATGAAATGATTTTTTGTAACCTATGAAAATATGCCGTGCCTAAGTGGGATTCAAACCCAGGATCACATGATGAGAGGCGAGCATGTTACCAACTATGCCAATGCGGCCAGCTTTTCCTATTTTATTTTTATTACTTTGTGTCTTTCACTTTTCTTTAAATTAATAATTATTTTCTAAAGCATGCCGAACTAAGTTGCATAATATTTCTTCCCTGCTGACAATCAAGATATTCTTAGCAGGGCAGGTAGTATTTTCATTCATAATGAATTGAATTGTACATTTTTATTTTATTCTTGTATAACAATTTGTTTCAGTTACTGTTAATATGTTATTTAAATTATACTTCATTATTGCACAGAAATAAGTAAATTATTGTTACTTATTTTTCAAATTTCTACAATAGATTACTCTGGTTTTACCAAAGTAAGTAGTTTTTCAACTGCTTGTTGAATGGTATTTTTCTACTGAAGCTTTTCTTTTACCTTGTGAAGCACGTTAAATTGAAGAAACGACAAAAAAACCATGTAATTTTTCCTGTTACTGAAAACCTAAAAAGGTTTTAAAATGTGTCAGTTTTTGTTAATTTTTGAACACACTCAATCGCAGAGTAACTTTGGTTTCAAGTACTTATTTAGACATTCAGTATCAACTGTAGTATTGATTATGTATCTCTAAATGAAATGTACAAAACACAATTTTTACCTGCAGTCATTATGCATGAAGACCAGATAAAAATTTCCCTTTTTCTTTAAATATTTATTGAATAGGTATAGTATTTTACTTTAAATACATTGAAAATCTAGACCATCCCTCAGTTCCAAATAATTTAGATTAATAAATTGTCACTAATTATTGTTATAGAATTAAAAATAGAAACTGTGTATTTTACAGGTAAGAAGTGCTTGTCATGGTGATGGGCAAGCTATTCAAGTTCCTCTTTTAGCTTCATCATTAAATTCTGAAGAAGCTTATATTTTGGAAATGCCATCACTAGCGTATTTATGGTATGGTCATGTAAGTGAATTTTTCTTTTGTGTATAATTAACTTTTAAAGTCAACTAGTTTAAAGACATTTTATTCAATCATATTCCACAGGCTTTGCCTCGCTGCTGCGACTGAATTCCTTTCAGTAATAATTATTTTTGTATTTATTTACTTATTGGATTCCATATTTTTCATTACCCCTCCTAAGTTCTGGTTCAATCAACTGAGGGACCATATTAATGTATTCTTACTTTCTTCAATCAAAACATTTTTTCGGATTGAATGTTCTTCATTTTATATCATGATTTAGTTTCAATCGATTTCCTCTCAAATTTGTCCTACATTCCTGGATATTTAATTTTGTATCTGCTGTTATAAATTTATTTCAGTCATTTATCGTTTCATTTTCAATCTCATGTTCTACCAATTTTTTTTTTAAACTTTATTGTGACTAGTCTAAGACTAACTAAAAATTTTGTACTGTACATGTTCTCCAAATAACGAAATAGAAAAATTCTTTATGATTTATCAATTTAGTAATTTCCTGGTTTTGATTAAAGTAAATATATTGGCAGCTTCATGTGCACACGACTGGATAAACATTGCTTGTGATCTGGAGCTGCATTTGTATTGTGGGCTAGACAAGTAGAGGAACTATTGTTGTGGATCACTGGCAGTGTCCTTTTAATAAAAAGGTGGTTATTTATAATGGTGTCTATTAAGTATGTTTTCACATCATTAACCACTGTTTATGGTACCTTCACCTTAATAATACTGATATTTAACATCCCACTGTTTTGCAATTACTGCTAATGCAGACGAGAAGGATGATAGATGACGATGAGTTATGAAAAATGCCACACCTGACTGGGAATGGAACCCGAGACCCCGGTGTGCTGACCACTACACCAACGGGCCGGCCACTACACCAATGGGGTGGGGATGAAAGCAGCACTAATTTTTTACCCCACAAACTGCACATCAAGAGCTGTCTATATCCATACGTATTTTTTCTTTTATTAATCTACATGCATTCAATGAGTTTTTGTAGATAACCATAAAATATAAAATTTAATCATTAATTTTATAATTATAACAATATTTTTTCCAAATTGACTACTTATTAATTACAAATGTTTCTGAATTTGTTAACAGAGTGCTTCACCTTTAGAACGTTTAGTTGGAAATGAAATTAGTATTATATTGTCACCACATAAGAAGATTATCATAATTGAAGAAGGTAAAGAATTTCCCGATTTTTGGAACCCATTAGGAGGACGATTGACTTACCCACATAGTTACATCCATCATCATACAATAGTAGTCCCTCATCGGTTATATCATTGTGTTCTTTTGACAGGCCATCATTCGTTGAGATTGGAAGAATACGATTACTTTGATCAACATGTATGTATTAGTTACATTTTTTATTTATTTAAAGAATTCAATTAGTGCTTTAGTTGCACTGTTTTTTCTGATCTATTCATTAATAACCTGCTTACTTTCAATTTAAATCTGATTTTTTTGCCACTGATTTCGACTGTTATAACAACATTTTTATAATTCTGGCTATAGTTTACAACATAATGAATGATTTCACACTAAAATACAGAATAAAATTTGAAGAGCTATGGATGACGGTGCTATGAAATATTTCTTCAAAAACTTAAGTTTTTGTAATTGATGACTGTGTTAAGTATCTATTTAATTACATAAATGCTCTATTTCTACAGTTTACAGAAATATTAGTGGATAAATAAGCTATATACTGCTTAATTTTATGTTTTGTAGTGAATAAAGGCTACAAAAAATAGTTCTGTTTCTTATTACATGGTCAGCCAATTAAATGACTAAATCATTTAAGAACAGAAGAGTAGAGGTGTAAAAGACACTAGTCAGAGATATCTCCTCTAAGAGTAATGAATTTCATTATACAGCCAGACCCTGTGGTGAATAAAGTGAAGGTGTCATTTGTAGGGTGGAGAGTAGATGCTTTTCAGATAGCCTGGCTTGCTGATTAGCATACTTTTCAACTCAGTGAGGAAGGCAATTAAAAGTAACCTTACTCCTCATTTTACTTAGTAAAACCTCTAGAGGTTCAAACCAGTCTTTTGGGTGATGACCTAAACAACAGTGGACAATGGTGTCTATACACAAAACAACATTTATCTTCATCTAAAGAGGAAGTATTTCTTTAAAAATTTATCATACCATTCATCCATTTTCACAGGATACAGTGTTCAATCAAGATTTTTTGTGAGTAAAGTTGGTTATGTACATAAGAAAAGCGATATTGAATTGTATTCATAAAGTGTATGTACAAATATGAAAGAAATTAAAAAATTCACAGAAAAGATGGGAGCTTGTCTTTGATCGCACTTTTCTCAAAATTATATTTTTGACAAAAAAAAAAATTTTTACCCAGCACTTTCATCAGTAACTCTTCAATAAATAGGAGTTCATTTTGGTTCATAGCAACTCTTCACTATTGTTAAAAATTACTAATTTTTTTTGTAAAAGTAAAATTATGTTAAAAATTGCTGTAGTTTTCCAAATTATTTGTTAACTGAACTTGCATCATATAGTTTTCAAGTATGTAAAGTACCTTCACTGATTAAATGCTTGTGGAATCAAAAGCTGTTATAAAACAGTAGATACTACAATGCTTTTCACCATTGTTAAGCTCTGCTGTTTCACGTGTTTAGACCAATCAGAACATTTACCAGCGTTGTCAAATTGCATGAATGTATCAGCCTGACAAACACTATGGGTGCATGCGTACAAGAGGCAAAATAGTTCACTCATGTCTTGCATCTCATAATGAAATCGTTAACATGTAATACTTTATAATATAATCAGCTGGTTGTATGTTCATAAGTTATTTGTTATTGAAAGACCAATAAAAGGGCTGACAAAATATATAATAGAGCTACAAGAGCAAGTATTGGCAACGTTGCTGGCAAGTCATTGGCTAGCTATGAAGTGGGTAGGGGGCAATATGTACATTCAGAGCTCATCAACTTTGAAAAATAGTATAGTCTTTGAAAGTGCTTTTTATTCAGCAAAAAATGTTGATAATTTGAACATTGTTGTCAGCTAGTTATGCCTAAAATTCAGAAGTATGATTTGATAACATGTACTGTGTACATTTTCATTATTAGTTTTAACTTCCTCATCCCAAAAAATAATTAAAACACAATAAGTTACTTGTTTTTATAACCTGTTTTTTTTTATTACAGAAACTGTTTGATGATGATGTTAGTATTATTGATTCTGGTTATAATGTGTACGTGTGGATGGGGTATCATGCTTCTCTACTAGAAAAGGAATTAGCTCTTGAAAGAGCTCAAGATATTCTTGATAGATATGCTGCAGGAAGACCTGAAGAGGCTGTTGTAGTAGCTGTAAGAAGAGGATATGAACCACCTAGTTTGGTGAAACTTTTCCCTACTTGGAGTATATCTCAATGGCCTGTAAGTAATTTATTCAAAAATTAGATTGTAAAAGCAACTATAAAAAAACTCTGTTCATCATAAGAAAGATATGTCATGATATGACATGTTACTGAATCAGCTACTAAAGCGGTGACTCAGAAAAAATGCAACACTTTTAATGAAAACATCACAACGATAACTGATACATGCTTTTAACTATAGGGTGATTCAAAAAGAGCGCCGGTTTTGATATATCAAATTAAGAGATTTATTTTATTGAAAAACTGAAAATAAATACATCAACAAGTTCATCTTACCTTCCGATTTCATGTATGAAAAATGATGTCATGCATGTATCCTCCTCTACTGCGCTGACACGCATCAACTCTGTCCATGAAATTGGATATTACTGCACGACAAGTTTCGACTTCCATTTGCCCGATAACCCGTCGAATTTCCTCCTTCAAGTCATTGATGTTTCGGGGTTTATTGGCATACACCAATGACTTCAGATGACCCCAAAGATAAAAGTCACAAGGCGTCAAGTCACACGACCTTGGTGGCCATGGATGGTCGGAATTACGAGAAATGATGCGATCCTGGAACCGTTCATGGAGCAACAACATTGTTTCTCGTGCAGCAACTGAATTTTATACGGGTGATATTGGAGATCGTAACGAAGAATTCTCCGTACAGAAGAACATCGTAAACCCAATTGTTGAGAACGGCGACGTATTGATTTTGCTGGGCTAACAGCCACACTGTCACGAACCAACGCAACGTTCTGCTCAGTTCGGTCAGAACGACGACATCCAGAACTTTTAAGGTCGACTGTTGAACCCGTCTCAAAAAACTTTTTCATGAGCCTGCGAACTGTTGATTCATTCGGTGCTTCATTACGTCCTAGAGTACCGCGAAGTCGCCTGACAGTAGCCGCATAACTCTCTCCACTCGGGTAAAATGTTTTGACGATTAACCACTCGTTGTGCAATAGTAAACTTCTCCATGGTTAGACACAGACTGCGAGAGTACTACACTGCGAACAAGAGAAACTACAACTGAATCGTCAATCGGAATGTTCTCCGAAATAGAAGTGAGGTCTAACAATGTTGCCAACCGATAAACAAAAATTTACCAGCCGTTTAAAAACCGGCGCTCTTTTTGAATCACCCGTTATATACAGAATTAAACAATAGAAATTAAAAAAAAACAAAAAATACTATAACACTAAATTCCTAATTGAAAATAAATTATAATGCTCGTAAGAATGATTCCAGACAATACGTGTCAAAAGCGAACTGGAAGCACACTGATATACATATTTTTGGTAAGCACAAAGAACATATCATGTTCTTTGTCAAAAAATGTGGAGACAGATTTATGGGTTTGGATTAGTCATCGTCAAATTCAATTGTGAAATAACGAGTGACTAAACTAATATTAGATGACAAATCATTAAAATAAAAATGTTTACTTTTAAAGTTCTCTTGTTTCATCATACAGATTAGAGGTAATACATATAACTTTTAACCACATTTATTTATGAGAAAGAATGGAAATAAAGTATAGGCCTTACATTTTTATAAATTTATTGGATTAGTACTTAAAACATCAGTCATGATAGGCCTACGATGTAGGACTAAGTTTCATTTATAAACTTTCTAGAAGTATTTTGTATTTAAATAGTTTTGAAAGTATTTTGTTGTTACTTTTTAATCAGTGTGTACACATTTTTAAATAATGAGCATGCTCAGTGACTTCATTATTTGTTTACTCGACATATATCTTTCTTACGATAAACCGAGTATAAAAATATTTTTGTGAGATAACTCTCAATTGCTCCATTTCTGTGGTTGGTAGTTGAAATAAATTTTATGTCTGGGAAAAATAAAGGAGCTTTGCTATTTAGTAAAATACCAAGTCAAAATCACAAATTTTAGAAATATTTTTCAATAGATTTCATTTTAGCATAAGTTAAAGATGCTACAAAATTTTGTAGTAAATATAATCTTCATAGTGGAGGATTCAATATTATTGAAGCCGTAGGCTAAATTTTCTGAGCAGCTCTTTAATTTAACTATTTCACCTACTTAACAGAATAATAGACAAAACTATTATTTTTAATGGGTATAATTCAGGCTATCTTATTCAATGTTAACTTAGATACATTTTTCTTCAAAACCAGAACGCATTTTTAAACCAGAGTTGTTTTTTCTATTTTTAGGTATATGACACAAATCCAGATGAAGAATTTGATGATGAAGCAATTGACATAAAATCAATAAAAATACCGGATATTGATATTTTTTACGATGATGAAACCGATCACGATAAAGACAAACCATCACCCATATCATTATCGCCACCAACCCAAACATCACACTCAATATCTTCTAATACTGAAGATGTTGAAATTCATGAAGATTTAGAATCAAATTTTGATAAAGATACATCTTTACCATCAACTAAAACTACATCATTTACAGATGATAAAAGTCATGAAATAAATTATTTTACAAATACATTTGGTAAAATCAGTACAACTGGACATACATACTCAGATAAAGCAAATAATTATAATATAACAGACGATAGTATAGAAGTTGATGACATAGATGATTTCAGCGACTCAAGTTCAGAAAAAAATCATAAAAATGATAAAAGCGAAAGTAAGGAAAATAATTTCAGTTCATTGTTTACACATAGTGATGGCAACTTTGATTATGAAGATTATTAATACTTCAAAAAAATACACAGAATAAATTATGTATCTATTGTAAAAATTTTTTGTAAACACTAAATGTATAAACAAAACCTAATTATATGTTCTAATTTTGTAAAATATTGATACTAAATAAAATTTTTATGAAAATAGCACAAACTTTTTTAAGTGATTTTTTTATCATCATTAATAAAATAATCACAGTTTAATTTTATTAAAATTACCTCTTAAGTTTTGTTAATTTGTTTGTAGCACTATAAACAATTAGTCATTAGCAAGTATTTTGATTAAGGGAGAGTATTTATTTTCCTTAACTTATAAAAATTTCCTTTATCCTAACTCAGAGTCAAATCTCAGATGTCTTTCTAATGTTCTACCAAAGTTCCCAAGAGGGGTAAATAAATAAATAAACTTTATTGTTATGTAATATAATACTAACTGGACCCCTGTGAATTAATTTGAACAATAATACTAATTATTATGTTGCTTTGTATACCCCTAAATAAACAATTCCCGTCATGATAACAACCCTTCAAAACAAACTGAACTAGGTGAAGCCGCTGCCTGAATAGCACCATTAAAACTCTAAATTCAAAATTTTTGAATTTATTTAGGAATATCTCATTATAACGAGTGTTTTATTAAGGACGCAACCCTGATTATAAGACGATAGAAGTATTACATCGGTAAATTTTCTGTCCCCAATCGGTATGTTGGCAACAGTGTACTCAAGACCAACTACCTAAGACAGTTAAAATGTTCCAGTCAAGCATTAGTGTGGTGAGAGCAGTCGTTTCGTTATATTGTGTCAGCTATGGTTTTTTTCCAAGGAAGAATGTGTGTTTATTGTAGAGACTTACATGGCGAGTAAATCTTACAAATGTGTGCAAGATAAGTTTCAATTGAAATTTCCCTGTTCTGCTGTTCCGAATAAATCGTCAATATTGTGTTTGATAAATAAATTCTGTAGAACTGGGAGTGTACTCGATGAGAAACCACCTCGCCAGCCAACAAAGTTACCCGCGGAAGTTCTCGAACTTTGTTGGCTGGCGAGGTGGTTTCTCATCGAATACACTCCCAGTTCTACAGAATTTATTTATCAAACGCAATATTGGCAATTTATTCGGAACGGCAGAACCCAGGAACTTCAGCTCTGTGGTCTATTATGCCAACCAGTACGCTGTTAAGGCAGCCAAAATAAAATTTTTATGTATAATTTCAACATCGACTAGTTTTAAGTTTAAACAGGAGTTTTCTAGTCCAGGTACAATTTGGCATGATTACTGAAATAAAGTACCTGATCCTACATATTATAGTACTTATATGTAAATAATAAAAACTAATCCAACAAAGATTATTATTATCCTTGAACTTATATCAGAACTATTGATGGGTGAGTCATTGGAGATTGATACTTAAGACTGGATACAAATGAATACTAGAAACAGAAGAGTATCTTAGTATCGGATTCAGACATAGCACACCGGCTTGGTACAATGTCTTTGGCACAGCTTAGTCCACTACCTAACTAACCCGTGCATGCAACTGACAACTTACAAGGTGTACAAAGTAGTTTTGCTTCACACTATCCCTAGGAACACGTTTGTACATGATCCAAGTACGTCTTCTATGACTCACTTGATAACTAACAGACCAATTTAGGTGTTTACTAAATTTCAGTTAAATTTTGGATGCTAGACGTAAACAACTGTATTCATTGGTTTCCATATCTTCTAAACTCCCACTTCATTTAAAACTACTAGTTTATAAGCGTTATCTTAGGCCAATTTGGATGTACAGCAGTCAAATTTACTGTTGTGCCAAATCGTCAGTCATTTTGAAAATACAACACTTTCAGTCCAAACTGTTAAGACAGATAACTAGTGCTCCGTTTTATGTAACGAACGATACACTACATATGTACTTAAACATCACATACATCAACGATGTGTTCCTGGGCATATACACTTGATTTAAATAGAAATTACACAATAATCTGAACCAGCTCATTATTGACCTAGACACACCAGATTTACCAAATGCTGCTATACGAAGCCTGAAACGACTCTAGATTAGAGATATCATGAGACATAAAAATTAAAGAAAAACAAAATAAAATTATGTAAATAATTAACAAAATTATGAACTAACTTGATGATTACGGTTGGAGTACTGTCAATGGGCAGCGATCTTCTCAATGTCTTGAAATTGTCAATATTTGTATACATTTTTTATCAAATTTGCTTGTTGTTAATTTTATACAGTTGCAATTATAAATATCTTGTTTAGTAAAAAAAAGTTACAGAAATAAATGAACTTTATCTTAAATTAATGAACTTTAACAATTATCTAAATACAAAAAATTAATATTAACTAATGAACAATGCTTAATCACGTATATTTGTTTTAGATTTGCGGGTTTTCTTCTTTTTTGGAGTTAATTTTTTGTATTTAACTTTAAGTTTAGTCTTGTGAATAAACCTTGCTTTCCTAAAAAAAAAAAAAAAAACAATACATAATAATACTCTTATAATACACAATCTTACAAAAAATATAGCTGTTGCTAAAATAATTGTGGTGTAGTTAATCTCTAACCACTGTTAGCGGTCAGTGGACCAGTCCCTCAATAGAGAGAACTTTGTTCCTATTGTTGTTTAACCCAAAAAATTGTTTCTTCAACGAGCTTATTACTGATGAGGTAATGATGTTTATAATAGAATGTGGTGAGATAAATCAGAAATTCACAATTTGAAAAAATCAAACCTCAAGTGCCTTTGTATGTTAAAAACAAGATAAAGATCACATAGAATCCTTGAACTTGTGCCTTCACTGCAAAAGTCAGTATTGGCAGAAATATGAACCACACACAAACTTCCAACAATAAATAGTAACTTTTTAATCCAAAATAAAGCCTTTCACACTCTGGAAGAAACCACACACCATATGCTTTCTTCCACTCAACTCCCCCTCCAATTCTCCATCTGATAAAAAAGCAGACCCCAAATACACGAACTTCTCAACTTCCTCCAGCACCCCACCAATCACAAAGGACTTATAAGTTGGTATTGTTTAGCTGCAACTCACTTCATTTGATACAACAGTATAAAAAATAGTTCTGTTTCTTATCACATGATCAGCCCATTATATGACTGAAGCATTTAAGAACAGAAGAGGTAGAGATGTAAAATACACTGGTCAGAGTTATCTCCTCTGAGAGTAATGAAATTTCATTATACAGCCAGACACTGTGGTGAATGAAGTGAAGTTATCATTTGCAGAGTGGAAAGTAGATGCTTTTCAGAGGGCCTAGGATGCTGAAATGGATACTTTTCCACTCAGTGAGGAAGTCAGTGGTTAACCACTTTACTTTTTACTTAATAAAGCCTCTAGACCAGCCTTTCGGCTGATAACCTAAACAACATACAAGTGCAATTAGTTTAACATTTAACCTAAATGTGACAGTTAAAAGGCCTATAATGTATGAATCACAAAATAATACAGACCTACTGAGAAATGCAAAAACAATACTTACATAATAATAAAATACGTGACCATTGTGGTACTGATCATAATTCCAGCAAACAAAAATATAAGTACGCACAAAAAAGCTGTTTCTGATGGAAAATATTTAAATATGATTCGTAACCGAGTGTCTTCCATCAAATGGGTGATAACTGAAGGAATTCTTTTTACTGTAAAAATAAAATTAAACATTTAAATTTACAGATAAATATTTATTAGTGTAATAAAAGAACCTAAGAACCTGCATATGAAAGAATAACAAAGTAGATGGGCAATGGATAATTCTAACAAACAAACAAGTCTATAAAGCAAACGGACCCATAACAGACATAATAAGGAAGAAAAAAAAATTTTTTTGGACATCTTATCAGAACACCTAAAGAAAGACTTTGAAACAAGATGATTAGATAACTCTTTCCATTGGTAACATCAGGAGCATGGATCCGAAATGTCAAATAAGACATGATTGAACTCGAATTAACTTCCGATGATTTAGAAAACAAAACAGAAATATTAAAAACCTTAATAAATAAGGAAAGTAGATTTGAAACAAAATCAGATGGAAGAAAAACCCAAGCAGGAAGAAATACAAAAATACCAGTCGTTTCAGAGGAAGTTCGGCAAGCAAGATCAGCCCAAATGAAGGCATACTGGCACAACATCAAGCTAAAGAATATGAAAAGGAAGAAGCTTTCTAAATTTGACTAAAGTGATCCATTGTGGTCAAACAAAAAAAAAATACAGTATCATAAATAAAACGAGAATGAGAGAAATTCTTGGTATAGAAAGAAGAAGCCTTATTGGCTTATTGGCTTGCATAATCAAAAAACAGAAATTCAATGATATCTGGATTTTAATGTCTAATTCTGAACTCTACCATGAAATCGAGCCAATTACTGACATCAAGTGGAAGAAACGAATTTCATTCTTCGGGCATTTACTTAGAATACCAGACAATCGAGTAACTAAACAAGTCATTTCTATAATTAACTTATGGAAAAATCCTCCAATGTGGTTGACCGAAGTAAAGCAAGATATGCAAAAACTTAACATTGCAGAACAAGATCATTCATAAAATTCTGAACAGCTCAAGTTGGTTAGAGATAAAGAGACACAAGATTCGTCGAAAAAACTCGAGTTCCGTCGTCAATGATTTGTACTGATAAAATCAGACAAATCAGATCCCAAAATATGAAGAATTATTGGAAAAAGCATAAGAATCCTTATACCAAACCAAGAAGGATTTTTAAATTCAATTCAAGTAGTCCAATGAGGCCGTAAAAGAAAAAAATACAGAATCAAATCTGTAGATAAATTTAAGTACATACATACATACATACATATCCAGTGCCCATTCCAGCTATCGCCGGGTCTGGGTGTTCACCAAGGGTTTCCATCTTCTTCTGACCTCCACCATTTCTCCTCTTCTACTCATTCCCAGTTGTATCCCTGTTCCTCCACACTCTTCTCAAATTAATCCTTCCATCTTTTTCTTAGTCATCCTCTTGATCTCGTTCCGTCCACCCTTCCTTCTTCAATCCTTCTGGGTAACCTTTCCTCCCCCATTCTCTTCACATGGCCATACCATCTTATCCTCATTTTCTCCACCCTCTCCCTCATACATTTAGCTCCACTCTAATCTCGGTATTCTTTATTCTATCTCTCCTTGTCCTACCCTTTATTGCTCTTAAGTATTTAGGAAAATCTAAAATCTCTTAAGTTTAAGTAATAAGGAAAATTAATTGAAAAAAAAATGTCAAAGCTTCAATGGATGGGAGAATTAGGAAAATGGAACAACTTTTCTTTAACTCTAAGGATCTTTATAATAAAAGAATAATCACAAACGGGACACAAATGTTAAATCTTGAAACAATGGAAAGTAACATCTTTCAAAAACTTTACATCACAAATATTATGGAAAAAGGATTAAGGTGAAATAAACCAAATAACTTTACAATAACATTGAAAATAAAGAGGAAGCAATCATAACAAAAAGCACTAGATGTTCTAGCACATGATGACATGTGAAACAAATGAACAAAAACCGTTAAAAAAAACAATATTTTTGATATTTGTAATAACAAGATAAAAAAATTTATCCACACACAATAACTGTAAATGGAACAACTAATGAGACTTAAGGAACAAACCGCCAAAACAAAGAGGACTTTCAGAAGAAGCTGGGAAAAGTAAATTCAATAAAATGAAGGTGTAATGCAGAAAAAATAAAATCACAGAAGGTAAAAGATCTGGATGAGATGTAGGAAGGAGGTGGGGGGAACTCAATATTGTTACCAGGAAGTCCACAGCAATGAATTCTTGTAAAAAAAATACAATTTACACAATCTTTAAATGCTATAAAACCATAATCTTAACCGAAGCACTTTATGTATCGGTAACGTTAAAGTTTACTTTAATAACCACTTAACAAATATGGAGAAAGCTGGAAGATTAACAGCAAGAAAAATTTTCAAGGAAAAGACCATGAAATAAGAAGAAACCAGTTTATAAACACACAAAGATCAAATGAAAAAATATATTAAACTTTTCAAAACAACAGATGAAATACAAAAACAGAATTAAAATGTTTGCAAACATTCACAAAGAGGATTAGAACAGAAAAAAAACAGTTAAAAGAACTGTTAAAAGTTATTACTTTTAACACAAAATACCTATACAAACTAACTGACTTTTCTGGTTCCTAAAAGCAACTTTTAATGTAACTGAACTTAAGATACAAAACTTAAGCGACAGGGAAGTTGGACAGAAACTACACACAAATAAAAATTTCAAGCGAAACAAAAAAGTAGGGTTTGCATTAATTAGTCAGAACATCAAGAAAAGAAAGACACAATAGATAAGAGATTAACTTCAACATCAAGAAAAACTGCATTCAGAGTTTTTAATGATTGCAACTCAATATGCTAAATGTTGACTGGCTCATTAGTACTTTATTTCATTTTCATAAAAAATTAAAATCTAAAAATTCATAAAATTATTTGATTTTAATAATTAAAGTATTTTTAGCTAAACTGTGTTAAGTTTTTTAATACCACAAAATGATTAGGATTTTCACACAAGCCATTCTAGCAACATGATGTAAAAAACTAAAATGTTAGACATAAATGCCAATACATAACAAATTACATGCGAGGAAAAATATATTATTTGAAAAAAATCATGACAATTATAATGAGTTAATAGCAGTACCTTCAAGGAATATCCATTCAGTTTTCCAATATAATTTTAAATCTCTTTGATGTATAATACACTCCCAAATTCCTGAGTCATTCACATGCAAAGGTCCAATTTTTAAATTGTTAATCTACATAAAAATAAAGAAGGTGTTTAGAATAATGGTATCCAGACTAATAGTATTGTGACACTTATCTCTAAGGTCCGTTTCAGGATCTGGGTAAATTAAATAATTAACTAACTATAGTTTAGAATCACAAACAAATACCGGGTGGCCCATATGTTGGTTTCCCCATGAGATGGGACATTTCATTTTGATAAGTTGGTATAAGTGTAATGTTGGCAGCATCATGTACAACATTCATTAGTTGTGTGTAACAGTGGCTAGTGTGAGATACGTCTCCGCATAGTTACTATTTTTTTTCTTTGTAACGGTACTTTTAAAATGTTTACAACTGAACAACGAGTTTAGTTGGGGTGGAAGCACCACAAAAATACTGCTAAAGTACTGGAAGAATTAAGAGATAAAAATCCAGGTGTGTCGTTACCAACTCGGCAACATTTACGAAAATGAAATAAAAAATTTGAAAATACAGGAAGCGTATTAAATGTCCTGAAGTGTGGTCGTCCACAATCGATTGGCAATGACGATGACCTACAAAAGGTTGCTAAAGTGTTTGTATCCAGTCCTGGTAAATCAACTCGTAAGGAAATCATGAACTAGCATGCAAAGGATGATGAAGGAATTAAAATTGAAGCCTTTTCATGCATCTTTACACCAAGCGCTTCATGAGGACGATAGTGACTGGCGATTGGAATTCTGTGGGACAGTCGCTATCTGTGCAGAAGCCGATCCAAACTTTCTGCGATCAATTTTATGGTCTGATGAGGCATGTTTCAAACTCAATGTACGTGTTAATCGGCATAACTGCGCGTACTGGTCGGATACAAATCCTCATATTCTAATTCAAAAAGAGCTTAATGTGCCTGGTGTTATGGTATGGGGAGGTATTTCAAATACTGCAGTGAAAGATCCTTTTTTTTTGAGGGAAATGTTAACTCGAAAAATTACTTACAAATGCTGCAGGAAGTAGCATTTCCCGAACTTGAAAACAATCCTGTTTACAATATTCAATCGCTCATCTGGAAACAAGGTGGCGCCCCAGCACATTTCGTTATTGAAGTTCGTGAGTTTTTAAATTCCAAAGTTTATGAATGGATTGGTCGCTGAGGTACAATTGAATGGTCAGAGCACTCGCCAGACTTAACGCCATGTGATTTTTCACTGTGAGGCATTGCAAAGGAACTACTGTATTCTTCCAACCCACAAAACCTGCACGAGCTAAAAAGTTCAATTAAAATTGCATTTGACAATGTAAATGAAGATAAATGTTACTGTTGAAAATGTATGAATCAGTTTTGAGTTGCTGTATAAAGTAAGTGCAGTTTTCTTACAACAATAAAATCTTAAAAACTAGTATCACAGGCAAGAGAATAAATTTAGTTTTAACTTACTACAGATAAAGGCGTAGCATAATAATGTTTCCAAATTTTGTGATTATGCATTACAGATAAATCTAAATTACTGTATATATAATCCAGTACTAAACCGCCACATTTTAAAGTAATAAATTGCGTAGCTCTAGAATGCTTAGTATATTTATTATCTTTTACAATTACAGCGGTTATTTTTATAACAGATTTTCTTTGGTCAAATCTTGATTGAACAACACATACATAAAGACCACAATCTTTGAGCGCAGCAGATTTTACACCTGTAAAAATTTAAAATTTCAAAAAATTCAAATAAGAATAAATTGGCAACTAAAACTACCTACTCATAACAGCAGTTTCTCCAATATTACACTGCATTTTTTCATCTGTAAATCACCACATATCATTACCTACACACAAGCCCAAGGCTTATGTAGGCATCATCACTCAATAAAAAAAAAAAAAGAGATTACATCATGAGTGAATTACAAAACCGGAAGGTTTTATTTTTTTTTGAAAATTCACAATTCTTAAGATACTGAGCTAATAATCTGAATAGAAGGCAAAACAAATTGGTGTAGTGGTTGTTTAGGGCATCAGCCAAAAGGCTGGTTTGAACCTCTAGAGGCTTTACTAAATAAAACAAGGAGTGAGGTGGTTTACCATTGCTTTCCTCACTAAGTCGAAAAGTAGTTTATGCTTATCAGCACGCCAGGCCCTCCGAAAAGCATCTACTTTCCACTCTGCAAATGACACCTTCTTTTTTTTCAATACAGTGCCTGGGTTAATAATGATGAAATTTATAATTCCCGGAAGAGATATCTCTGACTAGTGTCTTTTACCCCTCTACCTCTTCTGTTATTAAATGCTTCAGTCGTATAACTGGCTGACAATGTGATAAGAAACAGAACAATCTTTTGTAGCCGTGGAGCTATAGTCGTTTGCACGTTCAGTTGACACAATGGATCTTATGGGAATCGCCAATGCTATTAGCGCAACTAAAAACAACAATTGAAGGCATTTGTACATAAAAACATTTTTTAAACCTCTATAGAACACGTATTTTTTAAGGTAGAACTACAATTCAAGTTTTGCTTAACAGTAAAAAAATTATGTATTATGTAGAATGTTTTTAAAGAATTGTAAAAATCAAAAAAATTGTAAAAACATTTTCTTCTATGGGGGGGGGGGGTTTAAAATGAATATCTTATCTATTTTACTGCAGACCTACTAATGCCTTCTCCACATTCCCTCGCCAAACTTTTTAAATACTGTGTGATAAATGTAAACAAATGATCATCATCACCATCATCTGGGTATCCTTCCAGCAGGCCGGGTAGGATTTGAGTGGACGATATGCCTCCATCTATCTCTATCTTGATATACCTTTTGTATTCTGATATCCTGTAGTGTCATTCTTTTTGTTAGGAGATCATCCTTGATTTGGTCAGTCCATCTTCTTCTGGGGCGTCCAACGGGTCTCTTTCCAGATACCTCCATGTCCACGTACTGTCTGGGGATACGTGCCTCTGGCATCCTTTGTACATGTCCAAACCATTTGAGTCTTGTGGTACGTAATCTTTCTTCCATCGTTAAGGTCACCTGCATATCTCTTCTTATATATTCATTTCTGACCTTGTCTCTTCTGGTCTTCTGCAAGGCTGATCTTAAAAATTTCATCTCACATGCCTGTCATTTGCTAATGTCCCCTTTCAATAAGACACAGCTTTCTAGGCCATATATGTCATTTTTGGAAGAAGATATGTTTTAAACATGGTTTGTTTGGCTCTTATGGGAACTGTATTATCCCAGACTAAGTTCCGCACTTGGTAAAAGAAGGAGGATCCTTTATTCACTCTATTTACAAATCTAAAAAATCTTTCCCAGTACAGATATCGAAGAAAATATTTCACATTCGGAATCCGCATGTAAGGTTGAGTATGAACTTATAATGTTAATTATAAATTAATAGTCATATAGACTCCTCTAAATTATAAAGGTTTGGTATCGATGGGGCGCCGAGGAGGGGAATGTTATTGGTTATGATAGCATTGATTGATCTACAAAGCCGATGTTTGTGTATGTGCTAGTAGCAGTCAGAGCCCCATATGAAATATACTGTCCTATACTGCTCCGTTGTGTCAACTGAATGTGCAAACGATTATAGCAAATCGAGTGCAAATAATTTAACACTCTACCTGCCTATTATGAGCCCATGTAGGCATCATCAACCAATAAAAATTAAAAAAAAAATGTATAAATAATCCTACACTTACGTATAACTTCAGCTTCAGGTGTAACATCTTTCAATTTAACTTCTGGTTTAATTAAACGGCCATTTTTTTGCCAAAACAATAATGAATTCGGCGATTCTTTTTTAATTACTATTAGTGTAGATTCTGAACAATCGACTTTAAAGCTACGACCAACTAACACTTCTACATTATAAGAATGATATCTTAAATTATTTTCGATCATAAGAAGTGTTTCTGTAAATAAAATTATTATTTTTTTACAAGTCAAAAAAGTATGTTTATGTATCAACGAAATGGCATGTATATTAAAAAGTATGTATAAAGAGTAAGTGTGTAAATAAATTATTAAAAAGTAAAAAAATTTAATATTTTTTTATTTTTAATTTTAATCGCTAATATATTATGTTCGTTGCAATCTGTTCAATTCAGAACAATAAACAACCCCATGATCCAATGAAATGAGGATGATGTGTATGACATGAAAATGAAATGTAGTAGTGTACAGACCCAGGCCGAACATTCCTGAGAGAGTATGATTAATTGAACCCCAACTATCAAAGTACACCGGTAACTACTGTCTAGTATTCAAATCCATATAAAAATAACTACCTTTACTACGATTTGAACCATGAACCTTCGTCTCCAAAAATCAGCTGTTAAACAGCTGACTCACGGCAACGACTATACCTCTAGACCAAACCGGTGGGTCTATTCTAATAAATGAGGGAAGTTTTATGAAAATTACGATGAAAAATTTGGAGAAAATTACAAACAGTCTCAGGAAAAAGTAACAAATTTAATCAAATAATTATAATGAGCACCTTTTCTGAACGTGCTTAATTTATAAAGTTAGGGTACATATTAGAATCAAGTGCTGTTGCACCTACTACTCACCCTATTCCACATCCTATAATGATTTTCACCGTTGGTGACCTCTGCTATTCCACATATTTAGAACAATCAGAATGTTTGCCAGCGTTGTCAGATTGTACGAATGTATCAGCCTAACAAACATTATGTGCGCATGCATATAAGAGCCGCAGTAGTTCACTCGTGTCTACCATCTCGTACTGAACACATCGATTATAGAGTGCGTTAACATACAATACTTTATAATATAATCAGCTGATTATTTGTTCATAGGTTATAATTGTTATTGAAATACCAAAAACATGGCAGACAAAATATATAACAGAACTACACAAGCAAATATTGGCAACGTTGCTGCCAAGTCATTGGTTAGCTATGAAGTGGGTAGGGGACAATGCGTACATTCAGAGCTCATCAACTTTGAAAAATAGTACAGCCATATTTTTGGTCTCTGGCACATTCGACAAAGTTATTACCCAAAAATAAATCTTTATAATGCATCCTGCAGTTTGAAATATTTCTATTTCATATAATGAATTAATATAATAATTTCACTAACCTTCTTTTTAAACTGCGTCACCTTTATTTTATTCCTACTTACACGTGTTTCGGTGGATCCACCATCATCAGAGTAAATGAAAAATTGAAACTAAAAATTTTTTTCATTTATTTAAAATTTACAGAAGATGATACATCTTCAGTCACTTGTATAAAAATTTTTAGTTTCAATTTTTCATTTACTCTGATGATGGTGGATCCACCGAAACACGTGTAAGTAGGAATAAAATAAAGGTGACGCAGTTTAAAAAGAAGGTTAGTGAAATTATTATATTAATTCATTATATGAAATAGAAAAGTTATTATCCTTATCCCATCCTTACGCATGAACTTGTAGTCCGGTAAAATTTAGTCTCCATATTAACGATAAAGAGTTAAGTAGTGTGAAGGTGATTAAGTAATCTATTCACTAATTTTCTTATTTTTAATATTCATGAATTGAATAATGTCAGAAAAATTGAAATTAAACAAAAAATAATCATGTACCTGGTGACAAATTGCCACATGGGAATACATTACATGAACCTTTATTCATTTCTGGTCCAGTACAATACCGCCCAAATACAGATGGTTTAGGATTTTCACAAGTACGGAACCGTGTTCCATGTCCACCACCACAAGTAGCACTACATTGCCATTTTGCCCATTCGCTCCATTGTCCATCAACGGTTCTTCGCATTAAACTTTCTATTTCTTGAAAACAAAACACATCAATTATTAATTCTAATGAGTCTAAAAACATTACTACAAAATAAGAAAAAAAAATTTAAAACACGTTTTTAGATTTCATTAAAAAAAATTACCTTTTGTTTGTTTTGTTTTAGATTGAACATAATTAATAATGTTAAATGTAACATAAGAATTAAAATACATTGGGAATGAAGCATGTACTATAAGATTGATATTAAAGTAGTAGCCACAGGGAACTACTTTAGAACTAGTGGTAATTTATTATTTATGTTGGATTCAAGAGTAAGGCGGAGTGCACACCTATGCAATACAATATTTATCTTATGCAACAAATGTCTGTTTGCTTAATAGAAAACACATTGCTGGTGAAAACTTGCCACACACCAGTCATACAACGACATATATCGTAAGATATTTATAGTGTACAATATGTTCAGCTTGTCTTTTGTGATGAATATCTGTAATACATTAGGTGGCCTGACACCACTGTTTAAAGTTTGCTTAAATTATGTCATTACAATATGAAGGATGATCCTGTTTTTATGATATGCTTTGTAAATGAGGTATAAAAATATCCATTCATATATATGGAATTACCAATTAAAGGATTACAGTAAAAGAGAAGTGTCAGATCTTGCGTGGAAAGAAATTGCAAAAGTAGTGAATAATAAAGGTAACTTATAGTTATTATTATATGTTTTATATATATTTTCAAGTTTATAGATGCATCCTTTTTCTCTAAATTGGAGAAAACTAGATTTAAAATAAAATAAAAATTCTCAGGTTTCTTTCCGTATGTCTCCTTGAATTTATCTTCATGCAGCGATTTTTTTTATATACAATAACTGAGCTGTGGTGTGCATTTGTAAATTATTTGGATGAACCCAAAACCTTCTGTTTATCCAACTATTTCGCCTTCTATGGAAATACCAACAGGACACTACAACATCCTCTTTACTTGAAGAACATTATACAGAGCCAATTAGTAAGATTATATCGTACAAATAAATATCGTTATCACACTGGTGTGCATTCATGTAAAATATAGGATAATATTGTATAAGATAAATATCATATCGCGTAGGTGTGCACTCCGCCTAAGTTTTCAAAACCATGTTGTTGTTTAGGTCAACAGCCGAAAGACTGGTTTGAACCTCTAGAGGTTTTACTAAGTAAAAAACGAGGAGTGAGGGGGTTTACTATTGACTTCCTCACTGAGTTGAAAGAGTAAGCAGGATCCCAGGCCCTACGAAAAGCATCCACTTTCCACCCTGCAAATGACACCTTTACTTTATTCACCACAGGGTCTGGCTTATAGTGAAATTCATTACTCTCAGAGGAGATAACTCTGACTAGTGTATTTTACACCTCTACCTCTTCTGTTGTTAAATTGTTCAGTCATATAATTGGCTGACTATGTGATAAGAAACAGAACTATATTTTGTAGCCCTGGTACCAACAGATTGAGTGCAATTAATTTAACACTCCACCTGCCTGTAATGGGCAATCCAAAACCATATCATCATGAATTACAACTATTGGATGACATCATGCATGAAACGATCCTCTCGCTCTTTGTCCCACTAACAAGTGGATGGCTTTGTAATAATAATCATATTTTCTGTTCACCATATTCCCAAATAGTGAATTGATTTTATATTTCTCTGATCGGTTGATATTTGCCCATAACAGGCAGGTGTAGTGTTAAAATGTTTTAGTTGATCTGCTAGTTCCAGGGCTACAAAAAAATAGTTCTGTTTCTTATCATATGATCAGCCAATTATGTGAATGAAACATTTAAGAACAGTAGAGGTAGAGGTGTAAAAGATACTAATCAGAGTTATCTGCGCTTAGATAATGAATTTCATTGTACAGCCAGACCCTGTGGTGAATGAAGTGAAGGTGTCATTCACAGGGTATAAATATATGCTATTTGGAGGGGCCTGGCATAATGATAAGCACACTTTCCCACTCAGTGAGGAAGGTGAAGGTAAACCACCTCACTCCTTGTTTTACTTAGTAAAGCCTCTAGAGGTTCAAACCATCCTTTTGGCTGATGACCTAAACTACAACAGGTTGAGTTTGTCATTACAGTTATCAACAACACACTGTAGCAATTTTAAAGGTTTATATTTTGCATTACCTGGAGGGTTGAAATTAGAGGCCCATATTAATTCTCCTGAATTAACAGTAATGGTAAAATAATAATAAAGAAATAACGATTCTTTTGCTTCGGGTGCATTGTAGTAGAGGGATTTATTCTCATTGATTTCCATATGAAACGAACTATAATTTAACCATCTGAAAAAAAGAAAACATTACAAATACATAAGATTATGTAACCAGCAGCTAGGTTGATATACTGTGGACAATTCGAACTGGCACAACTCTTGCTCTACGTGTACACACAGTTCCGCATAAAGTATATCCATAGCCTATTCTTTCAACTAGGTCTACAAATTTTAATATACGCAAATGCCTACAACCTTATTTCAATGTACAAACATACAAATCATTATTTCATTTTAAAATATGTATTTAATTTGTCCCAGTAAAAATTAAAATTATAAATTACAAGAACTAAACTGCAAAAACTCACCAAACTATACTCTACAGATGCATGCAAATAACTAAACAAATTGGTCAGAATATAATAAACAGAAAATCATATATGAAAACAAATTAGTTACATCATTATGTCTGACAGATGATTAATGACAAAAGTGAAAACAAAGCGTAGTGATCGTGCGTGAGTCACACATTACAGTAGCGATTGTGTACTTTTGTGACTGTACCATCATTATATGGCAAGGGGCGAGAGTGGAGTAGATAAACACCGAAGCTGCTTGTGCCAATTTGTCCAACTTGTCCAAGGTATACTTGTTTACTATACATGCTATATATGTCAAAAACATCTGCCTAAGTGACAAGCGACTCCATGGTATCTCACCCTTTCTCTTTCTCTCTCTCTTTGGTGTTTTTTTTAATCTTTTTTTATGCAGATACCTAGTTACATGCTGTAATCAGCAACTTACCATGGTCTAATTTTATCTCATATCTGGATGCATAGTGTGGGGTAATTATTTACGGGGGTAATAAAGAATTTTAAAAATTCAGAAGAAAGCATTAAGTGTATGTTGGGGCAAACCAACTAAATTTATGCAGACCATTATTTAAGGAACTTCAATTGCTTACATATTTCTTTGTACATTTTCTGAAGTGATAGGTGTAAAACAAAATACCATTTTACAAAATTTAAATGTTCACAATCCCAATACAAGAAACGTAAAAAATCCCTTTCATGAGATAATGCGTCTCATAGGGAAAAACCATTAGTGATTTATACATCCGCTCTTTAAGAGAAATCAAATGACACTATTTTTGTTTCTGATTTCCGACTTTGATCTCTTGACTTCCGGTTAAAACCAGAATTTCAAACCCAATCCAGGCCCACTATCTTTTTGTGTAGAATATGAATCTGAAAACCATTTGTTGCTATTTCTTGTAGTTTCTGACTTTAATTTCTTGATTCCAGTTTTGGGCTACTTCCAATTGAAACCGAAACTTCAAACCCAATCTAAGTCCACTAACCTTTTGAGTAAATTATGAATCTGAAACCATTTGTTGCTATCTCTTGTAGTTGCTGACATCTGGGCATGATGTGAAAAATAATTATTACAGATAGATGAACAAAGGAAAATGATAGATGACAACTTTAAAAAGTGCCACCAATTAATTCCTATTTAACAATCACAACAAGAAATTGTTAGAAAAATAAAAAAGTATTTTTTTTTAAACAAACAGATTATCACATTTTTTAAAGCTAGTGGTAATTTGATGTATTTTCTAACTATGTAAGTAGGTTTTTTTAAAAAGGTATTTTGCTTTACATATATTATCACTTCAAAAATGTGCAGGAAAGGAACAGTAAGTAATTTAAGCTTCTAAAATAACGGTTACCAAAGCAGATGTGGGAATATAAACTGCAAGGCAGAAGAGCTCTGGGTAGACCAAGGAAAAGATGGACCTGAAGAGAGTGATGTCGGAACAGGCCAAGGGCTAAACCATGAAGAGAAGAAGAAGAAGAAGAAAAATATAACAGTCTGCATGAGGGTCGGTGGTTTGCTTCCACCACACACCGCTTGCTTTTTTCAAATTTAAATAAATTTTCCATATTATGCTGATAAGAATTTACCCCATAGTAATAGCATACCATGCCTATAACAGGCAGATGGAGGGTGAAATTACTTGCACTTGATTTCCCAGGTTCGAGTTTCAGGGCTACAAAAAATAATTCTGTTTCTTATCACATGGTCAGCCATCCATTATATGCAATTATAGCAATTATATGACTGAAGCATTTAAGAACAGAAGAGGTAGAAGCGTAATAGACACTAGTCAGAGTTAATCTCCTCTGTAAGTAATAAATTTCATTATACAGCCAGACCTTGTGGTGAATGCAGAGAAAATGTCATTCACAGGATGGAAATTAGATACTTTTTCATAGGGCCTGGCATGCTAATAAGCATACTTTTCCACTCAGTGAGGAAGATTATGGGAAACCACTTCATTCCTCGTTTTACTTAGTAAACCCTCTAGAAATTCAAAGCAGCCTTTCGGTTGATGACCTTAACAACAACAAATAGCATATAGTGAAAATATTGTGTGAAAGGAAAAAGTGACGTCCAGTGTCTTGGGCCAGTCTAAGCTGGTGGGAGTAGTCTGTATGGAAAGGTCCATTTAATAAGGAGAGGGGTGTGCGTGAGTAGTGCGTTTTCAACTTGGGAATTTTGTAGTTGAGTTCTAACCTTAGCGTATTGAAATGATTAATTAGTTATAATTAGTTAGTTATGGAAGTGAAGTGTTATTCTACACAAATGTTATAATCTATCTTTGTTGTTCTATTTCATGTATTTATTTTGATCGTTTACTATATTCCTATTTATCGGATTTTAATTTCTAATGTAGTGTCTTATATAACTCAAAGCTGTTTACTTTCTATTGACTCGGTTCCGTTCTGAGTTCATATAAAATGAGTGAAAATAGGGGAAAAATAAAGTTGGCAAAAAAGGTCAAGTTTTGCATAGTCAAAGTCGTGAAATTATTAATAATGTGATAATGTTTTTTGAGTGGGAAGTAAAAGAGGGACCTGATGTATCAGTGAATGATAGAAAGTGTGCCATTATGGAATGCGTCTTACAAGCAATAGGGATTTAAAAAAATACTTTTCCTGACTTACTTTTTAATTTATTTCCGATTGCATACATGTCAATACATTAAGTTAACTGTAAGTCTGGTTTTCACTTCTTATAATAGTAACTAATAATATCAGGCAGAGTAGTAGTGTTCAAGCTGTCGTTGTAATGCGGTTCGGCTAGTATTACATGTGATGTGGAGTGGAAGGGGAATTCCTTTCTCACGACTAAACCAGATATTAGTCAGAATTAAACTAAAATATGCTGCTGTTATTTTATTCTGTACTTTAGGGCATCATTATTGTGTTCTCAAATTGTTCGACACACAATGTAAATTATTACAATTTTAAAAACTATGATTAATAATACTATTAATAATGATTAAAATTCTAAGTAACTTACTTTATTACAAATTTGGTCCACTTTAGGTTGTTAATTAATCTACCTGGAATTTTAGTTCTGTTAGTCTTGCAATTACCTCTCTCAAAATAAATATACGAGTTATTATCATTTGATGGCTGTTCTAAGTATATTTTCATGTTCACATTGTTACCCGTAGTCTTTGTTTCATAGTATGTAAACAAATGTATGTTTGCATTAATTTCATTACCTGAAAGTTGATGTACATACGATATAGTAATTTTTTATTATACAAACATAATTTTTTGTTTTTTGTAAATAAATAAATAAAATTGATACCTACACAATAAAAACTTATCTAAAATTTATGTTAAAAAGTCTGGTGTGAAACACTCACATGACTTTCTCTTGCCAATGCTAATATTGAACCATATAACCTAACATTAGTAATAATACATTAGAAATAAATAAAAAAACTAACCTCAAAAACATAAACTTATTTTAATCATGAGTGAAATGATGCAAAACGAAAATCAACCTCAGTTTGGCTAAATAATACAAAAAAATCACACTTTGACGCTAAACTAGGCTCTGTAGAAAAAAATGTGTAAACAAGAGTAGTGGATCTTTTAACTTTCTATAAATTTTATTATATACTTCTGTTGTAAAATGCATACTAAGACCGAAATCTTAAAAAATCCTTTTTTTACAGATTTTCATGAAAAAAAAAAACAGAAAATCACTAATTACCGCTAAACTAAGAGTTATACAAAGAAATGTTTGAAATAAAAGTTGTAGATTTTTAAATTGTCTACAACTTTTATACTCTTTTGCCCTAAAATATATATTAAGGCTGCAAACTTAAAAAGCCATTTTTGAGAAAATCACAAAAAAGTGAAAAATGACAAAATTAAACTACTACTACTTTCGGTAGATTGATTTTGATGAAAATGTTCGTGTTGGGTCCTCTAGTGGTACATATCCTAAGTTTCCAGTTTTAACTTTGTGTGATGTTATGTTCTTGAGATTTTTTGTTCATGCACACACAGACCAATTCCTAAAAACATGTTTTTTTGGATTGAGGGGGTCTGAAAACGTGTAGATCTGGTGAAAAATCGATTTTGTATAATGTATAAGCAAGAGAAAGTAATAAATAACTATATATAGGCAAGTAAACTTGTGCAGGGATTGGCAATGATACCACAACTACAGCAAGGAAAGATAACTTAGGGAAACTCAATGGAGAAAGAATATAAACACTAACAACAAGAAAAACCACCAAGCTAACAGATAAGTAAAATAACAATTATCAAAACAGGAGTTCTATATGACTTAATAACGCTGGCAGGCTACTCAGTTTACCTACCAACTTGTCATACGGCTGTCCCAACTGGATCAAACTATCCAACATAACAAAATATTCCTCTTAAACGTTGATATATTCCTGTTGAATATATCAACCCTGCACCCATCAACAACATTCATAATGCAAACACATCTCACCTTATAGCGACACAGTTAATGGAAAAATACCAGATAATTTAGTATGTACAGAGTAAAAATTGTGTCTTAACAAATATGCTATGACTTTGCAGTAACTCATTCTAATTTATAGATAATGTTATTAAGAGATGAATGGCGTACATATACCATATGTTGTCACGTATATTGTTAACTCATTAGTTTTAAAGTGTTTTATCCAAAGTGATGCAGGATGAAATACTGTAATATTACGTTGATTAGATATTTCCATCTGAGGTCCTATAACAGCAAAAAACAAAAAAAAAACATAATTTTAAAAAACTCTTTCATGAGATGACGTGTCTATTGGCAATTTTTAAAAAGGCTTATCATTGGTGTATGACAAAAACTATTATTGATTCCTGTTTCTACTCTTTAAGAGGAATCAAATGACACTATTTTGTTTCCAAATTCTGACTTTGATTTCTTGACTTCGCTTTTGAGCCACTTCGAGTTGAAAACGAAACTTTAAACTCAATGGTTTCTGTATCTACTCTATAAGAGGAGTCAAATGACGCTGTTTTTATTTCCAAATTCCAACTTTGATTTCTTGATTTTTGGTTCTGGGTCACTTCCGGTTGAAACTGGAACTTCAAACCCAATCCAGACCCACCAACTTGTGTAGATTACGAATTCGAAAACTGTATGTTGCTATCTCTTGTAGTTTCTGACTTTTGATTTCCTGACTTCCAGTTTAAGGCCACTTACCGTCAAACTGGAACTTCAAACCCAGTCTAGGCCCACTAACTGTTTATGTAGATAATGAATCGGAAAACTGTTTGTTGCTATCTTTTGTAGTTTTTGACATCTGGGTGTGAAGGACGGACAGAAAGGACAGATTGATAGATGGCAATTTTAAAAATTGCCACCAAATAGCAGAAGATAAATGGAAATATTCCATTAATGCATTTACATAATACTGTATTAGTAATAAAATTAATTTTAAGCATAATAAAGATAGGCAATCTGATAAGTTTTAAACCGACAAAACAATTTTACGGTCAGCAGGAAAATAAAAATAAAAACTATTAAATTTCATCAAGTTATTGCATAATTTTTTTCTTCTGTTTATTACACAACTCGCCACTCCATTGGGGGTTCGCACAGAGGGGTTAGGTGGATCAGAACACTAGAAGTGCGAGCACTGTAACATGTAGTGAAATTTGGATGTCAGAGGGTTTAGGTGGAACAGGATATTTAAGTGAATCAGAGCCAAAGAATGGCCAGCTAGTGAATGGCAGTGTAGTGGTCAGCGCAACTGACTTCTACGCCAAGGATTCCAGGTTTGATTCCTGGATCAGGTCTGTATTTTTTCATTACTCATTTTTATTTATCACCCTTCTTATCGTCTGCATTAGCAGTAATTGCAAATAGTCAGATGTAAAACCAAAGAAAAAGAAAAACATACCCTCAACTTTGCCAAGAGTAAGCCTGGGAAACTCAATGTTATTATCCATGTATAAATAAAGGTCACAAGGTAGAAGTATTCCTTCTTTACATTATGCTCTCATTAACTCAAAATCTGCACCCATACATTTCAAAATATCAACGTTGGTAACATGACTGGTCCATGAAACCTGGATCATTCTATTGAACACCCACATCTTGAATGCTGTTAATTTATGGACAGCATACTGAAGGTTCATGTTCCCACACAATACCAATATATACAAAAAACCATTATGTTCTTATTGCATTTCTAGTATATTTTAAAATAAGCACTAAAACAATTACAGGAGTTTTTTGTTCATAAAAATACACTCATATTGGAGATACACAAAACCCAAAAATTACATTAAAAATATCTCTTATTTAAAAATCACTAGATAAAAATTATAACTCAAATACCTATATATAGCAGTGAAAATTCACACAAAATTAAAAGATCAAAGACATTCTTATTCGGTTATTGTATTTGCAATACTTTAAAATTCATACAAAGTAATTTTTATCTTACAGATTTAGGTTTTTAATAAGTAAGGGAGTTAACATATTTTATACCCATTTATGTGTTAATCAAATTTTACTGACCTGTACAGTTAAAATGAACACCAAAATAATTATCCTTGGCAGATGCAAACGAAATGAAATCAAATGACCACTGCTTATTCAAATATACTTTATCTTTAACATCACTGATTGATTGAGACCATTCAAAAAATGGTTTTTTAATGTTTGTGCCTTCAAATAGAGATATTGACTCTGTACTTATAACAATTTGAAATTCTTTCCAATAACCTGATCTAATGATATTTGGTACATTGCGATTTTTTAATACTGTAGTTTTACCTAAAATAAAATAAACACATACAACTTATTTTCCAAATTGATTTATAATGTATACTTCACACTGAAAAGTATTTTAACTGGTTTTTTATATTTTTGGATAAAGTAGGTCATTGGAACTAATAGGCTTATTGTATTTTATAGCTAGATTACTAGAATTAGCTGTATGGGGTTGGCAACAACATATTTTTACTTTCTCTTGCCGATATGAATATTTAGGAAGGAAAGTATTGTTTTCATGTTGATTTTTCGAAATCGACTTTTCACCGGATCTACACGTTTTCAGACACCCTGAACCCAAAAAACATGCTTTTAGCGATTGGTCTGTGTGTGTATGAACAGAATATCTCAAGAATGGAACATTGTACGGACTTGAAACTTAAGTTACATACCACTACCGGACCTGACATGAACATTTTTATCAAAATCAGTCAACCGGAAGAAGTAGTTTATTCGTGAAATTTTTCACTTGTTTGCGATTTTCTCAAAAACTGGTCCTACGATTTTTTTAAATATCGCCTGGTTTGCTAAATTTTTTATGCTCTACAAGATAGGGTAAGCGTCATGTTTGCTGAAATTCTTGGTGAGACTGTTGCCACGTAAAAAAATTGTTTTTTTAAGATATCAGCTTTATATGCATTTTAGTGCAAAAATTTATATAAAAACTAATTTATAAAACTTTTATTTCAAGCTTTTCTGTATAACGCTTAGTTTAGCGGTAATTAGCAATTTTCTGTTTTCTCTCATGAAAAATTGATTTTTAAAAAATTTCGGCCTTAGTATGCATTTAACAAAAAGTGTATATGATCAAATTTATAGGAAATTAAAAGATCTACAACTTTTATTTAAAGCATTTTCTCTATAGAGCCTAGTTTAGCATGAAAGAGTGATTTTCTGTATTTTTAAGCCAAACTGAGGTTGATTTTAATTTTGCGTCTTTCACTCATGATTAAAATTAGGTTATGTTTATTGAGATTAGTTTTTTGTTTATTTCTAATATTTTGTTACTAATGTTAGGTTTATTGTTAATTATTTGCATTGGCAAGAGAAAGTTGTGTGAGTGTTTCACACCAGATTTTTTAAATGATAAATATTTGGATACTGACCTGACTCATCAAAATGTACTAACGTTAGTCGATTACTCTCATTGGCTCCTCCTACAGAGAAACAAAAGTAATCGTTTACAATTCTTGATTTCATAGCAATTATAATACCATTATAATTCGATGGATCCCAATTTTTCAACCAAAAATTAATACCAAGTTTCCTTTCAATTGGTAGGATAATAAATCTGTGTTCAAATTTGGCATTGCCTTTTATAATAATTGTACATTGCACTGCAAAAAAAATTAACAGTATTAAGATTAATATATCAGGTCAAATTCCAACATTAGTAGAGTAACCAAACCAGAATATCAATACACATCTAAGATGATAGTCAGGAAGGGCCTCTTAAAATTGGAGAAAGAGACAAGGAAGTTTCTGAGGAAAATTTTGAAACCCAAAAAGATGATGGTGAATAGTTTAAAAACCATTTAGAGATTGTAAAATTTGTTATTTAAATGAGATTTGTTATTTAAACTAACAGATAACAGAAAAATAAAGCACACAACGTAACTAATTACTTCCTGTGCTGTACAAATTTTATCTTTAATGTTATCACATTACAAGATATTTACTTAACGTTAAGAAAAAAAAATAAAAAAAAATTCATCCGATGTGCGCGGATAATCGGGAGTTGACTGTATTAAAATTGTGATTGAACTTAGCGATCCATTCGAGTTACAAAAAATGTTCTTTGCTTAACGAATGAAACTTGCTATATACTAATTGAAACATATTCTAAATACAAAATAGTACCAGTAGAAAGAGTTCATACAGTAGGCCTATTATAAAACATCAGATCTGTAGCTGGTTGTTTTGACTGAAGACGTTGGTTGCGTGAAACATGATTACGCATCCTTTTTACTGAATTTTAACCCGAAGTCTGTTTATAACCGCTGCATGGTTCTGTGGGATTTACTATAATACAGATGATGAGAAGATGATACATGAAAATTAATGATGAAAAAATGCAGACCTGACTGGGAATCAAACCTGGAACCCCTGGTGTAGAAGTCGGGCACGCTGACCACAACACCATGGGCCAGCCATTATAAATAATCCATGGCTATTTCTCTAACACATGTAAACTATTTCATATAATGAATTAATATAATAATTTCACTAACCTTCTTTTTAAACTGCGTCACCTTTATTTTATTCCTACTTACACGTGTTTCGGTGGATCCACCATCATCAGAGTAAATGAAAAATTGAAACTAAAAACTTTTTTCATTTAAAATTTACAGAAGATGATACATCTTCAGTCACTTGTATAAAACTGATTTAAAATTAATTTATTTTAATTTATCCCTTCTCATATTTACTGTAGATAGCAGCAGCAGCAGTCAATATCACTTCATCATTCCTAAATTTTATCTGTTCATTCAAAATGTCCTGCTTTTGCTCTTTTAAATATTTATAAATATGGAACATCTCATATTTTTCAATTTTATTTTTATTCTCTATATTACATTGTTCTATTATATTGAAATGTTCATCTATTTTACCAAATTTATGTTTTTCTTCTTTTATATGATTGGTATAGGTAGATATGATGTAGTCACATTCCAGTGCTTTTTTATGTTCATTATACCTCACTTGAAAATTACGACTAGTCATACCAATGTAAAATTTTTTACAATCCTCATTACCACAATTTATTTTATACACACCCTTTTTATTGCTTAGTGTTTCATTTATATTATTTTTAATTATATTTGTGGACAGTAGTTTTTTATTATTACATGTGTATGCGATTTTATAAAATTTATTTAATGTTCTGTATAATTTATTGTTAATAGTTTTATTGTATTTTAATGCAATAAATGGTTTATGTTTTATTTTATTATCTAATATAAGGGTGGTTCTCAAGTTATTTTTAAAATGTAGTTTGTTTTTAATTTTATTTATTACTTTATTTATTTCTTTTTCATGATACCCATTCTTTTGTGCTATGAATTTTATTGTTCTTAATTCATTTTCTAGTAGTTTTTTATCTTTTATATAATTATATGCTCTGTGAATCATACTATGGTAAGCTGCCATTTTATGTGAGTATGGGTGGTTAGATGACTTATTTATATTTGTTACTGGTAATATACTTTTACGAAATACACCTGTTGTTATTTTACTATTACCCTTGATTAATTGTATGTCCATGAAATTTAATTTATTATTATTTTCAAGTTCCATAGTGTGGTGTAATTTATCATCAAATGTATTTAATTTTTTTAAAATAACATCCTCTTCATTTTTATATGTCTTTTCCAATATTACCAGTATGTCATCTACATATCTGTGCCACATTACTACATTATGTGTGTGTTCTATTTGATACACAGTTATTTCTTCAAAATATTGTAAATAAATTTCAGACAAAATAGAGCTTAATGGTGCTCCCATAGTAAGTCCATCTTTTTGTTTGTATATTTTTAGTTTCAATTTTTCATTTACTCTGATGATGGTGGATCCACCGAAACACGTGTAAGTAGGAATAAAATAAAGGTGACGCAGTTTAAAAAGAAGGTTAGTGAAATTATTATATTAATTCATTTTATGAAACAGAAATATTCCATATTTATAAATATTTAAAAGAGCAAAAGCAGGACATTTTGAATGAACAGATAAAATTTAGGAATGATGAAGTGATATTGACTGCTGCTGCTGCTATCTACAGTAAATATGAGAAGGGATAAATTAAAATAAATTAATTTTAAATCAGTTTTATACAAGTGACTGAAGATTTATCATCTTCTGTAAATTTTAAATAAATGAAAAAAATTTTTAGTTTCAATTTTTCATTTACTCTGATGATGGTGGATCCACCGAAACACGTGTAAGTAGGAATAAAATAAAGGTGACACAGTTTAAAAAGAAGGTTAGTGAAATTATTATATTAATTCATTATATGAAATAGAAATATTTCAAACTGCAGGATGCATTATAAAGATTTATTTTTGAATGAACATGTAAACTAGTTCAATATGGGAAACTTACTTGTACAATAAGCCACTAATCTGTTTTATATACAGTTCAGCCGTTCTTAGTTTGCTCCTACTGTCAACAAACCAAAGCGAGCTACTATAGGGTGCACGCTAGAGTCCGCGACTTTATGGATGTTGTATTCCTATTAAGTTTATTATGTTTTAAATTATAAGTACTTAAAGTACTTAAAACATCAGTCATGATATGATGTAGGCCTAACAATTTCATTTTTAAAAATACTTTTAAAAGTATTTTGTATTTAAATACTTTTAAAGTATTTTGATGTTACTTTTTAATAAGCGTGTACTCATTTTTATATAATGGGCATGCTCAGTGACGTCATTATTTTGTTTACATTAGGAGCAAACTAAGAAAGGCTGGACTTTAGGTATAATATTTTTACTGTTTTCAGTAGATGCCTCATGACTTATTTTTGACTCGTAAGTTGTCATGTTAAAACTTAAATGTTTTTAATCCCTACAAAAATGATTTATTTTTTTTTTAATTGACTGATGATACCTAGATGTATGTGTAGGTAATAACATTCAAATAAAAAGATGCCAGACTTGACCAGGAATCGAACTCTGGGCCCCGGCATACAAGCAAGTTGTACTGACCACTACACTTAAACAACTAAAAATGCATCAGTTGTTTTACAACATCAATAAAAATTAATAAGGTATTACCACAAGTAAATGTGGCTTTTCATGGTGAAATGAGGTATAAATTCTTTGTCAGTTAGTTGATGAAATGGGGCAAATAAATTCCTTTGTCTCAGTTAGTACACTAGCAAAAACCTCAACAGTATTCTGTCGCAATAAGGTTAACAACTTTTATTGTTACATGAGTAAAAAAAAAATCATCATTACTACTATCAATTTCGGAAAAAATTATCGAAAAACAAAAGGGATCATGACAGACAAGTGTTTTCAGTTGAAATAGGATGAGAAATCTGAATAAACAATTATCATTTTTGCCAGCACTGGGTATACATTTCCTACTAAGGCGTACTTACCAATAATAAACTATAACTGCTCATTTGGAAATGACACTTACAAGGCCTTTCACAATCTTCCACAAGACACAGATCAACTGATGCTAGAGTGCCATTTGTAAAACACCAAGGCCCAATGAAATCCTTCGATGGGTTACGACAATAATTAGAAGCGTTTACAATTGATTTTCCAGGATATAAGATATCATTTCTGTATGCAGGTGGTACCTGTAAGCAGAACACCTGATTTACCCAGAGATATTTTCTAGTAAAATACAAGGTGTGATAAAAAAATATAGAGAATAATTCTACTATGAATGAACTACAGACACTACGTCCATTTGAAAAAAAAGTCTCATTTGTAAAAAATTCAATAGCCTGGTTCTTTGAGATAATCAATATCAAGTTTGAACAAGTTGTGACTTGTCAGTTGGCTTCCAGAGCCAGAAGATTAAGGTCATGTTTACCATGTCTGTCATGTATCATGGATTTTGAACATTGGATTAACATTAATTTTTGTTTAAAGTTCCAAAAAAGTGCCATAGATCTCATGAAATGTTATAATTAGTGTATGGCGATAATATAATAATTCTGAAGACTGTTAACAAGTAGTAAAAGTGATTTAAAAGCAGAAATGAGTCTATTGAACACGAGGAATGGTTGCGATGTCCTTAAACCTCAAAAATACACGAAAACATGTCAAAAGTGGTAAAACTGGTTCATTCAAACATCCAATTGGCTATTCAAAAGCTTACTGAAGAACTGAACATCTTGTATGAGTCCAAACAAAGCATTTTAATTGATAATTTGCAAATGAGATGAGCAAGTGCGAATTCGTTTCCCAACTTTTGACGCCCTTGCCACACCTCAGTTTTTGATCCAGAGTTTTTGACTAAAAAAGTCCTTACCACCTTACTCTCCAGATTTAGCACCATATGACTACTGGCCCTTCCCAAAAATAAAAACTGTGTAGAAAAGAAAAAATTTTGAAGCTGTTTCCGACATTGAGAAGGCCTAAACAGAGCAGCTAAAGAACCTTCCAAAAGAAGCGTACCAGAAATGCTTCCAATCATGGAATCAACATTCAGATATGTGCATTACTAGCCACGGAGAGTACTTTGAAGGAGATTACTTCAAATTTGATGTAAGCTAATTACTTTGTTCGTAATAAAATTATTCACCATATTAAATCTACTACTATACGTATAATAAATCCACTACTACATGTAAATACTGTATTTATGAAATCCATTCAGTAGTAGGCTACGCACTGCCATCTGATTTATTTCAACAATACTACAGCTGGAAGTGTAATAGTTTCTCTAACAATTGCATAAGGCTAGTTGGCATAACAGACTTTTTTATCCTATACAAAATAATGATGATTCACGTTGAACTGCAAATTTTTTTGAGCTATTTTAATTGTTACTGTGTTTAATAAATTAAATGAAAACTTACAACATTGGGAGTATCAGAAACCCATTTCTGACAAGTTTTTTGACTGATTGTTGTTGCCAATTCGCCAATAAAATCCACTCCAGTTCCAGATTTCCGACATGCTGTAAAAGTAAAGTTATTTAAAAACCCATAATAATCATGGAAAAAATGTTCTGTAAAACTTCCCATCGCAAAATTTTTTTTCAATTGGAATACAAAATATGGTCGTTGAAGGTGTTTGATAGCATGGCTTAAATTACGTAAGAATGTAACAATAATTCATATTTTGGGAATGAGAAAAAGTTATTTCTTTACACAGGACCCTGCAGTAGAGATTTTCTCATTAAGCAAGATGCAAGGCCTCAAAATGCCACCCCTTAAATATTTTTTCTTTATAATAATCTTTAGAAGTTATCAGTGATTTAAGAAAAAAACTGCAGAAATAGTATTAGGTTATAATTGCCACCTCAGCTTTTAGAAGCGATTTATTCCAAACAACAACAAAAATAGTTTTGTACAGTCACATCACAAGTATTTTGGCAAATGCTCATCAATGATGCACCTGAACCAGAAACCAAAATCAAAGGGTACTGAAACAAGCGCGGATCCAGGGGGTGATTGTCCCCCCCCCCAACTGACCAATTTGTATACAAAAAATGTTGAGAGTTCAACCAGATAAAGCCTGAATCGGTATTATATGCACGTGATTTAAGTATTATCAATCAATCTTTGAAAAATAGAGCTCTAAAACGTTATTTTAAACTCAAAAATACAAAAATTTTCCAACAAGGACCCTCGGACTCCCCTTTGGTTGGGGGGGGTGTACCCCCAAAAACCCCCCGTTCGCCCCCTAAGTCAAAATCCTGGATCCGCACCTGTACTGAAAGCACTTTGTTAAAATATGCAATAAATCATAAATCGTATAAATCAATATCAGAATATTATAGACCAATATAGAAAAGCATTGTAAAGAATTATAATTATTGAAATTTCAAATTGTATTTTGATATTTGCTTATGTTTTAGACATTTTAAACAATGATAATCACCCTTATGGTGGAGTCGCCTCTCTGTTTCATAAGATGGCATGGCTCTATCTTCACACAAAACCAGAGTTATCAATTCCCCATGGCACAAACTCTAATAAATAAAACATTGCACTTGGTTCAGATGAGCTGCTGTTATCTAAAGTATTTAAAATTTTCCCATTTATTATTCATAAATATTCAAATGGAATCCCTAAAAACATTATGTAGCTTCTCAATTTTTAACCAGCATTCACGTATTTGCGTATGAATAGATTCTACTTACAATTTTTTAAAGAACCACTCACTTTCAAATACAGAAGAAAACTAAATTTATTTTGAATAAAAAATTCATAGAAATAATTATATACATATATATTCTGCAGTAAATTATATATATATTCATGAGAGGATTTACAGCCCCAGCCATATCTCGCTTCCTAAGCACCACCTCTCTTTGTCCTGCCAGTCACCATCATATAGCAGCCGCAAAGAAATTGCCTCCTGCACAATGGCCTACCCATCCTTCTACCGGCTGGCATCCACTCCCATACCTTCTTTGGCCACCTACCATCCTTCATCCTTTGCAAATGACCAAACCATTTTAATTGCTTCGGGTATATGGTATCCATGATATTTCTTTGAATACCAATTCCTCTCCTTATTTCAAAATTTGATCGATGCACGACACATTGCAGCTCCGTCTCCAGAAATCCATCTCCATTGTTTTTAGGGGATCCTTCTGCCTCTTAGTCAATACCCTCACTTCCACACCATAAGTACATACACCTCCAAGATAGTACGATGAATATTAATCTTCGTCTCCTTCCATACTTATCATTCTAAAGGACAGAATTTAACTGCCCTATAACCCTTCGCCCTTCTGAAATCTTGCTGTTTACTTCCGCTGCACTTGTTCCACTCCTATCAAAGACGACTCCCAGGTACAAAAAAATAATATTTTTTCAAAAATAAATGATTAAAGGTTAAAAAATAATCTCAAAAGACTTACTTTCAAGCCGACATTTACGTGGCTCACACAATTCTTGTTTAATAGTATAATCGGCCAATACATCTATTGCATGACAGTACGTTTTTTTATCATCTTTGGAAAGGTGACGACAGTAGTTCATGGATTCAATTTTTGAAAAGTTGGTAAGAGTCTAGAATGAAATATAAAGACTGAATCACAGAAAAAAATTGTATAAAAATCAATTAAATGGTTTCAGTTAACACTAGCAGATTATTTTAAGAACAAATGAACAATATTATTATTTAACAGAATCAGATGACAGTTTCCTATGAGCTAATGAAACTTTACACAGGAAAATAAAATTCACTGTTAGCTGACTGATGGTACTCACTAGTGTCGTATTAAATATTGTCTACTAAATCCAGTCTAATGATTTTTAGCATTTTTAAGACTGTAGGTACTCTCTGAAACTATAAGAAAGTATTTTTTTCCAATAACGTGGGTCAAATCAATCTTATGTTTGTTTATAAAGGTGTTGCGGTTTTAATTGATAATATTTTCATGTCCATAACAAACAGGTGAAGTGTTAAATTTTTGCACTCAATCTGCTAGTTCCAGGGATACAAAAATAGTTCTGTTTCTTATCACATGGGCAGCCAATATAACAGAAGTATTTTAGATTCCTGCGAAGAACAAAGGGTTGCAGTCGTAGGGACCAACTAAGAAATGAGGACATAAGAACAGAACTGGATGTTTACAACCTGAATGGGAAGATTGCAGAATATTATAATCGATGGAGGGAGCATGGTAGAAAGAATGCCTGAGGGAAGGATCCCCCTCAGTGTTTTGCAATACAGACTGGTGGGGAGGAGAAATGTTGGGAGGCCACGCAAAAGATGGCAATAATTCAGTAGTTTGTTGGCTGTTGTGAGTCGGAACAGGTAAAAATCCTAATCCTTGATTGTGAGAAGAAGAAGAAGAAGAAGAAGAAGAAGTATTTAAGAACAGAAGAGGTAAAAGACACTAGCCAAAGTTATCTCCTCTGAGAGCAATGAATTTCATTGTACAGCGAGACCCTGTGGTGAATGAAGTGAAGATGTCATTTGCAGTAAGGAAAGTAGTTGATTTTCAAAGGGCCTGGTATGCTGATAAACATACTTTTCCACTCAGTGAGGAAGGCTGGTAAACCACCTCGCTGCTCTAAAGGCTCTAGAGGCTAAAGCCTCTGGAGGTTCAAACCAGCCTTTTTGCTGATGACATAAACAACAACAACATTTTCATGCATGTTCAAAACATTTGGTCACCTAAAGGTCAACTGATAAGATTACCATAATTTGTAAAAATACAGGTAGTAAAAATATTGTTAAAACAATTAAAACTCACAAAATAATCGGGCACTGCATTCCAAGGTACACATGGTAATCCAGAACCTGAGGTCCAATCAGTTCCGCCGTAAACTTCATTGAATATTCCGATACAGTTTGGAGGTACTGCTTCTGGTATATGATAACTTTCTGTATCAAAGTAAAAAACACATTTTAGCCACAATATTTTGTGGAAAAGTATCACTTTAGACATCATGAATGGGAATAAACAACATCATTAATAAGTCCAGCTGTTAATTTTTCCAGAATGCAGACTTAATGATGTTTGTACATATCTATTTTTTCCTGACAGTTACATATCAAAGAAGTTCGGGTTTTTTCCAGCAATAAACTGAAGCCATTTACCGCTCCAACAATTTGACATTTCTTTACAGATTTATATATTACAAATTATTAGAAGTTTTAATGAATTCTTAACAAGAAAAATTGTAGCCGCAAATTTATTGTATTACTTTATGTTGTCTAGCTATAATCTTGTAGTGATCAAGTGTACAGCGATATACTTATACATTTTTATCTTATGACATACTACTTTTATAGCACATGATTAATTTATATTTGCAAAAAACAAAACCATACATGATATAAAATTAATACAACATAATAAAATATATAACAAACAAATAAGGGTTTGAGATTGCGCTAAAATGCAATTCCATCAGTACTTCAGTATTGTATAAAACGCTTTACTAGATTTGAATCGAATCTTTCCTCTAGAGCAGTGGTTCCAAACCCGGGGTACGCGACGAACCGGTTAGGGGTACGCCGAAAATAAAGGCCAATGGCGGACGTTGTTTTTCTGAGTAACTTGGTGGGGTTATTATACTGACAAGCTTAATGCAAGCCCAGATCTAAGGCTTTATTTGTCTACATTTGAACCTGATTCAAACAATTAAGTGGAACAAAACAGCCTCAAGGGTCACACTAAAAAAGGGTTCTGAAGACGTTTCCTGGACTAATAATTTATTTTCAATACATCACAATTTTCATGTTAGATTTTGTATTTACAAATTTTAAAGCATTTTGTATTCGATGTGAGTTTTTCAAAGTTTAAAATCTTGTCTTAGATTAGAAATACTATAATTATTATAACTCTCATTAGAATTTGATGTAAAATTAATACCATACAAGAAATGTTCAGGTTTCAATAAAATATCTATTTTAAATGCTTGCGTTAACTTTCATTTTCCTTAGTTTATATTTATCTTAATTTGAACACATAATAAAACGTGCAAATGTAAGTTATATTTTGCAGTATTTAAAAACTAACCAACGTATACTCACAGAAAAATACCATTATGATTATAAAAAAATAAATTTACATTACGCAAAATATTTGGAAATAAATAAAAAACACATGAAAATATGCAAATTGATTATATATTAGCTAGTGATTAAATAGCCCCTACTTAGTGAAGTATTGTCATTACAGTGATGTTACATTTTTGGGGTACAATTTTAGTTAAAGATTCACCAAGGGGTACGAGAGAAAAAAAAGGTTGGGAACTGCTGCTCTAGAGCATGTTTTCTGACTACCAATAAACAACAATAAAAAATTAAATACTTCACATGTGTCTAAATATTTCCATCACAGAAATTGAAAATTATAATTTAAATACCACTTATTAAAAAAAGTTTTAGATTCAATTTCAACAGTTTCATTAGACTTGAATCACAGAATGTATTGATAACTTAACATTAAAAAAAACAAACCTAATGGAGAGCAGAAAAATGTCCAGTGAGCAACTGTGTTTGAAGTACCAACAGAGAACCATCTAAGTGATTGAAATAATTCATGTGTTAATGAAACAATGGTAACAGTTTCCTCGTCACCAACATACTTTATATGAAGAAATTCACCTTCAGCTCTATTAAAAATCATAAAAATTTAAGAATTAAATCATTCAGAAAATTTTATTTCAATAAGTAGATCCAATTTTATATTATTGATAGAGTTGATGATTTTACAAATTGTGAAATATTTCTATTTTAATTCTGTCTCATATCCATCATGGTATTTTAGTTTAGGGTGATTCAAATATGGTTAACATGAATAGAGTTTTAAAATTTAAAAGAAAGACATTAGGTGCACGACGGGAGTTAACCACCTCACCTTATGTGGACCACTATTTAAGGAGTTTAATAAATTACTTACGGTTTCCTCACTCAATATTTTTATGAGGTGATAATGTATGTCAGGCAAAATACTTTTATACAAAATTTCAATATCATACACAAGACACAAATGATTATCATGTGGCTAACCTCAACCCTAAATTGTTTAAACAAAAACCAACTTTATAGGGAGAAAATACATCAATAAATTCCCACAATTTTTAAAATATTGTGATAGTTTGCATTCATTTAAAAAAAACTGAAAAATTACCTGATTAATGGCTCCTTACATAAAACAAGAATTTCTTTATAAATCATATTAATTAAAATAAAAAAAGAACTCAAAATACCCAAAACATTGAACAGTGTACTATTGCGTTAATATTAGATGACCACAATTATTATTGTAGTAAGATATCTTGCAGTAGTAGGTAATGAGTAATTACAATAATCTGCATATTCAGGTATATTATATTATGAATTAACTTATAAATTTTTGACAAGTCCTATACTTCCTTGGGAGTCTCCTAGACACAATTCGCAATTAACAAAAAAAAACTATTTTAGAAAAGGGATTTTTTGTTTTTTTTTCATAATTAAGTGAAACTCTGGCAAAATTTTCCAGTTGAACTGCATTGCATATAAAACATTTCAATAGGGTTTCAGATGTTTCAGAATATCTTATCCACCTTAACATGTTTAGTATTAGTGTAATCCATCAACTTCATCGTGTCAAATCTGTATATTCTGATCTTTGTCTTTGATATCAGAAATATGCCGAAAAAACGTTTTGTATCTGATTTTTTCTCAGGTTTTCTGATAACTTAGCTCTGAAAACAACCAACAGCTTTTGGTCAACTGAAATGCTAAATTAACAAAATGCTTAGAAAATGTAATATTAAAATCAAGCCATGAGAATTTGATAATTTGGTTAAATTGAAATCAATTTTCTCAAATGATTAAATTATTATTTGCATATTTGACTGTTTAGGTATTCAGGACAACATATTTTATATTATAATACCAATGTTTAAATATACCGTTGGGCTATTGATCTTTCCAGTTGAATCATACATTAAATCTGTACAGTACGAGTATGTATTTTTCTACTGTATAAAAATTTGTAAGCAAACTATGTTCCATCAGATTAGCTTATACACTTACTGGTTCATAATAACTGGTTTATACACCAGTGAATTGTAATATTTCAACCAGTTTTAATCGCAAAACATTATTTTGAAAAAATCACTTACCTACAAAAACCAAACTTACATAAAATTATAATTATTCCACACCCAATACGATATTGTAAATTCTGTATTATTTTGAAATAAAACAATTTTATCATAAAAGTTAGTCAGCTGTAATTCTACACGTAGTTCATTGGTTGCAGCAGTAAATGAAACCTAGAATAATCAAAACTTCAGTGAAAAAACTTTACTATTATTTGAAGAAAATTCACATAGATTTTTCTTTGAAATGTTTTTTCAATTTTTAAACTTTTTTTATGATGTAATGGTTAACCCTTAGATCAGTATGCACATTAAATGATGCGGTCAGAAATAGTTGACATTTTCAATACGGGCATCATTTGAGTTTTTGTGTCTAAATCTACTCCAGTAAATGCATCAAATGATGGTTAGTTATTTAACTTGTGCTGCTACCTGTCAGTATAATGTGGAATTTATTTTTTGTTTTCAAAATCTTCCAACAAATGTCATTGCTCGATTGTTCATACAACTTTTTATGATGTGCGTCAGGGCCATTGAATAATCCCTATTCAATGGCCCTGGATGTGCGTACTTTTTGTAGTTGATAGTTTTAGGTTCTGCCCATAACGGGCAGGAGGAGTGTCAAATTAATTGCACTCGATCTGTTGGTTCCAGGGCTACAAAAAATAGTTCTGTTTCTTATCACATAATCAGCCAATTATATGACTAAACTATTTAAGAACAGAAGAGGTAGAGGTGTAAAAGACAATAGTTAGAATTATCTCCTCTAAGGGTAATAAATTTCCCTATACAGCCAGACCCTGTGGTGAATGAAGAGGTGTCATTTGCAGGGTGGAAAGTGGGTGCTTTTCGGAGGGTCTGGCATGCTGATAAGCATACTTTTTCACTCAGTGAGGAAGGCATAGTAAACCACCTCACTCCTCGTTTATACTTAGTAAAATCTCTAGAGGTTCAAACCAGCCTTTCGGCTGTTGACCTAAACTACAACAGTTTTAGGTTATCCTTATTACACCAGAAGGGGCCATCTTTTACTGAGCCGTTTTCTAGCTTGTTTTACTGACAGTTTGTGCATTAATTTTGTCACAACTATGTTTGTGTACAATATTGTTTTAAGTGTATTTGCAATATGAAGTCATGGATATGGTGATCTACAAAAACTTTTGTTATTTTGCATTGTAAGTAATTTATTGTTTTCACATAATAATATGATGAACATACTTTTTTAATGTATCTATACTAATATTATAAAGACAAAGCATGTTTTTTGTGCAGGCTAATGTTCAAAAAGACTGAACGGATTTTCATGTAATTTTGACAGCATATTCATTTATATATTCACAGCAACATTAAAATGATAACCTGAAGGGCCCTAATGAAGGTTTTCATAAATAGTATGTGTGTGTGTGTGTGTGTGTGTACATATGAGTACATCTTGCTGTTGAAGTAATGAAGAGGTTTGATGATGGCGAGAGTCGTACGCAAGGAAAATTATCAAAACGTCATTTTGTGCGTGCGTATGAGAGATAGATAAAATAATTATTTTATTAAACATCCTATGTATGATTTTTAAACAGCCGTATTATTTAAAATTGAAATATATATTTTTCTAACCACCAGAATACCGTAACATAAAACACTTACCAATGTTTATAGCGCTTTCGTGTATCTTGTACACATATTCAGTAAATTAAAATTTATATAGAGTCAAATTTATATAGAGTCATTTATAAGAGTTTCCTTATCTACCATGGTAGGAGCAGGAAGTTTTAAATTTTGACTCTATATAAATTTTAATTTACTGAAGATGTGTACAAGATACACGAAAGCGCTATAAACATTGGTAAGTGTTTTATGTTATCGTATTCTGGTGGTTAGAAAAATATATATTTCAAGATAAAATAATATATTGAAATATATATTTCTAACCACCAGAATACGGTAACAGACAACAGGATACGGTAACAGTATTAAATTGGCAAGACTGTTTTAGAAATAAGAATAGACTATTTCTTATCTAACATGGTAGGAGTAAGAGGTTTTAAATTTTGATGTGAAAAATTTTTTACAAAATTTTAATTTATTGAAGATGTGTACAAAATACATGTAAGTGCTATAAACATTGGTAAGTGTTTTATGTTATCGTATTCTGGTGGTTAGAAAAATATATATTTCAAGATAAAATAATATATTGAAATATATATTTCTAACCACCAGAATACGGTAACAGACAACAGGATACGGTAACAGTATTAAATTGGCAAGACTGTTTTAGAAATAAGAATAGACTATTTCTTATCTAACATGGTAGGAGTAAGAGGTTTTAAATTTTGATGTGAAAAATTTTTTACAAAATTTTAATTTATTGAAGATGTGTACAAAATACATGTAAGTGCTATAAACATTGGTAAGTGTTTTCTGTTACTGTATTCTGGTGGTTAGAAATATATATTTCAATATATATATATATATATATATATATATATATATATATATACATACAGATAAATAATTGAAGCTCTAAGAATATAATTTGCTACATTGTGTTAAAATTTCAATTTTGTCGATCAAATAATTCTCGAGTTATACACCTCTAAACGAAAAATTTTTTTGCGGAACCAAAGAAACCGGGTCTCTTTGTCAATGGTTATTTTTAAACAACATTAAAAATATAGGACTATTATTGGTCAACGCAGAATAATGAGCTAAATTTTGATATAAAGAATGTTGAAACCTGACTGATCGTTTTGGAGATGAAAGGATTCAAACTCGAGTGTATATAATTATTAAAACCGGTAGTAGTGACAATGATTGGCCCCATGTTGTTGGTGGCACTCAAAGGCTAACTAAATTGTTCATAGACTTATTGTTAATTTGGGAGCTGTTCAATCACCTGCTGTACAGCTCAGACTTAGCAATGTCTGACTGACTACCCCTTGTTCCAGCATACAAATTGCGAGCTTGGTAGTAAGCATTTGTATGTGACAGTGACATGTAAAAAGCAGTGGAGTTCTAGCTATTATCACTGGCCATTTTTAGCAAAATTTATTTTGAATTCAAATGAAAAACCTACAAACCTCAATTGATGGATAATCTACAACGCCAGCTGTAGTCATTTTAATAATTGCATCATTTGATGCTCTAACATAAAAACTTAATTCATGACCAGCTGGACTTTTTCGCATCAGCATATTTCTTGAAGAATTGAAACCAGTTGTAATAATTTCTTCACAGAAGTTATCTGTAAAAGAAAACCTATAAATTACACGTTAATTCAGAACTCATTGTTAATTTATTCTTTGAACAAATATATTCTAATATTGGATTGTTTTTCTGTTGATTCAGTGAACAATTGATAAAGAGCACTCAAATAATGTACTGTTAAGAAAGATATACTTTGAACACTAGTGTCTGTTGGTTCTACACCATGAACTACACTATGAAGTTTTAGCAATAGTCAACTACATGAAAAAATACCGACAGAGAAGCAGGATTTTATCAGTAATAATGTCAGTAAATTAGTGCAGTCATTTTAAATAACATTGCCAACTTGGCAGTGTTTTGAAAGTGTCCCTAAATTTTTAGCTGTTCAAAGAATCTAAATGAAACAAGTTAGAGAATTAAGTATCTATTTAAACATTTTTCTTTTAAAAGCAACAAAAAAATAACAATTCACCAGAAAGATAATGTCTAAATTAAGAAGTAGAGTGCCCACCAATAGTGAATTTTAAGAAGTGTTCGGCCATCCTAAAGAATGTTTGATCTGATCATTGCAAAAATTTTTATTATTAAGATACATACTAAAAAACAATTGTACTCATTTAGATTGTTGTTGTTTAGCTCATCAGCTGAAAGGCAGGTTTGAACCTTTAGAGTTTTACTAAGTAAAACAAGGAGTGAGGTGGTTTACCTGTGCCTTCCTCCCTGAGTGGAAAAGTATGCTTATGAGCATGGCCCACCCTCAAAAGCATCTACTTTCCACCTTGTAAATGACACCCTCACTTCATTCACAACAAGGTTTGGCTGTATATTGAAATGAATTACTCCCAAAAGAGATAACTCTGACTACTGTCTTTTACACCTCTACCTCTTATGTTCTTAAATGCTTCAGTTATATAATTGGCTGACTATGTGATAAGAAACAGAACTATTCTTTTTAGCCCTGGAACTAGCAAATTGAGTGTAAATAATGGAACACTTCACTTGCCTGTTATGGGCTTCTTAGATTGACGATTTTATTTGTGCAGATTGGCTACAGAAACGCTGGTAAATCAGTCTCAAATGAGTGTGTGTATTTATGTTTGCCTAGTATCTAATATTCTTAACCCATGAGCTTTTTTCAACCTACTCTGTGCCTACAGTCTCACTTCATAGTCAAAATGAATCAGTGAGCAGAGTAGATTTATGATGAATTAGGAAGGTGCAATTTTAGCTACCAATTATTTTTACTAAATTTATTTTACAAATGCTGCAGGAAGTGGTATTTCTGGAACTTGAAAATAATCTAGTTAACAATATCCAATCGCTCATCTGGCAACAAGATGGCGCCCCAGCACATTTCGGTATCAAAGTTCGTGAGTTTCTAAATTCCGAAGTTGATGAATGGATAGGTCATTGTGGTACAATCGAATGGCCTGCACGCTCGCCATACTTAACGCCATGTGATTTTTCACTGTGGGGCATTGTAAAGAACTAGTATATTCTTCCAAGCCACAAAATCTGCACGAACTGAAAAGTTCAATTGAAATTGCATTTGATTATGTAAATGACAATAAAATGTTACTGTTGAAAATTTGTGAATCAGTTTTAAGTTGCTGCATAAAGTGTATAGAGATTCATGGTGGATATTTTGAACAACTGGTATAACATTTTAAGGTAATAATATGTACAGTTCATATAATCAATTTGCTTTATTGTCTATAGGTTTCTTATTCCGTTAACCTTTCTTCCGATTTCCATAAATATTGGGGAAACAACATATGGGCCACCTGTATGTCAGGGTCAACTTGATAGCATTTTAATACACATACTAATTTTTCCCCTTATTAAATTAAATTTAAATTAAATAGAAATAAAAATAAAGTTACCTTCAATGCTAATTGGAAAACTCCACACAGTCGGTGTTGCAATTATACTATAGTAAAAGTTCTCTATGTTAGTGTAAGCGAATGTATTATTCAGGTCATCAAAAATATCTTCTTTAAATTCATGAATAAACAAAAAGTCATTTTTACCTTTAATATTTATATGTGTATGATTACAATCCCAGTTCAGTACCAAGTTCAACCATTTGTTACCTGTCATTAATAAAGGAGGGTGTGATTCTTGGGTTGGTTCCTAAAAACAGGTTTTAAAAATTCATTAAAAATCTGTTTAGGAGATGAAAAATTGGTATGTTTTACAAACTGCTTTGTTGTTGTTTAGTTGGAACAGCGATTCCTAAACTTTTTTACCACGCCCCCTTTTGTTAAAGTAAACTTCCCACGCCCCTTTACAGAATTTTAATTTGTAATGAAAGAAAACAGTATTACATTGAATAACTATAAATTTATTTTTATAACATTACAAGCTGCAAATTAAATTAACCAAGTAAGAAACAAAATTCATCAGTGAGAAGGATGACCTTGCATTGATTTTCATAAGATTCCCTGTTTTTGATTACTTATTAAAAAGTGCACAATGTAAATCATAGCAATATCTCGTTTGCCCTGATGCTTTGTCTTCATTGCAACAAATGCTGAAAACGCTTTGTTGCACAAGTAGGTGCTTGTAAAAGGTAAATACTATTGCATCACTTGCTGGAATATACTGCTATAAACTTTGTGAAAGATGCTTAACCTCGACTTGTGAATCGCAATAGCACTTGATGTGCAGCCGGTTCTGCTATCTCAAGGTCCCACGCCCCTTTACTTGTATTCACGCCTCCCTTGGGGGGCACGCCCTGCACTTTGGGAACCATTGAGTTGGATCATAGAATCATAAGAAAAAAAGCTTTGTACCTAAAAAACCCTCTAACTTTCTACCCAGAAAATAAAGCGTAGTGAAGTAAACAAAGTCCACAGACAAGCAATTTTACATCTGACTGTACAAGGACAAAACAAAGTAAAAAGAGGGCTGGTTAACATTATCCAATAGGCATCATTCCTGCCAAGGGCAAAAAGAACCCCATGTACAACGTTACTATGTACGCTAACCATAAATACTAAATTGCTTAAACAAAAACCTACTTAGGTGGGGAAAAAAACTTAAAAAATTACCAAATTTCTTAAAAATTGTGTTTTTCTGTATTTGCTTAAAAATAAGAAAAAAGACTTGATTGCACCTTGAGTTTTTGGTTGAAAAAAAGATTCCTGTCTGTCCACATCCACCTTACTCTCCGAATTTAGCATCACGCGACTTCTGGCTCTTCCCAAAAATAAAATTCACGTTGAAAGGAAAATGTTTTGGCACCATTTCTGACATTTTGCAGAGCACCTGAAGCCCTTCCAGAAATGCTTCCAATCAAGGAATCAACGTTGAGATACATACATTGCTAGCCAAAGACAGTGTTTTGAAGGAGATTAATTCAAGTTTGATTACTTTGTTCATTATAAAATTATTCACCTGATTTTTTATCATACCTAGTAGGGTAAAAAAATTGTTAATATTTAGGTTTAAAAATTATTTCAATCTGTTCTATTCTCACTTTTTTTTGTCATCAGTTTCTCGACTGGTTTGATGCAGTTCTCCAACCTGTTCTATCTTGCGCAAGTCGTTTCATATCTACATACCTGTAACACCCTACATCTTTTGTAATTTGCTTTATATATTCTAATCTTTGCCTCCCTCTACAATTTACTCCCTCAATATTACCCTCCATTATTAATAGCCCAATACCTGTATATCTTAGGATATGCCCCACTAGCCTATCCCTTCTTTTGGTAAGATGCTTCCATATACTTCTTTTTTCATCCACTTGCATAAGAACCTCTAAATTACTTATTTTTTCCACCTACCTAATCTTTAACATTTTCCTATAACACCACATTTCAAAAGCTTCTATCCTCTTCTTTTCTACAGCCCCTACTATTCTCACTTAGTGAGCCCATTCAGTTTACAGCAATTAAGTGATTAATTATCAATCCAAAAACAGTGTAAAATTTAAGAAAACCTCTAAACACCATTACAGTTAAATAAAAGTGGGCACAAATTACCTCATAGCTTCCAGTAACAATACAAATTTCATCGTTTTTAATAACTATTTCAAAACCAGTACCCCATTTTCTAAGTTGCTGTCCTGAAGCTGGAACAGGGAATATTGATATGGCTATTCTCAAGATAGCTTCAGCCCATTTATCTGGATACCATAATTTTACTGAAAATTCCAAGCTATTTTTACCTTTCTGTAAACGATTAAATTGAGTGAAATATTTGTGTTGTTCTTTGATGTTTGAAACTACCAAAGTACCACCTACAAATCACAAATAGCAAATTACAAAATAAAACATCTATTAAATAAGATAAATTAACAATAGAGAGATGAAAATATACTGAACAATATTACATGAACTTTTTCAACATCATCATCATCATCATCATCATCATCAACTATACGGCTTAGGCTTTACCCAGCCTGTTCCGTTGCAATGGTAGTTGTTTCCTTCTTTGGTGCTTTCTTTTGAAATTGTCATTTGTTAAAAGATTGTATATTTTAAAAGTATACTTTGTAATTTAGTAAAATTTTCAACATACAAATTTAAATTAATTAATTTATGCTTTTGATTTTGTAAAAGAAATGCTTAGTAAAAATGAAGATACTTTATTGTTTTTGTAACTTTATTGAGATCAAGTTTATTAGATTCACTCAACAGATTGTTAAGTGCTTTAAAATGGTACAGAGTAACAGGCTTTATACCCCCATACCCCTATTTTTAGACAAAGAGCAACAAATAAAACTGGGATCTGGCTGGGCTGCCGCCATAGCATAGTAGTTACTGCATTGGCCTGCCACATGGAGGTCCTGGGTTCGATTCCCAGCCAGTGTCTGAAAATTTTCATGTGTTAAATGCCACAGTTAATCTATACTAATTATAAAAACAAAGCATGTTTTTTGTGCAGGCTAATTCCAAAACTACTGAACAGATTTTCATGAAATTTTGACTGCATATTTGTATTTATGTTCACAGCAACATTTTCTTTTTTAATTTTTTAAAAAGATAACCCTAAAAGCCCTAATGAAGATTTTCATAAATAACTATGTATGTATGTCTTTTTATGTATGTGTGACATGTGAGTACGTATTGCTGTTGAAGTAGATGAAGGGGTTTGATGATGATGAGAGATGTACGCGGGGGAAATCATCAAAATGTTGTGTGTGTGTGTGTGTGTGTGTGTGTGTGTGTGTGTGTGTGTGTGTGTGTGTGTGTGTGTGTGTGTGTGTGTGTATTGGAGTATATAAACAGTTGATCTAGCAGCTAGACAATTTCTGTTACTAATTTATTTAAAAAAATTCATGCGAAACATGTGTAGGACACATGTTTCGCTTGTGAAGCTTTGCGGGCCATGCTAGTGTTACATAATCCACCGTAGTCACTAATGACCAAGCAGTTGATGCAACTTTAAATAAATACATAAATTAAAAAAAAACTGAGATCTAATATGGAAAATACCAAAAATATGTTAATCTTATTAATTAAAATATGGCTGTTAAAAAATTAAACAGCCATGTTAAATATTTTATTAACAGCCATGTAAATAATTATTATTAGCTGAGATAACTCCAAAATTAGTTTTCTTTTGAAGAGTTTTGTCAATTTTACCAACTTTGTAGTTGTTAGTAACCAAACTGAAGTACCAAACTGAAATTATCCTAGTTGGGTATCAAGTGCTGGTTCTTTAGTTGGCTACATTGCTAACTGAGTCAATACGGTAGACATTAAATATTTTGAAATAAATTGTTTTCATAATATCCTTGTGCTTGAAGCACAGAGTGATCATATCACTTTCAATTTAATGATTTAATAAAACAAAAAAATGGAAAACCAAATCATACCAGGACTGTCACAAAAATGTATACCACAGTATTGTCTGATAACATTTCTGTTCGCAATATCAACAGAAGAGTTATGAACGATTTCAACAAAGCACCAAGGGCCTCCTGGATCACCATTAGGATTTCTACAACTGACGCCTGCTAAAATTTCATTTATATCAGGGTATATTCTCTAAAAAAAAAAACAATCAACAATTAATAAAAATTTATAAAATGATTACATGTAAATTAACAATTATAACTTAATAGCTAAATTAATCACAATGACAATGGTGGATCTAGGATTTTGTCGAGGAGAGGGCAAAGCGAGTTTTCCATTTTCACCGTAAAATGCACCTTAAGAAACAATTTAAAAAACCAGATTGAAAATATTGACTTAACTAAACATAGAGCAAAAAAATGTTAAATTCAATAATTGTATTTACTGCAATTATTGCAGTTGTATTTTTAGTTCTCTTTGATTATAAATTTCAATACTGCTGTTCCGGTTTTTATTATGGAAATAAACAAAAAATAAAAATCTGGTGTGAAACACCCACACCACTTTTTCTCTTAAAAGAGTAAATAATGAAAGATAGCTGTATTTAATCACGAGTGAATGATGCCGAATGAAAATCAATCTCTGTTGGACTTAATTTTGACGAGAATAATACAGAAAATCACTAAAATCTCTAAATCACTAAACTAAGCTCTGTAAAGAAATTTTTTTGAAATAAGTTGTAGGTTTTTAATTTTCTATACCTTAAGTTACATTATACCTTTCCCCAAAAATTCATACTAAGGCCATAATCGAAGGTAAAGTCGTTGCCGTGAGTCAGCTGTTTAGCAGCTGATTTTTTGAAACTAAGGTTCCTGGTTCAAATCCTAGTAAATGTAGTTACTTTTATACCAATTTGAATACTAGACAGTGGTTACCGGTGTACTTTGATGGGTGGGGTTCAATTAACCACACTCTTTCAGGAATGGTCGGCCTAGGTCTGTACAAGACTACACCTCATTTGCATGTCATACACATCATCTTCACCTCATTAGGTTATGGGGTTGCTTATTGTCCTGAATTGAACAGATTGCAATGTACACACTTTAGAGAAAGCCACAATTGTAAAAAAATCATTTTTTACAAATGTCAATGAGCAAAATATGGAATATCACTCATTGACTCTAAACTAAGTACTGCAAAAAGAAATACTTGAATTAAAAGTTGTAGGGTTTTTAATTTTCTATAACTTTGATTATATACACTTTTGCCTCAAAATGCAAATTGCCACAATCTTGTACAACCATTTTTTACCTCAACAGTAAAGTCCCTTATGATTCTCAACAGACATGCCATTTACTCCATATTGTAAACCACAAAAATGTAGTAAATGAAGAAATGATTTCTTCATTTCTAATAGTGGATAAATGATTTCAAACAAAATTATAGGATTCATTTTTGCGAAAATTGCAAAAAGTGAAAAACTTCACAAATATACTGTTACTTCTGGTTGATTGATTTTGATGAAAATTTTTGTGTCAAGTTTGCTCATGGTACTGAGTTATAGCTTAGGAGCTTTGAAAATGAGGACAGAGCTTCTTTATGGATTTACCTTCCAGTAGGTTGGCGATATTTATGAAATTATTACAACAAAAATATATATGAAAATGAGTAACTTTTGTACAGATTTATAATCATATAATATTCAATAATGAATCAAAATATTAAAGAATTAACTGAAAAATTTTGTAGATTATAGTTAATACCTCACCAGTTGGGAATTTCACATCAATCCAAGGATTTCTGTAATCAGTCCAGCTTAAGCAAATAACATCAGACATTGTCTTATTTTTTGATCCCATGTATTCTACTCCTGGACCAGACACTTTGCATCCTAATGCAGAAAAATCAACTTAGGAATACCTTTACATAAATTGTTTGAATTGTTGGTTATAGTTGGTGTTTTACCATTGCTGACTTGCAGTTCTTGCTATTCAGTCCTTGTAAGAATTTACTGATCTTGGTAAATAATATAACAATAATAACTAATTTTGGTGTTAGTCATGTACAGGTGAATATCTGATCTGAAGACTGACGGCTTGGTTAATGTTTAGTGTTAAAAATTATATAGTTAACATGAGTTGTAGCTGCCGCTACAATTTGGATTGTCATTTGTAGTGGATGACGACATTGATTTGTAATTTACTTGTAAACTTCTTATGTATTTTTTTTTTATAACAACGTTTACTTGAGTTGGTGGTTATTTATTCCTAGTAGATAAGATGTAATTTTGTATTTGTACAGGGACTGGCAGGAAAAGTGGATGGTTTTTGATCTGACCGTATATCGCAACAATGCGAGAGGGGAGAACCGGGTCAATGACTTTCATTCCCCAGCTGAATGCCATTACAGTTGCAATGGAGTCGTGGAACGCACAACATCATGCTTTCATCATAGAGACTTACACATAGTGACAGTTTGGTGCACAGTGGCTAAATTCGGAGGGATAAGTCCATATTTTTTCAAAGAGAACGGTCGAGCAGTTTCGATCTCTTCAAATCGTTATGTCAAAATGCTAAATAATTTCCTTGCACCAGAGTTACAACGTCGTGAAGTTGACACTGCAAATGTTTAGTTCCAACAAGATGGGACTACTGCTCACATTGCCAGAGTGTCAATGAATGTGTTACGACAAATGTTTCCAGAACACGTGATTTCAAGAAATGGTGACCTTTCATGGCCTGCTCGCTCCCCAGATCTTTCGGTAAGTAACATTTTTCTTTGGGGGTATTTAAAATCAAAAGTGTAGTTTGTAAAGCCTCGAACAACTGAAGATCTGAAGCTAGCAATTTGAAATGAAATAGCGGCGATACCGAACGACATGATTGTGAAGGCAATGGATAATTTTCAAGTACAATTACATGAATGCGTGCAGAATGAGGGTCATCACTTGACTGCCATAATTTTCAAAACAAAATAAGTGAATTTTAGAATTTAAGTGCTTTAATAAAAAATGGCAAGAAATGATGTTTCAAATCTATCAATAAAATTTTTTTTACATCTTATTTCTGATTTATTTTATTCATTTCAAAACCACCCACTTTTTCTGCCGCTCCTGTATAAAGTGGAATAAATAAGTATTATTATTATTATTATAAGAAAGGCTTACAATAGAAGAACGCTGGTTATCCTATTTGAAATATAGGGAAGGACATTATTGTTTTTATGTCAATTTTTCACCAGAAATATGTTTTCAGGTCTCCTGAACCCGAAAAAACATCTTTTTTTACAGATTAGTCTGTTGTGTTTGAACAAAATATATCAAGAAAGGAATATTATACGAAGATGACACTTGAAACTTAAGCTAGTTGTCACTAGAGGATATGACATGAACATTTTTATCAAAATCGATACAAGTATTTTTGTGCAATTTTTAAATTATATTTGAGATTTTCTCAAAAACTGCACCTACAATTGTTTTAAAAATCACCTCATTTACTACATTTTATGTGCTCTACAAGATAGGTTAAGCAGCTTGTCTGCCGAAATCCATGTGGGGCTATGCTCTTGCAGCAAGAAATACCTTTTAAAAGATTGTAGCCTTATTATGCGTTTTAGAGCATACGTGTATAAATAATTAAAGTTGTAGAACCTAAGAGGTTGTTGTTATTATTGGATTTTTCTTTTGGTGTAATTTTGAATCGTCAAAGAAATAATCAAAATAACTGATATTAAAAACCCAGTGTGTTTGTTCATTGATGAACGTGAGCTAATTGGCATATGGAATCGCTACCCAATGATTTTACTAATTAAAATGTAAATAATAATAGAGAGCATATTAGTAACTGAAGGTGACATTCTGTCAGCTGACTAAATGGATGCACTTAAAAACCTGTAGAAATTTAATTTCGTTTTATATCGGTAAACGAGAATCTACAAAACTCTTCTTTTAAAATATGAAAAAGCACTAGGAAAAATATCAACAGCAAATAGCATGAAAGAAGCAATAAAAATAGGACTTAATACAAGTCAATTTTTGTTTAAAAATTGTAAAAATTTTGGGTTCTAATAGTTCTAATCTAATAGTCTGTAACTAATGGTTTCTTGAACATATTATATTTAGTTTAACAGAACCAAAAATTTTTACCAAAAAGTAAGCAAATATTATTTACTTACTTTTATATTGACACAATGGTATGTCACAGAATTCCTTAATTGGATCTATGCCAATATTTGGAGGTCTAAAACACCAAGGTTTACCCATTTTATTTTTTGGATTACGACAATAGTTTCTCGCCAATTTTTTAGAACCATCTGGAAAATCACTGTCTACAAATTCAGACGAAATCTAGAAATAAAAAGGAAATTAACTCTATGAGTATAATTATTTTTTAACAAAATAATCTGAAGAAAAATTATTAACATTAAGCAAAATCTTACAGGAAGCTTATCAGTACCTGTACTGATGAGTTATCTACATTGCAGTCAAAACATTAGGTAGCTCCAAAAAATGATATAGTTACTTGAGTTACGAGTTTTTCTTAGTTTGTAACGAGGGATATAGGGGGAAAGCATCAGTGCACATGCACAACTGCTTTAATTTCAGTACAACGAACACAACAACTTATACTACATCCAGAGCATTTATACAGTATATCGCGGAACCTTTTGAAGGTTAACTGAACGAATATAACTGTTTGTTATCTGAAACAGAAATCATAGTTTCTCGAAAATGTGGGCAGACTATTCACAGTGCTGAACAAAATCTAATATGCAGTGTAATAAAATGCGGTTATAGCTAAACAAAAATACCTTACCCTGCCTCTTGACAAAAGCCATGAGTGAGCGGCTAACTACTGTGATATTTCTCTTTCCACAATTTGAAAAATAAAGAAAGAAATTAAGGACGTGAAAAAGCTATTCTTTAACAGTTTTGTTGACACCTAGTAAAACAAGGAAACGGTTAGGTAGATACTAGTGAAACTGATAGTGAAGATGCCGGTGACAGCGATAGTAAAGAAGGCGTTCATTTGTAGAAAATTTTGTTCCAATGGAATAAGGAAGCTGGTAATTACAGTAACTGAAACATATCTAGTCATGTAATTAATCTATAGGCAATATTACTGGTCACATTTATTTCTTATAAGGATAAAGATTACATTTTCTTGGAATAAACCACAGCTTACAAAATGTTATGTAGAAACTGCATGGTAGTGAAATGTAGTGTCTGACTGTTGAGGTTGGTAGCACTGTCAAATTTACATTTCCTTTCCTCACAGCCAATCCATACTCAAAAGGCAATCTCATGACTTCAGTATCTATATCAAATATTCAAATACTGTAGTTAATACAGAAATTAATACTCAAAATTATTAGGTTCTATAATTTATGAACAAAATCTTGTAATGCATCGTGCCAACTATTTAATTTATAAATGATAATTTCTTATGGTCTCTTTTTTGGTTGCTATTTTGTTTTTGTTTAAAAAAACTTATGATCACTTTCAGTGGTACCACCTTCTTCAGAGTAATCAAAAAATTAAAATGGATGTTCGATTCAGTCATATCGATAAAACTAACGGGTGTTTTATTAAGGACACAACCCTGATTATAAGAAGATAGAAGTAATACATCGGTAAATTATCTGTCCCCCAATCGGTATGTTGGCAACAGTGTACTCAAGGCCAACTACTTAACACAGTTAAAATGTTCCAGTCAAGCATTAGTGTGGTGACAGCAGTTGTTTCGTTATATTGTGCCAGCAATGGTTTTTTCCAAGGAAGAACCAGGTGTTTTATTAAGGACGCAACCCTGATTATAAGAAGATAGAAGTAATACAATGTTTTCATTGCAATTTACTATTTATTTGTAAAATAATATTTAGATTAATTGATAATTTGCACAGTACGGAAAATAAAAATATGCTGTAGATTGTGGCTTTTAACGTAGGGTTGGGTTCTTAATAAAACACCCGGTTCTTCCTTGGAAAAAAACCAATGCTGACACAATATAACGAAACGACTGCTGTCACCACACTAATGCTTGACTGGAACATTTTAACTGTCTTAAGTAGTTGGCCTTGAGTACACTGTTGCCAACATACCGATTGGGGGACAGAAAATTTACCAATGTATTACTTCTATCTTCTTATAATCAACGTTGTGTCCTTAAAAAAACACCCGTTATTATAGTTTAAATTTATCATTCCTGTTTGTGTTTATATTTATTACTGTAGACGGCAGCAGGTTCTCTAATTAAATTATAATTTCTGAATTTTACTTGTTCATTTCATCTCCTTTTAAATTTATGAGTACATTTATATTTGAAATATTTCATATTTTAAATTTTATATTTGTTATCATACATACATTTTTCTAATATGTATAAATCTTCTATTTTACTAAAATTATGTCTTGTATCTTTAATGTGTTTTGCGCACTTAGATCCAATTTATTAAATTTATACGCTCTTTCGTGTTCTTTAAGCCTTGTGTAAAAATTACGAGTAGTCATTCCATTATAAAACATATCGCAATTGTTATTCCCACAATTTATTTTAGATATTATTTTATAGATATAGGCTTATACAGTACAAATACTAACCTTGTTATTACATGAACTCCATTGCAGACATGGAACACCAGACATTGTTTCAGATATGTCTCCCATATATTCACCTCCGGAGTATGATACCTTACATTTACGCATTTCAGTGAGAAGACCATCTATGAAGATTGATAAATTAATAAAATAATAAACCACACAAAGAATATTTATACATAAAACTAAAAAAAAATATATAATAATTTAAACTACAGTCCAGCCTCTCTTAGTTTGCTCCTAATATAAACAAATAATGATGTCACTCAGCATGCGCATTATATCAAAAAGTGCACACGCTGATTAAAAAGTAACAACGAAATACTTTCAAAAGTATTTAAATACAAAATACTTTTAAAAGTATTTTTATAAATGAAATTTTTAGGCCTACATCCATATCATGACAGATGTTTTTAGTACTTTAAGTACTTATAATTTAAAATATAGTTAATTTAATAGGAATACAACATCCGTAAAGTCGCAGACTCTAGCATGCACCCTGTAGTAGGTGGCTTTTGTTTGTTGACAGCAGGAGCAAACTAAGAACGGCTCAACTGTAACTTATTATTACAAAATTTACATAAGCTTTGTAAATGTTTCTAATAATATTGGCGTAGTAAATTGGGTTAATTTCTCATGAATGGTAGTAAGCAAAATTGTATAAAGTTTCATAAATAAATTCTGAGGCTGTAGACACTCAAACTTTGTGATTCATAGACCTTTTTAAATAAAGTTTTATAAACAAATGCAATTTTATATAAATTTTTTTTTATTGAGTTATGATGCCTACATTTCTGTTTAAGTAATGACATGAGGTGATGAAAAAATTCAGACCTGACCAGGAATCAAACACAGAACCCCAGCACAGCCAGTTGCACTTACCATAGGCAGCTACATTAATAATATCAGATATATTTAAACATTTTCAATTAAAAGAATTGTTTACACTTCTCTATGATAGAGGGAAAGAGGAATCCTAGTAGAAGAATTTCCTAGTTTCTCAAATTTAAGGACCTGGTTCAGTAAGAGCTACAAAAAGTTGTTCCGCATTGTAATTAATAATTTCAAAATAGCCATGATGATTGCCAATATCCTAACCGGAAAGGCACGACAAGAATGAGAAGTACAGATTTGATATAAAATAAAAATTTGGAGAGTTATTTTAAAGAAAACAAAGATCTTCGTAAACTACTCACACCATATAATTTATGACAATTTTAATCATTCAAGTCTAAAGTAATTTGGACTTTAGTTTCCCTGGAAAAATAGTTTCATTACAATTATCTAGCAATAACATATAGTACGGTAGCTATACTTCATAAAACATGTTTGGTAGCATGTGTATGTGTGTGAAAGGTGGCTAATCGATTGTCCGTTTAGTAAAATCTAACCTTTAATCAAAATATGCAGTCAAGTTAGCAAACTTCAGGTAAGTTAACAGTTAATTTTATGGGAGATTATTCTTTCATAATGACTTGCAAGAACACAATTTTATCCTATCTTGCTGAAAACAGTAAAAATGTTATATTCATAAAACAGTTAGTGGCTTATTTTGTACAAATAAGTTTCTCACTTTAAACAAGTTTGTATGTGGTAAAGAAATAACCATGTAGTTATAATGGCCAGCCATTATAGTAGTGGTCAGTGCACCTAACTTCTATACCTGGGGTTCCAGGTTCGATTCCCAGTCAGGTCTGCATTTTTTTCATCACTCATTTTTATTTATCACCCTTCTCATCAACTAAGTTAGCAGTACAAAAAAGTAGTTAAAACAAATTATTTGGAGGTTAATACAGTCGGCAATGTAAAATAATCTTTATTGACTAAAACCTTAGAAAAATACTCACGTTTGTATTTTGTAATGAAGGCTAAAAATATAAAAACGATTGAAACATTCATAACATTTGTGCTATCCTTTAAAAAAGCCTGGTTGTTCATACATTATGAATAACACAACTGATAAACCCTATAAAAATATAGCATACACGTTTTATAAAGAAAGTGTACTACAGTTTATATTTCTTATACAATACTACACAAAACGTGATTTATTATATTCTATGTATTCTAACTACAGTAATAACAAACCGCAAAACACTTTCAAACAAAATTTGTGTATTTTATTTTAGTTCTAGTATTCATTACTAGGTAGCAGCGTAGTATTTTCAGATATCACCACCTCAAATCTGAAGATTCAAGAGTTTCTACATATATTTCAAAATCAATTCAAAAAATTCTAAATATTAAAATAAAAATTTACTGTAAGATTATTTTTGGTCTATTTGCTATAGATTGTTGTAATATATGCATATTCACAATTCGTTAAAGCATTAATCAGCTATTCAAGCTAAAAGATTGTTTGAAATTGGAATAATTAATTATGTACTACAAATTTATTAAATAAAAGTGAGTCGGTTTTTCTTTTTTAATAATTTTGTTAATAACCATCTGTCTGGCTGTAATATTACTCTTGTTCTTAAGTTGGTTGCCATGCTGGCTGAAAAATGGTCGACGGTTGCAGCTGTCAGAAGTTATCAATAGAGTATTGACGTGCTGATATGTTTGTGTCACATTTTTGTTATGTTATAATGAAATAGTTTTCAAACGCGTGTGTAAGTGTAAGTGATAACTCATATCACAGGGCTGCAATCATTCGTACGATGTAAGTTTTGATTTATTGATAATTTTTAGATTCGTAGTACATCTATATGTGTGTTTTAGTACTGTATTTTTGTTAGCTACGATGAATTGTAATAATTAGATGGGAAGTAGTACTAAATTTAGCAGGGTGTGAATTTAATACTTGTATTTCATGTATTAACGCCTGTATTCATTTGTTATTAACGTATGTTTATAGGTTGTGCTAATTTCTTACACTGTTCCTTTTAGAGCTTCCTGAATTCTTATGTGCCTTGTATTTTATTTTCCCTGATAACATTTCATGAAAGAAATACTACAGAATAATATTGTCTATAATTGTTTTAAAAATTCACGTTATGTGCTCATTCCTTCATCCATTATCAAAATCTTGGGTGTGCACGAAAAATTCTTACGTCTGGTATGATTGATTACTCCCTCGATTGGGTTAAGAGTTTTTTGTTATATCTATTAAATAACTGCTTTACTTTCATTTAGAATAAACACGTGACTCTACTATGTTGATGTTTTTTGTCACTGAAATATTCTGATCTATTTACTCTACTATTTTAGAACTAATATTGTTCTTGCTGTCTATTAGGATATGTTTTGGTCATCAAACCTCTTTACAGTAAATTCCTATCCAAAATAAATAAATTTTCATTTCCTAGCGATGACTTGCAGGGTTTTAACTGCAGTAAAATGTATGCTGTATACATACTATGAAGGTAATTATTCTTGCAGTATTGGTCTTTATCATCTTCTACATCTACTTAATTGTAAATCTACTTAATATTTGTATTGATTGCAAAGGTTCTCCTAACCTTAACTTTTTGTGTAGTTTATATTACTGGTTTATATAATACGTGGTTTATAATTTGAGCTTCTTGTTGCTGTACTCAGCCCATTTAGTTATTATCGAAATGTTTTATTTTTACATCAGGAAGCTGTAATTAAACAAATTACTGCTAGAGTCCCAGCTCCATGTAGTTGCGGGGTGAAGGGTACAGGTGAGGTTTAATGAATGAGTGACGCATGCTGGGAGAATGATTGTTCTATTACTATGACACAAAACATTGGTTTTCAAACTTTCCGTATTTAACATATTTGTTTGTATTTATTACAATTATTTATTTACATATTTTGTTATAAAATGATAAGTTAAATATTATGAATCCGACCAAGTTAATAACCCAGTAGGTATTTCTTAAAAATACGCCAGATGATAAGAATATGTTTTTAGTCTAGTTAGTACACGCTATTACTACAAATGCAGCAGCTGTGAAATACTACTAATTCATTCATACACTCATTCATTTTCCCACTACTATAACAACGCACTGCATTCCTCCCAACTACACGGAGCTGGGACTCAAGCAGTACTTCTAGCATTAGTGACATCTTTCCCTCAGGCCTGTATCCCAGAACCTGCTTTTGAATTCTGTCTCCTGTCATTATTTGAAGATACTCAGTATATCTATTGTGGTAATAACTGATTTTCTTATTTACACTTGTCTGTAAACTCTTCCTAATATCCCTATTTCGAATTCTGTCCTCTCTTGTAAAACTCTTGTCCCATTGTAGAAAACACATCTCCGCAGGTTCCAGTTTGGGTTTCTTTCATCTTATTAGAGCCCAAGTTTCCTTCTTCGAGTGTTTTGTCCTCGGAGAACAGTGGCTACCCTCAAGGCCACTTAAGCCTTGTTGATTAGTTGATGAAAAAGAGTAACAAACCAGTTACGAAGATTTCTCAGCCATGATGTTCTATGTCGACGTGGATCGCCCTTATCCTCTGTCTTTCCCTGCATGATAATATTCGGCAGTATTGTATATTTCCTACCTCTCATCACTTGACCAAAGTACTCCAACTTTAATGTTTCACAGTATTGATAACAGAACGATGATTAACTTATTTAGGTACATCAAGAAATCTTTGTTCCTTACTCTATCCATCCATGGTATATGCAGCAATCACTACAACTTAAAGGTTTTGAGTTGTTTTATCTCATTTTGGTTGTGCCTTCTAGCCTCCACCCCATTGAACACTGAAAACTTATTACAGTTTTGTAACATGTAAAGCCCAAGTTTTGCTGTCATAAAATTTAGGTTAAGTCAAATTAGGTTTCTAACACACATTTTTTGGTTAGGGTGGATCTGTAAAGCTTTACAGTCTAGTTGTGTTTTATGATAGAACCATAACTTTATTTCCCGCCCAGATATGCTAACATCACAAAACACAATCTGCTCAGCGCTGGATCATGCTATATTTAAAATATCCCTTTCATGAGACTCATGGCTGATGGTAATTTTTAAAAAGGTTTACCTTTGACTTATAATAAAAACCATTAGTGTATGAGTATATCTACTCTTTAAGAAGAATCGAATGACACTATTTTTGTTTCCAAATTCGTTAAGGTTTTTGCTGATGGAAAATTCTGATTCTCTTTTTTACTTTCTCTTGCTCCATATGAATTAAAGGGAAAAATTGTTTTTTTGTTTTGTTTTTGTTTTTTTGTTGTGTGTGAACAAAATATCTCAAGAATGGAATGTTACTTATAAAGTTGAAACTTGGAACTTAAGTTTAGGTATCACTACCAGACCCGACTCGAACATTTTCATCAAAATTGGTCAACCAAAAGTAGTAGTTTAACGACTATGATTTTTTTTAAATCACCTCATTTACTACATTTTTTATGCTTTACAAGGTAGGGTAAACGCCATGTCTACTGAAATTCTTGGAGAGGCTGTGTTCTTGTAGGAAAAATGGTTTTTTAAGATTGCGGCTTTTTTTAATCTCTAATGTGCGTGTGTGTTGCAATCTGTTCAATTCAGAACAATAAACAACCCCATGACATAACCCAATGAGATGAGGATGATGCGTTTTGACATGTACATGAGGTGTAGTCTTGTACAGACCCAGGCCGACCATTACTCCTGAGAGAGAATGGTTAATTTCGAACCCCGCAACCATCAAAGTACACTGGTAACCACTGTCTAGTATTCAAATCCGTTAAGATTGCGGCCTTAGTATGTATTTGACGACAAATGTGTGTGTATAAGCAAAGTTATAGAAATTAAAAGGCCTACAACTTTTATTTCAAGCATTTTTCTCTACCGAACTTAGTTTAGCTGCAAATTGTACTGATTTTCCATATTTTAAGTTCTACAAAGTTTGATTTTCATTTTGCATCATCCACTCAACATTAAAATTAGTTTATGTTTTTTATTTTACATTGTTTACTCATGATTAAAATATATATATTGTGTTACTCATTATCTACATTGGCAAGAGAAAGTCCTGTGAGTCTTTCACACCAGATTTTTATGGTTTGTTTTTTAACTGCTCCGTCTCTTACAAGATTAATAAGACATAACATCTAATTATCTTAGTGCGAGTATCTTATTATTTATCAAGGATTGTATTATTTTAATGTTCTAAACTACTTCAAAAATTTTCAGAAATTATACTCTAAGGGTTATTACAGAATGGGCCCAATGGAGTTTTTCGTCTTATAAAAGCTCTATTTCAATATAGGGTAATGTAAAATGTTTTCTCAAAAGAAAAACATTGTGGTGCAAAATATTAGGTAGACTACACCTTAAATTCACAAATTTGTTCTAGCTTACATAAATTTCAGTTGGGAATTTATCTTCATTGTTTAGTAGTAGTCATAAAATATTTCTTTTGAGTAATATTCCTTTTGGGAAATGATATACAGTATTCAAAAAAATATTTGTCTTTACTACTTACGTTTTCTATGTATTTTAGGGGAAAGTATATAAGTAGTTATTTATAAATGTATAGTTATTTTATTTACTACTGAGAATTAAAAAATGTCGTGGAATTACAAAAATTCATCCTGATTAACAGTTAAAAATGATTTTTAGTTAATATCGCATCAAATACTACGTTGTTAGCGAGTACTTATGGTATTGAACAGTAAATTTTTCTTTGATTTTGAACGATGATAAAATATTCAAGATCTAACAGTCGAACCCAGGGCATAACGTTTTGCAATTAAAGCTAAGTAGAATAGCACTTTCTGTAATTGCTACACGGAAGTGCCCATTCATTCATTTTAAGAAATACGCTCAAAGTTTCGAATTCCTATTTTGAAATGGTTTTTTTGAAATTCCATATTTTAAGTTCTACAGAGTTTGATTTTCATTTTGCGTCATCCACTGAACATTAAAATTAGTTTATGTTTTTCATTTTACATTGTTTACTCATGATTAAAATATGTATGTTGTGTTACTCATTATCTACATTGGCAAGAGAAAGTCCTGTGAGTCTTTCACACCAGATTTATTACAATTAACTTAATAAAAATAATAATAAAAATCTGGTGTGAAACACTCACACAACTTTCTCTTGCCAGTGCAAATAATTAACAATAAACCTAACATTAGTAATAAAACATAAGAAATAAACAAAAAACTAACCTCAACAAACATAACCTAATTTTAATCATGAGTGAAAGACGCAAAATGAAAATCAACCTCAGTTTGGCTTAGAAATACGGAAAATCACTCTTTCTCTCTAAACTAGGCTCTGTAGAGAAAAATGCTTTAAATAACAGTTGTAGATCTTTTAATTTTCTATAACTTTTATTATATACACTTTTGTCGTAAAATGCATACTAAGACCGAAATGTTAAAAAAATCGATTTTTCTCACGTTTTCGTGAGAAAAGAAACAGAAAATCGCAAATTACCGCTAAACTAAGCGTTATACAAAAAAATGTTTGAAATAAAAGTTGTAGGTTTTTAAATTCTCTACAACTTTTATTATATAAGTTTTTGCGCTAAAATTTATATTAAAGCCGTAATCTTAAAAAACAACGTTTTTACGTGATAACAGCCTCACCGAGAATTTCAGCAAACATGGCGCCTACCCTATCTTGTAGAGAATAAAAAATTGAGTAAAATAGGCGATTTTAAAAAAAATCGTAGGACCAGTTTTTGAGAAAATCGCAAAAAACTGAAAAATTATACGAATAAACTACTACTTCCGGTTGACCGATTTTGATGAAAATGTTCGTGTCGCGTCCGGTAGTGGTATGTAACTTAAGTTTCAAGTTTCAAGTTCGTACGACGTTCCGTTCTTGAGATATTCTGTTCACACACACACACACACACACACACACACAGACCAATCGCTAAAAACATGTTTTTTGGGTTCAGGGGGTCTGAAAACGTATAGATCCGGTGAAAACTCGATTTCGAAAAATCGACATGAAAACAATACTTTCCTTCCTATATATTCATATAGGCAAGAGAAAGTAAAAATTAACTTAACTTAAGCCTACTACAATGTAGTGAAAATGTTAAATTGTTAAAATGAAATGAAAATGAAGTTAAAATGTTACATTGTAGGCTTACTGAATTTTTGTAAAAATCCAAATATTATACAATACGTGGGAGGCCGTAAAATTAGAAAAAAATCATAATTTATTAAAATTATTACCAAGACTAAATGTCTGAATCCTGAATCCTGGTTGAGAGGGCTGAGAAGCCCTATGATGGCGACATCGTGTTAAGGAACACCTGGTCGCTCGGGGAACAGTTTTACCGAATAATTGCAACCTCATGAAATTTAGGGGGAATTTTATAGTTTAAAATTAGGAAATAGGATTCTGGCTCTTGCGGGATTGGGACTGGGACTTCAAAGGAGGTAATGTATTTTAAGAAGTTACTCGTGGATGAAAATTTATATTAAGGGACAAGTGGGTTTAAGACTAAATGTCTTTATAATATGATAAAATTATTTTCGGCCGCCTCCGTAGCGTATGGTAGCGCGCTAGCTACAAACCAGAAGTCTTGGATTCGATTCCTAACTAGGATCTGGAAATTATTTATAGTAAAAACTCACTGTAGTCTTTAATAACCAAGCTGTTGGCGTGACTTTAAATTGAAAAAAAAAAATCTGGTGGGAAACACTCACACAACTTTCTCTTGCCAATGTAAATAATGAACAATATAAACTAATATTAGTAATAAAACATTAGAAATTATCAAACAAATTAATCTCAAAAAAACAACTTCATTTTTATCATGATTGAATGATGTAAAATGTATACCAACCAGTTTGGCTTAATAATACGAAAAATCACTCTTTCACGCTAAACAAGGCTCTGTAGAGAAAAATGCTTGAAATAAAGTTGTAGATCTTTTAATTTCCTATAAATTTGATTATGCATTTTTGTCGTAAAATGGATACTACGGCCGAAATAAAAATTTTTTCTGAAATAAAATTTTGATATCCAAAAATTTTAATTTTTTTAAGATTTTCATGAAAAACAACAACAGAAAATCACTAATTACCGCTAAACTAAGCGTTATACAAAGAAATGTTTGGAATAAAAGTTGTAGGTTTTTAAATTCTTTACGACTTTTATTATATTTTGCGCTAAAATGCATATTAAAGCCGAAATCTTAAAAAATAAAATATTTTTTCTACGAGAGAACAGCCACCCCAAGAATTTTAACAGACATGGCGCCTACCATATCTTGTAGAGCATAAAAAATTTAGTAAATGAGGGGATTTAAAAAAAAATCTAGGAGCCGTTTTTGAGAACTGGAAAAAAATGAAAAATTATACAAATAAACTACTACTTCCGGTTGACCGATTTTGATGAAAATGTTCGTGTCGGGTCCTCATGTGGTATCTAATATAAATTTTAAGTTTAAACTTTGTACGATGTTCTATTCTTGAGATATTCTGTTTATACACACAGAGACCAATAGCTAAAAACAGTTTTTTGGGTTCAGGTGGTCCGAAACGTGTAGATCCGGTGAAAACTCGATTTCAAAAAATCGGCATGAAAACAATACTTTCCTTCCTATAAATCCATTTAGGCAAGAGAAAGTAAAAATTCTCTAATACTCGTTTTTATGTACTGATGGGTTCCTTAAATATTGTAACTTTCACTAGAAATAGTTTTCCTGTTGCAGTAATTTTGTAATTCGGTACGGGAGTTCATTGTACAGTATTCTATAGCGTACATAAATTTACAAGCATAACTTAACATGAATTTCTAAATTGCAAACAACCTTGACAGTTGCGATAAGTTATAAAGGCAGACTAATCAAGTAAGTTAAACTATTTTGTCCTGTTCATCACATCGTACAATGCAGTAAGAGTAAACTAGTACAGTACTTAACTTTAATTTGCATGAGTCACGCTAATAAATTGGTCTACATTTACGTTAGGTATTCTAATATTTGGATGGATATTTCGAATAACATTTATACTAATTGAATTACATTTGGAATATCCTGTTACGGTTTAATCGTTTGTCCTACATCCTTTATGGAACATATTATTGAGAAATGCTGTCGTAAATTTCAGTTGGATTTCTTTTGTGCAAACCTGTTATTAAAAATTGACATCAGAAAAATTACCTTTGGGATTAAATGGAAAAAAAACCCCGACCGTGTGTGATTTTACAGATGCTCTGAATGTACAGTATGATAAATGCGATCGATTTTTAAACTTTTTTCCCCCTTTTTGTTTTAAAAATGGAACTTATTTTCCATTTCAGTAAAAATTGTTTTTGTGTTTCTGTTCACAAATAATGGCTATTAACTTTCTACTACTTTTATTGTTTTTGGTATTTCCAATATTCTGAAATAAATATATTTTTTTAAACATTGACGGTTGATTACAATTTTGTTTCTTTATAATGAATAGTTAATTTTATGCCTATTATTATTTTGTTGTTAATTGTATAAAGTAAGTTTTTTTGTTTATTTCTAATGTTTCATTACTAATGTTAGGTTAAATTGTTAATTATTTCCATTGGCAAGAGAAAGTTTTGTGAGTTTTTCACACCAGATTTCTATTTTCACGAATTAAATAATATTGTAGTCAAATTTCATCCTGTCAAATATCACACAAAAGTTTGTTTGTCGGAAATAAAAGTATACGATTGTAAATTTTAGTTGATAATATTCGTATTTTGCAATTAGGCGTATTTTGTTGGTTGAAATTAATACGTTTTAATATATTTTTTTTTCTGTAGTCACATTTATTAAGCACGTCCACAGTTTGCTGTTGTAATTTTATGCAAATGAAAGCAAAGAACAATATGCGCTTTTATATTTTTCAGCATTTCCCTTTTCTTTTTGTTTTCATCAGAACGTTCTCCGATTTTCAACCCGCATATGAAATTGAAATGGTTTTGTTATATGGTTTGAATGTATGCATTTGTGTGTGTTTTTATTTTGCGTGTTTTTCAACTTGAACATTTAGTGCTAAATATTCTTCGTAAGATAGAAGAAATTAGAACAACTTTTTTAATTATGTTTTTTTTTTGTTTTACAACCGACTGTGTTGTACATTTTGCTAATTCAGACAATGGAAGGTGATGAATGAGTATAAATGATAAAAAAATACCAGATCTGACTTGGGAAACGAACCCGGGACCCCTGGCGTAGAAGCTAGGTGCAGTGGGTACTACACAACAAGCAGTCCTTAAATTTTATTGAATATAAGTTTAAATTCAGTTTTTATATTTTGTTGATGAAAAATTGAATTTAAATTTACATTAATTAGTTCACAAGTGAATTCTGCATTGATGATACTTTTTACCGTGAAATACAAATTATTGTGACACCTATCTCTAAGGTTTGTTTCGGGATCTGTGTTAAGTAAATAAATTAAAACTATCTTGCCTATAACGGGCAGATGGAGTGATAAATTAATTGCACTCGATCTGCTGGTTCCAAGGCTACAAAAATAGTTCTGCTTCTTATTACATGGTCAGACAATTATATGACTGGACTATTTAATAACAGAAGTGGTAGAGATGTAAAATACACTTGAGTTATCTTCTCTGAGAGTAATGATTTTCATTATACAGCCAGACCCTTTGGTTAATAAAGTGAAGGTGTCATTTACAGGGTGGAATGTAGGCTTAAGTGATTTTCTGAGGGCATGGCATGCTGATAAGCTCACTCTTTCAATTCCGTGAGGAAGGCACGTGTTAACCACTTTACTCCTCGTTTTTACTTAGTAAAACTTTTAGAGGTTCAAACCAGCCTTTCGGCTGTTGACTTAAACAACAAGCAGTCCTTAAATCTTATTGAATATAAGTTTAAATTCAGTTTTTATATTTTGTTGATAAAAAATTGAATTTAAATTTACATTAATTAGTTCACAAGTGAATTCTGCAAACAACAAACTATCATTTAAAATCACAATTATTTATTACAAACTATTAATTACTATAAATTAATTAACTATAAAATTTCAAATGATAATGTTACTTAAATCTACAAATACTATAATTAAATTGATAATAATTATAGTAAATAATAAACTAATTACAATAAATTGTTGTTGTTAAGGTCAACAGTCAGTTAAATGAAGCGAATAGCGAAAGTTTTTTAAAAAGATTTATTTGGGCATCGCCTGTACAATACATTAGTCAAATGGACGAATGACACCGTACAAGTTATGAACTTAGAAAAAAGGTGAACCGTACTGGTTGAGTTTTGAGTAAGAACTGTCTGAAAAAACGTGTCATTCGTTTACAAGAAATCTTTCTCATCTTAAACTTATATTAATTTTTAACATGCTAGCTTATATTAATTTACGACGTATAATATGTCAACACACCTTAGCTATACCCACTTTATTACTTCTAGACTAAAACAAACATATAACTAGCCGAAAGGCTGGTTTGAACCTCTAGAAGCTTTACTAAGTAAATCGAGGTGTGAGGTGATTTACAAATGCCTTCCTCACTGAGTAGAAAAGTATGCTTATCAGCATACTAGGCCCTCTGAAAAGCATTTACTTTCCAGCCTGTACATACACACACACACACACACACACACACACACACACACACACACACACACACACATAAACACACACACACACACACACACACACACACACACACACACACACACACACACACACACACACACACACACACACACACACTCACGAGCGCGCCAATAGGTAAATGCTTGTTTTTTCGTTCAGGGATCTGAAAACGTATATTTGCGGTGAAAACTCGATTTCAAAAATCCTAAATGAAAACATAACTTTCCTTTCCTATATTTTATATAGGGCGATAAAAATGAAAAGAAATAAATATCTATATTCTATGTAGTTTAAAGTATAGGCCCGTGTATGTGAGAATTATGGGAAAATAAAATTCTGGGGCTTCTATTCAACTTGTAAGGAATGTTTTCTTTCGCGTTAAAAAGAAAACAGTGGATTGATACATTTCACACTTTCATCTTTTATCGTGATTATATATTTTTCCACTTTCATCTGTTTATTCCATCAGTTATACAAAATCAAAAATTTCTACTTGTCAGCTCCTCATATTTGAGGTTATGAACCAATTAGATTAAAATGTATTGATTTACCAAAACAATTCGATTAGTGTACACACATTATAATTGTGTTTCAAGTGAAACGGTTTATACGTACAGAGTATGTTATTTAAGATTACCCTCATAGGCTATACGGGTATTAAATTAATTCATGTGTGTTTACTAATTACTAATGAATTGCAAACAGTAATCAAATAATAATATAGAACATGAAATGTTTCAAGTTGGATATATATATATATATATTAGGCCATAGTGTTATGGTCTTTGACCTTCCATTTTAAAATTTCTATTTATATTAATTTTTTTCAAAATTTAAAATATATTATTAGGTTACTTATGGACATCATTTATTATTTGTGTTGAATTGAGCGGAAATTTTAATTAAATCACTCCGATCAATTAGAGAGCTAATTTGGCACATTTTTTAAGGTATTGAACAAGGAATTAAATCAGTAATAAAATTGGTGGTAATTTTAAAAAATGTCATCATTTTCCGATGTCAGTCCGTCACATCTAGATATCAGAAACTACAAGAGACAACAACAAACGGTTTTCGGATTTGTTATGTACACAAAATGTTAGTGGGTCCGGATTGGGTTTAAAGTTCCGGTTTCGATTGGAAGTTGCCTAAAATCTTAAATCTAGAAATCAAAGTCGGAATTTGGAAACAAAAATAGTCATTCGATTCCTCTTAAAGAGTAGAATTACATAAATCACTAATGGTTTTTGTCAAAGGTAAACCTTTTTCTTTCTTACGAAGCTAATTGGGCTTGATCTCTTACAATATTTTCTTTAGAAAAAATTGGCAACAGCCATGGGATTTTTATTTTTGTCCGTCCTAAAGAGTTGTAGTTCCGAAAATTAGGATTAAATTTTTAAACTTATGTCACCATTGCCTTTTATAATTATTAAGTAGGCTACTGTACTGTCATGTGCTCGACTACACCATCTTGCTGGAGAAAATGCAATGACTCCAACGAGAGAAGCGAATTCTGTTATTTCGTTTCTTTAACGAAACGCTGTAGCTCAGGTGTGCGCAACCTTTTTTGTAACGGTGGGCCAATTAATTACTGATTTTTCGAGCCAACTAAATAAAAATCAAATTTTAACAATTTTAAAATCCAACTTTTTTGTGGCACGGTGAACGATGAAACTATATAATATTGCACTACAACTTTGTATCGCCTATATTCCTGTACCAGCGTAATCCGGAATTCAACAATCCTCCATCGTTGATTGATAATTGTTCAATGTCTATTCAATGTTTTTAGTTGCTATTCTTAAAGTCGATTCCAATAACATTCTGTTAACTGTTTATGAGCTTTAGATGTGATAGTTTTCATTAACGAAAAAGCAGGCTCACAAATAAAAGTAACGGGTGTTTTATTTAGGACGCAACCCTGATTATAAGAAGATAGAAGTAATACATCGGTAAATTTTCTGTCCCCCAATCGGTATGTTGGCGACAGTGTACTCAAGGCCAACTACGTAAGACAGTTGAAATGTTCCAGTCAAGCATTAGTGTGGTGACAGCAGTCGTTTCGTTATATTGTGTCGGCAATGGTTTTTCCAAGGAAGAACGCGTGTTTATTCAGCGTGTTTCAGTTCATGAGTTACGCCAACGCGATAAGGATGCAAACGTAACTTTTTCGTAGCTCTGAAAACAGTAGTTAATGTTAGCCCAGCTTGCGATGATAATCTTATAAGCGATTTTTTAGGTGATTGAGTCAAACGATTTTTCAAATCTTCGAGAACTTCCGCGGTTAACTTTGTTGTTGGCTGGCGAGGTGGTTTCTCATCGAGTACACTCCCAGTTCTACGGAATTTATTTATCAAACGCAATATTGACGTTTATTCGGAACGGCAGAACGAGGAAATTTCAACTGAAACTTATCTTGCACACATTTCTAAGATTTACTCGCTATGTAATTTTCTACAATAAACACGCGTTCTTCTTTGGAAAAAATCATTGCTGACACAATATAACGAAACGACTGCTGTCACCACACTAATGCTTGACTGGAACATTTTAACTGTCTGAGGTAGTTGTCCTTGAGTACACTGTTGCCAGCATACCGATTGCGGGACAGAAAATTTACCCATGTATTACTTCTATCTTCTTATAATCAGGGTTGCGTCCTTAATAAAGCACCCGTTACTACCAAACAAACACGAATGTTTAAAAATATTTGTCCCAGATTAACTATTTATCGCGGTAAGTAATTTTTTGTAGAAATCTAATGAAACAACTTAAGGTATTGAACGAAATTGTGTGGTTAACACTCTATCGTATTGTTGTTTGGTACAGCAATATTGTGCTGACTTATGCCTTTTACTATGAAATATTATTTCGTTTCGCTAAATTTAAGAGCAACATTTTAGAGCGGGTTGCGGGCCGCAACAAGTCGGTAGCCGCATGCTGACACCTGCTACCAACTTGACCGTCTTTACTACACACAGTCACATGGTGTGTGACGCTCTCAACGGTGTTACGGCTTCCGGACTCGACGAAGAAAAATTAACGACTACTCGAAGAAGGATATGATGTTTCCGCTGGTTGACGTGCCATCCTATACGCTATTCGGCTTGCCTCCTCATGACAACACATAAACTGCTATTTTCAAGGGGCAAAAATTTGATAATGATGTGGAATGTCACTCCTTATTGTCGCCATCTGGTGATAGTAATGACAACGAAAAGTAGCTTTGAGTGAAATCGGGAGAATCAATAAACCGTATTATTAAATTCACCCCTTTCAGACAGCAATAATCCTCCAAAGAGCGCGGGCGCAATTGTTGATTTGTAGTATACGTTAAGTATTTACAATTCTTACTTAAAACATTTTGAGATTATTGTATTTAAATAAAGTTCATTTTGAATACAACCGTGTCACAGAAGCTATGGTAGGAATTCGTTTAATTTGAAAGGATTTTTATTCGTAATTTTAAGTTCATGAAATTTTCAGAAGGATTTAGTATTATTACTTGAATTGTGTAAAATTGTGAAAGCTACTTTGAAATTGTTGTTTCTGTGTAACACTTTTCAAAATACGTGTAACTTGTAGAATTTCAATAAAACGAATGACATTTTATTTGTATGGATTTATTATATAATATTCTATATAAAAATATGTTCTTCAATTATTGTTAGAGATATAGTTCCTTTAGCAAACTGTGTATAGATGTCTTATTGATCGTTTTAAAGATGCACTTAAAGAACTAATGCTTTTAAAAATTGAACCTCGCTTGAATACAAATTGGTTAGCTTCCTTGTAGATTGTTCGTTATTAACTTAAATGTAGTAGAGTTTTGTTCCCACGATTTTTTTACAGTTTTGTCATGGTTACTTTATTAAACGTTATGTTCCCAATTGCTCTACTTTGTAGTTTAAATCTTATCGGTAAAACGTTACGGTTTAATGGAACCTAAATATAATGAAATTTGGGTTATTTACACTTTTTTACTTTCTCTTGCCTATATGAATATATAGGAAGGAAAGTATTGGTTTCATGTCGATTTTTCGAAATCGAGTTGTTACTGGATCTACACGTTTTTTTTATTTGTAGAAGTATTTTACTTATTGACTGGCCTGTGTGAATAAATTCACACATTGAATCCTGAGTGGTAACATTATCTTGGAGCAGATTTTTGCTTTGATAAACTTGGTGGGCTTGTAGTATCTTCTTCTTCTTGTCGTGCGTATCCAGTTCGGATGTTGGCGATTGTCATGGTTATTTTAACTTGGTTAGTCGCAATCCGGAACAATTCCGTGGAGCTCTTGCCAAACCATGTTCTCAATTTGGCAAGCCCGGAAATTCTTCTACCAGGATTCCTCTTTCCCTCTATCTTCATCTGCAGACTCTATGTACCATTACATTTTCTAATTCATCCAAAAATGTTAATGACATTTTTTTCAGTCAATAAATTTTAAACTTTATGTATTCCTTTATAGCAACAAAAATGAAATGGAAATTGCATGAAGGTCGTTGGCTGTGAAGATGGAACGTCGTCTAAGAGGGTTAAAAATACGTGGGCCAAAATCAGATCGGTTCTTCAAAAAATGTGTTAAAATTTGGGTGATAGCTAGATAAATGTGGTCGTTAAGATTTGTTTGACTGTAATTATATCTGATGTTGGCTATATAGAAGGAATGGTTTACCAGGTGGTTTGGTAAATCGAACTTTGCAATGTTGCCACCAGGGTTTCAACATCATCAATTTTATTTACATAATTATTTAAAATTTGTTTTGCCAAAATGTAATAAGCCTCCCAGATTTACGGTACTTTAATATCAGTAAATTAACACGTATGAGAAGCCTGTTGTTGTTTGTTGTTGTGTTTAGAACTTCTAGAGGCTTTACTAAGTAAAACGAGAAGTTAAGTGGTTTATCAATGCCTTCCTCACTAAGTGAAAAAAGTGCGCTTATCAGCATGTCCGGTCTTCTAAAGAGCATCTACTTCCCACTCTGCAAATGATACCTTCACTTCATTCACCACAGGGTCTGGCTGTATAATGGAATTCATTACTCTCGGCGAAGTTAACTTTGACTAATGTCTTTTAAACCTCAACCTTTTTTTGTTCTTAAACGCTTCAGTTTTATACTTGGCTGATCATGTGATAATAAACAGAACTATTTTTTGTAGCTTTGGAACTTGTAGATCGAGTGAAAATAATTTAATACTCCACCTGCATGTTATGTAGGCAAATGAGGAGCCTATAACCGCAATAACTATAAAACGTGACTGATTAGAATTTTAAAAATAAGCAGTGCTTAGCAATTTAAATATATAGAGTATTTTATTCATAAACATTTTTATTTAAGTTTCAAAAATGGAACATATTTCTGTAACAATATCGTGAATATTTAAACATTTCAACGTCTTCGCTGGAATAGAGGCACCATCGAAACTGTAATTTAATTATTCTAATCAATTTTAATTTTCGCATTTTTTGTAAGTTTCTGAAGCCTTCTCTTTACTACCTTTAAAATTTATTTAAATTCGTTTGGTTAAATGTATTTAAGGGCAAACAGAATCTCAGTTTAAAATACATACATTGGACCACATTTTGCGTTTAAAATGTATAAATTTATAAGTTACAATTCCAAAGTTGTTTAAAGATCTAAAGCTTTAACAAGTCAGAGAGCGAATGACTTAAGAGAAAAGGAAAATAAAAGTATAAGTGTAGGTGTACTACGAATGCGGCTGGAAAATGTAAATTTAATGTACACCGACTTCTTTGCTTGAACCTATAAAGTGTATAAAGTCCAAAATTTTTACATTACTTAGAAAAAGTTGCGGGTTATAACGTAGTACTATAAACATTGTAACATTGTTTTACATCTTGCGACATTTTTTGTTATACCTGCAGTGTATACATAGTCGATATTTTCTTGGGAAATACATAGAAAAGGTTAGTATTTTTAATAGACTAAACTACTCACAATTTTAACACATAAGTAATATTTTTTGAAAAAAATACATTTTTCAAACATTTGAATTTAACGTTCATGGTTATCTAAGTAAATGTGAAAATTGCAGTTTTTCCAGCATACGTCTCTTTTTAGGTCATCCCATTCCTCTCATCTCTCTAGTTTTATATTTAAAAACTTGTCTCAAGTCTTTTATTTAGCCATGCTTGTAGAGGAAGTCTGTGTGCTGGCATGCGAAGTAAATGGTTGAACCAGTTTCTCTTATATATTCTTAATGTTTCACACTGTGACTGAACATTTAAATCAGCGCGTACAGTTTCGTTACTTACTCTTATCTAACCGGGTACAACTTTTGACTCCCCGCAAAAATCTGATTTCAGCAGCTTGGGTATGAGATTCATTCCGCTGTAATGACACTCATGAATCACTCCCATAAATTATGAGTGGTACAGTCATGGCTGTATAAAATTTCAGTTGGGCAGGTGGAGCTCTGAGAAACGGTCAACCGTCTTTAAGGTGGAGGAGGAATTTTCCCAACGGTGGAGATGAAATGAAACCTAGGGCCCGTAAAATAAGTAAATAAAATATCCTCGGGAGAAAATATAAGAAAAACATAATTAAGTATTAAACGATCTAAATAATTGTAAATAAACCTGGTTTTTTGTAGTGAAATTGATACTCTTCGATATCTTGTTATTTACGAGAGATTTCGTAAATAAGAGATTACGAGGTTTTAGTTGCGCGCATAACCAGTGTAGATCACCTTTGTTAGTGATCAGAATGCATATTTTGTATCTTCGTAAAACGGTGTCATGAATAACGAGATCATGACGATAGTTTTCTTTGGTTTCGTCTTCATGAATTTTTCATATATTCGAAAATTCGTTAATTTAGCTTAAAATTGTTGTTTAGGTCATCAGCCGAAAGGCTGATTTTAACCCAGAGGCTCTAAGGTGGCAGCCCCACCAACTGGACTACCCAGCGCAGGGCTCGTAACTCGATCTGGGTATGTCTTTATTAATGGCAAGCATCGAAAGTTAGCCTCGGATCAGGACCGGAATGTAAGGAATAATATAACTGGACAGGCAACGTCCGTATAACTTTTTGAAAAATTGACTGAGTTTTATATAGTAGAGACCTCGCCTCCATTACAAGTTCGTTTACTTTGTTGCTTACTTCGTTGCTACTTGTTTTCAATTCTGATGTTGTATAGTATGTTGAGATTTGGATTTTGATCAATAATTAATTACATTAAACGACTTAAAGTGTTTAACATCTGTTGCTACGGAAGGACGTTGAAAATTTCTTAATTATGGAAAAAATTACAGTTCCAAGATACTCCGAGCATTGAAATTATAGTTACCATTAAAAAATTGCTCGTAGCAGGCAGGTGGAGTAATTAAATTATTTGCACTCGATCTGCTAGTTCCATGGCTACAAAGAATAGTTCTGTTTCTTATCACATGGTCAACTAATTATATGACTGAAGCATTTAAGAACAGAAAAGGTAAAAAATACACTAGTGTAAAATACACTAGTCAAAGTTATCTCCTCTAAGAGTAATGAATTTCATTATACAGCCAGACCCTGTGGTGAAGGTGTCATTCGCAGGGTGGAAAGTAGATGCTTTTCAGAGGACCTGAGATACTGATAAGCATAGTTTTCCACTCAATGAGGAAGGTAATTTTAAACAACCTCACTCTTCTTTTGATAAAACATAATTACACGATGTAAGACGTAAAGCATTATTAATTCGTAATAAAACACCGTGAAGGGAGCGTAAACGTTTGCAAAATTTCTCTAAATTATTCTCTTTATGTTTTTGGAACCGTTCCTTAGTAGCATTCCGCCTCCTTCATGGTTCTATAGTAAACCCACCTTTAATTTAACACGATGAATATGTAATAAAATTTGGTTATTTTAAATTCTTTTTTAGCTGAAAATTTGTGTGCGTTATGAGAATGTGGTTTGTAAGTGCAAATGTCTTTTGATAAGTAGTGTACACTTTATACATGAACTTTGATGTGGTAATACTGTACAATCTTGAATCGTTGCATTACTATTTATTACTAGGTCAGCGGAAGACGAGATAAAATTATATTCTGCTCATCTGGGGGTACAATCTCTTTATAACATTAGTTATTACATTTAATATTAAAAAATGTTTCTTTCTATTCATGTTTTAAATATTTTAGTTTAAAAATCCGCTTTTGAGGGGCCGTGATTTTGTAGACATTTGGTTAGGTGTTACCTTAAGACACCCAAATTTTAAGTTTCAGTAACATCGCAAGCTATATTTTCTCTACAAGTTATATATCTTTTTGTAATTAATTTTTTAAAGTTTCTATCTTAAAATAATTAATTACATTCATTTGTAACATTGTTTTTTGTCTGTAACCTCTCCTTTTTAACGACAATAGAGTCTTAGATGCGAACTTTTTAAACTTTAGAATTCTTTAAATTTTTTATCGCCCCTTCTCTCTGGGAGTTCGGTACCTTCTCACTGTACTGTCGTGTGCCACAACAAAACCTTCAACAAGTCCTTCACACAAGACCTTCCGCTCTACAGTCAAGCAATGCCAAGGAGGCGGCCATTATTATTATTATTATTATTCGAAATGATTCTACGTTCAAAAATCTGGTGTAAAGCGCTCACCAAACGCTCTATAGTTCAGCCGCTCTAAGTTGGCTCCTACTGTTAACAAACCAAAACCAGCTACTACAGGGTGCACGCTAGAGTCCGTGACTTTATGGATGTCGTATTCCTATTAAGTTATCTATTTTTTAAATTATAAGTACTTAAAGTACTAAAAACATCAGTCGTGATATGATGTAGGCCTAACAATTTAATTTAGAAAAATACTTTTAAAAGTATTTTGTATTTAAATAATTTTGAATGTATTTAGTTGTTACTTTTTAATCAGCGTGTACACATTTAGATATAATGCGCATGCTCAGTGACGTCATTATTTGTTTACATTAGGAGCAAACTTAGAACGGCTGAACTGTAGGTGTAACGCTCTTGCCAGTGTAAATAATGAAAAAAATACCTACGTTTAATTAGGAGTAAACAATGTAAAATGAAAAAAATAATCTAATTTTAATTATGAAAGAATGAATTACGAAATTACGCATGTGCAGTAGGCCTACATATTCCACATCTTGTACGGTACTGTATTAGCCTATGTGGAATGTTCTGTTTTTTGTTTTTTTTTTGAATAATTGCTTTGTTTTTATTTTTCCATAAGTCGAAATTTCTGTAACTCGATTGTTTTCCCCATTCTTTGAGAATTCGAGTTACAGAAATTCGACTGCATATCGTTTACAGTGACATCGGTTAAAATCACACATCGGTTTTTGTGACAACTGTATGAATTTTAAACTATGCCGGTTATCTGTAAACAGTGTGAGTCAGCGTGTTACTCATTGTTGTTTTGTTTTAACGTGTTTTTTCTTAATGGCGTTAGTCTCAACTTGCATTTACAGTAGTTCGTGTCGGAAGTTTGATTACTAATTGACCTATACTTTCTTTTGTGTTTTAAATACAGCACTGATCTACAGTTATATTGTCCTGTTTACTCAAATTAGTTCATATCTTTTGTACAAACCCGTCCGTTATTTTTGTGTTTTATTCAAACTTAAGTATGGCGTCATCGCGTTGACATTTAAAGTGATGGAAAAAGCGCACATGACTTTAACTTTGAAATAGTATTTCGTTTTACTAAATTTAAGAACATTTTAGAACGGGGTGCAAAAAAAAACATTTTAGAACGGGGTGCGGGTTGTGCATCTCTGATATAGAGTAAGAGAAAGTAAAAAGAAATAGAGATAATGGTTTTGAACGAAGCTTATCTTTTCATGATGTAGGTGTAGAGAAAACGAATTTGATAGGCATTTATAGGCCTGTGTAGGGTATAATATTGGTTTACCACAGTAATGCTATCCGAAAATATTATGTACTAGCTTGACATACTATATTGTCTTTAGTCTGCGGTTTTGTATTCTACTGCGATACACGGAACTGTTCCGATTCTCCCTTTTCTGATAGTTACTATACGATGTTGTGGCATCCCTGCAAAATCAGTTTTAACCCCTCATTTTACAATCTGCAGTTGACGGTCTCGCAAACGTCGTCTCCCGCTGTTCGAATTTTTATATCTAGTTCTTTCTTATCAATTTTTTTTACAAAATGACTTGTTTACCGGATATTAGAAATATTATTAAAATGAATCGGGATTATCCACGACCACGGTAAGTCTTAAAAAAAATTGATAATTTTTTCAGTTTTTGTTATTTTTGTATATTTTCCGAAGTTGTAAATACAAGTTATGAGTAAAAATTTAAATAAAATTGATTTTAAAATTTAAATATTAGTTATGGTAGGTAAATAATATTTACATTTATTTTTTTACGTATTGAAAAATAGTCATGTTAATGAATTTTGTTTAGTCTATCCATTTACGAAAAAAATTGTTTTTTCAATTATTAATGAATTTGGTTATAAAGAATAAGATTCGTTAGTAAATTTTCATTATATTTATATCATATATTGTGAATTCTTACACTTAAAATTCCAAGTAATTATCTGGCATTGGTTTATTTATTTATAAAACAATAATTCATTAAGTTAATTGTGTTTAATATATTTGGTTTAAATATTTAATTAACTTGATCATTGTTAAATTTCCATTGTATAGTTGTTTCAAAACTGAGGATATTCTTAAAAAAATGGTGCGCAGTTTATATTTTCATCGGTTAAAGTTTATGTATTAGTGAAAATCCGGTAGTATTTATTATCCGGCTTTATTTCTTTTTATGTAACTGTAAAAGTTTGTGGAACTTTGCCCATAACGGCCAGGTGGAGTGTTAAATTATTTGCAATTGATCTGCTAGTACCAGGACTACAAATAATAGTTCTTTTTTATCACATGGTAAGCCAAATTTATGGCTGAAGCATTTAAGATATGACTGAAGCTTTTAAGTACAGACGAGGTATAGGTGTAAAATACACTTATCACAGTTATCTAGAGTAATGAATTTCATTATACAGCCAGACCCTGTGATGAATTAATTAATAGTATCATTTGCAGAATGCCCATAACGGACAGGTGGAGTGTCAAATTATTTACACTCACTCTGTTCGTTGCAGGGTTAAAATAAAAGTTTTGTTTCTTATCACATGGTCAGCCAATTAAATGACTGAATCACTTAAGAACAGAAGAGGTAGAGGTGTAAAAGACACTAATCAGAGTTATTTCCTCTGAAAGTAATGAATTTCATTATACAGCCAGACCCTGTGGTGAATGAAGTGAAGGTGTCGTTTGCGAGTGGAAAATATGTGCTTTTCAGAGGGCCCGGCATGCTGATAAGCGTACTTTTCCACTCAGTGAGGAAGGCAACGGTAAACCACCTCACTCCTCGTTTTACTTAGTAAAACCTCTAGAGGTTCAAACCAGCCATTCGGCTGATGACCTAAACAACAACATCATTTGCAGAGTGGAAAATAGATGCTTTTCAAAGGGTCTGGAATGCTGATAAGCATTGGCTACTATTCCATTCAGTGAGGAAGGCAATTGTAAACTACCTTACTCCTCGTTTTACTTAGTAAAGCCTCTAGAGGTACAAACCAACCTTTCAGCTGATGACCTAAACAACAACTGTAGAAGAATCTTAGTAGACAATTATTAAGTAATTATTATAATTATTATTATTATTTCCGTTGTTTGTTTTTTCTGTAATAAGTTACTAGAAAGCGGTACAAATGAGAGAAATTTCGCATTTTTAAATCCTGGTCAGAAATTATAAATTTTTATCATTTTAATTTAATTCTTTCATCCGTTTTGTTTGATTTCACTGCAAAATCAAGTGAAAATAATATTATTAATTAATCGTTTACAGTAGTAATCATGAAAATCATCTGTGAACGTTTTAAATAATTTGTGTTTTGTATGTATTTTCTTTGAAAAGCTCTTTTTGTAATAAATAGACCCTTATGCAGTACTCTCCTCCGCTCTTTATTATCCAAAATTTTGTTCAGCTTTCAGTTGAATCAAGTTAATCGGAATATTTTGAAATATATACTTCCGGATTGTATCCGTGAATTTTACCGAGGAATTTAAAGTACTCTACCAAATGAGCGATCAAAGTAATCGTTATTCTTGTTAGTTGTTTCGGTTAACAACCGAAAAGCTGTTTTCATTTTGCTCTAGAGGCTTTACGAAGTAAAACTAGGAGTGAGATGGTTTCCCATTACTTTCTTCATTGAATGTAAAAGTATGCTTATCAGCATGCCCCTGAAAAGCTACTTTACTTTCCAACCTGCCAATGACACCTTCATTTCATTCACCATAGGACCTGGCTGTATAATGAAAGTCATTACTCTCAGAGGAGATAACTGTGACTAGCGTATTATACACATCTACCTCTTCTGTTCTTAAATAGTTCAGTCATATAATTGGCTAACTATGTGATAAGAAGGAGAACTAATTTTTGTAGTCCTAGAACCTGCAGATCGAGTGCAATTAATTTAACACTTCACCTACCCGATAAGGGCAAATTTCTGGTAAAGCTTTTGTTAGTTATGTTACCTATAGTTGTGTGTTAGCCGTTAACTCTAAAGCTCTTGTTATTTATGAGACTATAGTTTAATATTTTTATATCAATCAAATTTTCCAACCTTTGAAATTAGTTATTTGCAATGTAGTTTAAGACTAGTTTTTAAGATTGTAAGCTCTTTGCGCTATTTCATGGATGTTTCTATAATATTTGTTCTGATGAAAATTTTTAAATTTCTTTAGTTATATATATTATAACTAAATTCGGTTGTTTTGTGAATGTATGATAAAAATAAAATTGTTTTTATACTGCGCTGAAATTATGTTAAAATAAGTCTGTTTAATAAGTATTTATTTTTAATAATGTAAAAGTGGAGTGAAATTTAATTTAGTGTACTGTGGTAAAAACACTGAGACAGGTCGTAAAAACTGAAGTCCGTCTGTGTCTTATATCGTCTAGACAATTTAGTTGGATATTATTATTATTATTATTAAATGTGAATGCACTTATTTTTTTATATGTGTTAGCCAACGACCTATCTATTTAAATTCGGTTTTTATATAAGAAACGTACACTTTAAAATTTAATTACAATTTATTTTAAAATATTTAGTAGATACGTTATTCCGTTCGGAAAATTCAAATATTCTGTTAAAAAAATTGAACGTGAATGTTTCTTTCTAATAAATTTTTGTGGCTGTTACTTGATCAAAGCGAAGTTTAAAATAATAGTATTATTTATAAAATTACTTTACTTCTTTAAAAATTATTTCACCACACGAGATATAATAATGTCATTCGTCGAAGACTTAGTATTTTTATGGGCCAACAACGTTTTTATATAGACTTTTTTCGAATATGCGGTAGTTGGTCCATCTCTTTCTAGGAGTTCACGTACCTACTTGTCACTCTTGAATATGATATTCGGATAACAACCGTTATCGCGAGGTACTACCTTTTTTTGGTTTAGGCCTAGACGTTTCGATTATCTAATACAGTCTAACGTGCCCTTAACGGAATGTCAGCGGACCGAGAAAAATTCCGTTAAAGACAGGATTTGGTTGTATACAAGTTGCTAAAACGAATGTACATTGCTTATTTTGACAGAGTCCTGTGACGTCTTATAAACTTTTGGGTGCTGAAAGTAGACGGATATTTTTGGTTTGCCGTAATTTAAATATTGTTCTGTAGAAAAGAAAGTACGGTACTGCTACAATTTTAAAATTTAAATACACTGCATTATCGAGAAATAGAAGTAATACATGTCTATTTTGGTTTTTTATTTTTGCATTAAATGTTGTTAGCTATTCTTCTATAGTTACAAGTTATCCACGACTTTTTATCTGATCTCCGCGCGACTGAAGATTTTTCTTATCTACTTTTTTAGAAAGTGTAAGAAAATTCGTTAATTTTAACTGAAATTGTTTAGGTCATCTGCCGAAAGGCTCGTTTAAACCTCTAGATGCTTTACTAAGTAAAACGTGGAGTGAGGTGATTTACAATTGGCTTCCTAACTGAGTGGAAAAGTATGCTTAATAGCATGCCAGGCCCCCCTGAAAATTACACATTCATTTCATTCACCACAGGATAATAATGAAATTCATTATTCTCAGAGGAGATAAACGACTAGTGTCTTTTACACCTTTACCTTTTCTGTTCTTAAAAGCTTCAGTCGTATAATTGGCTGACCATGTGATAAGACAGAACTTTTTTTATAAGAACAGAACTAATAGATCGAGTGTAAATTATTTAACACTCCACCTGCCCGTTATGGGCAATAACTGAAATTACTTATGTATAATTTTCTCCGCTGTCGCTGCGTAATCCATCTCTGATTCTGTGATCGATTAATATTCCTGAAAATTAAACATTTATGCATTTTTACTTATATATTTTCTTACGTGGTTTCAAAGTTCTAAAATTTCCAGACCCTAGCTGATTTTTGAAACTGCGATATTTCAGTTTGTAATCTAAAGCGCTACTAGTGTACCACGTGGCGGTGTCAATTAAATGTTAGCTATTCCAAAACAGAAATAATTCAGAAACTAAATAACATAGTATTTTAATTAAATTATTTTCACAAAAAAATTATAGCATCATGTTACAGTAACCTATTAATATTTTATTTCCTCAGAGAGTATCGCAGTGTAGTGTACTACGATTTATTTATGAATCTATCATTTAATATTGTAGATTGTAATTTGATAAATTGCATTAGTTTAGTAATGGATATCTTTTGTATTATTTGTATTGTACTTCACGTGCTATTTGTAGTTATTAATTGTTTGCATTGAATTGCTTACGTATTTGTTTTCAGTACAGTATTATTTTAGTTCATTTAACAAAAGGGGTTTAAGTTACAATAATAATAATAAAGCTGTATATTGTATAATTAATAATACTCGTGTATTTTTTAATTTTGTTTAAAGTCGCATCAACAGCTTGGTTATTAGCGACTACGGTGGGTTATTTAACTTTAACGACTTATAATAATTTCCAGATCCTAGCCTTAAATCGAACCCAAGACCTCCGCGTTGTAGACTAGTGCGCTACCATTACGCTACGGAGCCAGCCTTTCGTGTATTGGCGTATAAAATATGCGAGTCTTTTTTTTGAAAATGTAATTAATCTTCTCGTACAGCGTATACACATTTCTACACACATTTCTTAGGAGGGCACACACTTAAACACGAATCACGGGAGGCTACACGTTGTGTTTATTGCGTGTCTAAAACCAGTTTTCCGCTATTTTCGTACGGCGCTCAATAATCCGGCAATTTCGGTAATCCAGTACCGTATAATCTCTGAACATTCCGGATTAGCGGGAGTTTACTGTATTGGGAAATTTAAACCGTTATTCTAAGAAATGAGGAGATAAATTAAGATTGACTGAGATCTTATAGTATCGTGCAGAAAATTTTAGAAAAAAGATTACTTTTTATGGTTTAGTGAAGTACGAATAAATATGTATTGCTAGGTAGTTGATCATAGAGATTCGGATAACAAATTAATTCCTCTAAATATTTTATTAACTTTTTGGGTGTTCCTTTCTGTACATTACTGTAAATTGTTGGTAGCTAGTGTAATTAATTTATCTGAATTGTCAGTGCCTCGGAATGTAGTTATTTTAACAGTGGTCGCATTTTATTAGGTTCGTTACGTTATTTCTATAACATTTAATTGTTTACTAATACTGTAGTGTATTTTTTAGTTGCCGCCTCTGCTCGCTTCGCTTTGAACCCAACACCATCAAAGCGTATACTGTGTACTGTTTATTTTAGGACTTTTTGTATTTGTATTCGTCACCAATGATTGATAAGCCAGCCAACTTAGCTTAGGCTGAAAATTAAAATTTTTCATACCATTCGATATATTGTGTGTACACGTGCAAGTGTTTGCGTGACACACGTATGTACTGTGCACAAACCTTTTAAAATGTAAAATACATTTTTAGATTTTGTATTATTTTTATCCCTAATGTGTGTACGTTCCAATCTGTTCTATTCTGAACATTAAGTAGTTCCATGATCCAACGAGATGAGTAGGCCTATGATGTGTATGACGTTTAAATGAGGTGTAGTCTTTTATAGATTCAGGCCGATCATTCTTTAGAGAGAATGGTTAATTGAACCCCATCAAAGTACACCGGTAATCACGATCTAGTATTCAAATCCGTATAAAAGAAAAGTAACTACCTTTACTAGGATTTGAACCAGGAATATTCGTCACTGAAAATAAGCTGTTAAACAGCTGACTAGCGGCGACGATTTTATCTCTAGACCAACCTGCTGGAATAGTAATATATTATCTGTATTAGTAATACGTTATATAAGTTTTAATCCCCACCCCAACTCGATTATGATTTTAACCCTTTCATGACAAAAATTCATCCAAATCGATTCGGGAATATTTGAGATTGTTCCTTATTTACACATAAGTTACATACATAAATACGTACATTTTCTATCTTTAATAATTAGTACAGATTTTTATTTAATTTTGTTATTAAACTTAAGGAATGTTATGCTTCAATTATGTAGGTATGAATTATGAAACTGAAAACATTTTGCTTAAATGAAACTCATATTTAATCATTTTAAGTAATTAAGTACTTTTTTCACTTTTTTGTTAGGTGTGGCCTTTTTTGTTTCATGTGTGTTTCGCTTTATCTACCCTACTTAATAGGTACAGTGTATTGTTTAGTTCAAGTTGATAAAGTTACCTTACTAGGTTACTATATTTACATACCATCAGTTTGATTACACATTTTTACTTTATATTTCGGTGAGAAACGATGCATCACGGATATATATATGTTACGGTTTTTGGGATGATATTGTAATGTTTGTGTTGTTCATGCAAATATTTAAAAAAAATTATCTTGCTAATTTTGGTATTAGACTAATGTTGTTACAAAAATGAATCGGTACGACATTTTATAAGGTATTTCTGTTGTAATTTATTATTTATTCATAGTATAATCTCTTTATATAAAGGGCTATAAAGGGCTTCTGTCGTCAACTGGAAGGAGACCCCTTAATTCCTTTTACAAAAGGCTTAAGGGAACCAGCCAGGATAGAAGGCTAGTGTCCTATCCATACATTCACGTTGTGTGGCCTGTTAGTAACCATGTGACCGCTCATCAGCACGATAACCGGCTCATGGTGAACGGAACTGGAAGGGCTGCCCATTCCACCCTGGCAGACGGTGGCTTGGGGGCACTCAGTCTGCCAACCAAAAAGCTGAAAGCAACAGTAAACTACAGCTTTTTCTGTCTGACTAGAATTATCGTAAGGAAACTCCTTCATGTATGATTCTGGTTAGGCTTACTTAGTATATGCAGTTCTTCAAGAACTTCGAGAACTTCAAAATATGAAAAATTTATGATGGCGTCCTCTCTGGTAAAACATTCCGGAGATAAACTAGTCCTCCATTCGGATCTCCGGGCGAGGACTATCAGAGGGGACTTCATCAAAAAAATAAAAGTTTCTGAAATTCTGCGAGTTGGAACATGGAATGTTAGGAGTTTAAAACAAACTGGTAGGTTAGAGAATTTAAAAAGGGAAATGAATAGGTTGAAGTTAGATATTGTAGGCATTGGTGAGGTACGCTGGGATGATGATCAAGACTTTTGGTCCGGGGATTATAGGGTTATTAACACTAAAGCCATCGGAGGCCAGGGCGGAGTGGGTCTAGTAATGAATAAAAAAATTGGACAAAGAGTGACTTACTATAAGCAGTGTAGTGATAGGATTATCATGGTTAGAGTAGATACGAAACCAAAGTCTACCACTATAGTGCAGGTCTACATGCCTACGTCTTCACACAGAGAGGAAGAAATAGAACAAGTAAATTAATTAAGTAATTAATAAAAGTAATTAATTACTTTGAGTAATTAATTACTCAAAGGAAATAGATGAAGTAATCTATTGAGGAATTATATTGAATTATATTGAAATTATATTGGAATTATATTGAGGAATTAGATGAAGTAATAAAATATGTCAAGGGTGATGAAAATTTGATAGTTATGGGAGACTGGAATGCAGTAGTTGGAGAAGGAAAAGAAGGAAAGATAGTCGGAGAGTATGGTCTAGGGAAGAGAAATGACAGAGGGAGTCGGCTGGTAGATTTCTGCTCCAAATATAATTTAGTGATAGGCAATACACTTTTTAAGAATCACAAAAGGAGGTTATACACTTGGATGATGCCAGGTGACAAGGGAAGATACCAAATAGATTACATAATGGTTAGACAAAGATTCAGAAACCAGATTATGAACTGTAAAGCCTATCCAGGTGCAGACATAGGGAGTGATCATAACTTAGTAGTAATGGATAGCAGGCTTAAACTTAAAAAACTGAAGAAGGGACAGGGAAATGCTAGGTGGGATGTAGACAAACTAAGAGAACAAGACAACCAGGTAGGTTTCCAGGAGAGTATTCAAAAAGGGATAGAAGAAAGAGGTAATGACACAGGAAATGTAGAGGAGGAGTGGATAAACTTCAAGGAGGTGGTAGTGAAAGCAGCGGAAGAATGGTTAGGACATACTAAAAGAAGAGGTAGGAAACCGTGGATTACTAATGATATTTTAGAACTGATGGATGAGCGAAGAAAATATAAAAACGCAAAGGACGAGAGAGGTAAAAGGCAATATTGCTACTTGAGAAATACCATAAACAAAAGGTGTAAGAAAGCGAAGGAAGAGTGGATCAGAGCGAAATGTACGGACATTGAAAGTAAAATGGCAGTTGGTAAAGTGGACGCAGCTTATAGAAAAATAAGGGAAAACTTTGGAGAACGAAAGATGAAAGCTGTTAATTTACAAAGCGCAGGTGGTAAACCATTGTTGAATGGCCAAGAGAGAGCTGAAAGATGGAAGGAATACGTAAATCAACTCTACAGGGGAAAAGAATTAGAATATGATGCGATAGAACAAGAAACTGATGTTGAAGAAGATCAAAAAGGGGACCCTATACTACGAGAAGAATTCGATCGGGCACTTAAGGATATGAATATGAATAAGACACCAGGAATAGATAACATACCATCGGAATTATTATTACGATGTGGCAAAGTTGCTCAAAACAAATTATACAAACTTGTGTGCAGAATGTATGAGAGTGGAGAGGTACCATCGGACTTTAAAAAAAATATTATGATTCCAATACCAAAAAAGTCAGGAGCGGAGAAGTGTGAACATTACAGAACCATCAGCCTAACATGCCATGCATCTAAGATACTGACAAGAATTATATACAGAAGAATAGAACACCGAGTAGAAGAAGTATTGGACGATGACCAATTTGGATTTAGAAGGAGAATGGGAACTCGAGATGCAATATTGGCTCTGAGACTGATTATTGAGAAAAGGATACAGAAAAATAAAACTACTTTTATGGCATTTGTGGATTTAGAGAAAGCATTTGACAATCTGGACTGGAGTAAAATGTTTAAAACTTTGAAAAGGCTAGGAATTAAATACAAAGAAAGGAAAGTTATCTACAGTCTGTATAAGAATCAAACGGCTGTTTTGAGAATCGAGGGGTACGAAAAAGAGGCTGCTGTAAGAAAAGGTATACGACAAGGTTGTTCTTTGTCACCACTACTTTTTAACTTGTATATAGAAGAGGCTATAAATGAAGTGAAGGAGAAATTTGACGTAGGAATAAAAATTCAAGGAGAAACAATAAAAATGTTGAGATTCGCCGATGATATAGTAGTATTAGCCGAGGCAAAGAATGAACTAGAGGATGCCTTAAATGGAATGGATGAGATCTTGAGGAAGGATTACTTCATGAAAATTAATAAGAACAAAACGAAAGTGTTGTGCAGCAGCAAGAGTGATTTAGAAGAGATGGGAAATTTAAAAGTAGGCAACGAAAACATACAGGAAGTTGGGGAATTCTGCTATCTAGGGAGTAAAATAACAAAGGATGGTAGAAGCACGAGTGATATCAAGAGTAGAATTGCTCAAGCTAAAAAAGCCTTTGAAATGAAAAACAGCTTACTGACTACAAACATTGATTTACATATTAGGAAAAATTTCTTAAAACATTATGTTTGGAGTGTAGCATTATACGGAAGTGAAACGTGGGTGATAGGGGCTGTAGAACGGAAGAGGATAGAAGCTTTTGAAATGTGGTGTTATAGGAAAATGTTAAAGATTAGGTGGGTGGACAAAATAAGTAATTTAGAGGTTGTTAGGCGAGTGGATGAAAAAAGAAGTATATGGAAGCATCTTACCAAAAGAAGGGATAGGCTAGTGGGGCATATCCTAAGACATCCAGGTATTGGGCTATCAATAATGGAGGGTAACATTGAGGGAGTAAATTGTAGAGGGAGGCAAAAATTAGAATATATAAAGCAAATTACAAAAGATGTAGGGTGTTACAGGTATGTAGATATGAAACGACTTGCGCAAGATAGAACAGGTTGGAGAACTGCATCAAACCAGTCGAGAGACTGATGACAAAAAAAAAATCTCTTTTGTGTAATTCGTAGTCACTTTTTATCATTTTTAATACGTCTTATTGCTAATTGATTGTCTTTGTTAAGCAATTGAATTTATTGTTGTTAATTAAATTATTTTTCAATGCCATTTCCAACCTTAATAGATTTTTATATTATAATCTCGGTTATTTTATGGTTAATTCGTTCAGGTTCTAAAATAGTGGTCTTTCACGATCTCTGTTTTGTCGTACAGTAGTACCTTATTAATCCGGACACCGTTAATTTGGACTTCGCTTAATCCAGACAGCCATTTGACAGCAGGTTGTAAAAAATACGTACTACGAGGAATGCGACTCGTACTATGTGAGGAATGCGATACTGAAGCAGAAGAAAATAGCAAGCTCAAGCCATAATTTAGTGAAGTAAAAGACCATTAGGCCATTAGAGATTGAAAACAATAATTTTATCAGATTTTTCAATTTTCTGTTGTTTTAAACATTTATTTGGTTTTGTAAAGACGATGCACCGTTGTTTTTCTTACAAGTTATTGCTTGAACAGGTTTAATATTGTATTCTGGTAAAAAAGCTGTGCATTCACCGTTTATTTTTTATATAAATTGGTAATTGCATATCATTGGATGAGCGATTTTATTTTATTCTGTATACAATGAAGTTCCGTTTAGATAAAGAAACCTTTTAAACTTCACAACACTGCTACCGCAAAAGTGATAAATTTGTTTGAAAGTCGTCGTCTTTTATTTACAAAGTTCAACGGAATTTCAGTGTTCAAGAAAATTCTTTTAATTTTCAGTTACCGGTTCGTTGGTTTTTAAAAGTTCAGGAAGTATTTTATCATTTTGTTGTTTTATTTTTGTTTTTTTAAATCTTGAAATGGAATAACTCTGGTTTATTTTAATATTAATTAGTAATATAATAAACAATTTTTTTAAAGTTTTTATTCAATCTCATGGATTTTTGTTTTCTTCATTTTTTTGTTTCTACGTTGTTGTACTGAAAAGAATCCATTTTTTTCTAACTTAAAAAAATGTATAACTTTTTGTGCACTCGACGACGGAAGTTTGACGTGAATGGCAAAAGTGTTGGAGGTGGTATTTTTCGCTTAAAAGTATTTTGTGGAAAGAGTTAGAAAAAAAAAGTAAGAAAAGAGTTTTGTGAAAAAGAGAGTGACGGGAGGGGGAGAAATGAGAGAATTTAAGGGGACAACGAGTATGCTGTTTTATTCTTATCTTCTGTATTTCAGTCACGATCCTCTAAATTTCAGACATAATGTTTCCAGCTGTTGATAATTGAAAGCTTGGTTTTTTCCATTAATATAAAAATATTTCAAATGAAAGGGTTTTTGTGTGTTCCACTGGTTTTAAACTTGCGTAGAATAATTATAAAATTAACGCGTATTTTTGTCACTTTTCTTCTGTGTTGATGTATTTAAATCATTTTAATCAAAGGAAGATTTGTTTTTATTCAATTTTTAATTCTGAATAATAAGCAACATGAAATGGATAATTTCATAATAATGATTTTATATAAGACTAGCTAAGTACCCGTTCTTCGAACGGTTTCCTTGGTGCCGTGGACGGTCGATTGGGGTACAGAGTTCTGATATTCTTTTACTATTCATTGTTATGTACCTCCTTTCAACGTCAGCATTATTATTTATGAAAAAAAATTAGTTGAACTTAAAATAAAAGCGAGATCTTGGTGTTTTTAAATTAATATATGCAGCGCTTTATTATTTTCATAATAAATGAAAGGTAAATCACAATAGGAACACCACGATGGTGACCACTATTAAGACGACTGATTCATTTTTGACAATGTGACCAAGAAAAGGTATGTAGGGTACTGGTGGAATGGGTAGGTAGGTAACAAACTGAATGAATACGGGCTTTACCGGCCAGTAGGCCTATGTTTATTGTTCTGTTTATTGTTTTTGTTAATATTCTTCTAAAATATTGGTTTATTTTTAAAAAATTGGTAATATCTCCGTTTTATGCACGAAAATGAAAAACTTTACGTTATCAAATTTGTCTTTAAACGTTTCGTAATTTCGATTATATAATTTTTTTTGATACATTGACTTTTAACGGAGATATTCGTTGTTTTTGTTTATCCCTCCCCCCTCTGAATGCCCCATCCCTTATCCGTTTGTGATATCAAAACATTTATAGCCTATTTTCATTTTGATTATGTCCAGAACCTAGATACCGAAATTCATTGAATTTGGTTCAGCGGTTCTTGTGTGATGCCGTAACATACAAACAGACAAAAATTCAGCTGAACTTATTTTCGGTTTTTCTTATCTGAGGCGGCGAGAAAAACTTATGTTCACTCCCTCACAATGGGGAAAGTAGTGTTGGACTCAATTGAGGCGTCCTCGTCCAGCCCCAAGGAGGCTGCAGCCGCCTACCAACCAAAAACCCGCCGCCTGGACACTTGATCCGACATCAGCAAACAACCCTCCACCTCCCTCGGAACTGTTTATATAATACTACAAGGGAAATGTCGGGTTAAAAAATTTACATACTGTCAGCGGGGCATGGAAGGGAACCGTAGCGTAATTCCTTTCTCGCTGCCACCGACCAACACTCACTCTCTCACTTTCATTCATATCTTTCATCACCAGCTTAGGAAATTAGCGTGCCTACCTTACCTTCTAAAATCGGGACAGGATTGATACACTGTGGGAGAGGGTGACCCCGCTGATCTCCAGGTGTTTACGTGGTACATCTGGCGTAGAAACAAAATTTGGGGCATTTTGAAAAATTGTACAGACTAAAACACAATTTTATTTATATAGATTCTAAATGCGTTAAATATTTAGTTACCTTATTGTTGGACTTAATCCAAGATATTTAAAGGAAAACAGTGCAGACAATAGAGACAATAATTGATTTTATGTTCATAGTTTAATTCAGATAACTAAAGCATTATGAAAATGTTAACGTAAGGGAACTGAAAGTCTTATCTTATCAGTGTTGAATTTTTAATTTTTTGACCCCTTTTCTGTAAAACTATTAACACACAAAACAATGTTATTCTGTTGCTGAAAACTCAGTTAAGTTATACATCATGTCTACTAAAGTAGCATTATAGTACAGTAAGATCTCGACTTACGCGAGGGATGTGTTCCGCAAAATCATCGCGTAACGTGAAATTCGCGTAACTTGGATTGTACGGTTTAACCTTAAAACATTTGCTAATTATCCGTACCATTAAAATCCGCTAATTGTCCGTAGTGTTGATTCACTAAACCCAGTCGTTCCTTTTATGTTCTTCGTTTTTTCTCCCATTTCGTATCTTTCATCAACATCTAACTTTTCCTTTAAAATAATCGCTTTCCGTTTTTCTAACCTTTATTAGAACTCATATTGTATGCAAAGTAACTACAAAAACAAGAACAATCAAAGACTTGCGAATTGTTGCACGATTAAATGTACGCAACCATATACGACCGATATTTTTAACGCACTAAATACTTCTAATGTTTAGAACAAAAGCAAACCAAGATAAAATTCCAGTGTAAAAATGGGGAGGGCAATCACTATAACAGTGTTAAGAGAAATTAGCAAAACAGTCGTCATAAATGTAAACATCCGTAAGATAAGAATAACTATTGTTCAACAAAATCGCGCTAACGTGAATTCGCGTAAATTTAGGTCTTACTGTAGTAATATTTTAGAAAATATGGTAAAAAATGTTTTTATATTGGTGGATCATATTTTATTATTTTTTGGGGGCAAAACATGAAAAATGGAAAGGATTGATAAAATTTAATTCTTCTTCTGTAGCATCTTCTTATGTTCAGTAAAAGCCAATACAATTTTGGAAACTATCTCTCAAACAGTTTTAGAGAAAACTAATTGGTCTTTCTGGTTTAAAATACTGAATTTTGGAGAACTCCAAAAAACTACGACGTTGAATTAAGTAACATCGCAATAACGTTTAAAGTATAACAAACAAAAAGTAGCTACTGTAAAAAAACTCGAACTGACTTATGATGTGTGAGTTATGAACGAATCAGTGGAGAACGGCCAAGAATCAGAGAATTCTCGTGCATTAACAGAACATAAACGTATTAAATGTACAGGAAACATTCAACTCGATTTTTCAAATTGACAGATTTACTCTGTGAAACGAAATTTTCAATATTTTTTCTAAAGGAAAAATTATTTGTTTTACGAAGTATTAATATCAAATTGTTCAGAAGGTAATAAATGTTTATAAAAGAGAAATTGATTGAAAGATTATCCCAGTTCAAGGTAGTTACTTTTATACGGATTTAAATAGTAGACAGTAGTTATTTGTGTACCTTGATGGTTGGGGTTCAATTAACCATACTCTATTAGGATTGGTCGACTTGGGTATGTACAGGACTACACCTCATTTAGACGTCGTATATATTAAACTCATCTGATTGGGTCGTGGAGTTGCTTATTGTTCTGAATTGAACCAATTGCAATGTACACGCATTAGGGATAAAAAATGATTGAAAAATTGTTTTCGTTAACCTCTCGTTTAAGTTTTTTAAAATATTTTAAAAGTATGTACTATTTTTCTATTTGTTGTCTGCTTTTGTGCAAAAATTTGTTTACCAAGTTTGCAGTTAAATCTTTACCAAGCTTAGAAGTTTTTTTTAAAATAAAGCAAACCAACAACGAGAAATTTAGAATTTTTAAATGTTCGTCTTGTGGCCATACTGTTTTTTAGTTTTTTTTGTACAATCATTTTCTATTGTTTGACGCACTTTTTACATATATACATTGTATAAGGAAAAATCTTTTCTCGGATCGTTCGATTTCTTGCGCGTACCTATTTACATGTTTCATACTGAATATTTTTAATATGTACTGTGCATAAAAGGTGGAGTTCAAATATGGAAGGATCCGTATACACGACTTAACGCTATATGAATACACAATTTCAGACTCGTGATTGTTTTGTTGGGTTTTATTTTAGTGCAGGATTTTATGACTCCATCAAAATCTAATGAACTCCGTTGGTACTTTTAAGGACATCAATATTGACACAAGATTTATGTTTGCATTGTTGCCTATCTGTTACATCGAAGGGGCTTAAAAACATTGTTGTACGTAATATAGTGTACTAACGTTTTTGTTTACCGTATGTGATGAGTTCAGTTCAACTTGGATATAATATTGTACCATTGTTTAAACAAATTGTGATAATGTTTCATGAAAAGATCACGTTTCATCACTCTAATGTTAACTACGCTCATTAATTACTTTTTCTGAAATTGAATTCAAATCGTGTTTTTTTTAAAGAATGTCCTACTCTCTAGTTTTAGATTAATATTTTCTTTAAATTATTGGACATTTGTGATGATTAATTTCGGTTAAACAAACGAAATGAATTTTATTCATATTTTTAATATTAAAAATGTATTGCTTACCAAATCATAAAGGCGTATGTTCTGAACCCAGGGCAAAATCTTTCGCTAGCCGTAACTCGCTAACGAAGCATGTCCAGACTTATGTTTGTATAAACTTTTTTCATTATTTTGATGTGAGGAAACCACCTTAGAAGTTTGTCGGGTTACTCGTGAGACACCCTGTATATATGTACATACTCATGTTGTAAAATGCATACTAAGGGTGCAATTTTTAAAAACCTGAATTTCTTACTGATTTTTACAGTATGTTTTTTATGCCCATAACGGGCAGTTGGAGTGTTACATTATTTACACTCGATCTGTTGGTTTCAGGGCTACAAAAAATAGTAACATTTCTTATCCCATAGTCAGCCAATTATATGAATGAACTATTTAAGAACAGAAGAGGTAGAGGTGTAAAATACACTAGTCAGAGTTATCTCCTCTGAGAGTCACGAATTTCATTACACAGCCAGACCCTGTGTGAATGAAGTAAAGGTGTCATGTTCAGGGTGGAAAGTGGGTGATTTTCGGAGAACCTGGCATGCTGATAAGCATACTCTTTCAACTCAGTGAGGAAGGCAATATTGAACCACCTCATTTTTCATTTTTACTTAGTAAAACCTCTAGAGGTTCAAACCAGCCTTTCGACTGTTGACCTAAACAACATATTTTTTTAGTAATATAGTAAGACAACTGATAAAATTTTGAAATAAAATTATTTAACAAAATATAAATCGGGCAGAAGAACTTTTGTAGAATATGCAAACAAACCGACTACAACGAAAACAGAAAATTACAGGACTGTATTAAAAAAGAATTTAATTTTTATTTAATCCTCACATCGTTTTTATTGATTTTCTTTTGTATTTTTGCATTAATCTCGGGAGTTGTAAATTATTTTCTTGCAATTTTTTTAATGTTGAATTATCGATAGCCGAGTCGTCCATTTTCTTCTGTCTACTTAATGCAGTTATTGGAAGCATCCGAGGATTCATTGTCTTGACTAACAGTGTAAACGGTTGGTAGACTGTTATTTCATTAAAGATATCTTCGTCTTCGATTAGGCTACTTCTAGATCTTTGCTCGAGAGGTTTTTGTTTTTGTTACCAACCAGTCATTCTGAACGAGAGTGGGTAGTTGTACCTTAAACGTAATAGACGATTCCATTTGGGTAAGTGTTTACAATCGTGATCAAGTCCAGTAACATAACATCAAGAGGAATTCAATAAAGCATGTCTGTTTTAAGACGTACTTTTCTAGATATCTCTTAGGTAGTCTAATAAAAATCACCTGAAATATTTGGAAAAGTAAAAGTATCGATAAAGATTTAAAGAATATTGGATTAGTTAGAAAATACGCTACTATGGAAGTATAAATGCTTTTAGTTCACAATTCACTAAAAAAATTCAACTATTTAGTTTTACGATAATTTTCGTTTAAATTTTTAATGTTGAAAATAATCCATCGTACCAACAGTTAACCAATCAAATTTTTTAATGAAATTATATTTTTACTTTCTCTTGCCCTATATGAATATATATAGGAAAGAAAAGTATATTGTTTTCATGTCGATTTTTTGAAATCAAGTTTTCACCGGATTTACAAGTTTACAGACCCCCGAACCCAAAAAAACATGTCCTTTTTGCGATTGGTTTGTTTGTGAACAGAATATCTCCAGAACGGAACATCGTACGAACATGAAACTTAAAACTTAAGTTAGATACTACTACCGGACCCGACTCGAACATTTTCATCAAAATCAATCAACTGGAAGTAGTAATTTATTTGTGTTATTTTTCATTTTTTTGCGTTTTTCTCAAAAACGGCTCCTACGTTTTTTTAAAAATCGCTTTACTCAATTTTTTATGCTCAACAAGATAGGGTAGGGCGCCATATTTGCTGAAATTCTTGGGGAGGCTGTTTTGTCGTAAACAAATGTTTTTTTTTGATTGCGGCTTTAATATGTATTTCAGCGCAAAAATGTATATAATAAATGTTGTAGGGAATTTAAAATCCTACAACTTTTATTCTTAACATGTTTTTCTATATTGCTTCTTTAAGCGGCTATTAGCGAGTTTCTGTTTTTTTCTCACAAACACTTGTAAAAAAATTCGTTTTTTTAAGAATTTAGCCTTAGCCAAATTTTTTATTTTAGCCATTTTACGACAAAAGTGTTAATAATCAAATTTACAGAAAATTAAATGATCTACAACTCTTAGAGCATTTTTCTCTACAGAGCCTAGTTTAGCGTGAAAGAGTGATTTTCCGTATTTTAAAGCCAAACTGAGATTGATTTTCATTTTGCGTCTTTCACTCATGATTAAATGTTGATTGAGGTTAGTTTTTTTGTTTATTTCTAATGTTCTATTACTAATGTTAGGTTATTTTGTTAATTATTTGCTTTGGCAAGAGAAAGTTGTGTGAGTGTTTCACATCAGACTTTTTGTAATGTAAAAAGCATTACGTTTATGATTCGTAAGTTGAAATAGAATATTGCGTGGTTTAGTTGGCCTATTTTGGTTCAGAAAATCAATGAATGATGGTTTTACATCCCACTGATAATGGTGATGTCACTTGCAGAAATATATTTTTCCCTATTTATATACAATGTAAAAGTAAGATTAAAAATGTTATAATAATATATCTCAAGACCTATGAAGCGTATTACCTTGGTATGTTCAGAAATGTTATTAAAAAAGTTCTTGTAGAATATCTACTGAAAACAATGTAATAAAGTTGTAACAGATAACATATATAAAATATAAAAAATGCAAATCATAAAAAAAATCTTGTGTAAAACACTCACACGACTTTCTCTTGTCAATGCAATTAATAAACAATAACCTAACATTAGTAATAAAACATTAGAAATAAAAAAACTAACCTCAATAAACCTAACCGTATTTTAATCATGAGTGAATCATGCAAAATTAAAATCAACCTTAGTTTGGCTTAAAAATATGGAAAATCACTCTTTCACTTTAAACTAGGGTCTGTAGAGAAAAATAATCTAAATAAAAGTTGTAGATCTTTTAATTTCGTACAAATTTGATTATACTTTTTTGTCGTAAAATGCATGCTAAGACCAAAATCTTAAAGAAATTGATTTTTTACACTTTTTCGTGAAACAGAAAATAGCTAATTTTCGCAAAACTAAGCGTTATAAAAAATATGTTTAAAATAAAAAATGTAGGATTTTAAATTCTCAGCAACTTTTTTTTGTTTATTTAACGTCGCATAAACTACTGTGGTCATTGGGTTGCAACTGTAGATGATGAACTGATTTTTGTAACGTATGAAATGCCATGCCTGAGTGGGATTCGAACCCAAGACTGCATGATGAGAGGTGAGCACGTTACCAACTACGCCAATGCGGCCGGCCCTACAATTTTAATTATATACATTTTTGTGCTTAAATGCATATTCAAGCCGCAATCTTGAAAAAACAATTTTTTTACGAAAAAACAGCTTCTCCAAGAATTTCAGCAGACATAGATAGCGTCTACCCGATCTTGTAGAGCATAAAAAATTTATTAAATGAGGCTATTTTCAAAAAAATCGTAGGACCCGTTTTTGAGAAATTCGGAAAAGAGTGACAAATGACACAAATAAACTACTACTTCCGGTCTACCGATTTTGATGAAAATGTTCGTGTCGTGTCCTTTGGTGGTATCTAATTTAAATTTTAAGTTTAAACTTTGTACGATGTTCCGTTCTTTAGATATTCTGTTCACACACATACACGCGAACGCGCATGCGCGCGCGCGCGCGCACACACACACACACACACACACACACGTACACACTGACCAATCGCTAAAAACATGTTTTTTGGGTTCAGTGGGTCTGATAACGTGTAGATCCGGTGTAAACTCGATTTCGAAAAATCGACATGAAAACAATACTTTCCTTCCTATATATTCATATAGACAAGAGAAAGTAAAAATATTTGTAAATTAGGTTACTTTAAAAAATTTTTTTTCATTTTGTACTGGTCGCTTCAAAACCTAGTTCATTAGTGACCACTTTAAAACTGCAAAGTTTTAGATTAAGCTTCCAGGTGGGTGCAGCGATATCCTTTACTTATAATGTACTGGGTTACCCTTTGGGGTATCAATATGAACCCAGATCATTCAACACAAGTTACGTTCGCCTTATGACGTCAAACGTGTCCACCTGTGATGCTGAATAACATTCATATCCCCCAGGCCAGAGTGGCGCGATATCTTGGCTTGTGGCTTGATAGGCGACTAATTTGGAAGCATCATATGCTTACAAAACGTTTAAACGCCGCCAGAAGCCGCTCTTCTGCTTAATTAACCCTCAATCGAAATTGAACCTCCGTTCCAAAATGTTAGTTTACAAATTAAAAAAATTAATTATTAATTAAGTACAAATTATAAAATTAAGTAAAAGATTTAGTTTACTCTTGTGAGTCTGGACTTATGGTGTTCAGCTCTTTGGAACAGCGGCAAAAAGTAACTTAAAGTTGATTCAGGCCTTTCAGTATTCTTAAGACTTGCTTTTGGCGCTACTTTCTATGTAAACAATTTTGTTTTTCAAACTTCCGGCATTAAAGGAATTAACCTTGTATTTTAGACCGTGTGAGGTGACTTAAATATGTTTCTAGAAGCTTTTTTATCCACATTCTCAGCATTCGCTCACTGCATGCTTTTCTCATTTCTTCTGTTCACCCGGTGTTTCCTTAATTCTCTTCTTGCAAGCCCTTAAAGTCCGTAATTAGTTGTCTGAATTTGGTTCGGTTTATTCCGGGTTTCCTTCTATTTGTTGATATTTGTTGGTTCTATTTGTCGGTATCCTTTCTGATTTCTTTGAAACATTATCTGACACCTTAGGTCTGTTGTTTAGTGTCTTAAAAATTTGTTTTGTCAACCGTTTGCCATCCATTCTATAAAGATGACCGAAAAAATTTTGTCATCTTTTTCTAATAGTTTCCATTAATCATTCATTTTCCTTGTTTAGTTCTTGTCCTCGTAACGTATATTGTCCTTCTACTATTTTCAGACCCATTATCTTGATAGGATCTTTCAAATTTCTCTGCTTCTTTTAGACCAACCTTTCCGGTTATTCTAAGGCACTCACTCGCGTATATACAAATGTTTTATCATGTTTTCTCAAATAAAAACAGTTTGTGTTTTGTTGATGTTGAAATAACAATTTGTGGTCAGTTTATCAAAAAGTGAAATTGCATCTGTTCGATTGGAACATGGTGTGGTGATCAACACTCAGCCAACAACCGATGCATTACATTCTTGCTTGAATAGTTACCAACAAATACTGTATTTTAAAATAACAACTAGGCTATTTTCAGTGAAAACTTCCTTTCCTTTGTCAAGTACAGTTGGTTTAGTACTTTTGACAGTAAATTAGCAACGGCTCATCATTGAAGCAAGATACTGCTACAGTCGATTATATTTTTATAAAACTTATAACTTAAAAGTCATTTAACGATTTTAAAATATAACAAATCTGTAGGTGAATTATTTGGTAAAAGTTATTTTTGAGGACTTAAGATTTATTCTTATTTATTTATTTTGTAGGCACACTCCTCTAAAATAATAAAATACTTCACAGATTTATTGAAAATTGTCCAATCTTTCAGGTTACACCTTCGTGTACAGATATCGTTGTAAAAAGAAACTTTGACTCTCGCATCACCGAAAAAAAATTTCGGTATGGAAAATTATTAATTAATTGTTCGTGTGCATAAATTTTATTCGATATTTCTATCAATGAGGAATAGAAAAATAATCTCGTATGTAATAAATTAATAGATTGAGAGGAGTGCATTAAACCAGCGGTTCTCAAATTTTCTTCGAGCCCCCCTCCTATATGGTTTAACTATATAATCGAAATTACGAAACGTTTAAAGACGAATAAGTTTGATTACGTAAAGTTTGTCATTTTCATACATAATAACGGAGATATTACCAATTTTTTAAAAATAAACCAATATTTTTAGAAGAATATTAACATACAAAATAAACAGAACTATAAACATAGGCCTACACACCGGTAAAACCCGTATTCATTCAGTTTGTTATCTACCTACCATACCACCAGTACCATATACGCCTTTTCTCAGTCACATTGTCAAAAATGAATCAGTCGTCTTAATAATGGTCACCATCGTGGTGTTCCTATTGTGATTTACCTTTCATTTATTATGAAAATAATAAAGCGTTGCATATATTAATTTAAAAACACCAAGATCTCGCTTTTATTTTACGTTCAACTAATTTTTTAGTAATAATAATGCTGACGTTGAAAGGAGGTAGATAACAATGAATAGTTAAAGAATATCAGACCTGACAGGGATTGAACTCTGTACCCCTACCGACCGTCCACGGCACCAAGGAAACCGTTCGAAGAACGGGTACTTAAGCTAGTCTAATACATATCGATATTTGTATTATATGTATAGAAATCTTGAACGATATTTGCTCTTCGTGGCAGTAGAAGTAGAAAATCCAGTCACAAAAATATGTAGTAGCAAAGGGTATGTAAGTTTTAAACGATACCTTAACGAGCCTTAACTTTTAAATGATTTTTACTCAAAAAATTGTATTCTTTTTGGACACTGATTCAGAAGGGCGTGAGCGAACATTTCTTAAATTTTGTTTCTAAGTCAGTGTCACTTTGAAGTTCATTGAGATTTTCTTTGCCTAATAAAAATTTAAATAAATTTTCTAATTAAAGAATATTTCACTTCATTTACACGAAACTTCATTTATTTTTTAAACTAAGTTATGCGCCCCCCAAATCCCTTCATCGCGCCTTCCACTTTGAGAACCAATACATTAAACATCTGTTGCGTTTCCTGGTTTTAACAGAATCTTAATGACTAAGATTATTTTAGAAAGTTTTTTTTAAAAATCGCTTAAATTACTACACTTTTATGCTCTACAAGTTTAAGTAATCGGCATGTCTACTGAAATTCTTTGGGGGTAGGGGGTGGTAGGGATTGTGCTCTTGTGGTAAAAAATTGTTTTTTTTTAAAGAAGTGGCCCTAATATGCAATTCAGGGCAAAAGCGTATAGGCTACATTTTAAGTTGTTAAAAATTTGAAAACCATGCTAGGTCTACTTTTATTTCAAGCATATTTTTTTGTAATGCTTAGTTTAGCGTGTATTCATGATTTTCTGTATTTTGCTCATTAAAACTCGGTAAAAAATTGTATTTTTTTGTTAAAAGATTGTGGCCTTAGTATGAAATTTACGACAAAAGATTTTTATAACTTACGTTATAGAAAATTAATAAACCTACAACTTTTATTTTATAATTTTTTTTCTATTGAGCATAGTTTAGTGTCAATTAATGATTTATTGTATTTTTAAGTCATACAGACGTTGATTTTCATTTTGCGTCATTCACTCAAGATTTAATTTATTATTATGTTCAGTACATTGGCTAGAGAAAGTCCAGATTTTCTTTCTGTAATCTTTTGTGCATTCGTGTAAATGAGAAGAGAATGAATGAAAAGAGGAACGTGACTGCTGTGTGACTGCAGGAAGTGCCAAAAAGAGATTGCAACTAAATTGAGACATGATTCGGTGTTATTATAAGCATTCATTCATCTTTCTGGAAGTTCGTTAATCACTCAAGTTGACGTTTCACCGCAGTCCACACCCTTCCTGGTTATCAGTTCGGTATACATTTTTTATTTATTTTTTTTTAAAAAACTGCTTCCATTTTATATAGTATGTACCTCTCACCCTTATAAAATTTTATTACTTTCTGTAATACAGCAATACTACAGACCTTATCGATTTTATGATATATTTTATATTAGTATTACTTTTATTATTCTTTCAAATTGCATTCGTGAGTGAATATACGGTACTAATATTTCATACTTAAAAACCATTATTCAAATTTAGTGTAGTTGTCAGAATACTAATATTATCAATACATTTGTACTTTGTGTGAGTTTATGTCTTCCTATCAGTAGGGTGCTTACTGAAAATGGCTCTTAATGAGGATTAAAAAATTGGGTTCCGGCCGCCTCCGTAGCGTAGTGGTAGGGCGCTAGCCTACTACTCGGAGATCCCGGGTTCGATTCCCGGCCAGGGTCTGGAAATTTTCACAAGGTAAAAACCCACTGTTCATATCTCCCACCGTAGTCGCTAATAACCGAGCTGTTGATGCGACTTAAATAAAGCTGTTAACTTAAGTAGAGCTGTTTTATTAAAAAAAGTAAAACAAAAGTTGGGTTATTTTCCGTTAATTCACCACACATACTTTTGTCTATAAATCGATAACCACGCATTTATTTGGGACAATTTGTTCCTAACAATCATTATGGAGTTTCTAGTGATGTTGATGTTTAGGTCATCAGCCGAAAGGCTGGTTTAAATCTCTAGAGCAGCTTTACTAAGTAAAAACGAGGAGTGAGTTGGTTTACTATTGTTTTCCTCATTGAGTGGAAAAGTGCTTATCAGCATGCCAGACCCTCTGAAAAGCATCTACTTTCCACCCTGCAAAGTTCAACTTCACTTCACTCACCACAGGATCTAGCTGTGTAACAAAATTTATTACTCTCAGAGCAGAAAACTCTGACTAGTGTCTTTTACATCTCTACCTTTTCTGTTTTTAAGTGCTTTAGCCACATAATCAGCTGACCATGTAATAAGAAACAGAACTGTTTATTGTAGCCCTGGAACCAACAGATAAAGTGCAAACAATTTAACACTCCACTTGCCCGTTATAGGCGAAGATAAAAATAAGAAAACTTATCACAGGCCTACAGTTTTATCAGACGCTATGTTTACGGCGCTTCCCCGGCGGTCAAGGTTGTTTTACCTTTGCTGGAAAATTTGAAGTATTTAGACTTAGATTAAAATTAATGTATACTAATTAGAAGTTTTTTATGTCAAATACGTAAATATATTGTATAAATAAATAAATAATTAAATAAATGCACTAGTTTCTCGGCTTGTAGCGGTGTAACTACTACACTAGGGTATATGTTGCTACAAATTCTTATTTATAATAAAACTATGTAAACGAAGAAATTTTTATTTTATAAAACATTTTGAATCGTCTTTTCAATTAATCGATTATTCGAGAGTTCTCGATATTATATTTTTTTGGCTATTTTACTATCGATACCGAGTTTTAATTAGATTATTTTTCATGTGATATGTTGTAATATGTAGGGCGAGACTCTTGTTTTCGCATGATAATTAAATACTTTTTACAATTTTAAACCTAGTTTTTACAGATAATTTAATATGACGATTCATACTTAATTATTTTTGTGTGGGAATTTTGACAGTTGTGACGTTTTGTGATATAAAAATAGTTGTCGGTTAAATGGAATTGTTTTTAATGGATTTTCGGTGTTGTTTGTCATTTTACTGCAATTGTCAGAACAGTTATTTCGAACCTTTCAACCGAGAATAATTGTGCCTCTAAGGAACTAATTTATCCTGTTTTCTGTACGGCAAAATTAATAACAGTTGGTGTTGTTAGATATCCAATGAGAAATCGTGTCTTTCTTTTCTTAAAAATAAAATTGAACAGTGGAAACAATTAAATGTTAAGCTGTTTTTATTTTTGTCAGTTTAAAAATTACTTGTCGACTTTATCAGTGATTCGTATTTTTAAATGATGCACTTAAGCTTTTTCTTGTTCCACATTAGTTCACGCTTAAACTTCTTATTACAAAGGAAAATTCTATAATACACAGTATAATATGGTGCATTTTTCTCTAAAATGCTATTTTGAAGACTAAAACTTCACAATAAATATTTTCCAAGGGAACAAAGAACTTTCATTTTCTTGGACTGATTTTCATTGATATACTGGAGTTAATTGATCACAAATGAAAAATTTCACTTTGCAAAAGTTTAATGTTGAGTATTGAATAAAATATTTTAGTAAAGTGAAATTGTGAGATACGCCCCTGTAGTCACTACAAAATCATTTCTTACGGCTGTCAGTCCGGGACATGGTGGGTCCACGGGTGGAGGATGTCAGAAGGAGGGTTAAGGGGAAATCCTTCCTAAAGAAAAAAAATTGACGAATCAAGAACTGAATTCGTGGAGTGTGGGAGGGGCGCTACCTCGTGTTCTTATGACACTGTTGACTTCAAAATCGGACTTGCAGAGTAAGCGTTATTTCATCCTATTGGAGAACAGAGTTTCAACTTGATCCAACCACTAAGAGAAAGACCATTTTCCCCATTGTAAGATGTTAATAATTATAAAGGCGATTGCAATCGGCAATCTAGTGTTTACGACTCCTGGACTCCGACATGTCTCATCGACGATTCTATGAGAGAAAAAAATGTTTACGCTGGACGATAAGACGCCGCAGCTATACGCTGTCTTCAACAGTCCAGCTCAGTTACTTGTGTGGCTGCCGCGAAAGAACAACACACAAACATCCGTTCTCAGAGCTACCTATTTATTAAGGTTCATAAAACTACTCATTGTCGCCATCTGGTGACGGGGTAATGTACTATTTTTTGTCAAATAGCATAGAAACATTTAGGCTATTTCAGCGTGTCTCAAATCTAGGTTTTTAATTGGTTTCTTATACTTTATACTTCAGTAACAAGTTTCAGTTCAAACCATCGGTTTTGATGTTTACACATCAGTTTTAACTGACATTTCATCTAACACGGAAACTGTTATGAGAACTGAATTGACCGTGTAAAAGGGGCCTAATTAATAATACCCATGACTTTTAATACTTACATGAAATTGGAAAATTAACCTTTACTTGTATTTAATTTGTCTATCTAGCATGATATTCTTATAACCGAGTTCGTTATCATTAGTTTTTTCAACGAATCCTCTAACTGCGTAATGTTACGTTAGTTTTGAAAAAGTGCTCTGTGTTTGTATAGTTCGTTATATTCACATTATTGCGTGTTTGAAAACTGTAAAGATTTACCCGATAATACGTTTATCTCTATTTATTGAAATAGCGTATCACTATTTCAACTATTCTATCGTCTTTAACGACCTACCCGGTAAAGTAACTGATACTTTATGTGATTCTTGCACGCGTATTTTTTATTTCTCGTCCCGTTATACCTACTATCGGTTTCATAATCATAGACACCCGAGTTTGAACCCTTGCATCTTCAAAACTATGAGTCGGATTTCAACATATTTTACATCAAAATTTAGCTCATTTTGTTCTGCGTTGACCTATAATTGTCCTATATTTTTAATGTTGTTTAAATATTGTCATATCGAGGTTGGAAGACAAAAAGAGCCGGTTTTTTTGCTACCGCAACACATTTCATGCGTTTAGAGGCGTGTAATTTGATAATTATTTGACAGCAAAGTTTTAACACAATGTAGACAATTATATTCTTACAGCGTGAACGAAATTTCAAATTCGCACGTTATTTAAATTTTGATTTATTAAGAATATTCTAAAATCCTTGCTATCTCGGTAACCGCTCGAACGTTCGGGACGGGCAAACAATCGTTTTATTCAGCGTAAAAAACTTAGTACAAATATGTTAATAACATGAAATGTTGATTGGCCAGTGTTGTGGTAGAATTTAAAAAAATTTGAAAATAGGCTTGGTAATGCGGGGGGGGGGGGGTGGGCGCTACTATCCATGTGTACGTGACATCCTGTTCGGACGGTCTGCCTCAATAGACAGACTGCATTATCAGTTCAAGTAGACAGTCAGATTCAGACAAGATGGATAGTAGCGCCCACCCCCCCATTACCCAGTCTATTTTTCAAAATTTTAAAAATTCTACCACAACATTGGCCAATCAATATTTCATGTCATGATCGCAAATTCATGAGATCCAGGTTTTTGAAGACGTGTAAAAATGTGTTTTATTATGAGCTGTCAAAGACTCAGTGGTTGTAGATTAAGGGTTTATTGTTCTTAGATAATTTTTACTGAATCTGTAAAAAGAAATTCTATTATGCGGTACATTTATCTGGTCTGTAGGGGTTTTAAATGTATTTGTAAGGAAAGAACAGAATATATCAGTAAAATTACTCTATTATTTCTTTTTTCAAATTAAAATAAAAAGTTTTATGGTATTATCTTTGTAGAATTCATCCAAATGAAGTAAGTTATCTTCTTAGAGTTATAATTATATTAAAATAAGCGGATTTAATAGCAGTTTTAATTTTTCCATTACTTCAGTTAACTGTACGTTATATAAATGTGAAATATCACTGATATTTTAATATTTAAATAAATATGTTCAGTTATATAATTTTTTACATGTCATTTTTTCTCACAGTTAACAACAGCAACACTATTGTGTCAACTACAGCAAGTACAGTCGTACCTAAGTACTGAACTCAATCTATTCTGTTGGAGTTCGTATGGCAGGGTGCGCCACCACTACGTAATCATGAATTTTTCTGTGTTTATCAATCCTGGTTACACCTTTTGCAACAACAGTTGCCTTTATACTTTCTTTATTCTTGATGATTGTACCAATAGTAGACTTGTTCAATCCATACATTGAAGCCAAATCCATCTGTCTCACTCCACATTTCAATTTAGCAACAATTTCTTTTCTAATCTCTATTGTCAATGGTTTCCATTTCTTTGCTGAACCGGACATACCTTTTGAAAACATTCTCAAAGTTTAAATTTTAAATTGTAAAGTACAATAGCAAACAAATAAACATGAAACACTAAACAAAATTAAAAATTGAAACTTAAAAAAACAGGCCTTCGAAACTTTGATGAGAACATGGTTGTTCACAGGTGTAAAGCAGGGTTGAAACTGAAAGCAAGACGGTTGAATGTGAATTGATTTCTAAGAAAGAGTGTGAATCAAGCGGAAATAAAAGAGATAAGATTTAGTTCATAATTATAAGGACAGTGGCTGGATTTTAGAATTTAACTGATGAATTAAGTGGAGTGCTAGAGATAAAGAAACAAGTTTTGTAAAGTAGCGTATGTAGTCGTAGGCTTTACTGATAAACTATGTGTGTATGTACACGCATTATTTATGACATTCTAAACTCAGAGCATTAATAATGAAATTCTAGTACAGCAAATTGTAAATTGGATCACTTTTCTAGGAACACAAAATACATATATAACAATGTTTATATTATGAAGCAAAGTTTGTAATGCGAGGTGAAAAAAATGTTACCCCCAAAATTGTATTGCGAGTAGTTTGTATAGCGGGGATGGCTGTACAGTAATTTCCCATTTAATCAGATTTAATCTGACCAGGGTAGTCTGGATAACCGAAAATCTAGATGAATGACAATTATTTATGTAATGTGTAGGCTATGATCACTATAGTTATCATTCTAAATTAAAATAATAATTATGAAAAACTTTGAAATTATAAATAACTTGGCCTGCCCGTTGGTGTAGTGGTTAGCGCAACTGGCTTCTACACCGGGGTCCTGGGTTCGATTCCCGGTCAGGTCTAGCATTTTTTCATCACTCATTTTCATTATCATCATTATCCACCGTTTACATTAGCAGAAATTGCAGAACAGTCAAGACGTAAAACCAAAAAAAAAAAAGATAAATAACTATATTAAAAAATAAATCCTTATAATGCATCCTGCAGCTTGAAATCAATACTATTTTATATAATAAATTTCACTAACTTTTTTTAAGCTGCCTTATATTTTTTATTAATCACTTACATGTTTTTCGGTGGATCTACCATCATCAGAGTATATTATACCGTTTGAAACTAAATTGTTTTTGAAAGTTATAGAAGGTGTTGGATCTTCAGTCATTTGTCTTCAGTCATTTTACGAATGACTGAAGATGTAACATCTTCTATAAATTTAAAAAAAAAATTAGTTTCAAATGGTGTAACATACTCTGATGATGGTGGATCCACCGAAACACGTGTAAGTGATTAATAAAAAATAAAGGCAGCTTAAAAAAGGTTAGTGAAATTTGTTATACGAGGTAGGGTCAAAAATTTCCCGGAATGGTCGCTTACAGTCACGTATTTGTAAGCTGAAAGGGAAATTTTTGTTTGTGAGGTTGGCATAACTGGTAGTGAATGTGCTTTTGAGGTTAGCAGGCAGTTGTAGTTGGTTCCGTGCGTTCGGTGTTTAATATTGTAGATCGTAGTTTCTGTCTTTCGTCGGATTGTGCAATGTCGTCATTAGAGCAGCGTGGCAATATTAAATTCTGTGTGTTGCTGGAGAAATCACCCTCGGAGACTCTTGAGATGCTAAAAAAAGCATACGGAAATTCTGCGATGAAGAAAACAGCAGTTTACGAGTGGCATAAGCGTTTTCGCGACGGTCGCACAACAATTGAAGATGACGTTCGGACTGGGCGGCCTTCCACTTCCACTACAGACGACAATGTTGAGCGCGTTCGACAAATTGTGCGTGCGGACAGGCGAACAACCATCAATACTATTGCCTCTGAAGTTGGTATTTCACATGGGAGTGTTCACAGCATTCTTCATAATGACTTGAACATGCACCGTGTTTGCTTGCACATTGTTCCAAAAATGTTATCCCCTGAGCAAAAGGAAATGAGAGTGACCATGTCCAGGGACTTGATTGAAATGGCTGATGCAGATGACAGCTTCCTGCGCAAAATTGTTACAGGTGATGAGACATGGTGCTTTCTTTACGACCCTCAGACAAAACGGCAGTCCGCTGAATGGAAGTCAAAAACTTCACCAAGAAAACAAAAATTTCGCTTGGACAGAAGCCGGGGTAAGGTGATGTTGGAGGTGTTTTTTGATTACCGTGGAGTGATTCATTATGAATTTATTCCTGAAGGGAGAACAGTAAATAAAGAATTGTACACAGAGATCTTAAAACGGCTACGAGATGCAATTCGACGAAAACGACCTGAAAAATGGGCAGAGAATGACTGGTATTTGTTGCACGACAATGCCCCAGCACATCGATCCCTAATGGTGAAACAATACCTTGCCAAGAATAATGTTACCACTCTGGAACATCCTCCATATTCTCCCGATCTCGCACCACCAGATTTCTACCTGTTTCCAAGGTTAAAAATGGCATTGAAGGGACATCGTTTTGCTGATTCGTCAGAGGTGATTGAAAATGCGACGGAGCGGCTGAAGGAACTTTCAAAAAACGGCTTTCAAGAGTGTTTCCAACAATTATATGAACGGTGGAATAAATGTGTAGATGCAGGAGGAGAGTATTTTGAAGGGAAATAATGTAAGAATGTTATAAATATTTTTAATAAATTTTTAATAACCAATTCCGGGAACTTTTTGACCCTACCTCGTATATAATAGTAAATAACTATAGTATGACTAGGTTACTTACATGAACTTGAACTCTTGAGTTTCCTAGCTAATAATTGGAATATAATTCAAATAATATTATGTTTATTAAGTATCATAATAACAAGACTATCTTTTTTTAAACTAATTACAGTGTGAAAAAGTAATTGTCTAAAATTGTAGTTTCAACATAATAATGACAAATTCATTGAAAGAATTTGAAAGCATGACTGGATAATCCGAATTTCTGGATGAATGGGATCTGGTTTAACAGAAAATTACACTGTACTCTGAATTCAGAACATATTACCAGATTTTTTATAATATACTGGTCAGGAATTGGATGGAACTTGGGCTCATTGGTTTTGTAGTCAAGTACATATTTAATTGAATCACCAGTCTTATTTAAATCTGTTAAAAGTTAAAAGACATAGAGTTTTTGTGTTAATTTTTAAATGAATTTCAACTACATTAAAAATACTATAAAACATTCATGACGTTGAGCTTAACTTTTCATTGTAACTACAGCTGGTGGATATTGATCATTGTTGACTGTATTAATAAATGACTCATTGGTGGTTAATGCATAATCAGGTCTAATTCACTGTACTGTACAACTTTAATTATTTAATTTGTCAGGATTGACAATTGAGTTAATTAAAAATTAGGATAATGTAGATTAGCAATAATTGCATATTGATTATGCATTTACAGAATTTCCTTTTGTATGCAATTATGATGAGTAAGAGCAATGATTGAAAAAATATACCATAATATGAGTGTGTATTCTGAATAATTGAAATTAAAAAAAAAATAAGTAAAGATGTACAGGTACTTGGGAAGAACGCTAAATAAAGATTGCTAAAGTAAAATAGAAACGAGAACAGGAATGGGAAAAGAAGCTTTGAATAAAAAGAAAAATGTATTGTGTCAAAAGTTGGAATGAGATGTAAGGAAACGTTAAGCAAAGTGTTATAGGTAATGGAGTATAGTGCTTTACTGATGTTAAAATATGGAATTAACAAAATATAGAAGACAAAGGCTAGAGGGTATTTAAATGTGGTTATGGAGACGATTGAGTGAATCAAATGGATCAAGAGTTAGGAATGTAGAAGTAGAGCGACTCAAATGGATCAACAGAGTGAGGAATGTAGAAGTAGAGCGACTCAAATGGATCAACAGAGTGAGGAATGTAGAAGTGGAGTGACTCAAATGGATTAACATTGTGAGGAATGAAGAAGTGGAGTGAATCAAATGAATCAACAGAGTGAGCAATGTAGAAGTAGAGTGACTCAAATGGATCAGCAGAGTGAGGAATGTAGAAGTAGAATGAATCAAATGGATTAACATAGTGAATGTCGAAGTATTATGAAGAATGAACTGGGGAGGATGAAATGATTTTTTTGTAACGTATGAAAATATGCCATGCTTGAGTGGGATTCGAACCCATGACCACCGCATGATGAGAGGCGAGCATGTTACCAACTACGCCAATGTGGCCGGCAGGAGAGAATTTTTAAGATTAAATTTTATATACTTTTCACATACGAAAAAGTTACATATTTTCAAGTACTGTACCGATGTGTTGTAAAATGTTTGGTGACTCCCATACTGAAGGGATATTCTTGTATAAAGAAAAATGAAGTAGATATACAGGGGGAAAATAAGTGGATGCAGGGGAGTGTCTACGAAGTACTTACTACAACTGGGGAATCTCTAATGGGTCACAATCTAGCTTTATCGACTTTAAGACAAAATTTTTAAACTTAAAACGAGAATATATTGATGTATTAAATTTTATGAGTGGTGAGATGAATCGAAATAAATTTATGTAACTTTTAAAGTTGCTTATTTAAATTATTTTAATGTCAATCTAATAATAGTTCTTTAGTAACAATCTATTTGAGAAAATAGGTTATTAGTTTTATCATTCTAGTTCTATTTTAAGATAAAATATGTGTTAATCAATAAGTTGGATATTTTATCTCAAGAAGATTGCACCTGTACATTTCCCTTCTCTTTTTATCATTCTTCTTCGGTTTCAAGTATTTGTGACATCAGTTTTTCAACTTTTTTATTCTTTCCTTTCCTCTCCTGGATAATAATTCTAATATTTCTTGTTCGTTTTTGTGAAAATATTATCCATCCTATTCTTTTTTATTATTCTTATTCACCTTTAATGTGTTTTTTCAAGTCAGTTGTTTCGATTCAATTTTTTAAATATCTGTTTTTACATTAGGGCACTTTACCACTATCCTTTTTGATACATTCTGTTTGCATCAAAGTTTCTACTTTATATTTATTTTTGGCTACCACTTTTAAAATTACCAATACGGTTTCTTAACATTCATTTGTTGCCAATGACCAAACTGATGAAAATTTTAATAAACAAAGTGAAAAAGTTTAAATTGAATGTTTATGATTATATCGAAAACCTAAAATGAATATTTTTCTTGAATTTTTAAAATGAATTTATACCTGTAACAAAATGGAAATTCAATATCTGTGTTTGGAGTAAGAGGAGGTTGTTGTTCTTTGTATCTATTACCATTTTTCTTCAAAACATCTGAACCAGTTTTGGTCCATATTTTCTATTAAATACATTATTTTTTCCTTAAATTTTCTTCATTGTTGACTCTTTATTTTTGGAGTGACTCCTTATGTGCGGAGTATCTAGCCAAGTACCTAATTCTCTCATCTCCAAACCCATTTTTTTTTACCTTCTGTAGCTCCTTACCTTTCAACATATTTATTATCTCTGTGTTTCCCTGTCTAGAGAGAAGTAACATTCCAACTTTGAAAAATCATGAAATTTTTCATTGGTTTAGTTATTCACCCTATATGGGCTATTAATCTTATGCCAAGGCTAATCTTGTGAAAGGGCTGCTACCTCAGGAAGCAGCCCTTTCCATGCCTTTGCATGTCTTGCAGGTTAAATTCTGGAGTCGAAGTGAGAGACTCTTCAGAAATTCTCTTGATGAATTTTTATATTATATGATGCTGATGGTATATGCCTAACACTTTATTGCTCTCATTCAACTGCGCTGAAGCTTTTTTTCAGGTCAATTTTTGGTGTCTATTTCTAAAACAATAAACTGAACTAATGCTGTGTCTGAATATTTTTTTATTACTTATTAAGCCACTGATCTAGGTGCTAAGAAGGCTGCATGTCATTCGAACTTCATGCAGTATCTAACTGTGTTTGATTTGTGGGTCTGGTGAAACGGGTCATAACGAATTATTGTGAGGTGAAATGGACTGATTCTTATGGCAACAAGTTAGGTGGGGTGAAACGCATCGTTAAACCTTAATCTACATCGCTTAAGAAGAACAGAAAGGGAAGAAGTTGTAATCGCATGATTTAGAATTGGGCATACCAGATTAACTCATGGTTATCTCATGACTTCGAGTGATGCTCGAATGTGTGGCAAGTGCTGTTTTTTGATGATCAAACATGTGTTGGTAGATTGTGTCTGCTATGCAGCTCTGTGTTGTCGATTCCCGATATCCCTTGAATTACAGGATATACTCGGTGAAGAAAGTCCTTTTTCAGATGTGGCTCTTGGATTCCTTTGATCCATCAATGTTTATAACAGTGTGTGACTGTCTTTGGTGGAGTGGAATATTAGATTTACACTAGCTGTGATATTAGCTTTAAATTTATAATTCCATGTTTGTATTACTGTGTTGTTCATTGACAGCGGTTTTTAATCTTCGTGCATGTGATGTTACTTCTTGTTTTATGTAAAATTAGTTTTGTTGCTGGTGATACTAATTTGTAAGATTTTACTGTTAGGAGGAAACTGCGCTTAGTACTTGGGCCCTCTACACTCTTGTATGGAGTAACAGACGATGATAACCACCCTGGTTTTTCGTCTGTAAAAAATATTTTATTACATAATATTTTAAGTTAAATATATATTTCTAACCACCAGAATATAGTGACAGTAAACACTTACCAATGATTATAGCGCTTTCGTGCATCTTTTACACATTTTCAGTAAATTAAATTTTTTTTTGGCTTCAGCTTTATTTGTATTTACAACTGTACAATTTTTTAAAGCACAACTAGTAAATGAGATGGAGTTAATGAGGAATGGTGGAAATGTGACGTGAATGTGAAACGACCCAGTGACCGATTTCGGCATGAAAATTAAAATTTTTTAAAATACTTTTCTAATCGAAGTTTAAAACTTCCTACTCCGACCATGGCAGTTAAGGAATAGTCCTTATCGTAATTTTAATTTACTGAAGATGTGTACAAGTTACACAAAAGTGCTATAAACATTGGTAAGTTTTTTCTGTGACCATATTCTGGTGGTTAGAAATATATATTTCAATTTTAAATAATATGGCTGTTGATAATTCTGCATAGAATGTTTGATAAAATAATACATAATATTTATGTATTTTAAACTTAGTCCTAATGGTACAATTTATTGTAAAATTTATGACAAATTTAAACATCTGATAAATTATATATATATTTGGCTTGGAATCCAAAAAGTACACTCTAATGTGGCATACAGTAAATTATCTAAATTTATTGGCATGAATAAAAGATCTGACAAAATGTCTGGCACAGTTATTTCTCTATAACATTTTATACATTGTAATATAACTATTTACTTTTTGTTCACGATATAATTATTATTCTTATTATTAACATATTATTATCAGTAAGCATTATAAATTTAATTAAAGTAAAACATGTGTCCGTAGTATTTAAATATTTACCTTTAATTAAAGTTTTGGAGTAGAACTGGTATTAGCATAAAGTAGAATACATAATATATATATGTTGTTCATACAATGTGAGTGGGTGGTGTACAAATAAAACCAACCTACCTCACTTTAAGTACAGTGTTTGTGATACCCCTGCATCTTAATTCCTTATGGATACAATATCTCTGTACTGTATTAAGTCAATTAATTAATTAACAAAGTGCTTTCCTATGAGAATGTCTTTGAAAATATCAATTTATTAGGTTCGTTATCACAGAAACTTTGTCCAATCACATTTTATATTTAGATCATTTGTTTTACCTTTGCTTTTTCATCAGTTTTTTACCTTTTCTGTAGCTGACATTGATTTTCTTTTCAGTTAGCCTTCTCAGATATTGGCCAAGTCTCAAAATTTGTTCTAGGAATTTTCCAGTTGCAGTTATTGATCTTTTCCGCGTTCGTGTAAACTTTCCTGAATGTTTTGTTTTTCTTTTGTGTTTGTCTTTTATTATTTAAGATTATTTTATTTAAGATTACATCAACTACTAGATCATTAGCGATCACATTATGTAAATACGTACAGAATAACAAAGAAAACACAAATTTAAGGTAGAAATACATAACGAGATCACTGATAAAACAAAGAATGAAAACTTTTAATCTATAAAGATTTAGATAACATAATATGAAAAACTAAATAAAAAATAAAATGATACAATGAAAACGATGGTAGGTGTCTGTTATAATTTCATATTTATTAAATCTGAAAATTTGTGAAACTCCGAAAAATTTACCAAAAAAAGTGTTTGTAACTGTTTCTTTGTGTACCAAATTCATTCTTAAATTATATTGTTAATTTTATATAATGTTCGTTTGGAATATATACTCATATTTTGGCAGGTTGTAATAATGTTTGTGATTGTAAGTGGCGTGTTGCAATGTGTACAATTTTATGGTTGACATTTTTCCATTAAGAGTTTGTGTATTGTCCAGTGTGTAACCACATAAATAGGACTTAATGCCTTTGGAGCTCTATGTGTGTTCAAAGCTCTTGTGAAAAATAATTGTCAGATTTTTTAATCGTCTATTATATTTGTTTTGAGCATTGCATAATAATGTATTAACTTTCTTTATCAAACATGTCATTCTGTATTGTACTAAATTTTAATTGTGTTGAGATAAAATTTTGTAAAATTTATTATAAAATTGTTTTGTTTATCTACTGGCTTAATGACTATAATTAATATCAAAATCATGATGATTACCCCAACCAAGTAGTATTGGTAATGTTTTTTTACTTTCTCTTGCCTATATAAATAATATAGGAAGGGAAGTATTGTTTTCATGTCGATTTTTCAAAATCGAGTTTTCACCGTATCTACACACTTTCAGACCCCCGAACCCAAAAAAATATGTTTTTAGTGATTGGTTTGTGTTTTTTACTTGTTTTTCTAAATGCATCAGCGAATTCTCTACCATGATGTTTGCCTCAATACATTCATGATATGTATCTCATTTAAAAATTTGTTACGATAGATTACTTATGATAAAATACATACTGTATTACACGTCTAATATACTCTGTATTTATAACGATATAGTGTTTAGAATAAAGTGTCCATATTTGGGAGACTTTTATTAAAATTCCCTATCTCATTGGATCGGGACTGTAAAAATGTCTACTAAATAGAAGGGTCCATAAAATATAGGTGTCCATTAGGAGAGGTTTTACTGTATTTGAATTTGTGACAGGAAATAAAAGAATTGCATTTCATAAAACACACAAATGGTCGCTAATCATCTGCCGTAGGGTTTTACAAAAGAATGTGAACGGTAAAATTCTAGGCTGTTCTGGATGGGTTGCAGATAACTTAAGTGAATATTTATTGTACAAGTGGTGACAAGTAATAATTTTATCCAAAAGAAATATTAGGTGAAAAAAGATGACATTGCTGTAGTTGAACCAAAGTAGGGACCTAGTGTGAGCGAAGGATTCTCTTGTATTGATATTGTCATAAAGTGAATGTATAAACAATTACCCTTATTTTTTTGATAAAATATGTCATTAAAATATTCTGTATTCCTATTAAAAATATAAACAACATTAATGTTAAAAAAATTTCTGCACTTGAATGATTGTTCCCGTTATCCCAAATTCTTTATATCTAAATCACATTCAGTATTAACAAACCCGAATAATTTGAGATGTCTTGTATCTGTTCACTGAAGTAAACATTTTTAATTAACTGAATAATTAATTTGTTACAGATTTGGAAATACCATGATGGAGTTGAGCCACAGTTTAACATTGAATGAAGAAGCTTTAAAACAAATTCCAGAAGCAAAACGCCCCGTATTTATTTTCGAGTGGTTGCGTTTTCTCGATAAAGTTTTGGTCGCAGCTCAAAAGGTAAATGTTTTGTTTATTTGTCTTGAAGTTGTAATTTTATTTTATATTTATCGTTGATTTAAAATACAATTATGTATTACTCTCATTTCATGTTGCCAAATTTTAAGTTATGTTTGAATTTAGAAAGGTATCTTTTGAAAAACAGGATTGTTAAATATATTTATCTATTCCGAGTCTCATGGCTGGTGGTAATTTTTAAAAAGATCTAGGGCGTATCTTCAATTTATGGCAAAACCCATTAGTGATTTTTGTACATACTCTTTAAGTAGAATTGAATGACACTTTTTTGTTTTAAAATTCTGACTTTGGTTTCTTGACTTGCAGTTTTGTGCAACTTCCAAACGAAACCAGAATTTAACCCAATGATTTCTGCTTCTACTCGAAGAGGAATCGAATTATACTATTTCCAAATTCTGATTTTGGTTTCTTTACTTATGGTTTTGGGCCACTCTAGTCGAAACTGGAACTTCGAACCCAATGTTTTTTGCATCTACTTTTTAAGAGGAATCAAATGACGTTTAGTTTTGTTTCCAAATCCGACTGATTTCTTGACTTCCGGTTTTAGGCCATGTGCGGTCAAAACCGGAACTTCAAACACAATTTAGGCCCCCTTTTTGTGTAGATTGTGAATCTGAAAACCGTTTGTTGCTATCTCTTGTAGTTTCTGACTTTGATTTCTTGATGTCCAGTTTTGGGTCATATCCATTTGAAACTGAAACTTAAAACCCAATTTAGGCCCACTAACTTTTTGTGTAAATTACGAATCCGAAAACTGTTTGTTACTACTTCTTGTAGTTTTTGACATTTGGGTGTGATGTACGGATGGACAAAGGAAAATGATAGATGGCAATTTTTAAAATTGCCACCAACAAAATATTTTCCCAAGATTTAGAAGTAATTCACTTATGGGCATTGTGCTTAAGAAATAGCTTTTTCACGCAGGCAAACACATGGTACTGTGAGCAACTACGAGGGGGTACCCAAAAGTAACCGGAACAGCATTGAGGTGGGCGGTGCTTGTGTAGTACGCATTTCTGCCGCACAGACGTGTATAGCGCAACTAATTGTGAGTTCAATATTCATCTGCAGTGATTGTTTTTGCCAGCGCTGTTTCGTTTTTTATGATGGCAAGTTTAAGTGAACAACGTGTAGCTGTGAAATTTTGTTTTCTACTCGGTAAAAGTGCTGCTGAAACTGTTTTAATGTTGAAAACAGCTTACAAAGATGACGCTATGGGAAAATCTCAAGTATACGAGTGGTTTTCTCTGTTTAAAAATGGCGACATGTCGATTGATGACATACCTCGTTCTGGACGTCCATCAACTGCCCAAATTGATGAAAATGTTAAAAAATTCGAGAGGTGTGCTCTCAGACCGTTGACTGACAATTTGGAAGTTTTAAGAAGATTGCGCAACAGTGTTCATTAAAAAAGATCCGATTTTTGGCAGACAGGAGACTGGTTCTTCCATCATGACAATGCACCTGCACACATAGCCATCTTAGTGAAAGATTTTTTGACTAAAAATGGCATGGTTCCGCTGTCCCACGCACCTTACTCGCCTGACCTGGCTCTTGCGACGTTTTCTTACATTACTTGACATTAAAGGACACCAATTTGACAACATTGAAATGGTCAGGAAAAAAATGAGTGAGGAGCTGTCAGCCATTTCTAAAGATGACTACAAAAAATATTTCGAACAGTGGAAGCACCAGCGGGTTAAATGTATTAGTTGTAATGGAGAGTATTTTGAAGGGGATAAGGTTGTTTTATAAAAATATTGAAAATAAATAGCTTTTGAAAAATAATTCCGGTTTATTTGGGTACCCCTCGTATTTACGGTATTGATTAAAGACTGTTCTATGAAGGAAGAACATACCTGAAGAAATCACGCTCCTGAAGTACATGTAATGTGCTGAAAATAATAGTGAAAATTCTTTTTGTGATCAGAAAGTATTAGCTTGTGTAGTTTCTAATTTCAGTAGTACAGGGTTTATCTATTTAAAACCATTTAATCTTTGTTAAATAATTCATTTCATTTCTTAATCGCTGTGTGTTTTTATTACCTGAATTTGTTTGTTCTTTTAAATTACTCTAATATATTTCTAAATATTTGCATATTATGAATATATATTAATATTGCTTCTGAATTTTACCTTGTTTAATATTTAGATATTTTTATGATATCTACCTTAACTGTATTTTTTTTTAAATAATGTTTACTGAATATTTTTTTTAGTTTTTATGCATTACTTGTTTTTTTAAACACAACAGTAGTATAAGGAACAGTACAGTAGTATAACAGTAGTATGAGTTTTTATTATTATCATTTTGTTGTTAATCTATTCTACTTTCATCTTTATGATTCTTTGTCTGTTTATTTTTCTTGCTTATTTCTACTATATTAGTCTATGCAAATAAGTCCTTCAACATTTGTTTGTCATTCTTTGTTGTTTCATTCAATAAATTTTAATGTTGTTTTCGTTGTTGTACAATTGTTGAATAAATGTGTAATTAAAGTCAATTATAATAAATTTTTACTGTCTTCTTTCCATTTTGAATAAATTTTCTTGAGTCGTTCATGTAGAGTAAGGTCTTGTATTTAAAATAAGATCACTTTAAATGATAAGGATGTTAAGAATTTTAATTTGTTTTCCTAAATAATTTTTAAAAGTCGTATCTGTTGTATATAATTCTTCTGGAAAGAAATGTTGTAATAATTATGATTTGAAATAAATTCTTATGTATTTCCTAATTGAAATCTCAATAAAAAATGAGAAACTGGAATAAAATTCATAAAAGGGAAGAAAGTATTGTATTGTTATTTGTTGAAAGTAGCTGTTCACATCCAGATTATGTTTAGTATTTATTTTTTATTTCAACTCGTGTATACAAGATGTAAGATATCTTATTACCTAAGAATTTCTTCTTTTTCTTCGCACAATCAAGGATTAGGCTCCTGCCAGTTCCAACTCACAGCAGCGACAAAACTATTGAATCATTGCCATCTCTTGCGTGGCCTCTCAACATCTCTCCTTCCCACCAACTGGTATTTCAAAACACTGAAGAGGATCCTTTTTTCAGGCATTCTCCCCAAGTGCTCCCTTCATTAGGTTTGATTTTCTGCAATCTTCCCATTCAGGTGGTAAACATCCAGTTTCATTTTTATATTCCCATTTCTTAGTAAGTTCCTACAATTGGAACCCTCTTGTTCTCTGTAGGAATTCCTGAGCTTACCTTGTTTCTTTAGTGGCAGAAAATGTGATCCATGTGTATATGAAAATCAGAATTTCTTGAATTTAAACATCTAATTGATTTTAACGTATGATAATGAAAAGTTAGTGAAAAACTCATTGTTGTATAGGCATTAAAGAACATGTATATTTTGTTGAGTAATGTTACTTTAATTACCGTATTTCAGTTAAAACATTAAGTAAATTGGTTTTGGTTAGAAGATTAGATAGGAAAAGTAAGTGCGATTTGAAAAACTTGTAAAGCAAAGAAAGAAATAAGAATTTAGAAGGGTTAACTTATGCTGCTGGACAGTTTGGACTTTTTTTTGTGTAAGTTTCTACAAATTTTTTTGGATAAAATAATAAACACTTATGATTTTTAATAATTATCTGTAAGATTTTTTTCTTCTCAATTTTACCAAATTGTTTGTTACTTAATTGGTAGTATTGATATGTTGATAGAAATAAGAAATTTAAAGAAAAATGCCTGCCCTTAACAGGAAGGTGGAATGTTAAATTATTTGCACTTTATCTTCTAGTTCCAGGGCAACAAAAAATAGTTCTGTTTCTTATCACATGGTCAGCCAATTATATGACTGAAGCATTTAAGAACAGAAAAGGTAAAGATGTAAAAGACACTAGTCAGAGTTATCTCCTCTGAGAGTAATGAATTTCATTATACATCCTGTGGTGAATGAAGTGAAGGTGTCATTTGCAGAGTGGAAAGTAGAAGCTTTTTGTAGGGCCTGGTGTGCTGATACTTTTCCACTTAGTGAAGAAGGCACTGATATTTACTCTTCTACACCTAACTCCTCGTGTTAATTAATAAAACCTCTGGAGGTTTAGGTCATCAGCAGATTTTTGCTGATGACCTAAACAATGCCAACAAAGAAAAGATATTTAATAAATGTTAATCACAAATTTTTGGGTTTGTGAAATATTGTTACCTGGTTAATTTAATACAAAATAGTACAATACAAAATAGTAAAATAGTAAAATAGTAAAATAGTTTAATACAAAATAGTTTATTCACAAAGTTATAAGTAATTTTGTGAAACATCTTGCACTTTTACCCTTATATTAGAAGCTGTAGTAATTTTCTTTTTATAGTATTATCTATATGAAAAGAATTGTAATTCTATGGAGATAATTATAGAAGTTAAAATAAATAAATTTTTGAGTTCAGAAAAAATTGAATTTAAAAGCAGTAAGATTAATGAGTTATAAATAAATAATTATGGAAAATGCAGAATTAATAAATCATATTCAAAATAGCAAGGCGTATTGATGTAGGTAAAATTAATTTTGCGTTTTTAAGTTTTATAATAATGTGTTACACCTGACAGGTATTGAAATTTTATCAGCATCACAACAATACGTCGAGTTTAAAAATTACCGAACAATAAAAAATTCGATAATGCGATACAAATATTTTAAGAAGAAGTGGTTTATCTTTATCACACAAAAGCATCTTGAGGGTAGAGCATGTTTAAACTAAGAAGTTAAACAACATAAGCAAATGTAGAGCAAGTATGGGGTTTGCTAATGCTTTCTTTACTCTTCTATACTCTTGTGTACGCATTCTCTTCATTCCATGCTTTTAGCAACACCGTTCAAACGCCTCTACTTAAAGAGATTAACACAATTTAACCAAAAGATTTATGGTATTGCTGTTGCATTTAACATTTTCTTTACTATAGACTTCTTAATAACAATATATTAAACCTTTAGTATTCTTTACAGAATATTTTAACAGTTACTTTTATATTTCACACACATACATTATTGTAAAAGTATCTTATAAGGTTTTCTGCGGTTATAATAATACAAAAGCCCTGGATTACTAGCTGATTGATTCATTCATTACCAATTCTCTTAATTTCCTATTCACCTATAGAGCAAAAATTGGGCACCTTTGTTCCTAAGGGGTTGAACAGAAACAATTTGTAAAAAAAATCTGGTGTTAAATACTCTCTTGATTTTCTCTTGCCAATATAAATAATAATAATAGTAATGTTGTTTAGGTCATCTACCGAAAGGTTGGTTTGAACCTCTAGTGGCTTTACTAAGCAAACGAGAAATGAAGTGGTTTACCTATGCCTTCCTCACTGAGTGGAAAAGTATGCTTATGAGCATACCTAGCCCTCTGAAAAGCATCTACTTTCCACCCTGCATATGGCACCTTTACTTCAGTCACCACAGCGTAATTGTTCTGCTACTGTTGTCAAATCCGTTATAACATCAGCATCGTTGGCATATTCTTTTACATTTTCAATAAGGGAAGGGCGTTGATTTTTCCTGAAGATTTTATTACCTTCTCTGGTACTAAATGGATTGTTTATTCTTAAAACTAAATACAAATGTCAAATCAAATACAGTATTAGACTTAAAAGAATTTTTCTAAATGCTAAAAAAATAATAGAAAATATGATAAGTGATCGTTCAGATTACTGGAGGTTTCGGATTACCGAGACCATACTGTTGTTCTATAGTCAGCTACAAATCTATGAAAGATTTGATATTTAGAGTGTGTGAAATATTTATGTAATATACTATTCAGTTCCTGAACTTTTTATAATACTAGAGTGGTCCCAAAAATACCCATCCCAACAAAAAAATTTTGGAAAAGAATGTATTTATTTTTCAACATAATCTCCTTTCAGCTCTGTACACTTTTCCCAGCGATGTTTAATAAGTTCGATACCCTTTTTTTTTATAATAAGAGCTGTCTTGCTCCTCAAAATAGCTATTAACTGCCGACATCACTTCTTCATTCTTCATCGTTGGAATAGTTTTGACCACTGAGCTATTTTTTCAAGTTTGCGAACAGAAAATAATCTGAGGGGGCTAAATCTGGCGAATAGGGTGCATGAGGTAGCAATTCAAACTTTAATTTATTAATTTTGGCCATTGCAATAATGGATTTGTGAGCTGGTGCATTGTCTTGATGAATCAACGCTTTCTTCTTAGCCAAATGCGGCTGTTTTTGCTTGATTTCTTCGCTCAAACGTTGCAATAAGTTTGCATAATACTCACCATTGATAGTTTTTCTTTTTTTGACATAGTCAATGAAAATTATCCCATGCGCATCCCAAAACACCGATGCCATGACCTGGCCTGCAGATGGAATGGGCTTCGCCTTCTTTGGAGCCGGTTCTTCCTTTTTAGTCCATTGTTTTTATTGTTCTTTTGTCTCTAGTGTGAAGTGATGGACCCACGTTTAATCCATGGTTATGAAACGGCGCAATAATTCTGGTTTGTTGCTGTGAAACTTTACTAAACACTCAATTGAAACATCTTCATGACACTATTTTTGCTCGAGTGTGAGCAAACGCGGAACCCATCTTGCACACAGCTTTCTCATGTCCAAACTTTCAGATAATATGCAATGTACCGCACTTTTTGAAATGCCTACTATGTCTGCTAGCTTGGGCACTTTCAGTTGACGATCATCCAGTACCGCTTTGTGGATTTTCTTCACCATTTCTGGAGTCGTCACCTTATTTGGTCGACCACTGTAATGCTCATCTTGGCAGCTCGTATGGCCTCGTTTAAACTCTGCTACCCAATATTTTACTGTTGTATACAAAGGAGCAGACTCATCCAGAGTAGAATCTAGTTCAGCTTTTATATTGGTTGGGCTGAGGCCTTCAAATGAAAGTATTGTATCGCATAACATGACCAATTTTTTCATTTTCACAAATTCTCTGAAAACATTCACTATTGATGGCTGCCAAATAAATAATAAACAACATGGCGTCTTGAAACTTGAAACTTTATGCTTTATAGATTGTGTACTTTCTATTACAATGATATTTTTCAAACGACTACCGCCATCTCTAGGTCAGGCTGGGTACTTATGGGACCACCCTCATATTATTAATTAACTTAATTTGTTGTTGCAATTAAAAAAAAATTAAATAGTCATTTATCTTTTAAAATTGTATTTATTCCTTTATATATTTATTTGCCGATTTCATTGACTAGAAGTAGATGTGAATTTAAATAAGAACCCTCAGTATATTAGTTGTTCAACCAACCAGTTTTACTTAACATAGCAAGTTTCTGCTAGCTGACTAAGCTGGACTAAAGGCCTTAATAAACTTTGTGTATTCTTTTTGTTGAGTAATGTAACTGAAAACTATTATTAATAATTTTATATATGTGCATAACTTTATAAAGTAATTTATGAACTTTCAAATGTTATTTATTGTCATTTTGTAACAAACTTTCATAATTAATAACTTCCGTACTTATTTAATTATAATATTCAGTTGCTATAAATTTAAATCTCTATTTATAATTTATTCCATTGTGTAAAACTAACTTGGTTTGTTTTACTTTAAATAATTACTGAATTAAATTACTTGTTCTTAAATTTGTAAAGTAATATTCCTAGTAAAGTAGGTCAAATTTCTTACAAGTACGTGTTTTATTGTAAAAAAATTCTGTGAATTTTCTCTGTGGTTTATGATTAGTGCATTAACCTGCAATGTAAAAAGTTCTCCGGTTCAGTTTTCCAGCTGGAGTCTATAAGCTATTTCAGTCAAAATCCACCATTGTGGTTCCTTAACCGTCCGTAGTCGCTAAAAACCAAGCCGTTGATGCACCTTTAAATAATGTAGAAACGTAAATAATTTCTTTCAATGTGATATTATGCTAATATTTGGTAGGGTGTTGGAGGAAGATAAAGAATTCACATATTCAAGGACTGTTTTGTCACCAGACAGAAAATTGGTAAAAAAAGTTAAAAAACTGGTGTGAAAAACTCGCAAAACTTTCTCTTGCCAATGCAAATAATGAACCATATAACCTAACATTAGTAATAAAACATTATAAATAAACAAAAAAACTAACCTCAACATAACCTAATTTAAATCATGAGTGAAAGATGCAAAATGAAAATCTACCTGTTTGGCTTAAAAATACGGAAAATTTTTCTTTCACGCTAAACTAGGCTCTGTAGTGAAAAATGCTCTAAATGAAAGTTGTAAATCTTTTAATTTCCTATTAATTTTATTATACACTTTTACTATGAAATGCATACTTAGGCTGAAATCTTAAAAAATTGATTTTTTTACACGTTTTTATGAGAAAAAACCGTAATTACTGCTAAACGAAGCAATATAGAAAAAATGTTTAGAATAAATAGTGTAGGATTTAATTCTCTACAACTTTTATTATATACATTTTTGTGCTAAAGTGCATTTTAAAGTCACAATCTTAAAAAACAATTTTTTACGAGAAAACAGCCTCCCTACGAATTTCAGCAGACATGGCGCCTATCCTATCTTGTAGAGTATTAAAAATGTAGTAAATGAGGCGATTTTTAAAAAAAATCATTGAAGCCGTTATTGAGAAAATTGCAAAAAAGTGAAAAATGACACGAATAAACCACTCTTCTGGTTGACTGATTTTGATGAAAATGTTCATGTTGGATTCTCTAGTGGTATCTAACTTAAGTTTCAAGTTTGTATGATGTTTCTTTCTTGAGATATTCTGTTCACACACACACACACACAGACACGCAGACACACACAGACCAATCTCTAAAAACATGTTTTTTTGGTTCAGGGGTCTGAAAACGTGTAGATCTGGTGAAAACGTGATTTAAAAAAATGACATGAAAACAATACTTTCTTTCCTATGTATTCATATAGGCAAGAGAAAGTAAATAAGGGTGTTCAAAGCAAATTGTTTCTTCCAAAGTGTGAGAAGCTTAGTTTGGAATCAGGAAATTCCTGTATGTTGTAAGAAAATTATGAATAATGCATATTTTCTGCCAATGTGGAATTAACACTGCAGAAACATGAACAGGTGGAAGAAAGGCAGAGAGTACAGTGCAGACTGCAAAAGTGAAGTTCAAGAGGAGTATTTTAAAAGACAAAAAGTGATAGAATAAGAAATAATGTAACTAATTGTGGATGGACAACCTGATAAGAAGAATTGGACAAAGTTTTTATGGTTTTCCCATGTCACTGGGATGGAGGAGCATAGATTGCCTAAAAGGGTGCTGTACTTGGAGATTTGAAGGCCAAGAATGAAGAGGATGGGTTCAGTGATTGATGAATTGGGGAAAAAATACGATGCCTATAGAGCTATGGAGGAGAGATAGTTCAGTGATTGAAACTTGAAAGAGGTGGAGTGAGAGTGTGTTGGGCCTGACTCAAGTAAACTTGGAAGATGTATACAGAGGATGATGAATATATGTACATTGAAAGTTCATGACATTTATCTAAGAAAGTGGTTGCCTGTATGGAGTAAGGCAAGCCCGTTGGTGTAGTGGTTAGTTGTACTGGATCCTATGCCAGAGTTCTGGGTTCGATTCCTGGTCAGGTCTGAGGTTTTTTTCATCACTAATCTTCATCTATCATCCTTCTCATCATCTGCATAAGCAGTAATTGCAAAACAGTCGGGACATAAAACAAAAAAAAATGTATGGAGTAATAAACTGGTAAGTAAAAGGTCCCTGAATTGATTCCTAGTGGGGCTGGAAACTTTTAACACAGTAAAATCAACCAATACTGTTTTATTTACATACTTCTGATACTAATAATCAAAGTTTGTAAAGTTGCACTAAAAAAAATGGAAAAAAATTGAAAACAATTTCAATTACTGTACTTAATTAAACAAAAAAAAAAATTACTAATAAAATAAAATTTTAAATATAATTATAATAACTGTACATAAATAACATAAATAATTTTGCCATAATTACATCTTTAGTTCAGTTCACATTATAATTTTGACTATTTATTAGATAACTTGGTAAATTTATTTTATTATTCATTTAATTTGATTGAAATATAGATAATGAAAGATTGTTTTAACTGTTCAACCATTAAAAACACATTAAGATTAATAAAATTTTTTGTAATTCTATTATTCATTTAATTATGCTATTTGTTAACTATTTTATTGTATTGGTAATTTATATAATTTTGTACAATTTCCTTTTTCTAAATCTGTTATTGTATTTTTTTCTGTATTTTCTGTACTGGTAGATTTGTAGACCATAAAGACGTGAAGGAAATGAAAAGAAAGTTTTGTATTGAAATTATGCAGTTATTGGGAATAAGTCCATTGTTGTGACTCTATAAAGGGTCAAATATAATAACCTCATTCATCCTGTCGATGGCAGATAGAAAAAAAATATAAAGGAGATATAACTGTTTGACTGTCCACTACATTCTCCAGGGAGAATGACAGAGTAAACTGAGTGACGCAGGTGGTTCTAACTGCTATCTTTTATAGCTCAATACAAACTTATACCTCTGAATCTTTTTCCTTTCTGGATTTTATCTATTTGTTTCTTTCTTTCTATCATTTTTCCATCTCTTATCGTTTTTATTTTATTTCTTGTCTTCTAGCTTAGCTAGACTACAAAATACTTTTCTTCTTTTTCCTACATACTGTTCTAAATGGTAAAAATATCATTGTATCAAATTCTGTAAGGAATCCCAATTTATATCTATCTGTAAACATGAAATATATTCCCCTTCATTCATCTGTTAAATATTTCAACAGATATCGTTTCTCCCCTTGAGATATCTGGATTTGTATGCGGAATAAACCAGTTTTACCAGATGATTACTGTTTGATAAAAATGTTAAGGGAGAGTCTACATTTAAAAAATATTCACCTTTGTTGTAGAGAAAATTATTCTGAACAAAATGATTTATTTACTTAATTAACACTTTCAGTGCTGAAAAAATATTTTAAAGTTTGATCCTAAAGTGCCATTTAATTTGTATAAGGCATACAAAAAGTGCCAGCCCAATTTAGAAAACTTGCAGGAGTAAGCCTGCTGTGCCAACCAAAATTTTAACGTTACATAGAAATAAAATTTATTGTTAAAATTAATTTATATTGTGTTCATAAAAAAAAAATTGTTTAACACTAAAAATATTCAAAATAGTTTTTTTTAGTTTATTTAAAGTTGCACCGACAGCTTGGTCATTAGCGGCTACTGTGCGTTTTGGTACCTTAACGGTGGTTTTAACGTGTTAAAATTTCCAGATCTTAGCCGGGAGCCGAACCCAGGACCTTTCGCTTTCTAGGCTAGCACGCTAGTCCTTCGACACGAAGATGGTCTCAAAATACATTATTCGATTAATTTTTGTTTAAAAGATTTTTTTGTAAATATTGGGTTATCCGGATGTTGGAACTTTATGCATAACTTACGGCATACTTACGGACGTCCAGTAAACTGGTTGTTTTCATTGCATAAAATATATCAACATCCTGTTTGCTGGACGTTGGTACTGAAAGGGTTAATAATATGAATTGGGTCATTTCAGGACGCCCAAAGTCAGTAAAAACTAACTTTTTGAAAAATTAAAAAACTGGTGTGAAACGCTTACACGACTCTTTCTCTTGTTAATGGAAATAATGAACAATATAACCTAACATTAGTAATAAAACATTAGAAATAAATAAAAAACCTAACCTCAAAAACCATATCCTAATTTTAATCATGAGTGAATGATGCAAAATGAAAGCCAACCTTAGTTTGGATTCATATTACGAAAAATCACTCGTTGTTTCAAAAAATATGAAAATCAATTGTATTTGTGTCGTGTAGATACAAATGTCAAAAAAAATATTATAATTCATATATTTGGGGGCTGTTTTCTCATCAGATGGAAAATTATTAAAAAAAGTTAAGTAAAAGGGTGGAGAAAGCAGTCGGTTTCTTTTAAGTGTGAGAAGCTTAGTCTGGGGTTACAATGTTTCTATGTATTTCAAGAAAATAATGTACAATGCTGATTTTGTGCTAATACAGATTTTTGCTGCTGAAACATGGAACAGGTGGAAGTAAGCCAGAGAGCAAAATGCAGATGGTAGAAATTAAATTCAAAAGGAGTGTGCTATGGAAGACATGAAGAGATAGAATGAGAAGTGATGTAATTAGGAATAAACAATATGATAAAGTGGCCGCCTTCATAGCACAGTGGTTACTGTGCTAGCCTACAACATAGAGGTTCTGGGTTCGATTCCCAGCTAGGGTCTGGAAATTTTCGCTATTCAAAACTCACGGTTTCAGTTGTATAACCCTATAACTCAATGTAATAACCAAGCTGTTGATATAACTTTAAATAAACGGAAAAAAATATGATAAAGAGGGTTGGACAGACAAAACTGTGATGGTTTGGTCATGTTAAAAGGATGGAGGAAGTAAGACTGCCTAAAAGAATGCTGTACTTAGAGATGAAGGGAAAAAGACCAAGAGTGTAATGGATGGGTTCATTTATTTATTTATTATATTTTTTGCCTCCAGGAGGAGTATAGGACATGTGAGTTTAACACCTGAAAGACAAATAAGAATCACACAATGTATCACTACTATCAAGAAAGAAATTCTTGTACGCTTTACAAAGTTTCACCGATCAAGTAATTTTTCAGAGGAATACAAATTATCACAACATTTTAAAAATTGGGGTAATTTATTCATGGATTTTCTCCCTGCATAAGTAGGTTTTTGTTCAAACAATTTTGTGGAGTGATTAGCCACATAATAATCATTTCTGTTTCTCGTGTTAAGATTGTGAACATTGGAACTTTGCATAAAATTATTTTGCCTAACATACATAATCACCTCAAAAATATAAAGAGAGGGAACTGTAAGCGATTTAAGTTCCTTAAATAGTGATTATGTATGAATTGGCAGAAAAAATGCGATACCGAAAGAGCAATGAAGGAGAGATAGTTCAGCAATAGAGAGAGAGGTGGAGAGGAATTATGTTGCGGCAATCGGAGAAAACTAGGAAGACGGGTAAAAAGGATGATGATTATGTTCTTATCCTCATTATTGAAATAAATGTTTCTTTTCAAAAAAGTAGTAAAAAGTTGTATGTATTAAGTCATAGAGAGTTTAGTAAAAAAATAAATGACATAATTGGCTGGGACAGTTCAAGTTACGATATCCGTAAATAAAATTATGTTATTAAAAAAATGGTAGATGTAAGTAGACAGATAAAGATGATTGCTAGGAAAAAGGATTGAGTTATGGGAACTACGGGGAGAAACTGTGTCAGCTGTAAAAAGGAACGAATGAAAGTAAGGGTATGGGGTGATATAAAACCGAGTGTGTACCCTTTAATTGTACTACTGAGTTTACATCAACATGAAACTAATGGTCATGTATTTGTAGTAGAAATAGCTTTTACGAAAGTTTAATATATATTTTCCTTTATTTAAGAAAACATTTAAATAATGAAGAAAATTTAAAAAAAATTAATGTCACTGTTTAGATTGCATTTTTATTATAATATCATTTAAAATTGATAGATTGCACTAGAAGGTTCCTTCCAGTTCTTTACACTGCATTTGTGTGGAGCGTGTTACATCACCTCATCATTTCATGTACGTTTACTGAACAGAGCTCCATGTATAAATGTCAGGAATTTGCTTCATCATCTTCTTTATCCCTCTTCCAGGTTTCCTCAGGTCGGGATCAACACAAGAACTCCATCTCTATTGCTGAACCATCTCTCCTCCATTGCTCTTTTGGTAATCCATCGTTTTCCCAATTCATCCACAACTGAATCCATCTACTTCACTCTGGAGTTACCTCTTGGTTTTTCCCTCCATCTCCAAGTACAGCATCCTTTTTGGCAGCCTCCTTCATCTTACTGACGAGCCCAAACCATCTCATTTTGTCTGTCAAATGCTCCTTTAACATTCTGTCCATTTCTAGTTGTTCCCTCATTATGTAATTTCTTATTCTGTCCCTTTTTGTCTTCCCCACCATACTCCTATTGAATTTCATCTCTGTTGCCTGGATTCTATTTCTACATTCTTTTACTCACGTCAAGTCTCGGGGTGCTTACTTGAAATCAGCACAAAGTATGCATTATACATAATTTTCTTATGGTGCATTTGAACCTCTTGATCTCTAACTAAGCTTCTCACACTTCGGAAGCAACCACTTGCATTCTGCACTGTTTTACTTAACTGTTGCGTTGTTTTACTGTTTTTCTTTTTCCAATTTTCCATCTGATGTGAAAACAGTTCTTAAGTATGTGAATTCTTTAACTTCATCCAACAGCTTACAATTTAGTCTTATTCCATGTCCTGCCTTACATTCTCACATCTTTTCTGCTCTAGAACTTTAATTTTACTTCACTGAATTCCAAACCACATATAACAATCTCTTCGTCACAAATCCACCACCTCCTCCTCTGTTTTTCTATATGTGACCAGATCATCTGTAAACAATAAGCTCCCAGTATTTTCCTTAGCCTTCTTTTCACTTTCTGATGTATTCCATCCATTGTTATAAATAGGAAGGGAAATATAAAACTTTGGAAAGGCATTTGCACACCAAATAATTTTTTGGTAGATATCCCTCTAGGGTTGTTCAAAGAGCACTCACTTACTTGTGCTTTTGTTACTTACTGGCTAGTGCTCCACTTGCAAAGACAATGTGGGAGGTCACTTTTCCTTAAGATAATTTTTATTTTTTTTACTTTGGAGACCGCAAAGGATCACTTTAGCCAGCTATCTAGAAGCTCTCTCTGCATTCTTTTCTCTGATTTTTCGCCAATGTTCAGTCATTCAGACCGATCTGGCCTGTCTCTATGCATCTAAAACAACTGTTTTAGTACCTCTGTTTTCGGTTTTGGTTTTAAAGTTTATAGTTTTTGTCTTTAAGTGTGTCTGTTTTAACTCTCTTCAGCTCCAGATCCCTGAAAGTTAAACCTAGTTCCTCCATATCCTCTTTGACTTCCTTGATCCAAATTGGTGCTGTTTTTTTGGCAAAAAGTTCCTTATAATTCTGTCTTCTGTTGTTCTAATTAAATGGCCAAAGAAATATATCCTTTTCTTTTTCATGGGGTCTATTATTGGCTCATTATCTTAATAGATAATTTTGTTGGGTAAGAGTCTCCATTCCCCATCTTCTTTGTGTTTTTTGCCTATACAAGTTCTAAGGATCATTCGTTCAAGTTTTTGGATCTTGCCCGTTCTATTTTTCTGGTTAAGTTTAAATAAAGTTTCGGAGCTATACATAATTTCTGGTTTGACAACTGTATTATAATGTCTGAGCTTAGTTTGGATTTATAGACATTTTTTGTTATAAGTGTCTTTAGTTATTTGTTGGGACCTAATAAATTTTTTGGTCCTCTCATCCCAAGCTTTTTTCTCATTATTATTGTATTAAATGATTTGTCCTATATAATTAAAAGATTTTATTAGTTCTATCCATTAGTTTAAAATTTTTATTTATTGTATGACATTTCTGAAACATCTTAAAACAGAAGAAGTAGATATGTGATAGACACTAATCTTCTCTATGTCATTGTTAAATTCTTTAAAGTACTTAATTTGGTGAGCCAGATCATGTTGTGAATGAATTGAAGGTGTCATCTGCAAGGTGAAGGCTTTTAAAGGAAGCTTGGAATACTGATAAACAGTCACTTTTCAATATAGTGTGGGAGGCGTTGGTAAACCATTGTTTTTCCTTAGTAAGACCTCCAGGGCTACAAATCAATCTTTTTTTCCTTCATGTAAAGAAGACAATTCTTTGGTTTTTGTGCTCCGTTGGAAGATATAAATTATAATATAAAATATAATATGATGAATTTGTAAATAGATTATATTCAGAAATCAATATTGGCAAATTAAGTTCATGCTTCACGTAAGTTTATTAGTACCTGGAGGATGCCGACAAAGTATGGTTTACACCTTTTTAAGAAATTTCAAATAAAAGTTGCTGAGAATCCACTTCTGGTCTTTAAATTTTTAAAGTTTATTAGGTCATGTCAACAGTGTGGTCATTAGTGATTACTTTGGGTTAAGGACTGTTGGTGGGTTTGAACATGTAATTATTCTTCAGATCCTAGCCAGGAATTGAACATGGGACCTTCTACTTTGTATTGTAGTATGCTCACCATTGGGCCATGGAGGCGTTCGTTTTTTCTAATTGTGAAAAATAATTTTAAAAAATAAATTATTTTCTATGAAATGTTTATTACTTCTTACAGTTTTTGATATTAAAAGGGAAACCCTTTTTAAGGAATTATAAAAACAGTTTTAAACAAAAGTTGTAAAGAATTGTATAGTTTCAAAGAAGTGTAGGAAATAACTAATGAAAAGGATTTTCTGTTGAGAATGAATCCATCCCAGCATTTTTGTTTTCGTCCCCTCCAGCATTTTTGTATGTGTACAACGTACATTTCTGTGTTTGAACTAAGCCCAAAATACAATCTTGTGAGCCTCATTAAAATTATTTTGGCATTTCAGATGTGACTCAGAGATGAATTATATAAGCTACGAAGTTGTACTTTTAAGTTTTATAGATAAAATTGTTCAACTGAATTTTATTATTTAAAAATAACATGGAACTTTAATATGGATTTATATTTTATTATTATTATTATTATTATTCTTGTTATTGTTATTTTTATGACTAAATACTTGATAAATGTCAGTGTATGCTAACACACATTAGTTACTTTGTAGGCTCACAAAGTTAATGGTTTCTTTTGATTGTGGAGTGGGCTGTTGACATTTTTCCTCTATTTAACCTTTCCACTTGGAACTTTTTTTTACATCTCTCCACAGTCATAATTATGTAATTTTAATTCTATCTATTGTGGTATTCACTAACCTTTTCTCATATTTTTTGTACTGCGGTTGAACCTAATGTGCATTATTAATTTGCTTTAGGACATTATTAAATTTATTTTTCTTAAAACCGTAACTAATTTTTTCTGTAAATCAAGGTACAGTAATATTAAGGCTGCCTCCGTAGCGTAGTGGTAGCATGCTAACCTACACGCAGAGGTCCTGGGTTTGATTCCCCAGTTAGAGTCTGGAATTTTTCACAAGTTAAAACCCACCATAGTTGCTAATGACTGAGCTGTTAATGTGACTTTAAATAAAATAGAAAAAATAAATTTATATATTAAATTTAAAGTGATGTTCAAAATAAAATTCATGATCTTTTCAAGTTGTCTAAGTTTGTTGTTCTGTTTTATTACTTTCTTCTTTTATCATTTCGTCCTTAGGATCATGGCCTTCAAATATTTCTGTCTCATACCTGATGTTTTTCATTGCTATTTTTTTTGTCTTTCCCAAGCTTTTTCCATTTTTTCATCATACGCTTTATTCCTATTTTCTGACCATTTCTTTTTGTCCTATGTTGTCTTCTTTGACTCTTTAAATTTCTCGGATTCTTTAAATTTTCTTCTAAATTCACAATTTCGTTCATATCTGTATTTTTCAATTAGTATGAACCATCTGTTTCATGTTTTGTTATTTTTGTCTCACTCAAATATCTGTTTTGTTAACCTTTTCTGGTCAATTGTATAGATATGTACATAAAAGGGCTACAAAAATAGTTCTGTTTCTTATCACATGGTCAGCCAATTATATGACTGAAGCATTTAAGAATAGAAGAGTTAGAGGTGTAAAAGACTCTAGTCATAGTTATCTCCTCTGAGAGTAATCCATTTCATTATACAGCCAGACCCTGTGGTGAATGAAGTGAAGGTGTCATTTGCAGAGTGGAAAGTAGGTGCTTTTCGGAGGGCCTGGCATGCTGATAAGCATTCTTTTCCACTCAGTGAGGAAGGCAAGGTAAACTTCATCACTTTTCATTTTACTTAGTAAAGCCTCTAGAACAGTGATTCTCAACCTAGGGATCAAGGTGATATTATAGGGGGGGTCGCGAATTAATAATGAGATCATTTAATCATATTATGAGAAAAAATCATTTATTATAAACTTACTTATGAAAATTTTACACAGTGAGTATTATAGAAGGAGATTAAATTACAAAGAGCACATATATATCAAGTTGGAACTTGTAAATTTCTCATGTATGTGCGCGTCATACATGTATGTTCATACATGTCACTACTATAAAAGTATAAACGCAGCAATATAAAATAATAGCAATAGTTGTATTTCATTTTTTTGTTACTGTCTGGAGTTTCTTTAAAGACATAAAATTAGTGCAGTTTGATTTTATAATAAAAAAAAAACATTTTACATATATAAATACAGTGAACATTCAATTATTAATAGTAAGGCTTACTATTATTATTGGGGGGGGGGGGCTTGCGAAATATGAAGTTTAGTTATGTTTACTATCTGCCCATAACAGACAGGTGAAGTGTCAAATTATTTACACTCAATCTGTTCGTTGCAGGGCTAAAATAAATAGTTCTGTTTCTTATCACATGGTCAGCCAATTAAATGACTGAATCATTTAAGAACAGAAGAGGTAGAGGTGTAAAAGACACTAATCAGAGTTATCTCCTCTGAAAGTAATGAATTTTATTGTACAGCCAGACCCTGTGGTGAATGAAGTGAAGGTGTCATTTACAGAGTGGAAAATATATGCTTTTCAGAGGGCCCGGCATGCTGATAAGCGTACTTTTCCACTCAGTGAGGAAGTCAATGGTGAACCACCTCACTCCTCGTTTTACCTAGTAAAACCTCTAGAGGTTCAAATTAGCCTTTCGGCTGTTGACCTAAATAACAACATGTTTACTATTTGGGGGTCGCAGAGCAAAAACGTTTGAGAATTTTGCTGTAGAGGTTCAAAACAACCTTTTGACTGATAACCTAAAGAACATATACATAAACTTGAAATTTACTTTTTCATAGTTTGTTATCTTTTTGTTTTCTATTGCCAGATATCTCTGTAATACTCCTTAATTTATATTCTCCATTTTCATTTGGCCTTGGGCCATGTGTTTTCTTAAATTTTTTTTTTCATTTTAATGTTTTTTATCAGTCTGGCCATCCTGTTGGTGAAGTGGTTAATACAACAAGTTTCTATGCCGGGGGTCCTAGGTTCGATTCTCAGTCGTGTCTGTAATTTTTTTATCATTCATTTTTATTTGTCTTCTTGAAAATATGCATAACTTTGTGGCATAAGATTAGATTGAATGTTAGAAAAACTTTTTTCAAGCCGAACACTTTTTTACTTTCTCTTGCCTATATGAATATATAGGAAGGAAAGTATTGTTTTCATGTCGATTTTTCAAAATCGAGTTTTCACCGGATGTGCATGTTTTCAGACTCCCTGAACCCAAAAATTATGTTTTTAGCGATTGGTCTGTGTGTGTGTGTGTGTGTGCACGCGTGCGCGCGCCTAGTTTAGCGTAAAAGAGTGATTTTCCGTATTTTTAAGCCAAACTGAGGTTGATTTTCATTTTGCGCCTTTCTCTCATGATTAAAATTAGGTTATGTTTATTGAGGTTTTTTGTTTATTTCTAATGTTTTATTACTAATATTAAGTTTATTGTTAATTATTTGCATTGGCAAGAGAAAGTTGTGTGAGTGTTTCATACCAGATTTTTTAGCTTGGTTTATCTTAATGGCCATTTTATCGTGAAAGTTGTTACAAGTCTGTAAAACACAGTTTTCTTATAGTGTAATGTATAAACAGACATTAGTATTAATAGTAGGCCTACATCATTTTAATGTATTTCGAGGGAATATAGTAAAACCCCTAAATGGATAAAATTATTTATTGCTAATACACTTTAATCCATATTTACTAACAACGCCATTAGTATAAATACATAATACTAACACTTTTTTAAAAACAGCGGATTTAACTTTTAAATTATTATTTTTTAATCTACGCGTCCTTGTTATATTATGTTTTTATGGACCTTTTAAACGAAAAGAAGTGTTTTGTTAGTAATGGAACAATATGTCTTAATAAAGAATTTAGGCTTATATAGAGTTATTGTTAATTTACTGTATAATATTGTAATTAATAAAGTGTTATTCAAAACACACAATGTTGATATACTACTTTTAGGTTTATGTTTGTATATAATGTAAGACAAACACCTGAGGAATATAGTAATAATAAAATAACAATAATGTTCCAAGTAAATGATGTTTACATAGAGGGGTTTAGAGGGTGAAATAGAGAAAGAGAGAGTTTGTGAAAGAGGATATTAACGTTATAGAGGGCAGTATATCACATTTCCATTAACTAATGATATAGTAACTCCCACTCACCTCCATTACTTGGTTGCTTTATAAGGTGCTATTTCAATAACTCAATATGTTATTTTATCAAGACGTTCTGTACTATTAGATTATTTTCTCATTTATCTGTATTTATTTATTTATTCTTATGAATAGATCTCTTTTTGGTTGTATTATTTTACATTTATTTGTAGTTTTTGATTATAAAATAAACTTGTCAGTTTGATTAATGATTTTATCTACTGTAATTAATTAATTAATCTCTGTATCTAAGGTAATTAATATTCGTAACGATTTCAGTATATTATTAATTATGTTTTACCCCGTATAAATCATGACAGTTTTTAAGTAACAACACAATTGAAGGTTTTGTATTTTGTTAAATGATTTTTGTTATACGAGGCGGCGAGAAAAACTCATGTTCACTCCACTTTCTTATGATGGGGGAAGAAGTGTTGGACTCAATTGAGGCGTCCTCGTTCAGCCCCAAGGAGGCCGCAAGCGCCTACCAACCAAAAACCCGCTGCCTAGCCACTTAATCCGACATCAGCAAACAACTCTCCACCTCCCTCGGAACTGTTTATATAATACTATAAGGGAAATGTCGGGTTAAAAAATTTACATTCTGTCAGCAGGGCGTGGAAGGGAACCGTAGCCTAATTCCCCTCTTGCTGTCACTGACTAATGCTCAATTTCATTCATCTCTTTCATCACCGGCTCAGGAAATTATGCCTACCTTACCTTCTGAGATCGGGACAGGATTGATTTACTGTGGGAGGGAACGATCCCGCTGATCTATATATGTCGCCTCCCTCTGCAGTCTCCCGACCACCCTCTCTGCAAACTGAGCGACCAACTTCCAGCTCTCCTCACCCCGGAGCATCACTGCCCCTATTTTCTCTGGGATCTACTGTGCAACGCCTATCTTCTCAGATGTTTCCATTCTGTCGAGGCCAAAATAGGGACATCTTTCAAAAATATGCGCAATGGACTCCTTCTCTGCACTGTCGCACAATTGACATTTCAGTACTTCATGAAGTTTGAACCTCATCAGTTTGTGGGTGGTATTACCAAATATCCTCCTTATCCACACCGCCACCAATTCCAGTGTACTAGTTAGTAGTAGTACACAATGAAATTTTATTGAGGAGGCTAGTAGTGGGCTGATTCTGCTCCTCTGCGGCAGGCCATCAAGTTATAGACAGACAGTATAAAAGTTTTCATTCTGTGCCAGATTTTTCTATGAAGTTTCTAGTAATGATTTTCTTTCTTCTAATTAAATGATTGTGTATTCTATTACATTAATTTTGTAAAAGGTTTATCAAATAAAAGAAATATACTATTTTTTTGGTTGATGTATTTAAAAAGTACTTTTAATTTATTAAATGATTGATTTGCTGTCATATTAACAGCTTAGTTTTAAGGTCTAATATATTTTAGTTAGGTATACTTCATGTGAATTTAAATTTAATATTTCTAAATAAATGACTTTATAGATATAGCAAATTTTATGTATAAAATTTGTTAAGTTGGTTGTAATATCTTGTTTATGTATTGGTCATATTTTTGTGTAGTATATGCTACAGTAAAGCATAAGGGGAAGTTATAGAATGATGTCAAAATGAGAAATGATAAATTTCAAGTTCACTAAATTATTTTGTGGGAATCGCTTTAAAAGTTAGTCTTAGAAACACATAGTCATTTATTAAAATGGGTGGTGACATCATTTAACTTTTCCTATTAGATCAGACAGCCGTGGTAAGAGGGTGGGGTTCAGTTCCATTATCTCTGTGCCATTACAAACAAATTTGTAATCATCTCTCATTCCTTGGGTTATTAAAAATTAATTTTCTTGTTTCTCAAAAATTATAAATAGGTTTTCAAATATTTTGTAACATGTTAACGTGTAATACAAAGACTAATTAACAACAGGAAAGATTTTGATGAATTATTTGTTAGTAAATTTTTAAATATTTGAGAGGCCTTCGGGCCAGCCCAGTTAGTCACTGGTAGTAAGTCGCTATTATTTGTTAAGTAACATTGGTTGGGCAAGTGACTTTGTATGGTGACCAGCTGACAGCCATCCATGAACAAACTCTACTGGGGGTCCCTGTTCAAACTCATGCCTTATTCACGTCTAATAATACTGCAAAAGCAGCGATCAAATTGGGTAGTCCTGTATAACCGGTCCTGTATAACCGCTCCGTTGTATCAACTGAATATGCAAATGACTGTAGTAAAGGTAGTTACTTTTATTTATGTTGTTATTGAGGTAATCAGCCGAAAGGCTGGTTTGAACCCCTAGAGGCTTTAGTGAGTAAAACAAGAAGTAATGTGGTTTACAATTACCTTCTTCATTGTGTGGAAAAGTATGCCAGGCCCTCTGAATACCGTCCATTATAGTACTTTGTACGGTATTCCGTTCTTGAGATATTTTGTTCATAAACACACACACACATCGCTAAAAACACCCACCAGGTTGGTCTAGAGGTAAAGTCGTCGCCAAAATCAGCTGTTTAACAGCTGATTTTCGGAGACGAAGGTTCCTGGTTCAAATCCTAGTAAAGGTACTTACTTTTATATGGATTTGAATACTAGACAGTGGTTACCAGTGTACTTTGATGGTTGGGGTTTAATTAACCATACTCTCTCAGGAATGGTCGGCCTAGGTCTGCACAAGACTACACCTCATTTACACGTCATGCACATCATCCTCATCTCATTGGGTCATGGGGTTGCTTATTGTTCTAAATTGAACTGATTGCAACGTACACAAATTAGGAATAAAAAAAACCATTGCTAAAAACATGTTTTATGGGTTCATGGTGCCTAAAAACGTGTATTTCCAGTGAAAATTAAATTTCAAAAAATCAAAATGAAAACAATACTTTCTTTCCATGTATACATTCATATATGGTAAAAGTAAAAACTGGATTGGAATTACTTTTAAAATTATACAATCAATTTTGTATTGTAATGTTGTGGTATAAGAAGTTTTAGTATTGTGGTAAATATTTTTAGCTTAGTTAGAAATAAACTTGAAAAGAAGAGCCGAGAAAGGAAAGTTTCAGAACATATATTACGCCAACTTGTATCTATTTTGTCTTCCAATCTCAACTTGTTGAATTATAGATTTTATGTGGTCCACTCTACAAAGTAGAAGAACAAAGCAGTATCATTCACTTGGAAATCTGTACACAATTTGCCCTTTGGGAGACAAATTGCACTCCGAAAAACAATTGTACTAGTTTTCTTTTATTTTCTGTTTACTTTATTTATTGTATATTCATTTTTAATTCATCGTATTTTATTATTTAAAAAATTAAAAATAAAATTTTAATGCTTTTTTATAATATAATTTGATATACTGTTTTAAATTTTTAAAAGTTTATAAAATTGTATAGAAAATTTGATGAATGTAAATTGCATGAAGGATGTTCATTAAGAAATTAAGTTTAATGATGTTAGAAAGTTTTTTAATTAGTAATAAAAGCATTCTAAGCTTTTTCTTTTGTCGTGCACGAGTAATGACTTAATTGTTTTTAATTAATTTAAAAAAGTTACTGTTAAAGATATATTTTCTGATTTACATTTTACCTTGCAAATTACATTAGGTCTAATTACTTCTATATTAATCTTACAAATATTTTATCATGATTATGATAAGCGCCATGTCTGTGCTGAAATTCTTAAGGAGGCTGTGCTCTTGTAGAAAAAAATGGTTTTTTATTAACATTGTGGCCTTAATATGCATTCTGGGGCAAAAGTATATGTAAGCTAAGTTATAGGACATTTAAAAACCTACAACTTTTATTTTAAACGATTTTTTGTACAACACTTAGTTTAGCAGCAATAGTGATTTTCTGGTTCTTTCCATCAAAATTGGTAAAAAATGGGGTTTCTTTTAAGATTGCGGCCTTAGTATATAATTTATGACACAAGTGTGTATGATTATAATTGTACAAAATTAAAAACCTACAACTTTTATTTCAAGCATTTTTCTTGTAGAGCTTAGTTTAGAGGCAATTACTGATTTTTCACATTTTTAAGTTCTACAGAGGTTGATTTTCATTTTTCGTCATTCACTGATGATTAAAATTAGGTTATGTTTTTCATTTTCCATTGTTTACTAACAATTACATTATATGGGCTAAAGAAAGACGTGTGAGTGTTTCACACCAGATTTTTTTAATGATCTATTAGTAATTATTAGGTACTTTTGAATTTCTTTCTGTTGTTTACACCCTTTTTGATCATATTATGTGTTCTCTTTCTTCCTACTTCCAAGTATGAGGAAACAGCCTATCTGTCATCCCTGCTTGGAATTGATCCTTTCAACTTTTCATTGGCCATCCCAAAACTCTTCTACCTTGTGTTATGAACTACCTTGCCTTATTCATTAACCAGACAGGGAATTCTTGTTCTGTCCATATGCTGTACATGATTATACCATTTCTCTCTATAACTTACTTCTGTAACTCCATCAATCAGAGGCTGAAGATTTCATTCACCTCTAATTTCCATATTCCTTCTTCTCTCTAATCTGGTGTAGCCAGGCACTAACCGCAACATTCTCATCTCAACAATTAGTGTATGTAGGATTATAAGCACCCACCCTCTCATTGCCAAATTTCTCTCACTGCCATGCTTGGTTAATTCATGTAAGGGATTTGTTCTGAATTGAGTTGGAACTTAGGTTAACCTTGTGTGAAACACTGGGATGGGGTGCCTCTACTCCGAACATGGCACATTCCAATGGTGAACAGGGGAAGTTTCTGTTGATATACTGGACAGGTGTGAATAAGATAGAAATGAATTAAGCATGTATTAAATATGCACCTGCAAATCAACCGAGGTAAATAGGAAGATGGGGAACAGTCTTGACGGTGGACAAGGAAAATACGGAGAGGGTGGAAGAGCATAGAAGGTCTCCGAATAAAACCCAGAGTATGTCCAGATGTTTTAACATGGCAGTCCCATCAATGGTCTTATTCGCAATTGGACCAGAAGCCTATCTGAAGAATTCACAAGCATCCAGAAGAGCAAAATCAGAACGGAATTAAGAATAAAAATTAGCAAATCTCATTATGTAGCTTAAGTGTTTGAAATAGGTATAGGAGTGTATTGTTTTTTTTTATTTGTAGACTAACTGATTTAATGAATAACTAATTCCAGTTGGATTCGATAAAAAATAGTTGAATTACATGAATAAATTTTACCCAAGTTTTTGGCAATCTCTTCTTTAAAAATGTATTGATTTATTTTTCTAAAATATATGCTGTATTCCTTTTCATTGTAAGCTCTCTATCATCCACTGTATGGGTTAGGTGACATGTGAAGAACCTCCACTTGCATATACCTTTCATCATTCCTTTTCAAAAACTTCTATCTGCTTACAGCTTTCATGCGATATCCATTCCAACACGCTTTTCATCGCTCTGTATTACTTCATCAGCTTGACTTAAGTACTTCTCTCATTCAATACAAAATAAGAAAATAAAAGTAGCTACATTTTTTTACAGTGGTGTTTCTGAAATTTTTTTTTGTATGGTACTTATACAAACGGTGATTCCTCAGAATGCACCTGCTATCTTTCCTTGTTTCTTGTTGTTCGATTCCTTGTCTGTGGTCTTTGGTTATTTTATCTCCCTGAAGTACTTAAATCTATCAACGTTTCCAATTTTTCCGTATTGTGTCTTAAAGTATGTAGGGCTGTTTTGATGTACGTTACGTATTTTTTTGAAGGAGATCTGTAGTCCTGCTTTTTCTGTTTGTTTTTTTAACTCGTTGATGTGCTGTATTGATTTACTTAAATATTATTAAAATTAATCTTTAATATTATTAATTTCTTAGTAGTTAATACTAATTCTGTCACACATGTATATTCTATATAATTATTATTCATGTATTAACTAACTGTACAAGTATCCTAAATTAAATATACTAATAGCTATTTTCCTTGCATAACTTAAAAATTCAGTGTCAAAGTAGAACGGATTGTTGTTAAAGTCTTCTTGAAAAACTTAATATAATCTGTTGTAGTCAGATTCATTGCGTAGATTTTTTTTTTTTTTTTGTTAAACGTCCGACTGTTTTGCAAATTGCTGCTAATGCAGACGATGAAGGTTGAAATGAATTTTTTTGTAACGTATGAAAAAATGCCATGCCCGAGTGGGATTCGAACCCAAGACCGTGTGATGAGAGGCGAGCACGTTACCAACATCGCCAACGCGGCCGGCATTGCGTAGATTGGGATAAGGTTCATTGTTGTATTTTTTGTAGCATTATATTGTATTCCGGTTTAGAAAAGTTTTGTAATTAATTACATTGAATAGTACTGTGTATTGTGAATGTGTGTATTGTGTATGATATAATTTATTGGTTTTGTAAAAAGAACTGAATGGCTAGTTTTATTTGTATCTGACAGGTTACCAGGTGTGTTTTAAAATGTGCTCATTTAATTCTTTTTCTTGAAATTTCTTTTTTGTAATACTCCCATTTGTAAAAAACGAATAAGTTCATAAGACATATTTTCAGTTATTTTTTTTATGTAACATACAATATTTTATTAGAACTTGTTTCATAGTAATTATTTCTACGGCAAGTTTAAAACTTTTCTTATAAATCTTCTCAATTCATGTTTTTGTTGTTAATACAAAAATTAAATTTGTAATTTTATAATAATAAATTGCATTTATTACAGCTGAAATTTAGAATTTATTTTAATAAATAGGCTATGTATCATAAAAATTTGTTCATAATTTTAAAAATTTTTGTTACAAATTTTATGTTTTGCAATAATTAATAATTGATTTTTTTATATTTTTCTGTTTCAGTCTGATATAAAAGGATGTCAGAAGAAATTGGTCGAACAGCTAACCCAACATTTACAAGAATGTCCAGGACCACCAACACGACGACTACTTGCTCGGTGTCTGGCAACACTTTTCAGTGTTGGAGATACTTTTCTCCTTTTTGATACTGTGAATAAATGCAATGACATATTAAAAAATAAAGATGATTCTCCTAGCTTTCTTCCAACAAAACTGTAAGTTAAAGCATTTAACAATGTTTCATGTTGTAATTCAAATTGTGACTATTCTGAAATAGTTTTTAGTACCCATTTTCTCATAATTATTTTTCTTTTCTTTTGTAATGTGTAACCATTAGGGATATTAGCTTTGAATACTATTAAAATGAAGAAAATTTTGACTAATGTTGCATTTCAAACACATTTTACTTTTGGTTATCAGTCACAAATGTTAATTGCAGCTTACGTATTTTATTAAAATTTTGTTATTAATGAAGAGACACTTTCTGTAGATACGAAATTTTGTGGCTGACATCATTAGAAAGGGTGGCCATTTTGTACTATAATAGAAACTAATTCAATAGAGACTTTTACTGTGACAAACAGACACTGACTATTTATTGGACAGCTTCTTTCCCTTGCTCCACCATATCAGTTGTAACAACTGCAACAACTCATTTCTGTGTGAGGGTGCACAAGCACGTGCGCGTGTGTCTATAAAATGTATAACATGTGTGTCAGGGCAGAGGAGAATAACACTTACATGGCTAGTGGGGAGTGGGCATGTACATTCTCAGTATTCACTCTGTTGGCTTTTCTCCTATCTCCTGTCCACCTGATGTTCTGTAACGCTCGTAATTAGTTGTCTGAATTAGTTTCTGTTTATTAAGTTTTCTTGGTTTATTCTGGTTTCTTCAATATCCTTTCTGATTTCTGTAAACCATTTATTCGAGACTTTAGGTCTATTGTCTTAAAAATTTGTTCTATCAATCGTTTTATACAGTCTCCATAAAATTATAGTCTTCTTTTCTAATAATAATAATTTCTATTTTTAAAAACATTTTTAGTTTAAAAATTAATAAAATAATTAATTACATTAAATATTTTTCTTTTTTCTTTCAGTGCAGCAATATGTTGTGTTGGTTGTATGTATGAAAAACTTGGTCGAATGATGGGTCGAAGTTATGAAGAAACAGTATCTATTCTTATTAAATCTCTTCGGAGTGCTGAATCGCAAACACGTATCGAAATCATGTTAACTTTAGAAAAGGTAATTTTTACTTATCAATATTTTATTGATATGCACTGATATCAACAGTATTTACACATTTGGTTTGTTGGCAAAACTTATTCAAGATGAATTATATATTTATGATTTTTCCTAAGTGTAAGTAAAATGGTGAAACAGAGTAGTTGAAGGAATTAAGGAGATTTATTGTAATAAATGAACTGACTATTTACATCAAAGTGAAAGGAATTACACTTGTGGAGTAGATCATGATTGTATAAGAGTAAGATTATTTTTTATGTAAGTTAATGGATTTGTTATGATTAATGATTATTATTCTATTGCTTCAAATACTTATATTAGCTCAAATATAATGAATCACAATAGAAAAATTATTAACTTAAATTAAAAAAAAATTAATGTAAAATAGTTGTAAAAAAAAATGATATAGTTATTCAATTTAAAAATTAAAATTGAAACCGTTTGTATTTTGATATCTAAATATCTCCTCTATACTACATGTTTTAAAATCACACCTTTGGTAATTCAGATTTTATGTAATCAGAACAGCCATGGACCTTTTATTACTGCAGATTATACTATAAGAATTCAATTTTATTAATAATTATTATGTTAGGAAATGTATGAAGTTTTTACAAATTTACAACCTAACATATTTGTTTTTTTTTACCAGGTGTGTTGTGGAATGGGTAATGCTATCTCGAATATGCATAAAGAAATATACAAAGCTGCTCGACATTGTCTTACGGATAGAGTAATGGCTGTACGGTGTGCTGCTTCTAAGGTTTGTAATATTTTTTTATTTATGTCTTTATGTAATTATTACATCTTTTGAAGTCATTAAAGCTATGATTGCATATTACAAAGTTTTAAAATCGGAGAACATCGCTGTTATTATTATTATCACTGTCTTGAAAGATACAATTTTGTGAATGAATGCTTCAGGATATACAACAGTCCTTGTAAAAAATTGAAAAGCTGCAAAAATTGCTTAAGTATTAATGAGATTTTTCTTTTACGCATTTAATATTTTTGTGTGCTAAAAGTTGTTTTCTTTAGAAAATGGTATTAATAACGCAAAAGAATATAAATAAGTTGTCACTTTACAAAAAAATATAGAATATGAGTATTCAACTCAATAGTTCACAGTAATAATGTCTTATGGGCCTGAAAAGCTTAGTTGGTGAATGCAAGAAAATGTAAGGTAGAATTAATGCAACTGATATGGAGTTTGGAAGTGAAGCTGAGGGTCGATGGAAGTGAACTCAATTGTCAATGGAGAAGTTTGAACTAAATAGGATTGAAGAGTAGTGTTTTGAGTTGTACTGAGGAAAAGAAGTTGATATGGTATGGATGTGCGAGGAGAGTTGATGAATGGTGTAGGCAATGGATCGGAGGCCAGTAGGAAGGAAAGAGGCACATACTGAAGATCTGTAAAAGATGAGGTGGATAATGCCAAGGAGAAGTGATTAATCACTTTTAGAGCAGGATTGGATAAATGGAATCAGAGTTTGAGAAAGAGTAGTGAGAACTGTAGGAAACCCTAATAAATATGTATACATGATAATTAATGTTTCCATTGCCTCTTCAAATTTTTTTAAAACTTCATTCTGATTTTAGAAACTTCCAAATTAGGTGTCTTTGAAAACTAAATAAATAACATTAGGAATGATAAGTGGGTAATTAAAGATTGAATGTTGGAAGATCAACTTGGCTTAATTTCTTTTCTCTCGTATAGGGGCAATTTTAGACCACAAGAGTAACTTTAGACGTTGCTGGAAGCTCTTTTTGCATTCCATATATAAACCAAGACTGTATCCCACTACACAGCTGTTCCACGATTTCAAGGTCTTAACGGTGAGGCAATAAAAAGAAGTAATATTATATGTAACTTGAAACCGGAACCTATTTGATGTGAGGAACATAAATTACAATTTAAGACCATCAAGTATTACTTTCAAATTAGATCATGTAAAACTAAATATTTGTCGAAGACAGTTTTCCTATGTATCATTAAGATTAATCATTTTTATTCCATACTAATTCATTTCAAATCACCTCAATAAAAAAATTAATTACTTATATGGCTGAATGGATTAAATTAAATAATATTATCGATATCCTATTTTAATACCACTGTGTGAATCAAGTTTCTATTTTTTTTTTTTTTTTTTTTTTTTTTTAAATTTACGCCCCAATTGGAGCACTCAAGTCACTCATGGACGTGCGTTCCTTGAGGAGTTAGTTGTGGCACCACACTGTTGTTTTCTTCGTTCCCACATCAATTTCATATTCCTTGACCTGGTGGCTCTCAATCTCTCTGCTACAGCTGCATTCGGCTGTCTTCTCTCTCTGAAAGGCAGTTGGGTTATCCTCTATTCCTTTAAGATGGTCTTCTCTTCTCGTCTCTGGATCATTTCTTCATTTATATTCAAGTTCCTCATGTCTGACATGACTTCCTGTATCCATTTGTTTTGGATCTTATTCTTCATTTGGTAGTCAAGGAGCTGTTTAATGAGTTACGTTATATAATATTTATGTTGAAATTGAAATATATATTTCAAAATAATAAAATAATATTATGTTATATAATATAATCATTGTAATTTTGTAATATTTTTTTCCTTATATTATGAACTGCTTTTCATGTCGTATCATCCAAGGATGCTTCATATAAAACTTTTTATTTCCGCAACTCATGCCTGCGCACAGGTGATTTAACCTCAGCAGGCATAATTTCCGGTAATTTTTGTAACGTAAGGGAAGAAGAAGGGGAGAAGAGAGGATAAGATTTTTATTACATATATATTATTTTTTGTTTATTTTTTCTGCCTCTTTTGTTTCTTTTTTCTCCCTTTTTTGTTTCTTTTCTTTTATATATATTTTTACTCTTTGTATGGGAAAATAAAGTTAAATTTCATTTAATTTCAATATTCTCAGCATTCCCTCACTTTAGGGTTTTTCCTTTCTTTCATCCACTCGGTGTTGTAGTTTTACTCATTATAGAAACCCTAAAAGTCTCCACTTGTTTACCTAGTAAATTTTTAAAGATCTTCGAGGTGCGACCTCCACGTGGTGGCCTTGGAAAGGTAGAGCATCTGCTCTGCTGAACAAAGTTTTTTTTTTGGTTTAATGTCCGACTGTTCTGCAATTACTGCTAATGCAGACAGTGAAGGATGAAATGATTTTTGTTATGTATGAAAATATGCCGTGCCTGAATGGGATTCGAACCCAAGACCACATGATGAGAGGTGAGCACGTTACTAACTACACCAATGCAGCCGGCTAATACTGAACGAAGAGGAGAACCCATGGCTTACAACCAAAGTGCTAAATCAGATAGTGGGAGGGTATTCTATTCCACCAGGTTTACTTTTTAGGTGGATGGAATGTCTCTTAATTGTTCTACAAATTGGCAGAATATTTAAAAATTAATTAATTATTATTTCCAGGATTGAAAAATTTGTGTTTTCTTATTTGTTTCAGTGTTTACTTGAAATGTTAAAACATGCTCCGTTCTTATATACAACTAAACTGGAAAGTTTAGCAACATTATGTTTTAGAGCTTTCGATGGATCAAATTATGAAGTTCGTTGTTGTGTTGCAAAGTTGCTGGGTGCTTTAATCGCTACAACTCAGCAACAAACTAAGACAAATCCAACTACTGGTATGTTGTAATATTATTTGTTTAATCATTCTTGTTCGTTAATAATTGGTAATTGTACAAATTAGGTTCGTTTCGAAATCGCTGTACTAGAGGGTTTACTAAGTAGAACAAGGAATGAGGTAGTTTACTTTACCTTCCGAATGCTAGATCCTCCGAAAAGCATCTACTTTCCACCCTGCAAATGACACCTTCACTTCATTCATCACAGGGTCTGGCTGTATAATGATGAAATTCATTACTCTCAGAGGAGATAACTCTGACTAGTGTCTTATACACTTCTACCTTTTCTGTTCTTAAATGCTTCAGTCATATAGTTGGCTGACCATGTGAAAAGAAACAAAACTATTTTTTGCAGCCCTGGAACTAGCAGATTGAGTGAAAATAATTTAACACTCCACCTGCCCAGTATGGGCATAAAATAATTATGTCGTAATAATGCAGATTAGGCTTCCTGGCTTGTTCCAACATCATACTTAGAATCTGTTATTCCATTAAGAAATTTGGTATCCAAATTTTGAATACCAATTCTTGTGAACTTGTCCAGAACCAAATTCTCCAATTGGCTTTTAAGTGAACACTTGTTGGGTTGGTCAATTTCTTGATAAAACTTGGAACCTTTGAGTTTTATATATTAATATTTATTTTAATGTTTGTTTTATTTTTAGTTGCACAAAACAAAGGAGTAAAAGCTTTATCGCTGGATGAAGCTTTGGGAGTGTTAATGGGTGGTTTCCTTAGAGGTGGTACTGGATTTCTAAAGGGTACTGGAGAGATTATTAAAGGAAGTTCAAGTTTAAATCGCGAAGTCAGAGTTGGAGTAACTCATGTAAGTATTGCTTGCATTTTAGAGTGCTTTTTTGGAATAAATTTTTTTAAATAAAGTTTAAACATTGTTAAGTATTCTGTAGAAAGCTTGAGTGTAAGATTTTATAAAAAAAATTCAAAGAATATAACTGTGGGGTTCTCGTTTAAAAATAATGGGTGCAAAATTAAGTTGGAAATTTCTTTTTGATTAAAGAATTGGCTAAAATAAATTTCTGACATTAATTGGCTTATTGGTAATTGATTAAATAGCTAAAGTAAGTTTTGACAAAACAAGTTTGTTAAAGCAGATACGATTTTTGAAAAACACAATAAAGCATAATCGAGAAGAATAATTTCTAACGTAAATAATAGACGATTAAACGATTTAAACAGGAGGACCAGGCTGGTTATTTGGTGGTTGCCAGCCACAACTAAGCGACTGAGTGATTGAACGAAATGATTAAATAGACGGTTAAGCAAAACTGACAAAATAGGTAGGAAACGAAAGTGAAAGGACATGACATTACATAGGAACACACATTATTGGTCAACAATACATAATAAACAAATACGCACTTACCTTTAATCCAGTAATGATAATTCACAATTGGAGACAGCGCATGTTGTATAGCACTAACAGACATCACAAAGAACAAACGAAAAAGTTCACAATATATTGACATGAGCAATCGAATATAATAATTCACACAAATTAAATAGCAACAAACGACTTGAGTTCATAGCGAGCGAAATGAATGTAAAACGAAACGATATTGGAAAGCTGGTAGCGCGGTAGCGTACCCACGCCATGCGTTACACGCAACAGAAAAGCGCGCACCCATTCATTATGAATGCCAAACCAACAATGAGCTATTAGGAAGGCGGATATTAAGGGAAGTAGAGGGAGAAATGACGTGATCGGTAAGGTCATACGGAAGCAACAAGCAAATTTGAAATATTAACAAGGCGGGATTTACGGAAGCATTTTGTCAGTACGAAGTGGCGTTAACAAAGTTTTTGTTGGTAAGTTCTTTGGATTTTCTGTGGTAAATTGGACTGGTTGACTGATATATATGTTTTATTTTTTATTTTAGTTTTACTTTTAATGTTTTTAAATGAACTGTATTTCTTTGGTTCTGGTATTTGAATGTCAATACTAATATTAGTAGGTATTCTAGTATTAGTTTTCTCTATTGTATGTAATTATTATTAATCCATTTCAGATGAATTGTTATAAGGATTTTATAACATCGTAACCTTTTACAAGCAAGTCTGCACATTACTAACTTTGTTATAACCAGAGCTGAATATTTTGGCAAAAATGTTTTAAAAATGACATATTTTTTGTTTTGTAAATAAAATAGATAGTGAAAAATTGATCATTTTATGTCGATGGGAACCTAACCTTCAGTGATAATTAAAGAGATGCATTTTGCTTATTTTTTGAATGATTAAACATATTTATTAAATAAATTTGTTAAATACACTTTACACAAAATACTATTTGACAATATATTTGTAATATACCCAAACAATTAATAAAACAAAAGTGTTAAGAACATCAAAACTTGTCTTAAAACAAGTAGTTGCAAATGAGGTCTTCATAACCTTACAATACAGCATGGTACTAGCTTTATGGCAACAACAATGAGGTTATTTCATTGTAAATACACTACTACACTAATATTGAATCTCAAAGTAATCTAGTAATGCCATAAATGACATCTGTTGTGTTTCATGAGTCTTTTTTATTGTTACGGGATGTAATTTGTACGTGCGGTTATAAGCAACAATAGCTCGTTGAGGTTAGAACATGACTGTAGATAAATCCATCAATAGCTCTCAAAGGATTATATTAGCCTGAACTTCTGTTCCTGTTTAGACAGTGCTTTCATAATACTTTAGGCAGTACGAGATATAATAAAATCAAATAAAATCCTTTTAATGAGATGGTATCTCATGGCTGGTGCCAATTTTTAAAAAGGCTTATCTTTGACTTATGGCAAAAAACCATTAGTGATTTTTGTATCTACTCTTTAAGAAGAATCGAATGACACTATTTCTGTTTCCGAATTGTGACTTTGATTTCTTGACGTCTGGTTTTGGGTCACTTCCGATTGAAACTGAAACTTCAAACTCAATCCAAGCCCACTAACTTTTTATGTATATTACGATCTAAAAACCGTTTGTTGCTATCTCTTATAGTGTCTGACTTTGATTTCCAGTTAAAACCGGAACTTCAAACTTAATCCTGGCTCACTAACTTTTTGTGTAGATTACAAATCAGAAAACCATTTGTTGCTATCTCTTGTAATTTGTGACTTTGATTTTTCAACTTCTGATTTTGGGTGCCTTCTGGTTGAAACCGGAACTTCTAACCCAGTTGAGGACCACGAACTTTTTGTGTAGATTACAAATCCAAAAACCATTTGTTGCTATCTCTTGTAGTTTCTGACGTCTGGGTGTGACTGACATATGGATGGACTAAAAAAAATGGTAGATGACAATTTTAAAAATTGTTACCAATTTAATGATATTATTAACTCTGCTATGTTAGAAAGAAATTTGTTCAGTTTTGTTTTAAAGCTGTCTGTTAGATGGATTTTATAGAGGACTATTCTAATGTTTAAAATTTATTTTGGTTTTTTCAACTATTTATTTTTTGTTACTACTGTAAATTGATTCATGAATGAAATTATTCCTGATAACTATTTTTTGTTGAATTACGAATAATCTATTCTTTTGTTTGTTAACAGGCATATGTAGTATTCGTACAGCTATTAGGTGGGGCTTGGTTGGAAAGGAATCTAAATCCATTACTTAATCATGTTCTTGATTTAGTTGCTAATCCAAAGGCGGCTTCATCTCATGTCGATGCCGTTTATTCAAGAAAGTGCATTAATTTCATACTACGTAGTATACTTGGACACATGCTCGGTGAGAAAGCTCAAACATCTGCTGTTAAAGAAATGGCATTGATTGTTGCAAAACAGATGAATTCTATCGGTAAGTGATATCATTAAAAATTCTTGTTTATTGAAATCATCATCATCTTCATCTTCTACATCCCTCTTCCAATTTTCCACAGGTTGGGCACAACACAACCTCTCCATCTGCCTCTATCACTGAATAATCTCTTCTTATTAACATTTTTGGCATCGTATCTTTTCCAAATTTGTCTATAACTGAACCCAGGGCAATAGAATACTAGGGCAGGCTCACATTCTGGTGCGAATGTCAGGCGCTGACATTCTGGTGTGACGTCACGGCGGTACAACCGTACCGAACGCCTCGACAGAATTCCATAGATACACACATGTTTTATTGTAGTCAAAATATCAACGAATGCAGATTATTAAAAATGCGTAATTTTACTAATCTACCACACAGCCTATTGCTATTGACTTTACATTTATTTACAAATGTAAATAATTACAAATTACTTTTAATTAAAAATTTCTAAGAGTATTATGAATCAAATGAAGAAGTATAGTATCATGAAGATGAATTAATAATGTAAAGTACTTTACATGATTTGCGTATCCAGTAGATTTTTCCTTCGCCTAACTTTTGAGTACCTTTTATAACGGCACAATTTACACAAAATGTTCACTTAATATTTATAGAAAAAACTTAAAATTCATTACACATAAATATAAAATAGTTTTATTAATACAATAAAATTACTAATATACCTAACGGAAAATTGTTAATATTTGTTTGATTTTATCCACTTTACCACTTTTTGTTTAGATTTTCGTTCATTATTTTTTTTACGATTTAAATATTTGATCCTTATAAATGTTCTTAAACGTGAATACAGTTTTATTGCATCCGGACACACGTTCGGAAATTTTATTTCAATTTCTTTTCGCAACCGTGCAATTATTCCTTTACCTTTATTGAGGGCTTCACCGTGTATTTTTTCAAACTCATCTTCGAATTCTCTAATTAATAATTTCCATTCCATTGATGGCTCAGTTAAACCTCCGTAGGACAAAGTAAATATCCAATTTTCATCATTATCAGTAACATTTTTTGTAATTGTTCCTAAAGATGGATCTCTGTCCCTTACTTTGTAGGCAATATACCCAGCAATGTAGTTTATTGCCTCTTCTTCCGCCCAAGTTTTATTTTGAAAACCAGCTGTTTCATTTAATTTATTTTCGTCATGAAACTCATGAGAATTATCTTCACAATTTTGATCGGAAATTTCCTCTATACTCTTTATTTCTAAAGCCGAGTGCAGAAGTTGTGATGTTAAATATGACTCGCTCTCGCCTTCAATTTCTTCTGCACAATTTACTTTATCAGACGGACGAGGCAGTTTGTTACACAAAAGTAGTCGCCTTAAACGATAAATAAATTCCGTTGGGCTTGGGTGGTCGTAAAACTGGCCCAGTCCACGAATCTGGCTAAAAAAACTCTCCAACACATCTTGTGTTAAACGGGTTGTCATGATGTACGTTAATCCTTGCTTCCTTTGCTCCTCAAACAACCCCAAAAATGATGTAATTGAAACAACAATTCCGTTTTGAAATGGAAGTAAAGATTTCTTTCCTACTACACGCATATTAGATACAGTATCTTTTACTTGTTGCAAAATTTTTTCTTGTTCTAATTGCAATTTAGGATCGAATCCAAAAGCAGTTTTCATAGGATGAGAGCGACACGAACCCTGACTTCGGCTGTTCATTACATCAAAAAACGCATCCATCAATTCAAAAAATTCAGACGCTTTTTCATCTCCAGTTAAAACAGAAATTGCTTTAGCCACTGACCGAGAAAACACTGCCTTCGCTGGCATAACCTTTTGTCTGTCATTTCCGCTTAGTGTAAGAAAATCTGGATTTAGTTTATGACAAAGTCTAACTTCACCCTGATCTTTGCTCAGCACTTCAAGTAAGATTTCTTTATTTATTATTTTGCCTTCTTTTAAACGAAGGCCACTGTCAATGAAATGATTTCTTGGAAGCTTGAATAAATGAGGCATTTCAGCGAAAACCCATATTTTTCTCTTTTCGTCGCACGGATGAGAGAAATAACATTTTTCAACCGATATAGACAATTCTTTCCATAGTGTAGAACTTCCTCCTAGATCTGATACGATTGCTGCTACACGAATGTTACTTAATTCTAACTTATTTATTATTTCAAACAGCAATGTCTTGGTCATTGTAGTGTCGAACTGGAAATAAATGGGTTGTTTCCAAGGCGAAGTAAGCCCTCTTGCAAGTACAACCTGTGCTTTCGAGTGTGGTCCCAATATCTGATCAATACTGGGATAGTAGCTGATGTTACTGTCAATATGAATTTCGTCAAAGGATAGGACACACGTTCTTTCTAAAGCAGTTAAGTTGTAACAGCTTTTCGAAATTAAATTTAAAACACTACTTAAAATTCCTGGATGACACTGAAATTTACAACACCACCTCTTCAAACTCGATGGAGCAGGAAACGGAATCCCAATTTTCTCTCGTAAAAAGTCAAATGATTTTCTTGATAATGGCCTAATAACTATAGCTTTTGAGATATCCTCAAACGACCACTTGATTTTTTTCCTTTGTTTACAATAGCACTAATTTGTGCTTCACTAAGAATATTTAAAAAAAAAACAACACTTTTTACTACAATTAACTGATTTAATTCCTTTCTGTTTTTTTGAAATTTTGTCATTTTTTTTCTTACATAATCTCGTCAAATTATATCTACGTATTTTTTTGTAAAAACACCTATTCTTCCTTTTTAAGATCGTCACTTCGTTTTGCAACAACTTAAGTTTTTTTTTCAGTTAAGTCTAATTTTTCTTCGTATTGTTTGCAATTAAGACAGATATCGGTTTTATATTCGTTATTCTCTTCTTCGGTAGTCATTTTACATTTCTTAGGACTTAAATGTTTAAGTCGTTCCAGTGCTGATTGTTTTAAAATTCTTTTTTTTTGCCGTTCATCTCGATCATATGATATGTCAGAAGGATTTTCCGTTGATAAATGACGAGTAGGTACTGCATTTTTCTTCAGTATTTTCCTTTGTGGTAATCCTAACAACCTGTTCTTTAAATCGTCTTCATAATCGTTTTCTGTAAAATGAACACTACAGACGCGTGAATGTTTGGAATTAAAATCGTCTTTTCTTTTACATTTGAATTCCCATTGTTTCCTAAAATTCGATTCGTTGGGAAAACAATGGTAAACGATACCACTTGTCTTTCGCGAATCATTTGTACAAGTAGCGACAGCACAATTCACCATGTTTTAAAGTTAAAATAAATAAATAACGTAAAATAAATAAAATAAAATAAATTCTGAAAATAAAAATAATTTAAGGATAAATTAAATGTTTAAAACTACACACTAAACCACACGACAGGATATACGTACAAACTATAACTACATTAACTACAACTATCACTATTTTAACTCAACGTAAGTACATAGAAAGAAACCTGTATTGTAATAATTCCATGAACCGATAAACAAACGTATTTTTGTAGATGCATCTGTACACCACTAATAAGTAACCAAACTGAGGACAACAACCCTAGTAGTTTAAAGAGACAGCAGCAGTCGGGGTGGTGTAATTCACGTACCGCACATACGTCATCAGTTGTCGAGTGAGTGGGACAAGGCGGCAAGCGAAACATCAAAGCAATGAGCCTACCCTAGTACTCTATTACCCTGAACTGAACCTATTCATTTCACTCTTGGTCTACTTCTTTGTCTTTTTCCCTCTATCTCCACGTACAGAACCTTTTCGGCAGTCTGCCTTCTTTAATAATTACGTAATTTTTTATTCTATCCATTTTTGTCTTCTGTTCCGTACTCCTCTTGAACTTCATCTGAGCTGCCCGATTTCTACTTTCTACATTCGTTCCCCCAGTCCATGTCTCAGTTGCATATGGAAAAATTGGCACAAAGTATTATACGTACATTTTTTTACAATGAATTAGAACTTCTTGATCCCAGACTTTGCCTCTCACACTTTGAAAGAAATAACTTGCTTTCTGCACCCTTTTTCAATTTCCCTTCTGATAAGGAAACAATTCCTAAGTATGCGAATTCTTTAACTTCCTCCCGCACCTTACCATTTAGCCTTATTTCATGTTACCGCCCTTCCTCCTTACATTGTTTATTGAATAATTTTTTTATGATTATTTTCTTATTAATTTTACTAAAAATTAGTTTTAATGATTGAAATTAATTATTTTGTCTCTAGTTATTATATTTAAGTAAAACATTTATAATTTCAGATTTCAATCCAGAAAATGCCAAAGATTGTAATCAAGAAACTTTATTTGGACAGCATTTGTTAGTTTGTGCTTTACAAGAAATGGGTAGTCTTATATTGAGTTTAGGAACTACAGCTAATAATCTTCTGAGTGATCAATCTTGCAGTAAGTATTTTATTTAATTTAATTTAAATGAATTACTGAATTTATTTGTAAGTTTCCATTTACATTACATGGAATAATGTTGCTCATGCGGATATGATATATATGCAGAAGACATAAACTAGTTCCTACCATAATGTCTAGTATTTTCTTTATGCTGGATAAACTTTAAGGTATCACCATACTTGTTTTCTGTACTTATTATTTAAACTACGGCACATTGGTAGTGTTACCGAATGTTCTACAGATATTCAGATCAATCCTATAAGTATTACAGGGAAGGTCATCATCAGTTAGCTTTTCTTAGACATTTTTAAAGAAAATTCTGTAAGTGTCCATTCAGATATTGTTATGTAATCATTGATAAAATTTTCAGGTCAAAAATTAATAAATAACTAGATAACAGATGGAAAAGTGTATTTAGCTGATGATATGCTAAATACTAACGATCGGTCGTTTATCTGGATTATGGTGTTTGGTTTCACCCTAGATTTTTCTCTGTAAACTATGCTGGAACAGAAATGTAATCATGATTCTTGTCTCTATGTTCAATGTCTTAAGTGGAAGTTCCTGCAAATGGCTCTGTTTCTGTTATCTTTATGCTAATGCCTCTTGTCTTGTTAATCTCCTTTCTTTTAACCCTCTCGGATTCATTGCCCTAATTACACCTTCTCCACATCTTTTTCATGCTTTCCTCTTCTTCTTCTTCTTCTTGCAGGACTATTATTTAAAATGTTCCTATCATTTAAAACATTTGATTAATGATTGTTCCAAATTCATAACCTATGTGTCTATACAATGACTACTGCTTATTTTGAATTATTTTTATTACATTGTATTCAACTTCTATGATTTCTTGTAAAATAATATTTCAATATAAAAGGAGTATTTAGGATTAGACATTGCTTTACAATTTTGTGTTGTTTAGGTCATCAGCCGAAAAGCTGGTTTGAACCTGTAGAGGTTTTACTAAGTAAAACGAGGAGTGAGGTGGTTTTACCTTGCCTTCCTCACTGAATAGAAAAGTACGCTTATCAGCATGCCGGGCCCTCTGAAAAGAATGTATTTTCCAGTCTGCAAATGGCACCTTCACTTCATTCACCACAGGGTCTGGCTGTATAATGAAATCCATTACTTTCAGAGAAGATAACTCTGATTAGTGTCTTTTGCACCTCTACCTCTTCTGTTCTTAAATGATTCAGTCATTTAATTGGCTGACCATGTGATAAGAAACAGAAATATTTATTTTAGCCCAGCAACGAACAGATTGAGAGTAAATAATTTGATACTCCACCTGTCTGTTATGGGCAGTTTAAAATAATATTTCAATATAAAAGGAGTATTTAGGATTAGACATTGCTGTACAATTTACATTATACTTTAAAAAATTTATGAAATAATAAAATTTTATGGGTTGGAAACTGTTTTAAAAGGTTCTTTTCACAATGTAATCATATTAATGTTAATTTTTAATTTTAATTTTTAGATTTAATTGAAGCTACAATGGCAGTTCTTGTTCATCCTTGCCAAGCCGCAAGATTGGCTGCTGCTTGGTGCTTGCGATGTATATGTGTTGCTGTTCCCAGTCAGATAACACCATTAATTGACAGGTATTAACAATTCATTTATTGTTTTATTGTATATGTTTTTATTGATATAATAAACTTAGCTCTAAAGAGTGGTATAATTGTTTCATTCTCATGTTGTATTTTTTTTTGGTTTATAATAGGTGCGTGGAAGGAATAGAAAATATGCGAACCGCTCCAGAAGCTATTTCTGGTTATAGTGGTGCACTTGCTGCAGTTCTTGGTGGAGTTCGTTTATCACCTCTTGGTGTTCCTCATACCAAAGGAAAGGTATCTAATACCATCTTTTAATATTTTGAATTGTATTTTTTTAGTAATTAAAGTTGTGGCTTTCTATGATTACATTCAGTTTTGTATGATTTTTAAACTAGTAGTTAAAAATGTTTGAAACATTTTACTTGATTTCAGTGGTTTGTTTTGTAATTATGATTGTATATTTAAAAATGTCAGTAATGGAATGGTGGTTTCACATTTAGTTATTTTCTTGAGAAAGGAAAAATAGGTTTTTATATATCTTATGAATTTCCCAAAATATTGAACAATGTAGTATAAAAAGTGAAATGGCTCACTTTTTTCTTTAATAGAATTAGAGGTAGCATACTTTCATGACAACTCAAAAATTTTTTAATTTTGGAATTTTTTTTTGTCGATTGTCATTTTTTTTGACTAGTCGAGGAGCACAGGATCGCCTACTTCTCCTACTCGACTATCTACTTCTGCTCGAACTCTTCCAAGCTAAATGTTTGTTTTCAGTTCATTGTCTATTAAAAAGCTATTTAAAATACAAAAGTAAAATACCTATATTAACAATTAACTTCCTTAAAATATTTCACTTATAAAATATGAATGAAACTGGTTATTTATGGCTGAAATAAAGTACAATGAAATGAAACATGGACATCTGTTCTCATCTTAACTGTAATGACTGCTATGTGTACAAAATGTGGAGCACTACCTGTCTTCCCCTTCACCATTTGTTTATAGGCTCAGTTGCCTGACCGAAAGCAAATTTCTTGAGTTTATATGGAAGTGTACGATCAGTAATTTTGTATTTTAGTTTTTATTTACATAAGTGAAGAGGAATTAATTATGAATTAACTTGTTTCATTAAATCAGCAGTTTACAGCGTACCGGAAATTTACTCTTTACAATAATGTTTCACCTTAAAACCTACGGTAAATTAAAAAAAAATATTTGTAAAACGTTATGGAATTAAGTAATAGTACAAATAGAAAATAAGTGTTAAATTATTTTGTCCTAATCTCTGTTGATTTTCTAGGTTATATTTAATACCGCTGAAGAACTTCTTCGAAGTGCAAGTCAGAATAGTCGATTGTCCCTTAATCGTACTCAAGCTGGTTGGCTATTAATTGGTGCAATTATGACACTTGGTAAGAAGTATTTCTTGAATAAAACTTTAAAAAAATTTTTGGATTGGTTTTTCTTTAAAGATAACATGTTATAATATTAAAAAGAAATTGGTGGTTTAACATAATTTGAACATATGGGTTGTTACCACGGTGGGTATAGCTCAAAAAGTTGATCGAGATAAACTTACATGAAGTCGAGTGATAGGCTGTTCGACTAATTTTCAAAATCTTTCCGGCTAATTTCTCAGTGTTGTTGAATGATTTGATAGTTTTAATAATCAACAAATTTAACTAATATTAGTCGTTTGTCACCCATGACTAGTTGATTGATAAAATAATAAAAGAATACATTATTTAAAAATTATTTGGTATAAATAAAATTACCTAAATTTGAAAGGAATTATTTTTGGCACGGGATGTGTTATTTAAAAAAGTAAAATTAATGAAAATAAGTATGATCTTACTGTTCATCTGAGTGACTTGTTTGAGTTTCCTTATTTATTTACGTACCATATTTTTTGATAAAATATGGACATTGTAAGGAACTACTGACTGGGATATGGAGATCTACTTAACTTTATACTTGAATAATAGTAGTAATTTTTGTGCTAAATATTTAGCTGATGCCATTAGGAAAGAATAAAATATAAGATCTAGAGCTAGTAATAAATGCATGCAACCTTTACACCTTGAGATAAATTTTAAAGATTCTTTACTGTAATCTTTATTTTTTTTTCTACATTTTGAATCATTCTTTAATCTTGAAAAATCAGTTGTGAAGTATTGTATAATCTAAAACTTTAAGGTATGTTTTTTTTAATTGTTTACTTTAGTGTAGACATGGGCAAATAATATTTTTCGTATTGTTTTAGTTTTATAAAATTATGAGTATATAATTAAAAGTAGATGTGTTGTTACTGATAGATATTAATTATTTTCAAACAGGTGTTCCAGTAGTAAGGGGGTTACTTCCTAGAATGTTACTCCTGTGGCGAAACTGTTTCCCAAGATCAAATAAAGAGTTAGAATCAGAGAAGGCCAGAGGAGATGCATTTACGTGGCAGGTAAAGTGAATATTCTGATCAGGTGTATGTAAATTTATATAAAGTACAAACTGAGTAGTATATACGAATTGTAACTTATAAGCAAAGTAATTTCAGTATCACTAATGTTGACTGAATATGTGTCTTGTTTTGTGTAATGAAGAGTTGTAGAATTAATCTTGTTTTCTTCTTTTTTTGAATTGGTTTTGTTCTGAATCTCATTGTTACGACAATAAATTAAAAAAATAAATAAATAAGTCCTAATTTTTTGTTGTTGGGTCTGAATTGTATGTCTGTATTGATCTACGTTTTGTATTACACAAAAGGTGTCCCAAAACAAACTTTGAGGTTCGTATGAGCAGATTGTGTTAGATGGAGTCATGGGGGCAGTTTAGATTTCTATAGTAACTCATTAGCTATCACTAGAATGCTCAATGAGCTAATTTGGTGAAGAATTCACTGACTGATGATTTTTTTTTTGTGAAAAGAGTTGAAAAGGACCCTCCGGATTTTAACATTGTTGTTGTCATTTAGGTCATCAGCCAGGAGGTTGGTTTGAACCGCTAAAGGTTTTAATTAGTAAAATGAGGAGTGAGGTGGTTTACTTACAATTGCCTTTCTCAGTGAGTTGAAAAGTATACTTATCAGCTTGCCAGGCTCACTGAAAAGCACATATTTTCCACCCTTTATTTTCCATACATTTCTCTAGTACCTTTAAACAGGTAATTTGTCCTTGTTAAATCTGTCATTTTGTACCAATTTTGAATCACAATGTTTTGAAACAGTCTGGATGATAATGGAAAAATAATAATAATTACAAAAATAATAAATAAATAAATAAAATAATTAATTTTTTAATTATAATTATGGTGAACTATTACAAAATGAATATATTTCATTCACAAATTCAAATGAATAAAATAAAATATATGGAGATAAATTAAGTTTTAGATGATTTTATTATTGAGTCAAAATTTATGGTGCAAACATTTGTGATCTTGCCTTCGTGGAGTATTGGTTAACAGTATGTGTGGAAAAAAGATAATTAATGGTTCAAATGCATCTGCGTTAAAATTTTATGGCCGCCTCCGTGGCGTAGTGACTAGCACGTTAGCCTACAAAGCAGAAGGTCCCGGGTTCGATTCCCGGCTAGGGTCTGAAAATTTTAACATGTTAAAACCCACCTTACAGTTCTGAAACCCACAGTAGTCGCTAACGATCAAGCTGTTGATGCAAATTTAAATAAATAAACAAAAAAGAAATTGTGAAATAATTTTTATACTTGATTTAATTGTAAATTATTTTGGTTTAGGTTACATTGGAAGGAAGAGCTGGTGCATTATCTGCTATGCATAGTTTCTTACAAAATTGTTCTGAACTGGTTACTGATGACATTATTCGAAGACTTTTGACACCAGTTGAATCTGCTTTGGCTATGCTTATTAAGTAAGAATTTTTATAGTTCCTTGTATATTTTTTGAGATAACTAAATATTATTTTAATACTAATTGGTATTAATTTCTTTGGGTTGTATATTTTGAATGTTTACGTCTTTTTGTATGCTTTACTTGTACAAAATTTAGGTATTGCTTGCTTTTTTTCTGAAATACATAGAAATGGTTACTCCGAATGGATTCCAGGTTTTTCTGGTAGAATTCGATTATGAGAGCCTATTTGTCCGTTCATACTATACTTCGTGTATCTATAAGCAGTGCTGTAATATATCATTATTTTTAATCACAGTAAAGATAGTTAACATTTTTATCCATAAATTCATTACTTGTTACTCATAAATTTATGAGCTATTGAGTCATTAAAAGTATACATTTTGTAAGTAGTACTTGTAATATACAAGGTTTTCGTAAACTGTTTGTGGCTGATGTTTATGATAGCATCATTGGTGGCAATTTTTTTAAACTGTCATCTGTCATTTTCCTTTGTCCATTCATCTCACCCAGATGTCAGAAACTACAAGAGATAGCAACAAACTATTTTCAGATTCATAATGTACACAAAAAGTTAGTAGGCCTGGATTGAGTATGAAGTTCAAGTTTTGACTGGAAGTGGCCCAAAACAGGAAGTCAAGAAATCTAAGTTGGAATTCAGAAACAAAAATAGTGTCATTGGGTTCCTTTGAAAGAGTTGATACAGAAATCATTGGTTTGAAGTTCTGGTTTTGAACAGAAGGGGCCCAAAACTGAAGGGCAAGCAATTAGTCAAAAATCACGAGGCATATCCAGAAAGGAAGTGTACTGAGGCTCTCATGGCTGGAGGGATTTTATTTTTGTCATGCTGGCTACACTATCGTGTAACCTGACTTCTCCTCTTTGCAACGAGACTGGTTCGAGGTACATACATGGAGAACTGTCGACACGACAACACGTTTCGTGAAAAATGTCAATCCAATCTCCCGCCAAGTGTGAAATATGTGGCGTCATCCGTTATCTCATTCGGAAGGGAAAACTTCCAGTTGAGGTTTATAATGAGGTGAAAACTGCATATGGCGATAAAGCTATAAATCGTACGAGTGTGTACAAGTGGTGTCGCTAGTTTAAAAACGGTTGTATGTCTGTGCATGATGATCAGAGAAGCGGAAGATCTTCAATTGTGACTGATGAAATCGTGAAAAAAATCGAAAATGCGCTCTGTGACGATCACAGATTGACTGTGAATGAACTTTCTGCAATGTTTCTGCTAATCTCCAGATCTCTACTACACGAAACCATCACAGAAACCCTTGTATGTCAGAAACTGTTCCCGAGGTGGGCCGCAAAACAGCTGACAGACCAACACAAGTTGAATCGAGTGGAGGCTGGGCAAGAGTTTTTGAGGCACTGCAAACTCCATGGAGATGAATTTCTTTGCTCCATCATTACTGGAGATGAAACTTGGGTTGCACACTACATGCCTGAAACCAAAAGACAGTCTCAACAGTGGTGTCACACCTCTTCACCCTCTGCCAAAAAGTTCAAAACCACAATTTTAGCCAAGAAATCATGGCATCCGTGTTTTGGGACTGTCAAGGCATAATTTTAATTGAATATATGCCTCGAGGGGAGACCATCAACTCTGCAAGATACTGTGAGACCCTTAAAAAAATTACAGAGAGCGATTCAGAACAAGAGGATAGGTATGCTGACAAAAGGAGTCTGCCTGCTGCACGACAATGCCAGACCACATACGGCCAATGCTACGAAGGAACTGCTTGCCTCGTTTAAATGGTATGTCCTGAACCATCCCGCGCATTCCCGTGACCTAGTACCTTCAGATTACTATCGCTTTACCTCCATGAAGCTGCTCATGGGTGGAAAAAGGTTTTCAACCAACGAGGAGGTAAAGGAGGGGTGGAGAAGTGGACAAAGGGGTTGGCGGGAGACTACTTCGAGGAAGGCATCAAAAAATTGATACCTTGCTTCACCACCTGCATTGAGAGGAATGGCAACTATGTCGATAAATGGCTTACATATGTACTAAAGTAACCATGTAATTTTTTTGTTTGAATAAAAAATTTTGAAACCTACAAAAATTCAGTACACTTACCTTCTGGATATGCCTCATATAAGAGATAGCAACAAGTGGTTTTCGGATTTGTAATCAAGTCAAAAAGTTTGTGGGCCTGGGTTGGGTTTGAAGTCCGGTTTTGACCGAAGTGGCCCAAAACCAGAAGTCAAGAATCAAAAGTCAGAATCTGGAAACAAAAATAGTGTCATTTGATTCCTCTTATAGAGTAGATACAGAAATCACTAATGGTTTTTACCATAAGTTAAAGGAAAGCCTTTTTAAAAATTCCCACCAGCCATGAGATATGTCATCTCATGAAAGGGATTTTTACAAATAAAACGTATCAAAAAAAAAATGTAAAAAAATTAAAATGTTCCTTTATTCGATAGTTTTCAAATTTAGTCTTCTGAACAAAAAGCTAAAATGATGTTAAACTTCATCAAATGTTTAGTCAAGTAAATTATAAGCATTATTCATTTGAAACTTTGAGTTTATGACAGTGTTCTTTGGCATGTTTATTTATTGCTATGCTTCAAAGTATGTTATTTCTTGTCTGCATTTCACAAAAAAACTGTTCTTACAAAATTTTATGTTTCTTACTAACTAATTGGTATTAAATATACAAACTTATCAGAGTTTATTAAATTGTTTTTTGTGTAATTTTTCTTTTCTATCAAAGTTAAAATAAACAGATTACACTTATCTTATACTGTAATATTACTATAATATTTACTGTAGTATTACGCTAAAAACATCAAGTGCCCTGTATGAAATATATTTATATATCATTTAGTTTAAAAAGAATTTAATACATTTTTAACTTAATTTTCTTTTTCATGGAAGAATAGATTCATCGGATGACAATGCTACACCATCTTATAAAGTAATGTAAGTTTTTATGTTCCATTGTTTGTAAAACAAACTGACACGTTCTTCAAACTAATCATCTGTTATAAACATGACGTAAATCAGAAAACAATTGTTAATGTTAACCAACGTGGAGTTTATAACTGATGTATTAATATATTTGTGTTTATGCTAATGTGTGATATAAAAATACAACCTGTGGTTTTTTTCACATTATCCCACCTGCACATTTCCTCTAGTTCCAATGTTTGTAATATGGGTTAATTTTTTTTTAAATTTTTGGCAAAAAATATTGTGAGCTAACATTTTTTTGCAGCATATCATAATTGTATTGACCCTTTAGGTTATGAATTTTATAAAACAAAGTCAAGTCAAAAAGGGTTAAAAAACATCTTTGCGTACAGAAAATGAGCGTCGACTGCCATATTGTTTACTGTAAATGGTTTTTAAGATTGCACATTCTTTATTATGTTTATTATTAGCTAACGGTGAAGGTATTTTGTGTAACATCATTGTGAGTTGTTTATTTAAAATTTTCTTAACAAACAGTTTAAAAATTTTACTATAAAATTCAATTGTCACTGATACTTAATCATAAGTGTAAAGACAATTATTTTAAGATAAAATATTACTTGCGTACTTTGATGATGGTATCTTCAGTAGTTATACTGATGTGGTTCCTTTCTCTTAAAGAAGAAATTTCATGTAGTAATTTAAAACAATAATTAATTGTCTTGTAGAGTACCCCTGGTTAAGAATGCTAATGAATGCATCCTAAGGCTCAAACAGCCATAATATCAGTAAAAATCATGGTAAATACGAGTTTTCATGATGGTGTACCAATGGGAAAAATCTGAAAAAATTCATGGAGGTAAATATTTTAATGCCAAATGTTGAAGTAAAAGTCAAAAGTTTTCTTCTATTTTAATATGACTTTTACAATGGTTTTAAAAGTTGAATAATAGTTTTCATGGATAATCTTTAGAAAAAAATCAGCAAATTGGCGTTTGGGTCAAATACCTTTATGCAAATTTTCAAACTTTTTCAACTCATCACAAGAAAAACATTAATACCAAAAACACAGTTTTTTACTCCTGGAGGGCCAATCAGGTCAATATGAAAATTCATTTAATTTATTGAGGGTATTTTAGCATTAACCGGACATACCCTTTGGACCTACAAATTTTGTTTATAATTTATACTAATATATTCTTTTTTAATTTCAGTATTTCATCTGTTTTGAAGACGTATGGGCAACATTTAAAAGCTCCTGCTGCAATGGTGCGTCTTAGACTTTATGAAACATTGTCATTGCTTCCTTCACAGTCATTTGAAGGTGAGTTATTTGTAAATGCTGGAAATAAAATCATTGAGGTTTACAGTTCATCTGAATTTTGTCGAATATAAATGTAAAGCAATTTATTAAAGTATCAAAGTCTTTCTGTATATGGATGGTATGTCTTGTAAACTTGAGTGGTTTTTAAAAAATAGAAAAACAATTTTTGATGTTAAATGAAATAGTTGGGTCTGTAAAATGTCTGTAAAAGATTGAAATCATTTCACAGGTTATAGTTACCTAATTTGTTGAATACACTCAGGCAATTAATGCTAACCCATGAGTTTGATCAGCACAACAGCTGACTTATATGTTGAGGATTCTAGGTTCGATCCTAGTCAGGTGTGGAATTTTTCCATTACTCTTTTTATTTTGACTGCGAGTTTTAGAAAATTAAAGTTTTGAGCCTAAAAACGATGGAGATGGATTTCTGGAGGCGAAGCTGTGGTGTGTTGCGGATTGATCGAATCCTAAATTCCGAAATTAGGAGAAGAATTGCCATTCATGGAAATATCATGGCTATCTTATCACAGAAGCAGTTAAAATGGTTTTGCCATTCGCAGAGGATGGAGGATGGTAGGTGGCCGAAGAGAGTATGGGAGTGGACACCACCTGGTGGAAGAAAGAGGGGTTGGCCGGAGGTGACATAGTTGGTGGTGTTCAGAAGGCAATGACTTTGCGGTAGCTTTCCGATGGTGACTGGCAAGACAAAGAGAGGTGGTGCTTAAGAAGTATGATACGGCTGGGGCTGTAAATCCTCGTATGAATAAATATAGTTTTGAGATATTTTTCTTATAATATGTTAAAGTTGTTTCAATAAATTATTATTGTACAAAGAATGTAATGAAGTTTGAAAAATTAATTACTTGTTATTTTCTTCAGGTTCATACACTCATCTACTACGATTACTAGTGTCTGAATTTACACTCAGTGAGAACCCGGCCAACACAACCACATCTCAGCTTCGTGCTGCTTGCCATGCCGATGATTCTGTCATATTAGGCTCTTGGTTACAGGAAACTGATCACCGTACAATTGAAGATCAGGTAATTACGTTTTTAGAATAGATATTTTATTATTTTATGCTTCATTTAATTTTTGGTTATCGGGTGAATTAGTATGTTTTATAATTAAATGCTTTTGTATGCCATTAATAATAATTAAATGCCACTTTGATCAGATTGTGTTGATTTTAACAAATGAATTTATTGTCTGAGTTTATTTAATTTCATGATTGTGATACTTTTCTGCTGATTCTAGTAGAGTCTGTTAAGCACTTCGCCAGTTAAATTCAATGGGACGTTTTTAGCTTTATTACATTAAAATCTCTTAAATGCATTTTGGGCTTTGTAATTAATCTAAATGACTATAATTATATAATAAGTTATTACAAACCTTGATTTTCCTATAAGGCTGCTTTTATTTATTTAATCATCTTATTGTTTTACTTTTATTATTTCTCATGTTTTAGCTGAGCCTCCATTATCAGAGTAACACATTTTTTGAAACTGAAACTATTTTAACAAATTAATTAGTTTCATTTCTTTAATGTGTCCTCTGATATTGGTGGATTTGCTAAAACATGAGAAATAATTAAAGTAAAAAAAGGACAAATAAATTAAAGCAGCTTGAAAGGAAAATCAAGGTTTGTAAAAAATTATTTAATTTTATTAAGCATTTATTTATTGCTCGTAAGCATTTTCACTTATCATATTAAAAAAATGAATTCAATAAATTTTCTTGAAGTTTTGTAAAGAGGATATTTTTAGACTAAATACTAGATTATGTCGTCTTATAATTTTTAATTTAGGTAAATGGATTTTGACTGGGTTTTTGATTTTTGGGTTTTGGGTGGTATTAGCTTATATTATGTTCGTAGATTAGTTTTGAACCAAAAAATTGTAGCATTCCCATTCTGGAAATAATTTGTCATGATAATAAGTTTTAAGAAATCTCTTAACATCTTTCATTAAAATTCTGTGCAGTAGATGCTCATTTTAATCAGTCGCTGGCTGGATGGATCATAAGCTGTGTTGCTTGACATTTATGGACAAGTTGTATTGTTCAAAATATATATTTTGTTTTTCATTAACATGTGTTTCTTATTGTTTATATGTCTTTGTATTTAGGATATTTGTCAATTAACATGACATGTTGTTTTATGCGTACTTTTTTCTGTGAAAATAGAGCACATATTATGCAATAATCACAGGTGAATTGCCATTTAGAGTGACACCTATCCATGTAATCTGTGTTTGCAAATTATCTTTCTTATTTACTCATCAACTAAATATTTCTGATAGGTATTCATCCGTTATCTAATTTTTATACTGATTTCATATCTGAAAATTTATTTGTAATGAATGATTTCTAATTACACTACGATACCGGAACGGACTTATAAAATTTCTTTAAATTTCATGGCAACAGCTAACAAAAGATGAGTGATTTTAGTGCTTATAGGTTTGATTACAAATTCCTTCAGAACATTCATTAACACTTCCAATGTGCCATAGTTTCAATGAAAGCTATAGAAAACAAGAAGGTTCTATGTCTTGAGGTGCCAACCATCGTACAGAAGAAACTTGTTTTGACATGTTAAGGTGTCATCTGGCACTGACATGTTAAACAGGTGTTTGACTATGCATTTTGAAGTTTCTTTTTGTATACTGTTTCCAGAAGAATCCAAAATTGTAGTATTGGACATGTCAAGATGAAAACTGTTAAGTCTGAATCACTTTGTCAAACTCATTACTGACCAATGCTTTTATTATCCTTTTATTACTGCTCATGTACCTACTTTTCTTCTTATAATTTTTTACCCAATAGTTCTTAATGTAACTTAGAGTTTACTGAAAAATTTAATTTTAAAATGAAAAAAATGAAAATGAAATATTTTATATTGTCAAGATGTTTTTTCTAGAATTTTCTTTATATTTTTTAAAATGAATACAAAGCACGGCAACGTTTTTTGTAGTAATTTATTTATGTATTTTATACCTGCATAAGTAAATTATTTAGAGCGAAAGAATAAATGAATGTCTGCTGTAAAATTCAAATCTTGAAATTCGTTAGAAAGGGAAGAATCGTACTGTTAGTAAATAGAATTTAAATTCACTAGTTTCTGTATTTATATTTTTTTGTAACAATTTGTAAAAAATATTAAGTGTTTTAACTTTAAAAGTTTGAAATTTATAGTTTCATTTCTTGTAACGTGTATCCATTGGTGGCTGGAGTTTAAGGAATTAATGTAATTTTTTTATATTATATAAAAATACTTGTAATATATACGATTTTTACTGCTTTCTTTTTCTTCGATTTTTTACGAGTACTTTTGCATTGTGTATCGCTTCTTCAGATCATAATTTTTTAAGTTCCTTTTGAGAGAACTCTAAAAATTAAAAATATTGATGATGTTTCATGAGAAAAACATGCATAGTTTAAAACAGAAAATAGTGTTGTGTATTTTTGTCATTGTTATGGTGTTGGTGAATTGGTGGTGGTATTGTAAATTAACTTGTAGCTTTTGTTTCAATCTCGCTTGTAGATGGAGCCTAATCGTAAAATGGACGGTGAGCATGTAAGTATACATTAAATTCAAACGCCTTCTTTATATTTACTAACATCAGTGTGCTGATTTTTTTAGTATTGTGTTTTGATTATTTTAATGTTTTTTTTTAGGTTTAAACGGTTTAATTTATGTAATTATTATGTTTTGTTATTGAGAAAGAAAAATGTATCTGCTTTATTAACATTCCAACTGCTGACCATAATTATCAAAGATTTTTAAGATATCCTAATGTAAAAATATTAAATTTTTCACTGACCTGTTACAACTAGTATGTTGTTTAGGTCAACAGCCGAAAGGCTGGTTTGAACCTCTAGAGGTTTTACTAAGTAAAACGAGGAGAGAGGTGGTTTACCATTGCCTTTCTCACTGAGTGGAAAAGTACGCTTATCAGCATGCCAGGCCCTCTGAAAAGCACATATTTTCCACTCTGTAAATGACACCTTCACTTCATTCACCACAGGGTCTGGCTGTAAAATGAAATTCATTACTTTCAGAGGAGATAACTCTGATTAGTGTCTTTTACACCTCTACCTCTTCTATTCTTAAATGATTCAGTCATTTAATTGGCTGACCATATGATAAGAAACAGAACTATTTATTTTAGCCCTGCAACGAACAAATTGAGTGTAAATAATTTGACACTCCACCTGTCTGTTATGGGCAGACAACTAGTATATCACTTTTTTTTACCTTTTTTATATAATAGTATGTTTTACTGACATATTTCTATGGCTCTACCATCAGAGCACATAAAATTGAAACTAAATTTTTTTAAATGTATTAAAATTATAGAAGGCGTATCTTCAGTCATTTGTATAAAATTGTATAATTATATTTAGATACTTTGACATTTTTTAGTTTTTCTTATAAAATGACATTTCAAAATTAAGTCCTTTGGTGACTGACTGCTTCCTTGGCATAATGGTTAGCGTGCTATGCTGCAAAGTAGAAGGTCCCAAGTTTGGTTCCTGGCCGCATTGGTGTATTTGGTAACATGCTCGCCTCTCATCATGCGGTCTTGGGTTCGAATCCCATTCAGGTACGGCATATTTTCATATGTTACAAAAATCATTTCATTCTTCACTGTCTGCATTAGCAGTAATTGCAGAACAGTCGAACGTTAAACAAAAAATAAAAAGGTCCTGGCTAAGATATGAGATTATTACTTATTCAAACCCACCTTAATTCACTTAGTCACTAATAACTAAGTTGTTGATATGACTTTAAATAAACAAACAAAAATCTGGTATGAAACACTCATATGACTTTCTCTTCCCGGTGGAAATAATTTAAAATATACAAATCTACTACTTAAATTACATTTGGTTTGTCCTAAAGCATATTTTAAGTCCGCTACCTTAAAAATAAAAAAATACCATGAAAACACAGGCCTCCCCAATGAATTTCAGTAGACATGCCACTTATCCTATCTTGTAGAACAAAAAAAAATCAACCAGTTTTAAAAAAATATCATAGGAGCAGTTTTTGAGAATATCATTCAAAAATGAAAAATTGCACAAAAAAAGACCAATTCCGGTTGACCAATTTGATGAAAATGTTTTGTGAAAACGTGTCGGGTACCCGGGTAGCTTACTTGAGTTCCAAGTTCAACTTTGTATGCTATTCCGAATTCTTGAAATATTTTGCTCACTACAGACCAATCGCGAAAAGAATATTCTTTGGGTTCAGAGGCCTGAATATTTCTGGTGAAAACTTGATTTCAAAAAATTGCCATGAAAACAGTACTTTCCTTTCCCATATTCATGTTGGCAAGCGAAGGTAAAAAAAAAGTGTAGTTGTAGTATTTTAACTGAAAAATTTTCTCTTTGATTTAGTTTATAATTAACAAGTTTTTTACTTAACTAAATTTGATTAAATTTAATTTCTCTGAAAATAAATTTACTATCAATGCATTTTTTTATTTAAGCGACATCAACATTAGTGGCTATGGAGGGTAATGGAAATGTAATCATGGGTTTCGAATTGTAATAATAACCAGACCCTAGCTGGGAATCAAACCTAGGACCTTGTGCTTTGTAGGCTTGCTCTAACCATTATGCAGTAGGACGTGGTTTAAGCTGTATTATATTACATACATGTTTATTGAAAAAAATAAAACATTATTTATTTCATTCTTTGAAGTGATTTCTACTTTCTATAACAAAATTAAATGAACTATAAATTCACATATTTAAAATAAACTTGATCTGTATTGCCAAGTTAGACAAAGTGGTAATATTATCTTGTTATAAAAGCATCGTAGAAAGTTCTGGTTTGTTTCAATTTTACAAAACCCTGATTTAAGAGAAAGGCTCTATTTTGTGAGAAAATTGTCTTGCATACAAAAATTGTATTTCTTGTGGATTCTGTAAGATAATGTGAACAATAATTTTTATTTATTTCTGTACTTTCTAAGTGAAAGATTAATGTCATTTCTTCTTCTTCTTCTTTGGCCTCGCCTCTTCCCGTTACGTGGTCCAATATTATCCCCACACCACATTTCTAAGATACATTTGAAACCGTTCCCTACATGTCGTGATTTGGCCCCCCTCCATTTTGTCTCTTGCACACAGCAAATGTTTATATTACGTTGATAGAGGACGCTACTTAATTCCGCCCCCCGTCCAGTCATTGTGCCAACGTTCCAGGTGGCAATGCGCAATTCAGACATTATCTCAGTGTTTTGTTTTCTCATTTTTCCGTCGCTTGTGGGGAACGCCCTAGCCTTTTCGTCGCTTACGGGGTACGCCCTAGCCTTTATACTCTTTCTATATATGGACCTGTCATTTGTTTTTGATTTTGTTTGTAATTTTTTATTCTTAATTATTTTTATCAGCAGTATATTTATATTGATTCACATTCCTTGTATTTAATAAATAAACACTGCAAAACTGAAGTTGTAACCCTTACAGTTAGTTTATTATACCCCAACGAACTAAAGACTGCAGATGAGATCTAGCCAATAACAGCCAAGGTCGGGTGTGAGGTTACCCCTTCGCTAAGTCACACTCTGTTCCACCGAACTCAAGCTGACATTTTGTTGTCATCCATAGCGGGACCGCAACGTGACAACACAGGATACGATTAACGAAAGTCAATTGGCTCTGTGCTGTGATCTAGGTCACTATGCTCTGCCTTCATCTGCAGTCTTCAGTTCGTTAAGGTATAGAATGATTATAAAATATTAGTCATAAATATATCCAGCCCAAGGGCTCAGATATTTATTGGGAATTCTAGTTCTTATATACATTAAGAGATTAATGAAACTTCAGTTTTAGTACCATATCAGTTTATTGCTACGATATTTGTTATTAAGAATTAACAGTTCATTTCTCTGTTCATTTCTCGTGCCCTTAAAATTAATTTTACATATGTGACATTATGTATTTTTTAATAAGTATCTATTAAATGTAAGTTATGGTTTATAATTGGGAATTGCAAATTTATTTATGTATTTTTTATTTACAGTTACAAGGGACCAGTGCAGCTGGGTCAGGAGCACTTGAACATGATTCTTGCTGCCTTTACAGGCCTGTACCTCAGGTATACTTCTTTAACTTCAAATTTAATAAATTAAGCCTTGGTTTCTTTAACTTGCAGTATAAATAAATGTAAACAATGAATAGAAAGTCAGTAAAAGCTAAAAAAGTAAAAATCAGTTACGTGTGTCCTATGAAATAGTCGCCAAATTCAATAATTCGTAATAATTTTTTGCTATGTAATATGATTTTGTATGGTTAGTGTAAGACGAGAGACAGGATTTATTTTTTACTTTACCTTAAATTCACGTTAAAGTAAACATATTTATTGCCAAATTTAGAAGAATGTTCTTGTAGTGGAAAAGACTATATGAATTTGGTTTTTGAAGATTGGAAGAGAAAGTTATTTTGAAAAATTTATATAAATAGTGAATAATACCCACTCTCATTCCTGCAGATTTATTATGAAATTATTTAAACTCTGATGTTAACTGTTTTTCGTTCTGAAAAACTGTGGCAATACAACTATACAATGATTAGTAATCTGTAATAAACCATTTGTCTTTTTTTATGGTACTGTCAGTTTTCTTAATACATTTTTTAGTAAATTTTGTTTATTTATCACCTATATCATGATTTTTAATATGATTAAAGAATGAGAAACGGTCTAACTACAGAATAATTTTTTATGTGTAAAGTTTATTGAAAAAAATATTACTACTATTTTTAATTTTTTTATCCCTAATGTGTGTACGTTGCATTCGGTTCAATTTAAGAACAATAAGCAACCCCATGACTTAATGAGATGAGGATGATATCTATGATCTGTAAATGATGTGTAGTCTTGTACAGATTCAGGGTAATTTTTCCTGAGAGATTATTAATTGAACCCCAACCTTAAAAGTATACCGGTAATCTCTGTCTAGAACTCAAATTCGTATAAAAATAACTATCTTTACTAGGATTTGAACCAGGAACCTTTGTCTCCAAAAATCAACTGTTAAACGACAACTTTACCTCTAGATCAACCCTGTAGGTTACTACTATTTAATTAACAAAATTTTGTTTGTTTTTAGGGAGAGATAATTCCAGGTCCATTACCATTAGGAGTAAGTGTGATTGATGCATCTGTTGCATTATTTGGATGTGTTTTCCCAAGAGTTTCCAATAAACATCGTGTTCAAATGCTTGGACATTTTTCTGAATGTATTAAAGCTGCTAAATCCTGTCGGGCAGATGCTGTCACACTAAATGTCTTCGCTGCTCTATTATCAGGATTAAAAGGCTTAACTGAAAGTAAATCATCAATTGGTCAAGATGATGTTAAGAAAGCTGCTACTGCTCTCATTGTGGTAAGTTCTTTACATTCTTTATTCAATTAAGTAATTCTTTATTTAAATTCTTTATTAAATAATGTTTTATAAATATTTATTTTCCCATAAGAGGTAGGTGGAGTGTTAAATTATTTGCTCTTGATCAGCTAGTTCGTGGGCTACAAAAAATATTTCTGTTTCTTATCACTGGTAGACATGACTGAAGCATTTAAGAACAAAAGAGGTAGAGGTATAAAATACACTAGTCAGAGTTATCTCCTCTGAGAGTAATGAATTTCATTATACAGCTAGACCCTGTAGTGATTGAAGTGAAGGTGTCATTTGCAGGGTGGAAAGTAGATGTTTTTCAGAGGGCCTGGCATGATGATAAGCATTTTTTCCCCTCAGTGAGGAAGGCATGGTAAACCAACTCGCTCCTTGTTTTACTTAGTAAAGCCTCTAGTGGTTCGAACAAGCCTTTTAACTGATAACCTAAACTAAAACAAATTTATTTAAATTGAATTATTTTTAGGTAATGGAAGATTCGAAAAAAAATGAAATGGTTTTTGTAAGAACTAATTGAAAAGTTGTACAACAAATTCCGTGACTGTACATGTTATCAAAGACAGTTGACTATAATAAAACTAAAATGCAACCGTATGACTTGAATAAGTGAATTCACGAGTTTGTTGTCAGTAATTTCTAAATTGGTGTACAGTTTTTCCACATTTAGTAATTTTTAATTGTGAATTTTGCTTGTTTGTAACAGCATTTATCATAATTATAACATTTAAGTTACCAAATTTTTTTTTTAGTTTTTTTAAAAACTGTTGTAATATTTTCATGTGCAAATATCTGTTGCAGAGTGCTTTAACTAGCGGAAGTCCAATGTTACGTTGTGCTGCTGGAGAATGTATTGGAAGGATTGCCCAAGTTGTTGGTGATCCGAGATTTACTGCTGAATTAGCTCAGACTAGCTTTGATCGTTTGAAATCAGCACGAGATGTAGCCAGCAGGACTGGACATTCGTTAGCTTTAGGTTGTCTTCATCGATATGTTGGTGGAATGGGATCTAGTCAGCATTTAAATACTAGTGTCAGCATATTGTTGGCTCTCGCTCAGGATTCTACATCACCAGTTGTTCAGGTGAGTTGATATTTTTTAAAAATGGATACAAATGGATACAGTTAATATATTTTTTACTGTGGGTATGGTATATTTTTTGTATCTTGGCCAGTTTTTTTAAATTTTTAATGGAGCTATTGGAGTTGAGTTCTGGTTTTTGAAAGAGTAGATGACCAGTGTTATGTTGAATAAAGACAAAAATTGAACTTTGTGACCAGTGTATGACATAATTATGATGTAAAGTTGTTCATCAATCACAGAAAGTTTTAATGTCTTGAGAAAATTGTCTTTAATTGATTGCCTTTAAAGCAGTAGTGTAATTTCACTATACTAGTGAAATAAAATAAAAATAGTAAAAAGGAATAGTGTGATTTATCCTTCTGCTTTTATTCTAAAAAAGAACACACTTTTAGTAATAAAGATATCCATTTGAACCTGTCCAGATGCAATATGTTTTAGAACTGAGGAGTTTAGAAGAACCGGATGTGAAGAAGCACTGTGCTATGCTTCTATTCTTTGACCACTTTAGTTAGCTTTTCCTTCTTTGTTGAAATATCTCACTTTTCATGTAGCTACTTAAGTTTCATCTTTTATTGCTTGTCAATGTCCTTTTTTCGTCATTCTGAGTTTTATTTCTAATAAATCCATCCGACTTATTTCCCTTGAGAACTTTGTGAGTAACAATATCCTCCCAAGATCCAACTAACACTTTGTAATGTAGTTCTGTGATTAGGCTGCCACCTTAGTGTTTCTGAACAACAGGCTCTGGGATTAGATTTGATGACCCACCTCCTAGGCTCTTCTGTCTCCTCTGCATTTGTAATTTCTTTTCCTTCTGCTTTTGGAGCAATTGACCATCTTCTAAAAGAACGTGTCAGCATAAAAGAATGGTTCCTTATCCCTCTCAAATCTAATAGATTCGACGCTGAAAAGAACCAGAGTTGGTCAAGAGAGACCAAGACAGGATAGAAGAGAGTTATATTTTACTCTTCATGTCTGCTGTTGCAATGAAAGTTGAGTTTATGTATCTTAGTTGTATATCTCATTGTGTAAGGAAATAAGCTTGCGTTATGTGGGCTTCTGTAAAAATGTATTACAACCTACCACTCCAAGCGAAAGCCTGATCAGTAATTTTTTGTATTCTGTGCAATAGCATAACCATCTTATTACCTTAAATAATTTTTTTCTTGTCATATATAATGTATGTTATCATTGACCGAAATGCTTGAAATTTTTTATTTTGAACAAAAATTGAGTCCTCCAAGGTTAAATAAAAAAAAAAATTCCTTTCAGTATTAAAAAATAAAGTTTACTTCATTAGTAAAGTATGTTAAAAATAATTTCTTCTCTTTTTCAGGTTTGGTCATTGCATGCCCTTGCACTTATAGCAGATTCTGGTGGTCCAATGTTTCGAGGTTATGTTGAACCAACTTTGTCTCTTACTCTTAAACTATTGCTCAATGTACCACAATCTCATGTTGATGTACATCAATGTATTGGAAAAGTATTATCGGCTCTGATCACAACAGTTGGACCTGAATTACAAGGTAATATAATTTTATTTTTAATCGGATATTATTGTATATAAATTTGTATTTTGAAACTTGAAATAGAGTTTTATCTAATTTTTTGTTTGTTGTTGTAGGAAATACTACATCTGTTTGTATGGCTCGGTCTTCATTCCTTTGTGCATCTGCAATCATGCAAGATCATCAAGATCCTCTTGTTCAGGCTGAAGCCACGGCTTGTTTACAGCAACTTCATTTATTTGCACCGAGACACGTCAATCTTAGTTCACTCGTTCCAACACTTTGTGTAAGTTTCTTTGTTACAATTTTATACGTCATTATTTAATATTATAATAAAATTACACTTAAATATGATATTCCTGCAATGGAGAATTTAAATTAGAAATTTTGTTTATATATTGTGATTTACCAAAGCAAAGTATTATAAATCTAGTTGTCTGAAAAAATTTTTCTTGTCAGATTAGTGGATAAAAGTACATTAGGCCACCTCTCTGGTGCTGGAGCCACTATTTTATTCACGTATCATGAATGTAATGAATGACTGCTGGAGAACCAACACATTTATTAAAACAGGGGTCTAAGGGTGCAGACCAAATCGGAAATCAAGGTATTGGAAGTAATTCAGATCCTAGGAAGATGATAGTAATCACATGGAATGAAGGCGATATGAAACGACTTAGGGACACTTACAAATAAAAAATGAACTAATTTCCGACAATAATACAAGAGGAATTACAGATTAGAAGTCTAAATAACACATTAATGAAGAATATAGTCGAGAACTGGAAGATCGTAGGCAGCAGCAACACGAGGTACATGTACCTGTGACTGATATGGTGTATCACTAAACACTCGAAAAGACTAAATGTAGTTAATTTTATGATTAACACAATATATAAGGTATATAACGAGACGAGTGAACTAATACGGTAAAACAGGATGAACAGAATGGGGAACACACAGCATCGGATACTTGCTGATAGGATTACAAAATAGCCATCTTAATTCGTAAGTTTAAAGGCAAGGTGAGCGAACAGGCAGACAGTTGGGCACAGCGAGACCACAAGAGTGAATGCAAGCATCAAAGGATACTGGAGAAGGCGAGGTTGGGGAAAAATGTGTAGAGATATGATTGGTCAAGAAAGTGGGCGAGTTCATAACTGTATAATTGACAATATCAACTTATAAATCTAATGGAGTGGAGATGCCAGATGCCGGCCTGTTGGTGTAGTGGTTAGCGCAACTGGCTTCTATGCCGAGGCCCCAGGTTCGATTCCCGGTCAGGTCTGGCATTGTTTCATCACTCATTTTCATATAATCATTCTCCACCGTCTGCATTAGCAGAAATTGCCAAACAGTCAGATGTAAAACACAATAAAAAAATAGCCTTTAAAGCAGAAGGTCCTGCATTGGATTTCTGGATGGGTCAAGAAATGATTCCAAGTCACCCACCATTCCAGTTCTGTAATTCAATGTAGTCACTAATGACCAAGCTGTTGATATGACTAATATAAACTTAAAAAAAATATATATAAAAAAAATAAAATAAAAAAACTTAAAAAAATTACTTCAAAAATTAAATTAAATTTGTGATGATCAGCTGTATATTTTAAATAAAGAAGGAGTCTTTCTTTGATCAGTGATTTATGGGTCCTCATTACCATATTTTTTTAAATGAAGAATTTGTGAGGTATTATTTTTGCTACCATTTTTTTTTTAAGTTTGACTTAAGTATTTCAAAAATTTTTATATTGATTTGTAATATTGGTGTTTGTTTTTAATGGTCAAATGATTACTTTTTTGTTAACAGAGGACATTATCAAGTAGTCATCTGATGCTCCGTAAAGCGGCTGTTTCATGTTTACGTCAATTATCACAGCGAGAAGCAAAAGAAGTTTGTGAACATGCTTTGACCCTGGCTAATGAAAACCGTGAAAATGTTTCTGATGGTGGTAGGTTTTTTAATGTTTTGATATTTAAATTTTTGTTCAGTTTAGTTGTGTTGAGTTGTTTAACAAATTTAATGTAATTCAACTAAGAAGGCTGTGGAGTTAGTGGATGAACCTTCTAGTGGTCCCATTTGGTCTAACACAAAAGTGACAAATAAATTCTGTAATGAATGAGCACTTTTTTAACAACATAGTATTGGAGTATTCAATCTGTTCTAAAAAAATGAAGGAATACTAAAAAGTCTACACAAATTAAAACATGTACTGATTACATTGGTTTTTTGAGTGTTAAATGGTTCTATCCGTCTACATTAGCAGAAATTGCAAAGTTAGACGTAAAAAAAAAACAGAAAAATAAAAATGCATAGAAATTGGAGTGTCTGTACATTTACGATGTTTTATTAGATCATTTATTTATCGAAAGAAGGAATGGGGCGCGGCCTATCTGTCTGCGTTATTGCCTTGAGGACACGCTCTTGCTGTGTAAATTCAGTACCGTCCAGCCGGTTTCATTATAAACTATTTTGTCCATATTTCCAGCGTCATTTATCAAAAAAAAGTTATGTCAAATAACGCCAATCTAGCCATAGCCTTATTTGTGTTTTTTATCAGCGTTAAGCGTAAAATAGTAAAAAAATATTTGTTTTGTAATTTAATGTTGTTTTACAGGTTTAGTGATTACCGAGTCTGGATTACCTGGAATGTTGTTCGCCATGTTAGATTGTGAGACTGATTCAAGACTGATTAAAGATATTCATGACACAATTACTAGTATGTTACAAATGTTAGCTGCTGATAATTTATCACAATGGCTTTCACTTTGTAAGGCTGTGCTGACTGTTGCAACAGGTAAAAACCTTTATTTAATTAATTAATATATTTGGTTTGGTATCACTAAGGCTTTTATTGCATTATTATTATTATTATTCTAATTTAATTAATTAAAACATGGCAATAAAACATACAGTTTTTACTCCATAATATATTTGATATTTTATTTAAATAATTATAATTTTAGCAATTTACTTTTTTACTGTTTTTTCTGATTTCCTTTCACTGCCTAGCTTTTGAAATCGATAATTTGTTTTTTATTTTATTTATTTACAAATATTGTTAGGGGTGGTATTTCAGTTGGTAATCTGTAATAGGTGTCCAACACTTCAGGGGCGTTTCTACTGTTGTGCATAAATGGATTTCACCATCCTCCCTCGAAAATAAGTAAATAAATATAAAATTGTAGTGTTGTAGTGAAATTGTTGTCATTTAATAATATTTTATGACCAATAGTTTATTTATAATCTAATCGAAATATTGAATCTTCGATTAGACCAAATTTTTTAAACCCATTTATTTTTTAAAAGCATTTACTAAAAGTTAAGTAAATAAATAATTTTAATTTTATAGTTTTTTAAATGAACTTTATTTATTATTCCTTCTGTTAAAGTAAATTTTGTGATGCTTAATGTTAATTACTTTAAAATAAAATTTGTAGTATGCTAATTTTTTCCGAATGAATACAGTATGTAACTAAAATGCTTCATAACAAATTTAAAACATGTGTATTATGTACTATAAAAGTAATGCTGTATTTTTTAAAAGATGGAAAATAATGCTAATATGCAAATCTAATAAACGTACTATCAGGAACAACAATTTTAGAAGTAAAAAAATCAACTGGAAAGTCTAAGAAATATGTTCCTATGCCACACTGTGACATATTAGGACTAAATAATGCTACACTACAAATTTAAATTGTACTATGAAAGTAATGCTCTATTTTTTTTAATAGATGTAAAATAGTGCTATAATACAGATCTAACAAATCTAATCTTTCCAATGGTAACACCAGGAGCATGGATCTGAAATGTCAAAGAAGACAAGATCGAACTCGGATTAACTTTCGATGATTTAGAAAACAAAACAGAAATATTAAAAATCTTAAGAAATAAGGAAAGTAGATTTGAAACAAAATCAGATGGAAGAACAAATTTAAGCAGGAAGAAACCGGTCGTTTCAGAGGAAGTTCAGCGAGCAAGATCAACCCGAAAGAAGGCATACTGGCAAAACATCAAGCTAAAGAATATGTAAAGGAAGAAGCTTTCTAAATTTGACTAAAGTGATCATAAAGACATTGTGGTCATAAAGACAAAAAAGTACTATCAGGAACAACAATTTTAGGTGTAAAAAAAAATCAACTGGAAAATCTAAGAAATTTGTTCCTATTCCACCCTGTGACATATATTAGGACTGAATATTGCTATACTACAAATTTAAATTGTACTATGAGAGTAATGCTCTATTTTTTTAAATGTGTAAAATAATGCTAATATGCAAATCTAATAAAGTACTATCAGGAACAACAATTTTAGAAGTAAAAATCTGAACTGGAAAATCTAAGAAATTTGTTCCTATTCGACACTGTGACATATATTAGGACTAACTAATGCTATACTACAAATTTCTTATTACCTATTTTTTAATTAATTTTTTACGTATTTTACTCAATTATTCTCTTCTTTTAAATACTTTGTTAGTCAGTTGTATTATATTTAATACATTTTTGTAATATTTTTTTTGCAGAAGGAAGTCTTGTAGAAGGTGATAACTTATCCAGTGGAGGTCCAACTGAAGAAAAAGATGAAGAGGAAGAAGGAGATGACGACCAGTCTGAATTTCATGCTGAAAATGAATCGACAAGAGGCACTGTTCAACCAAGATGGCCGACTAGAGTATTTGCTGCTGAATGTGTGCGAAGAGTGATTGCAGCTTGTCAGAGTTCTCGTAATACACCTGCGCATTTTGATTTAGCACTTGCTAAGGAAATGCAGTTAACAAAAAGTAGAGGTATAGTTTTTCAATGATTATTGTTTTTACAATTAAAGTTATCTTCATACTTCCCATTTGGAAGTTTTTTTGTTCTACATCCAACTGTTTTACTGCTAATGCAGATGATCAGAAGGTTGTTAGATAAAAATGAGTGATGAAAAAATGCCAGACTTGACTGGGAATCAAACCTGGGACCCTGGCATTCTGTAGTAATCGATAATATAGTAATCATGGAAAAAGTTATCATGGAATTTTATTTTTATAATAGACCTATCCTTACAAATCAAAATGTGTATTTGACCAGTTAAAGAGCTTTTAATCTATGCACCTTGACAAAGCTTAATAGTTAATTGTTTTTGATTATTCTCATAAAAGAGTTCTGGATTTTGCCCCAAAATTATTTGTATCTCAATATAGTCAAAAATTATCTTAAAAATCATTCAAAAGTAATTTTTATCCTCTTTTATTATAGTTGAGTACGATCAAGGTGACTTATGTAATATCTCTGAGAAAACTCAAAGACGCTGTACTCTCCGGGTGTTATTTGTTTTATTAATTCACTTTTTCTTAAATACTTAAATTTTTTGTTATGAAAATTTTTATATATCTACACTTAGTTTAGGATATTAGGTGATACAGAAATTAAATATTTTTTTGAGAAAATTCTAATTTTTCTTAGTAGTCATTTATAAAAAATAATGTAAAACTGTATATCTTATGATTCCAGGAGATTATTTAGTCCTTCATTTGTCAGACTTGGTAAGAATGGCATTTATGGCTGCCACTAGTGATTCTGATCCACTTCGATTGGAGGGTTTGAAGACCTTGCATGAAGTAATTGACAAATTTTGTCGTGTACCAGAACCTGAGTTCCCAGGACATTTACTTCTTGAACAGTTCCAAGCACAGGTAAATACAACATTCAGTGCCTGATCAGTAATTTCTAAACTAATAATGAATGAGTTATAGGAGATGTGGCAATTAAGTTGCAGGAATTTAGTTATAACTCGGGAATCGGCGACACTGCGTCGTTCATAAATATTTGACCAGAAATAGGGGACCATCTTTTTATTGTAGTTGAAGTTTGAAGTCGATAGCACGTTTGGTTTGTGTTTTATGCGAGTTTTTCGAAAGTAACTTTTTTAGTGGTGTTGTGAAAATAAGTGACTCACATTACAAGTGAGGTTAGCAAGGATTTATTGTCCCTCATTGAGAGCGACGGCAGAGATTGGATGAGTCCGGTAGTCACTGAAGATAAGACCTGGATATTTGTGTATGACCCCAAGACCCGTAAACAAAGTCAGCAGTGGGTGAAAAAGGTTGGGGAGCAGGCAACAAAAGCAAGTATGTCCAAGTCGCGACTGAAGGCAATGTTGATCGTTTTTTTATATCCGTGCATCATTCATCATGAATATGCTTCTGCCAGCCAGACAGTGACTGGACAGTTCTACGTTGGTGTCCTGGAGTTGCTGTGAGCATGCATTTTATGTGTGTGGTTCGAACCCACCGAGGGCGGCTTGATCTTGCACCATGACACACGCTGGCCCATTCGTCGTTCATTGTGCAAGGGTTTTTGGTGAAAAAAGGCATTCCAACATTACCACACCCATCCTATAGCCTCGATATCGCACTCTGTGACTTCTTCTTATTCCCCAAGATGAAGTCGCACCTCAAGGGCAGTCATCATGGTGATGAAAAGGAAATCAAGGATGCTGTAATTGCAGTGCTGAATGCAGTAACTTTGGAAGATTACCAAGGGTGCTTTCAATTGTGGGAGCAATGTTGGAATCATGTAGAGTTAAATGGAGACTATTGTGAAGGTCGATAATAAAATTTTGCTCGTAAAATAAATTGCTTGTGTTTTATTGACAAATTCCCGGAACTTAATTGCCACACCTTGTATATTTTTATATATTTAATTATTTAAGTATATTCTGCGATGGAGTTTGGTCTTATTGAATTCTGAGATGTATAAAATAACTGTGAACTCAGGGTAACCCCCACTATTTTTTCTGTATGTTCTCATGAGTCAAAACTATTAAAAATATTTTTTTGAAAAAAATACTGGCCGCATTGGCGTGGTTGGTAACGTGCTCACTTCTCATCATGCAGTCGTGGGTTTGAATCCTACTCAGGAACGGCATATTTTTATACGTTACAAAAAAGTCATTTCATCCTCCACAGTTATAACACAACGTCGTCAATAATGAACGTTGCAGTTGATGCGATGTTAAATAAATAAATTTAAAAAAAACATCACAATGAATCTAAAATTATACCAAAATGACTTTTGGGCAAAAATTTCATCAGTGATGGATTTTAACACTAAAATATAGTTATAAATTCTTAACAAATTCATGTGAACAGTAAACTAATAATTATAGTTTTGTTGTGACACGATTTTTCATGCTGCATATTGGCATTAATAATGATTAAAACTGTTCTGATTTTTGTTCTTGAAAATTCAAGTTCTAGTTACTAAATTATGTTTCTCAAAACTGAAGACATTTATGTGTTCTAGGTTGGTGCTGCTCTTCGTCCAGCATTTGCACCAGAAACTGCATCACATGTAACAGCAGCGGCTTGCCAAGTATGTTCAGCATGGATTGGAAGTGGTGTTGCTAGAGATTTAAATGATCTTCGTCGAGTGCATCAGTTATTAGTTTCATCTTTAGCTAAATTAAAGCGTGCAAATGATACACCTTATATTTATAATGAAAGTCTTGCTACTTTAGAAAGATTGTCAATTCTTAAAGCGTGGGCTGAGGTAATATTAAATTCTTTTTTATAAAACATCTATATTTAACAAAACTTTGTTTTATGTTGTTATAAAACGTATCTATTTTTAACAAAACGTGTTTTATGTTTTTATATTTCTTTTTACAAAAATTTATGTTGGTTATAATTCAAACTCCTGTTGTCATGCACTATGAAATTAGAGTTCAGAGAGCTAGATATTTATTACTGTAGGCCAATAAAGACGTCTTGAAACTATCACACAATAGCTTTCTGTTTTTCTCTTTTGGAGAAAACAAGTACTATATAATAAGGTTCTCTTGTTATGGGTGATTTTTTTGTCAGTGACGTGGTGTTAAGATTGAGGACTGTTACTTCAAATGTGTTCTGTCATTAATGTCATATTTGGACTCTAATTCCGCATCAATCTATCAAAATTTTGGACATCATAAATAATAATTCAGATAAAAGTACTTGTAATTAATCATTAAGAAGCATCTATCTATTTAATTTCTTTTCATTGTCATCAGTTTCTGAACTGACTGCTAAAAATATTTCTTCGGTTGATTCAGTAATTATGTGTACCTTCATTTTTGCAACTTACATTTTCATGGAAAGAATTCCATGAAATGCATATTTGAATGATATGGACGTTCATGCTGCTTAGAGATAAATAATGTGCTGTCAATATCAAAATTATAACAATCAAAAAAAAATGTAATAATTTTTGTACTATCATTTTTAAAACCAAATAAAGATATCAATTAAAACATATCCATGCCTTTTAAAAATTCTATGTGACTAAAAAACAAAAATTGATTCTGTGCACAAATGATAGATACCTTTACAGGTTTAGGAAATGTGAGAAAAATTATTTTTTGTTGTCAAGAATAATTTTATTATTGAGGGAGCGTATTTTTTATTTTACATTAACCAGCTGTTGGGTATTTTTTTAAGTGGTATAAAAATTTGGTGCAGATTGATAACAGAACATTTATTTATAGATAACATTTTTGTGGTTGTAAGACATTTGTACTCATACGAAACTGAAGCTTAATCTTAATATATTTAAATGTCTTCAGTATCTAAAATTTCAAATTATTATGTTTCCAGGTATATATTGTTGCAATGGTAGGCAATGGCTCTGCTCCTGGATGTGTTTCGACAACACCTACATTACCTGTAACTACTGAAGGTATAGATGATGAATTTGGAGAATTTGAATGCCGTAGTGAAAGTTTATTGACACTTGTTCAACCAGAATTAGTAAGTCTTTCACAACATTGGTTGGCAGCCTTGAGAGACCATGCATTGTTGTCATTACCTCCAGGTAAACTGTTGTTTTTTAACCCTTAAATTACAGAGTCCTTTTCGAGCTACTCATTCTGCTATTGTGAACATTCAAATATCAAAGCACGCTACCGAATAAATTCATTTATCTAATTTTATTATTGATAAAAAAATTACAGCTGTTTTTTATAATAAGTATGGATATTTTGAATATACGAACATAAAAATTGGTTTCGCTTTCCATTCGCTAAACAGCACAAAATATTCACGGGCACAAAAAGTTCATATTTCTTGCTGTAACGTGCTAAAATTGTAATTTATCATAAAATTGTACATACCACATTTTGTAGAAGACAGTTTTGTGAATAAAATGATTTATCACATTACTATTTTGGGTACAATTTAGCCGATACAATAGTAGTTTGAAATGTATAACACTTTTTCCGTGTGGCTAGGTGATCGGACCACTTGTCTTGTGAACGATAGCAATTGTTTTCCACATCCCAATGTCAATGTAGGTTATTAACCCCTAAAATCGTATAATTGTTAGAATGTAGAACAGGCAAATAATAATAGTTGTAATAGGTCATAGGGGGTTAGAGGAGAAGGAATGATAGGGCAGACAAAGCAAGAATAGGGCAGAGAAACACGAACAGATTCCTATCTCAAATCACGTGTGTGTTTGTTACTACAAGCCATGTCCTTGGTGAACTAGATGCTGTTGTAAGAGGGAGAACAATTTTACCTACTCAAAATTGAAATATTTCCAAGTTTGATAGCGACGAAACTCAGATGTTATGTTGGCCCAACTTTTCCCGCTCGTTTATCCTATATTATATTAATAGGAATCCCATAGTGTTTTATAACAAATAAAACTGCATTTCAAGGCGCGTAATTTTAAATATCATACGTGCTGATAGCTTTATAAATACGCATACTATGGCTGTCCAAAGCCTGGAAAGTCCGAGTGAAGCATATATGCTTCTCCTGAAGTATGAAGCGTTAAAAGTTCTTATCAGCTAGTTAAAAACAAAATAATTTTGAAATACCAAATTGTCATTTATTTAAATATGATTTTTTTAGGATAATTTGTAGTTAATTTTATAATTTTAATAATCTGGCTTAGTTATATAAAATATTGAAAAAACAATTCTGTTGTAGAATTTGCGAGTCAGTTGCCTCATGATGGTGGTGCCTTTTACACAACTGATACAATGGAAAGCTGTCGACCTCATTATGCTGCTACTTGGCCTCCAGTTCTCCATGCTGCTGCTTTATGGCTTAATGCAACTGGTTTTAAAGATGATTCGGCAACAAATTCTGCATCTGATAAATTTCATTTACTTTTTGGTAAGCTATCTGTAGCTTATTGTCTTTTGTAGTTATCCTCATTTTTTAACCTCATGTGATTTTGTTTAGGTCAACAGCCGAAAGGCTGTTGTAAATCTGTAAAGGGTTTAGTAAGTGAAACATAAAGTGGAGTGGTACCATGGGTTATCTTACTGGGTCAAAAAGTATGACTGCAATGGCTGTATTGATACGCAAACCTTCTTAAAAAGCACTTACTATCCATACCGTAAAATATATCTTCATTCCATTCGCTCTATTGTACTCTAATTTAATTTTACACTTAACCTACATGTGATGTGCATATGAGCTATTAATGGTTCACAAATAACTCGTGCATTTATTTATAAACAAAACAATAATGTAATTTTAATTATAAAAAGTGTGACTGGCTGACCTGTGCAAATAAATTTGCACAATGAACCCTGAGTGAGCGATGTCATTACCTCTAGAACTTTTTCTCTTGAGATAATTTTTTTTAATCCGTAATGTGTATACATTGCAATCTGTTCAATTTTTAAACAGTAAGCAACACCATGCCTCAATGAGATAATGATAAATATGAGTCTTGTACAGACTCAGACCGACCATTCCTGAGAGAGTATGGTTACTAAACCCATCATAGTACACTGGTAATCACTGTCTAGTATTCAAATTCATATAAAAGTAACTATCATTATTAGGATTTGAACCATGGAACCTTCTCTGAAAATCAGCTGTTAAACAGCTCACTTGCATCGACGACTTTACCACTCTACCAACCTGGTGGGTTGCTGAGATCATCCTTTGAATAAAGAATAATATTAATTGACTTTGTGTTATCTGATTCATCTCAAACTATTCACAAAATTCTGGTCGGTCTAAAATTATTCCATGATTGGAATAAAAATGAAATGACTTATGTGCTCGTTCATGAAGAGGAGGATGGTTGCTTAGGTTTAAAAACTATGTGGGCATTATACAAATTAAAATTGGTTCTTCAAAAAATTTGTCACTGCTAGTGTAGCAAGACCATTAAAGTTTTAAATAAATCAAAATTATTTAAAACAAGGTAATATAACCTACGTGCATGAAATATCTATTGTTTTGTGATGAGGAAATTGTTTCTTCTCTGATAAAAACACAGTTTTTGTATAATTACCTATGTGTAATACATTTACAGTTAATTGATTCGTTTTAATATGAAATTATCTCTTTAACTTCATTCGTTTGTTTCAGGTATATGTTTGGAAGCGTTATGCAATCCACGTATGTCAGAACCATTAGATAGTGTGCTAACATGTCTTCGTGCTCTGTATACTTTATTAGATAGTTCTGAACCAAGACAGATGTTATTATCTGATAAAAGTCTGGGAATAGAATTATGTAATGTTCTTCACAGGTCAGTTAAATCTAAATTTAATAAAAATCAAAATTGTTTTCTATTTTACAGTTAAAGTAAAATACAAAAGTGTAAGGTTATTTATAATATATTTTAATTTATTGGCAGGTTATTACTGACAAAAGAAGAGGCGGAGGCTCAGCTTTTGGTAATGGAAGTTTTGAAACAGGTCATGAAAGCTGCTCAAGAAACTCTTGATGCTAATAAAAAGAAGAAACTTAAAGGTATGATTTCATATACCCTTAGTAAATTAGTGGGTACCATTATATTTCAGCTCAAATTAAATTTAAGTATTAATTTAGGTATTACTGTCAGTATGTTATACTGTCAGTATGTTAAATTCAGTATGTTATATTCAGTCTTATTGTTTTTTTTAATCCATATTTTTTGTCAACTACTTGCCTAGATTGAGCCTTGGTAGATTAATAGTTGGCTATTATTTGTTTTATTTGTATAATTCTTTTTCCTGAATTCATGCCTTTATAAACATTTGTTCATTAACTTCTCATCCTTTTTCACATGACTTATTTTTGTAGATCCTTGAAGGTTTTGTGTGTAAGTTTACTTCATATTTTATTTATTTTAATACTGTTTTCTTTTATGTAATTTACATGCTATCTGTTAATAGTCGCATAAAGGTAGCTTTAAACCCAGTACTTATTACCTTAAAGATAGATTTTCAAAATTACTTTTTAAAAACGTATAACCCATCTAATTGGTCTAGCAGTAAGGTTGTCGCTGCAAAGTCAGCTATTTAACTGCTGATTTTTATAGATAAAGGTTCTGTGGTTTCTAGTAAAAGTACAGCTGGAAAAGTAAAAGTACTTTTATACAGGTTTTAATAATAGATAATGGTTATCAGTGATGGTTGGGGTTTAATTAACAGACTTTCAGGAATGGTTGGCCAGGCCCTGTACAAGACTCATTGTTAAAATTTGTGATTTTCTCAAAAACGGCTCCTATGATTTTCTTAAATATCGCCTCATTTATAAAATTTTTTGCTCTACAAGATAGAGTACGCACCATATGCTGAAATTCTTGGGGCTGTGCTCTTGTCATAAAAAATCGTTTTTTTTTAAGATTGCCTTAATATGCATTTTTGAGCAAAGGCATGTATATTTTTTTTTTTTTTTGTTTAACGTCTGACTGTTCTGCAATTTCTGCTAATGCAGACGGTGAAGGAAGGATGAAATGATTTTTGTAACGTATGAAAATATGCCGTGCCTGAATGGGACTCGAACTTAAGACCGCATGATGAGAGGCGAGCACGTTACCAACTGCGCCAATGCGGCCGACAAAGGCATGTATAGGTAATCAGAATTATAGAAAATTATAAATTTATAGAAAATTAAACTATTTTTTCAAACATTTCTTTCTACAACGCTTTGTTTAGCATCAATTAATTAGTGAGTTTCTCTATTTTGTTCAAAATTTGGTTACAAAATGGGATTTTTTAAGATTGCAGCCTTAGTATTTATTTTAAGACAAAAGTGTTTATACAAGCTGTTGTATTTCTACAGAGTCTAGTTTAGTGTCAACTAGTTAATTTCTGTTTTTTCAAGTGGAACAGAAGTTGATTTTCATTTAGCAATTTTCACTCATGATTAAACATAGGTTATATGATTCATTATTTACATTGGCAGAAGAAAGTCATGAGTTTCATATCAGAAATTTAAGATTAATTTTATAACCGACATCCTGAAAAGTACTGTAGGCCTACTGTTTAGATAACTGGGTAGTTGAATATGTCCAAAAATCATAATTAATTAATTACACCAACTTAACATTTTGGGTAGCCTTACTTTTTTGACAGATGCTTGTAGCAACAAAAATGGAATTAAAACTAAATTCCTGTGGTGTATAATATCTGAGAAATTTTTCTGTTAGAGTATAAACGTTTTACTGAAAAAAATTTCATTTAACTAAGAAATTGTGTGGTCTTTTGCAAAAAAATGATGTAACCTCTCTTTGTAATATGTTGCCATTTTATAATTATCAGATTGAATTTTGTGTATTTTTCAGAAATGGTTCCAGCCAATCAGGAAGCTTTAGTTCAACAAGAAGTTGATTTATTAGGCGAAGGTGAAAGTTCTGGCGAAATCACTCCAGGATCATCGTTAGTGTTCGCTGTCTTAGAAGTATGTCTTTGTTTATTAGTATGCCAGATCCCTGCACTGAATCCCACTCCACTCGTTAATTCTGGTGTACAACTGCATACAAAAAGACAAGATCCACAGTCTGGTCAACTGATAGCAACGGCTTTAAATACAATGGAAATGTTACCGAAACTTTGCTCCCCTCAAGGTAAATTATCTTATTAATTATTTTGTAAGAACTATATAAAAACCCATGAAAAAGAGCAAAGGTGCTTAAAAATATTTAATTTATAAGTTTTAAAGCTGGAAAATAAAATTCAATGAATTTTGTAACTGCCTGTTCAGATAGTGTAATGCAATACAGTAAATACTCGATTTAACAGACTAATTGGGGTATACCAATGTCCATTTTGTGAGTCATTCAGTTATAACACAAGTCATGTATGTTTCTGTTGTTTAGGTCATCAGCCAAAAAGCTGGTTTGAACGTGTAGAGGTTTTACTAAGTAAAATGAGGAATGACGTGGTTTACCTTTGCCTTCCTCACTGAATGAAAAAGTATGCTTATCAGCATGTCAGGCCCTTTGAAAAGCACATACTTTCCACTCTGCAAATGACACCTTCACTTCATTCACCACAGGGTCCGGCTGTATAATGAAATTCATTACTTTCAGAGAAGATAACTCTGATTAGTGCCTTTTACACCTCTACCTCTTCTGTTCTTAAATGATTCAGTCATTTCATTGGCTGACCATGTGATAAGAAACAGAACTATTTATTTTAGCTCTGCAACAAACAGATTGAGAGTAATTAATTTGACTCTCCATCTGTCTGTTATGGGCAGGTATGTTTCTATTTGGTGTTAAACATTGGATTTGCTTGTAGCCTTAATCTTATCATAACTTTCAGTAAACTGTACTTTTCAGGAAGAAAGAAAGTGTTTTTCCTCACAAAAATTAACATTCCTCAGTTTTTTGTAATTTTCCAACTGTTTTATTTACAAGGTGTTTTTTTTTTAAAGTAAATACCGTTCCACCGCTGTAAAACTGCTGTCGGTATTTTGTGCATGCGCGCTGTGTCTCACTATCTATTGGCAAGCTACGGACGCCATTACACAATCATTCAACCATGTTTACATTTGTTTTGAGTATTTGAAATATCTCCTCCAATTGAGAATCCCGCCAACTGTAAAATACGCTCTGTGATTCATTTTCTTGTTCTTAAGACGTGGAAGCAAATGAAATCCATCATCAGATCAGTGAAGTATGGAGAAAATTATGAGGGATGGGATGTTACGGAAATGGGTCAGTGCTGTTAAAGGTAGCCGTACAAATTTTCATGATAGGGAACAAAGTGAGCATCCTCAGTTATTACTGACGACTTGGTGCAAAAGGTTCATGAAAAAGTGAGAGAGAAAAGACACTTTTGGATTTCGTTGTTATCTAATGAATTTCCTATAGTGTCAAGAAGTGTGCTCTGTGAAATTTTGACACAACGTTTAAATTATGCTCCGGGTGGGTTGCAGTGGTTGTCTAATCAGGTGGCAGATTTTTACGAGGATGGTATTCAAAAGCTGGTTGTATGATACAAAAAGTGCCTTAATATTGATGGGAATATATAGAAAAGTAGATAAAAATACAGGCTTTCATGTAAAAATAAAATTATCAAGAAAAGTTTACTTGTTTTCTTTTTATTTTTAAACGGTACTTCTTTAAAAATACGCCTTGTATTTAGGAGGCTAGTTGGTTAAATTTAAAGGCTGTTAAAATCGAGCACTGACTGTATTATAATAAAAAAATCTGAAGATTACTAGATAACAAAATAAAAATCATTCTCTGCTGATGAATTACTGAATAAATTAGAAAAATCATGGATTATGTCAATCAGTATCCCTCTAATTTTTTACTTCAATTCTTTATTGGTAATAACTGCTACGAACATGAAGTACAATATTTGCAGAAGTGTATGACATTTCCCTTGTACTTTTACTTAGTCTAATGCCGTAGTCTAAAGGACAGAGACTTCTAACAATTATAATTTACAATCAATGTACCAATCAATCAAATTTGTCCTGGCAGTACAATTAGCAGGTATAACAGAAAGTACTCAGGTTTCATTTTTTATCCCTAATGTGTTAATGTTGGAATCTGTTCAATTTAAGAATAGTAAGCAACCCCATGACCCAATGAGATGAGGATGATATGTATGACATGTAGTTTTGTACAGGCTCAGGCCGACCATTCTTGAGAAAGTTTGATTGATTGAATCCCAACTATCAAAGTACACTGGTGACCACTCTCTATTATTCAAATACGTATAAAACCTTTACTAGGATTTAAACCATGGAACCTTTGTCTCCAACAATTAGCTGAATTGCAGCAACGATATTACCACTTCACTAAAACGTTTGGTTTTATGCTTTATTGATCACATTGTATTTTTAACTTCTTGAAAATTCAGTAAGTGATATAAGTTTGAAAAATTTATCAAACCTTTTAATTTTATTTAAATATTTTTTTTAAATGGTTCAGGTGCTGTATCCATTTTACCGACAATTCTCTATTTGACTACTGGAGTTATGAAAGAATGCGCAATGAAGAATGTAAATGAAAGTGCCGTGCTTGCTAATTCTCCGGCAATTACTGCCGCACTCCATTGTCTTAAAGTTCTTGCGACCGATAGATATTGTCATGATGAACGTTCTTCTAAGCAATGGCAATCCTTACTTCAGAGTGCTCTCGCCAAAGTTATTGATCTAGTCAAAACAGGTTGGTTAAAAAATTTATTGTGTTTCTTAGAAATTAAAAATTGTCTTTATGTGATCATTGTTAAGTACAGTGCAAGCTAAACCTAAAAAGAGATAAAATTTTTAATAACTTAGTTAATGCGTTAGACTTTCCGGAGAACCAGGGTCATTTATTATGGATTGCACCTAAGACCAATATATTAGAATCAATACAAAACGTGAAGCACAGCGGTAAACATAAATGAAAAGGTGAAAAGCGAAGATAGAAGCAAACAATTAACATAGGAAATATAGCGAATAGGAATTGACAAGTGAAATCAACTTAAATAGGATATACAAACAGTCACTTACCAGGAATTTCCACAGCATAGATGGAATGCATTGCATTTGGCACTTGTACAATGCCATCGGTTGAATCGTTGAAAGCCTTTGTAAATTGTCACAAGCATAAGAAACGTCAAGAACTAATGTACAAATACACACACATTAAGTCCGAATTAATTCAGTCGGAACAAGCATAAACAATTGTCAATGGAAAACATAGCTAAGGTAGCGTCCCCTAGACTATGTTGCGAGAGGTGACATGCGTGCACACCCAGTCAAATTGAGATCACAAGTACGTGGAACGGTAGGAAACAGGGGTTAGGTGGGGATGAGATGATGTAAAGGTGGCGTAATACTGGATCACGTGGTCAACACAGCGCAGATCGGAACTATATTACAATGAGACTTGGAGGCACCGGGCGCGTGAATTTGAAGAACAGCACACAGGCAATAAAAACAAGTTAGCCACAGTGAAAATGCCTTAACAATCATCATAAACTTCATTAAGGTGATTCAAAATATTCACGTAGAATAATTATATTCAACTGTTACTATTTTTGTTTAATTTTTTTAATATCTCTTTGTTGGTTTATTCTATGAAAGTATGTGGGATAAAAAATTTTTGTTATCTGTAGACATTTTATACTAAAACAGTTAAAGTGACATAAGTTAAACGTAAAAATTAAGTTATAAAAATAATGTACTTTTAGATTGTTATTTCATCAATACAAAACTTCTATATTAACCCTTCTGATACAGCATGTTTTTCATCATATAGTGAATGTTCAAATGTCAAAACACGCTCCCAAATAAATTTATTACCACAGGCCATTACCGATAGAAAATTGTGAAAAAATTACACACATTTTATACAACATGTATGATTATTTTCATTATAAAAACATAAAAATCGGTTGCGTTTTTCACTAGCTACAGTGGGCGAAACAATTTTGCACGTAAATATTTGTAGGTTACTTTATATTTTTGGCTGTAACCTGCTAACATTTAAGTTAATCATAAAATTGTACAATACATAATTTGTAGAAGACATTTTCGTGAATGTACAATATAATTTTGAGTAACATTAGCTGGAATAATTGCAGTTCTGTGATTGCAGAATCTGTGATATTCGAACAGTGTTTCATTGTCAAATTCCAAATGTATCAAATGAGATACATTAAAGCACTATAAACATTGGTAAGTGTTTAATATTACCGTATTCTGGTGGTTTAGAAATATATATTTCAATATAAATCTCTATGCACCTGTTTAAATGTTATAATTTTATGCATTATATTTCGTCAACAGGTTCTGAGGATATGAAGATGGATGAAGTAACAATGATGTTAGCTATAGTTGTATTTGTTTTGAATACACCACCTGAAGTTGTATCAGCACCAAATCTACAATATCCTTGCATTAATCACTTTAGACATTCATTACAAAGTAATAATATACAAGTAAGTATATTGTAAATAAAATTTTACATATTTTATTTACAAATAAATAAATATGAGACATGTCCAGAAATTAAGTTGTTGTTGGTTTAGGTCAACAGCCGAAAGGCTGGTTTGAACCTCTAGAGGTTTTACTAAGTAAAAACGAGGAGTAAGGTGGTTTACCATTGCCTTCCTCACTGAGTTGAAAGAGTATGCTTATCAGCATGCCAGGCCCTCCGAAAAGCACTCACTTTCCACCCTGCAAATGACACCTTCACTTCATTCACTTCATTAAATTAAGTATTATTTTGAAAAAGAATAATTAAAACAATCTTTCGAGCTAATTTTATTTTTAGGAGCCTTTATTGCCGACCATTGTCAACACAATTTTTTGACTTAGCATTCACTTCCTTCTGTTTTGAATTGCACGCTAGTTTTCTAAATGTCTCATAGTATTGTGTTGCATTAATATTATGCATTTCGATATAATACTTAGTAATCACAATCCATGATCCATTAGTTTGTAAAGGTTTGTGACGAAATAGTACGTCAAAGGCAATGTACAAGAAAAGGACGTGACGGAATATTATGTTTCTGTCGAAATAAGAACTTATTTTTGCTTTAGAACGTAATATTTTGTTGCCAACAGCAGGCAATGCGTACTAGTCTTTTGTATTTCTGTTTTCATCCGTTGGACTGTAGTAGTACTTTTGTTTAGTGCCAATCTTTCCATATTCAGTGACAGTTCCAAGTCAACTAATTGTTGTTATTATAGTCGTATAATGTAATTAATGTTGTCCATCATTTCCCATGAGCTCGTATTAGTTTTATTATATAGTATTAGCTATATTTCTTGAATTTACTTATTACAATGTTGTATAATAAAAAATAATTCAAAAATAATGAAAATAATTATTCAGTGGGAAAAAATTAAGCAAAATAACATTTCTTTAGATTTAAAAAAATCCACCATTAAAATTCATTTTATTGTTTTAAAAACCTATTTAGGTAAGACTGAAGTGTGTGCAAACACTGCGAAGTATTTTTGGACATAATGAACGAGGTGTTTCAACAGGATATATTCACGCACTTGCTCCGCGTATTATGGAGTACTTGCACAGTGATGCTGCGCACAATCCTTCATCAGATGCTGAATTACTACTTACCATTGACAGTATTCATGCAGTTGAAACACTCGTCACACTTGCAGAACCTAAACATAGTAAGTATTTAACTATTAAATCTTTCATTAAATAGTAGTGTCTTTAGTTGTTTATTAAAAAAACCTGTAACTGTGAATTTAGAATACAATACGACTTTTTAGAATAAGATTAGCTGGTAATTGTAAAATTAAATAACTTGGAGATCAAAATTTAAAAAAGTTTCTGTAGTTTCATTACTAGAGAAAATGATTGTATCTTAATTTAATTAGCTGGATTACCATATTAGTTTACTCATGATAAATAGTAATATTGTTGAACTTTAGTTACCTAATAAAACATTTTTATTAACTGTTAGTGCTTAATATTACTTTCATAGATTTTAAAAATTGATTTGTAGTATGTATACTGCTTGGGCAATTGAAAATATCTTCTTTTTATACTCAGTCAAGAAGTGTCAAAAAGGGAGTATACTACTGTATGTCAAGTAATAAGTTTAAATATCAACTAAATGATTATTTATTACATTCTTCATTACCACTGCTTACGTACAGTTCGGCTACGTTTAGAGTGAATGCAATGTATGAGAAAGGGGCCAAGTAATTTTTCTGCACGTGCGTTTACCACTACATTCTCACTGGTTACAATTCTGGGTTACCGAAAAATGTCTTTAACACTTAATAAATTATAGACATTCTAGGTTTATTCAGTCCAATGTGTATTTGGTTCAGTACCATATCATCGTATACTGCATATTTTCTCTTATTTTGTAGTTTTTGTATTTAGTTTGTTTTTTATTTTTTAGTGTATTTTGTAGTTTAGACATATACTCTTGCATAAGTGATATTTAGATTAAATGTTTTATTGATTTCGGTTATGGTACATACTAGTAAAATACGACGTAAACATGGAGAGTTTCAGTAAATGTTGTTTAGGTAAAATTATACACGGTGAAGCACGAAAAATGGCGAGTAAAGTTATTAAGGTACGTGATGAATAAAAACTGCGCTTTTCAGTAGCGAAAGCCACAGAAAGAGCAGCGTTTACACAATTTATCAAAATATACGATTTCAAATATCAGAAAAAGAAAGAAAGAATGTTGATTCTACTTTAGGAAATAGCATTTTACACCCGCTAAAAACGGAAGAGGGAAAATTTACATGGCGGTATTAAGAATGACTAAATATTTTTGCACACCCAGTTCGATACTACTGGCAACAGTATGGGTAGAAGAGGGGCACAACTCAGCCGCATTCCTCATGCATTCATTCTTATTTGGGTTAAACTATACTTAGAGTCTGTCTGTCTGATAGCTTGAGTCAGCTGCATTGTATGAGATATCCCATCACTTCATCCATGTATGGTCATTTCATTACGTGAATTAGTTTATTATTGAATGGTGCTTGTGCCAGAAACTGGGTTCTATCTGTACGGTTATTTTTGTCCTTTTTAAATATTTTGCCCTATATGGTTGTTTGTCTCTGCCTCATTATGATTTTTGTGCATCATAAATTACAAACCAATATTTAATAATTTCAATTGATATTGAGATACAAACAAATTGTTAGGTTAAACAAATTATAAAATTGTAACACATAATAAACATATATTAAAAAACTCAGTTTTAATCTAAATGACTGAATGAAAATACTGTTCTAAATTTTAATAGTAATAATATTCATCTGAAGAAGGTAGTACCACCGAAACGCGTGTAAATTTTTAAACTTCAAAAGCATCAAAAGGTAAAGTGATAAATTTCATTTATACCGTAAAAACATTTTAATTTATTCTTACTGTACGCGCTGTTAATATTAACAATCTTTTCTAATCCTTGTTGCTCTAAAAATGTTATATTTCATTATTAAAAACGTTGTCATAAATATTTTCATTATTTTTACAATTTTACTGAATCATTTTGTATAAAGGTAATATTCTGTTATAAAATTTGTTTTGTTCGAATGCTTACTAGGAGATCTTATGCAAGGCAAGTAATTTTATGTAAATAAATTATTTATGTATTTTTATGAGAATAAAGTTTAATAATCAACAGAGTTATTATATCAAAGGTTTGAAGAGGTTGTATGGGTAATCTAAGAATTATTAAGTAGAGGTGTAAAATTACTTTTAAATGTTCTGTCTGTTGTTGACCCTTATATAATATCTAAAAGAGTTATTTGTTATGTAATTTGCAAGTTAAATAAGTTGCTGTTTTAATTTTTTATATCAGAATTTTCATTGTTTGGCTTCTTAGCCACAGGTACTGGGTTTGATTCTTAGCCCTAGGTCTGGTAAATTTTCTCACCATTCCAAATGTAAATATTGCTTCATTTATTTATGTTTTCCCTAACAACCAAAATGTTCAGGCGACTAAAAAATCTCATATGAAAAATTTATCTTAGTGTAAATAAGAAAGTATTCTGTGAAAATTTTGTATTATAACAGTATTAAATCTGAAATCGTGTTGTGTATAATTTTTATTAAAGTTAGTTATAGTAGTTATAGAGATGTCCAATAAAACTAGGACGATGTTGTATCTTGTTTATGCATGCTAGTTAACAATGCATAATTTAATTTTGTGAAAGTTAACCAGTAATTCTGCTTGCTTTTGATTATCTGGTTGTCATATTAATTTTTTATTAAATTTTTAGGAAATTGGAAGATCTCTTATTTTAATTAAATGTATGTACTCTATAAAAATGCATAATTCATTGCTTAAAATTTGGAAATTTTTTATTGCACACTGTTCAACCTCTTAAAGATTTAATAGATTTTGCATTGTTAAGTTAGTGGATTTAAAAAAAAATTTAGTATCTATGAAATTATATTTCTCTGGAAAATTATTTACTTACAGGACACATCTACAAACTTTTCTGAATTTTCTTTTAAGTTTTATTGTAGGAATAACATTTTATTTCCACAGTATGCTATTCAGTTTTCTCTTACTCTATTGTTTTTTAAACATCTTACAGCTTTTAGCTAATAACTTAACTTGTGTAATCTGAATTGCATGTATTAGTCGTTAGAAAGACATAAGCAAGCATTAATTATCTCTTTCCAAGATTTGTAAGAAGGTAGATTTCATCATTAAAAAAAACCTTAGAAGACTAATTTTTTAGCTTTTATTTGTTATGAGGAACCATGAAATTATGGATAGTCATGGAACTATTGACCAATTCAATTGCTGCTTCTGCATAATCTATGACTTGTTATAAATGTGAAATTGAACAGTGACTTCCAGTTGATTGTATTCATATGAGGCTGTCATCTGGTCACCACATACAGTGCAAGCTCCACCATTCTTACTTAACAGTTAATAAACGTTTTAACTTTTTAAACTTTTTTCTTCTTAATTTTCTAACAGCTGACTAAAAGGCTGGCCTGAAAGTTGACAAAAACTCAACTGAGAAAATGGTATGCAAACTTTGTTTTAAATGGATTTAATTTTAGGGTGATCATTTAATAGGCACCTCTATTATTCAGTTAGAATCTCTTTAACAAGTAAATTGTAAGCTACAAAACTTGATGTAGAATAAGATAATTATTTCTATGTTTCCTTTATTAAGATTTTAATCCTTTATTACAGGAATCCAAATGCTTTCCATGCTGGTACCAATTTTAGTCAGTTGTCTTTTGGAAGGACCAGCTCTCAAAGAGGCAAACAAACAATGCCGTAGCCTACATGAACACTGTTTACAGTTATTAATGAAAATAGGACCACAGTACCCTCAGGTAATCTATTATTTGTAATAAGTTTTATTATAAGGTTGGAACACTATTTTTTTAATCAAATTTTTACAAAATTCCATCATATGAAACAACAGTCGCTTAAATGAGGAATATTTATTTTTCTGGTTTGTCACCAAAAATTGATAAACTCCACAGAAATATTATTTTTCTCTTTGATGACTATGATGTTGGACTTCTGATGTTTGTTTTGAGCTGTGAAATGTGCAATCAAAATCATAAATTATCCCTACTGGCTTGCATTACGTCTTAATTAATCTGTACATAAAAAAAGCTTATTCCTCTTTCACACCATGTAATGATCGGTTCAGCATATTATTCGCTCACATTGTACTTAATTGTATCCCAAAAAAATGGAATTCATTCATTATGAAAATCACAAGTCATTGAATAGAGAGCCAAATATTCCACACTGTGAATCAGAAACTTTGAACACAGGCAGGACCTGTGTTTCACCATTTGTGAACAACCATGATCTAGTGCAACCTTTCTCAAAGTGCGTGATATTGCCACCTTGTGGTTAGAGGCATTTAGGTGATGGCTGATAAAAAAAAAGCGAAGAATTGTTTTCCTGATATTTCAAACTAGTAGTACAAAATAAAAAACTAAAACTTGTTTATAACAAATGAATGTCATTTCATTTCAACTTTAATAAAAATACTTCCAAATATGATTAGGCTAAATATGCGTTTTACTTACTCTCATTTAAAATGTTAGTTTCAACCAAGAAATAGGATATGCCAGATTTAAAAACAAAAATAAGCAGTTAAACTTACTAAGAGTGCATCATAAAAACAGCACTTTAAAATATTATTGTTAACAGATGGTGAGTTTAAAAATTTTGGAGTGCTAGAAAATTTTTGATTCTCAATGTGAGCAGTGGGCGAAAAAGTTTGAGAATTTATGGTCTGGTGGATTAATTATGCCGCAAAGATCTGTTCTTATCCCTCTTCTGTTTCTGTTACTTAAGGTCTACTTCTTTCAAACAAGGGTAGGCATATGCCTATTCCAAACTCATATATCTTTTTCTTTAGGTTCCTAAAGAAAAAGATATATTTCTTTTTCTTTAGAAAAAGAAATATATCTTTATCCTTATCCACTGCTGCTCAAAAAAGCTGTGTTGTCATTTTTGAGTACCACATTCTCAGATTTTTCAACAAGGAAGTACGTCTTCTCCCCACACTACATTGTCCAGCTATTCTTCCTTGCAATATAGATTGCAGCAACCCATATCTTTTCTCGTTGCGCATTATATGTCTCATATACTCGAGCTTCCTAATCTTTATCATTTAACTCATATTTTATATACTATATTTAAATCCATCTCTCTTTAGGTCTACCAAAGTCTTCCCTTCAGAGCATACAATCAAACTAGGAAAGGTATCCTTTAAGCTGACATCTTTTCCATGTGCTGTAAATTAATCTTCTTCACTTGTTAAATAAAGTTCCAAGTAAATTAAACATGTTCACCATGGTACAGGTCTTTAGGGCCCTATACTATATGATGCAGCTATATGTTCGCTTAATTTTCTGTTAACACAGATTCCTGTAGATGCTTTTGTAGGTGCACATCTACTTCTGTAGATGCATCACTGGACTTTCACAAGAAGTACAGTTGTAGTATAAATTGACATGTCTACTGCAGGTTACTTACACTACAAGTTTTCATAGGTGTAATTTCACCAAACAGAATGCAGTTCTGTTTGTTACGTTATTTTACATTTTATGTTTATGTTATGTTATTTTACATGTTAATGTTGCATCATTACCATGATGTAACTTTTACCCCATGGTAAAAGAATCTAGCTTAAAATGCAACCAATCAACATGTTAAATGTTTATAACAGATGTACAAAATGATTTTTTTATATTTTATATTTTTTCTTACAGGAATTTAAAGCTTTAATGAGCCAGTCTAGTGAAATGAGAACACGACTTGAAACAGCAATACGAAGCAATCAAATGCAACAACGTGTCAGAGCTGAATCAGCTGTAACTAAACAGTTACCAGCTGCAACAAAACCAACAATCAAGCTCAAAACTGACTTCAGAAATTTTACCGCATAAATTTAAGTTTTAATTTTTAAATGATGATTCGTTAACTGAATCTTATGCTATAAAATAATAGTTATTTTATATTTTGTAAATATGTATTGATATCATCTGGCTGGTCCCATTACAAAAGAATATATTATTAACTGAGTATTAGAAAGTATATTAATTTTATTATGGTAGTGTATGACTTCCATTCATTTATTCTTTATCATTTATGAAAAGTGCCAATTCTTATAATTGTGTTATTTTTTCTTTCTACTGGTTTTTAATCGTAATTTTTTTGAAATAAAAATAATTATATAGGAAATGTAACAAATTTTTAATGATATTTTATTGTAAAGCTGTTCTTTTAAGTTTTGATTTTTTACTTGAGTATGTTTAACAAACTTGTTCCAATAGATTTGTTAAACTTTTTTAAAAGTTAAGTAGCATGAGTGATAACATTTTAAAAATTATGTTGATTTTTAAAAAATACAGTTTATTTGTTATAAACAGATGTCAACTGGTATAATTTAAAAGTAACTACTGGTAAAATAAACAGTGGGTTGTTTAACGAATTCTCAAGATGAATTACTTTCATTGTTTGATGACACTTTAGATCTCATCGTCAATTGAAAACCTTTTTTTTTACCCATGAACAACTTTAGAGGAGTGAAAAGATGAAAATCTGAACGTACCGGATCAGGACTTTGATGAGCAGAGGGGTTAATGATGACGATACTGAACGAGTCAAAGAGTTGGTTTATGGCTTTGGCTGGGTTTGTTATATTTTCATGCAACAAACACACTCCTTTCGTTAACATTCCCCATTTTTTTTTCTGTATCGTTCTTTGTAGATTTTGAGAGTATCACAGTACCATGCGGCATTAATTTGTTTTTCTTGCGAATTTCATTGATCTTGTTTATCATGGACATTCGTCCTTTTAACTGTAAGCTTATGACATCAATTGTACACGATTCGTGACTCATCCTCATAATTTTTTTTTAATTTATTCAAAGTCTAGAATGGTAAGTCTTCTTTTGTGAGAAGAAACCAGATTACGCTCAACTTGCACCTTGCAGGATTCTGAATCGAGACGTTAATTAAGCACGGCTACTACAATGAGATTTTTCAATTGACTTGAGACTAATGAGCGCACAAGACCTTCCCCTTAAATGGAGTACTACCACCTTTGTTGAAAACTTCCCTTTCAGCGTCAAAGAAAGGGAATTTTTTCAGAATTTTTTTAGTTTCTTTGGTGTACCTTCCTCAGATTATAAGTAAATTGGGAATTGTCTTCACTATGATTTCTTATTATCGTTAACTGAAATGTTTTTTTCGATATTTCAATAGTTCCATTTATTTTGCTTTTATTCATATTTCGTTTCCCTTGTATATTTTATCTTACGGCTTACTATGTAGAAGCTGGGCTTTCATGAATACACCAGTTGACAATTCTGAAAATTTTTAAACTTAAATTAATTTTTGTTATTAATAAATTTTAAAATTTCATTCATGTGAAATTTTTAAGCTGTTTTTGACGTGCCAAATTTATATTTCTGTTAACATTTTGTGTAATAAATTTATATATTTTTTTAATCGTGTTGCAAGGTGGAAGTAATGGTACTAACTACATATTTTAGAACAGTATATGCAAAATTAAGTATTAGTATATTTGGTTGTTATAGAATGAAACTGAATAAAATCCTTATTGATTCCCCTAAATTATTTTTAAGTGAAAATTATGTAAACATTGATTTGTACGGTTTGTCAATATTGAAATGATTTATGTATATTTACTATTGTATTAAGAAACATATAAAATGTTTTGTAGACTCAAATGTATAAATACTGTGTTTTCATTTATCTATTTTTGTTGCTTCGATTTTCCGGTCAACTGTTACCAGAGTTTATAAAATGAATTTTACTTTGAAGATATAAATCATTCATCTTCTGTAAGGCTTTAAAAACTTAAAGCCTTTAAAAATAGATGGTATTTTTTTTTGTTTTACGTCTGACTGTTCTGCAATTTCTGCTAATGCAGATGGTGGTTAATGATAATAATGATAATGAGTGACAAAAAAATGCCAGACCAGACCTGGAATCGAACCTGGGACCCTGGCGTAGAAGCCAGTTGCGCTAACAATTGTATTTTTTTTTTTTTTTATTTTTTTTTTATTTTTGGTTTAACGTCCGACTGTTTTGCAAATTGTTGCTAATGCAGATGGTGAATGATGAAATGAATTTTTTGTAACGTATGAAAAAATGCCATGCCCGAGTGGGATTCGAACCCAAGACCGCGTGATGAGAGGCGAGCACGTTACCAACATCGCCAACGCGGCCGGCTAACAATTGTATGCCAATGTCAGTTGTTTAACAGCTGATTTTCAAAAACGAAAGTTTCTAGTTTAAATCCTGGTAAAGGTAGTTACTTTTATATGGATTTGACTAGACAGTAGTTACCAGTGTACTTTTATGGTTGGGGTTCAATTAACCTTACTCTCTCAGGAATGGTTGGCCTCAGTCTGTACAAGACTATACTTCATTTACATCTCCTTGGGTCATAGGATGGCTTATAATTCTTAAATTGAACAATTAAAATGTACACACATTAAGTTAAAAAAAAATTGGTTTATATACCTACTCTAAAAGTGTGAGAAAGTAAAATAACAGATGAAGGGAAAATTGAAGCAGCAAAAAAAGGTTAGTGAAAAATTAAAATATTTATAAGCTGCAGGATAAATTTTATAAGATTTATTTGTAAAAGTTTGTAGGTTAATGATGGATTCAAATGTTTCTGGATTTTTGTCAGTAATTTACTGTTCGTTTTTTTTTTTTAGTGAATAAACCTTATCAAGGAATTATAAATAAGTTACCAAATTTTCTGAAGTTATGTATTATTAAAATATGGCATAAACTTTATAAACATGAAAGACTGAATGTAGAGCAATCACATTGACACAAAAATAAAAAATTCAAAAAAATTTTGAAATGTAATGTTCATATCAGGGGTATATATGTTTTAATGTTTTTCTTCCTTGATAAGTTTTAGTTAAGAAAACATTTTATAAACCAAGAAAATTCTTTTATTGAAAAATAAATGAACAATAAACCTTCACAATAAACAGTAAACCTTCACTTCTTCGACATGGTGCGTGGCAAAGCAACATGATGTGGTGTAAGTAGCGATCTGACAGGCAGGTCAACCCCTTCTCTTTCTCCTTATTCCCCTACCCTTCCGTTGTCCTTGAGTAAACTATTGTACGAAAGGACACATCAGTTTGTTTGTATTCATTAAAATGGTGCAATTTTCAGACTAAAATTGTGTTTTTAATGCTTCCTATATATAATATACCATACGCTCTGGATAGTTCGACATTTTGATACTTCAACAACCTCTAAGTCCACTAAGTGTCGAACTATCGAAGTTCTACTGTATTTGTATAAATAAACAAGTCAAAGAAATTGCACTCTTCTTCATTATAATTTGGTGTAAATTAACTTGCGAACCAAACACTAAATGTTACAACCTGATGTTATTAAAATTTTTAAAATTATATATAATGTTAGATCTAGTGAAAATTTTAAAAAATATTTTATGTATTTATGTAAAAAAATAGATTTATGATGATAACCGTTGTAGATAGTAGATTACTAAACTTTATCAATAGGCCTAATACATAACACAGACTATATATTAATATTATATAAAATACATGTAGTTATATAATAAATATATAAACAAATATTTTAAATAATGGCATGTTTCTGATAAGTAGATTTAAATGTATGAAAAATAATTATGTATTAAAAGAAATAGTAGATATAAAAATTGTCTATTGCTCATTTTTACAATTTCATTAAAATATTTATTAATTGTTAGATTAAATACTGTATACTTATTGTATTACTGTAAAATAATTATAATAGCTGTATGGTAATTTTATTTATGAAAGGATTATGGAACTGATGTCACGTATCTTCAAATAATTTTAATGTACTGTTGTATTGTTTTGTTAGTACAGTAGGCTGTAATATAAACTGACATTTGACATGGTTAGAATGGACAATGACAGATTTAAGGGGGGGGTTCTACCCAGTTTTATCACTAAAAATTTAAAAAATAATCAAAAATTTTTTTTTTGGTTGATTATAAAACTTCCGAATTTTCTTAATCCAGCTATATATTTTGTTTTTATGTACGATTACTAGAAATTTGTAAAACATTATTTTACATAATCGGTGCTAAGTGTAAGTGTAATTGTAAGTGAAACTTTATATTGAATTTTCTCGGCATTTAGTATTTCAGGTTTTCTTCATGATAAAATCCTTATAACTTTATAGAAATGCTATCTTGATGATTTTTTCCACTATATTCAGAATTTATTTGCTTTTTTATTTGTAGGTTGGCAGTGTTGAAACTTTTTATAGGAGTTTTTAAAAAATAAAAAATAATGAATTTATCTGTATTTCTGGGGGAAAATATTTAAAAAAATAATTTTCTCTTCAATGTAAAGTTAAATGTATAAATGGAAGCTTCAAAAAAAGAGCATAATTTTCTGATTATTTTGACATAAAAACCCGGTCTGTACCTCTAATATTAACTAAGTTATAAGCAAATGACGAAGATATGATTTTCCCACTTCCACCCCTTATATTTTGGGTTGTAGTGAACAAAATTAACATTTTTTTATAAGAAAAAATTTAAAATGTAATGTTTATTCACTTGCAAAACAAACAGATTACTTATCTAAAGAGAATAAAAAAAACTTTTTTTGAGTAGACTCCTCCTTTAACAAAAAGATCTTTCACCAAATAGATAGAATTTAGAGGCAGGGATCTTGTTTGATATTAGGCTTGAACGTCACTCTGATAATTTAATCTTGGAGTGTTAATCGTAGTAACTGATAACATCTTGACCAGATCTAATAAAGACATTACTTTAAACACTATTGAAGTCTTATTACGAGTAAACTGAAACTTATTGAAATCCTATTTAACTTATTACTCCCTTAAGAGTACAAACAAGTTAGATGAAAAAAGCGTAACATAACAGGACCAACTTGGACACGTGAATAGAGTTTTTAAAATTCAAAAGAAAGCTATTAGGTGTATGGTGGGAGCTAACCAGCTAACCTCATGCAGGCCACTATTTAAGGAGCTTAAATTGCTTACAGTTCCCTCTCTACATTTTTGAGGTGATTATGTATGTTAGGCAAAATAATTTTATGCAGAATTTCAATGTTCACAATCATAATACGAGAAACAGAAATGATTATGTGGCTAATCACTCCACAAATTGTCTGAACAAAAATCTACTTATGCAGGGAGAAAATTCATTAATAAATTAACCCAATTTTTAAAATTTTGTGAGGATTTGAATTCCTTTAAAAGGAATCTGAAAAATTACTTGATCGGTGAAACTTTTTATAGTGTACAAGAATTTCTTTCTTGATAGTAGTGATACATTGTGTGATTCTTATATATATTTCAGGTGTTATAGCTGACATGTCCTATATTCCTCCTAGAGTCCCCAGGGCGCAAAAAAAAAAAAACGTAATAGAGCGCTAGTGATCCGGGACAACATATGGTCAGATCAACTCTCCACTACATCAAGGTTAAAATTACACATGAACCCATTGACCCAAAAACTTCCTGTGATGAGCAATTAATAAGACAGGAAGAGAGCAACAGGCTAAAGATAAAAAAAAAGAAGACTGATTGGAGAAGCAAATTAAAAAAAAATATTTTCAACCTAAAGACTGAACCCACAAAAGAAATAAAATAAATACTTGGTTAATCTGAGCGTATGAAACAATATTATAGGAGCAAGCCAAAAGTGAAAAAAGAGGTTGACAAGGATAATTTCATTAATGCATAGTCTTCGTGGCTTTCAAAAAGAAAAACTGACTTTAGACAGTTTGCCACCCTACTTAAGTATTAGGAAATCACAAAAAACAAATAATGAGGCTCATATTTGTTAGTTGTAAATTTAATGACTCGTGTAATACGGTGAAATGAAACGTTTTTCAGAACCAATTCTGTGGTATCTGATTATTGAAATGAATATTTTATATTAATAGTGACATGGCCTGGTTCAGCTTTCGGCGCAAAGTTATTGTTAGTGTGGTGGTTTGAAAACGCAGGCTGTGTACAAAGTTTTTTGTTTTATGTCAAGCTGTTGTAGAGGATAAAGAGAAGTAATAGATGAAAATGAGATGAAAAATATCAGACCAGGGAATCGAACGTGGTACAGGACGTGTAGAAGCCAGTTTTCTGACCACTTCACCATGGGTTGGCCACGAACGACAACAATGTCCCTCCAGTGATGACCCAGAATATGTCACTGTAAACATACATATTCATTTCAGTACTGAATACAGCACAAAAAGAACCAAATTAATTCTAAAAGGTTACGCTTTTAACTTATTTAAGTTAAAAGGAGTTAAAAGGGAAATTCTTACATGAAATGGTTAAAAAGATGATATGTGCCTACAAATTTCAGAAGTTTGACTATGTATTCCTTGACAGGTCGAGAAGGATGTTTACTATCAACTGTGATAAGGTCCCATTGATCAGCTTCTAAATCTGTTACATTTGGCAGAGGTAATTTTAAAAGAAATTCAGAACAAAACAGTGATAAAAATTATTTGCATTTACAATCACCACATAGACTTTAGGAATTGACTTACTTCACAGTAATTTTGCCCATAATGGGCAGGTGGAGTGTTAAATTAATTGCACTTGACCTGTTGGTTCCAGGGCTACAAAAAATAGTTCTGTTTCTTATAATATAGTCAGCCAATTATATGACTGAACTATTTAAAAACAAAAGAGGTAGAGGTGTAAAAAACACTAGTCAAAGTTATCTTCTCTGAAAGTCACGGATTTAATTACATAGCCAGACCGTGTGTGAATGAAGTAAAGGTGTCATTTGCAGGGTGGAAAGTGGGTGCTTTTCGGAGGGCCTAGCATGCTGATAAGTATAATCTTTCAACTCGGTGAGAAAGGCAATAGTTAACCACCTTACTTCTTGTTTTTACTTAGTAAAACCTCTTGAGGTTCAAACCAGCCTTTCAGCTGTTGACCTAAACAACAACACAGAATTACACAAACGTTATTGGTAATTTGGCAGGACCCCGTCCCACATATGTCAGATTATCATGAGCCTACTGTACTTAATCTTTTTTTTTTCGTAAAAAGAAACTTATTGGTACAACAATGGCGTCTTAATACAGTACTACGCATAAATTATTGTGATTTGTTTATTAGAGCTATTGAAAGTTTATTAAATTAGCTTAATTTGGCCATTGATCATTAATTTATGTAATTTACATTGTTTTCTTTTTTATTTCAAATGATCACTAGGACAGTGTATTTTATGAGCTGTAGTTCTATAAATGTTATCAGTAAAGAAAGTACATCATGATAATTTTCCCATTAATCATTTCAGCATTCTCAAAAAATGGTCAAATATGTCAACAAATTGGTATTTGTAAACAGATTTAAATATATTAATTCATTTACCGGTCTCAGGTGAATCCTTACATTCTGAATTTTTGGTATTTGCTGGTGATTTATATTTTTATTATATTATTCAGATCTTTAGGCAATTTATCTTGTTCGTTTTCATAATCAAACCCTAGAAATATTGATGGTTGTTACTGTTCAATCAAATTTTTAGATTGAATTTTGTAAGAGTAGAAATAAAAATTTGTAAGCAAACCACAACTACTAATATAATAAAAGTATTCAGTCTTTCGAAACACCACAGTTTTTCATATAAATTTTACAGCCAAATAATTTTTGATGGCATTTAAAATATTGATGAATCAGACATATTTATTCACTCATTTATGGTGTTTACATTTAAAACGTTGTGTACTATTGAATTATCTATATAAAATATAAAAGTAAAACTAAATTGATTTTCTTACGCTTTATTAGAAGTGCTATAAAATGATTATGTTCGAAGGTGATACTTAATTTTCATGGATAATTTAGACATAGCTGTTCCAAAAATCTACAAAATTTATCACTGTTCTTAAATTTGTTTTTTACTACTTCAGTCTCGTGCTAAGATACAGGTGACCGCACTGGTTTTGAAAAAGTTATATTAATTCTAATTACTACTGATCAATCAACTGAATTAAATTGATTTAGCATGTTCACAAAAATAAAAAAAAATTTTTTATGTAAATGTATCAGCTACAAGAAATACAATTTATTTAAGTTTATCATAAATATATTTATAATGGATATGCATTTTTAATTTAATTTTAAAATTGTTCTTATTTTATTTTGTTGATTAAATTAAATTATTTAATAGTACTAAAATGTGATGACTAATTAAAAATTTTATTTATATTTAAATGCATTTTTAATTTATACACATCAGTGTTTAATTAACAAACTACAAAAATGATTTTTAAATAACCATTATTTATGTTATGTATTATGTTAATTTTATCTTGCATTTATTATGCAAAATAGTTATTTATATTATAAATGTTTATAAAATAAAAATAGTGAAATTCATTTTTTCTATTTATTTTATATTTACTCCATTGAACTATTTATGGCTGATGTAAAACAAGTTTTGATTTTTTTTTATGCTTGGGTAAAATTTTAACATCAATTATGTTTATCAATACTTATGGAGGTTTGTCCTCTACAGGATATGCTTCCCAGATATGGATGATTAGAGGAAGTCAAAAAAGAGCATCTATTAGGGGGTTTGTAGTGTTAGGCGTAGATAGCCTAACTGAGAAATTGTTTTTGGAATAAATTGCAGGAAGAAAATTCCAGGAATAAGTCCACGGGTGAGAAACCACACCTCATCAAGAGGGAACATTAACGGATATGAGGGGGGGGGGCATTCTGTTGATGAATTTCTAAAACCAGAACATTAACCGTAATGGAAAGAACATGTGTAGAGACTTGGTTTGCGGCCTAAAATATGGAGGGTGAAGGAGCAACAAAAAGTATGGAATGAAACCCAGGGGGAAGAAGGAGGAAATGCATGCCATGAAGATCATGGAGGGTTATTGTAGATGAATCTACACGAAAAAAGGCTTGGGGGGACAGAAAGGGAATGCGAACAACAACAGCTTCAGACACCTCATAAAAAAATGTTGTTTTATTAAAATGTTTTTTTTTTCAATAGTTTTATTTTGAAGAATCTGAACTCAAATCAAATAAAAGGATTTGATTTGAAAAAAAAATTGCCATGTACTATTAATTTTGAAAGAAGAAGCTTAAACCTAAGGCTGAATCTAATATGTGTGTACACAATCAACAATGAAGTACAGTATCAGTAACAGAAATCGTTAAGATTCTGTCATTTAGAGAGAGAGTTACAATGTCAACTCATAGGTCTAAATTATATTGTTTTCTTTTTAAACGAAGTTTATGGTTAACAAACCTTTAATTCTAATTTTTTTAAAATCAACAATAAATTATATTTATATTACAATAGCATTTCTGAATTGTTATGTACGGTAGAATTATTACCTTACCTAGAATCTTGTTGAAGAGTTAACCCTATGATTTAAGTGAATTCTTGTATTTGTTTGCTTCTTTATTAACTGATTTATGAGCATCAGTATAATGAGGAAACAAATCTTGTTCGATTCTTTCAAACCATGCACTCAGTTTGGGTCTTCCATTTCGAGGGTCATAACCAGCCATTTCTACGAGGAATAAAAAAAAAATGTATTAAACAATAAATTAGAATAATAGCTTTGATTTAAAAATACTAATTAATTGAATAATACAAGAGTATAGGCACAATGAAATTTCTGTTCAGTGCTTCTGGGTGCCTTGACAAAAAGAGTTGTAAGAGGTGAACACAAACAGAGTCTTAACATTTTACTCTTACTTTATGCACACATAGTACCATTTCTGTAAATTAAAAGCCCAGTATGTTTTACTAACCTGTATTGTATATTTAAAACCCTTTCAGTGCCGAAACAGTATTTAAAAGTTTGATCTAAAGTGCCATTTAATTTGAATAAGGGTGTCCAAAAAGTGCCAGCCCTTATTTCAAAAACTTGCAGGCATAAGCCTGCCATTGCCAACCCAAATTTCAACGTTACAGAAAAATACAATTTAAATTTTGTGTTCATAAAAAAAGGAATCGTTATAACACTAAAAATATTCAAAATTGTTTTTTTGTTTTTTTAAAAACACATCGACAGCTTGGTCATTAGCAACTACTGTGGGTTTGGGTACCTTAACGGTGGTTTTAATGTGTTAAAATTTCCAGACCCTAGCCGGGACCTTTCGCTTTGTAGGCATTATTCCATTAACACTTAGCCTGCGAGCATTGTCAATTGACAACGAACGAAGTTTTGTGATTTCTGCGGATGTCGTCATATGACGACGGCCATTTTTAGTTGTTTATAAATGGACTACGTCGCTATATGATGACGATACATCACTTTGAACGAATAGTTTAGATATTTTAGTGCTTATTTCTACTGTTAGATGTCTCTGTTTAACTTTTAGTTTCTTTGTATTTCATGTACAATGTGGTCGAATGAAGCGCGTAGGTTATGTCTGTTTGTTTACATCGTAGCGTACATATTATTTTTAGTTTATTATTATTAATATAGTTTAGTGAATTTATTAAGACTTTTCTATAAAAAAATGTACAGTTTAGTGTGATAAAATATTATTTTATTCAATTAATAGTGGTGTGTAATAAGAATTTATGTGGTGAAAATTGTCAAAAACCAATGAATTGTGTTTGACTATAGTGTTTTAATAACTTAACATAGTGTATAGTGCATTACACCATTTTAAAGAAAAAATTTCATAGAATAAAACCATGTAAGTACCAAATTTATAACTATAATACAACATTTACTGCATGATTTCAAAAACTTGACATTTTACAGAAATAGGGTATGCTGGAGTGAATAGAATAGTACATAATGACTCAGCAGGCTAAGTGTTAATGTTTGTTTAAAAGCTTTTTTGGAAATGTACGGTTATCTGGACGTTGGCACTTAATCCATAACTTATGGACGTCCAGTAAACCGGATGTTATCACTACGTAAATTTATATCGACGTCCTGTTTTCTGGACGATGGTACTGAAAGAGTTAAGCACTGGTAACTGAATGATTTAGTGACTAGAAAACAGAAAATACATAAGCATAAATAACACTTGTCAAAGCTTTTTTTCAGAAAACAAGTTTCAAAGCATAACTAATGGCTATAGAATAATTACTAATAGATTTTCTAATGTAGTTACTTACACCTCTTCTTAATTAGTTATTTCAGCATTGTTTTTTATGGTGTATTATTACCAGTACTTAACATGTGTATTTACATCTCTACTTCCTTTATTGACAAATTTCTTAAATATTTAAGCTGATATTTATTGTTGTTTCATTTATTGAATGACTGGCTGCATAAACAAATTCCAACAAAATTTTTAGGAATTTTTGGGTAAATAGAACGACTTGAATATTTCCTGTGCAACATTAGTTCTATCTAGGAAGCTTTTGAAGTTCAACCGAAGACTAATAACTTTAAGATGACAACTCATTAAAAAAGTTCAAGGCTTTATTTCTATTGTGTTCGATAAGTAAGTAAGCAAAATAATCCTTATATAGATGAATTATTTCTTCCTTAAAGGAGAAATTTAAATATTTAAGTCAAAGACATGTATAAATATTGTGGTTCAAAATAGGCAAAATGAGATTATAGTAGTTCTATGATGAAGAAACAATGACAAACTTGCTAAGTTCTGCCTTCAGGTTTCCCCGAGTTAAAACTTAATATATTTATACTTTCTCTTGTCTTATATGAATATCCAGAGATCGTTTTCATGTCAATTTTTTGAAACTTGAGTTTTCACCGGGAATACTTGTTTTTAGGCCCCCTAAAACCAAAAACATGTTTTTGCGATTGGTCTATGTGTGTGAACAAAATACCTCAAGAACAGAATATCGTATGAAGTTGAAACTTGAAACATTAGTGTTAGGTATAATGAGGGGACCCACCATGAACAATTTCATCAAAATCTGTCAACTAAAAAAGGTGTAGTTTATTCGTGCAAATTTTGTGATTTCTTTCAAAAATGACTACAATTTTTTTTTTAAATTTGCCACATTTATTACAATTATTATGCTCTACAAGATAGGGTAAGTGTCATGTCTGCTGAAATTCTTGGGGGCGTACTCTCATGGTAAAAAAAGGGTTTTTTCAAGATTGCAACCTTAATATGCACTTTGGGGCAAAAATGTATTAATTAAAGATGTAGGAAATTATAAAAACCTAAAACTTTTATTTCAAGTGTTTTTTCTACGATGCTTAGTTTAATGACAATTCAAATAATGAATTTCGGTATTTTTATTTTCTATTTAGTTAATTTCATTTTGCATCATTCACTCATGATTAAAATTAAGTTGTTTTTTCCACATACATTGTTTACTAATGATTAAACATGGATTATACTTTTCATTGGCAAGAGTAAGTTTGTGAGCATTTCACAGAAGATTTTTTTGCCACTGATCAATCATACATTTTGTGATGTATAATATTACAAACTTAAAGATGCTTAAAATAAGATGCATCGACTTCAGCAAATATGCAGAACTATACACCGCACCTTAAAAAATAGCACCAGCAAAAACACGAGGGTGAGATTTTATAAAACAATAGCAGTGCCGACTCTATTTTATGACAGTGAAACTTGGGGGTTATCAAAGCGAAAGGAGAGTACATTGCAAGCATCTGAAATGAAATTTCTTCAACATACGTATGGGTGTAGTAGAGAAAATCATTACAGGAATTCTGAGATAAGGAAAGAACTTAACATCTTCTACATAAACGACAAGGTATCTCAGAACAGAATGCGGTGATTAGAGCATGTGAACAGAATGAGGGAGGATAGGATACCTAAGCAGACACTGGGCCATAAGCTGGAGGGCAGGAAGACACCCGAGAAAGAGATGGGCAGATTTGAGAGGGTCGGAACAGGCAGAGATGCCTAATCCTTGAAAGGCAGAAGAAGAAGGAGAAGAAGAAGACTATATTACAATGTGTATATTTTGTAAAGTAATAAAGATTAAAATTATTACTTGGTTGTTCGAGTTCACAAGCACCAAAAATATCAGCGACAGTAATATTGTTTCCACATATGTATGGAGTATCATTCAACCATAACATCTCCATTTTATCACAAGCATCTTCCATTTGTTTAATTGCATGATCAACAGTTTCTTTACTTGGTTGCTTCTCAACTGGTAAACCTCCTATGGACTGAAATGAAAGCTGTAAAAATACCATAAAATTAGTAAAATACTGTAATCAGATAAAATTAAAATTCAAAAATATTTTATGCAAGAGTGTGTTCGAATTTGATTGTTTAGTGATTTTGCTCTCCCTATCTCTGAACCATCTCACTTCTACTTCTCTTTTGACATAGTGTCTTTTTCCCAATTCATCTATAACTGAACCTATCCACTTCACTTTTGGTTTGCCCCTTGGTCTTTTTCCTCCAATTTCGAGTACAGCATATTTTAGGCAATCTAACTTCCTCTATCCTAGTGAGATGACCAAACCATCATAGCGTTGCCTGTCAATCCCTAATTGTTTCCTAACTATAAAATTTTTCATTTTATCTCTTCTTGTCTGTACCCAGTAATACATGTAAATTAGTAAATTATGAACTCTCTCATTTGCCCATAACAGACAGGTGGAGTTTTAAATTATTTGCTCTCAATCTGCTAGTTCCACCAAAAAATAGTTCTGTTTCTGATCACATGGTCAGCCAGTTATATGACTACAGCATTTAAGAACAGAAGAGGTAGAGGTGTAAAAGACACTAGTCAAGAGTTATCTCCTCTGAGTGTATTGAATTTCATTATACAGCCAGACCCTTTGGTAAATGAAGTGAAGGTGTCATTTGCAGTGTGGAAAGTAGATGCTTTTCAAAGGGTCTATAAAATGCTGATAAGTATACTTTTCCAGAAGGTAATGGCAAAACACCTCACTCCTCGTTTTACTTAGTAAAGCTTCAACAGGTTCAAACCAGTCTTTTGGCTAATGACCTAAACAATGCACTCTCATACAAAATAATTTTGAGAGCAATAAAATTCAGTACAGAAAAGTGGAGAAATAAAATAGTATTAACATCAGAAAGAACAGAAGTTTAATAGCCAGTATATATAGGTATCAGAAGGACTAATGTCCCATAGCCGAGCAAGTGAGAGGGAGATATGTGGCATAACTACGCATGCGCTCAAAGGTCTTTACCTTTATAATCCAGATCTGAAAACACACTACAGTCATTATCTTGCTTGTTAGTTTACTGCATGCATAAACGCTTGCTCACAACAATGAGTTAAATTAAAGACAATGTTGTTGGAACGGCGTGTATGGCTTGTGCGAGTGAGAGCGTTATGCATTCTTTCACTCCCACGGCTAGAGGACATTAGTTCATCTGAATACTGTACAGATAAGGGTCAGTGTGATAAAAAAATCAGACGATTTTCTGACATTTAAAAACTTAATCAAAGGTAATAGTTTATCATGTATAATACGTTTCTCTCCACGAAGAGTACTTCTAATACAACTTACACTAACAAAAAGTACTCCATCAATATTATAATACAGTTCACTAAATAAAGTGAGTTACTTTGATAATAAAATAAAACATAACTTCACTTTTCATACGTATAATCTCATGTTATGCACACAAAGAGTGAATACGAATGAGAGGAAACAAAACTAGCTATCAAATCAGGATTAATGATAGTCATAAATAGAGAGCATAATAATCTATGCAAAACATATAATAAAATTATTGGTCCTCTTTTCAATCTCATGACGTAGCTTATTTTTATAACTACTTGCTGATAACATGTAAAGATATAAACTACTACATGAATGGCCAGACTGTTGGTGTAGGGGTCAGCGCAACTGGCTTCTATGCCATGGGTCCCAGCTATACGATTCCTGGTCAGGTCTGGTGTTTTTACTTTCTCTTGCCTATATGAATATATAGAAAGAAAAGTATTTTTTTCATGTTGATTTTTAAAAATCGAGTTTTCACCGGATCTACACGTTTTCAGACCCCCTGAACTCAGAAAACATGTTTTTAGAGAATGGTCTGTGTGTGTGAACAGAATTTTTCAAGAACAGAAGATTGTACAAACTTGAAACTTAAGTTAGAAACCACTAGAGGACCCCCGACTTTAACATTTTCATCAAAATCTGTCAATCGGAAATAGTAGTTTATTCATGTCATTTTTTACTTTTTGCGATTTTCTCTCAAACTGCTCCTACGGTTTTTTTAAAAATGGCCTCATTTACTAAATTTTTTATGTTTTACAAGATAGGAGAGGCGCCATGTCTGCTGAAATTCTTGGAGAGGTTGTTTTCTCATAAAAAAAGTTGTTTTTTTTAAGATTACGACTTTAATAAACAACGCAAAAATGTATAAAATAAAAATGTATACAATAAAAGTTGTAGAGATTTTAAAATCCTACAACTTTTATTTCAAACATTTTTTTTATAACGCTTAGTTTAGCGGTAATTAGCGATTTTCTGTTTTTTTCTCGCAAAAATGTGCAAAAAATTAATTTTTTTAAGATTTTAGCCTTAGTATGAATTTTACGTCAAAAAAATAAAATCAAATTAAAAGGAAATTAAAAGAAATAATTTTATAGGAAATTAAAAGATCTACAAATTTTATTTAAAGCATTTTTCTCTACAGAGCCTAGTTTAGCGTGAAAGTGATTTTCCATATTTTTAAGCCAAACTGAGGTTTATTTTCATTTTGAGTCTTTCACTCATGATTAAAATAAGGTTATGTTTTTTGTTTATTTCTAATGTTTTATTACTAATGTTAGGTTATATTGTTCATTATTTGGATTGGCAAGAGAAAGTAGTGTGAGTGTTTCACACCAAATTTTTTTAATCTATAATCACCTCACATCATTATCTACGCACAAGCTAAGGCTTACGCAGGCATAACGCTGGCAATTTTAAAAATTGTCATCAATCATTTCGTTTAGTCCGTCAGTCAATTCGTTACACCCAGATGTCAAAAACTACAAGAGATAGCAACAAATGGTTTTCGGATTCGTATTCCACTCAAAAAGTTAGTGGGAATAAATTGGGTTTGAAGTTTCGGTTTTGACCAGAAGTGGCCCCAAACTGGAAGTCATGAAATCTAAGTCGGAATTTGAAAACAAAAATATTGTCATTTGATTCATCTTAAAGGGTAGATACAGAAATCATTGGGTTTGAAGTTTCGGTTTCGACTGGAAGTGGCCAAAAACCCGAAGTCAAGAAATCAAAGTTGGAATTAGGAAACAAAAATAGTGTCATTCAATTCCTTTTAAAGTGTAGATACAGAAATCAATAATGGTTTTTGTCATAAGTCAAAGACAACCCTTTTTAAAAATTGTCACCTTTTCATGAGATATGTCGTCTCATGAGAGGAATTTTTACACAGTAAAATAATTGAATTTTACTTACAGGTGAAGAAACATAGGAAAAAAATTATTAAATAAAAAAACAAAATTCTTTTCTGCTGCCTCCCAGAGCTTAGAATGCTAAACTGTGCTGCACACTGAAAAGCAGAAGGTCCCAGGTCCAATCCCCAGCAATAGTCTAGAATTATTAAATGTTAAAACCCACCAATCCTTAATCCTTAACAGTAACCTATGGTAGTCGCAAAACCACAATGCAGTTTATGTGATTTTGCATTGTCCCTACATACCCCTAAAAAATTGGAGATTTCTAGATGATACTCTAATTCGGAATTCCTCCCTTGCTAAAAACCCGGGTTGGTTGTAACTCGGAGCTTGCTCCACTCAAGGCTGATCCCCTTTAAAAGTCAATCATGGAAAGGCTTTTACCATAATTCCACCGTCCCGGCCACAAACAAGACGGGTAAAGGCTACATCGGATTCATGCTAGCTAAAAGATAACAGCAGATCGGAGTGCCTGGAATCACCCTCAACACAGAAAGAAAATTTCCTTCTCAGGACATTTAATTAGAACACCTCGAAACAAATTGTCAAGGCGAATTATAGAAAAACTCTGGGAGAGTAAAAGTAACATTAGGTGGATCATAGAAATTAAGGAAGATTTGAAAGAACTTGGAATAACAATAAAAGATTTACAAGAAAAAAACAGATAAAATCAAGAAATTGAAAAAGAAAATACTATGTTACAACCAAAAACAAATAGACAACAAGAAGGAAGGGTGATTTCTGAGACAGAAAGACAGGCAAGATCTGAAAGGATGAAGAAATATTGGGAAAACAGGAGGCTAAAAGACCCTTCTTATGGTTGACTAAAGTGGTCCCATGCTGGCTGGCCATAAAAGATAACAAAAATATATATATATATTTTTGTTTTCAACCAACATCTTTCAAAATATACTGCTATCTATAAAACTTAAACAGTACCTATTTCATTACTTCACCAGAGTATAAAATCAAAATTCAATAAAAATAGAAAATACAATTAAAAACTACCAAAAATGTTTAAATTTACCTTTTAAATCCTTAAATACATTTAATATTTCAGTGTATGCTTTTATTGATTAATCATCATTCTAGGGTTATTTTTGTACAAGTTTTTTTTTAGATAAATCTCCACAGATAAAATTCACACACACACACACAAACACATACATATATGCAATTCTATTGAATAAAATAACACAAATTTTTCACCTACTGTGCATTCCTCTCAGAATATTTCATGAAGAACAGTAAATGAAAAAAATAAATTGGAACAGAAATGTTCATTCATTAAAGTTTTCAAAAATTAAGTTAATTTTTAATACCAAAGGTGGTTTTAATGACAACATGACACAAATATAAGTAGCTTCATGACAGTGGCAAGTCTTATGTTAAAACAGAAAAAAATTACTTACTTTATGAAAAAAATATAACAAACATGGATATCTCAATTCACTATGATGCCATTCAAGAAATTCATCAATCTCAGCTTGTTTTTTACTGTCTTTAGGATACCAATGTTCAGCAATATTTTGTTCACGACATAAATACCTTGCAATCGCCACACTGAAAAAAATACAAAAATAATTAATTAGTGCTCGATTATTTTGTACAGCTTATTAAATATAATAGTAAATATTTCTTCTTCTTCTCGTCACGAGTTAGGCATTTCTACCTGTTCCGGCACCCATCTTTTCTTCAGCTTGCCAATATCTCTACTTCCCACTGGTTAGGTATCACCTCACTACCCTAGGCAAGCGGCTTTCTGGCATTCTATTTAAATGATTGACTCATTGGGCACAATACTATTTTATTTTTTCATTGAGTGAAAAAATTCCCAATTCTTGCCTTATATCTTCATTTCTGGTTCTGTCTAGTCTTGTGCAACCCTTGATAGACCTTAAGAATATCATTTCGGCAGTTTGGATGTTTATTTCCTCCCTTTTTCTCATCACCATATGTCACTGCCTTATGTCAAGGCTGGAACTGCCACCATCTTATAAAACTTTAACCTTGTCTTTTTTTTGCCTCAGTGTCCTATGAATTATCCCAAATATCTGATTATTACCTGATATCTGAACCGGGGTTCCATCTGTCAAACCATGGGGAAGGAGGGACAGGAGAAGTATCAACCTTGTTAAAAAACCAGGATCAATCTGGCACCGGATGGTAACACCCTGTTATAGGGCCCCTTCCTAGGGTTACTAGACGAAGATGGTCAATGGTCTCGAAGGCGGATAAGGGAGGAATTCCTAACAGTGAAGAGGGCAGAAGAGCCTAGGGGAGTAAACTCCGAAGGAAAATCAAATGTGAAAACTGGTTAACAGTCTCAAGGCGGAGGAAGATAGATTCCCAACGGTATCGAGAGCATAAGAACCTAGGAGGTGGGTCTCTGAACGAAATCCAGGGTGCTAAATGTATTCAGGTGTCATGAGATGGCAGCCCTATCACTAAACTATCCGACAAGATATTGGTAACACATTTAGGGGAAATAAAAATTACTCCAAGCGCTCTAAAGGGTCTCAGAAATGGGACTGGCAACAATGGAAATAAATATTTCAATATTATAATTATTCAAGTGATTAGTTAGCATAATAGAACCAGAATTCGATAATATGAGTTTTTAAAAAAAAATTATTCACCTTTCTTCAATGCTTTCCTTTTCGTTTTTCTTTAATTTCTTACGAGCACTTTTGCAGTGTTCATCACTTCTAGAAATATTGTAAAGAATGTATCTTTCTACATTTGTCAAAGTTTAAATTTAGCCTCAATTAAATATTGAATTAATTCATTTAATATTAGATAATATATTTGAAAAACGAAAGACTAAGTAGTCTACATTGTAATTCACTAATTAAGAATAGATACTATGAAATATAGCATTATCATTTTAAAAGCATTACTCTGTAATAATAAATAATCATACAAAATTTAGTACATTGTTATGCACCGGTTGGACAGAGAGATGTGGGACGACCTCGGAAAACATGGATATAAGCTGAGAGTTTCAAGTTTGTGAGTTCGGAACAGGCGATCGCCTAAGCCTTGAAGGAAGAAGAAGACAAAATTAACCAAAGTTTTTCTTATAGAGTACAGTAGACTCCTGTAATTTGGCATATATGGGACAATCTTTTTGCTAGATTATTGAAAACAACGGATTAGTGGAAATGTACATGAAACATGAGAATTACTATATATAAGTGTCTATTTATCAAAAAAAAGATAAATATATTGTATATTGGAGGCATTTTTTAAATTGTCATCTATAATTTTGTTTTGTCCATCCGTCTGCCTTTCACACCTAGTTGTCAGAAACAAGAGATAGCAACAAATGGTTTATAGATTCGTAATCTATATAAAACGTTAGAGGGCCTAAATTGGGTTTGAAGTTCTGGTTTTGACTGGAAGTGGTACAAAACCAGAAGTCATAAAATTTAAGTCCGAAAAGAGATAGGCTTTCAGATTCGTAATCTACACAAAATGTTAGTGGGCCTAAATTGGGTTTAAAGTTCCAGTTTCGACCGGAAGTGACCCAAAACTGGAAGTCAAGAAATTAAAGTCGGAATTTGGAAATAAAAATAATATCATTAGATTCCTCTTAAAGAGTAGATTCAAAAATCATTGGATTTAAAGTACTGGTTTCGACAGGAAGTGGCCCAAAACCGGATGTTAGGAGATCATAATCTGAATTTGGAAACACAAATAGTGTCATTCGATTCCTCTTAAAAAAATAGACACAGAAATCACTAATGGTTTTTGCTATAAATCAAAGGTAACCCTTTTTAAAAATTGCCACCAGCCATGAGACGCATCGTCTCATGAAAAGATTTCTTTCACTTCTAATTAATGCATAAACATAAAATTATAATAATATTACATAGGTCAACAATTTAAAAGTCACAAAGTAATAAAAACACTTTAAACTTGTTTTGTAATTGCACTATAACATTTGAATGACACTAATTAACTCAAAGAAAATAACTATCAATGATTTTCTGTCTCTCAGCAAATGAACATTTCAAAACTCTTTTCTGAAATTTTTTAATTACCTACCAGATTATCATCTCATGGTTAAGTTTTTTTCTGAAATGTTTTAACGCACCTAAAGCCTAATGTCACACCGTCATTGTACGCTTCTTGTAGTAAGTTTTTTTAATAACTTTTGGAGAGAGAGGATGATCATTTGCCTAGTCATTATTATCATACTTAAAAGCCCAAGTCTAAATTTGGAAAATGTTGTATGGTAGCTGCAGAGTTATTAATACACTAAAATAGTTTTAAAATGGAAATTATGGCTTACCTCTCTGTTAAAACTAAATCATTAACATTAAGAGCTGGTACTTTTTGAAACTTATTAACAAGTTTGTAATCCTCTTGTAGATGTTCTCCTGCAATAACAAAACACAGAAACTTTTAAAATATGCCTGCTGACTTGCAGTAATTTACAGTCATTGAAAATTTACAATTATAAAATAGTTACACGACTATATTTACAAAAGTGCCACGGAAAAGTCACCGGGCTATTTACAGTTTCTGTATGAACGTATTGAAGTTTTGTATTGGCTTTCTTATTTAGTCTTATCAGTGACTGAAAAAACTTATGGTAACTTGCCTTTAAATAAATTTATATATTTCGCTGTATATTGGACATTATTAGAATCTAATAATATTTTTATTGCTCTCGAAGGTTGTGAGAATATGTAATAGTAATAGATTAACGAACCACTTCGACACATTTCAGTTAAGTTTTAGAAAATACACTACAACAAGCAGCAACTCCAAAGCCTGTCAACAGAAGATAAAGACTAACCTCAAAAAAAGTACTTTGACAAAATTCAACAAAAAAAACTTCTGTTTTTCCAAAAACCGTAGAGCACCAGATTAAAAAATGTTAAAAACAAGTCAAACAATGATGTATTAGAGACATAAAAATGTACGAGACCAAAATGTACACAAAAATATCCCGACATCAATGTTACCGGCAATCATTGAATCCACCAATGATCGATAATCATCAGATCGATAGCGATACGTGATCGATATCTGTACCGAAGCTAATAGAAATCTTGCATACTGCCACCAGCCGCCATAATTAAGTTTTCTCTTACTTTTCTATTCTATTATATAGTTTTATGCACGTTCTTTTTCTATGTATGAAATATTATTTTTGAAAAGTTATAATATATAACATAAATATATGAATGAAATGAATCTATAATGCATTAAAACATTGGTACACAAATAAATGAGAACTAAAATTAATTTGTTTTTTAAAACAACGAGATAACCGGTGAATTTTGTTACTTAACCGGAGAAATTTGTCCTTGTTATTTTCTCAAGAAAATAATCAATACATAGATATTTTACTTGTAACTTTATAAAGGGTGTTAATTTAGGAATGTTTCAATTATGGTAAAATTTTAAGTCACGAGAATGCTTTTTGTGTATGGATGGGCTGTGAGGAAGGGAAGAGAAAATCTGCAATGCTGCCAACCTCAACACTGGGACACTACAATTCATTGCCGCGCAATTACTTATACAGAGCGTTTCATAACGTACTTCGGGATTACGAAAATTCAGTACATAAAACATATTTCACTTATAAGAAAGAAACAAGTAATGTTCAAAAGAGCATTTCAAATAGTTTTTCAACATATTCTGGGCAGTTAGTTAACCGTTTGCTCGCTAGGCGTTAACAATAGAGAAAATGACTGCCACGGGAAGCGAGAAGTCGTTTTGTGTGTTAGAATTTCGCGTGTCAAAGTCAGTAGTTACTGTGCAACGTGCGTTTCGTTTGAAATTTAATAAAGATCCACCTAGTGACAATTCAATTCGTTCATGGTATAAACAATTCAGTAAAACTAGTTGTTTATATAACGAGTGTTTCAAAAAGGACGCACTTCGAAGTTTGAGAACGCTAATTTATTACATTAAGTAATTACAAATTATACGGTATGAAATTTATTACCTTTATAACATTCAGATTACCTTTAAAACTTCACAATTAATGTTCAAAATGACTTCCTCCGCTTGTAATGCAAGTTCGGACACGTTTCATAACATTTGCAGCCACTTTTCGTAGTGTTTGCTCATTAATGTTTGTAATCTCACTTTCAATATTAGCTTTCAATTCTTCAATTGTATGAGGATTGTTTTTAAAAACCTTACTCTTTAAATTCCCCCAAAGAAAAAAATCCGTAGTAGTAGGCCTAAGATCTGGGGATCTTGGTGGCCACAATCCTTTTGATATCACACGATGGCCAAAAAATTCTCGTAACATATTCAGCGTTTCAGTAGAAGTACCGTATGGCACGTTGCGTTATCCTGGTGAAACCAACAATCTCGATCGTGTAATTCTAACAACGCTATAAATTGTTCAATTAAGTTGCGGTACACCACACCATCTACAGATATGTCAAAAAATAAAGCCCAACAATACGACGCCGGGAGATCGCACACCAAACACCAATTTTACGTGCGTGTAGTGGACGTTCATGAAATGTGTGAGGATTATGAGCGCTCCATATTCGGCAGTTTTGGCTGTTGATGTAACCATCCAAGTGGAACCATGCTTCGTCAGTGAAATAAACACGATCCAATATTTCAACACCGTTGTCATTAACAAGAGAACGTATCCAATGACAATACTGTAGTTATACGTTTCACACGGTCAACTTCTTTCAGTTCATGAACGACACCGACGCGGTAAGGATGCAGATTTAATTTTTTTGTAGCCCTTAAAGCGGAAGATAGTGATAATCCAGCCTGTGAAGATAACTTTCTAAGTGATTTGCTGGGTGAACTAGTCAAACGTTGTTTCACATCGCCCAAAACTTGTTCTGTTAACACTGATGGTCGACCTGTGCTTTTCCGATCCTGTACACTGCCAGTCTCACGAAATTTATTAATCAGACGCGATATTGTGTTGTTATTAGGTACTTCAGAATTGGGAAATTTTAACTGGAACTCTTCTTTCACTCGTTCGTAAGATTTATATGCGTAATAACTTTCAATAATAAAAACACGTTCATCCTTTGAAAAAAACCATGTTTGAACTTATACAGACACTACAGACACAAATGAATACTGGGATAGCATTAGTACATGTCAGTAATACATAATGGGTCAACAATGAGTACGGTAGTGCCAACTGTTATTTGGGGGGAAAAAAATATTCCCTATGCAGAAAATATTAACCCTTAAACTTCGAATGCGTCCTTTTTGAAACACCCGTTAGATACAGTAATGTATAACATTATACAATATAAGCCTATAATGTATAATGGTAAACATATAAGAAGTCTATAACATGGTAAATAATGGTAAACATAAGAAGTGTATAATGCTGTACTTGTAGCCACCTGTACAGCATTATACAGTAATGTATAAACACAATGTTTATATAGATAGAGTAGAGCGTCAGTTATCCGAACTAATTGGGACCAGAGCGGTTCTGATAATCAAATAGTTTGGACAATCAAACATGCTAAATTCTGTAATTTTTTCACTAGGCTATACGATAACAATGTAATAAATAACCTAAACGGTAGCAATAATAAAACTAAATATTTAATAGGTTAATAACGGACTAATATAAACATAATTTTTAGTGAAAAAACACTTATTTATTGCATTTATTGGAAATATAGAGTAGCTACTAAAGATTACAAAAACAAACGGATAAATACAGAATTTCAAAACTGAATAAATTATTGAAATAAACTACGGTAAAATCCTTAATTAAGTATTTTTAATGCTCTTGTACATACTCGTATACAGTAATTTTTTAAAACATCTTGAATTTTCTTTTGAACTAAGACTAAACTTTTTGTAGCAACAATATATCTCATTATTTTTACTAACAATGCTCCATTCAATAGCACTAAATTCAGGCTGTTGTTTACACCATAGCACTACAGTTTCTGGAGCAGAAAAAGCCTCTGCATGAGTAAATATGTATTTTTTTCCATTGATGGTGGTCCAGAGAATTGAAGATTCGAATGACTGACGTTAAGATAATCGATGCCCTGTGTATTAACAAGTGCAGAGTTGCAAAATCAGCAGTTCTTTCTAAGTGTATAAGCTACCTATTAGACATATTGTTATTGAACTTTAACAGAGAGAAAAAGTAACCTATTGAACCGTCCGCTCAGGACCGATTAAAAAAATAACTGTCACTAAATTTTTAAATATGAATTGTTCAATTTTATTTGAGCTTCCATAACATTAACAAGGTAAGGAGATGTTTATATTTAGGCCTATGGAGTATGTTTAAGGGTATTTAAATGGAGTAGAACCTGTCTCATCCGGACTAATATGGCGACCAGCCGATCCGTATATGGAAAAATTCGGATAAACCAAGGTAATTATAAATAGTTAGAGGCCGAGAAATAAATAACAAGAAGTAGTTAAATGTTATCCTCAACATTTCTGTTGGTTTAACATTTGTGTTTGTACACTGTATTCTTTAAAATAAAACTACTAAAATTGGTTAAAAGTTTTTACTTACAGTACGTCTACATCAGTACATAAGTTACTTTACGCCTACTAGAAAAAGTTTGTGATTTTCGTCTGCTTTACACACTGCACACATTTTTTTTGGAAACCATGTCACTCAATCTTTGTAATGGCATCACTTCAGTTTCGCTTATTTCGTCTTGATGTTGAACATAACTGATCAGAGATTCGATGGTCTTGAATGCCTCAGAGTGACTCATTACAGGCTTGTTGCTATCCTCTTTGGGTTCAGAGATTTTCTCATCGCTATTGCACACCATTTCTATGATGTTACTGTATGCAATTTTGTTGAATTAATGTCCACTTAAAACCTCTGAGTAACCACCGCTTGACTTCATCGTCATTGATTTCTTAACACCCAGGGAGGGCTTTTACAAGCTCTGCAAACTGTCAAACGACATTCCAGCTGCAACTTTCACTTTTCCATTCCTTACCATTTAACCGAAATTAAAAAGTTAGTTTGGAGATACGTCCAGATATGGGAGGGTCCTTATATCACAGGTTCGGATGTGACAGGTTTTACTGTATTTATTATCGACTGAATTAAAAGGTTCTTACAAAACAGAAGTAGTAGGCCTACGGTTCTACTTCTGTTTTGTAAGAACCTTTTAATTTACTACTTAGGCATATGTAGTAAGTTTATTTATTGTAATTAATTTGAAGACTAACTAATTTTGCTTAGAATGAAATTGCTGAAATACTCCTCTACATATATGCTGAACTTATTCGATCTTACCATGTTAAGATGGTTTTCGGTTTGTGGGGTTCTCGTATCTCTTTTATTTGGTAATTAACCTGAAGTTAAAGTAACAGAAGGAAGTAATTAACTAGCGTAACGTAGTAAGTGAACTGTTAGTGATGGCGAGGGGTGTGCTATGGAAGATCTGATCACTCCCTTGTAACTCCCACGGCTAGCTGATACTACTTCTGTTATTACTATTACGAACCTTGTGATCATTGACGCTACTTTGAACGGGACCAATTATCAAAGTTAGCTCTCTTCTAACCTAACCAAAAGAAACAAAATTACTCATCCAGTGATAACTTCATTTCCAATACATTAATTTTAACTTTAAAGTTTATACTGTTAATATTTGACCGCTTAAATTTATGGCTATAATTAATTTCTATGATGAAGTGTATTATTTCCTCACTCAATTATTTAGGTAGGCCTAGGTAGAATTTAACAAAGTACCCATTTCATTTTACTTACTTTGATCGTTTTATAACGGATCTGGAGTTTAATCTTAAGGGGTTTCATAATAATTATGACAAATTATTAGTAGACAAAAATTAGTAGACAAATTATTAGTAGACAAATTATTTGTCTACGTAAACGTTTGAAAGAAAGAGTTGGGATACAAGGAATATGCCAAAACTATGCTTTCACGTTTTGTAAATACAGCCAACTCCCGATTATCCGCGATAATTACCGGGAAGACGATCGCGATTAATAAAAATTATATTAAAATCGCAGTTAATCAAAAAATGAAACTTTAAGATGGGAAAAATATAAGTAGGGGCTAAATGGCTAAATACATAAATATGTATTTATTTAATACATAAATAGGTATATATATATATATATATATATATGTATTACTGTATGTATATGTATATACTGTATGTATATATATGCATTGAATTCACACGTTGTACTGTATTATTATTTCTCCTCTGAAAGTAATGAATTTCATTATACAGCCAGACCCTGTGGTGAATGAAGTGAAGGTGTCATTTGCAGAGTGGAAAATATGTGCTTTTCAGAGGGCCCGGCATGCTGATAAGCATATTTTCCACTCAGTGAGGAAGGCAAGGTAAACCACCTCACTCGTCGTTTTACTTAGTAAAACCTCTAGAGATTCAAACCAGCCTTTTGGCTGATGACCTAAACAACAACAACTGTATTATTACTGTAAGATAATCATTTAATATGTATTAATTTTTTTTATTCGTAATTTATATGAAAAAATAGCAATAAACCAAGCTTTAAAACGAGCCGTACCTAAAATTTCTATGTTTTTTACTTGGTGAGATACGCGGTTCCAAACACAAGCTTCATGTTTCATTTTACGTACTATAGTACACTGCCCATAACAGACAGGTGGTGTGTCAAATTTTTTACACTCAATCTGTTCGTTGCAGGGCTAAAATAAATAGTTCTGTTTCTTGACACATGGTCAGCCAATTAAATGGCTGAATCATTTAAGAACAGAAGAGGTAGAGGTGTAAAAGACACTAATCAGAGTTATCTCCTCTGAAAGTAATGAATTTCATTATACAGCCAGACCCTGTGGTGAATGAAGTGAAGGTGTCGTTTGCAGAGTGGAAAATATGTGCTTTTCAGAGGGCCCGGCATGCTGATAAGCGTACTTTTTCACTCGGTGAGGAAGGCAATGGTAAACCACCTCACTCCTCGTTTTACTTAGTAAAACCTCTACAGGTTCAAACCAGCCTTTCGGCTGATGACCTAAACAACAACACTATAGTACAGTGACGTCCTGAACAACTAAACAACTTGTACGGACAACGAGATGGCGAGGTAAGTGAAAACGTGCCGACTTTGATAGTGCCAATACAGTTTCAAAAAACATCTGCTGCTCCTTGTCAACTGTGTGTGGGTGTTATCATTGCCACGCTCCGGAAATACGTAGTTTCCAAAATGTAAACATCATGTTCGTTTGATTTGTCTCAGAGTTAAATCAAATTCTATTGGTTTAAATCAGCACCAGTGGGACGTACTCATTTTTTAACAGTACAGAACAGTTTGACTGAGGAGTTTCGAAGAATGGGGACAAGGGCTTCTATTGGTCTAAATCAGCACTAGGGGAACGTACTCATTTTTTAACAATACAGAACAGTTGAGGAGTTTTAGTGGCAGTTTCGTTTGAATGGATTTTAGATCAAGATCAAATTTTGGGAGCTCGGTGTGTATATTTTAACATTGTATTTTTTCTTAACATACGTCGTTCTCAAAGGACATTTTATCTATTTTAATCAGGTTCTATGTAAAACTTACATAATTTTAAAATCATTTTTGTATTTTTATAATGTAGACTATAAATATATTTTTCCATTTATTTATTATACGAGGGTAGGCTGATAAGTAATGCACACATGCTTGTAGAAGACAACTAAATAAACTTCAGTAGCGCGCCTGGTGGCATGTGGAAGTACTATTTCTCCTCTACAAGCCTGCGCAGTTTGAAGGCGTTGCTTTCATTCAGTTTGTTTTGAGTAGTGGAAGTATGGCGTCGTGTTCTGGTGCTATGTCAACGAGAATTAAACAACGCGCTGTTATCGAATTTTTAACTGCTGAGAAAGTGAATCCTAGTGAGATTTATCGTCGTTTAAAGGCTGTTTATTGTGACGATACTGTTGATAGGTCTACTGTGAATCGTTGGGTAATAAAATTTCGTGATTGCCAACCTGGAAAAGCCTTAATTGTTGACAAAACACGCAGTGGACGACCAATCACTGCCTCAGACGATAATCGTCGCAAACTCATCGATGATTTGATTCAAAATGACCGGCGAATCACTCAACAGCGTATCGCAAACCAAATTGGAATATCTAAGGAACGTGTTGGCTTCATTATTGAACAATTGGGATACCGTAAAATCTGTGCACGATGGGTACCACGCCGTCTGACAGACGAGAATAAACAGCGTCGATTGGAATGCTGTGAACAACTTTTGAAGCGCTACCGTGACGAAGGAGACGACTTTCTTTTGAATATTGTGACGGGGGACGAGTCATGGGTTCATCATTACGATCCCGAAGAAAAAAGGCAGAGCGCTGAATATCGTCATCCACATTCTCCTGTTGTGAAAAAGTTCAAAACACAACCGTCCGCAAAAAAAATTCTTTTGACTGTGTTTTGGGATGCTCGCCGAGTTTATGTGACTGATTATCTGGAACGAGGGGCAACGGTAAATTCTGCTCAGTATATACAGACTCTGAAACACCTCCGACGTCGAGTTTGTCGTGTTAGAGGCAACCTGGCGCCAATAATTTTGCAACACGACAATGCTCGTCCACACACTTCGCGTGCAACTGGAGAGGCTCTGAGAAACCTGAAGTTTCAACCAATTTTACACCCTCCGTATTCTCCCGACCTTGCGCCTTGCGATTTTTATTTTTTTCCTCTACTGAAGAGAGACCTTAAGGGTAATCATTACAGCTCGGACAATGAGGTGAAGGCAGCTATTGCGTCCTGGGTTCGAGGAAAGTCGGAAGAATTTTTCAGTGACGGAATGAAAAAACTTGTTAAACGTTGGGAGAAATGTGTAATGCTTAACGGTGACTATATTGAAAAATAAATAGATAATTTGGTAGGTTAAGATTTGTACTTTAATTTGTTATTTACCCCATCTTGCTATTTCTTTTTGTTCGTCTTCTACAAGCATGTGTGCATTACTTATCAGCCTACCCTCGTATATATATATATATATATATATATATATATATACATATATATATTGAATTTTCTTATATTAACATTACATCGTATAACATTAATACGTATTTGTTTATTTCATTATTCTACATCGGATGAAACTTTTCCCATCATCTGTTCTCGTTATTCGTTCGAATCCATGATTTTGGAGTAATTATTATTTTTAATATTTTTTCAACCTATTGTGCGAAGTGCAGTAGTTTGTTAATTATTTATGTTACAAGTAAAATGGGGGAAAATAATAAATCATTTTTTTTAAATTCACCCTGTTGAGGAACTTCGCCTCATAAAAGAACACGCATGTGCATAAATACGTAGCTATGTACGCCATTGCTAGTTAAGAAATAAATTAAAATGTCTATACATAAATAAATAATAATAATAAAACAAAAATGTTAAGTAATTTCAGACGAAGAATTTATTTACGTATAAAGAAAATAATATAATAGGTTATTTTTACAAAACTAAATTAAATTTAAAAAAGTAGAAATTGAAAAAGCAGAGAGGAAATGACTAGGTTAAGTGTTAAAGGATTGACAAAGGACAAAAAATGCATCGAAGAAATAACTTATAGAGAAATCTTTTCACTACAATGAGACTTAAAAAAGAGTTTGCTTTTGTTATTTATAACAATCAGAAAAATCATGGAGTACAAGAAAGTAATTTTTAGCTAGTTTATTTATGATTGAATAAATTGATTGTAAATATATCTTCCAGTAATGTTTTGTATTGGTTTAAATTAAATTAACTTTATTATTGCTTAAAAAGTTTGTTGTAGTTGTGAAATTTTTGTTGGTGGAAATTTTGAAAATTGTTATCTATCATTTTCCTTTGTCCGTCCGTCCGTCACATTCTGATGTCAGAAACTACAAGAGATATCAACAAACGAGTTTCGGACTAGTAATCTACATAAAAAGTTACTAAGCCTAAATTGGGTTTAAATTTCGGTTTAAAACCGGAAGTCAAAAAATCAAAGTCGGAATTTGGAAACAAAAATAGTGTCATTCGATTCCTGTTAGAGTAGATGCAGTTGTTTCAAATTATGAAGATAGTAACTTTTCCCCTGAGGGATATTTTAGATTTTTTTTAAACAACTTACCTGTTTGAAATTAAAAATTTCCTTCTATAACTTTTTTAATTGGTTTTAAATAATTTTTATTGTTGTAATAATTCATAGTATAATGTTACATAAAATATGTTAATAAAAAATTTATTTATTTCGCATAAAGTATTTTACATTATTAATATTTATTTAACAATAAATTTTTTAGAACGATTTTATCTAATTTATATAAACGCGGTATAAATAAATCAATTACTACTTTAAACACTTGATATAGTAATTTACAAAATTATGAAAAATTCCCTCTGGCAATAACGAATGCAGTACAATAATAACAAAAAATTCCCTCTTTAATTACTTCATACATTCCCTATTTGAACAATACTGTCTTAATAAATTGAGTATCAGCTGTTTAACAGCTGATTTTCAGAGATGAAGGTTCCTGGTTCAAATCCTAATAAAGGTAGTTACTTTTACGCGGATTTGAATATTACAGAGTGGTTACTGGTGTACTTTGATGGTTGGGGTTCAATTAACCACACTCTCTCAGGAATAGTTGGCCTGGGTCTGTACAAGCCTACACCTCATTTACACGTCATACACAACATCCTCATTTCATTGGGTCATGGGGTTGCTTATTGTTCTGAGTTGAACAGATTGCAACTTACTCACACAGATTAAAAAATAAATTGAAGCTACTGTATAACGCAACTCAACCCAAATGGCCTCTGAGATGCGCACACCAGCTGTGTGAGAAAGAGCTATTTAGAAAGAGATAGACATACTGTGACGCGCTCGGTACAGTCTAATTGGAAATTTAAACTAAGTTTCAGAAAATATATTTTATTCCCGGCATTAAAAACTAAACTACTCGGAAAATAAATATTAATATTTACCAGAAATCAACGTAATATTTAATTTAAAATCAACGTGATATCGAACTAGAACTTATGTCACTCCAAGTTAACTACTCACGCTGTAAGATTGTACAAAATAACATCGTTGCTGCTGAGATAGTCGGCTTGTAATTAGAGTGCGGACTGTACCTGACGGCTCCACGACTTGTTCAAGGTCAGACTTGACTACTGTGCATCCACCATTAAGAGGCCACTTGGTTTGAGTTGGGTTATACAGAAATCATAGGGTTTGAAGTTCTGGTTTCGACCCAAAGTCAAGAAATCGAAGTTGGAATTTGGAAACAAAAGTAGTGTCATTTGATTCATCTTAAAGAGTAGAAGAAGAAATCACAAATGGTTTTTGCCATAGGTCAAAGGTAAGCCTTTTTAAAAATTGCCACCAGCCATGAGACGCATCGTTTCATTAAAGATATTTTTATTATTATTATTATTTTGCTTTTACGGCCATATTAGACCACTCAATAAATTTTTGGAGGCTTTTCTCCTAGCCCAGTAATCTCTCATCAATTGGGCTCTTCTTTCCCGTTCTGCTTCTGAATAAATCACCTTTATTTCTATTTCTTTAAATATAGTCTCACTTTGGTGTAATATTTTCAATTTATTCGTTTTTTGCCTTAAGTCTTGTTCTGTAATCCGTAGTTCCGCAATGTCTTCCTTGACCTCTTTTATCCATCTTGGATGTTGTTTGGATGTAATCAATCTTTCTACCAGTTGTTTTAAAACTCTGGTCTCTGGTGTTCTGAGAATGTGCCCGAAGAAGGAAACTCTTCTTCTTCATCTTGTCTAGTATTGAATCCGTATGTTTGTATACTTGCTTGTTTGGCAACAGCACCCACATCCCGTCTTTCTGGTGTTTCTTACCAATACACGCTCTTAGAATCCTTCTTTCTATTTTCAGGACACCTTCTATTTTGCCTTTCAAGCCTTTCAGATTGAAGAGGGTTTCACTGCAATACGCAACTTCCGGCTGAACTACTGTTTTATAATGTCTTAATTTGGTCTGGATTGATAGTGACTTCTTATTGTATGTATATCTAGTTGTAATTTTTGCTCTGTTTAGTTTGTTTCTTCTTTGATCCCAGGATTCTTTTTCTTGATTGTTATATCTGATAATTTCTCCAAGATATTTAAATGACTCAACCCTTTCTATCTTATTCTCGTTTAAACTAATTTCGTTTATCACTAGTGGGTCTGTAGCCATGAACTTTGTCTTTTCGTATGAAATTCTTAGTCCCACTCTATTTGCGATCTGTTCTAAAGTTGTTATCTGTTCTTTTGCTTCCGCTATTGAAACTGCCATGAAAGCCAGATCATCGGCAAATCCTAAGCAATTTAACGCAATTTCATTATTTTTCCTTCCAATTTTAACATTCCTAGGGTTGGACTTCTGCCATTCCCTCATAATGTATTCCAATGCGCAATTAAAGAGTATAGGGGATATTCCATCTCCTTGCCTTAGCCCTGTTTTTATCTCAAATGATTGTGAGATTTCTCCTCTGAATTTTGTCATGGACTTTGTGTTGGTTAGGGTAAGTCCAATCATATTTACTAGTTTTGGGTGGACTCCTAAATTCCTGAGGATCTTTAACATTGTTGGTCTGTGTATACTATCATACGCTTTTTTGAAGTCTATAAACGAGATTATTAGTTGTTTGTTTCTTCTTCTGTATGAGTCTATCAGCAGCTTTAATGTTAGGATCTGGTCCGCGCAACTTCTCCAAGGCCTAAAACCTCCTTGGTATTCCCCCAGTTCTTCATTTAACTGATCTCTTATCCTGTTGTATAGGATTCTAGAGAAAATTTTATAAGTACAATCCAAAGATATTTTTAATATATTCTTTTAAAGAAAAAATATTCTTAAATTAGTCGTGGCAGTTGATATGATGTGTGGAGAGTGAGGATTACCTATAGTCGTTGCAAGTGATTACCAGTTGGCGAAAATGTACTTTAAATTCTACATAGGCTACAAGATTGACACGCGTATTTATTTTTCAATCTTTGGCCTACTACACCCAATCCAAAGGATTTTAATCAGCTTAGTAGCCGCAGAAAGCTATCTAGCAGGCGAGACCACAACCTCTAAGAGGCCAAACCCAATCGAGTGGGTGCGGATGTGAGCCGCCGGGCGTCCCACTTTACTTAGTAGATCTACTCGTGTCGGCGTCAGCCACGTTTGACGAGTCGCCGTCGAGCTCGTCGCGCCGCTTAAGTGCGACGTACGTGGCTTTACCACACATGGATGTACATACGGTTGCATCCATTCACCTAGATAACAGACGAGTATAGGTTAGCAGAACCGCAGTTTTATGGGCACGCTCTGTGTGGTCCGGGACGATTGTGTGGTCTGGTACACGATTGACAGTTGGCCAGTAACTGGTCTGTACTTTCAAGGTTAGTCGGGTAGTGTCAGTACTATTTCTGTGGAATGGAAGGTACACGATCGTGCGACGCAAAAAATCAGTATTACAAAAGAAGCTGCGTCTTAGGACAACTGTAAATAGTCAATTTTTTGTTCTTTTTTAGTTATTTAGCTTCCGTTCATTAAGGAATAGTACCTTAGGCCAAGTTCTGGTGCAACAGCAGATATCAGGGTTTTACGATGGAATTATTGAAACAAGAACATAACCAAAGCCAAAATAATTCTATATTTTAATTAGTTATCGAGATGTTTTTCTAAAAGAACACTCAATTTAACCCTCACATTATGCTGAACTTCTGAGAATTGTTCACGTGAATTTCAACTGGGACACCCATTGTGTTTGTTTATGTATGACTGTTAGACAGTCACCGTACAAAGTTTTTGTCCAACCGATCTTACTTAAAAAAACAGCTTTCTACCAGATAACTGACTAGATTGACCCGAAGTCTCCAAATAGTTTCTTAAAATTCAACGAATAATATTGTTTCCTGGTTGATTAATTTATTGCCGTACTTTAAACGAATTTTGTAGACAGACAATAGTGTTATTTAACATTTTGTAGTAAACAAATTTTCTTCTCTTTTCTTTTGATAGCTCTCTGTTTGGAATAAAATATATCTCAATACTAAAATCTACTAGCAACTTGTTTTGTATTCAGTTTTTCATCCAAGACATTTCCTTTGAACAATATAAGTGATTTAAGAAGCGTAATAAAACTTTTTTATTTTTCTCTGCATTGAAGAATGTTTACTCTCCTTTATTTTTAAAGTACTCTTATGAAAGAAATTGCCAACTGTCAAACCATTCAATTTCTCATAGAAGTATTTTGAAGATATTGTTTTCAGAAGAAAAACTTTCTGTAATCTCTTATCAAGAGAAACAAGTGGAAAATATCTGAAGAAGTTATGTTTGATTTTTTTTTTGTTTCATTGAAGTAAGATTTTTTTATTAAATTTAATAATGTAACTATCTAATTTTTCTGGAAGCAGTGCCAATTTTTGACTTTGCACCAACACAAGCTTACCAAATATCAAATGGGAATCTTGAAACATACCACCGGTTAAAGAAGAGAGCAAAGAAAACAAGAAGAATGGATAAAATATTAAATGTTCCTTAATAATCCTTGATTTTGTTTCAGAATATAAGTTGCTTTAGAAATTTCTTCGTTTTTTTGGGTGGGAAAAGTATACTAATGTAAATCCTGATTAAATAACAAAGAAATAACCCTTTTAGGTCAAGGTTAATCCTTGGCATTTGAAATTTAACTTTCACTGAAATTTGAAATTTAACTGTAACATATTTGTTAATTACGGCTTATGTGTTGGTGTTAACTAAATTAAATTGTGAAATATATGATGGAGGACTAATTATATTGGAAGAACCATGCATTGGCATTACGAATAGATTTATGTATTGAATGCTGCCAACTCCAAGTGTCAGTGGATTGCGGTGTGAAGATAATAATATATCAACATAATGAGTTTGTTTACTGGAGTATAGCCTACTTAAAAACGTACGACCTGCAGTAACTTTTAATAACTTGCGTATTACTTATCCCTAAAATTATTAACCTTTTAGACGAACAAAACAAATTTTGCTGAGGCTCAAACACTTTTTTATAAAAATGCAGCAGCAAACCCAAAAAATAATTAACGCTTATGCACTACCGTAACTAACTCTATTCAATGCTAATTAAAATACAGTAGTACTATCAATTTATTAAATAGGCTACTATCACTGTTTATTATATAAACCGTTCCAAGGAAGGTGGAGGGTTGTTTGCTGATGTCAGATCAAGTGGCCAGGCGGCGGGTTTTAGGTTGGTAAGGCGGTTGCGGTCTCCTTGGGGCTGGACGAGGGCGCCTCAATTGAGTTCAACACTACTTCCTCCATCGCGAGGGAGTGAACATGAGTTTTTCTCACCGCCTCGGATAAAAAAAAAGTTTAATATAACAAAAAATTAAAACACGTCATAAATTAAGAATAGCAAGTTCTGAAAGATTTACTAGTGTCACAGAAAAACACAGTAAGAAATTGGCTTTGCGCATGCGTTAACTGAAGACTGGGGTAGAGTTTCTCTTCTTACTGTCACTTTGTGATGGTAGAAGCAGCGTCTGCGATGGTTAACAGCTGAACCAGCAGTAGGAGAATAATATTCGTGCACAGTAGTGGGACAGGTGAAAACCGTACAAGCTCAGCAAGTCTTCAGGTTTTTCAAATAGTAAAATAATAGTAGTCACTGACTAGCTACTTTAGAAGTGGTGACAAGAGAAACTTAGTTTCATTTGAATTTATGATCAATGTTTTTGAAACCGTATCAATATACGATGACAGATTACTGATGACGTTAGACATAAAAAATTACTCTCACCCTTCGTCCCGCATTCATGCGGAGCTGGCGGCTACGCAGTAGATTAATCGTTAAAGCGGGTCATTCACGCTACTGCATCAGGTCGCCTTGCAGGATGGTTGTCGGTCACACACAGTCCTGGAAATGAACCCTGCACCACTTTTTCAGCTGGAACTTTCATATTTTCTCTCATAATTAGTTCTTAAAGTATCTTTTTTTTCTAACAGTGTCGATATTAGATGCACTGTTGTATTGCTTACATGTTGTTGTTTAGGTCAACAGCCGAAAGGCTGGTTTGAACCTCTAGAGGTTTTACTAAGTAAAAGGAGGAATTGAGGTGGTTTACCAGTGCCTTCCTCACTGAGTGGAAAAGTACGCTTATCAGCATGCCGGGCCCTCTGAAAAGCACATATTTTTCACTCTGTAAATGACACCTTCACTTCATTCACCACAGGGTCTGGCTGTACAATGAAATTCATTACTTTCAGAGGAGATAACTCTGATTAGTGTCTTTTACACCTCTATCTCTTCTTTTCTTAAATGATTCAGTCATTTAATTGGCTGACCATGTGATAAGAAACAGAACTATTTATTTTAGCCCTGCAACCAACAAATTGAGTGTAAATAGTTTGAAACTCCACCTGTCTGTTATGGGCAGATTGCTTACATATGGTTAACAATTCTTACAGTGCAGCTTTACTCATGTTTCTATTTGAATAATTAAAGGATATAATGTCCTACAAACCAATGCTCTGCTTATCTAGTTCAAAAAATTGTGATAAACCGTCGTTTAAAGTAGCAAAAAGGTTTTAAAAGAGTACGCTCTGATAAACAAAATCGCACTGACAACTCGGAAAAAACTGGAAATAACTCTGCAGGTTATCTGGCCGGACGTCAACACATTCACGTAGTGAACAAGCAGACTGCACGTGCGGGGGGAGAGCTGGCAGGATGCTGTCGGATGCTGCTGGCATCCGGCTTCCCTATGTAGAACGCCTTGCTGGCCGTCAGCTACATTCACTATCCTGTATCTTTCCGGAGATCTACAAGCCAGCCTGCATGCAGAAGCGTGAATGACCCACTTAAAAGTCCTTTTCAGGTATTCCATAAAAATGTTATATTCTGCTTTGACAAATTTTGTTTTACTTACGTCTGTTATGCTCATTAAGGTTAATACAGAGATGTTGAGGAATAAAAGATGAAAATTAGTAATGAAAAAATATCAGACCTGATCGAGAATTGAATTCGGGAACCCTAACATAAAAGCCAGTTGCTCTGACCACTACACCAATATATAAGCCTAAGCTTTAATAAAATGATTAAAAAATTAGTTATTTGTAAAAATTAGTTTTACACATTTAAAGTAATTACACGTAATGCTCTCCTGTTTCATGATAAATATTTAATTTAACTTAAGAATTTTGAATTTGAGAGAATTTAAGGTTATCGTATTTCTGTATGCAAACATATCGATTTATAGGATGATATTGAAGTATGAAAGAAGATGACTGGAATAAGAAACGTGACTGACAGAATGTGTATGGACACGTTCTAAGAATAGAAGGAAACACCTGACAAAGAAAATTTTAGTATGTATCTATTCTTCAGAAGAGAAGAAATAGTTCGTAAAAGGAAAGGACTAAAGGTAGATTATCGTAGATAAAGCAAGATGAAAGCTAAAAGTGGTGAACTATCAACGTCGACGAGAGAGACACGAAAAAGTGATCTCAAGAGAGACAAAATTTGCTGTAAGAACCAGAAAAAATTCCTTCTAAATTGAACGAAACTCAATATTTCACTTATTGTTTTATTTAGCTAATAAATAATTTTCCATTTAAAAGTTTTTTTATTATTTTTTCGTGAGTATGACCTTAATAAAAAACTAAACTAATAAAAAAACATTTTTAGCTTGCATAAATTTATTGTATTCCGTAAAATAAATTAAAAACTATTTAAACTAGACGAGGTTCATAGCTGATCATCAAAAACTGAGGTTAAATAAGAGTTCCGCAAAATTTACTGCCAGCGGGGTACTGCTAATTAATAGTGGTAGACACGGGGTGCGAAGTAATAGGACTAAAGTTAAAGGTGTCCGTACCACCTTCTTCATCTTCCTAATGAGCTTCCCCTTTTTACTAACGACCTGTTTGCTTCTCGTTAGATACATGTACACACAGACACGATTTGTTATTTTTATCACTGTTTGTAGCTAAAAAAGAAAATTGCATTAATCATAAAAAATAATTTTTCTTCGTGATTTTATCGATGATTATTTTCTTTATTAAAATACACAGGAGCGTCGATTACGCTCTGAATATCACTGACGTCCGAACGTCAGTCATCCGAACAATATTCAATTATCCGGACCACCATCGATGGAAAAAATAAATTATTATTTACTCACGCAATGGCCTTTTCTGCCCTATACTCGGTTTCACGTTCAGAATGCAGTACAGCTGTTATGAGAACCCGTTGTGTTATCAGGCGTACGGAAAACATCTGGCACAGCCAATAAAATAACCCTCCTCCGCCAACACTATCTGAAGGTCACTGACAAAAATAATTTGAGTTTCGCTTACCACGCTCTAACAAGCTCATTTCAATCAAAAATTTCTGAAAAATTACTTTCGCTTCTTAATGAATTGTATTTCATTATGTTATATTTTTATGTTATTATTATACTCTGATATTTAAATAAGATACGCTCGTACAGAGTTGGACGTTTAAATCTCGTCACATTTTTTGCGTTTCACTTCATATAAATTTTTTCTATCAATGACGACATATATGTGTTTTTCTATTTTGTTATAAAATACAGAATTTTATCTGTAGGCCTAATTTGATTTGTGATCATATGTTAGACGGAAATAGAAATAATTAATGAGTTTGAAAAAATCTCTGTTATTTTTTACGTTATTCAATAGAAGTTTGTAAATGAGTTCGTGTTGTGGCGCGGAGTCGATATTTTTACTCAAGTGTATTAGCGCTCAAACTCCCATGTAAAATACATTGTTTATGGACTTCCCGTACTGCATTCTGAACGTGAAATCAATTATAGTAATAGAAGTTTGAAGCAAGTAGCTAAAAATTAAACAATACTTTCAATAAACAGCTGATAGACGTTATGAGTTATAGCAGAACAATTAGTGCTGCCATAGTTTTGATTCGGAGGGAAATCCAAATTTCCCTTAACTTTTTGACTTAACCTCGTAGGTACCAAAAGAGGACGGACACGAATATTTTCATCAAAATCGGATTTTCATCAACGGAATTATTTATTTATTTCCTTTATTACTCCCCCAAAAGAGCAAAGCCCGTGCTTGGAGGAGGATTACGCTAATTACAAAAAATACATAGCACAAAATAAACTACAATAAAACAATAATAGCACTGATAAAAAAAAACACAAAAAGAAAAAAACAGTTAAAACCGTAAAATACAGTAAAACAGTTAATAATAAACAGTTAATTAGAATCTAGTTTATTCGTGCGATTTCCCCTTCTTTGCGATCTTCTCAAAAGGATCTCCTACATTTTGTTTCAAATCGACTTATTTACAAAATTTTTTGAGCTCTACAAGAAAATTGTTGGGAGCTGTTCTCTCGTGGTAAAAAATAGGTTTTTAAGACAGTTTTCCTTTCAGTAATCATTATCTTAAGTTTTACTTTCTTATTCAAAAATTGTAATACTTTAACTCGTCTAATTACGGGTTCCTCGGCCTTACTTTTCCTCTCTTGCCCAACAGCTCGCTATTCAAAATATATAATAATTTATGACAAAAACCTCCACCCTATCACTATCTATCAAGTCTCTGTCTAACAAGCAAATAATTTTACAATTTTATTCAAATTTTCTAATTATTATTTTATTAACAGATTATAAATTAAAGTAAGAAAACAAAATGTTTACACGGTTGATAAATTGTCTCAGACACTAATTTTAGGTGAAGTGAACAGTGTCTATTTCTTTTTAAGATTTACTTTTTAATTATTTTATTCAAATTATATAAAAACATTTTACAGAGTTTTGTCATTTTTAGTTTGGCTACATTATTTATTAGTTTGCTTACTTTATTCAGCAAATGTATACTAAATATTATACTAAAAATATTATGTTTTTTAAATTTAAAGAAAACTAAAAATAAACATTTTTACGGCAACTTGTTATACCATGTCGATGAGTTTGCAATTCCTTTGATGCTCAAATGTCAGTAAAAATTAAATATTAAGATGCCTTTTTGTGTTCTGAATTTTTTCCTTCATTTTTAGGGTGTATTTCCAAGAAGTATTCCCGTGAGTAAATATAACTCGATCTCATCAACATTGGGGATCTAAAACCTTCTGGGAATAAAATTCGAAAATTATTTAAAATATCAATTTAATGTTATCGAAATAATTTATGAAAATAAACAGATTAATAACACTTTATCAAAGTAAGACACAAATAAATAATTAAAAATATCGAATTTATCGTCATAAATATACGGATTAGTCCTCCTGACCTGTGCCATTTTCAAACTTAATACTCTGCTATTTTATAAAGAAGTTGGGATGACCATATTTTCCGAGGTCGTCCAATAGCACGGTGTCCAGTTGGCTTGTAAATAACGCTTGCTTCGGTGTTCGATCATCTGGCAACCTTAACAAGTGAGTATACCACTCTTGCCTGTATTTTCGAACCCCCTGGCACACCAAGTTCATACCTAATATCTTCATTTTGTTTGTGGTCCAGTTAAAAATACACTAAAATTTATTTATTTATTTATTCAATGATACTACACTCTTTTTCAACTTAACAGAAACATAGTCTATAATCCTGCATCACAGGCAACCAACAGAAGCGAGTTCATTCAGCCATTACTCGCCATAACCATTATTTTGTACCAATAATAAATAATATATGAAAGCAAATCAAGGAAAAGGCAAAGGATGAAAAAAAAACAAGAAATAAAGGTAAACTTTATTAATTTTTTTTATTTTTAAAAGGTCTTAATAATCTCATCTCTTTCCCGTAACAGACAGGTGGAGTGTTAAATTATTGGCACTCGATCTGCTAGGTCCAGGGTTACAAAAAAAAAGTTCAGTTTCTTATCACATGGTCAGCCACATATTTGACTGAAGGATTTAAGAACAGAAGAAATAGAGGTGTAAACGACATTAGTCAGAATTATCTCCTCTGAGAGTAATGGATTTCATTATAATACAGCTAGACCCTGTGGGGGTGAATGAAGTGAAAGTGTCACTATGCAAGATTCTGGAGTTTACATAAATCATTCTAGTAAATGTTTCGGTTCTATAAATCATTGCAGTTGCTAATCGCAATGCTACAATGCTACTTTAAAACAATCTTTAGAAATTTTTTTTAATAAGGCAACGTTGAACTTAATATTGATTATCAAATAACTATATTTAAAAAAAAACCTTGTAAGCGTCTTTTAAATATGTTCACAAGAGAAAAATCAATAAAAACACTTTTCTTCTTAGTATACATTTTCTTTTCTACAGAATGATGATGTCTTGACATTAGAGTATCGAGAAACATTCAGCTCTTATCTAAAATTGCTTTTATCTTCCTAGAAATATTTCATTCTACATTATTTAACCGCACAACCTTTGATGTATATTAAAGTAGTGAAATACTAGCATAAAGAATTACTCACATAATAATTAATATATTGATTTAAATTGCAGATTTTAAGTTGGGCGTAAAATATCACTTAAAACCACAGCAAATAAATAGAGTTTTAAAGGCGTACTACTGTAATATATAAAAATAATTACTTAAAACATATTTTTCTGTGGTTGTTTTATTGAAATTAAAATTTAATAGGTGGCAATTTTAAAAATTGTCGTCCATCATTTTCCTTTGTCATCCGTCCGTAACACCCAGATGTCAGAAACTACAAGACATAGCAACGTAACAATTACTAAAACATGAAATAGACACAAAAAGTTAGAAGGTCTAAATTGGGTTTAAATTTCTGGTTTCGATCAGAAGTGGCCCAAAATTGAAAGTCAAGAGATCAAAGTCATCAATTTCAAGAGATAGCAAAAAACGGTTTTCAGATTCATGATCTACCCTAGTTGAATTATTTGCACTCAATCTGTTAGTTGCAGGGCTAAAATAAATAGTTCTGTTTCTTATCACATGGTCAGCCAATTAAATGACTGAATCATTGAAGAATAGAAGAGGTAGAGGTGTAAAAGACACTAATCAGAGTTAACTCCTCTGAAAGTAATGAATTTCATTACACAACCAGACCCTTTGGTGAAAAAAGTGAAGGTGTCATTTGCAGGGTGAAAAGTAGATGCTTTTCGGAGGGCCTGGCATGCTGATAAGCATACTTTTCCACTCATTGAGGAAGGCATTGGTAAACTACCTCACTACTAGTTTTACTTAGTAAAACCTCTACAGGTTCAAACCAGTCTTTCTGCTGATAACCTAAACACAATCTACACTAAAGGTTAGTGGGCTTGGATTGGGTTTAAAGTTCTAGTTTTGACCGGAGGTGGCCCAAAACCGGAAGTCAAGAAATCAAAGTCGGAATTTTGAAACAAAAATAGTATCATTCGATTTCCCTTACAGAGTAGATACAGAAAAGAGTAAATACTCTTAAAGAGTAGATACAGAAATCCCTGATGGTTTTTGTCATAGGTCCAAGGTAAGGCTTTTTTAAAATTGGCACCAATCGTGAGATGCGTCGTCACACGAAAGGAATTTTTTATATATGTTATTTAAATTCGTGTTCTCTGTTACTTAAAAACATTGATCTTGTAAATCAAAATTAGTTGAAACTTAAAAACATATTGTAACAGCTCAACTTAAAGAGTTTTTCTTGAAGTACATCCCTCTGATGTTACTTAAAAATTATAAATAAATAATACAGTAATTTCTACAAGTTTGTTAGATATTTTTTGAAAGTAAATTATAGTTTATTAATTTTTAAACCAAAACTAATAGAATTATTCTATGCTGCATAAGACCAACTGGACTGTTTAAATTTTTATTCGATTACACTTTGACGAAGTAGTTTAGTTTTCATTAGAGATTTAATTTTAGTACATCCCGTTTATAATGTATATTACGAAATTAAGCAGTTATTCTCAAATTGAGAAAAAAATTAGTATGTAATCTATTTTTTTTAAATTATTGTTAACTTCAAAAGAAGAAGAATACGATATTTGAACTAGACATTAAGAGTTAAAAATACAGTGGTAACAATGTGGCTGTCACCACGAACGTGGGGGTGAATATTAAAAATAAATTGACCAAAACTTTTAGGTAACTTTATAAATCTGAAATAAATTTTACAACATGAGAAAGAAAGGAATTGCCAAGAGTAAAATGTAACAATTTAAAACAACGCCAATTTAGACAGAACTTTTGAGTGGGAGACAATGTCGTAGGTGGGTAAATTGTAGGTGGGGATTAGAATGTTGAAATATTTGAGTGAAACAGAGGGTAAGGAATTCTACAGTAATAGAATAAATTCATGTTTGACAGTATGAAATAATATATAGCAATTTAAATTATTTATAAAGTTGCAATATTATTGTGAGTATTTAATAGTGCAGTATGATTTACCCAGTTAATAAATCGTATCAGTAAATTTCCAGTTGATCAAACCCGAATGTGACTTGTTTGATACCCGCAAAGATCGTGAAACTTTTTTCAACTTTAATGTCAACTTTCCAGGCTGTTCGTTACTTAAAAGAATACTTATAAGGTACTTACGAAATAAATAAGATACTTATAAGAAGAGTTTGGTTTTAGTTCTCGAGTAAACCTTAACGTTAAGTTCTTTACTATCGAATGGGTTTAAAGTTTTTTTTCAAAGTTACCGAGTAGTGTTAGTGAATTTCCTTCATGCGATTCTGTTAATTTATTATAAATTTTAATTATTTTTTTTTTGGTTTGCATTAATAAGGATCTCTTTCGGATGCTTCCGTGTGGTAGTTATGGTTCGGCCCTAAACTATTCTGGACTGTTGGTCCTTAGTTCGATCCTTTACTCAAGCCTGAATAATTTTTACCACTTTAAATTCGATGATAATCTTTATTAACCTATTGTAACTGCTAACGAAAAGGTAACTGATGTGACTTTAAATCGTTTTAAAACCGAAACACCTTTTTGTAACAAAAGTTGTTGAGGATTTACGTTGTTAATGAATGTCTCGGTGACTCAGTCAGTAACGTAATTGAATCCTAACCCAAATATTCCGAATTTTTGTTTGAGATTGTTGACTAAAACCTTATCTATTTTTATCCTGTTTCGTTCACTAAAATACAACCTAAATACTCTGCAGTAATCGATATTCTCGTAAATAGAAATGTTCAACAACTTTTCCATTACTTTTATCTTAGTCTTAAACAGCCAAAATTAAGGCTTTTTATCTTCAAATTTATTTTTTAAAGCTAGCTGACCCTTTTGAATTAATTCGCACAAATATACAAATTTATTCTGGCAAAAATAATCTCACAATTACATTAACATTTATTATAACGCAATGTATTGTATCAGTATTATTTATGAATTAAGATATGCACCTAAATGAACTATTCCCAACACCGTAACGACCCTTCAAAACAAATTGAACTTCATAACGTCGCCACCAGAATAGTAGCGCCTTTGAAAATTTCATTCAATTATTTTGTTATTTAATTTGCAATATCTCGTTACCACTTTTACCAATTTTGTATTTTTACAGAATCCTGAACGTGTCTTCCATACAAACTTGTAATGTTTTAAAATATCCTTTCGAAAGAACTCTGAATTTAAGGACAAACAGAATCTCTATTTAAAATACATTGAACCAGATTTTGAGTTTTAAATACAGTAATGATAGATTTTGGAGGTGTATTCTTCCGGTTAGTTTTGCCTACCAGATTGAGGAACGTGGAGTAATATTTACGCCGTGTACTCATTGGTCTTGTAAACTCGAAGATTAACACGAAGACAACCAAGAAGTAAAGGTTTATTAAATTAATAGTAAAAAATAAAAAAAACCATGAAATATCTAATGATATTCTAATGTCAAATATACTTTTTTCAAAAACTATTATGCTGTCCTAATTGTTCCTTATCCTGTTAAGTGGTTGTATAGAAAATCAGCTGAAAACGTATTTTTAAATTTTTAAGTTTTACCTAGAAGATGAGTCATAGTAGCTGTGGGTGGAGATAAAGTCTTCTACTATTTATAAATTTTCGGTATCAAGATTAATTTGGTTATAATTAATTTTTTCATTTGCAATAATTGACGCATATCTTCAATAATAGGTTTAAGCAATTAGAATAATCGTTGATTTTTAATAGGTTTCTGACAGTAATAAAATTTTATTATGTGAGTGCTTTATGGGTTAATTAATTGACTTATTGATCTCACAATATTTTATAAAAAATCTAAAGTAATATTTTAATAGATTGAAAAAGGAATTGCAATTTTTCTTTTGTAAATAGAGTCAGACATTGTCCTTCTCTAGTATTTTTCAAGTGCTATTGAAACTGTCTTGTATACGGAGATACAACCTATATTTTATATTGCTGCATTAAGAGTGACGGTAAATCAATAGATATGATGGTATTATATTTTTCTACTGTAACAATTGTTTTCTTGCTAAAAATATTTTTCTTGTCTATCTTTACTAATAATAATTTTAATTTTTATGAAAATTAATTTTATAAATGTTTTTACAATTTTAAAATATTTGTAAAATATTTTCCGAAAAATATAGTACACAAATATTAAAGAATATAATTAATTACTTACTTTACTTCCTACGGATAATCCGCTTCTCGCATACCAGAACGCCATCGATATCGTTCGATATTTATCTTTTTTCCCTTCCTTGTAATCTTTCCTAAAATTCTTCAATTATAGCAATTTCATCGGCGTATACTATAATGTTAAGTACTGTAATAGGAGACACTTATACACACAAACAATAACGCAGACGTACATACAAATGACAAACTAAATACGATCACGCATAACATAAACATACACATTCACACACTCAAAATAAACAACAGATGATTTACCACCCTCAGATGCGAGCAACGAGAATAATAAAAAAAAAAATTTAAAATTTAAAATTTAAACAAAAAAAAAGAACATATTAATAAAATGGATTGTTACTTCATTCTATTTTAAAAGTTTTAAGGAGTGAGGTGCAATTTACAATTTTTTAAAATAGAAAAAGGTTTGCGAATTTTAAAAAAGATTATTTAGAAATAATAAACAATTTTAGAAGATTTGCTGGAGCGGATTTTAAAGAAGTTTTAATACATTTTAAAGATTTTAAAACTTTTAATACTTTTAAGAATTTTATGATATTTATCAAGAAACTTTAATAAAGAGCTTTGAATTTTTTGAAAGGAATTTTATTTACGAACCTCTGGGACAAAAAAAATGGTGCCGTGACCAGGATGCTTAATGAAACATTCCAATAAATAAATTCAGTAATATCATATTTGGGAACGAAATTAAAATAATCAACAAAAAGGAAGGATTCATCAACAAGAAATCATCAAACATACATAACAAGATTAGTCAAAGGCCAAGAAAAAGACAAAGAGAACGATCAAAAATAACAACAAATCTTCTAAAATTTATAAAAAAAAAAAACTGAATTATAAAGAACTCGCATCTGACAAGTATACCGACGTCGACTGGTAAGTCATCGATTACACATACATAAATAATCATCATCAACACACAAAACAAATAGAAACATGAATAGACAGGTAGCACCGATTCTTGATCCCACTAAATTAGACGAAACGAACCTTAACTTCCAACTAAGACTACGAAAAAGCACAACAACTGGAAACGTAAGACAAAAAAGGCAAAGATTACAAAAACTCTTAGATAACGGGCGACAAATCGATTTAACTACATTACATAGATTTGACATGGACAAACAACTGACAGAGTGTCAAAACTATTTAGTAAAGTTAAGAAACGTAGAAAATTTAAATGAATTAGAAAAGTATAATGCCGAAATTTTTGATGATCGGCTTAACAAAATATTAACATTCATATTACCCAACAAACCAGATAAAGTAGTAGGCTTTCAAAATTTAAGAGAGGGATTTGATATTTGGAAGGCTAATGGGTTGCGTAATTTCGAAGTTGGACCTAATTTCGAGCAAAACTTAAACCCTGAAGAGGCACATTTAGGGAATAATTTCCTACCTGATCAACAACAAGGAAATCTTAATTATGATCAAATTAATCTTATACATCACCCAGAAATGCAAAATCCTGTTCTTAGAAACGAAATCCCTGACATATTAATACCAAATCCCGTAGGTAACAATAATCCCGTGTGTTTACAACGCGAATTGAACTTTAATTGGACAAAAATTGCAAATCCAATAGAAAACGAATTAAAACAATTGACTATTACTGATGGACGTGACATTGACACCTTAGTACGAAATATCAAAATTATTAAACAGATACAGAAACGTTATGCAGTTGATTTACCCTTGGTGTTGTTAACTCCGTTTATGACCGGTTTCACCGAACAAATTTTTGAAAATTCTATTAGAAATAATCATAATTTCGATCAATTTCATGGAGATTTAGTAAACAAATTAATCACACCAAAAATGAAAGAAATATTAAAATTAAAATTATTATACCGAAACCAGTCACAAACGGAGACCCTTGCGGAATACATGAGAGAAATTTTAGAAAATCATGATGTATTAAGATTAGATTTAACAGAAGGTGAGTTAATTAATATAATTTTAACGGGTTTAAATGAAATATATGCCACACACATAGGTATAATCGGCAAACCCAATAACTTACAAGATTTTAATAAATTAGATGCCTATGTCTATGAAAGAGTTTATGCTAGAACTCTTAATGACATCGGTTTATCAAAAATGAATAATACAATCGTCATAAACAATGTAAATAACACAGTACCTACCCAAGGTACACAAAACACATTAAAAGATACAGCATGCAATAAAATCAGATCACAAATGTCTGCAACAACTTTGAAGTGTTTTTATTGTCATAAATTAGGTCATATCAAAAGAAATTGTAAACTTTTGCAGCAAAAAGGAAATAATCATGTTCCAAAAAACTGAATGTTTACAAATGCGCACAACATAGTCATATGATGCGTGTTTGTAAACATAACGCATGTAAACATTTAAAGATAAAAGAACAAAGGTTAAACAGTAATTATACTTTGAAAGCTTTATCAATAAAAATCAAAAATAATATATTTAATGCCCTTATTGATTCTGGTTCCACGCATAACATTATTAACCAACAAATGTATAAACTTTTAAAAGCTAAGAAGGCGATTATAAAAGAGGAAAATATTAAAGCACTTTGTCTTACAGCTGATAGATTTCCTTTAGAAATTAATAAACAGGTCTGGATTAACATTAACCTACAAAATATATCATGGAAAATAAATTTTAAAGTATTAACAAAAATACAGCACGAAATAATACTTGGAATGAATTTCCTACAAAAAACACGTGCAATATTTAACGCCACAAGGTCTGTGATAACCTTTGACTGGTTGAAAAATCAAAAATTTCATCTAATAAATTTATACCCAGACCAGATTAATAATGTGGAACAAAGTGAGTATATTAAAAATAAAATTAATAATTTATGTAAGGAATTTCCTGACGTACTCACTACTAAATTAGGTTGTACCCACGTATTAAAATATGATATTAAACTTAAAAATACTGAAATTATAAAATCTAGACCCTATCCCATTTTTATCACCGTGGGACAGTACAACACCATGACTGAACCACACTCCATATTTAAAAAACTATCCGCCACCTGAAAATAGTATGATCTAAATAATGTTAAAAAGTGTAGGGGAGATACAACAACCCTGTTTCACACCCTTCTTGGCTCTGACTTCGTTTGCAATTTTTCCATCTGTACCGTTAACTACTATCGTGCCCTGATTTAAGCTCTTAATTTCTCTTGTAAGATGGAAGGGGAATTACCTTTCTATGTAATATACTCCATAACTTTAATCAAAAATCAACAAAGGAAATGTGTGTCTTAAAATTAAACGGTTATCACTAAATTATCGCCTTAAGTGCTTATTCCATCTAATTAAGTCACGATCTAAAGGTCTCTATCACTAAAGCAAAAATTTACTTGTAGAAAACTGGCAAGATAAATTGAGCACCGACAGTGAGGATACAAGAGAAGCTGTGCAGTCGCTTCTCGTTACAAGCGCGCGCCCTCGCTCCGTAAGATTAGGCCTAATGAGCGTATTGTTGTATTTGATCACAACATAACCTCATTGTTTTATAAACAAATCTTTTTTTAATTATTTTTTTTGTAATCCCTAATTTGTGTACGTTGCAATCTGTTCAATTCAGAACAATAAGCAACCCCATGACCCAATGAGATGAAGATGATGTGTATGACGTGTAAATGAGATGCTTTTTTTAATGGCAAATTTATTGTTTTAAACTTTATTTTTTATTTAATCAATCGTGCATTTCTTTTAATTTATTATTTAAAATGATTGCTACATAAACTAGATATTTAAACAAGGTACAACAAAGACAAACTAGACACGTACAATGACTGTATGATGCAAACCTTTTGATTTGTGTATTTTCATCTAGAATTTGCGTTTCATCAGGGCATTATAAATTCTTAACTGATGCTGACTTACTGTTGTAGTACTTTCTGAAGCACGTAATATTATATAAAATTTAGAATTCTATATTCAATCGAGTTTTAATACTTATTTACTTGGCAGTAATATCGGAAACCTTTAAAGTTATAGATACCAATAGTATAGTTTATAACATTAGCCTTTTGATTTTATTGGAAAGCTGATCTAAAAGTACTTTCGTTAATCTACAGACAATATGAATAATTGATTATTTCCTACGTGCGTTTCCTTTATATTGACAACATTAATGTCAATTTTTTGGTTATACTTACTCTTTTCTACCGAGGTGTTTTATTGATTCTAAATAAAACTTTTAAGTCACAACCCACCACGTTCTTAACATTAGTTGCATTAAGAACAGATAAAAGAAGATTTAATTTTTAATTTTGGGTAATAATAGTTTACTATTTAATATTTATAATTTCCACCTATACATTTCCAGTACAATAAAGCATTACTAATTCAGACTATTTATTTGGGAAGGGGGGCACATTTGGAATTATTGAAGTTCTAAAATACTAAATTTTTTGATTCATTGACTAAGATTATTGTAAAAGGTGTTTAATTCCAGAAATATTCATAAATATACTTATCAGTGTACCAGAACGGAGTAAAGATTCAGCTTTTTTAATACGCCACTTTATCACACAAAACCCTTTTTTGTGAAATCGCTTGTAAGGTACAGGAATTACTCATTATACCTGCATTAATTAATCAGACTGCTTTCTTGAATATTAGGGAGAGTTTTTCTTCGAAACAGTGAAAATTTTGAATGAATGGGGTCCAAATTAATGAATTTTGGACCTTGAACAAGACGAGTATCTGCCAACTTAAAGCATTTAAACTCTGGGTGTGTAGAAAAAATGTAATGATACTACGGACACGGCAAGTCACTAACATGAAAGTCTTACGAAATGTGAATAAAGGCCCAAAGGTAATTATCACTGTCAAGTGTCGAAATCTTTAATACCTCGGGTACATCATTAGGAATCAAAAAATATATGAACTACTACAACGTATCCTGCAAGGAATGATAGCAGGAAAAAGAGCTCCTAGTAGAAGAAAAATTTTCTGAATCCCTAACTCGAGAGCTAATTAACGTATGAGACGGATAGGCATGTTTAGAAGAAGTTATTAATGAAGATCTACTATACTGAGTTTATTTTTATGCACTCATGCCAATTACGTAGCCAGGGGTGACTTGCAGACGGAAAATTCAAACTTTATACCCTATTAACATTCCGTAGGTCCCTGATTTGATTCTTCAGACTCATCACCTCCCGAAAAAATCTCCAGACCAACCGAAATCCTGGTTACATGCCTGGATCATGCCATCTCTGAAGACAAAATTTTTCTACGTTAAGTTATTCTGTGCCCAGTGTTATGTAATTTAAACACATAAAACTATCAATTAACTTAAATTTACTTGATTATGACATAATTAAGTCTACTATCTTAATTAATTTTTAGATTTTCTAATGGCTACAAATTTTATTCACATTCAATAATTAATCCAACTAAACAGTTAACAAATTTATTAGGATTCTGATGCAACAAATGAAAGGATATTAGAATTCAATTTGTAAGGATATGACAAAATTTTTTCATCTGCAAAAAATGTAATTGATTGCACAATATTGTGTAAACGAAGTGGAAATTAAATTTAAGTTATTGTAAAATCTAGTAAATACTAGAAAAAATTTAGAACATTCCAGATTAGTTTAACGCTTGTTTGTTTAAATTGTACGAAACTAGAGCAAGATAATAGAATGACAACTCTAAATCTGTCGTAATAATTCCTTTAAATATATTTCACCCTTGAAACACCATTTTAGAGCATCATTAAGTAGAGTATATGGGGCATTGGAACGTGAAGTGCCTGCTATTAACACTTGATGTGTACTAATATCTCAACTCTGCAGTGTTTATTATGGTAGAGTAATTTGGGTCTCTTGTGAATAATTACATTTAAAAAAAATATCTTTAACCTCAAAATGTTTTTAAATCTGTTATTGAATTTATTTTCTTATTCATTTTATTTATAAATACGAGGAACTTTTTTTAATGCGCTTTATTTTTTTATTTATATTATATCTAATAAGTTAATTTTTTACTCTAATCGTCAGAAAGATGCGCAAAAATGTTTCAAATAAATTGTTAATTTTTCGTTACTGATAAGTCGTATAAGAAAATTTAATAATAATATTATAGATTACGCATAATAAAGATTGAAAAAATTGAAATAAATCAAAAGACATATTGGATTGAATAAAAAATAGATTACGGATATAAGAGGCTTTTACGAAGTGTAGAAGCAGAGTATAGTATAGATGAAAGAAAGAAGAAAAGCTTACATTGAAAGACTGTTAGGCCACAGAAAGCTTCTAAAACTGTTCAAAATTACTTCACGTTGTCCATAATAATTCTTAACGGCAAAAAAGAAATACTTTGTAATCAGTGGGTAATGAAATTTCTTAAAATATCTTAATGTAGCTTATACAAATTTATAATTTCGTAAAACTGCACATACGTGACATATAAGGCTAAAACTTTACTATTAAAAATTTAAATCTAGGATTTAAGAGATTTCAAAATCCCGAAAAATTAGATACGATTGTTTTCTACTCTGGTAGGCCTACTACATCTAAAGGTGAATAGAACAGAAGAGGTAGAGGTGTAAAAGACACTTGTCCAGTTATCGCCTCTGAGAGTATTGAATTTAATTATGCAGCCAGACTCTGTGGTGAATGAAGTGAAGTGTAATATGCAAGTTGGAAAGTAGATGCTTTTCAAAGGGCCTGGCTTGCTGATAAACATACTTTTCTACTCAGTGTGGAAGGCTATTATAATGTCCCACAAGTTCTGATTCATTACAATTGAATAATAAGATATAAAAATTCTGAACAACAATATTTTATTCAAATTTACTGCACAAGTTCACGAACAAGCCTCATTATCAAATCACTAGCGCACACCTTCTACTAGGCAACAAGGATAGCTACATCCAACACTAGATGAAGATTAGGAATGGCTGATAATGAAGAACAAAAAAAGGCAATACAATATTTTTTTACCTTATAAATCAAAGCTTAAAATATCATTAATAAAAATCCCAAATGGCTTTAAATTATATTTAAAAGAAGATTTAAAAATAGTCAAGTAAAAACTAAAATGATCAACGAAATAATATTACGATGTTGTAGTAAATATCGATTTATGCTTTATAATTTCAAAACTTGTCCGTGACAAGCAGGTGGAGTGTGAAATAATTTGCTCTCAATCTGCTAGTTCCAGAGTTACAAAGAATAGTTCTGTTTCTTGTCACATGGTCAGCCAATATGGCTGAAGCATTTCAGAACAGAAGAGGTAGAGGTGTAAAAGACACTAGTCAGTGTTATCTGCTCTGAAAGTAATGGATTTCATTATGCAGCCGACTCTGTAATGAATGAAGTGAAGGTATCTTTTGCAGGTTGGAAAGTAGATGCTTTTCAGAGAACCCTGCATGCTGATAAGCATAATTTTCCACACAATAAGGAAGGCAATGGTAAACCACCTCACTCTACGTTTTACGTAGTAAAGTCTCTAAAGGTTCAAACCAGCCTTTTAGCTGTTGACCTAAAAAACAATAAATTCAATACATATAGAATAATATTTTAATACATCTTTTTAATCAAATAATTTAGTAAAAATAAAAACACAAACTTATAACAAATTAAAATTAAAGTACGCCTAAAATGCGTGTTCATAGAACATGCAAAGTTGATTTAAATTGTTCATATCAGGCTGTTATAATTTATACTAATAGGGAAATTTATTTATGTATAAAAAATTATAGACTGTTTTATCAGAGCAATCTATCTGACATGTGTTTCAGGTCAACATACTCTTTATCTTTATTTCTTTCGTTCTTTAACCCTGTAAAGTTTAAATAATAAATTAACTAAAACTTTGGAGGGACCACTTCACTTATTTTGCTTCGTACAGCACAAACATGAATAAGCTTCACCCTACAGAAGTAATGTTTTATACAAATTAATTATAGTGGTGAAAATTTACATTGTACGTACTACTACTAGGTTTTCGTTGCATTAAATTGAGAAAAATGATTAACATGGAATATGGTGAGTAGATGAACTACTATCGGTTTCATAATCATAGACACCCGAGTTTGAAACCTTGCATCTCCAAAACTACGAGTCGCATTTCAAAAAATTTTACATCAAAATTTAGCTCATTTTATTTTGCGTTGACCTATAATAAACCTATATGTTTAATGTTGTTTTAAAATTGCCATATTGAGGTTGGGAGACAAAAAGACCCGGTTTTATCGCTATTGCAATAAATTTCATGCGTTTAGAGGCGTGTAACTCGATAACTATTTAACCAAAAAGTTTGAAATTTTAACACATCATAGACAATTACATTCTTTCAGCGTGTACGAAATTTCTAATCGGTACGTTATTTAAATTTTGATTTATTAACAATATTCTGAACGCTTGCTATCTCGGTAACCGCTCGATCGTTCGGCACGGGCAAACTATCGTTTTATTCAGCGTAAAATACTTAGTACAGATATGTTAATAATATGAAATATTGATTGGCCAATGTTGTGCCAATCAATATTTCATATTATTAACATATCTGTACTAAGTATTTTACGCTGACTAAAACGATAGTTTGCCCGTGCCGAAAGATCGAGCGGTTACCAAAATGGCAAGGGTTCAGAATATTGTTAATAAATAAAAATTTAAATAATGTACAAATTAAAAATTTCGTAAACGCTGTAAGGATATAATTATCTATGATGTGTTATAATTTCAACTTTCGGTCAAATAGTTATCGAGTTATACGCCTCTAAACTCATGAAAGTTGTTGCGGTAGCGAAAAAACCGAGACTTTTTGTCTTCCAACCTCAATATGGCAATTTTCAAACAACATTAAAAATATACAACTCTTAAGGGTCAACGCAAAAAAAATGAGCTAAATTGTGATGTAAAGTGTGCTAAAATCTGACTCATGGTTTTGGAGATGCAAGGTTTCAAACTCGGGTGTTAAAATAAGATCAAGGGTCTTTGTTCGATTATTTTTGATAGTATTTAAAAGTAAATTATAAATATTTGTATTATAAAAGTAACATAAAAGTATTATAAAATTATTATAAAAAATGTGTTATAAAAGTAACTTCTAATATTTGAAGTATTTAAAAGTAACCAAAGACAGTATGTTATAAATATTTCATAACTTTTCTGAAAAAAATATAGTAGTTATTACATTAGTGGTTAATTTGACTGTAAACTTTAAAAAAATGTTTAAATTTGTAATTACAATTTATTAAACCATCTGAGGTAGAACTAAGCTTACAAAAGTCAACTTCCTTTATTCTTAAATAAACCTAATTTCGTATTCTCTTTCATCCAATAATTTTATTTATTTTACGTAAACCACTAATCATTTGCAACGAAGAAAGTGTCCGGTTTGTTACGGTAAATTTTCGCAGGAAAATCTGTAGTAAGGGAAAGTGTAGAGTAAAACCCAATTACTAACAGGATTAAAGCTGCCCTGGAATTCATTAAAGGGATGAAATTAAAACACTGAACATTAGAATCCCTTACTACCCTACTGCAACGCTCCCTCAACCCCGTGTTTTATTGTTTTACAAACAACAATGTCTATTCCGTGTAACTGTGTAATTTTAAATGAACCAATATGAAATATTTATTGCTTTTAGTATTTCAATTATGTTATGTCGTTTATTTTGAAAATATTTTGAATTTCATGAGTATATAATTTGAAATTAAATATCCATCAGAACGTATCATAAATTTGCTACAGACTCATACTATATCTACTCGTAATCTTTGTATTACTAATTAACTTTAGAATAATCTTATTAAATCGTTGAAATATGAATATGAAAGCGAATAATTATTAAAAAACTTTTTTAAACCCTAATGTGTGTAGGGCCTACGTCGCAATCGTTTAATTTAAAAACAATAAACAATCCCATGACCCAATGAGATGAGGAAGATGTGTATGATGTGTAAATAAGGTGTAGTCTTGTACAGACTCAGTCCGACCATTCCTGAGAGAGTACGGTTAATTGAAACCCAACCATCAATGTACACCGGTAACCACTGTCTAGTATTTAAATCCGTATAAAAGTAACTACCTTTACTAGAATTTGAACCAGGAACCTTAGTCTCTGAAAATCAGCTTTTAAACAGCTGACTCGCGGCGACAACGTTACCCCCAGACCAAACCGGTGGGTCAATAAATTTATGTAATTAATTTGTAAATAAATAATTATTTAAAATTTAAAAGCTGGTTTTGATATTTATTAATATCTACACGTATTACAATACGGTGATCAAATCTGAAAGTTGCTACCCTGTAGAAAGTAAATCACTCAATAGAAAAGGAGTGCTTGACAAGATTGAAAAGAATGAGAGACAATATGTATAAAAATTATTGGGACCTACGAAAGGACAAGATTGCAAGTTGAAATTTAATGAGAAACTTTACCAAAAAAAAAAAAAAAAACTGAGACACTGACAACTTCTTTCAAAAAGAGAAGAGTTTGCTTCACGGATACTTCAAGAGATATCGACAGAAGAACTCTGTACACAAGATTGTGTGTACTTTGCGATCATTCAATTTAAGACCATCAATCCCATGAGAAGAGAATGATGCGTATGACCTACTATCTAATATTCAAATCTGTATAAAAGTTCCTTTACTAGGATTTGAACCAGGAACCTTCATTTCCAAAAAATAACTGTTAAAAAGCTAATTTGCGATGATGACTTTGTCACTCGACCAACCCGGTGAGTTGAAAAATCTATTAATATATATTATCTTCAAAAATTTGAAATGCAGGTGATTTCTCATTTCTCATTCACACGTCATATACTGCATTATCTTCATCTCATTGAGTCATGGGGTTGTTTATTGTCGTGAATTGAACAGATTGCAACATACATAAGGAATTAGAAAACAAAAAAAATTCAGTTTCAAAAAATAAACACTACCACTTGAATGAGTAAGCGTAAAATATTATTTGAACCTATAAACTGTTATAAAAAACATTTTAATAATAAATCTTTGCAATCACATACTTTACCATGTTGTTTAGGTCATCAGCCGAAAGCTGATTTGGACCTATTGAGGCTTTACTAAGTAAAACTAGGAGTAATGAGGTTTACCATGCCTTCTTCACTGAGTTTATGCTTATCAGCATGACAGGCCCTCTGAAACGCATCTAAATTCCACCCTGCAAATGACACTTTCACCACAGGGTCTGGCTGTAAAGTGATGAAACTCTGAATAGTGTCTTTTACACCTCTACCTCTCCCATTCTTAAATACTTCAGTAATATAATTTGGTTGACCAAGTGATAAGAAAGAGAACTATTTTTTGTAGCCCCTGGAACTAGTAGATCAAGTGCAAATAATTTGATACCCCACCTGTCTGTTATGGGCAGAACTTTACCATAATATAACTTAAATTTCCATAAAATATTATTATCTTTAGAAATTGTGCTTAAACAGTTTACTGAATAATGCTATCATTTGTTATAAACAAATTAAAATATCTAAAATATATATTTTTGTAAATTATAGCCTGAAAATAATTCATAATTTAGTAGTAACAACTGAACTCCCGTCAAGTAATATTGCATTAAGATTATGAATAGGAACTACTGATTCTCTCAGTTGACAATGCGGGTTTGTACTCTCGGTGATAAGATTAACGATGTCGGTTAAATCATAGCCTCTTGTAATATCTTCTTCACGACATGAAACAGTTTGATGTCATTACTTAGACAATAGATTCATTAAACGAATAAAGCCATACCCCAAAATTATATTGCAACGTTTTCGATTAATGATCAAGAAATTTAGGGTAAATCTTATTTCATTAGTCTTTTTATTTTATTGTCATTTCAAATTTGAAAATATTACAATATTTAAAAATTGTGGTTTCGTAATGAAGTGTTAAAAGTTTTTGAAAAGAACTGGTATTAGAAAAATTTATAATCAATATAATTATTAAATAACATAATTTACAGTAAGGATATTGTCAAAATAATTTTAATTTAGTTTATTTACAGACCCCCTTAACGTTTTGATCGTTAGTGAATTCACTGGGTTTTTCAACATTATCGGTGAGTTTATAACGCTTTAAAGTTCTCCCTTACCAGAATATATTTAAAACTTAAATAGGGGGTCTTCAGCTTTGCAATAAAGCGTAATGTACTGAAGAAGTAACAAGTAGAATTTTACACAGTAGGAGTCTTAGACATTCAATAAGAACTATAAGAGTTCACTGCTATTTGTTCTAAGTGTTATAGTAAGTGTGGAGTCTGGGACGCTGAACCAGAATCAGATATAGACTTAAGGCCTTCGAGAAGGGGTGTCATAGAAAATTGCTGCGGATATCATGGGAAGACAGAATAAAAAAACAAGGAAGTTTTAGGGAAGTTAAACAAGAACATACATGGAAGTTACGATTACTGTGAAACTTATAAAACTGGAGTTCTTGGTTCATGTAATAAAAGGTGAGGTACAGAATTTTGAAGAATACAATGCGTGAAAAGGTGGAGTGTAATGATAGTCCTGGTCGACGTAGAACATCATGGTTAAAGAATCTTCCGTTTTGTAGTGTTTTATTTTGGTTTTGATTGATAGGCATTTTTTATTGTAGATGTTTTTGGTGGTTAGTTGTGAAGTTGTTAGTTTCTTGGTTTTTTACTTTTATTAGTGTACTATTTTATACAAAATTGATTTATATTATTAAATTAACCACCGTTGGTTGGTCTAGGGGTAAAGTCGTCGCCGCTAGTCAGCTGTTTAAGAGCTGATTTTCGGTGACGAAGATTCCTGGTTCAAATCCTAGTAAAGATAGTTACTTTTATACAGATTCGAATACTAGACAGTGGTACCGGTGTACTTTGATGGTTGGGGTTCAATTAACCACACCCTCTCAGGAATGGTCGGCCTGAGTCTGTACAAGACTACATCTCATTTACACGTCATACACATCATCCTCATCTCATTTGGTCATGGGGTTGCTTATTGTTCTCAATTGAACAGATTGGAACGTACACATATATTAGGAATAATAATAATAATAATAATATTAAATTATAATATAATTTTTAGTAACAAAATATATACAAAACATAAATTATTGTAAGTAAATACATTATTGTGTTATTAGTAATAAAATAGGCTACATTTATTAAAATCTAATAGAATATTTTTGTTCTGTTTGTAAAAAAAACACATTTATTTTGTTAGGTTCGTTTATTAAAACCCACAACTCTTTGTGAAAACAGAAAAAAATATTGCTAAAATAATACGCAGTATAGGGTGTCGCGTAGAGGTAAATAAATATGTTGTCTTCTTGATAAATGGTTTTAATATAGCTTTTTTGAAGCCAGTTGGCTCTGTATTACATCTTCAATATTGCTTTTGAATGTATTTTAAATGATATCTTTATATGAGAAGTGCAGAATACATCAAAATATAATAATTTAAAAATAATTTTTTGCACCTCTTCTCATCGGGGTTTATCCAAATCGATTAACCTCATTTAATCGATTGGACTGAAATTAAATGAGAGTAATCGATTGGAGTGTGTTTTGACCCTTTCTAGTTCAATTCGTAGATTGTTTACTTCATAAATCTTTATTCTATTATAGGAAAAAATTTTATTGCATAAATGTTTTTTGAAATTCGCAATTTGTCTCGTTTATATACTTATTATAAGTCTGCTTTTTAAAATATCTAAATATCTCGTATAACAATGAACATTGTAACATTTGATTAATTAATAAATAAATAATCAAATTGTATAAATACAGCAAATCAATACAATAAATTTATCTTTAATTTCGTTATCGGGAACGGTTTATTAAAAAAAAAAACATATATTTAGGTCGCTACATTATGCTGCTTTTTTAGGTACAGATATCAGATGAATTAATGTCCCATAGCCGAGCGAGTGAGAGGGAGATATGTGGCATAACTACGCATGCGCCCAAAGGTTTTTACCGTTATAATCCAAATCTGAAAACATACTACAGCGTTATCTTGCTTGTTAGCTTACTGCATGCATAAACGCTTGCTCACAACAATGAGTAAAATTATACAATGTTATTGGAATGGCGCGTATGGCTTGTGCGAGTGAGAGCGTTATGCATTCTCTCACTCCCACGGCTAGGGGACTTCAGTTCATCTGAATACTGTACGTAGTCGTATAATTTTTTTTTTAATCCCTAACCTGTGTACGTTGCAATCTGTTCAATTCAGAACAATAAGCAACCCCATGACCCAATGAGATGAGGAAGATATATATGACGTGTAAATGAGGTGTAGTCTTTTACAGACTCAGGCCGACCATTCCTGAGAGAGTATGGTTCATTGAACTCCAACCATCAAAGTACACCGGTAACCACTGTCTAGCATTCAAATCCGTATAAAAGTAACTAACTTTACTAGGATTTCGTTTCCGAAAATTAGCTGTTAAACAGCTGATTTTGGCCACGACTTTACCTTTAGACCAACACGGTGGGTTAAAATTTAACATAAAAAGTTTTTTTAATATATGACTGTCAGCTGGTCACTGTACAAAATCGCTTGCCTAAACACTGTTACGTAACAAAGTGGCTTTCTACAAACTGCCTGGGCTGCCCGAAAGGCTACAGTACCCGACAGTATGATGTTAAAAGGATAGACTAAGTTACTCAGTCTGTCGTGTATTCAACTACTAAGTTGAAGATTCCAAGTTTGATTTTTGAATAAGTTTCGGGAACGTTTTTTGTATTGTGCACATTTATATCCACAACCGTTTATCGTCACTGATGAAAAAAAATTCAATTTAACTTTAAATGAATAAAAACGTTTTTGTATTTATATTTTGCTCTATTATCATTTAAGTTATAATAATTTCCGGATTTTAAAATATATTTTTCTGGTTTGAACTACAAACAACACATTACATTAACCTTGAAAACTTTAGTTACTGACGTCACAAGTCATGTCAACAAGTTGTACTATTATGTCAAATTAAGTTCCGTAAATAAGGTGACTGCATGCAACTTCGGTGTAAATTTAAAGTTCTTTTTAACGATAAAATGAAACATAAAAATTTAATAATTTTATAAATGGTAAAAATGCATGTAATTTAAAAATAACTTTTACCATTTTATAATAATATTTTAAGCTGGATAAACGATTACATACGGAGTATTTTTGGTAGACAATACAGTTTTTATCTCAATTTTTTATTTACTGTAGGCAAGCTGGCATTGTTCGTTGATATAAATAAATATATGTGTATTTATTTCATGTGAAACAGCTGGAGTTGATGTGAAAAATATTCAAATATGTTCTTCTTAAATTTAGCTTAGCATTTGTTCCTACCATTTCTTCAGAAATAAAAAAACGGCAATCAATAATTCAGTTTCTTTTACGCAATGAAAAAAATTGTCATGAAATAGATTCACAAAATTGCAAAATTTTTGGAATAATTTAATAGACTGTAGGAATTCGATTTATTTAACGATGCTTCCATGACGCAGTAGTTATCGTGATAAACTGCAAAGTTAACAGCCCAATGTTCGATTCCTGGTCAGGGATGGAGATTTAACTGGTTTTTATCCCATTGTTTTATTTATAACCTACAGTAGTTACTAATGACCAGTATGTCGATTTGACTATTTTTGTCTTTTATGACAACAATTGATCACTTTAGTCAAATTTAGAAAGCTTCTTCCTTTTCATATTCTTTAACTTGATGTTCTGCCAGCATGCTCTAATTCGGGCTGATCTTGCTTACCGAACTTCCTCTGAAACGACCGGTTTCTTCCTTTTTGGGTTTGTTCTATCGTCTGATTTTGTTTCAAATCTACTTTCCTTAAATCTTAAGATTTTTAATTTTTCTGTTTTGTTTTTTAAATCATCGAATCATCGAAAGTTAATCTGAGTTCGATCATGTCTTCTTTGACATTTCGCATCTATGCTCCTAATATTACCATTGGAAAGAGTTTAATCACCTTCTTTAAAATTCTGTCTTTAGGTGTTCTGATAAGATGTCCAAGAAAAAATATCCTTTTCTTCCTTGTTGTATCTGTTATGGGTTCATTTTCTTTGTAGACTTGTTCGTTTGTTAGAATTCTCCATTGCCCATCTACTTTGTTTTTCTTTCTTATGTAGGTTCTTCGGTTTCATCTTTTGAGTTTTAAGACATTGTCTATTGCTTTTGTCTTGGTCACTTTTGCTAATGTTTCGCCGCCATATATAACTTGTGGTTGTATGACTGTTTTGTAGCGATTTGACTTTTTTTATATTTATTTAACGTCGCATCAACTGCAACGGTCATTAGCGACGACGTTGGGGTGGAACTTTATGCAATGTAGGATGAAATGATTTTTTGTAACGTATGAAAATATGCCGTGCCTGAGTGGGATTCGAACCCAGGACCACATGATGAAAGGCGAGCACGTTACCAACTACGCCAATGCGGCCGGCGATTTGACTTTTTGTATTTTAAAATGTATTTATTTAAATTAAATACTGAAAAATGTTTACTACTTTTTCCCACCTACGTTGTGGAGTAGTACTGCAGGAATATAAAGCGTAAGGTTCCAGTTTTGATTCCCGACTAAGATAGAATCTGAAAATTTCAACACAACACACACCGATTTTTGTCTGTAACCAACTCCAGTCGTTATTAACTGAATTAAGCTGTTGATGCAGACATTCACGTGAAAACTTTAACTATACAAATTTTTCCTTCTTCGGTAGTATAGATACTGAAGTCACGAGATTGCCTTTTACGTATGGATGGGCTGTCAGGAGGGGAAGTGAAAATTTTATAGTGCTGCCAACCTCAACAGTGAGATACTCGCACATTTCACTACCGTGCAATTTCTACATACATTTTGTAAGCTGTGGTTTATTCCGAGAAAATGTTTTCTTCATAAACCTTATAAGAAATAAATGTGGCCTGTAATATTACCTATAGCTTAATTAAATGACTAGAAATATTTGACTTACTGTAATTACCAGCTACCTTATTCCATTGGAACAAATTTTTCTACGAATGAATCACCTTCTTTACTATCGCTGTCACCAGCGTCTTCACTATCAGTCCCACAACTATCTACCCTAACCGTTTCCTTTTTACCAGATGTCAACAAAACTGTTGAAGAGTAGCTTCTTCACGTCTTTAATTTCCTTCTTCTTTTTCGAATTGTGGAAAGAGAAACATCACAGTAGTTAGCGACTCGCTCATGGCTTTTGTTAAGAGGCAGGAAAAGGTATTTTTGTTTAGCTTCAATTTAACAGCATTTCATTACACTGGATATTAAATTTCGTTCAGCACAATGAATAGTCTGCCCACGTTTTCGAGAAACTAACATTTCTGTTTATGGCAACAAAAAGTTATATTCGTACAGTTAACCTACAAAAGGTTCCGCGATATACGGTATATGCTCTGGGTATATAATAAGTTATTGTGTTTGTTGTACTGAAATTAAAGCAGTCACGCATGCGCACTGATAATTTCCTCCTTTACCCCTCGTTGCAAACAAAGGCAAACTCGTGACTCAAGTAACTATACCATCTCCTATCGTCGAAGATCGGCAACCAATGCCAATATGAACCTTGGATACAGCAATACGAAACAGCTGTTGCGTTGCCCTGCCGTACCACGAGTGCAAATACTTTAAGAGAATCTTCGCCTAGAGCCTCTTCTACCGTGAAATTTTGCTTTTTATGTTGAGTCGCAGTAATGAGTATCTTTATCACGTACTATGATATCAGAAAATTTAAATTTTCTTGTTTTAGTTTTACAACATTGAAATTTACAACTCGTTATACGGAAGACGAATGGTCTTCCGTATAAAAACGCGCTAAAACCTCATTTTCAGAAAAAATGGACTTATCTCTTTCTTTTCGTGAAGTCTTCCTTTGTCATCCTCTTCGACAAGAAAATTACACTCATAATAAAACACGCTCATAATTTCTGTAAGGGTTCACATTTCAATTTTACAGAAAAGCTACCGTCAGAATTATCATTAAAATTTGAGTAATTTTACTGTTTTGAAATCTCGTTTGGTCTGAAAGTATTTCATCTTTAAAAAATAAAGATTATTTAATTTTAAAGAAATTTGGAATTAAAATGGGAATCCACTTGTCATCAGGTTTTTAAACACTCCATTTACGTAGGCTACTTATTTTTGTTAATTTTCATTTTTTAACCCGGAACTACTTTTATGAATTTTAAAATTTATATATGGCGTTAGTAGACAAATAATTTAATGGCAATCTCCTGGCTTGTGTGGTCATGTCATGTCTGTTAGCCGATCACAATAAAAAGTTGCTTGCTTGACCTGTATTGTTTGATTATTTACATAAGTTTTCTAGCAATTGGTTAATTAAACTGGTTTTTGATACAGGTTAATATTACTTTCATATGTTGTACATATACTAACCACGACACAATGATTTTTTATTCAGATCCAATTTTTACAAATTGAATAATATTTCGGTCTTACTGCACACTAATAAAGTAGTTAAAGTTTTCAATATTTGAAAGTTTACGAATCAAAAAATGACTATAACAATAACTGAATTTTATATTTACTTACGTTATCTTGTAATATTTTGTCAAAAGTTTCACTCAAATATAGAATTAAAGTTGATGAAAATTATACTCCCGCCTCAATCGAAAAATGAGACTCATGATAAGACCAAACTGAACTTAGTACAGTAACTTATGAACTTAGTTAATACATTATAACAAGAAGACTAATCAGCTAGTAATTTATTAGGTACGGTTACATTGTAATTTAGTTAACTTTAAACAAACTTTATCTGGATAACACGATAAACAGGAAAATGATAAGATTTAAGCTCATACCTATATTAATAAAACAATTTCTAACAAACTTTTAACATTATCTATATTAATTAATTCATAAAACTTTAGTCACCTTTACAGTAGGCCTATTATTTATTTAAGTTAAAAATACTGTTTTTATCACGTAGGCCTATCTAAACATAATATCTTTCTATCTTCTTCTTCTTCAAGTGCCGTCTCCGCGTCGGAGGTTGGCGATCATCATTGCTATTCTAACTTTCGAAACAGCTGCTTGGAACAGTGACGTGGAGTTGAGACCAAACCAATCTCTCAAATTCTTCAGCCAGGACGCTCTCCTTCTGCCCGACCGGCGCTTTCCTGCTATCTTTCCTTCCATTATTAGCTGAAGAAGTCTGTATTTCCCGTTTCGAAGAACGTGGCCGAAGTACTGCAGTTTTCGTCGCTTGATGTCGTATAGCAGTTCCATCTCCTTGCCCATCCGAGTCAGTACATCCGTGTTTCGTACTCTGTCGGTCCACGATATACGGAGCATGCGGCGGTATAGCCACATCTCAAACGCCTCCAGCCTCCTTTCTAGAAGTTTCGTTAGTGTCCACCCTTCCTGCCCGTAAAGAAGTACAGGAAGTACGTAGCACCTCAGAATTCGGAGCCTCGTGTTGAGACTAAGATCACGTTGGCACAATAGGTGTTTTAGTTTCGTGAACACTGCTCTGGCTTGCTCGATACGCGCTTAACTTCCTGACCGTAGTCCCATTTGTCATTTAGGCAGCACCCAAGGTATTTGTACGTGTGCACCCGTTCAATGGCGGAGCCAGCGAGTGTGATTCCTGCGTTGACCTCCTCTTCACCAATCACCATGAACTTGGTTTTACGTATATTCATCCGTAGTCCATATGCATTGCTAATTGTGTTGACGCGTTCCAACAACACTTGGAGATCTTCCTCGCTATCTGAAATCAGCGCTGTATCGTCAGCATATCTCAGGTTGTTGATGCCCTCTCCATTCACTATAATGCCTTCTCTGCATCCATCCAAAGCTTCCGACAAAATGGCCTCCGAATATAAGTTGAAGAGCATCGGTGAGAGCACGCATCCCTGTCTAACCCCACGGCGGATTTGCACTTCCTCCGACAGCTCCTCTCCCACTCGCACCTTGGCACATTGGTTCCAATATATATTGGTTCTATATTGTTGTTTAAGTCATCAGCCAAAAAGCTGGTTTGAAACTCTAGAGGCTATATTAAGTTTTTTTTGCGTCCTGGAGACTCCAGGAGGAGTATAGGACATGTCAGTTATAACACCTGAAATACATATAAGAATAACACAATGTATCACTGCTATCAAGAAAGAAATTCTTGTACGCTATAAAAAGTTTCACCGATCAAGTAATTTTTCAGATTTTTTTTTAAAGGAATGCAAATTATCACAAAATTTAAAAAATTGGAAAATTTATTCATGAATATTCTCTCTGCATAAGTAGGTTTTTGTTCAAACAATTTTGTGCAGTGATTAGCCACATAATAATCATTTCTGTTTCTCGTGTTATGATTGTGAACATTGAAATTCTGCATAAAATTATTTTGCCTAACATACATAATCACTCAAAAATGTAGAGAGAGGGAACTATAGGCCTAAGCAATTTAAGCTCCTTAAATAGTGGCCTGCATGAGGTTAGCTGGTTAGCTCCCACCATACACTTAATAGCTTTCTTTTGAATTATAAAACCCTATTCATATTATCCATGCTAGAATTACTAAGATACCATAACGGATATGAGACAGAATGAGGCCATGATAAGCCACCATTAGTAATTTTTAGCATTTAATCTGATAATTTATTTTAGTGCAAATACCCCAGATGATATTTTACTACAAACTTGATTGGTATAGAATTCCCAAGACAAAAATTTATCTAGAGATACTCCTAGGAACTTCACTGTTTCTACATGCTCTAAACTATTATAGAGTATAAGTAAAACAAGGAGTGAAGCGTTTTATCATGGCCTTCTTCACTGAGTCTAAAAGTATGCTTATCAACATGCAGACCCTTAGATAAGCATCTCTTTTTCACCCTGCAAATGGCAACTTCAATTCATTTACCACAAGGTCTGGCTGTAAAATGAAATTTATTACTCTCCAACGAGATAACTCTGTTTAGTGTCTTTTAAGCCTCTACCTCTTCTGTTCTTAAATGATCCAGTTATATAATTGGCTGAGCATGTGATTAGAAACAGAAATATTTTTTTTGTAGTCCTGGCATTAGCAGATGGAGTGAAAATAACTTAACACTCCACCTGCTTGTTTTGGACAATTCTTTCTTCATTAAATGCATGTTTTCCTCATACACCGCAACTGTAAGGGCGTATGGAAACTGGAGGGAATGAATATACTTAAACAAAACAATATAGAAATATTTCATCAATTTAGTTGTACTGCAGGACCAACACAACAAACATTCTTACATGTTTTTATCTTTTTCTAAAAATACGATTCCTACTGTCCAGGTACCTTGGTGTAGAGTCAGTGCAACTGGCTTCTATGCTAGGCTTTCCAGGTTTAATTCTAGGTTAGGTCTGGAATTTTTAATCTTCATATTGCCCATAAAGGGCAGGTGGAGTGATAAAATAATTTAACTCAATCTGTTGGTTCCAAGGCTACAAAAAATAGTTCTGTTTCTTATCACATAGTCAGCCAATATGACTGAACTATTTACGAACGGAAGAGGTAGAGGTGTAAAATACACTATAATGCTTTTTACAGTTGATGAGCTCTGGCTGTTCAACACGTTTAGATCAATCAGAACGTTTGCCAACGTTATCAAATTGTATGAATTTATCAGCTTGACAAACAATACGTGCGCATGCGTATCAGAGCTGCAGTAGTTCACTCGTATCTTGCATCTCGTACTGAACACGTCGATAATAGAGCGAGTTACCATGCAATACTTTATAATATAATCAGCTGGTTGTATATTCATAGGTTATAATATTGTTATTGAAAGACAAAAAAAATGGCTGACGAAATATTTAACAGAGCTACGAGAGGAAGTATTGGCAACGTTGCTGGCAAGTCATTGGCTAGCTATGTTGGGTAGGGGGCAATGCGTACGTTTAGAGCTCATCAGCTTCGTAAAATAGTGTAGTCCGAGTTATCTCCTCTGAGAGTAATGAATTCCACTATACAGCCAGACCCTGTGGTGAATGAAGTGAAGGTGTCATTTGCATGATGGAAAGTGGGTGATTTTAGAAGGGCTGCATGCTGATAAGCATACTCTTTCAACTCAGTAAGGAAGGCAATGGTAAACCTCCTCATTCCTCGTTTTTACTTAGTAAAACCTCTAGAGATTCTAACCAGCCTTTCGGCTATTGACCTAAACAACACATCACCTCATACACCAAAGAATAAGCTAAGTCTTATCATCTAATAAATATTTTAAAAATGAAAAAGGTAAACCTAACCTAAAGTGTATTGCGTCTTAATTTCTCTGTTCGATTGTTATGTAGATTAAAATATTAATGCAGATGTATAGGTGTAAATAAGAGATGAATAAATAACCTGGCTGGGAATCAAACCCGGGACACGTGGCATTGAAGCTGGTTGCGCTGACCACTACATACGTTTGATGCTAATAATAATATTAAAATCTCAAACTAAAACGGAAATGGATTTTGATACATTTTGGTAGAGAAAATCATTGATTACAATATTTTTTTATGTATTTACTCGCAGTCTTACAGTGTAGCCCTATTACATTGACGTCTAATTTGTAGCTATCGCCAATGAGATGTGTAAAATTATTAAGGCAAAAGCCTGTAAAATTTTATGATTACTTTTATTGTTATTATTATTATTATTATTACTACATTAATTTTGTTTATCAAGGACAAAGCAAGCAAATCTGTTAATCTACAAATTTTACAACGCTTTGTTCTAGACAGGCTTGTAAAATTAAATTATCTGAACTTCAAAAGTTACTTATCAACGAAATTAAAATTATTAAATAAGTTTTGCTACGTCAGTAGTTCTAAACCTTTTTAGGCTATTACCAACTTCTAAGAACGATATTAACTACCGCATTTCCAGTGTTAAATCATCCGCCCATTTGAACACCAAAAAACATAAACCCTTGCTGGCCTATCTACCTCAAAGGCTGGTTACATCAAAACCATTGCTCCATTATCACAATAATACATATCCTATATAGTTTACAATGGATTAATATTACCTTCTCTTGTCCGGTGTGTATGTAGAGAAGAAAATTATTGTTTTCGTGTCAATTTTTCAAAATCTAGTTTTCAACGAAAATACACATCTTCTGATCCTCGGAACACAAAAATATATATTTACCTATTGGTGTGTGTGTGTGGGTGTGTGTGTGTGTGAGTGTGCGCGCGCGTGTGTATTTGTTTGTTTTGTACAAAGTTGAAACTTAAACTTAAGTAAGGTACCATAAGGGAACTTGACACGAATATTTTCATCAAAATCAGTCATCCGGAAGTAGGCCTAGTAGTTTATTCGTGAAATTTTTAATTTTTGAAATTTTCTCAAAAATGGCTCTCTCATACGATTTTTTAAATACGTATATGCCATATTTACAAAATTTGTTGTGCTCTACAAGAGCATGCTGCTGGAATTCTTGGGGAATGTGCTCTCGTGGTGAAATTTTTTTTTAAAGATTCAGCTTTAATATGTATTTTACAACAAAAGTAAAGTATTACAGTTGTAGAAAATTAAAAATCTACTACATGTGTTTTAAGAATGGTTTTCTGCAGCGACTAGATTAGCGTCAATTAGTGATTCTTGTATTTTGGTCAGTGGATTCGGTAAAACATCAGTAACATTTATTAATTTTTGGCCTTTAACAGTTAATCTCATAAAACTAAACCTAACCGACTTAAAAAATTCTTCACTGTTGGAAAACAGTGCTGGGTCAATTTTTTTCTAAAACTTTAAACGATGTTCTACTGATGTGCACACATACTAAATTTTTACTATGATAAAACCACATAATAGATGGTTTTATAAATATTTAAAGCAAACTTTCTGTACTTATGAACGTTCAAATAAGATATTTTTATCTCTAATAAGTGTACGTTGCAATCTATTCAATTCAGACCAATAAGCTACTCGATTACCCAATGAGATGAGGATGATGTGCGTGACGTGTAAGATGTAGTCTTGTGAATAAGATGTAGTCTTGCACAGACCCAGGCTGACCATTCCTGAGAGGGTATGGTTAATTCAATCCGAACCATCAAATTACACCGGTCCTCTGTTTAGTATTCAAATCCGTAAGAGTAACTCCTTTACTAGGATTTGAACCAGATACCTTTGTTCCCAAACATCAGCTGTTAAACAACTGAATCGCGGCTACAACTTTACCTCTAGACCAACTTGGTGGGTCAATCATAATATAAGAAATAAAATTTTTTTTATTATCGTTATCATCTCTATCATCGTTATCATATCCAGCTTAAAAAACTTTTTGTTTCAAGATGTTGATTCACAGTTCATCAAGTTTAATTTTGTACATAATACAGGGCCGTTGAATGAGAATCTCTTATTCAACGGCCCTGACATATATATTTTTCTTCGCATTTAGTCTTGTTGAAACACACTCCCGATTGTGGTTTTTATTTTAATTTTAAGGACATTACTCAGATTTTCTCGTCTTTGCTTAAAGTTTTTGTATTTATAAACTGATTGTAAAAGAAAAACACTGTTATATAAAAAAACCTGTAAAACTTATAATGCCAGAAAAATTAAGCTTTTGGAAAAAATACCAATAAAACTACTGTAGATTTGATAGAGATTGGTGGAATAGTTTTTTGAGAAAGTGTTCCTTTGTTACTTTAGTGTAAGTTATGGAATCTGACTTACCTCAAAAGATACTTATCAAATGATTAAAAAATCATTTTCTTTATTTACTTAAAAATATTTAACTAGAACAGATGATTGATAGGAAGACCACAGATGAGATGAAAATATATATTAAATAATAAGGTCAAAAAGTAAAGTAATAACAGTGCCATAGGAAAAGAGAATTCTAGAGGAAGATTATAATCCAGTATAAGGAAGCTTTCTCCCTTACACTGGACTGGTACAGCTTGGGAAACTGATTCAAAATAAATGGGATGGAAAACAAATTGAACGAATGTGCTTTTACTCCTTTACTTGATATCTTCTTTAGCTTTTATTTTACATGATACTCAAATGGTTAGACGAACTAAAAACACAAACGTTACATGTTTGTACTTGACTGGGTCAAACTATAAAATAAAATAAATGTTGACTTATAAATTTCATTAACATTATACAAGAACGAATATTTCAAATAGAAAATAAAAGATGATTGATTCATAATTACTGCCTGAGGTTGTTATAAAATTAAAGAGAACATCAAATTAATAATTACACAGAAATATGAAAAAACAAACATCAAATGTTATTAGAAAACAAAAGAAAAAAAATAACTTTTACGCCGACAGTGCTCTTTCTGCGACGCAAAAGCAACGGTTTCACATAATTATCGTTTCAGAATGTCGAGAACTTCAAAGCGCCCGTACTCTTATTGGTATTTCTGCAATATTTCACGTCAATGTTAGGTGTAAAGACAGTTGTGACAAAGTTTTAAAATTTCTACGTTATGTTGCTGATGAAGATAAAATCTGATAGGCCTGCTAATTTTCTCTTTCGTATGGGTTTTTTTAAATTTATTTATTTAACGTCGCATCAACTGCAAGGTCATTAGCGATGACGTTGGGGTGCAACTGTGCGTAATGAGAACAAAATGATTTTTTGTAACATTTGAAAATATGCCGTGCCCGAGTGGGATTCGAACCCAGGACGACATGATGAGAGGCGAGCACGTTACCAACTACGCCAATGCGGCCGGCTTTCTTATGTTTCAATTTATAAAATTGTTGTTGTTTTTATTGTTATTTGTATAATTCCTATTGCGGTCGTTAACAACCATTAGCAGTTGATGCGACCATTATAAATACAATTTAAAAAAATAAATAATAATAGTAATAACTAAAAATAAAGATTATTTACATTTTAACGGTAACTAGAAAAAATTGATATTAACAGTTAGTTGGTACAAAAAATTATGGTTCATGATAGTATAAATTACAATCTGGTGTGAAACATCACACGACTTTCTCTTAAAGGTAGATAATGAAAAATATAACCCATGTTTAATCATGGTTAACAATGTAATATAAAAACATAACCTAATAATTAATAATGATAAAACCATTAACTAATGATTAAATTAGGTTCATTTTACATTGTTTATTAATGATTGAACATAGGTTGTATGGTTCATTATTTGTATTGGCAGGAGAAAGTCGTGTGAGTGTTTCACACCAGATTTATAGTATTTTCTAAACACAAGGAAGTTTAAAATAAATTTAATGGCTAATATGATAAAATTGTAGAAATAAAAATACAGGTATATTATGAATAAAATCTTCCCATCTGAATAATTAAAGTAGAACTTTAGTAATAATAAAAAAATTACAGCCCAAATTGTTTCTTTTTAATTTCATACTTTTATAATTACTTGATGGTGTTTTTTCATCTCTAATTATAAAAATACAATCGTCATAAATATTTTATAAACTTAAAAAAAAATAATAGAATCTAATTTAAATTTGTGAATAGCAGTCGGTAGAATATTTTAACTGCTAAAATGGCAGGAAATAAGAAGTTACTTTATTTACGAAAGAATCTTAAAGTAAAATTTCATTTCCGCTACTTTAAATTACACAACTATTGGTACTCCTGACGACAAAATAAAATATGCAAAGAGAGTACAAAGGAAAATAGATAAAGTTTTATTCTAACAAAGAGGAAAAAGATTAAAAAAATATTCTACAATGAACATTTCATATTAATCAGTCCGTTTTCCATTATGTGGTCGTAATTGTATGTCTTCAACATGATTATCTGTTAATTTTAACAAACTGAATAATAAATTGCTAAAAAAAATACCTAGACCTAACTTACAAAAAGAAAACAGAAAACGAAAACGTTAAAACTTAAACAAAAAAAAAGTATAAGTAATTTACTCATTAACTTTAATTATTATAATTTTACCGTTCACTTTTAGTGAAAATTAAACATTTTTGTAATAAACCAAAAGTTTCTTTGAGATTTGCATAAGTTTAAAATACCAATTATTTGATCTATAGAAACCCATGGTCTTTTGGACTACCGAGTCAGTCAACTGGTACAGATGCGCACTTGATGTTTTTTACTTTCTCTTGCCTATATGAATATATGGGAAGGAAAGTATTGTTTTCATGTCGATTTTTCGAAATCGAGTTTTCACCGGATCTATACGTTTTCAGACCCCCTGAACCCAAAAAACATGTTTTTAGCGATTGGTCTGTGTGTGTGTCTGTGTGTGTGTGTGTGTGTGTGTGTCTGTGTGTGAACAGAATATCTCAAGAACGGAACATCGTACGAACTTGAAACTTGAAACTTAAGTTACATACCACTACCGGACGCGACACGAACATTTTCATCAAAATCGGTCAACCGGAAGTAGTAGTTTATTCGTATAATTTTTCAGTTTTTTGCGATTTTCTCAAAAACTGGTCCTACGATTTTTTTTAAAATCGCCTATTTTACTCAATTTTTTATTCTCTACAAGATAGAGTAGGCGCTATGTTTGCTGAAATTCTCGGTGAGGCTGTTTTCACGTAAAAACGTTGTTTTTTTAAGATTACGGCTTAAATATAAATTTTAGCGCAAAAACTTATATAATAAAAGTTGTAGAGAATTTAAAGACCTACAACTTCTGTTTCAAACATTTTTTTGTATAACGCTAACGCTTAGTTTAGCGGTAATTTGCGATTTTCTGTTTTTTTTCTCACGAAAACGTGAGAAAAATCGATTTTTTTAACATTTCGGTCTTAGTATGCATTTTACGACAAAAGTGTATATAATTAAATTTATAGAAAATTAAAAGATCTACAACTTTTGTTTAGAGCATTTTTCTCTACAGAGCCTAGTTTAGCGTGAAAGCGTGATTTTCCGTATTTTTAAGCCAAACTGAGTTCGATTGTCATTTTGCGTCATTCACTCATGATTAAAATAAGGTTATGTTTTTGAGGTTAGTTTTTGTTCATTTCTAATGTTTTAATACTAATGTTAGGTTTATTGTTAATTATTTGCATTGGCAAGAGAAAGTTGTGTGAGTGTTTCACACCAGATTTTTATAATTACGTCAAGGAAATTGTGGGAGTATAGGACTAAAATAAAATTGTATAGGTAGGAATAAAAATCTGGTGTGAAACACTCACACAACTTTCTCTTGCCAATGCAAATAATTTACAATATAATTTAACATTAGTAATAAAATATTAGAAATAAACAAAAAACTAACCTCAATAAACATAACCTTATTTTAATCATGAGTGAAACACTCAAAATGAAAATCAACCTCAGTCTGGCTTAAAAATACGGAAAATCACTATTTCACGCTAAACTAGGCTCTGTAGAGAAAAATACGTTAAATTAAAGTTGTAGATCTTTAAATTTCCTATAAATTTGGTTATATACACTTTTGTCGTAAAATGCATACTAAGGCCAAAATCTTAAAAAAATCGATTTTTCACACGTTTTCGTGAGAAAACATCAGAAAATCGCTAATTACTGCTAAACTAAGCGTCATACAAAAAAATGTTTGAAACAGAAGTTGTAGGTTTTTAAATTTTCTACAACTTTTATTATATAAGTTTTAGCGCTAAAATTTATATTTAAGCCGTAATCTTAAAAAAACAACGTTTTTACGTGAAAACAGCCTCACCGAGAATTTCAGCAAACATGGCGCCTACCCTATCTTGTAGAGAATAAAAAATTGAGTAAAATAGGCGATTTTAAAAAAAATCGTAGGACCAGTTTTTGAGAAAATCGCAAAAAACTGAAAAATTATACGAATAAACTACTACTTCCGGTTGACCGATTTTGATGAAAATGTTCGTGTCGCGTCCGGTAGTGGTATGTAACTTAAGTTTCAAGTTTCAAGTTCGTACGATGTTCCGTTCTTGAGATATTCTGTTTACACACAGACACACAGACACACACACACACAGACACACACACAGACCAATCGCTAAAAAACATGTTTTTTGGGTTCAGGGGGTCTGAAAACGTATAGATCCGGTGAAAACTCGATTTCGAAAAATCGACATGAAAACAATACTTTCCTTCCTATATATTCATATAGGCAAGAGAAAGTAAAAATACAAAAATACTTCTGACGGCTTCTGGATAAATCTTAACAACTGTAAACAAATACGGATTAAATAAAAGATGTTACAAAAAGGCCAATTATCTAAATAGGTACCCTTTCTTTCATAATACCCGTGCAACAATAGGCAAGCCTACCTGACTATACAAGACCCTTTATAACTATTTCCTGGAAACCCTATTTATTACTCTTATTATTTACGTTAACATTTTAAAAATCTTGGTCCCCTCGAAAATTCCCGAACACACATTCCCTTTAGTTATTGCAACAATATCTTCATTTCCGAGAGAGTAGTAAAACAAAAATAAAAAGAAACGCTTAACATCAGCTGGCAACAAAAATTAAAAATGCGATGATACACGCCTACTTTTTTATGGCGTTAAATGCAAAGCGAAACGAGATGTCGCTTTTATATTATTAAATTAATAAAATTAAAGAAAAAAAATCAGAAAGTACCAAATACATGTTTATCAAACTTCAGGTGTTTTACAAATGCTATGAATTTACTATTATTGTTATTATCATTATTTGATTAAAGATAATTATGGAAATAAATAAAGCATATTTTAAGCTTTTAAGTTAGTTATATTATTAATGAAAAGACAAAGAAAAGTTAACGAGCGAAGCAAAACGAAGTTTATATGAGGTGTTAAAATTTGCACATTTGCGAAAGATAATATTATTTAATTTCCATACTAATGAACCTCTATTATTTCCGTATGATCCTTATTAGGAAAACAGAACTGTATAGTTCATATCTAATGCCGCTTCTCCTTCAGTAGTGTAATTAATTTTCTTTCACTGTAGAATAAAATTGGAAAATCCTAACAAAAATTTACGGCGTAGGAAATTCATTACTGCTCTAAATAAATATTAATTAATAATATTTCATAGAAACAGTGGAGCGTCAGTTATCCGAACTAATTGGCACCAATGTTGTTCTGATAATAAAATAGTTCGGATAATCAAGTACGCTAAATACTGTAATTTGGGGTCCATTAGAGGCAGGTGGAGTGTTTTAAATTACCTGCACTCAATTTGCTAGTTCCAGGCCACAAAAAATAGTTCTGTTTCTTATCACATAACCACCCAATTATATTACTAAAAATTTAAGAACAAAAGAGGTAGACATGAATCAGTCATTTCAGGAAGTTTATAAGTCAAAATTTTACATTTCTTCTTTAGTGCATTTAAGAACTAACTGAATGTAAACACACCATCCCTACAAAAATCACAAAGTCTGGCTTTCCATAAGTAATAAACACTATAAAAGGTTTATCCGTAAGGATGTAAAGTGTTTCCTTATACTTAAAAAATGAAAGTGGATGTTCTTTTGAAGCTTAGGCTCTACTTTCTAGTGGAAGAGGCAATACAAAGATTCTATGAAAAAATATTTTTAAGGTGTCTGACTACTGTTTTGACAACGATGAAGAACGTGAATAGCCCTTAAAATTAACATTTTTCTTTCTTGAAGTTAAGAATTTCAATTTTTATTTTTGCAAAAAACTATTTTAAGTCATAATGTAAACTACTGAAATAAATAAATTAATACAATTGTACAGCACAATTTATTTTGGTCTAACAACGTATTTTACACACAACAACGTAAGTTAACATTTTACTCCAATTTATTTCAGAAACGCCTTCAGTCTAAATTTTCATTTTTTTTAAACCAGTGGCTTTTCTTTGAACAGACAATAGTAGATTTTACGTTAAACGGGACATCCCTGTGTACAATTTATATTTTTTATTTTTTTATTTTTTTTGATTGAAACATAATAAATTACAAGTTTTTTAATTTTCCAAAAGTTAGTGTTTTTGATTTATGGGCTTTCTGAAATGACCGATTCATATGTAAAAGACACTAGCCAGAGTTATCTTCTCTGAGAGTACTGAATTTCATTACACAGCCAGACCCTGTGGTGAATGAAGTGAAAGTGTCATTTGCAGGGCGGAAAGTAGATGCTTTTCAGAGGGCCTGGTGTGCCGATAAACATAGGTACTTTTCCACTTAGTGAGGATGATAAACATTACACTCCTCGTGTTACTTAGTAAAGCCTCTAGAGGTTCAAACCAGTCTTTCGGCTGATGGCCTAAACACACTGTAATTTGGTAGGCCTACACTGTACCACTGTACCGTAACATTGTAATATAATCTAAATGTTTAGTAGGTTACAAAGGCAATTTATTGCATTTATTGCAAATGTAGAGCAGCTTACTAAATATTACAAAGACAAAGGGAAAAATTTAGAATTTCAAAACTTGTAACGTGAGGTTACATAAACTAATTTTGTAACTAAGAAGATACCTTCAAATTGATTGCTAAAATATATTAAATAAAATTTAGAAACAAAATGAAAATATTTAATGAAAATAAATAGAATTTAACAAATTGACAAACTTTTACAAAATTAAATTTATTTGATTTATTGGTTTGATTTATTGATGACACATTTATACATACGACTGAAATTACTAAGTCAATTAAGTTATAAATTCTCTGAAATGTTATAAATGATTCTTTGAAATTGAAATGAAATTAGTAAAATTTTTTATGAGCCAATATATATATATATATATATTAGTTTATTTAAAGTCGCATTAAAAGCTTGGTCGTTATTGACTACAGTGGGATATGGAACGTTGGGTTGTAACTTGCTATAATTTCCAGACCCTTCCAGGGAATCGAACCCGGGACATCCGCGTGGTAGGCCAGCACGCTACGCTGGCACAAGTGTATTGTATCTGAGGAGGATTACTTTGAAGGAGATAAAATTGATATACGAGATGATATACTCGTAGATGAATAAATACATTTTTTTAAAGAAAAACTAAATATCCCGTTAATTTTTGATCAAACCTCGTAATATCTGCTATATATATCACGTACCTATATGAATATAATTATTCGAGCAATAATGTTACAATTTCATCCTACTGCTGGAGAAATATTTAAAAATGTCTGATCTAGATTGAAATTTATATGAACAATATAGTAATAATAAAAATTAATGAACCTAATAGAGACAGATCTTTATAATTCAAATCTCCATTATTCGAAATACTCCTTAAATCGAATATTTGTTATATTCCCTCTAAAAAATCATTCCTTAATATTATTATTTTTTTGGAGAGTGGAAATAACTCCAGAAATAACATCATTGTATTTTACTAGAATTTCAAACGTGGTTGTTAAAAAAAAACAATAAGTTAGGTAACACTAGAAAGTAATACGGTAAAGTTATTTTAAGGAGTTTGTTTACATTGTAACAACAAGATACTATTATATTGTAAACTAATAATAATAATAAACATGATAGATATACATTCAATTTTATATTGAGAATTTCAAAATCAACATGTAGGCGTGAGGAATGGAAATGGAAAATATAAAGCAGTGAATCAACTTTCCTCCCACGATGCTTTTACTTTATTATTGCTCCTTGAAACTTAGGAATTTTCCTAAGGAATGTTGTTTCAGTTTTTGAAGAACAAAAAATATGTTAGCTCAGAATTTATAAAATTGCACGAATGAAGCAAAAAGTACATTTTTATGTATTAACGATGTATAATTTATTATACCTATTTAAAGAATCTGCTTTGAAACACTCACTCGACTTTCCCTTGCCAATGTGTTTTAAACAATAATTTTCTATTTACCCTAAAGGGAATATTCCCTCCAAATTTTAGCATTTTAGCTATTGTGCAAGTAGGAGAATCAGTGATGAGTGAGTGAGTGAGTGAGTGAGTGAGTCAGTCAGTGAGGGCTTTACCGTTTGTATACATAGATTTCTGAATACTCCGTTAACTTTTATTAATTAAGGGAGAAGACTACGATTCTAGTGTTTATCTTTAATAAACACTAGAATCATCAATATTTTCAAAAATTAATATTTTGTAAATTATCAATATTTTGAAAATCGGATTTACAAAACCCGCGAAATTAAGGAATTCCCATTATTTTTTGATCAAACTTCGTACAGACATTTCTAAAGGCATAGACTCGAAATCCGGGTTCGGCTGGAATATTTTCGTTTTCTGCTTTTAAAAATTCATAAAACCCCGAATTTCCAAATGGGTCTACAAACAGCTGAAGATTTAAAAGTGCAAATAGTGAAATACGAGGTTTGATAAAAAAATAACGGGAATTTTAGTTTTTATTAAAAAAATGTAGCCTATTTATTCATCTTTATCAATTTTGAACGCCCATAGCAGACAGGTGGAGTGTCAAATTATTTACATTCAATCTGTTCGTTGCAGGGCTAAAATAAATAGTTCTGTTTCTTATCACATGGTCAGCCAATCAAATGACTGAATCATTTAAAAACAGAAGAGGTAGAGGTGTAAAAGATACTAATCAGAGATATCTCCTCTGAAAGTAATGAATTTCATTATACAGCCAGACCCTGTGGTGAATGAAGTGAAGGTGTTATTTGCAGAGTGGAAAATGTGCTTTTCAGAGGGCCCGGCATGCTGATACGCGTGCTTTTCCACTCAGTGAGGAAGGCAATTGTATACCACCTCACTCCTCGTTTTACTTAGTAAAACCTCTACAGGTTCAAACCAGCCTTTCGGCTAATGACCTAAACAACAACATCAATTTTGACCCCTTCAAAGTAATCCTCCTCAGATACAATACACATGTGCCAGCGTTTTTCCAATCTTGGAAAACTTCTGGACTCACCTTTTGGTATAGCTTTCAGCTCCTTTAGTGATTATGTTTTTATGCCATCAATAGTGGCATTGCTTCCATTGTTCTCTTGAATTATCGAAAGCAGGTTTCGATGTCATACCCATATACCCATGTTTTGTAACCTGTTATGACCATTTGTAGAAATTCTAGATCATTGTTGACTTAATTACCAATTCTTGGGCGATATCCACTCGACTTTCTTTTTGTTCAAAATTCACTAATTTCGGAACGAAATTTGCTGCCACGTGTTCATACCCAAAACATCTGAAAAAATTGCTTGATGTGATCCAAATGATGTACTGACCTCAACAGCATCTCTGATAGTGATTCTGTGATTTTTCAGAATCATTATTTTCACTTCTACGAAGCTGTCGTCGGTTATTGATGAGCTAGAGCGTCCAGGACGGTCGTCATTTTCAACGTTTTCACGGCCATTCTTAAACCGTTTGTACCACTCATAAATTCTTGTTTTACTCATAGTAGATTCAGCAGAAGCCACTTGTCAACATTTTGAATGCTGTACTACACTTGATATCATTTTTAACACAAAATTTAAAGCAAATTATTTGATCCATTTTTTCGGAAGTAAAAAATCGCCGAGCGAATGCAAACAGGTGTACTCTTTTCAACCACTAAAAATAAACTGTACATTAAAAATGGCTGCCAATTCGAACATATTTTAGAAACAGGTGTACCAACAAGGTGAAAAAATATTTTGGAAATCGGATTTACAAAACCCGAGAAATTAAGAAATTCCCATTATTTTTTGATCAAACCTCATACAGACATTTCTAACGGCATAGACTCGAAATCCGGGTTCGGCTGGAATATTTTCGTTTTCTGCTCTTTAAAATTCATAAAACCCCGAATTTCCAAATGGGTTTATAAACAGCTAAAGATTTAAAAGTTTTCCAAAACTGTAGATTATAACAATGTGATGTGTTATGATTATATCATAACGATGCACCACTCATTCATGGATACATACAAATTTACTAAGCCCGTCATCGTTGCAGTAAATAATCTAAACATTTTTACGAAAGAACAGCCTTCCTAAGTATTTCAGCAGACATGGTGCCTATCTTGTAGAGAATAAAAATTTTAGTTAATGAGACGATTTTAAAAAATCGTAGGAATCGTTTTTGAGAAAATCGACATAAGTGAAAATGACACAAATAAACTTCTGCTTCTGGTTGACCGATTTTGGTAAAAATGTCCTCTAATAGTACCTAACTTAAGTTTCAAGTTTCAACTTCGTACGATGTTCCGTTCTTAAGATATTCTGTTCACGCACACACACACTCGCGCGCACGCGCGCACATACACACGCACGCACGCACGCGCACGCGCGCGCGCGCACACACACACACACACACACACACACTAATCGCTAAAAACATGTTTTTTGGGTTCAGGGGGTCTGAAAACGTGTAGATCCGGTGAAAACTCGATTTCGATAAATCGACATGAAACAATACTTTCCTTCCTACTGTCTGTCTATAACTTGATGGCCTCCCGCAGAAAGGGGCAAAATTGGCCCGCTACTAGCCTTCTTAATAACATTTCATAATGTACGAAGTCCAGTGTAGCCTACTAGTTAGTAGTAGTACAAAATGAAATGCTATTGAGAAGACTAGTAGCGGGCCGATTCTGCTCCCCTTCTGCGGGAGGCCATCAAGTTATAGACAGACAGTATATATTCATATAGGCAAGAGAAAGTAAAAATCTACAGCTTAATGTCAACAGATTGAATTTCCGAAAAGTAAAGCTTGGGAGATATCTTAAAAATTAAGAGTGTTATGAACAATCTCGCATTAAATTAATTCGTGAATTAAATAAATGTATGTATGGGATTCCAAACTTACCGGATGATTTTAATTGACTTCAATCAAAAAAAATTAAAATTGTTTGCTTTTCTAAGGTCAATTTATTAAATTAATCTCATCGACGTTTTTTAAGACAATAAATAGATTAGTTAATTTTGGGCTAATTTAGCTTAAAAGGTAAATGAAAAAGAAAGTAATCTGCATGAAACAACGAAAATATGAAAATGAAATTTATTTCCAGAAAAATAAATATTTGAATTGTATTATTTAAAATAATGAAAGGGAGTGTTTATTTTGTACACGTAACAGTGTTGTGATCTACCAACTGGGAAATGATTCAGTTATCAACACTTCACTGCCTGCTGCTTTTCGGAACTAAATCCCAAATGTTTAATTGTTTGCACACTAATTCAATATCATCCTTCACGACTATTGCTTTATATACGTGGGCGTGATACGTTCATATATAGTACAATGTAAATAAAACTAAGTTTGTACTATACAATCGATCCTGCATGCTGTTAAATTATACTGTATTTAATCTTCACGTAAAAGCATTCATACAATGAAAATAGAATGTTAACTTTCAGACAGACATATTCAGTGCCTATCGTTTCGAGTATTTTATAAATTCATTAAATTTGAGTACTATCGATCTGTAGCATCATGATTTGGAGTATTAGCAATAAAAAAAAAATCTGGTATGAAACACTCACACGACTTTCTCTTGCCAATGCAAATAATGAACATTACAACCTAATATTAGTAATAAAACATTAGAAATAAACAAAAAACTAACCTCAAAATTCATAACCTAATTTTAATCATGAGTGAAGACGCAAAATGAAAATCAACCTCAGTTTGGCTTCAAAATATGGAAAATCACTCTTTCACGCTAAACTAGGCTCTGTAGAGAAAAATTCTCTAAAAAAAGTTGTAGATCTTTTAATTTTCTATCAATTTGATGATATACACTTTTGTCGTTAAATGCATACTAATTTTGAAATCTTAAAAAATCTATTTTTCATACGTTTTCGTGAAAAAAAAAAAAAATTGCTAATTACCGCTAAACTAAGCGTTATACAAAAAAAGTTTGACATTAAAGTTGTAGGAGTTTAAATTATCTACAACTTTTATTATATAAATGTTTGCGTTAAAATGCATTTTAAAGCCGCAATCTTAAGAAAACAATTTTTTACGTGAAAACAGCCTCTCCAAGAATTTGAGCAAACATGGCGCCTACCCTATCTGTAGAGCATAAAAAATGTAGTAAACCAGGCGATTTAAAAAAAATCGTAGGACCAGTTTTAAGGAAATCGTAGAAAAGTGAAAAATTACACGAATAAACTACTACTTGCGGTTGACCGATTTTGATGAAAATGTTCGTATCGGGTCCCGTAGTGGTGTGTAACTTAAGTTTCAAGTTTCAAGATCGTACAATGTTCCATTCTTGAGATATTCTGTTCACACAGACCAATCGCTAAAAACCTGTTTTTTGGGTTCAGAGGGTATGGAAACGTGTAGATCCGGTGAAAACTCGATTTCGAAAAATCGACATAAAACAATTTCCTTTTTATATTCGTATAGGCAAGAGAAAGTAAAAATCAGTTGTGAAACCCTGACACAATTTTCTCCTGCCGATGTAAACAATGAAAAACTTATATTTAATCATTAGTAATTGGTCAACAAGGTTCGAGTCGAATGAGTAGTACAATGTCAATATTTAGGTACTTGTATTAATGAGAGGTGGGATAATTTACAAGAGATAACATTTTGGATTGCCAAGACCAGAAATGTCTTCAACACCATGAATTCTGTCTTTAAAAGCCAAAATTTAACCCTTGACACTAAAACGAGACTCATGAAGTGTTACATGTTCTCAGTCCTATTGTACGGATTTGAGGCCTGGACTCTGACGTACAACAATCAGCAAATTGTAAGCGTTTGAATTTTGGCTGTATAGGAGAATGCTGCGAATATCCTGGACGCAGAGAATTACTAATGCGGAAGTGCTACGTCGAATAAACAGAGCAACGGAACTGGTCAGTATAGTGAAGGGGCGAAAGCTGGAATATCTCGGTCATTTCATGCAGTATGAGCGCAGGTATGAATTGCTTCAACTCATTCTGCAAGGCAAAATCGACAGTAAAAGAAACCTAGATGCAGAAGAATTTCATGGATGGCCTATTTGAAAGTTGTTGTTTAGGTCATCAGCCAAATGGCTGGTTTGAACCTCTACATGATTTACTAAGTAAAATAAGAGGTGAGGTGGTTAACCTGTGCCTTCCTCACTGAGTAGAAAAGTATGCTTATCAGAATGCCAGGCCCTCTGAAAAGCATCTAGTTTCCACCCTGCAAATGACACCTTAACTTTATTCAGCACAGAATCTGACGGTATAATAATGAAATTCATTGCGCTCAGAGAAGTTAACGCTGACTATAATGCTTTACACGGTTGATGAGCTCTGCTGTTCAAGGCGTTTAGACCAAACAGAACGTTTTCCAGCGTTGTCAGATTGTACGAATTTGTCAGCTTGAGAAACATTACGCGCGCATGCGTATAATTAGTTGTTTATAACAACTGTGGGCAGCCTATTATTTTAATATTATATTTCTTAATTTATCGAGTGAACAATTTTTTTGCAAATGAGACCTAACACCATCGATTTGTAGACCCTGAAAACCCCTATACACGAATTTTCAGGAAAATCTTAGAGCCGTTTTCGAAAACAGTTGGACATACAAATATACATGCTCCAAGTTGTCGTATAATATTGTAGGATAGGATTGCCTTTCTCAAATCCGTATTATTTTATCTCAATATTTAAAAAATTAAGCCTCAATACACAAATTATTGAATTTAAAAAGGCAGCCGTTTTAATATTCTTTACTATGATTTGGTTGAAATTTAAAAAAACGATACCTTATGTTATAGTATATAGAATATTTATACAGAAATGAAAAATAAGACACTAAAGACAAATAGTATTGAACTTTTAGAATTCCAAAATTTCATTTCTCTTGTAAGAAACAAAGAGAAATAAATTGGAAAGAATAAATAATAAAGAAACGATGCCAACTTTTCTCCGAAAACATCTGAAATTGAAAGAAACAGACGAGCAATAACCTATGTTATGACACGCCCAATTAAGTTCCGTAAAGAAAAATTGCAACCTAACAAAACTTGTTCAAATAAGGGAAATTCTAAATGTTTCGTTGTACCAAAAATTATTTGTAGTATGAAAGTGTTATTTCTTACTAAATTTAATGCTTTGTATTTTAAGAACAGGATTAAAAATATTGTTGTATTTTACAATATGTTAATATTATTGTACGTAGAAGACAATCAGAAAAGTTTACGTGCGTTACCTTGTGAAGCCGTCATAATTATTCAAAGTGAATAATAAATTGAAAGTACAGCTACATTCTTATTTCTAAAATATTTCGGAAGATATTTGAAACTTAAAAATATTTTAGATAAAATAAACAATTCATAGGTTTAAAAAACATTGAAAACTATAGTTTACTTTTTACATGACATGACCGAAGAAAATCGAAGGTCCCAGATTTGATTCCTGGCTAGGGTCTGAAAGTTATTACATATTCAAACCAATCGATTCCTGTCTCACAGTCATTGCTAATGGCCATGATGTTGATGCGATGTAAAACAAAAACAAAAAATGCATAGGTACTATAACTTACGAGATTTAAATTCTTTGTTTGAGGGTTTCTGCTTATTTGGTTTACAAATTACAGGATGAAAAAAAGTTTATTACTTATTAGATTAACACTCTATTCACAAACACTAAACTTTTATTGATAATTTTTTTGTTTCATTTAAAGTCGCTTGAACTATTTGATAATTAGTGACTACAGTAGTTTATGGTACATTATCGTTGGGTTTTAAAATGTAATAATGTTTTACACCCTAGCCAGGAATTGAACGTGTGGCTTTAAAGCCCAGGAAGCTAACTGGGCAACGCAGGCGGCCAATGATATTTTTATATAAACTAGAAATAATTGAAATTTTGATCTACCGTATGCTGTGAGAATAATATTCCTGTATAAAAATTTCACAGGTGTTGAATATCTCATGAACTCAATGGTTTTATTCTATTTCCGGTAAGGTACAAGAAATACAATCTAAAAATACTGGAATATTCTTGCAAAGTATATTGACGGCAAAGTGATTTCTGTCTCAGAAAATTTCTCATGATTATTTTAATTCCGCTTTGTAGAACTTTAAGGAGGATATTGATCAGCTGATCAGCTGGTGTCGACATAGTAATTAACATTCATAATTTTTTTTTCTGATTTTCTGTGAGAAACCATCAAAAATTAATTTCACAAGAAAAAAAAAGACTTTATTCTTATTGGGAAAGTGAAATTTATTTTAAAATAGGGTGAAGATAGAATATCAGACACGGAAATTGTGCATATGTATGAGGTTATGTTTGTGTTTCTGTTTACATTGATTTTTTGTAAGTACTTTTCATAAACTATTGTTATACGTATAATAATCCTCCCTGTTTCCATTGACTATGGAGCAGGGAGTTATGGACAATCTCTTCAATCATGAAGAGAACTTGAAGGTGATCAATGCTCACCTGGATGTCGCACCTGAGACAACTGGTACGCAGAAAATGGCATGGACTAAGGTCATGTCTAGTAAAAAACGTCCGTTGGATACGGAAAAGAGTTCCGCTGACTCGGAATTGCCTCCTTCTAAGTTTCGAGTCCCAACAACAAATAAATACGTCTATGATAATAAATACGTCTCTTATTTTAAATGGTTTCACAGTATCTTGATGAAATAGGTATTAACCGTATGATCTGGCGACCCAACACCCCAGACTTAAATCCTATTGAGCACGTTTTAGTTATGCTTAAAAAAAGAGTTCGTCAAAGTAATGCAGTGAATCTTTAACAGCTGTGTTATGTGGATAAAGAAAAACAGTAGAAAATCGACCACGAAGAAATCCAAAACTTGATTTAAGGAATGCCGAAACGGATGCTAGCTGTAATTAAGGCAAGAGGGGGCTGTACTTGTTAATGAATTCATTACAACTATAGGGTGATTCAAAAAGAGCGCCGGTTTTGATATATCAAATTAAGAGATTTATTTTATTGAAAAACTGAAAATAAATACATCAACAAGTTCATCTTACCTTCCGATTTCATGTATGAAAAATGATGTCATGCATGTGTCCTCCTCTACTGCGCTGGCACGCATCAACTCTGTCCATGAAATTGGATATTACTGCACGACAAGTTTCGACTTCCATTTGCCCGATAACCCGTCGAATTTCCTCCTTCAAGTCATTGATGTTTCGGGGTTTATTGGCATACACCAATGACTTCAGATGACCCCAAAGATGAAAGTCACAAGGCGTCAAGTCACACGACCTTGGTGGCCATTGATGGTCGGAATTACGAGAAATGATGCGATCCTGGAACCGTTCACGGAGCAACAACATTGTTTCTCGTGCAGCAACTGAATTTTATACGGGTGATATTGGAGATCGTACCGAAGAATTCCCCGTACAGACGAACATCGTAAACCCAATTGTTGAGAACGGCGACGTATTGATTTTGCTGGGCTAACAGCCACACTGTCACGAACCAACGCAACGTTCTGCTCAGTTCGGCCAGAACGACGACGTCCAGAACTTTTAAGATCGACTGTTGAACCCGTCTCAAAAAACTTTTTCATGAGCCTGCGAACTGTTGATTCATTCGGTGCTTCATTACGTCCTAGAGTACCGCGAAGTCGCCTGACAGTAGCCGCATAACTCTCTCCACTCTGGTAAAATGTTTTGACGATTAACACTCGTTGTGCAATAGTAAACTTCTCCATGGTTAGACACAGACTGCGAGAGTACTAAACTGCGAACAAGAGAAACTACAACTGAATCGTCAATCGGAATGTTCTCCGAAATAGAAATGAGGTCTAACAATGTTGCCAACCGATAAACAAAAATTTACGAGCCGTTTAAAAACCGGCGCTCTTTTTGAATCACCCGTTAATTCATTACAGATCACATAATAATCATTTACTTTCACTTACTTTTCATTTACTTTTGTTACATTATGTACGAACTAAATATGGAAAATTCTCATTTAGTACTGTAAGTAACCCTTCCATTTTTGTAAATATAAATTTGTGTTTTTAAAATTAATTTATCTTATTTTTTCATTTAATTACCATAAATCAAATTTACAACACTAATTTTTTGTTAAAAAATATTACGAGGGGTTAAAGTCAAACAACACTATTTACAAAAACTTAATATTTTAATATATGTCAGGAGAGCAAAAAACTACTTTTAATCTGATTCTTTTTCTATTATCTCAGTTATTTATAGATGTAATAAACTATAAATTTAGTATCATTTAATTAGTTGAATTTATTTCTTAATGGTTAATGCTAAATAAATGTTAATGGCACTCCTGAAAAATTAGGTTTCTGTAGATATTGTTGTTTGACATTAACCCCTCGTGCCTAAAATTATGAAACAAAGAATAACAGTAACAAAAATGAACCTGGAACATTCAAGAGAATTTTTTTTAACATAGCCCAAAATTTTACATGATGCGTTGATTTTGTCCAGGACTTTATATTATTACAAAATAAAAATCTATTATTTTTTGTAGCGTGCAGTTTTTCCCTGAAATGCACCGTCAGATTGTAATTAAAACCAAACCGATTTTCGATTAAGAGCAGACGAATTTTTTGAAGCATATCAGTTATGTTATTTTAATGACCCCAAACAATGTAGTAATAAACTAGTAAAGTTTAATCAAAATTTTTACAACCATTTTTCGGAAAATTGGGCTGTAAATTTGGTGCAGTAGTCAGCGCAACTGACTTATATCCCAGGGGTTCCGAATCCGATTACCAGACATGTCTGAAAATTTTTAATCTATCTCCCTTCACCAGCTGTATCAGTCCAAATGTGCATAAAAAGTTGAAAAGAATAAAATCAAAAAAAAATTCAAACATTTAATATATTTTTTTTGTACTGCAGTTCTTAATTCGGGGGTTACACAGATATTTCCAGAAATCATTCTAGGGTTGGTTAAGGAAATCTTAGTTTACAAATTTCGGCAAAATTGATTTGGTAATTTTTGTTCGAAGATGGATTAATCATAAACAAACGCCTGGAAATAATTAATTTCCCAGTTAATATTTATTCTTTTAAAAATTAAAATTAAAAAATAAGATAAGGGAAATTACTCGTAAAAGGATCCTGATTTTAGGATATGTTTGTTTTTAATTACATAGTTTCTTGGAAGGTGAGATACAATTTAAATTGATAACAATATATCAAAATATATAGACTCGAAATAAATTCAGATGTAAAAAGTTACCTTCAAAAAGGCCAAAGGGACAACATAATTTACTTATACATTATCGAAGATCTAGGTCCAAGAATATATGGTACTGAAATTTGTAGATTTATTTTTTCGGATAACTTTATCTATGTTACAGGAATCATGACAGCAAAGCAAAAATAGTTATATTTTCTTGTAACCCTTTACAATAACTAATGTCAGAAAAGATATTTATTTTTCGATTGTTATCCTTCTTTAGCGCTCAGTTGTGTAATTTATCAGAAAAAGTTCAGTGGAAAAGAGTATTCAGTACAATGCTTTACTGATCCCTTTCCACTAGGAAAACCTCTAAGGTCGCAACACCCTCCTATCGGCCTCTTCTACAACGCTCTACTTCAAACCCATTCTCTACCAATACACTCCTTTCTCTTTTTCTCTACATTTACAATGGCTTCATCTTCAATTGCTTCAATTCTCTTCTTTCTTTTCTAACCCTCATCTCTTAACAGCAACCAGAGATTTTTTAATTGTTTTCAGTCTGCTCTTTTCTGATGAAAAAATAATTGCGTTGACCTCACTTGTGAAAAATTACACTTTAATTATTGCAATACTGACTTTACTAACAATGGATGTCGTTGATATTCAACGAATACATTTAAAACGATTGAAAAGTACTTTTAGCAATGTTATCGAGTATTTAACAACTTCCGTCTTAAGGCCATAACCATTTTAAACCCTCCAGAAAAAAATACCAATGTTCTTTTTCAGTTTTTAACACATTTCGTACACAGTTTATTTCGTACCTTTCAATTAACGGATCTATTATTAAATAACTTAACACAAACATTATCTTAGAATATAAAAATAGGCTTGCCTGTAATCCACCTCTACCTTTTCTGTTCTTAAATGCTTCCCCTAAGTCATATAATATGCTGAATATGTGATAAGAAACTGAGCTATTTTGTGTAGCCCTGGAACTAGCAGATCGAGTGCAAATAATTTAACACTCCACCTCCCTGTTATGGGCAGTACCTACCTATCTTGGCAAGTAACCAATTTTCTACAATTTTTTAATAATTCTACTTAAAAATTATTAAAATTGTGTAAACCACTTACCCTTACTAATTTTTCTGGATTGTGCTATTTTAAATTACTACCACTTTTTCTAAAATTGTTACTATGAAGACAAAACGTGGTTTTTGTGCAGGCTAATTTCTGAAACTACTGAACGGATTTTCATGAAATTTTGACAGTATGTAATATTCATCTTCACAACAACATTTTCTTTTCAAATTTTAAAAAATGATGACCCTAAGGGCCCTAATGAAGATTTTCATAAATATGTAGGCCTATATGTGTGTGTACATGTGAGTAGGTATTGCTGTTGAAGTAGATAAAGGGGTTTGATGAAGATGAGAGATACGCGAGGGAAATTATCAAAATGTCGTATGTGTCAGTGTGTGTATACTTTTGTTGAAGTAGAAAGTTGAAAGGGGAGATGAATGAGAGACGTACGTGGGGGAATTCGTCAAAACCAAAAGGTTGTGTGTATGTGTGTGTGTGTGTGTGTGTGTGTGTGTGTGTGTGCGTTATAGTATATAGATAGTCGATCTAGCAGCTGCATAATTTCTGTTCCAAATTTATTTAAAAATAATGATTAGGTCCTACACATGTTTTGCGTGCTAAGCCGCGCGGGCTATGCTAGTAAAATATATTTTCACCAATTATAATAATGTATTCTTAAGTAATTAACATAATATTTGATTTTTAATTTAGCTTTTTTTAAATTTGGAGTAAAAAAAAGGTCGAATGCTAATTGAAATTGGATGTAGAATGGTCGAATAATTTTGATGCTGAATCTTGCTTGAATTCAGTAACCTAGCAACAGGCGAGGTGGCTCATGCATTTGGGATGAGATAGAAAGGCGCTCCTCAGATTGCATTCCGTTACTTGTTGCGTGGATCTGTCACGATGCCATTACGTTCACATCTACACCCCATTTTCAAATTATTCCCTGCGTGTATCTACCTACATATTTTATAAAAAGGGATAAAATAACAGATAGCATTACAGATTAGCGATTTCAAATGACTTAAATGGTTTTTTAAATAATTCATAAATCTGTTCCCGCAAGTAAAACAATCAAACTACTAGGAGTAATATAATTATCCCAGGTACGAATATCCGAGTTAAAAAAATACAATTAGACATATATATATAATATACAATGAACAGCCAAACAAAACAAATTATATATGATATTTAAGATATCATATAAGATGTCTCCGAGAGGGACGAAAGATATCATCAGGAATACACTACACGAATCACACAAAACACATATCACATATAAAACACATACGGTCGCAGACCACCTCAATTAATTCTATTTCGGCCGAATAGTCGCGCATGGAATGGTTGCATGCCATAAATTAAATTTATTGACGTAGTCTGCGACCGTATGTGTTTTATATGTAATATGTGTTTAGTGTGATTCGAGTAGTGTGTTCCTGATGATATCTCCGAGAGAGACAAAAGATATCTTGAATAACAAATAAAAATACTCTGAGGTAAGTACAGTAAAATCTCTCTATAGCGGAATTGAAGGGACCATGAGGTACCGCCGCTATAAAGAGAGTTCCGTTATAGAGAGAGCGAGTAATTAACGGTGGGAGGGAAGTTGGAGTACTAATTTTTCTGTACAAAATAACTTATATACGTATGTAAATGGTGCATGGAATAAGTTTTTGAAAAACTACTGAATAGATAACTTTATGACGAATGTTTAATACAGTAGATTACTTCAATACAGTGAGATATTTATATTAATTACATAAAGTGTAGGTTATTAACTTAACAAGAAATTTGGATACAAACTGGTTTTATTAGATGTTGTGTTACTAATGTTTAGAAATAGAATTTCACTTTTCGTATTGAACTTTTTTCAATAATCATTCATACAGTACATACCGTAATAGATAGCCTAAAATTAATTAGCACTGAAACTCGTTTTTCACTGAACAGTAATAGACATACATACATACAATTAAAATCTAATAAAACATAGGCTACACAAACACAAAAAAATACACAGTACAGTATATATTTTTTTGTTATTAAGGAAACAATAACTGTGAAGTACATTTCATTTCGTAAAATAAGTTGTAAATTTTTTTTCGTTTTCAATTCATAAAACATATCTTCAATCTCATTTTTAATGTTTAAAACTTTTATTGGCAATGACAGTACGTGGAAAAACAACAAGAATAGCGTCTAGTGCCTGTTTACTTGAAGGGACGACATTTCTGTTTCCATTTCATCGTCATCTTCACTTTCTTCCTCGTTGTTTTGGGCTAAGACATTTTCGATTATTGCATCATCGCCAACATCTGCTGAAGTGGCTAAGTCATTGTCTGCCCCTACATAGGCGTCTAAATCCATATCCTGAAGATATTGTTTTGCCGCTATAGAGAGATTTTTGTGCCGCTATAATGAGAGTTAAATACATTATCGTAGTATACGAAAGGGTCGGGGTCGGCAAATAATGCCGCTAAAGAGAGATTTCCGCTATATAGAGTTCCGCAATAGAGGGATTTTACTGTATATAATTTGTTTTGATAGGCTGTTCATTGTATATTATATATTTAGTGTATGCAAACAAAGGAAATAATTTTTAATAAAATAATCATACATATATATATATTTCTAAGGTTACATTCTCATGACTTCATTGAAATCACGCCCCTAATATTCAATTTTTCTTAATTTATTTTTTTGCATAATCTGTACATCATATCTTAAAAAAACTTCTACTTTTAATCGAGAGCGTCTTCAAGAATTTAACTTTTATATGGGGTGGGCCATCAATTTTTGCACTTTTGTAGTTGTAGTAGCGGGTACACCGAACGTGGGAGGGAAGCAAGGCCACTCACACGCTGCTCCTCGTTTCTTAGAAATTTAGTCTTAATGGAACGCTAAACGGGAGAAACAGCTCGTTCTTTGTGAAAACAATGCACAAAATGCACAAAAGTAATGCACATCGCTGTAAGCCGCCTTTTTCGTTTGCATTACCAATTGCACAGTATTATTTAATGCCCAAGTGTTAACTTAATTAAATCATGGGTTAAAAACTTTGAAACAACTGGCACGACTAACAATCGAAAACAAACAAAGCGGCTAAGGAGCAGGAGAAGCGAAGAGAACGTGATGCAATGTATTTTTGTTTTAGTAAATAAATATTTATTAGAATGAAATCTGTATTCTTTTTCTCATGATTATTTCAAAAGTGCAAAAATTTATAGCCTACTTCAATAAAGTTTTTTTCTACCCCTCGTTCCGCCTTAACTAGGAGAAACATTTAAACCACAATTAATAATAATTATATTATTAGATTTGTTTACATAAGTGGACACCAACTGGCGTACCGACTCATATTTTGGGGATCGCAAGCTATAGAAAATATTTTTTATAGAGCTTGTTAAAACTTCTTTACAATCATTAAGAAGTTTTTGGCGATATAAACGTAAAACCAAACCTAACCTAAATAATAAAATAACAATAATACAGACTGCCTCCGTAGCGTAGTGGTAGCGCGCTAGCCTACGACGCATAGTCCCGGGTTTGATTCTCGGCCAGGGTCTGGAAATTTTCTCAAGGTGAAAACCCACTGTTGATGTGATTTTAAATAAAATAAAAAAAACAATAATACAGTACTACAATACCCAATATTGTGTTATATTCTTATTGGTCAGTGGTAAGATAAAAGCCCGTATTAAACAAAGTATTCACAAACATTTCGACCGGTATTAAACTAAAAGAAAGCACAAAATGAGATGTAGCTGATGACCATTTACATCATCGAATGTCCATAGTAAGAAAATAAAAATGAAATAAAACACACATCAACTTTTCAGTTCTGCGAAAATGTAATTTATCAAAACCTGTCAAAAGACGTATCAAATAAAAATGATTTGTAAAATGAAATTCAAATCTATTTTTATACTAATTTTTGATAACCAAAATGCCGAATGATGAAAAACAATTGTATACTTTCTTTTAATTTCTGAAAACGTAGAAAATAATTTTTTTATTTATTATTAGAATTAAATCCTAATTCTTTTAGGATCTGTTTATTTCTAAATAACAAAACCTCCTTTTAAATTTAAAATAAAATATAAACATTTATTTATTTACAATAGTTTACTTAAATTAATTTTTACAGTTAGAACACCTATAAATATTAAACTCACCAAATATTAATCGGATCATAAATCCTTCTTAAAATTTTTCTCTCTATTTTGAGTAAATTTTCCATTCCAGTTATACTCTCAGTTTCCATGCCGTACAAGATGACTGGTTTTACTACCGTGATATAATACCTTATCTTTGCATTTACTGAAAGACTTTTTATTGTAATTATTCCTTGGGTAGAAATTCAGTTGCTTCAATTTTTTTTGGTCTCAATCTCCAAACCCGCGAAATTTAAAAATTTCGATATTTTTTTAACACACCTCGTATATGGAATTTCTTTTTGTAGGAATAATTAAGTATACATTTTCCAATTAGCTCTTACAAATATGATTATCCACTAGAACGTTAAACAAGCAGTTTAAAGTTCTTTTTTTTGACACTTTTAATTGAAATTTAGTATCTGTTATTAAATTAATATAACAATTTCCAAATGTGTAAACAATTTCCAAAACTTGATTTACTTGAAGGAGCGTGCAGTCATCACCACAGTCCTACAGTTGGCCAAGAAGATCTCTTGGCCAGAGGCGCTTCAAACGTCTGCGCTGAGTACCCGGTATCGCCCTAGTGTACATGTTTTGTATGAGAGGGTTGTCATGTAGTTCAAATTTGTCATGCATCGTCTTGTATAGTAGTTTCGCGATATCAATTACGTATGGAATTTGTAAGTCTTTGTGCAACATTGAGTTTGTGATGTAAAAGGGGCATTGCGTTATCGTTCGTAGAATCTTGTTCTGAATCGCTTGTATACGTTTCGTGTGTGAAGGTTTAGCAGATCCCCAAAGTTGAACTCCATATGTCCAGATTGGTCTTAAGACTGTCTTGTAGATTGTTAATTTGTGTGACATGTTTAATTTAGAACGTCTATCGAGTAAGCGTTTTAGTTGATAGAAGCGTGTTTTGAGTTTGTAGCGTGTGTGTGTAACATGTGCGTTCCATGTAAGTTTTCTGTCCAAGTGTAAGCCTAAGTAGCGTGTTTGAGTAATGTGAGGTAGCGGAATATTATTAATGTAAATGGTTGGGCAGTTTTGTCGTCCAAGAGTAAACGTCATTTGTTGCGATTTGTTTTCATTAATTTTAATTTTCCAAAGTTTAAGCCATGACTCTATCTGGTGTAAATGGTCTTGTGTCTTTCGAGTTGCAATTACAGGATCGGCATCAACCGCAAGAACTGCCATATCATCAGAAAACATAGCCATAGTGGTATAGATACAATTTGGTATGTCACTGGTGCTTACAGAAAACAGCCTTGGTGCAAGAACGCTTCCTTGTGGTACACCTGCATTGACTTCGTACATTCCAGAAAGTTCGTCACCCTGTTTTACTCTAAAGTAACGTTCCACTAGGAACGATTTTATTACTAGATACAGGCTATCTGGAAGTATTAGTTTCAATTTGTATAGGAGTCCATCATGCCAGACCCGATCAAAGGCTTGAGATACATCAAGAAACACGGCTGAACAATATTGTCTGTTTTCAAGAGCTGAAGAGATTATATCAATTAGTCGGTGACATTGCTGAAGCGTGGATGAACGAAATCCGAACTGATGATCAGGAATTGTGTTTGAAGCATCGATAAACGGTACTAGGCGTGGTAGAAGGAGTTTCTCAAATAGTTTGGACAGAATAGAGAGTAAGCTAATTGGCCTGTAAGAAATTAATTGGTGAGGTGGTTTGTCTGGTTTTAAGAAGAGAATTATGATAGAGTACTTCCACAGAATAGGGAAGTAAGCGACTCGGAGAATGGAATTGTAGATGTGAGTTAAGAGTATGATGGATTTCCTAGGAAGATGGCGCAAAAGTATTGAAGTAATAAGATCATATCCCGGGGCTTTGCCTAATGGCAGGTCGTGAATTGCTCGGAAGAGTTCCCCGGGGGAAACTGGCTTTGGGGGAAGGCTAAGTTGCAGAGGAGCATTAAGGAAATTTTCTATGTTCGGATGATCTTTGTGTTGTAGGTTGTGTGGTTGGAATGTGTTATGCAAGTGCTGAGCAAGCATTTCTGCTTTCTCTTTATTGGTAGTCGCCCAAGAACCATCAGGTCGTTGTAGACTAAATGAAGGATTGTTATAGTTAAGAATTCATCTTGTCGTGTGCCAAAGTGTTTTATTTTGAGTAGAGAGTGTCTCAGTGAAAGCCATAAATCTATCTGCTCTGTAACGCGAAAGGACAACCTGTAAATGACGAGTTAGCCTATTAAGTTCTGCTTTAACGCTGGGGTATCGGTTTCTCTGCCATAAACGACGACATCGGCGCTTAGCAACTATCATTCGACGGATATAAAAAGGAACGTTAGGTATCTGTTTAAATTCCATGTTCTCTCCTTCGCAACTATCCCAAGCTGCGCTTTGTAGATTCTTTGTGAAGATTTCCACTCCACGCTCGATTTCACTAGGGGTTTTGAGAGAAATTCTCAGGTTTGTTGTTTCTGACAATATACGTTGGTACTTATTCCAGTCTATTTTACCAGATGCTAGGGAATGCCTGTACTTTAATTTGGCTGGTTCAGAGTTTAACGTAATTATTACGGGTGTATGATCAGATGATAGATCATAAGAAAATTAAGAGATCTACAACTTTTATTTAGAAAGTTTTTCTCTACAGAGCCTAGTTTAGCGTGAAAGTGTGATTTTCCTTTTTTTTAAGCCAAATTGAGTTCGATTTTCATTTTGCGTCATTCACTCATGATTAAAATAAGGTTATGTTTTTGAGGTTAGTTTTTGTTTATTTCTAATATCTTATTAATAATGTTTGGTTTATTATTAATTATTTGCATTGGCAAGAGAAAGTAGTGTGAGTGTTTCACACCAGATTTTTTTTTGTTATATAGTACAAGTTGTTTTAAAGCATTCTTACCACTAAACATTATGTGATTCCCATTTCAATAAACGTTCCTTGGTAAGTATTCTTACCAGGGCTGAACATAAAAAATCTGGTGTGAAACACTCACACAACTTTCTCTTGCCAATGCAAATAATTTACAATATAATTTAACATTAGTAATAAAATATTAGAAATAAACAAAAAACTAACCTCAATAAACATAACCTTATTTTAATCATGAGTGAAACACTCAAAATGAAAATCAACCTCAGTCTGGCTTAAAAATACGGAAAATCACTATTTCACGCTAAACTAGGCTTTGTAGAGAAAAATATGTTAAATAAAAGTTGTAGATCTTTAAATTTTCTATAAATTTGGTTATATACACTTTTGTCGTAAAATGCATACTAAGGCCAAAATCTTAAAAAAATCGATTTTTCACACGTTTTCGTGAGAAAAAATCAGAAAATCGCTAATTAATGCTAAACTAAGCGTCATACAAAAAAATGTTTGAAACAGAAGTTGTAGGTTTTTAAATTCTCTACAACTTTTATTATATAAGTTTTTGCGGTAAAATTTATATTAAAGCCGTAATCTTAAAAAAACAACGTTTCTACGTGAAAACAGCCTCACCGAGAATTTCAGCAAACATGGCGCCTACCCTATCTTGTAGAGAATAAAAAATTGAGTAAAATAGGCGATTTTAAAAAAAATAGTAGGACCAGTTTTTGAGAAAATCGCAAAAAACTGAAAAATTATACGAATAAACTACTACTTCCGGCTGACCGATTTTGATGAAAATGTTCGTGTCGCGTCCGGTAGTGGTATGTAACTTAAGTTTCAAGTTTCAAGTTCGTACGATGTTCCGTTCTTGAGATATTCTGTTCACACACACACATACACACACACACACACACACACAGACACACAGACCAATCGCTAAAAACATGTTTTTTGGGTTCAGGGGGTCTGAAAACGTATAGATCCGGTGAAAACTCGATTTCGAAAAATCGACATGAAAACAATACTTTCCTTCCTATATATTCATATAGGCAAGAGAAAGTAAAAAAGAAATATCTTATTGTTCTAGCACTAGAAATACATTATTCAAGTCCCTGTATAGCAAAATTTAATATTTTAAACATATATATTTTTCTCCGTAGTACTTCCCTATAAAGGGTTAAAGTGATCTGTTAATTTCGTCCATGACCGTATTTAAAAACTATATTACATTGCTTAACTAAGACTTATTTACATTTGGTTTAGTATAAATTCCACTTCACACTCTTACACTTCTAGATTTATTAGTGATTTTGTTATCACAGGGAAAATTTTAGAATTTAATTTAAAATACTATTATTACTAATTTGTCCAGACAAAGAAAAAGAACGCACTCTGGGTGTGATACTCTCTCACTTGGCTTCCAAATGATATAAACTGCTTCCTAAAAATACAACAGACCAAAATAATTTTTTTTTTTAGCTTTTATTTGTTATAGGGAACTGTAATTTATTAACAACTACCCAATTTGATCGTTGTATTTTTTTGAAGTTAATTAGGCATGAGTTTGAACAGGGACTCCCAGTAGAGTTTGTTCATGGGGCTGTCAGCTGGTCACCATACAAAGTCGCTTACCCAACTAGTGTTACTTAAAAAATAATAGCGACTTTCTACCAGCTTACTGACTGGGCTGGCCCGGAGACCAAATAAAAATTAAAATGGAAATTTAAAAATTGGGTTATTAATGTCGGCAGGTATTATCATAGAAGTAATAATAGTAAGTAAAATTTAAAGTTAACTGTGAGCTCCCTCCCCAAAATGTCGATGATTCCCACACCGATAAAATGGAATAAGTTAGATAGTATAAGTTAGTTAGATAAGTAGATAGTAGAGATAAGTGTGCACGTAAGAATTAATTAAATGTAAGGTATAAATTTGTATTTTTTAGGAAATAACGTAATGTTGAATTCTTTTGAAAATAATAAATTAGGATTAAGGACTAATTATTTGCTAATCGAATAATTTATGTTTAAATCGAGCAAAGGCGTTTGCAATTTTGAGAAAAATGAAAGGTTCCCTTGATTAGCAGTTTTGGATAGTAAAAATTTGTTGTTTATTTTATGATGAAATAAAATAAAAATCAGAAAGATGGCAAGAATACTTCAAGAGAAGTTTTAAAAAGCAATTTTCTTTCTACGTTATTTTCCATTTCAAGCTTTGTTCAAAACGATTCTAATTCCAAGACAAAAAAATTAAAAAATGAATAAATAAGGGATATTGTTATAAATGTTTGTCATAAAGGATCCTAACAACAATATTCCTTTATTAATATTACCGTAATATTACTGTACTTAGGATTCTTAAACAACTTCTAACAACTTTTTATTTTACCTTGTTTAAAAAATTAACAACTAAAACAACCATGCACGAAGACTTCTTTCTTACATATACTTTAATAATTATTTAGTTTGAAATTTATAATTTCTTCAAAAGAAAATGAGTTTTCTTTTAATTGGTTTTTCACTAATAGTTAGCTATATAAAATGCAATTTAGTAAAATATAATACTATTAATATGCCTGCCTGTTATATGCTTTAACAGGCAGGTGGAATGTTAATTATTTGCAGTCGATCTGCCAGGTCTCCAGGGCCACAAAAATAGTTCTGTTTCTTATCACTTGGTCAGCCAATTATATGACTGAAGCATTAAGAACAGAAGAGGTAGAGGTGTAAAAGACAGTGATCAGAGTTATCTCCTCTGAAAGTAATGAATTTCATTATACAGCCAAACCCGACGGTGAATGTATTGAAAGTGTCACTTGTAGGGTGGAAATAAAATACTTCTCAGAGAGCCTGGTATGCTGGTAAGCATACTTTTCCACTCAGTGAGGAATGAAATGGTGAACCACCTCATTCCTCGTTTTACTTAGTGCATACTTTTCCACTCACTGAGGAATGAAATGGTGAACCACCTCACTCCTCGTTTTACTTAGTAAAGCCTCTAAACCAGCCTTTCGGCTGATGACCATGTCACCGGATGGTGACATTAAGTGGTGAGTAAACAACCCTTAATTTTTGGTGGTCCTGAAAAGGACCGTTTAAGCGGTGGTCATCTTGGAGAAGCGTCGGTCGTAGACGTCGTGGCGGTCGGAGGCTGGGCGACACGGCGTGTCGTCGTCCAGCGGAGACGTCATCTTCTTCCGTCGCAGTAGTGCGTCGAGGGCTGCTTCGTCGGATCCGGTGGGCGTAAGGCTCGGTCGAGGGACCGGTGTGGGCATCATCTTCTCTCTTGCGGGGTCGTCGATGAGCCTTCTTTGGAGTCCGGTAGCCGTGTGCCGATGGTGGACGGCTTGTCTGCTGTCTGGATCGGAATTGAACTTCTTGGCTCAGCGAAGCGCTCTTTTTATAGTCACCGAGAGCGCTGTGGCATTGGTGTTGATCTTGGCAACAAAAGCCTCTGTCGGTACGACGCCACAGACTTACCGCCCCTTTTGAAACTATTGGCAGTTCCCTCTGTTCCTACGTCGGAAGCTTTGTAGCCGGCAGCACAGCACTTAATCAAAGGGGAAGATGGTGACAACCTAAATTACATAAGTAGGCTTTACTGAAAATAAGGTTCCTGAAAGATTTCTATATGGAAATTAGTAGGTCCTTAAGAAAATCAGGATATGCCAGGTCCCCAGGGCCACAACAAATAGTTCTGTTTCTTATTAAATGGTCAGTCAATTATATGATATACATTTAAGAACAGAAGAGGTAGAGGTGTAAAAGACACTAATCAAAGTTATCTCCTCTGAGAGTAATAAATTTCATTACTCTTAGAATGAATGAACTTAAGGTGATTAAAAGGTAAAAAAGTGATTAAAAACCAAACTATATAAAACTGTCAATAACTGATTATTTATGTAGATAAACTAAAACCGTGTAACGGAAAACATAAACAACTGCTATTATTAATCTCATGTATCGGATTAAAAATTTAAATAAAATAGAACGGGGAAAAAACTTTTGTATAACAGGAAATAAACAAGTGGAACAAAAGCATTAAGGAATGTGAATTAAATAGTAAAATAAATAAACAAGTTCAGTTGGTACTTATAAAATCACTGTCTTTCAGAGAAACCTTTCAAATAATTGATGATAGCTTTTAGATGGTATAAATAAATTATAAAATGTAAACTTTGTTAGTAAATGGAATTTCTGTTATTGTAACAACAGTACGAAGATTATATTTGTATTTTAATAAGTTATTGTAGTACTCAAATAGCATGACGATAAGAAGACTCGGCAGAGCATAAGTTTTTTTCTCTTATCACTGTGCATTAACACAACTTCTAGATTTAGTTAGTTTTGTTTGACGTCTGCCTAAGAAGAGGGTTCCATTGAATCATCACCTAGTCTCACATAAGTTTCAATTTAGATGTTCAAATTATTTAGTTTTCATAATAGATATGAAATTAATGAATAGAAGTAAAAGTAGTAGATTATAAATAAAGTTTGTACAGGTAGTAGGTTTCTACTCCATTTTAAAAATCGTAAGTCATCGTCTTCTTTTCCATCTTATCCAATAAAGGATTAGTTTCCAAGACCTGTTTTGGCATCCACCTAGCCACCAGTCGCCCCGGATAGCTCCGTCCAATTTGCCTGTGACTTCTGACCAGTCTAGGAATCCTGTGTGAAGACATTCTTTCAAGATGATTGGTCCATTTCGGGTGTACTCCATAATTGTCTCCTTAAGATAACATACGAGGCGTGATCAAAAATATGGAGAATGATTTTACTACGAATGATCTGCAGACACTACGTCCATTTGAAGTAAAATGTTCAATATCCTGGTTCTTTGAGATAATCAGTGTCAAGTTTAAACGAGTTGCAACTTGTCAGTCGGCTTCCAGAGCCGGAAAAGTGAGGTCATGTTTTCCGTGTCTGTCATGCATTATGGATTTCGAACATCGCGTTAACATTAATTTTGTTTTAAGTTCCAAAAAAGTGCCATAGAAGCTCATGAAATGTTAAAATTAGTGTATGACGATAATATTATGATAACTCTGAAGATTGTTAACAAGTGGTATAAGCGATTTTAAAGTATAAATGAGTATATTGAAGACGAGGAATGGTCGGAAGTCCTTCGACCTCAAATACAGACAAAAACATGCAAAAAGTGATAAAAATGGTTCGTTCAAACATTCGATTGACTATTCTAGAGCTTACTGAAGAACTGAAGATCTTGTACGAGTCCGAACAAAGCATTTTAATCGATAATTTGCAAATAAGACGAGTGAGTGTAAAGTTCGTTCCCCGACTTTTGACGCCCTTGCCACACCTCACTTTCTGATCCAGAGTTTTCGACTAAAAAAAGATTCCTTTCTGTCCACATCCGTCTTACTCTCCAGATTTAGCACCATGCGACTTCTGGCCTTTCCCAAAAAAATAAAAACTGTGCAGAAAGGAAAACATTTTGACACCACTCCGGGCAAGAGAGGGCTTCGACAGAGCTGCTGAAGACCCTTCCGAAAGAAGGGACCAGAAATGCTTCCAATCATTGAATCAATATTCAGAATTTGTGCATTGTAAACAAGGAGAGTACTTTAAAGGAGATTAATTCAAATTTGATGTAAGCTTATTACTTTATTCGTTATAAAATTATTCACCGTATTTTTTGATCACACCTCGTACATCTTAACTCTTAATATTCAAAATCCAACTCGGAGAATTTCAAAATATTTTATCTTATTGATGAAGTCCTCTCTGATAGTTCTCACCCGGAAGATTAGTTTACCTCCGGAATGTTTTACCAGAGAGGACGCCATCAAATTTTTTTTCATGTTTTGAAGTTCTCGAAGTTCTTGAAGACCTGTAATGCTTTATCTGACATCAATAGGATTAATAGCGAGTTTAATCAGATTTATTTTAAAAATAATTTAAGTTCTTGGCCACTTCCGTGGCTCATCGGTTAGCGTGCTACATGCAAAGCAGAGATCCCAGGTTCGGTTATCCAGGGTCGGAAAAGTTATTACAAGTTCAAATCCACGTTCCTTAACCTATAGGAGTTGCTAACAAGATGTTGATGCGACTTAAAATAAAAACTAAAAAAAGTTAAGTTCACTTTATTTTTTATAGACATATGCGTATTTTTAATGTTCTTGTTTTATTAGTTAGTTTCTTTACTGTTGATTAAATAGATTATGACTCTTATTTCTAGTTTTCTTATTTGTGGATTCTTTCTTCGTAACGTTACTAGAGCTTAGGAGGTGGGTTTTAGTCGGCTATGAAATATTGAAAACACCCACTGAGTAACTTTATTGACAATGGACATGTTTACATCATTGTAAAGAATTAAATTTGATATTGTAAGTGGAACTTGTAATTATTCATAAGAACAATGGATTAAGAAGCTTTAAGTTTTAAAAAATTACTTTTTACAGCCTCACCAAAGACTTGGATTTCGTACAGCTATAATTTTATATAAGTTATGTTTTATATATTATTATAAATTCTTATTATCATGTTTTAAGTTAATCTTGAAGTTTGCGAGCTAGTATAAAAATAATTTGTTTTCGGAATTAGCTGGATAATTTGAATATATATATATATTTTTTGGATAATTTGAATAATTTGTTTTCGGAATTAGCTGAATAAAATTATTGTTAATACTATATTAATTTGTTTTAAAACATTATACACTCGATGAAATTTCTGTTTCCAGTTATTTCAAAATACTTTCGTAGTTAAAATTTCATTAGATTAGTATTCATACCAAAAACTCTTTTTGTTAGATAAAATAGTCTAATAAAATTCTTACAATGCATCAAATGGAAATTTAAGTGCAATAAAAAAATTAAGAGGTTCATTCTTAAAGTAAAATAGCTGTGTTATTAAAAAGAGAAGAAAAAATCGATGGAGCGCTCCGAGTATGTCGTTAATCATGACCAAGTGGGTCACAGGGAATACACGTCCAACGTGTTGTGTAGGTGAGGTATGGAATGGGTGTTTCGAGTTAAAAGTAGGAAGAGACGATCGTCTCCTGCTCACCATTCTTTTTCCAACTATTTGAACTTCGCACGAAGAAATATTCTATTTGAATGCACCTACGTAAAACTTAAAACAAATTAAATGTGCACGAACGAAAAGATTATAAAAAATAACTTAATTTAATACTGTACCATGATTTAAGAAAATTATCTCAAAAATTTATTCACTATACTTATTTAAAGAACTTGATTGTTATTGAAGTTCAATACATTCGGAACTTAGAAACAATGATCGATTACAAAAATTACATATTTATAAATTTAAAAGGTTTTACTCTTCTATTTTTGAGGTATTTTTATTTTTAAAATAATCTAAAAATATTGCTGGGTTCATTAAGTATTAATTCTAAAGCTTAAATTTATGTAGTTCATTAGCTCTACATCAAGAAATGACGCATTGACCATCTATTAAGTATTAAAAAAGTAGTTAGCTACAGATCTATAACTAAATATAATATTTAATTACAAATAGATATTAAAAACGGACAAATTAAAATTTTGTTTATAATACCTCAAAAAATATGGATTTCTGGCAACCACATTTGTGGTAAGTAGAGACAAAACAAAGAAAAAAGTAGGCAAAAGTATTTGCCCTCTAAGCCCTCTACGAATACATCAACTATACCCCAACGAACTAAACTGCAGATGAGATCTAGCCAATAACAGCCAAGGTCGGGTGTGAGGTTGCCCCTTCGCTAAGTCACACTCTGTTCCACCGAACTCCAGCTGACTTTTTGTTAGGCTGTCATCCACAGCGGGACCACAACATGACAACGCAGGATACGATTAACAAAAGTCAATTGGCTCTGTGCTGTGATCTAGGTCACTATGCTCCGCCTTCATTTGCAGTCTCTAGTTCGTTAAGGTATAGTACAGGGCATAAATCAATTTAGTTATTTTTTAGTTTACTACAGTTAATTATGGTTCGGTCAAATGAATTTTTCGAGCGATATTTTAGCAGTTGTCTACTTTCCATAACATTACCAATTCATGAAAATTTTAGTCAATTAAACTTAACATAGTTACATAAAATATTTTTTTTTGGGTGAAGATGCCTATATAAACCTTGGAATTGGTGTAAGATGATCTAAAAATGAAAAAATACCAGACGATCGGAAATCAAATCCGTGTCTTCTCGCACAGAAGCCGGTTGCCCTGACCATGGTATCAATGAGCCGGATATTTGTGTTTCTTTAATAAATATACATATACCTATTAATGTATGTATGTTTTTTGTAAGGAAGTTGGTGGGTTCTAAATTTTCTTTAGAATAAATAAACTGCCGTATAACGTTCAGCGGTAGAATATTGGGTTAGTTATTTATACTGTTTTTAGGTACGGGCTTAACATATAACATTATTTTTCTGCCAGAAAAATGTATAATTTAAAATGTTGTTTGTCATGTGGTTACACAACTGATACGAAATGAGAATGAGAAAATAACGTTTCTCCACAAGAAATAACAAATAACTTTTCTGTAGAGACCTAATAAGTCATGCGGCAAAACTAAAAGTATTCTATCAAAATATGTCACAAAACTGGATAAAAATTATATTTAATTTTTCTACTTTGACAAAGAAAATAATTATATAGTTTTATTTCCTTACAACAATAAACAATACGTTACAAATAATCAACACGGTAGGCAAGTAGCGGTTCAAAACAACTTTTTTTTTTTAAAATTTCACAAAATTTCAGATTTGATATAAAATATTGTAAACTCACATATGTTATTTTTCATTGTCATTATATTTTTTTTACCTTTATGTTGTCTGAATTTTCATAGAACCTAACTAATTTTTCTTTCTGTTTTTATTGATAACCTTATTGTGTTTCTTTTTTCTATGCAATCGAAGACCCCGTCTTCTGGTAAAATTGAATGGCCAACCACAGGAAATACTATTCTTATTTTATTCGCACCAGTTTTTTATTTGATAACCACTTGTATAGCATACCAGTCACAGTTATATTTTTGTTCTGACCAGGAGACAACCGTCGCAGAAAAATTTCATCTCTTGCACATTCGTCAAGCCACTTTTCTGGAGTTAGTGAAAGAGAAGACTGGAGGCCTTGCTGATGGACTAGTTGCCTATGTCGTGAAAGATCTAGAGTTAAGCATGTAAGTAATCGGTTTCTTAGAATACCATAAAGGACCGAATAGAAATTAGACAGTTCTTATGGTATGGGCATGTCCAAAAAATTTCAGTGGGTTAATGGTCCCACGAGCGTTCTTTTTCCATACAGAAAATATAGCAAAATAAGAGCTCTCCCTCGGAAAACATGGATACTGAGGTTCTAAGACGAAGTAACAACAAATCTCAGAGAGGGTGGTAAAATAGGAAACTATGAGTTGTATGGTACGAAGAAATTTGTAAGACCCCACAACTATGCAAAAAGTAAGAATAACTACTGTTTAAATGTAATGCTGATGCTGTCCCGAGTTAAGCGATATTAAAAATATAGATATTTAATAAACAGTATATGGAGGGGAATTTAACATTTACTAAGACAACTTAATGAAAATTAACTAACCTAAAAGTAAAAAGAAAGCCTACTCTAAAACCTAACCAAATATTAAATGAGAAGTACAAATGGCATTGGTTTGTTTCTCATTAGAAAAAAAATTGGTGTGAAACACTCACATGACTTTCTCTTGGTAATGCTAATAATGAACAATATAACCTTAAAACATTAGAAAAAAACAAAAAACTAACCTCAAAAACATAATCTTATTTCAATCATGAGTGAATGATGCAAAATGAAAATCAACCTCAGTTGGCTTAAAAATATGGAAATCACTCTTTTATGCTAAAGTAGGCTCTGTAGAGAAAAATTATCGAAATAAAAGTTGTAGATCTTTTAATTTCCTATAAATTGAAAAATACATTTTTGTCGTATAATACGTACCACAACCGATATTTTTAAAAAATAAATGTTTTTTAAAGATTTTCATGAAAAAAAAAACAGAAAGTCACTAATTACCGCTAAACTAAACGTAATACAAAAAATATTTGAAATAAAAGTTGTGGATTTTTAAATTTTCTACAACCTTTGTTACACTTTTGCGCTAAAATGCATATTAAGGCTGAAATCTAAAAATAACACAGTTTTTTTGTACGAGAGAACAGCCTCCCCAACAATTTCAGCCGACATGGCGCCTACCCTATCTTGTAGAGCATAAAACATGTAGTAAATGAGACTATTTTTTAAAAAAATTGTAGGAGCTGTTTGTGAGACAATCGCAAAAAGTGAAAAATGACACGAATAAGCTACTACTTCCGGTTGACCGATTTTGATGAAAATGTTCGTGTCGGGCCCTCTAGAGGTGCCTAACTTAAGTTTTAAGCTTCAACTTTGTACAATGTTCCGTTCTTAAGATATTTTGTTCACAAACACCCACACAGACACACACAGGCACAAACACACACACACACACACAGACACACAGACCAATTGCTAAAAAATGTTTTTTGGGTTCAGGAAGTCTGAGAACGTGTAGATCCGGTGAAAACTCAACTTCGAAAAATCGACATAAAAACAATACTTTCCTTCCCATGTATTCATATAGGCAAGAGAAAGTAAAAATCAAATGAGAAACAAAACAATACCATTAGTACGTCTCATTTAATGTTTGGTTAGGTTTTAGAGTAGCTTTCTTTTTAATTTAGGTTAGTTAATTGTCATTAATTTTTCTTGGTAAATAGTTAAATAATAAATAAATTAGCAAAGAAATTTATAGCAAAAATTAAAAGTAAGATATGAAACTAGATAATGTATGGCAGATTCCACAAAACAGATACTATCAGTAAAAAATTGGACCCATATTATGTGATTTAGTAAACAACGTGAACATGAGGCGAAGTGAATTGTTGACAGCCGGTGGAAAATATAAGCTAGAAGGTGACAAAAGGGGTACATTGAGTATGTTTTGGTCCATGTGTCACGGTGATTTGTCACAGCAAAACGATCCAAACTAATGCACGACATGAACCCTTCTCTACTCGTACCAACCAAACAGAAATCATCAATCACAGGGTTTGTAATAATTGTTAGCTACAATTTTTTTGAAGTAATGTTGGGACAAATGAGAATATATTGTTTAAATGGGATTATTATATGTGTAACTATCATTTAATGTCATTATCCTTTATCACTTTTCAGTTTATTTTACGTTTATTCTTTCCGAATTCCTCAAACGATTTAAAAATGTGTATTTTATTTAATATTTAAAAAAATATTTATTTATTTAAAAGTTTATTTAGTTAAAGAAGTTTAATTTTTTGTTTCAAATCAATAAACTATGTAATTTACCTTAGTGAAGTTCCGCATCTTATAAATAAACTTATTAAGACAAATTTATTTATTTATTTAATATTTTTTAAGTTTATTTAAAGTCACATCAACAGTTCTGTTATTAGCGATTACTTGGGTTTTAACTAGTGATAATTTCCAGACCCTAGCCGGGAATTGAACCCGGGACCTGCGCGTTTTAGGTTAGCGCGCTACCTCTACGCCATGGAGCCGGCCAATAATTTTCTTATTTTATTTATTTTTATTCCTAACGTGTGTATGTAACAATCTGTTACAATCAGAACAATAAGCAACCCCATCACCCAATGAGATGAAGATGACGTGTAGTCTTGTTCAGGCCCCGGCCGACTATTCTTAAGAGAGTATCGTTATTTGAACCCCAACCATCAAAGTACACCGGTAACCAGTGTCTAGTATTCAAATCCGTATAAAAGTAACTACCTTTATTAGAATTTGAAATAGTAACCATTGTCTCCAAAAATCAGCTGTTAAACAAGCCAATTATTTAAATTCAGGGGGTCGGAAAACGTGTAGATCTGGTGAAAACTCGATTTCGAAAAATTGACATGAAAACAATACTTTCCTTCCCATATATTCATATCTGGGCAAGAGAGAGTAAAAACTTAATCAAAATCGGTTCATCCGTTTGGATGTTACCATGCCACAGACAGATGCACAGATTCATACTTAAACTTATAACACCACTCCGTTTCTGTCCGGAGTTATAAAAGGAAAAAATTCATAAACATTTAAGAAATTTGTTAGTTTTTTTATAAAATCAAAGAGATAAATTCATATGTTTCAACGGAAATACAGAAAATTATATTAAACAACTACGCGTCGTAACCGTTAAATATATTTCTCAAGACTAGAATTCATAGAAAAGAAAATTAGAGTGTAATAATTTGTCCCAAAGAGAATGAAGTAGAGGATAAGATTTTGAATTTTTACGGTGGAAGGTTAGGATCCGTTTGAAAATGCAAATAAGGGCTCAGAAAATCATCCTGACGTTGCTTGCATATCTTCTTATATTATTTCTTATACGGGTACTGAAGTAACCACGATAGTGGTTGAAAATTTTCCAGGTCACCCGATAAAGAACATTTACCCTGTCAACGTTTTCCGTTAAAGAAAACTGTTGTTATGTCATTATCTTTATTAGCCTTATTTTAAAAGTAATAAAAGGAGGAAAATACAAATTGGTCAATTAGTTTTAGTTAAACATAATAGATTTTTTATTTAACTACGTACTTTGTAAAGGAAATGAAAGCAATTGTTTGTTCCTAATTACGGTAATGTAAACAATTGTTACAATATGTACGTAAGAAATGTTTTTTTTGAATGTCATTCGGTTTTCTTATTAACCCGAAATAAAAGATGTTAATTTCTTTATCCAATAAAAACGGTTCTCCTATTAAAAATAATTATATTATAATATAAATAAATCAGTCTATTCAGAAAGCCCATAAGTCAAAAAACTAACTTTCGGAAAATTAAAAAACTTGTAATTTATTATGTTTCAATTAAAAAAAAAAAATTATTCAGAAGGCTGTCCCCTTTAATATAAAAATATATACCTTTGTCGATTTAAAGACAAGCCACTTGTTAAAAAATTTGAAAATTTATTTTTTAGGTATGTCTGAAATAAATTGGAGTAAATATTTAACATATGCTGTTTTCTGTAAAACCATTAAACTAGAAGAAAATTTTGCTGTAAAATAGTATTCATTTATTTATTTCAGTTGTTTACATTATGACAAAATAGCTTTCTGCAATAATAAAAATCGGACTGCAATTTTCTCCTATGAAAAGACTGAAATATGCATATCACGAAAAATAAACCAAATCACACCACTATTATGAACGGCTAAGTGATAAAAACCACAGATAAATTTACGTACTCTCAATAACAAGGAACATAAACGAAAAACTAGCAATCCAATACAGAATCAATAAACTGAGACTTGCACAAAAACTGACATGACCTGCATAGAAAAATGAGTTCATCTCAATTAAGATAAAAATTTGACATTAAATACAGTAACAAGACCAGAAATAACTTATGCGTGTGAAACACTATTTAATCTTAAAACAAGAACAGAACAGAAGAACTTCAGAGAGTGGAAAGAATTCTAAGAACGAAAATTAACAAAAAACAAGTAGTGGATTGAAAACACAGACTTCTTCCTAACAAAAGATATATCAGAAGAATAAATCTTCTGATTTATTCTTCTATAATATTATAGAAACACTAAAAATTATGAGGAAAAAATATTATCCTTTTATAGTCATCTGGTAAGGCTTTCTGAAGAAAGATTGACCAAAAAACTGCAAACTTACCAACAGAAGAATAATTGGCAAAGGGAAATATAGTAAATTAAACAGGAGAAGATATTTGAAAAGTAATCCTGAACCACATAACCTACGTATAACGTAAAAATATTTTTGAATCATCTAATCGTTAATGTAAACATGTGCACTCTATAATCTACATTTCTAACATCTAGGCTAACCAATAAAATGAAATATAAAAAGTTCATATTTATTCATATTTTGTCAAAACGTGAAGAAAACTTTTCTGGTTGGATATAAACTTTGAAAATAAGAAAAAGAGGAAGTAAAGAAATGAAAAATTCTAGACCTTTTTTACGGATATAGCTCAGTTGTTTCGTATACATTTTCAACAGAAACTTTACTTTTCTTCCATACAATGATTCACTCTTAGATATCATTAGATATATTCAGACATTTTATAACAACGTTGTTCTGAAGTTTTGAATTCAGATTTCTTTTTGTTTGGAAGCAAAATATTATGGTTCATGAAGCAAAATATATTACATGATTTATGGCGTAAATAGAAATAATTCAATTTATGAAAATTTAAGATTGTTTTGAAATTTTAAATTGATTCAGGTTAAATTTAGTCCTACTTCTACTAAATTGAAGATGGGCGCCTCCGTAGCATAGTGATTAGCACGCTAGTCTAAAAAAACAGAAGAACCTAGGTTTGATTCTTGGCCAGGGTCTAGAAATATTAATAGGTTAAAACCTGCAATTTGATTAAAGCAATTTCATTTGATTATTGGAAAACGATCAACACTTACATCAAACAATAAATTACTAATAAATACAATTTTTCTAGTTCTTGGAAGATAGATACGCAACCATGACAACTTTGAATTTCTCGCAGATGTGAATTAAATCTAGTTCTCAGATGTACAGCAGCTGTAGTACATTTTAGAACTAAATTGATTATTATCAATACGGGTTCAAAGGATTTAAAATAAATATAAACACTGTTTAGGAACTAATCGTGCCTGCCATGGCTGCTCAATTTTTTAATTATTATTGCTTGTTGTTTTCTTATTTATTCAATTATACGTCGTGCCAGTTGTGGAAGTCGGCAAGCCACTCCAACAAAAATCCTGTCAAGGTTTCAGTCTAACTTACTCAAAATCTTCTTTTTCTTTTTTTTTTGGTTTAACGTCCGACTGTTTTGCAATTACTGCTAATGCAGACGGTGAGAAGGATAATAGATGAAAATGAGTGATGAAAAAATGCCAGAACTGACCGGGAATCGAACCCGGTATAGAAGCCAGTTGCGCTAACCACTATGCCAACTGGCTGGCCACTCAAAAAATCACAGCATCACCTTGGTACACAACAAAAAACTAAACTAACTCAACTAAACTAATCTCTAAAAACATGGTTTTTGGGTTCATGTGTTATGAAAACGTGTAAATCCGGTGAAAGTAGTACAGTATTTTAATTTAATTGATTTAAAAAATTAATAACGATTATGTAATAAGTTAGAAAGTGAAATGACGTCGTTTTTGTAACTGTGTTGGTCTCGTGCGTAAACTTGTTTTTGTTGTAAACAAAGAGTATTACGCAGAAAATTGGAAAGTCAATTTTTGGGGTAGTGAGGTGGATATAAAAGTAGATCATCTCCTTCTATAATGGCGACAATCTGCTGTCGACGCAACAAAAACACAGTGGCAGAAGTATAAAAAAATGAAGGCTTAGAAAGCGGAAGAAAAAATATTAGTAATATTTATTTTTATTTTACTTCACCAAATTAAGATTTCTATAAAATTTGTCTTTTACCATTTTTGAACGGTTTTATTTTGAGTTTAATGCAATCCATAATTCTATAATAATATCTTCGCTGTATTTTTTCTTTTTTCTTACCCTATATAAATATGTAGGGAAGGAAAGTTTATTTTCAAGTCGATTTTTTAAAATTGTGTTTTCACCAAAAGTACACGTTTTCAGTACGAAATATCTGCAACACTCATACAACTTTCTCTTGCCTATCCAAATAATGAACAATATAACCTAATATTAGAAATAAAATACTAACCTAATTTAGAATATTCTATTCTATTCTATTCTATACTAACCTAATTTTAATCATGACTGAATAATGCAAATGAAAGCCAACTTTAGTTTGGCTTAATAATACGGAAAATCACTCTTTGACGCTAAACTAGGCTCTGTAGAGAAAAATGCTTGAATTAAAAAAGTTGTAGATCTTTTAATTTCCTATAAATTTGATTATGTACACTTTTGTCGTTAAATGCTAAGGCTAAAATCTCAAAAAATCCATTTTTTACAGATTTTCATAAAAAACCAGAAAATCACTAATTACTGCTAAATTAAGCATTATACACAGAAATATTTCGAATGAAAGTTATAGGATTTTAAATGTTCTACAACTTTGATTATAGGCCTACACTTTTACCCTAAAATGTCTATTAAGGCCGCAATCTGTAAAAACCATATTTTTCTACGAGAGCACAGCCTCCCCAAGAATTTCAGCAAACATGGCACCTACTCTATCATGTAGAGCGTAAATGAGGCGATTTTAAAAAAATTGTTAGAGCCGTTTTTGAGAAAATCGCAAAAAGTGAATTACAGAACTAAACTATTACTTTCGGTTAACCGATTTTGATGAAAATGTTCGCGTCTATTAGTAGTCCACTAGTCCTAACCAATCGCTAAAAATATGTTTTTTTTGGGTTCAGCGGGTCTGAAAACGTTTATATCCGGTGAAAACTACATTTCAAAAAATTTAACATGAAAACAATACTTTCCTTCCTATATATTCATATAGGCAAGAGAAGGTAAAAATATATTATAAAGTTATCTAGCTTTTATTTAGAATATGTTTTATTTATAAAAGGAATTCTAAAAGACCGCTTCCGTGGCTTAGTGCCACGTTACGCTGCAAAACAGAGGTCCCGGGTTCAATTATTAGGCAAGATTACAAGTTGGAAAATTAAAAGTTTAAACCCTACGTTCCTTAACCAAAAGTAATCGCTAATAACCAAGGTGTGATATGATTTAAAATAAACTAAAAATAAGAATGCTAAAATTTAGAAATTTTTTAAATTTTTTGTTTAGCTTTTATTTGCTATCGGGAACTGTACATTGTGACAACTACCCAATTTGATCGCTGCTTTTTGCTGTATTTTTTTGACGTGGATTAGACATGAGTTTGAACAGAGACCCCCAACAGAGTTTGTTCATGGATGGCTGTCAACTGGTCACCATACGAAGTCGCTTGCCCAACCGGTGTTACTTAACAAATAATAGCGACTTTCTACCAGCTGACTGACTGGGCTGGCCCGAAGGCCAAAATTTAGAAATTAGTTCGAATTATCCGAAATTTAAGATTAGTGGGATGGTTGTGTACTTTTTAAATGTTTTAATGAATATTGAGTAGAATAGAATTTTAAGAAACATTGGAAAGTTTACATGTAGAGAAAGATTTAGACAAGTAAACGCATGTTATGAAATAAATTTCATTTTATTTATGTTCTTAATTATATTTTTGAAAAAAAATTTTCTTCATTGAAAACGAATGAAAATTAATATTAAAGTTTCATATATGGAGATAAACATTTAAAATGTAAACTAGGAATGTTCAAATGAATACTGGATAAAGTTATTTTATTTAGTTCGGAAGGAAAATCTGAATGTTAACATTCGTTGCCATAGTGACTGATTAAAAATTCAGGTTGGTTGTCAATCGAGTCACTGCTATCTAGATATCGATTTTCAACCCATAATATAAATAAATCTGTTTGAAATTATACATTACGGAAAAAACACATCAAATGTTTCCTAGATTTAAAATTCAGAGTAAATGTGATAATGTACTTTATTTAAGTTATAGATGAACTAAATCCAAATTGATCGCATCCGTGGCGCAGTGACAAGCATGGTAGCCTACAAAGCGATAGGTCCCGGGTTCGATTCCCAACTAGGATCTGGAAATTTTAAGTTATAAATGTACTAAATCCAAATTGACCGCCTCCGTGGCGTAGTGACCAGCATGCTAACCTACAAATGAAAGGTTCCGGGTTTGATTTCCGGCTAGGATCTGGAAATTTTAACGTGTTAAAAACCACTGTTGCAGTACAAAAACCCACAGTAATTGCTTATGACAAGGCTGTCGATGCGACTTTAAAAAATACCAAAAAGAATTTTCAGAAAATTTACAATGACATGTAATTAGTTTTAGGTACCTGACCAAACTCGATTGTGGTACATCAGTTATTCGAGTCTAATAGATTTTTGTGCATTAGAGATTCAGTTTTAAAAAAAATACTGATCTAAATAAAGGATTTCCTACAGCCCAGTAATTACTTATAAAAAATCTGGTGTGAACAATATACCTAACATTAGTAATAAAAACAATCACGAGAAAAATGCTTGAAATATAATTTGTATATCTTAATTTCCTATAAATTTTATAATGTATATTTTTACGGTTAAATACATACTAAGGCCGAAATTTAAAAAAAAATCCATTTTTTTACAGATTTTAATGAAAAAAAAAACAGATTATCAGTAATTATCGCTAAACTACGTGTTATACAAATAAATGTTTAAATTAAAGTTGTGGGTTTTTAAAATTTTCTACAACTTTTATTATAATGCACTTTTGCCCTGAAATGCATAGTCTATTAAGGCCGCAATCTTTAAAAAACAATTTTTTTCTATGATAGCACGGCTACTCAAGAATTTCAGCAGGCGTTGCGTCTCCCCTACCTTGTAAAGTATAAAAAATGTCGGAAATGAGGCAGTTTAAAAAATCGTAGGAGTGTTTTTTTGAGAAAATCGCAAAAAAGTGAAAAATTATACGAATAGACTACTACTTCCGGTTGACCAATTTTGATTAAAATGTTCGTGTCCGTCCTCTAGTGGTAACTAATGTTTCTAGCTTCAACTTCGCGCGATGTTCCGTTCTTGAGATATTTTGTTCACACACAAACAGACCAATTGCTAAAAACTTGTTTTTTTTGGGTTCAAGGGGCTGAAAACGTGAATAACCGAAGAAAACTCGATTTAAAAAAAATCGACTTGAAAACAATACTTTTTTTCCTATATATTCATATAGCAAGGAAATTATAAATATTAACGGCAAGAGAAAGTAAAAATAAAAATAAAAACAGTATGTGGATGTACAAATAGTAAATGACAGATATAGTATTTTTTAAGATACTATAATCAAAATCTGAAAACTTGTTATGGGACTATAATGGGTTTTATTCATACTTCCTTTCAGAGTGTCGTTCGATAATTGTTTTCAAATAATACACAATTGCATCAGCCTTTACTTAAAAACTTATTTATAATTAAAACAAAAACTATTTTTTGTATCCCCAAAGGTTGTACGTTGCAATCTTTTCAAGTGAAGAACAATAAGCAACCCCATGACCCAATGAGATGAGGATGATATGAATGCCAGTACTTTGATATGAACCGCCAATACTTCCGAAAGGAGCGGTAGGCCTGTGGCGGCGTACCGACAGAGACCTTTTTCACCAAGGCTGAGCCAGTAACCGCCCCCTACCATAGCGCTCTCGGCCTCTATACAAAGAGCGCTCCACTGCGCCCGAGAGATTCAATTCCGATCCAGACACCAGACAAGACATCCACCATCGGCACACGGCTACCGAACTCCAACGAAGGCTAATCGACGACCCCGCAAGAGAGAAGATGATGCTTTCGCTCGCCCACCCAACAGCGTAAGCCGCTGCCCGGACCGTCATCGCTCACTGGGCCCCACAGTGGTCCCTCGACCGAGCCTTACACCTACCGGATCCGACGAAGCAGCCATCGACGCACAACTGCGAGGAATGAAGATGACGAATCCGCTGGACGACGACACGCCGTGCTGCCCAGTCCCCGACCACCACGACGACTCAGACCGACGCTTCGCCAAGACGACCACCGTTTAAACGGCCCTTTTCAGGGCCACCAAAAAGTAATGGTTTCAACCCGCCACTTAATGTCGCCATCCGTTGACACACTCATGATTAAAATTAGGTTATGTTTTTAGAGGTTAGATTAATGTTCATTTCTAATGTTTTATTAGTAATGTTAGGCTATATTGTTCATTATTTGTATTGGCAAGAGAAAGTCGTGTGAGTGTTTCATACCAGACTTTTTCAAATAATACACAGTTTTCTCCAGCCTTTACTTAAAAATTTATTTTTTATTAAAGGAAAAACTACGTATTTAAATAAGAAAATCTTGTACACTATAAAATGTTGCATCACTCAAGTCCTTTTTGTTTACACTTTGTTTAAACCTTTTGTTTACCTCAACTTACTTACCTTAACTTTTCTAAATTGTTTAAACCTTTGTACGTATAACTAAACGTACAATAAAGAGGTTATTAATTTTTATTATAAAACACATGAAATAAAACTTCATAAAAATGTATGGTGGAAGTTTTGTAATCGATATTATGCTTAATTAGCTATGAAGAATATAAAAGTGAAAAGAGCTGATATGTCAGATTGAAGGTTCGTTTAATTTATCTTGATTGTAAATTTTAGGCAAGTAATTGGTAACATCCGATTTTAGTTTTCCTTGATGTGGTTTTTAAGGCCAGTTCTGCAACGTCAGGCATTCGTTAAAAAAGTAAGAGCTCGTCGTTTCTTGTTTTTAAACAAAGACAGAAAATTTCGGATAGAAAAGTAAGCGTGACGAACTGTGTTCTTTGCAATTTAGAAGAACTTTCTTGGCGCTTTCCCACTGAAATCGCTGTTCCCGTTTCTTACCAGCTACAAGTAAAAGTTGTCCTTAGTAAAAAAGGAAGAAAGAATTTAGTAAGTAACTTCTAAGAGTTTTACTTCAACTTTTTTTAAATGTCATTTCTGAAATTGAATCGATTACGTTTAATGCTTAGGAGATCTGAAATACTTAAAATTTATTTCAATAGAACTTCAATGTATCATCGTTTAAAATGGTCGATTCCAATATTTATTGACTAAGTAGGTCTTTCAAAAATCCGGTTTGCAGGCACTCGAGTTAAAAACTGTTACAGTATTAATGTCTATCCAATTATTGTAATATTTTATGAGAATTAGTAAAATGATTTTTTACCTATGTCATTAATTACTTCTTTCATTTTTGAAAAACATCTACGCCCAGTATTGACCACAAACATTAAAAAATTAGAATTTGAATGCTGTTAGTTTCAAATAATTGTTGTATACTGCATAATATAATTTGTAAATTGTCGTGATTTACGATTATAATTATGTTCGTTGGTAAACGTTTTCCTTACAATCAGCCGTTCATTTTTCTCTCAAAGCTTTTCAGTATTATGTAATTTTTAAAGTATTTCCATAAATTTATAATGTAAATTCTTTTTGATTTAAAGATTAAATGGAAATTTTTATGAAATTCAGGTAAAAAATATAAAGAAAAACAATTTAGTAATTATTTTGTAAGGTTGTATTTCACACAAAGTTTAAAATTACATTAGATAAATTTAAAAACATGTGATCTTCTTGTAGTGATGGAACAGGAACCAAACGTACCTGAAAAGTATAAAAAAACTAATATTAAAATTTCTTATATCAACTTATTTTATTATTATTATTATTATCATCATCATCATCAGTCAAGGATTACGCTTAATGGCCTGTTCTGGCATCCAGCTCTTTTTAGGTCTTCCAAGCCTCGCTTCCCTCTAGGTTTATATTTTCGTACTCGTAAACGAAGTCTGTTTGGTGTCATTAGTTTAATTAAAATATTTGTAATGATTTTTATAATGACAGTTTCACAGTACAATAGGCCATTTACTACAACCTAAAACGCTATAAAATGGATATTGAACATATCTTCATCCCTTGGACCTCTCCTTTCCGCAGCTCTCATAAATCCGTCTAGTATACTTTCCGGTCGTCCTCTCTTCACTTCCTCTATCTAGGGTAACAATACACAGATTTACTGCAGCAACCTATTCTCTTCTATTCTTCGCAGATAATCACACTAGATGAGTTATCTGTCTTCAATTTATTAATAAAAATGTTAATAATATAACATTTTTATGTCCGTTTCCTTTATAATTTCTCCATTCCTAACTCGTTGTATTACAGTCAACTTACATTTTCTTCTCCAAAAATTAATTTTGGTTACTGTTCTTCTGCTTTTAGATCTTGGCTGTAGAGTACAAACCTCTGGGCCATAAAATTTACGAAAGTTTTTCTATTTAATGAAAAAACACCTGAATATTGTCTTCCTAATGGTAGAAGATATATTTATAATTTCTCCACAAAACAGGATGTAACAGTCTGGTAATGGTCTATATCTGGCACATTTTCCTAAAATGTCATTGTCTGATGTACCATGTCATGTTAAAAGTGAGTCAAGATAGTTATGTCGTCATACATTGCTTTAGAATTCAGTGAATTTCCCTTGACCTCTTGTCGGTTTGTGTATTTTTTACATTCAAAGTTGAGAAAGGTGGATTATTTTGTCCTAAAGTTTTTGGTCCTGTCAATGATGATGAATGTTTATGTGGAAAGTACAAAAAAAGAAGACATAGGGGCCGTATATGCGAACAATGTGGAGTAGAAATTACATCTTCTAAAGTAAGAAGAGAAAAAATGGGTCATATAGAGCTTGCATCTCCTGTTGCTCATATATGGTTTTTGAAGTCACTTCCTTCAAGAATTGGAGCATTATTAGATATGTCTCTTAGAGATATCGAAAGTATTTTATATAGTACTTTTTTAAAGTATTTTTTTATATATTTCTAACACTCCAACGACGATAATTTTGTTTAGCTTTATGTAAGATCGTACCTAGATCTTGGTCATTAGTGACTACTAAGGGTTAACATTGGGTTAAAATGTATAATAGTTTTACAGACCCTAACCAGGAATCGAAACCGGTGTATTCTATTTGCAGCGTAACATGAGCCACGGAGGAGACCGATCACATACTTAGTTTTCCCAAAATAAATAAGAATTTATGATACAATTAATAACATTTTTATGTCTATCACTTACCTTAATACCATCCATCAAAAACATCTCAAAGACGGAAAAATGGTTGAAGTTGGGGGTATTGTGGAATGAATGGGAAACCTGGATATGTTTGTGGTGGTTGGAGGTATGGAGGAATGAATGGGTAGCCTGGGAATGCTGGTGGTGGTTGGGGGAATTGTGGAACGTATGGGAAACCTGGGAGTGCTGATGGTGGGGGTGCATACAAAGCAAGACCTGCTGGTGGTGGTGGTGGAATGAAATATGGACTTGATGGTGCGAAAGGTCCTTGTGGATAGATTGGTCGTGGATCTACGAAGAGTGGATCATCGAGGAGAACATCTGGTGGCTGGAAAAGAATAAAAGTATTTTTTTTATTACATTATGCTACTTAGTTTAGTAATAAATTTAAATCAAATTCTACTGGATGAAATTAAATATCTTAAATATGTATTCATTTATAAATACGTCCGTACTGATCAACTGATTCAGTTATCATTAATTCTCTAAATTCCTGATAATAAGGAGAGCTAACATATAACACATTTTTCCCTGAGGTGATGACAAGAGTAGATATCAAAAGTATACGCATTTTGACCAACTGCACAAGGAATAAAATGGGGTAAATATCCTGAAGGAATAAGTATCACTTCTGTTATTTAAAAAAAAAAACACATTTTTGTCAACAGTTCCTCAACTGGTTTGATGCAGTTCTCCAAGCTGTTCTATCTTGCGCAAGTCGTTTCATATCTACATACCTGTAACACCCTACATCTTTTGTAATAATTTGCTTTATATATTCTAACATTTGCCTCCCCCTACAATTCGCTCTCTCAATATTACCCTCCATTATTGATCGATCAATATCTGGATGTCTTAAGGTATGCCCCACTAGGCTGTCCCTTCTTCTGGTAAGATGCTTCCATATACTTATTTTTTCATCCACTCGCCTAAGAACCTCTAATTGCTTATTTTGTCCACCCACCTAATCTTTAACATTTTCCTATAACACCACATTTCAAAAGCTTCTATCCTCTTCCTTTCTACAGCCCCTATTACCCACGTTTCACTCCCGTATAATGCTACACTCCAAACATAGTGTTTTAAGAAATGTTTCCTTATCTGTAAATCAATGTTTGAAGTCAGTAAGCTGTTTTTAATTTCAAAGGCTTTTCTAGCTTGAGCAATTCTACTTTTGTTATCACTTGTGCTTCTACCATTTTTTGTTATTTTACTCTCTAGACAGGAATATTCCCCAACTTCCTGTATGTTTTCGTTACCTACTTTTAAATTTCCCATCTCTTCTAAACCACTCTTGCTGCTGAACAACACTTTCGTTTTGATCTTATTAATTTTCATGAAGTAATCCTTTCTAACAATCTCATCCAATCCATTTGAGATATCCTCTAGTTCTTTCTTTGTCTCAGCTTATACTACTATATCATTGGCGAATCTCAGCATTTTTATTGTTTAAAATAATAAAATTTTATTGTTTAAACTACCGTTCCAAAAATTGACAAGCCTATCATTTGGCTGTAGAGAAACGGATTATACTATTACATACAATACTTTTAGCACCACTGACTTTACACAACTTTCTGTGCACACCTATTACACAGCTTTCACTAATTTCTGAGTCTGAAGATGTTCCTTGTCAATAAGCATTATTAAAATGATGACAAAAGACCGCAAACTGATTGTATTCACTGGTGTCATCACTTTATAAATATGTTATTTAAAAATTAGTTCTCGCTTAGACAAAAACTTTAATATCACAGGAAACTTTGCAGAAAAGTACAAACTTTTTTAAAATTATTATTGTAACAGTAAAAAAAATCTTAAATTCAAAACAAATATATCTCATAACCAAAGGATCAATTTAAAAAAGTCATTATAATTTTCAAAGGTTTGTATACAATTTAAGAAACACGCTGTCAATAAAATGTAGAAGGAAACCGTTTTAAAGTTATATCATACCTTGGTTTTACCAATGTTAATGTATGGTTTAGAGTACCGGACCAGACTGGTATGCAGATCTCAGGAATTGAGGCTGCTGAGATGAAATTTAAGATCTTTATAGATTATTTTATAGGTTCAGAGAATATGCGGCAATATTCATAGGAATTTGAAAAACAAAATAAAACAAGAGACGAGGATCAAATTCTACAATATCACTGCCGTTTCTACTCTCCTATATGACAGTGAATCTTGGATACATACAAAGAACATTGGTAGCAAGATTCATGCTGCGGAGATGAGATTTTTGCGTAATGTGTTGGGATGCTCTAGAACGGACAGGGTAAGGAATGATGAAATAAATTAGAAGAGTTCTATCCGTTCCACTACTACGTAACAAGATCTTGCAGAATCGAAGAAATCGGTGTAGTGACTTGAACAGAATGTCATATGGAAGAATGCTCAAAATTATAAACCAATTGGTACGAGAGATCTGGGACGACCGACGAAGATATGGGTACCAGAACAGGTTTACTAAACCTAAACCTTGAAGTGAAGAAGAAGAAGATAGATTACTGGACCATAGAGAAAATTAAGACATTAGGTATGAATTTAATGGCCAGGGATGACATTAAACATTCGGGAATACAGGAAGGGGATGTAGTCATTTGTTGTGCGTGCTAAATGATCTAACACTCAAACAGATATTTATTTACAAGCAACTTCATGATATTGGATGACGTGGAATCAGAAGCATTTGTTGAGAAGAATTATTTGTCTAAAGTATTTGTCAAACTATTTATGAAATAACATATTTATTACTAAGTTCTATTAGAAAGTTGAATCGGACCAGGAGTTTATACTGTTCCTTATAAAACTATGATAATGATTAAAATGTTAGCTCATGTTAAAATAGTTTTGGGGTACTCTTTCTAAATGAGAGCCGTTGATGAATCTTCTTATGAACGTTGGTCCTTGATGGAGTCAAAATATCTTGAAAATTATTGTCACAGATCACTGAAAATAATTAATATACGAGTAGTAGGATCCTGATAAAAAGTTAAGTTATGAAAAAAATTTTCGTAACTTCACTTTTCTTATCAAAAGAAAATGTTTTCATTAATTTTTCTTATCGAAGAAATACTTACTATTTTTATAACTGTATTCATATAAATAATATACTTACTGCCAATGGTAACAAAGGACCTGCAGCCACGACCTGGAAACAAGATATCAATTTATTTAGAAAACTACATATTTACAACCATGGTACTGTGACTACAGATAGTACACTTCAACTGTGAAAAGTTTGTTCGCTCTGCGCATGCCGTCACCGGGTGACAACTGGTTTCGCTTATACAGAGACGTCACCAATTAGTCAGTGTTTATTCTCTGTGTCGGTGTGCATTCTGCATTTTTGTCGTTTTTTCTAGTGCAAAAATTGTTTATACTTTGTAACAAAGTTAACCAATTATGGAATATTTTTAAGAAACTGGTCTGCGGCGGAAACAGAGTTTTATCAAAAAGTTATGTTATGTTATCAATAATTTTACTTAGATTTGTAAAAAATTTAATTTTTAAATAAATAATTAATGTAAATAACATTAGTAGAAAATAAAAATGAATATAAAAATTTACTTTGTGTAAATGATACAATTGTCTCAATTACGACAAAAATATGAATTCTTTAACACGATGTAAAGTGGAGAATTCTATGAAATTTATTTCAGAAACATTTTGTATATAAAATTAATACCTATATTAATTTTGTTGATTATTTATTATATACATCCTAATCCTGATAAATTTTATTCCTAGAAGCATCTCTTATTTCTTTTAATAAATAGTAACAATATTTATATTTTCCATAAAATTATTTTATTTTATACACCTTGTTTTAGGTTTCTAAGGAAAACAGTTTTTAAGCTGGTGTTTATCCTACACTTCTAAATCTATATCAAATCATTTATTTAATTTTTTAACCTGTCAGTTTATTTTTCAAGACGACGTTAAATCTTAAGATTCGTTTATGAAATATTTAATTTGAAACAGTTTATAAAATTAAAAACTTTCCTTTATGAAAATGTTCAAACAACTCATTTTGTACACGTTGATTAAATACTTTGCTGCAACAGCAATTTTTGCTAGCTTTTATTTTATTTAACTGTTTTATAGATAACAACCAAAAGATGAGAAATAAAGGCATCGATATTACATTAAAACTAACAAGAACAGCACGTATATAAAATACGTACAACATTCAGCTGTGTTAAATTTTAAATCACAATAAACGAAAAATATACTAAAGTATGAAATTTAAAAAAATAAAAAGTCCAATAGTAATAAAGCATATTTTAGAAAACAAAAATTACATCTAGTAAGTATTTTACATTGAAAATATTAGTATTGAGTATTGAGTACATTGAGTATTTTACACTGAGAAGAAAAAACAGTTTATAAGTGGTAGATGTATATGATCAGATTTGTACCATTTATGATCAAAAATGTACACTGTTGTTGGTACAAATTCGATCAAAAACATCACTTAAAATAATGTAATAGTATTAGTATATATATTTTTATTAAAATAACATAAGATTATGTGTAATTGTATAAAATATGATAATCTGTATAAACGCGGTAAAATAATTGAAATTCTTTGGTAAATAAATTTTTTATGACAACTTTTGTGTAAAATGATCGAAATTTTATCACCGTACCTTATAGAGAAATTTAAACTCGAATGCTTAAATAGTTTTTAAATTACAACAGAAAATTTAAATTTATTGCAAAAGCAATATATGTATAAGATTTCCGTTCAACATAAATGTTTAAAAACGTTTGCTTTATAAATTTAAAAGAATTTAAACCACCAAAAATAAATGTAAGAAAATTCCAAAGACTTTCCATTCTATCGTACTGATTATACAATCTCAGAAAACTAGTTCTTTATTTATAAATTTATTAAACTGATAATAAATTTAAAACTTACGGCAAGGCAGATTGCTAAAAATGTTGCTGCTACTTTCATTTTGTTAGAGTCTTTTATCACTACAGTTGATGAAAGTACTTTGTTGAAATCACGCTCCGTATTTATATGATTCGTTTATTTAAATAAGCTGTGACATATTTTACTGAAACAAACGATCTTAATGATATCATTTTTTAAACCTAAAATACAAAACAAATTTGGTACATCTATTGATTAAAGAAAATGTGTACGTTATTTTTCTTGGATTTAAACAACCTCAATCAATTCTGTCATAAAATTTTTATGCTTAAGATATCCAAATTTTTATTATTTTTTAATAATTCTTATTATAATAATACGTGCAATCAGTGTGTTATTTATATTGAATATTAGAATGATAGGCATTTTAATATTGCATTCAGATTTGAACATAAAGCGTGAACTCAAATAAAATATTCTAAGTTGTAAAATAGATTTAAGAATACATTTGTGTAGAGTAAATATGGTTAAACTGTATTCTGTTTACTCTCTTCAGATGAATTCTTGTCACAATCGTAAAAAAAATTGAAATCTTTCATTTTATTAAGATGTCCCAAATAAGAATTTAATCCACAAAGTTAAAATTATGCATTTGATTTTTTTTTAATATAACTTTACGTATAATTCTGTGTAACAAGGTAAAGGATTAGCCATGTCTGGTTTTTTTTTATGTTCTGAGGAAAAGATAAATTAAGTTTTAATTGAAAATCGAATTTTACCTAAACATTTGAGAAAATACCTCAAAATATTTTTGTGTTATTAAGTATTATTACAGGAAAAAATTTAAAAAAATTATTCTGTTAACACTCAACATATTTTTAGGGAAACCTGCATTCCATTACTCTGAATTTTCACTAATATAATATATATTTATGTATCATCATTTAACATTTCTCCAGTAAAATATCACTTCTAACAACCTCTAACCTTTAACATCAAAACAGTTGACTTCCAGAACTTGTTCGTTAAACAAATTGGAATATTCATGGGAGTCAGCGTTGGTCATCTGCTTAAATATGAATAGATGTTCACTTTTGTTGTTGCACAAGCTCCATTCAATCATTTATGTTGCAAACTTTTACTGATTTCTACTTTATTTTTCCGATTTTTACTTTCGGTTTGGGAGTGAGCTGTATTCCATGGGAGTATGATCACCAATTAGGAATTTGTGATCCAATTAGGCTACCACTGTCTTTCAAAACAGGCAGACAATTGCGCTAAAAATTGGTGGTAAAAATTAATGGTTTGATAATGATAATAATTATATGACTATATAAATAAATTAAATAATAATATTTATTTATTTATTTATTTAATACAAAAGTACATGATAATTTCGTCAGACCGAAGTCTGTCGACAGAAACAGTAAAATAACATTTTTTAAATTTTACATAAACAAAGTAACTAATCTATTTTAACAAAATTAACTCATTTAATTTTGTATATAACATAAAAATCTTAATCTGTGAGAAAAATCTTACAATTCTTGTTGTTGTTTAGGTCATCAGCCAAAAGGCTGGTTTGAACCTCTAGAGGTTTTACTAAGTAAAACGAGGAGTGAGGTGGTTTACCATTGCCTTCCTCACTGAGTGGAAAAGTACGCTTATCAGCATGCCGAGCCCTCTGAAAAGCACATATTTTCCACTCTGCAAATGACACCTTCACTTCATTCATCATAGGGTCTGGCTGTATAATGAAATTCATTACTTTCAGATAAGATAACTCTGATTAGTGTCTTTTACACCTCTACCTCTTCTGTTCTTAAATGATTCAGTCATTTAATTGGCTGAACATGTGATAAGAAACAGAACTATTTATTTTAGCCTCGCAACTAACAGATCGAGCGTAAATAATTTGACACTCCACCTGTCTGTTATGGGCAGTTACAATTCTTACAAAATAAAATATAAATAAATGAAAAAACTATGTCGGCATACCTAAAACAAAATGAAAAAATACATTTTAGAAGTGCGATAAAAATGATACCGTAAAATATTATAAAATGATACTTTACAACAATATTAATTTATAATAAAGTTGTACAATTATTAATTTTTTCTATATAAATGTTACAATAATTTAAAATAATATATATGCAATTATATTAGAAATATAAATATAGTATTGCAATAGCTAATATACTCTAAGTAAAAATTAAAGCTATAGGTCTATTAAATAAAATACACTGTATCTAAATTCATATAACATAATAAACCATTTTACTTAATATCATAGGCTAATTAATTAGTTATTTAAATATTATTTAAATTTCATAATAGTAATAATAATAATTATAATAATAATAATAATTATTATTATTATAATTATATATGTAGAAGAAGAAGAAGAAAGAGAAGTAGAAAAAAGAAGGAGGGTGAAGAGGAAGAAGGAGAAGGGGAAGAGAGAAGGAGAACGATAACGAACGAGAAGAAGAAAGATGAGTAGGAGGAGGAGAACGATAACAAGAATGGGAACGAAAACGAGAAAAAGAAGGAGGAGAAGGAGGAGGAGGAGGAGGATGAAGAGGAGGACGAAGAGGAGGGGAAGGGAGAAGGAGAACGATAACAAACGAGAAGAAGAGGAGGAGTAGGAGGAAAAGAACGATAACAAGAATGGGAACGAAAACGAGAAGGAGGAGAAGGAAGAGGATGGAAATGAGTAGGAGAAGAAGGAAGAGGAAAAGGAGGAGGAGAAGATGAAAACGAAGAGAAAGATGAAGTAGAAGGGAAGTAAAAAAAGAAGAACTAGAAGAAATAGAAAGACGGAGAAGAGAATAAGGAGGAGCAAGAGAAGAAAACGAAGAAGCAGGTCGAGGAGAAGAAGAAAAGGAGAAGGAAGAGGTGAATAAGAAGAATTTAATCTGGTTTGGATAAACACGCATCAGACAATTTCAACTTTGTCGTACTTAACTTAGTAATAGTTTTAGGTCTACAAAACAAATATTTACATATCTGGAAACTTCTCTTAGGTTTTGATAAATATGTCTATACAGTAAGTTTCTGAAAGCAACTTGCATTCCAAACTTAATCACGTATCACAAGTATGGTTATGGACTTGGGAATTTATGTAGTTCCCACTTAATAGACAATTTAAACGAAAATTACAAATTTAATCTAACCTTAAAAGTTCAAGTAGAAATAAAGTGAAAGTGGACTTTGTTCAATATTATAATATTATTTAATAAAGCGTAAATTAGGTTATAGAAAACTTATTATAAAACCTACAATAGATTTCTGCCGGTATTATACAATAAAATTATTCTTAGGGATGTTATCATATCTTTTCTTTCTGAAACACCATGTAAAAACGCTTAGTATTACCAGACATGAAAAACCATCACTTTCAAAAATTGTATTATAGACATACGAGGTGTGGCTATTAAATAACGAGACAGACATTGTAAAAAAAATTTTTTTTATTTTATACATAGTCACATAATCACTTATTGTCACCTTCAATATACACTCCTTCTCTATCCCTACATTGCTCCATGCAAATTTTCCATTGTTGGAAACAGTGTTGGAAGTCATCTTCTGTCAGCTCCTTCAGGACACGTGCCGCTTTCTCTTTTACAGCTTCTACAGACTCAAATCTTGTCCCTTTTAATGCAGATTTCACCTTAGGGAACAGGTAGAAGTCACATGGTGCAAGATCTGGTGAATAAGGTGGATGTTCTAACACTGAGATGCTGTACTTGGCTAGGAACCTGTTGACAGATAACACGGAATGAGCTGGCGCATTGTCTTGGTAGAGTACCCATGATTTGTCCTTCCACATTTCGGGGCGTTTTTTCCTTACTCTTTGACGTAGTTTAGAAAGTACCTCAAGGTAGTAATATTGAAAAATTGTTTGACCTTCAGGAGCCCAGTGAAGGTACACAATCCCATGGATATCAAAAAAAAGATCATCATTGCTTTAAATTTTAACTTGCTCATTCGAGCTTTTTTGGCTCGTGGTGAAGTTCGGCTCTTCCAGTGCATGGATTGGCGCTTTGTTTCCAGATCATAAGTAAAAAACCATGTTTCATCACATGTTATTATCGTTTCCAAAAATTTGGGTCATTTTCAGTCGCGTAAAAAGTGTCAGTACAAACATTTTTGCGAGCTTCATTTCAAACATTTTTGAGCGGCACGTGTCCTGAAGGAACTGACAGAAGATGACTTCCAGTACTGTTTCCAACAATGGAAAGTTTACTTGGAGCGTTGTAGGGATAAAGAAGGAGTGTATATTGAAAGTGAAAATAAGTGATTATGTATAAAATAAAAATAAAATTTTTTACAACTTCAGTCTCGTAATTTAATAGCCACACCTCGTATTATTCATTATTAGAATAGAATATGTTATTCATGCTAGCTGTTAAAGAGGGTAACTCTTTGTCTATACTAATTTTATAAAAAAGTAACGTTTATTTATTTGTTTGTTTCTTGTAAGAGGTATCACAGGTGTAATAAACCTATTTAAAAAAATCTGGTGTGAATCACTCACACAACTTTCTCTTTCCAATGCAAATAATGAACATATAATCTAACATTAGAAATAAACAAAAAAACTAACCTCAAAAAACAAAACCTTATTTTAATCATGAGTGAATGATGCTAAATGAAAACCAACGTTTGTTTGGCTTAATACGGATAATACAATAATGTACAAAATTATTTAACCATAATTTAGAATCACTAAATTTACTGGTTGTGCAGAGCTGCACAGTTTGAGATTTAATAAAATAAAGTGAAAAAGTTGCTTCATAGAACACAAATAAATTTATTTAAGAATGGAGAATAAATAAGCGAAATTTTAAGTAGGCCAACAAATTTACAGATTACTTGTTACAAAAGTTATCGGGAGGTATCAATTTTTTTACCTTAGAAGTACGAACATAAGGTGTTGAATTTTACAGTGATAGCTTTAATAAAGCGTTCTGCAACAGCATCAGGTCATAAAATGGGCTTCTAAGTGTCGCTGTAAATTCGCTTGATGTGTTTTAAGGTTTACTTACTAGTATTTACATTACTGACTAAGTACTTGTCTAGGTTAAAATACAAGTTCTCAACTTAATTCATAATCAAAATATTTTATCATTTTCTGTTATAGCACATTATTATTAACATACAGAGTGATAAAAAATGAATAGTAATCTCTCGGGAGCTGATATGTACCTTCTTATTTATAGCTTAAAACGCAAAAATGTGAGAAAAAGTTATTCATGTGAGGAGAAGTCTGAAAATGCTTCGCTATCTGGTAAAAGACTTTGCCCGGAATTCAGTTACCTCGGTGAAATGAGGCCATACTGAAATTGTTTAAGGTTTTAAGAGTACCCGGAACGGAGAAAATTGAAAATGTTTAAATATCCGGTTTTTGCACATTATTAAAATTCAGAGTTTTCTGCATCCAATGATATATAATTTGTTGGGGTTTTTGCAGTTTTTATCCCAAAAAAAAATTAAAAATATATTGAACTCATATGTTATTTTATAAACGTTACCAGTTTGCATAAACACATATATTTTTGAATGAAAAACGATTAATTCATAATTTTGTTTTTGTTTTAAAACTTTAAGTTGACATTAGACCAGCTGTGAATGTAATATTGAGAAATTTCCAGATTATGATCTTGGAATGTATTAGAGGTAACAATTTTGCAGTATTTATAATGTGTTCTCATTTAGTTTTTTTCTTGTTTCCCGTAAATAGCAATTTTTGACACATAGGAACATTTTCTCAGCCAACTCTGAACGGATTTAAATGACATTTTTGCACAGCCTTTTATGCCATAATTTCAATGTACTATGTTAATATTACAGTAAAATAATGTGTTTGAATATATATTTCCCACTTAGTAGGTAAAAAATTATGACTTTCAAACGTGGTAATTTAAAAAAGAAAACATTTTCTTACCTTCCTAACAACATATAAAGATGCTACTAATTCTGTGGGTGTAGAATACCCTGAAAAGTAACCACAAAAAAATTGGACAGGATACACGTAATAGTTTTTGAGAAAATGTTCCTTACATTAACATTACGGAGATAGGCATTCCGGGTAAAATTAACTATAAAAGAAACTTAATATTTCAGAATTGAATTAAATAACTGACCATCTACTATTTACGAACAATGAAAAAAATTATTAAATTATAATGTAATAGAAAAAATTATATAATTTTGATCAAAATATTCATTTATTGTCACAATTTGGTCTAGTTTTGTTATTCATTAAAGTCGAATTTCAATATTTTTTATTCAATCTTTACTTACTTCCCTATAAGATTTCTAAAGTAAGATGGATAGGTGGAAGAGCTGGTCAGGTTGTATTGAAACCGGAACTGGCTGTCCATGCGGCTTGGTGCACAGTCACAGCAAAATTGGAAATATTTCAATCAGATTCGCAGCTAAAATTTATTCCCTCGTAAAATGTATTTTAGAATAAGGTTAAATATCTATTGACATTTTCAGTTCAAGCTTTATAATTTACTTTTATTATTTCGTTCTATAAATTTAACATATAACAACTTCATCTCCTCTTTAGTTTTCTTATTTGTGGTATATTTTTTCTGCTCAAGTGTACTAAGAAATTCAGATGGCAGTTTATCAGCTATAAGATTTTGAATAGTTTATATTGATCGAGGAACTTCATGTACAAAGATAATGTTGAAATAGTCGTAAATTTGAAACATAGTAAAGGGCATTTTATTTTTAAGAATTTAGATAGGTAAATAAATATTTAAAATTTTACTCCTTGCAGCTGCATCGAAGAGTTGGATTCCGTTCCTCCCTAAATTATCATGCTATTTTTTTCTGTTACCTATGAAATTTAGTAGTTATGTAGCCTATTGTAAAATATACTAAGAGAAAAAAATCTGGTGTGAAACACTCAATACTTTCTTTTGCCAATGCTAAAAATAAATAATATAACCTAACATTAGTAATAAAACATTACAAATAAACAAAAAACTAACGTCAGAAAATTTAACCTCATTTTAATCATGAGTGAATGATGCAAAATGAAAACCAACCTAAGTTTGGCTTAATAATATTGAAAATCATTCTTTCATGCTAACTAGGCTCTGTAGAGAAAAATGATTAAAAAAATTTGTAGATCTTTTAATTTCCTGTAAATTTTATTATGTGCATTTTTGTCATAAAATGGAAACTACGGCCGAAATCTTAAAAAATCGACTTTTTTACAGATTTTCATGATAAAAAACAGTAAATCACTAATTACCGCTCAACTAAGCGTTACACAAAAAACATGTTTGAAATAAAAGTTGTAGATTTTTAAACTATCTACAACTTTTATTATACAAATTTTTGCTCTTAAATGCATAGTAAGGCTGCAATATTAAAAAACCATTTTTTTTCTACGAGATAACAGCCTTCTCAAGTATTTCAGCAGACATGGCACCTATCTTGTAGAGAATAAAAAATTTAGTAAATGAGACGATTTTAAAAAAAATCGTAGAACGTTTTTGAGAAAATCGCAAAAAAGTGAAAAGTTACTTGAATAAACTACTTCTTTCGGTTGACCGATTTTGATGAAAATATTTTCGTCGGGTCCACTAATAGTAGCTATCTAACTTAAGTTTCAAATTTCAACTTCGTACGATGTTTTGTTCTTGAGATATTCTGTTCACACGAACACAGACACACAGACCAATCGCTAAAAACATGTATTTTGGGTTCAGGGGGTCTGAAAACGTGTAGATCCGGTAAAAACTCGATTTTGAAAAATCGTCATGAAAACAATACTTTCCTTCCTATATATTCATATAGGCAAGAGAAAGTAAAAATCATATAATGTATATTTGGTTGAAACTATAATCAAGTAAAGTATATAAAATACAGGATTTAAAGTTGTTTGTAAAACGCTGAAGAAAACTTCCTCGTCTTAGCACGCATTAAATTGATTTCAATTTTTAACTGTAGAGAGAAATATCGTCGTGAATTTCAATCACAGGGTGATAGTGTGAGAAATTGAATCGATAGCTTCGAATGCAACTACATAGACAGGTTATAAAGTAAAAAAGTACAAAATACTGTGTAGACATGTTTCTGTTGTACAATATACACTTGCCTCCGTTCATTCTTGTACAAAGATTAGGAAAGTTAGATTGACAGTGAATTGAAATTAGATTTTAAAGAAGATGGGCGGAGGGAGAAATTTTCATGAACTTCGATTTGATTGTAAGTTTATTTTTCAGCAAATTTCATTTATTTAAAAAAGTATCGAAGTCGGATAAAATGTGATATCAAAATAAATTTACAATTAATACAGAAGATCAATGCCCATAGCAGGGAGGTGGTGTTAATTTTTTTCACTCGATCTACTAGTTCCAGGGCTACAAAAAATAGTTCTGTTTTTTCACGTGGTCAGCCAATTATATGACTGAACTATTTAAGAACAGACGAGGTAGAGGTGTAAAAGACACTAGTCAGAGTTATCTCTTCTGCAAGTAATGAATTTCATTATACAGCCAGACCCTGTGGTGAATGAAGTGAAGGTGTCATTTGCTTGGTGCAACGTCGGAGGGCCTGGAAAGCTGGTAAGCATAGGCTACTTTTGTACTTAGTGAGGAAGGCAAGTGTAAACCACCTCACTCCTCGTTTTACTTAGTAACATCTCTAGAGGTTTAAACCAGCCTTTCGGCTGTTGACCTAAATAACAACAGAAGATCGATCAGCTGGGCCGTAAGTATAAGTAATGAAGTAGAGTTTGCAAAGCTATTTCATATTATGTTTGAACAAAAAAATGTATCGCGAAAATAATGCCACATTGATTTCATTGTGAATATTTTAGGTCGTAAGATGCTAGGCAAAAGAGGAAAGGGACGACCGAGGAACCAGAACATAGAAGGGCTATTAGAAGATGCAGATCAACAAGTAACATGAGTAGAATGATTACTGTAAGGAATTTATCCTTTTAACTATAAGACGACTTTTAGAATATGAAAAAGAATGATAAAAAGTATGATTATAAATAAAAAATCCCGTTCATGAGATAACGCGTCTCACGGCTGGTGGCAATTTTTAAAAAGGCTTATCATTGTTTGACTTATGGTAAAACCATTAGGGAATAATTTATCTACTCTTTAAGAGGAATCGAATGACACTATTTTTATTTCCAGATTCCGACTTTGATTTCTTGACTTACGGTTTTGGGCCACTTCCGATCGAAACCGGAATTTAAAACCCAATGATTTCTGTATCTACTCTTTAAGAGGAATCAAGTTATACTATTTTTGTTTCCAAATTTCGACTTTGATTTATTGACTTCCGGTTTTGGGCCACTTCCGGTCAAAACTGGAACTGCAAACCCAATTCAGGCCAACTAACTTTTTGTGTAAATTGCAAATCCGAAAAGCGTTTGTTGCTATCTCTTGGTGTTTCTGACTATCATTTTTTTGATTTCTTGTTTTGGGCCATTTCCGGTCGAAACCGGATTTTCAAACTCAATTTAGGTCCACTAACTTTTTGTGAAGATTATGAATCCGAAAGCCATTTGCTGTTATCTCTTGCAGTTTCTGACATCTGGGTGTAACGGACGGACGGATGGACAAAACAAAGTAATACGTCATAATAATTTTAAAAATTACCAATAATTAATAATTTTTATTCATTTGGTATCGCCTATAACAGACAGGTGGAAAGTCAAATTATTTACTCTCAATCTGTTCGTTGCAGGGCTAAAATAAATACTTCTGTTTCTTATCACATGGTCAGCCAATTAAATGACTGAATCATTTAAGAACAGAAGAGGTAGAGGTGCAAAAGACCCTAATCAGAGTTGTCCCCTCTGAAAGTCATGAATTTCATTATACAGCCAGACCCTGTGGTGAATGAAGTAAAGGTGTCATTTGCAGAGTGCAAAACTACTTAGTAAACCTCTACAGGTTCAAACCAGCTATTCGGCTGATAACCTAAACAACATTCATTTGGCAACCACACGAGTCTTGCTTTCAAAGAAAATTTAAAGAGTTAAGGCGTAATTAGCAATTTTTTATAATTTATATAAACCGAAATGACACTGTTTTTTTAATAATTTCATCCAGGAGACTCCAAAAGAAAGTATAGGACACATCAAGATAAAACTGATACGCTTAAATTCTAACACTATGGTAAATTCATTACTTACCAATTCATTTATTACCACTACGTATTTACTTAATTCAATAAGCGTGTCATCTAACCATTCGTATCAAATGTTACACAATTTGCATCAGCTTTTGCTTACACGTTTTTATATTTTTGCACCATAACTATTTTTTAGTTTATGGCATAATTCCCACAACTTTTTAAAGTTTATGGTAATTATTGATGAATTTTCTTATTTTTCTTGACACTTCCAATTGAAATTTAGTATCTGTTATTATATAAATACACTATTTCTAAATGTGAAGCTAATGTTCCAAAACTTGATTTACTTGAAGGAGCGTGCAGTCATCACCACAGTCTTACAGTTGGCTAAGAAGATCCCTTGGCCAGAAGCATTTTAAACGTCTGTGCTGAGTACCCGATATCGCCTTAGTGTACGTGTTTTGTATGAGAGGGTTCTCATGTAATTCAAATTTGTCATGCATCGTCTTGTACAGTCGTTTTGTGAAATCAATTACGTATGGGATTTGTAAGTCTTTGTGCAACATTGAGTTTGTGATGTAAAAGAGGCATTGTGTTATCGTTTGTAGAATCTTTTTTGAATCGCTTGTATACGTTTCGTATGTGAAGGTTTAGCAGATCCCCAAAGTTGAACTCCACATATCCACATTGGTCTTAAGACTGTCTTGTAGATTATTAATTTGTGTGACATGTTTAATTTAGAACGTCTATCGAGTTAGTGTTTCAGTTGATAGAAGCGTGTTTTGAGTTTGTAGCGTGTGTGTGTAACATGTACGTTCCATGTAAGTTTTCTGTCCAAGTGTAAGCCTAAGTAGCGTGTTTGAGTAATGTGAGGTAGCGGAATATTATTAATGTAAACGGTTGGGCAGTTTTTTCGTCTAAGCTTAAACGTCAATTGTTGCGATTTGTTTTCATTAATTTAATTTTACAAAGTTTAAGCCATGACTATCAGTTGTAAATGGTTTTGTGTCCTTCGAGTTGCAATTACAGGATCGGCATCAACCGCTAGAACTGCCATATCATCAGCAAACATAGCCTTAGTTGTATGGATATACGTTATAAGATATGAATTTTGTACCGGCATAAACAGGTTTTTGTTCAAAGAATTTTTAGTGTTGTGTTTAGCAACATAGTTATCAACATGGTAACGACAATTGGAAAAATAATTTATTCAAATACGTACTTAACAGAATTAGGTATCGTAAAACAAAATACACCTCTATTCGTCAGTCATACATAATGTATACATATATAAAACATATTCCACAAATCAAATACGTTCTTATATACCTACTACTATTGGTTTCATAATTATGTATACCCGAGTTTGAACCCTTGCATTTCCAAAACGATGAATCGGATTTCAATATACTTTACATGAAAATTTAGCTCATTTTATTCTGCGTTGACCTGTATTAAGCTAATCCTATATTTTTAATGTTGTACAAAAAGTGCCATAACGAGGTTGAAAGACAAAAAGACCCGGTTTTTTTGCTACCGCAAAGAATTTTATGCGTTTAGAAGCATATAATTCAAGAATTATTTGATCGACAAGTTTAAAATTTTAACACAAGATAGTGAGTTATATTCTTAAAGCATGTACGAAAATTCAAAACCGTACGTTATTTAAATTTTTATTTATTAACAATATTATGAACCCTTGCTATCTCGGTCACCGCTCAACCGTTTGGCACGGGAAAACTATTGTTTTATTCAGCGTAAAAATTATTAAAAAGTATTAATAACATGAAATATTGAGATTGGTCAATATTGCGGTAGAATTTTTTAAATTTTGATAAAAAGATTGGGTTATACGGAGGTTGGGCGCTACTATCCATGTTGTCAGGTTGTGTACATGACATCCTGTCAAACTGATACCTTTAAGTAACGCCCAACCCCCGAATGGCCCAATCTATTTTGCAAAATTTTAAAAATTCTACCACAACATTGGCCCACCAACATTTCATGTTATTAATACATTTGTACTATTTTCTTTACGCTGAATAAAACGATAGTTTTCTCGTGCCGAACAGTTGAGCGGTTACCGAGATAGCAAGTGTTCAGAATATTGTTAATAAATAAACGTTTAAGTTACTTACAAATTTGAAATTTCGTACATGCTGAAAGAATAATATAATTCGCTATGTTGTGTTAAAATTTCGAACATCGGTCAAATAAATTTCGAGCTATACACGCATGAAATCCTTTGCGGTAGCAAAAAACTGCGTCGTTTTATCTTCCAACCTCGATATGCCAATTTTCATACAATATTTAAAATGTAGGTTTATTATAGGCCATCGCAAAATAATATCAGCTAAATTTTGATTTAAATTATGTTGAAATCCGATTCATCGATTCGGAGATGCAAGGGTTTAAACTCGGGTGTATTATGAAACCGATAGTACTCAAAAATTTTGGAATAAAGGGGAAGAATAAAGTTCTTAGTTAACAAGAAAACTGTTCCCGCGGTTTAATTCAAGATAAAAACACAATTTAATAGCTTGTATTTGTAAAAATGGAAACGTTTATTGTTTTGATTATCTTGGTTTGTTATAGAATTCGCTTAAGAGTTAGACAACTACAAACATGAATACAAAGAAACAACGCGTGACTACGATAAGTACGGCAAATGAGTGTAGGCATTCTGAGATTGAAAAGCTGATGATATTTTATTAACAGAATATCTGTCAGTGTCAGTTGTGCATGTTATAAACGGTCGCATCTTAGTTAATTATCTACAGTATTTCATTTTATAGAATATTGCTTGTTGAAAGAACGTGACAGGCTTCAGCCGCTTGTCTCAAAAATAAAATCAATTTCATCAAAACCTGGATGTATCCTGGAAGATTATAACACTTTGAATGTCGGTAATAATCAAAAGGGCTAAAAATACTACTTTAAATAAAAGTAAAAACAATTTTAATGAGGAAATTTCATGAATAAAATGAAGAAGCAAGCGGTCTACTTGTGAGGTTTCAGGAACTGGTTTTGTGATATATATGCTGTCCAGTATTAAATACAGAGTGGTCCAACAAAATGATCAAACTTTATTCTCTCCTTTTTCAAAATTAAAATAAATTGATTTACGGGTCAGATATTCATGAGAAGTCACACCAGACTTCTGTGAATTTTGGAAAATTTAAAGCGGGCATACCATATTTTTATAAAATACATTTCATAAAATTTTCTTATATCACAATAAATTCAGTTATTCTCAGGTATTATTTCTCCCCTTACATTGGTAATACATATTGTTTCAACAAAATTTCTGTTTTCAGTATTTCATCTTTTTATTTGTGCAGCGGGTTTCTGTGCTTCCAACGTGTAAGGTTGAGTTAGAAGTTAAGTGCTTTAAGTTTGGTATGCCATGAAGGGCAACAAGCAGGGGTTTGTTTTAGTTAATATAAATGTTACTATATTCTTCCATAAGTAATACCACGAATATAAAATGTATATTTCTAGTTGGGAAATTAACTAATTAATATTTCATGATAAAAGTTAATATATTTCATCATAAATTGAAAACTTTTTATCCTTATTCTACATTTACTTTCTTGGGTATAATTTATTCAACTTCATTACTACATTACTTCACTATTATTTCAATTATGTGATGTCCTAAAAGTTAACTTGACATTTTGTCTTTGATTGGCATTAAGTAGTTTAACTGATACTAAATTCTACATTAGCTTAACCAGACATCTTTAATTCATCTACCCATTTTTATTTTTAAGTTGAAATAGCAATATAAATTGCTATCTTATAAAACAACGACGTTTTTAAGCACGTAGTAACATGTGCAAATATTAACACATATCTATAATAAATGTAATTTTTTAGAAAATTTTCCCCAGTAGTGTGTACAGCAACCATTTTGAACTTTATAAGATAAAAAATATCTTACTTTTACGTTTTTGGGGTAGTTGTAATGATTTCCCGCTTCTAACAACCTATCGCCTCCTGTCTTCCAAATGGCGCTCCCTGAGATTCCTCGCCGCTACAGCATCTTTGTACCCGTGTTTTCAGAATCTTTATACACATACAACCATATGTCTATTCTATATTTTGTCTACTATGTGAAACTAAGAATTGGTCAATTGGATTATGTCATAATTTTTGACTTGCTTCACTCTGGAGACATTGCACAATCATCTCAAATAACTATCTCTATAGGCTCTTGCCTTCGTTTGTTCTTGGAGCTTACATGGCAGAACTACGTACCATATAATATGTAGTTTTGAGATATAATACAGATTTAGCCACTAATTTTTTCGTCATTATCTGTATTTTACTAGACTAGAGTATGCAATTTTTAAAGAACAGCTGTACTCAAATTCGTACGGTTCATAAAGAAACTTTAAATAATTTTAAATAAATAACTTAATAAATAAATAATAATATTTAAATAACTTTAAATAAATGATGCCTAACAGGAAAAATTCACACCAAATGTACTATTGTTAAGGTCATCACCCAAAAAGCTGGTTTAAACTTTTAGAGGCTTTACTAAGTAAAACGACGAGTGAGATACTTTACCTTTGCCGTCCTCATTGAGTGAAAAAGAATGCTTATTAGCATGCCAGATCTTCTGAAAAGCATCTACTTTCCACCCTGAAAATTACACTTTCACGTTATTCACCACAGGGTCTGGCTGTATAATGAAATTCATTACTCTCAGAGGTGATAACATTGAATAGTGTCTTTTACAACTCTACCTTTTCTGTTCTTAAATGCTTCAGTCACATAATTCGCTGACCATGTGATAAAAAACAGAACTATTTTTTGTAACCTTGGAACTAGCAGAATGAGTGCAAATAATTTAACACTCCACCTGCCTGTTATGGTGAATACGAGTGTACTAAGAAAAAAATAAAATAACACCGTGGTGAAGTGGGTAAAGTGCTTAATTAAGGTAAACCTTAAAGTGAAAAAACTAGGTTCGATTACTGACCAGCGTTTGTCAAATTATAGCATGATAAACACTTCATTGCTGCATTACAGGGAAGTCATTAATAATAAAAATTTGTTGCAACTTTAAATTTATGTAAAAGATATTTGGATGAGTAAATTTCAATGATAACATAAAACAAGAATGCAGTCCAGTCGTAAGTTTCATGTACTATTTTTCTGCTGGTTTAATGAAAGAAAAAAATGATTATTTAAAAATTATTAGAAAGTATTATGATAAATAATAGTGCAAAATTATTACCCTCGTTCATATTATCTTCTTTCAGAGTAATTAGAGATTTATTATTGTAGAAGATTTATATTCCAACTTCTTTATAACTTTCTTGTTCGATTGTCTGATTAGATGGATTATGTATTTTTCAAATAACCTCTTTCTTCTTGTCCTTCTGCTAAATTATCAATTTTATGGACAATGTGTACACAAGGTGTGGCTATTAAATAACGAGACTGACATTGTAAAAATTTTTAATTTTATTTTGTACATAATCACTTATTGTCACCTTCAATATACACTCCTTCTCTATTCCTACAACGCTCCATACAACTGGAGCGTTCCATTGTTGGAAACTGTGCTGGAAGCCATCTTCTGTCAGCTCCTTCAGGCTACGTGCCGCTTTCTCTTTTACAGCTTCCACAGACTCAATTCTTGTCCCTTTTAATGCCGATTTCACCTTAAGGAACAGGTAGAAAATAATAACTTATGATGAAACGTGGTTTTTTACTTATGATTCGGAAGCGAAGCGCCAAACTTCAAGAGCCAAACTTCACCGAGAGCCAACAAAGCTCGAATGAGCAAGTCAAATTTTAAAGCAATGAAGATCGTTTTTTTATATCCATGGGATTGTGTACCTTCACTGGGTTCCTGAAGGTCAAACAATTAATCAATATTACTACCTTGAGATACTTTCTAAACTACGTTAAAGAGTAAGGAAACAACGCCCGAAATGTGGAAGGAAAAATCATGGGTTCTCCACCAGACAATGCGCCACCTCATTCCGCGTTATCTGTCAAGAGGTTCCTAGCCAAGTACAGCATATAAGTGTTAGAAAATCTACCTTATTCACTAGATCTTGTGTGATCTTGCATCATGTGACTTCTACCTGTTCCCTAAGGTGAAATCTGGATTAAAAGGGTCAAGATTTGAGTCTGTGCAAGCTGTAAAAGAGAAAGCGGCACGTGTTCTGAAGGAGCTGACAGAAGATGACTTCCAGCACTGTTTCAAACAATGCAAAATTTGCATGAAGCGTTGTAGGGTTAGAGAAGGAGTGTATATTGAAGGTGACAATAAGTAGTGATTATGTATAAAAACAAATAAAATTTTTTACAAGGTCAGTCCGTTATGTAATAGCCACACCTCGTAAAATTAAGATTAATTGTTTTCTGAAAGATTGAACTGACTTATGTAATAAATGACTTATGTCTGGAAATCGAATATTTAAAAAAATAAATATTCATTATATTTGAACAAAAAAGTTAAAGATAATGACATTTGCTAGTAAATCAATATCCGACGACGTCTAAAATTGTGGTAGACGATGTGGCGCTGGAACAAGTATCACGATGCAGTTATTTAGGTTGTGACATCGGATTTGATTAAGATTTGGATGTAAAGAAGAAAGTTGGAAAATTCCAAGCAGTGTGCAGAAGTCGTAACATAACCTTAGGCAAGAAAACAAGTAGAGAAACTAAAAATATAAAATTTTACAAGTGATGACTGTCCCACAGTCCTGCTCTATGGAAGTGAGTCGTGGGTTAGTGCAAAACTACAAGAGAGTAGAGTACAGACGACAGAGATGCAATTTCTGTGTAGAACAAAGGGTTGCAATCGTAGGGACCAACTGTGAAATTACGATATATTAACGAAACTGGATATTTACAACCTGAATGGAAAATTTTTAGAATATTAAAATCAATGGAGGGAACATATAGAGAGAATGCCTGTGGAAATGATCCCCTCAATGTTTTTAATTACAGACCGTAAGTGAGGAGAGATATTGTGAGGTCACGAAAGAGATCGCAATATAGAGTTTTATCGCTGTTGTGAATCGAAACAAGCGGAAGCCTAATCCTTGATTGTAAAGAGAAGAAATAGATACTTCAAAAATTAGAGGTGTGTTATTTTTCAAATTTTTATTGATATATTCAAATAATGTCTGCCCATAACAGACAGGTGAAGTATCAAATTACTTACACTGAATCTGTTCGTTGCAGGGCTAAAATAAATAAATCTGTTTCTTATCACATGGTCACCCAATTAAATGACTGAATAATTTAAGAACAGAAGAGGTAGAGGTGTAAAAGACACTAATCAGAGTTATATTTTCTGAAAGTAATGAATGTCATTATACAGCCAGACCCTGTGGGGAATGAAGTGAAGGTGTGGCGATGTATTGAATTGAAGAAAAAAATATATTTAAAATAATTAGACGTTGTTCATGATGCAGAATATGTTTAATAATGATGATTATAATAATGATGGTAGCAATGATGATTGATAATAATGATGATAATAATGATGAACTTTAACAATGTTCTTGAAAAAAGTTTCAGTTCATTTTTTTTAATCTTGTATGTAGTTCGTACTTAATCATGATGTGTTGTGTGTAGAAATGTTTTTTGGTTGCCTAGTTACATGTAATTGATTTTAAATTTTGACCAGCTGGACCGTAAATGTTTATAAAATAAAATTGTAAAGAAAAAGAAAACATTTAAAGTATGGCTGGACGTAACAGAAGGTGTCATTTGCAGAGTGGAAAATATATGCTTTTCAGAGGGCCCGGCATGCTAATAAGCGTACTCACTCTTCGTTTTACTTAGTAAAACCTCTATAGGTTCAAACCAGCTTTTCAGCTGATAACCTAAACAACATTCAAATAAGAACAAAGGATTTGAAATTAAAATAAACAAGAATTCTCGTTATAATAAATTTATTATTGTTATTACATTATTGTGTTGGATGAAGATTTACAGTTGATCTAAATTATATGATTTTTAGTATGAACATAAAGTAGCTGAGTTTTACAGGAAATAATTCTGAAAACAAACAATAGAAAACATCGTTAAAAATATGACTGTAGTCATTAGTTTACATAATAATCACTTTAAATATAATAATTTAATTCTGTAATGAATCAATCTATGTATGTTTCACGTGCGTTATGAATTTTTAATTGGGTTCGCAGTAGAATTCCAGTCAAAATTTAAATGTATATTTTGCGCCCCTAGATAGTCTGATCTTTTGGCTTTAAAATGAGGTATAATTCATTAAATTTTCTTTTCCAGAAATTTTTATGATTATTTAATTATTCCTTGTCAAGATGATAATGAGATGTTACACTTTTGACCTAACTGGGAATCGAACCCCGAACCTCTGGCGTAGAAGCCATTTGCGCTGACCACTAGTATTCTAGTAGCAACACTTTTTATTACAAGCATAGAAAACATTATTGTAGTATTATATTCTACTCTGTAAATATGTGAAAAGGAGAACCCTTGTTTACTGTTTAAATACATGTAATTTGAGATGTTACTTCTTTTATCGTGATTTTTCTGGAAACATAGTATTTTATATAAAACATCCATTATCTCAGAAACTACTGAAGCTATTAATTTAAAATTTTTAGTGGTTTCTCACGGTACTACAATACAACTAACTGTAAAAAAATTTCGTGAAATGTTATAAACCCCAGTAGTAGTGTTTTCTTGACTCTTCGAGTGGCTACACTTCGGTAATGATGAAACAAAATTCTTCATTAAAAGTAATTATTTCCCTAAACCATTTCGTCTGTAATTCTATTATATTACATTGAATATGTGGTAAATATTTGAAGCCAATGTCTTTATTAGCTGCTGAGAAAACGAGTCAGATAACCTTTGCGACCTCCCTTAAGAAATATTAATATTCTGAAGGTTTGTTTATTTGTATTTTAATGTTATGTATTAATTTTTTGGGTTTACATCTGACTGTTTTGCAATTTCTTCTAATGCAGATGGTGGAGAATAATGATGTATGAAAAAATGCCAGATCTGACCGGGAATCTAACCCGAGACCCCGGCGTAGAAGCCATTTGCGCTAACCACTACGCTATGTATTAAGATTATTAATCTTTGATAACAAAAATATTAGTAAAGCTAAATAAAATTCTAGATTAAAAGTTTAACTTTTGGATTTTTGATTGCTAATTCCAAAGTTTAACGTTTGGAACTTGAATGGCTACAGAATTTGCGACGCAGATTATGAAGATAATAGTAATAATTGAAGTGTAATGGTCAGATGCCTATGCTATCTCATTTTATATTTCTTTGTAATTATTGTACGATTAACTAATCGAAAGGATTTTTAAGTTAAAAAAAAACTAAATAACAATGTTATTTAATGAAAGTATACTGAAATTGTTTAGCTTATTAATAGAAAACCAATAAACTAATTTGCAACATATCTAAGTGAGTGTAGCTGGTAAAAACAAATAATTCTTTTTGAAACTGATATGCTTTAAATGTAGAGTGGGCGCCAAAAAGCTTGCCGATGTAGCTGCGCGAACAGTTCGGATTCAGTTGGTAGATTTCGTGTCTTAGTACTGAACTGCCTATTAAATCACATGTTATAAACGATGCATGTTATCATCTATTAGTGACGTAAAAGCATTCAATTGTAAACATTTAGGAATGTATTTAGATAGAGGTCTGACTTGGCGCAAACACATTCAGACGAAAAGGAAACAGCTGGATTTAACATTTAGGATGATGTATTGGCTCGTTGGTAGGCGTTCCCAGCTTTCGATTGACAACAAACAACTTTTGTACAAATCCATGCTGAAGCCGGTTTGGACCTACGGGATTCAGTTATAGGGCACAGCATCAACTTTAAACATCGAGATTCTGCAACGGTTCAATCAAAAGCTCTGCGGACCATACTAAATACACCATGGTATATTACCAACGCCGATATACATCGTGATATGGATGTGCAAACGGTATAAGAAGAAATATGAAGTTTCGCTTGTAAATACATCAAACGTCTAAACAACCATGTAAATCACTTAGCACTGAATCTCTTAGACAACAGTAATGATGTCCATAGGCTAAAAAGTGCGACAGTACTGGATCTCTTAAGGCGATTCTGATAGTGTGATTTTAAAATTGTAAATAATGTAATGTTAATATTCGGTATATGACTGTTGTGTTTGAGTGTGAATGTTGTAAATAACTGAATGAACATTTTTAATTATCTCCAGTAAAGTTCGGTGTACACCGTAAATGTATTTCGGAATCATTTTGTTTTATTCGTCTTAAAGGAGGTTTTGTTTATTCTTTTTACATTTTATTTTATTTACCTATTTAAAAAAAACACTCATTATCTAATTTTGTTTGTAAATAATAATTAAGAACAGTATAATATGTTTTAATGTTATAATTTGTTAATTACACCAGTGGTTGTAATTTTTTCATGAGTTAAATCTAATCAATAAATTGCATATATTGTTATATAACAGATTGTGCATTAAAAAAAGTTATGTGAAAAAAAAATTGTAAACATTGTATACAATTAACGCTACCACATACGACATATTACAGACTAATGTTTTCAGGTTAGGTGATATATAACGTTGCGAGAACGACGTGATTTAGAACACAGCTAGTACAGCACTGACCCCCACCACTCTCTGAGGCAACCGAGTGAGCCATTACCAAAATATACCTTCTGCGCGCTTCAGAAAACCGGCAAGCTTATTTGGCGTCCGCTCTAACTTAATAAAAACATCTGAGTATCGTTCGTATGAAATGTTTTAATAAAAGTAATGTGTAAAATATATTTTTTTGTTAAAGTAAATTGATATTCCAAAGACATCAAAGATTAAATAGAGCATACGAAAGTTGTGACTTTGAATTAATAAAGCGGAAGGTAACTTAAAGATGTAATCAATGAAAGATTGCCTGTTTGTTGATACCGTATAGATGGTTCAGCACTAAGTAAAATTATTCTTTTTTCGTATAATACTTACAGGCAGATGGTAAATATGTCAAGAAAGTGATGAAACCCGCAAACTTCAATGACCTGAAGATTTTTTAGCGCAATGGGATTTGTGGCCGTCCGAAGTTTTGTGGGTATGGGCTGTAGAGGCTTTCTGGATAACCTCGTTTTGGGAATTGTGGGAATTCTGGTACCTGCAAACGTGAAGAACATGATAATTTTTATTTGAGATTTAGTACAGTAGAAAGTTTTTTAAAACTAATATTAATATTAAAATCATCGAAATCTGTATAACATAATATATTTGTTGATTTTAATCAACTATCCCTTTTTATTTTAATCTTGCTTATTTGCAATCTGCAGTACTTCAAAATTATGCATAATTGACGAAAGTGTAAAAAATGTCATTTGCATCGACATGTTGGCGCTTACATTGCTGTATATTGTATTATAATTTTGCTAAGGAATGTCTTTTTGTCAAGTAAAATCGTCATTTGAGTCTTCTTCTTAGATAATTGGTGTATGTACTTTACAGAAACTTTCTTTTCTTAAGATGCCGTCTCCTGTAAGAAGGTTGAAAATCAGCTTCCAACTATGAGTTAGAATTTTTTAGCTCTAAATGAATCAATGGAATGTCATCAAAATCACGTTTTGATCATTCAAATCTGTGTAACATAATATTATATTACTTTTTTTTATTTTAGTTAGCTATCCCTTATTATTTTAATCTTGTTTATTTCTTCTTCTTCTTCTCATGGTGCCTATCCGGTTCGGATGTTGGCTATCATGATGGCTATTTTGACTTTGGAAACAGCTGCTTTGAAAAGTTGGGTCGTCGACTGGTTGAACCACGTTCTTAGATTGTTCAACCATGAAATCCTTCTTCTACCGGGACCTCTCGCACCATACACCTTTCCTTGCAGAATCTTTTGGAGCAACACGTAACGGTTCTCATTGCGCATAATGTGTCCCAGGTATTGGAGCTTTCGCACTTTCACGATGTCAAGAACCTCTTTATCTTTATTCATATCTATAAATTTCAAAACTAGGCATAATTGATGAAAGTGTAAAAAAACGTCATTTGCATCGACATGTTGGCGCTTATATTGCTTTTAATTATATCATAGTTTTACCAAACAATAACTTTTTGCCATGTATAATCGTTATTTGAGTCATCTTCTTGGGTTAATTGGTTAGTATATGTTAAGAATGTATCCACTGTATTTACTGTATTGGAACTTTCTTTTTCTGAAGATACCGTCTTTTGTAAGAAGGTTGAAAATCATCTGCCTAAACGAGAGTTTGAATCTTTCAGCTCTAAATGAATCACATGACTCAAAACCGAAATACAATTTGTATATTTTTATGGTTCGTGCAATCACTTTCTCCTTCTCAACTATTGTGATATTACTCTGTTTTGTGAAGTTGTTTATCCAGCTTAATTTCAAAATCCTTCAAAATTACCACATAAATCTAAATTTTTCAGTAATTTCTTCTTCAAGGTCCAGACCGATTATCCCGTAAAATAACAGCAAGTACACATGATAACAAATAAGTCAAAATTTCAACTTTAGTGTAAGGTCTCTATTTTATGTGAATCCTTAATGTAAGGGTTGGATATGCGAGCAGGATTCTTTGTGTAAGGAATAAGTCCAAACTGGTGATTATCTTTTTATCTAAACTTCTAAGGATACCTTTGAATATATTTTTATAACTTATTTAGTAAATGAAAGCAATTTTTGGATTTTGATTCATTATTCTTTTTTTGTCTTTAATTTTTATTACGGTACTGTAGATTGAGCTGCACAGTTTCCGTATATGATATTTAAAAGGCGGTGGGGAGTTTCACTGTAAGGAGAAGAGGTACCCAGTGGTACATTCTCCATTTATAACTACGGGTAATGTTCATTTTTCAGACAAAGAGGTCTCTACTTCATTTTCGCTTGAGACGTCGCCCAGGTGGGAAGTTCCTTGTAGCTAGATCACTGGCTAGTTGGTTTGGATGGTCATCTAGTCGTTCGTGAAATTTACTATTATTATTTACTAATTCATTATTCTAAATTTAAAATTATTTTTTTTAAACCAGGAAATAAGGTGTACATTTTGGTACCTAATAACCTGAATTTTTACTGCGGATTCATTTTATTTCGTGATACTAAAAGGTTTTTTGAAGTTCGTAATAATAAAGCAGGTCAGTTGAATAGAGACAGTGAAATATTCATCTAATTTTCCAAGTTTTAAAGAAAAATAAAGTCATTATTTTAAAAATGTATCTCTTAAAATTTTGAGGGTGAATTTTTCAGTGATTATCCTGATATTTCAAAAGTTTACTGGAAAACTCACAAATATATGGCAGAGTTACATTCTACAATAAATTTCTAAATGTTTCTCGAAACGCCAAGAATATTTAACGATAGAGGGCTTTTCAGAGTTCATTCTTAACACACTCATAAATTCCAGTTCCTTGTTTTGCAGTGAAACCGCATTTTCGTTAAATATGTAAGAAAATAGATCTTTTTCTTCTCACAATCAAGGATTAGACTTTCGCCTGTTCAGATTCACAACAGCGACAAACTATTGAATTATTGCCATCTTTTGCGTGGCCTCGCAGCATCTCTCCTCCCCACTGGTCTGTATTGCAAAACAATGAGGGGAATTCTTCCCTCAGGCATTCTCTCTACGTGCTCCCTCTATTGATTACGATATTCTGCAGTCTTCCCATTTAGGTTGTAAACATCCAGTTCCGTTCTTATGTCCTCATTTCGTAGTTGGTCCCTACGATTGATAGGAAAATAGATTCCTAGTAATTTAAAAATGAAAGACTATTTTAATAGCTTTGATATTAATATTGCTAATATTATTGTTATGTTTAACTCCGACTGCAGTACAGTAATGTAGTATTTAAAAGTGTTCTATTAAAAAGTAAATATAATTATAATATTCATACCCCTGGAAAGTTTCCGTATTCTTGGAACTGAAACAAGTAAACAAACATAAGTAAACTTCAAATTATCTTTAAACATAATTTGTAAACAAATAATAATTTTATCAAAAAGATATTACTCGAAAACCTATTTTTCAAAATTAGCGAATACACTATTTAGTACAAGGGATAAATTAGCAGAAAATGTATTTTTATAATATGTAATTCACTTTTTTTGCACCGAAAGTTTAAAATTACATTAAAAAGATATAAATGAAAACTTTTATACACTTTTACATCAAGGTAATAATTAAATCGTTTTATCAGTGTATTAAATGGTTAAACAATTTAAAAAAATCATTAAAATATTTGAAAATTTCATAGCAGAAAATTATTATTTTCCTTTTTTGTGTTAATTTTCATAAGTATTACGAAATAGGTGGTTTCTTATTTGTCATAAAACTTGAAATCGAACAGTTAAAATTTTCTAGAATCATGCCAGGAATCGAATCACGAATCTTTACCTTTCTAGTAGCTCATTATGATTTTTCAATCGAGGGGGTAGTATTAAATTTATTTAAATAATGTGATTAAAAATTTTAATTAAAAATATTAATGAGTTAATGGATGATTAAAATGATTATTTCAATAAATCTTTATGCATGTTATAAACTTCAAACTAACTGTTACATCTAATTAATTTATAAACATAATTTACCTGTTTCAATTGTTTCTCGAACTAAAACAAAGAGATATAATTATTAATTTACATGATTTATGTATAAGAATTCATTGTATTACTTAAAAGTTTTATTCAAAGCGGTTTTAATGCTTTGGTTTTTAAAACGTTAAAAACATTTTTAACACTTCGATGATCGGTTGCTAGTTTTGTTATTAAATAAGCTTAAGTTTATATCTTCTTTTGAATTACAATAGCAATAAATTTATTTCTTCATTATTTGCTTATTCGCACGTCTGGTTGTTCAATTATCGAATAAAAAAGTATGTACAGTAAAATCTAAAAAAAAACAAAATTTTCGGGAGACTATTTCTTAAGGAATAGTGCAGCGTATGAGGTTCTTTTATCGTTTAATTTCATAAGGTTTATGAACGACAGGGTTTATTAAATTTATTTGACTGTAAAAATATGGTTAAAATAACAAATTACTTTAAGACTGTAAATAAGATTTAATAGGCTATAATAAGACCATTTGTATAAAAACTTTTGCTGTACGTACGTACCATCTACTCCAAGTAGCTGTGCTTGGGTACTTCTTTTCCATTAGGACATATACTGTACATTTCATAGATATAATACACACTAAACACAGACTCGAGCGCCCATACACAGAAATGGAGTGTTCTTGTCAACTACTACAACATTGATGTTGTTGGATGGGCGAGGCAGGGAAGCGGTCTAATACGTAGTCAATGAAAAGTCGCGATTGAATAATTGATTTTATTATATTATTGTCTAATTGATTAGATTTATTACCTGCAATTGTTGGAGTTGTTGTTGCAATTGTTGGATCTTCTTATCTAACTGTAAGGAAACAAGACAGATAAAATTAGATTTTGAAACTGAAAATTGGTGGAATTATTTTAAATAGTTGATTCTTTGAATTAGCTTACCTGATTTATTACAGTTACAATTACACTGGAGTTTTTGAGAATTCTTTGGGAAAGAAGTGGGAGAAAGAACATAAAGACATTCTCAATAAAATCAATATTTTAAAATTCTGTTAGAGCTATTTAATGTTTTATCAATTTTTGTTTTTTGAGAACAATAAACTACAACTGTGTAACATTTTCACACAACTAGCAGTTATAATGTCAATAATTTCATTAAATTTTTTGTCATTTGTGTGAGGAAGTCGCATAGTGGCAGTACCTTAAGATGATTTATAAAAGGTTTCTATTTCATTGCCTTTTCAGTCTTTTAAGTGGGTTCAGTAGTAGGTGACACTATTACAACAGTATTTTTCTTAGCCGGCCCATGGTTGTTCCGGGTTCAATACCAGGTTAGGTATATTTTCTGGCATATTTTCATTATTAATTTTCATTTATGGCCTATTATTGTTTAAATTAGCAAATATACAAAATAGTACGAAGTAAAACAAAATATATTTCTTTTATGTTCATTGGAAAATTGATAATCTGTTATTTTTTATACCAAGTAAAGACGTTGAATAAAAACATTTTCATTTGAAGAGGCTAACAATGGTCTACGAATTACTACAAAGGATCCTCCAGGGAAAAATAGGAGGACGGGGAAAGCCAGACTGACGATGAATTTCGTGGCTAGCCAACCTGAGAAAGTGGTTTGACAAGAGTTCTCCAGACCTGTTCCGGAGAGCAACAATTAAGGTACGCATTGCCATGATGATCGGCAATATCCGAAGTGAATAGGCATCTTGAGAAGAAGAGAATCAACAAAAACGAATATTTTTTCTTGAATGTTTACTTATATTTTCAATTCATTCGATTATTTTGCATCATTCAATTATTGTAAAATAGTAAATTAATTAACAATGTAGTTCCAGGCTAATGCCTATACAATACAATACTCTAAAAATAAATAAATAAAGTGATTTTATATTTATTTTATAAAAATACTTACTGCAAAATCTGGTACTGGGCCAAGTGGTAAACCTGGGCCGAGTGGTAAATCGTAGTCATCAAATTCAGAAATCTGCGAGAAAGAGGTAATTCAATATTATTACCAGAAATCAATTATTCATTTTTGGATTACACAAAAGTATAATATGTGTACAAGAACTAGTGGATGCCTAGATGCACAAACATTGACTAGAGAAGGTTTATCTTAAACAAATAAATTTTATTTTTCCTGAGATGTTTTTGGGAAACTATATAATATGTTTCCTTCGACTGGTTAACGTAAATATCTCTTACCAATACACTACTACTGACATTTTCTCTTAACAATTTCAATAACAAACTTCAAAATGCTGGTGTTTGTATTTTAGATTGTTAGCACAAACTCCAGATTCTGGAAGCTAAGGTTTGATTTGGCGTTTGGGATAATACTAAAAGTTTCATTATTTAGTTACTAGGTTGATAATAGAAAGCGGGTAAGAGGTATCCATCAAATATGATCTTTTAACAATGGTGTAGACGTCTAAAGAAATTACTTCAGATGTTCATTCTTGCCAAGGAATCATTGTTTTCCTAATTTCCTTTCTATACTGCAATATACCTGGTGTAGTTTTATACAATTCACTGGTTGGTGGTAGTTATAAAATTAAAATTAATTAATAAATAATGAGAAAAATATTGTTTCTTACGTTTTCGGAAATTTGCTTCTTCACAACCTGGTTAAATTTAATAAAAAATGTTAAAATGTGGATCATGGAAATTAAAGTATTAATAATAAATCAGTAAAAATAAATAAATAAAAATAAATAAATAAATAAATATTTATTTGCCAGCGACCAAAAAAGGAATAGACATCGTAAAATACCATTATACGTACGTATTTCATTCAATACGTATTTACAATACGTACATTCAATTACATACAATACGTACATTCAATTTACCAAACAACTTTTGTTTCCAATTTACTATAAGTAACTTATTCACTAAAGCAAAAAAATAACTTAGTTGGTAACGTGCTCGCCTCTCATGATGCGGTCTTGGGGTTCGAACCCCATTCAGGCACGGCATATTATCATACGTTACAAAAAATTATTTTCTTCTTCACAGTTAAACCCAACGTCGTCGCCAATGACCACAGTAGTTGATGCGACGTTAAATAAACAAAGAAAAAAATAATTTGTTCATAAAATGACTACTTAAATTATTATGCATTGGAATTCTAAGTTATTCATTTACACTAACATGTTTCATAATTTTAAATTCTACACACATTACATTTAAAGAGCATTCATTGTAAGATAATTTAAGAACTCCTGATCAGAATAAAAGACGTGTTATGTTTAAAAAACTTTTTCCTTCCCCATTAAAGTTTTTTAAATTAAGTAGTCTTATTTTAAATTTTAAAAATATCTGCATCAATTGTAAATGAGGTGTGGATAAGGAGAACATTTGGTGATACCACCCACGAACTGACGGAGTTGCAAACAAGGCATGGTTGCTTTGGGGCACGTTTGGCGAGATTCACACTTAATGAAGTACCGAAATGTCGACTGTGCGACAGTGAAGAGTAGGAGTCCATTGCACATATTTTTAAAAGATGTCGCTATATTGGCCTCGACAGAATGGACACCTAAGATAGGCGTTGCACAGTGGATCCCAGAGAGAGTAGGGGCAGCGATGCTGCGAGGTGAGGAGAGCTGGAAGTTGGTCGCTCAGTTTACGAAGAGGGTGGTCTGGAGACTGCGGAGGGAGGAGGCATCTGGGGATCAGCCGGATCGCCCTCTCTCACAGTAAACCCATCCTGCGCGATCTCAGAAGGTAGGCACAATAATTTCCAGAGCTGGTGATGAAAGAGATGAATGAAAATGAGAGAGTGAGTATTGGTTAGTGACAGCAACAGAGGAATTAGGCTACGGTTCCCTTCCACGCCCCGCTGGCAGTATGGAAATTTTTTAACCCGAAATTTCCTTTATAGTGTTATATAAACAGCTCCGAGGGAGGTGGAGGGTTGTTTACTGATGTCGGATCAAGTGGCCAGGCGGCGGGTTTTTGGTTGGTAGGCGGTTGCGGCCTCCTTGGGGCTGGACGAGGACGCCTCAATTGAGTCCAACACTACTTCCTCCATCGTGAGGGAGTGAACATGAGTTTTTCTAGCCGCCTCGGATATAAAAAAATAAAATTGTAAATATGCATACGAAGATTACAAAGAATAGTAAATTTCTACCATACATAACAAATTTTTGCTAAAATGAAATTCTATTAATACTAAGGTGAAAAGGTTTCAATAAATGGTTAATGTAAAATGAAGACCATTTAACATGAGGTTTTATCGCCGCCTTGGATAAAGAAAAAAAGACCATTTAATATAACTTGAAAAATAATGTAAAATTAAAAATACTTAAGTTTTGCTATATTTATTTAAAAAGTAGTTAATTTTATCAGAATCGATCTTAGGATGTTTCTAAGCTCAATTAAAAATCTATTGATAGTTTGGCCATTAGCGGTTACGATGAACCTTAAGGTGTTATAATTTTCAACTTTTTGACAAGGAATCAAACAAATCACCCTCCACCTTTCAGTTTAGCTCAATCTGCCTCATTGTGCCTCATTAGCAATGGTACAACTCAAAAATAACTCTGTTGTTATTTTTTATCGTTGCTCAAATGGATTTGTTTATGACAACCATTTACTTTCCTCAAAATATTGGACGTTCGCTGTCTACTGCTGACTTACACTTCACCATTGTATATTAGTACAAGCACAAAACTGATATTTATCAAAATCTCACTTGAGTGTCTCTCTTAGTGTTGCTTTAGAACGATGTATGACAATACAAATAGAGTCGAACTTGAACAATTTCTGTTGGACATCAAAATCGTTGTCAAACAATACCTACATCAATAATTATCGGTATACTGAAAACGTTGAATCCGCTCAAGTTCATGCAATAAAATTTTGGAACGAACAGACCATTTGGTCCGAAAACCAACACCTTTAACTTTTGCTCTGAAATTTTCATTCATCCCACCATTAATCTTAAACTGACATTAAAACGAACGTATAAGTAAGAAATTGTGGTACATTATAAAAAATATAGTAAATTTTGGAGATATTACTTCTCTGAAAATTATTTAGCTTCAGAAAGTTAATTGAATATCATAGTACACACTGTGAAATGCTGAACAAAAATCTTTTAAGTATTTAGTTATAGATTACGTTTATAATAGTTTAATACAACTATTTCTTTACCTTAGTTGCTCCAACTCCTTTGTGGAATGGTTCAGGCTGAAATAAAATATTTATGTATATTATTTAGTAATTTTAATTAGCTTTAGTTTGTTACCTTATTCAGTTATTGTAAAATTACTAAAATTTTTATGTCAAAAAAGAAAATTACCTGGAAATAATGTTCAATAAAATTAAAAAATTGTGTTTTTTAAGTTCAATTATTTTTTTATTGCTCTGAGCAGATATTTTTACTGTTTTTGTAACCAAATGTCAAGTCTCTCCATTCATCCAATCACCTTCCAGGCTTTTATTGGTCATCAGTTCCATTGGTTCTATCATCATTGCCTTGGTGGACGTTCTGTTTTTCCTTGGGGTCTCGCTTGGGGTACAGTGCTGTATTTTACTCGACCACCCGTTTTCATTAATTCGACGTAAGTGTAAATATTAAAAAAATCATCTAGTACATTGTTTGGCCTTCTTACCTTTCTCCAGACTGATTCATTCCGCATGTGGTCTAAACTAGGTACCCGATGACTTCTTTTCCGAAAGTCAATCTGCATGACTACAAACATCTTAACTTCAGTCACAAATCATATAATAGTGGCTTTAACACAAACACGAGAATTTAGTGTACCGAACAGCAGTTGTCAATTTTCTAACATATAGGTTATTAAAGTTGATCTGACGTTTTCTGGCCAGTTTTACAGAATTACCGATAACGTAGTAATAATACTGATTTTTTTGTGGAGCTTTTTCTTAAATAAGCTCTACGTACCTATACGTGACTCAAGAAAGTTTGTAGAATTCTTATACACATTTTTGGATCTTGAATGAATTTTATATTAGGCTACAAGTTAAGCGATTGAATGGTTTTCTTTTTAATAGGAGGATATATTAATGTATAATCTCAATAAAAATAAAAATAATAATGATACTTATGATTCTTACCAATCCATTAAATTCCAAATCATCTACAAACTGCAATAAACGAATGCATAAATATTACATATATTACATATTACTGATACAATATAATATTACATATTGACTGATTAATTTAAGTTATAATTAAAATTTAAGGTTTTAATTACTGCGATAAGGCGAGTAATATAAATACAAATTATTTTTTATTTTTAATGTTAATTACTATAGAATTTTATGAAACTGCAATAGATAAACAGTTTATTAGAATACATAATTCGATTCCTATTTCGCTTGAACAATCCCACAGGAAAATACTGAATTATCAGAATGTAAATTAACAAATTTCATGACTCATAAAGTAATTTCCAGTGTTTCTATATTCATGATCTCAATTATCGTTGAAAACCCGTATTATTTTAATTGAAAATACTTTGCTTTTATAATAGTAAAAATGTTTAAAATCTACGTTCTTGTTTCGTAACTCAGATCTAGGAGAAAATGCATCATGTAAATAAAAGTTATACTACCAATTTTTACATTTCTAAACTAACTTGTTCAAACTGGTCTCCTATTACTTTACAATCTTCTGTACGTGCGTAATAACTAGTTAAAGTATTTTGAATCGATTCCCTTTAGTAGATTCATTTAGAATTTTTGTTTTAGTTCTGGGAGATTTTTAGGTGTGGTTTTTTAAATTTTATCTTTTAAAAATCTCCAGAAGAAGTAATCTAATGAATTAAAATCAGATGATCTTCTTGAAGGCTATCAAACTGGTATCTCCTACCAATATAATTATCTTGCTGGTAAAATATCGGAAATCAGCTGATACAATTTTTTATACGGATTTTTTTTTTTAACCTTAATGTATATACATTGCAATCAGTTTTATTTAAGAACAATTAGCATCCAGATGACATAATGAGATCAGAATAATATGTATGATGTGTAAATGAGGCGTAGTCTTGTACATACAAGGCCGATAATTCCTGAGAGAGTATGGTTAATTGAAATCCAACCATAAAATCATACTGTAACCACTGCATTGCATTCAAATCCATGTGTACATAACTAAACTACCTTTGCTAGAGTTTGAATCATGGAACCTTCGTCTTCGAAAATTAGCTATTAAACAACTGACTTTACCATTGGATCAACCTTGTAGATGAATTTATTAGTGACTAAAATTCGCTATAAATAAACGAGTAAAAATATTACATGATCTTTTGTCAATATTATCAAATGTTTAATTTTCCTCCTTATTACGCAAAGTTTTGAAGTAGAATTGAAGTAGGGGATGTCCGTTTTACTCAATCTAATAGTTTAATAAAAATACCTCAAAAAAAACGAAAATATATTCATCTGTGGATTTCTTCATTGAATCTCACTTACAACTTAAGAGATTGAAATCATTTGTTATATGACTAACGTGCAATTTAAAATAAGAAAGTGTATATGGCTACACTATCAATCCAGCAAAAGTTCAAAAAAAAGTACACAGCAATCCAGGATGGCCGACAAAAGTTGTTCTATTTATTATTATTATTACTATAATGCTTTTCACGGTTGGTGAGCTCTACTGTTCCACGTGTTTAAACCAAACAGAACGTTTGCCAGCATTATCAGATTGTATGAAAGTTTCAGCCTAACTAACATTACGCGTGCATGCGTATAAGAGCCGTAGTAGTTCACTCGTGTCTTGCATTTTGTACTGATCACGTCGATTATAGAACGCATTAACATGCAAAACTTTATAATATAATCAGCTGATTGTATGTTCATAGGTTATAAATTGTTATTGAAAGACGAAAATAATGGCTGGCAATATATAACAGAACTAGAGAGCAAGTGTTGGCAACGTAGCTGGCAAGTCATTGGCTAGCTATGAAGTGGGTAGGAGGCAATGCGTAAGTTCAGAGCTCATCAGCCCTGAAAAATAGTGTATAGTTCTATACATCATATACTTACATTTTGTTGGAATTTCTCTTCTTGACGTACAACCTGGAAAAAATACATTAATACTTGTTTGATTTATTTTATTCACATTAAAATTTTTCAATGGCAATTTGAAAATTCTACAATATTTGCAATATTTTTAATCATAACTTTATAACGTTATAATACAGGTTGTTTCAAAAAGGATGGAACTCGTTTTTAGTCGACATGTACGTAGTGCAAAAATATTAAATTAATTAAATATTTATTGAAATTTTGTGCAACAGTATTCAAATAAGAATAAAACTTCTCATTTATAACCTTATAATAGATGCTGAAAATGAATCCCTGAGATTCATATGCGTTTCGTAAAATTTGTAATTCTATAATGTTAGCTCGTGAATGTTAGAAATCTCACGTTCAATGTTCACCTTCAAGTTTGGTTAATTTATTAGGAGTTGTTTTAATAATGACACCATTTTTAATATCCCTACAAGAAAATTTTGCTGGTGTAAGATCTGAATCTTGGAACCCAAAACCCTTTCGATACAAACGGTGGAGTGAATTCCTTAACATATCTAGCGTGCCATCAGCAGTATAGCAAGTTTCGTTGACCTGCTGAAATCATTATTCTCGTTCGTGTAAATCTAACATTGCAATAAACTGATGGATAAAGTTGCATGGAGAATTTTACATCCTGTATACTATATCCTATGAAACTGTGCAGCAAGTCAAAACATAAATGTATTAAACTTGTGATTGAACTTAGCGCGATCCATTCGAGTTACAAAAAAATGTTCTTTAATTATCAGATGAAACTTGCTGTACACTAACTGAAAAATATACTAAATTCATAATGTGACAGTACCAGTAAAAAGAATTTATACAGTAGGCATATTATAAAACATCCGGTTTGTCGCCAGTTGGTTTGACTGAAGGCGTTGGTACAGTAAAACATGATTACGCATCCTTTTTACTGACTTTCAATTCGTAGTCTGTTTATATCTGCTGCACGGTTCTGCGGGATATACTATAGAACATCCATGGTTATCACTGATGGTCGAACTGTGCTTTTGCGATCTTGTAAACTTCCAGTCTTACGAAATGTATTTAACAAACACAAGATTGTCAACTTATTCGAAACAATAGAATTGGGAAATATTAACAGAAACTCGTCTTTTACTCGTTCATAAGATTTTTAAACAAAATAAATATCAAACATTCGTTCATCTTTGGATAACGATATCGTTGACATAATAGAGACGAATGGATACTGCAATAGAACTGGTGCACAATAACGACATTTCAATTGTTACAAGCTGTTAACCTACATTACCGTGTTTCAAACTGACATATAAGGAGACATGAAATTCACCTATGCAATACTTCTACGTTCTTAATATTACGGTTGCAACCCTTTTGAAACTACTGTTACATGCTTTATCTTATAAGAAAAAGTATAAACGAATTTTAAAGCTGTATTTTATAACCAACATTTTTTTCAGTTTACCTTTTTGGCATTTTTGTTGTGGAATGGATCGCCATGCTACGCACAAAAACAAATAATAGTTCTCAATGTATTAATACATTATTATTACATTACATATTATTTCTCTTACATTATTACTTTTAACACATTATTATTTTTCATGTCGGTTATTTATGAGTATAAAATGTGTGAAGCAAGATAATTACATAATGTAATATATTGTAGCCCGTTTCATACACGTTTCTCGTTTCAAAGAGATTTTTATTCAGATTTATTTAAAAACCCGTATAATATCTGATACATTTATAGACTTTACTCCAAATAAATTTTAATATTCATAGACTTGCAAAATGTAGTATTCTGGGACGATGGTTGTAAAACTTCATGAAAACAGTAATCTATCTCAATCGGAAGGGTGGGGGGGTTCGACAGGAAGATACTCTGTTGTATAATAATCAATAATCTTGGAACTTGCTTTCAAAAGATACATTTGATAAGAATGGTACCTCAATACAGACGGTCAGAACGACGAATGTACATTTTGCGGAAAGCGTGATTTTTCAATCTATTTTTGTCAGCCAATCTCAGACTCTCGGTTTCGTGTGTTGTATGGCGTCTTAGATCGCAAGTCCTCGCTACTTCTAAACTAAAAAGTCATCCTCTATAAATCACTAGTACGGCCAATTTGGCTATATGGTGGACCAATTTTTGAAGCCTGCCACAGTACAACACTGAATATTCTTCAAAGACACCAGTCAAAAGCACTTAGAGCAATAACAAACGCACCTTTTTACATAACCAATCATACCCTTCACGAAGACCTGAAAACACCAACGGTTCGAGACATTGTCAACGCAACATACAACTCATTACACAGAAAGACAATTGACCACATAAATCCAAATGTCCAATCTCTTTCAACTAACAATCTCCCAGTTAACAGACGATTGAAACGAAGGTGATCTTCTCCGACCACCATAAAAAAATCAGTTTAATTGTCATGCCTGTGTCATTTCATAAAAACAAAAAATCATTTCATATAAAAAAATTATCCATCATAGTTAATCATTAATCACTACCATTGAAAAATATTGGGACCACATTTTTTACAAAATTTTACTCCGAAATCTGTCATTGGTCGATTCTCGTTTTCGTCACACTCCCGCCATTCCTCATACATTCCATCTCATTTACTAGTTATGCTTTAAAGAAAATTTACAGTTGTAAATAAAAATAAAATTGAAGTCAAAAAAAATTTCCTAAACAAACAATACAACCCTTTTTTTAACATCTGAGTTTATTTACAATCAGTTTAAAAACCAAAAACTGTAAGTAAATAATATGTAAGTGTTCGCATGACGAAGACAACACCCAGTGGTATTGCTTCCAAAGCAAAACAAAATTATTTACAATTTTTGAAAACATTAGGCTTAAATTTAGATAAAAGATGAATAAAGTAGAATGCGTAGTAGAGGAAGAAGATGATGTTGATAGAGAATAATGGACTTCAATTGTTTACTACAGTGTAGGTAAGTCGGTAAATCAAAACCGATGGTCAAGCAATTTTATTCTTTTTAGGCATCTTACGTCTTCGCTATTATCAAGTAAATTAATCACCAACCCTCTTAAAAATTAAATAATAAAAACTTCTAAAATCTACTAACACTTTTTTAGAGTAAAACGTTATATTTTTAAAAATTTGGTTAAATAGTATAGCTTACTGGTGCAGGGAATCCTTCCTGAAACAAATAAAAATAATACTCTTTTATTGTAAAACTATTTTTTGAGTTAATTAAAATAGTAGCATTATTTTTTACCCTAGAGTAGGCAATTGTCGATTTTGAGACGATGTTATGCTTTTTGAACCGGTCGCGTCGCAAAATCGGATTTGCTTCATAGCATTGCAATGTTGTCATTTTAGTTTTAAATTCATCAACAGACAGCGTTGCTATTTTGTACAATAGTTTAGTAATGTAAATTTTTACGTGTAATACAATTGTTTTACTTGTATAATCTGCCTATGTTTTTCTGTCAAAACCGCGCTATCCTACTGCTGAATTTGGTTATTTCTTGGTTAACATGATATGTTTTTACCTTCTCTTGCCTATATGAATATATAGGAAGGAAAGTATTGTTTTCATGTCGATTTTTAGAAATCGAGTTTTCACCGGATCTATACGTTTTCAGACCCCCTGAATCCAAAAAAAACATGTTTTTAGCGATTGGTGTGTGTGTGTGTGTGTGTGTGTGTGTGTGTGTGTGTGTGTGTGTGTGTGTGTGTGTGTGTGTGTACAAAATATCTTAAGAACGGAACATCGTACGAACTTGAAACTTGAAACTTAAGTTACATACCCCTACCGGACCCGACATGAACATTTTCATCAAAATCGGTCAACCTGAAGTAGTAGTTTATTCGTGTAATTTTTCACTTTTTTGTGATTTTCTCAAAAACTGGTCCTACGATTTTTTAAAAAATCGCCTCATTTACTCAATTTTTTATTTTCTACAAGATAGGGTAGGCGCCATCTTGGTTGAAATTCTTGGTAAGGGTGTTTTCACGTAAAAACATTGTTTTTTTAAGATTACGGCTTTAATATGAATTTTAGTGCAAAAATGTATATAACAAAAGTTGTAGAGAATTTAAAAACCTACAACTTTTATTTCAAACATTTTTTTGTATAATGCTTAGTTTAGCAGTAATTAGCGATTTTCTGATTGTTTTCTCACGAAAACGTGTGAAAAATCGATTTTTTTAAGATTTCGCCCTTAGAATGCATTTTTCGACAAAAGTGTATATAATAAATTTTATAGGAAATAAAAAGATTTACAACTTTTATTTAAAGCATTTTTCTCTACAGAGCCTAGTTTAGCGTGAAAGAGTGATTTTCCGTATTTTTAAGCCAAACTGAGTCGATTTTTATTTTGCGTCTTTCACTCATGATTAAAATAAGGTTATGTTTTTGAGGTTAGTTTTTTGTTTATTTCTAATGTTTTATTACTAATGTTAGGTTTATTGTTAATTATTTGCATTGGCAAGAGAAAGTTGTGTGAGTGTTTCACACCAGATTTTTGTATATATTTTCTTCAGTTTTGAACATAGAATAGCGTTTTTTGTTTTATTTTGAAGTAAACATTAAAAGTAACGATTTGTATGAAATGAATTTTGAAAGTAGAGCAAGAAAGTTTTAAACAGTAGTGTCATTTGAAATTTCAGAAAAATATTTGTCTAAAAATTTTTATAAATAGCTCCAACATCCTCAACTGTCAGATTAACATTTCAATAATGTATTTATTATATTTTCCTAAGTTTTCTTGTTATTTTAATACGTCACGTGATAAGGTTTGTGATTTATAGTAAATTTTTAATGATTTCATTACGGTTCGCTGACCCATATGCTAAAAATACTCTGCCGGTCTAGAAAAATGATATTGCCGGGTATAGGGTTAACAATTTATTATTAATAATATTATTTTATTAAAATAACATTTTATTTGTTATTCGTTTTAAAGGAAGTTTTGGTTATTTTTTATTTTATATTTATTTATTTATTTTTTTGTTTATTTATTTAAAAATCACTATAAAATTTTGACTGTAAATATTAATTAAGAACAGTATGAAATGTTTTCATGTTATAATATGTTAATTACACCAGTGGGTTGTAATTTTTTCATGAGTTGTATCTAATTGATAAGTTGCATTTATTGTTATTTATAACAGTTGTTGTTTAGGTCATCAGCCAAAAGGCTGGTTTGAACCTGTAGAGGTTTTACTAAGTAAAACGAGGAGTGAGGTGGTTTACCATTGCCTTCCTCACTGAGTGGAAAAGTATGCTTATCAGCATGCCGGGCCCTCTGAAAAGCACATATTTTCCGCTCTGTAAATGACACCTTCATTTCATTCATCACAGGGTCTGGCTGTATAATGAAATTCATTACTTTCAGAGGAGGTAACTCTGATTAGTGTCTTTTACACCTCTACCTCTTCTGTTCTTAAATGATTCAGTCATTTAATTGGCTGAACATGTGAAAAGAAACAGAACTATTTATTTTAGCCCAGCAACGAACAGATTGAGTGTAACTAATTTGACACTCCACCTGTCTGTTATGGGCAGCCATAACAGATTTATAACAGATTACAGCCATAACAGCCATATAACAGCCATAACAGCCATTTATAACAGATTATGCATTAAATAAAAAGTTATATGAAAAAAAATAACATTAAACTTTTTCGAAAATTTTATTTGTCGAAGAAAATATTTGATTATTAACAATAGTTACTTCACTATCCCGTCCTACTAAAGTAGATACAAATTTATTTGATAAATTTGGCTGAAGGAAAATATTTATTAAAAATTAGTCATATTGCATCAGGTTTTAGAAATTGTATGTCTTAAATAAATCTACCGTTTTAACCGTAGAAAAAAATCCTTACAATGGCTCTATCGGGATAAAACTCGTCTTGTAAGCGAAAGGGCTCCTCATTTAATTAGTGGATAAAGGTAAAAATTGTTATTAGAAGTATACCAAGGTAGCCGCAATGTTAATGTAAAATTAAAAAAAGTTGCTCTACTAGTTTGTGATTTAACAACATTAAACTTTCGTTTAAAAATGATGATATCGTTTTGTAAAAAAATTTAAACTACTTTTAAGGTAATTTCTCTTAGCAGAGCAATTCGGAAAAATAATTATTTTTTAAAATAATTCACATTATGTTTTGTTTAAATGTCTACAATGAATCGTAAGCAAACGTATAAGGTTAGAAAAAAGATTTAGTACTCCTGAATTCATTGCTGTACGCAGTTGACACTGTTCTTATTTTTTACACAGAAGACAGGCTCCAATATGCCATTTTATAAGATGCAAAACATTAGCGCAGAATTTGGCATGAGAATATCGGCGCGGAAATCAAAGGTTATGGCATTCAAGGAAAAATGGCCGGTTCACTCAAAAATTATACTTGGCAACCAAACTATAGAACAAGTTAGAGACTTTAAATATTTAGGATGCAAGATTTCCTATAACAAAGATGATGATGTGAGTGAAAAACTGAAAAAATTCAGCACTGTCTGCGGTTCTATTCGCAGGACAATAGGAAAGAAAATGATAAAGGACACCCAAATGAAATTTTATAGAGCAATGGCTGTACCACTCATAACATATGGGAGTGAAACATGGGTGTCATTACAGAGGAATGAATCTCGTATCCAGGCTGCTGAAATGAGATTTTTGCGAAGAGTCAAAAGTTGTACCCGGTTAGATAGAGTACGTAACGAAGCTATCCATGCCGAGCTAAATGTTCAGTCACTGTTGGAAACGTTAAGAATATATAAGAACAACAGGTCCAACCATTTACTTGGCATGCCAGCTCACAGACTTCCCCAGCGAGCATGGAAATGTAAACCAAGAGGGAAGCGAGGCTTGGGAAGACCTAAAAATAGATGGATGCCAGAACAGCATGAAGCCTTATCCTTGACAGATGATGATGATGATAATGGCATAATTTAGTAACTTAATGCAATTTACCTGTTGGTCTGAACATTATTTTAGTGGTTAAAGAAATCTTTAACTGACGAAAAAAATACTTACTAAACCAATATCTTCACTGATAACTTCCTTCTGTTGTTTTGTAATCTATAAAATCACAAAAATACATTTTAAATTTTAAAAAATTATTCAATTCATTTGAAAAAAAAAAATTTATTATATATTTACCATATTTTAGTACAGAAGAAGTAAAGAGTGCAGGTTCAATGTATTTATTACGTGGAAATATAACGTGAATTTTTTACTATCAGTGTATTGTGATCCTAGAAAACATCTACTCAGAAAAAAGATTCTTATAAATTGTAATTTTTGTTTGTGATTGCAGGATATCTATTAATAGTTTCAAAGAATTGAAGTAATTTACAATAATATTTATTGTTATCAAACTAGAGGAAAACAAAATTTTAACTTTATAGTGTATTATAATTAAATATATATGAATATGAGCTTCAAGGTCAAAGACTTTCATTTTTATTGCCCATGTTTCATTACAATAATCCGCGACACAACGTTGTCAGCTTAGAGCATAGTGTTGTGTTTCTCTTAGTGTTGTCGTGTTGTCGTTAAGGCAAATTTAAAACAACAAAGAGTGTGTTTGAAGTTTTGTTTCCTGCTTGAACAATTATTGACAACGGAAGCTTACCAAATGCTTCAACAGGCTTTTAAGAGGGATGCTATGAGCCGTCGAAAATCAACGAGGATTGTCGTTTCACGATCGATAACATTTCAGAAGAGACAGGCGTGAGTTGGAGCTCGTACCAGCAAATTTTGACTGAGGATTTGCGAATGAGATGTGTTGCCGCTAAATTTGTTCCTGGCCTTCTAAAACAGGATCAACAAACCATTCGATTGAATTTGAGTCAGGACTTGAAAAACGAAATTGAAAAAAATCAACGAGGATCGTCGTTTCACGATCGATAACATTTCAAAAGATACAGGCGTGAGTTGGAGCGCCGTACCAGCAAATTTTGTCTGAGGATTTGGAAATGAGATGTGTTGCCGCTAAATTTGTTTTGTTTGGCATTCTAAAACAAGATCAACAAACCATTCGATTGAATTTAAGTCAGGACTTGAAAAACGAGATTGAAAAAATCAACGAGGATCGTCGTTTCACGATCGATAACATTTCAGAAGAGAAAAGCGTGAGCTGGAGCTCGTACCAGCAAATTTTGACTGAGGATTTGCAAATGAGATGTGTTGTCGCTAAATTTGTTCTTGGCCTTCAAAAACGGAATCAACAAAACATTCGATTGAATTTAAGTCAGGATTTGAAAAATTAAATTGAAAGTGATCCAAACTTTTTGACTAAAGTCATTCTAAGTGATAGGAGTTGGTGTTACGGGTATGACCCAGAAACCAAGCAAGCGTCAAGTCAATGGAAGATTGGCCTCACGCCTGTCTGCCTCACGTCGTTGTAGCAACCTACAAATTAACGCCGTCTGGGCAGTTGTTTGTTGACGAATCCCATGTAGCGGGAGAACTCTACTATGTCTACGAATGGCAGCGCGCTCTCAGTCCGGTTATTTTTGGCTCCTCGCGTTTGCATCAAACATAATATATGATAAATGTCTGAAATTTATAATCTTATAAATGAAAACAACAATTATATAATAGTAATGAGTTTCAAAAACCAAACCCAAACTAAATTAAACTAGTCCATTGATAAAGGTGAAGACAACGAATGAACACAATGACGATCTTAATGACTTTAAGTAGAACTGATAATACTGGTTAATAGGTTACAGAAATTGCGATCTTATTGACTTTGAGTAGATTGATAATATTGGTTAATAGGTTACAGAAATTGAGAAGGCAAATCTAATATTTTAACCAGTTTTTTACTGTTAATATCATAGTTGTTGTAGGCGAGGAGGATTGCTGAAGGATTATGATGTGTTTAACATTACTTAATTTCTTGTACTAAAAAGAGGATTGTAAAATATATTATTATATTTTATTTGTAATATATTTTTCACTCCATGAAGTTCCAGTAATCAGTCTCAGGTGTTTTGACGAACGTTTTTTAAGTAATTTTATTTTATTACTACTGTTTTCTGTTAAAACACTAATTTGACGATTTCCATGAAATCATTCTGTTAACCAGGGATCAGTTTTACAGTGATAAAAATAATCTTGTAATTATAAAATAATTTAAGCAATTAATTTCCTTCATTAATAAAAAAATTATTTAGAATATTATGTACTGTATTAGATCTACAGTCCATAATTTAAGTTATATCATTTAAACTTTGTATAAATATTAAGTTTATTTTTTACTTACGGTTTTCTGCACCTGTAAAAATAATAAATTTATTAACATCAAGAAATATCTGTTAAAAACGTTACATAATTATTTTCTTTATGAAGTATACAAATAGATGTAATTAAATTAGCCTTTCCGTTATTAAATTAAAACAAGAAGGAAAGATGATCCATTTGCGTGTATTTCACATATTTTTCATTTTTAATATTAGTATTTTTTTTGAAAAACATTTCCATTTTCGTAACGTAGTATTAAGATTAATATCACTAAATTAATACATTTTATTTTTTAAAATATTCTTGGGTATAATTTGGAATGATTGATTATATTTACGATTTCTTTTTAATCCCTAATGTGTGTACGTAGCAATCTGTCAAAATTTAAAAACAATAGCAACCCCATGACCAAATGAGTTAAGGATGGATTTATATATGACGTGCAAATGAGGTGTAGTCTTTTACAGACTCAGACCGACCATTCCTGAGAGTGTATGGTTAATTGAATCCCAAAAATCAAAGTACACCGGTAACCACTGTATAGAATTCAAATCCGTATAAAAGTAATCACTTTTTATGATTTGAACCAGGAATCTACTGTTAATCTACTGGAAATCAGCTGTTAAACAGCTTACTTGCGTCGACGACTTTATTTTGACGAACCTGTGGGTTATAAAATTAAATAATGACATCTTCCGAATATTGTAATTTTTTATTGGGAATTCACAGACTGTTACATTTTCATGACATTAGATAAAGCTAACAACGATTAGCATAAATTTCTCAATGGGTATTTGCAAGAAGGTTTCGCACCCGTTTAAACCTACTTAGTGTCACTTGGTATTTTTAGAGTGTTCTTTGTTTGTATAATTGAATATGTGTGTGTTAAATTTTGTATGGAAATTTTTGTACACTTTTTTAGCCATTTCAGAGATTTACGGGAGTTGTAAATCGTTATGAAACTTTTTGTAAAATAAAGTAGTAATTTTAAAATTATTTATTTAATAAAACATATTTAAGTATATTATATTTTTAAAATCGGAATATTCTCCATCATCAAGTGTGTGTAATTTTGTTGTATAATTTTATAAATTGCTGTGCTATGGTTCCCCAGACCAATGGTCAAACTGGGTGGAACTATCGTAACGCTTGTAGTGCTAAAGCTTAGCCTTTATATAACTTTCTGTCTCTTGAACTTTACTTGCTCGTCTAAGTAACAGGTTTCATTAAACTTTGTTAATGTGAGTGTTCCATCCCGTAGAACTGTAGAACTACTACACTATTCCCGTTATCACTAATACAAGGTTCTAATGTAATCCACTCACTCAATAAACGAACTATGTAATTTTGTATTCAAATTATTGATATGTTTTTACAAAGTGGATGTTAAGTTATATTATGCAATATTTTTCACGATTTGAATTTGGGTTAATAGTAGGTACAGCGTACAGTTCATAAAATTAATACTTAATGTACTCTAGAAACTGAATAAAAAAATAAATCTGGACTAAAGTACAACTTACTTAACTTCTAAACTTATTAATTCTAAATTTTAATTTTCAACAGAGGATTTCTTGATTGAAGAATGAAATATGTTTTTCATAGTGATAAACAGAAAGATTGTAAATTCAAAGAAAATATTATGTTACCGTTGGGGAATTAAATCTGCAACGGAATATTAGATAACGAGACATGTGTTTATTAATGATTTTATTAGTTAATCTTATAAACGTGATAATCAAAATTTTACTTACCCCAGCGACTTCCTAAAAAAAAAATGAAAAATTTATTTTAATTATAATTTTAGAAGCATTACTAAAGCTATATAAATATAAAAATTATTAGCATTGTTACAGGAAAAAGTTAAATATAAGGTGAGTGGACAAAGTAAATAATTTAGACGTTCTTAGACGAGTGGATGAAAAATAAACTATATGAAAACATCTTACCAGAAGAAGGGATAGGCTAGTGGGGCATATCTTAAGACATCCAGAAATTGGTCTATCAATAATTGAGGGAAATATTGAGGAAGTAAATTGTAGAAGGAGCTGAAGTTTACAATATTTTAAGCAAATTACATATGATGTAGGTTGTTGCAGGTATGTAAATATGAAACGACTTACGCAAGATAGAACAACTTGGAGATCTGCATTAAACCTGTCGAGAAACTGATGACAAAAACCTCCGCTTTTAAGCTTTCTAAATTTTTATTTTCTCTGTTATTTTTAACAGAAGATTTATCGATTAAAGAATGAAAATATTTTTTCATGGTTATAAGTGTTAAGAAAATATTATGTTTTGTTACCGTTACGGAACTGAATCTGTAACGGAACACTAGAACTCTACAATACAAGAGCATTGATTAAGTTTCGTTTGGTTCTATGCACCAAACATGTTTATTTAAACTAATACTCATGTGATCAACAAATTCTTGGAAACTTTAAATACATAAAACTGAAAAAGTATGAGAGTTACGCAGTACCAATTCTGTTTCCACTGAATTTTCTATCAGCTACCTCTAATAAGTCAATTTTCGAATTTAAATTATTTTATTGCTAATTTATTATAAATATTAATTTAAAGTAAAACAAGTTAGCATTCTGATGACGAAGTACATAAAATCGAACGGTAAAATAAATGTTATACTTACGGGTACAATTTTGCATGATGCAATCTGAAACCAAGAAGCAAATAAAACCAAGGGTAAGAATATTTTTTTAAGTTGTTTATATAATATTATAGTATGAATTAATTTTTACTTTATATTACTATTTTTATTATTATTATTATTACTTATAAAGTAATTGTTATTTCATTAATTAACCAATGATTTTCTATTGCTTTTTAATACGAAGAATATTAGAAACAGTCGGTATACGTGTAGAATAACTATTATTGAGTTGTACAAAACATTCCGATCTATACAGGCATTCTGAAAAAGGTGAAGAAGCCTGCATACTGGTTCTAAATTGAAGAAGCCTGTTTACTAAAATCTCTGTTGATTTCTGAAGAATCATACAAACACTCTTACTGTAGCTATATCTGTATCTATACCTATCTATATATCTATACTATTATTATAAAGAATTAACGGGTGGGTTTTTACGACGTAATCTCAGAAACTATATGACCGGTTAAAAAGTTCTTTTACTGTTGGAAAAATTAGAGCTACCTTAGTAACATAAATATAACATTATTATGTAATTTTTAAATTTTGAAAAAATTGTGATTTGTAACATAGCTTATAGTCATCTTTTAGTTTGCTTATTCTGAAAAAAATGTCGTTTGGGAAGATTAGTTCTTTTATCTATCAGTATATACCACATATTGTCAGGTATCATGAACAGTACCTGGTATCCGTACCTGGTAACAGTATCTGGTACAGTACCAGCTTGCAATATGGGTCCAATTATTTAAACCTTTTTTCAACATTATTTGTTTAATGGGAATTTATTTTAAAAACAACATCACATCTGATTTCTGCGTAGAAATTTATATCTACCTTCCCAAAATAAAGAAATCGTACTTTTTTTTGAATTTTGGATTTGATCGCTTTTTCTTATAAGGTAGGCTATATTTAGTTATAATCATGTCGTATTTCCCCTTCCACTGGAGATTCATACGGATATCAATCAAATTCCTATTTCCAGTAGTAATTTGTTTTAGTTATTTGTACTGCGTGATTTGACTTTAAATGTGTAAGGTTGAGTGAGAAGTAAAACGCTTTAACTTTAAAATAAATGGCATTTTATTGCTAACTCTCCTGCAGTATATAATTTTTATATTGTTGCATTCATTATTATTTATCATTCAGTTACTGAAGTGATTAATTTCATTAAAAGCCGCAAGATGGGGTTTGCTGGTAGTTTACTTAATAATATTATTATCCAGTAATTTATAAAAGCCTTGTATTTTGGTACTGTTATATTTTTTATTAGTTCTATATTCTGGGAAAACCAATGTAGTTCTTATTAATGATTAAATTACTCTACCAAATTTATTGTCCCAAAATTTGTAAATCTGTTTGGGTTTAAGGTGTTGAAATATTCTGACGCTCTAAAACTAGCAACTTCAGAAAATTACATCCATATTGATCTACATTTTTACGAAAAACTTTTTAGAATACTAAATGAATTACAAATAACCTACACAAAGATTTCAAGTTAATTTTCTTAAATAATTTAGATTATTATACTCAATTGCCAAATAATTTTATTAACAAGCAACTAACGACTAACCAATAATACAGAGAATCTAAGCATTTGAAAATTCACAATAACGTGTATGAATGTTTTATTTTTCCAGCAAATATCATTTTCCAAAATGGTTGTTTTTTATTTCTCTTCTATTGCCGTTAATTACGTAAAATATTTTTTAAAGAGACGCGTGAATGTTCTTTTAATAAAAACACAATCGGCTTACTATCCATTTCATTCTTCTAAGGCACTCTTATTACGTGTCCCAAGGGCTTAAAAACACTATGTATATAAGGAGTTTTTATGATATTTGTAGAAAATATTACAGCACGTGTTTACATAAGAATCTTATAAGTTTTCATTTTATGACAACTAGTACCCCACCCATGTTAAACTTGTAATATGGGTGGGGTTCTAGTACGAATAACTTGATTTGTTTACAAATTTTCACCATAGTAAGTAAATTTTTTTTTATTCCTAATTTGTGTACGTTGCAATCTGTTCAATTCAGAACAATAAGCAACCCCATGACCCAATGAGATGAGAATGATGTGTATGAAGTGTAAATGAGGTATAGTCTTGTACAGACCCAGGTCGACCATTCCTGAGGGAGTATGGTCAATTGAGTCCCAACCATTAAAGTGCACCGGTAAACACTTTATTCAAATCCGTATAAAAGTAAGTACCTTTACTAGGATTTGAGCCAGGAACCTTCGTCTCTGAAAATCAGCAGGCGACGACTTTACCTCTAGACCAACCCGGTGGGTTAGTAAGTAAATTAACGTCATGAATTAGTCTGTTCCATAGTAAGGTAAAATTATTTATATTAGCCTACTTATCACATAAGTCTGGCTTTCTTTAAGTAATATATAACTCTACGAAAAGGCTTATCCTCAAGGATATAAAGTAATTCCTTCTAATTAAAAAATGAAAGTGGATGTTCTTTTGAAGCTAAAGATCTATTTTCTAAAGGAAGAAGGCATTCAAAGATTTTATGCAAAAATATTTTTAAAGTATATGACTACTGTTTATGACAACGATGAAGAACGTGAATAACCCTGAAAATTAACATATTTCTTTCTTAAATTTAATTATTTCAATTTTTATTATTGCAGAAAGCTTCTTTAAGTCATACTGTAAACTACTGAAATAAATAAATGAATATTGTTGTGCAGCACAATTTTCTTCTGGTCTAACAACAACGTATTATACAGAAAACAACGTAAGTCAGCATTTTACTCCAAATTATTTCAAAAGTAAAATATTACTTAGTCTAAATTTTCAATTTTTTTAAACAAATGACCGATTCAATTTTAGTCAAGTTGTATAAAAGTTTTTTAAAAATTTTCATAGTCAGAAATATTGTAATATATTTTTTTAATGCAATCTTCTGTAGAATAGGATTTTATAGTTTAAATTAATATGTATCATACAATAAAATTAATGTTTATGAAAATTTAAATTATATATAAAACTATAGTAGATCTAGTAAATCTAATATTCTTAAAAAATTTAAGAATTATGAAATAATTTTTTACTATTATTCGTGTAATACTTACAGCAACGAAGGAAGCAAGAATTATAGCTACTTTCATGTTGTATGTTGTACTAAAACTGTAAAGCTTAGACAATTCTATTGGAGTAAACGTCCCTGACTTTATACCCTAGTGCTATTTGTTTAAAAACACAAAACTGCGTTGATTAAAGAATAAAGAGTTTAACAGTTAAAGTTTCTTTGTAGTAATTATTTATTAAGTGCGTGTCATTGCGTTCTTATGCGTACCTTATTTTTAAAATTTTATTTTTTTTGACATTCGAAAATATCTTTTGTTTTGTGTTATATATAAAATAATATGAATCATATAATACGAACTTATTATTGTCAAATTTAAATTTCATATTGTCATTATCAAACGTTTCTTAATTGTAAATAAGTTAATGAAATATGTTGATGAATTGACAGTTTTTCTTTGATAGAATAAAAGATTTTGATTGTATCAGAACCTATAGAATCAAGATTGTTTTTCAGCTGGTTTCCGATTTGTATTTAATTTCAATAGGACGTGACGTAAATTTGTACAACCTATTTAAATATGTGTTTCGAAATGATCAAATATATTCCAACATAAACTGTATCTGATCTATTAAGTAAAAAGAATTTATTTCTTCAATACATTTATTTTAACATGAACTAATATTATATGTACGATTGAAAATTAACTTTTCAAAGACTGTGTCTAATTTTGAATTCCGAAGGCCTAAAACAGTTATGTCTGTCTTATGTCTAATAATACAACTCGGTAAAACATTTATAAATTTAAAAAGTAAACAATTAATTCATTCCATTTGTTTTAAAACGTTTCGTTCAGAATAAATAAGATTCTATTCACGGATTTTTTTCGTATACCGCTATTTTATTCTACGTACAGTGACTTTAGACATTTTTGGAAGCTCTTTTTACAGGCCACATTCCAAGCATTCTTTCTCTGTAGGTTTTTCTCCTTTTCTTCCGTCCACATATTATTCCGTTTTTGCTAACGTTAAAGCCTTTAAAATCAGTATTCAGCTGTTTGAATTTCATTCGATCTATTATGTTTCTTCGGTTTATTTGAACTTTCTCTATATCCTTTCTAACTTCGTTTTACAATTTATCAGACACCTTATGTCTATTATGTAATGTCTTAAAATTTTTTTGTACCATTTTCATCCATTCTTAAGGTCTGTAGGATTTTAGTCTTCATTTTCTGATAGTTTCCATTGACCGTTAGTTTTTCTTGAACAGTTCTTCGACCTCGTCACCTGTACGCTTCATCTGTTATCTTTGTACCCGTTATTATAGGGATAATCTTTATTTCACAATTGTCTGCTTTTTATTGACCAGCCATTCTAAGTCATTTACTTGCGTTCAGACACTCAGGTTTATCACAGTATTACAATTTCGGATCTTGGCTTGTCTCTCCAGTGTTTTCTTCTTATACAGGTTATGAGTTCTTCGGAGCGCAGTGGCAATCTTTCCTCCTCAGCAGTTGTTTACTTCCCTCGTACTCGTCGTTGGTTGTATAATCTATCCTACGTACTTGAATTGAAGCTATCAACTTTTACAATTTGTCCGTGTTGTATCTTCAAATAACACGGGGTTGTTTTGATGTTCGTTAGGTATTTAGATTTTTCAAAGGAAATGTGTAGTCTTGTTTTTGATTTATTTTTTAATTTACGTAATTATTATGAAGATAGTTTGTTTACTGAAATTCAAAGTTAATTTACAGCTTAATTTTTGCTTATGCAACTAGAAAATTAAAGGAAAAAAACAGTTAATAAACATTTCTTTATACAATTTCTTCTGTTTAATCTACTCTAAAACGAGCAACATTAGTGCAAACGCTCATGATATTACGACAGTGGCTACATTGAGACGTCTGATTGGATCTTATGAGGACTTGAACCTAAAGCTGCCGATAGAAATATTAAAGAACTAAACATTTAAAACTAAAAAAGCAAGCCCGTATGCAAAGCGAGTAGATTTTCTAGCTTTAATTAATAGTTCATTTGATGAACCCCCTTTGGAGTCCTATTATAATAAATAATGTTCTCCCAAAAAATCTGATGTGAATAATTCACTCATACCTTCATAAACTCATACATTTCATTTTATCCATTAATTTTGTTAGTATTGTACAGTGTGGATAAAATAATGATCTACAAAAAATGTAGATGAATGTAAAAATTAATGAACAAGAATTAATAATTAATTTTTCGTAAATAAGGTAAATTATCTTTGAGCCTAAACTATAAACAGTTTTTAAAATAATTAAATATTCTATGAAAAAAGTAATAATTTTACTCAACTTGTATCTTTGTATTTGAAATCTCTTCTTCATAACACAAAAATATAGAGTAATTTAAAGTTTCTTTAGATTTGAAATCATATGTAGGCCTACTATTGTGTTCATGTGTTGTTAGACATATTATTTGTGTCCAATGTGGTAGAAATTTTTATCCGGAGATAAATTGGGTAAAACTTTAGCTAATATTGCAATTAATTTTGATTTACAATAATTTATTTTCATTTATTTTTACTTTCTCTTGCCTATATAAATATATAGGAACTAAAGTATTATTTCATTTCGATTTTTTGAAATCAATTTTTCACCGGATCTACACGTTTTCAGACCCCCTGAACCCAAAAACATGTTTTTAACGATTGTTCTGCGCGCGCGCGCGCGTGTGTGTGTGAACAGAATACCTCAAGAACAAAACATTGTACGAAGTTGAAACTTGAAACTTCATTTTTCACTTTTTTGCGATTTTCTCAAAAACGGCTCCTACGATTTTTTTAAAAAATCGCCTCATTTACTAAATTTTCTATGATCTACAAGAAAGGGTAGGCACCATTCTGCTGGAATTCTTGAGGAGGCTGTGCTTTCGCAGAAGAAATGGGTTTTTCACGATTGCGGCCTTAATATGTATATTAGCGCAAAAGTGTATAGCTGTAATAAAAGTTGTAGAGAATTGAAAAATCGACAACTTTTATTCTAATTTTTTTTTTGTGTATAACGCTTAGTTTAGCGGTAATTAGTGATTTTCTATTTTATTGATGAAAATCTGTACAAAATGGATTTTTTAAGATTTCAGCCTTAGTATAGGCCCTAAATTTTACGACAAAAGTGTATATAATCAAATTAATAGTAAATTAAAAGATCAACTACTTTTATTTCAAGTATTTTTATTTACAGAGTCTAGTTTAGCATTAAAAAGTGATTTTTCGTATTATTAAGCCAAACTGAGGTTGGTTTTCATTTTGCATCATTCACTCACGATTAAAATGAAGTTATGTTTTTTGAGATTAAATTTTTGTTTATTTCTAATGTTTTATTACTAATATTAGGTTGTATTGTTTAATATTTGCATTGCCAATAGAAAGTCATGTGAGTGTTTCACACCAGATTTTTAAAAATATGATTTATTTTAAAATTATTTAACATAACTTTGATAAGTTTATTTTTATTATAAAATTTATTCGATATTGATAATGAGAATAAAATAAAAGAATGAATATTTCTTTGTAAAGAGTAAGTTTTTTTATTCCAAAAAGTTTGTTAGAAAGTAGTCTAGTTTATAAATGCAAGAAAGTTGAGAAGAGTTTTGAAAACCAGCTCAAGCATTTTCACAACTAGATGAACGTAGACAGGACTGGTAAGTTTTATTGGGGTATCTATAAAACAGCAACTTTGTAAGGGTTTACGATCTCTGATAATGTTGGGCTCAGTCTGTTATTAAATGTGGAACTTGGTAAGCCCCTCCTTTACCATTAAGTATCTTCTCTTCCATTCTAACACTTCTTCTCTGCTGAGTTGAACATAACCGTATACATTGTATCCCTACCGTTCCCCTACCGCAACTGATCTCCTCACTAAACGAGGATAAAATAATTTATTCATACGCTTTCCGAACTTAGCTTCCACTAAATTGTCACTCGGTTCTCATCTGCCGTATCACAGTATTGGAGTGTAACGTTGTTTCTCGAACAAAGTAGTTTTCCTTTGAGCTGTGTTCACTGTGTATTCAGTGATCATACAACCGTGCTTCCTGTAGCATGTTGACAAGTTGGGTAAATTAATTAACTACGTATATTATTATTATCATTTTAACGTAAATATATTGTACTTAAAACAAACGTAAACAAATCCATTAGTTTAAATTGTGAGATCAATTCAAATATAAATTAAAATATCTTGTGTGAAACACTCACACGACTTTCTCTTGCCAATGCAAATAATGAAGAATATACACTCGAATATAAACTCGATATCAAAAAATTCGACATGGAAATAATACTTTCCTTTCTATAAATTCAAGTGGGTGATCAGCTTCTCCATGTCATCAAGTCACGTATTTTTTAAAATTAATCCTCATGTTTTTATATTTGTTTTAAGTAACGGGAACAAATTTTATATATAATATGTATAAATTAGGTTCTAGCCGAAAAAAAGGAAAGGAAAGGAAGCCGAAAATTCTACGACACCTACATAGAATTGATGACAAAAAGTGATTAAGACATCAAAAAATTGCCCCAATGTGTCGAATAAAAGGTTTAAAGGATCAGAAGAATATTAAAATCTCTAATAAACCGAGAGAACATAACGGTTCGAACCAACTTTAGACAACTGACCATAAGAGCTTCCATGAAAACCAAAAACACAACACTTGGGTGGACGGAAGAAAGAAATTCTGAGAATATAGGCTGCAAAAAGAGCTTCAAAAAATGTTTTAAGTTACTTTCCGATGTTTAAATTTGGCTAAACTACATTTGATTTGTTTAGTCCAAAATAATAAAAGTAAAGAAAGATAATCCCTGTTTTATTTTAAAAAAGAAGAAAAGTCATTATAGACAGCATTTTTGTGAGTTTAACAGTTGTAATACAGTTGTAATAATTTATTAACATGAATTGTAAACAATTAAATAACATTTATTTTCATGTAAACCACAATGTATTTATATTTATTTTGTAATAGATACAAAATTATTTCTGCCCATAACAGACAGGTGGAGTGTCAAATTTTTTACACTCAATCTGTTCGTTGCAGGGCTAAAATAAATAGTTCTGTTTCTTATCACATGGTCAGCCAATTAAATGACTGAATCATTTAAGAACAGAAGAGGTAGAGGTGTAAAAGACGCTAATCAGAGTTATCTCCTCTGAAAGTAATGGATTTCATTATACAGCCAGACCCTGTGGTGAATGAAGTGAAGGTGTCATTTGCAGAGTGGAAAATATGTGCTTTTCAGAGGGCCCGGCATGCTGATAAGCGTATTTTTCCACTCAGTGAGGAAGGCAATGGTAAACCACCTCACTCCTCGTTTTACTTAGTAAAACCTCTACAGGTTCAAACCAGCCTTTTGGCTGATAACCTAAACAACAACAACAAAATTATTACGAAGAACGCAACAAGTTTTCGTTAGCAACAGGTGTTAGTTATACGTTCTTTATTTCTCGTGAATTCACAAGCTTCTACTTCTTCGATTGATTACTTTCGGCTGTTGATTCTAACAGTAAATTTTCAGTTGGTAGAGTGATTAATGAAATTTATATTCGATTCTATACTTTATGTTAACTGAACCAAATAAATAACAAATTGAAATTGATTCGATTTGTATTATATAAATATCACTTTGATTTGTATAAGTTTCTTCAGATATCCTTTGTTGAAATTGATATTGCATTTATTTCAAGGTTACAAAGAAAACTAATGGATGCTTCTTTATCAACACTTATTACTGGAAGCTATTTATTTGAAATTTCATACTGACTGCACGCAATTGAAAGAAAATAACTAGTTTTGCATTTTCTGTTATGAAGTGTGATCCCTTCCTACTTAAGCAACTGACCTAGTTTCAGATAGTGATTGAATGAAACTACTAAGAAAATTTTTATTCGGAAAGCAACCAAAGTGTAAAGTAATGTGTACAAGTTTGTAAAAGTAGAATGAAACGAAAAGAGGACGAAGAAAAAGTAATGGGAAGTCGAGAATAAAAACGACGAACGAGAAGATGGAAGTGAAGGAAGAATATAAGATTAGAAACGTAAAAAAGAAAATTAATAGTAAACAATTTTAAAACCTAAAAACCTGCTTCCTTAAGTAATATTTAGTGAATTTTAATTTAATATAAAAAAATAATTTTCTTATTAAATTAAAGGAAAAACCTTTTTTTTTTTTTTTTTTAACTTTAATTTTATTTAGAAACTATACAGTACAGTATAACCATCCAAAAGCTTAACTAAATTTTGAAAAAAACAAATGACTTGATAAATACACAGAAATATTTTTTTAAAGAATACATCCCAGTGGATAATTCAAAAGTATAGTGGATTTCAAAAAAATAAGTTAATAAAAATATAGAACAATTATATCAATAGATCTCTACTCCATTTTCTTCGTAGGCGTCGGTGTGGTAAGTTTCGTCTTGACATTTGCTGTATTAGGGGATTGATGTGATCTGTTAATTTTCTGTTAAATTTGGAATATTTTATTTTAGCAGTTTCTGTTACAAAAGGGATTTTCAAATCGGAATGCAATGTTAAATTTGTTACGTAATATGGGGCGTTCGTTATCATCCGAAGTATTTTTGACTGATGAGTTTGAATTTTTTGAATGTGAGTTTTCTTTGCGGTCCCAAAAATTTCAATACCGTAATTCCATATCGGTCGTAAATAGGCTTTGTATGTTAATAATTTAAATTTTAATGATAGAGTTGATTTTCTGTTGATGAATTTTGAAAGTAATTTTGTACGGTTATTTAGTTGCAAACGTTTTGTTTTGATATGATATCCCCAAGTCAGTCTACGGTCTAAATGGAGGCCCAGATATCGAACTTTATTTTCTTGCGGTATCTCATTGTTATCCAGGTAAACAGTTGGACAAGTTCTTCTTCTTAAAGTAAAAGTCACTTGCACAGATTTCAGCGGGTTAACTTTCATTCTCCAGTTTTTGAGCCATGTAGATACCTCATACAAGTGATTTTGGATGTTCATCGAAGTTTCTTCTGGAGATTCACTGCTGCATAACAGAACGGTATCATCTGCGTACGCTGCTACTGTCGTGAAGTCATTTTCCGGGAAGTCAGACGTAAATATGGAGTACAAAGCAGGAGATAATATGGACCCTTGAGGAACTCCTGCTTCGATATGCCAGATATTAGAATATTCCAAACCTTGGCGCACAACAAAATATCTATCCTCTAAAAATGATCTCAGAATTCCATAATATGTATCAGAAAAAATAGATTTTAATTTATACAAAAGCCCGGGATGCCAAACCTTATCGAACGCCGAACTAATATCCAGAAATACAGCCGATGTGTATAACTTTTGTTCTAACCCTACAGAAATTAAATCAACCACTCTGTGCAGCTGATGAGTTGTTGAATGCTGCCTTCTGAATCCAAACTGATAATTTGGAGTTGTAGCTTCAATTATCGGCGAAAGTCGATCTAACAAAATTCGTTCAAAAAGTTTAGACACGACTGAAAGAAGGCTAATGGGCCGGTAAGAGCTTACACAGTGAGATGGTTTTTCCGGCTTCTGAAATAAAACAATAGTTGACAATTTCCATTGTAAAGGAAAATGCGCAGTTCTGAGAATAGCATTAAATATGTTTCGTATAAAAATTATCCCTCTTTCTGGTAACTCCTTTAATATCTCTGCAGTTATCAAATCCAGACCTGGTGACTTGTGCAATGGAAGACGTTTAATAATACTCTTGACCTCGTTTAAACTCACAGGTTTAGGCGGCAACGATAGCGTAGTTGGGCACGTTACGAATTCCTGTACATCCCTGTCAAACTCAATGTCTCCTGTTTGCACATGAGGTTTAAATACGTTGCTGAGATGTTCTCCAAATAAATCAGCTTTTTCTTGGTCAGACTTGGCCCAGGTTTGGTTCTCACGCCGAAGAGGAGTCGAAACTGGAACTTGCTTTAGAAGTCGCTTTGTTGCTCTCCATAACGAACCGTCTTCTGTGTCCAGGGAATTCAAGCAGCTTTCAAAGCGGTCCAGTTTAACTGCCCAGATTTCCTTTTTAAGTCTGTTGGATAGCCGATTGACAGTAGATTTATCGTCCGGAAGTCTTGTACGATGCCATCGACGACGTGCTGCCCGTTTTTGAGTAATTAATTCCCGTATGGATCTGGGATAATGAGGTCCATTGCGTTCATTTTTTGAAACAGTTATTGCAGAATCCCATGCAGCAGACTGAATGATAGAGGTAAAATCGTCTATGGCGCATTCTAAATCGTGAGCAGTTTTTAAAGGGACGTGAACATTTAAATTGTTATTTACAAGATTTTGAAATTTGACCCAATCCATCTTGCCGGTTGGCGTTAGCGATGGTAGTTGCTGTTTATAAAGAGGAGTAGCACTTATAGTTAACAGAACCGGAGAATGGTCGGATCTAAAATCGTCTAAATTTTCAACCGCATGGTGAAGTCGACTTATACCTCGTGTTATAAATATATCTAGTATATCAGGTAGCTTTGTGACGGCAGAAGGCCAATATGTCGGCATCCTGGGCGTTATTACTTCAAATCGATTGTAGTCAACTACATTTAGCAGTTGCCTGCCTCGTGGTGTATTGACTCTACATCCCCACTGAGTGTTCTTCGCATTATAATCACCACCTGCAATAAATGCTGGTCCCAACTCATCGAAAAAATTTTGAAACTCCTCCTCAGTTACTCGAAATCGTGGCGGACAATAAACTGATGCTACATTAAATTTTAACTGGTTTAGGTATAAAGAAAGTACAGTTGCCTGAAGAAAATTTGTTGGAGGTTCAGTGAAAAGGAAGTCATGTTTTAAAGTCGCCTTGATGATAATTGCCGTGCCCCCTTGGCTCCGGTCGGCCGGGTGATCAGTCCGGTAAACGATGTAACCGGGAACGTAAAAACGAGAACGTGAAGTCAAGTGAGACTCCGAAATGAGGGCGATGTCTATTCTTTTCTCATGTAGCACATATTCTAGCTCATTGAAATGTTGTGAAATACCATTAGCATTCCACAACAAGACGACAAGGGAATTAGATGTCATATTATTTGGCATTATTTTTAGACATTAAGGCTTGTATAAGTTGAGTCATTAACGAAATCATTGGAAACAATAGAGTTTTCATTTCCGACAAAAAAGTATTAATTTGACTTGACGGCCCCAACGCAGCATTATATTCCGCAATTTGGGCAGATGAAAATATGGAAGGTGAATGTACCTGTAATAATGGAGTTTGTCCTGCTTGAATTTTATTTCCGGTGGATTTTGAAGGCAACGGTGGAAAAGATGAAGAATTAATGTCAGGTACTGGGTGCCTTTGATTTTTTGAATTTTCACTTGTTTTATGAAGGGGTGCCCGACGTTTCTGGATTTCCTTGTATATAGCACACCCTTTGTAGTTAGCCGGGTGAGACTGGGAACAGAGCGCACACGTGGCTGGCGTATCGCGTGGTTTGGTACAACTGGAAGACTCATGATCCCCTGCACAACGCACGCATTTAGGAGCGTGATTACAATAACGTCTTGTATGTGAATATTGTTGGCACCTTAGACATTGAACTATATGGCGTTTCGGACGCGGCGGCTCAACTTTTATTTTAGAAAAAAATAAAGACGTTACATCAAATATTTGTTGATTATTTTCTGCCTTCTCTAGGTCTACAAACAACAGCGGCAAATACTGTTTTGTGCGATGGGACATAACATTCGATACACTGCGTACTGTATGACCTTTCTCCTTCAGTTCTGAAATTATCAGGCTATGATCCATCGACTGGTGCAACCCACGTATGACTACACTGAATGGTTTATCTTCAGAAAGCTGATAGCAGTGAAAGTCAGCATTATTTTCTCTCAAATATTTGACACACTTTCTGTAATCATCACCATTGGAAAGGTAAATAGTGATACCTTGAGTTGTCGAAGAACATTTGAAACTGTCTCCGACTAACTGTTTTAAAATGTTGCATAACGGAACGTAATTTACGTTTGACTTTAAGAAAATCGGCGGGGGCCGTTGAATGTTCAACTTAGTTTTATCGCTTTCTGAGTTGTCGTTCGAAATATCAGAAAGTAAGGAATATTTATTACTGACAGGAGTTTTGTTTTCATATAAAATTGAATTTTTCGACCGTGGATCATTCGGATGTATTTTTTTTATAGCATTTTCATCAATAGAAACGTCAGTAATTTTACGTTTGTTTATTACTTGTCTCCATTCCGTGTTATTGGAGCCGTAATTATCTGAATTACTATTTTTGGTTACGTTATCCAAACTCAAACTAGTTTGGATAGTTTGGACAGTCTCCATAGTAGGACACGGGCCGTAACCAACGTTGTTACTCGGTTGCATAGCAACCTAACCTTAAACGAACAAATTTATGGTGTTCGTTGTAATTTTCTTGGAACAGTTTTCAATACAAAGTAAATTAATTCTGAAAAACACTTACAATGAAACTGAAGACCAGACGATATTATTTTTACAAAAATGTTCAATAATTCAGTACATTTAACATAAAAAATGACCAGCACAAAAACACAACCGGAAAAACCTATTCTTGAAAAATTCATTGAAATTGCTTAGCACTTTACTTCTATTGTCATGTAGCGTGATCCTGGCACATAGTATTAAATTACATAAAAATAATGAATTTGTTCCCTCGTTTTGGGTTAAATTTCTGGAAGCTCTTTTGCAGCCCTCACTCTTAGCATTTTTTCGTTCATCCAGAATTTTGCTGTTATTCTTCTGAAAGCCTAAACTTGATTCAGTCCATTACGTTTGGTCGGTTTATCCCTTTTTTCTCAGTACTCTTTTCAACTTCTTTAATGACCACTTATCCAAAATTTTAGGTATAATTTTTAGTGACCTAAAATTTATTTTGTCAACCAATTGTAATCTATTCCATACAGGTGTTTCGTATAATTTTAGTCTCAGTTTTCTGATCATTTTTGTGTAAATTATTCTTCTCTTCCTCCGGACCTGTTCTCCTATCTTCAGGTTCATCATCCTCAAGATATATCAGTCGTGGGGCTTTCAAAAGACACTGATTCCTTCAAATGTGTTATAATGTTATAACAACAGGCTTCCCAAAACAGGTCGGCTTGAAGTCAGTGCGCGCCACATGAAGCAATGATGGATTCATATCTCTGATATTGGTTACTACCTGAGGAAGTTGTATTAATAAACCGACATTTCATGATACAAGATTAAGTTACTTCAAAGTAACAAAAGTGGAACAGATTACTTCATTCAACTTGTAACAACCGTTGTAAGTCATATAGCTTTTCTTTACCTGTTCAGTAGATTAGGTACTACATTTTTTCCTGGACCACCACGTAATGAACCCTCCTCAAATCTTTACCTTACTGACCATCTTCAGCATAAGGTTTTGACAGTTTTTATCACTCTAAAATCTTTCCAGTGCCGAGAACAAACTTCTAAATTCAAACATATAAAATAATGTATGAATCCCATAATAAATTTTTGAAATCTTCGATACTCATAAGTTTACCTATCAATTGGGGTAGGCCTACTTAACATCATCCTTTAAGAAGTTTAAATAAAATGCAGTTTTTGAAAGATATTTTAAAAATTTACCATGTTCTTTTACCTTGTTATAATTATTAGCATTGCTTGTTAAAAATGATTAGACAATTTGCTGATTCATATTACATATGAGTTGTTAGTGTAGGAACACTTTTATGTTCAATATTAAAATAAGAAGTTCAGATGTCGAAAGGTCAATATTCTAATCAGTTTGAAAGTAGGCTCAGAAAGATAAAAACGAACTTCCTTAAGGATTGACTATATTTCAGTTAGTTCAATCCAAAACTGAGTACACTGTATTTCATAAAGTCAGCCAGTAACCCTGGAAAAGAAAGGTTGAATATATTGGTGAATTTATTATTCTAAAATTTGGAATATACTTCTTTCGTTATGGAGAACTTACATTTTGGCAAACAATTTTCAAAGGACCTACAAAACAAGTTTGTTGATTTATTATAGAAAACCTAGAAAACATCATTTATCTTTTACAAGCTGAATTCTAAACTGTGTCGGAAAAATTGAAAAAAAATATTGACAAGTTTATATTTTCATAAAATTTAAATTACAACTCCTAACTCTAGGTTTGATCGGTATCTGGGTATAACAAATAATAAACCAACTTCCTTAAAACGTTTAATTATTATTTATTGACAATTTATAATTACATTTAATTACGTAACTTAAGCTAAAACTAAATGTGATTATAATTTTAAGAATCTGTCATGTAACAATCAAAACAAATGATTTAAAAGCCGCCTCTATAGTGTAGTAGTAGCGCGCTAGCCTACAACATGGAGGTCCCGGGTTCGATTCCGGCTAAGGTCTGGAAATTTTCACAAGTTAAAATCTACTGTTTAATAACCCACTGTAGTCGCTAATAACCGAGCTGTTGATGCGACTAAACAAACTAAAAAAAAAAAATTGTAAAATGATTTGAAACAAACCAAAACAATGACCAGTCCACAACCACTTGCTACCATCCGTACGTACACGCACTTTTAATGTGATTCAGAATTGGCCCTGTAACGATAGTATTCGAAACAATATTTCCATTCACAGTCCAATTACTGATTCACTCACTACAAGAGCGCCAACTGTTTTTATACGTGCAGTCTAATAGTTTCTCCAAACAATCGAAAACATTGCAGAATAAAAATAAAAACAAACATTTCTGCTAGTTTCAATTTCTGAGAAATCCTATTCAAAACATTCCATTCATCGCAATCCATTATCGTTGTTCAATAAACAACAACATGAAATTCATAATTTCTTTTGATGAACAATTTATTCCCTTAGCGATTTCTAGAATATCATTGTAAAATGTTACAATAATATTGTATTTATAATATTACTAGATCATGCGTGCGTGTGCCCGCACACGCACGCACATACGACGTTTTGATAATTTTCCCCGAGTACATCTCTCGCCTGTAGACCAACACTCAAGATCAACTGAAGATCAACTGTATACTCCAACGCACACAAACACACACATACTCACACACACACACACACACACACACACACACACACACACACACACACACACACACACACACACACACACACACACACACACACACACACACACACACACACACAAACATTCATGAAAATCTTCATTAGGGCCCTGAGGGTTATCATTTTTGAAAATTTAGAAAGAAAATGTTGCTGTGAGTATAAATACAACTATGCTGTCAAAATTTCATAAAAATCCGTTCAGTAGTTTTGGATACTAGCCTTCACAATAAACCACGCTTTATCTTTATGATATTAGCATAAATCAGTGATTCTCAACCTTTTTTGCTCCGCGACCTCCAAACTGTTAAAAAAAAAAAAAATAAATATTTTACGAACCTCCCTGATAATAATAGCAAACCTTAATTAATTAATAATTGAATTTTGACTGTAATTATAAATTTAAAATGTTTATTAATATTATATAATCAAACTGCACTAATTTTATGTGTTTAAAGAAAATACAGATAAAAAAAAAAATGGAATACAACTATTGCTATTATTTTATATTGCTGCGTTTTTACTTTTTTTGTAGTGACGTGTATGAACATTCATGTACGACGTGAGCACTTTACAAGTTCCAACTTGATGTGTACGTGCTCTTTGTTTATAATAAATGATTTTTCTCATAAAATGATTAAATTATTTCATTATTGTTTCGCGACCCCCTTATAATATCACCACGACCCTTAGGTTGAGAATCACTGGTATAGATTATAAACCACAGTCATTAAAAACAGATATCTGAAAAAAAATCAGTGAAGGGTAAAACATTAATTGGAGGGAGTATTAGTCATCAAATCAATTTTAACTTAATCAATGTATTTGAGCAATCAATTATGTGTCCTGATGGCTCTTTTGTGAGTTTAGGTGCAATAATTTTAGATGTGCAACAATAATTCAATCTATTATTCTCTAGGCAAAGTTAATGGATGAATAATCATCCTGGACAGAGTTTATGGATAAACCCATACCCATTAGTATCGGAATAAATTATAATATATTCTGGTACTAATATTATATGTTAATATTCGCAAATTGTAAACAATATTTTGCTAATATATAATTCTGATTACATAAAAGCGTAGTATAAATAATTACTTTTCTATATAAATTAGTTTTTATATGAATTAGAATTGTTTATGTTAGTAAAACTTTTATCAATAATGGCTTTTACAGAAAATGTTGTAAAATGGTTTATACGATAATAAAAGCAGTCGTTTCGAGTACTCTGGCTAGTTACTCATTTAAAACATGGGTCAAGTTGTTCATAAAATACTTAACTGGAAAAATGATAAGCATTTTATATCCATTTAAAACATTTATTTAGTATATATTTTGAAATGTAACGTTTTATTTCTTTATTAAATTACATTGTAAATCTTGTTTATTTTAAATGTACTTATATTTTATTTTATTTAGTAATTCACTGCTGCACTGAATATTGTAACACTAAAAGCGTCTATAAAAATCATAGATAAATTAAATTTTATTCTGAATAATATATAAACTATATTGAGATACATTTTATTTAATTTTATGATATGTTTTTGGGATCTATACCGTGCATGATGTCTAAGAGATTACAATACCGTAAAATGGTGTGATTTTGGCCCAATTTTTGAGTTATTATTTTGTTTACTATTTTTTAATTAAAAATTTTAAAGTCTACGATATTGTTTAAAGTATATTTACTTACTTTTTAAGTAATCGTGGATTTCAACATGCCTCGATAATTTTTTTTAAACAAATTAAGTAGATATCAATATTTTAATTTTTTAAGTTTAGGTTATTGTTTCCAACTTAGGGGCTTCTTTGGCCCACTCATATATCTCCATTCAAATCAAATAAATTCGTAACTCTTGGTCAATCTGAATGAAACTATGTCTGTACCATCAAAACTTCCTGTTTCATTACAGAAGTTCTGAAAGGTTTTCCTTCTTGATGCCTTCTTCAATTTAATTTTCTGGAATATTAAAAATCTATTTATTTTTGTGAATTATTGGTCAACTTTGGCCCTTAAGGGCCAAAAAAACCTCGGTTTACAGTACATAAAATTTATGTTGGCCACTGATTATTCATTAATACTAATTTAAATTAGTAACATATAATCGTTATAACTGTGGTATTTTCTAACTTTTAATGTGTAGTTTGTCACCGGATGGCGACATTAAGTGGCGAGTTGAAACTTTTAATTTTTGGTGGCCCTGAAAAGGGCCGTTTAAACGGCGGCCGTCTTGATGGGAAGCGTCGGTCGTAGTCATCGTGGCAGTTGAGAGGCTGGGCGACACAGCGTGTCGTCGTTCAGTGGAGACATCCTCTTCTTCCCTCGCAGTAGTGCGTCGATGGCTGCTTCGTCGGATCCGGTGGGCGTAAGGCTCGGTCGAGGGCCTGCTATGGGCATCGCTCGCGTCAGCGGGCGATGACGGTCTGGTTGACGGCTTACGGTGTCGGGTCGGTGAGCGGAAGCATAATCTTCTCTCTTGTGGGGTCGTCGATAAGTCTTCGTTGGAGACCGGTAGCCGTGTGCCGATGGAGAACGTCTTGTCTGCTGTCTGAATCGGAATTGAATTTCATTTGATTGCAGTGCTCTTTATATAGTTGCCGAGAGCGCTGTAGTAGAGGGCGGTTATTACTCTTGGCCTTGGTAACAAATGCCTCTGTCGATACACCGCCACAAGCCTACCGCCTCTCTCGGAACTATTTGCGGCTCCCGCTTTTCGTCGGAAGCTTTGTAGCCGGCAGCACAGTATCTAATCAAAGGGGATGATGGTGGCAAGTTATATAATTAAAAAAAGAGATTATTATTATATAGTATCGATATATAGTTTGATTGAGTAGTATTGATTTTTTATGTTTTTTTATTATAATTATAGTATATATGTTCCTATAACGGGCAGGTGGAGCGTTAAACTAATTGCACTCGTTCTACTGGTTCCAGGGCTACAAAAAATAGTTCTTTTTCTTACCACATAGTCAGCCAATTACGTGACTGAACTATTCAAGAACAGAAGAGGTAGAGGTGTAAAACACACTAGCCACAGTTATCTCATCTGAGAGTAATGAATTTCACTATATAGCCAGACCCTGTGGTGAATGAAGTGAAGGTGTCATTTGCAGTGTGGAAAGTGTAGTTTATTACAAAGGATAAAGGAATTAAAACGTTTAAAAAAATTGTTATATTCGTTTTCGATGGACTAAAAAAGATGGCTACAAACGGGTAAGTACACATTTTGTGAAAAAATCGTTAGAAAATGGCTAATATACTCACGTCTTTCGTAATTTATGCAGATAAAATAACCAGAAACCAAGCTTTATAAAAAGCCAAACCTGACATTTTTATGTTTTTTACTTGGTGAAATAAACGATTCCAAACACAGGCTTCTTCATCTTTCATTTTATGTACTATATTAGTAATTACTTGTACAGTATTTCCATTATTTTACAATAACAAATTACTGGGCGGGTTTCTATTTCTGAAATAAACAAACCAACATTGAACTAGTGAGTCCAACTGGTTGTGGCGCAGTGGCGTGGCTTAGTGCAGGCTGGAGCCGCCACCGGTGGCGTCCACAAGTGGTCGCGTGTGTGCCCTGCCTTAACAGCTGAATCGACAGTAGGGGAATAGTGTCGGTGCACAGGCGTGGGAGAGGTGGAAACAGTACAAACAGAGCAAGCCAATTCTTTAAGTATTTAAAAAAAATTGTTATATAATAATTAGTAATTACACAGAATACAATTAATAAGATTGAACAGAATTTGAGAATCAGATTTGTGTCTTAAATTAGTGTAATTAATTCAATAATCCGAAAGTTATTACTCTTAAATTAATTTACTTGTAATGATTTTTAAATTACATAAATTTAAGTTATGTGTGGTATTCTGATAGGATTAGTCGATTAAATAGTTGGGTACAATGTAAAAAAAATTAAAATAAAATAAAATATAAAATTGAAACGTGATTAACATAGTGGACAGCAGAAATCCAATTTACTAAGCTGTACGAGAGCAAGGGAATGGAATGAAAATACATTAATCATCAGATGTAAATTGTTTTCGAACAATTGAACGGTTATTCTCTGGTATGGAATGAACGCCGGTCTGCTTTACATCCTATTCCGCAAATGATATTGGGGCTAACTAACGGTGGCTAATTACACGCCAAACTAATAAATTACTATCGTGATTCTGAACAAAGGAATTAACTTACCTCTAGAATTTATTAAATTCCTCGAGAATTTAGGAGAAAGTTTATAGCTCCTGTTTTACAAAAAAATTTAATATAATTTAAATTTTGTTTTCCCCTTGTCAAACGTTTTTGTTTTCCCCTTGTTTTTCTAAAAACGATAACTTACTTAAACATTGGTTTAAATACAAAAAGAAATCATTAAAAAATTATTATTTATTCTCAATTTTTTAATTCCAAATTTAACATTGCTGAATGTTGTATTTTTTTTATCATGTGTGTTCTTGATAATTGAAGGGGTCGGGAGAAGACATTTCTAACCCTCATCAGCATAATTTTACGCAATGTCATTTTAAAAGTTACTGAAATCTACAAAATTTGTAAATTTTAAGTTTTCTGACTATTTGGTTTGTGATTCTATCTTTGAGTGTTCTTATTGTATGTCCAAAGAAGGATATTATTCTCTTTTTCCTTACAGTTTCTGTTACTGATCGGTCTCCTGGTTGACCTGTTCATGTGGTAGTAATCTTCATTCTCCATCTACTTGGTGTCTCTTTCCGATGCAGGTCCTTAGGATCCTCCTTTCAAGTTTTTGGATTTAATCTATTCTGTTTTCCTGGTTTAATTAGAATAGAGTTTCGCACCCATAAGTTATCGTTGTTTGTACGACCGTTTTGTAGTGTTTTATTTTGGTTTTGGTTGATAAGCATTTTTATTGTAGATGTTTTTGGTGATTAATTGTGATGTTTTTAGTTTCTTTGTTCTTTCCTCCCATGCTTCCTTTTCGTTGTTGTTTTAAGTGATGCTTTCTCCCAAGTATTTAAAGGGTCCTACGAGTTCTATATATTGGTCGTTAATTTGAACCTTGTTTATATATAGCGGGTCTGTTGCTAATATTTTGGGTTTTTCAAATGAAATTTTGAGGCTGATTTTCTGCTATTTGTCCTAGCGTTGTAAATTGGTTCCTAGCCAAAATAATGGCTAGGATGATAATGCATTATTATTAATGAATTTTTTTGAATTTTTGAAAAATAGAAATGCGGAATATATGACACAAAAGATTGTAAGGCGCTAGGTCTGGAAAAGATCCGAGAAATTAATTGGGCCGGCGTTAGATGAGGTAAGAAAAATACACTTCTGAAGAGACCTTGAAATTTTCTTATAAGTTTGACACTAATGAGGAAACAGTTACAAAGAACCAAGTGCAAAGTCTGGTAAGTGAATATGTATTGCTAATCATTAATTTACGATAATATTTAATTACAATTTACAAACGTTAGATCCTTTTACTCAATCTTATGTATATATTCAGAATAACAATATGGGGACTTCACCTATTATTACTGAAATTTGTAAATTACAAACAACAATAATTGATTTAATACATTTTTGAACCAAACGGCGTCGCCAAATTACTACGGCATACAAATAAAATATACCCAAAAGGTTTTAAATAGGAGAAGTAAACTTTATAATTAAGTACAAATAATTTTCTCAGGAATTGTAACTAAGAAATTTCATTGTTATAAAGGAAAGCAGGAACTTAAGCGAAAGTACATTAATTATCTTCAAAGTATATCTCTTTAAACTAAGACTTCCTTTAACTATTTTACTTTAAAATGATCATCAAGAAAAGTAGGCGTTTAAAATGTGTCTTCTCTTAATATTTATTTCACTGAAATTCATTATGGTTACGCCATTTGGGAATGGGATGAAACGGCTGCTGGGTTTAAGCTTTTCCAACTGAGTAAGGCCTTTTAAACAAAGACAGAGTAAGAGGAAGAAGACGAAGGAGAAGAAGAAGAAGAAGAAGTAGAAGCTCCTTAAAAGACGTATCGTTGAATGTTATTAAAAGTGTTATTTTACGCTCGAAATAACATCGAGTCGGAAAGGAAACTACCATTTCCCCAGTCATTCAGTTTTACCAGAAGACACTTAGTGTTTGTTATCTGATATAACTATTATAATATTTTACAAACGGTACTGTATCCCTCCTGAAAGAGTAAACGCTTTTAATATAAATTTAGAAAATAATTTATCTTGTTGGAGGTCACAGATGTATAAACTTCCTTTTCCTAACTTAATATTACTAAATTTTGTTAAAACGTGGTCATAATGTAGTTAAAGCGCAGTGGGCTTAAATGTATTTGCAGAAAGAGAAAAACATTTTATGTATTTGTGATTAGTGTTGTTTAGGTCATCAGCCAAAAGGCTAGTTTGAACCTGTAGAGGTTTTACTAGGTAAAACGAGGAGTGAGGTGGTTTACAATTGCCTTCCTCACTGAGTGGAAAAGTACGCTTATATATGCCGGGCCCTCTGAAAAGCACATATTTTTCACTCTGCAAATGAAACCTTCACTTCATTCACCACAGGGTCTGGCTGTATAATGAAATTCATTACTTTCAGAAGAGATAACTCTGATTAGTGTCTTTTACACCTCTGTCTCTGTGATTAGTATTTTTACAATAATACCAAAATTAAATAACAATTTGAGAATACAAAACTTTTGACAATGTGAGGTGTCTTGAATATACAAATTTTGTCAGTGATACGAGTATTATCAAGTTTTGGAATCTTATTTGCTTTTAAAAAAATGTCTTGACAGAAGGAAGTACAAATAAATTAACGTGTGCGTCATATCATTGAGAACTTCAATGTTTAGAGTTACTTGCAGTTCCCCTTTGTTTTCCGCCTCGCTTCTCGGTCATTGTCTTCCAGCGTTGCTACGTATACAAATAAGTGAAAGTTTTTCAATATTACATCACACAATACGTAGACAAAGTAAACTTCATAACGACCTTAGAATCAAAACAAAACCATATTTGTAAAAATACTGTTATTTTCACTTATTTGTTTTTATCCTTAATGTATGTGAGTTGCAATCTGTTCTATTTTAAGAACAATAACCAAACCCATGACCCAATGAGTCGTGTAAATGAGGTGTAGTCTTGTACAGGCTCTGGCCGACCATTCCTAAGAGAGTATGGTTAATTGAACCCCAATTACACAACGATCTAAAGGAAAATATTATGTTTTTTTAGTGATGATCCCTACATTAGCCTTGGTTTGTGCAGGATTAGGTAAATGAGACGATATACTTATAAAAAATATCAAATCTGACCTAGAATCGAACCCGGGAGCCCTGGCGTAAAAGCCATTTGCGCTGACCTCTACGCCAAATTAGGCTTTAAATCTTTTTAACATTTATTTTTGAGAGCGGAGAAATTTCAGTTTTTACAATATACTATTTTAAAAATGATATAAAATTTTTTTTATTGATTACGTAAAAAAATATTATGGAAATAAAAATTTCCTTGCAAGTGTACGTCTACAACCTTTTGGTATAAAAGTTGGCACCCTATGCATTAGACGGAAAGTTAAACGTGAAACGAATTGAATACATAATGTAGACATTTAGAATAAGAAACATAATCTACTACAAGAATTGATAAATAAAACAAACTTTTGTGTATTCAAGTTGTTTGCCTACTTTCTCAAATAATTCAAAAGATTTTCTTGTTGGCAACACAAACGATTATTTATTTTTTATTAGAAAAGAAAACACTTTACTGTTTATTTTTATTTTACAATCTTTTTGTATTCTTTAAAAAAATTACCAACGGGAACACCTGCATAAAATATAATTGTAAAATTGTGACGCTTCCATTTTGAATAACAAGAAAATGCAATTAAAACTTGTAGAAAATAATGAAAAAGAAATGAAGTACAAATCATGTATTATTAATGAAGCTTTTACGACACAAATAAATCAGTCATTCTGAGTAATCAGAAAGAAAAGGCAGAGGTACTGAAGATTTGATGGCGGGGAAGTGGAAAGAGTAAAAAGAAGAAAAATGGGGAATGAGATGGTGAAATCTATGAAGATAAAGGAGCAAATAAGACAGAATCCTGATAACACTGGATAGCGTCTTTCGACTTACCTCTGATATACTCTCCAACTGGGTAATGAAAACATCTCGGCATGTTAATACCCCAGAGGATTTGTCTAATGCTTTAACATCTTGCTTTTATTTCTGATCTTGGATACGTAAAGTCTACCTTGAGGGCACTCTTTCTTTTCGTGAAAATAAAAATACTTAGAATAATTAATTTAAAACGACAGAAAAATTTTAGTTTTTCTTGGCGTTTAAAGAAATTTTACACCATGTTTTGTATAACTTTAAACATATTATCTGGACATTCTTTTTGAATTTCACATTCTCAGAATTTTTCACTGTAGGTTTTTCTCCTTTTTCCTCCCATTCAGTATTTTTCTTTTGCTTTTCGGGAAAAATATTTAAGTCAGTAACTTGCAGTCTTTACTTGTCCAATATATTGTTTTGTATCATTCCGATTTTTCTTCTTTAAACACTTCTTTAAAACACTTATCTATTACTTAGGTCAATTGTTCAAAGTTGTAGAAATTTCTTTTGTCAACTGTCATTCATTCCACGTACTCATAGTTACAGTAGAATTTTAAAATCCATTTTCTGATCGTTTACCCTAACCATTCGTTGTGTTATACGGTTATTACTTTTCTCGTAACCTATGCAGTCACTACCTTTGGACCCTGCCTTCTCTGTAAATCTATAGCATTCACTCTCATACAGGCACTCTAATTTTATCATAGTTTTTGTGATAACAAAATAAAGAAGGTGCCAGCCGCATTGGCGCAGTTGGTAACGTGCTCGCCTTTCATCATGCGGTCCTGGGTTCGAATCCCACTCAGGCATTGCATATTTTCATACGTTACAAAAAATCATTTCATCCTCCATTGTATATAGTTACACCCCAACGTCGTCGCTAATGACCTTAGTAGTTGATGCGACGTTAAATAAATGAATAAAATAAAAAAATAAAGAAGGAATTCTGAATGTACCTAACAAAGGAAAAATAATAATGAGTTCTGTTTAATGTTTCTGAAGTTCCTTGTGTAGATTATATCATAAAGTATGTGACTCCACGAAAGAATATGCTTAACAATGGACTTGTAGTTTGATTATGTGTATAGCAGGATTCAATTACAAGTTAACTGTCAAAGGTTAACTATCAAAAAAATCGAACAACGTGTTATTATATTTAAATAAGTTTTTTTAAAAGCACATATAAATTTTAGGCAAATACGATAAAAGTTGTTTTGAATCAAAATATGAAACTCACTCAGTAGTGTGTTAAAAAAAAAAATTAAAATCAGAACAAAACCACCAAACTAAGCTAAACTGAACTGTGCATTAATATCTTGATAGATGAATTAGTTGAAGCAGAAGATGACTATGATGCAGATGATAATTAAGCAGATTATGATTATGAAAATGCCTGAAACTGATCACTGGAGCTCCATGGTATGTAACCAATGAAATATTGCACAAAGATCTATATCTGCACTTCATAAAAGAAGTAATTTAACAAAATCGTAAAGGTAAGTTCACTATTTTTAAACGTCTGTAAGTATCTTTGCTGTTGTCGAGGAGGTTGATTTCAAAAGTATTTTAATGTTTTTATAACTTTTTAAATTTTTCTCTGTATGTTGTTAAATTTTTTCTTTTATGAAGGGCAGATATAAATCTTTGTGCAATATTTCATTGGTTACATACCATTGGGCTCCAGTGATCAGTCTCAGGCATTTTCAAAATAACTTTTTTTTGTTAGAGTGAAAAAATCATCAATGGTAATCGACTATAATTATGATAAATCGCTCTCTGACGTGAACCATCCTCATAAGAGTGTGCTTACTCATCTCTGACCAGTCTAAAATAGTTTTTGACTAAGAGCTTTTATTTCGTCAGATCCACTTGTGTTCACTATTTCGTTACTGACCACTTGTTAGGGTTCTTGTACTGATCCAGTTCGGTGTGGATCTGTTTGGTGAGGCAGGAGTTATCCATGTGGTCAATGAGACCATAGAAAGCCAGTCGTCGGTATCTGAAGGACGTTGTGAGAGGTTTGACGTGCCTGTCCACCTCGTCGTTACTCCTAAGGCGATACTCAAAGTCCTGGTTGAACTTGGGTCCCAGAATCTTTCTGACCATGCTTCTTTCTTGAGTAGCCAGCTTGGACTTTAATGCTTATTCAGGTTCTCCACTTGATATAAGGCTGCTGGACGGATTACTGGGTTGAAGTACCTGATCTTGACGGCTCTGAACGGGGACTTCTTGTTATAGGTGGACTGCGTGATTCGATATGCCCATAACAGGCAGTTGGAGGTTACATTAATTGCACTCGATTTGCAGGTTCCAGGGTGACAAAAAAATAGTTCTGTTTCTTAACACATAATCAGGCAATTAAATGACTGAAAAATTTAAGAACAGAAGAAGTAGAGGTGTAAAAGACACTACTCAGAGTTATCTCCTCTGAAAGTAATGAATTTCATTATACAGCCAGACCCTGTGGTGAATGAAGTGAAGGTGTCATTTGCAGAGGGGAAAATATGTGCTTTTTAGTGGGCCCGGCATGTTGATAAGCATACTTTTCCACTCAGTGAGGAAGGCAATGGTAAACCACCTCACTTATCGTTTTACTTAGTAAAACCTCTAGAGGTTTAAACCAGCCGTTCCGCTGTTGACCTAAACTACAGTGTGATTCGATATGTGGTCTCCTAGGTGACCTAGAATATTTGGTTTATGTTATTTTATTATTTATAATTTCTATTTAAAATACATTAATTACAATACATCCATGTTTTAATATAATAATAGATCCCTTGTAATCAAAATATAGAATGGTAATTACCGACGAAATAAAAGTATACAGTATTGTGTAATACATCATCAATCTTATTCGTTGATAAATAAAGGAACAAATTTTTTATATTTTATTTTATGTAGCAACTGTGTAAAGACAACTAAAACATGTGATCAGAAGTGTAATCGAATAAAAATGAATAACGTTAGTGGCTTGGAGTAAAACACCACCTATCGATAGGGCTTCAAAAAATTACACTTTGACATTAAATTTGTAAAACTAATGTATTAATGTATCATTCTCTACACCATCGATGTTTCAATCGTTTTTTAATAGTTTCTGGAAGATTGGGAAAGTATATAATGCGTATTAAGATTGTCATGATTAATTGAAGTCTGTCACCAAACCTACGGTACAATTTTAGAAATGTAACATTGACATAAAGGTTGCGTCATCGTGTAATGTTTTACTTGATTCGTAACTTGGGGGAAGTATTAAATAGCCAATTTACTTTAGGAACGCTGTATTTCCAAAATGACTGACGGATTTACTGGACCACAAATCTGGCTAATATTATTCAGATGGGTTGAAAGGTGAAGCATTGTCTTGTACATTTAGAGTTTGGAAGAAATGGATAATTTTAAACACTAGCTGAAAAGTCTGTGTAACTATTTTAGTCTGTTATCTACTAATTTTACTGCTAATAGTTGACATGTATGTTTCGCGTCAATCACCTGTCTAAATACAGCCCGAGATACCGAACACTATTTGCTTGTCGAAGTGGTTGGTTAAATAAAAAAGATTGTGGACACGTTTGCCGAACAAACTTGATTGATTATTGATTATTATCAATCTACGACTATACAAATTTAATAGTGTTTAACAAATGAAATTTTACACTTCTATATCTATCAATAATGTTTTATTTAACACAATGTTATCTAATTTATTAATTTCATTACAGATTTCGTAAGACTTAAAAAGTCAATTTTTTAAAAACGCTTTAAACATTATGAACTAAAAATTATCACCCTTCAATTACTTTTATTTATTACTAGCATGCCCCTCGCGGCTTCGCACGCAAAACATGTGTAGGGGCTAATCATTTTTTAAAAATTAAATATGAAACAAAAATTTTGTGTAGCTGCTAGATCGACTGTACAATCCAGTGTACGTACGCGCACGCACGCACGCATACACACAAACAAATACGTACATATACACGTCACACACAACGTTTTGATAAAATCCCCCGCGTACGTCTCTCGATAGTCTTTTTACGTATTGTACGGTCTTCAACAACAGCACACACACACACACACACACACACACACACGTACATATTTATAAAAAACTTCATTAGGGCCCATAGGAACATCATTTTTGAAAATTTTAAAATAAAATGTTGCTGTAAATATAAATATGAATATGCTGTCAACATTTCATGAAAATCCGTTCAGTAGTTTTGGAAATTAGAATGCACAATAAAACACGCTTTGTCTTTATAATTTATTAGTATAAATTTAAACTGATTTATTAAGATATTTAATTTTCTCTTCAGAAAATTTTTTAAATTTAATTTGTAAATTAACCCATTTTAGGAATGACGTTTCACATATTATATTTTTTTCAATAACTAACTACGTATTTTATATTTATACTGGATTGAAAAATATACGAGGGGGTACCCAAAAGTATCCGGAATAGCTCTGCTGTGGGCGGAGCTTGTGCAGTACAAATTCCCGCCACTAGGCTGCTTGTAGCGCTACTCATTGCCAGTCAATGCCATTTTGTTCGTTGATCTAGCTTGTTCTGTTCTCGTGCAGTGATTGTTCTCGCTAGTGCTGTTTTGTGCTCGTGTCGTTTTTCATGATGGCAAGTTTTAATGAACAACGTGCGGCTGTGAAATTTTGCTTCTTGCTCGGTAAAAACGCCGCGGAAACAGTTGTAATGTTGAACACAGCTTACAAAGACGACGCTATTGGAAAAACCCAAGTGTACGAGTGGTTTTTGCGCTTTAAAAATGGCGACATGTTGATTGAGAACAAACCTCGTTCTGGACGACCGTCGACTTCCCGAACAGACGAAAATGTTGTGAAAGTGAAAGAAATTGTACGAACAGACCGACGACAGACCATTGACTTTTTATCTTTAAGTGTTAAGAACCCTCTAACTTGCAACGAATTCAAGCATTCCAGTCAAAAACATTACGCCTTATAGCAAAAGCACCTCTTTACGTTAGCAACAAAACCTTACATACAGATTTGAAAACACCACTTGTACAAAATTCCATTGAATATCTATACAAACGCTTTCACGACAAGTCACACGATCACGAGAACCCCCTGGTGCGTTCACTTTCCTCCGTCCATTTACCTGACAATCCTCCTAGACGCTTTAAAAGACGCTGGAGTAGAGACATGCTAATTTGATATACACATTTCATTCTTGGGGAGGCACCAATGGGGGCCCTACCCCTCTCATGCCTATCATGTCATTTACATAATCACGATAATCATCACATTTGCTTGTTGTAACATTTTACAGTTGTAAATAAAAAATTAAAGAGAAAAAAAAGTGTTAAGAAGACTACGAAACAGCATTCGTCGTAAAAGACCTAATTTGTGGCATACAGGGGACTGGTTTTTCCACCACGACAACGCGCCTGCACACACGGCAATCTCGGTTACCCAGTTTTTGGCGAAAAACGGCATGGTTTTGCTACCACACGCACCGTACTCACCCGATCTGGCTCCGTGTGATTTTTTCTTGTTCCCACGCATGAAAAGGGGCATGAAAGGTCTCCGATTTAACAACGTTGATGATTTCAAGAAAAAAACGACGGATGAGCTGGCAGCCATCACTGACGAGGAGTACAAAAAATGTTTTGAACAGTGGAAGCGCCGGTGGGACAAATGTATTAGTTGTAATGGAGAGTATTTTGAAGGGGATAAGGTTCTTTTGTAAAAAAATTAAAAATAAATAGTTTTAAAAAATAATTCCGGTTTCTTTTGGATACCCCTCGTACTGTCGTCAGATATTGAAAATAAAAACTGTCAAATTAAGTTGAATTTTTTCATTACGTATTGATCCATCCACAGAAGCAATGATATTAAAATTAGCAAAGTTTTATAGAAGCAATGTTTCTTAATACAGTCTTATTTGCTAATGATTCTTCTCTGTCTTTTGTATTTACTGAAGATAACAAACTATCAATTTACTTTGCAGTAAAATTTTCCTTTCATTTATTTGAAGCAAGTTTTATTGTTTCTGTATAAATATGTACGCGAATCAATGATAAAGTAACAGTAACTTTGTAAATAATTTAGGTTATGTAAGAAATTTTTTGTATGTAGTAGTATATATTTTCCCATAACAGGCTCGTGGAGCGTTAAATTATTTACACTCGATCTGCTAGTTCCAGGGCTACAAAAATTAGTTCTGTTCCTTATCACTTGGTCAGCCAATTATATGGCTGAAGCATTTATGAACAGAAGCGATAGAGGTGTAAAAGATGAGAGTAGATTTATCTTCTCTGAGAATAATGAATTTCATTATACAGCCAGACCCTTTGGTGAATGAAGTGAAGGTGACAGGTTAGAAAGTAGATGCTTTTTTGAGAGCCTGGCATGCTGATAAGCATCGTTTTTTCACTCAGTGACGAAGACTAGGTAAACCACCTCACTCCTCGTTTTACTTAGTAAAACCAGCTGATTACCTAGACAACAACATTAACCAGAGGAGGGATATCGATGGATGAATCCTCCATTCAAGACATACGTATACGAGGTGTGGCTATTAAATACTGACTATAAAGACTTGCTATTAAGACTGACGTTGTAATACAAATTTAATTTTATTATACATAATCACTTATTGTCACCTTCAATATACACTCCTTCTCTATCCCTACCACGCTCCATGCGAATTTTCCATTGTTGAAAACAGAGCTGGAGAACATCTTCTGTCAGATCCTTCAGGACACGTACCGCTTTCGCTTTTACAGCTTCCACAGACTCAAATCTTGTCCCTTTCAATGCAAATTTCACCTTAGGGAACAGGTAAAAGTCACTTGGTACAAGATCTGGTGAATAAGGTGGATGTTCTAACACTGAGATGCTGTACTTGGCTAGGAACCTCTTAACGCAGAACGAACTGGCGCATTGTCTTGGTGGAGAACCCATGGTTAGTCCTTCCACATTTCGGGGCGTTTTTCCTTACTCTTTGATGTAGTTTAGAAAGTCCCTCAAGGTAGTAATATTGCTTAATTGTTTGACCTTCAGGAGGCCAGTGAAGACACACAATCCCATGGATATCAGAAAAAACAATCATCATTGCTTTAAATTTTGACTTTCTCATTCGAGCTTTTTTGGCTCTCGGTAAAGTTTGGCTCTTCCAGTGCATGGATTGGCGCTTGTTTTCGGATCATAAGTAAAATATCTCGTTTCATCACATGTTAATATCTTCTACCTGTTCCCTAAGGTGAAATCTGCATTAAAAGGGACAAAATTTGAGTCTGTCCAAGCTGAAAAAGAGAAAGCGGCACGTGTCCTGAAGGAGCTGACAGAAGATGACTTCAAGCACTGTTTCCAACAATGGAAAATTCATATGGAGCGTTGTAGGGATAGAGAAGGAGTGTATATTGAAGGCGATAATAAGTGATTATGTTTAAAATAAAAATTAAATTTTATACAACGTCAGTCTCGTTATTTAAAAGCCACACCTCGTACACCAAAAAATTACTAATTTAACCATAGTAGGCCCCTATGTATTTGTTAATCCATAACAACAAGTTGTAAATTTTTCTGTTGTACGTAAATAAAAAAATTGAATTATGTAAATTTACGGTAAAATTTAGCAAGCGAATGTATTGGCGAGAACCTATCTATCACAAAATTGTTATCTAATTAATTTTACAATAATAATGCGTCATATATTTTTATAATATTGTACAAACAAACTCTTCTCTTTACATTATGGAACATTCACAACCGAAAGCCATCTCTGTTACACAAAGTAATGTTAATATTACTTAGCATTTGAAAACACCATATATACATAAACAATTTATTTAATTGAGTTTCAATTAAATTAATTAGGTCTGGAAAATTCATTAAAGTTAATGAAACTCGGAGATTATGTTTTGATTTAAAATCTGGTTGAAACGTATTCATTAGTGAAACCACATTACAGAGTAGATAATAAAATTATAAAAACCAAAATTCCAAATGCGAATTTGGTTTACAATAATTAAAACCTGCAGCAAACACCTTTAATCACTATTTAATTTTTTTAAAAATGTTATCAAAATTTCATCGTAAATTTGAGCCAGTATGATTGCCAATATTTGAAACGAATAAGCACTAGAAGTAGAAAAAGGTAGCTATCTTAATTCAAACATTTAAATAACATAATTTATATATTTTTTTAAATTATGAAAATTTTAGTTTGATTAATCCTTTACATTACATCAGAATTTATATTGGTGTTAGTAAAATTAGTTGTAAGAAACAGGATTGCGGATAATTTTGTTTTATTTTAGATTAATTAGTATTTTTTTCAACGTATTTTCGTTTTGGAAGTTTGTAATTACAATCAGCCAAAAGAATCAAAATTTGGATAAAAACATTTGGTGCTTGAATTGAATGAAAATGCCTTTAATCTTATCAGAAAATATGAGAATTAGAAAAGCCCAACATCAATATTGTTGTTGTTGTTTAGGTCAACAGCCGAAAAGCTGGTTTGAACCTTTAGAGGTTTTACTAAGTAAAAACGAGGAGTAAGGTGGTTTACCATTGCCTTCCTCACTGAGTTGAAAGTGTATGCTTATCAGCATGCCAGGCCCTCCGAAAAGCACTCACTTTCCACCCTGCAAATGACACCTTCACTTCATTCACCACAGGGTCTGGCTGCATAGTGAAATTCATTACTCTCAGAGGAGATAACTCTGACTAGTGTCTTTTACACCTCTACCTCTTCTGTTCTTAAATAGTTCAGTCATATAGGTGGCTGACTATGTGATAAGAAACAGAACTATTTTTTTTTAGCCCTGGACCAAACAGATAGAGTGCAATTAAAATAACACTCCACCTGCCCGTTCTGGGCATACATCAATATTATAAAACGTTTTCAATAAACATTTGAACGCACCGTCACTGACTCTTCCTGTTACATAAAAACAGCGTTTTTCGCCGGGACCTACACATACATCACTTTAAGGATGAAATTTCAAGATATGCCACAAATACAATTCAGATATTTTAGCCATTAACTTATTAGGTAACAACGAAAAAATCCAACTGACCTTTTTTAGACAATACTTTTTACTTGTAAATAGTACACAAAATAGTAACAGCAATTTTATAAGTTTTCTTTTAGCATATATTGTCATCGGGAACTGTTCTTTATTGACAACCACCCAATTTGATTGCTGCTTTTTGCCATATTTTTTGACGTGGTTTTACATATTTTTGAACAGGGACCCCCAGTGGAATTTGTTCAGGAATGGCTGTCAGCTGGTCACTGTATAAATTCGCTTCCCCAACCGGTGTTGCTTAACAATTTTAATCGCGACTACCAGCTGACTGACTGGGCTGGCTCGAAGGCCTATTTTATAAGTATTTAAGGAAATTGTATTGAAAGTTTCATTTCAAGTTATTATGTTTTGTAAAATTTTGTATTGTCAACCTATTCATTTTTCTATGTGAACAGATTTTAGATTTTTTTGTTATAAATAACAAAAAAGTATAGGAAAACGGAGATTACAATATCAAGTTAAAATGGGGATACCCAACAGACTTATTTTTTAAGTAACTTAAATTATTACCTTTGCTTTTAAAAATGTTGCATAATTTATTCATAAAAAATACCAAACTGTGATCAGGTTTTTTCAAAAGCGTCTTTATTGGAAGATACCTTTTAATGATAAATAAACTTAAAAAATCTACTTATTGTTTTGTATAGAAGAGATTATAGGTAGACCTTTTAATGATAATAAATGGTTAGAGAAGGACTTAATCCAGGTACAATGATCCAGAAAATAAAAATTATTTAATACTGAACTTAGAGTTCGAACTTTTTTTATTAATAATTCAGAGCTAGTTTTCGTGTATCTGTTCTATGAGTGTTTCAGTCATTCTTGTGGATACCTGTAATATTAGAAGAATTTAGATTATGTACAAATAGATTATTTTAATTTAGAAATCTGTCTCTAAACCAACGATACAATTTTATTAATGTATCATCGATGTAATGGATGCATTTATGTCATTGTGTATTACCATTTATACCTTTCGTCCTATAAAGAATTACTATCATTATTCTCTGTTTATTGCAATCGATAATAAAGTAATAGAAGTGAACAAACGTTATTAATCGAATAAATATGTTGTTAAAAGTGATATATATAAAATATAAGAGTTACCATAAAATACTAAGCGCTGAAATAGCTTTACTTTCCCAATAACACCGTATAACATATAATAGAAAAGGAAAAAGCGATAGACTGACTAAAACGTTGAAAAGAGATTGATAGACGAGATAAATTGAAAGCAATAAATTTGATGCTAGCTTTCTGTCATCATAAGGAGTGGAGTCCAACAAAGCTACGACATCTTAAGATTTACTAAGCATAAGAGTCTTCCAAGCGACCACGAACTTGAAGTTTGTCTTTGAATTTGTTCTTTAGAACAGCTCTCAGCTAACTTCCCTAATATAATGGTTCTAGAGTTGAACGTTGGCCTGGGGCTTTCTTTATTTTCCCCTATTTTTCCCTAACGCTTCGCTTCCATTCTATAATGCTATTCAGAATCTTTTTGCATAACAATTGCCTTAAAAGTAAAAAATAATAAAAACCGCAACTGGTTTTGTTTGTAAAATAGGTAAATTTTTCACGGCATTACCCATATTATCATAATTTATTCAAATTTACTCCCTTTGTTAACTTTAATATTGTATGAAATTATAGTAAAAAAATCAATGATATTTTTCATATTGTATTATTATTATTATTATTATTATTATTAAGTTAATACGTTTACGTTTTAATATGTTATACGTTTACTAATTTAAACTGAAAGAATGATATCAAAAAAATTACATAAATAAAAATTTATAATCTATTCTAAAAATATTCAGCCAATAAAATTTATTATCTCGATTCGGAGAAGAAAACAATTGACAATTTAACCAATGGTAAAAAGGAATAATCATAATCAAGTGGTAGTAAATTCAACCAAATAATAATTACAATTCTGTGAAAAAGTCTTTTTAAAAATAGGTCGAGAAAAATGACACAGGATATTCAATACCTTGTTATTTACTACATCAAAACACAAGTAAGTAATTTAAAAAACGTCTTTTACTCAGAAAAAACCAAATCTAGATCAGATATCCATTATCGAAATAGATTATAGTAATCTAACTGCAAATCGGACTCCTCATAGTTATCTCAAACTATGGAGTCGGTCGTTAATGAAGATAATCAGATTGTCAGAAGATAATAAATATAATCCGACGATAATCAGTCTTCGTTTCATTATTTTAATTTTATTACCATCATTTCCTGTCATATCTTGCATACAGAAGATTTTTATATCTGCATTGTTTTTTTATTGAGAGGTGTACATTTTTAAAGGTGACTACTTCAGCGAGCCGGTGTAAGCGAACAGAGACTTTATTCTTGTTCAAGCTTCTGTATGGCCTCCAGGATGGGATTATCTTATGCTGGCCTCTGGGCTGCCAACCAATCAGGTTCGTGACTCTTCGCTATCAAAATGAAATTTCAAACATAAAGTTGTCGGTTCTCAAATTTTTAAGGGCACATCCGGAGTTTTAAATTGAGTATGGACAACTCAATGCTTCAGAGATTATGGATGTGCTTGTCAATAACGTTAAAGTTAAAAGAATCCGGCCAGATTCGTGACTCTTCGCGGTCAAAATGAAATTTCATACATAATGTTGTCAGATCTCGAATTTTTAAAGGGCACATTTGGAATTTCAAATTGCTTATGGACAACTCGATGTTTCAGAGGTTAGGGATGTGCATATAAATTAGGTGTACGTGACTGTGTGCATGTTTTAGCCTATAAGTAAGTTATAATAGAATAACTCAAAATTCAGGCGGCCATGGCTGCTTCCGTTGCCCAGTAATGCTACGCTACAAAGCGGAAGTCCCGAGTTTGATTTCCGGTCAGAGTCTGGAAAATTATTACAAGTTCAAACCCACCGTTCCTCACCACAACGTTGTCACTCATAACCAAGATGTTGATGCAATTTTAAATAAACTAAAAAAATCAAAATGTTATACTACATTTAAAAATTGTGGTGAAATCGGTTTAGTTGGATGTTTTTCTTTTCGGAAATACAATATTGTCGCTTACTAGGACTGATTTAAGGGTTCTACTAACCGATCACAAGAAAATCATCATTGTCAACAACGTGATATTATTATGCCATCTTGTAGAAAATATTGTTAGATATCACTTTTTCTTCCATTTATAATCACATCAACAAGCACAATGTTGTGGTACTAACTGTAGTGTTAGAGGAAAACTCAACGCCAAAGCAAGAGTAAATTTAAGTCGTGCTGTAATAGAATATGAACAAAATTACATCGATTTTCTTTTACTTATTATTATAATTTTATTATCAACTTATTATTTGTTACGCATAAATGTGTAAGCGTAAATGACCTACTTACGCTTTAAATGAAAATATGAATAACAATTGCTAATAAAATAACTCTTGTAAAAAATGTTAATATGTTATGATTACAAAACACAGTAAAAAAGGGTAACTACTTTAGGGAAACACGCAACATTAGGGGTTGTATTATCTATTAAGGTTTCGTCTGATAAGAATGACTGATTACAGCGTAATAACGAACCCCTCTGAAAAGAAACACACTCCATATAATATTACATCCTGTAAGTTTACGAACAGTATATAAAATTCAAGTATGATGTGTTTGTGAATGCGCGAACAAAAAGCACTCACGTAAAATTTACACTAAGAAAAGACATATGACCACGAGTTTATAAAAACAGCACACAGATACCTGAAGTAGACTCAGCTAAATACCTTTGTGTATATTTTGACAAAGGTTTGAATTAGAAAACATGTACACAGAGCAAAATAAAATAGTGGCCGTCTCCATAGCGTAGTGGTAGCGTGCTAGCCTACAACGTGGAGGTCCCTGGTTCGATTACCTGCTTGGATCTGGAAATTAAAACATGTCAAAACCCACTTTTCCAGTTATACACCCACTGTAGTTGTTAATAACCAAGCTGTTGATTCAATTTTAAATGAATTCAAGACTAAAACATTTTTAATGGATATTAGGTTAACTGTCAACACTAAATCTGAACAATAAACTTCTAACAAATATATAAATGAATTTAAAACTAATTTAGATGTTTTTAATTCAATTATGGGGCTCGATAAGCTATTCAAATATTGAAATCCTACAAAGGTTTCAATTGAAAATACTCGGAACAACCACAACATTAGCCCTACCTTGGTATTCACCAAATAACATTCTACACCAAGATTCAAACTTTTATACAACTCAAAAAGAGATCGCCATATGCAGCACAAAATATCAAACACGATTTGAATTATACTCAAACCATCTAGCCACCTCACTCTTAGACAAATAAAACGACACTCGCTGATTGAAACTGAGACATCGTACGGATTTATTTTAAAAGTATAAAACAATACACGAAGTAATAATCTACGAAGTTCTTCCAGGGGGTGTAACGTAATTAATGTGTTACAAGTAATAGTTGATCGTGACACTTATCTCTAAGGTCCGTTTTGGGGTCTGGGTAAATTAAATAATTTTTTCTCTATTTAGGAAATTCACAATCCGTTGAAAACAATTAGTGAATGTGGTAACATAAAATTTGGAAAAAATAACGTAATAAATAAACGTGAGTGGAGACGGAGTCCAGTGACAGAACTCCGACGTGAATAGATAAGTGTAGCATTAAGTGCAGCATTTAAAGCACTCTAATGGATATTCAATAACAGTACTGCGTTAATGGATGAGATCTCGGCTCCATCAACGTTTTAGACGTCTTATTGGATTATTTGGGAGAGTCTACGTAGCCAGATTAGAGATCAATGGGTTATGGTGGTTCACGAGTTTCTTCCTAAATTTTGTATAGCGTTTTAAGAAAACGACATTTATATAGGGTACGTTTAGGTCTGAGTGTAGCGTTTTATTGGTTACATAATAGGGGGCGTTAACTATCCTTTTTAAAAGCTTTGATTGGAAACGCTGAATTTTTGCTAATACCGATGGTTTTGCACAGCAGTAAAGCTGACTGGCATAGCATATTGGTCGAAGGTAGGATCTGGTCAAATTAAATAATTAACACATTAAAGTTTAAAATTACAGGTGTTTATTACAGTTACATAAGTAACTAAAATCTACAAATAAATTACAATTAACATATGCCAGAGATTTTCGATGTAATAATAAAATACAAAATCCTTCTGACGGCTTCTTGATAAATCTGAAGCCCGCGGTCAGGCAGCAAGCAGGTTATAGCAGGCTAGCAGTTCAAGCAGGTTCATGCAATTGAGCGGCATAGAGCTGAGCTGGTACTGTGATCATACAGAAACAGTCAGCCAACAGCAACACAGTTTTTATCTGCGTGTTAATTGGTTCAGTCGTGCTTCCTGTTTTGGCTCGGTTTGTGAAGTTACTATTTTTATGTGAAAGTTCCCCTATTGTTAGAGCCTTGATGGCAGGAGATTTGAAATTAACCCAAAAATATTGGATAAAACGAGTGATGCGGTAAGCCGACTTGTAACTGTAGGACATCAACCCACTATCCACGACTAATGGCAGATTAATGTAAACTGAAGCATAAACGACTTATTTCGGAGGACCTAGTTTCATTTAATGGCGCCAGAAACCAACGGCGGAACGACTGAATAAGCAAAATACAACGATAGAAAGTACACTGCGGGAGGCAAAGGTAAAACGATAAGTAACTGCTGGAACAGCAGGACATCACTGGTCAACTCAAACACAAAATCAGAAAACGTACAACAAAATAGACTAATTCGCTTACCTGTTGAATGGCCTGAAGTGTAGAAACGGCGTCCACGCGACCCGTGTCCGGGTTCGATTCACACTGTAACTTTAATGTTTGATACGAAAACAAGAACAATAGTAAATGATTATAAATTACACACATAAGCAAAATCACACTTGAAAATGATGTATGGTACATCAGAAACGAACGAAGCATAACGACGATTGCAGAAGCGACGCCATAGGATGGCCGGCGCAGAGAAGGCACGAACAGTCTACATGCCGCAGAATCTAACCAGTGAGTGAGTTGACCGGGAAGAAAGGAATGTGAGTAGAGGGAGAAAAAATACGTCATGAACTGAGGTCACCATCGGAAGTCAAGACAAGTATACAGGCAGAGGCGGGAAAAAGGTTATTAATACAAAATCAGTGTATTTAACGACGATAATAATTAGTAATTATTAGACGGGGGTGTGAGTGGCCTTAACATACCGCCCGCCTAAATCGATGAAAGCGATTTACAGAAACAAAACTAGCAGAGAAGATCGAAGAACGAAGCCGCCCGCCCTGAAACAACCAGGGAGCGGTAAACGTAGCAAAAACGACGAGAACGAAGCAAAGAAGACGACGAAGAAGAATCGAATGAAGCGAAGAACGGAGCATCTTGAGGTGGCGTGACAAACGCACGGGTTTGCCCGGCCAACGACGAACGGAACATCTTCCACGGCTCGCGCGGAAGCCAACGAGAAAGCGGAGTATCTTGATGTGATTGTCAACGAGGGTTGACAACCAGAAGCGACGCAGAAGAAGAATCGAAGAACAAGACGATGAACGAAGAAAACAGACGAAGAACAAAAAAATGAACGAAGAACAAAACGAATGGAGATGAGTTGAGCGTGGAACGAAGTGAAAACGGCGGAGAAGTTAGTTGCCCAAAGGCAGAGCTAACTGATAAGCGGGTTGCGAAACGAATTGACGAGCAGGCGAACAATGTTGGCGAGAATCGAGAATTGCGGTACGGCGAACTTCACTAACCAGTTGTGAGTGAATCCGTGATTGAGGTTGAGACGACGAACGAGAGTTGCGAAGATCACACCAAGCATTGAACGAGCGAAGAGAGTTGAAATTACAATTATTCACCGGTTGTGAATATTGTATACGATGGTTGGGGCCCCGCCCGCCAAGAGGGGCTAAAGGCGTGCGAAGAGAGTTAGCAGAACATGAAACGACTGAGGAGGGCCGGTTGCCCTTTAGCGAAGCAACTTGCAGCGGTTGATCGAGAGTGTTTGCGAGAGACGACGAGAAGCGATGATTTGAGATGAGTTGGTTAGCCGTAGAATCGACTGAGGCGAACGTAGTAGGTTTTATTGGCGAATTAGCGATGATGCAGCGAGATGCGAAGCGGTTTGGCGAAGAATTGACTGAAGACGACTCGGTGGAGGCCTTCAGTACAGACTTGAATCGAGGCGTTGACTTGAAGCGAGGCGCAGAGTTGAAGCGACGAATTGGCGTAGTACCAGCAGCAAGATCGGTCGAGATACTGGCGGAGTCAGTAGACGAAGCGAGACGAGGATCAACAGCGATGATCTCGGACGAAGCGGTGAAACGATTTGAAGGCGAAGAGACAGAAGTATGGTGAAGACGATTAGTTGAAGCAGAAGGGCGATTAGTTGAAACAGCGGCGTGATTTGAATTATTGTTGAATACAGGCGAAGCGAGTAGGCAGCTAGGCGGCTGGACGATAGAAGCGATAGATTCACTGATTACAGGGTTTGAGGTGACATCGAGGTTGATTGATGACTTAGCAGGAACGATAGTTTGTTGGTCAGCGACGATAATTTGAAGCGAAGATGAATTTTTATTTGACGAGTGATTTTGAACAGCAGGCGATGTGAGATTAACATCAGTAGCAGGCGACGAGACTTGAGCGTTGTTAGCGAAAACAGATGTTAAGAGCGAATCGTTACTTGAAGCAGAACTAAGTGGTTGTAGTTCGGGCAATTTTCCGAATACTACATAACCAAATACGGTTGATAAAGCGGATGGAGTACCTTTAATTAAAGGCGTTTTACTAAAATCGAGAATTTCTGAAAAACAATCAGCGCCAAGCAGTAAATCTACTGGATTGGGGCTGCGGAAGCGAAAATCAGCTAGCAGATGTTGTGAAAACTGTTCACCGACTGACTTATGAATTCGAGAAGCAGGTAGGCGGTCTGATATTTTGTTAATAACAGTAGCCTGAAGCGGAAGGCGAAAGTTAGAATTTTGCGGCGACAGAATTGTAAAATTTGTAATACCTTTAACTGAGGTGACTTCGGCTGAAATGCCTTGCAGGCGTTTAGAAGTAGGAACGATGTCGAGTTGCAGTGAACGAGCGGCGTTGTATGTTAAGATGCTGGACTGAGATCCATTGTCGATCACAGCGCGAAGCGGAACGATTTTGCCGGATGAATCGACAGCATGAACGATAGCAGTACCTAGCAGCGCAGTTTGGCCGTTAAGTCGACATGAAAGTGAATAATCGGCAGGTTGGTTAACAATAATGGACGAGGACGACGAATTTGAAGTAACTACCGGCTTATCAGCACAGCAGGTAGTACAAGAATTAATTGGCGGAGTTGCGATAGTATTAGCTTGAATCGGCGGCGAAGAATTTACAAGTAGGCATCCAGTAGCCGGTGAATCGGTGTCCGGATGTACGGCAGGATGATACGGACTAGCAGTTGGCGAATTATGCGAATTAACAACAGAAGCGGTGGACGAATTAGATTTTTGAGGGCTGCGATCAATATGCAGCAACGTATTGTGCGATTTTGACTGGCAGATACGACAATGTTTATTTGAGCTACAATTGCGGCGATCGTGTCGCCCGAAGCAGGCAAAACAAAGTTTAAGACGAGAAATAATTTTGTAGCGATTATCTACATTTTGTGCAAGAAATTCACTACAGTTGTGAATTGAATGAAAGTGAGATTCGCACGACAGACATTTGAGTGAATTTGATTTGACGAAAAACGAAGGTATATTGTGAGAAACAGAAGACGGTGAAACAGAATTACGATTAATTTGTACAGAATTGGAATCAGCTGTGACCGGATGATAAGAGTCCGGTTGTTCGAGATTTGAATCGCCGGAGTGCGAAGAACTGACATTATCGGTTGACGGTGAAGAATTGAATAATTCGAAAGAGTGCATGCGAGCAGTAACAAATGAAATTAAACTTTCGAATGTAGGTACAGTTGAAGCGGAGTTCGAGTCTTCGAAGGACTGCTTCGTGACCGAATCGAGATTGGAGTATGCTATTTCAAAAAGCAAATATTCGAGTAAATTTATATTTAACAGACGTAAGGCTCCGATTGATGATTCGTGGATATTAAGAAAACCTTTTAACGATTGATAGGACGGAGTGTCAGATTTAACGAAATTGAATATCTGATTTAAGTGAACATTTGCTATGCGCCTTGAGTTGGAGTAGCGCTCAACAATTAAATTGTACGCTAACGTATAATTTTCAAGCGAGAGAGGCAGGTGTTCTATTAGACGCAGTGGTTCACCGACTAATGAGCACCTCAAATAATGGAGTTTTTGAACAAATGATAACTCAGAATTATTGTGAATTAAATCATTGAACAAGCTGATGAAATTCTGGAATTTTGCAACATCTCCGTCGAATGAAGGTAGGCGAATTCGAGGTAATTGTATTAATTGCGAATTAGAAGACTTGACTTGATTTTGTAAAACGATTGTATTGTCCAGAGATTCAATTAATTTCTGGGCGCGATCAATTAACTGGAAATAATGAGTTTCGAATGCAGTGCGTTCTGATTCGAAATCTGTTTCGGGTTGAAGTAATTCGATATTCGTTTGTATTTGTTCGAAGTCACACCAGAGGTCTAAGAATTTGTCAAGTCGTAATTTGACTTGGTTAACTTCAACGTCAGATTGAAGAAAATTATTAAAACGAGAAAGATGATTATTGACAACGTTGCGTTTTTTGATTAAAGATTGTAAATCGTCCATGTTGAAAATAATGAACGAAGACAGCGAGCGAAAAACAAATAATAGAATGTAAACAAAACACAGCTGTTTATTGAATCTAGGTTAGTTGCAACTATGATGTGTATGTTGCAGACGACACGAGTGAAGTGATTCTCTCAGCGCTAGCAGTATCGACGGACAACACGAGAGAGCGAATGAGAGAGAGGGCACGCATGCGCTGAAAGCTGCGTGAACCAGTTAACAAGAAACGAAGGAAAAAATGGCGACTCTAGCCAAATTCTGGCCGTGTCGAAAGATATAGCACTGAACCGATCTACTGTGACGTCAGCATAGCGTTGGTTGATACTTGTATTGAATGAACGCGTCACAACAAACTGATAATGCGTTGCATTTGTTATGCAACCTAGCCCCGTATTTTTTAACTGAATAAATGAAATTGCTTTTAATATTAATAATTTTATTAATGTTTTTATTAATATATTGAACACATGTAAGGCACGAAACACAATAAATGCACAATAAATAACACGATGAATGTAATGTAACACCATGTAACGACGAATTAAACAAAATACTGAAATTGTTGACGATTGAAAAATTAAGACAATAGACTGTATTTCCAAATATGCACTGATAAATATCCTGCCCGCGACGGACCAAAATGTTAGAGCCTTGATGGCAGGAGATTTGAAATTAACCCAAAAATATTGGATAAAACGAGTGATGCGGTAAGCCGACTTGTAACTGTAGGACATCAACCCACTATCCACGACTAATGGCAGATTAATGTAAACTGAAGCATAAACGACTTATTTCGGAGGACCTAGTTTCATTTAATGGCGCCAGAAACCAACGGCGGAACGACTGAATAAGCAAAATACAACGATAGAAAGTACACTGCGGGAGGCAAAGGTAAAACGATAAGTAACTGCTGGAACAGCAGGACATCACTGGTCAACTCAAACACAAAATCAGAAAACGTACAACAAAATAGACTAATTCGCTTACCTGTTGAATGGCCTGAAGTGTAGAAACGGCGTCCACGCGACCCGTGTCCGGGTTCGATTCACACTGTAACTTTAATGTTTGATACGAAAACAAGAACAATAGTAAATGATTATAAATTACACACATAAGCAAAATCACACTTGAAAATGATGTATGGTACATCAGAAACGAACGAAGCATAACGACGATTGCAGAAGCGACGCCATAGGATGGCCGGCGCAGAGAAGGCACGAACAGTCTACATGCCGCAGAATCTAACCAGTGAGTGAGTTGACCGGGAAGAAAGGAATGTGAGTAGAGGGAGAAAAAATACGTCATGAACTGAGGTCACCATCGGAAGTCAAGACAAGTATACAGGCAGAGGCGGGAAAAAGGTTATTAATACAAAATCAGTGTATTTAACGACGATAATAATTAGTAATTATTAGACGGGGGTGTGAGTGGCCTTAACACCTATGTTAATGAATTTTTTTAAATTATTTTGACTAAACTATTGGTAAATGCGGATTAAAAGTTATTGAATTATTTTTTTAGTTATTTCAGTTAGTTTTTTATTATAATATACTGGCAGTCATTAGTTTGTAATTCTTTCGAGACTTCACTCCAAGCAGCAGTTGATTATTTTCTGTTCTTTAAAGCGACACATCCCACAAAATGGCACGTTTATATACACCCGATATTAGTGATTGAGTGTCAAAGTCCGGGATTGAAAAATAATGTACACAATAATGGAACGGAAACATATAAAATGTGAGCTTGCGAGCTGGTAAAATCAAACTAGTTTGTTTCTGAGCAGGTTAGAGCGGTAAGCATTAGAGCAGTACAGCAGGTACTGCTTGCTAATGGTGTGGCCGCGCCTATTATCTAACATTAATTAGTTCGTTCCAACCTGCTTACACGCTCAATGCTGCTACACCCTGCTTACTGCTTTAACCTTCTTGCTGCCTGGACGCGGCCTAACAACTGTAAACAAATTTGGATTGAATATTATTCAATCCTAATTATTAGATATCTAATTATTAAATATTGTCTTAACATTATAAAATCTGAAAAGTTTTATAATAAAAAAATTAACCAATTAATAAAATTAGTAAACAATCAATCAGTTAATTTATAACTTAGCTTGCTTTAATCGCATCTAATCTTACATATGATTTTTAAACGGTTGAACAGTATTGAGTTTCTTCATAATGTACGTTATTACTTAAATATTTCAATAATTGGGCCTTTGGCTTACATAACCTTAAACCGCTTTTGCTGTTCGAGCTCTGGATAATAAGTTTTACAGTTCTACTTCTTTACAATTCAACAACTTTAAACAATGGTTAATTAAAAAGAATAAATTAAAATTATAATCATAAAATACGAACTAAAACATTTAACAAAATAATTTTTTTAACTATTTTATTTATTTTACAACTGTATAAAAAAACTATTTTATTTATTTTACAACTGTATAAAAACAACCAGCAAAATTTTTCGCATCTAAATAAAAAAAACCAACCGCGTTAATGGCTTTGAGGAAGACACCACCCAGCGAAAGCTCTCCAGAGAACGATAATTGTGTTCATTTTAAAACTGTATTTTTGTGTACATAATAAATGTTACAGTTGCGTTGATGTACCATGCTCTACTCCATCAGCGTATCAGTCGTCTGTGCGCAATTCCTGGTAGGTCTGCAGAATTATTCATATTGCATATAAAGGGACTGTTATGATTTTGAAGTTTGTCTCTGAACCTACGGTACAGTTTTAGATATGTGTCGTTGACGTAAGGAACGCGTAAGTCATCGTGTAATGTTCTATTAGGTACGTAACTCGGAAAATTAGTGATCAGTCGTAAGAATTTACTTTGAAAACGTTGTATTCATGAAATTACAGATGGCTTTGCTGCACCATAAATTTGACTATCATATATCCAGACCGGTTGAAGCATCGTCAAGAGTTTTGAAGTCATGGTTAGTTTTGACAGCTTGGGTAAGAGCCTGTATAACTGTTTCAGTCTGTTATTTAAGAGTTGTCGCTTTTGGTTGACGTACTTCTTCCACGTCAACCACCTGTCTAAATATAGCCCAAGTTATCGAACATTGCTTGCGGAAGAGGTTGGTTGAACAAAAATAATTGTGGACACGTTTGTCCACGAAGAATGAAGGTCATTTGGTACGTGTTGTTTACATTAATTTTTATATGCCATCTTCTAAACAATACTTCTAGAATGTCTAGTCATTCTTCTAGAATAGTCAAGGTTATATTGAATGTCGTTTGAAGCGTGAACAGGATTATCAGAGGATGAAATAACAACATTATCATCAGCGAACTTAGCAAGCATAGTAATTGGAATTTGTGGTACATCCGAAATAATGTGGAAAACAAATTAATTAAAGAATATAATTGAAAGTAATATCAATGTAATTTGGTTAAAACAATCTTTCATTAAATTTAATTTAATACTAAAATTTAGATTATAAAATAGTATTTTTTATACGAGAAGAAACCGAATTTACCGGTAGGTCTTCATCTGGGATATGCGGAGATCTGCCGAAGGTAACTATCCGCCAAAACCTCTCAGTTTCTTTTTATCCCATCCCGACTTGCTGCGGAATCACCTTTAGGCACAACTTCATAACAAGCTGGAGGTCCTTTATTAGCTGGGTAACGTTATCTCAGTGATTTCCCTTGTTATCACCCATTTTCCTTCTTTTTGAAACTAACGCAGCTGGGCTTTCATCACCTTCTGGATGAACTCCTCAATGGCCTTCCAGCTTTCTTCTTCTGCAATCATAAAATCATCGAGATTTTCTGGAGAAATCGGTGACCCAAGCTTGGTCCCTAGAACCTCCCTCTTTGGTATCCATCTTCCGCAGTCAAAATTGTATGCAGAGCGTTGTCCTCCCCGCCTCACAATCAAGACAGCTAGCTTCATCTGATCGTCTGAGCCGGTGGAGATACACCCAAAAGCAACCATACTCCGTCAATGCCTGCGTAAGGTAATAACCAACCTCGCCGTACCCCCTACTCAGCCATTTTTTTAGGTCCGGAATCAATCTATGTGTCCATCGATCGGACACCTCTTCATCTCATCTCTCCTGCCACCTCCTGAGAAGTCTATCTCTGGCCTCTTTCTTTGTCTGAGCCATTGTAGCCTCTCCTTATTCAAAAGGATGTTTCCTTCTTTGCTAGGTAGCTCCACGACGGCTAGCACTTACTGCCTCACGTTAGGCTTGGTAACCGTAACCTTGGCCTCAACCTTATCTGCCTTCATCGCAGCATGATTAACAAATAATGGCACGATTAACAAATAATTATTATATAGGTATAGTAAATAATATATAAATATAGATTGTAATATATATTATATATATATATATATATATATATATATATAGTTATGGAAACGATACAATTCTGACCCGGCCAGGATTGTATACCCGGTCGGCCAGAATTGTATCGTGTATATATAGACGCGGTCAGAATTAGATTGAATCTATATAACTGGTCAGAATTGTATTAAATCTATATAAACCGTTCGTTTATCTTATTACTTATTATAACTTTCGTTTATCTTATTTATATTTAAGTCTGTCTTCTTTATATTTATATAAGTATTATTTATATTTTATTTAAGTTTATTTTATATTTAATTCAACTGCAATAGTGACTCGATTATTCGAAACAGTTTATACGAAATTGCAGCTTTTTGAGACTAGTTTTGAAGTTTTTAAATTTAAAAAAGAAAAAATACATTCTCTTGATGGCCTATTATACAATCAACACTCCGTATTCGCGGTTCCATTTTTTGTTACCGTTTTCGGTATTCGCGGTGAACTAAATTCAATATTCGCTGTTTTTAAATTTAAAAAAGAAAAAATACATTCTCTTGATGGCCTATTATACAATCAACTCTCCGTATTCGCGGTTCCATTTTTTGTTACAGTTTTCGGTATTCGCGGTGAGGTAAATTCAATACTCACTGTTTGTTCCGAATGAAAAAGAATTTGAAAACGATTATAAAATGCATGATAAAGATGATCATGAAGGTAAAATGTTCTGTACATCATTCCTGAATAACTTGCTTTTATTACGTACATAAATACAGTACCTACGAAACATCGAGTCGCTGGTTTTAAAACTGGTGAGTATGTATGTTTATATAAATAACATATTATTATCTACGCTACAGTATGTTTGTAGGTATTATGTATCTTCTTCTTGTAGTTGCATTCTTCTAACGAAGATTAGCAATCATCATGGCTATCTGCACCCTGGAGATTATGTATAGGCATGTAATGTATTATGTATAGGCATTGCTTATTAATTTACTAATTCAACTTCCGTATTCGCGGTTTTTGTATGTATTCCTTATTCTCGGCGAATTACCGGAACATAACCCCCACGAATACAGAGAGTTTACTGTACATAATTTCGTGTGTTTATAACGTAAGAATATTTAAAATTACCGTAGTAAAGGAATCGTTTTTAATAAGCAACGCTAGTTGATTCTGCTACTGATATAAACCTATCGTGTCAACTGATATAGGCTGGGCTAACATGTTATGTAGTACTATTTTGTGTATTATTTTAGAGTAGGCTACAGTACAATTTTTTTAAAAGTCGCATCAACATTCTAGGTTAATAGTGACTACTGTATTTTTTTATCTATATATTTTTCAATGTTGGGGATATCGGTGAATTGCATTTTGATCCTACTCCCACAGCCCAGACCCGAGCCGCGATTGTAACCCGGGACCTCTGTTTCACAACAGCTGACGACTGACACCACTAACCGTTTAGTCACGGGGTTGGGCTGTACAATCTTTGTTTATTTTCGTGTTTTCAATTAAAAGCGACCTTTGTACTTACATGTTTTAGGTTTTATTAAGCGCCAAAAAGCCCGCTACTGGTATACTCCTCTTTGCTGTAACAAAGCACAGCGATAGGCGGGAACGATCTTTGGCTGATAAATTACGCTCATCCGTGCCAGGCATTTACACCTGTTCCGTGGCAGCTCATAATAACATTATTTAATGTCTCAGGCAGTCCCGAAAATGAGGTTTTTGTGGCTTTACGGCTTAGTAGAAATTTAGTTTATTCGAAAGCGTCTTGGTACCATGAAGTGCGGCAATTTTTGTTTTAATTTTAACGAAATGCTACATTTTTTTAAGTGACAAAAACGTTATAATTTTGACACGAAAATATTTTTAGCAGAGAAACTAATTTTATAATGGAATGATAGTTCTTTTTGTAACTTAAATAACCGGCGAAAATTGTAACATTTTGAAAGTAATTAATGTAAGTTTCGCTTTCATTATTAATAAAAAGGTAAAACTTATATTAGTGATATACTGTAGTACTACAGGATGTTTTTTTAGTCCTGTTACCTAATTTGTAATGTAATTTATAAAAAGGAAATGCAGGTTTAATAATAAAATTTATTTACTTACAAAAGAGATTTAATAACAGCTATATTATTTACATAATTGTTAAAAAATATGCTCAAAATGCCCACCCCTTGCGGTTATACGCACGCTTGGACTCTTTTCAGTATATTAGCAGAAGTATGTTTAAGAGTTGCTTTAGAAACATTCATGATTAATATGGATTTAAGTTCATCAATAGTGTGAGGATTGTTTTTGAAGGCCTCGGACTTAATGTAGCCCTACAGAAAGCAGTCAGGAGATGTGAGGTCTGAGGATCTTGGAGGCCATAAGCCCTTGTTATTTATTCGACCACCAAAGAACTCTTACAGAAAATCCATGGTTTCTCGAGACGTGTGGCATGTAGCGCCGTCTTGCCAAAACCAGTAATAACGTTCTTGATGTTCAAGGAGGGACACAAATTGGCGCACAATATTCCTGTATACTTCACTTCTTCACTCCTGTAAACTTTTCCGTGGAGAAATGAGCAACCTTGTTTTCACATTCTCTGAAACGTTATCTGTCAAGAGAGTTGGTCGACCACTACGTTTTCTGTCGCAAACACTATCTGTCTCTCGAAATCGGTTTGTCAGCCTAAAAATTGACGTTTTCCGGTGGAGGACACCAACAAATTTAATTTGAAATGATTCTTTTACACTCGCGTACGATTTCGTAGCAAAATATTGTTCAAGAATGAAAACCCGTAGTTCTAGGGTAAAAGACATTCTGTTCGTAACACGACTGGAAACGGCACAAAATTTTACACAACTCAAGGAGAATCAACTCACACTACCGTATCTATACCGGTTGAGTAGCGCTACCAACTTCGTGTCACAAAACAAAATTTCCCTTTCTTAGAAAAAAATTACTAGACATTATCAATTAGGTAACAGGACTAAAAAAATCACTGTACTTACGATTGTGTAGGGAAAGCAAGCGTTAGAAGTTATTACAGTTTCCTAAGCGGCAGGCACTTCTGTCGCCTTTGTGTAACTTACGAGTATTTGGTTGAATGTGTAAGTAAAGGGCTATAATCACGACGCTAGTTTACTAGCAGCTAGTGACTTTGAACATGTTTGATTTTACTAGCGCTAGTAAACTAGCTCGGTGTGAACGTTTGGAAACTATGCTAGTTACTAATAAGCTGCTAGTACTAGCAGCTGGTAAACTAGTGTCATGTGAACCGTCGCCGACACGCTAGTACGTCCCGCTAGTACTGGCAGCTAGTAAACTAGCGTCGTGGGAGTAGGCCTTAATTTTACACAATATGTTTATTTTCAGAGTGACAAAATCATGTTCTTAATTAGGGCAGAAGTTAGTAGAGATGAAAACGCTTACAGATCCATACTTTAAAATTATAACAGGAATCGGTGGCGTAGATAAAAATTTCGTTCGGAGACGTGGGTTCTGACGTACTGTAATAATTCTTATATTTCCTCAAAATGCTACAAAAATTAAAACCCTTCATTTTTTCAAAGGAAGTTTCAACTTATAATTTCCAACCCAGTACTTTTTCCCCTCGTATTGAGCCAATTTTACACCACGTGAGGTGACTAGATGTTTCCGGAAGCTCACATTCTCAGCATTAGGTCACTGTAGGCTTTTCTCCTTTCTTCTGTCCATATGGTGTTCCGTTTTTGCTCTTCATGGAAGCTCTTAAAGTCCGTAATTAGCTGTCTGAATTTGGTTCAGTTCATTTAGTTTTCCGGTTTATTCCGGTTTTTTCAATATTAGGCTATTTCTGACTTCTTTAAACCATTTATCCGACAACTTAGGTCTACTGTTTAGTGTTTCAAAAATTTGTTTTGTGAACCGGTTGTCATCCATTGCCTGTCGGACCTTACCGACCATTCCTGGCAGAAGCATTTGCCGATTTTGATCGCTCGAAACTCTTTTTGGTGCAGAAGAACGAGCCCCTTACACCATTTTTTATTATAGTGGTGGGTGTTTTTATACATGACCTAAAAAGCCGAGTACAGCCAAACCCAAACGACCTTGAAACAAAGGGTGATTTTACAATGATTTGAATAAATAACCAATATTAAAAAAGTTCGTTAAGCGACGCAAGTTTAAATTAATAGTTGGTTATTTAATTTAACTTGGTAGATTTTCTGCTATTGGTAAAATTTACTAATCATTATAATAAGTTTTTCTTTTTTTACATTTCGAGGGGTATCTGGGCACCCTATAACCTCCTTTTATCTACGTACGCCCCTAACAGGAATTGGATGTGGTCTATGGACCCACAATAAAAATCAAATCTTAAAAAATAATTCACAGAACATCCACTGTCGCCAGGTTAACATAGTAAGAATAAATCATTCTTCGGTGCCCTGAAAATATTATAGGAAAACATTTAAATGGAAAGAGGAAAATTACAAAGTCATTCAGTTCTTCAGATCTTTTATTTTTTATACGAAATATGATCAAAGCAGATTTTTTTAAACACAACTATGATTATAATAGTTCTTTAGTAGCGGAATATATTGTTAATACACCAGGACACATTTTCAAAGATTTGGTCTCAATCATCAGCTCATTATAAGGTTCTACTAACGTATCTATTAATTTATTTTATTTAGTTACATATATTTTACGATTTATTACTAAACTAAACTAAGCTGTACAAGTATAGAATATTTTTAACTAAATAACTTATAGGCCTACACAAAAACTCTTCTTCATAAAGAGTTCTGGTCGCGCATAGGAGTATACAGAAAAAAAATTAATTACTTAAATACTAATAACTACTATAAAAATTATTACGTTATTATAAATAGTTATAGGCCTACATAAATAGGGTACAAGGATTACGTTACGGAGTAGTTGACCCAGAATTGGGCAAATTAAATATTTTCTATCAAAACATCATTTTGTCCATTTTTTTCTGAATAAAACGCTGTAATTTTTATTTTAGTTCGCAAAATATAAGTACGCAAAAAACAATTTTCTTTACCTATGTCGCATCATTTATGAGCCCTCGGAGTAAGAAAAGTTGTCCAGTTTTGAATTACCGTAACTCTATTCACGTAACCATGAGAAAGCTGAAACCATAAGTTTGAAATTCGCGCTTTGTTGATATATTATTATCGATATATAGAAAATAACAAAACTGCTCAAATTCGATAACACAGGATCGATCTCATATCGATAGACAAAGCAGTATTGTCTAAACAAATGCAATTTTGTCGTAATGTGCAACGTGGCGTTTGAATAATATAAACAACTTATTTATTGTTACGAACTTAAGAAATAACCGAAAAATAAAATAAGTTTATTAGTTACTTTATTTCAGACACTATTTTGTAGTTATATATAATTAGTTAGTGCGCAGTGTAAGTGGCCGTGTTCAGATGTGTAAAAGTTAGGTTATGACGTGGTAGTTTTTGTTAGTGTTGATTACAATGGTTTGGTAATTATTTGTGAACTTATTATATTTATTGTGTTTTTTATATTCTACTTCTCCATATTTTAAATTTTCATAATGCCACATAAACAAATAACTGTTCAAAAACCTAATGTAAAAGTACAAAAAAGATCGAATCAAAAACAGAAAGTAATAAAAATGGAAACTGAACCACAAGCTGGTTCATCATATGTAGAAAGTAATAAATGTCCACAAGTCTGTCCATCAAATGTAGATAGCAATACAAAGTTTACACAGTGTTATTTGGAGGTATTGCAACAAGTCTAAACATGTAACTTATAGAATTGTGGAATCTGCAGTATCTGTAGCTGTGAAAGAGTACAATTTTGGATAAGCAATAGAAAATAACTCATTATTATTATTACTACATTTTATTTTATAATATTCTATCTATTTTATATGTATTAGTAGTTATTACTAATTTGATATTTTTAAACATATAGGCCTAATCATGTTATTTTATTTCATAATTAATTTTTAATGTTCAGAACAAGAAATAAAGAAAATTTGGTAAATACTACACATTATAGAACTGAATTTTCTCTTCAATTTGAGCCTAAATATTACATTAACGTAAACTAATAAATTTCTTTATATTTCCACTTTCTACCATCTTTAAAATTGTTGTAATCAATTTATTAACTAAAATTTTACTTAAAGATAATTTAAAATAATGTATAATTTTATTATCAACGTAGGAAAATTTTCATTTTCATTCAGAATAAAAAACAATAAATTTAAAGTTAACTACTCCCACGTTGACTACAGATTTAAAAAACAAAATAAAAATGATAAATTCAATTAGATTTTCATAAATATCAATAATAATATAATTTCATTAACAATAGAAAATTTTAAAATTTCTGTAAATTAAAAAAATATTATGATGTACATTTTTAATAGAAAAAAAATGACTTGAACCATTCTATTGGTGAGTCCCTAATGCCAGTCGCTTCCAATTTACTGATTAGTATAGGGTGATCCACAGTGTTGGAAGCTATCTTGATATCAAGAAACAAACTGCTACTTTAGTGCTGGTTTCATAATTTAACTACTGGTTTACATCCTGGTGCATAAACAGTAACTTCTGCAGTTTGGAAAGTTTTTATATTCTAGTAATAACTTTTTTATAGCAGAAGTAAAATAATTTTTGAAAACAAAATGATTAACAAAAAATTAGCATTTTTCTAGTTTTTACCTATTAAAACATAACTAGCAAACAACTTAATGAAAAGCATTAAAAAATTATTACACATAAATAAATAAAGCAAAATAGGCATTACACATAAATATATAACAGATAGGTTAGACTATATAGCAACATTACATAAAAATAATGTTTTATTTAAAACACTTTTGCATAATTTTTAACGTTACTTTGTAACATCCAGTGACACCCTTTCCTCCTTTTGTTGCTGCCGCTGTGGTACTTTTTAATTAATAAATAAATCATTTACAAACTTGTATAAACAATTAAAAAGTGATTAAGCCTTAACTTAATTCTGTAAAACATAAGACGGTCTGTAACATACACAAATAAACAATACAATAAATACATGGCTACTATATACAACTAGTAATAATATCTTATACTAAAATTGCAAGCCAAACAATAGGCCTATACAAAAAAATACAATAAAATAATATGATCAGGAGTTGGCTGGCCACCCAGTGTAGCGATTAGCTTGCTGATTCGTAAACCAAACAGTCTTGGGTTTGATTCCCCAGCTAAGCCTGACATGTTTCAATCACAATTAAAAAAGTGATTAAGCCTACGCTCAAGCTTAGGCTTGTGTAAGCTTCATATTCAAACAAACAAAATATTTATACATTTTACATACAGAAAATACGCATCTTCAAACAAACAAAAAATATACATGGAAAAAATAATACACAGTGGTTAAATCGTACACATCAGCGTTATAATTCACTGGTTTCATTCTTGCTTATTTCTATAATTTGTGACATGTTACCACATAATGTGCACCACTAACAGATGTATTAGGAAATCAAAAGATTTTTTCTTTTCAGCTGTATCTAACGCAGTGTTTCCCAAACTTTTTTTTCTCGCAGCACACTACAAAAAAAACGGCCAATAGCCGCGGCACACCTATTACTTTATGCCATTGATTAAACTTAAGTACTTGATATAAACGTACTTATATCATACTTATACATACTTACTTATAGTCATCGGCAAGGCATTATTTTGTTGGACCGTTTAAATTTAATTTAATTTATTTTCCATGAGTTCCACGGCTCACTTAGCCGGCCTCGCGGCACACAGTTTGGGAATCTCTGATTTAACGCTTTCAAAGATAATCTATAATTGGCCTCTATGTATGCTGCAACTTTAACTTTGTCATCTTCAACAGCCATTGTTTCACTTCTGTCAGCCTTTCCTTTCTTCTGACACTTAGTAAAAATTCGGCCAATCTTGTTTTTCCATTGTTTGTTAACAATTTCCAAAAAGTCGTCACTCTTGGTCACTGCTGACCTGTCACATTGCCCCTCTTTAGAGAAGCCTGATGAAATGATCCACTGATCATGAAATGCTACTTCCATGACTTGATCAAGTCTTATGTCTTTCAATAAATTTCTCTTAAAAGAATCTGACACAAAATGCAGAGTTGGAAGGTTAGCCTTTGAGTGTTTCTCCAAAGTTGCAACAGGTTCAACATGGTCACTATCAGCAGTCAAAGCAAGATATGCCTCACATGACTTCATGTGTTCAGCTAATTTATCCCGCCGATACAAACCTTCACAGTGTGAACATTTTACGTTCAAATTCACAAACTAGTTTATAAAATACACAATCTTTATAGTTTTTAATCTTTAGTTCTGTAATTCTTACTTTTGTAAAAGTATAAGATTAAGATAACATAAGTTTAAGATTTCATTAATTTATTTAACTCATTAAGAAAATATTGTTAGCAACAATCAATTTTGTTTATTATATGTTAATAGTCCTCAGGCTTTGCATTTGTGAACAGATACTTGTAATTATTGTACACAGACAGTATTAAACAAATAAATAAATTTACATTAGGCCAATTTATTTCTGTTTTTGCCAACAAACATTGATTAGTGATTAGTGATTGACAGTGCATTATCATCAAAAAATTAAATTTCAATAAAAATGAAACAAACAACCCTGATTAAATTAAGCTATGACTTAATGAAATCAATTAATCACACTTTCAGAAAAATTACGATTAATTTTTTTTGACCACACAGGTGATTCAAAAGATTTTTCAGACTTTGCAATGTTATGCATTTTTGCGTAGCAACAAAATTCTACAAATTTGAAATACTATAACTGTTAGTTGGAACTATTTACATAAGTTGCAGTTTTTGATGAAATTGGGGAAAAGGTTTAGATAATTTCTGGGCATAAGGTACATTTTTGGACAGAGAGTACATTTTCTTTTATAAGAAAATATGTAGTAATGTTTTGCTATGAGTACCTACAAAAATTATTGAAAACCTCTTGATGTAAGTAACATTTCCAGGAAAATTCTACGGAGTTGGCAACACTGTTGATAATCAGTTTTTAGCAAGTTTTGGCATTTGTTTATTTCATGAGTACACATGAAGGAAAAATTTCAACTCCGAAACTATTTTACAAGTAGCACCGTTTTTGATTAAATGAAGCCAACCAACTCACTCTATGGCAATTTTGAATTGAATGTGAGAAAGAAGAAAAATTATACTAGCTTCGTGGTGCCAATGCTTAGTTCCACTGGCTGCCACTTTTTTACTATGAACCTAATCTAACTAAGTAACCTAATCTAAAACTCCCATGTGCGCATTCATATATTTGATGTTCAAACAAATTTATACTGGTTGCAACAAGCATTACAGCCACATGAACACTGCTCACAAAGTATAAAATCCTATACTAATGACTTCGTAAATTACCCCCTCTCAACAAAGCTGTTACGTGAACTTTCAAAATGCAAAAAAATAAAAACTGTCTGGCCTACATAATGCATTGCAAATATAGTCATATGATCTGCTTAAAGGTAAACCTGCCTGCTCAAAAACAGACTGTGGCTTACTTTACCCACACACCTGTTGTCCATATCTGCACTTGCTACTAAAGTTAACTCACTCATACAAATCTTAATTGTATGGTGTTTGTAAGAAGAGCAAAAGTAAACTGACAACAAGCTTATTGGTCTGCAAACACCTGAACACCGAGTGAACGACTCTTGGCCGACTTAATGGACAACAGAATTCACCATCATCCTACTAGTCAGCACTAATCATCCTTGTGGTCTAAAGGAGAACACACCTAGTCAGCTTGCTGATCAAGTTTACCAGGGTTAATTTAAAAATTCACGTATGACCAAGTCACGACAGCTTTGTATCAAACTTCCCACATCTCTTTTCCTTTGCAATGATTTTAATAATTCCAGTTGCAATAATGTGCCTACAGTTCTTTCCTCAAATATTGTAATAAAAGGAATGAATAAAATTTATATTTTCTTTGGAATGGACCATATGAGGGTAGCGAGAAAGAGTGTAAAAACTAAAAATCTCTACAATTTTGTTTCTTAAATAGGTGCGATATCCAAAAATTATAAAATCAGTGGTGGCTTATCTTAATCAGAATAACCAGCAGTGAAAAAACTTGTTATAATTGGTACATTTAGTCATAAGATGAAAAAAAAAACATTCGCTTAGAGTCAATGAGCGATGTCAGTCTCATTGGCTGGGTGTGATTACGCATTAAGTATATATTTTTACTTTTTCCTAACTAAATAGTCTAAATAGGACAAAACTTCCAATAGCTGGGTATATTTTTGCCAATCATTTTGTTGAGGGCATAATGTTGAGGACCTGAAAGAAAGTCTTGGTTCATCGTTATAACAATAAGTAACTAATTATAAAAAAACTAGCTTAAAAAAATAGAAAATAATTGAAAGTCAATACAAAATTATTATTTCTGAACAAACTACAATACCTATCTAAACATTATGATACCTTTTCATTTGAAAAAAGAATTGTCGAAATCTGCATAGTATTTTCGGAATAACCACTGGACAAACATAAAAAAATCATAGAAACAGTAGCATTGAGAACCTCTTCTTTTTTGTTGAAGTCTGTATAAATAAACTTTTAAAAAAATCAGGTTTACATATTTAATTGGCATTTATTTTATTTCGTATGAAATAAGAAGCATTCAAAGAAATGCAGGAATAACATAAAAAACTTTAGTATCTAGTTGATCTATCTAATAATGAATTTTCTAACGCTCTGTACCTACTATGATATTGTTTTCTATTAACAAATAGAATAAAATGTGACATTATTGACCAGTTAATAAATAATTAATGTCTGGAAACTCAGTAGTAGACCTGATTTAAAAAACATTAAAAATAATGCATTTCATATTTTGATTACCAATTTATGTGAATAATATAAATTGGGTTTGCATTTTTTCCACACATCTTTCTAAGCATACAAAAATAACAGTATCATTTCATTACAAATTCCTTAGAAAACCCCTCCTTTTCTTAGTTCTTAGTAGGTACTAAGAACTGAAATTGTAAAAATATTTTGGGCACTCTATACATAGCTCAGATCAGGAGCTTAAAGTGAGGGATCAAACATCACTTTTCTTTCTCTTCAATTACTAGGAGATACTGTGTGTGTTGTTATTTAAATCTTGTATATAAAATATGTATGAGTTACAGTAATAACTTTTATCATTACATAGGAGAATTATTATTAACATAAATTGTATATCGATGTAAAATTTTGAGTTACAAAAAATACATCTGAAACAGCACCTCTCACAAAAATTTGACAGGATTTTTTTTGTTGGTGGTGAAACATGTTAAAAACACTAGTTACAAATGAAAAAATGTAACTTTACCAGATTATCTTTTGCAGGAGTGAAACTTTCACAGGGATTTGGCAAAGTTGCCAGATCAACCTACTGACCACTTTTCATTTTTTCAATGGCATCTTTGTATTGAAGCACACATCTTTTTTTACATCTAGCCAAGCTTGCCAGGCCAGATTTTCTAGTATCTGTTTATATCATACTGTTTATCATACATTTGGAGACATGCTTGTAACGTCGATAAGATGTTATTATCTACAATGAAAAAACTTATATTATTTAACTGTACAAAATTATAAAGATTACCAATATACTTTTTTTTATTGCTTACCATACCTAATGATTGTAGATGAAAAAACTTGTAATTAATAAGCAAGATAATGTGAGATAATTTGTAAAGCATTAAGCTTGATAATGCGGAAAGTTGCTTTAGAAAGGAAAATGTCGCTGTTTGGAATAAATGCCTTTAAAACAGTTGCTTAATTTTCAATGTTGTGTATTGCAGATGTTACATAACAAAATAATTTGTTACAACTGAGTTTATATTTTAGGTTAAATTCACAGAAATCAAATGACTCCTACTTTTTCTTCAATCTCTATTCTAGTATTTTGTTACTGGCAGGCATTCACAACCACAGCCTACTGCCAGCTGATCTGGGCGGTACTTTTTGTATTTTTCTTCTTTGTATTTAGGATGTATTTTTCTCTATAGTAAGCAACATAAAAAGTGTTTAGATACAAGAACTGCAATAGACAGTAGTTTGCAATTTCTGGAATTTAGTAGTATGCTACTAATTCGAATGGTAACTAAAAAATAATTCATTGCATTAATTTGCTTTATAGTTTCAGTGCAGCGGTTAACCAAAAATATTAATTTCACTGGAAATATCCTGCATAAAATTTGTAAATTGTTTTCAAAACAACTCAATTCATTTTACTTTAATTCTTTCAAAACAACTTTTTCTTTGTAAACAATCAATTTTAAGAAACATAATTATTTAAAAAGTTACTGAAAACATTTTACCTGTATGTTTCTCAACTTCATTACAGTTACTGCTGATAAACATCTGCTGATTTCTGTTATATATTTTTTCGCCTGCAGATTTTTTGTTATCTATTGTGGAGAAAAGTCTCCTTCGCACTACAAAAAAAAACATAATGTAAACGAATATTACAGAAAATAGAATGAATGAAATATGTTAAACAAACTAGAATATCATGCTGCTACAAAAACTGAAACAATTAACTAAATTCAAACAATTTTTTTTTAAATGTGGTTTGCTAGAAATTACAGAAAGGATAAAATATATTCCTGTGTTAACTTGTCAAATATTCTATTCATTCTCAGTGTGTACAAGACTCTACACATTACTTACAACATCACATACAAATTGCCTTCATCTCATTGTAACTTGATGTGAAATAATTATATATCTACATTATGATTCTAAATTAATTAACTGTTATACTTGCCTAAATTTTCATAGTGTTTTTCTATTCCTACATCTCTTTCCCAAGGAAGTGTGCCTTTAGTGTCGTACTTGGGTAATGCCAAGTTCTGGAGATATGTATTGTCCTACGGGAGTGACAATATTTTTGCTCAATTCGATAATGTTTTCAGTCCTTGATGAGTAAACTCCCTGCAATGAAAAATAAAAATAAAATTAACACACTATAGAATTATGAATATCGGACATCAATAGTATTTAAGAAAACTATTTAGTCCAGTAAAAGTATTTATAAACATTATAAATACAAAAGGGCCATGTCACCCCTTGCTGTAAATTTTACAACTGTATCTTAAGTAATTCTCTACAAATATTACTAACATGAGAAGTACACTACCGTGCCGTACGACATATTGCTAAAAGGATTGTACTTAAACTTATGAATTTTATAATGAATACAACATGGTGTTCTAAATTTGTCATACTGTAAATAATTTTTGTAATTTAAATAACAGAATAACTTTTTATATTTATTTGTTGAGCCCCTATTCTAACACTCCAGCATACACTGTTATGTACATTTGTTTTTTGTAATAATATACTTTTGTCTACAGCCAATTCAAGTATTGGTAGTGTATACCAATTCACTAACAAATGGACCGCTTAAAGTATTAAATTCTCTTAAAAACCAATAGATATACACGAGTAGCTTAATTTTATTCAATAAGCTTCAAAACCCTTATCGCGTTGGTGGCTTGGATATTAAGGGCGTCAGTCTTAATCAACAGAAAGCAGTAGACTAATATTGAGGTCCCAGCTTCGAATCCCGGTTGGTCTGGGCAGCCGAACTGTAAGTGCTTTTCTACTATTGTACCAGCAGGATAATCGAGAGATAAAATGTACTGAAAATATTATATCTCTGAGAGTACCACAACTCCTTAAGAAACTTTACAATTACCTTGCTGTTAATTTCACTTTTCACATAAAGAGTAAGTGGTTACTGCAGCACTGAACTCTTAAATACAAAAGTTTATAAGATTAAGGGAAAACTAACAAAATAACGATATAGGCCTATATTATAAAAAAACCATTTCTCAGAATTCAGCACTTCACAACTGAAATATGCTGAAGAATAACCCATGTTTTATTTTTATCTTAAATACTATGTTAAAAATACAATTAAAAACATAATTATTTCAAGTTAACTTACCTTTGGTTTGCATTCCTCATTCCGCCTCGATGTCATTGTTGAAAATTAAAACTTACAAACTTACAAACAAACAGGATTGACAGCAGCAAAAGACACGAGGTCGATGACGCTATCAAACGAATCGTGATTCGTGAACGAGTCGTACGATTGAGTTGGCAACCGCTAGGAGCTCTCTGAATCTCGATGTGTGAATGTGGAGTGGGGGGGATAGCATATGCAGTGTTAAGTGTGCGCCTCATCAGTAGAAAAATTCGACAGAGCGATTTCGGTTGCGTCCGCTAGGTGCGATCTTCATAACCTTGATTAGTAAATCTAAAGGTGGGAGTAATCATGCCGTGCTAGTGTGCTGTTCACTTCCGCACGCAACAACGATGCGTAGCGTCGATGTTGCCAAGTGTACAGCGTAATCTATATTTTATTACACGTACATTTACAATGTACTGTACGTATACTGCAGATGGCTGCGGTTATGCCGAAATATGTTTACATCGTCTAAATAAGAGTCCATTTTATTAAACTTTTATTTTCATTTAGTTTACATTGCTTACATAATTGTTTTCGGAATTAAATTCTCAACAATTTTCTTGGGAAAAATAATTTGATTATTGGTCATTTAACAAAGTTATTGGGCTCGAACGTAGAAGACTGTGTTTTTTCCAATAAGCAACCCCATCACTCAATGAGATTAAAACCATATATGACGTGTAAGTAAGATGTAGAACATCTGGTACAGACCCAAGCCGATTCCTGAGAGATTTTAGTTAATTAAACTTCAACCATCAAATTACACCGATAACCACTGTCTAGTATTCATTTATCCATGTAAAAGGAACTACCTTTACTAGGATATGAACCTAGAACCATCGTCTCCGAAAATCAGTAGTTAAACAGCTGACTCGCGGTGGCGACTTTACTTCTGGACCAATCCGGTAGGTTCTGTTTAATAAAACATATTTTTACTTTCTCTTGCCAATATGAATATGTAGGAAGGAAAGTATTGTTTTCATGTCGATTTTAAAAATTGAGTTTTTACCGGATCTACACGTTTTCAGACCCCCTGACACCCAAAAAAAAAACATGTTTTTAGCGATTGGTCTGTGTGTGTGTGTGAACAGAATATCTCAAGAACGGAACATCGTACGAACTTGAAACTTGAAACTTAAGTTACATACCACTACCGGACCCGACACGAACATTTTCATCAAAATCGGTCAACCGGAAGTAGTTGTTTATTCGTGTAATTTTTTACTTCTTTGCGATTTTCTCAAAAACTGGTCCTACGATTTTTTTTTAAATCGCCTGGTTTACTAATTTTTTTATGCTCAACAAGTTAGGGTAGGCTCAATGTTAGCTGAAATTCTTGGTGAAACCGTTTTTACGTAAAAATTGTATTTTTAAGATTGCGGCTTTAATACGCATTTAAGCGCAACTTTATATAATAAAAGTTGTAGAAAATTTAAAATCTTACAACTTTTATTTCAACCATTTTTTTAAAATAACGCTTAGTTTAGCGGTAATTAGCGATTTTCTGTTATTTTTTCACGAAAACGTGTGAAAAATCGATTCTTTTAAGATTTTGGCCTTAATGTGCACTTTACGATAAAAGTATATATAATTAAATTTATAGGAAATTAAAAGATCTACAACTTTAATTTAAAGCATTTTTCTCTACAGAGCCTTGTTTAGCGTGAAAGAGTGATTTTCCGTATTTTTAAGACAAACTGAGGTTGATTTTCATTTTGCGTCTTTCACTCAAGATTAAAATTAGGTTATGTTTATTGAGGTTAGTTTTTTGTTTATTTCTAATGTTAGGTTTATTGTTATTTGCATTGGCAAGAGAAAGTTGTGTGAGTGTTTCACACCAGATTTTTACCTGATTAATCGGTGCGCACCGCAATAGTACTTGTAAATATTAAAAAAATACAAGCATTAAAAAGGTGATAATATGATTTTTGAAAGCTAACTCTATTCTAGATTCGGCTTCTACGATGCTACCTAATACTAAAATAATTATAGTTCGTTAACAATCATATTGCACGTAATAATACCTATGTAATATTAAATTTTTATGAACAGCGATTTACTGGAAATTTGATTTCTGTGCCGGGAAAAGTGAATATATGAAAGAGACTCTCACTCTCTCTCTCTCTCTGTCTCTCGCTCGCTCGCTCTCTCTCACTTGCAGGAAATCATCGTGGGATTCAAGGGTCGATCAGCTCTGGAAGAACATATTTCATACAAAAGGATTTCAGAGGCTGAATCATTTTCTTCTCCCAGAATAGGTCATCTCGATTTATCTTCTTAACCGAAATATCAATTGGGGTCCATCCAACAAAGAGGCCATACTTTCTTCTGGTCACATGTAGTTGCCTTGTACCTGATAAAATAATTTTTTAAATTGTCGTTTGCGACTATTTCGATTAGCCGATATGCCTATACTGTTAGTTCCTTTTCCTTTGATCACCCTGCATATTAGTTCAAATTCAAACAAATTCAACAACAACCACCCAACACGGTAATTTGCACCTGTCAAAATAGCAAGTAATTGCCACGCGGTGAACACTAGCTAATCGGAAAAATCGACAATGAGAGGTATCTATCATAAAGGCGAGCCCGTAGCAAAAGGTGCCTGCACTGTTCCAATAAACCAAACAAAGATCAGTATATAATTTACTAGAAAAAGTATTCTGCAAAATAAATGTTTTTATATTACCTACGTAAAGATTTTGTTACAGATCTGAGATTAATAAAGTAGTAACATCCTCTTATTTGTGTTTATTTCGAGAATTAGCCTAATTCGACGTTGTAGGATATATCGAAAAACGTAACAAGAATTTTTTTCAATCCGTAATGCAGGTTGTTTAAATCTATATAATGAGATCTAATCTATCTACTGATCTAATCTATTTCTAAAGCCAGCGGCATATATTACAAAATTAAATAAAAAATCTGGTGTGAAACACTCACACGACTTTTCCTTTCAATGTAAATAAGGAACAATATAACCTTTGCTTAATCAAGACTGAACAAAGTAAGATGAAAAACAATCTAATTTTAATGAGGGAATGACGCAAAATGAAAATCTACTTCTGTAGAGTAAAATGCGTATAATTAAAGTTGTAGGTTTTTGATTTCCTGTCACTTTTATTACATACTTTTTTCTTATAAAATGCATAATAAGGCCGCAATCAATTTTGATGAAAAAACCAGAAAATCAGTAATTGCCGCTAAACTAAAATTTAAGATTGCGAACTTAATGTGCATACTATGGCAAAAATATATATAATCAAAGGTGTAGAACATTTAAAAACCTACAACTTTTATTTGAATTGTTTTTTGTATAATCCCTAGTTTAGTGGTAATTAGTGATTTTCTGTTTTTTTTCTATCAAGATTTGTAAAAAATTGAATATTTTACGATTTTAGCCTTAGTATGACAAAAATTTACAACAAAAGTGGCTATAATCAAATTTGTAGAAAATTAAAAAACTACAAAACCACAAACCTACAAATTGACTTTACAAATTTTATTTCAAGCATTTTTCTGTACAGAGCCTAGTTTAGCGTGAAACAGTAATTTTTCCGTAGTATTAAGCTCAACTGAGGTTGGTTTTCATTTGCATTATTCATTCATGATTAAAATTTGGTTATGTTTTCAGTTTTTGTTAGTTTAAAGTCACATCAACAGCTTGATCATTAGGGACTACTGTGGGTTAAAAAACTGTTATGATGGGTTTTGGCACGAAATAATCTTCAGACCCTAGCCGGGAATCGAACCCGGGACCTCCGCTTAGTAGGCTAACGCGCTACCCACACCTCACGTATGGGTAGCCTACCCAAGAATTTTAGCAAACATGGGGCTTACACTTCTTTGTAGAGTACCTATATAAAATGTAGTAAACGAGGCGATTAAAAAAAATCCACGTGCTTATGACCACCCGATAGAAGTGAAAACTTATATGAGTTTATAGTTTTAACACGCGACCTCAGCCGTCGTGGTAGGTTTATGTTGTCTAATCGTATCTAAGTGAAGGTTTTTGTCTCTCATTTTTTTATTAAACTCCTTAATGGGGAAACCCGAATTTGTTACTTTATAACCCATAACAAGAGAAAGGATTAAGACAAATGTTCAACAGGTATTGTCGAACTTTCGTTATCTAACTACGTAGGTACCTAATACATAACAATATTTTGAGTGGAGAATGTGGATTTTTCAAAAAAAAAAAATCAAAGGCTTTAATAAATTTTTTGAAATAAAAATTCAGGTTAATTATGTAAATGATTCAAATTAAATCACAACGAAATGCGGAACAATGCTTGACGAAGCTTTTTCTAGATATTTAAATAAATTCGATTTTGAAGTTCATTTATATTATTTTATATAACAAGATATTTCAGTTTTCATAAATCCATTGTTTCATTCATAGAATACGGACAATGAAGAAGTCCAATCAGAGCAAAATTGTAACTAACTTTATTTGTAATATAACTTTATCAGAATAGAAATAAACTTGATACAATATTATATTTTATGTAGTGATAGCTTGAACGGAGCAAGTGTTCAGTCTCTTCACGTAATTTTGTTAAAAACTTAAGCGTTTTGTAAAATAAATATAATATTAATCTCAACAAAAAAGGTACGAATATCTCGGTTACATATGTTAAAAAAATTAAATACACCGACCAGGAATCGATCTCATGCCGCCCGCGTGGTAGGCGAGCAGTGTACCATTGAGCTAACCTTGCTTATTCTCTACATTTGATTACAAACTGGACATAAAGCTTCAGATAGCTGTAAGATTTTACCCATCCAAAACTATATTCACCCAACGTGCCTACAGAGAAGTTTTCACTTCAAAAATTTTTTAGGAACAGTTGTTCAGAAAATTGCAAAATAGTGAAAAATTTCACAAATAAACTACTACTTCCGGTTGACCGATTTTCGTTAAAATTCTTGCGTTGGATCCTCTAGTGGTACCTAATTTAAGTTCCAAGTTTCAACTTGGTAAGTTATTCCGTTCTTGCAATATTTTGTTCATACACGCGCGCCCACACAAATACACACACACACACTCACAGACCAATCGCTGAAAACTGAATTTTGGGTTCAGGGGGCTTGAAAACTTATACATTCGGTTAAATATATTTTCGGAAAATCGACATAACGATACTCTCCTTCCCTATATATTCATACAGAGCAAGAGAGTAAAAAGGAGCGTAAAAAAAGGCACGAGAGTAGTATTTAAAAATTAAAGAATTTTGCTATCCGAACAATAACAACTTAACACAGAAATAACAATCTGTAGGCCAACCATATATTTTTTCTATACGAACAATATTATCGTTTTCATAATGAATTGAAATTAATCTTTGTTTGGGTTGGGAGAGTGATTAATTTTAATTCTGTCAAAACATACTAACAAACACTCTACATGAGACTATTACACGACCCGGCAACTCTGTATGATCTAGAAATGAAAACACGTTAAGGGGAAATGACCTTGGTGACAGAAAGCCATTATGCGTAAGTAGTTCCGTAACTGTCAACTCGGAACGCTATTGAACGGCTGAAAAATTTGTGCTTGTAAAGGTTTTTTCGATTGCAATACATCGCCGCTGATAAACAAGTAAACACGTTAAAGTTTGTATATTTAGAATCTAAAAGAGATATTCTTTTTACTGATACAGATTAATTTGCGACAAATACCTTCCTATCTTAACAAATAATTTTAGAAAACTTTACAACTTTAAGAGTTTTACTTTAATTTTTTAAAGCTTAAATTTAATGCTCATACAAAAAATTTTAACTGGTAAATAGAGCATATTATAATCTTTAAAATGCATGTCAAACTTTAATTATGACTTGCATAACAACCGAGTTAGTTGTAATCATCTAAACCCTTACATTGAGCGGCGCGGCAGAGGTAGAGCGCACCCTTAAGTAGCTAATCGCGTCCGCGATCAGCTGTGGTCCGACCACAGCTTTTTTTTCCCGACAACCTACCCTCCCGACCGGAAGTACGGAAATTTTTTTAAAATCTAAGGTCCCGGACCCGTGAGGGGTCGGTCCTACGCCCCCAAAATTTTTGAAATTTTCAAAATTATCGAAATGTTTTACAAGCACCTCGTTTGGCGTTAACACATATCAGAGTGCGTAAAATTTTTCAAAAAACACCCCTCTTAGGTTGGGGGAGGGGTGGTTTTTATCTCCTTAACGGTTCACCGGACCTAAAAAGTGTATACAACCTTTTTTGTTCCCCTGCCGAAGTACTTTAAGAATATATAATCAAAAGTGCTGTATGTTTACCCTTGGTTGCAAAAATTCAAAAAAACAAATTTTGACTTTTGTGCATCCGAGTTTCAAGTGATTTTTCTTGCGCCTCCAAAATAGTTTTGAGTCAAAATTTTTGTTGTGGAACGTGTTCATCTTAATACCGAAACACGAGAAAAATTTTTTGAAATCTTTCGTCCGGGCCCCTATGCTACGCCCCTCCAAAATTTTGAAAATTTTCAAAATACGAAAAATCTTTTAACAGCATTTCGTTTGGCGTTAAAAACAAATAGGAACGGCTTGCTTCAAAAAATTTTATACCTGCCCTCTTTCTAGGAGGAGGGCGTAATTTTCATCTTTTAAATGGTTGGTCGTAGCTAAAAAGTGTATCGGACCTTTTTTGTTCTCAGCCGGAGTACTTCAAGAATGTGGTAAACAAAGGTCCCGTCAGAATTGTCAAATGCCTTATCGAAATCTACAAAACCTGGGTGTGTTTCCAGGTCGAATTATACTCTCTTTTCTAAAATTTGTTTGAGAGTGAATACTCCGTCCCGTTGTTGTCGGCCCTTTCCTAAACCTTTGCTATTGTTCCAACAGTATAGCGTCAGCGATTGAAGCCTGTCTACAATTTAATATAACTTGTATTTTTGTGTGTTTGTTACACAGTAACACTGCGTAGTCTCTCCATTTTTTCAGATGTAGAACGTCGTAATGTGATTTTGTAAAAATCTGTCCTTCGCATGTTGGCCTACTGCTATTGTACTTAACTAATACAGGACCTAATTAGATTACTGCAATATAATATGTAAATTCGTTACAAAAATAAAGAAAATATCAAGCAAAGTACTTAAAAAATCAGGTGTAAAACACTTACATGACTTTCACTTGCCAATGCAAATAATGAACCATAAAACCTATGTTTAATCATGAGTGAACGACGGAAAATGAAAATCAACCACTGGAGAACTTAAAAATACAGAAAATCACTAATTGACGCTAAACTAAGTGTTGTAAAAAAGTGTTTAAAATAACAGTTGTAGGTTTTTTACCGTCCTCCAACTTTTATTTTATACTTTGTCATAAATGCATACTAAGGCCGCAAAGCTTTAAAAAAATGCACTTTTTACAGATTTTCATGAAAAAACAGAAAACCACTTAATCGCTGCTAACCTATTTTTTTGTAAGAGTTTGTACAAAAACATGTTTGAAAGAAAAGTTGTAGGGTTTTTAATGCTCTACAACTGATTATATGCACTTTTGCTCTAAAATGCATATTAAGGCAAAAAAACCATTTTTCTACGAGAGAAGTCTTCCCAAGAGTTTTGCAGACTTGGGGCTTACCCTATCTTGTAGATCATAAAAAATGTAGCAAATAAGGCGATTTAAAAAAAATCGTAGGAGCCGTTAGGAGAAAACGTTTTTACGTTTATTTATGAACTAAAAATTTGAAAAAATTACTGTCCCACAAAAATAGGTATACAGACTGTCACATAACTTTCACCCCAGCTATTTTCTTCTTTGTTTTTAATAAAAAATGTATTATTATTTTAGCCGTTTAGATTACCTTAACTGTCAGCTTGAAACTCTACCGAAATAAATTGTAAATTTTCATTCGTAGTACAGATCTTTTATTTTTTCATCTCATTTTTTATAAAACTAACTTTCGAGGAAAATATTTTTATTGGTGGGGGACCTTTCGCACTGCCTATTCTGCCCACATAGTAAATGTGGCACCGATAAGGTATAAAAAAAATAATACTATTTTTCTCGGAATCTAGATGCAGCAGAGTACCGGATAACAATAGTTAAACCCACTTTTTTCAAGACCAACAACAAAATAGGCGGCCAATGTTAACACGAAGCTCCCTCATTTTAAAAACTCACTCAATTTAAAAACAAACTAAACAGACTACGACAAAAAGTAAATACACGGGTTTGATCTGCATAAAAATACGTAGAATGCTGCAATTTAAAGAAAACATTTGGCCTTTTGTAAGTTAAGATTAACGGATGGTTACCAGTTATTTTTTTGTAAACTTTGTTATTTTTTTGATGATGCATGTGCTATAATTAACTATAAATAATACTATTAGTTTTTGTTTATTTTCTCTTATTATTAATTTTATTTTCATGTTACATCATTTTTTATCAGTAATAAAGTGATTGTTTATTTTGATACACTGATTGAAAAGTAAAATTTTGTTTTCATTTTACCAAATAATTCTAACATTTTTTATGAAGCTGTTTATAAATTTAATAATACAACATATATTAATTATCATAAGCATAATTAAGTCAATACGCAAACATTTAAACAAAATACATAAACATTACAAGTAAACTATAATAAAAATAATACAGAATTTCAAACCATTATTTTTTAAGTGTCTTTCTTGATTTATTATCTACATTTATTTATAAATGACAATAAAATTACAAACACATGTACAATAAAACTATATATTTTTTTATAAATGACAATTACATACACACATACAGTAAAACTTAAACATAATTTTGAAAAAAATAAAAGGAGTTAGCTGTCGTCATCAGAAGCACCTCCAATGCAAGTCTCACAGGTAATAATTTGTTGGCTGTGATTTTTGCAGACATTTTTGCCGCATGTACCACATGTAACACCCGTTTTTGAATTTTTATGACTACCGCACAAAAAACAAGCTTTCTTCTGAGAAACAGCTTTCTGAGGCTCGCGGTATTTCGATAGGAAACACGATATATCTTTGGGAAGACACCATAGTTGAGCTCTAATTTTTAAATTTAGCTCCATCATGCTCATTGCGAGATTGGTGAGATAGTTTCTTCTCGCAAAAATTTTTTCTCTGTTATTGGCTAGGAAGATTTTGAACGAATTTATTCCAGCTATGTCAAGTTCTCGGAAAAATACTACAAGCGGCCCACCTTCTTGTTTTCCTCGCTGTTGAATACAACGAACACAGTTGATCTACAGTGTCGACTCCACCTTTTGTCAAGTTATAGTCTAGGATTATTTCAGGTTTCTTACTGTCTGGATCCACCTCATTTAGATCATGCATCGTTGATAGTAGCAGTACTACTTTTTTTCTTTTTCGGGACGTAAGATACAAGTGTCTTGTCGTATTGAAATCCAAAAACCGTGGACCCAACTTCCCTTTATTTATAAATTTATAAATAATAATTTATTTTTTTTCAGTGTACCCAAGAATGTTAGCCCTTCTTGTAACAAATATTCCGCAGTAGTTCGTAGTAATATATCAACACACGTATCACAAAATAAAAATAGAAATAAAAATAAATAACAGTACTACAACGGAAAAGGATGAGCTAAAAATATAAATACATACTAACATACGATATGAAAACAATACTCATAACATAAAATAACGCAAATAAAGCAAGAACAAACATAAGAAATAAAAGGACAAATAAAAATATTCACTTACATTACTGTGCGCGTGGCGGTCTTTAGACCGCAGGAACGATGCTATGCCAGAGGGTTCTCACTTTACACTGTCTGTTGTGAAAACCGGGAGGAGTAGGAAGGCGGTATTAGCGCTACGTTATTCAAAAAATAATAACTGAAGAATATCTTAAGCCCTTGGTCAGCAATTAAAGCGGAAATCCGTGGAATGAAACAATTATTAAATTTTGCGGTCTAAACACCGCACACGCGCGCTTTAGAGGGTTAAAGACTGCAGATTATTACTCAGGAGTTAAAGCATTTGCTGCGTGCCCGATCTACGTTTGGGATTTCAGATTTACTACAATGTCTTTTGAATATATTTGCAACATATGCAAACTATGTCCACGATTTCAAGAAATATATTTCAATAATTCCAAAAACACTAAGCACTAAGAAAATAAATTCGTAGTAAGTACTGGGCTGATTACAATGCAATACAGCAAGCAATACTTGAAAAATGTAGATGTAGCCTACTTTTGGTGAAAACAAAACAAATACAGGATTACTGACACTAGCTACAAAAATGGACCTTAACGGCAGCTGGAGACATAAGCAAAAATTTATTTCGTATCTTACAGGCAGTAATTTGATAGAAAACGTCGTGTAAAGTAATAAAAAAAAAAATTACAATTAATATTTGAAGGGCTGTAACTCAGTTTTAAGGGTAGTTGGGGCAAAACGATACCGGACCATTTTACGTACCTATTAAAGGACAATTGTGAGAATATCACTTTGATCGGCTGGTTAAAAAATGTCAGTATGCGATTCGTTAAGAAATACGAAGACAATGAATCTTTGTAATACTGAACATTGATTTTGCCAACGGATTTGAATAAAAAATGCTTCCCAGCTTCCAGTTAGCTTATTTACACACAAAGTGCCATCAAACTATACATCGATTTTGACCAATTTTTGTGCTGAATAAAACTGTGTATTCGGATCCAGGCTATCTCTCTCGGGTAAAAGTCACAAAATGTTCGACCTTGAATAACTCTTGAGGGAAGGGTATAAGGAAAAAATATTTACTACTTTTCAATGCGATTGAAATCTCTTTTTTGTAATATAGTCAAAAATCGAGCGCGAGTAATTTTGCTTGTACCGGTACTGGGGTGCAAATATTTACCGTGAAACTTGAATAAAGTTTGTCCCAAATGTGTTTCCGGGTAATTTTAATTTGTTTCATGATCATTTCAGCTGTTTGTGAATTACAGCGCTGAGTGAAGTGTTGTTCCTATGAATATACTATTAGAACTGATAGCTGCTCCAGCTACGTAAAAGGCGGTAGAAATAGTACGGATAGAGGTTAGTTAGCATTAGTATTAGTCTAAGCTAGCCTAGTTAGCTAACAAATTACGATAAAAGATTATCAAAATGAAACACCTTTGCGATTAAAATTTCAAATTTATTAATTGTACAGTAAGGAGGCATACATACAGTATACTGAAAAAATACAGTAATTACTTTGAATTTAGAATACGACAAAGAAGCAAGAAAATTAAATTCTAAACAGGACAATGAGATAAAACTAGCTATTTATGCTGAAAACAAGAATAGGCCTACATTGGCGCAGTTAGTAACGTGCTCGCCTCTCATCATGCGGTCCTGGGTTCGAATCCCACTCAGGCACGGCATATTTTCATACGTTACAAAAAATCATTTCATCCTACATTGCATACAGATTCACCCCAACGTTGTCGCTAATGACCGTTGCAGTTGATGCGACGTTAAATAAATTTAAAAAAAAAAAGAATAGGCCTAATGTTATTAGACCTTTTCGAAATTGAATAATGCAATTTATTTCATTTCATTTTTACTCGTATTATTACAAAGACTAAAACGAAACCTCAAATTTAATGGTACAAAAACTAATTTATTTCATAATCCGGGAATGCTTAAATTAGCTACCAATTAAAATTTGTACTTTTTTCTTAGGCTCTATAAGAAATCCTTATTTAAAAAAGTCCCGTCCGGGTTAGCGGGACTCTACTGTAATTTATTTTACCATTCTAAAACAGCTTCCGAAAACGTAAAATTGTAGTTAAATTTCTTTTTTTATACTTGCACATTTAGACGAACGAATCTATACAAAATACCACTATCGACTTTAATAATATAAAAAAATACAGTTGTCGAAGAATTAAAAGCTTAAAAAGAATTAAAAACACCATAAAACTTCTTAAATTAAAATTAAAATGAATTTAAATAATTAATTAATAAAATAAAATAATTTAATTAATAAAATAAAATCAATTAATTAATAAAATAAAATAAATTAATTAATAAAATTAAATGAATGAATTAAATTAAATTAGGCAGAGATGAGAATAAATCGTAAGGTATACATTATATAGAGAGCATACAATTCTGACCGGGGCAGAATTGTATTAACTATCCTGACCGGGTCAGAATTGTATTGGTTCTAGTAGAAAAAGGTCAGAATTGTATCGTCTGCATACTTATATATATATATATATATATATATATAAGTAATATTAAATAAATAAATATCATATACGTTTCAATACATTTTAATGTTCATATTTATATTTAATTTATAATTTCGCGGTAATAAAGTATGTAACATTTTATTCAGTTTCAGAAGTTTTAATTTTATGTCATTACTCCTTGTTAATCGGTTATCTAGCGTTCCTTGCGAAATATTAAAAGTCGTCGGTGGGTTTTTGATCTAGTATTTTTTTACTAAAAAACATTTTTGCGTACTTAACATTGCGTTATATACTTAAAAATTGGTAGACTAGCTACAATCGATATTCATTGACAATAGAAATTTTAAATGGAAGAATTTTTTTGTCAGTAGCTGGGAACGAACCCGGAATTTTCCGCGTAAAAAATTAAAAGTCTAGTAACTAACCAGATTGTCATAAAGGAAACAAACAATTACAATTAATTAAGTTTTATAAAAAAAGAAAATTAAATCTTTTAGAGCCATTTGTACGTTTACCCAAGTATTTTAAAAACACTACTCAGAACTACTAGGTACTGAAACCCTAATATCTCAAGAAAACTTACCTTTTCTCATTGTCCCAGGAATGTACCTACACCTGATTTTCAGGTATTTTTTTAGTTTTGTATAATAATGTAGTTTTAAACGATCTTGTTTTTATAAATATATTTATTTAACCCCATAATTATTTATTTATTTGTTTTACCTCTTATATGATGTTCTAAATTCTGTACCTCTGGCTACATTTTTTCTCTTCTTCAGAGAATTCTATTACCGTCGTGATTTACGTTTTCGTTTCTAAACACTCGTATCAACAATTTTTCAAGCTCCCATTTCTACTTTTACTGACAGAAAATAAAGCAGGATTTGTATAACTCCTATTCGAAGCAAGGTTCATCCCTCAGTTTGATAAAACCCTATAAAAACCATTCCTTTAAAAAAAATAATGGTCAAATGTTTTGCCGTAAGACAATAAAAGATTTCAAAGAATTACAGAGGGAATGAGCCTGAAGGGACATGCGATTGCAAAATCATTTGAAACAATTCTTTTTCCCCAACTCCACAATTCTTACACCTAAAATAATGGCCTAAATCTATACATAAAAATTGACGTATTTCGGAAATCATATTATTGTTATGATTCATTAAAGTTATTTACCGCGTACTGTCCCTCATAATTTTAACTCATGAGAGTTAAATTCAATTTAACTACATGAATAGCCTATTAGGAAGAAATATTCGCTAAAGACAATGCCAATTAAGTCATTAGTGTATCTGTCAACTTGACATAAAATCTCATTATCGACTAATTAGCAAAGTGGATGGTCTGCGTAATTTTATCAACCGATTTGATAAAAGTTAAAATATTTTACTAAAGATAACTAACTAGAAGAAACCACCCGTGAAAAAATGAATTTAATTGCTTACAGACTCGTAACTACGTCTCAAAACTCCTTCTAGTTGTGTCCTTTAAGTAGAATCATTGAAAAATTAAATCAAATTCCGAAGAATGAATCAGTTAATTTATTTTTCTAATTATTTAACATAAGTTATGTAAATTAATTATATTTCGATAAGGTTTAATCTTGCTCGTAACGGGCAGGTGGAGTGTTAAATTAATTACACTCGATCTGTTGGTTCCAGGGCTACAAAAAATAATTTTGTTTCTTATCACATCGTCAGTCAATTATATGACTGAACTATTTAAGAACAGAAGAGGTAGAGGTGTAAAAGACACTAGTCAGAATTATCTCATCTGAGAGTAATGAATTTCACTATACATTCAGACCCTGTGGTGAATGAAGTGAAGGTGTCATTTGCAGGGTGGAAAGTGGGTGTTTTTCGAAGGGCCAGGCAAGCTGATAAGTATACTTTGGCACTCAGGGAGGAAAGCAGTAGTAAACCACCTGACTTCTCGTTTTTACGTAGTAAAAAAACCTGTAGAGGTTCAAACCAGTCTTTCGGCTGTTGACCTAAACAACAAAGGTCTGATCTTTGGTCCAACAAAATAATGAAGCGCATACAAATTGTTTAAGATTTAAAAAAATTACGTCTACATATTTATGTAACCTACTACGTACGCAATTTTGCCATGCTTTGAGACCTTAACGTAGTCACACTAGGATTACAAGGAAGAGACTACGATAAAACATCTGTATACTCAGTTTCACTCAAAATCCGTAAACCTCATGAATCCAGAGGTACTAACATATTTACAATTACATCTATTAAAAATCCACGAAGAAGATTAAAATTAAATTAAATACAGAAATAGAGTTCTCGAAGAAAAGACCGTTGAAGGTTAACGCTAAGTGACTTATAATCTGGTAATAACAAAACGAAACACTCAACATTTGTACTACTGCTGGGGTTATCAATTGAAAGTCGTAATTAATTTTCAATTTAATAATTGTTTAATTAACCCACGATCAAAACTAAACGTCTGTTCAAATTTTTATATACTAAATCCTTTTGAGATCAATCTGGACTTATGGTGTTTAGCTCTTTGGAGTAGCGGCTGAGAGTAACTTAAAGTAAATCCAGGCCTTTCAATCAAAATTCTTAAGATTTGCTTCTGGCGCTCCTTTTTTATTAAGCAATAAAACCCTCCACGACGATTTCAAAATTCCGACTGTAAAGGAGCAAACCGCGTCCTTGTATAGTACATTTTACGAACGACTAGATGACCATTCAAACCAACTAGCTTTTGAACTAGTTACAAGGAACTTCCCAACTGTGTGACGTCTAAAGCGAAAATGGAGTAGAGATCTCTTGGTCTGAATAACGGACCCGTAGATATAAACGGGTAATGTACCACCGGGTACCTCTTCTCCTTAAAGTAAATTCCCCACCACTATTTAAATATATACGAAAATTGTACAGCTCAATATACAGACCGTAATAAAAATTAAATACAAAAATTTTAATGAAATATAAGGCTTCAAAAGTAGACATTTTGCTTTGGTGCAACGTTGCGCTCTTATAATTTTCATTTTTGTTTATTTACTCATATGCAAATAATGGTTATATTTATAGTTGTCGTTTTCAGTAACAAATTAAAGCAACAATTAATTGATAATTTAATAAGATGCTACGTAGAAAAAGTTCTAAACTACCAGGTTAGTCATAAAATGAAGTAAATTGAATACGCTGCGTTTATTCTCGACCATTTACCAAGCTTAACCGGTATTAAAATAAATCGAATGGTAGGTCCATTATTTTAATACCATAATTTCACAAATGATATCAAATAATGAAGGTGTGTAAAAATCACGTGGTTGGATTAACATAATTATGGGAGAGTGTTGGATGAACCAAGGTACTATTGATCTAGTGTCCGCGCAGACGCCAGAGTGGTTACCGCGCCACTGGCGGCCAGTTCGAGCCGAGAGCGATGTCGACGCAGCGGCCCCCGTTTGCCGCCTTTACCAGCCGTCTCCGGACACCGCCCCACAGCTGTCTCCTTAACACTTTACCACGTTAACTGACCTTGGGTAGGTTTTTGTCAATCAATAATTTGATTATTTATTTTCAATTAAATTTGATGGTTTTTCATTTCATTTTACAAGTGTTTACATTAAAACTAATAATTAAGTTTGCTTATTCGAAATGTGCGGAGTGACGGCGAAAAGTTCTACTATCTGCTACATGCAACGTGTTCCTCCTTCTGGATAACAAAAACTACTTACATTATTGTTAAATTAAGTATTAATCAAGTATTTATTTTATAATAAAGTTTATTTAACTACATTTATAGTAAAATTTACTTTAAACTTTTTTTTCTTAAATATAATATTTTTAAAACTTTCGGTTTAATTTATTTATAACGTATAAACGTGTTTGTATAAAAATTTATAATTTTATATACCACATCCAATAGAAAAAATGTTAAGTACAAACAATATTGTTTCTAGAATTCAGGGAAATTCTTATCGTCAAAGTATACTTTTTGAAAGGAAATATTTTTTATAGCTATGCCTGAATATTTTGCCATAACTTTTTTAAATACTTTAAATTGATGTCGCTAAAAGAATTAAAAAAAGAATGTTCTTTAATTTTAAGTGTACACAATGAATTTTTAAATTAAATTATTAATTTTTAAATTGAATTATGAATTTTTAAAAGTATTTTCCTAAAAGTTTCTTCTGAATTTTCTAGTATAAATCTACAATTCGTTTGGAATTTTGAATCTTTCAAAAATATATTGACTTTAGAATTAATTTGTTTAATTTGTAGTGAATTTCGATCGGAACGTTTAAAAATTTTATATTATTACATTTTTCCGTGTACAAATGTTCTTAAAATTTATTTTTTGATACATATACCTTTACTTTTGCTATATTTATAATAAATACATTTAGAATAGGAAATATTTATGATTTAACGGGAACATATTTTTAATAATAAAAATGATTAAGTGTTTTTTTTAATCATACATTCTTACTGTTTATTAGTGAAGAAATATGTTCGTACATTTTTCAATCCCATCCGAAAATAAATCACGAGATTTTAACTTAAAACAAATTACGCTCATAAAGTACTATACAGAATAAACTTCATTCTTGACACATATTTAATTTCAATTTGAATTAAGCTTATACATAAAATTAAAAATTGAGGAATATAGTAAGTTAATTAATCACTTCCTTGTATATTTTTTTAATAATTTTCACAAAAAATAATTATTACTTTTACTTATAAAACAATTAAGGATAATTTACGAAACATAACATAATCTTTATCAGATTTTTTCGTTGATAATAAAATATATTATCAAATAATTTAATATTTAAAAAAATAATTAAATGTATAAATTCCGTGTTGTAATATCAAAAATTTAAACCAATATGTAAGTAAATTAATATAAATCTGTTCAGGTTTGATTTTGTCAAAACCGAATAATGTATTTAGCATCAGAAATCTATTTAGGATTTTTTAAATAATTTTTCGTGATTAAATATTTTTTTTAGATTGTTGAAATGTTTTAAGTTGGTTTATCAATATAATTCTTTATGTCGTTTACAGTTATTTTTATTCTGCACCCTTATCATGTTTAGAACTTCAGCTCAATTTCTATTGATATAAATTACCAATTTTTGAATTTAAATTCATGATCATAATACTCAAGTTCATAAATTCAGAATTTATGGAGGGAAAAATCGATGTTAAAATTATGTAGGTGTTTCAATACTTATATAGCTTACTATAATGTTACAATTCAACCCCTATTAAACGTCAGAATAAACCGCCCTAATGTACAACAACTGTTATAATAGTTGTATTGAAATATAGGTTACCAATCAATAAAGTTTATAAATTCTTTAAACGTATTTAGTAATAAATTATATATATATTTTATTAAACTACTGTATTCCATTATAATTATTATACCAAGTTCAATTGAAATTTCCTTGTTTCTGATATTAATTCATGTTACCGAACATGCAATGTACTTATCAATAAAACATAATAGTTACTAAAGTACTCACAAAATAAATTAATTAAAAAAATAATTTATTGTATAATAGTTTTTATTTCAGTTTATAGTAGCCTAATAGTCGTTAACCCTCAACTGGTATCATGCGGTCTGTGAGACCGCTGTCATTTTTTACCCCTCCAACACTTCCCTCTCAATGGCCCGACATCACGTATATTTTGTATACCTTTCAACTGTTGTTTGAACTATGCGTGATCAAGATCGTTTTCGGTACGAGCTAACAAGTTGCGAGTTATTTGTATTTTGTTTTCTACTGGCGGTCTCCTGGACCTATGATACCAGTTGTGTAACTTTTTGACGACTTTAAAACCAAGTAGTGCATGGATTGTTTAAAGTTTTAATGAATATACAATAATTTTTCATACATCATTTCTTTGTTTAGTACTATTATAAAATATTTTCATATGTAATTTTATAAAATTTTCATTATGGATGATACATTTAAAATTTCTGAAGCGGCTTCAACACAACTAGATCCATCACGTAAACAAGTTGTACGTGTTAATGATGTGAATTTTTATTAACATAAAAATCTTTAAATTTTATTGTAAATAATCAAAAAAAAAAAAGAATAAATTTTAATAAATGTTTGTCAGAGTGTACTGCCCAACAATAGACATAAATAGCAAAACTCGGAACCAAAATGTAAGTTGTACATCATAATTTTGTAAATAAATTTGTCTTTATCATATTATTTACTTATTTATTTATAATTATTAGACCACAGAATGTTTCTAGGGCCCAAAAATTTTATTGTTCTGTTCAAAATGGAAGTAAAAGTCAAAAAAATGCTTAGTGTTCGTTTTTTTACTTTTTTAAATAGTAATTTTGCATTTATGCTAAGTATTTTACATTTAAATCTTCGATTAAACATGGTTTTATAAGTTTAATATTAAAACAAATTAATTAAATGAGTATGAAGAACTTAAAAAAAAAACAAATTTGGAGGTCTGTCAGACCGCTGATACCAGTTATGTCACAAAAAATGATGATACCAGTTGAGTGTTAAGTTCCCGTTAATTTAAAAACTATATTTTATTAATTTTATGAACGATTTTGATGATAAATCTGCGAAAGTTTTAATTCTATGAAGTTAAACATATATAATAACTCGAACTGGAATGAAATTGATAACGGTTGTTTTACCAATAATAAAATTTTTGGTAAACTTAGAATTGACATTGGACAGAATGAATCATATAAAAATTTGTAAAATTTTATTTTAATTTTTTTTAAAATATCGTTACCGTATATTTTAAGCTGGTATTTTTTATTAGAAACTGTAATGTACAATACAAACACATAAATGGTTATAGTTTGATAACTTATAAAAAAAAACGAATTATATAAAAGTATAAAAAAAATTAATAACAAGGTTTTAAGTAGAATAGTAAATTAAAAAGTGAATTAAATATATTTAATTTTTTGAAAAAATCATGTATATGCAATATATTGAACTTTTACAATTAAAGAAAAAAATTATTTTAATTCACTATTGAAAATAAATTTAGCAAATGAACAATGAAGTGAGATTGTTGTTTTGTCAATTTAGTCTAAATGATTTCTATTCCGTTGCCGTCAAAGCCGGGGTCTCGAGTTCAATTCCCGATCAGGTTTGGCATTTTTTCTGCACTCATCTTTACTTATTATTCTTCTTACCGTCTGCATTAGCAGAAATTACATACGTCAGACGTAAAGCCAAAAAAAGTCTTCCAAGTCATTGTAAAATGTTTATATCTGGGTTATGGATACGATTATTAAACTAAGAAAATAAATATTTTGTGATATAAAATTTAAAATAAATAATATTATCATTCATCTGGTTATACGTAGGGCCTATGTGTTTTAAAACTAAATTGTAAGGTAAGGCTCAAAGTTTTAAAATAAAAACCGTTGTATATAGATATAAAAATGTCAAAAGTGTATCGTTACGTTTGATTTATACCTTTGTATGATAGTTTTACATTAAATTTTTTTTTCTTTTTTGGTCAGCATTGGACCACTTTAGTTAATATTGTGTAAAATTTCCAGAATTTTTCCCTTTTTTAATCAGTTCTCTTTCATCCTATCAATCTTCTTTTTCTTTCTTCGTTTGAAAATATATTTATTTTTATTTCTACTAATAGGTTTTTAAATTCTCTAAAATAGTTTGGGTCTTCTAATGTGATATTTAGCGGTTCCATATCTCTTAATTTCTCGGAACCTTTCAATAGGACTTTATCCCATAGCTCTTAAAAAGCATTTATGTAAATGTTAAAGTGAAAATTTAGAACTTATTTAAAACTTTCTTATATGATTTTATCATTGTTCTTGTTGTACCTATTACCGGATTTTAAAAATAAAGAAATTAATTATATAATTTTGTAAAGGTTATCTGTTGGTGTATACCAATGATACACGGACAGTACGCGCAGGCGTTAATTGAGAGACTTTTGAAAACCCTGGGAAAACCACCCGGGAAATCATAAATTAAATTTTGTTGTGACCATCTAGATAATTCCACACTAGATGAAATTTCATGAAGATTTGAAGGTCCTGGGTTTAATATCGGTTATAGCGGATTGTAATTTATTATTATTATGTTAATATGTGATCTCAGCCAATAATGAGATTACAAAATTTTACAACTTCAATTTATATTATTTTTTTTTTTTTAGTTGTTCGGTTTCATGAGTTTTTCTATTACGTACTTTTTTTATTAAGTACAGTATTATTTTCTTATCAGTTTATTTTGAAAACAGAACGGTAGGTAAGTAAGGAAAAATAATAATTAATTTACTTTGCTAAATTATTTTTTGTTAGTTTTGTTATAGTCGCAAGTAGATGTAAAAAGAGGGTTGAAGCACATTAAAAAGGCATTTAAATTGGAAACCCATTTCGCACTTGCAGAAGCATATTTTAAGCGTTTATTACAACCCAACGGTCGCGAAGTGGCCAAAATCAGGAGTGTAGGCGTGACGAGCAATATAAGAAACAGTCTGAATCTGAGTCTGAGTGAAATAATCACTGAGGGAATGGAAGCTCACCTCTACACTATGGAGGCAATCGAATATTTCAATTAAATACTATAATTTTAAAAGCTTTCAGTTTGAGGTCGTATATTTATTCATTTTTTTAAATACAATAGTCCAATAAACCCTTTGACATTAGCAACCCCAAACTTACTGCAACCCCTCTGATGCTATCAATAAGCACGCGCCTTGCGATGGCGTGATTACTAGTTTTTATTTATAATAGTAACGAGTGATGAGTTCTAAAATGTACTACTTTTAAGTATAAATTCTCTACTTTATAATGTACGATTGATAGGTTCTCATTATATAAATTACTCCGTACTTTCTTAATCGGTTAGTACCTTATTTACTTTTGAGCATGACCTGATTGTTCGAGCTTGTAATACGGTATTAGAAATCTTAAATAACTTATAAAGAGAATAAAACTCAGGGAGAAAACTTATTTCTAACTTTACGTATGTGGTATATCTGACGCCAACAATATCGATATTATATCAACAGATGTCTTGTTACCACCAATAATCGATTGTTCTCATTTTTTTTAAAAATTATATAATTAAAATAATTATTACTAACATTTTTAATTTTATTGTAATTCTATTGTTATGCAATTTTATCATTAATTAATAATTATTACTAACATTTTTAATTTTATTGTAATTCTATTCTAATGCAATTTTATCATTAATTAAGTAATTGAATTTTCATTTCTTAAGTTTTTCGACAGTTGTATTAAAACAGGAGTTTATTTTACTTTATCTATATTCAAATAATATAAATAATAATGTTTGTTTGTACGAGGTAATCTCAAAAACTACGTGATCGACTTGAAAAAATATTTCACTGTTGGAATACTTAAAGCGTTTCCTGAGTAACATATATGCTACAAGGGATTATGTAATTTTACAATTTTAAAAGAAATTTGTAAATGGTAAAATAAAGCAATATTTTATTGTATTTATTAAGTTTTGGGTTGCTTAGGATGATTAATTCTTCTATCAATTAATTTTATACCATCTACTGTACTCAACGTGATGTATTAAGCAATGAAGTATAATACAATAAGGCAGGATAAATTAATTTTTCCATTGCCGAAACAATATTTAGAAGTTTGATCATTAAGTGCCGTTTAATTTATATAAGGGTGTACAAAAAGTGACAGCCCTTTTTCGAAAACTTGCAGGCTTAAGCCTGCCATTGCCAACCAAAATTTCAGCGTTATAGAAAAATAAAATTTCCTGTTAAAAATATTCAAAATAGTTTTTTTTTAGTTAAAAGTCGCATCGAGAGCTTGGTCATTAGCAACTACTGTGGGTTTGGGTACTTTAACGGTGGTTTTAATGTGTTACAATTTCCAGACCCTAGCTGGGAATCGAACCCGGGACCTTTCGTTTTGTAGGCTACCCCGCTAGTCACTACGCCATGGAGGCGGTCTCAAAATACATAATATCTTTAATTTTTATTTCAAATTATTTTTTTGTAAATGTTCGGTTATCCGGACGTTGGCACTTCATGCATAACTTACGGACGTCCGGTTAACCGAATGTTAACACTACGTAAAATAAATCGATATCCCGTTTTCCGGACGTTGGTACTGAAAGGGTTAAGGGATTTATAAAAGAAAACGAAAGAAATGTATCTATTGAACCAAAAATACACAAAATAAAATACAACTTGGCACCCTACAACTTTAATATTTCATCATATCACGAAACAGAGTAAAAATAGGGGTTTCCAAAATTACAGCTTTGAAGAAAAAGTTTTGTCTTTAATCTTACATCTACCACTATACACTAGCACAATCTTTTGATTTCATCTCATTTGCCTGATATGGTGCAGGAAGAGTTGAAGGATTCCCTAAATTTTCATAAGTTTTAATTAGTTAAAAAGTTGAAGTATTTAACATAAAAGATCTCTATACCACAATTGTTAAATTTGTCTTAAATTAGGAAACTCTCTGATATATTTTTAACAAGTTTGTCTGGGTGTACGTTAGCTTGTTGAATAGTTAAAAAAAATTTTTGGTTTTATCTTTCACAAGATCATTATAAAAAAATGTTGCATTTGAACCATTAAATGAAGTTCCAGTTGCGACCTTCCGAAAGTTTTATTGGAAGGCCTAAATTCGTTTTAATGTTATTTGACCTGCTGTTCCAATATCTCGATTCTGTATGACCAAATTATTGTAGCATTGATTTGTATGGTAATAATTTTTGCCGTAATGGAAAATGTGATTGAGAACGTAAACGAACACCAATAAACAATAGTAACTAATAACCAATAACAACAATATAACCAATAACAATAACCAATAGAACAACAATATACCAATATAACCAAACCAAGCAAACAATATAACCAATAACAATAACCAATAGAACGTCAATAAAGTTGTTTGAGTCTGTTCTTTAGTTGTGGTCGTTTGATTTTGATGTGGGTGCTCCGTAGTAATATATAATATAATATATATAACATAATATAATATAATAATATTGAAGAATATTTAACATAAAAAAATAAAGTTCTACAGTTTTTACTTTCTAATACCTATATAAATATAATAGGAAGGAAAGTAATGTTTTCATGTCGATTTTTCGAAATCGACTTTTCACCGGATCTACACGTTTTCAGAACCCCTGAACCCAAAAAAACATGTTTTTAGCGATTGGTCTGTGTGTGTGTGTGTGTGTGTGTGTGTGTGTGTGTGTGTGTGTGTGTGTGTGTGTGTGTGTGTGTGTGTGTGTGTGTGTGTGTGTGTGTGAACAGTATATCTCAATAACGGAACATCGTACGAACTTGAAACGTGAAACTTAAGTTAGATATCACTAGAGGGCCCGACACGAACATTTTCATTAAAATCGGTCAACCGGTAGTAATTTACTTGTGTCATTTTTCACTTTTTTTGCAATTTTCTCAAAAATGGCTCCTACGATTTTTTTAAAAATCGCCTCATTTACTAAACTTTTTATGCTCTACAAGATATTATAGGCGCCATGTCTGCTGAAATTCTTAAGGAGGTTGTTTTCTCGTAAAAAGATTGTTTTTTTAAAGATTGTAATATGCATTTTATCGCAAAAATGTAGCTAGGGCCTATATAATAAAAGTTGTAAAGAATTTAAAATCCTACAACTGTTATTTCAAATACTTTTTTTGTATAACGCTTCGTTTAGCGGTTATTAGCGATTTTCTTTTTTTTTCTCACAAAAACGTGTAAAAAATCGACTTTCTTAAGATTTCAGCCTTAGTATGCATTTAACGACAAAAGTGTATAATCAAATTTATAGGAAATTAAAAGATCCACAACTTTTTTTTGGAGCATTTTTCTCTACTGAACTTATTTTAGCGTGAAAGAGTGATTTTCCGTATTTTTAAGCCAAAATGACGTTGATTTTCATTTTGCGTCATTCACTCTGAATAAAATTAGGTTATGTTTTTAGGGGTTAGTTTTTTGTTTATTTCTAATGTTTTATTACTAATATTAGGTTATACTATTGTTAATTACTTGCATTGGGAAGAGAAAGTCGTGTGTGTCTCACACCAGATTTTTTTTGGTGATTATCCCCACTTAAGCCTTAGCTTATGGGAAGGTATATGAGATGATATACAAATGAAACAATTCCAGACCTGGCCGGGAATCGAATCCGGGACCTGTGGCATTTTTACTGATCACTACACCAAAGGTCCGGCGAACTTTTTAAACTACATTAAGATTGGTACTCTCATTTAGTCAATATAATATTACAGGTGTTGAAAACACAAAAATTTCCAGGGAAAATTTTTATTTATATAATGAACAATGAAATTTTTATATTATTATAAACAAAAAAAGCTTCTTTAAAATATTTGAATGCAATTATCAGTATTAGTAATAATATAAGATTAGTAACAACAAAAAATACCGATGAATGTGACAAGAAGTGAGAGGGAGTTGCTGGTTTACAGTATAGAGTGAGGAAATATTGCTGTGGTGTAAATTTTTGATACGGTGATTTCTCTTTACTGTTTTGATCCCTGAAGCCAAACGAAATGGTTATTCATTATTATTCATTCTGGAACCACAGTTATTTCACCGGTTGAATTCGAAAATTAGATTAAATTCGATTAAAATTCAAAAATTTAGGTTTTTTTCAACATACCCTTTAGGTTTCTTTTTGACAGTGTCGTTTTCGCTTCTAAACTACGAGTACTAATGCAAAAATAGATAATAGAATTTTGTCAAAAATGGCTAAAATGATTTTGTTAAAACTTCCCACAGCTATTTCACCGAATGAATACAAAAATTAAATTAAATTTGATTAAAATTCGAAAATTTTAGGTTTTTTCAACATACTCTCCAAGTTTCTTTTTGAGATCGGCCTTTTTTCTTCAAAATTACGAGTCTTTATGCAAAAATAGATTTAGAATTTTGTCAAAAACTGCTAAAATATTTTTGTTAAAACTTGCCTCAATAACTGCATTTTCCGTACTCATTAAGTCTCTCTGTATGGTTAGTATATTTGGAAGCTTTCTTTTTTTTTGAAAAATAGAGTTTTCAAAATTATTTCTTGCATTATAAGAAATTCTGGAAAAATTCACATAACAAAATCTGTTACATATAATTAAGTAATAATGCTATGACATTTTTTTGTTATACTTCTTTGGTTAGCTACTGTTTGTATCCGAATACGAATCGGTTTCTTCTACAGTTACTAGGAAAAATGAAACGTAGAGAAAAACTTCACGGACAGAAATAAATTATTATTAATATTTTTATAATCTCTATAACCCAAAATTTGTTTGACTTTTTAAAAAAAAAATCATTAAAATTATTTCATTTTGTATTAAGTCAATATTGGTAAAAATCAGAAAGTGAAATGTTCATCAATGCGAAAAAAGGTGAGAGGTAGTTGAAAGTTATTTAATTTTTTATTTACTACTAACTGAAAATAGAATGTTTTAGCAAAATTGATATTGCGTTTCAAATTTCTTTATTACTCGGCCATTTTCAAAGGTTTCACTATAGTAGGTAACTTTATTAAACAAAGGCAATGTATTTTGGGGAGAGATGGATTATGTTTCGTTATAAAAGTTTTTTCATTTTAGAAACGCTTCAGCCCAGCTTGGTAATTAGCGACTAAGTTGGTTAGGTAACAATATCGGTTGGTTTTAACGTGTTAAAATTCCTAACTTTAGTTTTTGCCGCACCCGGACTTTTCACTTTATAGTTTAACGCTTTAATACTGCACCATGGAAGGGGAATTTTAAAGTAATTTTTTTTGGCTTCAACTTTATTTGAATTTACAAATGTACAATTTTTTTTAAAGCACAGTTAGTAAATGAAATGGAATGAAAGAGGACTGCCGAGAATGTGAATCGACCCAGTGACCAATTTCGGTGTGAAAATTTGCAATGAATGTGGTGCCAATATTTTGAATGATAATGACTTATAAACTATGATGGATGATTTTTTTTTCTTATGAAAAGATTTTATTTTTATTTTATGAAATGAAACTGGCATGAGTAGTTAAATTGAAATGCTTTTTTTATGGTGGTCGGAGAAGTTCCCAATTCCACCTTCGTTTCAGTCGTCTGTTAACAGGGAGATCGTTAGTAAAAGAGATTAAACATTTGGATTTACGTGATCAATTGTCTTTGTGTGTAATGAGTTGTATGTTGCGTTTAAAATGTCTCGAACCGTTGATATTTTCAGGTCTTTGAGAAGGGTATGATTGGTTACGTAAAAAGGTGCGTTCGGTATTGCTCTAAGTGCCTTTGACTGGTGTCTTTGCAGAATATTCAGTGTTGTATTGTGACAGGCTCAAAAAAGTGGTCTACCATATAGCCAAATTGGCCGTACTAGTGATTTATAGAGGATGAATTTTAAGTGTAGAGGTAGCGAGGACTTGCGGCCTAAGACGCCATACAACATATGAAATCGTGAGTCTGAGATTGCTCTGACGTGTGCAACTTGTGGTTTCCACGTGAAACGTCTGGCAAGTATTAAACCAAAGTACTTAACTTTGTCTGCAACTGTAAGCCTAGTATCATCGATGCGTAAATTTGGGCAATCAACAGGCCGAAGTGTGAAAGTTTAAAAGTATTTAAATTAGATATAGTAACGAATGTAAATTTTGTTTTCATATTTTTGGAATTTAACACGTGGAAAAATATTTTGATGTCCTAGCAGAAATATAAATAAAAAATATGGAATAAATATTTCATATTTCTGACTTGTAAAAAAATTAGTGTAACATTGAACTGTGATAAAAGTGGAAACAAAAGAGATTGGAGTATTTCAACTGCACTTTTGACTTTTGTAATGTATCGAGGTCAAAGGTATACCCAACGGGATTTTGTTGCCCCACACGTTTTATTTTACGAGCTGGTCGATAGATATTTTGCGCGACAGCTTATTTTTAGTTATGGATTTACTACTAAACTATAATACTAGTTTATTTTATTAAATTTATGTTATTTAAACCAGTAAATTATTATATATTTTGGACTCAGTATTCATATTATATTATTAACAATATAAGTTACTGTAATTAATATTTTCAATTATTATTTCCTATTATTATGAATCATTTTAAAAATGTTTATTTTTACTTTCTCTTGCCTATATGAATGTATAGGAGGAAAGTATTGTTTTCATGTCGATTTTTTGAAGTAGAGTTTTCACCTGATATACCCGTTTTCGGAACACCTGAACCCCAAAAACATGTTTTTAGAGATTGGTGTGTGTGTGTGTGTGTGTGTGTGGGTGCGCGCGCGTTAATATCTTATATAATATCTAAATATAATCTAATATAATATCTTTTATTATAAATTATATTTTTTCCAAATAACTCAATTGTGTGAAAGGTATTCCGTTATTTGTAAAAATGTTACCGTTGTACAGTTTCAGAAAATCTATTTAACTTCTATACAACCAATGTTATAGTTAAGTCTTATTTAAACTTGTAATATTTCTTTAACTATAAGATTAACATTTAAATATGTTTACTTTCTCTTGCTTATATGAATGTATAGGAAGGAAAGTATTGTTTATGTCAATTTTTCCAAATCGAGTTTTTACCGAATCTACACGTTTTCAGACCCTCCCGAACCCAAAAAACATGTTTTTAGCAATTAGTGTGTGTGTGTGTGGGTGTGTATGTCTGTGTGTGTGTGCGCGCGCGCGCGTGTGCATGCGTGCATATATGTGTAAAACAGAATATCTCAAGAACGGAACATCGTAAAAACTCGAAACTTAAATTAGATACTACTACCGGACCCGACACGAACACTTTCATCAAAATTGGTCAACCGGAAGTAGTAATTTATTCGTGACATTTGTCATTCTTTTACAATTTTCTCAAAAATGGCTCTAGCAACTTTTTTAAAATCGCCTCATATACTACATTTTTATGCTCTACATGATAGGGTAGAAGCCATATCTGCTAAAATTGTTGGAAAGGCTGCTTTCTCGTAAAAAAATTGGTTTTAAGTATAAATGTATTTGTGTGTATGTCTTAGTGGAGGGAACAATTCACTTACGGGTAGTGTTGGATAGGGGTATACGTTTGTATACGAAAAAGTCTTTACAAACTTGGTTCTTGTTATATTGTAGGACAGAGAAATGCGGAAGTTGTGATGTGGAAGATGGCCGACGTGACTGTAATTATTCGAAAAACATACAGCAAAGTAATGTGAATAAAATTCATATTTAGCTTTATTTCTGTTGTAGTAAAAAAATTTCAGGGTTATCATTACTTGTGAGTTATATTGTTGGCAGCAAAGAGTTTTGGAGAACAATAGTAATTTGTTTTTTATATATTGTTTCAGTGTTCGTTTACTACTTCTATTGAGCAATTTTTAATTTTTAAAGCCGTAACCGCAAATTTGATAACTTTATTATTAATTAAATATTCTTTTAAAATAGTTCTTTGAAGTAATAAAATTTTAATTTTCTTTTACACCACGGTTTAAATACAGTCTTATAGAAAAGAATGTTTAATTTTAGGAGAGAAAACTGAAACTACAAAATCATTTATGCAGGAAATACTCAAGTGTTAGTTAAAGGGGAAAAATTCACAGCTGTCGGAAAACCAGCTGTTGCGACCTATTCTTTGGTCAAATAGATTAACACAAAATGTTTTCTGCTTTTCTTATAATACTTTTATGAAGAAAAAATTTCAACGTTTTTAATTTTTAATAAGTGAATCTTTATTGATTTTTAAATGTATTTTTAAAGAATCCAAAATTTAGAACGCTTAAAAATGTTCATTTATTTATTTTATTTTTAATTGAATTTTTAGTCATAATTTTTCAGTTCAAATATTTTGTAATGAGTTTTCCTAATCTGTTAATCCATATTATCTACCAATTTGGAAGTATAATTTTCGTATACCTATTAAATTTAAGAATCTGGTGTGAAACACAGCTAACACAACTTTGTCTTCCCAATGCAAATAATGAACAATATAACCTAATATTAGTAATAAAACATTAGAAATAAACAAAAAATTAACCTCAAAACACATAACCTTATTTTAACTCTTTCAGTGCCAAAAATATATTTAAAAGTTTAATCTAAAGTCATTTAATTTGAAGTTCTGTTCTTGAGATATTTTGGTCACACATACAGCCCAATCGCTAAAACATGGTTTTTTGGGTTCAGGGGGTCTGAAAACGCGTAGATCGGTAAAATCTCGATTTCAAAAAATCGACATGAAAACAATACTTTTCTTCCTATATATCATATAGGCAAGAGAAAGTAAAAAAAAAAATGAAAGTGTATTACTTTAGGCCCAAGTTTCATTAGAACAGATTAAACCAAATATTAATTTAATAATTTATGTAAGTCTATATTTTAAAACAATGTTTGGAATAACAGTAGATATTTCTCATGGTACGTAAGGATTAGGAATCCTTACCATACAACTCAAACGTTGTATTTTACTATTACTACATAAAAAGTTAAGGTACCTATCTTTTCCGAGGTCATACCATACCATGTTATCCGGTTGAAGGTGTCATTTGCTGGGATTTTCCACTAAGGCATGGTTAAACACCTTACTTCTCATTTTACTTAAACCCTCTTGAGGTTCAAACCAGCCTTTCGGCTGATGACTTAAACAACAAAATGTATATCATCATCAGACTGCGTAAACAGTAACAAATCATCAGCGAAAGCAAAAATGTTGAAAGGAGTTGGACTTACAAACCTATTTGTTCCAATATAATCATTCTATTCAACAATGACGTCATCAACATAAAAATAGAATATGAATCAACAATAAAACATTAAAATTTCATAATTAAATGAATTAATTAAATATAAAATTTGTATATTGCTATCAGTATTTATAAAAGTTTTTGCTAACAGTAAAAACACATAATTTAAAGCCAATTTTTGTGTACGGAATGTGTTTCACAAAAGAGGTGTAAAAATATTAAGTATGCATCGATATAACAAATTTCAAAAATGATTTAATAAGGACGAATATAATTTTTGGTATAAGATAGAGTGTTTGAAGGTTTCTGATTGAAAAAGTTAGTACCGATTTACAGCGTTGTTAGAATTTTGATAAGTCCCAAGTGGGTTTTAACAACAGACCCAGTTCAGATATCACGTTGTGTTCACATAGTCTTGGTCATCTCATCTGCAGGTAGCTCTAAAAGTAATCGTACTTTTATTTTACTGTGCGTCAAGTTTTATTCATTTTTTATATATTTTTAATATATTATTTAGGATATTTACCTATAACATGCAGCTGGAATGTTAAATTATTTGCACTTAATCTTTTAGTTCCAGGGCTACAAAACATAGTTTGTTTATTATCACATGGTCAGCCAATTATATGACTAAAGCATTTAAGATCAGAAAAAATAGAGGTGTAAAAGACACTTATCACAGTTATCTCCTCTGAGAGTAATGAATTTCATTATACAGCCAGACTGTGTGGTGAATGAAGTGAAGGTGTCACTTGCAGAGTGGAAAGTAGATGCTTTACAGAGGGATGGGCATGGTGATAAGCGTACTTTACACTCAGTAAGGAAAGCAATCGTACACCAACTCACTCCTAGTTTTACTTAGTAAAACCTTTAGAGATTTAAACAAGCCTTTTGGCTGATGACGTAAACAACAACATATCGGATGTATTTTACTCAGTACATTAACTATTTTTTAGTGGTAGAATATATTTTATTATGCTCAATTAATGATTTTTGATGTAATCGTACTAAGGGGAAGTAGCCCGTAGGATATTAACTTCTTCAATGTTCAAGACTGTATGAGTTACTTGGTAGTTTGTAACTTAATACTACGGAAACTGAAATTTTGCTCAATCTTTATAAAGACAAAAAGATTTTCTTAATGTTATAATATTTTTTCTTTAAGGAACTGTAGGAATTTTTATCGAAAGTTAACAAGTAAAAAAATAAATCAGAAGTGTTAAAAAATTTTCTCATTACGTTTAGATGATGCAATTACAAATTCTGTGGTTTCTAAGATGACTTTATTATTTTAATTATTTAAAAGTATTTTATAATAAAATGTTTGAATGGCAAAAGTACTTAAAAAATTGTAATTCCAAGCTGGGAATCGAACCAGGACCTTCCATTTTACAGGCTAGCGTGCTAACCACAGTGACATGAAGGTGGCCTTATTAAATTATCAATCATTCACAGATATAATCATGAAGTCTTTCGTTTTCAAGTACATATCCTGTCAGAAGGTTGGTAATAATCACAGCACTTCATTGCCAGCCAGTCTAAAAAGCATCCTTGTATCTACACAGTCATCTATCAGTTGTACGTATGTTTCTTGACCACGACATTTTTTGACCCAGACCAATTTTATCTATTATTTTGTCTTGCATTATATTCTGCAGCAATCTATATTTCGACCTCTCACGTGACCAAAATAATTCAAATAAAATTTTCTAATGGTGTCCATAATTTTAATGCTCTTATCCAAACGATATGTTTGCCTATAAAAGACCTACAAAATATTTCAGAGTTAGACTTTTTCATCCAATAAACTTTCAGTAATCTTAAAATTTATATATTTTTGCCCTAACGGAGACCCATTACTAGCAATGCTATTTTTTAATTGATAAATTTATTATAACATACGTGTTTTCAAGAAAAATTAATAATTTTTGGCTTAAATGGCAGTAACTCTATCAAATATATTATACTTCAATAATTAAGTTCAGCCCATAGCAACGAAATACACGACTGGCGAAGCTATTTCCTTACGAATTTAATATTATGAGAGTTCTGTATCCTCTGTCAGCGATAAAGCTCTAAAAACTCAGGATGTATGTTCTAATTTTAAGGATAATTTTTATTCACGGTGTGTTCTATGAAAACCAAATTTGAAAGCAACCTCTCTAAGACTAAAAAATACAATTTATTCTTTCTATTACACACCCTTTTCTATTGTTATATCACCTGACAGGTTACGATGAATCTGACTTTTGCAGATTTTATTAATCAATATCTGTTTTCTATCTTTTAGTTTCTTTTTCAGTTTATCCCATTTTGGTAATGTGAGGTAGAGATAATTTATATAATATTACTATTTAATAGTGTTATTAAAGTTCATTTTTGTTTATTTTGGTTTATTAAAAAATATCTGGACTGTATATTTGCTTTGACATGCTAGAAAATAAAGCATTAAAAAATTAATAGTATATTTTAAGTTCGACTACTCAATTTACACTTATTTTTCTAATTAATGTAATTACTAGATAGTTAATTACGCTGTGTTAATTAGAACATAATTAAATACGTTATAATATGGTTTACTTATTTGAAGTTTATAATTGATGATATTTAAAATACAGTTATGTATTTTATTCAGGGTTGTTTAACCTGCGCCCTGATATTACCACGCCTCTTTGCCCTGTTCAACCTACGCTAAGCTAAAATACTGGTATCTGCTGTAACCTCTCCTCCCTGCTCCAGCTCTGCCTGTGTGACCTTTGGTGTTTCGTACGTACGTCTGAATCATCATGACTCTTCTGTTATTTTTTGTTTTTCATTTTCCATTTTTCTTTAAAATTTTATGTTTTATCCTGCAATATTGTTTTCATATATTTATCATTTTTATTTTTAATGGATGTTTACTATTCAAAATTATTAATGTTTCAAACGTTTCTATGCATGCAGTTAGATTATGAAATTGGTTTTAAAATTTTCCGTTAATTATGGTTTTACTACAGTTTTATTCTCTCGCTATAATTTTTTAAATATTTACTTATTTTTCTAGAAACCATATAATTTTATTGATTATTTAATGTCATCGTGTGTATATTTTATTTAATTTTAGGTTGTAATATTCATATATTCCACATTTTATTATTTTAATTAAAATAATTATTTTGCATTTAACATTTCACACTTATATGTAACAAATGTTCAAGATTTAAGTTCAAAAAGGAATGGGAGGGTTTATTTTATGAGAGATTTCCCATTGTGTAAATCCACCCTCCATCTCTGTTTATTGTATAAAAGGAGCCGTATAAGTCAGCAGAAAATCTAAACGGTTAAAGAGTAATAATAATAAAAATAAATTATTTATTTAATGAGGCGTTGCCGCCTCACTAATTTACTTATCTTGTGTACGAGAAGTCCAGTTTTATAAGATTCTCTTGTTTATTACTTTTCCCACGCCGGTACTACTTCAACCATGTTTCTTTTGTTATTCTACTTATAATATTTTTCCGTTCAGAAAAAGTATGTAAACAAATAAAAAGTAATTATGATACTTAATAACCATTAGCATATAATGTTTATTTTCTTAAAATTTAATGAAAATGTAAGAAATTATAAAATTACAGATAGATTTCGAATATTTGGTGGTACTTTACATTTTTATTTTTTTGCCCAATACGGGCAGATGGTGTGTTAAATTAATTGCACTCGATCTGTTGGTTCCATGGCTACAAAAAATAGTTCTATTTTTTATCATATAGTCAGCCAATTATGACTGAACTATTTAAGAACAGAAGAGATAGAGGTGTAAAATACGCTAGTCAGAGTTATCTCCTCTAAGAGTAATGAATTTCACTATACAGCCAGATCCTGTGGTGAATGAAATGAAGGTGTCATTTGCAGGGTGGAAAGTAGATATTTTTCGGAGGGTCGGCATACTGATAAGCATATTCTTTTAACTCAGTGAGGAAGGCAATAGTAAACCACCTCACTTCTCGTTGTACTTAAATTAAACCTCTAGAGGTTCAAACCAGCCTTTCGGTTGTTGACCTAAATAATACTTTATATTTATGTTTTCTTATAATAATTTTTTCAGTACTATCTGCAATATAATAACCCTATTCAACGTTGCTTTGACAAGAAAGAAATATATTTAAACTCCTTATGTTATGATTGTTTTGCAATAGGTTAGGTCAAATCAATGAAGAACTTTATTGCTTAAAATAACTTATATTTTGCAGATATTTTAACAAAGTTCTATAATATACTTGCTGATCGTATGAAATGGCAAAACAGCCTACTTCAACGATTCTGTTTATCGTAAGAAATAGTAATCTGTTCTTTCTCTTAAGAAGAGGGTAAAAGCATTTTCCGTTTACCCTCAGTCTGAGCACGACTAATCTGAAGAAAACCTATAATCTGAGTAAACTTATGTATCTGCTCTGCAGATATATACTTATGTATATTAGTAGTTATAGATGTTGCAACTTCCCAGCCAGTCGCCACCGCTGCCGCCAGTAAAGATAACAAACACTTAAATTTCAGTAAACATACTGTTCCTTATGTACGCTAACATAAAATTACTAATGTATTTTATACCGCTTAGACTCTTCCTCATACGCGATAAAATGTTTCAACTTATTATATTCATAAGCTATTTACATATTTCTGTGTTTTAAGTGACAATATAAATGTATGAAATTTCTGTTTAAATACTTGTGCAGCAGTAAGTTTATTTTGAACTCAAACCATGATGTAATGGTAATAAACATATTTTACTCCCTTGTCTCTTTCTGTAGTAAAAGGAGAAAACGTATTGTGACGATTCTGATATCTTACTTTGAGATTTCAACCAATTTTCATGCTTTAGCATTCTCAAATATAAAAAAGTGTGTTTTTTTTGGAAGAATGTCCGTCTCGTGTCTTTATGTGAAAGTTTTATTAATCTTAAAGCAAAACCTATTACCTTGATAGAGCTGAAACTTAAGTCATTAATCGTATGATAGAGTGGGAGGAGAAGGATTGAGATAGCGGAGATGTTGTACCGGAGACATTTCTTAAGAACTGCCTTTGATATTTTCTTGATTTGAGCTTGAAATTCTATACCAATATTGTACATCAAGTGTGTTTCCGCCCAAAAACATAATCTGTCACTAGATAAGCACGGCTAGTTCTATACACTACATGTAAATAAGTTATTTCATTCTAAAAAAATTGCAAATCAGTTGAAGATTCTCAAGGACAGTACGGTTAAGGTCTCTTTATTATTTGTTCACACAATGTGTTTCTTTCAAACTCAAGAAACCGCTGCGGTAGTATCGCCTGACAAACCGAATTAATATTAAGCCGTGCTTATCTAGTGACAGATTATGTTTTTGGGCGGAAACACACTTGATGTACAATATTGGTATGGAATTTTAAGCTCAAATCAAGAAAATATCAAAGGCAAGTTTACCTGCAGCATGTAGAACTATCGGGATCGCTCAGCAGGATTTAGGGACACTTTTTGTAAGACTCTAGCCTGTTGTCCCTTGCGAAATGTCGTACAGTGGTTGTTTTGTTTAAATTATAGTGTGTGCATACCTCAAAAAGCACAAAATCTTCAGAAAGAGTTCTGGAAATTTTGACGCTATTGCAGATATTCTATTTTCCTTTTTTTGGATGGTGAAAACAAGTTCCTCTTCTGTTTCCATTCTCCGCAAGTATGTCTATTTCGGTACTTTATCCGTCCAGGATATTCTTAGCATGCGCCTGTACAACCAAAACTCAAACGCATCTATTCTCTTGATGTATAATCTTCTTCAACGTCTAAGCTTTCGCGCCATTTAAGAAAGATCACAGACACATACTAAATACTAAGATCAAAACCGTAGAGTAAGCACCAAGATGCTTAAGGGTCCTCTAGCATAAAGCACCATGGATAACATGAAAACTAATTTCTTATTTTTCATCTGTATATAAAATATCCTACCTGTTCAAGGATTTTATACAGAGAAGATGGAAGGATTATATTTATAAAAACAACAACGGGAAAAACCATATATATATATTCTCATAATACCTTGAAGAACTCAGTGGATCAAGAAATGCAAGTGTCACATCTAACACAAATTTATTGTTTCTAAAAATCTCCTGAATTTGATTAGGTGATTTCACTTAATGAGAAGCATGCCTGTAAATATTGAGGTTGACTATGCAGAGAAAAATAGAGAACAAAGAGGACGGTAAAGGTTTCCAACGAGATGAACTAGGCAGATGCCAGAAGTAAAACAGCGCATAATATGATCAACCGAACAGATGATGGAAATTTTCTTAGGAAAAAGATTCACAATATCATAACAATTATTAGGTACACTTCAATTTTTAGAAATCACAATAGAGCGTGATGGCGCCAGGAGGAAATACAATAAATCAACTGTTTTTAAAACGAAAATACCTTAAATAAATCAGAAAAAAATTTGATTGTATTTTAATGCAACTTTAAAAGTAAATCTTTATCTCTAAAAATCAAACTAAAGGAAGGCTTTGTAAACTATCTATCCTAATAAAGTTAAAACCACCTCGAGAGTAATTGTTGAAGTAAAAGAACCGTACAATATATTAGAATTACTTCAGGGTTTACACTATCAATAAATCTAAATAACCATTAGCTTACCTCAACTTCTCTGTTCCCAACACAAACATTTTATCTTTTATTCCGTGCGCACAATCAACTACCCGTAACATTTAATCTAATCACTACATATATTAGAAAATTAGAGAATCAGTCAATTTATAAACTTGAAGAAACACAAATAAAAATAATATACAGTCAAAATGTTAAATAGTATTTTAAAATGGATTGTCAATAATTAAATTATATTCTTATTATTGCCCTGGTGTGGAAAATATACTTTTCTCTCAGTAAAGGAAAATAAGTCTGTAAAATACTTAATTTATTTGTATCATTTAATGAAAGTGACATTAGGATAGTTATAAAACCTGTATTATTTCATGGATATTAATATATTTTTTATCAAAAGAAAGTTTTACGAAGAAAATGGAAATGAAAGACACAAAAGTCCTAAGGAAAATATATATTCCACATAAAAATGAAATTAGAGAATATAGTAATGAAGTAATAGAATATAAAATAATTATAGAGAATAAAGTAATAAATAGAGATGTATTTAGGATAGAAAAATAAGAAAAATGATATTATTTTTGTGAAAATGAAGAATTCTGTTTAATGGATATAGGCATAGGCATATCTATATAAAATAGATAAAAAATATTTTCAAAGTACGTACTAGTCAGATGTAAAAATCACAAAACTGAGTACATTGTACATAGTAACTTTAAAAAAAATATGAGGACATAAAAGGTTTAAGTAGAATAGAGAACAAAAGTGATCTACAAAATATAATTAAAGTATTTGAGGAGTTCTAAGAAAAAGAAAGATTTCAAATGACAAAAATCCCTTTCGTGAGACGACGCGTCTCATGTCTAGTGGCAATTTTTAAAATGACTTACCTTTAATTTATGGCAAAAACCGGTTTTGGGCCACTTCCTGTCAAAACCGGTAATTAAATTCCAATCCAGGTTCACAAACGTTTTGTGTAGATAACAATCCGAAAACCGTTTGTTGCTATCTTTTGTACTTTTTGACATCTGGGTGTGACGGAAAGACGGACGGGCAAGGAAAAAATAGATCACAATTTTAGAAACTGCCACCCACAAGAAAGGGTCAGAATAAAGAAACGAAGAAAGTGTTGAGTGATAAAAGGGAAGAAAGATTTTCTCGGAGTATTTTAACTTGACCATTAACGACTAATGTGGGATGTAGAACTTCAAAGGGAGGCTTTCATTTGTAGAAATTTTGAGACCTTAGCCGGAAATCGAACCCGGGACCCTCAGTTTTATTAACAAGTGCGTTAAACCGTTACACCACGGAGTGGGGTACGTACCATTCTTTATTATGCCTCTGTTGTTAAGTATCCAATTTTTAATCAAATTCAATAATAATATAATTCTTTCAACCGAGTAAATACTAGGCGTTTCAGACTATACATAGTACAATTGTCAAAATTTTTACTATGTCTATCCCAATGTGTGTACGTTGCTACATTACGTTCAATTTCAGAACAATAAGCACAACCTAATGATAAAAGAATGATAAGTTTGACGTATAAATGAGGAGTAATCTAGTACAAACTCAGGCCGACCATTCCTTAGAAATTATTGTTTATTGAATCCCTAACCATCAAAGTACACCGGTAACCACGTTCTAGTATTCAAATCCTTATCTTCTGCTTCGGCCTTTTAAGAATTAGGCATCTCTGTCTGTTCCGAACCTCTCAAATCTGCCCATCTCTTTCTCAAGCGTCCTTGTTCTCTCCTGCCCTCCGGCTTATAGCTCAGTGTCTGCTGAGGTATCCTATCCTCCCTCATTTTGTTCACATGCTCTAACCACTACATTCTGTTCTGAGATACCTTGTCGTTTATAGAGAAGATGTTGAATTCTTTTCAACAAACAAAATATTATTTCTTGGTGAAAATAGATTATTTTCGTTGTCAAAACTCATAGTTTTGTAAAAAGTACTGTATGAATTGTGTTAAAATTTAAAGTGAAGTGGTTCAGTAGTTTTTGAGAAAATTTTCCTAACGTTAACATGGTGTAGAAATTACGTCTCTCCCTAACATAAGCTTTTATTTTCATTTATTGTAATAATAGCGTACATTTAAAGAAAAAAAAATTAAATGAGAAAAAAATTTAAACAAATAATTAAGAAGATAAGATCGGAAGATGAACGTAAAAGTATAACGCTGGCATGTTATCTAATAGAAGTAGTTATATGTTTTCAAAAAGCTTAAACCCCGTAATCCGCTTTCTCGGAAGAAACAACTGCAAATAGTATAATAACCGTTCGAAACCCCATTCCTACCACAAATCCTCGAAGGATTCGTTGTTGTTGTTCTATTCACTCTTAAGCGCCTTTGTTTGTACTCTTAACAATTTTTCAATTGCAAAATGGAAAGTCCAAAAGAAGAAAAAAATAAATCTTGTAACTGTTTTTGTTGTGCCTGAGTATCCAATATCATAATTATTAGTAGATTAAAAAAATATTTTACAGAAATAATCCGAAGAATGTTTTTAAGATATTTATAACAAATAATCGTAGTGTATTTACTGATAAGGAAACTTACATGGGGACAAACAAAATTATAAATAATTTTTTGTAATAACAGAACATGTAATTGATTATGTTCCATTAAGATTAACAAAACTGATAAGTGAGCTTGTTTATATTCCCATTATTTGTTACGTGTATTATTACAGGATATTGGTTCGATCAATTGGGGTTTAGCACAACGATAAATAGCTTTTTTTTCTTTGTTAAATATTTCCTTTATAATATTCTGGTATATAAGAATATCAGATTAAATTAAATTTACGTATTAGAGTTTAAAAAATTATGAGTTCTGAAATGTAATACTTACTTATATTGTTGTAGAATAATTTAATGGAGTGACATAAATGTTTTAATACTTTTCAGTGTATGTTAGTTTAGTTTCAATTAATGTTTTAAGATATTAAATATTGTTAAGTTTCTTTACAGGTTATTTCCGGATCGGGTTATTTGTAAATAATAAAATCCTTTTAAATTATAAGAATTTTATTTTTTATAAATAGCGGACCGTATATGTAGGAACCATATGTCCAGATAAAATTCAAAAGTAATGATATAGGTAGCTTTATTTTTGCTTTCTCTTGCCTAAATGAATATATAGGAAGGAAAGTATTGTCTTATGTTGATTTTTCGAAACCGAGTTTTCACCGGATATGCGTACACGTTTTCAGACCCCTGAACCCAAAAAACATGATTTTAGCGATTGGTATCTCTAACTTAAGTTAGATAACACTAGAGGACCCGACACGAACTTTTCATCAAAATCGGTCAACCGGAAGTAGTTGTGAATTCCTGTCATTTTTCAATTTTTTGCGATTTGTCAAAAACTGCTCTTACGATTTTTTTAAAAATCGCCTAATTTACAACACTTTTTATGCTTTACAAGATAGGATAGGCGCCATGAAAGCTGAAATTCTTGGGAAGGCTTTGCTCTCGTAGAAAAAAAGTGTTTTTTTAAAGATTGAGGCTTTAATATGCGTTTTAGCGCAAAAAGTATGTAATAAAGGTTGTAGAAAATTTGAAAATGTCAACTTTTATTGCAGACATTTCTTAGTTTAACGGTAATTGGTGGTTTTCTGGTTTTTTCATGGAAATTTGTAAAAACTTTTTAAAGATTTTGGCATTTTACGACAAAAGTGTATATAATAAAATTATAAAATTTGTAGATAATTAAAATATCTACAATTTTTATTTCAAGCAGTTTTTTCTACAGAGCCTAGTTTAGCGTCGAAGAGTGATTTTTCGTATTACAGCATTAAGCTAAACTAAAGTTGGTTTGCATTTAGAATCATTCACTCATGATTAAAATCTGGTTATGTTTTTTGAAATTAATTTTTTATTTATTTCTAATGTTTTTTCCTAATAAGGTTTTATTGTTCATTATTTGTGTCGGCAAGATAACGTTGTGTGAGTGTTTTACACCAGATTTCTTTTATATAAAGGAAGAGAAAAATGTGAAACAATTAAACTGTACAAGCATGTTGTTGTTTGTGAATACGAGTATTTCTCGTTTTACTGAAACGTGAGGTTTCCGTGCGATTCGTTTGTGAAGAGTGATTCCGAATCTAACTGTGTTAGTCTGTAGGATGTATTTATATTGTTTATGTAAATTGGGGAACATATTTGGGGCCATAAGGTAAAGTTAATGTGATTGAATAACAATTCGATATTGATTGTGAAGTTATAATATGTTTAAATTTCTGTTTTAATTACTTGTACTCAATAATATTATCTCTTTTATTTGAACTATTGCTTGAATTGAATGGTATTTTTCTCGCGTGTTACTAAGGTCACATTGACCTTAACAACCGCCACATTAAAATAAATAATTCAATCAATCAAAATACCAAACATGAAATGGAATTAGAATCAGTTATATTAGCATCGAACAAAAAAAGTAAAGAACTATGTTTAAAAATACTTATAGTCCGATTCATGAAATAAAACACTGGTCTTTAAAGAGCAATATCTTTTGAACCGTTGAATGTTATTACAATTACAATGCGTAAAATTAAAATTTGTTTTATTGTTGGTTACAGGATATACATAAATATTTTCGGAAATCAATAGTGTATTAAATACAACAAATTACGCAAAAAATTAATCTGTTTTTAACCGCTTTTCCAGTATACCTAACTTCAAGGTACTATTACTTTGTTTACGGATACTTTAAAATGTATAAGGCTACTGAGTATTATAAAAAATAGTTTCTAAGTGTAATGCATATTTTTGTTTTATTTTTGGGTGACTGGTTTTAAAATGGTGGCCGTTATAAAAAAAATTGTTATTTTGGCTACCAGTAATGATACGGAAATAATTTTTATACTGACGGTTACATATTAACAACAGTATTCAAAAACGTGACACAATTTTTCATTATTAATGTTTTTTATGCGTGGTTGAAGTTGTTAATATTTGCGCGATGTAGTGAAAAAAGAACGTTTCAGTTTGACTGCGATGTCTCACCTAGTGTTGCAGTACAGTCAATTCTTTAACAATGCCTTCACGTACATAGTTTTTACTTTTTTATTTTACTTTAAGGTCGCTACAACAGCTCGGTCATTAGCGACTATGGTGGGATATGAACAGTAGGTTTTTACCTTGTGAAAATTTTCCATACCAGGAATTAGCTACTTACCAGTCTTTGATTAAGGTAAGAAATTAATTTTATTTGGAAAACTCTCTTAAATGCAAAGCAATAATTTCATCATACCGAAAATCATGTATGTGCATAATTATTTAACTGTTTTCCTGTAAAAAAATTCTTGCCGTTGATGCGACAGACATAAATATTTTAAATTATAAAATAATAATGTATATCAAAATAAAAATATTGAAGTATCAGTCCCGTGAACGCCAACGCATGCAATTCTCTATCGGACTGTACTACTCCCTTTCGTATTACTTCTCCTAGCAGCAGTACATCCTCATGAAACTAAAAACTTCTTAATATTAACAACTTCATCCTCGTGTAAAACACACTAATAATGAAAAGGTGTGTCACGTTTTTGAATACTGTTGTTAATATGAAACCGTCAGTACAAAAATTATTTCCGTATCATTACTGGTAGCCGAAATAACTTCTTTTTTTTAAAAACGGCCGCCGTTTTAAAAGCAGTCACCCAAAAAGAAAACAAAAATGTGCATAACACGTAGAAACCTTTATTTTATAATAATCAGTAGCTATATAAATTTTAAAATACCCGTAAACAAAGTAATAGTACCTTGAAGTTGGGTATACTGGAAAAGTGGTTAAAAACAGGGTACTTTTTATGAGTAATTCGTTGTATTTAATAGGTACATTTTTGATTTCCGAAAATATTTATGTATAACCTGTAACCAACAATAAAACAAGCTTTAATTTGATGTATCGTAATAGTATTTACATTCAACTGTTAAAAAGATATTGCTCTTTAAAGATCGTTGTTTTTTTTCGTGAATCGAACTATAATAATAATTCGAAAAACTAAATATTATTTAGATTTTTAGTCTACTTTTCAGAAACGTTTTGTACAGTACTAACACATGCGACTTTTTAGAAAAGGTATAATTTCTAGCGAATTCAATATTTTTGTTACCTACAGGTTATTTATTTATAAAGGACAGTAAAAACAATAGTCCTAGTTCATATTTTATTTCGTTTTTTAAGGTCAGTTTTCTTTCCTGATATTTTCTCTCACTGACAAAAATGACATGTTGTTTACACTTCCATTCACAATCAATGTCACAAAGTGCCAAGTTATATTTATTCAGAAAAGCAATAAATTTTTGTGTCGTTACGCTACGTAGCACGCCGAAAGATTTATTGTTAGTTTCACTGTTCGTTTCATTTCCTAATGGCTCATATTTATCTCTGGCCACAAAACGTTTTTGTTTTTATTCTGCAATTTTTTTAAATTTTTTCATATCTACATTTTGTGAAATGAAAATGTAATGTAACATTTATATCTGATTATATTTATATATTATATATATCTTGTTGATATATATCTTCATATAGGATATTGGAAAATATATTAGACAAATATACCTACTTTAATTTTCGACGTACCGTACCGAACAGATTGTGAAATTCTGGGAACTTTTAGAATTGATGGGGATAAAAATAAGAATCTAATTTTGAATATCAACTATTTACAATTTTCTTTCTTTTGTACCATTTTTTGTGTTGTTAATTTTGTTACCAGTTCCAAATTTTGAACTTTTTTTGTTCGCTGACAGTTTTTAAAAAGCTTGCATGTTACAAGGACGAAATTAAAAATTACCTTGATCGAAAACGCAAACTAATTTTTACAGTAGAGTTACGCCAATTAACATAAAGATCTCTATCAAGATTTATTTTCTTATAATAGCTACATTATAAACTAATTGAAACCTTATTTAACTGATTATAAATAGCGTATTTAAGAATTAGTAAAATAAGTTACTCTTTCCTCAAAATTACATTTATAGAAGCAGAAGTTTGTTAAACGTTTTCGAACGTTATTTAAAATTAACCAATTGGAATGGTCTAGTGGTAAAGTCGTCACCACTGGTCAGTTGTTTAATAGCTGATATTCGGAGACAACGGTTACGTTCTCGTACTTAGTTGCTTTTATACGGATTTTAATACTAGACAGTGATTACTGATGTAAGTTGATATTTGGCGTTCAATTAACTATACGCTCTCAGGAATGATCGGTCTGAGTCTGTATAAGACTAACTTAATTTACACTTCACTTTTTCATCCTCATTTTTATTGTGTCATGAGGTTGCTTTCTGTTCTTAATTTAAAAAAATCTGGTGTGAAACACTCACACGACTTTCTCTTGCCAATGTAAATAATGAAAATTATAACCTAACATTAGTAATAAAACATTAGAAATAAACAAAAAACTAACCTTAAAAACGTAACCTTATTTTAATCATGAGTGGAAGACGCAAAATGAAAATCAACCTTAGTTTGGCTTAAAAATACGGAAAATCACTCTTTCACGCTAAACTAGGCTGTGTAGAGAAAAATAATTTAAATAAAAGTCGTAGATCTTTTAATTTCCTATAAATTTTATTACATACATTTTGTCGTAAAATAGATACTAAGGCTTAATTCTTAAAAAAATCGATTTTTCCCACGTTTTCGTAAGAAAAAAAAACAGAAAATGGCTAATTACCGCTAAACCGTTTTACCGGTATAAAAAAATGTTTAAAATAAAAGTTGTAGAATTTTAAATTATCTACAACTTTTATTATTATTATTAGTCATAAAGCTCCCGAAGTGGAAGACGCTAAGTAAATCTGGTTTGTTTTTGGGATTTTTCGTCCTTTTTATCTGCCCAACAGATTTTCATTCTTTGTGAGAATTTAGCTTTTCTCTGTTCACTCCACTTTGTTCCGGTTCTTGGAGCTTTTGTTTCTGGTTTAACTTTTATTATACAACTTTTATTATATACATTTTTGCGCTAAAATGTATATTAAAGTAGCAATCATAAAAAACGATTCGGGAAAACAGTCTCTCTAAGAATTTCAGCAAACATGACGCCTACCCTATCTTGTGAAGCATAAAAAAATTAGTAAACGAGGCGATTTTTAAAAAAATTGTAGGACCAGTTTTTGAGAAAATCACAAAAAATTGAAAAATTACACGAATAAACTACTACTTCCGGTTGACCGATTTTGATAAAAACGTTTGTGTCGGGTCCTCGGTAGTGGTGTCTACCTTAAGTTTCAAGTTCGTACAAGGTTCCATTCTTGAGATATTTTGTTCACACACAGACACAGACACACATACATAGACCAATCGCTAAAAACATGTTTTTTCGGTTCAGGGGGTCTGAAAACGTGTATGGTGGAAACTCGATTTCGAAAAATCGACATGAAAACAATACTTTCCTTCCTATACATTCATATAGGCAAGAGAAAGTAAAAATAGCAACGTGCAGACATTAGGCGTTATAAAAATGAAAATAAAATGAATTTAATTTAAATAGGAATACAAACCAATGAAGTATATCTGCTTTTGTAACATTTTACTCTTCATTGAAATGTCCTCTAGTATATCCGAACAATCATTTTCTACTAAAGTCTGTAATATCTGGTAATACGACTGGACAAGAGGCTCACCTGAAAGAAACAAAACACCAAAATGAAAACAGTTTGATTTGAAGTTTACCCAAATGAAGTGGTTGATTGGAATGAGGTAAAAGCTCTTTAAAGAAAAGAAAATGGTAAATAAAGTCATACTTAAGCCTGTGTGGACATATGGATTACAGTTGTGGAGAACGACAAGCAAGTCAAATGTCAACATTTTATAAAGATTTTAATGAAAAGTAATAAGGGACATCATGAACATTCCTTTGCCCATCATAACGAAAACATACGAGTATATTACAACTTATACATACAAATAGTTAAGAAGACATTTCATTTTTCAGTGATCGTTATCACCAGAAGCTAAACCGTTATCCTAATTATCTGGCACTTAATTTGAAAAACAATAAAATTCCAGTATTTAAATACTAAAACGATTTAATGTATTAGATTTAAATTTGGTTCTTTTTTGCTTTAATTCATCTTCTTCTTCTGCCCTTCAAGGATTAGGCATTCCTGCCTGTTCCGAACCAGTGAAATCTGACCATCTCTTCCTCGGGCGCCTTCGCTCTTTCTTTTCCTCCAGTTTGTAACCCAGCGCGTGCTTTAGGTGCTTTATACTATTCTCGTTCGTTCTGCCCACATGTTCTTTCCACTGTAATTTATTTTACAGTACCCTATCATTTATAGCAAAGATGTTAAACTCTTTCCTTATTTTTTACATTCCTGTAATTAATTTAAATTAATGTTATTTAAAATCTAGGTGCTGAAATTTTCATTTTTTGAATGAGATTCAGTAAAGTTCTAATTCAAATAATATGAATTCCTATTATTAGAAAAGTTACGTATTACTCTGAAATACTAAATAAACGCTGTAATATCGTAATTTTGTTACAAAAAACATAAATTAAACGTTAAAGAAGTCTAAACTAGGTGAATTAAAATGGTTACAAAATTGTATTTGTTTGAAATAATAAAATTTTCATGAAAGAATAAATATTTAAAATTTAGTAGAAGTAATATTATTTTTCTTATGATTTGAAATCGGTTGAAAATTGATCATCTAACGTGAATTCAACGGTTGCGTTTTTCGTTAAAGGGAAAATAACTCATTGAAAGTGAAAGATATAAAAGCGTGTTTATCTTGAGTGAAATTTCAACCAGTGAAATCATAAAATGAAGTGCGTGACCTAGAGCGAACGAAATGGCTTCACAACTCAGTTTGACATTTCAAACAATATTTGATTTTGCTTGAAAAGCAGTATCTTTATATTTTCGTTCGTTTTTAGTAACGAATTGTTGGAATACAAACCACTATAATATGTAGATAGTACAATAACTGCAGTAACTCGATACAGTAAACGACTTGTTTTTTTATTACATAACAGAAATATTGTAATATCTATGCGAACGTAGTAATTCAAAAAGTGTTTTTTAACAAAATAATTTATTTCAACAATAGACTAATTTATTATAAAGCTATTCTTAGCCCTATCTTGAAGTACTGCCTTTAGCTATGGTAAATTGTAATAAATATTATTCAAAGGTTTCAAAATAAGGTGTAACAAAATTTCGTAAAAACTTAGAAATATTCAAAACGTACATAAGTTTACGAGTACTACTTTAATGTTCCTTTTATTAAAATATTTTAATACATATAAATAAATTTACTGAACATTTATTACACAATCGTCAGAGTAACAAAAATGGTTAAAATGCCATCATATCTTAAATCTTTTTGATAGATCATGAATAAAAATCATTATAAGTAAAATATGTTAAATATTTTATTAGTTCAAAAGAAATTTTAAAAACAATTTACAAATTAATAAAATATAATTTTACAAATTAATATTCCAGTCTAAATTTCTCCTTAAACGTTAAATAATTTCTTCGTTCAAAAGAAATTTTAAAAACAATTTACAAATTTAAAAATTAGTAAAATATAAATTTATAAATTAACATTCCAGTCTAAATTTCTCGGTGTAATTACCGGTTTACCCTACAACGTTTAAAATTACACACTACACCGATTTAAAAACACCATATATTTGTGACATTATCAAAAATAGTAATTCTAATTTTATTAAAAACTACAAACTCACAAAAATCCACTTATCTGTGATATGATAAGATAAATCCACCAGGCTTCATTTGAAGATTAAAAAGAAGATGGGGAGCTCTTCTTTAATTCTTTCTGCTTGTTTATGTTGAAAAGGATAAATGTGACTTACGTAATTTTTTTCTTAAATATACTTTATTACCATTGGTGAAAACTGCTCTTTGAAAATATGAATTATTTTCATACTTTAGTATAATTTTTGTTCATTGTGATTCCAAATTTAACATTGCTAAGTGTTGTAGGTCTACTTTATATTCGTGCCTGTTCTTGTTAATTTAAATGTAATATCAATGTTCTCTCATTCTTTAGTAATTCTAAATAGTACATTTAAAGATTCAAATAAAAGATAAAAAAATTACATATGAATGGATCAGTTGATATCTAATTGTGAAAGTACGTGGACTTTAGTAGTTTTGTCGATTGTAGAATTTTTTTGTTTCTGTTGATTATATTTTGTTATATTCGACAATGGTTACTGGGTACTTTAAAGGTTGGGGTTTAATTGACTATACTTTTCAGGAATGGTCGGCCTGCGTCTGCACAAAAATACACCTCACATCGAATGTGTTCATTTCAGTTAAAAGAAAAACCTTGAAAAACATATTTAAGATGCTGTTTAAATTGATATACGAACTTTAGGTACTTCCAATCCGGAAAAACTTAACAATATATAAGTCTCTTCTTACAATAGGCCGGTCAAATTTAAGAATGTGCTATATCATCAATGATATCGTGAATTCAGATGTTTCCTTCGAAAAAGTTACGAATATAAGTCAACGTACCCTATTATGTTTCTAACGTTTCGTTACATAACAACCTCGAAATTCTTATAGTGACAAACGTTTTCATTCAAATTTATCAAAACTTCCACAGCAGACTTTATGCTCTTCCAAATCAATTGATACATAAATTTTCTTTTCAATATTGACTTAACAACGTTGAAAGACGATTAAAAATGAAATGGAGCAGGAATCTACTCTTATAGGAACTATACATTATTAATAAATAAATTAATAAACAAGACAAATAAATAAAATGTCGTATGCGTGTCTGTAGGTGTTGCTTACCGTAGATGGTTGTAAATTCCAATACTTAAATTAAAAAATAGAATACCTAATTATTAAAAATGAATTCGTTTTGTTAAAAATTTCCTCCTTTACCTAGGTTTTTCCCGTTTAAGAATATGACTTTTGTTACTAGTAATTTTTAACTAAGCATGATTTTTTAGATGTCAATTTCTACATTTTACAAGGTAATTTTCGTATAATATACTGATTCTATTTTGTAGTGTCCCATAAAAAGTATAACTTAGAAATTCGTGTGAACAAATTTAGCAGGCGATGAATATCTATGGCTACGAGGTGATAATAATCTCTACAAGGACCATAGTTTGTTCCCTGCGTAGTGTTACTGGTACTACTTCGACCCTATATTTCCACAAGGGAGCTCTCACGTACGTCCCTGGAGAAAGTAATAATTTAAGCAAACATTTCCCCTTTTATATCCACTTTACACCAAAAATGGTCTCCTTTTATATTTTTACTTTTTATACGCTGTAATAATTTTGAGTCTTTTTATTATAAAACGGTGATTGGTGATATGTGTAACATATCTCATTTGTTTGTTTCTACATTTTAAATTGTTTAACTATCTTTGTTCTATAAAATTTCAAATTGTTTTGGAAATATCTGTCTAAATTAAAAATTATTTCAAAAGCACTAAAGTTTCCTCTTTTTAAACTAAAAGAAAGTTTACGATCAAATAAATTCTACGCTAGAATAGTTTGAAATATTTTGAAGATATTATTTTTCCTTTGCATTTTATATTTCTAAATTTTACCCAGAAATAAATTTTAAAACCAGTTATACCAACAATTTTCCCCGAAATTTTTTGTACACATTTTAAAATTTATTATAATGATAGCTGGCTGAAATTAGATTTTTTAATTAAAAAATATGTGTACAATCTCTTTTAACAGAACAATAAATAGATTGATAAAAATTATTTTTCTGCCCATAACAGACAGGTGGAGTGTCAAATTATTTACACTCAATCTGTTCATTGCAGGGCTAAAATAAATAGTTCTGTTTCTTATCACATGGTCAGTCAATTAAATGACTGAATCATTGAAGAACAGAAGAGGTAGAGGTGTAAAAGACACTAATAAGAGTTATCTTCTCTGAAAGTAATGAATTTCATTGTACAGCCAGACCCTGTGGTGAATGAAGTGAAGCTGTCATTTACAGAGTGGAAAATATGTGCTTTTCAGAGGGCTCGGCATGCTGATAAGCGTACTTTTCCACTCAGTGAGGAAGGCATGGTAAACCACCTCACTCCTCGTTTTACTTAGTAAAACCTCTAGAGATTCAAACCAGCCTTTCGGCTGTTGACCTAAACAACAACAACAAAAATTATTTATCATGAAACGATGTCTCCTAGTGGTTACCTTTAAAAAAAATAACTACTGTTCAGTGTAGATATACCTATATATTAAAATATTTATTAGTAATAGCTTAATATAAAACTAAATTTTGAAAAAAAAGCAAAGAAACATTAATTTACTAAACAAATAAGTCCGTTGGCTGCCTCCATTTTAGCCTTCGTATCGTACACTATTGTCCAACTAATGTATTGCCAAATAATTTTCGTATTTTAAACTAAATTTTGAAATTTCTTCTTTGACAGCTGAAATAACAAGATCTTTGTAAATGTTGTTGTTCTTCATGTACCAGTGCACCTTTCCCTGCCTCTTAACAAAAACCATGAGCGAGTGGGTTACTACTGTGATGTTTCTCTTTCCACAATTCGAAAATAAAGAAAAAAATTAAAGACGTGAAGAAGCTATTTTCAACAGTTTTGTTGACACCTAGTAAAAAAAAAGAGAAAACGGTTAGGTATTGCTTGAGTCCCAGCTTCGTGTAGTTGGAAGGAATGCAGTGCGTTGTTACAGTAGTGGGAGAATGAATGAGTTAATAGTGTTTCACAGCTGATGCATTTGTAGTGGTAGCGTGTACTAACTAGACTAAAAAAATATTCTTATCGTCCGGCGCATTAATTTAACAAATACCTACCGGGTTATTAACCTAATCGGATTCATAATATTTAACTTATCAATTTATATCAAAATATGTAGATAAATGAATGTAATAAATACAAATATGTTAAATTCGGAAAGTTTGAAAACAAATGTTTTGTGTCAGAGTAATACAACAATCATTTTCCCACCATGCGTCACTCATTCATTATACCTCGCCCATTAACTTCACCCCGCAACTACACGGAGCTAGGAACCGCACTATAGATACTAGCGAGACTGATAGTGAAGACGCCAGTGACAACGATTGTAAAGAAGGCGATTCATTCATAGAAAATTTTGTTCCAATGGAACAAGGTAGCTGGTAATTACAGTAAATCAAACATTTCTAGTCAGGTAGTTAAGCTATAGGCAATATTACAGGTCACATTTATTTCTTTAAAGGTTTATGAAGAAAACATTTTCTCGGGAAAACCACAGCTTACAAAATGTATGTAGAAACTACACGGTAGTAAAATGTGAGTAGTGACTCATTGTTGAGGTTGGCAGCAGAGTCAAATTTTATCTCCCTACCTCACTGCCCATCCATACGTAAAAGGCAATCTCGTGACTTCAGTATCTATAGTGATGCATCTGATAGTTTGGTGATGAATTCGTTGGGTTGGGTTGGTCATGCAGTTTTCTGTGAATAACGCTGTAGCTGGATTTAACCACTTTACTTGTCTTATAAACGCAATTTTAAGGTCATCATGTAGAATTTTGTTGACACAAAAAGGTGCGCAGGTAATTAAACGTAGGAATTTTTACTGAAAGGCTTGTAATTTTTGTAGGTTGTTGCTCAATTTAGCTGTGCCATAAATTTTTAGCCCATTGGTCCATATTGGTTTAACAAAAACTTTGTACACTGTGTGTGTATAACTTGATGGCCTTCGGCAGAGAGTTGCAGTATGCAGATTGTAATTTTTATTTCAGAAAACATACATCTAATTTTTTTTTGTAACTGAAACTTATAAGAAATGACGTATTTTTATAAAACAAAGTATTTTGCATGTTTTTTTGTTCTATAAAGTTATTTCGAAAAAGACATGCTTAATGAGATAATATATATTATAATAACAGTTTTGTTTTTGAAGAAAAAAGCGTATTTTTCAATACATCGTCATTGTTCAACAAAATTATTGTACGGATTAACATAATATTTGCCAGGTTTGTTCTAAAATAGTAATGGAAAACGATGATGCAATAAAATTCAACAGAAAATCATTACTTTCCAGTTACGAGGAGAGTTTTTTTCGAAAACAAAACTTTTACTAGATTGTACGTTATTTCATTTAGCCTTTGTTTTTCGAAATACTTTGTATTATAAAAGTACGTCATTTTCGACAAGTTTTAGTTACTTGAAAAAATTATAAATGTTTTTTAAAATGATTTTACAATTCGCATAATTACTTCTCTCTGCGGGTGGCTATCAAGTTATAAACACACAAATAATAGTTTTAGAGTAATAGTTTAGATTTTCGAGTCAGTGAAGAGTGGCGTCCAAGTAGTCGGATCAGTTCTTTCAGTTTGTTCAAAGTCAGGCGTAAAAATTTAAAATTTTTATTTAGATTTTTTTAGGCGTAAAATTATTGTGAATATTCTTAAATTTCTTGAAAAAAATCTTTAGTGTACAATGTAAGCGTATATTATGGTTCTGATAATTATTTAATGTATCGTAATAATTTCACCAGAAAATCTGATGACTATTAAAATAAATTTATCGAGTAATCAAAAGTGTATCCTTTAAAAACAGGGAACGGAATGTAATATTAATGTAATATAATATTAATATGTAATATTAATTCAGAAAATTAAGAAATTATTTCTGAAGAAATATTAATTCAATTTTTTGAATTAAAATAACATGTATACAGGTTTAATTACTTTTTTTGTAAAGCGTAACGCAAATAATTACACTTGGATGTAAAATACTACAAATAAGAATGTAATCCTTGCAAATAGAATATAATAACAGTGTAGGGCCACATAATCTTCTGTAATCCTACACAAAGGCCAGAGTATGAATATTAAATAGATTTATCCCATGAATGGGCAGATTAGTGCAAAAAGATAAAAATGTAAAAAATGTTTTAGGCAAAAAATATTAAAATGGTTACACGAATAGGAGTAATGTTACATTAAGAACTTACGGAGCCTGTTTCAAAAATATTCCTTAAAAATTTTGTTTCGTCTATACAAAATATGACTAACATTTAGGTATAATTATTTAATTTTACCTTCTTAAGCTCTCATTTTTTAAATTTTAAACGAAACCCTATGTGACATCTGCTTTTTTTAAATTTTGATTTTTGATCTGCGTTAAACAGGGATACTCAATGGCGTTTGTTTATGGATTGTTGTCTGGTTGTTACCATACAGTATGGTAACAACCAGACCAATTGGGTGTGGGATATCCAATCCTAATCGGGTCTTACTTAACAACTCAGAATGTACCAGCTACAGGTTAGAGTAGATTTGAACAAAAACCTTCAATAGAATTTGTTAGTGCGTTACTCCCAGCTAGTTATCTAAGTTGATTGTCTTATCAGTTTTGCTTAATAGAAATTTTCTATCAGTTAGGCTGCCTTAAAGATAAAAATAAAAACTGTAAAATTTCCTGTACGACGATCTGTGTCTGTTTAGAGAAAAGTTTCCCGAGAGAAATATTAAGAGACAAGTAACTGAAAAATCTTCTTAATTGTCTTTTTTTTTGGGGGGGGGGCAAAATCACGAGGTTGAGATTTTATAAAACAATAGCATTGCCGACCCTACTCTGCGGCAGTAAATTTGGGTGCTATCAAAGCAAGGGGAAAGTAGATTCTTCTTCTTAAAGTTCCATCTCCTATCGGAGGTTGGATATCATAATGGCTATGGTCACTTTGCTGGCTGCCGCTCTGAATAGTTGCAATGAACTACAGTTGAACCATTCTCTAAGATTCCGCAGCCAGGAGATGCGTCTTCTTCCTACGCCTCTTCTTCCTCGGATCCTTCCCTGCATAATAATTCTCAGCAACTCATATTTTCTCCTCTGGTTATGTGACCCAAATATTCTAGTTTTCCTGTTTTTATACTTTTCATAACTTCTAACTCCTTATTTAAACGTCGGAGCACCTCAACATTGGTAACCTTTTGGACCCACTGAATTTTCAATATTCTCCTGTAACACCACATTTCGAACGCTTCTATCTCCATTATGTGTTGTTTCTTCAATGTCCAAGCTTCCATTCCATATAGTACGATAGAAAATACATAACATCTTAGAGCTTTCAATCTGAGAGGCAACTGAAGGTCTTTGTTTGTTAGCATTGTCTTCAATTTTATGAATGCTTGCCTTGCAGTTTCAATTCGTACTTTAATTTCTTTACTTTGGTCTGAGAACATCTCAGCAACGTATTTAAACCTCATGTGCAAACAGGAGACATTGAGTTTGACAGGGATGTACAGGAATTCGTAACGTGCCCAACTACGCTATCGTTGCCGCCTAAACCTGTGAGTTTAAACGAGGTCAAGAGTATTATTAAACGTCTTCCATTGCACAAGTCACCAGGTCTGGATTTGATAACTGCAGAGATATTAAAGGAGTTACCAGAAAGAGGGATAATTTTTATACGAAACATATTTAATGCTATTCTCAGAACTACGCATTTTCCTTTACAATGGAAATTGTCAACTATTGTTTTATTTCAGAAGCCGGAAAAACCATCTCACTGTGTAAGCTCTTACCGGCCCATTAGCCTTCTTTCAGTCGTGTCTAAACTTTTTGAACGAATTTTGTTAGGTCGACTTTCGCCGATAATTGAAGCTACAACTCCAAATTATCAGTTTGGATTCAGAAGGCAGCATTCAACAACTCATCAGCTGCACAGAGTGGTTGATTTAATTTCTGTAGGGTTAGAACAAAAATTATACACATCGGCTGTATTTCTGGATATTAGTTCGGCGTTCGATAAGGTTTGGCATCCCGGGCTTTTGTATAAATTAAAATCTATTTTTTCTGATACATATTATGGAATTCTGAGATCATTTTTAGAGGATAGATATTTTGTTGTGCGCCAAGGTTTGGAATATTCTAATATCTGGCATATCGAAGCAGGAGTTCCTCAAGGGTCCACATTATCTCCTGCTTTGTACTCCATATTTACGTCTGACTTCCCGGAAAATGACTTCACGACAGTAGCAGCGTACGCAGATGATACCGTTCTGTTATGCAGCAGTGAATCTCCAGAAGAAACTTCTATGAACATCCAAAATCACTTGTATGAGGTATCTACATGGCTCAAAAACTGGAGAATGAAAGTTAATCCGCTGAAATCTGTGCAAGTGACTTTTACTTTAAGAAGAAGAACTTGTCCAACTGTTTACCTGGATAACAATGAGATACCGCAAGAAAATAAAGTTCGATATCTGGGCCTCCATTTAGACCGTAGACTGACTTGGGGATATCATATCAAAACAAAACGTTTGCAACTAAATAACCGTACAAAATTACTTTCAAAATTCATCAACAGAAAATCAACTCTATCATTAAAATTTAAATTATTAACATACAAAGCCTATTTACGACCGATATGGAATTACGGTATTGAAATTTTTGGGACCGCAAAGAAAGCTCACATTCAAAAAATTCAAACTCATCAGTCAAAAATACTTCGGATGATAACGAACGCCCCATATTACGTAACAAATTTAACATTGCATTCCGATTTGAAAATCCCTTTTGTAACAGAAACTGCTAAAATAAAATATTCCAAATTTAACAGAAAATTAACAGATCACATCAATCCCCTAATACAGCAAATGTCAAGACGAAACTTACCACACCGACGCCTACGAAGAAAATGGAGTAGAGATCTATTGATCTAATTGTTCTATATTTTTATTAACTTATTTTTTGAAATCCACTATACTTTTGAATTATCCACTGGGATGTATTCTTTAAAAAAATATTTCTGTTTATTTATCAAGTCATTTGTTTTTTCAAAATTTAGTTAAGCTTTTGGATGGTTATACTGTACTGTATAGTTTCTAAATAAAATTAACGTTAAAAAAAAAAAAACTTTGGTCATTCTTGCCATCAACCCAGGTTCCCAGATATTTGTATGTCTCTACTTTTTCTATTTGGGTTTGCTCTATTGTTAATGTTTCATTTCCATGTTCTGCTTTCGAGACAATCATAAATTTAGTCTTTTTCTCATTTATTCTAAGTCCATATCCAATGCAATGATCGTTAATTCTATTCACCAACTCTTGCAGCGATTCCAGGGTGTCTGCCATCACAACGGTGTCATCAGCGAATCTCATGTTATTTACTATCCTTCCACCCACAGAGATTCCATCACTCAGTTCTGTTATGGCTTCTTGAAATATGGCTTCACTATACATGTTGAACAGTAGTGGCGACAAAACACAACCCAACCCTGTAAGTAGAACCCTGAAAGTAGATTGCACACATATAAAATAAAATTTCTTTGACGAACGTATGGGTGTAGTAGAGAAGATAGTTACAGGAATACCGAGATAAGGAAAGAATTCAACATCTTCTCTATAAACGATTGGATATCTCAGAACAGAATGCACTGGTTGAAACATGTGAGCAGAACGAGATAGAATAGGATACCTAAGTAAACAGAGGGCTATAAACCGGAAGGAAAGAGAGAACGAGTTCGCCCGAGAAAGAGATGGACAGATTTGAGAGGTTCTGAATAGGCAGAGATGCTTAATCCTTGAAAGGCAGAAGAAGAGAAGATTTATCCTAATCCATCCTACCCTTTTCCTAAAGCCTTCTACTCTACATAATCTCACCCACTTCATCTGTTAAGGATGAAATGAAGACACACCCATCGGGGTGTATCTCTCTTACACCTTTACATTGTATCTTTAGTTTCTTATCTTGGCTATCCAATTGCCCTTTTAACATCCCCTACTATATTATAATCTTTTCTTCAATTTAATTCAAGCCAGTGGTCTTCATCCCATTCCTCGTTAAACTTATTTTATCGATAACTAGGTCTATTCTCGTCATATCACAGCTTCGCCTTCAGAACTCGCATCTCGGTTGCATTAATTTTATCTATTATTACTTTTATTTACGCATATTATTACTTTTATTATCTGACGTAAAAGTCATTATTCTGCGAACCAACACATTGAATATTAGTTTTACTTTCTCTTGCCTATATGAGTATAAATAGGAAAGAAAGTATTGTTTTCATGTCAATTTTTCGAAATCGAATTTTCACCGGATCTACATGTTTTCAGACCCCACTGAACCCAAAAAACATGTTTTTAGCTATTGGTCTGCGTGTGTGTGAACAGAATATCTCAAGAACGGAACATTCTACGAACTTGAAACTTAAGTTAAGAAACTTAACTTGAGAACTTAGGTTCTACTAGAGGACCCGACACGAATATTTTCATCAAAATCGGTCAACCGGAAGTAGTAGTTTATTCGTATCATTTTTTACTTTTTTCGATTTTCTCAAAAATGGCTTCTACGATTTTTTTAAAAATCATCTTATTTACTACATTTTTTATGCTCTACAAGATAGTGTAGGCGCCAAGTCTGCTGAAATTCTTAGGAAGGCTGTTTTCTCGTAGATAAAAAATTGTTTTTCTAAGATTGCGGCCTAATGTGCATTTGAGCGCAAACAAGTATAGTATAATTAAAGTTGTAGAATATTTAAATTCTGTAACTTTTATTTCGAACATTTTTTTCTTGTATAACGCTTAGTTTAGTGGTAACTAATGATTTTTCGTTTTTTTTTCATAAAAATCAGTAAAAAAATGGTTTTTTCAAGATATCAGCCTTAGTATGCATTTTACAACAAAAGTTTATATAATAATATTTGTAGAAAATTACACGATCTACAACTTTTATTTATAAGCATTTTTCTCTACATAGCCTAATTTAGCTTCAAAAAGTGATTTTTCATATTATTAAGCCAAACTGAGGTTGGTTTTCATTTTCCATCATTCACTCATAAAATTAAAATGACATTATGTTTTTAAGATTAATTTTTTTGTTTATTTCTAATGTTTTATTACTAAAATTAGGTTATATTGTAAATTATTTGCATTGCCAAGAGAATGTTGTGTGAGTGTTTCACACTAGATTTTTTTGAGATATGTTTGTGGTAGTCTAGTGTTAAGTTAAATTGTGATACTTCAATTCGTTGTTTAACCCCTCCAACGTATTTCCGTTATTTGCGATTGTAAAGTCCAAGTATTTAATTGTCTTCGCTCTTTTTGTACGATTGTATTTGCAGAGGTACTTATTTGTTAACTAACATAAAATTCTTACCTTTGTTTTACCTATTTTTATCTTTTCATGACGATTGACTTTTTAGTAATCTATTGTTGTATAGAGAATTGATAGATTATAGATAAATATATTAATGAAATTAGAAATATTTCTTGGGTAAAATCTATAAACGAATAGCCTAACACATTTTTCTATTACAAGTCGTACGTACGTTCGTAATAGTAATATGTACGATATAATTTTTACCATACGGCCTATATTAGAAAATGAATGTATTTTTAAATAAAAATTCATTTTAGTATGCACTGTTTAGATCAAGGTTATAAATTTCTTTTAATATAGCAGTTGTATTAGTGTCTACATATTTTAGTTCTTAATCAAGCTATTTTTATTGCTTTTAAAAATAGCTAATAAAAGGTCAACTTCACCGTAAGAAATTATTATAGAAATAACTACAGTTTTTGTATCGATATTCGTGGCTATAAATAACTGTAACATTTTAATACAACTCGTTATTAATTACACTATTATCTGATCGTGTAATTAAATGTATTATCTTCATTGCTAAAGGAAAAATTATAAATTTTGTAAAATTTATACTAAGTTCATTCTGTAGTAAACGCCACGTTGTGAATGTTTGTATATATCGATTTAACCATTTTTTCGATAGCAAATAATACAGTGGTGTTTACTACTTTGCAAACAAAACGCAACCGTCTACTCAATATTTTATTCAACGTAAAGGTTAAAAAAGTAACCAAATGTAGTCTTATTCTCCAACCATTTTAAAGCAGTTTAAATCAAGCATTACTTGAATTAGGTACCTTTTCCAGTTCAGCTGAAGCAAATTCTATTTTTTCATCTGATTCATTTATTGCACTTTGGGATAATATCATCACATCTTAAAAATATGAAATCTAGCTCCATTATTTATTTATTTATGCAATGATACACACTTTTCCAATTTCAATTTTCAATTTAAGAGAATAAATTTTAGGTATAACATATTTATTAATCCTGCATCATAGGCAAACAGCAGAAGCAAAACTTAGGCTCTGGCTGCCGAGTTAATTCAGCCATTACACGTCATAACCATTTTTTTGTAATAATAATAATAATAATATATAAAACCTAATCAAGGAATAGGCAAAGGATTAAAAAAATCAAAGAAATATGGGTTGACTTAATGAAGATTTTTATTTTCAAGAAGTTCGTTCCAGAAAATGTAAATCAAAATAAATATTTTCTGGTACCAATTTTTTAATAATGTGAAAAGCAAGATTACTTTGTGGGATATGATCTTTTGGAGGTTTAACCCTTTCAGTGTCGAAAAATATTTAAAAGTTTGATGTAAAGTGCCATTTAATTTAAATAAGGGTGTACAAAAAGTGCCAGCCCTTATTTCGAAAACTTGCAGGCGTAAGTCTGCCATTGCCAAACAAAATTTCAACGTTACAGAAAAATAATATTTTCTGTTAAAAATTAATTTGTATTAAGTTCATAAAAACATGAAATCGTTCTAAGGCTAAAAATATTAAAAATAGTTTATTTAAAGTCGCATCGAGAGCTTGGTCATTAGCAACTAATGTGGGTTTTGGTACTATAACGGTGGTTTTAATGTTTTAAAATTTCCAGACCCTAGCCGGTAATCGAACCCAAGACCTTTCGCTTTGCAGGCTAGTGCGCTAGTCACTACACCAAGGAGGTGGTTTAAAAATACATTATTTCATTAATTTTGCTTAAACTTTTTTGTTGTTGTAATTGTTCGTTTATTCAGACGTTGGCACTTTATAACTTACGGACGTCCGGTAAACCGGATGTTTCCCCTTCGTAAAATATATCGACGTCCTGTTTTCCGGACGTTGGTACTGAAAGGGTTAATCAGTGTCTTGGTGATACTTGTCAGTTTATAAGCTGTGTATATTCTTAACGCATTAAAACCTCTCATTATCGGCATTTCACCAACAAACCTATCTTTGTCAGTCAAATAGCTCAACAAACTTCCTAACCAATGATTGGTTATTTATGGCAGAAAATAACTAGGTATTATTCTTAGCAAACAAAATATTAGGTCATTAAGTATTCTTCTGCCAAAGATAATTATTCATTTAGTAATAAAGCTACCTGACCAACCGAGAGTTGCTTGCAGTTCTTTTACGTACGCTTGTGAAGTGATAGCTTATTATTTTCACAGAATTTAAATGCCCACAACAAACAAAATTGTTTCTTAAATTACTGATTACCGCACTAAATTATTTGAACGAAACCTATTTTATAAATAGTGACAAAAGTTGTGAAAATCTGCATTTGTTTGAAGCTAAAAAATACATGATTGATGAAACAATTTACACAGGTAGGCCTATACACTGGAGTTTTTGTTTTAAAAATAAATAAATTTTTAACTAAGTGCTAATGTAACTTGAGTATTTTTAGGCGTTTTGGTAACAATCGTGCATTTAACGTTTATCTTCGCTTTTAAAACCCCAGCGGAAGATGGATACTCCCCGTTGACGTTAGATAATTTCAGTTATATTGTTTTTGGTTCAAATTTTAAAAACAATTCTGGTAGCAGTTGTATTGAACTTTTACTGGTTGTAAAATGTTTAAATTCGTTTGATATTGGCGTATTTGATATTTTATCGTATCAGCTTTTTTGTTAATTAACGATTACTATACATTTACGGTACAGAATCGGTGGGTTTTAACGTGTAATAATTATAAATCGTAGATTGAAATTGAACTCGGGACCTTGCAGTGTCCCTGCAGTGTCCCTTGCAGTGATCTGTGCAGTGTTTAACACAGTCTAACCTTTGGACCATGGAGGAAAATTTGGCTAAAAATGATTTTCTGGGATATTGTTTTAAATTTTATTGTTACTAATCAATCGTCTAATTATTATTAATTAGCTCTTGAAAGAGTCCTTACGCTTGTTCACATTTGTTGTAATTGTAATATGTGTAACAATTTAAACATTAAAACTACAAAAGAATTATTTTACATCCTAGGAGATAGTCATACATCGAATGCGATTATTAATATAATTTAAATCTTTTTACAGCTTTCATTAATTAACCATCACTTAAACTGAAAAAATTGTTGAAAGGAACTTATTATTTTATTTAAATTTTGACAAACTACTACTAATTGCACATACGTGTTAGTTAGGATTATCTAAAGTACATACATAAAATTACTTGAATTTCTGAGCCCCTGGAACAAATTTGAAAGCTACGTAGTTCAGTGCATTTAATATTGCTCATCACATCAGATGGTGTTTTAAAAGTAAGCTTCGTTCATTGATTATAAATTGTATTAGTCTACCCATATATTTACTTTCTTTACAAGTTTATACCTGGCTACGTAACACATTAATCTTTACACAAGATAATGGTTCTGTGACATTACATTTCTACATCCTATTTGGTGTTATTATTTTCTACTCCCCTTTACTTCTAGTACACGCAAATTTGTTTTAAGGTGACTTTTTCTCAGCTTTTACTACGCGACCCAAGTAATGTAGAATACTTATATTATTAGATCACACGGATGGAAGGTCTTTCGGAATGTTACTCTGTAGGTATTAGACTTTTGTAAATTTTATTTTGTTTCCTAATCTTATCAGAAATCTGTCATCTGTAAAAAATCCTTATAAGTATAATACTATCTCATTTATCCGGTCTTCATTAATCCGGATTATCCGGCCCAATCTAGATCTGTATTCATAAAGTAGCGATACCCCACAAAATATATTTGAGCAATCTAGATATCTAGATTTTTAATTTTATTCTAGGTACAGGTATCAAAGTTTAAATATTAAAAATGTCCAGTTACAGTATGTATTGTTCTATAAAAGCATAAGTTGTTCCTCGACCTAAATATCGCTACAGTGTTTCTGGTTTTGCTCAGTGAGTTGTCACGGATAACATGAAGTCGTACGTGTAGTAGCAGCCCGAGACCAAACCGGCTGGTAAAGATGGTGAAACAATTGCGCAATCGTGCTACTTTTAAACGCTATAAAAATTTGAAGAAAAAATATATAAATGATTTATTTGTACAGAAAAACAGAATACTTGTAACTATTTGTATATAAATATATTGTAGTGTGTTTCTATCCAAGAAACTATAAATAATCGGTAAGTTTCCAATTAAATTTTGTTTTTATTGATGGCCTACTGTTCCTGGGTTATCTAGATTTTAGGTTTTCCGAACTGTTTTCAGTCCCAATTTATCCGGATAAATGCGGTAGTACTGTACTTTAACTTTTTAAACTTTATGTAATATTTAAACTTTTGGTTATTATGATTTTTTTCTTAATTGTCTACACTTAGATCATTGTTAAATTTTGGAATGAAATAATTTTCTTTATTATCTTTAGAGGAGATGCCAATTAATACATTATAAAATTAATTTATTATTACGCCCTTGACATATTTTTTTTTTGTTGACAAGTGATTGTAATTTTATAGGGTGGTTTTCAGTTTTGGGAATGAAGAGGGCTTTCACGGTCAAAATAATATAATGAAAAGTAATAAAAAATGTTAAAATAAAAATAAATGAGTACCTACATAAGTTTATTTTGTTTTATTAAACGACATTTTACTTGATACTGCTGCAAATTGATATATGTATATTTTTGCTTTTAATTAAAAAAAGACTATAATTAAATAAATATCATAAGGTAAAATGTGTGAAAAACAATTTATAAAACAAAAAAATTTTAAGACACTGAACAATCAACCTAAGATATCAGATAAGTGCTTCAAAGACGCCAGAAGAAATATTGAGAAAACTGGAATAAAATAAAAAAGCATAATGGATCCAAAAAAATTCAAACAACTAATTACTGAATTTAAGGGCTTCCATGAAGAGTAATAACTAAACACCGGGTGGACAAAAGAAATAAAAAAACCTGTGAAAGAATGCTAAAAACGTGGGTTGAAAAAAGAGCTTCCAGAAATATCTTGAGTCACTTTATGTGGTCTAAAATTAGCCCAATACGAAACAAATTAGCTTTTATAATATTAGTTAAATATTATAAGTTTAATAAAACTTTGTGAATTTAATTACATATTTGTAATAGCTTAGTAAAAAGTAAAATTAATTGGGTTAAGTTGATACTTTTCTGTTTCTGGTTGACTTTGCATACGTGTAAACTAGGCGAAAAGGAAGGAAGAAGGCCATGTCAAATCTTCCGGTGGGGCTCCCAAATTTTTAGCGCTACCACAAGTGACTTTTGTTTTTCTGTTGGCCTACTTCATTATTTTATTCCCTTTTTTGTAGTGCTTGTTTAACTAGTTGAATTTTGCTATTTAAAAATTATGCTATTAAACGATTGGTGTGTTAAAACTTATTGGATATAATTAGAACAAAAATGAGATCATTTTATCTTTTTATGTACTTATTTTCAAAATGTTTTGTTAGAGTACATAATGCGGTAATATACAGCTTTCGTAAATATTTGAGGGCAATTATGGTTTTTATAATTCAAGTTAAAATAGTTATATTAACATTATAAGACCTGCATGCAATATTGCATGTCCATATTCTAAAACACGCATTTTTAATATGTTGCGGTATTTTATTGAAATATTAATTTTAGAAAATTACATGATTATGTCATCTTGTAATGTAACGCACTTGCTCTGCATTTCTCCTGTTAAGTACGGTATTAGAACTAATAAATTATGGTTATACAAAAATTAAATAACATTTTTTATTCAAGCAAAAAATTTGGGTATTTTATAATAACGGCTTTAAATTGGTTGACAAAAAATTGTAAATTAAGTAACAGTAAAATATAAATTAAAAATGTTTCACCTCTTGTATTAACATTTTTATGTTCGATGCTTAATTGAGCAAACATCTGTTACATCTTTTAAAACTACATCATAATTGGTTCATTCATTTAATATTTCTTTTTTATAAGGTTCATAACATAAAATTAGTAATTTTATAACAAATTAAAATGTATAAAAGCGGAATATATAAGAAGAAGAAAAATAAAAAAAATTATCACGTGTTGTAGAAATAAATACATTAGCAAGATCTAAATTGAACAAAGAATACAGAAATAAATACATTAATAAAACATATTCTTATTGTAAACAAAAACAATCATAATTAATTCTTAATAAACAACTACAAACTAATTCCACTCGGCATAAATAGTTCTCTAAGGTAGAGCCTGTTTAGAGGTTCCATCAGTAGTGTTATTAGTCTGCGGCTAACAAAATAACAATCATGTTTATTAATATAAACAATACAAAAAAATAACAGTTACAAATAATAATATAATATTCATTGACTCATTCACTCACTTATTACAAACACATCAAAGCCACAATTTAAAAAAAAATTAATTCGTAGTATGTAGGTTCCATTTAAAACGATTTTGAAAACTTATATATATCTAAAGGCAGAAAACGGAAAACTCTACGTAAAGTCGGTTTTTCAAAATGACAGCTCTAAGGTGTATTCTAGGCCTAATATCAATATAAAAATATACAGTAAAATTATAGTAATTAGTTATTGTATTAATTGCTTTGAATTCTATTAAGGTATAAAAAGGTCTTGTTTGTTATTATTGAACCCAAATCCCGAACGAACCTAGTCTTAGGTGTTACAAGATATTTTTTCCTTATTTTGTAACATTGTTATTGGTGAAATTAAAATTTTTTACACCTTTAGGTCTGTATGAAAATTTGTAAATATAATGTTATGAAGTAGTGGTACAAATTATGTGAATACAATTATAATTATGAAATGTAAATAATCTTGTTTTTTTGTATTAAGTTATTATTTTGTTTTACTTTCTAATAAAATTTAATTTGTTTAGGTATATTTCTGTGTAAATGTTAATTTTATATTTTCTTTGATCTTATAATTACCACAGGAAGTAATTATGTATCAATCATCTTTTTATCTAAAATTTGCAGAGATGAGTCGCTGGACTCTCATCTACTTATTTCGGTATTATTAAATTATGTCATAACTATTTACTTAAAACTAATCATAACTGTTGAAAATTTTGTTTGAAAAAGATGAAAAAAATTGTTATTGGGCGTAAATTATGAAGTCTGTTGTGGTGTGTAATCAAACAAGTAAATAAACAAGCTTTTTTCCCCTATTGCTGGTAAGTTAAGTGGCAACTTAATAATATTCTGCGACAAAAATGCATTAAAGTTAATTAAAAAATATTGCCTTGGAGTGCTGGTAAGTTAAGTGGCAACTTAATAATATTCTGCGACAAAAATGCATTAAAGTTAATTAAAAAATATTGCCTTGGAGTGCTGGTAAGTTAAGTGGCAACTTAATAATATTCTGCGACAAAAATGCATTAAAGTTAATTAAAAAATATTGCCTTGGAGTGCTGGTAAGTTAAGTGGCAACTTAATAATATTCTGCGACAAAAATGCATTAAAGTTAATTAAAAAATATAGCCTTGGAGTGCTGGTAAGTTAAGTGGCAACTTAATAATATTCTGCGACAAAAATGCATTAAAGTTAATTAAAAAATATAGCCTTGGAGTGCTGGTAAGTTAAGTGGCAACTTAATAATATTCTGCAACAAAAAATGCATTAAAATTAATTAAAAAATATAGCCTTGGAGTGCTGGTAAGTTAAGTGGCAACTTAATAATATTCTGCGACAAAAATGCATTAAAGTTAATTAAAAAATATAGCCTTGGAGTGCTGGTAAGTTAAGTGGCAACTTAATAATATTCTGCGACAAAAATGCATTAAAGTTAATTAAAAAATATAGCCTTGGAGTGCTGGTAAGTTAAGTGGCAACTTAATAATATTCTGCGACAAAAATGCATTAAAGTTAATTAAAAAATATAGCCTTGGAGTGCTGGTAAGTTAAGTGGCAACTTAATAATATTCTGCAACAAAAAATGCATTAAAATTAATTAAAAAATATAGCCTTGGAGTGCTGGTAAGTTAAGTGGCAACTTAATAATATTCTGCGACAAAAATGCATTAAAGTTAATTAAAAAATATAGCCTTGGAGTGCTGGTAAGTTAAGTGGCAACTTAATAATATTCTGCGACAAAAATGCATTAAAGTTAATTAAAAAATATAGCCTTGGAGTGCTGGTAAGTTAAGTGGCAACTTAATAATATTCTGCGACAAAAATGCATTAAAGTTAATTAAAAAATATAGCCTTGGAGTGCATTTAACCCTTTCAGTGCCGAACAGTATTTAAAAGTTTGATCTAAAGCCATTTAATTTGAATAAGGGTGTACAAAAAGTGCCAGCCCTTATTTCGAAAACCTGCAGGCGTAAGTTTGCCATTGCTAAACAAAATTTCAACGTTACAGAAAAATAAAATTTTCTGTTAAAAATTAATTTGCATTATGTTCATAAAAATATGAAATCTTTCTAAGACTGAAAATATTGAAAATAGTTTTTTTAGTTTATTTAAAGTTGCATCGAGAGCTTGGTCATTAGCAACTAATGTGGGTTTTGGTACTTTAACGGTGATTTTAATGTTTTAAAACTTCCAGACCCTAGCCGAGAATCGAACCCGAGATCTTTCGCTTTGCAGGCTAGTGCGCTAGTCACTACGCCAAGGAGGTGGTTTAAAAATACATTATTCCATTAATTTTTGCTTAAACTTTTTTTGTTGTTCTAATTGTTCGGTTATTCAGACGTTGGCACTTTATAACTTACGGACGTCCGGTAAACCGAATGTTTCCCCTTCGTAAAATATATCGACGTCCTGTTTTCCGGACGTTGGTACTGAAAGGGTTAAAGTTGAAAATGCATAAACCGAGAGTAAAATGTAAAAAGTGGTAAAATTTTTATTTAACATTTTTTCCTGTAAAATAAAATATTTATGAATACAAAGCGAATGAGTGGGGATTTCTATTTACTTTACATTGTTTACGTTAAATTTGATTTCATTTAATATAAAGTTGTATTTACCATAAACTTGATACAGTTTTCATGGCATTTACTTTTTGAAATTTCGAAGATCTAATGTGCTGTACTAATACTATTCAACTACGAATAATAAGCGAGTTGAAAACAAAATAAACTTGAAATAAATACTCTCTCATCTCATGTTTACACCATGCATTTGACTGTTGTTTATTTTACAATCCGTTTGTCATTTGACATTCGACAAATTCTCTTTGTATCAGTCTGTAACATCCTTTACCACTTCCAAAACAAAAGAAATAGGATGAAGAAATAGAAGGAAAATAAAAAGAAAGAAGAAATAAGTATTAAAGAATAAAGGAAGTAAAATACACACGTGTAATATATATATACACACACTTACACTAGTTCACCGTAGTTTCTTTCCTGCCAATACGGTCACGTGACCTGAGTTGTATCGTTGCTACCAGATAAAATATTTACATCAGGTATTGACTCAATATTGATTAAATTGTGGTAAAGTAGACCGCTTGTTGTTAAATTTATAAACTTATTAAATTTAAAACTAACGACATTTCATGTAATTACGAAAAACTCTTAAATTAAATTAAGGAAATAATTCTTAAAAAAATAAATATATTTTGCTTAATGGTTTCACAAATGTCTTTTATTACTTTTAAACCATTTAAATTTAAAACTTTAACGTATTCAATCAATATTTTTTATCTATTGATTTCAATTACAAACGTACCCTACATTTTATAATTATAGTATTTCTTTTATTTAATTTTATTTAAATAAACCCTTTATTTACAATACCTATCTAGACATACGGAATCTAAGGGATCGAATGAAAGTATGGGATTATACCACAATTTTAATTTCAAAGTTTTTAAGCTCCGTAACTGATTCTCTTTGGTACATAAAAAATCGGGTGTGAAACACTCACACAATTTTCTCTTGCCAATGAAAATAATTAAAAATATAATTAACAGTAGAAATAAACAAGAAACTAACCTCAAGAAACATAATCTTATTTTAATCAGGAGTGAATGATACAAAATAAAAAGCAACCGTAGTTTGGCTTAATGATACGGAACGCTTGTACAATGGTAAATTTTAAAAAAATAAGGTAAAACACTCGACAAGCAATTTGCTATTGTTTACTACGTTACCGCTGACTTTAAGTAATTTTTGATTAATCAGCTATTTTCCAATAAATATTGTCTTAATCTACTGAAAACTTTTGGAAGAGATCAGTGTTGACATCTTGAGTTCATCGTCATTGATTTCTTTACATCCAGGCAGGTTTTTTACAAGCTCTGCAATGTGATTCACAATTTGACAAACAACATTTCAGCTGCAATTTTCACTTTTCTATCCCTAATCATTTCACTACCCGAAAATTGAAAAATTAGTCTGGAGATACGTCCGGGTATGAGACGGTCCGGATGTGACAGGTTGTACTGTACATAAAACCTTGTTAAAGTGTTATATTATAAAGATTGATCTCTTTCATCGACAACTGCTTTTAAAATTATGGTTCTTTTGGTAAAGGGTTAAATATCAATTTTGTTTTACTTAACAAAAAACAGTATTTTGTTTTACTTTCACATAAAACAGTATATTATTACAAATAAAACGGAAGTTTTCTTTATTCCATTTTTATTTATGTACCATGAAGAATAAAACAGAAATTATCAAAATCATGAAAAGTATTACCTTTATATAATTTATGACTTGGTTGTTCTAAAGATCTACAATCCCAATATAATATAAATTTTATATAACACTACTTTTCTTTAAAATACTATATAAAATAAGTGAAGAAACAAATGAACAGGATTTTTTCGATTGAATGCCTTAAGAAATTCTGTCACCCACTAAGAACGACCAAGTAGAAAAATACATTAGTTATTTACGGTTCAACAGAGTTGAGGAGAGTCACGTATGGTTTGAAAATCCCCTCTGCAGCTACTTATCCGTTCTCGAGGGTTTCAACGATACTCTCGTACTATTGCAGAGCTGTTCTGGCTCGAAGGACGTATGCAGCAGTGGACTTTCACTGAGATATTCAGATTGGAAATAAATTTACTTTTTACAGTCACGTACACGTAGTTGTACTCTATTCAGTACAATCTAAAAGCTCATTACCCCAAAAATTGTTACTAAATTTTTATTTATTGTTAACTTAGAACACTAATAAAATATTTGTTAACCTTGTTTCTGTTTTACTTATAAATCATCGACTAAAATACATTTATTAATCGTTTGACGTGTTTGACTGAGTGTGAATATTGTAAATAACTGAAGGAAAATTTTTAATTATCTCTAGTAAATTTCGGTGTTCATATATTTCGGAGTCATGTGCTTATTATTTATTGCTTCTCATTTTGTTTTTTTTTGTTTTAAAAAAGGTTTTGGTTACTTTTTAAATTTTTATTGATTTTTTTAAACCTTACTTATCTAATTTTGATTGGAAATAATAATTAAGAACAGTATACTATGTTTTAATGTTATAATTTGTAAATTACACCAGTGGGTTGTAATTTTTTCATGTGTTAAATCTAATCGATAAGTTGCATTTATTGTTGTAGCTACAACAGATTATGCATTAAAAAAAAGTTATATGAAAAAAAATTGAACTCCAACCATCAAAGTAGACTACACCGGTAAACACTTTTAAGTATTCAAATTACTCGTTACTTGTGATGTTTCTATCAACACAATAAGCCCTGGCGGATCTCTGTGGAACTAACTGTAGGAGCGCCATAAAAATTGTTCGGGAACTTTTCGAACAGACCTCACGTAATGATGATGCTTACCGACCTCCAATAAGAGAGGAAGTTTAAGAAGAAATATTCAAATCTGTAAAAAAAGTAACTACCTTTACTAGAATTTGAACCACGGAACCTTCGTCTCCGTACATCAGCTGTCATACAGCTTACTCGTGGCGACGACTTTACTACTAGACAAACCCGGTGGGTTAAAAATAATTAATAAAAAATGTACGAGTAGGTCTACTTAAAATTAAACCTACATATTCACCTTCCTATTATATTTACATATTTTACAGTATGACTTAAAATTGTTACAAACCAAAAATTTACTAGTTTGGTAGCACTGAATTCAAGCATTGCAGTGGTGTTTAGAGTTTGTGGAATTATTTCTGTTAAATAAATATTTAAATTTATGAAAAACATACTATTTGCGCATTCTGAGTCATTACATAGGCCTACTTATTTTAGTTTTAAAGTATCATCAAAATTTTATTCGAGTCTATTGTTGTTATAGAATGGTAAGCGTATGAGGCTTTTGATGTTAAGTTTTGACGTTTATCTAATCTTAATTTGTTATAAAAATATGTATATTGTTAAGTTACAATTTTGATATTTTATTTATTTCTTTTCTTTTTGTTTACAGGCTCCTTATATTCGGGGACCATGTCTCAGAGTGAATGTGTATATTCAAGAAGATGGCGCGTGTTCCCAACGTCTCGTTCGAAAGTATCTACGCACATGTAAGTATATTCTGCCACATTTTTAATAAATTAGTCAAGGGGAGTCAGTATTGTTGAAATCAAACAAATATCGATTTTCGTTTTTTATTCAATATGTAGTTTGAAATTCCCTTTTAAAATGGTACCTAAATCACATCTCTATGTCAAGTAGAAAGGCTTTTATGATTTTTTCAGATTCAAGATTTCGGTTTTCTGATTATCTCTTTGTAAATATTTAATTGCTATATTTTTGTTGTGTATTACTTATTATAAACCGACAGCGTTTGTTAGTGTTTGTTGTCAATTTTTTTTTAATTCATTTATTTAACGTCGCATCAACTACAACGGTCATTACCGACGACGTTGGGGTGTAACTTTTGTACGATGGAGGATGAAAGGATTTTTGTAACGTATGAAAATATGCCGTGCCTGAGTGGGATTCGAACCCAGGACCGCATGATGAGAGGCGAGCACGTTACCAACTGCGCCAATGCGGCCTGCTGTTGTCAATTAATTTATTCATGTTGTCAGCTGTTTCTTGTATCTTCTTTGTTTTGTTATTACAACATAATCTAATGAGTTAGTTTACAGTTTGACAAGTGATAGTTTGGTTTTTTAAACATCGTATTTTGACATTTATATAATTTTCAAATGCAATTTACCAAAAATTACTATTTTTTTAACTTTGTGTACCTTTTTCTAAGTTTCTGTTGAAACTAGAGCTGTGAGATTTTTTTGGAGTGTACAGCAGATCAACTACTATGTATTGAATTTGTGGTTTCAGAAAATACCTACCTACACACTAAAAACTCCAAAAAGCTCAAGTTTTTCCGATCAAAAATCACTTTTTTTAAATCGTAGAAATGTCAAATTTTATAAAATAAAAAGTTACAATTTCAAAATATGTAAAAAAATTTGATCTTTCATTAACTAAACTTCAAACGCTATCTCTAATAGAAGCTAGAAAAAAATACAAACGGTAACTTTTGTGCAAGATAGGATTATCAACTCCCAATTTCTCTTCAGTAGAATGTAATCAAGATTGAAAAAACGTATGCTTGGATAATTGAGATTGCTGGTTCAAATATTGTTAGCATAATTTCAATTGGAAATGTCAAGATCGTTGTATTTAGAACTGTTAGGTTTCCTAAAAGAGTTATGAAAAGGTAACATGCAATTACATTAGCGGTAATAGCACAGGTAATGTCCCTAAGCAGCCTATATACATAAGAACCTGGTTTTCCGAACTCGGTTTGCATGAACCGAGGTCGCCGTGTTTTTGCTCTCTCTCCGTTTGTTTGTGTGGAGGTTAATGAGCCAAATTTTTGAGGAGCTTTGCTTACATTGGGAACGTAGCAATTTAGTAGAAAATTTTTGTATATCTGAGATGAAAATAGAAAACAGTAATGAATATTGATCCTTAGGGTACTCCTGCCATGACAAGAAAGTTGTCAGACTTCAACAATTTCTAATTGAATCTTAAATGATTTTTAGTTGATCGATCAGAGGTAGAATTTTTGTAAACGTTTTCCACTCATAATTATAATCATTATTTTTCAGAAATTTAAGAATCATAATTTTCCTAAAATATAAAAAAATATTTAGGCTTATGTACAGTATAATTTATCATCCTTAACACTTTAGAAGTGACTACAAAAAAAAACTGTCCGGAATACACTGGCGTATGTCCAATAGGAATTGAGGCCGTATTACTTTAAAACTCACAACAAAATTGCACCGTACGTAATATGTGAAATGGGGTCAGACTGTAGAATATAACCTGGTTTTGAGTGCTCATATAGTGTTATAACTGCTACATTTTCATAGTTTAATAGGATGAAGTATAAAATTGGAACACGGAATTAATTTGTTTGTTTGAATATGTTATGCAGATTCTCAAAATGTAATTTTGTTAGGTAATTTATTTGTTTATACACTAAAATTTATACATGATTTCAGTATAGGTAAAAGTTGGGTATCAGTGCCTTCCTGTGGTGAGGTAATTCTAATTAAATCAGGTTAACATTTTATATAAAAAATTCTTCCAAGTTAAAGATTTTGAGGTTCTTTGTCAAGAATCTTTAGTGGGACGTAAGTCATGTTGTTTTATATCTATGTAGGTAGCCTACTTATGTGTAATTTTTTTACCAGGGGCAATTTTAGACCACGTGAGATGACTTTAGACGTTTCTGGAAGCTCCCTATGTATTATTTTATGTAGGCTATAGCATAAAGTTATATATTTTGTTATTTTGTGTATAACTACACTCACATTTGATGTTTTGTTGTTGTTTTAATTGTTAACTGTTTACAAGGTACTGGAACGTTCTAGTTGTTAACTGTTTGGAACCTTCTAGAAGGCCAGCTTAGCAGTCAAAATTAATAAGCCCTTACAGCCTCAAAACTTCAACTGAACAAGTTCTGTTCAATTCTTGGAAGGAGGCTGAATCAAAATTGAAAGAAGCAGTCAACAGTAATGCCATCTTCAGGTAACAACTTGAGGAGATACTAGTCAGATTAGTTTCACTAGAAACTAGTGGGTAGAGTGGTGCTGCAGTGACCCTCAAAACTAGGGAAACTATCTACAGTGCAACATCTTCTGCATATCAAACAGATGAAAAAGATGTATAAGTAGAGATGGATTAGAGAATTGTGGATGAGTATTGATCTAGTTATGTTGTTAGGTTCAGTAAAGTTTTGTTATCCAAAATTTAACTTCGTGTAACGAATTTTCTGCTGCAAAGTGTAGTGAAATAAAACTGTGTGTTGTAACAAGTGTTGGTAGTTTTTACTGAAATCGTCGGACTTTTGATATTAGATGTCTTACCACCAATTTTGTATATTTGATAAGAATAAATTAAAATAGGCTGAAGATAAACTTTATAAAAAAGAATTTAAATATGGAAATTAAATGTAAGAGGAGTAGAAAAATTCTGTATGTGATATTAAAGATAATTCGACCGCTTCTGTGAAAGTTTATTGCAAGGAAAATTAGAACCCAGTAGATTTTCATCCGGTAGAGACCATATAGGTATTACTCAGATCAAGCGATTTCTTTACATTTTCCACTAGAAATATCATTTGTAAACTTAAATGTTATATAATGAACGGTTAGAAGTATAGTCTTCAGAACAACTGGCTTTAACACCTGGGCTCCCGGGTTCGATACTTATACTTGTCATTTTTCATCACTAATTTTCATCTGTCACCTTTCATCATCTGTATTAATGAGAAAAATAGTTGGATACAATAAAACAAAAATCATACAAATAAAAAACAAACATTATAATGAAATTAAGACCAATTAATTTTTTTATTTAATTTAAAATTTTTAATTCCATCATGTGTATTGAATTAAAAAAAACCTTTATTGCACAGTTAATTTGTTAAGTTTATTTTTACTGAAAGTAATAAAAACACTTTATCTTCTGATAATTTAGAAATTAAACTAATAATTAATCCTTTTATTTAATTTTATGTTTCAGTATAACTATTTATTTTATCTATTTAGATAAATACCTAATTTAATTTAATCAATTAGGTTTTTATAAAAGGATTAATTAAATATTACTTTCTAAACTTGTTATTTGAGAAAAAAACAATTTTGATTTGAGTTATTTCGTAAAAATGTTACGAAAATGGCTGAGTAAGAAATAATAAGAAATACAAAAATTGTACAATTTTTAACTGTCTTCTCATTTTGTTAAGTACATTCTTGCCTTAAAGTACAACAGAATTCTCTGAATAAAACAAAAAAATTGTTCTTTGAAAGTCAGCAGACCCCCACAAATTTTACAAGGGACTTGAACGACCTTAGTGGCTCGTATCAAATAATTAAAAATCAAAATCTGGTCCAATTCGTTTGTAAAAGGAGATTTTGTTTTCTTTAAATACTGTTCTATCAGACGGATTAAAAACTGTTTTACAGAACTGTAAACAAGACACTTCGGGGTTGTGCGAAAACTCCGAAAATGAAAATTTGTAGAAGCTGTAACGAGATTTTGTGAAGTAAATAAAAAAATAATTGAATTAAAATTTCGATGGTACTACCATTTTTGTGGTGACGTAGTGAAGTTCAGTTTTGATAAATGGAGTTGTTTATTTAGGTGCATAATTTATTTCATAAATAACACTAGTACTGATCAGGTAATAATAATACTAAAGATCGCGAAATTAAGACTAAACGTGTGAATGTAAATTGTAAAATTGGTTGTCAAGTTTAAATTAGCATTAATAAGCCAATAAATTTGCACACGTTATAGCTGTTGTTGTTTAGGTCATCAGCCGAAAGGCTGGTTTGAACCTCGAGGTTTTACTAAGTAGAACGAACAATGCGGTGGTTTACAATTGCCTTCCTCACTGAGTTTAATAGTATGCTTATCAGCATGCCAGGCCGTCTGAAATCTATCTCTACTTTCCACCCTGCAAATGACAACTTCACTTCATGCACCATAGGGTCTGGCTGTATTATGAAATTTACTTTCAGGGGAGATAACTGTAACTAGTGTCTTTTACACCTGTACTTCTTCTTTTCTTAAATATTTCAGTCATATAACTGGTTGACCATGTGATAAGAAACAGAAAATTTTTTTGTATCCCTGGAACTAGCAGATCGAGTGCAAATGATTTAACAAGCCTGTTATGGGCATGCCGTTACAGCTAGTATGTATTAAATGAGAAAAAAATAATAAAAATCGTTAAAGATATTTGTGAGAAATTTGAATGATTGCATTTTTGAAACGCAGTAAAGTACCGCTAATGAAAAAGACCCCACGAGGATTTCGTGAAATTAAATAATTTCAAAATTTCAGCACAATTGATCCAAATAGTTTTAACCCAAAACGAATAAAACGCACACATCGTTTTAAACCCCATATTTTAGTCGGCCGCATTGGCATAGTTGGTAATGTGCTCGCCTCTCATCATGTGGTCTTGGGTTCGAATCCCATTCAGGCACGGCATATTTTCATACGTTACAAAAAATCATTTCATCCTTCACCGTCTGCATTAGCAGTACTTGCAGAAGAGTTGGACGTTAAACCAAAAAAACCCATATTTTGGCTTCAGGGAATTACGAAATATTAATATAAGTTATAATTTTGTCATAAAAAGGTTTAAGCAATGCAATACATATCACACTATAAGCAAAAAGCCAGATTTAACAGAAAGAAACAAAATAATCAGTACAACTAATGGAACATAATATAGAAAGAAAATTGCTTATCTACAATAATATACAAGGTTTCCTCTAAGTAGGGTGCCTAACTTGGAGAGATGGATTCAGAGAGATTCAGTACCTTAAAATAAACAAAAAGTTTTATTTGAACTAACCTCTTATCTCGCTTCATATACAGGTGTCTGCCATTTTGTGTTTTTAAAAAAAATATTTTCTTAGGAAAGGTTGAAGATATTTTACTCAAATTTGATATGCATGTAGAAGTACTTATGTTGCAAAGATGAAATTTATCTAATTGCTTTTAATACGCCAAATTTCAAAATGGTGGACGTTCAAACTTTTCAAATCAAAATATCTCAGCAATCATGCTGTTAATTAATTTTATGTTCAATACAAAAAAATAACGCATTTTTTGGCGAAAAGAATAACGTCTCTATTGTTCAAATACAATCACAAATAGCTGAGTTAGAGCGGAAAATGTAATCCAAAATCTTTTGTCTTTTTTCACCTCTTCAGATAAACCAGGGCATTTGTGTTAGAAATACTGTAAATTAGTTCTGCGTAAAACAAACTCTCTTTAGAATAAATATTTTATAATTATTAATTTTATAGAGTTTGAAGTATGAAATTTTTATTCTAAAGAGAGTTTGTTTTTACACAGAATTAATTACAGTATTTCTTACCTTGTAATTCACTGAAATTGTAGATACGTACAGGATAATTACTATTATTGCTTATCACAAATATCATTATTAACATTATTAACGATACGTTAAGTAATACAAAGTATTTTTTTTATTAAAGTAATGCGTAGACGAGGAGAAAACAAAAAAAACTTGGTAAAATGAAAAGTTGATTTTTAGTAAAAAGGAAATTGAAAGGAAGACAAGAAATGAAGTACGCTGATAACTCTATTAAATGGAGCGGAAACCACAGATACGAAGAAAATTTACAGAGATATTTTCCAACACCAAATAAGAATCTTGTACAGTCGGACCAGTAACTCACCACAGCAAAGCGCTACTCGCTATTTTCGGATCATTTTAAAAATGAGAAATTAATAGTTTTAATGGTACCGCTGGAGTTTCATTTTAAAGTCTTAACGAGTAATAAACAAGTTTAATGAAGTCATCAAGTCGTAAAGAATAAGTTACAAGCCTATTATGCTCTATGTAATTACCTCGTAATGTTTCGGCATAACTGATTCTTATGTAACGATCAAAAGGTAAAGGGTAGTAATGCACTTAAAAGAGACCATTAATCTTTCTTAAATACTTTATTTTACAATTATTATTAACTTAAATTATATTCCAGATTTTTCAGGTTTTATATTTCAATTATTTCAGTACTTAGTGCCTAAGTGATTAAAATATTAAGATTTAATTTTTACACCACCGGAAAGCTCTAAAGAAATAAAATTACAATAATTTTCAGTTAATTTTACTTTAAGGAAAAAATGGCATTGTACGAAGCTACTCTCAGTTAGTAACAGTATCGTGAAATATTGTTCAAAGGTTTCAGAGTAAGGTATGCAAAAGAAACTAAAACACTAAAATTCTTTTTTACTTTCTCTTGCCTGTATGAAAATATTAGGAAGAAAAGTATTGTTTTCATGTCGAAACTCGATTTAAATCGAGTTTTCGCCGGATCTACACATTTTCAGACCCCCAGAACCAAAAAACATGTTTTCAGCGATTGGTCTTTGTGTGCTTGCGTGCGTGCGTGCGTGTGCGTGTGCGCGTGTGTGTGTGTGTGTGTGTGAACAGAATATCTCAAGGAACATCGTACGAACTTTAAACTTGAAACTTAAGTTAGATACCACTAGAGGACCCGACACAAACATTTTCATCAAAAATCGGTCAACCGGAACATTCGTGTAATTTTTCACTTTTTTGTGATTTTCTCAAAAACGGCTCGTACAATTTTTTTAAAATCTGCTCATTTACTACATTTTTTATGTTCTATATGATAGAGTAGGCGTCATATGTCTGCTGAAATTTTTGGGGAGGCTGTTCTCTCGTTGAAAAAAAAGGTTTTTTAAGATTACAACTTTAATAAGCATTTTAGCGCAAAAATGTATAATAAAAGTTGTAGAGAATTAAAAATCCTACAACTTTTATTTCAAAATTTTTTTTATAACGCTTAGTTAAGCGGTAGTTAGTGATTTTATGTTTATTTTTCACGAAAATCCGTAAAAAATGGATTGTTTTAAAGATTTTAGCTTTAGTAAGCATTTTACGACAAAAGTGCATATAATCAAATTTATTGGAAATTAAAAGATTTACATTTTTATTTAAAGCATTTTTCTCTACTGAGCCTAGTTTAGCGTGAAAAAGTGATTTTCCGTATTTTTAAGCCGAACTGAGGTTGATTTTAATTTTGCGTCATTCACTCATGATTAAAATAAGGTTATAGTTATTTCGGTTAGTTTTTTATTTTTAATATTTCATTACTAATGTTAGGTTATATTGTAAATTATTTGCATTGGCAAGAGAAAGTTGTGTGAGTGTTTCACACCAGATTTTGAAAATTGCCACCAGCCTTGAGACGCGTCGTCTCATGAAATGGATTTTTATGGTTGCCTTTATTTAGAAGTAGAGAAATCATGTAAAATAAGAATAAAAACGACAGGTTTCATTAAGTTATCACATCGAAGCAAATTGTTTATAATATTATTGTTTATAAAGTAAACCAATCGTTTTGTAATTTTATTACTAAGTAGTTACATGATTAGAATCCGACATGCAATTTCGTGTTCTTTAGTTGTTATTTCTTTCTCGGTGTTTTAAAGGCGTTAAAACAATTAATATACATGATTTATTAAGAAAACAATTAATTTTTAGTATACGAAACAGTTTTACCATTTAGCACTTAAAACACAGTCGGGGGGTGAAATAACTGAGAAGACCATGAATTCCGCCCCATCCTTATAAACAAGCATACTTGTAATAAAACTGTCTAACTTATAAAGAGAACCTAGCATTTAAGCATACATGTTTAAAATATTACCTTTTGAAGAGATGTTTTATGAATAAGAGAACACAGTACACCCTTAGCTTTTATTAAGAGGTGAAATGTTTGCTGTTGGTACAAAAAATAATAAAGAATCATTTCCGTCATAATATACTGTTATTTTACTATTGTTGTTACTACCCTTACTATTTCTCGGTTCCATTTTACGATTGTTTGTTTATTCATTCTAAAGTGTACTTTATCGTAATGTGCGCTTTATTTATTAATGTATTAAAGTAATCCTAGGGTTCGCCGACGATCTAGCATTATTAGCTAACAACATCGCAGAGGCTAGGAACCAACTAAAACGCTAGGACAAATAGCAGGAAAAATCGGCCTCAAAATTTCATTTTAAAAAACCAAAATAATGGCAACAGAACCGCTATGTATAAACAAGATCCAAAATAACAACCAATATATAGAACTCGTAGAATCCTTTAAATACTTGGAAGAAATCATTAATTACAACAACAACAACGAAAAAGAATCGTGGGAGGAAAGAACCAAGAAACTAACAACATCATAACTAATCACCAAAAACACCTACAATAAAAATGCCTATCAATCAAAACCAAAATAAAACACTACAAAACGGTCGTATTACCAGAGATCACATGGGTGCGAAACTCTATTCAAATTAAACTAGGCAACAGACTAGATAAAATCCAAAAAATTGAAAGGAGGATCCTTAGAATTTTCATCGGAAAGAGATACCAAGTGGATGGAGAATAGAGATTACTACCAAATAAACAGGTCTACCAGGTGACCGAATCGGTAAGAGAAACAATTAGGAAAAAGAAAATATCCTTCTTTGGACATATAATCAGAATACCCAAAGATAGAATCACAAACCAAATAATCAGAAAACTCTACCACAAAAAGACAGAATTAATATGGTTAAGAGAAATCATGAAAGATATGGAAGAAGTAGGCATCACCTTCGAAGATCTAGAAAATAAAACCAAACAGCTATAAAAGATAAAAATATTAGATTCCAATGAAAAGTCCAGATAAAAGAGGAAGCAAGAAAGTGATCTTTTTAGAACCAGAAAGGCAAAGAAGATCTGCCAGACTGAAAGAATACTGGAGGAAAATCAAAGAAAAGAACCAAAAGAGAGTGCTCAGAAATTGACTCAAGTGATCCACTGCGGTCTCAAAAAAAAGTAATCCGAAAAAACTGTGATAATCCTATAGTCTTTTGGTTTCTGCATCCCATTGTTTTATACATCTCAACGATACATTCGTATTTTAATTTTATGATGTTACATATTGCACGGAAAAATAATAACGGGCGTTTTATTAAGAACGTAACCCTTTGTTATGACACAATCTACATGTACATGAGTATCTTCCTAGGATACACAAGATTTCGGATTTAGTACGCATTTTACAAAGATAGTGTAATAAGTAAATTTATAGAAACTTAAAAGATCTACAAATTTTATTTACAGCATTTTTCTCTAAAGAGCCTAGTTTAGCGTCAAAAAGTGATTTTCCGTATTATTAAACCAAACTAAGGTTGGTTCTTATTTTGCATCATTCACTCATCATTAAAATAAGGTTATGTTTTTTGAGGTTAGTTTTTTGTTTATTTCTAATGTTTTATTACTAATGTTAAGTTATATTGTTCAGAGACAGAGACGAAGGTCTCTGGTTCAAATCCTAGTAAAGGTAATTACTTTTATACGGATTTGAGTACTAGACAGTGGTTACCGTTGTACTTTGATGTTTGGGGTTTAATTAAACGTACTCTCCCAGGAATGATCGGCCTGGGTCTGTACAAGATTACGCCTCATTTACACGTCATACACATCATCCTCATCTCATTGGGTCATGGGGTTGCTTATTGTTCTGAATTGAATAGATTGTAACATACACAAATTAGGAATAAAAAAAAATATTGTGCATTATTTGTATTGACAAGAGATAGTTGTGTGAATGTTTCACACCAGATTTTTTTAGCAAAAGATTGGCGTATAGTTCTGAATCACCTTGATGATCATCCCTGAATATCACTATCTAGTTTAAGGTTCCCCAGAAAATGAGTGAGAACAAAAATAATGGCAGTGAAAATGGAATAGAATTTACGTATAATGTTTCATTGCTGTTCGTTATTTATGTTGGCTAATTATATTTTTATTTTCTGTTTCGGATGCAATCGCTATTGTAATGAAAAATCACCTACAAATAATAATAAAATAATATTAGTTAATAAACACAGAAATTTCTTACTCATTATAATATCATACAATAATATTCCGCTAGTAACATACGGATAAACTTGTATGTGCATAATAAATACGTGGTGTATTAAATTACCCAAACAGACAAAGGTGAACGTAATTATGTATGAATTACCGTATCTTCCTTTATTATATTTGTACCGTGTTGTAATGTACTCTGTTTGTTACATCTAATTGGATGCTGGGGATAACATCCGACGGAGTAATCAATAATATCATTAACATATTATGATAACTTTACTGTTTTATGGAATTAACGGTAACTGAATTAATCAATAAAAAGGGTTAGTTTGCAAATACATTATAAAATGTAAACAGTTTACTTTATAACAATAAATTAATGTTGTACTGAATCTGGAACAACAATATAAAGTAATAAACATAAATAGGTAAATAAAATGTGACACGTAAAATAATATGCATTGTATATCTTCTTCTTAACGTGCTTATCTAACTTTTTGCCCATAACAGGCAGGTAGAATGTTAAATTGTTTGCACTCGATCTGCTAGTTCCAGGGCTACCAAAAATATTTCAGTTTCTTATCACATGGTCAATTATTTATGATTAAAGCATTTAAAAACAGAAAAGGTAAATGTGTAAAAGACACTAGTCAGGGTTATCTCTTTTGAGAGTAATGAATTTCATTATATAGCCAGACCCTGTAGTGAATAATGTGAAGGTGTCATTTGCAGGGTGGAAAGTAGATGCTTTTTTAGAGGGCCTGGCATGCTGATAAATATACTTTTGCACTCTGTATCAAGGCGTGGTAAACCACCTCACTCCTTGTTCAACTTCGTAAAGCCTCTAGAGGTTGAAGCCTAAACAAAAACATTCTAACCTTGTTGGTTGCTATTCGGAACAACTCCGCGGAGCTCTTACCAGATCGGCCTTTAAATGGTAGCCAAGAACTTCTTCTTCGGTCAGGAAATCTTTTTTCCTCTATCCTCCTTGGAAGATCCGTTGCAGTATTTCTTATATTTTTTGAATCATATGCCCAAGATACTACAGCTTACTGTATTTCACGTTTCATGTAATATAAAGGCTACGTATACAGGGTGTTTCATACTTCAGGAACTGATTATACAGCTAAAAATAAGAAAAACGTTGCCAATAAATATGAATCCGAAAACCATTCTTTAGCGAGATACGGCTAGCGAAAGATTTCGCCTGGAATTCAGTTTCCCTTGTGAAATGAATTCATACTTAAATTTTTACGCATTAATTAAGATTGGTAATTGAACAGGTTTTTTGAAAAATTAGCTGAAAAATCTGATAACACCTGTCCCACGTCTGTAAGTAAAGTCATTTCTGCGATATCTGACAAAACAAGCAAAATTACGTAGATCTCGATACAAATTCCTTTCTTAGGTTTGAAGTAGATTAACTTCGTTAAATTGGTAACAAACATGTAAACATTTTTAACAAAATTTGTGGAGAATTTAATTCTGAAGGGAATGATATAAAATAGTCCAGTAAAAAATAAACACAAACGTTATAAACTCAGATTTTTATTAAATTAAAATACACGAAAAATAAGACGTCGTGTCGGGTTTGTTGGTAGTATCTAACTTAAGTTTCAACTTCCTTCGTACGATGTTCCGCTCTTGAGATATTTTGTTCACACACACACAGACCAATCACTAAAAACATGTATTTTTGGGTTCAGGGGGTCTGGTAACGTGTAGATCCGGTGAAAACGAGATTTCGAAAAATCGACATGAAAACAGTACTTTCCTTCCTATATATTCATATAGGCAGTGAAAGTAAAAAGTAAAACAAAGAAGGTGAAATAAAATTTTGTGTAAGGTAGAGAAGTTATTTTACTATTTCTTCTTAAAATATTTTAAAGAAATCTAGTGTCGTATATCTAAAAAATATTTGATTAAGTTATTCTAAACAAAGAAAGTTTATGTGTGATTACAAGTCAACCGATGTTAAAGATTATTTAATCGTACCTATAAAATTCTGTGCTAAAAGATTTAATATTCTTTATATTAGTGTTTTATAAACTATTTCCCAACTAGGTTTAAGAATTTTCAAGCGATAAAGATATGTATTGTGTGAAGGATAAATTATTAAAAAATTGATTATTATTGTTAAAGTAATTTATTAGATAACTGATTTTTATGTATATTACTATTTAATGAACCCAGAAAAACTAAGTGGAAATAACAAATAAAAAGGGCGTTCACGGTATAAAAATAAATCAGGACTGAAGGAAATATTAAGAATACAAGAATATTAAATCAGGCAATTAGGGAAACGATGGCGGCAGTTAAGAAATATATTTTTCTTTTCGTGAAAGAAAAACAATCAAACATTCGACTTAAAGACGAACGTTGAAAGGATTTAGTTGGCTTTGAAAAAGTTTTCAAGTTTGGTGATTTCGGGAATACGTGAAGAGAACGTTTTCATGGCCCCAGTTGAGAAAAGAGCAGAATAAATAAAATAGTAGTACAAAAAAAGAGAGATATATGTAGGGAAAGAATTGACGATGCAGGAAAGAAAACTGGGAAGTCACGTAGGATGAAGTACAATCGCATTAATTCGTGAAGCACGGCTTCCAGCATGTAATATTGTACTTTGTACTTTGTGTATTTTGAAAAACGTCCTTGTTAACTATATACAATTGAAATTTTTTCATTTTAATTTAATTTGTCAATCATAATAACTCCTCAATTGGTATTATTGCGTAAATAAAAATTGGTCCAGAATATAAAATTAATAATAATACACCATTATTACTAAAGATAAAATCTATCTCATTTCTTAGTTAAAATTTTTTAAATTTTAAATTGAAATGTATCATATTAAGTACTAAAAACGTAAATTTAACCCAGATTGAAAAAAACTTTATGTTACACCGAAAATTTTGTTCCTATCTATTTTGTATAATCCCGCTTTACCCGGAAGAAAAAAAAGTTACATTATTTAGATCTAAAAATTGTCTACGAGGGTCATTCGGAAAGTAAAAGAAGGTTTTTCTTTATTTTGAAATTTTTTTATTATAGCCAAACAAAATTTTTACAGCATACCTGATACTTAAACTATTTTTCTACGTAATCGCCGTGCAAATTTAAACACTTGTACCGTTTCACCAATTCTTCTATGCCTTCTGCATACTCAGTTGCCGCAAAGCTGTTTAACTACTAACACCTTCTTTCAGTTCGTCGTCGCTCCTATAGCGCCCAAAAAGTCATTCAGTTTGGGAAACAGATGGTAATCACACATCTATCGTGAAGTTTTTGATCTATTGAATTTTTTCGTTAATCCTTTATTTGAGTTCGTCAGCTTCACTAAAATTTCTCGATATAATCTCTGACTTCTTTGAACCAATTATACGACATTTTAAAGTATATTGTCTAGAGTCATAAAAATTTATTTTGTGTTTATCATCCGTTTTATGCAGATATTCGTAAAAAATTATTCATTATTTTTTGATCGTTTCCTTTTATTGTTGTTTTTTGTATAGTTTTATACAAACAAGTTTTGTACTTGTTTTTTTTTTGTACAGTTCACCTTTTTTTGTAACTGTTCTGTCCGTCTATCTTAGAACTAATTATCTTGCGGACGAGCACTTTCTAATTCTCTGATTCTCTTAGACAAAGCTCCACGCACATTCTAAGACATTCAATTGTGTACAAAGATGCACGTTTTTTCAGTGATATAATCGTGTGATCTTGGCTTGACTTAAGAGTGCTTTTTCTTGTACAGTTTGTAAGTTCTTTGGAATGAAGTACCAAACGTTTCTCGCTTGCTGTTATTCGTGTTCTTTGAGTTGGTCATCCGTTCTATTATCTTCCCAAAGTGTTTGAAGCTACCAATTTTTACAATCTTTCGGTATATATTTTTCAGGTGACGTGGGGCTGTTCTAATGTTCGTTATGTATTTGGCATTTCAAAGGAAATCTGCAATCGAGCTTTCTCTCTGTGTTCTTTTAACAAACCATTAATGTTATCTACTAATAATACAACTAGAATAAATATATAGTACATTTGTTTTAGGAAGAAGCTTGTAAGGGGTGGGCGAGTAGGTAAAGTAGGGATAGTTTCAAGGGGCAAGTGTTGTCCCCTTCTCACTTAATGATCATTCCCTCTCTTTCTACCTGTATCTACTGTTACAACTACGAGGTGCTTCCCCCACCACTAAACAGAACAGCTCAGCGGCACAGAGCGTTGGAGGGAGAGCTTCTAGCTAGAACAAATGACCTATAATGGTTTATAACGAATATTAGGTAGCTATACGAATTGTAAAGTTTTAAATTTTTTTTAACTTGTAGTGTTACTTAACGATTAATGGTATTGGGTAATTTATACAGTAATTCATGTAAATATTTTATAATATTTTTTGTAAATTTTAAAACTGAATTTCATTAGAAATCCTAATTAAAAATTACAAAAATGTATCGTTAATGTAATTAACATTCTATTAGAACCTAATTAAACATTTAGTTTTAACAAAGGACACGTTTTCTGCTACTGAAAATATATTCACTGGGCAATACTGAGTGGTATTTTATATACAAAAAAAAAAGGCCAACCTGGCTTCACTCGTGTTTTAAGACTAGTTCTAAAACAATTGAAGAGCTTAGTGGAAGAAGGTGTTATGTAACAAAAATTAGTTTTGAGAAAATTAAATAAAAATTCTAAAGCTTCCATCTTTTATGAATTGCCTAATATCTTTCAGTTTGATAAATACATATTACCTCTCTCTTTACGCAATTAAAATTTGTTTGAACATTCTAACACTGTAGTTCTTTCTATTTCTCTAAGACTGTAGTTCATTCTGGTGGAAGCAGGCGTCAAGGTAATCTTGACACTTTAATGCACTACAGATCATTAAATTAATCAGTAGACTACACTTGTACATCGCTTATCCACTAATATTTCCTTTAAACTGTAGAGACAGAGTTCAGATCTTCATCAATCACAAAAACTAAGTTTTTAAGCTTTTTAAAAAAGTGTTACATACCACCTTCATCCACTAAGCTCTTCAATTATTGGGGTAAAATAATCGGTGTTTGGTTGTAGATTCTAACTATATATATATATATTTTTTTTTGTTTTTTTTGTTTCACGTCTTACTGTTTTGCTATTTCTGCTAATACAGACGATGAATAATAATGATAATGAAAATGAGTGTTGAAAATATGTCAGACCTGACCGGGAATCGGACCCGGAACCCTGGCGTAAAAGCCAATTGAGCTAACCACTACGCCAACGAGCCGGCCAAATACTAACTACAATGTTAATAAATATTGAACATTGTAATTTCTTCTTTTCTACAAATTTTTAAAAGAATTTTAATGGTTTAATTTTATCCAAATTGTTGTTGTTATATACTGAAGTAATCTCAATGGACGACAAGAGTATTACTTTGAAGACCCAGATCGGTATTTCAATACATGCAGTTGATTACATTGTATTTGCCCTACTAATTAATCTCCATAAATGTATTAATTAGGTAACCTCAGCTTAGTCCCGTAGGAAAACAATAAGGGGTTACCATAAGCGGATGCAGGAAGGGTTAGCTATCATGCGATCAAGGAATTGTGTCAGTTATAAAGATATTACTTAGCTGTTTAATTTATATTACAACTTCTATAATAACAACTCGGTAGTAATAATAAAATGTAAATTTTAAAGTTTCAGTGCCTATACGATATAGTGATAACATGCTTAAAATTTTAAACAACAAAAAATGTTTTATTATAATTTATTCCGTATTATATTTTTATGTTACAATAGAAATTTAAATTTTACATTTATTATTTCACAATAATGAAGTGTTTATTCTAGGTTATTTTGTGTTTCTGGTTGTTTATGATAACAAAATTTCCTTTTAAATGAATAACAAGAATAATTTATTAACATATTAATTATTCATTAATTATAACGACCTGATACGGTTGGCAGAACTGATTTACAAGTAGAAACATTGTGTATATTTTCTCCTGTTATTTTATAAAAGTTTTATCAAAGTAGTAAAGAAACTTTCAAGATTTATCGTCAGGATCAGAGAAGATAAGTCGTGTTTTTATATTACTAACTCAAGCTATTGCTTTCGTCAGTATTTGTGATGACACCTTTGGAAATAATTCATAGTATTAGGTTATGTCATTGGAAAATCATGTTGGATTGCAAATTTACGTGATTTAATTCAACAAAGGTGGACTTTGACCCTGCAGTGGTGCCAACATTGGTTCCTTACTACTAGGCTATACGAAACTTATTACGTCTAGTGCAAGCAGTTTACAAGTGACGTAAGCAAAATTGAAGAGGAGTAGAGTACGACGTTATCAGTTTATGCGTGGCTGCGATAATTTAAAGAGCCTTATCATATACACAAATTTTATTAAATTTGTTGCATTTTACCGAATTTATTTATTTATCTTAATTATTTCTTATCTGTTTACTATTATAATCTATTTTGTACTATTTATTTTTATTGCTAATTTATTTTGATTGATATCGGAATGCATTGTCTGTTAACCTTCAGAATAGTTTTTAAAAATATAATGTAGGGCAATTGAATGATTGAAACTGCAATAATTCGGCATGCTACATTATAATACATATTGGAAAGAGACTGTTAACCGACACATTTGATTATTATTTTTCTGTTAATATATGTCCGGTGTTTTTAAAATACCCGTTGCTTAGGTACTGTGGTTTACGGTTGCGTGGGCCGTTTAGTTTCTTGAAGGATGGCAATGGAGAAAAAGGAGCTAATTGAACTTTTTGATACTTTTAAAAAAGATATAAAGATATAAAGATCTATTGATTGATCTATTAACAGATCTATTAAAGATCTGTTGTTTGGAACAGAAATAGAAGAAGTGATAAAAAAAGAGTTAGAGTTTAAATATCTCTGCAATCTTGGAGGAACATGAAAGAAAATATGAAGTGTTGAAGCAAGAAAACTTCGAGTTAAAAAATAGATTGACAAAACAGCAGGAACTTATTGAAACTGTTCAGAGGAAGAATAATATAATAATTTTTGGTCTGAATGAAGCACAGGGGGAGAATGGGGAGATATTACAGGATAGTATTTTCGATCTCTGTAATAAGGCTCTCATGGTGCAACTACAAAAGCCGGACTTGAATTATGTTAGAAGATTGGGTAGAGTGGGTAACAGGAAAAGACCGGTGGTAGTCTCTTTAGTATCCAATCTGAAGAAAGGTGAAATACTTCGTAATACTGTCAAACTAAGAGGAAGCGGTGTGTTTATAGCAGAGGACCTCAATGAAGTGGAGCGAATTCGATATAAGGAGTTGTTAGATATTCGTGCACGTATGAGGGATTCGGGACAGAACTGCAGAGTGCGAAAAGAAGGGCTCATTATAGATGGTAAATTCCACCACTATTCTGAGTTAATTGGAAGAGAGGAAAATCGAGAGGATAATGAAGAGCGAGAAGAGGCATTGGTACAAGGAAATGTCCCTGTAGAACAATAAAGGAAGAGAAAGAAGAAAATTTCGCCACTGGGCTGAGAAATAAATTGTATAATGAAGAATTTGTTGGGTTTTTGAATCAGTATGAAATTTTCTTTTTATTGGAAACATTTGTAGAGGAAGAAGGACCTATTTTAAGTTTGAAGTGCAACCTTAGTGAATATTGTTTAAAATGGATACCAGCGGTAAGGACATTTGATACAGGAAGAGCTAGTGGAGGCTCTATTATAGGTGTTAAACAAATATTGGCAGATAGGGATATTATTAGATTTGAAATGCTTGACGGTAGACAAGTAGTTGAAATAATTATGGATGGCAATGAAAACTATTATGTCATGCCGATATACTTAAATTATAATCATTGGAAGAGAGATTATGAGGAAATGCACAACATAGTTAAAAAATATTTAAGGCAGAAATTTGTGTTGATTGGTGATTTTAATAGCAGGGTGGGTGAACTGCAGATTATTCCTGGGACAGTGTTGGCGGAGACTCAGCATATCCAGTCACGAAGAAAGTCGAAGGATGCAATAGTTAACTCAAATGGAAAAGAATTAGTTTCATTTTTAGAGTATTTCAATCTGGTATTGTTAAATGGGCGAACCACAGGAGATAGTATTGGAGAATATACGTATGTGGGTACACAGGGTTCATCGGTGATTGATTTGTGTGTGGTATCAATGGAGACACTCAAATATATTGTGGACTTTAAGGTGGTTTCTATGCCCATATCGGATCATATGCCTGTTGCTGTTGGGTGTGCTGTGGGTAAAGATGTTGCTGTGAATGCCATGCCCTTGCTGCCAAGACTAAGGTGGGACCCGAAGAGGAAGGATGATTTCCAAAATGAAATTGAGGAAGTGGTAATTAGCAGTACTCTGCCACTGCAGGATTCACATGAACAGTTGCAGCAATTGACTAATGCGATACTAAATTTTTCGAAAACAAGAAATCTACTAAACTATAATAACAAAAGTGTTCATTTCAAGCAAAGGTGGTTTGATATGGAGTGTGCATCTAAACGTACTAGAGTATTTAATCTGTTAAAACGGTATAGAAAATGTAGTTCGGAAACTATTAAGTCTTTATACTTGATGGAAATTAGAGAGTTTAAGAAATTGTGTGATTCAAAACGAAAGGAGTATGTTACGATGACCACAAATGAATTAAAAAGTATTGGAGACACAAAGGAATTTTGGGCCTTGGTACGTACATTCTGGATTGGCAAAGGTTTCCAATATGATAAAAATATACCGCAGAAAGAATGGATTAATTACTTTAGAGCTATGTACAACCCACCCACGTGTGCCGTTCGAATGAGTTATGTGGAGCCGTACTTTGAAAATGAGCTCTTAGATAGACCCTTTCAGGCGGAGGAGTTGCAACAAGTAATCAGTAAAGCTAAAGTTAATAAGGCGCCTGGATTAGACCGCATAACATATGAATATTTTAAGAATTATCCTGAATTGTTCTTGGACAGGTTGCTTTGTGTCTTTAATCGTATAATGGATATAGGAAGAGTACCGGAATCTTTTAAAAACTCTATAATATTCCCACTGTTTAAAAAAGGTAGCATAAAAGAAGTTACAAACTATAGAGGAATATCGTTCTGCAACACGGTGGGGAAATTATTCGCTGGACTCATGATGTGCAGGTTAACGAAATGGGTGGATGAGAATAATATTATAGGAGAATACCAAGCAGGGTTTCGTAATGGATACTCAACAGTAGATAATATAATCAATTTAATGAGTATAATTAAAAAAAGATTGAGCAGGAAAAAGAATAAAGTGTTTGCGTTTTTTATAGATTTAAAGTCAGCTTTTGATCATATTGATCGCAAAGCTCTGTTTTATAAGTTGTATGAGTTGGGAATGTCCAGTAAAATGGTGAACATTATTCGGAGCTTGTACACTGGTACTAATGCATCAGTGTGGTATAATGGTGGTATTACTAAGTCATTCGAGACAACGATGGGAGTGAAACAAGGATGTTTGTTAAGCCCGCTTCTGTTTTCACTTTTTATATCGGATCTTGAAAGCAGTATCCCAGGAGGAATACAGATAAATCAGGACTTGGAGATCAAGTTGTTGGCATATGCAGATGACATTGTGCTGCTAGCGACGGATAGACTAGCGTTACAGCAAATGATTAACTCCTTCGAAAAGTATTGCTTGCAGTGGAATATGGAGATAAATCTGGACAAGTCAAAGATAATGGTATTCAGAAATGGTGGAAGACCAGCAAATAACGAGGTGTGGTGGTATAACAACAAGAGAATCGAGGTAGTCGGTTCTTATAAATATTTGGGAATACTACTTAAGCCAAGTTTATCCTTAGAAGACCACTTTAAAGAACGAGTGTCAAAAGCCAAATATGCTTTAAATATATTCAATAGTTTCCTGACCAAAAATGAAGTACCATTTCAGTCAAAATTGCAAGTATACACCCAGTGAGTAGGGCAATTGTGTGTTATGGAGCGCAAGTATGGGGATGTACATGGTATAATGATGTGGAGATATTACTAAAATTCTTTTTGAAAAAAATATTTAATTTGCCTGTGCATACACCGGATTTTGTTCTATATTTGGAATCTGCAGTATTGCCGACATATTTGTACACTATTAAGTTACATTTGAAATATATAGAAAGATGTAAGAAGCTACAAGGGCACAGATACCCATATGTGATGTTGAAGGAATTGATAAGGAGAAAGGTGTTCTTATACAAGAGTTGGGAAACACTTTGCCATGTTTACGATCTACCATTGGCTGAGTTTATAAATAATTTAAATGTAACATCGTTTTTGGATACAGTTAAAAATAAGTTAATTGGTAAATATCAGCAAGCGGCACAAAATAGTCGTAGACATGTCTTTTATAAACGGCTGAATTCACTGGGAGACTTATTGGTGAGTGGAGATGGCAATTTTGTAAGTTGGGTGATTAAGGTGAGAGGAGAAATGCTCTATCTCAATGGGTACCGGTTCCAGGAAGCAGTCAGACTGTGTTCATTGTGTAATTTAAGTAGAGAGGAAGACACTTATCATTTTATTGCTGTATGCCCGATTTTAAAAGAAATCAGATATAAATATTTTAACAAGATTTATTTAGAAGCAGAATTTATAAATTATTTGAATGGTAAATGTTGGCATAGTCTGGTGAAATACTGTAAGGAGGCGTGGCACTATAGATATGAGTTGGTCAGCGAGTTCAAAATTATTGATACAGGTTTCATTACGTCGTAAACTTTTTTAATGTTAAAAGGAATTAATTTTTGTTAACTGACAACCACTCCGACGGTCAAAGGGACCAGGTGTATTGTCTGTCTTTTATTTATATATTGTATTAAACTTTTGTAAATAACTGTGAAGAAAATCTTCTTTCAATAACCAAGGCCCCACTCAATATTTTTACAATTCTCTTTTTACAACCTACTAGCCCCCTAGCAACCCATCTTTGTTTATATCTCCCTTTCAAATTAAATTATTTTTTTATTATTTTAATTCCACCAGCTGGGTCTATTTACATTCATTTACTTCAGACCAAAACATAAACAAAGCCAGCTGTCAATGATTTTGAGTCGTCACAAATTACCCCCGATTTAAATTTTGAAAACAAAGAGAAATTTAACCAAAATTATAATTTGAATTTTGAATTTGTTTGATAAATTTAAATATAATAAAACCTGGCCGAAATGTTTGAAATATAAGTTGCTAAACAGCCTTACAATATTTACTACCCAAACAAACTATAAACTCTAAACTATAAACATAAACTATAAACTATAAACATAACACAACAAAGCACAAATAACAACATAATGTACATTAATTTCTTTTTCACATTTATTGTGCTTTGTATATATATCTATATTCGGTTTCCAGTTATTTTGTTTAACACATTTATTTACAACATTCATACTTTGATAGAATTATTTGTTCATAACCTGTGAAATCACTTTTTTCTTGTTTATTACTTTCAAATATTTCTTGCTATTTTCTGTTAAATCAGATTGAATTTCTTTTTCCAATGAAAGATCCGTGATTTCTTGACCATCTATTGTTTCTTGATTTCTTAATTCTTTCAAACCATTACCCAAATTATTTTTTGTTGATATAACTCTTATGCTACTACTTTCCTCCTCGCCCTGCACATCACTCCCGGCTGAATGACTGCTACCTTTCCTTGTCTCATCAGAATTATAAGCTGAACTGCTGCTACTGCTAATTTGTGCTGGTATTTCTTTATCATCCTCTGTTTCATTTAAGATTGATACCCTTTGATTTACACTTCGATTTACACTACTTCTCTTTCCTACTGGCGATTTTAAACCGTTTTGCCTGGCACTGGCATAACTACTTGTTTCTACTTCAACATTATTTTCATCTGGTTTAATATTTTCAGTCAATATTTTATCATCTTTACTATTTACTGATATATCTATTGTTAATTTATCCACTTTATTGATTAAATTTTCTATTAAATTTCTATTCTCTTCAGCCAGTTTATCTATTAAATTTCTATTCTCTTCAGCCTGTTTATCTATTAAATTTGCTATTAAATTTCTATTCTCTTCAGCCTGTTTAACTATTAAATTTCTATTCTCTTCAGCATGTTGTTTTACCTGTCTATCTATTTTACTGTTTAAATTTTCTATTAACAACATGGGCTGTTGTAACATGTTTGTATTATTATTATAACTATTATCATTATTATTATTACAATAACTATTGTCACCTACATCTGTTACTCCAGTATTCCTTGTCCCCTGATTCATAATCCTTTCGTCAACATCGGCTCCGTCATTAAGATTCTTTTATATAGATTCTTTACATATTCTTTTACATATTTCTTACAGATTTTTTTACATATTCCTTAACATATTTTTAATCGTATACTTTTCCGTAGATTCTTTTACAGATTCTGTTTACAGATTCTGTTCCCCACAAGGGATGCCAAATTTGAAGAAAATCTTCTTTCAATAACCAAGGCCCCACTCAATATTTTTACAATTCTCTTTTTACAACCTACTAGCCCCCTAGCAACCCATCTTTGTTTATATCTCCCTTTCAAATTAAATTAATTTTTATTATTTTAATTCCACCAGCTGGGTCTATTTACATGCATTTACTTCAGACCAAAACATAAACAAAGCCAACTGTCAATGATTTTGAGTCGTCACAACTGTTTCAATAAAGACTATTATTATTATTATTATTATTATTATTAATTATAACGACCTGAAAATTACAATTAAACTAATTACCTAAATTTAATACAAAATTATTTTAAAATCAAACATGAGTTAAACTTAAGTAACTTAATTAACTAGAAATATAGCCATTTACTTTTAAACAATTGATGGACGATTAATACAGTACTTAAATTTTTACACAGTGATAACAGTACGAGTATTAAACTAATCCTTGTTACAAACAAATCCATTTTATAAGAGCAATTCCAGATAAATAAACATACAGATGGATAAAAGAATAATCGCGAAATAAATTAGATACTCCAGTAATAGATCCTACTGAAATCTTTCATTATATTCGAGGAACATACAATTTCTTCTTGTTTTATTCAGTAACAACTATTGCTGTACAATAATACAACCAGCAGTATTATTGATTCCTATTCCAGCATCTTTTTAATTCCTTTGTGGATTTTGTGGTAGGTATTCCATCACTACGACATAAATTGTTTAGAAACGAACGCACTTCCCCATTAGAACTAAATCCCCGTATTACTTGGACACATAAAATAGTCGCGTCTTCTACTATTGATATGAGAAACAAAATTTCCATCGTCAGAAATATCAACACAGATATAGATAGAATCTATATGGCATTTTAAAGCCTTATAGATTAATACTGCATCGTACATTGGTCCTTTCATTTTCTTTAATACGTATACCTATTTCTTCTCAACGTGCCCTCTCCGACCGGAGGTTAACAATCATGATGACTGTTCGGAATTTCGACACCGCAGCTAAACGATCTATAACTTTTATTTGAAGCATTTTTCACTACAGAGCCTAGTTTAGCGTCAAAGAGTGATTTTTCGTATTATTAAGCCAAACTAAGGTTGGTTTTCATTTTGTATCATTCACTAATGATTAAATTAGGTTATGTTTTTTGAGGTTAGTTTTTTGTTTTTTTTCTAATGTTTTATTATTATTATTATTATTTGCGTCAAGCTCCCAAAGTGGAAGTCGCTAAGTATTTAATTATGGATTACTCTACTGGGTACCTTCCGTTTTTTCTCCACCCAGTATGCTTTCATTCTCTCCGAGAATGCCTTTTTCCTATCCTCAGTCCATCTAGTTCCGACTTTTTGATGTTTTTCCACCGGCTTGACCTCCCAGTCCTCAACGCATTTCCGGTATTTCTTCCTGTTAGTAGTTATTTCTTCAGGAATTCCCGCAAGATTGAGATCCTCTTTAACCTTTTTTATCCAGTCTACTCCATTTTTAAGAGAGCTAACATATTCCACTATTTTCCGTGTTATCCTATTCTCGGGGAGTCTTTTAATATATCCGAAAAACTTAAGTCTTCTTTTCCTCATGGCTGCTATATATTAGAGTGCTTTTCGACTTCACAATTCTTCTGTAGCCTGAAATCATTCTCTGTTTCCCTCGGTCCAAGTATTTTCCGGATGATTTTTCTCTCCTCCTTCAAAAGAATGTCCAAGTCCATTTTACGATTAAGACTCAATGTTTCACTGGCATATGTCATTGAGGGCTTAGTAACTGTAGAATAATGTCTCAATTTAGAGTTTATGGATAAACATTTTTTATTATAGATATTATGTACAAGTCCAAGACCTTTCCGGGCTTTCCGAATTCTATCGCTGTAGGCTTCCTTCTCAGATACATTTCCCCCCAGATATTTAAAGTTAGATACTTTATTTATTTTTCCATATTTGGTGTCAAGCTCTTTGACTTCCGTATTATGGCAAGTGAAGACAGTTTTTGTGAAGGAGATTTGTAGTCCAATTCTCTCGGCACACTCCTTCAGAGTTTCAATTTGTTTGATGGCCTGTTCTTTTGACTCAGAAAAAAATTGCCAAGTCGTCCGCAAAGGCCAAATAAGGGATCTGTAAGTTTTTATTCTTTCTACCGAGATACATTGGACTCCAACGATTTTCCTCTTTCAATGTTTGTTCCCATGCTTTCATCACTTTGTCAAGGGCTAAGTTAAAAAGTAACGGAGACAGTCCATCTCCTTGTTCTTTTCTATCTCCTTTTTATCTCCTTGTTCAATTATTCTAATGTTTTATTATTATTATTGTTATTATTATTATTTGCGTCCAGGAGACTCCAGGAGGAGTATAGGACATGTCAGTTATAACACCTGAAACACATATAAGAATCAAACAATGTATTACTACTAAAGGGTGATTCAAAAAGAGCGCCGGTTTTTAAACGGCTGGTAAATTTTTGTTTATCGGTTGGCAACATTGTTTAACCTCATTTCTATTTTGGAGAACATTCCGATTGACGATTCAGTTGTAGTTTCTCTTGTTCGCAGTGTAGTACTCTCGCAGTCTGTGTCTAACCATGGAGAAGTTTACTATTGCACAACGAGTGTTAATCGTCAAAACATTTTACCAGAGTGGAGAGAGTTATGCGGCTACTGTCAGGCGACTTCGCGGTACTCTAGGACGTAATGAAGCACCGAATGAATCAACAGTTCGCAGGCTCATGAAAAAGTTTTTTGAGACGGGTTCAACAGTCGACCTTAAAAGTTCTGGACGTCGTCGTTCTGGCCAAACTGAGCAGAACGTTGCGTTGGTTCGTGACAGTGTGGCTGTTAGCCCAGAAAAATCAATACGTCGCCGTTCTCCACAATTGGGTTTAAGATGTTCTTCTGTACGAAGAATTCTTCGGTACGATCTCCAATATCACCCGTATAAAATTCAGTTGACGCAACATTTAAAAGTGGCAGACCACCAGAAGAGACGACAGTTTGTTGACTGGGTATTGAGAAAACGGCAGGATGATGACACCTTCGCAAACAAAATCATTTTCAGTGATGAGGCGCACTTCCACTTAAACGGTTTTGTTAATAAACAGAACATCAATGACTTGAAGGAGGAAATTCGACGGGTTATCGGGCAAATGGAAGTCGAAACTTGTCGTGCAGTAATATCCAATTTCATGGACAGAGTTGATGCGTGCCAGCGCAGTAGAGGAGGACACATGCATGACATCATTTTTCATACATAAAATCGGAAGGAAAGATGAAATTTTTGATGTATGCTATAAAAAGTTTCACCGATCAAGTAATTTTTCAGATTTTTTATTAAAGGAATGAAAATTATCACCCAATTTTAAAAATTGGGGTAATTTATTCATGAATTTTCTTCCTGCATACGTAGGTTTTTGTTCTAACAATTGTGGGAGTGATTAGCCACATAATAATCATTTCTGTTTCTCGTGTTATCAGAGGCGGATTAATACTTGTTGGGGCCCTAGGCAATGGCAAATGAGGGCCCCCCCCACTTTGCTTTGACGTAATAAAAACATGATAGTTAATATTTCAATCAAGTTTATTTTCTATCAAAATAACATTTGTTCTGATATCTGATAATTATAATAATAATAATAATAATAACTATAATAAAGACGATTTAGAAAAATTTCTCCTACATTTCAATTCACTGAACTCATCGATGATGTCATCAAAATCAATTTTTCGTAAAATATCAGATTCGATGCAAAGAAGACTTAACATATCTAAACGTTATTGCAGCATAGTTGCTCTTAGACTCGTCTTGATTCGTTTTAAATCCGAATTTATTTATTTATATTTTAGGGGCCCCAGAAAATGTATTATAAATGTACTATAAATTTAATGTAATCATACAGAATCATGTCATTAAGTTCAACAATTGAATATTTTTACGATTGAAAATGTATTAATATTTTACAATTTTGTCATTTGTTCAATCAAATTTTTTTTTCCAAATTTTTTTTTAAATTTTCAATTTTTTTCCAAATTTTTTATTTTTTTTTATTTTGTCGGGGGCCCCTGGCCATTGGGGGCCCCTAGGCACGTGCCTAGTAGTGCCTATTGGGTAATCCACCACTGCGTGTTATGATATTGAACATTGAAATTCTTCATAAAATTATTTTTCCTAACATACATAATCACCTCAAAAATGTAGAGAGAGGGATCTGTGTGATGTAGGGAGAGGGAGAGGGGAATTTAAGCTCCTTAAATAGTGGCCTGTATGAGGTTAGTTCTCACCATTCACCTAATAGCTTTCTTTTAAATTTGAAACCCTGTTCATATTACCCATGCTAGAATTACCCCATATTAAGATACCATAACGGATATGAGACAGAATAAGGTCATGATAAGCTACCATTAGTAATTTTTTATCATTTAATCTGGCCATTTATTTTAGTGCGAATACCCCAGATGATATTTTATTACAAACTTGATTGGTATAGAAGTCCCAAGACAAAAATCTATCTAGAGATACTTCTAGGAACTTCACTGTTTCTACATGATCTAAACTATTATTAAGAATAAATACATCCACTTAATTACTAACATTAGGTTATATTGTTCATTATTTGCATTGGCAAGAGAAAGTCTCTTGAGTGTTTTACATCATATTTTTGTTGTTTAGGTCTCTGGTTATGTGTTGCAATTTGATCAATTTTCCATTATATTTATTATAATACATTTATTGTCGTATTAAAAATGTTCTACATTTCGAATCATAAAGTTGTTTTATTGGAACATTTTTATTAGGTACTCAATAATGTTACACAACGTTGTGCAATCTCTTTAGATTTACCTCAATATTAAATTTTTTACTGCGTTTACAACAACGAATTTAATGAATCCTTGTGATTTAAATTCAGCGATAAATAAACGCCGTTAAAATATGGAATGCGAATAGTAAATGAATAAGTGAAGCGATTTAAGTAACACCTTCAGCTATATAAATTGCTTAAATGAAAGCTATATTTTATTTTATATATACTATATTCATGTCATTGTCAGTGATGGATTGGCCTGATGAAGTGGTTACTTAATTTTCAGTCACTAGGTTGTATACTCACATCAACGCATCTGGTTTTAAGAGCAGCTCAAGTGGCTGATTATTTACACCTCTATCTATTATTAAACTTCATTTATATTATTGGATTTTTGTTTGCTAATGATTATTTTTATTGATAAAGTTTCATCGGTTTATAATTTCATTAATTATGTCAAGTTACATCTGAAGTACTTTAGTTGTTTGTTTTCCTTTGTCTATGAATTATTGTACGGTTGCGTGATTGAATGTTTAATTGTTTTCAGTTAACAATAAGTTCTCAAACTTATGCTAATTAAAATACATATTTAGTTATTTCTGTTGGTGGTGATTTGAAATTATTAACTGCATATCCACTTGGTGAATGAGATTTGTTGAATCTTTCTGTTAAAACATGGAAAAACTATGGAATATCAGAAATAGTATCAAACTGGATTAGGTTTCTTTATTTGGATAAAAATAACGATAGTCAGAATCATAAGTAATCTCTTTAACTAACACGTATGCAATTTCACTTTTATGTGTTGACAAAAAATAGTTATTTCATTGATAATATCCTCCTAATATTTTCGCTAAATTGAAGCAATCCACCTGGTCGGTCTAGAGTTAAAGTCGTCGCCAAAATCAGCTGTTTAACAGCTGATTTTTGGAGATGAAAGTTCCTGATTTAAATCCTAGTAAAGGTAGTTACTTTTATAAGGATTTGAATGCTAGACAGTGGTTACCGGTGTACTTTGATGGTTGGGGTTAATTTAACTGTACTCTCTCAAGAATGGTCGACATGAGTCTGCACAAGACTGCACCTCATTTACACGTCATACACTTCATCCTCATCTGATTGGGTCTCGGGTTTGCATATTGTTATGAATTTAACAGATTGGAGCATACACATTAGGAATTACAAAAAAAATTGAAGCACATTTTTTCTTGGTTTTCGATCCAACTGGTGTGGACATAAATAGTAATGCAGTCGATGATGGTTGATCTATGTTAGTGAGTTATGAAAACCCACCAGACGTGGCCGAAAATTCAACTCAGGATCTTTGGTATAGAAACCAGTTGTGCTGAAACTACTCGGACACCGGTTCGAGTACATAAATCGAACGTTCGTAGAGTTTGTAACTAATAAATTATATATATTAAGTAAACAATGTATATATATATATATATATATATATATATATATTACTAATAATTACATATAATTTAGGAAAGAAATTGTGTAGAAAAATTTTCATATCAGTAAAGTAAAATCCTATTTCATTTAACACTGCTATCAATCATTTTAATAAATGTATGGTAAGTTGTTCGCAAAAAAAGTTACCCATAAACTTCCCATGAATATCAGTAGTCTATCTGTGAATAGTCAAAATATACTTCGCAGGTTGGCCACTAAGGGGTCAGAGAGGCTTCAAATTTTTGTAAATAATTCTGGAATAATTCATATAAAATTTATCGGGAATATTTAACACAGTTTATTCGTTAGTAATAACGTACATGAGAAAAGAAACTAGTAAATCAAAAATGGGTATCATTTAGTAAAGTCGGAATGAGAGAAATATTACAATTTGAATAACATTTTTGAATTTTATTTTAAAATATTGTTTGCCTACTAAATGTTTCCAACTATTTTCATGAATACATGTTAAAGCAGTTGAATAATGACAGAAAGTTAAACGAGTATTATTTTAAAGCACATCCGAGCTTACTTTCATTTTAAAATTTTTGAACATTTTTAGAATTTATTGTTTTAGTTTTTAGTGGAGTAAACTTTACTGGTAAAAATTTTCAGTAGCAATTGTAAAAATTATCTTTCAGTTTTTAAACATATATTATTCAAATTGTTTCATAGCCACAGTGTGAGTTATTGTGTGCGCTTAAATGCACGAGTCAGTGCGGTTGAAATATAACCACGGACACCGTGTTTTAATCTTACCCCCCCAATATAAAAAATCGATTTTTTTTTGACAACGACCCGAAAAAAATTACACATCACATAACTGGGTACCCTAAAAGTCCGAGTAGGCAAAATATTTCGATTGTAAGGATAATATAAATTCAAGATATGTGCTTATCTCACTCGAATAGCGAACCAGCGAACCTCACTCGAATACAAAATAATGTTTTATAATGAATGGAAAAAGTTTGTCCACCAACTTGAATGTAACTTTATGTTTTTAAATAGGAAGTCCACCATCTTGAATGTAACTTTATGTTTTTAAATAGGAAGATGGTCATAATGATATACGATTTCAATGAAAAATTTCAAAACTATTTGAATGGCGAAAACCGCTTATCGATATCTTATACGGTTTGTAAGATATTCGCCTTTCTTTATATTTCAGCAACGCTTTATTGAATGTCATGAGATAACGAAACCGTATGAGTTATCGATGTGCGATTTTAGCCATACAAATTGTCCTAAAATTTTACATTGAAATAATGTGTCGCATAACTACCTTCTTATTTAAAAAGTTACATTTAACACGGCAAAAAAATTGTTTTATTCATCATAAAATAGTATTTTGTATTCGATTGAGGTTCACATTTGCATATACGAGGTGTGGCTATTAAATTACGAGGCTGACTTTGTAAAAAATTTAATTTTAATTTTTTACATTAGGTATCACTTATTGTCTGTCACCTTCAATATACACTCCTTCTCTATCCCTACAACGCTTCATGCGAATTTTCCATTGTTGGAAACAGTGCTGGAGGTCATCTTCTGTTAGCTTCTTCAGGACACGTGCCGCTTTCTCTTTTACAGCTTCCACAGACTCAAATCTTGTCCCTTTTAATGCAGATTTCACCTTGGGGAACAGGTAGAAATCACATGGTGCAAGATCTGGTGAATAAGGTGGATGTTCTAACACTGAGGTGCTGTACTTGGCTAGGAACCTCTTGTCAGATAACGTAGAATGAGCTGGCGCATTGTCTTTGTGGAGAACCCATGATTTGTCCTTTCACATTTCGGGGCGTTTTTTACTTACTCTTTGACGTAGTTTAGAAAGTACCTCAAGGTAGTAATATTGATTAATTGTTTTACCTTTAGGAACCCAGTGAAGGTACACAATCCCATGGATATCTATTTATTTATTTATTTTATTTATTTTATTTATTTTAATTTGTTTGCAAGGCTTTATCTGCCTTATACAAACGAGTTGCTATAACACAATTTTATATTACTGTACATACAGATTAAGAATCTTACCGATAACTTATAATGAACAGTCTGATTTTACAGTTAGTTAAATAACGAGGAAACAATTAATAATAATTATTATAAATAATAATAATCACAATAATAATGATAATAAATAATTGATAAAGAACTAACTTATTTATATAACAATTTATAGTGAATAAAATTAATGACTCATTAATAAATAATTAATAATAAATATTTTTTCCAAATAAAATTAAAAAACTTAACATACTTTTTTTTGTATCTAGGTATATATTTTCATCTGTTGAATTGTTTAGACGCCTGTGCACACACACATCACACATACACTCATGCCCACGCATACAAGCCCAAACACACACACACACCCACACATGTATATACATACATATAATATTATGTAAACAATTTTTTTTTTACCGTACTTTCCCAGTTCACATAAATTTTAATCCCCTTAACAATAAGAATTGCCTAAATACTTGCACTAAGTACCACCTTAGCTGGTAACCTCCAGGATTAATGACCTTATTTGCAATGCCCTTAATGTATAATAATAAAGCCTGTTGATCTTATTTAAACTGAAATGTGACAAAAGAACTTGCAGTTTACCAACATCTGATAAAACATTCGTGAGGTAAATATCAAGAAGGTTCCGCCTAGCATCTGCGTACATAGAACATTCAAGTAGGAAGTGCCGAATATCTTCATTTTTGTTGTAATTGCACACTGGGCATACCTCATTACAATCAATAAATACACCCCCCTCGCAAATATAAAAATACATAGACCTGTCTGATGCTAAGCGTAGTTGTGTAATGCATTTAGCTTTATGAATTGGCAGTCTCTGTAGTAACTGCTCCCCTACCGCAAAATTTGGATTAATATCCTTATATCCCGGGAAAGTACTAGAGTTTATTGCGGCCTGAACATCAGCCGCCAACACAGCACTAGCGTGATTTTTTACAATCTCAGCCCTTTTTTTCTTTAAATTGAGCAGCGAAATTCCGCGTTCCTCCCATAAGTTACCCAGCCCAGCTAGTTGCACCTGCTCTCTTAGTAATGAGGCCCAATTTAATTTCTCTACCCCTTCCGAAACATTTTTTTCGCCTAAGTCCAACAGCATGTCATAGCAGACCCTCGGCAGACGGTCATTTGGCATTTGTAGAATTCTTTCCAACCATTTCAGGGATCTCAGGAATATGCGATGGGACAACCGCAGCCTTCCCAGTTCCAAACGGACAGCCCAGCTAGGCGTAGTTCTCCCTAACAGTAAAATCCGTTTTAAAAAATACAACTGGGCTACTTCCACCATATTTGCACAACTAAGGCCCCACACTTCTGCCAAATACGAGACTGTTGGAAGTACAATTGCGTCAAACAACAGCATCTTTGATTCCCACGCGTCCGACCTCGCCATAGCCAGTGTCTGTATGATGCTTTCATCCGCACCTTTCGACTGCGTAATAACTTTTTTACAAAAACCTCCGAACCTCCCCGATCCTCCAAATTCGACCACCAAGTATTTATACTTATTAACCACTTCTAATTCACTATTTTGATAATAAAAGGGGCGAAGTTTTTTTATTCTACCTCTGAAAAATGGAACAATCTTTGTTTTAGTCTCATTTAATGTAAGATGTAAATTTTGACAGTATTCAGCAAGGCATTTTAACTTTTTCCTCAGGTCCGAAGCACTGTCGGCAAGAATAACAATATCGTCCGCAATTAGCAGCATGAGCACGTCATTGCCATCATCAACCTGAATCCCTTCGAGACCTCTGTCCCTAAAAAACGTTTCAATATCCCATATATACATGGAAAATAACAATGGACTAGCCGAATCACCCTGCAAAACGCCACTAGTCACTGGAATGCTCTCCGAACGGTTCCCATCGACCTCAACAGATGCAGTAGCCCCATCATGTATGCCCTGCAGTATTCGCAGTATCTTACCGCTGACTCCCATGAGTCCCAAACGGTAGCACAGCTGGCAGTGTGGGACCGAGTCGAACGCGGCCTTGAAATCCACAAACAACGCAAATACCCTTCTGTGGTACACTTCAACCTGTCTGAAAATGATCGAGTGCAACACAAAAATATTGTCTACACAACCGCGACCTTTCCGAAAACCGCTCTGAGCCTCCGGAAGCCACCCACAATTGTCCACCCACTGCGTCAGCCTTGCATCCAGTATCCTAGTGAATATTTTTAATATAGTATTTATCAATGCGATACCTCTATAATTATTCGGGTTCTTCCTGTCCCCTTTTTTATAAAGAAAAAACATTTTAATTTCAGCCCAGGCGCGCGGAATTTTTTCTGAAATAAAAATCTTGTTTAGAAAACTTACGATGTAAATCTTCCATACCGCGGGAAGTGCTTTATAAAACTCGTAACTAATCCCGTCGCTTCCAGGAGCCTTTTTCCTTTTCATTAAGTGTATAACTTTTTCGACTTCCACTAAGTTTATTTCAGCATCTAATACAGGGTGCAAGGCACCAGAAAATGATGCTCTGCTCGCCATAGGTAAGGGAAAATATTTAGTTTGCAAAAATAAAACCCAAGAATCTAAATCGATACAGTTCTGGACCGCTACTTTTTTCGAAATATCCTTACAACCCCCCAAAAATCCTGCATATTTTTTACCGATGCCAATTTATTCGCTAAGCCATGGAAGTACTGTTCCTTTTTTAATTTAAGTGCTTTTTATACTCATTTTTTCCCGCAAATATTTCCTTAATTCGTCTCCTCTAAAATTAACTTTTTTTGCTTTCCTGTAAGTTTTACGCAGATTTCTTTTTAGTTTACAACACTCGAAATCATACCATGGTTTATTTCTTGACAAAATGCCATCTTTACTATCTCTCCTAACCATATTGGAGCACTTAGCGCCCTCCTTAATTGCATTTATGAGGTTGTCATACAATAGTTCCGTATCATCTGTATTTTCAATGCATTGTAATTTATCTGAGTTTAACATGCATTCTGTAAAGTCGAATTTACAATCATCTAACCATGTAATACAAGCCTCATTGTTAGTACTTTCCCCCTTTTCCGCTACTATGGGTATACCGGTCTCAACTAGCAAAGGTAAATGATCCGAGCTTAGGACAAAATCCGAAATTACCATATCATTAACAAAGTTAATAAAAAATGAGTTTATCCAAACAAGGTCAATTGTACTCTTTCCATTATCATTTATAAAAGTGAAGTGTCCCGGATTGTCTCCCACACATCGACCATTTAAGACATAAAAAGTGTTATTTTCCATGATATCTACTAGTTTTTTCCCATAGCAATTTACAACTTTGTCATTTGATTCCCTATTAGGTAGCACCTGGGAAAAATCGAAAATCCGATCATCCATTGACCGGTTTAAATCACCTATTCTGCAGTTAAAATCCCCGCCCACAATTACTGGGACTGAGCTCAAAAACTCTTTATTATTTTCATAAAAAACTTCTAACTGAACTATTCCTTCCCTTATATTTCCCCACCTTAAATAAACCATACCAACAACGATCCTTACATCCCTAACTACGACCTCAATAAATATAAAAAACTTGTCAATTTTAAGAATTTTAAACTTGTAACGGTTTTTAATTAACATTATTAAACCCCCACTTGCTCTACCCACCAACTTTTCTTTTTCAGCTTCTTTTTGAATTATATTATAATTAGGAAAACTATTAATCTTTGAAAGTATCTTAGTTTCCCATGTTTCACAAAAAAAAAATAATTTCAAATTTATTGAGTAAAATAATTTGTTCGTTATCTAAATTATAAAATTTGGAGATTCCATTACAATTCCAAAAAAATATATTAAAAAAACTTGTTTTACCTGTAAGGTGGTCCAAAGTGCTTGCAGCCCCATTTTCTTCCCCCGGTAAAATTACCTTACATGCTACACACATATCTTCATTTAAATCGCACTCACTGGCCCTAGTTGCCACACGAATATTTTTTCTCGCACTTCCCATTCCCTATTTGCTCCCCTTTCTCGGCCTCAACACACTTCCCTTTGCCTTTTTCGGTGAATCCACAGATACAGCACCTTGTGACAGCCACATTCGGACACCTGACACCGCACCAGCCACTGCATCTTCCTTTGTCGTCGGCCCTGGAAGGGAGACGTCCTTTGTCACCTGGAAGGAAGTCTCGCTGTCAACGTCACGTTCACCAAAAGCGACATCTGCCGAGGTTGGATCAGCTTCCTGCGTATTTCCAACATTCTTTTTGGAACCTGGACGCCCCGGATTATCGGTCTGCACGATCTCTGCTCTAAAAACGCCTTTAGTTCTCTGCAGCTCTTCTAGCGTAAAAAATTTTCCATTAATTAAAAGTTTATCATACTTTAATTGAGAATAGTTTCCTTCCTTCCGTGCCTCTAACATGTACGGTTTCAATTTGCTACGCACACTACGGATTCCATCTGTGAAATCCTCCCCTACACCAACAGGCGAGTTTCGTAATTTTCTCGCAGCATTCAAAACCTCCATTCTTTTTTTGAAGTGGCAGAATTTAACAACAATCGGTCTATTAAATTTTCCTCTGCGGCCAATCCTATGCGCCCTTTCAATATCCATCGGGTCGAGATGTACTCCCATCGTAGATGTCACCAGATCACGAACCATTTCCTCCGATTGTTCCCAAGACTCAGATGGTCGTTCTTTCAGGTGATAGAAAACAAGATTCGATCTTCTTGAGAATCCCTCGAGCCTATCCAATTTCGCTTTTAGAAGTTGGTTTTCCTCCTGCACGCATACAAAGTCCGTCTCCAGCGTTGTTAATTTAGTACGAAGGGATTGCAATTCATTTTTCAAACTACATAAGTTATTTTTTATCTCGCCGATATCAACGCTAATATCGCCCAAACATTCCAAACGATTCCAAATATCATCCAAAGTTATATTCTTTGGTGGGCCTGGATTAAGTTCTACTCCACCAATTATCAATTAAATCGATATAACAAAAACATAAAAAAAAACATAATTCACATATATTTAAAACACTACTTCGAAATAAACACGAAGTGACACGAGATAAATAGTGTACATTGAGAAACATGCCTACTCGGGCACGGTATACAGAGATATCGACTGGCATTGCACTAAACAAATTGATAACGGAGCGAACAATAATACGTCCTACCAGTACAACAACTCAAACGCAACTCCAATCCCATGGATATCAAAAACAACGATCATCATTGCGTTAAATTTTGACTTGCTCATTCGAGTTTTTTTTTGCTCTCGGTGAAGTTCGGCTCTTCCAGTGCATGGATTGGCGCTTCGTTTCCGGATAATAAGTAAAAAACCTCATTTTATCACTTGTTATTATCGTTTCCAAAAAATCTGGGTTATTTTCAATCGCGGGCAAAGTGTCAGTACTAGCATTTTTGAGCGGCACGTGTCCTGAAGGACCTGACAGAAGATGACTTTCAGCACTGTTTCCAAAAATGGAAAATTCGCATGGAGTGTTGTAGGGACAGAGAAGGAGTGTATATTGGAGGTGACAATAAGTGATTATGTATAAAATTAAAATAATTCTATTTACGTCAGTCTCGTTATTTAATAGCCACCCATCATATCTTGAAAATTCCCTTCCATTCGAAATATATTGCCGTACTCGGACTTTTGGGACACTCAGTATGTATAAAAAACAATTTTTAAAGGTCTTTACCGTACAAAGCGATAGGTGCCGGGTTTAATTTCCAGCTAAGTTGTGGAAATTTTAAGTGTTTGAAATCCACAGCTACAATTTTTAAACAAATAAAAAAATATTTTATTTCATAAATAAAAAAGTAATATTTATTTAGGCCTCCTCAATACCGTTATGATTAGTTTGTTAGCCTACAGCACAAAAGTCCTAAGTTCAATTCCCTGCTAGGGTGTGGAGATTATTACAAGTCAAAACCCACCGTTCCGGATACATAACCCTCTGTAGCCGCTAATAATAACCGAACTATTGGTGCGAATTTTTTAGTTTTACGCCTCATTGGACCACTTAATCAAGTTTGTTGATTGTCATGTTTTGCTTGCTTTTCTTTTAGCCCAATACGTTTTCATGGTTTCCGATCTTATTTTTTTATGCCTCTGAACAAACTCTTTTCTTGAATTTAATCCTTATTAAGAATCAAGCAGGTATTAAATTATTTGCCCTCAATGTGCTAGTTACAGGGCTACAAAACAATAGTTATGTTTCTTATCCCGTTGTCAGCCAATTAAATGACTGGACTATTTAAGAACAGAAGAGGTAGAGGTGTAAAAGACAATAGTCAGAGTTATCTCCTCTGAAAGTAATGAATTTTATTATACAGCCAGACCCTGTGATACATGAAGGTGTCATTTGCAGGGTGCACAGTAGATGTTTTTCGGTGGACCTGGCATGCTGATAAGCATAGGCTGCTTTTGTATTTAATGAGAAAGGCATGGTAAACCAACTCACTTCTTGTTTTACTTAGTTAAACCTTTAAAGGTTCAAACCAGCCTTTCGGCTGTTGACCTAAACAACACGAATCTGGTGTTTTTGTTGTAAAGTGTCTTTAACTATTCAGTCTTGTTTTTTAGGTACTGTTTTGTTATACCTAGCTGTTTCATGTCACGTGTGATATCTTTGATCCAATTTGGTGGATTTTTCAGCTTCTAGATTATTTTTGTTAATCTCGTTGCTGGTGTTCTTAGAAGATGTCCGTAGAAGCAAATACGTTTCTTTTTCATCATTTGTCTGTTATTTGGTCTATTTTTTTGTGAAGTTGGTTGTTGGGTAGTAACATCCAGATCCCGCCTTTTTGGTGTTTCTTTTCTATGTACGTCTTTAGGATTCGCCTTTTTGTTTTTTGGGCTACTTCCGATAGGTTTTTTTGTTTTAGTTTGGAAAAATTTCATAATAGTTTGTCGCATTCGGTTGTATCGTAGAGGGCTTATTACTGAATATTAATAATTGAAGAGGTGAGTGGATGAAGGTGTTGTGTGACACGTCTTCAAAAACTTAGTTCTTGTGATTATTTTAAGGTGTTGAGTGCATATTTAGTTAGGTAGTGACATAAAATCTTCTATGTATACAGGTTTTTTGTTAGAAACTTGGCATATTAAGGTAGGTAATGGCATAAAATCTTTTATATGACATACAGTATTTTTTTTTAAAATTTGGTACACATGTTCAGGCTGTGTACTGTAAAATTTGATGTTTTTTAATAGATAAAGGTGTTAAATCACTTGACACCTTCTTCTACTATGTTTTTTAATAGATAAAGGTGTTAAATCACTTGACACCTTCTTCAACCGGGTTGTGAGACATCTTTTTATAATAGTAACATTTAACTGTGGTATTAAACATCTATCTTCATTAGTAAAGGTGTTATTACGCTTTTGTTAAACAAATTTTGTTATGATAAACTTTGTCTTACATTATTGAAACATCCATTCTCAGCAGAGAAGTTTACAAAACAAGTTTTTAGTGGATGAAGGTGCTATATGCATAAAGAATGATATTGAGAAATAAAGTTTGAAGCACTTTTAATCACAGTCAATACATTTACCTAAAGGGGTATTATACTGGTATAAAAATTAAAGAAATCAGATAATTCACAAAAAAGATGTGACCATTTAACTTTTATCACATTTTTCTCAAAATTATACCCTTTTTTACATGGCACCTTCATCCACTTACCTCTTCAATTATAATTTATTTAAATTATTCTACTTTTCGCACAATCTGCAATGTCAATTAAATCTAAATCTTGCATAGATAGTTTACATTTGAAAAGGATTTGTTGTAAAATGATTTAAGAAATCCTGTTCAGAATAAAATGTTTCAATAAATAACTTTTTATTTCCCGATTGTCTGAATAGTATTTGAACATAAGTATTTTAAATATGTCAAAAAAAGGCTGCATGTAACTAATTCTATTTCCTAAAGTATTGAACGATTTCCGATATGCAGTTTTAGTTTTGTTTTATTCAATTTAAACTAAGTACAGTTTGTGAAATGATACTATATATATAAAAGCACTTGACGTATTTTATTTTTTTCTAATTTTAATTTTATTTATTTTTATAAATGGGGTTAAAGTTTAAGTTTCTTTTACTTAAAAAGCATTATATTTATTATAAAATTTAGTTTTAAAACTTTTCATGTGCTTTACATTCTAAGTTTACTTACAGAGTGTATAATATTAATGAACTTCTTTAAAGTGTTCTCTTATTATTTAAATTTCATACAACGTAGCAAACGGAATAATAAATCATTATGTCAAGTTGAAATATCTAGCAAAGTAAATACGTTTCATATGAAGTGACGTCAAAACCAAGGTAGTCTTCTTACTATTCAAATACTGAGTGTTTCGTATGATTATTTTTAGGGGCAGAATACATGCAATAATATTTACCTTTATACAGAGTGTGTAAATATTATAAAAATTGATGAATATTAGAAATATATTGTGTATAACGATAAGTCTGTTTGGCCCTTATAATTGCCATCTTAGATCAGCAATTTTAAATTGAGATTTTTTTGTTTTTTAATGATATACGTATATTAAACCACTTTGATAAATAAACTGATGATGGTAGCAACAGTTTTTTCATTGTAAAATTTAATTTAATAATCCCAGTAAGTAAGATTGTAAAGAAAGTCGACTCTTTCCCTGACTTACAAATTGTTTATTTATTAAACGATGATAAATCAGTTTTCCACTCAGTGTGGAAGACGATGGTAAACCACCTTACTCCTCGTTTTACTTAGTAAAGCCTCTAGAGCAGTAATTCTCAACCTGGGGTCACGACCCCATGCTCATGTATGTGCACGTTATACATGCATGTTCATACACGTCGCTACTATAAAAGTATAAACGCAGCAATATAAAATAATAGCGATAGTTGTATTCCATTTTTTTTTGTTTTTTACTGTCTGTATATTCTTTAAAGACATAAAATTAGTGCAGTTTGATTGTATAATATTAAAAAATTATTTTACATTTATAATTACAGTCAAAATTCAATTATTAATTGTAAGGCTTACTATTATTCTTAGGGGGGCGGGTCGCGAAATATTAATTTTATTTATTTTTACTATTTGGGGGTCGTGGAGCGAAGAAGATTGAGAATCACAGCTCTAGAATTCAAACCAGCATTTTGGCTGATGACCTAACAACAGTAAAACCTGTACAGACATATCGTCTGCACTCAAAGATGTTTCAGTTTATTACTGGCTGAGGTTCAAACCAGCCTTTTGGCTGATGACCTAAACATCAATCTTAGTTCATCTTTGGTTTTATTATTTATTTTATTTTTCCAGTAAACCCAATGCATTGGTTTCAGTTTATTTCAATAAACAGTTTTTACCTATTTATTGTACAAAATTTATTATAAACATTTGTCTCTTTGTAGCATTATCCTTTGTAAATTTAACTGTACATGTTTATAGGTGAAAACAAATCGGAGATAATGTCTGCGGATTATTTAATAATAATTGTTATAGTGTACGGAGTAACTTGCTGCACAAAACATTTTCAATTACTGTTTTTGCAGGATACTTATGTCCAGTAGATCACATAAACGATCCAGAGCTTTTTCTATGTTCAGCAAAGTTTGTGCAATACTGAGATTGGTTTTTTGGTAATTGTATATTTTAATCTAGGTAGTTTTATTTGTACAACTTCATAACAGTTTTGTATTGTTTAATTAATTTAAAAAATATACAAAATAATAAATTTATCCGTCAGAATATACTGAAACACAAAAGTGTGTTTCTTTCTTATAGTATTGAATTTTATACATTGTAAAACATCTAGCTTATTTTAAGTGTTTAGGTGTAACCCTTGATAAATAGGGTTTCCAAGAAATAGTTATAAATGGTTATGCAGGTAGTACAGGTAGGCTTGCCTATTATTGTTAGGGTATTGTGAGAAAGCCGGGTACCTATTTAGAGAATAGACCTTTTTTAACACCTTTTATTCAATCATGATTTGTTTACTGTTTATTAAGATTTATCCGGTAGCCGTCAGAACAATTTTGTGTTTTATTATTATGTTGAAAATCTCTGTCTTTTCCCGAACTCTCCATTAGGCCACCTATATAAGCGCCGGTTTGTTTACGGTCAGTTCAGTTTTATATTGTCTGTTTCCCATAACAAGTGTTTCACCGCTTGGTATATAATTATTTCCTCCTATCTATAAATATTTTCTGCACATATTTCCTTCTCTTCGGAGGCCTATGAGCTTAATTTAAAAGAAACACGACAGAAACTGTTCTTTCTCATTGTACATCATACTTCATATTCTGTTTTCTGTTATCAGAAAATTTTTCTGTATTATAATTAACATAATTTTTTCTTCTGTGTGGCACATTCTTTGTGTTTCTTTGGGGTTCTTTTGCGTGGCCTACTACTAATTCAGTACCCAAAGAATTGAAATTTTAAAGAACTACAAAGTAATCTTATCTGTGAGAAAATAAGTAATTTCTCAAATGCAGAAGAACACATTGCATTATTCTGTTTTGAAATAATGCATGGTTTTCTATTTCTACGAAGAAAGTTTATTATCATTATTTCTGGTATATCTTTGAGTTACATATAACTCAATAAAAGCATTTCCGTAAGTTGATAACGTAAAAAGCATAATGGTTTTATAACTAGAGGAATTACCACCGTGTTGCATGACTTTTAACCCAGTTTACCAACCAGATGCATTTGAATTGTTTTCAATAGTTCCACATAAAGCTAAACGAAGCGTATCCAGTCGTATAATCAAACAAAAACAAATTATTCTAACTGGTTTTAAAGTTAATTCGTAAAAGCAATTCATTCAGTCTTTAAATATATAAATCTAGTCTTTTTGTAACTTAGTACAGTCGTTTTAGTTTTATTTATCAAATTAACATCAATTGAATGGTAAATAAACTTTCTTTGAGCAAATGATAATGAGCTTCTCGTTCAATATAGGAAACGTAGCTGTTCGAAACGCCACCGTTTTTCTAAAGAAAATATAGAAAATATAGGGTGATTCAAAAAGAGCGCCGGTTTTGATATATCAAATTAAGAGATTTATTTTATTGAAAAACTGAAAATAAATACATCAACAAGTTCATCTTACCTTCCGATTTCATGTATGAAAAATGATGTCATGCATGTGTCCTCCTCTACTGCGCTGGTACGCATCAACTCTGTCCATGAAATTGGATATTACTGCACGACAAGTTTCGACTTCCATTTGCCCGATAACCCGTCGAATTTCCTCCTTCAAGTCATTGATGTTTCGGGGTTTATTGGCATACACCAATGACTTCAGATGACCCCAAAGATGAAAGTCACAAGGCGTCAAGTCACACGACCTTGGTGGCCATTGTGGTCGGAATTACGAGAAATGATGCGATCCTGGAACCGTTCACGGAGCAACAACATTGTTTCTCGTGCAGCGTGACAGGTGGCACCATCCTGCTGAAACCACAACTCGTCAATGTCCATTCCATCCAAATGACGCCACAAAAACTCCCTAATCATCGTACGGTATCGGTCTCCATTTACTGTCACGGCTTGTCCTTCTTGATTTTCAAAAAAGTAAGGGCCGATGACACCGCCCGACCAAAAGCCGCACCAAACTGTCACTCGCTGTGCATACATTTCCCTTTCATTAACCACGCGAGGGTTTTCTAAACCCCACATACGGCAGTTCTGTTTATTAACAAAACTGTTTAAGTGGAAGTGCGCCTCATCACTGAAAATGATTTTGTTTGCGAAGGTGTCATCATCCTGCCGTTTTCTCAATACCCAGTCAACAAACTGTCGTCTCTTCTGGTGGTCTGCCACTTTCAAATGTTGCGTTAACTGAATTTTATACGGGTGATATTGGAGATCGTACCGGAGAATTCTCCGTACAGAAATTAATAATAATAAGACTAGATTAATAATTAATAAGACAATTGGGTTTACATCGTAAACCCAATTGTTGAGAACGGCGACGTATTGATTTTGCTGGGCTAACAGCCACACTCTCACGAACCAACGCAACGTTCTGCTCAGTTTGGCCAGAACGACGACGTCCAGAACTTTTAAGGTCGACTGTTGAACCCGTCTCAAAAAACTTTTTCATGAGCCTGCGAACTGTTGATTCATTCGGTGCTTCATTACGTCCTAGAGTACCTCGAAGTCGCCTGACAGTAGCCGCATAACTCTCTCCACTCTGGTAAAATGTTTTGACGATTAACACTCGTTGTGCAATAGCAAACTTCTCCATGGTTAGACACAGACTGCGAGAGTACTACACTGCGAACAAGAGAAACTACAACTGAATCGTCAATCGGAATATTCTCCGAAATAGAAATGAGGTCTAACAATGTTGCCAACCGATAAACAAAAATTTACCAGCCGTTTAAAACCGGCGCACTTTTTGAATCACCCGTTATAAATAGCTATAGAAGGTGCTTCTAAATCGTTCTAATAATTTTTCTTTATAAAAACGTGGTTTTCACGTTTTTGTCTTCAGAGGTCATGGAATGTAAAGATAAGTTAAAATCCGGGTATTCTATTTCTACAGTTCAAGTGTACAATAAAGTACTGTAACATCTACTTAAATAAAATAGTATATAGGTAAAATATATATATACGATATATATACACGATATATATATATACGATGAAACTGGCTTCTGTGCCAGAAGTCCCGGGTTTGATTCCCGGTAGGGTCTGACATTTCTCCATTACTCATTTTTATCTGTCATTTTTCATAATCTGTATAAATAAAGATTTTTAAACTAAATTTAAAGCCAAAAAGGTAGACTTACGTGACTGATGAAACACTTGCAGTGTGTAAGAGTTTCTTACAACTGATTTAAAAAAAAACAAAATAGATTAATATTTAAGTCAACTAGGAGATAAATTGTATACTAATGGATAAAAATGCTTACAGACAGCACGCTTATTAGAGTAAGTAATTGTAATACGTAAATGAAATGAATCGGTGAATAAAGAATTGAATAATAGCGATAATATTTAGACCTAGCTCTATTTTTATCGTGACGTCATTTACTCTTTTTTTGATTTTTGTGGATGAAGTAAATAAGAAATACCGTTATTAACAATTATGAAGACATGCCCTAGACAACTTTCATTGCATAAAATTGAAAAAAAATTAATGATCTTTTCAGACAAAGTTGCACAAGACAATTCCTTTTATAAATTTTACAGTAGGAGACACTAAGGCTTAGGTGCCGACAACAATAAAAATCTAGTGTGAAACACTCGCACATTTTTCTCTTGCCAATGCAAATAATTAACAATATAACCTAACATTAGTAATAAAACGTTATAAATAAACAAAGAAACTAATCTCAATAAACATAACCTAATTTTAATCCATGAGTAAGAGCCAAAATAAAAATCAATCTCAGTTTGGCTTGAAAATACGGAAAATCATTCTTTCACGCTAAACTAGGCTCTGTAGAAAAAAATGCTCTAAATAAAAGTTGTAGATCGTTTAATTTACTATAAATTTGATTATAGACACTTATGTCGTAAAATGCATACGAAGGCTGAAATCTTAAAAAATCGATATTTTTACAAATTTTCGTGGAAAAACAGAAAATCTATAAAAAACCGCTTGGTTATACCCCTTGGTATAAGTGATACCACTAACCTATAAAAAAAATTGTTTGAAATAAAAGTTGTAGAATTTTTAATTCTCTACAACTTTTATGATATACATTTTTGCGCTAAAATTCATATTTAAGTCGCAATATTAAAAAAACAATTTTTTTACAAGAAAACAACCTCCCTAAGAAGTTCAGCAGGGCCTACCCTATCTTGTAGAGCATAAGAAAAGCAGTAAATGAGGCGATTAAAAAAAAATGTAGGAGCCGTTTTTGAGAAAATCGCAGGAAAGTGAAAAACGACAAGAATAACTAAAACTTCCCGTTGATCGATTTTGTTGAAAATATTCGTGTTGGGTCTTCTAGTGGTATCTAACTTAAGTTTCAAGTTTCAAGTTTGTACGATGCTCCGTTCTTGAGATATTCTGTTCACCCAGACACACACACACACACCCACCAATCGCTAAAAACATGTTTTTTGGGTTCATGGGGTCTGAAAATTTGTAGATCCGGTGAAAACTCGATTTCGAAAAATCGACATGAAAACAATACTTTCCTTCCTATACTGTATATTTATATAGGCAAGAGATAGTAAAAATAAATTCTTAGAGTTCCACAACATAAATTCCACAACAACAAATTCTGTGCTTTCCAGCTTACATAAAATAGTTTATTTTTTGTGTAGTCCTTAGAAATATGCACTGTAGTGTGTCTAGACAACCTGAAAGCTAAGATAGAGTACACTGGCACCAAGGTAGTCATAGTTCGAAATATTGGACATCACTTCACCAAAGAACCTTTGAATATGTTTTTCGTAGTACTTGTAGAAAGTGTGAATAACAACGATATTTTAAACGTACGTAAAACGTAAGATGAAACGTTTGGAACCGCGTATCTCACCAAGTGAAAAACATAACAATTCCTGGTAGGGCTCGTTTTAAAGCTTGGTTTTTTGTTATTATATTCGTATAAATTACGAAACAGGGGAATGTATTAGACATTTTTTAGCAGTTTGGAAACAGAATATGTAACTACTTTTTTTGTAGCGCATTTTTCACTTCAGCCATGTTTCAGAAAACGTAGCACGATCAATTTTAAAAGAAAGAATGTGGCGTTATTCCTGTGAAAGAAAGAGTTATGTTGCTGCATGTTTTCTAATTAATGCCAGCTAAAATTGTGCCTTTTACTGCAATAGGTAAAAGAATTAGACCGTTTGAAAAAAAATTGTTATTGTCGTCCTGATGGATGTAACATGTTGGAACGAACACTTTAATTATTAATAAAAAGATGAAATTTTTATTTTTATTGTATTTTTCAATTTTTATGTTTTTTACTTGGTAAGACACGCGGTTTCAAACACTGGCTTCATTTTTCATTTACGTACTATAGTTCCAACTTTCTACGCAAAAAAATATTCATTGAATGTCAAATGTGTTAAAGGTATGAAAATTCAAAAACATACTGTTGCCATTCATTTTGATGCCTCAAATGTGCTTTGAACATTAAAATAATGAATACATAATCATGGATAGAATGATAATAGGATATAACCGATTAAAATACAGTATTATTTGAAGATTATGAAGAAATTAAGTGCGGTTTGCCAAATTTTTTTTCTGCAAAAATCTGAGTCTACTTTTAATAATGAGACTCACACTGTGTTCTCGTACAAATATTATGTCGGGAAATGACACATTATCAAGATGTTTTTCACTCTTTCAATATCAGAAATCTTTATATTTCTCTGTTCGACCTCTGAGTGTGTTTTCGATATTTATTTTTGAAGTATAAGAAAGATTGTAGAAATAACCAAAGTATAAAATAGAATGTGTTATGAATTCTCTCGTTATTTCTATACGGACAACTCTTACTGTTCTTCTCCTGCTTTTCAACAAAATATAGGTCGAGACGTCTTCTTAACCTTCGCACGTTGAAACATCTCGGTTAACTGCCTTTACACCTCTACTCTATCAATGCTTTTATCAACAAAGTTCGTCTCTTAATATTTTATTGTTCCTTATTTCGTTTAGTGGAATCAAAATATTAATATTATTATTTTATCGGGTTTGACCCGGAAATGTCATATAAAGAACAGATCTGCTATTATCTAATCGATATTTATTATTTTGAAACATCATTTATTAGTACTTTCTTTGGCCTATATGAATATATAGGAAGGAAAGTATTGTTTTCATGTCGATTTTTTGAAATCGAGTTTTCACCGGATCTACACGTTTTCAAACCCCCTGAACCCATAAAAACATGTTTTTAGCGATTAGTCTGTGTGTGTGAAAAGAATATCTCAAGAACGGAACATCGTACGAACTTGAAACTTGAAACTTAAGTTGCGTACTACTACCGGACCCGACACGAACATTTTCAGCAAAACGGTCAACTGCAAGTAGTAGTTTATTCTTGTCATTTTTCACTTTGTTGCGATTTGCTCAAAAACGGCTTTTACGATTTTTTTAAAAATCACCTTATTTGTTAAATTTGTTATGCTCTACAAGATAGGTTAGGCGCCATATCTGCTGAAATTCTTGGAAAGGCTTGGAAAGATTGCGGCTTTAATATGCATTTTAGGCCAAAATGTATATAATAAAAGTTGTAGAGAATTTAAAATCCTACTACTTCTATTTCAAACATTTTTTGTATAACGTTAGTTTAGCGGTAATTAGCGATTTTCTGTTTTTTTTCCATGAAAATCTGTAAAACAATCAATTTTTTATGATTTCAGCCTTAGTATGCAATTTATGTAAAAAGTGTATATGATCAAATTTATAGGAAATTAAGAAATCTACAACTTTGATTTTGTGCATTTTTCTCTACGGAGCCTAGTTTAGCGTGTAAAAGAGTTATTTTCCGTATTTTTAAGCCAAACTGAGGTTGATTTTTATTTTGCGTCTTTCGCTAATGATTAAAATTAGGTTATGTTTATTGAGGTTAGTTTTATTGTTTGTTTCTAATGGTTTATTACTAATGTTAGGTTATATTGTTAATTATTTGCATTGACAGGAAAGTCGTGTGTTTCACACCAGATTTTTTTCAAATATTTTAACAAACAAATGTAAATAATGCTTCCTTCAAAACAAAATTTAAAAGTTGCCTGTTTGTTTGAAGCTTTCAATAAATAAGTTTTAAGGTTTCTTGAATAGTTCAATAACAAAAACACTTTCAAATACAAAACTTTGTAAGAAATATTTTAGAAATTTCTTAAATCCATTCTATTTTACAAAACATTACAATACTAATTTTCTTCTACCTTTTTCCCAGTGAATAATGAGCGCTATTCTTCCAGTTTCGTTGCAGCAAAAATTGCATTTTTTCAATATAACATAAATTCGAAAGCTTTTACAAAATTAATGGCTGATTAGTTCCAACTGATTAATCCATGATTCTCCAAGATCTTAACTGTACAGAAAGCTGAAATGCAGCACATTTTGTTTCTTAGACAATAAAAATTGGCTAAGGAACATGATGACAATAAAAATTCGAGCATTTACACTTAAACAAATTTGGCCTAAGAGGTGAAAATGATAAGACCCTCTTAAAGCAGTGGACAAATTCTTATCAATTTCCAAGGAGCTACAGTTTTGAAAATTGGCTTACTTGTTCTTCAAAAGATATACAGGGTGTATCTAAACTGCACGATAATCTCTCGGAAACTGTTTATATAGCTAAAAAGTAAAAAAGTTTCCAATAAGTATGGGTCCGAAAACCATTCTTTAGCGAGTTATGGCTAGCGAAAGATTTCGTCCGGATTTCAGTTCCTCCCGTGAAATAGCACGTCACTAAAACTCTGGAAACCCAAATTTAGGGGTAATGTTATGGTTTCGTATGATTTTAGCCTGAAAAATTTAATAAAACTAGTCCCAAAACTGTAATATTTACGGTTTTTTGAGAAAAATGGTAAAAAACGCAAAATATCGAAGTTTAACATAACACTTTTCTAGGTTTGACAGTAAATAACTTACAAAAAATTGTGAAATTCTTAAAATTCTTTTTGTTTATTGTTAATAATTTTTGTATTACTTTTCCATCACTGGTGCAGTCGTCTTTTTGTGATTTCTTGTTGAGCAAATTCATGTCGCAAATCGGGGATTATTATGATTTTGAAGTCGGTTTCTGACATACAATACAATTTAGAAATTTGTTGTTGACGTAAGTGTAAGTGACGTAAGTGTTGATGTAAATCTTGATACGTAACTTATGGGATTAGTAATCCTTCCTTGAAAGTCGCAAGAATTTATTTTGCAAACTTAATTAACTTAAATATTTGATAAAAATACATTAATTATTGCGTTGTAGGAATTGTTTTAAAAAATTGTATCGAATATGAAATCAATGATGGTTCAACTGTTTTTAACCGTTGTTTGTTTTTTAAAAAAAAATACTTTAAATTAAAAGTAAATTGATAGATACACAGATAAAAGAGAAAAGAAATGAGTGATGGGATTTCCGTTAGGAAGGTATTTTCTTTAGAATCTATTACGTAGAGTTTGTAGACAAAATTGACAATTTTCTATCTATGTGATATTTTTATGTTTTACGAAAAAGTATTGGATCCAGTGGTTGCTTCTTTATTTATATTGACATATTTCCATTTTGCAACAGAGACACTAAAGTAGACCAAACGTTACCGTGTTGTAAACCTGTCCTTTAGATCGTAACCTATATTTTCGTTCATTCTATGTCCTTTGGTAATCGTAACTTTCTTCTCTGTAATTAATTTTTAATTCAGTAACTGAATTGTCATTTTATAATAAAAAGGTATACTGATGAATTTTGGGTTGTTTTAAAAAATTTTATCGAATATGAAAGCAATGATGGTTCAACTGTTTTTAATACTTTTTAATTGTAATCATAATTAAAAAGTAATTATTTGAAGTACCTTTGGAAAATATAAATAGGTAATCCTATAAATCACTATGTTCTGATAATGTTTTACCAATATTCTTCACATAAATATCGAACAAGGTTTTCAACATATATTTTTTCAACTTCATTACTGCCATTACTTTTCCATTGAATAATGTCAGGGAGTTGCCTGTCTCCCATCGGACGCGTCCCCAGGTGGAGGATAGGGGGCCCTACCTGGTTTCGGCCGGCGGGTTGATGGGAAATAAAATGCCATCCTCAAACCAAAATAGCGACTGAGCGATTGCCGGGATAAACAATTAAACTCAGACAGCCAACGGTTTCGGGCTGATGATCCGTCAGAGAGGGTACTTTTTGCCCTGGAGTTACAAAACTGGCTCCTTAAGGAGGAGGAACCACAGAACGCGATCAACGGCGTAGGTATGAGAAAGACTGACTGAACGTAGGCATATCATTAAAGATCCAGAATGAATAAGGTTCTAGTAATCAATCATGGCTGTGCTTGCAGCTTAAGTATTATTGTCGACTGCCAACCAATTGGTTACAATTGGTTGGCAGTCGACAATAAAACTTAAACTAATAGTTCTGTTCAAATATATATAAACCATTGTTTTTTTAAATAGAATAGTACTTGTGAATTGAATAAAAGGAATAAATATGCAGGCGCCTTCGCTTCCCTCCGTTTCGGTTCATCCCCTCCTATACGCTATTTCACGTTCAGAATGCAGTACAGCTATTATGAGAACCCGTTGTGTCATCAGGCGTATGAAAAACATCAGGCACAGCCAGTACAATAACTCTCCTCCACCGACACCATTCGAAGGTCACTAATAAAAATATTTAGGGTTTCACTTACCACGCTCTAACAAGCTTATTTTCAATAAAAAAATTCTGATATAATTGCTTTCGCTTCCTAATGAATTGTATTACGCTATAAATGCTATTATTATACTATGATATTTAGATAACAAACGCTGGTACAAAGTTGGACCGTTTATATCTCGTCACATTTTTTTTGCATTTTACATCATATAACTTTGTTGTTCAATGACGACATTCGTTTTTTATTATCTTGTTATAAAATGTAGAATTTTATCTGTAATTTGATATACAATGTCATATCTTCAACGGAAATAGAAATAATACGAAAACGAGTTTGAAAAAATTACTGATGTTTTCGTATTCTGTTATTCAATAGGAGTTTGTATATGAGAACGTGTTGTGGCGCGGAGTCGATATTTTTACTTAGTGTAGTAGCGCTCAAACTTCCATATGAAATACACTGCTTATGGACTTCCCGTACTGGATTCTGAATGTGAAATCAACTATAGTAGCAGTGTTCGTCCGTTACATGGCTCATGTGCCACATTACTTAGTTTAGCTGCCCAGCTACAAACTGTTATTAGAATTTTATGGTTACTTTTTTTCATGTTATTTCATTTTATGTAACAGAAAATCTTGTTGTTGTGATTCAACTATTAATTTTGTTTATTTATTTAACGTAAATGTAATCCAAAACTCTTTTTTGTTTTAGGTTGTGAGCGATGACACGATGGTGGTTGGCGTTGTTGGGTATAGTGTGGTTTCAGGCTCGGGGCAGCGGGTCTCAACGGCCGACTGGTCTAAACAAGAGACACGACGTTTATATCGCGGGCTTTTTTCCGTTCGGTCGTCATGTGCCCGAGTCACGCCTCGGCCGCGGAGTCATGCCGGCCGTGAAGCTCGCCGTCGACCACATCAACGAAAGCCCTGCAGTTCTGAGAAACTACCGCCTACACATGTGGTGGAATGACACTGAGGTAAGTCTAAAATAATTACGCGTACATAGCTTTTAATACAATTATGCTTGAATTACATTTATAAATCAATAACTCGAACAACACTACTTCAGTGTTTTGTTTTTAAATATCTATATTTATTTATTATATTTGATGCTATTGTTAGTTGGGTACTTCAATTTTCCTTGCGAATGACAACCAATATTGATTATGTAGTTTATTGGATTTGACGTACCTCTTTACTACCCATTAAGTTTATGTATTTCGTTTATTCATAAATTATTAACTTAATTTTTTTGATATAAGTAAAAATAATTATTAAAATTAGCGTAGTATTTTATATATTTTCTTTCTTTTATTTTCTCTTCATAGCTTAGACCATCTCCGGCATCAAAATGTTTTGTTAAAAAGTTGTAATTAAAATAAATCACAGTGCAAAAATGTTATTAAAATCCGTTCAAATTTGGTTGAAAAAATGTTCCCTATGTGTCAAAAATTGCTATTTACGGGAAACAAGAAAAAACTAAAAGAGTAAAACATTATAAGTACTACAAAATAGTTACCTCTAATACATACCAGGATTTTAATCTGGAAATTACTCAACTGTTACATTCACAGCTGGTCTAATCCCGATTTACAGTTTTAAAACAAAAAAAAAATTATGAGTTTATCGTTTGTCATTCAAAAAGTAGATGTGTTTATGCAAACTGATAACGTTTAGAAAATAACGTAAGGGTTCAACATATTTTTAATTTTTTTGGGTTAAAAATTTTTAGGTTATAATGTGCAAAAACTGGATATGTGGAAAGTTTTTATTTTTTCCGTTTCGGGTACCCTTAACTGATTCAGTCATTTAATTGGCTGACGATGTGATAAACAGAACTATTTATTTTAGCCTTGCAACGAACAGATTGAATGTAAATAATTTGACTCTCCACCCACCTGTCTGTATGGGCAGAAACTGAGTTTTATATTTTTTAAATCTTATATTTTTATATCCTCGTATATTTGTTCAAATAGTGTTGAACTTCTCATAATTTTGCAGATTATATTGAAAATAATGAAACACATAAAATTATCATTACTATATTTTCATTGAACGTTACATAACGAAACAGAATTTGTCGGTTACAATGTTCTGTGATAATCGTATTGGGTAACTAAATTATTTACATAAATACACCAAACAAACGTCATGTTTGTGTGGCTCTGCAGTCCCGTCTCTGTATAATCGTAACAGACTGTTGTTGATTTATTTAGTAGGTCTGTAAATCGATACAAACGAACCAATTATTTACTGAAATTTTAACAAGGTTGGCTACTTAACAACTACTTTTAAAAATACCGTCGTTCGTGCCATTTAAATACTTTTCAATAAATATATCTATTTCTAAAAATAAATCAGAAAAAATAGTGAATGAATACTATAGGATTCTATAATATTCAAACCTTGTTTATTGTCTTTGAATGTAAGGGTTTCAAAGAACCCACCACCTTTTTCAAACCAGGAAAAACAGTAAGGAATTTTTATGTAGTCATTATAAATTAAACTTTACTTTTATTTTTTAAATGAAAAAAAAACTTAAATAATAAACTTAAACTTAATAAACTTAAATATAAACTTAATGCTTGTGTTTATTAACTTTATCTAACAGTTTCCCAGTCATTCAAAAGTGAAAAACATGCGTTTCCTCTGCTCAACTGTAGTAATAAACGTATATAGGCTACATACAACTAATAAATTTGAGGATCACTTTAGCGCTAGTGGGTGAAAATATGACGAGAATGACCTAAAGGAGAACAACACTTAGTCGTTAGATTCCCATCGGTAGGTATGTTAAAAATAAATGTGTAACAAAAATAAACATATGTAACATTGATTTGTAAACTACTCTAGAAAACGGAATAAAAAGGTATTTGATTTTTTTCATCCGGATTCGCGGAAGGAAATTTATTTATTCGTTTCTGCAGAGGATATTGGCTTTGTCGGTTCTGTTGAAGTAAATGTTTAATTTGATACTGGATTGATTGCTCCCTCTTCCTTCAAATGACAGAAGTAGGAGATCACCCTTCTTAAAGTTTGCCAATTATAAACAAAGTTATCTTCCCCTTATCTCTTAATTTGTTTTTATTTTTTTCAAGTAAGCTTCCTCTCCTCACAATTTACGAAAAATAATTACTGAAAAATAATTAAAATTTAATTATATTTTTCTTTACACATACTTTTTTACTTTCTTTTACTCTGTATGAATAATATAAGAAAAGAAATTATTGTTTCCATATCGATTTTTCGAAATCGATGATCACGGGAAACACGTTACTTAATACCAAATTACGTAACACGGTACAAAAATCTCAAGAACGGAATATCGTACGAAGTAAAAACTTAAGTTAAGTACCCCTAGGGGATCTGACACGAACGTTTTCATTAAAAATGGTTAACTGGAAGTCGTATTACGGAATAAAGTAATACGACTTGTTTTTTTAAAATCATCTTATTTGCTACATTTTCGTGCTCTATAAGATAATATAAGCGCCAAGTCTGCTGGAATTCTTGGGGCTGTGCTGTGGTGGTAAAAAATGTTTTTATAAGATTTCTGTCTTAATATACGGTTTTTTGGGAAAAATTGTACAATACAGACAACCCAACTCAAACCACGTGACCTCTCAATAGTGGATGCGCGATAGTCTATTGTGACCTTGAAAGACCGCGGAGCCGGCCGGTACAGTCAGCACTCCAATTGCAAGCTTAATTTTTCTCAGCAGCAACAATGTTATATAGTATTTTACTTCAGCTTGAGTAGTTAACTTGGAATGTCATAAGTTCTAGTTCGACAGCATCTTAAATATTATGTTCATTTCTAATAGATATTAATATTTATCCACAGAGTAGTTTAACTTTTAGTGTCGCGAATTTTTTCTTTTTTTTTATTCCTAATTTGTGTTCGTTGCAATCTGTTCAATTTAGAACAATAAGCAACCCCATGACCCAATGAGATGAGGATGATGTGTATGACGTGTAAATGAGATGTAGTCTTGTTCAGACCCAGGCCGACCATTCCTGAGAGAGTGTGGTTAATTGAACTCCAACCATCAAAGTACACCGGTGACCACTGTCTGGTATTCAAATCCGTATAAAAGTAACTACCTTTACTAGGATTTGAACCAGGAACCTTCGTCTCTGAAAATCAGCTGTTAAACAGCTGATTTTGGCGACGACTTTACCTCTAGACCAACCCGGTGGGTTTAGTGTCGCGAATAAAATATATTTTCCGAAACTTAGTTAAAATTTTCAATCAGACTGTACTGAGTGCGTCACAGAATTTCCATCTCTTTTTAAAAAGCTCTTTCTCACACACCCGGTGTGCGCATCTCAGAGGCTACGTGGTTTGAGTTGCGTTATAACTAAAGTTGTGTGAAATTAACAAAAAACCTGCAAGTTTTATTTTAAAAAATAAAAGAAAGTATTCAAAAAAAATCTGGCCGGAAAGCAATTGTTGATTGAACGGGCACAGCACGCTACGTTGTTGGTCGGTGACAGAACGGTTTATTGGGTGCTCTCCGATGCTAAACATACAAAGAATATTTATTTGCATGTGTCGGTACTGTTACGGGCCTAATGTTACGCTCTAGTGGGCAAGACCTTTAAGGATCTGGATATAAATAAGAGTACTTCCAAACTAATTCAATCTAAAATTATTGACGTTTTCAAGTAAAATCTGAAACTGTACATAATTAATTTACTTTTGGTAGCTTTGGTATTAATGTTTTATCGTGTGATTCAGTAATTTTTATTAGTCAACAGCTTTTAAGTACAATGACCTTTTAAAAAAGTGCACTTTTATTTCCATAGTATATTATGTTTTTCCTTTTAGTATTATGCGTAATGGCAATACATTGTTCTTAAAATATCGTTAAAAACTCAAACAAATCAATAATCCGAACTGTCTATGATTAGTTCAGATTTTTGACTCTTTTTTTGTAATTTCTTCTTTATTTTTAAACTTTATAAACGACCGTAGTTATTCTGTTTATGTAGAACTCGTTTATCGGAACAGAATTTGAGTTGTATTAAACATAAACGAAAATCAATAAAGCTTTTTTTAAAAAAAAACAAACAAAAAGTTTTTTTAGACATCTTAGTGGCTGTATAATATTTAGAAGCGAGATAAAAGCACCGGCAGTGGATGTTTTTAAGGAGCATTTCTCTGTTCCTTTTTAAATCCTGTTTTCTTTACAGTACTCATGTTTTAAGAAATACACTTTCTCTTTTACTTATTTTTTTATCTCTAACGATTTCTTGCTATGAAAATAAAAAATGAGATGGATGCAATTTGAATATTTTTTAATAATTTAGTTTAATGAAAAACAAAGCAGATTTTGAAAATTATACTAGGCCTACTATATTCGTTGCATCTGATCGGTTTAGCATTGTCATTAAAAATAAAATCACGGTATTATTTAAAATGTTTTGTTAAATTTAGTGAAAAATTTAAAGCTTTTTGTGAATGTAGTTTTTTTCATTTTAGAAATTATTATTTTCATGTTTTTTTCTGATATCTTTCAATTTAATATTTTCGACTATACCTATTACAATTTGTACAATTGACAAATAAGTATATTGCACAAAAAAAATGTTCAACTACTCTCGTTTGTGATTTCTTGAAAGTTTTTACTTAAACTTACTTGCATCCTATCAAAATATTTGAAATAACACTAACATGGCATAAGCTATTCATTTTTATACATGTTTGTATGTTTTTACGTTGTGGCCTTCTTTGGACCGCGTTCGCATGATCTTCTGTTCCTTCTTCCTTTCTTCCTAGAACCTCTTTATCCTTTCACTCATTATCTTCTTTCCTTCATCTGACCACTTATATGCTGATTTCTCAAAATCAGTGTGTGTGTGCTTTTAAAAATTTTGAAATCGCCTATATGAATATATAGGCCTTTATGAAGCCTATATGAATATACAGGAAGGAAAGTATTGTTTTCATGTCGATTTTTCGAAATCGAGTTTTCACCGGATCTATACGTTTTCAGACCCCCTGAACCCAAAAAACATGTTTTTAGCGATTGGTCTGTGTGTGTGTGTGTGTGTGTGTGTGCGTGTGTGCGTCTGTGTGTTTGTGTGTCTGTGTGTGAACAGAATATCTCAAGAACGGAACATCGTACGAACTTGAAACTTGAAACTTAAGTTACATACCACTACCGGACCCGACACGAACATTTTCATCAAAATCGGTCAACCGAAAGTAGTAGTTTATTCGTGTAATTTTTCACTTTTTTGCAATTTTCTCAAAAACTGGTCCTACGATTTTTTTAAAAATCGCCTGGTTTATTTAATTTTTTATTTTCTACAAGATAGGGTAGGCGCCATGTTTCCTGAAATTCTTGGTGAGGCTGTTTTCACGTAAAAACGTTGTTTTTTTAAGATTACGGCTTTAATATGCATGTTAGCGCAAAACTTTATAAAACTAAAGTTGTAGAGAATTTAAAATTCTACAACTTTTATTTCGAACATTTTTTTTGTATAACGCTTAGTTTAGCAGTAATTAGCAATTTTCTGTGTTTTTCTCACGAAAACGTGTGAAAAATCGATTTTTTTAAGATTTCGGCCTTAGAATGCATTTTACGACAAAGAAGTATATAATTAAATTTATAGAAAATTAAAAGATCTATAACTTTTATGCAAAGCATGTTTCTCTACAGAGCCTAGTTTAGCGTGAAAGAGTGATTTTCCGTATTTTTAAGCCAAACTGAGGTCGATTTTAATTTTGTGTATTTCACTAATGTTTTTTGAGGTTAGTTTGTGTGTTTATTTCTAATGTTTTATTACTAATGTTAGGTTTATTGTTAATTATTTGCATTGGCAAGAGAAAGTTGTGTGAGTGTTTCACACCAGATTTTTCTTTATCGTATGTCCGTCTGTTTTTTGTGTTGCCCATTAATCCCAATGCAGACAGTAAAAAATTGATAAATAAAAAATTAGTCTTGGAAAAATGTTATTCCCGGGAATCAAACCCGGAACTTCTTGCATAGAAATTACGATGACCACGTGTTTGAACTCGTTGAAGTTCTGATCAATAAGGCAAGAAATTAAGTGATTTGCATTCGTCACTTTATTGAAAATTATGTCTTATTACAACGTCAAACCTTTTGAAAAGCGTTTATTCCACATTGCAATATATATCTTTTTTCAGTTACCTCTTAGAATAATTCTAGTCACTACAAATTTGGTGCTGAGTGTAAATTGAGATTCATTACTTTCACAAGAGGTAGTTGTTAATTTCACCTTGACCGCTTTATCTGATCTGAAGTGGTGTAGTGGTAAGCGCATTTGGCTCCTATGTCAGGGGTCCTGGGTTTGATTCCCGGTCAGGTCTGTCATTTGATCGTCACTAATTGTCATCTATCACTCTTCATTGTTTGCATTTACAGTATGGAAGTCTTTTGACCTTGTGTGCTTCAGTCTTGGAGTATAGAAAGAGAAACTTTGCTTTACAAATATGGTACATCTAGTTCAAACAAAATGAATTTTAAACTCCTGCACGTGATGGATATTAAAAATATATTTATTATTTTTAGAGTTTTATAGGAAACTAAGAAAATTAGTATTAAAAAACCACGCTGAAATGAAAAGTATTCTTGTCGTGAAAACATTTGGTGTGAAACACTCACACAACCTTCTCTAGCCAATGAAAATAATTAACAATAAACCTGACATTAGTAATAAAACATTAGAAATAAACAAAAACACTACCCTCAATAATCATAACATAATTTTAATAATGAGTGAAAGACGCAAAATGAAATTCAACCTCAGTTTGGCTTAAAAATATGGAAAATCACTGTTTTACGCTAAACTAGGCTCTGTAGAGAAAAATTATTTTAATAAAAGTTGTAGATCTTTTAATTCCCTATAATTATAATTATGTTTTTTTGTCGTAAAATGCATACTTCGGCTGAAATCTTTAAAAAAATATATGTTTTACTCGTTTTAGTGAGACAAAACAGAAAAATCGCTAATTACCGCTAAACTAAGCGTTATACAAAAATATGTTTGAAATATAAACGTTGTAGGATTTTAAATTCTCTACAACTTTTATTATATAGGCTACATTTTTGCGCTAAAACGCATATTAAAGTCGCAATCTTAAAAAAACAATTTTTTTACGTGAAAACAGCCTCTCCAAGAATTTCAGCAGACATGGTACCTACCCTATCTTGTAGAGCATAAAAAATTAGTAAATTAGGCAACTTTTTAAAAAAATCGTAGGAGCTGTTTTTGAGAAAATTGCGAAAAAGTGAAAAATTACACGAATAAACTACTACTTCCGGTTGACCGATTTTGATGAAAATGTTCGTGTCGGGTTCTCTAGTAGTACCTAACTTAAGTTTGAAGTTTCAAGTTCGTACAATGTTTCGTTTTTGAGATATTTTGTTCAGACACACACACACACACACACAGACCAATCGCTAAAAACTTGTTTTTTGGGTTCAGGGGGTCTGAAAATGTGTAGATCCGGTGAAAACTCGATTTCAAAAAATCGACATGAAAACAATACTTTCCTTCCTATACATTCATATAGGCAAGAGAAAGTAAAAAATAGGTTAATAAAACAATGGTTACAAACAGACGAAGAAAAAATATAATTACAACAAAACAAAATTTAGGCTGAAAACAAACAATAAATTGTTTGGCCACGTATGAACTGAAATACCTAGAAAGACAAGATACACACAAGGGAACAACCTCTAACAAAACGACGGGATTATAAGAGCATGTCGACTTGATGTATTGTCCCTACACAAACTAAGATTTATTAAGAAACTTTTGCGAATCCGTAGCGGTAAAGCCGTTTATTACTCCGTTCAACAATGTGTAGTTAGTAATTTTAACCGAAGTATTTCTTTTGTTGTAACCCTTAAGATATAAAACATCTTTTGTCGGTTTTATGTATATTCTATCATGGTAATTGTAAAGGTTAATTAACATCGTTAGAGTAATTAATAACTTGGTTTTTTACAAATAAAGATTAAGATCGCAAATTTTGTCGACTATTTCAGTAGTACAGTTGGTAAATACTAGAATACTAAAGGCGGGTATTCATGAGTCAATTTCGATTGATTTAGTGTAAACGGGAAGTTATAGTGAGAAAGAATAATTTAATCAAGTTAATTTGATCTGGAATTATTTTATTCAATCAATATTGAATCGATTGAAGTTGATTGCTGGTTTTATATTAATTTATGTTCTCGTATTATAATAAAATATTAAACCACCGGATTGGTCTAGAGAAAAAGTCGTCGCCGCGAGTCAGTTGTTTGACAGCTGATTTTCGGAGACGAAGGTTCCTGGTTCAAATCCTAGTAAAGTTAGTTTTATATGATTTAAATACTGGACAGTGGTTACCGGTGTGTACCTTGGACAGTTCGAATTGGCACAAGCAGCTTCGGTGTTTATCTACTCCACTCTTCACCCCTCGCCATACCACGACGGCAGTCACAAAAGTATACAAACGCTACTGTAATGTGCGACTCACGCACTGTCACTACGCTTTGTTTCCACTGTTGTTATTATTAATCTGTCAGACATAATGATGTTACTAATTTGTTTTCATATATGATTTTCTGTTCATTATTATATTCAGACCAATTTGTTTAGTTAGTTGCGTATGTCTGTAGAGTATAGTTTAGTGAGTTTTTGCAGTTTAGTTCTTGTAATTTATAGGCTAATTTGAATTTTTACTGGGAGAAATTAAATACATATTTTAAAATGAAATAATTATTTGTATGTTTCTACATTGGAATAAGGTTGTAGGCATTTGCATACATTAAAATTTGTTGAAAGAATAGGTTATGAACATACTTTTTACGGAATTGTGTGTACACGTAGAGAAAGAGTTGTGCTAGTTCGAATTGTCCAAAGTATAATTTGATGGGTGGGATTTAATTAACCATACTTTCAGGAATGGTCGGCCTTGGTCTGTACAAGACTACACTTTATACACATCATCCTCATGTCATTGGGTGTGAGGGTGCCTTATTGTTCTGAATTGAACAGATTGCAACGTGCACACGTTAAAGATATAAAAAAATTATAAAATAATCACATATTAAATAATTCTCTAAATTAGGCTTGGTAAAATGCAATTACAAACTGAACAACGCTTATGCGTAATTTTTTTTTTGAAAAAATTACCGTAATTCATTAATCAGAATTTCAGAAGTTATACAGAGTGATTTTTTAGTTTTGTTACCCAATTGTTAATGTCTGGTAATTTTTTTTAAGAAAGGGAAATTTTGTTTTGTGACACCAAGTTGGTATTCCTACTCAACCGGTATAGATACGGGAGTGTTAGTTGATTCTCCTTGAGCTGTGTAAAATTTTGTGCCGTTTCCAGTCGTATTATGAACAGAAAGGGTCTTTTACCCTTTCCTGAGAAATATGGTTAATTGAACCCCAATCATTAAAGTACACCGGTAACCACTGTCGAGTATTCAAATCCGTATAAATAAGTAACTAACTTTACTGGAATTAAAACCATGGAACCTTCGTCTCCGGAAATCAGTTGTTAAACAGCTAACTCGCGGCGACGACTTTACCTCTAGACAAACCCGTTGTGTATTCTTATGAATAAACTGAATTTTATTTTATTTAGTCCTAATACAAACAATAACATCTGAGTATCTGTTTCGTTTTATCAAACGGGATTAAACGCTTTTAAAATTATTTATAATTAATCGAACGTTAGTATGAATCTATAGGTGGTGTCTGGTATAAAATTAAACGTAGTATTTTACATTATACAATACGTGTATAGTAAATAGCTATAATTTAGGTTACATGCATTTATAAAACGCGCATGTGTTATAGAAAAAAACGTCCACGAAGAGCCGCTTCTCCACTCACACGCACATTGCAAAATGTGCTCGTAGGTTACACATATATTCACACCTGTGAGAGACAGGATAACAAATGACCACACGTATTTTGTTATTGTTATTCCTTTTTTGTTGATAAAAAAGAAAAATATATACTAACTGTGCCGTAAAGTTGGTCTAATGTATATATCTTTGAAATTTATTTTTGTATTTTTTAAACTGTAAATAGTTTTTTATCACTGATGATGATTACGCTGTATTTATATATCTTTCATCAAAACTGGATCACATCGTAAAATTTTAAATAAATTTTATTTTACAAAATTGTTGCTTTCAAGAGTTAAATTCGTGTAATAACTGGGATCAGTTTGATTGCATTAATTTTTACTAGCCTATCTTTCTCTCGCCCTTTATGAAATATTAGCTAAATTATGAATTACTAGCGTTTTTCAAACAGTTTCCTTGGTGCCGTGGACGGTCGGTTGGGGTACCGTATTCGATCTCTATCAAGCTGATATTCTTTAACTATTCATTGTAATCTACCTCCTTTCAACGTCAGCATTATTATTATGAAAAAAAAATAGCTGAACGTAAAATAAAAGCAAGATCTTGGTGTTTTTAAATTAAAATATGTAGAGTAATTAAAATATATAAATGAAAGGTAAATCTGAGTAGGAACACTACGATGGTGACCACTACGATGACTGATTCATTTTGACAATGTGACCGAGAAAAGGTGTACAGGGTACTGGTGGAATGGGTAGGTAGGTAACTGACTCAATGAATACGGGTTTTACCGGTGCGTAGGCATGTGTTTATTGTTCTGTTTATTTTATATGTTAATATTATTCTAAAAAAATTGGTTTATTTTTTTAAATTGGTAATATCACCGTTATTGTGCATGAAAATAAAAAACTTTACATAAACTTATTCGTCTTTAAACGTTTCGTAATTTCGATTATATAACATTTTCTAATACATTAACGTTTAACGGAGATATTCGTAGTTTTTTGTTTACCCCTCCCTCTGAACTCCCCCACCTATTTGTGATATTTAAAAAAATCTATAGCCTGTTTTCATTTTGATTATGTCCAGAACCGAAATACCGAAATTCATTGAATTTGGTTCAGCGGTTCTTGCGTGATGCCGAAATAGACAAACAGACAAAAATTCAGCTGAACTTATTTTCGGTGTTTACGTGGTACATCTGGCGTAGAAACAAAATTTGGGGCATTTTGGAAAATTGTACAGACAAAATCACAATTTTATTTTTATAGATAATATGTATTGGTGTCAGTTTCGAAATCAATTTTTTACCGGACACTTCTTCAGGTCATCTGAGTCTAATGAACATTTTAATTGGTGATTGATTTGTGTGAGTGTGTGTGCGCGCGCATGAGTTAATATGAGAGAGAGAAGAGAGAGTGAGAGAGAGGATGGGAGAGTCAGTCAGTTATTGAGGCCTTTCGCTATTATGTCAACGTAAAATTACTATTATTGATTAGATACTACAGTAAGTGTTAGTTTATTGTAGGCCTATCGTGTTTTATTTGAAATTATTCACTAATAGATTTAAAGCAAGCATAACAATAGAATAAAATTCAATTTAACCATTGTATATAAGATTTTGCTACTTCTACCTCCTCGTTAAGATTAAAATTTGCTGTAAAATTTCAAAACTACATTTTTTCGGGCGTTATTCTGACTTAATTCTACGTATAGCACTGTTTATTTTGCTCCTCAATATCGTGTTCTTATTTTTACTCGTTTTTGAACTCTTTTCTAATATGTGTAAAAAATTAATCGACGGATTTCTAGTTTTGCGTAACAACCTTTAAGGAAGTATCCTAACTAACGAAGCGTTAAATAAAAATTTTAAGACACTTAATCCGTGTAAGTTTATCGCCGTCGAAATGTTAGAAATGTAAGGGTACTAAAAGCTTTAAGGGTAGTCTACTAGATTGTTATGATTCGCTGGGTTTTGGGTCCTGTGGTATTGTACCGTTAATAAAGTAAATGGCGTAACAAAGTTTTTTTTTAAGTTATTTCTATTGAACTTATTTGTTTCCTTGCGTAATGAAAATTTTGTATATTGGTTTAAACATATTTGTGCGTGTATATGTTCTGCTATTTTTCTTCCTTTTTTATAATGCAATGGTAAAGGGGACTACCAACCAGGCAGACGACCGGGTAGGTAATGCTGGCAAGTATTTTACGTATAATAAGGAACGCAACAAAGTGAAAGTGAATTAGTGTATTGTATTTCTTAGTTTAATTAATTTATGGTATGGTCTGGTTTGCATATTCTATGTGTGCTATTTTGTATTTTTTTCTTTTCTCTAGTTTGTAAACTTTAATGGTAACTAAAAACAATACTATTATTATTATTATTATTATTGCCGTCGCTCTTGAAGTTTCTCTTTGGCAGTTTTGTCTGTGTTAGTTCATCATCAAAATAACTTATTTTTGTATATAGAATCACTAGACTATGTATAATATCTTTGGAAACTAAGAAAAGTGTTTTAAGAAATATTAGGAAAAATTTTATAAAACACATGTTTGGAGTGTAGAACATACATTACATTACATACATTCTACATTTTGTAATTTATAATTGCACGGGAGTGAAACGTGGGTGATAGGGGCTGTAGAAAGGAATAGGATTGAAGCTATTGCAATGTGGTGTTGTAGGAAAATGTTAAAGATTAGGTGGGTGGACAAAATAAGTAATCTGCAGGTTCTTAGACGAGTGGATGAAAGAAGAAGTATGTGGAAAAATCTTATCAGAAGAACGGATAGGCTAGTGGGACATATATTAAGACATCCAGGTATTGATCTATCAATAATGTAGGGTAATATTGAGGGAATGAATTGTAGGGGGAGGCAACGGTTAGAATAAGTAAAACAAATTACAAAAGATGTACGGTGTTGCAGGTATGTAAATAGGAATGACTTGCGCAAGATAGAACACCTTAGAAAACTGCATTAAACCAGTTGAGAGACTGCTAAAAAGAATTACCTAGAAGAGAAGCGAAATTTTAAGCTGTATCTCGGTGAAATAGAAAAAAAGAAAATGGGGTTACTTTCCTTGCTTTACCCTAATATTTCACATTGAAAATCTTGACTTAAAAGACATCGTTAAATTTAATATCACAATATAAATGATTTATGCTAATATTAAATAAGTCATGAAATATATGATAAATATTACGCTTATTATTTGGAGTTGTATTAAACAAAAAGTGTATTTCTTTAAACCTCATTTTAGAAATTTATTTTAAGATATCATTAATACATCTCATTATAAAAAGCTGTAAACTCATGAGCTGCTACTACATTTAGAATTAGATAAAATTCCAGTTAGAGCCTAAAGGTAGTTTTTAATGACGGCTTTTGTTTATGTGTTTTTACAATCCCTGTTTTTTTAATCAATTCTTGGAATTTTTGCTTAAAATGTATGTTTGTATATATGTTTATTGTATTTGTTGTTGATGTATGCGTATTAAAATAAAGTAAATCTCTGTTATTTCATTTTATTTTTATTTCCGTATTTAAAAAGGTTTTTGGAGGGATAAATTCATGACAAAAGAGAGATTTAAATTTTAATATTAGGAATGACATTTAGTCGCCTTATGTGATATTATAAGTAATAATTTTTTTTTTAATTTAGTCGTTGAAATATTGTTCGTTGTCATATTTTTTATTGTGTACAATTTAGAAGGACTATACTATAAAATGTTATACAGATTTGCTAAAAGTTTTTAAATATTTGTTTTCTCGGAAAATGTTATTGGAAAATAAAAAAAAACATTAGGTATCTCCATAACCGTTAACGTTATCAAATCACAACCTTCACCAGTGAATTCCTAAACCTAGACAACTCTTAAACCGTAATTAATGTAGTTTCAAAATCCAAAAATGTTATGGGGCTTTCAATTAGAAAAATACTGTTTTCAGCAGAAACTAAGTTATTTTGAAAACTTTTTTGTAGCCTATCACTCGTTCGAAGCCGAGGGTAAGTCCGCTATTTATTTATTTCCGCTTTTATTGTAGGTACTACATTTTTAGTTGTCAAAGCAAAGCGAGTAAAGGTCCGTTAGTTTTTTTATATTTTTCCCAAATTTAAATTGTTTCTCCGGAAAATTGGAAAGTTTTAATATTCGGGAAAGTGCTATTTGTTTTAGAACCATATAAATTTTAAACAAGCCCAAGACCTTAATTAACATTAACAAAATGGACAATGTCCCAATTCCACTTTCTCCACAGTTGGTATCGAGTGTTAGGAAATTTCTTGTGGTCACTTAAAATGGCACTGGGTTTTGTGGTCAACTAAACGGCTTAGAACTTGTAGGTCTTCCAGTATCTTGAATTAATTAAATGGAAATTTTATTTTTATTTATCAGTGATTGCTTGCGTGATTAAATTAATTTTTTAAACAAATTTTAAAACTTTCATAATTCATTGTTTATATAATATTTTTAAATTTATTAAATTTTTTGAATCATCGATATCAACTATTCTTTTAAACTTCGGATAAAAATATAAAATCTTTGTTTACATTATATTGTTATTTATCATGTGCTTAAATTACGGTTAGAAAAGAAACAAAAATATCTCTGTTTGAAAACTGTTACTAAAACTTTCAACAGCAACGAAAGTTTGTTGACGTTCTTATACAAAACAATGAAAAGGGACAATTACTATCCCTTACTACGGAAAGAGGAAACTGAATTATAGCAAACAAAGGATTAAACTGTAGACATGTAATACTGTTATTAGAGTCTTGTCTAAAATACAAAATATTAGAACAGAAGGCAAACTGCTTGACATCATGTCGACAAAATTAAATTTCTACAATATTTCAACCATATATCCCATCTTACACGCAAACGCGCCTTGTATATCTCTATACAAGGATATTCATTACGTCATCGTATTAATTAATGGATCGAGGTATTAAAAAGAACCTGCGTTGAAGAAAATACCTCTAATATTAGCTCTTGCTACTTATTTTAATCGTTCTTTAGATTCCACTGTTTGTTGATGTCTTTTTACTTTCTCTTGCCTATATAAATATATATAGGAAGGAAAGTATTGTTTTTATGTCGATTTTTGAAAACGAGTTTTCACCGGATCTACACGTTTTCAGACCCCATGAACCCAAAAAACATGTTTTTAGCGATCGATCTGTGTGTGTGTGTGTGTGTGTGTGTGTGTGTGTGTTTGTGTGTATGTGTGTGTGTATGTATGAATGTATGTGTGTGTGAACAGAATATCTCAAGAACGAAACATCATACGAACTTGAAACTTGAAACTTAAGTTAGACACCACTACCGGACCCGACTCGAACATTTTCATCAAAATCGGCAACTGGAAGTAGTAGTTTATTAGTGTAATTTTTCAATTTTTTGCAATTTTCTCAAAAACGGTCCTACGATTTTTTTAAAAATCGCCTGACTTACTAAATTTTTTATTATTTAAAGATAGGGTAGGCGCCATGTATGCTGAAATTCTTGGAGAGGCTGTTTCTTCGTAAAAAGATTGTTTCTTTAAGATTCCGTCTTTAATATGCACTTCAGCCCAAAAACGTATATAATAAAAGTTGTAGAAAATTAAAAATCCTACAAAATTTTTTTCAAACATTTTTTGTATAACGCTTAGTTTAGCGTTAATTAGCGATTTTATGTTTTTCTCTCACGAAAACATGTGAAAAATCGATATTTTAAGATTCTGGCTTTAATATGCATTTTACGATAAAAGCTCATAAAACAAATTTATAGGAAATTAAGGGATCTACCACTTTTATTTAAAGCATTTTCTCTACAGAGCCTAGTGTAGCGTGAAAGAGTGATTTTCCGTATTTTTAAGCCAAACTGATTTTCATTTTGTTGATTTTCAAGTTGATTTTCATTTTGCGTCTTTCACTCATGATTAAAACTAGGTTATGTTTATTGGGGTTAGTTTTTTAGTTTATTTCTAATGTTTTATTACTAATATTAGGTTATATTGTTAATTATTTGCATTGGAAAGAGAAAGTTGTGTGAGTGTTTCACACCTGATTTTTATTGTAACTTTTGATCTTGTTTTAGTTTTTGATTGGATCAGAGAGAAATAGCGAAGTACTCCGTATGTTTTTGTAAACTAGCTATTTTGTAAGTAAACTAATCATGCTGAATGGAACTTAAATATCGCTTTGTTGTTTAATATCGTTGATAAACTTAAGCTTTGCTCCTATGCTTAAGCTTTGTTTAATATCATTAATGAACTAAAGCTTTCCTCCCCTTTCTCCTCTTGTCAAATGGGTCGTTTGGAAGATGTGACAAGCGGTGGCAAAGACGAGCCATATACGACACTAACCTACCTGATAATATCACTTATTTTTTATTTACACTCATAATTTTCAAGTTACAAATTTTACATTGGTTTTGAAACAATAAAATAAGTTAATCTCATCATACACAATACATTTTCTAACTAAACTAATTTTATAACACAATAATTAACCAAACTTTCAGCCATTATTATAACACTAACTGGGAAAAATATGGTTGGGTACCTCATTGGAAATCGTGTTGAGGTACCATCAAGCTCGAAAAAAGAAAGATCGAAAAAAAGAAAGTCTAGAGCCAAGCTAAAAAACATTATAAACTTTTCATTTTTGTTTTAAATGAATGGATAAAACGAAAAACAAATAAGAGTACTTTTTAAAAATATATATATATGGATAAGGACTACATTATAAAACTGAGATACAATATTTAATTATAAAATGATGATATTATCCAAAATATATACTGATGAAACAAAAATTCGACATCATGTAAAAATAACCAGGATTTCAATTCTTTTAAAAAGTTAACAATTTTTACTCATGAAGTTACATTTAAAGCAAATAATTAAAAAACTTCAAAGAAAAAAAGGAGAAAAATCTACATAATCTGGTATCCTATTTTCTTCAGTATTTAGTTTTATAAAAACAACCCAATTTTTTAACCTTAAACCACTTGAATACACTTTAGAATTACTCAGTACGTTCCCACCTCTAATAAAAAAATATTCTGAGTACTCGGTACACATACAGATATCTTAAGGGAAGGATGTCTAAATGTTTAAAAATTCCAATGGTGTGCTCGGTTTTCGGTGCACGAACCATTATTCTTATAACTTTCTTTTGTGCTATGGTTAGAGATTTAATATTAGAGAAATAAATACCTCCCCAACATGTAAAACCGTATTGGAGCTTACTTTGGACAATTGAAAAATAAATCAACCTCTATACATTTACGGGACACAAATTCCTTAAATAATAAAAAGTCCTTACAGCTGATAACATGTATTTGTTAAGAAACATAACATACTCATTCCGACTGCAATTCTTATCCATATAAATTCCCAAATATTTTATAACATCTACACGTTCAATGGGTATGCAATTATCACAATTTAAATTTTCAGAAAATAAACAATTATTACATTTATAATAAAACGATTCAATATTAAAAAGTTTTTCCTTCAAAGAGAAAACAATAATTTTTTTTTTGTTACATAGAGATAACTTGTTACAAGTAAACCATAATTACTTTAAATTTTCATATTATATCTTGCCCTGTTATAATTTTTAATATCTACTTTTAATTAAAAAAACAAATACAAATATTGACAATATTTTAAGACATTGAGGAGATTGCTGCCTATTGGCAGTAATACATTCATAATCAATAAGTTACCTAGTTTTTTTATTTCCTTATTGTAGGCTATTTGGTTTTTCTTTAATTTTAAGGTCTCATGATACGCTTACTTCTGAGTCCTTTCAGACTTTGTATAGAGGCATTTAGTAAATCTGGTGTGTCTAGGTCAACATTGAGCTGGTTTGGATTATTTTGCAATTTCCTTTTAACCCTTTATAAGTTTTTGGTAGGTATGCTTACCATTGATAATTAATTCGATTTTGTTTAAGAATAAGCTATGCAGTTGAACCTTATTGGCATTTTATGGTGTTATAGATGTTCTCTTATTAGTAGGCTCTCCACATTTTGAACTTAGCGCGCAGCAACCATTTGTTTCGTTACTTGCACGAATGTGGTAAGGATTCATACCAGCATACGCTACCGTGTTGTTTTGTTGGTACTTTTGTACAATACTTAGAAAATTTTAGTTTTTTACGGGAAAGCAAGTATTCATGCTAATATAAAGTCAAGATAACGATAATATAAGTTAAGATATTGTACACATTTTGTGTTATATAGTACTACAACTTGTTTTAATAAGAATTCTTACCATTAAACATCATGTGACTCCCATTTCAATAGATGTTCCTTGGTAAGTATACTTACCAGGGTTTAACATCAAAGCAAGAAAATATCTTACTGTTTTAGCACTAGAAATACATTACTCAAGTTCCTCTAGAGCAAAATTAAACGTTTTACAACATACATATTTTCCCCCGTAGTACTGCTCTATAAAGAATTAAATCGTGTGTATGTGCGTAGGAACATTAACAATAGAGCAAACCCAAATAGAAAAAGTAGAGACATACAAATATCTGGGAACCTGGGTTGATGGCAAGAATGACCAAAGTAAAGAAATTAAAGTACGAATTGAAACTGCAAGGCAAGCATTCATAAAATTGAAGACAATGCTAACAAACAAAGACCTTCAGTTACCTCTCAGATTGAGGGCTCTAAGATGTTATGTATTTTCTATCGTACTATATGGGATGGAAGCTTGGGCATTGAAGAAACAACACATAAAGAAGATAGAAGCGTTCGAAATGTGGTGTTACAGGAGAATATTGAAAATTCAGTGGGTCCAAAAGGTTACCAATGTTGAGGTGCTCCGACGTTTAAATAAGGAGTTGGAAGTTATGAAGAGTATAAAAACAAGAAAACTAGAATATTTGGGTCACATAACCAGAGGAGAAAAATATGAGTTGCTGAGAATTATTATGCAGGGAAGGATCCGAGGAAGAAGAGGCGTAGGAAGAAGACGCATCTCCTGGCTGAGGAATCTTAGAGAATGGTTCAACTGTAGTTCATTGCAACTATTCAGAGCAGCAGCCAGTAAAGTGACCATAGCCATTATGATATCCAACCTCCGATAGGAGATGGAACTTTAAGAAGAAGATAAAGAATTAAATCGTGTGTATGTGCGTAGGAACACATCCTTGATATATGGGACGTTTAAGTCTGTGTGTAGTGTATCGTATTTTCAAAATGACCGACGGTTTGGCACAAAGGTAAATTTGGCTGCTATACATCCAAACGGGTCTAAGGTAACACTTATAAACCAGTAGTTTTAGAGGAAATAGGCGTTTATCAAATTTGGTTGTTGTTGATTTTATACAGGTACAAATAAAAATATCTTAAATAGTCAAAAAAATCTACTTTTTGTAAGAATTCTACAAAGTCTGCAGTGATGCGCGATTTTTAGAAGCGTTAAGGGCTGAATAAGACTGCATATGTTCAGAAATCAGAGTGTAAGGTGAAAATTAGTGTTGATTCTATTAAAGGGACGATTATGAAGTACCACCGGAAATGGACCGATGAGTTTTAAAGAATAGGATTTCACCTTCTGGGATTTCTAGACTGGTCAAAAGTTACAGAACAAAATGAAAGGCGTAATCCATGGCTAGACAGATGCCGAAACGACTCTAAGACTTAACCCTTTAATAGCTAGTAGTAGAAGAAGAAGAAGAAGAAGAAGTTCATTTTAGTTGCTCGTAATTATTTTATTTGTTCAAATTCATGTCAACTGAAAACCTTAGCATTTACCCATCTTGAACTTTCATGAATTGATTATTGTACTATGTTCACCCTTGAATAGTAAGTTATATAATATCTAATTATAAATAAATATTAGAAAAATATTTAAAATATTTTAAAATGTCAATGTTAGATCTGCATCTAACGTGGATCAAACCAAAATCATTCGCGTTGAAAAATTAATTTATTACGAACTGAGAAATCAAGGCTGTCAAAAAATAAACTTATAACATGAAAAATTAAATTAGGGTTTTTTCTATTTAATAGTATTGTCACTAATGCAGTGTAAATATTTAAACGTAAATCTCAGATGTATTAGATTATTTATGATTACTTAAACTATAATATAATAAATCTAACTGAAACATTTTCCTGAGATATAAGTTGAAATAAATAATCTATGATTTTTGTATCCAAGACTCACAAAGCCAAAAAATTGTGTGTCACAACCAGATGTCTGTTACAGAAAAACTTTTCACTAGAATATCTGGCGGAAAAACAGAACGTAAAGTAAAGAATAGATGGATGATCTTCGGTTCTTTATAACAACTAAACTTTTCGTTTCTTCTAAATATACCTTAAAAATTTATTTAAGAAAATAACAATCAAACAGATTCTAACAAAATGTTGGTCCGCGGTTTTATTTTCGTTTAAATTTTAAACAAATTTTACAATGTTATATTCCTGTATCAAAAATAATTCCGGAGAAGACAAATTATCTACGGTGAAATGTACAAATTATGTAAATATATTATTTTAAACTTTGATTATTTAATTAAAAACTATAAATACACTACAACCATTCAAAAGTTTAATTTAATCTTTATTATTTTAAAATATACTTACATTTACACACTAGACATTTATATTAATTATTCCTGAAAGAATTTAAAAAAAGTAAGTCCATCATTCTTGTAGTATATTGATTATACACTCGACATATATTTTATTCAATTTGTCCTAGATAAAGAAAAAATAGAATTACACATGACTGAATGAAATTATTTCACTTTCATTTAAAATGCGTTTTCGGGAGTAATCGATTCAATCGGTGAGCTAAGTAGTATGGTCGTTAATAATAGATTATTACTGTAATAGATTTTCTATAAGTAATTGTATTAAAAACGAAAACTTTTTACTTACTGGTATTAAAATCGGATATATTTAACTTTGTACCTCAAAAATTTCACCCGATTTATAAATTTGTATATAATTTAATCGTCCACTACTTATGTAGATAAAATATATTGTTGTTATCAACATGTATGATTCATCCACAGGGTAAAAGGGATCAATGATTCAAAATAAATGTTTCTGGATTCAGAGCAAAGCGAATAAGCATTACTAGTAGATTTATAAGAAGACCACTTTAGTGGCTTGATCAGTAACATCTTCATCCATAAACTAAGGCCCGGAGTTTAAAACCCAGATACAGTTTGGACCATTTTAACAAAATGAAAACTACCGTTTACGCGTTGATAACTCAGTTTTTTTGTAGGTAATTTGAACTGAACAAACTGAACAAAAAATAAAATTTATTCATAACTGTGACAATCAGATAAACAACAAATCGACAACTTTTTTTTTTGACTATACAAGATATTTTTATTTGCAACTGTATAAAATTAACAACAAGCAAATTTGAAAAAAAGGATACAAATATTGACAAATTTTAAGACATTGAGGAGATCGCTGCCCATTGACAGTACTCCAACCGTTATCATTAAATTAGTTCATAATTTACTCAATTTTATTTTGTTGTACTTTAATTTTGACGTCTCATGATATCTCTACTCCAGAGTCGTTTCAGTCTTCGAATAGGGGCAGTTGGTAAATCTGGTGTGTCTAGGTCAACAATGAGCTGGTTTGGATTATTCGGTAATTTATTTTTAAATCGTGTGTATGTGCGTAAAAACACATCGTTGATGTATGGGACGTTTAAGTCCGTGTGTAGTGTATCGTTCGTTACGTAAAAGGGAGCACTAGTTATCTGTCTTAATAATTTGGACTGAAAGCGTTGTATTTTCAAAATGACCGACGGTTTGGCACAACAGTAAATTTGGCTGCTATACATCCAAACGGGTCTAAGGTAACACTTATAAACTAGTAGTTTTAGATGAAGTGGGAGTTTAGAAGATCTGGAAATCAACGAATACAGTTGTTTACGTCTAGCGTCTAAAGTTTTTCGCGTTTCGTTAACGTGTTGGTTCCACGTTAGTCTTTTGTCAATGTAGAGCCCAAGATACTTTATTTTGTCATGTTGAGGAAGTGGCGCACCATACAAATAAACTGGAGGACAAACTTGTTTTCGTAAAGAAAACGTGACTTGTACAGTTTTAATAGCGTTAATTTTAATCCTCCAGTTTTTAAACCACAAGTCAAGAGTATTCAAATGGTTTTGCAAGTTTAAAGAAATATTATTGTGACTCTCAGAAGATGATAGGATTACGGTATCATCTGCGTAAGAGGCCATCGTTGTCATTGGACAAAGAGGTGTGTCTGAAGTGAAGATGTTTTATAGAAGGGGAGTGAGAATGGACCCTTGTGGAACCCCAGCCAATAATGGCATACAGCCAGACTGAGCAATAACTTGTGAGACAGAAAAATGACGTTCCGAAAGAAATGACTGAAGAATAAGATAGTATGTGGAAGGTAAGAACCTTAGTTTGAACAGCAAACCATCAATCCAAACTCGGTCGAAGGCTTGACTAACATCAAAAAATACCCCACTCGCGTACTGTTTTCTCTCAAGGGCTGTAGCAAGAAAGTCTACGACTCTGTGCAGTTGGTGAATTGTAGAATGTCGGTTTCGGAAGCCAAACTGATGAAGAGGAACCACTTGAAATTCTTCTACGTAAGTTAGGATTCTTGGTAGGAGTAATTTTTCGAACATTTTAGAACAGAGAGGGAGAAGACTAATTGGGCGATATGAACTGGGATCGTGAGGAGGTTTACTTGGCTTTAGTATCATTTTGATGTAGGAGAAATTCCACTGAATAGGAATTTTAGTGGTTCTAAGTATGCTGTTAAAAATAAATGTTAAAAAGAGAATACCTTTTCTTGGGAGATTTTGTAAGACTTCTGCAGTAATGAGGTCATAACCCGGAGACTTTCGTTTAGGGAGACGCCTGATTAGATTACTGATTTCGGACGGTTTGAAAGGAGCAGGAGGCAGTGAAAGGGGAAGAGGGGCTAGTAATGATTCTTGTACAAAAGATATATGATAAGGATTTAAGATGTCGGGATGTGGTTTTTTTTAAAAATAAATCCTTATAATGCATTCTGCAGCTTGATATTAACTCTATTTTATATAATAAATTTCACTAATCATTTTTTAAGGTGCCTATATTTATCACTTACACGTGTTTTGGTGGATCCACCATCATCAGAGTATTTTTATATCGTTTGAAACTAATTTTTTTTAAAAATCATATAAAGATGTTACATCTTCATTCATCTGTATAAACCTCTGTACAGTTTTAAACAATATAATGTACTCTTGATGGTGGTGGATTCACTAAAACACGTGTAAGTGATAAATAACAAATAAAGGCAGCTTAAAAAAGGTTAGTGAAATTTATTATCTAAAAAAGAATTTTTTTATTCCTAATTTGTGTACGTTGCAATCTGTTCAATTCAGAACAATAAGCAACCCCATGACCCAATGAGATGCGGATGATGTGTATGACGTGTAATCTTGTACAGACCCAGGCCGACCATTCCTGAGAGAGTATGGTTAATTGAACCCCAATTATCCAAGTACACCGGTAACCACTGTCTAATACTCAAATTCTTGTAAAAGTAAATACCTCTACTAGAATTTGAACCAGGAACCTTCGTCTCCGAAAATCAGCTGTTGAACAGCTGATCGCGGCGACGCTTTACCTCTAGACCAACCAGGTGGGCTAAAATAGAATTACAAAAAACATTTAGATAAATGCAGATTAAGCAATTAAAAACACTTTTAGTTTTAACTTAATAGCAATATTTGACCAATAAAATAATATTTTTCGGCTGGAAAATGATAATCCCTTGTAAAATATACTAATAGATCTGCATAATTTTTGGTTGATTGACAATAAATAACATCAAATTTTGTATTTGAAACTTAATTTTATGTTTAAGTTGTCGATAAACTGTAATTATGTATCTATGCTTGAGATTTGGTTATTTTAAAATGTTTTGAAAGAGAAAAATAATTTTAAGGTGCGAAAATGAATGAAAACCCGGAGAAACCTCATTCAATTTATTTTAAGCTTATCCACTATATACACAATAAAATATCTTATGAAACTTGAAGAATCATTGCTAATGTGCAGGACATCGTACAACAGAAGTGGAAACAGTTGGGAAATAATGAAAGAAACACGGTCGTTAGATGGAAAACTGTTATTCAGAAATGGAGAACATAATTCGGAATAAGGGGACGAGGGCCACCACTGATGTGATAGGGTAATAACATCTAGAGAATGGTGGAATTAACCTGGGAATAGAAACCAAACAACAGGGAAGTGTGGAGAAATTTGTACGAAGCTTATGTTCTAGTTTTATGGGTTAAAGAAATAAATTAAAACGTAACCTATTTTAATCTTTAATTTATTTCATAGCGTTTAAATGATGGAATGTATTTAGTTTAAATCATCAATTAGACTAATAGATTCTTCCAAAACTTCTTAATTTCCATTTTTAATAAAAATGTTTATTTTATAAAGTGTCCCATGCCTTGAAATTATTTCTTCTTCTACAAAAAAAAGTTACAAATTTATAGTCCGATTCACAAAAGAAAACACCAGCGTTTAAAAAGCAATATATTTTGAACAGTTGTATGTAAAAACAATAACGATACATCAAATTGAGGCTTGTTTTATTGTTGGTTATAAGAATACATTAACATATAATACTATGTTGCTCTATACATTTTAAGGTACGCATAAACAAAGTAATAGTACCTTGAAGTTGCGTATACTAGAAAAGTGGTTAAAAAGAGGGTACTTTTTATGCGTAATTCTTTATTTTTAATACGCTCTTAATTTCCAAAAATGTTAATTATATCATGTAACAAAAAATAAAACAAGCTTTAATTTAATGTATCGTAATTGTTTTTACGTACAACGGTTCAAAAGATATTGCTGTTTTAAGACAGGTGTTTTCTTCCGCGAATCGGACTATAGTATAAAGACCAACTTCTTCTTTAAGCAAAGCCACACAACAGATTTACAGATTTATCATAAAAAAGGATTTAATTTAAACGATATAAATAAAATAATCGAAGTTAATTGTATTATTGTAAACAGAATTTTATAAATAATATCGAAAATTTGTAATAAATTATTAATTCTATTGCCATGTTGGGTTTCTATCTATATCTCTAGACATTTACCTTTTGGGTTTAGTGGCCTACTGTGGAAAGGGTAAAGTATATAATGGAACCTAGGACCCGAGATAGCGAACGGTATAAACAGTTTATCACATGAACTTTGTCCCTCCATAATACTTCCTGCACATTAGCGCTGCAGCACAACGTTTCCACTTTCGAGTTTTCGACCGGAAGGGCTGTTCTATTCGGTACCCATTATTTCTCACCGTTGTGTTGGGAAAACGGGTTTAAAATAGAACGCGTGACAACCACGCTTGATTTACAGATCCTCTTCGTCCTTACTTTTCTCGTTGTTTAATAGAAAAAATCTTTTCCTCTTGAGATATTTGTTTTTTGCATTTCTTTCTTTGTTTTTCATTACAAGAATATTGTGATAAGGAACTTATTCGTTTCATTTTCAACAAAAAGTAATAATGTTTTACCCACAGATTTTTCCTGAGGTACAAGAGAATAATTTAAAGCAGTTTCATATTGCTTTCTTAGATAAATTATGGGAATATACTTTTTAAAAAAAGTAAATATTCCAGGATTCGTTTCTTGACAAAGTCAGGTTATTTTGTTATGACTAATATTTTTGTTTATAATAAAGTTCATTTCGTTTATCGAGTTTACGTACTTATAAGAAACTGTTTTCGTACTTATAACAACTGGACTATTGGCGTCAGAGTTGTAGGGTCATCAGATTAAAAATACGTAGGAATGAAGTTTGTCAAGGCTAGAAGTAAAGTCATTTGTACAAAAATCTGGTGTGAAACACTCACACTTTCTCTTGCCAATGCAAATAGTAAACCATATAACCTAACATTAGTAATAAAAAATTATAAATAAACAAAAACTAACCTCAATAAACATAACCTAATTTTAATCATGAGTAAAAAACGCCAAATGAAAATCAATCTCAGTTGGCTTAAAAATAGGGAAAATCACTCTTTAACGCTAAACTAGGCTCTGTAGAGAAAAATGTTTTAATTAAAAGTTGCAAATCTTTCAATTTCCTATAAATAAGATTAGGCCTATATACACTTTTGTCGTAAAATGCATACTAAGGCTGAAGTCCTAAAAAAATTGGTTTTTTTGCACGTTTTCGTGAGAAAAAACAGAAAATTACTAATTACCGCTAAACTAAGCGTTATACAAAAAAAGTTTGAAATAAATGCTGAAGGTTTTAAAATTCTCTACAAATTTTATTATAATTACATTTTAGCGCTAAAATGCATACTAAAGTCGAAATCTTAAAAACAATTTTTTTACGAGAAAACCTCTCCAATAGTTTCAGCAAACATGGCCCCTACCTTATCTTGTAGAGCATAAAAATTGAGTAAATAAGGCGATTTTTAAAAAAAAATCGTAGGAGCCATTTTTGAGAAAAATGAAAAATGACACGAATAAACTACTACTTCCGGTTGACCGATTTTGATGAAAATGTTCGTGTCGGGTCCCTTGTGGTATCTAACTTAAGTTTTAAGTTCGTACGATGTTTCGTTCTTGAGATATTCTGTTCACACACACACAAAACATGTTTTTTTGGGTTCAGGAGGTATGAATACGTGTTGATCTGGTGAAAACTCAATTTCGAAAAATCGACATGAAAACAATACTTTCCTTCCTATTTATTTATTTAGGCAAGAGAAAGTAAAAAATGTAGTTAAACTGATTGTACTTTGTACTGGTATGAGCACATAAAGGTAACCTATGTCTGTAGGTAGATATTCTCGTTATATGATGGCGAATGCCGGAGATGAGGCGTCCAAGAGGGAGACCGAAGTTTTCCTGATGAGACAATGTTTGTCGGGCAATGACGCTTAGAGATTCGTTGATGGATGGCTAGCAAGATAGGGTTAAATAGAGGTAAGGATTCGAGAAAAGCCAGTGGGTGTAGTCCACTTGCGTGTAAAAATATAAACGTTCAACCAGTTTTATGCAAAGTCAAAATTATTGGAAACATGTCAAAAATACTCTTTTAATTTAATTTTATTAAATCTACAACTGTGCAGCTTTGCAAAACCAATAAATATATTATTTGTAGCTTGTTTCACATTGTTTTACTACTTTGAAGAACACCATTCATTAGCAGGAATGTATTAGTATTGCGTTTAAATAACATTTAAGTTGACTTATAAAATTTATCCCAAATCTCTGCCCTAACTTCTGCTGAGCCGACGATTGGGGTTGTCTGGGAAATTGGACTGTTAAGAACGCGGATTAGTTGGTTTCTATTGTTATTAGAGTCGAATGTTAAGTTAAATAGTAGAAACATCAAAATTGACTAGCAATTAGCCTATCAGACAATAGTTTTACCCGAAATTCAAGATTAGAAAGATTTGAAGTTTTACTTATTGGATTTATAGTTACTGTAATTAACATTTGGGCCGTTTCCGTAGTTTAGAGGGTAGCATGCTACGCTGCAAACCGGAGGATCCGGATTCGATTCCCAGCTAGGGTCTAGAAAATTATTACACGATCAAATCTTGTAGTAGTTGCTATTGACCAAGATGTTAATCCGACTTTAAATAAACTAAGAAAAAAAGATTATTGTACCATTTTGTAAATATCATAGAAGCCAAAATCGATGGACGTTGGACTTTCTTTGGTTTTCGTTTTTTGTGTGAATATTTTGTGATTTTTATTAATCATAATTATCACTTATTAATAATTATGATGGCAAACATTATGAGATTAAATCAATTTTTATAATTTCTCGATTAAAATATCAAAAATATTTTTATTACCACAATAACGGTTTAATAATAACTCAAAAAAATGACTGAATTGTAATGTAAAAAGTACTAGGCAAAGATACTTGGTTACGCTCCAATTGGATTCAAAGATTTTTAAAAGAAATTCTTTTATCTGAATTAGGTATGGAATATTCGTGACAAATATTGTATTGTATTTCAATCAATTTACTTTAATACCAGGTTATTTTAAGTGTAATACTTCTTTAATAAATTATTTAATATGAATATTTTAACTTTGAAACGTTTAATAATAGATATTTCGGAAGTCGTACTTCTTGCAGTTTGGTTAGAAATCAACTTTTATTGAGAAAAATTTGACCCGTTCAGTTCTCTATCCATTATAAATTCATCAACTTAATCTAACTTAATCTAACCGAGAAACATCTATTTAAATAATAATTTAGGCTAATTTGAAAATTTTGAAAATTGCCCATAACGGGCACGTGGAGTATTAGATTAATTGCACTGGATCTGCCGGTTTCAGGGCTAAGAAATAATAGTTGTGTTTCTTATCACACCGTCAGACAATTATATGACTGAACTATTTAAGAACAGAAGAGGTGAGGTGTAAAAGACACTGGTCAGAGTTGTCTCCTCTGAGAGTAATGTATTTCACTATACAGCCAGACCTTTTGGTGAATGAAGTGAAGGTGTCATTTACATGGTGGAAAGTATGTGCTTTTTGAATGGGTCTGGCATGCTGATAAGCATACTCTTTTAACTCGGTGAGGAAGGCAATAGTAAACCACCTCACTCCTACTTTTGACTTAGTAAAGGCTCTAGAGATTCAAACCAGGCTTTCGGCTGTTGACCTAAACAACTATTTTGAAAAAGTAGAAGTAGAAGTAAAAGTCAAATTTTAATAGGATTCTTCATTAGGTTAAAGGCTCAAAGCCTTGATTACAAAAACAGATATAGTTAAATTTAAAAAAATATATTTTATGTAATATTTGGAAAAGTGATAAATAATATGATTATTATAATAATATATTTTCTTTACAACAAAAAAAAAACAGAATGGAAATAATTGATTACTTCTAAAATAACGATTAAACTTGTTAGATGAATCCATTACAGATTTAAATTGGAAATAAAACACGAAATAAATCTATTTAAAATGAAGGCCAATTGTGTTTCGTATTTAAAACGATTTGTTAAGATTAAGTTTGTGACATCAAAAACTGCCAGCTTCAATTGTCTTCTATTTATACTAAAATACAAACTGAACTGTGTATAGACACGCAAACTGTACAAACGAGATTTCCGCTCTTTACAATAATGGATTCAATCAGCGTTTCTTGTTCTTACTTTTTTTAGTTTTTTCCTTTTTTGCAAAAGCGTTTTTTGCACGAACTTACAAAGTATCACTAAACTTGTTTTACAAGAATTTTATATTTAACGTGTCACACCTAGTTAATCCATTACAAGTATTTTTTAAATTTTAATTTATATTAGGGTTAATTACATATTATTTTGAAATTTGCTGCTTAATTTGTTAAATAACTTTAATATTTATAAATAATTTACTTTTGTTTTTATTGATAATCGTTTATTTTGTTGTTGTTTAGGTCATCAGCCAAAAGGCTGGTTTGAACCTCTAGAGGTTTTACTAAGTAAAACGAGGAGTGAGGTGGTTTACCATTGCCTTCCTCACTGAGTGGAAAAGTACGCTTATCAGCATGCCGGGCCCTCTAAAAAGCACATATTTTCCACTCTGCAAATGACACCTTCACTTCATTCACCACAGGGTCTGGCTGTATAATGAAATTCATTACTTTCAGAGGAGATAACACTGATTAGTGTCTTTTACACCTCTACCTCTTCTGTTCTTAAATGATTCAGTCATTTAATTGGCTGACCATGTGATAAGAAACATAACTATTTATTTTAGCCCTGCAACTAACAGATCGAGTGTAAATAATTTGACACTCCATCTGTCTGTTATGGGCAGTCGTTTATTTTAGTAGGCCTATTGCTTGAGTCCCAGCTCTGTGTAGTTGGAAGGTATGCAGTACGTTGTTATAGTAGTGGGAGAATTAAAGAGTTAGTAGTGTTTCACAGCTGATGCATTTGTAGTGGTAGCCTGTACTAACTAGACTAAAAAAATATTCTTATCATTCGGCGCATTAATTTAACAAATATCTACCGGGTTATTAACTTGGTTGGATTTATAATATTTAACTTACCAATTTATATCAAAATATGTAAATAAATGAATGTAATAAAAAGAAACAAATATGTTTAATACGGAAAGTTTGAATACAAATGTTTTGTATCAGAGTAATACTACAATTATTCTCCCAGCATGCGTCACTCATTCAATATACCTCACCCGTACCCTTCACTCCGGAACTACACGGTGCTTGGAACCACACAATATGTTGTATTTAAGTATTGTTTTTGTTTAGGTCATCAGCCAAACTTCTTGTTGCTTTATTAAGTAACACAAGGAGTGAGGTAGTTTACCATTGTCTTCCTCACTGAGTGGAAAAGTATGCTTATCAGCAGCCAGGCCTTCTGAAAAAAACTTACTTTCCACCCAACAAATAACACACCTTCACTTCATTCACCACAGCGTCTGCCTGTATAATGAAATTCATTACTCTGAGAGAAGGTAATTCTGTCTTATACACCTCTACCTCTTCTGTTCTTAATAATGCTTCAGTCTTATAACTGGCTGACCATGTGATAAGAAACAGAACTATTTTTTGTAATCCTTGGAGCTAACTGACCGAGTGCTAATTATTTAACATTCCACCTGACTGTGGGCAAGGAATGTAGTATATTGATATTGAAAGTTATCAAAGGTCATATACCCTAAACGAAATTTCATATTACCTTTAGATTTTAAGGAGAATTGAACAAAAAAATCTTAAAACGATTTTAAAAATAGTAGGCCATTTTATGAAAGTAGGTATATATTTTCTGAAAAGTTCGATACAAATAGTTTGTAAAACTAACTATTTTATATTTTCATTTAGAATAAGTAATTGAAATACTTGTATTGCTGATATAATATCTAATATGGGTTTTGGGAAACATAAGTTCGACTACCTTAAGGAGAGCATTATACCTTCTATCTAAACCATGTTAAATTGACCTCTTTTTAGGTACACTTTCGAAGAAACCGTTAAGAGTTAGAGCTTCAATTTTTTTGTGCCTTTTCTAAGCCTTTTTTTTAAGCTTTGGTACTAGAATTATTAATATAGAGCTAGCGATACCATTCGAGAATTTTTTCTGAAAAATGCAAAAACAATTTAATTGTTTTGTAAATTTTTTTATTTTATTTCAAACTTACTGCAATGGTTGTAGTATCATATGCCACAATTATACTGAGAAACATGCTAAAAAAATTCAACCTTCAAAGTTAAACAGTTTTTGAGAAAACTGTACCTTTATGGAAAAAGTAAATTTGCGGGAAATGAGCTGTAAAGTTTTACTTACCGTAAAATCGGCCTGCATTATAATATTGCATTATAATATATAAGAGAAAAAATAATTTCCTATTTTTTCTCTTGTCTTGCTTCTTTTGACACACTTTCCAGTGCCTTCTCAGCTTTCGGTGTTCTTTGAATATCGCTACTCTTAATTTTGTTACCACAGATTAAGTCATTAAAAGAAATTCTGGTCAAAACATTACTTAACAAAAATGTGCATAGCTTCCGTAATTTCTATCGCACAGTTATAATTTTTATATATAATTACACAGAAAAAGATACAGAAGGCAATTGCCGCCAAAATAAGAAAACTCGATTTTCGAGGTATAGTGCTCCGCTTAATAACAAATCGGTTTCAAGAATAAATGGTAAATTTTAATAATAATGTGGGTATTTAGAACGTCGAGAAAGAAAACAATTTATATTGGTGATTTATAAATCGTTTCTACTTTCATCGTTTTATTTTCATACAAGTCCTCTTGTTTTCGTGTCAAATTTTCAAAAATTGTAGAATTAATGTGAAAATCAGGAAATTATTTGAACTGATAAAATAATACAAAGTGCAACGTGTTATTACTAAAATATTGTTTAAATAACTATATAAAAAAATTAAAATTAAAACCAAACCGTAGGTGTAACTTATGATTAAGAGTAACTTTTCCATGATTAGTTATTTCGTTTTTCGTCATCATTTTTTAATATACTTTTTTATCTATCAAACGTTTTAGAATAACAAGTAATGAAAGTGACATATTTACAATCTAGATAATGGGTTAGTTTTGACACACGCATGGGCTCATGATATATGATACTATGAAAATCTAGTACTCGGTTGGACGGCTTTGTTTTTTTATATTGTAAAAATAAAATTTTAACTTTCCAACTTCATCACTTTCTTTTACAACCAATTTTTCCGTCTCACTCAATCCGTCTCTCTTTTTCACTCATTCACTTTTTTCATTCACTCACTCCCTGGAGTTCATTCCTCTCCCACGTTCTTCTCGTTCACCCTGACCTAGTTTTATTCTTTCTTGCTTTCATGCGAAACGATCGTAAATCTTATGTAGAACTTATTCCGTTAAGAAATCTCATCTCATGTTTACTTAAGAAAATGTTAAAGATACATTTACACTTTTGCTCACCAATTATTATGTAAACAGATGATGGAAAGAGTTTCATTGATTTTAAAATTTTTTATAAAAAAAACTTGGGTTTGTGTAACAAGAATAACAAAAATAAAATTAGGATTAGTTTTTCAAGAATACTAAATTTTTTACCCGCATCTTGTTTTTGTCTGTTTAAGGCAATGAGATGTTAGTAATTTTTCTTTCATCTTTAATTTTGAATCTTTAACCTGTACTATAGAGAACAACCAAACGATGAGAAAGCATCAATATTACATTAAAATGAACAAGAACTGGCACGAATAAAAAAACAACATTCAGCAATTTCGAATCACAATGAACGAAAAACATACTAAAATAAAAAATAAATAAAAAGTTATATAATTTAGTTATATAATTTAAGAAAAGTTATTAACAGTATTAACAGTATGTGTTTAGGTCATCAGTTTGGTTTGAACCTCAAGAACGTTACTAAGTAAAACAAGGAGTGAGCTAGTTTAACTTGGCCTTCCTCACTGAATGGAAAAGTACGCTTATCAGCATGCTAGGCCCTCTGAAAAGTATCTATTTTCCACCCTGCAAATGACAGCTTCACTTCATTCACCACAGGGTCTGGCTGTATAATGAAATTTATAACTCTTAGAGGAAATAACTCTGACTAGTGTCTTTTGCACCCCTACCTCTTCTGTTCTTAAATGCTTCAGTTGTATAATTGGCTGACTATGTAATAAGAAACAGAACAATTGTTTGTAGCTCTGGAACTAGCAGATAGAGTGGAAATAATTTAACACTCCACCTGCCTGTTATGGGCAACCAATAGCATATTAAAGAATATTATCAAAAAAAAATACATCTATATTTCGACATTTAGCTTTTTCGGCTTGCTATACTTAAACATGTACAGAGAATTAAAAAATATCTCTGCTCCATCTTTTTTTAATCTTCTAATGAAGCCATGGTGGATTTGCCATGCCACTGATAAGCGGATTTTTATGAATTTGTAGTTTCGAATACAATTTAAAATAACTATTTTTGATAATGTCACAAATGAACGGTGTTTTCAAATGCGTGTGTAGTGTGTGATTTGAGACATAGTATGATCAACCGGTAATTTTACGGAGAAATTTAGAATGATATACTTGAATAGTTTTTAAATTAATCTGTTTTGCGCAACCTAAAATTTGAATATCGTACATACAGATAGGTTTTAAGAGGATGAATAAAAAATAATAGAGAAATATTTGTCAGTTTTTTGTGGTTTTAATTTTCCTTATTTGTACGTTTGTGTTACGTACAATCTAGTAATAGTGTATTCTTGATAGACTTTATAATTATTGTAACACAGATGTGTGTAGTGTGTACTCGATCATTTTTTTACATTGGAATGCTTCCCCCAAGAAACGTTCTCAGCGACACATTTTCAAAATAGTGTTTTTTATGCAGAAACGTTAAAATCGACATTCTGAACTAGTATAAGGTGTTGTATGTGTTGAAATCGCTCGAGTTGGGAGTTCTAGGATCGGTGGAATACTGCCAGTTTCGGGACTCGTGGTGCAGTAACGTTCTAAGCGTTCAAGGATACCCACTTCGCCGTGCTTTGGTCTACCGCCGTCTGATGTAGATCAGCTCAATATTTTAAAGTTGTAAAAACGTTGGAAACGACTGTCGTTTATAACGTTGTTGCAATTTAAAATTCTCGATTTAGTAATAAATTTCTTATAACATTTAGTAACGTTATAATATTTCATAACATGACTAACTAGCCATTCCAAAAATAAACATACTTCAATTAAAAAAAAATATAAATCTGTTATTATTATTGTTGTATAATTCGTTTTTTATCGTCTCCTGAAAAATTTAAATTTGTCGCTTGGAACGTTATTGGCGCAAGCAATTCATTTGAAAATTATAATGCAGTAACTTTACATGAATAAAGTATTGTAGAATAAAAAGAGAAATGATCTCTTAAGCAATATTAGAATAAAAATTAAATTATAATTCATAAATGAATGACTAAGTGCTTCGTACAATGAACTTTGAAAATCTAATTTGACGTACTTTCTTACTGCTGTTCTTAACCCTAAAGTTAGGTTATGTAGACATATAAATATATTCGCGTAATTGATCCACTTCATTGAAGTACTAGAAAAAAAATTATTTACAAGCCAGGAATTTAATTCAATAACTCTACTACATGTATTCACATTTATCAAAATATATGTAATTTAATTGCTTCAATTAGCTTTACAACGTTTATTTTCATCTCATAACATTTGAAGAACTATTAACCATTTTTCAAGAATATATAAATTATTTTACTTTCAAAGCATTAAAAATTAATTATATTTGCTTAAACCTTAATACCGTTTAAAAAAATTAATTTTACTTTTTTAATTCAAAAAATATTTTTTAATTCATTCAACTGATATTTGTAATGAACTATAGTAGAAGAATGAAATTCAGCCGGCATTTTTGCAAATCGTGTTTTAGGAAAACAGTTTGTTACCAATTCTCAATTAAGAAATACGTTTGACAATGAAATTTTATATTTACCACTTTAACAAGATATGAACAACGTTTGCACCACATCTACTACTTTTGTGTAATTTAGACAACTAGAAAAATTCTCTGGTTATAAGAACTAACGAGTACATTTTCACTGACTTCAAATAAGCTACTAGCACAAACTGTTTTAAAAATCTATGGCCAGACTTTGGGAGGATCCAAACGCAAGACCAATAGCTTAAGTCATCAGCCAAGGCCGTGATCAATATCGATTTTTCCTAGAAATAAATACTTATTATTATAAATTATCATATAATTTATTTACTTCTTGTTATCAGGAAATCTACACCATCAACAAATAATACTAAACTTTATCGTTTTCTCTCTTTTGTTGTACGATGCGCAATCCTGGACCATAGTAACACGAGCGGCATGTAAAACATGGAAGCCTTCGAGGAGTGGCTGTATAGTAAAATGTTGAATTAGTCGTGGTGGATCGTGTCAGAATAACCAGAGTTTTTATTTATTGCGTTTCCGACATCATTTAACTGATTAAAATTTGAATTTAGAAATCTTTGTTGAAATCGTAAATTTTTAATATTTTTATAACAAGAGTATTACAGGTAACAATGCAATCTGTTCAGTATTTTCGTTTTAGAGAACTGTGTGGACTGATCAGTGAAGGGAGAACTATCAGAGGGTTCCTCTTCTATCACTCAAAGCTACTATTAAATTACACGACTAATATGGAGGGTAATTGGTTTATGCCCCATAAGATTTACCGCACATGACACTATTTTTATTCTATTGTACTCGATAGAATTATTTTCTGGGGAATATAAAGTTGTGAACTTTAACTCGAATGTCAACATACAACGTTGATTCTCCACTAGAACAAACATTTGAGGAGGTATAATCAATATAATCAATGAAGAAGTAAAATTAGGATCAAATTTTAAAATCTAACTGATCGAAGTAATTTGAAATTGAATGATTCTAGTTATCTTTATTGTAAATAATTAGTTTAAGTACGGTTCATAATAATAATAATTATTATAATTTCTCATTTAACTAAATTGTTGGTCAGTAGATGATGAAAATTGTAAATTATAGTTGAATGATGGTTAACAAGTTTGGGCTACATCTTTTTTAAAAGATTTCTAAAGACTTTCGTCTATCATTTATGTGTGTTGCCCATAACAGACAGGTGGAGTGTCAAAGTATGTATACTCAATCTGTTCGTTGCAGGTCTAAAATAAAAAGTTCTGTTTCTAATCACATGGTCAGCCAATTAAATGACTAAATCGTTTAAGAACAGAAGAGGTAGAGGTGTAAAAGACACTAATCAGAGTTATCTCCTCTGAAAGTAATGAATTTCATTATACATCCAGACCCTGTGGTGAATGAAGTGAAGGTGTTATTTGCAGAGTGGAAGGTATGTGCTTTTCAGAGGGCCCGGCATGCTGATAAGCGTACTTTAAATTCAGTAAGGAAGAAAATTATAAACCGCCTCACTTCCCGTTTTTTTTGCACTTAGTAAAACCTCTACAGGTTCAAACCAGCCTTTTGGCTGATTACCAAAACAACATCATATGTATAACGTTGAATATTTTTAACTCATTGGACATCAATCACGGGTGTCGTTAAAATTTAAGGCACGAATTCATTAATCTATGTTAAATGTTTATTATTTATTCAATATTTACATAATGTATTATTTTTAACCAAAATTTGAATCAGTGATTTAACGCAGTATTGTGGTAACGACACACAGCACGAGATAAACAATTCACTGTGGTGACCACCTGGGTTTGTACATGCAAATTTGATCTCAAATTTGTTGGTTAACCGATAGGTAGGCCTAATACCAACGTGTATTTTTGATATTTTAGTTCAATACAATCAAGAATCATTTGATCAGTTAACGGCAATAAATTGAGTTTTTATGGCCAGCCTATACTAATTTATAATTACAAGGTCAAGGGTCATAGTTCCGGTCAAGTGGTCAATATCTAATAAAGTTATTTTTGTAAAAAGGTAATTAAAAATTTTGATACATTCATTAAAGAAGTTAGCAGCCATACTCATTTCAGGTACTTTCGGGATAAATTTATATTTCACAGTCCATAAAAATAGATACTTGAACGGTAGACAGAAGAGGAAATAAAACTACTTTTTTTGGACAAAACATTAAAATTTAATGAATTTTTTTTTCGAGTATCTATTTTTACTTCTCTTGCCTATATGAATATATTGGAAGGAAAGTATTGTTTTCATATTGATTTTTCGAAATCGAGTTTCCACCGGATCTACAAGTTTTCAGACCCCCTGAACCTAAAAACCATGTTTTTAGCGATTGGTCTGTGTGTCTGTGTGAACAGAATATCTCAAGAACGGAACATCGTACGAACTTGAAACTTAAAACTGAAGTTAAATAACTACCGAATCCGATACGAAGATTTTCATCAAAATCGGTCAATCGGAAGTATTAGTTTATTAGTGTCATTTGTTCACTTTTTTGCGATTTTCTCAAAAACGGCTTCTACGAATTTTTAAAAAAATCGACTTATTTACTACAATGTTGATGCTCTACGAGATAGAATAGGCGCCATATCTGCTGAAATTTTTGGGGAGACCGTTTTTTCGTAGAGTACGGCTTTATCATGCATTTTAGCGCATGCATTTTAGTGTTTATAATAAAAATTGTAGAGAATTGAAAAAATTACAACTTTTATTTCAAACATTGTTTTGTGTTACGCTTAGTTTAGCGGTAATTAGCGATTTCTTGTTTTTTTTTTTTTTTTAAGTAAACGTGTAAAAGAATCGAGTTTTTTAAGATTACAGCCTTAGTATGCATTTTACGACAAAAGTGTATGTAATCAAATCTATAGGAAATTAAAAGGTCTACAACTTTTATTTAGAGAATTTTTCTATACGGAACCTAGTTTATCGTAGAAGAGTGATTTTCCATATTTTTTAAGCAAAACTGAAGTTAATTTTCATTTTGCGTCTTTCACTCATGATTAAAATAAATTTATGTTTTTTGAGTTTAGTTTTTTTGATTATATTTAATGTTTTATTACTAATGTTAGATTATATTGTTCATTATTTGTATTCACTAGAGAAAGCCGTGTGAGTGTTTACACCAAATTTTTTTCTAATATATTACAATATCATGTTTGATGTACGTAATACTATAAATACAAAACAAGACCGATACTAAGCGAAGTAAACATTATTGTATTAACCTGTTACAATAATGAACCTATTTTACCTAATGTATTACGGAAAGTAATACTAGTAACAAAATAAAAATAATGATTAATAAACAAAAGGAAATAAAAATACTATACTTCATAAATACAATAAAAGAAAATAATTTCTCATCAACGTTTTCCATGCAAAAACTTTTTATTGAAACATTGCAATTCAATGATATCCTATTTATTTAATAGTTACGTTGCGTGATTAGTAGATAAAATAAATATCCTAGTAACAAATAATATTGTGATACATTTAAACCTATAAACAAATCTGATATTTATATAATCAATGATTATGATATATTTTTCCGTGTCGAACGTGACATGATGTTTAATTTCTCAATTTATGTTCAATAGTTGAACATATTATTAATCAGCTTAATGTACAATAACCTTCAATTGTTTCTTCGTGTCTGGTTGCAGACTAATTGATATATTGGGAAACTTTCGTTCTAAATGCTAAGTAACACATCAGCATGCGGCTTCATTTGGTGACCGGGTAAAATTAATAAATAAACATGCTTCACTCATATGAATTAGGGGAATATAACAGAATACTTTTAGTCTTTAACCTTAACTATATGTCTAGTAGTACCAAGGTGTTTTATTGCAGCGTTTGCAGTAATAAAAAGGTCTGTTGTGAAACACTCACACGACTTTCTCTTGCCAGTGCAAATAATGAACAATATAACCTAACATTAGTAATAAAACATTAGAAATAAACAAAAAACTAAACTTAATTTAATCATGAGTGAAAGAAAAAATGAAAATCAACTTCAGTATAGCTTAAAAATACGAAAAATCACTCTTTCGCGCTAAACTAGACTCTGTAGAGAAAAATCCTTTAAATAAAAGTTTTAGATCTTTTAATTTCCTTTAAATTGATTGTATAAACATTTGTCGTAAAATGCAAACTAAGGCTGAGATCTTTAAAAAAATCGATTTTTTACACGATTTCGTGAGAAAAAACAGAAAATTAGCGTAATTACCGCTAAAATAAGCGTTATACAAAAACATGTTTGAAATAAAATTTGTAGAATTTTAAATTGTCTACAACTTTTATTGCATATACATTTTTGCGCTAAAATGCATATTAAATCCGAAATATTAAAAAAAAAAACAATTTTTTTTACGTGAAAACAGCCTCTCCAAAATTTCAGCAGACAATATGACGCCTACCCTATCTTAAAGAGCATACAAAATTTAGTAAACCAGGCGATTTCTAAAAAAATCACAGGGCCTGTTTTTGAGAAAAATGCAAAAAAGTGATAAATTACACAAATAAACTACTATGTCCGGTTGACCGATTTTGATCAATGATTTAATGTCTGAGCCTGTCCGTACAAGAAGAGTACTCCTCATTTCACCATACAGATCATTCTTATAATAATTATGGAAAGGGGGTAATCTCTAGTTATTATACAGGGCGTTTCAGACTATACATAGTACAATTGTCAAAAATTTTACTATATTTTTATTCCTATGTGTGTACGTTTTATTCTGTTCAATTTTAAGAACTTTAAGCAACTGCATGACCCAATGATGTAAGAATGACATGTATGACGTATAAATTACGAGTAATCTTGTACAGACTCAGGCCGGCTATTCCTGTGAAAGTATGGTTAATTGAACCCTAACCATCGAAGTACACCGATAACCTATATTCAAATCCGTATAAAAGAACTACTTTACTGGGGTTTGAACCAGGAACCTTCGTCTCTGAAAATCAGTCGTTAAACAGCTGTCTTGCGGTGACGACTTTACCTTTAGACCAACCTGATGAGTAATACTTGAATAATGCATATTAAATTATGAAAATAATATGTTTCAAATTAAAATGAAAATACTTAATTTTGAATAAGAAATTTTAAAAGCATCATCTAAGATTTGATGATAACTGGTAAAGAGTTAATAGGGTAAATGGGTTGTGAGAAAGATGTCAAAATAAATTGTAAAACTGAAAAATATTATTCAGTTTTACTGCCACGATCGTGAATCCAGTTGATATGAGATTAGGTTTTTGGAAGCGGTGAGCCGGGTTGGGAGGTCGGCCGGGAGAGTTGATGGTTTAGGATTGATTGTCGTGGTGTTGTATTAAGTAGATGGTTTTAAGACGAGAGACTCCTCGACTTGTTTGCACCAAGCTGATGTCAAGCTACACTGATTCAGGTCACGGAAGCAAAAACCTTTATCACTCACCCTCCGTCAAAATCTCTCACTGTCTTTCCCTCTAAACTCTCACTCTCCCTTTTTACCCTTCTTGACTTTCTACAGTAGCTAACCGTCGAAACTAACTTAGAACTTTCCGTTAGCATGAACTTGACAAGTTGCAGATCTTATGCTAATGTGTTCTTAGTCGCCTTCAAATGAACAATCATGGTCTGTACCATTGTTGACACTTTTCTAAACCATTGCTAAGCCTGTTTGTTACATCCATTATCTCTTTAGATAAAGTTTATTTTAATAGATATACAAAATACTTACAGATTTAATAGATGTTTTTCGTTGTTGAAAACTTTATTTTATATTCCTTGATACAATACCATAAGTAGGTTCTTGTTGATGTATTAAGTAAGTTTAATTAAAGAGAATTTAAGTAAAGTTGGTGGATTAAGTAAAAGAATTTTGTAACCGGAAAACTTCTACGTTTTTTTAATGTTGAATGTCATATTTTTGCAAATAATTGAATCAGTCATTTCAGAAAGCCCTTAAGTCAAAATTTTACATTTTTTCTTTAGTGCACTTTAGAACCAACTGAATATAAACACACTATCCCTACAAAAATCACATAAGTCTGGCTTTCCTTGAGGATATAAAGTACTTCCTTCTAATTAAAAAATGAAAGTGGATGATTTTTTATGCTTAAGCTCTACTTTCTGGTGGAAAAAGCTATAGAAAGTTTCTACTCAAAACGCTTTTTAAGGAAGGTAACTAACGTTAGTGACGACGACAAAAAACGTGAATACCAACATTTTTCTATCTGAAAGTTAAGAATTTTAGTTTTTATTACTGCAAAAAGCTAATTTGTCACTTATGTAAACTAGTGAAATAAATAAATAAATACTATTGTAGGGCCTAAAAACACAATTTTCTTCTGGTCTAGCAACGTAGCCTATTTTACAAAAAAAAAACCACAGGTTGCGGCTTACCGTTGAAAATACAAAAGTCTATATTTTATAATAAAAGGGGACAAGCCACTGAACAAATCATATATTTTAATATTGTTTTTTTATTGAAACGTAGTAATTACCAGTTTTTTAATTTTTCCAAAAGTTAGAATTTTTGACTTATGGGCTTATTGAATTGACCGATTCATTGTTTTATTTAAGTTGAAGATATTGTCAACTTAAATGAGAATTAAAAGAATATCGTGAAGGCTGAAGACAGCACATGGAAAGGATGTCAGCTCAGAGGGTACCTCTACAAATGTAATGGTATTTTCCGAAAGAGAAAGGAGTTGTTGGTAGAACTAAGAAGAGATAGATATAAATATATTATGTGATTTTGGAACTGATGTTTTCTTAGCCTTGTTTGAAAGAGCAAGATAATTCTTCAATGTTATTTTAAAACGTATTTGTTTATCTTTAGCCAAAACTCGGCAATTTTACTTTAAAATCCTCTTCAGCTACCAATCCGGTTTAGTCTTTGGCGATCATCATGGTGATACAAACTTTATCAACTGATGTTCCATAAAGTTCCAATACCGAATCATTTCCGATTAGCGAGCCAGGATACGCTTCTTCTTACAACTCCTCGAACACGCTTGAATCTACCATGAATAGCAAAATAGTGAAGGTGTGTTTTGCTTAATAGTTTCTCAAAATACTATACCATCTTCTACAAATCCACTAAGTATTACTTAGGCATTATAAATATAAATACATTGTTTTAGACAAGGTTCAAAAACCACCTAGGTACATAAAAAATTCGATTTCTTGTTATCACTATTATATCTAACAGTATTTAAGTTAAAATAAAATCATCTAGCAAGATTTTATAAAACAAAAAAAATTAGTTAAATTAGAAATCGGATGAAATGAAAATAAAACAAGAGAATAACACATATATTTTAATACAAATGTTGTTGTTTAGGTCATCAGCCGAAAGACTGGTTTGAACCTCAAGAGATTTTACCGTGTAAAGTGAGGAGTGAGTTAGTTTACAGTAGCCTTTCTCACTGAGTTGAAAAGTATGCTTACCAACATGCCGGCCCCACTAAAAAAACATATTTTCCACCATGCAAATGACACCCTAACTTCATTCACCACAGGGTCTAGTTGTATAATAAAATTCATTACTTTCAAAAGAAATCACTCTGACTAGTATCTTTTACACCTCTATCTCTTCTGTTCTTAATAAATGCTCTTATACATGCTTCAGTCATATAATTGGCTGACCATTTGATAAGAAACAGGACTATATTTTGCATCCCTGGAACTAGCATATCGAGTGCAAATAATTTAATACTCCACTTACCTGTCACGGGCACATTAATTTGTATAGGGTTGCTAAAATTACTGCACCTGGATATCCGTGCTACCAAAAATGTCTTAAGTTCGTCCAAAAAAAACCACTTTCTTCGAATAAAAGCATGGATGTTCATTTTAAAGTGGCTTTTTGGATTAGTAAACTTTTTGAAATCTCAATTGCCTGATTATTGAAATTCTTTTGTACACCCGGACTATGTACGATATATTCACGTTCTGCCACAGAGATTAAAAGTTTAAAAACAACTATAAATTTAAAGCTACCAAACATTTAGTTTATGTACCTACTATAAAAATACAAAATACTAATTATAAAAATAAATATACTCGTATATCACTAAAAGTAATATTTTGATGGAAAAATTAAAGTCATGTATTGATAAAAACTAAATTTTTTGTCAGTACTCCCCTTGTTTCTCATCGTTGTTGACTAGAAACGTGTACCTTTCTAATAACCACGAAGGTATTGGCTTGTGTAAACACTTTGTAATATCATCTCTGGAAAGTTAGAGGGTCGAATTATCCTAGATTGATCACGTAGCTTAAAAATTTCCCGGATAACTTTATAATTGATTTTCAGTGTAGGTCATTACTAACAGCTTATGGTGCAACACAGTCTGTAATATACTTGTAGTTCTCCTTTCATACTAACAACCATCGATTAAATTTTCTAAAAATACTTTAAAATATATCAGGCGACTGTTTCATTTGAAATCGTGTTGGTAATAAAATATTTTAAAGACTCATTAATATTTTTTTCATTATAAAATAAAATAATTTAATTATCTTTGGATAGTATACTTTTCTCCCGGTTTCGATCTACTCGTATTAATATATTACATCTCATACGTATTAGAAATACTAAAATTGATGTTCAAAATTACTGGTCTTTGGAAAATTATGGAAATAGTTTATAGGTTGTTACTGCCTTTTTCACCTTCGAAGCATATTCCCAGAAGCACGGTACCATATTGTAGGTATCACATATTTGTGTAAATTCTTCGAGAAGGCATAGAAGTAAAATTTATTGTTGCATCACCTTTAATCTATACCGTTGCGCAAATACTTTTAACGACTGTTATGGTCATCAGCGGGAAGGCTGGTTTGAACCTCTAGAGGTTTTACTGAGTAAAATGAAGAGTGAAGTGGTTTACCATGCCTTCCTAAGTTGAAAAGTATGCTTATCAGCATTCCGGGCCCTCAGAAAATTACACATTTTCCACCCTGCAAATGACACCTTCACTTCATTTACCACAGGGTTGGCTGTATAATAAAAATTATTACTTTCAGAGGAGAAAACTCTGATTAGTGTCTTTTACACCTCTACCTGTTTTGTCCTTAAATGATTCAGCCATTTAATTGACAGACCATATTATAAGAAACAGAACTGTTTTTTGTAGTCCTAGAACTAACATATTGCGTGCAAGTAATAACACCCCACCTATATTTTATGGGCAACAACTGATGTTACTGAACAATTATTACCACTAATTTGGTTAGCTTTAAAGTCATTATTTGATTCTTAACCTAAATTTAATGCCCGATATTATCGTTATGTAATATTATCTCAAAATTATAGATCTACAGAAATTCTCTGTTGAGATCTACTGAAAATTATTGAATATTATATTATATTAAAAAATGTTGTTTAGAAAGATAAATACCTCAGAATAGCAAAGTGTTAACATTATTAAAGTTATTCAAGGGGAAAAATTTCAGTGACCTATATAAATACCGCCGACACGTTTATTTAAAAACGTAAACCTGCGTCTGAACATCAACTGAGTAATATTAAATCAATATGTTTACTTTCGATGTAATTGACCGTACAATGATACATAAATGTAACGACATGCTTTTGTTTTGGTTTTTTTGTAATGCAAGTCATCTATCGGTAGTAGTTGATTAAAAACTTTAAAAAATGTTAATTGATTATAATTTTAAATTAATTCGTTATTTAGAGCTGTACGTTTTTGATAACCATGCAGTTTGTTCACTGCACACAGTAGTTTACTATTTATGTGTAAGTTACTTTAATTTTATAAGATACATTTAGTGTCGCGATTGTTCATGACTAAATGTCAGCTGGTTACGATTTATAATCGTTCGCTCAGCCAGTGTAACCTAACCTTGTTGTTGTTGTTTAGGTCATCAGCCGAAAGGCTGGTTTGAACCTCTAGAGGTTTTACTAAGTAAAACGAGGAGTGAGGTGGTTTACTAGTGCCTTCCTCACTGAGTGAAAAATTATGCTTATCAGCATGCCAGGTCCTCTGAAAAGCACATATTTTCCACTCTGCAAATGACACCTTCACTTCATTCACCACAGGGCCTGGCTGTATAATGACTGGCTGTAATTAATTCATTACTTTCAGAGGAGACAACTCTGATTAGCGTCTTTTGCACCTCTACCTCTTCTGTTCTTAAATGATTCAGTCATTTAATTGACTGACCATGTGATAAGAAACAGAACTATTTATTTTAGCCCTGCAACGGACAGATTGAGTGTAAATAAATTGACACTTCACCTGTCTGTTATGGGCAAACTTAACCTTATTATAGTGAATTGGTACCAGCTGAATGCCTAATATGTCTTCAATAAAAGTTTAGTACAGTTCAATTAAATAACGAAAATTAATTTTTTGTTGTTTTTCTCTCCGTTTTTGACTAAAACAAATCTGGTGTGAAACACTCACACAACTTTCTCTTGCCAATGCAAATAATTAACATTATAACCTAACATTAAAAATAAATAAAAAACTAACCTCAATTAACATAACCTAATTTTAATCATGAGTGAAAGACGCAAAATGAAATCAACCTTAGTTTGGCTTAAAAATATGGATAATCTTTCTTTACGCTAAACTAGGCTCTGTAGAGAAAAATGCTCTAAATAAAAATTGTAGATCTTTTAATTTCCTATAAATTAGATTATATACACTTTTGTCGTAAAATCTAATAAGGCTGAAATCTTCAAAAAAATCAATTTTTTATAGATTTTCATGGAAAAAACAGAAAATTGCTAATTACCGCTAAACTAAGCGTTGTACAAAAAATGTTCGAATTAACAGTTGTAGATTTTTAAATTGTCTACTTCTTTTATTTCATACACTTTGCTTTAAAATGCATATTAAAGCTTCAATCTTAAAAAAAATTACGAGAAAACAGAACTTCCAAGAATTTCAGCGAACATGGCGTCTACCCTATCTTTTAGAGTATAAAAAATGTAGTAAATGAGGTAGTTTTTTTAAAAAAATCGTAGGAGCTGTTTTTGAGAAAATCGTAAAGAAAAAATGACACAAATAAACCACTACTTCCAATTGACCTATTTTAATAAAAATGTTCGTGTCCGGTCCGATAGTAGTAAACATATATTATATATATACTTAACATAATTTTTAAGTTTCAATTTCGTACAGTGTTCTGTTCTTGAGATATTCTGTTCACACATACACACGCACACAGACCAATCGCTAAAAACATGTTTTTGGGTTCAAGGGGACTGGTAACGTGTAGATCCGGTGAAAACTCGATTTCAAAATATCGAAACGAAAACTATACATTTTTTGTAAATATTCATTTAGGCTAGAGAAAGTAATATTATGCAGTATTTTCATGTTTGCCTATACCAGGAAAAATCTTTTTTTTTTTGACTTTATTAGGAACATTCACAACTGTACAAAAAACAACGAGTGAATGAGATGATTATGAAATGGAATAAAATGCGATTTAAGACTTAGAGGAGGTCACCACTAAACAGTGGGCTCCAGCTGAAAATGTTCTGTGAACGGATTACATAATTGTGTATACTATCGGAAATTACTTATTACAAAATGATGCCCCTACTCCATCTGCGGGGATTTCCGGGAAGGTATGGTAGGTATAGGTTGCGTACAAGTTCGTTGCTATGATGTGACAATTTCATACGGAATCTTGTATAAATTTTACGAAATAATTCGTTTACGTACGGAATTTTGAGGTCATTGTGCAAACTGTCATTGGTAACGTAAAAAAGAGCATTTGTAATTTGTCGTTAGCGTTTTGACTGAAATCGTTGGATTTTTGTAATTACGGATGCCTTAGCAGTTCCATAGATTTGGCAGGCATACATCCAAACAGGCTGTAGATAAGCTTTACCAAAATTGTTAAATTATTAAATTAGATCTATCAACTAGTTCCAGGGCTACAAAAATTAGTTCTGTTTCTTATCATATGGTCAGCCAATTATATGACTGAACCATTTAAGAACAGAAGAGGAAGAGGTAAAAAACAGTAGTCAGAGTTATCTCTTCTGAGAGTAATAAATTTCATTATACAGCCAGACCCTGTGGTGAATTTAGTGAAAGTGTCATTTACAGGGTGAAATAGATGCCTTTCAGAGGGCCTGTGCCATCCTAATAAACATTCTTTCCAAGTCAGCGAGAAAGGGATTGGTAAACCAACTCACTCCTCGTTTTTCTTAGTAAAGCCTCTAGATGTTCAAACAGCTTTTCGGCTGATGATCTAAACAACAATATTTTCATGTGCAAGGGTCTTCTTCAACTTTATAAGCGTTAGAACAGGTAATCCTGTTTAAACCCATTGTTTCGTGTGAACCTCAATCTTTACTTTTTTTTATTTGTCATCTGACTTAACCGTACCCTTTCCTTTTCACCCGTCAACTCTATTTTTGAAAACATTCCATCTACGTTTTGCGTATATGTCATAACAAACAAACCTAAATCAATCCAGTTTCTTTTCTACTTTGCAACATTTACTATAATTTTATTTCCTCTTTCCTGTCTTTCTCCTCGCTTTCATCCTTTAAGTTATTTATACATGATAACAAAAAAATCAATGTTTGGGGCTGAAAATATGTACTTCTTGATTTAAAAAAATTGACACAAAACTAATATTTTCCTTCCCTACTTATTCATACAGGCAAAATAAAGTAAACATTCTTTATGAAGGTGTTTTCTGTATTACTGTATTTACTAATTTGATTATGCGCTGCTAAATTGTGATAGTGTTTTATGTTGTGGCAATGAATTTACTACTTTTATATTAAAAAAAAATTCTTAAAACATTATGTTTGTAGTGTAGCATTATACGGGAGTGAAACATGGGCGATCGGGGCTGTAGAAAAGAAGAGGGTAAAAGTTTTTGAAATGTAGTGTTATGGGAAAATGTTAAAGATTAGGTAGGTGGACAAAATAAGTAATTTAGAGTGTCTTAGGTGAATGGATGAAAAAGAAGTATATGGAAGCATCTTATAAGAAGAAGGGATAGGCTAGTAGGGCATATCTTAAGACATCCAGGTATTGAGCTATCAATAAAGGAGGGTAATATTGAGGGATTAAATTGTAGGGGAAGGCAATGGTTAGAATGTATAAAGAAAATTACAAAAGATGTAGGGTGTTACAGGTATATGAAATGACTAGCGCAAGATAGAAGAGCTTGGAGAACTGTATCAAACCAGTCGAGAGACTGATAACAAAAAAATATTTTAAAATATTGAATGGTTATAAATAATTTAAAATATTTAAGGGTTTTTTAACAAAAGTTGTTTAAATTTAATGGGTTAATGTAATATAGTAAAATGCACAATAAAAGCGTAAGGATGATATTGTTGTGAAGATTTATAATAGGCGCTGGCCGGAACTAAGTAACGTGACATGGTCGGTGGTTTCTCATTAACCATAGTGTATTATAACATTCTATTATGTTGCACAACTTTTTTTTTGTAAAATAGCTATTTAAATTAAAAGGAAAATTTCATCATCACGAAACTACTGGGAATGAAAATTGGTCTATATAATGTACTAGATTAAAACTACAATTACCTAGTTATTTCATAAAACAGTACAGTTCATTTTCATCTAGTAATTAATTTATGAATTATTAATTAAATTGATTCACCCTGGAATTCCTGAACTAAATTTTTAAGTTAAATATCTTAACCAAACATTTAATCCATTTTCTTCGGGAATTATCTGACATGAAAATCCGTGACAACATTTTTAAAGAAATCTTTAACTTGAAGATATATTTATCTGATCATATCACTAGTTATCTAAGTTTTGCTGAAACATTATGTTCAGAAACTATAAATTTCCCCTCGCGGATCTACATCTAGTAGAGGACGTAGGAAAATGTCTTTCCTACTTATTAATGCCTTTTCATTAACAAAGTACATTTTTATGTACTATTCAATTAAATATTAGATGTGGTTACTTATACCCCAATGAACTAAAGACTGCAGATGAGATCTAGCCAATAACACCCAAGATCGGATGTGAGGTTGCCCCTTCGGTAAGTCACATTCTGCTCCACATTACTCCAGCTGACTTTTTGTTGAGCTGTTTTCCACAGCGGGACCACAACGTGACAGCGCAGGATACGATTAACGAAAGTCAATTGGCTCTTTGCTGTAATCTAGGTCACTATACTCCGCCTTTCTCTGCAGTCTCTAGTTCGTTAAGGTATAGAAAAAATCCTTTAGTTCTTCACAACAAAATATTTAGGTTCTTTTCCTTACTGCAAAATTCTCATCGTAAAATTGATTTAATAAAAATTTTACAGCTCTTTTACTATCATATTCTTGCATTGTTTATCGAAAATTACTTTAAAATCACTTAAACTATCGAAAATAACGTTTCAAATACTTTCAAAGATAAAATTTAGTAAAATACGAGAATTGTTCTTGACAGTAAAATATATTTCACGGGTAAATTAAAACGGGTTGCCCTAGTACTGTTATTGACATCCCCAGACGACTGACTTTGGCATCGAATGTAGATAAAAACGTAAACCATTAGACTGACAACGTAAAACAATCTATTTTATTTAGTCAACGTTTTAAATGTTTATTTCTTAAATTTAACAATTTAAAACATTTTTAAACCGATTTTTACGTATGGAAACCGGGTTTTGCCGAACCATCTATCATATTAAAAATACTATAATATTTCAGTTACTCGGCGATTACTGAGGCCTCCTTCTAAATATCAAATAGAACTTGTCATATAGATTTACGTTCATTGTGTGAAGATATATATTTTCTAAAGCTGTCTTCAATTTAAAAATAGCTTCAATAGTATCCCACATACACCTGAGATAGAAGCATTGAATTTGCCAGTCAAATTAACGTTGACAGATTGAAAAATGTTTTCTGAGCTATCCCTAAATTAAATTTATTAATGTAAGAAAATCATTGTAATTTAAATTCTTCTTTTTTTGTTTTTACGATTCAAGGATTAGGTTTTAAATATTGTTACGGGATCCACCTTGTAAGAGATCGTCCCTTATCACGCCTTTCAATTGAAATGTAAATTTTGGTTAGGCTAAGATTTCTGTATGGAAACATTCTTTGAAGATGGTCAGTTCATTCCCAGCGGTACTCTGTAACTGTCTCCTTCAGAGAACCGACACAAAATTCTGGCCGTATATCCTCATTTCTAAACGATTTAGTATTCTACATCCATTAATGCTTCGCAAAACCTCAACTCTGCTAGCTGCATTGGATTCTCATACTTCTTTTACTTCTTTATCATTTATTTTGTTGCACTTGCAGTATCCACAATAAATTATTTACATTAATTCTGTCTGGGTTAAGTAGAAAAAATATACTGTAGTAGTACGAACACCTGCTTCGGATGACTGAAGTCAGTGGTTCAACAGGTTATGGAACTGTATTTCAAAGGTGAAAAAAAGTGAACGCCCAGCAAAGCATTAAATGAATGGAGGTAGTGGCTATTACCTTTTTAAAGGCCCTATGGAAGGTTGATTAGGTGGATAGAAGGGCTTGGCATTGGCGATGTTTAAAACGGCAATAATTTTTTCCAAAAAAATTGTAAAGATCTCATTTCACCAGGTTCAATTATAGATTTTCTTTTTCAGCTGGGTTTTTATATTAATTATTTATAAGAATTTTTCAAATAAATAATTATCACTTCATGGTAATATTGTAATTTACATTGAATAATGAACGCACCGAGATGATTTTTAGTAAAATTATGAATTAGTGTAAAAATTCGTATGGATTTTTGGAAGCAATAGACCGTGATTTATTACCAGAACGAGATAGAAATGGTAAATACTGATAATAATTGCCCAGACAGAGACAGATGTATTGTATAGATGGTATACAACATAACGTAAAATTCAGTATAACATAGTATGATGATCAGCGATTCTGACGGAGGTTTATTGAATTAATTACCACATTATTCAATGTAATTAATTAACTGACTCCACTGAGAGAACTACTCTCCTTCACCCTTTCTTCTATTTACCACCACACTTACCATTTCACCACACTCTCCTCTGTCTATTAAGAATAGACGCCACCAATATTCTCTTTACTCAACGAAATAAACTTAATTTTCCTTCTTTCCTATAAAACGATATTTGGTTTCTAACCTATTTTAAGTTTCACTTGATAATTAAATTCTTCTTTCATTTTAACTTTGTTCTAACTGGTTAGTTAAAATGAGATTTAATATTAAATTTTCATTATCTAACGCTAAACTTACTAGGTAAATTTGGTTTAAATAACTTATATTTATAACAATATAAAATAACTTGTTAACATTATTTTTTAGTAAATAAGTTGAAAACTCACCTGTTGATCTAGAGGTAAAGTCGTCGCCATGGATCAGCTGTTTAACAGCTAATTTTTGGAGACGATGGTGCCTGGTTCAAATCCTAGTAAAAGTAGCTACTTTTATACGTATTTGAATTATAGACAGTGTTTACCAGTGTACTTTGATGGTTGGGGTTCAATTAACCACATTCTCTCAGGAATGGTCGCCCTGGGTCTGTACAAGTCTACACCTCATTTACATGTCATACAATTATCCTCATCTCATTGGATCATAGGGCAGCTAATGTTAGTATACTCGGTTTATAGTAAGAAAGATATATCAAGTAAACAAATAATGACGTCACTGAGCATGCGCATTATTTAAAAATGTGTACATGTTGATTAAAAAGTTACAACAAAATACTTTTAAAAGTATTGTTTTAAAAGAAACTGTTAGGCCTACATCATATCATGACTGATGTTTTAAGTACCGATCAATAAATTTTATAAAAACGGTAGGCCTATACTTTATTTCCATTCTTTTTCATAAATAAATGTGAATACAAGTTTTATGTATTACCTCTGATCTGTATGATGAAACAAGAGAACTTTAAAGTAAACATTTTTATTTTAATGATTAGTCATCTAATATTAGTTTAGTCACTCGTTATTTTACAAAATAGAATTTAATGATGACTAATCCAAACCCATAAATCTCTCTTCACATTTTTGACAAAGAACATGGGTCATCGTTAGGCCTATATGCTACCAATTCGCTTTTGACATCGTATTGCCTCGCATCGTTCTTACGAGCATTATAATTTATTTTTAATTAGGAATTTAGTGATAAAGTATTTTTGGTTTTTCATTTCTATTTATCGTTTAATTTTGTATATGGTTAAAAGCACGTAGGCTATCAGTTATCATTGTGATGTTTTCATTAAAAGTGTTACATTTTTTCTGAGCCACCGCTTAAGCAGCTGATTCGGTAACTGCTGTTTGGTTTCTCGTGATATCTTTCTTACGCTGAACCGAGTATAGATTCTCAACGTCTCGTCATACAAAGTAGACGAGTAGTTCTTGGATACGTTCAAATAAATGTTTTTTTTTATCCTTAATGTGTGTACGTTGCTATCAGAACAATGAGCGACACCATGACCTAATTAGTTGAGAATGATATGTATGACTTTAGTAGTCTTTACAGACTCAGGCAACCATTTTTAAGAAAGTATAGTTAATTGAACCCCTACCATCAAAGTATACCTGTAATCACTGTCTAGTGTTTAAATTCCTATAAAAGTAACTACCTTTACTAGGATTTGAACCGCGGAACTATCGTCCCACTACATCAGCTGACAAACAACTAACTCGTGGCGACGACTTTACCACTAGACCAATTCGTTGGACAACTTAAAGAACTATCGTATTTTTATTTGAACGTATCCAAAAAGTCTACTTTGTATGACAATACGTTCAGAATCCACTAAAATTAGCTATCGGTTCAAAAATAGTTAAAGTTACAAATATTAATACTTGTAAAGTTTATTAAATTAAAACTCTTATTTACTTTTAATTCAATCAAATAGTATATTTTGAAATAACTATTTGATTTTATGTAAATATCTATAAAATCTTTTGTTTGCTGTCCATAATTCTGAAACACTCCCGGGTATCCGTTCAGGTAGTTTTATTTTAAAATGGGAATTTTCGTTATTCATTTTCAACAATATTGTTATTATATTTTATTAATAGATATCTATATTAAATAAAAGTTAATTGGCAATATGAGTAATTTGATTTTATGTATAACCAGTCTACTAGACGGAAATATAATTTTCACAGAATTATATTATCAGCTCTGTTATTAAAATAGTGAAACAAAATATTTTAAAAGGAAAATACTATTAAAATGTCTCTATGAGTTAGTTAGTTTTTCTAAGCATCATATTACTTTTTAATACCTTAGAAGAAATCCAGTTTTCTTTTGTAAGAGATTTTCTTGATCGTTTTAATTAGCTTAATTTTAGTATTAGTTTTAATACCGTAAGAAAAATATAATTACCTCTTTAAAATACTATCAATTGCGCCAGTACTGTGCCTCAATTTATTGCTAGCTTCTATGTGTTGTTGTTTCGGTCATCAGCCTAATGGCTGGTTTGAACCTGTAGAGGTTTTACTAAGTAAAACCAGAAGTGAGGTGATTTACAATTCCCTTTCTCACTGAATGGAAAAGTACGCTTATCGGCATGCCGGGCTCTCTGAAAAGCACATATTTTCCACTCTGCAAATGATACCTTCATTTCATTCACAACATGGTCTGGCTGTATAATGAAATTCAATAATTTCAGACGAGATAACTCTGATTAGTGTCTTTTGCGCCTCTACCTCTTCTGCTTTTTAATGATTTAGTCATTTAATTGCCTGACCATGTGATAAGAAACAGAACTGTTTGTTTCCAGCCTTGTAACGAACAGATTGAGTGCAAATCATTTGACACTCCACTTGTCTGTTATGGGCAGAAGCTTCATGTATCATTTTTCAAATTCTGATTTTCAAAATTTTAGCTCGTAGGGAAGGTGCAGAAATAATATATATATTTCATTAGCGTAGTTCATCCTTTTAGGCTTGGTACATCTTTAAGGGAAAATGACCGAAATTGGAGTTTAGGTGTCATTTGCATTGTACATTTTACCCATGCTAAATTTTAGAACTGTAGCACTTTGGAAAGGCATAACGATTATTTGTGTTATTTTAGGGTATTCATTCCCTTTATATTGCACCCTTTAGGCGCAAGTAGTAGAAACGAAAATACTTTAGTCTCTTTGTTTAACGTCGATATTGTGATGTCTATTCCTGGCTGTTTAGTGATCTAGTTAGTAATAAATTATAAAATATACTCTTTAATTTAAACTTAACTTAATTTAACTTAATTAATTTAATTTAACTTAAAATATACTCTTAAATTGCGCCCATAACAGACAGGTGGAGTGTCAAATTATTTACATTCAATCTGTTCGTTGCAGGGCTAAAATAAATAGTTCTGTTTCTTATCACATGGTCAGCCAATTAATGACTGAATCATTTAAGAACAGAAGAGGTAGAGGTGTAAAAGATACTAATCAGAGATCTCCTCTGAAAGTAATGAGTTTCATTATACAGCCAGACCCTGTGGTGAATGAAGTGAAGGTGTCATTTACAGAGTGGAAAATTTGCTTTTCAGAGGGCCCGGCATGCTGATAAGCATACTTTTCCACTCAGTGAGGAAGGCAATGGTAAACCACCTCACTCCTCGTTTTACTTAGTAAAACCTCTACAGGTTCAAACCAGCCTTTCGGCTGATGACCTAAACAACAACACTCTTTAATCTGGAACAAGTGTTTTTGTTGTGTAGGTCATCAGCCGAAAGGCCGGTTCGAACCTCTAGATACTTTACTAAGTAAAATGAGGAATGAAGTCGTTTACCATTGTTCTCTTTACTGAGTGGAAATGTATGCTTATCAGCATGCCAGGCCCTCCAAAAACCATATACTTTCCATCCTTCAAATGAAACCTTCACTTCATTCACCACAGGATCTGGCTGTATAATAGAATTCATTACTCTCAAAGCAGATAACTCTGACTAGTGTATTTTACACCTCCACCTTTTCTGTTCTTTAATACTTCATTCATAAATAATTGGATGGCCATATGATATAAAACTGAAATATTTTTGGTAGCCCTGGAACTAGCAGATAGAGTGCAAATACTTGTAATTTAACACTCCACCTGACTCATATGGGCATAACGTGTTGATTAACAAACTAACAAATTCTACTTCTTCTTCTTCTTCTTCTTACTCACAAGGATTAGGCCTTCTTGTCCTATTCCGACTCACAACCTTTATTATCGTTTTTTGCAGCTTTTCTTCCTTTAATTTTTCAGCACTACTGCCATCTTTTGTGTGGTCTGCCAACATCTCTCCTTCCATGAGGTTGATATTTTAAAATCTCCAATGGTATTCTTCCCGCTGGCATTCTCTGAATATGTTCCCTCCATTTTCGTCGATATTCTGCAAGCTTTTCATTAAAATTGTAGACATTCAATTCTGAGCGTATGTCTTTATTTCTTATTTGATCTCTACGCTAGTATCTCTTAATATTGCGAAGGTGTCTAATTTCCACCGCCTGTACTCTACTCTCCAGTGGTTTTGTGGTGACCCACGACTCACTTCCGTATAAGAGCACTGGTGTAGCCATCACTTTATGAAATTTAACTTACTTTCCATCCTCGCGTTCTTGCTTAAGGTCCTACTTATAGTCCCACTTATTGATTGGAACTTTCCTACTTTCTTTTCAATGTCTGTATCTTCTTTAGAACTAATGTCACATCCCAGGTAGTTACATTGTGCCATAAAAATTTCTACTAATGACCATTTATTACCTTACCTAATAGTAAACTAAATTTATTACAAAATTTATTTAGACTTAACCTACCTTTTTTCAAGTATACTTTAGAAAATCAACGAGTGAATGAGTCAGCCGCCAGGTAACATACCAAACATGTCAAAACATGTACAAAATATATTGTTCTCAAAACTTTTCTTTTACCATAATTAATACGATTTTAGATTTTATCCCGATCTAAGTGATTAGGAATTATAATTATGTATTTTTTTTAAAAAAAGGAAAAATACATGATTTTAAACCATCTTGTTCATATCTGTAATCATTTATTTAGTTATCAGTTCCTTACATAAAGCTACATCTTCTTCTCACAATTAAAGATTAGACTTCCGCCTATTCCAACTCATAACTGCGACACACTATCGAATTATTGCCATCTTTTGCGTTGCCTCCCAACATCTCTCCTCCCTACTGGTCTGTATTCCAAAACAATGAGGCCTTCCCTCAGGCATTCTCTCTACGTGCTCCCTCCATCGATTTCAATGTTCTGCAATTTTCCCATTCAGATTGTAAACATCCAGTTCCGTTCTTATGTTCTCAATTTTAGGTTGATAGAGCTACATTCCATTAGAAATAAGCAATGCCTACAATTAATTTCCCTATTCTTTTAAATGAAATGTGGTGTTATAAGAAAATGTTAAAGATTAGGTGGGTGGACAAAATAAGTAATTTAGAGGTTCTTAGGCAAGTGAATGAAACAAGAAGAATGTGGAAGCATGGTACCAGAGAAAGGGATAGGCTAGTGGAGCATATCTTAAGACATCCAGTTATTGGTCTATCAATAATGGAGGGTAATATTGAGGAAGTGAATTGTTGGGGGAGGCAAAGGTTAGAATATATAAAGAAAATTACTAAAGATGTAGGGTGTTACAGGCATGTAGATATGAAACGACTTGCGCAAGATAGAACAGCTTGGATAACTGCATCAAACCAGTCGAGAGACTGATGAAAAAAACAATAATTTTTTAAAAGAATTATTCTTTTAAAGGGGTCTGCAAGTTGTTTTGAGAATATCCTGTTAGTATTTAGAAATAGGAATACTTTAAACTGTAGTTAATTGTATGCCATTTACTAATTATTATTATTACTTTTATTCTACTGAAAAACAATTTCAATTTTTTTTAATATACGTTTTAAACTGAACTTAACAGTAATTCATTTGAATGGAAGTGAAACTCGTTAAACCCACATAATATTATTTCATCTAAAAATATAATCGGTAAAAATAAATACATTTTCACTTGCAAAAAACTCATGGTGCATTAAACGAATTGAAAAGCATCGAAATAAAAACGGAAAAACAAATAAAAATAAACGCCTCAGGAGCTGAACTCGTTACAAGAATGGTATTCCACTCATTTAGTCAGATCACTAAAACGGTAAATATAAAAATCAATTTTCAGTTGATGCTTTACAGTTAGGTCTACATTAGATAAGCAAAAACTAATCACCGAGGTACAGTACTAATCCTTCTATAAGGGTGTTAAAACCCTTTTTTAATGGACGGGTTTGATATGATTCTGTACTATTACAATACACAGTGTTTTATATAGTAATAAATTCAAACAAAGTCAATATTTGGACGCATAATTCAACCGATAAATTATATTTACGATGCGTTACAGAGCATTTAGATTTATTTTACGTTACAATTTCATTGGAAATTTTGTGAGCTCTGTTAAATTAAGTCCGTATCCAAACATTTGATAATAAATGTTTCTATACAATTACATTCGATTAATGAAAAATATTATGTCAAAATTTTAAATGAAATAATTTTCCTTGTAATTGAAAAATTTCTAAATAAAGAGGTATGACGAACGAATAATTACAAAAATTGTATTACTGTTTTTTTTCCATTTGCCTTATTAAATGTAAATATGATATTGTGTACGTCTGTTTGCTTCACATTTTTTTAGGTTTTTTATTTTTTTTTAACTTTTATTATTTATTCAAAAATATATAGTACAATTATCCAAAATTTAACTAATTTTTTTATAAACAATGGACGTGAAAAAATAAAAATGTATTTAAAAAATACATCCCAATGGAAAATTTGAGATAATAATAAAAAGAGAATTATTCCCACCACTTTTCAATAATTGTGCTTTCGAATACATCATGCGACAATACGAACCAAGGCACCGTATAAATAGGAAGCAAAAAAGATAACATCAAAATAAACCGCCTAGGATTTGGAGACGATCTAGCATTTCTCGCCACAGTACGCCAACAATAACAACCCTAGAAACCATTACTATCAAAATCGGCTTAATAATCTCCTACGAAAAGACCAGAATCATGGTTCTCGACGAGCTTTGCACAAACAAAATAAAAATTAATAATCATTATATCGACGTTGTCCACTAATTTAAAATCTCTCAGAAGTCATCTCCCACACCAATTTCTAAAAGACCTCCTGAATCAGTGGCACAAATAAATTGAAAATTACCCAACTTTTAACCAAGAATACCTACAACAAAAAGAATGCATCCATACAATCCATAATTAGACTCTACAAACCGTAGAACAACCTGAGGCAGCTTACTGTTGCAAAACTTTAACATTTCTCAAAGTAAAAAACAGTATTAATGAAACACAAAAGATACAACGAAGAATTCTACGAACAATTATAAACAAAAATACAAAAATGACGGAATGTATGTGCTTTTACCAAACAAAGAAATCTACAAAGAAATAGAACCAATCACTGACATGATGAATTTCTTACTACGGACATGTCCTCAGGATGCCAGATACCAGACTAATCAAGCAATTGCTAAATAAACTAAACAGATAGAAACAACAGGCTCGATGGTTAGAGGAAACGAAAAAAGACATAAAAGAACTGAACATAACGAAACAATATCTATTGATAAAAACCGACAAACTAAAAGTCTTACGAAACTCAAACATTAGATTCAACAAAATAAACGAAACCAAAAAACCTGTAGTAATAGTCGTTTCAGATGAAATTCGACGACTAAGATCTAAACGTCTTAATGATTACTGGGCAAAAAAGACTACTAAAACCCAAAGTCTCCAGGAATTGTTCAAAAAGATCTTTCAACATTGATTAAAGTGGTCCATTGCTAGAGAATTAATAAAATTAAAGAAAAACATACGAAAATTGTTTACCAAATACAAAAAGAATAGCACGAAGAAAACATAAAACGAGGTAGCTTAGAAATTAAAAGTTTTAACAAATAATACTGTATGAAAAATGAAATCTTTTAAAATAATATTTACATGAAAAACGTGAACAACGTAAAATAAAATAATTGTCTATAAACAGTGAAATACTCAAACCAAATTAAATACGCGGTAAATTTAAAATAACAATGTTTTTACACAAAGAAATATCTGTTGTGACGCACTCACGCAACTTTCTCTTGCCAATGCAAATAATGAACAATATAAACTAATATTAGTAATAAAACATTAGAAATAAACAAAAAACTTACCTCAAAAAACATAACGTTATTTTAATCATGAGTGAATGATGCAAAATGAACATCAATCTCAATTTCTACTAGTGGTATATAACTTAAGTTTTAAGTTTCAACTTTGTGCTATGTTACGTTCTTGAGATATTCTGTTCGCACACAGACACACACAAACACACACACACACACGCGCGCACACACACACACACACACACACACACACACACACACAGACCACTCGCTGAAAGTATGTTTTTTGGGCTCACGGTGTCTGCAAACTTGTATATCCAGTGAAAACTCGATTTCGAAAAATCAACATGAAAGCAATACTTTCCTTCCTATATATTCATGTAGGCAAGAGAAAGTAAAAAAGGAGAGTTTTTTGTTTGGAGGGGGGGGGGAGTTATTGTAAGTCTAGAGAATTTTAAAAATAATAACAAACATAAATTCTAAATCTTTAGTAATATTTTTTTTCAATATTATTAATTTCAGTTAAATTTTAGTATTGTGTGTTAAACAGATTTTTCTTAAAAAATACCTGCTATGAATATTAATTATAAATATAATTAATTATACAAAAATAACAGCAGGCCTCCAAGTGGTCCTACTTTTCCTACTTTTTAGTAAGAAAGTTTCTCACTGTTGAGGTTGACAGCACTGTCAAATGTTCACTTCCTTTCCTCACAGCCAATCCATACGCAAAAGACAATCTCGTGACTTCAGTATCTATAAATATATTTTGATTTCAAAGTACGAGTAGGTTAAGCGCAAAATAATTGGGTGTTTAACAGTCTTTAAATCGATGCCACAGACAAAAAGGTTCAAAAATGTTGTTTGATATTCTAATTCAACCTTCTAAATTTCCTTTGAAATAATATCTAATAATCCATGTTGAAGAAAATCGAACGAGAATGGAATCATTGACCTTTAAAGACAAAGATTTATATTACTTTGTATTTAATACTAAAAGCATGAAGATTTACTTTGACTCGAAAACTTTGTTGTGGGGGTTTTTGGGACCAATTTTCCGTGAAACTTGGGGACGTGATATACATTTTAAGGTGTCCGTAGTATATACATTACACACAAATATAATCTTAATTTAAGTGCAGTTAATTGAGTTTGTAATCAAGTTTGTCCTCAATCCTATGAAGGTAGAGTATGTTTAATACTTTTCAGTTTGATGAAATGAAGATCGTATTCCATGTATAAAGGATATAGTGATCAAATATGCATAGCTCGGTGGCAATTCTGCTTTGAACTTCTAAACTCTCATGAGAGGTTTAAAGTACTCCATGCAGATTATTTATTCCGTTGTATAATGTAACATAGTTTCTTCGTTAGATCCATTTCATTTTAAACAATATTAAATTTAACTGATATAAAGACAATTAATTATTATTTCTAATTGAAATTAAATAGTTAATTTATTTATTATTTGGATTTAAAATTCATTAAATTTGAAAACAATTATCTGATAAAATTCTGTGTTTGAAATTTCACAAAATTTAATTAAATTCCCCGAGAATCATTTATTTGTTTTTTCCGTTATTTTTCTAAATAATAATGTTCTTAATTTTAGTCATTCATTGTTCTTTGATAGATTTTTTTACACTCCAAAATATTTTATATGTAATGTTCTAAAGTTTATTCCGGGTTCTTTCAGGATCCGGTTATTTTTAAATAACAAAACTTTATTTTAAATGGATAAGAAAATAATTATCGAATTAATAATTACTCATGGTATTACAGTTATCACAACTAGAAAATTTGCGAAAAATTACTTAAAAATGTAATGAACTAATAATGTAAAAAAAAATTAAATATAACCAAGCTTAAACCAAACTTAATTTAAAGGATATATGGTAATTTTTTGTCATTAATTTTTATTGCAGTATATTGAGCTGCGCTATTTTCGTATGTAATATGTAGAAGGCGGTGGGGAATTTTACTTTAAGATGAAGTGGCATCCTGTGGTACGTTCTCCGTTAATAAGTACGGATGTTAGCCGTTATTCAGACCATTAGGTCTGTACTCCATTTTTGCTTTAGACGTCACACAGTTGGGAAATTAGTTGTAGCCAGGGCACGGGCTAGTTGGTTTGGATGGTCATCTAGTCGTTCGTGAAATTTACTATGTACATTTAAAATTAAATGACTAGTTTTATTCTTTAGTGATAACAGAGATTTGTGTATATACGGTTAATTATATGTGTTGGTGTAACATTTTATTTAATGTTACCTAATTTTAATTATTACTTTTTCCTTGTTCTGTCTTGTTGCATTTATAGTTTCGTTATCTTTTAATGTCGCCGTAATCCGTTATCTCGTTATCGATTTGCATTTCATTCTGTCTTTGTACTGCCGACTGCTGTTATCTGTATCTGTCGTGCCGGATCTGTTTCTTCCTGCTTTCCGTGTTCTTAGGTACATGTTTAGCGGGATGGAGGGGGTCGGTGACGTCAGAACCGAGGTTTCCTTTTGAGTAATTTGATTTTCTCGCTCTCTCTTAGCTATTGGTCAGGAAGATGTACGGGTCTTAAAATTTTGTATGTGCCGTAATATATTTTTTTTGAGTCTTTTCGGGGCGTAGTTATGCTGCTGTGCTGTTTGACTAATTGCTATCCCGTTTTTACGGTAAGTCTATTTCTTTCTTTTGCTGGTAGTTAAAGCCCGTTGAAGCCGAAAATGTTATTTAATTTTGTAAATTTTGTAAACCCTTTTGGGTAATTTAAATTTTCTAAATTTTAAACTTAATGCTTTTCTTAAAGTTTGCTATTAAATTTTTTTTATCTTTTTCTGTGCTGTTGGGGTTTATCTACTTTTTTATCTTTTGTTTGTCTTTTGCGGTGGCCCTCATTTTCTAAGTCTTGGTTTTCTGCTCTTTGCAGGGACCAGCTTTGGGGTGCTGATTCTTCCTATACTTTTCTTACTTATCTAACCCTTATGAAGCGGCATGAAATCCAAATGGTTAATTTTGGGTTTTCCAGCTTTACCCGAAAGCATCGCATTCAATCACTTTAATACTACTCATCTGTAATTTATTTTTTTTGGACAAGATAAAATTTTCCTGCGCCAAAATTTTTGGCAAGCATTAATTTGGATTCTCAAATTTTAAAATGGACACGTCGCCTTTTGCTTGAACTTGTCTCCAGCTAGTTATCTAGCAAAGTTCTTCCGGGATCGTCCTATTTTCTTTATATTCTACTCTTCTTTCTTTTATAAAAAATTTACTAATTTTTTAAATATTAGTTATAAAAATGAAATTTCATTATTATTATTATTATTTTTGTAAATCATAAAATGATTCTAAACTTTCCCATGTTTGCGAAAGTATGCAATTTTGCATAATCTGGTCAAAACATGTTTTGCACCTACCTCATTATCTAAATATTGTATTAGATTTTGGCTTTCGAAAAATGTGTTTCTTTAACATTATAAAAAAACTTTGATATTATTTTAGCAAAATATTGCATAAATGATGGTTTTGGTAAAATTAAATTCTGTTACACAAAATTATCTTGTGTTTCCTATAATGTAAATAATTTTTTTCTCTTCTTAAAAATTTTTTTTACTATAAGATCAAAAATTTGAAGTAAAAATCTAATCATGTTTTTTTATTTATTTAAATTTTTATTAATCTCTTTCATAAAAAATCTGATTATTTCTAATTTTTATTGATTCATTTTTAATAATTATTATTATAATACCGAATTGGTCTTTTACTTAACGATTTTCTCAAATCGCTTTTTCTGGATCCAGTTCTAAGCATGCTAAAATAATTAATTATTGAGCTCATATCTTATTATTATATTTTGTTAATTAATTATGGTAATTTCTATTTAATATTTGCGTAACTTGGTAATTTTCTTATTAACTGAATTTAAAAATTTTGTCGTTTACATTTACTAAGGTTCACTAATCTATAAATTTAATTTTATTAAATTTTTCTACTAATTCAAATCTATTTTTGTTAATTTCTCTTCTTTACACCACATCACCGCAGTCTCTCTTTTTTGGGGTGTTTTTTTTTTCTTGTCCCCTGTGCCAATTTTGCTTTGGTAGCGATTCTTTGGTGTTTCGCGTGAGCAAAAGGGGGTTACATTGGCACGCACATTTTAGGTTATTTTCCGGATCTAGTTATTTCTAAAAATGATAAAGTTTCTTATTAAATTAATACTAATTATTTATTTGTAAATTAAGTATTTACATAAATTATTACAGCTGTAACAACTAAAAACTTACAATTAACTACTTAACCTTATAACAGACTAAATTGATTACAATATGTACTGAAAATAAACTAATTAAAAAAGACAGATGGTCATTTACAATCAAATAAATGATTAATTATTATTTAAAACATGATAAAAACAGTACTCTATTTGCCCGTTGTGGTTAACTTGACTGTGTTTATACGGATGTGTAAGTAAAAATTAATAAAATTTATGTTATCTATAAATATTTGTATTTTTGAGGAAATAAAGCATTACTACCATAGCTGTTATTTAAATATAAAATATTTCTAAGCATATTTCTGCTTGCTGACCGACTCTGCTGGTCCAAATCAAGGTGAAATTATATTCGCAATATTGCATTGACATTAATAGCGTTGTAGTGTAATAATATATTGACAGTTTTGTTAGTATATAAATATGTTAACTAAAATTTTGTTAACCTTTCGGCAATAATTTTAATTATGAAATTCGAAGACAAAGTAATTAAATAATTTTTGAGTTTGTAGTTGCGTCAAATATATTGTAATGGTTTTGAAGTTACTAAACTCTTGATTTTAGGATTTTATAAATGAATAACTTGTTAGAGAAACAACTCGAGTCTAACGCAAGTGATTTTTCAGGAAATACAGAAACAATTTTTCTAATTTTATTGATACATATTGCTGAAAATAATTTGATATGAATTTGAAGTACTTCTTTAAAAGTAATGTATTCATTTTTATAAAATTTATCTTATTTTGAATGGATGTTATTAGACGAGGAAATTTTGCAGCATGGACTTTTGGTTTTTCTCAAACAAATTCATATTGACGAAATAAAAAGATCTAATTTAACTTACTTTACTTAGGATGCTCCAGTTTATTTATATATGTATTATAATATTAATTTACTAAATATTGGTTTAATATTATATTGTGTGAAGAAACGTTGTTAAATTTTTTATTCATTTTAATTTCAAGAAAAACAATTTTATACTACATTTTTTCTTCGGGCATATCTTTTTCTGCTGATGGCTATAAAAAATTACTAATAATGTTTCTCAAACAAAAAAAACATCTGCAGGTTAAATCTACTACTGTAGTAGCTGGACTTGTGGTTTTCTCTATAAAATAATAGAACTGCAATTAAATATTCGATTTTTAACACTAACTCAATTTTGATAAAAATTGACATGTGTGGTTTCTCAAACAAGTGATTCAAATGCAGTAATGTTCGGTTGATACCATATAAAGATTTTATTATTTTTCTAGAATTCAAGCACGCTTTTTATCAAGTCACTAAGACTGAAAGACAAAAGAATTGTGCTGCAGCAGCAAGACAAGTTTAGGAGAGATGGGAAATTTAAAAGTAGGTAACGAAAACATACAGGAATTTGGGGAATTCTGCTATCTAGAGAGTAAAATAACAATGGATGGTAGAAGCACAAGTGATATCAAAAGTAGAATTGCTAGAAAAGCTAGAAGAGCCTTTGAAATGAAAACAGCTTACTGACTACAAACATTGATTTACAGATTAAGCAAAATTTCTTAAAACACTATGTTTGGAGTGTAGCATTATATGGTAGAAGCTTTTGAAATGTGGTGTTATATGAAAATGTTAAAGATTAGGTGGGTGGACAAAATCAGTAATTTAGAAGTTCTTAGGCGAGTGGATAAAAAATAAGTATATGGAAGCATTTTACCAGAAGAAGGGATAGGCTAGTGGGGCATATCTTAAGACATCCAGGTATTGGTCTATCGATAATGAAGGGTAATATTGAGGGAGTGAGTTGTAGGGGAAGCAAAGATTAGAATATATAAAGCAAATTACCAAAGCTGTAGGGTGTAACAGGTATGTAGATATGAAACGGCTTGCGCAAAATAGAACAGCTTGGAGAATTGCATGAAACCAGTCGAGAGACTGATGAAAGAACTGCAATTATAATAACTATACCGTTTAGTGGAAAAACACTAAATAATTTAGAAAAAGTAACTCTATTAATATGTTTTATAGGTCGAATTGTGAAATGGTACTGCAAAAAATTTACTTTTCTGTGAGTATTCCATGAAATAAAAACAAAAATACAAGTTAATTGAATTTAAATCCAATTTATCCTTATATACGGCCGTAATTACATCCAATTTGATGGATTCCATGCATAATCGTAAATTATGATCGGTCATATTGGGCATTATCTATAAATAGATACGTCATTATTTGATATTCCAATGGTTCATAAATACTAGTGTTATACATATCAATAAAGCTACGTAACACCGTTGCTTTGACAACTGACATGATTCCTCTACTTAACGGTGATTAATTAATGGGTTCTCAACACCACAACTAAGCGAATAGGTGACAAGACGAGGGCGGTCAAGTTCACACCCATTTTACCCGCCCAGATGTGATCCGATTCCTATGCGAATGTGCCCTGGTACCATAACACTAAATAAGTGCCCCTAAACTAACCCGCATTTGGATTCGTTCCAAATTAACCTGTATCAATACTTTTCTTTGAAAAAATCTGGTGTGAAACACTCACACAATTTTATCTTCCCTATTCAAATAATGAACAATATAATCTAACATTAGAAATATCAAAAAAATAACCTCAAAAAACATAACCTAATACGTAACCCGAGACAAAGTCTGTTTGTTAATTTTGTAGAGGCAGTGGAAAGCTGTCTGTTTTCTAGAAAAAGAAATTACTGAACACTTATTACCACTGAAAAAGAGCTTATTCCATTTACCTTTCTTCCGATTTCCATAAATATTGGGGAACCTACATATGGGCCACCCTGTATAATATTGGTTGTGTAGTTTAAAATTTGTGTATTACGTATAATGCAATCCAATCTTGTACCCATTTCTCATATATGCATTACCATATGTTTATAATGTAAATTGTAATCATGCATTTTCAAACAGCATAAATATTGTATGATAATTTCCGGCGGTTTATGGAATGTTTTATTAATTCACTGCGCTTAATATTTCAGGACACGCGCATACATTTACTGCATACATACATGTATAATATATATTATAGCAACGGTTTCATCAATTAACAAACTTACTGATTACTTTTACGAAGGCACAAAATATTTTACAAAATTATTTATTCCGGAAACGATATTAGTGATTTGAAATTCATTCAGCTATTTACATTGGTTATTATTAGCAGTGGCGGATATTCAAGGGAATCTTTGTAATTTGAGAAGGACCATAAATATTTAACATTTAAAAATTTAACATAATAAATGTAGCATTTAATAGATACATATCGCAACACTGAATTTTATAATATGACAGCCACAATTTTATATTTATGCAGAAGTATTATTTTATAAAAATAGTAGTATTGTTTAACTTGTTTTCAATTTTAATTAAAAAGTTCCACTCGCGGTTGAAATGTAAAACGATATTTTTGCTATATTTAGAAATAAACCTGAACATTAAATATTTTGAGTTGAATAAAATAATAAACTAAAAATTAATGCAAATAAAATAGTTCACATAACATTTACATTATGTTAAAAAACATTTGGCATTTATTATACGAAGTGTGCCAATAAATAACTAGACTGACGTAAAAAAAATTTGTTTTTATTTTATACGTAATTACTTCAATATACACTCCTTCTCTATCCCTACAACGCTCCATGTGAATTTTACATTGTTGGAAACAGTGCTGGAACTCATCTTCTGTCAGCTCCTTCAGGACACGTGCCGCTTTCTCTTTTACAGCTTCCAGAGACTCAATCTTGTCCCTTTTAATGCAGATTTCACCTTAGGGAACAGGTAGGAGTCACATGGTTCAAGCTCTGGTGAATAAGGTGGATGTTATAACACTGAGATGCTGTACTTGGCTAGGAACCTCTTGACAGACAACGCGGAATGAGCTTGCGCATTGTCTAGGTAGAGAACCCATGATTTGTCCTTCCACATTTCGGGGCGTTTTTTCCTTACTCTTTGACGTAGTTTAGAAAGTACCTCAAGGTAGTAATATTGATTAACTGTTTGACCTTCACGAACCCAGTGAAGGTACACAATCCATGGATTTAAAAAAAAAACAATCATCATTGCTTTAAATTTTGATTTGCTCATTCAAGCTTTTTGGGCTTTTTGAGCTTTTGAGCTCTCGGTGAAGTTCGGCTCTTCCAATACATGGATTAAGCGCTTCGTTTCCAGATCATAACTAAAAAACCACGTTTCATCACATGTTATTATAGTTTCCAAAAAATTTGGGCCATTTTCAATCGCGTATAAAGTGTCAGTACAAATATTTCTGCGACCTTCATTTCAAACATTTTTGAGCGGCACGTGTCCTGATGAGCTGACAGAAGATTACTTCCAGTACTGTTTCCAACAATGGAAAATTCGCATGGAGCGTTGTAGGGACAGAGAAGGAGTGTATATTGAAGGTGACATCAAGTGATTATGTATAAAATTAAAATTAAATTTTTTACAATGTCAGTCTCGTTATTTAATAGCCACACCTCGTACCACCCTAAGTAATAACATAATGAAGCTAGATCGGCCCACCGAAGAAGTCGACGGAAGTGTAATGAGAGTTAAGAAGAAAAGTTTCCGGGACGAAGATGTGATCAATAGGGCTTAGATTGCAGTAAATTGTATTTCTGTACAGCAGCCGTTACTATATAACAAAGGCAATTCTACTCTCATAGTTGAGGGGACAGTTTTGGGGTACAATTTTGTTGTACAAAAATGTATTCAGTTTAGTTTCGCTATTTTTTTAAACCTATATTTTCTTTTGGACCTACGGGGTCCCAATTTGGAACCAGCAATAATCGCACATTAAAATTCAAGCTCTCCAAAATGAATTGTTTGTACCGTTACACAATACGCATTTTAATGTTACAAACAATACCTTTTCTAAATATTTACAACTCGTATAAGTTTCTCAAACATTAAAAATATTTTTTAAACTTTAAAAAATGTTGGGTTAAGCAATCTACCTACAAAACTAAGTTGATAAACACACAAACCTGCTTAAACAAGCAACGAGCACATTGCACATAAGGTGATCGTGTGAAGAGGTTTCAACGTCAATGGCCCTAAGACCTCGCAGAAAATCAAAGAGAAAGCTGAAGTTATAACTGTTTCACCAATAGAAAAAACTTACATATATTCTACATTTATTATCATATTTATTTGTTTTAAATAATTAAAGATTTTAAATTTTCAATATAAATGTTTACGAAAGTACGCTAGCATTGTTTGGTTGTCAGAATCTTTTCCTGAATTATTTGCAACAGATTTTTTGGATCTTAAAGTTACCATTGCCTAACACAATTATTTTACTCTTTGCTGTTTGTATTTGTCGTAGTTTTTCTCTTAAAAAATAATTATCAGAATTCTAAAAGTGTACATTTACATTCCCTGAACTATTTAACACCCAAATTCTTCATCTATGTATTATTTAAACCAAGAAGAATGCCAGAAGAGATTTGTATAGAACGCCTATTAGATGTTAAAAAAAAAACACCAAGGACACACGACATGTTAATTTTATTATTTTGAAAGTAAGAACTTTACCTAATAGTAAATATAACAGGTACGAGCAAAATTCTATATCATCTATTTTTCTCTGAAGCTTCCTTACAAGTCGTAGTTAGAGTCAACTAGTCAAACCCGTGTAGATTTCATGATTTCGGTGCAGTTTCCATTTTAGGTAGTTCGCCTTGATAAAGCTGTTTATGTGACTACACTGCATTAATTTGTTTTGTTCCTTTTAGCTGCTTGTAGAATAATGAAATGTTTCTCCCCTAAATTAAAAAAAACCTGGTGTGAAACACTCACACAACTTTCTCTTGCCAAAGCAGATAATTAACAATAACCCTAACATTAGTAATAAAACATTAGAAATAATTAAAAAACTAACCTCAATAAACATAACCTAATTTTAATCATATATGAAAGACGCAAAATGAAAATCAACCTGTTTGGCTTAAAAATACGGGAAATCGCTCTTTCACGCTAAACTAGGCACTGTACAAAAAATGCTTTAAATAAAAGTTGTAGATCTTTTAATTTCCTATAAATTTTATCATATAGTAGGCCTACACTTTTGTCGTGAAATGCATGCTAAGGCCGAAATTTTTAAAAAATAAATTTTTCACACGTTTTCGTGAAAAAAAAAACAGAAAATTGCTAATTGCCGCTAAAGTAAGCGTTATACAAAAAGTGTTTGAAATAAAAGTTGTAGGATTTTAAATTCTCTACAACTTTAATTATATACATTTTTCCGGTAAAATGCATAATATAGCCGCAATCTGAAATAAACAATTTTTTTATGTGAAAACAGCCTCACGAAGAATTTCAGGAAACATAGCGCCTACCCTATCTTGTAGAGCATAAACAAATTAAGTAAATGAGACGATTTTTAAAAAAACCAGACCAATTTTTGAAAAAATCGCAAAAAAGTGAAAAATTACACGAATAAACTACTACTTCCTGTTGACCGATTTTGATAGAAACGTTCGTGTCGGGTCCGGTAGTGGTATGTTACTTAAGTTTCAAGTTTAAAATTCGTACGATTTTCCGTTCTTGAGATATTCTGTACACACACACACACATACGCGCGCGTCCGCGCGCGCGCGCACGTCCGCGCGCGCGCGCGCACACACACACACACACACACACCCAGACCAATCGCTAAAAACATGTTTTTTTGGGTTCAGGGGGTCTGAAAACGTGTAGATCCGGTGAAAACTCGATTTTGAAAAATCGACATGAAAACAATACTTTCCTTCCTATACATCCATATAGGCAAGAGAAAGTAATAAATAAAAACCATCAATCCCCTTATAAAATTTTAAAGTTGTGCTAAATACCAACACGAAATCTAAATTTTTTGCTTAGTAGCTTTCTACAGATTTTTGTATTTTACAGGTAGATTTATTTTCTTCCATCAGATTGAATCGGATCTTAAGGTTCCCTGATTTTTTGAATCTGTTTAATTGTCAAATTACAAACTCCTATTCTACATACGTAATTCATCACTAAAGGTATCGAGATCTTAATCAAAAAGTGCTCTGTTTTAATTATGAAGTTCCAGATTCTTAAGGTGCGGAACATTTTAACTGTATTTAATATTAAAAATGACCTTAATATTCATAATTATTGGTTTACTGAAGACCCATTTATTTTGTAACTAGTTCACATTTAAATCGAGTCACTGAATCGTATCATTTTCCTTTTGATAATATTATTGAAATTTACTGTTAAATATAATTCTTATTAAAAAGAAAGATAGAATCTTGTGTATTTAAATTGGTTCTTTAAGGTTTAAGTTCATTAAGGAAAATATATTTCTAAAGCTTTTTCTTTGAATATGCTGTAAGCTATTACTTGACTAAAGATTTTATGATTGGATATATCCTTTGAAGAGTATCCTAATGCATATAGCTAATGAAAGATGTTTAAAAATTAATTGCAGATTTATAAATTTATAAATTTCTTTAAATAACGCAACGTATTTTGAAAGAATCATTGAAATAAATTTTTAATTAATTTCCTGTAGTATTTTATTTTGAAATTTTTATTTTATTGTGAACGTTCATATAATCAGTTTTATCAAACTTGATTTAAATTTTAAAATTAAAGTAGACCTTTTTCTTAGACTCTGACCTTTCTTGTCAATTTTACAACATTTTAATTTCAGACATTGTCTGAAAATAAACTATTTTGTAAGGTTTATAAAAAGCCAGAGCAACATTCAATGAAAGAAAATTATAAAAATCAATGGAATGATCCCAGAATAAGAAAACATACAGTCTGGTATTTTTTGGTTGTCCGATTTCAAACGAACTTTAAATAAAGAATTTGATTTCTAATACGAGATAAATTGGTCCCAATACTTTCAGTGTACCACTAATCCACTCTAAGATTGCTTCATTTATGAATAATTTGGTGACTCTTATTATAATTCGCGTCTAGCAAACCAACCTCGTACTAAAGGCTTACACAGTTCAGCTAGGTTATAACCCCGGTTATTAGAATTACGTCGTACAACAATAAGTGTTGCATCTGTTGGGTTTAAACTAGGGAAGTAATTTCTCTTATTAATCTAAAGTGCGTTTTATTTTAAATAAGTCATGTTATCCAATGTTGAAGTTTTATAAAAGTACTATTTTTCAAAGCTGATGAGCTCTGAACGTACGCATTGCTCTATACCCACTTCATAGCTAACCAATGACTTGTCAGCAACGTTGCCAATACTTGCTGTCGTAGCTCTGTTATATATCTCGTCAGCCTTTCTTTGTCTTTCAATAACTATAACCTATAAACATACATACAACCGGCTGATTATATTATAAAGAACTGCATGTTAACGCGCTCTAAAATCGATATGTTCGGTACAAGATGCAAGACACGAGTGAACTACTGCTGCTCGTATATAGGCGCGTAATGTTTGTCAAGCTTGATACATTCGTACAATCTGTCAACGCTGGTAAACGTTCTGATTGGTCTAAACGCATGTGTGACTCGCGGTGACGACTTTACCTTCAGACCAACCTGGGGGAACAGTTTGTATTAAATACTTGTTTGTACTGTTTTTTACCCGAGGCAGCGAGAAAAACTCATGTTCCCTCTCTCACGATGGGGGAAGTAGTGTTGGACTCAATTGAGGCATCCTCGTCCAGCCCCAAGGAGGCCGCAACCGCCTACCAACCAAAATTCCGCCGTCTAGCCACTTGATCCGACATCAGCAAAGAGCCCTCCACCACCCTCGGAAGTGTTCATGTAATGCTACAAGGGAAATGTTTGGTTGAAATTTTTACACATAGTCAGCGGGGAGAGGAAGGGAACCGTAGCCTAATTCCCCTCTCGCTGTCTGACCAACACTCACTCTCTCATTTCCATTCATCTCTTTTATCACCAGCTTAGAAATCAAGTTTGCGTACTTTATGAGATTAGAACAGGATTGATTTACTGTGGGAGAGGGCGATCCCGCTGATTTCAAGATGTCTCTTCCCTCCGCAGTCTCCCAATCACCCTCTCCGCAAACTGAGCAACCAACTTCCAGCTCTCCTCATCCCGCAGCATCCCTGCCCCTAGTTTCTGGGCCCCACTGTGTAACGCCTGTCTTCTCAGATGTCTCCATTCTGTCGAGGCCAAAATAGGGACATCTTTCAAAAATATGCTCAATGGACTCCTTCTCTTAAATGTTGCATTGACGACATTTCGGCACTTCACTAAGTTTAAACCTCGTCAAATATGCCCAAAAGCAACCATGCCTTGTTAACAACTGTGTCAGTTCGTGGGTGGTATCACCAAATGTCCTCCTTATCCACACCTTGACATTCGTAATGAACCTCCTTGTCCACTCCCCGACCCTAGCTTCGCTCCATCTCCTCTGCCACCAGTTGAGTAATCGATTTCAACATTCCTATTTATCAGCACCAGCTCGCTGTTTTTCCTCCCGCACGTCACTAGATCCCATGGAGGTATCCCTGAAATCACCAGGGCTGATTCTGTAGATACATTTCTGTAAGCACTACATATTTTCAGAACCAGTTTCCGCTGCGTTTTTAGAAGCTTACCTGTAACTTTTAAATTTTAGGATACTGCTCCACACGTGTTTGTAAAATATAAAAAAAACTTGTTACTATGTTTGTAATTAAAAAGCAAACTTAGTAAAACTTAAATAAAGGGCAAACTGGAATAAAAAACTTAGTGATTTAATAATTATTTTTTAGTAAAAGAATTTGATTGATATTAATTTTTTATGAATAACAGCTTACTTGCTGGGTGGTAATTTGAAATGATTCTCACGTTCATTATAAGGTCTGAATAGAACCCCCATCGTTTTAATGATCAATATTATTATATACAGTGAATGCGATGGAAGGTACAGAAGTAGTAAAGTTACCATTGTTAACGTTTTATACCTTTTACTGAAACGAATAACTGAACACTATAACAACATTAATAATATTATTATTGACCCTGCCAATAACAGTTACTTAGTAACCGACCCTCATTTATCCTGGTGGAAAATAAACTTATCAAGTTTTCTTCTTTTTTGTGAATGTTTCTCACCTTCTTTATTTTAGTTTTCTCTCTTTATCTTACTCATTCCTTTTAGTTTATTTTCAAAGAGTTCTTTCTGTTCTTAAATTAACTCATATTCTTTATTAAACTTTATACTCTTGTTGATATTTTATTAGTTTTGTTTTGTTTCCGATTCAAGTATTGTTGAAAAGTTCGGATGTTAATTTAACAAAATTTACTAAGGTACTTTTTATAAAATTTATTTTATATCCATTTTTCTTTAAGTTTAATTCAGGGCCTAACTTTTAAAAAAAATCTGGGTGAAACACTCACACGACTCGCATCGACAGCTTGGTACCGGTAATCGAACCCAGAACCTTCCGCTTTCGATTTCTACTTAGGGTTACGTGTGTAATTAAATAACCTAATTTTAAAAATTTCTTTCATGATATGACACGTCTCATGGCTGGTAGCAATTTTTTTTAAATTTTACCTTTGACAGCTTGGTACCGGTAATCGAACCCACAACCTTCCGCTTTCGATTCCTAGTTAGGGTTACGTGTGTAATTAAATAACCTAATTTAAAAATTTTCTTCCATGATATGACACGTCTCATGGCTGGTAGCATTTTTTTAAAAATTTTACCTTTGAGTGGCAAAAATCATTAGTGATTTCTGTATCTACTCTTTAAGAGGAATTGAATGACACTATTTTTGTTTCAAAATTTTGAATTTGATTTATTGGCTTTTGGTTTTGGGCCACTTCCGGTCGAAACGGGAACTTCAAACCCTATGATTTCTGTATCTACTCGTAAAGTGGAATCAAATGACACTATTTTTGTTTCCAATTTCCGACTTTGATTTCTTGATTTCCAGTTTTGGGCCACTTTTGTCAAAATATAAACTTCGACCCAGACCACGTCCACTTCTACGGTTCCCTTCCACGCCCCGCTGAGAGTATGTAATTTTTTTTAACGTGGCATTTCCCTTGTAGTATTATATAAACAGTTCTGAGGAAGATGGAGGGTGTTTGCTCATGTTAGATCAAATGGCCAGGCGGCGGGTTTTCGGTTGGTAGGCGGTTGCGGCCTCCTTAGAGCTGGACGAGGACGCCTCAATTGAGTCCGACACTACTTTCCCATCGTGAGGGAGTGAACATGAGTTTTCTCGCCGCCTCGGATATGAAAAGAAAAACCAGGCTCACTAACTTTTTTTGTAGATTACGAATCCGGAAACCGTTTGTTAATATCTCATGTAATTTCTGACATCTGGGTGTGACGGATGCACAAAAGAAAATTATAGTTGATAAATTTAAAAATTGGCAATTCACAATCTGTTAGATACTATCAGTGAATATGGTAACACAAAATCATGGTTTCTTTACTTTTGCTGTCGCATCAGTTGTTGTTGTGGACTAAAAGGAGTCAAAGGTTTTTCAATAGCAGACGTTAATTTTTTTATTCTACCTACATAATACATGGAACTGCAAGTTGTAATTTCTGCCGGGTAATTTTTTTTATGACACTTAACAGTAGAGTGGATAACAGTAATATCACTACCCTAACCAATAAGCAGGTTAAGTAACAAACAAAACTAGCATAATAATTTTTGAAAACGTAAAATATCCATTGATGTTAACATTTTTGGTTCAGGCTTTCGTTTTTTGTAATCCTAATTTAGTAGATCATGCTCTATTTTTATTTTAGTCTTCTTGTTTGTGGTACGTCTCTTTTTCTTAGTTACAGTAGGCCTACTATAGAATTTGTACGGTTGTTTGGTTGACGATGAAATTTTGAATTCATGGAATGAGCAACTTCAATCACAAAGGGATAAATTTAGGTCGTTGTGAAGTGTTAAATTTGAAAAAAAGAAAGGGGCACTTGTAATTGTTCTTAAGCTGCGAATTTCAAACTCGAGAATTTCAGCTTGATAATCGAGTACCAACTAAGGTACATGTGTATAACTAAGGCTTAACATTTCTTTTGGAATTCTTTGTTTTTGTCATTTTGTATCGTTTGATTTATACAAAAATCTGGTTTCAAACACTCACGCGACATTCTCTTATGAATGAAAATAATTAACAATATAACATAACATTAGTAATAAAACAATAGAAATAAACAAAAAGCTAACCTCAAAAACATAATTGTATTTTAATCATTAGTGAAAGACGTAAAATTAAAATCAACCTCATTTTGGCTTAAAAATACCGAAAATCACTCTTTCATGCTAAACCAGGCTCTGTAAAGAAAAATATTTTAAATAAAAGTTTAGATCTTTTAATTTCATATTAATATGATTAGATACACTTTTGTCGTAAAGTGCATACTAAGGCTGAAATCTTAAAAAACATCGATTTTTACACGTTTTCGTGAGAAAAAAATAGAAAATCGGTAATTACCGCTAAATTAAGCGTTAGTCTACGTCTACACAAAAAAAAATGTTTTAAATAAAAGTTGTAGTACCTATTTTAAATTCTCTACAACTGTTATTATGTAGTAAATTTTGCGCTAAAATGCACTTTAAAGCCGCAATCTTAAAAAAAAACAATTTTACGAGAAAACAACCTCTCCAAGAATTTCAGCAGACATGACGCCTAGTCTATCGTGTAGAGCATTTAAAATTTAGTAAATGAGGCGATTTAAAAAAATCGTAGGAGCCGTTTTTTAGAAAATCGCAAAAAGTGAAAATTACACAATAAATTACTACTTCCTGTTGACCGATTTTGATGAAAATGTTTCTATTGGGTTCCTAGGGGTATAAGTTCTTACGATGTTTCTGTTCACACAAACAGACCAGTCGCTAAAAACATGTTTTTTGGGGTTCAGGGGGTCTGAAACGTGTAGATCCGGTGAAAACTCGATTTCGAAGATTCGACATGAAAACAATACTTTCCTTTTTATATAGCCTATTCATATAGGCACGAGAAAGTAAAAATAAAATAGCTCTTTATTTTGAAAATTATAATCATGTATTTAAAAATTTTAGCTTTTAATAACATTTAAACTGTGTTACTCTATTTGTTTTATGATTTGGTAAAGTAAATTTGATTTAACGAGACGTAAGTATCTACATACCTGTGATCTTAAGTTAATTATTTGGTTTACATACTTATTTTAATTAAATGTTTTACAAGCGTTAAAATAATATTATATGTACGTTAACAGAAAGTTAGAAAATATAAAAAGATTTCTTTTTATCACAGAGAGAAAAAACTGACTGGCTGGCTTTATAAAATGGCTTTATTTTTCGTTTTTACATCAACCGTGCAGACTTTAGTTTATTCCGTTCGGGAAACAGAAACCGACATAATATAGGTTAGGCCGGGATACGATAGGTCACTATTTTCATTTCCTTCTGAATTTCCACTTTTTTCGCTAACTGCACACCTTTTTCGCTAATAACACTCTGAAAAATCCCCCACTCTTTTTTCACTTCTTTTTTTAAACCTTTATCAAACACACACATTCATACCGGACTACACGCATGAAAATACAGCCATTGGCTCTAATACACTAAACAGAAAAGGGGTTTTCATTTAAATATTCATGAAAATATAAAATTCTCTTTTCTGATAATTTTGTCGTTGATTCGGGTCTTTTTTCGACAAATAATCTTTACTCGTTTGATAAATTAAATGAAGTAACATCCAATTTACTTTTATTAGACTAATTCAACAGCTGCGATTCAACTGAAAATAAATTCAATGTAAATATAATAAATAAAATAAAATTGGTGTATATAATAGATTACATTTATCAATAAATAATTTATACTTCTGTTCGTTTAACTAGATAAAATAAGCAAATCTGCGTATGTGATTCACTTATTCTTTATGAAATCTCCAAAAATATAACGAATAAAACTTTGTAATTTAGTATGTAGGTTACTTTTGTTAAGAAAGATTTATTTAAAGTCGCATCACCAGTTTGCTTATTAGCGACTACGTTGGGTTTTGTAATTAGAACGGTGTGTTTTGACTTGTGATAATTTTTTGACCCTACCCGGGAATCGAACCTAGGACCTCCGCCTTGTAGGCTAGTACGCTAACCACTACGCTACGGAGGCGACCGACAACTTATTCAGGGAATTGTAGATTAAGCATTACAAACACTTTAAATTGTAACTTAATAGCAATATTGGCCAATAAAAATGAAAAATTTCGGCTGGAAAATGATAATTAGAATTACTCGTAAAATATAGCTTATTAATAGACCTGCAGAATTTTTAGTAAAGAGATTTACAACATATAACCCCAAATTTTGTATTCAAACTTGGATAACACTGGATTTATTATTTTTTCGTTTTTTTTATTATAATTAGTTATTTAGTATATATTATAACTAGCTACATTAGTTTTATATATATTTTTCCTTTTCAGTTTATAGCTTTAATACGCATTTTAGCGCAAAAATGTATAAAATCAAAGTTATAGAGAATTAAAAATCCTACAACTTTTAATTCAAACATTTTTTTGTATAATTTTTAGTTTAGCTATAATTATTAGTGATTTTCTGTTTTTTGTTTTCATGAAAATCTGTAAAAGAAATCGATTTTTTAAGATTTCAGCCTTTTTACGACAAAAGTGTCTATAATAAAATTTTTAGGAAATTAAAAGATCTACAACTTTTGTTTTAAGCATTTTTCTCTACGAGCCTGGAAAGAGTGATTTACCGTATGTTTAAGCCAAACTGAGGTTGGTTTTCATTTTACATCATTCACTCATGATTAAAATAAGGTTATGTTTTTTGAGGTTAGTTTTTTTTGTTTATTTCTGGTGTTTTATAACTAATGTTAGGTTATATTGTTAATTATTTGCATTGGCAAGAGAAAGTTGTGTGAGTGTTTCACACCAGATTTTTAAAATATTAATTTAGGAAATGCAGAGAGTACCAAACGAACTATAGTAAATATTTTATCAGGTTTAATACATTATATCCCTGAGAAAATGTTCCTTATGTTAACATTTAGTTATATAGACATTCCGGGTCCCCTTAAATTTGCGGCTAAACCACCGAATATGATTAAGGGGTAAATCTTCCTAGTTATACAATGTAGTATACAAACCTAGTTATACAAATATTACAGAACTAACATTATTAAATCGTAAACTGTGTAAAACGTTCCTTTCATAGCTAAACAAAATGATGAAGAAGTAAACAATGTTACGTAGGTAGTATTCTTTTATCTTAATAGTTAATCCTCTTCTAGAAATCGTTACACAGTCTCAAGTGTTTTAGTTAAAAAAAGGATAATGCTTTCATGCACTCTGGTTTAATGCGTCGGCTATTGTGTGTTCGTGTGTGTGTGTGTACTGTATACCACAAAATAAAACCAAGTGTGTTTGTACGTATGTGTTGTACGCTATGCGTGCATGCCTTATACATACGTTCGCGTGTTCACTTAGAAAAGTAGTAAACTTAAAAATTAATGTAACGTTGATTCAACACGAAATTCACAATTTCTCTTTCTTTTCAAATAGACTGTACTCAATCCCTTGTTACCGACTTTATTTTTAGGTAATTCTTTAAATTATTGTATTTTTAATTTTAACTTAATCCCCCCCCCTACCTGTTTTCTTTTATTTTCTTCGTGCAATATTAATATTTAGATTTTAACTCTATTAACACCTACACATTTTTATGAAAAATAATCCTTTTTCTTCATTAAAATTTTCATTATAAATTTTTTCCTTAAATTTTACGTTTTATTAATATGCTAATCATAAATAATATATTTATTTAAAAGATGACTTCATTTATTTCCTGTGTAATAAATGGCGACTCAATCCAATATTTTACGAAATTAATTTTCGTTTTGTTGTATAGGTAAACCATTTCAATAACAACGTCCGTAAAACAGGACGTCGATATATTTTACGCAGTGACATCCGGTTTACCGGACGTGCGTAAGTTATGCAAAAAGTGCAAACGTCCAATGGCCCCCCTTAGCGCAATGCATAATTATAAAATTTATTAACCGTTAAAGAGTTCAAGTAACGGAAATTTTTCAGAGATTGATCAAGGACGCATGTGTTTGCCTGGCATAAAGAATTCAAGGAAGAGCGAGAACATGTGGAAAATCAGCTACACGATTGCCGTCCTCGGACCAGCATTACAAACGAAAACCGTCGTACGGTTGGAGAAATTCTTGAAAACGATCGTCGGGCGAGAGTATCAGAAATTGCAGAACAGGTTGGAATAAGTCATGGAAGCTGTCAAGCGATCATTTAAACAATCTGCAGATTCGTAAAGTGTGTGCTAGATGGGTCCCTCGTCTTTGACCAAAAATCAGAAGTTGAGAAGTTTGGAGGTCTATCAAAAGCTTACAAACTACAGGAAATGCACTGGACTTCAGTTGATCATCCTTCTTACAGGCCGGACTTATCGTCTTGCGACTTCCATTTATTTGAACCGCTTAAATAAGCTCTAGGAGGCAACGATTTGAAGACGACGAAGGCTTGGAGGGATTTATGAACATTTGGCTCCTGACGCAACCAGCTTTATTCTATGATGCTTCGATAAAAAACCTTCCTTCTCGCTGGTAAAAGTGTATTTCTAAAGCGGGAAACTATGTGAGAAAATAAACTGTTAGTGTCTTTTGTTTATCAATGAATGAATTAAAACAAAAATAACATCTTGTTTTTTTTTATTCACCTCGTAATAAAGCAACCCATTGTTTTTCTAGCTATTATTGGAATCACAGTAATGCGAGCTTCCTGCAAATGCTGGAATGTCAGATTTGTTTCTGTATCCAATTTATTACATTAATCAAGGCAGTTTGCTCGGGCTAAATTAAAACTCTGCTCGATCATCGTTGTCGTTTCACTAATTTATCAATCACGTGTACAAATAGTCCTGTTATATCATAATATAGTACTATTCATGATGGCTTCCAAAATTAAAAATTAATATTTTCTTTATTTTTTCAGGTGAGTTTGCGTCAAATGAACTAATTGTGCACCATATATATTACAGAATGGTAAGAAATTATTTTCTTAAAAATATTTAAAAAATGTTTTTAGTACTGTTAACTTTCTTCAACTGCAATTAGTTAAAAGTTGATTCTTTATCTGAAAAGGAAAACTAACTAATTCAGTTTACTTTAGACGAACCCTGTTGAAAATTTTCTTTTCTTTTTAAAGTTCTTTCAATTAACAAACTATTTATCCTTTTATAAAAAGTAAAATGTAAATGTGTATAGAATTTTAAAAATACGTTGTTAAAGATTAATTTAAAACCAAAATATTTTTTGTTTAACCCATTTATATTACCTTCCTTCCTCTACTCAGCTGTTATTATGAAACTGAAGTCTGTTTCTGAACTTACGACAATTTCATAAATGGATCGTGATGAATATTTTTTTGAATAAAATTTTACAGGCTCCCCTGAATGGTTTTATATGAACTGAAATTGTACTCTATATTTTATTTTGTTCTTTTTAAATATTTGTAAAGATTTGATCAAATGAATCTTAACTCAACAAGGCTATTGAGCTTAACTCTTTTTATTCTTCTTCTGAAACTTTTCTAAGTCATTTCTTAGTCATAAAGAATCATTTTTTCTTAGTCATTAAGGTCGTTTTGAACTACTATTTCTATATCCATCTCTTCTTAGGTTTACCAACATCTATCTTCCCTTTTGGAGCTTACCAACAGACTTTCAGGTATATCCTTTAAACTAACGTCCTAACCGTGGGCTATTCCCAACATTTATAAGATTATTTTATCTTCTCATTCAAGTTGGATGTACTTAATTCTAAATTTACATCTTCACTTCTTATTCTAGCCAACTGAGTACCTCGTTTTGTCCATCGCTACAGCCTCATCTCAGCTGTCTGAATTTTCCGTTCATGTGACTTCCTAGTTATTCATAACTCACTTTTATGTATAAATAACCTGGGTTACCGTAAATTAATATATTACTCATACCATATTATATTAAACTTTTCTTGTAAATAAAATGATCGTACCGCGAAGAAAACTCGTGAGGAGCTACTATAATGTTCAGTTTTTTGTAGACAAAATTGAGTTCTATAGAACAAAACCTTACAACTCTTAATTTCTATTGAAAACATGCTTATCAGCATGCCCAGTTCTCTGAAAAGTATTTACTTTCCACCTGCAAATGACACCTTCACTTTATTCACCACAGGGTCTGGTTGTGTAGTGAAATTCATTACTCTCAGAGGAGATAACTATAGTGTCATTTACACCTCAACCTTTCTGTTTTTAAATAGTCTTTCTCCTCTTATACCTTTCAAGGATTAGACATCTCTGCCTGTTCCGGGCCTCTTAAATTTCCCCATCTCTTTCCTGGACGTCCTCTTTCTCTCGTTCCCTACAGTTTATAACCTAGAGTTTCCTTAGCTATTCTATCCTGCCTCATTCTTTTCACATGCTCCAACCACTGCACCCTGTCAAGAGTGGTAGAAGATGTTAAGTTCTTTCCTTAACTCGGTATTCCTGTAACGATTTCTACTGCTACGTTCATACGTATGTCCAAGAAATTTTATTTCAAATGTTTGCAATATAGTGTCCTCTCGCTTTGATAGCTCCGTTTCACAAGTTTCACTGCCATAGAGTAGGGTCAGCACTGCTATTGTTTTATAAAATCTCAACCACGTGTTTTTGCTGGTACTATTTTTTAAGGTTTGGTGGGTAGTAATACCCCATATGTACACTAAAATCGGTGCATCTTATTGTAAGCATCTTTAACCTGTTGGTATATATAATGTCTTAAATAGTTCAGTCATTTAAATGGGTGACTATGTGATATAAACAGAACTATTTTTGTAGCCCTGAAACCAGCAGATAAAGTGCAATTAATTTAACACTCCACCTGCTCGTTACAGGGATATTTATGATGTATAAACTAAAAAAACCATGTGGTATATTATATAATTCGCTGTACTTTGCTCGTACTCATTCACAATAATGTTTTCAATAGATACCACATTAAAACTTTTATAAAAAGTGGTTTTACAACAAAATTTAAATCGAAATCGAAATTTAGTAGATTTATAAGGGAAATTAACAGGGTTCTTCTCTCAGAGTGCCTCTTCGTTACGAAGATTGGTGACCATGATGGCAATGTTTACGCAACTGGTAGCTATCCAAAAGAGTTCTTCTGAGCTTTTGTTAAACTATACTCTTAAGTTGGCCAACCATGAAATACTTCTGCGTCCTGGTTCCTTTCCTTGCAGAATGCGTTAGAGCAATTCATACCTGCTCTCATCTCGCATGAAATGACCGAGATATTGCAGCTTTCGCGCCTACACTATGCTGACCAATTCCGCTGCCTTGTTCATTCAATGTAGCATTTTAGCATAAGTAATTTTCTGCGTCCAGGATATTCGCAGCATTCTCCTTTCAGCCAAAGTTCAAACGCTCTCAATTTGTTAAGTGTTGCTTCTGTTAGAGTCCTGGCCTCAACTCCGTACATAGGACTGAGAACACATAACATTTCATGAGTCTCGTTTTAGAATCAAGGGTTAGCAGGGTTTTTTATTTGTTTGTAATTTGTAATTTGTATCGTTATTTCATTCTGTATTTCATAATTATGTAAAAAAATTTAATTGTGTATTAATTTCTTCATAGCATGTAACTATTATATAAATTTCTGTTAACCAGAATACAAAAAGTATATGTACATAAACGACTATGCAAATATTTGGACTATTATTATCGTGGTAAGGGAATAAATGGGGTAATTTTATAAAGAGATATGAAGAAGATGATGCCATTCAACCACTTGAACGCCCTTTATTATTCTGCTTACACTCCCAGATAGGCCCTTAAACTTTTTCTATAACCTAATCCAATCTATACAATCTGTCTTGTGTACATGACAACCCTATTTAATGCGATTTTTTTCTTTCTATTTTTCGTCATACAATTTGTGCTTGCCTTTTTCATTGTTATATTCATAAAATGATTATAGGTTTACAATCTTGTTTACTATATAATACTGTTTTTAATAATAATACTTTTTGTTAATACTGGTTTCATTTATTTTCTTTAGTTATCAATTCCGAGATTGGTTGGCATCTGCTTGCAATGTCGCTTTTTCTTAATTAAACTTTTCATTTATTACCCAAATTTTTATTTTTTATAATATAGTTTATATTATTTGATGTAATAATAAATTATATTTATTTATCTACTTTAATCTTAAATTTTCTGTAATAATGGTATACTGCAGCATTCATTAGTTATATTAAGTATTGTAATCGATTTCTTCCTCTGGCTTTTTTATACCTTCCAGATAACCTTCTATTTGTTTTGTTACTTTTACGTGTTAAGATATGGCCAATTCATTATGTTTTTTCTTTTTCATCAATTTTTACAATGATCTTCCTTTTTTAATATTATTTCATTCGTATTCTCTCAGTCCTTTTGATTTTAAAGCGTTCCCAATAATAGCACAATTCAAAATACTTAAATATTAGAATAGAGTATAGTACGTTTGTTTTAGGAAGAAGCTTGTAAGGGGCGGGCGAGTAGGTAGAGTAGGGATAGTTTCAAAGGGGCAAGTGTTGTCTCCTTCTCACTTAATGATCATTCCCTCTCTTTCTAACCGTATACTATGTTACAACTACGAGGTGCTTCCTCCACCACTAAACAGAACAGCTCAGCGGCACACAGCGTTGTAGGGAAAGCTTCTAGCTAGAACAAATGACCTGTAGCTCCATATTTCGAGTCATCTGGATCTTCCAAAATGTATTCTAGTTTCATGCTATTTTCATTTGCTTCTATAATAGCTGGTAATCATTTTCTGTACAATAATAAAAAGATTTTGAGGATATACTCTTCCTTCTTTAATATTCTTTCATTTGTATTCTCTCAGTTAAGGTTCATGGTGGCACAAAACAATTTTTTATCTGTGACACCGTTCCCTATTGCTTGGAAATCATAGGCCATTCTTACATATTTTTATTAACTTATTTTTGCGTAGTTGTCAAGAAGTCCAGAAAGAATATGATGTACTATATGCTAAACATTTTATATTTAATTTGCAACCTAGGAATATTTTACATTGTCTATATTCTTCAATATTGTAACATTGCCGGATGCATCACAGTGAGTACAACTTACACTATTTTGATTAGCATTTGATCAAATATCAATATATACAGCAATATTTGCATTAGTTTCAAAGTTTGTAAACTTATAATACCAGGAGAAAGTTTGGCTGAAGCGGTTGAAACATTATTTACTTTGTGTTGTTGATAGGTTAGGGCTAACATCTCATTCATGTAATTTAGTTTACAAATCGGTGCATGTGCCCGAGAAAATATTTGCTAAAAAATTAATCTGGTGTGAAACACTCGCATGACTTTCTCTTTCCAATGCAAATAATGATGAACGTAGTGTGTGAGCACGCACTGTGCGCGCGCGCTCACATACATACAAATCGATGGAAACATGTTTTTTTGGGCGTCTGAAAACGTATATATCCGGTAAAAAGCCGATTTCAAAAAATCGACATGGAAACAATACTTTCGTTCCTATATATTCATACACGAGAACCATATTTTTCTTTTTACAAAAAGAAGCAGAATATTCTAAATAAATTTTAGAATTAAAAGAAAAATCAACTTCCATCGATTTTTGCTCGTCCCTTTTTTAGTGCTTGTTTAGCCACAATGGACCACTTTAGTCAATTTTTAAGCTTTCAGTCTCTTTTTGACGTGATATTCCCTCATGTCCTGAGCACGCTTCTGTTTGGCTGCTTCTGAAAATTCCTTCTATTATATTCTCTTTTCTGTGTCGTAAGCCGATGGTTGTGGTCCTTGATGACCTGTTTGTATTTGGGTGATTTTTCCGCCAGATCTTCGTGAGTTAGTCCAAGTTCTTGTTAATCCCTTTTGATTTATTTGTGCCACATGTATGCGTTACCAATGTCCGTTTATTGTCTCATTGCATGGTCAATTATTCTGCGTAAATATCTGGTGTTTGGTGTTCTTAGTACCATAGTACTATAGTACTATGATACCATAGTACCATAGTACATGTAGTAGTATATGTCCAAAGTACGACAGTCGTTTCTTGCGCATGGCCACTGTTATCGGTTCTATGTCTCTGTAGACTTGACCGTCAGGTAAAAGTCTGTTGCGATTGTCTACCTTGTGATTCTTGTTTATGCAAGTTCTGACTATTTTGCGTTCTTCTTTTCTGCAGGTTTTCTTTGATTCCTCCCCCGTCTACCCACGCTAGGGTTTCGCTGCCGTACAAGATTTTGGTTCTTAAAGTCGTTTTATAGTGGTTAATTTTTGGGTTTACTGATAGTGATTTTTTTATTGTATGTATTCCGTGTTAACACTTGTCCACTTCTAAGTTTAGCGATCCGGTCATCCCAGCATATCATCCCTACTCACCTTAAGAATTACACAAAAATTATTTTTTAACTGGAAAAATATGCATTAAAAAAATCCAAAACTGATTGCCGTTAAGTTAATGTTTATATCTAATCTTGTAACTCTATTTTTGTCTTTCTGGTCAGTTTGTATTTCCCTGCTATCTATCATTTAAGCTTCATTTGTTTAGTCTTTCCACTTAATATAATATTCGGTCAAATGAAAATCTATATTTGAATAAAAATTTTATTTATAGAATAGTGAAAACGAAGGTTTTAATTCAAGTTTTCATTTGACTCGTCCCTTACAAACTTTCCGCTATCGCGTTTCCATTTTAACAGATCTGGTTTAGTTATCCATTTGGAATCAAATGGCCAGTTCCAAGCAAATTTTAATTACAAAACTTCAAAGTGTTTGACATATTCATTTAGGTTCTCATTCCTTTTTCAATATTCTACAATTTTAGAACTATATTTTTCCAAAAATCGTAAAACAGGAATTAAATTTATTTTTTAGATCGATTGATTTACCTGAAACTTACGTAACGTCATTAATTTTGAAAACCTACACAAATTTCTTCCTACAGAAATTTACATTGATATGTTTATAAAGATTAATAAAAAACCTTTTTAACAAATAAGTTGTTCTTTTAGTAGATCAAGAGGCAGTATTTTGGAGCTTCAATAATGGACATTTGCGTGAAGTCCGGGTTATATATTCGTACTTATATATTGTATCATAAAAATTTCTAGATATTTTAAACGCTGTTCTCCCAGTCTATTTACATGAGTGAAACGCTTTTAAAGTTTTATAGAGGTTTTTTGTAAGTTACATGTATTGAATTCAAACAAGAAACCTACGGATTAGGGCGCTAAATCAGATAATTTTTCAGGGTATCCACAGAAAAGACTAAAACCATGTAAGGACATGGCATTGTCCGTAAATCATTCGTTTAAATTTTACTTATATTAAAATACAAATTTATTCTAATAACATTTATTTTCATTTGGAATACTGTGAGCTTGATTGGGTGGGGCGCTCTTCTTCTTCTTTTCTTCGTCTTTTTCTCCTTTTCCTCCTCAACCCTCCAAATCCTCCTCCTCCTTCTCTGCTCCTTTTCCTTTTTCACCTTCTTATTCTCTTTTTCCTTCTTCATCTCCTTCTTTTCCTTTTTCTCCTCCTTCTTCTCCTTCTTCTTCTTCTGCTTGTTCTTCGTCTTCTTCTTCTTCTTCTTCTTCTTCTTCTTGATTCCAGGACCTATAACTGAATCCACCGAGCCTAACTTTTGGTTGCTCCAGACTAGAAGATAAAGTTCCAATTTCTCTGCAACTTTTTTCCAGTCTAGGAATCCTAATTAAAAACATTCTTTGAAGATTATTGGTTCATTTTTGGTGATTTTTCCATAATTGTCTCCTTAAGAGAACTGATCTTCGAGAACTGATCTAAGAGAACTGATTCTCTTAAGAGAATCAGTTCTTAAGAGAATTGATTCTCTTAAGAGATCAGTTCTCTTAAGAGAACTGTTCTTCGTGAGTTAGTCCAAGTTCTTGTTAATCCCTTTTGATTTCTTTGTGCCACGTATGCGTTACCAATGTCCATTTTCCATCTCATTGCATAGTTAATTATTTACAGCTAGGTCACACGAATGATGGCATGAATGATTCACTAGCTAAATCTTACAGCTAGGGTATATTCTCATTTCTAAACCTATCCTGTTTACCACAGCAATTTAACGCTCCTCAAAAAGCTTATCTTTGCAAACTGTATGGTATTCTCATACTTCGTCTTTTACACCCAGGCCTCACTGTCATGCGTCAATTGTGGGACAACCAGTGTCGTATAGAAGGTATCAGTTCGGGGTCTTTTATCATAAATTCCGACGTATTGTACCGCACAAATTCTACTTAATGTTAGTACTTTTTCTGGTACATCATTACCCTGGTGGGCTTTATTAAGTAAAGCGAGTGAGGTGGTTTACAATTGTCTTCTTCACTGAGTGGAAAAGTATGCCAGACCCTTCGAAAAGCATCTACTCTCCACCATGCAAATGACACCTTCCCTTCATTCACCACATGGTCCGACTGTATAATGAAATTACTTTCAGAGGAAATAAAGCTTGACTAGTGTCTTTTACGTCTCTACCTCTTCTGTTCTTAAATATTTCAGTTATATAATTGGCTGACTATGTGATAAGAAACAGAACTATTTTGTGTGGCCCTGAAGCTAGCAGATCGAGTGCAAATAATTTAACGCTCCAACTACCCCTTATGGAAATTAAAATTGTATTATAGAAAGCAATAATTAAATTAAACATTTTATATTTCATTAATTAGCCAAAACTGTAGGGAATTAAGACTTACTTTTGACTAATGGCTTAAACAATAATTGATTAATTTAACAAAGTGCTTTACTTGTAAGTTAACAGTTGAAAATTTCTTCTACTTGCTGGTTTATATGATTCTTTTATAACGTATAGGGGTATGAATTCAGAATGTTTATTGTTAATATCCAATAAACAATTATTTTAATTTAATTTCGTATTCTCAATTACGTTCTGAATTAACTTTATTACAGTGGTTTTAAATGGCACCAGATGCGTTATTACCAGAAAATGTAGACGGTTGGGAATATCGTGCATTTGCGACATTTGCATGACAATGTACGATACAGACTGATCTTTATTTATTCCCCACCAGGGACCGTATCTAAATGGTCTTAGAAACCAGGTCAGTTTGGAAAACGCGAAGTATTCAACTCTTTTATTCCAGCCTTACAGTATAATTTATTTGATTACAGGATTCAGCATTTGATAGCCCCACAAATCTTCAAATTTAAATAACTACGTTGAATTTAAAAAATAAACAGTTTTACCTTCTCTATATCAGTACAAAAACGGTTTTAGTTTTACTAAAAATTTTAAAATCGATTTCTTTGTCATAATTAACAGAAGTATCTACTGAAATGACTAAAAGTTTTTCAATTAAAAATATAATCTTTTAAAGTTTTATATCATATCAACAAATTGGTCATCACCATCAGCGACTATGGCATATTATGGAACTAGAACGGTAGTTTTGACTTCAGACCGTAGCCGGGAGCCGAACCCGAGACTTTCCGATTTGTAGACTATTACACTAACTACTATACTCCATGAGGACAACACAGTTGTCCTCATGGAGCAGTAGTAGTTAGTGTAATAGTCTACTACTCCATGAGGACAACTGTTGTCCTCATGGAATATAGTAGTTAGTGTAATAGTCTACAAATCGGAAAGTCTCGGGTTCAGCTCCCGGCTACGGTTTGAAGTCAAAACTACCGTTCTAGTTCCATAATCTACCATAGTCGCTGATGGTGATGACCAATTTGTTGATAGCAAATTATTAAATTAATAAAACATAAAAATTTATTAAAATTAATTCACAGTTACTGTGAACGTCTTATTTAGTTTAAAAACTCCTCCAAAAAAAGTTTATAACTCAAAACTATAATATACATATGATTTCAGAATTTTCTTTTAGAAAAATCTGAACAGCTTAAGTTGTTTAAAGATTAAGATATAAGATTCGTCGAAAAAACTCGAGTTCTGTCGTCTATGATTTGTACATATAAAATCAGTAAGATCAGATCCCAAAATATGAAGAATTATTTGAGAAACGTAAGAATCTGAAAATCAAACCAAGAAGGATTTCTAAATTTTATTCAAGTGGTCCAATTGGGCCGTAAGAACAAACAAAAAATGCTTTCGGAATTGTACTCTGTTGTTCAAATTCTAATGAAATTCCTCCTTGGTTTCTTACTACCTAACTTATTTTAAATAGAATTGCTAACCAACTAGAATACAAATATTAGTTCCGCTGACATTGTCATAATTATTAAAACTTGATAGCCTCCCGCAGCGGGGAGTAATATACGAATTGTAAAACCATTTCAGAAAACTTAAACTTATGAAAAATAACATTATTTAATTCCAAAGTAGTAATTTACAACAATGTAATAAAGTTTGTCTTGAACCAACCATCAAAGAGTACACATGAGTTTTTACTTGCTCTTGCCTGTATGAATACTGTATATAGGAAGGAAAGTATTGTTTTCGTGTCGATTTTTCGAAATCGAGTTTTCACCAGATCTACACGTTTTCAGACCCCCTGAACACAAAAAAACGTGTTTTTAGTCATTGGTCTCTCCGTGTTCGTGTGCGTGTGTTTGAACAGAAACCTCAAGCTCGGAACAACGTACGAACTTTAAACTTAAGTTTGGTATCCGACACTAACATTTTCATTTAAATCGGTCAACTGGAAGTAGTAGTTTATTGTATAATTTTTCAGATTTTTGCGAATTTCTCAAAAACGGCTTCTACAATTTTTTAAAAATCGCCTCATTTACTACATTTTTATACTCTACAAGATAAGGTAGGCTCAATGTCTGCTGAAATTCTTGGGAAGTTGTTTTCTCGTAAAAATATATTTTTAAGATCGCGGCTTTAATATGCAATTTAGAGATCAATTATTGTCTATTTAAAAGTTATAGAGAATTTAAAACACTACAACTTTTATTTAAAATATTTTTGTATAACGCTTAGTTAAGCGGTAATTAGCGATTTTCTGTTTTTTTTTCTCACAAAAACGTGTAAAAATCGATTTTTTAAGATTGCAGCCTTAGCATTTTACGACAAAAGTGTACATGATCAAATTTAAAGGAAATTCGAAGATCTACAACTTTTATTTAAAGCATTTTTCTCTGGTGAGCCTAATTTAGCGTGAAAGAGTGATTTTCCGTATTTTTAAGCCAAACTGAGGTTGATTTTCATTTTGCGTCTTTCACTCGTGATTAAAATAAGATTATGTTTTTTGAGGTTAGTTTTTTGTTAATTTCTAATGTTTTATTACTAATGATTATATTGGTAATTATTTGCATTGGCAAGAGAAAGTAGTGTGTGTTTCTCATCAGATTTTTGTTTTATTTCATGTAATAGTATATTTAATGTTATTAAGAAATGTGTGTTAGCGGGATTATTTAAAAATTATACAGAACTACTACACGTTGTATTTAGTTACACAAATCTCTCCTAATAGATTGTTGTTGAGTTTTGCATCATCCTATCCTCAGTTTTTATTGGAAACGTTATACCGGTTAGCCAAACTGAAGCTTTAGCTGAGTCATAGTTCTTGCATTAAAATTGGTTTGACAAAGGATTTATAGGGAAGTATTTTCATATGAAGAGTTAATTACTTTTTAGACAGAAAACTTTTTTTATGTACGACTGAATTCTTTCTACGAGTATTATATTGTTAAAGGTTTTATAGAGCATTTAATCAGAATTCACTTAACTCGCAACAATTAAAATAGATATCTTACATTTACCTACTTAAAATAGGTTAATACCCTACTTTTGAAAACAATTGCTTTCATAAATATTTTCTAATGTTTTATACGTCAACTCGGAATATTATTTTTCGCATTATAACCCCAGTAAGCTTCTAGATGTCATGTCATATATTATGCAACAGGTCGTATGTTCGTTTGACGTTGACATTTTGTTTTATAAACGGATGTCACTGTTTTATATTGATTTTTAATAATTTCATTTGAAACGTTTATTATTCTGTGGTTAATTCAGTGTGGAATTATTAGATACTATAAATTCGTGTAGGTGGCCAATTTATGTTCCTTGAGTATTTAATTCACAAATTAGCATTTTATAAAAATTCTTGAAGTTACGGTTTTTGTTTAATACAACTGTGTAGGTTTTTATGTAGGCGTAATTTTCAGCGACGTTTCTTTTATTTAGTTTGTTTAAAGTTTCGTCATGGGCTGGATCATTAGCGACTACATTGGGTTATTCAACTTTATAATTTAGAATGGTTTAATGTTATAAATATTCAGCCTCTAACTAAAATTCTATCTCCGAAACTTCAACTTAGTAGTCGAAAGCCCTATCGACAAGTTCATGGAAGCAGTCACATGAATTTAAATTAATTTCATAGAATTCACTTGAAACATTTTTTCACTTATGTGTTTGTGTATGTTTATGTTTTATTGTCCATAACAGGCAGGTAGAATGTTAAATTATTTTTGCACTCGATCTGCTTGTTCCAGGGCTACAAAAAATTGTCCTGTTTCTTATCACATGGTCAGCCAAATATGTGACTGAATCATTTAAGAACAGACGAAGTATCTCCTCTCAAAATAATGAATTCATTATACAGCCAGACTCTGTAGTGAATGAAGTGAAGGTATCATTTTCAGGTTGGAAAGTAGATGCTTTTCTGAGGGTCTGGCATGCTTATAAGCATACTTATTCACTCAGCGAGGAAGACACTGGTAAACCCCCTCACTCCTCGTTTTACTTAGTAAAGCCTCTAGAGGTTTAAACCAGCCTTTCGGCTGATGACCTAGACAACAAAAACTAAAACTTTGTTTCATTAGGTATACATCTGAAACAGATCTAAGAAAAATACCCTGAAAGTATCAAAAAAACTATTTATAATTATAAATTTCATCAACTTTTTCAATAATCTTTTTCATTAATTTTTTCAGCTCAAATAAGCCGTCACATTATAAGGATGAGAAATATTTTGCAGAGCTTCCAAAGTTAGTTTCTAAAATTGATAAAATGTGACGCTTGATTTACTAGGAACAGCGAAATGCGTGATCTAATGAATGTGCCGGCAATTCTAGACGAAATAAATAATTTAATGAAAAATATAATTTGTAACTACGTAACTATGTTACATGCGTCTCAATTTTCTGTGCTGCACCTTCGGACAAAAGCCATGACATTAGATTGCTAAAACATTTTTTATGTCTGATGTTATCTAAGTAAGATATGTACGTAGGTGATGATGTGATATGATATAAAAGTGAAAATTTCCAGACCTAACCGGAAATCGAACCCGGGACCTCTGGTCTAGAAGCTAGTTGTGCTGATCACTACACCAAAAGACTGGCCTTAATTTTTTATTTTTTCAATGAAGTTCAAATGTACAAAGCAGTCATTTATTTTATTTTTTATGTTTTATAGCGGTATTATTGAGTACGCACTCCTAACGTCATTTCATGTATAAAAATATTTACTCATAGTTACTTTTGGCTGATTTTAAACGGAACAAATGAAGGTTAAAATGACTAGAAATTTTACGAAATCATGTACGCACAACTTGTCTTTTTAAAGATGCCATTAATAGGAACTTTAAGAGGTGATAGCCTACTAACCATAAGCACATGTGACATACTTTTTATGTTTCTGTTCAGAGGAAAAATCCATTTTGTACTTTCTCTTGCCTACATGAATACATATAATAGGAAGAAAAGTATTGTTTTCATATCGATTTTTCGAAATCAAGTTTTCAGACCCCCTGAACCCAAAAACCATGTTTTTAGCGATTGGTCTGTGTGTGTGTGTGTGTGTGCGCGCGCGCGTGTGTGTGTGTGTGAAGAAAATAGCTCAAAATGGAACATTGTGCGTACTTGAAACTTGAAATTTAAGTTAGGTACTACTACCGGACCCGACACGAATATTTTCATAAAAATCGGTCAACCGAAAGTAGTATTTTATTCGTGTAATTTTTCAGTTTTTGCAATTTTCTCAAAAAACGCCTCATACGATTTTTTTTAAATCGCCTTATTTACTACATTTTTTATGCTCTGTAAGATAGGATAGGTGCCACGTCTGTTGAAATTCTTGGGGAGGCTAAACTCTTGTAGAAAAAAATTGTTTTTTAAGTTTGCGGCTTCAATATAAATTTTAGCGCAAAAATGTATACAATAAAAGTAGTAGAGAATTTAAAAACCTACAACTTTTATTTCAAACACTTTTTTTGCATAACGCGTAGATTAGCGGTAATTAGCGATTTTCTGTTTTTTTTCACGAAAATGTGTAAAAAAATCGATCTGTTTTTAAGATTTAGTCTTAGTATGCATTTTCGGACAAAAGTGTATAAAATCAAATTTATAGGAAATTAAATGATCTGCAGTTTAAATAAGCATTATTGTCTACAGAGCCTAGTTAGCATGAAAGAATGATTTTCCGTATTTTTAAGCCAAACTGAGGTTGATTTTTATTTTGCATCATTCATTCATGATTAACATAAGGTTATGTTTTTTGTTTATTTCTAATGTATTATTTTTACCAATATTAGGTTATTTGGTTTATTTTTTGCATTGGCAAGAGAAAGTTGTGTGAGTGTTTCACACCAGATTTTTTTTTAATGATACCGTTTAATTTTGTCTTATTTGAATAAAGAAAAATTTAGTTGAATAAATATTTTATAGTCTGTACGTAAACAATTCAAAGATATATTGGAAATCAGTTTCCTGACTTACTTGGTAAAGTAAATTTAAAGATTTATGAAGAAACTTTAGCGTTTAGTCACTCGGTAGTGACAAACTTGTAACAATTTCATGCATGTACTACTTAGTGTTTCGTTTAGAATAATTTGATTTATGAAAAATAGTTTTTTTAAAAAAAATAAAAATCTGGTGTGAAACACTCACACAACTTTCTCTTGCCAATCCAAATAATTAACAATATAACCTAATATTTTAGTAATAAAACATTACAAATAACTAAAAAACTAACCTCAATAAACATAACCTAATTTTAATCATGAGTGAAAGACGCAAAATAAAAATCAACCTCAGTTTGGCTTTAAAATACGGGAAATCACTCCTTCACGCTAAACTAGGCTTTGTAGTAAAAAATGCTATCTCGTGACCTTTTCTCCCTTACTAGCGCGACCCTCTAGCAACGTTTCCAAACGTTCACACCGAGCTAGTTTACTAGAGTTAGTCAATCACGTGCCCTTTTTTCCCCTACTGTTGTTGTTTAGGTCAACAGCCGAAAGGCTGGTTTGAACCTCTAGAGGTTTTACTAAGTAAAACGAGGAGTGAGGTGGTTTACCCATGCCTTCCTCACTGAGTGAAAAAGTACGCTTATCAGCATGCCGGGCCCTCTGAAAAGCACATATTTTCCACTCTGTAAATGACACCTCACTTCATTCACCACAGGGTCTGGCTGTACAATGAAATTCATTACTTTCAGAGAAGATAACTCTGATTAGTGTCTTTTACACCTCTACCTCTTCTGTTCTTAAATGATTCAGTCATTTAATTGACTGACCATGTGATAAGAAACAGAACTATTTATTTTAGCCCTGCAACAAACAGATTCAGTGTAAATAATTTGACACTCCACCTGTCTGTTATGGGCAGTTTCCCCTACTAGCGCTAGTAAAATTAAACATGTTCAAAGTCACTAGCGCTTTAACTAAACTAGCTGCTAGTTGTTCGTTTCCACGACGCTAGTACTAGCTGCTAGTCTACTAGCGTTGTTGGAATGACGCTAACATAGCTAGCATAGTTTATGTTAGCTAGCAGCTAAAACGTCATTTTGTGTATGTGTGTGCGCGTTTGTTGGAGTATACAGTGATTTAGCAGCTACACAATTTCTGTTACGTATTTATTTAAAAACAATTTATTACAACCGTTTCGTGTGCGAAACAACGCGGGGCTTGCTAGTAACTTATAATTATTATCGAGACCCTGGTCAGGAATCAAACCCGGGCCTCCGCTTTGCAGCGTAGCACGCGAACCAATGCTAAAAATCCCAACTCTGTTGCCCATAAAAATTTTAGATTACTGGCTAGATCTAAATATCTCTTCCCTTTAAACTTCTCTCGTCTTTTGAATAATAGCTAGCAGATTGAAACGATTTTAATTCGATTAAGGTGCTTTTAACATTTAAATATAGTCATAAAATTATGGAACTTTGGATTTTCTTTGTTATTTTACTAATCAGTATTTTACTCTTAATTTAGTTTTGATCTGCATATTTTATTACAACAGGTACTATAAATGTTCGTATTAAGTTTTTTCGGTAATTGTAAAGTAATTTTAGAAACTAGATATAATTGGTATACAAGTGATTATGAACTTTTATCAGCTTTGAACAGAGTGAGGTTAGGATTCCCAGAGAAAAGAACGTCAAAAAGTTTTACTTTTAACAAAAGAAAGGAAATTGGTTTACTTTTTCCTATTATACTTATATAGTACGTGCATTTCGTTTTCCCATAAATGAAGTTTCTTTTAAGGATTCTTTCTGATGGTATGAAACGTATAATGTCTGCATTAACTTCATAAAACTAGTGATTTTTTTTATTAAAAATTACTTTCCCTTCTATTACAAAGATTTAGATAACAAACGTATACTAAAAAGTGTAAAAATTAACAAAAATTTAAGCAAATTTTCCTCACTTGAGCTCCTAAACAATTAAAAAATAAATAATGTCGACTAAAATATAAATAAATTAATGTCGATTAAAATACTATTTTAGAGTGGCAAGTCATTAATTTCAGGCTAAAAATACCTTAAATACTATACGTCATAATATTAATGTTTTAAAGAACTGAACTAGGAGCTCTTATCAGGGTAGGCTACCTTTTATCTTCATGGAAGAAATAATATTGTGACACTTATCTCTAAGGTCCGTTTCGGGATCTGGGTAAATTAAATAATTAACACCATAGTTTAAAATTCAAGTATTTATTACAACTTAAAATTATCATTAAATTAATTATCTAAAATCTACAAGTAAATTACAATTAAATTACTTATAATAAATAACAAACTAATAACGATAAATAAACTTAACCAATTTACTAAATACTACTTAAAAATGATACAATAAACGTTAAGCTGTAATTCACAGTCACGTTGACCTTCTCTAACGCACTGTTACGCAGTTTGCTCACTGAATCATAGACAAGTCGAGACTTAACTGACCGTAAACAAACCGGCTGCTTATATAGGTGTGCTAATGGAGTTTTTAAGAAGGACACAGATTTTCGATGTAATAAAAGTACAAAATCCTTCTGAGGGCTTCTGTGTAAATCTTAAACTGTAACCAAATTTGGATTGAATAAAAGGTGTTACAAAAAGGCCAATTATCTAAATAGGTACTTGGCTCTCTCACAATACCCGTACAACAATATGCAAGCCTACCTGTACTACCTACATAACCATTTATAACTATTTCTTGGAAACCCTATTTATCACTCCTATTATTTACGTTAACATTTTACAAATTTCGGCCCTTCTCAATAATTCTCGAACACACATCCCTTTAGGTATTGTCCCAATTCAGATATCGTTTTGGAAAAACCGAAATTATTACGAATTACTAAGGTGGTATTATGTGGTTAGGTACCTCAAAGGGAAACCTCACAAGAATTACTATAACTTTTAAAACTTTGACGACCGAAATTTTTCATAAACGGGTTTTACGATCTTTCCAAAGTATTTTGATTAGAAATTACTCATTTATTACAAGTGTTTATTTGTAGCTTTTCAGTGAATGTATATTTTTTGTTCTCAAAAAATGTAGTGTCTTCTGGAGTTCATTTCAACATAAAATTTATTCTACTATCTCTTGTTGTTTGATAGGTTAAAGTGTTGGACAAGGCTTTTTCAAATCATGCGTCATCGAGTTGCTACGTCTTAAAAGCTTGTATCTTATGAATAAGTCGTTTTTAATTTCTCTTATTATTATATAAATCCCAAAAATAGAATAATTTCTACATAAAACCATACTCATATACGTAGTAATGCTATATTTAATCCATTCCGTTAGCCGTTAAAATGTTTATCTTCACCGGTTTTAATTTTATCTATCCAATAATGTGGAATGACTAAAAATTAAATGAATATTGTAATGCAGTTTTGAACAGAATTTCGTTTGTCTATATATGTAATCCATTTTTTTTAATCTCACACATTTAAAAGTCTTGTACAGAACGGTTTTAATTTTGTATCTTCAGTAATGTTGAACTACTCAAAATGGAATGAAAATTTGTAATGAATTTTTTTATAGAATGCCGGATATTGCCGTTTAGATAAAATAGGGTTAGATACAAAAGTTTGTTAAAAATTGTTTATTTTTGTCATACATTGAATTTTAAGAGTGTAATTTCCAAAAAGTCCGTTTTTAGACGGTTATTTACATAATAATACAACTAAGTAGCGTACAAAGTAATTTTTTGAAAAAATATTAAACCTAGTATTAGCATTCTAAAATTATCTCTAACATGTGGTATGTCTATTTTTGCTCTAGAATCCATCATCAGGATGTGATTTTGAAAAAAGTAAGAGTTTTTGGATGAATAGCAGAACCGCAAACAAATTTCATCAGAAGACCCCTTTATTTCGGAATTCTGTTATTCGGAATTTGCGATAATTCGGACTGCTTTTCGAATAAAATATGTATCCTAATGTAAATGTGTTGTTTAGGTCAACAGCCGAAAGACTGGTTTAGCCTCTAAAAGTTTTACTAAGTTAAACGAGGTGTGAGGTAGTTTACCATGTCTTCCTCACTGAGTGAAAAGTATGCTTATCAGCATGTCAGACCCTTTGAAAAGCATCTACTTTCCACCCTAAAAATGATACCTTCACTTCATTCACCACAGGGTCTGGCTGTATAATGAAATTTATTACTTTCAGAGGAAATAACTCTGACTAGTGTCTATTACACCTCTACCTCTTCTGTTCTTAAATATTTCAGTAGTATAATTGGCTGACCACGTGATAAGAAACAGAACTATTTTTTGTAGCCCTGGAACTAGCAGATCGAGTGCGAATTTTCAACACTTCACCTGCCTGTTATGGGCGAAATAGGAATGTAATGTAAAATAAAAAATATTGAATTATTTTGATTAAAATTTATCAGTTATTAAATTTTGTTCATTTACTATTATGCCTATTTTAAGTTTTCCTTGAAAAAACCAAAATCTAACATTCGCTTACAACAATGGGTCCTTTAGCTCAAATTTTCGCGAAGTATTCTATAATTTGGAACCCTTAATTCGGACTAAAGCTCCTCCATGTAGTCCGAATTAGAGGGGTCAAACTACTATTAAATCGCTAGATATTTATTTTTGGATTAACGTTTTTAAGATGAGTGCATTTTTGTATTTTTGAATCTGAGTAAACACTTGATCCACGTCAATTAATTTCAGCTAAGACCTAAAGTGTTATTGTTATATTGAAATTAGAACGCCTTTAAATGAAGAGACAGACGTACAAAGACATTTTAAAATTATTTTTATATTTTGTAATCATTTATGAAAACAACACATCTTTATTGAAAATAATATCCAACTTTTTTTTTAATTGATGTCTGACTAAAAGGATGTAATACTCAAGTATGAATATTCATTATCACGATTGTTATTGTAGAAATATCAGTTCTTTGTCATTAATTTTTAAATTAAAAGTAAATAAAATAAACGTGGAGACAAGTTTATTGTATTTACTGAAACAGAAAAATTAAGAGAATATTTCATTCGTGACATATTTTGCGCAGATAATTTTCTTCTTCGCTATTGTTCTTGCTAACTTCGTCTTCATACCTCTTTAATGTTTTCCATTCCCCATTTCATTTTTAATGACTTAAAAATAATAAAATTAAGCTCTCAACTATTTCTGTACCTACAATGAACGAGTAGATATTAATACAATGCATAGACAAAAAAATTTACAAGTTGATCTAAACAAGTAGTAAACAATGTGGAATAAATCAACATGGAATGGAAAAATTTTAATGCAATTGTACAGTTGACCAAGTTTAATATTCTTGTTTATATTGAGTCACACTTTTTCGCTAAGATTTGAGTTGTACAAAAACTATTTTGTTCATAAAACTGTAGGATATTTAATTTTTCTTAAGTTTTATCTTATGAATATTTGTCATAAAATATACTTAAAGTTGTAATTATGAGAGAAACTCAACTTTTATTTTTTTATAAAAACAAAAATAATGCGCGTTAATGAATTATTTGTATATTATGCTGAACTTATAAAAGTATACTTACTTGAAATTAAATAATTAAGTGTACAACTTTTTCGACTTCCACTAAGTTTATTTCAGCATCTAATACAGGGTGCAAGGCACCAGAAAATGATGCTCTGCTCGCCATAGGTAAGGGAAAATATTTAGTTTGCAAAAATAAAACCCAAGAATCTAAATCGATACAGTTCTGGACCGCAACGTTTTTTCGAAATATCCTCACAACCCCCCAAAAATCCTGCATATTTTTTACCGATGCCAATTTATTCGCCAAGCCATGGAAGTACTGTTCCTTTTTTAATTTAAGTACTTTTTTTATACTCATTTTTTTCCCGCAAATAATTCTTTAATTCGTCTCCTCTAAAATTAACCTATTTTGCTTTCCTATAAGTTTTACGCAGATTGCTTTTTAGTTTACAACACTCGAAATCATACCATGGTTTATTTCTTAACAAAATGCCATCTTTACTATCTCTCCTAACCATATTGGAGCACTTAGCGCCCTCCTTAATTGCATTTATGAGGTTGTCATACAGTAGTTCCGTATCATCTGTATTTTCAATGCATTGTAATTTATCTGAGTTTAACATGCATTCTGTAAAGTCGAATTTACAATCATCTAACCATGTAATACGAGCCTCATTGTTAGTACTTTCCCCCTTTTCCGCTACTATGGGTATACCGGTCTCAACTAGCAAAGGTAAATGATCCGAGCTTAGGACAAAATCCGAAATTACCATATCATTAACAAAGTTAATAAAAAATGAGTTTATCCAAACAAGGTCAATTGTACTCTTTCCATTATCATTTATAAAAGTGAAGTGTCCCGGATTGTCTCCCACACATCGACCATTTAAGACATAAAAAGTGTTATTTTCCATGATATCTACTAGTTTTTTCCCATAGCAATTTACAACTTTGTCATTTGATTCCCTATTAGGTAGCACCTGGGAAAAATCGAAAATCCGATCATCCATTGACCGGTTTAAATCACCTATTCTGCAGTTAAAATCCCCGCCCACAATTACTGGGACTGAGCTCAAAAACTCTTTATTATTTTCAAAAAAAAAAACTTCTAACTGAACTATTCCTTCACTTATATTTCCCCACCTTAAATAAACCATACCAACAACGATCCTTACATCCCTAACTACGACCTCAATAAATATAAAAAACTTGTCAATTTTAAGAATTTTAAACTTGTAACGGTTTTTAATTAACATTATTAAACCCCCACTTGCTCTACCCACCAACTTTTCTTTTTCAGCTTCTTTTTGAATTATATTATAATTAGAAAAACTATTAATCTTTGAAAGTATCTTAGTTTCCCATGTTTCACAAAAATCAATAATTTCAAATTTACTGAGTAAAATAATTTGTTCGTTATCTAAATTATAAAATTTGGAGATTCCATTACAATTCCAAAAAAATATATTAAAAAAACTTGTTTTACCTGTAAGGTGGTCCAAAGTGCTTGCAGCCCCATTTTCTTCCCCCGGTAAACTTAACTTACATTCTACACACATATCTTCATTTAAATCGCACTCACTGGCCCTAGTTGCCACACGAATATTTTTTCTCGCACTTCCCATTCCCTATTTGCTCCCCTTTCTCGGCCTCAACACACTTCCCTTTGCCTTTTTCGGTGAATCCACAGATACAGCACCCTGTGACAGCCACATTCGGACACCCGACATCGCACCAGCCACTGCATCTTCCTTTGTCGTCGGCCCTGGAAGGAAGACGTCCTTTGTCACCTGCAAGGAAGTCTCGCTGTCAACGTCACGTTCACCAAAAACGACATCTGCTGAGGTTGGATCAGCTTCCTGCGTATTTCCAACATTCCTTTTGGAACCTGGACGCCCCGGATCCTCGGTCCGCACGATCTCTGCTCCAAAAACGCCTTTAGTTCTCTGCAGCTCTTCTAGCGTAAAAAATTTTCCATTAATTAAAAGTTTATCATACTTTAATTGAGAATAGTTTCCTTCCTTCCGTGCAATTCATTTTTCAAACTACATAAGTTATTTTTTATCTCGCCGATATCAACGCTAATATCGCCCAAACATTCCAAACGATTCCAAATATCATCCAAAGTTATATTCTTTGGTGGGCCTGGATTAAGTTCTACTCCACCAATTATCAATAAAACCGATATAACAAAAACATAAAAAAACATAATTTACATATATTTAAAACACTACTTCGAAATAAACACGAAGTGACACGAGATAAATAGTGTACATTGGGGAACATGCCTACTCGGGCACGGTATACAGAGATATCGACTGGCATTGCACTAAACAAATTGATAACGGAGCGAACAATAATACGTCCTACCAGCACAACAACTCAAACGCAACTCTACTTGAAATTAAATAATTACTTGTAAAAGAAAAACAAAACATAATAAAACATTTTTACTAAATTAATTCAGAAATATGTAGTAGTAATAATAATAATAATAATAATAATAATAATAATAATAATAATAATAATAATAATAATAATTATTATTATTATTATTAATAATAATTAATATAAATAACAATATAAATTAAATTCCATTCAATAAAGTAAATGTAAACTAATATTATTATTTACAATTATATTATTTAGTATTCCATTATACTACTGTATAGTGCAATACTGTAACCCCCTTTTGCTCACGCGAAACACCAATGAATCGCTACCAAAGCAAAATTGGCACAGGAGACAAGAAAAAAAACCACCCCAAAAAGGAGAGAGAGAGAGAGAGAGAGTGAGACTGCGGTGATGTGGTGTAAAAAAATTACAGAAAAGATTTGAAATAGTAGAAAAAAAATTTAATAAAAAAATTTAGATTTTTAGTAAGGTAGACTTATTAAATATAAACGACAATAAATTTAAATTTAAGTTAATACGAAATTAACAAAGTTACTCAAAAAGAATAAAATTACCATAATTAAATAATCAAATGTAATAACAAGATATGAGCTCTGTAATTAATGTTTTAGCATGCTTAGCACTGGATCCAGAAAAAATTTAAGAAAATTTGATAAGTTAAAGACCAAATCGGTATTATAATAATAATTATAATAAATTAATCAAATAAAATCAGAAAAAATAATCAGATTTTATAAAAGAGATTAAATAAAAAAAATTTAAATAAGCAAAAAACATGATTGGCTTATTACATCAAATTTGATCTCATTATTAAAAATTTTAGAAGAAAAGTTTATTAGTAATATCATAAGAAACACAAGATATTTTGTGTAACAAAATATATATATATTTTTTTTAAATAATCATTTACGCAAAATTTTTTTAAATAATATAAAAGTTTTTATAAAGTAAAGAAACGCATTTTATAAAAGCCAAAATTTAATACAATAAGAAGATAATGAAGTAGGCGCAAAACATGTTTTGACCAACTTATGCAACATTGCATACTTTCGCAAACATGTGAAAATTTTGAATCATATTATGATTTACAAAAAATAATAATAATAATGAAATTACATTTTATAATTAAAGTATAAAAATTAGTAAAATTTTATAAAAGAAAGAAGAGTAGAATGTGAAGAAAAATAGGACGATCACGGAAGAACTTTGCTGGTTAACTAACAACAGACAAGTTCAAGCAAAGGAGACGTGTCCATTCTAAAAATTCGAGAATCCAGGTTAATCATTGAAGATGATTTGAAAACAGGCAAATTTTATCTTGTCCCACAAAAAAATGAAATTACAGATGAGTAGTATTAAAGTATTTGAGAGCGAGGCTTTCGGGTAAAGCTGGAAAATCCAAAATACTCCATTTGGATTTCTTGCTTCATCATAAGGGTAGATAAGGAAAAAATAGAAGAATTAGCACCCCAAAACTGGTACAGAGTTGTTACCCCAAAGCTGGTACAGAGTAGTTACCCCAAAGCTGGTCCCTGCAAAGAGCAGAACACCAGGACTTAGAAAATGAGGGCCACCGCAAAAGACAAACAAAAAAAATAAAAGTAGATAAACCCCAACAGCACAGAAAAAGAAATAAAAAAAATTTTAGCAACTTTAAAAGCAAAAGTTAAAATTTAAAAAAAAATTTAAATTACCCAAAAGGGGTTACAAAATTTACAAAATTTAAAAAAAACATTTTCGGCTTCAATGGGTTTTAACTACCAGCAAAAGAAAGAAAGAAAGAGACTTACCGTAAAAACGGGATAGCAATTAGTCAAACAGCACAGCAGCATAACTACGCCCCGCAAAGACTCAAAAAACATAATTACGGCACATACAAAATTTACGATCCGAACATCGTCGTGACCAATTGCTAAGAGAGCGAGAAGAACCAAATTTCTCAAAAGGAAACCTCGGCTCTGACGTCACCGACCCCCTCCATCCCGCTAGACAAATACCCAAAAACATGAAAAACAGGATGAAACGGATCTCACATGACAGAATACAGATAACAGCAGTCGGCAGTACAAAGTCAAAATGAAATGCAAATCGACAACGAGATAACGGATTACGGCGACATTAAAAGATAACAAAATTTAAATGCAACAAGACAGAATAAGGAAAAAGTATTAATAAATAAATTTAAGTAACATTAAATTAAAAATGTTACAATACCACACAGGAGCAGGTTATTGATAACAATCTAGAACAAGAAAGAGAAGCCATTAAACAACTACATCCAGTAACAGTGAATAAGTTTACAAATATCAAAACTACAATAATTATACAACTTCATATTACGAGCTTTATGACCTACCTAGAACCCCATGACCCAATGAGATGAGGATGAGGTATAGTTTTGTACAAACCCAGGCTGATCATTTCTGAGAGACCTTGGTTAATTGAACCCCAACCATCAAAGTACACCAGTAATTATACTCTATTCATCGACAGAAAGATATGTCAAGTAAACAAATAATGACGTCCCTGAGCATGCGCATTATTTAAAAATGTGTACACACTGATTAAAAAGTAACAAAAAAATACTTTTAAAAGTATTTTTATGAATGAAACTGTTAGGCCTACATTAATCATGACTGATGTTTTAAGTACTAATCAATAAATTTATAAAAACTGTATACTTTATTTCCATCTTTTTCACAAAAAATGTGGTTACAGGTTATATGTATTACCTCTGATTGTATGACGAAACAAGAGAACTTGAAAAGTAAACATTTTTATTTTAATGATTAGTCATCTAATATTAGTTTAGTCACTCGTTATTTCACAAAATTGAATTTGACGATGACTAATCAAACCCATAAATCTCTCTCTTCTCATTTTTAACATCGTATCGTCTCGCATCGTTCCATTATAATTTATTTTTAATTAGGAATTTAGTGTTATAGTATATATATTTTTTCATTTCTAGTTATCGTTTAATTCTGTATATGGTTAAAAGAGCGTATCAGTTATCATTGTGATGTTTTCATTAAAAGTGTTGCATTTTTCTGAGTCACCGTTTTAGCAGCTGCTTCGGTAACCCAACATTCAGGTTCGGTTTACTCAACATATCTTTCTTTCGATGAACCGAGTGTACTCTTTACTGTCTTTACGCCAACGAACTGAAGACTGCAGACAAGATCTAGCCAATAGCAGCCAAGGTCGGATGTGAGGTTGCTCCTTCGGTAAGTCACACTCTGTTCCACCGAACTCCAACTGACTTTTTGTTAGGCTGTCATCCACAGCGGGACCACAGCGTGACAACGCAGGATACGATTAGCGAAAGTCAATTGGCTCTGTGCTGTGATTAAGGTCGCTATGCTCCGCCTTCATCTGCAGCCTCTAGTTCGTTATGGTATAGTATTCAAATCCGTGTAGAAGTAATAACTACCTTTACGAGGATTTGAATCAGGAACCTTCGTCTCTAAAAATCCCCAAACATCAAAGTACACCGGTAACCATTGTCTAGTATTCAAATCCGTATAAAAAGACCTTTTACTAGGTTTTTTTCTATTTATTAGGAAAATTCACAACTGTACATATAAACAACGAGTGAATGAGATAATTATGAAATGAAATAAAATGTGCTTTAAGACTTAAAAGAGATCACTCAACAGTGGGCCCCAGCTGGAAATTTTCTGTGAAAGGTTTACACAATTGTGTTTGAAATTATTTATTATAAAATGATGTCCCTACTCCATCGTGTACGGGGAATTCCGGGAAGGTATGGGAGGTATAGTTTGCGTACAAGTTTGTTACTACGATGAGATGATTTCATACGGAATCTTGTGTGAATTTTACGAAATAAGTCGTTTACGTACGGAATTTTTCAGGTTATTGTGCAAAGAGTTATTGGTAACGTAAAAGTAAGAATTTGTAGTTTGTCGTAAGAACTAGGATTTGAACCTGACTCACGGCGACAACTTTACTTCTAGACCAACCCGTTGATTTCTGTTATTCCTAAATCTTTTTATTTTTATGCGTAGACTAAATATTTTTTATTCTTTATAATTGTTATAGTACTGATGTGATTGATTCAATCGTACAATAAATATTATAGGACTATTTGGTTCCATTTTATTACTTTTATATATTGTACCAATATCGGTAATAAAATAAAGGATTTTCAATTTTATTGGCAGTCGTAAAACATTCTCTACAGATAATAAGTTAATATGTAGGGTCAGGGCTTTGTCAAACTTTCGAAACTGTATTTCCTTCTCTCTGATTGATTGATCGAACTTTGTATATACGAAGTTAGGTTTTATTAACGTACTTATAATAGGCTTAGATAATTAAAGTTGTTTTTTATTAACTTATTTATTGTGTCCAATAAAATAAGTTTGTTGGCTGATTTTTATATCTTCATTATAAAATAAATATATGTACAATAATTTATTATAAATTTTATTTAATCGATGATTTTTGTTTGAGTTATTCAGTTGAGATGATGACAATATCATCATAAAAATAATTTCTTTGCGCTAAGTTCTTAATTTACTAGAACTATGATTCTAAAAATACAATTTTATAAACTTATTTAGTAGATTTTTTATGTTAAACGTCCGACTGTTCTGCAATTACTGCTAATGCAGACGGTGACGGATGAAATGAGTTTTTAAGTACATATGAAAATATTTTCGTGTCTGAATGGGATTCGAACCCAAGACCGCATGATGAGAGGCGAGCACGTTACCAACTACGCTAATGTGGCCGATTTTTTCTTTACTTTGTGGTATCTTAACTTAACTGGATGGTCTAAAGGTAAAGTCGTCGCCAGATGTTTAAGAGGACTATGGATCCCTATCTTAATGTTAACAAAGATACCTGTTTCTCAGAAACCAATTGTGATAGAATCCTAAATTTTTTTATATTAAAGATCAGTTCCTTTTACCCATTTTAAATGTGAAACTTTTTGTTCTGTTAGAAAATATAGTTTTGGTAATTTTTCAAAAAAAAAAGATTTTTGATGTCAAAATTTTTCAAAAACTTTTTCTCTCCAAAACTATTAAATATTTTTGAAAACTATTCATTCAGTTGAAAGAGCATAACAACCTTTAAAACCCCCAAAAAATTCATTTTTGTATCTTTTATGGGAGCTGAGATTTTTATGTAAAGTATGTTGAAATCCGACTCATAGTTTTGGAGATGCAAGGGTTCAAATTCGGGTGTCTATGATTGTGAAACCGATACTAGACAGTAGTTAACACCCCAAAAATATGCCTCGGATACGGTTTGGAATTTCGGAGGCCTGGACTGCAATTTTTTAATGTAAAAACACTGGAATAGTGTGGAATCATAAATAGGTTTTTTCATAGGATTGGTTAAAGATAGGGAAATTAAACTTTACATACCATTGGTGTCTATTTCTTCTCGAGTTACTGAAATTTTTTCAATTTAATCTTTGAACCATACCATTTTTTAAAAATATTACAAATAATATAAAATTTTTACAAATTGTGTTCTACGTTTCTTGCGTATTACCAATTTTTGGAGCACCTGGAAGTCATAAAAATTTCGGTATATGTGGATATACAAGATAATTAACTGGTAAAAATTTCAGCCTGGTAGGTTTATTGGTTTCTGAGAAAAATTTACCTAGTATTAAAAATGTAAATTTACAGGAAAACGCAAGAAACAAGAAGGTGCAAATCAAAAACAAAATGTACAAAAACAAGTAAATTTCCTATCAACAGTTGTTTAGAAACCTGAACTAACAGAATTTAAAAATAAAATAAATTTAGAAATAGCAGTTGAGAGTACAAAATACAGTGATGCAGATATTTAAAAAAACTCTTGCCACTAAAACGAGCAGTATAAAATTGTGAAAAATACTCTTTCTTGGCAACATTATAATTTTTCTGTGTAAACTTGATAAATACTTGATTTTTTCATAAAAAAATTTTTTTTTGACGTAATTTAATGGTTCTCTGGTAGATCTAGGCCTAAACTATTGAAAAACATAAAAACCAAAAATCGAAATTTTGAAAAACCATCGTGCCATCTCCCCTTAAGAAACTGTGAAGTTATTCGAAGCATCATAAAGTATTTCTAAGCTCATTTCCCCTGAACCCGTTTTGGAATTTTATTTCTTTTTATTAATAAATATTAAGTTAATTCTTAAAAAGTAGAACCGAGAATTCATGAATAATTACAAACGATAAGGTAAATGCGGCTGTTTTTTTTTCTTTTTTTCGTAATTTATAATTTTATAAAGTATTCCTGTTGATGGGTGATTACGGCTCATAGCAGGTAACCTATTAAATTAAATTTAACATTGTATACGGAGTAAAGGTTGTGTTCAGTTATGAATATAAGTTAAACACTTTAAGGTTCCTTATTTCCATTGCCGCAAAAAGACACTTTATGTGGATACTTAATATTCCGATATTCGCAGGCTAATAAATTCCAATAAAGTTCGGTAAGGTAAAGGTGTTTTGTAAAAGCCTCTTGTGAACGTTTCTGTGTGTGTAAGCGTTGCACTTGTGTGTTGCGTATTGTGTTGGTCATTTATTGGGGAGACGAAATGAGGCAGCGGTATAATGGCCGCTATATGTGAACAAGATAAATGCAAGGCACGTATTTTGCCCCTCTTCTGTTCTAGCCTCAACTGGTTACTTCTCCCAACCCTTACGAACCACTCTCCTCTCCTATCATGTCTATCTATATTCGCCTCTATAGTTTAACCACCCGACTCCTAGCACGAATGTAGACTTCACAAACTCTCTCGTAATATGTTGGTCGTTTCCCGTATACTCTCTCTATCTCATTCACTGTGCAGCCTCTTTCGTATTACTACAGACCGGGGGATATCTTAATTCGAACATTGTACTTTAGCACACGTGTTTAGCACTGCTAATGCTTCCAGATAATGTTACTGAAATAACGTTATGTTGGGAATTTCATTTCTCTGTAGTGGCATAACTGTAATTCATAAATTTTTAACGAGTAAATAATGTATCATTATAAAAGTATTAAGTTTATATTACAGAAAAACCCATGTTGAAAACATACCACCAAGTAACTACCCGTTCTTTTTATCATACGCTTTTTCGTTTTATTTCAATGTAGTTGCTGAGTAACGTTTTTATATTGTCTTTAAAATTCAGTATCTAGTTTTTCCAACCACGTTTCACTTCAAATATTAATTACTTATTCAGCCAAGTAACTTTAGTTATAGAGCATTTCATTTTGTTATAATACTATTAACATAATGGAAGTATATAATTAAATTATATTTGTACAGAAATAGCATTACTTAATAACTCTATAGTATTCTAGTAAGAGTCATCTTTCACAGTCTTGTTAACCTAACCTCCCTTTTCTTATACCTTACTTGTCTACTTACCAATCCTTCATAATAAATATCAACTTATAAATATTTTTAGTCTTACCCTTTACGTATTCATTTCAAATATTTTCCGTACTTTATCTAGCTTGAAAATAGTTTTAGCAAGCTAATTAACTCAAGGGAATCTATGTATTAAAATAATTGGAATATTCTGTTCACATTTTACGTCAACTGAAATATCTCGAGAATTAATTAATCTACGATAACGTATGTAGGCTTAAAATTACCGGTGTACTTTCATGGTTGAGGTTCAGTTAACCATACTCTCTCAAGAATGGTCGGCCTGGGTCTGTACAAGACTATACCTCATTCAAACGTCATACACATTATCCTCTTCTCATTGGGTCATAGGGTTGCTTTTTTGTCATCAGTCTCTCGACTGGTTTGATGCAGTTCTCCTAACTGTTCTATCTTGCGCAATTCGTTTCATATCTACATACCTGCAACACCCTTCATCTTTTGTAATTTGCTTAACTATGTTGCTGCTTATATTCAGCTTACGCTGAAAGTTGCGTTACTACAGAAAGTCATGGAATGGTAGTTGTCGGATCATCGCTAGTGGGTACGGTCTGGTATAGATGCCCCGGATGGCTTCAATTTCTGAAGCTATTCCAGCGTCGTGGAGATTTCTTAAGGTGTTTTAGATGTAGTCTTGGATGGAGGGAAGAGAAGGTGATCATGGATAATATTGTTTGAAATTAAATAGTGGAAATTTGCAATGAGGCGTAGGATGCGATTTTGAAAGCCGTGAAAGGACTTTTTATGCGTATTGGCTAGGAGTGGCCACCAGACCGGCAACTCGTGTAGAAGGAAGGAATTTACGAATAAACTTACTTGACTTTCCGTTCATATTTATCGAATAGACTATATATACTGATAATTTAAGTTCATGTTATTCATTATCATCATCATTTTCTATTTCTTCTACGCCTTCTATTCTCATCTCCTTTATTTCTGTGAAATTTGTATTTTTTTGTCATCAGTCTCTCGACTGGTTTGATGCAGTTCTCCAACCTGTTCTATCTTGCGCAAGTCGTTTCATATCTACATACCTGCAAACCCTACATCTTTTTTAATTTGCTTTATATATTCTAACCTTTGCTTCCCCCTACAATTCACTCCTTCAATATTACCCTCCATTATTGATTGACCAATACCTGGATGTCTTAAGATATGCCCTACTAGCCTATGTCTTCTTCTGGTAAGATGCTTCCATATGCTTCTTTTTTCATCTACTCGCATAAGAATAAATTACTTATCTTATCCACCTACCTAACCTTTAATATTTTCCTATAACACCACATTTCAAAAGCTTCCATCCTCTTCCTTTTTACAACCCCTATCACCTACGTTTCACTCCCGTATAATGATACACTCCAAACATCGTGTTTTAAGACATTTTTTTAGTGTTTTAAGAAAGGGTTGCTTATTGCTCTGAATAGAACAGATTGCAAAGTACACACATTAAGGATAAAAAGTAGCTTAAATATTTGAAGCTATTAAGGTGAATAAATAGCTTAAATATCTGATAAAATAAAAATAAAGTTAGGTAAATTTCGAACACTTGTTCGTGAAAAGATTTATTTAAACTAAATGTACTTCTTATGTAGAATGAGGCAAGTTAACATTCTGCTTGAAAATGACATTTACAAAGGAACTTAGATATTTTCACTGAGTGAATATTTCATAAAGCAGATACTGGAACTTGTGTATATAAATGTAGCAGGAGTTAGGTAGCAAAAGCTATTTTGTAGTAATCTCATAAATCTGGTATACCGGTATACTACCAAAGCGTTGGGTTTGAAGTAGGTTCCACCGACCGGTAAATGCTGAACTCGTTGCTCATAACTTTGTTGATGTCCACTGCAGTATATTTTAACCATCTCACGCTCTCTTGCTCAGTTTTCTTGTTGGCTTTTACATCACGAACCATAAATTGTTACCTTATTTACTATTTCGATTACATTTTGTATCGTACTTCAGGAAATATGTATTCATTTTATATAAGTAGTACATCTAGTACAAAATTAGTAGTTTATATAGGTTTACGATTTCCCTAATTTCTCTTTATTTCTGGAAATGTATTTTTATATTTTTTTTGAGGATTAATCTTCTTCCTCTTGTTCTTACAATCAAGGATTAGGGTCTCACCTATTCCGATTCACAACAGCAACAAAACTATTGAATTATTGCCATCTATTTCTTGGTCTCCCAACATCTCTCCCAGTCTGTATTGCAAAATATTAAAAGGGATCCTCCCTCACGCATTCTCCCTACGTGCTCTCTCCATCGATTTCGATATTATGCAATCTTGAGGATTAATATTTGCTCATATTAATTCCTTTAACACTGAATTAAATTATATTCTGATAAAAATTTCAGGGAGTACTATTTATTTCTAAGTTAACAATAGTCTAAAGTTGAGAAAAATTATCTTAGTTCTGAGCAATGTTACAGCGTTTATTTGGAGAGCTTTTATCGAAATGTGGGTTGTTTCCGTAAATACCTGATATATTAAATTAATTGCACCAGGGTTCCAGGGTTTCAAAAATTAGTTATGTTTCTTATCAAATAGTCAGCCAATTATATGACTGAACTATTTAAGAACAGAAGAGGTAGAGGTGTGAAAAACATTAGCCAGAGTTGTCTTCTCTGAGAGTAATGAATTTCACTATAGAGACCAGACCTTGTGGTGACTGAAGTGAAGGTGTCATTTCCAGGGTGGAAAGTGGATGCTTTTCGGTGGGCCTGGCATGCTGATAAGTACACTATTTCAACTCAGTGAGGAAGGCAAATGTAAACCACCTCACTCCTCGTTTTTACTTAGTAAAACCTCTAAAGGTTCAAACCACCCAACCTGACCTAAGTTGCTGTTGACCTAAACAACAACAGCGTGTATAGATATATCTGAATTTATGTACAGAAAAATTTTTGTGGCCGTTATTGAAACAATTTCAAAAACCTTCTCTTTTTACTTTCTCTTGCCTATATGAATATATAGGAAGGAAAGTATTGTTTTCATGTCGATTTTTCGAAATCGAGTTTTCACCGGATCTATACGTTTTCAGACCCCCTGAACCCAAAAAACATGTTTTTAGCGATTGGTCTGTGTGTGTGTGTGTGTGTGTGTGTGTGTGTGTGTGTGTGTGTGTGTGTGCGTGCGTGTGTGTGTGTGTGTGTGTGTGTGTGAACAGAATATCTCAAGAACGGAACATCGTACGAACTTGAAACTTGAAACTTAAGTTACATACCACTACCGGACGCGACACGAACATTTTCATCAAAATCGGTCAACCGGAAGTAGTAGTTTATTCGTATAATTTTTCAGTTTTTTGCGATTTTCTCAAAAACTGGTCCTACGATTTTTTTTAAAATCGCCTATTTTACTCAATTTTTTATTCTCTACAAGATAGGGTAGGCGCCATGTTTGCTGAAATTCTCGGTGAGGCTGTTTTCACGTAAAAACAGTGTTTTTTTAAGATTACGGCTTTAATATAAATTTTAGCGCAAAAACTTATATAATAAAAGTTGTAGAGAATTTAAAAACCTACAACTTCCGTTTCAAACATTTTTTTGTATAACGCTTAGTTTAGCGGTAATTTGCGATTTTCTGTTTTTTTTCTCACGAAAACGTGAGAAAAATCGATTTTTTTAACATTTCGGTCTTAGTATGCATTTTACGACAAAAGTGTATATAATTAAATTTATAGAAAATTAAAAGATCTACAACTTTTGTTTAGAGCATTTTTCTCTACAGAGCCTAGTTTAGCGTGAAAGCGTGATTTTTCGTATTTTTAAGCCAAACTGAGTTCGATTGTCATTTTGCGTCATTCACTCATGATTAAAATAAGGTTATGTTTTTGAGGTTAGTTTTTGTTTATTTCTAATATTTTATTAATAATGTTAGGTTTATTATTAATTATTTGCATTGGCAAGAGAAAGTTGTGTGAGTGTTTCACACCAGATTTTTCTTTTCCTTGTCGTGGATTAAGCCTTTCGACACGTTCCGATTTCTTTGCCTATTTTTTCGTGGTCTACCTACTTCTCTTCGACCGTTTCGCCCATACATCTTCACTCATGCGTATTAATTTTTGCTCCCACTTCTCTCTGTATTTGTTAACAGTTTCTAATAAAGGGAAGACATTTAAATGGGCCCGAATTTTCTCATTTTTAATGCGATCCATCATACTATACTCCTTTAAATTCTTCTCAAGAATCGCATTTCCGCCTCTTGGATCGGACGTTCATCGTTCTTCCCTAGTACCCAGGATTCACTACCATACAGCCATACTAGAACTCCAAAAATCTTGTAAAACTTCAACTGGGTATATTTCTGAACTCTTTTACCCAGTGACAGCACTATCATCTCACGTATAATACCGAAAAAGATTCAGTTTATCAATCTTTCCTATTTCTAGTGTATATTGAACCACATTCCAGGTATTTAAAATACTCTACCTGCTATATCTTGCACCCGTTGATAACAATTTATAATTGAAAAACTAAGAAACTAAATTAGATAGATTTACAAAATAAAAAAATATGGTGTGAAACATTCACATGACTTTTTCTTGTCAGTGCAAATAACTAACATTAGTAATGAAACATTAGAAATAAAACAAAACTAAACTCAAAAAATATAACCTTATTATCAAAATGACTTATTATTATCAAAACCTAAAATCGAGTGAATGATGTAAAATGAAAATCAACCTCAGTTTAACTTTAAAATACCGAAAATCACTCTCTTACATTAAACTAGGCTATGTAGAGAAGAATGCTGTAAATAAAAGTTGTGGATCATTTAATTTCCCATAAATTTGATTATATACAATTTTGTCGTAAAATGCATACTAAGGCTGAAATCTTTAAAAATTCGATTTTTTACACGTTTTTGTGAGAAAAAATAGAAAATCGCTAATTACCGCTGAGCCGTTATACAAAAAAAATGTTTGAAATAACGTTGTAGGATTTTAAATTCTCTACAACTTTTATTTTATACGTTTTTTGTGCTAAAATGCATATTAAAGCCGCAGTCTTAAAAAAACAAATTTTACGAGAAAACTGCCTTCCCAAAAAATTCGACAGACATGGCGCCTACCTTATCTTGTAGAGCGTAAAAAATTTAGTAAATCAGGCGATTTTAAATAAAATTGTAGGAGCCGCTTTTTATATTATCGCAAAAAAGTGAAAAATGACACGAATAAACTACTACTTCCGGTTGACCGATTTTGATGAAAATATTCGTGTTGGGTCCTTTAGTGGTATCCAACTTCAGTTTCAAGTTTCAAGTTCGTACGATGTTCCGGTTGAGATATTCTGTTCACACACACACACACACACACCCGTGCGCGTGCGAACCAATCGCTAAAAACTTTTTTTTGGGTTCAGGGGGTCTGAAAACGTGTAGATCCGGTGAAAACTCGATTTCATAAAATTGACAAGAATGCAATACTTTCCTTCTTATACATTCATACAGGCAAGCGAAAATAAAAATTAGTTCTATCTTTAACAAGTCTAAAGAAATGTGATCAAAATGTAACAATGAGTTACAATAAGTTAATAGAAAATGGGACTCCCGTGTTAACTTGATGGAAACGTTATCAAGTTTATTTAAGTTGCGAGTATTGTCAATCGTAATAACAATGTTAAAATCTGCAAATTGAGTTAAAATTATGCTTTAACAACTCTAATTTCATAATATTATATATCTTTACATGTTTAAGAAAGTTTTCCATATTCATATTCTGTAGGCTACATGTAACACCAGGTTACATTTATCATAATATATTTTCTTACATTAAGGGTTTTGCGACTAATATTCCTAGTTCAAATCATATAAAAGGTAGTTATTTTTATACGGGTTTAAAAATAGAAAGTTGTGACCGGTTTACTTTGATGGTTTGGGTTTAATTAACCATATTCTCCCAGGAATGATCGGCCTGAGTCTGCACAACACTCTCTTTTACACGTCACACAGATCATCCTTATATCTCATTTGGTCATGGGGTTGCTTATTGTTCTGAATTGAACAGATTGCAACGTACCAAATTAGAGATAAATTTAAGGGTTTGTTTTTATTAGTTTTGCAAATTTGATAATTGTGACTGAAGTTATATTGACCGCATAGTTAATCGACTAATCAACTGTATGCACTTGTATTACATAAGTTAACTTACTTAGTAAACTTCATACTTACTTAGATCCTTAGTTATATTTGATGATTATCATACTTTCTGATTATCAAAATCATATTGAACTAGTTTTTCATATTTTAGGATGTCTTAAAAAACATTTACTTAGTGTGTTGCATAAACCAAGTTGCCGCCGATCCGTGGTGTAGTGGTAAGGGCAAATGGCTTCTTGGTCTCGGTCAGGGTTCGATTTCCGGTCAGGTCTGGAATTTTTTCATCGCCCATTTTCATATATCATCCTTCTAATTGTCTGCATTAGCAGTAATTAATTGAAAAATAGTTGGAAATAAACAAGAAAAAATTCATAAACCACAGACCAATACTATGTTGTGTTGTTTAGGTCAACAGCCAAAAGGCTGGTTTGACCCTCTAAACAGCCAAAAGGCTGGTTTGACCCTCTAAACGTTTTACTAAGTAAAAACGAGGAGTTTGGTGGTTTACAATTGCCTTCCTCACTGAGTTGAAAGAGTATGCTTATCAGCATGCCAGGCCCTCCGAAAACCACCAACTTTCCACCCTTTAAATGACACCTTCACTTCATTCACCACAGGGTCTGGCTGTATAGTGAAATTCACTACTCTCAGAGGCTAGTGTCTTTTACACCTCTAATTTTTCTGTTCTTAAATAGTTCCGTCATACAATTAGCTGACTATGTGATAAGATATAGAACTATTTTTTGTAGCCCTGTAACCAACAGATCGAGTGCAATTAATTTAACATTTCACCTGCCCGTTATGGGCAAACCGATACTATATTAACTGTTTACGTTATAGTAAGTTAATTAAACGCTTCTATCTGTAAAATTTCTTCCATAAAATTTCATCAATGTTAGCAGTTTATATATTAATCAATGTGGTTTTGTATTAAATTTTTGCTTGTTCAAAATCATTTAGGTATGTTGTTTTTTACAGTAGTTAAGTTATAACTTAATTATACAATAACTTTAGGATCTAACCACGGAAAGAAAGCTATCAACCAAAGGAATTACTTAATTTTTTCAATTTACTATTTTAATTTTCCGAAAAGTTTGTACAATGATTTCGGTGGAATTCGTTTTATTAACTTTTCTTTCTTTTTGAACAACTGAAGATCTTGTTAAGTCAGTTTCTTTCTACGTTCTTTAACCTTTTTGAAAACGTATCTGACTTCTCGGAATAAAATTGATTCCTTATTTTCTTCTATTTAGTTTCTGTCTTTGAGTTCTTCTGTTCTTTATATTTTGCTCAAAGTATATGTTCTTTATAATTTTGATCTTTATCTTAGTGTATAATACTACTATCTGAATTTCTGTTTAATTTACATTTGATCCAATCGATTTTGTCCATCGTCATTTTTAATGATTTGCTTTACGTTTTATTTACAATTTTGCGATTGTTTTGTCACCTTATCTACTTTTTCGTACATTTTCGTTAAATATCCACGAGACGTTCATTGTGTTTTTCGGATAACATTAGTTAGTTATGTTAACTTAACTCATACAGATTTTTAGATGTTTGAAAATATTTGTCCTATAATTATTTATTCTAATGTTTGTGGTATGCATAATAAAATGCTTCTAGAGGCAAAGGAAAGTCGCAAATTACAATTTCAGTTTCATTTCGGATAATACAAAAGTACGACTCCTTTTCAAACATTTTTTATCCCTGACAGTTCTCTTATGCAGCTATATTAATAACATAATGGTATTGATTTATTCGTTTATAAGTATTATGCTTTAATATTCTTTGAAAAAAGAGGTTTCAAAAATGAGACTGTTGCAATAAAATAATTTTCAGCCCAGTTTTAGTTTAATACCGTTGTAAATTATCAATTTTTTGCCTCAAGTTTGGTAAAAAGTATTAAGGAAAACGCAATAATGACTATTTCAACGAAATAGGAAAAGGAGGGTAAAAAGATAAAGGAAAACAGAACTTTCAATACTTACATATTGCTGGAAATATAAAAGAACTGATTAAAGAGATGAAATAATATTGCTTTTTTTTCTTAGAAATAAATTTAAATGTTATTATGATTTTGTATTTTTATTGACGAAAAACGTAATGAAATTTTATATTGAAATAAAAGAGTTTCAGGTGAGTGGTTAATTGCTTTTGTAATATTATACTTGAATTCTCAAACAAACCATAAGAACTTTAAGTAGGCAGTTAAGAAAGAAACTCAATCTTCTTTAGAAAGTAAATTTACAATTCCATATTTTATAATTTTATTAAGAAAGAAAAATGATGAAATGGCTACAAATATAATTTATCAACTAATTAAAGTAAAAAGAATTATTATGATTTCTGTTGTTTTTATTATTATTATTATTTTTATATAATACTACTTTTTCTTTTCATTCATTCTTTTTGTCCGAAAGTCATTACGACAACTGTAACAAACAACTTTCTTAACTTTACGATTTAAAAGAACAGTCAACAAGGCAGAGTTGCTATGGAAACAAGAATAAAAAGTTCTTTCCTTTAGGGATGTCACTAATTTTTATGTTCTTCTTAAAAGAACTTTTTGATATAGGGCTTTATCTGAGATATTTTTTTTATTTATTTACAACTTCAGACAACAAGTTATTTGAAAAACAATCCTGAAAACTATTTAAAAATAACAACTTGAAAACTAATTCTACGATAATATATTAACGAAAATCTATGTAGACCTAGTGGTTAACATAATGCCAACAAAATTGTGTTATATTCTAGAGATATTTTAATTAACTTTCAACAACTAAATATTATGTTTCATTTGAAAAAAAATTGGAAAAATATTAATCAACTCTTTTTTCTAACATTTGTAAAAAATTTAGGAGCTTAATAATTCGGAAATGTTTTTTGAGGACTCTTAATGAATTTCCATTTTGTAGGTTCCCAAATATCAAAATCTGGTGTGAAACACACAACTTTCTCTTGCCAATGCAAATAATTAACAATATCACCTAACATTAGCAGTAAAGCATTAGAAATAAACGAAAAACTAACAACAAATAAACATAACCTTATTCTTATCATGAGTGAATGATGCAAAATGAAAATCAACCTTAGTTTTGCTTAAAAATACCGAAAATCACTCTTTCACGCTAAACTAGGCTCTGAAGAGAAAAAAGCTCATATTAAAAGTGGTTTTCATTTTAATTTCCTATAAATTTGGCTATACTTTTGTCGTAAAATGCATACTACGGCTGAAACCTTTAAAAAATCGATGTTTTTACACGTTTTCGTGAGAAAATTGCGAATTACCGCTAAACTAATCGTTATACAAAAAATTTTTGAAATAAAATTTTTAGGATATCAAATTCTTTACAACTTTTATTATATACATTTTTGCGCTAAAATGCATTATTAAAGTCGCAATCTTAAAACAACTATTTTTTTACGAGAAAACAACCTCCCTAAGAATTTTAGTAGACATGGCGCCTACAAAAATATAGCAAATGAGGCGATTTTTAAAAAAATCTTAGAAGCCATTTCTGATAAAATCGCAAAAAAGTAAAAAAATCACACGTCGAATAAATTACTACTACTTCCGGTTGACCGATTTTGATGAAAATGTTCGTGTCGGATCCTCTAGTGGTATTTACCTTTAGTTTCAAGTTTCAACTTCATACGATGTTCCGTTCTTGAGTTATTTTGTAGCCTACCCACCCCCACACACACACCCACACACACACACACACACACACACACACACACACACACACACACACACACACACACACACACACACACACACACACACACACACACACACACACACACACACACACACACACACACACACACACACACAACAGACCAATCGCTAAAAACTTTTTTTTGGGTTCAGGGGGTCTGAAAACGAATAGATCCGGTGAAAACCCGGGGAAAAAATTGACATGAAAACAATACTTTCTTTCCTATATATTCATATCGGCAAGAGAAAGTCAAAAATAACTTGTTTTAAAATTTTTAGACCAGAATAATTTTTAAAAGAAAAAGTAAAAGAAAATGGTTTGAGTGTTTCACAGCAAATCATTATCAAAATAAGTTTCTTTTTGAAAAAAATGACATGAGAACAGTACTTTCTATCCCGACAATATTCAAAAGAACATGGAAAGTAAAAAATTAAAACAGGTACCTATATAGAATGTAATGATTAGAACTACACAATTTAAAAAAAAGAAAAATATATGCGTATATCTATTTTACATTTTTTTTGGCTTGTAGAAGATATGACTTCTATTATAGTACTTATATTGTTTTTTTTAGAAGATACCATACTGTATCTTTGTAAATATTACATTAAATATGTGAAGAGAAATATTACATTTTATTAACAAAAAAAATGTAATTATTTTACTATTGAAAGGTTTTGTAATAAAGAAATGACATGGGTTTTTCCCCGAAGAATATTTTTATTAGGCGTATTCAGTATAAGAAGTTTATAAAATTGTACGTAGGCAAACGTATAAAACTCCCCTTCGTTTTCTTTAGAATTTTAGTGACAGACATGATCGTACAGGTTTGTGACTCGTGATGCGCGCGCATTCAGACAAAAAAATGACGATGCATTGCAACAATCCATGCCTATCCATATCGTGTTTATACTGAAGTAATTAAAAATGTTCTACGCGGCGTGGGTGAGTTATTTATTTAGTATCGGAGAACTTATAGTTTTTTTACCACTATGGTTTTTGTTTTATTAAATTGTTTGTGTGTTTTTATTGAACTGGAATTATTTCTTTCTTAAATGAATATTATTTGATTGAAAACAGGTTAGTTCTATCTTTTAAAAGAACATAATTATTTTAATTTTACTCTTACTTTATTTATTTCACTTGTTAAAATAAAATGTTGGGCCTATTCTGTTATTGCCCCCCCCCCCCCCAGGATAATTTTCATATTTTATTAATATTTCATATGAAATCTTACAGTATTTTTAACGGGAAAAATATTTAAAAAATCCTACACCAATATTCATTAAGTTAGGTTAAATATTGGTAGAGTAAATAGATTGTTTTTTCTCAATATTGTTACTGTATTTAATAATTAAATATAAACTCATTGAGTGCATGTCATCATTAAATAAATTAATTAAACTTAATTAAATTAAATATTATTAAATAATTAAATAATTTTTAATAAATAAGTTGCTAACTCGAAAAATATTGATATATGATTTTTTTAAATATTTTCCCGTCTTTACTTTCTCTTGCCTATATGGGCAAGTATTGCCTATATAGGAAGGAAAGTATTGTTTTAATATAAATTTTAAGAATCGAATTTTCACCGGATCTACACGTTTTCAGACCCCCTGAACCCAAAAAAAAACTTTTTTTCAGCGATTATGTGTATGTGTGTGTGCGAACAAAATATCTCAAGAACGGAACATCGTACAAACTTGAAATGTGAAACTTAAGTTAAATAACTACGTACTACCGGACCCAACACAAATTTTTTTATCAAAATCGGTCTACCGGAAGTAGTAGTTCATTCGTGTAATTTTTTACTTTTTTGCGAATATATTATACTTATTTGTTTTAGTGCTATCCTTTTTTATATCAAAAACGGTTCTTGGTTTATTAATTTTGTATTTTTATGTTCCTCTGAGGTATAACGTTTTTCTCTCGTTCTTTCTACTTTCTTAAAACTCTCTTTCTAATGGAAAACACATTCTGATTTATATTTGCTTCATTTTTTTAATTATATTATAATGTCTTAATAGAAATTATATGTTAATTAAAGTTTAGTAAATTTCCAGTTGTGATCTACACTTTTAAAGTAAATTAAAGTCAATATTTCAAAAAATTACACAGATTTCTTGAAAGAAATTCTAGAAAAATTCAAGTAAACTTTTTCAATATTTTAAAAGCAAATTGAGTTAAGATTATTTTGAAATGTAATATAACTTAAAATGGAAGAGAGAATAAAAATTTCTTATCAATATTTCTGTACCTTATCGCTCAACTTGACAGCTGACAAAGAAACTAAAAGTAAAAAATCATTTTAGGTTGAAAACATGATATGAAAATGGCTCTTTCAATGAATAATGGAAGTTTTCATTGTCTCTTTTCTGAGATTGAACGCACGCGGGTTCACGTTCTACGTATACAGTCATATATACATTTTTTAAGCATACATAATGACACAACACAATTCATTTCTGCCTGTGATGAGAGGAAACGCAGATGTTCCGCTGTTTCCCTACAATGATGTTGGTTTCTAACAGACTATTTTGCTTTTGTAAAGAGATATTTATGCAGAAAATAAACATGCTGTTCGGTATAATAACATTATACATGCATTAAATAATAATAATAATAATACAAATTGGTTAATTTCAATATTGATAAATTTTCATTTACGAGTATTTAGATTTACAGTGTACATGATGTAGTGTAAAATATTTATTTATTTACCATAAATATTTATTATTTATTTATTTACCATAAATATTTATTATTTATTTATTTATTTATTTATTTATTTATTATTTATTTATTTATTTATTATTTATTTATTTATTTATTTATTATTTATTTATTTACCATTTTAATAAGGCCTAGTTGTTTTGTAGCAATGGAAAATTGATCAAACGTTATTGTCAAAACGGTTTTATTAAAAGTATTAATGCATGATAAGGTTTATAAAGGGTTCCTTTGAAATATCTTTTATATTTAAAGCGTTTTAATGTTTTATAATTACTTTATCAAGTCTGTTGCGGAGAAGACTCTTGCGTGATTTACTAAGATGTTTTGAACTACAGAATTGTGTGTGTCATAATTTATATTTACTGTTTTTAAAATGTGTTTACGATAATTTTATTAATTAGTAGTGACAATTTTTTAAAGATTTCGACTAAAGGATTTTATCAGTCAGATTTTATTTATCTTGAATTTTTTGTGCCTGTTTCTTTTTACTCAAGAACGTTTCCAGGTTGAGTAATGCTATATTACTTTAAAGTTTTCAAAACTGTAATATTAAATTTTAAGTTTTACGAATCTTATGACAGGTGCAGCATTTAAAATTTTATTGTAATTTAATTTAAAAACCCCTTTGAAGAGACAACGCGTCTCATGGCTGCTGGCAATTTTTAAGAAGGCTTACCTTTGACGTATCGCAAAAATCATTAGGGATTTCTGTATCTACTTTTTACATGGAATCAAATATCACTATTTTTGTTTCGAAATTTTGACTTTGATATTTTGACTTCGGTTTTGGGTCACTTCCGGTCGAAACCAAAACTTCAACCTAATTCAGGCCGACTAATTTTTACTTTCTCTTGCCTATATGAATATATAGGAAGGAAAGTATTGTTTTCATGTCGATTTTTCGAAATCGAGTTTTCACCGGATCTATACGTTTTCAGACCCCCTGAACCCAAAAAACATGTTTTTAGCGATTGGTATGTGTGTGTGTGTGTGTGTGTGTGTGTGTGTGTGTGTGTGTGTACAAAATATCTCAAGAACGGAACATGGTACGAACTTGAAACTTGAAACTTAAGTTACATACCCTTACCGGACCCGACACGAACATTTTCATCAAAATCGGTCAACCGGAAGTAGTAGTTTATTCGTATAATTTTTCACTTTTTTGCGATTTTCTCAAAAAGTGGTCCTACGATTTTTTTAAAATCGCCTCATTTACTCAATTTTTTTTTCTCTACATGATAGGGTAGGCGCCATGTTTGCTGAAATTCTCGGTGAGGGTGTTTTCACGTAAAAACAGTGTTTTTTTACGATTACGGCTTTTATATGTATTATAGCGCAAAAATTTATATGATAAAAAATGTAGAAAATTTAAAATTCTACAACTTTTATTGCAAGCATTTTTTTGTATAACGCTTAGTTTAGCGGTAATTAGCGATTTTCTGTTTTTTTCTCACGAAAACGTGTGAAAAATCGATTTTTTTAAGATTTCGGCCTTATTATTCATTTTATGACAAAAGTGTATCGAGGGCTTCATGCCAGAAGGGCGTATCCACCAAAATTACAATTTTCTGGTTTTACTCTTAAATAGTTTGAAATATTCTTTATTTTGCCATATTAGAAGATCATACAAGTTAATTAGCAAAATAAAGTGTAATTGAATATTTCCTTTTTGGCGTATCACTTATAGTTCATATTTTGTTGAGCCAGAAAGGCGTATAAACATACGCCCTTTTGGTCTGACAAAACTCATAATATTGTGTAAGAGGTCAAAAATTATACGCCATTTTAGCACAGAAAGATTTTAAAGAATCATAATATTTTAATAAATTTCTTTAAAAATGAATATGTAAGTTGCATATAAGTTTATTTTATTTGTCGGTTTGTAGACAAACCGTAACACAAATAGTAAAAAGAAGCCGACAGAATAATTCTCGCCGTCAAAAGTCCGTAATTTACAAGCTGTCTTACAATGGACAAATTTACCGTGTTCGTAAAGTTTTTTTAAATACACGTTCCATATTAGAGAAAAAAGTACGAGCGGCGTTAGATAAAAGTTGCAGAGCTACAAATAACGTGGTTTCTCCGGATAAACGAGGTCATTACACACCTCATAACAAGGCAGATCTACAACGAGTATCTCACATGGAAGCACATATTGATTCATTTCCATGTGTTCCTGCACATTGGTGCCGAAAATATACCAGCAAAAAATATCTGGAGTCAATGTTAAATAAAGAAAAAAATTGATGAGTTATACGTTCAGCACTGCCATGAAACAGACGTGGCTCCTCTAGGTAAAACGCTCTACAAAGAAACAATATTAAACAAAAATATTGGTTTTCACACTCCTCGAAAGGATCAATGCTGGTGTTACAATTACAACGAAAATGGTAATGTTTTATATTGCCCGCTTGAATTAGGAAAACTGTATTCTACAAAAGAAAACAAGCAGTATTTAACTTTACGGTTTATGAAGTAGCCAAGAAACAAGGACATTGCTTTTTTAGGAGTGAAACTAATGGCAATCGGGGAGCTAATGAAATAGCCACATGTTTAAAAATATTTATTAATAATTTGCCAACATGTACATAATTAATTATGTATTCTGATTGCTGCCCTGGGTACAATCGGAATTCAATTGGCATTAATGTTGCAAATGGTACTTCAAGATCATGCAACCCTTAGAAGTATCGAATTGAAATTTTTAGAACCAGGACACACTCATATGGAGTGCGACTCAATTCACGCTACGATAGAAAAGGCTAGTGAATTTACTAAAATCTTCTGGCCTAATGACTGGGTTCATGTTATTTGTCTTGCGAAAAGAAAAGGAAAACCATACAACCTGACAGAATTAAATTTTAGTGATTTTTACGATTTCAGAAAATTGAGGGGAAAAATATTTAACAAACAACTGAGAGCAGACGATGGAACATTTCTGAACTGGAAACAGATGAAGTGTCTTCTCTTTACAAAAGACAATAATGAGCAAATGTTTTTCAAAAACGAATACTGAGAGGAATACAAGACACTTACTTAGAGAACGAAAACAAATACTAGAAATAACATAAATTACAACCTAGAGCCAGCATATCAAGCAGAACTTCCAATCACTTTAGCAAAATATGAAGATTTACAAAATTTATGCAAAATTCGTCATTCCAAGAGAGTTTCACAACTTCTATACTACCTTAACTTATAAAAGTTCAAAAAAAGGTACAGCTGAAGAAGATTTAGATGAATTAGAACTTAGTACTATTAGAACAGTAACAAAATTAAAGAAGAAGAATAAAAATAAATAAAAATAATATAATAATACAGCAAAACAGGTGTAAATTAATGTACCAACTGTAGATAAACTATTTCTACTTTTAGATTTGCATTATCAAAAATATTGTAGAACTTGTAAATTTTTATAAAATTAATTTTGTGAAACTTAAAATTTTTTGAACATCATAAAAAATGTAAAACTTAATAAAACAATACTATAAAAACATTAAAATCTACAATGTTATTGGTAATACTACTACAAAATATTAAAATTAATCAAGTCAAAAGGGCGTATCAGCCGTATTTGTACAAATTTATGTATATTCCATAAAGGCGTATCCACCAAACGGGCCTAAAATCATAAGGTGATCAGGTTCAAACAACTGGTTCCAAAATATACTGTTTAAGGCTAGGTAAAGGCCTTAAAGTTGTTAAAATAACAGTATCCAGGTTTCTACAGAAAGTGAAAGAAAAATCAAGAAAGTTTTAAAATGCTCTCCTGATAAATATACTTTTGGTTGATACGCCCTTCTGGCATGAAGCCCTCGGTATATAATAAATTTTATAGAGAATTAAAAGATCTACAACTTTTAATTAGAGCATTTTTCTCTACAGAGTCTAGTTTAACGTGAAAATGTGATTTTCCGTTTTTTTAAGCCAAACTGAGTTCGATTTTCATTTTGCGTCATTCACTCATAATTAAAATAAGGTTATGTTTTTGAGGTTAGGTTTTTGTTTATTTCTAATATTTCATTAATAATGTTAGGTTTATTGTTAATTATTTGCACTGGCAAGAGAAAGTTGTGTGAGTGTTTCACACCTGATTTTTTTTGTGTAGAGTACAAATCCGAAAACCCTTTCTTGCTATCTTTTGTAGTTTCTGATTTTTATGTCTTGACTTCCGGTTTTGGGCCACTTTAACCCTTTTAGTGCCGGGGGCCAATCGAATCGGCCGCGTTGCATATGGAAGCAGTGACGTGGCCGATCGGATCGGCCACCAAAAGTTTTCGGCTCGTAGTTCCTACAAATACTAACAAATGGTGTTTTTGTTTACATAGCCGGATTCTTAATTCTCTTAGCTCTTTTTTATCCCTATCTTTTGTACGTTGCAATCTATTCAATTCAGAACAATAAGCAACCCCATCGCCTTATGAGATGAGGGTGATGTGTATGACGTGTTAATGAGGTGTAGTCTTGTACAGACCCAGGCCGACCATTCCTGGGAGAGTGTGGTTAATTAACCCCCAACTATCAAAGAACACCGGTAACCACTGTCTAGGATTCAAATCCGCATAAAAGTAACTACCTTTTCTAGGATTTGAACCAGGAACCTTCATCTCCGAAAATCAGCTGTTAAACAGCTGACTCGCGGTAACGACTTCACCTATAGACCAACCCGGTGGATGTCTTAGCTTTAAAATGATTATTTTAGTATTAACCTTTTCGGATAACGCATGATCGATATATTATCGAATAGTGAGAACATGTTTCGACTATCGAGTTTGGTGGATTGTTGTTGCTTTGTGTTTACCATAACCTTGCTTAGACGAAGTGTTCTACTTTTTTCTTTTTTTTTTTTTTGGTTTAACGTCCGACTGTTTTGCAAATTGCTGCTAATGCAGACGGTGAAGGGTGAAATGAATTTTTTGTAACGTATGAAAAAATGCCATGCCCGAGTGGGATTCGAACCCAAGACCGCGTGATGAGAGGCGAGCACATTACCAACATCGCCAACGTGGCCGGCAAGTGTTCTACTGTTTTGCAAAGTAATTTCATGTTATTATTAGTATATTTTGTTTTTTTGAAAACTTTTTTGGTAGAATATACTTTATTATTTGCGGTAGGTTTTGTAGTTTTATTTTTCGTTAATCTTTAGTATAATAAATTTGCTTAGTTTGTGTATACTTTTGCGGTAATTTGAAACTGTTTTAGTATCACTGTGTTTAGTATATGATATTTCGACTTTTGATTAACTTTACGTTTATTTTCATAACAATATATTGTTTTATTAGTTTTCTGTGGTTTGTTTCTAATATGTAATTCAAAGTTTATAAACCGGGAGTTGACGAAGATCACGTGATTTATTTGAGGAAAGTTTGCGTTTCAAATGAAACATTGTCCGGGTTTCTCTTGTGTAAAAACTCCAATTTTTGGAGCAGTAACTTAATTTTTATGCCAAATTAAAGAAAATTTTCTACTGCATTAAACTAATTAAATATAAAAACCAAATATTCTGATTTTGGGGTTGGTATTTAATCATAAACTTAGTTTTTTTAATATATGAATAACAAAACATTAGGTTTGTGAATTTTTAAAAATTTTTATGTAAAAATTAATCAAAATAAATACAACTTTCAGAAACAGCACATTAAACAACTTAGGACAAGTACCAATTTTCATAACAATAGCATGAGTAGATAAGTAGAAAAGTTGGTGTACGTGAATGTGTGTCAAAAACGTAAAAATTGACTTGGCACATTTAGCATATTCTGTAATTTAGGCCTCGGCACTAAAAGTGTTTAATTTAAACTGGAACTTCAAACCCAATGATTCTGTATCTATTTTTTAAAAGGAATCAAATGACACTATTTTTGTTTCAAAATTTAAACTGTGGTAATATTCTTGATTTCCGGTTTTGGGCCACTTCCATTCAAAACTTTTAACGAACTTAAAAACCCAATCCAAGCCACTATTACCTATCTATTACTATTAACTATCTTTCTTAAGGATGTTGTATTTAAATCATCAACCGAAAGGCTGGTTTGAAGCTGTAGAGGTTTTACTAAGTAAAACGAGGAGTGAGGTGGTTTACAATTGCCTTCCTCACTGAGTGGAAAAGTATGCTTATTAGCATGCCGCGCCCTCTGAAAAGCACATATTTTCCACTCTGCAAATGACACCTTCACTTCATTCACCACAGGGTCTGGCTGTATAATGAAATTCATTACTTTCAAAGAAGATAACTCTGACTTGTGTCTTTTACACCTCTGCCTCTTCTGTTCTTAAATGTATGTCATTTAATTGGCTGACTATGTAATAGGAAACAACTATTTATTTTAGCCCTGCAACTAACAGATCGAGTGCAAATGATTTGACTCTCCACCTATCTGTTATGGGCAGTTTTGTGGATTAAGAATCCGTAAACCATTTGTCGCTATCTCTTGTAGTTTCTGACTTCTGGGTGTGTCGGACGGACGGACAAAACAAAATGATAGTTGACATAATTGTTCGTTTATTGTCTAACTAGTTATTCCGTCTGTATGGTAATTTTTAAATTTTAAAACATTTAAGTCTTTAAAAGTAGTTATACTGTTATCTAAAAGTTTAAGTACTAGAGGTTGTTGATGACGAAGTGTCTTCGTAATCATAAATTGTCAAAATAAAAGTTTCTTGTTTCTCTTTTTGTTATCATGTAGTTTATTCTCCTCTGTATTTATTTTATACATATCTAAAGTCCAGCCTCTCTTAGTTTGCTCCTAATTTAAACAAATAATGACGTCACTGAGCTTGCGCATTATATCAAAATGTGTACAAGCTGACTAAAAAGTAACAACAAAATACTTTCAAAAGTATTTAAATACAAAATACTTTTAAAGTACTTTTCTAAATGAAATTGTTAGGCCTACATCATAATCGTGACTGATGTTTTTAGTACTTTAAGTACTTGTAATTTAAAAAAATAGTTAACTTAGCAGGAATGCGACATCCGTAAAGTCGCAGACTCTAGCGTGTACTCCTGTAGTAGGTGGCTTTTGTTTGTTGACAGTAGGAGCAAACTAAGAACGGCTGAACTGTACAGTAGATTCAGTTCAATTTCTTTTTTGTGATCCCTAATGTGTGTACGTTGCAATCTGTTCAATTCAGAACAATAAGCAACCCCATGACCCAATGAGATGAGGATGATGTGTATGACGTGTAAATGAGGTGTAGTCTTGTGCAAACTCAGGTCAATCATTCCTGAGAGAGTATGGTTTATTGAACCTCAACCTTCAAAGTACACCGGTAGCCACTGTCTGGCATTCAAATCCGTATAAAAGTAACTACCTTTACTAGGATTTGAACCAGGAACCTTCGTCTCCGAAAATCAGCTGTTAAACAGCTGATTTTGGCTAAACCGGTTTGGTCTAGAGTCTAGACCAAACCGGTGGGTTAAATGAAACGGTTCAGTACAATAAGACAGTATTGTTTAAATAGGGAACGTATAAATTAGTTTAGAAGGGAATTTTTTGTTATTATTATACTGCAATCGTTACCACTAGAGGGAATTTTTTCATAATTTTGTAAATTACCATATCAGCTGTTATATCATATGATATTCATGTGGTTAAAGTTTTAAATTGATAACCAAATAAATTTATTTATTTATACCGTGTGTTACAAGAATTTGTAGTTACCATTGTAAAATATAGTTTAAATCGTTCTGAAAACTTTATTATTGAATAAATATTTATTAATATACTTTATAATGACCGACAAATTTACAATACAACTTGAATGTTAAATAATACACAATTTAAACTTGTAATAACAACAATGAAAAAATATGTAGAGAAAATATTTAATTTCAAACCGGGAAATTTGTTTAAAAAATAAATCTAATCTATCCCTCAGGGAAAAATGTTACTATCTGCATAGTTTGAAACTACTGTAGGTAAATTTTATAAATTTGTTATAAGTAAAAAACAACACATACTTCTTATGTTTGGGAATCATTATTATCCTGAAAATAATAGCAATTTAAGTCAGTATTTTATCGGAATAGTAACTTACAGTTAAATATTTATATATTAGTTTCTTACAATGGACTTAAATAGCGGATGTGATTTGGAGCACGGTTTTAGATGTTAATTTTATTTTCTGATGTCAAGATAAGTCTATTCATAGTTGCAATACATCTTAAGGAAGAGGAAGAAGAAAAAGAAGAAGAAGAAGAAGAAGAAGAAGAAGAAGAAGAAGAAGAAGAAGACCATCTCGGACGTGGGTTTGCCGAGTCGGGAAGGCAGTTGCGGCGGATTGTACTTTCTTTAACAACCAATCCGTCCAACTCCTTTCCGTCTTGGCGACCCCCTAACACAATCAATCACCAAAATCACTAAAATATTTTTTTGAAAATTTAAAGGCATCATAAGGAACGCAAGTTTTTAAAAGTAGATTGAAAAAATCAAAATAGAGAGAAATAAAGAAATAATATTATTACTATGTCGGTAAGGCAAAATTGGTTAAATTTTACTTTCTGTTTGAAGTTTAGATGTTTTTGTCCCTTGTTGTTTTATATTAAGTTCAGTGACATTAGTATAAAAATGATGTAAATGAAAAAAAAATATTTGATGTAATACTTGTAGTTAATGTAAACATATTTGTGTACGGTTTGTGGAATGTATTTATAACTCAGGCTGAATTTTGTATTTCTTTACACATTTTAGCGGACAAGTTTCCGGCTACAGTCACCTCACCCACTGTAAAACTGAACCCATTTAAGGGAATTTATTACTCTATTTTGTACCCAGCTAATGCTTACCATCCTTCACTTCATGTTGAAATTACCATAACGACATGACGGAGGCCTATATCAGGGCAATAAGTAACATTTACATCATCTAAATTATCTACATTTTTAACTTCCGGGCATGTAGGCATGTTTTTACAGATTTCACTCTTCGCTTTGCCTCTTCTTTAACACCTCCCCGTTCAAGGCGTGTATTTTGTCCCAAATAAACATAATCTTGGACTTCTTAATCTTAATCTTCTTCTTCGAAGAAATAATTGAATACTAGATATTAAAATTTACCTTTATTTAAAAACAAAACAAATGCAATTGTGAAAAAAATTAATTGCATACTAATTTTATCCATAGGTTGGAAATAAAGGAATAGGAAGTTAAAAGATTTACAACAACTTTTAGCATGGGTCACTCATTCACTATAGGCTACCTCACCCGTACCTTTCACCCCGCAACTACTCGGAGCTTTGAAACGCACAATACCCGGTTATCACTATATCTCTCTAGCAGAAATGCAATCTTTTACGCCGGCAATAATACACTGTTAAAAATCAGCTGTTTTGAATCGTCAGCTGACGCAGGTTTTCAAGCTATAAGCTGGCCGCATTTTCATACTACAAAATAATAATTCATCCTTCATAATACACAGTAAGTTACAACCCAACGCCGTCGCTAATGACCATTGTAGTTGATACAACGTTAAATAAATAAATAAAAAACAAAATAACTAATGTTCTCTCAAATTAATATGTACACACGTTTATACGTGTGTACATTGTTCTGGTACACTCGGTATATATAAGTAACTTATGTTTGTGACAAATAATATAGATTTGCTTAGCAATAAGTTTTTCTTTTATAAGAAAATTAATAATAATGTACGATAGTATTATAACTAATCTGAAATTGAAAAAAGAACAAATGTAATTATTGAGTGTTACTTCTATAATTGAGGTGTACGACAAGGATATTTCATTTCGGAAGGAAGCTCATTTTCTGTTCAATATGTCGTACGGTATCGTGGGATTAATTGAACTGAAAACAGAGTTTTCAACTGTTGTGTTGAACAGTTATTAAGTTACTATACTCTCACCTTTAACACAGTAGTATTCATTTAATGATCTGTCAAGGGAAAACGTAACTAACTTTTATTAATTTTAGCACTCGTGTACGTCAAATAATAACTACTCAATTCTATCAATTCAATAAAAATATACTATAACAGTTATAGATATTTTTTTATTAATAACTATTTACACACGAGGTGTTTTTAAATAGATGTGCTTGACAAGTTTAGATATTAAATATTTCAGAATATTTGATTAAGTTAGTAACTATTGATACTGTAATAAAATAAAAATTTAATTTTTCAGAAAGATTTTACAATCAGTTTTTTTATTTTCATATCAACTTTTATAGTTTTTTTGTCTATATTCAGAAGTAATTACCACTGTAAGTTAATAAAACCAGCAGTATTTTTGTGTAAATGTTCGTGTGTCCATCCTATTTTTATCTTAATAGAGCAATTCACTGTAATTACGGTCCAGATACATATCACGATAACCAAAAATATTTGCGGACGAATCAGTTTTCGGTTGAGGTTTACTCCATGGCACTATTAATATCGCAGCGTGACAGTTACATTAATCGACTTCTTTTCATTTACTTCCACGCCTTCATCTGTCTTTGATTCGAATCCCATTCAGGCACGACATATTTTCATACATTACAAAAAATACATTTCATCCTTCACCGTCTGCATTAGCAGTAATTGCAGAACAGTCGGACGTTAAGCAAAAAAAAAAAATCATCTGACTATCCGCGTCTTCAATCCATCAAGAAAATCCTGCTAGCATTTGATGGCACCTAATCTGAATTATCTTCATTCTTACAGAGCGCTGCAGTATAATCAGTAAATGTAATTGCAGTAATGTCATTTGGAGTTGTAAATCTGAGGTCTACAACACAAATAATACCGGTCCAGGAACACTACCCTGAAGAACTCCAGAACTGATGGGATGTATTTCAGCAAGTGCAGCTCATTTTAATTGAAAACTTCTGTTCTCCAAATTAGATCGTATTTTTTCAAAAAATGTGCACACGAACATCATTTTTTGTTTATGTAAAAGATCAGTTGCAGCACTTTTTTTAACTGTGTACTAACATTCAAAATTACGAACGAGCAATACTGTCTACTTTCGAGTGCATCTTTAATGATATTAACAATCCTATTTACTTGTTCTAAAGCTGAGTGGCCAGAATTCGGAACAAATAGGAATCTAAAAAAGAAGAAGGAGAAGAAGCAGGAGCAGCAGCAGCTGGAGGAGAAGGAGGAGGTGGAGGAGATAGTTGAGTGCTTTTCTTTAAATCTAAATTAATAAGATGGAATGAACCCTTCCAGAAAATGTTTTAATCGCTTCAAGAATAATTTTGCGAACTCTTGAAAGTACTGTGACTATGCTTATCAGCATGTAGAAAGCCACGTTAGTTGAGTCTTTGCTAGGCTTAAGAGTCATGACAACCTGCGCAATTTTCCATTGGTTTGGAAATTCACAATTTCTTAGGATTGCATTAAGAATGGATATTTTCAATGTAAAGTTAATGACAACTTTTTTTGTAGCCCTGGAACTAGCAGATCAAGTGGAAATAATTTAACACTCCCCTGCCGGTTATGGATAAAAAAATTAGTGGATGAAATTAATTTGTAATGGTTACGAAGTAAAGTATTAATTAGTAGTCGTTGTATTAATAGCTTTAATAGAAGTAGAAGTAACAGAACATAATATTAATTAATTTATTAACAAAATTCTGACGGTTATTCCAATTATTAAACACATTTCTATCTACGAATATCTTTGCTGTGGTCTTTCGTAGCTCTTTTTCCCAAAGTTTTTCTTATGACCTCGCTTTTCTTTTGAAACTCATTCAGCTTTTTCTCTGCGTCAAATTCAACATCACATACCAAGAAATTAAAATGAGAAATTAGATCCAGGATGCCATCTAATAATATCTTCTGTGAATCGGATACTTACTCCTAAATGCCAATTTTTTTGTTTTACTTTTAGGAATTTTTGATTTGTAAACAATTCTTTAAATATCTACTTGTCAGGTGAAGTAGTTTTGTATTTGAAATGAGTTCATAATTTTAATATTTGTTTTGTTGTTAATACAAGATGTTATTTATTCTATGTATTCAAATTTAACCGATTTGACATTTAACCTATTATGTTTAATAATATCTTACTTAATTTGAGAGTGTGACGAATCAAAAATATGAACCTTCTAAGAACGCCCTTAAACTCCCGTTAACGCCTACTTTTAATTAAGCCTACACGTCTCTACTCTAGTACTTCCTTTTAAAACAGTGTTACCCTTCCTACACTTTTCCTTTTACAAACAAACACGTATTCAAGAACACTGGTTTGTGTAGTGCCTACTGATTGGCTGATCAAATAGAATCGATCTCACGCTTTACTTTAACCGACATATGTCGTCGTTTTCACTACCATTTGTTGCCGATATCAAACACCCACTTTCACATTTTGTATTACACACACGCGTACAAATACTTCACACATATTTGCCCACGTAATAATTTATATTCCATTTTTGTCCTATGCTTGTTTCTTTATTTCTGAGATTATTTACTTTAAAACAGTTTCGTTTATAAATAAGTTCTAAATAATTTAAATGTAATTCTAATAAACGGTTTAATTTTATAGCTTGTTCTTTTACAGCTAATGAAACAGAACTACTATTGTTTTTATTCAACGAATTAAAAGTAGGCCAAGTAATATTGTAGATTGCTCAGTTATTACTGCAATGTTGTTGTGTTGCTTAGGTCATCAGCCGAAAGGCTGGCTTGAACCTATAGAGGTTTTACTAAGTAAAACGAGGAGTGAGGTGTTTTAACATGCCTTCCTCACTGAATGGAAAAATAAGCTTATCAGCATGCCAGGCCCTCTGAAAAGCACATATTTTCCACTCTGCAAATGACACCTTCACTTCATTCACCACAGGGTCTGACTGTATAATGAAATTCATTACTTTCAGAGGAGATAACTCTGATTAGTGTCTTTTACACCTCTACCTCTTCTGTTCTTAAATGATTCAGTCATGTAATTGGCTGACCATGTAATAAGAAACAGAACTATTTATTTTAGCCTTGCAACGAACAGATTGAGTGTAAATAATTTGACACTCCACCTGTCTGTTATGGGCGGATTACTGCAATAAGGTCTCGTTTTCGATTCAACCCGTTTATCTTCTAAAACTTTCCATCTTTTTTGTTTGCTTTTGACGGTTTTGCAATTTCTACTAATGCAGACGTTGGATAACGATGATGTATAAAAATAAGTTATGATAAAATACCAGACCTGGCCGGGAATCAAACCCTGGACCCCGGCGTAGAAGCCAGTTGCGCTAACCACTACGCCAACGGGCTGACCGGATTTTGTCAACGTAAGTATACAAATCAAAAAGCAGTGTAGCTGCTAATGACCACAGATCCAAATAAAAAATGTTTTAGTTAAATAATAATAATTTAAAAAAAATCATCAGTTTGATTATATAATATTAAAAAAAAACAGTTTACATTAATAATTATAGTAAAAATTTAATTATTAAAGGCTTACTATTATTATCATGGGTTGGGGAGGGGGGGTCGCTAAATATTAATTTTATTTATTTTTACTATTTGGGGGTCGCGGAGCAAAAAGTGTTGAGAATCACTGCTCTAGAGGTTCAAACCAAACTTTCGGTTGATGACCTAAACAGCAACAACAAGAGTTTTCTAATTCATTTTTTAAAAGTTAATTTTCTTTTTCAAGTTAATTACCTTAATTTTTTTTAAATGAAAGTTACAGCTTTAAATCTTATCTCAAATTAAAGCTGTGTATTAGGTGATTGTAAATTTGTCAGATTTTATTACCCGGCTATAAAAACTCAAAAGATTATGGTTGCGCTTTTATTTATAGAGTAGACTGTTTTTTTATGATTATTAACAATAAAAGTGTTGGCTTCGTAAGTTATTAACTTTTTTCAAGACGCAAACAATGGCTGCTAGAGGGGTGGTTGCACTTTTACACGGCGAGAGAATTAAAACCATTTTTTCACATCATGTAAGCAGGGTTTAGTCGCAGCAGTCTTCTTAAGAGTTTATGGGAAATTAAATGACCCCTTTATTTATATTATTACTTTTATCTAGATTTTTTAACCTTTTTGTTGTGTTTTTAATGAACATGTGTGCATTTTATTACGACTGTATTAAATTTTCTCATTATTTTTTTTACTAAATAAGAAAAGATTAGGAATTTTCAGTTATTTAAATGTTTGTTTCAACTACATACACTAATATAACATTTTAAGTGTAATGTTTCATGATAAACTCATATTAGTATTTCAAGAGAATTATTTTTTACTTCAGTAATTTGTGTTTTTTTTCATTTATTATAATCAGGTTTTTTATCTATTTTACCAGTTTTCGCTGAATCGATTTTGACCTTGTTTCAATACGTACTTATAAGCCGATTCTTATGAATGAGTGATTTTAAAATACATCAAAACAATTTTCAAGTTACAATTAAAGTGTTCATACCTTAGTGGCAGCTTTTCGCCGTTAAGTTTTTCAGAGAATAAGCTTGTCAAGAATTAACTTCTTTATTTGTTCCCTTTTAATGTAACAACTACAAGTTTCAAAATTATTAATATTGTAGCGTTAAATATTATATCCCCACAAGGGAATGGCAATTTGAAGCGTGGTGAATATATGTTTTCATAATTACAATCACAACTTTCACTGTTTAAGTGTAATTCTAAAATAATGCTCCTGTTCTTGATACTGTTAAATCAATTCATTGTTTTTTATTGATTTGAATGTTAAAAATCTAAAGACAACATTATCACTTTGAATATATATGTATATTTTATAATTATTAATGAATGAATGTGAGGACCTACTACCTTCCTTGATTTTCAGTCCCACACTGAAATAATTTTTTTATAATTCTTCTCCTTTACTCTAGTTGCCTAGCAACGAGACTTTTGTTTGGATAAAATTTATTAATGTTAAATAATTTTGAATATTTAATATCAACCAGCTGGCTCTATTTAGGCTTACACTTCAATAGACCATAATATAAACACAGCCAGCTGTTAAGCCAAATTTGTATCGTTACACTATGAGCCGTACGCACCCTAAATTATATTTTAATTCAGCTCAGAACTTTCATTCCAGGAGATGAGAATTCCTAGAGATGAGGTTTACCACACAAAAAGGCTAAGAGCCACTTTGGGAAAGACAATAAAACAAAATTATAACTGTTATGCTGTTGACTAAGAATTTTAATTACTAAAATCAAATTTAAGTTTGTTAATAAATATACATCATATGGAAGTTAAAGCTGTGGATCCAACAACATCTCAAAAATTAATTTAAAAAAAATTATAAGTTACACCATTATTTAAAGAATATTAAGTTCAATTAAGAATAACAAATAAAATTTTTACTTCCCCGATAATTCAATTTCACACAACGGAACTTTGGGTGAATTCCTGGTTATTTGAAAATATTCGTAATCCATTTACTTCGGAGAAAATCTAACTTCGATTAATCCGGAATGTTGTAATATCCAGCCATTTTTCTTTGAATCTCCAAATGAACTTCTAGATGAATGATCTCCCCAAAGAATCTCCTTTGCAGGATTTCCAGGATTTCAGGAACCAGAATACCAGGATAAATATATTTTTCTGTAACACCAATCACACTTCTGTAGCTGACAGAAATCACAAAACAAATGATTCCCCCCCAGAACGCGATTTTACCATTTAACCCCAAAATTAGAAAATATAAAATAACATTATAACATGAATTTACTATAAATTATTTCTCCCATTCTATTGTTTCATACGAATCAACATTATAGGCTTTATTCGCCAAGCAATTGCATAATTTGCAGCATTACAATTTATACATTATTATTGCATTATTTACTGCATTATTTACTGCATTATTTGCTAATCGCAAATACAAAACAAACTACAAGATTACTTTAACAAAGGTACCTTAAACTTTATGACGCAATTAAAATGTTAGCATAATAATAAGAATCTTTAGCACTTAATTAAAACGAGATCAGTGTGGCACTCAGATCCAGAATCTTTTCCTACGCCCAAGAGATAAATAACAAAACATAACACCACAATTTAACAAAGAAATAGACTTTTCACTTACCCAATAATTTCCGAAGCGTCGGGTGCAAGAAAATACGAAGGAAGTACACGCCTAGAAATTACATAACGGTGTATAGATTTTACATAATTCGCCAACAGCAACAAAAAACGAAACTAAACGAACAAATTAAACTTTGCATTAAGCTGAACATAACTAAGCTAATTAAAACAAGATTGATACCGCCTCATTTTTGCCTTTGTGGGCATTAAACTTTCAACTTATGCTTCCGCATCGCACAAAAGTCAGGACACAACAGGACGAAAAACCTTCAAAACATCCCCACCGGGACTCTATGGAAGATCACGCCATATCAACCAACCAATCGGAGAACGTCAAGCGAAACATCTGATGAAACATACTGCTAAGAACGCACGTAGACCCCAAGAAGTAAATGACCTCAAACAATGGTGCGGAGGGTGGAGTGAAAAATAGACCAGATATTCACACAATAAAATTATAAAATTCACTACAACATATTTCTAACGAACAAAAAAAAATATAACATTACCACAAGTTCTATAACATTTTAAAAGAGATACAGAAATTACAAAAAGAGAATCTACCATATTAATAGAATTAAGTATTCGAGGTACAAATAAAATATAAAAATTAAGGAAACAAAATTAAATTTAGATAAAATACTTATAATCGTTACAACTATAATATAATTACTGTGAGTTGAAATGTTACTTAATTATTTTAACTATAACATTATTCACTTTTCATTTTTATGTGATTTTTAAATTTAATATTATAAGTCTGGTATTCTGTTTTGTTAATATTAAGTTACTTTACTGAAAATATCTTCCTTTACGGCTTCATTTATAATATTTTTAACAAACATTTACTTATAGTTCGAAAGACTGATTGAAAATAAGAACTTCTCAATGAAAAAATCTGGTGTGAACACTCATACGACTTTCTCGTGCCAGTGCAAATAATGACCAATATAACCGAACATTAGTAATAAAGCAAAGATAATTAGTAAGTAATTAGTAATAAAGTAGTAATAAATAATACATTAGAAATAAACAAGAAAACTAACATTACCTATTTTAATCATGAGTGAATGATGCAAAATGAAAATCAACCTTATTTGTTTGACTTGTTAATACAGAAAATCACTGTTTCACGCTAATTAAATAAAAGTTGTAGATCTTTTAATTTTCTATAAATTTTATTGTATACCCTTTCGTCGTTAAATGCATACTAAGGCCGAAATCTTAAAAAATCCATTATTTTACAGATTTTCATGAAAAAAAAAAACAGAAAATCACTAATTACCGCTAAACTAAGTGGTATACTAAGAAATGTTTGAAATAAAAGTTGTAAGTTTTTAATTAGTCTACAACTTTTATTACGTGCTTTTTTGCCCTAAAATGTATTAAGGCCGCGGCAATCTTAAAAAAACCATTTCTTTTTCTACGAAAAAACAGCCTTCCCAAGAATTTTAGCAGACATGGCGCCTATCCTATCTTGTAGAGCATAAACAATTTAGTAAATGAGGCGAAAAAACCGAAAAGAACCGTTTTTGAGAAAATTGCAAAAAAGTGAAAAATCACACGAATAAACTAATTCTTCCGGTTGACCGATTTTGATGAAAATGTTCGTGTCGGGTCCTCTAGTAGTACCTAACTTAAGTTTCAAGTTTCAACTTCGTACGATGGTCCGTTCTTGAGATCATCTGTTGATACTCAGACCAATCGCTAAAAACATATTTTATGGGTTTAAGGGGTTCTGAAAACGTGTATATCCGGTGAAAACTCGATTTCGATAAACCTACATGAAAACAATACTTTCCTTCCTACGTATTCATATAGAGACGAAAGTAATTAAAAGTATTTTTTCAATTTCTCATACACCCCTAGGTCTGTACGTTATAATTTGTTCAATTTTAAAGCAATAAGTAACCTCATGACCCGATTCGATGAACATGGTATGTATAATGTGTAGTCCTGTGCAAACTCAGGCCAACCATTCAAAATACACCGGTAACTACAGTCTAGTATTAAAATCCGTACAAAAGTAAATACCTTTACTATAATATATTCATCAGTCACTTGAGACTGTGAGAAAGATAGGCGATTCCAATTTAACATTTTGTTGTATAGAGCAATACGCTCTCTGCTACTATCTGTCCTACAAACATTCGTAATATTTAATATTCATAACTTATAAGTATAAGTTGTAATTTTAACTGAACACTTTCCTTTGTTTTACTTATTCCGTTTCATTAATAATAACAATGAACACGTATTATTAAAGAAATGCAGCATTAAACCAATAAATACAAACAAACCTCATTAAATTATTGCATGTGCAACAAAACTACTTCACACGACAAATGGTATCATAACACTATATAATTGAAAGCCTATGTGGATGTGAAAAAGAGTATACATAATAATTATACAGTACATAATACTGCAGTATTTATAATGTTTATGAATGGATGACAGCCTATTGGCCTTTACACCTAGCGATGAAATGGATAAAAAATATTTTGAAAGAATAAAACAATTTCGTTTAATTTAATTTAATCTTTTCATAACATTTAATGGTTTTACAAACAAAATGACGTACGTTACACTATAAAGTTATATTCAATTACAAATGTAGTAACTATTCTGTCACATAATGTAGCCTATATTTCAGATAACAACGTAAACATTTGTAATCGTAAACGCAATTTGTTTCAATATCATAAGTATAATAATATAGCCCACAATAAGACAAAATTTTATTTTCATAGCGTGAGTCAATGGTTTTAACACAGTACGTAACTGCGCTCCGGGCATATTAGCACCATGGTGCTGGGTGGGGCATACGTTGCACAACCCGGTATTGGGGGTCATAATTTGTGCAACCCAGCACAAAAATTTAAATACAAACAGAAAGAATTTATTTATTTCACTCGAATCTTATAGTTACAATAATTAATAAAACCTTTCAATAAGTGATGAAATTGCCCCCTCCCAATCGGCAAAAACTCTGTTCGACTAACCGTATTTCTCAAGACTTTTCTCAACTTCTCTTTGCGGGATATTCTCTATCTCATCTGTAATTTGTTGCTTTAACTCGACCAAATTGGTAGCCGATGTCTGGTAAACTTTGTCCTTGAAGTAGTCCCGGAAGTTCGGTTTGAAATTAATTTTGAACTTGGCAGTAAGAGTTTGTGCAAAAATAAACACGGACTACGAAAATTCAGTGAATGGTGTGCATTTTTGACCTTTGGACTTTGACCACATCAACCGTTACAGAGAACGAACAGGTTGTACTAACAACTTCCGCCTACTTTCATTTCAAACAAGAGGTATCAAGTGTTGCCATTCGCGCGATTCCAAATACCCTCACTATTTTCTTTAAATTTTGCTGCGCATAAGATTTTCGGGTTGCGCGACTTATGCCCCGCCCGGTATTTTCCGACTGTTGGACAAAGTATAGGATTTGAGGCATGGAACCTTTGTCTCCAAACATCAGTTGTTAAACGGCTGACTCTGTGCGACGGCTTTAAAACTAGACCATCTCGGTGGGTTATTCTAATTAATAATTTTAAAACTTGATAAAATGTATAAGTTTACATTTTGAGCAAATATATTGTTAGTAACCCTTAATTTTATCTATCACTTAAACTATTTCAATTAAAATTAACAGTCCAAAAATTTGAAAACTGTTCCTTTTGTCTGATAATGTACACCTTTTAAAATTTTATGAATGTTATAAAAAAGATATAATCAGACTTAAATTACCGAAGAGAATGCTTTCTAATTTACTCGATTATTACACTATTGCTGTTACTACGTTAATGTAATTGCTTACATTGTGTGATAAGAAAAGGATTTAGTTTTTAGTTACAAGTTTGAGTTTGAATCTCTAACTTATACACACAAGAGTAATGTAATCGCTTTAATTATCGGAGTGTCCGTTGTTCCGGAATCCTAACAAAATCCTTTCCGGCTCATCTAAACTTCGCTATTACGAAATGAAAACTTCTGTTCTATCTCGTCCGTAATATATTAAAGTAATGTAGACGTTTTTCTTTAAGTAAAGATTTAGTATAATAGAATACACTACCGTAGAATCAGTTACTTTTCATTAACTCCATTTGATTCTTTATTTTTTTATTCTCTTCATTAAGAGTGAAATTTTTACTATTACTTCAATGTACATCCTTATTTTTGTATGCATTGAAATATGTATCCTATTCATCTTTTTAGTTTTTACTTAGATTGTCTTACTCGGTGTATGTGAACATAAAAATTTTATCTAGTTATTTACTATTTAATATGAAATTCTTAATAGACTTAATAAACATTTTATCTATACTTCTATACCAATATAATAAAGAAGAAACGTCTGTTTGTTTGTATGTATGAGGTAATCTCAGAAACTACTGAACTGTTTTTAAAAAAATCTTTCATTGTTGCATAGCTTAGAGCTTCCTGATCAATATAGGCTATTTTGCAACTTTAAGTAACTTTAATTAAGTGAGTTAAACAACTTAAACTGTGACGATGTCACATGTTTTAGTTTATCGGGTGCATAGCACTTTTTTTTCTAAGTCCTCTGGATGGTGTATTTTTTGAGCTAGAAGCACGATTTAACTTTTCATAGAAAAACGTGAAGAATAACATTCGATTCCAAAAACATTAAAAATTTGGAAATATTCAAAATTTTTATTTGTTACTGTATTTCATATATTTGTTTTCATTCGACAGGTAGTGTCATATATTTCTAATTACTCTGCGTACTACCGCACCCACGTATTACTGTCTCTTATCTCAGCCATATACCAACTGTCTCTTTCTTTTTTATCGGCGTTCTTCTATGCATTCTATTCAATTCTGTTAAATCGCAGGGACAAACATTTAAAACGGTGGGCATCGATTTGAGACAAGAGTGCTTCCTTCATTCATGGACAACTTTATGTCGAACTTTCTAGAGCTGGAAGTGCAGAAAAACAATTTATATTGCTTCCACAGGGCAACAAAACCACAAATTATGTATATAGAGAGTTTTTGAAATAATTTAATGAGACCTACATTAGCTGCTGTGAAGGGTAGCGGGCGGGGGTTGCTAGTACCATATAAAATCTGTTCATTCGATCATCAGCCGATAGGGTGGTTTGAACCTCTAGAGGCTTTACTAAGTAAAACTAGGAGTTAGATGGTTTAATATGCCTTTCCCACTGAGTTGAAAAGTATGCCTGTGCTTATTAACATTTCAGGCTCTCTCTAAAGCATCTACTTTGCACCCAGCAAATAACACCTTCACTTCATTCACCACAGGGTCTAGCTGTATATTGAAATTCATTACTCTCAGAGGAGATAACTCTGACAAGTGCCTTTACACTTCTACCTCTTCTGTTCTTAACAACTTCTTTCGTATAACTGACTGAGCATGGGATAAGAAACGGAACTATTTTTTGTAGCCCTGAAACTAGCACCTGCCTATTATGGGCAAATATCAAATCTAAAACCATATCATTTACAAGTACCTATGTTATAACCGCTTCGTTGGTGCAGTGGAGTATGGTAAAAGATGAAATTAATGGGTTCTATTCTCAGCTAAGTTTTTCTTTTTAGTAATTTAATTGTTTCTGTTATAATAAAATGCAACGATACGTGTGAATATAATTGTGAACATATGACATGAATGTCTTGTAGGAAAAAATCACTCATTATTTGTATTCCGATAAAAATATTAATTTTTTGAAGTTTACATGCTTATCGAGTCACTGGATATCAAATAAAATAATATAATTTAAAGATACCTCTAACTGGCAGGTGGAGTGTTAAATTATTTGCACTCGATCTTCTAGTTATAGGGCTATAAAACATATTTTTTATTTCTTATCACATGGTCAGCCAATTATACGACTAAAATATTTAAGTACAGAAAAAGCAGAGATGTAAAAGACACTAGTTAAGAGTTATCTACTGTGATAGTAATGAATTTCATTTATATACAGCCAGACCCTGTGGTGAATGAAATGAAGGTATCATTTGCAGAGTGGAAAGTAGATTCTTTTCAGAAGGCCTGGTATACCGATAAACATACTTCTTCACTCAGTTAGTGAGGCAGTGGTAAACCTCGTCATTCCTCGTTTTACTTTGTAAAGCCTCTAAAGGTTCAAACCAGCTTTTCGGCTGATGACCTAAACAACACATAATTTAAAGACAAAAAATTCTTCTATATAAAAATCATGATAGAGGATTGGCCAAGAAGAAAGATCCATGGAAAGACTGATACTGAATATTAAATTTAATGACCGAGTAAAAAAGAGGGTATTTGCCAAAAACTATATTAATAGACATACAATACACGTGCCGTCACTAAAATGGTGGTTGGTTCACAATAAGACTGATAGATGAATAGAGGATAAGGGTGATTCAGCAGTAGGGGCTTTGGCTGGGATTTGGAGAGGTATAGGTCATCCACAAAATGATGGAAAGATGACTTGAAACTAGTGGGAGGATTTGAGTGCGTAGGAAGGGCGCAGATTAGGGAACTGTGGAGACAAACAAAGGAGGCCTATATGCAACACTGGATGATTATAAACTAATGATGTAGAAGAAGAAATTAACCCTTTCAGTGCCAACGTCCAGAAAACAGGGCGTTGATATCTTATACGTAGTTATGATATCCGGTTTACCGGGCGTCCGTAAATTACCAACGTCCGGTTAACCGAACGTTTCCAAAAAAAACTTTTGAACAAAAATTAATGAAAACATGTTTTTTAAACCACCTCGTGGCGTATTGACTAAAGCATTAGCCTACAAAGCGAAAGGTCCCGGGTTTGATTCCCGGCTAAAGACTGGAAATTTTAATACGTTAAAACCACCGTTAAGTTACCAAAACCCGCAGTAGTTGCTAATGACCAAGCTGTCGATGCGACTTTAAATAAAATAAAAAAAATATTTTGAATATTTTTAGTGTTAGAACGATTTCTGTTTTTTTAACACAATAAAAATTAATTTTTTACAGGAAATTTTATGTTGCTGTAACGTTGAAATTTTGGTCGGCAATGGCAGGGTTACGCTTGCAAGTTTTTGAAATAAGGGCTGGCACTTTTTGTACACCCTTATTCAAAATAAATGGGACTAAAGATCAAACTTTTAAATATTGTTTCGGGACTGAAAGGGTTAAGGCATTTGCAACTTATCCAAAGTTTAAAAAGCTCTACAGTTTCTGTAGTCATCGAGAAGGATTGTCATAATTCTGTCTGTATGCATTTGGCGAAAACTAAGTTTTTTTTGTCTCTTTGACGTTCAGTCGTTATGAAGCTTTTTGGTTTTTGAAAACAAAGGTTGAGTTCTGTAATATTGTTGTACGTGCTTTTGTATAATTTTTTCATTATATTGTAGTTTTACCAATACACCTGTACATTATTACCAACCTAGTTGCAAATAGCTAGACAGTTGATTTGGCAATCGAAGATCAAAACTTAGATAAGCCTCCGAGTCAATCCAGCCAGTCAAATGACAGAACTTCACTTTGTAATGCTGAGGAACTCTGTCTGAATTTGTAACCTTTATATGATGACACTTACGTTCAACCAACTGTAGGTGTCCCTGTTCAAATTCATATCAACTTACATCAGAGTTCCTGCAAAATACAGTGATCAAAATGGGTGGTTGTTTAAATTATTAATTGAAAGATATATTATTCTAAAATAAAATTAGCTAAAAAATACTGAATTAAATTAACAACGGTAATAAATAAATAATAAATTGTGATTTGGATAAATTATTTATTTTTAATTACGAAGTTTTTGTTTATGTTTTCAAAAGCTTTTGTCATATTTTGTAAACGTAATTAAAGTTTTGAAATGTGTGTCATAATTAAAAAATAAATAATTCATTTCACTCAACTGATACGATTTATTTACAGAGAAGAGCGTATTTTTCCATATTTATTCAGTATTTTTAATAAATAAAATTTTGCTTTAAATTCATAGTTGTATAGTTTTGTGGATAGATTTAATTCATTCTAATTATAAATATATGTAATGATAAATATATATGTTGTGGAGTAGTTGAATTATCATCCACACAAGAGATGCCAATTTTGTAACATTATAAATAAAAAACTTTTCTTTAATTATTTTTACTTGATATTTTTTTCTGTATATTTTACTGTATAAAAGTAGTAAAAAAACGAACCAAATAATAACAATCTGTTTACATAAACAGCAATCAACTAATCTCATTTAAATTATGAATCCATTTAACGTAACATCAATTAATAAATTTGAAAGAACTTTCTTTAAAATACGCACATAAGAATAAAACAATCTAATTGATTATATCGTTGTAGAAGACTATTTTAATGCATGAATGAGGGACCTGCCTATTCGGTTCGCCATATTGTCCCTCACTAAAATAATTTGTACAAAATCTTTTCTTCTTCTTCTTTAGTCGCCTAGCAACTAGAATAAATAACTTTTTTAAATAATTTTGTCAATGTGAATTAAATAATTCTAAAGTATTAATTTTTCAATCAGCTGGAGATGTTTACTATTTTAATAGACTCAAAAAATAAACAACTCCAGGTGTCCAGTAAATTTGTTATATTACAAATATCCCCCCATTTACATTTTGAAAACAAAAAGAAATGTTTATGAAAATCTAAATTTTGAATTTGTTTGATAAATTTAAAGCCAAAAATGTTTTTTAAAATTATGTCACTAAGCAACCTTACAATTCTACTAACCAAATAAACTATAAACGAACTATAAACAAACTATAACCAAACTATAACCCAACATAATGTACATCAAAATTTTTTTACACTTACTGTGATTAAACAAAAGATTAATGGAACAAAACTTAATAAACTGATAAATAGGAACTGTGAACTACCAAATATACATATACATAAAATAAATAAAAGTTCAAATAAACATCATACACATACATATACAACAAACCTCCTCCTTTATCCCGACCATCACTTTTTATACTATAGAGTACATTTTGTAATACAATTTCAGATTCTATTTCCTCTATTAATCCAGGTATTTGTTTAACTTTTACGGTACTTCTTTTTTCCTTGTTTTGTACATCACTTTTGGTTGAATGGCTGTTTCCTTTCCCTATCTCATCCGGATTACAAGCTGAACTGCTACTGGTACTAACTTGTGCTGGTATTTTTTCATCATCCTCTGTTTCATCTAAGGTTGACACCCTTCGATTTACACTACTTCTCTTTCCTCCTGGTGATTTTAAATCGTTTTGATTGGCACTGGCATAAGTATTTGTTTCCAGTTCAACATCATCTTCATATGGTTTAATATTTTTATTTAACATTTTATTATTTTTACTATTTAGTGATTCATTTTTTAATATATTTTTCCTCGGTTTTCCTATGTTATTATTTTTATCTGGTTTTATATTTTTACTAACATTTTGTTGAGTATTCCTTATATTTTCTATTATCTTTATATTAGACTCTAAATTACCTAATTTTTTATCCTGTTCTACAATTTTTATATGGAAAATTTCAATTTATTATCCATCTTTTTCTCAATACCTTGCTCCAAGTCATCTATTCTATTACTTAAATCCCTACCGAGTTTACTCGTGTTAACTTCAAATCTCCTAGCTTGCTCTTCAGATCTCCTAGCTTGCTCCTCAGATCTCCTAGCTTGCTCTTCAGATCTCCTAGCTTGCTCTTGCAACAGGTTCAAAATAAGCTGCATGTTATCATCTGACTTTAGCCTAACACTTCCTGTATCAATATCTTGACTAAAACTAATATCACCTGGTTTCTGCACCAAACCTTTCTTCTGTATTGGCCATTCTACCTCGTCCTCGCCCTCGTCAGCTCCATCTTCACCTTCGTCCTCCGAGTAGTCACTTCCTTTAACCCCATCAGCTCCTCTTCCTCCTGTATTCGCAGTCATCTCCTCTTCTGTTGTGGGCGCAGCCATCTCAAATGTGTATGAATCAGGATCGTGGCCTTCCTCCTGTAGAGCCTTTTGCAGTCGTTCCATTAGTACAGCTTTCACACCTTTACTTTGTCTGTTACGTTTTTCGAGTTCCAATCTCAAATCCACTACGCGAAGATCTATCAATTTCCTGAGATTACCTTCAGACATATTTGTGAATAAATCTATTTGTTAATTCGTGAATTCATCCCCACGATTAGGGTTGCCAATTTGTTACATAATTAAATTTTCCTCTCGATATTCCCCACAAGGGATGCCAATTTGTGGAGTAGTTGAATTATCATCCACACAAGAGATGCCAATTTTGTAACATTATAAATAAAAAACTTTTCTTTAATTATTTTTACTTGATATTTTTTTTATTATTTACTGTATAAAAGTAGTAAAAAAACGAACCAAATAATAACAATCTGTTTACATAAACAGCAATCAACTAATCTCATTTAAATTATGAATCCATTTAACGTAACATCAATTAATAAATTTGAAAGAACTTTCTTTAAAATACACACATAAGAATAAAACAATCTAATTGATTATATCGTTGTAGAAGACTATTTTAATGCATGAATGAGGGACCTGCCTATTCGGTTCGCCATATTGTCCCTCACTAAAATAATTTGTACAAAATCTTTTCTTCTTCTTCTTTAGTCGCCTAGCAACTAGAATAAATAACTTTTTTAAATAATTTTGTCAATGTGAATTAAATAATTCTAAAGTATTAATTTTTCAATCAGCTGGAGATGTTTACTATTTTAATAGACTCAAAAAATAAACAACTCCAGGTGTCCAGTAAATTTGTTATATTACAATGTGGACGACATGTTGAGAACGTGGAAATGTTATGTAGACCCACGTATACGGATCTCGGATGGCTTCTTTATGAACTCTCTTTTATATGCGGATGACAAAGTTGTAATACAACAGAATGAAGACGAGTTACAAAAATCGGTATTTATGTTGGAACAAGTTGCAAAACAATACAATGTGGAAATATCATCCACAAAATCTAAAACTATGGCTTTTAAAGGTAAATATACAATAAGGACGAGAATAGAGATGAATGGAAGGGCAATAGAACAGGTTAAACATTTTCAATATCTTGGGAGTGATGTTTCATACGATTTTGATAAAGACATAACAGTTAAACTGGCCAAATTTCAGAATGTTTGTGGAAATATTCACAGACATCTGAAGAATAAAACGAGGAAGGAAACACGCCTCAAATTTTTCAACACTATTGCGGTTCCAACACTCCTATATGGCAGTGAGTCTTGGGTGCATACTGCTAAAAGCGATAGTAAAATTCAAGCTGCGGAAATGAAGTTTTTACGAAGTGTGCATGGATGTACCAGAATGGATAGAATAAGGAATGTGGATATTAGAAGCGCACTAGCAGTTCAGTCTTTGCATGAAAAGATAATAAAAAATAGACAAAGATGGTGTAGTCACCTGGACAGAATGCCAAACGAAAGAATGCCAGTGGCAGCTTTAAATTATCAGCCAGTTGGCAGAAGAGATGTAGGGAGGCCGAGAGGGAGATGGGTACCGGAACAGGTTCATGTAACCTAATCCTTGGAAGTGAAGATGATGATGATGATGATGATGATAAATCAAAGATTTATCGTTTAACGGTACAGAATACTTAATGTGAATTAATATGATAGTTTTATAGTATATAATAAAAATGTTTGACTTTGTACTATCTACCAACTTGCATACAAAATTTTGACATATAAAAATTATTTATACGAGCAATGAACGTATTCTATGTACCGCGTAATCCGGTACAGAGGCTTGAATGACCTACGACCACAAGTCATTCTTGCAGAAAAACACTTGAAAAGTTATGTAATGACTGTCAACTTCAACAAATGAAAACGTAAGTTTGTACTTTGAAAATGTATCTTCTGAATTAGGTACTAATTGTTACAAAATTTTGAGGTAGTAAATTCCGTACACAAATGTAAAATCCTATCAGGAAAATGTACAATTCCCCTTATTGTTTTATTGGCATAATTTAATCACAATTTGTTCTTTGAGGAACAGTAAAGATATTTGTAATGTCAAAGAAATATTGACATTATAAGGTCCTAATAGAGGTATGTATGTTCATATAACATTATGAAGCTAAATTTAAAAAAAAACCGAAGATAGAATTTAATTTAAGTAAGAAATAAGTCTGTTGGGTGCCTTTATTTTAGACTTTTAATCGCACCACCGTTTTCCAGTAAATTTATATTCAATAATATTATCGTGCGATTCAAACCGTTTTTCATAAGTTACACTAAATTTAGAAATTTATTTCACAATATAGAAGTTATAATGTGATGATCCGAAATTATAAATAAATTTAGCTAACGCTGAACAGTATTATTTATTGTGTTTTATATTGTATATACAGTACTTTTATTACTACATTACCTCTGAAAGGAAATTTTTTGTAACATTCTGTTTTGTTGTCTCGTTATCCTTCATTGAACCTTACAATTATTACGCTTATTGAAGCAAGTGAATAGCAGTAATAAATAAATTAGGCAATGAATTTAATACAGTATTATTATTTAAAATTATAAGCTTTTATTTTTATTTGTTCTATCCCTTTTCGGTCTCCTGAATGGAATTTAAAAGAAAAACATGAATGTCTTCATACTTATAAAATTTAATATCAGGTCATTATTCCTTCTAAGCTCTGTTTCCTAGGTTTCCTTTTCCTAATCTTCTAGATATGTTAACATCAAAAATAAAAAATTATATCATTGGGTCTAATATTATTTGCCCAATACATTCCATCTGCGAAGAATTAAATAATTGCGCTGTTTATTCTAAATTAAAATTTAAGGCTATTGTTTTAGTATATTGCCCGCCACGAACGAAGTCGGTTGTGTTTAAAGATTTTTATTTCAAAAATGACAAAACGGAAAAATTTTAACGCTGTAGCACATTAAAACCTGTTTTTTCTTGCGTTTATTCATTTAACTTAAATATTTTTATTTAAAAATTGCTACTCGGAGATGCAGCAATTTACGCATAAAAAGTACCCAGTTCTTAACCGGTTTTCTGTTAGTGTGCTTTTTTAACGTCTGTTGCTTTATCCAGGCTTTACATAAAAAAATCGGGGTTTAAGTATATTAAAGATCACGGTTTTTTCTGCATTGTGAATATTTTAAAAGTGAAATCTCATTTTTTGTTTTAATATGGCGGCCATTTAGAAAAAGTAATATTTTAGCTCTACGTGAAGATTGGGAAATGACTTTTCGACTGAACTGTGCATTTTTACTACAGTATTGTGCCAAGTATAGTAAACTCTTAAATTTATAAAATTAAAATAAAATAGAAATGAAATTGTGATGTAAATAGAACATTTTTTTAATTAGTTGTTGGGCAAGTGATTTTTACAGCGGACTTCTTTCGTGGCGAACACTAAACATTATAAAGTTAACCACTGGTGCAACTTGGCGACAAGAAAAAGAAGTTACAGAAAATTAAATCTATTTAATAAATTTTATTAATTTTCCTACAGTTTCCATGTATTATCTTAAAAAGAACAATTTTGTTTACATACTATGGAAATGATTTTGTAAAATAACTTTACAAACGTATAGAAAATACCTAACCCATTGTGTATTCCATCTATAGATCTACTCGTGTTACACAACACGTGACTGCACGTCAGTGTTTACATCGACATGACTGTCGCCTTTAAATCAGTTTATCCTATCGTTCACGTTTTAACAGAATATCTAAATCTTCAGTACACATTATACATACAAATACCAAACTTTAAACAACTAATAAAGTAACTTCTCAATTACTCACTTCTCTTGTAATTACAAAATTACATAAATAAGACTTCGTAACTTCAAAAGACAATACCATATCATGTAAACAACCAATAATATTTGAAGAACTTAGTTGAAGAAAGTGTTCTGTAACAAAAATATGGTTTCGAGAAATTTTTTTTTTATTTATTATTATTTTTTTAACAGTATAGTTTTTCTTTTGCAATCAGTTAATAAATACAATAACTTTAAGTAAATATGAGAAAATCTGAGTAATATCCTTAGAATTCAAACACAGACGACACTCAGTAGTGTGTTTGAAAAAGACCGAACTGCGAAGAAACAAAAAATATATCTATACAAAATCAAACTTGATGAACCGTGAATCAACATCCCGAAACACAAAGTGTTGAAGTTGGAGATGACAATGACGATGGTAGAGATGAAAACGACGCCAATTATGAGATGCTGATGATTAGGAATTGAAGTAGAAAAGATGAAAAACAAATTTAAATGACTAACAATCGTAGAGGTAAGTCCAATGGTTTAAAGCGTTTCAGTCTGTAACTATCTTCGCTGTTGTCAAGGAGGCTAATCGCTAATGGATTCAGATGGTCTTCTAGTTTTTGTAAATGTTTTTTGCTATGTTGTTTAATTTCTTCTTTTATGAAGGGCAGGTTTAGGTCATTGTGTAGTATTTCATTTGTTACGTACTATGGGACTGCAGTGATCAGTCTCAGGCATTTTGATTGAAAGTGCTGCAGTATTTCTATATTTGATGAACTAGCTGTACCCCATAGCTCTAACCCATACGTCCAAATTGGTTTGATTATTACTTTGTATAAGAGTACTTTATTTTCAAGGGAGAGTTGAGACCTACTGCCTAAGAGCCAGAATAATTGACGTAACTCGAGAAAAATGAAATCAAAATTTTAAAGCTCCCATTTTGTATGAATTACCTAATTTCTTTCATTGTGATAACTTTATATTACCTAACTCTTTACGCAGTTAAAATTTGTTTGAACATTACTTTTCAGTACCACTTTTCTCATATTTTTCTTATGCACTCGCCTTCGTTCTCTAAAAATCTGTATTATACACTATATTCTCTGAGGATAGATTAACGGCATTTCAAAAATAGAAGACAAAATGTTTCATAACAGAATTTTGTTAATAAATACCAAGTAATAGCTGTTACTAGTGAAGATAAATATATAATACCGCAGTTAACTGTTATTCTTCCAAAAAGGTGTCTCTAAGACTGCAGTTTATTCTGGTGGAGGCGTCAAGGTAATCTTGAGACTTAAATTCACTACTGAACATAAAAGTAAGCAATAGGATACAAGCTTATACCACTTCCACTTATCCACTAACATTTCCTTAAACTGTAGGGACAGAGTTTAAATCTTCATCAATCACAAAGGCTAATATTTTTAAGTTTTTGAAAATATGTTACATTGCACCTTCATTCACTAAGCTCTTCAATTAAAAGTTTAAAAGTCCAAGTTTAAAGCTCCAACAATATATTATGTTTTGGAACTATTTAGCCTATAATTTAGTAATTTATAAAATTTACTCCCCTAAAAATTTTTAGCCCGTTCTTGGAATAGAAAAACATTATAAAAATATTATGTGTTAACATTATTATGACCCACCGGGTTGGTTTAGAGGTAACGTTGTCGCTGTGAGTCAGGTGTTGAACAGCTGATTTTCGGAGAGGAAGGTTCCTGGTTCAAATCCTAGTAAAGGTAGTTGTTACTTTTATACGGATTTGAATGCTAGACAGTGGTTACCGGTGTACTTTGATGGTTGTGGTTCAATTAACCATATTCTCTCAAGAATGGTCGGCCTAAGTCTGTACAAGACTACACCTCATTTACACGTCATACATACCATCCTCATTTCATTGGGTCATGGGATTGCTTATTGTTCTCATTTGAACAGATTGCAACGTACACATATTAGGAATCAAGAAAAAAAAACATATTGTAACGACCCAACGCGTTGATCTGTAGGTAAAGTCACCGCCGTAAGTCAGCTGGTTTTCGGAGACGAAAGATCGTGGTTCAAATCCTAGTGAAAGAAGTTTCTTTTTACGGATTTGAATACTAGACAGTGGTTACCGGTGGTTGGGGTTTAATTAACCGTACTTTCTCAGGATTGGTTGGCCTGAATCTGTACAAGACTACACCTCATTTATAGGTCATACATATTATCATCCTCATCTCTTTGGGTCATAAGGTTGCTTATTTTTCCGAATTAAACAGATGGCAACGTACAAATATTAGGGATTAAAAAAACAAATTGTAATTTTTTATCTGAATTCATTTTTAGGATCTGGGTATAATAAATAATAAATCAACTCCCTACATATGTTTATAAAAATTATTTTTATTGATAAGATTAATAATTACAATTAATTATTAAGCGTAGACTGCTAATAAAATTACAATTAGATTACTTCAATCAATTAATTACAAAACTTAAGATACATAAACTTGATTACTAAAATCAACTATAAAATAAGATACTGTCAACAATCAAAACAGTGATTTACCTGTGAAGTGAAGGTGTTTTTTGCAGGGTGGAAAGTAGATGCTTTTCAAGTCTGCCTGGCATGCTGATACGTGTACTTTTTTACTCAGTGAGGAAGGCAACTGTACACCAACTCAATAAAGTCTCTAGAGGTTGAACTAGCATTTCAACTGATGGCCGAAACAACATAATAAATAGTGTTTTATTTAAAGAATTAGATCCTCGAGTATATACGTAGATTTGTTTCAGATTTTATGTTTTTTATAAACGATTAAGGTGACTATCAGAAAAAAGTTCAAAATTGACCAAATTCACGATACAGAGAAGATATTTGGTTCCTTTTTTTCTTTCTAGTATAGATTGTACTATCCTAACCGAACATATAACCTCTTCGTCCTGTTCTTTTTTATCCTCTTAGGCCCTCGGCAGATAAGAGTAAAGATAGGAATTTGAAAAATGACTTACTTATATAACATCGTCCTCCCTCCTTACCCAACAAAATACTGAACTCATTCTTCTTCGCATATGAGTATAATCATTTATTTTAATATCATGAAAAAAATGGATAAATAAATGGATTAGTTTATCAAAGTCGAAACTTTATACTACAGGATAATTTGCACAAAAAAAACTGTTGAGTACAATAAATTTTTGTTATTGACATAAAAATTTATGAAATATAATTCTATCACTTTTTTCATCTTCAAATTAGTGAACTGTTTCATTTTAATCTAGGCCCGTATCGACCATTTTGTCATTAGCTACCAGTAATATGATTGTAGAAGATGAAATATAACTGTTTAAAATGACATTGAAATGATTTTTTTTTGTTTTACGTCGGACTGTTTTGCATTACTGCTAATGCAGACGGTGAGAAGGATGATGATGAAGATGAGTGATGAACAAATCGCAGATCTGACCGGGAACCGAACCCGAGACACCACCGTAAAAGCCAATTGCGCTAACCACCACGCCAACGAGCCGGCTAAATATTAGAATGTACAAAATTTCAAGCTATTTGTGGTACTGTTAACAGGATTGGATAACAGAGTTAGAACAGAGGTAATAGTGAAGTTTTACCAGGTAATGGCAGCCCCAGTCCTTCTTTATAGAAGTGAGTCATATGTATCCACGAAATGCCAAGAAAGTAGGATCCAAATAGCTGAAATGGGGTTTTAAGAAAGGTGAAGGGCTGCTAGAGGCTGGAACTAGCTCTAGTTAGTAAGGTGTACAAAACGAGGAAATTAGATCTGAGTTGGGTGTATTTTGTCTAAATGAAAAAGTGGAGGAGTACCGTAATCAATGGTGGCAATACTTGGAACGGATGCCAGAGGAGAGAATAACCTTCAAAGTTACAGAATGTTCCAGTTGGAAGAAAGGAGGTGGGAAGACCTCAAAGAAAATGGCAGTAATCGAGATGTACGGGTTGGAATATCTCGTGTTTGTGTTTATTTCTAGGATTGTTTTGTGAGCTCGGAGTAGGCTTATGCCTAATCCTTGATAGTAAAAATGAAGAAGAATAAATTAATACGTAAAATTTGATTTGAACCCTACCAAAATAGCCCTTAGATTTACTTTATCTTCTTTCTGATATGTATAACTTTCCTCCATAACCTACTGTTAACATAATCTACTGTTTAGAAACGTATCTTCTTTCTTTCGGTAAGAAAGTAATTTTTACTAATGAGTTAGCAGGTTACATATTATGGTATTGTGCGAAGAGATGGTGAAAAAATGTTAGAAAGATTTACCTTTTAATTGATAGGAAATCTCAACGGAAAAACATTCTTTTGTTACATAGTGAAAAGCTGAGGTATAACTTTTTCGTACATATTTTTTTTATTTAAAGGTTCAGAATTGTAAAAGAATGAAAATGAATCCCTTTGAATTTTTACACTGTTTCTAAAAAAGTATTTTTCTTTTTTTGAAAAAGAAATGTGTTACAATGTGTTGTGAATTGAAGCGGTATAACAAACTTTTTGATTTCTACGATAAATCACTAAAAGAATTTTCTCTCTACCCATAGATTTCACGTTTGTTGCAAAATCCTTTTTCCTGTTACATTCCAGGTCATGTTACTGAACTACACTGGTACAGAATGGTGGGACACAGCTGACATCTATCTCACGGTCAGTTGTACCATCCAGACTCTTTTCTTCTCTTTTTTTATTTTTTTAGTAGTACTTCTTTCCTTTCTTAAAAATCTGGTGTGAAACACTCACACAACTTTCTCTTGCCAGTGCAAATAATTTAAACAATATAACCTAATATTAGTAATAAAACATTAAAAATAAACAAAAAACTAACCTCAACAAACATAACCTAATTTTAATCATGAGTGAAAGACGCAAAATGAAAATCAACCTCAGTTTGGTTTAGAAATACGGAAAATCACTCTTTCTCTCTATAAACTAGGCTCTGTAGAGAAAAATGCTTTAAATAAAAGTTGTAGATCTTTTAATTTTCTATAAATTTAATTATATACACTTTTGTCGTAAATGCATACTAAGGCTAAAATGTTAAAAAAATCGATTTTTCTCACGTTTTCGTGAGAAAAAAACAGAAAATCGCAAATTATCGCTAAACTAAGCGTTATACAAAAATATGTTTGAAATAAAAGTTGTAGGGTTTTTAATTATCTACAACGTTTATTATATAAGTTTTTGCTCTAAATTGCATATTAAAGCCGTAATCTTAAAAAAACTATGTTTTCACGTGAAAACAGTCTCACCCAGAATTTCAGCAAACATGACGCCTACCCTATCTTGTAGAGAATAAAAAATTGAGTAAACCAGGCGATTTTAAAAAAAATCGTAGAACTAGTTTTTGAGAAAATCGCAAAAAAGTGAAAAATGACACGAATAAACTACTACTTCCGTTTGACCGATTTTGATGAAAATGTTCGTGTCGGGTCCGGTAGTGGTATGTAACTTAAGTTTCAAGTTTCAAGTTCGTACGATGTTCTGTTCTTGAGATATTTTTTGTATACACACACACACACACACACACACACAGACCAATCGCTAAAAACATGTTTTTTTTGGGTTCAGGGGGTCTGAAAACGTATAGATCCGGTGAAAACTCTATATCGAAAAATCGACATGAAAACAATACTTTCCTTCCTATACAGGGTGATTCATGAAGTTCTCCCCCCACTTCTACAGCACATTGTACTAGTAAAAATAATGAAAAAATGTTATATAAACATAGGTCCGAAAACGCTTCGTTAGCGAGTTACAGCTAGCGAAAGTTTCGCCTGGATTTCAGTTCACCAGGTGAAATGAGGTCTTCCTGGAATTGTGGTAAGGTAGATTAAGGGGCAAATTCAATCATTTCTTATGGTTTTTGATCTGATAAATTGAATAAAACAGGTCCCAGATCTGTAAGTTAAATAGTTTTTAAGAAAACCAGTGTCAAATGCAAAAAATGGAGTGAAAAACTTATTTTTTCATCTTTGGGCAAGGATAACTGTGTTATTTCACCAAGAAACAGTTAAAATTTTTCAATAAAACATGTAGAAAATTTTATTCTGAACAAACCGGTGTAAATTAAGTACACAGAAAGCGAATAGATGTTTGATTAAATGAGTTTTTATTCATAAGAGTACAAAGTAAAATTAACCGGAAAAACTAAAATGAAAAAATGTGTTTTTTTCACTCCATTTTTTTGCATTTGACACTGGTTTTCTCAAAAACTATTCGCTTTCTGTGTACTTTATTTACACCGGTTTGTTCAGAATAAAATTTTCTACATTTTTTATTGAAAATTTTTAACTGTTTCTTGGTGAAATAACAAAGTTATTCTTGCCCAAAGATGAAAAAATGTGATTTTCACTCCATTTTTTGCATTTGACACTGGTTTTCTCAAAAACTATTTAACTTACAGTTCTGGGACCTGTTTTATTCAATTTATCAGATCAAAACCCATAAGAAATGATTGAATTCGCCCCTTAATCTACCTTACCACAATTCCAGGAAGACCTCATTTCACCTGGTGAACTGAAATCCAGGCGAAACTTTCGCTAGCTGTAACTCGCTAACGAAGCGTTTTCGGGCCTATGTTTATATAACATTTTTTCATTATTTTTACTAGTACAATGTGCTGTAGAAGTGGGGGGAGAACTTCATGAATCACCCTGTATATTCATATAGGCAAGAGAAAGTAAAAATGTTTAAGGATGAACAAAAAAAAAATCCAGTGTAATGTGGGCATAAATATAATTTATTAATTTTTAACGTGTATAAAATATTTGATAAATAGAGTGCTCTACGATGAGTTTATCAAACGGTAGGAATGTTAAACATTTTTAAATAAACTAATAGAAGTTTAAAATGTATCATTATAATATTTACCGGGTTACCGAGCTTCGCTCGGTTGCAGATTACATGATCAATTTCCGAAGAGAATAGTAATAGAATGGGTGGATAATAGATAAGCCACTGAAGAGTTCTAACGCAGTTTTTACATTTAAAATACCGTGTAGTTGTTTACAATTTCATCTTTTATTGTTTATTGTATTTGTTTACTATGTCATCCCTTATTGTTTATTACATACTAGCATACGCGCAGCTTCGCACGCAAAACATGTGTAGGATAAATGTAACAGAATTGAGTAGCTGCTAGATTGACTTTATACTCCAACGTACTCTCTCTCTCCCCTCCACACTCACTCTGGCTATCTGTATATTTAGCTCCCTTACCCACTCTCTATCCCATTTTCCACCCCTCCTTCTCACACGCGCGCGCGCACACATACACGCACACACATTTATGAAAATCTTCATCAGGGTCCTTAGGGTATCATTTTTGAAATTTTTTGAATAAAATGTTGCTGTCAATATAAATATAAATATAAATATAAATATGCTGTCAAAATATCATGAAAATCCGTAGAGTAGTTTTGAAAATTATCCTGCACAAAAAACACGCTTTGTCTTTATAATATTGGCAAAGATGTAGCCAGCTTATTATTTTTATTTTACTTCTTAATTTAGCGAGTTAACGACTTTTTTTGTAAATATGAGACCTAGCGCAATCGATTTGTAGATCCTGAAAACCTCTACGCACAAATTTTCAGGAAAATCCTTAGAGCCATTTTCGAGAACAGTTGGAGATAACCAGCAAACCCAAACGCCAAGTTGTATAATATTACAGGATTTCAAAACCCTCTGTTAGTGGTATAGTCATGGCAGCTGTTTAATAGCTGATTATTGAAGACGAAGGTTCTTGATTCAAATCCTCTTAAAGGTAGTAACTTTTATACAGATTTGGATACTAGACATTAGTTACCGATGTAATTTGATGGGGTTGAGGTTCAATTAACCATACTCTTTCAGGAGTGGTCGGCCTGAGTCTATATAAGACTACAACTCACTTACACATCATACACACCATCATCATCTCTTTAGGTTATAGGGTTGCTTATTTTTCTTAAGGGTACGCGGAATGCCTATCTCTGTAATGTTAATGTAAGGAACATTTTCACAAAAACTATTACAGTTATCCTGTTCAATTTTTTTTTTTTTTTTGGTTACTTTTCAGGGTATCCCAGAGAATTAGTAGCATCTTTATGTAAATTTTTAGGAAGGTAAGAAAATGTTTTTTGAAATTATCACTTTTGAAAATCATTTTTTTGCTTATTTAAGTGGAAAATAAATATTCAAACACATTCATTTACTGTAGTATTAACTCAGTGCATTGCAATTATGGTACAAAAGGCTGCGCAAAATTGCCATTAAAATCCTTTCACAGTTAGCTGAGAAAATGTTCCTTATGTGTCAGAAATTGCAATTTACGAGAAATAAGAAAAAATTAAAAAAGAACACATTATTAATACTGCAAAATAGTTATCTTTAATACATTCCAGTATCATAATCTGGAATTTTTAACTGTTACATCCACAGCTGGTCTATTGCAAACGAAAAGTTTTGAAACAAAAAAAATAGGAATTTATCGTTTGTCATTCAAAAAAATAGATGTGTTTGTGCAAACTGGTAACGCTTAGAAAATAATGCAACCTATTTTTAATTATTTTTTTGGGGGGATAAAAACTGCAAAACCCCTAACAAATTATACATCATTGGATGCAGAAAACTCTGAACATAATGTGCAAAAAACCGGATTGGTGAACATTTTCAAATTTCTCCGTTCTGGGTAACCTTAAGGGTATCCGGAACGAAAGAAATTGAAAATTTTCAAATATCTGGTTTTTTGGAAATTATTAAATTTCAGAGTATTCTGCATCCAACGATATAGCCTAGGTACAATTTGTTGGGGGTTTTAAGTTTTTTTTTTTAAATTAAATATAAATGTTGAATCTTCATGTTATTTTTAAACGTAACCATTTTCATAACATCTCTATTTTTTTGAGCGACAACAGATAAATACATTTTTTTTATTTTGAGCAATAAAATAAAACTTTTGTTTCAAAACATTAAGTTGGCACCAGACCACCTGTGAATATACGTAATATTATTAACCTATGTACTGTAAAAAATAGCTTATTGAATTATTTAACGTATGATGTTTTCTCTTTTAGTTTTTTCTTGTTTCCCGTATATAGCAATTTTTGACGCATAAGGAAAATTTTCTCAGCCAACTGTGAATGGATTTTAGTGAAATGTTTGCACATCCTTTAATATAATAATTTCAATGTACTGAGTTAATATTACAGTAAAAAAATGTTTTAAGTATTTATTTTCCCCCTTCAATAGGCAAAATTCATGATTTTGAAAATTAGTAATTTCAAAAAAAAGTCTTGTCTTCCTAACAATATAAACCAAGATGCTATTAACTCAGTGGGTGTAAAATAACCTGGAAAGTAACAACAAGAAAATTGGAAAGGATAACTGTATCAGTTTTTAAAAAAATGCTCCTTACATTAACATTACGGACATTACGGAGATAGGCATTCCGGGTCTCCTTAAATTGATCAGACAAACAAATAGTATTCACAAGATTTTGTAAGTTTCTTTCTGATGTTTAAAATAATGCATAGATTTCCAGTAAAGTCTTCTGTATTGTAGAAAAGTTTACAGTTATTTTGTTTTAGCATTTTATTTAAAACGTTTGGTTGAATACAAATGTAAATGAATGTATATTATAGTGGCACAGGTTACTGTATGCTAGTCACATGTTCTACAAACTGTTTAGTTTAGTAAAGTAGAATTCTGTATATAGCATATTGTACGTATCTCTCATTTTCCCTGATATTTCAAACTCTGGACAATGAATGCCTAATGAACTATCAACGAACTCCCTCGCAGTTTCAACGTTTCAATTGTAAAATGTAGGCTATTCAACATTCTAAATGACATTCCATCAGGTTTTTAAACTTTGTTTCTAGGTGTGATGTATACATGTTTACAGGTTTTTATACATTATACAGTTGTTGGTTTAAAACTATTTTGTGAAATTATTTGTTTATTATAAATTATAGTAAATTTTACCAAGAAAATGTATATTAAATTGTTTTTTATTATCTTTTTTATCATCAGTCTCTCGACTGGTTTTATGCAGTTCTCCAAGCTGTTCTTTCTTGCGTAAGTCGTTTCATATCTACGTACCTGCAACATCCTACATCTTTCGTAATTTGTTTTAAATATTATAATCTTTGCCTCCCCCTACAATAAACTCTCTCAATATTACCCTCTATTATTGATAGCCCAATACCTGGATATCTTAAGATATGCCCCACTACCCTATCCCTTATTTTGGTAAGATGTTTCCTTATTCTTCTTTTTTCATCCGCTCCATGATCCATGATCTCATCCATTCCATTTAAGATATTCTCTAGTTCTTTTTTTGTCTCGACTAATGCTACGATATCATCGGATTATCTAATAAATTTTTTCTTGACCACCTCTGTGGCGTAGTGGTCAGCAAGCTGAACCCCCAAGCGTAAGATCCCGGTTCAATTCCCGGCTAAGGTGTGAAAATTATTTCTTATTAAGACCAATTATTGCATAACTCAAGGTAGTCACTAATAACCAAGATGATGATGCCTTAAAATAAAGAAAATTTTTAAAATGTTATTGAAGTATCTATTATTCGGTAACGTTGATTTTGGATTTTCTCAAGATATGATTATTTTTAATATCAAAACTTCTTTCGATTAATTATTAGCCTATATTTATAACAACTAGGAAATTTTAATAAACTACTTTACGTAATAACAGATTACATTTTTTAATACAAACTGTTCGAAAAACTTTTTATGGGTAAAAGTTTTTGGCAAAATATTTCAGCATTTATCCGAAAACTTTTACTAATTAAAATTTAACGTAATTAACATTGCATCAAATTAAAAAAATACAGTGTTTCTACCTAACAGCAAAAGGACTGGTAAATTATTTGGTTTTTGTTTTAAACTTTAAAACTAGTAAATTTAACATACGTATCATAAAAAAAAAACATCTCTATGTTCTAACGTTTATTACAAGCATGTCTTTGATAAAATCACCGTATAACTGTAATTTTCAGAGAACCGCCTTTTTTAAGATAAGTTAGTAGTCTGCAAGGATTGTTTCCATGGGTACTCCTTATGTCACTGTAATTAACTCAGGAAAATAGTAAGTCAGAGAACTTTAAAAGAAATCATTATAACTTATTCGAAAAAAATTGGATTTTTGTGTTTTAACACAACGTACCCTTAATTCCAGAGATACATAGCTTATTACAAAAATTCCTTTAAGGGGTTGGTTGAGATGGGGTAATTTCCCTGTTTCCAGGGATACTCCTTATGTCACTGTAATTAACTCAAGAAAAAAGTAAGTCAGAGAAGTTTAAAAGAAATCATTAGAACTTATTCGAAAAAAATTGGATTTTTATGTTTTAACACAATCTACCCTTAATTCCAGAGATACATAGTTTATTACAAAAATTCCTTTAAGGGGTTGGTTGAGATGACTTTTGATTTTCAATTTCAGCCTAATCAGTCCAATAAGTTTTGCTGCATTATAAACACATAATAAATGCACGCGTACTACTCCGTTCTACATACTGATTATGTGTCCAAAAACTACAATATTAGTTTTATAGAGTTATGAAAACTAAAGATTCTTGAAATTTGGGTACAAAATATTTTCCCATCTCAAAATTTTGTCAAACAAATCACTACTAGAAAACTCCAATAAATATGATTTAATTGTTTCTTTTTACCTTCTCTTGCCGACATGAATATATAGGAAGGAAAGTATTTTCATGTAGATTTTTCGAAATCGAGTTTTCACCGGGTATACCTTTTTTCAGACACCCAAACCCATAAAAACATGTTTTTAGCGATTGGTCTGTGTGTGTGCGTGCGCGCGCGCGTATGTGAACAGAATATCTCAAGAACGGAACATCTTACGAAGTTGAAACTTGGACTTTAAGTTAGGTACTACTAGAGGACTCGACACAAACATTTTCATTAAAATCGGTCAACCGGAAGTAGTAGTTTATTCGTGCGATTTCATCAATACACGGCCCCTACGATTTTTGTGACAATCGCTTCATTCCCTACATTTTTATTGTGCTCTACTTGATAGGATAGGCGCCATGTCTGCTGTAATTCTTGGGGAGGCTGTACTCTCGTAGAAAAAAATGGATATTTTTAGATTTCGGCCTTAGTATGCATTTTACGTCAAAAGTATGTTTAAAAGTTTATAGAAATTAAAAGATCTAAAACTTTTGTTTTAAGCATTTTTCTCTATAGGCTCTTTTAGCGTGAAAGAGTGTTCTTCCGTATTATTAAGATAAAACTAAGGTTGATTTCCATTTTGCATCATTCACTCATGATTAAAATTAGGTTATGTTTTTTGTGGTTAGTTTTTTGTTTCTTTCTATTGTTTTATTATTAATGTTAGGCTATGTTGTTCATTATTTCAATTGGCAAGAGATATTCGTGTGAGTGATTCACACCAGATTTTTTAAATTCGGATCAACATCTTGGTCATTTGTGATATCTTTGATTTAAGAAATAGTAGGTTTGAACGTATAATTATTTTTCAGACACTAATTGGGAATTGAACCCATGGCCTTCCGTTTGGAGTTTAGCAAGTTAACCACTGGGCCACGCAGGCGATAATATTGTTTCGGTATGTGATGACTGACCTATCTGTTCAGTGACTAGGCCATTAGGAAACGTAACGGTTGATTTAATAGTGTAGTATTTATTTAATTAATGCCAGGTTGACATGGTAAAAGCCGAAACCTAGTTTGCATGTGGTCATTGCTATTCATGGGTAATCAACCGTCGAACAAAACGATGTAACAGGGCAGGGATTGAAATAAGCAGGATGACAGGGGTGTGACAGCCTGTTCAATATTAAAGGATAATAATGCAACTCATGTCATGGTCTTTTACATACTCATTAAACTTATTTAAAATGTATCAAATGTAACTGAAACCATCAATACTGTAGAATAATAAATGGTCTTTTGAAGAGATTTAAGTAGGTTTAAATGTTATAAATTCAGTATAAATTCTCTTTTAATCGTACCTGTAAACATATGAGGGAAAATGAAATGTGGAAAACTCTTCTTGTTGTATTGAGTACTGGTAATCTCGTAATAATAATAATAATTCGTACTGGTAATAACCATAATAAAGCCTAACTAAATTTTAAAATGTTATAGAAGGAAATACCATTGATTATACATATAAAATTAACAGAAAAAGGGAGCGCAGGAAGACAAAATACATATTGGTTAAAAGATCTGTGAGAATGGTGGCTCTGTAGATCCTTTGTAGAACTCTTTAATGCTACAGTATTAAAAGCAAGAAGATAGATTAGATAAACGACAAATTGAGACATATATAAATTGAATAAATCTATAGAATAATATAATACTGAGAAATTAAATGGTACCTTCAAATTACCAAGACTGAATTTTGTACGAATTTACTTGTTTATGAGTAACTAAAAATTATCATCATTAATGCTTTTCTTCAGACTGTTGATTGCCCAAATTTACGCATCGATACTTACGGTTATTCTTACAGTTGGAGACAGTTATGCTTACAGTTGGTGAAAAGTTGATTTCAAAAAATCGATATGAAAACAATACGTTCCTTCCCTATATATTATTAATTTAACCCTTTCAGTGCCAAAAAAAATATTTAAAAGTTTTATCTAAAACCATTAAATTTCAATAAGCGAGTACAAAAAGTGTCAGCCCTTATTTGAAAACGTGCTGCCATTGCCGATCAAAATTTGAACGTTACAGGAAAATAAAATGTCCTTAAAAATAAATTTTTATTGTTTTTACGAAAAAAAATTGTTCACAACACTAAAATTATTCAAAACTGTCACATCGACAGTTTTGTCATTAGCAACTACTGTGGGTTTTGGTACTCACAAAAACGGTGGTTTTTACGTGTTAAAATTCCCAGATCCTAGCCGGTTATCGAACCCGTGACCTTTCGCTTTGTAGGCTAGCGCGCTAGTCACTACGCCACGGAGGTGGTTTCAAAATAAATTATTCCATTAATTTTTGTTAAAAAGTTTTTTTGTAAATGTTCGGTTAAAGAAAGTCTTAAAAATCTAAAAAATATGGCATAGTACTCCAAACAGAGGGAGCCAGGATAAGTTAACAATATGACTACCCGCCTATTGTATTTGAAAGTACTATAGTATTACAGACAGGTTATTAATTTGGATTAATAGATACATCAAAGCATTCAGTTGCATGATCTTTAACATAGCAACCATATGTACATGTATATTTATTTTTATTTTATATTTATTTTATATGCCTTTGATGAAACGAATTCAATATAGTTTTACTTACAGTATTATTTCTGCTCCCTTTGATTATACATCACAAAATATTCAGTAAATACCATACCTCCATCTATACTTGTCAATATTGTCAAACAAAAAAATGCTTTATACCTCGCATTCAATTTTTTTCAAATCAAAGTTAATATTCTGCGTTTAAATAATAGTACTTCTGTCAGAGGAAATGATATTTCATTTTGGTGACTTACACCTACGTTGATAATTTTTATTTTCATACTTCATTAAATAACAGTTGTTTGTATTTGTATGAAATTAAAAATATTGTGTTTTTCTTGGAAACAGCTATTCATGTATCTTTTTCATTAAAATTACGTAATATAACATTCACAACTGAAATGACATGTTTTTTTATAAAAGTTATTCAATTTGCGACGGATAAACAACCTTTTGGTTAGCTACCATCTGTTAATAACTAATAATTTTCAATTTTATATATAAAATACATTGTGTATCATACGAGGTGTGCCTAATAAATGACGAGACTGACGAAAAAATTTTAATTTTATTTTATACATAATCACATATTGTCACCTTCAATATAAACTTCTTCTCTATCCATACAACGCTTCATGCGAATTTTCCATAGTTGGAAACAGTGCTGGAAGTCATCTTCTGTCAGCTCCTTCAGGATACGTGCCGCTTTCTCTTTTACAGCTTCCGCAGACTCAAATCTTGTCCCTTTTAATGCCTATTTCACCTTAGGGAACAGGTAGAAGTCACATGGTGCAAAATCTGGTGAATAAGGTGGATGTTCTAACACTGAGATGCTGTACTTGGCTAGGAACCTCTTGAGAAATAACGCGGAATGAGCCGGCGTAGTGTCTTGGTGGAGAACCCATGAGTTGTCCTTCCACATTTCGGGACGTTTTTTCCTTACTCTTTGACGTAGTTTAGAAAGTACCTCAAGGTACTGATTAATTGTATACTGATTAATTATATACTGATTAATTGTTTGACCTTCAGGAATCCAGTGAAGGTACACAATCCCATGGGTATAAAAAATAAATCATCATTGTTTTAAATTTTGACTTGCTCATTCGAGCTTTTTTGAGTCTCGGTGAAGTTCGGCCCTTCCAGTGCATGGATTGGTGCTTCGTTTCCGGATCATCAGTAAAACACCATGTTTCATCACATTTTATTATCTTTTACCTGTTCCCTAAGGTCAAATCCGCATTAAAAGGGACAAGATTTGAGTCTGTGAAAGGTGTAAAAGAGAAAGCGGCACGTGTCCTGAAGGAGCTGACAAGATGACTTCCAACACTGTTTCCAACAATGGAAAATTCGCATGGAGCGTTGTAGGGATAGAGAAGGAGTGTATATTGAAGGTGACAATAAGTGATAATGTATAAAATAAAAATAAATTTTTTTACAACGTCAGTGTTTAATAGCCACACCTCGTATTATAGAATTTCACGTAGAATCGAAAGTAGAAGATTTTGAACCATGTGACTTACTGTAGATTCTTGATCTTTCCTCAATAAATTTCTACTGTTGTCGCATAAAACTTAACAAAAAAACGTCGATTATTGTTAAAAAAGAAGAAAATACAGTTGTCTTCGAGGCGTAGCTCGCAAAGCGTTCTGGGTTTAAATCCATGTAGAGTCTGGAAATTATTACGCGTTAGATTGAGTAATTATGGAAACAATGGGTTGTAATCATGGGATCATTCTAGTTCTATGACTCACAGTAGTCTCTTATTTCCCAACTTTTAATCTTTTCACTCGTAAGAGATTGTTGATTCTTTGACTCTAATTTAATTATTTATATTAGCTAGAGATTATTATGTACAGATAACAATGTAGAGAAAGATGTGACTTTAACAGAATGTCATATGGGAGAGTGTCAATAGAGGCTCAAAATTATAGACCAATTTGTACGAGAAATGTGGGAAGACCGAGGAAGAGATGAGTACCAGAACAGGTTTACTAAAAGTAGACCTTGAATTGAAGTAGATGATGTAGAGATAAATAATTTTATTAACTAGAGATAATTTTTATCTTTTTCCGCAGTAATCGTTCTAATAACTAAAGATAAATTTTTAATTATAAATAATTTTTCTGTTATTCGTGTACCCCATGTTAGCCGCCTGACGAAATTTATGTAAGTCACTCCTTATGAATGGCAAACAATTACGATAACAAATAGAGATAATCGAAAGGAAGCCAAAAATCCATCGATCTATGATATTTACAGAAACGTAATCAAAAGAACTTTACTGTTAGAATCAAAATTTTTATGGCGGTATTTATGCTGCGAGTTCAAAAATCAAATAGTTCATGTACATATGAAGAAAAATAAAATGAATGTTAAAACTTGGTATTATCTTGATGATTTATTGTTTTGTTCAGTGTTTGATTGTCCAAACTATTTTATTATTTAATCTTGCCTTAAACACATTTAATTTGGATAATCAAGTTTATATTGGACATGTATTTGTTGTAAATTACTTATTTTTTCATTATTTCTCATATGAAAACATTAAAAATTTGTTTTTTATTATAATAAACGTGAATTAATGTTATTTAAATTTCGTTTTGTTTCAGGTATGTGAATTATGGCTGATATTTCTGAAAACCATTGCCTTAGATTTATTTTGCGGCTTATTACTATCAGTTTGCAAGTAAGTTTTACAAAATTATGTTTGGAAAGTTATGAATAACTTGATAACAGAATCTATTTTAAGCAGTTAAATATCATTCATTTCGATTATTATTTTTTTCAACATCTAGATCATTAAAGATCGTGTCACAAAATAATTGACTTTTTATTAAATTAAATCGGTCATTTCAGAAAGCCCATAAGTCAAAAAACTAACTTCTGGAAAAATTAAAAAATTGGTAAGTTTACTATGTTTCAATAAAAAAATGTAAAAAAAATATAATTTGGTAATAGTGCTGTCCCCTTTAATATAAAATGAATACTTTTTCTTTTTTTTCAAGATAAGGCACTTGTTTAAAAACAATTGAAAATATTATCTTAAGATGTTTCTGAAATTAATTATAATAAATGCTAACCTACGATGTTTTCTGTAAAATACGTTTTTAAGACCAGTAGAAAATTCTGCTGTACAATATAGTAGTCTATCCATTTATTTATTTCAGTAGTTTACATTATGACTTAAAATAAGTTTCTGAAAGAATGAAAACTGAAATTCTTAATTTTAAAAAAGAAAAATGTTAATTTTTCAGGGCTATTCACGTTCTTCATCGTTGTCATAAACAGTAGTTATGCACCTTAAAAAGATTTTTGCATAGAACGTTTGTATAGCCTCTTCCACAAGAAAGTATAACTTAAGCTTCAAAAGATTATCCACTTTCACTTTTTAATTAGAAGGAAGCACTTTCTAATCTTAAGGATAAGCCTTTTCTTAGTGTTATATTACTTAAGGAAAGCCGTACTCAAGAAAAAATGTAAAATTTTGACTTATGGGCTTGATGAAATTAAGAAATTATGTTTTAAAAGGTAATTTTCAGGTTAAATTTGCAATATTATGAAGGCATACAGACTATTGTTTTAAACTTTTTCTTTTCCGTCACATGTTCCTAAGGGCTAGTCAATTTATATATCATTATTGTTGCTCTACGCTTATTTCTTCTGTAAACAAAAAAGATAGATAAAAAAAATTTCGTTTACACACTCACACGGCTTTCTCTTGCCAATGCAAATAATGTACAATACTAAAGGCTGAATGTTATCTGAAATTAATAAGAAAACTTCCAGAAACACGCTTTTAGAACACCATATTTTTTCTCTTAAAATTGACCGTGCTACATGTTCTGAAACATGGTCTAAGTGAAAAATGCACTAAAAAACGATTACATATTTTGTTTCCAAATCGCTAGAAAATGTTTATTACACTCCTGTATTATGTAATTTATACCAATAAGATAAAAGAAAACCCAAGCTTTAAAACGAACCATACCTTAAATTTTTATGTTTTTTACTTGGTGAGATACGCGGTTCCAAACAGAGGCTTCATCTTACATTTTACGTACTACCGTGCGTTCGGAAAGTCGCTGTGCACTGGAATTGTGACTATGGATTTATGAAAATATGTATAAAGAAATGACTAAGCATTTTGGAAAAAAATTTATTCAATACCTTAATTACATTGTTAAACCGTGATTACATTGTTTATAGAAGGTGTTCGAAATGACCTCCATTGGCATCAATACAGCATTGCACTCGTTTCATTTTGTTTGCAAACACCTTTCGCAACTGTATAAAACGTTATGCAACGTGTTTGGTGAACGAATAATTTCAAAGAATTTGTGGCCTGCAAGATCTCCTGATCTGACTCCCCCCGATTTTTTTTTTATGGGGTGCGGCGAAACAAACTGTGTATCGGAACAGACCACACACGATTGACGAACTTAAAGCCGCAATAACGGCATACATTCAAGGAATCACTGTTCTTCAGTTGCGAAAGGTGTTTGCAAACAAAATGAAACGAGTGCAATGCTGTATTGATGCCAATGGAGGTCATTTCGAACACCTTCTATAAACAATGTAATCACGGTTTAACAATGTAATTAAGGTATTGAATAAATTTTTTTCCAAAATGCTTAGTCATTTCTTTATACATATTTTCATAAATCCATAGTCACAATTCCAGTGCACAGCGACTTTCCGAACGCACGATATAATAATTAATTATACTTTAACGTTCTTGCGACGTTCCTGGAAAATGGACTTCAATAGAGATATTGCTTATTGAAGTTCGGTATATGTAAACATTATTTTATATTTTTTTAAAGCATCATCAATTTTAATTAACAGTCTATTTCTAAATTACATTCGAAGTTCAAGTAAGTGTTGTTCTCCAGCAATTATCTTCTTATTCTTATTCTTCTCCTTCTTATTCTTCATCTTCTTCTTCTTCTCCTTCTCCTTCTCCTTCTTCTTCTCCTCCTCCTTCTCTTCCTCCTTCTCCTTCTCCTTCTTCTTCTCCTCCTCCTCCTCCTCCTTCTTCTTCTCCTTCTCCTTCTTCTTCTTCTTCTTCTTCTTCTTCTTCTTCTTCTTCTTCTTACTATCAAGGATTAAGGATAAGCCTTTTCCGTACTGACAAACCATCCTGTAATTCTACACAAACACGAGATATTCCAACCCGTACATCTCTACTACTGCCATCTTCTTCGAAGTCTTCCCATGTCCCTTCTTCCAACTGGAACATATTCCGTCAATTTTAAGGGTATTCTCTTCTCTAGCAACCGTTCCAAATGTTGCCTCCATTTATTACTGTATTTCTCTACTTTTTTTGGCCGGCCCGTTGGCGTAGTGGTTAGCGCAACTGGCTTCTACGCCGGGGTCCCGGGTTCGATTCCCGGTCAGGTCTGGCATTGTTTCATCACTCATTTTCATTTCATTATTATCCACCGTCTGTATTTGCAAAAATTGCAGAACAGTCAGACGTAAAACCAAAACAAAAATTCCACTTTTTCATTCATGCTTAATACACCCAACTCGGATCGAATTTCTTCGTTATGTATTAAATCCAGCCTCGAGCAGCCCTTCGCCCTTCCTAAAAACTTCATTTCAGCTGCTTCGATCCTACTTTCTTGGCGTTTCGACAACAATTTTATCGTCAATAACTTTTAATTTTAATCTCTTTCGCTAGTATAAATAAAAATTATTCTACAGTTACGGGAACAACAAAATAAAATAGTCATTTCGTTCAATTGCATATCCAAACAAGAAGATCAGTTTTTGTTTAAAAATTAATTACTATAACTAAGTACTCATATGTTTCACTACATTGGTTTGTCTCATCCAAGATAGATAAAAAATAAAGTTTACAAAAATTTAGAAAATTTAAGATAATTTTGTACTGGTTTTTTACAATCATCAGGTAGAAACCCAATATACTATTCACCTTCTCTCGTTAATACTGAGCACCATTTTCTTTTCCTCCTGACTTTTAATTAGATTGGATAAGTTCTTCTCTGAAAATTCAATTTAAAGAACAAAATTAACAAAATTAGAATCTTATCTGTTATTTTATTAAACATGCAAAAAGTTTAGAAATTAACTATTGGTAAGGTAAGCCGGTGTTAAAATTTGGAAGGTGAGTAAGGGCTATTAGGAACGATGCTGCTGAAAAGCAGGCTCATTGAATTTTATTAAGCTAACCTCTGTAATTCTGTACCTCATCCCAATTCCACTCTCTACCTTTCGCATTTCTTTTCTCTTTCTATTACTCACTCACTTTCTATCTCTCAAACGTTTTATTTCTAAAAGGCCGATGCTGGATTTGATCGAAAATTCAACCTGGGAAAGGGGGAGAAACAGGAGCTGGTGATGATGATTAGGGGATATAACCTATTTGTAACCTTCATTCAGTTTAACAAGTCTAATCTTCTGAACGCAACGAAAAGACCCCTCGTAGAGCTATTTACAATTAGGCCTTACTCAGTAAAATTTGACTCTAAAGAATAATATATTCAACGATATTATGTTAAATAATTCTTATTGATATTTTCAGTTTATGTAAATGAAAGAGGCTCGTTATTTCTTATTTAGAAATATTACCGTTCTTTTTAGAATAGGCCTACCAGTAGACTGTTACCTTATGCAATTTAAAATGTATATAATTATTTCCTCTTAAATATTTTGAACCAGTTTAATATTCTAAAATATAAATTACTGAATGTTTAAAAATTGTCTCCACTTTTCTCTCAATTGAATGAAATGAAATAAAATTTATTTGCTTAAGGGGACCCGGAATGCCTATCTCCGTACTCTTAACGTAAGGAACATTTTTTTCAAAAACTGTTAAAGTTATTGTGACCAATTTTCCTGTGGTTACTTTTCAGGCTATTCTACACCCACTGAGTTAGTAACATTTTAATATATTGTTAGGACGATAAGACCTTTTTTGTCTGAAATTACCACTTTTGAAAATCATAACTTTTTGCTTATTGAAATGGTAAATAAATATTTAAATACATTGTTTTACTGTAATATTAACGCGAAACAATGAAATTATGGTATAAAAGGTTGTGCAAATATTTCATTAAAATCCATTCACAGTTGGCTAAGAAAATGTTCCTTATGTGACAAAAAATTGATGTACGATATATGGGAATCAAGAAGAAACTAAAGAGAAAACAATATACGTTAAATAATTCAATATGTTTTTTTTACTGTTCAGATGTTTATATTATATTCACTGGTGATCTGGTGCTAACTTGAAGTTTTAAAATAAAAAATATCACATAAATTATAAAGTTATGTATTTATCTGTTGTCATTCAAAAAAATAGAGATGTTATGCAAATGGTAACGTTTAAAAATAACTTAAGAATTCAACTTTTTTTTAATAAAAAAAACTGCTAACCCCTCGTAAATTAGGTATATCTGTATCGTTGGATGCAGAAAACTCTGACTTTTAATAATTTGCAAGAAACCGGAAATGTGAAAAATTTCAATTTCTTTCCTACCGGGTACCCTTAAACCTTAAGTTACACTAAAACAGCAAATTAATTACTGAAAAAAATACCTGCAAAGGAGGCCTGTGAGCAGATCTATTATTTTTAATAGGTAAAATATTTAAGTTAATTTTGATTAGTAATTACTTTTACTGAATTTTTCACGTATAAATAAAAATAAATATCATAGTTACGAAAAACAGGAGGAAACATGTGAGAACTGAGTTTTTGATTTTGCGATTCGTTGAATATTTTAAAAACAAAACTAATGTAGTAATCAATATTATTTAAAGAAATTTAAGATAAGTATTTAAAAGTTATTTTTACAGAACTGATTGGTACAATATTCCTGATTCCTTAAAAAGTATTTCTAATATTACGTGAATGTATCCATAAATGTCAATGCTTTAAAAAGTGTTTTATTTAAATTAAAACAAATAAATTTGCTTGGGACAACATTAATTAATTTTGAGTAATGTACATAAACGGTTCAATCTTAATGGGGTGTTTGAAAAGTGGTGGTACTGAGTCGCACTTTATAATAAGATTCGCGGACACTGAACAAATTTCTATTACAATTCATAAACGAAATAAAATTTTTAATAATTGTCTAAGTACAATTTTAAGGTAACTGTATGTTACATCATCCCTACTTGAATTTGGTTCTTTCAATATTTCATTGGCCGTCCCAAACTTCTTTTACCTTGCGAAATGTATTAATCAGCCAGAAAGGGAATTCTTGTTACATCCGTAAACAACATGTCATGTCAACGTCTTTTTCTATGCTCCGTAAATTCGGTCATTTATAGGCTGAAGATTCAGTTCACCTCTAATGTAGTCCAAATTCATTTTTCTATCTGATCTGATGCATGTCAACGTCTTTTTCTATACTCCGTAAATTCGGTCATTTATAGGCTGAAGATTCAGTTCACCTCTAATGTAGTCCAAATTCATTTTTCTATCTGATCTGATGCATGTCAACGTCTTTTTCTATACTCCGTAAATTCGGTCATTTATAGGCTGAAGATTCAGTTCACCTCTAATGTAGTCCAAATTCATTTTTCTATCTGATCTGATGCAGCCAGTCCCTCAACATTTTCATCAAAGCACTCTGTACATTTTGTATAAGCTAGATTGTTAATCATTCACTCGGCGTAGAGCAGATGAATGGGCCAACAAACAGACTGTAGACTCATGGCGAGACTGACATATCAAAATGACTGTATAAAAACTAAAACAATAGATTATTACATCGTAGACCATAAATTTATAAATATAAATTTTGAAATTTATGATAGAAACTTATTCACTTTTACTTTCTCTTGCCTAAATGAATATATAGGAAGGAAAGTATTATTTTCATGTCGATTTTTCGAAATCAACTTTTCACCGGATCTACACGTTTTTAGACCCCCTGAACCCAAAAAAACATGTTTTTAGAGATTGGTGTCTGCGTGCGTGCGTGTGTGTGTGTGTATGTGCGTGCGCGCGCGCGCGCGTGTGTGTGTAAACAGAATATCTCAAGAACGGAACATCGTATGAACTTGAAACTTGAAACTTGAGTTACATACCACTACCGGACCCAACACGAACATTTTCATTAAAATCGATCAACCGGAAGTAGTAGTTTATTCGTGTAATTTTTCACTTTTTTGCAATTTCCTAAAAAAACGGCTCCTACGATATTTTAAAATCGTCTCAGTTACTACATTTTTATGCTCTACAAGATAGGGTAGGCGCCATGTCTTGGAAAGACTGTTTTTGCGTAAAAAATCGTTTTTTCAGATTGCAGCTTTAATATGAATTTTAGCGCAAAAGTGTACATAATAAAAGTTGTAGAGAATTTAAAATACTACACCTTTTATTTTAAACTTTTTTTATAACGCTTAATTTAGTGGTAATTAGCAATTTTCTGTTTTTTCTCACGAAAACGTGTAAAAAATCAATTTTTTACGATTTCAGCCTTAGTACCACTACCACTACCGACAAAATCATCTTTCATTTTACGACAAAAGTGTAGCTATACAATAAAATTTATAAGAAATTTAAAAAAATATACAACTTTTATTTATAGCATTTTTCTCTACAGAGCCTTGTTTAGCGTGAAAGAGTGATTTTCCGTATTTTAAAGCCAAACTGGATGTTGATTTTCATTTTGCGTTTTTCTCTCATGAATTAAATTAGGTTATGTTTATTGAGGTTAGTTTTTTGTTTATTTCTAATGTTTTATTACTAATGTTAGATTATATTGTTTATTATTTGCATTAGCAAGAGAAAATTGTGTGAGTGTTTCACACCAGATTTTTTATTGATATAATATGGGGCAATTCAGTTATATTCAGAACACAAAAAAAATATGTTGGAGCTACGATTTTTTTCTAATGTAGACCTTCATAAATATTTTGTTTGCTTTTTGCTTTAAAACCAGACAAGCATACATACTCTGACCTACATGTACATGTCAGTTTTCAAAATTAAATGAAATGTGAACGGAAAACAAATAGACAGAAAACATTTGAACGAACTGTCAACAGCACCGTTTTCACGAAAACAATCCTTTCTTTATAATAGAAGGAAAATAAATTTATCGATGAGAAGAATTAAAAAATATTGTTTTCCGTTAGTTACTTAAAAAAAAGAAAATATCTGCGAGACATAAAATATCCGCGGTTATATCAATACCCTCCAAGGTACAACACCTAACAAAATAAATTCACATCGCTGTGGGATTGTTTATCACACTCGGCGTTTTTCCTATACTAACCCCAACTTATTTTCACTCTAAATCACCCCTTCTGCCTTTTTTTTGATCATAGCAACTTCAAACAGGTCCCTTTAAACGGTTTAAACGTTGTTTGTTAAATTGCTACATTTTATTCGTTTTTTTTGGGCTTCGTACCAAATCTAAAAATCAATTTCATTTTCGCTTACAATACGATTGAAATTAATTGATACTACAATATCGACTGTTATAGTTAACTGTGTTGTAAAATTGTTATATATTTTTAATTTAACTACAATAACTACATTAATTAACTAGATTAGGATTTTACTAATAAGTTTTATCAACTCTAAACGTTTAATATTTTCGAATTTATATTGCGTATGAAGAATTGTTGAAATGAGTTTAAAATGAATAAAATTTAATAACAAACATTATTTTTTCGTATTTTGTACTTTGCTAAAACGAGTTGTATTTATACGAGTAATTATATTTTAAATGTTTAATATAATTCAACAATAGTGTGTCAAAATTTTACCAAACTTTATGCTTTATTCTTACAATATGACTATTATAGATAATTATTTTTTATTTTTATTTTATCTAACATTCTATGTAGAATTATCAACAGCCGTATTATTTAAAATTGAAATATATATTTCTAACCACCAGAATACGGTAACAGAAAACACTTACCAATGTTTATAGCGCTTTTGTGAATCTTGTACACATCTTCAGTAAATAAAAATTTTTTAAAAATATTTTTCACTTCAAAATTTAAAACTTCCTACTCCTACCATGACAGATAAGGAATCGATATATTTCAATTAATTATGAGTATATTACATTATTTTATTTCGGCTAACTGTCATTGAAGAACATTCGATGTTGGAAAACCATGAGTAAACACATTTTCTTATGAGGCTGGTTCATGAAAAATACCGATACTCGTACTATATATAGTTGAACGCAGTGCATCGTCAATTTATTAATATTAGTAAGGAAATGATACATTTAAATGATACGAAACTTCTTGGAAACATTCCAATGTCAAACAGATTCTGACTTACTGCAGACTCTAAAGAAACAAATCTTGTTTCTTTAATCAAACATATTTTCTTTTATTCCTGATATTGATAATAAATAAAAAAACATCTATTTTTTAGTGATTACATGAATCTTTAATGCTGATAAATTGTTTTCACTATAGGTTTTGTGCTACCTGTAATAATCTAGTCAAGTAATCAAGTGATCCTAAGACATTACTGTGAACAAGTGTTCTGTTGTTTAATTTAAAATACGTTATTGTTGTGCAAACAGAGAATGCGTAAACGTAATGTTTACGTAAACCTTGTGTCACATTTTTACTTTCTTTTACTTTTCCTATTTATTGTTATTTTTTGTCGTTCATTTTTATTACGGTACTGTACATTGAGCTACAAAATTTCCGTGTATGATATTTTCAAAGGATGGTGGGGAACTTTACTGTAAGGAGAACTGGTACCCTGTTTTTTTTCTTTTTGTTTAACGTCCGACAGTTCTGCAATTACTGCTAATGCAGACGGTGAAGGATGAAATGATTTTTTGTAACGTATGAAAATATGACGTGCCTGAATGGTATTCAAACCCAAGACCGCATGATGAGAAGCGAGCACGTTACCAACTACGCCAATGTGGCCGCATTGGCCAAAAACGATTCATTCTCCATTTGTTACTATGGGTGTTGTCCGTTATTCAGATCAAGAGGTCTCTACTCCATTTTCGTTTAATGTGATTTTAAATGATATAATTAGATGCATTTAATTTAATCCTTTTTCAGCTCTTCAATGTTAATCATTTGCTTCTTTTGAAACCTTCCTTTAAATCTGCGGAAGGTAAATCTCTTCATTTCTCTTAAACGAAATCAACTCCGATGCTCTTATTGAGTTTATTTAACACTTAAACTGAGGTCTTTCCATAGCTCTTTTTTTGAGAATGTACACATCGTGAATATTTTGTACAAATTAATTTTTGTACTTATTTAGCAAGTCACGAATGTGCTTTTTTCGTGAAAGTCGTTGGAAAATAAATTTTTAAAATTGATTTTACTGCATATTCTATTTGATATTTGCCCATAACAGGCGTTACAGTGTTAAATTATTTGCACTCGATCTCCTAACTCCAGGGCTATAAAAAATATTTTTGTTTCTTATCACATGGTTAGCTAATTATATGACTGGATAATTTAATAACAGATGAGGGAGAGGTGTAAAAGACACTAGTCAGAGTTATCTCCACTAAAAGTAATGAATTTCATTATACAGCCAGAGCCAGTGGTGAATGAAGTGAAGGTGGTGATTTACAGGGTGGAAAAAATATAATTTTCAGAGGGCCTGGTATACTGATAAGCATTCTTTTACAATCAGTGAGTGTTGGCAATGGTAAACCACATCACTCCTTGTTTTACTTAGTAAATCCTCTAAAGGTTCAAACCAGCCATTTGTCGAATGACCTAAACAATATTTAATTAAACTACTCTCTGTTGCAAGAGATCCGATTTCAAACTATTAGATCGTTGGAAATCTAGGATCAGATTTTCTTCTCAATTAACTTAAACGCTGTTAGTATATTATAATTTTTTGACTAATGAACGTAATTACACTCGTCTTGCATTAATTTTTAAACAGTATATAACGCTCTCCGGTTCAGTCAGTTAAAAATAATAAGCTATGTAACAGATGATACTAGCTTTTATTATTTTTTTTCACATTCTTATTACAGCTGTATACTTCTTTTTTCATTCACTCACCTAAGAACCTCTAAATTAATTATTTTGTCCACCCATCTAATTTTCAACATTTTCCTACAACACCACATTTCAAAAGATTCTATCCTCTTCCTTTCTACAGCCCCTATCACCCACGTTTCAGTCCCGTATAATGCTACACTCCAAACATAGTGTTTTAAGAAATTTTTCCTAATCTGTAAGTCAATGTTTGTAGTCAGTAAGCTGTTTTTCATTTCAAAGGTTTTTCGAGCTTGAGCAATTCTACTGTTGTTATCACTTGTGGTTCTACCATCCTTTCTTATTTTACTCCCTAGATAGCGAAATTCCCCAACTTACTGTGTGTTTTCGTAATCTACTTTTGAAATTTCCATCTTTTCTATACCGCTGTTGCTGCTTCACAACAATTTCGTTTTGTTCTTATTAATTTTCGTGAAGTCATCCTTTCTCATGATCTCATCTACTCCATTTAAGATATTCTCTAGTTCGTTTTTTGTCTCGGCTAATACTACCTACTATATTATCGGTGAATCTCAGCTTATTTTTTTGTTTCTTCTTGAATTTTTATTTCTGCGGCAAATTTTTCCTTCTCTTCATTTATAGTCTATATGCAAGTTAAACGTAGTGGTGACAATGAACATCCTTGTCGTACACTTTTTTTACAGCAGCCTCTTTTTCGTACTCTTCAATTCTCAAAACAGCCGTTTGATTCTTATACAGACGGTAGATATGGAAGCATCTTACCAGAAGAAGGGATAGGCTAGTGGGGCATGGGGCATTTCTTAAGACATTCAGGTATTGGTCTATCAATAATAGAGGGTAATATTGAGGGAGTGAATTGCAGCGGGAGCCACAGGTTAGAATATATAAAGCAAGTTACAAAAAATGTAGGGTGTTACAGGTATGTAGATATGAAACAACTTGCGCAAGATAGAACAGCTTGGAGGACTATATCAAACCAGTCGAGAGACTGATGACAAAATAAAATTAATAGCTGTAACTTAATCGTAACTAACTTAAGTAAATTTTTAGAACTATTTGAGTTTGGAATTGTCAGAAAGATATGACAGAATTTCCTCGTCAAATGAATCCGGGACGTCGGATACGAAACGGTTTTATGTCACATTTAATAATTAAGTTTAATTGTAGTAATTATTACGATGGATATCACAAAATTTAATTAAATAATACTCGTTAAATAATACTTCAAATCACATTAAAGTTCAAATAAAGCGATTGTTGTTGTTCATCACAGTAAAATTTGAAAATCAGGTACGAAAATGAAAATGATATATCCCTTGAGAAATTTATGGAAAGATTTGAAATGAAAACGAAAAAGTGATTTTTTTCTGCATAAAACCCGAGTTTGGTTTTGTGGTATAGTTTACATTGACTAAAGGTTACGACTGTGAATAGCAAATACTAAATGTTGCTGTTTTGGAAATGGGAAAGTTTGTGAAATCATTCATATTACATTACGCCGTTGTGAAACCATTCATTAATACTTCCTACTGTGATATGAGTTTAATTTAAATTTTATGTAGACGCATATCGTTTGGGGCTTTATGTTTTTGATTCTCGCTTTAAAGATATTTATTCCAATTTATTTACTGTAACCTTTTTTGTCTTAAATAATTATTTCTGTTCAAAAAAATTATAAAATATATTTTCATTAAAATTATTGAATATTCATATTCAATGTCGTTTTATTAAGTTTTATGTTCTTATAGTGTTTTATAATCATTTACCTGGGCTAAGAAAGAATTACACCGAAATTTTGAGTTTCTGCTTCGAGTAGCATTTGTTTCTATCTCTTGTGGTTTCTGACTTTAGGTTTTGGGCTACTTCCGGTCAAAAACGGAACATGAAAACCAATTTAGGCCCTCCATCGTTTTGAGTAGTTTACTAATCCGAAAACCGTTTATTGCTATCTCTTGTAGTTTGTGACAAAAGGGTGTGACTGACGGACGTAGGCTACACAAGAAAATGACAGATGACAGTAATTTTAAACATATGGTGTGAAACACTCACACGACTTTCTCTTGCCACTGAAAATAATGAACAATGTAACGTAACATAAGTAATAAAACGTTAGAAATAAACAAAAAACTAACCTAAAAATAAATATCCTTATTTTAATCATGAGCGAGAGACGCAAAATGAAAATCAACCTCAGTTCGAATGGAAAAATGAACAATGACACGAATAAACTACTGTACTACTTCCGGTTGACCGATTTTGATGAAAATAAAAAATAAGTAATTAAGTAAAATAATAAATAAGTAATTTAATGTTCATGTAGTGTCCTCTGGTAATTTCTAACTTAAGTTTCAAGTTCGTAAGATGTTTCGTTTTTGAGATATTTTGTTCATACACATATCCACGCACACACCCACACAGACCAATCACTAAAAAGAAGTTTTTTTTTTGGTTCAGGGGGTTTGAAAAAAGTAAATAAGTGACGGTGCTATGGTAAGCCGAAGGTAATTTTCTTGTGTTTATCTCCTCAGCTATTAAATATAAGCTTGCGTTGATGTAAACTTAGGTATGCCTTACTCAATAAATACGGCAAAGAATCGTTTGGACAAAAAAGTCGAAGGACTGATAAAGATATTTTCGAATCTTAGCCAGGAGTCAAACTCGGGATATTACATTTTCGACAACGTGACATTCGCTATTTGTATTTAAATAACTGTTATTGGAAAAAAATTGGTGTATTATATTACATATTTCTTTATAGTTTTTTTTTTTGAAAATAGGAAAGTCGTATGTTCATAAAGCCGACACAAAAGCAAAGGCCTACTTTTTAAAAAGTCATCCAATTGAATAAATATTTAACAAATTTCTTGTTCAAAGGAAAATTTTGTTGAAAGTAATAAAAACAAAACCTGCCGTTGTCAGAATCAGAAGAGCAGTTATAGAAAACGTTATGAAAAAAATATAGGTTAGGTTAAGTTGAATATGGGAAAATATCCAAGTTACTCATAACATTGCGAATATTATTTTTTTAAATCAACTGTACAATTTTATTTCAAAGTATCGCCACGAATCAAATAGGCCTAAATAAATGTCAGAAACAAGTTTTGGTAGGTTTATATAGGTAGGTTTTTATAAAATTAGCGATGAGCTGTTTGAGTTTCCTTTCTTCTTCTTCTTAAAGTGCCATGCAGATTCCTGCGTAGGCGTCCATCCCCGCTCACATCATATTACTCTATCAATTGCAGCCTCCTGCAATGCCTGGAAGTCTCGTATCCCTGTCCACTGCCGTATGTTCCGTAGCCAGGATAACCTTCTTCTACCTCTTCCTCTTCCTCCTCCCTCTATTCTACCCTGAAGAATAAGCCGCTGGAAATGATAACGCTCCCCACGCAGTATGTGTCCAAGGTACCCAGTCTTTCTTGTTTTAATAGTCTCGAAAAGCTCACGATCCACCAAACCAGCTCTTCTCAGGATGTCCTCGTTCGTCACATGATCAACCCACGACACTCTCATCATTCGTCGCAGGGTCCACATCTCAAAGGCCTCAAGTTTGCTGATACTGTTTGTTTTCAACGTCCATGCCTCTACTCCGTACAAGAGAACGGACCAGACGTAACATTTTACCATCCTATATCTGAGACTGAGACTTAAGTTCTTGTCTCTCAAAAATTTCCCAAGTCTGAGGAATGTTGCTCGAGCCTGTTCGATTCTACATTTTATTTCATGATCTGGGTCCCATTCTTGGTTGATCATACATCCCAAGTATTTAAATTGAGCGACCTGTTCAATGTTCTCTCCATTTATGGATATTCTTGTACCCGGAGTGCCGTTTCTACTGATGTTCCTTTACTTGTCAGTAATTCTGAGTATCCCATATATGAACCCATTAGAATGAGCATTAGTATGAACCCATTAGAATTGATATAAAAAATTATTTCGTTGAGACATGTCAGAACCACGGATTCCATTCATAAAATATTTTGCAAATATTATTTTCCATGTAAGTTATACGTTTTTCCATAAATTATTTCAATGTCTTTGAACAACTGCGTATCATTTTGAAATTTTGGAACATTCCGAATAGGGATTTTGGATAAATGTGTATTTACATTTCCCAGATTCTAACCAAGAATTGAACAAGGCAACTTCAACTTATTGATCATCAAAAATGGTGAAATAATTGGTTTAAAGTGTGTAAAAATTAATTTTTTATAACCTGAAAGTAGGTATTATAACCTTATTTATATTGAATCGATTTAAGTTTTATTTTTCATTATGGTATTCAAAAGAAGACGGGCAGTTCACTGTAAAATTATACGTGCCAACCGAAATATAGATCAAGTTGGAAATTTTAAATATTTAGGATTCAGGATTTCCTATGGCAAAGATGATGACGTGAGTCAGAAACTGGCAAAATTCAGCGCTGTATGCGTTCTATTCGCAGGACAATAGGAAAGAAAACGAGACAGGACACCCAAATTAAATTTATAGAGCAATGGCTGCACCACTCATAACATAAGGGAGTGAAACATGGGTACCACTAAAGAAGAACGAATCTCGTATCCAGGCTGCTGAAATTAGATTTTTGTTGGGGGTCGAAGGTTGTACCCGGTTAGCTAGAGTACGTAACGAAACTATACGCGCCGAGTTATATGTTCAGTCACTGCGGGAAACGTTAAGAATATTATAAGAGAAACTGGTTCAACCATTTACTTCACATGCCAGCACACAGACTTCCTCTATGAGCATGGAAATATAATTCTAGAGGGAAACGAGGCTTGGAAAGACCTAAGAAGAGATAGATGCCGAAACAAGCCACTGAGCTTAATCCTTAACAAAAATGATGATTATGATCTTCCTAAGGTTCTTCATTAAATTATTCTAGTACAGAAATTATAAATAATTACAGAACAGCGTTATTACGTCTATCTTTTAGTTTTTTTAATTTCATTTTCTTAATTTTTGTCATCTACTTACAATAAATTTGTAATATGTAAATAGAATTTTAACTGGTTAAATTTTATTCTAATTGTTTGTAAAACAAACTTTTTTCTTTGTTTATTTAACATTGCATTAACTACTTAGGTCAGTAGCGATGACGTTGGGTTGTAACTGTGAAGGATGAAATGATTTTTTTTGTAACGTATGAAAATATGCCGTGCCTGAGTGGGATTCGAACCTAAGACCGCATGATGAGTGGCGAGCACGTTATCAACTACGCCAATGTGGCCGGCGTAGTTAACGAACTCTTACTTTTATTATTGTTTTCTTGTCACTGAGTAATGAATGGAGATTGGAAAATTATTCTTGTCTTTATTATAAAATAGTAAAGGCACATTTGAATACTGAGAATATTTACAACTTATTAACTAATAAAATATTGGTTTAGGGGACCATTTTAAGGCAGATCATTTTAAGGGGATTATCTTAAGGCATTTTAAGTTATTTTGGACCAGATAAAAAGTAGAAATAAAACTATATATTTTTATAGTCCTGGAAATATTAGATTAAGTTCAATATTAATTTGTCTTTCTGCATCTAATCAGCGTACATTCAATATTATTCTTTTTCTACCTGTTTTGGATTAGCCCTTACGACCTGCTCCAACTTCTTTGCCTATTTTTTTTGCGGTTTACCTACATCTCTTCGTCCGTCAGATATCTTAATGCCCATTTCGCCCATCTACGCAAACACCTTAAATTTTAAACATACATTTCTAGCAATTAATCTTCCTGCTGACATTGCCGTCTTGGCAAGTTATTTTTTATTGTTATGTAATGAGATATAATAATAAAACTTCTACGGAATTGCCTTATAATCTATATACTTTTTTTGTTTATTTAACGTCGCATAAACTACAGCGGTCATTAGCGACGACGTTGGGTTGCAACTGTGAAGGATGAAATGATTTTTTTTGTAACGTATGAAAATATGCCGTGCTTGAGTGGGATTCAAACCCAAGACCGCATGATGAGAGGCAAGCATGTTACCAACTGCGCCAATTAGTATGTAGTATGTATTTATTTATTTATTTTATTTATTTATTTTACGTCACATCGTCTGCAACGGTCATTAGCGACGACGTTGGGGTGTAACTATATACAATTGAGGTTAAAATGATTTTTTGTAACGTATGAAATTTCCCGTGCCTGAGTGGGATTCGAACCCACGACCGCATGATGAGAGGCAAGCACGTTACCAACTACGCCAATGCGGCCGGCCTATATTTATTCTGGAAACGCGAGAAGGTAATCCTGTTATATGTTTTCAGCTTCAAGTAGCTTCCCTAATTATACCCAAGTCCTCTAATTTTATCTAATCCTGATGATTTTTTATTTCAATAATAAATATGTACAAATCTAATTATATTTATTTAACGGATTTCAATAAAATTAATAACAATTTTATAAAGTAGTTTCAAAAATGTACTAATTTAGATACAATTAGTTGCCGCTTTTGCTAGTAACTTGTTTTTCAAAAGTAGGTCATGTCACCATTCAGGAACGGAGGTCCGTTGTATTCCACCATCAATGATGCGTAAATTACCGCTGGGAATACCAGTCCACCTGGTGTCTCACTCACTACGAGTGGTGCCGGTCTATAAACTATCCACATTAATAAATGGATAATGAACGTTTTCTAAAACAGTGTATGAATATTATAAAATATTTAGATTCACCGAAAAAAAATTTCAAACAAAATATTTTGTACAAATTAATTTATAGAAATTTATTTTGTAAAGTATTTTATAGGTACTTTATTTATTTTGTAAGTATATTATTACTTTTGTCTGTAATGGCTCTCTAAATTCGTGATTTAAATAAAACTGGTGTGAAACATTCACACAACTTTCTAAGAATATTCTTTTAAATTATTTCGTCACTGTAACTTAACTAGTGTACAAGAAAAAAATCCGTGATATAAACGAAGACTAAAATTCTATTTTAGTATTAGTAATTCTATTTTCTATATGTAAGTTGGAAGACAAAAGGCGGATGAAAGAAACTTTTAGGACATTAATCATTAGAATTAAGGTTTCAGCAATGTATCTTAAAAAAGTCAAAAAGGATATTGAGAAACGAGTTTAGATTACTGACATAGGATTTTTAGGAAAAGTGAAATCAGGACACAGTGGATAGGAGGAAAAAGAGAAGCCTACAGTTAGACAATGCTGAGAGTGTGAGCTATAAAAGGAGCTTCCAGAAATGCATGGCCTAAAAATCTTTCTAAGTGAGGGTGAAATAATTTCGCCTAATTCATAATTTCTGTAATTTACCTAGTAAATCTCTTCTTCTCCTCACTATCAAGGATTAGACATCCGCCTGTTCCGACTCACAACAGCGACAAACTATTGAATTATTGCCATCTTCTGCGTGGCCTCCCAACATCTTTCCTCCCCACTGGTCTGTTTGCAAAACACTTAGGGGATCCTCCCCTTAGGCATTCTCTCTATGTGCTCCCTCCATCGATTTCGATATCCTGCATTTTTCCCATTTAGATTATAAAGATCCAGTTCCGTGATTTACCTAGTGAATTTTTAGTAAAAATAATTTTACGTTGAAAGTGAGTCCACATAAAGAGACAATGATACTTAGACATTGTTCTCGTTATGCTCGTACTTTGAATAAATAAATAAACACACTGGTTGTCGGCTTGTTAATTATTGCATCACCGACACGATTATCTTATTTTTTTCTAGAAGTATCTGTTTAGTTTCTTTTATTTTGTTATCGGGAACTAATTTTATTTCACCAACAATTACCTAAAAAAACAATTTTTCAATGCTTTTCCGCTGGTTTTTTTTGTTTTAGAGTAAATTTGATCAGGTGCACCCCGTAATGGTGGTTCATGTAAAGATGTCAACTGTTCACCATAAAAGTTGCTTGCTTAGCAGTTGGAACTTAATTCATAGCAACATTTTAGCATTTGACTGAACTGATAAGATGTCGTGTAGGAGTTAAAAAGATAAAAATACTTGTTATTTTCATTATTTTTAGTAAACTTTATAGCTTTTTAACATTGTGATAATTTTATCAAACATCGATTGCAATTCGTTTATCGTAAATTCCTAAAACCTCTTAACGGCTTTTCTGGTCGAAAGAAAGTAATCGTTTATTAAAATAAATAAATCATTTTTCTACGTAAAGAACTTGAATTTTTTACTAAAGCGCTTTAAGAAGTTTCCAGGAAAAGTTTTAAATATTCCAGTCCAGTAAGATTTTCTCCAAGTTTTAAGAGTTTTACCTGATGTTAATAATCTGGATTTATAACTTATTTGATCCAAAAGTTACCTATCGATTCTTAACTTTACTTTTTAAATTACATTTTCTTTCTGTTCGTTATTAAACTTTAAAATTTCTAACTATTTTTAAGAAGTTGCCTACATTTTACAATAAATGAACGTGTTTATTATTTTTATTTGTATTTACTGAGAGAAAAACTTCTTGAATTACACTTTGTTAATAAAGTAAATTTATTTGTAGTTTAATTTTGTAACATAATCCGTTTTGGCTTAACACCTTGTTACGAATCACAACTAAGCTAAGGAATATAAAATAAAATGTTAATAAAAAACAAAAGTTTTATAATATTTTTGTTTCTATGCATTTACTTATGGTTAAGTAAAAGTTAATTTAGTTAACTCTAAGAACTTAAGATTTTAAAAATAAACTTAAAATTGCACGTTCATAAAATTTAATATAGTTCATTTGTTTAATTTAATAGTTTCCGTTTAGAAAGAACGTAATGAAAAATTTAATAATAACAAAATACTAAGAGAACATTAGGTGTAAATATTTTTAAGTATGAAAACGAGAGATATTTGAATAGTAGGGTACTGAAAATAAAAATTTATAATAAAACTAAAAAGTTAATATGTCAATAACTAAATTAAATTAATTCAGTGATCCAAATTTTGTTTCAATATTATTTTTGTTATTAGTTCATACTACATTTCATTGTCCTTCAATTTGAAATTACGTCACGTTATATTTACCCTGCGTGAACGAGTTTGTCCTCCTTTGTATCTTAATGATACTCAACTTCACACTTCTGAATCTATCCGTTATCTAGGTGTGTATCTAGATAAGAGGCTCACGTGGAATGTACAAGTGGATAAAACGAGAAAGGCACTCCAGGACAGGTTCAAACAGTTGTACAGACTTCTTTTACGCAAATCTAAGTAATCAACTACATCTAAATTAACCATTTACAGCTCCTACCTTCGACAAATATGTATCTATGCCAGTCAGCTTTACTGCTGTGCAAAACCATCGGTATTAGCAAAAATTCAGCGTATCCAATAAAAGCTTTTACGGAGGATAGGTTAACGCCCCCTATTAGTATGTAACCAATAAAAAGCTACACTCAGACCTAAACGTACACTACATAAATAAAGTTTTCTTAAAACTCTATACAAAATTAAGGAAGAAACTCGTAAACCACCATAACCCATTGATCGCAAATCTGGCCACGCAGACTCTCCCAAACAATCCAATAAGACGTCTAAAACGTCGATGGAGCCGGGACCGCATCAATTAACGTAGTACCATAGCGTATAGAAGAGATCTCTTCTATAGGTAGTACTGTAATTGACTATCCATTACAGAGTTCTAAATGCTGCACTTAATGCTACCCTTATCTATTCACGTCGGAGTTCTGTCACTGGACTGTCTCTCCACTCACGTTTATTTATCATTAGTTTTTTCCAAATTTTGTGTTATCACATTTACTGATTGTTTCTAACAGATTATGAATTTCCTTAATAGAGAAAAAAAATCTAATGTGAGTGTCTTGATTTATGCTTCATTGAAAAATTTGATATAAATAAAATACATACTACATTCTCTGCCAAAAATACTGCATGTAACTGTACAAGCATTTTCGTGCATTTACTGAATTTTATTCACATGGCCTTAAACATTCCATATATTTGGGAAACAATTTTTAAAAATTTAGTGGTTTTAAGGAACTTTACTAAGCAAGAAACGTAAATCCACTAGGCCGTAAACTGATCTCTCAGCATTTGCCTTCAAAAAACCAATCGTTGGTTGGAAGTTGCAGCACGAATTGCAAGAGTCATTTTAATCTGTCCGCCGTAGAGTGAATATGTAGTGTCAGCGTTGATTGAAATATAGTATTAGTGTATTGTCCATAACAGGCAGGTGGAGTGTTACATTATTAGCACTCGTTCTACTAGTTCCAATGCTGCAATAGTTCTGTTTCATATCAAATGGTCAGCCAATTATATGACTATAACATTTAATAACAGAAGAGGTAGGTATGTAAAAGACACTAGTCAAAAATAGATCCTTTGAGAGTAATGAATTTCATTATACAGCCAGACCCTAAGGTGAATAAATTGATAGTGTTATTTGCAGAGTGAAAAGTATATGCTTTTTAGAGAGGCTGGTATGCTGATAAGCATACTTTTCCATTCAGTGAGGAAGGCAATTTTAAGCCACCTCTCTGCTCGATTTATTTATCCTCTAGAGTTTCAAACCAACCTTTCGGCTGATATCCTTAAAACACAGTGTATTGTCAGCAAATAGCTAGTAGTTAACCATAGTGTTAGTGAACTTATTATTTTCGTTAAAAACTGGTGTCAGCATTTTAATTCATTAGTATTATAAACATTATAAATAAGAGTACAAATATTTTTAAACGGTCTTGGGTTCGAATCCCACTCAGGCACGGCATATTTTCATAGTTACAAAAATCATTTCATCCTTCACAGTTGCAACCCCAACGTCGTCGCTAATGACCACTGTAGTTGATGTGACGTTAAATAAACAAAGAGGAAAAACATATTTTTACGTTTAAATCATAATTTAAACAACAGTATTAAACAAATAGGAAAGTAAATATATTACTAAATAGGAAATATGAAATATTAAGAGTGGAAATAGGAAATAGGAAAGGAAAAATATTAACATAATTTAACATTTTACAACATGTATATTTTTCCCATACCACTTCCCTATAAAGCGTTACCATTCTGACTTAAAACTTAGTAATTTATTATAACGGATGACTTAGCTGAACGGAAAATATTTTTTAAATGTAAAATCGGAGGAGATTAGAAGTTTTTCGTACGTGAGTTAAATTCAAAAGTGTTAGCATGTTAATTTTATTGTAATATATGTTTTTTTATTCCTTAATATATTGTTGTTGTTGTTGTTTAGGTCAACAGCCGAAAGGCTGATTTGAACCTCTAGAGGTTTTACTAAGTAAAACGAGGAGTGAGGTGATTTACCCTGCCTTCCTCACTGAGTGGAAAAGTACGCTTATCAGCATGCCGGGCCCTCTGAAAAGCATATATTTTCCACTCTGCAAATGACACCTTCACTTCATTCACCACAGGGTCTGGCTGTACAATGAAATTCATTACTTTCAGAGAAGATAACTCTGATTAGTGTCTTTTACTCCTCTACCTCTTCTGTTCTTAAATGATTCAGTCATTTAATTGACTGAACATGTGATAAGAAACAGAACTATTTATTTTAGCCCTGCAACGACTTAAAATATTAGGACTGTAAATTTGAAAAATAAAAATTGAAATACTTGTTTCTAATGATGAGTTGATTAACTTAGGTTAATTTGTTTAATTAATAGTTCCTTTTGTTTCAATGAATGTAATTTTACATATAAATAATAGTGTGAAATTGTAAAATATGTTCATTATATTTTATTGTATGGTGTCAACGAACTTTCATTCCTTAATTTTAAATGATGGTTGTAGTCAATCTAAATTGAAAATGCTTTCGAATTGCAACTGTAATTTCCAGCAAGGTTGAAACATTTAAACACCACGATTTAGCAGTGTTGGTAAAATAAGGGAGCATGAAAACAAGGCACTCGTGATTAGAGTATTACGCAAACCAAGCTGTTTTGTCACTAAAGTACAATAGTTAAGTTAAAGATCTTAACTAGATTTAGGCTTAACTAAATTTAGGTCAGGTTGTTATTAGGATTGAAATACCTAGTTTTAATCCCCAACTTGTGCTTCATTTAATCCATAAAATCTATCCAGGTCTCTTTTGACTTTGATTGTACTGCGGTAAGTTCGATTATGTGGTTAAGCGGTAGTTATTGTTCAACCCGTTTTCCAATTATATTGCTATTTCCAATAACTAAAATAATTTAATTTTCGTTCTAAATTGCATAGCGATACAAAGTAAATTTCAAGAAACGTATATCATCAATCAAATCGATTTTCGAATGAATGCGTCAGACATGCGATTTATTTGATCTCTTTAGGGAAAAATTTCCTCAAACTAATAAAACCCTTAACAAAATTTAAAACTTTCGTGTTTAATTTTTAAAATTTTAATTTGTTTTTACTCTTTATTTTAAATTGTTAACAGTACACAAATATACTACTACTACAAAATGTGATATACGTTTCATGTTACTTTGTAATATGAAAAAAGGAAACACAAAGATGAAGATTGATACCAATTGGTATGTTTTCGGGTGTATAATTAAGTGTTAAATTTAAATAAAATAATAATAGTAACAATATTTTTTAAATTGTAGCTCAGAGAAGATCTCTATTTTATCTTGTTTTTAGGCGCCGGGCTGCGTTCCCAGGAAGGTGAAAGCCATGAAGTTCTTGAATTAGAGGAATCTGATTTAGTAGTAATTTCGAAAATAATGTTTTATAATAGAACTGTGTTACCTTTTAAACGATAGTAATCCTTAAATCGAAGTGTATTGTGTCTTATTTTAGCCGAAAATTACGTAAAATTTCTTTAAATTCGTATTTAAAACATTCAGTTTTCTTAGAAACAGTCTCATTTGTGATTTTCGTGTGGATTAACTTTTTTTTATTGTTACGTTGATTAAATTATGATTTTCTCTTGATTAAATATAATTTAAGTATTAGGTGAACAACATTGCATAAAGACTACATTTATTTTTCTTTAACATAATTTTTAACTGTTTTTAATTCAAATAACAACTTCGCACTTTTTTATTACGAAATGAACGTATCGCACAAATGTTATGAGGAAGCAAATCACCTGTGTGATCTTTCATATTAATAAGTGTGGCTAGAACGCGTTTTTTTTAATATGTGAGTTTCTAAAAGGTTTACTAAGAAGTATTGTAATGATTGTGGTCAATAACAACATGTAGCTTATGTTTTATATTAATCCTGAAGTTATAATTATTCATTTACATTGTCGCTGATTGGAGCCGATGACACGTGGCAAAACCTTGCTTGTTAGTTTCATGGCCTTGAAAGGGCCATTTTTTTGGTTGGGGGTCCTGACCGTTTGGGTTTTTGAGGTGGCTCTGAAAAGGGCTGTTAAAAGTGGTCGGAAGTGGAGCTCGAAGAGTTACGGCTCGGCTACCGGGTTCAGGCCTACCTTTCCCTCAACGGCAGTTGGATCCCCACTGCAGCGTGACAGTGGTGGCCCCCAGAGCCCGCAGTGTCGGGTCGGCAAAGCCCGTCTGCCGATAACGCGGCCGAAGCGGTTCTCTCCGGAACGGCGTAGGTTGACCGGTGCGAGAATTTGCGTCCGCCACCGAATTTGAGCAGCGTAGATCAGGGATGGTGCGTCTGGTCTCGGCTGGGCTCTTTTTCGTTTGGGAGCTCTTCTTAATTGTTCTTCTCCGGTTGAGAGTTGATTGGAGAGTCTCTCGCGGGCCAGTGAGGAGGATAAATTACCTCTCCGGCGAATCCACTTCATAGTGGAGGGGAGGCACTGCTGGCTCTGCGTGGCAGGCAGGTACTGGGACCGTCTGCAGGCGCTAATATTGGTAGGGCAGTCGGCGACAACATGTTATTTGGAGAATCACTCTTTACATCTTCTTGAAAATTAAACCAGGCTGATATTTCACAAGGAAGTGTATTGTCTCCTATTTTATACTCCATGTACACTTCTTTTTTTTACAAAATGATAACACTACGGTAGCAACACTCACTGACGACACCGATATTCAGGAAGTACACGAATACCTATGAATTGCATCCCAACACTTGACTCAGCGTGGTAGAAAAACGTGATAAGAATTTAATTGTTGTATAAAAACAGATGAACATAACAGTATATACATCACTTTTTACATAAACGGGAACCGTGACCACCAGTGTTTTTAAATAGTGCACAAATTTTACAATCGAATACAGCAAAATAACTTGTCTTTACCTGAACAGGGGTTTAACATGGAGGACTGATGTATGGAGCAAAACAATTGTAAATTAATAATATTAATAATAGTTATAACGATGTATTTAAATCAATTTTAACAGATCTAGAAAAATAATATTAGTGAGCAAATAAAAACAATAAATACCAGTGTAATAAACTTAGTTACGCAAACAAAACGACTCCGAGAATGATTTTTGGCTTAACTAAAGCAAAAAATAATTTTTTTAAGGGGGTACGGGGAACCCTACATTTCTCAAGTTAAATTTGCTATATTGATGATCCATTATTTCAGAAACTACTTCGGATACAGCTGTGAAATTTCTACCACATACTCTTGCAGTTTAGACGCAAACTTTAACAGCAGATTTTATTCATTTTTCCGTTGTTTACCGTTTTATGAGTTTTTTTTAAATGTTTTACAAAAGAAAATCAATAAATATTTTATATTTACAATGTAAAATAAAAACTAAGTCTTCAAACTCAAAAAAATGTCTGTTAAAGTATGCTTCTAAACTACAAGAGTATGAGGTAAAACTTTTTTTTATGTGGTAAAATTTCAGAGCTCTATCCTTATAGCATCTGAAGTAACGGGTCATTTATAAAAAAAACTGCGTTTTCGGAGAAAAGCTGATAACGTTTATTTATTCCATAAAATACCTGTTTAGCCAACTGCACAAACGACAATAACTTTTTTTTGGCTTCAACTTTGTTTTTCTTTACAACTGTACAATTTTTAAAGCACAACTAGTAAATGAGACGGAATGAATGGCGGGAAAGTGACGTGAATGTGAATCGATCCAGTGACCAATTTCGGCGTAAAATTTTACAAGGAATGTGGTAGCAATATTTTTAGTGATAATTTTAACTTAACAGAAATTTGATAAAGGAATTTATTCGAGAGCGTGTTATGATAATTCGAACTTTCATTAGGTATTACATTACATACGTCGATTGTATAGCGTTAAAGCTAAGCTTATATTATAAAACTAAGAATTATTTAGGAAACTTATCTACAATAACTTAATCGAAAACAAACTAATGAATACTAAATAAAGTACTTGGCTGAAAATATGAATATGATTGACAGATTGTGCTTCCTTTCTTGTAAAGCAATCATGTTCTTGGGCTAAGTTTGAAGCACAAAACATTTGTCATGCTTAACTAAAAGTTGAATAATCTTTTTTCTATAATACAGAAAGTGATGGAAGTGATCTTAAATTAATTGTAATATGTAAGGGAGAAAACAATTAAGTATTTAAAACAAATTTATTGAATTTTTTTGGATTTTGTTTTACTTGACATTTTTATTGCCGAGGGAAAAAATATTCTTGCCTGCTCTGGTAACATGTAATGGAAGTATAAGACTGTAATACAACATCTATTTTATAGACACTGTATGGGAAAGAGCTTTATAATGTGTTTAAAGAAGTTACAAAGTGAGAATTAATTTCATCAGAACGGATAAAACATTAAAAACATATTTCAAATTTATTTTCGAAGTTGAAAAAGAAACTCGATATTTTTAAAGTTTTATTCGTTTTGTAATAATTGAAATAGAATTTTAAAATCGTGATATGAAACGATAATAATACTGTTATTAGTAGGACATATTTTGTAAGCTAACTGTAATTCGTGTACGGTGTACGGATTGGTGTGTTGTGAAGTGCACTGCTGTGTTTGTCCACTGTTTTTTCGTTGAAACATTGTTAATTTAATAGTTATTATTGTGTGATTGTGTGTGAGTGTTGCATCGATATGTAAGTTGGTAATTTTTTTATTTTATTTGTTGCTGAAAGACTTTTTAAATTTATATTTTTTGTTTATTTTAAGAACATTATTAGGTTAAATTTTTAAAATGTCGACACAGGGTTCTTCTTCTTCAACCCAATCATATGATATTGATTGTTCTAGTGGTATGTCTATAAATAACAACTTATCGGTCGCCAAATTTTCAACCTCTTCCGATCAAGAAGGCGCTGCTAAACCATGTGTTGATAGATTTGCAAATCACACATCGGAAAAACGATTCATTCGGGATCCAAGACTCGTTAATGAATCACGTAATTTATCGGTTGACAAAAACATACCGACATTACCATTAAAACCTCAAGACGAGTTTACTGTTGTAAGAGCGAGAAATAATAAAAGAAAGGCGGAAAAGTCATCAAATGATTTGCGTGCAGGGAAGCGACTCGATAGTGCAGCCACAGCGTTTCCACTTAGCAACGCTTACGATGTGTTGTCAGACAATTCCGACATGGAAGGCGATTCATCTTCAACTGAACCAAAGCCGCCCCCTGTCTTTATTCCCAGCGTTAGCAACCTGCAACTGCTTTTAAATATAATCACCAGCAATGGTGTAAACAAAACAGATTATGTGTACAAAATTATCTCTCGAAGTCAAATGAAATTGAACGCCAGCAACAGCCGTGCATATTCGACGATAATAAAAAACCTGAAGTCTTCTAAAATCGACTTCCACACCTACCAGCTAAAACAGTGCCGTGCATTCAGGGTTGTTCTACGTCACGTCCACTACTCAGTTGACGTCAACGACGTGATACAAGAACTGGCTACGCATAACCATGCCGTACGGAACATCTCGAACATACGGCACAGAATTACGAAGGAACCTCTTTCGCTTTTTTTTGTGGATTTAGAACCGGCGTCTAATAACAGAGATATTTATAAAATAGAATTGTTGCAAAACGCCAAAATAAAATTTGAGCCACCCTACCAAAAAAACGATATTATTCAATGTAAGCGATGTCAACGGTACGGGCATTCAAGAGCGTACTGCAACAGACCATTTCGTTGTGTGAAGTGCGGTGATAATCATGACACTACTATTTGTGGTAAACAGAAGGACGCCCCACCATTATGCGCTTTGTGTGGAGGAGACCATCCCTCTAACTACAAAGGTTGCGAAATATACAAACAGATTAAACAACGAAAATTTCCACCTTTACGCGAAAGAACAGTTACACCACCGGAAACTCAGACGGTCAGCTCAAAATTTGTCACCCAAGTTGTTGCAAAAAACAGCGTCCAGGAAACATTACATCAGACACCTAACGGTAACAGTATTTTAGACTATGCGAGAGCCGTAAAGGGCAATTCTACGCAACCAATCCCAACCAGTCCGTTGCAAACTGATTCGATTTCAAATCTACAACAATCATTTCTAGAACTACGAAACGTAATACAAAAACAAACAGAACAAATTGCGACACTATTAAATTTACTTACAATCGTTGTTTCGAAATTGAATTAAAATGGAGCAAGTATTATATAAAATTGCACTCTGGAACGCCAATGGCTTAAGTCAACATATTCAAGAACTAATCACATTTTTAAACATATACAACATCGATGTCATGCTTTTGTCAGAAACTCATTTCACTAACAGGAGTTACATCAGGTGCAACGGTTATTCTCTATACTCTACTAATCATCCTGATGGTACGGCGCATGGAGGCTCCGCTATATTAATAAAAAATAATATAAAACATTACGAACTTCAAAAATTCGAAACACCTTATCTACAAGCAACAAATATTGTCATTGAGGACGTGCGCGGACAAGTAACAATTTCAGCGCTATACTCTCCCCCACGGCATCACATTACGGCCGCTCAATTTGAAACTTTTTTTGAAAGTTTAGGTAACAAATTTATTGCGGGAGGTGATTACAATGCGAAAAATCAGGCATGGGGTTCTCGTTTATGTAATCCAAGGGGTAGAACTCTGTTTAATGTTGTACAAAAAGATAATTTAGGCTTGTTATCGACAGGTGAACCAACGTACTGGCCAACCGATCGACGCAGAATTCCGGATCTCCTCGACTTTTTTGTTACCAAAAATATAAGTCAAAATTCTATTCGAGTAAAATCGGTCCTGGATTTGTCCTCAGATCACACTCCTATAATCGCCAGCGTTGGTTGTAAACTACAAAAAAAGAAGAAACTCCCTATTCTGTGTAACAAAAACACAGATTGGGCCTCCTTTAAGCGTCTGGTTACCGAAAATATAATTCTAAATGTATCATTAAAATCGCAAGACGAGATTGAGGAAGCGGTTGAGCATTTTAATACGGTAGTGCAAAATGCCGCATGGAAATCAACTACAGACGCCAACAAAAACACTCATGGCAACAGTTGTCCTGCTACCATTCGAGAATTGATAAACTACAAACGAAGATTACGTCGAATTTGGCAGCATAGCAGACACCCAGATGACAAAACAAGATTCAATCGTGCAGCACAACATCTAAAGTACACGCTTCTAGAACTGCGTAATCATTATTTCCAAGACAGGTTGGTTCAATTATCTCCAACGGCAGCTACTGACTATTCATTATGGAAAGCTACAAGATACATAAAACGATCAAAGAAACAAATTCCACCTCTTCGTCTAACGGATGGAAATTGGGCTAGGACCACAAAAGAAAAAGTGGAAGCGTTTGCGGAATATCTGTCCACTGTCTTCCGTCCACACGACGATGATATCGATCGAAAGTTAGAAGAAGACATTTTAGAACATCTTGAAGCCCCATTTCAGCTATCACCTCCTATCAAATCTTTCACTCCGGCTGAAGTGATAACTACAATCCAAACGCGCCTGAGTTCCAAAAAAGCTCCTGGCTATGACCTAATTACCGGTGAGGTGTTAAAGCAACTCCCAAGGAAGGGAATTTTACTCCTGACATTCATTTTCAACGCAATTCTAAGGACGGGTTGCTTTCCATCTCAATGGAAAGTTGCCCAAATAGTCATGATTCTCAAACCTGGCAAGGAACCTACCGAAATTACGTCATATAGACCGATCAGTCTTCTATCCGTGACATCAAAAGTTTTTGAAAAATTACTACTTGATCGTCTAAAACCTTTTTTGGAAGAAAGTGTTTACCCGGATCATCAATTCGGTTTTCGTGAAAAACATTCTACGATAGAACAGGTACATCGGATAGTTAACCAAATTCGATATACCTTAGAAAAAAAGGAATTTTGCTCAGCCGTCTTCTTAGACATAGCTCAGGCCTTTGACAAGGTATGGCATTTAGCTCTTCTACACAAAATTAAATTAAACCTGGATCATAATTATTTTCCTATTCTAAAATCATTCTTAACCGATCGTTTTTTCCAAGTGAAATTTGATGATGAGTTATCGACCTTGCACCTAATTCGTTCAGGTGTACCTCAAGGTAGCATTTTAAGTCCTTTTCTATATACGCTATTTACAGCAGATATTCCTGTAAATGAACATGTAACAACAGCAACTTTTGCCGATGACACTGCTATTATTGCATCTGATGCCTCCCCAGTCCACGCTTCTGAAAAACTACAGCAACATCTAAATGACATTCAAGACTGGTGCCAAAAATGGAGGATCAAAGTAAATGAACAGAAGTCTGCACACGTAACCTTTACGATGAAACGAGAATCATGTTCACCAGTAACGTTTCGCAACAACGTAATTCCACATTCAGATGATGTGAGATACTTGGGCATCTATCTAGACAGGCGATTGACGTGGAGAAAACATATATGGACCAAACGGAAACAACTTGGACTCAAATTACGACAACTATATTGGCTTGTTGGGAGGCGATCACAGTTGTCTTTGGAAAATAAATTGACACTGTACAAGGTGATGATAAAACCAGTTTGGAGTTATGGAATTGAACTCTGGGGCACAGCAAGTACATCTAATGTAGAAATATTACAAAGATTCCAATCGAAGTTTCTTCGACTTATATGCTGTGCACCTTGGTATGTGCCTAATGAAGTACTCCATCATGACCTGGGCATACCTACGGTGGGAGAAGAAATTAGCAGTCGGAGTGAAAAGTATTTAACCAAGTTGGACACTCATTCCAATCATTTGGCTATAAATCTTCTCGATGACAATATTGAACACCAAAGACTCAAGAAGGCGAGAATATTAGATCTTCCATTCCGTTTTACCTGATCAAAAATGTTTAACCATCCTTTTAAGATCAAAAACACAAAATTATACTGCGGTTGTCAACTCTTATTTATTAATAAACTAAATCTTGCTAACTCTCATTAATCTAAAATTAATCATCTAATAAATTTTCTATCATCAGTTACACAGATCATCAGTATCACGTTTTCATTCGCTCCTTTTCCACCTTCATTCACTTCATCCGTATAAAAAGAAAAAAAAAAAATTGTACGTCACCAAGACCAAGAAGAAACCCTTCATCAACTATAACCAAACGATGACATGGAAGCAACGCTGCTGAGTGCTGTCTTCTTCAAGTTTTATTCATCATCAACACATTTACTGAAAGTTTTTGTTAAACTGTTTGTAAATAATTCTTACTGTTAAAAAAAAAAAAAAAAAAAAAAAAAAAAAAAACTGTAATTCTCCATTTACATACAACATTAAGCATAATACTGGAAACTTCTGGATGAAAATAACTCCGTTGAGGTTTGAGAAATAGCTTTTAAGTTGGAATTGTGCATATTCAACATTTATCTACGTGTTCCTAGTACCTATAATATCTAAAGTAAAACTTTACTTCAACTTCATAGTTTGCCGTCTTCTGATCCAGAGGAGGACGCAACGTTATAAAATGTTATGCATGAGTTACACATTTCTTGTTTGTATTTCAATTATTTCAATTTAATTACAATATAGTCGGGAATTGAGATTCTGATGTAAATATTTATTAATTATTTAAGTACTGGTATATATTTCGATTATAAGTTTAATATGATTCAGTGCAGTACATAAATCAAACATATTTCATGCTTACGTGCTTTATATTATTACTAACTTGATTACTTAGATATAAAGTTGAAAATAAATCCTATAAATACAAATAAATTATTTTCTATTTAACCACGTATGTATCTGAAATTTATTAAAATTTTAAAGAACAATGGTTTATTATAAGTTGTTTTATAATTATTTATGTTCTTAATTTTTAATCACTTTCTTTCTGCTCTTAAATTTTAACTCTTCGTAGAAAATATGAATTCTTCCATTTCTTCTATTTTTGACATAAACACTGGTTTTTTTCTTCGAATATTGCGTTAGATTTTCTATCTAAATAAAATAAATTTTTTGGCCGCCTTCGTAGCGTAGTGGTAGCGTGTTGGCCTACCACGCGGAGATCCCGGGTTCGATTTCTTGGGTCTGGAAATTATAAAAGCTCTCTACCCACTGTAGTCGCTAATGACCAAGCTGTTGATGTGACGTAAAATTAATAAAATAAAGAAATATTTTTTTTGCTGGTGCTCTATTCCAGTGGTTTTTAACCCTTACAGTGCCAGGAGAATATTTTGTGAATTCCTACCGAAAAATGCTACTTGTGTGCAATTTCTAGCATCTATCTATCCATACCATGGCTATTTTTTCAATGTATCTTAATGACTTTGTTTTGTTCATTATGAATTGATCTTGTATGGCATTTAACTTGGAACACATTTCTTACAATTTAAAAATAAAATGATACGTAGTCATTTTTTGTGGAAATTTCCTTTCCAACTTAAAAAAAATCACCCTAAAAAATTATGTTATTCAATTTCATTTATATCACTTTAAAGACAATATTACGCAAAAACTACAAAAAAATCATTTATTTATTGTGGAAAATAAAAATACTGCGATAAAAGTTACAAAAATTCAATTTTTAGTTTTTTTTAATCAATATGAATCAGTTACATTCATAAAAAAACTAAACATGTATTTTATCAATCAATTTCTTACTGATTATTTTCATACGCTGTTTTTACAAATTGAGTGAAAAATAAAAATTCAATGAATTTTTAGTCAACGTACTAATAAAAGGAAGACGCCGGCATTTTTTGGTAAAACTGCTGACGTCCTAACAATAGGACGCTGGCACTTTAAGGGATTAACTTTCAGACAACGAGACCCCTTTTTAGTTTGAGTATTTTGCAAACCCTCTCTGAGTTACAATGGTAAAAAATTAAATATCTACTATAGTTGTAATTTTCATTTAAGGATATGAGTGGATATTTGTGGGAGTGAATCCGTTTAATGAGCAAGATGTACAAAATGCTGAGCAAGTGTTCGTCTTCATGATGAACTATCATGATAGAGCTATCAAGTGATCAAGCATTGAAATTTACTTTCAACAATGCTTGTGCCGAAAAATGTTGGATTAACTATTAAAAAAGAATAACCAGAACTGTCCAGAGAAGCGTTGAAAATTTTGAAACCATTTGCCACATCCTACAACTGTGAACAAGAATTTGCTATAATTGTGAATTTGAAACCCAAATCAAGAAATCGTTTGGCATTGGAAAATGACATCGTTTTACGTGTTACAAAATTTATCCAGACATTCAAAAATTGGTTAATTTCAAACAAACCCAAGTTTTTGCGTTAATTGAATTAGAAAAAGTTGTAAATATTATGCACTACAATTTTTGCCTCTTTTTTAAAAGAATAAATAACAATAACAATAACTCTTTTTAATTTTTCCCCTTATTTCGCAACTTCCCCAGACACGTCCTACGACCCCTCAGGTGGTCGCAACCCATAGTTGAAAAACAATGCTCTATTCTATGAGAACGTTGGCTAACATCAAAACCATTTGAGTTTTGTTGTCTTTCTATCGAGAAAGTGTAACTGAACTCACACTATCACTCCTGAAGAATCGTCATTCACGAAGTTTTATGTTGATTTATCTTTCTTCTTCTTCTTCATGTGCCTTTTTAGGATTAGGCATCTCTGCCTGTTCCAAACATCTCAAATCTGCCCATCTCTTTCTCGGAGGTCCTCGTTCTCTCCTGTCCTCCGGCTTATAGCCTAGTGTCTGCTTAGGTATCCTATCCTCCCTCATTTTGTTCACATGCTCTAACCACTGCACTTTTTCTGAAACACCTTGTCGATTATAGAGAAGTTGTTGAGTTCTTTCTTTAACTCGGTATTCCTGTAACGATCTTCTCTACTACAGTTTCTGGGTCTGCTATCGGAGGCCGCCCCTGGCGATGGGGACAGTCGTCAACTCTGTTGGAGAGTGGAAATAAAATACTGAGGGTGAACAAAAACCAGTGAAGATGGTCAACGGCTCCAAAGGCGGATATGGAAGATATTTCAAACGGCAGAGGAGGCGGTAGAGCCTAGAGCGAACTTTCAAAGGAACTGTCTTGCAGCTCGTATGCAGTGTGTGGCAATCCTACTAATGATCTTAATCGCGCAGCGCTCGTAACGCGGCCAGAGGATTTTCTTAACTACTGGCAAACCTCATGATGCCTCGAATTCATCTTTCTTTGCAAGATATTTTTCAGAATTTTGTATTTTCCGCGTCTCATCACATGGTCAAAGTATTTAACGTTCCACCTTAGGTGAGTCATTTTTTTACACGTAAATATATTTTTATCTGAAAATCCTATAGAAAATAATATATCAATTAATAAATAAAGTCGGATGAATTAACACTCAAGATTTGTTTAATGAAATCCAATGTTATTCAATGTAAGTTTCGTAAATTAATAAGTTAATGGTTATGACATTAATTCAGGCCTTTAGCCATTTACACAAAATTATAACGTTCGCTTTTCAGGTCACTAGATTTAAAGTCACTATATAAAATTTTTCTTCTTCATAAACCGAAATTTAAACAATGATTATTTAAAAAGATTAAATGAATATTATATTAACAATGAACGAAATATTTAAAAAAAATTATTAAAATAATTTTAAAATATAATTTATTTAAATTACTATAAAACGTATTTTGGTTAAAATAATTTTTCGTAAAATTTTAATCAAACATTTTATATGTAAAACAGTCGTACCGCTATAAGTACTGCTTGAGTCCCAGCTCCGTGTAGTTGGGAGGAATGCAGTGCGTTGTTATAGTAGTGGGGGAATGAATGAGTGTATGAATGAATTAGTAGTGTCTCATAGCTGGTGCATTTGTAGTGGTAGCATGTACTTACTAGAGTAAAAACATATTCTTATCATCCGATGCATTAATTTAACAAATACCTACCGGGTTACTAACTTGGTCGCATTCGTAATATTTAACTTACCATTTTATATCAAAACATGAAAATAAATAATTGTAATAAATACAAACAAATTATGTTAAATACTGAAAATTTGAAAACGAATGTTTTGTATCAGAGTAATACAACAATCGTTCTCCCAGCATGCGTCACTCATTCAATATATCTCACCCGTACCCTTCACCCCGCAACTACACGGAGCTGGGACTTAAGCAGAACTCCAGTTTTCTGTTTACAATTTTTTTAATCCCTTATTCTATATTACTAACAAACTAATGAGGAAGCTTTTGGTGCGACTTCTAGAAAATTAGCGTAAAATAAATTTTAAAAGGTACAAAATGTGTGTAAATTATGGTAACCACATCAGTAGTTGCATGAATAAAATTAGTTTGTAAAATTCAACATAAATCAATATTTTATCGTTAAGTAATACAAGTAGGCCTGATATGAAGTTAAGTAATGCATACATCGAGTGACAACATCTATTAAAGTGGGTAAAGTCCATGAAGTACACTAAGAACTTTCTCGCCAAAAAGTGTCAATGTTTAACTTCTTAGAATTTGTCATTATGTTTTCTAACCACAACCTCCTTCACATTGCTGACGAACACTAACTGTTGTCGGGTTAAGATAATTAACAAGTTCACCTTGTACTGCTCTTTACTTCTCTCAAGTTATGATTGTTTCTTAAACTAATTTACTTCTCTCGTCTCTGTAGTATTTTGTGTCACTCTAAAGATTATTAATTTAGCAAAACATTGTAACCTTAAAACAATCTGAGTGCAGAGTTTAACTTGTATAATTTGTTCAAAAGTTTTAGGTTTTTTCACTTCCTTTTTGTAATTTATTTATTTATTTCAATCAAAAAATTGTTTACAATGTCTTCATGTCTACCTAACTTTCAGTGAAATTTCTGATAAAAGTGTTTTATTAATAATGTCTCTTAAGTAGGCCTATTGTACTTTCAGGTTGTTGTGGAACGTTTCGTTCTTTACCTAACAAAAAGAATTATTGCGAAAGGGCAATTATTACGTTTTTCTGTTTGGTTTATTCTGAACCAGAAGTTCGACAATGTTCAAATTGGTTTAAAGAAATGGTAGAATATCGATACATTTTATTGCTAGTGGTACTGATTTTTGTTTTTTTTTTGTATTACGTCTGACTACTGCTATTTCTGCTAATGTATACGGTGGATAATGATGATAATGAAAACGAGTGTTGAAAAAATACCAGACCTGACCAGGAATCGAACCCCGGCGTAGAAGCCAGTTACGCTAACCACCACGGCTACGGGCCGCCCAGTGGTACTGAAGTTCATTGTGAAATGAAGTAATGAAACTGTTCAAAACGGTTAAAATAATAATTTCTTCGGCCAAACAAATTTATATACATTATATTCTTGCGAGGATTCACAGCCCCAGCTGTATCTCGCTTCCTAACCACCACCTCTCTTTGTCTCGCCAGTCCCCATTGGAGAGGCGCTGCAAAGACATTGCCTCCTGCATGCCATCCAACCATGTAACTTCCGGCCTACCTCTCCTTCTTCTACCGGCCGGCGTCCACTCCCATCCCCTCTTTGGCCACCTACCATCCTCTGCAAATGAACAAACCATTTTAGTTGCTTCCGGGATATGGTATCCATTATATTTCCTTGAAAGCCAAATCTTCTCCTAATTTCGTAATTCGATCGATACGCGACACACCGCAGTTCCGCCTCCAGAAATTCATCGCCATCGCTGTTAGGCTTTTTGTCAATACCCACACTTCCGCACCGTAGGTACACACACTCTTCAGGATAGCATGATAAATATTAATCTTTGTCTCCTTCGATATTTGATCATTCCAAAGGACAGAATTTAACTGTCCTATAACCCTTCGGCCTTGCGTAATCTTGCTATTTACTTCCGCTGCATTAAAAACAAAAGTTAGAAAAATTAAAAATTAAACTAGCCTTGCAACGGCCGATACATCTTCCTAGATGAATATAAATAGAAAAATCTGGTGTGAAACACTCACACAACTTTCTCTTGCCAATGCAAATAATTAACAATAAACCTAACATTAGTATTAAAACATTAGAAATGAACAAAAACTAACCTCAAAAACATAACCTTATTTTAATCATGAGTGGAAGACGCAAAATGAAAATCGAACTCAATTTGGCTTAAAAAAAACGGAAAATCACACTTTCACGCTAAACTAGGCTCTGTAGAGAAAAATTCTCTAAACAAAAGTTGTAGATCTTTTAATTTTCTATAACTTTTATTATATACACTTTTGTCGTAAAATGCATACTAAGACCGAAATGTTAAAAAAATCGATTTTTCTCACGTTTTCGTGAGAAAAAAACAGAAAATCGCAAATTACCGCTAAACTAAGCGTCATACAAAAAAATGTTTGAAACATAAGTTGTAGGTTTTTAAATTCTCTACAACTTTTATTATATAAGTTTTTGCGCTAAAATTTATATTAAAGCCGTAATCTTAAAAAAACAACGTTTTTACGTGAAAAGAGCCTCACCGAGAATTTCAGCAGACATGGCGCCTACCCTATCTTGTAGAGAATAAAAAATTGAGTAAAATAGGCGATTTTAAAAAAAATCGTAGGACCAGTTTTTGAGAAAATCGCAAAAAACTGAAAAATTATACGAATAAACTACTACTTCCGGTTGACCGATTTTGATGAAAATGTTTGTGTCGCGTCCGGTAGTGGTATGTAACTTAAGTTTCAAGTTTCAAGTTCGTACGATGTTCCGTTCTTGAGATATTCTGTTCACACACACACACACAGACACACAGACACACAGACACACAGACACACAGACACACAGACCAATCGCTAAAAACATGTTTTTTGGATTCAGGGGGTCTGAAAACGTATAGATCCGGTGAAAACTCGATTTCGAAAAATCGACATGAAAACAATACTTTCCTTCCTATATATTCATATAGGCAAGAGAAAGTAAAAATTTAGCCGTGTCGTCCGCAAACACAGTCTATGGTGATTTTTGGATAAGGTGAGTACTTTGTAAAACTCCCAAGAATCAAAGAGATCGTACCATTTTTATCATAAAACCAAAAATTCTGAGATTAAATTTCTTCCTTTCCACTGGTGATCCATATTAATATCATAAAAATTCCTGTTTCCATTAATTACTGAGTGAATATTGTCTTTTCTGTTATACGACCACATTTTTCAAATAAAGTATTTCGTACAGTAACGTAAAAAAAAGTTTTCTTATCTGAAATGATAAATTGTGTCCTAAACAAAAATTATTTTTCCACATTAATTAAGTATTGAATCCACGGCTTTATTGGACATATTGAATTTTTTTAAAAATAAATAAATATAATTCAGTACTGAATTTATGCAGGAAATTTTTAAAGAAATGCGGTCGGTCGTATAACAGAAAAGATTCCTGATTGGTTTTATTTGTATGGCCGTGACTTGCTTTCAACGAGTAAAGTTGTGTACGAAGTTTTAAATTTTATCGTAATTTAATTGTTAGCCAAGAACTAGAGCGGGAGGGGATGTAGTAACAGTATTAAAATTATATTTTAAAAATAAAGAATCATTATCTTTATGAATAAACAGATTTATAATTATGCATCCGATGGTCTAAATTGAAAATACTGATTATTAAACTTTTAAATTAGAAAAACACTTAAAATTGAACTGTCAGTACTTTTTATTCCAGTCAATTTAGTAAAAATATATTTCATTTTCATTAACGTTTTTGTTATTTCGTTTCGTTTTTGTGTATCAGTAGACGTGGAAAAAAACTTGAAAAATCAGTTGAATGAAACATGACATGAAACAATTTAGTAAATTTGGACTACTAAAAAATAACAGTTGTTAAATGTTGTTCGCTTCCTGTTAATAAAAACAATATATACGAACAAATCTAATCAATATAACAACCATGAATGCTCCTACAAATACTGTAACAAACTAACCGTAAATGTTTATTTAATGCAGCCTGTTTTCAATTAATTTTAATTGAAATACAACATGAACGTTCTTTATCTCATCATTATTAGTGACTGATGTAAAATAATAGATTCTCTGTATTTCATTGTTGAATCAAACAAAATGATGGTTTCTTTTGAATCTTTACTTTTTTATTGACTATGTGTTACTTAAAAATTTAATAAAGTATTGCTTTGTCTCTTAAAAATTTGTTTTGATAATTTTTTTCTACTTTCATCACAATGTTAAAATATTTGACCTTGCTTGTCTTGAGACTGTTTTCTTCTTGCAAATGTGGTGAGTTCGTAGGAGGTTCTTTGTTTCTTTTTAACACGTTGTCTGCTATGTGACGCAAATATGTGTCACCATTGTCTTAAAAAATGGGTCAGTGCATCAAAAATGAGTCAAAGTACATTTTTAAGTTGTGTATAACTAATGTGGTTTCAAAAGCTATGGTTTCAGAGAGAGGCATTATATACTTAGCCTGTTCAAATAGTCGGCCTTTTGCAAATTGTAGGATATTGCGTATACAGGTAGTTTTTCTTATTGTACTGAACTAGAATGCTGCTATTATTTTAAATTTTATTATTTCTTTTGCTGTTTTTGGTTGATTGAAATAGTCTAGAATACTTTGTAACTAAACCCCGAAGTACATTTTTTATTGTGACGCAAAAATAGGTCACATGGCTCTGAAATGTAAAATCATTTCAGCAGGCCATGCGACCCAAAAGTGTATCACAACTTTATTTTACAAAGAAACTTAGTATTTTTTATTAAATAAAATAGTAAGTAAAATAACAAGAAAAATGAATAAAATGTGAAAAAATAAAAAAAAGTACGATGGCCCAGCTGTAAGTGTCGCAAAATTGAGTGTGGCAGTCAACTTGATAATGAACTTAGATTTTTTTGTAATAAAATTCAGTTTTACGTAAGCATTGCCAATTTATATCATATTTTAGTAGTAAAGCAAGAATATAATAAAACCTAATTATTGTATTAACAGCTGAAATACACGAAACTATGATTCTATTTAGTCACTCTTGTGTGTTAAATATTCTTTTTTTGTCAAGTAAATGTAAACTTACTGCTCTAAACATACTTGCATTAGTCATTTTCTTTTATTGAAGCCGAGAAGATGTATTCATGTACTTGTATGCTAACTCAGTTGCTTTTTAATTTTTAAGTAGAAAAATATACAATGCATGTTTGAATAAAATATGATATGTAAACAAATTCTTTTTTTTATGTATTAAAAATACAAAAGAAAAATTTCGTTATTTCGTTCTGTGTACTACCACTTACATCCGCGATGGCAAATTTATTTATGTATGTATTGCTGCGGGGTGAAATTTTATTTTTATATTTCAACTGAAAAACGTAAAATAAAACAACGAATGTCATTAAATTATTTTGAAAATATGTACATATATACAATGAAAACCATGTACGTAAAATTGACGGGCACGTAGGTAGCTGAACATGTAAGCTCGTTAGGCTGTTCCTCGCGACTGTCTCATATTCCATCTCTGTTTAGCATCATTCTCTTTATTCCTCCGTCCCGTACCTTCACATTTACCATCTCTCTCGAACAACCCCCTTTCTCATTCTATACCTCACTGATGAGGGCGTCGCTTTAATTGTTCGCAACGTAATGAACAGAACTGCAAAACCGGAGACAACAGGAGAGTGTGTATTCTGTACTCTCACTCCCTCACTCTCGTACCGACCCATCTTTTTCCCGCTCTTCCCTTTCTCTTCGCCACGGTTACCTCAATGCACGGCTTGTACTGTTCTTCATTTAATCACAAGCTTGATTATCCTTTGCTTTCAATTTACAAACGCACCCGCACGGACCTGTCTACGGTTGATTAGTTCATGAAACTGTCCTTTGGTATTCGTTACTTGAACATAAATATTTTAATACTGTATTATGTTTAGCTATCACATTTCAATTAAATTGTATTAATTAATTAATTAATGAATATAAATTTGTATTTAATACTTAAATTACTTGTATTTAATCGCACCCAGTCACAATAAGTCCATAATATATTTAACACTCCTCTATTTCCGATTAATTCTTCGGTGATCCTAATTTTATTTTTAATTTCTATATTACATCTGGTAATATAATTATCTGTTTCACTAAAATTATATAGAAAATTTGTTACTGTGAAAATCATTTCTTCTCAAGATATTAGTCATTATAATTCTAGAGATTATCATTTAATTATTATAATAGGCTAATCATAATAATACGTAATATTATACAATTTTTGGTCATCAGTCTCTCGACTGGTTGATGCAGTTCTCCAAGCTGTTCTATCTTGCGCAAGTCTCGAAGCTCTTAAAGACCTGTATATACTAAGTAAGCCTAACCAGAATCATACATGATGGAGTTTCCTCACGATAATTCCAGTCAAACAGAAAAACCTGTAGTTTACTGTTGCTTTCAGCTTTTTGGTTGGCAGACTAAGTGCCCCAAGCCACCATCTGCCAGGGTGAAATGGGCAGCCCTTCCAGTTCCATTCACCATGAGACGGTCATCGTGCTGATGAGCGGTCAGACGGTTACTAACCGGCCACACATCGTGAATGTATGTATAGGGTACTAGCCTTCTATCCCGGCCGGTTTTCTTAAGCCGGTTAAAGGAATTAAGGGTTCTCCTTCCAGTTGACGACAGAAGCACTTTATAGCCCAATATTATAATATAAATATATGTATGATATATAATGAGCAGCCAAAACAAACCAAATTAAATATAACACTCACCTCAGAGTATTACATACATTCCAAGATCTTTCGTCTCTCTCAGAGACATCCTCAGGAACTTATTACTAAACACAAAACACATATCACATTTAAAACAAATACGGTCGGAGACCACGTCAATTGCTTAATTTATTGTAACAACCATGCCGCGCGCGATTATTCGGCCGAATAATCGCGTGGCATAGTTATTTATAATAATAGTTTTACTTCATAACTGCAATATACAATACTATAAAATTATAAACAATAAATACAAACATTAGGTTACTTGATATTTTAAAAGATAAAATAAATCAATACAAAACACTAAATAATAATAGCTGAAATACATTTTTTTGAAATAATTTTGACATAACTAAGTAGGATCTCTAAGGTTTGGAAACATACGTATGTACGAAAACAGTGACGCTTAGTGCCGTTGACCAAAGAAAAAGAAAACCTACTGTTTGAGTAGTAGTTACAGTTATTTGAGTCACGGTTTGCCCTTGTTTGCAAAGAGGGGTAAAGGGGGAAAGTATCAGTGAGCATTCGCGGTGAAAACTTCAGTACAGCAAACATAACAACGTATACTACAATACCCAGAGCAAATACAGTATATCGCGGAACCTTTTGTAGATTAACTGTTTGATACCGTAAACAGAAATGTTCGTTTCTTGATAACGTGGGCAGACTATTTACAGTGTTGACCGAAATCTAATATGCAATGTAATAAAATGCTGTGAAGTTGAAGCTAAACAAAAATGCCTGCTCTTAACAAAAACCGTGAACGAGTGGCTAACTACTGTGATATTTCTCTTTCCACATTTTGAAAAATAAAGAGGGAAATTAAGAACGTGAAGAAGCTATTCTTCAACAGTTTTGTTGACACCTGGTAAAAAAAGGAAACGGTTATGAATTTAAGATACGATTGGACTGATAGTGAAGACGCCGGTGATAGTGATAGTAAAGAAGGCGATTTATTCGTAAAAAATTTTGTTCCAATGGAATAAGGTAGCTGGTAATTACAGAAATTTAAACATATCTAGTCACGTAATTAAGTAATAGGCAATATTACAGGTCATATTTTATTTCTTATAAGGTTTCTGAAGAAAAACATTTCTCGGAATAAACCGCAGCTTACAAAATGTATGCAGAAACTGCACATTAGTGAAATGTACGAGTAGTGTCTCACTGTTGAGGCTGGCAGCACTGTCAAATTTTCACTTCCTTTCCTCACAGCCCATCATACGCAGTCTCGTGACTTCAGTATCTATATTTGTTATGAACGGATTTTATAAATTATTTCACCGCGTTCGCGCGCGCACGCACGCACACACACATGGGCAAAACGTTAAAAACATGCTTTTTGGGTTCAGGGGGTCTGAAAACGTGTATATCCGGTGAAAACTTGATTTCGAAAAATCGACATGAAAACAATACTTTTCTTTCTATATACTCATGTAGGCAAGAGAAAATAAAAACTTTAGTTCAGAAAATCCTAGACTCGATTTAGTGTTTAATTATTCATCAATAATATTTATTTGTACTGGATTCGTTAAATTTAACCCAAATGGCTGTCTAACAAATTTCAATTTGTGTTTACAGTTACAGCATTAACAATTATTAGTTTCAATATATATCTGAATTTCACATTTACATAGTAGTTTCGTTATGTTTGTTTTGAAACAAGAATCAATGGTTAGATTTTATTATAAATGATTTCATTGAATCTAACTAAGTAAAAAGTTTTAATTCAAATAAAAGGGCATTACAACTATGCTGTTTCAAAGTGCATATCTAGTACCTTTAACCTTTAATTATTATTATTATTATTGTATCTCTGAACTCGTTTAAAATTCATTGTCAAAGTAGATTCTGTTCTTTTAAATTGATATGAGCAGAAGTGTATAAAGTTTATAAACTGTTAACAACCACAAAGCATTGTAACTGAACTATTCCATTTACTTTTTACTTGATGTTTCCAACTGAATTATCATTGCGCTTTTGTGTTGCTAAAATATGTAAATTTATGGAACAGTTTCAAAGCGAATCTGGGTTAGATATTGCAATGATTTTATACTAATATTACATAATTACACTGTTTTCAAATTAACATGGGAGCAAAACGTAGGAGGATTTTTTAGGTGTTGCTGCAGGTTTATTTTTCAAATCTTTGTAGTAATTTGTGATTTAAATGTCAATAAGTTTTTGAGTCTTGACAAATTTATTATGATTTTTTTGTATGGTTTAGGCCTTTTCCCTAAGGTAAATTGTTTTTTTTTTATCTTTTTATGTGGAGAGCATACAACAGTTTAAGCTAAATAGATTTATTTCTGCGATAGGATTATTAACTTCTGCAGACAGTGGCTGTTGTTTTATTTTTTTTACAGAGACCGTACAGAACTTTTTTAGCTTTGGTGGTTGGTTTTATCTGTTGTATGCCCAATTTTGGTTTGTCTAAATTTGTATTTTTTTTAAAATTTATTACTACGGAAGTTAAAGCCAATATTCATAACGAGCTCCACAGAATTTCTAGAAAAATATATACATAAAAAATTATACAACAATCCATAAAAACAAATAATAGAACCTAATGGATTACAGTACAACTTTTTTCTTTATACTGGAAAGTCAAAACGTGACTGTAGATTATCAGCTAGCTCAGAAAGCAATAAATTACACATTTCAAAACTCATACAAAAGTCATTTACCATTGTTATACATGTCACACTGTTACTTACCCTCTTACCCTCTAAGACTAGTATTAGGTCCACGCTCAGCACTGTCCCTATTTGTAAAATAAAATTGAATAAAATAATTCATTAAGAACGTGAGAAGTAACGCTGGTGTGAAGTGTATAACAGAAGAAGTAGAAGAGTAAAAATAAAAAATAAATAATATAAAATGAGTGTGTAGCAGGGACAAAATGCAATTCTACGAGCACATTGGTTTTATTTATTACTTTGGTACACGATGAGGTATAAAAAGAAAGAGACACCTTAAAATATTTACTGGACGTAAGACAAAATTATGGTGCAATGTAAAAAGACACAAATGTATACAAACTGCTCTCAACGTATATACAAACGCAACATACATCATCCTCCTATATCATGAGTAGACAAACCATCGCGTGTCTAACTTCCACAAAAAAGAGCACAAAAACAACAGTTGAGCAGTAAAAGATAAACGTACCTCATTCATAAACTGTTATAAAGTTACCATTTTATTTCCATCTATCATGTTATCTATGAATATATCTGTAAAATATCTTTGTCCAAATAATCTTAACATCAAACTAAAAAAAAAAGTGTTGATAATACATTTTATTACAAGTCATTATTTTCTCTTTTAAATTACTTGTAGATTGTTAAAGGTTAACCTTGTTAAGCATTTCTTAAATAACGAATTTTAAAATCGCTGTTTGCAGTTTATATCAGGTAAATTGTAGATTTAGATGTTTTAAAAATTTTCTTGTTTTTGGTTTTACATCCGAATGTTATGCAATTGCTTCTAATGCAGACCATGAGAAGGGGGATAGATGAAAATGAGGAATTAAAAATGCCAGACCTGATGGGGGATTGAAACCAGGGCTCCTGGCGTAGAAGCCAGTTGGGCTAACCACTACACTACAGACTGGGGATCTTTCCCGTTTTCTGTATGCCACTATCAAATCCGAATTCCCTGAAGGGTTACATAATTCTACCACTCCTGCGTGCCAATATGACTAGCAAAATTCCTGCGTAATGTCAACTACTCTGATTTTACAGTTAATTACTACAAAGTCTGAATAGTCAGTCTACTATGAATTTTGTAGTTACTTAATAATATTTGGATTGAGGATGATGCCGCAGAGTTTCTTTAGGAAAGGGAGTTACTGCATAATCCCGGAAGATGTGACAACTAAAAAAGTCTGTGTGAAACACTCTTTTTAATGTAACTTTATCTTTTTATGACTTTATATTTTTAATGTAAATATTTAAAAAATATAACGTAATAGTAGACTAACGTAATAATAATTTAATGTAAATAATTATAATAAGTTAAAGTAAACTGTAAATAAAAAATATAATAAACAACAATTTAATAGTATTAGTATATAAACCTGGAATTCAGTTCCCCCTGTGAAATGAATTCATACTTAAATTTTTAGGGCATTAATAAAATTAAGGTTGGTAATTGAACGGGTTTATGCAAAGAGAGCTGAAAAATCGAATAAAACCTGTCATACGTCTGTAATTACAGTCATGAGATATCTGACAAAATTCGCAAAATTAGATTTCGAAAAACATGTCTTTCTTAGGTTTGAAGTAGATTTACTTTGTTAAATTGGTAACAAACGTGTAAACATTTATTTTTAAATTTGTAGAGAATTTAATTGTGAAGAGATGATATAAAATAGTCCAGTAAAAATAAACTCAAACTTTATAAAATCTGATTTTTATTAAATTAAAATACACAAAATAATATAGGCCTAAGACAAAAAGAAGAAATACTGTATTTGTTTAATAATGAACATTCTTCGTCGCTACTAATCTGCACGTCGCTAAAATCAGCTGTTTAACAGCTAATTTTCAGAGACGAACGTTCCTGGTTCAAATCCTAGGAAAGGTAGTTACTTTTATAAGGATTTGAATACTAGACAGTGGTTGCCGGTGAACTTTGATGGTTGGGGTTCAATTAACCATACCTCTCAGGAGTGGTCAACCTGGGTTTGTACAAGACTACACCTCATTTACACGTCATAAACATCATCCTCATCTCATTGGGTCATGGGGTTGCTAATTGTTCTGAATTAAACAGATTGCAACGTACACATATTAGGAATAAAAAAAAAACTAATCTACAAGTCTCTCTTGATCTACAAGTACAGTATGTTCTAAAATAATAATGCTGTACTCACTTAATGAGATATTTTAATTTATTAAAAAATCCGTTTTTAAGAAGTTGGTGTTTATTTTTTACTGGACTATTTTCGTCATTCTCTTCAGATATAATTCTCTAAAAAATTTGATTTAAGATGTTTACATGTTTGTTATCAATTTAAGACATGTTTGAATAATAATGTTAGGTTATAATTGTCATTATTTGTATTGGAAAGAGAAAGTCGTGGAAGTTTTCACACCAGATATTTACATTGTTCGTTGTTCACCTATTACCGTGAAATGTTTCATCCGATTTAATTCATTTTTGCATTTTAATATTCAGGAATACTTTTAATTTGTATCATGAAAATTTGACAATCAGATTATTAAGTTTTCATATGTTTTTAAATGTATGTTGTACTAATATAAATTAAATGGTTATGCATAATTTATATAACATAATTATTTATTTCAAAAATAATTTTTTCCTTAAAAATTATTCGTATTCCATAAAATGTTATAATTTCGATTAAAGATACCTATCCTGATTTTACTGAATTGAATGTTTTTTGTAACTACATTATTGACTTTAATTATATGGTCGAATGAATTGCTTTAATTGGACACGCGGTTGAATTGTTGCCATTTGAAATTCGATATCATAAATTATAGTCTATTAAAATTTAAATGATATTGCAATGACCTGCTTCAAAACTTCTCTAATATAGATCTCATAAATTTTATTACTACCAACCATTTATTGGTGTACAAAAGGTGAAAACTAAATGGGACTAAAATTGAACTATGGTTATTATTATCAATAAATTGATATTACCCCATTTGACGAAATACAATTTACCGTTATATTTATTTAAATATTTAGCTTTCTTAATATGAACCACATATTGTGTAAAATGTGTTATGATCCTAAATCCCAGATTACGTTTTTTAAGGATTACTTGAAAATCTTTTCTTTCGATACAGGGATATCGGTTGAATAATTTGGACAGATCATGTTCGAATTCACAAATTGCTGACCGTTAGACCTATATTTTAAACACGTTAGGCCTACTCAAAAATCCTTTTATTGTTGTTGTTGTGGTGTAGGTCATCAGCCGAAAGGCTGGTTTGAACCTTTAGAGGCTTTACTAAGTAAAACGAGGAGTGAGGTTGTTTACCATTGCCTTTCTCACTGAGTAAAAAAGTATGCTTATCAGCATGCAAGATCTTCAAAAAGCATCTACTTTCCACTCTGCAAATGACACCTGCATTTCATTCACCTCAGGGTCTCGCTGTATAATTTTAATTATTAGGGTCTCGCTGTTAATTTATTATTGTAGGAAGTAATTTTATTGAAACATTATTTTATTTTTATGAGAAAAGGAGACAATAAGTGTATTAGCATGTATATATTGTAAATAAAATAGTTATAAGCAAATATTGTTTTGTAAATATGTAATATTTGTTTAAGTCAATAAGGCTTATATGGATAAGTTCTGTTAGCCTTTATATTATTGTAAATAAATAAATAAATAAATAAATAAATAAATAAATAATGATGAAATTTATTACGTTCAGAAGAGATAATTGTGACTAGTGTCTTTTACTCTTCTACCTCTTCTGTTCTTAAATGGTTCAGTCGTATACTTAGCTGTCCATGTGTTAAGAAACAGAACTATTTTTGTCGCCCTGGAACTGGTATATCGAGTGTAAATAATTTAACTCGCCATTTGCCTGTTATGGGCAATCCTTTCTCCATGCTTCTGCGTTTTTCTGCCTTATGGGCGTTATGAGAAATTCCTTTAGGCATTTTCCATCCTTCTGCCTTATAAGTGTCCTTTCTTTGTATATACTAAACAACAGACCTAAAGTGTCTTATAAGTAGTTTAAAAAAAAAACAGAATAAATTGGAATAAATTGCGAAATTTTATTCATCCGAATCAAGTATTCCTAACTTAAAGGGTTTTAACGGTAAGTTAAAATAAAAGAACGTATGAATAACAGAATTAATTAACACTACATTAAAACGTTGCTTAAAATAAGGACTATAGAAAGAGGTTCAGAAACAATTAAAGTTTCTAAGTATGAATTACAATATAAATGATTATTTCTTACCTCTTTTTGTTGCTATTTAGTTTTTATGTTTAAAAACGTACGATCGTTTCGGTTGTAACACCTTCTCTGGAGTATTTGAAAATTAAAATTCAGAATGGTCGTTCCATTCTGAATTTTAATTTTTTCAAATACTCTGAAGAAGGTGGTATCATCAGTCTTTAAACATAAAAACTAAATAACAACTTATAGAGAGGCAAGAAAAAAAACGTTTATATTGTAATTTATAATTTAATTGGCTGGAAGGTTGCATTAAAAGAATTTGTTTGTAAATGATTACTAAGTTTGGATTTTTATTGTTTAGGTCAACAACCGAAAGGTTGGTTTGAACCTCTAGAGGTTTTACTAAGTAAAACGAGGAGTGAGGTGGTTTACAGGCGCCTACCTCACCGAGTATAAAAGTAGCCTATGCTTATCAGCATGCCAGGCCCTCTGAAAATCATCTACTCTGCACCCTGCAAATGACACCTTCATTTCATTCCCCCCAGGGTCTGGCTGTGTAATGAAATTCATTAATTTCTGAGGAGATAACTCGGACTAGTGTCTTTTACACCTCTATCTCTTTTCTCTTTAATATTTCAGTCATATAATTGGCTGACCTCGGGATAAGAAACAGAACTATTTTTTGTAGCCCGGGAACTAGCAGATGAAGTGCAAATAATTTAACACTCCCCACCTGCCTGTTATGGGCGAACGTATGGTTTATTGACCTGAATAACAAAAAGATAAATCGTTTAGAAATTTTAACATTACATTAATAACCAAGCACATATTGCATAGTTTCATAATAAATCGAATTTCTTTATTAGATAATGTATGCATTGTATTGTAACATTGTACATTAGCCTACATATTCTAGAAATTGTAGAGAGAATAGATTGTTTGTTGTAAGAAATTTATTTTTGTATGGGATGAAGTGTGTTGAACAAAGATGATGAGTAATAGATTAACTGTGAATGGAATGTTATGGATGGAGAATTCTTGGAAAAGAGGTACCTAGTAGTGTTATTTCTTGTAAAATTTTTACCCGATGTAGGGTGAAGGTATGGGAAATCTAAAACAATAATTTATTTTTATCTACAATCAAACTTCTGATAAACGGACATTCGCGGGACAAAAAAATATGTCCGCTATAAAGAAGTGTCCGCTAATGAGAAATATGTGTACTGTACAATTTTCTGTATTTACATTATGTATTGCGTAATGTAACGTGTTTAACAAGAATATATAAAATACACACTACATATATGATAATGAACAGCCAAAACAAAACAAAATTAAATATAAAACTCACCTCAGAGTATTATATTATTTCAAGATCTTTCGTCTCCCTCGGAGACAGCATCAGGAATTTAAAAAAGACACTTATCACACAAAACATAAAACATTAACACAATTGTGGTCGCAGACCACGTCAATTGTTCAAAACAATAGCTATCCTACATCAATCACCATTCCGCGCGCGGTTTATTCGGCCGAATGACGGTATAATCATTTTGTACCTAGTTTTATTTCTTATCTCGATTAAGTACAATTTGAAATAATTTATCATTATCAAATTCTGTCTGGCTGTTCATTAAATTTATCTTTTTATTTTTAAATTTATAAATACATATAATATTTTTCCAACTGCCATAATTTGTAACTATCGAAACATATTTCTAAAATTTCCAAACTATTTTCGTGACTGCTTATTTTATGCCCTTTCGTTAGCAGATGTTCTGCCACATTAGAATTTTTACATTTCTTTTTTAAATAAGCAGCATAATGCTCAGAAAATCGTTTTTAAACGTTCTATTCGTTTTTCCGATGTAACAAAAAATTGCAGTCACTACAATTGATTTTATGTGTGTCCTGGCAATTATATTTGTCATATGATTTGTTATTGTGTAATGTTGGTAGATACCTGGCTATTTTATTAAAAGGCTTATAAGCAATTTGGTCATCTGTATTACGGAAAGCGTTGGACATTATATCGGTCATGTTATTCATATATTTTTGTGAACCAAACGACCTTTTTCTGGTGGAGTTTATGCTAGTTAACTGGGTCAGCTGTTTACGGGTGTTTTTATTTTTGTATTTTTTAAGAACTCTACTGAATATTTCTACGTTATAATCATTATTTACTGCCATGGCTTTTAAATGTTCAATTTCAATATGAAATTTTTTTTCATTACTACTATACACGAATGCTCTGTGTATTAAATTATAGAATATTCCTATTTTACGTTCCCATGGATGGTTAGAAAAACGATTGATTATAGTATCATTTGCTATAGTCTTCCTATAAACAGCTGTTTCCACTCGGCCTCCTTCAATTTTAACAGTTATAACCAGGAAGTTAATCATATTATCCTGCTCCAATTCATAAGTGAATTTCAAATTACTATGATAATTATTTATTTTATTTACCATAGCTATGTGTTCGTTCGTAGTTTACTGATGTACAAGTAACCTTAAGACTTTTTCAAGTTCCTAGACTGGTAGTTGAAGGCGATGCTTTTAAATTTTTGTTAAAATTTATCCAACTTAAAAAAATGTTAAGCTGTTAATTATGGGTCAAATAATTTAAGTAAAAATTGAAATTTTCATGAATTGCAAGTCTCATTAGGTTGCTACAGTACAAAATCAATTACACCTCTAAAACTACTGTTATGGGAGTTGACATTTTCATCTCAGTATTCCTTTAAAGCAATATAAGTGAGTTTTAACAGTTAAAAACTTTCAGACGAAACCGGAAGTAAACATCGAGTCCTTCCACTTTATAAGGCAGCGCAATCCATAACCTAAATAAATGTATAAAAATCTGGTGTAAAATACTCGCACAACTTTCTCCTGCCAATGAAAATAATGACCAATATAACTTAATATTAGTAATAAAACATAAGAAATAAACAAAAGAAACTAACCTCAATAACTATAATTTTATTTTAATAATGAGTGAAAGACGCAAAATGATTAAATTATTATTATCGTTTTATGTATCCTTTAATAGTTATGAAACAGTGGCTATTAAAATAACTGTCTGGAAGAGCTTTCACTAAAATAACTACAAAAAATACAATATAAAGCTATTAAATGTATTTTTCGTTCTGTTCTTGCTTTTTAAAATAGTATTTAAGTCTAAATATGACGTCTCAAATCTAGCAAACTTATTTTTTCACTTTGTAACTTTGTCTTCGCTGTGTTTTATTTGTAACGTAAGGAAATAACCTACTTTTCTATTACGTAAATTTGGTTAACAATACGTTTCCTCTGAAAAGTTTTAACAATACTTGAAACTCGTATTTCTTTTAAGTACTAAGTAAAAACTCATTTTGTTTCAGAAAATTTTGAAAAGAAAGTATTTCATACGGACAATTTACTTTTAGTTATGACAGATGTATCAAATTATAACAGGAAATAACATTACTTTATAATTAGGATTATGTTAATGTTGATATTTAAATTTGAATTGTTTCACGATACTTCTAGTTTTACTTGCTCTTAGCTTTTTTGCGTAGAAATGAGAAATTCGTGTTCGGCATAATCTAATTTTCAGTTACATTACTTTGAATCTAATAGTGTAATAAATCGAATATATTCCTTATCATAAATAAAATTATGTCAAACATTAACATTTTCCGTTTTGACTCTTAATAATTTCAGTTATATCAATACAATTTTAAAAAAATGGCCTATTATGTCTATTTTTTTCGTATTGGGCCTTTATAAACTACGTAAAGTAACTTAAACATTTCTGGAAGTTTTTTTCAGCTCACACTTTTAGTATTATTTCGCTATAGGATTTGCGTGTTTCTTTCGTTTATTTGGTGGTTTGCATTTCTTCTTTATGGAAGCTTTGTAAGTTAGTGATCATTTGTCTGAATTTGGTATCTTACGTAATCTTAAATTGTACAATAAATAAACAAATGTAAAATTGATTGTAATTGCTTGTGAACTAGCAGAAATGCTTCACCAGTAACCGATGTATTTTAGGTTAATCTTGTGTTAAAAACTTTGTTCTAAAAAATTTTGTTTCCATTCTCAACTGCACTATTGATAATTTTTTTACTCATAGTTTTTATGTTTGGTAGGCCATTAAATGCCCATAATGGGCAGGTGGAGTATTAAAATAATTGTAATCGATCTGTTGGTTCCAGGGCTACAAAAAATAGTTTGTTTCTTATTGCATAGTCAGCCAATTATACGACTGAACTATTTAAGAACAGAAGTGGCAGAGGTATAAAAGACACTAGTCAAGAGGTTTCTCATCTGAGAGTAACGAATTTCACTATACAGCCAGACCCTGTGGTGAATGAAGTGAACGTGTGGAAGTGTGAAGTGTGGAAATTATATGCTTTTCGGAGGGCCTGGCGTGCTGATAAGCATACTCTTTCTCAACTCAGTGAGGAAGGCAATAGTAAACCACCTTACTCCACGTTTTTACTTAGTAAAACGTCTAGAGGTTTAAACCACCCTTTCGGCTGTTGACCTAAACAACAACAGGGTATTAAAATATATTTTCATTATAAAATTAATTTGTTTTTAATTTTAAAGTGGTTTTAACGTAAAAAGTATGTTAAAATTATAAATCAGTTAGGTTTATCCGAAAGGCTTAAGGTAGGCATCATCACTCAACTAAAAAAAAATTTTTGGAATGACGGGATTGTTGTGTACTCTTAATTTCTGTTAGCATATGTTTCGTGATATTTGTTTTCATACACAGTTTTTAGTTTAATTACTGTCACCATCGCCCCCTTTAATTAGGCACTGTGCTGCCGGCTATCAAAGCGTCCGACGTAGCGACAGAGGGAGCCGCCAATAGTTCCGAGAGTGGTGGTAGGCTTGTGGCGGCGTAGACTACTGACAGAGGCCTTTGTCATCAAGACCATACCAATATCCGCCCTCTACCACAGCGCTCTCGGAAACTATACAAAGAGCGCTATACTGAGCCGAGAGATTCATTTCCGGTCCAGACACCATCGACAGGCATCTACCATCGGCACACGGCTGCCGGACTCCAGCGATGACTAATCGAGAGACACTTCTGCGAGGAAAGAAGATGATGACTCCACTGGACGACGACACGCCGTGTCGCCCAGCCTCCAACCGCCACGACGAGTACGACCGACGCTTCCTATCAAGACGACCACCGCTTAAACGGCCCTTTTCAGGGCCACCAAAAATTAAAGGTTTTATTTAACTCGCCACTTAATATCGCCATCCGGTGACGCTACAAAAAATCATATAAAAAAAATAATAGAAAGTCAGTTAAAAAACATTTGTAATCAAAATAGAAAATGTAACAAAATAAATAATAAGAATTATAACAAAATTGAGTAATTTGAATTTTTATTTGTAGATGTGGAATCTATGAAATTTAAATTAATAACGTTTATTAATAAACATGTTGAAATTCCAAGCATTTTATCTGTGACCGTCTACTATATTAGTAGGACTCCTGATTGGAATTCTGATCATTGTTTCCCATAATGTTGTGTTCTATATAATTTCTATAATACTACTTGAATGTACAACTACTATCAGTCCAGATGTAGAATCATAAATACATGCAGAGATGTGTAGTGCAATAGTGCAGTTTATAAGCAGCACCTATCAGACTCGAACGTTCATTTAACACACAATTCATCGACACAAATACACCACTAACATCTACCCTTTCCAAGTACTGTACGTTCGGAATAACAGCCACTGAACTATGTCCTCTAAAGCGTACAACATCCTATTGCACAATGCCATTTCACAATGCAGAAAATACATACCCATTCGTTCAGTAATCAGACAATTAATCCGTAAACAAACCTGCTGATTCTATCATTAACACGTGCTGATTCAGCTAAAAACAAATTTATATAGTTTATAAAAAGTTCATTTAAACTAAAAATAAATAGAAATAATTTTAACCCATTGTTCATGTCATTGTCGTAATAATGAAAATCAATTACTGGACAGTCAATTCTTTTACAATTTTTTTTTTTGTTCCATTAATAAATTCATTATTTTTATGTTCTTTTACTACAAATAAAAGATATGTTTTTTTTAGTTAAATTTATTTCTACCTTTCAGTAGAATTATATTCATACTCAATAAATTACTCTTTAAAATGTTCATTACCTCCGGTAATTAAAAGACCACCTGACGTGCATAAATATAATTTTGTGTCACTATTAAAATATCGGATCACTATATGGAACGGATGCCAGAGGAGAGAATCCCCTGTAAAGTGACGGAATATATTCTAGTTGGAATAAGGGAGGTGGGAAGGCCTCGAAGAAGATGGTAGTAGTCGAGATGTACGAGTTGAAATATCTCCTGTTTGTGTATATTTATAGGATTGTTTGTGAGTTCGGAATAGGCTTATGCCTAAACTTTGATGGTAAGAAAAAGCAAAAAGATTAAAATATCGTCCAAGAATATCCAAATTACAAACAAACGACAGTGAAAGCGTGCGTGTTTGTCAAGTACGTAGAGTTCTTGGTAAATTAAAAGATAAAATAAAAAAATTAACAAGAATTTAAATAATACCTAATTATGGAAAGGAAGGCAATTTAAAACATTTCAGTTTTAAACTTTGAGCGTTTCCAGACAGAAACAAATAAATTTTTATAGTTCCTCGGAACGTCAGTATTAAACGTCTATTTTGATATACCAGTGAAAACAACGAAGACAATAATAATTTTTAATGAACGATGTCAAAGAAGGTGACCGTGAACATTCAGATTATTCAGCTCTAAATCTTGTAGATAAAACTAACATCAGTTTTGGTAGACTCAAGATTTACCGTACAAATTTGCATAAGAAGACTGTAGAACATCTGTAAATCAAGTATTCTTCAATGCGGGTGAGAGATTTTTGACATTTAGTAAACACTAATAACGTAATATTACTTGTTCTAAATTGTAATAGTCTACGCGTTGTAATGTTGTAGTTTGTAATTTAAAGGAAATTTATAATAAAAGTTTTAGAGAATTCAAAATCCTACAACTTTTTTTTCAAACATTGTTTTGTATAACGCTTAGTTTAGCGGTAATTAACGATTTTTTTTCTCAGGAAAACTTGTAAAAATTCTATTTTTTTAAGATTTCGGCCTTAGTATGCATTTTACGACGAAAGTGTATATCATCCATCAAATTTATAGGAAATTAAAAGATCTACAACTTATGTTTAACACATTTTTCTCTACAGAGCCTAGTTTACCGTAAAAGAGTGATTTTCCGTATTTTTAAGCCAAACTGAAGTTGATTTTCATTTTGCGTCTTTCACTCATGATTAAAATTAGGTTATGTTTATTGGGGGTTAGTTGGTTTGTTTATTTTTAATGTCTTATTACTAATGTTAGGTTATATTGTTAATTATTTGCATTGGCAAGAGAAAGTTGTGGGAGTGTTTCACACCAGATTTTTTCTTGTTCATAAACTGTAATTTTTTGGGTGAAACCTAATCTTGATAAATAAGTATTTAATAAATTATGGTTTACAACTGTATTGCTAAGAAAATGTAATTTTTCGGAGGTGGTTAGATGAATAACTCTTCTCAGTATATTTTGGCGACAATAAGTTAAATTTTTATTTAGTATTGACGTCCAAGTGTTTTAAATATTGAAACTTTTAAGAATCTAATTAAATTTTTTATCAGTAATAATGATTCTTAGTTAGGTTTTTGTACATTGAAACTTGTTAAAAAATTTCATATCTTGTAGGCCTATACTGTAGTTGTCATTGTAGTTAAGAGGTTAAGTGCAAATAAGTTAGTAATGATTTCATATTCCGCACGGAATGTACTACTTAAATGTAATTTAACACGAAAAGTTCTTTAGTTTCTACCAACTTTTTTATTAATATCAATTTCCTGGTAAATGATGTAATTTACCGGAACGTACCAAAAACGTATAACTTTCAATCTAAAAATAAGACAACTGAAATTATTTGCTTAAATAATTCAATGATGTAATTTTCATAATTTGTTGCCTGACATTTACTAAAAAAGATTTTTAGAAAACTATCTAATTTAACATAATTAACGGCTTTTCTTTTTCTTAAAAATAGAATCGACCCATTTAACGAACTTATTTAATTTGAAATTCAATATGGTCAGTAAACTAATAGGAAGTTAATGTTCGTAATGATTATTACTTTTAGTTAACCTTTACTCCATGAGTAAATAACTACTCGACTAAAATAATTTTTTTTCAATTCTCATCCTAATTAATTTTTACTTTCTCTTGCCTGTATGAATATATAGGAAGGAAAGTATTGTTTTAATGTCGATTTTTCGAAATTTCACCGATATTCGAGTTTTCTCCCGATCTACAAGTTTTCGAACCCTTTGAATCCAAACAAAACATGTTTTTAGCGATTGATCTCTCTGTGTGTGTGTGTGTGTGTGTGTGTGTGCGTGTGTGCGCGCGCGCGCGCGTGTGTGTATGTGTGAACAAAATATCTCAAGAACGGAACATCTTACGAACTTGAAACTTAAAACTTAAGTTTGGTACCACTAGAGGACCGGACACGAACATTTTCATCGAAATCGGTCAACCCCAAGTAGTAGTTTATAAGTGTCATTTTTCATTTTTTGCGATTTTTTAAAAAAATGGTTCTGACGATTTTTTTAAAAATCGCCTTTTTTACTACGTTTTTTATGCTCTACAAGATAGGGTAGGAGCCATAGCTGCTGGAATTCTTAGGGAGGCTTTTTTCTCGTAAAACATTTTTGTTTAGGTTGCGGCTTTAATGTCCATTTTAGCGCAAAAATGTTTATAATTAAAGTTGCAGAGAATTTAAAATCCTACAACGTTTGTCAAACATTTTTTTTGTATAACGCTTAGTTAAGCGGTAATTAGTGATTTTGTTTTGTTTTTATGAAAATGTGTAAATAATTGATTGTTTTAAAGATTTCAGCTTTTGTATGCATTTTACGACAAAAGTGTATATAATCAGATTTATAGAAATTTTAAAAATCTACAACTTTTATTTTAAGCATTTTTCTCTACAGAGCCTAGTTAGAGTGATTTTACTTATCTTAAAGCCAAACTTACGGTTGATTTTCATTTTGCATCATTCACGCATGATTAAAATAAGATTATGTTTTTTGAGGTTATTTTTTTGTTTATTTCTAATACTTTATTATTAATGTTAAGTTATAGTGTTGATTATTTTCATTGGCAAGAGAAAGTCATATGAGTGTTTGACACTAGATTTTTTTTAGCTCTACATAAAACTTGTATTACATTATGTGCAGGAACTTAAAGAAGTTGAAAGGACTATGGAAGACTGGTAGAACATACTTCTCAGTATTTCCTTCCACATCTAACAAAATAATATTAATATAGTCTTTTTTAACAAACTTAAACGTTCGTTTAATGTGTTATTTTGTTTAACAATACTTAGTAATTATATTGATCCTTTAAATTTTGGTATGCTTTTAGTAAATAAATCAGTGGCATAATTGAAATTTTTTTGTTTTCTAATTGGTTTTGGTATTACTATGGGTTGTGGTTCGCAATCTGCGGGTTTTAAAGTGTAATAACTGATAGGCCCTAGCCGGGAATCGAATCTAAGACTTACTACTTAGCTGTGTAGCTCATCTTGCCACTATGGTGGTCAATTACTAATTTTATTCTTAAATTGAAACGTAACAGTGACTTTTAAAAGTTTTATATTACAAGCGATGTTTTTGATAACGATTTTGAACTTTCATTTGTATATAGTCTGAGTAAAACATCCTACAAAATTGTTGTTGTTTAGGTTATCAGTTAAAAGGCTGGTTTGAAACTCTAGATACTTTACTAAGTAAAACGAGGACTGAGGTATTTTACGAATGCCTTCCTCGCTAAGTGAAAAAATATGCTTATCAGTACGCCAGGTCCTCTGAAAAGCATTTACTTTCCACCCTGCAAATGACAACTTCACTTTTTTCACCCCAAGGTCTAGCTGTATAATGAAATTCATTACTCTCAGAGGAGATAACTCTAACTAGTTTCTTTTACACCTCTACGTTTTCTGTTGTTAAATTCTGTATTCATATACTTGGCTGACCATGTAATAAGAAACAGAACTATTTTTTGTTGTCCTGGAACTAGTAGATCGAGTGCAAATAATTTAACACTCCACCTGCCTGTTATGGGCACCGTACAGAATTAGTACACAATACATTTATTTAGTCATAAAACTTGAGCACACTATCCTGCATATCAGTAGCTCTGTGATAAGGCGTAAACGACAAAGGTCACCTTCTTACCAAAATCAATGAGGAATTTAAGGTAATGATTGATAGCTTCATCAGGTGAAAAATTTGCTTGCGAAATAAACATTTTGCGTCATATTTACTAACTGTTATACAAATTAACCAGTCCGTAAATTTTGATTAAAAAGTTTTTGAGGTGGATTGCATTACCCGCTTCATCTTTTAAATATTTGACCAAAGGAACTTTTGTTCAGTGACCAAAAATTCATATATAACAAACATAACATAACATAATTTAAAATGATTCGATTAAAAAGTTTTTAGTTTTATTATTCATATTAAATTTAAAACTTGAACAATGTTTTCTTTAAATTTGAAGAAATTTAAAGATGCTCTATCCGCTACAGAAGGATTTTCTCTGAATACATGGTAAAGAAATTCGCTGTTTGATCATTTTACTTACCTTGCCAATTTATTTCAGTTTACTGATTGCAAGTTCGTTCAGTTTTCAGTACGATCGTTGTATTTTATCAAATTTTATAGTAGCAGTTGCAAAATATGAAAAATCTTTTAGAAATGTTTGAAGTTTCAGTTTTTTCGATTGGTCTTTTTTTCGTTTTAATGTTCGTCCCGCCCTTATTAAGTCTTTTCAGACCAAATGTAAAAAGGAAATCAATACTCCATTCGTAAAACTTTTTTCCTTTTTAATACTGAATGCCTCATCTTTTTTTTAATTTAAAAAAATATTTTTCGTTCTTTTTTTTGGTTGTAGATGAAGTGGACATAGTATCTGTTACGATTCTTTTTCGCCCCTTTTGTATTCCGTGCAATGTTCATACAGGGTCAATGTAAGGAAACTGGATTAAATTGGGTTCAATCCCGTTCTTCATCTGTTCATAGCATTTTCTGTTTTCTTTCTCTTTTCTGCACTCAATCTCTCTTCGTCTATCTACAGCATGCTCTTTCAGCTTTTACAAGTTTTCATCACGAGCCTAGTTCAATATTATATGAGTTTATTGCGGTCAATATTGAGCTGAGTTGCGCTTGCTATCCTTTATGTTGCGGTCATTATACTTTCCAACATTATTGAATTGCCTGCCGTGTCAATATAATACTGCATCATGGTATGTAGGTTAGATTGTGGTAGTGAAGCAACTTTTATAGTTTATTTTATGGTAAACCAATCAACATTGCATTAGACACCTTGTTTTATAAAAAAATATATTGTATTTATTCATAATACTATTTCAATCAACACAAAATTGAAAAATAATCTGGTTTGAAACACTCACACGATGGTCTCTTACCAATGTAAATAATTAATATTAAACTAACATTAGTAATAAAACATTGGAAATAAACAAAAACACAGCTAACCTCAAAAAACAACCTTATTTTAATCATGAGTGAAAGACGAAAATGATAATCAACCTGTTTGGCTTAAAAATACCGAAAATCACTCTCTCACGCTAAACTAGTGTCTGTAGAGAAAAACTCTATAAATAAAAATTGATGATCTTTTTAATTTCTTTGAATTTGATTATACACTTTTGTCGTAAAATGCATACTAAGGCTGAAATCATTTTAAAAAAATCGATTTTATACAAGTTTTCTTGAGAAAAAAAAACAAAAAATCGCTAATTATCGCTAAACTAAGGGTTAAACAAAAATGTGTTTGAAGTAACTGTTGCAGGTTTTTAAATTCTCCACAACTTTTGTTTTATACATTTTTGCGCTTAAATGCATATTAATGCTGCAATCTTAAAAAAAATCATTGTTTTCTACTAGAGCACAGCCTCCCCAAGAATTTGAGCAGACATGGCACCTACCTTATCTTATAGAACATAAAAAAATGTAGTAAGTGAAGCGATTTAAAAAAAATCATAGGAGCCGTTTTTGAGAAAATTGCAAAAAAGTGAAACATTACACGACTAAAGTACTAGCTATTTCCGGTTGACCGATTTTGATGAAAATATTCGTGTCTGGTCCTTTAGTAGTACCTAACTTAAGTTTTAAGTTTCAACTTCGTACAATGTTCCGTTCTTGAGATTTCTTTTCACACACACAGACCAATCGTAAAAAAAATGTTTTTTTTTGGGTTCAGGGGGTCTGAAAACGTGTAGATCCGGTGAAAACTCGAATTCGATAAGAAAACAATTCTTTCCTTTCTATATTTTCTTATAGGCAAGAGTAATTAAAAAATAACATTTTTAAAGTTTTAGTAAAATGTAATGAAATACATAGTAGGGGTCTACATTGTGTTTTTTAGGTCAACAGCCAAAAAACTAATCTAAACCCTGCAATCCTCGTCGAGTTACATGAGGGGCAAGATTGTTTACCATGTCCTTACTATGTTCAAAATTACGACTGCTTATCAGGACAGCCGCCCCTCTACAAAGAATTTACTGCCCCGTACACAAACGAAACGGTCTTTTTTTACCACTAATGTGAAATGAAACCCAAAACTTTTATTTTATAAAAAAGAAACTATGATTATTGTTACACTCCTTCTTTCTCTCTAAATTATTTTGTCATTTATTTAACTGAACATAAGAAAAGAATTAGAGCTATATTTTTGCAGTCAAGGAACAAAATGATTGTTATTCAGTTCCAATAACCACATTTTGTGTATTTTTAAATCGGATAATATGTTTCTATTTTCATTTTAGGGACTAAACAGTATTTTGGAAGAAATACTCTGTGACTTAGACTGGGAAAAACAAGACACTGTATTAAGGGTACCCGGAACGAAAGAAATTGAAAATTTTCACATTTCCTGTCTTTTGCAAATTATTAAAATTCAGAGTATTCTGCATCCAATGATATAGGTATAATTTGTTGGGAATGTGCAGTTTTTTTTTAATTAAAAATATGTTGAATCCCTATGTTATTTTTTAAACGTTACCATTTGCATAACATTTCTATTTTTTGAATGACAACAGATATGTACATAATTTTTTTTAATTTGTGCGATATTTTTTGTTTTAAAACTTTAAATTAACACCAGACCAACTGTGAATGTAATATATTTACCTCTGAACTATAAAAATATAACATATTGAATTATTTAACGTGTAAAGTGTTTGTTCTCTTTTAGTCTTTTCTTGTTTCCCTTAAATAACAATTTTGGACGCATAAGAAATATTTTCTCAACCAACTGTGATTGGATTTTTTAATGAAATTTTTGCACAGCCTTTCATATTATGATTCCAAAGTTCTGAGTTAATATTACAGTAAAATAATGTGTTTAAAATAATTTTCAAAAGTGGTAATTTCAAAAAGAAATGTCTTATCTTCCTAACAATGTGTCAAGATGCTTCTAACTCAATAGTTGTAGAAAGCCTGAAAAATAACCACACAAAAATTGGACAGGGTAACTTTTAACACTTTTTGAGAAAATGTTCCTTACATTAACATTACGGAGATAAACATTTCGGGTTCCCTTAAGCAACTGAATGCAATCCTTTAGGATGGACATATTTCCAAGAAAACAATATACACAAAATCGTGGCTCATAATGTGATGACATAGAAAGCTGAACTTTGGGTAATTAACTCAAAAAGCATGAGTAAGATTGTTGTGATAGAATTACTGAGGAGATGCATTAGAGCCAAAATAATAGGTTGGCATACTGACAATGATATTAAAAGGGATATGAAGGTGGAGAAGACCATTGTAAAAAGAATCAAAGAGAAAAGTCTGGAATGGAATGGGCACGTGGGAAGAGCGAACAGAGAAAGATGAACTCAGAGGGATAAGGAGTGGAGTCTGACAAGTAGACGGAAAATAGGTAGACCCCATAGATCATGGAGGGTTGAAGTGGATGAGACGATGCAGGGCGATCACTTTAAGATGGAGATTGGCCAGATAGAGATAGGAGAAGACGAGGGTTGCGAGAAGTAAGCTGTAAAATATCCTTGTATTAGTGTATACGTGTACATTTTTGTATGTACACTGCACACTGAGCGAGAAAATGTCTGTATATTATATTAAAAGTAATTTTACGGATTTTAAGAATGTTATTGAGGTACTTTTTAAGGATTGGTACCTTTTATTTTAGGATGCGTGATATTCGCTGTTCAGATCAAGCGATCTCTCCTCTTTTGTCGTAAATTTTATTGTAAAGTCTGTTTACGCTAAAAGTACTCCGACAGTAGGCAACCAGCAATACAAGTGAGCATGCGTATTAATTTAAAATACGCACAGTATGACCAAAAACAAAATTATTATAGTCAGTTTTATTTTTTATCACAAGTAATATCTGCCCATAACAGACAGGTGGAGTGTCAAATTATTTACACTCAATCTGTTTGTTGCAGGGCTAAAATAAATAGTTCTGTTTCTGATCACATGGTCAGTCAATTAAATGACTGAATCATTTAAGAACAGAAGAGGTAGAGGTGTAAAAGACACTAATCAGAGTTATCTTCTCTGAAAGTAATGAATTTCATTATACAGCCAGACCCTGTGTTGAATGAAGTGAAGGTGTCATTTGCAGAGTGGAAAATATGTGCTTTTCAGAGGGCCCGGCATGCTGATAAGCGTACTTTTGCACTCAGTGAGGAAGGCAATCGTAAACCACCTCACTCCTTGTTTTACTTAGTAAAACCTCTACAGGTTCAAACCAGCCTTTTGGCTGATGACCTTAACAACAACAAGTAATATAACAGACTAATGCGCTTGCATTATAAGAGGACAGTAAACGATTCCAGTAATTCGTTGTTTATCATTTCAGATCGTTTATTTCGTACCATTAAAATTAATGTCTGTGACTAATTTAATACAACTGTTTGCACTTACCCGAGTTTAACTCATTTTTAGTTTTGTCAGTTATCTTTTGGTGTTGTATCAGTTCGTTTTAATTTTCTTCGTACACTGAAGTTGAAAAGTTTTGTAAGCTGTGTTTTGTTAACATGTATGATAGTGAATGCGTTGCTTTTGAAACAAAAGCGGTAAACCGTTAAAAAGTAGAAAAATTTTTTTCTAAATGTCTTTAATTCCCTTAGTAAGAAAAAAATTGCTTTGTTAAAATGTAATGGTTAAAAAAATTAAATACAAATTCGCTTTATAAAACTACAATAATTACATGTAATATGAGCGATAAAATCGAAAACTATAAAAGATAGTGTTTATTTTAGCTGGATGTAGATATTTTTATGATGGAACGTGTGTAAGATAATATTGTCAGGCGGGAAGGTAGGTAGGTACGCGCCAACTAATGTAAAACTTTCGTTTACAACCTATAGGCGCTTGCCTCGCGCGGAGTATTCTTATAGTAGATCGACCGTCTGCCCATAACAGACAGGTAGAGTGTCAAATTATTTACACTCAATCTGTTCGTTGCAGGGCTAAAATAAATAGTTCTGTTTCTTATCACATGGTCAGCCAATTAAATGACTGAATCATTTAAGGACAGAAGAGGTAGAGGTATAAAAGACACTAATCAGAGTTATCTCCTCTGAAAGTAATGGATTTCATTAGACAGCCAGACCCTGTGGTGAATGAAGTGAAGGTGTCATTTGCAGAGTGGAAAATATGTGCTTTTCAGAGGGCCCGGCATGCTGATAATCATACTTTTTCACTCAGTGAGGAAGGCAATGGTAAACCACCTCACTTCTCGTTTTACTTAGTAAAACCTCTGTAGGTTCGAACCAGCCTTTCGGCTGTTGACCTAAACAACAACAGATCGACCGTAGACGTCTTACTGTTGATAGTTCCTTATAGCCAGATCACAAACTAATCTTTTGGGATGAATATTAAATCTATTAAATCTATTAAATGCACATGAATACAAAAGTCCAGTTGTACCACACTATTGTGGAGCCAATAACAACTTATGGGGCAGAGTGCTGGCAAATAACATCAAAAATAGATAGCCAGCTTAAAGCAATTGAAATGGACTTTCTGCGCCGTTCATGTAGAGTGTCCAGGTTGGACCATATCCGGAATGACGACATCAGGAAAAGAGCTCATGTAGAAGATACCATTGTGGATAGGATAGAGAGACGACAACTGATATGGTATGGTCATGTGCAGAGAATGGGTGATGAGAGGTGGCCAAAAAGAATGTTGTCTTATGTCCCAACCAACAGAAGGAAGAAAGGTAGACCAAGGAAAACGTGGAAAAAGGGAATACAGGAAGCCATGAGGGAGAGAGGGCTGGATGAGGGTGATTGGGAGGATAGAGGAGAGTGGAGATTGAAGTGCGGGAAGCGGCGCCGGCCGTAGGAACCCCGGAAAAAAATTAAATCTATCATGAAATTTATAAAATTAATTCATTAAAAATCATTTGGTCGGTAGAAAGTAACTTGAATAAATTTATCTGATGAAACTCATTTATTTAAGTTTTACTTTTAATTTTAAACATTAACGTCAAAGATCGGTTAACAAACTACCTATTTAAATGGTGCGTGGAAAATTATAAATCATTCCTTTTCTACATTCAACTTGATGTAAATTACATGATATAAAATTTATTATTGTACAAATTAGTGACTTCAATAGATTTTTGAAATAATATAAATTTAAATCCTTAACTTTAAGAGAAAAAAAGTTGGTTTCTAGGGCTATTAACCTTCTTGTTCGTCACAAACAATAGTTATCTTCCTTAAAAAGATTTTTGGAAAGAAATTGTATGTAGCCTCTTTCACTAGAAAGTAGAACTCAAGGTTCAAAAAATCATCCGCTTTAATTTTTTAATTAGAAGGAAACACTTTACATCTTTAAGGATAAGTCTTTCCTTATTTTTGCATTTTTGCCAAACTCATAGGATTTTTGAAGGGATTCTGTATTATTTACATTCAGTAGTTCTAAAATATACTAAATAAAAAATGTAAAATTTTGACATACGGACTTTCTGAAATGATTCATATAAATTAGAGGTTTGTAAATTAATTTATAAAAATATTGTTTTGCTTCTACATCTTCCATCATGGAATTTTACGTTAAACTCTGTTAAACCTTTGTAATTCAATTTGACATGCCTTATTTAAACCATTATTTAAAGTCACTTTGGTTTGACTTTGATGAAAATCGCTCCACAGAATCAGTAAGATGGATGTTATCATTGTTAATATGTATAACGCATGAATTGGCTGATAACGGAGAAGTGTAAAGGGTTAAGAGAGTGTCGGTTGTCTCTTTCATTAAAGTGGAGTGAGTTGAAGTTTAGGCTAGAAATGAGGCAAAGCAGTAGCAAGAAGTATAGAGACAGTGGTTTGGGGTCGGGGGGTCGAATCGTGGCACAGGTTGAGGGGGAAGAGGCAAGTCCCTGGTTCCCAGTAGCCTTCAATGAGCTGCTAATCGATAATGCTCAACTCTCTCTCCATGTGTTTACCCGATTCTCTTCTCTATTTCAGTAGCTGGCCACAAATCAAGCAATCAAAATTTCTTATTTTATACTTTACTTCCCAACATCTTTTAAATATTTATTCAGTACTCAACGACATCTTTCACCAGTCATAACTGTTCTATCTATTTCCAATCTTTTTTTCAAAATTTACATCTTAAGTCGACACTGATTTATGATATATTTATTTAAATACACAATTAATCATGAATTATGAATTAATTGCCATTTTTTCTGCGAAATATTTTAAAAACTTTTGTTTTTACTTTCATTGAATTTTGTACTGTGATGTCCGAATTAGTTTCTTAAATTTGGTAAAGCATTGAGGACCACAATATTAATATAGTTGGAGTTTTCGTGTTTTCATAACCATACTGTGTGACTAGAAATACTTTATTTTCAACAATATGGCGACTAACGTTTGCCATGTTGATTTTTGTTAACTTCATGTACATTGTATTACCCATTTTTCACGAGATTCCAACAATTTTTTATGTATTTAGATCAAATCATGTCAAAATAATACCATGTTTTTACTTTCTCTTGCCTATGAATATATAGGAAGGAAATTAGGCCTATTGTTTTCATGTCGATTTTTCGAAATCGAGTTTTCACCGGATCTACACATTTTCAGACTCCCCAAACCCAAAAAAACATGTTTTTAGCGATTAGTCTATGAGTGTGAACAGAATATCTCAAGAACGGAACATCATACGAACTTGAAACTTAAAACTTAAGTAAGATACTACTAGAGGACTCGACACGAACATTTTCATCAAAATCGGTTCACCGGAAGTAGTAGTTTAGACGTGATTATTTTTCAATTTTTTTTGCGATTTTCTCAAAAACCACTCCTACGAATTTTTTAAAAAACGCCTGATTTACTAAAAAATTTTATGCTCTACAAGATAGGGTAGGCGCCATGTTTTCTGAAATTCTTGGTGAGGCTGTTTTCTCGTAAAAAAATTGGTTTTTTAAATTGCTACTTTAAAATGCATTTAGCGCAAAAATGAATCTAGTAAAAGTTGTAAAGAATATTTAAAATTTAACAACTTTTATATCTAACATTTTTTTGTATAACGCTTAGTTTAGCGATAATTAGCGTTTTTCTGGTTTTTTCTCACGAAATCATGTAAAAAATCGATTTTTAAAGATTTCAGCCTTATTATGCATTTTACGACAAAAATTTATAACCAAATTTATAAGAAATTAAAAGATCTACAACTTTTATTTAGAGCAATTTTCTCTACAGAGCCTAGTTTAGCGTGAAAGAGTGTTTTTCCGTATTTTTATGCTATTCTGAGGTTGATTTTCACTTTGTCTTTCACTCATGTTTAAAATAAGATTATGTTTTTTAAGGTTAGTTTTTTGTTTTATTACTAATGTTAGATTATATTGTTAATTATTTGCATTGGCAAGAGAAAATTGTGCGAGTGTTTACACCAGATTTTTGCCTTTACCAGTCAGGTAAAATATAATGTTTTTTTTTTTGTGAAACTATTGTAATTATTATAAGGTGACGATGAAAAATAAACTTCGTATAAATGGAATATCTTAAAGTTGGAAAACAAATTATAATACACCCTATAATGTAACCCAGGTCGTTACATTTTCTCATGTAGGTACTTTTACGGAATTGTACGGATGTATGTATGAAACGAGATATGTAATTTCAGATAAATTAAGTTACGTACAAATGGAAGTATAAATACAGTAAAGTAACATTGAATCTTTCTATTTTCCTGTTTTCATTCTTATTCGATAGAGTAACAAAATGAAAATCTAAATTGTTTCATCATATCTTACTTGTATGTATGAAATCGTATAAACATAACTCGGGGCGTTTTTAGCTTACAGTTTAAAGGAGAACAAATCAACCTACAAAAGAGGAAGGAAAGCAAGCATTAGACCTTTCCTTTATCAGTGAATAAACAAGATTTATGTCTTCCGGAACATCCTCAAGCTTTCTGCTCAAATATAAATACCCAGATATTTGTGTTTGCGTGTTTGTTTTTGTTATTTACTTTATGTTTGTTTGTATACGATGTGGTAGTGGCTGTTGTAGAACCAGTGAAACAAAAATTAGATTTTGATTTTAATCCTTGCTGGATGATGCCCTCGAGTGGCTCTAGAATCCTAATAAGTATCCTCTAACAAATATATGAAATCAGAAAATTAAATAATATGGTTTCTGTGTAACCCGGAAAATTCTATTTATAAAATTTGTTCTACTTTCACTTATTTTGTTACGATGATAACACATAGTTTAAAATTGGGTGTTCAAGAAATTTCTTTCGTTTTTATATTTCTTAAATCAATAGACCTAATACTGGTAGCCAGTGCTTCTAGTCAAAACCTACACGTACTAAAAATGTACGTCTGCCTTTCCCGCAACAAACAACAGTACTAGACGACAATGTTGTCTTAGCTACAGACTTTTCAGCTGCAGGGGCATCAGATAAAATTCAAAGATAACTTTATGACGGTACAAACTAAAGTAAAAACTCGAGGGTTAAAATTAACCATTTTCCGATTTCGGAGGCGAATTAACGGTCCTGAATCCTTCCTGGTTCAAATCCCGGTTCAATTTGTTTCCGATTTCGAAGACGAAAGTTCCTGGTTCAAATCCTTTTCAATTCTTTGTTTAATTCCTTTTCCGATTTCGAAGACGAAGGTTCCTGGTTCAAATCCTTTTCAATTCTTTGTTTAATTCCTTTTCCGATTTTGGAGACGAAAGTTCCTGGTTCAAATCCTTTTCAATTCTTTGTTTAATTCCTTTTCCGATTTCGGAGACAAAAGTTCCTGGTTCAAATCCTTTTCAATTCCTGTATCAGTTCCTTTTCCGATTTTGGACACGAAGGTTCCTGGTTCAAATTCTTTTCAATTCCTGGTTTAATTCTTCTTCTGATTTCGGAGACGAAGGTTCCTGGTTTAAATTCTTTTCAATTCCTGGTTTAATTCTTCTTCCGATTTCGGAGATGAAGGTTCCTGGTTCAAATCCTTTTCAATTCCTGTATCAGTTCCTTTTCAGATTCCGGACACGAAGGTTCCCGGTTAATATCCTTTACAATTCCTGGTTTAATTCCTTTTCCGATTTTGGAGATGAACGTTCCTGGTTAAAATCCTTTTCAATTTCTTGTTCAATTCCTTTTCCGATTTCAGGGTCGAAGTTGCTGGTTCAAATCCTAGTAAAGATAGTTACTTATTAACGGATTTGAAAACTAGACAGTGGTTGCCGGTATACTTTGATAGTTGGGGATCAACTGTCATAATAATATACTATCTCAGTAATAGTTGGCCTGGGTCTGTGCAAGAGTACACCTCATACACATCATCCTCATCTCATTGGGTCATGGGGTTACTTATTGTTCTGCATTGAACAGATTGCATCGTACATAGATTAGGGATAAAAAGAAATTAACAAATTATAATATAATAATAAATAGGCTGTATATTATAATCCCCAAAAACAAATAAAATGATTATTATTATAATATATATATATATATATATATATATATATATATATATAATAATATTCAAATCTTACGTACAATGGATTATTTCGATTAAATAATATGAAATATAAAAATAAATTAACTAAACTGTGTTATTAACTTCAGCCGTGGTTTTTGATTACCTCAGAAGCCGTGTTTTGTTTAAACTATTATTTTTAATTGTCCATTTTGATCTAAAATTTTCAGTAATTGGTTTGTTTACCAATGCTCGAGTTTGAGATGTACTTTGTCTTTTTATTTTTATATAATACTACGTTATATTGTGTTCATTTTCTTTGAACACAAAATAAGTGATCTGGAAAAGGAAGTTAAAAAAACTAAACGAGATCAAACATTCATCAATTTTTGATTTATGTGATATTTATAAAATTAAAATAATAAAAAGTAAATAAATAATAATCTAATATTTAACAATTTAATATCTAATTATTTAACATATATATTATTAAAAATTTCATACACATCAAGGTTATAAATTGCTCATAACAGGCTGGTGGAGTGTTAAATTATGTGCAATCGATCTGTTGGTTCCAGGGCTATAAAAATTACATGACTGAACTATTTAAAAACAGAAAAGATATAGGTGTAAAATACACTAGGCAGAGTTATCTCCTCTGAGAGTAATGAATTTCACTATACAGTTAGACCCTGTGGTGAATGAAGCGATGCTGAGTCATTAGCAGGGTGAAAATTGCGTGCTTTTCGGAGACCCTGGTTTGCTGATAAGCATACTATTTCAACTCAGTAAGGAAGGCAATAGTAAACCACCTACTCCTAGTTTATACTTTGTAAAACCTCTAGTGGTTCAAACCAGCCTTTCGGCTGCTGACCTAAACACAATACAAGGTTTTAATGGAAAATTGTATGAAATTCAATGTAGACTAAACCATTTTTGAAAACCTACAACTCATTCTGTAATTCTTATTTTATAAACAATCAATGGATATTGTTAATTAATATAAATTTTTTTTCTTTGTTTACAGGTAAGAATCGCAGTTTTGCTTCACGTACTTATTATTGCTTGGAAATAACAGGTAAAGGTTAAAGCACCATCTTAGAAACTTGTTTAGCAACTAAAATGCAAATATTATTAGTTTTTATGGGGAACATCTTATTTAAATTAGTGTCTTTAAATACTAAGTAAATACTCATACACTTTAAATAACCAGAAGGAAAATAGTGTCAGTAGAAGTTTTTCATGTTAACTAAACACAATTAGAATATTTTTGTACATAACATACAATTTTGAAAAACGTAAACATTGTATGTAATTGGTTATCATACTTACAAAACCAAAATTTTAAAACATTTAACTCACAGTAATATTAATTTTTATTATTGTAATTTTCCCCAGATATTTACAGGCTTATAATACACTATATAAATATACACTATAAATTTGTTATAATTTTATGACAAAATACAAATTTTACAATCTATTTATGCCGTTTTTTATAATCAGTTTGGTCGCACCAAAGTTTCTAGTTTTTAGCGACCCCATTTTATAACAAAGATAAGTAAAATAAAAAATTATTACAACGAGGTACAATAGCTTATAATAATTGAACGTTTGTAGGAGATTTTGACTTTATTATTTCATGACTGTGTTTATTTGTTTATTAAAATTGGCTTTGGATCATAAACATTTTATAAATATTAGTGTTTTTATGTGGCGTGTGTCATTAGCGCAGTCTTTGAAGGTATCTGGTAAGTGATATTGTCTCCGTATAGAGTTCAAGGTAGGGCATTTGAGAAGGATGTGTTGTACAGTTAATTTTGGTTGGAGTGTAAACATTTATAGTTTCTTGTTTCATCATGACTTTTCTGTTTGTATGTTTAGTGTGACCAATTCGTAGTCGTCACTTGGTCTAGTTCGTTGTAGAAAATTTCTGTTTGTCATGAGTCCGTACTATGTGTAGGTTACTTGTTAAAATCTTCAACTGCTCATAATTTTAACGTGTTTTTTGAACATCTTCTGTAGATCTCGATGGAAAGATTTATTTATTCTGTTGGAGCATGTTGTAACTTGTAAGGCTGCTTGACTGGCTTTCTAGTTTCCTTTGATTCCTAAGTGGGAAGGGATCCACAGAACAAATTACTGTTTTTCTATCTCTAGTTCTTTTGGATAATGTCGTTTCTAGTTACATAATTCGCATAAATTTCATTCCGTATCTGTCAACACAAGCTATAAGTAATCTTGTTTTAGATGGTATTCATAGTACCAAAAGAGTGTTTTTTAGGGGTGTTTACGACCGTTTTAGAAATTATTGTTATTTAAAACATTTAAAAATTAGTAATGAAAAAATTTCAGCCGTGACCTGCAATCGAAGCCAGGAACCCTGGCGTACAGCCAGTTGTGCTTAACAGTACGTTACCAGCCTACTAATACCTTTGAACGTTAAGTAAATTAAAATTAAACAAACATAAACCAAAAAGTAATCCAAGGAAGTAAAAAGTAAATAAAATCAGTTCCTAAATAGTGACGAATCTAATATGAAAATATACAGGAAGATATCTTTCTATTAAAAAAAATTGTCGTTAAATTAATATATACGTAATAATGTTAAGTAAAAAATATAATGTATATATATATTAAAAGAAAAACTTATTACGGTAGAATAATTCACATGTACAAATTATTTGAAACATTCAACACACAATAACGAAGGTATTATTTTTGAACAAAAATTCAAGCACAAAATGAACTAAAACATTAAATGTTATGAAAAGATTAAATTAAATTAAAAATTTTTTTATTCTTTCATGATTCATATTTATCCATTTTATCGCAATAGGCATATAATTACTATAAATTCAACTATTTACATTTATTTAAAATTATTTCATTTCTTATTAATTTTAAATACTGCGTCTTTTAATCGAATATTGGGGCCAAATATTTTTTTTTATATATAGTAGTCACTTATCATTTTAACTTTAGTTTAAATTACAATTACAACTAAAACTTTTATACGTTATTAATTAAATACTACGTATGTTTGTAGGACAGATAGTAGTGGAGACCGTATTGCTCTATACAACCAATGTTAAATTGGGATCGTCTATCTTTCCCACAGTTTCAAGTGACTCTTGGATGTAGTGTAGTTAGGGACTAATTAAACTTTGTATTTACAGTCATAATTTTTTATTGCTGGATATGACATTTTTTAAAAGTAATATTAATGATAATAATTTGTAAATTGATGGTGTATTTGGTTTAAAGCCCCCTACCCAATGTAAGATTATTACACAGTACATTAGTCTAACTATTAACTAATTAAAAATAATAATAATATTAAATTTACAATGCAATTATTATGTCGTAAAATAATATTTCGTAAGTTGGAACAAAGTAAATTCTTTTAAAAGACGATGAAAGAATATATTGTTACGGTTTTATAACGGTGTAGGGTGGGGAGGGAGAATACTTTACTGACTTTTAATTTGTATATATAATGTGTGAAAGGATGTGTTATGCATAAAGAATAATGAATCCAAGGAAATCACCAAGAGATGGATTGCTTAGAGTGGAATGATTTAAAATGATTGCAGAATCCCCAGGAGAATTGATTTAAGATGAGGGTTCATCGTGACGTAGAGTGGTTTTGTTTTGGTAGTAGGGTCCATTGAATGGAAAGCATTATTTCAGCTTTCTCCTTTTTTTCTTTCTCTTCTTTTAATTCAGAAAAGTAAAAGAAGATTGGATTTGAAAGGAAATTTTATCACAATCTATTGTTCTTCTTTTTCGTTTTCTTCCTTACTTCTCATCATTCCTCTTTCCACCTGCGTCCTCTTTCCTCTTTTTCTAACAGATAGATGCATGATCCTCACGAATTGATCTAAAAAAAAGAAACCCAAAGAATCGAGGTTATCTTGCTACGCAATTGTGTCAGCGTAAATTGTAAATGGTGTTATCTTAACTGATAGAAGTCCTATTTACTTTGACAAAGTTTTTTTATTTCTTTTATTACCTTCCGTTATTACTTTTTCACGATTTATATTCCAATAGATATTATTATTGCAATTGTTGACAGGTAGGATATGAAGGTAATAAATCAGGTAGGCGTAATTCAGGTTTACGCATTCTTTCATCAGTCTACAATTTTGCAAATTCCTTATTATATAACATATACCGTGCTTCCCAACAAATTTGACGTGTAGGAAAATTAACATTAGACAATGTACTGTCAACATTAATCTTATTACAAGGGTTTAATCTTACTTTTATCACTCCAGTCATTTGGAAACAAAATAAAAAATCGAAACCGTCTACAAAACTGTGTGAATCGAACTCACGACTCTCGTAGGATATCAAAAGTAAGATTTCAAGTAACGTCTAAACACTCCCAGCTACTAATCCAGGTATCAGCAGACGCAAAATTTGTCTTATCTAAGTACCGCGCTACATCAAAATTGAATAACTTTTTTTGCCTTTATTAATTAAAATCTTTTGAAGACTCATTTTTATTTTGTTTCAAATGACTGGAGTAATAAAAGCAAGATTACACCCTAGTAATAAAATTAATGTTGACGATACATTGTCCCAGTGTTAATTTCCCAATACGTCAGATTTGTTGGGCAGCACGGTATATCTAATTTCACATAAATTCTAAGAATAATAATAATACTATTATTATTTTTGATTATTCTTCTATAGGAGAGCGAATGAACTTGAATAATAATAATACTATTATTATAATAAAATATTACTTCATATCTAAGTTATCAACATTCAACTGGGATAACTAATGCAATTGAGATAGCTGATGGGAATTGACTGAAGTTATAGTACACGGGTTAAGCAAGCGACTTGATAAGGTAATCGGGTAACAGCTAGACACGTTGCAGAGAATAAAGGTATCAGAACATTATTCCACATCTCATTGTAATAGAATAAAATTAAATATAACATTCATTGTTTGTTGTGATCAGTCGTGTATTTCTCTGTGCTGTTGAGCTGTAGGCGTGTTTGTAAATATTTTTCTACCCTTCCAATCGTAGGTGTAATAGTTTCAGGCGTTGAGGTTTAACTAAAAAATTCCTGCTGATGCAGTATTTAGTTGTAACAAGTATTGTCAAAAAATAAATGGAGATCCCAGATAACATTTTTATATCTCCCAAGCCAGAGTGGTGCGATATCTTGGCTTATGGCTTGACAGGCGACTAACTTGGAACCATCATCTGCGTACAAAACGTTTAGAACTTAACCGCCGTCAGAAGCTACTCTTCTGCTTAATTAATCCTCGATCAAAATTGAACCTCCATTCCAAAATTTTATTATAAAAAACCCTTTTGAGACCAATCTGGACTTATGGTGTCCAACTCTTTGAAGTAGCGACAGTGAGTAATTTAAAGTCGATCCAGGCCTTTCAATAAAAATTCATAAGACTTGCATCTAGCGCTCCTTTATATGTAAGCAATAAAACCCTCCACAACGATTTAAAAATTCCGACAGTAAAGCAACTAACCGCGTCCCTGTATAGTAAATTTCACGAACGACTAGATAACCATCCAAACCAACTAACCCGTGATCTAGTTACAAGGAACTTTCAACGTGTGCGACGTCTCAAGCGAAAATGGATTAGAGACCTCTTGGTCTAAATAACGGACAATACCCGTAGTTATAAACGGAGAATGTACCTATGAGTACCTCTTCCCCTTAAAGCGAAATTCCGCACCTTTATTTAAATATCATTTCCAAAAATTGTGCAGCTCAATATATAGATAGTACCGTAATAAAGTTTAAAGACAAAAAAGACCAAAAAAGATCCCAGACTCCGTGTCCAGTGAGTGATACAGTTGCGTAGATATGACCAAACCGAACATCGGGGTGAGTACATTGATGTATTTTTTACAACTTGGCCAGCCACGAATGCAAATCACGGTATATGCTAATTTAGTTCAAGAAGACAAAAAAAGTTGCATTCCAATTAGATATCAAGGTTGTACCATCTGTCTATTACAGTATTGTGCAAATATTATGATTTCTAAAAATTAATTCATTGCGTATATACCAGGTTACGTTCAACTTTGACTGCAATTATTCTAAAATTTTGTTGTAATTTGAAGAGGTATCACAAAGTTGTATTTCGTATTTAAAAACATTGATATGAAGTATAAGTTAAAACATTGATATGAAGAGATTTATTTTGTTATATTTCAACAGAAAAAATTTTTTGCTCAAAAGCCAACACATTTTTTGATAATTTAAGTCTAATTGTTTTATTTTGATAGATTTGTGGTGTTCCAATGCAAGGTGACGATCCAAGAGTAAGACTTGATGTCTGCCCGTATTACAAAGTGAATGTTATTCTGCAAATTTACTGAAGACAGTCACCTTTTCTTGAACTAAATTCCACTTCTATTGGTTTTTTTGTTCTATTTTCGACTGGCAGATTGGATTCAGTTCTATTTTTTTACAATCACGTTATTACAACGTGAAAAATTGCATTCACATAAAAACTTTATGTAAAAACTAAATTGCTTAAAATATAGTCGGTAGCTAAATAAAATCTGTCCATTAGAGTTTGTGTAACTGTCTCGATTTCGAATAGGTTTAAGTGTAAAAAACTATTATATTGGCGTTTTACTATCGAAAGCAATTTAGGAGAAGATAATGTCTCAATCAAAAGAAGTTCTATTTGTAATCAATGTCTTTTTCCTGTTCTCTCATACGCTGCATAAACATGCTTTTTACAAAAGATATAATGAAGGACCCGGCCAAAGAACAAAGATCTAATAAAAAACTGATGTTGAATACTAAATCAAAAGACTAAGTATATCCGGCAGAAAACTAAATCAATAAATGTAAAAGCATATGGAATCACTGACATGGCTGTGGGCCTGATAAACTATGAGTTAGACAAATGATCAATGGAACAAGAAGATTCGGCAGTGAAAGCCCTGGCAGGGAAAGGGTGTTAGAGGTCGTCCAAAAACATGTTTGCTGTGACGACTTGAAAATGGTCGCTGGATTTAACTTTGCAAGAATGGCGCAGAGCAGGAAATTGTGGAGGCAAACAACAGAGGCGTATATATAACACTGGATGATGAAATGATGGTAAAGAAGAAAACTCTGTCAATCAATAGTTGTTAGCTTTTCTATTATTTAGGTAATTTATTTTGAAAATTATTGTTTACATTAATCTCGCTCGACCTGTGGCATAGTCATTTTAATATAAATGATTCATTTAATGAAATAGAAGCTTTACATATAAAATGTACAATTGGTAATCACGGATCCATCTCCCTTTAACTATTCGATAAAAGGCACGTTGTAATAGAAATAAACTCCTTTTACTTTAAACTGCTATGACTGCGTTTTTTAATAGCTTTCACTAGCAAAATTTAAATATTTCTACTGTTTCCATTTGCATAATTGCTAACTGCAGTTCAACTCGTAGTAAAAGCAGAGCAAATAAAAATAAGGGATTCTTTCATTCCTTTTTAACATTAATAGACTCGTTTAACGGTGCATTGTAGTTAGTATGTTTTGATTTGTTAGTCTAAAAAAATTTCTGAAATGTTTTTAATTGTTTTAAATAATCGGTATGATGTGTGCAAACCCAAATTGTATTAAATTGCTTTTATTAGTCAATCGACTCAAAAATTGAGATTATTTTGAGGTTGTTTTTTAATAAAATTCTAGCCAAGTCTCTCACCTAAATTTTTTGTAGTGTTTTTTTTACCTCCATTACTGATAACAGGGGTACATAAATTTTACGTTTATGTACCCTTATTCATAATCTTCATACTTGGTTAGAAATGGAAAATTTATGTACCCTTATTACACCTTAATTTTCTTTTTTAACTTTATTAGAGAAATTTACAACTATGATACTCTTCAGTAAACAATTAGTCGCTGTGATGGAGGGTAAAGGAATGAATGAATGTACCATTCCCGTTACATGAGTGCCGTGCATGGTTTATTTATTGGGTTTTAATTAATTTACTGGTGACATTATAGTTCCTAAAACAGCAGATCCCTGTTTCACTTTCTCCTTGATCGCTTTCAACCTGTATGTGCATGGGCATGTGCGTTGTCGTTAAGCAGATGAAAGAAAGTGAAAGGATGGTTCTCATTGTCTCTAAACGGATACATTTTGGAAGTTATGGCAACTCTGATAATACAGTTTCTAGTCCCCCTGGTTGGAAGTGAGAGTGAATAGCTTGTTGTCCCTCCCGTACAAAATTAAGTTACTTCAAAGTATTAAACCGTAGCCTTGGATGTATGAAGTTATTTCGTCAAAACTTTACTTTGCACCTGGCTTTCAGAAATTAATTTCATTTTTTTCGTCTGCTGGAAACCACACTGTTGATAAATTTCCATCCACTTAATTGTACCGTAATTTGACATTTTGTTTTCGTTTCCGAAGCGGCGAAAAAGCTCATGTTTACTTCCTCCTGACGGGAAAGTAGTGTTGGACTCAATTGAGGCGTCCTCGTCCAGTCCCAAGCAGGCCACAACCGTCTACTTACCAAAAACCTGCCACTGATCTGAGTTGGGTGTATTTAGCTTGAATGAAAAAGTGGAGAATTACAGTAATTAATAGAGGCACAATTGGACATTGAACAAGAGTATGATTAAACGTATAGAAGCCTTTGAATTGTGGTTGTACCGGAGAATGCTTAAAATATCATGGACAGAGCATGTAACAAATGAAGAAGCTCTGAGACGAATGAAGAAATCCAGAGAAATATTGAACACCATCAAGATCCGTAAACTTCAGTATTTGGGACACGTCATGCGGAATGAGTCCAGATACTCTTTGATACAGCTCATTGTGCAAGGGAGGATAGATGGAAGGAGAGGACCAGGAAGAAGAAGAATATCCTGGCTACACAACCTCAGGGAATGGACCGGAAAGACATCTGCTGAACTTTTCCGTATTGCTGTCAACAAAGTGAGAATTGCCATGCTGGTCGCCAACATCCGAAACGATAGCGCACTAAAAGAAGAAGAAGAATTGAGGCACCATTTGAAACGTATGCCAGAGAAGAGACGCCCTTAAAAGTATGCCCTTAAAAGTGACGGAATATGTTCCAGTTGGAAGAAGGAAGGTGGAAGGACCTCAAACAAGATGGAATTAGTCGAAATGTACGGGTTGGAAAAAATCGTGTTTGTGTAGAAGTACGGGATGGTCTGTGAGTTCGGAACAGGCTTATGCCTAATCCTTGATTGTAAGAAGAAGAAAAAGAAGAATATTTTGCAGAGTTTTCAAGTGGAACCACATAATATGTGACGTGTTACGGGATTAAGTAGAGGTTGAAAGCACTGTAAAAAAATTGAATTGAAAATTAGCCGTTGTGGTTTGGATAAACGTGAAGTGTATATAAAAGCTAGAAAAAGCCAAAAAAATTTTTAATTATTGTCCTATTATAAGGATAAAACAAAGTAATGCCAAGTAAAATATGGCGAGAAGGTGTAATGTGGGTAATGGACAATGCAGGGATAAAGAAGGCTAATTTGTAATAGAGGTGGAATTGACATTTTGAGATCCGGGATGCGGAGAAATGTGTGGAGTTTTCGCTAAGAGCAAAATCTTAATAAATTCCATGTGTAACTTGACCGAAAACTGTAATTAATTAAACTTTCTTATAAAATTGATTTTAAGTAATATTATGACACCTATCATTGTAAAATATTTAAATTTTAAATTGTGAAAGGAGTTACATTCTCTCAAATATATACATCGTTTATAATTTCACTCGACGGTCTATTACATAATATAGAAAATAATTCCAGTAAACTTATTCAATTCTCTTAAATATATTGAATAAGTTTCATTTGGTTTGTGAGAAGAAAACAGTATTCTGTCCTTTTCTGAAATGTTTTTCAAACTTACTTAAGATTTTAGTTATAACGCTTTATTTACTTTTTGCATTGGTATTGTACATCACATCCATTCACTCTAAGAATATATTCTACTTCTATCCATTTTCTATTGAGAACGACGATTTCGTTCTATTGGATCGAAACGGTAAGCGCTGAATCATCTCGGGTGCAGAAGTTCGTAATGGGTCTTGGTTTCTTAGAAATAGGAGTCACTATGACTGAATGTTCTGCTTACTCAGAAAATTTTTATAAAATAAAATTGAATATTCTGTAGCAGTCTCTTTTGAAAATAACGATTAGCTTTTGCCATCAAAGTTTGCCTGAACTGCATCTTATAAATGTTTGATGACATTTTATTATAAAGAACTGGTAGATTTTTACCATCAGTCTTGTTTTTAAACTTGTTTGTCATAGCGTAAGATCTTCAGCATTATTATTGCTTTCTTTGCCTGTATTCATATAAATATGGGAAAAAGTATTGTTTTCATGACAAAGTTAATATTTAAATCGAGTTTTCGCCAGATATACACGTTTCCAAACCCCCTGAACCCTGTGTGTGATTGGTCCTGTGTGTGTGTGTGTGCGCGCGCGCGAACAAATTATCTCAAGAACGGAACATCGTACGAAGTTGTAACTTAAAACTTAAGTTAGTTACCAATAGAGGGCTCTACAGGAACAATTTAATAAAAATCGGTCAACTGGAAGTGGTAGTGTACCCAAGGTTCGTAAATAAAAATCCAAATGTTTTAAGATCTCGAAATTCAACGTTTCTTTATTCGAAATTCTTAATAAACATTTAAAATATTTAAAATTATTAAAATCTTAAAATCCTTTTTAAAATTTGTTAAAATCGTTGAAGTTCTTTATAATTAAATTTTCTAAAAATTATTGAATTATTTCTTAATAAAATTAATAAATATTCAAATCCTTTTTATCTTAAAAAAATGTAAAGCGTGTCTTGTTCCTTAAAAGATTTAAAATGGAATCAACTAACAATCCATTTTATTATTTTTAAGAAAATTTTCTTTTTATTTCTTTTTTTTTTTATTATTCTCATTACTCACATCTGTAGGTGGTAAATCATCTGGTATTTATATTGAGTGTGTAAATTTGTATGTTTATGTTTATGTGTGAGTGGTTTTAGTAATGTACGTATGTCTGTTGTTTGTATGTATAAGTGTCTCATATTACAATCTTCCCCTCCCCCGGGGGAAATGCATAAGCAAAAAAGGATAAAGGGGTGGGTGCTTAAATGTGAAAAAGGAAGGCAAGTACGTAGCAGTTGTCGGCTTGAGACGGTATGTTTCGTTCATTCGGGGCCCCTTACACAACACATCCACACATCATGCAAACATCAGACATATAATTAGTACAATCATCTCAAGCTCGAGTGTCGCGACATACGTCACCTAAGAATATTGCCAATCTTAGTAAATTATGTAACTTTTTTAAGATTAGAAATGTGTTCTTTAGATATCTCTCCCCCAACAGTCTTACGGATTAAGGCTGTAACGGGTGTGGAGAAACCTATGATATAAAATGGTTCTGACCATCGGTATGCCATTTTCGCACAAATATTTTTCCGTTTCGAACTTACGGGATGAGTCTTAAGTAAAACTTTATCTCCCACCGAAAACGGATTTGGATGACGCGTAGCATTATATCGACGTGCCATATCATGATGAGATTGAATTAGTCGTCTTCTAATTGTACTCATCAAGTTGCTTGAACGTATAGGATTCCGATGAAGGATGTCTTGGATATTCCATGCTCTATCCAAGGGTGTTTGAGCTGGAAAATTATGTAATATGTCAAACGGACATACCCCGTGGGCTGTATGTTGTGCCATATTAAAAGCCAACTGAAACCAAAAGAGAGATTTATCCCAGGTCGTTTGTGTAGTTGCATGATACGCAATAAGAATAGACCTGAGATTTCTGTTTAATCGTTCAGCATGAGATGGTTGTGGGTGATAAGGAGAGAGTGTGGTCCTTTTAATGCCCAGGTTGAAACAAAAGTTTTTAAAAATTGCCGAATTAAATGTTTTGGCGTTATCTGTGACGATTAATCGTGGAATTGAATAATTTTGAAAAATACGTTTTAATTCTTCTATAATTGAAGACGTATTTGTATTTTTTAATGGAGCTAACCATGTAAATTTCGAAAAGCTGTCTACCACAACCAGTATATATTTATACCCTTGGTTGGTTTTTGGTAGACTACCAACCGTATCAATAAACAGTGTATCAAACGGTGTTGTTGGAACCCTGGAACTAAGATTCCCCCATTTGTAATTCATGCCAGGTTTGCTTCGCTGACAAGTAGCACAAGCATTCACCTTTAAAGGAATTTCTTTATATATATCTTGCCAGTAAAAATGTCGCGTTATTTTGTGAATGGTTTTAGCGACACCTAAGTGTCCACCTATTTCAGAATGATGGAAATATTTAAATATTAAGTCTTTTAAAGAATTAGGAAGAACTATTTTGACCGGATTATTGTTTTTGTCCTTCAGACATAATACTCCTTTTGATAAACAAAATTTGTTATCCATCTTTCGTTTTTGCTGTAGGATAAAATTATCCTGTTCTTGATGTTTCCGTATGTCTGTAAAAGATAGAGGAAACTGTAACAATAAAGCATTGATATAAGATATATTTTTTGCAGTATCGTCACCAGTAGAACTATACATCCTTGATAACGCATCGGCAACATTATTATCGGAACCTCGGATGTGATTAATTTTGAATTTAAAAACAGATAATCGGAGAAGCCACCTAGCTAATCTGCCTAACTGTTTAGGTCTGGAAAGAAGCCAGGCTAATGCTTGGTTGTCGGTTTCTAAGAGGAATTCGCGGTGTGTTAGATAAGTTCTAAAACGATCTGTCGCAAAAACAACTGCAAGACACTCTCGTTCATATGCAGAAAACTTCCTTTCGGACGCCGTCAACGTCTTAGAGGCGTACGCTATGGGTCGTCTAGACCCTTCTTGTTCTTGAAGCAGTACAGCTCCTAGACCTGTATCAGATGCATCTGTTTGTAAAATAAAAGTTTTGGAGAAGTCTGGTATTGCTAGTACCGGGGGATTAGCAATTGCCTGTTTAAGATCTTCAAACGCGGTTTTCTGTGAGTCTCCCCAGATGAACTGAGTATTTTTGCGACGTAATTTGTTTAGAGGTTCTATTCGATCAGCATAATTTTTAATAAATTTAGAAAAATAGTTAATCATACCACAATACCGATGTACCTGTTTCACAGACTTGGGTTCAGGATACTCCAATATTTTCTGTGTCCTAGTTGAATCTATAGAGACTCCTTTATAGGATAAGGTGTGTCCAAGAAATGGTATCTCGTTTACTGCGAACGTCACTTTATCGGGATTAACAGTTATGCCGGCTTTTCGTAGAATCGACAGTACTATTCTAATGTGTTTCATGTGTTCTGGAAAACTTTTGGAATATATTAATATGTCATCCATATAATTGAATACAAATTTATACTTAACGTCTTTAAATATTTTGTTCATGAGACGTGTCAGGACTTGCGCTCCAGTTGATAAACCGAAAGGTAATCTTTCATATTCATATAAACCATCCGGAGTGCAAAATGCAGTGATTTGGCGAGATTTGGATGTCAATGGTATTTGATGGTATGCTTGAGCTAAATCTAGTGTGCTAAACCATCGCGCACCTGAAAACCATTGAAATGCATGGTTTATGTTAGGTAAAGGTTGTGCCTCTGAGTCGATTGCTAAGTTAACCGAGCGATAGTCTACAACCAAACGACTCGTACCATTGGGTTTTGGAATTAGAAACGCTGGGGACGAATAAGGTGAAACACTCTCTCTTATCACTTTGTCTTTTAACAATTTATCTATCTGATGTTTCATTTGAAGTGTTTTTATTGGATTCAACGGATATGGTCTTGATTTTATTACTTCATTATTTTTGAGTTTGATGTCGTATGTCAAGACATCTGTACATCCTAGTTTAGTAGTGAGTACATCGGGGAATTCTTTGCATAAAGTAATAATTTTATTTTTAATATACTCAGATTGCTCTACATTATTAATCTGATTTGGATGCATATCTGTTAAATAAAATTGTTGATTTTTTAACCATTCGAAGGTTATTATTGATTTCGTCGCATTGAATATAGCATGCGTTGTTTGTAAAAAATGTACGCCTAATATGATATTATGTTGTATTTTTGTTAAGACCTTAAAATTTATTTTCCACGATATCTTTTTTAATATAATTTTAAACCAAACTTGTTTATTTATTTCTAAAGGAAACCTGTCAGCTGTGAGACAAATAGCGTTAAAGTTTTCCTCATTTATAATCGCATTATTATTTTTTAAAAGTTTGTACATTTTTTGACTAATAATATTATGGGTTGAACCAGAATCAATAAGAGCATTAAAGGTATCATTTTTAATTTTTATTGTTAAGGCCTTTAAAGTGTAATTACGGGTTGACTTTTGTTTATCTATTTTTAAATGTTTGTTTATATTATTTTTACAAATACGTACCATATGTTTATGTTGTTCGTATTTGTACGAATTTAGTTTTTTGAAACATGGTAATTCTCTTTCCGTTGCCAAAGTTTACAGTTTCTTTTAATGTGTCCTAATTTATTGCAATAAAAACACTTGAATGTTGTGGATGATGTTTGTGATCTGGTGTTATTAAATGTTGTTTCTTTCAAGGTATTTTGTTTACCTTGAATAGGTACTGTTGTATTTAGGGTGCTTGTATCATTCCTTTTTGATAAACCAAGATCATTAAGTGTTCTGGCATATACTCTTTCATAAACATAAGCATCTAGTTTATTAAAATCTTGTAAATTATTGGGTTTACCAATTATGCCTATGTGTGTGGCATATATTTCATTTAAACCTGTCAAAATTACGTTAATTAACTCACCTTCTGTTAAATCTAGTCTTAATACATCATGATTCTCTAAAATTTCTTTCATATATTCCGCAAGGGTTTCCGTTTGTGTCTGGTTTCGGTATAACAATTTTAATTTTAATATTTCTTTCATTTTTGGCGTAATTAATTTGTTTACTAAATTTTGATGAAATAGATCGAAATTATGATTATTCCTAATAGAGTTTTCAAAAATTTGTTCTGTGAAACCAGTCATAAATGGAGTTAACAACATCAAGGGTAAATCAACTGCGTATCGTTTCTGTATCTGTTTGATAATTTTAATATTTCGTATTAGTGTGTCAATGTCACGTCCATCAGTAATAGTTAATTGTTTTAATTCATTTTCTATTGGATTTGCAATTTTTGTCCAATTAAAATTTAATTCACGGTGGAAACACAAAGGATTATTGTTACCTACGGCATTTGGTATTAATATGTCAGGGGCTTCGTTTCTAAGAACAGGATTTTGCATTTCTGGGTGATGCATAAGATTAATTTGATCATAATTACGAATTCCTTGTTGTTGATCAGGTAAGAAATTATTCCCTAAATGTGCCTCTTCAGGATTTAAATTTTGCTCGAAATTAGGTCCAACTTCGAAATTATGCAACCCATTAGCCTTCCAAATATCAAATCCCTCTCTTAAATTTTGAAAGCCTACGACTTTATCTGGTTTGTTGGGTAATATAAATGTTAATATTTTGTTAAGCCGATCATCAAAAATTTCGGCATTATACTTTTCTAATTCATTTAAATTTTCTATGTTTCTTAACCTTACTAAATAGTTTTGACACTCTGTCAGTTGTTTGTCCATGTCAAATCTATGTAATGTAGTTAGATCGATTTGTCGCCCGTTATCTAAGAGTTTTTGTAATCTTTGTCTTTTTTGTCTTACGTTTCCTGTTGTTGTGCTTTTCCGTATTCTAAGTTGGAAGTTAAGGTTTGTTTCGGCTAGTTTAGTGGAATCAAGAATCGGTGCTACCTGTCTATTCATGTTTCTATTTGTTTTGTTTGTTGATGATGATTATTTATGTGTATGTAATAGATGACTTACCAGTCGACGTCGGTATACCTGTCAGATGTGAGTTGTTTATAATTTGTTTTTTGTAAATTTTAGAAGATTTATATTTTATTTTGGATTTCTCTCCCTTTTTTTTTCTCTCGGTCTTGACTTATTTTATTGGATGTTGTTTGATGATTTTTGTTTGATGATTTTTCACTGGTTCGTCCTTTTTTATTGTTTTGATATCCTTCCCAATTTTATTGTTGAACTTATTTATTGAAATCTTCTATTGAAATTTTTCATTGAAATTATCCTGGTCACGGCACCATTTTTGTACCCAAGGTTCGTAAATAAAAATCCAAATGTTTTAAGATCTCGAAATTCAACGTTTCTTTATTCGAAATTCTTAATAAACATTATAATATTTAAAATTATTAAAATCTTAAAATCCTTTTTAAAATTTGTTAAAATCGTTGAAGTTCTTTATAATTAAATCTTCTAAAAATTATTGAATTATTTCTTAATAAAATTAATAAATATTCAAATCCTTTTTATCTTAAAAAAATGTAAAGCGTGTCTTGTTCCTTAAAAGATTTAAAATGGAATCAACTAACAATCCATTTTATTATTTTTAAGAAAATTTTCTTTTTATTTCTTTTTTTTTATTATTCTCATTACTCACATCTGTAGGTGGTAAATCATCTGGTATTTATATTGAGTGTGTAAATTTGTATGTTTATGTTTATGTGTGAGTGGTTTTAGTAATGTACGTATGGTCTGTTGTTTGTATGTATAAGTGTCTCATATTACAGGAGTTTATTAGTGTCATTTTTTACTTTATCGCAATTTTCTCAAAAACGGCTACTACGATTTTTTTTTAAATTTGTTAATATTTACTACGTTTTAATGTTATACAAGAAAGGGTAGGCGCCATGTCTGCTGAAATTCTTTGGGAGGCTGTGCTCTCATAGAACTTTTTTTAATTACGGCCATAATATGCATTTTAAGGCAAAAATGTTTATAAAAAAGTTGTAGACAATTTAAAGATCTACAACTTTTATTTCAAACTTTCTTTGCATAACGCTTTGTTTAGCGGTAGCCTAATTAGTGATTTTTTTTGGTTTTTTTTCATGAAAATCTGTAGAAAAATGGATTTTTTAAGATTTCGGCCTTATAATGCATTTAACGACAAAAATGTAATTATATAATCAAATTTATTGGAAATTAAAAGACCCACAACTTTTCCTTAAGCATATTTTTCTAAAAAGCCTAGTAAGCGTCAAAGAATGATTTTCCGTATTATTAAACCAAACTAAGGTTAGTTTTCATTGTGCATCATTCACTCATGATTAAAACAAGATTATGTTTTTTGAAGTTAGCTTTTTTTGTTTATTTCTAATATTTTAATATGCCTACTAATTTTAGGTTATATTGGTAATGATTTGCATTGACAAGAGAAAGTTGTGTGAGTGTTTTATACCAGATTTTAGAATTGAATCAAACAATCATGCTGTGTATTTTGAAAATTCAACTTCAGGGAAGGGTTTATGATATTAGGGGATTAATTTACAATTCTCAGTACTTGTTATTTTTAAACTTGCTGATCTGTCTATACGCATTAATGTCGAATATTATTTTCACGTAAATTTTTTCATGATACTCTGTATTTCCAATTTCTCATCTCTAGATATGTATATATATAAAGCGGAAAAGTGATGGGCACAAAACTGTAATATTTCAACAGATAGAAGCTCGGAAATGTACAGCCTGTTCGTAGCTTGTAAGGCGGGTATTTGTAATATAAATGCATGTGGGGACTCCCAAGTGGTTGCGACCTGTTCGTAACAATCCAATATTTAGGAGCGTTTGTGTTTTTACATCCCCGTCTTTCTGCCTACTATTTCATCATGGTCCCATCCCTTAATATTTTATTGTACTCCTCGACTTTGTAACTGAATTCCATGTCAGATTTAATGAATAAAAGAAATTAATAACATTCTGTCTTCCTTTGTTCGACATAAATCATCAGACGTCTGTAAATTTATTTTTTATTAGTTTAGTGGGAATTCACGCAATGACTCTAAAATACTTAATTCTTTTTACCTCTCTTTCAACTGACGTTTTATTATTGATTCGTTAAACTTTTTGTTTTGTGTATTGTACAAGTATTAAAGTTAGATTTTGAAAAGTAATACTCTTACATTTTTATTGTATATTGTACTTTTGAGTTACGTATGATCAAATAATGTGCACGCTAGTCTGTAAAGTTCAATAAAGTATGAGTAAATAGCTAATAAAAAATGAAATGTTCATTTGTAAAAATAGTTGATTCCTGTTTGTTAACATGCGTAATTGTACACGCACTACACTGATATAATTAGATATTCATGTATAAGTACCAGTCGAATGATCACGTTTTCTACAGTAGCCATTCATTTCTAAAAATAAGAGGTGTGGCTATTAAATAACGAGACTGACGTTGCAAAAGTTTTAATTTTAATTTTATACATAATCATTATATTGCCACCTTCAATATACACTCCTTCTCTATCCCTACAACACTTCACGCGAATTTTCTATTGTTGGAAACAGTGCTGGAAGTCATCTTCTGTCCGCTCCTTCAGGACACGTGCCGCTCAAAAATGTTTGAAATGAAGCTCGCAAAAATGGTTGTACTGACACTTTGTACGGGATCGAAAATGACCCAATTTTTTGGAAACGATAATACGAGTAACATGTGATAAAACGTGGTTTTTTTACTTAGAATCCGGAAACCTACTTCTTTCTTTTCTTAAATAGTAAATTTAAAGTACAGTATATTGTAGTTAAGTTTCATTCATCAGAACCATCAGTTGTTGCCAAACTTCAACGGTTTCAATCAAAATTGCTTCGTACGTTAGCTAACGCTCCTTTTTTTGGGTCGAATCATTCACTTCACTCGCCCTAAAAATTTAGTATAGTTGATTCGCTTACTAAGTTCTCCACATTTACCAGGCAATCTATATCGTAACCTCAGCACGAAATGGAACAGAGACTTGGGTTAACTTAATGTAGTCCAAATTTAATTCAACTTAATAAAACATAAAAAAATAATTAAAATAATTGCTATAATTGATTAAATTATAAAAAGACTAACTTTAGTAATTAATTGCGGGAACCCTACTAACGATTGATGTCCTCCTTTAACGCGTAATGTCATGTTTAAAAATTATATATACATCTTCTTCTTCTCCTCCTCCTCCTCCTCCTCCTCCTCCTCCTTCTCACCACAATCAAGGATTAGGCTTCTGCCTGTTCTGACTCACAACAGCGACAGACCATTGAATTATTACCATATTTTGTGTCGCCTCTCAATCAATCTGTTTTGCAAAAACACTGAGGGGGATTCTTCAATCTTTTGATTCAGGTTGTAAACATCCAGTTCCGTTCTTATGTCTTCATTTCTTAGCCCCTACGACTGCAACCTTTTGGTCTTCGCAGGAATCGCATCTGTCACCTTTACTCTATTCCCCTGTGGTCTGGTACTGATCCACGACTCACTTTCATATTGTAGGACTGGGCCAGCCATCAACTTGTAAAACTTTTATCTGAGTCCCTTTTCTTTTTTCTAACATCTGAGAATATTTACAATCAGTTTAAAAACAAGAACTGTAAGTAAATAACATAAAAGTGTTCACATGACGAAGACAATACCTAATGGTATTGCTTCGGAAAGAAAAAAAAATATTTATAATTTTTGAAAACATTAACTAGATAACACATGAATAACGTAATAGAAAAGGTAACAAAACTATTAGCGGTGATAGTAGAATGCGTAGAGGAAGAAGATGATGTTGATAGAGATGATGTTGATGTTGATATGGAATACAAATTATTTACAATGTAGGTTAGTCGGTAAATCTAAATGGAAGATCAAGCAATTTTATTCGTTTTAGTCGTGTTACATCTTTGCTATTATCAAGTAAATTAAGCACCAAAGAATTTGGGTGAACTGATAATTTTAATTGATACATATTTAGAACTTAGCTGCGTAATTTCTTCTTTCACGGTGTTGACACGTAAGTCCCTATGCAACGCATCATTTGTCACATACCATGCAGCATTCCTTTTCTTAAAATTATATATTGTATACGTATTTAATGGTTCTGCGAAATAACGGAGTTGTAATTGTTTTTATTTAATAAAAACAAATAAAGTGAAAAAAAGTTTCATTCATCATCTATGCAGTATAATAATAAAACTTTGTAAGAAAAATATTGTCTCCTTTTACTCTATTAAAATGATAAAAAACTTATAAATTTAAAACTGAAAAATCTGCGGACGAAAATGTATAAAGTCCTAAAGACTGTTATAAGCTAGCTCTAGGCGGTGCAGGATGATGATTACGTTAAGGAAATCCCTTTATAAAAAGCGCATACTTACAAATTAAGTTAGGACCGTTTGTTGGATTCTATCTGTAAACCCTCCTTTCTAAACTTACAACTTTTCCTCCCCTCAACTTTTATAATATAATTTGCAAAATCAATTCATTTCCTTTATTCTGTGTACCAAATTATAAAAAAGTAATATCCCTTTGAAAAATATTGTTGATAATTAAAAATATATATATATATATATATATATATATATATATATATATATATATATATATATATATATATATATATATTGTTATATATAAAATATTGTTGATAATTTAAAATATATATATATATATATATATATATAGTAAAGAAGGCGATTCATTCATAAAATTCCAATTCTGCTCCAACGGGGTACAAAAAGTGGTATCTGCTATTCAGAGTGAACCGAACATTTCCAGTCCTCCGACCGAGCCGTAGGCTGTCCGTTACTATGCGAACATGCGAAAGTATTGTTGTCGCTTCCGCTTTTCCAATTCTGCTCCAACGGGGTACAAAAAGTGGTATCTGCTATTCAGAGTGAACCGAACATTTCCAGTCCTCCGACTGAGCCGTCGTAGGCTGTCAACCATCCCTCGCCGACTATAAATATGCATTGGAGTGGCAAGTATTGTTGTCGTGTCGACTTGACAGATACCTAGCGGTGCCGACAAAATATCGAATGTCATTGTTTTGTCTTTTACAAAGCTCAAAGTGCTTTTAACCTACCCTGACCTGACCTAACCTAACACACACACACACTAGGAGTGGAAAGTATTGTTGTCGTGCCGACTTTTCTAAATCCAGTTTTCACCGGATTTGAACGTTTGTAGGCTTCCTGAACCCAAAAAAGCCTTTTCCGTGGTCGTGAGTGGAAAGTATTGTTGTCGCGTCGACTTTTCGAAACCTAATTTTCACCGGATCTATACGTTTGTAGGCCTCCTGAACCCAAAAAAAAGGCTTTTCCGTGGTCGTGAGTGGAAAGTATTGTTGTCGCGTCGACTTTTCGAAACCTAATTTTCACCGGATCTATACGTTTGTAGGCCTCCTGAACCCAAAAAATTCACAGGGGGGGTTAGTAACCGGTCTTTTCCGTGATCGTGAGTGGAAAGTATTGTTGTCGCGTCGACTTTTCGGAATCTAATTTTCAACGGATATGTACGTTTGTAGGCCTCCTGAACCCAAAAAAATCAAGGGGGTAGTAACCGGCCTTTCCCGTGGTCGTGAGTGGAAAGTATTGTTGTCGCGTCGACTTTTCGAAATCTAATTTTCACCGGATCTATACGTTTGTAGACCTCCTGAACCCAAAAAAATCAAGGGGGGGTAGTAGCCGGCCTTTTCCGTGGTCGTGAGTGGAAAGTATTGTTGTCGCGTCGACTTTTCGAGAACGAGTTTTCACCACAACTATACGTTTTTAGGCCCCCTGAACCCAACCTAACCTAATCTAACTCAGACACGCACGCACACACCCCCGCACGACGCTTAGTTTACTTTTTACCCCGTTGTTATATTTTTTGTACGACGGTTAGTTTACAAGTTATCGGCGATTTTGTTTTTTTCAAGGTCACTGTTTTTTCCAAGTCCACCAAGTCAATCAATGTGTGTGTGTGTGTGTGTGTGTGTGTGTGTGTGTGTGTGTGTACGTTTTTCTCGATAACCAACCGTCCGATCGAGCTGGAAACGCCACTGTTCTTTTTAGTTTTTAATTCTCTACAACATAGGCCTGTTTTTGTGCCGGCCACTCTTCTAAAATAGTTCCGTCGAAAAAGTTTTTTTCAAATTTCGGCCTCGGTATGCTTCCGAGACAGAAGTGTACGAAACAAAACTTGTAGGCAATCGAAAGACCTACAGTTTGGCGTAATCGATTTTATGTACCGAGCGTTCCTTCGTGCGTGACAGTTTTTCGCCGATATCTCGGTTACGGAGCGTCTTTTCGCGATTCCGATGAATTTTCACATACATTAATCGGCCGTTGTCTCCACGACGGGCCGGTCAAAACCGAGCTAGCTAGCCCGGAAATAGCTTAAACAGCGATTTTAGCTATATTTTTCGAGATTTCGGCTTAAATAGGGCTCGTGGAGTAAAAGTCACATAAGCGAGTTGTAGAGAATCAAAAGAGCTACAACTTTTGTTTGGGTCGTTTTTTTGTACGACGCTTGGTTCACAAGATATTCGTCAAATCGCTTAAATGCTCAATGTTCCAAGCGTTCCTTTTAGCGAAACAGTTCTTCGCCTATATCTCGGTAACGGTTGGTCCGATCGAGCTGGAAACGCCACCATTCCTTTTCTTTTTCAATTCTCAACAACATAGGCTAGTTTTTGTGCCGGCCACTCTTCTAGAATAGCTAAAAAAGAGATTTCGAAAAGTCGACACGAAAACAATACTTTCCGCTCCCGTACGTGTTCACGGTCGGCAAGCGAAGGTTAAATAAAGCGACCCGTAACACAAGCGCGCACCCGCAACACAAGACGGCGACGGTACAGGAGGCGGTTCATTCGTAAAACGAGGTGATAGTTGTAAAGGAGGGGAGATTCATTCATTAAATTGTATATATATATATATATATATATATATGTAGTAAAGAAGGCGATTCATTCATAAAACGAGGTGATGGTAGTAAAGGAGGGAAGATTCATTCGTAACAAAGGTATATATATATATATATATATATATATATATATATATATATATTTATTTATTTAAGGTCGCATCGACTACGAGGTCATTAGCGACCACGTTACATTATAATAACATTATATATTATTATACATTATATTATACACATGATATATTATATAAATACATAATGAAAAATTAGTTAAGTTCAATTAAAACAGAGAAATAATAACTAAAAAATAGAATGATACAATGAAAAAAAACAACGAATGTGATTTTACAACTATATTAAATCTGAAATTTTGTTAAATTTTAAAAAGTTTATTGTGTTTTGAATCGCTACTTTGTCTACTAAATTAAGTGCTAAAATGTTGTTAATTTTGAATACTGTTCGTGTGAATTGTGTGGTTTGGCAGTCTGTGATGATGTGTTTATAAATATCTGATGTGATATCTGATGTGCAATATAAATATCTGGGGTGTTGGATGAATGATAAATGGGATTTGTCTCAGGAGATAAGGGTGAGGATAGAGACCGCTCGTAGCGCATTCTGCAGAATGAGACCAGTGCTGAGCAACCGTAACATCAACCTTAAAATTAGAATTCGAATGGCGCAGTGTTATGTGTTCTCTGTTCTCCTTTATGGTTTGGAGGGATGGACGTTGACAAAGGTCCTGAGTAACAAGCTGGAAGCCTTCGAATTATGGGTATATAGACGGATATTGAGGATCTCATGGAGAGAAAGAGTAAGAAATACGGAAGTGTTGGAAAGAATTGGTAAACAGGCGGAAATCTTACACAAGATTAAGGTCCGTAAATTACAATACTTTGCTCATGTGATGAGGAATGAGAAGTATAGAATCCTCCAACTGGTGATGCAAGGAAAGATCGAGGGAAGGAGACAACCCGGCCGTAGGAAGACGTCTTGGATCAAGAACCTCAGAGAGTGGTATGGGAGTAGTACAAGTGAACTATTTAGAGCAGCCGTCTCCAGGGTGCAGATAGCCATGATGATTGCTAATCTTCGTTAGAAGAATGCAACTACAAGAAGAAGAAGAAGATGATGTGTTTGATTGTAAGCGGCGTGTTGCAATGTGTACAAATTTGTGGTTCTTCTTTCTTCAGTAAGTGTTTGTGCGTAAGCTTAGAGTGTCCAATACGTAGCCGCTTAAGTAGAACTTGATGCCTTCGAAGCTCCAAGTGAGGCTGAGGGTTTTCAAAAATGTTTTTTCTGATGTGGTGAAGTTTCGTTGGAGGATGTCGAGACCAGATTTGGTTCCAGTGTTGTTTGATTTGGTTGTGCAAATGTCTCCTGAAATCTGTATGAGATGAGAGATGGTTATCTCTCAGTGGCGTCTTTAACGCCTCTTTGGCGGCCGTGTCCGCTGTTTCATTTCCGTTTATACCGCAATGCGACGGAACCCACACAATACGTACATCATTCATGCTGTTGACATGTCGAAGTAGGTTGGATATATGTTCTATAATTGGCTCTGTAATTTCTTCGGCCTGCAAGCCTCTAACCACACTCATCGAATCCGTAAATAATGTGAACTTTTCGCCCGTTCTTGTGACTAGGAGTTTTAAAGTACGATAGATAGCATATGCTATCTATTTTAAAATAGTTCTTATGTATATTCTTGTATGTATTAATTTTTCTTGTAAAACAGAAAATAAATTATATTAAAACAAATTCTTAACTTAAATTAACGTGTAGATATGCCCGTAGCGTAATTTTTATCACTTTGCAAATTTTTCTGAAAATATTTTATTGTTTTCGTGAAATTAATTTAAAATTGAAATTCTAACGTTTCTTGTGAAACACCTCGATATTTTTGTTTTGTTTATTTATTTTTTATTTTTGGCCAGATAAGTTGTTTTTTAATATTTAAATTATTGCTTCAGGTTAGTTATATATATATTTAAAACGTAAAGTCATTCCAATGTATTTTAAATAGGAACTCTATTAACTCCTAATTACGGAATTCTACCAAACGGATTTTTATAATTTTTACATAGTTTATAGAGTATTATTCACGCTAATATGAGCTTCATTTTACGAAGTGAAAGTAAATTTCGTTAACAACGTACTGGTAATACAATGTAATGTAATGCGGTTTTTGTTTGGCCGGCCCGTTGACGTAGTGGTTAGCGCAACTGGCTTCTACGCCTGGGTCCCGGGTGTGATTCCCGGTCAGGTCTGGCATTTTCATTAATCACCGTCCGGATTAGCAGTAATTCCAAAAAGGTCGGACGTTAAACAAAAAAAAAGAAAAAAGTAATACGCACCCACAGCCATATTCCATAAACTTACAGGATATCTCTTACCTCTCTTCTCATCTCACAACACAATCAGTCGGTATTAGACATTGTTTTATCTAAATTTTTTAGTTTAGAACCGTTCTTTCCAGGACGAAACTACCGTACTACTGTGCTTTAGTTTTACTCACGGTTCTTCTAAGAACAGTTAAGTTTGTTGTTCGCGAGCGCGCGCACACACACACACACACACACACACACACACACACCTGACCAATCACTAAAAACACATGATTTTTGGGTTCAAGGGGTCTGGAAACGTGTATACCTGGTGAAAACTCGATTTTGAAAAATTGACATGAAAACAATACTTTTCGTCCTATTTATATTCGTATAGGCAAGAGAAAGTAAAAATCTGGTGTGAAACACCAGATTTCACCAATGATGAACTTGCCAATGATGAATAAAAGATTAAGTAAATAAGGCGATTTTTAAAAAAAGTTTACAAAAGTTTCAACGTACGATGTTTTGTTCTTGAAATATTCTGTTCGCACACACACACACACAGACCAATCGCTAAAAACATGTTTTTTGGGTTCAGGGGGTCTGAAAACGTGTAAATCCAGTGAAAACTCGATTTTCAAAAATCGTCATGAAAACAATATTTTCCTTCCTATTTATATTCATATAGGCAAGATTAAGTAAAAATAATTGTTTAATAACTTCTCCAGTACACTTTCAGTTTTACTTTTTACATTATCTTTACTTCTTCTGTTCATTAACATCGAGTTATAGTCACACAGTTAAATTTTATGTAGTCCTAATTGAATTTACTTTATTGCGATTTGTTAAAGGACAAAAACACTGCTTATGAATATTTTTAAATACGTAAATGCTATTGAAGTATTTTATTTAGATTGATTTTTATCATTTAGTTCACTCTGAACCCTTTAATCGCATATGGAGAATTCTTTTTGACTAAATTAATTTAAGTTCAGAATTACTTTTGGCAAATGTAAAATTACTCTTTCTTTTAGTATTTTGGTAGTCTTTATCTAAAGCCTTTTCTGATATTGCAAAAATTAAAAAGAGAGGTATTAAGATAACAGCAGTCTAAACGTTACTGAGATTATTCTCGTTACATTCTGCAGTAAGATTTAATCAATATTCAAATATTATTTAACTCCTATATATCAGTGAAACTGACTGTATTTTGCTTTAATTTTCTGAGGGTAACTTAAATTAATTTTGTTTATTCTTTACCTAAAAATTTGTTTTAATTTAATTTACGAGTAAATAGTGATTGATCGTAATAATTTTGCTTTGTCCGTCCACCTGTCACGCCCATATGTCAGAAACTACCAGCGATTACAACAAACCGTTTTCGGATTAGTAATCTACACAAAAGGTTAGTGGGCCTAGATTGGGTTTGAAGTTCTGGTTTCGACCGGAAGTGACTTAAAATCGGAGGTCAAGAATTAAGGTCGGAATTTGGAAACAAAAAAATTGTCGTTCGATTCCTCTTAAAATTGCCACCAGCCATGAGACGCATCGTCTCATGAAAGGGTTTTTTAAAATTTTATCTGTACTTTGCCAAGTAGAGGGTTAAATTGAATAAATAAGTACATTTTATTTCAATACTTAGTGCAGTCACATTCCAATTATTATCGTAATATGTTGTTTAGGTCATCAGCTGAAAGGCTGATTTGAACCTGTAGATATTTTACTTAGTAAAACGAGAAGTGAGGTGGTTTACCTTTCCTTCCTCACTGAGTGGAAAAGTACCATTATCAGCATGCCGGGCCCTCTGAAAAGCACTTTTTTCCACTCTGCAAATTACACCTTCACTTCATTTACCACATGGTCTGGCTGTGTAATGAAATTCATTACTTTCAAAGAAGATAGCTCTGATTAGTGTCTTTTACACCTCTACCTCTTCTGTTCTTAAATAATTCAGTCATTTAATTGGCTGACCATGTGGTAAATAAGAGAAGTATTTATTTTAGGCCTGCAACGAACAGATTGAGTGTTAATAATTTGACATTCAACCTGCCCGTTATCGGCAGTACATAATTTATAAATAGTATTTTATATAATATATAATTATTATACTACAATATTATCATATTATACTCATATTGTATATCCCTTATATGTATCGACCAAAATATAAGTTTTTAGTTTATTCGAAGTAACATCAACTGTGTAGAGTTCTCAGTTCCCTTCTTTCTTAGGTGCCGTCTCCTTCAAAAACATTTTGCAATCATCTTGGCAACCATGACTTTGAATACTGCAGCTTTAAACAAATCAGTTGCATTTGAACCGCGTTCTCAAGTTATTCTGCCACGATAAACGTCTTCTACCCTTACCTCTTCTGCGAATAATTTTCCCTAAATCATTATAACGGAGTAACCTGTTTTCTCTCCTCTTTTTACATAACACAAGTTTTGCGATTTGAGTATTTTTTTGATTCTTAAAACCTCTTTCTTCTTCTACACAACTCTGATAACCCTCTCATTTTTTCGATTCACCTTTTTTAACCTCGAAATCTTTCCATGTGACCACAATTTGAACACCTCCAAACTGCACTACCTTCAATTTTACCGGTGAGCAAATACTTTAATATGAACTAAAAAGTAATGAAAAAGAAGTTGGGCGTCAGCTCTATCAGGAGAGTATAAGAAAACAAAATAAATACGACTATATTTCCTTGCTTTAAACTAAATATTTAATGAAACTACTATTAATTAAATTAACTAACTACTAACAAAATTATCCTTAAATTACCCTAACCTATTTTAAAATATAGCCAACCTTTTTTCTGCAGCGACTTTAATACGTAAACAAAACTTAAAAACCCTTAGTAAATACGAAATGAATTTACCTCAAATATTTTTCTTCTTTCTTCTTCTTCTCCTTGTTCCCTTACTCACTTCTTCAAAAACTGCCCCTCTTAATAACTTCTCTGTTCCACTCTTAAGTCCCAAGGGAACTGATTTTAATTTCCTGGCTCCAAACCAGGAAACCCCTGGTTGGCAAGCCTCCCTCTCCCACCAACCGTTCAACCAACCTGGAGAGCCAACAGGAAGGAGAACTACCCCAGTGATTGGCTGAAAGTTGGTAGGTAAAAGAAAGGCCCAAAACCACAAAGGAAGAAATACACCGGCCTAATGAATATCAGATGGTTGACAGTTGGCTATATTTACGACCTATTGTCTAACTACTATTCTAATGTAACTTATTCCAACAATGGGGGTTTTTCTCTTACATAATTTATTGGGTTGTTAATGAGTAATGGAAGGTAAAGTAATTAGGAATTACCATAACTTCCATTAAGTTTGTACAATTGTACTTATATAAGACAAAACTAAGAATCTAATAATTTTCTTCTTCAAGGTTCACGCTTCATCATCACGTAGAAAAGTTAAAACAAAAATTGTATAGTATAAACATTTAAGGGGGTTTACCTTTATTTTACACCAAAAAAGTTTTTTGTTCCAAATTAATCTCCATTCTTTTCTTAAAAAGGTGGTACAATTTGTTTTATCATCAGTAATTGGTAAGTAACTTTATAAAAAATAAATATAATTAATAAATTTATAGGACGTCATAGTGGTAAGAAAAAACTTAGTAATTTTTTATTGTATTTATTTATTGCTTTATTGTATTGTTGTAAATAAATAAATAATTTTGTTTTATCGTTTTTCGGAAATTATGATTTTTGCGTGTAGTTAAATGCTGAAACGAACATAACTTTTGATCTAAAAGAGCTGGAGCTGTAACTTTTTTTAACTTGTTCACATTTTTACAGTGTGTGATCTGATAGAGCCTTTTTTACTGTAATGTTTATGTAGAATTTCTTAAATTAGCTCAATTACATTAAAATGAAGTACATTTTTGTTTACTAATAGAAAAATTATTTTGTTTCTAACAAATTATATTTTAAAAAAAGCTTCTTTCAGATCATAGAGCAATTTTAGCTTTAATTTCAAATAACTTTAAATAAATTTGATTAAATAATTAAAAAGACACGTTCGTTCTAAGATTACGCTAAAATCTTCCATTTTGCTTTATTGTAGGGGTGCGAGTAAATATTTTTTAAACTAGGAATACTTTTTAAAATGTTATTACACATACTATTTTATTGTGCTAAAATGTTAATGGCTTCTGAGTATCAGTAAAAATCAAAAATTTAGGTAACCTCCCCCCCTTAACATATTTTGGTGACCCGAAAGTTAGTAATGGGCAACTGAAGGAGTGAAGATTTTCATACATTTATACAGAGATTATAAAACTTCATACGCTTGTAGAATGGTTGGAAAACTAAATAAAAGTGTATTCAAAAGTACAATATTTGGTTAATAAATTTTATTTTAATACCATTATAATAAAATATGAAACCCTAAACAAAGTAATCATATAAATAATTGTAATTGAAACATATTTCAGTGAATTTAATGGTATTTGAGTCGAGTTAACTTTAAGTTGAGTGAAGGTTTGGTATCATTTACGAGGGCTGTTCAAATAATAACCGAACTTTTGATTTTAAATCTTTATTATTAATTTTACATATTATTCGTTCTAGTCACCTTCAAAGTACTCCCCTCCCCTATTCACACACTTTTCCCAGCGATGTTCCCGCTTTGCAAAACACTCTTGGATAGCTTCCTTTGAGATGTCCTTCAAGGTATGTGACGAATTTTCTTTAATGTCATCAACAGTCTCGAAACGGCGTCCTTTCATCACCGATTTTAATTTTGGGAATAAAAAAAAAATCACAAGGAGCCAGATCTGGTGAGTATGGAGGCTGCGGAATGACAGTCATCTGATTTTTGGCACAAAACTGACGAACGGATAAAGCTGAATGCGCGGGCGCATTGTCATGATGGAGTAACCATGAGTTGTCTTTCCACAACTGAGGTCGCTTTTTGCGAATTTTTTCACGTAACCGTTTTAAAACGCCTTGATAATATACACGATTCACTGTTTCACCTTGAGGCAAAAACTCAAAATGCACAATTCCGTTAAAATCGAAAAAACAGTGATCATCACTTTGACATTGGATCGGGACTGACGTGCTTTCTTGGGGCGTGGAGATCCTTTGCCAACCCATTGTGACGATTGCACTTTTGTCTCAATGTCGTAGCCGTAAACCCAACTTTCATCTACCTTTATAATCCTTTGCATGAATGTTGCATCATCGTTTGCTTGTTCGAGAAGTTGCCGACAAACGTCCACTCGATGTTCTTTTTGCTGCAACTCGATGCAAGTTCAATTTTTCGGTCAAAATTTCATGGCACGATCCAATTGAGATTCCAGCTTCTTCTGAAAGTTCTCGGACAGTCAATCGGCGATTTTCACGCACCAGATCATGGATTATTCTAACGTGGGTGACATCAGTTGAAGTCGAAGGTCTTCCTGGTCGAGGGTTGTCTTCAATTGACTGGTGACCATTTTTAAATCGAGAAAACCATTCATAACATTGTGTACGAGTTAGAGAATCATCTCCATACGCTTGTTTCAAAAGTTGAAACGTTTCTGTGAACGTTTTCCCCAGTTTGACGCAAAATGTTACGTTGCATCTTTGCTCCCGAATATCGCACATTGCAAAAATCGTCACTAGCACTTAAACACGTCGTACTAAAAACGCAACTACACGGAAAGTAAATGAGATATCAACAATCCAAAAACATATGTTTACAAAAGATATAACGTAGAACAGTGTGCTGCCAACCGCACGTAGCTAAATATCCCCGTTGGCGCGTTATTCAAAAGGTTCGGTTATTATTTTAACAGACCTCGTATAAGTACTACTGGCATTAGATATGTGAAAGGAAAGGGTAATTCTGCACTCGGTGGATTTAGGTAAACTTTATTTAGTAAAAAGGATTTAGTATTTTGATTTAGATTTAGGATTTAGTCAAATTTAGGTAAACTCCCCCCTTAACATATTTTGGTGACCAGAAAGTTAGTGATAGGTAGCTGACGGAGTGAAGATTTGCACACATTTATACAGAGATTATAAAACTTCATACGCTTGTAAAATGGTTGAAAAACTAAATAAAAGTGTATTAAAAATTACAATATTTGGTTAATAAATTTTATTTTAATACCATTATAATAAATTATGAAACCCTAAACAAAGTAATCATATAAATAATTGTAATTGAAACATATTTCAGTGAATTTAATGGTATTTGAGTCTAGTTAACTTTTAGTTGTGTGAAGGTTTGGTATCATTTATAAGTACTACTGGCATTAGATATGTGAAAGGAAAGGGTAATTCTGCACTCGGTGGATACGATATGAAATTATATATGCTAAGCGAGTGGAAGAGGGTAGCGTTAAAAGGGGTAGAATCAGATTAACAGGTGGTATTGGGTTGGTCTTGCCGCAAGAAGCTGGGATTTAAACTCCCCTTGCGTTCCCCTTAACACCCTCCTCTCTGTTCCCCCCCTACACTTAGTACACTTATCTACCGCATGATCACTACTGCTTACCTCTGTGCTTGTGCTTTTGCTTTCATAACAAACTATATTGTGTAAAACACAACTGAATTATATATTCACGAGGAACTAAGAACCAGCTAACCAACAAGTAAATTGAGTAATGTTTTGTCAACAATTTGTCAAGGTTACACTTTCTTAAGTGTTTCAATTCATTAATTCTTTATTTTATTTTCAGTATAATCTCTTCGTTTTTATGATCAAGAATTCGAAGAGGAGTAAATATTTTCCTAAGTTTTCTTTCAATTATTTCTAGTCTGAATACATTCTATTAACATCTGAGTTTTTTAAATTGTCTAAAAAGTTTATAAGTTAAGAATATGGTATAAGTATTTACATGATGAAGTTAATACACAATGGTTTTGCTTCTAAAAGAAAAACAAAATTGTTTATAATTTTTGAAAACTTATATTATCTAAATGAAGGATAAAAACAGTAACATACAAATTTAAATGTTTAAAACTTTATAAAGGCTAGGAATTAAATACAAAGAAAGGAAAGTTATCTACGGTCTGTATAAGAATCAAACGGCTGTTTTCAGAATTTATTGAGGGGTACGAAAAAGAAGCTGCTTGTAAGAAAAGGTGTACGACAAGGATGTTCATTGTCACCACTACTTTTTAACTTGTGTGTAGAAGAGGCTATAAATAAAGTGAAGGAAAATTGAAATTAGTAGGCTATGCATTTTACGACAAAAGTGTTTATAATCAAATTTATAGGAAATTAACAGATGTACAACTTTTATTTTGGGCATTTTTCTCTGTAGAGTCTAGTTTAGCGTGAAAGAGTGATTTTCCGTATTTTAAGCCAAACTGAGGTTAATTTTCATTTTGCGTCTTTCAGTCATGATGAAAATATGGTTATGTTTTTGAGGTTAGTTTTTTTTGTTTATATCTAATGTTTTATTACTAATGTTAGGTTATATTGTTAATCATTTGCATGGGCAAGAGAAAGTCTTGTTAGTGTTTCACACCAGATTTTTATTCTTATAAAGCTACCTAAAAACTTTGCTCAATTGTGGCTTTTACATGTGAACTTTTAATTGCTGACTATTTTTTTAAACCAAAATTTATTATTTTTGTATCATTTCATACACCGGTCTTTTCGAGTCAATATGTCCTCAGAGGGTGTAAAGCTATCAGTTAGATATAAATTAACTGGTATGATAAAATCTCAGATTACTTTATTTCATTTTACATTCCAGTTTAACCATACAAATATATATTGGCATAAAGAAAAATTTATTTCCGAACATGATAATTAATTCTGACACTTCTCATTTAAGATATAGCAATACATAAATAAATCTAGAACCCTTATGTTTCTTGTTTTATTAGTTGTTAAATCCTTAAATAAATCTAATTATATGATCAGCACACGTAAGTAAACAAATGACTGCAACTAATTACACTCTCTTATTGACGTAGTTTAATTGAAGTAAAACGTTTCAATTAGTAGGAAAAAGTGTTTTAAAGTAAATATAGAAACTAACACTTGAATGCACAGTATTACATTGTAATATCTTTTGACCAGAAAGTAAACTACATCAATAACCACGTTTTACACAGAACCATTGATCGAATATTGAACAAGGTAACAAACCCTTTGACCTCGGTAAACATACCCTCTCACGATCAATTTCTGTTCAGCGTTTTTCGTTCGTAAGATCTCCTTTGTTTCCTTTGATTGAAACTGTTTAGTCTGAAAACAATACATGTTCAAAGCAAAATAAAATTGCCAAGAAACATGTTTTCGTTAAAAGTAAACAAGAGTTTCGTTTTCCCAAATACATAATGATTTCTTTTCAAAAGAAACTATTTTGCGTATAAATGCCATATATAAGCAATTTTCAAATTTTAATTGTTTCTTCCAATATAATGTTTATTTTTATACTAGCTCAGCGCTTCAGACTCCATTATTCTACAAGGAAGAATTATACTATAAAAACTACATCCAATAGTCGCTTGAGACTGTGAAGAAGATAAGCGATTCAAATTTAACATTGATTGTACAGAGCAATACGCTCTTCGCTACTATCTGTCCTACAAACATACGTAGTATTTAATTAATAACGTATAAGTTTTAGTTATAATTGTAATTTAAACTAAATTTAAAATGATAAGTGACTATTATTTAAAGAATAGTGGTCGGCCCCAATATTCGATTAAAAGACGCAGTATTTAAAATTAAAAAGAAATGAAATTACATTTATGAACGTTATAGAATTATATGCCTATGGCGATGAAATGGATAAAAATAGATTTTGAAAAAAAAATTAATTTCATTTTACCTTTTTATAACATTTAATGGTTTTACAAACAGAATGCTGTACCCTATAAATAGTTATATTCAACTACAAAAAATGTGATATAAATTCTATCACATAATTATCTGCCCATAACAGACAGGTGGAGTGTCAAATTATTTACACTCAATCTGTTCGTTGCAGGGCTAAAATAAATAGTTCTGTTTCTTATCACATGGTCAGCCAATTAAATGACTGAATCATTTAAGAACAGAAGAGGTAGAGGTGTAAAAGACACCAATCAGAGTTATCTCCTCTGAAAGTAATGAATTTCATTGTACAGCCAGACCCTGTGGTGAATGAAGTGAAGGTGTCTTTTACAGAGTGGAAAATATGTGCTTTTCAGAGGGCCCGGCATGCTGATAAGCGTACTTTTCTATTCAGTGAGGAAGGCAATGGTAAACCATTTCACTCCTCATTTTACTTAGTAAAACCTCTAGAGGTTAAAACCAGCCTTTCGGCTGTTGACCTAAACAACAACAACAACACATAATTATAAATATTTCAGATAATAACGTAAATATTTTTAATCGCAAACGTAATTTGTTTAAATATCATAAGTAAACTGTAAACAATTTGTACTGGCCCAACTCTTGCTCTACGTGTTCACACAGTTCCACATAAAGTATTACATAACCTAGTCTTTCAACAAGGTCTACAAATTTTAGAGTACGCAAATGCCTACAACCTTATTTCAATGTACAAACATACAAATCATTAATTCATTTTAAAATATCTATTTAATTTGTTGTTGAAAATATTTGAATTATAAACTACTAGAACTAAACTGCAAAAACTCACTAAGCTATACTCTACAGACGCGTGCAACTAACTAAACAAATTGGTATGAATATAAATAATAAACAGAAAATCATATAGCAAACCAAATTAGTCACATAATTATGTCTGACAGATTATTAATATCAACAGTGAGACAAAGTGTAGTGACCGTGCGTGAGTCGTACATTACAGTAGCGATTGTATACTTTTGTGACTGTACTCGTGTACTGTCATTGCATGGTGAGGGGCGAAGGGTGGAGTAGATAAACACTGAAGTTGCTTGTGCCAATTCGAATTGAATAAGGTATATTACTGCCCATAACAGACAGGTGGAGTGTCAAATTATTTACACTCAATCTGTTTGTTGCAGGGCTAAAATAAATAGTTCTGTTTCTTATCACATGGTCAGCCAATTAAATGACTGAATCATTTAAGAACAGAAGAGGTAGAGGTGTAAAAGACACTAGTCAGAGTTATCTTCTCTGAAAGTAATGAATTTCACTATACAGCCAGACCCTGTGGTGAATGAAGTGTCATTTGCAGAGTGGAAAATATGTGCTTTTCAGAGGGCCTGGCATGCTGATAAGCGTAATTTTCCACTCGGTGAGGAAGGCAATGGTAAACCACCTCACTCCTCGTTTTACTTAGTAAAACCTCTTTAGGTTCACACCAGCCTTTCGGCTGATGACCTAAACAACAACATCTTCAGACTGTTGAACAGAGTATAGTGTGTACTCTTAGTATACGTACACTAGTATGAACAGTGAGCGCATTGCCTTTACAGACGGATTTGTATTTGTGTCAAGATGTTTTGTCTAGAATATTTTAAGTAGGATTACTCGAGAATGTTTTATAAGTAGGATTGCTCAAGCTAGAAAAGCCTTTGAATAGAAAAGCCTTTGAAATTAACAGCTTACTGACTACAAACATTGACTTACAGATAAGGAAAAATTTCTTAAAACATTTTTTTTGGAGTGTAGCGTTTAGAGTTATAAGGGAGTAAAACGTGGGTGATATGGGCTGTAGAAAGGAAGAGGATAGAAGCTTTTGAAATGTGGTGTTACAGGAAAATGTTAAAGATTAGGCGGGTGAACAAAATAAGTAATTTAGAGGTTCTTAGGCGAGTGGATGAAAAAAGACGTATATGGAAGCAACTTACCAGACGAAGGGATAGGTTAGTGCGGCTTATCTTAAGACAACCAGGTATTATTGGTCTATCAATATTGGAGAGTAATATTGAGGAAGTGAATTGTAGGGGGACGCAAAGGTTAGAATATATAAAGCAAAAAACAAAAGATGTAGGGTGTTACTGGTATGTTATGGAACAACTTGCGCAAGATAGAACAGCTTGGAGAACTGCATCACACCAGTCGAAAGACTGATGACCAAAATAAAAGAAATATTATAGCCAGATAAGAAACGTATGGGAGTTGTAAATTATCACAAAGAGTACTAAATATTTGTAACCCAAAACGGACATTCTGCTCTAATTGCATAATAACTGTGTTTTTGAATTTCTTGAGTTTGCTTAATATGGTTCTCGTGATCCCCAAAACTCAATCTCATATCTTCATACTGGTTACAGCTTATGAATGATATGTAAATGGTCGGTTTATTGCAGATACTAAATTTTGAACGTCTGTAAAGTAGTTTTTTAACTAAGATTAATAAGGATACTCGAAATGCCTATCTCCATAACGTTAATGTAAGGAACATTTTCTCAAAAACTGTTCCTGTACAATTATCCTATAATTATAATTGTATTATAATAATAATAATTATTATAATTATAATATAATTGTACAGTTATCCTGTACAATTTTTTTGTGGTTACTTTTCACGGTATTCTACACCCACGGAATAAGTATCATCTTTATTTATTGTTAGGAAAGTAAGAAATTGTTTTTTGAAATTACCACTTTTAAAAATCAATTTTCTTTTTGCCTATTAAAGTGGAAAATAATATTCGAACACATTTCACTGCAATATTAACTCAGTACATTGCAATTATGGTATAAAAAGACTGTGCGAAAAGTCATTAAAATCTGTTCACAGTTGGCTGAAAAAATGTTCTTTTAAGCCATAAATTGCTATATACGGGAAACAAGAAAAAACTAAAACAGAACACATTATAAATACTGAAAAATACATAGACCTCTAATACATTCCAGAATCATAATCTGGAAATTCCTCAACTGTTACATTTACAGCTGGTCTAATGCCAACGTAAAGTTTTAAAACAAAAAGATTTTTGGAATTAATCGTTTGTCATTCCAAAAATAATCTGTTTGTGCAAACTAGAAATGTTTAGAAAATAACGTAAGGTTTCAACTTATTTATGTTGCGTATAGAGGGGGGGGGGTATAAAAACTCCAAAAACTCCAACAAATGATACATCAGTGGATGCAGAAAACTCTGAATTTTAATAATGTGCAAATAACCAGATATGTGAAATTTTCAATTTTCTCCGTTCCGGGTACCCTTAAAAACAAATTAAGTTTATAAGACAATTTATGCAGTTATGAAATTGATTGACTGGTGGCAAATCTTCTAAAAGTTTCCATTTCAACTAATTTCTGAATCCATATTCGGTATCTTTTTATGTAGGTACAAGCAATATTTTACAAACGATTTCATTTGAAAAGTTCTGTGAATAATATTAAAATGTTTTCGGTATTATGATAAAAAAACAAATGAATGGTTTAGTAGCTAGGTAGAACAGTATTGGAGGTCGGGGAACGCTTTGTTATTCACGATTGTGAAATGCATAAATCAGCTTTAAGCTGACTGGACCACGTACTAAAGAGAATATGAAACAGAAGGGTAGGTTGAGTTAGGGTTTGGGAGCAAACGTGCAACCCCCCAAAAAAAACCACGGGTAAAGGGCATCGTACCGGACGTTTATTCCTTTTTGCCCCTTCCCATTCTATTATCGAGGTAACCTCTTTCTAGAAGATCGTGAAATATGCTTCAAGGAACCGACCACTGGACAAAGTATATAGATACCTTTACTTTTTCAACCCATCCTCTTTCTAAAATCTTTCGTGAACAACCTTTTTTAACAGGGTTGATTTCATGTAATCCGATTAAAACTTTTCTTACTTTCAAGCCTTCTTCTCTCTTTCGTTACCCTTCATTCATTATTGCTATTCTATGAGAAGATTTAATTAAAGAAATTTAAAAAGAAATTGTAATAATTCATAAATTTTAAATTAGCAAATTAAATTAATTTATTACATGAATCGTAAAACTGATGTTTCCTTTTTTTAAGTATATAGATTTTAAGATATAGATATAGGTTTGCTGGAATTTCTCCCACCACCTCCCCTCTGATTGGTCGCCAGAAGGCATAGACCCGGAGGCCGTTCCTAAGAACTCTTTATTTGTTCTTTTGTGACGGCGACTATTATCTTATACTAATATAAAGTAAGTTATAAAATAAAACTAATTCGAGGGCGAGTTAGAGCCAGGTCGGCCGACCTGGAGAGTGTGTACTGCTCGCCCTCTTGTCATGGATGCCTCTTGGGGCTCAAGGCCCCCGTCAGAAATTGGAATGTAATTGGTCCTAACAGTCAAAAATTAAGATATAAAGAATCAAAGAAAAAGTTAGGACCTAAAGTCACCTTAATTACCAGTAAGTGTTTGTCCATCATTAAAAATTTTCCTTGATCATCCTCTCCCACAGTAAATCAATCCTGTCCCGATCTCAGAAAGTAGGCCCACTAATTTACTGAGCTGGTGATGAAAGAGATGAATAAAAGTGAGAGAGGGAGTGTTGGTCAGTGAAGGCGAGAGGGAAATTAGGCTACGGTTCCCTTCGACGCCACGGTGACAGAATGTAAAGTTTCTAACCCTACATTTCCCTTGTAGTATTATTAAGTACACAGTTCCGAGGGAGGTGGAGGGTTCTTTGGTGATGTTGGATCAATTGGCCAGGTGGCGGGTTTTTGGTTTGTAGGCGGTTGCGGCCTATTTAAGGCTGGACGAGGACGCCTCAGTTGAGTCCAACACTACTTCCCCCATCGTGAGGGAGTGAACTTGAGTTTTTCTCGCCGTCTCGGATAAACAAAAAATTCCTCGGTATCAGCGAGTCGAGATACTATGACAGCTTTTATCTTTACTAAACTACATGACGGTAGAACGTAGCTACTTTGTCAAGGAACCCTCACACCGACCAAGTATGCACCTCGTGGCACAAACTCGAGCGTTCCGTAAGAGGCCAATTTTTCCCTTGGCCTTGAAACTCTAAGGTCAGCCGGCGTCTTTAGCCTCCCCCCCCCCTAAGAGCGGGGGAATCGTACAACAGATGGTTGCGCAATTGTACCTCCCCACAGACATAAATTATATAACGTAAATATAACGCTTCAAATATGCTTTAAACTCGCCGTGACCGGTGAGGACACAGATACCGACGTTCTTAATAAAACACTAGAGGCGTACCATCTCCCCTAGTCCGGTATGAATTTATACAGAGACCTTCACCGTATGTGAGGTGTCCCACTCGCGCTATATATATATATATATATATATATATACCCGTACTTGCCGGTAAAACCGGACAAGTAAAATCTGTATTGTAAAAGCGACCAAGGGGACCCCTGTCTATATTTGGCGTATATTGTGTATTTTGTAAAACATTTTATGGGAACACATTTATGTAGCCCTACCGCACCAATATATATCAAGTTAATTAAAATATAGAGTCATTAAAAAATGTAAAATGTACAGTTAAAACCGGCCACTTTGCAAAGGAGGCCAGAATAGGCGGTAACGAGACAACTCATTTGATTGGCTGCAAGCGACTGGCCGGTTAACATCGCATACTTCACAAGCGGCCGGCACACCGCTAAGATTTCAGGCGTTCAGTGTATATATTGTTACAATGTTGTCACTTAAGACTAGTAACTCCGCTGTTGCCAAATATCTGTTCAATATTAGAGAAGAGACAAAGTAACTAAGATCGCTTACTCTTCTGTCACTGGAAGACAGAACGACACGGCAATTATTGTCACCGTACTTCTCTCCCTCTCGCAGTATCTCCCCTTGTTATGTTTCTCAGCAACTAGACTAAACAAAACAAGGTACTTCCTTTACATTTCTGATCGCGGTAACATAATTACATTACAGTGTTATTTTTATTGCACGCCGCGATCTACCTAGCTATTTTATTTGTATTATGCGTTGTTAATTTTTTCAGTTGTAAATTGTTTCTTGCACTTTCTCTTTTTTATACAAAATGTTCTTTATATTAGGCCCTACTAATTTAGGATACCTTGTGTTAATCTGTTTTAGGCTAAATTTTTATTTTAGTTATATATGCAGCCTATTTTTTTATTTATCAAAACTGCAGTTGTTATCATGAAATAACAACTGAAATCATGATTATTTTTATTTTATGATAACATCTAAAAAATATACAAGTGTATACAGAGTTATTACTAAATCACTGGTAACTATTAAAAGTAACGGTGAAAGCAAAATCACTGTCACCGTGATCACGGTGACTGGTTGAAACGGTGAACGCTCTTCACTACTCAATATGCGCCCAAGTCTGGACTCGCAAGGGTAAGGTCCAGGCATAGCGATCGGCACACGGCAGGTACGGACAGATCTAAGCGCACTATTGCTAATAAATATAAATATATAAACTCAATTCATTACGTTGTTTACGGCTATGGTATAATTTTAATAGCTGCGCTTTGCAACAAAATTCAACTGTAACATGAAGAGTCATTTTTAGGCTTGGCTAAATGTTTTGCTAGAGGTGTTTTTGCAAAGGAAGATTATAATTCGATGACTAAACCGACAATGTTCGAGTACAAATAATGTTTGATTTTAATTATTACTTCTAAATACTACGCATATAATGGATGAACATTATAAGCTCAACGTTTAAGATCATGTATGGAGATAATTTATGTAAATATTTTCAGGCGGTAGAAAACTAAAATAAACTAAATAGTAGTCATAGAAACAGTTGTTGCAATATGTTTTTCCAAGATTGATAGACTTTTCATTTAAAATAACGTATTCTTCGACTGGGAATAATTCTGTCACTTGTCTTAATTGGTATTGCCATAAATATATTTGCAATATTTTAAAACAGGTGTTGTATACTTGTTACAAGCTTACAAGATTTGTATAGCCCTACTTCTGTAAAAAGTTACTAATTGTACATTGTACTTATTCACAAAAATCAAAATCTACCAACAATTTGAGGAAAGATTACTAGATTAGATTAGATTAATATGTTTATTATTTTAATACTCTGAATAAATAATAACAGTTATGATGGAATTTACAGCTGGCTATCATCAAATAACTGTTCCATATAGGCTAAATAGGCCTTCTTCTATTTTAAGGGCACGTCCATTTTAACAACAATGGATGTTCATTTCAATCATTAATAAATACCTATTTTATTCTTTCCCTATTTTTGTAAACATATAAAGTAGCCCTACGCATTGTGAATTTTAATTATTGTTGGAAATATATTAGTTTAAATAATTCTTCAAATCCAAGTGGGTTTCATATTTCTTTCTGTCTGATTTATACGGGCAGGCCCAGTGAGGTGTAATCCATTTATCTTTAGACGTTCATTTTGAACGTGTTCGTTCTAATTATTAGTTATAACTTTTAAAACCTGCTAAAAACCTACAAAATCTGAATTACTAAAATTTGGTGGCGTTTAGTCTTTGGATCTTAACTAATTTCTCAAATTTAAGAGACTGATGCTTCTCGAGTTTTCCTGGAAAGTACCGAGGTAACGGAAAAAACTATAAAAACTTCCAAAATTAAGTTTCCTGTATTGTAGCCTATTTTTATTTGATGCATTGACACCGACTGTTCTTATTAACATTAAAAACTGCTTGAAAAGTAAATTTAAATAGTGCCTTATTGTTATTCGTCTATGACCAGTTATTGTGTAGAAATTTGAAACTCGTAACCTTCATAAGGTTTTCTTATACAAAGCCAATTTTCTCCTTTTTCATGTTATTAAAATTCAGCTAATCCTGACTTAAAGAAAATGTTTATAGCATTCCGGGCAGCGATTTTCTTCCCTTAACAAACACAGCTTTGAGTGTTATAATAGGCTAATCCAAACGATGCCCGACTTCTGGCCAATAACAAAATCAATGTAATTACATCCTCTCCCTCTGAACCTAAACATTACCCGTGGAAAAAACCATTTCCAAGCTAATATTTTAAACTTCGCCATTCATAAAAACTTTACAGCCCCTATTCTACAACATGTTTTAATGAACTTGATTCTGACCATCTTTCGGTTATCATTAGTTTTCTTTTCCGACCCAACTTATTCTCCAATCTACCTAGACTTATCAACGGGAGAGTTGATTGGTACATCTTCAGTGCTAAACTAGATAATTGCCTCAGCACTCCAAACAATTTATACTCTGTCGAAGGTATTGATTGCTGTCAAACACTTTAACGATTGTTTACAAGGTTCAACCAAACAAGCAATTGTCCTCCGATGAGAATCCTACAGCTCACCAAACAGAAAAATGGAATCAGACGTTAGTGGAAAAGATATAGAAGTCCCGCCAACTTAAAGAGACGACTGAATGAGTTAACTCGCATAGTAAAACATAACTTAAGCTCGTATGATTTCGTTTTTGAAAGTGATACAGACAAGTGTAACGTGTTCATTTTAAGGGACTAGCCTCCGGATTTCTGTTTATAGTCCGTGGAATATGCCGAAAAATATTTCAAATCCGGACACCAGCACCAGACTTTAGGGGTCGATGAAACACATATCATAAAGGGGAGTATAAATCAGCCGGGAGACAAGCTCAGAAATCCATGTCATGAGCAATGACGTCATCAATATGACGGACAGAAACTTCAATAAACCACTGTAACTCTATAATTACTCATACGATTTTTACAAATAAGGGCTCATTTGAAAGATCTTTACACTACCCACAAAAAATGTAATTACATGCAGTATCATGAAACCCACGGTTTTTAAGTAATTTCGAAAATAAAATAAAAATTGAATGTAAAAATTTTAACCCACCGGGTTGGTCTACAGGTAAAGTCGTCGCCAAAATCATCTGTTTAACAGCTGATTTTCGGAGACGAAGTTTCTTGGTTCAAATCCTAGTAAAGGTAGTAACACTTTTATACGGATTTGAATACTATACAGTGGTTACCGGTGTACTTTGATGGTTGGGGTATAATTAACCACACTCTCTCAGGAATGGTCGGCCTGGGTCTGTACAAGACTACACCTCATTTACACGTCATACACATCATCCTCATCTCATTGGGTCATGGGGTTGCTTATTGTTCTAAATTGAACAGATTGCAACACATGAATCCGAATTGGCTTTTTACGCTTAGTTCAATGCTCAAACTCGTTTTCAAAAATTTTGTCTCGTTCTTGAGTTATGTGTATTTTTTGAAAATTATTTATGAGTATATATTAATATGGGGCACTTAAAAAAACACATCTGTTCGTTTACATTTGAACACGTAAAACGTAATAATACCCAAATATACAATGATCGGATATGGCCACTGATAATCTTCTTGCACTATAACAGATGACATATGTGTTTGTGCCCCATGTAAATACTCATAATTAATTTTCAAAAATACACAACTCAAGAACGAGTCAAAAATTTTGAAACGGATTCCAGCATCGAACTAGGCGTAAAAAAACTATTCAAATTCATGTATCACATAGTCACCTTTACTATTACTATTTAATATATCTTACCTTTAAGAAGCTACAAATTGATTTACAAATTTTATCAGAAAATGGGAAATGAAACAAAATGTGCCATACATTATAAATTTATTGGAGACAAAAACTATTTTACAAGTTGATTTTTCTTTTTAACCTGAAGTAATAATATAAGTTTTTATTTTGTAGCTCTCATTTAAAACCGCTAGATACCGCCAGATCATCGGCCATTGGGGAAATCACACGCTTAGACAATGAAAACGACTCTTCTTTAGGTCTTCCTCAAGGCCTTATGGAAGACTCCTCATCAGACAGGACAAAGGACCCATCTTCGGGTATTGGGGAAATCGCATGCTTAGACATTCAAAATGACCCTTCTTCAGGTCCATTTCCAGGCCTTATTGAAGACCCGCCATCAGATAGTACAAGTGTTCCAGGTTCAGTTCTCATTGATGATTTTTCCTCGAATTCTTTTCTTGTTGTGGTTCCTCCTGACTCAAATAGTCTAAATGTTAATGCTTGCGGCACTGATTCTCCTATTGACAGTATTTGTGATCCCGATGTTGTATTTCTGACACCTGGCAGCATAATTTCTGCTAGTACTGAGGATATTGTTACCCCATCGTCAAATTGTAATACTGAGAGTGATTTAAAAAGTACACGTAGATGTTTGTTTAGCAAAGATGTTAATAATCAAATTGATAAGCCTTTGAAGAAAAGAAAAAGGCGGGAAGACAAGCGGAACTATTGTGTATTCTGTGAAAAGCTTGTTCTTAAATTTCGTAGACATGTTATGAATAATCACAAAAGTGAACCTATCATTGCAGAATATATTGCATTGTTTGAAAAATGTCCTAATCAATCTAAAGATAAAAGAAGTAAAATGTTGGAATCACTAAGATTAAAGGGCAACCATATATACAATCAATCTTTATTACAGCAGTCACCTGATGTAAATGTCAGTCAGATTATACCGGTGAAGAGGCCACCATCAGGCAAGACTGTTACTTCTTCTGACTTTGTCACTTCCACATTATGTCAAGGCCTGTTTCTGCGGAAACATTGAATTCTGAATTTCTGAATTCAGAATTCTCATTTCATTGAATTTCTGTGGAAACATGATGAATTAACTACACTCGATCAAATCACAATGGTCAGAAGAAAATCAACTTTCTTGAAGGAATATGATCTGCCTTACTGTCCCCAAACAAAAGAAATTACTTCATCAATGATGGAAAATATATTTAAAACTTTAAATAAAGACACTATTGGTATTAAAGCCATGAATGATAGTTTATTAATTCAGGTAGTAACTGACTATTATTCTAGTCATCAGGCTTTCAAAGATAGGAACCAAGTTGCAAGAAAACTTAGAGATGGTGCAAAATTAGTTCACCAAGTTAACTGTATAGATAATGATGTCAAACAACTTATGGACATATTTAATCCCAACAAAATTGAGGTTGTTATTAAAGCTTGCAAAAAGATGTGCAACTTGGATGTTGAGAATTTGAATGAGGAGAACTCTATTCAAAATGTTATCGTTGGAATGAATGGGAGGCTATCATGGCTTTTAGAAGAAGGAGGAAAATGCTTCATTGATAACATAATTTGTGATAACAGCTTACTGGATGAAGAAAAAGAAAGAAGGAAACGTAATGTTCTAAATTTCCAAGAGTGTTTAAGGAGAAGATGGAAATACTGTATTTCAACAAATACAGAGCTAGCACGAAGAAGACTGAAAATCTTTAAAGCCACTGTCATGCCTTTAGATGACGACATAATAAATTTGCAAGTATGCTGAGGCAAATGGAAGTAAAATATCAATCAAAATTAAAGCAGGAGGTTACAATTGAAAGTTATGAAATGTTATGTAAAGTAACTATTTGTCATATTCTGACCTTAAACAGAAGACGCCCTTTTGAAGCTACACATTCTGATATTAATTTTTATTTGCAAAAGAAAGATGAAAGTGATTATTACTCACCAGAAGTTTTGCAGTCATTTGCTGATGAAGAAAAAGTGTCAATGAACGAATTAAAATCATACCTAGTTCCGGCTAAAGGCATTGATATAATAATATCTTGCAGAGAGCACCTACAAATTTCAAGTAGCAAATATCTTTTTGCTAGACCTGGTTTAAAAACACCATTTGATGGATCAGCTGTGATGAGGGAAATGAAGCTTCTATGTCCCAATCTCAAAAAACCACAGCATTTAACTGCTACTGGATTGCGCCACCATGTCGCCACAGTTGGACATGTCAAGGGTCCAATTTTTTCAAGTAAATTATGTAAGTTCATGTGTCACACTCAATCTGTACATGATAAGAACTACGTTGCGCCATTGTCCATTGTCCATTGAGGAGTAATTGGAAACTATTTAGCAGGCCTTCAAGGTACGTCATTAACAAATTACCAACATCAAATGGTCATGAAAGATATCACTAATGTACAGTCATCGCCAAAGCAAAGAAGATTAGAATACCCAACTCCTAGTATGAACGCTACTACTGAGGAAGAGGAATTCGATGATCCTTCATTTAATCCAGAAGAGGAAGTCGATGATTCTTCATTTAATCCAGAAGAGGAACACTCTACTGAAGAGGAAGACTGTTACAGTTCTGAAGCAAGAAAAGGAAGGATAAAAGTTGTAAAGAAAAAAAAGAATACTAGCAGTGTTAATAAAAAAAAAGAGATGGTCAGAAGGTGATAAACAGACGGTTGTTAAGTATTTTGCTGAGTTCATAGTAAATGGTAAAAAACCTGGACTTAAGTGTAAAGAATTCTTAGCGAAGAATAACCTATTACCTGGCCGGACTCCAGCTCAAGTTAACACGTTCATTGACAATGTAAATAAAAAGAAATTGAAACTATCCCATTCTATTTTAAGTATTTTAAAAACTTGATTTCTCAACACTGCTCAAGAAATTACAGAGTGTCTCATTGGCCAAATAACTATCAAGGAAAATGAACTCGCCAATGTTTGGAATTTTAATTTTTTTAATATTTAGGTTAGAAATTATTTTCTTATTGTTGTTTCCAATGCTACATGTATTTTATTTACCATTTACACTGAGAGTATAATGAAGCACATTTATCACCAGGGTTGGGTTTTATATTTTGAGCGGGAAATATTTTGTCAACTTATGCCTAGTATATGAATTTGTTGCGACTGAACAAAGTATAAATAATTTGCTTTTTAAAATATTCCGCTGCTTAAAAACGGACTAACTGTTTGCAAAAGAATTAAATGCTTTTACACCACCATAAATTAGAATTTTATAATTTTAAAGACCATAATCGGCAAATTTAATAGTCATTATTAATAAATACTATATTTAACTGATATTGTCCTATTTCTTAGGAAAAAACAGGATAATCATTGAAATAACTACCTTAACCAAGAACATTTTCATATATTAAAATATTTTTGTAATGTAACATTGTAGTAATACAAAACTAAACATAACATAATGAAAAGCACAGTTTTAAATAAGTGACCAAACAGTCAATGTATAAAGCCAATTAGGAATACTGCAAATAACATCAATTAAATCATTTCCATTGAAGACCGCTACCGTCATTCATTTGGCCTTCAGTTACGCCGTTCTGATCCTCATGAAAAGTAACTTTTTCCCGTAACCAAGTGACAAAAGGTCAGGGTGACTATGGCATGCCATAGACATAGATCTTACTCAAGACTGTGAGTAGCCCCGGATTGTAATTTTTAATTGGCTCAGTATTAAACGTGAAAAATACTATCACAATCCTAGCCTGTCATATTTAGTAGGATGCTGATTCATTCAGTAGGATAGAAGAACCTGCATTGCAAATACTATGAGCATTGTGCATTATAAGTTGTCCTCAATCCACGGCCTCCAAATTCTGCATTGGCAAGTTGCTGTAGGCACTTATTCGTCACAATACACAATCAGTACTAGATAGTGGAAACACAGTAAGGTAATAATTAGTAATACTGGCCTCAGACAAAAGCTTTTCATATTCAAATACATTAATAAAAATAACCTCAACATTTTAATATACTAATAAAGATAAAATATCGGAATGTAACTTAACCTAATCTAACAGCCACAGAGCAGTATAAGGCAGTTTTGAAAATCAGCATTTAAAATAAAAATGACACACTTAAATAAAAATAAAAATGGCACTTAGGTCAGGCTGTTCTAATTCAAAACCAACTTTAGGAAAATACACAAACACACCCAGCGAGATATCATTTGGATTCTCAGCCTTCACTTACAACGACTGTATACCACAACCAACGCAGACGTACAGTTTGCGAGGGCGAGCTTGTTATGTTATTGTTTGCAAATAACTACATGTAACAAAACATCTGACTTAAACGTATATTTCTATGACCTAGAATACATTAATTAATATTTTTGTATTATTATGACCTTCTTCATTCTATAATTATCAATCTTATTACTCGTTTGAATTACAAGACAATGTATGTTAATGAAATAAAATTTATATTATATTTAAAATTAGTTTGAAATTATTTACAGCGAAATTAAACATTACAATTGTTGTGTAAGTTACAAGTATTCCAGGTTTTTTTGATTACCTGGGAAACTAACCTAAACGACAAATTAGGCCTGTGTAAAGTAGTTAAAGAGTATAAAAAGTTACTTTTCATGAGGATCAGAACGGCGTAACTGAAGGCCAAATGAATGACGGTAGCGGTCTTCAATGGAAGTGACTCGCGATTACTCTGACAATCTGACAATGTACTTAAAGGCGTTGGGGTTGGTATTTAAAACACAAAATGATTAAAACAACCAAAAGTGTATTAGTTATTTTCTATAAGTAAATACAGTAGAACCTTTAAAGAAGACTCTCAAAGGGGTTTAGAAAACAGTATTGTTTTCAAATGTTGTATTATCACGGTAGTTTTGGCCAATAGTAGTGTTATTAAGGTTAGTTACTGGAAACTATAGAAACCTTTAAACAATTTGTAGTTCTAAAGTGTAATTTACTGTGTTCTTCTACTAAAACTACGCATGTACCAAATTGGATAGATAAGTTATTTTTTTCAGACATTATGCTGTTTAGGCAATGATAAGACAACGCATATTTGCAACAGTCACAGATATCATTTTTACCGAGGATTAGAAGGAGGAGGCGGGGTTTTCAAGTTTGGACTTAAATCTGAACGGTTGTTGTTCCTCCCAAAACATTGTTTCCGTTGAGTCACTTACCAAGGATGCTGTTAACACGAAGCTTGGGTTCGTGTTGCTGAGGTTGATTCCAAAAAAAATTGTGTTGTGTTAAAGAGACTCAGAGTTATGATGTGAACAGGGATAAATAGGTGTTATCGAAGTCTTTTAGATAAAAAAAGCTGTATTATGGAAGAACATTGAACACTGAGAGTTATGGTAATTTCAAGAGGATTTAAGAAATGCACCAGACGGTTATCAAGGTTGTCGTGTAACCGAGGTTCTACTTTATTATTTACTAAAATAATTAGGCCTATATCAAACACTGGCATAGAACCTGCCCCTGAATTCCTATTTACTCGCCTTCATTTTTCTGCTCAAATGCAAGAGCCAAATCTAGAAGCCTCTTGCCTCGACAAGGGAAATGAGTTTTTTTTGTGACATAATTTAATCTAAGAAAAGCAGACAATTAAACTTAAAACAAAATCAGAACAGATACAATAGTATAGCCTATCACATTTTTAAATGAGCATATTACATCACTTCCTTTCGCACTACATATCCATTATGTGCCCCCAATGCTTAAACTTTTTTAAATTGACTCTAAACTATATAAAACTAACTTTAATTTCTTATTGACTGAACTGATAATATAGTAAAATGTAAACGTGTAAATGTATTCCATTCCGTATTCTTTCGATCTTCTCTTATCTGACTCGGACATGCAGATAGGGCTACCATAACCTAAACTAATGTAGCCTAAACTAACGTAATGTAACCCAGCTTCAACTAAGTTTACTCCAGTAAACTACTATTTTACTATATTTGTCTTTTTTCTTATTATTAAATACAAACAGTTTCAATCACTGTACTATATAAGCCTGTTTGGGAAAAATTGTATTAGTGGCACATAACAGACTTTTACCCCGTTGAGTATGCAGGTTTGCTGCGATGGGGGTTCATAATTGTAAATTTTACTGTAAAAGTTTAAGGATGAAAGTCAGTGTTTATTGCTTCCCTTAAAACAGCTATAAGCTAGAGGGGTACCTATGTATGCAATACAACCAATAATATACATATGAAAATAAATTAATTTTGAAAATTAAAGTGTGCTAGATTAGGAAAAATACATTGTTAGTATGACCTATACAGCTAGCCTAGCTGTTTGATTAAAGGAAATTGGTGATATATAAAGAGCATTTAAAATAATCTTACTTGTCACCTTATGCAGCATGATGTGGCTTTACACCAGGTTAAGTTCCGTACATACATTAAAAATATTCTTTCTGACTAAATTTTAAGTTTCATATTCTTGGTTTATTTTCATGCACACTTGTCTACTTGAAAAAGTTTTCTACTAAGGAACTTCTTTTAAGTTATATAAGTTAAATGACCAACATCCCACCCTACGATATCTCATTTCTTTATTGAATATTATATAAAGAAAAAGTTTACTCCAAATTAAACCACCACTTTGCCACTTAGGAATAAGATTTAAAACCTCAAATTTCCAAATGAAAAAGTTTTTGTTGAAGAACCATTAATGGCAATTTATTTAGTGAATTTGAACATAAAAAAATAATCTCGTAACAACTGTTTATATTAACATTTCTGTGGTAAGTTACCATGATTAAGAAAAACATTCCTGAAATTGTTTTCCTAATAACAAGCTGCACAATAAAAAATATTCATACCGGTACCTACCATTATTACAGCCAACATGCGTTATATCTGGTAAATTTACAATACAAATGTGGTATGATTAAATGAAATAAAATATATTCCCACATTGGAACGCAACAATCTGCAATAAACTTTTAATAAAATAATTGAATCTAATTGAAAGTCAACCTGTATGCTGAACAGATCTGTTATTTTTATTATTATTTTATATCCAAAGGTTTTATTCTGAAATTCTTTTAGAATGATGGCCCCCTGTAAAGTGTGTAGGATGAACAAATAATTATCAAAGAAGATATTCATCAGATTATACAAATTTTAATGAAATGAAACTTAAGTTACTAATACATCAATTTAACAAATAAATTTATATTCATCATTTTCTATTTTACATTTAAACACAATACCATAACTGTTGTATATCATGAATTTTAATTAATAAAACAGAAGTTAATGTTCATCGCAATTATTTAAAAAAAAAAAGACTAAGACATAACATATGTTGATTATTATAATAAAATACCTGTGACCATTTGAAGTTCGTTAACACTGATTAACACGTTACTTTAAATTTAATACTTCATTAGTTTAGCTAATAAAATGCACTACATTATGTTATAATAATCCTTAATTTGATTATTTCTTTCAATAACAAAGCAATACAAATTTAATTACATGATTTCTATTAACTAACTGAAAATTACATATTCAAGTAAAGTACGTCAATACACCTCGATATCTGGATGCTGAGTGTTCGCTTACCCACGCTTGTCTTTCTTCCAACATCCCAAATCTCTAACATTAATCGGACATTTTAATCGTAAGAGCCAATCAGAAAATCTGATTCCTCTCCCACTTAAATTAATTCAAATTTTATACGTTACTCTTTTAAATATCCCAAGTAACGATATTTATCCCTCTTTCTTTCTTACAACATACTGTCTCTCTTCTTTGTCAGTTACTCATTATTATTGTTACTACTATTATTATTACTACATCCTGTTATTGACTTTATTACTGATTTATTACTTCCCTTTTCTAACTAAATTAATTTTAACTTATTTCTAACTTAATATTTATTTTACTGAATCTGATATAAAAAGTCACACTACACAAATATAACTTAAACCTCTAACCATATATAGCCACTTATCTTGTTCCCCAAACAAAATATATCTTAAGCCTATGCAAGACAAAATATTTTCAAGAACAACTAGTGACACATGCGGCATTCGGCACAGTTGACCAGATGTTCTTTTGTTTACATTTTCGCTCCTATCAAAGCAAACTATTCCTTTAATTTAGCCTATATTTTATATTGTTCAAATTTTAGAGAAGCGGTCCATTTGGTAAATGTGCATAATAGAGTAGGCCTACTGTTGTTAATATCCAGTAGAACTATACTTAACTTTATGTTTTTTAACTGAGAAATTTTTGAGAGTCACTGGTTTTGGTCGGAAACATTACTTTAAAAGGGAAAACAAACATTAAATATTTACAAAATACTTAGTGTGGGCGATTTCAAACTTCAATGGCAACTCGAAGTCTTGCAATAAAGAGATAAAGTTTTCAAGCAAAACTTGCACAAATACTGTCGCAATTTTCGTTTACATACAAACACCTGATAGTAATTATTATAGGCTAAAGCCACTTAACAAGTTTCATGAGTAGTCGGGGCCTATCTGTTTATAAAAGAGCAAGGAATCTTAAAAGTTGGTTCTCCTTGAATAACATTGGGTAATGAACAAAAGCCTACCAACTGCGTTTATAATTTTTAATATCTCATTAACCTATTGGCTTGAAGAGATATAATTACTTACTTGATACACTTTAAGATATCCTTCTAGATAATTCCAAAGCCAAATTATTTGTTTTCAAACTGAATTCAAAGGAATAAACTCACAGTAACCAACAGACTAATCAATCACTCAAAAGCAAATAATTGTTTGATTAAAGTTGAAGATATAAGTATAACACAACCTAAAAAAAATGACGTGGAGTATATGTACATAATTATAAAACAAGGTAAAATAATTAGTATTTAGCTATTACTTTCCAGATGGTTCCAGGCGAGAAGCATGGCCTGCGTTTTTAAGGTTAGGGTAACAGAGAAAGTAATAGAGAATAAAATAATGTAGATAGCAGCACAGTCAGGCAGTATACTGTATAAAATATCAGCGGTTAGCCGGCCTGGCCGGTTTAACTTATAGCTGGCCGGATTAACTTCGAGTGGCCGGTACATCGAGCAAGATTCACACACTCTGTCCGGGGTACCCCGCGTACATGTACATATATATATATGTTGACAAATAGTGAGTGGTGTATGTAAATTAAGGTAATTTAACTGTGTATGTTGTTCCACACACCTACATATAAGTTTATATATAGCTTCAATAATTCGCATATCTATTTTCATTATTAGAACAGTCTAAACATGTACATGCATGTACATAACATTAACTCATTTATACAGCACCTACCAACACCATCCTTTACTTTACCTCGGAGTATTATGTATAACGTAGTGGGTAATAACCGATTCGTCAGCTTATTGCCTGGGTATATAGGTACACTATATCGTGTTACGTATACAGCTGAACATCCAAGCTACCTCTACACCTAAGGCTTTAATTCAGTTTTATCAATTACTCCGGTTGTGTGCGTTACGACAGTATGTATTACGCGTTTTATTCGTACCCTAAAGTAAATCTACTGCGATCCTCTATACATAGTGTATGTAATTATGCAAAATTTGTACTGGTTTCGGTTTAGGTACATACATTTTGCTACTGCAAATATTCATTTAAATATTTAATGAACATTTAAAATGCATACGGAATATAATACACGGATTGTAATTCAAAAATATATAACGCGATGCACTTAATAAATATAAAATGCAATAAAATGCAAATTACGGGTGTATGAGTATACACAACATGGTTTTTGATAACTCCAATTTTCACTATTATTTGCTATAAAAACATAACTTACCACAACTAACATGAACACGGATTTATTTATAATTTTAATTTTTTTATTCGTAATTTTATTTATCTTTCCAAGTACGATTTATAATATTCATCAAAATATTGCAATGATTTCAAAACAAGGTTGTTCAAAGTATTGTAAATGCCTCTTGGTTCTCTAAAAACCGTGAAATCTACAAAAAACTTTTACTGAAAAATATAAATTTGGCATAAAGACTTTTAAATAATTGTGACAATGTAAAATTACTTAAGCTTCATCGTATTACTTCTCCGTATTTCACTGGAAATACAGGTTTTCAGACCCCCTGAACCGAAGAAAAAACATTTTCGAGCGATTGGTCTCTTTAGCAATTGTGTCTGTGTGTGAATAAAATATCTCAAGAACGAAATACCGTACAAAATTCAAACTAGGAAATAAGGTAAGGTACTACTAGGAAACCCAACGCGAACATTTTCATCAAAATAGCCCAATTGGAAGTATTAATTTATTTGTAAAATTTGCGATTTTCTCGTATTCGATTTTACGAATTTTTTTAAAAATCAACTTTTTACTACTTTTTTGTGTTCTACAAGATACGGTAAGTGCTATGATTGCTCAAATTCTTGGAAGAGCTTTGCTCTCGCGGTAAAAAAATGTTTTGTTAAGATTCCTTTATATGCATTTTAGGGCAAAAGCATAAGTTATACACTTTTAAAGTTGTGGGTAATTCAAAACCCCTCAACTTTTATTTTGTAACATTTTTTTCTATAATTCTTAATTCTTCAATTGGTGATTTTCTATATTTTGCTCAAAAATCGGTAAAACATTGGGAATTTTAAAGATAACAGCCTTAGTAATCTTGTTTATGTAAACAATTAAACCGTCCACGTCGATTTCAAAATTCCGACCATAAAGGAACTAACCGCGTTCTTCTATATTACTATATACGACTATATGACCATTCCAACCAACTAGTCCGTGAGCTAGCTACAAAGAAATTCCTAAGGTGAAAATTGAGCAGAGATCTAAATAATGAACAGCGCCCATACTTCTAATCAAGAAAACTTAAAATTCACCACCCGTTAAATTAAATATCATTATATGGAAAATGTGCAGCTATTTGTACAGTACCGTAATCAAAATTAAATACAAAAATAATTTGAAAATTGTTTTATGCAGAGTGATTCATAAGGTTCTCCCTCACTTTTACAGCGCATTATACTATGAAAAAATTCTACTATGACTTAACTTACATCAGTTTTCTCAGAATGAAATTCTTTAAAATATATGTTTAAAGATTTTATATATTTATTATCCATTTAACAAAGTTATTGCGTATCAAATGTAAAAAAACACAGGGTTTCATGCCCCAATTTTTCGCATTTAATCCAAAATTCCTCAAAAACTACTAAAGGTACAGTTCTGAAACTTATTTTATTAGCTTTTCCGGGTCAAAATACTTCATAAGAAACCACTTAATTTACCTGTCCAGAAGTTTACCATGGCTTTATTACTCTTTTTATTACTCTTTTACCAAAAAATTCCGAAATATTTCGCTAACTGTAACTCACGAAGCGTTTCCGAACTTATGATTATATAAAAAATTTTCTATTATTTTTAATACTGCAAGCAAGAAAATTATGATTATTCGATTACTCAAACAAGTTCTTCTTTAATTATATCAGAAAATCAAATTAAAATTAACATCGAAACTAAAATCATTATCTTGGAATTTATGATGTATAATTTTTACCATATTAATTTCCCTTAATTAAATTAGCGGTCAAAATAACATTATTCTTTTGTAACTCGGAATTATACCTACTGTAAATAATTGTAAACTACTCACAAAATGAAATAAATTGAAAACATCATAAATACAACAAAGCTCCTCTCTCAGTGTGACGTTTCATTACAATGAATGCACAACGATATATTTCAAAATGATAAAAAGTGGGATAATCCGAATATGAAACAAAACAACGGATGGATAAAATACCTGGGGATGTTTGCATCGAAGCTTTTACAATATACACATACATTAATAAAATGTTATTTGTATAATTAAAATAAATAGCAAAATACAATAAAGGAATATGAAAATGATATTGGTTGTTTGGGTGGGTTTATTATCTAAAATATTCATTAATTACTTATTAATTAAAACCTTATTATCTTTGACATTTTATTACCTTTAAGAGATTTAATTAATATGTTGAAACAAATATTATAAAAATTTAATTACACTGTTAATATAGATAATCTAACTGTTACTTTCTGTTGCCTATATGAATATATAGAAAGGTAAGGTAAGGTAAGGTACCTATATTTTTATCATGTAGATTTTTCGAAATCTAGTTTTCACCGGATCTACTCGTTTTCAGACACCCTGAACCCAAAAAACATGTTTTTAGCGATTTTTCTGTTAGTGTGTGTTTGTGTGTGAACAGAATATCTCAAGAACTGAACATTGTACGAAGTTTAAACTTAATACTTAAGTTAAATTACTAATAGATGACCAGACACGAACATTTTCATCAAAATCAATCAACCGGAAGTAGTAGTTTATTCGTGTCATTTTCACTTTTTTGCGAATTTCTTATAAACGGCGGCTACGATTTTTTTTAAAATCGCCTCATTTACTACATTTTTTATGCTCTATAAGATAGAGTAGGCGCCATGTCTGCCGAAATTCTTTGGGAGGTTGTTCTCTCTAAAAAAATGTTTCTTTTTTAAGATTGCGGCTTTAATAAGCATTTTAGCAAAAAAATGTATATAAAAAAACTTGTAGACAATTTAAAAACCTGCAGCTTTTATTTAATAAATTTCTTTGTATAACGCTTAGTTTAGCGGTAATTAGCAATTTTCTGTTTTTTTTTTGAAATTGTGTAAAAAAAATCTATTTTTAAGATTTCAGCCTTAGTATCATTTTACGACAAAAGTGTTATAATAATTCAATTTATAGGAAATTAAAAGATCTACAATTTTTATTTAGATCATTTTTCTGTACAGAACCTAGTTTAGCGTGAAAGAGTGATTTTTCGTATTACCAAGCCAAACTGAGGTTCATTACATTTTGCATCATTCACTCATGATTAAAATAAGGTTATGTGTTTTGAGGTTAGTATTTTGTTCATTTCTAATGTTTTATTACTAATATTTGGTTATTTTGTTTATTATTCGCATTGGCAAGAGAAAGTTGTGTGAGTCTTTCACACCAATTTTTTTACCTTCTCTTGCCTATATGAATATATAGGAAGGAAAGTATTGTTTTCATGTCGATTTTTCGAAATCGAGTTTTCACCGGATCTATACGTTTTCAGACCCCCTGAACCCAAAAAACATGTTTTTAGCGATTAGTCTGTGTGTGTGTCTGTGTGTGTGTGTGTGTGTGTGTGTGTGTGTGTGTGTGTGTATGAACAGAATATCTCAAGAACGGAACATCGTACGAACTTGAAACTTGAAACTTAAGTTACATATCACTACTGAACCCGACACGAACATTTTCATCAAAATCGGTCAACCGGAAGTAGTAGTTTATTCGTATAATTTTTCACTTTTTTGCGATTTTCTCAAAAACTAGTCCTACGATTTTTTTAAAAATCAACTGGTTTACTACATTTTTTATGCTCTACAATATAGGGTAGGCGCCATGTTTGCTGAAATTCTGCTTGAGGCTGTTTTTACGTAAAAACATTTTCTTTTTAAGATTGCGGCTTTAATATGCATTTTAGCGCAAAACGTTATATAATAAAAGTTGTAGAAAATGTAAAATTCTACAACTTTTATTTCAAACATTTTTTTTGTATAACGCTTAGTTTAGCGGTAATTTGCGATTTTCTGTTTTTTTTCTCACGAAAACGTGAGAAAAATCGATTTTTTAAAGATTTCGGTCTTAGTATGCATCTTACGACAAAAGTGTATATAATTAAATTTATAGAAAATTAAAAGATCTACAACTTTTGTTTAAAGCATTTTTCTCTACAGAGCCTAGTTTAGCGTGAAAGCGTGATTTTCCGTATTTTTAAGCCAAACTAAGTTCGATTGTCATTTTGCGTCATTCACTCATGATTAAAATAAGGTTATGTTTTTGAGGTTAGTTTTTGTTTATTTCTAATATTTTATTAATAATGTTAGGTTTATTATTAATTATTTGCATTGGCAAGAGAAAGTTGTGTGAGTGTTTCACACCAGATTTTTAAGTATTACATAGAGAATACGCTTACCATTTTTCTAAAGTTTACCTCTATCAGCTGGTACAGAGTTAGTAGGCCTATTGTTCGCTTTAGGTAATCATCTTTTTTTACCCCTGAGATTTTCAGTGACCGAAATCTGATTAGTTTAATTAATATATTCATCACTTCAGGTAAATATTTACCAATATTGCAGTTCTCCATGTTATGGAAATGTTAAGGGATAATTAGCGATAAGTGCTTGAGAGAGTGAATCAGACTATAAGAGCTTTCAAAATTATGTATAGAGATTTCTTTTTCTTAGTTAAAATAAACGTGATTAAACATTTAAATAAATTATCTGCACGTTTATTAATACTAGAACGCAGCAACTTCACTGTAGTTCTAATATGTAAACTGCGTTTCACTGTCTTAAAATTTATCCAAGAGATTTGCAAAATTACTTCTAGGATTCGCACGCGTTCTAGTTGTCAGAAATGTGTACTATGTAAATGCTGCATAAGATTTAGTCTCACTTAGATCTTTCTCTGCTAATCTTGCTGCTTAACTAAATCCTGTTTTGCAAATTTGTAACTTCCGTTGTACCATTTGTCCTATGTACTCATTTTCTTGTATGAATTGTTAAATTTTGTACAGTTTTCTTAAGGGCTGTTCGAATGTCTATTCAACATAATGTTTACTTATGGACACATTATCTTAAAAAACTGCAACACCTAGAACTATATTGTGACACTTATCTCTAAAGTACGTTTCGGGATCTGGGTAAATTAAGTAATTAACGTACTGAAATTTATTGCAGCTAAGAATTACAATTAAATAAGTGACTAAAATCTACAAGTATATTATCAATTAACCCTTTCAGTGACGAAACGACATTTAAAAGTTTGATGTAAAGTGCCATTTAATTTACATAAGGATGAACAAAAAGAGCCAGCCCTTATTTCGAAAACTTGCAGGCGTAAGCCTGCCATTGCCGACCAAAATTTCAACCTTACAAAAAAAATTTCCAGTTAAATATGGACTTTTATTGCGTTCATAAAAAAATCGTTCTAACACTAAAATATTAAGTCCGTAAGTTATGTATAAAGTGCCAACGTCCGGATAACCGAACATTTCCAAAAATACTTTTAAACAAAATTTAATGGAATAATGTACTTTGAAACCGCCTCCGTGGCGTAGTGACTAACCTTACTACCTTACTTACTGCCTTACTATTTGTTTATTATTACACATAATATTTTTAACTATTTAAGAGCTAGAACAATTGACGTAACTTCAGCACAAGTTGCTTTCGTTTCGTCCATATATGACTTCTCCACGTCAGTCTTCGATCTACATGCAAACCCAGATATTTAACTTTCTCCTTCTGTGGGATTACTGTACTGTTCAAGCTGACCACTGAACATATTGGTTTTTTTAATGTTGAGTTGACTTATCCTCATTAATCTTCACTCTCCAATTCTTACACCATTCATGAATGTTGTCAAGATGGGTTTGTAACTTCTCCGAAGCACATGTCAGAGAAGCGTCCGTCACTAAAATCGCTGTGTTATCTGCGAACGTTGCCGTTATTACAGATTCATGTTCTGGAAGATCGGCTGTATAATACGTATATAAGAATGGGCTCACTTAAATTTATACAGTATAGGTACACTTGATAATAATTTATTTTTCGGCCGCATTGGCGCAGTTGTTCACATGCTCGCCTCTCATCATGTGGTCCTGGGTTCGAATCCCACTCAGGCAGGCATATTTTCATACGTTACAAAAAATAATTTCATCCTCCATTGTACGGTAGTTACACCCCAACATCGTCGCTAATGACCGTTGTAGTTGATGCGACGTTAAATAAATAAATTTAAAAACAATTTATTTATTTCTTCAATATATATTCAAAAAATTTCCATTGTAGACCACATACAATCACAATTGATGGGAAACAACATCAAAATTAGTAATAAAATGCGTAAAACATAGTACATCTGGTGAAGTTTAGCTTGCAATTCTACTTATAGTAATCATCCGAAGCCGTTTTCCAGAGCAGAGTAGTTAAATCCTGAAACGGCATTCCGATTTTGAGATTAGGAAGTGTTTTTAACCTCTTTGAATTCCCCACTCTGCAGCAGATTTGCTTCACTCTGCAAGCTCGTTGCTAAATCTCACGGGCTGTACTTGCTTAAATATTAGCGAGAAAGTTTGTCTACTTTACCATTTAATTTATTTAATCAAAAACAACAATGAATATTTTACAATATTTGTATTGATACTGTTTAATTTTAACCTAAATTTTATTGAAACTTTTGTTTGAATATTCGAAAATAATTACATAATTACATCCCGAATATTCATCCCATATTAAAGCAGTTAAATTAAGACGTACATCTGTGAACATCAGGGAATTCGATAAATTAAAAGGTATAACGGAAATAAATTAGGAAATGAATCAGAGTTCAAGAAATTAATCATTTAAAATGAAGTTTTTCAATTCCAGCTAAAGAAACAAATAGCAAAAGTAACTTCCTTTTGTTTCACCTTAAATTCCGTTGAAGACATAAAAACATCACTTATTTTATTTCAGTCTAAATTTAAAATCATTGAACTCAAGCTTTTGTACTAAGAGATGAATGACGCTATTTTAATGGCTTAACTTTAGTAAGCATTTTTAAAGTAATTTTTTACGTTTGGAACGTAGAGCGCAATGTATTTTAACTTACATTCTTACAAAGTACTTGAGTTTCCTTTGCGATATATTTTCACTTGCAAGATGAATACACTAGCTTAGTTCTTTGTTATTCTATCATTTGTGTTAGTTCTGTTCTAAAAAGTATAAAGTTGTTCCTGTAAAATATAGTTGGACTAGCGCTAATGTATGAAACAGACAGTCTTACTGGTATATCTCAATATTTACTGTGACAAACAAATATTTTTCTTAATGTTGTTGTTACTGCTTTTTTTATTATTTCTTTCTTACAATGGCCTGGATTTTTATACTTTTAATTTCGATAAAATGCATTAATATTGCAATTCATTTAATTAAATAGTTCGTAGACTGAATCAAGTTTCATTTATTTTTTATTTATTTACTCTGACTCCAATACACTTTAACAAAAGATTCAATCATATTATTACGTTGATTGTTTCATAAATTTTTAGAAATGAAACACTTTTATTAAAATCATAAAAAATTCCTGGTAGTTATGTTATCCTTGTTGAACGTATTCGTATTTTTAAAAGTATCCTTTCCTCCTCCTCCTCCTCCTCCTCCTCCTCCTCCTCCTCCTCCTCCTCCTCCTCCTCCTCCTCCTCCTCCTCCAGAAACATAACTATTTTATTTGTAGCCCTTGGAACTAGTAGATCAAGTACAAATATTAACAAGCCATCTCCGTTATGGGCAAAATATTAATCTTAACATTTACGAGTAACAAATGTATCAGTTACGAATTAAACAAGATGTCCTATCTTCGGTTCATTTACTCATGATAAACCACAAATTTCATATCGTCTGGATCCAAGAAAAAACATTTTATCCTCTGAAATAATCAGAAGATCATAACGAAGCAACGCTGCTGAGTGTTGTCTTCTTCAAGATTACATCATAACCTATTAATATTTTATACGAAACATTTTGTTAAACCGTTTTTAAATACTAAAAAAACCATAAGAAATAAAATTGTACTTATAAATCTGGTGTGAAACACTCACACGATTCTCTTGCTAATGTAAATAATGCCCCAAAAAAAAATCCTTATTTACAGATTTTCATTAAAATTCATAAAATCATTAATTGCCGCTAAAGTAAGGTTTTTAAATGTTCTACAACTTAAATTATATTAACTTTTGCTCTAAAATGTATAATAAGGCTGCAATCCAAAAAAAAAACATTTTTTTCTGCAAGAACACAGCCTCCCCAAAATTTCAGCAGACATGACAGCTATCCTCTCTAGTAGAGCATATGAAATGTAGTAAAAGAGGCAATTTATAAACAAAACCACATTAGCCGTTTTTGAGAAAATCGCAAAAAGTAAAAAATTACACGAGTAAACTACTACTTCTGGTTGACCGATTTTAATGAAAATGTTCTTGTCGGGTTCCATAGTTGTAGGCCTACCTAATTTAAGTTTCAAGTTTCAACGTCATACGTTATTCCATTTTTGAAATATTTTTTATTTCACACACACACACACACACACACAAACACAGATCAATCGCTAAATAAACATGTTTTCATTTGGTTCAGAGGGTCTGAAAACGTGTACATACGGTGAAAACTCAATTTCAAAAAATTGACATGAAAACAATACATTCCTTCCCTATTAATATAGGACAAGAGAAAGTAAACAATTATTACAATACTATTTAAAAAAATACTTTAAATTCATTAGTAAAAGCGTAGAGCTCGGCATCAGTGGCAGAGGACTCGCATGAGAAGAGACAAGGCAACACTCAATCATCTGTCAAACCGGTTGAAGAAAGAACTTGCACTGTTGAAGGCAGAGCGATTTGACGCATTTACAGCGGATCTGACTGAAAGTGATGGGTCCCTTTGGAGAGCAACGAAACGGTTCCTTAAAGAGGCGGACGTATCTACCCCTTTACAACGGGTAGACAATTCGTGGGCGAAGTCAGAAAAAGAGAAGGCAGATCTTTTTGCAAACACTCTGGAAAACACATTTTATCCTCATGCAGATGTTGAAGATGTTGAATTAACGCATCATGTGGAAGACTGTTTAATTGCTTCATTACAGCTATCTTTACCGCCTGTCCCATTTCGGGAACATGAAATAAAAGAGGTTATAGAAAAATTACCAAGGAAGAAGGCTCCCGGGTATGACTTAATATCTGCGTGCGTTTTAAAAGAACTACCGTCTTCGACCTTCCGGTATCTTATGATATTATTCAACGCAATAATTCGGCTGGGTTATTTTCCTTTACAATGGAAGTTTGCTATAATTGTTTTATTTCCTAAACCAGGAAAAGATCCTCATGCTTGCACTTCGTACGGACCTATAAGTCTACTCCCCGTTTTAGGAAAGGTTTTCGAACGTCTTCTGCTTCCTCGAATACTACTTCATTGCACTGAATCCAACACGATCCCACCACACCAGTTCGGGTTCCAGCAGGGTCATTCTACGATCCAACAACTTCATCGAGTCACTGATTTCTTAACGGAGAGTTTGGAAAGAAAGCTCTACGCCACTGGAGTATTTCTTGACATAAGTGCTGCTTTCGATCGGGTGTGGCACGCCGGTTTACTTTATAAGTTAAAAGAAATCCTCCCAGACTCATATTTTCTGGTAATGAGGTCATTTTTAGAGGATAGATTCTTTAAGGTAAAAGTAGGAGATGCTTTTTCCAACACCCATAAAATCAATGCCGGCGTTCCTCAGGGTTCTATCCTTTCACCTGTTCTTTTTACAATCTACACTAGCGATATGCCGTTGAAGAACAATGCACTTATTGCAACATATGCAGATGATACTGCCATTATTGCAAGAAGTGAAACAACAGAAGGAGCGTCAAGAAAGGTTCAACAATATCTGAACGACCTAGATACCTGGCTTAAAAAGTGGAGGATAAAGGTTAATCCTGGAAAGTCCGTCCAGGTCACCTTTACCCTTCGTAGAGGCAGCTGTCCGCCGCTAACCCTTGGTGGGGTCAACATACCAACTAGAAACAAAGTGAAGTACTTAGGATTATGGTTAGACAGGCGCCTGACGTGGAATGAACATCTGAAAAGCAAACGCTTATTACTAAACAATCACCTCAGATGTTTGTTCCACCTAGTTAAACCACGTTCTCGTCTACCACTGAAACAAAAAATTACAATTTACAAGACTTTGCTGAAACCTCTCTGGCTGTACGGAATTCAGATTTTTGGTGCTGCTGCTCGAACCAGTTTAAACAAAATACAGGTATTTCAATCAAGATATTTAAGGCTTGCCACTGGAGCACCTTGGTATGTGAGAAACGACACCCTTCATTCTGTTCATTCTGACCTTCGTATTCCCTACGTAAAATACGTTGCACGACAACTTTATCAAAGTTTCTTTGATAAATTGCAAAATCATCCAAACGATCTCGCTCGACAAATGGCCATTCAAAATTTTCCAAATTTTCGACGACTTCGCCGGCTATGGTGTAGGGATCTTCTTCGATAACATTCTGTTACCGTTCTTCCATTATCTTCATTTCATTATCTTCAACATCACATCTTCTTAAGTTCGTCACCGTTGGGTTTTCATTTTCATCAAGATCATCTCACTCATAGTATGATTACGTCATCCTGGAGGATACACTGCTGAGTGTGACCCCTCCTTCCACGCCTAATAATGACGTTCATCAAATCTAGTGATTGTGCTTTAATGTATAGTATAGTGTTCTAGATTTTAAAATTAAAGACAAAAAAAAAATTCATTAGTAAAATAACATAGAATTAACTCTCACTTGTGGTTAAAAACACTCACTGCTGCCAATAGCACAATCGAACGAAACGATGAATATCAGATGTCTATCGTTCTTGGTACAAATATTTAGTAATATCTAAAAAAATAAAAATTACTATTAGAAATTTGTACATCGTAGTTCATGGAATAGGCCTAAAGTTTGTAGGTCTTTTCCGTTATATGTATGCCATTATTAAATCCAAATTCCCTGAAGGGTGCAACACTTGTTCATTTCTCCCACTCTCTCCCTTACTGAACACTCATACTGAGACAGACACACTCAAGCAAGTCTACACACGTCCTTCCCAGTCCCAGTATAATACTATGCTACACGTTCTGTTGTTTTATTTCTTAATTTGATTGTTCTATTTTGCTATTACTATATTACTATATTTTTTAATTATTTGCATTGGGAAGAGAAAGTCGTGTGAGTGTTTCACACAGACTGTTTTAGTTGTCACATCTTCTAGAATTATGCAATGACCACCTTTCCGGAAGGAACTCTGCCACATCAGAGCTTTGTGCAGCTACGGGATGAAGGGGACAGACGAAGTACTAGACTGCTACTACGTCATAACACTGTACTAATCATATTGCTATTAGCTAGGCAGTAGGCTGCCTAGTGCGGTAACATACATGGGTGTTGTTTTGACTATTCGCGGTAGACGGCGACACCGAATATATGTAGGTTGGATAGTACCCTTGACTATTACAAACATAGTACTAGTAAAACGTCACTACTACTAACGCAATCTCTCACAGTAGTAGTGACGTGTAATGCATTCCTCTCAGCTGCACAAAACTTTGGAACGGGCAGTAGTATAAAATGAAACCTTGAACCATTCGAATTGGCACAAGCAGGTTCGGTGTTTATCTACTCCACTCTTCGCCCCTCGCCATGCAACGACGGTAGTCACAAAAGTATATAATCGCTACTGTAATGTACGGCTCACGCACGGGCACTATGCTTTGTTTTCACTGTTGTTATTCGTAAATCCGTCAGACATAATGATTGACTAATTTTTTTCATATATAAATATGATTTTCTGTTCGTTATATTATATTGAGACTAATTTGTTTAGTTAGTTGCGTATGTCTGTAGAATATAGGTTAGTGAGTTTTGCAGTTTAGATCTTGTAATTTATAATTTAATATTTTACTGGGACAATTTTTTTCTCATTATTTAAGAAATTCACAATCTGTTAGTACAATCAGTGAATGTAATAACAGAAAATTTGAAAAAATCAACACAATAAAAAAACGGAGTGGAGACATAGTCCAGTGACAGCGCTCCGTCATGAATAGATAAGTGCAGCATTTAGATCATTGTAATGGATAGTCTATTACGGTACTACGTTAATTGATGAGATCCCGGCTCCATCGACAAATTAAATACATACCTATTTTAAAATGAAATAATTATTTGTATGTTTGTAAACTGAAATAAGGTTGTGGGCATTTGTATACATTAAAATTTGTAGACCTTGTTTAAAGAATAGGTTATGGATATACTTTATGCGGAACTGTGTGTACACGTAGAGCAAGAATTGTGCCAGTTCGAATTGTCCACAGTGAATAATAATTATAACTAACTGTGAAATCGGAGTGGAGTTGACATTACGCAGGAATATTGATAGTCAGATTGACGCGCTAGACACAGGAGTGGGAAAAATGTGTAACCTTTCAGGGAATTCGGATTTGATAGTGACATAAAGGAAACGAAAAAACCTCAGTTTATTTTTTAAAATATGCATAATCACTCTAAAATAATCTAATTGACACTTTATAGAGATTACAGATTTTTTTATGAACAGAATTAAATTCAATCAGGAAAATCGAAAAGATGATAGCGTTCTAGATGTTTACCTTCTTCTACGTTATTCGCAAGATTTAACAAAAATATTACGTGATTTGAGAATCTAGAAAATTAATTAAAATCGTGTGAACTGAAAACAATCATTTCATCTTAAAGCAGCAAAAAATTAAGAGTCAAAAATAATTTTCAAAAAGAGATTAAAAAATAATATTTTAGAGATCAAATTGCAAGATAAATGGTAATGTTTACAGTCGGGTATGAATTGTGCAGTAGTAATTTTTTGTTGAAACAAATTATCTGTGGGTCTATTGGGAATGAATTGAATACCAAGTAGCCTACTCATTCTGTATTATGACCTCATACCATCCCAATTAGGCCGATTGATAAAAGCCGCCTGGCACGACCTATACCTGTTTTATTGGAACCGTATTAAATGAACTGTACTGGGAGCGGAATATTTAATGACATGAGCTGTGTTAATATTTCATGTCGTAACATCACGCTAACCGGTCAACCCAGCCACCAATTCAATTGGAGTGAGTCGATTTCACTTTGTAAAGATACAATCATAATTTTGTCGACCTTTAATTCATACATTTCTACATACTAGTTGACATAATGATCATGATCCCAATAAAATCACCTTTAATCCGTCAACCAAATAGATTCTTTTTATCAGATTCCAAATGTTTAAAACCTTTCGAATTTAAGTTTAAACTTAATAAAAGTTTAAGAATTTAATTTAAATGAGGCAATAATGAAATGTTTAAGATTCATTCATTCAGCTGGCCACAGACGTAAACTTTTATTGGTAAACTTGAGTACGTTTCTGAAAAACTGTGTAAATAACTGTGTGCTAATGGCTTTCGTAACGCGCCGGATTTGACTGTTACAGATATTTGTGCGGTTAAAACCGTGGAGAAATCTCTGTTACTAATGTTAGCAAGAGTGTTGCACCACCACGTCCAAAGCTGTACCCAAGTCTGTTCAGTTCGGAAGAACAGTAACAGAAAAAATATTTTTTCAACATTAAGAAATCTTAATGTTGCTGTTAAACGTTCCCTAGGGGTAATTGCTTTTCTGATAATTTTGTATATTTCTTTGTAAGATTATTTATCACCAGCGATAACAAAAAATCGAAAGTGTTTGCATCCATTCGTAAATTATTTTGAAAATCGTCTGGCTCATTACGTCTTAATTCTTTTAGTAGCACCATGTGGCCAATACGAGTTCTCATGTTTAACCAGTTTTTAACCCACTTAGATCGTACTCTCAGTGTATTTTTTTGTAAAATACATATGCAGTATAGCGTAACATAAACGTAACATAAAACTAGCAGATCGTGAAAAAATAATTTAACACTCCACCTATATGTTATGGGCTCGTATTCTGTGCTATGTTATACTTTTCTCATCGATTACCTGGATTCACTTTTAATAAGTTAAATTTTGTTTGTAATAAAAGTATTGTGTTCATAAGCTTTAAAGTGGTTTTACTCAAAATTTTGTCGTATGGACATTCGTTCTTTTACGCAAACATTAGTTTCATAATAAACTAGGAGGGTAACAGAATGGTGGCTCAGAACAAAAGGAAGTAACCCAGGAAGATAAAAATGATATGGAAGGACATGTTCAAAAGATAGCAGGAATTTAATATGTAGATGATGTAGATTTTAGAGGAAGGATAAAACAAGATGGACGCAGGTTGAAGGGAATACCTAGATACGGAGTAAAAGGTACTGGAAAAAATACTACCGAGCTTCAACGAACATTGAATTGAATTTTTCTAAAGTATATTGGATAAATCAACTATAATCCGATAACATATTCTGACATTTATACTGTTTGAACTGTTCAAAGAATCAGGAAATAGTGTGTAAACAATAGTCTTAAAAAGGCTATAAAATTCTATTACTGTTGTAAAAGATTTGAGTATGGTGAAATTCGATATTTATTTTTCTTTTTTATTGGAAATATTAATCTGAAATGTTTTCTGTTTTTATTTATTTTTGGAAACTGTTATATTTTAAACAACCTTCCAATTTTATCTCCTTTTTTGCTGGAAAAAATAATGTCGCACATAATTATTTTTAAGTGTTAAGAACTAGTTATTTACAATCAGTTTGACAAAAACTTATAGTAAGTATGATAACAATTTTATTATATCTTGATGAATACAGCACTGAGCAAAGTTTGCTTCCGTGTTATTTTTTATGATCAGTCTCTCAACTGGTTTAATGCAGTTCTCCAAGCTGCTATCTTGCACAAGTCATTTCATATCTACGTACCTGTAACACTCTGCATCTTTTGTAATTTTCTTTAAATACTCTATTTTTTGTCTCTCCCTATAATTCACTCCCTTAATGTTGCCCTCCATTATTTTTAGACCATAACCTGGATGTCTTAAGGTATGCCCCACCAGCCTATACCTTCTGGTAAGATGTTTCCGTATACTTCTTTTATCCACTCGTCTAAGAACCTCTAAATTACTTATTTTGTCCACCTACCTAATTTTTGACATTTTCCTATAATACCACATTTCAAAAGCTTCAATCCTCTTCCTTTTTACAGCCCCTACCACCAACGTTTTACTTCCATATAATGATATAATTCAAACGTAATCTTTTAAAAAAAATTTCTAATTTTTAAATCAATATTTGTAGCCAGTAAGTTGTTTTTCATTTCTAAGGCTTTTCTCTTGAGCAATTCTACTTTTGATATCACTTGTGCTTCTACCATCCTTTGTTACTTTACGCCCTACGTTCCGTGTCATCTAGAATATAACACGGAAGAAATTTTGGGAGGTTCAGTATTGAACAAACAGGCTGTAAAAAAGTACGACAGCCGGGAAAGGGTTTTATGTTCATTAGATATTTTTTCTTTAGAATTTTGTGTAAAATCATTTCTCAGATTAAGGTGTTAATTTGTATAATCAATCTATTCATTTTTTTTGGAATAATTTACCAACTTGAAATATACTCTAGTTATTTCATAAATGTGGGAATTTCCTTACCGAAAGACATTCAGCATTGCTAAACTTATGAAGGTTAAAATTTAAGATAAATGCACAAAACCCTTATGGTATATTTTAAAATATTTTCATAAAGTTATAAAATATAAAGATAGAACCAATTAAAATATTACAAAGGCAATCGGGAGTAATTAAGAAAAATTAGCGAATGATATTCAGAAGATGATGAATTAGAATTGTAAATTTTATCAGTTAGAAAGATAATAGGCTTAAGTTTAACTTTTCAACTTCATTTTTAAATGTAATTGAATTTTAAAAAGTTACGCCATTTTACCAAAGTTAAATTAGATTTAGAAACAGTGAAATGTTTCATTCATTAGAAATTACCACTTAATTCAACTTCATTTAAACTACGAAAATTTTAACAAGAAATTGGATACCACAAGAAATATTTGTATCTGTATGTTGAAGCAAATGACCTAATTACTTTAACTCATTAAATTATAAATAAGTAAAAATCTGGTGTGAAAGACACACACAACTTTCTCTTGCCAGTGCAAAAAATTAACAATATAACCTAACATTAGTAATAAAACATTAGAAATAAACCAAAAAACTGACCTCAAAAAACATTACTTTATTTTAATTATGAGTGAATAAAGCAAAATTAAAATCAACCTCTGTTTGACGCTAAACCAGGCTCAGTAGAGATAAATGCTAAAAATAAAAATTGTATATCGTTCAATTTTGTATAAATTTGATTAAATACACTTTTGTCGTAAAATGCATACTAAGGCTGAAAACAAAAAATTTTGATATTTTTACAGATTTCATGAAAAAAAAAACAGAAAATCACTAATTACCGCTAAACTAAGCGTTATACTAAATAAATGTGTAACGATTCGAAAATGAGTCACAGATAAATCTGTTTATGTTTGCTCTAGTCGAGAGTATAAACAAACTCAGCTGGTTTAAAATATATATAAAAGTATTTAATTTATTTAAACAAAGTTTCGTTGCTAGGAAACTGGAAAATAAGAACTAAGATTTTTGTAAAGGAATTGGGGAGTGTGGTACCAAACGTCAAGCAAGATGGAAGGTCCACACACCAGTTATAAAATTTAAATTAACATACACATTTAAAAGACTACACGGTATAAATTAAAATGATATTTAAAATAATAGTAATATTAAAAGTTGTGAGAGGGATTTGTTAAAAAGATAAACTACACATGTAATAAAGAAAAAACGTAAGAAAAACTAAAAATTAATAATCTATGTTGTGAGATAATTCAAAATTAATAAAGCAAAATTTGTTCAACTATATCGACTTCATTTATTCACAACAAATGTTAAATAAAGTTGTAGATTTTTAAAATGTCTACAACTTTTATCGTATACATTTTTGCGCTAAAATGCATATTAAAGCCACAATTTAAAAAAAAAACACTTTTTTTACCAGAAAACAGCCTTTCTAAAAATTTCAGCCGACATGGCGCCTACCCTAACTTGTAGAGCAAAAAGAAAATTAGTAAATGAGACGATTCTAAAGAAAATTGTAGGAGTTGTTTTTGAGAAAATGGCAAAAAGTGAAAAATGACTAGTAAAATAAATGAATACATAAATAAACAGATACACACAGACCAATCGCTAAGAACATGGTTTTTTTGGGGTTCAGGGGGTCTGAAAACGTGTATATCCGGTGAAAACTCAATTTCAAAAAATCGACATGAAAACAATACGTTCATTCCTATATATATTCACAGGTAAGAGAAAGTAAAAATAAGCTTTTCGTAAAAAATCGAACAATACCTACTGACAATACACATACAACACACGTTGCTAGGGTACAAATAATTTTCCAGTAGAGTTTCTGAAACTTTTCTAGTTTCAAAATATAATTAACATCCTTAAACATAAACTCAAGGTGGATAAATTAATTTGAGTCATATTAATGAATGTCCAATCATTCATAAAATAACTGGTATCAAGTACCGAAGCAAATTAGGAATCAATATTATATAGGTGTGTAGGTGTTTGATATTGGAATATGAGAACACATTACCATCAACCAAATTTTTTTCATGTTTAACAAGTCAATCCCATACACTTCAAATAGACCGTGAAAAATAGAGGTAATTAAATCGGATTAAATTTCACGCTATAAATTTGATGTACAGTAGAACTCCAATTTTCCGGATTAATTGGGACCAGACCCGATCCGTATAATCAAAATAGTTGGTTAATATTGAAAAGATAATTTCTTAAAAAAAGCTAAATAAAATATGTGTACAGTATAACATCAATTTAAAAAACAATGTTGTTTATATTATATATATATATATTTTTTAATTTGTTTAACGTCGCATCAACATCAAGGTCATTAGCGACGACGTTGGGGTGTAACTGTGTGTGATGAGGATGAAATGATCTTTTGTAACGCACGAAAATATGCCGTGCCTGAGTGGGACTCGAACCCACTCAGTTTATATTTTATTATGCAGTACTGTACTCTTCTTTCATAAAGTGTCAGTTGTTTTGCTGCCTTAAACCGGTTTCGTGCAACTAAATCCTGGTTGATGAGCAACAGCTCATCAAACAGGGAGACCTTCTTCTATTTCGACTTCTGTCAGTCAGGTTCCTCAAGAGTCTTTTGTATTGTCGCTTCTTAAATGTTTAACAAAATCAATTTGTTGGCTTAAAACATTTATTTTAGGCTCATTTATTTATCTATTCATTTATTTATTTATCTATTTATTTATTTATTTATCTATTCATTTATTTATCTTTAACCCACCGGGTTGGTCTAGAGGTAAAGTCGTCGCCAAAATCAGCTGTTTAACAGCTGATTTTCGGAGACGAAGGTTCTTTGTTCAAATCCTAGTAAAGGTTGTTACTTTTATACGGATTTGAATGCTAGACAGTGGTTACCGGTGTACTTTCATGGTTGGGGTTTAATGAACCATACGCTCTCAGGAATAGTTGACCTGAGTCTGCACAAGACTACACCTCATTTACATGTCATACATATCATCCTCATTTCATTGGATCATGGGGTTGCTTATTGTTCTGAATTGAACAGATTGCAACGTACACAAATTTGGGATTACAAAAAAAATTATTTATCTTTTGTGAACGAGATCCGGATAATTGGCGATCCGGATATTTGGAGTTCTACAATATTATTTATAATGGTGAATAATGTTTAGTTACTTCACGCAAAATCAATGTACGTGATATGATAGTGTTTTTCTTATTTATAGCTGGCAATGTTATAAAAAATAAGTGCTTTATTATTTGTTTGTTTGTGTGAGGTAATCTGAGAAACCACAACCTATTTCAAAAATTATTTCATTGTTTGAAAGCTTAGAGCTTCCTGAGTAACATAGGTTATCTCTTATTTAATTTTCACTTTCTCTTGCCTATTTGACTATATAAAAGGAAAGTAACTATTGTTTTCATGTCGATTTTTAAAATTAAGTTTTCACCGGATCTACATGTTTTTAGACCCCCTGAGCTCAAAAAACATGTTTTTAGTGATTGGTCTGTGTGTGTGTGTGCGCGCGCGCGCGCGCGCGCGTGTGTCTGTGTGTGTGTGTGTGTGTGTGAACAAAATATCTTAAGGATGGAATATCGTACGAATTCGAAACTTAAAACGTAAGTTAGGTACAACTACGGGACCCAACACGAACATTTTAATCAAAATCGGTCTACCGAAATTAGTAGTTTATTCGTGTAATTTTTCACTTTTTTAAGATTTTCGTAAAAACGGCTCTACAAGATAGGGTAGGCGCCATATCTACTGAAATTCTTGGGGAGGCTGTGCTCTCGTAGAAAAAATTGTTTTTTTTTTAAGATTGCGGCCTTGGTAAGAGCTTAAGCGCAAAATTATATGTAATAAAAATTGTAGAAAATTTAAAAACCTACAGCTTTTATTTTATCATTTTTTTGGTTTACCTGTTAGTTTAGTGGTAATTTGTAATATTCTGTTTTTTGCATGAAAATCCGTAAAATAAATGTTTGCTTTAAGATTTTGGCCTTAGTATGCATTTACAACAAAATTTTATATAATATAATTTATAAGAAATTAAAATATCTACATCCTTTTTTTGAGCATTTTTCTCTGCAGATATCTTAGACATGTTGTTTTTATTAGACATATATTTATTTTTGGAATAAGTAATTTCACATTATAAATGTAATTTTTTTTTTTTTGATAAGTCTAAGTATATCGTGATGTAAATAATAAAACATTATACTCTGTTCTTGAAGTGTAGTCTTCAGCCCACTTAAATCAGGCGACACTAATTGGATCCCTCCACCCCAATTCAATTAATGAAAATTAGATGGGATAAATTGAGTAAACAGTTAGCGGTTCCTAATTGAATTTGTTTCAACTTTATAAGGTGTTGTACTATTACAATCTTAAGGAAGTTAAACTGATTTAATTTGATGAGTCTAAGTCTTGTTTTAAACTTCACATTTAACAAATCCCATTGTGATAGTTATCTATTTTATCCATTTTAAAAAATACAGTGAACCATTTAACATTTAATTTTGTTTTAATGTTACATAATATTTTGATTTTGATTTAATTTATTTTAATGTTATACAAGGTTCGTCATTATTTAATTACAATGACAATGGTTAGTAACAAAGAAAATATATCAATGGGTTATAAGCTGGTAAAATTTATCTGTTGAACATAGACGAAAATTTAAAGTACGTTTCGGCGATCTAAAATATTTTCAGGTGATTAAAAAGTGCTCCACGACTACAGTTTTTCTTTGAAAAACTAAATTGATAACGGACATCAAAAGAGCCCCGTATCATTGAAAACACAATACGTAAAAATCTGGTGTGAAACACTCACAACTTTCTCTTGACAATACAAATAATGAACAATATAACATAATAATAGTAATAAAATATTAGAAATAAACAATAAATTAACCTCAAGAAACATAACCTTATTTTAATCATGAGTGAAAGACGCAAAATGAAAATCAACCTCAGTTTGGTTTAAAAATACGGAAACCACTGTTTCACGCTATAGGCTCTGTAGAGAAAAATGTGCTAAATAAACGTTGTAGATCTTTTAATTTCCTATAAATTTTATTATGTACACTTTTGTTGTAAAATGCATACTAAGGCTGAAATCTTAAAAAAATATATATTTTTATTACATGTTTTCGTGAAGAAAAATAAAAAATCGCTAATTACCGCTAAACTAAGCGTTATACAAAAAAATGTTTGAAATAAATTTTGCTGGTTTTTAAATTGTCTACAACTTTTTATATAAATATTTTTGCGCTAAAATGCATACTAAGATCGTAATCTTAAAATAAAAAAATTCTACGAGAGCACAGACCCCCACGAATTTCAGCAGACATGGCACCTACCCTATCATATAGATCTTAAAAAATGTAGTAAATGAGCCGACTTTAAAAACATCGTAGGAGATATTTTTGAGAGAATCGCAAAAATGTGAAAAATGATACGAATAAACAACTGTTTCCGGTTGACCGATTTTGATGAAAATGTATGTGTCGGGTCCAGTAATGGTATCTTTTTGACAATACCGGCAGGTGGAGTGTTCAATCAATTGCACTCGTTCTGTTGTTTCCAGGGCTACAAAAATAGTTCTGTTTTTATCATAGGGTCAGCCAGTAATTATGAATGAACTATTTACAGAAAAGATCTTAGTAGAACAGAAAAGGTAGAGGTGTAAAAGACTCTAATCAGAATCTTCTCTGAGAGTAATGAATTTCACTATACAGCCAGACCCTGTGGCGAATGAAGTGAAGGTGTCATGTACTGGGTGGAAAGTGGGTGCTTTTCGGCGGGCTGGCATGCTGATAAGCATATTCTTTCAACTCAGTGAGGAAGGCAATAGTAAACCTCCTCACTCCTCGTTTTTACTTAGTAAAACCTCTAGAGGTTCAAACCAGCCTTGTGGCTGTTGACCTAAAAAACAAACAATAACAGTGGTATCTTGCTTAAGTTTTGAGTTAAAACTTCGTTCGATGTTCCATTCTTGAGATATTTGTTCACACACACGCACGTACACACAATAATCGCTAAAAATATGTTTTATGGGTTCAGAGGGTCTGAAAACGTGTAAATCCGGTGAAAACTCGAATTCGAAAAATCGACATGAAAACAATACTTTCCTTCCCATTTATTCATACACATAAGAGAAAGTAAAAATGTTCATTTACTTTCTCGTAATTTCATTTCTGGGTGGAAATATTACTACTGTTGTCCTATAGAAAGCATTCAAAAGTTAAAATAATCACAATGACTATTCAAGATTTATAGTTTAAATCACTGTGTGTTTTATATTTTGTAAAACTGTTTTTGAACATATCATTCACAGCCAGAAATTCGGATGATGTTTGAGTCGTTTTTCATACCTGAATTTTGATATTACTTGTTGATAGTATCGATTTAACATCAATATATTTATAGTTGTTTTTTATATACCGTGAAATTTGTAGGACTATTCGCAAACATTTTGATTGGAAACGTTCAAATGTGTTTATATTTGAATTGAAATACAATGAAATTTCATAATATGTCAGCATGGGTTTTAAAAGTGATTTGTTGAAAACAATTTTTGATTCACTTGACAATAATGTGAATGTTTTTCAACTAGCCAGTGTAATTTACTTACTGTCAGTTCAAGTTCTTGCAATTTTTCTTTATTTTATTGTATTTTTATTTGATGCAACAATCTTAATGAAATTCTAATTTTATTTATGTGGCTTGTGGATAAAGATAAATACGTAACGTTATTGAACCCTTTCAGTACCAACGTCCGGAAAACAGGACGGCGATATATTTTACGCAGTGATAACATCCGGTTTACTGGATGTTATCATTGATGTTATCACAATAATGTATTTTGAAACCGCATCCGTGGCATAGTAACTAGTGCGCTAGCCTACAAAGCGAAAATCCCGGGTTCAATTCCCGGCTAGGGTCTAGAAATTTTAACACGTTAAAACCACCGTTAAGGTACCAAACCCCACAAAAGTTGCAAATGACCAGGTTGTCGATGCGAATTGAAATAAACTAAAAAAATTATTTTAAATATTTTTATTGTTAGAAAGATTCCTTTTTTTATGAACTCAATAAAAATAAATTTTTAACAGGAAATTTTATTTTTTTGTAACGTTGAAATTGTGGTCGGCAATGGCGGGCTTACGCCTGCAAGTTTTCGAAATAAGGGGTGGCACTTTTTGTACACCCTTATTCAAAATAAATGGCACTTCAGATAAAAATTTTTAAATACTGTTTCGGCACTGAAAGGGTTAAAGTTAACTTTTTTTTTTTTTTTTTTAACGTCGCATCAACTACAAGGTCATTAGCGACGACGTTGGGGTGTAACTGTGTGTGATGAGGATGAAATGATTTTTTGTAACGTATGAAAATATGCCATGCCTGAGTGGGATTCGAACCCAGGACCGCATGATGAGAGGCGAGCACGTTACCAACTGCGCCAATGCGGCCGGCAAAAGTTAACTTTTGTTTACCAAACTGTGGATGTGATGTGTCTTGTTTTCGTTAACTTTTGTTCCCCATTTTATTAACTATTTCTCAATGATGTAAAATATTAATATTGTTTATCTTTTGGTTTTTTTACAATTAAAGTCGTATCTACCGCTTAGTTATTGGCGACTACAGTGGGTTATAAATCTAGAACAGCGGATTTTGACTTGTGAAAATTTCCAACCCTAGCAGGAAATCGTACCCGGGACCTCGGCTTTGTAGGCTAGCGCGTTACCCACTACGCTTTGGAAGTGGCCAAAATAAAATATTTAATATAAATTTGTTTTGTCCTTAATATTTTTATTACGGTACCCTACATTGAGCCCCACAATTTCCGTATATGATATTTAATTTAAGAGGCGGTGGGAAATTTTGCTTTCAGGAAAACAGGTACCGATTGGTACATATTCCGTTTAGAACTATGGGTGTTCTTTATAATTTAGGCCAAGCGATCTCTACTTCATTTTCGTTTTTGACTTTGCACAATTGGAAAGTTCCTTGTAGCTATGTAGCGGTTTCTGCTCATAACAGACAGGTGGAGTGTCAAATTGTTTACACTCTGTTCGTTGCAGGGCTAAAATAAATAGTTCTGTTTCTTATCACTTGGTCAGCCAGTTAAATGACTAAATAATTTAAGATCAGACGAGGCAGAGGTATAAAAGACACTAATCGGAGTTATCTCCTCTGAAATTAATGAATTTCATTATACAGCCAGACCCAGTGGTGAATAAGTGAAGGTGTCATTTGCAGAGTGGAAAATCTGTGCTTTTTAATGGGCCCGGCATGCTGATAAGCGTAGTTTCCCACTCAGTGAGGAAGGCAAGTTTAACCACCTTACTCCTGGTTTTACTTAGTAAAATCTCTACGGTTCAAACCAGCCTTTCGGCTGATGAACAAAACAACAAGTAACGGTTAGTTAATTGGGGTGATTATCTAGTTGTTCGCGAAATAAACTTAAGAAGGCGCGGTTAGTTCTTTTGCTGTCAGGATTCTCAAAATGTCATGGGTTTTATGCACATAAAAAGGAGCGGCAGAAGCAAGTCTTAAGAATTTTGACTGAAAGCCCTGGATTGACTTTAAGTTAATCTCGGTGTCCAGCTCGAGCTGGACACCGAGAATTGAAGATAAATTATAAACTTCATAATTTTTGGGGGTGGCAGTCAATATTTTTCAAAAGCTTACTTTTATAGTTATTTGGGAATCTTTGCAAATTTATCCATTCCACGTTGAGCTGTTAGGCATTGTTGAATATAACGCTGTAACAATCGTGGATACAACATAAAAATCGGTCACTGTATTAGTAAAGTGTAAAACTGCTTTAAGATTAATGAGAATGGTTGTGCAGTTTACCGGTTTTTTGTTTGACGTTGTGTTTATAAAGAATATTCTTTTAAAAATTAAATTTTGAAACATGCAAGTGTCAGTTCCGTATTCCAAGTTTTCTGGAATCCGCTCGGTTTGTTTTAATGTAAAATATTATTATAATATCAGGACTAATATAAATAATACAAGGCAGACGTAAATAAAACCTAACCATAAACGACATTAATTTAAAAAGAAAATAGATTCAGATTTCGTTAAGATAAGAAGTAAAAGGGTGGTTAGCTGTAAAACAGCGTGATTAAATGCTTAAGTCTCCCCCAGCTAACAGAGGCAAAATAGCAAATGAACGTACAGTTGTAAAGATAGAAAGGTCGGTAAAATGTTACGTAATGCGGTCTTGACGTGTCGACCCACGGTTGAGAAGGTGTGGCCTTTAAAACCGCTGGAAATCTGTTATCTGATACGAAGGCGAGTTGTTAGCTCCCTTCAAAGCGTCTACCTACACTCTGTATTTCTCGCTGTATATGCCACTACAACAAATGCAGGTTGGAACTACTTAGTATTTCAACCCTTTCCACTGTTACCACTAAATCTGTTCTCTTTAACACGCACTGAAACTAGATACGGTGAAATCTTAAGTACAAATTGCATAAAAAATAAATAATTTATAACACATTTTTTATTTATTTCTAATTCCTATATTTTATTATAAACCATCAGGTCTTGGGATTTGTTGCAATTTATTTTTTCAATCTATGCTACATTCCATTACTTTCCTGCGCTATATCTATTGTGTAATGTGAGAAAGTATTTATGGCATATTTTTTAAACTAATTCTTTTAAGATACTTTTCTTATTTGTTCCTGCTAACTTAACCCTATAGCGGGAATAACATTTTTCTAGAGAATTTCTAGCACTAGAGAATTTCTAGCATATGGATTACCGAACCGTAAAGAAATCATTAAATATTTGCTATAAATCACAAACCTTATCACGTGGCGTATCAAAATAACAGAAAAAATTCGGAAAATAGAATTAATACATTAGAATTTTAATCTGACAGTTAGAGGGATACTGAACCTATTTGAAAATAATTTTTAGACGAATATTTTTCTAAAATTTCAGATGACTACTGTTTAAAGCTTTCTTATATGTTTTACTTTCAAAATTCATTACATGCGAAACGTTACATATAATGTTTATTTCAAAATAAAACAAAAAAATGATTCTATGTTCAAAACTAAAGAAAAAATACACAAAAAACACATCATGTAAACCAAGAAATAACCAAACTAAGCTCTCGGATAGCGTGGTTTCAACACAAAAACACAGGCAGAATATACAACTAAAATTGTTGTATTATACGTAAAAATTTACTTTATACGTTACTAAATTATTATACAAAACAGCAACGCTGTCTGTAGATGAATTTAAAACTAAAACTACAACATTGCAATGTTATGAAGCAAATACGATTTTGCGATGCGACCGGTTCAAGAAGTGGTAACATCGTCTCATAAATCGATTATTGCCGTCTCTAGGGTTAAAACAACTACAAATGAGATTATTAATGTGGCATGAATGACATGAATAAATTGATAACCCACGTTACACTTCATATTTTTACATATCGTTGTTTAGGTCATCAGTCAAAAGGCTGATTTGAACCTCTAGAAACTTTACTAAGTAAAACGTGGAGTGAGGTGGTTACCTATGGCTTCCTCACTAAATGGAAAAGTTGCGTACACTTATAACCACGCCAAACCCTCCGAAAAGTATCTACTTTCCACCCTGCAAATGACACCTTCATTTCATGTATAACTGGGTTTGGCTGCATAATGAAATTCATTACTTTCAAAGGAGATAACTCTGACAAGTATCTTTCACACTTGTACCTCTTCTGTTCTTAAATGCTTCAGTCATTTAATTAACTGATCTTGTGGTAAGAAACATAACTATTTTCGTAGCCCTGGAACTTGCAAATAAAGTACTAATAAATAAAAGTACTAATAAAGTAATATTCAATACTTCACCTGCCCATTAATCTGCTTGCGTGCGAGATAAAGCCTACTAACAATGGTACTAGATATTTGATAATCGTACGAGGAAATAGGTTTTAAAAGATTGTTGAAGACAGAAAGTCTTTATTTTAATGGTAGGTAAGATGGTTTACCAATAAGACCGTGTAGAAGTTGGGTTCTTTTAGTCAGTGTTTCCTGTTTTAGTTTGATGTGTAAAAAGTTTAAGTCTCGACCAGGTTAACAGTTGAAACCACCATTTTTTATAGCTCTATAACTACTTATGTTTTTCTGACTCTTCAACTTTACGTGAATCAAATTTCAATAACGCTCTACAAAATAATTGAAAATTAAATTAAAACCTATCGAAACTGTAAATTATATATTTTCTCACAATCCTGGTACGTATCATAAAACTTGGATTTTGACAAATTTTCACTTTCATGAAACCCCAAGGATATGCAAGTACATTTTTTGTAGAAAAATATCAATTACTGCATTTGTGTGTTATTCTTTTGGAGCGAAAACACGAAAATCTTTTTTCTCTAGAGAGACTTAAAATATGTTTTATTAAACTTACCTCAAGTACCTATTATATTACCCATGATACTTATAGTTTAAGCGGCATCCCCAAAAACAAGTTTGTGGGTGCCTCTTTTTTTGGTGTTGCTTCAATTAAGTTAATTACAAAACTTAAAGCCTAACCAACAAACAATAATTATTATTACACACAACAATTATTATTTTATACTTAATAATAGCCTTTTACCAACGACCAATTACCAATAACCAATTACAACGTTTACTTAATGTACGCAGACCTTTTGCCTTAACGTACAATGCATACAATGTAAGCACACTGGTTTAATGGGTCTAATAGCACTCGTTCATAACTGTACGACGTGTGCCTATTAAATAACGAGTCTGACGTTGTAAAAAATTTTATTTTTATTTTATACATAATTACTTATTGTCACCTTCAATATACACTCCTTCTCTGTCCCTACAACGCTCCATGCAAATTTTTCATTGTTGGACACAGTCCTGAAAGTCATCTTCTGTCAGCTCCTTCAGGACACCTGCCGCTTTCTCTTTTACAGCTTCCGCAGACTCAAATCTTGTCCCTTTTAATGCAGATTTCACCTTAGGGAATAGGTAGAAGATCATAACATGTGATGAAACGTGTGTTTTACTTATGACCCGGAAACGAAGCGCCAATCCATGCACTGGAAGAGCCGAACTTCACCGAGAATTAAAAAATCTCGAATGAGCAAGTCAAAATTTAAAGCAATGATGATTGTTTTTTTATATCCATGGGATTGTGTACCTTTACTGGCTTCCTGAAGATCAAAAAATTAATCAATATTACTACCTTGAGGTACTTTGTAAACTACGTCAAAGAGTAAGGAAAAAATGCCCCGAAATGTGAAAGGACAAATCATGGGTTCTCCACCAAGATAATGCGCCAGCTCATTCCGCGTTATCTTTCAAGAGGTTCCTAGCCAAGTACAGCATCTCAGTGTTATAACATCCATCTTATTCACCAGATGTTGCACTATGTGACTTCTACCTGTTCCCTAAGGTGAAATCTGCATTAACAGGGACAAGATTTGAGTCTGTGGAAGCTGTAAAAGAGAAACCGGCTTGTGTTCTGAAGGAGCTGATACAAGATGACTTCCAGCACTGTTTCCAACAATGAAAAATTCGCATGGAGCGTTGTAGGGATAGTGAAGGAGTGTACATTGAAGGTGACAATAAGTGATTGTGTATAAAATAAAAATAAATTTTTTTACGTCAGTCTCGTTATATAATAGCCACACCTCGTATGACAACTTGAACTAACTGAACTACAAATATGGTAGAAGGATTTAAAATAAAAACAAACATTTCTACTTTTTTCGATTTCTGTGAATTCTTATTCAAAACGTTTCATTTATCACAATCCTTGTTTAATACACTCCACCTCATACAATATAGACACATTCGTACAAATAACAGTTTATTCCCGTAATTTTTTCTAGAATATCACTGTTATAATGTTACAATATGCCCATAACAGGCAGGTGGAATGTTAAATTATATTTACACTCAATCTGTTAATTCCAGGGCTACAAAAACTAGTTCTGTTTCTTATCACATGGTCAGCTAACCATACGAATGAAGCATTTAAGAACAGAAAAGGTAGAGGTGTAAAAGACACTAATCAAAGTTATCTCCTCTGTGAGTAATGAATTTCGTTATACAGCCAGACCCTTTGGTGAATGAAGTGAAGTTGGCATTTGCAGAGTGGAAATTAGATGTTTTCTGAGGGCCGGGTGTGCTGATAAGTATACTTTTCCACTCAGTGAGGAAGGCATAGTAAACCACTTTACTCCTCGTTTTACTTAGTAAAGCCTCTAAAGATTCAAACAAGCCTTTTAGCTGATGACCTAAACAACAACAGAGAGAGGATTTTTGTGTAACGTGTTTAAAATATAAAAGTCATTCATGATTAAAATGAGTGTTTTTTGAGATTAATTTTTTTGTTTATTTCTAATGTTTTATTACTAATATTAAGTTGAATTGTTCATTATTTTCATTGGCAAGAGAAAGTTGCGTGAGTGTTTCACACCAGATTTTTATATTATTACTATAATACTGATATAAAAATATCAAATAAATTTACATTTGGTAAGTTGTCGTTTGTTATATTTAAAATATATGTAACAGGAGTACATATTAATAAATGTATAGACTATGGAATTATGTAACTGTAACAAAATATAATATGTTAAAGCAATTTAATGGAAAGAAAACAATTTAAATAATTTATTTAATGGATAAATTTCGTATGTAAATATCTACGAATGAAATAAAATAGTTTAAGGGGAAATGTGTCAAAAACGTTTTACTTTAACAATCCGTTGTAACATTACAACGCCTACCCCAACCGTTCCATTTAAATGCTGAAAATGTATCCCCTAGAGCTCTACAACATTCTAATGAAGAGAATATGGTTGGCAAAATTAAACGCCTGAATGTATTACACTCGTGACGTAGGATTATTGAATCATTTTCAGATTAGCTGTGTCAATTTCTCAAAAGGATACACAGATATATTATATCCCATTTGATTGTATCTTGAATAGTGTGATTTAGTCCACCTGGAATTGGTTGGTTTACGTTTAAATGTTAAAATCATGTGATGTCATTCTTGACTTTTCCTTATTTGGTTTCAAATTATTTAATATTAACAAAAACATTTTTTTGCTAATCTTCAAACAGTGAAATGTTCTGTTTACGTACTTTAAAATCAATTTTGGCTGTATCCACAAAAATGTATAATTTTGTGTTCTTAACAATTTCGAATGGTTCAATAATTGTGGTAGTATTAATAAAATTCTGAACGCTTCATGAATGAGTAGTTTTGTAGGTTACTTTTGCAAAGTTCGTTTTTTTACTTATTTAACATAATTTTCTCCAAAATTATCTACATAAAACTATTAAATATACATTTTTCTTAGAATTTCCAGACTTTTAAGGTGAACTTATTGAAAATAAAATTAAACTATAATTAATATCCTTTTTTTATGTATAACTGAAATTTTTTAATGGTTTTTTCAAATTCCCAAATTTTGACTAGACTTGTGAGACTGTGATTAAGTAAATGTAAATGTCATTACAGTTAGGGAGATCCCTAGTTTATTCTTAAAAAAAGAAAAACTTTATCGAAATTGCTCAAGCTGTTTGAGCTTATGATTACTTTTCTGAAACACTACAATTTATTACAATTTCTGCTTGGCACTTTTCGCATTTTCGCATAAAAAAATGCAAATAGGCCTTAGCACTTAAAGGGTTAATTAAGTATTGGGGTTAGTAAAAACCATTCCACAATTTTTTTAATTTTTTTAATAATATAACAAATGTTTTAAACCGTTATTCCGTAAATTAGCTTGTAGCTTGTAATTTTAAATCATATTTTGATGAGTTAGCTACAAATAGTGGCTAACTAAGTGTCAAACAAAACATGTTAAGTACAAAGTTGTGTAGAGGCTGCTAAAGTAGCGTAGCGGATAGCGCGCTAAACAATAATTGAGTAAAAGATTCCGGGTGATTTCCGATTAGGATCTGGAAATTATTACACATTCATCCCCACCGTTCTAATCTCATAACCTACAGTAATCGCTTATGACCATGCCGTTGATGTAAATTTAAATAAACTGAGCAAATACTGCAAAATTGCTTTTAATTTCTTGATTTCAAAACTGATTTTTAGAATATTAAATAATCCATTATCAAACAAATTATTTACAAAAAACCAAAAACAGAATGGTGATTAGGTAGTTAGTTTGGGATTTAATGTCCAAAAGTGTTCCTTTTCCACCCATGAAATTTTGAGTGGAGATTGTTCTCTGAAAAATATTGGTACAGAGAGTTTAGAAAGGTATGGTAGCGAGGAATGTTAGGGAGGGGGCTGGGAAAATGGAAACATCTGCAAGGCCTCCACAAAATCTTTTAATTTCTGTTAAGTGTGTTTATTGTCACAATGTAATTCCCCATATATTTTGTACCTGATAGCTATTAACAATTAGCTTTTACCAATTTGGAATCAATTAGTTGACTCAGGCATTCAGCTTTGGAATAACGTATTCCTAAATTTATTGTTCTACGCAGATGACACTGCACAGAAGACAGGCTCCAATATGCCATTTATAAGTTGCACAACATTAGCGCAGAGTTTGGCATGAGAATATTGGCACAAAAATCAAAGTTTATGGCATTTACAGGAAGATGGCCGGTTAGCTCAAAAATTATACTTGCCAACCGAACTACAGAACAAGTTCGAGATTTTAAATATTTAGGATTTAAGATTTCCTATGACAAAGATGATGACGTGAGTGAAAATCTGGCAAAATTCAGCGCTGTATGTGGTTCTATTCGCAGGACAATAGGAAAGAAAACGAGAAAGAACAGCCAAATGAAATTTTATAGAGAAATGGCTGTACCACTCATAATATATGGGAGTGAAACGTGAGTGTCATTACACATGAATGAATCTCGTATTCAGGCTGCTCAAATGAGATTCCTAAAGATACCAAACCAAAGATACCAAAGATATTTTCCTGTGCAAAAACACAGTCCAGTCGTACCAAAAAAGTAGTCGCTTCAAAAATTTCTTTGACAAACAATTTTGAATTGTGAAACACTTACACTAGTAGACTACATTAAAATATATATATTTTATATATATTTTATATATATATATATATATATATATATATATATATATATATATATAACATAACATATTTAACTTATTTTAACAAAATAATAAAATTTTAATAAATTTTATGGACTGAAATTGTTAATGATGCTGGTGTATTTAAAATTCAAATCATTCATTTTAACTTATTACGGTCATTGTATTGTTCAATAATTTTTTTAATTAAACTTATTTATTCTTTGTTCGCAAACCAAATGTTGATGCAACCCAAAAAAATACAAGATAATGTATGACCAATGCGAGAAGGATTTGTGAACATTTTTGAATATGATGTGAAATATTTTTCCTATTTCTGATAAACGAAACAAAATGGATTGTATTAAATTTTACAATCCAACCAGTGAGCTAGTCCTGTTAGATGGAACACTTAGGCACTTGGGATTTCTGTTTCAAATGCGAGAGAGGTTATGGACGTTTGTCAAATGCGCCGCTGTTGCCACAGAGGACTGATGTTATGATGTATGAATATTTCGTGATCACCATTTGTTATAAATTTCACCATTTTATCCTACTGAGGATCAATTCCCATACTAAATTTTTAGTGATTGTTTTTTATGTAACTTTTGTGTAGGACTATTTTTGAATTATGGAAATGTGGAGATATACTGTATTGTTCTTTTCCGTTTTATTACATAATCCGTTTGAAATCGTATAAGTTTTATTCGTTTGAAATCCAAACCTTAATTATTACTTTGAATTATTATTATCATTTATATGAAACATTCAATAAACATAGAAAACTGGGTCACGTTTAATTATACTGCTGAAACAATTCTGTAAAAAATCTAAAATAATTTCGTACAATACATGAATATTGTCTCCGAAATATTGGTTATTGGATATTGCAATGAGGTTAATTTATTCATGTAGTCTATAAATTTAGCAAACCGTTTTAATACATATAACTTAATCTGGACTTGTGTTAATGTAATATTCCTGGAGTACAATTTCAGTATAAATACTGTAGAACAGATTTATGTTAATTACGTAAAGAATTTTTTATTTTTTTTAATTTTTTTTTTAACGTGGCATCAACTGCAACGGTCATTAGCGACGACGTTGGGGTGTACCTGTGAAGGATAAAATTATTGTTTTTTGTAACATATGAAAAAATGCCGTGCCTGAGTGGGATTCGAACCCAAGACCGCATGATGAGAGGCGAGCACGTTACCAACTACGTAAAGAATTGTTTATTGTATATTTAACCCTTAACTTGGCAAGAGTAAAAATAATCATATTGAAATTATAATGAATAAGTTACTAGGTCCCCTTATGCATCTAATAACTATAACTAATTTCATTTCTTTGAAAAAAATACTTGGAAAATGGTATTTCCAAATGTATCACCAGTGATACATTGCCCAGTGGTCAACAAATCACGTACCTGCGTCATAGTATCACTGGTAATACAATATCAACTTATCAGACTAAGTGAACAATAAACAGTGTTAAATTATAGAAAAAAAACACATGTATTTAGTTACTATTTTTATTTCTAATTTTAATTTTAAGTACTTTAAATCTTTTAAAATTAACAAAAATGTTTAAAATCAATATTATATTGTTGTTATTAAGGTCATCAGCCAAAAGGCTGGTTTGAACCTGTAGAGGTTTTACTAAGTAAAACGAGGAGTGAGGTGGTTTACCATTGCCTTCCTCACTGAGTGGAAAAGTATACTTATCAGCATGCCGGGCCTTCTGAAAAGCACATATTTTCCACTCTGCAAATGACACCTTCATTTTATTCACCACAGGGTCTGGCTGTATAATGAAATTCATTACTTTCAGAGGAGATAACTCTGATTAGTGTCTTTTACACCTCTACCTCTTCTGTTCTTTAATGATTCAGTCATTTAATTGGCTGACCATGTAATAAGAAACAGAACTATTTATTTTAGCCCTGCAACCAACAGATTGAGTGTAAATAATTTGACACTCCACCTGTCTGTTAAGGGCAGAAATTCAATATACAGAAATAAAAAAATTCAATACAAAATGCCATGTACTGAGACAAAATACAATATACTAAGAAAACAAATTCAATACAAACTGTGAGCTCAGTTTTCAAGCCGGCTCTTGCACATCTGACGCTGAACCTTGAAGAAGCACTTCATCAGTGACAGGTTCAGTCACCTCGATATTCGTATCATCAGTAAAATCGGTAAGTGTTAGGTCACCTGTATTCACAGCACGTATGGAAAACAGGAGTTCAATTTCATTCATAATTTCGTCCTCCTTTAGCAGCAAGTTCTGTTTATCGTGACCATTTGAATTTATCGCCTGCATGTTTATCGCCTGAATTCATCTTCATCATTTGAATCTTCAGGATATGATTCAGCAAATTGCTTAGGTATGAGCGCCATTATGCGTACAGCTCTTGATTTCATCCACTGAAAATATGAAAAAGTAGATATGACATTATGGAAGTTATTTCTGTTTAGAATACATGAGTATGTATTTCTTTTAACTTTACATAAAAAATATGTGTTGTTTAGGTCAACAGTCGAAAGGCTGGTTTGAACCCACAGAGGTTTTACCAAGTAAAACGAGGAATGAGGTGGTGTATTTCGCCTTCCTCACTGAAAAGAAAGAGTATGCTTATCAGCATGGTAGGCCCTGATAAAAGCATTACAGTGGTCATTAGCGACAACGTTTGGTTGTAACTGTAAAGGATGAAACGATTTTTTGTAACATATGAAAATATGCCGTACCTGAGTGGGATTTGAACCCAAGTCCGCATGATGAGAGGCGAGCACGTTACTAACTGCGCCAATGCGGTCGGCGTAGTTTTTTTTTTTAATTCCTGACATGTGTACGTTACAATCTGTTCAATTCAGAACAATAGCAACCCCATAAGCCAATAAGATGAGGATGATGTGTATGATGTTTAATTGAGGTGTAGTCTTGTACAGACCCAGGTTGATCATTCCTGAGAGAGTATGGTTAATTGAACCCCAACCATCAAAATACCACGGGAACCATTGTCTAGTATTCAAACCCGTATAAAAGTAACTACCTTTACTAGGATTTGAACCAGGAACCTTCGTCTCCAAAAGCAGCTGTTAAACAGCTGACTCACGGTGGCGACTTCACCTGTAGACCAACCCGGTGGGTCGAATTTTAATTTTAATTCTTTAATTTTTATTTAATTTTGTGATTGTAAATGGCTTTACAGTTGATACATACTTAAATAAATAACAATTTAAAGTAATAATAATAAAATGGCTATTAGTAACGTTATTATAACTTTCACAAAATGTAATCGTCTATAAGACAAAATATATTTTTCTCGAGCTACATTTTATTAAAAAATTTATCCACAATAAATCTGGAAATGTTTATTTGGGAAAACAAAACGCAGTATATTTTGAATTATGATTTCCGCTAGTTGTTCTTTCCCTGCTTTTATTTCGGATAGGCTGTACACAATACCAAAAAGGTTATTTGGTAACATTTCAAATCTTGTTTGTCTTGAATATTTCTTTCTCTCATTCTTTTTTATTTTATAAGAAAACAGATTTTGTAATATGCATATTTTATAAAAAAAATCTCTCTCGACTGAAATGACTGATGACTTTTCAAGTCCTCTTTCTCATTTATTTGTCTGGAAACATCTTCCTTGTCCCGGTGTCATTATGGTATATCTCCAACTCCTTTTCTTGTAAACTTTCTCTCTCTCTCTCTAGAATCTCATTTCTCTTTTCATCCTTCTTCAAATGATTATTCTGTTATTGGATTTATAAAGATAATAACATTACTTTACAATTTTCAAGACGAAACACAATAACAAAAATTTAATCAAATTACTCATATTGTTTGTTTCTTTTCCACTTTTTATTTGCTTGCAATTAAATTCCATCAAATCATATAAATCTACGTACAGAACATAATTTCATTTATTTTTTTAAATCGTATTATATTTACAACTGGTTTAGGTAAATAAGAAAATCGTGTAGGAAGTTAACCCTTGTTAGTAAATGGTATTTCAATACACTGAAATTACCATTTTGATGGGAAATTATATTTCCTTTACCTTTTAATATATCACAAGAGATTCATAATTACTATGAGAATAAAATTTGTGAGTAACAACTGTAATAATATATAAATATAGTTATATGATATATAATAAACAGCCAAAACAAAACTAATTAAAAATAACACTCACCTAAGAGTATTGCATTCATTCGAGATCTTTCGTCTCTCTCGGAGACATCCTCAGGAATTATATACTAAACACTAAACACATATAACATTAAAAACAAATATGGTCGAAGACCACATCAATTATTTACTGTTTCACCAACCATGCCGCGCGCGGTTATTTGGCCAAATAACCGCGCAATAGAAATGTGTCAAAATGTGGGTAGCGTACTTACCAGGGAACAATCTATAAAACCATAAAATGCCAATAGGGTTCAACTGTATAGCTTATTCTTAAATAAAATCGACCTTTTTGCCAGTGGTAAGTATACTTACCAAAGATCTATAAAGGTTTACACAATGCACAGTGACGTTGACCTTTTCTGAAGTAACTGTTAAGGACTACACGATTCGCCCACTCAAACACAGACAAATTAAGACTAAACTAGACCGTAAAAAACCAGCGCTTATATAGGTGGTCTAATGGAGAGTTCGAAAAAAAACAGAGATTTTCGATATAATAATAAAATACAAAATCCTTCTGACGGCTTCTGGATAAATCTTAACAACTGTAAACAAATTAGGATTGAATATAAGGTATTACAAAAAGGCCAATTATCTAAATAGGTACCCATCCGACTCGTTCACAATAGTTGTTCAACAAAAGGCGGCCTACCTGTGCTTTTCAATCATTCATAACTATTTTTTGGAAACCTATTGATTACTTTAATTATTTACGTTAACATTCTTAAACTCTTGGTCCTCCTTGAAAATTCTGGAGTACACTTTCCTTTTCGATATTGTCACAATGTATAAGATTTGCATGCATAACCACACTCACACACTTCACAGTTCATGTTGTTTGTATTATTTTAACTGTTTGGCAGGTACTGAACATTCTGTTCTGGTCGTTCAAATATTTTCTGATTGGTTGCGATTTTTACTGCAACTGTCACTCTGATTGCGCTGATCTTTAGCAAAAAATTTATACATTGGCATTAGTTAATTAACGATACAGAAAAATTGAGCAGAATAGCTCTTATTCACGCTTTACAGGTTATTTGGCTAGTTACTTAAAAATTACGTTTTATTTCTAAGATGTTCTGCGTATTGAACGAAGTTTAGAAACTATTTTTGGCTTTTTACCAGATATTTACAAATTTTTTTTTTACTAAAAATCTCTTATTTTTCAACCCAACAGTTCGTGGATTGGTGTGCCGCGCTTTTTAGAATTTTTATACTATATTGATTAATATAAAAATAACTCCAATTATCAGGGTGGTTCACATTTTACTAATTTTACCTTGTACAGGTACAAAAGACAACTAAAATTTCTTCGTGTAAACTTCTCACGAATTTCGATCTTTGAATTGAAAATCCATGTTCTAGGTTAGGTTACAGACTTTTAAACAGTACAGAAACATGATCTTATAAAAATTTAGACAGTTGTTTAATTAAAACAATGAAACCATCGCAGAACTTAGAAAGGAATATTAATTCAATATTGTTGATTTTGAAAAAAAAACATTATGATGTAACAATAGCACCGGCATTGATGCATGGTAAATTAAACAGTTGAATTTACTCAGTAAATTTTCATCAGTAAATTCAAACTAGGTACGTATACGTTAGTGCTAATATTAATCAAACACATACGACTCACATCTGTTAATCAAATATTCATATTTGTAATCGAATACCGAATAATCATATTTGTAATCGAATACCATTTCAGAGCTGTCTATCACTTATCTCTGTCAAGAGTACACCTTTCAAAACGTCTTATTGATAATTATTATTGATTTTTATGGATTTATACCCACTAACAAAAATGAGTCTAAATAAAACATTCATGAAATTTATTAATTGATTTAAATTGTTTTGTGCACTCATTAGTTAATATATATGTAATTTATCAAAAATATATTGAACTTCATTTCACATTTACATATCAAATGTTTGCACTTAAATGACTTTTTAATATAGGTTACTCAATACAGTATTGTAATTGACAAGGTAATCTAAAATTGTAACAGTCATTCAATTATCAGAAATAAGTATAGAAGCCAAAATATTTTCCAAAATACTGAGTGAATCACGGGAACCAAGTGGTTTTGAAGAAGCCGTTACGTTAGGTGATTATGAAAGTTGTGGGGCGTGCAATTCCCGTCTCGTTTAATAGCATTTTATTAGTCAGTGGCGAATTGTTATTGAATGTAAGGGATTTCACCAACGAGTGATATTCGCACAGTGTATCCTTGCTTATTAAGGTCAGAATGAAAACATGTTGATAGCAATGATTGCGAGGGCCATTTCCACCTTAATGGGGCCGTCAATAGACAAAATCATCTGTATTGGACTGACGAATATCCACAATTTTACGAACAACCATTACATAGCCCCAAAGTAACGATTTGGTGCACGATAGGAAAGTTTGGCGTTATCGGATCCTATTTTTTTTTTTAAGAAAATGGTGATACCGAAAAGCTGGTTTGAACCTTAGAGGCTTTACTAAGTCAAACGAGAAGTAAGGTGGTTTACGAACGCCTACCTCACTGAGTAGAAAAGTATGCATATCAGCATGCTCTGAAAAGCATCTACTTTCCACCCTGCAAACGACACCGTCACTTCATTCACCACAGGTTCTGGCTGTCACAGATGTAACGCATCTGAGCGTTACATTAATATGTTGAACATCTTTCTCATTTCTTAATTTATTACAAATAAAACGTATATAACATGAATACTTATGGTTTCAACAAGATGGGGCTACGACACACATCACCAGAGCATCCATGGCTTCGCAATCTTTTTCGTAAACCGTCTTATTTCAAGATTTGGTGACGTTTTATGACCTCCGTGGTCACCTGGCATGTCCACACGTGATTTCTTTTTATTGGGGTTCCTTAAATCACGTGTTGACGAGGGCAAGCCTCGTACTTTAGATGAATTAAAGGAAACGATCCGTCAACAAATCTCTCAAATCAACAGAGACCTGCTGGAAAGAGTTAAGGGCAATTTATCTTGACCGACTTCAACAATGTATCAACAAAAATGGACATGACATGCCGGAGGTGATTTCCCGTTCATGAATAAGTTATTAAAATTAAAACGCTATGTTTTTATGTTAATAAATTTTACTTAAGTCATACACTGACGATTTCATTATTATTTCAAAACCACTTGATTCCCGTAACTCACCCGTTATAAGGTTCTGAAGAACCTTAACCATCTTGTTCTACACCAATTAATTTTCGTTCATATTAGTTATCAATTGATTGGTAGTTTGCTCTTCCAATAACGTTATTCTTCAATTTCTGGTAACCGTCATTTATTTTATTCATAATTTTCTGTAAAGACTACAATTTAGGGTATTTCTGTGATTTGCGCATCCTCCTGAATATCCTATTATTGGTTTTTTATAGTCCAGTCTCTAAAAATATGACGTATACATTAAGGTTTCTTATTTTTAGGTTTCGATATTGTTTTCCATTCTTTAGCTCTTTGCAATACCTCATTAGTCATATTTGAAATTCATTTGATTTTAAGTATGTTTTTATAACACTGCATTTTAAAAGACTCAACTTTTCATCAGACTCAGTAACAATTGTTCTAGTTTTCATATATACAATGCCACACTTAATTCATATCTTTTTAGAAACCGTTTCCGAATTTAGAGGCCAATATTGTTGGATTTCATAAAAGTTTATTGTAGTTAAGCGCTCAGTTTAAAAGTTGCAGCTTTCAAGTTAAGTTTTAACTCAGTTAAAAAGCTCTCAGGGAACTAAGAGAGAATCAATGAATTCAGAATTTAAACTATTGTAATAACTTATTTTATACAAAGCGGTTTGTTTGGTACAATACTGCAGATTCAAAACCTATTAAAACAGTAACAGGAAAATGCGGTTTCTATTGAATATCAGGAGGAAAATTGAAATTGGTTGTTGACGTGTCGATAATAATCCGCAATTAATTGTAGCATGCTATTCAGTTATAATTATGAGGATTTTAAAGTGCAGTACTGAAATTGCGATTCGTGTTGAAAAATATTTTTCAAATTCGTGATATTTTTATACTACAAAATCCAGCAAAAAATATGTATGAAATAAAATATGTTTTGGTACGTGTTTTATGTGAATAGATGAGTGAATTCTTTATTTCATAGCACATATATTACAGAAGCAATCAGGTATAAAAAGTACGGTACAGAAAAGTAGATAGAATTGAATAAACAATCCACACTACAGCATACTGTAAGTGAATCAATTAACAATGCATAATAATTGTATTCCATTTTCATGTTAATGTAATATACTGGATGTTTGTGTTACAAGTAATGTAGGACAGATATACAAGGTGATTTTTAAGTATGGACTCGGCTTTGTATTGCGTAACTGAGACGTACTTGGCGGTAGAAGCTTATGCGGATCTAAATACGTAGTTTAGAAAATTCAACTGTTTGGTGATTTTGAAATTTTTGTCCGCCATCTTTGATCCGCTATATTGGATTCAACTTTATGTATTTCATTGTGATGGTAGTCATATGACACGAATTTTAAGGAAAAACCAGTAGCGCAAACCGTTTATCGATAGATGCCTTCGTTTTCGAGTTATAAACATTCAAAGTTGCGATTCTGGAAAATTGTGTTGATTGACCATTTTTACTTTCTCTTGCCTATATGAATACATATGAAGGAAAGTATTATTTTCATGTCGATTTTTCAAAATCGAGTTTTCACTGGATCTACACGTTTTCAGACCTCCTGAACCCAAAAAACATGTTTTTAGCGATTGGTCAGTGTGTGTGTGTGTGTGTGTGTGTGTGTGTGTGTGTGCGCGCGCGCGCGCGCGCGTGCGTGCGTGCATGGGTGCGCGCGTGGGTGTGTACAAAATATCTCAAGAACGGAACATCGTACGACCTTGAAACTTGAAACTTAAGTTACATACCACTACCGGACCCGACACGAACATTTTCATCAAAATCGGTCAACCGGAAGTAGTAGTTTATTCGTGTAATTTTTTACTTTTTTGCGATTTTCTCAAAAACTGGTCCTACAATTTTTTTTAAAATCACCTTATTTACTAAATTTTTCTATGTTCTACAAGATAGGATAGGCGCCATGTTTGCTAAAATTCTTGGTGAGGCTTTTTTTGCGTAAAAAAATTGTTCTCTTAAGATTGCGGCTTTAATATGCATTTCAGCGCAAAAATGTATATAATAAAATTTGTAGAGAATTTGAAGTCCGACAACTGTTATTTCAAACATTTGTTTGTGTAACGCTTAGTTTAGCGGTAATTAGCGATTTTCAATTTTTTCTCACGAAAACGTGTGAAAAATTGATTTTTCTTGACAGAGCATAGTTTACCGTGAAAGAGTGATTTCCGTATTCATAAGACAAACTGAGGTTGATTTTGATTTTGCGTCTTTCACTCATTTTTAAAATTAGGTTATGTTATTAAAGTTAGTTTTTTGTTAATTTCTAATGTTTTATTAATAATGTTAGGTTTATTGTAAATTTTTGCATTGGCAAGAGAAAGTTGTGTGAGTGTTTCACACCAGATTTTTTTGCATTTTTCAAACATAAAGTATCGTATAACTAAGTTTAAATTTTGCAGTGTGGGTTACGTTGCAACAGTACAACTTATTAACTCATTTAATTTGTTACTTTAGAGTACTTGTATTGGTATAATTCGATAGTGAATAAAGATAAACTATAAATATTAAGTTGTAGGCCTAATTCAAATTTTTTATTAAAAATTTGTTATTAGTAGATAATAAAAATTATTGTAGATACCTTATGGTTGAAAATGCAATAAAATTGTTTATACAGGGCGTTCTACTTTTTTTATTACTAACATAATTTTCCCAAACTTGCAACTTTGAATTCTTATAACTAGAAAACGAAGGCATCTATCAAAAAACGGTTTTCGCCATTACTTTTTCCTTGAAATATCACATTGAAATGACATGGCACATGACCATCATCCCATTTAAAAACATGAAGTTGAATCCAATATGGAGGATCCAAGATAGCGGACAAACATATCAAAACCATCTAAAAGTTGGATTTTTAAAACTACGCAGATCTGTCTAAGCTTCTTCTGCCGAGTACGTCTTAGTTACGGAATATAAAGCCGTTTCTATACTTAAAAATCACCAAGTGTTTTTCTTCTTGTTTTTATCCGAGGCGGCGAGAAAAACTCCTGTTCACTCCCTCACGATGGGGGAAGTAGTGTTGGACTCAATTGAGGCGTCCTCGTCCAGCCCCAATGAGGCCGCAACCGCCTTACCAACCAAAAACCCGCCGCCTGGCCACTTGATCTGAATCACCAAGTGTTACTACAAAGTAATGTGCTACAAATATTATATGTTTGTGCGTGCGTTTCTTTTACAGAGAACTCTTCGGAAGTAGTGTTGCCCTTAGTTTTTAGTTAAGATTTTATTTTTTTGTGTTTTCTTGTTTTACAACTAAGAGTCAACTATGTTAGCTGCTACACTAGTTGTCTAATAGAATTATAAATACTTACATTTATCTTTGCTACTATAACATGTTTCAACTTGACAACCTCTTACTAACTTTTATAAGTTAAAAACTTTGCTTTCTGTAAAACTTTCAGAAAGTAAGCATTATCTTTTTTTGTATACAAGAGAACGCTAAAACTCCGTATACGGTTGTCACATTCTTCTGATATCAAACGTTTTTTGCAACTTCATTGCATTTAAAGGATCTCATTTTAGTATTAGAACCTGTCTAAAGATATTGCAAAATATAAAGTTGTAATATCAAAGTGCAATAAATTTCAGTTTTTCAAAGAAGTGCATAAATTTCAAATGAATTCTTCATATAGGTAAAGTTGAAATAAAAAGAATTGAGGTTTATGTACTCAAACTAATAACGAAACTTTATTTTTCTTATTTTCTTTGAATTGACATCAGTAGCTTAGTTAAAGCAATTATTTTGGGTTGTTGTTGTTCAGGTTTATCGAACTGTTTATTTGATCCTCTAGAGGCTTTACTAAGTAAAATGAGGAGTTGATGGTTTACCATTGCCAACACTCACTGAGTGGAAAAGTATGCTTATCAGCATGCCAGACTCTCTAAAAAAATATCTACTTTCCACCCTGCAAATGACACCTTCACTTCATTCACCACAGGGTCTGGCTGTATAATAAAATTCATTACTCTCTGATGAAATAACTTTGACTATAATGCTTTTCACGGTTGATGAGCTCTGTTGTTCCACTCATTTAGATTAATTATAACGTTTGACAGCGTTGTCAGATTGTACAAATAGTCAGGTGGACAAACAATAATGCGCGCATGCGTATAAACGCCGCAGTAGTTCACTCGTGTCTTGCATCTCGTATTCAACACATCGATTATAGAGCGCGTTAACATGCAATACTTTACAATATAATCAACTGGTTGTATGTTCATAAGTTGTAATTGTAATTTAAAGACCAAATAAATTACTGACGAAATATATAACAAAAATACGACAGCAAGGTATTGGCAAGTCATTGGCTAGCTGTGGAGTAAGTAGGGGGCAGTGTGTACGTTCAGAGCTCATCAAATTTTAAAAATCTGGTGTGAAACACTCACACAACTTTCTCTTGCCAATGCAAATAATTAACAATAAACCTAACATTAGTATTAAAACATTACAAATGAACAAAAATCTAACCTCAAAAAACATTACTGAAATACGCAAAATTAAAATCGACCTCAGTTTAGCTTAAAAATACGGAAAATCGCTCATTCACGCTAAACTAGGCACTGTACAAAAAAATTCTTAAAATAAAAGTTGTAGATCTCTTAATTTCCTATAAATTTTATTTTATACACTTTTGTCGTAAAATGCATTCTAAGGCCGAAATCTTAAATAAATTGATTTTTCACACGTTTTCGTGAAAAAAAAACAGAAAATTGCTAATTACCGCTAAACTAAGCGTTATACAAAAAATGTTTGAAATAAAAGTTGTAGAATTTTACATTCTCTACAACTTTTATTATATAACGTTTTGCGCTTAAATGCATATTAAAGCCGCAATCTTAAAAAGAAAATGTTTTTACGTAAAAACAGCCTCACGCAGAATTTCAGCAAACATGGCGCCTACCCTATCTTGTAGAGAATAAAAAAATTGAGTAAACCAGGCGATTTTTAAAAAAATTCTAGGACCAGTTTTTGAGAAAATCGCAAAAAAGTGAAAAATTATACGAATAAACTAATATTTCCGGTTGACTGATTTTAATGAAAATGCTCGTGTCGGGTCCGGTAGTAGTATGAAACTTAAGTTTAAAGTTTCAAGTTCGTACGATGTTCCGTTCTTGAGATATTCTTGTTCACACACAGACACACACACACACACACAGACACACACACACACACACACACAGACACACACACACACACACAGACCAATCGCTAAAAACATGTTTTTTGGGTTGAGCGGGTCTGAAAACGTATAGATCCGGTGAAAACTCGATTTCGAAAATCGACATGAAAACAATACTTTCCTTCCTATATATTCATATAGGCAAGAGAAAGTAAAAATAGTAGTGTCTTTTACACCTCTACCTTTCTTGTTCTTAAAACCTTCAGTCGAATATTTGGCTGACCACGTGATAAGAAACAGAACTATTTTTTGTAGCCCTGGAACTAGCAGATCGAGTGCAAATAATTTAACACTCTGCCTGTTATGGGCAATATTTTTTGGGTTGTGAAACACAAAATAATCGCCACCCTTTAGTCAGTAGTCGAACTCCGAACCCTTACGCTTTGTAGTCTAGCACACTAAAAACAACCTCATTACATATAAGTAATTGTTATTGTTTCTGTAACAGTATATAATTATTTTGTCATAAATAGACTTTATATGAAACAAGTACAGTTTTATAGATTAATTTTTTTTATTCTTCCTTTAGTATTTTACAATTTGCGTGTTACATCATAAAATACTTCATTTACTTTAGTACAAAAACTGTAATACGAAAAATTCCTACTCATAAGTTTCACAATATTGTCAAGAAGTGGTGATGGAAAAATTAATTTTCCTGTTTGTGTAGTGGCGTTTAAATGAACGTCAAGTACTGGTTTCCAAAATAACAGCTAATACATTTTTGTTGTTTAGTTTTAGTTTGTGTATTTAAAATTAGTTTAATTAAAACGAATTACAAACAGTTATGATATATAATAACAGCTTTTTTTTACGAAATTTTTAATAGCATTTTTGTTACATCGGAAAAACTAATAGATCGTTTAAAAAAAGATTTTCTGAGCATTATGCTGCTTATTTTAAAAAAATATATAAAAATTCTAATGTGGCAGAACATCTGCTAACGAAAGGGCATAAAATAAGCAGTCACGAAAATAATTTAGAAATTTTAGAAATATGTTCGATAGTAACAAATTAGCAGCTGGAAAAATATTATACTGTATTTATAAATTTAAAAATAAAAAGATAAATTTAATGAACAGCCAGACAGACTGATAACTACAAATTATTTCAAATTATTACAAAGTCGCGATAAGAAATGAAACTAGGAACAAATGAATATACCGTCATTCGGCTGAATAACTGCGCGCGGCATGGTTAGTAAAATAGGAAATAATTGACGTGGTCTTTGACCATAAATGTTTTAATGTTCTAATGTTTTATGCGTTTAGTGTGAAGTAAATAATGATGCCTCTGAGAGAGACGAAAGATCTTGAATAAATGTAATACTCTGAGGTGAGTGTTATATTTAATTTGTTTTGTTTTTGGCTGTTCATTATATATCATATATGTAGTGGTGCAAACAAAGGAAAATAATTTTTAATAAAATAATAAACAGTTATGTGTTGACTAAAATAAAATTGTGACGAATAAGATGGGCGGGTAACGTTGTTCGCGCAAGGAGGTGTTGGAAAGGGATGTCTGGAGGTAAAACTCAAGGAGGCCGGGACTCACATTGAGTTGTAGCGCCTACAGGGAAGGAGATTTGTAAAACAGATAATAAAAAATTTACTTGCATCATAAAGTTCGTCTTGACATCGCTGCAGTATCCACTCTAGTTTCTATGTTTGATGAAATTGAATTTAAAAAGTGGTTGTCAATTCAGTAGAGACAGAAATAAATAAAAATAATCATATTGCTGGTACATTAAATATTTGGATGTATATTTAAAATTATGTCATTCTATCGCTATGATCTTCTTTTGTTTTTACATATTCATTAACAGAAACCCCCGATTTAATTTTAGTAGTACATTATACAAATATGTGGGGTTTCTCCGTTGAGGTTACAATATTTGTTCTATACGAGGTGTGGCTATTAAATAACGAGACTGACGTTGTAAAAAAAAAAGTTATTTTAATTTTATACATATTCACTTATTGTCACCTTCAATATACACTCCTCTTTCACTACAACGCTCCATGCGAATTTTCCATTGTTGGAAACAGTGCTGGAAGTATCTACTGTCAGCTCCTTCAGGACACGTGCCACTTGCTCTTTTACAGCTTCCGCAGGCTCAAATCTTGTCCCTTTTAATGCAAATTTTATCTTAGACAACAAGTAGGAGTCACATGGTGCAAGATCTGGTGAATAAAGTGGATGTTCTAACACTGAGATGCTGTACTTAGCTTGGAACCTCTTGACAGATAACGCGGAATGAGCTGGCGCATTGCCTTAGTGAAGAACCCAGGATTTGTCTTCCACATTTCGGGGCGTTTCTTCCTTACTTTTTGACGGAGTTTAGAAAGTACCTCAAGGTAGTAATATTGATTAATTGTTTGACCTTCAGGAACCCAGTGAAGGTAGACAATCCCATGGATATAAAAAAATCCAGTGATCATTGCTTCAAATTTTGACTTGCTCATTCGAGCTTTTTTGGCTGTCAGTGAAGTTCGGCTCCTCCAGTGCATGGATTGGCGCTTGGTTTCTGGATCATAAGTACAAAACAACGTTTCATCACATGTTATTATCTTCTACCTGTTCCCTAAGGTGAAATCTGCATTAAAAGGGACAAGATTTGAGTCTGCGGAAGGTGTAAAAGAGAAAGCGGCAGGTGTTGTGAAGGAGCTTACAGAAGATGATTTCCAGCACTGTTTCTAACAATGGATAATTCGCATGGAGCGTTGCAGGGATAGAGAAGGAGTGTATATTGAAGGTGACATTAAAGTGATTATGTATAAAATTAAAATAAAGTTTTTTCACAAGGTCAGTCTCGTTATTTAATAGCCACACCTCGTACAATACAATTTTTGTAATAAATTTGTACTTTTACATGTATTGTTTAAATTTGTATTTACTTTTATAGTAACTAATGACTAAATATTTGATGCAACTTTAAATAAAGGTATATAGAAACATAGAAAAGTGTGAAAGTAAATACATACAACAACATTAAAAAGGAAGGAGCGTAAAAATAAAATACAACCCTGGAATTGAATTTGAAAATTTCCTTATTGTCGTTTCTGTGTATTTCAATACCCAATAATTTTTAGAAATCAGGTAGAAAGTACAATAATGTACAAATCTATAAAAATTTGTTGGTGAAAATCATAATTATAGTACAAACAATATTTATTAATTTAATTTCCTTAAGGTGGCCTCCGCAGCGTAGTGCTAGCACGCCAGCCTACAATGCGGAGATCCCGGGTTCAATTTCCGGCTAGGGTCTGGAAATTTTCACAAGTTAAAAATCCAACTGTTTCATAACCCATTGTAGTCGATAATAACTTAGCTGTTAATGCGAATTTAAATAAACCAAAAAATTCTTTAATTCTATTCATTATTTATTTAACATGTTTACTTACCCGTATCTTCTTCTGGCAGGGCAAATACAGACTTAATCAAGGATTCAAAGTTACGGGCCAGTTTAGTGCTATAGTTTTTATCTCACTAATTATTATACTCATTGCATTTTAATATTTATTTGCAGCTTTGGTTTGCATTTTACTCTTTATACATACCATCAATCACATTTAAACAAAAAACTGTTGGAAATAAACCAAGTGATATTTATTTCTCTTGAAAATCCAATTTTGCGGTATTATGAGAATTCTACTAAAAGATATTTTGTTTCTTCTTTTATAAAAATTGAAATTTTTGCTTCACTCATTTATTTCTATTCACGTTTATATCTAAAAATTTTAAAGCGTTTTATATTCAACAAAGAAACAAATTATTCTAGTTAAAGGCTTCTTTATCTTTATAGTTTTATGGAAAAATATATTGCTAAACAATTTTTGTAATCGTTATTATGTCTTTGTACTTTTCTCTTATGAGAATTGTTTCGTTATTATCGATCTATGTTCATCAAACTATTTGTTTTCTACACAAGAGAAACCGTTAATTTGCTAAAAACTAATAATTTCGCTCTCGCTGCAAGTAGATCAGAACCCCTATAGAAGTTGCGGTATGATTGAAGGTGCAGATATCACTGGGTTTATACAAATCTGTTTTTATATTGTAATATACACATTATAAGTGATTTTCAGTGACACAATACAAGTTCATATATGCGAAAGACCTCATTTGCTCACTGACTTACTAGTTGCTACTTCTGTAATTTCCCTATCACTCAGATGACTAAAATTCAGAACTTTGTTTTTGTTTATTCGGCCGTTTACTCTTTTTTTTGGGGAATAGGCTAAATGTTATTCTTATTGTAGATTTAAATGAGTATTTAAATGAGTATACAGGTTTTTACTTTAAGTTTGAAAAGATTACGTAGATTTTAAAACATTGTTAAGTTTCTTTCTCAACTCATCGAAAACGTTTTTTCTCAAAGAATTTTTTCTTCTCGACTGTTTCAAAGTCAGCTTTTTGTATTTTTTTCCAAAAATGTATATTAGAAAAATTTACCACTGTTACAAAGTTATTTAATCTGTAAGAGAAATCATTATATTTCTTTGCAATAATTTTTCATTGCTTCACTAGTCTTTAAGTTTAAATACTAAAGAACAAAACAGAACTTGATATTTCCAAGAATTATAGTATCTAAAACTGATGTTGAAATTAATCTAGATTGAAATAGCAAAACCAACGAAAAATAAACGATTATAAGCTCTTTCTCTACTCTATTTTATTTATTTTTTATTTAAACTTAATACTTGTGCAATAAGATTTTTTTAATGTTATATTATAAAATTTAATACTATTTTTATAACAGTAGAGGATTATTTCAATTACTTTATAAACAATGGTAGTCCCTTTGGTTTAGCGCTTTGAAATTCTTTATTATTATGTTTACTGTTTTTCTTTTCTATTTTAAATGCATCCAGGAGATTCCTGGGGGAGTATAGGAGATATCAAAAAGTTACAACACCTGGATTACATACTACAATCACACATACTACTACTACTACTACTACAATTTAGAAAGATATTCTTGTTGGCTATAAAAAGTTGCATCAATCAGAGTTTTTTAAGGAATGAAAATTATTGCATTTTATAAATTGGGGTATTTTATTGATGCATTTTCTCCCCGCATAAGTAGGTTTATGTTCAAAAAACTTAATGATTAGGCGTAGGTTTCATTTACTAACGACGATTTTCTTCAGTTAATTTTCAATTGTTTATCCTCCTAAGCCTGTACTAGGCAGTTTTACGTATTTTACATTTCCTCCGTAGATATTTTTAATCACGAGGACATAAAAATAAAATAACAGTCTAAAATAAACTAAAAACTTGTTTTCACGTGTTAGGCGAGTCCTGAAAATTGTAGAAACAATATACTTTTATGGTAGTTCTAATAATTGCCTTAATTTATTGTTCTGACCAGTTTTTCACTGTGAAAAACTGGCAAAATTCAGCGCTGTATGCTTCTATTCGCAGGATAATAGGAAAGAAAACGAAAAAGGGCACCCAAATGAAATTTTATAGAGCAATGGCTATACCACTCATAACATATGGGAGTGAAACATGGGTGTCATTACAGAGGAATGATTTTCGTATCCAGGCTGCTGAAATGAGATTTTTGCGGGGAGTCAAAGGTTGTACCCGGTTAGATAGAGTATGTTACGAAGTTTTATACGCGCCGAGTTAAATGTTCAGTCACTGTTGGAAACGTTAAGAATACATAAAAAAAACTGGTCCAACCATTTACTTCGCATGCCAGCTCACAGACTTCCTCTGCGAGCATGAAAATACAAACCTAGAGGGAAGCGAGGCTTGGAAAGACCTAAAAAGAGATGAATGCCGGAACAGGCCATTCAGCCTAATCCTTGACAGATGATGATTATGATTATTTTTCTGGTGTCTATTTTTTGTAATACATTTTTCCGATTGTTATTAAAACTGTAACTATCTGGTGTTACTTTTATTCCTATTTATATTTAATGGTCAGAATAAAAGTTAATATAAAATTTTTCTCAAAACATTTCCCAAAATAATAAGAGTAGGATTTATAAAAAAAAATATTTAGTATTATTCTTTTATTGTGCAAATCAAAGCTGTCCACCGCTCCTAAGTTATAGTTTTATTATCAGAAGTAGAATTGGGAAGAAACGTCAGCTGGATTACGTCTACAGAAAATATAACATAACACAACAACAGGTTGCATTAGACGCTATCCGATATAACTGTACAATGTTATTTCTAGTTATTACTAGTTATAATACTACTTGTTGAAGAGCTTTCCACCATGCTATCATCCTATTTCCACTCGCATGTCCTTCTTTATCCCTTTTCCTTTCTTCATTTCCTGTATCCTTCCTTATTTCCAGCAATGAAACGAAAGAGCTTATCCTCATCCTTTTTATTTTTTTTTCGTACACGTATATATCCCCCTTTTGAATATGAGCATTTCTGGATGGGTTTACTTTAAAAGACCAGACAGAAAATCAGGTAATTGGATTTTGTTGTATACTTCTCAAAGGAAACACGTATGAATATCGTGTATATATATGGGATTTAAAATGTTTTTCCATAAGAAAAATATTTTATACAAGTTTTTTTACTCAGTAAAGACTATACGAAAATAGTTTTATATCATTTTACTTTTATGTTAGGAGTTTCCTCCTGTGTAATAGAAAATGTAAAATATGAAAATCCTGTTACATGAAAATAGTACGACCATCATTGAAAGTATCCCTACAGTATTTTAAAATAATAATTTCTAGAAAAATAAATTGTCGGTACTAGAAAAAAAAATTATTGTAAAAACGCTAATAGTAAAGAGTAGTATAAATCCTTTTTATTTAAGTCGTTACTTTAATAAAAATTATTACCTTTTAATCTATTTATTAAAACGATTTCCATTACCTTGTTTTTTACAAGGTCGTATCGTTATTCAGTATATCGTGGGTTTTGGGTTCGATTCTTATATTATTAGTACTTTGGAAATTATCTTATCCAATGTTTTTATAATGTAACAACGTTTCAAACAGAAATTAGTCTCGACAAAACGTATTAGTTTATATAAACCGTAAATTTATTGGAAACATGTTGGTAATTCTAAAATTTAGTTTCTTGCCTTTTGTTTAAATTAGAAACCTTTTTTTTTGTCTTTATTTTGGGTGCATTATTATACACTGAGTGACAAAACTTATTGAAAGAAGAAGTAGTATCCCAACAGTACGTTCTGCGGTAGAATCTCATGTATATTTTTCTCTTTTAGATCAGAGAGAATATATTATCTCTGCTGTATTTTCACTTTATTTATTTATTTAATAAAGTTTTACATGTGAGAGCAACAGGTAAGACCCAATACTGCTCTCTTAAAACATATATAACAATACAATCGTGATATAATTAGCTTATAATATATACAATAATGATGCTTATAACCTACAATATTAACCTACAATATTATAACCTTATATTCATAACCTACAATATAATAATGAATGTACTAATGATTATAACATATGAATATGAATAATATAATGAATATGAAGTTTATAAAATATAATATTTAGACATCATAGGATTCACGGTCAAGTTGTTTCTTATTACTAGATTACAGAATCCAGTGGTTATTTAGTGAATCGTAAAATTTTCTATGAAATGCCGGGAATATTTTCTTCGTGATCAAAATATTGTGACACTTATTGTTAAGGTCCGTTTCGGGATCTAGGTTATTAAATAACTAATACACTAAAGTTTACAATTACCAAGATTTATTACACTAAATGATCACAAAATAAATAATTCAACTAATTATAATTAAGAAATACAATAAATGATTAAATAATTCACTTAAAATAAATAACAAACAATAAATAACTTAATAACTTACTTAGCCTACTTACAATCACTTTTATAGATTATACTAACATACAACACAAACTGAATTCACAAAACTACACATTAACTTTATAGTACACTCACAAAAGACTTTACCCAATACACACACAACAAAGAGTCGGTATAACAATCTTGAATCACTACAATACTCGGATGTGTAACCTGTAAATACACACCCCGATAATCGTACGGCAAAGATCACACGAATACTGACTGGACCGCGCCCGGGGGCCTCCTTTTATAATCAGTCACAAAGATCGTTCCAGAACAAACTCAAGTACAAAAATAACTCTTTATTTATGAATGCTAGAAAAATCTTGTTAATAGGTCAACAAAAAGTCTTTTGTAAATAGAAAACATAAACAAACTGCCTCCCTCATAATAGCTGTACACAATACCTAAACTTTATGATAGTTATTACAACCCTTATGAATGAATAGACACACTTTTATGGTTACAACTGTCATTTACAAAACTGATCTTATTGTGTATTGTTATTTTATTATTTCTTAACTATTTTTATGAATGGAATTCTGGAACATTCGTGTCTTTTCTTGGATCTTGTTACAATATCTTAGGTTTTTGGATAGTGCAGATTTACAATTAATTGATGACACTCAGACGTGTTTTTTAAAGATATTTTTTTAACCCTTGATATTTTTTTAACATCCTTTACGGGTGTCACTTAAATTTCAAAAGTATTTTCTGTCATTTTAAGAAGCTTGTGTGGAGGTTCATTTGGTATAAAATGCACGAGTGGAGTAAGTGTTCCAAGTCGGTCTTTTGCCAAAAGCTTTTGACCAAGCTACTTGATAGTGTATGTCGTTGTGAGAGGGTATAAACGTTTGGGTTATAAACATGAGGGAGTGTAAAAGTTTCATGAAGTAATTTGCTTGAATTAATTTCTGTTTTACATGTTTGACACCATTTTTATGTAAGAGATTAAGATGATGTTAAAGTGTTGATGTAAACTTATAACTAAGAATTTTTATTTTTTTTTATTTGTAAAAAAAACATTAGTTATTAATCCATACCATATCGTAGTTTTAAATTAAAAAGTTAATGTACCTCTAATTGATATATGTGATAACTAACAAGTTATGAAAGGGTTATGAGTTTGAGGTTCTTTTTATGCTCTTTATTTGTGGTGTTAATAATATTTTTTTAGTTCTACGGGAATACAGCGTGTTATAGCAATGTTTTTGTGTTAATAATCCATTAGTTTATTTAACGTTTTATTTGTTTCATTATTTCAACTGTACGGAACAAAGTGTAGTCAAAGTCCCACTCTGCAAATAATACAGCTCGTCTTCCTTTGTTTTAAAATTATGGTAATGTCAAATTACACTGTAAACAATAGATAGGTTACAAAAGATAAAATTGTGTTTATTTTCATTGCTACATTATAAATTATCTTGGATTATTAGTCATAAGAACGCATGTTGAAAGTTTATATATCTTTTTGTTGTTGTATAGGTCATCAGCCGAAAGGCTGGTTTGAACCTGTAGAGGTTTTACTAAGTAAAATGAGGAGTGAGGAGATTTACCATTGCGTTTCTCACTGAGTGGAAAACTACGCTTATCAGCATGCCGGGCTCTCTGAAAAGCACATATTTTCCACTCTGTAAATGACACCTACACTTTATTCATCACAGGGTCTGGCTGTATAATGAAATTCATGACTTTCAGATGAGATAATTCTCTGATTAGTGTCTTTTACACTTCTACCTCTTCTTTCTTAAATGATTCAGTCATTTAATTGGCTTATCATGTGATAAGAAACAAAATTATTTATTTTAGCCCTGCAACGAACAGATTGAGTGTAAAAATTTGACACTCCACCTGTCTGTTATAAGCAGAGTTATTTTATACTCATGAAGTTTTAGGTATTTTTGTTTAATCAAACACCTGTCAAGCAGCTTAGAACCCTTAAACCGGCCATATACGAAGAGATGTACCGCAGAGGTTTACCTATATTGTCCGCCTCAAGAGGTAACCACTACGTGGGATGAATCTCCAGAGGCGATCAAACCTCTGGAGTCGAGCCAGGTGGAATTGACAAATCATATTTTCTACTGCTACAGGTGACCAGACCTCCGCGTGTGTGTGGGTCGATGAGGTTAACCTCAGGTCAGTTTTATCCAAACAAGCGCAGAAATTTTTTTGTTTCTCTGATTTTAATTTGCGTGAATGTTTTTATTGGTATTCAGTTTGTTTCTAGTGTTAAGTGTTTTTGTTTGATTTCACTTCAGTGTATTTGTTTTAAAGTATTCAACATGTCATTGCGGAAACGCAGTGAAGTTTCGTAAAAACTTATCGAGTTGTATAAATCTGAATACTAAACTGACAACCTCGATCGCATTGTTTATTTGTGTAGAAGCCATGAGTTCAACTGATGGATGAGTTCAACAGCTGCGTGTGTGGGCTTCTTGTGTCTTGAGACAAACCTCTTCTGTTCGACTCTGGGGTGGTACACCTCTACGTGTATGGCCAGCTTTACAGTATTTATAAATTAAATAAACGATCAGTAGAATTACTATGGCTTTCTTTACTATAATTTTTCCCATTTATCTTTGTAACTCATTTAAATGATTGCTCTACTCCGCTGTTATTTTCATTGCTGCTACGTAACTCAATTTTTTCGGTATAACGTGCTACTGTTATGTAACTGAAAATGAAAATGAAAATTATTGGTAAAAGTGACACACCTGATCAAGTTTGAACGAAGAAAAATTATTAAATATATTTATTTCCGGATACAAGAGAAGTGCAATTACACATTTCTGAATTTGATGGACAGTATATTTTACTTTATTTTTAGTACGTAGATATAAAGTATATTAAGTAAATTTTATACGGTGATTTTTAAATGAATATGTACTAATTTTATTTATTTTATTTTCAGGTAAGTTTATCAGTTGTGTTGTACACTAATTTAATTATTTCTATCTTCTTACGTGAGTACGAATTGAAATATTTTTTATAGATTTTTCAGTTTTTTTATTTAATTAGTTGTTTTATGTTTCACGAGGTAATTAATTTTTCCTTACCGTATGAATATATAAGAAAGGAAAGTGTTCTTTTCATTTGTCAATTTTTGGAAATAAAGTTTTCACTGAATACACGTTTTCAGCCTCCCTGAACTCAGAAAACATGTTTTCAGCGATTGGTCTCCGTGTGTGTGGCTGACTGTTGGTCTGTCTTTGTGTGAACAAAAATCTCAAAAACAAAATAGCGTACGAAGTTGAAATTTAAAATTTAAGTATCACTAGAAGACTCAACACCTACAGTTTAATGTAGTGGTAGTATAGTCGTGCGATTTTCTCAAAAACTGCTACACGAGTTTGTTTTTAGATCACCTCATTTACGTTTTTGTGCTCTACTAGGATAAGCGTCACGTCTGCTAAAAGTCTTGAGAGTCCTGTGCTCTCGTAGAAAGGTTTTTTTATTAAGATTGCTGTCTTAATATGAACTTTAGGGAAAAAGTGTATACATTCAAAGTTGTAGAACTTTTATTTCCAATATTTTTTACAACGAATAGTTTAGCGGCAATTATTGATTGCCTGTTTTTTTTTCAAGGAAAATCTATAAAAAAATAGGATATTTGAAGATTGCAGACTTAGTATGCCATTTAAGACAAAAGTATATATAATTAAAGTTATAGAAAATATAAAATTTGTAACCTTTATTTCCAATATTTCTTTTTGCAGAGCCTAGTTTAGCGTCAATGAAAATCTATAAAAAATAGGATATTTGAAGATTGCGGACTTAGTATGCCATTTAAGACAAAAGTATATAATTAAAGTTATAGAAAATATAAAATTTACAACCTTTATTTCCAATATTTCTTTTTGTAGAGCCTAGTTTAGCGTCAATCACTGTTTTACCGTACCTATGTTTAAGTCAAACGTGTTGATTTTCACTTTAAAGTTTTTACTCATAATTAAAATTAGGTTATTTTTTTATTTTACATTGTTTACTAATGATTAACCGTAAGTTATGTGGTTTATTATTTACATTGGCAAGAGAAAGTCGTGTGAGTGTTTCACACCAGGTTTTGTTACTTTTATAACATTAAATGCATACGTCTTTTACCACTGCACAACTTACCCAGAATAGAAGTCGCGGATTTTCTCCTTATAATTTTATTATTAAACAATATTTAAGTTAAAGTACTTTAATAATAATTCAATGCAATACTTAAGTATTTTTTTAATATAAGTGTTGTCGTACTGGTTGTATTGAATCATTAAGGTGGTAGTCTAGGGTTTTTGTATTATCTTTAATATGAGATGTAAGTATGGAGTTTTTTGTCAGGCGTTCGCTACTAAATACAGTATGTTGACAATTTGAAATGTCGTACTGTATGGATAATGTTTACGTAGTACGATTTTATAAAAATTATACCTTCCATCTTCCAGATAATAACATACATAGCTGCTACTTTCTGTAAGTTCGATTTATTAAGACAGTATTGTTTAAATAGGGAACGTATGAAGTGGTTAAGAGGGAATTTTTTTTTATACCGCTTATTACAAGAATTTGGAGTTGTTGTTGTTGTTTAGGTCATAAGCCGAAAGGCTGGTTTGAACCTCAAGAGGTTTTACTTAGTAAAACAAGGAGTGAGGTAGTTTACAATTGCCTTCTTCACTGAATGAAAATTACGCTTATCAGCATGCCAGGCCCTCTGAAAAGTACAGATTTTCCACTCTGCAAATGACACCTTCACTTCATTCACCACAGGGTTTGGCTGTATAATGAAGTTCATTACTTTCAGAGGAGACAACTCTGATTATTGTCTTTTGCACCTCGACCTCTTCTGTTCTTAAAAGATTCAGTCATTTAATTGGCTGACCATGTGATAAGAAACAGAACTATTTATTTTAGCCCTGCAACGGACAGATTAAGTGTAAATAAATTGACACTCCACCTGTCTGTTTAGGGCAGAATTTGGAGTTATCATTGTAAAATCGTTCTGAAAACTTTGATCTTGAATAAATATTTGAAAACTTTGATCTTGAATAAATATTAATAATGTAAAATACTTAATGCGAGATAAATACACTTTTTATTTACATATTTTATGTAACATTATACTATGGAATTTCAATAATAAAAATTAATTAAAACTCGTAATAAAAACAATCAAAAGAAATTGTAGAGGGAAATTTTAACTTCAAATAGGAAAAAATTGTTTAAAAATATCGAAAATATCCCTCAAGGGAACAGTTACTATCGTAATTGAAGCAACTGTATCTGTTGAACAAAAAAATAACTGATCACATATTATAAGTACTAGTATTACAAAACAACAATGATTTACAAATAGAATTTTGAAAAATTTCGTGTTTTATTTTAGATACCGGGTTCAATTTGGTTTACAATGGTTTTTAAATACTGTTGTTAGACCGAGTTATATTTTAGCCAAAATTTTAATTTATTCCTTGCTTAAAAGTCGCGCAGTCTAAGAATTATTACAAATTTCTCTCTCTTTGTAATAAAACATACACAGTGATCTACTAATTGTATACCTACGTCATTGACACTATCAAACCGTACTTCAAACGATTTCACCAAAAAACTGCCAAACAAAATAATAAAAATATAGGGTATATAATGTAGGCTAATATAAGAAATAAAATAAATTCCAAATATATAAATATTTGTGCATGTTGTTGCATTTTAAGTATCAAAGCTTGTTGTTGTACTAACTCAGTTTCGTGAAAGTATACATACGTATTTAAAACAACGAATGTACATATTGTGACACTTATCGCTAAGGTCCGTTTCGGGATCTAGGTAATTAAATAATTATTACACTAAAGTTTACAATTACAAATATTTATTACACTAAAAGATTTACAAAATAAATAATCAAACTAATTATCATGAAGTAATACAATAAATGACTTAATAATTTACTTAAAATACATAATAAACAATCAATAACTTAATTATGTAATTTACTTAGCACTACTTACAATAAATTTTATAGAATACACATACAAAATGAAAACTGAATACACAAAACTGAATTTAATACGGATACACAATAATTTTACACGATACACACACACACACACACAAAGACAGTATTACAATACCTCGGAACCGTTAACCTGATATAACGCCCGACAGTCACTCGTCAAAGACCAAACAAATACTAACTGTCTGACCGCGCTCGGGGGTCTCTTTATATAGTGTTTTAAGAAGATAATTCTAGCAAAACAAAGAAATTCCATGCAGATAATAAAGTACAAAAAATAACCCTTTATAAATGAGTGCTTGAAAAATCTATTGTAAACAAGTCAACAATAGATCTTATTGTAAATAGAATAAAAAGTGTTACAGGCCGACCTTTTCATAAATAGTTGTACAACAATAGACACTATAGCGCAGGCCTTTCAAACAACTTTCATGAATAGGCATCCCTTTATAGCCACCCCATTGTTACTTTTTCATTCTATTATCCTCTCTTTACTAGTTTTATGAATGAATTACCATTTTACTAGAACTTTTGCGAACATGATCTTCTTCGATATTGTCACAATATACTTAAAATATTTTTTATTTATTTTTTTCATCGTGGACAGGCCTTCGAAGACCACGCAAATATCACGTCATGTAGCCTCCTTCTTTCTCCTTCAGAATTCTTCATTCTCTCCAACTGTTCGGCTCTCCTTTATCAGTCTCCTCTGTTCCTTTATCATTCTCCTCTGTTGAGATTCCTCCCTTCGTTCACAAGAACCTTCAGTCCAAAAATTTCGTTTCTCTATTATTCTCGATCTAGGCAGTCTTCTTCTGTAATGTTGACTTTCTTGAGTTCTCCCTTCATCTGTTTAATATAGTCACCCTGAGTCTCGTAGTTTCAGAGTTTATTGAAAATCTGTTTGTTTAATCTTGTGTGTTTCTGTGCGTGTGTGAACAATATATCTCAAGAACGGAACATCATACGAACTTGAAACTTGACACTTAAGTTAGGTACTACTACCGGACCCGACACAAACATTTTCATCAAAATCGGTCAACGGGAAGTAGTAGTTTATTCGTGTCATTTTTAAGTTTTTTTGCGATTTTCTCTTAAACGGCTTTAACAATTTTTTTTAAAAATCGCCTCATTTAGGTACTACATTTTTTATGCGTTATAAGATAGGGTAGGTGCCATGTCGGCTTAAATTCTTGGGAGGTTGTGGTATCGTAGAATTTTTTTTTTAATATTGCGGCCTTAATATACATTTTAGCTCAAAAGTGTATTATTAAAAGTTGTAGAAAATTTAAAATCCTACAATTTTTATTTCAAACAATTTTATTGTATAACGCTTAGTTTAGCGGTAATTAGCAATTTTTTTTACGAAAATGTGTGAAAATATTGCTTTTTTAAAGATTTTAGCCTTAGTATGCATTTTACGATACAAGTGTATAAAATCAAATTTATAGGAAATTAAAAGATCTACAACTTTTATTTTGCGCATTTTTCTCTACAGAGCCTAATTTTATTGATTTTTATTTTGCATCATTCACACATGATTAAAATAAGGTAATATTTTTTGAGGTTAGTTTTTTTTTTACTTCTAATAATTTATTACTAATATTAGGTTATATTGTTTATTATTTTGATTGGTAAGAGAAAGTTGTGTGAGTGTTTCACACCAGATTTTTAATTTTATTGACAATAAATAAAATTTTAAACGGTGGATACATGCTACAACGTTAATAAACTTATTTGAAATGTAAATGTCATTATAGACATGTTATTTTGAATGAAAAATCAATTTAAGTTGAAGATAGTAAATTTATTAATATTAGAATTAATTTACTTAAGATAGGCATTTTTTAAATGGTTTCATTTCGTTAATAATCTAATTTGCGATTGAATGTGAATATAGAATGAGTTAAAATACAATATAAAATCTCACCAAACCTGCATTGCCAAACGTAAGTGGTAAAATAACTTTCACTACAAAACCACTGAGTCAGTGGTAGCTTCTGTAGCAAAAGTTACAGCAATAATAAGTCTAAATATTGGCATTGTAGCCTATAGAAAGAGAAGGAAATACTGTACCGAAATCGTATTGTGTAGAAATGCTGACCCAGTTTGTGGTTGGTTACAAATTCACCCTTCAGCACTTCAGTATCAGCATGCGTATGTGAACGTAATATGAACTGTTCGTTTTCGATTCTCACTTCAATTTCACTACGATTCTGCTTGTTAATCAAAATTGATACTTTGTTGATGTTTCAACCTATTAGATTATAATCTAATAATACTTGTTTGTAGAAATTCTATTAAGTATTTCACCCAAATTGGTTCGTCATTACCGTAAATACTTTGAGACAAATAAAAAGTTTTAATTGTTACCGTCTGCATAAAACATCGTTTCACTAATTTATTCTGTGACTAGCTGAAGTACCCGTTCTTCGAACGGTTTCCTTTGTGCCGTAAGCGGTCGGTTGGGGTACCGTGTTTGATTTCTGCCAGGTCTGATATTCTTTAACTATTCATTGTTAACTACCTCTTTTCAACGTCAGGATTATTATTTATGAAAAAAATAGTTAAACGTAAAATAAAACCGAAATCTCGGTATTTTTAAATTAAGATATGCTGCACTTTATTATTTTCATAATAAATGAAAGGTAAATCACAATAGGAACGCCACAATGGTGACCACTGTTAAGACGACTGATTCATTTTTGACAATATGACCGAGAAAAGGTGTATTGGGTACTGGTGGACTGGGTAAGTACGTAACTGACTCAATGAACACGGGGTTTACCGGCGCGTAGGCCTGTGTTTATTGTTTTGTTCATTTTGTATGTTATTCTTCTAAAAAAATTGGTTTTTTAAATTGGTAATATTTCCGTTATTATATGTATGAAAATGAAAAACTTTATATAATCAAACTTATTTGTCTTCAAACGTTTCGTAATTTTGATTATATAAAAAATTCAACAACAACTTTACCATTACTCCAAACATACAATGTGACGTACCCATAAAATTTACAATACTTAAATAGAAAACGGTTAAAAATTTATTTATTTTTGTATTTTAAGCTAAAATACAACTTAAAATGTATCAAAATTGTTATTTTTTTAAAGATGTATAAACATTTTTTAATGATTCCTGATTATAGGTTATACAAGTCCTTATACAAGTCTTCATTTATTTGTGGGAAGAAAATATTAACAAAGTAATGAAAATCAATGCTATTTCCCTATGGTTCAAATTCCAAGGGACATCGGTATATCTTTAATTTTTTATTTGTGTCACATAAATAAAAACCTCGTCCGCAAGCAAACAACGTTCGGTACCTTGGGCTATATTTAGACAGACGGTTGGCGTGGAACATGCACATCAACCAGAAGTGACAAGTATTAAGTAACAGACTGTACCAATCATACTGGCTATTAGCCAAGAGGTTAAAACTATCAATTACTTCAAAACTCTTGACGTACATGGCGATGCTTCAACTAATCTGGATGAATGGCAGTCAAGTTTATGGTGCAGCAAAGCCATCAGTCATTTCACGAATACAACGTTTTCAAAGTAAATTCTTCGAAGTGATTACTAATTTCCCGATTTACTTATCTAATAGAAAACTACACGATGACTTACGCGTTCCTTACGTCAACGAAACATATCTAAAATTGTACCGTAGATTCAGAAACAAACTTCAAAATCATAACAAACAAAATATGCAACATGAATTCTGCAGATCTATCAGGAATCGCGCAAAAACGCCTGAAACGCTGATGGAGTAAACACATGATACATTAACGCAACTCTTAATACTTATTACACATGTACAAAAATATAAATATAAATTAAAATCGAACACAATTATCGTTATCTGGAGAGCTATGACTGGGTGGTGTCCTCCTCAAATCCATTCACGCGGTTAGTTTTTTATTTAATTTAGTTGTAAACTTTTTGCTGGTTTTTTATACAGTTGCATAATAAGTTAAGTAAAAAAGTACGAAAATAAATTTAACATTACATTCCGACTTAAAGATTCATTTTAGAAAAGAAATTGTTAAATTCAAAATTCAACATAAAATAACGAGCTACTTAAATCATTAAATACAGCTCATGTCAAGACAAAATATAACACGACGGCGCCAACGAATAAAATGGTAAAGAGATCTACTGATCTTATTGAAAAAAAAAATTATAAAACTTAGAAAAAAATTATAAATTATTTAAAATTGTGTTGTTGTTTTGGCCATCGGCCGAAAGGCTGCTTTGAACCTCTAGACTAGAGGTTTTACTACGTAAAACGAGGAGTGACGTGGTTTACGATTGCCTTTTTAACTGAATAGAAAAGTACGCTTATCAGCATGCCAGGGCTTCTGATAAGCATCTACTTACCGTTCTGGAAATGACCTTTACTTTATTCACCACAGTGTCCGGCTGTATAATGATGAAATTCATACTCTCTCAACAAAAAGAGATAACTCTAAATTGTAACGTTTACACCTCTACCTCTTCTGTTCTTAAACGCTTCAGTTATATAATTGCCCGACCATGTGATAATAAAAAGAACTATTTTTGTAGCCCTGTAACTAGCAGATCTAGTGCAAACAATTTAACACACCACCTGCCTGTTATGGGCAAAAAGTTATAATTTTTTATGAGATTCTAACATTTTATGAAACTTTAAAGTTGTTTAACTCTTGTCGTAGTTCATTTGATTTTGGCTTGTTCACATATTAAAATTTTTCCTTTAGTTACTCTTGTTAGCACATCATTATCAGATTTTATTTATATAACACTACCTACCATATTTTGTTCAAATATTTTTCTCCTGTATTCAGTCTTAGAATTTTTAAATTATTGTTTAGAATGTACTTTGTAATTTTTTAGTATTCAGTGCTTTGTACATATAATGTATTCAGATGTAAATGTGAAAATAAATTTAATGTTAGTCTCGTCTGTCAAACATACAGCACAGAAATTTAAATATACAAAAAGTTTAATCTTGTTTGTAGTTAATTTATGTAATGTCCTTGTAGTAATGGCTTCATACATGTATTTTTACTTTCTCTTGCCCTATGTGGATGTAAGGTAGAAAAGTGATTATTGTTTTCATGTAGATATTTGACCAGAAATACACGTTATTAGGTCCCATGAACCCAAAAAACGATGTTTTTAGTGTTTAGTCTGCGTTTGTGTTTACAAAATATCAAACAAAGTTGAAATGTCGAACTTTTTTTAAGTACCACTAGAGGACCCGACGGGAACATTTCGATAACAGTGATCGACCGGAAGTGGTAGTTTAATCGTGCGATTTTCTCAATAACAGATCTACGAGTATTTTTTAAAAATCGCCTCATTTACTAAATTTTTAGGGAGGCTGTGTTTTCGTGATCAAAATATCCTTTTAAGATTGCTGCCTTAATATGCATTTCAGGGCAAAAGTGTATAATTAAAGTTGTAGGACATTAAAATACCAACAACTTATATTTCAAGCATGTTTTTCTACAATGCTTAGTTTAGCATCAATTAGTGATTGTCTGTACTTTTCTCATTAAAATCGATAAAAACTTGTTAAGATTTCGGCCATAGTACGTATTTTATTACTACAAAAGAGTATATGCAACTAAAATTATAAAACATTAAAGAACTTACAACTTTTATTATATGATTTATTTTTAGAAAGCGTAGTTTAGCGTCTTATATCCATATTTTAAGTCCTACTGAGGTTGATTTCCATTTTGCATTATTTACTTATGATTAAAATTAGGTTGTGTTTTCAATTTCAGATTAGGCCTTCGGGCCAGCCCAGTCAGTCAGCTGGTAGAAAGTCGCTATTATTTGTTAAGTAACACCGGTTGGGCAAGCGACTTTGTATGGTGACCAGTTGACAGCCATCTATGAAAAAATTCTACTGGGAGTCCCTGTTAAAACTTATGTCTAATCCACGTCAAAAAAATACAGAAAAAAGCAGCGATCAAATTGGGTAGTTGTCAACAATGTACAGTTCCCAATAACAAATAAAAGCTAAAAAAAATTCAGATTGTTTACTCATGATTAAACATATGTTGTAATATTTATTATTTACATTGAAAAATATGTTAGTGGTTCACATCAAATTTTTATATTAAGTTTTAATGTAGTGCTTTTTATTGTTTAGTCTGTTGTTAAAATTTCTATGATTGAAACAAATTTAAGCTACAGTAATGATTTGTTTAAAAAGAAACAAAAAAATGTCAAAACGATTACGAGGAAATTATTAAAACACAAAAAGAGTCGTAGATATATTTAAGGAAAAACCTTTTAGAGTTTCTGTATTGTTTCTATCTGTATTTTCAGATACAATAAAACAAAGCGCTTGAAAATAATGGATTTAGGAACGATGCCAAAATTGAGTGACGGAGGGCCAAAACGAGTAAAGATAATTTAGTAGAAACAAAGGAATTCAAACGTTCTGCTTCTCAGCGCTTATACGTGTTTGCATAGCAAATAAATACTTTCAATTTGTTATTATTTGCTCGTGTATGGGTACACATGCATTTTAGAATGAACGAAACTGTTCCCAATTCAATTTCCGTTCTTATTTACTTTATCTTAAAAGGTTTAAACAGGTCTGCATGTTTTCTATTATTTAAAAACGGATGTACATTTTTTTATCTACTCTTGTTGATTGTTAATTATGAGATACTTTTTTGTATTTTTTACATATACTGCTTGTTTTTCATAACCATGCCTGGTCGAAGTGAAGTAGAGGTACGAGTCATTTCCAAGCTGTCATTATAGTTTGCTAGATTGCTATATTAAATGTGAGTACTACTGTACGTTATGAAAATATTGTTTGGTTTTCCGTTCTGCCAGCAATAGTGCGCCATTTCTTATGACGCGAGTACTTACCCTTTCCATGCTGCGTGAGTACTGCCACTATCCACCTTGCCGTGAGTCTGCAGTCTGCATATTGGCCAACCGTCGATCATGTATGTATGTATATTTTATAAAAGATTACAATAAACGTCGTCTTAGAATGCACCAGCACCCTCTCTCATTCGGGACTACTATGCAGAAGAAAAACATCGACCCACTCCCTGACATGATGATTGTGTTGCTAAGCACGTTTTGTCCTGCTAAGAAAAATTCCAAATTTCTCAATTTTGAGTTTTATATGTATGTATTCTTATGTTTTGGGCCACGAGGAATCTAGTCGACTAACTAAAAAAACCCTATCTACACCGGTTACTTAGACATCGAGGGATTCAAAAGCAGTATCTTCATGTTTTGGCCAGGCTTACCACGAATAAGAGCGTATATACACATACTAAGGAAAAAGGTAGGCTGTACTGTAGTTACTGCCTTCTTTCTTAGTATGCTATAGATACTGCTTTTTGACTTAGTAGAATTTGATACTGAATTCATTTACTGCTTTGTATAATATATCATTGTCGATTAGTCATAAAAGATCATCGGTTTTAAAAGTTTAAGGTTGCACCACCTTAAATATTGACCTGTGAGCAAATTCTTGAATATGGATTTTAAAAATAATAAAAAAATATTGGGCGCCAGCTCTATCAGTAGAGCATGAGAAAATTAAATAAATAAAACTATTTTTCTTTGCATTCAACTAAAAAATTAAATGCATCCATTGCTAACAACCTTATCGTTAAATTACTCTAACGTATTTAAAAAATAATAGCCAACCTTTTTCTGCCGCGACTTTAATATAACTCAAAACTTATAAACACCTTAATATATACGAAATTAAATTACCTCTAACTAAATATTTATGTATGACAATCAATTAAAACTTGATAAGTTTGAGCCCTGCTCATCTGACACCCGGTTGCATCGGACCCCACCTCTAACTAAATATCTCTCCTCTTTCTTCTTTTTCTCCTCATTCTCCTGGTCACCTCACCAAATAATTTCTCCTTCTTAACCAACTGTTCCAAGCTGAATTCCCAATGGAAATGATTTCGGTCTCCGATATCCGAAATCAGGAAACCTCTGGTCGAACAGCCTCCCTCTCTTACCAACCCCGTCCAACAACCAGGTATATTTACTAAGCACAAAAACCAGTATCTGCTTTTTCCTTAGTATTTATATATTACTAATGCTTAGTATTAAAGCAGTATTTGCTTTTTTTAATTATTGTGACTAAACTTTTTTAATTGTTAATTTTAAAAAAGTTAAAAAAATTCCCTTTTTACCGTATATCACAAAATCGTGATGTTACATTAATACAGATACAGCTTGTGTTACGGCTGTCGGAAATACTTTAAAGTCATTTTCCCTACACTTCAGCTTTTTGAACTTACTGCTTTCTTTCTTGGTAGGGCAGCTTTGGACTATAAAGCACAATGTTTTTATAAAAGCAAGCCTAATACTTCCCACACTTCACCTTACTATATATTTCTAACTCTGACTGAAGTGCATGCACACAGGATAGTTATTCTACATTTTTTACTTTCTCTTGCCTATATGAATATAGTATAGGAGGGAAAATATTGTTTTCATGTCGATTTTTCGAAATCAAGTTTTCACCGGATCTACACGTTTTCAAACCCCCTGAATCCAAAATAAAACATGTTTTTAACGATTGGTCTGTGTGTGTGTGTGTGTGTGTGTGTGTGTGTGTGTGTGTGTGTGTGTGTTCGTGCGTGTGTGTGTGTGTGTGTGTGTGTACGCGCGCGCACAGAATATCTCAAGAACGGAACATCGTGCAAACTTGAAACTTGAAACTTAAGTTAGACACCACTACCGGACCCGACACGAACATTTTCATCAAAATCGGTCAACCGGAAAATATAGTAGTTTATTCGTGTAATTTTTCACTTTTTTGCGATTTTCTCAAAAACTTGTCCGATTTTTTTTTAAATCGCCTGGTTTACTAAATTTTTTATTCTCTACTAGATATGGTAGGCGCCAAGTTTGCTGAAATTCTTGGAGAGACTGTTTTCACGTAAAAACTTTTTTTTTAAGATTGCGGCTTTAATATGCATTTTAGCGCAAAAATGTATCTAGTAAAAGTTGTAGAGAATTTAAAATCCTACAACTTTTACTTTAATTATATTTTTGTATAACGCTTAGTTTGCGGTAATTAGTGATTTTCTTTTTCTTTATCATAAAAATCTGTAAAAAATAGATTTTTTGAAGATGTCGGCCATTACGACAACAGTTTACATAATCAAATTTATAGGAAATTAAAAGATCTACAACTTTTATTTAAAGCATTGTTCTCCACAGAGCCTAGTTTAGCGTGAAAGAGTGATTTTCCGTAATTTTAAGCCAAACTGAGGTTGATTTTCATTTTGCGTCTTTCACTCATGATTAAAATTAGGTTATGTTTATTGAGGTTAATTTTTTTAGTTTATTTCTAATGTTTTATTACTAATGTTAGGTTTATTGTTAATTATTTTCATTGGTAAGAGAAAGTTGTATGAGTGTTTCACACCAGATTTTTTAATAAAGAGTACAGTGTACTAGTAGCATTTTGCAACGACTATAGACAACTCCACTCTCCTCGCGCTCGATTAGCTGGACCGTAATGTGTTTTTGACCACCACGATCATGATAAACGATATTTTAGCCTTTAGTTATATGAAAAATTAGTGACGTTCTGACTATCTTGTGCTCAGTGCATATGCATTCATTACATTTTTTAGAGAGGCATTTTAACCAGCTGTAGGCTACATTATAAATATTCGTCCACGGAGAACAAATATTTCCTTCCGTATTTGAACAACTTAATTATCTGTGTCTTAATTTTTGTACGTTAAGAATATAATATAATTGGATAGCTTCTAATTAAAATTGTAGGTTAAAAAACTGAGCATTAAAATGAATTATTCATGAATTAAGCTTATTTTTCACCCGAAAGTTTTTCTGAGAACTTGCCAAGTTTCATGTTAGTTATAATATACAGTATTATGTATTCCGATTAAAATATTAAAGAACTTTTCTTTGTGTTGTTTTCTTTTTTTACTGTGTGTTGTGATGTAAGTTATTAGTTTTGCAGTAGGGCATAAAGAGGACAGTTGCAGTGCATAAACCCCTGTATACATTCCTGGTTGGTATACTTTTTTTAACAGTGAAGAACCTCTTGACCCCAGTCTAATGAACACCCTCATCCACCTTCAACCTCCTTTCTGACTGACTATCTCCTCAACTTACTTGACTCATTCACTTGTTTCTCATAACCTCGTAACGTCATTAGCCTAGTCCCTTTTCGCTATTGATAACTCATCCTTCTATACTCATCTCTATGTACACTTACTTACACTACTGGTGTGCATTTCTAAAACTTTTCTCTTCCATTTTCTACATGATTTATATCACGAAACATTACACTGCTTCATCCTTTTTTTGTTTGTTGTATTAAAAAATGTCACTACGTTTTAAAAATTATTTTTAATAGAATATTATATTACACGGTTATTAATAAAGACTACCTTTCTTTTTTTTAATAAGATAATATATTAAGTGTAATCTAATACTCGATGTCTCGCAGACAATTTTCTTTCTTTGTCTTCAGCTAATAATTTACCCGAACCCTGAAACTTATCTTAACGTTGATTTATTAAGTAAAATTTTATTTTTACTCTCCCGTTTATAAAGTTCGTTTTCGACAAATCCCCGAAGGCGTTCTTAAACTTCTCGAAAGTGATTTATGGAGCGTACAATAATACCTGTGCATATTTTTCATTCTAAACATACACACAATAATAAATCTTTGTATTAAATGATCTTATCTCAGAGATAGAGCTTTGAATTTATTGCACCTACATAGCGCTTTCAATACAAATAGAGAAGTGAAAATACTTAAGGATGTAAGAAATATAGTCACAAAATTTAATATAAACTATAATCTAGTCTTTTATCACATCAGAAAATTTATCATTATTATGATTTCATTAAAATAAATCAGAGTTATTTTCATTAATATAACACCTGAACTTAGATTTGTTTAGGATCTGGTATAATAAATATTGAACAAACTTATTACAATTATTTATTGACAAAATTAATAATTACAATAATTAATGATTAACTTATCGTACTAAAAAAACTATAATTACATAAATTAAATCAATCACATAACTTAAAGCAACCCGGACCCAATAAAAAAGTTTTTACAATTCCTTTTATTTGATTTTTTAAATTTCCATATTTTTACTTTCTCTTGCCTATATGAATATATAGGAAGGAAAGTATTGTTTTCATGTCGATTTTTCGAAATCGAGTTTTCACCGGATGTATACGTTTTCAGACCCCCTGAACCCAAAAAACATGTTTTTAGCGATTGGTCTGTGTGTGTGTGTGTCTGTGTGTCTAAGTGTGTGTGTGTGTGTGTGTGTGTGCGCGCGCGCGTGTGCGTGCGTGCGTGCGTGTGTGCGTGTTTTTGTGTGTGTGTGAACAGAATATCTCAAGAACGGAACATCGTACGAACTTGAAACTTGAAACTTAAGTTACGTACCACTACCGGACTCGACACGAACATTTTCATTAAAATCGGTCAACCGGAAGTGGTAGTTTATTCGTGTAATTTTTCACTTTTTTGCGATTTTCTCAAAAACTGGTCTTACGATTTTTTTTAAAATCGCCTGGTTTACTCAATTTTTTATTCTCTACAAGATAGGGTAGGCGTCATGTTTGCTGAAATTCTGGGTGAGGCTGTTTTCACGTAAAAACGTTGTTTTTTTAAGATTACAGCTTTAATATGCATTTTAGCGCAAAACTTTATATAATAAAAGTTGTAGAGAATTAAAAATTCTACAACTTTTATTTCAAACAATTTTTTGTATAATGCTTAGTGTAGCGGTAATTTGCGATTTTCTGTTTTTTTTCTCACGAAAATGTGTGAAAAATTGATTTTTTTAAGATTTCGGCCTTAGTATGCATTTTACGACAAAAGTGTATATAATTTTATTTATAGAAAGTTAAAAGATCTACAACTTTTATTTAAAGCATTTTTCTCTACAGAGCCTAGTTTAGAGAGAAAGAGCGATTTTCCGTTTTTCTAAGCCAAACTGAGGTTGATTTTCATTTTGCATCATTCACTCATGATTAAAATAAGGTTATGTTTTTGAGGTTAGTTTTTTGTTTATTTCTAATATTTTATTAATAATGTTAGGTTTATTGTTAATTATTTGCATTGGCAAGAGAAAGTTGTGTGAGTGTTTCACACCAGATTTTTTTGTTTAAAATTATGTATAATATGTAATTACTTGTATTTCGTTGTGTAAATAAAAATAACCTTAATCCAGCTTCACCGGCAGGTTTTTTGCACGTTCAAGTTGAATTTTTTTTAAATTTTCATTTGTTGAAATGTTTCAATAATCAGTTTCAATGTCTGATTATGAAACGGAAGAAGGTAAAAGGAATAGGAATTATCCATAAAACATCCGGAAAAACAGTATGATAACTTAAGTGACTACGAAGCTGGAATGTTTTAATGTAAGACTAAGTTTTTGTTGCACTCTTCGAGTTTTTTGTGATTTCCCGAAAATATGTATTTTTAAGATGAAAAGAACATTTTCTTACAAACCGTCACAAATAATTTTTGTTGAAATTTTCAGGGTATTTTGATATCGTAAGAGTGAAACTTATGACCATAGGATATGGTGATGAAATACCTTTTAAAATTTTTCTCATCAAAGATGATGCCAAATCGTAAGTGTTCGCGTATGTCATACAAAAATTGAATTTTTCATTTACTTTGACGAATGTTTTCAAATCCTTTGGACGCAAGTTTTAGAAAGAACTAAAGAAATTCTGGTAAAAATTTGAAGGTGATAAGTACATTAAATGGTTGCTGAGAAAATGTTCTTCACATTTGTAGCATTACAAGGTCCGGGTTGCCTTAAATAAGCTTAAACCAACTTGATTTATTATGAATTACTGTTCTTAAGAACGATTACCCACCCACAAACACTTCCACCCACCCGAACAATACCTTAAAATGTATTTCGGAACCGGTCCCATAACGAGATGATTTCGAATAGCCGGATAACACCTTTTTATTCACAATTTCAACTTTTGATTGGCCGACTACAAATTTGTTTTAAATATCAAGTAATTGTAGTCATTTTAATCTTTTTAAGTCTTTGCTATTAATCACGTAAATTAAGCGTCAAACAATTCGGGTGCTCTAATTTTATTTGATATTTTGAATTTTTTTTTCATCAGTCTCTCGACTGATTTGATGCAGTTGTCCAAGCTGTTCTATCTTGCGCGAGTCCTTTCATATCTGTATACCTGTAACACCCTACATCTTTTGTAATTTGCTTTATGAATTCTAACCTTTGCCTCCCTCTACAATTCATTCCCTCAATATTATTCTCCATTATTGATAGACTAATACCTGGATGTCTTAAGATATGCCCCACTAGTCTATCCCTTCTTCTGGTAAGATGCTTCCATATACTTCTTTTTTCATCCACTCGCCTAAGAACCTCTAAATTACTTATCTCGTCCACCCACTTAATCCTTAACATTTTCCTATAACATCACATTTCAAAAGCTTTTATCCTCTTCCTTTCTACAACCCCTATCACCCATTTTTTACTCCCGTATAATGCTACACTCCAAACAGTGTTTTAAGAAATTTTTCCTAATCTGTAAATCAATGTTTGTAGTCAGTAAGTTATTTTTATTTCAAAGGCTTTTCTAGCTTGAGCAATTCTACTTTTGATATCACTTCTGTGTGCTTCTACCATCCTGTGTTATTTTACTCCCTAGATAGCAGAATTCCCTAACTTCCTGTATGTTTTCGTTGCTTACTTTTAAATTTCTCATCTCTTTTAAACCACTCTTGCTGCTGCACAACACTTTCGTTTGGTTTTTATTAATTTTCAATAAGTAATCCTTTCTCATGATCTCATCCATTCCATTTTAGATGTCCTCTAGTTCTTTTTTGTCTCGGCTAATACTATTACATCATCGGCAAATCTCAGCATTTATATTGTTTCTCCTTGAATTTTTATTTCTGCATCAAATTTTTCCTTTACTTCATTTATATTTTGAACTTGGCAGCATAATTTTTTCTATCGTGGTGTTTACACGTAAGTCCTAATGCAGTATATCATTTTTGTCACTTACCGTGGAGCATTTACTACGTACGTTTCGTAGATTTTTTGACTGGATGGATAATGGCAAGATTAGATTTCGTTCCTGATTCCCAAAACGGTAATCCATAAGTCCACATTGGTTTAATACGGATTTGTATAATATGAATGTATGTTTAATCGAAACATGAATTATTTTAAAACGCTGGTACTTTCAATTACGTTATGTCGGTTGCCATTCGTGTAACCGTAATGAGATAATATTATTGTTTAAATTAAAACAGTTTACATTCTCTAAGTAGATATGAAATCGTTTTGGAACGTCTAAAAAGATGAGATATGGGAAAACTTTTGAAGTGGTATAAAATTTATTCATTCATCTTTCAGTCAGAATAAATGTAAGGTTTTTTTTGTAGTCTTTCTATGCAGTAATAACAGAAATTAAGTGAAGACTTGATTTGTTTAACAGATCTACACCATGTATCCTTTATTGTTTGATTTATAAATACAAGTTATGGAATATCGTATTTTGTGCTAAAACAAATACAATTACTACAATGTCAAAAAGGATAATGAGAATTAAATATTGATACAAGAAGGTGCGTGGAAAAGGAAGATATGGTAATCAAGGTAAGTTATCTTTAGAGCAGAACGTAACTCCTTAAACGTTGCGCTTGATGCTGAAGAAGTGGTGAAGGGACGAACTGAAATAAGAGAAACTTGTAACGGTTTCAGCAAATAGAATTGAAGAGGGAATGTAACAAATGGAGCAATTTAAAACACTCTTTGCTTCCAGTATCGAAAGCTTGGTACCGGTGTATTTTGTCGTTTCAGTAAAAAGTTTCTATTGTACGCAATGAAAATAATAAAACTTGTAAATTCTTTTCAAATTTAGTCAGCTATTTGATTGAGTTTTTGTTTTATAAAATAAAAAAAAACTTACTTTAAAAATGTATAGAAATAATAACAAAATAACTAACTTATATATTTTATTATATTATACTTTATTTTATTAGAATTTTTCTATAATTTTGATTTAAAAAATTATCATGAAGTAATAACGTTAGTATGGTTCTAAATCCTAGCTAGAAGTCAACTAAATTACCAAGGAAGTCAACTCGTGTATTTTATAATATTAATTGTAATAAATTTTAAGTTTAACTGTTCAAGCATTTTAATCATTCCAGTCAAAATGTTTAAGATTAATAAAGTATTTACAATTTTTTAAATTATTAATTACTTTGGGGGGACCAAAGTAATAAACCAATAATGAAACTTTACATTCAGATCTCAAACCATCATTCAAAATTATTTTTCTAACCTATAAAATTACGCCAAGTCGCTTACTCAAAGGCTGTAAGTATAACAAGTATTAAATCCTGAATGCAAGAACATTTGGTTGCTCTTGGAAAATTAGTTACTGAACTGTTTCATTGTAATTTTTGTTTACTATAAATCAATCATCTGCATCAACACAATCAACTTCATTATCATAATCTTTAAGTTTAAAAATTTCTATTTTGGTTGTTTTTAATTCAAGTAAAACCAGAACGTAAAACAGAAAATATTTCTTAAATAGTTATTTTTTTTAAATTTACAATTATTTTCTTTTCCTCAGTTATAAGTAGCGTACCAGTTGGTACAGCCTTGTTTCTTTCAAGTATTTAATATAATTGTTTCCAATTAACTACAATATTTTGAGGTTGTATACATATTTTTTAAAGTTCTAAATAAAGAGGAAAAATATAACTATTTCTTTCTCTAAAGTTATACAAGCATTTTTAAAAAGTTAATTAAATATGAATTTTTTCACTTGAGAATTTCTTTGTTATTATTTAACAACATAAAATAAGCCGTTCCTAAAAAAAATTTAGACAAAAGCATTTTATAAAGTTAATTAAATATAAACTTTTCACACGAGAATTTCTTTGTTATTTATTTTACAACATAAAATAAGCCGTTCCTAAAAAAACTTCTGTAGGCAAAATTTCAGAAAATATGAGACCATTTAAAAGGGTAGAAAAGGGTTTCGGTATAAAATGTCCAGTGGGAGACTATAAGGTTTTGTGCCAATAAGGAAAATTCGTAAGGGAGTACTGTGAAGTTGCAAGAACAGAGCAAGTTGATTGTCCAAGGGATAACGGTGATCTTAGTCCATTTCAATTTCCCGCGATAATTCATAAGCTATCCCTTTAAACAGGTTAAAAGAATTCAAGTCACGCATCGATGCAAATTTATCTTTCAATTTTACATGATATAATTAAATCGAAAATTGGAAACAAATTAAATATTTTGTTTATCGTAATTATTTATGAATATAGAGTTTGTTACAAATTAAAATTTAGGCTCAAAAAACAATACAGAGAAAATACATAACTACAGATGTTTAGACTATATTGTTTTCTTAATACTGCTTAGTCTGAAAAATGTTTATTAAAATAATTGCATAAGCCTATTTTTGTTTTTGAGTGATGATGCCTACATAAGCCTTGGTCGGTGTGCAGGTGATGATATTAGCTGATAATACTGATGAAAAATTCCCAGACCTGACCGGGAGTTGAACCCGGGACCTCCCCTTCCCCCGGCAGAGAAACCAATTGCGTTGTCATGTTGGCTAACAAAACATATTTCGTTTTTAAAATTAAGTTCGTTTTAAAAATTTAAATAAACATTTTTGTTTTTTTACAAATAACCTGAACTCTGTATTTTTACAAATAAAAGATTTCTCTTTTGATTTTTTTATCCGAAATGGCAAGAAAAACCCATTTTCACTCACTCCCTCACGATGGAGCAGTAGTGTTGAACTCAATTCAGGCGTCGTCGTCCAGCCCCAAGGAGGCCGCATCCGCCTACCAACATAAAACCCACTGTCCGGCCATTTTATCCGACATCAGCAAACAACCCTGCACCTCCTTTGGAACTGTTTATATAATACTTCAAGGGAAATTTCGGGTTAAAAAATCACATACTGTCAGCGAGGCGTGGAAGGAAACCGTAGCCTAATTTCCCTCTCGCTGTCACTGACCAACACTCACTATCTTACTATCATTCATCTCTTTCATCCCGAGCTCAAGAAATTAGTGTGCCTACCTTACTTACTGAGATTGGGACAGGATTGATTTACTGTGGGAGAGGGCAATCCCACTGATCTCCAGATGTCTCCTCCCGACCACCCTCACCGCAAACTGTGCGAGCAACTTCCAGCTCCCCATCATCCCGCAGCATCGCTGCCATTTAAGAAAGATTTTTTCGTAGAGAAATTCAAGTCCATTTGTATGCTTGTTATTACTTTCGGTATGCAAATATATGGTTCAGTAAACATTCATAACAATAATAAAAAGCAAAAAACTATTAACGAGTACGAAATTTTTCCAAAATAACACCTTATAATTGATAACAAACCGCTCCATACTTGTGTAAGTCACTTACCAGACATTTTACTCATCGACAGGATTGAGGAATCGACTAAGAAATTATATACACTCGTTACGACTCTAAATTAATCTTCTTCTTCAGGTGCCTTCTTCATTACGAAGGTTGGCTATAATCATGGTTAGGCGTACCTTGTCTACTGCTGCTCTGAAAAGGTCATGCGACGAGCAGTTAAACGCTTCTCTCAGATTTCTTAACCAGGATATTTGTCTGCATCCCACCGAACGTTTACCAAAGAGTTTCCCTTGAATTATGAGATGCAGAATCTCGTATTTAGGCCCCGTCATGATGTGTCCAAGGTATGTCAGTTTTCTTATCTTTATACTCTGCAGGATTTCCAGTTGTTTCCCCATTCTTCTGAGGACCTCCATATATGTGACCCTGTCCGTCCACGGTATTCGAAGTACTCTAAATTAATAAGGCACACTAATTCACATTATTTCATTTTGAAACTTACCACAATCTACGTAGAATACTAAAGAGACATTGAAATAGGGATCTGTTATGAAGGCATGACATAAGGGTTGCCATTTTTTAACTTCTTCACATAAACAGTTCAAGGCATTAAACACTTAAATATATTTACTGTCGGTTGTGCTCGGCACTGGTGTAATTTCGCTCTTTCCCTTGCCTATAATGAATTTATAGCGAGGATAGTCTGTTTTCATGTCGGTTTTTCGAAATCGAGTTTTTACCGGATATACACGTTTCCAGACCCCCTGACCCAAAACCATGTTTTAGCGATTGGTCTGTGTGTGTATATACAGAATATCTCAAGAATGGAACATCGTACGAACTTAAAACTTAAGTTAGATAATTATACTACTATCGGACCCGATACGAACATTTTCATCAAAATCGGTCAACCGAAAGTAGTAGTTTATTCGTGTCATGTTTAACTTTTTGTGATTTCCTCAAAAACAGCTCTTACGATTTTTTTTTAAATCGCTTCTTTTACTTAATTTTTTATGCTCTACAAGATAGGCGCTATGTCTGCTGAAATTCTTCGGGAGGTTGTTTTTTAAGATTGCGACTTTAATATGCATTTTAGCGCAAAAATGTATTTAATAAAAGTTATAGAGGATTTAAATCGTACAATGGTTACGTGAAACATGTTTTTGTGTAATGCTTAGTTTAGCAGTAATTAGCGATTTTCTGATTTTTCCTCACGAAAACGTGAAAAAATCGATTTTATAAAGATTTTAGTCTTAGCATTTACGACAAAATCACGAAAAGAAAAATGCATTTACTAAGCTTTTTACGACAAAAGTGAATATAATCAAATTTATAGGAAATTAAAAGATCAACAACTTTTATTTATAGCATTTCCTTCTATAGAACCTAATTTAGCGCGAAAGAGTGATTTTCCGTATTTTTAAGCCAAACTGAGATTAATTTTCATTTTGCGTCTTTCACCCATGATTAATGATTAATGATTTAATTAATGATGATTAATGATTTTTAGGCTATGTTCATTGAGGTCAGTTTTTTGTTTATTTCTAATGTTTTATTACTAATGTTAGGTTGTATTGTTAATTAATTGCATTGGCAAGATAAAGTTGTGTGAGTGCTTCACACCAGATCTTTAATAAGGTAAAAAAAATAGTCTATTGTTTAGGAACTTGCTTAAAATTAAAATTGGGAGCTATTTACAATTCTCTGAACTATTAAACATTCGCACCATTGTAGTTTCTTAAGATTTGGCAGATTTTAAAAGAAACTGAATTTTTTCACTTGTAAGATAACCTATATTATAGGTTAATTAGGCAGAAATTACATATTGATATTAAACGAATCTTAAAAAATACTATGGTATGATTTTTCAGTTTTAAGTTCTAAGTAAATAGTTAAATCTCCAAACTGTAAGGAAAAAATCTGAAGTTATAGATTACTAGGACATGGTTCTAGATTGACTGAGTTGATTAATAGAATAGAATTCAAAATACAAATATTCAGAATAAGTTAAAATTTAAGGAATGAAACACTGATTTTAGAAAGAAAAGCGGTGAGAATATTTAATTCGAACGTTGGAATTGTAAAGAAGATAATGTCTAGTAAAGAAGAACAAAAGATGTTCATTGTAATGCCAAAAAAGACGGGTCGTTAGGAGTTTTGATAGTCTTTGTTAGAAAAGATGAACTGAGAAAAATTCATTTAAATGTTCTTCGATTGAACATTCTTTTAAATGGCTCTTTATTTTATTGAACGTATTTTTTTGTTATTCTATTGCAATTCTCTAACCGAGGAAATATTGTAATGGTAAAGTAATCCACGTCGTTTCAACAGATCTCATTTGATGATCCCCTGTATAAGGTAATAAAGACCATCTTATAGGAAATCTCGGATATGCGTTTTATTAGTTCTAAGTAAAACTGAAATTACAAAATTTACTTAATTTAATTTTTAAATTGTATTTCTTGTTTCATCTCTATTTAAAGAGATATCGGAGTTAACTATTTAGCTACCAGAATTTTCAGTAATATCTTACTTCGATCAAAATTTCTCAAAAACTGTTCTAAACTTTTGCATTATGTTTAATTTTACTTATACAGTTATCTTTTGGTTATCTAATGAGAACATACCAATTTCTTAAGGAACAATATTCTTATCCAGAAAGACATATATTTTAAGTGAACCGTTAAAAGTATTAAAATTGCACCCTTTATTTTTTAGTCGAAAAAAATTTCTCCTTGCTTTAATATTTTTCTTCTTGTGCGTCATTGACCCATCTTCGTACTTAACCATTGTACTGCCAAGAGATTGACTTTTCTATCTTGCGGGGAAAAATTTAATGGCTCTCGAACTTCGTCGAAAACATTGCTGACCCCGCTGTCAACGATTCTCCCCATAACAACGTTACGTTGTTTATCCCAGCAAAACAACACCAAATAGCTTTTTTCAGAGCCATCGACTTGACTAAATTTTCAGAACGTCCTTCTATATTGTCACCATCTGATGATATTTCTCCATAACAACATAATTTTGTATGCGTTGCATTTATTTTTTTTATTTTTTTTTCTCTAACATCTGAGATTATTTTCAATCAGTTTAAAAACAAAAATATAAGTAAACAACATGAAAGTGTTTACATGACGAAGACAATAGTCAATAGTATTGCTTCGAAAAGAATAAGAAAATTATTTTTAATTTTTTAACAGTAATAGAAAAGGTAACAAAATTAATAACGGTGATAGTAGAATGCGTAGACGAAGAAAATGATGTTGATCTGGAATACAATTATTTACAATGTGGGTTAGTCGGTAAATCTAAATGGAAGGTCAAGCAATTTTTTTCGTTTTAGTCGTGTTACGTCTTCGCTATTATCAAGTAAATTAAGCGCCAAAGAATTTGGGTGATCTGCTAATTTTTCTTGATATTTAGAACTTAGCTGCGTAATTTCTTCTTTCGCGGTGTTGACACGTAAGTCCCTATACAACGCATCATTTGTCTCATACCATGGAGCATTTGTTATAATCCGTAAAACTTTCGACTGGAATCATTGGACAATAGCATATACTTTAATTTACTTTTTCTCCTAGTAATAACTTATTTATGTTGAAAACCATTTGGTTTTTGCTAAATAATATTTCTCAATTGTGTCAAATATCCAGGATTTTAGGTAATCAAATTTATATGTGTTATCAAAAATAGGTAAAAATACACAAAAGTCACTTTAGGAAAATTTTCCGCTGTATTTTTCCGTATAGTCTAGAGCCATTTTAGAAATCGTACGGTGACTTAGAAAATTTCTGGGAGCTCTTTTTTTAGCCCACATTAACTACGCGTTCTCATTTCTTCCGTTCACCCGGTGCTCTACTTTTGCTTCTTATGAAAACCGTTAAAATCAGTAATCAGTGGTCTAAATTATGTTTTTATTTATTTTATTTCTCGGTTTATTCCAGTTTTCTCTAAATCCGTTCTTATTTCTTTAAATCATATACCCCACACCTTAGATCTATTGTTTACCGTCTAAAATATTTGTTTTATCATCCATTGTATACAAGTGTCCGTAGATTTTATCCTTTATTTTCTGAAAGTATCCATGAACCGTTCGTTTTTTTTGTGCAGTTCGTCTTGCCTCATAGTCTTTATAATTAGATTTAAATACAATTTAAAACTTTATAATTTTCACGATGTGTTGTTGTTTAGGTCATCAGTCAAAAGGCTGGTTTGAACCTCTAGAGGCTTTACTAAATAAAACGAGGAGTGGCATGATTAACCAAAGCTTTTTTCACCGAGTGGAAAAGTATGCTTATCAGCATGCTCTGTGAAAAGTATCTACTTTCCACCTTGCAAATGACACCTTCACTTCATTCACCACAGGTCTGCCTGTATAATGAAATTTATAACTTTCAGAGGAAATAGTTTTGACTAGTGTCTTTTACAACTACTTCTTTTGTTCTTAAATACTTCAATCCTATAATTGACTGTCCAATGTGTTAAGAAACAGAACTATTTTTGTAGCCCTAGAACTAGTAAATCGAGTTCAAATTTTTACGATATAAAGTAAATAAGGATAGGATACCTAAGGATAGGATAGGATACCTAAGCAGACACTGGGCTATAAGCCGGAGGGCAGGAGAGAACGAGGACGCTCAAGAAAGAGATGGGCAGATTTCAGAGGTTCAGAACAGGCAGAGATGCCTAATTCTTGAAAGGCAGAAGAAGAAGAAGAAGTAAATGAAGTTAAGAATTTTACAAGAAGTTTTATTCTTTATTCTCAGTTTAGCGGTAATTTATTATTATTAATTTGAAATTTCGTAATTTGTTCATTGATGTTAATACAAACTTTTATGTGTGTGTGTGTGTGTGTATATATATATATATTTATTTTTAAAATATAAAATTTATATATATATAAATATATATATATATTTTAAACATAAAATTATAGCCAAACTAAATCTTCAACATTTTAAATAAGCAAAAGAGCCAAAATCCCGTGGCACTAAGAAAAAAGTAAAGATTTGTGAATTTACAACATTACAACAGGAATCATCTGCAATAGAGAAAAACTTAAGAGTTTATTAAAAAAAAATTCTACAGTTTCAGGAGGAAACCAACAAACGCCAATGAATGGTCCGAAGGAAGAAAAAAAGAGCATTAAGGAAAGAGCATTAAGGAAAGATGAAAGAAGTATGGGCCAAAAGGTTGATTAATCATACCCTTTAAATTGGGTGATTCGAAAAAATTACAACCGTTGTACCGTGTTAACACATGTAGTAAAAAGAAGTCTAATTGAATCCACAGAATTTTTAATAAATACAGCTTCTTGATCAACCGCACTATCAAATTGTTTGAATTTTATTTAAATATTCAGAAGAAGTTTCAAAGGATTTGTATACTGCTTTTATTCATATGTAAATGAGTATTTTATGATAATTTCTGTATGAAAATTAATAACAATATAGTATTATTTTAATTTGAAACAAAATCTACGATCTGGAAATGTGAAGCGGTTAGTAAAATTAGAGATAATTATCTTCAAGTTTTATCAATTTACCCTTTTGTTTTCTACGTTTCACCGAACGGATTCTGACCATTCTCACTAACCGACCAGTACTGCTCCACTAATGCCCACTACCATTAAATGGACAATGAACGATGACGTAACGTTCCCTTAACTTGACCCTTCCTTCCAGTTTACGAATAAGGATCCCCTTTCCAAAATTGTTTAACCAAATGGAATAAATGAGCACGTTTTCTACCTAACCTAATGTTCGAGATGTAAGCAGTATCTACTTCGAAAACAAATCCGGCTTTACTTTAATAATACTAATAATAATAATACCAAAGTGTTGGCTACTATTCATCGTTTGTAGAATTATCGTCGCATTTCCATATCATTAAATCAATTTAATGTGAACTATCATAAATCTAACTAATTTATATCTAAACTTACATGATTTCGTAAGCAAAACTTTAATTAAATTAAATAGAAATCCACATTATAAAAAAATATGTACACAGTTAAGGTTTTTGGGTAATCAATTACCACAATGCTGATTGTTTGAACATGCAAAGTAACCCATCTTTATTAAGAACCCACCGGGGTGGTCTAGAGGTAAAGTCGTCGCCCCAAAATCAGCTGTTCAACAGCTGATTTTCGGAGACGAAGATTCCTGGTTCAAATCCTAGTAAAGGTAGTTACTTTTATACGGATTTAAATACTAGACAGTGGTTACCGGTGTACTTTGATGGTTGGGGTTTAATTAAGTATACTCTCTCAGGAATGGTCGGCCTGAGGCTGTACAAGACTACACCTCATTTACACGTCATACACATCATCCTCATCTCATTGGGTCATGGGGTTGCTTATGGGGTTGGGTCATGGGGTTGTAACAGATTTTTTTAATAAGCTACAGATGCAACGTACACAAATTAGGACTAAAAAAATTCTTTATTAAGTAATTTCATTGTAGAACGTCTACAACGTTTAAAAATACTAGCTTACTCGTTCGAATTAATTCGCACAACAATACAGTTGAAATTCGATAAGTTGAACGTTTATTAATCAAATTAAATTTGGTCTCCCTAGAATTTACTCCTTCGCCTATAACAGGCAGGTGGAGTGTTAAATTATTTGCATTTAATCTGCTAGTTCCAGGGCTACAAAAATTAGTTTTGTTTCTTATCACGTGGTCATCCGATTATATGACTGAACTATTTAAGAACAGAAGAGGTAGAGGTGTAGAAGACACTAGTCACAGTTATCTCATCTGAAAGTAATGAATTTCGTTATACAGCCAGACCTTGTGATGAATGAAGTGAAGGTGTCATTTGCAGGGTGCAGAGTAGATGCTTTTCGGAGGAATTAGCATGCTGATAAGCACAGGCTACTTTTGTACTCAGTGAGGAAGGCAATTGTGAACCATGTTACTCCTCGTTTTACTTAGTAAAACCTCTAGCGGTTCAAACCTGCCTTTCGGCTGTTGACCTAAACAACAACAGAATTTATTCAATTTACGTTAAAATCAGCGTCTATAACTCAAATTTCTTGTTTGAGATTTTTTTTAATCCAAATTCTTTTTTTGTTTTTAACCCAAATGTGTATGAAAATATTTTCGTTGCCTGGTATAGAAGGTGTATTGAATTGGCTGCAAAAAAACCACTGGAAAAACTTTTCCAAATCAAGTGTAACGCTCTTAAAAAATCAGATATTGTATCTGATAGTACGATATTAAATTTCTCGAACAAGAAGTAATAAAAAAAAAATTAAGCGAGTCTTTAAAATATTCACTTAAGCAGTACGTCTGCAATCCAGATTAAGTGAAATTTGGATTTAATATGCCCGGATTATTAAGGTATGACTTTATAAAGCCAGTTCAAATAAAATTAGCATGAACAAATATTGGCAATGGAAAGTTTTGTTGCGTAATGTACACAAGTAAATTCAGTATTTCTGTATTTAGGTTGGTGAGAGCACAGTCTCATTTGGTGACAACGACATTGTAATACTGTCACACTTGCATTAACTTATATTAATCACATACATTACTAATGCACGGCATACATAATGAAAGCTGTCATTAGGCACACAAAACCAATGCAGTGAAATAGTGTAAGTTACAGGTATTTACACTTCAGTCTTTGATAACTTGTTGTCAATTTCTTCCAGTAACCAACTAATAGTTAAACAATAGTGTAAAATATGTATTGCTCAATATTGGTTATTGTATAAAGATCGGATATCCGGAAAACCACAAATCATAGAATTTTATAGCAATTGGAGGTTACCATTCCAATGGTCATATTTATTTATGTTACGCGAGAATCAATATTATCTATTCTTCTGTGTACCATAACCTCTTTTTACTTTTTTTGCCCTATAGGGAAAGAAGGTATTGTTTCCTGTCGATTTCTCAAAACCGAGTTTATTCACTGGATATACATGTTTTCAATCCCTCGGAACCCAAAAAGAATGTTTTTAGCGATTGGTCTGTGTGAGCGTGTGTTTGTGTGTGTGTGTGCGCGCGGGCCCGTGTGAACAAAAACTAAATATTAAGCGAAATATCAAGAACGGAATATTGTACGCAGTTGAAACTTGAAACTTAAGTTAAGTACCGTAAGAGAACCCGATAGGAACATTTTCATTAAAATCGGTTAACCGGAAAAGTAGTTTACTCGTGCAATTTTCCACTTGTTGCGATTTTCTCAAAAATAGCTGCTGCAACTTTTTTAAAAATTGGCTCATTTACTACATTTTTGTGGTCTATAAAATAAGGTGAACGCCATTTTTTCTGAAATTCTTGGGGAGGGTGTACTTTCGTAGAAAAAATGTCTTTTTAAAGATGCGGTCTTAATATGCATTCTAGGGCAAAAAAGTATAATATGATCAAAGTTTTGTTCGTGTTATTATATCAAACCCTTCTTTTTACAACGCTGTGTTAAGCGGCAATTAATGATTTTCGGTTTTGTTTCATCAAAATCGGTAAAAAATGGGATTTTTAAAATTACGGCCATAGAACGTGTTTTACGACAAACGGGTAGTATATAATGAAATTTATAGAAAATTAAATTTTGAGAAGCATTTATTCTTCTTTCTAGCCATAAAATCGAGAGATATCGCTGAATTTTGAACCGCTTTATATTCATAACAATGCTTACATTACCGGGTATCAAACCCAGGCCCGTAGTGTGAGACCACTACAACGAAAGACGAACTGATAGAATAGATTATCTATATTTAGTCTGGTATTTTCCGTTTTCCTTCAAAAATCAATAAACAAACAAATGCGCCACTTTTCTTTTCTTTTTTGATTCGAAGTGGCCAAAATTAACGTATCTTTGGTATTTTTGTTTACTGTCACTACTATTTAAATTAATTATTATAAAAAAATTTGTGTAGATTTTTAAAATGTTTTGTTTGTTATGTTTATAAGATAACCACATATTGAACCTTGCGACAGTAACCGAAGTTTACAAGACGTACACAAGAAGAATCCATCTTCATATGCATATTTCAGCCTTCGTAGATGTTTGAGCGCACCCGCCCATGTGTATGAATGTTTAAGTTTGCAGTAAAGATAAAATAAATGAAATCCTGAAACGTATACATGTAAAAGTTAAATTAAAATTTATAAAACAATCTCACGGTGCATCTGTTCAGTGACCGCGAAGTAATTTAAATGTGGTTTACTTAGAAAATCCTTCATGTTAAAAAACGAAGGTTGTAAAATAAAACGTTTATCTGTAGTGTACATATCTTTGAAGTTCTTGAAATACAAACACTGCATGTTAAATGCAGTTTTTAATAACATTTGTTATTTGCTGAAAACGTTCGCAATTAAAATATTTGATTTAAAATTTTTACTCAAAGGTAATTTTTACTCTACTGTAGGAGAATTTGTTTTTATATTATAGAAAACAGAATTAACAATCAAAACGTGGAATTAGTTAGAAGTTTCAAATACCTGGGTGAAACAATAACGCACAACATTAAAGAAAAAATTAACTGGAAGGAAAGAACAAATAAATTAATCAAATCCGCCATAACCACTAGGAATATTTACAATAAGAAATGTATGTCCATCAACACAAAATTAAGACACTACAATACCGTGATACTTCCTGAAGTCCTGTATGCGAGTGAAACCCTGTTTGGTCCAACAAGAATAGGCGAAAAGGACAAAATCGAGAAAGTGGAGAGGCAAATAGCAAGAAGGTGTATTGGAAAATGGTCCCTTCAAGATGGTAGTTTCTATATTGTACCAAACAAGGAAGTATATGAAACAATTGAGCCTTTAACCAGTATCATCAGGAAAAAAAGGATATCCTTCCTGGGACATATATTGAGAATGGAGGATACAAGATTACTAAGAAGGATGACTGAGTTTTTCTGGCAAAAGAAGATGACACCAAACTGGATAAAGGAAGTCAAAAAGGATATGGAGGAACTAAACATCACAATAGCTGACCTCAAAACTAAGTCAGGGAGCTACAGGACATACAAACAGCGATCGGTTAAATTTAGGGAACAAATGAGGGTCAGGAAAGCCATGGTGATTTCGGACGCTGAGAGACTGAGAAGATCCGAAACATTGAAGAATTATTGGCGAAGAAGAGGAGAAGTACGGGAGCGACAACTGCGGGGGCGTTTTGGTGGAACATCTGAAAGAGCTAGACGTTGAAAGATTGAACTTAAGTGGTCCTTTGTGGCCGTAAAAATATCTAAAAAAAAAAAAATAGAAAACAGAAAGTTGATTCAAGTTTCAGTTTTCCATTGAACATACGGTGCAAAATGTTTATAGTAAAAAAAGTTTAGAATTGAAGTAAATTAGCGTTGAAAACATTTCTTGTAACAATTAATTACCTTAAGTGTTCAATATTAGTTCGTTGTTTGAATTTTAAGAGTAATTAACTAATATTAATTAATTAATAGTTAATTTACTTTAATAGTTTAATAATTATTAATAATTAGAGGTAGTTTTCTTTTATAACAATTTTGCGCCAAGTTAATGAGTAGGTTGAAAGCGAGTCTACGATTGTCACGTGACGAATCGGGGGGGGGGGGGAGCATACGGCCACCTCTTGGGACCACCTTCTTCTACTATTCTACTGTCTACCGTTCCCGCACCACGTTTTACGTGATAAATGTTCATACTTTGTTTATTTTTTTATTAAAAAGAAACTAGTTACGTCCTAATACTTATTTTCAAAAATTAACAATCTAAAAATATTTCAGTTAAAAATTCTTAAATTTAATTGGTTATTAATGGCTGAAAAATACAACAAAATTTACAGGGACAGTTGTGTTCTCGTCTCATTCAACTTACCAAAATTATTTCGCATTCGATTTACTAAATTCTACTTACAACCAATTAATAGGATTCAATCTTCTCACAAAACATGAGCTGTTAGACGGTAACCAATTGGCTTTCACTGCACAATTCACTCGCTGATGAAAATTCAGGGCTGACCGTCTGACAAAGACATAACGTTTTTAAATGCCTTACGTATCGAAATTATTTGATTAACAAAAATGTTCTACATAATAGTAAAAATGCAAAGTTTTTCTCTCGGGTTCTGGATATCTCTACTAATAAACAGATAAACACATCAGAATTGAATAAAGTTATAAAAATATTACAAGGGAGCTAAATATTTAAATAGATACACCGATATTCCGGTCCTGATCCGAGGCTAACTTTCGATGCTTGCCAGTAATAAAGTTTTCCCCAGGCCGAGTTACGAGCCCTGCGCTGGGTAGTCCAGTGGTGGGGCTGCCACCTTAGAGTCTCTAGACGGGCCCTGGGTTCCTTTGAAGACCCACCTCCTAGGTTCGTCCACCCTCTCCACCGTTGGGAAAATTCCTCCTCCGCCTTCGAGACCATTGACCATTTTTCCGGGTTCATTTGCCCTGATTTTTTTTTTGGTTTGACTCCCTAGGCTCTTCCACTCTCCGCGCAATTAGGAATTCTCAATCTCCACCGTGAAGACCCGTTGACCAGTTTTCACCTAGTTGATCCGCGGGTACTTATTTGGCTATGCCTTATTTGTATTTGCTTGCACATCTACAGGACGTTCCCTATCAGCCATTGGGACACGCCGTGTCGGGGTTGAAGCCCCCATCTCAGTATCTCATTCAAGGTTAAGCTTAGCCGTTACTCGATTCAAAGCCAAACCCTCGCATGAGCTGACCGAGCACGGAACAGGCCATTGAACCTAGTCCTTGACAGATGATGATGAGATACACCGACCCTTCTCAAGTAGCTGTCACAACCAAGTGGCTTACACTATTTCTAACCATTTCTTGGAAATAACCCGTTTTATCAACTATTATTATTTACCTTTTTAAAAACTCAGTCTTACCAGAGAATTCTGGAACAAACACTTTCCCCTTAGATATTTTCACAATATTTTTTTTTCACACGGTCTTCGCATCAAGTCACCAAGCTGTTGTTACTGAAGAGTCTATAGCGAGTCTGTTGCTCTATAAGCCAAGAATTATTAAAAATAAGACCTTGTATCAATAATTGATATAGTATGTTAATTGAAATACAGTCGTTAAGCAATTATTGCTTAACGACCGGAATTGTAACTCTAATATCTTATTATAATTGGATAATGTGAGCTTGTTCACTGATACACACCAAAAGTATTTGTAAAAAACATTTGTTGTAAAAATAGTTAAAACTTCCTTAAGCGAATCAAAAACAATTACAATTTACGAATAAATAGTAAAATCTGCAGTTATTGTTGAGCGTAAGGAAAATAAACGGAAATTATACATTTTCCTTATAGCACGTACATATTTGATTACATAATATGCCTGAAGTGGTTAAAGACAATGTAAACAATTTACTTGAGATGAAACATTCAAAGCAATCCGCCCTTTATTTCCATAATAGTACAGTACCTACCTACTTTGAAGAAGAAGCGCTACAGTGATAACGTATAATGAGAATCAGCTATAAGTGTCTTTGTATTGAATTTGAATTATAAATTTTATGTGACAGATAAAGTACCATACTTAATAAATGCTCACAAAGTTTCCTCTTACCAACAATAACTTCTATATATAAACGATTTGTTCTTGTAAGAAGATTAATTTAGCAATATATTAAAAGTTTTAATAATTCTAATAAAATTTGTAAACAATTTGTTACTTTAATACTTATGAATATGAATTAGATTCATCTATACGTGTTTTCAGTAAATGTTTATCAAATTTTGTGCAATATTATACCGTGCGTTCGGAAAGTCGCTGTGCACTGGAATTGTGACTATGGATTTATGAAAATATGTATAAAGAAATGACTAAGCATTTTGGAAAAAAATTTATTCAATACCTTAATTACATTGTTAAACCGTGATTACATTGTTTATAGAAGGTGTTCGAAATGACCTCCATTGGCATCAATACAGCATTGCACTCGTTTCATTTTGTTTGCAAACACCTTTCGCAACTGAAGAACAGTGATTCCTTGAATGTATGCCGTTATTGCGGCTTTAAGTTCGTCAATCGTGTGTGGTCTGTTCCGATACACAGTTTGTTTCGCCGCACCCCATAAAAAGAAATCGGGGGGAGTCAGATCAGGAGATCTTGCAGGCCACAAATTCTTTGAAATTATTCGTTCACCAAACACGTTGCGCAGGAAAGCCATTGAGATGTTAGATGTATGTGCTGTTGCCCCGTCTTGTTGGAACCAACCATTATTCATTTCCACTTATGTTATTTGATGCGTAAAGTTCTCTAAAATATCAGAACAATAACGTTCACTATTGATTGTGTTTGCAAAAAAAATTGGTCCAACAATACGTGCTCTACTCACAGCAACCCAGACTCCAATTTTTGCTTCGTGTAAGGACTGTTCATGTAAAGCGCAAGGGTTAGTTGTCGACCATACTCGAGTATTTTGTGAACTTATATACCCTCCCAAGTGAAACCACGCTTCATCTGTATAAAACGTTACGTCAAGGATGTCTTCGGAATTTTGGTTGATGAAACGTTGAAACCAATGACAATAATTTAGTCTCTTGTCATTATCTGAAGGTTTCAGCTCTTGAACACACCTCACTTTGTATGGGAATAGTTTAAGTTCTTGTCTGACAGCTTTATGTGCGGTAGCAAGTCCGATATTATGCTGTTGTGCTAACTTACGCATTGATTTTTTTGGACTTTGTGCCATAGAATCAGAAATATCCAGCAGCTTTTGTTCGTCTAGCTTAGGGGGCCTACCACTACGTTCAGCGTCCTCAACAGAGCCAGTTGCCCGAAATTTTTCTATCAGTGTTCGTACTGCATTACGGTGAGGAATAATTGAATCTGGAAACTTTTCAGAAAATTTGCGCTTCACTAAATCACTGTACTTGACACCTTCGCGAAATACGTATTCAACGAGGAAAATGCGCTCCTCTACTGAAAGAACCATCGCGTCCAACAACAAAAAACGTGCAACAGAACTGCAATAAATGAAACATATACAACTTCAACTCAATGACTGACAGGCCTCGACGTGTTCGGCAACAATTGAACAGCACAGAGCTACCAACCTAGCCATGAAATTATTCCCTGTCATGTCACTTGGTGCACAGCGACTTTCAGAACGCATGGTAGAATATTATTTGTTGTATTTGCTGTAACCAAAGTTGATAGTAGTCTGGATTACCGAAATTCGGATGAACGAAGAAACATCATCTAAGTAATACTTCGTTTATAATCACTGTTTATTATTATTTTGAACTAGAAAAATAAAGTTTTGTAATGAACAATAAGAGAGAGCCTTCGTTAAAATATACAAAAAAATTATAGTATGGTAAATGTTTTGTAAAAGTTAATACGAAATCAGTAAACATCCGGTAATTTTAAAAATAATTTTGATCTTTAAATTGATTAAAATTAAAAAAAACATAAGTTAAAAGGCTTCAGTAATTTTACGTTGCTTATAGGACATGGTTGTGAATACAAACGTATAAAGGGTAGAGCTAAGCAAGGTTTTTTTGTAAGTGGTTTGCAAAGAGAAGAAAACAACATTATATTCTGAATTAATATTATTCGACGTAAATACACCAGTAATTTGATTATGAAATGCAGCAATGTAATAATGCATGTTCTGTGCATTTATGAATAACGACGGATTCCGTTAGAATTAATTTCTCTAGTGCATTTACTACTTCAGTTTAAAACTGTATTAATTATATAATAGTCTACGAAATATTCGAAAACTTCTGAAAATTTTATCATCCATAAATACGTTTATTATTGCTTCACGTTACCAGAACACATGTTAAATAATTCACTGATCTAATTTCTCACATACTATGCATAAAAGAGAGTAAAGTTTCCCTGAATACACTGTTGTATGTATTTTGCATTTTGTTGGAGTGAAACCCATAAAGGGAAAAGCAAAAAATAAGATTTTGCAATATTCGTGCTCAGCAAACCTGTAAGGAGTGGAGGGAACCAGCCTCTCTGACCTAATCAACGGGAGATAAAATCAGAAGCAGCCGTCAGAGTTGCTGCACGCACCGGAAATTGCGCAGCAACCTGGAAAGCGAGCGATTTTTCCCTAGCATTTTTCCTTTTTTTCTTTTCATCTACATTTATGGAAAATAGGTTTTCTTCTATACATAATTGCTACATCATTTCATATATGTTAATGAACTGTTATAAAAATTACGTTTTAATACGTTCTTTTATGTTTATTCACATTCAACTAAAATACATTTATATTTAATTATATTGAATTTGACAAAATATATATACAATTTATATTGTTTTCATACCGAAAATCCAGAAAAGTTTTATAAACCATATACTTCTTATAATATACTAGTAAACCTTTGTGACTCATAACTGACTCTTCTCAAGGAAATTTAGAATAAGATGTTACTCACTAATCTGAATTCCTTACAGTCATAATTAACGGGCAATTAGATTGACACCTGCTGTTTTTTGCATGTACTAGTTATGTCAAAAACATTTTCTCGATTGGAAAATTACTCATACCGAATGGAACGTATATTTTGTTATGCAGCATTTGATTTAAATGTCACGTACTTTGTATTTCTCTCTATCTAATTTTATACTTATCAAATTTTAATGCAGCTTCCTAGCTTTGTCATGTTAACAGTACCATGGCCAAATAGACTACTGTACCCTAACTCAATATCTTTTAAACTTATGTGTACAAACATTTTGCTCTATTATTTTATTTATTTTTTTTTTTAGTTTTACGTCAGGCTGTTTTGAAAACTCTACTATTAGCTGTACGCATAACTTAGTTGAAAAATTTTTAGTGCGAGCCAGTCAAACTTAAAAAACCAATTTGCATCCAATTTATATTGTATCAATAGTATAAATTTTGTAAACTAGATGATAAAGTACGAATTTAATTGTATTTGTCTATTTTTCTTCATGCACTTCCTATCCATAAATTTTAATTTGTATTTAAATGTCATTTTTATTATGTTGACAAAACAAATTTTATAGACACGAAACAATGTGTGTAACAAAAGTGTTAGATAAATGGTTTAAATTATTGGAACGGATATTGAGAAAACACAAATAAATTGAGAAAAAATAATGGTCGAACCAAATTCCGACAATAGATTACTGAACTCAAGGACTTCCATAAATATGTGGTACCAATTTGTCTTCTTTGGACTCCATTTTCTGCACCTTTCATTTGGAAAATGCAGAAGTTGATCTTACGAATAATCAATAAAAGACAACCGAGGTATCAATCGGAGCAGCTGTTCAAGAATTCAACGTACTTGACATCCGCCAAACATTTCCAAGAGACTCTATTATTTTCGCGTATAAAAATATAAATTATCTTACTACAAGAGTACACCATTATAATACCAGGAACAAGGATCTCTTACTTTTACACAAGACCTCTAAAACTTTATACCAAAGGCATTTCTGCTATTTAGTGCCCAAACTGCTCAATCTGCTTCCCTTACAAATTAAAAATATTCTGGACATCATAAGGTGTAAAAAAGCAGTAACCATTTGGCTATTGGAAGTAGGGAGAGAAGCCATAAAAACAATGGTTACTCCAGAAAATTAATATGCCTATCAGTTTGTGAGCTCATCTACAGGTTTCGATAATTTTCTATTTTTAAATAAATTATTTTGTCTTGCGTATTTTATTCTTTGTTTTTTTTTCATTGTACATATAATTTTATGTAATAGCATCCATTTTTAATAAAAATGTCTTACAAGTTTAATTAGTATTTAAGTAACTAACATGTAGTTGTAATTACTGACACACTTATAGATCACCGCAGTAGTTAGTAAACAAAGAAGCACTGAATTGATCTACCCTTGAACATGGGAAACCATAGTTGGGTGGATTATTTTTCCCACCACGAATTAAAATAAATAGTTTTAGATTTTCGAAGTGTAATTAAGGAAATTAATATTTATGTTGTAATAATATTTTTTTGTAAGTAATTGGAAAACAAATAAAATAGCAAAAACAGAACAACTGGTGTACGAAATAAATGAGAAAATCTTACATTAAGTATACTGAGGATGTGGCTTATAAAATGAGCTTATAAAAATTTCTTAAGTCACTTCACGTGGTTTAAAATTAGGTTTATAATAAAACGAATTAATTTGTATTGTCATTAATAATTCCGTATTGAAACAACCTAATTCTTTCATTTAGAGTAAAGAAAACACATTTTTAACCATTTTTCACTAAAATGGTCTAATATTTTCGTAATGACGGTTCAGATCTGGGACCCGTATGTGTAAGCAGTAGCTACTATACATGTTAAAAATTTCCTCATCCCGGGAATCTAACGGGTAACCTTCAATTTTACCAATTTTTACGTTTCAGTTTCATGCTTTCCGTTGTGCAGTTATAAGACTACACATTGTTCGTTACACCGTTTTCCCCTAAAATAAATTCCACATCAGTTCCGTTTACTTGGCATGAACTAGCTTAACTTCCCATTCCCTTTCTTGTTTTTGAATTTATTACTTGTATTATATAAAAATGTATTTTATTATGTTACGTGAAAAAAAACAACAGAAATAATTATTTATTTGTTTTCTGCAGCATAAACTTACGTTTTAACCATTGGGCTATTGAGACAGCCTTTTTTATTGTTAATAAACTTATATTATTCTCTTAAAATATAGATTCAAGACTTTTGCATTTTAGTTATAAACTCTCATTGTGTTTTCACTCAGGGGTATAAAAGTTAGTCTTATTAAAACCTTTCGCATTATGTTCATTTACGCAAGTAAACACGAATCTCTTTTCAACGTTCCTGCACTGCTTAGTTTCTTCACCAACTGACAAGACTTAGGCGTGTTACCTCTTCTCCAAGAAAGTGGGCCTTTCATCATGTATATAAAATTAGACGTACGGAAATAAAAAGAAACTGCTACGTTAAAGAAAACTTAGTGAAAAACTTAAACAATCGTTAAGATTTAAACGATTAAATCAACTCGTTAACAAACTTTTGTATACTTATTTTAATTGAAACTAGGCATATAACTGTACGATCAACTTTTTTTGTACTAAAAATTGCTGGTTATGATTTTAAATAATATTGTTATGTTTACTCTAGGTTCTTTCGGGATATGTTTTTTTATAAATAATGAAACTTCAGTTTAAATTTACAACTATAGGCTACTATTAACCACAAAATTGCGAGCTTCCTAGTAAACGAAGCAGTCGTGTACCTCCAAGCTTCCTGCCTTACAATGTTGCCACTCCACCCGCCTTGACCGTGGCATTGTAAATGCTTCACTCAGTCACATAAGCGTGACATAACGTTTCGTAAAGTTTGTAGGCTGTTTTTTTAAAGCCATTTTCGTTTTAAAATTTTTTTTATCTTATAGGCCTATCTTTCAATTGTTTGATACAGTCTTTCGTTAAAAAAAATGTATTTGTTATTTTTCAGTGTTAATTGTTTTTTTAGTTGTAAATATGAATGAATTAAGTGATTTCGACGAACAACCCGGTAAATCGACTTTGAACAGCGACCGTCCTTATCGAAAGAAAGACCTTAGAAAACAAAGTAAAAATATAATCAGTAATGTTTATAATTTTTTTCAAAATTTGGCCAACAATCCTGAAGCAAGAACAAAATTAAATATCTCATTTTTAAGATAATAATACAAGATAAAAAGTTTGTTCCCACTCTGATAAATACGGCAACACTGCATTACTGTCTAACTAGATCTAGGCTTGCAATTTCATGGTTACTAGTATAGGCACTAAGTCTCAACTTCCCCGTGGAAATAAAGTACTCGTATACAAAGTAATACTCAAACGAGTTTGGACTTATCGGTTAGAGCTATGGAGTACAGCTCATCAAATATGTTTAAAACAATGACTTAATTCCAAATGTATGCATAAATTTGAATCAACTTTACGCTTTAATACTTTAATACTTACGCGCTATCAATCAAAATGCCTGAGATCAATCACTGCAGCCCCATGGTATGTTACCAGTGGAATTATTGCACAACAAAACTTGTTTCATAAAAGAAGAAATTAAACAACATAGCGAAATATATTTACAAAAACTAGAAGACCATTAAAATCCGGTAGCAATTAACCTCCTCGACAACAGCGAAGAAACTCACAAACTGAAACGTATTAAACCATTGGACTTTCCTTAACGATTTTTAAAATTATTTACCCTTTTTTCTAATTCTACTGCTGATCATCGTTATTTCATAAGAGAGAACGAGGCTGCCCGAGAAAGAGATGGGCAGATTTGAAAAGGTTTCGAACAGGCAGAGATGCCTAATCTTTGAAAGGCAGAAGAAAGAGTAAATTATGCTATTTGGTATTTTGCTTTTTTAAGTTATAATCTAAAACTTTGAGTGCTTTTACAACTTCTTCGGTTAAATAATAAAAAGTTTAAAAGTTAAGTTGAAATAAACTTTTTTATTGAAGGATTTAGAGATTATAAGTTAATCGTTTATTCAAATATAAAAACGAGTTTGGTAATAAAATATTTATAATGTTATTTAGAGCTTAAGTTATGACTTTTATTTAGTCTACTTTTATACAGTTAATTTAATTTTTTTTTCTAAATTACAAGCAATACATCGTATATTCCATTTTCATACACTTAACCGTTTACCCGATATCTGCCAACCCAACGTTTAGTTACGGTAAAGCTCACTGGTGTGTAAAAATTATATCGATACAATCTTTATATCGAATTTTTTTAAAGGTGGATTTTTATTATTCTCATTTTCTTATGTCAGGTTAGATGCATATATTATTACTGTATAAATAAATTCCAATATTGCACATTTTATAACCCGTATAATAACGCATTAAGGTTTATATTATGCATATACCGTATTTTTTATTTGTTTTAAACATAATTTATTCTTAAGAAAATGAACGATTTATGGAAATAATAAGATAAAGACTAAAATTTTACGGACACTTACAGAATAGATGACAACCGGTTGACAAAACAAATTTTTAAGACATTAAACAAGAGACCTAAGGTGTTGGATAAATGGTTTAAAGAAATCAGAAAATATATTGAGAAAACTGGAGTAAACCGAGAAACTTAATGGACCAAACCAAATTCAGACTAAATATCTTCAGACAGAAATATCTGAAGTCACCTCACATGGTGTAAAATTGGTCCTATACAAGGAAAAACAATCATTCTTCCCTACACGCAACTATCTCGATAATAAAATTGAATAAGTGATGCAGAATGCGAAAAGTAAACTTTCTGTGTAAACAAAATTATTCTTCGTGTGAAGATATTAATACTTGGTTTCTTGTGGATTATAATAGGTTAATGTTCTCTTGGATTGATGTAATTACTCAATTACTTCAGAAATCCGTAAATCCCGGTTCATCATCCGAGAAATCATTAGGTTTGCCAGTAGTTAAAAAAATTCTCTGGCCGCGTTACGAGCGCTGCGCAGATTAAGCTATCAGTGGGATTGCCACTTCACTGCATATGAGCCTGCGGGACAGTTCCTTCGAGATGCCGCTCTAAGTTCTTCCGTCTCCTCTGCCGTTAGAAATGTCTTCCATATCCGCCTTTGAAGCCGTTGACCATCTTCACTGGTTTTTGTCCCCCCTCAGTATTTTATTTCCTCAGCACTCTCCAACAGAATTGACGAGTGTTCCCATCGCCAGGGGCGGCCTGGTGATGGGCCAAAGATAAAAATTAATAACAGTGCCGACCCTACTCTATGGCAGTAAATCTTGGGTGCTATAAAAGCAAGAGTAGAGTAGATTGCAAGCATCTGAAATGAAATTTCTTCGACGTACGTATGGGTGTAGTAGAGAAGATCGTTACCGAGATAAGGAAAGAACTCAACATTTTCTCTATAAACGACAAGGTATCTCAGAACAGAATACTGTGGTTAAAGCACGTGAACAGAATGAGAGAGAATAGGATACCTAAGTAGACACTGGGCTATAAGCCGGAGGGCAGGAGAGAACGAGGACGCCCGAGAAAGAGATTGCCAGATTTGAGAGGTTCGGAACAAGCAGAGATGCCTAATCTTTGAAAGGCAGAAGAAGAAGAAGACTAAATAAGCTTTCTAAGGAATCATGTTATTAATAGAAGGATAACATAATGAAATATCGAACTGGGTACTGACAGTTTCTTACGCTACGTTTACTTCACCCGGTTTTTACAATTTTAATGCTATTGGGTGTTTAGTCAGCGCTTCATTCTTGCTAGTAGTCCGCAAGATGTGCAGGTGAAATTGTCGTACAACTTTTTCCCACATTAATTAATTAATTTTTAATTAATAAAAAATACATTTAAAAAATAATAAAAAATACAATTAATTTAATAAAGTGAATTATTAATTGTATTAGGTTTGGTTTGAACCTAGTATCCTTGAATAAAGAGTCTTAGTGATTTGACCCAGAAAATTAATAATTTCATTGCTACTTAAAGAATCCGTTCATGTCTGCTACAAATAAATTAATTTATCCTGTACCAAGAACTGTTATATTATTATCCAAGGTAATTATCCTAATAAGTAAGTACCTGCAGGATAAATTTCAAGATGAAATTCCTGAGAAATTGTTAAAGAGAATCTATTCAAGTTGAATTCCTGGATTCCTATGAAACGTAAATCGTTGGGATTAATTCATATAACATATAAATCATAAAGTTCGTAACGTTTTACTGGTTGTTGATGAATTGATAGAAAACAATACGTTTAAATTTACGGTTGGCATTTTAACTATATTACAGGCCGAATCTGAATGAAAATTCAGTGAAAATTACCAGCTTGGTTGTGTTAATCCGGAAATTAAATATGTTTTAAAAGGAAGTTTAAAAATTAAAACAGTTAACAATTCCAGTGTTTATTCTGACAATTTGTGGTGACAATGTGGGCGTTAGTGACGCAAACCCATACTCATTTATAATAAGAACGTTGTTAGTGCCATCCGTTCAGTGTATTCTATCAAAACATCATATTAACTAATTCTAAATTAAATTTGTATTTATTTATTATGATTTCTTCTTTTTTCACCCTGTGGTGAATGAAGTGAAGGTGTCATTTGCAGAGTGGAAAACATGTACTTTTCAGAGGGCCGGCATGCTGATAAGCGTAATTTTTCCACTCAGTGAGGAAGGCAATTGTAAACCACCTCACTCCTCGTTTTACTTAGTAAAACCTCTACAGGTTCAAACCAGCCTTTTGGCTGATGACCTAAACAACACACACAACACACACTTTTTTCATCACAAATAGGCAAACGTCCCTGTTCCGGTTTACACCGATCACAAATTCAATTGTGATTCACAACCCTACTTACCTCAGGTTCGTACTTCAGTAGTTCGAGGTGGGTTCTTCCTGGGAGCATCCAGTGAACATAATGTCTTCCATTTCCTTCTCTAATTACTGATTTAAGTATTCCATGGTTGGACTTTCACTTCTCATGTATCTTCATTTCGATCCTGCCCAATCTGAACCAATCTTTGACAGCCTGAAATAATATTATTTCTGCTGTACGCAGTCTGCTTTCTTCTCTTCCCCCCTCAGGATAACAGCGTTGTACATTTGGAGAGTTCTTATTGATAAATATGTGTATTAAGTGTGTATTAAATAATTATGTGTATTACGTATCGATGTTGGATTAAATTTAATTGTGGGGCAGTTTTTACAATGCTTGGTCTGTTCTACCACTAAAAATGTACATGATCTGCAATTAAATTATAAAATAAACTTCTAATAAATAAATACGGTTTAAAAACCTTGAAGAAAAGTAATTCAAAAACCACAATGAACCAAACAAATAAAGTGTGCGTTCCTTTCTTCCCTCCTCTGACCAAATTTCACTTCCATGGACCAATATAAGAACAGTGAATGTTTTATATTTTTAACTTTGAATTCTTTCTTACTTTTTGTTTTAAATTATGTTTTATAGATTCACATATTTCCACAAATCTGTCTATCTTTACACTAATATACTATCTTTTTACTTTCTCGTACCTACATGAATGTATAGGAAGGAAAGTCTTGTTTTCATGTCGATTTTTCGAATTTGAGTTTCACCGGATATTTTATAGGTTAGGATGCAACCCAAATAACTGTAACCAGCCACTTAATCCGACCCGAATCTCTCACAGCTATCTTGGATCTAAGTGGCCACTTCCGTTTTAAAATTTTATTCTTTCGTTTCCGTTTTAGATAAGATCCAAAGACTAAACTTGCTACATGTACTATGCAGCTGAAAGATTTAGTTTTATAAGAAAGGACTATTGATATCTTTTTAAAAATCTTTTTATCCATTGATAAAATTTCGGTTCAAGATGAAAAGGTGTTTCAAAATTAGACGGAATTCTCTCTGAAGCTAAAATTTTAATCATATTATAGGAAGTTTACAAATATATTTTTACAGAAACACGAGTTATGACTTGCAAAATTTTTATTGTAATGTGTCCTGCTCTAGTAAAATGAAATCGTGCTAAATTCTGATAGCAGAATTGTATTATTTGAAACATTTTTGAATCTTATCTAATCTTTTTTTTTTAAAAAAAACATTCAAAATTAGTCTTTGAAGTTCATCTTCTGTAAATTTCAAAAAAATAGGATCTAACATACCCTTTTTAATGTTAATTTCATTTTAAACCACGTGAAATGAATGAAGACATTTCTGGAAGCTCTATTTACAGCCAACATTCTCAGCCATCGTTCACTGTAAGTTGTTTTCTTTTATGAATGAAAAGGAAAAATTTCAATAACGTATTTATCTATTAACTTTATTTACATCAATGTATTTTTAATAAAATTTCACACATGTTAAGCAAAAATACTGATGACGTAATCAATCATCGTTTTTATAAACAGTGATATAACTACAGTCTCTTCTTTACAGATCAATAAATGGATTGGTAAAAAGTTAATTGTCATGAAAAGGTACCTCCCAGTGGAGATACCTTTAAAAAAGTACTGTTCACAGTTTGATATTTTATTAGCTGTTTTTGTTTCTGCTGCATGTACGGTTTCCATTTTAGGTCTCTGTTTAGGCCCAAGCCGAGATATTTTGCTGTGTCGGTGTGTGATATTTGTATGTTGTTAAAATGTATGTTTAACTTATACAATATTTGATGACAATGCGTTAATGTAATATTTTGTGAGTTTTTGTTCTGTTTATCTTAATAGAGCCTCTAACAAAGTTATTTTACATCAAATATGAAAAGTGTCAACACTAATTTTTGTTTCGTCCTAATTTTTTCAAAATCTGTAATAAAGGAGAGATTCGTACTATATTTTAAACAAGTTAAAAATCAAATTAAACCATAAATCCTCATGATTATGTTTCTAAAATTTCAGTATTTTTAGTATTTAACTGCTGGAGCAGAAATCACGAAAAAATTTTTGCCAGCCCAATTCGCAAACGAAGCTTTTCCGAATAGACCTACACTTTGACCTACAGCTAGAAAAATTTGTTTTGCTATGCGGCTCTTGTTTGTGAGTGGTCTTCACCATTATTTGACACTATAATTAATTGCTTTCCAGGCGCCGCCAGGCTAAACCCTTAACTTGTTTTGCTGATATAAAGTATCTATTGTTTATTTATTTTTCAGCATTGTTCTGGTATGTTTTCTAACCTTTGAAAAAGTCGCTCATTGTTATTTACAAAATTGGTTGAATTTTTATTTAAGTTATTGTTTTTTTAACAGTAATGAAGTGAGTTAGTAAATGTTGTACGTAACACGTTGCGTATTAAAGTAGTTTTTTCATGACGAGCAAATAGCACACGATTGTTGTTAGGTTGTAACAACGAATTTTTTATTTGAATGTAAAAATGACCATATTTCTTTTTAATTTTGTTCAAGTCTTCGTTACATTTTAGATAATTTTGTATTAAATTTAGTCTGTTCTTAAGTTAATTAGTTTATTGTAGTTTTCTTGTTGTTATAGTAAGTGTAATTATTAATGTAAGTAAATAAATATTTGTTGTTAATTTTAAAAAGAAGATTTTGTTATTAAAAAATAACCAGATCCTGAAAAAACCCGGAATCAACGTCACTATATATTTATATAAACTTTTTTATTTTATTTTTAGTTGTAGAATCAGCTGAACAGAAATTGTCTTACTACTATTTTGAAACTCCCTTTATGAATCGGTCATTTTTCAGAAAGGCCATAAGTCAAAAAACGAACTTTCAGAAAAATTAAAAAACTGGTAATTTACTAAGTTTAAATTAAATACAATATTAAAAATTTATTGCCCATTACGGGTAGGTGGAAAGTTCAATTAATTGCACTAAATCTGCTGATTCCAGAGCTACAAAAAAGTTCTGTTTCTTAGCCATTTTCAGCCAACTATTTGACTGAACTATTTAAGAACAGAAGAGGTAGAGGTGCAAATAACAATACTCAGAGTTATTTTCTCTGAGAGTAATGAATTTCACTTGGTGTCATTTGCAGAGTGGAAAGTAAGTGCTTTTGGAGGGCCTGGCATGCTGATAAGCATACTCTTTCAACTCAGTAAGGAAGGCAATAGTAATCCATCTCACTCCTTGTTTTTACTTAGTAAACCTCTAGATGTTCAAACCAGCCTTTCAGCTGTTGACCTAAACAACATTAAAAATTTAATTTGTTCTGAGGGCTGACCCCTTTAATACAAAATGTATACTTTTGTTATTTTAAAGAGAAACCACTTGTTATATTGAAAATTTATACTAAAATTTTTTTGTAATGAATTGGCGTAAAATGACAACTTACGTTGTTTTATGTAAAGTACGTTATTAGAAGAAGAAGGTACCAAATGAATATTGTGTTGTATTCTGATAAGGTAAAATAAGGTTAGATAGAAACTATTCTATGAAATTTTCCTAATTATTTAAATTAGTCAGGTCTGAAGAGGTTATATCCTTAAGGATAAGTCTTGTCTTAGTGTGATATTACTTAAGGTAAGCCAAACTTATTTGATTTTTGTAGGGATGTTTTGTTTACATTCAGTTGTTCCTAAAATGTACTAAAGAAAATTTTTAAAATTTTGACTTATGGGCTTTCTGAAATGACCGATTCATATATTAAGCCGCTAAAAGTAAGTTTTGCAAACTTCCTTTTTTTATCAATCATCTTCATGTATCATCCTTCTCACCGTCTGCATGAGCAGCAATTGCAAAACAGTCATATCTAAAACAAAACAAAAAACACAAAATTAAACTTCCTTGAGATCTTTTTAGGCTGAAAATAAATCCAAATAGACCTTAAGTATACGCACAACATCAAAAGTATTGATAAAAATAAATTCAACATTTTGACATGATACGTTCCACGAACATAGAGTACCACACGAAATGTAGAAATGATTTATTTTGTTATGAAGTGACGTAGAACGTGTCGTAAAACTGAACTTGGGGTAAAGCAATGTTGTGTGTACAATCAATCAATTTTTATTTATAGTGTAGATTACTTACATTGATGGTCAGTGGCATGTCATCCGTGAAAAATATATTATGCCCCAAAACGTCACGTGTCTAATAATCCTTCTAAGTTATGATTATTATTGTATAGTTTTATCAAACCTATATTATTTACATTGCAGTAAACTTCTATTAATTACTAATTAATTTTTTTTTGTTTCAGGTAAGTCGATTAACAGCCATTGAACATTTTTAATCGTTGGAAATGAAATTTGAAGTAAGTGTTTTACTTAAGGCAATTTTACGATTATATTTTGTTGTATTAAGGCCATCTCACATTAGCTTACCGTCAGTCGAGCGGTATTTTCATAAGATGTCGCTCGAGCTACGTTTTCAGAAAATATTGCTTGTATCGATTATTAATACTCTATACACGGACCGGCTGGATCGATTTTATAAAATTTGAATTCATTACATCGTCTTTTGTTTTATTTAACGTTTGTCTTTTGTTTCTTATTTCAGTGTTTTTCATTTTGTAACTACATTTTTAGTTGCTAGTGTAAAAACCGATCGTCTTTTTTACTTTCTCTTGCCTGTAAGAATATGTAGGAAGGAAAGTATTGCTTTCATGTCGATTTTTGAAATCAAGTTTCCACAGTTTTCTTCATGAAAATCTATAAAAAATCAATTTTTTTAAGATTTGAGCCTTAGTATGCGTTTTACAACAAAAGTTGTGTATAATCAAATTTATATGAAATTAAAAGATCTGCAACTTTTATTTATAGCATTTTTCTCTATAGAGTCTAGTTTAGCGTGAAAGAGTGATTTTCCGCTCTTTTAAGCCAAACTGAGGTAGATTTTCATTTTGCGTCTTTAACTCTTGATTAAAATTTGGTTATGTTTATTGAGGTTAGTTTTTTGTTTATTTCTAATGTTTTATTACTAACGTTAGGTTATACAGTTAATTATTTGCATTGGCAAGATAAAGTTGTGTGAGTGTTTTACACCAGATTTTTTTTACACTAGCTGATGCGTTTCTTGTTTCACTGATTGCCTATTGTTTATTTCATTAATTTTGTAGTTACAACGTGTGACTTCGACATTTTATTTTTACAAGCTCTATAAATTTATTCAAATTTTAAACCAATGTTTTTTAAGCCTATCTTTGTCCATATTTTTGATACTTAAAATTTCTTCGCTAAACTCCCGGGCAAATGCTCATTTATAATATATTATGCACATTGGGCATTTAAACGTCTTACATACTAAATAAAACAGATTTATTTGCCTGGTTTCTCTAAAATGTTGGCAACTACTTCCCAAGCTAACTTGCACATGTTAGCGTCCCAATATTTTAATCTTGAACAGTCCCACAACACGGGATTTTTTACGTGTTCGTAAAAAAATCACGTTTCATCACATGTTTTTATCTTCAACTGTTCCCTAAGGTGAAATCTGCTTTAAAAGGGACAAGATTTAAGTTTGTGGGAGCTGTAAAAGAGAAAGCGGACACGTGTCCTGAAGGAGCTGACAGAAGATGACTTCCAGCACTGTTTCCAACAATGGAAAATTCGCATGGAGCGTTGTAGGAATAGAGAGAAGGAGTTTATATTGAAGGTGACAATAAGTGATTATGTATAAAATAAAAATAAATTTTTTTACAACGTCAGTCTCGTTATTTAATAGCTACACCTCGTATATTGTGTTGACTGACAAGCACTCACATCCACGTCGCATAGAACACTGAAACCACTATGCACTGTCCAAAAATGTTCAAATAAGAGTGTGCACTCCGTGCTGTAAGTTGTATTCTTATAGCAATAAAAATAATTCTATTCTATTCGAAATAGAATAAATTTGGAAACTAAATTAAGAATTCGTTAAGAAATTTAATGGATTTTTTTATTATAAGTATTCATATTATTAATAGTAATACAAGCTTATTAGTGATGCCTATTTAACTTTAAATATTTTAAAAGGTTTCTTACTTTTTAATATATTTTTGTCATAATGAAATTGAGGTTTAATAATGAAATGGAAGAAATCCATTTTAAACTGTTACTACGCATAAAAGTTCCTTTCCTTCTGACTTAAATAATAAAATTAAACGTAAAAGGTTGTGAGAAAAAATTGCCGCGTTTAAATGACTAAGATATATAATTGTGTAAATGAAGAATAAAGAGTTTTTCCGAGTTTTGTTGAGGAAGAACCATCCGTTCTCATGAGAAATTTAAGGAAAGTGACTGCATAACTTTTACCTAAGCAAGAGTTTATAGCACTCCCTAAAGAGACAGTCCCGTAATACTAATACAGTCATTCTTTCTCTCTCGCCCCTCTCTATGCCGCCCTCACGCCCTCTCATACTTCTTTCTCATTCCCTTAGTACATATATACATAGCCTACAGATATAATCTTTTTGTGTACTTGAAAAAAATAAATTACATACATTCCTACTGTACTTTCTCATCGTGGAATTTCATAAATTATGATGTAATTTCTTTTTAAATTTATCTCTGTGACTTGTTATAAATTATTTTTGTTAGTAACCATTTTATCATGATGTAACGACAAAAGATTGTTTAATTATGAAGTGCAATGAATTTAAATGAAAAATATTTCATTGTTTTTCTTGTCTTGTTTATTTTTCATATTTTTTTTAATTATCTCTCTGTAAAAACATTACAACTTAAATTTTTATCTATTTAGCTTTCTTAGCTTGGTTATTAACACATTCAATGCTGAGCAATTATTAGGTATCTCTCCCGTTGGGCTGATTACCCGTGCAGCGTGTTATTCGTTTGCTTTATGTAGGACCTACAACATAAGTTACTTACGTTACTAACGTTTTTATAGATTTATTTTATTTGCGATCTACATATGGATTTATATTTACTACTAACCAAAAAGTAAACAATTCAATTTGTTTTAGGTTTATTTTCGCCTGATATAATAAAATGTATTTCTCTTTTGAATTTTTTCATTTACTGTTACGATTTACGCGTAATTTCTTATATAATTTTAAACTACTAATAATATATTTTTAAAGTAAATCCAAAAGTGTAAGCTATTTTGAATCGATACCTGCAAAGATACTAAATTCACGGTCTCAACTGTACACTGAAACACCGTTAAAAATACTGAACGAGTATACTATACAAGGGTAGAAGATCGTGTAACGAAAATTCAAAAACGAACTGCACGTTTACCAAAAAAAAACACCTTTCTAAGGGCTTTATAATAGCAAAAAAAATGATATCTGACAGGCGGTTTCCCTCCAGAATTACTTAAATTGATAACAAAACAGAACACGCTAGGTGAGACGGCAGCCTGGCGGTAACACCTAATCGTGACCAACTAAACGAGTCTCTAGCACTCAATATGTTAAGGTTTTTGTTAAAAGAGATTTTTCAGAATGATGCAAAGCAAGACCCCTCCCCAACCCCTAAAAACTGTCTATCAGATAATATTTAATCAGAGTGGTGCTTAGGAAGCAAGAAACAGCTGGGGCTGTAAATCCTCGCATGAATATGTATAGAAAGATATTTTTTCTTATATATAATAAAAAATAAAAGTATACTAAATATAATTTACAAGAACGAGTCGATAATCAACATAATCAGAAAGAGGAGTTACCTTTCTCAGTCACCTCAGCACATATTTTTTGATACAAAACTCACTCTTGATCTCGCAACTAAAATTATTCTTCTTATGGAAAACTAACACTGAACAACAAATAATAAGGCACCAACTGAGCCACCCTGATTATTGTATTTCCTTAGTCCCCACCATTTTTATTTATTTATTTATTTTACTTTTCAAAAAATATCATTACAATATATGGTAGTAAGTTAATTTCCTATACGAGGCTATTAATAACGAGACTGACGTTGTAAAATATTTTATTTTTATTTTATACATAATCACTTATTGTCGACTTCAATATACACTCCTTCTCTATCCCTACAACCCTCCATGCGAATTTTCCATTGTTGGAAACAGTGCTGAAACTCATCTTCTGTCAGCTCCTTCAGGACACGTGCCGCTCAAAAACCTTTGAAATGAAGCTCGCAAAAATGTTTGTACTGACACTTTGTACACGATTGAAAATGAGCCAAAGTTTTTTGGAAACGATAATAACATGTGATGAAACGTGCGAATGAGCAAATCAAAATTTAAAGCATGATGATTGTCGTTTTTATATCCATGGGACTGTGTACCTTCACTGGGTTCCGGAAGGTAAAACAATTAATCAATATTACTACCTTGAGGTACTTTCTAAACTACGTCAAAGAGTATGGAAAAAACGCCCCGAAATGTGGAAGGATAAATCATAGGTTCTCTACCAAGACAATGCGCCAGCTCATTCCGGGTTATCTGTCAAAAGGTTCCTAACCAAGTACAGCATCTCAGTGTTAGAACATCCACCAGATCTTGCACTATGTAACTTCTACCACTACTTTCTACGTAAGGTGAAATCTGCATTAAAAGGGACAAGATTTGAGTCTGTGAAAGCTGTAAAAGAGAAAGCGGCACGTGTCCTGAAGGAGCTGACAGAAGATGACTTCCAGCACTGTTTCCAACACTGGAAAATTCGCATGGAGCGTTGTATGGATAGAGAAGGAGTTTATATTGAAGGTGACAATAAGTGATTATGTATAAAATTAAAATTAAATTTTTACGTCAGTCTCGTTATTTAATAGCCACACCTCGTATCTGGTGATCTTTTTCCTGTCCGCCTCTTGAGGAGCCCCCTCTTGGTGGATTAGTAACCACACGGGCTAGAAGGAGAAAGAAAGAATCTGTGTAGAAGGAAGTAGGGGAACCTCTTGAGGAGCGTTGTTCGTGGGATGGAGGATTAGGAAGAAGGACGGAAGAACACGTGTGTTTCTAGTGTAAACAGTTCAAATAAATAAAATAAATTAAAACATAATTATACATTGCTGGTTTTTACTGGTACTTTATGATCGGTCCATAGATGAAGTTCAAACAATTTTTTACGATGTAAGGGCTTTTTAATGCATGTTTCTGTTTTGATTTTTCACCATTCTTTCAAAATTAAAACTCCTTTCGAACCAGTTTTTGTTTTTTCCTTTCCTTCCAAAGATTGCATATCATGAACGATATTCAGATGTGGTTTACCGTACTCCTGTAAAGGTCTACTGAAGATCGACCGAATCACTCCCTTAGCATTTTTAACCTTCCTTTTTTCTACGGATCTTCTTTCTTCAATCATCCTTTACATTATTAATTGAAGCAACCAACATTTAATTGCTTCTCATAAAGTTCCCGAAGTCAAGTTTTTTCTTTCTAACTGTAAGTAGTATCGCTTGAATATAATACATTCTGTATAAATTAGTTAGATCGATGCAAATAAAAAAAATTTAATACATTTATGTTTTTACTATTGTAGTACCATCATAAAATTGCATGGTAACATACAATTAAAAAAAAATTAAAATCATGTATTATTCCAAAGATGTGGTATTCAACAAATAATTAAGAGGAATGGAAACATTCATGCAATGCAGAACAAAATAAAATTAACTAATATTAATTTTATGATATTATTTGAATAATTTAATTATGCTTAAACAATTGATGAATACAAGATACAAAAATATTGACAATGATTTAAATTTTATATTATTCTTTTATAAAAATCTGTTTGACAATACTGATGTTCTCCGCAGCTCACAATATAAAATATTAAAATGGTCGCGCCTTTACTTAACTTTACTTTTACTTCAAAACAAAAATAACTGAACTGATGCTAATGCACAATACTGCCTTGCCGTACTAATTACTCTCTTACTGTGTCAAAATCACGCCATACTGTACTAAAAAATTAAACTTGCTCTCTAAATAAAAACTCGGTTTAACCTCCCTCCCCACATTGTATGACGTCGTACCTATGAGAACCCTTCTTTTAACTTTCGAAGGTCTCATTGTCCGTTAAAATTTCCAAAAGACACGTATAAGCAATTACTACACACAATACTATTTAATATACGGTGTAGTTATTGCTTACTTAAACACAGACACATTAATTATACATTTATTTAATGGGCTATTGAGACAAGTAACGAACTTTTCGCTCCATACAAACATTTACTAAATTTTTCCAACACAAACATACATAAAAATGTGTCACTTTTATGTCGGTGTCATTAATATATTTTTGAGCTAACAGTTTCATTTTTAATTGATTGTTTTCTTTTATTTTTAACATAATTACAGTACGGCCGCTTGATGGAGAACGCTGGTATTATAGCATACAGAGTCATACGTAGCAAGAGATGACTCGTGAGCGGGGAACAACACGCTGTTAGAAAAGTTTAACTTATAAATACCGTAACTATCGTTCTGATATTCTATACGTATATGTACTACATCCTAAAATTTCAATGTCCTGTAATCTATTTGTTAATGGTTGTGCGGTTTTGTAACAGACCTAGGCCTAATGTACTAATAATAAAAACAATGATATAATTACAAATGAAATATGAACACATACTATCTATACTATACTATACTAACAAACACTGCACTATACTCACATACTTAACAAACTATCACAATTCAACACAATAACTTGGAAATCGTAAGATTTAATAAAATAATGGGTTTTTTATTACACACTTACTAAAGACCTTTACGTATGAACATGAAACGCAGCACTGAAGTAGACAACAAAACAATTTACATTTTGTAGGCCCAATACTTGCCACAGTTCAGTAAATCTGACAATGAAATGTTAACAGTAAATGAGTAATGCCTATTAGTAATGTATTATGACTAATCACTGCATCACTGTTTTGTCTACAATTATGCGTTTAATAAATTAGTACGTCTAAATAATTAGCGAAGGACAATACAACTAAATGTATACAGACGTTGTGAATGGGTGTATAGTACTAATAGGCCTACAGTGAATGTAAGCGAGGTATTTATTACGAAGGATCCAATTAGGCTATTTTTTTAAAATTGTTTTGAACTAAAATAACTATAAATCACAGCTATTGTGCTGTATGTACAAACTTTTTTTTATAGCCTGTATGACAGTTGTATGAGTGAATACAGCGGAGGGGTATACGGGCTGTAAGCTGCCACTGCGCATGCTCAAACCAGCGTTCTTAGCAATTCGGCAGTACTGTACTTTTAACGAAACTTAAAATAATCTATTTTCTTCGCTTGTTTAAAATATGCATTTATTTCTAAGCAATATAATTAAGATCTCTAATTATATACGATACACTATCAAAACATTAATGTTCCGAAGTATATTTTATTGTCGGTAAACACGAATAACGCTGGGTGGTTTATAAGAAACTCGGAAATACATGACCATCTTCAAATTCGTACCATAACAGAAGAGATAAGAGAGCTGAGCCTCCGGTACCAGCTAAGATTAAACGACCACCAGAACCACCTTGCATTAAATTTGCTAGACAACAGTAAGGAAACGAAGCGCCTCTAAAGATATCACATCCTTGAATCAGACCAACGTTTTTAATACATACACGAAATTAAATTCAACATTCATTTTCATCACTACCTTTTAATGTAAAGTGAAATTTCGAAATTTTATTTTATTTTACTTGTCTATTGTTAAATTCTTTTACATTGTTTATTTCATTTTTTGTTTACTTCTTTTACAAACCCACCTGGTTGGTCTAGAGGTAAAGTTGTCGCTAAAATCAGCTGTTTAACAGCTGATTTTCGGAGGCGAAGATTCCTGGTTCAAATCCTTGTAAAGGCAGTTACTTTTATTCGGATTTGAATAATAGACAGTGGTGTACTTTGATGGTTAGGGTTCAATTAACCATTAACTTTCACAGGAATGGTCGGCCTGGGTATGTACAAAACTACACCTCATTTACACGTCATACACATCATCCTCATCTCATTGGGTCATGGGGTTGCTTATTGTTCTGAATTGAACAAATTGTAACGTACACAGATTAGGAATAAAATAAAAAACTTCTTTTACATTGTTATTGTTAATTTTGAAACTTCGCAACTTTTCTTAGTTTGTTATTAACTTTATTTTATAATTTTATTTATTTGAAGTGAGAGCAAAGGCTGTCTACTTCACTCACGTCAGTTCAGTTCTTTTATAATGATTTGCTTAAAGCCACATTGTACAATGTATACAATACAATGTATGTATACAATGTATATAATATACATACAAGGCTGGTTGTAAATAAGTAAGTTAAATAAAAAAATAAAAATCATTGTCGATAAACCTTATTGTAAAATTGTTAATTTTGTAAACCTATTAAATTATTGATAATAATTTAAATTAATATAACATATTTTTTCATATGTAACACAAATTCGATGAGTAACCTAAAATCAAGAATTCTTTGAAGTCTCATAGTGTAAGTTATTCTTCAGTTACAGTTATCTAAGTCGGATAAAACTTTGTCCATAACTAATAAAAGTGGTGAAAACTTTCAGCGTAGTGATGCAGTGGGAATAATATTTCTTATCTTGAAACCAAAACACAACTGTTGTAACTGAACATCAAATAATTTATTTAACATTTCTAGTACAAAAAGTAACTTCTTTATGATACAAAATAATTTAATAGAGAATTTTAAAAGATTTAGTTTCGGCAATATAATATATATAACTATTTATGCTGTTTCCTTTCTATGCAGCTGGAAAATAATACTATATTTTTCTTTAAACATAACTTTTCAATTACATTATAGATATGAACAAAATCTTGAAAATAAAGATGAGTAAAGTTTATTACAGGCTATTTTCCGCCCCTAAATCTGTTCTAACTTATACTAAAAGATAAAACTGACATAAAAAGAAGAAAACAAAAATAATATATATATATATATATATATATATATATATATATATATATATATATTATTTCCATTGTTCGAAAGAACGTAAATAAATAACATACTTTTTGAAGACAAATAAAATCTAATAGAACATAAACCACGTGGGGCTTTGTCGCATCAGTTTTCCTACCCATAATGCAGAGCGGTCGTGAATCGATATTACTACCGCCGGTTTCGTTTTCCAGTGAAAATGTTTGTCTTCGTGCCTCGGATACTTACCATCCTGTTTTTTTATTCATGGACTAAATCTATGGCAGAATATCAACCGTAAAAAGGGAATCGGAATAGAAATTTTGTTGTCAAATCAGTAACTTTAAAGTGCTAACATCGGAGACATAAATAAGTCGTACCTAAAGTTATATTTCGTCTCGAATTTCTTATCATCCACTCCACTATGAACAAAAATAAACTTAATACCTAATAACTTTTCACGTCTATACTAAAATTATTTATTAATATTTTTTATTAAAGATCATTCATGCTTACGTCATGTCATTTTTTGCCCTGACCATATTTATTAAAATTCTGCCTAATCTCTCAGTTTCTCAGATAAGCACTTAGCAGTTGAGCGAATCAGTTTTAAACTTTCTGATGTTCTACAAAAATTCTTTGACCGTATGTTACCACAATGTATATTTATGTACAAGTTGAATGTGTAGTTAACTTGCATACAACAACGATATACTATGTTATTAAAATATTTTTAATTGTTTACTTGTAGTCTAAATGCTCCGACTCGTCACTACAGGAAAACATCTATTTCCGCTTCATCCTCTTTAAAATAGGAATATTTCCTGTTTAAAGCAAAATTATGACTCTTGTGATACTGATGAGTAACTATATTTGGTCATCATCCATTAAAACGATGGACATATTATATCTATCGTTTAAGGGTATGTAACAATTTAAGGGTGTACCCAAAGATCTTTTGGTTGCCAGTGTTTTTGATAAGCCCAGTTTACCAGACGCTTTAATCTATTCCGACTACATTATTTCTTCTAAACCTTTATCGCTATCTTACCTTTCTTATTATGTCCTGTATGCCAAGTTCTTTTCTGCTAGTGTCACTTCATAGCTGATCTGTAAGTTTTAACACCGTCAATATCTTCATTTCAATTTTTCGCATCACATTTTTATTATTTTATAGTGGTTTCTAACCTTATTTCAGCCACAGACACAAAAACTGGAGAAATATTATTGTTTTACCTTTTTGAGTTTAAAGTTGTATTCACTTACAATATCACAACGCGTATTAACATCGTGAAGCAAGATTTTACGCACAATAAAGCAATGCCTTTATTCACCATTGTCCATAAAAGGCAGGTAAAGTGTTGAATTATTTGCACTTGATCTGCTAGTTCCAGGGCTACAAAAATAGTTCTGTTTCTTATTACATGATCAGTCAAGTATATGAATGAAGCATTTAAGAACAAAAAAGGTAGATTTACATTATGTATTGCGTAATGTAACGTGTTTAACAAGAATATATAAAATACACACTATGTACGTTTATGCAATGAAAAATAAATTATTTAATACATAAGTATAGTATATAGTACATGTATATAAAATTACCAAAAAAGAAACGTATTATCCAATATGTAATTCCAGGATTGTACATAAGTTGATTACACAATTTACACAATACCTATTTGGCTACTTATACAATACTTATTTGGCTACTTCTAACACTTTTTCACGAATTATCGAACCGGATAATGACAATGAATTCGCACACGCTCTACAAAACCAATCATATGTTATGCTGTCTATGACTGATCCGTCAGTTTTTGGAAATTCAATGTAGACTATTTCATACTTTTTACTAACATTTTTTATGGACAAGTTTTGTCCGCTTTCCAGAAATTGAATTTTCAAAACCAAACAAATTAATTGTCCGCATCTGTTATGTGGAGGGTCCGTTATTAGGAAATATTTTAGTATTGTGTCTTACGAGAAAATCCCGGGACTTTTAAAATTTTCCGTTATTAGGAAATGTCCGCAATTCGGAAGTGTCCGTTACTAGAAGTTTCACTGTATATAAACATTGTTTAAAACGCGTTTGATGTTGAGATCCTTTTAAAAGAACCAATTATAGGACTGCAACGATATTCACAAGTGAATAAGTTTTGAAATTATGACACAGTTTTAGTGATTGTTGAAAAATATACTAACTTAATAGAAATAATCAATAAAATTTACAAAAGAAGTTGTTTTAAAAAATTATAGAAACTTTCATGACCACAAATCGTACTAACAGTAGTTTTGAAAAAGTAATTTCCCATTAATTTAAAGGAATTTCAGTAGCTTATGTAGTTACGTGGTTTTTCTTTTTAATCCACGATTTCATACATCCATCTTTACTTTTAATAGAAGAAAAAAATTACTGTACTGATGAAAAATTGTACGTAACTACCAGTTAATATTAAAAGGCAACGTGAAAATTATAGTAATGCACACTATGTACCTTATAAAGTGTGTAAAATACATTTTCTGTATTTAATCTTAATTACATTTCTATTTTATAAGGTTTTAAATGAAATTTTGTAAACCATTTGTATTTCAACGCGTACCATTAAATTATGATCATTGAAAGAAACTGATTTGCAATACTGTAGAAACGTCCGTGAACCGGAAAATTCAAATTGAAAATCCTGTTCAACACGTACAAATTAAGAACAGTTTAATAGATCGTTATTTTCTACATTCTGGAAAGAGATTGAACAGTTGCTTCGAATACTGAAAGTGTATTGCATTCTAAGCGAGCGCGTACAGAAGTCAAATTCTTCATTGAATATTATTGCTTTTGGATTATTGTTTCTTTAACCTGTTAGTATTTGGTATAATTTTTATATTCTTTCAAAAAAAGGAAGAATTTTTTAGAAAATAATTTACTTTAGAAATTATATTATTTATTCTTTATTGTCTATTACTTGTTATACGAGTATATTAAGAAATTTTTTGTAGTTTCGTTGACGAAGTAATTAATAAGTCACCAGCAGATTACATAATTAATTTTGGATTAAGTCTATATTTTTTACTTTCTCTTGCCTATATAAATATATAGGAAGGAAAGTATCGTTTTCATGTCGATTTTTCGAAATCGAGTTTTCACCGGATCTATACGTTTTCAGACCCCCTGAACCCAAAAAAACATGTTTTTAGCGATTGGTCTGTGTGTGTGTGAGTGTGAACAGAATATCTCAAGAACGGGACATCGTACAAACTTGAAACTTAAAACTTAAGCTACATACCACTACCGGACCTGACACGAACATTTTCATCAAAATCGGTCAACCGGAAGTAGTAGTTTATTCGTGTAATTTTTCCACTTTTTTGCGATTTTCTCAAAAACTGGTTCTACAATTTTTTTTAAAAATCGCCTGGTTTATTTAATTTTTCATTTTCTACAAGATAGGGTAGGCGCCATGTTTGTTGAAATTCTTGGTAAGGCTGTTTTCACGTAAAAAAATTGATTTTTTAAGATTGCGGTTTTCATATATGCATTTTAGCGCAAAAATTTATATAATAAAAGTTGTAGAAAATTTAAAATACTATAACTTTTATTTCAAGCATTTTTTTGTATAACGCTTAGTTTAGCGGTAATTAGTGATTTTCTGTTTTTTTTCTCACGAAAACGTGTGAAAAATCGATTTTTTTAAGATTTCGGCCTTAGTATGCATTTTACGACAAAAGTGTATATAATTGAGTCTGTAGAAAATTAAAAGATCTACAACTTTTGTTCAGAGAATTTTTTTCTACAGAGCCTAGTTTAGAGTGAAAGAGTGATTTTCCGTATTTTTAAGCCAAACTGAGGTCGATTTTCATTTTGCGTCTTTCAGTCATGATTAAAATAAGGTTATATATTTAGAGGTTGGTTTTTTGTTTATTTCTAATGTTTTATTACTAATTTTAGGTTATATTTTTAATTATTTGCATTGCAAGAGAAAGTTGTGTGAGTGATTCACACCATATTTTTTCTGTAGTTTTGTTTACAAAAAATTAATAAAATATTGCATTAAATCCGGTGGAAATCTATCCACGTCTTGGCTAGTGCAACTAACTATACGAGGTGTGACTATTAAATAACGAGACTGACGTAAAAAATTTTATTTTTACATTATTATACATAATCACTTATTGTCACCTTCAATATAAATTCCTTTTCTATCCCTACAACGCTCCATGCGAATTTTCCATAGCTGGAAACAGTGCTGGAAGTCATCTTCTGTCAGCTCCTTCAGGACACGTACCGCTTTCTCTTTTACAGCTTCCACAGACTCAAATCTAGTCCCTTTTAATGAAGATTTCACCTTAGGGAACAGATAGGAGTCACAGGGACAAAATTTGAGTCTGTGGAAGCTGTAAAAGAGAAAGCGGCACGTGTCCTGAAGGAGTTGATAGAAGATAACTTCCAGCACTGTTTCCAGCAGAAGAAAATTCGTATGGAGCGTTGTAGAAATAGAAAGGAGTGTGTATTGAAGGTGACAGTAATTGATTGTTGTTTAGGTCATCAGCCGAAAGGCTGGTTTGAACCTGTAGAGATTTTACTAAGTAAAACGAGGAGTGAGGTGGTTTACCATTGCCTTCCTCACTGAGTGGAAAAGTAAGCTTATCAGCATGCCGGGCCGTCTGAAAAGCACATATTTTCCGCTCTGTAAATGACACCGTCATTTCATTCACCACAGGGTCTGGCTGTATAATGAAATTCATTACTTTCAGAGGAGATAACTCTGATTAGTGTCTTTTACACCTCTACCTCTTCTGTTCTTAAATGATTCAGTCATTTAACTGGCTGAACATGTGAAAAGAAACAGAACTATTTATTTTAGCCCTGCAACGAACAGATTGAATGTAAATAATTTGACACTCCACCTGTCTGTTATGGGCATAAAAAATAACCAATAATTGATTAGCCTATGTATTATATAAAATTAAATTTTTTACAACGTCAGTCTCGTTATTTAATAGCCACACCTCGTATTTATGGATGCGTGTATTTATGTATACGTATTTTTTGATGTTCATTTGTAATTCGCTATATTTTTAGGTGTATGCTTCTACTATAAATTAAGTACACTAATAAGCACGAGTCATCTTATCACTTTGATTTCTCATTTTTTATTGATTTAGAAAATAATAACAATAACCATAGCACACCAAAAGCAAAGCTGTATATACGCTATAGTGCAACGTTCACAACACTGTGTTGGTTATATTACGGTGTAACGCCGGCAGTGACGGCAAGAAAGTGTTTTTTCTGGAAACTCTCGTTGGTATAATAATTCATTCAAGCATTTATATTTATATTTATTATTAAAAAAAAACTTAGTCAAGATATTTCTTTTTGCGAACTCGAAAGTTCTCACTGATTTATTCAATCAAGTTACTTTTCTAGTTTTCCGATCACCTAAAGAGCTGAAACTTAGTACATTTATTCCTTAGAGTTTGAAAAGGAAAACTTAATTGACATTCCGATCACGTTCGTCTAAAGGGTGAAACGAGGTTGACTACCCTAAGAAAATACTTACTATTTCTGTAAATTCCTAAGGGGCTACAGTTTTAACAATCGGAAAGAATATTCTTTTAGTAACACCTCAGAAAAGTTAAGTGTAGTGTGAGACAGGGAAAATAGTATTTTTTTGTCTTTAGTTAGAAACTATTACTAGTGTTATGTATTACAAACTGAAAATATACATGTGTATTGACCTGTTTTCGTCTTGGTCGAGGAAATCGCCTAATGGCAAACCCCTGCTTTCTTTTCATTCAAATTCCTTGTTCTTAAAGGACACTGGCTACTTTCAAGGCTTCTTGAATTTTGTTGGTTGCCGAGGAAAATTGGTAACCAAACTCACACCGTATCAGTCCTGAATATTCATCGACTATGATGTTCCAAGTCGAACTGGACCACGCTTCTCTGCCGACATGACCAAAATACTACAGTTTTCGATGTTTCGCAGTATTCACAATTTCCATAGATTTATTTATCTTCCTCAGGACATCCATGTTCCTCACTTTATCCGCATATAGTATTAAGTAGCACAACCATCTACAACACCAAACCTTGAAGACCTCGAGCCTTTTTATGTCATTTTGGTTTAGTGTCCAAGCCTCCATTCCATACAAAAACACCGAGAACTCTGTCTGGTCTGTGTTTAGAAACATCTGATCTGTTAGAAACTGACAAAAAACCGTTAAGTTAATATGGGAGATCTGGGAGGCTTGAAATAAAAGTTATATTTTTATTATGTCAACGAGTAATGTAGCTGCAAAGTTTCAAGTTGTTTGCTGTTTTAACTAACTAGAAAATTATAAATTGAAATTTGTCATTCTGTTTCTCAGATGTTGAAATATTGGTCGTTTTGATCCTACCCCATTAATTTCTTGGAACTCTATTTCAGAAATTCTTTAGTGTACTTTTTGGACGTTTTTGTAATTGTGTTCGTATGATAATTGTTTGGATTTTAATGGTCTTGTATAGCGTGCATTTGTAAGGATGTTGTTTTTAGGTTATCAGCTGAAAGACTGTTTTGAACCTCTTGAGGCTTTACTAAGTGAAACGAGGAGTGAGGTGGTTTGCAATTGCCTTCCTCACTGAGTGAAAAAGTATATTTATCAGCATGCCAGACCTTCTGAAAAACATCTAGTACTATTCACCCTGCATATGACACCTTCACTTCATTCACCACAGCATCTGGCTGTATAATGAAGAAATTCATTACTCTTAGAGAAGATAACTCTGACTATTATCTTTTATACGTATACCCCTTTTAATCTTAAACACTTCAGTCATATAATTGGCTGACCATGTGATAAGAAACAGAGCTATTTTTCACAGTGTGGAACTAGCAGATAGAGTGCAGTTAATTTAACACTCTATCTACCCGTTATGGGCAAATTTTGAGGTTATGAGTTTTAATAAAATTGTGTACGTAATAGGAACTAAGTGTTTTGGAAAGCTTACTTGCATCCTGGTTACATTTTGTGTTTCACCAAACCACGGATTTAATGCTTCTTACATCCATTTTAATCAAATTAGAGAAATAATAAGCAAGTTTTTTAGTGAACCCTCTGTGACTCGGAAGTATTATTTATTGTTTTGAATGAAATATGTTTAAAAATTATTTGAAATCAAATAAAATTGTAACACTGAAAAGTTTTATTAACGAAGAAACTTAATTGAAAATTATTTTTGTAAAATTAAAAGTAAAATACTTATATCGGTTAACAAAAATGTCCCTAAAATATTTTGTTGTGATTATATCAAAGTGGACTCCAATATTTTTACGAAAAAACATTGATTTATGAGTGCGTTCGAACTTCGATTGCGTTATTCTCACTCAGGCGAAAGAAAAAATAAAGGAAAACTTTCTGTCTTTCTCATCTTATTCCTCTCGTTTTATCGCCTTTTTTTAGCAAAGTACTTTCTCTGAAATTGATTGATTGATCCTCTTTCATGTAAAGGAATTCGTTTTTGAGACCGACCTTTTAATATTTCATCCCATTAATCTTTGAACATCAGTTAGAAGTAATTAAATTTTATGTATCATTGTTTTATCGAATATTGTTAATAGCCTAAATTAAAATACGAATAAAACCAACTTTTTGTTCTGTTATAAAAATGGTTTTTCTTTTTATTTTAATTTAATGAATAAATCAAGTACTAATGGTACTGTAAATTATATAGGTAGTATCGTAAAAATATGAATTACCTAACCATCTAGCCTATTTTTTCTCAGCTATAGATTAACGTCACAAAAATTCGATTCTTTATAGTAAAATAATAAGATATCAAACTCGGAACGACAAACAAACTTTATTTAACTTTATAACATAAGTTCTCCAACAAGACCCGTCAAAGATTCACCAATGCACGCCTATAGGTTTGTACATTCTTTGTTTATACAAGTCAAGTGAGTGAGAGATAGCGCGAGGGGGGGAGATGTAGCGTGAGAGATTCGTTGGTTTAGAGGTCAGAGCAACTGGCTTACATAGTAGGAGTTCCGGATTTGACATTTTCTCATCTTTTATTTCCATATACCATATTTTACTGTCTACATTAGCCTTATCTATGCAAAACTTCTCCTTTACGTGTTGCCTCCTCTTAGAAAGTTGACAACCATGACTATTGTTACTGAAGCTCCAAATAAATCAGTATACCTGAATCTAGATCTCAATTTGGTTAGCTTGGATGTGCCTCTTCTACCCACTATAATTAAATTAAGTAAATCGTTATAGTTAAGTAATAGTTATGGAAAGCAATAAGAAATCTCAGAAAAGACAACATAAACCAGAATAACATCACACTGATAAAAATGAATGAATGGGAGACCTATTACAAAAAATTACTTGAAGAAGATAGACCTCAGTTTATGACGACTCCATTACAAGAGGAGGAAATAGATAGAGAGGATATGGATATAGAGGAAATCAGTGTGATAGAGCTTAAAAAAGCCCTAAAACATATGCAAAATGGGAAAGCTGCTGGACCTGGAAGTATTCCTATAGAGTTGGTGAAGCATGGACCGGACATACTATTAGAAAAAATGGTGGAAGTCTATAACAAATGCCTTTTGAAGGATGAGGATATCCCAAATGATTGGAAAATGGGGTATCTGAGCTCGATACACAAAAAGGGTGATAAAAAGGTGTGCTCGAACTATAGAGGCATAACAGTAACCAGTGCTATGGGAAGGCTGTATGGTCGAATCCTGAAAACAAGACTAGAGCAGGACTTTGAGGAAATAGAAGAGCAATGTGGTTTTAGGGCGGGCAGATCGTGCCTGGACAATATCAGCACTCTCCAACAATTGGTAGAGAAACGGTCGGAAAGGAATCGGAGTACGCATCTAATGTTTATTGATTTGGAAAAGGCCTATGATAATGTTCCCATCAATAGGATGTTTGAGGTGTTATCTGAAACAAACATCAACAAAGGCTACATCAGAGCAATAAGAACACTTTATAGGAACTCAGAATGTGTGATTAAATTGAATAATAAAATATCTGCGCATTCAGGGTTAACAAGGGTTTGAAGCAGGGGTGTTGTTTATCACCAACTCTTTTCAAGATATATATACAAAGAGCACTGAGCACCTGGCGCAAGAAATGTAATGGAATGGGGATTGAAATTGGAGATACCTGTTTGTATACACTACTGTTTGCCGATGATCAAGTGCTCATAGCTAACGATGAAAGAGGACATTGCTTATATGACAAGGAAACTCTTGGATGAATACTGTGAATGGGGGTTGAATATTAATATTAGCAAAACCGAATACTTGGTTATAGGGGAAGAGTCCAATGATCTTCAAGTCGACAACAAAATTCTCAAGAGCACAAAGGAATTCAAGTACTTGGGGACCTACATATCATCAGACGGTTCAACTAGGAAGGATGTTAAAAATAGGATTGTGCAAGGGAGAATAGCAATCCGGACATTGAACCCGATTTTATGGTCTGCAAAAATGCACATGAATACAAAAGTCCAGTTGTACCACACTATTGTGGAGCCAATAACAACTTATGGGGCAGAGTGCTGGCAAATAACATCAAAAATAGACAGCCAGCTTAAAGCAATTGAAATGGACTTTCTGCGCCGTTCATGTAGAGTGTCCAGGTTGGACCATATCCGGAATGACGACATCAGGAAAAGAGCTCATGTAGAAGATACCATTGTGGATAGGATAGAGAGACGACAACTGATATGGTATGGTCATGTGCAGAGAATGGGTGATGAGAGGTGGCCAAAAAGAATGTTGTCTTATGTCCCAACCAACAGAAGGAAGAAAGGTAGACCAAGGAAAACGTGGAAAAAGGGAATACAGGAAGCCATGAGGGAGAGAGGGATGGATGAGGGTGATTGGGAGGATAGAAGAGAATGGAGATTGAAGTGCGGGAAGCGGCGCCGGCCGTAGGAACCCCGGAAGAAAAAAAAATCGTTATAGTAATTTTTGTTTTGTAAAATATTATTATGAAAATATAAATAAACGTAATTTTCAGTCAGTCAACATAATATTATCTATACAAAAACCTGATTAAATCATCGTTCAGTTTTATAGAATACAGAATCTTGTACTCTCACTGTTAAATCGGATGTTTTCTCTTAGAAAAGGAAATTGGTTCGTCAGATACGCAAACTACATCGCTCAATCGATTTGTTAAAATACAAAATAGTATTATGAAGTAATCTCCAGTTTTTTAATTCTCTTTTAAAATTTTCTTAATTAAAAATGAAATTTTATTAAACTGTTGGCATTTATATCGGATTAAACGTTTGAATGTTTCTATGATTCAGCTTTTTTTATGATCAGTTCTTTACAGAACTTTCCATAACAGGTGGAGTGTTAAATTTTTGCACTCCATCTGATAGTTCCAGGCTGTGAAAAATAGTTTTTTCTTATCACATGGTCAGCTAATTATATTACTGAAGCATTTAAAATAGAAGAGGTAAAGGTTTAAAAGACACTTATCAGAGATCTTCTCTGAGAGTAAAAAATTTCATTATAAAGCCAGTTCCTGTGGTGAATGAAGTGAAGGTGTAATTTGCAGGGTGGAAAGTAGGTGCTTTTTAGAGTGCCTGGTATGCTGATAAGCATACTTGTCCACTAAGTGAGGAAGGCAAATAGGAAACCACCTTACTCCTAGTTTTACTTAGTAAAGCCTTTAGAGGTTCAAACCAGCCTGATAGGCTGATGACCTAAACAACACTTTAGAAAACAATAAATTAACAACGAACATGTTAAGTATCATGAAAATGTATATTCCGGTGAAGAAACCTTAAAATAAAATAAATGCTGTGCACTGTTCTTTATCATTTCAATTATAGTGAAGCTAAATAACATTATGTTTATGCGCTAATAATAATTATAATGTTTAAGTCGTGTTGAAAGTCTAAGAGAGTGACTTCATGAAGTAGAAAAATACAAAATTAATATTTTAATGGTGAGGTTAATGATATATTTACTACAGTTTTTGGGTCAACTTTTTATATTTTCCAATAATTCAGTTATCTCTTAAAAATCTGCGATGACTTATTTATTTTTCGCGAATTATTACTGATAATTAAATTGATACTCGTATAATTAATTAATATTTTGTAAAATTTGTGTGTGATTTGAATGTCACGATGTATATTTTATTTTGTTACAGTATACGATATCTAGCCTACATGTAATTCAATTATAAATATTTTACAAAACAGTCCATATATTTGAATAATAAAATCTGGGTGATATTTCTCGGAAATATTTTCAAAAAATATCTGGTATTAAAATAAGTAAAATATTTAGCGGTACGCGTAGTTTACTTGAATGATTTAATTAAAACGCGTATCAGGAATGAGTGATTAATAGAAAAACTCGTTACAATAAGTTTGGTACAAAATATGGATGACAGAAACGATCTGGAATGGCAGAGAGTGGTAACCGAGGGAGAGCGAAAAGTGTGTGACAATGACCGACTACAATACGGTTGAATTAATGAATGTTTAATCCGAACATTTTATTTTTGAATACATCTCATTTAAAAAAATCTACTTCGTCATCAACTGTTAATTAAGATGACCTAATTAGAATTCATTGTCGTATAGATATTCTATCATTACTCAACCCTATGTATCAATTTACCAATTTTTTGATTTATTTGTTTTTGGTTTTGGTTTATTTAAAGTTGTATCCAACAATTTTTGTCATTAGCAATAGCAGTGGGGTTTGGAACGGTAAAAGAAGGCAATTTTGTTCAATATTTTAAGGATCTAAACCTGGGTACTTCAGTTTTACAATTTAGATCTGTTTAGGAGCAGTACGTCTCAGTCTGCCATTTTCTCATTTTTACCAATCTATTTATAGTTTGTCTACGTATTGCATAACATTAATGGATTTACTGCCGCTACGACCCCCCGAATGTACGTTTTGATAACCCTTACCCACTAAAAACAAAATTACTAACCTCGGTCAACCCTAAAACTATTTAATAGCACAAACCCAAAACAGTCTGTGTAGACTGAGGCCCGAAGGGCTTTCATACGCCTTAGCACATGTCGACCGGATTCACTAGGTCACGTTGGATGACTAATCACCGAGGCCATAATAGTACACTTCTAAAGGCCTCTGCATTACCGTTTATCACATAACTGACGGCAGTATCCATTTACCCCATAAAACCGGGTACAGGGCATGGTCCCCACTGTTGTAAGGAATACGCTCTTCTGGTTGTGCCACGAAGTTCTGAGACTTTGTGATAAAAAAAATAAAATAATGGCACCGGATTGCGACATTTAGTGGCGAAATCAAACCTTTACTTTTTGGTGGCCCTGAAACTGAAAAGGGCCGTTTATGTGCGTTTCTTCCGGGGCGGACACAGTTTGTTGATGGCCCTGAAAAGGGCCGGTGAAAATTTTTACGAGTTAGTCCTGAGAAGGACCGCTGCGTTGGTCTTGAAGGAGACTGGTGTAGACTGCGGTGAGAGCCGTGGGTTAGGTTGATGGCGCTGAAAAGGACCAGTTAAAACTTTAGTGAATTGTTCCTGAGAAGGACAAGGAAGGCAGCGCGTGGCTGCGGCTACGAGAGCTGCGGCGACGGCTGCTGAGTTTCTGGCTGCTGCAAGCCCCAAAACATCTTCCTTCTTTATCTCGTAGATGTAGTCGGTCGATCTTGGTCGGAGATGTAGAACGTAATCGACGCGGCGGTCGAGGAGATGAGTGATTCGGGTGGGTGGGTGTGTCGTCGTCCAGCGGAGACGTCATTTTCTTCCCTCAGCCAACGACGCAGTAATGCGTCGATGGCTGCTTTGTCAGGATTTGGTGAGCCCAAGGCTAGGTCGCGGTATGCATGTTTTTATTAAGGATGTACATAGTTTTGAAACGTGTAAATTTTTTAGTGCGTGTAAAAAGCTGTAAGCTGTTAGAAAATGCAAAAAATACAAAATTTGAAAGTATCTGGTATTGTAACTAGACGGTTCATATGAAGGAGAATTTGATGTAATAACAAAAGTTTTTAGGTTTCAACTTGTTTGTGGTTACATAAATAGAACATTTAAAGCCAAAACACGGAAAGATGCACAGTTGAGGCTATATGATGTAATGACACTGTCTCTTTTGTTGTACTGTAGTGAAACATATCACAACAACAGAACAAACAAACAACAAAAAACAAGTTGGAAGCAGCTGAAATGCGTTTTTTGAGATCGGTAGGAGGAGCAACACTTTGGGATCCCATCAAGAGTAAGACAATTCATGAAATAATATGATTTAGGTAGAAGGCATGATTTAGTAGAACAGAAATTGTAAAGCAGAGGATTGAACGATATAGAGAGAGGTGTTTGCAATATGTACGTCGCATGCCAGAGGATCGATATCCACTATTGGCCTTACAATACTGTTTGCAAGGAGTACGGTCGGTGGATAGACCACCAAGAAGATGGGTAGAAGCTGAAACAGGCAATGTGCCTAATCCGTAAGAAAGTATGAAGGAGATAAAGATTACTAATATTATTAATGTTAAAAATTAAAACTAATGAAAAGTTACATCTTTAAACACGATATATAAAAAAAACTTATAGAAAAATAACCAAGAGAAAAATTGAAAAGAAAACTGTTTCAATGATGAAATTTAACCACCTACGTAAAATGTATTCTACCTTAATTAAGTAGATTCCTCGTTATTTTTGTATAAAACAAGGTTTTCTTTAATTTCATAGTATTAAAAAACATTGTCTTCATTAAAATTAAGAATGTTATTGTTTTGAGAAATATGAATACAACGGAAAAGTGAAAGTAAAGAAGGCAGCCTTCTGGAAAATTAATTTCAAAACTTCGTAAAGTTTCCATTATCTTTTTCCTTGTTACCTTATCTTTCTAAAAAAAATTATAGTATAATATTGTAATTTTTCTCTCGTAATATACAAAGTATTGTTTTTCTTTTATTCTTTTTAACTAAACTTTATACGTTTGTCAAGTTCTGTCATTTATTTTCCTTATGAAAAATTATAATTTGTTGTAATATTATTTCAAATTATTTTTTAAATTCAAATATTCTTAATTTACAAAATTAAAATACGTTCCTACAATAATTATTTATAGAGGAAATTAAGTTTGTCTCTTAAAAAAGCTTGATATTACCTTGACCTGCATATTAAAAAGTTTAAAGTAGTTGGTTAAAGATTTAAAGAACTTAATGAATACTGCTATATTACGTATATTTTAAATTTTTAGTATAAAAAATGTTTCCTTTGCTTCAATCGAAAATCAGTTTGTAAATACTACATTTTTATATCGGTGTACTACAGGTTATTGATTTGATTACAGTGTTTATTGTTTTTGTGTATTCGTAAAAAATATTAGAAGTTCGATGTAATAGTTATTTTTATTACTAGAGTAAAAATTTATAATCTGTTCATTACGGAACAATAAATAGAGAGGCCCTACGGTGACTTAATTAATATTTATTGGGTTGGCAGTTGGAAGAAGGAAATGCCCAACATTTTTTTTTTATTTTCAGGTTAGAACACATTATACACTACTTAATACCTTACATACTATATATTTTATTTTTGCATATTTTTATTCTGAAACTTATTCAAAATACTTTTGATTAATACAAATTTAATGTGTGATTTAAGAGAATTAATTTATTTTCGATTGCCATGGAATTTTCAAAACCAAATTTAAAAAGTATTCTCAATTAAATCGTTTTGAATCTGAAATACCTATACGACTGCCCTCTGTTAGTAAAACCTATTAATTTAAAAAGTATTGATAAAATCCATTTTGAGGCAGAATATCTTGATTATGATATTTATTAAGTTATCGAAGACTTGTTATCTTAATCGCATATTCTCGTCATCCTGTCTAAAAGAAAATAATGCAACAAATAATACGCGTACTAAATCATTAACTAAATCTAAATTACAGATTAATAAGATTTTTAAATAAAATAACTTTGAATACAACCGTAAGTGGCTGAGAGCCAATAGTGTTTTCATTATTAGAACTTTAGGACTGCGTTGGACAGGATGATACACATCAGAGAAAGAAATTACAGTTTAGATCTCTTGGGAGTCGTTCAGCTAAAACATTGTCTTACTGTTAGCTAAACGACTTACACGATTCAATCAAAGGAATCATTTTGTCATCTGTTATTCTTTATCTTTGGTTCAAATTTTTAAAGCACTTTACCTAAAGTTATATATTGTGGCGCTAGTTTATTTTATTAGCACACTAAGTAGACAAATAATTCATACTACAGAGTTATAACAATGATTTAAGTTGTTTTCAAATTCCTTTTCTAATATACAAGAAAGTTGTTTACAATTTAATCCAAAATTTAGTTTTTGGTATTTCTTTTATTTTTTATATCCCTAATGTGTGACATTGCAATCTATTCAATTCAGAACAATAAGCAACCCCATGACCCAATTAAATGAAGATGTCTTTACATTTAACGACTAAAGTGTATATATTGAAATTTATAGAAAATTAAAAGATCTACAACTTTCATTTAGTGCATTTTTCTGTGCAAAGCCTAGTTTAGCGTGAAAGAGTGATTTTCCGTATTTTTAAGCCAAACTGAGGTTGATTTTAATTTTGCATCATTCACTCATGATTAAAATAAGGTTATGTTTTTTCAGGTTGGTTTTTTGTTTATTTCTAAAGTTTTATTACTAATTTTAGGTTATATTGTTAATTATTTGCATTGGTAAGAGAAAGTTGTGTGAGTGTTTCACACCAGTATTTTAAAATTTTATACACCGTATCAAGAATTCTGCGCCTAAAGTTCTATGTACAATTAGGTTGATTGTAAACCTTTCTGAAGTTTAGTTTAAATCTATCCGTAGATTGATCGTAAGCCTTTTATCTCTTTTGATGTGGTTCTTTTTGTTAGGTAATTAAGAGAAATAAGGTTTTACCATGGGAAATTAAAATAAAAATGTTGGTACAGTACAAAAAGATTGTCTTGTTAGTAGCGTTTCCTTTAATCCTTACCATTGAGTTTCAGTTCCTCGTGGAAAGTCTCAACGATTGGGATGAGTTTGATGTACGGACTGTTGTTGGTTAGGGGCCTCAAGGGATCGATACAGTCTGGATGTGTATCTCTCGTACACTGTGTGTGTTTCGAAGTCCCAAAGTACCCCTCCTTCACAATCGTTTCCCGAAACAGGATGTCCGTTACTAATCACAGGGACGTGTACGGTAGGGAGTGCCTTCATTACTAGAGCCCGCTGCTTACCTCCCACATTTCACCATCCCCAGTGGGACAAATCACGTCGGAAAAGACAACGTTACCGAATTACACCCCTTACTAATCAAGTGTTCAACCTATTCACTCCAACCGTTTCTACCTTTAATATGTTCGCTGTTCGTGGAACATTTTCAGCGTGCCATTAAATTACTTTAATTTAATTTAATTTAAGAGCGGTCTAAACCCTTTTACTGTTTTTAATTTTATAGCCTTTTATAATAAGATACTTACAAACAATTTTGTGTTGTTTTACGTACGCACAAAAAGAACACTTTTATTTGTTATTGTAAGTTTTCCTCGAAACCAAGAATGGAAACATTGTTTAAAATTGTACTTGTAAAAGGTACATGCAGATCATAAATAATTGAATGCATTAAATATACGAAAAAATAACGATGAAATTAACATGTTAATTAACTGAAAAGGCTATTACAAACAAGGTCAGTGTGACCTTTTGTCTTTTTCTTCTTCCAACCAAGGATTAGACCGCAGCCTGTTCTGAACTCACAAACTATAATCAATTATCTCCATCTTCTCCTAGGTCTACCGACATCCCCTTTACCTTCTGGAGCATACCAGTGTGCCTGCTTAGATATCCTGTGATCTGACATCCTTGCGCCATGTGCTGTCTTCAAATTTGGCGATAATCCTTTATCTTTTCGTTCAAGTTGAAAATACCCAATTCTGACCTGATTTTCTCATTTCTTATTTTGTCCAATCATTCCTTATTCTGTGTGACCTTTTGTAAAGCGTAAAATGTCTAGAGCTAAACGATATTCAATCTCACACTACACATTAGGCATCATATCTGGAGTTATTTCATTAATTGTAGCTTCTGTTCTTCCTTTTAGTTTACGAATATTACAACTTGGTTGTGTAGACCGTAGCTTTGGGGAAAAAAAAATAAATCGAGCGGTGCAATATCAGGAGATCGAGGTGACCATGGAATCAGTCCGTCCAATGTTAAGAGGATTTTTCATGCAGGTATTCACCTACATGTTAACCCCAGTAGGAGGTGAGCCATCTTGCTAGAAATAAACGTTGGGTTGCCTATGTTCATTCTATAGTAATAATTACATATTGTTTTACATGTCAAGATAACACATTGAAAATAGGGAACCAGAATTTTCGCTATATCTCGGTTGTTTACTGTCCGATTTTCCAAAAATAAAATATATTTTTGTTCATATCAATAGCTTAACATTTCAGATAATAAATAACTTTTCGTCAAAACTAATGGTTTTTATAGAAAAAAAGTTTTTAAATTTTAATTTGGCCGCCATTTAGAAAAATATAGTAATGCTTGGATAGTACTTTTTAATATTTTAGAGTACATAGGTGCAAATTTTTGTACCAAATTTCAATAAAACGTTTCAATCCTTTCTTATGATATGGTATAGGTTTTCCTGAAAAATACATAATAGTGGAAAAAATGAGAACGAAGTGTTAATTGACATTTTTTCTTATGAATTGTTTGTTTGTTTTGGTATGTAGAAAACGAAAATGAAGCCCTTGAAGGCGTTTTGAAACATCCGGTATACAGGTAAATATTCAACGGTAAATATCAGTAAGATATGTGAAAATAAATATTTTGATACATTAAAATCTCGGTAATTCAAAGCGAAAGGGACGGTTAAAAAAATTCGAATTAACGAAATTTTGAATTACAAACTTACTTAGACTCTGAATAAAAATTATGCATAGTTACAAAAGCATTTACTACACGTTTTTGAACCGTTTGGACCGATAACGGACTGGCACTTTTTATTGACCGTTCTATAAGAATTTAAAGTAAAATCAAAATTAAATAAAACATCCGGTGTTAAACACGACTTTCTCTTGCCAATGCAAATAATGACCTATATAACCTAACATTAGAAAAAAAACATTAAAAATGAACAAAAAATTAACCTCAAAAAACTTAACCTAATTTTAATCATGAGTGAATAATGCAAAATGAAAACCAACCTTAGTTTGGCTTAATAATACGGAAAATCACTTTTTGACGCTAACAAAAAAAATTTAAAAAAATGCTTAAAAGAAAAGTTTTAGATCTTTTAATTTCCTATAAATTTTATTGATACACTTTTGTCGTTAATGCATTTTAAGACAGACATCTTCAAAAATCCATTTTTTACAGATTTTCATAAAGATAACTAATTACCGCTAAACTAAGCGTTATAGTACAAAGAAATATTTGAAATAAAAGTTCTAGGTTTTTAAAATTTCTACAATTTTGATCATATATATTTGTACTCTAAAATGTATATTAAGGCCGCAATCTTAAAAAAAATATAAACAATTTTTTCTACGAGAGCGCAGCCTTCCCAAGAATTTCAGCAGACATGGCGCCTACCCTATCTTGTAGAGCATAAAAAATAAGTAAATGAGGTGATTTTAAAAAAACGTAGGTTTTTTGAGAAAATCGTAAAAAAGTGAAAAATTACGCGAATAAACTACTCTTCCGGTTGACCGTTTTGATGAAAATATTCGTGTCGGGTCCGGTAGTAGTAGGCCTACCTAACTTAAGTTTCAAATTGTTACGGTGTTTCGTTCTTGAGATAATTTGTTCACACACACACACACACACGCGCGCGCGCGCGTGCACATACACACACTCACACACATACATCAATCGCGCGCACACGCGCGCACACACACATACACACACACACACACACTCTCACACATACATCAATCGCTGAAAACGTTTTTTGCGTTCAGGAGTCTGAAAACATGTAGATCCGGTGAAAACTCAAATTAGTAAAATCGACATGAAAGCTATACTTTTCTTCTTGTATATTCATATAGACAAGAGAAAGTAATAATAACAATTTTGAATTAACGAAAATTTTATTACGTATTACAAAGTTAGAACATAAGTATGTAAACATATGTATGCGCTACATGTAACATAAGTAAACATAAGTATTTTTTCACGATGACCGAGACAAATAATTTTTTCGATTTTAACGATCATTTTGAATTACACCAGTTCGAATTACCGAGTTTTCACTGTATTGTGTTCAATATCTTATGATTTTGTTAAACATGGCGATATTATTATTTTAGTGAACAAATTTATATTAACAGCAGGTATAATATCAAATGTGAATTGTTCGAAGCTGTATTGTTCAGGATTCCCGTTAATAATCAACTAGATGTACAGTAGGTTATATAATGGAAACTTAACCTGTGTACAGCATATCTACGTAAACTATCATTTATTTAGTACCGTTATTGTAATACACAATACATGAACCGCTAACCGCAACTGATTTAATTACTAAATAATTTGCTTACAACCTTTAGTAATAGCAACGCTATCAAATATGTAAATTATGTATGAATCTATTTCCATTTACAAGGTCACTTACTATTTTTAAATAAGTTTTCAATTGTTCCTGCAATATTGTTGAGTCAATAAAATTAAAAAATATTATATATCAAATCATTTTCTCGTTCGATTTTATAATCACAAACAATACGAATGGCCTATCGTCTTGTTTCAATTTTAAACTTTGTTAAAAAAGTTTTTTAACGTATTCAGTGCTAGAGACTCGCCTAGCGAGTAATGGATAGGTGTTAACCGCCAGGCTGCCGTCTCAACTAGCGAGTTCTATTTTGTAATAATTTTAGTAACTCCGGAGAGACAATATCCTGTCGGATATTAGTTTGTTGTTATTATATAGCCCTTAGATCGAATTTTTGTTTGTAACCGTGCAGTTCTTTTTTTGAATTTTTGTCATACGATCTTCTACCCTTGTATAGTATACTCGTTTAGTATTTTTAACGGGTTTTCAGGGTACAGTTGAAGCCGTGAATTTAGTATCTTTGGAGTTATCGATTCAAAATAGCTTACACTTTTAGATTTAATTTAAAAGTATATTATTTGTAGTTTAAATTATACAAGAATTTACGCGTAAATCGTAACGGTAAATGAAAAAAATTCAAACAAGAAATACATTTATTATAACAGGCAAAAATAAACCTAAAAAAACATTAAATTGTGTACTACTTAATGTGTACTACATAATAGGTACTACTAGAGGACCCGACACGGACATTTTCATCAAAATAGATCAACCAGAAGTAATATTGTAGTATTATAAGTTTATTCGTGTCATTTATAACATTTTTGCAATTTTCTCAAAAACGGCTTCTACGATTTTTTTTAAAATCGCCTTATTACTACATTTTTTGTGCTCTACAAGTTAGGGAAGGCGTCATGTCTACTGAATTTCTTGGAAAGGCTATTCTCGTACACAAAATGGTTTTTTAAAGATTGCGGCCGTAATATGCATTTTAGGGCAAAAATGTGTATAAACAAAGTTATAGACAATTAAAAAACCTACAACTTTTATTTCAAACATTTCTTTGTATAACGCTTAGTTTGGTGGTAATTATTGATTTTATGTTTTTTTTTTCATGAAAATCTGTAAAAAAAATTATTTTTTAAGATTTTGGCCTTGGTATGGTGCATTTTACGACAAAAGTGTACATAATCAAATTTATAGAGAATTAAAAGATCTACTACTTTTATTTTATGAATTTTTCTGTACAAAGTCTAGTTTAGCGTGAAAGAGTAATTTTCCGTATTTTATTAAGCCAAACTAAGATTGATTTTCAGTTTGTACCATTCACTCGTGATTAAAATTAGGTTATGTTTTTTGAGATTAGTTTTTTTGTTTATTTCTAATGTAAGGTTATATGTTTCATTATTTGCACTGGCAACAAGAAAGTTGTGTGAGTGTTTCACACCAGATATTTTTCTTTTTTTAATTATTATGGCATTAAATGTTCAATTTCCTTCCAAAAACAATATTTTGAGTTAATGTATATATGATATCGACGTAATTTATAATTAATGTATAACAATCCGCCATTTGCTTAATAAAAAACACTCCTTTCTAGGATAAAGATTTGGTTTTGTTAAAGCACAAACGTTTCTAGAAAGGCGTATTCTTATTCTTTTTTAAGAAGGTAAAGGTAATGATAGGAAAAACAGGTTCAAATTGTGTGTCGGTGCTATGTCATTCCAACTAGCTTGTTAAGGGACAGCAGAACATGGAGAATCAGAAGGTGGGGAAGTAGGTTGAAAGTGGATAGATGCCAGTAATGTTGTGTTTGAACAGATCCAATTTGCAGCGAAGCCTACAGGCGGCATCAGTAACTAGAAGCCTTGAGTTCTCCGCTGAGTAGGATAAAGAAGGGGTTAGATTTGGGCGGAATGGTGTAGGAAGAGAGAGAAGAGAGAGACGAGTTAAAGGGGTACTGCTGATTCTGCGTTTGTTAAACTAAATTCTTTTCTCCTTTCAGTATAAAACTCTACCGACTTCGTTATAGATAGAAAGTAAGATTCGTTCTCGCTATTTACGTAAATATCAACAGAACTAATACACCGTTATTTTAAACGCATCATTTCGGTAAATAATTGGACTTAATATTTGTTCAGGAAACATTAACAAGTCAGCACCATAAAATAAAAATGTACGTCAGCGAAATAAATGAATATAAGGCCCCTGCTCCATGTACAATACTTTAAATCATGTATCCGTGTTAAATTGACGGGCAAAATAGACAACATTGGTTTTAAATTAGAGGTCCGATAACGGATCGATCGAAATGGAACGCAACTTGTTCCATTTGCAATCCGATAAATTATCGAGTCGGTATCGTGACACGCGGCTCCACGTGAGTTTTACATGCGTCCGTCCGCCTACTGGTGTCATTGTGTTGTGATTTACCTTGTAAACTATAGCGAAATTTTAATTTTATAAGTTGAGAAGCATTCATACCTGTATGATTTAGGCAATGAAAACTATAAAATTGTTGTTGTTTATGTCATCAGCCGAAAGGCTGGTTTGAACCTGTCGATGTTTTACTAAGTAAAACGAAGAGTGAGGTGGTTTACCATGCCTTCTTCACTAAATGGATAAGTAAGCTTATCAGCATGCCGGGCCTTCTGAAAAGCACAAATTTTCCACTCTGCAAATGACACCTTCACTTCATTCACCACAAGGTCTGGCTGTATAATGAGATTCATTACTTTCAGAGGAGATAACTCTGATTAGTGTCTTTTACACTTCTCCCTCTTGTGTTCTTAAATGAATCAGTCATTTAATTGGCTGTCGATGTGATAAGAAACAGAACTATTTATTTTAGCCCAGTAACGAACAGATTGAGTGTAAACAACTTGACACTCCATCTGTCTGGTATGGGCAGACTATAAAATTAGAACAGCCAAAATTGAAATTTCGAACAAAGAGAAAGCAGTTACTAAATTTAAATTCAGTTTAGCCATGATCTCGTCCAAGGAAACAACAATACTGTAGCACCTGAACGATATTCAGTTCGTAACTGACCGCGCAGAACTATCGTGCTGTAAAATGTCGTACATGGAGCTAGGTTGTTGCGTTTTGACTCCGTTCTTAAACTATTTAACCCAGATACGTGTGTTAAAATATCTTACATAGACCTGGGCCTAAAACGTTTTGAAATTGTAGACATCGCTCTTTTCCATCTGTAAATGTACGTCCACACTCGTGCGCTTTATTTTTCAACTTGCGATTCGACATGCGTTTAGAAGGTTACCACCTTCCCGCACTTGTTTGAAGAGCTTTATCTCAAACAAAAATATTAAGAATATTTTTGAACACTACACTAATTAAAACCTGTTCTTTCCTGCAATTGATTTGTTTGATTTAGATTGTTTTATTAAGAAATTAATCGGAGATAACTCCAGCAATTTAAGCAAAAAAATACTCAGTTTTTATCCCGTATTTTGTTAATGTGGTTTTTAAACATCCGTTACTCCGTTCAGGCTTTTCATAAAAATCGGCGTTAAAGTACCAAAAGAAGATCACAGTTTTTTCTGTAATATGAATATTTTAAAAATTATATCTCGTGTACGGTTTTAATATACTGGTCATTTTTTAAAACAGAGCTTTTTTGGTATCACGTAAAGGTAGGGAAATTATTTTTGAACTGAACCATGTATTTTCAGTATTAAAAGTTGCAGCCAATTTAAAAATCTACAACTTTTATTTCAAGCATTTTTTTTGTTTAACGCTTAGTTTAGCGGTAATTAGTGATTTTTTTATTTTTTTTTTTCATGAAAATCTGTAAAACAATTGATTTTTTAAGATTTCGGCCGTAGTATCCATTTTACGACAAAAATGCATATAAACAAATTTATTTAAATTATATAATTTTAATTTTAAATTTAAATTAAATTTAAATGCGTATAATCAAATTAATTTATTAAATTTATTTATTTAGATTTTTTAGATTTTATTTAGATTTAGATTTAGAAAATTAAAAGATCTACAAAATTTTATTTAAGCATTTTTCTCTACAGAGCCTAGTTTAGCGTGAAAGAGTGATTTCCCTATTATTAAGCAAACTAAGATTGGTTTTTCTTGTGCATCAGTCACTCATGATTAAAATTAGGTTATGTTTTTCAGGTTTAATTTTTTTTTTGTTTATTAGTAATGTTTTATTACAAATGTTAGGTTTTTGTTGGGCATTATTTGCATTGGCAAGAGAACGTCGTGTGAGTGTTTCACACCAGATTTTTCCCTTGCGTAAAATAGTCGAGTAATTTTATAAATTTTCTTTTCGGGAAGAAAGTAAGAACGTAAATTAATAAAAGGTCTCAATATTATTTAATCGTAAATACTTTATGATGTGTTTTACGGTTTGTTTTCTTCAGAATATGGCCGTACCGTTGTAGCAAAGGGATTCTGTCAGTGATTTATAAAGCAGCTAAGCGCTAGCAGACTCACACCAGTCACAAAACGTACCACACACATTTTCAACATTTCCCCCTCACACTATTTTAAACCCGTACGATCCTCCAACTTCTTATTCTTCTTATTTCTTACCCCTTTTTCTTCTTTACCGTTCTTTATAAAACCTCTTGCTCACTGAAGAGGACATGATTGAGGGACTACAACTCACAAATCACACCCGGGTTTGCATCTTCTCTTTCCACGTCCACTTTAATTTATTGGGCTCGGTTTCACAGCTGAAAATCTTTCTCCGTCTTCTTCTCTTTTCAGCTGCTAACGAAAATTTATATCATAATTAAATCAAACTGTTACCGGCAACTTGTAAACTTTGGTTTTCTTTCAACACAATTGAATTTAGAAGTCTACTTAACTTTACATGTGTTATTTTCGTTCTATTTATTAAAAAAAACTTTTTTATATAGGTTTGTGTACGCTTACATTCAAGTTAACTTTTATAATTTTATTTTTACAACAGCAGTATTAATTTTTTATAAAGTTTTTCTTATACTATACATTTTTGTTTTCTCAAACCAATATAATACGAATGTATAACGTTTGCAAACTTTGGTTGATTTATTGGAAAACTTTCAAAAAATCTTTGAAATATGTTACGTACTCAAACATGATTTTTCCTTGTTATTTGAAACTGTATTTATAAAATACTCCTACCATGTTAAATAATTAATTTTTTGAAATACAAAACAAATAAGTTTGAACGCTGAATAAGGGAAGTCAAATAACATTTATTTTTTTCAAAGTAAAACGTTCAGATGAATTTTATTTACATGGAACTTTGTATGAAGAAAGAAAACAATTTTTTGAAGTATCGTACATGTTTTCTATTAAACAATACATGTTATTCTAAAAGATTTCATCTTCATGATCGATGCAGTCATTTTATTCAAGTAAAGGGTCTATATGACAGTTTGCCACCCATTTAACTTTTGTTGTTGTTTAGGTCAACAGCCGAAAGGCTGGTTTGAACCTCTAGACGTTTTAATAAGTAAAATTGAGGAGTGAGGTGGTTTATTATTGCCTTCCTCACTAAGTTGAAAGAGTAAGCTTATCAGCATGCCAGGCCTTCCTAAAAGCATCCACTTTCCATCCTGCAAATGACACGTTCACTTCATTCACCTCATGGTGTGGCTGTATTGTGAAATTCATTACTCTCAGTGGAGACAACTCTGACTAGGGCATTTACTCCTCTACCTCTTCTGTTCTTAAAAGTTCAGCCATATAATTGGCAGACTATGTGATAAGAAACAGAACTATTTTTTGTTGCCCTGGAACCAACAGACCAAGTGAAATTAATTTCACTCTACACTTCCAAGTTAAGTTAAACCTACGTATAGCATGTAGAATGTTCTTTAAACCATGTAGCGGGGGCCATCTTTAGTTGTTTGTTGAAGGGCCCGACTTTGGAATTTCCGGAGCCAAACCATCCCCTGCCGTATTTAGACCAAAGGTTTTATCGGCAGTCCTTCTAAACGCTCTCAGTTACTTTCGTGAAACGTTACACAGACTAGGTAGATGTCCCCCTCCGCATCATCGGTACCAATCCTCCGCATCATCGGTGTATTTACACAAACCTCAAACGGTCTCTGTTAGCACTTTCTTCCGTTCCTCAATTTCGCCATCCATAAGTGGCACATCTTCCCTCGGCCTATTTCCTAATATCCACGTCCCATTACACATTACAAAATTACCAAAATGTGAATTTCAACAAAACCTTAAACTTAATAAACGACTACAATCACCATTCCATCTGGTCCCTCTCCAGTTGATTCTCATTCCTCCGCCGACCAAACGGAACAAAAACATGGAAAAAACCTTTTTTTTCTACATCGCGGACTACCCTTAAATACCTAAATGAAAACAGAAAACGTAGTCTGCACCACCACTGCAGCGACGTCTACCTCCAACGCCAGCTGTCCACCTTGTGGGGGCCAAGTAAACAGGTACGCAAATGTGACGGAATTGGCAATCCCAAAGACCGAAAACTAGTAATCCTTTCTTTGCTATAATTTGGCCTCCGCCAGATTCGTTGAATCCAAAATATTTAAAAAAAATTGAAAATCAATACTAAACGATAATGCCGTCTAATTTTCTAGATATTGCTTGATCAAGTTATTTTGTAATTACGATAAGTGACTACTACTGTCTGTCTATAACTTAATGGCCTCCGGCCGAGGGGAGCAATATGCGGATTGCAAAACCATTTCAGAAAACATTTTTAATTTTTTAAGAATTAACTAAAACTTTTAGAAATGATGTATTTTTATAAAACAAAGTATTTCGCATGGTTTTGTTCTATAAAATTATTTCTAAAAACACGCTAAATGAGATAATGTATTATGGAGTAAAAGTTTTGTTTTTGAAGAAAAAACTGTTCTCGTAACTTAAAAAGTAATGATTTTCTGTTAAATTTTATTGCATCATCGTTTTCCATAATTATTAGAAAACAAATCTGCCACATATTATATTATTCGGTTGAACAATGACAATGTATTTAAAAAATACGGTTTTTTTCTTCAAAAATAAATTTTTCACTAAGTTATACATTATCTCTATAAGTGTGTGTTTTTCGAAATAATTTTATAGAACAAAAAACATGCGAAATACTTTGTTTTATAAAAATACGTTATTTCCGACAAGTTTTAGTTACTTAAAAATAAATTAGATTTATGTTTTCTGAAATGGTTTTATAATCTGCATATTGCTTCCCTCTGCCGGAGGCCATCAAATTACAGACAAACAGTACATTTTACTTACTTTTCAAAGGGGGTCAAACTCTTACATCCAAATAGCTACTTTAACAATCAAATTCTGCTTAGGTGTTTCATTTTGTAGTCTGGAGGACTAATGGAGTTATTTTGGTTATGAACCGTTTGATAAATTCTAATATCTGTATGTTAAAAGAGAGATACGTAAATTGTTTGTCCGTACGATAATTAGGTGAATTAATTGGGAGACGGTTGGTAACGGTAGTTAGTAATATGGTTTGGACAGTAGAAGTTAGATGAAACTCCTGGAGGCAGTTGCTACGACGAGAAGGATGGAAGGCAAAGAGAGGAGTCGAGTCGAGTGCTTCACAAACAGTCGTTAATTATAAGGGGACGGACACAGAAACGTCGACGCTGTGTGCGTGTGTGTATTATTTTGTGTAGTGTAACTTCAGTTGAGTAGGACAGTAGTGGTGATGGTGGACTTTGAGAGTGGGGAGAAAGAGACAGAGAAAGTTTTTGAGTTGATGTGCGTAAGAGAGAGTTAAAGGGGGTAGTTAGAAAAGGACTGTGATGCCCAAGAAGCAACAAACACTGAATAGCAAACTGTTGTGAGGATAAGGATAGAAAACAGGAGTGTGTTGGTAAAGGACGAAATGGATAAGCGTGCATGAGACGAGTGGGTTAAGCAAACATTCAGCGCTCTTTTAGACTCCGTATCACGTAACTTCTGTCCAGTATTAAGTGCTAGGCGCGTACACAGTTGCTCACTGGACTACAGTGATGATGATATGAACACGGTAATTAGTGCTGAAGGCTACATTACATAAAAGCATTTTCCATGTTACCAGCTTATAAGGGAACTTTATAACAGTCTAAGAGTTTTCATTATTTATTTTAAACATATTCATTGTAGTGCGCATTGTTTTTGTAATTTTAGTAAATAAAATACATACCCTTTATGTTTTTTCTCATTTTTCTTACGTATAGTCAATCTGCTGTAAGAGTACTCCACGCGAGACAAACCCCTATAGGTTGTTAACGATAGTTTTACACTAGTTGGCGTGTACTGTCTGTCAATAACTTGATGGCCTCCGGCAGAGAGGAGCAATATGCGGATCGTAAAACCATTTTGGAAAACATTTCTAATTTTTTTAAGTAACTAAAACTTGTAAAAATGACGTGCTTTTATAGAACAAAGTATTTCGCATGTTTTTGTTCTATAAAATTATTTCGAAAAACACGCTTAATGAAACAATGTATAATAAGTTTTGTTTTTGAAGAAAAAACTGTTCTCGTAACTTAAAAAGAAATGATTTTCTGTTAAATTGTATTGTTTCATCGTTTTCCATAATTATTATTGAACAAACCTGCCAAATATTATAATTCGTGAAATAGTTGATGAATAATAACGATGTAGGCTATTTGAAAAAATACGGTTTTTTCTTCGAAAAAAAAACTTTTACTAAATTATATATTATCACATTAAGCATGTGTTTTTCGAAATAATTTTACAGAACAAAAACATGCAAAATACTTTGTTTTATAAAAATACGTAATTTCCGACAAGTTTTAGTTACTTAAAAAAAAAAATTAGATATATGTTTTCTGAAATGGTTTTACAATCCGCATATTGCTTCTCTCTGCCGGAGACCATAAAGTTATAGACAGACAGTACCTAGCTCTCCGCCTGACAAAATTATCTTGTACTACGTTCCATTATAAAAATATCTATATCCAGCTAAAATAAACATTATCTTTTAAACGTTACAAACGTTTAATTTGTAATTTTATAAATGAAATTGTTAGGCCTACATCATATCATTCTGTTGTTTTAAGTAATTTAAGTACTTATAAATCAATACATAGTTAACTTAATAGGAATACGACATCCATAAAGTCGTGGACCCTAGCGTGCACCCTGTAGTAGCTGTCTTTGGTTTGTTGACAGTAGAACCAAACTAAAGACGGCTGAACCGTACATTATTCAGTTAGGATATGAAATAAAATACACCCAAAAATCAAGTTTTAAACAACTTAATCTTCGGGTGGAATGCAGTGGGAGATTTATTTATGTTCCATTAAAATACGAGGGTAGGCTGATAAGTAATGCACACATGCTTGTAGAAGACAACTAAATAAACTTCAGTAGCGCGCCTGGTGGCATGTGGAAGTACTATTTCTCCTCTACAAGCCTGCGCAGTTTGAAGGCGTTGCTTTCATTCAGTTTGTTTTGAGTAGTGGAAGTATGGCGTCGTGTTCTGGTGCTATGTCAACGAGAATTAAACAACGCGCTGTTATCGAATTTTTAACTGCTGAGAAAGTGAATCCTAGTGAGATTTATCGTCGTTTAAAGGCTGTTTATTGTGACGATACTGTTGATAGGTCTACTGTGAATCGTTGGGTAATAAAATTTCGTGATTGCCAACCTGGAAAAGCCTTAATTGTTGACAAAACACGCAGTGGACGACCAATCACTGCCTCAGACGATAATCGTCGCAAACTCATCGATGATTTGATTCAAAATGACCGGCGAATCACTCAACAGCGTATCGCAAACCAAATTGGAATATCTAAGGAACGTGTTGGCTTCATTATTGAACAATTGGGATACCGTAAAATCTGTGCACGATGGGTACCACGCCGTCTGACAGACGAGAATAAACAGCGTCGATTGGAATGCTGTGAACAACTTTTGAAGCGCTACCGTGACGAAGGAGACGACTTTCTTTTGAATATTGTGACGGGGGACGAGTCATGGGTTCATCATTACGATCCCGAAGAAAAAAGGCAGAGCGCTGAATATCGTCATCCACATTCTCCTGTTGTGAAAAAGTTCAAAACACAACCGTCCGCAAAAAAATTCTTTTGACTGTGTTTTGGGATGCTCGCCGAGTTTATGTGACTGATTATCTGGAACGAGGGGCAACGGTAAATTCTGCTCAGTATATACAGACTCTGAAACACCTCCGACGTCGAGTTTGTCGTGTTAGAGGCAACCTGGCGCCAATAATTTTGCAACACGACAATGCTCGTCCACACACTTCGCGTGCAACTGGAGAGGCTCTGAGAAACCTGAAGTTTCAACCAATTTTACACCCTCCGTATTCTCCCGACCTTGCGCCTTGCGATTTTTATTTTTTTCCTCTACTGAAGAGAGACCTTAAGGGTAATCATTACAGCTCGGACAATGAGGTGAAGGCAGCTATTGCGTCCTGGGTTCGAGGAAAGTCGGAAGAATTTTTCAGTGACGGAATGAAAAAACTTGTTAAACGTTGGGAGAAATGTGTAATGCTTAACGGTGACTATATTGAAAAATAAATAGATAATTTGGTAGGTTAAGATTTGTACTTTAATTTGTTATTTACCCCATCTTGCTATTTCTTTTTGTTCGTCTTCTACAAGCATGTGTGCATTACTTATCAGCCTACCCTCGTATTACCTTCAATTGACTGACTGACACAAGCCTAGTAAGATTTTTGACATGAAATTCATACAGCAGGTGACGGAAATCAAATATTAAATATATCTGCTGCTTTTATTTTCGTTTATTTAAATTAAGTTTAGATATAATTTACAGGAAGCCACTCAATGACAGATTGAGAACACGGTAGAAATCAGACATTTTACTCGTAGTTATATTAGGATAGACAGACAACAAGTCTAACGTGACAGATGGACAGCTCTCTCTCTACCGCTACATTTTCAATGATGACGGTGACGTGACGTCATCGATCGTTTCATTTGTGAAACGCTCTATAATGGACGTTATCATTATACCATACACGTTATTGTATACCAACCCACTCAACGGAAACAAAATGAATGGAAATGTCCACACATCCATGTATACTAAATTAATATATTTTGATTTTTGTATTTTAAGATAATAACAAAATAATGATAATGTTTTATTACGTAAAATCACGTACAAAAATTAATTAATATATTTTCTAAAAATCTCGGTGTACTTTTTGACTGTTTTTCTTTTAATTTTGGATTGCATAAAGCATTTGAAACAGACATTATCAACAAAATACAAATTGTTCAAATAGCTGCTTGTTTGGCCCTTCATCTTGAGAAATGCATTTCTGGTTGTAAATCAGAATTGATCTTGTGTATATTATTGTGAAGCGAAATCCTTTTTTTTTGATTTGAAATTTTATAGGGAACAGCTGTAAACTTGTGATCAAACAATTTGATCACTAATCGTGCTATATTTTTGTCTTTAATTTGAACAAGAACCCCTATACATTATTTAGGACGCCATATCTTAGTAAACCGTCTTGTTAAGCCTACCGAATCACGGAGTTTTGTGACCGCTAGATAACGGGACTGTTTTTTAAAGAACCACACATGCCAAGTTAACATTATGTTTATAAACAAAAAATCTTTGTTTATTGTACTATTTCGGAGACGAAGGTTCCTGGTTCAAATCCTAGTAAAGGTAGTTACTTTTATACGGATTCGAATGCTAGACGGTGGTTACCGGTGTACTTTGATGGTTGGGGTTCAATTAACCATACTCTCTCAGGAATGGTCGACCTGAGTCTGTACAAGACTACACCTCATTTACATGTCATACATATCATCCTCATCTCATTGGGTCATGGGGTTGCTTATTGTTCTGAATTGAACAGATTGCAAAGTCCACACATTAGGGATTTAAAAACAAATTGTACTAGGTATTACATAACATATTATTATCATAAATGTCTTTCAGATTTATCTAGAGGTAATGTTGTCGCTGCGAGTCAGCTGTTTAAAAGTTGATTTTCGGAGACTAAGGTTCAGTGGTGAAAACCCAAGTAAAAGTAATTACTTTTATGCGGATTTGAATACTAGAAAGTTGTTACCAATGTACTCTAATGGTTAGGGTTTATTTAACTATACTATCTCAGGAACAGTCGGCCTGAGTCTGTACAATGTTACACATCATTAACTCTTCATGTATATCATACTTATCTCATTGGGCTATGGTGTACGTAGTTGTTCGGAAATTGAACGAATTGCAACGTTCACACATTAGGGATTAAAATGCGCCCTAATTTTTAATTCTGACTACACTCCATAAGGCAGTACTACGGGGGAAAATATATATTTTGTGAAATGTAAAATTCTTTTTTACAGGGACTTGAATAAAGTATTTCTAGTGCCAGAACAGTAAGATATATCTTTGTTTTGATGTTTTCTTTTTTTTACCCGAGGCGGCGAGAAAAACTCATATTCACTCCCTTAAGATAAAAGAAGTAGTGTTGGACTCAACTGAGGCGTCCTCGTCCAGCACCAAGGAGGCCGCAACCGCCTTACCAACCAAAAACTCGCCGCCTGGCCACTTGATCCGACATCATCAAACAACCCTCCACCTCCCTCGGAACTGTTTATAGAATACTACAAGGGAAATGTCGGGTTAAAAAAAATTTACATACTGTCAGCGGGGCGTGGAAGAGAAACTTAGCCTAATTTCCCTCTGGCTGTCACTGACCAACACACACTCTCTCACTTTCATTCATCTCATTCATCACCAGCTCAGGAAATTAGTGTGCCTACCTTACCTACTGAGATCGGGACAGGAGTGATTCATTGTGGGAGAGGGCGATCCCGCTGATCTCCATATATCTCCTCCCTCCGCAGTCTCCCGACCACCCTCTCCGCAAACTGGAGTTTGTTTTGATGTTAAGCCCTGGTAAGTATACCTACCAAGGAACGTTTATTGAAATGGAAATCACATATTGTTTAGTGGTAAGAATGCTTTTTGTAGTAGGTACTATATAACTAAATAATGTGTACAATGACTTATCTTAACTTTATATTAGCACGAATTCTTGCTTTCCCGTAAACAATAGAATTTTCTTAGCATTGTAGAAAAGTAACAACAAAAAAAGCGGTAGAGTACGCTCTTATGAATCCTTACCACATTCGTGCAACTCATAAAGAAATTGGTCACTACGCGCTAATTTCAATGTGTGGATAGACTACTTACCAGAGAACATCTATAATACTAATACTACAATATGCCAATAAGGTTCAACTGCATAGCTTATTTAAAAATAAAATCGATCTTATTGCCAGTGGTAAGTATACTTACCATAGACCTATAAAAGTTAAGTTATTGTAATAGTTTGTAAATTATTTTGCAAAGCTCATAGTAAGTAATTAAATTATTTGATTGACGACTCTAGAAAAGAACTAATTTTCAAGTCCCTAAAATTAACAGGGTAAATTAAATTATTTTTTAAACACTACCATGTATTTTTTTGGGTAAGGTTTTTTATAAAATACTGTTTTAGTGTCAAGGATCAGTTGTAAATACATCGAACGTCTAAACAACCACGTAAATCACTTTGCACTGAATCTCGTAGACAACAGTAGTCTAATGATGTCAATAGGCTAAAACGTGCTACAGTACTGGATCTCCCAGGGCGATTCTAATAGTGTGATTTTAAAGTTGTAAATATTATAATGTTAGTATTCTGTAGATGACTGTCGTGTTTGTGTGAATGTTGTAAATAACTGAATGAACGTTTTAAATTATCTCCAGAAAAAATAGGTGTACATATATTTCGGAATCATATGCTTATTACTTATTACTTCTTATTTGTTTTTTGTTTTATTTTCGTTTTAAAGGAGGTTTTGGTTATTTTTTATTTTATATTTTATTTATTTATTTATTTAAAAAAGCACTATCTAATTTTGATTGTAAATATTAATTAAGAACAGTACAATATGTTTTAATGTTATAATTTGTTAATTACACCAGTAATTAACTTTGTTGTAATTTTTTCATGAGTTGTATCTAATTGATAAGTTGCATTTATTGTTATTTATAACAGAATATGCATTAAAAAAAGTGTCAAGGAGAGTACTATAATTTGGAAAGGAAAAGTACACACTCAGTGTACAGCGGAGGAGAAGGAATTAATGAGAAAAGTTACATTTTCTCAGGTTATTTAATCGGTGAATCTATTTATCGGTTGCGTTTTTAACCGATACTACTACTAATTTGATTTATATTCTTATTATTTCATTGACATCTTTAGAACCGGTTGAAAATGGAAATAATCTAAACTTTTAAAGTATTTGTTTGTACAGTGGTTTCGTGGCAGAATTCAGTTAATCACATACAGTTATTTTTTAATAATCGTTTCAAAGGAAATAATGACTTCTCCCTGATATTGAAATTAAATTACGAATAAAGTATTCCATTGCCACAATACACATAAACGCGCAAGTTAAAAAGAAATCTTTTTAAAATTTTCAATCGATAAAATGCTATTAATGGATGTTTCTAAATATAACTTATGGTATAAATATTTTTATGATTTTATAATGTAAAATCAATAATGTATTTTTTTAGAATTTCTATTTTTACATTTAATGTTCTTAGCTTCATTTTAAATAAACCAACTTACGCTTCAATGAATTATTCAAAACGGAAGACCCTCCTCTCCATCAACTATCTTTAAAATGCTGTGTGATGGTACACTGACAATTTGTATAAAACGATTTCAAATACAGTTTTTAAATATATTATGTTTGATTTAATATTGTAATAACTAAATTTTTACTTAATGTCTTTTGAGTTCTTGAAATGGTTTACTTGCCTGTTACTATTTGATAGAATGTATTTATTTGTCCCTGGTAATGACCATCCATGCGATAGAAATGCACACAAAAGTATTCATGTATTTCTAGTAATTTATTTATCTTTTTATCGGGGGACAAAAATAGATTTTCAAATAATATATGATTACTAACATTTCTTTACAGCTACGTAGTAACTGTAATTAGGTCAGATTTTATTTTTTTTATTTTTAAGGGAAGTGTTATTTGTATCTAATGTAAGTTTCACTACCTGAAATCTTGACCGGTGGGCAAATACTGTAATACCGATGTAAAGAAGATAATAAAAAAAAAAATCTGGTGTGAAACACTCACACAACTTTCTCTTGCCAATGCAAATAAATAACAGTATTACCTAACATTAGTAATAAAACATTAGAAATAAACAAAAAATTAACTCCAATAATTAACTAACTAATTTTAATCATGAGTGAAAGACGCAAAATAAATATCAACCTCTGTTTGGCTTAAAAATACAGAAAATCACTCTTTCACGCTTAACTAGTGTCTGTAGAGAAAAATGCGCTACTTAAAGTTGTAGATCTTTTAATTACAAAAAAAAAATTGTATAACTTATAAATTTTAGTGTATAAACTAAGGCTGAAATCTTTAACAAAAATCTATTTTTTTGAGAAATTTTTTTCTCACGTTTTCGTGAGAAGAAACAGCAAATCACTAATTACTGCTAAACTAAGCGTTATACAAAGAAACGTTAGAAATAAAAGTTGTACGATAATAAATTCTTTACAATTTCTATTACATACAAAGCTTCCGAAAACCAGCTATTTGAGAAAAGAAAGAGCCACGAAGAATTCGTCCTTAAGGATGAATTTTCTGATAAAAAATTAAAAAATTATTACCGTGTAACCCTTGACCAGTTTACTGAATTGCATGGATTTATCAAGGAGTCAATAGATGCTTGGTGGGTGCAATGCGTTAAGACGAATATGGACTGATTTCATTCCAATATCTTTCGCTATTTGGTCCCAAATCTCCAATTTTAATTTTGTTTTCAAATAGTCCTGATTTGAGGGGTCATAAAAAAACTGGTCTTTCTTGAACTGCCTCGATAATTTTTTCCTCCATTGTACAAATACGAACCTTCAAAACTACAACTTTTCAATGAAACAAACACGAGCTGCGGTAGTCACTTGTGAAAACTGCGGCAGGAGCACAAACCTTTGCAGCGTGAGGTGATGCAGCGTGAGGTGACGCAGGAACTGCGCCATCTCACCCTGTTGTTTCAATTTCAGGGGTTCACAGAAACTGCTGGTGAGTCACCTCACCTCACATCACGGAGCTGCGTCTCAACTAGCGTTCGGCCTTACGCCCACCGAATCCGATGAAGCAGCCATCGAAGCACTACTGCGAGGAAAGAAGATGACGTTTCGCTGGACGATGACACGCCGTGTCGCCCAGCCACGACGACTACGATGCTTCGCCAAAACGACCACCGTTAAAACGGCTCTTTTCAGGGCCACCAAAAATAAAGGTTTCTACTCGCCACTTAATGTCGTCATCCGGTGACAAACTTTAAAAAAAGACCTTTAGTTATTTTAATAAAGTAAAAAATTATCATAATATATTGCTTGAATTTCTCTAAATTAAGAGTCATATCCATATTGTTTCATAAAATAACAATATGTAACCTACTTAATTTTTCCCTATCTGTTTTATTTTTATCCTTATTTTGTTCAAAGGATATAGTGAAGTGGCTTTTTACTAATATATCTTTATGCATCACTGTATAATTATTACACTAGACAAACCGAAGGAACGAATGTTGACACTACGGGTGCTCTCGCAATATAAAATGAATAACTTGGAAAAACTTATGCTCTTGACATACATGTTGATGCATCAACAGTTGTTGATATTTAAAAGGGTTAGAAAGAATGAATGGAAGAAGAAAGATGAGATAGAAAAGGAAAGAAATGCCTTTAAGCCTTCCTCTTACTTTATGATGGATGGCATTAAATTATTATATAAAGGAATAGTATGTGATGTAATGGTAAAAGGAAAACATCCTTACCCAAGCTATAACTGTTCTTCTTCTGACGATGAACTAAATATAACTAACCTAAACGATTGATGATGATGTTTTTCATGAAAAGAAACCTTGATGATGATATTATACGTGTAAAACGAAGATGATATTTATTTTTAATATATAATATACATCACTGATCGTGTCACATGTGTTATTATTCTCTCACATAATTATCTTAGTATGCTGTACTGTTTATTTTTCAGTGTTATTAAAGAACATCTTAAGCTTGTTTGTCGTAAGGATAGATATTTTTTATTAGTGTGGTAATTCTAATTATATCAGTTTCTTACAAACAATATTTAAATCCTTGTAAAATTTATTAACATATCCTCCTGAGAATTAATATGGCTGATGTAGTGGAATTTTTTCATTATGACTTTCTCTTGCCTTTATGAATATATAAGAAAAAAGTATTGATTTCATGTCGATTTTTCGAAATCGAGTTTTATCTGATCTGTTATGTCTGAATCGGATATACACGTTTTCAGACCCCTGAACCCAAAAACATGTTTTTTAGTGATTGGTCTGTGTGTGAACAAAATACATCAAGTACGGAACATCGTACGAACTTGAAACTTGAAACTTTAGTTAGGTACCACTAGAGGACCCGATACGAAACATTTTCATCAAAATCGTTCAAGTAGTTTATCGTGTTATTTTTCACTTTTTTCCGATTTTCTCAAAAACGGCTTTTACGATTTTTTTTTTAAATCGCCTCATTTACTACATTTTTTTATGCTCTACAAGATAAGGTAGGCACGATGTCTGCTGAAATTTTTGGGAAGGATTCTTAGTATGCATGTTACGACAAAAGTGTGTATTATCAAATTTATAGGCAATTAAAAGATCTAAAACTTTTATTTAGAGAATTTTCACTACAGAGCCTAGTTTAGCGTGAAAGAGTGATTTTCCGTATTTTTAAGCCAAACTGAGGTTGATTTTCATTTTGCGTTTTTTACTTGTTGTTGTTTAGGTCAACAGCCGAAAGGCTGGTTTGAACCTGCAGAGGTTTTACTAAGTAAAACGAGGAGTGAGGTGGTTTACCATGGCCTTCCTCACTGAGTGGAAAAGTACGCTTATCAGCATGCCGGGCCCTCTGAAAAGCACATATTTTCCACTCTACAAATGACACCTTCACTTCATTCACCACAGCGTCTGGCTGTATAGTAAAATTCATTACTATCAGAGGAGATAACTCTGACTAGTGTCTTTTACACCTCTACCTCTTCTGTTCTTAAATAGTTCAGTCATATAAATAGCTGACTATGTGATAAGAAACAGAACTATTTTTTGTAGCCCTGGAACCAACAGATCGAGTGCAATTAATTTAACACTCCATCTACCCGTTATGGGCATTACTTATGATTTTTTACTTATTTTTTTTACTTATGATTTTTTACTTATGATTAAAAAATTAGGTTATGTTTATTAAGGTTAGTTTGTGGTTTATTCCTAAAGTGTTATTACTAATGTTGGGTTATATTGTTAATTATATGCATTCCCAAGAGAAAGTTGTGTGAGTGTTTTACACCAATTTTTTTTATCATAGTGACGTATAGTTTTTTTAAAGTTTATGTAATTTTATTTGGCAAATTTATTGTGAATTCGCTAAGGTCCGTTTCGGGATCTGGATAAAAAAATAATTAACAAACTATCGTTAGAATTACAAACGAGTATATTATATTGAACACAATAAATTATTTATAAAAATTTAATTTAAATTTTCTACAAATGAATTGCAATTACTACAATTAAATTATTTATAATAAATAACAAACTAATTACAATAAATTAATAGCATTAAATAAACTGAACCAATTACAAGATTGTTTTTAATTTATTAATTAAACTACGTCTTACTTACAAAGTTAACGATTATATGTGTGTACAATATACGCTGGATCTCTCGCAAACGTATCCGTTACATAGTATAACACTTTACTTTTTAAACGACAGATCAACAATAACTCAAGACAAAACCTGGCGGCTGCTTATAATATACATGAAGCCATGGAGATTTCGAGAAGAACTCAGATTTTCGATATAATAAAATTGCAAAGTCTTTACAAAACGTAAAAATACATTATAATTAAATAATAATAATAATAATAATAATAATAATAATAATAAATAATTAAATAATTTTAAATGGTTAAAAAATAGCCAATTATCTAAATTGATACTCCAGACCTATCATTACAATAGGTCTATAGCCTACTAACCATTTATACACAATATTTTTGTCACCATTTTTTAGAAATAACCGGTTTCTACAACTCTGTTATTATTTACTTAACACTTCTTAAATCTCAGCGAATCTCATTTCTTTTCTTAAATCTCATTAAATCTCACTTCTTAAATGTTGGTCAGTGACAGCAAGAAGGGGAACTAAGTTACGGTTCCGTTCCACGCCCCGCTGACAGTATGTAAATTTTTTTTAACCCGACATTTTCCTTGTAGTATTATATAAACAGTTCCGAGGAAGGTGGAGGGTTGTTTTCTAATGTCGGATCAAGTGGCCAAACGGCGGGTTTTTGGTTCGTAAGGTGGTTGCGGCCTCCTTGGGGCTGGACGAGGACGCCTCAATTGAGTCCAACACTACTTCCCCTATCGTGAGGGAGTGAACATGAGTTTTTCTCGCCGCATTGGATAAAAAAAACATCTCAGCACCACTAGAGAATTCAAAACAAACTTTACCTTCAGATATAATCTCAGTAAGATCAAACTTAAAAATAATATATTTTTCCACTTAACCGATCAGCGTTTTTTAACAGTTTATAAAAGTTATTGTAACTTTTCAAATTCCATTTCTGCGACTCATGATTGCATACAATGTAAGTTAATAAAAAATTGGTGATAAAGATGAAATTTTGTAAATTATTATAAATTATAGACTTTAGTTTAATAAACACGAATTATAATAATATAATATTTTTTCATAATGTAATCACATATTATTATTGCTGAATATTATTATTATGAAACTGCTGCAATCGGATTATTTAAAAATACAAAAGCGTGTTTACATAAAATAATAAATCTGAATACAATTTAAAATTTGTTCAAAAATCATTGCATCATAACATTACTGCTACCAAACCTGTAAAAATTTAACAAAGCGTTTAATTTCGAGTATTTAATTCTTTTTAATGAATTCTAAAATGTGTTTATGAATAAGAGGACTCCTCTCCTGAGAGATTGTTTCAAAATACATAAACCTACGTAACCGTATGAGAATGGAAGTAGTATTTATGAACAACCGAGAAGGATTGTTTTATTTTTAAGTCTATTTTAATTTGAATAAAATCCGCTTATGCAAACACTTGCTGTAAATTAATATATATTTTTTTAATAATTATTTTTCCATTCGTCGGTGTTATTTTGCTTTCTTGGCATTGTTGTTAGTTATCAACGTTTAATTTTATTTTGTTAAATATTACATAATTTAAATTAATTATTTATTTTAATTATTTTTTTATTTTTCTTGTAACTTAATGTAACTTTATTTTTAATCCGTTTTATAAGAATCCTGTGAATTCGTTCCACGACTAATGGTAATAAAATTAATAGTTTTTATTTTATTCATTCATTTTTATTAGCATTTAGTAATCTTGAGATATTTTTTGTTTCGTTGTTATCAGTGCATAGCTATTGATGGCCATCAATTTGAATAAAGGTTAATGAAAAAAATTGTGTTCATTAATAATATATCATTTTCATATTTCTTTCATTTTATTACTTAAGTACCATTGTAACAAATCACCAATTTGAAATGGTTATGTAAATAAAATTACTTTCCGCCATTTTGTTTTGATAAATCATAAGCTAATGAAACTCTAGGATACTTTTTTTACGTATCTATTAATTATAACGGTAAAGTTTCCAGTCTGTAGAGTGTGCGATACGTCCGGCAAATTAATTCAAAAATAGCAATCTCTTCGTGGGACACCCGGTATATTTCTTTGTTTGCTAGTGTAGGACAATATTTCTAGTAGGGCTGTAGAACTTGTAACATTACTGGTCTATTTGTACGATAGTAAAAAAAACAACGCTCCACTTAACTCTTCAGGTAATCTCAGTTGCCCTGGTAGTTACCAGCTTTAAAAGCCCATAGCAAAAGTATTTATAAAGCGATTTGTTCAGTTCATATATTCAAATTCGCCCTATCTTCACGACGATGTAACTTATGGAATATTTCATCTATAAGATTCGTATTAACCCACCGGGTTGGCCTAGAGGTAAAGTCGTCACCAAAATCAGCTGTTTAACAGCTGATTTTCGGAGACGAAGGTTCCTGGTTCAAATCCTAGTAAAGGTAGTTACTTTTATACAGATTTGAATGCTAGACAGTGGTTACCAGTGTACTTTGATGGTTGGGGTTCAATTAACCATACCCTCTCAGGAATGGTCGGCCTGAGTCTGTACAAGACTACACCTCATTTACACGTCATGCACATAATTCTCATCTCATTGGGTCATGGGGTTGCTTATTGTTCTGAATTGAACAGATTGCAACGTACACACATTAGGAATTAAAAAACAAAAAAAAAAGGTTCGTAGAGCTACCTAGTAAATCAGAAAAATGCGTAGATGCTATAAAATCAAACTTTTTTGTTCTATGTGCAACTGTTGGCGTGGTATGCAGAAAATTCTGAGAGTAAACATTGTCTGTTTTTGTCAAAGCTCCCCTTGACCTGTTTCATGGCCTATTACAAACCCTATCCTTTTACCACTACTACGTAATTTTGTATGTGGATTTTTAACTGTATATGTGTTCAATGTCAATATCATTCACATACGTATTGTGAACAGGAGGGTGGGAAATGGCAGTAAATTGACAATGCAACACTTCGAATATCACAGATTCTGTTCCCACTGTGCGCGTTGCAAATTTCAAACTGCAATTTTATTAGGGCTAATTTTACTCTAAATTACATTGTAAAATGTAGTTTTATTCACAAAAATATCTTCTAAAAATTATGTTTTTGTACTATTTCATGATAAACTTAAATTTAAGCACGTTACAGCCAACAATATAAAGTAACCTACAATTTTTTTACGCGCGAAAGTGTTTCGCCCGCTGTAGCTAGCGAAAAACGCAACTGATTTGTATGTTGTTAAAATTAAAATAATCTAACGTATTGTATAAAATGCCTATATTTTTTCACAATTTTCTATCGGTAATGGCTATAGATAATGAATTTATTTGAAAGCGTGTTTTGACATTTGAACATTCACTATACGACGAAAACAAGCCGCAGCAGAAAGGTTTAAGAAGAGTAGTCGGAAGGGCATTTTTGAAGAAAATCACTATTTGCGGAAAAATATATTATATTTTCCAACATTTTCTCTTTAAAATTATGTATAATTTATACAAATCTGATGGATAGAAATAGTGTAATAAATTGTTTTTTATGCATGTATATCGACTGGAATTTACATACTGATATTTTTTTTAGCTTTTTTGCATTTCTTGTGCAAGAAATAGAGCTTTAGTTCGTAATTTGTTTTCTTAGGTTAGGAAAAATTGTAATAGGGCTAGGAATTAAAAGAAGTAGTGTAACAGTAGTGTAAAAAAATTAGGAGAGTAACGAAATGAGAATATATTTCTAACGTTCTTAATGTCCTTTAATCTTGTAAAATAATGATGTCAATGTTTCTTTGAACGTTATGTCAAATTTATAATCCAATAGTATTTAATGAAAAAAATAAATATCTTTTCGTGTGATGAATTGAAGTATATAATTTAATATTTTCAAATTTCCTAATCTGTGTTTAGCTCGTAAAAATGGAATGTAATCTGGGAGATTAAATTTAGAATAAGGCAAGACTTATTAGCGTTAAGTCGCCAAAGGTGGAGGCACCGGTGATATTTAATAACAATTCCTGAAATGAAATATTAAAAAGTATAGAAATTGAAGGAAATGACAACACAACGTCACAATGACGATAAAGTAGACAGACACATATTTTCCGTAGGTACATAAAAAAAACCGGTGATCGAATTTTAACGTTAGGTTGAATTCAACGAACAAGCAGAGAAGAGACAAATTCATTTTATTTTTTGGTTTGAATCCAATTTTCAACATTTCACGTTAAAAGATTCAATCATATGGATTTTATATTATTAGTGACCACAACGTAAAGAGTAAATCCATGCCATACTTGAGCACCACTGCCTAGTCCCTCGCAGTCAACGTTCAAGTCCAAACTCTTCTTCCCCATCTCCAATGAATAAACCTATATAGAATTTTCCACGTTTTCGTTTCGTCAGATAAATAAAGAGAGAAAATCTTGGTGAGCGAGAAAGAAAAAGACAGAAAATTAATCCTGTGGTAAGGGATTACTATAATACTGACTTCTGGTTTTTACTTCGTCAGCAAAAAATAATTCCACTCTGTTTTTTTTTCTAATAATAATAAGTATATTTCACGTTTTAAATTAATTTTTAAATTAGTTAATTAATTGTGTGGATATTTACTAAATTTTCTCTAATATTTTTAAAAATTATTTCCATCGGTCATTTCACGAATTCAACATTTCAAAGTAAATTCTTGCGATTGATTACTAATTGCCCGAGTTACGTATCCAATAGAACACTACTCGATGACTTACGCGTTCCTTACGTCAACGAAACTTGTCTAAAATTGTTCTGTCTAAAATTGTAAAATGCAGTCGCGCATGCGCGACTGCTTTAATTTCACTACGACAGACATAAAATCTTGTACTATACCCAGAGCATATACAGTATATCCTTTTGAAGGAATCTTTTGTAGGTCAACTGTACGAATATAACTGTTCGTTACCGTAAAAACAAATGTCCGTTTATCGAAAACGTGGTAGAATTATTACAGTGCTGAACGCAATGTAATAAAATGTTGTGAAGTTGAAGCTAAACAAAAATGCCTATGTGTCCCTCTTAACAAAACCGTGAGCGAGCGGCTAACTACTGAGATGTTTCTCTTTCCACAATTCGAAAAAAAAAGAAGGAAATTAAGAACGTGAAGAAGCTATTCTTTAACAGTTTTGTTGACACCTGGTAAAAAAAAAGAAAACGGTTAGGTAGGTACTAGAGAGACTGATAATGAAAACGCCGGTGAAAACAATAGTAAAGAAGGCGATTCATTCGTAATTACAGTAAATCAAACATTTTATAGTCATTTAATTAAGCTATATGCAATATTACAGGTCATATTTATTTCTTATAAGATTTATGAAGAAAACATTTTCCCGGAATAAACCACAGCTTACAAAATGTAGCTAAAAACTTCACGGTAGTGAAATGTACGAGTAGTGTCACGAGTGTGCGATACGTCCGGCAAATTAATTCAAAAATCGAGTAGTGAATCTTACTGACGTCATCAGTCATGTTCAATTTTGAACCCTAAAGTTTTATTTCATAGAATATATATATATATATATATTCATGCAAGGATTTACAGCCCCAGCCGTATCTGGCTTCCTCAGCACCACCTTTTTTTGTCTCCCCAGTCACCATCGGAAAGCTGCCGCAAAGATTTTGCCTTCTGCACACCATCCAACCACATCACTTCCGGCCTACCCCTCCTTCTACCGGCTGGCGTTCACTCCCATACTCTCTTTGGTTAACTGCCATCCTTCATTCTTTGCAAATGATCAAACCATTTTAATTGCTTCTGGGATATGGTATCCATGATATTTCCTTGAACCACAAATCTATATCTCCCGCTTTTATGCGATTCTTCTGCCTCATTGTCAATACCCACACTTCTGCACAATAGGTACACACTCTTTCCAGGATAGCGTGATACATAACAATCCTCCTTCTATACTTTATCATTCCAAAGGACAGAATTTAACTGCCTTATAACCCTTCTTCCTTGCAAAATCTTGCTGTTTACTTCCACTGCACTATGCCAATTTTCCACTCCTATCAAAGATTACTCCTAGGTATTCAAAACTTTCACAGCTTTTCTTTCATTTTATAGGATATTCAAAGTTTAATTGAACATTAAGTTTTTAATCTACTGTGAATGAATTTTTATCCATACGACATAAAGAAATAAAACTCTAATCAGTCTTTTAAAGTTTCATTTGACTGATTTTTCTAAATTTTTTTAAGTTAAGTGATGGATTGAGTTCTATTGTACTACGTGATATTTTTGTTCATATGGACTAGAAATAACTTACTCTGTTAAAACTATCACTGTTCAATTACAGATGACTTCAACAATATTATACTTCTGATAGATTGCATTTTGGAATGCTTTTATATATATTTATTTTTGTCTCATTCATTACTTTTGTCATGTAAAGCCATTATATTTTTTCCTTCTATTACAATCCATTTTTCTTAGTTTTTATTTTTGTGATTGAATAAGAAATTCCATTCTTTACAGCAGGGCTTAAAGTGAGGATATATGTGTAGATTTCAGTTACCGAGGAAACTGTAGGGATAAATACATATATAATGGTATCCACTAAGTTTCCCCTGAAGAAATAAATTGAAGGTGGTATAACCGTGTGCGAGTTTTGCTGTATGAGCGATGGAAGTTACTCAAAATAACAGACGGGAGAGGTTGGCTTGGTTGGTTGGAAGATATTATCGTCCTACCTTACTACCAAGTTTTCTAGCACGTCCTCCAGTTTTATTTTCTTTCTTCGTCTGTCTCTAAATTCTCTTTCACTCGACCAATCTCTCTTCCCTCACCCTTTCTACGTACGCCTACTTTCTCATTCCCGGCGTTTTTAGACAGAAAACAACTCATAGGCTAGATACATAGACCTTACACGTATACTCGCACAAAAGCTTATACTTTTCCTTCTTACTTACCCTCTGGCATTCCTGATTTTTTTCTACCATTTCCATCCTCCTTCTTTCATACATTTCAACAGTGTTTCATGTACACCATTCTTTTCAATCCACAAATCCAGCTTTGTTGTAAGTTTTCATGGTTTCGTGTTTTCTTCCTTTTATGCGTACCAACATTTCCTTGACTTTTAATGTTTCTGTTTTTGTTCTGTCAGTGCACGAATATAATCGGTAAAAGTATTGCGCTGTATTTTTCAACGTTTTAAAAGCAGAACTTTCACATAGATTTCCTTTTATGATGTTTATAATTAAATTGTTAATGCCCAATTTATGATTACTAAAATAGTAAAATTAGATAAGTTTTCTGTTCCTTGAAATTACTTAAATAATTTCTTCACAAAATAAATGTTATCCACAGTCCCAAAAATCTAGCTAGTTTATTGCAACAAAATGTACCATATTTTGGTTAACTTCAACCATGGAGAAAATTTAAAAACTGGGAACTTTTATTTTAAACATTTCTTTGTATAATGCTTAGTTTAGCGGTAAAAAGTGATTTTTTTTGGTTTATTTTTTCACAAAAATCTGTAAAATAAATGGATTTTTCAAGATTTCGACCTTAGTATGTATTTAGCGACAAAAATGTATAGAATTAAATTTAAAGGAAATTAACAGATCTACACCTTAAAAGCATTTTTCTCTACAGAGCCTAGTTTAGCGTGAAAGAGTGATTTTCCGTACTATTAAGCGAAACTAAGGTTGGTTTTCATTTTGCATCATTCACTCATGATTAAAATAAGGTTATATATTTTGAGGTATGTTTTGTTGTTTATTTCTAATGTTTATTACTAATGTTAGGCTATAAAATTCATTATTTGCATTGACAAGAGAAAGTTGTGTGTTTCACGCCAGATTTTTCAGTTTGTAAATATTGCCGAACAGGTAATGGATAACAAGTAAAATAGCGCTAAATACATTGTGAACTGCAGTGGTTTGTTTGATGCTTCTACAATTACTGCGGCATGTAAACATGTCGTTTTTAGTTAACATTTTAAACTTTTCAAAACACTACTGCAGGGAGATTAACAACCAGGAACTGCTAACAAACCAGTTTTGATATAGCACATAAAAGAATCTAATTACATGCAGCTGCGAGCTTTTATAAAAAATTATCCCATTTCATGGAAAAAGTGACATACATACCACCCAGTATTTAAGTCATTTTATCATTATCATCTGTCAATGATTAAGTTGAATAATCTGTTTCTGGCATCCGCCTCTGTTTAGGTCTTCCCAAGCCTCGCTTCCTCGTAGGTTTATATATCCATGCTCTTAGAGGAAGTCTGCGGGCTGGAATGCGAAATAAATGGTTGGACCAGTTTTTCTTTCAATATATTCTTAATGTTTCGTACAGTGACTGAACATTTTACTCGGCACGTATAGCTTCGTTACGTAGGCCTACTCTATCTAACCGGGTACAACCTTTGACTCCCCGAAAAAATATCATTTCAGCAGCCTGGATAAGAGATTCGTTCCTTTGTAATGACACACATGTTTCACTCCCATGTGTTATGAATAGTTCAGTCATTGCTCTATAAAATTTCGTTTGGGTGTCCTGTTTCGTTTTTTTTTCATATTATCCTGCAAATAGAACCGTTTACTACGCTGAATTTTACCGGTTTCTCTATCTCACGTGATCATCCCTGTCATAGGAAACCATGCACTTTAAATATTTGAAATCTCCAACTTGTTCTATAGTTCAGTTACCAATTATATTTTTTGAGCGACCGGCCATCTTCCCTTGAATGCCATAATCTTTGATTTTTTGTGCGGATATTCTCATGCCAAACTCTGCGCTAAGTTGTGCGACTCATTTTATTTCATTGAAATTTGTTCATATTGTGTCTTTCAAACAACGTTTAAATTCCTAATTTGTACTCTTATTTTATATATAGAATATTTTTAAATATATTATGAATACCATGAGTATTTAGTTAGGTTAGTGTACTAGTATTTATGTAATTACACAAAAAGCAGAATGTTCGTTTACATTAGTTTTAAAAGAAATTAAATATTTTAGAAAGTTTTTGAAACGCTGTCTTAAGATTTCATAACAGTCGGTATTAAAGATAAACTGATAAATAAGATTTTGTTATCAAAGCTTATGGTTTTGTGTGTAAGTTTTCTAAAACTCTGTCATTGATCCTTATATAAATGGTAACGTTTTATTTTGTTTTCTTTCATAATTATTTAAAATATAAATTTGTCAAAGTAATATATAACTCTACTGAAGTTATACTTAATTTAAAAATATAAGAGATAGAAAATATTGACTAAATTAGTTCATAAAAATACATAAGCAATTTTTAGCAAACTTTTTAAATTATTAACTAATTAGAATGACTTCGCTTAGACAAAAAAACTTACAGACTGTTAAGAAGATTGCTTCAAAATTCGACTTTAGAAAGTTATAAAAAGGCGGCCTATCTATAAGAGCTGTTTTCTTTTTATTATAACGGCGAAGGAAAAGTAAATTTATTTAAATGTAATTGAAATTCTCTCATGCAGGCCTATGAAATGAGTTTAGAAAAGCGTTCCTTATTATAACAATCTCCCGGTTTTTCTTTCTAACAACATCCCTCGGGAAAAGAATCAATAAAAGGATGATCCTTACAGTTACAATCTTTAACCAACCCGTCTGGTTTCTATCAAGTGTTTCCTTTTATTTGACTAAAAAATCTAAATACTTTAAAAAAAACCCTTGTAATCATTTTATAATTCATTTCCGATACTTTTTGTAGTTAATATACTTTCTAAACAACCAAATTTATTTGATTATAAGTAAATTAACAACTTTTGTTTAGTTTATGTATTTTGTAACTGTAGAAGAAGAGCTAGCAAAAACGTTCACGATATAATAACCAAAAAAAAAAATTAAAAAATCCCACCGCGTTAATGACTTTGAAGAGGACACCACCCAGCGATAGCTCTCCAGATAACGTTAAATGTGTTCGTTTAAATTATATTTTTGTGTACGTAATAATGTTACAGTTGCGTTAATGTATCATATCTGTACTCCATCGGCGTTTCAGTCGTCTTTGTGCGACTCCTGGTCGGTCCGCAGAATTCATATTGTGTATTAAGAGATTGTTATGATTGTGTAGTTTGTCTCTGAACCTACGGTACAGTTTTAGATATTTGTCGTTGACGTAAGGAACGCGTATGTCATCGTGTAGTGTTCTATTGGATACGTAACTCGGGAAATTAGTAATCAGTCGTATGAATTTACTTTTAAAACGGTGTATTTGTGAAATTACTGATGGGTTTGCTGCATCATTAAATTTTACTACCATACATCCAGACCGGTTGAAGCATCGCCTTGTAAGTCAAGAGTTTTGAAGCCAAGAGTAGTTTGACCATTTGAATAATAGCCTGTACAACTGTTCAGTCTGTTATTTAGCAGTAGTCGCTTTTGGTTGACGTGCTTGTTCCACGTCAACCGCCTGTCTAAATATAAAATTAACAACTTAAAAAAAATCTAGTGTAAAACAATCATACGACTTTTTCTTGGCAATTTAAATAATGGAAATCATAACCTAATTTAATCATGAGTAAACAATGTAAAATGAATTGGGAAATTGACCATTAAATTATGCCAATTGTATTGTTTGGTAGACAAAAATTGCGTCTTTCCCGGCCAATAAAGTTTTTATTTATAAAACAATAATAAAACCAGTATAGACGTATGGAATTGAACTGTCGTGATCACCAAGCTCTAACATTGGTACCTTGTAGCGTCTACAATCTAAGATCCTTACAATCATTACTAACTTCCCCCGTCATTGTTTCGTAAGCAATCACGTAATTTACGATGACTGAAATATAAACACTCATACAACTCTCTCTTGCCAATGCAAAAAATAAGCAATATAACCTAATCTTAGTAATAAAACATGAGAAATAAACAAAAAACATAACCTTATTTTAATCATGAGTGAACGATGCAAAATGAAAATCAATCTCAGTTTGGCTTGATAATACGGAAAATCACTCTTTCACGCTAAACTAGACTGTAGAGAAAAATGTTTAAAATAAAAGTTGTAGATCTTTTAATTCCCTATAAATTTTATTATATACTTTTTTGTCGTAAAATGGCTGAAATCTTAAAAAAATCAATTTTTTACAGATTTTCATGAAAAAAAAACAAAATCTCTTGACTAATTACGTTTTTTGAGGTTAGTTTTTTAAAATAAATTGAATTGTTTTTACCATAAATTCGTGGTTTTGTACTTTCGATTATGGAATACTGTTATTTATACTCAGTTTAACTACGCAGTATTGTTAATTACCCATTTTTGTTAATATTTAGTTGGCTAAATATTTTGTATTGATGTTTCTTATAAATTTAATTTTTTCGTAACTTTTTTGTATGGGATAAAATCCTAATAACAAAAAATGATAAATAAATAAATTAAATAACTTTAGTTTTTTGTTCATTTTTAATGTTTTAATACTAATGTTAGATTATATTGTGCACTGTTTGCATTGGCAAGAGAAAGTCGTGTGAGTGTTCCACACCAATAATTTTTTTTTCACTACGAGAGCAGAGCCCCGATAATATTGTTATCTGTTGAGGTTGTTTTCAATTAGTTACGTGTACCGAGTCGGCCTTTAAGTTGATTTATCCAAAAAGCATACAGGCATTAATTTTCATTAGGATTGATGTTTAGTGGAGCCTTAAGTAGTGCCTGTAATGTTTATTATGGTTTGAGAGTAACAACAAAGGGCGTACCTATTGTTTCCCTCACGGAATGATGCGTATTACGGTTGTAATGTTCGTTAGTTTGTTTATCTGTTTGTTTTCCTTTGATAATAATATAGATCTTGTTTCGTAAACAATATTCGCCGTGATTTTGATGATAATGAGCAGAATTGTTTACTTCATTGTACTAATATTAACAGGGTCTACTTGTAAATCTTATCGTTCTTCGCATTATAATTTGGGTTTCAGTTATCCAAATTTTCGTTCTGTTTACTTAAATTTACTGTCATGTTTAATATCATTGTTTACATTGTTCGTCTGTTGATTGTTTACTTATTTGCCTATACGAGCATATGTGCTTGATTTTATTTTATAATTTTCTGACCCAAATTTTCATAGAAGTTTGAAAATATATTCTGTAATTGTCTCTTTTGTAATCGTTTTATAAGATATTGCCGTGTATAAAATAATCTGCTGTGAAACATTCACACAACTTTCTCTTGGCAATGCAAATAATGAACAATATAATCTAACATTAGTAATAAACATTAGAAATAAACAAAAACACTAACCTCAATAAACACAACCTAATTTAAATCATGAAAAAAGGCGCAAAATTACTGTAAAATTAACCTCAGTTCGTTTTAAAAATACAGAAAATCACTCTTTCACGACAAAATAGGCTCTGTAGAGAAATATTCTTTAAATTAAAGTTTTAGATCTATTAATTTTCTATAAATTTTATTATATAGACTTTTGTCGTAAAATGTATGCTAAAGCTTAAATCGTAAAAAAGTCGATTTCTTAGACGTTTCGTGAGAAAAAAAAACAGAAAATCGCTAATTACCGCTACACTAAGCCTTATACAAAGAAAAGTTTAAAATTAAAGTTGTAGGATTTTAAATTATCTACAACTTTTATTATATAATTCATTTTTGCGGTAAAATGCATATTAAAGCTGTAATCTTAAAAAAACAATTTTATTACGTGAAAACAGCCTCTCCAAGAATTTCAGCAGACATGACGCCTACCGTATTTTTAGAAAATAAAAATTTAGTAAACGAGGCGATTAAAAAAAATCGTAGGACCCTTTTTTGAGAAAATCGCAAAAAAGTGAAAAACTACACGAATAAACTACTACTTCCGGTTGACCGATTTTTGATGAAAATGTTCGTGTCAGGTCCGGTAGTGGTGTCTAACTAAGTTTCAAGTTTTAAGTTTGTACGATGTTCCGTTCTTGATATATATTTTGTTCACACGCACATACGCACGCACGTGCGCACACACACACACACACACACACACACACACAAACCAATCGCTAAAAACATGTTTTTTGGGTTTAGGGAGTCTAAACACGTGTAGATCCGATGAAAACTGGATTTCTTAAAATCGACAGGAAAACAACACTTTCCTTCTTGTATATTCGTATAGGCAAGAGAAAGTAAAAAATATTATACCTTGCAGACCGGTGGTTATCAACGGTTGTGCCGCGAAAGCAACAGACGGTTTTCTGATTCGTAATCTACACAAAAAGTAGGTGGGTCTAAATTGGGTTTGATGTTCCGGTTTTGATCGGTGGTGGCCCAAAACCGGAATTCAAAAAATCAAAGAAACTACAAAAGACAGCAACAAACGGTTCGCAGATTCGTAATCTGCATAAAAGGTGTGTAAGCCTGAATTGGGTTTGAAGTTTTGGTTTCTACCGGAAGTCAAAAAATCAAAGTCGGATATTGAAAACAAAAATAGTGCCATTCGATTCCTTTTAAAGATTACATATAGATTGGGTGTGAAGTTCCGGTTTCGACCAGACTTGGCCCAAAACTGGAAATCAGGAAATCGAAACCGGAATTGTGAAACAGGAAATCATTGGGTTTGGAGTTCCAGTTTCGACCAGAAGTGGCTCAAAACCGGAAATCAAAAATCTAAGCCGGAATTTGGAAACAAAAATAGTGTCTTTCGATTCCTCTTAAAGAGTAGATACAGAAATCACTAATGGTTTTTACCATTAGTCAAAGGTAAGCCTTTTTTAAAACTTGCCAACAGTCATGAGACGTATCGTCTCAAAAAAGGGATTTTCTGTTACTACTTTTGATACAAACCTTTCCTACCTAAGAATTATTAAAAACGAAATTAATATTAGTCGTTGCTGAATTTGTCATCAGTTTTTATTTCCTCAAACCAATTCCATTTTATATTTGGCTTTCCATTTAGTTTTCAAATCGTTCTGTAAAATTTAGAAAAAATATTATTTTTTCATATATAACGACTTTACGTTAATCTAGAGTTTAATTTAGCAAAAGCAGGCCTACATGTTTTCTGTGGTTCAAACAAAGGTTATTGAAATATAATGGGAATATTTTCTCTTTTATCTCAACCAATAAGGTTAGCTAAAGCTCTTTAATTCAATTATAAAAGAATATTTCTCTAAGCATTTTCCAATTTTATGACATCTGCGGTTATCCCTGAACCTACCTTTCTTTATTACAAAATATTCTGTATTGGCATCTTTATAATACAAATGGATCAACAAAATTAAGTTTTACTTTTTAATTCCCATGGTTTCTCGTTTTTAATTAAACTTTGTTAGTGTTTAGTATTGGTTTTCTAGGTTTTTGTTTCCGATTTATTTTAAAAAAACCTACGCAAAATTGATACGTTTAGCTTAATTGTTTTGAACAAAAGTTCATACAAATACATAAATAGATTTCACAGATCACTAGGATTACATAAAACTAAATAATAAAAACATCTGGCGTGAAACACTAACGCGATTTTTTCTTACCAATGCAAATAAAGAACAATATAACCTAGCAGTAGTAATAAAACATTAGAAATAAACAAAAAACTAACCTGGAGAAACATAACCTAATTTTAATCATGGGGAATGATGCAAAATTGAAACCAACCTCAGTTTGGCTTAATAATACGGAAAATCACTCTTTCACGCTAAACTAGGATCTATAGAGAAACATTCTTGGAATAAAACTTTTAGATCTTTTAATTTCTTGTAAATTTTATTATATATATATACATTTTTGTCGTAAAACGCTAAACTTAGCGTTATACTAAGAAATTTGTGCAATAAAAGTTGTAGGTTGTTAAATTGGCTACAACTTTAACTATGTTTACATTTACGCTAAAATGCATTTAAGGCCACAATTTTAAAAACCCATGTTTTTCTACAAGAGAACAGCCGCTCCAAGAATTTCAGCAGACATGGCGCCTACCCTATCTTGTAGAGTATAAAAAATGTAGTAAATGAGGCACTTTTTAAAAAAAATCGTAGGAGCCGTTTTTGAGAAAATCGGAAAAAAGTGAAAAATAACACGAATAAACTACTACTTGAACGATTTTGATGAAAATGTTTCGTATCGGGTCCTCTAGTGGTACCTAACTAAAGTTTCAAGTTTCAAGTTCGTACGATGTTCCATACTTGATGTATTTTGATAAAAATTTTCGTGTCGGGTCCTCTAGTGGGACCTAACTTAAGTTTAAAGTTTCTCAAGTTCGTACGATGTTCCGTTCTCAGACACACACACATACACTCACACATACACACACACACACACACACACACACACACACACACACACACACACACACACACACACACACACACACACACACACACAGACCAATCACTAAAAACATGTTTTTTGGGTTAAGGGGGTCTGAAAACTTGTATATTTGGTTAAAACTCGATTTCTAAAAAATTGAAATGAAAATAATACTTTCCTTCCTGTATATATTTATATTGGCAAATAAAAGTAACTGCGTCACATTGGCATTTCTCTTAGTACTAGACATGTTATATAGTCAATTATTTTGTGATATTTTATTTTGAAATATTAATTTACTAGTAATACTTTTAAACTATTTAATTCTAATTAATTTCCTATTGATTCAGAATAAAAATGATATAATTAGTACGTATTTATTTGTATTTCAACGGAGCGCTGATTCCCGACTCAAACATTTTAATCAAATTCGGTCAATCGTGAGAAGTAGTTGATTCATGTGATTGTTCACTTCGTTGCGGTTTTCTCAAAAACGGTTCCTACGACATTTTCACTACACTTTTTTATGCTCTACAATATAGGATAAGCGCCTTGTCTATTGAAATTCTTAGGAATGCTGTGCTCTCGTAGAAAAAAAACGGGGTTTTTAAGTCGTAAAAAATTTAAAAGCTACAATTTTTATTTATAGCATTTTTCACAAAGAGCCTTGTTTAGAGGCAATAAGTGATTTTCTGTATTTTTTTAAATCCTACAGAAGTTGATTTTCATTTATTGTCATTCACTAATGATTAGTTGTCATTCGTTTTACATTGTTCACTTATGAATAAACACTATATTGCTATTATCTACATTGGCAAGATAAAATCTTGTGTGCGTTTCGTACCAGATTTTTCCCGAAGAATCATTTCCGGAATATTTTCATACTTTTGTCACCGCCACTTCTTCTAATTAATCATTTACTGTGTTGCCAGCCTTCAATACTTCTCCCGGACCTTGTCGGCGCGGTAGGCCTTTTGGCGGCGTACCGACAGAGGCCTTTGTCATCAAGGCCGAGCCAGTAACCGCCCTCTACCACAGCGCTCTTGGCAATCATATTAAGTGCGGTACACTCGACTGAGAGATTCAATTCCGATTCAGACAGCAGACAAGACGTCCACCATCGGCAACGCGGCTACCGGACTCCCGCTGACGCGAGCGATGCCCACAGCGGTCCCTCAACCGAGCCTTACGCCCACCGGACCCGACGAAGCAGCCATCGACGCACTACTGCGAGGGAAGATGATGTCTCTCTCCGCTGTACGACGACACGCCGTGTCACCACGGCAACTACGACCGACGCTTCTCCAAGACGACCACAGCTTAAACGACCCTTTTCAGGGCCACCAAAAATTAAAGGTTTTAACTCGCCACTTAATGTTGCCATCCGGTAACACTTTATAGTCCACATTCTCTATACTAAGATTACCGTGCTGTATGTCTGAACTAATTACTAACAAAAGTAGCTGTATAAATACATTTAAATTCCTCAGAAAAAATGGAATTCTTTTTATCAACCTGACTTTTAAATTAAATTTTTATTTCACTATTCACTTTATAGAAGGTAAATTAGAGTTTTAATTCAGGAGAAGGAATAAAATTATTTTATATTTTTACCAGATAAAGTTACAGCGTAATGTTTGTTTTAATACAAAAATTTATATTAGAGAATTAATTTAAAATGCTTGTAACTTAATTGTTTTAATTAAGTTTTCATATTTTAACCGGAACAAAGCAGAGGCAATCAGAAATTTTAAACAAAGAAACTTTACACTGATTGTTTGTAAGATAAAGAAATATCATATTAAAATGCCAGATACAGACAGTTCTAAACTGAGAACTGTTAATTCATTTCCTCGCATCACTTTCCTAACAATGAAAAGCGATTCTGAATATTTAAATAGATGAAGTTTAACTGCAACGTTAAATTAGACTATGAAATTTCTTAACTTAATACTGATATGGTTGTTTTTCTTTTATTTTAGTTAAAGAAAATACAAAATAAAAACTATTTTAAGACAAAAAATTTATATTTTGAAATATTTTTTAATACATAAAATGCTTTAATGAATCTTTTATTGCTAAAACTCAACTTTGGACGCTACTGTTTCATTGAGGAATAAACTACTATTTATACTATTTATATTTATATATTTATATTTTGTCTATTTTATAGACAAAATAAAAACTATTGTAGTTTTACTTAATAGTCTAAACAATTTTTTTTGACATCTCCAAAATCTTTGGTTTTATGTTACTTCAATTTTCTTTTGCAATTATCCAACGTAGACTTTTAACATCAATGAATACAAAACAGTATTTGCAACTAAATTAAAGAAATGCGTAACCTGTACAATATTACCTTTAAAAGTGTTGTTTTATTTAGTTAATTCTACAAAAAATGTTGATCGTGTACTAAAAGTAATCAAGTTTTAAATCCTTTTTAAATTTCGTATTTAAAATATAATTATTATTTAAAGATTTAAATATTTTTTTAAAAATTAATTACAGGTAGTACGAATTTAGTCTAACAATCCCAATTTTTTATTTTAAAATCATATTTAACCGACTAGATAATTCGGTGATATACAAAATTAGAACAATTTCAGAATTTAATGTAGCGTTACTTTTGAACCTTAGTATGTAATCAACTCTGAGATCTTAATTTCCGTAACCTAAAACTTCGTTTTTACGTAGTAAAACCTCTAGAGGTTCAAAGCAGCTTTTCAGCTGTTGACCTAAACAACATATCAAAGTTATTTATTTGACAATTTATTTATTTTATTTTATTTTTTATTTAGAATGGACTTTTATAACAATCTATGACAGTTAAAAAATATTTAAATATATTTTCTTTTATAAGTTTAATTTTTTTTTCTTTCATTATTTTATTTTACTAACCTGTTGATTTATTAAGAAAAAGAAAAAACCGAGGCTTAAGTTTTTAAGAATCCCAAGCATCAACGAGAGATTAGTTTTATATTCTTCAATATTTACGGCCATATTTGGGTCAAATAATAATATTTCAAATATAAACGATACTCTGTAATAAATCATTGATTTTATTATTGTATATTTGTATTAAACGAACGGATACCAAACTTAAGTGATTAAATATTTTAAAATATTAGTTATTTATTTTCTGTAAGAACACCTTTTCAGAATCTTAAATAGTAACTGAAGTAACAACAAATGTGTAAATTACTATAACTTCCCTTAATTATGACCTTTAATTCTCACTTACCTAAATAATAGATCTAAAACATAATCCCTTTAGACAGATGCTGCTATTCATTTAATCAACGAAACCTATCCTCGCTTTACACATCAATTGAATATAAAAGGTATATTAATTAAGAGTAACCAAAATATAAAAATCCTAATTTATGCTTCTAGGAATGAATGAACATTCTCTTTTTACCTTTTTCCTCGAAGCAGCCATTATAATGTATAGCATACTGCCTTCATACCGGAATTTAATTAAAATGTTTTATTGCGTTTGTTAAGTGTAATTATATCATATTATAATTCTTTTCAACATCTAATTCGCCGTGAATTTAATGAAAATTATTCTCTAACACACCAATTTTATTTTATTCCTCAATGAATCAGTAGCGTCCAAAGTTGAGTTTTAGCAATAAAAGATTCATTAAAGCATTTCAGTGTGAAAATGGTATTTCTAAATGGTGTATTAAATCTTTTACTAAAAATTACATTCTCAAACAGTGGAATTACTTTCTGTGTTTAATTGAACAAAACGGTGAAGTTTAATTCAAATACTACGCTGATTCAAAGTAAAATTTGTAGAAGTGAAATCACAGTATTAGATTCCAGTCGTGGTATTATGTAGGTAATACCGTTATATTGTTCACAAAAAAACCAAAATCGGTTAACTCTGATGAATCAGTTTTAAAAAGAATCGCATACAAAAACGAAAATTAAGATAGAAACAAACAAAAATCAAATGCTAGCCGTAAATGTATAAACGTTCTAATTCGGTATTTTATTTTACGATAAAAACGTGTTCTGTTTCTTTTTTCACGAAAACACTTAAATTTTTTAAAATTTAAAGTTTTAGTTGACATAATAAAATGGTGAAGTAAATAAATTGAATAGATTACTACTTTTTTTTAATAATTACAATTTTTAATTTATTTCTTTAAACAACAATAAATAGATTTGTTGTAAGGTCATCAGCCGAAAGGCTGGTTAGAACCTCTAGAAGCTTTACTGAGCAAAACGAGAAGTGATGTAGTTTACCAATGCTTTCCTTACTGAGTGGAAAAGTATGCTTATTAGCCAAGCCTTCTGAGAAAAAATTTGTGGGTTGGAAAAAATATACTTTCCACCCTGCGAATGACACCTTCACTTCATTCATTATAGGGTGTCTGGCTGTTTAATGAAATTCATTACTCTCAGAAAAGTTAACTAGTGTTTGTATAAAATTTGTGTAAATATGTTCTTTAATAATCTGTTTACGCCTGTTCTGAAGATTTATGTAAAATTTTTGTAGTCTTTTTATGATAGTTCTCTATTTCACAGTATCTCTAAAGTTTTATCCAATTTTCCTCATTTGTACGCTCAGGTTTATTAATTTTTTTGTAAAATTTTATTTTTGGTTTTACTTACTCCTTTTCTAAAATATGTTTAAACATTTTTTACCATACATTTTCTGGCAAACTACAGTTTTATAATATCTTCACTTTGAGGTTAATGTGTAAACTTACCCAAGTTATTAAAAAAATTAAACATTAACCAATAGAGTTTTTTATTTAGGCGTAATATCTTGCAGTCTTTGATCACGGAAATTTTTCCGTTGTTTAGATCAACAGCGACAAAAGGCTGGTTTGAACCTCTTGAGGCTTTACTGTGTAAAACGAGGAATGAAATGGTTTACCATTACTTTTCTCACTGAGTGGAAAAGTATGCTTATCAGGAGCCAGGCCCTTGGAAAAGCATCTAGTTTCCACCCTGCAAATGACATGTTCGCTTCACTTACCACAGGGTCTGACTGTATAATGAAATTCATTACTCTCACAGGAGATGATTCTGATTAGTGTATTTTACACCTTTACCTCTTCTGTTCTTAAATGCTTCAGTCATTTAATTATCTGAAAATGTTAGAAGAAACAGAATTATTTTTGTAGCCCTGGAACTAGCAGGTCGAGTGGAAATATTTTAACTCTCCACCTCCCTGTTATGGGCATAAAAAATTTAGATTTATGAAATGTAAATTGACATGGAAAAGTGGAAGTTTGATACCTCTAAAAGAATATCACGGTTCGCGTAATCTATTAAGTCTTAATTATAATATTGTGATAAAACGTACGTTTTGGTACATTAGTGACGGCCGTAAAATGATTGTGAAGGCTAAGAGAAGCATCAAAATTTCAGTGAAAGATACTCTCCAAGATAATGGGTTCAAAGATTCAAGACGGACAGTACAGGTTATGAGAATTAGGAAACCTGTACTAGAAAAACGATTCAATAAGGAAAACAATTAGAAAACAAAGACCACAATATAATAGTCACTTTTTCAGAGTATATTACAAAAATTGAAAAACAATTTTTTTGAGACACTGAATAATAAATAGACTTACGGTGTCAGATAATGGTTTCAAGAATTCAGAAAGGATGTTGAGAAAACTGAAATAAATTGATGAACCACAATGGATCGAATAGAAATGTAGACAACTAATTACTGACTATTAAGGGGTTCCATGAAAAATTAAAATTGAACATAATTTATGATTTATGAACACGTAATCTGGAGAGCATTGGGTGGCTCCTCAAAGCCATTAATGCGGTTGGATTTTTATTTATTTATTTAAAATATATTTTTTTAATTTTTTATTTAATGTGCCATCAACTGCAACGGCCATCAGCGACGACGTTGGGGTGTAAGTGTGGAGAATGAAATGATTTTTTTTGTACTGCATGAAAATATGCCGTGCCTGAGTGGGATTCGAACCCTCAACCGCATGATGAGAGGCGAGCACGTGACCATCTTCCCCAATGCGGTCGGCATTAACAACTAAATATTTTATTTAGTTGTAAACATTTTTTCTGGTTGTTTTTATACGTTACAAAATAAATCAAGTCATAATATATAGTTAAAATGTCAAAATGCTAGAAAAAACAAAGTAGAGAATGTTAGTAAAGTTCACCGACATTTAATACTGAATTATTTTTGAATCACGAGTGAAGTTTTTGAGCGCCTACGAAAAGCTGATAAAATTTAAATTGTTATTAGGAATCATGTTTTTAAACGAACAATAAACAGTGAAATAATTAAAGCTCTATTGATATCTGTTGCTACAAAATTTTTCAAACCGATTACAACAGTAAATATAACTTCCGCGCAGTTTATAAACACGATGCACTAAATGTCAACACTGTTTTTAACCTTTTTTCTAACCGACATAGTAGCCCTTGTTTTTCTGTTTACTTGATCAACATGAGCTGCAGTGTACTGATTAAAATTAACTGTTATGTATTTTTAGGTTTACCATGTAATGGTAATATTTCCAAAACTCCAATCAGCGATAAAACACGAAATTAATTAAGAGTTGGAATACATACTACAAAATTTTCTCGAAATATTAAACTAGCTTTAGGTGTCGTTTTTCAACGCACATTCTAAAATGTATTTACATACGTACTTGTTTACGTAACTATAGTAAATAAATTTATTTTACTAGAACCATTAGTTTATTAATTATTGAATTTTGTTTTTATTACTTATTAAAAAAAAATCTTACATTAACAATCTTACAAAAGTTTTTCATGTTAATTATGTTATATCGCACACAATGAGAGACCTTAATTTATGTATTTCTAAAACAATCGAAGAAAATAATTTATTTTAAGTTTATTCGTTAAAAGATATAGCCAGTAATTAAAAAATAAAATAATCAATTTAGTGTAACCGATAGCTCATAAATATAAATGTTAATGGTACCGACATAATAGATACATTTTTACGTATGTAAATATGTCGGCAAAACATTAGTAAATGTTTGTACGGGGCAAAAAATTCGTTAAATATATAAATAGCCCATTAAATTTAGAAAAAATAAATGGATCGGTGTATGTCAACATAATTACACCGTATATTAACTTGTATTATATGTAGCAATAATTGCTTATGCGTGTCTTTTGGGAATTTTAACGGACAATGAGACCTTCGAAAGTTGTAAGAAGTATTCTCTTTGGTCCGACGTCATAAATAGAAGAGGTTTGTACCGAGTTTTTAATTACAGGGAAAGTTTAATTGAGAGTACAGTATGGCATTATTTCAGTATTAGTTCGGTCATTATAGAAGTATTTCATTATTCGTGCAGTCATTTCGTTTAAAAGTTAAGTAACGCCGCGATAATTTTTATATATATTTTGAGCTACGGAAAGAGAGTAATATGTGTAAAAATCAGATTTTTATATACCGGGTGTCCCACGAAGAGGTTACTATTTTTCAATTAATATGCTGGACGTATCGCACACTCTACAGACTGGAAACTTTACAGTTATAATAAATAGATATGTACAAAAAGTACCCTCGAGTTCCATTTGCTAAACAAAATGGCGGAATAAGAGAATAATATAAAGAATTAATAATAATATTTTGGATAAAACTACTTATATTTGCAATGGCACAAAAATTACGCATATATTGTTCTCTTTTGAAACCTATATGAACCTACGGGTCCCAAATTTACGGTTCAACAAAACCGTATGTATATTTAGATTTTAATTAAGTTATATTTATTTTTTCATGTATCTAAATTTTGTCATTTAGTATTTGTTTATTATTATTTAATATCATTAAAGTATTATTAAGTTATTATAAAATTAATATATCAGTTATTTTTCTTTATCCTACATTGGATGAAAATTTGCATATTCACAATTATTCATTCCGCACCACATATCTTTGGACATAATATTTTAATATTTTTATTTTATGTTATCACCATATTTATAACGGTACAATGTTAATATTATTAAACTTATTAATTAAACTTTTTTAATTATTAACGTTTCTCGTATATATGATGAAAGTGATACCCTAGCGGTTTTTCTTGAATATATCTACATAATTTTACTTGTAGGAGTTCAAGTTGCAGGACTTTCCAATCAAATTAAAGTACATAAGTACTTGCTACAAAATTGTTTAATTCTGATTAAATTATATTGTATATAATGTATTATATGTATGTTGTTGACTGATATGTTATATTGTCTGTTTCAGTGTAACGCGGCAGTGGGCGTAAAAGCGTTTTTCGATATGATGCATGACGGCCCACATAAAGTAATGCTTTTTGGAGCTGCCTGTACTCAGGTTACGGATCCTATCGCCAAAGCATCTAAGCACTGGCATCTTACACAGGTAAGAATTTGCATTACTGTTATTTATGTAGTTTAAATCTACAACGTATCTTATTATACCAGGGTCATTCGGAAAGTAAAGAACGTTTTGATACGACAAGCCGCACAGTCCCCCGACCCCCTTCCACTCACCTTGGGTCAGTATGACGCTAACAGCGAGCCGATACAGACGTGTGTTGGTTATTTGTAAGTCAAAAATCTGGTGTGAAACACTCACACAACTTTCTCTTGCCAATATAAATAATTAACAATAAACCTAATATTAGTAATAAAACATTAGACATAAACAAAAAAACTAACCTTAATAAACATAACCTAATTTTAATCATGAGTGAATGACGCAAAATGAAAATCAACCTCAGTTTGGCTTCAAAATACAGAAAATCACTCTTTCACGCTAAACTAGGCTCTGTAGAGAAAAATTTTTTTAATAAAAGTTGCAGATCTTTTAATTTCCTATAAATTTGGTTATATACACTTTTGTCGTAAAATGCATACTAAGGCCAAAATCTTAAAAAAATCGATTTTTCACACGTTTTCGTGAGAAAAAATCAAAAAATCGCTAATTACTGCTAAACTAAGCGTCATACAAAAAAATGTTTGAAACAGAAGTTGTAGGTTTTTAAATTCTCTACAACTTTTATTATATAAGTTTTTGCGCTAAAATTTATATTAAAGCCGTAATCTTAAAAAAACAACGTTTTTACGTGAAAACAGCCTCACCGAGAATTTCAGCAAACATGGCGCCTACCCTATCTTGTAGAGAATAAAAAATTGAGTAAAATAGGCGATTTTAAAAAAAAATCGTAAGACCAGTTTTTGAGAAAATCGCAAAAAACTGAAAAATTATACGAATAAACTACTACTTCCGGTTGACCGATTTTGATGAAAATGTTCGTGTCGCGTCCGGTAGTGGTATGTAACTTAAGTTTCAAGTTTCAAGTTCGTACGATGTTCCGTTCTTGAGATATTCTGTTCACACACACACACACACACACACGCACACACACACACACACACACACACACACACACACACACAGACACACACACAGACCAATCGCTAAAAACATGTTTTTTGGGTTCAGGGGGTCTGAAAACGTATAGATCCGGTGAAAACTCGATTTCGAAAAATCGACATGAAAACAATAAGTTACTTTCCTTCCTATATATTCATATAGGCAAGAGAAAGTAAAAATGTGTGACAAAATTAACGTTCCCGCCATGTGTGAGGTTCGTAGGGTAATAGGTTTTTGTAATGGTTAAGGAATGCGAACTATCAAAATTTACAGATACATAACGGAGGTTTTATAGCCATAACAGGCAGGTGAAGTGTTAAATTATTTGCACTCGATCTACTAATTCCAGGGCTACAAAACATAGTTCTAATTCGTATTACATGGTTAACCAATTACATGGCTGAAGCGTTTAAAAAGAGAAAAGGTAGAGCTGCAAAAGTCAGATACTAATCAGAGTTATCTCCTCTGTGAGTAATAAATTTCATTATACAGCCAGACCCTATGGTAAATAAAATAAAGGTGTCATTGCAGGGTGCAAAGTAAATGCTTTTCGGTCAAATAGTTATCGAGTTACACGCCTCTAAACGCATGAAATTTGTTGCAGTAGCAAAAAAACCAGGTCTTTTTGCCTTCCAACCTCGTATGGCAATTTTTAAACAGCATTAAAAATATAAGACTATTAACGGTCAACGTTGAATAAAATGAGCTAAATTTTGATGTAAAATATGTTAAAATCCGACACATAGTTTTGGAGATACAAGGGTTCAAACTCGGGTGTCTATGATTATGAAACCGATAGTAATTTTGATAATAGACCAATGAAGAGGCCTATCCGTATTATTTCTGATGATGATGATTTATTAATTTATTAGTTTTACTCGATTATTTTAATAATTGCTTCGTTTTATAAATATTCAGTTTTGTATTTTGATTTTAATATATAATGGTTTGTAATGTCTGGAAAGTAGGTTACAGCCGAGTTACAAGTAGGTTAACTATATTTTATATTATTCTCGACATACTCTTCAATATTTTCATCATATCTCCGTAAAACTTTTTTTTATTTTCAACTCATAAATAGTAATAAGATAGCTTGGGTTAAAGACGGTACCCAAACAAAATCAACTAAACGTTAGACATGCTTGGGGTTATATGTTACATGAATCGAATGTGATTATAATATATTAAACCAACCCATTTGTCTGGATCGATTCTACAACGGGAAATTTTTATCCATTATTCAAGTTTTAGCATTAGATGATAAACATTTTTAATACCTTATTTTATGTAATTTTTCAACTATTCAATAACAACCAGTAAAAAACGATGATAACATTTTTACAAAACCGAACAGAATTTCATTTGCTTTAAGGACAACGTTTTGAGATAATTTTCCATAAAATAAAATAACTTGCACTCGATTTGCTAGATCCAGGGCTACAAAAAATATAGTTCTGTTTCTTATCACATGGTCAGCTAATTATATGACTGAAGCATTTAAAAAAAGAAAAGGTAGATGTGCACAAGATACTAGTCAGAGTTATACCCTCTGAGAGTAATGAATTTCATTATACAGCCAGACCTTGTGGTAAATGAACTGAAGGTGTCACTTGCTTGGGGAAAATTATATGCTTTTCAGAGATCCTGGCACGCTGATAAGCATACTTTTCCACTCAGCGAGGAACACAATTTTGAACCACCTCACGTTTCATTTTACTTAGTGTAAACACTCTACAGGTTCAAACCAGCTTTTCGGTTGATGATCTAAACAGCAACTAAAATTTCATTTAATTTTAATTCAGTATGTTTGTACTTAATCGGAGTTATAATCGTAGTGTTCTTTATCAGATTCGTTGATTGCTTATTACGGAATCATTATCATTATTTTGAAGTTTTACCGTGTGCATTAGCAGCAATTCCAAAACAGTCAGACGTAAAAGCACAAAAGAAAAATTTTGAAGTTTATCTTTCTACCTACCGTATTCTTTCTAAAGTCGAAACACAGTATTTGTGAAATGATTTTCGTTTTGCGTCTTTCAATCATGATTAAAATTAGGTTATGTTTCTTGAGGTTAGTTTTTTTGTTTATTTCTAATATTAGGTTATATTATTGTTCATTATTTGCATTGGCAAGAGGAAGTCGTGTGAGTGTTTCACACCAGATTTTTTTTTTTACGTTTTGAAATACCCAGTTCTGATGTATTGTAGAAAACGGCTCTAGAAAATTCAGTTCTGCTTGAAAGAGAAAGTGTTTGCGAGGGTAACTTTTTGATGGATATTTCTTCCATTAAATAGTCACTCAGACAGAAGAATGCCGTCTACACTTCTTCTGTGAGTACCTTCGGAGGTCGTTGATCATAATATCAATTTTTACTTTTGACGCTGCTGCTCTACATAATTTCACAGAAGAGCAATGACACAAATGTCGCAGGTTTTGTTAACCGGGATGTTATTCATCTTCCTGCACTTGGCCTACTCTTTCCTGCTATTTCTCCCTCTAGAAACAACTACAGCAGGATTTCTTTACGAACAACATTCTAAATAGACTATCAGTTTTAGTCTTTTTATATAGTACCTGTTAATTAGTTTTCGTTTCATACTTATCTGATTTGAGACTTTCCCATTTGTGCTTTTATATGTCCATGATATCCTTGACATATGTCGACGAATCCATAATTAAAAGGTTTGAAGCAACCAAAAATATTCCATACAGAGTAACAGAACAGATGTCGCATCCTATAAAGACGATTCAAACTTTTATATTTAGATCTGTGGTACATAAAAAATACCTTTTTAAATTGATTCAGTTCCTCCATTTTTATTTCAATTCCGGCTTTATAAACTTGCCTTAATAATTCCCTAAAAAAGGATAGAACAGATGTCACATCTTATGAATCCGATTCAAACTCTATATTTAGATCACCGATTCATAAAAATTGCTTAATTTTTATGAAAGCCGCTTTCATAAATTTATTCAATTCGATTCCGCCTTCGTAATTTATACCTGTGCTTTTATTTCTGGTCTTTGATTTTTTTTTCTCATACGCGTTGTCCCCAAAAATCATACAACAGGATGTGCTAAAAAACGATGAATCCTGTTTTTTTAATTACAACACACACGCTCAGCCCTTGAATTGTAATGCACCGTTATCTTTAAATTAAGGAACGATCGAATTGTTTTATGTAACTATCATTTTTACTTTATAAAAAGGCGCATAAAGTGAGGTTATTGTGATCAATTCTTCATGGGTGGATTAATCCATGTGCTGTCTCCAACTTTGGCTATAATCCTTTGTATTTTCGTTCATGTTGCAAATATCAATCATTCTCCACTGTTTGTATTAGCAGAAAATGTAAACGTTCAGACGTAAAACAAAATAAAATAAATATGTAAATACCCAATTGTAACTTAATTCCTCATTCCTTATTCTGTCCAAGCATGCCACACACCTTAAGATCGGTTCATATCATCATGCACCAATCGTTTCCGTAACAAAGCGTTTCCAACACAACATTTGAGCTGTCATTCATATCATCAGACAAAATCCGGCACTGTAAGCCAAAATGTTCGGTAATAACCTAGTGTAAACAGTTGTAAGTATCTTTTTTAAGTGTCAGAATGTTAGGTTTGACTACTGAACATTTTTGTATGATATCAATTTTATTAGAAGAAGATGACGAAGAAAACAATCAACGTAAACGTAAGAGGTTTTCCACACATAAAATGTTCAAAACTAGAAAGGTTTAGGGAGATTATTGGATTTAATATAAAAAACTGATCGACGACGAAAAAAAGTTTTTCCAATACTTTCGTATGTCTCAGTTTCAGTTATATCTTTTTATCTTATCAGTTTAGTTATATTGTTTGTCTTGTAAATCATACAGAAATACTCGCAAACTAGCTCTATTAGTTTTTCGTTATCCATTGTAGTAACAAAATGCACAAAATATCTTCTCACGAAAGACAACTGAACCTGCACAATAGCTAATTCATACTAACCGTATCAATGCGTTCCGACACGTTCAGCTTCCGGCAAATATTGCCCCCGACAATTCTGTACGTTGACGGAATGTGCCGCATCGTAACGTAACGTATACGATGCGTATTCGCTGCGCTTGATACGATTCGTAACGCTTGATATGAATGCTCTCATTTACAAAGCATGAAAGAATATTTATATTGTAGGAAACGCTCCGTCACGGAAACGATTAGTGCATGATGATATGAACTGACCTGAAGTCCATCGCAGAAAACTCATCTCTGCCGTCTGGATTCTCTGCTTTTGGGTTTTTGTTGTTGTCCATGCCTCACTTTCGGACAGAATAACTGGAGCTACCATAAATTTATAGAACTGTAGTTTTGTGACTCTTCTCGTTCTATTTCCCAAAGTTCTGCTTATAGTTCCGCATATCTTCTGGAATTTGCTCAATATCTGCTCTACATCCAAATCAGAATCAAATCCCGCGTCACACCGTAAACAACGTAAGTGAGATACTCTCTCCATACCGGTATTACCCACAAAGATTTTGAACGAACGGGATATTTGCCCCTAAAAGCCATTATTTTGAAAAAATAATTATCATTATAATTTTTTAGTCAAAATCTTTACACAGTTTGTGCAACACATGGACCGCCCGAATAAATAAATATAAATACAGAAATATTGTATAATCTATATATATAAAATTAATAAAAATACAGGGAGATATTCATAAGCGATCGCGTAGAAATGTTTTAATTGAAATATTTAGAGCGTATTCATGATTGGAAAATCGTATTAAGGGAATGGGAGGTGCCAGATTTTTATGCGTACCTTTGGGCGGAGGAGATGGTTTGCCTAAGGATCCACAACACTGTACATATCGTTGTCCTAAGATTAATTTTTCATTAAAATTTATGAAAAAGTCATATTTAATGTAATATTTTCCTTAAGCTTATTTTTTCTAAACTTTTTACTCGAGGGGAGTAGTTTTTCATTTCCATAAACCATCTAAGAGAGTTTTTTTTAACTTCCATTAAAAATATATTCATTTTTAAAATGTATCTCTACAAGTGTGCGCGTGTGTGGGTGTTTTTAATGCACAACTAATTTTTCAAAGGCTAATTTTTGTAAAGCCGCGTGTGGGTAGGTAAGGGGAATTGCTACAGCAAAATGAAACAGTAATTCTTTAATCTTTCTGACTTATAAACGTCACAAAAGTAAAGAGCACACAAAAAGTCCATGTCATATCTTTTGACATAAATACTTAACTGCTTGTGTTAACAAAAATATACATTCTATGAATTAAAATATTTATGTAAACTAAATTGGAATGTATAAAATTTTCTGCTCCAATTTACCTTAATTAAAAAATAATTATAGAATATTTTAAAATATGTTTACAATTAAATATTTTGCTTTATTAAGTAAAAATTAATTGCAATTTTTTTGCTTCAAATAAGCTATCTTGTTGAGTGAAATATTAGTTTTCGTGTTTGTTACATTATTACTTTTTTCTCTTTGTAGAACTAGCGTGATTCTTACTGAGCTGTTCATATTGTTCAATTATATGGTAGCGTCTCCACCATTTCTATGGAATTTAATTTAATGTCATTTTCATTTTGAAGTAAAAGAAATGAAAATATGTTTTATCTTTTCAAAAATATTTCATTTTTTTAATTCCAGTTGCGCTACAACTCAATCATTTGTACGAGTTTGATTATAATTTATTCTGAATTGTGGTTTCGGTTTTGTTTTTGTCTCTTTGCAGCGCAGGAAACTTACTGAAAGTATTTTGATGTTTTATAACAGTTTTAAAAATAAAAGTGTTAAAAACTTATTATACTCTCTAAGGAATGGTCGACGTGGGTCTGTACAAGACTACACCTCATTTACACATCATACACATCATCCTCATCTCATTGGGTCATGGGGTTGCTTATTGTTCTGAATTGAACAGATTGCAACGTACACATATTAGGAATTAAAAAAAAATTATTCTTCTACTTCTATATTTGGAAAGCTTCAGCAAAGTAGTAAATGAATATTATTTTAACTTGAAATCACGATATTTCATAAATTTAGTGTTAAGGGGTACCTCAATCCAATTTTGGTGAAAATTTTTAAATTTTTTTGTTGAATTATATTCTACTAGGTTTTTTTAATTAAATTTAAGATATAATTTATTAAAATATGTTGAGTACTGTTTGATATGGGTCAATTTCTATACATTAGTATCATGATCAAATAAAGCAACATTTAGTGTTCATTGTTTTTGGAAATACATTTTAAAATGCGTTTTACCGAAAAGTTTCTTTTTAATTCAAAAGACTTGTTTTCTCAGGAACGGGGAAAGATGTCTCTTGAAATGTTGTATGCAAATCACTGGATATGTTTTACAACTTATTAACACAAAGGTTTGTCAGTTTCTCAGTTATTACTTATTTTTAATGTGAAATATGAAATACACAGTGGGTATTTCGGCAATTTTTTTCCTTTTTTAAAATGATCGTACCAACAAACGACTTTGTTTAAAATGATAAAACGTATTGATAAATACGAGATGTGGCTATTAAATAACCAGACTGACGTAAAAAAATTTATTTTTATTTTATACATAATCACTTATTGTCGCCTTTAACTTCACTCCTTCTCTATCCCTGCAACGCTACATGCGAATTTTCCATTGTTGGAAACAGTGCTGGAAGTCATCTTCTGTCAGCTCCTTCAGGATACGTGCCGCTTTCTCTTTTACAGCTTCCATAAACTAAAATCTTGTCCCTTTTAATGCAGGTTTCACCTTACAGAATAGGTAGAAGTCACATGGTACAAGATCTGGTGAATAAGGTGGATGTTCCAACACTTAGATGGTGTACTTGGCTAGGAACCTCTTGACATAAGACAATGCGCCAGCTCATTCCGCGTTATATTATAACGCGGAATGAGCTGGCGCATTGTCTCGGTGGAGAACCCATGATTTGTCCTTTCACATTTCGGGGCGGTTTTCCTTACTCTTTGACGTAGTTTAAAAAGTACCTCAAGGTAGTAATATTGATTAATTGTTTGACCTTCAGGAACCCAGGGAAAGTACACAAATATATAAAGAAAACAATCATCATTTCTTTAAATTTTGACTTGCTCATTCGAGCTTTTTTGGCTCTCGGTGAAGTTCGGCTCTTCCAGTGCATGGATTGGCGTTTCGTTTCCGGGTCATAAGTAAAAAACCACGTTTCATCACGTGTTATTATCTTCTACCTGTTTCCTAAGGTGAAACCTGCATTAAAAGGGACAAAATTTGAGTCTATGGAAGCTGTAAAAGAGAAAGTGGCACGTGCTCTGAAGGAGCTGACGGAAGATGACTTCCAGCACTGTTTCCAACAATGGAAAATTCACATGGAGCGTTGTAGGAATAGAGAAGAAGTGTATATTGAAGGTGACAGTAAGTGATAATGTATTGTGACATTTATCGCTAAGGTCTGTTTCGGGATCTAGGTTATTAAATAATTAATACACTAAAGTTTACAATTACAAATATTTATTACACTAAAAGATTTTCAAAATAAATAATAAACTAATTATAATGAAGTAATATAATAAATAACTTAATGATTTACTTAAAATAAATAATAAACAATAAATAACTTAATAATTTACTTAGCACTACTTACAATCAATTTTATAGAATACACATACAAAATGAAACTGAATACACAAACACTGAATTTAATACAGATACACATTAACTTTTCACACTGCACACACAAAGACAGTATAACAATCGTTGACCAACACAGTGCTCTGAGCGCGTTTGCACTACACCCGATAGCCACTCGTCAAAGATCAAACGAATACTAACTCACTGACCACGCTCGGGGGTCTATTTATGTACGGGGGGTTCAAAGAGACTTCTCGAACGACACAGAGATTCGATGAATAATCTTTTTTTATTAGTTCTCGAAAAGTCATAACTGATGAACTGATGTAAACAGGTAACAATAGATCTATTGTAGAAAGTGTTACAGGTCGACCTTTTCATAAATAGTTGTACACAAAAACACAATAGCGCAGTTCTTTCAAACAACTTTCATGAATAGGTATGTATCCCTTTATAGCCACCCTATTGTTACTTTTCTACTCTATTATCTACTCTTTACCATTTCATGAACATTTTACCATTTTACTAGAAACTTCGCGACCATGCCTTCTTCGATATTGTCACAGTATAAAATATTTTACAACGCCAGTCTCGTTATTTAATAGCCACACCTCGTATGTACTAAAAATGTGGAGTAATTATCTTTAACGTTCTTCTTAATTATTACACATATAATTTTTTTTGAGTTTAAAGCTAGAATAAAATTTCTTGAAAGGAACGTTTTATTCATTTTATTAGTTATGTAGAAACGACAACTGAAAAGATTCGTAGAGGACCTACCCTCTAAAAACAAAACTTTTCTTAACGTATTTTACGGGGTTAGTCAAACATGTGAAACATTGTGTTCTAAGATAATTAGATTAAAGTAAAATAGAAAAGCTTTAAAATAAAATAATCTTTAATTAAAACTTAATTCCCGGAATTAGTAGAATCGGAATTATTATCATGATTATTAATGTTACTATATGAAGAAAGTTAAGTCTTCAATTAATTTTGCGTTAATTTTAACGAAGAGAATTATCACAATGATGTACCAATTAAAATATTCATGGTAACAATTTAATTACTTACAATATCGGCAAGATTAAAAACTATATTTCGGAAGTTAAATTAAATCTTAAAATGAAAATATAAGTTAGCAAATGAATAAAATAAACAAAGTAAAGTTAAAGTTTACTAAACAAAGTTTAGGGAAGCATTAAATTTACATTTGAAAGTGAAGAATATTATATTATTTTCTGGAAAGTTTCTTTAAGTTCGCTTACTTTTTTATTATGTATACAATAAAAGCACATTTTATCTAAACGAATGAAAAGCGTATTTACAAATTGTACTAATATTTTTTCAAGACTGACAGACGAGAAGAAATTATATTTCACTGAGTTGCTGTTTACTTTTAAATGTTATATTTCCTTTTATTTAATATTGCTTTGTATTCTTAATTTTGACAGCATTTGTGAAAACCGTACCAATCAAATTTATTTAAATTAATTTTAAAAATATTATATTGCCTACTCTGTTTATCCGAAATTTATTATAAACAGAATGTAGTCCTAATTAGTAAAACTCTGAATTATTATTATTGCTGATAGTCATTGGCCATAACAGGCAGGTAGAGCGTTTAATTTTTTACACTCGATCTGCTAGTTCCAGGGCTACAAAAAATAGTTCTGTTTCTTTTCACATGGTCAGCCAGTTATATGAGTGAAAAATATTTAAGAATAGAAGAGGTAGAAGTGTAAAAGACACTAGTCAGAGTTGACTCCTCTGAGAACAATGAATGTCATTATACATTAAATGAAGTTGTTATTTTCAGGGTGGAAAGTAGATACTTTTCGGACTTTTCATGCCGATAAGTATAGGTTACTTTTTCACTCGGTGACAAAGGCAATAATGAACCACCTCACCTTTCGTTTTACTTAGTAAAGCCTCCAAAGTTTCAAACCAGCCTTTCGGCGGATGACGTAAACAACGTTGATAGTCAAGGATGTCTTCGCAGCCCAGTGGTCAGTATGCTACTCTGCAAAGCGGTGGTCCCTGGTTGGATTCCCGGCCAGGGTCTGAAAATTATTACACGTTCAACCCTTCCCCTCCGACTTATTAACCTAAAACTCTCATTATCAAGATGTTGATGCGACTTTAAATATAAAGTGAAAAAAAAATCACTCACGACTTTCTCATGCCAATGTAAAAAACTACTAATTGTGACGAACAGTATAAATATGTAAAATTACTAACTGTCGGGTCCTCTAGTGGTACATATCTAATGTAAGTTTCAAGTTCAAACGATATTCCGTTCTTGAGATATTCTGTTTACAGACACACACAGACCAATCGCTAAAAACATATTTTTTGGATTCAGGGGGTCTGAAAACGTGTAGATCTGTTAAAAACTCGATTTCGAAAAATCGACATGAAAACAATACTTTCCTTCCTATATAATTTATTCATATAGGCAAAAGAAAGTAAAAATTAGCCATGTTAAAAATAATTCTAATTTTTAACACCCATTTTGTATCGAGTTCAAAAAACAAAATATGGAACAACCACTTATTGTCACTAATCTAATTTGTAGCAGAAATTTTCGTTCTATATAATAAATATATTCGTGTCACCGTGGGGTGAATTAACAGGATATCAAAGCAGGCGCTCTGCTATGCTCCAAAAGGTAAAAGAGATGTCGGTAGACCTAAAGAAGATGGAGATAGATGATAGTGTGTGAGTTCGGAACAGGCTGCAGGCTAATCCTTGGTTGGAAGAAGAAGAAGATTTATTAATTTTGATTAGAGATCTAATAAATTTCATAAAAACTAAGTAAATCGGTTTGTTAACATGAGTTTAATCGAATGAGACATTTTGAACCTCGAAATAAATTGTATTACATGTTAATATTTACCAAATACCAAATTTAACATCAATAATAATCTCATAGGCTTAAGGATGGATTGATTAAGCACATTGAGTACTATCGGACGCGAAACTAAGATGCTTGGTATTGATTCGCTTGTAATCCAATATAAGGAATTAGAACTGATGAGGTTGTAAACAGAGCCATGGTTGCTTCGCCTCGTCAAGTCTGCTTTTGCAAATAGAACGTATTGGTACTTTCCTCTCAAGCCATGTTTACAGAAATACGATAATTTGGCAAGACTAATCAAGAAAATAACCAATCAAATTATTCTACACTACAACATTGGCCTCTTTATACCTAATTTTTACTCTTTCTTGCCAAATATATTGTAAGAATAGTATTGTTTTCAAGTCGATTTTTTGAAATTGAGTTTTTCCCCGGATATACACGTTTCCAGACCCCCTGAATCTAAAAAAACATGTTTTTAGTGATTGGTTTGTTTGTGCGTGTGTTTGTGTATCTGTCAGTCTGTCTGTCTGTGTGTGTAAATAAAATTTCTCGAGAACGGAACATCGTACGAAGTTGAAACTTAAGTTAGGTAGGCTACTACTAGAAAATCAAAATCGGTCAACCGGAATCAGTACTTTATTCGTGTAATTTTTCACTTTTTTACGATTTTCTCAAAAACTGTCCTTACGATTTTTTGAATCACCTCATTTTTTTATGCATTACATTACATTTTTATGCTATACAAGATAGGGTAGGTGCCATGTCTGCAGAAATTCTTGAGGAGGCTGTACTCTCGTAGAATTTTGGTTTTTAGGTTAGTTTTTTGTTTATTTTTAATGTTTTATTCATTATTTACATTGGTAAGAAAAATCGTGTGAGCGTTTCACACGAGATTTCTGATCTTAAATGCTTCGTCATATGATTGCCTGACCAGGTTATAAGAAACAGAACAATATTTTGTAGCTCTAGAACTACCAGATCGAGTGAAAATAATTTTTATTATTTACTACGCAATGGATCCAGCCGTTTTAATACCTACTCATGATAAACTGTATTTCCCTTCTAAGATTATTTGATTATAATTATTATCCTACTTAAAATTATGGACCATCCTGCAGTTTATTTTTGATAAACACCGTGCTCCGTACATTTTGAATTACATTCACCGATAATGAATATGAAATCAATATGCTTTTCAATGTTCTTTACTCAGTAAATGCTTTATTCAACATCAATCAAATTACTGTCAACTACATTTTATCTCCATACTTAAAATTGAAGTATTGATTAATCAGTCCTAATGGAAGAAATACATTCCATTACTACTCATCAAAAAAAAAAAATTCTTCTATCACTGAGTTATCGATTTTGTTTATAGTCACATTTGGTGACATATAAAACGGGTTTGCAATCCGTTGACTGATCGACTATAGTAGTAGTGCTATTATTATTACTTTCTCTTGCCTATATGAATATATAGGAAGGAAAGTATTGTTTTCATGTCGATTTTTCGAAATCGAGTTTTCACTGGATCTACACGTTTTCAGACCCCTGAACCCAAAAAACATGTTTTTAGTGATTGGTGTGTGTGTGTGTGTGCGCGCGCGCGCGTGTGTGTGTGTGTGAACATAATATCTCAAGTACGGAACATCGTACGAACTTGAAACTTGAAACTTAAGTTACATACTACTACCGGACCCAACACGAACATTTTCATCAAAATCGGTCAACCGGAAGTAGTAGTTTATTCGTGTAATTTTTCACTTTTTTGTGATTTTCTCAAAAACTGGTGCTACGATTTTTTTAAAAATCGCCTGGTTTACAAAATTTTTATTCTCTACAAGATAGGGTAGGCGCCATGTTTGCTGAAATTCTTGGTGACGCTGTTTTCACGTAAAAACATTGTTTTCTTAAGATTACGGCTTTAAAATAAATGCATTTAAGCGCAAAAATGTATGAAATAAGAAATGTTAATAATTTAAAATCCTACAACTTTTATTTCAAACGTTCTTTTGTATAACGCTTAGTTTAGCGTAATTAGCAATTTTCTGTTTTTTTCTCACGAAAACTTATAAAAAATCTATTTTTTTAAGATTTCGGCCTTAGTATGAATTTTACGACAAAAGTGTATATAATCAAATGTACAGGAAATTAAAGATCTACAACTTTAATTTAGAGCATTTTTCTCTACAGAGCCTAGTTTAGCGTGAAAGAGTGATTTTCCGTATTTTTAAGGCAAACTGAGATCGATTTTAATTTTACGTCTTTCATATATGATTAAAATTAGGTTATGTTTATTTAGGTTATATTTTTTGTTTATGTCTAATGTTTTATTACTAATGTTAGGTTTATTGCTAATTATTTGCATTGGCAAGAAAAAGTTATGTGAGTGTTTCACACCAGATTTATTTTACTCATTGTATTTTTCGTTCAAACCGCTGTAGCTTCCAACTTTTAAAAGTTCATGTACAAATAATATCAAATATTAATTACGGAGCTGGTTTTATAAAAGAAAACAATAAAAAAGTAATCAATGGTGGTATTAGTACGCTTAATCTTTTATAACAGCTCCCTCACTTCATTCAAATGCCTTACGAATATAATTTGGTTGTCTTTATGGTTTGACCTATAATTTATAGCTATAACAATAGCTTAACTAACATAACTTACTGCTCAGGCAGGTGGACTTAAATTATTTCCATTCAATCTACTATAGTCGTTTGTACGTTCAGTTGACAGAATGGATCTTATGGGAATCGTTACTGCTATTAGCGCAACTAAAAATATCAATGAAAGGCATGTGGATGCGTATGTAAATACATTTTTTAAACGTTTATAAAACACGTATTTTATAAGGTAGAACTAAAATTCAATTTTGCTTAACAGAAAAAAATCATGTATTAAGTAAAATGTTTAATGAATTGTAAAAAATAAAAAAAAAACTGCAAATACATTTTCTTCTATTAACAGGGGTCAAAATGAATATCTTATCTATTTTACTGCAAACCTTTTAATGCCTTCTCCACATTCCTTCGTCAAACTTTCTAAACACTGCGTGATAAATGTAAACAAATGTTGCAATCGGTTTTTACAAATCTAAAAAAATTTTCACAGTACAGATATCGAAAAAATATTTCACATTTTTGGAGTCCACATAATATGAAGTTGAGTATAAAAATAAAATTTATAGTGTTAATTATTATTAATTAATAGTCATATAGACTACTCATTATTATAAAGGTTTGTTATGGATGGGGCGCGCAGGAGGGAATGTTTTTGGTTATAATGGAATTGATTGATCTACAAAGCCGATGCATCTGCTCTTGCTAGTAGCAGTCAGAGCCCCATAAGAAATTCATGGTCCTATAATGCTCCGTTGCGTCAACTGAACGTGCAAACGACTATAGTTCCAGGGCTACAAAAAATAGTTTTGTTTCTAATCATATGGTCAGCCAATTAGTGTATATAATTGAAGCATTTAAGAACAGAAGAGGTATCGGTGTAAAAGACACTAGTCAGAGTTAATTTTGAGAGTAATGAATTTCATTATATAGCTAAACCGTGGTAAATGAAGTGAAAGAGTCATTTGCAGCGTGGAAAGTAGTTGTTTTCACAGGACCGAGCATGCTGATAAGCATAATTTTCCACTCGTGGAAGGCATGGTAAACCATGCTCGTTTTACTTAGTACAGCTTCTAGAGGTTCAAACCAGCCTTTTGGCTGATGACCTGAACAAAAAATGGTCTTATATTATGAAATAAAATAACAGCTGATATACCGTCGTGGACAGAATTAAAGCATCACTTTAAAAGATTTTAAATGGTTTCACTGTATCTAGATGAAGTAGGTATTAACCGTATAATCTAGCCAACTAATAACCCAAACTTAAATCTAATTAATTGAGCACATTTTGGTTACGCTTAAAAAAAGAGTTCGTCCACGTAATACAGTATTTCTTCAAAAGATGCGTCATGTGGTCCCGGGTTCGATTCCCAGTCAGGTCTAGGATTTTTTCATCACTCATATTCATTGTCATCATTATCCACCGTCTTTATTACCAGAAAATGCAGAACAGTCAGACGTAAAACCAAAAAAAGCTGCGTCATGTGGCGAAAGAAGAATGGGAGAAAATCTACCATGAAGAAATTCAAAACTTGATTCAAAGAATGCTGAGACGGGTGTTAGCTGTAATTAAGGCAAGAGAGGGTTGTACTTGTTACTAAATTACTAATTCATTATAGATCACATAATAATCATTTACTTTTAATTTTTTCCATTACTTATGAACTAAATATGGAAAACTTTCATTTAATACTGTAAGTAACCCTTCGGTTTTTGTCAAATAAACCTTTCTTTTTTTAAAGCTAATTTATCTTATTTTTTCATTAAATTACCATAAATCAAATTTACAACTCTAATTTATTTTTAAAAATATTAAATATTGCCTAAAATTATGAAACAATGAATAACAGTAACAGAAATAAACCTGGCATATTGAAGATTTTTTTTAACTTAGCCCAAAATTGTACATGCGTTAATTTTGTTCAGGACTTAAGTAAGGAAATTGAAATTTAAAAGAATAAAACGAATACACAATATTTTCCTAAAAAGATTAATAAAAAATGTATTTAAATAATTTTTTAAACTATTGGAATTGAAGAACCAAAGGTTTTATTGTAGGTAAATACCTTCCTAAAATATGATTCTTGATCCATCTGCTTTGTTACAAATTGTATTGCTTTACGAGGACGACGGATTATATATACCTTCCTAAAATATGATTCTTAATTAAATACCTTCCTAAAATATGATTCTTGATCCATCTGCTTTGTTACAAATTGTATTGCTTTACGAGGACGACGGATTATATGCACATAATCTAGAGCTATATTCACATAATTTAATAAACAAAATTTTTTATGCCAGGATAACTCTTCGCAGATTCCTGCGAATAGTTTAAGGGATGCTCGAGATTGGATAAAGTGCGGAGTGTGGATATATGGAAGGAGGTCCAAGTCTACTGCCTGAATGAGAAGATTGAGGGGTATCGCGGGCGATGGAGGGGACACCTGGACAGAATGCCGGACCACAGAATACCCTTCTCCCCCCCCCCAAGTATACCGTTATGTGCCGGTTGGGCGGAAAGATGTGGGATGACCTCGGAAAAACGGATATAAGCTAAGAGTTTCAAGTTTTTGAGTACGGAAAAGGCGACTGCCTAAGCCTTGAAGGAAGAAGAAATAATTTTTATTTTATGTTTATACTAACAGTAGTACAATCTTACAATTAATCATCATAAATTAAATTTATGAAATATTTAGGACCTACCTACTTTTCTCACACAACACTATGAAATATTCTTGAGATTAAACGTAAGCTAGTAATAGGTCCCTAGACATTAATTCAAGGCCTTCAAGATGAAATTTCATATTCCCGGGTAGATACATGTTGTTAACTAAATTTGAACTTGTTAAACTTAATGGTCCAACTTCAATCTAGTTTTTTAATCTTTAAAATTGTCAAATTAATTCCCTTTTCTCCATGTAGACCTACTTCTAAATAAATTGTTATATTAATTACTTAAAATGATATTCTACATGCAGTATATTTTATGAAATATATGCGTACGATGAACATTGGGTTACTTTACTACAAGCGACTTAGAACTACTAAAAGGGTATCTTTCTCTCAACTTAATCGGAAATTAAGCGCACTGAAAAGGGATTAAATAGGCGTTATACAAGCTTAAACTACGGTCTTATGGTTAAAATGGACTTTCAAGGCTTAACTAAAATAAGTGAACCGTTGTTCTCCTTAACAACACATTTTAATTCACAGTTTATATTATGTATTTAAATTAATTATATTAAATCAATTAATCCGTAAAGGATAAACTCATCCAATTTTATAAGAGTAGTATATTCTTATATGTATCGTATTTAGTTGACAAAAGTTAAGACAAATTCAGATAATTAATTAACTATTGCACTTCAATGAAACTCCTGTATTAATAATAATTTCATAGTATTTCTGATTAAACCGTTATTATCGTATCTCTTGATCAATCTGACGATGAAATATTTATATTGATGTTAAAAATGATATAAAGATCTTTCTGTGTTACTTAATTTGTTTAGCTGTTTAGCTATTACAATCTAGATCATTTTTTCTGTCATTAGTAAGATTCTGGAGCCTAAAAACCCTTGAATATGTAATTACGTATAATGTAAAGACAAGAGATCATTAGTGTTGAGACTGTTTTGAACCTTTAGAGTTTATTAAGTAAAACGAGGTGTGCTGTGGTTAAAATGTCTGCTCACTGAGCAGAAAATTATGCTTATCAGCATGCCGGGCTCTCTAAAAAGCATCTACTTTCCACCCTGCAAATGACACCTTGACTTCATTCACTACAGGGCTGTATAATCAAATTCATTACTCTCAGAAGAGATAACTCTGATTAGTGTCTTTTGCACCTTTACTTCTTCTGTTCTTAAATGATTCAATCATGTAGTTGGCTGATCACGTGATGAGAAACAGAACTATTTTTTTGTAGCCCTGGAACTAGTAGATCGAGGTTAAATAATTTAAAACTTACCTGCTAGTTATGGGCAAAATCTAAGTATTTTAGAACAAATAACAAAATCAATAATATGCATATTTCTACTGTATTTCAAACTAGTTTCGACTGATATTCCGAGAGTTTAATTCAAAAGCAATCCGTTATCTTGTTACAATCCACTTAATTTCATACATTAAACAATTTTCCCATTGTAACTGTTACTATTATGTTCTTCTTCTTCTTCTTACAATCAAGTATTAGGCGTAAGCCTGTTCCGAACTCACAAACCATCCTGTTCAATTACACAAACACATGACAATCCAACCCGTACATCTCAACTACTGCCACCTTCTTCGAGGTCTTCCCACCTCCATTCTTCCAACTGAACATATTCCGTCACTTTTAAAGGTATTCTCTCCTTTGGTATCCGTTCCTAATGTTGCCTCCATTGATTCCGGTTCTCATCCACTTTTTTATTTAAGCTAAATACACCCAACTCAGACCTAATTTCCTCGTTATGTATTAGATCCAGCCTCGAGTACCCCTTCACCCTTCTTAAAAACCTCATTTCAGCTGCTTGGATCCTACTTTCTTGGCGTTTTGTAGGAACCCATGACTCACTTTCATAAAGAAGGACTGAGGCTGCCATTACCTTGTGGAACTTCACTACCGTCTCTGTTCTAGCTCTGTTACCCAGTGTCCTATTAATGATACCACAAATAGGAAACCACAAATTGAAATTTATTTATTTTATTTTCGACATCCAAGTCCATATAAAAGCTTACATCACAGCCCTGATAGTCACTATTATAATGTCTTTATGCAGTCGAACTTCGGTATAACGAAATCGAGAATCCTGGGGAAAAATTCATTAAATCGATGTATTCGTTAAACCGAAGTAACAACAATTTCCACGCTAATTTTCATTACCGAATTTATTCACGTTGTATGATGAATTAAATACAATTGATTTTCTTAATAGACACGTCTTAACTAGTAAATTAATTTTTTTATAGATCATGTTTTACGTAATTACGGTTAATGTAGTACAAAAAGTACGTATTGATTTCAAGTAGGAATTTACCTCGTACATAGATCTTGGCTATAATTAAAAGCATCTGAAACTCATTTGTAGCTTAATACTGCATTTTTATTTTTAGTACATATTTCTTCAAAACACTAACATAATAGAATAATACACTAACTTTAACTAAATCGTTTATAAAAACACTAATCCTAAATGCATTCTTTAGTTTTTTGTATTGACAGGTATTGGTTGGAATATTTAATTTCAGTAATTTTAATGTTAATTTGCGTCTTGAAAAAGTGAGTAATTTTCCGTTGTTCTTGTGTTTGAATAAAGCAATACTTTCAAAAAAGGTTTCCAAATTTATTTAAATTTTCAAAAATACTGTCAGACGCTTCATCCTTAACCTCTATCCCAAGCCTAATTATTTAAAATGACTGTACAGCCTCGTCGTTGGTAGGTTTTCTCTCCTGCTGCTGGTCTTCGCAATTTTCATCATCTCTTTCTTCTTCATCATCCCGGTTAGCGGACTTACTAACACCATGAAGTATGTCGTCAACGTTCGTAAAATCACTGACAGTAATCTGTTCATCAACCGTGATAAAATTCTCTAGAGTAATTTCATTACTGACGTTTCTAGTTGACGGAAATCAAAAGAATCTACCTTAAAACTGACAGATAAATCATAATACAGCGTGTCACTTCGTACTTTTTGCATTACACTGTTTCGTTATATCAAGGTACTTATACGTTAAATCGAGGTAAATTTTCATGTAGTTTAATTATAATGTCACGGTGCAGTAAAAAAATTGTATAATCAAGGTTTTCGTTAAATCGAAGTTAGACTGTATTAAAAATTTTTTTTAATTAATACCGGATTTATTTTTTCGGAGTAGTTATTAAGTAATTCAAAATATTTATAGCTTTGGAAAACGCTTTACGGCAACGAAAGGTTATCTAAGAAAATGAAATTAAGTAATAATTTATTAAAGAATACAGTGTAAGAGAGATGAGATACTATTAGTTCGCTTATTTTAAATTCATTGTTTGTACCCAGTTTACACAAGTTATCAAGTCAGTTGGTAGGAATTCACTGACTCGTTTACGCTACCCGTTTTTCCACATGATTTTATTCTTTTGGCGTTTGTGCAATTCATAATCTTTTCAAACCTTTTTCTCCCTGTTTTTTAATGGAGTCATTATTTTTTATCGCTTCCATTCTAGTTATACACATTTTAACTCATTCGGTAACCACTCACTGGAACTATTCGCTGTTTTAAACCTAGTTTTATTAGATAAAATGATACTATCACATTTCCAAACAATTGTTATTGCCGTTTTAATGTTGTTTTTTTTAAGTTTTATACTTTTTCCAACGAATAATAAAATTGGTAGTTTTATAATTGGGTTTCAGAGTTTATCGATAAGTTGTTATCAGAAAGATACTAAAACCATTACCAGAGTAACCTAACATCAACGAATACGTTTTAAATATAATTTCTAGAAAATCCGTAATATTGTGTTACTATATTTTAGTTATGCCCATAACGAGCTGGTGGAGTGTTAAATTAATTGCACTCAATCTTTTGGTTCCGGGGCTACAAAAAACTTCTGTTTCTTATCATATAATCAACCAATTATATAACTGAACTATTTAAGAACAGAACAAGAGGTGGAGGTGTAAAAGACACTAGTCAGAGTTATCTCCTCTGAGAGTAATGGATTTCACTATACAGCCAAACCCTGTGGTAAAAGAAGTGAAGGTGGCATTTTAAGGGTGAAAAACGGGTGATTTTCGGAGGACCTGGCATGCTGATCAGCATACTCTTTGAACTCAATGAGAGAGGCAATAGTTAACCACCTCACTGCTCGTTTTTACTTAGTTAAACCTCTAGAGGTTCAAACCAGCTTTTCGGCTGTTGACCTAAACAACAGTAACATATTTCACTTACTTATATTTTGTTTCTGCCCATAACAGACAGGTGGAGTGTCAAATTATTTACACTCGATCTGTTAGTTGCAGGGCTAAAATAAATAGTTCTGTTTCTTATCACATGGTCAGCCAATTAAATGACTGAATCATTTAAGAACAGAAGAGGTAGAGGTGTAGAAGACACTAATCAGAGTTATCTCCTCTGAAAGTAATGAATTTCATTGTATAGCCAGACCCTGTGGTGAATGAAATGAAAGTGTCATTTGCAGAGTGGAAAATATGTGCTTTTTAGAGGGCCCGGCATGCTGATAAGCGTATTTTTCCACTCAGTGAGGAAGGCAATGGTAAACCATCTCACTCCTCGTTTTACGTAGTAAAACCTCTAGAGGTTCAAACCAACCTTTCGGCTGTTGACCTAAACAACATATTTTGTTTATTTTGAAGTTTAATATGTTTCGAAGAGGAAAATGTGCCTATTTGAAGTTATGGATTTACGAAAATATATAAAGCCGAATTCAATCTAACGTATTTTTTTTATTTATTTATTTCCTTTATTACCCTTCCAAAAGAGCAAAGCCCGTGCTTGGAGGAGGATTATTCTAAATACAAAAAGTACATAGCACAAAATAAAACTACAATACAACAATAATAGCACTGATAAAAAACAAAAAGAAAAAATAATTAATACCAATACTACATCACTTACCTAAAAAAAGCATGAAAACAATACTTCCCTTCCTAGATATTCATATAGGCAAGAGAAAGTAAAAATAAGTCACACAAAAGAAAAAATTATCAAAATAACATTACAAAACATGTAAGTATAAAATGAAAAATAAAAATAATTATAAAAAAACCGACAAAATACAAATGTAAATAAAAATTAAAACTTATGATAACAAAACTTAAATGTTAATAAATGAATACAAATTTCAGCAAAGTTATAAAATAGCATTAATATAATAGCCTATGTCAAAGAAACTTCTACCAATATACTTTACATTATTGTAGAGGAAAAAAATGAAAACAAAAATTACCCTTAACTACCTCCCTTAAATTTAACTATTTCTTCATACACAAATGCAACACAGAATACATAATAATAGCGCAATATCAGAAACAAAAAAGTAGTATAAATATACATATATAACTAACTACATACTTGCATACTTGCTCTCGTAGCTTTGTCATATATTTCGTCCGCCATATTTTTGGTCTTTCAATAACAAATGATAACCTATGAACATACAACCAGCTGATTACATCATAAAATATTGCATGTTAATGTTCTCTATAATCGATGTGTTCAGTAGGAGATGTGAGACACGAGTGAACTACTTCGGCTCTTATACGCATGTGCGCGTAATGTTTTTTGAACTGTTCCATTGATACAATCTGACAACGCTGGCAAACGTTTTGATTGGTCTAAATGCGTGAAACAGCAGAGTTCATCAACCGTGAAAAGCATTATAAATTGATTACTTAATGTTATTTTAAACGTAAAGCTTAAACTAAACTATAACCAAACTATGATCTTTGTTGTCTAACTATGATCAAACTATAATCAAAGTGATAGACAATTTAAAAATCTACAACTTTTGTTTCGAATATTTTTTTGTATAACGCTTTGTTTAGTGATTTTTTGGTTTTCTTTTCAAGAAAATCTGTAAAAAAACGATTTTTTTTAGATTTCACCCGCCGTAGTATCCATTTTAGACAAAAATGAATCTAATCAAACTTATAGGAAATTAAAAGATCTACAACTTTTTTATTTAGCGTACATTTTTCTCTACAGAGCCTAGTTTAGCTTCAAAAAGTGATTTTCCGTATTTTTAAGCCAAACTAAAATTTGTTTTTATTTTGCAACATTCACTCATGACTAAAAATAGGTTATGTTTTTTGAGATTAGTTTTTTGTTTATTTCTAATGTTAGGTTATATTGTTAATTATTTGCATTGGCAAGAGAAAGTCGATTGGGTGTTTCACACCAGATATCTTTGCTTAGAATCCCATTAGATGATTAAAACGCTGTTGGACCCACGATACATACAGTAAATTTAAATAAAATTATCTTTCTCTGTTTTCAATAATTTTACTAATTGTTTATAACAGTTGTTAATATATGTGCAAAACAGTATAGTTATAGATTTCTTTCCACGGTTTTCTAAATACGAGTAGTACTTGGCAGATGCTTTTAAAATTTATACTATTTGCGGAAAAGTTTTCGGTTACTATTTGCCAAGTTTTTATAAGTTAGCTCGTAGTTTATTTTCCTAAGTTTCATGTTAGTGCGTGTGCGTGTGCGTGTATTTTTTGCGGTAAAGCGGGTTTTCATATTGTGTACTGTTACGGGTCATGTTCATGTTAATATAAGTACCACCTCTCCATCACGATACAAGTTCAAACTTTGTACATCTTTCCCTCACATTGTATCCATCATCCCTCTTTCTCTTTTTTAGTATCATGCATACAAGATCAGTTCCCTGAACAAGGCAACTGTTGTGTTCGTTATTTAGTGCATATCAGGGAAAACATTTTCTCATGTACATTAATGTTTAAAGAGCTTTCAAATCGTTATAAAGTATACACCAACGTTCCTACCTCAATCTTTATGCTAGTAATATTATTATTACGAAAGTAAGACTGATGGATGATACATAACAGTACTTAACTACTTACCAAAATATCAAATACCTCTTTTTGAAGTTTTCCTAACGATAACAGATTATTATCATCAGTTACGTGGAATTTTGTACTTGAAATCATTTTTACTTTTTCTTGCTTATATGAATACCTACATAGGAAGTAAAGTAGGTATTGTTTTCATGTCGATTTTTCGAAATAGAGTTTTCACCAGATCTACAAGTTTTTAGACCCCCTGAACCCAAAAAACGTGTTTTTAGCGGTTGGTCTGTGTGTGAACAGCATATCTCAAGAACGGAACATCGTGCGAAGTCGAAACTTAAAACTTAAGTTAGATACCACTACTGGGCCCGACACGAACATTTTTATCAAATTCAGTCAACCGGAAGTAGTAGTTTATTTGTGTCATTTTTCACTTTTTTGCGATTTTCTCTAAAACGGCTCCTACGATTTTTTTTAAATCACCTCATTTACAAAATATTTTATGCTTTACAAGATAGGGTAGGCACCATATCTGCTAAAATTCTTGGGAGGTTGTTTTCTCGTGAAAAAGTTGTTTTTTAAAGATTGCTGCTTTAATATGCATTTTAGCGCACAAATGTATAAACAAAAGTTGTAAAGAATTTAAAATCCGACAAGTTGTAGTTCAAACATTTTTTTTTTATAACGCTTAGTTTAGCGGTAAATAGCAATTCTCTGTTTTTTTCTCGAAAGCGTGTAAAAAGTCGATTTTTAAAAGATTTTAGTCTTAGTAGTTTATGCATTTTACGACATAAGTGTATATAATCAAATTTATTGTAAATTAAAAGATCTACAACTTCTATTTCGAGCATTTTTCTCTATACAGCCTAGTTTAGCGTGAAAGAGTGATTATCCATATTTTTAAGCCAAACTGAGGTCGATTTTAATTTTGCGTCTTCCACTTATGATTAAAATTAGGTTATGTTTATTGAGGTTAGTTTTTTTATTTCTAATGTTTTATTGCTAATGTTAGGTTATATTGTTAATTATTTGAATTTGCAAGAGAAAGTTGTGTGTGTTTCACTTATACTTGAATTCATTGTTAAACTTCTAATTGCCAACGACATCTGGTTTCATTTACCGTCGTATGTCCTTCATAACAATTTAAAACTATAGGATTGGGGCTTTGCTTAATTGTAATTGCACTGTTGTAAAATAGTGTCTCATTGTTGAGGTTGGCAGCACTGTCAGATTTCCCTTTCTTCTTCAAAGCCAATCCATATGCAAAAGGCATTCTCGTGACCCACTATCTATATAATACATTTTTTATTGTATCTGTAGTCTGGCAACGAATTTCTTCCTGATCGCTTGTGAACCTCGGTATATTTTTATAAAATCTGTGTCATTTGCTAGCAGGTATGATTTGTTCGTCCATTTAGTGAACAGGTTAATATTTATAGACCTAGGACGAATGAAACGTACTAGCAAAATAAACAAATTTTATAAAAATAAATGTTTTGAATTAGTAAGTTATTTTGAATCAATTTTTTCTTGTCCTAAAGCGTAAATCTTCATTAAGAAATAGATCAACAAATTCTCAAGCAAAAAAATATTTTAAATGAAAACATCTAGAAGAGTATCCTCTTATTATTCCAAAATAATATTAAAGATGAGAGGTGCCCTTAATAAGGGATTTCTTTAGTCTTCCATCTTCTTCATTTGTCATTTAACCTGCATGATTCTTTGAGACGTTTGATGCCCTAGATTTCTTGGTACTTGTTACTTTAGAATATTTTTCCCATTTTTTTTCCTCCCATTTTGTAACTTTTTTAAACATATTAAGTCCAATTTATTTCTTCATTTTGTTTAAATTTTGTTTAAAATGTTTTTTGTTAAAGTTTTTCATTTTGTTTATTTTTTTTATAAAATAAAGTGTTATAAAATAAAATAAAGTTTTTATAAAATAAAGTGCTTTATAAATATTAAGAACATTTGATTAATACAGTGTGATCAGTTTTAAAGTACACCGTTATGTCATAAAATTAGTTTTAATCTTGTTTGTTATTTGTGTACTGACTTTAGGGCCTATATCAACTGACCTACAAAAAATTTGCCCACAACGGGCAGGTTGGGTGTTAAATTAATTGCGCTCGATCTTTTGGTTCTAGAGCTACAAAAAATAGTTCTGTTTCTTATCACATAGTCAGCCAATTATATGACTGAACTTTTTAAGAACAGAAGAGGTAGAGGTGTAGAAGACACTAATCAGAGTTATCTCCTCTGAAAGTAATGAATTTCATTATATAGCCAAACCCTGTGAATGAAGTGAAGGTGAAGGTGTAGTAAAGGTGTCATTTGCAGAGTGGAAAATATGTACTTTTCAGAGGGCCTGGTATGCTGATAAGCATACTTTTCCACTCAGTGAGGAAGACAAAGGTAAACCATCTCACTCCTCGTTCTACTTAGTAAAACCTCTACAGGTTCAAACCAGTCTTTCGGCTGATGAGCTAAACAACAGTAGCAGCTAGGCTTGGTCGAGCGAGAGACACTGTTTGGCATAACGGATCGTACTTTTAAACTGATCAATCTGTATAGATGATAAAAAACTGAAATTACTAGTTAAATTAACGAGTGAATCACTGATAAAGCAGTCGTATAATTTTAATATTGATATGAAATATTCTTGTTTCGTAGCATTTCGCCCCTTCCTTATTCAGTTACAAGAAATTAAAAAAAAGTAATATTTATATGTTGATTACAATAACACTGCGTTTATTAGAAAATTATAAATTTGTTGCTTAAAGTCGAACATCAGTTGTGTTTGGTAGTGGAGCTACGTACTTGAAACTACGACATGACTCGACGCCCAAACGTTTTCCTGATTTGACTCTCAAATAGGCGCGGAAGTCGAATCAGTAACCTACGGATTTGCGATCTAAACGTGTATTACTATACTAATCAATCAATCACTTCGTTTTCGTTTTTTTTTCTTTTGCAGTTACTTTATAATTGAATACTTATTTTCAACTAAATTATTCCCTGTTATTGAACATTACCACTTATATTTTCTAATATCAACTAAAATATATCAATTTTTTAAAAATATCGATCGTAAATTTTTAATTTATATTTTCTAACTTTATTTTGATCAATAGTAAAACAAGTTGTGTATCCATAATTTTAAATAATTTTTTTAAACTTTTGTACTGAGAAAATAAAAAGTTTAATTAAAGTTGAATGAGTGGTTTGCTTACAGTTAAAAATAAAGTTATCAACTTTTTAATATAAAACTTACATAATTAGTTATACTACTAATTAATGAGCAATAATAAAGTTCAATTTAATTAAAAGAAAAGTTATAGAAGAAACCAGGTTTTTATTGAAGTTAATAAATTTCAGTGCAAAGTAAAAATGTAGTTAATTTTACATAAAATGTATTACTTGAAGCCTTTAAAAAATTTTTTTAATAATTTTATTGATTTCTTTATCATGCCTTACTTCAATTTCTGAGTTCACTAACGATTCCGATAAATATGTCACGCAAAGCTATCAACTTATTTTCCTTAGTCTTATCCGTTCCTCTCTAATTAATTTTTCCTAGTTTTGTAATCGTGTTATTTCAAAGCTCTTTTATTATCTTATCTAATATCAGGTTAAGTATGGAGAATAAACCATCTTCTGGTAGTCCGGCTGTTATTTCAAACTGTTAAGATAAGTATTCTTGTAATTTTATCGTGGAGAATTTGTTGCTCGCAGTGTGTTATGATGGTGTTGTTTTGGGTTCTTCTTAGTATGCTTTCAGGTTTCTATATGAGAATCCCTGTCTATTGAGTCGCATATTTTTTAAATCCATGAAAGTTATTTTAATTTTATTTCTCTCTGTTTTAATACTTATTAAAATTGTAATATAATTTGCCTTTAACAGGCAGGTAGAGTGTTAAATTATTTGCATTTGATCTGCTAGTGCCTTGGTTACAAAAAATTGTTCTGTTCCTTATGACATGATGAGCTAATGATTAGACAGAAACATTTAAGAAAAGAAGAGGTAGAGGTGTAAAAGACACTAGTCAGTGATACCTTCTCTGAGATTAATAAATTTAATTACACAGCCAGACCCTGTGGTAAATGAAGTGAAGTTGTCATTTTCAGAGTGAGAAAAGATGCTTTTCAGAGGGCCTGGTATGATGATAAGCATAGTTACCACTCAGTAAGGAAGGTAATGGTAAACCATCTCACTCCTCATTTTTCATAGTAAAGCCTCTAAAGGTTTAAACCAGCTTTTCAGCTGATGACCTTAACACAATATTATATTAACAAATAACATTTGAAAATATATTGTCCATATCTATCTTAATAGAAGCTTTTGAAATACGGTGTTGTAGGAAAATGTTAAATATTCGGTGGGTGGAAAAAATAAGTAATTTAGAAGTTCTTAGGCGAGTGGATGAAAAAAGAAGTATATGGAAGCATCTTACCAGAAGAAAGGATAGGCTGGTGGGGCATATCTTAAGACATCCAGGTATTGGGCTATCAATAATGGAGGGTAATATTGAAGTAGAAATTGTAAGGGGAGGCAAAGATTAGATTATATAAAGCAAACTACAAAAGATGTAGGGTGTTACAAGTATGCAAATATGAAACGACTTGCGCAAGATAGAACAGCTTGGAGAACTGCATCAAACCAGTCGAGAGACTGATGACAAAAAATAATCTATCTTAAAATAGTTCTTATATCATGATGTTCACGCAACAAAATTTGTCATGGAAAAGTTGATAATTAAGTTTTACAATGCTGGAAACTGAATTTGTAAAATTAATTCTCTAATCAAAGAAGTTAAGACTTAGTTTACCAACATAAATTTAATTGTGTTCAGGTGATCATTAGATAATGATTCTATTTCATTATTTTTTGTTTTGGTTTTCTTCGACATTTTACATCATCAAAGTATTGTAGTACTATATATAAAATATTTTTTTTATCGAAACAGTTGATTGTTTTTTATTTTTTTTAAATGTATAGTCGCAGACTAGAAGCAATAGACAAATACGTCAAGGAAAAGCCGAACCAATAAATATCTAGACAGACATAAAATCTCTTATATTTTCTCGTTTCAATAGACGTGAAGAAGGACATTAAATTTACTTCGTCTGTTATCTGTCGTTTTATCTCCTTTTTCGTTTGTCGAAGTTCTCTTACGTCTACATTGGCTCTCTGATCTGTTAAATAACGTATCAGCTTGAGATGTTACTCGTGGACGGGTCCCTTGATTAAAAGCCTTCTATATCATTCATTCATTCCTAGTACTGAATTTATTTACTCAAAACACCTTAGAGTATTTAAATCTATTAAACACGTTAAGGTTTTTCCGCCTGATTGGAGACATGTTAAATGGCTGTTCTGTAGTTTTGAAGATACCAGGTTTAACTCCTGAAAAAAAATTTACATTCTTTAACTTTTTTATTGTGTACTAGCTGTACCCTGCGCGCGCTGCTATGCCTACAAAAACCGAATTTCAAAAACTCGTAATAACAATTCTGCCTCAATTTGTTTTTATTGAAGTGCTCTTAGAAATATAATATTTTTGGTTTCCGTATCTAGTGCGTACATGATTAAATTGGAAGGTTTTTGTAAGGTAGCCACATGTATAGTTGACCATGTGAGAAACATGGGTTTTCCAAATTTAATCCGAAAACTTGTATCGATTTTCCGTATGCTTTGTTGATGGTCATATTATTTTGATAATATATTTATATATTATTTTATTAAACATTATTTATTTTGTTTTCATATAATAAATATATAATGAACAGCCAAACAAAACAAAAATTAAATATATAATACTCACCACAGAGTATTAAATTATATTAAAGATATCTTTCGTCTCTTTCGGAGACATCATTAGGAACACACTACACGATCACATAAAACACATATTATATATAAAACGCATACGCTCGAAGACGAAGACCACGTCAATTAATTCAATTTATTACATGCAACCATGTCACGCGCGACTATTCGGCCGAATGACGAGGTAATCATTTTGTTCCCGTTTTATTTCTTATCGCAGATGTACCAACTTTGGTGGTAACGATTTGAAATAATTTGTCATTATCAAAATCTGTTCGGCTATTCATTAAGTTTTCCTTGTTATTTTTAAATTTATAAAATATAATATTTTTCCAGATGACTTCATTTGTTACTGTCGAAATATATTCCTAAAATTTCTAAATTATTTACATAACTATTTATTTTATGCCCATTCGTTAACAGGTGTTCTGCCACATTAGAGTTTTTACAGTCATTTAAAAAATCAGCATAATGCTCAGAGAATCGTTTTTTAAACGATCTATTAGTTTTTCCGATATAACAAAAATTACAGTCACTGCAATTGATTTTGTTTATGTCCTAACAAATTATATTTGTCATTTGATTTGTTATTGTGTAATGTTAGTAGATACTTGGATATTTTATTAAAATGTTTATAAGATGTCATTTTATTAACCTGTAGCTGGCTTGTATTTGTAAATTTGTTAGGCTGTACATTTTAAATTAAGTTTTGTTATTTAGAAATAACCATGTTCAGAAAGAATCCGGAATAAACGTTACATTATTCAGCGTAATAATCACCATAAATATGGTGAACATGAGAAATAAAAATCTATGTATTAAATATAAAGGATATAATTGAAGTGATACATTTTGTGGGATATAATGATCTGGGCTGCGATGTGAGCTCTTTGATAGAGACTTGGATGACGAAAATAAAATAAACAAATTTCAAGCTGTTTGTGGTACCATTTACTGGGTAACGAGCTAGTACAGAGACAGAAGTGGTAACAGAAGTATAGATTGTAGTGATCTACATAGTAATGGTAGCCCCAGTCCTTCTTTATAGAAGTGAGTCATGGGTTACCACAAAACGCCAAGAAAGTAGGATCCAAGCAGCTGAAATGAGGGTTTTAAGAAGGGAGACGGGCTTCTCGAGGCTGGATCTAATACATAACGAGAAAATTAGATCCAAGTTGGGTGTATTTAGCTTAAATGAAAAGTGGAGGAGTACCGGAATCAATAGAGGCAACATTTGGAACGGATAACAAGGAGAAAATACCTTTAAAGGTGACGGAGTATGTTCCACTTGGAAGAATGGAGGTGGGAAGACCTCGAAGAAGATGGCAGTAGTCGAGATGTACGGGTTGGAATGTCTCGTGTTTGTGTAGACGTACAGGATGGTTTATGAGTTCGGAACAGGACTATACCTAACCCTTCATAGTAAGAAGAAGAAGAAGAAGAAGAAGAAGAAGAAGAAGAAGAAGAAGAAGGAGAAGAAGAAGAAGAAGAAGAAGAAGAAGAAGAAGAAGAAGAAGAAGAAGAAGAAGAAGAAGACATTTTGTGGTTTAAAAATTATTTTTATTTTCAAATATGTTTAATGGCAAATAATTGAAGTTTACGTAAGGGTTACTCAAATTTCTTAATGACGAAATTTCTCAGAAGATCCTCTCTCTCTTCTTGTTTTGGTATATCAAATTCCTTCCTTTATAATTTGAATGACCCTAGCCTTGCATTCAACATTAAGGGGGAATAAAAAATAGCGTAACTTCTGAAAATTTGCCTTATTGTAACCAAGCTGCTTCCATTGATTGGACAACTATTGTTAAGAGAACAAAGCCTTCTTTAGTCGTTTCCAATCTAATAAGACAACAACTTTAGTTTATATAAGTGAGTGACTGTGTGCTTGTGTGCACTGCAAATTGTTAACTTCCTTTTTACTGTCATCCCTTATCTTGTATTTATAACTTTGCTCCTTTTGTAAAGTTGCGTAACGAATATTAACGACTGAATACAAAGAAGATAGTACGTTTAATGACTAAAAATATTTATCCTTTTAATGTTCAATAACATTTTCTTAATAACTATTATTATTAAATATATTTTTGTAAACATAATACGTATTTAGCTATTATTTTTATCACGAACAGTTAATTGATTAAATAACCCAACATGATATCGACATTCAGATATTTTTACTTTCTCTTGCCTGTTTGAATATATAGGAAGGAAAGAATTGTTTTCATGTCAATTTTTTGAAATCGAGTTTTCACCGGATCTACACGTTTTCAGACTCCATGAACTCATGTTTGTTTTTGAAAACATGGTTTTAGCGATTGGTGCGTGTTTGTGTGTGCGTTTGTTTGTGTGTGTGTGTGTGTGTGTGTGTGTGTGTGTGTGCGTGCGTGCGTGTGTGTGTGTGTGTGTGTGTGCGTGTGTGCGTGTGTGTGTGCGTGCGTGTGTGTGTGTGTGTGTGTGTGTGTGCGCGCGCGTGTGTGTGTGTGTGTGTGTGAACAGAATATCTCAAGACTGGAACTTTGTACGAACTTGAAACTTAGGTTAGATACCACTACTGGACTCGACACGAACATTTTCATCAAAATCGGTCAACCGGAAGTAATAGTTTATTCGTATTATTTTTCACTTTTTTGCGATTTTCTCAAAAACGGCTGCTACGATTTTTTTTTAAATCGCCTCATTTACTACATTTTATATGCTCTACAAGATAGGGTAGGCGTCATGTCTGCTGAAATTCTTCGAAAGGCTGTTTTCTGGTAAAAAAATTGTTTTTTTTTCAGATTGCGACTTCAGCATGCATGCTGAATGCATTATAGCATGCTTTATATGCATTTTTGCGCAAAAATGTATATACAGTAACAAAAAATGTAGAAAATTTAAAATCTCACAACTTTTAATTCAAACATTTTTTTTATAACGTTTAGTTTATCGGTAATTAGCGATTTTCTGTTTTTTTTCTCATGAAAACGCGTGTTAAATCTATTTTTTTATATTTCGGCTTTCGTATGCATTTTACGACAAAAGTGTATATAATCAAATTTATAGAAAATTAAAAGATCTACAACTTTAATTTAAAGCATTTCTCTATACAGAGCCTATTTTAGCGTGAAATAGTGATTTTCCGTATTTTTAAGCCAAACTAAGGTTAATTTTCATTTTGCGTCTTTCGCTCATGATGAAAATTAGGTTGTGTTTATTGAGGTTAGTTAATTGTTTATTTATAATGTTTTATTACTAATGTGAGGTTATTTTGTTGATTATTGGCATTAGCAAGAGAAAGTTGTGCGAGTGTTTCACACCAGATTTTTTATGAATTCTTTGAAAAAAATACAAAGGCAATTTTTGTGGCTGAGAGTCAGCTAGGTGATTTTACCCTGGTTCTTATACAACCGATACAAATTCACCATGTACCGTTGTAAGGTACAATTATTGTACAATGAATGGAAGTTATAGTAATTCCTAATTACTAATTCCTAATTCCTAATTCCTAATTACTATAACTTCCATTACTAAAGTAAAAACCGATTAGATAATGCCTGGGAAAACCCCTATTGTTAGAATAAGTTACATTAAAATAGTAGTTAGACAATAAGTTATAAATATGTTTTTATGAATCAGCTGAAATTATATTGTTACGTAACGTGTAAACGTAGCATTTATGCAATGTAACTGGATTCTCGAAACAAAAATTAAGTATTTCTTTTCAGGTCGAGTTAAAAGCAAATTTTCTTCTAGCCTTCAACCGTTCCTCCTTTTTTCTCCTCTTTTCAAATTTAAATCAAACATCTCGTCGCCTGTCTTTTTAATAATTTTCTTCGTCTTCCTGTTTTAGTTCGTTTACATACTTTACCTCTGTCTTCATCAAAAAATGCTCGTCTTCTTAAATCTTTGTAGTATCGCTATGAATTTCAACCTTCTACTCTTGCTCCTACAGATACTTAATAATTCAAAGGCAGAAAACAATTCCTTTACTCGACCAAAAATTGGGTAAATAAAATGTTTAATTTATTCCAGTTTTCCATTGTGAATTTTAGTTACAAAACATTTATTCTATAAATAGTATTTAGGTTGGATGCGTCATATAATAAACCTGTTTTTATTTAAGGGAAGACTGTACTTTGTACCCTGCCAATGTTAAATTTGCTATTTTTAGGTACATTTTTCACAGGATTCGTAAACGATAGGGAAATGAAACTTTACTTACTGATAGATGTCAGGTTTTTCTAGCTATTGACATTTTTTCAATTTAATCTGTTGAATCATTAAGTTAAAAACAGAATAACGAATAATATAAAATTTTTACAATTTTTTTTTCTACGGTATTTTACATACTGTATTAATAATTTTTGCAGAATTTGAGGAAGTCATAAAGAATGTCAGAATATATGCATACACAAGATAAATAACTGGTAAAAATTTCAGCCTGGTAGGTTTAATGGTTTACGAGAAAAATGTACCTAAATGTTAAAAATTTAAATTTGCGGGAACAGTCGAAAAAATAAAAAGGCACAAATCAAAAACAAAATGTACAACACAAACAAGTGAATTTTCCATCAACAATTGGTTAAAAAGATGAACCTATGGCTGAGAGTATTAAAAACAGTAATGGAGATATTTTTAAAGTTACTAAAATTCAGTTTGCTCTAAAATGATTCGTGTAAAATTTTGAGAAATTTTCGTTCATGGTGACACAATAATTTTTCTGAATAAACCTCCTAAAAACTAAATGTTTTTCATTAAATTACTATTTTTTCACGTAATTTAAAGTTTTGTGGTTGAACTAGGTCTAAACAATTGAAAAACATAAAAAACTGAAAATCGAAATTTTCAGTTAAAACCATCATATAGTCTCACCTTAGAATTGTAACTCTTGTGCCCATAACAGGTAGATGGAGTTTTAAATTATTTGCACTCGATCTGTAAGTTCCAGGGTTACAAAACATAGCTCTGTTTATTATCACATAGTCAGCCAATTATGTGACTAAAGCATTTAAGAACTTAAGAGGTAAAGGTTTAAATGACACTGTTTTTTTATACTAAGAGTTATCTTCTCTAAGAGTAATGAATTTCATTATACAGCCAGACTCTGTGGTGAATGAGGTGAAGATGTCATTTGCACGGCGGAAAGTAGGTGCTTTTCAGAGCGCTTAGCTGATAAGCATATCTTTTCGCTCAGTGATGAAGGAACTACCTCACTTCTCGTTTTTGTTAGTAAGGCCTCTAGAGGTACAAACCAGCCTTTCTGCTGTTGACCTAAACAACAGCAATATTACTTTAACCTACACTAATAACCCATTTTATAAAACGGTTTTTAGACTCCAAAATCGTACAAATGACAGTAAAATTGTCATCAAGATTGTAAAAACTTTAGGAGTATACAATTTTATTGTACACTATTTCTATTGTGCGGCAAATAGTCAACAAATTTGCCGTAAATAAAACATTTTTAATTTTCTTTAAAATTATTATTGCCATTGATTTATTAAACCCAAGTTCGTAAACGTATTTGACCAAATGTTTTTGAAAATGTAGACAATAAAAAAAGATAGTATTTCTTAAATACTTTTCTTTTAGTACAGGAAATTATAAAAAGGTTTATGATTGTTAAAGAGGTACAAATTATTACTTTACTTTCAATTTTTGTGCTACAAATTCATTCGTTTTCCACATCTTACAGGCCATCGTCTTCTATCTTTCTAGTCCCTAAGATTCTTCGCTATTATTGCTTCTTGAACAATGTTTTTCCATTTCCGAGGGTGACCACCTCGCCTTCTACTTTATGGATGAAAAGGAGTCGTGCGTTGTGGTCATCTGTTATTTTTTGAAAATGTCGCTTCTATACCAACTGTCTGATGTCTATTTTGTCTACAATGGTATCCTGAGAACCGGTCCATTGTCTTTTGTATTCATTTCCCACGTACGCCACTCTGGAGATCTTTTATGACCTTCGTAACCAGCGCATCTCTAAGGACTCCATCTTTCGTTTATCCCTAGAATTAGTTTGACAGCACTCAGCATCATACGTATTTATGGGCTCCATTACAGATGTAACCCTTAAATACTCTGTTATCATCTGTATTTTACTAGACCAGACAATTTTTTACCAATAATACTTTTGTCATTGTACCACAAAACAATAAAAATTTAAGTACTCAAGTTCATGTTCAACGTACCAAAAATTCAGTGGAAAAACTCATTTACTAGTACAAAAAAGGTGTATTAAGTATAAAAGGTGGATTAAGTATATAAAGTTCTACAAGGTAATGGCAGCCCCAGTCCTTCTTTATGGAAGTGAGCCATGGGTTACCACAAAACGCCAAGAAAGTAGGATCCAAGCAACTGAAATGAGGTTTATAAGAAGGGAGAAGGGCTTCTCTAAGCTGGATCTAATACATAACGAGGAAATTAGATCTGAGTTGGGTGTATATAGCTTGAATGAAAAGTGGAGGAGTACGGAAATCAATGGAGGCAACATTTGTAACGGACAACAGAGGAGAAAATACCTTTAAAAGTGACGGAATATGTTCCAGTTGGAAGAAGGAAAGTGGGAAAACCTCGAAGAAGATGGCAGTAGTCGAAATGTACGGGTTGGAATGTTTTGTGTTTGTGTAGACGTACAGGATGGTTTATGAGTTCGGAACAGGCTTACGCGTAATCCTTGATAGTAAGAAGAAGTATATAAAGGATTAAATCTTATTTCAAATGATTGTTTTGATGTTTTATTTTTTTTGTTTTACATCCGACTGTTTAGCCCATAATTTCTAACGCACATTAAGAATAAAATTAAAATTAATTTTAATTTCATTCGATAACCCTTCGATGATGGTTAGGTGTAAAATAATCTTAGACATGTTTGGAAATTGAAACTGAGACCCCTATTATAAAATTAAGTTGCACTGACCTGTACAAAACCCTTGAAAATGAAGCAGACCCTGTAATTATTCGCTGTATGCGTAAATAGACCTACTAAAATTATCATAGGTATATACATTTAAAATCAAATAGGCCCTAAATGTGTTCAGTCGCGTGAGAAATAATTGTACTTTATTTTAGTAATTAAGTACTTTATTTAGTAATGAAAATTGTTTGCTGAAATGTACATTATTACAAAATGGTAAAGCCCTATTAATAAACAATGTCCCTGAGCAAAGGAATTTAATTCCATCCTATTTACTTGTATAAACGTAGTTTGAGGTAAAGGGAACTGAAATTATATCGTACAGTATCCCTTCTGTTATCGTAAACTAACCAAAGTAACTTTCCTTAAGCAGTTAAGCAAGGCCAGTTTGCTGTACTAATTTCACGATAATAGCATTTCGATAGCAACTATTGTACGCAATAGTAAATTTCTGGCACCGTTCTATTCAAACTAGTAGATAATAGCACTAACTTTATTAATGAATTATAACTATTCCCTTTTAGAATATAAATATTTTTTTTATTTTCTCGTACAAACACATACTGTGGCATGTTATTGGCTAGATTACTACCGTGTTTTCTGGAAAAGATGTATTTTATTACCTGCCGGGTGTAATAACTTTTATTCATATACTGATTTTTCTAGTATATAATGGAAGGTTTCTTCAGTAGGATCTATTATGTTGTTTGGATTGTTATTAATTTCTCGATTATTGTTTTATTCTATTGCGTATTTATTTACCTGGAATAATCTGTTTACTCATATATCAAATCAGTTGAATCTATTGTTGGAACATTCAAAAGTAAACTTGAAGGCAGTTAGTGTTATTAGTGGGTGTTGAACCGTTTGTGATACTCGTGTTAAATAAAGCGATTTAAAACAAATTTTGTACATAACACGTTGCAAATGTAGCAGTTCTTCGTAGCGAGAAGTTAGTGTACAATTTTGTACAGTTTTGGTTTGTAAGTATGAGATAATAAATTATTTGTTTGTAAATAGCCAGTCAAGTAACAAGTAACAATTAAGTAACTAGTACTGGTAACCTTTTAAAGTTGATTTCACGTTTATAATGCGGCACAGGAAGTCAATTAGCAATATATTTCATATGGGAGTTTAAGCGTTACTATACTAAGTAAAACTATCGACTCTGCACCACAACACGTTCTCATTTACAAACTCCCATTGAATAACATAATACGAAAACATAAGTGATTTCTTTTCAAACTCGTTTATTATTTCTGTTTCCTTCTAACATGTATGACTTATCATAAATCAAATTGCAGATAAAATTCTATATTTTATAACAAAATAATAAAACACTTACGCCATTGTTGAAAGAAATAAGTTATATCATGTGAAACGCAAAAATATGTGATGATATTTTAAACATCCAACATTGTACGAGCGTATCTTATCTTATTATTAGAGTATAATAATAACATTTATAGCGTAATAAATAATACAATTCATTAGGAAGCGATATAATTTATTGATTGAAAATGAGCTTGTTAGAGCATGGTAAGCGAAACTCTAAATATTTTTGCCCGTGACTTTCGGATGGTGTCGGCGGAGGAGGGTTTTTTTATCGACTGTGCCTGTTGTTTTCCGTACGCCTGGTAACACAACGGGTTTTCATAAGAGCTGTACTGCACTCTGAACATGAAATAGAGTTTAGTAGTACTATATACATATAGTATACTATAGTATACTATAGTATACTATATATATATATGGTACAGTAGTACCTGTACTAAAGGCCATTTAATAGTAGAGGTAATACAAATAAAGCTGATGACATAATTGCGGATAATTTAAGACCAGACAACGCGTAGAGCAGTACGAGCAATAAATAAACATTAAAGAGTAGGCTAACCAAAAGATTCGTACTATACTAAGAGCGAAATATTTAGGCGGGTCGAGTTCTCGCTCGTGTATCCCTTCCACAATCTCCTATGTACTCATAGTACTCCCCTTACGCTCTTTGCAGCGTTACAAAAAGTAAGCTTACACTGTTTTTACGTGTTAGATTTAATAAAAGCAGATTGATTATTCATTGTACTTTTTCATTTACTGTATTTATTTACTGCAATTGAATAACATATTATTATTAATAAGGTAGGCCTGTAAATGTATAACCGATATCGCGATGAAATAATTATAATTTACATAAAAATTAATGAAACACTGCGAAAATAATCACAACCGAACCAAATAACTCTTAAGGATATAATAACCGAACTGAACTTCACGTCCAATAAGCTTTTCAATAATAAAAGCCAATTGACCAACCAACAAGCCTACTTGTAGGCTATAACCATATTTTTTTGTTCTCTATTATAATATTTTTGACTATCTATAATACTGTAGATTTTTATAAACTAATTTTTGTGTGCGGTTAAAATGTACATAGTAAATAAATTGTATCGTTATAGCAGCACAAAAGCTAATAAATGATTAATGTTGACAAAACTTCCATGTCTGGGCGACTCGCAAATAATAAACAGCCTTCCGTATTTTATTTTAATTTTGATTATACAGTCAAAACAAACTTATACCATTACATCACATTATAACAATGTTTATACCAAAGTCTGTTTTTTCGTAATTTTGAATCCACGTAATTGAGTTATTTATTTTGAAAAGTTATATCATTTACATTAATCCTAGGGTATGAAACAAAATGTAATTTTCATCTTGTTTTAATTTTCGTACGAACTATAAACTTTACAGGTACCGGTAATAAAACATACGTGCAGGCGGAGTACATTTTGAGCGTAAAGGGTGAAGTAAACTTTAAAATAGGTAAAAGTTGCAAATCAACAGGAACTGTAAGAGAGGAAAAATTGCTCGACTGTTAGGATGGGGAGGTGAGGAAGTGGTGAAGTACTGGTAACGCGCTATAAGTTGACGATTGCGCCTATATCGGAGAACATTATACCATCTATCCTACTTACATCGGACAACCCGAAAGCATAAGATATGTATAAAGCGTGTAACTCAAAATATAACCACCACAAACGCTTAAGTAATCAAATTCAGTTTATGACCCGTCATACTAATTAAGTAAGGAGTAATGTAATTACTTAAAGGAAGTGAATTGTTTAAAATTCAACTGCAGTTTAACATAACTTTACTAAAAATAATGAAATATGAAAACCCTAAAAATACAATAACATTTTGAAATTACCGTAAAACTAGTATTACTCAAGATAATAAGCTCGCATCGACGGAACTCACGGACTAACTAGTCCATCACTACAAATGTCAGTGTGCAGTAATTCAGTTTACTGCTGATGACCAAAAAGTATACTAAATATAGCTTAGCCCTAGTATTATGGCTTATTTAGATTGAATGTTTATCATTTAGGACAATTATTAAGAATCAATAAATAATACAGCGGGATGTTTATAAAACGACATAGTTGTAAACATAATAATAAATCAATGTAAGAGTAAAACTACAACATGATGTCATGGTTAGAGCTGTCGCAATGATGTATTCAGAAAAGCACATATAGTAGTACTTCCACCCCCCACCCACGCATAGTCCAGTCTTACTCTCCCTGACGATCGTCAACTTATATTGTGTTACCAGTTCACAGTAAACTCCCACCCGCTTAAATTATAGTGCTAATTATATAACTAGTTTAGGTCCAAATTAATTAGTTGTACCAATGTCGATGCAAGTTGTGGCCAATGAGCGTGGATTATATCGTTGACATTAACTCTGTACCTACTCAAATGCTTTTAGTGTATTGTTTTAAAAATTGGAGTTAGATCACATAATCAAAAAATTGGCAGAATATTTTTGCTTTTTCCATTATGAGGTAATCTTCACGATAAACTGATAAACGTTATGAAAAGCAGATCTGGTGAGACAATTAGACATTTTCTAAAATGTAACATGTATACATGCTTTATAAATTGTTAACTCGTAGACTACGACTTGATATTTGAAAAATTGTTTAAATAAATAAACTAAATGGGAGAAACAGAGAATGTACTACAAGTCATAATGGACACAAGTTTATTAAATATTTTATATAATGGAAATTTAAAACACATGTATAAAAATTTAAGCACTGTTAAAACCGTAATAAATACAATAGTAATATTTATTGAAGAATATATTATAAAAATGAAAAATTTACTACTAAATTGCAAGATCGTACCTTATGTCGTTCGTTGCAAAATATTAAAAAATTCAGAATAGCTTTTAGTACCGTACAACATCGTGTAAGTTTATAGCTATTTTATAGTGAATTTGTTCATAAAGTGTATTTTTAATGCTGTAGTTTAAATGTCTATGTATTTTTTTGTTGTGTTTTACTTTCTTGCGCACTATATAATACAGTAGAACGAGAAAGTATTTAATTGTCGATACACTATTTTAACTGACCTGTATTTTTTGTGAGACCTCTTGAAGCCAAAATGTGTTTTACGGATGTTTATAGGCTATACGTTTGAGTTTTTTTTTATAATTGGTTTATTATGGTCGCATCAACATTCTAAGTTTTTAACGACCCCCCACTACATAAAAAAAACACAAATTACATAACATAAGATTATAACAGTACACTTAAGGTTTACAATGAGTTTTTCAATTAAATAAAATTTACGTTTAACAATTGAATCTTAGACTTTTCAATTATAAATGATAATATGATTATAAACTGAATATAAATTATTTTATATGAATTCCATTTTTATTTGCACTAAAATTGCCTTAAATATTTAAAAATTGTATAAAGTCTAGTGTCTTTGTGTAGTGTGTGTGATTAAGACAATCTTTGTAATTGTCCGGTAAGTGAAATTGTCTCCGTATAGTGTTCAAGGTAGGACATTCACAAGAATATGTTTGACGGTTGATTTCGTGTTGCAGTGTCTACAGTAAACAGAGTCTTGTTTCGTCATGAGGTGACTGTGTGTCAGTTTAGTGTGACCAATTCGTAGTCGTGAAAGAGTCACTTGGTCAAGTCTGTTTTTAAATATTTCTGGTTGTAAGTCTCGAATGTCAGTCCGTACTGTGTGTAGGTTAGTCGTTTTATTTAGTCGTTTGAGTTTGATTTATTATGAAGCAAGCAACTGTATAAGTGTCCTCCTGTATGGTTGCAGCGATACTATATCGGATTTTTTTGCTAAAATTATGTCTAATTAAATTAATAAATAATTATAAATTTATTGCAGTCTTTCATAATACTTAGTACTACTAGTGCGACCAATTCGTAGTCGTGAAAGAGTCACTTGGTCAAGTCTGTTTTTAAATATTTCTGGTTGTAAGTCTCGAATGTCAGTCCGTACTGTGTGTAGGTTAGTCGTTTTATTTAGTCGTATATATATTTATTTCAATATATTACAATATATTTATTTCACATCACAGTTTTTTTAATTTTCTATGTTAATATCTTGTCATCTCTACATTGACAACTTTGTATTATGTCATAACAATTTACGTACAATAGCTATTTTATAATATTTCCATCATTTTTCTTCTTTAGGCTACATATCTATAATTTCTTTTACTTATTTTTCAAAATTATTTTTTTGAACTTCTAAAACTCTTATTTTAAACTTCTACATTAAACAGTTTACTAACGCTTAGTTTAGCGGTAATTAGCGATTATCTGTTTTGTTTCTCACGATAACGTGCAAAAAATCGATTGTTTTTAAGTTTCAGCCTTAGCATGCGCCATACGACAAAAGTATATATAATCAAATTTATAGGAAATTGAAAGATGTACAACATTTATTTAGAGCATTTTTTCTCTACAGAGCCTAGTTTAGCATGAAAAAGTGATTTTCGGTATTTATAAGCAAAACTGGGGTTGATTTTCATTTTGGATCATTCACTAATGATTAAAATTAGGTTATTTTTTTGAGGTTAGTTTTTTGTTTATTATAAATGTTAGGTTATATTGTGAATTATTTGCAATGGCAAGAGAAAGTTGTGTGAGTGTTTCACACCAGAATTTTTCTTTTTACATAATAAAATATAGTTTTTTTGCGTTACAAATTTATTTTGTTAAGTCGTTATATTTTTACCCCGTTATTACGTAATAGGTCTACATTTTAATTTACTTATAAAGATATTAAGCATGAAAGTTTTTTATAATATAAAAGTTTTCAAAGAAGTTAAAATGTAATATCCTGGTACGTACTTTGTAGGAAATACCTTTTCCGTTTAATTAGGGGTTTTTTACGAACTGTGTTAAAAAATCTAATCTTGAAAGTTGTGTTTTTTGAAACGTAAAAGGGTTGTTAAACAAGTAAAGGAATAAACCGCATTAGTTTTCTCGTGAATTTTTATCCAAAACTACTCCTGGTATTTGTGCGCAACAAAATCAAAATTAAAGAACACAGAATTTCAAATTTTACGCGATAACCATTAAAATTATATTTGTTGTTTAACAGTAATAATACATAAATTTTGTAGGATATTTTCCAGTTTAGTAATGACAGTTTACTTATAATCTCTTAAAACCACAACAATGTTCTCTGGTCAATAAATTTCTGGTACATATTATACACTGTAACAAAAGATGGACGTACGGGTTTAAACTGTGATATCAGTAAAATTATCTAATATTGCTCTCTTGTAGCGTCTCTAATCAAAGATCCTTCGAATTAAAACATACTTTCCTTTCATAACCAATGGCAAAATTCACCATATAAACACCATTTTTGAAAAATACAACAATGAAACAAACGATACCAAGATGGACTTGAACGTCATCAAAACCCTTTGGTAGTTTGTTTCGGACACACTGATATACCCGTTCAAAAACGTTATAACTTACAGTACATTGATATAAATTGAGATTTTTTTATATCTTTTAATCAGGGACAAAAACTTTTTAATTTTGTATGTATCAAAGTTTGATGAAAATTAATTTTTAAATTTGAGTCACGCCAGTGGACATAATCTCCAAGAATATTATCTTTCTTATGTTGAACTATCTACTTTTAGTTAAACCCATGCGAATTAATTCGCGCAATAATACAGATTTATTTTTAACGGCTAATTTAAAAATTGTATGAATATTTAGTCTTTATTTTACGGTATTTTTAATCAATTTTTTTATGAAGTTAAATTTATGATTACGGTTACAATAACTATCCTTCAAAACAGACCAAACTTCAAAACGCTGCCTCCAGAATAGTAGCCCTATCGAAACTTTAATTCAATATATTGTTATTTTCTTCGCAAGATCTCGTATACCTCTACCCACCTACCTATTTCTGCTTTGCCTATTTCATCTCGATTCTTCTTCTTTTTCTCCTTCTTCTTTTTTATTTTCCTTCTTCTTCTGCTTTTACTTTTTCTTCTTCTTCTTCTTCTTCTTCTTCATCTTCTTCTGCCTCTCCTTCTTCTTTTTCATCTTCTTCTGCACTTTTCTTTCTTCTTCTTCTTCTTTTTCATCTTTTTCTGCTTCTTCTTCTTCTTCTTCTTCTTCTTCTTCTTCTTCTTTTTCATTTTCTTCTTCTTCTTCTCCTTCTTCTTTTTCATTTTCTTCTGCTTCTCCTACTTCTTCTTCTGCTTCTTCTCCTTCTTCTTTTTCATTTTCTTCTGCTTCTGCTTCTTCTCCTTTTTCTTCTGCGTCTCCTACTTCTTTTTTATCTTCTTCTGCTTCTTCTCCTTCTTCTTTTTCATTTTCTTCTGTTTCTTCTCCTTTTTCTTCTGCGTCTCCTACTTCTTTTTATCTTCTTCTGCTTCTTCTCCTTCTTATTTTTAATTTTCTTCTGCTTCTCCTTCTTCTGCTTCTTCTCCTTCTACTTCTTCTTCATCTGCTTCTGCTTATTCTCCTTCTTCTTCTGCTTATCCTACTTCTTTTTCATCTTCTTCTGATTCTTCTCCTTCTTCTTCTTCTTCTTCATCATCTTATTCTGCTTCTTCTCCTTCTTCTTCTTCGCTTTCTTTTATAATTCATTGACATTTTAAATATTATAATGATTTAAGTGATTGTTCATAGTCTACCAAACACTTGGTGAAAACGTACAATTTTGTCTTCAAAGGCACCTAAATTATACATTCAAAAAAATTTGTGTTAAATTGAGGTGTTTTTTTAACCTAAAATCTTAATTTCATGTATATCTTCCTCTTACAGTAAGCATAAAATTAAGTGTTTATTGGGTTTTCATTGTTTTTTTTTTCAGAACTACTCGGTCATAAATAATTTTCAGTAAATTAAAGGAAGATATTCAATAATACAATTATTGAGTAATATCATTCTGGGAAAATTTGATATCGTAATTTAACGCAAATTACATCACTATTCATCTACTTCTACTTCTGTTTCAATATAACTACATTAAGTACTACTACTATTTCAGCTCCTATAGGAAGTGAGTTGTCGTGATCAAGCATTAGTTTTTCAATCTGTCATGATCATTAATAACTCGTAGCTACTAGAAAGCGCCGCACTTTGGAAACGGATCTCCTTTCTGCTTTCCTCAATCATTAATTATTCCGCACGCCATTTTCCTCGCTACGGTTGCATGAAATCATCTATTTCGTTCCACTAATTTCAGTTAAAAATATACATCACTATTTTATAAATGTTTAATCATACATTAGAACTTGACATCTTCCTTAGTGTTGTTATTATTATTTCCCGTTGAAGTAATCAGATTGTTAAATGCAGAAGTGCAATTACAATACAATTAATTAAAATTCAATTGATTTATGCTATGTGTTTTAAAAATATCTAATCCTTTCGAAATAAATTTGGTTGTTTATATAAACATCCTTTAGCCTTCTTTTTTTTCTTCTTCATTCCTACTTCTCACGGAATAGACCACTTAAGTCTCTCCCGGCATCAAAATTCTTAATTTTTTTGTTATAAAGAATCCTGGTAAGAAAATATACTTCCAGTGTTGTGGAGGTATTCCCAAACTTTCCTTTCTCTCAACCCTGTATTACAGAACCCGTTTTGGAATTTTATCACCATTACTTCGAAGATGCTCCATCCATTCATTGAATTCATGATATTGTTGGTTAGGTCAACAACCGAAGGCTGGTTTGAACTTCTAGATGGGTTACTAAGTAAAAACAAGGAGGGAGGTGGTTTACTATTGCCTTCCTCACTAAGTTGAAAGAGTTGCTTATCAGCATGCCAGGTCTTCTGAAAAGCACCCACTTTCCACCCTGCAAATGACATCTTCACTTCATTCACCTCAGGGTCTGGCTGTATAATGAAATTCATTACTTTCAGAGGAGATAACTCTGATTAGTGTCTTTTTCACCTCTACCTCTTCTGTTCTTAAATGATTCAGTCATTTAATTGGCTGACCATGTGATAAGAAACAGAACTATTTATTTTAGCCCTGCAACGAACAGATTAAGTGTAACTAATTTGACACCTGACTGTTATGGGCAGATTATAAACTTATGAAAAATACAATAAAGTATGGAAAAAATTAACGATAATTTTTTTAAAAGAGCTATTAATTATTAATTACAGTTTATATGTTTTCAAAATGTCATTTTCATTAAAATTTGTTAAATAAAGATATTTTTAATTACTCTATTATTACCCTTGTATCCAAATTCGTGATAAATATAACACTTTTACGATATTTAAGCCTTAATATTTTATCTTCTTTACATTGGATATGACACGCTTAACTATCGTAAAATATTTTTAATGTAAACAATGTTTACATTTCCTATAATTTTAGGGTGAAGTAAGTATTATTTACATAAAAGTATAAGATTATAAATTTTTTTTGAAATACTAATAATAATTTTTTGACTATTTGCGAATAAATTAGTTTGTACTACCATTAGTAGTTTTAATCATTAAGATCTGTCCAAAAATTATTAAACTTATTTATAAAATAAAATATTAGCCATTAATTTTTTTCTATTTTAGTCTTATGAGATACACGCAACTTTCACTTTATGCACTTGTTGCTTACGTGACTTTAGAGTTTATCTCGGCATCAGTAATTTATTATTTTCCTTAATTACACTTGCAGCTTAGTTATTAAACAATGTAAAAGTGATACAAAGCCCCCTTTTAATCGTGACAATTTTACCTTAATTAATGACTCTTTAAATATATGGTAATTAAAAATAACTAAGGACGGGTAAACTAGTTTATTTAAAAAGAAATAAAACAAAACTGACGTGCTGTTTAAACAGGAAACGAGAATTTAGAATAGTCCTATTATTAAAATTATTATTTCCAATCGCCTGAACCTTTAATATTGTTCTTAATATTTTCACCTTTTTACTTTGATTTACCCGATATGAATGTATAGGGAAGGAATGTATTGTTTCACGTCGATTTTTGAAATTGACTTTTCACCAGAAATACATGTTTTCATCTGTATCTGAAACATGCAACCAGAGAATATTGTATTTGTACGTTTTAAATTTAGCGAGTTTTAAACATTTTTTATTCGCTCATTAAAACAAAAGAAACATTAAAATCAATAAAATTGTTTATTTAGAAGTCATAGAAAATTTTAAAAATCTACAACTTTAATGCAAAACTTTTTTTCCACAAAGCCTAATTTAGCGTCAATTAATGACTTTCCGTATTTTAAGTCCTATAGCAGTTGATTTTCATTTTGCGTCATTCGCTCATGATTAAAAATAGGTTATATTTTTCATTATTTACACTGGCAAGAAAAAGTCATGTAAGTGTTTTACACCATATTTTTTTATTTGTGGTATATATATCTGAAACATGCAACCAGAGATTATTGTATTTGTACGTTTTAAATCTATCGAGTTTTAAAACGTTTTAAAAATTAACTTTCTCAAGTACAATTTATCAAATAATTTAACACATTCACAAGAAAGTAACCTCTGCTGCAATAATTTTCCACATTTTTACTATTTTACAAGTAAACTAGTCCATGCGATTTTCTACGCTTGAGTCACCTATACATCCCACGAACGATTAGTTATATCCCATGTATTGCCTCTGTGTTATCATACCCGTAAAACGTTTTGGAAAACTTTCTCAAGGGAGGTCATTAGGCCTAAAGTCCAAAAAAAATTATGTTTTTATTTCTATCTCTTTGAAATCTACACGTTTTTATGTTTAATTTAATACCAAATTTATCCAAAATTTACTCTGTATTTAATTATGATTTTTAATTTTTATGATTTTCATTGTGATAGCATGCACTAGAATAATAATCGACTTTTACGAAGCAAAAGTTTTCATAGACTTATTTTTAAATCAGTTTTCTAAAAAACAGTTTTTTCAGTTAAAAGAAACATTTTCCCAAGAACCGTTAAAGTTATCTACTCATTTTTGTTTTGTTTTACTCATTAAAACTAGTTTCATATTTAAGGCAGAAGGTGTTGTCATATTTTAACCGGTTTGAAAAATATTTTTCTTAATGTTCAAAAATTTTGTAAAATAATATGTGCTGTTGTGTTGTTGTTTCGGTCATCAGCCGAAAGGCTGGTTTGAACCTGTAGAGGTTTTACTAAGTAAAACGAGGAGTAACATGGTTTACCATTGCTTTTCTCACTGAGTGGAAAAATACGCTTATCAGCATGTTGGGCCCTCTAAAAAGCACGTATTTTCCACTCTGCAAATAACACCTTCACTTCATTCACCTCAGGGTCTGGCTGTATAATGAAATTCATTACTTTCAGAGGAGATAACTCTGATTAGTTTCTTTTACCTCTTCTGTTTTTAAATGAGTTAGTCATTTAATTGACCGACCATGTGATAAAAAACAGAACTATTTATTTTAGCCCTGCAACAAATAGAGTGTAAATAATTTGACACTTCACTTGTCTGTTATGGGCAGAAAATAATATTATATATATATTTTTTTTCTTGTAAGGCCCATTGGACCACTTTAGTCAAATAATATCAGTTCCTCAATTTCCTCCTAATCCCCTCCCAGTAGTTCTTCATTCTCTGGGTTCTAGCAGCCCGTTCAACATCTGAAAAAACTCTAGGGTTCTGTATTTTTTTAATCGTTTGTTTGAACCTGATATTTGTGTGTTTGATCGCTTTCAGGTTATCGGATTTTTTTTCAAGGTCCTTCAATGTTAGGTTCAGCTCCACTAAGTCCTTCTTCACTTCACGAATCCAAGCCGGCCCCGATTTAAGGTCCCACATATATTTTATTAGTTGTCTGAGGATTCTAGTTTGTGGAGTTCTTATGATGTGTCTAAGAAAATGTTGAATTAAAATGTTGGAAAATGTTCCTTAACTTAACATGGGGAAGATACGGCTAATGCCCTGTCTTAAAATAATTATACTATTATTGCATACGCCAATTAAATTGTGGTATAAAAGGCAACAACAATTATACTAATAAGGTTTGCACAATATTTTATACAACATGACAGAAAATTACTTCTCGGTTAAAATGAACTTCAGTTATAGTTAACCATATACATCAGCCTCCTGATTCGTATTCAGTTTTTTATAAATATCTAAGATTCCAACTTCCAGCGACTAGATTGAAGAAAGTCATTGCATACTGACCATTTCAATTTTCGAACTTGTCTCTCTATTTTGTATTTTATAATATTAGTCTTCATATTCTTTTTAAACTCATTTGTTATCAAATCACTACAAACATATTCAGTTAAATTAATCAAATATGTGTAGAGAATTACATAGTTTGCCATAGGGTGCAGTTTTCAGGTAATCTCAGTTGTAATTACTGATTAATTAGTATTATTATTTCACCACATTAATGTGCGTGCAAATTAATTAATTAATTAACTTACAATAACATTCCATTTCCCTATGTCATCTGCAATTTCCTCTTAACCTGATGCTCGTACATGTATACTGTTGATTCCAACTAATTTGAAACAGTTTAGCAGACCTAATGATGATTATTTTAGTACTAATTCTTGATCTGGGTTTTAGTAATAAATTAAATGCAAATATTAAAAGATAATAACCACGATTCCGCTAATAAAATAATTGAATTACGAATAATTCTACCCGAAAATGTTTTATGTTATTTAAAGATTTCTAAAATCACCTTAAATGATAAAAGTATTATGTTCAATTAGTTATTTATTAAATCTTCATTTGCCCATAACAGGCAGGTGGAGTGTTAAATTATTTGCACTCGATCTGTAATTCCACGGCTACGAAAAATAGTAGTAGTAATGTTTCTTATCACATGGTCAGCCAATTATATGACTGAAGCATTGTTTAGATCAAAGACTGATTTGTTTTAGTCAAAGTCATCTCCTCTGAGAGTAATGAATTTTATTATACAGCCAGACCCTGTGATGAATGAAGTAAAGGTGTTATTTGCATGGTGGAAAGTAGATGCTTTTCAGAGGTTCTGGCATGCTGACAAGCATACATTTCCACTCAGTGAGGAAGGCAATAGTAAACCACCTCACTCCTTGTTTTTACTTAATAAAACCTCTAGAGGTTCAAACCAGCCTTTCGGCTGATGACCTAATTAACAACAATCTTCATGCAGATAATCTGTAGTACAAATAGTTAAATTACAAGCAATTACTGAGCAAGTGACCTAGTAAGGAAAACCCAACAATAAACACAAATCCCAGAGTGTTCTTATGAACATCTTAGTGAAATAACTGAAAGACTAATGGTTTACATCAAGCAATATACGGCTCCAAAAAATATTCAATCTATAAAAATAATACTTTTTTTTATTTCTAATTTGTGTACGTTGCAATCTGTTCAATTTAGAACAATAAGCAACCCCATGACCCAATGAGATGAGGATGATGTGTATGACGTGTAAATGAGGTGTAGTATTGTACACACCCAGGCCGACCATTCCTGAGAGAGTATGGTTAATAATTAAACCCCAACCATCAAAGTACACCGGTTCCCACTGTACAATACTGTACAACACTGTAAAATCAGCTGTTAAACAGCTGATTTTGGTGACGACTTTACCTCTAGACCAATCCGGTGGGTTAATTAATGAATAAACTCATATTTTGGGATCGATTATAAGTAAAAACTGTAATTAATAAATAAGTTACTGTGACGTGGTATTTTAAAATTACCCACTGAAATTTCGATCGAAAACACCTTAATTGAAAATACATTTTCTGAGGGGAGTCTCGAAAAACACACATAATACACTAGTTTAGGTACTTTGACTTCATAGTTATGTTTAGTGAAGAGCGTTCACTGTTTCAACCAGTCACCGTGATCACGGTGACAGTGATTTTGCGTTCACCGTTACTTTTAATAGTTACTAGTGATTTAGCAATAACTTTGTATTTTCTTAGTACATTTTTCATTTGTTATCATGAAACAATAATAATGTTTTCAGTTGTTATTTCATGATAAATGAAGTTTTGATAAATTAAAAAAATGGGCTTCATATATAACTAAAATAAAAATTTAGCCTAAAACTGATTAACACAAGGTATCCTAAAATAGTAATAAAAATAACATTTTGTATAAAAAAGAGAAAGTACAAGAAACAATATTTACAACTGAAAAATAACAACGCACATTATAAATAAAATAGCTAGGTAGAACGTGGCGTGCAATAAAAATAATACTGTAATGTAATTGTGTTACCGCGATCAGAGATGTAAAGGAACTACCCTTGTTTTGTTTAGTTTAGTAGATGACAAACATAACAAGGGGAAGAGACTGAGAGAGGGAGAGAGAAAGAGAGAGAGAGAGAAGAGTGCGTAAAGATTGAAGTAAAAAAATAATGGACGTGCCGGTTATCAAAGGAGAGGCGACAAGGAGAGCACTAAGCCCAGTGAACAGACCAACATGTCTTACGTAGCTATCATAGGGGCCTTGAAGAAGAGTAAGCATATTATGCCGTTTTGTCTGTTAACTGTGAACAATGAATGAGCGAGTGAATTTGTTCACTAGTTCCTAAGGTAAAGAATTCGTTCTCTTAAAAGTGACAATGAACAGCGAATGAGTAACTGATTATTGTAAAAGTGATTGAAGGAACTGTAGAATTACGGTCGCCGTGTCTTCCTGCCTTAAACAGTGAATGAGTAAGCGATCTTTGTAACTGTGACTAGGGAACGAGAGATCTTTGTAACTGTGACTGGGGAAAGAGAGGCTGTGCTATATTGTAGAATAGTACGGTGAACATTCGCCGTGTTGTCCTGTCATCCAGTGACAGAAGAGTAAGCGATCTATGTAACAGTGACTGGGGAACGGTTACTCGCCTATCTGAATAACTGTGGTCACCGTGACTTATAAGTAACCGTGACTCGTTCACAGTGACAGTTCTTTTGTCTCTTATCTAGTTATGTTACTCACTTCATGTTTGATACATCGAGGAAGTGGATTTAAAGAATTTTAAAGTATTTTAATTTTATTGGAATTTTGTAATACAGTAAATTAAATTATACTCTCGTTGAATTATTTTTATAACTAACAAAAACTACAAAACAAATGTATTTTTCTAAATAAATCAATAAAATGAAACTGTTGAAACAACTAAATAAAAGAAACGTTTTAAAATAATACAAAATTATAGAATACAATAGATGCATCCGCTTGAGAACTGAAAAACAAATACAAATAAATATTACAGGAACAATTAACTACTTTTAATAGAGGAAACAAAAAGTAAACAATAACTGTGAATATTGACACAAAAGTTTAGTGTAAAATAATCTAAACACTATTAACAATTTATTTCATTCAAACTTCGACGAGTTCTCTGTAGACTATTGTAACAAATTATTGTAAATATGTACCTTGGATTACAGTTTACAAATACTCTATTTTCAGTTTTATTTTTTTAATATTGGAGATAATCGGGGATGACGTACACTTAAAATGTATACTACTGTTATTTTATAAATAATAGTAAAAAGTGTAAGTAAATAAGTTTCCGTCTTGTTATATATGAAGTTATTTAAAATACTGTGACAATTATCTCTAAGGTTCGTTTCGGTATCTGGGTAAATTTAATATGTAACACACTACAGTTTAAAATTCAAGTATTTATTACAATTAAATTAAGTCTCTAAAATCTACAAGTAAATTATTTATTATAAAATATAACGAACTAATTATAATTAACTAATAACAATAAATACGAGTAAACTTAACCAATTTACTAAATACTACTTACAAAATGATACAGAATAAATGTTAAACAATACACAATAACGCTGGCCTTCTCCCAACGTAACCGTTAACAGTATGCGCTCTTGTCGAACGCAGATCAAAGACAAAAAAATATAGACTGAATCACTAAATAAATCGCTTCACTTTTATAGGTGAATCTATGAAAATTTGGAAAAGGATAGAGATTTTCGTTAAAATAATAAATATAAAATCCTTCTGACAGCTTCTGAATAAATTTTTAAAAAACTGTATGTTACCGGATGGCGACATAATGAGACGATATAACCTTTAATTTTTGGTGGGCCTAAAAGGGGCCGTTTAAGCGGTAGTCGTCTTGGTGAAGGGTCGGTTCGTAGTCGTCGTGACGGTCAAGAAGGTGGACGACACGGCGTGTTGTCGTCCAGCGGAGACGTTACCTTCTTCCCTCGCAGTGGTGCGTCGATGGTTGCTTCATCGGCATCCGGGGGCGTAAGGCTCGGTCGAGGAACCGCTGTGGGCATCACTTGCGACAGCGGGCGATGACGGTCCCGGTCGACAGCTTACGGTAACGGGTCGGCGAGCGGAAGCATCATCTTCTCTCTTGCGGGGTCATCTATGAGTCTTCGCTGGAGTCCAGTAGTCGTGTGCCGACGTAGGAAGTCTTGTCGATGCTGTAGAGTGGCATGAAATCGAATCTCCTCGGGCTCAGTGGAGCGCTCGTTGTATAGTGGCCGAGAGCACTGTGGTAGGGGGCGGTTATTGGTCTCAACCTTGGCGACAAAGGCCTCTGTTGGTACGCCGCCACAGGCCTACAGCTTCTTTTGGAACTATTGGCGGTTCCCTCTGTTGCTAAGTCGAAAGCTTTGATAGCCAGCAGCACAGTACCTAATCAAAGGGGACGACGGTGACATGTAAACAAATTAGGATTGAATAACAGGTGTTACAAAAAGGCCAATTGTCTAAATAGGTGCCCCCGACTCTTTCACATTAGACGTACAACAATTAAATAGGTCTACCTCCACTATTGTAACCATTTATAGTTGCATATAACTTAATATTTCTAACTATTTCTTGGAAACCTTTGTTATCACTTATATTATTTACGTTAATTTTTTTTAAATTTCGGTCCTCCTCGAAAATTCTCGTACGCACATTTCCTTTAGATATTGTCACAATACTAAAGTACTAATGAAATGTTAATTATTTGTTTTATTGGAAACTTTGACGTTATAGATATGTAATGTTTTGAAACTTACCACTTCATACGGATTATAATTAGGTTCCTACGGTCATACATTGTTAAGAAAAAGCATGCCTCAAAACATTATAGTAAAAATGAAAACTGCCCATAACAGACACGTGAAGTGTCAAATTATTTAGACTCTATCTGTTAGTTGCAGGGCTAAAATAAATAGTTATGTTTCTTATCATAATATGGTCAGCTAATTAAATGGCTGAATCATTTATGAGCAGAAGAGGCAGAGGTGTAAAAGACACTAATCAGAGTTATCTCCCCTGAAAGTAATGAATTTAATTATACAGCCAGAACCTGTGGTGAATGAAAGAAGGTGTCATTTGCAGAGTGGAAAATATGTGCTTTTCTGAGGGCCCAGCATGCTGATAAGCGTACTTTTCCACTCAGTGAGGCAAGAAATTGTAAACCACATCACTCCTCGTTTTACTTAGTAAAACCTCTGCAGGTTCAAACCAGCCTTTCGGTTGATGACCTAAACAAAAAAATTAAAACTCAATAAAAATATTTCCAGTTGAAAAAATTTTAATGCTAATAAAAGACAAGCTAAATACAACAAATTCACGGAACTAAAAGTGTCACTGAAAAATAAATTACCGCAATCAGTTTGGTTTAAAATAATTAACATCAATTTTGTTGAATATTTTATTGTGCATGAAATCGAGGGTTCAGCTCAATGATATATGTACGGATACACGAGTACGATTTTGTTCTCTACATTTCCATTCGGCGGAAATAATGCGATCAACATGGTACAATTCACTGTAATTTAATAAACTATTGTGATATTTTAATTAAAAACTAAAAACGTCAAATAATATACCACAGTACAAGGGGACTGCCTACAAACTCTAATTGGTACATATCAGTATAACTCTTATTAATTGCAAATTCAATAAGTTCGTTACTGTTGATTAATGTTACAAAATAATTACTTCTAACTGAATATATTAATAATTAGCAAACAATAGCGATAATAATAATAATATCGATTCGACAAATAAAAGTCATCCAGTGGAACAATTGGAATGGTAAATAAGTTCAAATTACGTAGTATTTAACATTATAAATTTAATTATAAGTTATGCATTAAACTTTATAGTTTTTTTAAATGTTTAATTAATGTGATTGGGTTTTAACCTTACTTCATTACGTTTGTTCCTTACTTTTTATTTGTAGTTACTCTCCATCTCGTAGAAAAGAATTATGCGACATTAATGAATTTTCCGCCTTACTTCAAATGGAACTTAGTTGAATCTTTTACCACTTGGCACATGTACGAGGCGTGGCTATTAAATAACGAGACTGACGTAAAAAATTTTATTTTTATTTTATACATAATCACTTGTTGTTACCTTCACTATACACTCCTTCTCTATCCGTACAACGTTCCATGAGAATTTTCTATTGTTGGAAACAGTGCTGGAAGTCATCTTCTGTCAGCTCCTTCAGGACACGTGCCGCTTTCTCTTTTACAGCTTCCACATACTCAAATCTTGTACCTTTTAATGCAGATTTCACCTTAGGGAACAGGTAGGAGTCACATGGTGCAAGATCTGGTGAATAAGGTGGATGTTCTAACACTGAGATGTTGTACTTGGCTAGGAACCTCTTGACAGATAACGCGGAATGAGCTGACGCATTGTCTTGGGAGAGAACCCATGATTTGTCCTTCCACATTTCGGGGCGTTTTTCCTTACTCTTTGACGTAGTTTAGAAATTACCTCAAGGTAGTAATATCGACTAATTGTTTGACCTTCAGGAACCCAGTGAAGGTACACAATTACATGAATATCAAAACAAAACAATCATCTTTGCTTTAAATTTTGACTTGCTCATTCGAGCTTTTTTAGCTCTCGGTGAAGTTCAGCTCTTCCAGGGATCGGCGCTTCGTTCCCAGATCATAAGTAAGAAACCACGTTTCATAACATGTTATTATAGTTAACAAAAAATTTGGGTTATTTTCAATCGCGTACAAAGTGTCAGTACAAACATTTTTGCGAGCTTCATTTCAAAGATTTTTGAGCGGCACGTGTCCTGAAGGAGCTGACAGAAGATGACTTCCATAACTGTTTCCAACAATGGAAAATTCGCATGAAGCGTTGTAGGGATAGAGAAGGAGTATATATTAAAGGTGACAATAAGTGATTATGAATAAAATAAAAATTTAATTTTTTTACAACGTCAGTCTCGTCATTTAGTAGTCACACCTCGTATACCTCAACAAACTAAAGACTGCAGATGAGATCTAGCCAATAACAGCCAAGGTCGGGTGTGAGGTTGCCCCTTCGCTAAGTCACACTCTGATCCACTGAACCCCAGGTGACTGTTTGTTAGGCTCTCATCCATGGCGGGACCACAATGTGACAATGCTGGGTACGATTAACGAAAGTCAATTAGCTCTGTACTGTGATCTAGGCAGTCTATGTGATCATTGATCTAGGTAGATACTGTGTCTGTGCAGTCTCTAGTTCGTTAGGGTATAATTATTTAATTGTTATGATATTTATGCGTTACGAAATAATGTTAAAAAATGTACGCAGGCTTTTGCTCATAACGGGCAGGTGGATTGTTAAATTAATTGCCCTCGATCTGCTGGTTCCAAGGCTACAAAAAATAGTTCTGCTTCTCGTCACATAGTCAGCTAATCAGCTATTCAAGAACAAAATAGGTAGAAGTGTAAAAGATATTAGTCTCAGTTATCGTCTCTTAGAGTAATGAATTTCATTATACAGCCAGACAGGTTTTCATTATAATTTATAATTAGAATTTAGAATTAGAATTTTAGTTTATAATTAGAATTCCATTATACAGGTGCGGTGAATGAAGTGAAGGTGTCATTTTCAGGGTGGAAAGTAGGTGCTTTTCGGTGGCATACTAATAACCATACTCTTTCAACTCGGTGAGGAAGGTAACAGTAAACCAACTCTCCTCGTTTTACTTAATAATGCCTCTAGAGGTTCAAACCAGCCTTTCAGCTGATGACCTTAACAACAACAATATAGTGTACCTACATATTGCCTGACATAACCTTGACTGAATGTTTCTTTTGCTTCACTTACACACTTTAATGTTTATGTTGCTCCTTGAATTGTATTAAATATTTGGAACGTTTAAAAAAGGTTAGCTTAGCAACGTAGAGAACCTTAGACAGAAGTATACTAGTCAGTTCTTGACAAGCCTTGTTATAAAACTAACTGTAAAGTTGAATAAAGTTAATAGCCGTTGGGAGTTTTGATATCTTGTTATTTTACAGAGTGGTTTTTTAGTCGTGTTAACCAATTGTTAATGTCTGGTAATTTTTCCTAAGAAAAAGAAATTTTGTTTTTTGATACGAAGTTGGTAGCCCTACTTAACCGGTAGAGTTACGGCAGTGAGAGTTGATTCTCCTTGAGCTGTGTAAAATTTTGTGCCGTTTCCGGTCCTGTTACGAACAGAATATCTTTTACGCTAGAAAAACGGGTTTTATTGAACAATATTTTGCTACGAAATCATACAAGAGTGTAAAAGAATCAATTTAAATTAAATTTGTTGGTGTTCCTCTACGAGAAAAATATCAATTTTTAGGCTAACAAACCGATTTCAAGGATTTTAAGGAGGATTTCGAGGATTTTGTCTGGTTTTTGCAACATAAAACGTAGTGGTCGACCTACTCTTTTGACAGATGACGTTTTAGAGAATGTGAAAACAAGATTGCTTAGTTCTACACGGAAAAGTTTACCAAAAACTTTCCTTGAAAGTTCATTTGTCATATTCGAGTGTTCAGAAAGCTGCAAAAAAATTGAAATCTTATCCGTATCGCGTACGATTAGTCCAAGAGCTTCAGCCTCCAGATTTAAACAAGCGATTTTTCTAGTTTAAAAGACATTCTGTACGTAACACAACCGGAAGCGGCACAAAATTTTACACAACTTAAGGAGAATAAACTCACACTGCCGTATATATACCGGTTGAGTAGGGCTACCAACTTGTGTCACAAAATTTTTTTGTAGAAAGAAATTACTAGACATTAACAATTGGGTAACAGGACTAAAAACTCACTCTGTATAATAACGTATCAGACTGCTGAAAAAGTAATAAAAACCGCTAAATTCTAATTCTATTGTGTGATCTAAATGCACATTATCAATTTGGAATATCAATCCACCTCAATAATTAACTTAAATCAAACAAAATATAAAATTAATGAACGTATTTAAGTAATATGTACGGTATTATAACTTTATTAATCACAAATGTCATAGATCTAACAGGTGTTTATTTATTAACCTGAAATCAAACTTATCTTGATAACTAATATATTTTACACATGACTCTTGTACCTATATCAAATAAATATCATGTAGATCCTAGATAAATGCATATTTAACAAAATTCCATTTCGATTCTTTGAACATTCTACGTAAATCAAACCTAGCATTGAACTTCTTGGAATCTGATCATGTATAACTATAATATTTGAATATTATTACAGATATCTGAACTTTAATATTCTCATGCTGTATCCAAAATAAATTTGATCTAACGTTCTGTTAATATATCTGAAATACTCTTCATTATATTGCAATGCAATTGAATGGATTAGTTTACAGAGCGTATCATAAATACCATGTACATTAGTTACCCTTTGAAAATTAAATTCCTGGAAATCAATTCATGGATGACGTCAGAAATACACTGACTTCAATACATTTGAATTGTACTTTAAATAGGAATTAGTTCGTAAGCTGTAATTTTTTATATTTTATTTCAATGGTTTTATTTGTTGTTTGGATTTTTGCTTCAGATTATATTTATAATATACTCGGGCTGGTAAAAGGTCATTGTGACATTTTAACCGATAGATTAAATTAAATTAGCTCCTGTTTTTTTACTTAATTATATTAAATCTATAATCAATCAGAATATTTGAACAACCATTTGTATTGTTGTATAGGTTAAGAGCCAAAAAGCTGGTTTGAACCTCTAGAGGTTTTACAAAGTAAAAACTAGGAGTGAGGTGGTTTACTATTCTTCCCTTCTTCACTGAGTTGAAAGAGTATGCTTATCAGCAACCCAGGCCCTCCGTAAACCACTCACTCTACACCGTGCTAATGACACCTTCACTTCATTCACTACATGGTCTGGCTGTATAGTGAAATTCATTACTCTCAGAGGAGATAACTCTGACCAGTGTCTTATACACCTTTACCAATTCTGTTCTTAAAAAGTTCAGTCATATAATAGGCTGAATATGTGATAAGAAACAAAACTATGTTTTATAGCCCTGGAACCAACAGATCGAGTGCAATTACGTTAACATTACACCTACCCGTTATGGGCAAAATTTTCATTGGTAAATCCATTTTATTTTATTAATATTACGCTTTGTGGTAAATTGATTTTTCTTTGGTAACATTTATTGATTGTATAGAATCTGTTATAAGAAAATTATAAAATCTTATAAATATTAACAATGTATCATGATTTCTAAACTTGATTTATTGGTTGGAAGCCGAAGTTATCAATGCAGTCCTGTAATTGGCTCACTTAAAGAAAAAATCTGGTGTGAAACACTCACTTGACATCTCTTGCTAATATAAATATTGAAAAATACAACCTATTTTTAATCATTAGTAAAAAGTATAAATGAAAATCATAACCTAATTTTAATGTCGAGTAAATAATGAAAAGAGGAAGCTCAACCTCTGTAGGAATTAAAAATACAGAAAGTCACTAATTGATGCTAGAACAGGCTCTCAAATAAAAGTGTTTAAAATTGTAAATGATTCACATTTCGAATCTTTTCACTATAGACTTGGTTTCTAACAAACCCCCAGCAGAAAAAATCAAGCGGGTTTAAATGTGGACTCCTCGGAGGCCAAAGTACAGGACCGGTCCTACCGATCCATCGGTCAGGAAACCTTTCAATGAGAGAGTGGGGCACTAGAAGATTGAAATCAGGAGGTGCACTGCTTTTTGCCAAATAATGTTTTATGTTTTTTCCAATTCAATTTGTTCAATTTGCATTACAGTCGTACCAACAAAAACACTTTAGTATATTCTGTCTACACAAAAAAAAGTTATGATCATCTCCAGTAGTTTTAAAATATATTTTTTAAATGGCTGCAACCTTTCTCGGATGACCCGATTTTTAAGACCTCTGAGACACCACTTTTGTTACAATAAACTTTAACAATTTATTTATTTTTCATCACTTATGTCTGTACGTTGCAATCTGTTCAAATCAGAACAATAAGCAACCCCATGACCCAATGAGATGAGGATGATATGTATGACGTGTAAATAAGGTGTAGTCTTGTACAGACCCTGGCCGACCATTCCTGAGAAAGTATGGTTAATTGAACCCCAACCATCAAAGTACACCGGTAACCACTGTCTAGTATTCAAATCTGTATAAAAGTAACTGCCTTTGCTATGATTTGAACCAGGAACCTTCGTCTCCGAAAATCAGCTGTTAAACAGCTGATTCGTGGCGACGACTTTTACCTCTAGACCAACCCGGTGGGTTTTAACTATTTAACAAAGGTTAATACAAAATAATAAATTGGTGACAAAAGAAAAATATAAAATAAGATAACGTCTTAGGTAGTAATTTTTTTATTTTCTATTGATAGATATATTATTTCTCCACTTTTATAGGATTTAGAGCAGATTTTGATGTTATATGGGAAATTCAGCAGGTTGGATTTGTCTCCACCACACAAATGTGTCCCGTGATAGAAATAAGTGTACCTCTATACAAGATCGCGATACCAGATAAAGGTTCACTGTTACTTTCATATTTCACCTGTGGTTTTGTTGTTAGTTTTGTGTCTCACACACTTTATCCTTTCCACTTCATCCTACGAAATAAAATTCTTTGTCACCGGTTCTTTTTTACTTGTTCATTCACATGAAAAGTTTCTTTTCCTTTACCCGAGAATGAATTGTGATCCTTTCTTTTAAGGCCATATACAACAGAAAACATTTCGAATGGTTTTTATGACTTGTTTTGCATAAGTTAATATAACTCTTTGTTATGTAATGTAATTCGGCTTTCTTGTATTGTATGTATTTCTATGCCTTTTTATATTTACTTCTCTTCTAGGTTCATACATTTTGTGTTTTTCTTTTACCTTTTCAAACATTTATATTATACGTAAGACCACTTCTTCATCTTCAATCAGTTCAGTCTACTGTAAAAGAAAATATAATATCTTGTATCAGTTCACACGTACATATTCTAACGGCAGCACGTAACTAGGCATTAATTTAAAAAAATCATACCCAGAGGATTAGATAACGAGAGATGAATTTATTTGTATAGTCATTTCAAATGGTTTGTGAACTCAACCCCCCTTTCACCATTCCGCAGGAATAATACTGCTACTGCCCGTTTCACATTAATTGTACATTGGTTAGGAATCAAGTAAGGGAGAGAAGATATGAGGAAATAAAGAGACTGTTTATTAAGAAAAAAGATAGTATATCTACGAATCTCCGGGTTGAGGTGATGCGGAAGATTATAATGCATTAATAGAATCAAAAGAAGTGATTATCTTTACATTCCATAATATATTTTATTTTGACTGGTTTCTATTTTATTTTATTTTTAAACTTTTACAAAAATAAATTAATTAATCAAATCGTACAAATTATAACTTAATTGCTATTGACCAGTAAATCAATGTGTTTGGAGAACACATTTCTTCAGTCTGTCTTTTTTGTTGTAACATTATGATATAGTGTTCGTCACGAAAGAAGTCAGCTGTGAAAACCAGTTGCCCATCGACCAATTTAATAAAAATTGTCTATTTCACTTTTTTTCTAATTCGTATAGTAAAATATTAAAGTACATTTTGTTTAATATTGAGAATATTTATTTACCTACATATCCAATGGAGTATAATTTATAAAGAAAGCATTCTATATTACTTTACTTGACGGACTAATTATTATAACTTCTCTGACATTGTTTTATTGGTTTGGGATCGGATGATCAGAATTATTAATCTGTTCATAATGAAGATGTTGTAAATCATTTCACTCTATCTCTCCACTCATATTCGAGTTTAACCGAGTTAATGCAAGATGTAGAAGAGCGTGGAGGAAGTAGAGTTTCTGACGTGAGAAAGGTGGAAATATAATAGACGTAAATAAATAGGATTCAGTTTTGTGTAATAGAGCTGTGAGCTGTCAGAATACAGATTCCAGTTTCGCCTTTATGTTTTCAGAACAAACCGCATTCTGTGTGTTGTTAATAAGGTGCTAATTTAATTCTACCACCAGTGGCAACGAACCGCCAAAAACACTGACGGATGAACTTTATCTAGAGCAGCATGAAACAACATGTACATCATGTTTACTATGTTCTGCAGTTGAAATGGTGAATTTTATTTAAGATTCCTCGTGTGATATGGCCATAGTAAGTAGGCCTACATCAACAGTTCTCGAGTATTATTAATCAATACGGATAAAAGAATAATCAAAATTTTTTTCGGCAATTCAAAACCATATTTCAGTATATTTTGAACTTATATAGATGGTGCACTTAAGAGAACATTGAAGCACATTAATTTAAGCAATAAAGTTTATTCCTCGTAGTTTTTGAACCAAGAAAGAAACACAAAGAGGTTTTTACAATACTGCTGGGTCCGTTATGGAACACCGTTGATGTAACATGAAAGCTGCTAACTCTTCCAACTTTCCAAAATAAAATATGCAGTTGTAATGAAACTCAATTATTTTATTAGTTAATTATGTAATTAAATTTTAATTATGATTACCTCAATGCATAATACGAGATAGATTGGTAGGCCTATTGGTTTTTTCTGATTATTACTGTTATTTTTATTATTTTATTATTGGTAGGCTTATTGTTTTTTTTCTCTTATCATGCGGTCTTTGGTTCGAATCCCATTCAGACATGGCATATTTTCATATTTTACAAAAAAATCATTTCATCCTTCACCGTCTGCATTAGCAGTAATTGCAGAACAGTCGGACGTTAAACCAAAAAAAAAAAATTGTTTTTTTATTCTTAAGTTGAAATTCTTAGTTTGATTTCCGGATTGAATCTGGAAAAAGTTTTACGTAGTTTAATTCAAGATCAGTCAAAACGAATGTTAATCTGCTGTATGAATTTCAATGTAAATTTAAGTAAAACAATATTATGTAGATTTTAATACCTAATAGTATTTATGAAAAACTTTTGGACACTTTAAATTGAAAATTTAGTATCTGTTATTAAAATATTAAAACAATTTATAAATGTGAAGATAAGGTTCCAAAATTTGATTTATCTGCCGGAACTTGACATCATGACCAGTCCTACAGTTGCCGAAAAGATCCCTTGGCCAGAGGCGTTTTAAATATCTGTGCCGAGTACCCGGTGTCGCCCTAGTGTACATGTTTTGTATGAGAAGGTTGTTATGTAATTCAAATTTGTCATGCATCGTCTTATATAGTTGTTTCGCGACATCAATTACATATGGGATTTGTAAGTCTTTGTTTAACATTGAGTTTGTGACGTAAAAGGGGCATTGCGTTATCGCTCGTAGAATTTTGTTTTGAATCGCTTGTTTACGTTTCGTGTGTGAAAGTTTAGCAGATCCCCAAATTGAACTCCATATGTCCAGATTGGTCTTAAGACTGTCTATAGATTGTTAATTTTTATGTGATATGTTTAATTTAGAACGTCTATCAAGTTGATAGACACTTCAGTTGATAGAAGCGTTTTTTTGAGTTTGTGGCGTGTGTTTGTAACATGTTAAGTTTTCTGTCTAAGTGTAAGCCTAAATAGCGTGTTTCAGTAGTGTGAAGCAGCGGACTATTATTAATGTAAACGGTTGAGCAGTAATTTAAGTTTTTGGTTTTGTAATTAAATTTTAAATACGATTATCTCAAAAGCATAATAGATTGATTGGTATTGTTTTTTTATTCTTAAGTCGAAATTCTCAATTTGATTCCCGGATTGAATCTGGAAGAAGTTTTACATAGTTAAATTCAATATCAGCGAAATATATTTTAACCTGCTATATGAATTTTACTGCCCATAACAGACAGATGGAGTGTCAAATTATTTACACACAATCTGTTCGTTGCAGGGTTAAAATAAATAGTTCTGTTTCTTATCACATGGTCAGCCAATTAAAGACTGAATCATTTAAGAACAGAAGAAGCAGATTTTTTTTGTTTAACGTTCGACTGTTCTGCAATTACTGCTAATGCAGGCTGTGAACAATGAAATGATTTTTTGTAACATATGAAAATATGCCGTGCCTGAATGGGATTCGAACCCAAGACCACATGATGAGAGGCGAGCACGTTACCAACTAGAAGAGGCAGAGGTGTAAAAGACACTAATAAGAGTTACCTCTTCTGAAAGTAATGAATTTCATTATACAGCCAGACAGTAGATGAAGTGAAGATGTCATTTGCAGAGTGGAAAATATGTGCTTTTCAGAGGGCCCGGCATGCTGATAAGCGAACTTTTCCATTCAGTGAGAAAGGCCTTGTAAACCACCTTACTCCTCGTTTTACTTGGTAAAACCTCTATAGGTTCAAACCAGCCTTTTGGCTGATGACCTAAACAACATATGAATTTCAATGGTTTTTTGTAAATTTAATTAAAATAATATTATGTTTATTTTAATAAAATATTTGTGAATAACCGTGTAATGATTTTCTGTTTTACAAGTCATATCTAGCAGTCGGACAAACTTTTAGAAAAAAAATACGAGAGTTGAACGAGTTTTCCAATTAATTAATTTGCATTTATTCGTCTCACAGAATATTATATTCTAAGGAATTACCATGTATTTTAACTTTTTTAAACAGGATCTCTTTATAATACGAGTCTCGTATAAATGCAATCTTTCAATTCATCATGAACTGAACGTTAGGGGAGGGAACATTTTGATAATCTGATACAAAAATATTTCTATTAAATTATGACAAATGAAACGTGGAAATTTGTTGACATGTTTTTTCCATTCTGTTTAGAAATGGTGATGTGTGTTTATATAATAACTTTTGATTTCCAACGGTGTGGAAAGCATTCATGGAATGGCGTGAATTTTTAGAATAAGTTATAACACGGGTAGGTGTCAGTTTAGCGATGCAAGCGGACCAAAGTATCCCACAGAAAAAGTATTGCGTACTTTTTAACCAATTCGGGTTTTATTGGTTCATCGGAAACGTGGAAATATCGAATTACAATTTCAATAAAAGAGTGTTCACATCATTACGATTCAAACATATTTTAACGGTGTGTATTTTTGTAATTTACCTTTACTTTTTATAAATAAATCATGTTCATCCCCATCAGAAGATTTGATTGAGAAAATACGAATTTATGAATCCATAAAACGACTAAAACGCCCTACACTACAGTAGGGTTAAAACAATTTTTTTTTACATATTTTGTGATCTTTTTTTCTTGTTTCCTTTACTCGTTCACAAAATTAGAATTACAAAATCTAGTGTGAAACGCTCACACGACTTTCTCTTGACAATGCAAATAATCAACTATATGACCTAATATTAGTAATGAAACATTAGAAATAAACAAAAAACTAACCTCAAAAAACATAACCTTATATTAATTATAAATAAATGATGCAAAATGAAAATCAATCTCAATTTGGCTTAAAAATACGGAAAATCACTCTTTCACGCTAAACTAGGCTCTGTAAAAAAATTCTCAATATAAAAGTTGTACATCTTTTCAAAAATTTGATTACATACAATTATGTCGTAAAACGCATACTAAGGCTAAGGCTGAAATTTAAAAGAAATCGATTTTTTTTACAAATTTTTATGAAGAAATCATAGAATCACAAATTACCGCTAAACTAAGCGTTATACAAAGAAATGTTTGAAATAAAAGTTGTAGGTTTTTAAATTCGCAACAACTTTTATTATACATTTATGCGCTAAAATGCATATTAAAGCCGCAATCTTAAAAAAAAAATTCTACTAGAATACAGCCTCCCCAAGAATTTCAGCAGACATGGAGCCTACCCTATTGTGTAGAGTATAAAAAATATAGTAAATGAGGCGATTTTTAAAAAAAATCGTAGTAGCCGTTTGTGAGAAAATCGCAAAAAAAATAAAAAATGACACGAATAAACTACTACTTCCAGTTGACTGATTTTGATGAAAATGTTCGTATCGGGTCCGGTAGTAGTATCTAACTTATTTTGCGGTAAAGGAAAATTCGCAAACGCTTCTAACCTTTTACTTGCTACAAACCTGAAAACAACACAGAAAATAAATAACAGTGAAACATTCTCTTCTTTGTATTACGTACTTGTCAGGTGATGACTTGTGAAATTCCTTTGTTCTATAACAAACCATTCTTTTTTTTAATTTATTTTAAATCACGTTAACATCTTGGTTGTTAGTGAATACTTTTGGGTATGAAACAATTTATTTTGGTGCATAATAATTTCCAGATCCTAACCGGGAATCGAACCCACTTGGTAAGCTACCGCGCTAACCACTACGCTACGGAGGCGGCCACAAATAATTCTAGTGTGTTCAATTCTGACTCTAATCATAAATGATTCCATGGTGAAGCAAATTTTATAGCTGTTCCTTTAGTTGATTCTTTGCTTCAATTTTAAATATTTATGTTGTAAATTCCAAAAGTTATTTCAGGTTTTTATTTAAAAATCCCGAGCTATTACGTTCATTAATTCTTACCCACTTGGTAAGCTACCGCGCTAACCACTACGCTACGGAGGCGGCCACAAATAATTCTAGTGTGTTCAATTCTGACTCTTTGCTTCAATTTTAAATATTTATGTTGTAAATTCCAAAAGTTATTTCAGGTTTTTATTTAAAAATCCCGAGCTATTACGTTCATTAATTTTTTTTATTTGCTTTTAGCTATAAATCGTAAAAAAACAAATTAAAAATATTTTATTTATAGTTTATAAACTTCTTTTTAAATAGGGATTATTCTTAAAAATGTTGAGATTTTATTTGTGTTGTCAATACTCACTCGAGTTTTAGAAAGTAATAAAAATGGAACGTTAACTTTATAAGACGTTAATGATTTATATAACAATTCATGCGTTTTTATAAAGATCATTTTATAAACGAATTATTCGGTTCTTTAAACTTTATTAAGCGATATAAAAGGGCAGTGTTATTGGGTAGTGTTATTTTTAAAAGGGTTGATGAAGGAGTTAAAATGCAACAAATCGTATGAACTCATTATCCGTAAAGAAAGCTTTCCATGAATATAGGTATATATATATATGTACGCCTTACTATATAAGAAGTACACCTGCTCTATCGAGGGGAAAATTGAAAACTCAAGCTTATCAAGGGATTTTCCAAAATTTCCTTGTGATATAATACAGTAAAAAAGTTTAAATTGCTTTTTTCTATTTTAGCTTACGTAGTGTTTTACAATTTTTAAATAAAAAACTTATTGTAGGATTATGCTTAATGAACGAGAATTTTTGAATCTAATTTTTTTGAGTTATTCTCAATATGTCCTTTTAAATTTTAGACGTTATTATAATTTTTTCGCGTTATATTGTTGTATACTCATCTTCTAACAAGAAAAAGTGAATGTGCTATCAAGCCAATATTGTCCATGATTTTCCTTTTCTTTCAATTTTATAATCTAAGAACAATAAAACCACGCAAGAGTTTTGCTGTTACGCGAAGATACTTTATAAATAAATGTATAGTTAAGACTATAATTTTTTCACAAACTTTTTATTGTTGTTGTCATATATATAGGTCAACAGCCGAAAGGCTGGTTTGAACCTCTGGAGGTTTTACTAAGTAAAACGAGGATGGTTTACCTAGCCTTCCTCACTGAATGGAAAGTACGCTAACCAACATGATGGGCCCTCCGACAAGCATTTACTTTCCATCCTGCAAAAGACACCTTCATTTCATTCACCCCAGGGTCTGGCTGTGTAATACAGTTCATTACTCTCAGAGGAGATAACTCCGATTAGTGTATTTTAAACCTCTACCTCTTCTGTTCTTAAATGATTCCGTCATTTAATCGGCTAACCACGTGATGAGAAACAGAACTATTTTTTGTAGCCCTGGTTTGAGTGCAAATATTCAACACTCCACTTGCCCAGTTATGGGCATTAACTTTTTATTACTGCTTCGAATTGTTATTTCACCTGTTCTGCCTTCCCATACCTACATGTCTCGGTGGATTCACCCTCATCAAGTAAATAAAACAGGAAATTTTCATTTCATTCAGAATAATTTACTGACCGGAAAACTTTTCAAAACATTTTTTTTAGATTTATTAATTATTATTTTATTGAAATTGCATTTTATTATTCTAATTTTTACAATGCATTCAGGCAGTCCAATCAAAAGCATTTTGCCTTACAGTACAAGCACTCATTTATGTTGTAACATAACCTTAAACACAGATTTGCAAATTCCATTTTTCCAAAATTCCATTGAACACCTATACAAACGGTTTCACAACAAAATGTGTGCATTTAAACCCTAAACTTGCAACCTGTAAATTGACAAAGCTTTCTTGAAACAAGCCTGGATTAGACATTAAAATAAAAATATATTCGGAAAATATAAATACCTGCACTTCCATGAATGGACCTTAGAATGACAAAAAAGGTCGGAATAAAAGAAGCGGAGAAATTTGAAAAACTTATCCTATGCAAGGTAATGGTTCTAATTATAATGTGCGGATAATACATGATACGAAGTATAAAAGAACTTTACAAGAAAAATAAACTGTAAATAAAACCGTTAAAAATATGTAGACTGATATTTTATAGACACCTGTATAGAAAGTTCGATGACAAGCGATTGAAAATATAAATTGTTGGCGTTAAACGAAGACAATAGGTAAGCGGTTTGGAAAATTCAGAAGGAGTCTTAAAAACAGTGGGATACCGAGACATGTTGTATTGAAGTAACGGATTATTGAAAGGTTTCAACAATAAGCAAGAGCAAAACACATGGACGAAGGAAAGAAGAAAACCTATAATGGAATAATCCTGAAATCGGGACTGCAAAAAGAGTTTCCAGAATTTTTTACTTTGCTTAACATGGTATAAGACACGATAAAAAACATATCAAAAAGATAAGCTTCAAGATGAACGCATGTAATTATAATGGGTATTTTCCCAGTTGGTTAGATAACATTTTGAAAATTTTAAAAATAACTTTTAAAAAACAGATAACTTGCTATCTATTTACATATATATAAAAATAGTATACTGCTTGACTCCCAGCTCCGTATATTTGGGAAGAATCGACTGCGTTGTTATAGCAGTGGGAGAATGAATGAGTGTAGGAATGAATTAGTAGTGTTTCACAGCTGCTGCATTTGTAGTGGTAGCGTGTACTAACTAGACTAAAAACATATTCTTATAATCCGGCGCATTAATTTAAGAAATACCTACCGGGTTATTAACTTGGTCGGATTCATAATATTTAACTTACCATTTTATATCAAAACATGTAAATAAATAATTGTATTAAATACAAACAAATATGTTAAATACGGAAAGTTTGAAAACGAATGTTTTGTATCAGAGTAATACAACAATCGTTTTCCCAGCATGCGTCACTCATTCAATATACCTCACCCGTACCCTTCACCCCGCAACTACACGGAGCTGGAACTCAAGCAGTACAAACATTTGGTTAGTTTTTTAAAGAAAACATTGTTTAAAAATTATATTACGTACGTGAAACAAACTTATGATAATTCATGATGTTTAGGTCATCAGCCTAAAGACTGGTTTGAACCTCTAGAGGCTTTACTAAGTAAAACGAGGAGTGAAGTGGTTTACCATACCTTCCTCACAAAGTTGAAAAGTATGCTTATCAACATACCAGGCTCTCTAAAAAGCATATATATTTCATTCTGCAAATGACACCTTCACTTCATTCACCACAGGGTCTAGCTGTGTAATGAAATTCATTACTTATAGAGGAAGTAACTTTGATTAGTGTCTTGTACACGTCTACCTTTTCTGTGTTTAAATGATTCAATCATTTAATTGGCTGAACTTGCAGTAAGAAACAGAACTATTTTGTAGCCCATGGAAATTCATCATTATTTAATTTATTAATGAATCAATATTCAGTAGATATAAAGCTCTATAATCATGACAAATTTGATATTAAATAATAAGCAAATATGTTACTAACAAATGATCATTCAGGTGTTAATTTCAAACTGATCTGTTTTACTCTAATGACAACTACCTTACTAGCTAATTAAATGTTTGCTTGCATTGTCGTATTAGCAACCACTTTTCTCTGATTGATTTCATTGTTACCTCAATGATCCGGATTTCGTTAATGATAGTAATTTACATTTATGACAGTGGATTATCTGTACAATCATGATATTTACTGATTGTGCATAGTACATAGTTCTACAGAGCTTGTGTTGTTGGTTTATAACACCGTTGTTTCAGTTTACTGTTGCATAATGAACCCAACAATAATTCAATATTGTTTAGTTTTGGTAATTTTACTTTAAATATTTCATTCTTATTGAAGTTCCTGCCATAATGAAATAAAATTATTATTATTATCTGACAGATCTGAATTTATAAAAGTAACATAGTATTTAAAAAAATTAATTAATTAGATATTCCAATAAATTTAAAATTGAATTTACCTTCATAATTTTTTTAAAGCTGCTTTGGCTTTCCGGGTAAATTCAATTTAAATTTATTGGAACATGGATAACTAATTAATATTTTTTTAATGCTGTTTTTGGCATTTATTTCATCGCGGAAAGGCCTTCGAGGACCATGCAAATATGACCTCATGTAGCCTCTTTCTTTCTCCTCCAGACGTTTTTCATCTTCTCTGAATGTTCGGCTCTCCTTTCATCAGTCCATTCTCCCCTGTTCAGATTTCTCCATTTATCTACAAGAACCTTAAGTCCAAAAATTCTTTCTTTTTTGTATTCTTCTCAGTGTTTTTCTGTTATGCTGAAGTTCTTGAGTTCTCCCTTCATTTGCTTAGCAATGGTCTCAATCACCAGTTTATCTGTTCCATTTCGACTAACTATTTCTCCAAGCTATTTAAAGTGGTCAGTGATATTAATTTTTTCATATTTTGTTTTATATTGGTATATTATTATTTAGTGTATTATAAAAAAAACACAAAAATGTGAGCGTTCCTGTGATTCCGGGGCTGTCAGATTTGTCACTTTTTCCAATTTATTATAAGATCGTTTACCTTGACAATTATCGTTTTAAATCCAAATTTTGAAAAGTATTTAAATCTATAAGTATATTAACAAAAAAATCACACCTTATAAAATAACCAGTATGAAAAAAATGAGTGTTTACACACCGTAAAATCCATTTATATTACGCGTAACCCGCAGTATGTATCAGTTACTAATAGGTAATAAGTAAACCAATAAGCTAGAACTTATGCCATAAAATAAGAGAAAAAGTGAATCAGAGAGGTAATATATATATCGCTTATTCTCTCAGTGTAAGCTCGCATTGCTGTAATAGTTGGTATAGTTAATCATGTTTTCTTGTATAAAAGTACTAATTTTGTTATTGTGAATTGACAATGTACTATATCTTATCGTGAAAGTTGACAAAAAAACTTTTTTTTTGTCAACTCATTGTCAGGACAATTTTCATGGCTACGTGAAAATATTATTGAGAAATTTTTTTGTATTTTAAATATTTGAGCAAAGTAAAAAATACTTATGTCTTTGGTTTGTTTCTTTTTGTTTCAGCTTTCGTACGCTGACACTCATCCAATGTTTACCAGTCACCACTTCCCAAATTTCTTCCGTATTGTACCAAGCGAGAATGCATTCAATGCACCGCGTTTGCATTTAATGCAACGGTTCAATTGGACTCGTGTCGGCACTTTATATCAAAATGAGCCTCGATACTCTTTGGTAAGTTTCTTTTATTTTATATATATTATATTTTTTACAATAATATTCCATTAAGTTTTAGATCCACCGGGTTTTAACCCACCGGGTTGGTCTAGAGGTAAAGTCGTCGCCAAAATCAGCTGTTTAACAGCTGATTTTCGGGGACGAAGGTTCCTGGTTCAAATCCTAGTTAAGGTAGTTACTTTTATACGGATCTGAATACTAGACAGTGGTTACCGGTGTACTTTGATGGTTGGGGTTCAATTAACCATACTCTCTCAGGAATGGTCGACCTGAGTCTGTACAAGACTACACCTCATTTACACGTCATACACATCATCCTCATCTCATTGGGTCATGGGGTTGCTTATTGTTCTAAATTGAACAGATTGCAACGTACACAAATTAGGAATAAAAAAATAAAAAAGTTTTCGACCAATGCATATTGGAGAGATGTTCTACTAGAAGAAACAATTATTGAATAAATGTAATGACAAAGGAAAAGAAAATTAAATTAGATTCCATTTAAAATAGAACAAATATGCTAAATTTTTCATAAAAAACCGCTGACTGTTCATGATTAATGTTCTGACAAAGAAATCTTGAGTTTTTCTTTATTATTAAATGTTAAGAAAATATGTTTTCCAGTTTATCAACAATTTTATTTAACTAAATAGGAAATTTACCAATAGTGAGTGGGTTGGAAACTTCCAGAAAGGTCATGTATAAAAGAAAGGCTTTCGATTGATATATGTACTTCCATTTGGCCAAAAATTTTACCAACCAAGCTTTAGATCGGTTATAAATTTAAACCAAAACTTATTCCTTTTAATATTTTAAATAATACTTTGTTTAAAACCTTCGGTTTTAGCTCAAACTCAATCAGTTATCGTGTCATTCTTTGTTTTAAATTAATAAATAACTTAACCGAAAAATTAATGTATCGGGTTTCGTTATACAGGCTTGGCTTAGAAAAAAAATTAAGACTTACGTATTTCTTTTTACCTGTAGTACATTAAAGGTGAAAATAAAGAAACAATCATTAGGGAATGGAGTCATTTCAGATGAAGTAAGGAAACAGAGGTCTGATACACTGAAACTTTATTGGACGAGTAAACTCCTAAAGAAAACCAAGAAGTACAGTTGTTTTGTTGGAACGACAGCTATGATATTCGAAAGAAAGGACGCGCGCGGAGAATAATATTATCAACCGGGTGTAGTCAAAACAAGTAGATTCACCGAACAACGTGTTGTTTACTGTAACACATTTGTTGTCATGTAACTTGTTAATGCGTGCATTGCAGAGAAGTGCGACTGGCTTCATGCTAGAGGAGTCCCTTTCTCTAATTCAGTTATGAAACCGGAGTTGTATGAACTCGTTAAAAAATATAAATTCACCGAAAGAAAGTACCATTTCGATTAACTATTGCGCACCAATGGTCAAGTCCCTCTCAGATTGCCGCCATATTACCGAGATCTTGATCAATCAAGCTAATCTGGGAGAATATTAAAGGTTATGTATCGATGAGTAATGTAACTTTTAAAATAGAAAATGTAATGTAATTGTGTACTGGCAGTTTCTCAAGAATTGGAAAAGATGAATGGCACGCTGTGTGTAGCAAAGTATAAGTGAGTACTTCCAGAGGGTGTTTGTAGTAGACAATATCTCAGATCGTTTCGAAAGTAATAGGCTATTGAAGAAAGTAGCGGTGATGAATTTAGCGAAGACAGTGAAAATGATCAATTTGATGACCCTGTTGATACCCACACCCCTTTATCTACTTAATTTATTAACAAGTATCTCGGTCAAGTATCTCTGACTTTTGAAAAACGACTAAGTTGGAGCACACATATCAAACGGAAACGTTTATTACTGAATTCCCGACTTAAACTTCTATATTCCCTACTTCACAAACGATCAAAATTACCAATTGGACAAAAATTACGCACGTATTGTTCTCTTTTGAAACCTATATGGACCGGACCTACGGGTCTCAAATTTACGGTTCAACTAAACCCTCTTAACTTGCTACGAATTCAAGCGTTCCAGCCAAAAACATTACGCCGTATAGCAAAAGCACTTACTATACTTTATGTTAGCAACAAAACCTTACATACAGATTTGAAAACACCATTTGTACAAAATTCCATCGAATGCCTATACAAACGCTTTCACAAGTCACACGAACACGAGAACCCATTGGTGCGTTCACTTTCTACCTTCCTGTTTTTTACCTGTTAATCCTGCTAGACGCCTTAAAAGAAGCTGGAGTAGAGACCTGCTAATTTGATATACAAATTTTATTCTTCGGGAGGCACCAATGGGGGCACTACCCCTCTTAAGCCTATCATGTCATTTACACAATTATCATAATCATCACATTTGCTTGTTGTAAAAATTTTACAGTTGTAAATAAAGAATGAGAGGAAAAAAATTAGTAACTTTTTAAAAAAAGTGACATTTTGCAATTATCAAAAATTCGAAATTACGTTGTACCGGCTCAAAGAATGTAAGTTTACTCTTAATATATGCAATTAAATTAAAAATTAATTGCTTATAAATATTTTAGTTTTACATAATAAAAATATTAATCATAAAGCAAGGCATTATAAATGTAGATATAATAATATCTATGATATTATATGTAGATGTAGATGTGTGAAGTATTGTACTGTGAAATATGAAAAAAGTAGGCCTACAGTAACACTCTTAGTCACCCAGTAGTTTCCAGGCCGTGAGTGCTGGAGCGCGCACGGCCTGCAACGTACTGTAATTACAGTGATCCAATTAGGTTGTGAAATAATAATAATAATAATAATAAATATAATGTTAGAATATGAATTATTATCCTAAAAAGTTGAACTAAAGCTCAAATTTTAATAGAATTACAGCTACAGTTTTTTTTTTGAATAAATTTGGTTTTAGTTGGAAACTAAAACACAGATCATTTGTTACCCTTATCCACCTCAGTAAATATTCGTAATGGTTACTGTTGGTTCATTGTTTAAAGAGCTTAAATTTCAATTACACTATGACATTATAAAGTTATAAAATCAACCATTAATAGCTAAATTGATTCCTGATATTTACAGTATAACTAAATACGGATAATTGAGAGTTTAGATTACAGTAATTATTTAAAATTTATTAGCTACTGGTAGTGTTATAGATTAATTAGTCACATCATACCATCTTTGTTTACTCAGTTGAAGCAGAAACTAAATTAATGAACGATTCACGCTCGGATCTTCCTCAATCCATAAATAGTAAAACTCTATAATCTAAAGGTGATTATCTAATTGGTTACCCCATAATTTTATAGTATGTTTTATTATACCTGAAATATTTTGATTAAAATACTGATAATGAATAGATCAGTAACTTTTACTCTAATTTTTTTGTTCAAGAGAATTAATTAATACTTTTCTTCAATGTTCATGTTAGAACAAAAAACCTAATGCTCAGGCATTAATATAAAATTGTACACCTTATTTTATTAGTTGGTTTCATATTTTGAAGTTATTTGATTGGAAATTTTTATTTAAGATATATAATAATAAAATACTTTGGAGATCTTATCAGAACACCTAAAGACAGAATTTTAAACAAAATGATTAAAAAACTCTTTCCAATAATAACATCAGGAGCATGGATCTGAAATGTCAAAGGAGAAATGATCGAATTCGGATTAACTTTCGATGATTTAGAAAACAAAACAGAACAATTAAAATTCTTAAGAAATAAGGAAAGGAGATTTGAAACAAAATCAGATGGAAGAACAAACCCAAGCAGGAAGAAACCGGTCGTTTCAGAGGAAGTTCGGCAAGCAAGATCAGCCCGAATGAAGGCATACTGGCAGAGCATCAAGCTAAAAAAAATTAAAATAAAGAAGCTTTCTAAATTTGACAGTTGTGATCCACTGTGGTCATAAAAGACAAAAAATATATACTTATTTTTTCTACCATATCAGCCCATATACATCCTATTTAAAATCTATACTTCATTATAAAATCTAATTGATAGTATACGTAAATTTTGGCACAGGATAAATCTGCCGAAGTATAATGTATTTCCAGAAGTTTCAAGAGCTTTTATTGGTGGCATTTTTTAAAATTGCAATCAATCATTTTCCTATGTCCGTCCGTCACACCCAGATTTCAGAAGCTACAAGATATAGCAACAAACGTTTTTCGCATTCGTAATCTACACAAAAAGTTAGTGGATCTCTTTTGTAGTTCCGGTTTCGACCGAAAGTGACTCGAAGCCGGATTACTCATTACTTTTTTCGAGGAAAATGTCAAGAAATTAGTGGGAATTCGGAAATAAAAAATAGTGTTATTCGATTCTTCTTAAAAGTAGATACAGAAATCATTAAGTTTGAAATTCCGGTTGTGACTGGAAGTGACCAAAAACCGGAGTCAAGAAATCAAGGCGGAATTTAGAAACAAAAATAGTGTCATTTGATTCCTCTTAAAAGAATACAGAAATTACTAATGGTTTTTGCCATAGGTCAAAGGTAAGCCTTTTTAAAAATTGTCAGCAGCCTATTGACGCGTAGTCTCATCAAAAGGAATTTTTTAATTTAATTTTACTTTTTTTACTGTAAATTAATGAAGATTTTTTCGAGGAGTAGGTGGATAAACTTGTATCTACATTTATAACCTCGTGCTTTGGTTAAGGATTAAGTTTAAGAAACAGTAAAACCCGAAGTATGAACCTAGTCTTTAAATAAAACTGCTATTGAGTGTCTAAGAACTTTTATTTTTGAATAAACTAGTCTGATTACTAGCTTCAATTTAATTAGGTGTTCTTTATGAGAATTTCAAAAGAAATATTTCTGTGATTTTTCTAGCCGAATTAATTTATTCTGGTATATAGGCGTTTCATAAATTTAACAGTTGAATAAATTTAATTAAGCTAAAGAAAATGAAAGAAAGACAAGTGTAAAGTTTAATATAATTATCAATTTTATAATATTACAACCTAGTTTCGTTTATTTATCTGAGTGTGTAATTTTATTAGAATCTGTGTAGCATTATCAGTGAAGCATTTTAACGTTTAACATTTTGTCGTTTTGACAACATAAACTATATTTTACTCACAAATCATAGATGTACTATTTGTTTTAGTTTGTTTGTAATTCACTTCTCTTAATATGGTACACGCTTTGTAAAATGAAATACTACTCTGTTTACTTACTGAACTTCTCCTATTTAACTCACACTTTGTGAATATTTTAAGTAAACACATTTTAAACTTGATTTATTTGTTTTTAAGAACTTTTCCACACACATTGGAAAGTTTGGCTCACTGTGAAAAACAATTTGTAATTCTTTCTTTGAGATTAATTTAAATTCATCAGTTACGACAACTAAACCAAACAAAAGTCAGTAATCAGTTACCTAAACGTCTTTGACCAATCTTTATAAATAAAATTGTGATTTTGTCCGTACAATTTTTCAAAATGAGCCAAATTTGTTTTTACGCCAAATTTACTAAGTAATCACCGAAAATAAATTCAGCTAAATTTTTGTCAGTTTGTCTGTTACGGCACCACGCAGGAACCGCTGAACCAAATTTAATGAATTTTAGGTTCTGTACATTATCGAAATGAAAGTAAGCTATAATTTTTTTAATATCACAAAGGGATGGGGGAGTTCAGAGGAAGGGGTAAACAAAAAACTGCGAATATCTCCGTTAAAAGTCAATCTATCAAAAATGTTATACAGTATAATCGAAATTACGAAACGTTTAAAGACAAATAAGTTTGATTTTGTAAAGTTTTTCATTTATATGCAAAATAACGGAGATATTATCAATTTTATAAAACTAAACATATCAATACTTTAGAAAACAAAATAAACAGAACAATAAACATACGCGCCGCTGGTATTCATTCCGAAGCTTTGTACCCCTTCCACCACTACCTAACCTTACACGACACACTTGTTCTCGGTTACATTGTCAAAAACGAAAGACAGTCACCTTAGTAGTTAACCATCGCGGAGTGTTCCAATTGTGATTTACCTTTCATTTCAATTTTGATTGCTCTGTAGCAAATAATTAAATTACCTACAGTTACATTACACACGGATTTATGTCAGTTAAACTTCATATTTATTTATTCACTTTATTTATTTATGTAAAATAATTAACTAAGCATCTGAAAATAATAAAGGGCTGCGTATCTTGGTTTAAAAACACCTAGATCTCACTTTTATTTTACGTCTAACTATTTTGTTTTGTCATTAATAATAATGCTGACGTTGAAAGGAAGTACGGATAGATAACAATGAATGATTTAATAATATCAGACCTGGCAGGGATCGAACTCGGTACACCAACAGACTGTACACAGCACCAAGAAAACCATTCGAAGATCGGGAATTTTAGCTAGTCCACTATAAAATTAAACTGTAACGTTACATAAAAATAAGTTTTAAATTATTATGAAACAAAATTAATTTTTTTCCATAAAGCTTCTAATGTCTCTTAGTATAATTTCATTAATAGTAACTGCCACATTTCTTGTAACAAGCTTACATTATTAATGATTAATATTCTGTTTCAATTATTAAACCAATAACCTTAATAATAAATTACAAATTAAAATAAGAATCAATTCTAGAAATAGGATCAAGAGTAGGAATGGAGAAGACGATTTTTAAAAAGATGAAGCATATTGATTATATAACAGGGAATAAGTACTGAAGTACGAATCAGATTTGTGATACCGTAAATTTGTAGACACCGACCGCAGTCAGTGTGCCGTACACCGGTGACTCATCTGTTGTCACCCTAGGGTGACAACAGATGTCCAAACGTACGACGCAACTTGTTTTTCAGTCATGTCGAGGTCTTGTAATTTTAATCGCGTCGAGGTCGTGTTTCACCGGTGTTAGAGCGGCCTAAGTGTTATAAAATGGTGTTCTGTTGAAATATTTACTTCCATGAAAAAAATGCCAAAAATAAGATTATGAGAAAATATATATATCTTTTTTAGAATTTTTAACAAGTTCTAATACAGTCTTTCAGATTAATATATGGTATAAAGTAAAATGAAATGCAAATATTTATAACGATAACTTAACCACAGTAGCATCAATGATACGAATTTGATAACAAAACTCATTACCCACTGGTAAAAACATGGTTAATAATTAGGATTTTAATGTTTTTAAATTAGGTACTTTGTTCGCTTCCGAATTGGGTTCACTTTAACCATCCTGAGACTTTAAATATAAAAAAGGAACTAAACGGTTTACGACTCTCCCGTATAAAGGTGATGTGTATGTACATAGATAGAATAAAACGCTACTTTAGGTTTCTCTGGTCCTAGATTTTAAATATTTTAACAACGGCTAGATGGGCTATTTCTTCTTACTTAATATAAAATTTTACCCTTTATTTTCATTACATTTCCCTTTAAAAGACAAAATTGCTTACGTGTTTTCTGCTGTAAATTAGTTATTATAGTCAGGTTTACTTTACGTTAAAATAACCTTTTTTTAAGCCATCTTTTACATAAAACTGATTTATAATAACTTTTTATTATTCTTTTAATATCATTTTAAAATCTTAAATTAAAAGTACGTAGACTACATAAGATATGAATTTAAAAAAGCAAAAAGTTATAATCGTTGTATTATCATAATTTCTTTTAAGTTCGTTTCATATTTTGTAATTTCAATTCCACCAGATATTTCGTATATGCATTGCTAAAAGAGAAGTTTTGAAATTTATCACTTCAAATTCCTAATAATTTTAATCTATCTGTATTTTACGAAACCATTACAATTTAATAATATTCCACAAAACAAGCACTTCATAGAAATACAAATGTACCAACCTATTGTTTTTGCAACGAAACTACATTAACACTAAAACATATTCGTGCAATGCCCACGATTAAATAGTCTAAGAAAACATTATAGTATAACACAAAACGCGAAACACATCCTAGCGAAATTAAAGTTATACGTACATAGGACAATTTTATTGCTCACACCAGAAACTTTAGAAAAAATTCAAATGTTCATTTCTATGTGTATGCAGTTTTTTTCTAATGAGAATAGAATAATCAAAAATGGTTAAGGAACCCATTCCTAAAGAAGAATCAATGAATATTTTATTCTTCTTCTTCTTCTTCTTCTGCCTTTCAAAGATTACGCATCTCTGCCTGTTCCGAACCTCTCACATCTGTCCATCTCTTTCTCGGGCATCCTCTTTCTCTCCTGCCCTCCGGCTTATAGCCCAGTGTCTATTTAGGTATCCTCCCGCATTCTGTTTACATACTCTAACCACTGCATTCTGTTATGAATACCTTGTCGTTTGGTAACGACAAGGAATATTTTATTAATTTTTTTTATTGAAAATAGAGGAAGAAAGGGCCGTCCTAGGACGAGATGAATGGATGATTTTATGTTATGATAGAGATGGAAGTTTATAATAGGTAGAATAGATGATCGCCCATTACAGGCAGGTGAATTATTAAATTATTTGCACTCTGCTAGTTCCAGGGCTTCAAAAAATAGTTGTGTTTTTTATCATGTGGTCAGCCAGTTATATGACTGAACTATTTAAGAACAGAAGAGGTAAAGGTGTAAAAGACACTAGTAAGAGTTATCTCCTCTGAAAATCATGAATTTCATTATATAGCTAGAATGAAGTGAAGGTGTCATTTGCAGGGTGCAAAGTAGATGCTTTTCGGAGGGCCTGGTATGCTGATAAACATAGGCTACTTTTGTACTCAGTGAGGAAGGCAATTGTAAACCATCTCACTTCTTGTTGTACTTAGTAAAACCTCTAGAGGTTCAAACCAGCCTTTCAGCTGTTGACCTAAACAACAGAATTGAGGAGGTTTTGGAAGTTGAATTAGTTTTTTTAATTTTGCCGTCCATATTTGTAGAAATACTTTGATTATTATGTAACCGGGAGCTTTAATGACTTTCTTGTTAATGTGACGTTAAATTGACATAAAAACGCTTCACAAACTACATTTCAGTTGTATTACAAATATTACTGAACATTACGTTTTCTACAAATTCATTTCATAATCTAAGTTTTGGCCATAGCAGGCAGGTAGGTGGGGTATTAAACTATTTCCACTTGATCTGCTAGTTCCAGGGCTGCAAAAAATAGTTCGGTTTTAAGAAACATGTGATAAGTCACATGGTCAGCCAACTGTATTACTGATGCATCTAAGAACAGAAGAGGTAGAAGTGTAAAAGAAACTAGTCAGTGTTATCTCCTCTGGCTGTATTGCATTTCAGTATACAGCGAGAACCTGTGGTAAATGAAGTGATTCATCATTTGCATAGTGCAAATTACATGCTTTTCAGAGAACCTGACGTGCTGATAAGCATAGACTACTTTTCCACTCAGTGAGAAAGGCAATTGTAAACCACCACACACCTCTTTTTACCTAGTTAGAGGTTCAAACCAGCCTTCGGCTGATGACCTAAATAACAACAATCTAAATTAACAATTATCCAAGATGACTATAACTTATTTTTCAGGTTATTTCGTAATTTATAAGACTAGATTTAAAATTATATAAATATTTATTATAACTTTATAGATTAATATAACTAAGATTCGTTAAAGATGTTGTATTATTTTTGTTTCAATTTTATTCTTGACTTATGTGAGTAGTAATTATAAGAATAGTTGGAGTTATAAATAGATTTGAATTAAATTAGAAATCAAACCTTTTAAACGTTTACCATTTGCTTTGAAGGGGTTAAAATATGGTGTAACTGCTCTAGAGCAATACACTTTATTTCTGTATTTCGCCCAAAAAGGTATGGTTCTGAAAATCGACATTCGTGTTTTTACATTGATACACAGAAAAATAAAATGTGCTGTAAAACAGGGAAAAGCAATGAACCCGTTATTGTACGCCAAAAATTACTTGTGTAGCTTATTTTTACTTTCTCCTGCCTATATGAATATATAGAAAGGAAGGTATTGTTTTCATAACGATTTTTCAAAATCGAGTTTTCACCGGATCTACACGTTTTCAGACCCCCTGAGCCCAAAAAACATGTTTTCAGCGATCGGTCTGTGTGTGCGTGTGTGCGCGCGCGTGTGTAAACAGAATATCTCAAGAATGGAACATCGTGCAAACTTGAAACTTGAAACTTAAGTTGCACACCACTACCGGACCCGACACGAACATTTTCATCAAAATCGGTCAACTAGAAGTAGTAGTTTATTCGTGTAATTTTTCACTTTTTTGCGATTTTCTCAAAAACGGGTTCTACGATTTTTTTAAAAATCGCGTCATTTACTAAATTGTTAATGCTCTACAAGATAAGGTAGGCGTCATGGCTGCTGAAATTTTTGGAGAGGCTGTTTTCACGTAAAAAAATTGGTTTTTTAAGATTGCGACTTTAATATGCATTTTAGCGCAAAAATGTATACAATAAAAGTTGTAGACAATTTAAAATCCTACAACTTTTATATCTAACATATTTTGTATAACGCTTAGTTTAGCGGTAATTAGCGACTTTCTGTTTTTTCTCACGAAAACATGTAAAAAATCGATTTTTTACGATTTCAGCCTTAGTATGCATTTTACGATAAAAGTGTATATAATCAATTTTATAGGAAATTAAAAGATCTACAACTTTAATTAGAGCATTTTTCTCTACAGAGCCTAGTTTAGCGTGAAAGAGTGATTTTCCGTAATTTTAAGCCAAACTAAGGTTGATTTTTATTTTGCGTCTTTCACTCATGATTAAAATAAGGTTATGTTTATTGAGGTTAGTTTTTTGTTTGTTTCTAATGTTTTATTACCAATGTTAGATAATATTGTTCATTATTAACATTGGCAAGAGAAAACTCTGACTGTTTCACACCAGATTTTGTTTTTTTTCAATATCTTATATATATTTTCTTTATACAACATTTTACTTCATATTTCTACAGAGAAAAATTTAATTTTAGTTTCAAAATAAATAGAATAAAATTTAACTGTTTATAACGTCAAAGAGTAGTAGCAAAGTGAAAGACAGTATTAATGAAGTAATTCAAAAGGAAATCAGATCTGTGAGCCTTTGTTTTTGGTATCTGTTGTAGAAGTTGTTTGCATTAGCCGTTTCATATAAATAACGGAGAGCTCATTTGGTTTAGCGATTGGGATTTAGTCTGTAGGATAGAAACGGCGGTGGGGATTTTAGAGCGATTGTGGGACAAGAGTGAGGGGTTACCGTAGCTGGATAACACAATTTGCATGAGCAATTCCCGGCGGCGCGTCGTCCAGCGCCAGTCATCCTGGCCGTTGCCTTTACTTGCTGCAGTAATAGTAATAACGATAGAAGTAATAGTAGAAGTAGCCTAGTAATAGTAGTAGCTGTTGTTCTTGTGGTAGTAAAGAGCAGAGTTAGTATACGAGATGATTTTAACGGACTTGATGGTCCGCATTACCATCCTAAGGACTAGTTAATTTCATGCCTAATTAAAGATTTACATTTAAACTGGAATGGTGGAGGAATTAAGTTATGTGGACGATACGAGTTATTCGTGGATTTTCTCTGAAACAGAATTTTTGGTTGTTTATTTTAATGTTTGTTAAATATATTTTGTATTCTTTTAAGCTTTTTAATATTTTATTTTAGATTTTGAAGTTAAGTTTTGCTCGTGCTCTATCTAAAGTTTTTTGTCTTCAGTTATAAAAATCGGTCATTTCAGAAAAACCAGAAGTCAAAATTTTACATTTTTTCATTTAATATATTTTAGGTCTAACTGATGTAAACCATCCCTACAAATATAAGTTTGGCTTTTCTTAAGTAATAATACTAAGAAAGGTTTATCCTTAAGGATAATTCCTGAGCTCAACGATTTTAATGTTTGATTTGATTTTTCCGTAAGCCTCGACCGTTGTCTTTTAGTTTCGACGATACCTTGTAATTTATTTAGTCACCTCTCCCTTAAAGACGTCTTGATATAGCAGCCGAACGAATGTCTAGTATCATACCATGTGATAGTTTTATATTAGGCATAATATGTTCTTATAACATTGTTCTTTAATTGCCCCACAGTTCAAGCATGTACACAGATTTTTGACAAACAGTAAGTTCTTTATTCATTGTATACATATATACTACATACATTGTTAAGGTCAACAGCTGAAAGGCTGGTTTGACCTCTAGAGGTTTTACTAAGTAAAAACAAGGAATTAGATGGTTTACTTTGCCTTCCTCACTGAGTTGAAAGAGTATCAGCAATGCAGGCCCTGCGAAAAGCATCTACTTTCCACCCTGCAAGTGACACCTTCACTTCATTCACCACAGGGTCTGCCTGTATTGTGAGATTCATTACTCTCAGAGGTGATAACTCTAACTAGTGTCATTTACACCTTTACTTCTTCTGTTCTTAAATATTTCAGTCATACAATTGGCTGACTATGTGATAAGACACAGAACTATTTTTTGTAGCCCTGGAACCAACAGATCGAATGCAATTAATTTAACACTCCACCTGCCCGTTATGGGAAAATAGACCAACCAATCACAAATTTTTATTCAAATTCCTTTTAGAAGGACTTACTTTCTGGCCCGTACAATCCGTCGCTTATCAGTATTTTAAATATTTTTTAATACTTTTATTTGCCTCCCATATCAAATCCAATTACTTATATTAATATTAAAAAAAATACATTCATAAAAGCTATCTTATTTTGTGCTGGTCACACCTGTTTGTCAAAAACAAATTATTCAAGAAAAATATGTCATAGTAAAGATTAAACACCTATGCAAAAGTAAATTATCTAAGTTTCTTAAAACCGGCTTTAACATTTTAATTAAATTTCCCTCAATTATTGTATTATATTTTGCTGGGATAAACCTGTTCTACTTTGAAACGTTTTCAAGATTACAGACTGGTACAGTTAGATATTTGGGGATGACTCTTGATAGAAGATTTTAATAGAAACCTCACATTCCATTAAAACGACAAACATTCTCAAACAGAACAAAGTAATTATGTAGCCTAAATGGTAGATAATCTTCTCTCCCTATATAAGAGGAATTTAATCTATATAATTAATATCTGAAAGCAATCTGCATATATGGTTTCCAAATTTACAGAATGGCAGAAACAACCAATGTAATTACAATCCTATCTATCCATTGCACTTAAAATTATAACGGACTTAGGTGTGTAAGAAACGAGACTTATTAAAAGTACTTACAAGTTTCTTTCGTGTTTGACAAAAGAAAACTGTACAATTTCTACAGAAAACATTTGTAACATTTTTACGGAAGATTAGAAAGACATAGAAACGAACTAATCAAGACGATTTGCTTAGTATATTTACCGGATAACCCTTTTCAAAGGCCAAAGAAATCTTGGAACTGGCATTTGTTGTTCCTAAAAATTCAAATGAATGACATATAAACGTTTGTTATTCATAAATAATAAACATTAATACCAAATTAAATTTTAAAAAAGATGATATAGAAGTTCTGTTGGCGGGTGGTGTATTTTTTTCATTTCACTCATACTATTATGTATTGTATCACTGTCATCATCAGATAATCTGTAACAGTAAAATTTTATAAAAACAAACGTAGAACAGCTAATACTAATAATGTTAGATCCTTGTTCCATTTTAGCGAAATAATACACCGTCCAAATTAAAAATCATTAAAAATTCTACAACTTGTTAATTAAAAATTTTTTGTCAGGCTGAGTCGCAATTTTTTTTTTACAAATTTATATAAAAAAACGCATCGAAAATTATTTATTTTAAAATAACTGGCTCAAAACGCAATGTTCGGAAAAATTAAATAAATATTTTCAATCGTATTAACAGATAACGATGAATTTCAGTATATTTTGTAAGTGCTATAAATACCTAAACTAAAAAACTCTGGTGTGAAACACTCACACAACTTTCTTTTGCCAATGCAAATAATTAACAATAACCCTAACATTAGTAATAAAACATTAGAAATAAACAAAATAACTAACCTCAAAAAACATAATCTTATTTTAATCATGAGTGAAAGACGTAAAGAGAAAATCAACCTCAGTTTAGCTTAAAAATACGGAAAATCACTCTTTCACGCTAGACTAGGCTCTGTAGAGAAAATGCTTTAAATTAAAGTTGTAGATCTTTTATTTCCTATAAATGTGATTATACTTTTTTGTCGTAAAAAGCATAATAAGGCTCAAATCTTTAATAAATCGATTTTTTTACACGATTTCGTGAGAAAAAAAAACAGAAAATCACTTATTCCCGCTCTACTAAGCGTTATACAAAAAAGTGTGAAATAAAAGTTGTAGAATTTTAAGTTCTCTACAACTTTCACTAGATACATTTTTGCGCTAAAATGCATATTAAAGTCGTAATCTTAAAAAAAAAACAATTTTTTAATGACAAAACAGCCTCACTAAGAATTTTAGCAGACATGGCGCCTACGTTATCTTGTAGAGCATTAAAAATGTAGTAAATGAGGCGATTTTTAAAAAAATCGTAGGAACTGATTTTTAGAAACTCGAAAAAAGTGAAATTGACACGAATAAACTAGGTACTATTTTCGGTTGACCGATTTTGATGAAAATGTTCGTGTCGGGTCCTCTAGTGGTATCTAACCACTATTATGGGGGTTCGGAAAGCCCTATCTCTGCCATGTTAATGTTTGTTCCTTTTTCTCAGGAATGGATAGGGATAATCAGTTCAAATTTTGAACACAGTTTATTCATTATGTTTTACAACTTTTAACACAGGGATTTGATGATATAACACTTTAAAAAAAATTAAAAAATAATTTGTAAAGTACCTTTAGGTACTTTTTTTGAGAAGACAAAAAATGAGTTACAGTGTAAAAACTACAAATCCCTTGTGTTAAACTATGTAAGAAGAATTGAAAAAGATGTGTTGTAAATTTGAAGCTAATATTTCCAACCGTTTCTGAGAAAAAGGAATATTTACGTCAAAAATACAACTTTTGAGAAAAACGCATTTGAAAATATATAATTATTAAAACGGTAGAAAACTAACAATACCATTATACTCATTATACTCGTCATGAAATGCGTTACAGCTGTTAATTAAAAAAATCATAAAAACATAACTAGCCAACAGAATTTAATGTTATTTATGTCAAATTAAACACGAAATACAGGAGAAAAATATGGCGGCAAAATCAAAATTTTGAATTTTTTGACAAAAATTGCTTTCCAAACCCCCTTAGTTTTAAGTTTCAATTTCTTACGATGTTCCGTTCTTGAGATATTCTGTTCATACACACAGACAAATGGCTAAAAACATGTTTTTTTTTTGTTCAGGGGGTCTAAAAACGTGTAGATCCGGTGAAAACTCGATTTCAAAAAATCGACATGAAAACAATACTTTCCGTCCTATTTATTCATATAGGCAAGAGAAAGTATTTTGTAACAAACAGTTGAACGTACTTAATGTGTGTTTAAATTACCATTTTGAATCTCCACTGAATAAAAGCTTTGTGCATTATTGACAGTATATTATGTGGTAATAATATTATTAATACTTATCAGATTACATCAATACTTAGTACTCATTGTAGTGCGAGTTCTGTGATTGTACTGATTCAGTACTATTTGCTTTAGATTAGCCTCTGTTGGTTGTGATGGATGCTCTAGCAGTATGTGTTTATCAGCATTGTAGTACAACACACCGTCTCAGTAATCCATACCTAATCCATGACATAATGTTTACATCAGTGAATTTGTGTTGTTACTGCTTCACTGGGTTCCACTGAGTCACCATTTCATCAAAATTGCATTCTGTATCAGTAAATTTCTATACCTTTCATTACGCCATTTTACTAATCACTCATTACTGCATCGAATGCTTTATTATGTCAACGGTATATATATATATATATATATTTATTTTACTTTATTATACAGAATATTTAAAATTCAACACAATCTCTCTAAAACTGATTCTACAATTAAAAATCTAATGTGAAAAACACACAACTTTTTCTTGTCAATGCAAAAATAATGAACAATATAATTTAACATTAGTAATAAAATATTGGAAATAAACAAAAAAATTAACCTCAATAAACATAACCTAATTTTAATCATGAGTAAAAGACGCAAATTGAAAATCAACCTCAGTTTGGCTTAAAAATACGGGAAATCACTTCTTCACGCTAAACTAGGCTCTGTAGAGAAAAATACATTAAATAAAAGTTGTAGATATTTTAATTTTTTTATTTATATTTTTTATTAAATAAACTTTTGTCGTAAAATGCATACTAAGGCTGAAATCGAGAAAAATATCAATTTTTTTACACGTTTTCGTGAGAAAAAAACAGAAAATCGCTAATTACCACTAAACTAAGCGTTATACAAAAATATTTTTGAATGAAAAGTTGTAGAATTTAAAATTGTCTACATTTTTTATTGTATACATGTTTGCGCTAAATTGCATATTAAAGTCGCAATCTTAAAATAAAATTTACTTGAAAATAGGCTCTCCTAGAATTTTAGCAGACATGACGCCTACCTTATCTTGTAAAGCATGAAAAATTTAGTAAACGAGGCGATTTTTTAAAAATTTCGTAGGACCCGTTTTTGAGAAAATCGCAAAAAAATGAAAAATTACACGAATAAACAACTACTTCCATTTGATCGATTTTGATGAAAATGTTCTTGTCGGTCCGGTAGTGGTGTTTAACTTAAGTTTCAAGTTCGTACGATTTTCCGTTCTTGAGACATTCTGTTCACACACAGACCAATCGCTAAAAACATGTTTTTTGGGTTCAGGAGCTCTGAAAACGTGTAGATCCGGTGAAAACTCGATTTCGAAAAAACGACATGAAAACAATATTTTCCTTCCTATATATTCATACAGGCAAGAGAAAGTAAAAATCGTGAGTGAAAAACACACAACTATTTCTTGCCAACGTAAATGATGTTCTAACATTATGTCACCGGATAGTGACATTAAGTGGCGAGTTGAAACCTTTACTTTTTGGTGGCCCTGAAAATGGCCGTTTAACCGCCGTAGTCGTCGTGGCGGTCGGGGAGCTGGGTGACACGGCGTGTCATCGTCCAGCGGAGGCGTCATCTTCTTCCCTCGCAAAAATGCGTCGATGGCTGCTTCGTCGGATACGGTGGGCGTAAGGCTTGGTCGCGGAACCGCTGTGGGCATCGCTTGCGGCAGCGGGCGATGACGGTCCCGATCGACGGCTCACAGTGTCGGGTCGGCGAGCGGAAGCATCATCTTCTCTCTTGCGGGGTCGTCGATGAGTCTTCTCTGGAGTCCGGTAGCCGTGTGCCGATGTAGGAAGTCTCGACGACGCTGTAGAGTGGCGTGGAATCGAATCTCCCAGGGCTCAGTGGAACGCTCTTTATATAGTCGCCGAGACTATACTGTGGGCTATATACTGCGGTGTGAGACTCTATTGTGGTAGGAGCGGTTATTGTCTCGGCCTTGGCGACAAAGGAATCTGTCGGTACGCCGCCACAGTAGGTAGGCCTACCGCCCCTTTCGGAACTACTGGCGGTTCCCTCTGTCGCTAAGTCGGAAGCTTTGATATCCGGCAGCACAGTACCTAATCAAAGGGGACGACGGTGACAATTAGAAATAAACAAAAAACTAACCTAAAAAACATAACTCAATCATGATTGAATGATGCAAAATGAAAACCAAACTTAACTTGGCTTAATAATACGCAAAATAACTCTTCGACGCTAAACTAGGCGCTTTAGAGAAAATACTTAAAATAAAAGTTGTAGATCTTTTTATTTCCTATAAATTTGGTGTATACACTTTTGTCGTAAAATTCATACTACGGCCGAGATCTTACAAAATAGATTTTATACAGATTTTCATGAAAAAGCAGAAAATCACTTATTACCGCTAAACAAAATTTTCTACAACTTTAAGTAACTTATTCGCTTTTTCCCTAAAATGCATATTAAAGCCGCAATCTTTAAAAAACCATTTTCTTGCTATCTTCCATTACTATATTTTATTATAGGCTGGACGATAACCGTGTCATTTTAAGAACAGATCATAAAACCCTGTTATGGAGAAGGCTGTTATTTTTAGCAACACGTTATCAAAAAATAGCTTTATTTCACATCACTAGTATATAGTTCTGACGTAAAGAACGCTTATAAAACGCTTAATAAAGCTATTAATGTTTATATCCCATAAGTAAAAAAATTAAATTCTGAATAAATTAATCTAAATTAAGTATGTAAAAAATAATTACATGACAATGCATTTGACTTTTTTTGTTAATTGCTGAACCAAATTAAATTTTAATACAAAAATTAATGTTTTTAACATAATAAAATATGTTTTCTCGCAGCTTGTCACGACCAACTTATCAAATACGTATGTTAATCAGTTTTGAAAATAATTAAAAATGAAATTAAAAGAATGACGGCGTTGCTTGTTGCCTACAAAGTTTTTCGAAATTTCCTGTTTGTTTTTCAATTCATAATTTCTCTCGATGAATCGAACAATTTTGTGCTTTGGGGTTAAATACAATTTCAGTTAAATAAGAATTGGTTCTCAAGTTTCAGATGGCTCGCGCTAAGCATTTTCTGTAACTTTAATCACGTATACGGATTAATAGCAGAATAAAGGGTTCGTTAGCACTTAATTTGGTAGAAAAAGTAGCGGTTCAAAACAAAATAAATTTTTTTGAACGAAATTTCAGATTTTATGTAATTGTAAAATCATATACGTCCTTTTTCTTTGTGTCATTCTATTTCTTATTTTTATGTTGTCTAAATTTTCATTGAACCCATTAATGACCTTACTGTGTTTGTTTGTATATTCTATATTTTGTGTCTTCTTTGAAAATTTTGTACTAAGTACATGTATTTATTTTGTTAAGTGGTCACTAATGACCTTGTAGTCGATGCGATCTTCAATAATAAAATAAGTAAACGGTTTATTTCCATCAGTTCCAACGGTAAGTGGAATAAACCATATTATGGATCGTAATACCAAGAGTTATTCTTAACATAAATTTTGAATCACCCGGTATATTTCAACAATAATCCACATAAAGTTTAGTATAATCTTAAATTATTATTGACATAATATTAATATCATTTATATTCCAAACGTATTTCATGTGTAATTTATATTAATCCACAATTAGATCATTTTAAATTTTACTTTAATCCATTATTAATGTTGGAAAGTCATTAGTTTCTGTCCGTATTTTGTTATTGATATGCTTTTAAATGTGTTTTATAATATGGAATCATGTCAAACTTAATGCTTATCAATTAATTATTAATATATTTTGCTGTGTTACTAAACACATTTTAAATTTTTTTAATGTAAATTTATATAAAATCAAAACTATACTTTTAACACTTTTTAGTCTTCCCGTAACTCTAACAGATTGGGAGGCTTTGCACAATTTTGTTAATAGGCTAGCAATTGCTCTTCAAAAAAAGCTTTTTTTTTAAAGCTTTTAAAGGAACCCGAATAAAAATTGTATTAAGATTATATGGAATTAAATTTAAAAGAAACAAATTGTAATAAAAATTTAGATTAAAATTTTTAAGACTGATATTAAGGTGAACCCAATTAAATCAACACAGGTTACGTTCACCTTACGACGTCAAACTTGTTCACCTGTGATGCTGAATAACATTCGTATTCCACAGACCATGGTGGTGCGATATCTTGGCTTATGGCTTGACTGGCAACTAACTTGGACGCATCATCTGCGTACAAAATGTTTAGAACTTAACCGCCGCTAGAAGCTACTCTTCTGCTTAATTAACCCTCGATCAAAATTGAACCTCCAATCCAAAATGTACAAATCCCTTTTAAGACCAATCTGTACTTATGGTGTCCAAATCTTTGGAATAGCGGCAGAGAGTAATTTAAATCGATCCAGGTCTTTCAATCAAAATTCTTAAGACTTGCTTTTGGCGCCCTTTTTATGTAGGCAATAAAACCCTCCGCGACGATTTCAAAATTCCGACAGTAAAGGAGCTAACCGCGTCCTTGTATAGTACATTTCACGAAAGACTAGGTGACATCCAAACCAACTAGCACGTGATCTATAGTTTATAGATCTATAGCACGTTCAGTTGACACAACGGAGCAGTATAGGACAGTATATTTCGTATGGGGCTTTGACTGCTACCAGCACTTACACAAACATCGGCTTTGTAGATCAATCAATCCCATCATAACCAATAACATTCTTCTCCCCTGCGCCCCATCCATAACAAACCTTAATAATGTAGAGTATTAAGTAGTCTACATGACTATTAATTAATAATTAACATTAAAATTTTGTACTCAACTTCATATGTGGATTCCAAATGTGAAATATTTCTTTCGATATCTGTACTGGGAAGATTTTTTAGATTTATAATAACCGATTGCGTTATTTGTTTACATTTATCACGCAGTGTTTAGAAAGTTTGGCGAGAGAATGTGAAGCAGGCTTAAGTATGTCTGCAGTAAAATAGATAAGATATTCATTTTAGACCCCCCCCCTACACAAATAGAAGAAAATGTTTTCTCATTTTTTCTTAATTTTTTTACAATTCATTAAACATTCTACATAATACATTTTTTCTGTTAAGCAAATTGAATTGTAGTACTACCTTAAAAAATACGTGTTCTGTAGAGATTTAAAACATGTATTTATATACGCATCCCAGATGCTTTTAACTGATGTTTTTAGTTGCTCTAATATCAGTGACGATTCCCATAAGGCCCATTGTGTCAACTGAACGTGCAAACTACTATAGCTACCAGAAACTTCCCAACTCTGCGATGTCTAAAGCGAAAATGGAGTAGAGACCTCTTGGTCTGAATTAAAGACAATACTTGTAGTTTTAAATGGAGAATGTACTACTGGGTATCTCTCCTTCTTAAAGTAAAATTCCCCACCATCATTTAATTACGTATCATATAGGAAGTTGTACAGCTCAATTTACAGTACCGTAATAGAAATAAAAGACAAAAAAACCAAAAAAATTGTAATACAGTTCACTCGAAATTTACACCTAATATAGGTTTAATTAAAAATGAACATACTTATTTTATTGCCAATGTTGAACTTAAAGCTTTCTCATGCATTTAACATAAAATAATTCGGTCTGAGTTAGGATTTAGATGAGTGATTCAAATACAAATAGAACCGTGAATTAGTTCACAAGTAAACAACCGAAGGTTTGTTTGCATTTTGACCCTTATAATCTTTTTATAAATAGCATCTCTCTACGTACCAGTAAATCACAAAACGGTGGCAAACGGCTGTTAAGCTTCAGCACCATCTAAGTTTATTTGTACATATTATTATTTGGGTAAAATCAACATTTTTCTTTGCGACGCAAAATTTTCACGTTAATTAAGTATTTTAACAAGACAAACTTTATTTATAAATACTACGTACAAAGTAAAACAACTTTAAAAAAAGTATTTTGTTATAAAATTAAGAAATCTGCAAAATTATCGCATAATGTTTACAATAAAAAATATTTCTCAATAGAGTCAAAATTGCTTCACCACAGTACGGTGATTTTACCTGAAAGAACGTATGCGAGCGAAACACTATTTAACCTCCGGAAAATAAACTCATAACACAGAATTTCCAAACTGGAGCAATGCGGTCATTGGAAGGTGTATAAATCGTCGTTTATCAGATGGAATTTGGAAACCGATGCACAGAGAAGAAATCTACAGAAACACGAGACCGCTTGCCGATCAAATAAGGAAAAAAAATAATTTTATTATTCGGACACATTATGCGGATGGATCCCTGTACAATGAATGTCCACACAATTCATTGAATACTTTATAAGTAAAAAAACCCAACTGTACTGTTTCGCGAAATTAAAGAAAACCTAGATTGAAGAGTTAAAAACCAAGACAAAAATTATCATAAACTGAAAAACACAAGACTCCAACAAATGAAACCAATCAAACGTCCAAAAGCGGTGTATTCTAAGGAAGAAAGGAAAATAAAATCCAACGCAATGAAAAATTTTTGGGAAAAAAAATCATGAATAAGAACATCAGGAAATGGATAAGATCCATAAGACGGAACTAAAGATTTTCCAAACGTAAAGAACTTATGTAGTCCTATGAGGCTTTAAAAATAAAAATGAAGAGAAAATCGTTCAGATTTCTAGGCTATTCTAGACTTGAAAGACTATTCTAGACTATTCTAAATTTCTAGACTTGAAAGAAAATGAATTAAAAAAAGCAAATAAACCATAAAATAGATATGGGTTTTAAGCAAAATAGCAAAAATTGCCTTGGCAGTCAACCTGTTAAATTTATCAAACGTCAAATAAATTACTTTGATTAATCGATATTATAAATTAATCTTGCTGTACTACTATAAATCCTTAAAGATCTTAAAGGAATAAACATCACAGTATAGATATAGGTCTTTATTTTATTTTTGTTCAGTTACAATTGAGCTATTACAATATTTTTCCTTAAATTCTAAAAGACAATACTCATGGCCGTAGCCGTCTGAGAGAACATCACAGTATATTTCCCAGATTCTTGGTACCAATCAGAACGTATCTTCTATATTATAGCAATTGAATAAATCGTACAGATCACCGATGTAAAAATTTTATGATGGTGATTTAGAATTTTTATAACATTTTGAATTTACTAGACAATCATTGCAATCTTTACATTTAAATAAAATACTTTTTTTAACCAACATTTTATATACAAAATAGGCCCGACTCAGATAGATTTAAGAGCATTAGAACTATATTATGACAGAATTTTTGTATTTTGTAAACTAAAAGATATTATTTCGTTTCGTTCCAAATCGTACTAACATTTGTCAAATGTTTTGTACTTAATTCAAATAGATAGATTGTTTACGAAGAATAACTTTAAATGTTATTTATAACTATATAAACTGTTTTTAAAGACAGTAAAATTTAGAAAGTTTCCTTTATTTTCTTGTTTACTTCACATTTTCTTTCGTCCACGAACTTTAACAGGTGATTTCTCTTTCCATTTACCAAAACTACCCCAACAAATTTTAGTACTCTGAAAATAGTTTTGTTTCTAAAGTCTGTTATTTATTACTTTAAAATATCGGAAGAGAAAAGGAATTTATTTTAAAACTCTTTTCAAATGAAGAAGTATGCTATTTAAATCAAATAACTTACTTACCAAAGTTCAGAAAATATTGTTAAAGTTTTGTAGTATGTTAGATTAAATTATTGGTTTATAAGTAATTGAATTATAATTATATTGTAAATTTCAAACTACGACAAAATTTACTCGGTAAAAAAATATATTGAATACGTAGAAACTTTAATTTTTAAATTTTAATTTAAACAGATTTACATTATTTTAGTCAACCATAAGTTTTATTTTTTTAAGCTCCAAATGGAGCACTGTGGTCAACTTTTAGTCATTATGGGGTCTTTCGATGTGTTTCCTTCTATCCCACATCTTCTTCATGTTCTCAGATCTGGCCCAGCTCTGCTCGTCAGTTATGTTATATTGTCCAAGTTTTCTGGTTAAGTGGCAATTGAATATTTGGGTCCTTGTATATTGGTCCATCTTCTCGTCTTAGAATCATGTTGTACGTTATCCCCAGGGTGTTAACATCGTTGTTTATGAGGTGTGGCTATTAAATAACGAGACTGACGTAAAAAAAATTATTTTTATTTTACAAATAATCACTTGTTGTCACCTTCAATATACACTCCTTCTCTATCCCTACAACGCTCCATACTAATTTTCCATTGTTGTAAACAGTGCTGGAAGTCATCTTCTGTCAGCTCCTTCAGGACACGTGCCGCTTTCTCTTTTACAGCTTCCACAGACTCAAATTTTGTCCCTTTTATTGTAGATTTCACCTTAGGAAACTGGTAGAAGTCACATGGTGCAAGATCTGGTGATTAAGGTGAATGTTCTAACACTGAGATGCTGTACTTGGCTAGGAATCTCTTGACAGATAACGTGGAATGAGCTGGCGCATTGTCTTGTTGGAGAACTCGTGATTTGTCCGTCCTTATTTCGGGGCATTTTTCCTTACTCTTTGACGTAGTTTAGAAAGTACCTTGAGGTAGTAATATTGATTATTTGTTTGACCTTTAGGAACCCAGTGAAGGTACACAATCCCATGGATATAAAAAAAAAACAATCATCATTGCTTTAAATTTTGACTTGCTAATTCGAGCTTTTTGGCTCTCGGTGAAGTTCGGCTCTTCCAGTGCATGGATTGGCGCTTCATTTCCGAATCATAAGTAAAAAACCACGTTTAATCACATGTTATTATAGTTTCCAAAAAATTTGGGTCATTTTCAATCGCGTACAAAGTGTCAGTAACAAACATTTTTGAGCGGCACGTTTCTTGAAGGAGCTGACAGAAAATGACTTCCAGCAGTGTTTCCAACAATGGGAAGTTCGCATGGAGCGCTGTAGGGATAGAGAAGGAGTGTATATTGAAGGTGACAATAAGTGATTATGTATAAAATAAAAATAAAATTTTTTACAATGTCAGTCTCGTTATTTAATAGCCACACTTTCCTTTAGCTAGCCATTCTGTGATTATTATTGCATGAGCTGATTGGGAAGTTTCTTAACGAGCCTTGTTTCTGGTATTCTGATTAAGTGAGTGTAGAATGACAATCGTCTTTTTCTCATTGTGTCTATTGTCTGTTCGTTTTCTTGGTATAGTGTATTGTTGAGCACGAGCCACCATTTCTCGTAGGACTAATGTTTAAAGTTGAGAATAGTTCGTAATATTCGTTTATCAAGTTTTTGGAGACGGTCAGTTGTGGATTTGGTGTTCAACCTGAAAAGGGTTTCGCAGGCGTAAGTGGCTTCGGGTTTTAAACAATTTATAATGGCGTAATTTGGCTTTTATGGACAGCGATTTCCTTTTATTTGATAACCATGTGAATTTTTGGGGTAATTTAAGTTTGTTGTTACGGTTTTCTATTGAGATTTTTTCGTTGAGGTTGTACGTTATTGTTGTTTCTTTTATTGTAATTTGTTTTATTAATTTTTTTTCTAACATACGAGATTATACACAATCAGTTTAAGAACAAAAACTATAAGTAAATAACATGAAAGTGTTTACATGACGAAGACAATACCCAATGTCATTGCTTCCAAAAGAAAAACAAAATTATTTATAATTTTTGAAAACATTATATCTAGATAAAAGGTGAAAAACAGTAATAGAAAAGGTAACAAAATTCCTGATAGGTGATAGTAGAATGCGTAGAGGAAGAATATGATGTTGATAGAGATGATGTTGATATGGCTTCAGTTATTTACAATGTTGGTTAATCGGTAAATCCACACTGAAGTCAAGCAACTTTATTCATTTTAGTCGTGTTACGTCTTCGCAATTATCAAGTAAATTAAGCGCCAAAGAATTTGGGTGATCTGCTAATTTTTCTTGATATTTAGAACTTCTTCTTCTTCTTACTATCAAGGATTAGGCATAAACCTGTTCCGAACTCACAAACCATCCTGTACGTCTACACAAACACCGTACATCTCGACTACTGCCTTCTTCGTCGAGGTCTTCCCACCTTCTCCAACTTCCAACTGTCCTTCTTCCAACTGGAACATATTCCATCACTTTTTGAGGTATTCTCTCCTCTGGCATCCGGTCCAAATGTTGCCTCCACTGATTCCGGTACTCCTCCACTTTTTCATTCAAGTTAAATACACCCAACTCGGATCTAATTTCCTCGTTATATATTAGATCCAGCCTCGAGCAGCCCTTTACCCTTCTTAAAAACCACATTTCAGCTGCATATTTAGAACTTAGCTGCGTAATTTCTTCTTTCACGGTGTTTTATTTCGGGCTTTTATTATAGAAAAATCCTCTTGAGCTCGAAGCACAGATTGGTTTGCCTGTTTGTCCTCCATTGATGGCTGTATAATGAGTCGTGGGTCCCAAAAGATCCACTCTTTAATCGTTTTGAACTAATTTATTAATTATTTATTATTAATTATAGTTATAAGAAAACAAAAAGTAAGCTACAACACCAAACATACCGACAAAATCAATTTTGTTGATAGATTTCAGATATCCGTAGGCTTAGATATTGTAATTTCTGTGTACATTAATAATTACTGTAATAATAGAGTAATCCAAGGTACTTATCTTATTATATGGTAGCTTGATCTTACCTGAACATTGTCTACTAATACGTTGTGCATTAATCAATGATGTTATAAATTAAGCTTGATAATCAAGGTCACAGTTAGCAGTAATGGGAATGGTTATTTGATAGAATGAATAGGGTTAGTGCCTAGGCAGCTTATTTCCATATGGAAGGACCTGTCGCTGGATATATACGTCTAAGCCTATTCCCTCGACTAATGTACTTATAATCAGTTGCAGGCTACTATCACAAGGTGCCAACCCATGATTTTACAAGTTTAAGTGAAACTATTATTCTGTTTTCCATTCTAATCAATTTGCAATACAATCGTACATTCATTTCACTAAAACTTTCTAATCTGCAGTTCTATTCATTCAAATAGCTTTAATATAAGAGGTGGATTGTTGCACTGTGTTAACGGAAGAGGGAGTTGATCCACAATTATGACACAATAATTTACACCATTGTGACATAAAGAGATATTCTGAGCGGGTTTGGGATACTATTATTATTATTTTTATTATTATTATTCTTAATACAATGCCTTCGCACGCGAAACATGTAAAATCAATTTTTTTTAAATAAGTATGTAACAGGAATTGTGCAGCTGCTGTAATTATAGTCAACTGTATACTCCAACGTTCGTACACACACGCGCGTGCGCACACACATACAAGGTCTAATAATTTCCCTTGCATACGTCTCTCGCCATCATCAAACCCCTTCATCTACGTCAACAGCAATACGTATTCACATGTACACACACACACATACACACACGCGCGCGCACACACACACACACACACACACACACACACACATACATATTTATGAAAATCTTCACTAGGGCCCTTAGAGTTATCATTTTTGAAAATTTAAAAATAATATGTTGCTGTGAATATAAACACGATTATGCTGTAAAACTTTTATGAAAATCCGTTCTGTAGTTTTGGAAATATTAACCTGCACAAAAAAATACGCTTTGTCTTTATAATATCACTATAGATAATTGATTTACAGCATATCATAAAAATCTGGTGTGTAACCCTCACACGACTTTCTCTTGCCAATGCAAATAATCAACAAGATAACCTAACATTAGTAATGAAATAGGTATTATAAATAAATAAAAAACTAACCTCAAAAATATAACCTTTTCTTAATCATGAGTGAATGATGCAAAATTAAAATCAACCTCAGTTTGGCTTAATAATAGCCTACGGAAAATCACTCATTCACGCTAAACTAGGCTCTGTAGAGAAAAATGCCCTTAATAAAAGTTCTAGATCTTTTAATTTCCTATAAATTCTATTTTATACTTATGTCCTAAAAGCATACTAACGCTGAAATCTTTAAAAATCGATTTTTTCACAGATTTTCATGAAAAAACCGAAAATCACTAATTACCGCTAAACTAGCGTTATGCAAAAACATTTTTGAAATAAAAGTTTTAGGGTTTTAAATTCTCTACCACTTTTAACATATACATTTTTGCGCTAAAATGCATATTAAAGCCTTAAAAAACATTTTTTTCTACGGGAGCACAGCGTCCTCAAGAATTTCAGCAGATATGTCGCCTATTCTATCGTGTAGAGTATAAAAAAACATTGTAAATGAGGTGATTTGTAAAACAATCGTAGGAGCCGTTTTTGAGAAAATAGCAAAAAAGTGAAAAATGACACGAATAAACTACTATATCAGGTTGGCCGATTTTGATGAAAATGGTCGTGTCGGGTCCTCCAGTAGTACCTAATTAAGTTTCAAGTTACAAGTCCGTGTGATGTTCCGTTTTTGAGATATTCTGTTTACACACAGACAGACAGACACACAAACACACACACACACACACACACACACACACACACACACACACACACACACACACACCAATCGCTAAAATCATGTTTTTGGGTTCAGGGGGTTTGAAAACGTGTGGATCCGGTGAAAACTTGATTTCGAAAAATCGACATGAAAACAACAATTTCCTTTCTAGATATTCATATAGGGAAGAGAAAGTACAAAGAGGTTGAAACAATACATATTATTTTTTTATCTTCCCGAAATAATAGAGTTCTAAAAATTGGCACGCTTATTTTGGATTTGAAACCCATGAAAAATTAAAATTAAATCATTTCAATCTTGACTACTTGCATCGAAGGGTAAAAAGGGCCTAATTACCGTAAAGAAAAAAATAGTGTCCGAGTTTTCCTGAAAAGCAGTTCAGAAAATACTGAAAAGCAACATACGTAGTATGGAGCTAAACTCGAAGTTCACCGGCTTTGAGGCTTCGAAAGCAATTCAAAAATCTGCCCGCGTAATATTGTAATACAATTACGCATAATTTGTTTACAACGTTCTGTTTGGAAAACCTTTTATAAGGTTAGCTTAGCAACTATATAAAAAGGTATGCACTAGTGACCAGAGATCTGTTTTGTTCAGACTTGTTATCTTTTTGTAATGAAGAATCATAATGTCTTTACAAGTTGTTGACCACACAAAATTGCAGTTGCTGTGTATATAGCATTAGAATAATTAATAAAATTCGTGGTAATAAATCTCTTCTATGTCTCTGAAAAACAGCATATTTCTCGCTTATAATCATGGCTTACCAAATGGCGGATCAAAGTCAACCCTACAAAAACGTGTCACGTTATATTTACCCTGCGTAAACGAGTTTGTCCTTTTTTGTATCTTTATGACACTCAACTTCACACTTCGGAATCTATCCGTTATCTAGGTTTATATCTAGATAAGAGGATCACGTAGAATGTACACGTGGATAAAACGAGAAAGGCACTCCAGGACAGGTTCAAACAGTTGTACAGACTTCTTTCACGCAAATCCAAGTTACCAACTACACCTAAATTAACCATTTGTAGCTCCTACCTTCGACCAATATGGAGCTATGCCAGTCAGCTGTACTGCTGTGCAAAACCATCGGCATTAGCAAAAACTCAGCGTTTCCAATCAAAGCTTTTATGGAGGATAGTTAACGCCCCCTATTATGTAACCAATAAAACGCTACACTCAGACCTAAACGTACCCTACATAAATGACGTTTTCTTAAAACTCTATACAAAATTAGGAAGAAACTCGTGAATCACCATAACACATTGATCTGAAATCTGGCTACGCAGACTCTCCCAAACAATCGAATAAGACGTCTAAAACGTCGATGGAGCTGGGACCTCATCAATAAAATTAACGTTGTACTGTAATTGACTATCCATTATAGTGTTTTAAATGCTACACTTACCTATTCACGTCGGAGTTCTGTCACAGGACTGTGTCTCCACTCACGTTTATTTATCACGTTATTTTTTTCCAAATTTTGTGTTATCATATTCACTGATTGGTTCCAACAGATTGTGAATTCCGTAAATAGGGGAAAAATTTTTAAAAAATATAATAAAATTCGTAAAATGCTGTACTGCTTAATGAATAGGAAGTATTTTATGTGATTTACCGTTCCTATTTCACTTAGTACTTCTGAAAACCTTTTTAAAGTAATTTGGCACCAAATCAGTTTTCTCTCGGACCCGTTCTCGACAGACTGAACAGCATAAACAGTTTGAAGCACTCTGTGACTAGTTGGTTTCCTTCTTTCATTAGTCTCTTGGCTATGTAATTAAGAGCTTGCGTAATCTGTATATTAGATCCCTTTGAAGTTTATCGCACCAATACGATATTCAATATGATTAAATATACTAGTCTTAGTAAAGACGATTTCATTGAAGTCCTTAAGCTAGATTGAACTTAAGATTCTGTACCTGTAAACACGGCCAGTATCCGGTATTCGGCCGTGGAATAACGGTATCTAACTTTTTACCCAGATCTCAAATTTTATATTTTAGAACGTGTGGAATTGTTGTACATTAAACTTCCCTAATTCGGAATATATGGGGGAAGCCGAGTCCGAATTAGTAAAATTCCGGATTAGGAGAGTTTTTGAAATACGGTACTACTACCGTATTTCTAGTACGATGCAGTGGTTAAATTTGTGATTTCACGCCTTATAAATAGATTATTGGAAAAAAACAAAAAAATAATTTTAAAACACATTCATTCCATTTACAACTTACAGTACTTATTATAAAACAAAAATTTAATTTGTGTCCAAACATGAAACATAATGAAGGATTAATCTACAAAACTAACACTGCTACTAGTACTATCATTAATTGTAAAAATAATTCAGTACATACTGTATACGAAAATATGTTGTGCAGTTTAAAGTAGTTTACATTATTGTAATTACTCCCAATTTTCACTGATTTTACAGGAAGTTATTTACTTCCACTAGTAAATGGTTCATCAAAATTGTCAGATTTGCTATCTTTACTTTTAGAACGGGTATGAAAAAGTTCGAAATATTTGTTTGATTACACTTGTATTGTTTTTTAATAACTTCTGGCTTAATTTTTTTTTGTTCACGAATTGACCTGCTATGGATCACGTTACCAAGTTGTTCCTCTGGCCTACTGTATTTGCCAGCTTCCCTTGCGTTCGGCCCATAACGCCTTCATTCTCGCGCTTTGTTGCTGTCTCCTTTCCTCTGACCATTCGCCGCCATTGCCCCGGCGCATCCTCCTGCTCTCGATCGCCCCAGACTCCCTTATCACTGCTCTATAGTGCTCTCTGTCCTGTGTATCCCGCGGTGTTAATCCTATCTGTTCCAGATCCAGTTTAGTCTCTTTGGCCCATGTGTAGTTCCTCTTTCCCCGGTTCACAAAGTCGAATACCCGTTTGACCAATCTATCGTTACTCCTCCTGCTGAGATGCCCAAAGAATGCCAGTCTGCGCTTCCTCATCCGTGAGACGATGCTCTCTGAGAATTTATACACGTCTTGGTTGTGCTGCAGTCTCCATCCCTCCGTGGTCATCCTGCCCCCATTATCTTCCGTATTATCTTCCTGTCCAATCCCTCAATCTTCCTGAGGCCCCTATTGAGAAGCAGCGTTTCACTGGCGTACAGTGCTTCGGGTTGGATTACCGTGTGATAGTGTCGCTTTTTAGCATTTTTGGAGATGCACTTCTTGCTGTATACGCTTCGTGTTTTCCTAAATGCGTTCCACATTTTCCGTATTCTTTCCTCTATCCCGGGCTTATCCAGACCGCTTGTGTGGATGTGTTCTCCCAGATACTTAAACGATTCGACCTGTTTCAATGTTCCTATGTTAGTATCGATGTCCTCTTGTGTTTTGTGGCTTGTTATGAACTTTGTTTTCTCTGCCGATATATATAAACCCACTGTGTTGGCCACTTCCTCCAGTAGGTTAACCGCCTGTGCTGCCTCCTCCAGAGTGTCGGTTATTATGGCGAAGTCGTCCGCGAAAGCCAGGCAATCTATTGTGAGTCCCTGTTTCTTATCCTAGATATATTGGCTCTATTGCCAATTCATTCATTCATATTTCTTGCTTCATTTATTTTAACTTCAAATAAAATTTTTCAAAGCCACTATCGCTTTCCACAAATTGTATTGCTTCGTCCAGGTATTGCTAAACTACAGAAACCTTCAATTTTTTTAATGTTAATTCGTCGTAACTACCATCTTCAGTTTTAACATCTGTCTCTGTGATCTCTTTGTATTTGGGCCACGATTGCATTTTCATTCAAGTGGGATTTAATTCATTGGGTAGTAGTTAATTGTAAGAAATTTTGTATTATCGTAATTTATTTTTTAAGTAATTTGTAATATCATGGGAATAAATAAATTATTATTATTATTATTTTGAATTGATAACATTCCAGTATATAAATTTGAAAATGTTGTTAGAGTAATTCGATTGTTTGATCGTACAAATAAACTTCTGTCAATGTATTATGAAGTTTTAATGAGTTTTAATGAAAAGCTTATGTAAAAGCCGACCTATCTCCAGTTAAAATTTGTAAATATTATTAAAGTTAAGCAGTTTGTAAATTAAACAATGCTTATTGTTTAACCGTTGATGTGTATTAAAGTAAAATTTATTCCCTATTATGGACAAGTTTTGATTGTCATTCAGTAGAATATAGCCATCATTCCACTTTATCTTTTATAACCGTTTATTGTATCATGAAAATGGCGTTTCTCTTGTACTATACAATTCATGTTTTTATTGCGATTATTTCATGGTGTTTTTATATTATATTCTGCGGTAGAATATAATAATGTCAATCTCATTTATTTCATTGGGTTTCTTGAATGCAATTCTATTTACTTCTGAGAGATCACATTTGGCATTAAAATATTATTTTAGAAAATTTTATTGCATGTTTGTATTCAGCGTATTTGAAGAAATAAAAATACTGGCACGTTTTACACAATGAGTTTACAACGCCATGAATATATAGAAAATTTATTATACAGAAATACACCAAAATTTTACGTTTTTCTTTTTAATTTTTCCTGTAGTAGTTAATTTACAACACTATTGTTGTTTAGGTCATCAGTCTAAAGATTAGTTTAAACCTCTAGAGCAGTGATTCACAACCTGGGGGTCGTGGTGATATTATATGGGGGTCGCGAAACAATAATGAAATCTAATCATTTTATGAGAAAAAACGCTTCGAATTCGAGAATCAACTGAAGTTGTGCGATCACCAGCGCCTTTTAAATATTAGTAACAGCACGACTTGTTCAAACACGTCCATATGCATGTTCAAACATTCTCTCACAGTGAGTATTATAGAAGGAAATTAAATTACAAAGAGCACGTACACATTAAGTTGGAACGTGTAAATTGCTCATGTATGTGCACGTCATACACGTCATTACTATAAAAGTATAAACGCAGCAATATAAAATAATAGCAATAGCTTTAACGACATATAATTAGTGCAGTTTGATTATATAATATTAAAAAAGCATTTTAAATTTATAATTACAGTCAAAATTCAATTATTAATAGCTTACTGTTATTATCGGGGTGAAAGGGGGTCGCGAAATATTTATTTTATTTATTTTTACTATTTGGGGGTTGCGGAGCAAAAAAGGTTGAGAATCATTGCTCTAGAGGCTTTACGAAGTAAAACGAGGAGTGAGGTGGTTTACCATTGTCTTCCTCACTGAGTTAAAAAGTATGCTTATCAGCATGTCAGGCCCTCTGAAAAGCATCTACTTTTCACCCTGCTAATGATAACTTCACTTTATTCATTATAGCGTCTGGTTATATAATGATGAAATTCATTACTCTCAAAGGAGATAACTCTGACTAGTGTCTTTTACACCTCTACCTCTTCTGTTCTTAAATTATTCAGTCATTTAATTGGCTAACCATGTGATAAGAAACGGAACTATTTTCTGTAGCCCTGGAACTAGCAGTTCCAGGGCCTGTTACCTATTCTTTCCCGAAAAAAATCACTTCAAACTGGAAATCTTTATTTTTTACAACTCATGAAACGAATCTTCTTGTGATTAAATAAATAACAATTAAACACATTGTCATAATAATATTGGATTACGTCCCAAACATTGTCTGTCTAGAAGGACATATGATCCTATTTTTGAACAAAACTTGATGGTTGTTTTTATAAAAACCAGAAATTTCTTGTCCTGTTTGATTTTTTTTAGAAAAATTCATATCTTTTTACTTCATTTTGACGATAATTTGAATGAACAATTTATAACTTTTTTTTAAATTTTATTTTTAAGTTACATCTACCCCAAAGGTTGTTGTTAAGGTCATCAGCCAAAAGGGTGGTTTGAACCTCTAGAAACTAAGTAAAACGAGGAGTGAGGTGGTTTACATTTGCCTTCCTCATTGAATTGAAAAACACGCTTATCAGCATTCCAGGCCCTCTGAAAAGCACATATTTTCCACTCTGCAAATGACACCGTCACTTCATTCACCGTAGGGTCTGGCTGTATAATGAAATTCATTACTTTCAGACAAGACAACTCTGACTAGTATATTTTACACCTCTACCTCTACTGTTCTTAAATGATTCAGTCATTTAATTGACTGACCATGTGATAAGAAACAGAACTAGGCTATTATTTGTAGCCCTGGAACTAGCTGATCGAGTGCAAATAATTTAACACTCCACATATCTGTTTTGGGTAAATATTTACAACTATGAAAATTATATGGCAAGTAAACGTGATCATGATCATTGCGTTAACATGATGATTAGAATAAGCGGATTAGGTTCCCCATTTTCGCCCCCCGAGCAACTTATTTTGTTAGAAAGGCTAAACAGTATTTTCTTGTTGGATAAACCAAATGAAAATAACAATTTTCAAACTTCAATATTTTACATGACAATGCTCTCTGTTATATATGCTGATTTCCTTATCAAATTCATCTCTCATATTGCTTTTATATAAGGCAGTTTCATTCCTGAAAGTATAACAATGTTGACTTGACATTCATTTTAAACTTGAATACTCTCTCGGCTTACCTTGATGTAGTGTAATGTTTCCTTCAAAACTCTACTTCACGCTGATTAACTGCTTTCATCCGCTTCAGCTATCTGTCCTCAGTATTGTACTGAAGGATAAGCTGAACAAATGTTTAGAACAACAACCGCTTGTCTTATCAGCCCACAACAATGACGCTTGCTGCCCAATTATACCCTTAAACGCATATAACAGTATTATTAATATCAACGTTGTTTCTCTTCGTTACTAAAACTTTTTTCATCTAATTTTGTTAGTTCTGTTCATAAAATATACTGAGAATTTTCACTTTCTCTTGCCTATATGAATAATTATATAGGAAGGAAAGTATTGTTTTCATGTCGATTTTTCGAAATCGAGTTTTCACCGGATCTACACGTTTTTAGACCCCTGAACCCAAAAAACATGTTTTTAGTGATTGGTCTGTGTGTGAGTCTGTGTGAACAGAATATCTCAAAAACGGAACATCGTATGAACTTGAAACCTGAAACTTAAGTTACGAGTACATACCACTACCGGACCCGACACGAACATTTTCATCAAAATCGGTCAACCGGAAGTAGTAGTTTATTCGTGTAATTTTTCACTTTTTTGCGATTTTCTCCATAACTGGTCCTACAATTGTTTTAAAATCGTCTGGTTTACTAAAATTGTTATGCTCTACAAGATAGGAAGTTTGCTGAAATTCTTGGTGAGGCTGTTTTTACGAAAAAATGTTGTTTTTTTAAGATTGCGGCTTTAATATGCATTTAGCGCAAAAATTTATATAATAAAAAATGTAGAAACTTTAAAATCCTACAACTTTTATTTCATAATTTTTTTTGTATAACGCTTAGTTTAGCGGTAATTAGCGATTTTCTGTTTTTTCTCACGAAAACGTGTGAAAAATCGATTTTTTAATGATTTTGGTCTTAGTAAGTATGAATTTTACGACAAAAGTGTATATATAGTCAAATTTATAGGAAATTTAAAGATCTACAACTTTTATTTTTAGCATTTTTCTCTACAGAGCCTAGTTTATCGTGAAAGAGTGATTTTCCGTATTTTTAAGCCAAACTGTGGTTGATTTTCATTTTGCGTCTTTCACTCATGATTAAAATTAGGTTATGAATATTAAGGTTAGTTTTTTGTTTATTTCTAATGTTTTATTAATAATGTTATGTTTATTGTTAATTATTTGCATTGGCAAGAGAAGTTGTGTGAGTGTTTCACACCAGATTTTTTATTTTTGTGAACTCTCCTGTGAATTTTAAAAGTGACTTATTCAGTGATATGTAGATTATAAAATGATAAATAATTAAAATACTTTATTTCCAAAAAAAATAATACAAATTTTTATTTCAACATTTTATATTATTTTTGTACACACATCCTACTACCACATTCATTCCAATAACCGAGGCGAGACCGTGGAAATTGATATTTCCACTATGGTTAAAAACCCATGGGCCTGGATATAAATATAAAAAAACATTTCATTAATTTTTTAAACTATTTACCACAAAAATATGGTAAATGTGCTCTCCGTTGATATTGTGTTTTACCTGTAGCATCACTTTTATGTTGTCACGTCCGACATAAATTACATTAGGTAACGGTTGTAATATGTACATTAATACTCAGTGATATATATATATTTTTTTGTAATACAATATTATTATAAATTTGTAGGTATGTATTTTTTATACAATATAAAATACTGTAAATAGATACAGTGTAATTTGCTTATTACGGTTTTCATGAGTCCGACACATATTAGCGTCTTAGCCGAAAGGTATCCAAGGCAATCTCAGGAGAGTGCTTATTAAAGAAATCATTGTTGAAGGCAGAAAAGTGTTATGTTTTAACATTCTACGTTAAGTGAGAAAATGTTAATAACAATAATTACATATACTACAGTTCAGCCGTTCTTAGTTTGCTCCTACTGTCAACAAACAAAAGCCACCTACTACAGGGTGCACGTTAGAGTCTCCGACTTTACGGATGTCGTATTCCTATTAAGTTAACTATTTTTTTAAATTATAAGTACTTAAAGTACTAAAAACATCAGTCATGATATGACGTAGGCCTAGCAATTTCATTTAGAAAAATACTTTTTAAAGTATTTTGTATTCCAATACTTTTGAAAGTATTTTGTATTCCAATACTTTTGAAAGTATTTTGTTGTTACTTTTTAATCAGCGTGTACACATTTTGATATAATGCGCATGCTCAGTGACGTCATTATTTGTTAACATTAGGAGCAAACTAAGAGAGGCTGGACTTTAGGTTATATGTAAATAAATACGAGTATATAGGTTATTATGTAGTATAAAATTGAATATAAATTCAATTGTTAATTCTGGAACTTAACAGTTAATTTAAAAGTGGGTAGAAAAAACGAGTAAACAGTTGAATTTATCAGGACATATACTATTTAAAAATTTTAATAAATTAATTCAAATTACTTAAATTTCAATCGATTTGTAACTCTATAGAACAATCCTTAAAAGAAAATAAGAATTGGTAGTAGGCTTTATAAAATTCTGGATAGTCCTTAGTAGTGATACGTACTCATAGATCTTATCAAAGGAGAAAGTTCCACTCAACGTAATGACGTGTTGAGAGCAACCAAACGATGTGCATGACAAAACAGTAAAGAGGATTTAAACTCTAAAGAGTTTGAACAATTCAGAAGTATTATAAAAGGAAACTATCTGAATCCCTACGTAGGGTTCCTTTTAAAAAACCTCGTAATAAGAACGTAAGCCTTCCATAAGGAACAAGGACGACTATTAACTACACACAGCTTGGATTGGTTTAGAATCTTATTACAAAACATAAACAACTATTAAAAAATAAAATATATTAATTAATTGAAAGTAAAAGCTTTCAAACACATTAAAAAAAGATTACAATTTTAAAAAAGAACAAAGACAAAATCCCGCGGTACCAAAAAATAGGTAAAGAACTGGGAATTTACAAAATTACACCAAAAATTATCCGCAATAGAGAAAAGTTCAGGAGTTTCATAACAAATCTAGAATGTCAGGATGAAAAACCAACAAACGCCAAGACATTGTCCGAAGAAAGAAGGAAAGATGAAAGATGATCATGTGATAAGAAACAGAACTATTTTTTTAGCCCTGCAACTAACAGAATTAGTGCATATAATTTAACACTCCACCTGTCTGTTATGGGCGACCCGAAATGTGTGTTGTTTAGGTCAACAGCCAAAAGGCTGGTTTGAACCTCTAGAGATTTTACTAAGTAAAAACAAAGTGTGAGGTGGTTTACTATTGACTCCCTCACTGAGTTGAAAGAGTATCCTTATCAGCATGCCAGGCCCTCCGAAAAGCACCCACTTTCTACCCTACAAATGACACCTTTTATTCATTCACCGTAGGGTCTGTCTGTATAGTGAAATTCATTACTCTCAGAGGAGATAACTCTGACTAGTGTTCTTTACACCTCTACCTCTTCTGTTCTTAAATGGTTCAGTGATACAATTGACTGACTATGTGATAAGAAACAGAACTATGTTTTGTAGCCCTGGGACCAGCAAATCTCGAGTGTAATTAATTTAACATTCCACCTGCCCGTTATGGGCATTACCCCAAAGGTATTAGTGACTAAAAAATTAGTTAGTGACTAAAGGGTATTAGTGACTGCAAAAATTAAACCATAACAATTTTTATAAAAATTATTGATACATAATTATATAACAACATATTAAAGAACAAAACAGAAAAAAATAACAAAAAATGTATTATTTTTGTACTATAGCATTGTAAACTCAATTTTCTTTGAAATCTCAGAATAGTTGTTTTGTTGTTAAGTTAATCTTGGATAGGAATTTTGTAGAACGGTATGTGTTACAAGTAACCCGTTATTGTCGCTAAATTATTCAGTACGATTAAATTTATTTTCGTAAAATTCTAATCTAGTAGATTAAGAGAGCACTAGATAATTTATTCGTTTCATTGCTCTGTTCCTTTGTAACCCGACAACATACACCAGTTTATTTTAGAAATAAGAAATATGTTTGTGTAACTACGCACAATTGTTTTTAAAGTAGAAAATGGGATGCGAAAACTGGGGAATAATAGTTGTTACTCTTTACAACTAAATAGTAACATAGGGTCGCCCAACATGTAATTTATGGAAAACCTACAAAACATTTCCCACTTTGTTTGTAATTAATGGCCCGCATTGATCTTTGTTAAGTATTCTTTGTACCCTCGAATCTAAAGTCATTTATTATAAATTATTATACGTACATTACAGAAAAAATTTATTAATTATTTGAAATCTTATTGTACTGGGTTTGTTAAGTAAAAGTGTAGTGATTTTTACTTTCTATTGCCTATATGAATAAATAGAAAGGAAAGTATTGTTTTATGTAAATTTTTTGAAATCGAGTTTTCACCGGATCCATACGTTTTTCAGACCCCCTGAACCCAAAAAACATGTTTTTACCAATTGGTCTGTGTGTGTGTGTGTGTGCGTGTGTGTGTGTGTGTGTGTGTGTGTGTGTGTGTGTGTTTGTGCGCGCGCGCGCGTGTGTGTGCGTGTGTGTGTGTGCGCGCGTGCGTGTGCGTGCGTGTGCGTGCGTGTGTGTGTGTGTGTGTGTATGTGTGTGTGTGTGTGTGTGCGTGTGTGTGTGAGAGAGAACAGAATATCTCAAGAACGAAACATCGCACGAACTTAAAACTTGAAACTTAGGTTACATACCACTAGAGGATCCGACACGAACATTTTCATCAAAATCGGTCAACCGGAAGTTTATTCGTGTAATTTTTCACTTTTTGCGATTTTCTCAAAAACGGCTCCTATGACTTTTTTTTAAAATCGCCTCATTTACTACATTTTGTATTCTCTACAAGATAAAGTAGGCGCCATGTCTGCTGAAATTCTTGGAGAGGCTGTTTTGTCGTAAAAAATGGTTTTTTAAGATTGCGACTTTAATATGCATTTTAGCGCAAAATATATAAAATAAAAGTTGAAGGGAATTTAAAATCCTACAACTTTTATTTCGAACATTTTTATGTATAATGCTTAGTTTAGCAGTAATTAGCGATTTTCTGGGTTTTTTTTCACGAAAATGTATAAAAATCTATTCATTAAGATTTCAGCCTTAGTATTCATTTTACGAAAAAATGTGTAATCAAATTTATAGTAAATTAGAAGATCTAAAAATTTTACGCGTACATAGAGCATTTTTCTCTACAGAGCCTAGTTTAGCGTGAAAGAGTGATTTCCCGTATTTTTAAGCCAAATTACTGTTGCTTTTCATTTTGCATCTTACACTCATGATTAAAAAAAGGTTATGTTTTTGTGGTTAGTTTGTTTGTTTAATTTATTACCAATGTTAGGTTACATTGTTAATTATTTGCATTGGGAAGACAAAGTTGTGTGAGTGTTTCACACCAGATTTTTTAGTCCTGTTACCCAATAGTTTAATGTCTGGTAATTTTTTTATAAGAAAGGGAAATATTTTGTGACACGAAGTTGGTAGCCCTACTCAACCGGTATAGATACAGTAGTGTCAGTTGATTCTCCTTGATCTGTGTCAAATTTTGTGCCGTTTTTGGTCGTGTTATGAACAGAATGACTTTTACCCTAGACCAACAGGTTTTCATTCTTGAACAATATTTTGCTATGAAATCGTACGCGAGTGTAAAACAATCATTTCAAATTAAACTTGTTGGTGTTCTGACACCAGAACAATTCCAGTTTCTAGGGTAACAAACCGAATTGAAGAGACAGGTAATGTTTTCACATTCTGTAAAACATCATCTGTCGAGAGAGTTAGTCGACCACTACGTTTTCTGTTGCTAACACTACTTGTCTCTGGGAATCGATTTGTTAGCCTAGAATTGACACTTTTCTGTAAAATAGTATAGTTACTAGACATATCTGGTAAATAGTAAAGCTTTACTAAACAAATTAAGTGAATTGATATTTTTGAATGTTGCACTATTTTTTACTTTCTCTTGCCTATATGAATATATAGGAAGGAAAGTATTGTTTTCATGTCGATTTTTCGAAATCGAGTTTTCACCGGATCTATACGTTTTCAGACCCCCTGAACCCAAAAAACATGTTTTTAGCGATTGGTCTGTGTGTGTGTGTGTGTGAACAGAATATCTCAAGAACGGAACATCGTACGAACTTGAAACTTGAAACTTAAGTTACGTACCACTACCGGACTCGACACGAACATTTTCATCAAAATCGGTCAACCGGAAGTGGTAGTTTATTCGTGTAATTTTTCACTTTTTTGCGATTTTCTCAAACACTGGTCCTACGATTTTTTTAAAAAATCTCCTGGTTTATTCAATTTTTTATTCTCTACAAGATAGGGTAGGCGTCATGTTTGCTGAAATTCTGGGTGAGGCTGTTTTCATGTAAAAACGTTGTTTTTTTAAGATTACAGCTTTAATATGCATTTTAGCGCAAAACTTTATATAATAAAAGTTGTAGAAAATTAAAAATTCTACAACTTTTATTTCAAACAATTTTTTGTATAACGATTAGTTTAGCGGTAATTTGCGATTTTCTGTTTTTTTTCTCACGAAAATGTGTGAAAAATTGATTTTTTTAAGATTTCGGCCTTAGTATGCATTTTACGACAAAAGTGTATATAATTTAATTTATAGGAAATTAAAAGATCTACAACTTTTATTTAAAGCATTTTTCGCTACAGAGCCTAGTTTAGAGAGAAAGAGTGATTTTCCGTATTTCTAAGCCAAACTGAGGTTGATTTTCATTTTGCATCATTCACTCATGATTAAAATAAGGTTATGTTTTTGAGGTTAGTTTTTGTTTATTTCTAATATTTTATTAATAATGTTAGGGTTATTGTTAATTATTTGCATCGGCAAGAGAAAGTTGTGTGAGTGTTTCACACCAGATTTTTTTTTTATTTCAATTCACAATACACCTGAAGCAAGATTTATTTTTTATAGAATTTTTATACTGCAGTTCAGTTTTAGCTAAAGAAAATATATTTCGTAGTAATTCAATCAGAGATGTCTTTCATTTTTTTTTTGTTTAACTTTACCTTATTTCAAGTTTTCCTTGAATAGCTATATACTTTTTTTAAACCAGGTAAAAATACCCATTTTTGGTTGGTGTGTCACTGTTTACTATAATGTTACAAACTGCTACACACGTACGGTTCGCTGGTTAGATATAAAATAGAATGGGCAGTAAAAATCTTGTAATATGGTACACTGTTGTGAAGAAGTATACAACATACACTGCACATTTGTTTTAGATACCATTTTGTCCCTAGGTCATTGTTACTGTTTATTGTGCCATTCCAAATCCCCCTTTACAATTTTTCCAATAACGATATCTTCAATTTGTTCCCCTTACTTTGTGTATCGGTTAGGTTACTGCCTGTATTACACATTGTACGTTCATTTGTTGTTCGTACTGTTGTGTTGTGGTAAATGATATCAAGATATTGTATGTTGTTACATTTCTACTCTCCCTTTTTTCTATCTCGTTTTTCACCCTATTTCTTTTCCAATTTCTTTATATTTTCTTTATTTGTGTTTACTGTACATTTCTTTTGTACTTACTGGGTATGATATTTAATACTCGTCAATATATTATAGATTTTATATTTATGTAATATAAAAGCTAAACATTTCTTATCAAACGTATTATTTTATGAAATATAGTAGGTTCAATTTTTGTATGCGTTTGCTGGTTACGTTTTCAGAACGAATCCAAATTTACACGAAATTTAATGATGTAATAAAATAGGTAATAAATATCGTATGTTGATATTATCGGGTGTTTCAAAACGCCTTGGCGCGCGCTTCATTTCGTATTCTATAAATACAGTACATAGGCTTACCAATATAAACAGAATACAGTCGGACCTCCACATATCGAAATTGTAGGTTCCTTATAAAAAATTTGATGTATAGAAACTTGGCCTCCAGGCCAGCCCAGTCAGTCAGCTGGTAGAAAGTCGTTTATATTTGTTAAGTAACACCGGTTGGGCAAGCGACTTTGTATGGTGACCAGTTGACAGCCATCCATGAACAAACTCTACTGGGGGTTCCTGTTCAAACTCACGTCTAATCCACGACAAAAAATACAGCGAAAAGCAGCGATCAAATTGGGTATTTGTCAACAATGTACAGTTCCCGATAACAAATAAAAGCTAAAATACATACATATATATATATATATATATATATATATATATATAGAAACTTCAATAAAGAGAAACGCTTTTTTTCTCATTGACACTGCTACTTATATTACGTGAAATTACTTGACCGTAACCACGGTATAGAAGAGATATCACGGTATCTCTTCTATTTACCGTAACCGTAACCATGTTGCCTAAAAAAACAGTATTTCTTTACAATAAAGTTTGTTTTATACATTACATTCCTTTATTGCCATTATAAACAAAAATGCCATTTAGCATTGTCACAAACAAACGTTAATATCACAAACATAGCAAACAAAAATTACTAAATACAACTGCAAAAACACAACTAACATCATACTAAAATTGACAATGAGCAAATATACATGCATATTCCAAGATCTTAGATTATTAATTTCAAAATATAAAATAATATTTTATAAACTTAAAAATTTGATTAAAACTCTTTTTATATTATAAATATATAAAAATCACAACAAAAACTCAAAATACAGCTGTCAAAACTCCTCTTGCAGAGAAGAAACATGGGGAAAAAACAATTACAACAATAAAGATATCCACTGTATATCCCCAAACGTATAGAGAGCACTAAATAATTGGCATTACCTTTCTTTAAACTCATCTATAGAGTACACGCACTTTTATCAAAAAGTTCTTTACTTCAGCTTTAAAATTATTTTTGTAGGTATTATTTTAATATTTATTATACAATATGACAAGGCTGAGCACTACTTAAATGATACTGTATTTTGGTAAAAAATAATGAAATAAAAACAGTATTGAAAAACATGCATCTGTTGGATATTCTGCTACAATAACTTCTTTATCTACCCTTGAAAATTCATTGAGTGAAATATCGTCGTTGATCGTGCCTGCCGACTGAAAATGGACCCAACAATCCTTAATTTGCGGTAGTACATTAACTTCTTCTACAACAGTTTTTTCAGAGAAGCCGGCTTATAAAGACCATTTTTATCTTCGATTCTGCTACATCATTTTGCCACACCATTCTGATATAGACAACCTAATAACATTTTCAAAAGGTTTGTCATTTTCAACGCAAGAAAAAGTCTCTTGAGTTGTGGTTCTCAAGGGACCACGTTGACCACAACGGTAACTTACTGTATTGTCACGTCGTTCTCTCTCTCTCTCTCTCTCTCTCTCACACACACACAGAGTGTTTTTCGGATTGACTAGTGTGTTATGGGAGGGCTATATGGAGGTCTACTTATATTTTCACTAAAATTAAGTTCGATATATAGAGATTATTTTCAATATACAGAAACATTTTCTATTAAAATTTCACGGGACTCAGGAAATACTTCGATATATGGAGAATTTCGATTTATAAAAGTTCGATAAATAGAGGTTCAACTGTATTCCATATGAAAAAATATCAATTAACTCTTCGTTCTCATTCTATCCGCCATTTTGTATTTTTAAGTAAAACCGTTATATTACTTGAAAGGATTAAAATTTGGTACAAATATGTGCACCTATAATAAAAAATATGATTCGTACATTTTCATATTTTTCAAATTAGTGTTAAAAAAACATTTTCAAACCCGTTTTCCCCGATAACCGTTACTTTTGTCGAAAGGTTTTTAAATATCTGAAATTTTAAGCTTATTGTCATGAACGAAAAGGTATTTAATTTTTGAAAATCGGACGCTAAACGACCAAGGTTAGTGAAAATTCTTTTGCTTAATTTTCTGGCGGGTTTCATCTTTTCCAGTAAAAAAAACGTTATCCGACATAATTTTATTTTAAACTTTTTTTACTGGAAAAGATAAAACCGGCCAGAAAAATAAGCAACGAATTTCCGCTATAATCTCGGTTGTTTAGCGTCCCATTATAAAAATTAAATATTATTTCGTTCATAAAAATAAGCATAACATTTCAGATAATAAAAAGTCTTTCAGCAAAACTAATAGTTTTCGGGATAAACAGTTTTAAAAATTTCATTTGGCCATTATTTTGGAAAATATAGAAATCCGATTTTGATGAAAAAACCAGAAAATCATTAATTGTCGCTGAACTAAGCGTTTTACAAAACAGTGTTTGAAATAAAAGTTGTTGGTTTTTAAACGTTCTAAATTTTGGTTATGTGCACTTTTGCCCTAGAATTTACATTAAGTGAGCAATCTTAAAAAAAAAATCAAGTTTTTTTTCTATGATAGCACAGCCTCCTCATGAATTTCACCAAATGTGGCGTTTATCCTAACTTGTGCAACATAAAAATGTAGTAAATGAGGTAATTTTTTAAAAAATCATAGGAGCCGTTTTGGAGAAAATCGCTAAAAGTGAAAAATTACACGAATAAACTACTACTTCCGGTTGACTAATTTTGGTGAAAATTTTCGTGTAATTTAATTTTCAAGTTTCAACTTTTTGCAATATTCCGTTCTTGAGATATTATATTCACAGACCATTTGCTAAAAACATGTTTTTTGGGGCTCAGGGGGTCTCAAATCGTGTATATCCGATGAAAACTCGATTTCGAAAAATCGACATGTAACAATACTTTCTTTCCCTATAATTTTAATCATATAGTACGAGAAAAAGTAAAATTAAAACAACAGTTTTATCATTAGACAATACCGGCACGCAACACACGTTATTTAACGCTACTAATAATTTGTCTTAATGTGAACGCTGTAGAAAAAAAAGTGCGAACGAAAGCAAAGGAATTTGAAAAATTGCCTTATTGCCCAGTTCTTTTAATATGTTCTTAATGAGTCCGATAATACGTTTAGTACCTTCTCATGAATTCTTTTCCTGGATGTTCTGCAGCAAATTTAAAGTTGTAGATAAATCTTCAACCGATCTGAATTCGTTACGTTTCGTTTTTAAAATTGGAATTCTTAAGTTGTATAGCTTCAATTGGAATACTTTACGCCTTTAAATTAGTTCTTTTTTAAAGTTATTTATGTGCAGCTAAGTCTCTTTTTGCAAAGAATAACTTTTCATCGTTCGTGGAATATTTATGTCAGTTTTATTGTGCATTGTAAATTTCATATGAGTAATAGTTCTGAAAGTTAGTTTTCTCCATTCTAATTATTTTCATCTATTTGTCAGAATCGTCTTGAAAAGAAATAAATTAACAATTAGTACAATAATCCATTTCTACGAGATTGTTAACAACTTTTTTTTAATTTCAAAATTCACAACTAAGGTTTTTGATTTTTAATTTTAAGTTTTATAGGTTGTTTACATTCCATCCTTGATAAATTTATTGTATTTATTGAATAGTAAAAGTTGTACCATGAGAAGTATCAGTTTTATAAGTTTATTAGTCGTTTCAGAGGCTCATGTTCATTGAAATATTTCTTTGAATTGATTCAATAGTAATTTTATGTACAAAATTTTGATATACATATTCCTTTTGAGACCAATTTGGAGTTATGGTGACAAGACTTCTGGACGTATGGAGTTGCGGGAATAATGGAGTAACTTAAAGTCGATCCAGGCTTTTCAATCAAAATTCTTATGACTTGCTTCTGGCGCCTATTTTTATGTAAGCATTAAAACCCTCTACGATGATTTCAAAATTCCGATAGTAAATAAACTAACTGCTTCCTCATATAGTAAATTTCATGAACGACTAGATGACAATCCAATAAATCCGGGATCCTAGCTACATGGAGCTTCCCAGCTGTGTGACGTCTAAAGCGAGAATGGAGTAGAGACCTATTGGTCTGAATAACGGACAACACCCGTAGTTATGAACAGAGAATGTACAAAACTGGGTACCTCTTCTCAAAGTAAAATTCCCCACCGTCATTTATAGTGGAGACTTGAATGCTAGTGTGAGACGAAATGGGGAACAGGAAAACTTATCTTATCTATGAACAAGCTATCCTGTTCCCCACTTCGTCTTACACTAGCATTTAAGTCAACTCTCCACTATACTTTTCGATATTATCACCTTGACGATTAAGGCATTTGTCTTATCTAAATACAACCTTTCCTGTTCCTCACTTCGTCTCACACTAGCATACAAGTTGTTTTACTACAAGTCATCAACATTTAATGAATTTAAAGATATTAACAAGTAAATGCGAATCATTTTCTCCCGGACGAAAGATCTCAAAGATCTCGGCTGTTGTCTGTGCGAATTTAAATGGTTCACACATAATTCGTCAAATAAAAATAGTCAAGCATTTGAAGCGTTAGAAACAGCTTTAATTTGTTATAAAATGCAGCCTGAAGCAAATTTTTCTACTCTCCTGACTGTCAAACGAGTCAGAGATCTAGCAGCATTAAAGCGAAAGAACAATATTAAACAACGCAAAATAAGCGATTTTTTTAAAAAACAATGAACTCCAATACGTAAATGATTTGTGTTTCTTATAACAACTTATAATATTTTATTTAAACGTATTTTTATTTTTATTTATTATGATTCTGTATAAATTCACAATTTTCATTGTTTTTCCACTATATTAAAATTGATATTTTTAACTACTAAGTACTGCCTATTCCTAAGCTTTGTGCAGCTGAGAGGAATGCATTACTTCACTACAACTGTGAGAGATTGCGTTAGTAGTAGTAACGTTTTACTAGTACTATGTTTATAGTAGTCACGGGTACTATCCAAACAACATAATATATTCTCTGTCGCCGTCTACAGCGAATAGTCAAAATAGCATCACGTATGTCACCGCACTAGGCAGCCTACTGCCCAGCGATTAGCAATCAGATGATTAGTAGAGGTGTTATGACGTAGCAGCAGTCTGGTACTTCGTCTGTCCCCTTCATCCCGCAGCTGCACAAAGCTTAGATTCATACAGTATTTACTTTTGGGTTCTTATTAAAGGTTGTATTTTTGGGAAGTATATTTTTATTGCCTTCCCCGAGTGTGATCGATTATCTGAAAAAATCGGTCATCCGAAATTATCATGCCCTAATTATTTCGGATAATCGGTACTTTACTGTATTATTGCTGATGCACATTATAAGCAAAGAAAAGAACCATTTTACTTGAGTTTGTATAATTTAAGAATGTCTGCTTGTACACACAGAATCCAATTTAGGTTAGAATACATTACTTCCACAACTGCAATAGAAGAGAATAGAATGATGTGATCATTTATGCCCCACGTATTTCCCTGAATTATTCAAGAAGTTTATCTACGTCAAGGAACTTGCATTCAGATCATGTTCCCTGTTACTGTTTGTAACACGGTCGAATATTGGACCTGTAGGCTAGGCTAGAGTTCTAGTACTATTGTTAGACGTTACGAATATAAAATATTCACCTACACGTTTTGGATTATTAGAGGTGATGAGAAAACAAATGAATCTTTTTGTAAATTTAATTAACCAATGCGGTGAAGTGCTTTAGTAAAGATACCTATATTTTACTGGAAATTTCAATTCAATTAGCTTTAAGCACTATTACTGAAAGGTTAAAATAATTGTATTATTAATTCATAAATTATTTATAACATCAGTTAGCATTTATACAACATTATAATATTTCAGGTTTTCCGCAACCATTAAAATCTTATTCCCTAAATTTCCTTATATCTTTAATACTTCCATTTTATTATTACTTTCTCTTGCCTAGTCTATATGAATAGCCTATACAGTATAAGTTTATCCGTAAAACGTTTTATATATTTTTTTATTGTTTTCTGTCTCTGTAAATTTTTTTTCATTTCCTAATGTGTACAACCAGTTTTATACTTCGGTCTGTAAATTGTTCGAACAATTTTATTTTTGAGTTTACTCACTCCTTTTCCTGAAATGTTTTTAAATAATTTGTACCATACATTTTTCTGGAAAACTAGTTTTATAATATCTTAACTTTGAATTAATGTAAACTTATCCAATTTATTAAAAAAATAACATTAATCAATATTTTTTTAAATTGATCTTACAATTTTTGGTCACCAAATATTTTCCAGTATCCAAAATTATGTTGTCTCCATTTCTTCCGTTTTAATAAAATAGGTTTAATAATTCAGGGAAAATTATTTGACGAAGAAATAATTTTATGAGTTTAAAAGAAGACTGTTTACATTCGGACATTCTAAATACATATATTAATTTATTCGTAAATTGGAAGGAAAACATCTTGTACGAGTTTACCAATATAATCCAATGTACTGGTACTATCGGAAAAACATTCTGCCTAAAGAAATTTTCACCTTTATTGGAATGCTGGTCAGAAAAACGTTTGGCTCTTATTACCACATACTTTTACGTCCGGCCCATTTCCTTCGGCACGTTCTGTTCCACTTTCATAGAAACATCCCCCCAATTCAACTTCTCACACATCACGCTTTCACTTTCTTTTTTCTTTCAGTTTCTTTATCATTAATACAGAGTTACTTCAGAACGATGAAAGAAAATAATTTATAACTAGTTGAAAATTCCAGAAACGTAACACACAGTTGTTTAAAGTAATTAAAAATGTTATTGTTTTCTTTCAAAAGAAATTAATACTTCCTTCTGCGCGTTATTTATTTTCTTGGTATCAATTTCAGCATAGTTTTATTTCTTCCACTTCAAATCAATATTAGATATTTCTTAATGTTAAAACGAAGTTTTCAGTTAAAAATAAATTCATTTAAGTTAATCAACATGGCTAGTTCTCGGTGTAGTGGCCCGTACAACTGGCTTCTTTTTTCCAGTGGTCCTAGGTTCGATTCTCGGTCAAGTGTAAGTTTTTCTCAACACTCCTTTTCATTATATCATCCTTCACTGTCTGTATTAGCAGTAATTTATAAAACAATCAGATGTAAAACCAGTAACAAAAAAGTTTATCAAAAATATCAAATACGATGGGAAGAATAAATTGTCCAATTATTTGTTTAGCTTGTTTGCCCAGAGATGAACTACTTTTTCTTTCTGTTGCCTATATGAATATATAGGAAGGAAAGTAGTATTGTTTTCATGTCGATTTTTCGAAATTGAGTTTTCACCGAATCTACACGTTTTCAGACTCCCTGAACCCAAAAAATGTGTTTGTTAGCGATTGATGTGTCTGTGTGTGTGTGTGTGTGTGTGTGTTTGCGCGCGCGCGCGCGTGTGTGAACAAAATATCTTAAGTACGGAACATTGCACGAAGTTGTAACTTAAAAGAAGTTGTAACTTAAGTTAGGTACTATTAGAGGACCCGACACGAACATATTCATCAAAGTCGGTCAACCTGAAGTAGTAGTTTATTTGTGTCATTTTTTACTTTTTTGCAATTTTCTTAAAAACTGCTATACGATTTTTTTAAATCGTCTCATTTACTACATTTTTATTTTCTTCAAGATATGGTAGGCGCCATGTCTGCTGAAATTCTTGGGGAGGCTGTTTACTCGTAAAAACATTGTTATTTTAGGATTGCTACTTTATTATGCACTTTAGAGCAAAAATGTATATAATAAAAGTTGTACAAAATTTAAAATTGTAACCCTTTTATTTAAAACTTTTTTTGTATAACGCTTAGTTCAGCGGTAATTAGGTAGCGATTTTCTGTTTTTTTTTCACGAAAATGTGTAAAAAAATTCGATTTTTTTTTTAAAGATTTCAGCCTTAGTATGCATTTTACGACAAAAGTGTATATATAATGAAATTTATAGTAAATTAAAAGATCTACAACTTATATGTAGAGAATTTTTCTCTACAGGGTCTAGTTTAGCGTGAAAGAGTGATTTTCTTTATTTTTAAGCCAAATTAAGGTTGATTTTCATTTTGCATCTTTTACTCATGATTGAAATTAGGTTATGTTTATTGAGTTTTTTTGTTTGTTTCTAATGTTTTATTACTAATGTTAGGTTATATTGTTAATTATGTGCATTGGCAAGAGAAAGTTGTGTGAGTGTTTCACACTAGATTTTTTTTTATAAAATATGACAGGATTCATGTATAGTGGGATAATCTCCAGATGTCTCCTCCCACCGCAGTCGCTCGATCATTCTCTGTAAACTGAACGACGAACTTTTATTTCTCCTCTGGAGTTGAACTACTTAATCTCCGAAAAAATTACAAAATATAATACGACTAATAAGTAACTTTTTACTTTCCAAGTTTTACTTGAATGAAAAATGTTAGGATTTAATGTTTTAATAAACACAATTTTATATTTTACGTACGACTTTCGTACTCACGACAGTCTGTGTAATTGCTTTACAAATTTAATGACGTTTAAAACAACGTTTTGCGTTATAAAAGTTACGGAAATGCAGTGACATAAAAATGAAAATAGTCCCTACACGAGTAAATACCGTGTATTCTTTTCTAAGAAGCATAGTTATATGAGACTGATGTATTATAGTTTACAATGAGATATCAGACGTGCCAAAATAAAATTTATATGAGATTATAAAAATAAATTCTGTTTTATGGCTCTTTTTTTAAATTGTATTTTCATTTTTGTTGAATTTTATATTTTCATTTGGGATTTTAACACGTACGTAGATTTTATTAACGTGTTCGTTTATATCTTTGGTATATCCCCCATATGGGCAACGGTTTGTGTAAATTTGTTTGCATGTGTGGGTGTCTAAGCGAGGTACAAAGAAAGATTTAGGTTAAAACGAGTCGGTCGTTGGTACAGCTGACCGCTTCTGTACTATAGGGAGTAACAAGCATTGCTCTTTATGGGAAATGGAGGAAAGGGGATTTAGATCCTACCACCATTTTCCTCTTTTCCTCTTCTATCCTCTTCCAAGTTAATTAATGGCAGAGCAAGAGTTGTTTCCTTTTACCCCCTCGTTGTCTTCCACTACGTTCTGTTTATTTTAACCGGCTATTTTTCAACCTTGTTTTTCTCAATTTTCTTGTAACTTACTTTTCATCCCTCCAACTAACTAGTATTTAACTGAACTACAAAAACAAAATTGTTGGATTGTTTTGGTTTCTTTTTATTTTTTCAGTATTCTAACATCCTTCAAAAGATTTATATTATTTTTTCATGATATTTTATAAAGTATAACTGTAAAGTAATACCTTCATCGCTATAATTTTATTAGCAATGGATATATTGTTTACTTAAAATCCTTTTTAGGTATCCTTTTATAAAATATTTTTATTACGTTACATCAAATTGATTCCACAAAACGATGAAGTTAAATACTTAAGTATACATTTGGACCAAATGCTCACCTGGCGAAACCACGTATGGACATAAAGAAAACAACTTTGACTGAAATTACTAAGAATATTATGGCTCTTAGGCAGTAGATTCCAACTTTCTTTGAAAAATAAGGTTCGTTGTATAAAGTTGTATTGAAGCCGGTCTGGAGTTATGGGGTCGCTGCTATGACGTACAGCTAGTACAACCAAAGTCGACATGATACAAAAATTTCAGTCACAATGTCTGCGACTGATTACTGGAGCTCCATGGTATGTTACCAACGAAATGCTACATAGATTTAAACATCCTTTTTCTAAAAGATGAAATTAAAACCCGTATTACAAAACATGTGGAAAAATTGGAAAGACATAATAATCCATCTGCAATTAGTCTTCTTGACAATAGCGACGACATTTTTACAGACTAAAATGTTTCAAAATATTGAATTTACCTACTCGATTCACTTAACCCATAATCATCTTAAGTATCGTATTCACCATTGTCTCTTTTTTTTTAACAAGATCAAAATGTAATTAAATACTAAGTTTTTTTAATCTTTTTAATGCACACTAATTGAGTGTTTTATATTTTCAGTGTTAAATTCACGCTTTAATAATTTCTGTTTAAATTTTTGTATGTTATATTATTTAACTGATAACAAAATAAAGTAATAAGTAAATTTACGGAAAAAATTTAAGTCCTACCTTTAACAGGTCTTGAGGAAATGTGGTAGAATGTTGAAATTAAGTATAGGAAGTTTGACGTCCCTTTAAAAGAGCACAAAATTAAATAATGATACTTAATAATTTTAATAACAGTAACCAATTTTTTTATATTACTTACGACGATTTTGCAATTACTTATAAAGCAGACTATCACAGGTGATTGATAAAAATGAGTGGTGAAGAAAATGTTAGACCTGACTGAGAATCAAACCAGGAACCCCTGGCCTAGAAACTAGTTGCTCTGACCACTAGACCATGAGCCGGCCATTGGTGGCGAAGATGATTGTATAACATTTAAATTAATAATTTAGTGAGTCAAATTATTAGCTACAGTGATAAATTTTCATGAAAATTAACTTCGATATTTTTAAATTAAAAAAAAAATCCAATTAATATAATTAATTGAGTTGTTGAAATTAGTTTAGTTTAAACTGTCTGTTTTGTTGTATTGAGGAAGTGTAATTTGGCGTGAAAATGACAGAGAATGGAATTTAAATAAAGTTGTAAATGACGAGTGGTGGAGTTTAGAGTTGCGTATAATTCTGTACTTAGTACTGTAGCGTAGTATGTAATTTGTTCTCATCATGAACTGAACGTATTACGTTAGGCCTGAATACATGAGAATGTGTTCCATGTTACAAAGACTCTGTCTCAAGCTCACATCGTACATTTGACAACTGCTTGCTTTTGTTCTCCTTCTGTTAGTTAATTTATATGATTCTCTGTCAATTAGCCGTTTTATGTTTTCTATATGGAATTACTAATTAATATGTACTATATATTTTACAAATTAAAAATCTGGTCTATAACACTCACTCTCATTATTTTGCCAATACAAATAATGACCAATATAACCTAACATTAGTAATAAAACATTACAAATACATAAAAAAACCTAACCTCAAAAAACTTAACTTTATTTTAATCATGAGTGAATGATGCAAAATTAAAATCAATCTCAGTTTGGTTTAAAAATCACTCTTTTACGCCAAACTAGGTTCTGCAGAGAAAAATTCTTTACATATAAGTAGTAGATCTTTTAATTTCCTATAAATTTGATTATGTACACTTTTATTGTAAAATGCATACTAAGCCTGAAATCTTAAAAATTGGATATTTTACAGATTTTCATGAAAAAAATATAAAAATCCGTGTGCGCGCGCGCGCGCGCGCACACACACACACACACACACACACACACACAGAGTCAGAATCCATAATTAACCATTTCTTTTTCTTCAGGGGACATGAAACGTGAGTATCAGTAGAAATAAATTTATGGAAAATTTAACACCAAATTTTGTTTTTAATTGTATACTATTGAAAGAACCGAGAAAGTTATTACATAAAATTAGTAGGAGTAAAAATTAATAAAATACTTGGTTTCAGAGAAGTATAAAAGCAGTTATAAAACTAATAAGATGTAAAGAAATTTTCTGTTCTTTACACAACAAATAAGTACAGTGCGTTTAATATTGCAGTCGCAGACCTGAAACGAAATTAGAGACTCCCTTTACTTTAGATAATTTACGCAAACATTGCCCCATACTGCTTGTCTTCTTAATTACATCTAAAAAATTTATTACATTTAATTAAGAACAGATGGAGAAAACATCTTTCTTTATTCAACTCATTTCTTTTTATTATTCTTGAAATACTATTTTCTGACTCGGTTTTTTCTTAATTTATTTTTCAGTCATAATTTCTTTTATCTCTATTTCATTTACTGAAATAATTGTGTGCCGGAATACCTGTTATTTTTTATTTTTATTTTTGTTTTCAATAATTTTAAATTAAGTTTAGCTCTTTTAAAACATATATGTCACGAAAAACAATAGAATAGAAAATATTCAAGAATAATTTTATCTAATTAACCTGCTCTTCAATTTATGTTGTTTTTGTCTTTTAGGGATATTTTGTATACCACATTAAGTAACTTTAAACGTTTCTTGAGTCTCTTTTTTAAGGCATTATCAGCATTCTTTCACAGTATATTTTTGTTATTTTTCTTCCGGTTACTTCTTAACTGCTTTACTTTTAATGGAAACCCATTTAAGTCAGTAATTTGTATTCTGTACGTGATTCGGTTCAGTATTTTGTCAGCTTTTTTCTTTATTTGTTTTTATTTACAACTGGGCGGTTTTCAACAACCAGTAATATTACAATATACAGGGTGATTCACGAATATATGCAGAAACTTTAGGAGGTCATTGTACATGTAAAAATAATGAAAAAAGTTTATATAAACATGGGTCCAAAAATGCTTCGTTACCGAGTTACGGCTAGCGAAAGATTTCGCCCGGATTTCTGCTCACCAGGCGAAATGAGGTCTTCCTGAAATTCTGGTAAGGTAGATTAAGGGGCGAATTCAATCGTTTCTTATGGTTTTTAACCTGATAAATTGAATAAAACAGGTCCCAGAACTGCAAGTTAAATAGTTTCTGAGAAAACCAGTATCAAATGCAAAAAATGAAATGAAAAAAAACACATTTTTTCATCTTTGTTTTTCCGGTTAATTTTACTTTGTACTGTTATGAATAAAAATTCATTTAATCAAACATCTATTCGCTTTCTGTGTACTTTATTTACACCGGTTTGTTCAGAATAAAATTTTCTACATGTTTTTTTTCAAAACTTTTAACTGTTTCTTGGTGAAATAACAAAGTTATTCTTGCCCAAAGATGAAAAAATGTGTTTTCACTCCATTTTTTGCATTTGACACTGGTTTTCTTAAAAACTACTTTACTTACAGTTCTGGGACCTGTTTTATTCAATTTATCAGATCAAAAACCATTAGAAATTATTGAATTCGCCCCTTAATCTACCTTACCAGAATTTCAGGAAGAACTCATTTCACCTGGTGAGCTAAAATCCGGGCGAAACTTTTGCTAGCCGTAACTCGGTAAAGAAGCATTTCCAGACCCATGTTTATATAAACTTTTTTCATTATTTTTACATGTGCAATGAGCTCTTAAAGTTTCTGCATATCTTCGTGAATCACCCTGTATATTTTTTAAAAATGACGTTAGAAATTAAAGGAGGACACCACTGATTAGTAGTAATCCCGCAGTTAATTACTAAAGTTACCCTTTTCATAATTTAATTATTAGGACTATTTAGTTTATAACAGTAATTTTAATTACTTTTTATGTTTTTATTAAGTGTAATTAAATTTGGACTACATTAAATAAAGTTAACCCAAGTCTCTACTCCACCTTCTGCTGAGCCGACGATATGGGTTAGATATCTGATAAATGTGGAAAACGTAGTTCCCGAACCAATGAATTAGAGATGCTATGTAATTTTAATTTAAAGGATAAATTTCATATATTCTGTCAGCTTAATTAATTTTTTCAAATTTATTCCGGACTTGCTTTAAACTATTTATCCAACATCTTTTGTCAAATCTATTATTATTAACGCACAAAATATAATATAATTTAAGATTTATATTAGAACATCTAAGTAAACTATCAATTTTTCGGAAATGAAAGGTTGCAAAAAGTTATTGTCAACTAACAATAGTTTTATAGTTTTATAATTTTGAGCTGCATAATAAAGTAACTTATTATTCACACTACGTCGCTATCTGTAGTAGCAAACGAAAATTACAATATAAGAAATTACTAAATGGTAATTTGTACCGTGTCTTAATAATTAATTTTTCTAAATCATTGAACAATACTAAACAAAGTTTAAATCCGTCTAGAACGAAGAACATTAACTATTAAAGAAACTAAATGTAAATGGTCATTTAAATAGTTTCATTTTATTACTGTCATTATTATCGAATCACTTAAGTTATCAATAAAAGGTGTAATGTACAAGAGTAAACTTCAATAACACTAGATTCTTTGCTGTAACCTTTTCTAACATTGTTATAAACTTTTATCTAACAATAAACTTTAGACAAAAAAAACTTTATCGCCAACTACTCTTGATGAAAATGTTTGAACTTAAAACTTTGCTGATAGACTTCAAAATAGATTCAGGTAAAATATACTTCTTGAAAAGTTAAAAAAGTTTTAACTGGCTTTATTGAACCATAAAATTGTTTGATTCTGCTCTCTGAAATTTAACCTTTATATTGAAAATTCCACCCTCATTTCGTTTGTCTATCATTTGTAGCTACTTTTAAAAGTAATTTAAAGAATTTTAACGGAAATTATGTTCCATTCGTATACTATATTTTATTTATCCTTACTTTATACAAAAATAACTTTTGAAAACTATCCCTCATGAAACTACTTCCAACAATTTTTGTACACTTACTAAATCTTTGGCGTTTTTTATTGAATTTATTTGAAAATAAAATATTAAACTGTCCATTACCGGTAGGGTGTTACATTAGTTTCACTCATCCTGTTCCTAGATATAAAAATCTGGTGCAAAACACTCACACATCCGGTTGATCGATTTTGATGAAAATGTTCGTGTCGGGTCCGGTAGGGGTGTCTAACATAAGTTTCAAGTTCGTACGATGTTGCGTTCTTGAGATATTCTGTTTACACACACACAAACACACAGACCATTCGCTAAAAACGTGTCGTTGAGTTCAGGGGGTTTGAAAACGTGTAGATCCGGTGAAAACTCGATTTCGAAAAATCGACATGAAAACAATACTTTTCTTCCTATATATTCATATAGGCAAGAGAAAGTATAAAATAGTTCTGTTTCTTCTCACATGATCATAAAATTAAACAACTGAAGTAATTAAGGGAAGAAAAATTAAATATGTACGTTATACTAATATGAGCAATGAATTACATTATACAGCCAGATTCTGTAGTGAATGAAGCGAAAGTGTTATTTACTGTCTGGAAAATAACTACCAGGGATAATATCAACTAGGTATTCGAAAATACAGGGAACAATTAAGGTAATCATTTGTTGAGGGTGCCACGTAATCAAACAACCGGAACAAATGTTTACTTACAATCCAACCAATCCCTGGCATAAGCATTGCCGGTTGTGATCGCTCCAAACTCTTTTTGCTGCAGGAGAACGAGCCCCTTTCACCCAGTATCCAGTGGTGAGTGTTTTTATACATGACCTAAAAAGTCGAGCGCAGCCGAACCCAAATGACTTTAGAACAAGGGATGATTTTACAATGATCTGAATAAATAACTAATATTAAAGAAGTTCGTTAAGTGACGCTACTTTTTTTTATCTTTATTTTCTATTACGGTACTTTACATTGAGCTGCACAACTTCCGTTTATGATAAATTAATGGCGGTGGGGGGTTATTTTTAAGGAGAAGTGGTACCCAGTGGTACATTTTCCGTTTAAAACTACGGGTATTTTGGTATTCAGACCAAGAGGTCTCTAATCCATTTTCGCTTTAGACGTCACACAGTTGGAAAGTTTCTTGTAGATAGATCAGGTGCTAGTTGGTTTGGACGGTCAATTAGTCTTTCGTGAAATGTACTATACAAGGACGCGGTTAGCTCCTTTACTGCCGGAATTCTGAAATCATCGTGGAGGGTTTATTTCTTGCATAAAAAGGAGCGCCAGAACCAAGTCTTAAGAATTTTGATTGAAAAGCCTGGATCGACTTTAAATTACTCTCTGCGCTACTCCAAAGAGCTGGACACATAAATCCAGATTGGACGCTAGTTTATATTACTTTAGTTTGGCTTTTATTTTAACTTTGTAGGTTTCTGCTGTTGGTAAAATTGACTAATCTCAATAATTTTTTTTTTCAAATTTCGGGGGTGTCTGGACACCTTGTACCCCCCCTTTTCTACGCCACTATCAAGAATATATTAATTCCAAACACAACAAATTACAAGTCACAAAGGTTTTTACCGAATAATTGAACGGTGATCTGTGAAAAGGACAATTGAGAATACATACTAAGTTCTGATCAAACCCCGATGGTCACTCGAGCTTAAGTTTATTTAGTAACAATTTAGTTCGATCGTAAGGTCACTGCTATTCTGTATAAACAACAATTACTCTAGCGATTAATGCACTTAAACATGGGCCTAAACTCAAAGTTATTATAAACTTCCAGTTTATTAAACTAATATAACTTGAAGTTTAGACAAACAGTAACGTAATTTAAATTATAGTTTAACAAGTTAAGTATGATATAAAGATTATAGATTTAATATTAAGTTAGATTGAATTATTTTTTATAAAAAAATTTTGAATATTAAGGGATTAACAAAGGTAACTCAGTTCCATACTTTCACGTCGATCCAAATTACCTACCGACCTAATATTAACAGTACATTAGTTTTTTCTACAACTTGTCTGGTCGTATCCAAGCTAGTTTATGGCTGTGTTAACCCTAAACAGTAACGTAAACTCAATGATTTCAGCCTAAAATATTAGAAAATATTATAAAAGTACTTTTTTTTAAATATCGTCGTCCTACACCTGGGAACTATGAATGTCATAAGTAAAAATATCCTGTCATAAAACGACGTGTCTCATGGCTGGTGTCAATTTATTTTAAAAAGGCTTACATACAACCAATTATTACTCATTTCGTTGATTGTATTCATTAGTTGTTAAAGTAGTACTTTCGTGGATGACTTAAAAGTACTGTATCTACTCTAAACGTAGAACATCCGGTGATAAAATGCTAGGATTCGATTCAAGAGAAATGAAGTTATGAATTTAAAGAAGAAAAATAATCAATTCAAGCCAAACGCTATGATCTTTTATCAGAGTTCTGTATTTTTTTCTTTGTCATCTGTAAAACATAAAGTTAATCAACTGAGTGAAATAAACGTGTACTCTTAACATTATAGCTAAATATTAATTTTTTCTCTTTCTTTTTTTCAGGCACATAACCGCTTATTAGCTGATTTGGATAAATTAAATTTCACGGTTGAAGAAACTCAAAGTTTTGCAACAGAAGTTGCGACTGCTATTCAAAAATTAAAAGAAAAGGATGTTCGCATTATCTTAGGAAATTTCAATGAATCATGGGCTAGACAAATCTTTTGTGAAGCGCACAGGTAAGAGGACGTTTTGATATAATGTTTTAGTGTAAAATCTTTTCTATTAGATAATAGTTTTTCATTTTTGATTTTGATATTGGAATTCATACAATTACAAATTACACTAAAAGCAACGTAATCAATTGAGAAATGATATTACAGTACAAGCTCACTAACCCGAACTAATAAAAAAACCGCGACTATTCGGTTTACCGAGAAGCTCGGATTTGACAGTTTTTGTGTAAAAGGTAACATTCATGTTTAAAATGAGTAAAATACGATTGTTTATGTTGAAATAAACTAATTTAACAATATTATACGTACAATAAACTGCCCTTATTTGTTTTTTCCACAAAAAGTCACATTAAAAGAAATAAATTAACAAAAGAAAAATTTGTTTATACAATATACACATATGCTAAATAAAATATTTGCAATTGTTTATGTTGTAATAACTTAATTCAACCATAAAAAATCTGGTGTGAAACTTACCCGACTTTCTTTTACTGAAAATAGTGATCACTAGCATTAGTAACAAAACATTAAGAATAAACAAAAAAACCTTAACCCTTGGTTTGGCTTAATAAGGAGAATCACTCTTTCACGCTAAACTAGCCTCTGTAGAGAAAAATGCTTAGAACAGAAGTTATAGATCTTTAATTTCCTATAAATTTGATTATTTGTAAACTTTTGTCGTTAAATGTTATTATTTATGTTAAATGTTATTATGGTTTATCTAAGGCTGAAATCGTAAAAAATCTATTTTTTACAATTTTCATGAAAAAAACGAAAGTCACTAATTACCGCTAAAGGCTAAACTAAGCGTTATACAAGAAATGTTTGGAATAAAAGTTGTAGGTTTTTTAATTAAATTTACAACTTTTATTACATACACTTTTGCCCTAAAATACATATTAAAGCCGCAATCTTAAAATAAAAACATTTTTTTCTAAGAGAGCACAGCTCCCCAAGAATTTCAGCGGACGTAGCGCCAACCTTATCTTGTAGAACATGAGAAATGTAGTAAATGAGGCGATTTTTAAAATATCGTCGGAGCCGTTTTTGAGAAAATCGCAAAAAAGTGAAAAATTACACAAATAATCTACTACTTTCGGTTGACCGATTTTGATAAAAATGTTTGTGTTGGATCCTCTAGTAGTACCGAACTTAAGTTTCAAGTTTTAACATTGTGCAATGTTCCGTTCTTGCAATATTTTGTTCACATACACACATTGACCAATCGCTAAAAACATGTCTTTTGGGTTCAAGGGGTCTGAAAACGTGTAGATCCGGTGAAAACTCGATGTGAAAAATCGACATGAAAACAATACTTTTCTTCCTATACATACATGTAGGCAAGAGAAAGTAAAAATGTAGTTTTATAAATAATATTTGTTAGATATTTTTAACGCTTACACGAAATTTGGTTCATCAACTTATCTTTGTAAAAGTTTAATGAGTGAAAATTATTAGAAAAAGTTTTCTAATATAAAACTTAGGACTAAAAGATTGTAAGTTTTATCTTTTTCATTTATAAGATAAGAGACAATAAGATGTGTTTCATCCATTTAAAATTTAAAAGCGTTTCTTCTAGTTCAATAATAATTATAAAACGTTTAATATAGTCCGTTTCGGTTTATCGTAAAAGAGTTTTAAATACATTTCAAATTAAATTATTTCTCGTGTAATATAACATGATTCAAACATCAGAATCGCAATATAATTGAGTTGCACAAGTAGAAATATCATTGTTAAAATTTACAAATTTAATTATGTGCTACAAAGATTTTATAAACTGAAATTTTAAAAATTTCAGTTATCTTTTTGCTGATATAAATACTTTCACAAAGTTTAATTACGGTACTGCTTATTAATACACCGTAACAAACTGTGTTAATTAAATTAAGTATTTTTTGTACTTACTATTTTGTGAAGATCCTACAGATATTTTCACTTCCCACATCTTATACGAGATCTCACGTCGCCGTCTGTTTTCCCAATCGTCATCATTGAGATTTCTGGCTGCAATGGTCTCTCTAAAATCTTTTGTACCCATGTTTTTTAAGGGCAATCTTTTATTCTATCTAATTGGCTGGAAAGAAATCGGATCTGTATTGCGTCTAGTATGCTTTCCTAAAATCCGGTGTATTACCGTTTGTCTTTGTTTTTCACGAGCACCACCCTTCCCGGAATTCATAACTAATGCATCTCTAAAGCCTCCCTTTTCATATGTATTATTTTCATGCAAGGATTTACAGCCCCAGCCGTATTTCGCTTCCTAAACACCACCTACCTCTCTCTGTCTCGCCAGTCCCCATCGGAGAGCCGCCGCAAAGACATTGCCTCCTACACCCTATCCAACCATGTCACTTCCGGCCTACCCCTTCTTCTTCTACCGGCTGGCTTCCACTCCCATACCCTCTTTTGCCACCTACCATCGTCCATCCTTTGCAAATGGCCAAACCATTTTAACTGCTTCCGGGGTATGGTATCCATGATATTTTCTTGAACGCCGATTTTTCCCCTAATTTCGGAATTCGATCGATTTGTGACATACCACAGCTCTTTCCCCTTCTTTCCATGTTTCCAAATAAGCACCGTAAAGAAAATGAGGTTGCATGAGGTTGCAAATGGACAGGTGAATTTCGGAGACGAAGGTTTCTTGGTTCAAAGCTAAGTAAAATTAGTTACTTTTTTACGGATTTGATTACTAGACTGTGGTTACCGGTGTACTTTGATGGATAGGATTCAATTAACGATACTCTCTCAAGAATGGTCTGCCTGAGTCAGTGCAAGACTACACGTCATTTATATCATCCTTATCTCATTTTGTCATGGGGTTGCTTATTTTTCTTAAATTGACCAGATTGCAACATATACACTTAGAGATTTAAAAATATATGTTGTAATAATGGATAAATACATTTATCTCGATTATGAAGTTCAGATCACCAGAGACAACCAACACATTCGAACTAACAAGAAGAATTACTCTCTCCATGACCGCCTACGAAGATCTTAGGATATCTTCAATAGTGGCCTGCCGATTATGCCTCTCATTGAATCGGCGATATCAAGAGAGATGGCAATAGAATGCAGAGAGCTCAAAATAATGGTTGAAGACAATACTGATAAGTACCTACTTGTGGGCTGCATCACAGCATGAAATGCAATAAACCAAACTAAAGGCCAAGCCAATTAATGTGAGCGCTGGTCTACGCATGCGCTTACTTGACTTCGACCCTGAATACCCCTCCAACCTACAGTTAGGTGTACAGTCATCACACAGTTAGGCCTACAGTTTGTTGAAAATTGACAACACCATTGTAGGCCACCATTTTGTAGGCATGCTGTTCCATTGTTGGTTACATACGCTGCACTATTGCAGTACAAACAAGACTACACTAATGCAGACGCACATGTTGCCTAGCGCTTTCCTTTCGAAAATCAGGCTATACAATCAGTGTTGATGTTCAAAAGCCATTTGGTTCGATTCGATGTTTAGAACCTTAAACATGACTTCGTTATTTCTGCGTTAACTACGTTTGGCTAATAAATTATCATCATGGAAAACGGTATTTTTTTTACTTTCTCTTGCCTGTATGAATGTATATAGGGAGGAAAGTAATGTTTTGATGTCGATTTTTTGAAATTGAGTTTTCACCGGATATACACGTTTTCAGACCCCCTGAACCCAAAAAACATGTTTTTAGTGACTGTTCTGGGTGTTTGTGTGTGTGAACACAATATCTCAAGAACGGAACATCGTACGTAAATTTTTAATTTAAATTTAATGTTACAGATTAAATTTAAATTAAAAATTTTTAAAGAATTTTAAATAAAATAATATTTCTGTAATAAAGTTTAAAGGTTAATTATGATCAAATCTGACATTTAAGTCTAACACATCGTATCTGCAGTCAAAAGCAAAATGGTTATAGATAATATTTTGGAACTGATATTCCACTTTCAGTATGTGGGTTGCAACATTACATACCAACAGGATAAAGATGCATACGATAAGATGCACCGATTTCAGCAAATATGCGGAACTATCCACCACACTTTAAAAAATAGCACCAGCAAAAACACGAGGGTGAGATTTTATAAAACATTAGCAGTGCCGACCCTACTCTATGGCAATGAAACTTGGGTGTTATCAAAGCGGCAGGAGAGTAGATTGCAAGCATCTGAAATTAAATTTCTTTGACATACCTATGGGTGTAGTAGAGAAGATCGTTAATATCGTCGAAGGAATACCGAGATAAGTAAAGAACTCAACATCTTTTGTATAAACGACAAGGTAACTCAGAACAGAATGCAGTGGTTAGAGCATGTAAACAGAATGAGGGAGGATAGGATACCTAAGCAGACACTGGGGTATAAGCCGGAGGGCAGGAGAGAACGAGGACGCCCGAGAAAGAGATGGGCAGATTTGAGAGGTTCGGAACAGGCAGAGATGCCTAATCCTTGAAAGACAGAAGAAGAAAAAGACATCGTATCTGTTAAGTGTTTGTAAACGTCGCTGTTGTTAAATAATTTTAATACGTAATGATTTGAACGTCCGTCCAGTCTTTGTTTGTATGTTCTGCTAAATGGTTTAATTTCCTGTCGTAATTCGTAATTGTAATACTCGTAAGTCCTACTTCGTTATAGATGTAACTGCTTCGTGTACATCGTGGTAACCTAAGAGATGTTCGTAAAATATTTTTTTGTTTAAAATATTTTTTTCATTCTGTAATGGAAACGGTGATAAAAATATATTTTTTATGGCATGGATATTTGTAGATGAATTTGTTTTACGATAATATTTTTAATAAGTTGTTATTTTATTACTCAGTACATTTTATATTTTTATGTATTCGATGTAATAATTTTTTTATGCATTATGAGAAAATACAGTCGGGTCGTAACGAAGCGGTACTGAATTGCCTTACGTTTTAATTTTTTGATAAGCCAGTAGAAAATAAATTTGTATACTGTTTTTATATTTTACTACATCTCTTCTGTCCAAACAAAATTGGTCTGGACAGATTTTTTTTTCCTAATTTTAGAGACCTGTGCTGTATTTCCTAGAAATAAATTTTTCTAAATTTGTGTTAAAAGGTTGTGAAGTAGGTTTTATGTTGAATTTTAAGGCGTTCGGGACACGGAAAAAATTCAGTTTTTTGTTTTTATCACCATTAGGCAGTTCATGTCTTTCTGAATCTATCAATATTCATCACTTAATAGCTTGCTCTGAAAATTGGGTTTAAATAAATTTTCCAGTAGTGCAGTACACGTTTTTATTTTCATAATTTTTGTTAAAATAATGAAAATTAATTTATCGATTTTCTTTAAATGCGTAATATTTTATGCTTTAACTGTTGCCAGCATTTGTTTTTGTTTTGTGGCATGGCCGTAGTTTTTTTACGTTTCGTAATGCGTATGAGTTTCAATAACTGGTTTACTGAATTAGTTTTTTCCGTTTACCGAAAGTTATGTTTCCTTATGCATAAAAAACATTTTCCATAAAACTACTAAACCAATTTCTTTCAAATTTTTAGAATCATTTTAATAGACCTCTTTACATTTCTTCTTCTCCTTCTTCTCAGGGTGCTCTCCTTTCCGAATGTTGGCGACCATCATGGCAATGCTTACTTAATTGGTAGCTAACTCCGAAACAGTTTTTCTGAGCTTTTATTAAACCATACTTTCAGATGGCCATCCATGAAATTCTTCTGCGTCTTGTTTCCCTTCTACTATCGATTTTGCCTTGCAGAATGCGTTGAAGAAATTCATACCTGCTCTCATCCCGCATGATGTGTATGACCTAGATATTGCAGCTTTGCACGCCTAAACTATGCTGACCAATTCCCCTGTCTTGATCGTTCGACGTAGCACTTCCGCATTATTAATTTTCTGCGTCTAGGATATTGTAGCATTCTCCTAAGCAGCCAAAATTCGAACGCTTTCAATTTTTTGATAGAGTCCAGGCCTCAAGTCCATACAATAGGACTGAGAACACATATCACTTCTTTACAATTATAAGTTGTTTGTAGGTTAAAAATTTCAGAATTAGGTACTTAAAAAAATATTTTGTCATTTTTGATGAGTGAACAAAAAAATTAGTTTTTCATTTTCTGTTTCAGATGTTTAAATATTAAAAACTCAGCTTGTATATAAAGTTCTAATTAAACTATTGTAAAACCAATTGAAAGAGATTGGTTTAATAGTTTCTGAGAAAATGTTATGTTAACATGGTGGAAGATAGGGATTCCGTGTCCCCTTAAGCGTAAAAACATGGTATTAAGAAAATTCCGTATGAAAAATTATCGTTTTACTATTATGGTTCAATTGCTAAATGTTTAGAGAGAATCCACAGTTTAAAAAGTTTAAAGAATTTTCTTTCTCTGCGTACACGCAGCTTCAACTTTAATAAAACAGTCTAAAGTTTTAAGTCATTGAAAATCCTTTTCCGTTGTGTTCTTCGCTGCTTTCCTTCCTGTAATATTATTGTGAGAAAATCGTATCATGTTTCCTAAGCCGATAAAGATTTATTTATAGATCGGTATAATAATATTCATTAGCCGTATAATATGATAAAGATTTTGCATAATTTAATAACCGAAGGAAAATAGAATTTTGATAGAACGGTAGAATTTCGTATGCATACAAGTCTACTTACCAAGGAGTTTCTGTCATTCCTACTTTTGCTATCTAACTTTTCCATTTGCATTATTTACGTTTCTATTTCCATAACAAAATACTCTGTAATATGGAGATTAACTTATAGTTCCATACTTAACTCTTTATACAAACATTTCTTTCACAATATTATTTACTTATGATTATTGTTCAGGAAGTTTACATTCTTGCGCTATACAGGTGATTCTAAATTCAACGGTGATCTAATAAGAACTGATGTGTAGCTAAAAATCTGTTGTTAACCACTCACACGACTTTCTGTGCTAATGTAGGTAATAAAAATATAACCTTTGTTTAATTTATTACTATGCTTATCACGGTTGATGAGCTCTGCTGTTCCACACGTTTAGACCAATCAGAACGTTTGCCAGCGTTGTCAGATTGTATCAGATTGGATAATAAATTGATTTGGGTTGAGCATGTAAATTATTTATGAAAAAAATTATCGCGAATTACACATTTAATGAGGAAACTCAAACTTTGTATATCCAGGGATGCACTTGTAATGGCATACTACGCGTTTTTTCACTCTCAGTTGACATATGGGGTAACATTGTGGGGAAATGGCAGTGGTGCTCAAAGGGTTTTTATATGGCAAAAGAAGGTTATAAGACTAATACAAAATAAATCAGTAAGGGAATCTTGTCATTCTAGCTTTGTAAAACTTTGAATTATGACCTTACCTTGCATTTACTTTTATAGCTGTTTAATTGACATTAAAGAAAATATAAAGAGATGACAGACGGGATGATGTACACAAATACAATACGAGAAATAAATAAAAATTAGATATTAAATCCTACAGACTGATTAAGTGTGGCAATAGTTTTGTGGGCATGAAGATTCAATTTTTTAATTAATTGCCTGAATCTGTCTGGACTGTTGGTTTACAACAATTCAAGTGCAAATTAAAAAAGTGGCTAAAGTGTAAAGCCTTTTACTCTGTGGATGATTATCTCTCCTGTGATGTTGGTGATTTGGTTTTCTGAGTTTTTTTTTTAGTTATTGCTCGGCCTTTGGGCTAGCCCAGTCAGTCAGCTGGTAGTACGTCGCTATTATTTGTTAAGTAACACCGGTTGGGCAAGCAACTTTTTATGGTGACCAGTTGACAGCCATCCATGAACAAACTCTACTGGGGGGGGGGGGGGGTCTCTGTTCAAACTCATGTCTAATCCACGTCAAAAAAATACAGCAAAAAGCAGCTATCAAATTGGGTAATTGTCACAATGTACAGTTCCCAATAACAAATAAAAGCTAAAAAATAAAAATAAATAAAAAAATAATTATTGCTCACTTTTTAACGTTTTATGTGTTTGGAGTGTCATCTGGCGTCTTATCGGTGCTGTCACATAGGTTAGATCAGTGTAAATTTTTATTTGTGAAACTAAGGATTATGACTGTTGTTAACTTGTATATTTTCATTGTCCTACTACACTCCATGAACGGTTTATAAGTCTGGCGTTTTACTTGGTAAAACCTCTAGAGGTTGAAACCAGCCTTTCGGGTTTTGACCTAAACAACAACACTTTTAAAAGAATTTTTTGTCGGGTATTTTTAAAATTTTTATTATATTATTGACGCAAAATGATAACAACCTTAAAAATAAAATAGACTTTAAAATACGGAAAATTATTGTAAATTTTCTTTCATTATGTATTTCCGATGAAAATTTGACACGAAAACAAAACTTTCCTTACCTGTATTTCATATACGGTAAGAGAAAGTAAAATTTATTAGTATTCTAAACCGATAAAGTTATTGAAATTTAAAGGATTCCTTTTGTGTAGCGAGTGAGAGATAAAAGGATTAATTAAGTAATTTGATGAAGTTAGATTATTATTAAATAGCAGGAGAGTACGCGAATACTTTAGCTTAATAATGCATTGCGATAATACCAAAGTATACGATTATACTGCGAAGATAGACACCTGTGAGAAATATTAATGATAATACTGCAATTATCATTCCATTATCATGAAACGGACTGAATGTGCCATACATATTCAGTAGTGAATAGGTGCAATTTCAATTATTTCATTTTCAACCACTCATCGCCTGTGTGTGCTTTGTAACATGCAATTTCATATTATCCTCTGGCAGTAATTTCAGATATTCAACCGAATTATATATTGTACTCCCACGTAACGTTATTATTTTGTATACGTACTTGAGATAATTTCACCGAAATAGATGTTGTTATGTTGGGTATTTGTTAAACAGGCACAAAATGTTTGTTTTTAATTATCTGCATAAAAGTTTTTGATGGTTTTCGTAGATTAAACTTGATAAAACAACATGTACCGTATCCATAAATATTTTTTTAAAATTTTGTTTTAAATTTAAAATGATTTTTTAAAAAGTACATTAAAGGAGAAATTAAGGAAACGTGCAGAAAAGTAGAACGCAGAATACTCAGAACATATAAAAACAAGAAGCACAATTACTACAGACTTTTACTTAACTATCAAGTCTACAGAGACATAGAACCAATAACAGTGGCCATGCGCAAGAAACGACTGTCCTACTTTGGACATATACTAAGAACGCCAAACACCAGACTTTTACGCAGAATAACTGACCATGCAATGAGACGATAAACGGACGCTGGTAACGCATACATATGGCACAAAGATATTAAAAGGGATTTACAAGAACTTGGGCTAACTCACGAAGATCTAACGGAAAAATCACCCAAATACAAACAGGTCATGAAGGACCACAACCATCGGCTTACGACACAGAAAAGAGAATATAAGAGGGAATTTTCAAAAGCAGCCAAACAGAAGCGTGCTCAGAACATGAGAGATTATCACGCCAAAAAGAGACTGAAAGCTTCCAAATTGACTAAAGTGGTCCTTTGTGGCCAAACAAGCACTAAAAAAACGGTTCATTATCTACGTAGATAGCAAAATTACAATTTGCTCTCGTATTCAATAAAAAGACATATACTTAAATACTACAGTTAACGCAGAAAACAAAAATTAAAACATTATAATCCATTAATAATAAATGTGACATATCTAATGAGAATAGAATAAATTTTGAAAGAAATCTATATTAAAAAAATCACTTTTATAATACGACGCGTCTCATGGCTGGTGGTATTTTTAAAAAGGCTTAACTTTGACTTATGGGAAAAAATAAAAACATTTTCTACACACTCTTTAAGAGGAATTGAATGACACTGTTTTTGTTTCCAAATTCCGGTTTTAATTTAACTTCCGGTTTTGTGCCACTTCCGGTCAAAACCGAAACTTCAAATCCAATCCAGGCCCACTAACTTTTTGTGTAGGTTATGAATCCGAAAACCGTTTGTTCGTATCTATTGTAGTTTCTGACTTTGATTTCTTGACTTCTGGTTTTGGGGCACTTCTGGTCAAAATCGGAACTTCAAACTCAAGTTAGGAATACCTTTTTGTGTAGATTACGAATCCAAAAACGTTTGTTGTTATCTTTCGTAGTTTCTGACATCTGGGTGTGACGGACGGACAGACAAAGGAAAATTGTAGATTACAATTTAAAAAATCTGGTGTGAAACACTCGCACGACTTTCTCTTGCCAATGAAAATAATGAACCGTACAACCTAACATTAGTAATAAAATATTAGAAATAAACAAAAAAACTATCCTCAATAAACATAACCTTATTTTAATCATGAGTGAAAGACCCAAAATGAAAATCAAACTTAGTTTGGCTTAAAAATACGGAAAAATTCGCGCTAAACTTGGCTCTGTAGAGAAAAATGTTATAAAATAAAAGTTGTAGATCTTATAATTTCCTACAAATTTGATTATACACTTTTGTTGTAAAATGCATCCTAAGACCAAAATCTTTAAAAATCGATGTTTAAAGATTTCAGCCTTAGTATGCATTTTACGACAAAAGTGTATATAATCAAATTTATAGAAAATTAAGAGATCTACAACTTTTATTCAGAGCATTTTTCTCTACAGTGTCTAGTTTAGCAAAAAAACTATTGGATGACAAGAGGCATGAAATATTTCTCCCACCTTTAGTCCCGCATACGCACGAAGCTGGCGGCTACGCAGTGTTCATGCCGCTTTTTAAAAATGTAGCTCTTCGGGACCTTTAAAAAAATAAACTTCCAGATTGTTTGCGTTATAATATATAAATATTTCTTATAAGAAGCATAACTTAAAACTAAGTTTTTAAGTTGCTATACCGTATAGTTATTAAAGGAGTCCAGTAATTTTTTACATTTTATTTTATTAGAAGAATGTTTATGAACAACTTGTTAATGAATCAGAATTTTAATTATTGTTTACCAAATAAAATTAGAGCTCATGTACAAAAGATGAAAAAATAATAAATTGAGCTAAACCGTTTCATCTTTTTTATGTAACTTTCTATTTTTGTATCATCAATTTTATTTTTATGTAACTGGAATTCCTGAAATATTCATTTCTTTATTCTAAACGATGTAACCTACGTGTTATGTACAATACGTGATAGATTTTTGCTTAATCAAACCGCCTAAAGGTCATGTAGTGTTCCTGTAAAATAAAATTGAAAATTTAGGCAGTATTAATAATTTCTGCGTACATGCAATAATTCAGGCACAGGAAAGATTAAACTCCGTGTTGCAAAACAAAGCAAAATTTAAAAATACCTCAATAACACAAGCAGTTCAATGGAAGAACGTGTTCAGTGAAGCTGTACAAAACTGATCGTATAAAATCGCACACTAATTGCGCTTACAGGAAGCTCGGTTTCCTGTACAATCGATTTGCAATTTATACCTACTATAATTTACGTACATGTCTAGTACATCGTTTCCTACCAGTATAATGTTGGCTTCATGCCACTACCACTTGTGGAAAATCATGTTTTAACTTACCGAAAACGTTACATAAAATGCTAATTCATTAGTTTAAATTCGTGTCACCTTTACAATTCTATTTTATACCCTTATTTTTTTATGAACGTTAACCAAAATTGACACAAGTTTTGAATATCACTCAAACGTGTATATTATATGATTTCGTGTGTAAAAAATGCTTCGTATATACGAGGTGTGGCTATTAAATAACGAGACTGACGTAAAAAATTTTATTTTTATTTTATACATAATCACTTATTGTCACCTTCAATATACACTCCTTCTCTATCCCTCAACGCTCCATGCGAATTTTCCATTGTTGGAAACAGTGCTGGAAGTCATCTTCTGTCAGCTCTTTCAGGGCACGTGCCGCTTTCTCTTTTCAACTTCCACATACTCAAATTTTGTCCCTTATAACGCAGATTTCACCTAAGGGAACAGGTAGACGATAATAACATGTGATGAAACGTGGTTTATGACTTATGATCCGGAAACGAAGCGCCAATCCATGCACTGGAAGAGCCGAACTTCACCGAGAGCCAAAAAAGCTCGAATGAGCAAGTCAAAATTTAAAGTAATGATGATTGTTTTTTTTTTATCTATGTCCATGGGATTGTGTACTCTCACTGGGTTCCTGAAAGTCAAACAATTAATCAATATTCCTACCTTGAGGTATTTTCTAAACTACGTCAAAGAGTAAGGAAAAACGCCCCGAAATGTGGAAGGACAAGTCATAAGTTATCCACCAAGACAATGCGCCAACTCATTCCGCGTTATCTGTCAAGAGATTCCTAGCCAAGTACAGCATCTCAGTGTTAGAACATCTACTATATTCACTAGATCTTGCACCATGTGACTTTACATCGTATATACCGGGTCTCCTGCCCATAACAGGAAGGTGGAGTGTCAAAATATTGACACTCAATCTGTTTACTACAGGGCTAAAATAAATAGTTCTGTTTCTTATCACATGATCAGCTAATTAAATGACTGAATCATTTAAGAACAGAAGAGGTAGAGGTGTAAAAGACACTAATCAGAGTTATCTCCTCTGAAAGTAACGAATTTCATTATACAGCCAGACCCTTTGGTGAATGAAGTGAAGGTGTCGTTTGCAGAGTGGAAAATATATGTGCTTTTCAGAGGGCCTGGCATGCTGATAAGCTTACTTTTCCACTCAGTGAGGAAGGCAATGGTAAACCACTTCACTTTTCGTTTTACTTAGTAAAGCCTCTGTAGGTTCAAACCAGCCTTTCGGCTGATGACCTAAACAAAAACATACCGGGTGTGTAAAAAATCTCAAACCGGTTAATTTTTTATTCAAATAGCTTATTGTAGCGAAAAATAAGCAACGAGAATCAGTAGAGATACAAAAAATGTACTTAAGTATTGTTGTTTAGGTCATTAGCTGAAAGTCTGGTTTGAACCTCTAAAGAAGTGGTTCTTAACCTTTTTTGTTTCGCGATCCTCAATAGTAAAAAAAAAATAATATTTCGCGACCCTCTCCCCCATCATAATAATAGTATGGCTTACTATTAATAATTTATGTTTGACTGTAATTATAAATGTAAAATGTTTCTTTTTAATATTATATAATCAAACTTCCCTAATTTTATGTCCTTAAAGAAAATGCAGACAGTAAAAAAATGGAATACAACTACTGCTATTATTTTATATTGGTGCTTTTATACTTTTATAGTAGAAAACTTTTAATACAAAAACAAATGCAACCATCACATTAATTAATTAATTAATTAATGATTAATTTCTTTTCTTTATAAGTAAGTGTACTTATTGCATGTAAAATTTTTATTAGTAAGTTTATAATAAATTATTTTTTCTCATAAAATTATTAACGGATTTCATTATTGTTTCGCGATCCCCCTATAATACCACCACGAGCCCCAGGTTGAGAATCACTACTCTAGAGGCTTTACTTAGTAAAACTAAGTGTAATTTGGTTTACCTGGTCCTTTCTTACTGAGTGGAAAAGTATCCTTATCAGCATGCATCTGGAAAGCATGACTATTACAAATTCATTACGCTGAGAGGAGATAACTCTGACTAGTAAATTTTACACCTCTACCTCTTCTGTTCTTAAATGCTTCAGACATATAACTGGCTGACAAAAGCTGATAAAACGGCAATTCCTTTTACGAATTTTTGAGAATTTTGTTGTCAAAATTTGTACTTAAAAAAATTCGTAATTAAAAACTGTATTTTTATTATTATTATTTGTGCTTAATCTGTAATAGTTTTATAATTTTAGTGTAAATTACATCATGTTAAAGACAAATTAATGTTTTAAAATTATTTCTATCCTTTTTATGGAACGATTCACTACATAATTAGTACTACAATGTAATCTCACTGGATACATGGTCTTGATTTACGCGGTTTTAGATTACGCGTTGATTTCTCGGAACGAATTAACTTCGTAATTCAAGGGATGCCTGAAGACCGACAGAATGAGGACGTGAAGTATTAAGAAGAGATCAAGAAAAGAGAAATTTAGTGGAAAAACAATCATCGAGGAAAGATAATTGGCTAGGAAATATTAATGAGAAGAGAACGTTAAATTAAAACTAAGTTAGAAGGATTACTAGAAGGCAAAATGAAGAAAGGACGTCAAAGAATAAAGATTATAAATGATTTAAATAGGATATGAGCTATCAAGGGATTAAGACAATGGCGGAAAGCAGAATAGGTTAGAGAAAAGTACGATGCTAGTGTATACAATTATGGTTTTTTTGTCTTACTTCCGTTTTATTGTTTCTCGCGACATTAATGCAAACTATGCGAATTTCAATAATCTGCAGTACTCCGAGTGGTTCATTTCCTATAAAAGTTTTCTTTTATATGTCTACTAAATGTTTGGAAGCTATGTCTTCTCTTCCTTAAAAGACTATGTGAAAAAGTAGATGATATTATGTTAGTTTTGGAAAACCGTTAGTTTTATCTCTGCGGATTGTGGAAGTCTTTAATAAGATTTAAAATATTTAACGAATTTCGTATACTTTTAGATTCCCTGTACCTTTTTCTCATTTTCTTTTTTATAGCTTCTTCTTATTTATAAAAGAAATGTTTTTTTCTTCTACAAGAAGTTTTTGTTGTCAAGATTTTGTTTCTTCTAATAAGTATTTTTCACTGGTCGCAACATTTAGCTGAAGATGTTCAGTTAAACATCAATTGTTTCAAAAAATAATTTAATTTTGGCCGCCTCCATAGCGTAGTGGTAGCGCGCTAGCCTACAACGTGGAGGTCCCGGGTTCAATTCCTGGTTAGGATGTAGACATTTTCACATGTTGAAACGCATTGTTTCGTTAACCACCGTAGTCTCTAATAACCGAGCTGTTGAAAAATAAAAAAAAGGAATTTAATATCTTCAAAATTTTAAAATATAAAAAAATAAATGAATGCAAAATGAAAAATATATAAAAAGTAAACAAAACAGACAACCAAGATGTTTTTTTATTCATTTATTTAGTGTCGCATCAACTGCAAAGGTCATTAGCGACGGAGTTGGGGTGTAACTATATACAATGGAGGATGAAATGATTTTTTGAACGTATGAAAATATGTCGTGCCTGAGTGGGATTCGAACCCACGATCGCATGATCGTGGGTTCGAATCCCACTCAGACACCAAAATGTTTTGTTGTTTGAAATTACAAGTTTTTTAGTTTAGTTTTTAAAGTCGCATCAACAGCTTGGCATTAATTACCGACTACTATCGGTTACAGTAATGTAACAGTGGGTTTTAATGTGTTGAAATTTCCAGACCCTAGCCGGGAATCGAATCCGGTACCTTCCGCTTAATAGGCTAGCGCACTACTCACTACGCCACGGAGGCGACCAACGTAGGGTTATTTTTGTTAATTTGTAGATTAGATAGATAATATATCCAATAAAGGGATTAAAATATTTCTTAACAAATTTTATTAATTCTATAAGCTGAATAAAAATATTATTTAAGTAGACTACAACTAAGCATTATTAAACTACTAAAAGTGTGTTAAATTACGTTATTTCAAAGAATAAAGGTAAATAAATTATTGACTAAATTAGGTTCAATTGCTAACCATCCGGAAGTTATCTTATTATTATTATTACTATTATAACAATAATTTCTTGTTTTTTTATGTTTCTGTTACGATTTTCGTGAATCATTATGCCTAAAAAACGACCATGGATCGATCTGATTAAGAGAAATCACTACATATGAGAATTTTTTTTCACAAAGTGTAATGGTTTGACAATCAGTTTTTTTAATGTAATTATAAATTTTAAGCAAAAATGATAAAAGTCTGAATAATACGGTCTTTGAATAAAAATGTAGATCACACTCAAAAATGTGTTTAAACAAAAGACTAAATTCTGAACAAAAATAAAACTAAACTTGACTCTGAACTGTGCATTAATATCTTGGAACATGAAGTGGTTGAAGCTGAAGATGATAATGACCACGGTAGAGATGACAATGAAGCTGATTATGAGATGATTATGATGATTATTAGTAAGTTAGAAGGAGAAAAAAATTAAATGAGTTAATTTATAACAAAATCATAAAAGTAGGTCCAATGTTTTAAAACGTTTCACTCTGTGAGTATCTTCGCAGTTGTCAAGCAGGTTAATTACGAAAGGATTTTGATTTTCTAACGTTTTTAGATGATTCTCGCTTCGTTGTTTAATTTATTCTTTTATGAAGGCAGATTTAGATCGTTATGCAATATTTTATTGCATAATCCAAGAAATAAAATATTGCATAACGATTTGAAAAAATGCATAACGATTTTATTGCATAATCCAAGAAACTGCCCATAACAGACAGGTGGAGTGTCAAATTATTTACACTCAATCTGTTCGTTGCAGGGCTAAAATAAATATTTCTGTTTCTTATCACATGGTCAGCCAATTAAATGACTGAATCATTTAAGAGCAGAAGAGGTAGAGGTGTAAAAGACACTAATCAGAGTTATCTTCTCTGAAAGTAATGCATTTCATTATACAGCCAGACCCTGTGGTAAATGAAGTGAAGGTGTCATTTGCAGAGTGGAAAATATGTGTTTTTCAGAGGGCCCGGTATGCTGATAAGCGTACTTTTCCATTCAGTGAGGAAGGCAATGGTAAACCACCTCGCTCTTCGTTTTACTTAGTCAAACCTCTACAGGTTCAAACCAGCCTTTCGGCTGATGACCTAAACAACAACACAATCTAAGAAAAATCTTCATTTCATTAAAGCATCATTCTTCAAATAACTTTCTTTAATTACTGTTAATTCTACTTTTAATAAAATCAAATAAAAATAATTATTAAACTTACGAATTTTCGTTGTTCTGAAGGTTTTCAATTTACTTAAAAATATCCGAATCTTCATTGCTTTTTCACGTACTATTTGTATTTTTTGTATTCTTGTTGGAGAAACGAAATGTAAGCTGAAACTTTTCCATCATTAATCAAAATCCTTCTTCTTTTTGTGACGAGTACTGTAGTAGCTCATAAATAATGTACTAGATCAAAATGAATAAGAGCACATCAAAAATTCAAGAATCACTGTATTTTTTGTGTAGTTGTAAGGTTACAACAAAACTGTATATATATTCTGTTGTATTTTTTACTGTTGTTGTGATTGTCCGACTGACAGAATCATAAAATGGAATTGAATGTTTTAAAAGGATACGATCGGAAAATTTTAATATTTTTTTGTTTATTAACTACCTATATAAAATATGATAAGAAAAACCCAAAATTTTAAATTTGTACGTTTCACATAGATTATAATATTGATAAAGTAGTTTTGGCCTTCAAAGTCCAAATTATCAATAAATAATTCTTACAGAACCATCATGTAAACTTCACTCAGCGAACAGTTTAGTTTTCCTGTAAAATAATTCTAATCTTTGGTGTTAAAATTTGAAATACGCATTGATTTATAAACATATTATTTCATCATCATAAAAATCTGGTGTTGAACACTCATACAACTTTCTCTTGCCAATGAAAATAATTAACAATAGGCCTATAAGCGAACATTAGTAATAAAAAGAAACAAACAAAAAATTAACCTCAATAAACATAACCTAATTTTAATCATGAGTGAAAGACGCAAAATGAAAATCGACCTCAGTTTGGCTTTAAAATACGGAAAAATCACACTTTCACACTATACTAGGGTCTGTAGAGAAAAATGCTCTAAAAATTTGTAGATCTTTCCTATAAATATGATTATATACACTTTTGTCGTAAAATGCATATTAAGGCCGCAATATTAAAAAAAAACAATTTTTTACCAGAAAACAACCCCCTCAAGAATTTCAGCAGACATGGCCCCTACCCTATCATGTAGAGCATAAAAAATTTAGTAAATGTGACGATTTTTAAAAAAATCGTAGGAGCCGTTTTTGAGAAAATCGCAAAAAAGTGAAAAATGACACGAATGAACTACTACTCCCGGTTGACCGATTTTGGTGAAAATGTTCGTCTCGGGTCCTCTAGTGGTATCTAACTTAAGTTTCAAATTCGTACGATGTTCCGTTCTTGAGATATTCTGTTTACACACAGACAGACACATACACACACAGACAAATCGCTAAAAACATGTTTTTTGGGTTCAGAGGGTCTGAAAACTTGTAGATCCGGTGAAAACTCGATTTTGAAAAATTGACATGAAAACAATACTTCCCTTCCTATATATTCACATTGGCAAGAGAAAGTAAAAGTATGTTTCTGAAAGAATAGAAAAGACGTGTCTAGAGCTCATTGAATTCCATTATGGAATTAACATGAATACCTAATTCATTGCGAATTTTTGTTAGTTACGGAGAAAATCGCATTTTTATTTTCAAGCCTAAAAAATAAAACATAAACATTAAGTATTCATTTTAAAGTTATTTTTAATTCGTACAAGTCATTCCTTCGTTTTTACACAATATTCTGTTCTCAATTTAAACACATTATGTTTTTGTTGGATTCTGTACGATTCAATTACCCCAAGTACATTTAGGTGCTGTGAGAATCATCATTAACTAATGGCAGCCCTATTACTGCCATGTGTACAACACGGCAGTATCAATTAATTAATTGGAATCAATCAGTGTACACCATTCATAGGACAAAAAAACCGCGTTGGTAATGGGTTTTCAATAAATTACAAAATGACAATACATTTGGTTCAAATTTTAAATATATTATATAAATGTATGTTAATTAAATTTTGTGTAAAGCAGTTCTCATTAATGCACAAAAAATATATTTTTGTTCTCGTGTATTTTGTGCTTCGAACACAAGTGCTTGTAAAAGATAATTTGAAGCAACAAGATTGAAATTGCCGCCTTCGTATCGTAGTGGTTAGCGTATTCGCCTGCCACGCGGGTTCGATTCCCGGCCAAGGTCTGGAAATTTTCACGTGTCAAATTTCACAGTTACTGTTACATAATCCCCCGTAGTTGCTAATGACCAAGCAGTTGATGCGACTTTGAATAATTAAATTTAAAAAATAGATTTTTTTTTGACACTTTCAGTTGAAATTTAGTATTTGTTATTATATTAATACAACAATTTCTAAATGTGAAGCTAATATTTCAAAACTTGATTTACTTAAAGGAGCGTGCAGTCATCACCATAGTCCTACAGCTGGCCAAGAAGATCCCTTGGCCAGAGGCGTTTTAAACGTCTGTGCTGAGTACCCGGTATCGACCTAGTGTACATATTTTGTATGAGAGGGTTGTCATGTAACTCAAATTTGTCATGCATCGTCTTGTATAGTTGTTTCGCGACATCAATTACGTATGGGATTTGTAAGTCTTTGTGCAATATTGAGTTTGTGATGTAAATGGGACATTGCGTTATCGTTCGTAGAATCTTGTTTTGAATCGCTTGTATACGTTTCGTGTGTGAAGATTTAGCAGATCCCCAAAGTTGAACACTATATGTCCAGATTGATCTTAAGACTGTCTTGTAGATTGTTAATTTGTGTGACATGTTTAATTTAGAAAGTCTATCGAGTAAGCGTTTCAGGTGATAGAAGCGTGTTTTGAGTTTGTAGCGTGTGTGTCTGTGTGTAACATGTGGGTTTCATGTGTTCGCTGTCTAAGTGTAAGCCGAAATAGCGTGTTTTAATAGTGTGAGGCAGCGGAATATTATTAATATAAACAGTTGGGCAGTTTTATCGTCTAAGAGTAAACGTCATTTGTTACGATTTTTTTTCATTAATTTTAATTTTCCAAAGTTTAAGCTATGAATGTAAGATGTAAATGGTTTTGTCTTTCTAGTTACAATTACTGGAAAAAAAATTGAAAAAAAAGATTAAAATCAATTTTCCTGAAATTCGTAATCCCTTTTTAAAAATCTTATATTTTCACTACTATATCAGAAATAGTAATTAAAATTTAAACCAGTTTGAACTAAGTTATTCCAAATACCTCCTTTTAAAACAGAATTTGCATAAATTAAGTATGTATACGTACATAACCAGTAGCAAGAAACTGAACTGAGGAGTCGATAATGGAATAAAATCGGAGAAGTAACTGGAAAGATCTTTTAATGTATAATGCAGTTGATTAAAAGCGATTCAAAAATTTATTCAGAAATATTATTAGGTATACGTCGCGGATTGATTTTACTGGATATGTAGAAAAGTACATTTTTAGCGGTTTTAAAATATTTAATGCATTAAAGCGGTTAGGAATTAAAAAAAAATCATTTCATTTCCAAAATTTGGTAATAGAACTACAATTTTTTTAAATAAGTATGGTTACGAGTATAAGAATACGAAAATTCAGATTTTTTAAGCAACAAAAATGTGTATGCTCAATACTGGCAACCCCTATCAATAATAAATAAATTTTATTGTCACGTAAAATAATATACATTATTTATGACAAGTCAAAATGTTTTGTATAATGTACTGGAAGGTTTTTATAATTACTACAATGACTAATTTACTACAATGATTAATTTGCGAGTTTCAGTTGCTAAATCAAAAGTTATGGCATTCAGAGGGAAGTATCCCACTCTTTCGAAGATTGTTTTAGACAATGTAGTATTAGATCAAGAGTCTCACTATAACTATCTTGGCTGCGATGTGAGCTTTGGTAGGGACTTGGATGTCGAAAATAAAATAAATAAATTTCAAGCTATTTGTGGTACCATTAACAGGACACTTGGTAACAGAGCTAGAACAGAGACAGTAGTGAAGTTCTACAAGGTAATGGTAGCCCCAGTCCTTCTTTGTGGAAGTGAGTCATGGGTTACCACGAAACGCCAAGAAAGTAGGTTCCAAGCAGCTAAAATGAGGTTTTTAAGAAGAGTGAAGCCTCGAGGCTGGATCTAATACATAACGAGGAAATTAGGTCTGAGTTTGGTGTATTTAGCTTGAATGAAAAAGTGGAGAGTACCGTAATCAATGGAGGCAACATTTGAAACGGATCTCAGAGGAGAGAATACCCTTAAAGTGACGGAATATGTTCCAGTTGGAAGAAGGAAGGTGGGAAGTCCTCGAGAAAGATGGCAGTAGTCGAGATGTACGGGTTGGAATGTCTCGTGTTAGTGTAGAAGTACAGGATGATTTGTGAGTTCGGAACAGGCTTTTGCCTAATCCTTGATTGTAAGAAGAAGAAGAAGACTAATTTACTACAATCACTTTCAACTTGCTGAACGCACACACTAATTCTTATATGCTATGTTTAGACAGCGGACTGAAAATCTTCTCTTCATGGTTTATTAAGAGAATATACTACAATACCATAAAATTTTATTATTTTTATATGAACTTTTCTTAGGAAAATTATTTAAATTCAATTTTACTCCTATCAAAAGTACATCCAAACCGGATTTCTTTTTAGTATTTCTTGGTCTATTTACGTGAAATGTAGGAAGTGTTCTTTTCAGAATTTTACTCATGGTTAAACACGATTTGTTTTTGTTTGTTTCTTTTCACTTCAAACGTTTTGTTTCTTTTTTATTTCAACATGGAAATATAATACTCTATAAATTTTATTATGTGTGTATTCTCTCTGCAGATTTAATATCATCAATTTTATCGGTAAATATTGTAATAAGTATTTGATAATTCTATTTTTTTAATTTTTTTAGTTTATTTTTAATATTCTGATTAACTGAATAGCTTAGTTCTTTCGATAAAAATACTTTTAATAAAATTCCTAGAATTATTGTGTAAATATTAACTGTTTTTAGTATTTTCCGCTCTCTAACATTCCAAAACAGACAATCGTCTGTGTACCATTGATCGATTTTATTTCAGATTAGTTTCAAATACTTAATTATCGGTGAATCAAAATCAATTTCAAAACTACTTTGGTTTAATATATTTTTAAAACTCATTTAACAAAACATTTGTAACTGTAGTTTTTTCTTTGTCAGCAAGTTTATAAAATTTAACATAATATTTTAATAAAACTTGTAAAATCTCAATTAAAACAGTTTCACACCAAATAAAAAGTTTAAAACAAATATATACTAAACAGATTCAAAGTAAGAAAGTTTATTACTATAGTGTTGGTCATATTAGTGTGAGTTTTAATGTCTAGGCGTTACTTGCAGCTTCACCTCGCTCCCCACCGAGGGAAAAAATTTCCGAGGGGAATTTATCGAGGGGACAAAACTACCTTATTCCCTTCAAAAACCTCTCCATTACAACTAGTACGACGGTTCCGCTGGTGCTTCCACTGAAACATTTTTTTGTAGTCATCTTTAGAAATAGCTGACAGCTCTTCCCTCGTTTTTCCGTGACCTCTTCAGTGGTGTCAAATCGGTGTCCTTTCATGTTCCTTTTCATACGTGGAAATAAGAAAAAGTCGCACGGAGCCAGGTCAGGCGAGTAAGGTGCGTGGGGCAGCGGAACCATGCCAAATTTTTTTATGAAATAAAGAATAAAAATATATGGCTGACATAAACTGAAGAAGGAGAAACTGAACTCAATGCAAGTATCTGTTGACAAATAGTAAAAATATTTAAGTCCATTCAAACATCAAAGCTTAATTATTTAAAATCAATGGCATAACTGTGATTATGGTTTTCATCTGTTCCACTGTGGATTTTCATTTGCTGTGTAAAACAATATCTAGTCTCAAGATTGTTACAAACAGTTTTATAATCAAGGAATAGTAAAAAAACGAATGACATCACATGAACATAATCTCTACCATACTTAAACAAAAGCTATTTAATGATTCATTAATTCCTGCTGTAACTACTCTTGAGTGATTATCAACTTAAAGTTCTAAAGCCGCATTTCACTCTTTAACACCTCCATATTCACGCTCGGTTTAACTTAAATGATATTATTGTTAATTTTTTAAATTGTTTGTCGTAATTTCTTTTAAAAAAACACTAATTTTTGTATATTTTTTAAAAACATATATATATTTTAATATTTTTCGGTTTAGGAATTTATTAGTTTGCACAATTTAAAACGGTCTCATGGTCAGGAATTACTTCATAATGACGGGAATGGAAACCATATTTTAAACCTCTCTTACAACATCAACGATGTAAACATCTTCAAATCATAATAAAATTTAAGATAAAATTATTTGTTTAAAATTTAGAAGTTAGATAAACAAAAATATTTTTTTTGATATTCTGTTATTCTAGTTTATGAAAATGAAGTTTCATATAATAGAATTTATAAAACTGTGAATAAGTTTGTAAAAGTTTTTTTAGAATTTGATTGAAGGGAATTCTACAGCCGACGAAAAAGTATTTTACTGGTGGGTAGAACGAAAACTTTATATTAGTAATATTATAAAGAATAATTCGCTCTCTCTTCATAATTTTTCTCTCTCCTCCATCATTCACTTGTATGCTCTCACAGATCTTTATATCTCACAGATGTTACTCCGCAACTTTCCAAAATATCATAGTACCTAACAATATTATCATTATTATTATTGTAATTTTCGTTAAAATATTTTAAATTAAATTAAAATCAGTAACTACAATACGCTGCGTCTTTCTGTAATGGAAATTTTAAAATATTAAAGAGTTCGAAATTTAAATTAACTTTTACTTTAATTTAAAATCGGAAACTTTATTTTCTGAAACAGTTTCAGATTATAATGGTTTTAGAGTTTGTTTGTTCGTTCGTTATATGCCTTCCTGAAATAACAAAAGTGTAGAAAATATTTATGAAATTACTTTCTTGTATAATGAACTCATGATCTTCACATACTCATTGTTTAGTTAGTAGCAACCTCAGTTCCGCTTCATTTTGCGTTCATAAATATATTATTTTATTTACTGACCGTACATTACAGAAATATCTTGAAAAGCCTACTGTCTTATTATTTGAAATTTTTAGTGTTCAGTAAGCATTTAAAAATTATCTCTATAGATCTCTTTAGTAAACGGTACCCCCAATATTATATGGAAGCTTTTCTACTTCTTCATATACCATAACTTTGCCCAAAACAGGCAGGCGGAGGCATTATTAGCATTCAATTTGCTAATTCCAGGGCTACAAAAAATAGTTCTGTTTCTTATCATATGATCAGCCAATGATATGACTGAAGCATTTAAGAACAAAAGAGGAAGAGATGTAAAAGACGCTAATCAGATTTATCTCCTTTGAGAGTTATGAATTTCATTGTACAGACAGACGATGAATGAAGTGAAGGTGTCATTTGCAGGGTGGAAAGTAGTGATGCTTTTCGGAGGGCTGGACATGCTGATAAGCATACTTTTCCCCTCAGTAAGGAAAGCACATGTAAACCACCTCACTCCTCATTTTACTTGGTAAAGCCTCTAGAGCAGTGTTTCCCAACCGGTGGTCCGCGGACCAAGGTGGCCCGTGAGAGCCTTCGGAGTGGTCCGTGAGAGTCCGGTGACTATAGGGTGATTCAAAAAGAGCGCCGGTTTTGATATATCAAATTAAGAGATTTATTTTATTGAAAAACTGAAAATAAATACATCAACAAGTTCATCTTACCTTCCGATTTCATGTATGAAAAACGATGTCATGCATGTGTCCTCCTCTACTGCGCTGGCACGCATCAACTCTGTCCATGAAATTGGATATTACTACACGACAAGTTTCGACTTCCATTTGCCCGATAACCCGTCGAATTTCCTCCTTCAAGTCATTGATGTTTCGGGGTTTATTGGCATACACCAATGACTTCAGATGACCCCAAAGATGAAAGTCACAAGGCGTCAAGTCACACGACCTTGGTGGCCATTGATGGTCGGAATTACGAGAAATGATGCGATCCTGGAACCGTTCACGGAGCAACAACATTGTTTCTCGTGCAGCAACTGAATTTTATACGGGTGATATTGGAGATCGTACCGAAGAATTCTCCGTACAGAAGAACATCGTAAACCCAATTGTTGAGAACGGCGACGTATTGATTTTGCTGGGCTAACAGCCACACTGTCACGAACCAACGCAACGTTCTGCTTAGTTCGGCCAGAACGACGACGTCCAGAACTTTTAAGGTCGACTGTTGAACCCGTCTCAAAAAACTTTTTCATGAGCCTGCGAACTATTGATTCATTCGGTGCTTCATTACGTCCTAGAGTACCGCGAAGTCGCCTGACAGTAGCCGCATAACTCTCTCCACTCTGGTAAAATGTTTTGACGATTAACACTCGTTGTGCAATAGTAAACTTCTCCATGGTTAGACACAGACTGCGAGAGTACTACACTGCGAACAAGAGAAACTACAACTGAATCGTCAATCGGAATGTTCTCCGAAATAGAAATGAGGTCTAACAATGTTGCCAACCGATAAACAAAAATTTACCAGCCGTTTAAAAACCGGCGCTCTTTTTGAATCACCCGTTACTTATAAAAAAGTAATATTTTCCCGTAATTAAATCAAAGTTACGATTTTCATTGAACAAGATTAAGTAAATACATTCAAGATTCAGATTAAGTAAAGGTAGAAGAGTTGTGGTGTAAGAAAGCCCTGGGCTTCCCCAAGATTCGGCAAGTAGCTTTGCGGTATCTTATGATTTTTTTCAACCATTTATTTGTGTGAGCAGGGGTTCTCTAATTTATTGTTAATTAAAAACAAACAACGAAATCGTCTAAGTGTAAGCAGTGATTTGAAAGTAGCTCTTAGCAAGAGCCTAAAACCTAGAATTCCTCAGCTAGTCAGAAAAATTCGTGCACAAAAGTCGCATTGAAATTTTCATTTCATTTTTAATTCGTTTTTTAATTTCATTGTTTTTTCGACTAAGTAAATTCTGTATTTCTTATTTTATTAAAAGACAATTTACAATTAAAATATTTTTACTTTTTGTGATGTACAACGTACCCTACTTTCTGAAAATAACAATTATTTGTTTGTAGTAATAGTTTCTTAATTAATAATAATAGTTTGTTTCTGAAAATTTGTTTTGTTTAATCACCTTTTAATTTGGTTACAACTGATAAGATATATACAATAATGTAATGGGTGGTCCGTGGTAGTTCACTTTCAGGCTGAGTGGTCCGCAGACCACTGCGGGTTGGGAACCACTGCTCTAGAGGTTCAAACTAGGCTTTTGGCTGATGGCCAGTTTGGCTGTAAGCGTGTGTGTGTGTGTTATGGAAGAACGGCGGGTTTTTAATGTCATACAATTTTGAAATTCTAGCAGGGTATTGCACCCAGGACTATCAGTGTAAGTTTATTTTTTTGAATAATACAGTATTTTTTAGTATATTTACGCATGTTTTTATCATTGGAATGTACTTACACTATCATTTAGGTAACTTATATTTAAAGAAATTTTATTTTACTTATGAGTAAAAGCAATTTCCTATTACATGAAACCTCATTTTGAAAAGAGATGAACAAATTGTTGTTCATTAGTCTGAACTGAATATCGTGTAACTTATTGCTAAAAAAATCGTTATGGTGTTTGAACAGTCAACAAATTTGATTACAAAAACTGATTGCTGTCTAGAAATATTTATGATTCTTTCTTCTAATAATGTATGTAAATATAAAAAGAGGACTAATTTAAAATTGCATGTAGGCCTACATCATAAAATGTAATTTGCCGTAAAATATTTATTACAGAACACAGCTGTAAAATATGTTTTAAACAATAACATTAACATAAATATGTTATTTTAACCTGAGCGACCACCATATTATTCAAGAAAATAGTTTGCCATAAAGAAAAGTTAGAAAAGCTTAGGTTAGGAGCAACTCGTCCCCGTGAAATCTTGCCCGCCATCGCTTAGTAACAGAGTATACGGTGCAGACTGATGAAGCACTAAAATACAGAAGGCATTTGGGTATGGGGGCCATCAAAACTTGATGGAAAATCCATGTCCCCTTCTATGTAACTATGTTAAATGCAGCCTTTGCCAGCTAGACTTCATAACTGACACTAACATTTTAGTGTTATTTTCTAATGCTCTGAAAGTGTATGAGAATGCATGAAAAATAATAAAGGGCTAAAAAAAGAACACAGTGTAACACTAAAGAAAAAAAAACGTTGTATTCAAAAATAAAGGATCACAATGGATGTAAAATGAAAAATGAGTTTGAGTGAATAAAAAATGACTTTATTAGCTATTCAATGTTCGTTTTTTTCACATACTGCATAATTTTACATTCACTATTTTTGTTCATTTAGAACCGTTGTACAGATCGATTCCTGGCCGTTTTTGCCGTTTGGGTTTTATTTAAATGTCAACGGACCAACTATAAATGCCGTTCTATTGTACTTTTTTACTTCTACGGCCTTAATATATGTATTGTATTTACTTAAAAATAACTTTAAAATTTTAAAACATTACATAAAAATGTAAAACTATTGAATTTCCTTCAGTCCCTCCCTTAGATCAAACTCGGACCTAAAAGTTGTGTTGTTTAGGTCATCAGCCAAAAGGCTGGTTTGAACCTCTAGAGGTTTTACCAAGTAAAACGAGTAGTGAGGTGGTTTACCTATGCCTTCCTCACTGAGTGGAAAAGTATGCTTATCAGCATGCCCAGCCTTCTAAAAGCACATATTTTCTACTCTGCAAATGACACCTTCACTTTATTCACCACAGTGTCTGGCTGTAAAATAAAATTCATTTTTTCAGAGGAGATAACTCTGATTAGTGTCTTCTACACCTCTACCTCTTCTGTTCTTAAATGATTCAGTCACTTAATTGGCTGACCATGTGATAAGAAACAAAACTATTTTTTTTAGTCTTGCAACGAAAAGATTGAGTGTAAATAATTTGACACTCCACCTGTCTGTTATGGGTGGACCTAAAAGTTAGTAATCCTTTCAGTACCAAAACAATTGTTTTAAATTTGACTCTAAATAAAACGCTACATATTTTGTACAAATTCAATTTAAGTAAAATATTAATGACTTAATTAAGGATTTGATAAAATTTTTTTATCCTAAACTTAAAGAAGGACTATTCCACTTCTAGTTTTATTACCTTCTATCCTGATTTTCTTAAAAGTTGCAGGAGATATTATTCTAGAATCCACTTTTTTTAATTTTTAAGTCAGAGAACAACCACAAAAATTTTCACTTAATTTATTTACCTAAAGTACGGCTTCATTTAACTAAAGGAGCAAAAATCACCGCAAAATGTTTCGAATATTCAAAATTTTTGGACGTGTGTTTGTATGAATTTGTTAGGTCTTATCTGATTGACATTCCGCACTCTGTTAGCTCCCCTACAGAAACTATAAATGCAACACAACACAGGATTAATAATACTATTATTAGTTTTGTAATATCTGATGTGAAACACTCACATGACTTTCTCTTTCCAATGTAAATAATTAACAATATAACTTATTATTTTTAATCATTAGTGGACTATACAAAATGAAAAACAACCTAATTTTAATCATGAGTAATTGACGCTAAATGTAAATCAACCTCAGTACGATTTTAAAATACGGAAAATCACTAATTGACGCTAAATTAGGGGTTTTGTAGAAAAAAAGTTTGAAATAAAATGTATATATTATTTTTTTAATTTCCTGCAACTTTTTTTAATAGGCTTACACTTTTGTCGTAAAATGCATAGGCTTACTAAGGTCACAATTTTTAAAAAAAAAATCCCGTTTTTCACTGATTTTGATAATACGAATACAAAAAATCACTAACTGACGCTAAACTAAGCGTCGTAGAAAAATTGTTTCAATTCAAAGTTGGATATATCGTACCAACACTGAAGAATATTTTAAGTTTTTTTTTTATACTTTTTTTATTTATTTATTTATTTATTTAAACTTGCTCAACTGCTTGGTCATTAGCGACTACAGAGGATTATGTAACATTAACTGTGGGGTTTGATACTTGAAAATTTTCAGACCCTTCCCGGTAATCGAACCGGGGACCTCCGCGTGGTAGGCCAATGCGTTAACCACTAATCTACGGAGGCGGCCTTATTATAACTTTTTTTTAATAGTTTAACGGTATTAATAGTAGTGTTAAAATAGTTGTGTTAATATTTTTAAAGCTTTGTTTAGTTTTTGTAGGCGCGCTAACAGAGTGCGGGACGTCTAATAGATAAGATCCAATTTGTTTCTCATTCTTAGTTGTGTAACCTTAGCTCACAAGAATTAACCGATTTTGGAAACCTATTGTACATACGAGGGTAGATTGATAACTAATGCACACATGCTTGTAGAACGCGAACAAAATGAACTTCAGAAGCGCGCCTGGCGGCATTTGAAAGTACTATTTCCTCTCTATACGCTTGCGCAGTTGAAAACTTTACGTTCATCCAGTTTGTTTTGAGTAGTGAAAGTATGGCGTCGTGTTCTGGTGCTATGTCAATGCGAGTTAAACAACATGGTATTATCGAATTTACCGCGTCGAAGGAGACAACTTTATTTTGAATATTATGAGGGGGGACGAGTCATGGGTTCATTATTACGACCCCGAAGTGAAAAGGAGAGTGCACATTCTCCCAATGTGAAAAAGTTCAGAACACAACCATTCGCAAAAAAAATTTTTTGACTGTGTTTTGGGATGCTTGTTGAGTTTATGAGACTATGTTATATGTAATATAACATAAATATATTACATTTAACGAGGGGCAACTGTAAATTCTACTCAGTACATACCGACTCTAAAATACCTTCGACGTCGAGTTTGTCGTGTTAGAGGGAGCCTGGCGCCAATAATCTTGCTACATGACAATGCCCGTCCACGCACTTTGTGTGCAACTGAAGAGGTTCTGAGAAACCTGAAGTTTGAACCGATTCCTCACCCTCCTTATTCCCCCGACCTCGCACCTTACGATTTTTATTTTATCCTCTTCTCAAGGGAGACTTCAAGTGAGGGGCATCTATTGCGTCTGGGTTCGAGAAAAGTCGGAAGAATTTTTCAGTGACGGAATGAAAATATGTTTTATGTTGGGAGAAATGTGTAATGCTTAAAGGTGACTACGTTGAAAAATAAATATATGATTTTGAAGGTTAGGAATTTTACTTTAATTTATTTTTACGCGATCTTGCTATTTGTTTTTGTTTGCGTTCTACAAGTATGTGTACATTAGTTATCATCCCACCCTCGTAATATATTTATATCATATTTTCTGTCTAGTTTTATCCATTCATTTTATTTATTATTTACGCATTTTTTCAATCACATACTGCTTTTCCTCTTCTATCTGATCCCCGTTTCGGTTCAATAACACTAAAACAATACGACAGGCTAATATTTACTATAGGTACGAGCATCCATTTATTTTGATCCGCCAACATATCGCTATGGTTTTGACTGATGGTAGTTGCTTTACGCCAGCCACCAGTCTGCTTTCACAATCTGTCAAACGGTTTATACCAAAATTTGATACGGGAGTGGGAAACCTATAATCATTCTTCATGGAATATGCATACACAATCCGTTGCCAACATTTACCCGAAATTTGTGGACAGACTAAACATGATTAATCATATTTATTACACAACATTAGTTTAATTTAAACCTTCATAATTAACATTTTAATAGTACATCATTTATAAATTACTATACATTATTGTACTGTGTTATTTACGACTTTAGTGTTGTTTTTATTATTATACTTACTCTGTTATGTTATAAATTTTGTATTGTTTTATTATCTAAATTATTGTTGATTATCGCCATTATTATATTAACAACTTTTACGTTATAATTCATGTAAAATAAATTATAAATTTTAATAAGGTTCATCCAATTAGTTTTATTTGACAATTATGATACTAGTTAGCCTACTATAATAACAACAACGCACAGCAAACTGAATTTAACCCTACAGCCAATAACATTTTTCTAGACCGGCAGAGAATTTCTAGTCATCGAACCGTAAAGAAATCGTTTAAAATTTGTTATAAATCACAAACCTTGTCACGTGACATCAAAATAACAAGAAAACTTAGGAAAATAGAATAAATACATTGCTGAAATTTTTATCTGACAGTAAGGGATGCTGAAACTACTTGAAAATAATTTTTAGACAAATATTTTTCTAAAATTTCAGATGACACTACTGTTAAAATCTTCCTTATGCTCTGCTTTCAAAACTCATTATATACGAATCGTTACTTTTAATATTTATTTCAAAATAAAATAAAAAACTAATCTACGTTCAAAACTGAAGAAATATATACACAAAACACATCATGTAAACCAAGAAATAACCAAATTAAGCTCTAGGACAGCGTTGTTTCAACAGAGAAACACAAGCAGAATATGCAACTAAAACTATTGTATTATACGTAAAAATTTACTTTATAGATTACTATACTATGTACAATACAGCAACGCTGTCAGTAGATGAAATTAAAACTAAATCGACAACATTCAATGCTATGATACAAATCCGATTTTGCGACGCAACCGGTTCAAGAAGCGGTAACAACGTCTCAAAATCGACGATTGCCGGCTAGGGTTAAAGCGTTTAACTTTTCATACCACTTTACAAGTTGAAAGCAAAATCAGTACTATACAATAAAACTAACTTGTACTTTATGTGTACCTGAGAATACAAACTGAATATGTGTTAAAAGTAGATAAAATATATTTCTTTAAAAATATACGTTCTCTTTAATCTTTGGGAGGTTTACGTCACATTTCTAGGCAGAAATCGAATGTGACGTTATTTTTTAGATTTATGTATTCCGTAACTGATTAACAAATATATTGTAAAACCAACGAATGGTTGATGATATACGAGTATTGTAATGATATTCATACTGATAAAATAAAAGATGACTTCATTTTACCATGGTTTTTGAAATATAAGAATTATCGCAGAGCCGTTTTTACTCATGCTAATAAGCTTCTTGTTGTTTAAGTTATCAGCCGAAAGCCGGTTTGAACCTATAGAGGGTTTACTTAGTAAAACGAGGAGTGAGGTAGTTCACCGTTCCTTCCTCACTGATTGGAAAAGGATGCTTATCAGCATGCCAGTTCCTCTCAAAAGCATCTACTTTCCGCTCTGCAAACGATTACACCTTCACTTCGTTCGGCAGAGGGTCTGGCTAACAATGAAAGGACTTTTGAAATCAGTTGGGTAGTTTCTGAGATTACCTCGTACAAACAAACAAACGTTACTCATTTATATATCAGTACAGTTTATTAGAACCAATTGTTACTTAACTTTATTTTGTTTATTTTAATAATTAACAAATTTTATTGTCCTTACTCTTAATAACCAGTTACCCTAACGTGTTTCAACTTCAAAAGGGTTATCTTTGAGAAAATTATTACGATTTTATCCGTAAATTCTAATTTATTTTTTATCCCTTATGTACAATTATTATCCCTTATGTATCCCTATATGTACGTTGCAATCTGTTCATTTCAGAACAATAAGCAACTCCATGACCCAATGAGATGAGGATGGTGTGTGACGTGTAAATGAGGTGTAGTCTTGTACAGACTCAGGCCTATCATTCGTGAGAGGTATGGGTAATTGAACCCGAACTATCAAAGTACACCGGTAACCACTGTCTAGTATTAAAATCCGTATAAAAGTAACTACCTTTACTAGGATTTGAACCAGGAACCTTCGCCTCCGAAAATCAGCTGTTAAACAGCTGACTGGAGGCGACGACTTTACCTCTAGACCAACCCAGTGAGTGTAAAAATTCTAATGAATAACAAAAGTTTACTAGTTGTTTATGAACACTTTCATTTACAATATGTTGTAATGTTATCGTTTTCTTTTTGTTACAGGTATGTACTGAAGTATGCTGTTATTTAATTTTTTATTTGGTAAGAATTATTTAATGTTTGTTCAATTTATTTATATTTTTTTGGCACATCTTTCATGTAAATTATTATACACAATAACAGTAAATTACCAAAAACTTATGGCTCGTCAAACGTGAGATATTAAAGAAAACTACTTTTGAAGTTTTTTCCGCTTTGTTTATGGTTGATTTTCTTTTACTTAGTGCAGTAATCTGTATAATATCGTAAAATAATATAATGTAGATTGTTATGTATAAAATTTCCTAATCTGCGTATATTTCAAATAAGATGTTACTGCTTTAAAAAAACTGACATTAAAAAATGCCGTCCGTCCAGAGATAACCGATTCTTAGAAATTTGTTTCGAGGTTTTTTACTGTTCTTATTAATAATTGCATTAGTGTTACTGAACCTTTATGTTTACTCTAAATACATCTTCTATTAGTGTTACCATTATTTTCTAAAAATTATCTACTTTAGTCTTCTTAAACAAACTTTCACAGATATGTATCATTAATCTTTTTGTTATTTTGTTATTAGGAACTGTTTTTTTTTTCAGAAAATAATTCAAATCGTTAGCTGTTTTGGTTTAACAATCTTGAAATAGACTTTGTTTTCCCATTGGTTTTCTCATGGTTTCCGTAAACTGGGCGCCTATCAAATCTTTTTCCCAACAACTCATCTAGGGATTCACCCTCCTTCCCCTTTCATTCATCCTACTCATGCAACACTTTTCTTTTATTGCTGCTCCTTTCTTTTCCCCTCCACTCACTTCCCCCTTTTACTTGGACAACTACTCCTTATTTTTCTTCTTTTTGCTTGTATTTTAAAACAATAAGTACACTGTTAATTCAATACGAATAATAACAGTACGATTCATGGCGCAGTGGTTAGCAGTCGAGGCTGCAATGTAGAAGGTCTTTGGTTCGGTTCCAGATTAGAGTTTAGTGATTACTAGATTTTTCAACCCATCATTCTATATTCCACAGTGATTACTAATGACACAGTGTTGATGTGACTTAAATTGAACTTAACATTGAACTTCCGATGATTTAGAAAACAAAACAGAAAAATTAAAAATCTTAAGAAATAAGGAAAGTAGGTATGAAACAAAATGAGATGAAAGAACGAACCCAAGCAGGAAGAAACCGGTCGTGTCAGAGGAAGTTCGGCAAGCAAGATCAGCCCGAATGAGGGCATACCAGCAAAACATCAACCTAAAGAATATGAAAAGAAAGAAGCTTTCTATTCATTTCATTAAAGTGATCCATTGTGGTCATAAAAGACAAAAAAATAGCACTATTCGAATTTGAAAAGCTTAGTTCGTTGTTACATTATGTCATATGTTAAAATTATAGAGTTACGTAATTTGATCCCTAATCGTTCTTCAGGTAGTCTAATTTTATTCATTAAATTATACCAAATTAACGTAGTTTTCTTATTTTAATTTTGCGTTGTCATTCCGCTCAGATAATCTTCAAATGGAAATACAGATAAAATTACTTTTGTTACAGCTCTTTTATAGCCTATCGGATTAGTCTAGTGGTAAAATCATCGACGCGAGTCAGCTGTTTAACAGCTGATTCAAATCCTAATAAAGGTACAGTCCACTCGAAATATCATGATAGTATTGCTTAAATGGAATAAAAAACAGAAGGAGTTTTCTAATGTGGTCATGCATCAGTGCTACCACTTAAAGAGACCTTTTTGTGCTAATTTTCTCTGTTGGTGAATGAAAGCGTTTTAAAAGATAAATTAATAATGGTAAAGAAGACAATAATGATTTTTCCAATAACACGGAAAATAGAAATAAAATTTATTACATAACTAAGCAAAAGTAACTTTTTTTTATTCCTAATAATTTGTGTACGTTGCAATCTGTTCAATTGAGAACAATAAGCAACCCCATGACCCAATGAGATGAGGATGATGTGTATGACGTGTAAATGAGGTGTAGTCTTGTACAGACCCAGGCCGACCATTCCTGAAAGAAAATGGTTAATTGAACCCCAACCATCAAAGTACACCGGTAACCACTGTCTAGTATTCAAATCCGTATAAAAGTAACTAACTTTACTAGGATTTGAACCAGGAACCTTCGTCTCCGAAAATCATCTGTTAAACAGCTGATTTTGGCGACGACTTTACCTCTAGACCAACCCAGTGGGATACAAAAGTAACTTAATAAATTAAATAATGTTTATTTCATTTATTTGCTTTTAAACTGTGACATTGCAGTAAATAATCACGCCTTGTGTATTAAATGCATGGGTATTGAATGTAACAATAAAATAAGCCAGTAAAATAATTTTTTTTGACTATACAAGATATTTTTATTTGCTACTGTATAAAATTAACAAGCAAATTTTATAAAAAAAGAATACAAATATTAACAAATTTAAGACATTGAAGAGATCGCATGCTCATTGACTGTACTCCAACCGTAATCATTAAGTAAGTTCATTACTTTTAACAAAAATTTCGTTTTGCTTTAATTTCGACGTCTCATGATATCCCTACTCAAGAGTCGTTTCAGTCTTCGTGTAGGGGCTGTTGGTAAATCTGGTGTGTCTAGGTCAACGATGAGCTGGTTCGGATTATTGTGTAATTTATTTTTAAATCGTGTTTATGTGCGCAGGAGCAGATCGTTGATGTATGGGACGTTTAAGTCTGTGTGAAGTGTATCGTTCGTTACGTAAAAGGGAGCTTTAGTTGTCTGTCTTAACAGTTTGGCCTGAAAGCGTTGTATTTTCAAAATGACCGACGTTTTGGCACAACAGTAAATGTGGCTGCTATACATCCAAACCGTCTAAGGTAACACTTATAAACTAGTAGTTTTGGATAAAGCGGGAGTTTAGAAGATATAGAAATCAACGAATACAGTTGTTTACGCCTAGCGTTCAAAGTTTTTCGCGTTTCGTTAACATTTTGGTCCTACGTTAGTAAAATAATTGACGAAAATTCTATATGATTTTCGAAATTGCAAAACAAAGATTTATATTATATTTTGTACAAATAACAATAATAAGGGAAATTTTATTTTCGAAAAGGGAATTTTTATTCAGAAAAGTTACGACCATTCAGAGACTTACTATCATGCTATTTCGAATGAACTGTAGTTTGGATTTGAATACTAGGCAAAGGTTACCGGTGTACTTTGATGGTTGAGGATAAATTAGCCATATCTCTCAGGAATGCCCATAATGGGCAGGTGGAGTATTAAATTAATTGTACTCGATCTGTTGGTTCCAGGGCTACAAAAAATAGTTCTGTTTCTTAAAATATAGTAAGCCAATTATGTCTGAACTATTTAAAAACAGAAGAGGTAGAGTTTTAGAAGACACTAGTCACAGTTATCTCCTCTGAGAATAATGAATTTCACTATACAGCCAGACCCTGTGGTGAATGAAGTGAAGGTGTCATTTGCAGGGTGGACAGTAGGTGCTTTTCGGAGCGCCTGGCATGCTAATAAGCGTACTCTTTTAACTCAGTGAGGAAGGCAATAGTAACCTACCTTACTCCTCGTTTTTACTTAATAAAACCTCTAGAGGTCTAAACCAGACTTTTGGCTGTTGACCTTAACAACATCTCTCAGGAATGTTCGGCTTAAGTCTGTACAAGACTACACCTCATTTACACGTCATACATATCAACTTCATTTCATTGAGTCATGGAGTTCCTTATTGTTCTTATTTTGAAAAAATTGCCATGCAACATATTACGGATTTTAAAAAAATTCTTCTGTTTAGAAACGTTCCATTAAAATTACAACTAATAAAGTTTCCTTTACTTCACATAAAATTATTTTTTTCGACGCTATATGACGTAAAAATGGCAAAAATGAGGCAATTCTTCTGAAAATATTTTCATTCCTTTACTTCTTTTATAATATAAAGCATTTTCCCGAACTAAATGTGTGCTAAAGTTTATATAAAAATGCAAATGGTCTACCCAATTGTCTGGTTGAAGTGGTGAAGTCTTTTATTTTTGGAAAAACGCCAGTACTTCGAATACTACTACACTGGGTTACTCTGCATAGAATTGTTATAAAGTCTGATTGTTTTGGTATTGCGCCAAAACAAACTTGCATTTCTTTTATGTACCGTACATATACATTGTAGAATCTACATCAAATTGCATTCCTTTAACCTAATGCTTAGATTAGTTTAATTCGAGTACTATAATGTTCTGCATGTATATAGTTACAAAAAAGTAGAATAAATGTTAAATCTAGTCGCACTAAATTATCTCTTTGATGATCAAGTAGGATACTAAATTTTTTTCATTTATTGACTGATAGTCATTATCTAATATGTATTCACAAAAGTATCTACGGTGCTAAGGTAAAAGAAAAAGTCAATAATTTAATTTTTAGGCAAAAAAACTGCTTTTTTATTAATTTTATTTATTTAAATGTTATTTTAATTTTTAAATGGTTTTGCATATTTTTTTAAACAACAAAAGTTATTTCTCATCTGGTTTTGAAACAAAAATCTATAATTATATTATTCTGTATTTTCATTTAGGGTCATTTTAGTCAACGTAAAGTAACTTAAAATATTTTTGGAAGCTCTTGTTGCAGCTCATACTCATTGTATTTTATTGTAGGCTTTTCTTTTTTGTTTTGTTCATCCGGTATTTATTTTTGTCACATTGTTCATAATGTTTCCAGAAAGCTCTGATTCCTTTGTGCATGTTGTTACAGGCTTCTCAAAAACGGGACGTTCTGTGTTCACCTCATGAGGTGATGGTGGATTACCATCTGTAAGGGTGGTAACCATCAGGGTTAATTCTATTTAAGACATTCCATCATCCTTGCTAATGTTACTTCAAGGTATTAAATTTGAGATTAATTTATTCCATCGATTTTAGAGCAATGGTTGTAAGCCAAATGTCTATCCTCTTCAGTTAGATGCTCCACGTATTCAAGACCATCACTTGTAGGACACACGTCAAATATGGAACTTACCAACCATTTCCTGTAGAATCTTTTACTAGTTCTGATCACTCAAAACTTTTTTTAGTGCAAGAGAAAAGTAATATCTCAACAATATAGTGGAAAGAAAAAATTACACTTTCAGGATACTGAATTATCTCATTTTGACCATTTTGTAGCTTTACTCTTTCACACTGGCTCCTTAGTTATAGTACAGCTACAAAATTAAAAACTGTAAGGTGAATGATAAAGTGAATATGAATTTATGAATGAAAATGTTTAAGGAGTAGGCCTGAACCAGTAAAAGGAATAGTATCAGGTGTTCTGATGAAACTGTATTGTTGCCAGATAGTCTGGACGATATGAATCCTCTGGCTTAATTTAGCGTCTAGAGAAGCCAATAATATGGCTTGGATATTAATGTTAAAAAGACCAGGAATGTTCTTTTAAATTTTATATTCTCTTTAGCTATTTATGTTTCGAATTGATGATGTAATAACTGAGCTCGTTTTAACTTTTCTTACTGTCACTGGATGACGACATTAAGTGGCAAACTTATGTGTTTGATGCCCCTGAAAAGGGCCGTTTAAGCGGTGGTCTTCTTGATGGGAAGCGTCGGTCGTAGTCGTCGTGGTGGTCGAGGAGCTGGGCGACACGGCGTGTCGTCGTCCAGTGGAGACGTCATCTTCTTCCCCCGCAGTAGTGCGTCGATGGCTGCTTCGTCGGGTCCGGTGGGCATAAGGCTCGGTTGAGGGACCGCTGACGCGAGCGATGACGGTCCGGTCGACGGCTTTTGGTGACGGGTCTGCGAGCGGAAGCATCATCTTCTCTCTTGCGGGGTCGTCGATTAGTCTTCGCTGGAGTCCGGCAGCCGTGTGCCGTGGTGGACGTCTTGTCTGATGTCTGGTTCGAAGTGAATCCCTCGGAGTCTTGATCGGAATTGAATCGCCCAGCTCAGTGCAGCACTCTTTATATAGTCGCCTAGAGAGCGGCTACTGGCTTGGCCTTGATGACAAAGGCCTCTGTCGGTGCGGAGCCGAAAGGTTTGTCGGTGCGCCGCTAAAGGGCCTACCGCGCCGAAAAAGGCCGGAAGAAGTATTGAAGGCCGGCACCACAGTAAATGATTAATTAGAACGGGTGGCGGTGACATTACCTTGCATGTACATTATTATTTTAAATGAAAGCTGAAGTCATTCCAAAGAGATTGAAAGTTGAACCAAAAAAGCAGATCGACATTTATCTCCAATTAATCAGTGCTTTTTGCATGAACCACAGCTTGGAACTAATAAGTATCATCCTATGTCTTCGACATATTACAGTATATAGAGTGGCCTATGTGTCGGTTTCCCATGAGGTGGGACATTTTATTTTGATAATGGTAATAGTGTCATTTTGGCAGCATCACGTACAACATTCATTAGTTGTCTGTAACAGTGGCTAGTATGAGGTTTGCCTTTGTGTAGTTACCGTTTTTATCCTTCTTAACTGTACTTTTAAAATGTTTACAACTGAACAACGAATTTATATGCTTCAGTCGTGGTGGAAGCACGTCGTGGTACAATCGAATAGCATGCGCGTTCGTCAGACATAACGCCATGTGATTTTTCACTGTGGCGCATTGTAAAGTGTGTTTAATTAAGCCACAAAACCTGCTCGAACTAAAAATTTCAATTGAAATTGCATTTGATTATGTAAATGACGCTAAAATGTTATCGTTGAAAATTTGTAAATCAGTTTTAAGTCGCTGTACAAAGTGTATAGAGAATCATGGTAGACGTTTTGAACACCTGCTATAGCATTTTCAAAATAATATATATGTATATATATATATAGGCCTATATGTACAGTTCATATAATAATTTTTTCGTCTGTCGGTTTCTTATTTCACTAAGCTTTATTCCGATTTTCGTAAATATTGGGGAAACCGACATATGGGCCACCCTGCATTTATTGAGCATTGACCCTGTCGGTCACGACTGAGAAGAAGACTCAAGCTTAAGAACGTGACTTGTCAAATTCTTCTTCTTCTTCACTTTGCGGATTAGGCAATACTGCTTGTTCTGGAAACCACCTCCCTTCGTACGACCAACACCCCTTCGACCATTTGGCTTTTAATTCATTGCCAATCTAGGCAAAAGGCCTTTTCATGCGTTCCAGATGACTACTCCAGTTGATTCTGTACTCATTGACTTTCTTCTCCAGGCCAAATATGTATTCGCAACTCTTATTTTATAACGTCACTTCTGATCTTGTCCTCAAGAGTGCAGGACTTCACTCCCCGAAGAATTCTCATTCCATAACTATGGAAATATAGATAGAGTATGTGTCGATCAAATTAGCCTTGAATTTTGGATTTGTCAAATTCTTTTAAAAAAATTTTTAGTTGATTATATCACTAAAGGTCCTTTGGAGAATAGAATGCCGACTTGAGCTGTTCATGACGATTAAACAGCGTGTTGATCTCGGAAATATCATAAGAAATTTAACAATCAGACTCCAAATCGCTATTCGCAGTACGATTCGATGCATTCGAGGATCTGGTCGATAAAGGATATTCTTTATACTATAGAGCCCCGTGAAGTAGAAAATCTAATTTTAAATTACTGTATTTAATTTTGTTTTACACGTGTGAATATTGATCTTTATATAACTTTTCTGGGACAGTTACGAAGAAGGCTGTACTCTGAATTCATTATTTTACACTGCGAACGATGAGAGCAAGTAGCTTCTATAACCGTTACTCCAACAATAATATTAGTATTTTCCGGTTAAGGTAACATAAACCCCATGGGGGTAACACGTAACACTGTTAATATAATCACTTTAGCAGGGACAATTCAGTTTCCATATTACAATAATATTATCAGTGAATTACATTGATGTTAGTTTTAGAATACCCATCGGTTTGTAAACTTTTTAACATATTTTTCAAATAATTTTACTCATTTTACTTTCTCTTGCTCTAAGATGGATCTAAGATTAGATACGTAAGGAAAGTATTGTTGTTTTCATGTCATTTTATCGAAATCGAGTTTTCACTAAAAAAAAACACGTTTTCAGGCCCCCTAAATCCAAAAACACATTTTTCAGCGATGCGTCTGTGCTTGTTTCTGTGTTGGTGTGGCATGTATGAACAAAATATCTCAAAAACGGAATATCGTACGAAGTTTAAACTTAGAATGTAAATTAGGTACCACTAGCGGACCCTACACAAACATTTTCATCAAAATCAGTCGACCGTAAATAGTAGTTTATTGATGAAATTTTCACTTCTTGCGATATTCATGATACACTTCTGCCCTGAAATGCATATTAAGGCCGCGATCTTAAAAAACCATTTTTTTCTACGAGAGCACAGCTTTCCCAAGAATTTCAGCAGACATGGCACCTACCTTACCTACCCACCTGTCTGAAAGAGCATAAACAATGTAGTAAATGAGGTGATTTTAAAAAAATCGTAGGAGTCGTTTTTGAGAAAATCACAAAAATTACACGAATAAAGTACTACTTCCGATTAAACCGATTTTGATGAAAATGTTTGTCCCAGATCCTTTAGTGTGGTACCTAACTTATGTTTTAAGTTTCAACGTCGTGCGATGTTCCGCTCTTGAGATATTTTTTCACACACACAGACCAATCGCTAAAAACATGTTTTTTGGGTTCAGGGGGGTCTGAAAACGTGTAGATCCGGTGAAAAATCGATTTCAAAAAATCAACATGGAAACAATACTTACCTTCCTGTATATTCATACAGGCAAGAGAAATTAAATATTGGTTTTGTTTGAAAAATGTACGAATATAAATAATAATATATTATTTTTAAGCAAATTTGCCAAAAAATGCAGTTACGCTCGTACGTAGCGCGGACAATTGCCAATTCATTAAATAGCAACAATGAAATTTGTATAAAATGATGTTTGGAAGATAATGTCTATTGAACAATTCGTTGAAGTTTGTTCAAAGTTGATGATGTTTTAAGTTCGATTCAGTTGGTTCATGTAAATTGATTATTCTAATAGTATTATAATAGTACTACTTCAAATGATATTACTATTTATTATTATTATTATTATTATTATTACTAATATAGGTGCTCCTGCTTTAAGCGCCTATTGTGCAAACAATAATAGAACCACTAGAGAAGGCCATCAATGCTAATGTCGTTTGGCTTGTAATGAAAGTGTAGTGTGTTATTGTGCTAGAACGTGAATCGTTTTCAACGCTTACATTTTAGCATGCAATCTGATCTTATCAACAGCTGATATTGTTAAGGGTGTTGTACAACATACACCGTAGAACTGGGTTGATTGTGAATACATATATATACATACACACTCACACAAATACACAAGTAAAAGTTATAAGAGGTGTTAAAGACTTGAATAACTACCTCTGTTTTCTCTTTTTCGTTGTTAGTTTTTTTCTTTTACTTTCCCGCGCTCTGTATTTATAAAAAATGTACTGCAAATTTGAAAAAAAATTGTAGTCGGATTTTAACTGATTTTTATGTTGTATAACACTCTGAAGCCAAAAATTTAAATATATAAGATTGTTCTCCTTCTCCCTCTCCTTCTCCTTCTTCTTCTTCTTCTCCTCCTTCTCTTTCTTCTCCTCCTTCTCCTCCTCCCCCTCCTTCTCCTCTTCCTCCTCCTCCTCTTCCTCCTCCTCTTTCTTCTTCTTCTTCTTCTTCTTCTTCTTCTTCTTCCTCTTTTTCTTCTTCTTTTTCTTCTTCTCCTCTTTCTCCTCCTCCTCCTTCTCCTTCTTCTTCTTCTTCTTCTTCTATTATCGGAGGTCGGCATTCTATCTGCTCCATTGTTACAACCAGACGAAATAGGTTGTTGTATTGTCATGCCGTACTTCAAACTAAGCTTGCTGTAAGTTACTTAAAGATTATTAATAAAAACTCCCGTGCTGTTTTTGAAGGAATTAATAAAACTCCCGTGCTGTTGTTGTTTAGGTCATCAGCCGAAAGGCTTGTTTGAACCTGTAGAGTTTTTATTCAGTAAAACGAGAAGGGAGGTGGTTCACCATTGCCTTCCGGACTAAATGGAAAAGTACTCTTTTCATTTTGCCGAGCCTTCTGAAAAGCACATATTTTCCACTCTGCAAATGATACTTTCACTTCATTCACCACAGGGTCATTCTGTGTATTGAAATTTATCACTTTCAGAGGAAATAACTCTGATTAGTGTCATTTACACCTCTACCTCTTCTGTTCTTAAAATGATTCAGCCATTTAATTGGCTGACTATGTGGTAAGAAACAGAACGACTTATTTTAACCCTGCAATGAACAGATTAAGTGTAAATAATTTGACACTCCACCTGTCTGTTATGGGCAGAAAAGACCCATAAAAAGGTTAAATATAATTACAGGTATTACAGAGTTGTAATATTTAACTAATATTTTTATTTGACTCTTTGTTTAATCTCTATTGGTAATTGTTATAAAAAACACATCACAATCAGTTTGCTCTACGATTTATAAGTTTAAAATTGTAGCAGTACATAGTACTTGCATATAAATGGACTACATTTATGTAAAGAGTTTCTTATGACGGGTACCTTGAGTGTTTAATTAATTGCACCGATCTGCAGATTTCAGGGTTACAAAAAATAATTCTGTTTCTTATCACATGTTTAGCTAATTATATGACTGAAGCATTATTAAGAATAGAAAACATAGAGGTGTAAAATAAAGTAGTCAGAATTTTCTCCTCTGAGAGTAATGAATTTCATTAAACAGCCAGACTTTGTGGTGAATGAAGTGAAGAAGATGTCATTTGCAGCGTGGAAAATAGATGCTTTTCAGAGGGTATGGCTTGCTGATAAGCATAGTACTTTTTTAACTCAGTGAGAAAGGAAATTTTTAACCACCTCTGTCCTCGTTTTGCTTAGTAAAGTCTCTAGTGGTTCAACCTTAAACAACATCATATAATTATTGATACTTACTATTATATTCATAAGTGAATGATGCAAAATAAAAACCAAACTCAGTTTGGCTTTTAAAAATACGGGGAATCACTCTTTCACACTAAACTTGGCTCTGTAGAAAATAATGCTTAAACAAAAATTGTAGATCTCGTAATTTCCTACAACTTTGATTTAATGCATTTTTGTCGTAAAATGGATACTACGGCCAAAATCTTCAAAAAATCTTTTTTTTACAGATTTCAATGAAAAAAAAAACAAAATCACTAATTACCGCTAAACTAAGCGTTATACCAAGAAATGATTGAGATAAAAGTTTTAGGTTTTTAAATAATCTATAACTCTTATAATACGATATATACTTTTGCGCTAAAATGCAGTTTAAGGCTGCAATCTTTAAAAAAACCGTTTTTTTCTACAAAAGAACAGTTTCCTCAAGAATTTTAGCAGATATGGCGCCTACCCTATCTTGTAGAGCATAAAAAATTTAGTAAATGAGGCGATTTAAAAAAAATGTTGTACGAGCCGTTTTTTAAAAAATCGCAAAAAGTGAAAAATGACACGAATAAACTATTACATCCGGTTGACCGATTTTGATGAAAATGTTTGTGTCAGGTCCTCTAGTTGGTCCTAACTTACGTTTCAAGTTTCAACTTCGTACGATGTTCCGTTCTTGAGATATTTTGTTCAAACACACTCAGACGCGCGCGCGCGCGCACACACACACACACACACACACACACACACAGACACACATACACCACTCGCTAAAAACATGTTTTTTTGGGTTTAGGGAGTCTGAAAACGTGTATGTCCGGTGAAAACTCAATTTCAAAAAATCGACATGAAAACAATACTTTCCTCCCTATATATTCATACAGGCAAGGTAAAGTAAAAATGGCTTTAAATCGAACCCAGGACCTTTCTTCTCTTTTATATTTCATCGTATTTTAACAAAAACTGAGCCACGTAGACGGCTAAATATAATCAAAACATAAATTATACTAACAGTTAATTATAAATTCACATTACAAGCGCTTTCAAACGTTTATCACTACTGTATCTCAAGCATATTTCAACGTTTTAAAATCCAAACAAGTAAACCAAGTTAATTTTCCAGGTGAGTTAACTTAAAAGTGGCCTTTAACCTTTTCAGTGCCGAAACAATATTTAAAAGTTTGATCTAAACCCATTTAATTTGAACAAGGGTGAAAAAAAGTGCCAGCCCTTATTTCGAAAACCTGAAGGCTTACGCCTTCAAGTTTTCGAAATAAGGGCTACCATTGCCAACCAGAATTTTAACGTTACAGAAAAAAAATTTCCTGTTAAAAATTAATTTTTATTGTGTTCATAAAAAAGGAAATCGTTCTAACACTATAACTATTCAAAATAGTTTTTTTAGTTTCTATTTAAAGTCGCATCGACAGCTTGGTCATTAACAACTACTGTGGGTTTTGGTACCTTAACGGTGGTTTTAACGTGTTAAAATTTCCAGACCCTAGCCGGGAATCGAACCCGAGACCTTTTGCTTTGCAGGGTAGCGCACTAATCACTACGCCACGGAAGTGGTTTCAAAATACATTATTCCATTAATTTTTGTTTAAATTTTATTTTGTAAAAGTTCGGTTATTCGGACGTTGGCACGTTATCCATACCTTACGGACGTTCGTTAAACCGGATATTGTCTCTATGTAAAATATATTGACGTCCTGTTTTCCGGACGTTGGTACTGAAAGGGTTGAAAAGTCTTTTTTTTAAATTTCGGGTAAGCTAATGAAGAAGGAAATAAATTTTAATCGTGGTGCAGTAGTATTTTTTAAACGACCTAACCAGACATAAAAAGAGCAGGGAAATTAAATTATTTTCTTTCATTACCTTTTTTAACGAGACAACGTTTGTTGGACCTACTTAATTTGAATGAAACGCACTTTTAAAACAATATTTCTGGATAAATGTTTTTAAACCAGAGACAGACAACGGCCACATTATGGCACTTAAATTTTATTTTATTCAAGGGTTGGTGGTGGTGGTGGTGGTGGCGGTGATGGTGGTTGTGATAGTAGGTGTAACAGATTGTGGAAGTTTTAAACGTAGTGACGTCAGAAACATCTGCTTTGACGTAATCAACTTTTACGTACTCATTTTATGCTTTCAACTTCTGCTGCCAAGAACTCTGCACCGTTGTCATCTATATATAGTACATGCAGTAATTCCCTGGTTAACTAAATCTAATTTTAATTAATAATTTTAGTTTATTAACAAAATAGTTAGTGAAGGAACATACTGTGTAATTAAATTATTGTTAATGTTATTTAATGACTAAACAACTGATTAGAATATTCCCTGTTTTAACATTATTTAACGTATGACCTTAATAAGTTCCATTATCTTTACATGTAATTACGAGTATTTATTTTTAATACTCATATTATTTTATTATTAATCTACTGTATAAAGAGTTTTTCCATGAAATTTTCACATGAAGTTAAGCTGAGATGAATTCTATTTCCACTATCATCTAAGTTGTAAATTTATTCCCACATAAAACTATAATTACTGTACAGGCATCCCTTATAATTACGCGTTTTGATTTACACGATTTTGAAGTTACGCGGTCGTCATTTTAGCACGCTTTCTTAAATATACGCGGCTCCGTGTAATGAAAGACTTCTTGTGTCATGAATTTTTGTTTTAATTTCCATCAGACTGTTTTGCAGTTTCTGCTAATGCAGCCGGTGGAAATATATGAAAATGAGTGATTAAAAATTGCCAGACCTGACCGGGAATCGAATCCGGGACCCCGGGCGTAGAAGCCAGTTGCGCTAACCAATACGCCAACGGACCGGCCATGAAACCATTGTGTCATTAACTAAATCTAGAAACTAAATCCGTCCACAAAGAGTTAATACTTAACCCTTTATAGGTCTTTGGTAAGTATACTTACCACTCACAATAAGGTCGATTTTTTATAAGAATAAGCTATGCAATTGAACCCTATTGACATTTTATGGTTTTGTAGATGTTCTCTGGTAAGTAGGCTATCCACATTTTGAAATTAGTGCGCAGCGACCATTTGCTGCAAGAGTTACACGAATATGGTAAGGATTCATACCAGCGTAAGCAACCGTGTTATTTTGTTGTTACGTTTGTACAGTGCTTAAAAAATTCGAATTTATTTCGGGGAAGCAAGCATTCATGCTAATATAAAGTTGAGATAAGTTATTCTACACATTTTTCTGTTATATAGGAATATAAGTTGTTTTAATAAGCATTCTTACCACTAAACAATAGGTATGTGATTCCCATTTCAATTAATTAACGTTCCTTGGTAAGTATACTTACCAGGACCATAAAAAGAGAAATATCTTCTTGTTCTGGCACTAGAAAACATTATTTAAGTCCCTATAAAACATAATTTAACATTTTAACACATGTATATTTTCCTCCGTAGTACTGCCCTATAAAGGGTTAACTGTGTCTGTCTGAGGTAGACTATCGGATAATATTGTCGTCGTATACGGATGGACAAGTTTCCCTATGCAGTGTAACCGTAATGCGGTTTGATTATTCTTTATTTTATTTATTGCAACAGGTTGTATAGGGTGATTCAAAAAGAGCGCCGGTTTTGATATATCAAATTAAGAGATTTATTTTATTGAAAAACTGAAAATAAATACATCAACAAGTTCATCTTACCTTCCGATTTCATGTATGAAAAATGATGTCATACATGTGTCCTCCTCTACTGCGCTGGCACGCATCAACTCTGTCCATGAAATTGGATATTACTGCACGACAAGTTTCGACTTCCATTTGCCCGATAACCCGTCGAATTTCCTCCTTCAAGTCATTGATGTTTCGGGGTTTATTGGCATACACCAATGACTTCAGATGACCCCAAAGATGAAAGTCACAAGGCGTCAATTTTGTTTGCGAAGGTGTCATCATCCTGCCGTTTTCTCAATACCCAGTCAACAAACTGTCGACTCTTCTGGTGGTCTGCCACTTTCAAATGTTGCGTCAACTGAATTTTATACGGGTGATATTGGAGATCGTACCGAAGAATTCTCCGTACAGAAGAATATCGTAAACCCAATTGTTGAGAACGGCGACGTATTAATTTTGCTGGACTAACAGCCACACTGTCACGAACCAACGCAACGTTCTGCTCAGTTCGGCCAGAACGACGACGTCCAGAACTTTTAAGGTCGACTGTTGAACCCGTCTCAAAAAACTTTTTCGTGAGCCTGCGAACTGTTGATTCATTCGGTGCTTCATTACGTCCTAGAGTACCGCGAAGTCGCCTGACAGTAGCCGCATAACTCTCTCCACTCTGGTAAAATGTTTTGACGATTAACACTCGTTGTGCAATAGTAAACTTCTCCATGGTTAGACACAGACTGCGAGAGTACTACACTGCGAACAAGAGAAACTACAACTGAATCGTCAATCGGAATGTTCTCCGAAATAGAAATTAGGTCTAACAATGTTGCCAACCGATAAACAAAAATTTACCAGCCGTTTAAAAACCGGCGCTCTTTTTGAATCACCCGTTATTTAGAATCAGATTGGGCATTATTTTAGAGTTTAATTAATAATGCTTAAAACAATGAATCACTTTAAGGGGAGATGGAACGGCCTATCTACCCAATGTTAATTTCTATGATTTTAGGAACATTTTTCTCAAAAACTATTACACCAATTCCCTTCCAATTTTTTTTTTTTTTTTTTGTTACTTTTCATGTAATTTTCTCAACATGTTGTGATAATTTTGTTAATATATTGCTATTCTTTCTTTTTCTATAATTTTTCTAATATCTCTATAACAAAATAACTCGTTTTTTCATGTTTTCTTCCACTTAGTGATTTACAACTTAAAAATTTTAAAACCTATAATAATGATTTTATATCCACATACGTGATACACACATTTCTACTAGTGGGCAAAATTTCAACTCTCTAGCTTTAGTAGTTTTTGAGAAAAATGTACCTATTTATGAAAAAAATTAATTTTCAGAAAAACGCAATTAAAGTAAAAAGTCCCATTTTATGCACATGAAAAATGCACATTTTTTCGACTTGTTACCTGTTTTTAATTTAATTATTTTTAATACTTCTACTCCACCAATGTATATGATATTAATATCGTGTTAACCAGAAAAACCCGGGAGAATTCAAATACGTAATAAAAAAAATTCATTTTTTTAGATTTTTCCATTCCATCTCCCCTTAATACAACCTCTTTATTAACATAATGATCGTTTGATTAAATAAATTCTCAAAATTAAATAAAAAATTATAATTTTTAAATTGTTTATGTGTTAGGAAAACATGTGCTCGGTTGCACGCAGTATTATTGCTTGAGCTACTCAATCTGTTATTTTTTAACATGTTATGTTTGTTTACAATGTTTTAAAGTTTACATTATTCTGTTTGAGTGTTGTAATTTTATTTATGGTAGCCACCGGTTGAAGTACTTTATCAACAATTTGCTTTTCATTAATTATATATGTGTATTCTGTATCCCTTTGTTTAACATTTTACCACAATTAATACGCCCTTAGTTGTAATACCGGTGATCGTTTCAGCCAACAATGAAACAATATTTATTTTTTAATGTACAATAATACCCTTTACCAAACAATATTCCTGATGTTTGATAAATTTATAATGTTTCCGTTTCTAAATTATTAGTGAAACTAGTTTTGATCCGTTAATTCATGAGTTGTTTGATAAAACCCTAGAATTATGGGAATATTCATTACTTAATTAAGACCGTATCCATATTAGCTGAAACATTAATGATCATCACTACTCTACGTTCTAAAGTTCATTGAAAGTTGTTTATTTTAGATGATCAAAATCATAAGCTATCGGATTATCTAAACAAAGGGATTACTAATTACAAACTGTAAAGAACTAGATAAAATTATAGTTCATAAAAAAACAATGACTGATGACCAGTTGTTTTGAGGTAACATGGAACTGAAATAATTTAAATAGGTTTTTTCATTTTGGCGCTTCTTGGATATTTAGATTTTCAAAATCAATTGTAATGCAGTTGTTTTTACGTTCTCTTGCCTATATGAATATATAGGAAGGAAAGTATTGTTTTCGTGTCGATTTTTCGAAATCGAGTTTTCATCGGATCTACATTTTCAGACCCCCTGAACCCAAAAACATGTTTTTAGCGATTGGTCCGTGTGTGTGTGTGTGTGTGTGTGTGTGTGTGTTGCGTGTGTGTGTGTGTGTGTGTGTGTGTGTGCGTGTGTGTGTGTGTGTGTGTGTGTGCGTGTGTGTGTGTGTGTGTGTGTGTGTGTGTGTGTGTGTGTGTGTGTGTGTGTGTGTGTGCGTGTGTGTGTGTGTGTGTGTGTGTGTGTGTGTGTGGACAGAATATCTCAAAAACTAAACATCGTACGAACTTGAAACTTGAAACTTAAGTTAGATACCGCTAGAGGACTCGACACGAATATTTTCATCAAAATCGGTTAACTGGAAGTAGTAGTTTATTCGTGTCATTTTCCACTTTTTTCTCTCTTTTTTTCCAACTTTCTTCTCTTTACCCAAATCTTGATCAAACCCCCCCGATGTCACGCTTAGATAATTTTATTGTAATACTTGTTCGAACTCTACATCAGACCTGATAGGATATTCACCAGTAAATGTCACATTACCATAGTTGTTTACTACAGTTGTTGACTTTTTTACGGAAATGTTGAAATTATATTTTTTGCATAATTCATTTAATACATACACCAATCTCTAAAACTCATTTTCACTCTCTTCCACAATCCAGTTTTTATTTTTCTACATATAAAATTAGAAATTTAAATTTTAAAGTGACTTTACGTATTTATTTTTAAAATCACTGTCATGAAAAAATTGAAAAACTTTGTATCTATATAATCTATATAGTAGATAAATGTACTCGTTTCACTTGTACCTTCTTTATAATTTGTTCGATATTTTGTGTTGGTTATATTATTATTTTACAACTTAAAATACACTTGAAGACGTGGTTTGCTCTACTTGTACTGTTTTCGCCTCTCCCTATACTGTCTATCGATACTTTCCCCTACTACCGGTTCAACTGTTTATCATCACTGACACTGCTCACTATCACAAAGAGGCGTTAAAGGAGTAACTTTTCCCCAATCTTTAGTAAGCGCATGCGCATGGGTAATTTTTTTACTATGTTTTCTGTTATAGTATTAGCACTGGCTGTCACTTTTAATTATTTTTCTTGTTGTTTATGAACTGGTACGTGTTGTACATTGTTTGTCCATTGTTTAATTGGTTGTATGGATTATTGCTGTTTTCCGAAAATATTTTTTTAATACATGAGGATTATTTTCTCTAACTGCTGGCGTATATTTCCTGAAATATTTGCAAAATATTTAACTGATATGCTCAGTTTGTAGGCTACTAAAATAAAAAATAAATGTAAAGAGTTTTAGAAAATATTTCAATCAACGATAATGTATTTTTGAACCTTTAAATAAAGATATTTTTATCTAAGACCACTGTAATTTCTCATGATAAAACAATTAGCTTATGTAGAAAACAAAAAAACTGCTTTAAAAATCTTAAAGAGATTGGTTCTGTTGTTTTTTTTTCAGAAAATGTTCCTTATGTTAACATGGCCTAAGATAAGGATTTTATGTTGTATTACAGACATACAAAAAATAAATAATCCCATTGTTTTTCTGGCCCTCCGGGTCATTTCGGAACAGTTTATTTGGCTTATTATGGAGTAGCTTACCTTTTCGCTCTTTTTCTCATTTTTTACTTTTCCAATAGACTGTTGTTTTCTTCATTTTATTGATAAATACAGGTTTATGCAACCAGGCAGACAATATGAAATCTACAAACTCTCGGAAACTTTATTCTAACATCTAATATTATTCCACAATGTTCACTTTCATTCACATGAAATTTTATATACTGAATATTTATTGAATAAAAATAAAAATTACCTTGAATAAAAATTCGAGGAGAAACATTACAAATTCTGAAATTCGCCGATGATATCGTAGTATTAGACAAGACAAAGAAAGAACTAGAGGATATTTTAAATGGATAAATGAGATTATGAGAAAGGATTACTTCATGATAATTAATTAGAACAAAACGGAAGTGTTGGCAAGTAACAAGAGTGGTTTAAAAGGGATGGGAAATTTAAAAGTAGGCAACGAAATCACACAGGAAGTTGGAGAATTCTGCTATCTAGGGGGTAATATAACAAAGGTTGGTAGAAGCACAAGTGATATCAAAAGAAGATTTTTCAAGCTGAAGGATCTTTGAAATTAAAAACAGCTTACTGCTACAAACATTGATTTACAGATTAAAAAAATCTTATAACACTATGTTTGGAGTGTAGCATTATACGGAAGTTAAACGTGGGTGAAAAGGGCTGTAAAATGGAAGAGGATAAAAGCTTTTCAAATGTGGTGTTATAGAAAAATGTTAAAGATTAGATGGGTGCACAAAATAAGTAATTAAAGGTTCTTAGATAAGTAGATTAAGAAGTATATGGAAACATCTTACCAAAAGAAGGGATACGCTAGTGGGACATATCTTAAGATATTTGGGTATTTTTCTATCCATAATGAAGGGTAATACTGAGAGATTGATTTGTAGGTTGAGGTAAAGATTAGAATATTTAAAGGAAATTACAAAAGGTGTAGGGTGTTGCAAGTATGTAGATATGAAACGACTTGCACAAGATAGGACAGTTTGGAGAACTGCATCAAACCAGTCGAGAGACTGATGACAAAACAAATACTGAATATTAGCATATTTTATGTACCGAGTAGCCCATATGTCGGTTTCCCCATGAGATGGGACATTTCATTTTGATAAGTTGGTAATAGTGTAATGTTTGCAGCATCCCGTACAACATTCATTAGTTGTCTGAAACAGTGGCTAGTGTGAGGTAGTTACTTCGAGTAGTTATTATTTGTTTCCTTCGTAACGGTACTTTTAAAATGTTTACAACTGAACAACGAGTTTATATGCTTCAGTTGTGGTGGAAGCATCATAAAAATAATAATAATAGTAGGCCTAATAGTGGTAAGTATCCAGGTGTGTCGTTACCGACTCGATAGCATTTACGAAAGTTAAATAAAAAATTTAAAAACGCAGGAAGCGTATTTAATGCCCCGAAGTGTGGTCGTCCGCGGTCGATTTGGAATGACGATAATCCACAAAAGGTTGCTAAAGTGTTTGTATCCCGTTCTGGTAAATTAACTCGTAAGGCATCTTCTGTACTAAGGTTATCACGAACTAGCTTGCAAAGGATGATGAAGGAATTAAAATTGAAGCCATTTCGTCCATCTTTATTCCTAGTGCTTCATGAGACCGATAGTGACAGGCGGTTGGAATTCTGTGAGATAGTTGCTATCCGTGCAGGAGTCGATCCAAACTTTTTGCGATCAGTGTTATGGTCTGATGAGACATATTTCAATTTCAATATACGTGTTAATCGGCATAACTCCGTGTACTGGTCAGATACAAATCCTCATATTGTAATTCGAAAGGAGCTCAATGTGCCTGGTGTTATGGTATGGGGAGGTATTTCGAGTACTGCATTGATAGGTCCTTATTTTTTTGAGGGAAAAGTTTACTCGGAAAATTACTTAGAAATGCTGCAGGGAATAGCATTCCGTAGTATTTCCAGAACTTGAAACAATCCTGTTTACAATAGCCAATCGCTCATCTGGCAACAATATGGCGCCCCAGCACATTTCTGTATCGAAGTTCATGAGTTTTTAAATTCCAAAGTTGATGAAGAAATTGGTCGTCGAGGTACAATCGAATGGCTTTCGCGCTCGCCAGACTTAACGCCGTGTTATTTTTCACTGTGGGGCGTTGTAAAGGAACTTTTCCAAGTCACAAAACCTGAACTAAAAAGTTCAAATGAAATTACATTTTAATATGTAAATAACGATAAAATATTACTGTCGAAAATTTTTAAATCAGTTTTAAGTCGGTGTAAAGTGTACAGAGAATCATGGTGGGCATTTTGAACACCTGCTATAATATTTTCAAAGTAATATATAAATGTACAGTTCATATAATAAATTTGTTTTTTTGTCTATAGGTTTCTTATTCCATTAACCTTTCTTCCGACTTCCGTAAATATTGGGGAAACCGACATATGGACCACCCTGTAATATTAGAACCTTAATTTTTTGTTTAGGTGACTTCATGCAGATGAAATATGAAAGAGGTGAATTTTAATTAAACAAAATTCGTTTCCTTTTGTCATTAAAAAGTAAATAATTTACATTTGGTGCAAATAAACCTGATATACCTGACGGTTTATATCCATCAATTTAATACAACTGAGAGGCGTGACCTTTGTTAAATTAACACATAATTTCGTTTCTGTAAATCTATTTGCTGGTTATTATCTGGATTTTTTTTTTATCAACCTGTTACAATTATTTTAACTTTATCGCCAAGTGTTATAAAACACAGCTGTAAAAGTACACTTATACTGTTAATACAGAACGTATAAAATGTACCTTTGACCTACGTGATGGTATTGTTCATGACCTTTTGACCTTTCAATGTAATATAGACTACGTACAGTGTAATAACAACTGTATTATTCTCCCCTCGCCCTATATTTTCACTTTATGAAGGAAACATATCGTGTGGGTATGTATATATATATATATATACTCGTATATATGCTACTACAAACGATGCCTATATTTTATAACTGGAATCAGACTTGTTTGTACATATAGGTAGTATTAAATTGCCTAATTAGGTTATTTTAATTCCGTCCATTTTCATGTAGCCTATCGTTTGGTTAAACATTCTACCTGGATTTTGGAACCCATTTATTCATAAAACAACAATTATTTCATGGAATACATTCGATAAAATTATTATGTTTTATCCAATAATAAATAAAAATATAAAAACACATTTCCATCATTTTTTGTATATGAATAATATACTCAATGTTATATATTTTTACTTTCTCTTGAATATATGAATATATTAGAAGTAAAGTATTGTTTCCATGTCAATTTTTCAAAATCGAGTTTTCACCTTATATATAAACACGTTATCAGACCCCCTGAACCCCAAAAACATGTTTTTAGCGATTGGTTTGTGTGTGTGTGTAAACAAAATATCTCAAGAACGAAACATTGTACGAAGTTAAAACTTAAGTTAGATACACTAAAGGACCCGACACGAACATTTTCATCAAAATCGGTAAACCGAAAGTAGTAGTTTATTCGTGTAATTTTTCCCTTATTTGCGATTTTCTCAAAAACGTTTCCTACGATTTTTTTTAAATTGCCTCATTTACTACATTTTTTATGCCCTACATGATAGGGTAGGCGCCATGTCTGGTGAAATTCTTGGAGAGGCTGTGCTCTTGTAGACAATATGTTTTTTTAAGGTTGCGGCCTTAATATGCGTTTTAGAACAAAAGTGAATATAATCAAAATTGTAGACAATTTAAAAACCTACAAATTTTATTTAAAACATTTTTTTTATAACTCGTAGTTTAACGGTAATTAGTGATTTTCTGTTTATTTTTCATAAAAATTGTAAAAAATGAGTTTTTTTAAGTTATCAGCCTTAGTATGCACTTTACGACGAAAGTGTATATGATAAAATTTATAGGAAATCAAAAACCTACAATTGTCTATATAGCCTAGTTTAGCGGCAAAGAGTGATTCCTTATTATTAAGTCAAATTGAGATTGGTTTTCACTTTGCATCATTCACTCATGATTGAATAAGGTTATGTTTTATTACTAATATTAGGTTATATTGTTCATTATTTGCATTGGCAAGAAAAACTCGTGTGAGTGTTTCACACTAGATTTTTATTTTACTTTAATTATGTTTAAACTAATATTCGTTTTTCCGGTAATTGGCTGGGCACGTAAGATAGAGTACTACAAAGATATTACGGTGTATAGACTCATTCGCTGCCCATAACAGACAGGTGGAATGTCAAATTATTTACACTCAATCTGTTAGTTACAGAGCTAAAATAAATAGTTCTGTGTCTTATCACATGGTCAGCCAATTAAGTGACTGAATCATTTAAGAACAGAAGAGACAGTGGTGTAAAAGACACTAATAAGAGTTATCTTCTCTGAAAGTAATGAATTTCATTATACAGCCAGACCCTGTGGTGAATGAAATGAAGGTGTCATTTTCAGAGTGGAAAATATGTGCTTTTCAGAGGGCCCGGCATGCTGATAAGTGTACTTTCTCACGCAGTGATGAAGGCAATGGTAAACCATCTCATTCCTCGTTTTACTTGGTAAAGCCTCTACAGGTTTAAACCAGCCTTTTAGCTCATGACCTAAGTAACAATACAGGCTCATACGGTTATAACGAACAAATAATGCCGATACCTTAAATTTCGTTATTACCGCATTTTGAATATTGTATTTTCTTACATAAATAAATACATCTAATTTAATACTATTGTTAAGGGTACCGATTTGCGCGATAAAAAATCAATCGAAATTTTTACCGAAAATCCGTTGAGACTTCCCTCTTAGGCCACACATAGTATATAGATCACAACATGTAAGTTATTCTTATAAATTTATTTATAATAAATTACTGTAAGTAAACATCGCAAGCATATTTGCATGTTAATAAATTTAAATGGAATCAATATTTGCAGGAAAATTTCTTTTCGACTATTTTAATAGTACATTCATGTACACTCCGGTAACAAAGTACATAGTGACTTCACTTAAATTTACTCTTGAGCCAATTTCATGGATGTTCGAACACGTTTCATCGTACAAATGAATCGGAGTTTACCCTCAGGGATAGCTGTACAGCGCAGCAAACGACTAGGTAAAATATACTGTAAAATACATCCCATAGCATTCACCGAATTCTATTCAGCTTGTTGACTGAAAGGATTGAATTTCATTTACGTTAAGAACTTCTTTTTTAATATTCTATTCAAATACAATACATTTACCATCTTTACAATTATTTTGAATTTTATCTAGCCTACAATTTTATTTAAAAAAGCAAATTTAAAATGTTATCCATAACTTTTTATCCGATCGTTGGGTTTTTTCTCTTATTCCCCTTTAAAATCTTTTCAAAAAAAATATCTTTTTAACTACTTCTACTTCCCCATTAAAATATAAAAAATGTGATGTGAAATACTCACACGACTTTCTCTCTAAAAATCTATTTATTACCGTGCATTTTGTCTTTTTAACATTTATTCTCATTCCATGTACAAGCCTATTCTCATATGTCACAACCCCTATCCAATCTCTCAAACATATCGTTCATCCCTTTTTCACTCCCTGCCAAAAGTGCCATGTCAACAGAAAAACGTATACCCTGCCTTTTCTTCCCTCCGACCTTGACACCCCAGACACAACGTATTCCCTCGTTAATTATCTTCTCCAAGTATATATTAAATAACGTTGGCCACATGCAACATCCCTGTCTCACCCCTTTACCAATCCTGCACTATAATAAGGTGAGGGGAGAAAAATAGGAGCATTATTTTTGTCATACTGCCACCGGATGGCGACATTAAGTAGCGAGTTGAAACCTTTACATTTTGGTGACCCTGAAAAGGGCCGTTTAAGCGGTAGTCGTCTTGATAGGAAGCGTCAGTCGTAGTCGTCGTGGCGGTTGAGGACCTGGTTAACACGGCGTGTCGTCGTCCAGCGGAGACATAATCTTCTTCCCTCGCAGTAGTGCGTCGATGGCTGCTTCGCCGGGTCCGGTGGGCGTAAGGCTCAGTCGAGGGACCGCTGTGGGCATCGCTTGCGTCAGCGGACGATGACGGTCCGGTTGACGGCTTACAGTGACGGTTGGCGAGCGGAAGCATCATCTCTCTTGCGGGGTGATCGATTAGTCTTCACTGGAGTCCGGTACCCATGTGCCGATGGTGGATGTCTTGTCTGCTGTCTGGATCGGAATTGAATCCCCTCGGCTCAGAGTAGCGCTCTTTATATAGTTGCTGAAAGCGCTATGGTAGAGGGCGGTTACTCACCCGGCCTTGGCAACAAAGCCCTTTGTCGGTACGCCGCCAAAGGGCCTACCGCGCCAACAAGGGCTGGGAGAAGTATTGAAGGCCGGCAACACAGTAAATGATTAATTAGAAGGGGTGGCGGTGACAATACATTCAATTTTTACAATGATAGGCTACATAAAAATCTTATGGAAAATAGTTTTCAAAATGAGGTCATATAACGGATTCTGACCCAATATCGGACGTCACCATTGTTGACTTTCAAGAACACTTCTCGTAAGCCGGTTATAGTAGAAGCTTTGATAAAAGATCAAAAAAATTTATTTAAATATTTAAAAATATCTACATTAATAGTCAATGTTGGCTTTCACCAAATAATCCTTTTAAATTCTTAATTTTAAATTTATTTGTAAGAAAATTAATTACGAGAAGGATATTTGTGTTTAAGTAATTTATTATAATATGATTCCATTTACTAATTACAAGATTACTTAACTTTTCATGTGTATAATGAGTAAAACAGACTGGAAAATCCTGATTAGGTATCATTGTTGTTTTGGCAGTAAGGAGTTTTGGCTGGGGTAATAGTATTATTATTATTATTATTATTACTACTACTTCTACTCTGTGTTGATCGTCTCTTATTGTTTGTTATGTACATATTATAGAGACGAACGTACTACGTTTTGAAAGCGAAAATGGTGTAGAGAAATATCCGTCTAGTTTTGGTAGATTCAGCGGAAGTTTGCGATAAAAGCAGGCAACACTCTCTTGAGTCTTTCAACTAAGAAAGTGAATGTTTATTTCCCTTCTCAAAAGAGATACAAAACAATGAAAATGGATTATTTTCGCTACAGTTAACTGTTTTGTTTCAATAAATACAGTACAGTATTTCTGCCTAATATATTATTATTGTCCCATAATTTTCGAAAGTGTTTACTACTCATTATTTTATAACATAATTATAATAACTTTGTTATGATATTCGTTATAATTTAATAAAAAAGCTAATAATTTAATTTTCATTTAAACGTTTTGTATGTTAATTCGCAATTTAACAAAGTTATTTTACGCTAAACTTGAAAAAAATGTATTTTTAACCCTACTTTTTAATGTTATACGTAGAATTCTTAAAAACTGAAAGTTATACAGTTCTGGGACTCATTTTGTTAAATTTCCCAGGTTAGAAACCATAAGAAACTACTAAAATTTCTCCTTATTTTACTTTGTAAGAATTTCAGTATGGCTTTATTTCATTCTTTACCCAGGAATAATGGCGAAATCTTCCGTCAGGCATAACTCTCTAACGAAGCATTTCCGGACCTATGTTTATATGAACTTTATTCGTATTTTTACTTTCTCTTGCCTACCGGTATATGAATATATAGGAAGGAAAGTATTGTTTTCATGTCAATTTTTCGAAATCGACTTTTCACCGGAACCCAAAAAAATGTATTTAGCGGTTGGTCTGTGTGTTTAGCGGTTAGTGATTTTCTGTTTTTTCCATGAAAATTCGTAAAAAAATCGATTTTTTTAAGATTTCAGCCTAAGTATGCATTTTACGACAAAAGTGTCTATAATCAAATTTATAGGTTAGTATAATTGAAGTTTCAAGTTTAAAATTTGTACGATATTCCGTTCTTGAGATATTTTGTTTACGCACACACACACACACACACACACACACACACACACACACGCACACACACACACACAACGCACACACGCGCGCGCACGCGCGCGCGCACACACACACACACACACACACACAGACCAATCGCTTAAAACATGTTTGTTTTTTTTTTGTTTAGGGGGTCTGAAAACGTGTATATCCGGTGAAAACTCAATTTCAAAAAATTGAAATGAAAACATTCCTTCCTATATATTCATATAGGCAAGAGAAAATAAAAATATGTGTGAGATGAATATAAAAAATTACCACGTCCATAGATAAATTTTTGATTAAAAATATTCACCATATAAATCGAATTCAACTATCCGATTATAAACGTTGGGAGTCCTGTCATCTTGTACATGAAAAGAAGCTACCAAATATGAAGTTCTATTGAATTATTAATGTTTAAAGATAAAGATATTTCAAGTCGACTTCATACGAGATTTAAGCTCTAGTCGATTTAAACTAAAAAAAATAGCATTTCGGCTTTTAGGGCTTGCCGTTTTTATGTTTTTCTTTCTTTGCACCTTCACAACAGGTTTTTCGCAAATGTTTGTTGACAAAACGTTACACATACCCATAGAGTCACAAAGAATTTATTAAAGTTTAGATCAGGGTCTTATGGTGATTGCTACCCCAGAATTTTTTTTTAAATTTTCTGAATACAAATAATCTTTTAACTGCATGTTATTTAGCGAAGAAAATTACATAAAAATTTGGTAACACGAAAATTTTCAGGTCGTAACCCCAGGTCGCATGAGAAAACGAAAAACTCAAAGTATCATACATTCAAACCTCAACATTCAAAGTTGAAATTTTGAAATTTTAAACATTAACTTTCATATCTTCAAGTACCAAAATATTTTGATCCACCCAGCCCCTTTGGCGGCCGAACTTCACCTTGTGGCAAATGGTCTGATCCACTTATGAATTCTGATCCACCTACCCCTCTGAGGCCGAGACACGTAAGCAGCGCGAAGCGCTGCTGGAGTGGCGAGTGTTTAAAGATAAAGATATTTCAAGTCGACTTCATACGAGATTTAAGCTCTAGTCGTAAAATTTCGGTTACCTTTAAAGCATTATTATGTAACACTTCTAACTATGTAGAACTTTGAAATATCTCACTTAAAATTTAATTATATCCTTGGTTAACTCAAATCACAAATGTGTGAGTTGAAGCGCTTCTGGCCTAGTAAACAAAGTACAAGTTAACTTTACTCTCATCGGTGCTAACTTTCAATGGGCTACTACTAAATTTACTACCTTGATTACTGAAGTTAAATGGATAAATAAGTATAATTGGTTGTTTTGAAATTATAGCTTTAAGATTGACTTTACGGCAAAAATTTCTTAAGTAAAAGTTAAGGGAGGGGAGACAGTGTTGATGTTTTTGACTGAAAACTTCGATTTTCTGTTTTTACTTGAGGGGTCTAGTATCAAAATCAGCCACATACATTTCAAAACAAAATTTCAAAGAAAGCAAAAAACTGTTTTAATGTACACTACAGTATCTACCATCTTGGTTAATAGTTAAAGTTATAAGTATTAAATCCCACATTATTGTGTATACATACCTATAATAAAATTATGTCTTCATAATCCACGAAAACTAATTTTTTTTCAATGTGGCTGTTTTGAAGCTCATTCGAGGACTTGGATGGTTTTGAAACAAAAGTTTACTGTTTTTTACTTTCTCTTGCCTATATGAATATATAGGAAAGAAAAGTATTGTTTTAATGTAGATTTTTCGAAATTGAGTTTTCACCGGATCTACACGTTTTCAGACCCCCTGAACCCAAAAAAACATGTTTTTAGGGATTGGTGTGTGTGTGAGTCTGTGTGAACAGAATATCTCAAGAACGAAACATCGTACGAACTTGAAAGTTGAAACGAAAGTTAGATACCACGAGAGGACCCGATACGAACATTTTCATCTAAATCGGTCAACCGGAAGTAGTAGTTTATTCGTGTAATTTTCCACTTTTTTGCGAATTTCTCAAAAATGGCTCCTACTATTTTTTTAAAATCAACTTATTTACTAAATTTTTAATGCTCTACAAGATAGGGTAGGCGCCATGTCTGCTGAAATTCTTGGAGAGCCTGTTTTCTTGTAAAAAAATGTTTTTTTAATAAACACTCTGACATAATAACAAAATTAAACGATGGTGTAATAAAATTGTCTTAACATAACTACTTTCATTACAAAACTACATTGTTTTTGATAGATTATAATTTATTTGACCACAGAAGTGCACAAAAGCATCCACTAGCTATTTCTATAAGTATGGAAGTGGCTTGTTTTAAAAATAACTTTAGAATTTCTTTGAGCAATTTCATTGGATATGGAACATTTTGTTGTAGATTCTCCTATTTACTATGTTTATAACATTGAAAACATCTAAAAAAGAACAGAGACAAAAAGAAATTTTGTTGGATGTGGGTGGTTTTGATACTAGACCCCTCACTTTCTCTTGCCTTGTTGTTTAAGTCATCAGCCGAAAGGCTGGTTTGAACCTCTCGAAGTTTTACTTAGTAAAACGAGGAGTGAGGTGGTTTAATATTGCCTTCCTCACTGAGTGAAAAAGTACGCTTATCAGCACGCTGAGTCCTGTGAAAAGCACATATTTTCCACTCTGCAAATGACACTTTCACTTCATTCATCACAGGGTCTGGCTGTATAATGGAATTCATTACTTTCAGAAGAGATAACTCTGATTAGTGTCTTTTACATCTTTATCTCTTCTGTTCTTAAATGATTTAGTCACTTAATTGGCTGACCGTGTGATAAGAAACAGAACTATTTATTTTAGCCCTGTAACTAACAGATTGATTGTAAGTAACTTGAAACTCCACCTGTCTGTTATGGGCAGTTTCTCTTGCCTATATGAATATATAGGAAGGAAAGTATTGTTTTCATGTCGATTTTTCGAAATCAAGTTTTCACCGGATCTACACGTTTTCAGACCCCCTGAACCCAAAAAACATGTTTTAGCGATTGGAAAATTTATGTGTTTATTTTTAATTAACAAAATATGGTTATTTTCGAAGAATTTCGTGCCTTGTCAACAGGGTTTATTACATAACAAATTACTGTATAGGCCTATATTCATCAAATTATACATCTGCTATTTACTTATCACTAAGTATTTTTTATTAATTGTAAGAAAGTTAGCTAAGTGAATTTTAATGTAAATTCTTTTCCTTTCTTCTAATCCATTCTAAATTCCATCACTTGACTCCCCATCTTCTTTACCCGGATCACAATAACTTCAGTCTACTTAAAGAATCGATAACGACTAAATGACGATACGAAACCTAACCTCTATCATAATTAAAAGATCAGATCAAAAGAGAGAAACGGAAATTGATATACAATTTTCTTCCTCCCATCTCTTTAATTCCTAGCTTTATCTCTTCCATTTGTTTCTCTTTCTTTAAAGCTTCCTCATTTAGTCTCACGTCTTTTTGTCTCCGCCTTCTTAACATTTTAGGAAACTCTCAATTATTGTCTGAAATTCCATTTCCTTTCAATTAACTTGTTGTTTATTTATTTTCAAATAATTTTCGTTTTGTATTAGCTCTCTGTTAGCTAACAATGTTTCAATTTCTTTTCACGATTTGATTTCCCCAATAAATGACGAACGATTCATTTAATAAAAAAAAATTATTATTATTACTTTCTCTAGCATATGAATATATAGAAATGAAAGTATTGTTTTCGTGTCGATTTTTTGAAATCGAGTTTTCGCCGGATCTACACGTTTTCAAATTCCCTGAACCCAAAATAGATGTTTTTAGCGATTGGTGTGTGAGTGTGTTCGCGCGCGCGTGTGGGCGTGCGTGTGTGTGTGTGTGAGTGTGTGTGTGTAAACAGAATATCTCAAGAACGGAACATCATATGATGTTCCGTTGAAATTGAAACTTAAGTTAAATACCACTAGAGGACCCGACACGAACATTTTCAAGAAAATCGGTCAACAGAGGAAGTAGTAGTTCATTCGTGTCATTTTTCACTTTTTTTCAAGTTAATCAGAAACGGCTCCTACGATTTTTTTTAAATCGCCTCATTTACTAAATTCTTCATGCTCTACATGATAGGGTAGGCGCTATGTCTGCTGAAATTCTTGGTAAGGCTGTTTTCTCGTAAAAAATTGTTTGTCTCTTCTTCATATCAATTTCTATATTCGAGTAAATTTCCACGACTTGATTCTTCTGTAACCTGTATCGATCCTCTGTTTTTCTCGGTCCAAGAATTTTCCTCTCTTCCTTTTTAATTTCTTCTACTTCTGTTTTTCGGTTCATCGCCTAAGTTTTACTTGCATATATAGCTGCTGGTTTAATCACAGTGTTATAGTGCCGAATTTTAGTTTGTCATGAGAGGATTTTTTATTGTAGAGATGCTGCACTAGTCCCAGAGTTTTCCTGATCTTTAGTAATGGCTCTAGTTGGGAGAATCTTTAAGAACCAATTGCCTCAATAATCTCGCCTAGATATTTAAAGCGTGACACTCTCTTAATTTCCCCATACTTAGTTTGCAGTGTAGGGATTTCATCTTTGTTACTTATGAAGACCGTTTTTTGGAATGAAATTTGGAGACCAACCCTCTCAGCGCTTTCCTTAAGGACTTCCACTTGTCTTACTGCTTGTTCCTGTGTTTGAGCTATTATTGCTAGTTGTTATTGTTTAGGTCATCAGCCAAAAGGCTGGTTTGAACCTGCAGAGGTTTTACAAAGGAAAACGAGGAGTTAGGTGTTTTAACTTGCCTTCCTTACTGAATGGAAAAGTACGCTTATCAGCATGCCGAGCCCTCTGAAAAGCACATAATTTTCCACTCTCCAAATGACACCTTCCTTCATTCACCACAGGATCTGGCTGTATAATGAAATTCATTACTTTCAGAGTAGATAACTCTGATTAGTGTATTTTACACCTCTGCCTCTTCTGTTCTTAAATGATTTAGTCATTTAATTGGCTAACTGATTATTGCTAGATCATCAGCAAAAGCCAAATACGGGATTTCCTAGTTATTATTATTATTTTTAGTTTATTTTAAGTCACATCGACATCTTTAATATTAATGACTAATTAAAGTTGAGGAACGGTGGAATGGAAATTGTTATAATTTTTCCAGACCCTGGCTGGGAATTGAATACGGGATCTCCACTTTGCAGCGTATTAAGCTAACAAGTGGGCCACGGAGGCGGCCAAAGTATTATTTTGTTTTGTTTTTTAACACCATTTAAATTTTTTTATAACCGCCTCCGTGGCGTAGTGGTTAGCGCGCTAGCCTACTAAGCGGAGGTCCCGGGTTCGATTACCGGCCAGGGTCTGGAAATTTTCACAAGTCAAAACCCACCATTACATATTCCACAGTAGTCGCTAATGACCGAGCTGTTGATGTGACTTTAAATAAACTAAAAAAAGTTCGTGTATATTGAGTAGGCCTAAATATTAATTTACTGATTTACTATTTACTATATTAACTTAATATTAAGTTCGTACTCTGTGTAAATATTAATTTTATAACTACCGCAAGTAGTAATTACACATCAATCATCTTTCTACCTTTAATTTGTATAGAACGGTCGCTGAGTACTTTTCTACTGATGTTAGTGTAATTACATTATTTCATAACTGTTTACTAAAAGTTAATCATATCCGATTATAAATTTTATCAGAACAAAATAAAAAAACCATTAATACTAAAAGTTACAGTTTACAAAATCCTACTAATGCCCGTACAGACATATGGATTACAACTTTTCGGCAGTACAAAACCTAATTTAAAAATGAATTCAACCTTTTTATATAAAAAACTTTGCCGTATTGCTAATGCACTGTAGGCCTACTACTTCTCCATTTTAAATTTACAGAACGGCCTGGAATTCTCATTCGTAGTAGATAAAAACAAACATACATATTTTCAAAAGATGCTATCAAAACTGTATATCATGATACAAAATATTTTTGATAATTCTATGAAGTTGCGTTCATTTATTTTGAATGAATGATAATTTTATTTAATATTGTAAATGCAAAGTGATAATGGTTACATTGGTGATTCTTTACGAACATGAAAATAGAAAGTTTTTTACAACAGAAAAATCTACAATCTATTCACCGTTAAACAATAAATATACAATATGATATATTAAATTAGCAATAATTGGTTGACCTATGTGTCTTAAATAATGGATTTACCCATAGATGCACCTTCTCTGAAGTATGTGCCACTTATTTATGAGTCTTGTGTTTTTGTCGTGATCTCCTCAGTGTTTCTATGTTAACCCTTTATATAAGGCAGTAAGTAGGCTACTACGGTGAAAAATATAAATGTTGTAAAATGTTAAATTTTACTTTATAGGGACTTAAATAATGTATTTCTAGTGCCAGAACAGTAAGATATTTTTTTTTACTTTCTCTTGCCTATATGAATATATAGGAATAAAAGTATTGTTTTCACGTCGATTTTTCGAAATCGAGTTTTCACCGGATCTGCACGTTTTCAGACCCCCTGAACCCAAAAAACATGTTTTTAGCGATTGGTCTGTATGTGTGTCTCTGTGTGTGTGAACAGAATATCTCAAGAACGGAACATCGTACAAACTTGAAATTCAGAACTTAAGTTACATACCACTACCGGACCCGACACGAACGTTTTCATCAAAATCGGTCAACCGGAAGTAGTAGTTTATTCGTGTAATTTTTCACTTTTTTGCGATTTTCTGAAAAACTGGTTCTACGATTTTTTTTAAAAATCGCCTGGTTTACTCATTTTTTATGCTTTACAAGATAGGGTAGGCACCATGTTTGCTGAAATTCTCGGTGAGGCTGTTTTTACGTAAATCAATTTATTTTGTAAGATTACGGCTTTAATATGCATTTAAGCGTAAAAATGTATATGATAAAAGTTTTAGAGAATTTAAAAATCTACAACTTTTATTTCAAACATGTTTTTGGATAACGCTTAGTTTAGCAGTGATTAGCGGTTTTCTGTTTTTTTCTCACGAAAACGTGTGAAAAATCGATTTTTTTAATATTTCGGCCTTAGAATGCATTTTACGACAAAAGTGTATATATTTAATTTCATAGGAAATAAAAATATCTACAACTTTTATTTAAAGCTTTTTTCTCTACAGAGCCTAGTTTAGCGTGAAAGAGTGATTTTCCGTATTTTTAAGCCAAACTGAGTTAGATTTTCATTTTGCGTCTTCATTCATGATTAAAATAAGGTTATGTTTTTGAGGTTAGTTTTTTGTTTATTTCTAATGTTTTATTGCTAATTTTAGGTTCATTGTTAATTATTCACATTGGCAAGAGAAAGTTGTGTAAGTGTTTCACACCAGATTTTTTATCAATGTTAAGCCCTGGTAGGTATACTTACCGTGGAACGTTTATTGAAATGGGAATCACATAATGTTTAATGATAAGAATGCTTATTAAAAACCCTTGTAGTACTTTACAGGGTGGCCCATATTTCGGTCCCCATGAGATGGGACATTTCATTTTGATAAGTTGGTAATAGCGCAATGTTGGCAGCATCACATTCAACATTTATTGGTTGTCTGTAACAGTGGCTAGTGTGAAATACGTCTCCGTTTAGTTACTATTTTTTCCTTCGTAACGGTACTTTTAAAATATTTGAACAACGAGTTTAAATTCCAAAGTTGAAGAATGGATTCGTCGTCGTAGTACAATCAAATGGCCTGGGCGCTCGCCTGACTTAACGTCATGTGATTTTGAAATTGCGTTTTGCTATGTAAATGATGATAAAATGTTACTGTTGAAAATTTGTGAATCAGTTTTTAAGTCGCTGTATAAAGTGTATAGAGAATCATGGTGAACATTTTGAACACTTGCTATAACATTTTAAAGGCAATATATATGTATAATTCATATAAAAATTTTTTTGTCTCTAGGTAGGTTTCTTATTTCATTAAGCTTTCTTCCGATTTCCGTAAATATTGGGGAACCGACATATGGGCTACTCTGTATAACCAAAAAATTTGTAGAATAGCTTATCTTAACTTTATATTAGCATGAATGCCTACTGTCTCGTAAAAGACTCGAAACTTCTAAGCACTGTACAAAAGTTATAACAAAACAACATGGTAGCATTCGCTGGTATGAATCCTTACCATATTCGTGCAACTCACGAAGCAAATGGTCGCTGCGCGTTAATTTCAATATGTTGATAGCCTACTTTCCAGAAAACATCTATAAAACCATAAAATGCCAATAAGGTTCAACTTCATAGCTCACTCTTAAATAAAATCGTCCTTATTTCCAGTGGTAAGTATACTTATCAAAGGGTTAACTAGAAAATTCACCGCTAAAAAATTTGATGATTTTATAATTTCCATGTGATATGTTGATGATAATTTTAATATTTCGTCTTTTACTGTTGGTATGTTTAAATCTGTAAGAAGTTATAATTTTGTTAGAGATCTACTTTTGTAATTGTGTAAAAGTTTTGAGAATTGTAGATTAGTATCTGAGAGTAATTTCTACATTGAAATTACTGGTAGTTCACTAAAGCTGAATCCCATATGTCCGTAGGACCTCAAAATAAGCCCAAACTGTACACAAGAGTTTTTTTTAAAGAAACTTTCGATCTATCATCCAGTAAAGTTGTTTAAATTTGATATTGAGTTGCTTTCTTTAAAGATGTACGTGTATGTGTGTTCTCCATGTACATTTCTGCCGTCCTAAGTTTGCTCCTACTGTAAACAAACCAAAGCCAGCTACTACAGGGTGCGCGCTAGGGTCCACGACTTTATGGATGTCGTATTCCGATTAAGTTAACTATGTTTTAAATTATAAGTACTTAAAATATCAGTCATTTACATATAACAATTTCATTTATAAAAATACTTTTAAAAGTATTTTGTATTTAAATACTTTTGAGAGTATTTTGTTGTTACTTTTTAATCAGAGTGTACACATTTTCATATTAAGCGCATGCTCAGTGACGTCATTATTTGTTGACAGTAGGAGCAAACTAAAAAAGGCTGGACTTTAAGACGTTTATCCTAAATGCAGCTGAGAATCAAAACTGAATTATAACAATGTAATACAACCATGAGGTTTACAAACTTCATTATCTAAATGATGATAGATGTACTAGTGTATTCATTTTTTCGAACAGTAAATAATAATAATGATAATAAAAACCTCATTTCCATATTTTTTACAATAGTAACCATAAGCATTCTTACCTCAAGCTGTACATTCTTACCTGAAGCTATTTACTATACACGATGTACGAGGTGGAGGAAATTGACCTACCCAACTATGGCTAAAAGCCATGTCTCAGGGTAGGTGTTCTCTTCTTTTATTTAGTAACTGTACAAGTGAGATTCAAAACTTAGTTTGGGCTTAAACCATGACAATTCAAAAAATTATACGATTTCTAAAAAAGTAGTAAAATTTAATATATCGAATTAACTAAACATACATAGGAATTTAAGAACATGCAAACAAAAATACAATTAGTTAAAAACTACAAACTAAAAATATAATAAAATAAAAAATCTAATGAACCAACGTTACACTTGCTTATATTTTGATTTAATAGATTTTATGCTGCATTTCTTCTGAAGCGTTATTTGTTTTTTTAATTTTACGATTTCTTTACAAGGCTAAAATAAAATAGTTCTGTTTCTTATCACATGGTCAGCCAATTAAATGACTGAATCATTTACGAACAGAAGAGGTAGAGGTGTCAAAAACACTAATCAGAGTTATCTCCTCTGAAAGTAATGAATTTCATTATATTGCCAGACCCGGTTGTGAATGAAGTGAAGTTGTCATTTGCAGAGTGGAAAATGTGTGCTTTTCAGCAGGCCGGCATACTGATAATCGTACTTTTCCACTCAGTGAGGAAGGCTAATGTAAACCACCTCACTCCTCGTTTTACTTAGTAAAACATCTACCAAACCAGCCTTTCGGCTGATGACCTAAACAACAACACATTTTACGATAGAGGTAAATTCGTCGCCGCGAGTCAGCCGTTTAACTGCTGATTTTTGGAGGCGAAGGTTCCTAGTTCAAATCCTAGTAAAGGTAGTTAATTTTATACGGATTTGAATACTAGAAAGTGGTTACAAGTGTACTTTGATGGTTGGGGTTAAATTAACCATACTCTTTTAGGAATGGTCGGCCTGGGCCTGTACAAGACTACACCTAATTTACAATTATAATCCTTATCTCATTGGGTCAGTGTTTGTTTATTGTTTTGAATTGTTCAGATTGCAACGTACACACATTAGGGATAAAAAAATTATAGAGGTAAATTTGGGAATGTATTTTGTTTGTATTTGTAGTATTCTATTTATATCGGTATAGTATAAAATTATATATTGTAGTTACTGACCTTTTTTGTAACAAGTAACTTTGCTAAAAATATAGATGAAAATTTTGATTGATTGATTGATTATTGCACAATTTAAAATAAAGAATTAAATTTAAAAAAATTTATTAAAGATTTTTTCCGGAAGTTTTCTTTGACCTCCTGTATATTAGATTGAATATGAGAAAGTAAAAACGGTAATGTTAGGTACATGTTATGTTAAATATAAGAAAATGTGGATCTTTTGTATTTTAAACAGATTCAAAATAAAACAAGAATTATAATGCAGCTTACATTTCAGCGGGTGAAATAATATTGTAAAAGCATCAGTTTATAATACGAGCTTCTGTATTGTTAAAATAGAACACATACAATCATTTATAAAATTGAATTCCCTATTCAGTTTATATTAATGGTAGCTTATGAAGGGGTATGAGTTTAAAAAGAAAACCGAGAGAAATAGAACTCTTGTTTTCAAATAATTGCCTTTCGGTGCCCTCCTAAAACTCTTCATCTTTCTAGCCCCAATTTGGCAGAAAGCCCGCACATTCGCTACCATCCCAACAGACCTATCTAGTTTAGACCGTCACAACACAATGCTTTCTCACAGAATATTGTTCTTACAATCAATATTTGGTGTGGTTTCTTGAGACAGCTTTGAAATCCGAGTAACTTTCACTATAGTAAAGACCGACTAACCTCCATCCGTCTTTCTTTCTGTCTACTACATATATATATTTATGTGTATCTCGGTCCTTCTTATCTTACTTTCATCTCTCTCAACTTTAATGGGTCGTCTCAGATCTCCGGAAAAAGCCGAAGAAATCCGCTTGGTTCAACTTTAAATTTTAGAGAGATTTTCAGTTAATGGAACTCTCGTATGAAGAGATCAATATCCGCCGCTACGCCACAGCTGCTTTCTTATTCCCACTCTGTTTTATTTCTATGTAGAGTAAAATGTAAAAACACAGACACACACTCTCAAAAACCATTTCCTCATTTCTTTATCGTTAAGTTGTATTCTTTATGTACTATATATATTATAGTATGCGATACCGTACATAATTTTCTAGCACTTTCACGAAAGACTGAATAAAGTGTAACGTAAAAATAACGAGGAAGACACTTTTGTTTTATTTCGTTCGAATAAATTACTTTTTACTCTTTTTTTTATTACTTGGAAGAAGTACACGTAATCGATTAAGTTTCATGTCATCAACGAGGTGAATGTTTTTTTTTCACTTGCTGAAATTAAAAATATTTCCCTGATCATCCAGTGTTCAAATGTCTTGTATATAATTAACGTTTTTATTGAAATAATCTGTATGAACTTTCGATGCTTGCCAGTGATAAAGTTTTCCCCAGGCCGAGTTACGAGCCCTGCGCTGGGTAGTCCAGTGGTAGGGTTGCCACCTTAGAGCCTCTAGATGGGCCCTGGGTTTCTTTGGAGACCCACTTCCTTGGTTCGTCCGCCCTTTCCACCGTTGGGAAAATTCCTCCTCCGCCTTCAAGACCGTTGACCATTCTCAGGGCTCAATATGCCCTGGATTATATTTTGGTTGATTCTGTAGGCTATTCCGCCCTCCACACCGTTCGGAATCTTCCATCTCCGCCGTGAAGACCGTTGACCAGTTTTCACCTAGTTGATCCGCGGGTACTTATTTGGCTATGTCTTATTCGTACCTGCCTGCATATCTATAGGACGTTCCCTATCAGCCATTGAGACGTGCCGTATCGGGGTTGATGCCCCCCATCTCAGTGTCCTACACAAGGTCCAACCATTTACTTCACAAGCCAGCTCACAGACTTCCTCTACGAGCAAAGATAAACCTAGAGGAAAACGAGGCTTGGGAAGACCTAAAAAGAGATGGATGATGGAACAGGCCATTGTGCCTAATCTTTTATAGATGATGATGATGATCTATATGAAACCAGAATATCGACTGTTTCAATTTTTATCTTATCATGAAATGATCAGAACTACAGTATCTAGAACCTTGAAATTGTGTTTTATGAATGCCATTTGCGCTGTAGGTGATGGTTAAAAATGGATTTTCAGAGTGGAAAATGGATTTTCGCTTGTTTCACCAGGTGCTCCTCCGTGATTGGGTTACGTCTGACACTTTCGGCTTGATGTTGCCACAATTTTATTGCAATGTAAGCACAAATTTGTCGCAATTCTTGTTGTGTGTGAACTGCCCTTTTTTATTTGTTTTGTCTTTAATAATTTTATTTGCAACTATATACTAAGATACAACGAGCAAATTTGATGAAGTTAAAGAAAGAATAAGAAGAAAAAATGAAAAAGGACCGTGATACCCATTGGTATACGTTCTATGAGATAAGGTTCATGATAAATAACAACATTACAAAAAAAAGAAGAAAGAAAAATAAAATAAATCACTTTATAGAAGATCTCGGGCCTAATGACGTTTCAGTCTGCGTTGCGGATTCCCTGGTAGTGATGCATCCAATAGTTTAGTGATCAATTCGTTGGGGTGATCATGCAATTTTAAGTGAAAAACACTGTAGCCGGACTTAAATACTTCACTTATAAACGGAATATTAAAGTCATCATGAAGAATTTTTTTGCTGACATAAAAAGGTGCGGAGGTGATTAAACGTAGGAATTTTGACTGAAAGGCTTGTAAATTTTGTAGGTTGCTCGGATTAGCTGTGTAATAAATTTGTAGCCCATAGGTCCATATTGGTTTAAAATAAACTTTGTAAAGTAAAAGTTTAGATTTTAGAGTCAGTGAAGAGCGGCGTCCAAGTAGTCGGAATAGTTCTTTCAGTTTGGAGTTCAAAGTCAGTCCTTTGGTTTTTATATGAGTTGCCCACGTGAGTCTCTTGTCAAGGTAAAGTCCAAGGCATTTAACTTTTTGTCGTTGTGTTATCCGTTTATTGTCGAGGAATAATTGAGGCCATTCGCCTTTCCGGAAAGAAAAGGTGACGTGCACTGATTTTGAAGTGTTTAATTGGATCCTCCAGATTTTTAAACAATAATTTAAGAAGAAAAGAACTGCCTTTTCAATCTTACTTTTTACAGAAGAAAGAAAAAATAAATTATCTGAGTGCAAGATAAAAAAAACTTAATATTATTTTTAACTGAATTACAAGAGTTGAAAATTGAACTAAAATATTAATATCCTGTAAAAGAACTGTTCCGAGTTAATTATCTTTTCAATCTTATCTACGTTCCAAATCTTAACAGTGTTAATAGCAATATCAAGTAAGTGAAATTAGAACAAGAACAACGATGGAATAATTGAAATTTTTGACGAGAACAATAAGAAAGGTAGATGAGTAGAAAGAGTAAACGAAAGGAGACCTGAAAGAAATAAGTTTCTGCCTGCTTGACTCGCTGTCTTGTTTATTTATTTCATAGCACTCTCTGTGCATAGTCTTTCCTTTTCCACTTACAACCATGTTGTACCAAGTATAAAATAGAGAAAATAGGGTGCTGGCACATGCTTACCAAGAATGTGACTGTCTCGCTACACCAATTACCATTAATGTCCCCTCCCTTATCTTCACGTTTTCTCGTAGTTTTAGCAATGTGTTTATTTCCACCGACCTATTAGACAGTACCTCAGCAGTAAAGCTTTAAACAGATACGATACAACAGTTCTACTCTACATATTATGTTAGAGGAACTGAGCTTTTTAATAACAGACTGCATTGTTCCCAGCTCCTTTAAATTGTTGTGTCATTCTTAACCTTACTGCTTACTCTAATGTTAACCAGGTGAAATTTATTTCATAGTTTATACTATTAGAAAAAATACTTTTTACCTCTTTTAGATTTATTATAAGTTTAAAAATGTTTTGGTAATATAGTTCAGTCGTTTTTAATTTGTTAAGTACGTTACGTTTTAGTTACGTAGTTAGGTGGAGTGTCAAATTATTTACACTCAATGTGTTCGCTGCAGGGCTAAAATAAATAGTTCTGTTTTTTATTGCATGGACAGCCAATTAAACGACTGAATCATTTAAGAACAGAAGAGGTAGAGGTGTAAAAGACACTAATCAGAGTTATCTCCTCTGAAAGTATTGAATTTCATTAAGTTATATAGCCTGACCCTGTGGTGAATGAAGTGAAGGTGTCATTTATACAGAGTGAAAAATATGTGCTTTTCCGAGGGCCCGGCATGCTGATAAGCGTACTTTTCTATTGAGTGAGGACGGCAATAGTAAACCACCTTACTCCTTGTTTTACTTAGTAAAACCTCACAGTTTCAAACCAGTCTTTCGGTTGATGACCTGAACATATTTGAATTATTGATTGGTAAATTCATAACTATGTGATATTTTTTAAACTTTTAGATATATTTCATTTATTCCAAAGTTTTAAACACGTTTTTTTAAAGAGGAAAGATAATTTGAAGCCGCTGAGCACATAAAATTAACATTTTGTAAATAATACGCTGTAATGTGATTGGTTCAACGAATGGTTATCTGCCAAATTTGTTGTACGCATGAGATACTTTAGAGATTAGAAGTTAAATTAAGTTTGTATGTATTTATATTTATTTCCCTCTACTTTAGATACTTTAGAGGTTAGAAGTTAAATTAAGTTTGTATGTATTTATATTTATTTCCCGGTTAATAGAAGAGTTAAATCTACGGGTTTGAAGTATAAATATATACATATAATTATAAAACCGATTTGTACGGGTACGTGTGTTACAACGTTTTTAATAAACACTGAAAAGTTATAATATTGATTTATTCGGAATCGCGTGTTCATATTTCAGAAAAATTTGGTCTAATATGTATTATTTTACTTGAATAGACTGGGAAAAATAAAATGGTTCAATTATTTCTTTCTTACAATGAATCGGGTACCGTATTGGTAGTTTGATAAATGGAGAGACAACCAGATGGACTCTCGCCAAAAACAATGGAAATTTGAGTACCTCTAAAATTGAAAATAAATGAAAAACTGTTTCCATTAGTAACTTTCTTTCTTCTCACACGGTTTTTCTTTCAATAAACCACTTATGGTGAGTCAATGATCATATTTTGTTTTTTATTGTCGCTATTTTAAAAATAGTTTGAACTTAGTGTGTGTATAATGTCTTACTGTTAAAAAATAAAATGGTATAAATCCTATCTCAAATAAATTTTTTAATATCAACCGCCCACCAAATAAAAATATTAGAAATTCGTAATTTACGTCAAAAATAAAAACCAAAACCGTGTTATGAGATACGTAGCCATTCTCAGTGTTCTTTGTGTAACAGTTGTCTGAAAGTTTATTTTTACTTTCTCTCACCTATACGAATATATAGGAAGGAAAGTATTGTATTCATGTCGATGTTTCGAAATTGACTTTTCACCTGATATACAGGTTTTCAGAACCCCCGAACCCAAAAAAAGGTTTTTAGCGATTGGTGTGTGTGTGTTTGTGTGTGTGAACAAAATATCTCAAGGACGAAACATTGTATGAAGTTGAAACTTGAAATTTAAGTTAGGTATCACTAGAGGACCCAACACGAACATTTTCATCAAAATTGGTCAAACCGGAAGTATTAATTTATTTGTGTCAGTTTTCACCTTTTTGCGATCTTCTCAAAAACAGCTCTACGATTTTTTTAAAATCACTCATTTACTACATTTTTTATGCTCTAAAAGATAAAGGCGTCATGTCTGCTGAAATTCTTGGAGAGGCTGTGCTCTTGTAGAAAAAGTATGTTTTTTTAAGATTGCGGCTTTAATATGCATTTTAAGGCAAAAATGTGTATATAATATTGAAGTTGTAGAAAATTGAAAAACCTACAACTTTTATTTCAAACATTTTTTATATAACGCTTACTTTAACGGTACTTACTAGTTATTTTTTCATGAAAATCTGTAAAAAAAATGCACTTTGTTAAGATTGCTGATTTAGTATACATTTCACGACAAAATTTTATTAATAAAATTTATAGGAAATTAAAAGATCCACAACTTTTATTTTAAGTATTTTTCTCTTCAGAGCCTAGTTTAGCGTGAAAGAGTGATTTTTCTTATTATTCAAACTAAGGTTGGTTTTAATTTTCCATCTTTCACTTATGATTAAAATTAGGTTAAATTTTTTTGTTTATCTCTAATGTTTTATTATTAATATTAAGTTATATTGTTCATTATTTGCATTGGCAAGAGAAAGTTGTGTGATTTTTTCATACCAGATTTTTTTATTTTATAAAAAATCACTGCAACATCTTAGAACATTAGGGTTTAATTTGTTAAAATATCCAGAACCTAGCCGGTAATCAAATCTGAAACCTTTACAATCTAGCGGACTAATCACCCCGGGGTGTTTTACCCATTTAATCGTGATTTTTAAACAAAAGCAATCTTGTATTAACTACCGTCAGTTAAGATAAAAATAATTTTAAACACAAAATGATACATGAAAGTAAACAATACGCACAACCGTTTTTTGTTTTCAGCTATTTTAACGCAGTTTTAACAACAGAAACTTTTCAGACATACTGTGGTTTTATAATAAATTGAGTACAAAATTGTCATTCGTGCAACTCCTTTCCCTTCAAATTATGACATCAGATAAAAATTTTACAATAATTAGTCGTGTGTATACGTTTTTATCTTCTATGATGTATGAAGCAAAATTTCCTATTTGTATTATTTAGGCCTACATTTTAATGCGTCACGTGAAGCACGCAATTTTTGTTGTAATTGTTGAATTTTATTATTTTGAGCAAAGACAAACCTGCTGTGTTATATTTACATATACTCGGTGCATTTAATTATTTTTCTTGCAGTGCATGAAAATAAAGTCGATAGTGACTTCTGTACATGACGTGTACATTCGCATTTTGTAAGTAATAAATTTAACGTTTATTATTACTGCAGTAGCGTACGCACTCGGAAAAAAATTTTTTGTTAGTATTTTCATGTTAATATTGTGTTATACTAATAAAATTATCAACAAAGAACCTTTCTACTATGATCAGGGACACGTCATGAGTATTAAATTTTGAGATTTATATTTTAGTAACAATTTTTTTATACTTACAGCTACGATACAATCTCTTCCTTTTTTTTGAACAATAAGAAATTTACGTGGTAAAGAAAGTAAAAAACTAAAGGAAATCAAACATCGTTCTTTGACCTGAAAAAATCTTGTGTGAAACACTCACACTAATTTCTCTTGTCAATGCAAATAATGAACAATATATACCTATATAATAATTATACCTATAATAATAATAATAATAATAATAATAACAATAATAATAATAATAATATAACATTATATTATTTTATATTTACATTAGTAATAAAACGTTTAAAATAAACAAAAACTAACCTCAAAAAACATAACCTTATTTTATTGACGAGTGAATGATGCAAAAAAAAGCCACAACATCAGTTTGGCTTAATATTACGGAAAATCACTATTTCATGCTAAACTAGGCTTTGTTGAGAAAATACTCTAAATAAAAGTTGTTGATCTTTTAATTTCTTATAAATTTGTTTCCATATACACTTTCGTCGTAAAATAAATATTAAGGCCGAAATCTTAAAAAATCCATTGTTTTACAGATTTTCGTGAAAAATAAATAGAAAATCACTAATTACCGCTAACCGAAGCATTACACAAAAAAACATGTAGATCCGGTGAAATCTCTATTTCGAAAAATCGACATGAAAATAATACTTTCCTTTCTATATATTCATATAGGCAAGAGAAAGAAAAAAAAGAACTAAGTATTTTTCCAAATGAAGTTAAGGGGAATGTAGTCCTCAGAAAAACAATATCTCGGCTGAGGGATCTTGAGGATCTATTTTGTTAAGTTTACTATCAAACGATTATTTTGTTTAGGTCATCATCCGAAACGCTGGTTTGAATCTCTAGAAGCTTTACTAAGTAAACCGAGAAGTAAGGTGGTTATTTAGGCTTCCTCACTGAGTGGAAGAGTATGCTTATCAGCATATCAAGCCCTCTGAAAAGCATTTACTTCCCACCCTGCCAACGACAGATTCACTTCATTAACCTCAGGGTCTGGCTGTATAATGATGAAATTCATTACTCTTAGTGAAGATAAATCTGACTAAAGTCTTTTACACCTCTACCTCTTGTGTTTTTAGATACTTCAGTCTTATAATTGGCTGACCATGTAACAAGAAATAGAACTATTTTTTGTAGCCCTGGAATTAGCAGATTCAGTACAAATAAATTAACCCTTTCAGTACTAACGTCCGTAAAACAGGACGTCAATATATTTTACGTAAATATATCATCCGGTTTACCGGACGTCCATAAGTTATCCGTAAACTGCCAACGTCCGGATAACCGAACATTTACAAAAAAAATTTAAACAGAAATTGATGGAATAATGTATTTTGAAACCGCTTCCATGGCGTAGTGACTAGCGCGCTAGCCTACAGGTATAAAGCGAGAGGTCCCGGCTAGGGTCTGGCAATTTTAACACGTTAAAACCACCGTTAAGGTACCAAAACCCACAGTAGTTGGTAATGACCAAGCTGTCGATGTGACTTTAAATAAAATAAAAAAAACTATTTTGAATATTTTTACTGTTATATACTTTCCATTTTTTATGAACACAATAAAAAATAATTTTTAACAGGACAATTTTTTTCCTGTAACGTTGAATGGCAGGCTTACGCCTGCAAGTTTTCGAAATGAAGGCTGGCACTTTTTGGGACCTATTCCGTTATTTCACATCATCAAAAGATCGTGTGAATTCATCTTTAGGCTACTGTTCGACCCAGCTATCGCCAACACGTGCTCAGTACTGTCGACCAGCAATCGCCTGTTTCTTTTATTTTCGATTGTTTTCATTTTTATTTTATTTTTTGTTGTTTTTTCCTTTCTTCTTTTACAAGTTTCACAAATTATTTACAAGCTTTATTTTATAAATTACAAAACATTCAAATTCAAAAATACAGAAAATAATACAAATTTATTAAAAATTATATTTTCACACCATTTAATTGATGCGTGCTCTGCACAAACTGTATTTGAAGAGAATGATAGTTCGATAATCTAACTTCGTATTATTTAAAAATGTGTCGCTTCTTAGAGGTTTACTAATACTGCAGGTTGCTTTATTACACACCCAACGATTTTGGCAAGTGGTGTTCAGTATCATATCGTATCCATTTAAGGGGACAGGGCATCCCTATACCTTTACATGTTAACGTTAGGAACATTTTCTCAAAAACTGTAAGGGCTATCATTGTCAAATTTTTACCACGGTTAATTAGTATGTTTTACACTCTGGGTTTTTTCACACAAATATCATCAATAGATCCTGAGAACAAAATTTTCCTCAACGTAGATTGAAATTTTTAAAAATCGTCTTTTACCTTTAAAAAAAATACATTAAAAGTTGTTTTATGACTTTGAAAAAAACTCCCAACATGTAAAGTTATTGTAAAAACTTGCTGGCAAAGTTTCATTTAAATTGATCCAGCAGTTTCTGGGAAAATGTTCCTACGTGCCAAAAAATGTAATTTTCGGGAAACGCGAAAAAACTAAAACAAACACTATATTTTACTATATTTTAGAACTATGTGGAAATACTCTATTTTAGAACGCTACCAAGCAGCTAGTATTGCCAACGTAGACAACAGAAATTATTGTACAATTTTTTAAAAAATCAAACATTTTTCTTATTTGGTCCAAAAGTTATACCGATAAAGTGGTGTTCGTTTTCTTTTACGGGGTCCTCGAAGACTGGTGAAATTTCTGGTGTAGCAGTAAATAAAAAAATAAATAATAAATATAATTTTGCTTCCTATACCCATAAGTTATATATCAAACTGTTCAGAAAGAGTTAAATTTTCATTTAAGAAAATATAAAACCATTGAAAAAAAATGTTTTCCTTGCCCTGACCCTTAAACAAATACATAAATTATGCAATATTCCTTTCTCTTGAAGGAAACGTATAGCTGTTTCCTTAGTAGAAATAATAGAGCCAATTTCAAAAGATTTATTATGTATTGAACAGAACACGTGCAAAGCAAACAACCAACTATGTGTATTAATAAACGTGCAAACAATATCTACAATTAATTATAGTGAGTGGGAATCATCAGTAATAATAGTAAAGATGCGTTCACACGAGACGATTTTAAGGTTACAGATAATGTGATATGAAATAACGGAATACGTCCACTTTTTGGTACATCTTCATTCAAATTAAATGGCACTTTACATCAAACTTTTAAATATTGTTTTGGAACTGAAAGGGTTAACTCTCCACCTGCTAGCTATGGGTAAGCGAACAATTTTACTACCACAAAAATGTAAGATACAAAATTATAAATTCAAACGGAACTTAAATGTCAATTAATTTTATAAATAGATACACGATTCACACAAATATTAAAGTCATGATTATCTGATTTTTCCCCCACTTTTATTTTTCTACAACATGATTTAAATGAACCTTTTATTCACAGCCCTACATGTATTTAATATATTGACTATAGCAGGAGGAAAAATAAATGAATTTTATATCTTGCTTCGGTGTAATTTTGTTACTTACGCTTATTAAAAGCATTAATTTTAATTAATTATTATACTTTGAAATTTATGTGGTCGGAAAAATAAGTCATGTGGAAATTACAGTCGTAAACTGGGAAAACGAGAACGAGAAAATACGTGATGGAAAGAGATAATGAATCGGACGTTGCTATTCCGTAGGAATTTCATATGACTGTAGAAATGAGGTGAAAAAAAGAGCAGGCAGTACTCATATCTCCTGTCATCATAACTGATGTAGTATCTTACCTCCAGATATTATTACAGGGTTATTACAGATTACGGCCGACGCAAAATTAGTTTTCCTTCAATTTGCATTTTATTATATCTTGTGTCATAAATTTTGGATTAAATGATCATATTCAATAAAAATTGGTGTAAAACACTAACACGAATTTCTCTTGCCAGTGCAAATAATGAACAATGTAACTTAACATTAATAATAAAACATTAGAAATAAACAAAAAACTAACCTCAAAAAACATAACCTTATTTTAATCATGAGTGTATGATGCGAAATGAAAATCAACGTCAGTTTAGCTTAAAAATACAGAAAATCACTCTTTCACGCTAAACTAGGCTCTATAGAAAAAAAGGCTCTAAATACAAGTTGTAGATCTTTTAATTTCCTTTAAATTTGATTATATTTATACCCTTTTTTCGTAAAATGCATACTAAGGCTGAAATATTTAAAAAAATCGATTTTTTACATATTTTCGTGAAAAAACGGAAAATCATTTATTACCGCTAAAGTAAGCGTTATACAAAAAAATGTTTGAAATAAATGTTGTAGGATTGTAAATTCTCTACATCAATTTGTTGTATACATTTTTGCGTTAAAATACATATTAAAGCCGCAAATTTTAAAAGACATAATTTTTTTCTACGAGAGAACAGCCTCCCCAAGAATTTCACTAGACATGACGTCTACCCTATCTTGTAGAGTATAAAAAATTTAGTAAATGAGGCGATTTTTAAAAAAATCGTAGGAGCCGTTTTTGAGAAAATCGCAAATATGTGAAAAATGACACTACTGCTTCCGGTTGTTCGATTTTGATGAAAATGTTCGTGTCGAGTCCAGTAGTAGTATCTAACTTAAGTTTTAAGTTTCAAGTTCGTACAATTTTCCGTTCTTGAGATATTCTGTTCACACACACACACAGACCAATCGCGAAAAACATGCTTTTATTGGGTTAAGGGGGTCTGAAATCATGTAAAACCGGTGAAAACTCGATTTCAAAAAATCGACATGAAAACAATAGCCTACTTTTCTTCCTATATATTCATATAGGCAAGAGAAAGTAAAAATCTGGTGTGAACCACTCGCACGAATTTCTCTTGCTAATGCAAATAATGACCAATATAACCTAACGTTAGTAATAAAACAATAAAAAAAAATAAAAACCTAACCTCAAAAATATAAACTTATTTTAATCATGAGTGAAAGACAATTTTAGTCATGAGCAAAATGAAAATCAACCTTGGCTTAAATATACGGAAAATCTTTCTTTCACGCTAAATTAGGCTCTGTGGAGAAAAATACTTTGAATGAAAGATTTAAATTCTAAGTTCTAAGATTTAAGTTTCTATAAATTTGATTATATACACTTTTGTCGTAAAATGCATAGTACAAGGCTGAAATTTAAAAAAAAAATCGATTTATTTTACAAGTTTCGTGAGAAAAAAACAGAAAATTGCTATTACCGCTAAACTATGCGTTATACAAAAAAATGGTATAAATAAAAGTTGCAGGATTTTAAATTCTCTACAACGAAAGAACCAGATGAAATGACATGTGCTTCTTCAGAGAGGCCTATCCGCGGAGAAAAATCAGTTGCTGAAAAAACTATGTGTTATTAAGTATTTTTTTCAATTAATACAGTTTTATTTCCATTGAGCCTGCGACTCAAATATTCAACAAGTTCTATTAAGTTCAGATTGATCGTTCAAACTTGATACCGGTACAGAATGAATTCAATCTCTATATTTAGATTATACATACATTTAAAATATCTCCAGATACTCTAACCAGTTTCCTAGATATAAATCGATCTTATCATAAGATAATTATTGGTGCATATTTTAGTAATGTTTGGATATTACGGTATCCCGTAAATACACTGGAATTGTTTACATTATCTACTGTAGTTAAGCAACATGGATTAAACTCCGACGCTAAATTTATATCCTGTGGCACAATGTGACGTCACTCAGTACGGAGAAGGTTATAAATTCACCGTGAGCTAATTTCAGATTGCAGCAATTACACTTCAGCACCGGTTTATACCCTTTTACTATAAACCGACAAGCTTGGAAGACTTATATTATGTACATGCTAAGAGTATATTTCATGCAATTCGGCGACCTATATATTTGTCGAAGTAAAGATGATGTACTAACGCAGATAGTACCATCTGTTACAAACTTATGAATTTAGTATTGCTTGAGAACGTGAAATTATTGAGTAAATGTGGAAATTTGTCACATCAGCTATATTACTTCCATCCTTATTCATATTATATCTGTTATTCAAATCCGACATCGTTTAAAAATAAAAAATAAAAATCTTGTGTGAAACACTCACACCACTTTCTCTTGCCAACGAACAATATAACCTAAATTTAGTAAAAAAATATTAGAAATACCAAAGAAACTAACCTCAATACACATAACCTTCTTTTAATCGTAAGTGAAAGACGCAAAATGAAAATCGATCCAGTTTGTCTTAAAAATACGGAAAATCACTCTTTCACGCTAAACTAGGCTCTATATGGAAAAATTCTCCAAATATAAGTTGTAGATCGTTTAATTTTCTATAAATTAGATTATACACGTTTGTCGCAAATGTATAATAAGGCTGGAATCTTTAAAAAAATCGATTTTTTACACATTATTGTGAAAGAAAAAACAAAACTACAAAAACAAATTTGGACCAAAAGATGTAGGATTTTAAATTCTCTACAATTTTTGTAACACACGTTTTTGCGCTAAAATGCATATTAAAGCCGCAATCTTAAAAAAAAACAATTATTTTTACGTGAAAACAGCCTCTCCAAGAATTTCAGCTGACAAGAAGCCTACACTACCTTGTAAAGCATAAGTAATTTAGTAAACAAGGCGATTTTTAAAAAAAATCGTAGATCCGTTTTTTAGAAAATCGTAAGAAAGTGAAAAATGACGCGAATAAACTACTACTTCCGGTTGATCGATTTTGATGAAAATGTTTTCATGTCGGGTCCGGTAATAGTATCTAACTTAAGTTTCAAGTTCGTTCGATGTTCCGTTCTTGATATGTTCTGTTCACACAAACAAACAGACACACACACAGACCAATCGCTAAAAACATGTTTTTTGGGGTTCAGGGGGTCTGAAAACGTGTAGATCCGGTGAAAACTCGATTTTGAAAAATCCACATGAAAACAATACTCTTTCCTTTCTATATATTCATATAGACAAGAGGAAGTAAAATTGTACCATAAATAGTAAACTTATAACAATAGAAATTTTTAATTATTTCGGTTCTGATCTATCGTCTATCTATAATAGACTATAATATAAGTAGTAGGAGGCAATATAAAAGTTACTGAACTTTTGATTTCATTTCTCCTTGAAGCCAAGAAAGCGTTTTAGATGGATATCTGTTCGTATATATGTTTTATTCGTTTAGATTAGACAGAATCTTGAAAATTAACCCATGTGCGACTGATAGGTTTTAGAATAATAACCCTTCGAACACGAATTTCGAGATCGCGCCGATAGACGACTTTTTTATCCATCTTTTATCTAAAAAATTTTAAAATTTTTATGAGACATTAAGAAAACTTTGAAAGATGTTTTAAAAAACATACATGAAACTCCGTTTTTTACGCCAGTTACAGCGAATTTACGACAAATTTGTTGTAATTTATGCGAAGTCGCGCGTTTTTGTCAAAATTTGGCAATAAATATTTTTATTTTTTCAGTTTGGTATTATAGAAAAATATCTAGCAAAAAATTTGATGTATCAAACGCCCTCGCTTTTTACACTATAGCTACGACTATTCAAGCGTATGTAGAGTCAAGTGAATATTGTACATTCTGTGGTAAAATTAAGGCGGAAAAATTTCTCTCTGAGCGGTTGTCATTGACCCTTTCCTACAGTTATTTATAATTTTTTTTTTAATTTATTTATTTAACGTCGCATCAACTACAACGGTCATTAGCGACGACGTTGGGGTGTAACTGTGTACAATGGAGAATGAAATGATTTTTTGTAACGTATGAAAATATGCCATGCCTGAGTGGGATTCGAACCCAGGACCGCATGATGAGAGTTGAGCACGTTACCAACTGCGCCAATGCGGCCGGCTATTTATAATTTCAATTCCTAATACAGTATGTGTACGTTTCAATCTGTTCAATTCAGAACAATAAGCAACCCCATGACCCAATGAGATGAGGATGATGTGTATGACGTGTAAATGAGGTGTAGTCTTGTACAGACTCAGGCCGACAATTCCTGAGAGGGTATGGTTAATTGAACCCCAACCATCAAAGTACACCGGTAAAGTTATTTATATGACCTGTTATTATTATATTAAAGCTCGGAATTTCGTGAACACGAGCATGTAGAAAATATATAAAATATAAATATCATAACACTTCTCTTATTACACTTAGTTACAGGATAGGTAAGGAAAGGACCTTTTTCAATATCCGACCAGAACGTGCGAATTGCAGCTGAGCGCCTTAATGAAACAGGACATGCTAAAAAGAGTACACTTGTCATGAACACTTGTACTGTGTGGCAAAGATTTGATTGGAGCAGAATTGGTCCGCTACTAGTCTTCTCAATAACATATCATTTAAAAAATATATATTTTTATAACTGTAAAATGCGCTAGTCTTATGTAAGATCATGATACGCATCATTTTTGTCCTATTAAATTTTAAGATAAATGAGACGGTTAAAAAGTTATTAGTGATTTTAATAAAAACAAATAACGGCCGTAAAAAATGATGATTTTTCGTTTCCACGTTGATTACTTATTAACTGTAAATCTGACATTGATAAAATTACATATACAGGATCATGTTATACTGAGAACAATACAGATCAAATGAAAATGCATATTTGTTAGTGATTCCAATGCTGTAGTCACTCATTTTGTAAAAAAAAGTGTGATTGAAGTACTCCCGGACTTGAGAAAGTTTTCACCTCATAATTATTATTTGTATACACATTCAGCAAACAAAATGTAGTTTAAAGAGTGAAGTTATTTTTAGTGAAAGAATCACGCAATTTTGATGACCCCTTTAAAAGTTGAACACCTCTAAAGATTGACGTTTGAAAATGTTATTGATTGTAGATTAGTGTGGTCACATTTTTTATAATATTGTGACAATATCGAAGAAGGGCATGGTTCGCGAAATTTCTAGTACTTCATTCATAAAATGGTAAAGAGTAGATAATAGAGTGAAAAAGTAACAATAGGGTGTGCTATAGAAAGATACCTATTCATGAAAATTATTTAAAAGGACTGCGCTATTGTGTATGATAAGGTCTTTGTAACAGGCAGGTGGAGTGTTATTTTAATTGCACTCTATCTGTTTGGTCCAGGGCTAAAAAAAATAGTTCTGTTTCTTATCACATAGTCAGCCACTTATATGACTGAACTATTTAAGAACAGAAGAGGTAGAGGTGTAAAAGACACTAGTCAGAGTGATCTCCTCTGAGAGTAATGAATTTCACAATGCAGCCAGACCCTGTGGTGAATGAAGTGAAGGTGTCATTTGCAGGGTGGAAAGTGAGTGCTTTTCGGAGGGCCTGGCATGCTGATAAGCATACTCTTTCAACTCAGTGAGGAAGGCAATGGTAAACCACCTCACTCTTCGTTTTTACTTAGTAAAACCTCTAGAGGTTCAAACCAGCCTTTTGGCTGTTGACCTAAACAACAACAACAAGGTCTTTGTTGTACAACTATTTATGAAGGGTCGGTTGATTACCTGTTTACAATAAGACTTCTCTAGAAAGGACTTTTAAATCGATTTTCGGTGTCTTTCGGGAAGATTCTTTGAACCGCTTATATAAATAGAACCCCGAGCGCGGTCAGTTAGTCAATGTTCGTTTGATCTTTGACGAGTGGCTATCGGTGCGTAGTACAGGCACGTTCCGGGCATTGTGTTGGTCAACAATTGTTATACCGTCTTCGTGGGTGTGCATTGTGTAAAGTTATTGTGTATGTGCATTAAATTCAGTTTTATTTGGTATGTGCATTCTATACAATTGTTGTAAGTAGTACTAAGTAAATTATTAAGTTATTTATTGTATTACTTCATTATAATTAGTTTATTATTTATTTTGTAAATCTTTTAGGTGTAATAAATACTTGTAATTGTAAACTTTAGTGTATTAATTATTTCATTACCTAGATCCCGAAACGGACCTTAGCGATAAGTGTCACAATATTATCTTAGAAGTTAATAGGGCAAAAAAGATGCGTATCATTATTTTAAATAGGACTAGAGAATTTTACAGTGTTTTAAAAGTATTTTTTTTAAATAAAAATGTTATTGAGAAGGTTAGTAGTGGGCCAGTTCTGCTCCTCTCCGCAAGGGACAATCAAATCTTTGCCACACAGGGGTGGGTTCAGATGGCCCACAATCGTATGTGGTATGTTGGCACCACGCACCACTCACGGGTGCGGCAATCGCGTGAAATAGTTCACATGCTGTTGTCCGAAATTGCGATCTTCATAATTTTTATGGCGATTTTTCAGTAACAGTTCAACCTTTTTGGTGTTTGCTGTGTTTCTGCGTAGTGTAAATTTGTAAACCGTATTATGGAAGTAGAGGATTATTTGTTTTTTATTATGCTACGACACGCTATTCGCCGAAGAAGAAGATTTTACAGGCAATATTGGGTTCATCCCATTTTAAGTTCTTGCCTCCTTAAAGGCCAGTTTTATCAGCTGCATTCTAGCTACAAGAGGACCCAGAAAAGTTCTTCGCCTATTATAGAATGTCTAAAAAGTCATTTAACGAACTGCTAAGCATAATGAAAGACAGCATTACCATGAAAATAAACGTAAGGTTACCCATTCTTCCAGAAGAAAGACTGAGCATCACAAAATATAAGAAAATTAATTTATTTTATTTATATATTTATATTTATTTATTATATTATTTAAACTTTATTTTATATATAATAAAATATATGAAAAATTATACTGATGTGTTCCATTCACTGGCAACGCCGTTCGCAATGCGTGCGTCTGTGGTACTAAGCTAGGCGGGAGTCGGCTGCAGAAGTCAGTGGTACCACTAGCGCAGGGTACAAAACTCGTACCACGCATCGCATTGTCATGTGACGTAGTGGGTGTGATTGCCATATAGCACATAGTTTTTGGCAGCGCTGCGTCAGTGTTACGACAGGCATGCGATTAGTAGTAACGACTTGGTTATGTTTTTTGAGGTTAGTTTTTTGTTTATTTCTAATGATCTGTTACTAATGTTAGGTTATATTGTTCATTATTTCCATTGGCAAGAGAAAATCGTGTGAGTGTTTCACACCAGATTTTTACAGTAGGAAATATACTTTTTTTTAAGTTTTTAAAAAGATTGTTTCATTTTCAAAAATAAAAGATGTGCTAATGATACAAACGTGTTGTTCGTCGTTATCGTCATAATCATCATGCCATCAGAAAGGATGAGACAATGGTTGACAAGAAAAAGAAGAGGATTGTATATACTTTATGTTTTATATTGTAAATTCATGTGAAAAGAGAATTTTAAGTAAATTGCCGAGAACTCTATTCATTACAATAATGATAAATTACCTGCTGAAGACAGGCTTCATGTTCATGGAATCACTAGTTTTGGGGAATCACAATAGATCCTTATACTCTTGAATAGACTCTTTTCATGTTGTCTTATAACCATTTAAATTTCCCTCATTCTCTCTCTCTTTTTCTCTCCGTATCTCTTTGTTTTCATTTCTCCAATACTTCCTCTAAACTACAATTAAACAATTAGTTCTTATGACGATGCCTGTCATGTCATATTTGATTAAGTGCTGCATTACGATAACTAAATTAATTGAATTACGTTGTAAGTTTATTGAAAATTCGTAACGCTCACGTTACATTTATCAGATATTAAATTGCTTTTTCAGCGAGTTACATTGTAATAAAATCAGTAAAACATTTCTTTAGCGGATTTAAAGGTTCCTTAAAAATTCTGTAATTACAGAGACGTAATGTTTGAAGAATTGCATTACTGTAGGATTAATTAACCTACATATCACAAACAAATCACTCCAGAAAATATCTGGTGTGAAACACTCACACAACTTACTCTTGCCAATCCAGATAATTAACAACATAACCTAAAATTAGAAATAAACAAAAAACTAACCTCAAAAAATATAACCTTATTTTAATCATGAGGGAATGATGCAAAATGAAAATCAAACTCAGTTTGGCTTAAAAATAAGGAAAATCACTTTTTCTCGCTGAACTAGGCTCTTTAGAGAAAAATGCTGTAAATAGAAGTTTTTGATCTTTTTAATTTCCTATAAATTTTATTATATATGTTTTTGTCCTGTAAAATGGCTGAAATCTTAAAACATCGATTTTTTACACATTCTCTTGAAATAAAAAACTGAAAATCTCTAATTACCGCTAAACTAAGCGTTATAAAAAAATGTTTGAAGTAAAAGTTGTAGGTTTGTTCAAATTCTCTACAACTTTCGTTGTAGACATTTTTGACTTAAAATGCATATTAAAGCCGCAATCTTAAAGAAAACAATTTTTTTACGATAAAACAGCCTTTTCAAGAATTTCAGCAGACATAGCGCCTACCTTATCTTGTAGAGCATAAAAATTTAGTTATAAAGGCGATTTTTAAAAAAATCGTAGGAGTCATTTTTGAGAAAATCGCAAAAAAGTGAAAAATGACACGCATAAACTACAACTTCCAGTTGACAGATTTTGATTAAAATGTTTGATTCGGGTCCGATAGTAGTATCTAACTTAAGTTTCAAGTTTGAAGTTCGTACGATGTTCCGTTCTTGAGAAATTCTGTTAACACACACACACATAGACCAATCGTTAGAAACATGGTTTTTGGGTTCATGGGGTCTGAAAACGCGTAGATCCGGTGGAAACTCGATTTCGAAAAATCGACATGAAAACAATACTTTCCTTCCTATATAGGCAAGAGAAAGTAATAATGCGTACGCAGCTTAATGCCCTTTTCGCCCATCTATCTTCACTCATTCGTATTAAATGGCCTTTCCATTTCTCTCTTTATTTGGTGACTATTTCTAAGAGAGAGAGAGAGAGCATTTAAATGGATCCGGATTTCCTCATTCGTAATGTGATCCATCAAACTTCACCCCTGTACTCTTTTCAAGAACCGCATTTCCAATGCCTGGATCTGACGTTCATCTTTCCTCCCAAATACCAAGGACTTGCTACCGTACAACAATGTTAGAACAGCCAGAGTCTTGTTAAACTTCAACTGGGTTTCTTTCCACACTACGAACTGGATTTCTTTCTTACCCAGTGACCGCGCTATTTTCCGATGTATAGATTGGAACCGATTCAGTTTATCGATCATTTCTGCATTTGTAGTGTACGTTAAATTACACCCCAGGGATTTTTAATGCTGTTAACTGTTCTATAAGGCACCCATCGATAACTACTTTTGAACGTACGGGATTTTTCCCGTAAAACGAATTTAATTTTAAATAAAATACTATATAAATTAAACTGAACACTAATTTCTTCAACAGTTTTTTTTTTAAGTTATCAGTTATAATTTATGTTGTTTAGGTCATCCGCCGAAATACTGGTTTGAACCTGTAGAGATTTTAGTAAGTAAAACAAGGAATGAGGTGGTTTATTATTGCCTTTCTCATTTAGTTGAAAAGTACGGTTATCAGCATGCCGGGCCCCCCGAAAAGCACATATTTTCCACTTGCCAAATGACACTTTCACTTCATTCATCACAGGGTCTGGCTGTATAATGAAATTCATTACTTTCAGAGAAGATAACTGTGATTAGTGTTTTTTAAACCTCTACCTCTTCTGTTCTTAAGGGCAAAGGTGCAGCCTATACCTGTAATGTTAATGTAGGTACACATATCTCTGTAACTATTTGAGATAGCTTCAAAAAAAATTTTTTAATGAATCTGTATAAATTTTTGTTTGTTATAACGTATCCTTTTCAGATTTACTTGAGTACAGATTTTTCATGAATTTTTAAAATCATTTATGCTTTTCGAGAATGAAAAAAATGTTCTCCCCCCCCCCCCCATTGTGATATTTTTTAATGAGCATTATATTACAAGTTAGATCTATAGACATACATTAAGCTATGAAAGTTTGAAGCAAAAATCTTTCATAGCAACTCATCAGTTGCTATGAAAGATTTTTGCTTAACACATATAGGCCTATATGTGTACTCAAAGTTGATATTAGTAGTTTTACGAAAAATGACCATTAAAAGGTGGGCATTAAAATTGATGGTAATAATACGCAAAATGTAAACAAGCTCATTGTAACCAAAACAATAATTCACTTTCTTTAGATTATATTGAATTCAGGTTAACTAACCTAAATAATAATATAAAGAGATAAATAATATTTAGCAGACGCTATAAAAAATTTACAAAATATTTTATCACAAAATTAAGGAAAAGTGCAAAAGAATAAATCGTAAACATGGTGAGTTCAGGAGACTTACAACGCTTCAGGAAAAAATTAGTTTTTAAAACTTTTAATCTACGTAGTTTCACAGTTTTACCACCATTTTAAAGAGGAAATTTCAAATATATTAGCACTAAAACCTAAAAATTGATTTTTTTAAATTTTTGCCTGCACCAGTGCCCTTAAATGATTCAGTCATTTAATTTACTGACCACGTGATAAGAAACAGAACTATTTATTTTAGCCCTGAAACGAACGGATTGAGTGTAAATAATTTGACACTCCACCAGTCTGTTATGGGCAAGTTATAAGTTATAATATAGTCTACAAAATAATTAAGTGAAGCAAATATCAGCTGAAAATTTGAATTTTATCGTTATATTGTAACATTTATTTTCAATGTTACAATTTATTTTAATATTTAATTTTCCTTGCATTGTTCTAATAGTTTTAATTTTTCGTTATCTGCTCTGACGACGTTAATTAGTTATCTCTTAATTGATTCGCTCTTTTAGGCTTTTGCTTACCGTTCGCTGCCATCTGTCTTATCTGCGGTACTGGTTCTCCTCCTCCTTGTTGGAGGGGACCCGTGACGTCAAACCGAGTTTTCTTTTTAGGTAAATTTTGCGTGTCTCGTCCTTCTTGCTGCAAAAGGTCATGGCGTCTGACGTGTTTTGGTACTTATGTCGTTAATGTTTTTTTAAGTCTTTTTCGGGGTGCGTTATGCTGATGTTGGTCTTGACCTTTTTGCTTTCCCGTGTTCCGGTAAGTCTCTCTTTTTTAGTTGTAGTGAAAACCCATGGTAGCCGAAAATGTTTAATTTAAAATTTTGTAAATTTTGTAAACCTTTGGGTATTTTAAACCTTATCTTAAATTTTTTTTAATATGAACTTTTTGAGCCTATGGGATTTGACTACCTTTTTTTGGTGTTTTGGGGTAGCTTTCTTCTTTACTAAGTCCTGGTTTTTCTGCTCTTTGCAGGGACCCAGTGTGGGGCAGTTTTTACCCAGTTTGGGGCAGAATTAAATCTAATTTGGGATGGATCCTTTTCAAGCCCTGTCTAAAGCTATTCTGTGCAAGAATTAACGTAATCCTGTTTGGGCCAAGGGGCATCCGATATGCATTTGCTTTTCGTAACCCGAAAATTTCTTATCGGCGATGTGATTCGTCTTTTCAAAAAAAACTACCTTGAAGCATTTATTATATAAAATTATGTTATGATAAAAAATTAAATTTCATCTTTACTTTGTATCTTGCGATAATAATGTGTGGACTTAATCTAGTTCCATATTCAATTTTTTTTATCTTTTCTACCTAAATCTTTTTTTTAAAATTATATTTTGTTTGTATAACATTACTTTCAATTTTTTTAATTTGCATTTTGGTTTTATCCAATTGGTTTTGTTAAAATAAAAGAACTATTCTTTTTAAATCAAATAATAATTTATTTTTATATTATCTAAATAATCATTTTAAAGCCTAATTAATAATGTTTCCTTACTAATTAATTTATTTTTCAACTTTATCAATTCATTATTTAATAGGCCTATCCTAATTGAAAATTCAATCAATTGTTTCTTTTATTATTACATTTATTAATATATTGATGTATTAATATTTTTTTAAGTATTTTGTTTTTTTGGAAATTTGGCTATTTTTTTGGGTAAAATTCATTTATGCGCTTGTATAACTTACTCCGTTAATGATGAAATTGTTTGTAACCGTAATTTTTAATTACTCTATTTATTTAACAGCTTATTAAATTATTTTTAGTAAACTATTTTCTCGATTTAATTTTGGTATCACATCACTGCAGTCCCTCCTGTTGGAGTTTTTCTGTTTCCCCAATGCCAATTTTGTTTTCTGGTTTTTTTGGTTTTCGCCCGAAACAAAAGGGGTAACAATATGTTTTACTGGAAATTTGTATTTGAAGGTTATAAAGAGATTCATGAAGTATTGAGTAAAACGTTACCCTTCAGGAAATATAGGTAGCTCTTGTGTATTCAACGAGCAAGTTCGACGTCCCCTTTGGCAATTTATAATGATACTTCGAAATTTGGAAAAGCTGTCTCGAAGCAAAAGTAATTATAAGAAGAGATTTCTTTTTCATATTTTTATTTATTTAAAAATTAAATGTACAAACTTGTTTGTGTGGCAGAATTTTCATTAATATTGTACGGTAAAAATCAATGAACGCTAAAATTGTGACATGGTAGCGTATTTTCACCGGAAATTAATTTCTGAAAAAATAACCGGTACGTCATACTGCATTGCTTTTCATGAATATTTCACTTTAAGCAACTATGTATTAGTATTATTGGTTTTTTACCTTAACCAATTAGTATTTTAACAAAAATATTAACTTATATTTTCTAAAATATGGTAAAACTGAATCAGAACGAAAAAATTTATTTTTATCATTAAAAATTACCATTCATGAGTTATAACTGTTGATCTACTCAACTGATTTTAAAACCTTAACATTACTCTAAATTTTAGTCTCTAGGGTCTTCTTCTGGTGCATTTTACTTCCTCTTGCCTATATGATTATATAGGAAGGAAAGTCTTGTTTTCATGTCGATTTTTCGAAATCGAGTTTTCACCGGATATACACGTTTTCAGACCCCCTGAACCCAATAAAAACATGTGTTTAAGGATTCATCTGTGTGCGAACAAAATATCTCAAGAGCGGAACAACGTACAAAGTTGAAAGTTGAAACTTCTGTTAGATGCCCCTAGAGGGCACAACGCAAAAATTTTCATTAAAATTGGTCAACCGGAAGTAGTAGTTTATTCGTGTCATTTTAACTTTTTTGTGATTTTCTTAAAAACGGCTCCTACGATTTTTTTTAAAAGTTGGCTCATTTACTACATTTTTTATGCTCTACAAGATAAGGTAGGTGCCATGTCCGCTGAAATTCTTGGAGAGGCTGTTTTCTCGTAAAAAATTGTTTTCTTTAAGATTGCGGCTTTAATATGCATTTTTCTCTTTAATTTTTTATTTACAACTGTAAAATTTTACAACAAGCAAATGTGATGATTTTGATAATAATGTAAATGACATGATAGGCATGAGAGGGGTAGGGCCCCCTTTGGTGCCTCCCCAAGAATGAAATTTGTATATCAAATTAGCAGGTCTCTACACCAGCGTCTTTTAAGGCGTCTAGGGGGATTATCAGGTAAATGGACGGTGGAAAGTGAACGCACCAGGGGGTTCTCGTGTTCGTATGACTTGTGAAAGCGTTTGTATAGGTATTCGATGGAATTTTGTACAAGTGGAAATGTACAAATTTTTTACATTTTATATGCATTTTAATCACAAATGTATAGTACAACAAAAGTTATAGAGAATTTACAAACCTACAACTTTTATTCCAAACATTTTTTTTGTATTACGCTTGTTCAGCGGTAATTAGTGATTATCTGTTTTTTGTTCATGAAAATCTGTAAAAAAATTCGATTTTTTAAGATTTTAGCTTTAGTATACATTTTACGACAAAAGTGTATAATCAAATTTATAGAAAATTAAAAGATCTACAACTTTTATTTAAGCATTTTTACATAGTTCTACATAGTTCGGCGTTAAAGAGTGATTTTCCATATTTTTAAGCCAAACTAAGGTTGATTTTCATTTGGATTATTTTTAATGTTTTATGACTAATGTTAGATTATATTGTTAATTATTTGCATTGGCAAGAGAAAATTGTGTGAGTGTTTTAAACCAGATGTTTTAAATTACTTTATTTTTTTATCGATCAAAATTTTCTCTAGATGGGATATTTGTTCATCAGTTTGACATAAATTTCATGTAAATTAGCTAAAGTACACTTTTAATTCCGATTTATGAAACTGATGGTTTGTTTTCAACCCTTATCTTGATTTCAGACTTTTTTATTTTCGTAGATTAAATTTTGGCTGGTAGAATTCATTAAATAAAATCAATTAATTGAACATTTTTATCAATTTTTTCATGTTTCAGTAAGGAAAGTAATTTATTGATCTTGATTTTTCGTTTCAATATGTATTTTTGTTTTTCGTGTTCATTGGAAGTTATTGAAGTTCATATAACCACATTGGAATAGCATAACAAAGTTTGTGAACAGGTGGTTTAAATATATTGTATTTCATCGTAATTACATATCATTTCTGTTTGAGACAAGTGTAGCATAATTGTTGGTTTCCGAAAACACTTCATAACTATTAAACACATGTGGTCATTTTGGAAGAGAGGTTTTCGAAACAAGCTTACAAGAGTGAACTTAGTATGTAGGTCATTCGTAACGAAGTTATGATTACATTTTGGACGGTTACCAAAGAGAAAACGAGAATTTGTAGTTTAATAGAGGTATTAGTTGAGTAAAAGGGTTATTTCAGTCTGGTGGTTGGGTCATCGACCAAAATATCGCTGTTCCGTTATGTCCCCATGTATATATTTAAATTGTAAACAATAATGTTGTTATTAAAACTTTAATTATATCCGACAAAACTTTAATTCATAAAATTATGAAGGGAAACTATTAAAACGATACCCTAACTAAAATATTCTATAGATGGTACCATTTCACATAGCTTGTGAATCTATCCCTACCATTCCGCAGATATAATGCAGCTACTAATCGTTTCGCCATAGTACTCTTTTGTGTATTCGCTTCGTGTCGTAAGTATAAAAATCTGGTGTGAAACAGTCACACATCTTTCTCTTCCCGATGCAAATATTTAACAATATAACCTAAAATTAGTAAAATAACATTAGAAATACCAAAAAAACTAACCTCAATACACATAACCTACTTTTGATCGTAAGTGAAAGACGGAAAATGAAACTCGACCTCAGTTTGTCTTAAAAATACGGAAAATCACTTTTTCACGCTAAACTAGGCTCTGTAGAGAAAATGCTCTGAATATAAGTTGTAGATCTTTTAATTTCCTATAAATTTGATTATGTCATTTTATTAGGTGTCATTTGCTGGGTGGAAAGTAAGTGCTTTTAGGAGGGCCTGGCATCCTGATAAGCATACTCGTTCAACTCAGTGAGGAAGGCAATAGTAAACCACCTCACTTTTCGTTTTTACTTAGTAAACTTCTAGGGATTCAAACCTGCCTTTTGGCTGTTGACCTAAACAACAAGTGCTTTGTTTGTCAAGTTGGTTTAAAATTAAGTTTATAATTGATTTATTTTATGTTATCTATTTAGTTTATGCAATTGTATTTGTTAGTAAGTTATGTTTAATCATTAACTGTAATTATCGCAACTCACACCTGATTAAGAAAGTCAATAAAGTCCTTTTGAATACCATGTATCAATTATCCATCATCAGTTTCAATGTAAATATATTAACACATGCATACTTTCGTCAACTTGTCATGATAAGCTACATGAAATGGCACCATCTGTACACTACCTTTCTCGTAGTCATAATATTACTTAAATGATATCACATACCTTAATAATCATGTGTACTGATGCATGTGTATGTGTGTATTATATATATATATATATATATATATATATATATATATATATATATATATATATAGTATATCAACATAAGCAATTCCGTCCTGAGTCACATCAACTTCCACTATTCGCTTTCATTTCCACATACCCCCCTCTTTCTCTCTCTCTCTCTCTCTCTCTCTCTCACACGCACGCGCGCGCGCACACACACACACACACACACACACACACACACAGACTCCCTCTCATATTCTCTCCTTCTATCTCAATTTACGCATACTGTGTGGTTAAGTTGAAAAGAGAAACCACCGAAATGGTACAAAGTTCTCTCCACAATTATTAAAGTCATAAATCAAGCCAACTCTCTCACTTTGTCTGAGTCCCTTACTATTATTAGCCCCTGCGCTTATTTGGACGTGCAAAACCATTCTCGTATTACTTATTCTATACTTTCTGGAAAATAACCGTAAAAACTTCTATAAACTACTTTTTAGTAAAAAAAGAAAGTTTAATTTTTTTTTAAGATTCACGGTAACCTTCCTCTGATAAAACTATATTATGAATCTAAAAGATATTTCCAAAAATTTACTTTTATAATCGACTTTCCATACCACATTTAAACACACAATCATGTCAACTTTTAAACTCTCATTTTTGATGTTGATTCTTTCCTCTGTATCTGTTACTGTTGTTTCTTTCTTTGTTAGATGTTTTACATTCTTTCAAAAGCAAACCTCCTCCTTTCCTCTGACCATTTAATGCAAGCGCTCCTTTTTTGCTTTTTCCTTGAATTTGTACTTTGCACAAATCTTCTGTCTCGCCTTTCTGTTATTTTAAGTCCTGTATCCCAAGTTCAGTCGTATCAGCAGCTGTTGTTTTTTTTTAAACCAGATTTAACTTTATTTTAATAATAAATATTTATTTTTGTATTTAATATTTAAATAAATCAAATATTTAACTTTATTTAAATATATTTTATATTTTTTTTGTTTCAGAGTTGGCATGGTCGGTAGAAAGTATCAATGGTTAATAATGGGCACGTACGGAGAAACATGGTGGGCTGAGCCCAGTTCATGTAACCCGCAGGAATTAACAGCTGCCTTAGACGGTTGCATTCTTACCGACTTACTACCTCTAGCAACTACGGGCGATGTCACAGTCTCCGGATTTGTAAGTAATCTTAATAATACAAGTTATACATTTTTAACGTAGTATAGTGCATATATAGAGTAAAAACTACAAATCGCTTGAAACTTTTATTTTATATTTGTCTTAACTAACATGCCACTGAAAATTACTCATTTTTAACACTCCAGTAATGACAAATGTGAACTCATTTTAAGAGATTTCTTAAATATATAGATTTATGAATGAATTTATAGTCGAAGAATTACAGGCTAGAGGTTCAAACCAGCCTTTTAGCTAATGACCTAAACAAACAACGTCAATTATTATTTGACAAATAGAATTATTTTAACAAATATATAGAATATACCCTAAAAAATTTATTCATACTGTGAATTTTGAAAATAATTCATTTTTAAATTAACACCTTGTTTGATTAACCAGCTGTTCCACGTGTCAGCAGGTAAAACTGACTGCTACAAGTTTAAGTTATAGTTTGAATAACTAAATAATTATTTTGTTGCAATTTTATTACTGTATTTATTATAGTAATAGAAATTCTTTGTTTTTTTACAGCTAAATTGTAATATTACCCTTTTCATCGTAATAGTCAATACCTTGAAATAATTAAACTCCATAATTTTATTTAAAACTAATAGAGTTGACAATATCAGGTACAGTGATTGCAAACCATTTAACAAGCGGAGGTTGATCAGATTGAAAATGAAATTACTGTGTTTAAATATTGTTGATAATGCGGATTATCCGCATAAAAAAGTAATTGGCTATTAGAACCGATCTAACCATTAAATGCTTAATACGACAATTTAATTTGTTTACATCAGTAATGAGGTATGGTATAATTAAAACCAATCATTTAGCAAACCCTGCGGTTTTAATTGAAATCGATTGGTTTGTGACGTTAGTTACTGTTCGGAGGTTATGAAATGAGTTTCGGTGGGGATTAGAGTTAAGGTCTTTTCCCATCCCACAATAATTTCCCGTCTTTGCCGGACAGTCTCGATTTGCAATGAATCAAGTACGATTTCATCTCTCTTCTCCGATGACGACGACAGCTTTCAACAAGTCACATTGGTCCAATGAACAGTCAATTCCTTCCTTAACTAGTTATAGTATACTATCTCCAATGCCTTATACAATCTCCTTCGTCATTCTATTGACGAAGCACAGCTGTGAGATTTCTGTCCAGCTTTTAATCATTAAACTTGATTACTCTTAACCCATCACTCTCTCCTTCAATCATCCATTCTGTCTCACTCCATTTTCATCAAAACTCCTATCTTTCTACCCTTTCAATCATCAATAAACCTATTTAATTAACTAATGGTAATTTACTAAAAATCTGTGATATTTTAATAAATTAAATTACTTCATTTTATTAATTTAAATTAGTTGACTAATATCAAAAGTTTTGAAAATTTTTTTTCAACCCATTTATTATAATACCGTGTTTCCCAACAAATCTGACGTATAGGGAAATTAACATTGAACAATGTTCTGTCAATATTAATCTTTTTACAAGGGTGTAATTTTACTTTTATTAGGCCTACTCCAGTCGTTAGAAAACACAATAAAAATGAGTCTACAAAATATTTTAGTAGCTAATAATTTAATTATTAATAAACACAAAAATGTTATTCAATTTCTTAACTTACATAAGAAAAAATTTCGCTTCTATTGTTGCCTGAACACATTAGCTGAGCATAAAAAGTGTTCAGTTTTTTTTTGATATTACAGTACAAGAGGCCGTGAGTTCGAATCCCACGCACTCTTTAAAATTTTTTATTTATTTTACTAAAAAATTTTATTTATCGTATTATTAAATAATTTGTTAACTTAGTACTTAACTCAATAATTTATTAATTAAATTAAATTTTGAAAAGTAGGCCTATTTAACTACTTAGTTATATTCTGTTAAATTACAAATGTTTTGAATTATTTAATTAATTATAATAAATTATCACAATTAACAAAAAAAAAGTTTTAATATGTAGGACTCGAACTCACGTCCGTTGGCCGTTTTGAGAAAATCACGAAACGTGGAAAATTTCACGAATAATCTACTACTTCCGGTTGACCGATTTTGATGAAAGTGTTCGTGTCGGGTCTTCAAGTGGTATCTAACTTAAGTGTTAATAAGTGTTAATAAGTTTAATAAATGTTAAGTGTTAATAAGTGTTAAGTTTCAACTTCGTGTGATGTTCCGTACTTGGGATATTTTGTTCATACACGCACACATACACACACACCAATCGCTAAAAACATGATTTTTGGGTTCAGGGGGTCTGAAAACGTGTAGATCCGGTGAAAACTCGATTTTGAAAAATAGACATGAAAACAATACTTTCCTTCTTATGTATTCATATAGGCAAGAGAAAGTAAAAATTGATCATTTTATAGTTTTGTCGTTTTGTATTAGGCCTAAGAATTTTCTTTAACTTGAGTTAGTAGCCTGCCATTATTCCTTCGTAATTTGAGTTAAGGAGTTTCAACCGTATAAGAATAATAAATTGTATAAAGGATACTGTTTAATATCCTGATTTCAGTGCTAACTAGATTTTACAATAATTTCGAAAATGGGAAACTCTCAAGTCGGTTTTAGATTCAAGGTCTGCGCTATTTAATACCAACAAAATTGTGCTCACGTTCGGCAAAGGAAATTTACGGGCATGTCGCGTACCTACTGAACAACAAGAGTTTTGATTTGACTAAAATGTGGAAAACAACACCTACATAAAATAAATGACCATCATACCATTTTAACTTTCTTAGTAATCTCCTAGAGATACTATTAGACTAAGTCCTACTCATTTTATACTATTTTGATGATGTATTCTACGTAAATAAATTTTATAAGATAACAGTAAAATACTGAACCGATCAGCCTTAAATAGATCAATTTAAATGCTGGCTTTGTCTAGAAAAAAAGTAGCTCATTGTGCTTAAACTTTCACAAAATAGTATTCGTTACATAAAAAGTTGTTTTTGTTTAGGTTAACAGCCGAAAGGCTGGTTTGAACCTCTAGAAGTTTTACTAAGTAAATACAAGGAATGAGGTGGTTTACTATTACCTTCCTCGACGAGTTGAAAGAGTACGCTTATCAGCTTGGCAGGCCCTCCGAAAAGCACCCTTTTTCCACCCTACAAATGACACTTTTACTTCATTCACCGCAGTGACTGGCTGTATAATGAAATTCATTACTTTCAAAGGAGATAACGCTGATTAGTGTCTTTTACACCTCTACCTCTTCTGTTCTTAAATTATTCAGTCATTTAATTGGCTGACCATGTGATAAGAAACATAACTATTTATTTTAGCCCTGCAACGAACAGATTGAGCGTAAATAATTTGACACCCCACCTGTCCGTTATGGGCAATTCAAATATACTCAGTAATTATTATGTATATTAGTGTAATAAATTAATAGCAATATAACAATAATATTGCTCCTTTGAAATATTTTCAGTTTAGGTTTCTGCGACTCTTAACTGACCCTCTTTGGAACGTAAAAAAACTAAACCGTTTACAACGACCTACAACTAAAATACACATTAGACATTATAAACCATTTCTCTCAGAAATTTTAACAAAATTTTGGCTTTGTCTACAAAAAATAGCTTATTGTCCTTAAGCTATGATAAAATAGTATTCGTTACGTAAAAAGTTATTTTTGTTTAGGTTAACAGCCGAAAGGCTGGTTTGAACCTCTAGAGGTTTACTAAGTAAAAACGAGAAGTGAGATAATTTACTATTCCCTTCCTCACTTAGTTGAACGAGTATGCTTATCAGCACGCCACGCCCTCCAAAAAGCACTTACTTTCAACCCTGCAAATGACACCTTTACTTCATTCACCACAGTGACTGGCTGTATAGTTAAATTCATTACTCTCAGAGGAGATAACTCTGTGACTAGTGTCTTTTACACCTCTACCTCTTCTGTTTTTAAATAGTTCAGTCATAATTGGCTGACTATATGATAAGAATAACAGACAGGTGGAGTGTCAAATTATTTACATTCAATCTGTTCGTTGCAGGGCTAAAGTAAACAATTTTGTTTCTTATCACGTGGTCAGCTAATTAAATGAATCATTTAAGAACAGAAGAGGTAGAAGTGCAAACTAATCACAGTTGACTCCTCTGAAAATAATGAATTTCATTTTACAGCCAGACCATGTGGTGAATGAAGTGAAGGTGTCATTTGCAGAGTGGAAAATATGTGCTTTTCAGAGGACCCGGCAAGCTGATAAGCGTACTTTTCCACTCATTGAGGAAGGTACAGGTAAACCACTTCACTCCTCGTTTTACTTTGTAAAACCTCTACAGGTTTAAACCAGCCTTTCGGCTGATGACCTAAACAAAAAGTTGTAGCATTTTAAATTTTTGTTGTGGGTATTATCGGACGATGGATTTTTAAAAAAGTAGTAATTTCCAGACACTAACCGAGAATGGAACCCGAGATCTATCGCTTTTTAGTCCAGCATGCTAACCACTACTTTACTGAGCGGGCTTGGAGAGCCTTATTATCTTAAAACTTAATTTAAATAAATACAAACAACTTTTAATGGCAGACGAATTACCCTGTATGTAGAACGGAAATAATTTATTGAGTTTGCCATGAATACTAAAAATTTAAAATACATCAAATTTATGGAATTTTACTTTTTCATTTAGGCAATAGGTTAAAATATTCTCATTTCTATAATACTTGGTGGAAAATTTGTATACAATTTAAAATATGCATTCCCAAATAGAATGGAGATAAAAAAAATGCTCCGAAATAATAATAATAATAATAATAAAAGAATATATATTATATTCTAGTAATATTCTTGACGAATCGTTTATATTGTGTCAACCCATGATGACAATAATGTAAAGGCATACAGAATAAAATCATATTTCGATTGTATTTTCCAATTTTCATAAAACATGACGTAATATTATTGGTATACAAGTGGATTATATTTCTCTAAGGAAAATAACTCGGATTTCAGATTTCAAAATCAGATTTCTTGGGTTTTTTCAAACGAAATAAGTACTATTAGATTTGTTTCCATTATACAGAATATAGTAACGTAAGCTGAAAGAAAATCCTGAATTTAATAAACTTGTAAGCATTATTCTTTTATTGTAAGCAAAGTTTATTAAATTGGGTTTACTATATAAGTGAAAAGTTACATTATTGGAACAGAGACTTCAAACATCTTTAAATATTTTACTAAGCATAGTTTGAACTGGTGATTTAACCATGTTACTGTTACAGCTATAACTACCGTATTTTCAGCAGAGGTTTTAGTGTAATGTATTAAATTTCGTATTATTATTATTAAACTTTCAAATCAAAAATAAAAACTCTCAATTTCTCTTAAAAATGAAGTCCTCACAAAGTAATGTTCAAACCACGTTGGACTTACGGGTTAGAGCTATATGGAGTAGCCTACAGTTATTTCATCGTGTATAAAAATCTTGTGTATTGAATATATGGGTTACTCTGAACGCAACATTAGCAAAAGCCAGTACAATAATAAATTCCATATGATTTTCAAAATTGCAAAACAAAGATTTACTCGTATATTATATTTTGTAAGAATAATTAAAAGGGAAAAATTACAAAATGGCTGATACAATGAGAACGTAGGGTTAATCGACATTTTCTTACATGAAATATTTTGTTTGTTTTGGTACTGTATAGAATACGAAAATGAAGCGCACGCTAACGCGTTTTGAAACACCCGGTATAAGCAATTTTTTATACCGTAACTGTGGCATAGATAATAATAAAAGAAAAACATGAAGACTGACGCACAGTAATGTTCTTGTTTTTTTTTATATTCGCCATATAGTCTACATTTCCTTCGATAAAAATAAAAATGAAGAAAATAATCTGGTAGATTAGATATTTCCCCACAAGATCGTCTGGTTTAATGTTCCGAAAAATCTTCTAGAATTCCAGTGAGTGGGTACACAAACAAAATTTTATCCTAGACTTTTTGTAATATTCGATAAAATTGTTTGTGTATTTTTGGTAAATCAGTGAAATATGTAAATTTATGTTATTAAAAATGTAGTTATTAAATCGTAGAGCTTGGAACTTCATTGTACCGTTTATTATGGTCGCATCAACATTCTAAGTTTTTAGCGACCCCATTACATAAAAAACATTAATTACATAATTGAATTTACACTAATTTACACTTTTACAATTGAATCTTACACTTTTAAATTAAAAATTATTTTGTATGATTTGCACTTTCATTTGCATTAAAATTGTCTTTGAATATTTAAAAATTGAACAAAGTCCAATGTCTACAACTTTTATTGTATACATATTTGCGCTAAAATGCATATTAAAGCAGCTTCTTTGGCCTCGCCTCTTCCCGTTACGCGGGGTCGGCTTTCCCAATCAGAGAGCTCCATTTGTTACGCTCCTGTGCGTCTTCCTCGGATAAGCCCAACATTTTCATGTCTCTTTGGACATTCGTCATCCACGTGGTAAGGGTTCTACCCCTTCCTCTCTTCCCTGTAGCCATGGAAAGGCACCTCTTCACGACATGATCATCCGTTCTCCTGAGCACATGACCATACCATCTCATCCTGGACTCTCGCACCTTTTCTGCTATATTAGCAACTTTTAAGGTTCCCCTTATATGCTCATTCCGCACCTTATCCTTCAATGTGACTCCTCCCGCCCATCGCAGCATGCGCATCTCTGTAGTGTGGAGTTTCTGTTCATGCACTCTCTTAAGTGCCCAAGCTTCGCTGCCATAGACAAGTGCTGATCTAACTGCCGCTCTGTAGACTCTTCCCTTTATTTTTATGGGCACTTTTGGGTCACACAGAACCCCAGTCAGCATACGCCACTTGTTCCAGCCCGATGTTATTTTATGCACTATTTCAGCCTCCATGGATCCATCCTCTGAGATCACTGCCCCCAGATACTTGAAAGTTTTAACTCTGGGCAGGGGGGTTGCCTCAAGTTTGATGTCTCCACTCCATGAGTCATCAGGATCAAAATTACAAAACATGTACTCTGTTTTCGTTCTACTGATGCGCAACCCATTTTTCGCAACCCATTCAAAATGCATATTAAAGCAGCAATCTTAAAAAAACAATATTTTTACGTGAAAACAGCCTTTCCAAGAATTTCAACAGACATGGCGCCTACCCTATCTTGTGAGCATAAAAAATGTAGTAAATGAGGCGATTTTTAAAAAAATTGTAGGAACCGTTTTTGAGAAACTCGCAAAAAAGTGAAAAATTACACCAATAAACTACTACTTCCGGTTGACCGAGTTTGATGAAAATGTTCGTGTCGGGTCCTCAAGTAGTTTCTAACTTAAGTTTCAAGTTTCAAGTTCGTACGATTTTCCGTTCTTGAGATATTTTGTTCACACAGACACAGACCAATCGCTAAAATCATGTTTTTTGGGTTCAGGGGGTCTGAAAACGTGTAGATCCGGTGAAAACTCGATTTCGAATAATCGACATGAAAACAATACTTTCCTTCCTATTTATTCATATGGGCAAGAGAAAGTGAAAATTCAGTTATATAACCAGTGTCTGTTAACGTAACATCTGTGTGCGTATCGTTGTTGTGCCGCTGTGTGAATAAGCCGCTCCATGAAATACTATAGGCCTACGTATTTATTATTCCGCTCCGTGTTACATATTTAACCAGTTTCTGTTGGACCTTGGCCGGAGTTCAGCATAAATACGGAAACTATTTCTTCGTCCATAAACTTAAGATGTTCATCGTCAGCTGATAGTCAATCAATCGTTCACTCGTTTTTCGTTTAAATTTCCACAGCAAACACCATTCCGTTAATGCGTCCGTAATATTAAATTTAGCTATTTTTGGATTACTTTTTGTTATTATACTCACTTTTCGGTTTATCTGAACTTCATGAAATCCGAACAGGTCTCTGTCCTAGGTAGTTCGAATTAGCAGTGTTGTTGTGAACGATGATAACTGATCTAAGATTACATTGGTCAGAGATATTACTTTTTTACTTTCTCTTGCCTATAAGAATAAATAGGAAGGAAAGTATTGTTTTCATGTCGTTTTTTCGAAATCGAGTTTTCACCGGATCTACACGTTTTCAGACCCCCTGAACCCAAAAACATTTTTAGCGATTGGTCTGTGTGTGTGTGTGTGTGTGTGAACAAAATATCTCACGAACGGAACATCGTACAAACTTAAAACTTGAAACTTAAGTTAGAAACCATTTGAGGACCCGACACGAACATTTTCATAAAAATGTGATTTTTCACTTTTTGCAATTTTCTCAAAAACTGGTCCTACGATTTTTTTTTAAAATCGCCTGGTTTACTAAATTTATTTTGCTCTACAAGATAGGGTAGGCGCCATGTTTGTTAAAATTCTTGGTGAGGCTGTTTTCACATAAAAAAACTGTTTTTTTAAAGATTGCGGCTTTATTACGCATTTTACCGCGAAATTGCATACAATTAAAGTTGTAGAGTATTTAAAACTCTACAACTTTTTTTCAAAGATTTTTTTACGAGTATATAACGCTTAGTTTAGCGGTAATTAGGAATTTTTTGTTTTTTTCTCACGAAAACGTGTGAAAAATCGATTTTTGTAAGATTTCGGCCTTAGTAAGCATTTTACGACAAAAGTGTTTTTAATCAAATTTATAGGAAATTTCAAGATCTAGAACTTTTATTTTATACATATTTTTCTACAGAGCCTAGTTTAGAGAGAAAGAGTGATTTTCCGTATTTCTAAGCCAAACTGAGGTTGATTTCCATTTTGCGTCTTTCACTCATGATTAAAATAAGGTTATGTTTATTGAGGTTAGTTTTTTGTTTATTTTTAATGTTTTGTTACTAATGTTAGGTTATATTGGTCATTATTTGCATTGGCAAGAGAAAGTTGTGTGAGTGTTTCACACCAGATTTTTTATTCTTGTTTGACCACATTAATTCACTTTAGTCGATTACTTCTTGGATCTCTTTTGAAGGTTTTGTTCCCAGTATTTTTTCATTCTATCGGACTTTGCTTTTCTTTCTTTGTCCAAGATACCCTCTCCGTGTATTTTATAGTTTTAGCTTGAATATAGTATTTTTGTCTTTTAGTATTTTAGGTTTTTCTGATTTACGTTTTAATTCTTCCAGTGTAATCTGTATTTCCTCTGTATCCTATTTAATATCGTTGATCCATTTTATTTCGTATTTCTTATTCCAAAGTGCCTCCATGATTTTTCTAAGTAATCTATTTTCCGGCGTTCTAATTATATATCTTAAGGAGATTACGTTTATCTTAATTGTGTTTATATGACTGTCGAAGGTGATTATCCTTGGGTGAGGCAAGCCCGAGTTACAAAACTATGAATGTTATCCATAGAGGAATTCCGATTTAGTTCATAGTAAATGAATTTTAAAATATTATGTTCGTAGATAAGTAGTCCTAATTTATTCAAATGTCTTTAATTTAAATGATTAACATACAAATTAAAAGGTAAATCCTTTGTAAGTGGATTAAACTATTTTTAATCACCTTTATCTTAGCAAAGTGCTATATTCATTAAAGGACTTTTCTCGTTCGATTAAGGAAAGAAACAACGTTAGAATTAACCGTTTTGTAACAAGAAAATCACAAAGATTATGAAAAAAATAAAAAAGATGAAAGGAAACTAAATGAAAACTGCTTGAAACTTTTACAGTCTAAGCACGTTATAGATCAAAGGTAGCATTCAAAATCGTCAGAAGAAAAGTGTGACCTAAGTGTTGTCGGTGGTTAAAGAAAGACGGAAAATTACTTAAAAGACTGCAGACCATTTGTGATATTTGAAATCCTAATTGAGATGCCAGATGTGTCTTCTCGTTTTTATATTTTATTTTGTTTTAACCATTTTCAACTTTTACATAATTTTTTTACTCGTTATCTACAATTTACTTGAAAAAAAGGAAAAATTTTAATAATATTCTTTTTCTAGATGATAAAATATCACAGTTCGTTTTTTTGTAAGTTATTTTTAAGGTGAATGTAAATTATTTGAGAAAAATATTATTTTATCATGATCGAGATATTTTTAAAACTAAATTTAAAATACTCTATTGTTATATTATTTCACTTAGTTTTCAGTATAACTTACTTAACGGAACACGGAATCCCTATCTTCCACCTTGTTAACATAAGAAACATTTACTCAAAAACTATTAAACCAATCTATTTCAAATTTTTACAGTGATTTTATTAGACCTATATATACAAGTTGATTTTTTTATGTTTAAATATCTGAAACAGAAAATTTAAAAAAAATTTTTGTTCGCCCGTCAAAAATACCCTATATAAGAAGAAAAATATTGTTTTCATGTCGATTTTTTGAAATCGAGTTTTCACCGGATCTACACGTTTTCTGACCCCCTAAATCCAAAAAAACATGTTTTTAGCGATTTGTATGTGTGTGTGTGTGTGTGTGTGTGTGTGTGTGTGTGTGTGTGTGTGTGTGTGTGTGTGTGTGCGTGTGTGTGTGTGTGTGTGTGTGTCTCTGTGTGTGTGTGAACAGAATATCTCAAGAACGAAACATCTTACGAACTTGAAACTTGAAACCTAAGTTATACACGATTACCGGACCCGACACGAACATTTCCATCAAAATCGGTCAACCGGAAAGAGTAGTTTATTCGAGTAATTTTTCACTTTTTTGCGATTTTCTCAAAAACGGATCCTACAATTTTTTTTTCAAATCGCCACATTTACTACAGTTCAGCCTCTCTAAGTTTGCTCCTAATGTAAACAAATAATGACGTCACTGAGCATGCGAATTATGTAAAAATGTGTACGCGCTGATTAAAAAGTAACAACAAAATACTTTCAAAAGTATTTAAATACAAAATACTTTTAAAAGTATTTTTATAAATGAAATTGTTAGGCCTACATCATATCACGACTGATGTTTTTAGTACTTTAAGTACTTATAATTTAAAAAAAAGTTATCTTAATAGGAATACAACATCCATAAAGTCACGGACTCTAGCGTGCACCCTGTAGTAGCTGGTTTTGGTTTGTTGACAGTAGGAGCAAACTTAGAGCGGCTGAACTATACATTTTTTATTCTCTACAAGATAAGGTAGGCGCCATTTCTGCTTAAATTCTTGGAAAGGCTGTTTTCTCGTAAAAAATTGTTTTTTTAAGATTGCGACTTTAATATGCATTTTAGCGCAAAAATGTATAAACAAAAGTTGTAGAGAATTTAAAATTCTACAACTTTTATTTCAAACATTTTTTGGTATAACGCTTAGTTTAGCGGTAATTAGCGATTTTTTTTCTCACGAAAACGTGTGAAAAATCGATTTTTTTAAAGATTTCGGCTTTCGTGTGCATTTTACAACGAAATGTATATAATCAAATTTATAGGAAATTAAAAGATCTACGACTTTTATTTAAAGAATTTTTCTCTACAGAGCCTAGTTTAGCGTGAAATAGTGATTTTCCGTATTTTTAAGCCAAACTGCGGTTGATTTTCATTTAGCGTCTTTCACTCATGAAAAAAAATAAGGTTATGTTTATTATGATTAGTTTTTTTGTGTAAATCTAATGTTTTATTACTAATGTTAGGCTATATTGTTCATAAATTGCATTGGCAAGAGAAAGTTGTGTGAGTGTTTCACACCAGTTTTTTATTGTACAGTAGAATCAATATTCTAAATCTTAAATATTACTCTTATTGGTATTATTAATATGATCTATTACATTACTTATCCTAATTAATTACTAACAATGTTAATATTGCATTGGTAAGTTACCTAATATATTGTGTGATATACATCATTAAATTTGATGTGCACCTAAGTGCGTACCAATATTGGTACAGCATGATTACTAAGATAATAATTATTGGTTAACTGCTACAAACGCTATTGTGTCCCTATGGAAAATCATAGTTCCTTTATACACAGACGATCTGTATGTTGCACTACTCAGTATGTTGTATAACACGTACTGACACATGCCATACTGTATACCTAGTACCACCGTACTGAAAATTGATATGCGGTTCTAGGATCAAAGCGTTATTAGATTCGCAAAACTACATAGCTCTCTATCATAATGACATCCTGCCTTACCTTATGGAGTTCTTGTTATATTAAAAAATAACTGGACTGTTTTCCCCTTAACGGATTGCCTAAATTTGTTACATTAAATATATTTAAAAAAGAATAACAAATTACACTGAAATATTTTAAATTAGTAATTCAAAGTTATGGTTTTTAATAAATACTTGAAGATGGATAGAAGCTTCAAACAATGTAAAAATTAGGTACACAAAAATGATACACAATACAATATTTTAAAAGGAGACTGTATTTTGTATCCCGCCAATGTTAAATTTGCTAGTTTTAGGTACATTTTTCATAGGATTGGTAAAAGATAGGGAAATTAAACTTTACATACCATAGTTATCGGGTTCCTCCTCAAGCTACTGACATTTTTTTTAATTTAATCTCGGGACCATACCATTTTTTTTTAAATATTTCGAGTAACATAAAATTTTTACAAATTGATTTCTACGTTTTTTGCGTATTACTAATTTTTGGAGCACCTAACGAAGTCATAAAAATGTCGGTATATGTGGATATACAAGATAATTAACTGGTAAAAATTTCAGCCTGGTGGGTTTATTGGTTTCTGAAAAAAATGTACCTAGTGTTAAAAATCTAAATTTACGGGAAAACACAAGAAACAAGAAGGCACAAATCAAAAACAAAATGTACAGAAACAAGTATATTTCCCATCAACAGTTGTTTAGAAAGCTAAACCAACTGCTGAGAATATAAAAAAATAGTGATGCAGATATTTTAAAAACTAAAATTCTCTTTGGACTAAAACGAGCAGTATAAACATGTGAAAAATATTCGTTCTTGGGAACATCATAATTTTTCTGTGTAAACTTGATAAAAACTTAATTTTTTCATAAAATATTTTTTTTGACGTAATTTAATGTTTTATGTTGTAGATCTAGGCCTAAACTATTGAAAAACGTAAAAAACCAAAAATCGAAATTTGAGTTAAAACCATCGTGTCATCTCCCCTTAATGAAACATAATTTAAACACCTGCCCATAACAAACAGGTGGAGTGTCAAATTACTTACACAATCTGTTAGTTGCATGGCTAAAATAATATTTCGTTTTCTTATCACATTGTCAGCCAATTAAATGAATGAATCATTTAAGAACAGAAGAGGTAGAGGTGTAAAAGATACTAATCATTGTTATCTCCTCTAAAAGTAATGAATTTCGTTATACTGGCAGATTCTGTGGTGAATGAAGTGAAGGTGCCATTTGCAGGGTAGAAAATATGTGAGTTTCAGAGGGCCTGTCATGCTGATAAGCATACTTTTCAACTCGGCGAGGAAGGCAATTGTAAACCATCTCACTCCTACTTTTTCCTAGTAAAACCTATATAGAGGTTCACACCAGCCTTTTGGCTGATGACCTAAACAACAACAACAGTTTAAACATATAAAAATAAATCAATGATTAATAAAGAAAAAAAATCAATATAATAATAATATTATAAAATCTGTTAATATTTTATCCATAAATTATATTTTTAATATTATAAAATGTCACATTAAAACTTCAAACTTGAGACTAAAAGTCAAAACTCAAACTAAACATCTGTCCGTTACGTTTTTCTATTTATGTGATGATGTCAGGCGTACCTTAAATAGGCTTGGATAAATCAGGAATTCCCTTACATTTTAAATGTTCAAAGGAGTACACCTGTCATTTCCGTTGGAAAAAAAATCGGATTTCTCTATCTTATTGTCGGCTCGCACACATTGCTTTCCGGAAAATTGCAGAAACACTAGAACGTAAAGCTTTATTTTTTAAAAACTGGGTTTTTATAATTTTTCTTTTTCAAAAGTCTATCGCGTACTTTCTATCTTGAACCGTACAAAATTACCTAATTTCTCCGGAGTTTGTTTTTCAAAATAATGGCGGTTCAGCCAATTTTATGAAATCTGATAAAGAAAACATTGAAAACTAGTAGCTTCTAAAATCGTAAGAATTGGATCAGTATTTTTACACTTTCAGAAAATACAGTCACTATGAGAATGTGTGCTTCTATGTAACACGATAGTTGTAACTTCTTCGTTCAAAATTTGAAACAGTGGTAGAAATCTTTTACTCCATACCAATCCTGTGAATGTAAAGAGATTAGTTCTTATTTACAAATGCAGTTCTCATGGCCTGAAAAGTTCAGATATTTGTTTTAATCCTCCTTCTGTTTTTTAAATGTCGAAGGAATCAAAAGTCTTTGTTAACAACCTGGGGTTTTACGATAAACTGAAAAGTATCCAAGGGAAAATGTTCAAATGAAAAATTATTTGAGCTTCATAGCAAAACCTTATAATAAAAATAGTATTTTCTATTTAAAATAAAAGTTGATTCTAAAATTGCTTTTAAATATTAATGAGATTTAGAATCTTAAATACTATAATGATGTGAAGAATTCCAGTGGTTTGAGATTGATTAATTATTTTGTTGGAATCAGTCGTAGAGAAAAATAATCAAAACGTTATACTAGAAGTGTTCATTTTTCAAGAAATTTAAAAATTCGGAAATATTGCATTTTATAAAAGATAATAATGTATTCTAAAAAGGAAACATAGTTAATATTAGGGGAACAAAACCCTTTGTTACCAATTGTTCGTAGAATTCAAGTTTGAAGCGTGTGAACTGGCCTAAGTCCAAGCATAAGAATAACAAAGTATTGGAAAATGCATTCAGCAGAATAAATTTTTACCAGCGGAACAAAATAAAGAACGTTGAAAATATTACAGAAGTAAGATCGATGTTGGAAAGGAAATATTTTCCATATTTCTTTTCTATAGAGAAAAGTAAAGGAAAATTTTGGAAAGATATCCTGTATATATCTCTCCTTGAAAAACACTTTGATTGATTTATACTTTTTAATAAATTTTCTTCTGATTTTTAATTTTTCTTTGAAGTTAATATTTACAATGTAGTTCAAAAGCAAAAACGTGAATCTTTTCCTTATGTAGTTTCATTATAATTTTTGGTTTGTTTGGACAAAACCCAAAGTTAAAACTATTCTGTTAGTTAAACACAGTACTTTATAAAAACATTTAATTATTTCTGACCATAGTAGTTAGTGTAATAGTTGGGTTGGAAGTTTATCCCTGGTGAATTATTGTGTGCAACGTACAAAAACATTTATTTAACTAATCGACGTGCGACAATTTTCTGAATAATTAGAGACTGGAATAGTACAAATAGTTTCTCAAGTAAACTTGAGTACCTTCACTGGGTTTCTGAAGGTCAAACAATTAATCAATATTACTACCTTGAGGTACTTTCTAAACTACTTCAAAGAGTAAGGAAAAAACGCCCCGAAATGTGGAAGGACAAATCATAGGTTCTCCACCAAGACAATGCGCCAGCTCATTCCGCGTTATCTGTCGAGAGGTTTCTAGCCAAGTATAGCATCTCAGTGTTATATCTCAAGTGGAATGTGTAGGTAGGTAACTGACTCAATGAATACGGGTTTTACCGGCGCGTAGGCCTGTGTTTATTGTTCTATTTATTTTGTTTGTTAATATTCTAAAAATATTGGTTTATTTTCTTTTTAAATTGGTAATATCTCCGTTCTTATGCATGAAAATGAAAAATTTTACATAATCAAAACTTATTTGTCTTTAAACGTTTCGTAATTTTGATTATACGAGATAACATTTTTTGATACATTGACTTTTAACGGAGATATTCGTAGTTTTTTGTTTACCACTCCCTCCGAACTCCCCCATCCCTTTTAAATATTAAAAAAAAATTATAGCCTATTTTCATTTCGATTATTTCCAGAACCTAGATACCAAAATTCATTGAATTTAGTTCAGCGGTTCTTGCGTGATCCATAACATACAACCAGACAACAAACAGACAAAAATTCAGCTGAACGTATTTTCGGTGTTTACGTGGTACATCTGGCGTAGAAACAAAATTTGGGGCATTTTTAAAAAGTGTACAGACAAAATCACAATTTTATTTATATAGATATTTTCAGTAAAGTACGATATTGGATGTGGTGTAAAAATGGTGCCGTTTAGCCGGCTTATCCTCGTAGTACGTATACCTGAAAATTTCACCGGACAAAAAATATACGCCTTCATTTTTTCTTTTATATAAGTGCATTCATATTAAATTTTATGAATTAAAAAACAGAAAATGTTTTTTGAAATGGTAGTAGGTATACATCCAGTTTTAGCCTCTCCGCCAACTCTTTTCTTTCCACAGACAAGTAGTACATAGAAAAAGGGCTCTGAGTGTAGAAAAAACGTCATCAATCATAATGTTTTACATTAAATTATTTCTCAACCCACTCGACTTTCCTGAGCCACCTAGTTCTGGTTGATAAGGATAGAGGGAATGCAATTCAATTCATCGGTCACAAGTGTGGCTGTAAATTTTAAAAAACAACAGTGAGATTCTCTGAAACTTTTTTATGGTAAATTTTTACTTACTCTAGTTTATATGAATAAATAGGAAGAAAAGTATTGTTTTCATGTCGATTTTTCGAAATTGAGTTTTCACCGAATATACACGTTTTCAGACCCACTGAATCCAAAAAAAAACATTTTTTTAGCGATTGTTCTGTGTGTGTGTGTGGGCGCGCGCGCACGTATACCTGCGTGCGTGTGTGAACAAAATATCTCAAGAACGGAACATCGAACGAAGTTAAAACTTGAAACTTAAGTTAGGACCCACTAGAGGACACGACACGAACATTTTCATCAAAATCGGTCAACCGAAAGTATTAGTTTATTGTGTAATTTTTCACGTTTTTACGATTTTCTTGAAAACGGCTCCAACGATTTTTTTAAAAATTGCCTCATTTACTACATATTTTGTGCTCTACGAGATAGGGTAGGTGCCATATCTACTGAAATTCTTGGGAATGCTGATCTCTCGTAGAAAATAATGATTTTTTTAAAATTGCAGCCGTAATATGCATTTTAGCGCAAAGGTGTATATAATAAAAGTTGTAGACAATTTAAAAATCTACAACTTTTATTTAGAACATTTTTGTAAAACGGTTAGTTTAGCGGTAATTACTGATTTTCTGTTTTTTATGCAAATCTGAAAAAATCGTTTTTTTAGATTTCGGCTGTAGTATAGTACATTTTACGACAAAAATGCATTTTTATACAATTTATAGGAAATTAAGAGATCTACAACTTTTTTTTAAGCATTTTTCTTTACTGAGCCAACTTTAGCGTGAAAGAGTAATTTTCCGTATTTTAAAGCCGAACTAAGGTTGATTTTCATTTTGCATCATTCACTCATGATTAAAATAAGGTTATGTTTTTGAAGTTAGTTTTTTTTATTTCTAATGTTTTATTACTATTTTAAGTTATATTGTTCATTATTTGCATTGACAAGAGAAAGTTATGTGAGTGTTTCACACTAGATTTTTTTTGTCTGATTTGTCACTAAATTTTTTTCGACTGAGGCACATTAAGTCTCGTTCGTTTGTCGTTTTGAGTGTTTACCGAATGTCCTTAAGGCAACCTGGGTGACAACAATCCAACCTAAAACTATTTACTTGTTTTTTTGTTAGTTGTTTTTGGTTAGTCTGGTTGTTGAATTTATCGCTGTAAAATTTACATCCGTAACATAAATTGCCAACTCAAGTATTTCTGCCTTAGAGTACATAACTTTGTAGTCAAATAAACCCGACCATTTTAATGGTTATTCTCCATAAAAATCTTGATGTGCTTTTTCACAGGTGCAAGCAATAATCTGTCGTTTTACAATTTTCTTTAATAGGTGTTGAAATCTATTTGCCATAAAAATTAAATTCTAAAATTATAGCTTGCTTGCATTTTATGGCATTAATATAATAACATAACTTGTAAGTTATAACATAGCTTTGTTTATTACAATAGCTTTGTTTATTTCGAAGTCTAAAACTTCTAATCCATAAACATAGTGTTTGCGTATATATAAAAATCTGTAAGATTTGAAGTTATGGTTTTGTTAAAGCGCTTTATTTTTTCCATTATACATTTCTATTTATAAAATATCTTCATTCTAGAAATCGTTAAATTTAAAGTTTTCATGATTGTATACAACTTATAACTATGTTACATAAAATGTTGTTGTAAGCTCAAATTCTCAAGCTTTGTTCATCTACATACAGTGGAACGTCAGTTATCCGAACTAATTGGAACCTGAGCGGTTCTGATAATCAAATTGTTCGGATTACGAACAATTTACGAACAGATAGGAACCTTAAGAAGAAGATATAATTCTGTTATAGTTATTTAATGTAAAGGCAGACAACTTGAACAGGGACTTACTAAAAAAATAGTTTTCACGATCAAAAACTTTGAATTTCACAAACCGTATCAGATCTCATAAATTTTTAATTTGACAGTAAGTATTATGACAGTTATTTTGAATGACCACCTACAACTTGGAGGGTGAAATTTTCTTCTGACAATAGCATACTGAATAGTTAATACAAAGGTCTCGGGTTCGATTTCTATCTAGTGAATAAAGTAAATCAGCCAGTATTCATTTACATATAAGTTATATCCATGGAAGGATTTACAGCCCCTGCCGTATCTCGCTTTCTAAGCACCAATTTTCTTTGTCGTGCCAGTCTCCTTCGGAAAGCCGCCGCAAAGACATTTCCTCCTGTACACCGGCTAACCACGTCACCTCCGATCTACCCCTCCTTCTTATCCCATACCCTTTTTGGCCACTTACTATCCTCCATGCTTTGCAAATGGCCAAACTATTTTAATTGCTTTCGGGATATGGTATCCATGAGATTTCCTTAAATATTAAATATTAAAATTCAAAGAGAAACAAGAAAAACGCTGAGATTCGCCGATGATATAGTAGTTTTAGCCTAGACAAAGACAGAACTAGAGGATATCTTAAATGGAATGGATGAGCTCATGAGAAAGGATTACTTTATGAAAATTAATAACAACAAAACAAAAGTGTTGTGCAGCAGCAAGAGTGGTTTAGAAGAGATGGGAAATGTAAAAGTAGGCAACGAAAACATACAGGAAGTTGGGAAAATCTGCTATCTAGGGAGTTATATAACAAAGGATGGTAGAAGCCCAAGTAATATCAAAAGTAAAATCGCTCAAACTAGAAAAGCCGGTGAAATGAAAAACAGCTTACTGACTACAAACATTGACTTATAGATTAGGAAAAATTTCTAAAAACACTATGTTTAGAGTGCAGCATTATATGGTAGTGAAACGTGGGTGATAGGGGCTGTAGATAAGAAGAGAATAAGAAGAGATTTTCTAGGAAAATGTTAAAGACTAGGTGGGTGAACAAAATAAGTAATTTAGAGGTTCTTAGGCGAGTGAGCGAAAAAGAAGTATATGGAAGCATCTTACCAGAAGAAAGGATAGGCTAGTGGGGCATATCTTAAGACATCCAGGTATTGGTCTATCAGTTATGGAGGATAATATTGAGGGAGAGAATTTTAGAGGGAGGCAAAAGTTAGAATATCATCATCATCTTCACTTCCAAGGATTAGGTTACATGAACCTGTTCCGGTACCCATCTCCCTCTCGGCCTCCCTACATCTTTTCTGCCAACTGGTTGATAATTTAAAGCCGCCACTGGCATCCTTTCGTTTGGCATTCTGTCCAGGTGACTACACCATCTTTGTCTATTTTTCTATTTTTTTTCTATTTTTTGTCTATTTTTAAGTTAGAATATATAAAGCAAATTACAAAATATGTGGGGGTATTACAGGTATGTAGTAGAGAAGAGACAAAAGAACTGTCACTGTGAACGAGTCACGGTTACTTATAAGTCACGGTGACCACAGTTATTCAGATAGGCGAGTAACCGTTCCCCAGTCACTGTTACATAGATCGCTTACTCTTCTGTCACTGGATGACAGGACAACACGGCGAATGTTCACCGTACTATTCTACAATATAGCACAGCCTCTCTTTCCCCAGTCACAGTTACAAAGATCTCTCGTTCCCTAGTCACAGTTACAAAGATCGCTTACTCATTCACTGTTTAAGGCAGGAAGACACGGCGACCGTAATTCTACAGTTCCTTCAATCACTTTTACAATAATCAGTTACTCATTCGCTGTTCATTGTCACTTTTAAGAGAACGAATTCTTTACCTTAGGAACTAGTGAACAAATTCACTCGCTCATTCATTGTTCACAGTTAACAGACAAAACGACATAATATGCTTACTCTTCTTCAAGGCCCCTATGATAGCTACGTAAGACATGTTGGTCTGTTCACTGGGCTTAGTGCTCTCCTTGTCGCCTCTCCTTTGATAACCGGCACGTCCATTATTTTTTTACTTCAATCTTTACGCACTCTTCTCTCTCTCTCTCTTTCTCTCTCCCTCTCTCAGTCTCTTCCCCTTGTTATGTTTGTCATCTACTAAACTAAACAAAACAAGGGTAGTTCCTTTACATCTCTGATCGCGGTAACACAATTACATTACAGTATTATTTTTATTGCACGCCACGTTCTACCTAGCTAGCGTATTTTATTTATAATGTGCGTTGTTATTTTTCAGTTGTAAATATTGTTTCTTGTACTTTCTCTTTTTTATACAAAATGTTATTTTTATTACTATTTTAGGATACCTTGTGTTAATCAGTTTTAGGCTAAATTTTTATTTTAGTTATATATGAAGCCCATTTTTTTAATTTATCAAAACTTCATTTATCATGAAATAACAACTGAAAACATTATTATTGTTTCATGATAACAAATGAAAAATGTACTAAGAAAATACAAAGTTATTGCTAAATCACTAGTAACTATTAAAAGTAACGGTGAACGCAAAATCACTGTCACCGTGATCACGGTGACTGGTTGAAACAGTGAACGCTCTTCACTAGTATGTAGATATGAAACGACTTGCCCAAGATAGAACAGCTTGGAGAACTGAATCAAACCAGTCGAGAAAATGATGACAAAAAAAATATTTCCTTAATACCAATTATTTTCCTTATTTCGGAATTCGATCGATGTGCGACACACCGCAGCTCCGCCTCTATAAATCCATCTCCATCGCTTATAGGCGATCCTTCCGCCTTTTTGTCAATATCCACACTTCCGCACCATAGGTACAAACTTTTTCCAGAATAGCATGATGAATTACATAAATTACAGAATAGTAATCGTGAGTGGTTTAGAAGAGATGGGAAATGTAAAAGTAGGAAACGAAAACATACAGGAAGTTGGGAAAGTCTGCTATCTAGGGAGTTAGAATTAGAAATAGGAAAGCTGCTGGATTGGATGGTTTAAATGGAGAGCTCTTTAAATATGGAGGCATGTTTTTTGAATTAAGGTTTTTGCACCTCTTAAATAAATGTTGGAGGAGACATGGAATTCCAGAAGAATGGAAAAAGGCAGAAGTTATATCTCTTTTTAAGAAAGGAAAGCGGAATGACTGTAGGAACTACCGAGGTATCAGTCTTCTCAATGTTGGATATAAGATCTATTCCAAAATCATTAATTGCCGGGTGAAAAATATTGCTGAAGCAATTCTGAATGAAGAACAGAATGGATTCAGAATAGGAAGATCATGCTCAGATAATGTTTTTTCAGTCAAAAGGATTATAGAAAAAAGACGAGAATACAATCTTGAAACCCATATGGCTTTTGTTGACTTTGAAAAAGCTTTCGATAGAGTGGATAGAAGACACCTTTGGAATATTCTATGTGAAAGAGGATATCCACTTCACCTCATTAATGCAATAAAAACACTTTACCATAACACGCAAATAGTCATAAATACAGGTAAAAAGAGACTTGAGGAGATGACAATTAACCAAGGAGTACGACAAGGGTGCAGCTTATCACCCACTTTATTCAACATTTATATAGACCACATTTTCAGGAAATGGAAATGCAGAGTAGACTTAGGTATCAAGTTGAATAATGAAAAATACCTGAACGCATTACTATTTGCAGATGACTTGTGGATTATTCAAGAAAACGAAGATAGCCTCCAAAAATCAATCCATGTCCTGAACAATTTATGTAAAGAGTATAATTTTAGAATCTCTAAAGAAAAAACAAAAATAATGGCATTCACTGGCAAGTTTCCCACTAGATCAAAAATTGTGGTAGATGACAAAGTGTTGGAACAAGTATCACAATACTGCTACCTCGGCTGCAATATCAGTTTTAAAGATGATTTAGATATTGAGAAGAAGATAGGGAAATTCCAATCAATATGTGGTAATATCAGCAGAACCGTGGGGAAAAAAGCGAGGAAAGAAACTACCATGAAGTTTTATAAAGTGATGGCTGCTCCGGTCCTCCTCTACGGAAGTGAATCATGGGTCACTACAAAACCGCTAGAGAGTAGAGTGCAGGCGGCAGAAATGAGATTCCTACGCAGGGTAAAGGGCTGTGACAGACGGGACCACATAAGGAACGATGATATTCGGAAAGAGCTGAATGTGTACAGCCTGAATGAAAGAGTGTTACAATACCGCAATCAGTGGAAGGAGCATGTTAAACGGATGCCAGCAGAAAGATTCCCTCTAAATATCTTAAATTACCACCCCGTAGGTAAAAGGGATGTTGGTAGACCGCGGAAAAGATGGCAGTAATAAAGGGAAATAAAATAAGACTCAATGCAAGTTGAATGATACAATATAGTAATTTAAATGATATAAATGTTAATAAGCTGATGTGAGTCGGAACAGGCAAAAGCCTAATCCTTGAGTGTAAGAAGAAGAAGAAGAGACAGAATAGTATGATTCATTCACATGAAATACAAATAATGAATAATAATTCCTTGGTGACTAAAAGTCGGGATTGAAGTAATCTATAAGAAACACACAGGTCAATTTTGAATTCTATAACCTTATTCTACATAAAGTATTTACAGTCCAATCTTATTTGGACTATGAAACCATCTATATAAAAGATTAAATTGAACCTTTTATTTTTTATTGAATGTTATTTTTATTGATGTTCGTAGAAGAACGAGGATTAACTTTCATATCTGATACATAGTGTTTCGCTCATACTTCCAACTTATTCTTTTTCGTTCCGTTTTTCGTGAAAAGAAGAGGATTAAAACGAAATTCTTATTCCCAGTTGACTACACTCAGATGGCTGTATTATATTGTTCCCAGTGGTGTTGTCTGTATAGACTATAGGCTGACTCTATAATCCTATATGCTATACGAACAGTATTGTAGGGATGTGGCTTTCTCGTTCCCAAAATTTATCTCCCTTACATTCTACTATTTTTATTGCATTGCCTACTCCATCCTTTATTCGTTTTTCTAATTGTCAAATATTTTGAGTTACTTGTTTTTAAAACTCTATTTTCCTACCATAATTCTTATCAAATAAATAATTCCATTATATAAGTGGTTTTTATTAAACTAAAAATGCTTCAGTGTCCTGTTTATAAACAACCATGGTGTTAAATTTAAATTTAAGAATTTTTTTCTTTTAAAATTAATTTTTGTGTACATTGCAATCTGTTGAATTTAAGAATAATAAGTAGGCCTACCATTTTTTTCCCATAACGGGCAGGTGGAGTGTTAAATTAATTGCACTCGATCTGTTGGTTCCAGAGCTACAAAAAATAGTTCTGTTTCTTATCACATCGTCAGCCAATTATATGACTGAACTATTATCGAACAGAAGAGGTAGAGGTGTAAAAGACACTAGTCAAAATTATCCCCTCTGAGAGTAATGAATTTTACTGTACACCCAGACCCTGTGATGAATGAAGATGTCATTTGCAGGTTGGAAAGTGGGTGATTTTTGGAGGGCCTGGCATGCTGATAAGCATACTCTTTCAACTTAGTGAGGAATGGAATAGTAAATTACCTCACTCCTCGTTTTTACTTAGTAAAACCTCCAGAGGTTTAAACCAGAATTTCGGCTGTTGACCTAAACAACAAGTTACCTTATGACCCAATGAGATGAGGATGATATGTGACATAAATGAGGTGTAGTCTTGTTCAGACTCAGGGTAACCATTTCTTAGATAGTATAGTTAATTGAAACCTAACCATCAAAGTACACCCGTAACCATTGTCTAGTACTTAAAACGTATTAAAGTAAAATCTTTATACTAAGATTTGAACCAGAAACCTTCGTCTCCAAACATTAACTGTAACTTTTAATAGGAATCAAGAGTTTACTAACCCTTGTCGGAGGTTCGACCAAAAATAGTGAATTACCCGCCTTTTATTTTAGAACTACAACACTGATGAATCAATAACAATAACTGCATTCCTCAAAATACACATAGGCTTATACTTTTCTAGCAAATGCTACACACATAGGATGTAATAAATAAACCAGTTTATTGTTTTTCCCAGATTTCCCGGTTTCGTATTAATTCTTTATTTTTTTCTATACATTTCAAAATTAGGAATTCTAATATATTTCAGATTTAATTAATACTACTAATACATTTCACACTTCAACAATGTCACCGTCTTCTTGACAAAATGTCTTCAACTCTTGAAAACACCCAATACTATTTTTCTTTGTGTCCCAATCTCTCAATTGGTTTTGGTTTGATGGAATCCTATGCAAATTAAAAATAATACTTCCAGTTGATCAATAGTTAGTAATGAAATATTTTCTAGGAGAACGTTAGGCTACTTCCGAATAAAGCAGTTATGAACTTTAAAAATATATATCAACCACAATTTACAATTATATTTTATTTACAATTAAATTTTATTTTATTTTATTTTTATTTTTTTTTTTTTACTTGTGAGGCCACAATGGACCACTTCAGCCACAACATGGAAGACTCTACTTCGATCTCTGAGCCTTGATCTTTACCCAGTATTCCCTCATTCTTTGTGATCTCTGAGCCCGGAGTTCTTCCGTCACCCTCTGCACTCTTCTAGTCTTGGTTTCCGGTTCCAAAGCCAGATCCTTCAACTTTCTATAACTCTCAGACTTGAACCTCACATCCTCCAGCGTCAACCCAAACCTTTCCAAGTCCTCCTTGACCTCCTTCGTCCAGTTCAAACCAATTTTAAAATCCCAGACACTTTCAATAAGTCGTCTAAGTACTCTGTTCTCCGGTGTTCTAAGGATATGGCCCAAAAAGGAGATTCGTTTTTTCCTAATTGTGTCTAGTATTGGCTCCGAAATTTTATAGACTTCATTATTTGGTAGCAGTCTCCAACTATTATCTTTGTATATTCTCTTACCAATACTGGTTCTAAGGATTCTTCGTTTTAACGTCAGGATTCTGTGGGTTTTAGTTTTTGTGACAGTTTTATTTTATTTTATTTTATTTTATTTACAATGATATAGGTAAATAAAATCTTACCCCAAGGAATTGTGCTAGCACCAATTGTTTTCTATAAGTAAAATTGTGTAGCAACTTATATCCATACGACTATTGCCATGCTTTCTGATGATATAGCAGGTCTAGCGTTAAAAGTCGATCCTAAAATTGCAACTTGAAAGACACAAACCCATTTAACCAGATAGAGCTTAGATACAGCTAAATTACAGAAAATAAAAATTAATAAAAATAAATCGAAACACATGACTTTCACTACTGCCCAAACAGTCAAACTTCTATAACTCAAACGTCTATAACGTCGAATTGAACTGCAGTTCCCGTCAACCTTTCATGCATTTACCATGTAAAAATCTATCTATAACTCGAATTCCACCATTTTTCTCTAAGTCAAACTATTTATTTTAGTTTTTTTTTACGAAAATATGTACATAGTTCTCAAAATGGCTTTTTTGGTATTTTAAAAAATGTTGGTATAGAGCTCCTTCTCTCCTTATAAGAGGAAATGTTCGACCATAAAAGCGTATAGACCCACAAAGTCATCTGGTTGCCTTTCTACAATAGGCATAACTAAATCAATGAATTTCTTTTCATAAAAGCATACAGTAGTCAATAAGTCTGTAGGCGTTAATAATGAACAATAAATTTCTTTGAATCGACGAATTTTTGGTCAACCAAAGAAAAATAGAACCTTACTTTGTCGGTACAATGTACCATATTCAGCATGCACTGTAATAAAAATACCGTAATTTTGGAATATTGTAGGCTATATAATTTATGTGCAGTACTTAACACTGTAGCCTGTAGCTACGCTAAATGCAATGTACAGTATAATTTTTTCCCAAAACTGGTCTGGGTTACCCAGACGTCAGATTAAAGAGGTCCGGGTTAACGAGGTTTATTTGTACTACATAACTAACTGAATGTGTAGTTAATAATTCCCTTTTTATAAAACAAGTCTTCATTTACTACGCTAAACAATTTTTTTTCCAAAACTGGTCTGGGTTACCCGGACATCCGCGTTAAAGAGGTCCGGGTTAACGAGATTCAAATGCACTACACAACTGACTGAATGTGTAGGTAATAATTCCCTTTTTTCAAAACAAGTCTTCATTTACTACGCTAAACAATTTTTTCCCAAAACTGGTCTGGGTTACCCGGACATCCGGGTTAAAAACGTCGGGTTTACCGAGGTTCAAATGCACTACACAATTAACCGAATGTGTAGTGTTAATGATTTCCTTTTTTTAAAACAAGTCTTCATGTACTTCGCTAAAGAATTTTTCCAAAACTGGTCTGGTTACCCGGACGTCCGGGTTAAAGAGGTCCGGGTAAACGAGGTTCTTCGTTCTATACAATTAACTGAATATGTGTAGTTAATAATCCTTTTTTTAAATTTTACTGAAAAAAATAAAAATATAATTGTCGTTGAGTAAATTACGTCTACTGATAAAAATTTAATCGGCATTTCAAAAGTCAGTGACTTTTTAAAATTTACAACTCTGTTTTCAAGGTTTAAGAAAAAATTGTATTTAGAAAAATAGCGGATCCATTCAATTCACGTAGTAGAAGTTGTACTTTTACTATTTTATTAAAAAAGTTATGAAATTTTTTGTGGCGCCAGTTTATATCCTTTCAAAGAACGTATAAATTTATTTGTGTCTTCCGTTTTTAAAGTAAAATTACCGTTATAGTATCTGTTGAAGATCGTACGTGAATATATAGAGAAAAATATACCGGCTCCCTTAATCGTCTTCTGAAAGAATACCGTCGATTCGGGGTGTAGTAGGAATAAATGTATTTTAAGAAAGGGGATGGTAGAAGGGGTGAATAATAGAAGCAAAAAGAAAAAAGGAAAAAGAAGAGAAAGAAAATTTGGAAGAAGGGAAGGAAATGTATTACAAGAGTAATGGTCACAATCTAATTTTCTACATCGGACCGTCCTACGTCCTATAATATTGGATGGACAGTTCTTCGTACAAGGCTTTCATAACGTACCTCGTCTAAAAGAACCAATTTCCTGAATAGAAAACTATTGAGCCTATCTTACTTATCATCAGAATTTTATGACAAGAAAATCCAACTAAATATGAAACCGTCAAAAACCAAAAACATTACAGTGTGGAATGGAATTGATAAAATGCTGGTGTTTATATTTACTCGCACTGTATCTACATAAAGCATAAATTGAAAAAATATTGCACTGGAGTCAAACTTTTGATACCGGGATTTTAACTCTTCCTCGTGTTTCATGAACCCTTGAAGCCAAAAAAGTTTTAGAAGCAAGAACATCTCTTATCACTAGAACACAGCTCCCAAATTTCAGCAGACATATCGCTTACCCAATCTTTTAGGACATAAGAATGTAGTAATTAAGGCGAATTTAAATGAAATCGTAGGAGTATGTTTTTGAGAAAATTGCAAGAATAAACTATTTAACTTTTGGAATAAACACTTCCTCATGTTTCATGACCCCTTGAATCAAAAAACATTTTAGAAAAAAAAACATCTCTTACCACTAGAGCACAACCTCCGAATTTCAGTAGACATGCCGCTTACCCCAGTTGACTATTTGTCGGAATAAACTCTTCCTCATGTTTCGCGACCCCATGAAGCCAAAACATTTTATAAGGAAGAACATCTCTTACCACGATAGCATCGGCCTCGAATTTCAGCAGACATTGCCCCATCTTTTAGAGCGTAAGAATGTAGTAAATGAAGCGATTTTAAACAAAATCGTAGAAACCGTTTGTGAGAAAATCACAAAAAGTGAAAAGTTGCACGAATAAACTATTACTTTTGGTTGACCGATTTTGATGAAATTTTTCATATCTGGGGTGTTATAATAATAAACGATAAGTTCCAAGTTTTCATATGTTCTTCGAACGATTTTCGTTCACAAAAGGCTGGTGTGAACCTCCAGAGGTTTTACTAAGAAAAACTAGGAGTGAGGTGGTTTACCATTGTCTTCCCCCCCCCCCGAGTTGAATAGTATGCTTATTACCATCCCAGGTCCTCTAAAAAACACATATTTTCCACCTTGCAAATGACACCTTCACTTCATTCACCACAGAGTATGGCTGTGTAATGAAATTCATTACTATTGTAGAGGAGATAACTGATAAGTGTCATGTACACCTCTACCTTTTCTGTTCTTAAATTATCAGTCATTTAATTGGGTGACTATGTGATAGGAAACTATGTTTTGTAGCCCTGTAACTAAAAAATTGAGTGCATAATAATTTAACACTCTACCTAGCTGTTATAGACAGTTTGTTCACATGTGTGTGAACTGAACGGTAAAGCATGTTTTTTAAATTTCAGGGAACTTGAAACCGTGTATTTCCATTTGACCTGGAAATCTGTTTTCATGTTACTTTTTATCCGGTGCGATTTATATCTTTTGGATGATTGTGGATTTCCTGAACGAGCTACTGGCCTGATTGCGAGAAACACAAGTGGTAGGGATTGTGTGGTAGATGAAGAGAGGACAACAAGTGATTTTGTAGATTTAAGTGATCGTGAAGTTTCCTGTAAGAGCGTATGTATGTGGGGGCACGCCCCAGACCACACAGAGCGTACCCATAGAACTCCAGTTTAGCTACCCAATCCTCACCTGCTTTGAGGTAACGGGCGCTGGCTGTAGCACCTCCGTGTGCTATTCGTAGTACACGGTTGTGCGCAGAACATCCATGTGTGGTAGAGCCACGTGCAAAGCATTAGCTGCGTAACGAGCTCGACGGTGACTCGTCCAACGTTTACACGAGTACTGAGGGGAGTGGGGCGCCCTGCGGACGTGACCGCATCCACTCATTTGGGTTGGCCTCTCAGGGGCTGTGGGTTCCTGGGTAGCGCTTCGGAGCCACTAGGCTGCTTAAATTCCTTCGGAATGGGCGTAGCTGGCCGAGGGGTGTCCAGAAATGGATAGATAAATATACATTAAGAGCGTATGTATTCTTTATACGAGTTGTCCGTACCGTTCCGCTTGTAAGATATCTGTGTAATGTGAGTAGTACTACTTGAATTAGCTCATAAATCCGTAGTCGGTTTTCTTGTTAAGCAATATTGAAGAAAAAAATTGAATTTACATATTTTCTACTTTTTTTGCCTATATGAATATATAGGAAGGAAAGTATTGTTTTCATGTCGATTTTTCAAAATCGAGTTTTTACCGGATCTACACGTTTTCAGACCCTCTGAACCCAAAAAACATAATTTTCGCGATTGGTCTGTGTACAGAATATCTCAAGAACGGAACATCGTACGAACTTGAATTTAAGTTAGATACTACTACAGGACCCAACACAAACATTTTCATCAAAATCGGTCAACTGGTAGTAGTAGTTTATTCGTGTCATTTTTCACTTTTTTGCGGTTTTCTCAAAAACGGCTCATACGATTTTTTTTAAAATCGCCTCATTTGCTAAACTTTTTATAGGTACTCTACAAGATAGGGTAGGCGCCATGTCTGCTGAAATTCTTGGTGAAGGTGTTTTATTTGTAAAAAAATTGTTTTTTTTTATATTGCGGCTTTAATCGTCATTTTAGCGCAAAAGTGTATGTAATAAAAGTTGTAGACAATTAAAAATCCTACAACTTTTATTACAAACATTTTTTTGTATAACGCTCAGTTTAACGGTAATTTTATGGTTTTTGTGGTTTAATTTTTTTTATGGTGTAATTTTTATGACTTTTCACGAAAATATGTAAAGTTGATTTTTTTTAGATTTCAGCCTTAGTATGCATTTTACGACAAAAGTGTAATAATCAAGTTTGTAGGAAATTAAAAGATCTACTACTTTTATTTAAAGCATTATTGTCTACAGGAGCCTAGTTTAGCGTGAAAGAGTTATTTTCCGTTAAGCCAAACTGAGTTGATTTCCATTTTGCGTCTTTCACTTATGATTAATATTAGGTTATGTTTTTTGAGGTTAGATTTTTTGTTTATTTCTAATGTTAGGTTATATTGTTTGTTATTTTCAATGGCAAGAGAAGGTCATCCGAGTGTTTCACACCAGAGTTTTTTAATTTTATCAAATGAAAAGTGTAAAGGAGTTTAGATAAAGAACCGGGTAATGTAGTTACATAAAACAGCACAGGAATACAATAACGAAGACATGAGAGAATATGAGTGGAATGAGCCGACGAAAATCTTGGGGAAACGAATTGGGGTTGAACTAGAAAGTCTGATGAGGGAAACCACTGTAATTGCTGCTGTCGTCAATTAGAGTTGAAAGCTTGAAATGTATGACACAGAATTAAAGGAGGGTGAAAGAAGAGAGAGAGTGTCGTACGCTGTTAAAGTCTACTTGACTATTAACGGGGGATGATTGAAATCGTTGTTAAATTTGCTTTGATTAGAATCTTTATGACTTTAGATTTTATGTTCTATGGTAACGTATAACGTTTTATTTCGTCTTTATTTGGTTTAATCTGCAGTTATAATGTCATTTTTATTACTATTTAACATGCAAGTGGTTTGTTATTATTTTCAGAGGATTTATATTGAGGAACCTTAGGAAAAATTATGTTGTATTTTTCCCATTGTGTATCATAATATGAATAACTAGGGGTAGTTTTATGATCTGTCTACACAGGGAGTAACCAAGTATTAAGTTATTTATTTAGCCATAATTGGTTTGTTCAAAATTGTTAAAATGTCATACCTACATTTACATACGTTATACCGGTAATCTTACCATCACTGACCTTTTACCTTTAGACAGGGTTTGTTTTTTTTATTACAATTATATTTACAACAGGCAATTGCGCACGCCTTAGATAAACTGATGTAACCTAAAATTAGTAAACAAGGTAAAATGAAAAATGACTGCCTCCGTGACTTAGTATATTAGACGTTACTAGCCTACTAAGCGAAGGTTCCAAGTTCGATTCCCGGATAGTGTCTGGAAATTATTGCGTGCCAAAACCCATCATTAAAGTTTCTTAACCCACTATAGTTTCTAATCATCAAGCTGTTGATGCGACTTTAAATATACAAAATAAAATGAAAAATTTAACCTAATTTTAATCATGAGTGAATGATGCAAAATGAAAACAAACCTCAATTTGACTTAATTATACGAAATTACTCCTTGACGCTAAACTAGGCTCTATAGAGAAAAATGTTTTCATCGAATATTGGTCACATTAACCGACAGGTCATTGTATCCGATGTCATTGTATGCGATAACTACTGTATTACGCAAGGAAAAATAACAAGTACAGCGGACGCCAAATATGCTTGCCGGTTTTCTTAAGTGCTCAGAAGGTTTATTTTGGTAATGGTGCGCTCGGTTGTCTCAACAAGTGGTGGGGGTCATTGCTGTACTAGGTGTGATCAGAGTCACGTCGCTCTCGTAACGTTATTATGTCAGCTAATCTGAAAACATTAATCTGTAATGTGTTGTAAGCGGTAGGCGTTAAGTGTTTTAGGCTATATTTACACTTGAATGTTTTTAATGTCGCTAATAGATAATAATTTACATCGTTTAGTACATGTGATTTAATAAGCAGTTCGGTATTAAGACAAGAAATCTACCTACTGAATCCAAACTGCTCTGTACACCGGCAAGCTTATTTGGCGTCCACTCTAAATATAGTTTAGATCAAAGAAAATATCTTAGACACCTGCGAGAATGATTTTGTTGTAAATTCTGTTGGTGTTTTTACACCGGTTGCCAATAAAATGCAAATTTTCATGATGGTTACCAACGTTCTGAAAGATAATTGAAAATATAGAGGGGTTTGTGTCTCGATCTTGCCTTTGTTATACACAAAAAACTTAATAAATTAGGTTATTTGTAATGAAAGATTCATGATAGCGGTATTAGTAACAGTGCAGTATTGAATTTAACTTTGACGTATATGGTACCCAACGGACCGTACCAGTAAATTAGCATTGGTTACTTGTGAACTCTTCTTTAACAGCTTGAAAGATAGACGGTGACGAAGAAGTAGCGGTTCATTCATGTCGGTTGCTTGCTTGCTTTTAGGTTTCGTAGCAAAAATTTAATTAACTTTATAGTGTAAGTACTCATTAATTACAGTACATACTATTTGTACTGTGATACTGTAATGAAAACCCAATGTCGCAATAGCATGTCTTGAGTAACGACAAAATAAATTGAAAGTAATTACTTTTCTTTCTGTATTTTCAATTATAGAATTACTTGTACCAAATCCGAATGGTTTTTTCTAATGAAACATTTAATGTTTTATCTTACACAATTTAGTTTTCAGTTCTTTACATATTATTTAATAATGTGAAATCAATAAACTTTGATTAAGAGTGAAAGTGGTCGTCTTCATTTTTCATTTGATAGTGCGCTAAACTGAACTATACTAGGGCTTAAATACCAGAAGGTCCAATTTTTGAATTATAGTCAAAGTTTGGAAATTTTTAACACTTAAAACACTACACTGTTTACAAGTTGACCAGGGCATTGAGGAGACAGTAAGTCGCGTATGACAAAGCTGTTGACGCACCTTTAAGAAACATGGAAATATTATTTACCTAATTTTTTTTTTTTAATCAGGGTCAAAAATTTTTGTCTTCTTTCGGTATTGTACATTTAGCTGTATAATTTCCGTATACGAGCAATGATATTTAAATGGCGTTGTGGAATTTTTCTTTAAAAAGAGGTGACCAGTGGTACATTCTCCGTTCATAACTACGGGTGTTGTCCGTTATCCAGACCAAGAGGACTCTACTCCATTACGTCGCACAGTTGGGAAGTTCCTTGTAGCTAGATCACTGGCTAATTGATTTAGATGGCCATCTAGTCTCTCTTGAAATTTACAGTGTCTGGGTGTATAATGACAAAATTCATTACTCTCAGAGGAGATAACTCTGGCTAGTGTATTTTACGCCTCTATCTCTTTTGTTCTTAAATGCTTCAGTGATTTAACTGATCATGTGATAAGAAACAGAACTATTTTTTGTAGCCCTTGAATTAGCAGATCGAGTGCAGATAATTTAACGCTCCACTTGCCTGTTAAGGGCAAAGTTAAGTATATCGGGTCTGTATTAACTTAAAAACATTATTGTGAACTGAAAATCTGAGTAATGCTTTGTTATAAAAAACAAATTCCTTCTGGAAATTTGGGATTTCATTCTCAGTATTTTTGTCATTTAACATTTTAATTTATTTCTTAAGCATATGTAGAATTGGGTAGGTTTATTTTTGCGCGAGCATTTGTCTTTCGATAGCATGTGATAAACGAGTAAGGCACCAAAAATACGTCACTCTTTCTTTACAATACGATGAAACTAAATTGTGCATGAAATCGAAAGATATTGCAGAATTGAGCGAGTGCCTCTAGGTTGCGATTCTTTTGCTTTTGGTCTATATTGCTTTCTTTCTCTACTAACTTCTTTCTTTTTTATAGCAGACTTGAAACCCCCCGGCAATTTACACATCGGAGAACAAGGTTTTTCACTACGTTAACTTTATTGTCATTCTAAATTGCCTACTTTGATGTGCGGCGTCGGATAAGAAAATTCATAAATTATTTCGTTCTATTCATTTTTTATTTTAATCATTAAAAAGAAAATGAGAAAAGTTAATTTCATGAATAAAATTAATGAAAGTCTCATCCTTTTGTTGAAAATATGGTGGGATGACTTTCTTTCCGTAGTACTGTGGAATGAAGCCTCGTAACGAGTATGAACTTTTATAGACTCAGTAAATTAAGTTGCACAAAAAATAAATCTGCATCAAAAATTGTTACAACTTTTTACAATTTTACAAATAGAATTGACCAACTTCTTTTACGCTGGCAAAAATGTAGATCTATAGTAATGTATTTGCATATTTAAATAAACCGTGATTGCTTACCCTAGTTGTTTTAACCGGTCTGGAAATGATTTAATTTATTTTTTAATTAAAAAAATTCCTGAAGACTGCATTCAAATTAGAATTAATTTTATTAGACATGTCTAGTACAAGATAGTTTTTGTAGGGTCGTTTCTTCAGTGCAAAACAATATGGCTTTGTTCAGAACTAAAGTTTTTTTATTATTTTTTTCTCCAATCGTTTATTTTCTCTACGCTTCAGAATAGATTGCACTATTCTTCTTCTTATAGTCCCTATCTTATCGGAGACCGGAAATCGTCATCAGTATGAGGACCTATGCGCTGCTGCACGGAACAGTTCCGCATTACTGTAACCAAACCTGACACTCAGGTTCTTCAACCAGGATGCTCGACGTCTGCTAACGATTTTTTGCCTACGCTTCAGAATATTCTTCTTAAAGTGCCTGTCCTATCGGAGGTTGTAACGTCTGATCTTCAGACCGTTACAGATTTTATTTTAAATTTTATATTTGCGGTGGTTGTTTAGTTATCTACTCATCAGCTGTTTGTCGTTGCGGTGGCCTATTTTTCTAATTAGGTACTGCTGCCGAATTAATTGAAAACTTTCCTGGTTGGACACAAAGAGTCATGTCTCGATTGTGTAAACGAAAGGACGTACATTACTACTCAGTAATGTTACGGGCCTAATTACTGTTTTAACTTTTAGTAAAAAAGTTTTATTGTTATTATTATCTTTTATTATGTATTGAACTGTTCGTTTTCCGGTATTTATAATTTTTTTTGTTTGCCGTATCTATCTTATTAAGTCTTTTCGGTATTCGGCGATTTGTATTTAATGAAAATGTGATTCAAATATTTCGCCCAATTCAATATTGGATTCCAATCCTGGGACTTCAATTCCAATCCAGGTGCTACGTTTTTCAACCCTGGGACTGTGAAATCTATTCTTTGGGACGAGCAACACGATACTCGGATCATGAGTTTCGATTCCCGCATTGGTGAAATTCTTTCGCCAACAATCACATTAAATTGGTCAACGTTTCCTGAATTACTTGATCATGCTGTTTACTAGTCGTCCAAGCTAGATGAAGGCTTATTAAACACGTCAGTAATATATCGTAATGAGTGTTGTCTGCTAATTGGTATGATGTTTTTTTATTTTTATTACTTTGGTAAAAAGGTATCTTATTGCTTCGAAACTTATTTTAAAGTGGCAACTGATTAATTTAGTAAAGATCATCCCATACTAATGTATTGTCTTGTCGATTTTCTTACACTGGGCAGGAATTTATGTGTCATTAATTGACCTGTTTGGACTTTTCTTTCTAAAATTTATTTGCTGGAAAAACGTAATTTAATTAAGGAACGTGGACTAAGTAAATGTTATTAATTCATTCCCGATTTTTCTAAATTTATTATTCTTCTATTTGTTTTCTGTTTATTATTTATTAAAATGAAATTATGTAACTTAAAGGTTAGCCAGTGAAAACCCGGAATATTATTATACAATTAATTATGTATATCAAAAATATGTAAGTTTAAGATTTATTAATTTACTCCTGATTTAAAATTTATTTCATTTGTTTCAATTTACTTCTGTTTTCTTAATTATAAAATTTGTGTAACTGAAAGATTACTAGTGAAACCTAAAATGTTATTACACATTTAATTATGTACATCCTAGAACATATAAATTTAAAGTTTATTAATTTTTTTATCGAAAGCTAGCATGCTCAGCTGTAAAAAGAATTAAATTTAAATAATTTTGATTACACAAAATTTGATGTTATTTAACTAATGTATCTTTAACTTTTTGGATACTTTATTAACTTGATATTAACAACTAGTTACTTAATGAAATACAATTTTGGATTTTTGGTTATATTTGATTGTCCATTTATTTAAAGCTTGTTAATTTTGTATTAACATTGGTGTTTATACCTTTTTATTAATATTATTATATTAAATTATTTTGGTTTTATCCACCTTTTAAATTTGTATTCATTTGTTTATGCAGCACAACCTGAGTGTATTTATGGTTTTCTTAGCTTCCTTTCCTTTCTTTTGTTAACGCCCCTACCAACCTATCGATGTAGATAGAGGGGTCGTGACAAGGTCGGAAATCATCATCATTATCCGGACCTTATTTGCTGCTGCACGGAACAGTCCGTATTTCTGCAACCAAACCAGTCCCTCAGGTTCTTCAGCCAGGACGCCTAACGTCTGCCAACAATTCGTTTATCCTTTATCTTCCCCGGCATGATAATTGTAAGGTGTGATATTTTTCCTCTAATCACATGTCCAAGAAATTGGAGTTTTTTCTTCTTAAACGTATTGAAATTCTTTGCCCATTTTATCAAGGACATCCCTATTTGTTATTCTGTATGTCCACGAAATGCCTCACATCCTGCGGTAGAACCATATATCAAATACCTGTATCTTCTCTAAAAGGATCTTCTTGAGTATCCGCGCCTCCATCTCGTACAACAGAACAGAGAAGACATAACATCACAGCATTCGCATTCTGAGCTCAATGCCAAGATCCCAACTAAAACAGTTTGCAGTTACACTATTACGTCAACAAAAACACGTTATTTTGAACTCAGAAATATGTCTTTTACTTTAGAATATTTGAACTCTATTTATTTTACGTTATTTTGAACTCAAAAATACGTCTTTTACTTTAGAATATTAGAACTCTATAATTATTATTTTTCATTGAATTATCCACTATGTAGACCTTCCTCAAATTGGACAACTCTTCCATATGGGTGTTGGAGGATGTAGGGGAGGCAATAATTTTGAGCGTTCAGGCGGTCTAAGAAGGCGATGGCTGATTATAAAAAGGCGAAATATTACGTTTTCTGATATTTCAAACTAAAATTAAATAGCTACCTAGTAGTATAATGTAGCAGTCTTAATAATGCGTACGAAATAAAAATAAAACCCATTTATAGCAAACAAATGTCATTTCATTTCATTTTTATTAAAAATACTTCCACGTATGGTTAGATATGAAAAGTAATTACTCTCATTAAAAATTTATTTTAAATGAAATTTATTTTTAAGAGATCGTAAGTTTAAAAATTTTGAGAGCACTGGAAAATTATTGATTTTGAATGCAGGCGGTGGGCAAAAACGTTTGAGAATCAGTCTCAAGTTAGTGCTCAGGCTGACTGTATACCGTAATTGACTGGGGTTCCACAAGGGCCCATTCTCGCTCCCCTTCTATATAACATCTACACTTCAGACATTCTTCTTTGCCCAATGACGACGATAATCTCTTACGCAGATGATAACGTAATTCTATCTTCTTCTGAGAGTCACGATAATTAATGTTTCTTTAAACTTACAAAACCATTTGAATGATCTTGAATTGTGGTTTTAAAGCTGAAGGATTAAGTTAAAATTAGCGCTGCTAAAACTGTACAAGTCACTTTTTTTTACGAAAACAACTTTGTCCTCCAGTCTATTTGTATGGTACCCCACTTCCTCAAAATGAAAGAATAAAGTAACTTGGTCTCTACATCGACAAAAGACTAACGTGGAACCAACATGTTAACGAAACGCGAAAACTTTGGACGCTAGACGTAACCTGTAAACTGTAAACCTAGACGTAAACTGTATTCGTTGATATCCAGATCTTCCAAACTCCCACTTCATCTAAAACTATTAGTTTATAAGTGTTACCTTAGACCCGTTTGGATGTATAGCAGCCAAATTTACTGTTGTGCCAAACCGTCGGTCATACAACGCTTTTAGTCCAAACTGTTAATACAGGTAACTAGTGCTCCATTTTACGTAACGAACGATTACACTGCACACAGACTTAAGCTTCCCATACATCAATGATGTGTTCCTGCGTACATAGACATAATTTAAAAAGAAATTACACAATAATCCGAACCAGCTCATTGTTGACTTAGACACACCAGATTTACCAACTGCCCCTACACGGAGACTGAAACGACTCTGGAGTAGGGATATCATGAGACGTCAAAATTAAAGAAAAAAATCAAATAATTAAAAATAATGAACTAATTTAATGATTACGGGGGGAAGTACTGTCAAAGGGCAGCGATCTCCTTAATGTCTTAAAATTTTCAATATGTGTATCCTTTTTTTATCAAATTTAACTACTTTTTGTTAATTTGATACAGTTACAAATAAAAATATATTGTATAGTCAAAAAGAAAAAATTTATGTTGACCTTAAAAATACATAGTAGATTAAAAAACCGTATCCCCAGATTGTTTTGAGAAATTTAATTTTTTGTCTTACGTATCTGGAGGTTTCTTTATAAACCCGTCATTTTAATTTTATATTGCCAATAAATAAAAACTCCATGCAGAAATCTTATTAAAAGCCAAAAATCAAGTTTTGTGATATTCACTATCTAATCTGTAGATATTCAGACAAATAGAAGGTGACTTTTGAAATATAATATGGATATGAATATTGTGAGTTTATTATTAAGTACAAGTTATTTAACACCGTGTAGATTGAAAATTTACTTCGTTTTTAGCCTACCGTTCTCGTTATCTTGGACCGTTTAGGAATTCCTGAAAATTAAATTCCTGTGAAAATGAAAACATTCCTATAATTTTTTGTGTAATATCTTCGAGTTTGTTTGATATAATTTAATATCAAAAGTCTTGTCAGTTTATATTTAAACTTATTTAAATTTGTGTTCAATAATGTGTAGGTTGTCAATTATGTATCATTTTCAACGAGCTATTTGTAATTTATTAAATAATTAATATTGTTCTGTCATATAATTATTTCTTATTTGTTTTGTATTTAGTTAATAATAGTGTAAACTCTTTAGTAGACAAATATTAATTAAGTTGATTTGTATAAGAATACTAAAAACTATTTGGAATAAACTATAATAATTTTTATATGTCCAGGTCAAGGTTATCGCGCAGTTTTCTTTGGTCACTCCAAGTGAATGTCTGGTCAGTCTCCTAGTTGAGTTCTGTGCAGTTGTATAATAGCGAGCAGGTTGTTTTTTAACACGATTTTAACCATCTAAACCTTCACCGATTTTCCCCGAAGTGGGCTCAAATAAATCGTCTGTTTGAGTAGATTTGCAGAAAACTAACCAAAATCATATATTTTGATTTATGATCGTAAAGCAGAAAGTCTAAAATAAAGATAATAATACGTGAAGTTAATAAGAACGAGATACAGATAAGCGATGCGTTTGAGTACCGAATGTAGTACTACCTTACGCATATACCTCTCTCTTTATCTATCCCTCCCACATCTCGCACAACTATTTCAGGTTGGAGGGGGCAAGTTCAACGATAAAGTATACCAACGCATTAGCAGTGACACATTGCTTTGGACCTTCCAACAAGGTTTTTGTTACTTTGAGTAGAGTACCGTGAGTTCTGCTTTATTTTGCTTTTGTTTTCACAGCTCTTTTCAGAGCTAATTTACATTTTTTCGATTCTTTTTTAGAAACTATTGCCATTCATCAGGAAATTAACGGATAGTCGTCCAATTGGGGGAAAAACAAGAGGCAGGAGACGTTGTATAAAAACAAATTTACACTTCAGTGCGGGTTTCCCCGAAGAGTTCACCTAGTGTATATATTATTTTACGTGATAATAAAGTTTGTTAATTTATTTATTTATTTAGGTTTTCAATAACAAAAATTATTTTTGGCTGCCTTCGTAGTTTAGTTGATAACGCGTTTGATTAATAATCCGGAGGTCCCGTTTTTATTTTTTTTAACAAAACCTAAAATGTTTTTTACACTTCTTAGCCATTACCTATTACCCATAACAGGCAGATAGAGTTTCAAATTATTTACACTCAATTTGCTGGTTCCAGGGCTACAAAAAATAGTTTTGTTTTTTATCACATTGTCAGCCAATTAAATGACTGATTCATTTAAGAACAGAAAAGGTAGCGGCGTAAAAGACACTAGTCAGAGTTATCTCCTCTGAGAGTAATGAATTTCATTATACAGGCAGACCCTGTAGTGAATGAAGTGAAGGTGTCACTTGCAGGGTGGAAGTAGATGCTTTTCGGAGGGCCTGGTATCCTGATAAACATACTTTTCCATTCAGTGAGGGAGACCATGGTAAAACACCTCGTTCCTCGTTTTACTTAGTAAAACTAGTAGAGGTTCAAACCACCCTTTCGAATGATGACCTGAACACCTTCCCCAACGTTTGCTTACACTTAAATGCAACTGTAAAAATGAAGAAAAAAATTATTATAGATTTAAAGAATTAAAAAGTAATACTCGTAGAAACAGCAAAACTAAAACAGTATTTTTAAAATAACATTCTAAAAGTTATAAAAGTTTAAATTAACATTTTTATTTATGTTTACATTAATTAATTTTGTCGGGTAAATTTTTCAAGTATTTATTGAAGTTTCAAATAAATAAATACACGCTCCGTCGTATTTTAAAAGTAAGCGAGATTTAAATTAAATTTTATTTCTTCAAAAAATGTCTGTCCTTCTTCAGCCTTATCAACTTAACGGGCACCACAAGTTTCAAGTAGTATTAAAGTTAGATTAGTTTATTTTGTTAGTTTATTTATTATACATAGCGTACCGTCTTAAATAACCAAAGACAAATCCTTATAAATAACTACTGCACTTTTAATTAACAACATTAATTTATATTAATACTATTACTAATGTTACTAATTTACTATCTGTGCTACTTCTAATATTCTACTTCATATTTTGAAGTTCTTCATTTTAGAATATGTAATTTATTGTTCTGCGGGCTGTATTTATTAACTGTGCTCATTCCAATTTACTAATGGACTTCAATGTTTAAGTTAAAGTTTGTTATGTTTTACTTACCCAGTAGTAGTTCATTATGTTTACAGATGTCAATATTACTTGAATGTTCTATTGATACAGAGCTTGTCTGGCGGCTCGAACAATGTAGGATACTCTGTTTACCTACTACACAAGTCATAAATAAAATTAAAACGACCAAATTGCAAAAAGAAAAATAAATTGAACTTATTAAACTAAAATTGTAATTTGTGTTGTTTTAAAAATGTTGACACTCTTTTGACTTAACGAAACAATTTTTTTTTTACATTATTTATTTTGCAACTTTAAAAAGAAGAACAACTAGCAAAAACGTTTACAACTAAATTACAAAAAAAAAATTTTTTAATTCAACCGCGTTAATGACTGAGGAGGACACCACCCAGCGATATCTCTCCAGATAACGATAAATGTGTTCGTTTAAATGATATTTTTGTTTACGTAATAATGTTACAGTTGCGTTAATGTATCATGTCTCTACTCCATCGGCGTTTCAGTCGTCTTTGTGCGATTCCCGGTAGGCCCGCAGAATTCATATTGTATATTAAGGGATTGTTATGATTTTGCAGTTTGTCTCTGAACCTGTGGTACAGTTTTAGATATGTGTCGTTGACGTAAGGAACGCTTAAGTCATCTTGTAGTGTTCCATTGGTTACGTAACTCAGGTAATTGATGTTATGATTTTAAAGTTTGTCTCTGAACCTGCGGTACAGTTTTAGATTTATGTGTTGTTGACGTAAGGAACGCTTAAGTCATCATTTAGTGTTTTATTGGATACGTAACTCGAGTAATTAACGAAACAATATAAATATTTAATTACTTTTATGCACTCTTAACATGCCCATAATGGGCAGGTGGAGTGTTAAATTAATTGCACTTGACCTGTTGGTTCCAAGGCTACAAAAAATAGTTCTGTTTCTTCACATAGTCAGCTAATTATATGACTGAACTATTTAAGAACAGAAGAGGTAGAGGTGTAAAAGATGCTAGTCAGAGTTATCTCCTCTGAAAGTAATGAATTTCATTATACAGCCAACTCTGTGGTGAATGAAGTGATGGTGTCATTTGCAAGGTGGAAGGTGGGTGCTTTTCGGAGGACCTGGTATGATGATAAGCGTACTCTTTCAACTCAGTGAGGAAGGCAATAGTAAATCGTCTCACTCCTCGTTTTTACTTAGTAAAACCTCTAGCGGTTCAAACCAGCCTTTCGACTGTTGACCTAAACAACACACTCTTAACTTAATTGCGTTACATACGTAACGAAAATTAATATTTTGTTAATTTATTTCACGGGGCTGTAATTTTTTCGTATGTTCTTTAAAGAGTGTTGCATCTATTGTAACATAACAGATTACGCATTCAAATAAACGTAAAGAAAAACATGTATCGCAACAAAAGTTTTGCCACTCAATGTACAGCTTTGACCTCAAAATAATTTTTGTCTTAAAATATTTTGTTGTGGTACAGTACATTAAGCTGCACAATTTCCGTATGTATTTCAATTTAATGGGCGGTGGAGAATTTAACTTTCATGAGAAGAGGTACCCAGTGGTACGGTCTCCGTTTAGAACTACGGGTGATTCAAATCAAGAGATCTGTTCCATTTTTGCTTTAGGCGTCGCACAGTTGGGAAGTTCCTTGTAGCTAATGGTTCCGGGCTAGTTGGCTAAAATTCTCATCTAATCGTTTGCGAAATTTACTGTAAAAAGTCGCGGTCAGTTCTTCTACTGTCAGAATTTTTAAATCGTCATGTAGGGTTTTATTCTTTACGTAAAAAGGAGGGCTAAAAGAAAGTCTTAAGAATTTTGACTAAAAGACCTGGATCAACTCTGCTGTTAAGTTACTCTCTGCTGCTACTTCAAAAAGCTAGACACCATAACTCCAGATTGATCTCAAAAGGGTTTTGTATATTAAAATTTCGGAACAGAGGTTCAATTTTGAACGAGGGTTATTTAAGCAGAAGAATAGTTTATGGCGGCGATTAAGTTCTAAACGTTTTGTACATAGAATTTGGATACTTCCAAGTTAGTCACCTATCATGCCACAAAATCAAGCACAAAACAACTTTTTGTATTAATTTAAAAATATGGTTTCGAAAAGAAGTATTACTTCGTTTTTTTTATAAGTTTCCTTACTGAATTTAGTATATACTTAATATTGTTTCTAACTGGGCATAATGGGTAGGTGGAATGTTGAATTAATTACACTCGATCTGCTGGTTCCAAGACCACAAAAAATAGTTCTGTTTCTTATCACATAGTCAGCCAATTATATGACTGAACAATTTAAGAACAGAAGAGGTCGTCGTCGTCGTCGTCTTCATGGATTAGGCTGTGCGTTAGCCTGTTCCGGCGACCATCTCTTCCTCGGTCTACCAATACATCTTTTACCTGTCGGATTATGGATCAATGCATTTAATGGAAGGCGATCTTGGGACATTCTTAACACATGCTCTGACCACTTTTCTTTGTATGTCCTTATAGTGTTCAACAATGGCTGGGCACCGCATTCATTCCTTATTACTTCATTACGAATGCGATCCTCTCTTGTGCAGCCCTTAACTTGCCTTAGAAATCGCATTTCCGCTGACTGGATTCTTGATTCCTGTTTTCTCGTCAGCACCCATGCCTCACTTCCATAAGCCAAAGTTGGGATCGCCATTACTTTATAAAACTTTAGCAATGTGTTTTTCCTGGCTCTATTCTTGAGAGATCGACTTATTGCACCACATACCATGTTGAACCTAGTTACTTTTTGATGCACATCATGGTCATAATCATACGTAACATCGCATCCCAAGTATTTAAAATTAGCTACTTGCTCCAAACGCTTGCTTCCAATCACTATTTTAGACCTTGTAGGCCATTTTCCATGGAAAGCCATAATTTTTGATTTGCCTGCAGAAATTTTCATATTAAAATGTTTGCCAATTATGAAGAGCTTATGCACTGCCATTTGCAGCTTGTCCTCGGATTCCTGTATAATCACAGTGTCGTCAGCAAATAATAAATAGTTCATAAAAGTATTGCGGGTAAGAGCGATACCCTTGTCTACTTCATGCATGAAGAACAGAAGAGGTACAGGTGTAAAAGAAACTAAACTATTTTTTAGGGCTGATGAGCTCTGAACGTACGCATTGCTCCTTACCCATTTCATAGATAGCCAATGACTTGCCAGCAATGTTGCCAACACTTGCTCTCAAAGCTCTGTTATATATTTCGTCAGCCGATTTTTTTTTTTTTTTTTTTTGGTCTTTCAATAAAAATTAGTAGGACCATCAGCTGACAATATTATAAAGCATGTTAACGCGCTCTATAATCGATGTGTTCAGTAAGAGATGCAAGACACGAGTGAACTAGTGCGGCTCTTACACGCATGCGCGCGTAATGATTATCAGGCTGAAACATTCGTACAATCTGACAACGCTGGAAAATGATCGGATTGATCTAAATGCATGAAACAGGAGAGCTCATCAACCGTGAAAAGCATTTCACGAGAAAAATGCTACAGTTTAGGTACAGTTATCTCCTCTGAGAGTAATGAATTTCATTATACCTGTGGTGAATGAAGTGAAATTGTCATTTGCAGGATGGAAATTAGATGCTTTACGGAGGGTCTGGCATGCTGATAATCATACTTTTCCACTCAGTGAGGAAGCCAATGGTAAACCACCTTACTCCTCGTTTTACTTAATAGAGATCCTAGAACCTATATAGGTTCAAACGAACCTTTCGGCTGTCAATAATCATTTGTGGCAGGGAAGTCCTTTCGGCTGTTAACCTAAACCACAACAACTTTTTTCTAAAATAACAATTTCTTTAAAATAAATATTTTCTGTAATTTATAAATACCCGGACAGTTTCGTATCTTCATTAAACATTTTACTGATGTAACGAATAAGCAGGCATGAATTGCAGTTCCCTAGAACAGAACAATTTGCATGTGTTCGGTACGATAATTGTTCAATTTTGGTAAGCCTGTTATTCTTAGGATCTATCATAAATTTTATGGTAATTGCCTAATTTTAATTAAGGACACAGTATCAGACGCATTATTTTACCGTCGGATTACAGACTGGAGTATGTCGTGGATAGCCTTTTGTATTGAAGTACGAATGGGCTTCTAACAAAAGAGACTCTTCTCTTCTCTCCCATCATCCTTTCAATAGATACACACACAAACTCAAAACATTTCTCACTCTCCACTCTTTCTCTTCCTCTCTTCTATTTGCTACGAATTCATTCGTTGTCTCCTTGTCAACGCATTAGTTGTTATAAATGATTGTAATGCACGTTTCAGGCCGACACCAATCGGCCTATTGAAGGATTATGTATAGCGTTCCGTCAGTATTTAACAGCAGAGAAAAGTTTTCTTCTAATCATTTCTCTTCCCAAATTAATTGTTATGAATTTAACCCAGCTTTTGAACGATCGGTATTAATTTGTCTAAAGTTTCTGGATTAAAATGTGTGGTTTAAAACCAAATATAACAATAGGATTTTTATTTTTGAAAATTCTATTGTAATTTTATAATCCACTTTTGAAACACGAATTAAAAATAATGTATTTAATAATATTTATAATAATAATAATAATAATAATAATCTAATAATTTATTTTCCAACATGTGTATATCTGAATATCGTGCACAGTATTATAACAAATACTTCATTTAATTTACATTATATTTATCTCTGCTTCTAAATTTACGTACGAGAAGAGTTATCCAACTGTGGTTTTCCAGCTCAATTTAATATCTCTTCTTCGAACTCCTGGTCTCCCAAAATATCAGCCAGTGAACTGACATTTAAAGGTGTAATTATTTCTCTCATGTTTAACCTACTGCTACTAAAGAGCTATTTCTGTAATTCCACTTTAAATTTTATGATGTTTCGTATACTTATATAATTTTGTGGAAGAAGGTTGTACAGTTTGAGAGCAACATAAACGAAAGGTCTTTGGAGTATCAATCGTTTTTGTAGCTCCAAGAAAGTAAATAACTATGTTCACACTCGTGCGATGTAGCATGCTACATTACATGCGCTTTGAGTAGAGGCAAGCCATTTCACCTGTCCGCACTCGTTTGAAGAGCTTTATTTCAAAAAACATAACGAATATCTTTGAACACTACACTAAATTAAAGCCTCTTCTTTCCTACGTTGATTGGTTTGACTTAGATTATTTTATTTTGAAACTAGTCGGAGATACAGCAATTTACGCATAAAGAATACTCAGATTTTACCCGGTTTTCCTTTAATGTGGTTTTTAAACTTCCGTTACTTCGTCCACCCTTTTCATAAAATAACGGCGTTTAAGTACGTTGAAGATGATCAGACTTATCTATGTTTGAACATTTTAAAATAGACGTCTGACGTTCCATTTTAAAATGCCGGCCATTTTTTTTAAAAGTATTTTGGCTTAATGTGAAGATAGGGAAATGATTTTTGGACTGAACCATGCATTTTTACAGCACTATTGTACCATGTATCGTACTTTGAATTTGTAATTAGAAATAGATATGTGGTGTAATAGAAAATTCTATTAGCCTCTAAACTTCTTGAAAGAAAACTTCTATAGCGGTATCCGCTCCGAGTATAGTCGTTTAGAAAAACAAACTAGTATTTTTTCCTGCTGCAACTCATTCCCTAGCTCATTTTGAATTATTTAACGATGATTTTATTAAAAAAATAAATAAACGCTTTGCTTGACATAATACTGTTGTGAAAATTCATGGTTCGGTCCAAAAATTATTTCCCTACCTTTACGTGGAGCCAAAAAAGCTTTTCTTAAAAAAAATGGCCGGCATATAAACGGAACATGAGATTTAACTTTTAAAATATTCATATTATAGAAAAAACTCTGATCTTCAACGTACTTAAACGCCGATTTTATAAAAAGCCTGGACGAAGATTACATCGTCCAGGCTTTTTATAAAATCAACGTTTTATAAATTAACGGAAAACCGGCTAAAACCTGAGTACTTTTTTGGGTAAATTGCTGGAGGTATCTCCGGTTAATTTCTAAATAAAACAATCTAAATCAAACCAATCAATGCAGGAGAGAACAGGCTTTAATTTAGTGTATTGTTCAAAAATATTCGTTATGTTTTTTTTTTTAGATAAAGCTCTTCAAACGAGTGTGAGACGGTGTAGCATGCGATGCAGCGAGCGACATCGCAAGTCGAATCGCAAGTTGAAAAAGAAATCGCACGAGTGTGGACATACCTGGGGAAATATTTATGTACTATAGTGCGTTTGTTTTGAAAGGTTTAATATGTTTCTGTGAGCCGGTATCATTAGTTCTGGGTTTTAAAATTGATGAAGAGTATCTAATACTTTAAAATCTGTTAATAATTGCTTGGAAGGATAGAGTAAGTGGTTTTTGTTTGTTACCCATAAAATACACTTTTTGACTTCTTCTAAAGGGGCTAAATTTGATTGCCAAGTTCTGTCCCATACTAGTACATTCTATAAATGATTTTACTGATTGGCAGTGAGAAATGTACAGTTTTTAACGTTCGGCAAACACCCTGCTTTTGCTCATCCCAGCAAAGTAGAATGTCAATATTTATTCTCGAATAATTAACGGATTTCTTTTTTTAATTGCAGTGTAATCTCAGAATTCCAGCCGTCTACCCTTCCGGCCATTTATTCCATACTCTAATTCAAAAAGCAGGGGTGAATGTTTTTAAGTTAATAAAGATTCGGTAGACGTTAGTATGAGTAACGAGCTTAAAAAAATTATCTGAGTTTGTTTCAGAAATTTCATAGAAACAAAGCGCATTTATAAATTACAGGATATTGTTTAGAGATATATTTATTTAATTTTGAAAGTTTCAAAATAAAATAATCTAAGTCAAACCAATCAACGCAGGAAAGAACAGGCTTTAATTTAGTGTAGTGTTCAAAAATATTCATTATGTTTTTTTTTTTAGGTAAAGCTCTTCAAATGAGTGCGATCAGGTGAAATGGCATGCCTCTAAACGCATGCAATGTAGCATGCAACATCGTACGAGTGTGGACATAGCTTTTGGGTCATAGGGGTGCTTATTGTTCTGAATTTAAAAGATTGCATCGTACACACATTAGGAATAAAAAAAGTAATATAGTAAAATTTATCAATTTTTTGTATTTGTTTTCAGACTGCTGGTGAATATCAAGGGGAATATGACTCACGTCGTGGCAAGGAATACTCACGCTTCCACGGGTACACTTACGACGGCATCTGGGCTGTGGCATTAGCAATTCAAAACGTAGCGCACAGAATCCGCCACTTCCACAAGAATCAGACTGTGGTTGACTTCCGTTACCGTGATCCCTTATGGGAGCAACTCTTCCTGGAAGCTTTGAAAAATACTAGCTTTGAAGGAGTAACCGTAAGTAATAATTTTCATACATACTTTTAGGCATCGTAATATAAAATATTTTAGTTTATTAGTTATTTTGTGTTTCTTCAATAAGCTGTAGTTCAGCCGTCCTTACTTTGCTCCTACTGTTAACCCATAGGTTCGTAATAAAGAAAAATCCAAAAAGGTTTTATGTTATCGAAAATTCAACTTCTTTAATTAAAAATCGCTATTATATATTTAAAATATTTAAAAACAATTAAAAATCTTAAAACTCTTTAAAAATTCTTAAAATCGTTGAATCTTCTTAAAAATAAATTGAAAATTCTAAATCTTCTAAAATCTATTTTTTAAATTCAATATAAACTTTTAAATGAATAAATTCTTTAAATTGTTTTTGTGTTATTATAAAAAATTGTATACGGTGACCTTTTCCTTTAAAAGTTTTAAAAACGAATGATCCAACAATCCAAATTTTATTAGCTTAATAAAATTTTCTTTTTTCTTTTTTTTTTTTGTTATTCTCACATCTGTATGTGAGGTCATCTGGTTGATGTTGATGTTGATGCTGTAAAGTTATGTTTATGTTTACGTTTGAGGATTGTTAATGTGTGTACTGTCCGTTGTGTGTCTGTGTAGGTGTCTCATATTACAATCTTCCCCCCCCCCCCCCGGAGAGTAGACAGAAGCACAAGGCACGTGTAAGCAAAATAAAGGGGGTGAGTGCTTAAATGGAAAAAGAGAAGGTGAGTATGTAGCAGTTGTCGGCCTGAGATGGTAATATTCATTCATTCGGGGCCCCTTTCAATAAAACATTCAAATAGCATGCAAACAGCATAGTTTTCGGTTTGTTACAATCATCTCAAGCTCGAGTATCGCGACAGACATCACCTAAAAATAAATTATGTAAATTATGAGTAAATTATGTAACTTTTTTAAGGTTAGAAATATGTTCTTTAGTTATTTCTCCTCCAATAGACTTACGAAGTAAGGCTGTAACTGGAGTAGAGAAGCCGATGATATAAAAAGGTTCAGACCATCGGTATGCTATTTTTGCACAAATATTTTTCCGTTTCGAACTTACGGGATGAGTTTTAAGCAAAACTTTATCTCCCACCGAAAACGGATTGGGGTGACGTGTAGCATTATATCGGCGTGCCATATCATGATGGGATTTAATTAGTTTTCTTCTAATGTCACACATCATGTTACTGGAACGTATAGGATTTCTATGGAGGATATCTTGGATATTCCATGCTCTATCCAACGGTGTGTGAGCTGGAAAAGTATGCAATATGTCAAATGGGCATTTCCCATGAGCATTATGTCGAGCCATATTGAAAGCTAATTGAAACCAAAATAGAGATTTGTCCCAGGTTGCTTGAGTCGTTGCATGATATGCAATAAGGATAGACCTAAGATTTCGATTTAATCGTTCGGCGTGAGATGGTTGAGGATGATAGGGTGAGAGGGTGGTCCGTTTTATGCCGAGATTGAAACAAAAGTTTTTAAACATTATGGAATTAAAATTTTTAGCGTTATCTGTGACAATTAACCTCGGGATGGAGTAATTTTGGAAAATACGTTTTAATTCATCTATAATGGAGGATGTATTAGTGTTTTTTAATGGGGCTAACCATGTGAATTTTGAAAAACTATCCACTATCACTAGAATATATTTATAACCTTGATTGGTTTTTGGCAGGCTGCCTACAGTATCAACAAACAGTGTGTCAAATGGCGCTGTCGGAACTCTGGAACTGAGATTTCCCCATTTATAATTTATTCCAGGTTTGCTGCGTTGACAGGTTGTACAAGCATTCACCTTTAAAGGAATTTCTCGATATATAGCTGGCCAATAAAAATATCGTGTGATTTTGTGTATGGTTTTATCAACACCTAAATGTCCGCCGATTTCCGAATCATGAAAATATTTAAATACTAAATCTTTTAAGGAGTTGGGGAGAACAATTTTGGTTGGATTATTGTTTTTATCTTTTAAACATAGGACTCCTTTGGATAAACAAAATTTACTATCTCTTTGTTGTTTTTGTTGTAGGATAAAAGTATCTTGTTCCTGATGTAGTTTGATATCTGTAAAAGATAGGGGGAACTGCGATAATAAAGTATTAATATAAGTTATATCCTGTGGGATATCTTCATTATTTAAATCATACATCCTCGATAATGCGTCGGCTACATTATTATCTGAACCACGGATATGATTAATTTTAAATTTAAAGACAGATAATCGAAGTAACCATCTAGCCAATCTACCTAACTGTTTTAGTCTGGAAAGAAGCCAGGCTAAAGCTTGATTATCAGTTTCTAAAAGAAATTCACGATGCGTTAAATAGGTCCTAAAATGATCTGTTGCAAAAACAACTGCAAGACACTCTCGCTCATATGCAGAAAACTTCCTTTCTGCTTCCGTTAATGTTTTAGAAGCGTACGCTATGGGTCTTCTAGATCCTTCCTGTTCCTGAAGTAGGACAGCTCCTAGACCTGTATCAGACGCATCCGTCTGTAAAATGAAATTTTTGGAGAAGTCTGGTATCGCCAATACCGGGGGATTAGCAATTGCTTGTTTGAGATCTTCAAACGCAATTTTTTGTGAGTCTCCCCAGATAAACTGAGTGTTTTTACGACGTAACTTATTTAGGGGTTCGATTCTATCAGCATAATTTTTGATAAATTTAGAAAAATAATTAATCATACCACAATATCGATGTACTTGTTTCACTGTCATAGGCTGTGGGTACTGCAATATTTTTTGTGTCCTAGTTGAGTCTATAGAAACTCCTTTGTACGACAATGTGTGTCCAAAAAACGGTATTTCATTTACAGCAAATGTCACTTTATCAGGATTAACTGTAATGCCAGCTTTCCGTAAAATTGACAATACTATTTTGATGTGTTTGACATGCTCTGTAAAACTTTTAGAATATATTAATATATCGTCCATGTAATTAAATACAAATTTATATTTAATATTCTTGAATAATGTATTCATAAGGCGTGTTAAAACTTGTGCTCCAGTCGACAAACCAAAGGGTAATCTTTCATATTCGTATAAGCCGTCCGGTGTGCAAAATGCGGTTATTTGACGAGATTTTTCTGTCAATGGTATTTGATGGTACGCTTGCGCTAAGTCTAATGTGCTGAACCATCGTGCATTGGAAAACCATTGAAAAGCGTGATTTATATTTGGTAAAGGTTGGGCTTCCGAGTCAATTATTAGGTTGACTTGGCGGTAGTCTACGACTAGACGACTAGTGCCATTTGGTTTCGGAATTAAAAATGCGGGGGATGAATAAGGTGAAACACTTTCTCTAATTACCTTATCTTTTAATAATTTATCAATTTGTTGTTTCATTTGGAGTGTTTTTATTGGATTTAAAGGATAGGGCCTAGATTTTATAATTTCACTATTTTTAAGTTTAATATCATATTTCAATACATGGGTACAACCTAATTTAGTAGTGAGTACATCAGGAAATTCCTTGCATAAATTATTAATTGTATTTTTAATATACTCACTTTGTTCTATGTTGTTTATCTGCTCTGGATATAGATTCGTTAGATGAAATTGTTTATTTTTTGCCCAATCAAAGGTTATGAAAGATCTTGTAGCATTAAATATTGCTTGAGTTTTTTGTAAAAAATTCATTCCGAGTATCATTCGGTGTTGTATTTTCGGTAATATTTTAAAATTTATTTTCCACGATATTTTTGGAAGAGTAATTTTAACCTATATCTGTTTATTTATTTTTAGAGGAAATCGATCAGCTGTAAGACAAATTGTGTTAATGTTTTCTTCCTTTATAATCGCTTTTTTAGTTTTTAAAAATTTATAAAGTTGTTGATTAATAATGTTATGGGTGGAACCAGAATCGATGAGGGCATTAAATATATTATTTTTGATTTTTATTGATAAGGTCTTTAAGGTATAATTACAATTCGACCTGTTTTCTTTTAACTTTAAATGTTTACTTGAATCATGTTTACAAATACACATCATATGTTTATGCTCAGTGTATTTGTAAAGATTTAGTTTTTTGAAACATCATTATTTCCTTTTTGATGTAAAAGTTTACAATTCCTTTTGATATGACCTAATTTATGGCAATAAAAACATTTTAAAGTGGTTGCAGGCATTTGTGATCTAATTTTGTTGTAAGTTGCATCTTTCAATGTATTTTGTTTACCTTGGGAAGGTACTATGCCATTTACATCTTTTATTACACTTGTATTATTTATTTTAGATAAACCGATGTCATTCAGAGTCCTAGCGTAAACTCTTTCATAGACATAGGCATCTAATTTATTGAAATCTTGTAAGTTATTAGGTTTGCCAATTATACCTATGTGCGTGGCGTATATCTCATTTAACCCGGTTAAAATTATATTAATTAACTCACCTTCTGTCAGATCTAATCTTAACACCTCATGGTTTTCTAAAATTTCTCTTATATATTCAGTAAGGGTCTCCATTTGTGACTGATTTCGGTATAACAATTTGAGTTTTAATATTTCTTTCATTTTGGGCGTGATTAGTTTGTTTACTAAATCTCTATGAAATTGATCGAAATTATGATTATTTCTAATAGAATTTTCAAAAATTTGTTCAGTGAACCCAGTCATAAACGGAGTCAACAATACCAAAGGTAAATCTACTGCATAACGTTTCTGAATTTGTTTAATAATTTTGATATTTCGTACTAACATGTCAATATCACGTCCATCAGTTATAGTTAATTGTTTTAATTCGTTTTCAATTGGATTTGCAATTTTTGTCCAATTGAAATTTAACTCACGATGAAAATAGGCGGGATTATGATTACCTACAGGATTCGGTATTAATATGTCAGGAGTTTCATTTCTAAGAACTGGATTTTGCATTACTGGGGGATGTAAAACATTAACATGACCAACACCAAGATTTCCTTGTTGATCAGGTAAGAAATTATTTTCTAAATGTGCATTTTCAAGATTTACATTGTTTTGCTCGAAATTAGGTTCGATTTCAAAATTTTGTAACCTATTAAGTTTCCAAATATCAAATCCTTCCTTTAAATTTTGAAATCCTACAAGTTTATCTGGTTTGTTGGGTAATATGAATGTTAATAGTTTGTTAAGTCGATCATCAAATATTTCAGCATTATACCTTTCTAATTCAGTTACATTTTCTATGTTTTGTAACTTTACTAAATAGTTTTGACATTCAGCCAGTTGTTTGTCTATGTCAAATCTATGTAGTGTAGTTAAATCAATTTGTCGTCCATTATCTAAAAGTTTTTGTAATCTTTGCCTTTTTTGTCTTATGTTTCCTGTCGTTGTGCTTTTTCGTATTCGTAGTTGGAAGTTAATGTTTGTTTCGTCTAGTTTAGTGGGGTCAAGAATTGGTGCTACTTGCCTATTCATGTTTCTACTTGTTTTTGTTCGGTGTTGATGATGGTGGTGAGATGATTTATGTGTGTGTAATAGATGACTTACCAGATGACTTCAATATACTTGCCAGATGTGAGTTGTTTATAATTTGTAACCGTTATTTATAATTTGTTTTTTGTGTAAATTTTAGAAGATTTATTTTGTTTTGTTATTAATGAATTTTGTGTGATGAATTTTGTTCCGGTTCGTCCTTTGTTCTTGTTGTGTTATCCTTCCAAAGTTTATTGTTGCGTTAATTTATTAATATTTTTCTCGAAATTGTCCTGAAATCCTGGTTTATCCTGGTTTATCCTGGTTATTGTGACTTTTGTATCCTGGTAAATCTCGGTAAATCCTTTTAAATAGTTAAATATCCTGGTATTAAATCTCATGAAATTAAATATCCTGGTCACGGCACCATTTTGTTAACCCATAGGTTCGTAATAAAGAAAAATCCAAAAAGGTTTTATGTTATCGAAAATTCAACTTCTTTAATTAAAAATCGCTATTATATATTTAAAATATTTAAAAACAATTAAAAATCTTAAAACTCTTTAAAAATTCTTAAAATCGTTGAATCTTCTTAAAAATAAATTGAAAATTCTAAATCTTCTAAAATCTATTTTTTAAATTCAATATAAACTTTTAAATGAATAAATTCTTTAAATTGTTTTTGTGTTATTATAAAAAATTGTATACGGTGACCTTTTCCTTTAAAAGTTTTAAAAACGAATGATCCAACAATCCAAATTTTATTAGCTTAATAAAATTTTCTTTTTTCTTTTTTTTTTTTTGTTATTCTCACATCTGTATGTGAGGTCATCTGGTTGATGTTGATGTTGATGCTGTAAAGTTATGTTTATGTTTACGTTTGAGGATTGTTAATGTGTGTACTGTCCGTTGTGTGTCTGTGTAGGTGTCTCATATTACACTACTGTCAACAAAGCCAGCCACTAAAGGGTGTACGCTAGGGTCACGACTTTAACTTCGTTCTTCTTTTTTTACATGATTCATACAATTAGCAACTTGATCAAATAGAAAACTATAAATAGAAATAAAGAATCAAATACTATAACACTATAGTCCGTTTTTGTGAGTTGAGTCCTGTTGTAAACAGACTGTGTATGTGTTAGTCCCTGTAAATACACAACACACAAACACACGTGGCCTTGGGTGAACTCTCTGCAAGCTAACCGGTGATCTAAAATAACACCCACTCTCACCTTATAAACGTTATAAATGTACCTCACGCTCACCAGGCCACTTTGTGCCTTTTTACAGGCTAAGCAATCGATTCCGACCCTGCTCGATAACTGAGCTTCATTAACTTTAGTTATACGAATATATTTATTTTTCTGTAAAGAACAGATTATAGATAAATCTGTTAATAGAAAAATTTCCCAATTTACTATTAATGTTTTTAATGTTTGATTTAAGTTTTTTGATTTAAGTTGCAGTACTTTTTCAAAATTGTATACGCATGTCATAAATGTTAATAATATATCTGTTAAAAAGTTTATTTAAAATCTGTTTGTTTACGAGTTATAGATTGCTTCCAATAATATTTCATAAAATACATTCAGTTGTTTATTAAATGGTGAATACATAATTGATATTGATAACAATTTCACAATTAAATACGTATAATTACTGTTAGAGATTTGTAATACATATTAATGTTTATAATTATTTTATTTGTAAAATATTAACAACAATTGAACAGAATTATTAAACTAATAGTAAAAGAATGACATATGTCATAAAACTGGGTGTAATAAATAGAAGAAGTAAGCTATTTCAATGCACAGTAAAAGAAATAAAAATATTGAAAAGAATTGTTCCAAGATTACCAGTTTCAATCGTAATAAGGATGTCTCTATTTTTATATTATTTTTTGTCAACAAGTGCTGATTTCTTCCAATATTCCGAGTCACTTTTTCTCAAAGTATATTTTTGAAAGGAATTCAACGACTTTATATTATATTTCTACAATTTTCAGAGTTCAATAGAATGTTATTGTTTTTTCTTCTCTGTTCTTCTTCTTCTACTTTATTGATTTCACAAGATTTTATTACAGTATCCGTAATTACTTTCCCTTATCTCCCGCTTCATGAAATATAGGTAACAAACATAAAATTTGTTCGTGTTAGATTTTGGAAATTGAATTTTCCTTAAAAATATATGTCTTAAGGTCCCCTGAGTGCTCAGTTTATGTTTTCGAAATTTGTCTCTGTACATTATTGTGTGATTACATTGTGTCAATGTGTGTGTGTGTGGGCGCGCGCGCGCATTGATGTATAAAAACATAAGTCACAGGCATAAAATACCCAAGAACTTCAAATTTGGTATTCTGTTTAGGTGTTCCAAAAAGAACTAATCTTGAATTTCTGGTGTAGTTTTCTCACAGAAGTCTGTTCTTCTACAGATTTTAATGATACTGCCTCGACGTGTTACAACTTTTGTATTCTTTAAGATAAATCCAAATTATTATTCGTCTGTTGAGACTGCTGTGGTGGTAAATAAAATTTGAATTCTTTAATATAAACGAGTTTACATTTTTATGAATTGCCATAAACCTAGAAAAATTTAACTTCGCTTAAAGTGACGCGCATTAGCACAGCTCGTGGAATTGGTAGGCGGGGCATTGGTACAGTGGGAGTGCTGCGCGTAAAAATCTGGCCTCAGACCGTCACATCGCAACCATTCTACGCATGCTTCGCCAATGGTGTGCATGATATGATTTCCCCCCACTCTAGTGCCGTTCTACCCTACTATTTGTGCATTAACTACGCCAACATAATATTGACAAGTAGTACATGTGCACATTTATACGTAAGATTTAAAGAAAAATTCCATGTAATAATTTTTTTAGAATAAACTTTAGCTACTGTATACAAATATTGATTTTAAAATGGAATTTTGATGTTAAAATGGAATTTTTGAATGTAAATCCATTTAAAAAAATGGATTTACAAATTTAATTCAAGTTTTAAAAAATATAGCGCCATATTAAGAAAATTGTTATAATATTGTAATAACAAATGATTAAATTTTCAATAAAAATCCGTCAAAAAAAAGTTTATTTAAAGTCACATCAACTGTTTGGTTATTTGCGACTGCGGGGGGTTATTTATCGAGAATAATGAGTTTAACTTGTTAAAATTTTAATACCCTAGCCGGAAATCGAACCCGGAACCTCCGTGATGTAGGCTAGCGCGCTAACCACTACGCTACAAAGGTTGCCATTGACACAGTTGTAAATTATGGTTTATCCAACATAAAATATGGACTTTTTTAAATACATAATTAAATTAATTATAAGTTGTTATAAAATGTACACTGATCTATAGCAGTAAGTTAATTAAAGTAGTTATTACAACCATAAATTTTGAAGGGTCACACGGTAAAGGGATTAGTATAGCTTACCTATGAGCCTCTACTTCCCCCATATTATTCTGCAACCAAAAATTTAATTTCCTTTATCTTTTATTCTGTTTTATATTATAATATTGGTCATAAATAATTTTAATTAGTGTTATTTGTAAACTCTGAATTAAAAATGTATACGAATTTATTTAATTAATTATTCTTGTAATTAATTTTTAAGTACTTCACAGTCATATTCAGATTATAATATTTTGTTATTATTAATACTCAATGCACATAATATCATAAACTAAATCAGCTTCCACACTAGGAAATTCATTCAACATTTATGAATATTATATCATCATTTATTTAATCATGAAATTACAGTATTTTAATAAACCTTTCCTGAATAACAACAGGTGGTCAAAAAGTTTTTCCATTCTTAATTTTTGAATTGAATAAATAAACAAGTGTATTTAGGGTATTTTTTTATTGTTTAAGGTTCGTGGTTTTTAAAAATGTTGTAAATTAGGCGGTTTTTAAAAATATTGTAGGAGCTTTTTTGAAAATCGCAAAAAAGTGAAAAATGACACGAATAAATTACTACGTCGGGTTGACCGATTTTGATGAAAATGTTTGTGTCAGGTCCTCTAGTGGTATCTAACTTAAGTTTCAACTTTCAACTTCGTACGATATTCCGTTCTTGAGATATTCTGTTCACACACAAACGCACACAGACCAATCGCTAAAAACATGTTTTTTGGGTTCAGAGGGTCTGGAAACGTGTAGATCCGGTGAAAACTCGATTTCGAAAAATCGTCATGAAAACAATGCTTTTCTTCCTGTGTATTCATATAGATAAGAAAAGGTAGAAATCGATTTTTGGAAAAATTATAATTGTTACGTTCTCTTGCCGTGTATACTGGGCACTATTATACCATACAATTTTCTTTGGGTCTAACAACGCATTTTACAAAAAAAAAAATCTGGTGTGAAACACTCACACAACTTTCTCTTGCCAATGCAAATAATTAATAATAAACCTAACATTATTAATAAAATATTAGAAATAAACAAAAACTAACCTCAAAAACATAACCTTATTTTAATCGTGAGTGGATGACGCAAAATGACAATCGAACTCATTTTGGCTTAAAAATACGGAAAATCACGCTTTCACGCTAAACTAGGCTCTGTAGAGAAAAATGCTCTAAATAAAAGTTGTAGATCTTTTAATTTTCTATAAATTTAATTATATACACTTTTGTCGTGAAATGCATACTAAGACCGAAATGTTAAAAAAATCGATTTTTCTCACGTTTTCGTGAGAAAAAAACAGAAAATCGCAAATTACCGCTAAACTAAGCGTTATACAAAAAAATGTTTGAAATAAAAGTTGTAGAATTTTACATTCTCTACAACTTTTATTATATAAAGTTTTGCGCTAAAATGCATATTAAAGCCGCAATCTTAAAAAGAAAATGTTTTTACGTAAAAACAGCCTCAAGCAGAATTTCAGCAAACATGGCGCCTACCCTATCTTGTAGAGAATTAAAAATTTAGTAAACCAGGCGATTTTAAAAAAAATCGTAGGACCAGTTTTTGAGAAAATCGCAAAAAAGTAAAAAATTATACGAATAAACTACTACTTCCGGTTGACCGATTTTGATGAAAATGTTTGTGTCGGGTCCTGTAGTGGTATGTAACTTAAGTTTCAAGTTTCAAGTTCGTACGATGTTCCGTTCTTGAGATATTCTGTTCACACACACACACACACACAGACACACACACAGACCAATCGCTAAAAACATGTTTTTTGGGTTCAGGGGGTCTGAAAACGTATAGATCCGGTGAAAACTCGATTTCCAAAAATCGATATGAAAACAATACTTTCCTTCCTATATATTCATATAGGCAAGAGAAAGTAAAAAAACGAAAGGTATCATTTTACTCTAATTTATTTTAGAAACTCCTGAAGTCAAAATTTTCAACTTTTTTTTTAAATGAGTGGCCTACATTTAAAAATATAAAAGTATACATTTTTTTATTAAAGGGGACAGCCCTTTGAAAAATTAATATTGTTTTTTATTGAAACCTAAAAAAATTACCAATTTTTAAAATTTTTCCAAAAGTTACTTTTTTGACTTGTGGGCTTTCTGAAATTACCGATTCTTATAGGAAGGAAAGTATTGTTTTCATCGTTGAGTGTTTAGGTAGTTAAGTTTTTGAAGTGTTTTACACCATTTTTTTCTTACTGTAATATTTCCGTTAATCCTATCCATGATCCGGGGCTGGTTATTGAGTTTTTATGCGAAAATAGATTTTTCCGAGTGATGAGGAGCAATCCCATTGCTCCGACCCCAACCCTGGAAAACCAGTTATTTTTATGCAGAGTTTACTTCTTTTGGCTTTTTAAGAAATAATTTTAGTACTGCAAGGCTGCAGTTAATAATTTTGGTCCCCTGAGTTTCTGGTAAATCTGTAATATGTTTTCTGAAGTTTCATAAATTCACTGTCAAATTTTAACCGGTGATTGACACAAAAGGAATAATTATTATCATTAATACGAACTGTTTAAACCACTTGATTTAGAAATATTAAATTCAAATATGTCAAAGGGAAGTAATCTTATTCGCAAATATCGTTATAAATTATTACGACAGTCGAAACCAAATTACATTTTCTATTCATTAATTTAACCTGTCTGTCGTAAAATTAAATTCATTTTCTGAAATTAGATATCTACTGAATAAATACACATGTTTAATGCATGAAAAACACACACACCAACTAAACTTAAAATTAAAAAAGTTTTTTTATTTAACCTAGGTTTTAACATTTTAACCAAGTAAGGTTATGTTCTGTGAAATATAGCCGACCAAGTTTCCTGTGAGCAATTATTTAATGAACATTTTAATCTGTTTCATCCAGGTAAGCGTGGAAAATTTCGCTTGGTGCTTCTATATAAAATTCATTGAACAATTTACCGTATTTTACAGTAACCAGTTATAATTTTATTTAAACAAAAAGTTTACTTCAAACGTTTGAACGATCACTTTATGGGTATATTGTATTATTATCTACATTGTTAAACGTTTTGTTCCGATCCTGTTTTGTGCCGTCATTTATTCATTTTTCTTTAAATTTTCCTAATTTGCCTTAGTAATATATGATTCAATATCTTCCATCTACAACTTTTCTTATTTCAATAATAAAATCTTCCTGTATACCTAATTTTTATCTTTAACAGTAAATCCTTCTACTGCATTTTATAAATGTTTATACTTCATGTGTTCTATTGATATCATTAAGTGGGAAAGGATTGCCATAGTGAAAAGTATTCTGTAAATGAATTTCGTCTGATATTTTAATTTCTATGAACGCTTAAAGCCAAAAAAATTTAGACTTTACTTATATTATTATATTGTTCATTATTTTCATTGACAAGAGAAAGTTGTGTGAGTGTTTCACACTAGATTTTTATAATTTGTTAATAAATAGGTGTTACAAGTTTTAAAGGAAGTTTGTTTAGCCTTTATTAATAACCAGCCGTTGAAAAATATTTTTGGAATAAACGCTACAATATTTTATTATGGCCGCCTCTGTAGCGTAGTGGTAGCGTACTAGCCTACAACGCGGAGGTCCCGGGTTCGATTTCCAGCTAGGGAATTTTTTTGCAAGTTAAAACCCATCGTTATATAACTCACCGTAGTCGCTATTAACCAAGCTGTTGATGCGACTTTAAACTAAAAAATTTAATACAATCAACAACAAAATCCAAAAATAATATCTAATTACTACATGTAAAGAATTCTACCATATTGAATCCGATTAGTAAGTTCTGAAATAGTTAAATTCAGATTTCATAAGTTTATTCATTCATTTCTGTATACCCCTTTCTTATTCAGTTACAGAATTGAGGTTGAAAATATGAATATTTATTAAACTTTGTAATTCCTTTTAGTAAACAAGCTGTCTACTAGTCTATCTTTATTATACAGTTATGCTATTTTGTGTAATCCAATTTTTGCTGCTTCCCGTCACTGTTTTGTTAAGACAAAACAAAGTAAAACTTATTCACTTGTGTTTATTTACATTCAGTTGTGCAGAGTTTGTGTTATTGTTATTATTATTTTTATTATTATTATTGTATTCGCTACTGTTTCTCTTTTAGCAAGGTACCTCACCTAATTGTATGAATTGCAAATTGCTTTATTTTGCATTGTCTCCCGAGGCGATCGTTCAACATCTACAGTCATTCATTTCAATACAAGTTTGCTTCCAAGCTATATTTTTACCTACATTTAAACCTTCTGACAATTTACATTTTGTTACTTTTTACTTCGTACTTTCATATACAATTAATAATTAATTATATTTTAATTGAAATATAGTTAGAATGTTTTAATTAGGTAATCGACATCCGGACGGATTTCCTGTTTTGTTTTACATTTAAGGTAAACATGGTGAACACTATTTCAAAAATTCTGACTTAGATATTCAACGGTTTTTTTATATTATAATTATTAAATTAAATAACCCACCGGGTTGGTCTACAGGTAAAGTCGTCGCCAAAATCAGCTGTTTACCAGCTTGATTTTCGGAGACGAAGGTTCCTGGTTAAAATCCTAGTAAAGTTAGTTACTTTTATACGGATTTGAATACTACACAGTGGTTACCGGTGTACTTTGATGGTTGGGGTTTAATTAACCATACTCTCTCAGGAATGGTCGGCCTGGGTCTGTACAAGACTACACCTCATTTACACGTCATACACATCATCATCATCTCATTGGGTCATGGGGTTGCTTATTGTTCTAAATTGAACAGATTCCAACGTACACAAATTAGGAATAAAAAAAAAATTAAATGGTTGATGTTAAAGTCAACGTATTTGGATAAAATGCCAGAGTTCTTGGTTCGATTCCTGGTTAGGTCTGGCATTTTTCATTTTTATATCATTTCATATTTTTAACTACAAGCCAACCCTATTTTTAACTACAACATCACCCAATAAAGAAAAATAATATTGACGTTTTTGACGAATCTTGGTAGTTTTTTAACGCTTCTCCTCTTTAGTTTTTTATTGTTGCTTAGGTCATCAGCTGAAAAGCGGGTTTGACCTTTAGAGGCTTTACCAAGTAAAACGAGAAGTGATGTGGTTTGCCATTGACTTCCTCACTGAGTGGAAAAGTATGCTTATCAGTATTCCTGGCCCTCTAAAAAGCATCCATTTTCCACCCTGTAAATGACACCTTTAGTTCATTCAAAAAAGCAATTGGTAAACAGAAAAATTGCATTTAAAAATTTCAGTTTTAAGATACATATACATTATTTTAAGCCAAAAGCGCATAAAAATATTACAAAACATTAAAAATTCTTTATAAAACAATGTTATATATTTTCATCTGCCGCTTAAGTGGAAATTTACAATCTTTCGAAAACAGTTTCTTAGAAAATACCTTAGCTGTAGCCTTTAAGAAAATAAATAGAGTATCTTTTTGTGAATTATAGGATAATGTTACCCCTTTTAAGTCAAAGTAACCTAAGTTTACGGTGGAATTTACGTTTTCACATTTTTCTGTAAAATAAAATATTTATGTACGCAAAGCGAAACGAGGGGAGGTCGGTTGTATTTAACATTTTTTCAGTAAAATAAAATATTTATGTACGCAAAGGGATACGAGCGGAGGTCGATTGTACTTTATAAACTATAAATGTACTAATGACTTTGAAATTTTTATGTGATCGAAATTAGTGAAATAAAAGTGTTTATATGAAGATAATAGTGTTGATATGAAGATAAGAGAATAAAACGAGTACCGCTCGCTAAAAAAATTTATTTTAAAATTTTACCCGTAAATAATTAGGTATACATATTCAGATTTATGGATTAAAATTTCATATAATTTTAAGTCTCATCACAGGGTTGTGCCTTTTTACGGAGATTGTTGAAGTTTGTTCACTAAACTGTATCGCATAAGGAAGGTAGACTGACTAGGCGGCGGTAATAGGCTCCCGTTGTTTGATGAGTTTTTGATATTCAGTTATGCAAGTAAGTTAGATCTAATTAGATTTACGTGCACATTTTATTAGATTTTCGCGGTTGTGTTTTATGAACTAAGCTATTAATAATAGAATATTACGGCATTTATAAAACAAGTTAATAAAATATAAAAGGAAATTTAAGAGTTTTAGTTCTTTATAACGTAATACTCAAGTTTAAATTTAGGCTAATATAAAATTATAAGATAAAATATTCAACTAAATTACCTTAATGAAATATTACATAATTGGATATGGGGAAAGCATTCGCATAAAATTCAAACGTTTTATAAAAATTAAATTTAAATTTAACGACAAAAGCTGATATTGAAGTAAATTTTGTTCATAACAGCAAAATCAATTGTTCAATTATTTAAATAGCCTTCCTAATTTCAGGCCTGAACCAAAGTACTGTTTTTTTTCTTAATATGAGCAGAAACCTTTAATTAAAAAATAGTACTAAAAATTGTAATATTTAGTAAATTACTATTTTTTTAAATCAGAGTCCCATAACAAATATCGATCGAATGAATATTTTCGCACGAGAACATGTATAATATGATAAGAACAATCAGAAACGCGCGCGCGCGCGCGCGCGCGCACACACACACACACACACACACAGTAGCACGGGCCAAGATAACGGCTGTTGTATGTGTTCAGATCTGGATTATAACGGTTAAGACCTTTGGGCGCATGCGTAGTTATGCCAATATCTCTCTCTTTATCACTCGCTCGGCTATGGGACTTCAATTCATCTGACATCTTTACTGGTAGCGGTAACAAGGGGGGACAGCTGCATCGGGCTGAAGGAAGCCCATATTTTACAAATTTATATTTTTTACTTTTTGTTAATAATTGTTACAAACAATTATTACAATGATTTTGGAGATTATTTAAAAAATAACTAAATATTACTTCGAATTCACTTATTAAATGAACATTTTCTTCAGTTAAGTTGAAAGTAATCTTAGAGTAAGTAATATTTGGTTGTCCTGGCCAAGGTTTCTGCATAGTTTGCGTAAGACTACTCCAAACGAATGCCTGGGCAGTTTCCTTTTTTGCTTTTGTAGTAAAAAGGCGCCGGGGACGTGTGCTTCTTTGCACTGCATAATTTTTTTTTTTTTTTTTGTATTTATGTAGTACTACTTTTTATTCCCTACCCAAAAATGTTTCGACTTGTCATAAAACATTGTGTTGGCCTGTATTATTGAAAATTACTTTAAATTTTATTTATTAATTTATTTTATTTGTTACTTATATTTAACTTATTTTATATATAAATGTTTATGCGATGTTAAACGACCGAAAAATATATAGTACAGCTCATATCGTGCACCCTTATTTATTTTCAAAAGTAAATTTTAATTTTGTATAAACAAACGAAGCACCTAAACAAACACTGTTTTATTATCAATGCCCTCCATACGCATCATTTCGTTTATTATGCTACTGCAAATATAAAAAACCACACACACACACACACACACACACACACACGCCGTTTATTTTAGTATCCTTCATATAAAGGATTTCTATTTTTTATTTATTTTTTATTCAAATGTACATCAACATTATGTGAAATGAAAATGAAAACAATGAACTTCTAAGTTCATTGTTCAGTGTGGTTGTTATGCGACAATTTATTACAGTATTGATGATTTTACATTTGTTTTTTGAATCCTTCACGTTCATGCATAATAAACAGCTCTAATAATCCCAACCGAATAATTTTTCGTCAAAAATTGATATTCGTTTATTTTCAGTAAAAATCTGGTGTGAAACACTCACACAACTTTCTCTTGCCAATGCAAATAATTAATAATAAACCTAACATTATTAATAAAATATTAGAAATCAACAAAAACTAACCTCAAAAACATAACCTTATTTTAATCATGAGTGAATGACGCAAAATGACAATCGAACTCAGTTTGGCTTTAAAATACGGAAAATCACGCTTTCACGCTAAACTAGGCTCTGTAGAGAAAAATGCTCTAAACAAAAGTTGTAGATCTTTTAATTTTCTATAAATTTAATTATATACACTTTTGTCGTAAAATGCATACTAAGACCGAAATGTTAAAAAAATCGATTTTTCTCACGTTTTCGTGAGAAAAAAACAGAAAATTGCAAATTACCGCTAAACTAAGCGTTATACAAAAAAATGTTTGAAATAAAAGTTGTAGAATTTTACATTTTCTACAACTTTTATTATATAACGTTTTGCGCTAAAATGCATATTAAAGCCGCAATCTTAAAAAGAAAATGTTTTTACGTAAAAACAGTCTCACGCAGAATTTCAGCAAACATGGCGCCTACCCTATATTGTAGAGCATAAAAAATGTAGTAAACCAGGCGATTTTAAAAAAAATCGTAGGACTAGTTTTTGAGAAAATCGCAAAAAAGTGAAAAATTATACGAATAAACTACTACTTCCGGTTGACCGATTTTGATGAAAATGTTCGTGTCGGGTTCGGTAGTGATATGTAACTTAATATTTCAAATTTCAAGTTCGTACGATGTTCCGTTCTTGAGATATTCTGTTTACACACACACAGACACACACACAGACCAATCGCTAAAAACATGTTTTTTGGGTTCAGGGGGTCTGAAAACGTATAGATCCGGTGAAAACTCGATTTCGAAAAATCGACATGAAAACAATACTTTCCTTCCTATATATTCATATAGTGTAATATGAGACACCTACACAGACACGCAACGGACAGTACACACATTCACAATCCTCAAACGTAAACATAAACATAACTTTACAGCATCAACATCAACATCAACCAGATGACCTCACATACAGATGTGAGAATAACAAACAAAAAAAGAAAAAAGAAAATTTTATTAAGCTAATAAAATTTGGATTGTTGGATCATTCGCTTTTAAAACTTTTAAAGGAAAAGGTCACCGTATACAATTTTTTATAATAACACAATAAAGAATTTATTCATTTAAAAGTTTATATTGAATTTAAAAAATAGATTTTAGAAGATTTAGAATTTTCAATTTATTATTAAGAAGATTCAACGATTTTAAGAATTTTTAAAGAGTTTTAAGATTTTTAATTGTTTTTAAATATTTTAAATATATAATAGCGATTTTTAATTAAAGAAGTTGAATTTTCGATAACATAAAGCCTTTTTGGATTTTTCTTTATTACGAACCTATGGGTTAACAAAATGGTGCCGTGACCAGGATATTTAATTTCAGGAGATTTAATACCAGGATATTTAACTATTTAAAAGGATTTACCGAGATTTACCAGGATACAAAAGTCACAATAACCAGGATAAACCAGGATAAACCAGGATTTCAGGACAATTTCGAGAAAAATATTAATAAATTAACGCAACAATAAACTTTGGAAAGATAACACAACAAGAACAAAGGACGAACCGGAACAAAAGTCATTACATAAAATTCATTAATAACAAAACAAAATAAATCTTCTAAAATTTACACAAAAAACAAATTATAAATAACGGTTACAAATTATAAACAACAACCATCTGGCAAGTATATTGAAGTCATCTGGTAAGTCATCTATTACACACACATAAATCATCTCACCACCATCATCAACACCGAACAAAAACAAGTAGAAACATGAATAGGCAAGTAGCACCAATTCTTGACCCCACTAAACTAGACGAAACAAACATTAACTTCCAACTACGAATACGAAAAAGCACAACGACAGGAAACGTAAGACAAAAAAGGCAAAGATTACAAAAACTTTTAGATAATGGACGACAAATTGATTTAACTACACTACATAGATTTGACATGGACAAACAACTGGCTGAATGTCAAAACTATTTAGTAAAGTTACAAAACATAGAAAATGTAACTGAATTAGAAAGGTATAATGCTGAAATATTTGATGATCGACTTAACAAATTATTAACATTCATATTACCCAACAAACCAGATAAACTTGTAGGATTTCAAAATTTAAAGGAAGGATTTGATATTTGGAAACTTAATAGGTTACAAAATTTTGAAATCGAACCTAATTTCGAGCAAAACAATGTAAATCTTGAAAATGCACATTTAGGAAATAATTTCTTACCTGATCAACAAGGAAATCTTGGTGTTGGTCATGTTAATGTTTTACATCCCCCAGTAATGCAAAATCCAGTTCTTAGAAATGAAACTCCTGACATATTAATACCGAATCCTGTAGGTAATCATAATCCCGCCTATTTTCATCGTGAGTTAAATTTCAATTGGACAAAAATTGCAAATCCAATTGAAAACGAATTAAAACAATTAACTATAACTGATGGACGTGATATTGACATGTTAGTACGAAATATCAAAATTATTAAACAAATTCAGAAACGTTATGCAGTAGATTTACCTTTAGTATTGTTGACTCCGTTTATGACTGGGTTCACTGAACAAATTTTTGAAAATTCTATTAGAAATAATCATAATTTCGATCAATTTCATAGAGATTTAGTAAACAAACTAATCACACCCAAAATGAAAGAAATATTAAAACTCAAATTGTTATACCGAAATCAGTCACAAATGGAGACCCTTACTGAATATATAAGAGAAATTTTAGAAAACCATGAGGTGTTAAGATTAGATCTGACAGAAGGTGAGTTAATTAATATAATTTTAACCGGGTTAAATGAGATATACGCCACGCACATAGGTATAATTGGCAAACCTAATAACTTACAAGATTTCAATAAATTAGATGCCTATGTCTATGAAAGAGTTTACGCTAGGACTCTGAATGACATCGGTTTATCTAAAATAAATAATACAAGTGTAATAAAAGATGTAAATGGCATAGTACCTTCCCAAGGTAAACAAAATACATTGAAAGATGTAACTTACAACAAAATCAGATCACAAATGCCTGCAACCACTTTAAAATGTTTTTATTGCCATAAATTAGGTCATATCAAAAGGAATTGTAAACTTTTACATCAAAAAGGAAATAATGATGTTTCAAAAAACTAAATCTTTACAAATACACTGAGCATAAACATATGATGTGTATTTGTAAACATGATTCAAGTAAACATTTAAGGTTAAAAGAAAACAGGTCGAATTGTAATTATACCTTAAAGGCCTTATCAATAAAAATCAAAAATAATATATTTAATGCCCTCATCGATTCTGGTTCCACCCATAACATTATTAATCAACAACTTTATAAATTTTTAAAAACTAAAAAAGCGATTATAAAGGAAGAAAACATTAACACAATTTGTCTTACAGCTGATCGATTTCCTCTAAAAATAAATAAACAGATATGGGTTAAAATTACTCTTCCAAAAATATCGTGGAAAATAAATTTTAAAATATTACCGAAAATACAACACCGAATGATACTCGGAACACGCCTTATGAATACATTATTCAAGAATATTAAATATAAATTTGTATTTAATTACATGGACGATATATTAATATATTCTAAAAGTTTTACAGAGCATGTCAGACACATCAAAATAGTATTGTCAATTTTACGGAAAGCTGGCATTACAGTTAATCCTGATAAAGTGACATTTGCTGTAAATGAAATACCGTTTCTTGGACACACATTGTCGTACAAAGGAGTTTCTATAGACTCAACTAGGACACAAAAAATATTGCAGTACCCACAGCCTATGACAGTGAAACAAGTACATCGATATTGTGGTATGATTAATTATTTTTCTAAATTTATCAAAAATTATGCTGATAGAATCGAACCCCTAAATAAGTTACGTCGTAAAAACACTCAGTTTATCTGGGGAGACTCACAAAAAATTGCGTTTGAAGATCTCGAACAAGCAATTGCTAATCCCCCGGTATTGGTGATACCAGACTTCTCCAAAAATTTCATTTTACAGACGGATGCATCTGATACAGGTCTAGGAGCTGTCCTACTTCAGGAACAGGAAGGATCTAGAAGACCTATAGCGTACGCTTCTAAAACATTAACGGAAGCAGAAAGGAAGTTTTCTGCATATGAGCGAGAGTGTCTTGCAGTTGTTTTTGCAACAGATCATTTTAGGACCTATTTAACGCATCGTGAATTTCTTTTAGAAACTGATAATCAAGCTTTAGCCTGGCTTCTTTCCAGACCAAAACAGTTAGGTAGATTGGCTAGATGGTTACTTCGATTATCTGTCTTTAAATTTAAAATTAATCATATCCGTGGTTCAGATAATAATGTAGCCGACGCATTATCGAGGATGTATGATTTAAATAATGAAGATATCCCACAAGATATAACTTATATTAATACTTTATTATCGCAGTTCCCCCTATCTTTTACAGATATCAAACTACATCAGGAACAGGATACTTTTATCCTACAACAAAAACAACAAAGAGATAGTAAATTTTGTTTATCCAAAGGAGTCCTATGTTTAAAAGATAAAAACAATAATCCAACCAAAATCGTTCTCCCTAACTCCTTAAAAGATTTAGTATTTAAATATTTTCATGATTCGGAAATCGGCGGACATTTAGGTGTTGATAAAACCATACACAAAATCACACGATATTTTTATTGGCCAGCTATATATCGAGAAATTCCCTTAAAGGTGAATGCTTGTACAACCTGCCAACGCAGCAAACCTGGAATAAATTATAAATGGGGAAATCTCAGTTCCAGAGTTCCGACAGCGCCATTTGACACACTGTTTGTTGATACTGTAGGCAGCCTGCCAAAAACCAATCAAGGTTATAAATATATTCTAGTGATAGTGGATAGTTTTTCAAAATTCACATGGTTAGCCCCATTAAAAAACACTAATACATCCTCCATTATAGATGAATTAAAACGTATTTTCCAAAATTACTTCATCCCGAGGTTAATTGTCACAGATAACGCTAAAAATTTTAATTCCATAATGTTTAAAAACTTTTGTTTCAATCTCGGCATAAAACGGACCACCCTCTCACCCTATCATCCTCAACCATCTCACGCCGAACGATTAAATCGAAATCTTAGGTCTATCCTTATTGCATATCATGCAACGACTCAAGCAACCTGGGACAAATCTCTATTTTGGTTTCAATTAGCTTTCAATATGGCTCGACATAATGCTCATGGGAAATGCCCATTTGACATATTGCATACTTTTCCAGCTCACACACCGTTGGATAGAGCATGGAATATCCAAGATATCCTCCATAGAAATCCTATACGTTCCAGTAACATGATGTGTGACATTAGAAGAAAACTAATTAAATCCCATCATGATATGGCACGCCGATATAATGCTACACGTCACCCCAATCCGTTTTCGGTGGGAGATAAAGTTTTGCTTAAAACTCATCCCGTAAGTTCGAAACGGAAAAATATTTGTGCAAAAATGGCATACCGATGGTCTGAACCTTTTTATATCATCGGCTTCTCTACTCCAGTTACAGCCTTACTTCGTAAGTCTATTGGAGGAGAAATAACTAAAGAACATATTTCTAACCTTAAAAAAGTTACATAATTTACTCATAATTTACATAATTTATTTTTAGGTGATGTCTGTCGCGATACTCGAGCTTGAGATGATTGTAACAAACCGAAAACTATGCTGTTTGCATGCTATTTGAATGTTTTATTGAAAGGGGCCCCGAATGAATGAATATTACCATCTCAGGCCGACAACTGCTACATACTCACCTTCTCTTTTTCCATTTAAGCACTCACCCCCTTTATTTTGCTTCCACGTGCCTTGTGCTTCTGTCTACTCTCCGGGGGGGGGGGGAAGATTGTAATATGAGACACCTACACAGACACGCAACGGACAGTACACACATTCACAATCCTCAAACGTAAACATAAACATAACTTTACAGCATCAACATCAACATCAACCAGATGACCTCACATACAGATGTGAGAATAACAAAAAAAAAAAAGAAAAAAGAAAATTTTATTAAGCTAATAAAATTTGGATTGTTGGATCATTCGTTTTTAAAACTTTTAAAGGAAAAGGTCACCGTATACAATTTTTTATAATAACACAATAAAGAATTTATTCATTTAAAAGTTTATATTAAATTTAAAAAATAGATTTTAGAAGATTTAGAATTTTCAATTTATTATTAAGAAGATTCAACGATTTTAAGAATTTTTAAAGAGTTTTAAGATTTTTAATTGTTTTTAAATATTTTAAATATATAATAGCGATTTTTAATTAAAGAAGTTGAATTTTCGATAACATAAAGCCTTTTTGGATTTTTCTTTATTACGAACCTATGGGTTAACACTAGGCAAGAGAAAGTAAAAATATAAGTAGGCAGATATATTTACGCATATTATAATAGTTGTTCAAATGTAGGCTACGATCATTCAAATAAACGTTCATCATCTTAACATACTGCATATTATTAATAATTACTATATTCGATAGGCTAATGAAGACGGCAGAACAATCAGTTTTTTCGAAAGTACAAACTCAAAATATAAAACGTGGAAACTCGTAGGAGAAACGAACCCAATTACATTGAAAGATAATTACAATGTTAAAATCCTAGTATGTAGTATTACTTTCTCTTGCCCTATAAAATATATATATATTATGTACTGAGTGATTCAGGAGGAAGAGGCAATATACTTTAACAAGTGATTTCAGAGCTAAAACCAAGGAAAAACTTTGTATAAACGTAGGTCCGGAAACACTTTATTTTTGAGTTCCGGCTAGCGGAATATTTCGCCCTTATGCTATACTGAAATTCCAGGGTCCCAAATTAAAGGGTAAATTTAAGGGTTTTATATAGTTTTTGAACTGAGCAATTGAAAAAACTGGGTTCCAGAACTGTAATTGTAGTAGGTTTTGAGAAAATTTGCATAAAACACAAAAATCGGAGTCAAAAAAACTCATTTTTACTTTATCTTGTCTATATGAATATACTGTATAGGAAGGAAAGTACAAGGTGATTATAAATAAAATAGACACCTTCGACAGCTTCTTAATCATCAAACTGGTGTATTTGAACAAATTAAATGATATAGGTTTGTAGGGAATTTTTAAAGTTTATGATGGTACAACTGCTGCTAGCATTTTCTGGCTGCTGTTACAACGAACAGTCTAGCAAAATGGCCGCTACTCAAGTGGAGAAAGCTTATTGTGTTCTTGGATTAGCCAAAACAAACTCAGTTACGTTTGTGCAACGTCATTTCAGAACAAGATACGGTAAACCACTACCAACAAAGCAATCAATCTAGGACTGGTATAAACATTTTGAAAACAATGAATGTCTGTGTAAAAGGAAGAGTACTGGAAGCCCTTCTGTTACAGAAGAACAAATTGACAATGTTCGTGATGTTAATGTATGAAGTCCAGGAAAATCAACTAGATCAGCAAGTTCAGAATTGCGAATTCCTCAACCGGCTGTAAGGAAAATTCTGCGGAAACGTTTGAAAACGACACCTTATAAATTGCAATTAGTACAAAGTTTAAATACCAGTAATAAAGTCGTACGTAAAAATTTTGTCTGGAGATACAACATTGTGTTGAAAATGACGACGCATTCTTTAATCGCCTAATTTTCAGTGATGAATGTAATTTGCACATTAGTGGAAAAGTTAATAGACATAATGTTAGAATATGGGGCACAGAAAATTTAGATTTATCACTCATTTCGTATAAAATTAAAATAAAACAAAAACCTCACACAAAACTTTCATCGAGTTTAAAGATTTCAACTGCAGATCGGAACTGAAGTTATTTGCCCACACACACAGAGTTAAATGACAGTCCATCTAAACTGCAGGTCTCAAAATGTCCGCGAACTGTGTGTCAGTGGCGAGATTAAACTTCAATTAATTGGCCTGCAGTCCGCGGACTGCAGATAAACTGTGTAGTGAATGGTTATAGTTGATGATTTACTGGTACAATTTTAATCGAAGGTAGGCCTTTAGCAAAAATTCTAAAAGTTTTTGAAACCAAAGTAAACAAACCTATTAACACTATTTTAAAAAATGTTTAAAAATACAAAGAAACATCAAAAGGTAACAAATTATAAAGAAAAATCATGAAATTAATACAAGCATTTTAAAAAAAAAATCTGGTGTGAAACTTTCCCACAACTTTCTCTTGCCAATGCAAATAACGACCAATATAACCTAATATTAGTAATAAAACATTAGAAATAAACGAAAAATTAACCTCAAAATAGCATAATCTTATTTAAATCATGAGTGAAAGACACAAAATGAAAATCAACTTCAGTTTAGCTTAAAAATAGGGTAAATCACTCTTCACGCTCAACTAGGCTCTGTGGAGAAAAATGCTTTAAATAAAAGTTGTAGATCTTTTAATTTTCTATACATTTGTTTATATACACTTTTGTCGTAAAATGCATACTAAGGCCGAAATGTAAAAAAATTGATTTTTCACACGTATTCGTGAGAAAAAAACAGAAAATCGCTAATAAGTACCGCTAAACTAGACATTATACAAAAACATGTTTGAAATAAAAGTGATAGGATTTTAAATTCTCTACAACTTTTATTGTATAAATTTTTGCGCTAAAATTCATATTTAAGCCGTAATCTTAAAAAAACAATTTGTTTACATGAAAACAGCCTCACCAAGAATTTCAGCAAACATGGCGCCTACCCAATTTTGTAGAACATAAAAAATTTAGTAAACCAGGCGATTTTTAAAAAAATCGTAGGACCAGATTTTGAGAAAATCGCAAAAAAGTGAAAAATTACACGAATAAACTACTACTTCCGGTTGACCGATTTTGATGAAAATGTTCGTGTCAGGTCCGGTAGTGGTATGCAATGTTTCAAGTTTCAAGTTCGTACGATGTTCCGCATGTTTTTTGGGTTCAGGGGGTCTGAAAACGTGTAGATCCGGTGAAAACTCGATTTAAAAAAATCGACATGAAAACAATACTTTCCTTCCTATATATATGCATATAGGCAAGAGAAAGTAAAAATATATTAAAACGTTTTTGAACTCCTGTTTCCCTTAATTATAACAATCGTAGATTTTACAAAAATCATGATTGTTTTTTATCTAACTTCAAAAGCATAAGATCAGATTTTTGAAAGTGAAAATTCAATCCCTTAAAAAACTTTTTAAATCCTTCTTCTTTACAGGACGTGTCGTCTAAGAAAGGAATTGGAAATCTTTTATCATTCACGCATCACAGGAATATTTATGTATTTTGCTTACCTCAGTGTGCACAATATTTCCTTTCTGAAATGTTTATCTTTACGATGGTAGCCGTGTAGGAGATTACTTTTACATTCTTATTTACTATTACTATGACTATTTTATTTTCTACTCTGCTTTCACCGAGGTTATACGGCCAACAAAACTTTACTGCATTTTTATAATATTTTTTATGAGTTTTGTTTTCCATTCCTAATTTATGAAATTGGTTGTATGTGACCATATCGGATTTAGGTGTTTTGTTAAAAGAAAAGTCTAGTACCTCTAGTTTTTCTACTTTTCCATTCTGTTTCTTGTTTTTTGACAAATTTAAAGGAAGTATTATTTAATATTATCATTATTAACTGCTTACTTTCAATATAAGTTTTCTGTTTACTTAATTTAAATAACTATTAAATCTTTATTTTTTGTAAATCTATGTGTAGATGAAAAGCATAGACGTCGGGAAAAGTCTTTGATTCTCCGATTTCAATTTATCTTTTAGTTTTATGACCCCCTGAAACCAGAAAACTGATTTTAGAAAGGATGTTCATCACTTGTATGTGTGTGAGTGTGGTTCGCACTCTTTTGCGTGTGTTATTCATCTTTTAGCAAACTCAAAATTCACCCAATAAGCTAAAATTGAGGACTAAGTTTTTAACGATTTAAATGGCTATTGGAACCAGCCGAATAACTTCGAATGAAGAGTGTTTTACTTCGACGGAAGAAATAAAATCGGATTTTTTAAAAATTCTCTTTTTTGTAAACTTCCCTTGTTAACTATACTTTTTTGGTTTTTTGAATAGGTAAGTTATAAGCAAAGGAAAACTTCTTAGGAAGCCCTTCCCTTTTTCGGAAAACAGGTTTTTCAAAATCCTTTTTTAAATTTTAGGCCAAAAATTTGCATATCACAAATTTTTTCCCCTAATGTGTGTACGTTGCAATCTGTTCAATTCAGAACATTAAGCAACCTACCATTGGGTTTATTTACGTAATGAGATGAGGATGATAAATGAGATGTACTCTTATACAGACCCAGGCCGCCCATTCCTGAGAGAGTATGGTTAATTATACCCCAACCATCAAAGTACACCGGCAACCACTGTCTGGTATTCAAATTCCTATAAAAGTAACTACCTTTACTAGAATTTGAACCAGGAACCTTCGTCACCGAAAATAAGCTGTTCAGTACTAGCTGACTCGCGGCGACGACTTTACCTCTATACCAACCCGGTGGGTAATCACAAATTAATAACAATTTTGAAAATCTAGTGTGAACCACTTACACGACTTTCTCTTGCCAATCCAAATAATTAACAATAAACCTAACATTAGTAATAAAACGTTAGAAATAAACAAAAAACTAACCTCAATAAACATAACCTAATTTTAATCATATATGAAAGACGCAAAATAAAAAATCGATCTCAGTTTGCCTTAAAAATACGGAAAATCACTCCTTCACGCTAAACCGAGGATCTCTGTAGAGAAAAGTGCTATAAATAAAAGTTGTAGATCTTTTAATTTTCTATAAATTTGATTATATACACTTTTGTCATAAAATGCATACTAAGGCCGAAATGTAAAAAAAATTGATTTTTCACACGTATTCGTGAGAAAAAAAAGAAAATCGCTAATTAGTACCGCTAAACTAGACATTATACAAAAAAATGTTTAAAATAAAAGTGATAGGATTTTAAATTCTCTACAACTTTTATTGTATAAATTTTTGCGCTAAAATGCATATTTAAGCCGTATCTTAAAAAAAACAATTTGTTTACGTGAAAACAGTCTCACCAAGAATTTCAGCAAACATGGCGCCTACCCAATTTTGTAGAGCATAAAAAATTTAGTAAACCAGGCGATTTTTAAAAAAATCGTAGGACCAGATTTTGAGAAAATCGCAAAAAAAGTGAAAAATTACACGAATAAACTACTTCTTCCGGTTGACCGATTTTGATGAAAATGTTCGTGTCGGGTCCGGTAGTGGTATGTAACTTAAGTTTCAAGTTCGTACAATGTTCCGTTCTTGAGATATTTTGTATACACACACACACACACAGACTAATCGCTAAAAACATGTTTTTTGGGTTCGGGGGTCTGAAAAAGTGTAGATCCGGTGATAACTCGATTTCGAAAAATCGACATGAAAACAATACTTTCCTTCCTATATATTCATATAGGCAAGAGAAAGTAAAAAAGTACATTAAAAACTTGCCTTATAATTTTGTCCGACATTTCATTTAGCAACAATCTACGATATTCTGAAAAACGCATAAAAGTTTTCTTTCTTTAAAATTAAAGCTTTAAATTGTATTACGAAAAAGTGTGAATAGAAAAAAAATCAAACTACTTTTTCTTCTGTTTTGTGGGTAGGTCTTAAAAGAGATAGTCCGAGTCTGTTTTCTGATCATTGTGGAACAGAACAGGAATGTTTGCCTATCTGTAGTGAATGAAAAAGACGATTTGGGGAAAGGGTGTGGACGTGGTGAGGGACAAGGAAGTAGAGAATTTTTTATAAGAAGTTTAACTTATCTTTCTATTTAAAATATTAACCCTTCCCGGGTGGTTTACGGATATATATCCGCGAGACAGTATCGCTAGCGGGCGGTTAACGGATATATCAGCCAAACTGTACTTTGAACTCTTTTACTAAATATTAGCTCTTATAATGGCCAATAGGTATCGTTCAAGTGCAGAAAAGTTTCGTTTTAACCTCTTTGGAACGTACATCGATTATAAAACTTGTAAAATCGACTTGCAGTTGATCGGGACATTGAATGCCGTTGTAAACATTTTGTTGAGTTAACTTAATATTACTCTGTGTGTGTGTTTATCGCGGTGTAAATACCGGCGCTATTCGTTGAGTTGTTTTGAATTATGGCTTCAACTTGTAATTTAAATGAAAATGAAATTCGGAAGTGCTTAGACGATGACGATTTTAGTGTTTTGGAAAGCGTGAACAGCGACGATTTGATTTACAATACAGATTATTCATAGTTTTTTTCCGTCTTGATGATGTAACGATCACTAATAATTATAATTACATATTTTATAAATGATTAGCTATTAGTTTTTTTTTAATTTATTGCAAAACTAACTGCCCATAACATACAGGTGGGGTGTCAAATTATTTACACTCAATCTGTTAGTTACAGGCCTAAAATAAATAGTTCTGTTTCTTATCACATGGTCAGCCAATTGCATGACTGAATCATATAAGAACAGAAGAGGTAGAAGTGTAAAAGACACTAATCAGAGTTATCTCCTCTGAAAGTAATAAAATTCATTATACAGCCAGACCCTGTGGTGAATAAAGTGAAGGTGTCATATTTGCAGAGTGAAAAATATGTGCTTTTCAGAGGGCCCGGCATGCTGATAAGCGTACTTTTCCACTCAGTGAGTTGTGGTAATAGTAAACCACCTCACTCCTCGTTTTACTTAGTAAAACCTCTACAGGTTCAAACCAGCCTTTCGGCTGATGACCTAAACAACAAGCAAAACTAAGATAAAATTATCTTTCGTGTAAATTAGGATCAGAATATGGATTATTATAAAATACGACTCGCTTACAGTCACCTTCTGCTCATTCTGGTAAAAATTAGGCTGATTTTATTTTTTACAGTGACTACCTATTTGACCAATTTCCATTAAAATTAAATTCACAAAATTTTTAAGAAAGTTCAAAACATTTTTGAAGTTTTTGGAAAAAAACCCAGAATGGTTTTTTTGTAGCCCGGCAAGGGTTAATAACAGCTTGGTCTGTAGCAAACTGATATTTATCTATCTGTGGGTTTTATTAACTTTAAAAACATTTTAAAACCCCCATTCCGAAATCGAACTAGTCCTTCTGCTTTACAGCCTAACACCCCTAACCACTGCACCCCATGGTGCAGATCATCTCCATAGATGATCAAAATTCTTTTGTTTCTATCTAATTAAAATTAATTTTCCTTTGTTCTCTTTTGTGTATTTTACGCTTTAGGTTTTTTGGAAATTCATAAAATTGTTTTTACTTTATTTGTAAAATCTACTTTCAGCCATTGTCTTAAATTCTTTATGCGGTATTAGACGAACGGTAGGGTATTGAAAGGAAAGATACTGGCCTCGAATAGAGTACAAAAGGAAATAATAAATTTGGAATTAACGTTAAAAGAGAATGAAACAATATGGCAACGGAAAGTGCATGAGGAGAGAAGCTTAATGTTCTTAGTGAACCTTGTTGAAAGGGGGATTTTCTCAGAATTTAGCTTTAAGAGTATTCCACGAAGGCTCTTCCCTTTAAAGAGATCATTCATTCTACTCTGTTAACCAACCACTGCGATTTTAACCAGTAAAATGAAATGCGAATGTATTGGTAAATCAAATAAATTGAGAGCGTGTGGTCGGAAAATGTATGCTTAAATTTTAGGGTTATTACTCCATTTTTGTTTTATTAAATTACGTCAAAAAGCCATTTTCAGATTGTCTTTTTAGATCTTTTTACTTCATAAATTGTTAAATATTTAACTTCAAATTAGTTATTCCATTTACTTAAGTTATTTCAAATTCTGCATTCCAGATTTTACCAAGAAAATTCAATAGGGAAATTATTTTAAATGTAGATCTATCAATCTATATTGTTAAACATTATCCTGTGAATCGTTTTAGGCCCCTTGAATTTTTTAATCACGTGAGAGTCATCTAGCATGTAATTGGTGAATTTTTCTATTTGTATATTGTAATAGTACATATTTTTAAAGTAACAGTGTATATTTTAAATTTTTTAAGTCGCCTCATTTACTACATTTTTTATGCTCTACAAGATAGGGTAGCCGCCATGTCTGCTGAAATTCTTGGGAAGGCTGTTCTCTCATACAAAAAAATGTTTTTTTTTAAGATTGCGGCCTTAAAATGCACTTTATGGCAAAAGTGTATATAATAAAAGTTGTAGACAATTTAAAAATATAGAACATTTTTTATTTAAAACATTTTTTGTATAAAACGTAGTTTAGCGGCAATTTTTTATTCCTAATTTGTGTACGTTGCAATCTGTTCAATTCAGAACAATAAGCAACCCCATGACCCAATGAGATGAGAATGATGTGTGTGACGTGTAAATGAGGTGTAGTCTTGTACAGACCCAGGCCGACCATTCCTGAGAGAGTATGGTTAATTGAACCCCAACCATCAAATTACACCGGTAACCACTGTCTAGTATTCAAATCCGTATAAAAGTAACTAACTTTACTAGAATTTGAACCAGGAACCTTCGTCTCCGAAATGGCGACGACTTTACCTCTAGACCAATCCGGCGGCAATTAGCGATTTTTCTGTTGTTTTTTCAAGAAAATCTGTATACAAATTCGATTTTTTTAAGATTTCAGCTCTAGTATGCATTTTACGACAAAAGTGTATTTAATAAAAATTTATAAAAAATTAAAAGATCTATAACTTTTTAAAGCTGTTTTCTCTACAGAGCCTAGTTTAGCGTAAAAGAGTGATTTTTCCGTATTTTTAAGCCTAACGAAGCTTAGTTTTCATTTTGCATCATTCACTCATGATTAAAATAAAGTTGTTTTCTGAGGTTATTTTTTTGTTTATTTCTAATGTTTTATTACTAATATTAGGTTATATTGTTCATTATTGGCATTGGCAAGAGAAAGTTGTGTTAGTGTTTTACACCAGATTTTATTACTTTTAATAGCTATCTTTTTGAGCAATGTTTTTAATTTAAATATACTTAAATTATACATTCATGGTAATGAAATTGCATTTACGTACGGTGAGGAAAAAGTTTCCATGTTTTGTGTATTTATTAAAACGTCAAATAGTTTGACAAGCAATTACATTCCCGGTATGTTTCGTTCCCTCTTCGTATATAAAAATTCCCTTCAACAAAAACCACCCTCTAGCAATGTCTACCTACCGAGTCTAGTATAGACAGATATTCTTCATTCCGCTCACTTCAAATTGACGTGTTTGACAACTTTATGATTTTACCTGCCTATTATAATATGTATTTTTCTGTCTCGTTCAGAATTTAAATATATATCAAAAGTATGCAAGTAAATAATATAAATGTACGTATAGATATTGGCACGTCAACCGAATGTTGGTGAAGATATTTTAAATAAACTGATGTTTCTCGTTTCAATTTCCGCTTAGTATAAAATTTGGTTAACAAAACATTTTGATTTGTTTAAGTTTTACTGTTTTATCATATTAACACATTGAAATAAACTGATTATTACTATATATTTTACTCTATGTTATTTAGGTAACCAGCCGAAAGACTGGTTTGAACCTCTAGAGGCTTTACTAAGTAAAACGAGGAGTGAGGTGGTTTATCATTGCCTTTCTCACTAAGTGGAAAAGTGTGCTTATCAGCATGCCAGACCCTGTGACAAGCATGTACTTTCTACCCTATAAATGACACCTTTACTTCATTCACCACAAATTCTGGTTGTATAATGAAATTCATTAATCTCAGAGGAGATAACTGTGACTAGTGTCTTTAACACCTCTACCTCTTCTGTTTTTAAATGTTTCAGTCGTATAATTGGCTGACCATACGATAAGAAACAGAATTAATTTTTGTAGCTCTGGAACTTTTACTCTATAATAAAATAAATTTCAAATTACGCTGCTGTTGCTCCAGAGCTTTTTTCCTAACCTCAGAGTAAAGCATTACATAAACTGATGTAATTTTTTTCTCACCTTGGCTCCATACTTTATAATTTTCTAGGTAGTATAACTTACAGAAAATGGAGAAAAAACATCCAAACTTCGAAAATGAAATTCTTAATTGTAAAAGACTTGACAGGATCAGACAGACCCTGTGGTGAATGAAGTGAAGGTGTCATTTTCAGGGTGGAAAATTGTGCTTTTCAGAGGATCTGCCATGCTGATAACTTAGTAAGGAAGGCAAAGGTAAACCATCTCACTCCTCGTTTTACTTAATAAAGTATAGGTTCAAACCAGCCTTTCGGCTGATAACCTTAACACAAGTTTAAATTCCACACATTTTTTAAAATTTAAATAAAATTTTAAAATATTCTTTAGCTAATATTTTAAAATGACGTCTAAAATTTAATACTTAAATTGTCTAATATTAAACATTGGTCATAATTAACCACTACACACTACACAATGATAATTTTTTTAAAAAATAGGTAACAGAAGGGCCATGAGTAGAATGTTACATCCTATTTTGTGAAAAAATGTTAAAGAAATTTGATACGATTTTATACAAATTTGTTATTAATTGATAAAATTTAAGAAAGATAACTCATCTGCAAATAATGGAGAAGAATAAGTTGCCAAAGAAGATTTGGCTACGGTTCTCGCTAGACGGTGGAAGGACGACTCAGAAAGGAGTGATTGGATGATGTTATGAGAAATATGGAAAGGAAGGGTCTACGGGATGAAAATGTGTCCAATAGGGATGAATGGTGTTTTGGGTTGGTAAATGGCTTAGTGCTGTAGAACTACCGCTTTAATAATAGTAATACTTTGGGTAGTCATCATCATCACTGTCAAGGATTAGGCTCAATGGCCTGTTCCGGCATCCATCTCTTTTTAGGTCTTCCCAAGCCTCGCTTCCATCTTTAGATTTATATTTCCATGTTCGCAGAGGAAGTCTGTGAGCTGGCATGCGAAGTAAATGATTGGCCCAGTTTCTCTTATAAGCTATATTCTTAACGTTTCCAACAGTGACTGAACATATAACTTGGCGCGGGTAGCTTCGTTACGTGCTCTATCTAACCCTTAACTGCCCGCAAAAATCTCATTTCAGCAGCCTGGATACGAGATTCATTCTTCTGTAATGACACCCATGTTTCACTCCCAAATGTTATGAGTGGTACAGCCATTGTTTTATAAAATTTCGTATGGGTGTCCTTTCTCGTTTACTTCCTATTGTCCTGCGAATACAACCGCATACAGTGCTGAATTTTGCCAGTTTTTCGCTCACGTCATCATCTTTGTCATAGGAAATCTTGCATCCTAAATATTTAAAATCTTGAACTTGTTAGCCTATATAGTTCGGTTGCCAAGTATAATTCTTAACCGAACCGGCCATCTTTTCTTGAATGCCATAACCTTTGATTTTTGTGCCGATATTCTCATGCCAAACTCTGCGCTAATGTTGTGCAACTTATAAATAGCATATTGCAGCCTGTCTTCTGTGTCAAAAACAATAACAGTGTAATCTGCGTACAGTAATGAATTTAGGAATACATTATTCCAAAGCTGAATGCCTGAGTCAAATAATTGATTCCAAATTGTTAAAATCTTATCAACGTGAATATTAAATAGCGTCGGAGACATTGGACAGCCTTGTCGTACGCCTTTATTTATTTTCTTTTTCTTTTTTGTTTTCTTTGTTTTCTATCTTAGGATAGTCACTCCTTTTTTACCTTCAGGTGTAAGTGATCGTAATGCAAACGCTTTAGTTTTTTCTGTTCAAGCTTTGAGGAACAAATTCGCCGAATTTCAGCCCTAAATGTGATTGGAAAGCTTTTCGAATTGGTAATGAATCTAAGAAATTAAGATTAACCTTTGTTAGAAAAATTAGCCACATATATCTGTTCAGGAAATTCATAATTACAACGAAATTTGTTTTGGAATATTCTATGAACAGATACCGTTGGGATACTTTCAGATTTATTCGGTAATCAAACCCGGAATCATCAGTTTATCAACAAATTAGCTACCAACTGATCCGCCCAACTGGTGAATTGTATTCAACGTTTAACTTTAGTAGCAGGAAATATCTATCAAAACGAGGCAATAATACAAATTTACTCAAATATAACCGCACCTAAATCGGTTGTGTACTTTGTTTGACACGTGGTTTTACCGCTAGCGCCTTGAGGCGTGAAAACCGCCCACCCCTAGCCCAGCTATCGATCTCGTCTTTTGAAACAGTCAAACTTCTCGTTTAGTATACAATAACTTTTGTATATTATAGTAACTTCTTGTCAAAGTATAATAGCTAATTCTATAAATATCTTAAGCTTGGTTAACTGAGGCAATTGAACAAAGAGAAACAGCATTGGTTTTTCTATTTTTTTCATGTACTTAGTTTAATCCTCGCAGCTATTGTATTCAGTCTACCAATTCGTGTATATTAATTTTGCAATCAGTCTAAAAATTTAAATATTGTTTTTTAAGTATTTACCTTGACTGTGAAATTTCAGTACTGTCGAGTTCATCATCTTTGATTAATCCATTTTGCGAAATTTTCGTGTCGGGTCCGGTAGTAGTATGTAATTAAGTTTCAAATTCGAGATATTCGAGATTTGAGATATTCTGTTCACACACGCGCGCGCGCACACACACACACGCACACACACACACACACGCACACACACACACACACACACACACAGAGACACACACAGACTAATCGCTAAAAACATGTTTTTTGGGTTCAGGGGTTCTGAAACCGTGTAGATCCGGTGAAAACTCGATTTCGAAAAATAGACATAAAACAATAGGTACTTTCCTTCCTATACATTCATATAGGCAAGAGAAAGTAAAAATGAATAATTTAACTGCCACACTAATAAATTATATTTAATGATAGGTCTGTAAAGTTTCAGTTAGATATCTGAAATGGCTTTAGAGAAAACTGGTCATACGTAGGTTCCAATTTAACATTGTTTAGCCACTTGTAATGAGTTCCCTTAAAATAGTTTGTGTATTCTCTGTCGACTAACGTTTTTTCCAGGCTTAATTTTCTTAATTTTGTCCTCGCTGAATTTCGGTTGCACTTTATCACTGAAGTACTTAAAACTATAAGCTTTATTGTTATTCGAATAAATTTGTAATCTATTATTTTATCTAATAGCAAAATTATCCTTAACATTAATAATATTGTATTATTTTGTATATATATATACTGTCATATAAATAATATAATTTAACAAATCTTCCATTATGAGAATTTTTTTAAATTATTTTGATATTTATGTTACAGGGTCCAGTTCGTTTCTATGATAATGAAAGAAAAGCAAGCATTATGCTCAAACAATTTCAAAGTAAGTACTTCATGAAAAGTCTTCTCTTGTTGTTAGATAGCCTTAGGTTAACTAAATATAACATAATTTTATGTACATCATTTATAATAATTCTACGAAATGAGTCGTTTTTTAAACAATTTTTAACAACAAAGTATAAAATTACTTTTTGTTACGAAATTAGTTGCCTACTTTAAAAATTCTTTTATTTTTTTACTGTCTCACATAATTATTTTTACAATTTAAAATTTTTAACTAATACAGCAGACAAATATTACGTTCATGAAAAAAATGAGTTATCACATTCTGATGCTTCAGAATCATTGTTTCGAGGCAATGGTTTTATTTGTTCTTTTGAACAAAATCGTTGATCATTTTTCCATTAAAACGATAACGCCCATTTTCCAAAAACCTATATTTTTCAAATTCAAATAGCACACAAATCTCACGTAGTATTTAAGACTTTTTCTTCATATTTTTACAGCATAATCCATGAATATAGAGTTAGGTCTACCTTTAACCTATCAGTTTTTTAATAAATGTTGGATAGGTGTGAAAAATAAATATTAATACTTTTTCAGCTTAGAAGACATTTTTTATTTTACAATATTCTTAGTGTGATAGCACTATGCAGTTTATGCAGTGCGTTCTACCTTTTTTATTGCTAACACAATTTTCCCAAAATTGCAACTTTGAATGCTTATAACTAAAACACGAAGGCATCTATTGAAAAACGGTTTGCACCATTGTTTTTTTCTTAAAATTTCACATTGAAATGACGTATCACACGACCAACATCCCATTTAAAAAAATAAAGTTGAATCCAATATGGCGGACCCAAGATGGCGGAAAAAATTTCAAAACCAAAAAAAAGTTGGATTTTTAAAAATATGCAGATCCGCATAAGCTTCTTTCGCCAAATACGTCTCAGTTACGCAATATAAAGCTGTTTCCATACTTAAAAATCACCCTCCATAATTTACAGAGCGATTCAAAACTATATGGCAATCTCTTGGGATCTCATTCTATAGCTAAAAATAAGAAAAAAAGTTCGTATAAACATATGCCTGAAAACGCTTAGTTAGCGAGTTACGGCAAGCGAAAAATTTCACCTAGAACTCTGTACCCTCGGTGAAGTAAGGCCGTATAAAAATGTTAAAAGTAGTTACAAAGATACAAATACGATTGTTTCTTATGTTTCTTATTCTGAAAAATTGAATAAAATTGGTTGCAGAGCTGTAAGTGCAATACTTTCAGAGATATCTTACATAAAACACAAGAATTGATGCGAAGAAATAACACATTTTTGTGTTTAACGTAAGATTACTTCCAAAAATGATAAATAAAGGTGTATTTTTTTCTTAAATAAATTTGTAGAAAATTTAATTCTGAAAAGATTCATGTGAATTACTCAGGAAAAAATGAATAATAAATATTGAAATTTCGCTTTATTTAAAATCAAAACAGACGCACATAAAACGCACATTCTCAACTGCATAACATAAAATTATTAGGTTGGGAGTAACAGCTGATTATTATCAGCTGTTACTCCCAACCTACATATTAGTTAATATTTTATGTAGTTGAGAATTATGCGTTTTATGTGCGTCTGTTTTGATTTTAAATAAAGCGAAATTTCAATATCTATTATTCATTTTTTCGTGAGTAATTCACATGAATCTTTTCACAATTAAATTGTCTACAAATTTATTTAAGAAAAAATACACCTTTATTTACCATTTATAGAAGTAATCTTACGTTAAACACAAAAATGCGTTATTTCTTTGCACCAATTCTTGTGTTTTATGTAAGATATCTCTGAAAGTATTGCATTTACAGCTCTGGAACCAATTTTATTCAATTTTTCAGAATAAGAAACATAAGAAACAATCGTATTGTATCTTTGTAACTACTTTTAACATTTTTATACGGCCTTACTTCGCCGAGGGTACAGAGTTCTAGGTGAAATTTTTCGCTTGCCGTAACTCGCTAACTAAGCGTTTTAAGGCATATGTTTATATGAACTTTTTTCTTATTTTTAGATATAGAATGAGATCCCAAGAGATTGCGGCATAGTTTTGAATCACTCTGTATAATAGCAAATAATTTTTACTGCATGATTTTCGTCATAGATTCTGAAATTCCGATATTCACTGAAATATTGACAAACTTCTACTTACATTTATAGTCTGTTTTGATTATATTTGAATGGGGTTACAATTTCCAATAAACAGGAAGTTACTTACCCTACCTTAATTAACCACTTGTCTATCTGTGTCAACTACAAGAGAACAATAGTACCTCACCAAGCGGTCAGACCTAGAAATTGTAAACTGTTGAGTGAAATTGAGAAAATACATAGAATCAATTGCTAGTATTTGTGTATTAATTAAACAAATATTATTTTATTCAGTTAATGTCCAGTAAACAACAAACAACTGAGCTTTTTATATTTATGAATGTGTATATTTCTTAAAAATAATGGCCATTTAATTTTTAAAAATAAAGATATTCATTTAAACCCTACCAGATATTAAAAGTGTTTTGGAACTGCAATACTAAATAGAAAACCCGGAAAAGCACCGTACTATGCTTCTGTCAAAATAATATAACCTATCAACTCGTTAAAAAGATTGTCCATGATACAGTTTTAAAAGTAAATCTAAACAGCTTCCACAATAAACTCAGGTTTATAAAATTTATGAATTTTTTAATTATTCACTAAATTCAGTTTCTGAAATTGTTGGTTCGTTTGTTTGTACATGTTCATCAAGTAAGTTCATGAAGATTTGTATTTCTAAAGCAACAGAAAAAATCTGAAGTGAAACACTCACATGACTTTCTCTTGCCAATCCAAATAATGAACAACATAGCCTAACATTAGTAATAAAACATTAAAAATAAACAAAAAAACTAACCTCAAAAAACATAACCTAATTTTAATCATGGGTGAATGATGCAAAATTAAAAACCAACCTTAGTTTGGCGGAAAATCAGTCTTTCATGCTAACCTAGGCGCTGTAGGAAAAATGCTGTAAATAAAAGTTGTAGATCTTTCAATTTCCTATAAATTTGATTATATGCATTTTTGTTGTAAAATGGATACTACGGCTGAAATTTAAAAAAAACGATTTTTTTTACCGATTTTCATTAAAAATAAACGCAGAAAATCATTAATAACTGCTAAACTAAGCGATATACAAAAAAATGTTTGAAATAAAAGTTGTAGAATTTTAAATTGTCTACAAATTTTATTATACGTATACATTTTTACGCTGAAATGCATATTAAGGCTGCAATCTTAAAAAAAAAAATTTTCTACAAAAGAACAGCCTCCCCAAGAATTTCAGCAGACATGGTGCCTACCCTATCTTGTAGAGCATAAATGTAGTAAATAAGGCGATTTAAAGAAAAATTGTTGAGCCGTTTTTGAAAAAATCACAAAAAAGTGAAAAATAACACGAATAAGCTACTACTTCCGGTTGACCGATTTTTATGAAAATGTTCGTGTCGGGTCCTCTAGTGTTACCTAACTTAAGTTTCACGTTTCAACTTCGTAGGATGTTCCATTCTTGAGATATTTTGTTCACAAACCCACACCACACACACACACACACACACCAATCGCTAAATACATGTTTTTGGGTTCAGGGGGTTGAAAACTTATAGATCCGGTGAAAACTTGCTTCCAAGAAATCGAAATGAAGACAATATATTCTATTCATATAGGCAAGTGAAAGTAAAAACTATTTATCATTATGTATTTTCTATAATACATCAAGTTTCTATTTACAGTTTATTCAAAGTCCCATTACAAACTTAGGTCAGTGGCGACTACGGTGGGTTTGGTTGGTAATAATTTCCAGACTCTAGCCGGGAATTGAACTTGCTACCTCGGCTTTTGTGTAACATACACACACTAACCAGTCTGTATGTTTATGTTACAAGTCATACATATTTATCATCTTTATTTAATTAGGTCATAGGGTTACTAATTTGTTCTTAAATTGAACAGATTGCAATGTATACACATTACGAATTTAAAAAAAAAGTACAAACAGCATCTAAAGTAAGGCTTTTCAGAACAGTAACTCGGTATGTTCCAAAACATAAACATGGAAACCATTTTTTGATCTTGGCAACTTTAAAAAACAATGTTCAGTAAAAATGAAAGTCTCTAAATGGAATTTTTGATTGATCATAAAACTTTGTAAAGTTTTGGTGGGTCTTCACAAAGGTTCACAACTACTAAATGCATAATTAATTTATACAAATTTAACGTAAAATTTCAAAAGTTAACCAACAATTCTTTGGAAAATTGTGTTACTTTCATAAATTACATTATCCACTAATATGATAAATACATTTTAAGAATATCTAACAAGGGAAGCTAAACATGGAAAGAGTATAGGGCCTCTGCTTTGTGAGTAGAAAGGAAGACTTTCATTAGATGAGGCCACAACAAAGGATGGTTACAGCAAATTTTCTGAAGTAAAGGGAGCATGTAGGAGTAAAGGGAATGCAGAATACTGAATAATTAACTCAGCTCTGTAGAATGTAGAAGAGAGTGAAATGTGGTAGACAGGATCACACACACAAACACATACATGAACATATTTCAAACAAAATGCTATGTGTTTAGACATCGATATCACCCATACTATTGTAACTTATTAAATTTAATAAATCATATTGAAATATAAATTTATGCTAATTTTAAAATTTATTTATAATAATAAATTGTCAATTTTAATTGTTTTGAACAACATAAATTTAAAATGTTATATCTTGATCCATGTTAAGTATAAATGAACTTTCTGTAGCGTGAGTTAAAATACAATCTTATTATATTTAAATGTTTTCCTTAAACGGTAATTATAACTTCAAAACTTTCAGTTTTGTGTTTTTTATTAGATAATATAAGTTATAAATAAAAATCTCTATTACTGATATTCAAGGTTGTATACATCCCTGTTAGTGTTTATTAGTATAATACACTGCTAGCAACACCTGCTCACTTGTATTTTTTTAGTGATATTACAATCTTAAAAGATCCTCCTTCTCCTACTCCTCTTTTTTCTTCTCTCTTCCTTCTCCCCTTGCTTCTTCTTTTTCTTCTCATCTTCCTTATCTTTCTTCTTCCACTTTTTCTTCTCCATCTCTGTCTCATTTTATTCTCCTTCATCGACTTCTACTTTGTCTCCTTCTATTCTCTCTCTCTCTCTTCTTTTTCTCTCCTCCTTCTACCACTTTTTCCTCTTATTTTCCTCTTTCTCCAACTTATTCTCCTTCTCTTTCCCCCTTCCTTTTTCCTCCCACTTCTTCTTTTTCACCCCTACTTCTGTTACTTCATCTCCCCTCCTCTTCTTTTCCCTTCTCATTCTCCTGTGTTCCATCCTTCTTCTCCCCTTTCTCCTTCACCATCTTTTTTTCTTTCTTTTTCTCTTCCTTTTCTCCAACTTCTTCTTTTTCTTCCTCTTCTCTGCCTTTTCTCCAACTTCTTCTTCTTGTTCCTTTTCTCCAACTTCTTCTTTTTCATCCTCTTCTCCGCCTTTTCTCCAACTTCTTCTCCTTCTTTTTCTTCTTTCCCTCCTTTCTCCATCTTCTTCATATAGCTCGTCCTTTTCTTTCTCCTCCTTCTCTGTTTCTACCTTCTCCTCTTCATCTTCTTATCCTCCTCCTCACCATTACACTCTCCATTTCCATGCCGGTAAAAGCAGGATTTACCTCTTATGTTTTTTTCTTATCTCCAAATTTTAATTTTGAATTCTACATTTTGTTCTATTATCCATTTCTCATCTGTTAAACTTCTCAACACAGCTTCCCTTACCGGTTCCAGTAGCGTACCTTATATTCATGTGAGGATTTACAGCCCCAGCCATATCTCGCTTTATAAGTACCATCTCTGTGTCTTGCCAGTTACCATCGGAAAGCCGCCGCAAATACAATTTTAAAAAATTAGCATACCTATTATTCTAAATAAAAGTGAATCAAGATTTTTAATAAAATAACATAAAAACTTTGATATTGATTATGAAATATATATTTTTATTTCAGGTCGTGACAGTGAATCAGGTGGTGAGGAAGTAAAAATAGGAGAATTTAATGGAGTAACACAAACGCTAGACTTAACAAGAGGCAAAGGCATCAGATGGAAAGATGGACGAGGGCCACCAAAAGATAGGACTCTAGCTTTGGAGGAGCAGTCGCACGTCAATATCGCTATTTACGCAGCTTTGGCGGCAACTGCTTCTCTTGGTATCCTTATGGCTGCCGTCTTCCTAGCCATTAATATTAAATATCGAAACCAACGGTAAGTTCATATATTGAAATACCCTATTACTTTACGCTGGTAACTGTAATGATATCATTTGTATCTTAGATTCTCGGTTTAGAGAAAGATATGAGAGAATAATAGTAAATTATACACAGGGTAGAGGCAAATAGAAATCTCTATTAGCTCTCTGTTAGTTGTATCTATTAGCTCAAACTTTGGTAGATTCTTCCTTGGTATCAGTTATAATCAGATTTGCTCCCCATAATGATGTAGGTTTTTGTTATCTCGTGTGAAACTTTGGCTTTGTGAATTTTGATTTTATAAAAATGTTAACGAATTAATATGTTTTTCTCAAATTTCAATTTTTTTTTAGTTATTTTAATATTCTTCTAATTATTATTAATTAATGTAATTAATATTATAATATCAATTACATTAGTTATAATTAGTAGGTAATTGACTGATTTTGAAATGACATCTTAAAAACTAAAAGAAGTCCTACTTAATAATATCCCCCAGCAAATTTTCTCCATAGATATAAAATTAAATTTAGAATTCATATATGAGAATAATTAATCTTTTTGTATTGTATCAATGAAAAGATAATGAACTGAAATTTTTCACAATTATAATATTTAACATCTTGAAAACTATCATAATGAGTGAAAAGTAGACCTAAATAACTACAATTAATTCTTCAGTGGTCATTAAAGACTTAAAAAAGAGGAGAATCCCAATTTGTTGAGCTTGTATAGTATTTTTTTCTATTTTTATCATCATGACACACTAGAATAATGTTTGTATGCCAGTAGTTACATGTTTGATTCCTTGGTAGGTCAGCCATTTTTTATCACTCATTTTTCATGTATTACATTTCATCATCTGCATTATTGTGGATAACATTAATGTCAGACATTAAATTAGAATAAACTGTGAGATATCTGTTCAATTCAAAATATAAATCCTAGATGTTTTAAGGTATAACTCAATCTTTTCAGTCTTGAAAATAATGCCCCTGTGGTATTACTTTTAACAGTTTCAAAAATTCAACACAAAGTTTTTTTTATGACAAATCTTTACTGCAACTGTAAAAAATAAAGTGCATTAATTGCACAAATATTTTTATAGTTGAACCGGAAACAACCATGAAGAAATTTAATAGATTTCAAATTGGCTTAATAAATTTGTTTAAAAATGAACAATAAATACAGGTTGTTTAAAATTATCATGATAGTAACTTTTCCCCTGAGGGATATTTTAGATTGTTTTAAACAATTTTCCCTTTACAATTTTTTAAATTGTTTTTATTACAAGTTTTAATTGATTTTTATTATTTTAATTCATAGTCCTGTAATGTTATATAAAATATTTTAATAGAAAGTTTAATTATCTTGCATGAAGTATTTTACGTAATTAATATTTATTTGAGAATAAAGTCTTCAAAACGATTTAAACTATATTTTACTATGGTAACTACAAATTCTTGAAATACACGGTATAAATAAATGTATTACGACTTTAAACAGCTGATATAGTACTGTAATTTACAAAATTATGAAAAAATGCCTCTTGTGATAAAGAATGCAGTATAGTAATAACAAAAACTTTCCATCTTTAATCACTTCATACACTCCCTGTTTAAACAATACCGTCATTATAAATTGAACCTACTGTTACTACATGTAATTTTAATTAAAAATAAATTTAATTTAATTTAATTTGTTTTGTTCTTATGAAAGATTAATAATTATTCTCTTTTGTCATTTGTTTTGCAGATATATTAAAATGTCAAGTCCACATTTAAATAATTTAATCATAATAGGGTGTATGTTGACATACAGCAGTGTTATATTCCTCGGTCTGGATTCGCAACTAACTAGCATCGCTGCATTTCCATACATTTGTACTGCACGTGCCTGGCTTCTTATGGCAGGATTTTCGCTTGCTTTTGGAGCAATGTTTTCAAAAACATGGAGAGTTCATTCTATTTTTACTGATGTTAAATTAAACAAAAAGGTAATGTTTTTTATCCTGAATTATATGAATGTAAATAGTAAGATTTTCTGTTTATTTTAAACTGAATGAACAGAAAATAATGCCAGATGTAAAAGGTGCATAAATGATTTGTAAATATTTTAAAATCCCCTATTGTGTCATACCAGTACACAATACAATACGAGTATAATATTCTACATGGTTGGTTATGTAGATCTTCTGCTTCCCGCATTGGATAGTTCAATATTAGACACAGCTATACACACAAGATATCTCAATAATGTTTAATACATACAGTAAACTCTCACTTATCCATAGGCAAATAATCTGCGTCACAGTTTATCCATTGTGGAATTTTTTAGTTTTTATTTTATTTCTGTCACGCAAAATCATGACATAGGAACGGTGGAGTAAATATTATTTTAGTGATTTTTCGTAAACAAAATTTAATATATTTTAAATTGTAGTATAATTAGCAGATTTTCTTATAAAAAGACAGAAACAAGCAACAAATAATTTTTAAAAAAATTGTAACTAGTTTTACGTAGATTACATTTGTCTATAATAATATTCAATAAAATAAAATAAATAATTAAACAAGAAAGAAAACCCCTTTTAAGAAGATTCTATCCTTGTAGAAGAATAATTTATTCGATCAGCAAAGAAAATAGATTAAACAACCATTATCATAAATTTAGAAACACACAGGAACAATAATTACAGTCACTTTCAGAAGAAGGACAGCTAGATTTTACTATAATGTACACAGAATGAACAAAAACTGAATCACAAAATTTGACATTATATATCAGCAAACGTACATCAAAATGGAAAATACTCACAGACATGCACAACAAAGCAACTTGACAGTGTTTTGATATCTCTTACCTGCTTTTTCTTAAGCATGAAACACGAGCTTGGTGGTAAGTGTAAGGTATTTGGTGGTAAGTGCATTGAATGCTAAGACAACGTAAAAAAACGCTGTAAAGTTATGGCTCTCTTCACTGGCAGGATGTTTCTTTAAGGCAGGGTTAGGTAAGACAGTCACCTGTTACAAAAACTGCCTGAACTACAGTGGAAATTTGTAGAAAAGAAGTTTAAGGTCGTCAATATAAAAATAAAATTCTCTTGTGAAATATTTCAGTTTTTTTTTCAAAATGGTGCTTACTTTTCTGGCACACCTCGTACTTCTTTTGTACTTTTACATGTTTATTATACAAGTAATATTCTTTCTTTTAGTAATCTTTATTGTGTACTTCCAGTATGTACGTAGAAAATAGTTGGTTGGAAACTAATCTCTTAAAAATTTAGATAAAACATTGCTGTGAACAAAAAATTTTGAGATTTGTTTTTGAGATTTTCGATGGCAATTTTTAAAATTGTCATTTATCATTTTGTTTTGTCCGTCCATCACAACCAGATATCAGAAACTACAAGAGATAGCCACAAACAGTTTTCGACACAAAAACACAAAAAGGTAGTGGGCCTAAATTTGGTTTGACATTCCAGTTTTGATCAGAATAGGCCCAAAACCGGAAGTCAAAAAATCTAAGTCAGAAACTATAAGAGATAGCAAAAAAATAGTTTTCGGATTCGTAATCTGCACAAAAAGTTAGTGGGGCTAAATATGGTTTGAAAGTTTGGTTTTGATCAGAATAAGCCTAAAACCAGAAGTTAAAAATCAAAGTCAGAAACTACAAGAGATAGCAAAAATCGGTTTTTGGATTCGTAATCTACACAAAGAGAGTTAGTGGGTTTAAATTGGGTTTGAAAGTTCGGTTTTGATTGGAATAGGCCCAAAATCAGAAGTCAAAAAATCAAAGTCAGAAACTATAAGAGATAGCAAAAAACATTTTTCGGATTCGTTATCTACACATAACGTTAGTGGGCCTGAGTTAGGTTTGAAATTCTGGTTTTGACCGGAAGTGGTCCAAAACCAGAAGTCAAGAAATCAAAGTCAGAATTTGGAAACAAAAATAGTGTATTCAATTCCTCTTAAAGGGTAGACGCAGAAATCACTAATGAGTTTTGCTTTAAGTCAAAGGTTAGCCTTTAAAAAAATTACCACCAGCCATGAGGTGCGTCGTCTCATGAAAGGGATTTTCTGATCTTAAATCCAGTGAAAATTTTGGGGTGGGGAAATTATCTAAAAATAAGGTCAATAAAGGAAAGTAATCTTTTAGAACTATCAATAATACATAGCAGTTCTATCAGTCTAGTATAAAGGATTAATGATTTTTTTTCTGAGATTATCTCTACATTAAAATAGTATATTAATTTTTTATATCATAATGTAGATTTAATATTTTTTCTTTATTTTAGGTGATAAAAGATTATCAGCTTTTTATGGTAGTTGGAGTTTTATTAGCAATAGATCTTGGCATAATGACCACATGGCAAGTGACTGATCCTTTTTATAGAGACACCAAGCAAATGGAGCCATATGTAAGTATACCTTGTCATTTCAAAATATCTGTAAATAATTAAAGATGAGTTCGTAGCAAAAACAAATATCATTTATGTTATGCAGGTTACATTTTTGTTGGTGTACATTAACAACAGTTATCTGTTGTTGTTTTTCAAGATGTTAAAGCCTTCCTCAGCCCTACAAAATAACTATTGAAAAGTAGTTATTAAATTTGTGGCGTCAATCATATCTTGGTAACCTAAACTTTAAAATTAAGTTTCATTCTTCAGTTAGTTTTGATTGTATATAATTATTGTTAGTTCTACTAACCTGTCCACAATTAAAGAAAGCACCACCTCTGAAAGACATTCAGTCTCTCTGTTGAGGAATTTTTTTTGAGTCATGTTCATTTTTCAAAATGATGCCGTATGAAGTTTGTTTACTTTTTTTTGGTATTCTCAAAAATGGCTTCTATATGATTTTTTTTTTAAATTGCCTCATTTACTACATTTTTAAGCTCTACAAAAAAGGGTGAGTGCCATCTGCTAAAATTCTGTCTGATTTCTCTGATTAATTTTGTATTTTTTTCTCTGTGCTGCTGTTAATTTTCTTTGCTGAAATGTTTGGAGGCGTGCTCTCATGATAAAAATGATTTTTTTTTATTGATACCTTATATGCATTTTAGGGTAAAATGTATATAATTAAAGTTGTAGGAAATTAAAGATACTACACCTTTTATTTTAAACATGTTTTTCTTCAGTGGTTAATTTAGTGTCAGTGATTTCTGTATTTTACTCACTAAAAAAAATGTAAAAAATCGATTTTTTAATGACAAAAGTAAACTATATATAACTAAAATTAATTTGTTAAACTTTATAGTGTGTATCCATGTGATGATTTTTTTAAATTTGTTTATAAATAAGATTATAAAAACCACCAGCAATGGTCAAAGAATCAGTAAAAACACTTACCAATTGAAAAAACATATTGTCTTAATTGGTAAGTGTTCTTATTCAAACTTTGACCTTCTGTTGGTTTTTAATAAATTTGTTAATGATAAAATAAACTAAAATTATAGAAAATTCAAAAAACCTAAAACTTTTATTTTAGGAATTTTTTTGACAGAGCTTAGTTTTGCATCATTCACTCATGATTAAACATAGGTAATATTGTTCATTATTTACTTTGACAAGAGAAAGTTGTGAGAGTGTTTTACAGCAGATTTTAAATTCAGTGGGTATTCACTACCTTTTAATCAACATACGAGGGCCATCCGGAAAGTAGTACCCGTTTGTGAAATAAAGACACAGAAGTAAATATTAACAAATGTAAACATTTTTATTGAAAAGAGCATACCTTAAACTACTTCTCCACATAATCTCCAAGCAAATTTAAGCATTTGTCATAACGTGTGACGAGTTTTTGTATTCCAGCATCATATTCCTCCGCCGCCAGCCGATCGAAATACGTAGTCACACCTTCTTTAAGTTCTTCATCGCTGTCAAATCTTTTTCCCGCCAAAAACTCTTTAAGTTTTGTAAAGAGATGAAAATCTGATGGGGCCAAGTCCGGGCTATACGGTGGATGGTCGAAAATTTCCCAATTGAATTGCTGCAGAAGTTGTTGTGTTATCCCCGCTGCATGAGGCCTGGCATTGTCATGGAGGAGAATGACGCCATCAGACAATAGACCTCTCCGTCGATTTTGTATTGCCCGCCGTAATTTCTTTAATGTTTCACAATACGCATTAGCGTTAATAGTGTCTCCACGGGCCATAAAATCAATAAGCAGTATACCACGTCGATCCCAGAAAATGGTTGCCATAAGTTTCCTGGTGGACAGAACAGTCTTGAATTTTTTTGGTTTCTTTGGTGAATGAGGATGATGCCACTCCATTGACTGTCGTTTACTCTCAGGTGAAGCATAACAAACCCACGTTTCATCACCAGTAACTATGCGATTCAAGAACGCGTCTGCTTCATCAGAATAACGTTCCAAAAATGTTAATGCAGCAGCCATACGCTTGGTTTTGTGCTCATCTGTAAGCATGCGAGGGACCCACCTTGCGCAAATTTTTGAATAATGCAGATGGTCTTTGACAATTTCATGAAGAATTGTGCGAGAAACATTAGGGAAATGTTCACAGATGTCATCAATTGTAACGCGCCGATCGTGCCTCACGAATTCGTCTACTGACCTCAGCAGTTGATCTGTAATGACAGATGGTCTCCCTGAACGCTCATCGTCGTGTGTGTTCCCCCTCCCCAAGTTAAAATTACGACACCAGCGCCGAACAGATGACTCATCCATCACATCGTCTCCATACACTTCCTTTAATTGGCGATGAATATCACAAGGTCGAACGTTTCTTGCATTGAGAAATTTTATTACAGCCCTCACTTCAAAACTGGCGGCGTTCTCAATTTTTTTAAACATTATGAACGGTCACAGAAACAAGACAGGCAATGCTAGCGTCGCGGAACTTACAACAGAGAAGGCAGACAAGCCACTGAAGCGATCTGACCTTGACCGGCGGCTGCTCGCCTCGTCAGCGCCTCATGCGGCGGAAACGGGTACTACTTTCCGGATGGCCCTCGTAGATAATTTTGTTGTTGTTTCTTTGTTTCAGCCGCACCCTCATAGTGAAGACATTATGATAATACCTAAAAATGAATACTGCCAGAGCAACAGAATGACAATCTTCGTGGGCTCAATATACGCTTATAAAGGACTATTAATGGTATGTTAAATATCATTTAATCTGCAATATAAGTAACATGAGAATGTTAATTCAATTAATGGATCGTGCAGTTTTCAATCAATCTAGCGTTAATATTTTGTACATGATTGGTTGACATTATCTTTGATATTTTGATGTTGCATTATTATACCGGGTGCGGCATAAGTCGCTACCTTGAACATTCATACATGCATTGTAGATTTTATATATTGTGTACATGTAGAGCTTACAGTAAGGCTGGCCTGTGTGGTTTCATTTTTAACATTGATGACATTCTTCTAACACTTCTATCCGAAATGCCTAACTCTGTGGAAGCACGTCTTGCTGATTTATTTGGAGAATTGACAAATGATTGTGCAACGTGGTGTAAATTTTCTTCAGTAGTAACCGATACAGGGCAACCAGATCCGGGTTAATCATTGACTGAACCTATGCTTTCAAAGCGTTTATTAAAATTATACATACTTTTCGTACACGACGGCAAAACATTAGGAAATTTTATGCAGACCTGATCACGTACTTTATCGTAATTACAATTATATTTGCTCCACTGCTGTATAATAAATACTCTGTTGAAGTGACAGTTTTCTATTCATAATGAAAGACGTCTTTAACCGTAACAAATGAATATGTGGGGGTAGCAACTAACACGAATACATGAGTAGAACTGTAAAGGCAGATGTGTAAACATACTGGCGTTCAAGGTTACCCCCCACCACTTCAGTGAGTGAAAATGTAATTTTCTAGCGACGTGTAGCGACTTATGCCGCACACTTGTCTTGATATACTCCCTTCTGGAGTCTCCTGGACATAGTTATAAAAAAAAACTTTTACTTTTTGTTTTACCCACCTGGTTGGTCTAGAGGTTAAGTCGTCACAGTGAGTCAGCTGTTCAACAGCTGATTTTCGGAAATGAAGGTTCTGGTTCAAATTCTAGTAAAGGTAATTACTTTTATAGCGATTTGAATACCAGACAGTGGTTATTGGTGTATTATTTTACAATTTAAAACAACTTGAAGATGTGGCTCGCTCTGCTTGTACTGTTTTCACCTCTCCCACTCTTGTGTGTCGATATATGGAATCTACCAAGGTGCATTACAGATGAAAAATTTTCTTTGTGGAAAGCAACATGGCGAAGTTGGTGACTTCTCTACTACCTACCTAATAAGTAATATTCTACCTGCCTAATAAGGCAACACCAATAACCTGATGTTTGATATTTGAATAGGCCAACAACAAAGAGGATGGTTTGAACCCAAGAGGTTTTAGTCAGTAAAATGAAGAGTAAGGTGGTTTCCTCAAGCCATCTTCACTGAGTTGGAAAATATGACGAGAATTTTTCTTGTAATTTAATCACTTTATCAGATGAAACACATGGAGCAGTCCACCAACATTTAGCAGACTCAGTTTCTCAATGCACTTATTTTTATGGTAATCAGAACAATATTTGCCTATAACAGGCTGAGGAGTGTTAAATTATTTGCACTCGATCTGCTAGTTCCAGGGCTAAGAAAGATAGTTCTGTTTCGTATCACATGGTCAGCCAATTATATAACTGAAGCATTTAAACACATAAGAGGTACATGTAAAAGACACTAGTCAGAGGAGTTTTCTCCTCTGAGAGTAATGAATTTCATTATACAGCCAGACCCTGCAGTGAATGACTATGTCATTTGCAGGGTGGAAAGTAGATCCTCTTCAAAGGGCCTGGCATGCTATGCTACTTTTCCAATCAGTGGGGAAGGCAATTGTAAACCACCTCACTCCTCATTTTACTTAGTAAACCCTCTAGATGTTCAAACTAGCCTTTCAGCTGATGACCTAAACAACAGCACAGAACAATATGGAAGTTCGTTTTGGCATTTGATAGAATATAAAGGTGGGAAAAAGAGGAAAACATTTATGGAAAGCGATCCAATCTCTCCATTAGATGTATTCATATTTCAACTATCATAAACAATTTCAAAAAAAAATAATGGAAAACTTGCACTTAAATAAAACAAAATGACATAAATATACAGCATATTTCTTCCTGAAACCATAAAACAGTTGTATCAGGTATTTTAATTGATAATTTATTTTTCAGATATTTGGAGCATTTTTAGCATGGGAAACGAGACATGTGAGCATACCAGCATTAAATGATTCAAAATATGTAGGCATGAGTGTATATAATGTTGTATTAATGTGCATTATGGGTGCAGCCATTTCGTTTGTGTTATCAGATCAACAAGACGCTTCTTTTATAATTATTTCAATCTTTATTTTATTCTGCACTACAGCCACACTATGCCTTGTCTTTGTACCAAAAGTAAGTATATGTTGGTGCTTAATATTTTTATTTAATTATTACAATATTAGAAATTGTATCTTATATTCAAAACAATATTTTATTGTGTATTGGCTATGTTTCGAACTTTAGAATGTATTGTAACTTCTATTTTGGGTTCTTTTAAGGATTTGGGTATTAATAAATTATCAAACTTTCTTTTAAACTTATAACATGTATGGATTAACAAATGTATTAATTACGATAAATTATTACAGTTATTACTATTAGTAGATTACATTATTAAATTATTTCTTAAATTAAGGGGGTAGTCTTCCCAGAAAAAAACTTTTTAATAGTTAACGCTAACTTAGTAAGATGCTAAGTAAGATGCATGTCATTTTAATTTTACAAGTATATTAGTTTACCATAAAATGTACTCAGTTGTAACTTAAATAAAAAATTATTAAAAGATAGTAGAGGTCCTTCTTAAATTTTTAAATCTGCTTTTATGACTTTAGTTGCAGATTTTTCAATGTATTCTATTTTGTTTTTTTCAATAGAAAATTATTTCCTGGATTACTAGGTATTTTTATAACTAGGTCATAGGTTCTTCTTTTTCCTACTTCTATGTCTTCACTTTTTGTATGCCTTGCTGTCTCAAAATATCCAGTCAAGTACCAAACTCTCAAAGTCATTCAAAGCCATTCTTTTATCTCTTGCAGCTCCTTACCTTTCGTCCAACTTATTTTTGTTAGGTTTGTTTTAATATCTCAGTTTCTTTTTCACTTAGAGAGATTATATTTGAACTAACAATAGTCATGAACTTTTCCTGTTTCCAATGCTTGTTCCGATAATCCTGTTCATCATTTCCTCTTTTCCTCCAATTGTTTTTGTGGTTCACTGCAGATGGGCTATTAACCCTCACTATGTGAAAGGGCATGGGGCGTTAGGACCTACACATAACTGGAACAACAAGTTATCAAGCCCCCAACAAAAATCTGTTCCCCAATGTTCTACTCGGATTTCCACCCCTATCTCCATCTGAGTTCCTCAACAAAGGCGCTTCTTGCTAGAGTTGACTTAATAGAGGTTAATAGAGTTCTCTTTGTGAATTCCTTTACTATATGATTCTGATGATAGATGCCTTACATTTCATCACTTCCATTCACCAGAACCGAAGCCCTCCCCAGATTAATGCCCATAACTCGACCATAGTTCATGGCGAAAATTTTTGAATTTTCATTAATGATGTAATTTTTAAATCTTTTTCAGATTGTAGAACTACGACGAAATCCTCAAGGTGCTATCGATAAAAGAATAAGAGCGACATTAAGACCAATGTCAAAAACGAGAAGAGATTCTTCAGAATTAGAAGAACAATTAAAAGAAGCAAAAAATCAAAATCAGCGTTGTAGAAAAACTCTTTTAGAACGTGAAGCAGAATTACAAGCATTAATAAGAAGGCTGGGCTCTGAAGAAAAAGTAGAACCACCTCCACCTCCACCTGTTCACCAAGATGTTGTTCAGCTCCGTAAGGAACGTATGTTGTATTTTGTAATACAACATATTTTTTGTAATATTATTTCATCATTTTATTGCCGTGAATACCAAACATGCATCTCTATTGCATGTTCAATTAGATTTCTTTTACTAAATCTCAGTACCTACATTTATAATACCAATAATAATTCAATGGGTATGGTGGTGGGCTATCACCCAATACTTTTGGTGAGGGTTTCTCAGGGTTTGTAAAAAAAAACCAGTGAAAACTATTTTACGGGCTTCATTCATTCTTCTTTGATACCGGACTCAATCAAAGAAGATAAGCTACAATTTTGGTAAATCACTCTTTACCATGAACTACCCTCAAAAGAGGGCGTATTGATGTTTGTCCATTCTCTAATATTCTTGAACCACCAGCATTTCCTTCATCCAGGCCTGTTTCTACCCTGAACTTTGTCCTCAAGAATAATTCTCAGAAGCTCGTATTTATCAATCCTGTATAAATGACCAAGGTTGGCAATCTTCCTTCTTTTGGTTTTGGTCATTAACTCACAATCCCCATCCATGCGTCTAAAAATATCAACATTAATAACATGACCAATCCACGAAATCCCGAGTATTTATCTGAGTACCAAATCTTGAAAGCTTTTTAATGATTAATGGACTGCGTATTCCAAGTCCAAGTTTCCTCGTCTTACTGACGGACATAGTAGATATATGACTCGACAAACCTATATCTAATGTGAAAGTGATTTTGTATTTACTTCATGTTAAATCGATGTGTTTCCTTCGCTGTCTCCAGATCTTTAATCCAAATTCATGAATACTTAAATTTGTGAACTTGCTCAAAAGGTTGATTTTCAGTAAGTAAGTGGCATTGACTATGAGGAACCTTACAGACAACATGTTAAATTTATATGAAGTGTATCATTTTATAAAGTATTACTCCTTTCAAGTAATTATTTGTCATGATTTAAACTAAATCAGTTAAAATAACATTTTTGTAATAAAAAGTATATAATTATACAGTATTCAGATGAATTGAAATCCCCTAGCCGTGGGAGTGAGAGAATGAATAACGCTCTCTCTCGCACAAGCCATACGTACCATTCCAATAACATTGTATAATTTTACTTTTTGTTGTGAGCAAGCGATTATGCATGCAGTAAACTAACAAGCAGTCTTATTCTTCTTTCTTTATCCATTGAATTATTTTTCAGGATGTTTTACAATATTTTGAAGTTCTTTCAACTGGTTTTTAATAGGAACATTAAGTCTATTAAAATTAGCTTTCTCCTCACAGCACTTTAATACATGTACTATCAGATTTCTTTCTCCGCTATGGATTGTTTACATACGTTAACGTTCACTTATATCAATAGACATTATTGTTATGCCACATAAAATGCACCGCAAAATCTCAATTTCAGTAAAAATTATTTATAGGCTAAGAAGAAATCAGAGTCCCACAACATATACCAATCGAATGAATATTTTCACAAGAGAACAGCATATAATATGAAAAGAACAATCACAAACATACACACACGCGTGCGTGCGGACACACACACGGACACAGTAGCATGGGCCAAGATAACGGCTGTAGAATGTTTTCAGATCTGGATTATAACGGAAAAGACCTTTAGGCGCATGCATGATTATGCCACATATCTCCCTCTCACTTGCTCAGCTATGGGACTTCAATTCATCTGATATCTTTACTCCTACTTCTAGTATTTTGAATCAGCAATGCCAGATTTATGATTAGACCAAAATAGACAGTGATCTAAATACAGCTCTGGCTTCCATAGTATATAATATTATAAAAATAATTTATAATACGTATGTTAACACCATGAAAAAATGTTTTCAAGAAAGTATATATGGTTAACGGGTTATAAAACAGTCTGAACCACAGAACTTCTAAACCAACAGAAACAATTTAAAATAAGAAAAATTATAGCACTTTCACAGTCTGGATACGAATATCAGATGCGAGAACAGTAAAATATTTGATACAAGATATTTTGCAAATTCTTAAATATATTATGAATATCTATTTAATAGTAACCTAATGCTAATACATTTTGTTTTTATTTCTACAGCTATTTCAGCAACAGAAACGACAGATGTTACTTCATTGTGTTCAGTTAATTCAAATTCTCATGAAGGTGATTACATTAATGCTGAAACACCGTTACAAAAGTAAGAACCATTATATATTATTTATTTTATTATTAAATAAATATTTATTATTTATATTTACTATTTGTATTATTTATTATTTATTTATTTATTATTTATTATACCATTTATTATTATTATATACCATATTTATTATTTTTATTCATAAAATGGTGTTGAATTTTGAATGTAGGCTATTATCAGTTGTAAATTTTGACTGCATAAATTTTACCCTGTTTTATTTAGAGCAAGAAAAAATTTACTGTAGTTTTTTTGGTGAAAGAATACCATTTTTAAACTCAAATACGTATAATTGAATAACTAAAATATAAGATTATAAAAAAAATTATCAAGTCAATAAAAAAATAGGGATTTGCCTCTGTTAAGTACTACTATATTTCAACAAGAAAAACTAGTTTTGATGTTCACAGTGAAACTAAGCAGATAATTAATGGTTATTAAAAAATGTGACCAACAAATCTACACTTTTAACACTAATCATATATTTAAAAAGCAAATTCTGGTCCAATCTATTTTAATTGAGATTTTTTACGTCCTTAAATACAGAATTCTACTGAATTAATGTAAAAAAAAAACATTTATATGGTTGTAAAGTAGGCACTTTCAGGACTATGTGAATTTTTTTTTGTTTTTTATGCATAATGTAGTTTGAAATTTCCTCTAAAAAATTGTGTGGCTAAATATTATATTTCTACGATAATTATAAATATTTTTTTCGTTAACTTCTACAGCTGGTTCAACTTCTAACACAACGAAAAAATGGGTGTTTCCGAAAATTAGGTTTTTTACCACATTTGTACATTTTTCTCAGGACCTACTAATGATATTTGAGTGAATTTTTTTTGTTTGAAAATCCATTCTTTCTGCTCATTCTGAGCATTTAAAAATTTTAATTTGTTAAAATTTTTTTTTAATTTTTAAATTATCAACAAAAGGTCTTTTTTAAAAAAATTGTATAAAATGTTCACTTTATCAATTTAAATATTTCTTATGCTCAAACCGTGGACAAAAGAATGATCTAAAAGACAAAAAAAAGCTAAGTGTCTACCTTATGTAGTTCCTGAGAAAAAGGTACTAACGTTAACAATGTGAAGTATACAAGGTGTGGCTATTAAATAACGAGACTGATGTTGTAAAACATTTTATTTTAATTTTATACATGATCACTTATTGTCACCTTCAATATACACTCCTCCTCTATCCCTAAAACGCTTCATGCGAATTTTCCATTGTTGGAAACTGTGCTGGAAGTCATCTTCTGTCAGCTCCTTCAGGACACGTTCCGCTCAAAAAGTTTGAAATGAAGCTCGCAAAAATGTTTGTACTGTCACTTTGTACGCGATTGAAAATGACCCAAATTTTTTGGAAACTATAATAACATGTGATGATATGTGGTTTATTACTTATGATCCAGAAACGAAGCGCCAATCCATGCACTGGAAGAGCCAAACTTCACCAAGAGCCAAAATAGCTCGAATGAGCAAGTCAAAATTTAAAGTGATGATGATTGTTTTTTTTTATATCCATGGAATTGTGTACCTTCACTGGGTTCCTGAAGGTCAAACAACCTTATTCACCAGATCTTGGCACCATGTTACTTCTACCTGTTCCCTAAGGTGAAATCTGCATTAAAAGGCACAAGATTTAAGTCTGTGGAAGCTGTAAATGAGAAAGCGGCACGTGACCTGAAGGAGCTGACAGAAGATGACTTCCAGCATAGTTTCCAACAATGGAAAATTCGCATGGAGCGTTGTAGGGATAGAAAAGGAATGTATATTGAAGGTGACAATAAGTTTTTATGTATAAAATAAAAATAAAAGTTTTTACGTCAGTCTCATTATTTAATAGCCACACCTCGTAGGGATATGGGACTCCCTTAAATGTTGATAGTGCTACAACTCTGGTGGTAACATTGTGAAGTTCAGACTGTATTGAAGGGTCGTTATGGTGACGGGAATCGTTTATTTAGGTGCATATCTTATTTCATAATTAACCATGTTAAAAACAATGTGAAATAAGTATTAGTATTAACATAATTTTTCTAAAATTGGTTGTTGAGAATAAATTAGATTTTTTGTACAAATTAATTTTCACGAGTCAGCTTGTTAAATGAAAGTATTAAAAATTTGTAAACTTTGTCTGGTAGGTTAATAATTAGGTACATTATAGGTTAGCTATGTGCAACATTGATCATATAGAAGTTATTATTAAAAGTGTGGGTCCAATATTTTTGAGTAGGCTAGTAAACATAAGTTTTTATGTATTTTCAACAACTCATTCCTCTCAAACACACAGAGCTGGTGGCAAAATGGTTTTATACATTCTACATGGAATTAACTAAAATATAAAAATGTCTAGATTTATTTGTAAAAAATTATAATACAGTGAATTTGTTTTTTTGCAGAAAGAAAACTACATTCTCAGGGCAAAAACTTACAACAACTTCATCGGATGAAGTGCTCCCACCTACAGTGGGATCGGGTTTGGCAGTGATTTCAGAAAGTGGTATAAACAATGGTGGAATTTGTGGCATTGGAAGGAGGGGAAGTGCAGGCGGAGGGATAAGAGCATCTCCCCCTACTACAACACCTAGTAAAGTTGTGTCATGGGAGGAGCAACCAAGGATGCAAATGCAGCAACCTCCACCGAATATCTCTTCTACCGCCTTACGCCGGCGGTCCAGTGCCTCCCGCCCGGTTGTGCCTGCAACCCCTCCTGCCCCTCGTCGTACCAGTGTCCCTGGCCGCCGACCGCATCCTACCTACGTACATCAGGATGAACTTTGGCTGACTCAGAGACATTGTCGTCCTCGTTATTTGCTCAATAGTGCTTCCCCCCCTGATGGTAATTACATTTATATTTTCTTATACTTTACAATGTATAATGAATAGATCAAATCTATTTGGTAGCCTAAATAGTGGAGCTTTCAGAGAAGGCTTAATTTCCTCTCTCTGTATATTAGATTACCCCTTCCTGCCTGTGAAGGGATCAACAATTATACATACAGATTTATATTAAAAATATACACATGCATACAAACCAAACTTTATTTCCATCTGATTAGCCTCAAACTCCATCTAACCTGTTGTAAAATTCCCTTAACTTTACTATTAAAGTAAAATATAAGTAAACTTATTAGACTTTACAATTATTCAAACACAGTTTAGAATCCTCTTAAAAATAAAAAAGGCTTTAAATTATCAGTTAAAATAATTTGACAAACAACAAATATTTTTCACAAGAATTCAGTTGCAATGGACTTCTTGGTAACAACATTGACTTTCCCTTCTTCCCACATTTCCCATCCAGATCTTTACCTTCTCTGATTTTCTTTTCTCTTCAATAATCCTTTTATTTATTGATATATTTATTTTTTTACATATGACTGTTTTGCAATTTCTGCTAATAAAGACGGTGGAGAATGATGATATATGAAAATGAGTGATGAAAAAATGCCAGACCCAACCGGGAATCTAACCCGGGACCCTGGCATAGAAGCCAGTTGCGCTAACCACTACACCAACAGGCCGGCAACAATACTAAGGACCACAATAGTTCACCAATTCAGCAATTATCATCCATCATCGGCTTCCTTTTTCTTCTCCATCTCACCTTCACTCTTTCACTTTTAGCCAACCTTCTTTCTCTCGACCATTTCTCTCTCTTTTGTTCCTCTAGGAAAGCACAAATCTTCAATTTATTTCTCAGTTCTATTCTTTGAGAGATATCTTGTTTTGTTACATTCAGTCTTTCCATTTCATTTTTGACTTCCACGAACCCACCAAATTTCATCTTGAGGTTATCAATCATAGTACTAATCCATAATCTATTAGATTTACTTTTTCTAACGTCTTTTGAAAGTTCTATCTTCTTTGGTGTTTTTCCTTCCCTTAGTCTCCTTTCTCCCCAATATTTTTCATCTTTTCTGATCTGGACTTTCTCGCATCTTCCAGAAGCCTCCGTTTTTTGTTGGTGGTTTTTTTAATCTCACCAGAAATTACTAATCCATTCAGTGTGCTTCTAAATTTAGTTTTATCGAGAAATTCAGTTTCATCGAATCCTAGTTGTTTTATTTTCAGCTGTTGTTTATGATTAAAGTGGGTTTTATTTTTTTTATTGCAAATATTAAAAATCCTTTTTTTTCGTTCTATGTCTTGACTGTTTTGCAATTGCTGATAATGCAGATGGTGAGAAGAATGATACATGAAGTTGATGGTGAAAAATGCTAGACCTGACTGGGAATCGAACCCGGGACCCCAGCGTAGAAGCCAGTTGTGCTATCACTACACCAACAGGCCGGCCTTTTATTAAATGGCATACATTTCATGTGTCAAAAATTTTCCTCTTATTTTTATGATTTTGTCTTCTTCGTTTTTTGATTTTGTCTTAACTCGATGCAGTCATAATGTCTTGATAAAGTTCTTGATTTAGTTTATCTGATCTTTTTCCAGTTTCTTGTTTGCAACGTAAATTTTATGCAGGACTCCCCTTCCAATGTTTCCTGATTTTACATTTTAGTGTTTTGTTTGTGATTCTTTTTTTCATTCCATAGAGAATTACCTGTTTAAAACTGATTGTAAATCTAATTTGGTTTTTCATGAAATATTGTTCTTATTATAAAGGACTTAAAGTGAAAGAAAAGTTGTTCCATTTTCCTATTTCTACCTTCCATTGCAGCTTTGATGTTATTCTTATTTTTTTAAGTGAATTTGATTACAAAAAATATTTTTGACAAACTTCTATTTTGCAATATTCTTGTAATTTGAAATATTTAACAAAATATAGGTTAATATTCAGACATAATTTGTAAAAATTAAAAAGTTTACATTTAAAAAGGATGAATATAATAACAGATATTCTATATATAGACCATTGTAGATACATGTTCAGATTCTTTAAGGGTAATACAAAAAAATATATTATTAAAATTTGATTAACTGTAAGTGGTAAACAAAACAGAAAAGAAACATAAACAGTGAAAAGAAACTAACAGTGTAAAGTGTACTTCAAGTGAAAATTAAGAATACTAGCTCTTGTTTTTTAGTTGTATTTTTGTAGTCTACATTTTTATTACTTTTCCAACATCCAGTTTACCTTATCTCTTACTTTTTTAAGTAACATCCAACATTTCTGATTTTAATTTTTTATTTTTCTTATTTTTAGTCATTTTTGTTGTTTCACGAATACATTGAAAACAATATTGTTTTTATAATTTATGTTTCTAGCTTTTGGAGAACAAAATAAGATACATAAATATGATATATACATTGAATTAGAAGGTGGCAAATTGGAATACCAGTGGGAAGACTTTTAATTTGATTTGGGAACCAACTAATTTCTAATACATGTATGTGTTTCTCCAGTTTTTTTTTAATCACCTTGGATCTTAATAAAATTGTTATCTGTAGGTAATCATTTGTAGACACTGATAAAGAAATTCACTAGATGTCCCTTATGGCATATTCACATTACTAATGCACTTCATTACATGTTGATATTATTACAAATATCGTAAACTAGTACCTTGAAATCACATAAATTAATTTACTAAAATATTTACCTTTACAAGGGGATGCACAACATTTAAAAATACTACTTTTTAACGTTTTATTAAAATTGTTAGTTTGATTTGAAAAATAGTTCTTAAAAAATTAGATAGGCTCTGATCAGCCCAGACAATTTTTTTTCAAGTCTATGAAATATTAAATTACATGAAATTTATTGTTACAGTGAACACCTGATTATCATTTGTAACCAATTACACTGGATTAACACAAACCCACTGGATACCCCAGTTAAATTTCTTGCCTTTTTATACTATTTTACTGGATTTTTTTGTAATATAAGTAATTTAATTTTTGTAAATTTATATACGCTGAAAAAGGAGACATATAATTTTTTAAAGTGTAAGGTTATTTAAAAATCAAAAATTCCCTATAAAAATATAATAGTTTATTTTTTTATAAAACATATTTTTAACTGTAAATCACCGATATTTTGTTTATACACATACTATGTTTTGGTTAAATTAATTATCTTAAATAAAACATCTAAATAAATTAATTATCTTATAATTTTTATTTATTTTCTTAATTATAATTTCAAATGATTGGTAGAAACAAAACATACATGTAAATTGTTGGAAATATAATTGTAAATTTAATTTAAAAGTTAAAAAGAACAAATATCGCTTATGTGGCATAGTGCCAGATTATATAGCAGAATAACCCAGATTTGATTATTAGCTAAGATCTGAAAATTTTAATACATCAAGACCTACTGTTTCATAAACCCTCAGAAGTTTTTTATTATCAAGCTTTTGATGCAACAGAATATAAATTTTAAAAATGAACAATAAAATGTATAATTTTATACAATTTAAGTAATCAACATATTCTAAATATTTAATTTTTGTTATCAAAATGTTATTAGGTGAAACAAATAATGTATTTTATGAATATGTTAAAAATTAATTTAATTTAAGAAAATTTATTTATTCTGAAAGAGGAAACAAAATTGTATTAACAATATGTTTGTGAACAGGTTATTTTTACTAAAAAAAAAATAATTATAATCTGAGGTTAGGTTAGTAAAAAAATAAACATAATCATTGCAGACCGAGTGCGAGTAAAACTACGTTCGATTAAGGATTCAGTCAATATGAACGAAGTTTGTGATGAATTTAATGAAGTTGATGAAGTTTATAATGACGATGATGAAGTCAGTACAAAAGTGGATACTTCAAAATTTGACAACTCCTGTGGTCACACAGCTAGAGAGCTGTGGGAAGATTCCCCTAGTTTTTTCCAGGGTGAGGGAATATACACTTCATCTGCATTCACAATTTTACAAATTTATTTATATATTTATGTAATTTTATTTTGATTAGTTTGATTTATTTTTGTTTTTGTAGATACAGTAGTAAATTGTTTGTAATACATATTTAGAAATATTTAATTTAAATTTATTGAATTGGAATTTAATTGTTTTATATATTTTAATTGCAATAGCATTTCATTTATTGTAACCATTTTATGATTACATTTTCATTATCGTAGAAGTCGTTGTGTGTGTTCTGTAAATCAGACAAATTAAATTCAGTTGGTAAATCATCACATTTCTCTTGTTAACACAAACATATATTTGTATACACATTAATTTATTTCTATTTATTTTATCAAACATCCTATGTAGGATTTTTAAACAGCCGTATAATTTAAAATTGAAATATATATTTCTAACCACCAGAATACGGTAACATAAAACACTTACCAATGTTTATAGCGCTTTCATGTATCTTGTACACATCTTCAGTAAATTAAAATTTATTTTACGTCAATCAATTTTAATTTACTGAAGAAGTGTACAAGATATACAAAAGCGCTATAAACATTGGTAAGTGTTTTATGTTACCGTATTCTGGTGGTTAGAAATATATATTTCATTTATTTCTATCTAATCATCACAGAAATCTAAAACATTGTCATCTTACATTACATTTAAAATTTTTCCAACGGGTTGGTCTTGTAGTAAAGTAGGCTTATTCACTGTGAGTCAGCTGTTTGACAGCTGAAATCCTGAGATTAAGGTTCCGTGGTTCAAATCCTAGTAAATGTAGTTACTTTTATACAGATTTGAATACTGAAAAGTGGTTACGGGTGTACTTTGATGATTGGGGTTCAATTAACCATACTTTCTCTGGAATGGTTAGTTCTGAGTCTACACATTATTTATTTTTTTATTTACAATAGATATAGCAAATAACACTTCAACTACCTACTTATGTTGTAATAACCTATTCAAACTAATACTATATTTGGGATTTCAATAATAGTTTTTATCTTACACCGTACTTATTAAATTTAATTTCAATATATAATTAGAACTTTTTATGGAATTTATGGTTTTTAGCTATAGTGTAGAAAAAAATTCTCTTAATAATCTAGTTCTAATATTTTAAACCAATATTAAACAATAACTTAGATAAAATGAGACTATAATAAAAAAATAAATCAGCAAAAGAACATGAAGAAGAGTTACTTACAGACAAAGGGAGGATATTTTTATATTCAAAAACAATTTGTTTTTGTTGCAAGTTAGTGAATAAATTCTTTGTGACTCAAACAATTCACTTATTTTTATTAAAATTAATTATATTAAATTTTTATTTTTATTAAAATCGTCCCTTAAAATCTAAATGGGGTTGAAAAGCAACCACTTTTTTCAAATTGTAATTGGGGTTACTTTGGCCAATTCACATGAATTGGTTGCAAATTAAAGAAAACTTTCCATACTAAATTACCTCATATGGTTGCAGTATTCTTTACGTATTCAAATTTTTAAACAAAAATTTCTCTAAAAGTAGCAAACATTTTGATCAAAATTTGAAAAAAAAATTTTTTAAATTCTCAAAACACAGTGTTACCTTTTGCATACACGGGCTCTGGAGAACTCGATTCTGAATAATTAAAATATAGAATCCTGAAAATCAGTTAAGAGGTCCAAAAGTTAAGATTAGTATTATACTAATAAAATAGAGGAAATTTACACAAACTATACAAAATAATTGAAATGGTATATTTATTTAATTAATAATAAATAATTAAGTAAGTTAGCTTACTGTGACTATGTGAGAAAAAATTAAATATATTGTATTTTAGTAGCCACCATTCACTGTGAGTATTTTACTTAACAGCTTATGTTCAGGAGTAGTTTCATTTTCAGCTCAGTTAAAATTTATACTAACAAATCTTCGTATGTAAATAGATAAAAAGTAATTACTTTGTTAAAAACAAGTATTTTACAATGCTGTAGTATTGCCAATGCATGGCTTTTAAATTTCAATATGATAATTATTATTTTATTTTATTTGATAATAACAATACAGTTCGAGTAGGCCTGTTTAAAAGTATTGGCGCTCTATAATAAAGCAACACAATTTTTTTTTTCATTTTGTAGATTGGTATTGTATACTATAACACAATTCTAATTTATTTTTAAAAACACCACAATAAGTTGATTTCACTTTTAAAATTTTCAGCAATAGTTTACACAAAAGCCAGTATCTTTGGCCAAAAACCTTTTTTTCTACAATGCAGAGGTCCTGGGTTCAATTCCCAGCTAGGGTTTAGAAATTTTTGCAAGTTCAAACCAACTGTTACATGACCCACAGTAGTCGCTAATAACCAAGCTGTTGATTCGACTTTAAATAAAACTAAAAAATAAAACAAAAAAAAACATTTTTTTATTTAATTAAGGTGTATCTCATTTTATTTATGTAGTATATTATTAGTTGAAATTACTGCCGTAATGGTAAAAAACTTCTGCTAAATTTTGGTTCATGTGAAATTATCTTCAGTAATTAATTAAGGGGGCACTATACTCAAAAAAAAAAAAATTCCCTAATTAAGTAACAAAATTGTCGTTTTGCACAAAATATTCTACATAAAATTACTAGTTATTTCATTAAAAAAAACTGTGAAAATGTTTTCCCCAACCCTTACAATCGGGGTTGGGGATGAAATTTCATGCATATTTTGTTAGATCAGAACTTAAGTAATTTTTAATGGATTTTTTTGATTTTGGTTTCAAATTAAAGAGAATGTTATGATGTACAAACTGTAGTAATGGTTTTGTATTTGTGACACTGAGTCTACTTCTATGATTTTTTAAATAAAAACCGTAAAATTCAACAGTTTTTTCAACTTCAACATTTTTTAAAAAATCAGAAAATGAGCTTTTCAGCAATTCAATACCACAGTTTGTAGAGCTTAAAATTCTGAATTTTTAGAAAAAAAAATCATGTTTCTAAGTGCTACAGAACTCAAGTTATGATCTAACAAAGTTTAAAAATCCAAATTTTCGGTAACGGCAAAAAAACAAAAAATAAACATATATTAGTTACTTACATTCACATGATTAATTCACAATCTTACAGGCCTAAATTTTAAAACTATCACTAAAATGATCACGGTACTATACGTTACAAACTATATAAATAATATAAATACACTAATAGGTAATGACCGAAAAAAATACAAATACGATGTCATATACGTCATACACGTCAAAACGTAAACATAACCTTCAACAGCTGAGTAAGCCAACATGTGTTTTATTATAATTCCGTTCTAAATAACAACGTTGAAATGAACTGCATTCTGTTGGGGTATATAGGAACTAAAAGAAAAAGCCGGTACATTCAAAATGCAAAAAAGAACGCGTAATTCTGTCCAGCCGTTCTCTAGAAAAACCATTCTGAAACTGGACGTTTTTTTGATCAAAAGTTGCCATGACAACCTTCTAAATAATATTTTTTATAGTTTTTAAAACTAAATGTTTCAACAAAATAAAAATACTAGCATGTACAGAAAATATCAGAGTATTTTATGAGCAAAAAAAAAAAAAAAATTTTTTTTTTCCATTTTTTGGGTATAGTGCCCCCTTAATGATTACTACTTAATAAAACTTCAAATTTATAACTCTGATACTATAAATTTGTATTAATAGGTATTTTAAAAAAAAAATATTTTTGTAGTTTTATCAAACAGAATTTATTATCGAAACATATATTACAGAGGCTACCTCTGTGGCATACTGGTTACCATGGTAGACTACAAAGTGTAATAGAAGGTCCTCGGTTTGATTTCTCACTTGGGTCTGGAAATTTTTATTAGTTAAAATTTAATGTAATTGTTTCACAATCCTTAATAGTCATTAACATACAAGCTGTTAATGTGACTGTAAGTAAACAAAAAAATTACTGAAAAATTTCCAAATTCCCATTTAACTTAGCCTACTTAACTAATTTCTTGAAACAAGCAGATTTTTAAGAGGTTAGGTTCTTATAAATAATGACTTGCTAAATTATTTAATATTATCTTAAATTAATATAAAAAGTATTAACTGGTTAATAATGAATTATTAAATATAGATTTTTTTTCTTAGTGTTTTTCTAATAAAGACTAAAATAGTTCCACCATGAATTTCATCACTTTCTTCAATCTTAACAAAAAGAGATACTTTTTGTTAAACTATAATCTCGCCTATACTTTTAATCTGTAATTTAATGAAAACTTTTTATACTAAATGTAATGTAGATTGGGTGCCCCCATAGCCTAATGGTTAAAGCACTTGACCGCCTGCCCACTACAAAGCAGAAGATCCCTAGTTTGATTCTCATCTAAATTCTGGAATTGTTACAAATGTTAAAACCCATCGTTTCTGTACTTCAGCTTATATCTCATAAAGTAATCACTAATAAACTAACACCAACGCAGTTTAACAAAAAAAAGTAACAAATAATAAATAACATAAATTTTCCTCATTTTCATTAATTCTCTTACATTGCCATCCATAACTGTAAAAATATTTATCATATGGCTTCATACAATATTGCTAAAAAAATTATTTAAATTTCAAGTAATTTTTTCATGCTTTCTAATCAGTTTTCTATTATGCTTTCATATATTTTTCTTTATTTTTATGAATGAAGAACTATGATTTAAGCATTTAGGCTTAGTTTGAGTAGTCCCTATGCATGATTTTTAGTAAAAAATTATTTAAATAAATAAACAGCTATGGTAGGTTTACTTTTTAAGACAGACAATTTAAGAATGATATAATTATTTGTCTATATTTTTCTTTTTTATAGAAATTGAAAAGGTATTAAAATAAAACAAAAAAAGAAGCTACTACAAATATAGAAAATGTTCAGTTAATTTTTTTTTTAAATTGCCACCTCCGTAGCATAATGGTTAGTGTGCTAGCCTACAACGCGGAGGTCCGAGTTCAATTCCCGGTTAGGGTCAGGAAATTTTAACAAGTCAAAAAACCCAATGTTCTCAATATATAACCCACCATTTTCGCTAATAACCAAGCAGTTGATGCGATTTTAAATAAACTAAGAAAAAAAATGAATTTATAATTTGTGTAAATATTTTTGTTATTCATTCATCCAAATAAATTTTATAATAATGAACTCATTTATGTTCTGTCTTGTGAATTACTGTATCTTATTTTGTATTTTTACATAATCATTAATTTCATTAGTAGTCGTTAACTAACTGAATTTAAAAAGATGAATGTTATCATTGTTTACTCTGTTTACCGTTTTTAATAAATTGTAATGTTATTTACCAACAGTTTAGTTGTAATGATAAATGTTTTATTGCATGAGTAACTACATAATGTTATGAAACACTTTAACAATTTTTGCTGGCGAAATAAAATGTTAGCTCATTGTAATGTGTTAACATTCTGGTTTACATTACATGGATCTGTGTGCTGGACTGGTATCACATAAGTTCCTTTACTATTACATCTACATTACCTGTGTTGCAATAAATTTCCTGTTTTAGGGGAAGTTTAAGGATTCGTATCTTGGGTAGACCCAACCTTTTCCATATTTAAAACCCATATCTTTTCCCCCAATTGAAGAAAAACATTTTTTTTAAATTCATTATCACATTGGTATTTAATTATGTAGATTCTAATAAACTAAATAAAATTTTCATGATTTTCTCTTATCTTTATTGATGTGAACTGCAAATTGTAAATTTTTTTGTTAAATGTTATTAAGATACGTGTAATTACACAGTAATATATGTTCACTTTATGTTCAGATTATTTATTTTAATGTTTAACGATTCTCAGCTATATAATAATAAATATGCTGTGAATTTTATCTGTTAACATTAAACATAATTTATGTTATATATTTCACAAATTACTTGCCTGCACTTTTTAACAAAATGAACAATTTTTTTTTGGTGTTGGTGTATTAACATTATAAATTTCAGTGTGATTGGAATTGCACAAATAATTAAATTTATTCTAAAATAATTATAATTTTATTTAATATGTGTATGGATGTTTAAATTGATATTTCACGAAATGGATGTTCAATTTGAAGTTCATTTGTCAGTACCAGAAGAAAAATAGATTCTGCGTTAGTTGTATAAGAGACAAATGGAGTAAGTTTGTACTTTCATGTCTTATTTGATTAATCAAATATTTTTTCTTTAACCACCCCGATTGTACCACTACAGTATCGGGGTGTGAAACCAACTCCTCCGGACCTCTCTTCCCCTCCCAACATCTTTATCTTACTATATCCTCTCCCTCTTCTAAATCTCAAAGCCTCAATTTGACCCTTTTCCAAACCCCATTAAATTTTTCTTGTCCCATTCATGTTTACTTTAATTTTGTCTGGCTCCATACACTGTTTCCCTCTGAATCCTTTATAGTCCACTAGGTGAGGTTTACCCAATGCTAGGGTCGCTGTGAAGATCTGCTTCTTAAGGCTGGTGACATACTATCCCGTTTTGTCATCCCGCTAAACAGCACCCGTTTGGTGCGATGGCAAGAAATCATTGTCTACCAATGGACGCAGTCACATTGTCCTGCTGTGTGGATCCCACCAGAGCTAGCAGGGCCATGCTGCCGCGAAGCAGGATAGCTGTTAAACAGGACAAAGGCCTGAGTACATTTAGTCAAGTGAGAGCAGTCACACTGTCCTGTTCTGAAGCATGACTTTTTACTTGAAGTGAAATGTTTGATACGGACAAGTTCATTGAATACGTACATGAGAAGCCTGATTGTTGTTGACTTCTTCTTTATGTAAGGTCTCGCTCAACACATCTAATAGCTCATCAAATTATTTAGCAAACATTTGATAAAACTCGAAAACAATGTCATCCTGCAAAAACACATCCCGCTCAGCGGCATCCCACAAAATAGGATCGTATGTCGCGACACTAAAGACTCCAAGTCTACCTTATTTTAACACATTAAGTGAGACCACAGTGTATACTGGGCTCTCCTATTCTCAATTCTATTATCTGTTATATTTTATATGCAAGGAAGATCAGCGTTTTTTGTATCCCTCATGTGTGAGAAAAATGTATTTAAACAACATTTCTTAAGCATTGTGTGTTTGTCATTTCCTTTTGCAACTCAACAATTTTCTGAAATATTATTCTATAAATTTTTGTTAGAGTAATTAATTTTTTTTTATAGCTATGTATTTTCAAGATTAAATTTACAATGTAGACAAACAATTATTGCACATGAAAAATATGAAAGAATAGTATATAACAGTTATTCTTAATTATAGGCAGAATAATGTTAAAGTTTCCATTTTTTCTTACAAGAAGCTGATTTAGGCAATCCACTGAGAAAAACTAGCGAGAAAGTAATAGAAACTTTAATAGTACTCTTTTTAATCTTTCATAAAAAGCTGGAATTATGGTAGGCGAAAACAGCTATATGGCCTTCCATCTTGTGGATGTAAGGTTGCCAGATCTATGGTTCATCAAAACATCAGTCATAACCAAACTTCATTGGCTTCAATCAAAATTGCTTCGTACGCTAGTTAACGCTTCATTTTTTGTGTCGAATCATACACTTCACTCAGACGTAAAATTCTCATTTGTTAATGACACCATACACAATATCTATCTACACTTTTAATTAAAATTACATAACAACTCCAATCCTTTGATTCACGAACTAAGTTCTCCACATTTACCAGGCAATCCATATCGTTGGGTTACCAGAAAGTGGAGCTGAGACTTGGGTTAACTTAACCTAATATAGTCCAAATTTAATTAAACTTAATAAAAAATTAATTAAAATTACTATTATTAATTAAATAGTTGTGAAAAGGCTAACTTTAGTAATTAACTGCAGCAGTTGTAAAAAGAAGCAAAGTGAAAAAATTCTTTCATCATTTTTAATAACAATGTTGTATGTTTATATTGTTAATTTAATTATGTAGAAATATAGCAAAGAAATTAGATTACACGTACCAAAATTTGTAGAACATTTTTCAAAAATTGTTGAATTGCGCAAGGAAATGACAAATGCACAAAGATTAGAAAATGTTAAAACGTTTCTCGCATAGGAAAGTCAGAAAAGTGAAATGATATTCTTTGTGGGTAGAATATAGCAGATGATTGAATCTAGAATCCACACATTGTGCAGGATCCCGACCACAGTACAAACAATGCTCCGCACAAAATGTGTTAATGGATTTACTCCCTATAACCCTCACTTCATGATTTCTTTGGAAATATTGCTACTTCCTGACAAACCTTTAGTGCCAAGAGATATTTAGGTTATGAGGATATAACTGAGAAAGTAATTTAGGATGATTTTAGGCAAAGTAAGTATATGAATAACCAAATGATATTAAAAGTGTTATAACTGTTATATTAACTGTTGATTTATTTTATCCAAATGTATAGTTTATTGATCATTTATGGTTTTCTATTAAAAAAAAATACATTAAGAAATTGGTTTATTTAATGAGGATAAAATTTAAAAGTCTAATTGTTTATAATTATTAAAACTGTCTTTTTCTTCTTCTTCTTCTTCTTCTTATTCCAACCAAGGATTAGGCCACAGCCTGTTCCGAACTCGCATACTGTATCATCTATCTCCATCTTTTCCTAGGTCTTCCGACATCCCTTTTACCTTCTGGAGCATACCAGTGCACCTGCTTAGTTATTCTGTGACCCGACATCCTTGCTATGTCCTGTCTCCAACTTTGACGATAATCCTTTATCTTTTCATTCAAGTTGTAAATATATATATTAAAACTGTTGCGATACAATTATCATTGCATTTTTTTTTTTTTGCATAAAATTTGTAACTTTATAATGGATTTTGTGAAACCAATTTGAATCAACAGGATGTTTGTGTTTTATAACAGTTCATTTTTGTTTGCAGTTTGTATTGAAAAAGTATTTAGTAACATACGCTTAAAATACTATTAAAGTACTGTTTTGCTCAGCAGGTTCTGACGAGGAAGTTTCAGTTATTCAACGTTCCGTTTCAGAAAGGAGCCGTGATAAATGCTGCCATAGGCCTCTAAAGAAACCAACACCAGCCCACGTTCAGAGCACACCAAATGTACTAGGAGGTGCAGTGTCAGAAGGGGAGCTGCTTGACCTTGCAATCCTGCCAATATTTCAGAAACTGCTTACTGAGCGACGTGGTGCAGCTATCGCATCATGTCCTAATATAGCAATCAAATGTGACATAGTTGAGTACCTCTGAAAACAAAACTTTTATTATTCAAAATTTGTTGTTTTTGCTGTATTTAGAGTTTGTATATAATGTTAAGTGAATAATAATTATTATGTATTAATTGAACTATATTATTAATAAAAGAATAATACAATCCGATGTATGTACACAATGTTTAAAAATTAACAATAAAATGAGAAAAACCTTTAAGCAATATGTAAAATATATTTCAATTACAGAAATTTAAATTTATTGAAGTAATATTTATACTTGTCTTCAATGAAACTCTTGGATATTATTTGATTATTATACAAAGATGTATAGTTCATATTAAATTATTTTAATTTAATCTAATATGCAATTTAAATGTGAAGTTTTACTGACATTTATTTAAAAATTAAATTTTTCCAAATATTTTTCATTGTTTTCCACAATCTGTGTATTATTAAAATCTTACAATCAAAATTATCTAACAAAATAAATCAATCGCTAACTTATTGTTTACAATTTTTAAGTTTCATAAGGTTAATTAAAATAAAACCTGGGCCACCTCTTTAGCATAGTAGTAAACTACAATTTGGAGGTCCCGGGTTCGATTCCCAGCTAGGGTTTGAAAATTATAACAAGTCAAAACCCAATGTTGCAGTTACATAACCCACTATAGTCACTGTTGACTAACTTTAAATAAACTAAAAAACAAATTTTTTAATAAATAAAAAATAGTCTGGCCAAAAAGTTTATAACGGTTAGATGTGTGATATTTCTATCGGTTAATTTTTACTTTCTCGTGACCTATCTTCAGTTTAAAGTAATGAGTTATTGCAATGTTGCAAAATTTTTTTATACCCAAATCTCTGCATTCATGACACCTTGAAGCCAAAGCCAAATTTAAGATCTTAAAGCTCTAGACAAAAATATTCTATGTAGCCCCTCATCTACTTTACGTTGACATTAAAACAAAAACTGTTATTCTTAATCAAGTTATTGTTTAGGCAAACTTTTATAATGTACTTTTATTAGAATTGATTTTTAATCTTTAAGGAAGGACCAAGGTGAAAATTTGGCCATTTTGACTAAAAATATTTATTATTGGGTATTTTACACAAGTATACGAGTATTGTTATAGAATTCCAAAATATTCTGTTATGCTTTACTACCAAAATAAGCCATGTGGTGACATCTCTTGTACAACGATGCATTGTGTTTTTCATGTTCAAAGTAAACAACATTTGACTGTGCATTTAGTTTCACTAGTTCTGAATTTTGTATATTTATGATGTCAAATACCTTAACCCTTTCAGTACCAACATCTCGAAAACAGGGCGTTGACATATTTCACGTAGTGATAACATCCGGTTTACCGGACATCAGTAAGTTATGTGAACATAAAGTGCTCGCCTCTCATCATGCAGTCTTGGGTTCGAATCCAATTCAGGCATGGCATATTTTCATGCGTTACAAAAATCATTTCATCCTTCACCGTCTGCATTAGCAGTAATTGCAGAACAGTCGGATGTTAAACCAAAAAAAAAGCCTACATCTGGATAACCGAACATTTCAAAAAAAACTTTTAAACAAAAATTAATGGAATAATGTATTTTGAAACCGCCTCCATGGCATAGTGACTTGCGCGCTAGCCTACGAAGCAAAAGGTCCCAGGTTCAATTCCCGGCTAGGACATGGAAATTTTCACACGTTAAAACCACTGTTAATGTACCAAAACCCACAGTAGTTGCTAATGACCAAGCTGTCGATGCGACTTTATACAAACTAAAAAAAACTAATATTAAAAAAACTAAAAAACTAAATAATTGGTATAAGAAGATGTAATTTTAAGGATTACATGTCTAAGTTGCCATAGCACACCATAAATTATAGTTTTAGGATTATTATTATATTATAGAAATTGATAATTTCACTTAGGACCAAACCATTATACATTTGACGTTTTTTTATAGCTGTGCAGTGTGAGGTTGTTTTGTTCATAGCCTAATTGGCCTAGAAGGAAATCTGGTGCTATTCAAAACAAAAATATGGTTTTTTGAAGGATTTTTGTATCTGTTTTATTCACCGAGGAACTAATAAAACCTGCATCTATTTGACTTAAACTTAAAACTTACAGTTTTCACAACCCTTAAGATTTTTTGGGAGCCATTTAGCCCCAAAATTAAAGATTTAACTTAAATACAAATATCCAATTTTCACAAAAACACTCTAAAGACAAAAACTTGAAAACAGTATAAATTTTATTTCATTAAATTACACAAAACTTCAAAATTTATGTCAAACACAGAATTTTATAATTTGTTAAAATGTTCAATTAGAAAAACTGGATGTTTTCATGTAATTTTACAAAAGTAGTACATGAATACAAAACAAAATTAGTAAATAATTTATGTAATTCATTACATTTTCATTGTCATGTATAATGATTACATGATTATGAAATGTATTACAATTACATAATTAATGTAATTATGTATATTTGAAATTAAACATAACATTCTGTGTCCATAGGTAAAAATAAACGAAATATTATTACAGTAATTGTCATCATCAAACGATGTTAATTTTATAAGTAAAATAAAAAGAAAAATGTCATTTAATAATAGTAATTATGGTATAATAATTATTTATTATGAATCAATTAAAAAAATGTTCGACCCTATAGTGATTCATTGTGTTAGAATGTGATTCAATATGTGTTATATAGTTATATAAAATAATTAATTCAAGAAAAACATTAAATTGAACTTTATTGATGAATGTGTCAATTTGGTAGGCACTTAATGTGCTGTATATAACAGACTGTTAGCTCAATTCTAAAATTAATAATTTAATTTAAAAAAAATAATAAATAAATAAACTGTATAGTGATAAAAATTAATAAATTGATTACTTAATTAAAATGTTTTTAAATTGTACATTTGTTTCCTTCTTGTTAATTAAATTATTATTGTGAATAAGACAATCTAATTTATTAATTTCTTTTTAATTATGTAACATTTTATTATTAATAAATTTGTTAAGTAATTCTTGATCTCATTGTGTTACCATGTTTATAAAAACAATAAATAATTATTATAATGTTAATAAATTTTAGAATTCAGTGTTGTTTCTTATAAATAATAAATAAATAAATGGTGATGTATTTACGAAAAAATTCTTGAAATGTATATTTACAATTTTTTGTTTTTAATTTATGTATTAATTTTTTCTTTCATTTAAATTGGAGTTGTTTTAAAAATATCTATTATTTAACTATTTTAAATTTACAATTTATTGTAATGTACAATATTATCAAAAATGAAATTTTTTTTAAAGCAACTGTATGAGATAAAATGGTAAGATTCTTAGTTTTTTATTTTAGTATTTTGTTTCAGTTGTTTGAAAATTTATTTTGTACAAAAAATATTCATTTCTAACCCCTTTACTAAACAAGATTTTTAATAACAAAGGAAGTTTTGCGAAAAGACAAAAGTTAAGTATAGGAATATAATATTTCAACTTCTAATTTAAGTATCAGGGACAGATTTTGAGGTTTGTTATTTTTAACTGTGCACCAGACTTACTGAGAAGCTCTCTATAACAACAGAACATTTGTTTTAAAATAAAATCTAAAATAATTGACGGAAAAGAGATTTCTAGAATAATTGTTAAAGCACTGCAATTGTTAAGCACTGCTTAAAATAGGCAGAGAAAAAAATAATTGGGGTTCAAGGTCAGAACTACAGAGTGGAAATTAAAAGATTTTTTTTTATAAAATTGAAACTATTCAATTTGCATCAGTTGACATTTTTGGCACTAACCTGGTACTTTTTTATTACTTATTTATTTTATTTTAATTTGCAACTGTATAAATACAACCAGCAAAAATGTTTACAGTGTGTAACAATATTAAACAATTTAAAAAAAACACACCGCAGTAAGGGCTTTTGAGGAAGACACCACTCAGTGAGAGCTCTCCAGATAACAAAAAATATGTTAAATTTTTATTTTATAATGTACTGTATTAACCTGGTACTGAACTTTTGGAAATTGAATCTATAGACATTTTTAAACTAAATATTCTATTTTCATAATTTTTCATTTTCAAACATATTTTGTCTTAAAGAAATGAATTTCTGCTCATGATAAGAACACTTATTTCAACGGTTATTTTAAATACATCATACAATCATACTAACGTAAGTGCAAATTTTTGTTTTCAAAAAAATAACTAAATAAGTTATGCACAAGGTATGTGCTTCCAAACCATAAATTGCCAGCAAATATAAAATGTAACACTTTAAAAAATCATATACAGAAGCAGTGTTGATTCGTTTCTAATTTACTTACTCTAAATTTAATCTGCTGGGCTATTACTGCATGATCACAACTGTAGGCCTATACTATTTTTCAGGGCTGATGAGCTCTGAACGTATGCATTGCCCCCTACCCACTTTATGGCTACAGTCCAGTCTCTATTAGTTTGCTCCTAATGTAAACAAATAATGACGTCACTGAGCATGTGCATTATATCAAAATGTGTATACGCTGATTAAAAAGTAACAACAAAATACTTTCAAAAGTATTTAAATACAAAATACTTTTAAAAGTACCGGGTGAGCATAAAGTCTTGCCCTGATTATAAAAATTTATTGCAGAATAACTGTTTGACATAATAATTTAAATTTGATGCTGTTACATAGGTTAGTGTTAATAGTTTTTTTTAAGATTACTTACATTAGTAAACTTCAACGTGTGCCCCCTTGGTAGCTCGGAGAATGTCGAAGCGGTATTCCAATTCCCGCCAGGTGTTTTGTAACATGTGTTCTGTCCCAGTACCCACAGCAGCTTGTATCCTAGCCTTCAGTTCGTCAACGTCAGCAACTGGTGTGGCGAAGACTCTATCCTTGATATAGCCCCAGAAAAAAAAGTCAAGGGGAGTAATGTCTGGAGAGCGGGGTGGCCAGGGTGTTGGACCATCCCTTCCAATCCACCGATCTTCGCCACACCAGTTGCTGACGTTGACAAACTGAAGGCTAGGATACAAGCTGCTGTGGGTACTGTGACAGAACACATGTTACAAAACACCTGGCGGGAATTGGAATACCGCTTCGACATTCTCCGAGCTACCAAGGGGGCACACGTTGAAGTTTACTAATGTAAGTAATCTTAAAAAAAACTATTAACACTAACCTATGTAACAGCATCAAATTTAAATTATTATGTCAAACAGTTATTCTGCAATAAATTTTTATAATCAGGGCAAGACTTTATGCTCACCCGGTATTTTTCTAAATGAAATTGTTAGGCCTACATCATATCATGACTGATGTTTTTAGTACTTTAAGTGCTTATAATTTAAAAAATAGTTAACGTAATAGCAATACGACATCCGTAAAGTCGTGGACTCTAGCGTGCACCCTGTAGTAGGTGGCTTTTGTTTGTTGACAGTAGGAGCAAACTAAGAACAGCTGAACTATAGCCAATGACTTGCCAGCAACGTTGCCAATATTGCTCTCGTAGCTCTGTTAAATATTTTGTCAGCCATTTTTTTGGGTTTTCAATAACAATTATAACCTATAAACATACAATCAGCTGATTTTATTTTAAAGTATTGCATGTTACCCCGCTCTGTAATCTATGTGTTCAGTATGAGATGCAAGACGAGAGTGAACTATTGCGGCTTTTATACGTATGCGCGCGTAATATTTGTCAGGTACAATCTGACAACGCTGGCAAACATTTTGATTGGTCTAAACGTGTGGAACAGCAGAGCTCATCAACCATAAAAAGCATATTTGTTAGCTTACTCATTAATCTACTACTGAATAAAACAGAAAATATACAATACAAAACAAAATGTAATTTTTATATTCACTTAAATTTGAATTCTTGATAATTTTTGTTTAAAGTATTTATCAAAAATTAAATCATGTACAAATTATTTAACAAAAATGTATGTAATCTAATCATGAACAGCCAAAAGCTGAAAACAGCTTAAAGCTAAAAATTATTATAATTGATTAAAGCTAAAAATAATACAAACGTTTGAAAAAATTGAGTTAATAAATTTATATTTCTTACAGTATAAATGATTAAGATAAATTTGTTTAATATTTTTGTTTTATTATTTAAAGTCGCATCAACTGCTCGGTTATTAGCGACTACAGTGGATTGTGTAACAGTAACTGTGGGATTTGACACGTGAAAATTTCCAGACCCTGGCTGGGAATCGAACCCAGGACCTCTGTGTGGCAGGCTAATGCGCTAAATTTGTAAAATTTAACTTGTTATATCACACTCTTATTTTATGAATTAACTAAATTTTCATGATGAAAAACATCAGAGTAAAAAGGTTTTTGTCTGGTTGTTCGTTTTTAAATAGTTTTGGGACAGATGATGCATGCCCAACATGTGTAGACAAGATGTATGTTAGGTTTCGTTTTGTAAAATAAATAATGAAAGGGGGTTTTCAAATAGTGTACACTAATAAAGTTAATTCAACAATATTTTTGAATCCTGTAGTAATTTCAAAAATTATTTAAATTTAAAACTAATACATACATCAATTATTAATTATTTTACGAAATATTTTAAAACAAAATACAATTTTATTTCTTACTATATTGAGTAATTGAAATACTGGTACAGTGTTAGAATGTTATATATCATTATCGAATGTTATTTATTAATAAATTAAAATTTATAAATACTTGTTTAATTAAATTTTTATTAGTAGTGTTATTAACAAATTTTATAAATTAAAGTTAATATTTTATACTTTTAAAAATTGTATTTAAAATGAAAATTAAGGAGTGTAAATATGTATTGTAATGTATTAAAAGTCTGTATGTTTTTGAGTGTAGTGTGTATAAATACATTTAAATAATTCGTTAAAAATTGTTAAAATATAATATTAAATTTATTTGATATATTGTTTATTGTCACCTTAAACATAAACCATACAAATATTTTATAGTTTTTTAATATATTTTAAAATTATTTTAAGTAATATTTTTATTTAGTTGTGATTTTTATTTATTTTGTAATAGTGAAATGGAAACATGCTCAACAAATCAGTTGTAACACCAATTTAATAAAATAAATTATTTATTCCCGTTCACTATTAACCTGGGGATTATTATATTTTATCTTAACATCAAATACTCTGTGAATTTGAGTACACCGTACATTCCATCATAAAATATTTAAAAATGTAAAGGAAGGATATTTTAGTCACTGAATGATGACAGGCTAACAGAAATACTCAGAAAATATTAAACATTTTAAACCTAAATACTGTATTTTTTTATGTAGTTGTATTTTAGTGAATTCATTCAATTTAATTTACGAATTCGTTATACCATTTTTTATGTATTCTTAAAAGACAGCATCGAAGTGTACAGTTTTTTTTTGTAAGTTAAGTAATAATTTAATTTTAATTTGTTAAAATTAATTTTATGCAGTTAATACTTGCTTAACCAATCACATATTAACTGCCTAATGGCTAAATCTATGGTAGAAGAGTAACTATATCTAATAAAAGAAAAAAATAGTCTTTCTGTCATGGAATTATACAATAGGAACAGCTTGGTGAGCTAGAAGGGAGCAGGATGTCCACATCTTGCTTTCCCAGCCTCCTCAGAACTGAACTGAACTGGCTGATACATGCCATCACTTTCATATTGTTGATTGACACTCATCTTGTAAAAGCGCAATGTAATTAACACTAATTAATTAAATTTAGTCAACGATCATCACCAATCAATTAGATATCGTCATAATTAATTACATACTTTGCAGACAAATGTTCCTTTCCCATACAACTAATATGTAACAAAAACAGCAATAGTCCCAAAACTGTTCCCTGGGGGACTCCATGCTTTATGCACCTTAGCTTTGACTGTTTCACCAGTAAAAACAACTTATTTTAATAAACAAGAGGACAACTTCAGGTAAGAGTACAGTGTTTTGTTTATTCATTTAAAATGCTCCCAGGCAAAATCCTATTTGACAAGACATAATATCCTATAAATATATGAATATGTCCGCTCCTCTGCCCTATTTTGTTTATGATCTAGGTCGCACACTCTAGGTCTCATTGAGGTTGGTTAAGCAAGGTTATACTGTAACATTATAATTATGCGGGTCTGGGTAAAAAAAACTGTATTTAGATATAATAATCCGTAATCATGACATTACTTACCATTTTTATAAATATATTGCTGTCAATATTTTTTCTTTCTTTGGTCGTAATATTATTTGTAATAATTTTTTAACCAGAATAATTTGGTATGAAAGTTGAAGGATTTAAAAAATTAATTTGATTGTATAGGTACGACCCATTAGTGTAAATAAAGTTTTGCGAACATTGTGAAATGTTTATAATTGAGTATTTTTAATTTAAGAGTCAAGTAGTTCTTTGGCAAATTTTGGTAGATCAATGAACATTTTACAACTTAAAATCTTTATTATTGTCATTTACAACTTACAGCTCGTCTTCTGATTTCATGTAAAATTAGTGACATGCTAACATGTCATGTCAAAGTATGTTCAAATTTCCTTGATACATGGAAGTAAAATAAGTTAGGTACAGACGTGAATTTTTTTAATATTTATTTTTTACATTTTAATTTCATTGTTCTCTTAATAATTAGAAAGATATATGATTTCCATTACATATAACATCTTTCCCAATTCATTTTTTCTCTTAATCATCCTTTCTCGTCATTCTCAGTTCATCTTATCCTCTCCACTCCATATTTCATAACAATCATTTTGACCTACTGTCATATCTTTTCTTAAAATTAATGAAAATATTACTTTTTTAAAACTGTTTTCTTATTATGTGTGTCTCTCTTTCTTAAACCTACTAACAACATTTCTAATTATTTTTTTCCAGATTCTTTGAAAGTACTCAAACTCCTCTTTTACTTCACATAGTCCTAACATTCTCAACTTACATATTTTACCGTTTTTGCCTCCAGTTGAATTCCTTTTCCAATTTTAACGAAGGTTTTAATTTACAAAAATTCTCATCTTCAAAATCTTATGCAAATATTTTTACATCAGGAAACCTACAATATTTTGAAATCACATTGTCTCCTTTACATCAAATCAGTTTTTACCACAACTTATATTACTGATAGGAAATCTATTTACAGTCCATTTGAAAATAGCATGATAGTCTTAGAATGGTGGTAACTTTTAAAAATAAAAAGTCCCTTTTCGATGGTAAAATTTCCCTTTTAATTATTCTTACAAAATATCATATAACTGAAACATTTGTTTTGCAAATTTGAAAATCATATGGAATTTTCATCACATATTTTAATGGCATTTGTTGTTGTTGCATTCAGTAACCCCTCCATTCAATACACAAGACGTGATTAAATTAATACATGAATATTAGTAATTAGTTTTTAATAATAACATAATAAAATAATAATTAATTAACTTGATTTCTACTTTCCATGTGTTATTGGAAAAATCATTATTTTTTCTTTTCCATTATTAAATTATCTTTTAAATCGCTTTCATACAATAACAGGAAAATTAACACAAAAAATCTCTTTAAGTGGTATCACTGACGTATGAGCACATTACAAAAATCCCTCTGTTCTTATTCCATTAAAGTAATACTATCATGCTATTTGGCATGGACTGTAAGGCCTGAATTTTCAAACATTACTGATTTTGCAAAACTCTAATTTTTTTATAAAAAGCATTCCAAAAAGTTTGTTGACTACAGAGATATCCCTGAGGATAGTTAAGACAAGACAATCAGTTAGTCAGGTTATGTTTAAAATAAATGTTCATCCACATCATCCCAGTTCCAGTTAATATATAATTTTTTATCTAACCTTAGATATCTCTTGTTGATTTGTTAAGTAATGATGTTTGAATGTAGAGACAATGAGGAATAAGTCAATTTAGTTTTTTAATTTGTATTGATTGTAAAGCTGCTGAAATGAAATTTTTGCGGGGAGTCAAAGGATGTACCTGGTTTCTTATTTTTTGGTTTAATGTCCGACTGGTCTGCAATTACTGCTAATGCAGACAGTGAAGGATGAAATGATTTTTTGTAACGTATGAAAATATGCCGTGCCTGAATGGGATTCGAACCCAAAATCGCATGATGAGAGGCGTTAGAGGTTGTACCTAGTTGGATACAGTACGTAATGAAGCTATACACACCAAGTTAAAAGTTCAGTCACTGTGTGAAATGTTAAGAATATGTAAGAGAAACTGCTCCAACCATTTACTTTGCATGTCAGCATACAGACTTGCTCTACGAGCGTGGATATATAAACCTAGAGGGAAGCGAGGCTTGGGAAGACCTAAAAAGAGATGGATGCTGGAACAGGCCATTGAGCCTAATCCTTGACAGATGATGATGATGTTGTTTAGTTGTTGTTTAGGTCAACAGCCGAAAGGCTGGTTTGAACCTCTAGAGGTTTTACTAAGTAAAAACGAGGAGTAAGGTGGTTTACCATTGCCTTCCTCACTGAGTTGAAAGAGTATGCTTATCAGCATGCCAGGCCCTCCGAAAAGCACTCACTTTCCACCCTGCAAATGACACCTTCACTTCATTCACCACAGGGTCTGGCTGCATAGTGAAATTCATTACTTTCAGAGGAGATAACTCTGACTAGTGTCTTTTACACCTCTACCTCTTCTGTTCTTAAATAGTTCAGTCATATAAGTGGCTGACTATGTGATAAGAAACAGAACTATTTTTTTTAGCCCTGGACCAAACAGATAGAGTGCAATTAAAATAACACTCCACCTGCCCGTTTTGGGCATAATTGTTACCTGGGAACCATGAAAAACAAGCAATCGAACCATTAGACAGGTAATAAAATGTTGTATAGGCCAGCGGTTCTCAAACTTTTTGGTGGTGTACCACTTAATATCTCTTGACATGTTCACGTACCACCAGTGGTTCTATCTCAAAATAATTATGTATAAACGAGGTCAAGGGCACAGAAGAAGGGGAGCTGCGCGCGCTTATCATACACTTTTAACACAACTATAAATAAATAATGCACACTGATTAGTCGGTGACCACTTTTTATTTATACAAATTAGTGTTCAATCAAATTAATTTTTTGAACTAGCTTAAAAAACTTCAAAAAAAACCTAGTTCATTATGGTAAAATCAAACAAATAAATAAAAATAGATGATGATTTATTGTAAGTTTACTTACAAAAGTATCACATTCCAAAATATAACTACTGAAACTAGATAAATTCTCAATTGTATTACCTATCTGTAACAAATTTTGGAGTACCTACCAAACATACTGGACTATTATATTAGTCTGCATACTTTATAATTTTATATAATTTCATGGATCTATCAGAATTTGTTAGCTGATACTACTTACTCCTAAAAATGTATTTTAGTGAAATTTATTATTAGACCAATAAAATATTTTTATGTGATTTTTTTATTAACATTATTAATACCAGTGTTTTAGATAATAATAATTGTGTTATTTAGTAATTAAATTTTATTATACTGTTAATATAGATTTAAGAATAATGAATATAAGGTTATGTGTTTACTACAGTTGTTTGAAATTCATTTCTTTTTTTCTTTTTTTTTAGTGAAAAAATAATGATTTATAATGTAAATTTATTGTTAAAAAATTACGTAATAATGTATGTATTTTAGCTTTGTATAACCAATGAAATAATTTCAAAATGTAAACATTTAAATTTATAATTTAATTTTTTACTTAAGGAAATATTGCGATTAAAATTTTTTAAATAAATAAAATATAAACAATAGTTTGTTATGCTATTTAATAGCATAAGGAAAGGTTTTTAAAGGTATCATTTTGTAAACGTTATAAAATAATATGTTGTGACAGTGGAAAGTTTTATTAAAAGGTATTATTATTTTATTTTCGCCAAATTAAAACAAGAAAATCAGTGGGTCAGTTCTTAGTATAAGAATTGGAACTTTGAATGGCCCTCTTTAATATTAATGATTTTTTACATAATCAGTTAAATAACCAATTCCGTGGCCTGTATCTAAGTACAGAACAACTGGAGTGTTGTCATTTTTTTCTTTTCATGCAATTAAAATCAATAACAGACAAGCAACATGAGCATTTTTTTTTTTATAATCCCTAATGTGTGTATGTTGCAATCTGTTCAATTCAGAACAATAAGCAACCCCATGACCCAATGAGATGAGGATGATATGTATGACATGTTAATGAGGTGTAGTCTTGTACAGACTCAGGTCGACCATTCGTGAGAGAGTATGGTTAATTGAACCCCAACCATCAAAGTACACCGGTAACCGCCTAGCATTCAAATCCGTATAAAAGTAACTATCTTTACTAGGATTTGAACCAGGAACCTTCGTCTCCGAAAATCAGCTGTTAAACAGCTGATTTTGGCGACGACTTTACCTCTAGACCAACCCGGTGGGTCAACATGAGCATTTGCTATTATTTTTTTGTTTTTCATATTTTCCTTTTCATCTTGAATTTTTCATCTAGTAATTCTGGTTATCTTGCTCTATGTTTCTTGACTAAAAGTTATCTTAGGTCTATATTTGAAAGAAGAGTCCTGGAAGGAGGGGATCATTCAGTGCTGAGTTGAAGGTTTTACGATTGTGCGCATCACCAATAGGCCTGTTCTTCCTTACCACATCTTCACATAACATGATTTTACAACATTTTGGTATAACATTTTAATTAAGTAAATACACTTTAGAATACAAAAAATTAAAAAGAATTGTTGTGAAAAATACAGTTTTATCCTATGTAAAATAAAAAAGATGAAGAGAATTCAGGGAATGATGTTACCACTACGAACACTGGGTAAACCTTTTTTGCTGTCTGTCGTAAATCTGTCATCAATGTCTAGACTATTGTTGCCTAGCAATGAGCTCCATTCTGCTCCATTCACTCGAGTAGCATACAACTTTTCTTTAAAAAAATAATAGTATAGTACGGTTGTTAGCGCTTGTAAGACGCTGGATAAAAGACAATGAAACGAATTTAAACTGAATAATTTTACAGAACTTAGTAAACGATTAATTGACTTAATTCGGAGGACCAGGTCAGTTTTAAGCGGCTGCCGACCACAGCAAAAACGATTTAAAGAATAAACAAAATGATTTAGTAACAGGAGGAATAAAGTAACGAAAGGGAGCGGACATAATTGGTAGGGAAAAAACATAGGGAGACACACAATTGAATAACTAACCGTAATAATGGAAAAACGTTCTTACCTGGAATCCATGAACAACTTGAACTTGTAGATAAGCACGTGGAAACACACTGGTAACATTGGCAATGAATACACTACGACAGTTTACAATAAAAAACACATGAGCAATTGCATACAGTTCACATAAAGCATAGAATAACGAACAGTTTAGGTTTGTGGTAAACCAACGAGAAACGAAACGAACTGATTGTAAACGAAGAAATTGGCAGGGCATCACCAACCCACGCCACACGCTAAGCGCAAGAGACAAGAACGCAACCATACATCACGGCAGCTAAGACAAGAGTGTGTAAGGAAGAAGCCGGATATACAAAAGGAAGAGGGGATACGGATGACGTGACTTAATGATGTCACGCGGAAACAGATGCAGGAACAAATTGTGATTAGCGGGGAAAACAGTTTGAATTAACCCCGGTCAGACTGGCGCTAACATACCGCCCGCCTAAATCGAAGTAAGCGATTTACAAAGAACTGAATTAAGAACGAAGCCGCCCGCCCTGAAGCAACAGGGAGCGGAAAACGCAGGAAGAAGACGAAGAACGAAGCCGCCCGCCCTGAAGCAACAGGGAGCGGAAAACGTAGCAAAACGATGAGCGAAGCATCGACGACGATTGAAGACGTAGAAACGAACGAGGTGAAGAACGGACACATCTTGATGTGGCGTGACAAACGCACGGGTTTGCCCGGCCAACGAAGTACGGAGCATCTTCCACGGCTTGCGAGGAAGCCAACGAGTAACGGAACGATCTTGAGGTGATTGCCAACGAGGGTTGACAACCAGAAGTGACGAAGAGACGAAGAAAACGACGAACGAAGAAAACAAACGAAGAGGCGAAAACGAAGGTAGATGAAGTTAAGCGGGAAACGAAGTGAGACAACGGAGAAAAGTTAGTTGCCCAAAGGCGGAGCTAACTGGTAAGCGGGTTGCGAAACGAACTGGCGAGTAGGCGAACAAAAGCGACAATAATTCTGAATTGCGGTACGGCGAACTTCACTAACTTGCTGAGAGTGAATCCGTGATTGAGGTTGAGGCGACGTGCGAGATTGACGAAGATTACACCAGGCGTTGAACGAAAAACGAGAATTGAATTTACAATTATTCACCGGTTGTGAAAATTGTGTACGACGATTGGGGCCCCGCCCGCCAAGAGGGGCACAAGGCGCGCGAAGAGCGTTAGCAGAACATGAAGCGACTGAGGAGGGCCGATTGCCCTTTAGCGAAGCGATTTGCAGCGGTTTGTTAACAGAGTGTGCGAGAGACGACGAGAAGCGATTTGACGAGGAATTAGTTGAAGACAACTCGGAGGGAGCCTTCAGCGTAGACTTGAAGCGAGGCGTAGACTTGAAGCGAGGCGTAGACTTGAAGCGACGAATGGACGAAGTACCAGCAGCAAGATCGGTCGAGATACTGGCGGAGTCAGTAGGCGAAGCGAGAAGAGAATCAACAGCGATGATCTCAGATGAAGAGGCGAATCGATTTGAAGGCGAAGAGACTGAAGTTTTACGAAGACGATTTGTTAAAACAGTAGGGTGAAAAGAATCGTTGTCAGATGCAGGCGAAACAAGAAGGCAATTAGGCGAATTAACAGTAGACGATGCGAGCTCAACAGCAGTAGCAGGCGACGAGAATTCAGCGTTATCAGGGAAAACATATGATAAAAACGAATCGTTATTTGTTACAGAACTAGGTGGTTGGATGTCGGGCAATTTGCCAAACACAACATAACCAAATACGGTTGATAAAGCAGATGGAGTGCCTTTTATTAAAGGCGTTTTACTAAAATCGAGTATTTCGGAAAAGTAGTCAGCACCAAGCAGTAAATCTACTGGATTTGGGCTGCGAAAGCGAAAGTCAGCTAGCAGATGTTGAGAAAACTGTTCACCGACGGACTTGTGAATTCGAGAAGCAGGCAGGCGGTCTGATATTTTTTGAATAACAGTAGCCTGAAGCGGAAGGCGAAAATTAGAATTTTGCGGCGACTGAATGGTAAGGTTTGTAGTGCCCTTAACGGAGGTAACTTGCGATGAAATACCTTGTAGGCGTTTAGCAGTAGGCGCTATGTCGAGTTGAAGCGAACGAGCAGCGCTATAGGTTAAAAGACTTGATTGAGAGCCATTGTCAATGACAGCGCGAAGTGGAACAATTTTACCGGATGAATTGACAGCGTGAACAATAGCAGTGCCTAACAGCGCGGTTTGGCCGTCAAGGCGACAAGAAAGCGAATAATCGGTAGATTTTTCAGCGACGACTGACGAAGACGAATTTCCAGTAGTTACCGGCTTATTAGCAGAGCAGGTAGCGCAGGAATTAATTGGCGGAGTTGCGATAGCAGTAGCATGAGTCGACGGCGAAGAATTAGAAAGTAGACACCCGGGAGATTGACAATTGTTGACTGGGCGCTCGATGAGTGGAGGCGAATTAGCAATTAGCGAATTATGCGATTTAACAACGGAAGAGGCAGATGAATTCGACTGTTGAATGTTACGGTCAGAATGTAACAGCGTATTATGAGATTTAGAATGACAGATACGACAATGTTTAGTTGAGTTGCAGTTGCGACGGTCATGGTGTCCAAAACAGGCGAAACAGAGTTTGAGACGAGAAATAATTTTGTAGCGATTATCCACGGTTTGCGAAAGAAATTCTCTACAGTTTTGAATTGAGTGCAGGTTAGATTCGCACGAAAGACATTTAATTGAGTTTGATTTGACGAAAAACGAAGGTATGTTGTCAGAACGAGTAGGCGGCGATGTAGAATTACGATTAATTTGTACAGTACGGCGATCAACGGAAGCCGGATGTGATGAGTCCGGTTTATCGAGGTTAGAACTACTTGAATACGGGGAACGAACATTATCGATAGATTGAGAAGGATTAACTAATTCACAAGAATGCATTTTAGCAGTAACAAACGAGATTAAAGATTCGTACGAAGGCACGGAAGACGCAGTATTGTGATCTTCAAAGCTGAGTTTAGTAACAGAATCTAAATTTGAATAAGCGATTTCAAATAAAAGATACTCGAGTAGATTAATATTGAGTATTCGCAAAGCACCTATAGCAGCTTCGTGAACATTTAAGAAATGTTTTAACGATTGATAGCTTGGAGAATCAGATTTGACGAAATTAAAAACTTGATTTAGATGTACATTTGCAATTCTACGTGGATTTGAATAACGGTCAAGAATTAAATTATACGCCAATAGGTAATTATCAGCAGACAATGGTAAATGTTCAATTAAGCGAAGAGGTTCGTTATTTAACGAGCATCGCAGGTAGTGCAATTTTTGCACTTGAGACAAATCAGAATTATGATGGATTAAGTTATTAAACAGACTTATGAAGTTCTGGAATTTCGTTATGTCACCATCATAGGATGGTAAGCGAATATTAGGTAACTGGACCAATGGCGAATTATTGATTTTGTGTTGACTTGAAATAATCACAGTGTTATCTAACGATTGAATTAGTTGTTGCGCTGAACCGATTAATTGAAAATATTTGTTTTCAAAATTGGTGCGCTCGACTTCGAAGTTGTTATCAGGTTTAAGTAATTCAAGTTTGGTTTGAATCAATTCAAAGTCAGACCATAGATCAATGAATTTTTCTAACCGTAATTTTATTTGAGTTATTTCGACGTCAGATTTGAGAAATTTGTCAAAACGAGTTAAGTGGTTATTAATAACCTCGCGTTTTTTAAGTAGAGACAGATAATCATCCATGTCGAAAGAGATAAAACGAATAAATTAATTAACAAATGCAGATTGACAAAACGTAAACAGAGATCAGCTGATCGAAATAGGTTAGTAAGTAACAGAGTGACGTCAACAGCACACCGCAGCGAACAGGTCGGTTGGATCAGTTTGGAAATGAACTTGATTGTCTAGTCAAGAGAGAGAGGCGTGGCCTAGGCGGAGAGATTGTGCGCACTGAAGCGAAGCGATTGAATGAAGACGGAGCAGAAAAACAATGGCGACGACCGGTGGCTGGTGTTCAGATCGGAGAGCGAGCTACAAGACTGGTTTATGTGTGACGTCACGAAAAGAAATAGCGTTGTTGTTCCCTACAACACGGTACAGCTAACCGCGCGAAACGAAACAGGCAAGCCTAACCGCATGTAACACAATGAACAAGATGATTACACAATGTGTAATTAACGAATTTAATGAAATAATAAAACAGTATATGCAATTGACTGTATCCATAAATCACTGATAGATATCCGATGCCCGGAACAGGACCAATAATGTTAGCGCTTGTAAGACGCTGGATAAAAGACAATGAAACGAATTTAAACTGAATAATTTTACAGAACTTAGTAAACGATTAATTGACTTAATTCGGAGGACCAGGTCAGTTTTAAGCGGCTGCCGACCACAGCAAAAACGATTTAAAGAATAAACAAAATGATTTAGTAACAGGAGGAATAAAGTAACGAAAGGGAGCGGACATAATTGGTAGGGAAAAAACATAGGGAGACACACAATTGAATAACTAACCGTAATAATGGAAAAACGTTCTTACCTGGAATCCATGAACAACTTGAACTTGTAGATAAGCACGTGGAAACACACTGGTAACATTGGCAATGAATACACTACGACAGTTTACAATAAAAAACACATGAGCAATTGCATACAGTTCACATAAAGCATAGAATAACGAACAGTTTAGGTTTGTGGTAAACCAACGAGAAACGAAACGAACTGATTGTAAACGAAGAAATTGGCAGGGCATCACCAACCCACGCCACACGCTAAGCGCAAGAGACAAGAACGCAACCATACATCACGGCAGCTAAGACAAGAGTGTGTAAGGAAGAAGCCGGATATACAAAAGGAAGAGGGGATACGGATGACGTGACTTAATGATGTCACGCGGAAACAGATGCAGGAACAAATTGTGATTAGCGGGGAAAACAGTTTGAATTAACCCCGGTCAGACTGGCGCTAACAACGGTTTTTAGATCTGTTGGATATCAACAGATCTGTTGTTAGATCTGTTGGAGAAGTTTTCTGATCAATCTGTTTTCACTCATTCTCTTTTGTGGCCTTAAAATCTTGATCATCTTTTTCAGACTGACTCTGACTTTGTTTATAACTTCTGTTCCAATTTTCTTTTTTTGATCTATAGAATCTTTCATCCCCCTGAAATATCGCATCTAAAAATTTTAAGGATTTACTTTCTGACTTTCAAATGTTAAAACTATTTTTTTTTTACATTTAGTAATGTGAATGACTGTTTCTTAACTACATAATTTTTTCATATGGGTGCATGATTCTAAAATAGAACATATACTTTTTTGTCTAAAATTATAAGAAGTTTAGGAGGATATTATCTCTTTTTGGTGTATATCTATTTAATTTGAATGGCTAGTAAAGTAATCCCAAGGCACAATGTTTTTTTCTCCACATTACTGAAGTGAATAAAAGAGCATAGCTCCTTTTTACAAAAATAGTAAAAGTACCTCCAACAAATCGGTGAGGATGTTGTCATTTTTTTACTGGAAGATTGAACTATGGTTTTGGGTAAAATTATCAATTTTCAGTTCTTTTTTTTGCTTTTTGTTATTTTTACATTTAAAGAAAAATAAAGGAAATGAAGCGGAGGAGGAAGAAGGAAAACCCGATGATGCTTCATATGGTCCAGAAAAATGCATAAAGCTTTAGTAAATCATTATTATTGTTTATTGAAAAATTTATCTTTTTACACATATGTTCCCTTTTCTCAGAATCTACTTATCACTGAATCCTGACAGTTTTCGTCTTAACGTGCCCTCTCCGACGGGAGGTTGGCAATCATGATGGCTAATCGGACTTAGGACACCGCAGCTCTGATCAGCTCCGCTGTGGTACAATGAAACCAGTCATGAAGATTCTTCAACCAAGCAATTCTTCTTCTTCCCACTAAATCTTGCGTTGTATTATCAAGCGAAGCATTTCATATCTTAGTCCATGCATATAATATGACCCAGATATTTCATTTTCCTTTTTTAAATGGTGTAAACAAGCTCCTTTTCTGTTCCCATTCTCAGCAAGACTGCCTCATTGGGTACTTTATCTGTTCAGGGTAATTTTAGCATGAGCCTGTACAACCAGTGACAGTTTACCACCTCTTTATTACAGATGTTTATGTACACTTATATTTTGTTAGATTTTTACACCAAACATAAAAGAGATGTCTAAAATCACAAATTTTAAATTGATTTATATTAAAAAAATGAAACTAATGAGTTATATAATTAGACGTTACTAGCTCTGTGAATTGAACCAACCGTGAGAGAAGGATAATGAAGATATTGTACCTAGTTTAAAGTCAGTGAATAGATACATGATACAATCTTCCCTTAGCATAATTACCAAACAATTTTTTTAATATTTAACACATTTCTCACTACAAAAAATTATATTAAAATCTGTTGTTACAAAATGTAAAAAAAACTAACAAAATATTTTTATCTCTTAATAATTAAACCATAAATATATTTCTTTTCATCATGTTTTTTTAACAAAATTTAAATTCATTTCATATACAATTTTATTATAATTTTTACTGTTAATATTGTAATATTAGTAACGAATTAGTAATTGTATAACTTAAACCTTTCCATAAAAATTAAGTACCTGAAAAAACAACTTATTCATATTGGTTGTAAGTAATTCATTAAAACCTACAGTTAAATTTATCCAAAGTAAAAAATCATGAAAGTATAATCATGGTTCTTGCATAAACCATCTACTCAAAATGAGTATATATTGTTGTGTATTTTATGCACTATATTTATGTCATTTGTTTTTAATCATTATAGATCATTTTAAAAATTAAATACATTTAAAAAACAGAATATAAATTTGATTTTTTTTTAATGTCAAATCTATGCTTGATTTGATTCCAGTTACTTGTAATTAATTTTATTCAATAAATAATTATTTATTGAGTGTTGTTGGTTTCTTTCATTAATTTGAAATTATTACTGGTCATAGTTTGTTTTAAAATGAACCAAATTGTGTTTTAGAAATAAAATAAATAATTATAAACTTAACTCCAACAAATTTTCTTTTTGTTTATTTTAGTCACGTTGCTTGCATTGGTTATTAACGACTACTATAAGTTATGGTAAAAGCCTTAGAAATGAAAAACAGTTTACTGACTGCAAACATCGACTTACAGATGAGTAAAAATGTCTTGACCCTTCTAAGTCGGATAGCCCTTTTACAGTTGTTAGATGAAGAGTGTGAAAGTACTCAAGAGTTTGTGTAATAGTGAAGGTCAATGTACATGCACACCAGTAAACATTATAGTTAAACTGTAGCTGAGTGTATGAGGAAGAAAGGAAGCTATTTAGAAACACAGTCAGGTTAGTAGGAAATTTTCTATTGATTGTGAATGTTGGGATACCACTCATTTGGGTTTTTTTAAGAAAACTATGTATTATCTCTTAAAAATAGAGTTATAACTGCGTTTAAAAGCTTGAATAGTAAAGGTAGGTAAATTGTTTTTCTGATTTGTTACAGAATGTATTATTACTGTCTCCATCCACTATTAGTTTTTGGATTCTTTTTAGCTTGTTCTGCTCAGGGGTTCTACCTCTCAAAAAGAAAGTAGTTGAAAAAATAAATCAGTAATCAATATTTTATAATATTTTTGTTTTTCACATGGATTTGTCCTCTATATGGTGTAAATATCTTCAACATATGTAAAGTCCAGCCTTTCTTAGTTTGCTTACTGTCAACAGATAATGACGTCATTGAGCATGTGCATTACTTAAAAATATTTCTATTTTATATAATGAATTTATAAAATAATTTCACTAACCTTCTTTTCAAACTGTGTCATTTTTATTTTTACTTACACGTGTTTCGGTGGATCCACCATCATCAGAGTAAATAAAATAATTGAAACTAAAAAAATTTTATCTCACTTTTAAAAAAACTCACTAAAAAAATCTCACTAAATCTCACTAAAAAAAATTTTATCTCACTTATTTAAAAGTGAGATAAAAATTTTTTAGTTTCAATTATTTTATTTACTCTGATGATAGTGGATCCACCGAAACACGTGTAAGTAAACATAAAAATAAAAGTGACACAGTTTAAAAAGAAGGTTAGTGAATTTTTTTTTTTTTTTTTTTATTGAGTGATGATGCCTACATAAGCCTTGGGCTTGTGCATAGGTATAAATTATATTAGGTATAAATTATTATATAAATTCATTATATAAAATAGAAATAATTTCAAACTGCAGGATGCATTATAAAGATTTACTTAAAAATATGTACACGCTGATAAAAAATTAACACAAAATACTTTTAAAAGTATTTTAGTATTTTTATAAAAATAAAACTGTTCAGTCATATTATGACTGATGTTTTAAGTATTGAACAATAATCTTATAAAAACGGTGTACTTAATTTCCACTTTTTTTCCTAAATATACATAGTTACAAGCTACTCGTATATTTACTTATTACCTGTGATTTGGATGATGTAACAAGAGAACTTCAAAAGAAACATTTTAATTTTGGTGATCTGTTATCTAGTATTTCTGTTATTAGTATAGTCACTCATTATTTCTCAATGGAATTTGATGATGACTAATCCAAACCCATAAATCTCTCTCCACATTTTTGACAAAGAATATGTCATCGTTTTAATATGCTACCAGTTCATTTATGACATTGTATTGTCTTGCATCGTTCTTACATGCATTATAACTTATTTTCAATAAGGAATTTATTGTTATAGTATTTGATTCTTCATTTCTATTTACAGTTTTCTATTTGTGCAAGTTACTAATTATATAAATCATGTAAAAAAAGAAGAACAAAGTTTAAGTCGTGGACCTTAGTGTACACCCTGTAGTGGCTGGCTTTGGTTTGTTGACAGTAGGAACAAAGTAAGAACGGGTGAACTATCGATCATATTTTTACTAAAATTTAGCAAGAAACGATTTATTCAAACAATGGCAGTTTTGTTTCTTCCAGTAAATTACACTATTTAAAAAAATTATGAACTTGTAATAAAACAACTTTGTCATAAAACAACTCGCCACATTCAGAAAATCATTTACCAAAGTTTTCTTTTTTGTCTGTTAATTATTTTCTGTTTATTTTTCACGTAATTTATTTATTCTAAATTTTGTTAATCTTTTGGATGGTTGTACAGTATCCTATAGTTTCGAAATAAAGAATCAAAGTTAAAAAAAAGTCTGTTAATCACAAAACAGATAGGCAGTGAAAGATAGCATATGAAAATACTCCTGACCTCAGTAACATGGTTATTGAGCCTGGTTACCATTGCAGCAGTGAAGCCAACTTCTACATCAACAGATGATGTGAAGATTGAAGAAGACAAAATGTAAGTTACAGTTTTACATATTCTATTATAAAAACATTAATGTTTATATGTAACCAAACATCACAAAAAAAAAATACAATACTTTTTTATCTTCTAGGTAGGCACCTTAAAATATCATTTTTCTTCTTCTTCTTCTTCTTCTTCTTCTTCTTCTTCTTCTTCTTCTTCCCCTATCCCTTCTTCCTTACAGCATTGAGTCATTTTAAAACTTCTAAACTCCTTCCTGTCCATAGCCAACAACTTCAGCTCTCCTCAATCCATTTTCCCATTTTTTTTATATTAAATTATTATTTAATGTGTTATTTGGTCTCCATAACAAAAATATCAACTGAAAATATTTTCAGTTCAAAGAAAGAGAAATAAAGTTAGTAGAACAAAGTTAATTTGTACATGTAATTGCATTTATCATTGTACCTTTTACATATATAATTCAGCCTGAATTAGTTCAATTTAGTTAAATTCCAGCCTATATTTATATACTTAAAAGAAACAAAGTAGTTTTCTTTTCAGAACTATGTAAAGGCTATTTCCTGTCCATAGCCAACAACTTCAGCTCTCCCTAATCCTTGCTCCTTTCCCATTTCTTTTTATATTAAATTATTATATAGTGTATTATTTGGTCTCCATAATTAACAAAAATATTAACTGAAAATATTTTCAGTTCAAAGAAAGAGAAATAAAGTTAGTAGAACAAAGTTAATACGTAAATGTAATCGCATTTATCTTTGTACCTTTTAGCCTATATTTATATACTTAAAACAAAGCAGTTTTTTTGCAGAACTATGCAATCAGTCCAGAGTTTCTATCACTACAGACTAACCATCTGCTGGCGTAGTTGATAACGTGCTCGCCTCTCATCATGTGGTCTTTGGTTCGAATCCCATTCAGGCAGGGCATATTTTCATACGGAACTAAAAATCATTTTCATCCTTCACCGTCTGCATTAGCAGTAATTGCAGAACGGTCGGATGTTAAACAAAAAAAAAAGACTAACCATCTGATGAGCTTTCAGGACTTGCTAACTAAATTTCATTTATTAGTAAGGTACTCAATATTACAATTATAATCTTTGATTCTTCTTTGTGTACCAAATCTCCAAAGAAATGAATTTAAAACAGCTGAACATGTTTTTCAGTGATAGGCTGTTACTACAGTGGTACACTAATAAGTAGCAATATAAGCAAGTCAGAAATATGAGGTAAAAGTAAAGTTATGCAATAATGTAACTGATGTTTAATTAGCATTTGACATAAATATCAAGAAGTAATACTTTAGATGTACATTGAAGGTGTTGTTGAAAATTGACAACACCCATTATATTTTGTAGGCATGCTGTTCCATTGTTGATTACATGCACTACACTATCGTAGTACAAAATACAAGACTATACTAATGCAAACGCACGGTTTGTCTTGCGCTCTCCTTACGAAAATTAGGCTTTAACAAAGTATTACTGAGGAAAGGTTATAATCCAAAATGTATAGATCACTTGATAACTTTTTTGGAGAGTAGACCTATCTATATTTCTGAGAAATATAGTACGTGCACCGATTAAGTATGCCTGGAAAAGAACTGAATATATTCCGATTTGAGAGGTCGCAGTCATTAACTGGCTACAAGTGTATGTAAAATTCAGGCTACATGAACGCAACGGCTCGCTGTACAGCGGGAGACAGCACAGCTATAGTTCAGCCGCTCTAAGTTTGCTCCGACTGTCAACAAACCAAAACCAGCTACTACAGGGTGCACGCTAGAGTCCGTGACTTTATGGATGTCGTTTTCTTATTAAGTTATCTATTTTTTAAATAAGTACTTAAAGTACTAAAAACATCAGTCGTGATATGATGTAGGCCTAACAATTTAATTTAGAAAAATACTTTTAAAAGTATTTAGTATTTAAATACTTTTGAAAGTATTTAGTTGTTACTTTTTAATCAGCGTGTACACATTTAGATATAATGCGCATGCTCAGTGACGTCATTATTTGTTTACATTAGGAGCAAACTTAGAACGGCTGAACTATACTACAAGTAGCTGTAGTAGTACTATATCAGATGAATTGATGTCCCATAGCCGAGCGAGTGAGAGTGAGATGGCATAACTACGCATGCGCCCAAAGGTCTTTACCGTTGTACAACCCCTCGTAATCCAGATCTGAAAATATGCTACAGTCGTTATCTTGGCCCGTGCTAGTGTGTATTGTGCGGTTCCAAGCTCCGTGTAGTTGCCGGGTGAAGGGTACGGGTGAGGTATAATGAATAAGTGACGACGCATGCTGGGAGAACGATTGTTGTATTACTATTATACAAAACATTCGTTTTCAAACTATCCGTATTTAACATATTTGTTTGTATTTATTGAATTCATTTATTTACATATTTTGATATAAATTGGTAAGTTAAATATTAAGAATTTGACCAAGTTAATAACCCGGTAAGTATTTGTTAAATTAATGCGCCGGATGATAAGAATATTTTTTTAGTCTAGTTAGTACACGCTACCACTACAAATGCATCAGCTGTGATGCACTACTAACTCATTCATTCTCCCACTACTATAACAACGCACTGCATTCCTTCCAACTACACGGAGCTGGGACTCAGGCATACGTGTACGTTCGACTATGTGTGTGGGCGACTGTTATGAACAACAATCACATTATGATAGCTGAATAAAGGAAGGTAAGCAAATAATAGAATAAGACTGTTTGTTAGTTTACTGCATGCATAAACGCTTGCTCACAACGAGTAAAATTTATACAATGTTATTAGAATGGCGCGTATGGCTTGTGCGAGTGAGATCGTTATGCGTTTTCTCACTCACACAGCTAGGGGCTTCACTTCATCTGAAAACTTTTGAAATAGCACGTCTTCCAAGTTTTTTTTAAATTGTAAAAAATCTGGTGTGAAACACTCACGCACTTTATCTTGCCAATGTAAATAATTAAAAATAAACCTAACATTAGAAATAAACAAAAAACTAACCTCAAAAAACATAACCTTATTTTAATCATGAGTGAAAGACGTAAAATGAAAATCAACCTCAGTTCGGCTTAAAAATACGGAAAATCACTCTTTCACACTAAACTAGGCTCTGTAGAGAAAAATGCTTAAGTTGTAGATCTTTTTATTTCCTATAAAATTAATTATATACACTTTTGTCGTAAAATGCATTCTAAGGCCGAAATCTTAAAAAAATCGATTTTTCACACGTTTTCGTGAGAAAAAAACAGAAAATCGCTAATTACCGCTAAAGTGAGCGTCATACAAAAAGTGTTTGAAATAAAAGTTGTAGAATTTTAAATTCTCTACAACTTTTATTGCATAAATTTTTGCGCTGAAATGCATATTAAAGCCATATTCTTTAAAAACCTATTTTTTTACGTTAAAACAGCCTCACTGAAAATTTCAGCAAACATGACGCCCACCCTATCTCGTAGAGCATAAAAAAATTTAGTAAATCAGGCGATTTTTAAAAAAATCGTAGGACCAGTTTTTGAGAAAATCGCAAAAAAGTGAAAAATTATACGAATAAACTACTACTCCCTGTTGACCGATTTTGATGAAAATGTTCGTGTCGGGTCCGGTAGTGGTATGTAACTTAAGTTTCAAGTTCGTACAATGTTCCGTTCTTGAGATATTCTGTTCACACACACACACACAGACCAATCGCTAAAAACATGTTTTTTGGGTTCAGGAGGTCTGAAAACGTGTAGATCCGGTGAAAACTCGATTTCGAAAAATCGACATGAAACAATACTTTCCTTCCTATTTATTCATATATAGGCAAGAGTAGTAAAAACAATATCTACTTCTCCCGCTCTAATTCTTTCAATCTAATGTTAGTTTTCCGTTTATTATTGTCTATTAAAAAACTAATTAAATTATTTATTATAAAAGTAAGTATCTTTATAATTATTTCCTTTAAATAAATCACTTGTCTTAAGAAACTATACTATAACTGGTTATTAATGGCTGAAATAAAGTACAACACGCGAAGGTCCCGGGATCGATTCCCGGCCAGGGTCTGGAAAATTACTCGTGTCAAATCCTACTGTTAATATGCCTATTACATAATCCACCGCAGTCGCTAATGACCAAGCAGTTGATGCGACTTAAAATAAATGAATTAAAAAAAGTACAACAAAATGAAACACGAACACCTGATTTCGTCTATTCGGTAGAATTGTAACTGTAATATGTCTGCCGCGCATACAATATGCGCACCCTGTACCATCGTTCAGGCTACAAATTTACAGGTGTACGATATATATCAAAAATTATATTCCAAATACGCAAAACAGGTAGATAAATAAAAACACGACTTCATTAAAATATTGAAAATTTAATTTCTGTAAATAACAAGTAGAAAATTACTTCCTACCTACCAATCACTCTAAAATAACCACATTTTTTTCAGTTCAGTCGAACCTTGTTATAACGAGAACTCGGGTTCAACGATTAAATGTAAATAAATTGGTTGATTTAATGTTAAACATACGGGTACATACCAGCTTATTACTAGGAAGACTCGGACTTAGCGAGTCATATTTTTTTCCTCGTTTGAAAAACTTTAAAAAAATCGCATATTTTCTACATCATATGACTAATAATAATCTAAATACATTATTCACTTTGATAATTATTCTAAGAACTTTTTTGTCCTTGTCGGGTAACACGTGTTTCATAGTACGTCCGCCGTTGTCTTGAGGGTTGTGAATAACCCTAAGTTGCGGTCATACGAACGTCGTACAATTTACTATTTTCAGTTCATTCTGTAATCATACGTAGTGAGTACTGCCCGTTCCCAAGCTTTGTGCAGCTGAGAAGTATGCATTACGTCACTACTACTGTGAGAGATTGTGTTAGTAGTAGTAACGTTTTACGTGTATTATGTTTGTAGTAGTCAAGGGTACTATCCAAACTACATAATATTCGGTGTCGCCGTCTACAGCGAATAGTCAAAACAACACCCACGTATATCATCGCACTGGGCAGCCTATTGCCTAGCGAAGAGCAATGAGATGATTAGTACAGTGTTGTGGCGTTACGGTAGTCTGGTTCTTCGTCTGTCCCCTTCATCCCGCAGCTGCACAAAGCTTAGATTCATACAGTAGACAGCGCAGTGTCAGAGAAGTGATGTCACAGCCGAAAAGCTGTTGGTACAACCTTTCGAGCGCCAAGAGACAGCCCTTCTCTTATAGTAAGACGACCCTGTAAGTTAATGGATTTTACGTGTTGCTCAATGTGTATGCGTACGGTCAGTAAAATTCTACCGACTAAACATTTCGGGTGGTTTCATAGTTCTTCGACAAATGTCTGCTACGTTTCATAAGATGAATGTAAACTAAACAGACAAGAATGAATTTTATTGACATGGGTATGAATTGTTATCGTCATAACTGTCACAATTCATTCAATGTAATAAGCCGACTCCAATATGATATATCATCATATAAAATATACCAATATGGCGAAAGTATAGTTTATAAAATTATTATCTAATTTATTACTTCTATTATTGGCAGTATGGGGAAAGTAATAACTTAGACAATTTAATTTGACATATTGTTTATTTTCACTACGAACAAGTATAATAGATATTATCTAAAATTCGATCCTAGCGGTATCAAGCGGCATACGATTAAATTTTACCGCAATAGCATTTCGGAAGTTCTAACAGGTACTAAAGGGAAAATGTCGTGGTAGACGAGTGAGTACACTGACATCGTTTACCGTATGCTTGTTTATTGCGTTCGTGTCGTTTGAATTTATTTGGCTGATTTCTGTAAGTACATTATCATATGTGACTTGTTATTAGTATTTATTACAAGTATGGCATAATATTTGTATTATTAAATGTATTTGTGTAAAAATAACATGTATTGATTGTTTATCTGAAAGGTTATGTCGCTTGTGCATAGTCTTGGATGCACTACATATTTTTAATGGTAATTTGGTATGTTGAAATTGTATTAATTTTTTCATAAAGGTATCTCTAATACTACGTAGTAATTTACCTGCTTATTTATTATTTTAGTGTGGCCTGAACCTCGGTTTGTGTATCGGGGTCCTTAACATGTTATTAAGTCATTAAGCCTACTGCATGTAGAAGTACTTTTCATATTACTACATGAGTTTCCTGTTGCGAAATAAAAGTTTAGAAAATATGGAATTATTATCATGTTATTTTATTGTAAAGTACACTTTATTGGAATTCTCTGTACTACTAAAGAACCAAAAGTGGGGTTTTAAGATCGTTAGTACCCACAAGCCTTTACAATTATTAACCTAACAGAAAAAATGTTAATAAGTAGAAACAGAATTATTGTAAATACAATCTAATACTGATTATTTTTAGTGTGAGTTTGTTTCTAACATTATTTGGTTATCCAGCCTTTTCTATTAACAGTCTTAAAGTGGTGAAAGTTAAGTCTTAAAGGTTGCTGAAAAACGATGTATGAAATAACTTTATGGTGGTTAAACTAATAGTATTGTTATAGCTCCTACATTTTTTGTAAGTTAGTATTTTCATTTATTTTACATAATTACAGATACTGAAAATTCTGACTTGGATACCAAATTTTACATTGTGAAATTTTCCTACTTTCAGTCAGCCTAATTTCATTGTGTAGCTTGTAATATGCTGATGTTAAGGGCAGCCTATTACTATGCAATTAGAAGGTTTGGCTTATTCTAAAACATATTTTTAATGATAAAATGTTCAATTCCAGAACAGGTTAGACATTTTCTTGTCACATATTATCATTTGACATCCTTCTATCTGCATTTTTAGAATATATAATTAAAGTTAAACAACCTTAATAATTGGCTGATCAATTTTTAGAATAATTCAATTTGACAACTAACGAGTTGGTTATACTTATACAAACTTAATTAATTGTATATTTTCTGTTGTTGACCACAATGTCTGTAATAATTTAACTTCTGAAGTGAAGGCAGTAAGCGCAGATGTGAGGCTGAGCAAGCTGGGAAGATAAATATGTACACCTAACCTAGTCAAGTCAGTGAGTTTTTACTTTCTCTCTCTTGCCTATATGAATATATAGCAAGGAAATCGCATTAACTAAGGATGCAATGTAACTTTTTTGTTGCTCTGAAAATAGTAGTTAATGTTAGCCCAGCTTGCGGTGATAATCTTCTAAATGATTTTTTAGGTGCAAACGATTTTTCAAATCTTTGAGAACTTCCACGATTAACTTTGTTGGCTGGCGAGGTGGTTTCTCATCGAGTACACTCCCAGTTCTATGGAATTTATTTATCAAACACAATATTGATGATTTATTCGGAACGGCAGAACGGGAAATTTCAACTGAAACTTATCTTGCACACATTTGTAAGATTTACTCGCTATGTAAGTCTCTTCAATAAACATGCGTTCTAACCGATAACCTGTTCACCATATTTAGTCTGTGACATCTTACACCCTGCCAATATGATGTTATTGGTTAGAATGTGCAAATGTCTAATAAATTTCTCTTTATTGATCAATATTAATTAATTTTCATCATATAATTTATAAGTATAGTCTGCTAAATATAAAGGCAAAAATTAAATAGTTACAGGAAACTTTAACTATTGTAGAGTGATTTGCCTACAAATTAACCTCAGATTCGGATTTAGTACACATAAATGTATAAATAAACATTGAAATTGGTAAAATTGGTAAGGAGCAGTGATTCTATATAATTATCTTTTTTTCTTACACCTAATTCATTACGAATAGGCCTACAATGTTGTTTTCTATATATGTTTGTTTGATGCTTTACAGAAATAAGCCAAAATGTCAGACGCAGATGATTATGAAAGTGGTGCAGAAAGTGAAGCCGGAAGTTATCAAGGTAGTGAACCCGGCAGTGAACCAGAACAAGTCAGTGACGTTCAAGCTAGTGATTCTGAAGATAATCGCAGTCGTAGCAGGAGTCGAAGCCGTACTCCTAGCCGTAGCAGAAGTCGATCTCAAAGCCAGAGTAGGAGTCGAAGCCGTAGTCCTAGTCGTAGCAGAAGTAGAAGCCCCAGTCAGAACAGGAGTAGATCACCAAGTGGTTCAGAGGCTGAAGAAACAAATGCTAGAAGGTAATTATGGTAACATTATTCTCTAAGCAATATATTTCAAACATTTGTTTGTTTTATATTCTCTAGTATTCGTTTTATGAATCTAATACATTTAAGAGATTGAAATCATAGAAAGTTTTAATATTTCATTCATAACATTAACACTTTCGAGATGACAACTGTATGTGATACGGCTGTGATGATATACACCGAGTGACGGCAAACGTATGTCATACGGGCATGGCAATATACATCCCTAGATGGCAAACGTATGTCATACGTTTGCTAATTTCACATTGTTATAAATGTGGCTATCCGTTTCCCGTTTTCACTGTTATTTAGTTCACTTTGTTCTCCGTTTACCTACAACAATAGTTGACCGAATCGATTAGTATTTTCTGATGTATCGACGAACTATCGACTGCTACTTAGTGCGCGAGATCGAACCATAGCGTCTACTACAGAGTACCGACATAGCGTGTTACAAGGCCACGTTGTTTGCAGTGTATGTGTTTTATTGTTATTGTGCTATTATACATTTCATACCCACCTTTGATATCTAGAGATGCATAAGATTGTTTTGCAGAAGATTCTGAGTCAGAATTAGATGACACGGACATTGATGAATCATACGACCCTGAGGAGAATGAAAGCGATATTGATATAAGTTTCGTATAAAATTTTTCGGAAATTTGTAAATTAGAGTAATTGTAAATAGTATTATTTTATAAATAACTTAATAATTGACTTAAACTAAATATATGGTTAAAAAGAGCAAATTTCAAACTTTATTTTCATATACGCTTGTTGAAAAGAACTGAAGTGACTGCACACTGAGTTTTTGAAAAAGGTGAAAAAACATCAGTCTACAGTGCAAGATGCGTTAAATTTACTTTAGTCTGCAGTGCATAGTCGTGAAAAAAATGGTAGACTGGAAAGTGTTAATATATTATGTAAATTATTAATTTTTGTTGTTTTTTTTTTCCAGTGAGGAAGAAGTTGAGGATGAAGAAGAACCTGAAGGAGAAGATTTAAATTCTGAAGATGTAAGTTTTAAATTTGCAATTTTTTTATTAGACTTTTATAGACTCATACGAGGGGGTACCCAAAAGTATCCGGAATAGTTCTGCTGTGGGCGGAGCTTGTGCAGTACAAATTCCCGCCACTAGGCTGCTTGTAGCGCTACTCATTGCCAGTTCAATGCCATTTTGTTCGTTGATCTAGCTTGTTCTGTTCTCGTGCAGTGATTGTTCTCGCTAGTGCTGTTTTGTGCTCGTGTCGTTTTTCATGATGGCAAGTTTTAATGAACAACATGCGGCTGTGAAATTTTGCTTCTTGCTCGGTAAAAACGCCGCGGAAACAGTTGTAATGTTGAACACAGCTTACAAAGACGACGCTATTGGAAAAACCCAAGTGTACGAGTGGTTTTTGCGCTTTAAAAATGGCGACATGTCGATTGAGAACAAACCTCGTTCTGGACGACCGTCGACTTCCCGAACAGACGAAAATGTTGTGAAAGTGAAAGAAATTGTACGAACAGACCGACGACAGACCATTGACCAAATATCACAGGTTAGTGGGTTATCTTGGAGCTCAGTCCAACGCATTTTAACAGAAGACTTGACAATGAAAAGAGTCGCTGCCAAGTTTGTGCCTCGGGTTCTGACAGACACTCAAAAGGAACGTCGAATTGAAACGTGTAGTGATTTGAAACAACAGCTTGAAACTGATCCAGATTTCATGTCAAAGATCATTGCGGGTGACGAGTCTTGGTGCTATGGGTACGACCCAGAAACCAAACAACAATCCAGTCAATGGAAGACTTCATTATCACCCCGACCAAAAAAAAGTCGTCAAGTCAGATCGAACATCAAAACAATGCTGATTTGTTTTTTTGATGTGAGGGGAATTGTCCATTCAGAGTTCGTTCCACCAGGCCAGACGGTAAATCAAGCTTTTTATCTTGAAGTGTTAAGAAGACTACGAAACAGCATTCGTCGTAAAAGACCTAGTTTGTGGCAGACAGGGGACTGGTTTTTCCACCACGACAACGTGCCTGCACACACGGCAATCTCGGTTACCCAGTTTTTGGCGAAAAACGGCATGGTTTTGCTACCACACGCACCGTACTCACCCGATCTGGCTCCGTGTGATTTTTTCTTGTTCCCACGCATGAAAAGGGGCATGAAAGGTCTCCGATTTAACAACGTTGATGATGTCAAGAAAAAAACGACGGATGAGCTGGCAGCCATCACTGAAGAGGAGTACAAAAAATGATTTGAACAGTGGAAGCACCGGTGGGACAAATGTATTAGTTGTAATGGAGAGTATTTTGAAGGGGATAAGGTTCTTTTGTAAAAAAAATTAAAAATAAATAGTTTTAAAAAATAATTCCGGTTTCTTTTGGGTACTCCCTCGTATATTGATGGTAGACTAGACCACTCGATTTTTATACGTTGTAAGTTAAATTGTGTTACTTGTTATAGGTTAAATTGTGAAATGAATTTCGATAGGGACTCTGGTGCATGTTCCAGTACCATTTTATGCTCTGTCATTTCCATTTTTATGTCATATTGGTAAAATTTTGTATTTCTTGAAGTGAGCTCAGCATTTTTTCTTTGTGATTGGGCAAACAAATAAATATCTGATGTACAACAATGTACTATATTCTATTCCAGGACAGAATTGTGTAAAGGAATACATGTGAACTTGGTTATAGGTCTTATTCTTAGCGAGATCTGCTGAAGCCATTACATTTTGTTTGCAAAATATTTTTGCATGACCACCCGAAAAATGTTATATAATAGCTTATATTTAAAAAAAAACCAAGAGTAGGTATGTAAATACCAAATATTAATATGAATTAAAGTGTTTATGTACTATATACTATGGTATCCTTTTATTTAGTTCATGTCTTTACTGCAGTTCTTCATCACTCGACGATTCTTTTTCACAATTGTTCGTAATTAATTTTTACTTTCTCTTGCCTATATATGAATATATAGGAAGGAAAGTATTGTTTTCATGTCGATTTTTCAAAATCGAGTTTTCACCGGATCTATACGTTTTCAGACCCCCTGAACCCAAAAAAACATGTTTTTAGCGATTGGTGCGTGCGTGTGTGTGTGTGTGTGTGAACAGAATATCTCAAGAACGGAACATCGTACGAACTTGAAACTTGAAACTTAAGTTACATACCACTACCGGACCCGACACGAACATTTTCATCAAAATCGGTCAACCGGAAGTAGTAGTTTATTCGTATAATTTTTCACTTTTTTGCGATTATCTCAAAAACTGGTCCTACGATTTTTTTAAAAATCGCCTGGTTTACTCAATTTTTTATTCTCTACAAGATAGGGTAGGCGCCATGTTTGCTGAAATTCTCGATGAGGCTGTTTTACGTAAAAAAAAGTGTTTTTTTAAGATTACGGCTTTAATATGTATTATAGCGCAAAAATGTATATAGTAAAAAATGTAGAGAATTTAAAATTCTACAACTTTTATTTCAAACATTTTTTTTGTATAACGCTTAGTTTAGCGGTAATTAGCGATTTTCTGTTTTTTCTCACGAAAACGTGTGAAAAATCGATTTTTTTAAGATTTTGGCCTTAGTATGCACTTTACGACAAAAGTATATTAATCATATTTATAGGAAATTAAAAGATCTACAACTGTTATTTAAAGCATTTTTTTCTACAGAGCCTAGTTTAGCGTGAAAGAATGATTTTCCATGTTTTTAAGCCAAACAGTTAGATTTTCATTTTGCGTCTTTCACTCATGATTAAAATAAGGTTATGTTTTTTGAGGTTAGTTTTTTGTTTATTTCTAATGTTTTATTACTAATGTTAGGTTATATTGTTTAAATTATTTGCACTGGCAAGAGAAAGTTGTGTGAGTGTTTCACACCAGATTTTTCTACCAAACTTCACTTACGGAATCAACCCTCCACATTTCACTCTCTTCATTTTCTACGTGCTTTATACATTTTTGCAAATTTTCTGTAGTTACATTGTTTATGTCTATTTCTAAAAGTTTCTTTACTTCATTTAACTTGAATGTTTGTTGTGTATCACCATAAACAATTGTGTATCGTTTATTTTGTAGATATTGTAAACGATTTTTAGAGATTGGTCATAGTAATATACTGTGGACACAACCATAAATTACTTTAAAAACGCACGTTCTGCATTTGTAACGAATGAAAGAGTCATATTTGTATTGCTACGAGTGAGTAGTCTAACAGAATGTGCGGTTTAATTGTTTACATCCATCAATCACTATATAAAATTGCCCCGGTAGCTACAAAATGCATTATCATCTGTGTCAATGCAGTATTTCTGAACAGAAGTATTCGCAATAAGGATGGACAGAATGTGCTGTCCTTAATTTCACATAAGTTGTTTACATTCACTCTTAACTCTAATGAAATACAGTATAGTGAGTCAAATTTATACAGAAAGAGGTAACAATAAAGGTAAACAATAACCTATAAAAATCTAGTGCCTCCTACTCTGATGATACCAGATATTTTACTTGTAGTACATGTTTACGAATAAGTCTTTTACAATCTGCGCACTGAATTTTTGTTTAATACTTTAATGCTTCTGATTATAGAGTCATTTATTGATCATGCATAATATGGAAAAACTTGAGAAAGACTTACAGCTTTAATTTGGCTGTAATTAGTAGGATTTATTGTTTCGTAAGTTTTTAAGAGTCTCAGATTAAAACATTTGCTCTTGGCTTACTGGAGATCTACGCAGGAGGTACAAGATATGCATGTGGATTAGTTAGCTTCCAGATTGTAAAGAAGTTAAAATACAGTACAATTAGGACCAATCGCTGCTTGAATATATGAAACTCATTGCAGTTATCTCAAATAAAACATTCTATAATGTTTGCCGTAAAAGAAGTCTTTATAGAAGTTTATAGAGCTTTTTCTCAAAAACAACCAAACGGAAAAATGTTAACGCTACACCAAATTAAAGCCTGTTTTTTTCTGCTTTGATTGGTTTGAATTACATATTGTATTAAGAAATAAGTCGGAGATACAGCAATTTACGCATAGAAGTACACACTTTTTAGTTAAAGTGCTTTTTAAATGTCTGTTACTCCGTCCAGGCTTTACATAAAAAAAAAAAACGGGGTTTAAGTATGTTAACAGATCACAGTTTTCTATAATGTGAATATTTCAAAAGTTAAATCTGATGTTCCATTTTAATATGTCGCCCATTTTTTAAAAAAAGTGCTATTTTGGCTCCACGTAAAGATAGGGAAATGATTTTTTGGACTGAATCATGATTTTTACAACAGCATTATATCAAGCATAGCGTTTTATAAATTCAGTGGCAATAAAACTGAAACAGAAATAAGAGTGTTAAAATTTTTCTGTTTGGTTGTTTTTGAGATACAACTCTCAAACACAACGGCCTTAATTCCCCGTTTGTTTGGCCTTAATTTGGCGTACATTAAAAGTATATTTTCTGGTATATTTTTAATTTATTTACCATGTCAATTATTTGAATTTTTGATTCAGTTTTTTTGTCATACTCTTAGCTATTTCAATTTAACAGGAATATGATGAAGAAGAAGATGAAGAAGACGAAGGACCTCGGGGTAAAAAGAAGAAGAAGAATGACAGATTTGGTGGATTTATTATTGATGAAGCTGAGGTTGATGATGAAGTTGAAGATGAGGATGAGTGGGAAGAAGGAGCGCAGGATATGGGAATTGTTGGGACTGAAATGGAAGAATTGGGTCCAACAGCTCGAGAAATTGAAGGTAGAAGACGAGCTAACAACACACTTTGGGAGTAAGTTTCATTATTGTGTATCGCAGTATTTAATCAAAACAAAATATATAATTTACAGTTTCTATTAAGTAAAGCCTGTAAGAATTCCACAGAATTGTTCTAGATAGCAACCACCAAGATCAAAATAGCTGTGACGATAGGCTTGCCAAGAAGAACATGTGGCGAGAAAAATAATGTTCCCAATTTCTTTCACTAAAATTCAAAGTTTAGAAATGTTTCCTGGATAATAAATAATCCTTTTGGGGGATTTTTTCATGAGCAAGTAACTCTTGTAAAAAATATTGTAGTAACTACGTGCAGTGAACGTCAAGAATAACATATACTTTGTGGTGTAAATCATCAAATTCAATATATAATGTTGAATGTTAAGTCAAAGATTCTAAGTTTCATTCAGACCTACATCTGAATACAATGTTAGATTGTTCTAGAATAAAGTAATTGATCTTTGTAGTTGTTAATGTAAGCTGTAAAAAAATATTTAATTTTATACTGCCTTGTAATTTCTAAATTAGAAACTTGAGTGTGTTAGCTTAGATACTTTAAAGAAGTGTCTAACTATATTAACCCTTACGAAACGGACTGTTTCTCGTAAAACAGAAGAATTGCAAAAATCAAAACACGCTCTCAAAACAACTGTTTTATCTAACATCATTACTGATGAAAAATTCTGAAAAAATTACAGTTGATTCGTATAATACGTATGCACCTTTTGAGTATAATTATAAGAAAATTGCTTCATAATTCTTTGCGTTTTGGCGAGCGAAATTTTCATCCCCAAAAATTGTTGTGTTTACTTTATATTTTTTACTATAACAGGCTTAAATTTCAGTTTAGCAAAAAAAATTATAAAACATGTTTTGTAGACAAGAGTTTACTGGAATAAATGTTAGTTTTTATTTAAATTTCCATAAATATTTGAAGAAGTTACAAAATGTTCAACATGAGTCCATTTTCACATCACAGGCAAGCATGAAGGGATGGTATTTTACATTCTTTACGGTGATGTCACAGAGCCACTATTATATTTAGGTTACAGCTGTAAGCAAAGCAATTTAGGAAATTTTTTTCCCTACAATCACGTGTTTTGAAAAAATCTGTTGGTGTGGTTAGAAGAAAGCCGTTACACGTTTTCTGTAACCCTTCAAAGTGACGAATGTTTTGCCTCTGTGATGGTAAACCCCCTCCTGAACAGTAAAATGGACTCGTCTTCCTTTTTCATGGGCAAAATCCATTATAGAAATGTCACAGCGTCAACACAAACTAAAGAACATGCATGTACGTTGACTTACACACGTGCTGGACAGATTTCCATTCAAAATAAACAATTCCCATACCATCAATGCTACCTACACACTATAGAGGGAATAAAATTTTCCCTTTTATGATTTTCTATTTCTGTAAACACTATTAGAAGCGTTAAAGAATTCCCTACTAGAAAAGTACAATATTTACTGGTTTCCGACTTGTACATAACTAGCTGGAGCATGTTTCGTCGCCTCCCCCATCATCAATTGTGCATGGCCTAAAATTAGATCAACAGTTTGAACAGGGTTAAGGATTTACATTTCCAGTGGGCTTCTGATTTTTTTTTACTGAAGAAAATAATGAAAAATATGACCAACTCATTTCATGCCTTCTGTATATATTTTTTAAGTATTGAACACTTCTTGGGTTTTAGATTTCCTAAAATAAAAGTGAAAGTGAGAAAGCTACAAACCTACAGATTATTTGTAAATATGTATTTCTAAATTTGGTGTAATTTATTCTAATCATGTAAAAGAATTTTAATTTTTTGTACGTACAACTTATTTTAATTTTTTGTACGTACAACAGAACCAAATTGTTTTTTTTTTTTTTTTTTTTTTTTTTGTTTTATTAAGGTTCATAATTATTAGTCAATACATTATAATCATGTATGATTTTTTTAACACATGTATTTTTTTTTTAGTTCCCAAAAGGAAGCAGAGATAGAAGAATATTTGAAGAGAAAGTATGCTGACGAATCAGTTGCTGCAAGACATTTTGGTGATGGTGGTGAAGATATGTCTGACGAAATTACTCAGCAGACTTTGCTTCCTGGAGTCAAGTTAGTATTTATAATTTTTATTTTAAAGCTAATCAAGAGATTGTACATTATTTCAAAAAGAATATTGTATTTTGCTCCTAAGCTTAGGGTCCCACCGGGTTGGTCTAATGGTAAAGTTATCGCTGCAAGCCAGTTGTTTAGCAGCTAATTTTTGGAGGTTTAGGTACTGTGGTTCAAATCCTAGTAAAGGTAGTTACTTTTATATGGATTTGCATACTAGACGGTGGTTACTTTGAAGGTTGGGGTTCAATTAATCATACTTTCAAGAATAGTCAGTCTGAGTCTGTACAAGACATCATTTGCACACTGTACATATCATCCTCATCTCATTGGGTCATCTTTATTGAACAGTTACTAACTATTTATTTACGTTAGGGATAAAAAACTGAGGGTTCAAGCCTATTAAAGTTGTGGAAAATTTATTGGTTGATTCAGTATCGTAAATCAGTTGTGTTCAGTGGTGATCCAGTTTGTTAATACCTAGTTTTGTTTGTTTATAACAAACCTAGGTTTGTTATTAAATATAATTTACTGTGTTCAAATCAGATGACTTTCAGATTTGAAAACGTAATTCCCTCTTGGAATTTGTTAGAATTTGAAGAAGACCGTAATCAGTGTGTATGTTTTGCATGTGATTCTATGAAGAAATGATATCGAACCATAATTGAATGGTGAATGGTTGGTCATGCCATATGTGTTGAAGGATTCATAATTATTACATAGTATTGTGTTCTTGAACTGCATTTATCATTTATGTACAGTAAAATCTATGTACATGCACAGGGTTGATACAATCTCATGTTTAATATTAGAGTCCTCAAAGTAAGTCAGCCTACAAAGAACAATCTACAGTTCAGCCGTTCTTAGTTTGCTCCTACTGTCAACAAACAAAAGCCACCTACTACAGGTTGCATGCTCGAGTCTGCGACTTTACGGATGTCGTATTCCTATTAAGTGAACTATTTTTTAAATTATAAGTACTTAAAGTACTAAAAACATCAGTCATGATATGATGTAGGCCTAACAATTTCATTAAGAAAAATATTTTTAAAAGTATTTTGTATTTAAATACTTTTGAAAGTATTTTGTTGTTACTTTTTAATCAGCGTGTACACATTTTGATATAATGCACATGCTCAGTGATGTCATTATTTGTTTACATTAGGAGCAAACTAAGAGAGGCTGGACTATAGATATATCTACCCAATTATTACTTTCTCTTGCCTATATGAATATATAGGAAGGAAAGTATTGTTTTCATGTCGATTTTTCGAAATCGAGTTTTCACCGGATCTACACGTTTTCAGACCCCCTGAACCCAAAAAACATGCTTTTAGCGATTGGTCTGTGTGTGTGTGTGTGTGTGTGTGTGTGTGTGTGTGTGTGTGTGTGAACAGAATATCAAGAACGGAACATCGTACAAACTTGAAACTTAAGTTGCATACCACTACTGGACCCATTTTCATCAAAATCGGTCAACCGGAAGTAGTAGTTTATTCGTGTAATTTTTCACTTTTTTGCGATTTTCTCAAAAACTGGTCCTACAATTTTTTTTAAAATCGCCTCATTTACTACATTTTTTATGCTCTACAAGATAGGGTAGGCACCATGTTTGCTGAAATTCTTGGTAAGACTGTTTTCACTTAAAGAAATTGTTTTTTTAAGATTGCAATGTTAATATGCATTTTAGCGAAAAATAGTATATGGCAAAAGTTGTAGATAATTTAAAATCCTACAACTTTAATTTAAACATTTCGTTGTATAACGCTTAGTTTAGCGGTAATAAGCAATTTTTGGTTTTCGTGTGAAAACTTGTGAAAAATCAATTTTTTTAAGATTTTGGCTTTAGTATGCATTTTACAACAAAAGTATATATTATAATCAAATTTATAGGAAATTAAACGATCTACAACTTTTATTTAGAACATTTTTCTCTACAGAGCCTAGTTTAGCATGAGAGTGATTTTCCGCCAAACTGAGGTCGATTTTCATTTTGCGTCTTTACTCATGATAAAAATAAGGTTATGTTTTTTGAGGTTAGTTTTTTATTTATTTCTAATGTTTTATTACTAATGTTAGGTTACATTGGTCATTATTTGCTTTGGCAAGAGAAAGTTGTGTGAGTGTTTCACACCAGATTTTTTTTATCAAACATATATTACAGGTATTTTCAACAGCCATATTATATTGATATTCAAAATATATTGTATTCTTCAAACAACCAGTAATATGGTAATAGTACACACTTACCAATTCCACATCTTCAAAAATTTTCTTTTATTTATAAGTCTCTATTGAATATTCTACTTGTATACTGTAATACGATAACATTAGGCTGTCCCTCAACAATCTTATTGAGTGAATTTTACTGTATTATGAAGAAAAGAACTTTCAGTTTGTTTTTTGTTTAATAAAGGCACTGTTATTAGTAACAGTGGAACATTCTGTATTTGAGGACCAAGGGAGTGGATTACGTTTATTGTCGGTCAGACCCAAAGTAACTTTTCAAAACCCACAATTGGTGCTAATTAAATACTCAAGAAAAATTGAATAAAAACTTAATTATTGTTATTATCTTTTGATATTTACTACCCCATTAGCTTTCTTCCGCATCTCAGTCTTTATGCTTACTTGTTTGTAATCAAAGGTACTATTTTAGGATTTTTCGCAATGATGAGCCGGCCTATTGCTCCAATCCTCAACTGGTGCACCGGGGATTTCTTTTTGTCAAGGTTACCGAATATACCATAGGCAAAATAATTTATTTTATGGTGCCAGATGCTTGTCCCTTCCAACAAGGCGTACCCTTCCTGTCATCAGGAAGTTGGCACGACAGATGGCACGTTGAATATCAATTCATGATTTGTATAGCCAATAGCTACCAATACTCTATGGTGAATTTTATTTTATTTTGCTTGTAATGGGACCACCAAATTTTATGGACACAGTTAAATGCCATGTCCTAGACAAAAGTAAAAATGAAACGGTGGAAGGTATGTGTAAGATTAAGCTTTTTAGAATTTAATATTATTGTTAACCAGTGTTATTTCTATCGTTCATTGGTATAATTCTGTATATAGATAATAATTTAATTTTCAGGGATCCTAATTTATGGATGGTTCGTTGCCGAATCGGTGAGGAAAAAGCAACGGCGTTATTATTAATGCGCAAATTCATTGCGTATCAATTTACAAATGAAGCCCTACAAATTAAGTCTGTTGTTGCCCCTGAAGGTGTTAAGGGGTACATTTATATCGAATCATATAAACAAGCTCATGTTAAACAGGCTATTGAAAATGTTGGAAATTTACGAATGGGTTTTTGGAAACAGCAGGTTAGTGTACATAATTATTTACATTATTAGTTTGCATTATTGCAGCAGAATCCATATTAATGTTATGTTTTTTTGTTTATGTAAAAAAACTTTTATATTTTATCCTTTTTACTGCTTTTTTTCTTCACCTTGTTACGAGTACTGTTGTGGTGTGCATCACTTCTTCAGGTTATAACATAAAGTTTCTAGAAAATTATCTTATTAATAATAATTTTTCTAGAAACTATATGTTATTACCTGAATAAGTGGTACGCACATCAGAGTTTTTTCTATAATATGAATATTTTAAAAGTTAAATCTCATGTTCCATTTAATATGTCGGCCATTTTTTTAATAAAGTCCTTTTTTGGCTCCACTTTGCTTTTTTAAAGGTAGGGAAATGATTTTTGGACTGAACCATACATTTTCACAACAGTAATATGTCAAGCAAATTTAAATTTAATATTAATTAGAGAACAGGAAAGAACAGGATTTAATTAAGTGAATAGTTCAAAAATATTTATTGTTTTTTTGCAGTAAAGCTCTTAATATTAAATTTATTTTTTTTAATAAAAACATTGTTAAATAATTCAAAATGAGCTACGGAATGAGTTTCGGAAGGAAAAACACAGACGTTTATTTTTCTAAACGACTATATTCGGGGCGGATACCGCTATAGAGCTCAGTTTCCTCTCGTGAAGTTTAGAGGTTTTAACAGAATTTTCTATTAACACCACATATCTATTTCTAATTACAAATGATAAATACGATACATGGCACAATACTGCTGTAAAAATGCATGGTTCAATCCAAAAATCATTTCCCCATCTTTAAGGGAACCCAAAATACCCTTTTTTTAAAAAAATAAGGCCGGCATTTTAAAATGGAACATCAGACTTCTATTTTTAAATTTTCATGTAGAGAAAACTCTGATCTTCAGCGTACTTAAACGTCGTTCTTTTATGAAAAGCCTAGACAAAGTAACGGACGTTTAAAAACCATATAACGGAAAACTGGCTAAAATCTGAGTACTCTTTATGCGTAAATTGCTGCATCTCCAACTAGTTTCTTAATAAAATAATCTAGTCAAACCAATCAACGCAGGAAGGAACAGACTTTAATTTAGTGTAGAGTTCAAAAATATTCGTTATGTTTTTTTGAGATAAAGCTCTTCAAACGAGTGCGGACAGGTAAAATGGCATGCTATATCGCATGCTGCATCGCACGAGTGTGGACACAGCTAATTGAGTAATCAGCTGTTTTAAATGTCAGCCGATAAAACTGACTGCTATATGGTATACATTAATAAGTTGTTTAAATTAATTTAAATTATTAAATTAAAATGTAGTTTTATACATCTCAGAACTTTCCATTTAAACTGTTATATGTCTTTTTATAGATGGTACCTATTAAAGAAATGACTGATGTGTTAAGAGTAGTGAAAGTACAAACTGGCTTAAGACCAAAACAATGGGTCCGACTAAAACGAGGTAATGTAAAATATAAATTCGTAATATGTCTGACTGTTTAATTGTACAATGTTGTTTAGATTGTCATCTCAAAAGCTTGTTTAAACCTTTCAACGTTTTAACAAGTTATATAATTTTTCTTTTTTTTTTGGTTTAACGTCCCACTGTTCTGCAATTACTGCTAATGCAGACGGTGAAGGATGAAATGATTTTTTGTAACGTCTGAAAATATGCCGTGCCTGAATGGGATTTGAACCCCATGATGAGAGGCGAGCACGTTACCAACTACGCCAATGTGGCTGGCTCAAGTTAAATAAGAAATAAGGTTTACTGTTGTTTCTCTCATCTATGTTAGTATATGATTTGATCATAAATATGATTGTATATGATTTGATCATAAATTTTGATAATGCCATCAGCAATATCAAAATTTATGAACAAGATCGCAACTTGTGTCCATTTGAAAGATATGTTAAAATAGTGTATTTAATTTTTGGGTCAATCTTGTAAGCTGTTGTAACATTTTCTAACAAAAAATCCATTCCGTGATTGCGATGTACAGTAGATGTGAAACAAGCTGGTGCTTGCAGCAGAAGCATGGTAATGCTGAGTGGGACTGCAGTCGACTTCCAAAAAAGAATGGAAACGCCACTACTGTAGTCAAAAAGATAATTCTGCCTTACCTTATAGGCTCCCTCCCATCCCACACTACCAAGCCTGTTGACATCCGATATCAAACAATAGGGCAGAGCTTGTTCCCCACATACTCTTTAATTTTCTGATTTGTCATTTGTGAAAGTTTGTGGAAGTACTTTTAGTTCAAGATGCAGTTTTCATCAAAACTACGAAAAAATAAAAGAATTGTTTTCTATTGCAACAATTCTTTGAAATCGGTTCTGATTAGAACAAATTTCAATGTAAATTTAGGAAAAGGCACTGGTTGTGAGCTTTTAAGTTTTATTTTGAAGGTAAAATAATGACCAAAAATCTGGTGTTAAACACTTTCACAACTTTCTCTTGCCAATGCAAATATTGAACAATATAACCTAACATTAGAAATAAACAAAAAATTTAACCTCTATAAACGTAACCACATTTTAATCATGAATGAAAGACGCAAAATAAATATCAACCTCACTTTGTCTTAAAAATATGGAAAATCACTCATTCACTCTTTAAACTAGGCTCTGTAGAGAAAAATGCTTTAAATAAACGTTGTAGATCCTTTAATTTCGTATAAATTTGATTATATACACTTTTGTCGTAAATTGCATGCTAAGACTGATATCTTTAAAAAATCGATTTTTTACACATTTTCGTGAGAAACAGAAAATCACTAATTACCACTAAACTAAACTTTATACAAAAAAATGTTTGAAATATAAATTGTAGGAATTTAAATCTCTACAACTGTTATTATACATTTTTGCGATTAAATGCATATTAAAGCCGCTATCATAAAAAACAATTTTTTACACGAAAACAACCTCATCAAGTATTTCAGCAGACATGGCGCTTACCTTATCTTGTAGAGCATAAAAATTTAGTAAATCAGGCGATTTAAAAAAAATTGTAGGACCAGTTTTTGAAAAAATTGCAAAAAAGTGAAAAATGACACGAATAAACTACGTTCATTTGACCGATTTTGATGAAAGTGTTCGTGTCGGGTCCAATATTAGTATCTAACTTAAGTTTTAAGTTCATACAATGTTTCGTTCTTGAGATATTTTGTTCACACACACACGCACACACACAGACCAATCACTAAAAACATGTTTTTGGGTTCAGGGGGTGTGAAAATGTGTAGATCCGGTGAAAACTTGATTTCAAAAAATCGACATGAAAACAATACTTTCCTTTCTATATATTCCTATTGGCAAGAGAAAGTAAAAATTGGTATATATGTTAGGGATAAAATTATGATATTTCAGGGTAATTTATTACATTATACTCTGTGATACAATAGTTTATTGTGTTTTAGGTGTTTACAAGGATGACATTGCCCAGGTCGATTACGTGGACTTAGCACAAAATCAAGTACATTTAAAACTTTTACCACGTGTTGACTATACTAAACCTCGTGGAGCTTTAAGACAAACACAGGTACTTAATAAATTAAATGTATTTGCTTATAAAAATGCTTTGTTTCCATTGAAAAATCATAATTTATACCTTTTTGTACTGTGAACTTAGAAATAAAATAATAATAATATAATCAATCATTTCACCCTGGAGAAGAAAAAACATACGGCTGTTTGTAAACTTAAATTAACTTAGCTAACACACTAGGGAAACCATAATGTGAGTGAAAGGTGTAAAGCACCCTTGTATATGTCCTCTGGAGTTCAAATCAAAAATCTCTTCAGATGACATGTATACAGGGCGTTTCATAATGTACTTTGGGGTTACAAAAATTCAGTACAAAAAAGTATTTCACTTAAAAGAATGAAACAAGTACTGTACGAAAGAGCACTTCAAATAGTTTTTTCCACATATTTTGGGCATTTAGTTAGTTAACCGTTTGCTTGCTAGGCATAGACAGTAGAGAAAATGGCTGCCACGGGAAGCGAGAAGTGGTTTTTTGTGTTGAAATTTGTGTGTCTGAAGAAAACCAACACATTATGCTGTGGCCACCCAAGATCATCTGACCTCACGCCATGTGACTTCTTTCTCTGGGGTTATGTGAAAGACAAGTTATTTCCAACCAATACCAAATGATATCGCTGAGCTGAAGGATTGCATAATCAATACAATCAACTCTATCAAATGGGACACATGTTTGACAAGAGCTAGACTTCCATGTTGGTGTGTGCTGTGTCACCAAAGGAGCAAACATTGAACATTTATAGATGTTTAAAAATAACTGTTTGAGTCCCTGCATTGGCCTGTACAACTTACAATTAGGTAAGTGAAATAGTTTTTGTACTGAATTTTTTGAAACCTTGAAGATCATTATGAAACACCCTGTATAAATGCTCCATTAATAAATAAAACAGGTGTCAGCAACGCCCCTTCTAAATCAGTACTATACAGCCAGCATTTGATTATACCATCGCGCATGGAGAGACCAGTGATGTAAATTTTGAATTGTCAGAAAAGACTAAATACTTCCAATCAGAGTGAGTTGCTGTCCCCACTCCTCTCTGATTAGTATAAAAGGAGGTGCTATTGGCCCAGCCATTATTACGTTTTACACTTGGATAAAGATGGAACCTGATCCATGAAAGAAGAAAAATATTTGGGATGAGACACCATTTGCCTTGTGTTAGTCCCTTTTGAGACTAACACAATCGCTTTGCTCTGTTATTGGCTGGATGCGTAATTGTAGTTACAGAAAATGCTTAGCCGTGACCCATCCCAATGGCAGGAGAAAAATTGGATTTAATTTAAATTGTATTTAACCACAATAATTTGTAAGGTAAAGCACTAAACTATACACACTGGTGCCAACTGTCCATCTAATATCATCACCTACAGACTGTCCTGTAGCCTGCCATGGAGAGCTTTTCCAACGTGCAGCAAGCAGTGCCCCCCTCCAGCTTGAAGTGGACTCGCCGGTGGGGTATTTAAATAGGTGTTTTGGCCCACGAGCATTACTTATTCGCCAGCTCCCGACCAGGAAGGAACACCAGAAGAAGAAGAAGCCCAGCCCAGTAGAGAAAAGACCGGACACAGCCATCCCTGGTCGATGCTACCGGTGGCGTAAACATAAAGGTATGTCGATATAACATGATTTGTCACTGGCACGTGGCCATCCATTCTGTAGCATTCGAAGAGCTAAACAAGTTCCTACTATGGACTGATTTGATGTCATGTTTATTTGTAGTTATGGTTAAATTCTTGTCCATATACTTTGTTTTGTGCATTTCCTTAACTGTTTGTGCCTGCCCTAAAAATTTATTAATTTTTTCTGTTTTAGGAAAGTGACTTGTTAAAACGTAAGAAGAAGCGGCGTCCTCCTGCAAAACCATTTGACGCAGAAGCTATACGAGCTATTGGAGGTGAAGTTACTAGCGATGGTGACTTTCTCATATTTGAAGGCAATCGTTACAGCCGGAAAGGTTTCTTATACAAGAATTTCACAATGAGTGCAATTATAGCTGATGGCAAGTATTTCTCAAATGTTTACTCTTTGCTATTTATTTGTTTTCGTTTTTTTGATGTTATTCATGAATAATCTCAGTTATTACTTGCAAACTGAAAGCTGTTGTTTTTGGTTGACTATTTTTGTGCAAGACTAGGCTGAAATTTCAAATTATTATTTTTTTTAATATAATTTCTGAGGGATTTTTGGAATAGGTTACACAATCTAAAAAAGAGGTTACCATACTTTATTATAAAATACAAAATTCAGTTTTCTTAAAAAAGACCCGGATAATTTTTGTTATACTTTCCCAGTTATAGCATTTGCTAGGTCGATTAAGTGGACATTAGTGTTATTTCTGGGCATGCTCTACTCTCTATTGAAAAATTTAAAGATTTTCAGCTTTATGCGATTTAAGGGTGAACATGCTTAAATTAAAACCAATTAATAATGTTTAACTTATGAGTTCAGCATTTTTTACTTGATGGTTAGTTTAGCCAGTATTCGTAATTTTGTATGAAAAATTGCTTCAATATGTCATAATGCGAATCAAACTTGATAATTCAAAATTGAAGGGACCATAGAAAAAAATTAATAAAAATGAATTGGCCAAAAAAATCAATCTTGTATTTGTATCCCTTCAAGAAGAAGAACTCAGGTATAAAAAATTAACTTGATGATCAGAGGTTTAATACACATACTTTATTTTTCAGAAGACATGTCTATTCGAATATCATTATAGTATTACTTAAATGGACTAAAGAACAGAGAGAATTTTTTAATGTGCTCATGCGTCAGTGTTAACACTGAAGAGATTTTTTTGTGTTAACTTCCCTGTCAGTAAATGAAAGCATTTTAAAAGATAAGTTAATAACGGAAAAGAAAAAATTAATGATTTTTCCAATAACACAAGGAAAATAGAAATCAAATTTATTAATTAATTATCATTTTATCATAATGTAATAAATAATTAAATATTAATGTATTAATTAATCATGTCTTGAGTATTGTATCCATGGGTTACTGAATACAACAATAACAAATGCCCGTAAAATAATTGTGACAAAAATTCCATATGATTTTCAAAATTGCAAAACAAAGATTTACATTATATTTTGTAAGAATAATTAAAAGGGAAATTTTATTTTTTAAAAAGGACTTTTCATTCTGAAAAGTTAGCACATTCAGTTAGTCTATCAGTTTATAAAAAAGTAGAATTTTTTACTGACCTTCAAAAAACTGTCTCAAGTTTGTGTAACAAGAAATGATATGCACCAAAAAATACAAAATAAATAGTTGGCTGTACATATAAAACATAAACCATCAAGATCTCGCATCCATGATAGGGCTGTTTAGAAAAATATGCATGTACATAAGATTTTTTTTTAATTTTTGCATTGATGAGATCTGTAAAAGTTGATTTATAATTTCTCTCCCCAATAAAATTAAAACTATTTCCAAATGGTGACTAGGATATTTTTAATAGAAAAAGGTTTTTAAAAAATCATTAGAGTATACTTTAAGAAATTGTATATAACAAAGCGTCGTAAACACACATATCCCCTTGATGTGATTATGATGTGTACCTTGAACAAACTCCTAACTGTAAGCAACATTTCATTTATTCGGTGAAAATTTTTCTATTGGATGACACACCTCCCTCCCCCCCTATTTTCTAATAGGTGCGGTTTTGTTATTCGCCATAAGTTTACAGAATATAACCCTCATTAGTTAGAGTTTACTATAATTATAATTGATCCATTCAGTGGTCAATTGAAGATAATTGCGATTGTGTGTATGTGTGTGTGTGTGTGTGTGTGTGTGTGTGTGTGTGTGTGCGTGCGTGCGTGTGTGTGAGTGTGTGTGTGTGCAGTTTCCATTACCACTTTTTATTAATTATTATTATTATTATTATTATACACGTTGTAGACCCTTATGGATCACGTGAAGCTTCTACGGTTCTTCCTGCGGATTCTCCATGACATCTGCATCTTCTCACTCATGGCTCTCTTCCTCTCCTCTGTCCACGTAGTGCCGGTCTTCTTGGCTCGGATCTCTGGCTGGACTTCCCACTCGTCTATTCTTTTTCTATACGTATTCCGGTCTATCGCGTCATTAGAAGTGAGTTGAGCGTTGTCAAGGTCTCTTCTTACTTGTTCGGCCCATGTCATGCCTTTAAGATTTTCTGTAGCAATAAGAATCTGGTGGGTAAGTCTGTGTTCAGGAAGTCGTTGTATGTGTCCATAGAATTTAAGTCGTCTTTTTCTAATGTCTGCTGAAATGTTTGAAATTTTCTCTGTGGTTCTGTTGGTTTGTAGCCGGTATCCATCGTCAGTTTTTCGTCGTCCAAGTATTTTCCTGATGATTTTACGTTCTTCTTTTTTCAGGTTTTGTAGCAGAGTCTTATTGTGAAGTGATAATAATCTTATAATAAACCACTGTATGTAGCAACACAGCGGTTGTACAATTTTAAAATAAAATAAATAGACACAAGATTTAAATTTTAAGACTTTTAATTTAATAAATAAATAGATAATTAATAATTTTAGCATATGATGACTCTAATTTAAATAATCTCAGGGTTTTTTAATACTATAATTGTTTATTGTTCTATTTTGATAAATCTTAAACTAGACAACAATGAAAATTTTTAAGTTTAACAAATGACAATCGGAATTTTAATTATTTTATCGTAATACTGGTCTTTTAAATTAAATTTGGAATATTATTTAAAGAATTTTGAATAAGTTAAGTAATTGAATAAATTTTAAAATGAATATCAGTTAATTATGTAATTAAAATGTTATTTTTATTTTACCGGTTAAATTTTATAAAATTATGAATTAATGAAGCGAAGCTTTGTTTATTTAGATGGCGTCTATCGATAGCTTTGTAACCTTGATTTTAAAATATGAATTTTCTTGATATATTTTGATAATTAATGTTTGTAAATTTTATGATAAATGTTGCTTACGTTTTTGTCTTCTTATTGATACATATTATACTATACTTCCATAGGTTTTTATTTAATAATTTTTAATATTTTACTGGAGCACTTACATACATGATGCACACACCAAGCCTGTCTCTGGCATAAAGCTCCACGAATTCATGGTTCAAGTTACCATATCAAATTTTAAATTTTGATTACATATTTTTAAAATGTTCGTAAAATTCAAATCACTGTTTTAAAAGATATAATATATATTATTTCAGTTATTCATGTATTTATTTTAATTGTTTATCTTCCTTTCGATTTTTAATTCACTTTTTTATTAATTATAATTTAGTTGCACTTTTCAATCACGTAGTATTTCATTTTAATCTCGTTGTTGCTCGTAGGTTATTATACATTTTTTAAAACTATTGAAGATTAACTGATATTGAATATTAATTAAAAAATAACTATTTATATTATGCCAGTATTTATATTTTATAAATTTATTTATACTGTTTAAAAATTATAACAATAATATACACCAAATATTACTGGAGTTGTTATTTTTTTAATAAAAAAAAAATGTAGTGTATAACCTGACTATGTGACCTTGTCCACTACGTGGAATATAGGTCAAGTTCACGCTACATGTATATTAACTTATATTATTTAATTTTTTTTAGGAGTTAAACCAACGTTATCAGAGTTAGAAAAATTTGAAGAAGCACCAGAAGGTGTGGATTTAGAATTATCTGCAGCAAGTAAAGATGATGGTCCAGGTCATTCATTTAGCACTGGAGATAATGTCGAAGTATGTCAAGGTGAATTGATGCATTTGCAAGGTAAAATCCTCGCTATAGATCAAGGTATGATCACCGTAATGCCAAAACATGAAGATTTGACTGAACCACTTGAGTTTCAAGCTCATGAATTGCGAAAACATTTCAGTATGGGTGATCACGTTAAAGTATTAGCCGGACGTTATGAAGGCGATACCGGTTTAATTGTTAGAGTTGAAGAGAATCGTATCGTTCTGTTTTCTGATTTAACGATGCATGAATTAGAAGTATTACCTCGTGATTTACAATTGTGTTCGGATATGGCCACTGGTGTCGATTCTCTTGGACAGTTCCAGTGGGGTGACATGGTTCAGTTAGAGTAAGTATTCTTAAAGTGTTTTTTTTAATTTTATATATTATTGGCTTTAGGTAGAACAGGTTTTTCTGTAGTTGCGCTGTGTTTCGATTTTTAGTAATAATATCTTTATTGTTGTTTAGGTCATCAGCCAAAAGGCTGATTTGAACCTCTAAATGCTTTACTATGTAAAGCAAGGAGTGTGGTTTATCTTGCCTTCCTCACTGAGTTGAAAAGTATGCTTATCAGCAGGCTTTAGTGGGTCAGGCCCTCTAAAAAGTATCTAATTTCCACCTTGCAAGTTACACCTTCACTTCATTCACCTAAGAGTGTGGCTGTATAATGAAATTCATTACTCTTGAAGAAATAACTCTTGACTAGTGTCTTTTACACCTCTACCTCTTCTATTCTTAAATGCTTCAGTCATATACGAGGTATGGCTATTAAATAACGAGACTGATGTTGTAAAAAATTTAATTTTAATTTTATACATAAACACTTATTGTCACCTTCAATATACATTCCTCTATCCCTACAACACTCCATGCGAATTTTCTATTGTTGGAAGCAGTGCTGGAAGTCATCTTCTATCAGCTTCTTCAGGACACATGCCGCTTTCTCTTTTACAGCTTTCGCAGACTCAAATCTTGTCCCTTTTAATACAGATGTCACCTTAAGGAATAGGTAGAAGTCACATGGTGCAAGATCTGGTGAATAAGGTGGATGTTCTAACACTGAGATGCTGTACTTGGCTAGGAACCTCTTGACAGATAACCCGGAATGAGCTGGCGCATTGTCTTGGTGGAGAACCCATGATTTGTCCTTCCACATTTCGGGGCTTTTTTCCTTACTCTTTGACAGTTAGAAAGTACCTCAAGGTAGTAGTATTGATTAATTGTTTGACCTTCAGGAACCCAGTGAAGGTACACATCCCCATAGATATAAAAAAAACAATCATTATTTGCTTTAAATTTTGACGTGCTCATTCGAGCATTTTTGGCTCTCGGTGAATTTCGGCTCTTCCAGTGCATGGATTTGCGCTTCGTGTCCAGATCATAAGTAAAAAACATTGTTTCATCGCATGTTATTATCTTCTACCTCTTTCCTAAGGTGAAATCTGCATTAAAAGGGACAAGATTTGAGCCTGCGAAAGCTGTAAAAGAGAAAGTGGCACGTGTCCTGAAGGAGCTGACAGAAGACGACTTCCAGCACTGTTTCCAACAATAGAAAATTCGCGTGGAGCGTTGTAGGGATAGAGAAGGAGTGTATATTGAAGGTGACAATAAGTGATTATTAATACAATACATAATATAAAATAACACATTGTGTGTTATTTTAATTTCGCTGGTTTCTTATTTTTCTTAAATTTTATATTACAGTTCCCAGAATGTGGGTGTAATAGTAAGATTAGAAAGAGAAAACTTCCATGTATTAAATATGCAAGGGAAAGTTGTTGAGGCTAAACCACAAGCTCTTCATAAGAAGAAAGAATTCCGTAATACAGTTGCTTTAGATTCTGAACAAAATCCGATCCAGAAAAGAGATATTGTTGATGTTATTGATGGACCACATTCTGTAAGTATTTTATTGTTATTCATTATACCTTTTTATATTATTATTTTTCACACGGTTTTCATTTGGAACTTCAATAATCATGCATGAGTTACTTATTTAATTTTCTTGGTCACATTCTTATTTTGGCGCTTCAGTTAATTTTCTTCCCATTTTTTCTACATAATTCCAAGAACGCTTTTTTTCATCACTACTCATTAGTATGTTGTTTTTCTTAAATTTTTCTTCTGAAAAACGCTTCAATTAAAATTTATTAGTTGTTTTTCTGAATTTATTTTCTTTTACATTTTATGTGTGTTTAGTGCCATTTGGTATTTTTATGTTTGTTTTAAATCTTGGTTTATGCTTGTATTCTTTAAGCTTTCCAAATATTTCATTTTGTAAGTCTTTCTTGGTTTATCCTGACCAGATGTCTATAGAATATTATTCTCATTATTATTCCTTCTTAGTTTATAAATTTCTTTTTTTGGGCGATTTCTTGCCCAATATTTTTCATCCTTATTTACAGTTTTAATTATTTAATTTATTGTTCACCTTTCTATTCTTTTCTGTGTATTTTCTAACTCATCTCGTACACCTTTATGTTCTAGTTCACTTTTTCTATCATATATAATGTTTTTAAGACATTATACTGTTTAAGAGCTCTGATACCTGTACAATAGTTTTTAGAATTTTGCAAGTCCAAAAGCTCTAAAATGGTATTTTGTTGATTGTACATCAGATTGTCCTAGATCAGTGGTTCTTAACGTGGGGAGACATATAAGAATTTCAAGGGAGGCATGAGTGTATTAAAAAAATAAAATCAAGTAAAAGTATAATTTACACAGTTTTGTAGTCGCATATATATTTGAATGATCACATTCAGGAACAAGCAATTGACCTAAAATGTGATTATCAAGCAAACGTGGACTTTTCAATCATGAATGTTTGAGATTTTTGGTTGAGTTATTTTCATGGTTTACCCACAAGTTGCTTTGGAAGCTGCTACGTTGTTGGTACAGTGTTCATCAATATATCTCTGGAAATGTGGATTTTCGACGTTAGTGTACATAAAGTCAAAATATCAAGCAAGGCTGGATATCGAAAGGGACTTGAGGTGCGCTTTGTCACAGTTACAACCAAATATTCAAAAACTTGTCAAAGACAAACAGTGCCAGCCTTCTCATTAATGTTGACTGATATGACATGCATAAATACCTCGGATAGATTACCTAAAATAAATTTTTATTTAATTTTATAATTCTTTTATTTAAAAAATTAATCAAATTCTACAGCTATACGAATGGTGATAATACGTGTTCAGAATAAAGTTATGTTATGTGTAAAACTATCTGATGTTTTATGTGGTAATCAGTTGTACCCAACCTAACCAGCTTGTGTTTCATATTCTGATTGTAGATTACTACTTGTTGTGACCACTAATGGTGGTGATAATGGAGGAGGTGTGTTTCACATCAGTGTTCAGAGGGGGGCGCATTGCTTGAAAGGTTGAGGACCACTGTTCTAGATTGTACCTAATTTTGTTTAAATATGTCATATTTTAGCCATATATTTAGATGTCTTTTAGATACGGTTTGAAACTTTTTACTTTCTGGTGCCTATATGAATATATAGGAAGAAAAGTATTGTTTTCATGTTGATTTTTTTGAAATTGAGTTTTCACCGGATCTACACGTTTTCAGACCCCCTGAACCCAAAAAACATGTTTTTAGTGGTTGGTCTGTGTGTGTGTGTGTGTACAGAATATCTCAAGAACGGAACATCGTACGAACTTGAAACTTAAGTTACATACCACTACTGGACCTGACACGAACATTTTTATCAAATTGGTCAACCGGAAGTAGTAGTTTATTCGAGTAATTTTTCACTTTTTTGCAATATTCTCAAAAACTGGTCCTACAATTTTTTAAAAATTGCCTGGTTTACTAAATTTTTTATGCCCTACAAGATAGGGTAGGCCATGTTTGCTGAAATACGTGGTGAGGCTGTTTTCACGTAAAAACATTGTTTTTTCAAGTTTGTGGTTTTAATATGCATTTTAGCATAAAAATGTATATTCATTCAAAAATAAATCTTTATAATGCATCCTGCAGTTTGAAATATTTCTAATTCATATAATGAATTAATATAATAATTTCACTAACCTTCTTTTTAAACTGCGTCACCTTTATTTTAGTCCTACTTACACGTGTTTCGGTGGATCCACCATCATCAGAGTAAATAAAAAATTGAAACTAAAAATTTTATTCATTTATTTAAAATTTACAGAAGATGATACATCTTCAGTCACTTGTATAAAACTGATTTAAAATTAATTTATTTTAATTTATCCCTTCTCATATTTACTGTAGATAGCAGCAGCAGTCAATATCACTTCATCATTTCTAAATTTTATCTGTTCATTCAAAATGTCCTGCTTTTGCTCTTTTAAATATTTATAAATGTGGAACATCTCATATTTTTCAATTTTATTTTTATTCTCTATATTACATTGTTCTATTATATTGAAATGTTCATCTATTTTACCAAATTTATGTTTTTCTTCTTTTATATGATTGGTATAGTTAGATATAATGTAGTCACATTTCAGTGCTTTTTTATGTTCATTATACCTCACTTGAAAATTACGACTAGTCATACCAATGTAAAATTTTTTACAATCCTCATTACCACAATCTATTTTATACACACCCTTTTTATTGCTTAGTGTTTCATTTATATTATTTTTAATTATATTTGTGGACAGTAGTTTTTTATTATTACATGTGTATGCGATTTTATAAAATTTATTTAATGTTCTGTATAATTTATTGTTAATAGTTTTATTGTATTTTAATGCAATAAATGGTTTATGTTTTATTTTATTATCTAATATAAGGGTGGTTCTCAAGTTATTTTTAAATTGTAGTTTCGTTTTAATTTTATTTATTACTTTATTTATTTCTTTTTCATGATACCCATTCTTTTGTGCTATGAATTTTATTGTTCGTAATTCATTTTCTAGTAGTTTTTTATCTTTTATATAATTATATGCTCTGTGAATCATACTATGGTAAGCTGCCATTTTATGTGAGTATGGGTGGTTAGATGACTTATTTATATTTGTTACTGGTAATATACTTTTACGAAATACACCTGTTGTTATTTTACTATTACCCTTGATTAATTGTATGTCCATGAAATTTAATTTATTATTATTTTCAAGTTCCATAGTGTGGTGTAATTTATCATCAAATGTATTTAATTTTTTAAAAATAACATCCTCTTCATTTTTATATGTCTTTTCCAATATTACCAGTATGTCATCTACATATCTGTGCCACATTACTACATTATGTGTATGTTCTATTTGATACACAGTTATTTCTTCAAAATATTGTAAATAAATTTCAGACAAAATAGAGCTTAATGGTGCTCCCATAGTAAGTCCATCTTTTTGTTTGTATATTTTTTCATTAAATTTAAAATAATTTTGTGAAGTACATTGTCTCAATAATCCTATAACTTGCTTTACTTCATCTTCATGCAATTTATGTTCTGTTAATTTATTTTTTATAATGTTTATGGTTTTATCAATGGGTATATTTGTGTACATATCTTTGATATCAAAAGACATCATAATATGTTTGTCATTAATTTCAATTTTTTGTATTTTGTCTATTATTTCTTGAGCGTTTTTTATACTATATCGGTTATTTAATATTATATGTGTTTTTAGGTAATCGTATAAAAATTTAGATATTTTATATGTAGGCGCATTTTTATAATTAACCAGAGGTCTTATAGGTACATCCACTTTGTGTATTTTAGGAAGGCCATTAATTATTAATGCCCTTATAATTAAGGGCATTTATTGCATTAAAATACAATAAAACTATTAACAATAAATTATACAGAACATTAAATAAATTTTATAAAATCGCATACACATGTAATAATAAAAAACTACTGTCCACAAATATAATTAAAAATAATATAAATGAAACACTAAGCAATAAAAAGGGTGTGTATAAAATAGATTGTGGTAATGAGGATTGTAAAAAATTTTACATTGGTATGACTAGTCGTAATTTTCAAGTGAGGTATAATGAACATAAAAAAGCACTGAAATGTGACTACATTATATCTAACTATACCAATCATATAAAAGAAGAAAAACATAAATTTGGTAAAATAGATGAACATTTCAATATAATAGAACAATGTAATATAGAGAATAAAAATAAAATTGAAAAATATGAGATGTTCCACATTTATAAATATTTAAAAGAGCAAAAGCAGGACATTTTGAATGAACAGATAAAATTTAGAAATGATGAAGTGATATTGACTGCTGCTGCTATCTACAGTAAATATGAGAAGGGATAAATTAAAATAAATTAATTTTAAATCAGTTTTATACAAGTGACTGAAGATGTATCATCTTCTGTAAATTTTAAATAAATGAATAAAATTTTTAGTTTCAATTTTTTATTTACTCTGATGATGGTGGATCCACCGAAACACGTGTAAGTAGGACTAAAATAAAGGTGACGCAGTTTAAAAAGAAGGTTAGTGAAATTATTATATTAATTCATTATATGAAATAAAAATGTATATAATAAAAGTTGTGGAAAATTTAAAATCCTACAACTTTTATTTCAAACATTTTTTTGTATAATGCTTAGTTTAGCGGTAATTAGAGATTTTCTGTTTTTTTCTCATGAAAACGTGTGAAAATTGATTTTTTTTAAATTTTAGCCGCAGTATGCATTTTACGACAACAATGTATAATAAAATTTATAGGAAGTTAAAAGATCTAAGACTTTTATTTAGAGAATTTTTCTCTACAGAGCCTAGTTTAGCGTGAAAGAGTGATTTTCTGTATTTTTAAGCCAAACATTTTGCGCCTTTTACTCATTATTAAAATTAGGTTATGTTTTTTGGGGTTAGTTTTTTTGTTTATTTCAAATGTTTTTTTACTAATGTTTGGTTATATTGTTAATTATTTGCTTTGGCAAGAGGAAGTCACGTGAGTGTTTCACACCAGATTTTTTCCTTTTAAATTGGTAAACACATGAAGTAAAGTCAGCTTTGCTGCTGGCATTGATTTTGTTTGGTTGAGATTGATTGATTGTTCTCCTTTTTGGTCTGAATTTGACTAAATTACATTTGCATGTTAATAAATATAATTATGTTAATTTAATTGGTTTCCAGGGAAGAGGCGGAGAAATAAAACATCTTTATCGCAGTTTTGCATTTTTGTATTCAAGAGTGTATTTAGATAATGGTGGTATATTCGTTTGTAAAACAAGACATCTTCAGTTGGCTGGTGGAAACAAGGTAAGTGTTCTGATATTTGTTGTCTTTTTTAACTGTGCAATTTGACATGTTATTTTATTTGGTAAAGTTAATTTTTATGTGAAAGTATATTTTTAAAAAATTTTGACCAAACCTAGGACTTAAGATTCTTTGGTTTAACCTTTGATGAGCAAATACATTAGCCCTTTATATTGACCCCGAGAGCAAGATTTTTTAAATAATTTGTCTTAAAAATTATGTAAATATACAAATATAAAAAATTGTTTTATTTCTTCCCTATTAGTATAAACTTAAGTATTTAGGAAAAGAAGAGATAGAGGTGAGTGAAGAAGATTTCATTTGCAGGTATAAGTACTGATAGTATTAGCTCGTATGGCACTTGAATCTGTTCCATTCCACAGAAATAATACTGCTACTATAGATACTGAAGTCACGAGATTGCCTCTTGTGTATAGATGGGGGTGTGAGGAAAGAAAGTGAAAATTTGTAGTGCTGCCAACCTCAACAGTGAGACACTACCGTGCAGTTTCTACATACATTTTGCAAGCTGTTGTTTATTTCGAGAAAATGTTTTTTTCATAAACCTTATAAGAAATAAATGTGACCTGTTATATTGCCTTTAGCTTATTTACATGACTAGAAATGTTTTATTTACTGTAATTACCAGCTACCTTATTCCATTGGAACAAAATTTTCTACAAATAAATTGCCTTCTTTAGTATCGCTGTCACCAGCGTCTTCACTATCAGTCCCACGAGTATCTACCTAACCATTTCTTTTTTTTACCAGGTGTCAACAAAACTGTTAAAGAACAGCTTCTTCACGCCTTTAATTTCCTTCTTTATTTTTCAAATTGTGGGAAGAGAAACATCACAGTAGTTAGCCACTCGCTCATGGCTTTTGTTAAAAGGCAGGGAAAGGCATTTTTGTTCAGCTTCAACTTCACAGCATTTTATTACACTGCATGTTAGATTTTGTTCAGCACTGTGAATATTCTGCCCACGTTTTCAAGAAACTGTTTACGGTAACAAACAGTTATATTCATACTGTTTACCTACAAAGGGTTCCGCGATATATTTTATATGCTGTGGGTGTAGTATAAGATGTTGTGTTTGTTGCACTGAAATTAAAGCAGTCGTGCATGCACACTGATGCTTTTCCCCCTTTATCCCTCGTTGCAAAGAAGGGCGAACTCATGGCTCAAGTAACTGTGCACCCAATTCACCTTGAGTGTATAGTCTGTTAATTGACCAACTGTCAGTCGTGTATGTAAAATTTATATAGTATATTGTACTAGAAGTAATTAGCATTGACTTAGACTGCTCTCGGTCTCCATGCACCATATGGGCTTGCAGAACCAATAAGTTAGTTTCATACTCATAATCAGCCATACTTCACAACCGTAGGAAAACAAATTTTACTTTTCTTTTCCTTTAATTAATACCTCAAGATTTTAAACCAGCCCTTTGGATTGTTCATATAACAAAAATTTGTGTTATTATGAGGGTCATTCGGAAAGTAAAGAATTTTTTTCTTTATTTTGAATTTTTTTAGTATAGCCAAACAGAATTTTTTTTACAGTGTACCTGATACTTAAACTATTTTTCTACGGTTCGCCATACAAATTTAAACACTTGTAATAATGTTTCATTAATTTTGCTATGCCCTCTGGATATTCAGGTGTCGCCAAGTTGTTTAACCACTCGCTAACATCCTCTTTCAGTTAGGAAAATAGATGGAAATCACTCGGGACCAAGTCTGGGCTATAGGGCGGATGATCAAACAGCTTCCATCAAAACTGTTGCGGCAAGTTCTTTGTCAATGCAGCAGAATGTGGTTATGCGTTAACATGCAGAAGCACAACGCCGCTAGACTACTACCCGTGCAAACTTAAAGCACCATTTTAAAACTGAAGCTATGTTCATCACATTACCATAAACCTTCGTTATTTGACTGTAAATTTCAATTAGTCACACTTTTTTAGCATTCAAAAAGCGTATTACACTACGAACCTCACACTTGGCAGGGTCATTAATTTTGTCACATATTTTAAAGATTTAACAAATAATCAATACCCGACTGTATCGACTCACTGTTAGCACCAGACTAGTCCAAGGTGAGTGGAGATCAATGACTCGGCAGTGGGGAGAACTGCAGTGGGAGTGGGGGAACTGCACAGCTCATCAGATCAAAACGTTTTTTACTTTCTGAATGGATATTATCGCAAGAATTTTTAATATTGTAAGTTTTCTATATTGTTGTGTTGCAGACAAATAATACTGTTAGTCCAGTTGCTGGATATATGTCTCCTCGTATATCATCACCATATCATCCTGGTAGTGGAGGTGCGGCTGGTGCAGGAAGAGGAGGAAGAGGTAGAGGTGGTGGTGGCTCAGGAAATGTTCGCAGAGACCGTGATCTCATTGGCCAAACGATCAAGATTACCGGAGGGCCATACAAAGGTACTCACAATAATAATTTTAATGACTTAAAATCTTTCTTCCCTTGTTCTTTTCATCTCATTTGTTTAATGTTAAGTGATTCACTGGACATTTTGTTTTATTTTATCAAAATATTATTTATATTCTAGTAAAGAACATCGGGAATATATATATATATCTATAAATAAAATATAAATCAATTTTTGATGATTACTAATGTTTTCTGTTTACATATTGCAAGAAAACTTATTTTTAAATGAGTTTTAATGATACTGGTATTTTTATGGATTATTATTATTTTGGATGATGGTGGTAATGCATTGCAAAATTTAATACATGGCTCATTCAGAGTGATCACTGTGATACCAAATTAAGTAAAGACAATTATTGGGATAATTACCGTGATGATAAAAATTCTGAGTGGTTCAGAATTTGTACCAAATTACTTTGAAATTAATGAAAACAACTGGAAAAGCCATATGAACTGGCCTATGTTATCTTAAATTTTCAAAAGGAAACATAGCACATCGTTAGGAAAATTAATGTTATAAATAGGTTATTGAAAATGATATTATAAATTTGTTGTATTATTTCACATGTCATGAGTTAAAGTGATTTTCCTTTATCACTGTCATAAGCCAGCCGTATTGGTGTAGTTGGTAACGTGCTCGCCTCTTATCATGCGGTCTTGGGTTGGAATCCCATTCAGGACAGCATATTTTCATATGTTACAAAAAATCAGGACCAAAAAAGGGCTTTTTAAATTTTTATTTTTTACTTGTCAAAATGTGGTAGTTATTATAATACTCTTATTACTTTTTTTATTCGTTAATTATTTATTTGTTTGTTTTAGGTAATGTGGGTATGGTTAAAGATGCTACTATGACAACAGCTCGTGTTGAATTACATTCTTCATGTCAAACAATCTCAGTCGATAGATCGCATATTGCTAATGTTGGAGTGCCTACTAAAGTAAGTTTTAATTATTGTTCACCAATTATTAAAATATTTACATTATTACGTTAAGGTAACCGGTGCCCAAAAAAAAAAAAAAAAATCAATTTTGTTTTTATATTTTTATGTAAATATTGTAAATATTTGGTAATTTCTGAGCATTTTGATGCCAAATTTATGTTTTTATTCCCAATTTTAATTTATTTACGAATTTTTTAAAATAGTACTGCATGAAAAAAAATTGTCACTTTTGAGTTGTTGAGGAAACATTTTGCGTTGTCTTTTCTTATATCAAAAGGCCATGAAGGAAAACAAAAAATACTCACGTAAGCATTCACTGCCTACTGCTGTACTATTAGATGTTATCAAACCTGTATTAGCTGATCTGTCTCGAACTGGTTTATTACAAAAATTGCCTTCATGGCAACACTCAAAATATAAGCGAGTCATTCAACCATATCATCGGGAGTAGAATCCCCAAATCTGTATTTGTTGGCATTGACACCATGACATTAGGTATTCATGATGCCATTTCAACCTATACTGATGGTAATATAAGTAAGTGTGACGTTATAAAACAATTAGGAATAAACCCAGGAGCAAATATTGCATCAATTTTGAGTAAAATTGATTCATGTTGAATTCGCAAACCAGAAAAAAATGTGAGGATATGAAAAAAAAGCTCGCCGTAAGAACAGACATGTGAAGAAGAAATTAAAAGATGAAACATAAAAGGATTACAACCCAGATTATGGAGTAGGGCTGTTTTAAGCAGGTAGCATATGACAAACTTTGTACTAAACGTTATTCTTGTCTTTATTTGCATTTTTCCGAAAATCATGATTTTTCTTATAAAAAACCCGTTTTCTCAAAAACTATGTGACCGATCTGCTTCAAATTTTTTGTGGTAATTATTGTCAAAGAGGTGGAGTTATACCACTAGAATTATTGATATTTACTAAAACATAAAATAATTTTGGCTTACATAAAGGTGTTTTCCAAGCAAATTTTTTTTACAAATAGAAAAAAAATTGATATTTTTTTCTTTCAGTAAATTTTGATGATTGTAGTGGTATTATTTTCAAATAAAATAAGAGCTGAAGAACCTGTCAAAATTTCATGTTTTTAGCTTTTGTACTTTTTTAGAAAATGGGTCATAAAGTTAAGAGGTTTTAACATTGAAATATATGACTGGTATTGGTGTCCTTAAGTACAGTTTTTTTTAAAGATTGTGTCAATAATTCAGTTGTTATAGAACCTATTTCAGTAGGCGACCACTACGATGGCCTTTTGATATAACAAGCCGAAGAGTTGACACAATTTGGCAACATAACCTTTCCTAGTCGTTAGCTCAAATCTCCATGCTGTCATGTCTGTATCCTTGGTAACCGTGTGTTACAGTTTTCGGCGGAAAGAGTGAATGGGTGTGCGTGACCCTTTACTGAATTTGGTTTGATCCACGTAACTGGCAATTTAATTGCTTATGGTTTTTAGAAGGAGAGAACAAAATCACTGAAAATTATGTGCGAGAGTGGTTGGAAAATGGTGATGGCGATCCTGGGTACAGAATTTTGAATGATGATTATGGAGGAAAAGAAGAAAAAGAAGATATAAAAACCTAGTCTTTCCAGTGTTCAAGACACCATTGATTTCATTTATTGATTTATCCGAAGATCAAGGTGTACAGGCCATAATATTATAAAATTTTAGGTGGTTTAAAAAATTATTGTAAAGAATCAAGTTTAATCTAGTAATCAATTTAAAATAAACAATTTTTTGTCACGGGTTCCACCAACATCACATGAATTCCATATTTTCGCACATATTTATAAATGGGCATACGTTACATAATAGAAGTTAAGTTTTAGCGTATATGTATGTACTATATATAGTACAGGCTTAAAGATGTACATTATACATAGATAGTACAAAACTGTATTAGTAATTCAATATAATAGACTTTCACAACAACGGGTATCGCCATCCATTAAGTATTCCGTTACAGCAGGCACCTTCTGCATGTCCATAACTTGCAGTGTATATTTTAAAAATAAAAATAATATTTAAAGAATTTGTTTCAAAACAAATAGTTTTCGTATTCTTTTTAGTTTAGATTTTCATATTTTGTAGAACATTGGTAATTAGCATTACATGTTCTATGAGTATTTTAAATTTTGATTATCCAAGAAATTACATACGACTGAGGTTTCTGAATTGCAATAAGTGTTTTTAGAAATTAAATATTGGTTTACATCTTTGCACAAAGTCAGGTGTGCTGACCTGCTCTCTTTTATTATTCAGTTTTGGAAGGTTCTAATGCTGTTTCCTGACTTAATTAAGTATTTCTAGAAGTCTTTCTGACCATTTAAAGTCCTTATACCTCATTTAGTTTAATTTTCTGATAATTTAATAAATCTTTGTGTTATGCTGGATATATAGTTTTTGTATGAAATGGTATCCAACCATGCACATTATATTTTTATTGGTGAAAATTTTTTAGTCTAATTTTGTTCATTTGGTTTTTCCAGGATGGTGGTTTCTCAAGTTACAGCAGGACACCTCATGGTGGTTCTCAGACACCTGCTTACCAAGCTGGAAACAAGACACCATTACATGGTTCACAAACTCCATTGTATGAAGGTAATATTCTTTCTGATTATGTATTGTTGGTGATATTATAAAATAAGAACTTTCTGTACGTTTGTAATTTAAGGGAACAATAGTGTTACATTTGATTTGAGTTACTTGAGTATCATCCAATTATAAATCTCAAATAGGGCGAATCAAATTGTTTAATTATAAATGTAGCGTAATGTTTTGTTGACGCCTGAGTATAATGTTTCAAGATGAAAATGAGGGAACTTGTCAATAAAAAGAAAACATGATTTTTGTTTCTTTGTTTGCTTTTATGTTGTTAATGGTAAGATCTTTTCTTTCTAATGTAAAAAACTTTTTTACATTAATTAGAAATGGTTTGTTGAGTCAGACATTATTTTGTGTGTAATAACAAATTACATTCAATACTTCAGTCATTTAAAGTGACTGTGTGAGAAAAACGAAGCTATTTTTATAACCCTGGAAGCATCCAGTTTTTGAGTAATTGAGCATTTAATCTATTTTTGTTAAAAATGTATAAATAGTAAAAAAATAGTTATTATTTGTCTCCTTAAAAATTTATCAGTCGGTAATACCTGAGAATCAAAATTCTGGGTTGTTTTTGTAATTTGTGGTAAAAAAATTTTAAATGTCTAAAGATGTCCACCAGTTTCAATATTTATTGCAGCAATTGAAAAATAGTTAAAATGACTTATATTTTTGTTAATTATGTTAACCCTAAATTTTCTTTTGTGAATACTTTGTCTCTGTATTGTAGGGAAAGTAGTACGTTGTGCTTCATAACAGTAGTTAGCCTACTTTTTTTGTTTACCTACATGGTTACAGAGTTGTGCTAATAAATGTATTTTGTTTCAGCTGGTTCCAGGACACCTTACGGAGGAATGACTCCATCGCATGATGGTTCAAGAACGCCAGGTGCATGGGATCCAACAATTACAAACACACCAGTGCGTTCTGATATTGATAATTATTCAATTGATGATGGTGGATATGTTCAGACACCTGGTGGTCCGTACACTCCACAAACACCTGGAGCCATGTATGGTTCTGATCCATGCTATTCACCATATCAAACTTCTCCTTCACCTACTGGATATCATAGTGAGTAGTCATTTTTTTAATATATACTTATATCATTTGATACAAAACATTTTTCATCAAACTTTTGCCAAAAAATTATCTAGTCTCAACCTTTGGCTTTGAAACATGTAAAATTCTATTAGTAAGTCGTCTTGGAAAAAATCACGGTTCATAAATATCAGGCAGATTGTTTAATGGTGTCGACCTCTGCTTTTCACTTAGCCGACTTACATTACAGAACAGAACTGAGTGCTGGTGAATTTTTTAAGAGATTTCAAGAATTCATTAAAAATTAGAAGGGGATAGATAAGATGTATCTGGTTGGAGGAACGATGAACAACTCTGAAGGTTTAGGCTTTCAAGTTGAAGTAAGAGAAAGGAGATTAATTGTGAACTCTTGGTGAAATCTAAGTAATATTCTACTGTGTAAATATTGTTGATTTCAATAAAATATTGTTATCGTGACAGTCAACCTCTTCTATACAAATGTAATTTGCTCTGGAAGAAGAGAGAGTTACACAAAATTTTGATGAGAGTGTTTCAATCAGTTAGATTGAAAGATTGATTGATTGATTAATAGATTTTATCATATTTTCTTCGCCCATTTTTGTGGCCTACTGACATCTCATTCATCCATTCATTTTTTTTATCTTCTCAAGAATCACATTTCTGCCTCCTGGATATGGCATTCATATTTCCTCACACGTAGCCTGGACTCACTACTGTTCAACAATACTGGAACAGCTGTAGTCTTGTGAAACTTCAAATGGGTTTCTTTCAGAACTCTTACCCAGTGATATTGCTGTTGTCCCACAGATATTTTGAAAATGATTCAGGTTATCCTTTATCATGTCTGCATTTCTACCATAGGATAAATCACAGCCCAGGTATTTAAAATACTGTACTTGCTCTATCAGGCACCCATTGATTACTGTTTTTTTTTATACAGGATTTTTCCCAAAAAAGTCATTGGTTGTGTCTTTGCAGTGGATATATCAAAGTTATACTTTTAAAATATTTTACTCAAATTATAAACCCACAAATCCAAATTATTTATAATTGAATCAGTCATTTCAGAAAGTCAAAATTTTTATATTTTTTCTTTAGTGCATTTTAAAACTAACTGAATGTAAACACACCATCCCTACAAAAATCACATAAGTGTGGCTTTCCTTAAGTAATTTATAACACTACGAAAAGGCTTATGCTTAAGGATATAAAGTGTTTTTCCTTTTAATTAAAAAATGAAAGTGGATGTTCTTTTGAAGCTTAAGCTCTACTTTCTAGTGGAAGAGCCCATACAAAGATTGGAATGCAAAAATCTTTTTAAGGTGTATAACTACTGTTTATGACAACGTTGAAGAACATGAATAGCCCTGAAAATCAATATTTTTCTTTCCTAAAGTTAAAAATTTCAATTTTTATTATTTCAGAAAGCTATTTTAAGTCATAATGTAAACTACTGAAATAAATAAATGAATACAATTGTACAGCACAATTATTTTCTTCGGGTCTAACAACGTATTTTACAGAAAACAACATAAGTTAACATTTTATTACAATTTATTTCAGAAACACCTTAAGTCTAAATTTTCAATTTTTTAATCAAGGGCTTGTCTTTAAAAAGACAAAAGTATATTTTATATTAAAGGGGACAGCATTCAGAACAAATAATTTTTTTTAATATTTTTAATTGTGATGTAATAAATTTTTTATAATAAGTTTTTTAATTTTTCCAAAAGTTAGTTTTTTTGACTTATGGGCTTTCTGAAATGACCGATCGAATTATTATTGTATTTATTAAATTTCAAAGCAAAATGTGCAATAAATTTTAATTTTAGAAGTAAATTAATTTTTTTGAATTTTTACCAGGTGGTAGTTCTGCATATGTTGAAACACCTAGTCCAAGCAGTGGAATTGCTCCGTATGGTACACCCTCACCAGCTAATTACAGTCCTCTAAATGATGGTGGTGTTCCATCTCCATATAATCCACAAACACCAGGTGCAGGTTAGTTCAATTTTATGTTTAATTTTGTCTGTTGATTCTTTGAAAATTTTTTTAGAGACATTAACACTTTGGCGCCTACTTGAACCTTCTTGTTTACTGTTGCTCTCATTCAAACTAAGGCACATTTGAAGTATTACTGAATGTTCTACAGGCAGTCGGACCAATCCTATGAGTGTTATAGAGAAGGTCACTTTTTGTTTGCTGGGAATTTGCAAAAAAATTCTGTAAGTGTCTGCTTGAACATCATAGAGTAATTTTATAAATCATAGTTTACAATTTTCAGATTAAAAATTTGTAGGTATTTAGATAAAATAAAAATTGGAGCGTCGGATCATCAGGAGATGCCTGAACAAAAGATGTTTCTCTGATGGGATTTGGAAACCCGTCTCAAAAGAAGAAGTATACAGAAATACAGAACCTCTAGCAGACCAGATGAGGAAAAAGTGAATTTCCTTCTTTGGACATCTCTTGGGGACCGACTCTTCCAGAATCTCAAAACAAATCATCAACTTTTTCCTAAACAGAAAAACTCAACCCCACTGGATCAGGGAAATTAAGGAGGACATGAACGGACCCCAAATCTCACTTGAGGACCTCAAAAGAAAATCCGGAAATTACCACAGGCTGAAGACCACAAGACTTGAACAGCAGAAACTGATGAAACGACAGAAAGTTGTGTATTCTGACAAGGAACGGCAGAGAAGATCGGATGAATTGAAGGAATACTGGAGAAAGTTCAAGGAGGGAAGCGTCAGGAAAGGACTCCAAAACCGCAAAAATTGAAATGAGTTTTTTTTAGTTTGATGAACTTATTTAGTCCTATATGGCTTAAAAAAAACATATATTGTTTGTGAAGAGTTATCCTGCTAATTCCATTTTTAGGCCAAAAATTTGATTTTTTTGTCATTAAAAAAAAATTAAGTCTTATCTACTAGAAAAATTTCCATCTTCTTGGGAACTATATGAGTTACGTTCATTTTTCGGCTTTCCTTTAAAGGTCCTGGAAATAGAGTAAAAATGTTAATACTCTTAACCTACAATATTTAGCTGGCGAGTTGCCAAATAAATAAGAAAGATTGCTTCAAAGTACAGATTATGGTGATCAGTCAACTTATTTTTTCACTGTAATCCCTTAGCAGTGCAACCATGATTCGTGCCTCAATACTCAACTCATTGCAAAATATTTTTTATTTTAATAGACTGTGCTTTGACTATAAAAAAACCTCTCGTAAAACAGTAAACTAAATTATTTTTTATTAAATAATTCTTGATAAAAGACTGCCTTGTTGGTGTTGTTGTGTGGAGGGCTAGGTAACACCACACTCTTTAGAGGAAAGTTGTCGTGGGTTCAGAATCTGGCCAGGGTTTGGAAATTTTGAAATAAATATGGCTGCCTCATGGTAAGAAGGAGAGATGAAATTAAAATAAACGGTGTTATGAACTTTTACCCTCATTAAAAATTGTTAAACTGGTCAAACAAAAAAATTATTAAGTTTTTGTTTACTTTCAATGAACTAACTGTAAATGTATACGCTAGTGAGACTTCAAGCTCAGTTGATTTTTTACATTTTGAGAACGTTTATTATATTTTTCTATGGACCATGCAGCTTTTTAATGGACAAGAATTATGTAAAAATTTTCACTCTAATGCTGACAGAAAGTTTCAGGTGTTGTTTTTAGAGAAATCTCCAAGGAGTAAAAACGTATTAGTTTAATATGGTTTAAAAACTTTTTTTGTTATTGTATAGGTATCAGCCATTTTTTATCATACATTCCGAACTCTATACCTTAACGAAGTAAAGACTGCTGATGAAGGCGGAGCATAGTGACCTAAATCACAGCACATAGCCAATTGACTTTAGTTAATTGTATCCTGTGTTGTCATGTTGTGGTCCTGCTGTGGATGGCAGCATAACAAAAAGTCAGCTGGAGTTCGGTGGAACAGAGTGTGACTTAGCGAAGGGGCAACCTCACAACCAACCTTGGCTGTTATTGGCTAGATCTCATCTGCAGTCTTTAGTTCGTTAGGGCATAATAGTGTTTATGACATCTGTGTGTGTGTGTGTCAGTCAGTTAATATTATTTTATTTTTCTAATAATTTATTTGTATTGCAGTTATGGACAGTGGATTACAAGAGTGGCACACTGTTGATATTGAAGTCAGAGTTAGAGATACTCATAATGATGCAGGTTTGGCAGGACAAACTGGAATAATTAAAGGAATTAATGTAAGTTATATATGATCTTGTTATTATATGGTTTTTTTCATCACTATTTAATGTTAATACTATATAAAATTATTATATAACTACCGTGTAGTAACTTTCAAGCGGTATTCTAAACATATGCAGCAGAATCTTACAATTTATATTTTTAAGAAGTATATATTTGCAGTACATGAGTTTGTTTTGTGTTATAATGTACAATATTAATATCGGAGCAGGCTTGATGATCAACTTTGGAAAAACAGAATACCTGACAACAATAGACCTCCAAATAGTTTACAACCTAACAATAATTTAGAAATCAAGGGCTCCTTTAAATTTATTCACCTGGGGTTTACTGTTATTCAGACACAATTTACAGAGGATTAATCACTATCTCATTTCTCAAAAAAAGGTTCATCCAACAGTTGGAACATACCGTTGCTTATATATTATATTATAGTATAATTATACTTATATATTTATATAGTATAGTGCTCTTCTCTGAACACCAGTTGCTGGTCAGTAAATACATTTCTAATGTGGTTTATTTAATATAAAGGAAATTTCCTATACATATGTTGGTTGTCTTAGGATTTTTCACATATACTCCTGTTAATTTGGATTCTTGTTCAATGGATCGGCTTCAGTCCGTATTGATCTAGCTTAAGGGAGTAATCAACCCAAGATTTAGCAAAACAATTTTTTCCTAAATTTTATTTTTTGAAACCTTGTTAATTTTGTTGTATAATTACTTTATCCATATTCATACAAATAACCCCTCAAAAAACTGTTTCATGAAACAGTAACACATGAAATATCAGCTGTCAACACACAAAAAATTGAATTTTTCAAATGTACTTTACTTGGCTCCAGAAAATGATAGGCAGTTCATTCATGAACCACTAACTTAACCTAACATAAAATACGTTGCACCAGTAAACCAAAGATTAATCAATAGTTCATTATTGAAACGGTGTCTTAAAGGACATATACAAAAATTAAATGAAAGTTTACATAGCTCTATTTGGCAAGTGTGTAAAAAATCTAAAAATTAATATAGAGTGCTGTTTCTGAGGCAGTCACTCAATTTAATTTTGGAAATGTTGCGACAATTAATACAATGAGAAAATCATTCTTGTTTTAGAATTGATGAATGAATCAGTTTTAGAATTGTTCTGTAGGGGCATGATGTATTTTACTCTTTATACTTTGCACTTCATTTCCCGTAACTTTTGATCTAAATTTTCAGAAAATCATAACTTGTTAGTTTTTAAAATAAATTGAGTCTTTTTTTTAAAAATGTTAAAAAAACCAGTTTCTATAATCTGTAGTATTGTTAAAAAATTTCTGTTAATAGAGAATTAATAAAAAAATATTCAAGTATATAAAACTGGGTAAAGATTTTAAAATTTGTAATATTTTTTTTTAAAAGTTATAGAAAAATTGTTATTTAAAGAGCATACTACAGTTTATAGATTAAAATATAAGCAAAATTTCAAAAAAAAAACATGTTTTGGTCCAATACCAAAAAAGATAAGATTTTTTGAAATTTGTACAATTTTTTCAATTCACCCCCATATTAAGGGTTGGAGTTATTTGCCAAAATTACAGCTCTCTTGCATTTTAGAATAATTTTTTTAAAATTTAGGTTGATTACTCCCTTAATAAGGTTCAACTATGGATTTGAATATATGCTGGGTAAAATATGATTGTATTTGTATTTACTTTCCTATTTTAAATTTTTGACAAGTGAAATGTTATATGATTGTTTCAGGGTTTAATATGCACTGTATTTTTACCTGAAGAAGATCGTACTGTTAGTATAAGTTGTGAACATTTGGAACCAGTTGTGCCGATGCATGGTGACGCAGTAAAAGTTATTATGGGTGAAGACAGAGAAGCTATTGGACAATTAATATCGATCGATAATACTGAAGGTGTCGTAAAACTTAGCAATGAAGAAGTCAAATTACTTGCTTTAAAATTGCTATGTCGATATGTTAAAGCAGATCATTAAAGTTTCAAGAATTATTTTTATTATTTATATTTTTGTGTTTTGTTAGGCGGAACATAGAGAATCGTTAAGACTTAATTATTTTAAAAAAAAATTGTACAAGGAGTAATATCCATGAGGTAAGATTGGTTGCTGCATTTGTACTGAAGACATTGCTTTGGAAGATATATTTCAAACTTTAATAGACTTGTTCTGTACATTTGCAGCAGCTTTATCAATTATTTTTCTTTAAATAAAATGTATTATACATTTGAAAATGATTCCTTATTAACATAATTTTGTTAGTTTTTTTATAATGTATTATCGAATTGAAATTGATTTATTTCATTAATTTAGTATTTGTAAAGGACAAGGTCGTCTTTCAAAAAAAATACCTTTTTAGGTAAACTTGTTTAGGGATTATCTGCTCGAACTAAATAAACTTGTTCTGACTTCATGATATTTTATTTTAATTAATTAACGAAACTCAATAGAGTTTGATAAAAAGTTTTTATTAGGAACTACTTTTTGTCGCTTTTACTATGAGAAAGTTTGGAAATCAACTATCGTAAATTCTCTAAATGAATGCATACACTAATGTAAATTATTTAAAATCTGTTTTTATGTTTAATTGTTTCTTAAATTCATGTTAATCCCGGTGGTGAAGGGTAAGATAGATGTAAGTGATTAAAATATTCCAGACTTACTGGAAATTGAAGTCATTTTTACTGAAATCAATTAAATTACCTATATGAGAGTTGTTTCTGTGATGCCATTATTTAAAAGCTACAAATTTTATTTATACCTTGATGCATTAATCAAAATATCAAGACCTAAACAATATTTTTAAAGGTACATACACACATGAAGTGTTGTTTTACTTTCTCTTGCCTATGTGAATATGTAGGAAGGAAAGTATTGTTTTCTTGTCAAGTTTTCACCGGATATACATGTTTTCAGACCCCCTGAACCCAAAAAACATGTTTTTAGGAATTGGTCTGTGTGTAAACAGAATATCTTAAAAACGGAACATCGTATGAAGTTGAAACTTAAGTTAGATACCACTAAAGGACCTGACACAAAAATTTTTATAAATATCAGTCAACCGTAAGTAGTGTCAAAATTAGTGTCATTTTTCATTTTTTTGCAATTTTCTCAAAAACTGGTCCTATGATTTTTTTTAAAAATCGCCTCGTATACTACATTTTTTATGTGGTAGTCTACATAATACGGTAAGCGCCATGTCTGCTAAAATTTTTGTGGAGGTTGTGCTCTAGTAGGAAAAATTGTTTTTTTTTTAAGATTGCGGCTTAAATATGCATTTTAGTGCAAAAATGTATGTAATAAAAGTTGTGGTTAATTTAAAAACCTAAAACTTTTATTTCAAATGTTTATTTTTTTTATAATGTTTAGTTCAGTGGTAACTAGTGATTTTCTTGTTTTTTTTTTTCATGAAAATGTGTAAAAAAATCGATTTTTTGTAAGATTTCAGTGTTAGTATGCATTTTACAACAAAAGTGTACATGATAAAATTTATAGGAAATTAAAAAGATCTAACAACTTTTATTTAAAGCATTAAATTTTATTGAGCCAAACTAAGGTTGGTTTTCATTTTGCATCATTCATTCATGATTAAAATTAGGTTGTGTTTTTTGTTTATTTTTAATGTTTTATTAGTAATGTTAGGTTATATTGCTAATTATTTGCATTGGCAAGAGAAAGTTGTGTGAGTGTTTCACACCAGATTTTTTTCATTTTGTTTTAAGCTTTAATGGTAACATATTAAATTTCAAATAAGATTTTTATTGTATCCTGCAATTTATATATTCAGTATTTAGTGAATTTTTATTTCTGACATGAACCGAAGAGGTTATTTGTGGCTTTGTTTCGATTATTAAAATGACAGCCAGTTCAGGGTGTATAACAGTTAATGTGATAAACTAACAGAGTTTGTTTGTAGCATTTTGTTTTAAACTATGTAAATATTTTTTTTCATTTATTTATTTAGTCGCATTAACTGCTTGGTCATTAGCGACTACGTGGATTATGTAACATTAACTGTGAGATTTCACGTGTAAAGATTTCCCGACCCTGTTCGGGATTCGAACTCAGGACCTCCGCGTGGCAGGCCAATGCAATAACCACTACGCTACAGAGGCAGCCTAGTGTAAAATTAATATCTTCTAACAACTTTCTATCAAATCATTAATTTGTTATAGTTGATAGAAGATATTTCATACAGTATGAATTACTTTGTCAAAGTGTGCCTGTAGGTTGTACACTTTAGAAAAAATTCTGAGATTTGTGTTGGGTCTAATAAGGGAGCTTACGAGAACGAATGGTGGTAAGGAATGCGCATAGTGCTGCACGTAGTGTATGTGTAGCAGTCATATTGTAGTAGAATTTTATGGATTAAGATAAGAACAGATATTTGTGTTTTATTTTGTTGTACTTTATTTCAGCCATTAATAACCCGTTCCATTTATAGTTTCTTAGGTAAAATATTTTAAGGAAGTTATTTATTATAGGTATTTAATTTTATAATTTTTAATGTGACCATTTCAGGAGCGTGGAGTTTTAAATTATGTGCACTCGATTTGCTAATCCAGGGCTACAAAACTGGTTCTGTTTCTTATTACATGGTCAGCCAATTATATGACTGAACCATTTAAGAATAGCAGATAAAGGTATAAAAGACACTAGTCAAACACATACTTGATAGACCAGTTATCTCCTCTGTGAGTAACGAATTTAATTTTATAGCCAGACACTGTGGTTAAAAGTAAATGCTTTTCAGAGGCCCTGGCATACTTTTCCACTCTGTGAGGAAGGCAGTGGTAAAGCACCTCTATCCTTGTTTATTTACTTAGTGAAGCTTCTAGAGGTTCAAACCAACCTTTCGGCTGATGACCTAAACACAATTTATTATTATGACCATAACATTTATATTACGGCCGTAATTGGTGCGAAGTGACTAATGAAACTACACCTTTTACTTTCTCTTGCCAATATGAATATATAGGAAGGAAAGTATTGTTTTCATGTCGATTTTTCGAAATTGAGTTTTTACCGGATCTACACGTTTTCAGACCCCCCTGAACCCAAAAAAACATGTTTTTAGCGATTGGTCTGTGTGTGTGAACAGAATATCTCAACAACGAAACATCGTACGAACTTGAAACTTAAGTTACATACCACTACCGGACCTGACGCAAACATTTTCATCAAAATCGGTCAACCGTAAGTGGTAGTTTATTCGTGTAATTTTTCACTTTTTTGCGATTTTTCAAAAACGGCTCCTACAGCGATATTTTTTAAAATCGGCTAAATTTTTTATGTTCTACAAGATAGGGGTGGCGCCATGTTTGCTGAAATTCTTGGTGAGCCTGTTTCCACATAAAAAAGTTGTTTTCTTAAGATTCCGGCTTTAATATGCATTTTAGCGCAAAAATTTATAAAATAAAAAAGTAGAGAATTTAAAATCCTACAACTTTTATTTCATACATTTTTTTGTATAACGCTTAGTTTAACGGTAATTAGCGATTTTCTGTTTTTTCTCACGAAAACGTGTGAAAATTGATTTTATTAATATTTCGGCTTTAGTATGCATTTTACGACAAAAGTATATATAATAAAATTTATAGGAAATTAAAAGATCTACAACTTTTATTTAGAGTATTTTTCTCTACAGAGCCTAATTTATCGTGAAAGAGTGATTTTCCGTATTTTTAAGCCAAATTTGAGGTTAATTTTCATTTTGCATCTTTCACTCATGATTAAAATTAGATTATGTTTTTTGAGGTTAGTTTTTTGTTTATGTCTAATGTTTTATTACTAATGTTAGGTGATATTGTTCATTATTTACATTGGCAAGGGATTGTAGTGTGAGTGTTTCACACCAGATTTTTCTGAAATTTTACCCTGATGAGACTTTTTCAGTTTATAACCATATTATTCTATGATTTTATTGAACAGTCATGATTAATAAAACAGATTTAGTCTCATTTACTGTTGTCAGTGATGTTCGACAGTTTCAAGATTACAGGAATATGGAAGCTTGTTCTCCAAAAATGAATTGTGTAAGATAAAAAGCTTAAGTATAATGATCTCTTGCCTTTGGACCTATATTCGTTGCATATATCATTTTTTATTTATTAATGAATTTGTTTATACAGGGTGATTCACGAAGATATGCAGAAACTTTGGAAGCTCATTGTACATGTAAAAATAATGAAAAAAGTTTATATAAACATGGGTTCGGAAATGCTTCGTTACAGAGTTACGGCTAGCGAAAGATTTCGCCCGGATTTCAGCTCACCAGGTGAAATGAGGTCTTCCTGAAATTCTGGTAAGGTAGATTAAGGGACGAATTCAATCGTTTCTTTTGGTTTTTGACCTGATAAATTGAATAAAACAGGTCCCAGAACTGTAAGTTAACTAGTTTTTGAGAAAACCAGTGTCAAATCCATAAAAATAGAGTGAAAAACCACATTTTTTCATCTTTGGACAACAATTTATTTCATCAAGAAATAGATAAAAATTTTGAATAAACCTTGTAGAAAATTTTATTCTCAACAAAACGGTGTAAATAAAGTACACCGAAAGCAAATAGATGTTTGATTAAATGAATTTTTATTTATAACAGCATAAAGTAAAATTAACCGGAAAAACATTAATCTAAACCTATTCAACCAAATTAAAGTAAATTTTCAAAAGTCTCTGCCGACTTCAATGCATTTTTCTACTCGTTTAAGGACAGCTCTTGTTGCTTTCCGTAGTTCAACACGCCCTTTCCTTTAAAAGTGTAAAAGCTTCATTAATACGTCTAAGTATTAATGTTATTTTTATAAATTATTTTTCACTCCATTTTTTGCATTTGACACTGGTTTTCTCAAAAAATTTGTTAACTTACGGTTCTGGGACCTGTTTTATTCAATTTATCAGGTCAAAAACCATAAGAAACGATTGAATTCGCCCCTTAATCTATCTTACCAGAATTTCAGGAAGACCTCATTTCACCTGGTGAGTTGAAATCCGGGTGAAATCTTTCGCTAGCTGTAACTCGCTAACGATGCATTTCTGGACCCATGTTTATATAAACCTTTTTATTACTTTTACATGTACAATGAGCTCCCAAAGTTTCTGCATATCTTCGTGAATCACCCTGTATAGGATCTCACATAAATCTATAAGGATATATATTAAAAACATTAGTTACTGCTGTCTACTTTAGAATGTTTATTTGTATTAAAATTTTACTCTCTTAAAGAATCATTCTGAAATTATTAATTTCCGAAACAAAAAAAATACAACATAAAAATCACTTTTGTGTTTTACTTAAGATAAATTTTGCTAAATTGAGGAGTTTGATGGAAAAAGGACCTATCAATATGACATATTGAGAAAATGATACTTTAATCATTTTGTTATAAATATTGTGATACCTTGCAATAGAAGTAGGCGAACAGATATATATATCTATACAAAATTTGAATTTTTTACTACTGTGAAACTTACACAAAATTATAATACAGAATACACAACAGAAATTTTAAACTACTTACTATTACGTTAATTAGTTAAATTACAACTATTTAATTAGTTTACAACATTACCTTATTGACTGCCTACAAGTTAACGAATTTTCCTGCCTTGACATGACATTTTAAATATCGTCGTCGCATCTGTTAGAAAAATCATAGAGATATGAAACTTTGTACAAATACAGAGAACATCATGGCAGACTCAATAAACACTTTGACGGAAAAGGGGCCTATAGTATGTTAGGTTCCTTTTTACATCAAACTCCTCAATTTAGTTTGACAATTTTATTAAAGTACATTTTATCTTATATACTGAAATTATTTAAGTAAATTGTTATTAAACAATAAACTGTAGAGTTTGTCAAAGTTATGTATGTGTAGCTTTCGCGCAGGCAAGAAGAATACACATGCCAGGTGGAGAGTATATTAGGGTGGTTTGCTGTGCTTCTGAGATAGGAGGGGGGAACATATACTGCCCGTTAAGAAGTACCAGACTGCTGTTACGTCATAACACTGTACTAATCATCTCATTGCTTTTCAATGGGCAGTAGGCTGCCTAGTGCGTGACATACGTGGGTGTTGTTTTGACTGTTCGCTGTAGGCAGCGACACAGAATATATGTAGTTTGGATAGTACCCTTGACTACTATAAACATAATACAAGTAAAACGTTACTACTACTAATGCAATCTCTCACAGTAGTAGTGACGTAATGCATACTTCTCAGCTGCACAAAGCTTGGGAACAGGCAGTACTCACTACCACCTCACTACGTATGATCACAGAATGAACTAAAAAGAGTAAATTGTACGACATTCGTATAACCGCAACTTAGGGTTATTCACAACCCTCAAGACAACGGCGGACGTACTATGAAACACGTGTTACCCGACAAGGACAAAAAAGTTCTAAGAATGATTATCAAAGTGAATAATGTATTTAGATTATTATTAGTCATATGATGTAGAAAATATGCGATTTTTTAAAGTTTTTCAAACGAGGAAAAATATGACTCGCTAAGTCCGAGTCTTTCTAGTTATAAGCGGGTATGTACCCGTATGTTTAACATTAAATCAACCAATTCATTTAAATTTACTCATTGAACCCGAGTTCTCGTTATAACAAGGTTCGACTGAACTGAAAAAAATTGGTGTGAAACACACACAACTTTCTCTTGCCAATGCAAATAATGACCAATATAACCTAACATTAGTAATAAAACATTAGAAATAAACAAAAAACATAACCTTATTAATCATGAGTGAAAGACGCAATACGAAAATCAACCTCTGTTCGGCTTAAAAAGCCTCTCAGCTGCACAAAGCTTGGGGACGGGCAGTATATGCACTGCTCATAGTAGAACTACAGCTCCATTGCAGACAAATGGATGCCATCTCGTAGCCAATGTATGTTAGCCTTTCTTTAAATGTTATTTTTTATTGTTATTAGAGTTTAATTTTTCATTTCTATTTATTTTTTTCTATAAAAATGTATATTTATTTATACTATGCAATGTATCAATTTATACAAATACTTTGAAATACCAATTCAAGTTAATTTATTCTAAAGACTCAATTCCGTCCTATTTTATCTGCATTTTCCCGTTCTTCCTTGCTTTACCCTGAATCTTTGTCGCTATCATTAGTAATTATGAACCTCTCCAGTTGCATATCAATACCCCTGTCAGCATCATAATACGTATCTTCCACCTTTCATTCCCATTATCTCCATTTTTTTTTTTTTTTTTGGTTAGTATTCTCCTTAAAGTGTGAACTGATATTCCTCAAAGTTTAGCACCGCGCTCCTGAATTTCCTTTCATTCATACGTATTCCAATATCAAGAATTAAAAAATTGATTCTGATGCCAAAAATACCCACTAATAAAATAAAACTGTAGTAATAATTTAACTGAAAATCAGAGAAAAATAGAAATTGCATGTAACTGTTAAATTTTAATCTTTCTATAAAAATTACAAGTCTATATTGTAAATTTATCATGGAAAAATGTGTTGCACTTACCAAAACTGATAAGAATAATTATAAAAAAATAGTAGAAAATGACTGTAGTTACACAAAGAAACACGGATGCAGAAAGCTTAATAAAAAAATGTTGGTCACTTATGTTGCACACATAAGTGAACCAACCTTTCTTTCGGGCATAATTTAGCAAACTAGTACACAATGAGTTATGCATTGAATGCGTTAACTTCTTGTTAAAGGATTTAAAAAATTCTTTTAAATGAGGAAAATAAAAAGTGATTTTCGTGTTTCAACACTGCTGTTAAATTCATTTGAAAGTTATAGAAATAAATAATTTTGTACAAACTAATTTTTACCTTTTCTTAAGAACACATTTTGCCTTTAAAGTAAGCATTTGATTGAGGTTTTCATATGTTTTCCTTCAAAATTTTCTACTTCAAAGCACTTCTGACGTGTCATGTATAATGTATTTTATTTAAGCGACAATAAAGTTATTTTATTTAGCATCAGACAAAAAAGTGGTTTTTAATTTTTTTTTAAATGCTTCTTAGATAAAAATATAAAAGTTACCAAAATTTACTCCGTGAGGTAGTAGTTTAATTTTTAAAAAAATCCTGCTATATTTCCTCTTTTATTATCAATTTGCATAATAATAGTCAATTAAGTTGTAGGTTTAATGAATTAATTAATTTACTACTAGAACTACTGTTTACAGCTATTACTTAAATTATTCGTACTGGAAATTTCTTTCAACGTGCGGCCTACGCTCAGAAAAGTAAATTAAATTATTTAATTAAACCTACAACTTAATTGACTATTATTATGCAAGTTAATAATAAAAGGGGAAATATAGCAGTATTTTTTTCTCAAAAAGTTATGGTTTTGAAAAGTAAAAAAAATAAGATACCTCACAGAATAAATTTCTTTAACTTTATTCTTTATTTGGAACTGTACAAAAAGTGCAGGACCAAAATGTTGAACAAGCAATGAGAAATACAAAATAACATGACAACTTTTACTATTCTCAAAAATGGTTAACAAAAAAAATATATTTTAAACATACTTTTATGAGAAATCACATGGAAACAACAAATATTTTCGTTAATGGCGTCCAGGAGACTCCGGATGAAGTATAGGACTTGTCAAGACTGCAGAACAGGTATGGTATTAATGTTACACATTGAAAAAAATGAACATATAATTTTGAAGAATAACCTTTCTTTCTTGTTATATCAAAAGGTCTTCAATAAATAAAATCAATTGGCTTTCTGTGAATGTATCTGGAACTAACAGATTTTGATGTATAGATAGATAGTTTAGCAGTGTATATTGCAAATTAAATATGTAAGTAATTTTTAAAGTATTTAGATTGGAAGGTTAGAATCTTTCTTAAATTGGTTTTGCAGCTAAAAAGTTGTATTAGACACGTTCATATGAGCACTAGAAAGCTTTGGTATATAGTAATTTTGTACTCATGATTTACGAATCAATCTATAAAGCTTTTAAACAACAGAACAAAAAAAGAAGAAATTACGTAATTGTTTGAAAAAGTACATTATAAGCGCTATGTATCGAAGAACTACAGTGTAAAAGTGCATATCGCTATCTATTAAATATCGTTGGAACTACAGTTGTAAAAAAGTGCATTCTCACGCCATCTAGCGGATGACGGTAAAACTAACATTCTTTAAAAACACGATCTACTTTAGAATTCTAACAATTTAAAGGTAGTCGGCAAAATACACTACTAGAAGGAACAAACGCAGTAGTAGCATAGTAGTGATGTTCATCATACGACGAAATGCCCCACCCTCACAAGCCCCCGAATCGGTACATTTCTTAAATACCTTTTTCTTGACCAGGTGTACCAATTTTAATTAATAAAATTACCTACGTTTTCCTATACTCTTGTTTATTTCGATAGTACTATTAGAAAATCAGTTTCTAATTTGTATTTTTTATACCGGTAGATTGCGTGGTCATCCACATCTTAATACATTATTTTAATCGAATGAAATACACACCGTAAGTACTTTAGGCAAACATGTCAATATTTAAAAGCACTGCCGTCCTCAAAATTTTACATTTTAAAAATCTTTGTGCGTACTGGTCGGAAATATTGTTAATCTTCGAAGTTCGATTTAAAAATAATAATGTTAAAAACATTAATATTCTTATTTAAAAACGATTGATTTTTTTTATGGAACACAAGTTAACCTCTTCTGATAAGCGTTCGGGAAGTTTTATTCACCATGAAAGTTCTATCTCGTGATTTGCCGGCCGTGTTGGTGTAGTTGGTAACGTGCTCACCTCCCGTCATGCGGTCTTGGGTTCGTATTCCATTCAGGCACGGCATATTTTCATACGTTACAAAAATCACTTCATAGTAATTGCAGAACTGTCGGACGTTAAAAAATAAAATAAAAATATCTCGTGATTCATTTTGTACTCGTTCTTCATCGGATAGCCGTATCGTTATGAACGAGCGGCCGTACTTCAGTATATGATTCCCCATGCTAATGGCGTATCTTTAAGACCGATTTTCTCATATTTACTATTTAAGCTACAGAGTTGAAATTTCTGGATATTATTCTTCATATTTTGTAGATGTTATAGTACTAGAATAACAAATTTATATTTACCATTTTAAAAAAATGAAACATTTTTTCTTTTAGGTGACAAATTTTCACACTTTTTTCAGCAGGAAATATTATTTTTATTTGGATCAATTTTTGAGAAATCCTAATAATTTTAGTAGGTACTATAACATCTAATTAGTAGAATAATTGGTTAAAATTTCAGCTCAGTAGCTTAGTTTCTGAGAAAACGGGTCACCTGTATAAAAAAGGCATTTCCAGGAATAAGCATTTAAATGATTGTTAAAGGAAAATTAAAACAAAACACACAATTAAAAAAAAAATACTTACAATTTATTTTTTACAATTATGAACAACTATGATGTAGGTGGTGATGATGAGGATGAAAATGGTTACATTATTTTTTTAAATTTTAAAATAATTTTTATGAAAATATAAATAACAAAGAACAATATATAAATATATAATACGAGAAGAGCACAATAATATAAATTAAACGGTACAATACTAATACAAAAAAAACTTATTTTGAAAAATAAATTTATGTAAGTTATGGTACAAAAATTTTAATTCTTTTTTTTTTTATTATTTACTGCTTTTACGAAATATTTTTCCATTTGATGATGCAAGTTTTTCGTGAAAGAAATCACGACTGAACCTGCTCAGAAAAAGTACTCTACAAATTATTAGAATATTTTCAATGTATCCATTCTATAAATTCTGTGGAATAGCAGGTATTAATTTAATAAGAAAAAAATATACAATCATAATAATCCTTATACCGAAATTGAAAAAAACTGCAGATTTGGTCATAACATTCTATTTAAAATAAACAATTCCAGAACAATTAATTATTTCCAAGTAATTTAAGTTTAGAGTAACATATTTAAACAAGAAAGTAATATCACAGGAATCGAGCACAACATCAAAAGGGACTTGTAAGCACTGTTACATAACTAAAAATAAGCAGGAGCGAATGTTATACTGTACCACAACATGATGGAATGGAAATAACCTCCCATTATTGAAAATAAGAATAATAAATTTGTATAAACATGCACAAAATAGTATTATCAAGTAGTTTTGTAGTTTGATTCAAAATTTCTTTTTTAAATTATGTGGTAAAATGACTTGACTGATCTATTTGTATAACACCTAGCTGGTTTCTGACATAATATGTCATTTAGAATAATGTTACTGTTGTATAATATATGACAGGAGTTTTTGTCAGGTGTTATTTTGTTTTTCACTATTATTTACAATGTTAGTAATCGCTATCAAAGCAGTTAATAAATATTATCACAGACATAAAATGAATGGTTATGACTGTCATAACAAACAGTTCTGTTGTATTTATATCCACTCATAATTAGTAATTTTAGTAATATATGTTAAGTAAATAGATTGATTGGGAAGGTAACACATATGCTATATTAATAAAAAAACGACATTAACAACCTGATGACCTTCATTAAAGTTTTACTTTAATTTTGAATTAAAAGTTTGACGGTTGGGAATAGTTAAGTTTGAATTATACTGATGAACCGAAAAACAGATAAAATTTGAAAGAAGTTGATAACATGTTTTTCTGCAAATTTTTTTAAGTTTTTACTATCTATTTTTAACACACATCTGTAGTGTGTCGTAATAGGTAACATAATATGTTTCAGTAAACAACAAAATTGATAAAAATAACATCACTTTGTTAAAATATGAAACCAATAAGGGAGTAATAATGTATTTTTTGAGACGTAAACATCTTATAGAGATTTTAAAAAGGAATCCCACACGAAAAATACAAACCCTATAAACTCCTTATTAGAAAAATTAATCTCCATTATAGAATGTACATATGAAAGTCATGAAGAGCAGAAGAAAATGCTGTTTTTTTTTAAACTTACATTAAAGAAACTGTGGGTGTTTACACATTCCACCTCATTTGAAAAAGTTAAAACTGGCTTGAATAGTTACAATGACAGTAGGGCATTGAAATTAGCCCCATCCAACAATAATACTTTTGCATTGTTACAAAAAATATTTTATTGAAAAATTACACATTATTCAGTATGCAAGTAAAAATTGATTTGGTAATACCTACAATATAATTTTTTTTCACCTTTAGACGTTGAATTTTTCAAAATCCTTCCTTAACGAGCACCTGTGACCTAAATGGAATATGCATATATTTCAATAACCAACGCCTTATAGTTCAGGTAATTTAGTTCAAATGAACATTAGATTTAAACCAGTTACAATTAATTATAACTACACATAAGATAATACTATCTTGTTAATATAAAAATTTTAATCTTTGATTACAATAAGGAAAAAAAATCAGAGAAAATACTATTAATTTTTTATAGGACATTCTAATTCAAAAATTATCATTGGCCACCTCCGTGGCGTAGTGGATAGCGCACTAGCCTACTAAGCGGAGGTCCCGCGTTCGATTCCTGGCAATGGTCTGGAAATTATTACATGCCAAAACACATCGTTACAGTTTCTTAACCCACCGTAGTCGCTAATAACCAAGCTGTTAATGCGACTTTAAATTAAAAATAATAAAAAAATTATCATTAAATTATATTAACAAACATGGAGGAAGAAAGTTCTAGAGAAAAAACCACATAAAAAAAATAATCCAAGTGAACAAAACTATAGTATAATATCTGTCAGTGTTTTTTTTTATACTTGGAGGAAAATCAAAACCATGTTAAACCCTAACCTTTTGAAACATTGATACAAATTACGAACATTTTTGTTAAAATAATATAATAATTGATACCACTATCAGTCTAGAAATATACTTTGGTTATTAAATAAATTTATCTAATTGAGGTGCAATAACCTGAGATGTAATTCAGTATACAGGTAAATTTACAATACTCTTCAATCAATGACAATCTAAATTGTAATAATATATTTTGATAACTTAACAATCTAGACTCATAAATTAATTAAAAATTTTGCAAATGTTACAATAGCAACACATGCTAATATTTTAAAAATAATATTCTATACTGAACCTGGATAATATGAACCGATAAAAGTTCAATGGTTAGTCGGATCATGAAAAATTCTAGTTACTAAGGCATCGATTTTATGATGTGTATTCTAAAGTCAAAATTAGTAATTTTTTTCTATATATTTTATTAGTTATTTTAAAAACTAAATTTTTTTCTAGGTTAAAGATTTTCTATAGAGAATGCATATTTCATCTAATAGAAGAATGCAAACTAAGTGAATAGATCGGGAACCAAAATCACAATTAAACATTGTTGACTATCATTCACAAATAGATTTTTGAAATGGCCACCTCCGTAGTGTAGTGGTTAGTGGATTGGCCTGCCACAAGAAGAGGTCCCAAATTCAATTCCCTGCCAGGGTCTGGAAATTTTCACGTGTCAAATTCCACAGTTAATGTTACATACTCCACTGTAGTCGCTAATGACCAAGCAGTTGATGCGACTTTATTTAACCCTTCCGCTGCCAGACTGCCTGTACCTACTAGTCCAAAGATGGCAAGCTAAAATCCCGTTATTTAACCAGCTAATTTTAAAAAATTGTTAAAAATTTCAGAATTGACCCAAGAGAGAGCCTTTAGTATCATTTTTTACTTTGAATTCTGCTCTTTCTGTTCATATAAGTAGTATTGGAAAAAAGTTTAAATAGTTTCAATAAATGTGTTAAAAAAAATTTGAACTGTAAATAAAAATGTTTTATTTCCTTAAGTGTTGGGAGAAGTCTTTTAATATTTTTTGTTTTTTTTCCATTTATAACAAAAGAAATGGCTTTCTTTTCTTTTAAAACTGCAACATAATAATTATCCATACCGTAACAAAATCATACGAAAGTCACAATGAGAACAGCTGTAACCAAAACAAACATTGCTGTTGGTGTACTGGAAACTATCGATATTTGTAAGAATCGAAACAATCAATATGTTCGACTAATACACAGTACATCGTTAGATAGCTGCGTATACTACTATGCTTTAAAATATGAACGCGACCTATTGAGAAATATTTAAAATATAGTGCATTATACGAAGAGCCGACGTCATCAGATCTTGGCAGTCTTTCGTAAAAATTCAAAAAATTTGAAATGCAAAAATTCGGCTTTTTGGCTTGGTAAGGGTTAAATAAATAATTTTAAAAAAACTGAAATGCATTCTGTTAACCATTAATATAAATTACAGTATAAATTTAATTTGTACTGTAATTGTTGACTATAGTAATACAAATCGATTCTTGGAAAAGGAAAGTTGAAACTTTGCAATAAATGTTGATTTATAATCAAAACTTCAAAGCAATATAATAAACAGAACATACTTTTAACAGATTTACTAAATAAAATCACAACGCAAATATGTTTTACATTCTACGTCCTCATTTCAAATTTGGATTACACAGTATCTTAAACAAATAAGGTTCATATTATCCAGGCTTTTTTAAACACAATGATAAAAGTATAAAAGAACTGATTTTTAATCTATTGAATTAAAATACTTTTTTTTAAAAATATGGAATTTATACACTCATACTTCATAGACTAAGAAATATTAACAAAAACATATCAAACAATTTATTACATTAGTTGTAATTTCGAACATAAATTTAAATAATCTCTCACAATATGGTTAGTTAATTAAAAATTATTTTTAGTACATGTTTAAAAAAATGACTACTATTAATAAATTCAATATAAAATTCTACAACATACAAAATTAACAGTAAAATAAGAAAACAAAAAAGCAAACATAAAAAATTGAACTTTCTAGAACTTTTAGGTTATAAAAAACGGTAGGAAATAAAATTACAATGTGAGGAACAAAATAATGGGTAAAAAATAAAAGAGCTAACTGTTAAGTTGTAAAATAAAAGAAAACTTTTAAAAAAAATATATAGTGGATAGTGAGCTAAGCTACAAAATGAAGGATTTTGCTAAAAGTTTACAGCTATCATTAATAAATTTAACATGAAATTCTGTAATATACAAAATTTGCAATAAAATAAGAATAAAAAGCAAAATAATTATAAAAAAAAACATAATTGTGGATAGCGAGAAATACTACGAAGTGGAGAGGTCCTGGGTTTGATTTGTACCTACGATTCCATAACCCACAATAGTTACTTAAGACCAAACTGTACAAACAACTAAAACCAAACAGTGAGAGTTACAATAATTAATACTGCAAAGTACTTGATTAAAAACATTTAACATAAAAATATACAAGATCACTTTAACAAAACTTATATGTTCAAAATTGCGTCTGCTCATAAAATAAAATTATTACATAATATTTTTTTACAATAATTTACCACTTCATGGTTTTACATAGTTTTATGCTATTTAAATTAATAATAAAACATACAATTGATTAGCAAATTATAACTTTAAATCTGGATTTATTGTATAACAGTAAATTCTATTTCAACAAAAAAAATATCATTGAACTGTATCTGTACAATTCATTAAAATTACCAATGAGGTAAAACAAATTGATGACATTTAGTACAGTCTATTGTTACAAACTCAAAGTCTTTAAGTACTAAATCTATGTGATAGCGCTCATCATTATGGAGAGTTTAACGAATATCATAATCATGTTTTCATTGCTAATGTAAGTTCTTATTGCATACTTTACTATTGGTTTTAATCCCTTAAAAGTTAGCGACAAAATATTACATCAGAGGCATTGTACTTGATAAGTGCCAATGACGGAATATTACGTTTCTATCAAAACACTAACTTATTTTTGCTTTGGAATGTAATATTTTGTCGCCTACAGCTGGTAACGCGTACCAGTATTTTTTAGTTCTGTTTTCGTTCGTTGGACTCTAGAAGCACTTTTGTTTAATAATGTCAATCTTTCCATATTCAATGACAGCTCCTAGGAAATTACAGTTATTACAGTCGTACGACCTAACTAATGCTGTCTGTTGTTTTCCGCGTGGTTGTGTTAGTTTTATTTTTTGTTTTATTAATGTTAAAATAATTGCAATAATAGTAAAAACTATTACTAAAATTACAAAAAGAACTAAAATTAACTGTTCAAAAGAACAGTTAATTTTCTGAACTATACTTATACAAGTGTCATATAATAAAAAATATTCAGTGGGAAAAATTAAGCAAAATAACATTACTTGGTGTTTTAAAAATCAACCGTTAAGGGGGTAATTAACACACACTGCTAATCAAGACTGTATCACTATAATTAAATTATTTTGAGACTTAAATTCCAAGCACTGTCAATATTTCATGAAAATACTAAATATTTTTTGAATGCTGAAACCTGACAAAGAATGTAAATCATATGAGAATGTAGTTATTCTGTACAGGTCAAATTTTTATAATTATTTAACAATAATATTGTCAATCGATTTTATAAATTATGGTACAAATAATATAATAACATTTTTTAAATATACACAAATAAAGAAAATTAGCTAATTCAGAAGTGAATTAACATAAAATAATCTATTCTTAGAAGAAGTTCTGTATTTAATTAACTCAATCCTTAACCCATTGGCATGTAATGACAGCAAAACACTGTCCACCATATTTGTGCCGTTGTATACAATGAATGTAGAACTTGTTGAAAGAATAGGTAATGGATATATTTTATGCGGAACTGTGTGTACACGTAGAGCAAGAGTTGTGCCAGTTCGAATTGTCCACAGAATACACTGGTAAACCAGCTTCTAGTAATCAAATCCATACAAAAGTAACTACCTTTACTAGGATTTGAACCACGGAAAATTTTTCTCTGAAAATCAGCTGTTAAACAGCTGACATCCGAAGACACTTTAACCACTAGACCAGTTGATCAGTGGATTAATTTAATTTATGTACATAAATATATATTGTATATAGTTACTTCAACATCATATTACATATTTTAAAATTGTTTAAAACATAGAAACAGACATATCCATTTCCCATCCTCCAAAATCAAATTTATATATTATTATAAAAGATTAAACATTAGACTAAGTTAATATACCATACAATTAACTTATCATATTGCTATTGTATATTTACAAAAATTAACACTAGTATGATATTCCCGGAAGACAATATATGCATAAACTGCTTGGTTGATTGGCTGTCAAATATCTTACATAATTACTATTATACTGATTACCATTACATTTTCATACTGATTTGAAAACTAAAAATGAAGCTTAAGGGGACATTGATGCAATCACACATCTAACACATAGTAAGTTTTACAAACAAAAGAATAGTTAAAATGTTAACAAAAGTTATTATATAGCTGGTCCTGGTTGGTATTAACCAAAACAATAGAACTTGCTGTCATTTCACAAAATTTTTGATAAAATTAACTTAAAACACATTTCAGCCAATACGAGATCATCTTCGGAATAAAAAATAAATTTAAAATACTGATGACCATCTAATGGGTTTCCCATTTATACAAATACTTTTTATATTTTCTTCAATATAAAAATCAAGATAAATGCACACCATAAATCCTAAATAAACTGTCCTCAAATATCCATTTTACCATTAAATTGATGGACAGTGGTAAAAAAGAATTCAAAACCACCAAAAACCATCTCAACAGTAAAATACTGGAAACTAAAACCGCTCTTAAGATCAGAAAATTTGTACCATGTAGAACTATTACCTACTCAATTTAACAAACAATTTGTATAAGCTTCAGATCATCCAAATCATTACGAAGTCATATTTTTTGTTAAATTGAGTATAGTACATACAGTGCTATAAAGTACAGATTTTCTAGTGAGAAAAGTTATTAATAGTTCTGGTATGAAGTTTTACACAGTTTTTCTTTGTTTTACAAGAACATATCTTAAGTTAACTGGAACCTCGTAGATCCAAACCCCAAGAATCAGAAATTTTGGATAGTCCAAACATCATTTTTTTAAGTTTCTAAAAAATATTTATTAACAAAATGAACGAAAAATAACAATTACAAATTAGAAACAAAGCTAACGTTTAATCCTATCTAACTTAATCCTAATTTTTAATCCTAATCTAACGTTTAAGGATTATTCAGATGGAAAAAATGTTGAGATAATCATCAGTATAATTTTAAAATCTATTTTTCCTTATGACGATCACCTTGTAGAGACCAAAATGCGTTAGGGTTAATTTTAATGACAGGGCAGTAAGTTTTGTTTGTTTTGGATAGTGATTTAAACGAATACATTCTTGTTTCTTTGAAGATTGTTAATAGAATATACTGTTATACAAGAATAAAATTCCAGATTTTTTTAATAAAATTAAAATTTTCAACTTATTTAAAAACAAGAAAACGTTTTAAACGAGAAATACACTAGATTTAAAAAATGAAACATTGACGATATTAAATTACAATACATTATAAAAATAAACTCATTAATTAAAAAATTAAGTTAATACATAGTTACACACTAATATTAATTTAATATTAAATATGATTTATCCATAGTAACAACAATAATGGCGATGATAATGATGATGGTGATGATGATGATACAGGACTGAAGCGATAACATGATTATTCAAAATATAAATTACTTATGTTTTTTTTCTTTTTAAAATATTATACTATAAGAAAGTATTTATTATCTACGAGTAAGAGAGAAAGAAAATGTTCATGCATTTTAAAAATGCACATAATGTAATTTTTTGTTGTTTCATAAGTAATGAACGATCAACATATATTTTTGTTTTTCATGCACGCTGTACTTGATTTTTAAATTATTTTTTTTTATTAAAGTGCACCACTACCGAACACTGGACACAATATTTAAATTAATTATTGAATAATTAAAAATAAAAGTAATAATAATAATTTTTTTGCATACACAATCATATAGTACAATTATTTCTTTTTACATCGTTCTGTAACAACATTGTATTTTTTTTTATTTTTAAACTTTTACGTAGCAACATATATAATTTTACTTATTTACAATACAGTGTAGAAAGTCTATATGCTACATGTTTGTACGTTAAATTTCTATATTTATATATAATATTCAATTTTTTTAAATTTTTTTTAATATGAAGTTTCATAATAGATTATATAATTTTTTTGACGAAAATTTTTGAAAATTTTCTTATCCGTTTTCAAATTTTCTTTTTATCTTGTTCAAAAACTATACAATGGCAATAATACAAATTTTTTGTGTTAGTTTTGTCCATTGTCGATATTATTTCTGTATCGTCACAGCATATTTTTTTTTGGAGATCTACGCGGCTGGTCGACATTTGATGAGGACTGATGTTCCTGAAAGAGATACAAAAAATAAATTGTCTATTTCATGTGAAGATGAAACGTAAGTCCTCACAATACAAACAACAATATTGTGAACGATAAATATTAATTTTATCAATTATAGAATAACATCACCAGAAATCCAGATTGGCTTTCACAAGTTAAAAGCAGACGATAACCTTATATTGCATTTAATGGAAAACTGAGAATCCAGTACTTCTTTAAAAATAAATCTTTATAATGCAACCTGCACTTTGTGATGATCAATTCTTCTTCTTCTCTTCATAAGTTAGGTTTTTACCTGTTCTGGCACCCATTTTTCTTCAGTCTGACACCTCCTCCCACTGAATTGTATCTTCCGCTACACTAGGCAAACAGCTTTCTGGCATTCTATTTAAATAGCTGACCCATCGAGCACGATACAATTTTATTATTTCGTTGAGTGGAAAAATTCCCAATTCTTGCCTTACATCTTCATTTCTGATCCTGTTTATTTAGTCTTTTACAATCCTTGACAGACCTTAAGAATTTCCTTTCTGCAGTTTGCATCTTTCTTTCCTCCCTTTTCCTCATTACCCGTGCTTTACTGCTCTTATGTCAAGGCTGAAACTGCCACCGCCTTATAAAACTTCAACCTTGTTTCGAATCTTGTCTTTTGCCTCAGTGCCCTATGAATCGTCCCACATATCTTATTAAATTTAGATAGCTCATTTTTCACATCATACTCATCTTTCCTTTTTCCATGACCGAAAAATGTCGTCAATATAATATGTACAAAAAAGTTTAGGTGATAATCTAAATCGATACAGTGTAGAAAGTCTATATGCTACATGTTTGTACGTTAAATTTCTATATTTATATATAATATTCCCTGCTTAAGGCAGGGATGTCCATATAGTGATCCAATCAGTCAGTTTACCATTTATACTAAGTAAAACAGTGATCTCTGAGTACATAGATACATCTAATCATTGCTATTAAGTGGTGTGGGTATCTTCTTCTTTCTAGCACTATCTGTAATTTTGTGCGACTGGCATTATCGAATGATTGAACTGTAAAATTTGCATCCATGCAAGTTCACCCTTTTCTAAAACCTATTTACTCCTCTGCTATCATGCTATCAAACTATCTGTAATTAGTTTCAAACACTGATTAATGATCCTGGGTAAATTTTATAAGCCGAATCCACCAAACTTATGCCCCTGTAATTCTGGCATGATAGTCGATCTCCTTTCTCGAACAATGAGATGACTTTAGACGTTCACCATTCTTTGGGAATCTTATAACTTTTCCAGCACTGATTAAAGAAGTGCAATACTCTGAGGTGCAAGATTATTGGTAAAAATAATTTGATAAGGGGAAAATTATTGATAAAGAGTATGATTTTTAACCTCAACACTATTATTTTTATTTTAAAGTGAAAAAATGCTGTTATCGCATTTAATAAATACAGTAGGACCATGATTATCAGAGTTAAACTAACTTAATTATAACTGACTTTTGACTGTTGGCACAAGTCAACCATTTAGAATATGAATTATGACATGAAACAGTTATCAAAACCGCATCCTACAGTAAAATTCACTGTTACAGTTCTGCATTTATCTTACACATTGCTAGTTATTAAAACACAGTTGTTAAAATCTACAGTATTTTCTGTAAATAAGTTAAAACAGGAGTACATTAGGAGCATGCAACCTTTAATAACACAATACACCATACTACATTTCGAACCCAGTACACGAAATTTTAACAATACTATTATTTACGTACAATTATAGAAAAATTTAATAATCAAAGTGAGGGATTTTTAATTCTTCAAAGCCAATGATTACCAGAGAGTACATAAGTCAATGTTTCTTAAACAGCATTTTAAAATACATTTAATAAAAATATCACATTTCTCTAAGAAACAAACTTTACTACAAATCATTTTTTAATCATTTATTGTTAGGTAAACAAATGAAAAATAAATGATATGAAATTAAGCAATATTAAGAGTTAGAAAATCTCAAATTCTTACCATCTGTGCAGCAGCGTCTTCTTTTTCTCTTAAAGCAGTTAGTCGAGTCTTCGGTGGATTGTAAGGCATCTCGTCCAAACTTCCACGTCCTCCAGTTGCTGCAATAATAACAAAAATGATAATTTTATACTTGCAAATTTTAACATAATAAAATGTAATAAAACAGAAATTACACAGGTTAAACTGAAAACAAGGTTTGATTTGAGAACATAAAACTTCAGTTTCATTATGAACGCAAAAAGAAATATCACCAAGAGAATTTTACAGTATAAAATTGCCCACTTCTCTTTCAATACTACTTCTTTAAGACTGGAATTTCTAAAACAATAGCCCAGAGCACCCACCATTAAATTTAAATGATATTAAAATAAACACAAGGATCTCTAACATTTCAACTATCAGTTATGCTAAAAACGATCAAAAATAGCCACTATTTTTGAAGCAGCCTTTCTGCAGTTAAGATCTTTTGAATGGCATGCCTGTGTATACTTGTTTTTGCTCCAGTATGAGTACCGAAGCAAGCACATATATGCAGGGCGCAAAAGAAGGAACTCCAGAATTAGCCACTGCCATGGGCCCAGCATTAGTGGTAGTAGGTGGACCCGGGTTGTTTCATTGTGCAGGAACACTACTTCCATTTCATTGGGCACATGGCATGGGGACCGGTGAAGATCGTGCGTTCGTTATTGAAACTAATTTTAAAATGGCGATTCTGTAATCACAATGCAGCGATTATTTCATAGGCACTTCGGGATAAATCAGCACAGTGCAGCCCCTGACAGAAAAACCGTTTTAACATGGATTAGAAATTTTAAAGTCGTGGGTTCGGCTTTAAAAAATACACCGCCAGGTAGAACTCGCAGCACTTGAACTCCACAGAATGTTCAATTACTCCAACAAGCAAGTTACCCAATCTCCAAGACATCCAGCCCGTAGGCACACAGCCAGCTTGTGAATATCTGATCATAGTGGGAGAAGGATTTTACACCAAGACCTATATTTTCATCGGTACAAAATCATGGTTGTGCAGGAACTTAGTGAACGATACTGGGCCACAAGATATCCTGGAAAATGTTCCAAGAGATGTTGTGCTCTCAAGTGATTAAGTACATTTCATTTATCAGGATTAAAAATTAAAATAAATTCAACTAAATGGAAAACATAATTCTTTCTGATATTTAATAAAACGTTTTATTAGCCTTTCAAATTAAGGAGATATTTCTGCCACTTCCAGTATTAGTTTTTAATTTCCCACAGCAGGGGCATTTCCATATTTATTCGTTTTAATGCAAAGTTGTTACGTGCTGCTACGTTAGGGAAAATTAAGAAAAAATTCCAAAGATATAAAACTTTGAATTTTGTTACAACAAACTCTTTTACAACATGATCAAATGATTCCAGGTTTGTGTTTCTGTTGTGTTTATAAAAAACAGACTTTCTAACAGATGAATCACCATGTGTTAATTTTTTCATGCAAACTTTCTATCATTTTTACTACAATATTAGTGTTTACTATTTATTCTAACCAGAAAAGAACTTATATTAGTAATTTCATGAGTGTTTAAATAAACCTGCTCGTACAGTGGTACAGTGGTTTTTTTATGCTATTAAACCCACCACTTAAAGGTTACACACAAAGTTTTTCATCCATGGTCATTCAATTTTTTGAACAAATTATAACATTGCTAAACTATGTATCTTCAAAATGAAAAGTAGTTTATTTGGATAACATGATTCCAACTTTTTATAAATTTTAGTACAGAGTACTGAAATAATAATTTTAGAGATATAAATGAGTGATGAAAAATGCCAGACCTGACTGGGAATTGAACCTAGAACCCTGGTGCAGTCCACTGTGTAGAAGCCAGTTGTACTGACCACTACAGCAAGGGCCAACAGATGAACCACACAAACTACACAAATTTCTTGTAAATATTCTGCAATCGCAATTAGTTTTTTTACAGATTTTGATGTCTTATTAAGTATTCACTTGCAAGTGCTAGCCAAAAAGGGGTAGCAAAATCGCAGGGGGTTAGTCACATCATTGTAGTTATTACACTTCCACAGCTGAACATGCATGAATTTGTGTATAGGACGTTTCTTTGCACTGTGCTCATCACGCACATGTTGCGTGCAAAAAGTTTACTACATTTATTACCATTTCCTTCGTCAGCACAGCAAAAAAATTTTGTTCACAAGTGAAAGCGCTGAAGTAAATTTCATTAAAATATGGGAATAATAGGACCAATCATTGAAATAATAGCCAAACTATCTTAAAAAATCAAAAGGCTTTTTGTTGGCAACTCAAAAGGCATGCGGGCACAGAGAAAAAATGAAATATTTAAAATTAAATGCCAAAAACAATATTCTGACAAAACAATGGACAAAAACAGAAATCATACAGATAAAAGTTAATAACAGTTTCAACTACAATGTAAAACAATAAAAAATTAAAAGTAAAAACAAAAAATGACTAACACATTATTGTCCTACTTTTTGAAAGTTCTGAAATAAGGTTACCGAACTGAAAGTACGCCACTGAATTAATAAAGCGGAAAATTTCAGTCATAATTTTTATTATTAAGGTAAGGGCTTCAAACACGGGCTTGGCAGGGACATTTTTGTTTTTCTACAACAAAAAATCTAAAAAAATGACATGAATCACTGAATGGGTCAGCAGAGAACAGATAACAATTTCCAGATCTTTTTAAAGAATAATTTCATACAAAACTACAAAAACTTCTGTAAAATTGCACCACTTCTTCATGGAGACCAGAAGCTGATTAAGCAAGGCATCAGTGTGTTAAATATTTAAAAGACCGGGTTATAAAATACCGTTAATTTTATATCTTCTGGATTAATTGGGAATATGAAAAAAATAACAATGGGATCAAGTACAATGAAAGCTGAGATGAAACTTGACAAAAGACCCCTTATCCTTTAAAATACATAAATTAGAAATTGTTAACTGAATCAAAATAATATTTGTTCCATAAATTTTTTTGTTAAACATACCTTAACGTTGTAATCTTGGAAAAAACTGATTTTAATGTTGTTTTTAAAGAAAACTGCGAATTTCTGCTAACCAAGCACTAGACATAAAAACGTTTTAACAAAATTTTTTTATTTATTTTCAATTCTCGTTCATTTTAAATAAGCATTTTTGCTGTAAAATATACCTTAAGGCTATAATTTTGAAAAAAAATTAATAACAGCAAGAAGTCCCACTGCTTTTTCTGACATAACAGAATTTCACAAACTGGTAGGTTTTCCAAGAAAACCTTAGTTTCAAAGTATAAGTTCAATCACAGCTATAGTTCTTTGCTCCCACACACACTTCCAAAAATTTTGTACTTTTATCAAAAGGGTCACAAAAGATTACCAGTTAATCAATGCTGGCATTTCACAGGGAAGTGTGCTATGCCCTATTTTTTTACATGTACACCAGTAACCTGCTGGTAAGAGAGGAAGTGATTATTGGTATATTTCCTGATAGCTATATTAGCAACAGGTAACTCATTGGAGAAATCAACTGAACATTACAGCGAACAGTAGTTGGTTAGTACATGAACCAAAAAGTGGAAGATAACTTAATGAAAATAAATCTGTGCATGTGAACTTTACCAATAAAATAAAGCAATTACATTCCCATAAAGGTCAAAGGTAATAAAGTGCCTTTTGCCAACACAGCCAAATATCTTGAGATGACCCTACATGCAAATCTAAGGTGGAAGAAATACATGATACAGAAAAAATACAAATGGAAGAACTACAAATAAAGTTTAGAAATATGTATTAGCTGTTCAGTTGGACCTCCAAATTTCGAACGATCAATATATTGTTTCTCTATAAGCGAAAAGCTAAACTAGTATTATGACCATTTTTATTTTCTCTTGCCTATATGAATATATAGGAAGAAAAGTATTGTTTTCAAGTCAATTTTTCGAAATCGAGTTTTCACCAGATCTACACATTTTCAGACCCCCGAACCCAAAAAACATGTTTTTAGCAATTGGTCTGTGTGTGTGAACAGAATATCCCAAGAACAAAACATCGTACAAACTTGAAACTTAAGTAAGATACCACTAGAGGACCCGACACGAACATTTTCATCAAAATCGGTCAGCCGGAAGTGGTAGTTCGTTCGTATCATTTTTCACTTTTTTCAAATTTTCTCAAAAATGGCTCCAATTTTTTTTTAAATTGCCTCATATACTATTATATTTTATATGCTCGAAAAGATAGTGTAGGCGGCATGTTTGCTGAAATTCTTGGGGAGGTTGTTTTCTCGTAAAAAAAATTGTTTTTTTTAATATAAAGACTTTAATATTCATTTTAGGGCAAAAATGTATACAATAAAAGTTGTAGAGAATTAAAAAATCCTACAACTTTTTTTTCAAACATTTTTTTGTATAACGCTTAGTTTAGCAGTATTAGTGATTTTCTGTTTTTTTTTTTAGATTTCAGCCTTAGTATAGTATGTATTTTACAACAAAAGTGTTTCAATTAAGTGTTTCAACAAAGTGTTGAAATTAAAAGATCTACAACTTTTATTTTCAGCATTTTTCTCTACAGAGCCAAGTTTAGCGTGAAAGAAAAATTTCCCATATTTTCAAGCTAAACTGAGGTTGATTTTCATTTTGCACCTTTCACTCATGATTAAAATACGGTTATGTTTTTTTTAGGTTAGTTTTTAGTTTATTTCTCATGTTTTATTACTTACGTTACATTATATTGCTCATTATTTGCATTGGCATGAGAAAGACGTGTGAGTGTTTCACACCAAATTTTTTTAACAGTCAAGATATAAAAAAAATATTGCTACAATACTAGTTTAGCTTTCCGCTTATACAGAAACAATCTATTGATCGAAACAATCACATGGTCTGATGGGCTACAACAGATCTACTGCTGCACTAAAGCCATCAACTAAAATTCTTTATGGTATGCCCGCAATAGTTTATTTCAAGATACTTCAGTAGTGGTAGAAATGCACAAGCGTGCCAAGAAACATTCAGATATTTTTTATGATTGTATCAACATTGAAACAATTCAACTGTTAAGACACTAGTGAGACAGTTATAAGACTGAAAACAAATAATTCTGTAAATTTAGTGCATTATTAAAAATACAATTAAAGTGTTAAAAATATAAGAAGTTACTAGAATGTAAGTGAAATTATAGAATAAGTGTTAATGCCAGTGGGTGACTGCTCAAGTAGGAATAGGAATTATGAAGAAAAAAACTGTTATTAGTTGAAAATACAAATTAAATAGTTGAAATAAATTTAAACTCAAGAATAGTGAAATATGAGTATCAAAATTTTATGCAGTTACAATACGAGGAGTGATCATAAATACGGTGAACAATTTTAATATGAACTAAGTAATAAGCTTATATCACATTTGAATTTATCTCCTTCAAAGTACTCCCCTTGACTACTGATACACTTATCTCAATGTAGATTTCATGATTGAAAGCATTTCTGGAAGGCTTCTTAAGGAAGGGTCTTCAGTTGCTCTGTTGTAACCCTCTCAATGTCGGGAAAAGTGTCAAAATGGGGAAAACCAATGCACGGTGCTAAAACCTAAGAGTAAGGTGCAGTGGAACTTTAAAAATAAAATTCGGTCAAAAACTCCCAGATCAGAAGCGTGGTGTGGCACAGGGAACAGAAGTCTGGGAACAAATTTCGCACTTACTTATCTCATTTCTACATTATCGATTAAAATGCTTTGAACAGACCAGTACAAGATGTTCAGTTCTTCGGTAAGCTCTCAAATAGTCAAACACCTGTTTGAACAAACCAGTTTTGCCACTTTTTGTCAGTTTTGAGGCCGAAAGACGGTCCTGAAGGTTGCTCGTCTTCAATAGACATATTTCTGCTTTTAAATTGCTCTTTTCACTAGTAAACAGTCTTCACAATAACAACATTTTTAACATGTAACTTAAAACAAAACGTAATGTTAATGCGTTGTTCAAAATCCATTATGTCAACAGACACGGTAAACAAGATCTCACTCTTCCGGCTCTGGAAGTTGACTGGCAAGTCACAAATAGTTCAAACTTGACGCAGACTATCTCAAAAATATCAGGCTATTGAATTTATTACTTAATATGGATGTAGCATCAACAGTTGCTGCTATTAAAATTCATTCACTGTATTTTTTGATCGCACCTCGTACATCCACACTTAGAACTGCAGAAAGAAGCGAAAGATAAAAAAATTTGTGAAGGATGCCAAATTAAATCATCTAAATAAAACCAATTTACCTTTACGCTTCTGTTGTTTCTGAGAAGAACTGCTTCGTTTACTACTTCTACTGCTAGACGATTTGTGTTTAGAAGGCTGTTTAGATGAATGGCTTTTCTTTTTATCTTTATTTTCTCTTTCCGGTGCTTCAGTTTCTTTTTCTGACTTGTCTTTATCTTTTGAAGTACGGTCTTGTTGATTTTGTTCGAGATCGCTTGACTTTCTTGTTCGACGAAGTGAATTCTTACCTTTAAACACAACAGAAAGAATATATTAACACAAACATATTTTTAAAACCATATCACAAACAAATATTCATTAACAGATGAATCATGCTGATAATTTGATAATGAACTAAGTAGTTGTTAAGTAGTTCTTACTAGAACTAGTAGTTAACACAGCTTGTTAACATTAAGATTGAAAAAGTAAAATTAAATTTTTGTTTTTTTTTCCTGCAAGTTGCATCCGGAGGCTCCCAAAAGGGAATACAAGACATGTTATAAACCTTTATAATATTATGTTAAAATAAATCTTTATAATGCATCCTGGAGCTTGCAATCAATTCTAATGCAAATACTTGTTGATGGGCTGTCCTCTTGTCTGTTGAGGTAGGCGGTGTTCTTCTTCTGACCAGAGTGGCAGAGCATCCGGTGGCACAGCTGATTTTTGAAGCAAGGGAAGAACTACAGGTAACCTTTGCTGCTGCCTCGGGGAGGAGCAGCCGCTGGCTAGGCGAGTGTGTTTCTACAGCTACCTAAAAAATAGGAGCCATCGCTGACACCTGTTACCGCTGCCTCGAGGAGGAGCGGTCACCAATGAAGCAAAATGGAGGGGCTGTCAGTTACAGAGATCAAAAAGTAGACTAACGTTAATCTTTCTAAACTAACTCTATGTCAACCTTCTCGTGAAGAAGATTAAAACTGAACTGACTCGACCAGCCCAAGTCCACTGTATGTATGCCTTACCCACTCGTAGTTGTACAAGCACTGTGAGAAGTTTTCTGTCTGTGCTATCTCGCAGCAGAAGAAGCAACCCCCCACAGTATTCATACTGCCTACAGTGGCCAAAACACTAACGATGGATCGATGTAGAAATAGTATGGTAACACACTATAAATTTACTTTACTGATCTTTTCAGCTGCCTTGATTTCATTTTTGAATGATTTTACTTAAAACTTGCACATCTTTTGGTGGATTCACCATCATCAGAGAATGTAAATATAGATTTGAAACTAATTATAGTTTGCACAAGTAAGTAGTTTCTTCAGTCATCTCTACAAAAACATATGCTGAAGAAACTACGAGGCATTTTGGTGAAAACTCATTTTATTATAATTTGCAATAACAGTAAACCATCGCTTCTTCAACACACTGTATACTTCAACATGGTTCATGGCGAGGCCACATGACATGACATAAGTAGCGATACGGCAGGCAGGTCAGCCCCTTCCACTTTCTCCTCATCCCCCTACCCTTCCGTTGTCCTTGAGTACAGCACTGTACTAAAGGGCACGTAAGTTTGTTTGTATTCATTAAAATTAAGCAATTTTCATACTAAAATCGTGTTTTTAATGTTACCTATATATAATATGCCATATGCTCTGGATAGTTTGACATTTCAATACTTCGACAACCTCTCAGTACACAAAGTGTCAAACTATCAAAGTTCTACAGTTATTTAGTACTCAGGCTGAAGAAAAACACAAACATTCAATAGAAAAACAATAAAAATTTTCATTAAAGTTAATAATTTTTTATCGTAGTTAACTGAGTAAATTAACAACTAAAACAAAATATTAGAGAAGAAACAAATTTAGCAAAAATTATGAACAGAAAAAAGTAGATACTTTAATTAACCCTTTCCACTCGATTGTCGGATCTGATCAGACACGATAGTATTACCGTTACACTCGTATGTCGGACCCCATCCAACTCCGTTTTTACAACTAATTTTGTACGAAAATATGCATCTAACAAAGTTGCTGTAATAGGCTGGCCTACGGGATTGTTTTAAACATTAATTCTTGTAGTTTTCGATAGTTGACTACTACCGATTATCGATACAAACGGAATTAGTTGAATCGATGTCGCCATACCAAACTAGTAAACAAACTAACCTAATTGTAAACGTGCGCTGTTTGCGGTATTTTTAAGATCGGTTAATGTTTTTAGGTAACTAATTCACACAAAAATAATATTCAGATTACTTTGCTTGTTTTTATTAGGTTTTAGGTATCAATTTCTAGCTACATAGTTTATTTTATCTTAGTTTTTACAACAGCAGTGTATGTTTTGCAGGTTATATTTTAAAAGTATTTAGGTCAGAAAAAGCATTTTTTATATATCATTATTAACATTAAAGTAATAACAAACATAAAAAGTATTGCATGCTCTTAAAACTAACAAAACATTATGTGTATGATTAATATAATAGGGTATCAACAAATCATAAAATAAATACCAAGTGGAGGGGAATCACAGTGCTAACATAATACGAGTGGAAAGGGTTAATAAAAATATTCAAAAGATAGGTATACTACAAAAACATTAAGAAATCCTTACCAACAGTTTCCTCACTTTCAGAATCGTCCTCATCTTCTTCCCCTTCTTCCTCTTCTTCTTCATCATCGTCACACTCCATACTTTCTCCACAATTATAATCTTCATCGTCATCATCTTTATCCTCCGTATATTCAGATTCTGTCTCAACAGCACCAACAGGTGACTGTAGATTGAGATCTGGCAAGTTTAGGGAAACAATGTCAACATCTTGTTTTTCCATTAGCCGGTGTAATAATTTTTGCAATTCATACCGTTTATAAGTGATTACGTCCGGTGTAAACCAGTTTTGTAACATATTGATTGGCAGTCGAAAATCAGTAATCGGATTCTGAAAAAATTTAGAACACATAATTATTACAGATCAACTTTTAATTACATTTTATTTGACAGTTAGTATCTCTATCAGGTTTGAACTACACAAATGTCTAGTAAACAGAATGTACCTATTATAAGAAGTTGCTCATAAAGGATAAAATAAGGTGGCTGGAGGATGAACTGTCAACTATTAATCAGTTTCCTTTTTTATGACTTACACATATTGTAAGAAAAAATAAATTATATTAAGAACTTTAATTAAAAACATACAATAATAATTTCTTTTTATAGAATCGCTAAATAAATTATTCAATTTTTAAGTTTACTTCAAATGAAGTTTCTATACCATAAATTTATAGTAAATGTTTTGTAATTAACCTTATAAAATATCTTATCACCAATACATTGTTGTTAGATGACAATTGTGTAATAGGAAGGTCAATATACATGCACACCAGTTAACATTATAGTTACATAGTAGCTGAATGTATGAGGAAAAAAGTACACTACTTAGAAACACAATCCGATTAGTGAGAAATTTTCTATTGATTTGCGAATGTTGTGGTACCACTGAATTTCAATTTCTTTTTTGAGAAAACCATGTAAAGGCTGTATCTCATCTAACAATAGAGTTATAACCACGTTTTAAAGCTTGAATGGTAGCGGTAGGTATACTGTTCAATAATCTTCTATACACCAAAACCGATTGAATTGAATAAGACCTGAAAAAGGGAATAAACCCTGAGATTCATAAATAGCCTATTTTAGAGACTTCTTCACAATGCAACTAAGGTGTTCTAATTTACCTTTTCTACTTTTTTTTTAACATGAACGTGTTCACAAAATTCTGTGCTTTCATATATTAACATAAATGTCATACAAATAATTGTAGAAGTGGGTCAATGACATCAAAGAGAGCAGTTTTTCCGCCTTCCTTTTACCACAGACAATCCATGTTCATTAGACTCTCACTTACACTATAATAGCTGTATAATGTGGTAAGTGACTACCTTATTAGGGCGTTCAATATATAAAATATTTTGCTAGACATTTCTCGATAATACCAGACTAAATAACATAAAAATAAAAATTATTTATTGCCAAATTTTGACAAAAAAATATCTTGAACAAGTTAAAAATTGTTGCTGAACACACTACCGCAGTTTAGAAAAATTTCCAAAAATTAAATTTTTTAATTACCAAGACTTCAAAACATAATTCTTGATAAATACAAAACTTTCTCTTAATATTTTTGTTCAAGAAATAAGTCTAGTTAACTATGTTAAATGCTGTTTAACAAAAAATTATATAAAAACTAAAAATACATACCTGGAAAAAAGACTGTACATATTGTAAAACATAAAGGCCGGAATCGTTATTGTTAGTAAGTAGTGGAACTTTTGGGCTGACACTTTTCAGAGCGGTCTCAGAGAAATCGCGATCATACCCGTAATTAGCTTTATATTCAATACGAAGGTAATCTCGCAAAAGAGAAACAACCTGTGTTTTGTTACATGAAGCAGTCGGGTCAAACACTAATATACAGGGTCTGAAACAAAACAAAATAACATTAGTACTACAACTGGAGAACATTCTAGTATTGTATTGCAAACTAATATCTACTATCGGTTTTATAATCATATACACCCAAGTTTGAACCCTAAAAATCTCCAAAACGATGAGTCAGATTTCAACATACTTTACATCAAAATTTAGCTCATTTTATTCTGCGTTGACCTATAATAATCCTATATTTATAATATTGTTTGAAAATTGTCGTATCCAAGTTGGAAGACAAAAAGACCTGATTTTTTGCTACCACAAAGAATTTCATGTGTTAACAGACATATAACTCGAGAATTATTTGACCAACAAGTTTGAAATTTTAACACAACATAGCGAATTATATTCTTACAGTGTACAAAATTTCAAATTCGTATGGTACTTAAATTTTGATTTATTAGTAATATTCTGAACCCCTGCTATCTCGGTAAAGTATTTTGAAATCTGACTCATTGTTTTGGAGACGTAAGGGTTCAACCTCGAGTGTATATTATCATGAAACTGATAGTAATACACTGCTCTACAATTATAACAAGCTGAGGCATAAACAGGAAGCATTATATCGACAATTTTCCACTAGTCAACCAAACAACTTCATCTTGGCTGTGAAGCTGACAATTATAATCACTAGAATATTTATCAGTTTTATTCATGACAACTCTAACTTCTCTATAGAGTGAGAAAGTATTGTCATGCAAAAAATTTGATTCCATATTTCAATTTATTAAAATGAACTAAAAAAGTGATCGGTGTTATTTGTCCTCGAATAAAAACTTTACAGTTTGGAATGAAACTTGAAAATTTAACATTACCTCAATCAATCCCTGAAGTATTTTACAAATGTTGATCTGGTCAATAGTTGAAAGACTGGTTTCAACCTTAAGAGATTTTATTAAGTAAAATTAAGAGTGAGGTGGTTTACTATTGCCTTCCTCACAAGTGGAAAATAATGCTTATCAACAAGCCAGGCCCTCTGAAAAGCACCTACTTTCCATCCTGCAAATGACACCTTCACTTCATTCACAACAGGGTCTGGCTGTATAATGAAATTCATAACTCTCAGAGGAGATAAGTGTTTAGTGTCGTTTACACCTCTACCTCTTCTGTTCTTAAATAGTTTATTCATATAATTGGCTGACTATGAGATAAGAAGAGAACTATTTTTTGTAGCCCTGGAACCAGCAGATCGAGTGCAATTAATTTAACACTCCACCTACCTGTTATAGGTACAAATAAGTACCTCAAAAATTAGAAGAAATTTTACTCCATTATAAAAAATAAACAACAGGAAACAGATTTTTTTCAAAACTTGTAACAATTACAATTAAGCTTCCCTCATTTACTTCAACATTTTCAGAGCTTAATAACAAATTCTATGCAGAGGAGGTAATATTTTCATCTTCATCGTCTTTCATGAAACATCTTAAAATACAAACAAATCCACGGATCACTTAAGGATTTATGAATATTCTAAAGACGCAATACAAAAAAATATAAAGATGTCATATTAACTCCTCCATTTTTTTTTTTCTTTTTTTTTTTGGTTTAACGTCCGACTGTTCTGCAATTACTGCTAATGCAGACGGTGAATGATGAAATGATTTTTTGTAACGTATGAAAAAATGCCGTGCCTGAATGGGATTCGAACCCAAGACCGGGTTAACTCCTCCAGACTAAATACAAGAGCAGATAAGTAATATCTTTAGAATACATTTTTTTAAGGTTCTTCTCTTTTTTGAAAAACTTTCTTCAAAAATTCAGCCTTAAAGTGTATTTTCGGATGAAATAAAGGTAACAAAAATTAATAATAATTAAAAATGCTAGAGATTTAAGACAGTTGACTTTTTCTCAACAAATCTCAGTTTAACTCGCTTGTCATACTAAAATAACATTTTTCTTTGTTGTTAATACACTAACAGTATTACAGTAGCACGATCAATTTACAGTCTATTGTATAAGATTACACAACATTATAACTACAACTGCATTATACTGTAACTGACCAACCAATAATATGAAATTTAATGACTTAGTTATATCAGCAGTAAAAATTAAAAAAACATTAAATTTTAATACTCACTGTCTAATCGCATCATGTGAACTTAATTTACTGGAACTATTCGATTTATTACTAGACGACTTTGAATTACTATGTCTTTTATGACTACTACTATTATTATTATTACTACTATTACTATTATTATTAGAACTACGATGATCATTGTGTTTTAACTTATCATGTGATTCCTGGTAACAAAAAAGAAAAAAAAATACAATTAAAATAGATTACATATATCTAATATTTTTTCAAAGATGGTTATTAAGATGGCAATTCGTACAGTACAATATATTTACAAATTCCAATTGAATTACTTTCAAGATTTTTAAGATCTAATATCTACCTATTGTGTCATATTGTTTAGGTCTTCAGCCGAAAGGCTGGTTTGAACCTCCAGAGGGCTTTACTAAGTAAAACAAGAAGTGAAGTATTAGTTTACCATTGCCTTTTTCACTGAGTGGAAAAGTAGCCTACGCTTATCAGTATTCCAGGCCCACAAAAAAGCATCTATTTTCCATCCTTCAAATGACACCTCCACTTCATTCACCACAAGGGTCTGGCTGCATAATGAAATTCATTACTCTCAGAGGAAATAACTCTGACTAGTGTCTTTTACACCTCTACCACTTCAGTTCTTAAATACTTCAGTCATATAATTGGCTGACTATGTAATAAGAAACAGAACTATTTTTTGTAGCCCTTTTACTGTGTCATATGTACGCTAAACTAAGAGAATAGATTATAGTAATGTGTGGCTAAAGAAATAATGTCAACCTCCTTATTAAAAGTTATTTTCTACAGAGTAGATTTCAAAAATAAATAAATAAATAGATAAATACGACGGGTCCATATTAAGAAGTTACTTACAATAACTGTACTTAGAATAGCGTGGAATGAAGAGATTCTTAAGCGTGGTTTGGAATTCGGCGAGGAAAAAATTAAAGTGCTGGTACAGAAGAGATAACGAGGAGTTAAGGCAGGAACATAAAATAACACAAAATGGTAAGGTGCTAAAGAGATTGTAAAATTGTAACCTTCTTATATTTTGTTAATGTCCTCGAACAAAAAACAAAACAGTAAATTCTGAATGATACAAGCCCTTACAATATTTCCACAAGTGAAAGTATAAAGGGACATGTGAGAAATTGTTTTATACAGTTTTAAACTGTAATGACGATAAGATTCTATTGAGATTTCATTAGAAAATACTGCATATTTCTTGGACCAACAGAGTTACACAAACTAAAAACTTGAACAGAATGGATAAAACCAAGATCACCTGCTTCAACTAATAGTTCTGGGAAAGATGGAAGGAAGCTGGAAGATATACTGGTTGAAAACCCTGAAGGTGTGCAGTTCATCTGCTTTTCAAGAACATAATGGACAAGTTGTTTAGGTCATTAGCCGAAAGGCTGGTTTGAACCTGTAGAGGCTTTACTAAGTAAACCGAGGAGTGAGGTGGCTTACAATTGCCTTCCTCACTGGAAAAGTACACTTATCAGCATACCGGGCCCTCTGAAAACCACATATTTTCCATTCTGCAAATTACACCTTCATTTCATTCACCACAGGGTCTGGCTGTATAATGAACTTCATTACTTTCAGAGGAGACAACTCTGATTAGTGTCTTTTGCACCACTACCTCTTCTGTTCTTAAATGATTCAGTCATTTAATTGGCTGACCATGTTATAAGAAACAGAACTATTTATTTTAGCCCTGCAATGAACAGATTGAGTGTAAATAATTTTACACTCCACCTGTCTGTTATGGGCAGAATGGACAAGATCCAGATTATTGTTTAATATCTAACCTCAGGCAGGAGAATAACTACATGAAATTAATAAAAAAAATAATTTTAATTTATTTTTCATAACACTTACCTTTTCATCTAAACAACCTCCTTGTTCATCCCAACCTTCATGAACATCATAACCTTCATCTTCTTCCGTATCAATATCACTTCTAATATTTGTATCCTTATTAGGAAAATCTGCAAAAAAAAAAAAAAAATTTTAAGAAAATTATTAAGAGTTATAAAAAACAGGTAAATTTATGCACAAAGATAATAGATTACTTTCAATAGTATAGAAACTAATTTCTTGCATTAACAATATACTTGAACATACTTACTTACTTTCTTACATACTTGAATTCAACATACTTACTATTAGATATTAAAAATAATATACCTCAACATTGTATACAAAAATGGAAATACAATAATACAATGGCATCCCCTTGCATCATTACATCTCATACATAAATTTTATTTACAAAAAACATAATTCTTACTTTTTTCTTTGCATTTTTTAAAATCTTTATTAATTAAATCAGTGGCAGTTTGAAAACCCCTGGTACTTTCACCCAAAGAGTCCACTTGCACTATAATTCAACTTACTTCGTTCAAAACAAAGTATCCATTTTTCTATAATACAACCACCTCTGAACTGATTCTTATAGAAGTATATATACTGTTTTAATACCTCAGTACCAATAACTGACATCCTTCTGGACAACAGCGCCCGGCAATAAACAAGTGGGCCACCATTTCCTCCAGCCCACAAAAGACTGTATAATAATCTTTAATTTAACAACGGTGTGAAATAACTACAATTTTCCTGGATCTCGAAAAACGTGCATTCATAACGTGGCTACAGCAAATATCCTCAAAACTTTATTTTCTTTATTATCTGTAATTTCCAATTAATTGTTAATATTAATAAAGTACATTTTTGACCAATAATCTTTTTACAATAGCTAACAACACAGACGATTGACTACAACTCTGGTAAATTGCACTCCATCATGAACCACCCTCAGAAGAGCGTGTGAATATGGTATTCACTGTAAGAGCTATCCTGTCAAGGTCATACTACTGTGGAACGTATAGGATGTTTTAAAGTTTATATCGACATTACAATAAGTTAGGAGTTCATTAACCCAAGTTTCATCTAGGTAATAAATTGTTTGTCCTATTTTCCTAAACTAGCTTTATTTTTCTAAAATATTCCCTTCTCCACAATCCACATATCATCGCTTTTTGTAATTATAGTTTTGGGCCTATTGTCTTAAAACATTAACATAGGTCACATAACTGGTACGCAAAATCCTAAGCATTTCCTGAATAACCAAATCTCAAAAACTTCTGAAATATTTAACAATGGTATACTCGAAGTCCATGTTTCCAGATTACCCAGCAAGAATGAGTCAATGAAAGTGCGAAAGTTCTATACTGACAAAAACAGAATTATTCTGAATTAATTCGCTATGGTTTCATGAGCACGGTTAATCTGAAACCACTGAAGCAATTTCAGTTACACGAGTAATTACTATGAAACTTTTAATGTGAATTAGTACACCACAATGTCTTTTTATTATCAACTTAAGAAACATCAGCTGATAATTCTTTCTTTCCTCCAATTTAAACCAAAAACACTCAATTTTTTAAGCAAACTAAAATCTTAAACACACTCATACACGCTATTAATATGGTTTAGTTCTGTTCCTTACCTTCAATTAAAGCAGAATGTTTCCGTTTTGATTTTGACGAAGCATATGAATTGATTGAACTTCCATGGAACTTAACAGGTCCGGTTAAATGAGGAAAACAAATTATAGCAACCATCCAACTAAGGCTGTAAGAAACAATAATTAAAATACAATTAATTAAATTTTTTTCAGAACTGAATTTTTAAATCAAGTACAAAACCGTAAAAAAATACAAGCTATAATGATATGACTACAACCAATGAATAATTAAATTTCTTCTTTTTCACTTTATGGATTAAACAGCTTGGCCTGTTTCGGAAACCATCTCGTTCTTGGGTGTCAAATACTTCTCTTACCAGTGGGGTACTACTCTAACTCACCGTTGAAGCTCAACGGAGCAAGCGGTCCTCCTCCATCTGTTCCAAATAGCTGCAACAGTACCTTTTATAAATTTTCAATCTCTCATCTAGGCTAGTAATGCCCGTATTATCAATTATATCCATATTCCTTAACCCAGGTACAGATACAGGCCTTCACTGCTCACAGAAACCTCATTTCCATCCCCTGCAATCTACTTCATTCCCGTTTCAAAAAGCCTTCACCTCACTTCTGTATAGTACCTCAGGTATCGCCATTGTTTTATGCAATGGTTTTCCTAGTCCTGTGCTTCAATGTTTTATGTAACGTCTCGCAAATATTCTTAAACCTATTTAATCTATATATCACGTCTTGCTTGTTTGCAAAAGACCTGTCACACCCCAAATATTTAAAATTGGACACCTGCTCCAAAATGTTCCCATTAATTTCTATTTTTGACCTCGCAGGGAATTTTCCTAGAAAAGCCATATTTTAGTCTTCTTAATTCAATTAAATTAGTAAATTAAATTAATTTGTAAAACAAATTAAAACAACAAACCAAGTAGAATGAAAGATGACTTTAATACTCTGGAATTCTCTGGAATTACATTTATCATTATCAGTGAAGTTTTATGAAATGATAAAATAAATAATATGGTTTTATGAATGTAAACTAACTTTCGGTGCATGTACAGGGTCCCTTATGAAAGTAATGTGCATTTTCCATGAAAATAGATTTATTTATGTTGTACTGGAACAAACGTTTAAAATTCTTCGAAATACTCTTCCCCTGCATCAATACACTTGCGGAGGCATACCACGCCTGGAAGGCACCCTGAAACTCCCCGACAGGAATACCTGTTAGGAACCTTGTAACATGCTTTTGAATGTTTTCCATGGACTCCCTTTCCTTTCAGCTCTCTCTTCAATCGGGGACACAAAAAAAAGTCGCACAGAGCCAAATCGGGACAGTAGAGGGGCTGGGGGACTACCAGAAGTTCTAAACAATGCATAATTCAAGGTTCTTTCAGGTCTTCCGTCAACACGTTTGGAACAAGCTTTGCGCAGACCTTGTGTATTTGCAGATCCTCCGTCAATATCCCATGTACCGCAAATGTGGACATGTTTAGGGTGTCAGTGACGTGCTGGATGCTCAATCGACGGTTGAAATGCAAAACTTCATGCACACGATTCATGTTGTCGTTGGTTCTGCCCATCCACAACGGTATTCGTTGGCGACCTCCTCTCGGCCCACCATAAACGCCTTGTGCCACCTACTGGACTGTGACCTTGTAATGCAGTCGTTTTAGAAGGCTTCTTGAAGCATCTTGAATGTTTCAGTAGCATTCTTTCCAAGCCGCAAGCAAAACTTGATGGAATATTGCTGTTCAAGCAAATGCTCCATTGCATCGTATTACAAAATCGAAAAACACTTTACGCAGAGTCACGTCTTTCTGCTCAGATAGTTTGGAGCAAATTGGCGACCGGCTGCATTGGAAGGGCAAATCCCCCATTACATTTCCCGAACGGTTTTACTGGGGTGAGATGGATAGTCAGGTCAGAAGAAAATCATGTGCATTACTTTCATAAAGGACCCTGTACAGTACAATGTAATGTTAAAGTACGTTAATGTTAGTACACTAACATTAACCAATGTAAAATTCATCTATACGCAGGCGCCATCTGCACGCTGCAAAATTACTTAGTACTACACAAAAACTAAATCGACTGGTACTTTAGTTATTTATTTGTGTAACTGTAATGTTGTTTTCATCTTCATTAGTGATTATATGTGTCAATTAATGTTTGTAATATAGGGAGTTTATAAAAGAACTCCTCGATTTCAATAAATCATAACAAAATAACCTAACTAGTTAAAAGCATCTGGTTTTCATAGTTTGAATCAACAACTCATGACTAACAATAATTAAAAAATTAATTGAAAACAAGATCACAGAAGAATTTAGCAATGTTACACACCATAAAGAAATAATCCTACGTTTAAGATCAATTTTCACTGTCAGCCATGTTGTAAAGTTTCGATTTGTTGCATTGGCCAACCTGTTGGTTAACTTGCCTGACCTTCACGCGGTGTCAGTCTGCCAGTCATGGCGTCACCGCAGCAGAAAGAACAGTGCGTCATTTGGTTTACAGACGCGTTCAGTTATTACAGTTCAGCGTAATTTTCAGTGTGAATACAGTCATACTGTGCCTACAAATAAAACGATTCTGGAGTGGTTTAACCACTTTAAATCAATAGACAGCATCTTGAAAGGGACATCTCCAGGCAGGCCATCTGACAGTGTCGTTGACCCGTCCATATTTGCCGAAAAAATAATTAACAGAACTCATTACTGTGATATGTTAAAGCAGTACGCCTTTCCACAGATTGACGATACTGAAGGAGAAAAAGGATTAATTTTCTTTCAGCAAGACAGCGCTCCACCGCATTACAACAACTGTAATCGTGCTGCATTAAACATTTGTTTTCCAGGCCGGTGGATCAGAAAAAAGGCCAGATCCCATGGCCACCAAGGAGCCCAGACATTACACCGCTAATTTCTTTTTTTGGGGGCATGTTAAAAACATTGTTTACTCAGAGAAAATGTGTGACAGTGAACACCTACCAGAGAGAATTGTTGCAATTGTAGCAGCAATAACACCCGATAAGCTGGCAAGTACATGGAAAGAAGTGGATTACCGTTTGGACGTATGCAGGGCAACGAATGGTGCACATATCAAAGTTTATTAAATATAAAAAAAACTTGAAAAATTTTTCATCCAGAATTTATTATCATGTAAGTTTTTCTTTTAATTAAAGCTATTTAAATAACACTTGAAATCAAGGAGTTCTTTTATAAACACTCTGTATTATTGTAGGCTATTTATAACACTGTTTATTTGTTCAAATTTATGTTTATTTTTTAATTACTAAATCAAGTGAAGATCACTGTATTCCTCACTTTTTTTTTTTATTTATCAGACTTTATATTAACTTTTTACTATTAATATACTCAATACATATGTTATTGATCATATTTTGCAATTTTTCTGTGCAGCCCCTGGTGAAAGTTTACTACTTATAGTGTGACCTGTGCGAAAGGCATACTTTCATACATTATAGCAGCGAACCTGTCAGAAAATGTAATTTCACGCATAATTATGTTTAAAAAGAAACATGCAGTGAACTTTTCTGAAAATAACAAATCATACACATGTTGATAAAATTCATTAACATTTTTCAAAAATAGTATTAAAAATTCAAAGTGCCGGCCGCATTGGCGCAGTTGGTAACGTGCCCGCCTCTCATCATGCGGTCCTGGGTTCGAATCCCACTCAGGCATGGCATATTTTCATACGTTACAAAAAATCATTTCATCCTTCATCACATAAAGTTCCACCCCAACGTCGTCGCTAATGACCGTTGCAGTTGATGCGACATTAAATAAATAAATTTAAAAAAATTCAAAGTAAAATTCTCAACAATAACAGAGAAAAATTACTTACTTTTTACTACAGACAGGTACAATAATGAAATCTTTTGTGAAAACATTCACAGATTTAGTTATCCTTTTAATGCGTGAAGAATGTCGTTTTTCAGTGTAAATAGCAAGCGGTTCATCTTCTGATGAATTACTTAAACCCTTATTTGAAAAATCATTGATCAACTGTTTATAAAAACTTGAACTTAAAAGGTACGTTCGTCCTTTATCTTGACTACTTAAAACATTCTCCATCAAATACCTAAAAACAAAAAATTAATTTTGTTAACGAGACCATACAATAAAAATCATGTCAGATATTTGTTATAGATTATTATTACAAAAATTATTACAATACAACAATCAAAATTTCATTTTTTATTAATTAGATAATTTTTACTTTTTCTTGCTCCATTTGAATACATAGGGGAGGTAAGTATTTTTGTCGATTTTTCAAAATCAAGTTTTCAGGCCCCCTGAACCCAACAACAAAATATTATTTTACCGATTGGTCTGAGTGTGCGAACAAAATATCTTAAATAATTTAAAATCATACAAAGCTCAAAGTTGGACTAAAGTTAGGTACTACTATGACACCTAACACAACCATTTTTGTCAAAATCGGTCCGCTATTGCAATTTTCTCAAAAATGACTCATGAGTTTTTTAAAAAAAATTGCCTGTATTTATAACATTTTTTGTGCTCTACAAGATAGGATAAGCGCCATGTCTGGTGAAATTCTTGACAGGCTGTGCTCTCTGGTAAAAAGCTATTTTTTAGAAATGACACGAAACAATCACTCTACAATACGTAGTTTTTGTTTCGAAAATATTGATATATGACAAAATAGAATATGACAAATAACGAATATGACAATAGATAATTACACGACACTTTGTTATATTTTAAAATTTCTACAAACTTAAATAACAATAATGATAGCTAGCAAATACTTGATTCGAACTACACTTAACGACCAACTGAAGAAAGCACAGAGACATCATAATAATGAATCACTCACTGACTGCTGCACGTGGCAACGTTGCAGGGTGCAAAGGGGGGTGGAAGTGCTTCATTTACATAGCTGCCATCAGACCATTTTCGTGCGTTTTATTTTAGTTGTTTGTTCCCATTACACTATTTTGCTAGCGGCTAGTCAACAAGCAGTTAGTAGTACAACCATCATGGGAACACGCCTTAAGCGTATAACAATTATATTAAAAAATATAAATAAGTAAAAATTAAAATAGTTAAAACAAATGGGCCACTTTTGTCAAAAATGGTCCATGGATTTTACCAAACAGTATTGTTAAACCCTTGTACACTAAAGGGTAACATTTAAAGTATAGCTTTATGTTTATTACAACCTTATTTAACTACATTTTCTTGTAATAACAACACAATAACACATTTGTTCATGCTGTACAACATGTTCAAGTTATTTTTAACAATCATACTATTTAGAACATTCAAATTTAAATAATGATTTTGAAAATCAATTAAGGTATTATTAACACTCATTACTTATATAGGTAACTGATTCTAATCAATTTTACATCAACTTACTTCAAATAAAAATCTACAATGACTTCATTAACACATTGGTCTTCTCCCAAACAAGAATAATCTTGAACACTTATAGAGATACTTCCTTTCGAAGGTGATGGAGGATACATCATTATACTGCAAATAGAAAAATACATTTCATTAATATCATTAACCTATATTGAATCGCCTGGATTTCATTCAACAGAAACACAACAATCGGAACGCGCTCTCAAAAAAATTCTTTTATTTAATGTCTTTACTAATGAAAAATTATGAAAAAATTACAGCCGATTCATATAAAATCCGCACGCCTTTGAATATAACATGAAAATCGCTTCATAACTGTTTACATTTTGGCAGGTGAAGTTTCACATGCGTAAGTTTTTGTGTTTACATTCAATTTTTTACAATAATGGGCTTAAATTTCAGTTTAGCCAAAAAATTTGTATGAAATATGTTATGTAAACAAGAGATTACTGAATAAATCCATATTTTTAATTAATTTTTTACCGATATTTGAACGGAGTTACAAAATTTTCAAAACTTGTCCAATTTCCCACCACAGATGAGCTTTCATTAAAAAATACAGTCACACGAAATATTTTTTATACAAGTTATTTACCAATGAAAAAATTTCAGGTGCTTTCTAAAATACGTCTGCAACTTTCGGATATAATAACACAAAAATCGGTTCATAAGTCTTGCGTGTAAGCATGAGAAAAAAATTTGTCCAAAAGTCACACTTTTGTACTGAACCGACCACGATACCACCGAAAGGACTGAATACGATTTTATAAATACATACTCAAAATAAAAAAATTTATAAATACATAATAAACAATACAAAAATAATACAAGAAATAAATAAATCGGTGGGTAAAACCAGTGTACGTTCAAATAGTACGACAGTCTAAAAAGAATGAAAAGGCACAAAGTGCTTGTACATCAGAGCGACTGAGGATTGAAATTCTACAACGCTGTAACCCTACCCTACTTTTGTTAACACGTGTTCATTGAAAAAATATATAGAAAAGCACATATATACAATACAGTGCAAAAACTGGCTTGTGGAGGTATAAAAATGTCTTTCTATGACCAAGGTTGAAAAAGACAGAGAAGGAAACATCTTCTATCACTACATACGCATTCCACAGCGATAAAACTGCACAATAGCAATGAGCTCACTTATTCCCACAGAAAATAGAACCGGCTTTCCGATTGTGGGACTGCCAACCTAAAATGACATTCAGTTCAAAAGTTACTTAGTTCCGAACACTGGTGAAGAGTTTCTGTCGGTTGGCCACCCTTCATATCGTTATCTCAGTAATGCACTCAGTAATTTCCTTGTATTATACATCAAACGAAAGCTTATTTTATGGCGCACAGTTTAAGCTATCAAACCCGAAAATCGGTTAATAATATTACAGAAGCTATGTCGCTTTACAAAACAACAACTACAGGAACACAAATATGCGTCTCCAATAGTAAAAGGGTTAAACAAATTTATTTATGTCACACGTAACACAATCTAAATTATCTAAAAGTATAATAATTTTCTAGATTTTATCTCGACTCTCTTAGGATTTAATTTGATAACTTTGTTTTTAAACTGAAACACTACACATGCAGAATTGCTACTAACCATCGTTATTCCGGGATAAATGATTTAGATTAATATTTTCAAGTTAATAATTAGCTAAATTAACAATAGATGGTAACTGTACAAGGACTGTTTTTTTTCTTCCAACCTTAGTAATAAAGTCGCAAAAAAGCCACGGAAAAGGGACAAGGTGGAAAAGCAAAGTGGGCAACTACGCATTTTTCTTATAACCTTTGCTATTGCTGACACCAGCTCATCATTCTGAGCTGAGCTACATAGGCGCATAAACCTGGCTGGTAGATTTATGCACCAAGTGCTAAATTAGCACAAAGTGCTAATTGCATGGTGTTATTTGCTTTCTCCATGCTTGTTGAGATTGTGGAACCAGGGAATACAATAAATACATGTATTTATTGTTAAACTTCATGACAACCGAACCGAGCCATTTAAAACAAAAGACATGGAATGCTAACTTCTAAAGTTGTCCTAATTCATGACAATTCCAACTAGTGCTGCTGTAATTTAACTTCTGGTGTAGTTTAAATGTGAAAAGTTTAATCACCAGCATACAGCCCCGACTTAGCGTCAAGTGATTTTTATTTATTCCTGAAGTTGAAGAACTGACTAAGGATGAAAACATAGTGGAGTGGTGATGCTAGAGTCAAGCTGTGCGTCTGTAAATCTTGTTTACGTTTAAATGTGAGTGCACATAGTGGCGCGTCAAGCGGTGATATATATAAGATTCTACAAGACTCTTGACTCACCACAAGAGAAATGAGCACCAATTTCTTTCCAAGCGTCTCTCCATTACACACGTTGTTGCCAGAGTGAAAACAATATAATCTCAAGGTTATAAGTAATCTTTCTTCTGGTTCTATTGCTTGTTTGATAAAGTTTGTGTACTTATAAGTGATTCGTGGAATTATAAAATTTAAAAAATATTGAAATCTACTATAATTCATCCTTAAGTAGCAAAAAAAGCGATCGGGAAACTGCTTAGGTTCTTGGACTAAGTGGTAATATTCATCGAGTTTAGAGCGTATCTTATTTATAAAATGAACTGTTTCTGTTCTAATTCCTGTAAGTAAGAGCACTTAAAGAGCAGAATTTTCAAACAAAATTTCATCCTCACTATCAGAGCACATCTTGACGAATGAAAATTACATTTAACCTCCTAGGATTCCAAAAGCGCTGCTTTTATCGCCTCTTCACTATGTATTGATAATGCGCTTCTAGCATCAATGCTCTTTTTTCTTACAGCTTGACTCGTTGCTTAACTTTAGGATCGCCGCTCCACTAAGTTTTCACCCTAATAGGCCAAAGCTTTCAAACCACTAATGAACTTCAAAACAACATTGAGACCGAACTCATGTCACTGGCGGCAAAAGTTTTCTAAAAAAGGGGATCAAAAAGCTTATCCATTGATATGACAAATGCCAAAATCAAATACAATGGCCCTCATAAATTTTATAACACTAAGAAAGAACATTTAAATGTCTAATACGATATTTACTAATTATAGATTTAAAACATAAATTAAAAACGTTAAATTCAGCTTTACCAAATGATTTTTTAAGTTATTCAGAGATGAAGTTAATATTAAAGAGCAGACATGCATTTTCAGATCAGTTTCAAATGAATTCAGCATCTGGCTGGATAATTTTAAACATAAATTTAATCGTTTACTATATCACAGATAAAGAAAACCATATCTTATATGCTAGAAATACAATTTCCACTTTTTTTTGTTTTACATCCGACTGTTCTGCAATTTATGCTAATGCAGATGCTAGATAATGATGACAATGAAAATTAATGACGAAAAATGCCAGACCTGACTAGGAATTGAACCCGGGACCCCGGCATAGAAGCCAGCTGCGCTAACCACTACGCCAACAGGCCAGCCACAATTTCCACTGACTTCACAGATGCAGCCTCTACTAGTATTACAAAAAAATTTAACCATTTTACTAAACCAAAAAAATTTAATGACATTATTAACAAATGTCTTAAACATTTCCTGTAGTAATTAAGAAGTAAATTCACTTACGTTTGAGTCGAAATTTTTTTGGTACTGCCTTTAGAAATGACAGGTGCTGCTGCCTGGGTAGATTGTGACTTTTTAAACATATGTTGAACCTACAAAGAAGAAAATAACAATAAATAATAATAAAATTAATTGCCATAACAGAACAAGTTAACTAAAATAATTAGAGTGAAGGGGGGGGGGGAGAGAGAGAGAGAGAGAGAGAGAGAGAGAGAGAGAGAGAGAGAGAGAGAGAGAGAGAGAGAGATGCCAATGATCGATTACTTGGCCCAGGAAAGATGAAAAGAGAAGAGTATGATGGATGAGAAAGAGACAAATAATTTGAATTTTTATAAAATTTGTCTGCGCTAATTAGTTTTTACAGTTTTTGTAGGCAACTCCAAGAAAATGCTTGGGGAGCCTAATTTTGTGTTTTAAACAGCAAAATACACTAATCTCTATACCAAAATTTTATCTGTTACAAATTATGTACCTACTGGAGCAGGTTTAGAATTTTATTTTGGGTACATAATTTTCCTAAATAATTCTTAGTTTTATTATATATGCTTAGCTTTAACTCTATATAATCGACGTATTTAATGCAATAATGAAAGTTCAAATTATCGTTAACACTCTCGAATAAATTTCTTTACCTAATTATCTGTTAAGTAATTGTTATAAGTTAAAGAAAGTCTGTTTATTATTTAATATACCTAGATCCTAAACGAACCTAGGCTTCAGTGTTACAATATGTTATTTAACATGGTGTCACTGGATGGCGACATTATGTGGCGAGATAAAACCTTTAATTTTTTGGTGGCCCTGAAAAAGGCCATTTAAGTGGGGGTTGTCTTGATAGGAAGCGTCGGTCGTAGTCATCGTGGCCGTCGAGGAGCTGGGCAACACGGCGTGTCATTGTCCAGCTGAGTCGTCCTCTTCTTCCTTCGCAGAAGTGCATCGATGGCTGCTTCGTCAGGTCCAGTGGGCGTAAGGCTCAGTTGAGGGACCGCTGTGGGGATCAATCGCATCAGCGGACAATGACAGTACGGTCGACGGCTTACGGTGACAGGTCGGCGAGCGGAAGCATCATCTTCTCTCTTGCGGGGTCATCGATTAGTCTTCGCTGGACTCCGATAGCCGTGAGCTGACGGTGGATGTCTTGTCAATCTGTCTTGATTGGAATTGAATCTCTTGGCTCAGTGCAGCGCTCTTTATATAGTTGCCAAGAGCGCTTTGGTAGAGGGTGGTTATTGGTCTTGGTCTTGATGACAAAGGCCTCTGTTGATATGCCGCCACAAGCCTACCACCCCTCTCGGAACTATTGGCAGCTTCCTCTGTCGCTACGTCGGAAGCTTTGATAGCTGGCAGCACAGTACTTAATCAAAGGGGGCGACGGTGACATTGGCAATAAAAGTTTGTTTATTTACTTACTTATCGAAGTAAACTGAACACTTTACAGATGCTTCCCATTTTATATTACAAGAAATATAAACAAAACACATAAAGCATAGATAAAATAAATAACAAATGGCACAAACATGGTAACCTTATCAAAACTGACAGTTACGAACAACAAATAATACTTATTCCTGAAACCTACTACTACAATAATAACAAAAATAAAATATAATTGTTTTTTTTAAATTACCTCATCAGGAGCACAAACATTTAGTACATCAGTAGCTTCTCTGTTACTAAATTCTTCAAACAGGTTCTTGCTAACATTATTTAAAATTGATTTTATTTTACTCTTTATGTCTTCACTTATCCTTTCAGTAAATAATATAATCCGTTTTTGTGTTTCAACTATTAAACAAAAACAACAAAACAATGTATAGAATATTGAGGCAAGTAAAAAAAAAAACAACAAATTAACATTAGGCTATAATAAAATAATTACATCCTAACATTAAGTTTTTTTAACTTCATCAATTCAAAATAAAAAAGAGAAAAACTGAAAGCCACCTCCGTGCCTAAGTGGTTAGCATGCTATGGTGCAAAGTGGAGGTCCCAGGTTCAATTTCCTGTTAAGAGTCTAGAAAATTCTTAAATCAAGGATTAGGCTCCCCCCTGTTCCGAGAAACACTCACATGACTTTCTCTTGTCAATGAACATAATGAACAATATAATTTAACATTAGAAATAAACAACAACACTAACTTCAAAAACATAACCTAATTTTAATCATGAGTAAAATGAAAACCAACCTTAGTTTGGCTTGATTCCGAAAACCACTCTTTCATGCTAAACTAGGCTCTGTAGAGAAAAATGCTTAAAATAAAAGTTGTAGATTTTTAATTTCCTAAAAATTTGATTATACACAATTTTGTCGTAAAATGCATACTAAAGCTGAAATATTAAAAAAATCCATTTCTTTACAGATTTTCATGAAGAAAAAAACAGAAAAACATTAATTACCATTAAACTACACATTATACAAAGAAATGTTTGGAATAAAAGTTGTTGGTTTTCAAATTTTTTACAACTTTTATTAATCCACTTTTGCGCTAAAGTGTATAATAAGGCCACAATCTTAAAAAAACATTTTTTTAACAGGCGAACAGCCTCCCGAAAAATTGCAGCAGACATGGCGCCTACCCTATCTTGTTAAACATAAAAAATTTAGTAAATGAGGCGATTTTGAAAAAAATCTTAGGAGCCATTTTTGAGAAAATCACAAAAAAGTAAAAAAATGACAGGTAAACTAGTACTTCTGGTTGACCGATTTTAATTAAAATGTTCGTGTCAGGTCCTCTAGTGATACCTAAATTAAGTTTTAAGTTTCAACTTCATACAATGTTCTATTCTTGAGATATTTTGTACACACACGCACACAGACCAATCGCTAAAAACATGTTTTTTTGAGTTCAGGGAGTCTGAAAACGTGTATATCCAGTGAAAATTCGATTTTGTAAAATCGACATCAAAACAATACTTTCCTTCCTATACATTCATATAAACAAGAGAAAGTAATAAATAAGGCGACCCAATGGTTTTTGAGGTATGTCAAACTTAGGTGCAAATGACTGATATGCAAACGCTTAAGGTTTTCTGTTCAATCTCTAAGGAACAAATGTGCCAAATTTCAGCCTTCGAAGTGATTTGGAAGTTGAAGTATTAACAAGAAGTGAGTCAGTCAGTCAGTCCGTTACTGAGAACTTTCACATTTTTACATATTAAAATAAGAAAATAATAAAGAAGATTTAATTACCTTTACTTAAAGGATCATAGTAAGGTCCACTCTTAGAATTCATTTTTAATGTGTCTCTTATCTTCGTGCCCATAGGTGCTGTCGCGTACATGAAAAACACTGGACCACTACGGTAGTAATGAACAAATATTTTCACCATTTGTGAATAAGGAATTCTTAACTTAGTAGTCGAATTAGCTGTAAAATGAAACAAAATATATGTTGCTTACTTAGTATTAAACATTCTTGAGTTTACCTATGAAATTCTTAATTTAGCTTAGAAGCCACACACCATACATATAATTAATAATCTTAACACTGATCCTAGAATACAAATTATCACACTGCTGACTTTCATAAACAAAACATTAAAAACGTTGCACTAGTCGTACAATTTAATTCATTGTAAAAGTAAAAAATGATCAGAGGTTTATTAACACACGGATAGAGGAGAGCATCTAAAAAACTTCAGGGAATACTATGGTGTAAAACACACAAGATTCCTGATATATTGTCCATCCAGAACAATGATGTGTCTTCTACTGAATTCCAACGCCTGGAAAATAATAAATGCTGCTGAATTACCACATGCTTAGTAAACTTCCACAACATAAAACCATACAAAGGTATTCTGTTGTATAGAAACGGTAAACTGAAGGATGAAACAGTAGTTCAAATTATGATCTTTCTCCTTCTATCATTAACGGATTGGTTTCAGGACCTGTTCTGGCATCCACCTAGCCACTGGTCGCCCCCAGGTAATGCCTCCCAATTGGTCTATAATTTTTGGGCAGTCTACAAATCCGATGTGGAGACATTCTTTAAAGATGACTGATCCATTTCCAGCAGTACTCCACAGCTGTTTCCTTGAGAGAAATAACACTTTGGCTATATATTCATATAGGCAGAGGAAAGTAAAAAATTAAATTAATAACTAAAAGTACTCCTGATGTGTAAGGCAGCTCTCACGCCAGTGAAACTCAATGTCCGATACAAGTCCGGCCCTTACATTTGTATGTTCACCCTCCAACGACCTCGATCATTCCGATCGCATGCGACTCACCTTGTCCAACATCTGCTCAACCAGTTGCATATAAGTATGGCAGACAAAGCAGCTAATGTAGCCTTTAAGCTTGATGTTGAAAAATATCCGTGCCTCAACAATTTTAATTTGATTTGAATATATTTTCTTCTGACATTTGATAAAGACTTAAAATTGTATTTATCACAGGAGAGTTCCTGGGCACACACATACGCTCCTCTATTACGATTATTACTTACACACAGTGTTATCCAACAGCTGCGTTTTTTTCTGTTTTCATTTTAATCGCGTTGAGGTCGAGTTTCACCGGTGTCAGACCCTTAAGATAGTAATAAGCAACGACTACGTCTTCTTCATCACTTGACATTTTGCAAACTGCAGGTGGATTCACAGAGAAGCTTGAACAGTTGCATCAAGGTCGAGTCTCCTCGATGAGCAAGCATGCATGACGTGACTCGTTTTTCAGTTGAGTCATTTTAATTGCGTTAAGGTCGAGTTTCATCAGTGTGAGAGCGGCCTAACAGAGCTTGTTTTTGTTAATTCTAAAAATAAAATATTTCTTTTTATAACTTTTCATAGAATCTGAGGCAGTAAGTAAAACTCATGTTCACCGCCTCACGATTAGAATGGGGGGAAGTAATGTTCTGGAGACAGCGGGATAGCTCTCTCCCGCCATAAATCAATCCTGTCCCATCTCATAAGGTAAGCACACTTATCTCCTGAGCTGGTGATGAGAGATGAATGAAAGAGAGAAAGTAAATGTTGGTGAGTGGCAGTGAGAGAGGAATGAGGCTAAGGTTCCCTTCCACGCCCCGCTGACAGTGTGTAATTTTAACCCAAAATTTCCCTTGTAGTATTATATTTTTATAACTTAAAAGTAAACACAATTTTAAATATATTATTAAGGATTTGATGACCAATTTTCAGAAGCACACGGTAATCAATCATCACAAACAATGCTTTATAGTTACTTAAATATCTTTGGTATAATATTTGTAAATTGAACACTTAACCATATTTACTTACAATCATTTAGAGATGGCATTTCAATATCAATACAATGAGAAGTAAAGATGACAGGACCATGAGGAACTGCTCTATATGAACCTATTTTGACTGCACTGCATGTGACTCGTTCGATATTGGTATCAGATTCTGATTTCTGATCACCGACTGATTGTTGTAATTGTAACAAACAATGAGCAAAATCCAAATCTGGATTGTCATCTAAAATGTACAAAACACAATTATTAAAGGATTTAAATAATTTTCTTCCTCCATTTTCATAAACTCAACACATATATATATATATATACCATAAAAATACTTCATAATAACCTAAAAATGATTTCACAAAAAATCGGTTTAGATCTTTTGAAATTCCTGCGACAAAATGAATCCACCACAATCTGAGATTTAAAAAAAATCTAAGTCTCATGACAATTACACCAGTATTTGAAAAAAATATTACATTATTTCAATTGTCATGGGTTAGTAATGTTCAAATGTTATTTGAATTTAACTTCAAGACCTTATTTCTCTGTTGTTGCAGTTTGTAATTTCTTGTATGACATCAATATCTTTTCTTTGTTTAACCCTCGAAGTGGCAGCCTATTTTACAGAAGGTGTTAAGAATTTTTGTTATAATTCTCAGTTATCTGCACATATACTAAATACATAAACATAAATACATAAATACTAAATATTGTATACCATATTATTCAAAAAAGTATGCAGATTATGATTGTATTATTAGTTTTTGCTGTTGGTATAAACTGAAAAAAATAAAATACGTACAAAACAAGGTTTGTTTCGGTTTAAATGTTAGTATTGGCTAAGACACCATATAAGTCATGTAGTAAACTGATATAACTAAAACCCAAAATATACATAACGTTGTCCATTCAATTTACTACTTATCTTCCAAAACTGAAACCCACATTTCAAGGGATTAGTTTGTTATGGCTTAGAATATAAAATAATGCCTGAAGTCACATGAGTAATTAATATTTTTTATTTTTTAGAATTCTTTGTTCATTTTTACACATAACATAAAGTTACTACCTAACAATTATTATCAAACGAAACTGTAAATACTATATACAAATAAATAAATAAACAAACAAATAATAAATACACAATGTTGTGAACACGAAATGGCAATGAACAAAACATCAAAACACAGCTGATAAAAGACTGCAAAAATATTTTTTTACTACCCCCCACAGCAACGTTGGGGTAGAAAATTTAACTGTAGGTTCATAAATGATTATAATCTTTTTGTGCTGCCATCTGTCAACCATTGTATAACTTATTTTGCGACGGTTGCCACTTCGAGGGTTTATATTATATTGTCATAACAGCCCATTTCTGTTAACATTAAAAAGACTTCAGTGTTATGATTAACTGCTTGAGCTTTTTATTTTGATGAGATATCTTACCAAACTATAAGCATTTTTAGACACTTGTCAAAAAGACATAACACATATCGCGCAATGTCAGTACTGCCTATGTTATATCGCGGACTGTTGAATCTCTTTCTTTCAAAAGTTTACTGTAGTTTTAAGAAACTACAAGAACAATAAAACTATTCTACTCCTGTTATTTTGACTTAACATTACTTACAGTGAGGAAAAATGTATTAGTATAAATGATTAAATAAACTATTTACTATTCTTTAAACATAAGGTACAACCTACTTATGCATTAAAGATACACAAGAAGGAGTAACTGATGTAAAAACACTAAAACATTACCTTTTTTCTTGCTTTGCTTCTGCGAAGAACCTCTATGTCTTCTGCTGTTACTACTGCTGCTGCTACTACTACCGCCACCAGCACTACTGCTGTTATTATTATTATTATTGCCACTACTAGCAGCTGAGTCATGTTTTGTTTGCTTCGTAGAACGAGACCGTTTCTTATCATCAGCCATATTATTATCACTTTCTTTCTCTCTCTCTACAGATTTCTCTTTATTTACACAATTATCTTGTTCTAACTGAGAATTGGGTGAAAAGGGTTCCTGTAGGTCACTCCCTTTTCTTGTACGTCTTGAAGACGATCCTTTACCTAAAATTCATAAAAAAAATTAAAACTTTGTTAAATTTTGTAAACAATATACACAATTAGGATAGTCAAAGAAGAATTGTAAGTTTAGTTAAACGAAATATATAACACTAGCTTAACTAACCACAGATTAATTACCCATTAATTTAATAATCAACATGACAATACATGTGTACATGCTTAAATATATTTTTAAAGTTCTAACACACATATAATAACCAACGCTATTCGTACCACATGTTTATAATTAACATTATTAAAAAAAATAAATAAAATTTTCAAACCATTATAGTTATAGTTTTTACGTAATTTGTTAAGCATAATTCATTATTTTTCATGTTTTCTAAATTAACAGAAGTACAATTTTATAATATAGTATTTAGGGTGTTTTGTGCATCAATTTAATACACTCCCTTATATAGTACTGTTTTCAATGACAAGTACATCTGTTTAAACACCCTTTCTATTATCTTACCTAAACCCTACTACCACTGAGGTTAGTTATAAAAGATTACACAATATATTAAATCCGATATGAGACAGAAAAACAAATTTTAAAAAAGATTTTGACACAAGATATTTAATAATTAATATTTTATCAAATGTCCTACATAGGACTATCAATATCCGTATTATTTAATGGAAAAATATAATTTCCAAACCACCAAAATACGTTAACAGTAAACACTTACCAATGTTTAGAGCGTTTTCGAGTATCTTGAACACATCATTAGTGAATTAAAAATTAAAACTTCCTATTCCTACCATGGTGATCATTTCTTATCTGCCACGGTAGGAGTAGGAAGTTGTAAATTATGATGTAAAAAAATATTTAAAATTTTAATTTACTGAAGACGTGTACAAGATACATGAAAACGCTCTTAACATTGGTATATATTAACTGTTACCATATTCTGGTGGTTTAGAAATATATATATTTCAATTTAACAATTAATAACACCTGATGCTAAGAAGTAACAAAACCAACCAACTTTAACGAGGTAAGGATGCAACACCAGATAACTGACAACACACTGTTAGTTTTTACCAACCTGTGTATTATTCTTAACACTGCATTATTTTTTTTCTTAATTATATAATTTTACAAACATGTTCTCATGGATCCATCATCAGAATAATGTTGTGTAGTTTATCAGCTGAAAGGATGGTTTGAACCTGTAGAGGTTTTACTAAGTAAAACAAGAAGTGAGGTAGTTTACCATTACCTTCCTCACTGAAATGAAAAGTATGCTTATTAAGCCAGGCCCTCTGAAAAGCACATATTTTCCACTCTGCAAATAACACCATTTCATTCACCACAGGGTCTGGCTGTATAATGAAATTCATTACTTTCAGAGGAGGTAACTCTGACTAGTGTCTTTTATACTTTTATGTGTATCTTCCTGTATATATCAAGTAATATTTGTGTTTTCTTTTTAACTGGGTACGTTATTTATGTAACATGGTCGCTTATGACCTAGTGGTCGATGTGACCTTAAATTAATAAAATTGAAGTAATTGTAAAGTGGATAAAACAATTCAGTCATGGCACCATAAAAAAATGAAATAAAATATTGTTATCATTATTTCTACAGACAGTGTTGCATGAAATCTTACTTAAATATTATATTCCCCATTATCCTGTATAAAAAGTTACCTCCTCTGAAAGTAATCAGAGGAGATAACTGTAATAACTGATTAATGTTTTTTACACCTCTACCACTTCTGTTCTTAAATGATTCAGTCATTTAATTGGCTGGCCATGTGATAAGGAACAGAATTATTTTTTTTAGCCCTGCAACAAAGAGTGGAAATAATTTAACACTCCACTTGTCTGTTACAGGCATCAACAGAGTAAATAAACTATACAACTGAAACCAATTAATTATTAAAACATTTTTATATGTATCTTGAATAAAACTTTTTATTTAAGTGACTGATGATACAGCTTCTAAAAGTTAAGGTTTATATACTTTTAAGATAGGGAATCCACTGAAACACGTTAGTAAAAATATAAGAAAAAATGATTGTAACAGTGAGAACACACATTGGTAAAAACTAGTCGTGTGTTATCATTTAGATTGATTACAAGCTGTCGCATGCATTTTAGAGGCTTATTCAAGAACACTAAATGAAATCCCTTTAAGATTTCAAACATTGAAACCATGCCACTTTTAACAATCCTTTAACAAAAAAAAGAAGAAAAATCAACCAACAATAAAATATATTTAAACCACCAACTTGTACAACCTGACTTTTCTAATAACTTGTTATATTGAAATCCTACTCCTGTGTAATGACTTGTATACAATTATGTAATAGATGACTGGCAACAGATTAAAAAAAAACTGACTAATTATTTTAACCTTAACATCCTATATCTAAGAAAACAGAGCAGAGCTTCTTCTAAATAAATAAACAACAATACGATAGATAACAAATAACAAATATTATAAATAAGAACATAATTGATAAATAAAGATCTTTGAAACTGAAAACAGAAGATCTTTCCTCCTCTTACAACAATAATAATATATATTTATTCAACAAATTTCTTAACATCAAATCAATCAAGATACTAACAAACATGAACTAACCAACCAAATTTCTAGAAAGAACTAATATATTTGTTAAATTACAATTATTTAAATATTATTTAACCCACGTCGTTATTTAAAAACACAATGGATTCGCCAATTCCATACCTCGACTGTCTTTGACGATAACTGCTCCCGGTGTATTTTTAATGTAATTTCGGTTATTTTTAATAGTTGTTAGAGGGTCCGGTAGAGCTCGGTAGCAGTTCAGTACTGACATATCGTCCATCCAATGGTAAACTTGCGAATGTGCAAATTCTCAGTTTTACGGGAGAGCCAAAAACAAATTCAATGCTTTCTTCTTTAACACACTTTGTGTATTTTCGTAACTTTACAAAGGCTGTATCTCCCTTACCGAACAAGATACATATTCGCAAGTTTACTACAACATGCGTTGGGTTGTATACATCAGCATGCACTAACAAACTCATATTTGCAAAATTTGCACATTCCCGAGTTTACCATTGGAGGAGCGATATATGTACTCAGTCCAAACAATTTTTGTTATCAAAGTAGAAACAACAAACTGTGTCACGTGCGTTTCACTGCTTAAAAAATGAGCTTGGGATATAATATTGCAAACCTTGCGGACAAAATACTTGAAGCATTATTATTATTATTATTATTATTTAGTGATGAGAAAGAAACATTTATTATGAAGATTTTGAAATTCAAATTTAAAATTTGAATAAAATTGTCAAACAAAAGGGAAAATATTTCAAAATTATTTTTCTGTAATTATAAGTGTTTTTTTTTTTTACATAGAAATATAAATATAATAAAGTAGTCATTTAGAACGAAATAAATCATCAAAAAATTGGGCAGTCAATGGGTTAATCCAGAAATATAATTTCAGACAAAATTATTGTGGTACTTATTTAACTATTGCATAAAAATTATTAAATAAAAAAATAGTTTTATGATTAATAGTTAAAAATGAACCAAATATTTCATTGTAAGTATTTTTCTCACAATTAAAATAATTACAAAAATATTTTAAAAATTCCATGCACATAAGTCAGTGAGTTAGAAACAACTGGATAACTACTTGAACGTACAGAAACACTAAAAACAATGCCATCTGAATCAATGAAATAACATCTCTTACAAAATTTATTGAGCGTTACGTAAACAAAATTTTATCAACTGAAAATTATTTTTATATGAATAATATACAACGAAAAAAATCACTAAAAAAGTATAAACAGTACATACTAAAATGACATTAAAACCATATAAACCAAAAATGGTCTTAAAGCCTATTAATTTTCAATATAACAACAAATTATACTTAATTAAATAAATAAAAAGCCAATAAATATTAATAGGCGTAAAAATTAATTATGTAATTACCTATAAGTAATAACTATTATACGATATTTATAAATTTAGACTGTAGTGTACAAATGAATGAACACCCATGAGATCAAGTTACCAAAGTAGAAATTGGTGACGTACGCAAAACACGACTGACTGTGATGAAAAAATAATATAAAATTAATCATCAAATAACTATAATTCATAACTTTTTTTATTAAATAATATGTAATTGTTCGCATAAATGAAGAATGAAACGATACAAATAGTTATATTAAAACGGACAAAAAAAAACACTAAAAATTTTATTTAAGTAGAAATGGACTGTTTGTAAACAAATTTATCAATGAACTGTATAAAATTGAACGTTTTCATTTTCATTTTTATGATAGATATCATTTTTTTACTGATGAATGCATTTCTTTTATACAAAAATCATAACCATAAAATATTTAATGACCGTATTTTAAAATTTATGTATAGATTATAAATGTTAAAACAATGGAACTGTTTGTTTCATTAACTTATAAGAGACCTTAAAAATCTGTAAATTTATAAAAAGGACAAGATTATAATAACAAGAAAATATATTATTTTATTATGTACTCCTAGTTGATAATTTCAAACTAAATAAAATTCCAAAATTTTTAATATACTTACCTTCTAAATGTAATTGACTTTGAAAGAAACTCAATACTTAAAAAATATATGTTTTTACAGGGGGAATAAAGCAAATAACATCATTATTCGAAATGCTCATTAATATTTTAACAAAATATTGAAAAGGAATTCTAGTTTGACAATTCATAAAATTTACAGAGCAACGTTAATTTCATGTTTTTAAAATTCTAACTCGTTAATAATTATAAATAATTATAAGGGAAAATTATTGGTCTTGAAAAAATATCATATTCACTGTATACCAAAATTGCGATTGAACTGAAATTTACAGTTGAATTATTAAAGGTGATCTAAAATGTAATCGGTTGAAATACAATTATTTAAGTAACTTATTAGCATCATGCAGCAGAATCCATATCAATGTAATGTTTTTATAAAAAACTTCTAATATTTACTTTTTTCAGTTTCTTTATTTTGATTTATTGAGTACTTTCATGGTGAGCACCGCTTCTTCAGGTAATAAAAAATAGTTTCTAGAAAATGTTTACTGTGAAGATAACCTAAATAAGATAAGACGGCATCTTCCTTTGTCAAAAGTTTGAGTCAAACTGATTATAAAATGGATAGATTTTCCATTTTATAATCAGTTTGATTCAACCCATTAACAAAGGAAGATTCAAACTGATTATAAAATTGAAAATCTATCCATTTTATAATCAGTTTGGTTCACACTTTTGACAAAGGAAGATGCCGTCTTCACAGTAATAAACATTTTCTAGAAATTATAAGTTATTGCCTAAAGAAGCGGGCGCACCACAAAAGTACAAAATAAAAATAAGCAAAAGTAAAATCCAAGTAAAAGAAGCAGTAAAAATGTAAATATTAGAAGTTTTTTTTATATAAACATAAAAAACATTACATTAATATCAGTTGAAATATAATGTAAAGTTGTTACGATGAATCTGAACACTCATAACATTTCAAATTTGTTTTTTTTTAAATTGATTTCAGAAACTAAAAAACCTTGAGTTTCAGAATTAACTAATATTTATAATGATAAACTAAATTTTTAAACATTTATGGTTAATACTGAGATATACTACAAGATGATCTAAAGTTCGCAAGAAGAGTACACAAAAATAAGCAGCTGTCTAAAAAATGCGGTGTTACAGATCTGACCATTCAATAAAAAAATTGACCAAACAATCCAAAATCTAATAGAAACATTAAAATAGAACAAAGAGCCCTCAACCATTATATTTCTTTTAAAAAAAAAGGTTTATAATATTTTTGGGCGACGGATAGTGTAATTTTCTTTTGAGTAAAATGGCACTCAAACATTCAGTCATTTTGTAAATTAAGGTAAAACAATAAACAGCAGATTATTGTTCAACAGGTTGATGCAATAATACACATTAATCTTTTTTTTAACTAAAAATTTTTCCCTTACACAGATAATCCCTACAAATTATTAAACAAAAAATAATAGTAACGTCACAGGTAAACTGTTACAAGATTACATAATTTCATACCAGACTGTAATAATTCATGTAAATGGAAGTATGAGAACAAAAATTTATAAATAGTTCCAGACAGGGTCTCAATTATCTGTTTAATTTGTACATAGAAGCTATAACAAAACTTTTAAAAACAAAAGGCATATAAGTTAAAAAAAACTCAATCAACAAAGGTAATGTTTGTTAGTAAGCAGAACCATAAGCCAGATGAAACAGAGAATATTTAACTAAAAAATTAAATAATTGAAGACATAACCTAATTCTGTAATTACGGGAAATTTAGGAAAAAAGTCTTTTTATTAGTTTGCATATTTCAATTTCTATACTGATAATTTTTTATGTTTTTGATATACATATATATATAACTTACAGGATTTATTTTAGAATTATAGTTAAAAGAACAGATACATATTAATCCTTCGAAAATGGAATTAGGTTCATGTCAGACGCATTTAATTATAAGTTGGGGTAAATTTTTTTAAGAAAAATGCGTTTTCCTGGATAAAAAAACTTTTTTTAATGGCTCAGAATCCAAGCAAATTTCATCACAAATTTTCTCTACATTTATACTCAATGAATGTGGATACATCCATAATAGAACTGACTAAAAAAATGTACGCATTGAAGAAAACAAATCTACAAATACAAAGATTGTTTTAAGATACATAATGATTAAATTGGACGAGAGTAACACACATAAGTAATAACAAACAGAGGAAACATGACTGAAATCGAACACTGACCTTGTGGCAACCAGAAAAAAATGGCAGGCAGTGCTGTCAACCCAAGTTCTGCAGGTGTAAATTTCCTGGAATATTTTTACATAACTTTAATGACTATTCAGACAAGTTTTAATGAAAATCTTTTTTTGTAAATGTGCAGATATAAGCACAAAACGACCAATGGGAAAAAAGTTTGGGTGGATATATCCATCAAAAAAGTCATCGCTGCAAGTCAGCTGTTTAACAGCTGATTTTTAGACGAAGGTTTCTGGTTCAAATCCTAGTAAAGGTAGTTACTTTTATACGGATTTGAATACTAGACAGTGGTTACTGGTGTACTTATATGGTTGGGGTTCAATTAACCATAATCTCTCAGGAATGGTCAGCCAGGGTCTGTACATGACTACATCTCATTCACACGTCATACACATCATCCTCATCTCATTGGGTCACAGGGTTGTTTATTGTTCTGAATTGAACAGATTGCAATGTACACACATTAGGGATAAAAAAACAATCCCTTAGGCTAATCCTATCTGTTAGGTAGTACACAGTTGTTAGTAACTAAGGTAAATACGAAGATCAACTGAACTGAGGAAAAGAGAATAACAAAAAATTACAGGAAATATGATACAAAATAAAACTTACTATTTTTTTTTTTACTATAGGTGAAACAGATCAGTTATATTAAGAGACACTATTATTTCATTTTATAGATAATTCAAAAAAGAATGGACAGAAAAAACACTTTGGAACAACAAGACGAAGCCTTCAAAATAATGAAATTGATATAATTTTGGCTACTTATCTGGTACTGATGAGAAAACTACACCAGAAAGTCGGAGCTACAAACATCTGAAAAGGGTAAGGATTACAAGAAAATTCATAATTTATGTACAAAAATACTGTAAGGAAAATCAGAACCATTAAATATAAATTAAATTTAAAAATGATGAAATGTCTTTCAAGAAACTTCAGAATTCTGATCCATTAAAAATTTAATATAAACCTCATCTCAAAACCTTCTACAATAATCAACAACCTGCTTTTGATCAATAATCTACTTTAATTAAAAGAATAAATCAGTTTTTATAATAGTTTATTCCCCATTCTAAAAATACACCGTATAGTAATAAAAAAATTAATTCTAAATATCTGTAATAAAATATATTAATATAAAGAATACAACAATAATATAATTTTTAAAATATAATAACCACTTCATAAATAAAGATATACATTAATAAAAACACCATTTTTCACATGCCATATTTTTGATATACTATCAATTTTTAACGTATTACTACTAATAATTTCACGTTTCTGTCAATCTGTAAAACATGTTCACCATGAACAAATTGCACAGTCACGAATCTACTATTAAATACAATGGCATTTGAAATGAATATTTAACATAATGTACTACTTACTATAAGATGAGATATACGAAGGAGGACCCAAAAGTAACAAGACTCGAGTTGTGAAGAGGAGCGATGAGAAGGGAATTAGTTCCCGATGGTGGGCTCTTGTAGAGAAACTCTTCCCTGGTCAGTATGCAAAGCTTTATCACTGTGAGTGCACCCGTTCATCTGAAGTGAATTTTTAAGTGAAACGAGATTTCTCCTTTCAATGAAAATGAGAAATGACATGATAACAGCCGCAGAAACTCTAGTAATAGTAATGCTCCAAAAAGTTTACAAGGAAGATGCATTGAGTAAAGCTCAGGTCTATGACTGGTTCTCATGTTTCAAAAGGAGGGAATTTTCGGTTGAAGACCAACCTCATTCTAGGACCTCAAAGACCAATGTCTTTTTGATGTCAGAGGTGTTGTGCAAACCATGTTTATTACTCCAGCCCAAACAGTTAATCAATATTTCTACAGGGAGGTATTGATGAGGTTGCGAGAGAGCATCAGGAAGAAAAGGGCAGATCATTGGCGCACAGGGGACTGAAACTTCCACCACGGCAATGCACCTGCTCATACCGCATTGTCTGTGAAGCAGTTTCTGAGGAAGAATGAAATGACCCTAATTGATCAGCCACTCTACCTCCCAGTTACTTCTTTCTCTTCCCTAAACTGAAAAGGACTATTGAAAGGGACCAATGAAAGGGAAACATTTTGGGACTGTGAAAGAAGCGAAACAAAAATTGCCGGAGGGCTTAAAAACCATCAGAAATGGTGAGTTTAAAGATTTTTTTGAACAGTGGAAGAAAAGGATGAAAAAGTGTGTACAATCTAATGGTAAATACTTTAAAGGCAGTCAAATATTGGTGTAAAAATACGAATATGTAAAAAAGCTATAAAGTCCATTACTTTTGAGTCCCTCGTATATTATATGAAAATAATATTAGCTATACAAAAGAAAAAACATGCAAATACTTATAAATAAACACCACAATAAATGAAATACAATAAATCAACCCAGTGAAGGTGTGGTAAAACACCTCTTCATTTTACTTAAATAACCTCTAGTAGTTCAAACCCACATTGTTATATAATTAAACAATAACTATATAAACAATAAAGAAATACATAATTAAAAAATAAATGTTATTTTATTTAATAATCTAAAAGTCGCTTCCAGCATAAATGTCTAAACCCACTAAATTAACGAAATAGAAATATATTTTATACTGAAGCAAAAAGTTATTAGTTTTATACGAGTAAATGATTAAATAGTAAAAAAATAGTAACTGACAACCATATAGATATTTTGTCATAAAAACTTATACCACAGCACCCCTAGTGCCCTAGTACTATAAAACATTTCCAAGAACAAGCCCATAAACAATACCTTAACACCAAAAGAAAAAACAGCATCAGGATTGGTTCAGTAGGTTTGAAGGAAAATAGTAACCGACATATGTACATACATAAATATTTCTACTGCATCACTTTATGGCACTGATAATATTAAAAAAGTCAAAGAGCCAGTCTATAAATGATACCTATGAAAAAAAATCATCAATAATTGTTCCGTAGTTCTAGACAAAAATGGTAACATAGGTAGAAACAAACATTTCATCACAAAAACTTCTACATCAGCCCCACCTAGCATCCTGGTAAAATAAACATGTCCAAGAACAATCCCAATAAACAATACCTAACACAAAAAAGACACATCAAGATAGATTCAATTATTTTTGAGAAAATTGGTAACAAATACAGATACAAATAAAAATAATTATCAAAAAACCTCTACTGTATCACCTCTTGGCACCCTGGTACGGTGAAACATATTTTAAGAACCAATATCAAATGCAAAAAACTATCAAATAAAAATCTAACAGTTAATAACAGATTCATAAATGAAAAAAACCACTAACAAAAACACCATATTTACAAATGCCACAATATTTTACCGAATTAATTAAAAACCTGAACAAACCATCTCATAAGATCACAACACAATTTGCTCATTGGCTTTACAGACTGGTAACACATAAAAACAATAAACCCTTATAACGCATCCTGCAGCTTGAAATCAATACTATTTTGTATAATAAATTTCACTAATTTTTTTTTAAGCTGCCTTAATTTTTTATTAATTACTTACACGTGTTTCGGTGGATCCATTATCATCAGAGTATATTATACCGGTTGAAACTAAAATTTTTAGAAGATATTACATCTTCTACAAGATTAATAAAAAAGTTGTTACATCTTCTACAAAGTTTTAAAAAAATTTAGTTTCAAACGATATAAGTTAATTATACTCTGATGACGGTGGATCCACCGAAACACCTGTAAGTGATTAATAAAAAATAAAGGCAGCTTAAAAAAGTTATTAAAATTTATTACATAAAACACATAAAAATTTTATTATTATTTTATTAAACATCCTATGTAGGATTTTTAAACAGCCGTATTATTTAAAATTGAAATATATATTTTCTAACTACCAGAATACGGTAACATAAAACACTTACCAATGTTTATAGCGCTTTCGTGTACCTTGTACACATCTTCAGTAAATTAACCTTTATTACAAGTCAAAATTTAAAACTTCCTGCTCCTACCATGGTAGATAAGGAATACACGAATTCCTTATCTACCATGGTAGGAGCAGGAAGTTTTAAATTTTGACTTGTAATAAATGTTAATTTACTGAAGATGTGTACAAGATACACGAAAGCGCTATAAACATTGGTAAGTGTTTTATGTTACCGTATTCTGGTGGTAAGAAAATATATATTTCAATTTCAAATATTTTATTATAAAAACTTCTACTACAGCATCCCCTGGCAGTGAAGTACCAGGAAATATTTCGACGAACCAGCCTGTAAACAATACTCAACGCAAAACAACACATCAAGACTAGTTCAGTAGTTTTCATGAAAAATGGTAACAGACATAATCACAAACACACAATCTCTTATCTTAAATGAATATAACTCCTCCATTCCAACATGAGAAATGAACACTTTATCAATCGATTAATTATGAGATCAAAGTACGGCTGTGATTAAATAAATCAGAAATTTTATCGATCTTACGACTTGCATTTTGAATAAAAGCATTTTTAACACTAAACATAACAATTCATTACATATTTATATGAAAAACTATGTACAAAAATCATCCATAAGGAGAGTTTTTCGAAGACAAGACAAATAGAGAAGAACCAAAGAGTAGCTCAACAAAAAAACTATAAAACTTCATAAAGTAAACCTTAAATCTACTATATACAATGTTTTAGTTCTCCATATATAAATTGGTAAAACATACAGGAACCTTCTATGAATGTTCAATTCTTAAATCCATGTATTTTTGCTTTTACTGTACGATGTGGGACCCAAAAAAACCGGACTAAGAGCGTGCTGCCATTCATAAATGTAGTAGAGTTCTCCCGCTAGATGGGGTTAATAGAGATGTTCAACAAACAACTGCCCAGACGGTTTGTAAGTTAAAGTTTGATTGTAGTGTTGTGTTTCTCTTACTGTTGTCGTGTTCTGCCAGTGACGTCGTTATGGCAGATTTAAAACAACAAAGTGTGTTTGAAATTTTGTTTCCTGCTTGAAAAATCGGCAATGGAAGCTTACCAAATACTTCAACAGGTTTTCAAGGAAGATGCTACAAGTGGTACACAAGTTTCCGAGTAGTCTGGGCTCTTTAAACGTGGTGAGATGAGTGTTGAAGACCATGTTCGTTCTGGGCGCCCTACATCTCAAAAAATCCTCATGGAATTGTGCATCGAGAATTTGTTCCCCATCGCCAGACTGTTAACTAGTACTTTAATTTGGAAGTTTTACGACATTTGCGAGAGGATGTGAAAGGAAATGCCCGGAACTTTTGCGATCAGATACTGGTGTCATCATCACAACACCCCCGCACACTTAGCCTTGTAAGTGAACCGCTATTTGGGCTCTCAGGGGTGGTCTGTCATTCCCACCCTCTGTATTCGCCAGAACTAGCACCATGCGACTTTTTCTTGTTTCCAAGAATGAAGAAAAATCTGAAAGGGAACCATTTTGATGATGTGGAGGTGGTAAACCCAGCTTCGAAAAGGGCACTGAACAATATCCAAGTTTAAAAGTTCCAGAGATGCTTCAAGCAGTGGGGATAAAAGACTCGACAAGTGCATCACATCTACTGGTGAGTACTTCGAAGGTGACTGAAGGAATTTTGTAAAAAACGTAATAAATAAATTTTTTATAACAAAAATCAGGTTTTTGGGTTCCCATTATACTTTACTATCCATAAAAATTTTACTTTTCTTGGAATACAATGATGCCTATGGAAGTAAAGGTGACACACAATGTCACAAGTTAGTATACTAGGACCTATTGATATAAACTACAAACTACAATTATCTAAATAGCATCTTCTGAAAAATTCTTATCACAGAGAACAGATGACACTCAAGGAGTACCTGACTAAAATACGATTAACACATTGAAAAATAAAAAAACAAATACAAATGACCAAATCACTAAAAACTTATTTTTCTAAAATGACACAATCTAGAAAACAGTTACCTAACAATAACAAAAACTTCTTAAGAATAAACATTCAATACTAAAAAGATAATGACCTACGATTAAAATTGACAGGAAAGTAGTTAAGAAAATTAATTTAAGTTTCCATAACCAATAATTATACAAGATTTGATCAAAATAATAAAAATAGTTAAAATACTCACCAAATAATGTACCAATATCTAATATCATTTTAAATTTTATTATGTATGAGCAAACAAATTTATCATTCCTTTTTCTTTTTATCATTGGTAAAGGAGGACTTCATCATCATCATCATCGTCATTTTATCATCAATCGCCAATATTGTTGCGACCATCATCAAAATGATTAATTTCATTATAATCGACACGATATTAATATATATATAAATTTATAATATGAAATATTTTTAGAAAAGTTATATATTTTAGTGATAATTTACTTTTATAAAAAAGTGAATTTCATTTATTTTAAATTAATAAATGTATTAAATTTAAATATATTTATAAAAAATACAGATTTATGATTATCATAGAAAAATACGAAAAAGATCAGTCGAATTACGGAATGAATTAATAATAATAATTAAAAAATAAGGCAAATAGAATTTTTAAATATTTATAAAAATTGAGCAATAATTAATAAAATAATAAATATATAAGTATTACGTATAAAAAATATTTAAATAAAAATTAAATGCGGTGGGTAAATAAGGCTTCTGAAACATCCATTACATCCAGTCTTGAACGAAGAATCCTTTAGAATAGGTATCCAGGTTTTTTAATTTCTTCCAGTACAAATGATGTTCGATGTCTTCATTCAAATTTAAACTCTTTCTTCAATATTTAAATAATCATTAAATACGTTTAAAAAACTTAAAAAATTCATAAAATTTAAATTTACTTTAAAATAAAAATCTAGATAAAAAATTTAATATTATTTTCTTCTTCTTTTTCTTGATGTTCCATATTTAAATTTATTTCAAAAGCAAAAAGATAAGTTTCAAAATATAAAACTTTAAAAATAATTTAATTTAACTTTAAAGTTTTAAAACTTAAATGAATAAAAAATTTAATAAAAATATAATATAGAATTGTCACGATTTAGGAATTAAGTTTTAATATAAAAATTAAGCAATAATATAAAAATTCTTCCAAAATTGTTCCACAAGCTGATTGTTTCCGAATATATATCGAAGATTTCTTCTGAAGATAAATTTTCCATTGAGAGTTACTGCTGCTCCAGAAAAATGCGATGAAATAGTGTTACATAACATTTTGCAGAATTTTTTTTAAAATGTTTAAAATTATTAAATAATACACTGAAACTTTTTACAATTGACTACTACTGAAATTACAGCAATAATTTCATAAATATATAAAATTATTAACAAAATTTTTAAATCACACTTTCGGATAATAAACTGGTTTAAATTAATAAATGCATTAAACTAAATAAATTTAAAAAATATAAGTGCCCTTCTCAAAGTTTCATTATATATTAAAATTATAATTTATAGAAAAGCAATGATCTTTTATAGATATTTTTGGCATAATGCTTAAAAATTATGGTAGTAAATAAATAATTTAAACAGAATGTTAAAACTTGTCATAGAAAACAAAGAATATAATTTATATTAATTAAAAGAAGTAATAAATACACACTAATGTCCAAAAAATTAAAAACCCAAATGAAAACCATTAGGAAACAGTTTTCAGTAAAAAAAGACCGTTATTTCATACATTATTAATTTAGACCAAATTCACGGCAGAAATACCTATTTTTATATAACAGATAAATTAAAAAATTGTTGATAAGATTTTATTAAAAATTGTCAGATCAATGTGATTATTACATACACAAGTCCAGAAATAATATCACAGATCAAATTATTTTAAATTTTTACGAGACAAAGCATTACATCAAATCAATTAGCCTGTATCCTAAATAATTGTTAAAAGAAAACATCCAAATACCAGAAAATAAAAGTTCTATTCCAACATAAAATTTGATAAATACTTGATTTATTGTTCTTAAAATCATTAAAAATGAAGACTATGGAAGAAATTTTGCCAAATAGCACTAACTATTTAGTGAAACTTCGCAAGCATTTTATGATGATACATGCTTTACAACAAATCTAATAATGGGTTTTAATAATGTTGAACATTTTCAATACGGAATATACTAATTATAATAAAATTTTGGATAAATTGTAACTAAATTAGATTTTGGACATAAAAAAAAGTTATAGCATCTCTGTGTGTGCATTTTTGCACAATAATTTACTGTAAGGCTGGAAATTCAAAGAAACAGATTTTTTGAAAAAAAAAACTTTAAAACTTTTAGATACTACGCTATGTTTTAGTTAACTAACTATGGGATAACTGACAGAAGTTTAATAAAAATTATTAGAGCCAGTTTTAGAGCCTTTAAAATTAAACAGCAATCCCATACTATTTACAGAGATAATTTTCACATGAACTTAACACAGTAGCAAAAATTACAAACAATATTGATCAATTTAAAGAAAATATGGCTTCATCAATGATCACATAAATTACATGTTTTTTCTCAAATTAAAACATAACTCTTTTGAATTGTTAACTCAATTCCATTAAAAATCTTGTTTTTTTTTTAACGTAATAATCACAACAGATCTAACTTTGCCACTTAGAAAGCGCTTATTTTACACTTCTTCAAATGTCTTCTACATTTTTGTAATTTACCAAAACCATTCTCATAAAATTTTAAAAAAACTATACAGTGAGGCTACATTTTAGCCACATTTACGCCGTTTGAAAAGTCCATTTTTTAAAATATTAAAAGATGAAACTGTATATCACTGACATTGATGGAAAAATCTAATTGTGAACATGCAAGGGCATTTAAATTTTTCGACTGAGTTTCATCAATGTTTTCCATCACGTATTTACAAATGTTATTAAAACTTTAATTTAATAACATTACAATTTTATATATACATATTTACTACAGCATTGCATTTACTGGTGTGAATGTTGACAAAAACGCAAACGTGAATCGCACGGGATTACTGTATTATAAATAGATTTAAAGAAAGTAAAGATATTATTTACGAGGTCCGTCCTAAAAGTAAGTGTATTGATCCTCCTACAGATGAACTGGTAATGTAGCACCTACCTGATGTATATGAGCCTGTAGCCAATGATCTTGACTGCCCATACAAACTTGTTCCAACTGGATCAGTCGTGCGCTACTGCAGTTTGTGTGTGGTCGTGTTTCATAACCTCGTTACATTTGCGATGCAGGAAAATATTGAACAACAATACGCGATTAAATTTTGTGTGAAACTCAACAAGTCTGCCACAGAGACATTTGCTTCTTTAACTGAAGCTTATAGAGAGGCCACTCTATAGAGAACTATGGTTTTCAAGTGAAAGAAAGCTTTTAAAGAAAGCCAAGAAAATGTTGAAGACGAAAAAAGCATGCACGAGCAGATTCAAGGTGAAAATAATGATTTTTGTTTTTTTTTTGTCATCAAGGGCATTGTACACAAGGAATTTGTACCTCCAGAACAGACAGTTATTCACACCTTTTACAAATATGTCTTTCAACAACTTTGAAAATGCATCAAAACGTACATTGAAGACGATTGAGTATTGCACCATGATAACGCACCACCTCACAATCCGCTAACAATTCGAGAATTTCCAGCAACGAAAATCATTTCCGTACTTCCCAACCTCCCTGCAGACCAGATCTAACTCCGGGCAATTTCTACCTCTTTCCTAAGTCGAAATTATAATTGAATGGTCATCATTTCGGGACGAAGGAAAACGTACAAAAAATCATAATCGAAAAGCTACACACACTTTAAGAAAAACGACTTCCAGTACAGCTATGATCAGTGGAAGAAACGGAACGGCTGTGAACTTTCTAAGGGTCATACTTCGAAGGAAACTACTTGTAATTTTTAGTACAATATGTAATTAAATATAAGATCAGTACACTTACTTTTGGGATAGACTTTGTAAAATCACATTACTGACAATTTTACAGACATGTAAACTATGACAAGAATTAACAAAGATTTTTATATAATCCAAAATGTAAAATAAACTTTTTGAGATCTACAGTAGTAATAAACAAAAAATAAATAAACATAGTAATTTTCTATTAGAGCATATGATCCAAGTAGTCAATACCCAAACAGATAAATAAATAATAACTTTATCGTTATTTTCTTTAACCAATAAAATCCTCATTTAAAAAATTTAACTGAATATAAAACTTTTCGAAAACACAACATCCATATAAAATAATCTGACGAGATCAAACAAATAAATAATTTACATTCATAACAAATATCTTAAATCTAACAACCTACTCTATTATCACGGATAACAATCAACATAAAATATCTAACTCTAACAAATAACTATCTCTTTAACAATAAATAACGTTATTATAAATGAAACAAAAAAATACATTGAATTTGTGCAAATTTAAAAAAATATTGTAATACAATAATTAATTTTTTCATAAATACCATTATTTTCAAAGTTGTGTAAATTAATTATTGTAAGGCCACACATTAAAAGATCTATGCAACATTCATTTTTTCAGTTATATTAACAGTTTTATATTAATACTGGGAATAAACAGTACAAATAAGAAATTCCATTAAAATTTCTACGGAATTATAAATGGAGACAATTTTTTAAATCTTAAGTTATCCATTATTATTTGTATTAATAAATCCATCCCTTTATCACTTTTAATGTCCATACTCACTGAAAATAATGATTTGAGAATTTTTTTGAGGTAGAGGTTTAAAATGACAATATTATTAATAATAAGAGTTGGCTTAAATAAGATGTGGTATGGGGAGCGGAGCCCTACGTCATGCTACCAAAAAGAAATTAAAAGGTTTTTCATTATAAACAATTTATCTGAGACAGTTTAAAATTAAATTATTAAATATTTACTTTCTTTATCACAAAGTATTGTAAAATAGAATCCAAAAAAAAGCTGAGCTAGCAGTTGAATTTTGTACTAAACAAACCATTAAGTCTATCAGGTTTATTAGGTAACAAAAATTATAATAATAAAGTATTCCTGACAGGTTTGTTAAAAAAAAAACTGGAAAAAGTTGAAAGAAGAATTCTGAGGAAGAGTGAAATTGAAACTAGTCAATGAACTATAAATACATCAGAAGAATCGTGTAATCTCACAAGGAAAAAACTGATCTTACATGGACACATTTCAAGAATGAATGACAGAAAACTCACCAAAAGGTGTTCATCTTCTTGAAAAACAAGAAAAAAAAAAGAATGTGTGGTTGAAAAACACAAAAACACTTCACAGGGAAGTCAATCAGGGAAAAATTAAACAGAAATAGAAATAGAAGTAAAATAATGGGAATAAAGGAACCAGGAACTTCATACAAAAGATGCCCAAAAAATCTGGTGACAAAAAGAATGAGGGTACACTCCAATGAAATGGTCGCTTGGTGGCAAAGGATTAAGAAACACCTTGAGAAATGAAATTGTAATGTGATTCACAGTGGTAAATTTAAGAAAAGTATTCCTGAACAAAAAAAAAATATTGTGCCATTAAATGTTTTAAATTTTGTTATCAGTAATTCGACCATTTATCACAAAATTTTAGATAAAAGATTAGTATATAAAGAGATAGCAAAAAAATTAATACCAAAATAATTATTAGAACAAAATGTTTTTTGGTCAGTTTCTAAAGAAACATCAAAATATGTAAAAAAATTGCTTCAGTACAACATACTGCTTAAAAACTTACAATATTCTTAAAGACTTTTTTATTTTACACAAAATGGATAACCAAAGATTTAACGGTCTAAATGAAAAAAAAACATTTATAAAAAAAAATAAAACATCAAAATGGAGTCCTCACTTAAAAAGTTAACTTATCTACTTTAGTAACGACCAGACATTTATATTTTATGAAGAAATAAAAACGAGTAAGATTTTTAAAGAAATCCGTATCTACTAACACCAGACATTTAATCTGAAAAATACTGACAAGATTCAACATGAAACATAAATTTACAGCTAACATCGAGTAAGTATAAGAAAAACATAAATGATTAGTCATATTAATATAAAACATCTTGTACAGTGAAACCTGAATAATTTGAACTGGTGTAATTTAAACTATCATTAATTGAAATAAAGATTTGCCTCTTTACCAAAAATATGAACTTTGTTTTAACTCTTTATTTTATGCGAAAATAAAGTTTTACCATAGTTGATAATATAAAATAGCACCAGTCAATCCGCAACCAGTTAAATTAAATAAATTATTTATTTGCATCCTTCTAAATTCGATATTACAATTAGTAACGGGTGATTCAAAAAGAGCGCCGGTTTTTAAACGGCTGGTAAATTTTTGTTTATCGGTTGGCAACATTGTTAGACCTCATTTCTATTTCGGAGAACATTCCGATTGACGATTCAGTTGTAGTTTCTCTTGTTCGCAGTGTAGTACTCTCGCAGTCTGTGTCTAACCATGGAGAAGTTTACTATTGCACAACAAGTGTTAATCGTCAAAACATTTTACCAGAGTGGAGAGAGTTATGCGGCTACTGTCAGGCGACTTCGCGGTACTCTAGGACGTAATGAAGCACCGAATGAATCAACAGTTCGCAGGCTCATGAAAAAGTTTTTTGAGACGGGTTCAACAGTCGACCTTAAAAGTTCTGGACGTCGTCGTTCTGGCCGAACTGAGCAGAACGTTGCGTTGGTTCGTGACAGTGTGGCTGTTAGCCCAGCAAAATCAATACGTCGCCGTTCTCAACAATTGGGTTTACGATGTTCTTCTGTACGGAGAATTCTTCGGTACGATCTCCAATATCACCCGTATAAAATTCAGTTTCTGCACGAGAAACAATTTTGTTGCTCCGTGAACGGTTCCAGGATCGCATCATTTCTCGTAATTCCGACCATCAATGGCCACCAAGGTCGTGTGACTTGACGCCTTGTGACTTTCATCTTTGGGGTCATCTGAAGTCATTGGTGTATGCCAATAAACCCCGAAACATCAATGACTTGAAGGAGGAAATTCGACGGGTTATCGGGCAAATGGAAGTCGAAACTTGTCGTGCAGTAATATCCAATTTCATGGACAGAGTTGATGCGTGCCAGCGCAGTAGAGGAGGACACATGCATGACATCATTTTTCATACATGAAATCGGAAGGTAAGATGAACTTGTTGATGTATTTATTTTCAGTTTTTCAATAAAATAAATCTCTTAATTTGATATATCAAAACCAGCGCTCTTTTTGAATCACCCTATATTAATGATTCATAACATGATGTTTCGATTGAGGTAAGGAACTCACGTGTCAAGTGTGTGCAAGTTAATCAAACAACAGCCGATTACTTTATGTATAGTGTTTTCAATAAACATCAGGTCAACAGTTAAAAAGTAGAAAATGACTTTGAAGAAGAAAGCTGAAACTGTTAAAGCAGTTTTTACATTTAACCATTAACATAAATGAAACCGATGATAGGTGATAAATGAAAAAATGCCAGAGCTGACCAGAAATTAAACCAAAGATCCCTCAGTAGAAAGTACGGACACAAAAACTGACCACGACCAGATTCCTCATTCAATTTTGTGATATTGGTTACTTAAAAATAATCTGAAGAATAATGATTTTAATATTAAAAGAACAGAACTGGATGGTTACAACCTGAATGGGAAGATGCAGAATATCAAAACTGACGAAGGGAGTACATAGAGAGAAAGCCTGATGGAAGAATCCCCTTCAGTGTTTTGCAATACAGACCCGTGGAGAGGAGAGATGTTGGGAGGCCACACAAAAGATGGTAATAATTCAATAGTGTGTCGCTGTTGTGGGTCGGAACAGGCAGAAGCCTAATCCTTGATTGTGAGAAGAAGAATATTGATTATACAGGTAAAATTGAAGAAGAGGTAGGGGATCAAAATATCCTGAAACTAAAATGTGTAGTCAAAATATTTCAACAAGCTATTAGTTATTAATTAAGGCAGAGGCTATGAAGTTCAGTAAAAATTTAGGAAATGAACCAAATAATGTAGATTAACACAAACGACCCGAATATAGAAATTTCAACAATATGGTTGCAAATAATTTTTTTTTTAAATTCATTTATTTAACGTCGCATCAACTACAACGGTCATTAGCGACGACGTTGGAGTGTAACTATATACAATGGAGGATGAAATGATTTTTGTAACGTATGAAATTATGCCATGCCTGAGTGGGATTCGAACCCAGGACTGCATGATGAGAGGCGAGCACGTTACCAACTGCGCCAATACGGCCGGAAAATAATTGTACGATTTAAATTGTGTTAATTGGAAATTGTTTATACTATTTCTTTGTTTTAAAATTATCAAGGTTTCACTGAATTTTGTTTATATTATGATAAACCACTGAAACACCGATTTAATAATAAGATAATGGGCATTGTTTATTAATATATTAAGCACTCCATAAAACAACTATTCTTACACGTAAACATTTATAATATTAAGAAATCTGTAAAGTGTAATTTCAAATACGTATTTATCATTTCACAATTATCAGTAACATTTAGTTCAGCAAAATCAGAAGAAAATATTCAAGGAGATATCTTAGTGTACATAATTAACATTTAAACATCTCGGTAAGAATTATAATTGTACACATTTTAAACAAAATATTTTTAAGTGAGGACAAAATTGTTACTAAATCAAATTTTGTAATTTCCATTTTAATCGATTCAATTTTGAAAATTTATAATATAATTGATAATACAGTTGTTGAAATCCAATGTAAATATATATTTATTTTATACCAGGCTGTGTTTATAATTGATCAAACATTATTCAAGTAACTTTTTTATTTATAGAAGGGTCGTTTTTTTTTTAAGGTCCGATCAGTTGCAGAATTAAAACCTCCCACAAATGTCTGATGAACCTTTACACAGATGTGTTGCACAGCTTCTCTAATATGGCCACCATTAGAATCACCATAGCGCGTGTTCTGAACGCGCAGCGAGCACGTAAACAAGGCTACAATAGTATCATCTCCCACTAAGTGTGAAGTGCGTGCAGTAATTCGATTTCCCCATCTCACTCACAGTTTGTGTTACTGAAGTCTTTCACTGACAATTGTATAAACAGCTGACTTCGAAATTTCAGGAAAAGAAAACTCAACACAAAAATTGTAAACCGATGATTTTCTCGAATCACCTGATCCACTCACTGAACAAGGTCATCAGTTGAAACTCGCTTCCTTTCCAGGCCGCCTGCATTATGAACTTCTATACGTCCTGCTTTAAAGTTCCTCCACCATTGCTGTTCCTCACACAAGTCACATCGTACAAATTACTTATTCGTCAATGAATTTCGGCAGAATTGGACACCTCAATCAGAAGAAATCGAATTACCACACACACTTCAGACTTGGCAGGAGATGGTACTGTTGTAGCCATGTTTACGTGCTCGCTGCACGTTCAGAACTGAACAGACCGAGGTGATGCTATTGGCAGCCATATTAGAGAAGCTGCACAACAAATCTGCGCAAAGGTTCATCAGACATTTGTGGGAGGTTCTAATTCCACGACCGATCAAACCTTGGAAAAGAAACGGTTATCGTATTTAATTAAAATAAATAAATATTTAAAATTAAAAAAACTAACTGAATACTAACGAAACTACCTACTTCCATTATGAATATTCCATTGAAAACTCATAAAATAAAATTAAAATAAATTACGTATAACCCATAAAAAAACCTAACATAAATATAATTAAATACATTAAATAAAATACTAAATTCTCAAATATCAAGCTCGTAATAAGTCTTATGGTCTCGTAATAATAATAATAATAATAAAGATAATAATAATAATAATAAAAATATTGTACTTAATTTATCATGGTTAACTATATATATATATATATCCATAAAATTAATGAATAAACTTTATAATCACAGCCATTAGTTCATTTTAAATAATTGTAGTCTTAGTGATATATTATAATATATATAAAATTATCAATAATTTCATAAACATTAGATGATTCAATGATTTAATCAAATATGGAAATATTTGAACTGGAAATAACTAATTTATCACAATTTACAAATAATGATTATTTTCTTGGATATCCTAACGGGAAATCTTATAAGTTAAATTACATCATAGGTGTAAATCTAACAATACAAAAATATCTACAGTAACACATACGTATGTATATTTTAAGCAAAAAAAAATTAATCAAGATAACATAAACTTTGGAAAAAATATGAAAATGGCAAGGGGCTAAACATATTTTTTGAATGGTAAAGTAAACTTTTCACTATTCATTATATAAAATTATTAAAGGCTGGTTCTCGAATGTAACTTCATGGAAAATTTGGAGATTTAAATTGAGAAGAGTTAGTAAGGTCCAGATTTTGAGACGCGTCCTACACATGGTAGCACTAGATGTAACATCAGCTCTGTTGCATGAGAACTTTATGGCATACAATCATAGTTTTAACTTAAAATCAATTAACCTGTCCCACGAAGAAGTATCTTTGAAATGCAGGATGGAATGTCTAAAAAAAAAACAATAGTAGAAGACAGTGATTGTTACCAAAGATTGGTTTTTTGGTAACCAGCCTCAGAGGCAGGAATCCACGATCACTTCATAAGTGTGGATTAAATTTTGTGGGAAATCTATAACACCATGCAAAAAGGAGTCTGAACCTTCTGAAAGCCATTCTAATGACCTAATGACTAGGAATGTCCGCAAAAACAACTAATGACTAGAAAAACACTTGCCATTATTCTGGAATGATGATACACATAGATTGGAAAACTAAAGCAAACATGGAAAAAACTGATGATGCCAAATATTTTAATACCCACATGACAATAACTTATGTTTCACTTCTGTACATTTAAAGGGAAATCTGAACCAAAAATATAAATAATAACCAACAAATGAAAAACCCTTCAGCTACTTAGCTCATACATATAGATATTAAAACGATATCTTTAATACTACGCTTCATGTCCGTTCCCTCCAGTATTCCAAAAAAAAACTATAACAGAATTTTTTATAAATGCCCTGAAAACTTAAAATAATATTTTGATTTAATATAATATATAATATTTAATTTAATATATAATATTTGATAATATTTTGAACGATCTAAAAGATAAGCCAGTTCAATCTTACTTCCATACTGATTAAATCAAGTGCTAGATTAATAGGATAATTTTTTTTTCCCTGCATATTATTACATACATACATTATATATATATTTATATAAAATGTACCAAATTTTGGTTCACTATTTTTATTCACTTAAAAAAATAATCTAAAATATATTTTATTATATATTGACACATGATTATTTTTAACTTTCAGTTGTAGAAATAATATCTGCATTTAAATTCAATTTGTAAAAGTTGGTAAATAGAAAACCACTCAAAATCATTTTGACACAAAAATTACATAAAATAACTTTTATAAATCTAAATTTTTATAAAGGATATCAAAGGTACATAGTACATTATTTCATTCCACAATCCAAGAAGATTGCACTTTTGTACTAACAAAAAAAAACAGCTTTTACACATTAGGCAATTTCAAAAAAAAAATTTTTAAAAGATCACAATTTATAATTTTGTATCAAATTATGCTCACCTTTTTTCATTAGTCAAAATAGGAAAACAGATTTAAATACAAATAATTTTGATGACAGTAAAAATGCCAACATAAAAATAATTGATCAAAAAAACAAACCACAATATAAAATAAATAAAAATTATTTTATTACATTATTAAAATTGAATAATTAATCATTAATTACTGAATTGTCAATGTGACAAAATTTAAAAAAAAACACGATGCAGCGTAGTGATTTTTTCTTGTTTTGGTATACATCAACTTACACCGTTACCAACACGATTCAAATGCAAATAATTTTAAAGGTTCTCTTTTACCAACTTAACAAGTAATAATTTCGTAATAAATAGAATATAAATTACAACCAATGCTCAATCTAACAAGACTTTTTTATATTGAGGATTAGCTTTCTAAATAAATGCACATTGTGAAACTTTCTGTATTAATAAAGTAAACTGGCGAGGTGGCATTAACAGAAAACTGTGTGCAAGAGTGGTTAAAAAAACTGAAAGAGATTCTGGATTCCAAACACTGAAAGACAATGAGATAGTTTTTTTTTAAGAAATGACAATGATTTAGATAAATCACAATGAACTCGTAAACAAGAAATTAAAAAATTTTGAAAGATTTTAAGTAATTTCATGTATCAATACATATCAGAGAAACAGGATGCTAAACATAATACTATGAAACTTTCAGACATGTTTAAGAAGTTCTTTAAAATTACGATCAAATCAAATGTTTTGTTACACATTTAATTTTCCTAAATTTCATTAACTCAATTAACTAAGTTTTTAAAATGGTCATTAGCAAACTTCTCAATAGTCCATTAGATCGAGCATTGACTGAATATATCTCCTAATACATTATCGTTTTTATTTTATCTTCTAGAATAATTAATAACAGACTTTGTACGACAGTTATTTCTACTTTTATTGTTTACTTTCTGATTACTTGTACTACGATATTCAACAATAGGGGGCAAAGAATGTTTCATTTGTTGATAACTTAGCTGTTCCTGTCGAAACTGAGTTTGTTGATCTAAATGTAAATAAGTTGTTGGAACAGTATTCAAATTCTGCATTACACCGACTCCATTGTTAAAATTTTGTCGACTACTTGATGGTAAATATTGTTGTTGTACAGTGATAGTACCACCTGAATCTAACCATGGTCTTCTGATTACATGTTTCTTAACATAAACATTTTCATTATTTTTATTATTATTGTTATTAATATTATTATTTAATTCTAATTGGGCAATACTAATCATTGGTGTGCAAGGATATGATATTAAACGATCCAATTCCTTAAGGATATTATTACCGTCACCTTTATCATTAATATCACTGTTGATATTATCATCAACCGATGGAAATTGTCTCCGTTTTTTTAACGGTAATTTATTAAAATCATTATCTTTGTTCATATTATCGATATTTTCGGAATCAGAATTCTTACAATCATTCGTTAATGATTTTTCGATAGTGCGTAAAATATTTTCATTCTCTTTTAATTCGTTATAATTTTTTAGCCGTAAATTACGATACTGATTTAATCTATTATAATTGGCCAATAAGACCGAATGATTTGCACGACAGACATTACAACTACATCTCATTTTATAATTTAATTTGTTATTGTTATTATTAGAATCGATACGAACAGATGGATTTACTGACTGAGAATACAATGTTGAATTGAAAGAATCGAATGAATAAGGTAACGGAACAGTTGAAGAACGTGGAATACTTTCAGATAGGTAAAAGGAACGAAATCTTTCTTGAGAAGTATAGGAACTGTAATCGTTCTGCAAAGTTCGGTTATGTAATAAACTTTTATTCATCTTATTAGACATACCTCTTGAATTCGATGAGCTTGGTGTACGTGTGTCATTCGAGTCTCTTGTTTCCTTACTACTATTAGATAACAAAATTTCAGTTGAACTTGATCTGTCTTCTCTATCTTTACGAGAGTTTTTACTTTCCTTTTCTTTATTAACGCTGTCATTAGTTTTTCTTGATTCTTCAACTAAAGATTGTTTATTTGGTGGTTCTTCTGAGTCCTTAAAAGTAACGCCCTTCCTTTTGACGCCCTTTTTGTAATTTGAACTTTCTGTTGGAACTGTTTTCAAGCCAGTTCGACGCCTTTCTACATCCGAACGCGATAATGATACAACAGGAGTGTATGGTGATAACCGATGTATATTAGCAGTGCTTGGTGACGAACTGGGCGATGCAAAATGATCACTGCTTGAATTCGGAGTACCATTATTACTGGCAGGGTTTGTTTGAGTTTCACTATCTGACATACTGGTTTGTATATTTGCATTTGATGTGGGGGATGTAGCAGAGGTAGATGGATATACGGGAGATTGTACGCTATTACTAAAAGTCATGTTATTTCCATCCGCTATGTTGGCATTATCAAATAGTGCGATTCCGGGATCTCTTTCTTGTTCAACTAAATTTTCACTCGTATCTCTTCCATCTTGATCAACTTCATAAATACCGAAAAACGGATCTCGATTTCTTAAAATTGTGTCCCCTTCGATACTGTCAGTCATGATGTAAGTACAAGGTACACCGTCTTCATTTATATCTGTGTAACTTCCGGTATCAATTAAATAAGTTGGATCAAAAGAATCATGGTAATTTTCATCGAGCGGCCATTGCTGTAACAACGTTCTAATATATTCTTCATTATTCTGAGGTACTCTTGCCGATATTGAAGCCAACTGTTCTTCGAAATTGATATTTCCTGTTGGTTCAGCATCAACGTCTTCTTTAATAATGAGATTTTCAAACGGTTGACCTAGACTATTTCTAGGAGCTTCAATGATACCTTCTATAATACAATCAGATGATGTACTCATATTATCATCGTCTAGCAATGAATCACTCACTTTTGGTATCAATGGTACCGAATTGTCAACTTCTTCGATACCCACAGGCGGGGGATTAACAATGGGCAGTTCTTCTTGCATATCTTCTTTTTCATCATTTACAACTTCTTCGGTATTATTTGTTTCGCTTTGTAAATCTTTTCTAATTTGTAAAGAGAATGTACTACCACTACTGTTATCATCAATCTGATTCATTTTATTAGATTTATCGGCAGAAATATCATCATTTGTTTTCGGTGGTACAGATTGATTATCAACATCTGGTGTAAACAAATCATCGCAATCTATTAACACTACATTATTCTCACTGACAATATAATTGCATGTTTTATCTTTATCAGATTTATCTTTATCCATTTCTGTGAGTGTTATTCCATCTTTATTATTTTCTGTTTCTTCTACGATAGTGTTTTGAGTACTTGTATTATTATCAACAGTAGTACTTTTTTCTTCATTCTTATCTTTTTCATTTACTATCCTACTTTCAGAATCTTTCTGTGAATCAGTAAGAGCTTTATCATTTTTATCCTTATCAGATTGTAAATTGTTTGAAAATGAGAAATTTGGACAATCGACTTCTCTGACATCTTTATCATCTTGGCCCTGACTTTGTGTTTCTTCTTTACATGTGACGACACTTATCGATGATGTATCTTCGTATTCATCTTCATTTTCATCGCCCACATCATCATCGTCGTCATCATCCTCCTCTTCATCATCGTCATCCTCCTCTTCTTCATCATCAACTTTGACAGGTTCTTCCTGTATCGTCTTGTCATTGATTATTTTGTCGATTACTTTATTCTTAACGCCTGTAATATCATTATCTTTTAATAATGAACATGTTTCGATATTTTTAACTTTCTCTATTTTATCACTGACAACAGTACTTAATTTATCTTTATTCTTTTTACTCATTTTCAACTTATTTAAAGCACCAGTTACTTCTTTTTTATACTTTTTCTTTTTCTCTTTAGCATTACACATAAATGGACTAGAAAATAAATTATTAAAACCGTCATTCTGCTTTTGTTTCTTTAACGAATCGGGTGATGATGTTAATTTTAATTCTTTACTCTTCAATTTTTTCTTTGCTACTTTCTTTGATAAAATATCATTACTAGGTTTCCTTTTCTTAGGAGTTGTATCCAATCTAGGTCTTTTATCTAAACAAGCAAATACGTCATCCATCATCATATCGTTTGAAGACATGCTTGACATAAACATCTCGTCCAGTAATGAAGCACTACCATCATCACCCTGCAAAGAAATTAAATGACCATTAAACATGAAACAATATGAATTTAAGAATACATACAACAAAAAAATAAATAATATTGGCCATCAATATAATAATCATAATTAAGTCATTCATGTGAGGAGGGAAGACAAAGGTAGATGGTAATGTGCTGAAAGGAGTTTAAGTATTTACATACAGACTCGCCCAAATGTCGGTTTTCCCCAATATTTACGGAAATCGGAAGAAAGGTTAATGGAATAAGAAACCTACAGACAAATAAAAAAAATTTTTTATATGAACTCTACATAATTATATATTAACTTGAAAATGTTATATCAGGTGTTCAAAATGTCCACCGTGATTCTCTATACACTTTGTACAGTGACTTAAAACTGATTCACAAATTTTCAACAGTAAAATTTAATCGTCATTTACATCATCAAATGCAATTTCAATTTAACTTTTTAGTTCGTGCAGGTTGTGGTTAAGGCTCGGAAAAGAATACACTAGTTCCTTTACAGTACCCCACTGTGAAAAATCACATGGCATTAAGTCTGGTGAGTGCGCAGGCCATGTGATTGTACCACAACGACTAATCCATTCATCAACTTTGGAATTAAAAAACTCACAAACTTCGATACTGAATTGTGCCGGGGCATCATCTTGTTGCCAGATGAAGGAAAAAATAACTACACGTAGACGTACCTCACACTAGTCACGGTTACAAACTAATGAATGTTGTACATGATGCTGCCAACATTACACTATTACCAACTTATCAAAATGAAATGTCCCATCTCGTGAAGAAACCGACATATGGGCCACCCGGTATTTAGTGACTGTTTTCACAGCCAGAAAGAAAACTGGAAAAAGGAGTTAAGTAAAAAGGTGCAGTAAAGCAATTGGTTCTTACAAAGAGTAAGAACTTTAGTCTGTGATCAAGAAGTTTGTATGCATTGTAAGAAAATTATGTATAATGCATACTTTGTGCCAATACTGACTTACCCAAAAACTGGGTAATCAATAACAACCGCATACTGTTGTTTCTGTTTCTGTTAGCATATGTGGAACAAATCTCCACAAGTCTTTCTTTTATCAAGATTATCATGTAAATGCTGGGAATACTTCCTTCACTAATATTCAGATGTTCGGACAACACTAACAATGGCTCATGGATTAGAAGACGGAGCAAGTCAAATGCGTTCAGCATTCTCATCCATAATGGAAGAGGAAAGGTGCCCCTCTTTTGGATCGTCTTTCAACAACTGGTGAGCACTTTTAAATCATGATTACCATTTAGATACTTTGCCTCGATTAGAAGGCTCATTGGCATATACAGTTTTCAACATTCAAAACCTTTCCGTGACAGTTTTATTCAATTAAAAATAAAATTTAATGGGAGTATTTGTTCCATAGTAAAAATGTAATACAATGCAACAAACAGATTCACTTTAAACCAATACTGTTAGCTAATAAATCAAGTTATCCCATTGAAACTTTTATAGTAAGTAAAGAAAGAACTAAATAAAGTTCCATTGGCAAAACATAGGTAGGATTTATCACCACTTATCACGTAGGAAAGGATTTATCAAATTTATCGATACTTGAATATATTATGTAAGTCCCAGAACTTTTTGAACATACTATGTATTTTCATTGGCGACACTTTTTTAAATTATCATCTATTATTTTCCTTTGTCCAAGTATCAGTCACACCTAGATGTCAGAAACTACAAGAGATAGCCACAAATGGTTTTCAGATTTGTAATCCACACAAAAAGTTAATGGGCCTGGATTGGGTTTGAAGTTCCAGTTTTGACCGGAAGTGGCCAAAAACCAGACGTCAAGATATCAAAGTCAGAAACTACTGAAGATAGCAACATACGGTTTTCGGATTCGTAATCTACACAAAATGTTAGTGGGCCAGAATTGGGTTTGAAGTTCCAGTTTTGACAAGAAGTGGCCAAAAACCAGAAGTCAAGAAATCAAAGTCAGAAACTACAGAAGATAGCAACATACAGTTTTCGGATTCATAGTATACACAAAAAGTTAGTAGGCCAGGATTAGGTTTGAAGTTCCAGTTTTGACTGGAAGTGGCCAAAAACCAGACGTCAAGATATCAAAATCAGAAACTACTGAAGATAGCAACATACGGTTTTCGGATTCGTAATCTACACAAAATTTTAGTGGGCCAGGATTGGGTATGAAGTTCCAGTTTTGACAGGAAGTGGCCAAAAACCGGAAGTCAAGAAATTAAAGTCAGAAACTACAGAAGATAGCAACATACGGTTTTCGGATTCGTAATCTACACAAAAAGTTAGTAGGCCAGGATTGGGTTTGAAGTTCCAGTTTTGATGAGAAGTGGCACAAAACCGTAAGACAAAAGTCGGAATTATGAAACAAAAATAGTGTCATTTGATTCCTCTTCAAGAGTATATACAGAAATCACAAATGGTTTTTGGTATGAGTTAAAGGGAAGCCTTTTCAAAATTGCCACCAACCATAAGACATGTCGTCTCATGAAAGGAATTTTAACTAATTAAAAAAATTCAGCGATTATACAAATTTACTATCTTCAAAGAATTCTACCATATTCACGATTAATATTTAAGATGGACTCATTAACACTTTCGTTGCTGAACTGGTAACAGTTGTATTCAGGCTGTTTCTTTGCACCATGCTAACTACGCACATGTTGCGTGTAAAAACGTAACACTACTTTTATAGCCATTTTCTCTTTCAGTAGCACAGTGGTAAAATTTCATTCAACTGTTCAGCAGTTAAAGTGTTAACAAATAAAAACAACAAAAACTATAAAATCTACAAACAAACATGCCACACAGATTTTGGGTTGTAATCCATATGTCTGTACACATAAAATTCTACAAAAATATTTATAAATAGACTTGTTTATTCTTATCTGATAAGTTCATTATCAATAAAATAAAATGTTCAACAAAGAAACATTTAACCTCCAGTATTAATGAAACCTGGGATAACGTACAAGAGATCAAGTGCCGTATTGGTAAGGCAAGGTGTGTGTTTCTCGCAATGAGTTCGGCGTTTAGGAGTCATGATCTCATTATGGGCACTAAGTTGCGGCTCTTACGGTGTTACGTGTTTCCCGTGCTTCTGTATGGAGTGGAGACTTGGATGTTGACGAAGACAACCACTGCTAAACTTGAAGCCTTCGAACTTTGGTTGTACAGAAGAATGTTGAAGATACCATGGACAGACAGGGTGACCAACACCGAGGTACTGCGCCGAATGAGCAAGAAACCGGAGGTAATAAACATCACAAAGTGTCGCAAGTTGGAATACCTTGGTCATATTATGAGGAACCATGGTAGATATAAACTGTTGCAGCGCATCCTGCAGGGTAGATTGGATGGTGGAAGACGCCCAGGCCGAAGAAGAATATCCTGGCTTGCTAACCTGAGAGACTGGTATGAACAAAGCTCAGCCCAACTTTTCCGCATTGCACAGGACACGACCAAGATAGCTATGATGGTAGCCAACGTTCGAACCGGACAGGCACGTTAAGAAGAAGATATAAAATTTTTAAAAATGAAGATAATAAAGTACACATAACTATTTCATTAAATACAAAATTATTTACAGGGCCTGAAAAAAATATTAACTGTGCCTTAGGAGGAAGGACAAAAACAAACAGCTCTGGAAATTAGTAAAGTGCAGAAAAATGACCAAATATTGCTACTTCAACATTTAAAATTTCTCTTAGCAAAAAACATACTAAATTAAATTTTAAATGAATTCTGTTATAACAAAAAATTGCAACAAATAGAAAATTTTCAAGTACTTACCCCATCTTCATTGTTATCACCGGCGAAATGTGTCGTTTCGCCAACATTATTTAGGAATAATGACCTGTCTAGATCAGGTAATAAATCTGAAACATCAGGTCTCTGAGGATCTTGACTAATTTTAAGGAATGCCTGAAACCAAACAAATTATGAAATTAATCACACAAAAGCTATACATAAAGCTTTTAAGTAAAATAAAACATAAAGTTCAGCTTATCTGAATCAGCTTTATATTTTTAGTATAAATGTTAAAAATAACAATTAGTATATACCTACTACACATATAACCTTAAGAATCCTGGGGAGCCACAAGCTCAGGAAGCAAGACTGAAGACAGGTGTGCAGATTCATGGTTATAATATATTACATGCAAATACTACTGCCTTCCTGCACATAAGTTCAACTAAAATGAGATCAAGCTATGTAGAAGCCAAAATGTGGAACACCTTGAAAGAACCAGCAAAGAATATTTTGCTTAGCAACTGAAAACATGGCTTCAAGACACGCTGGCAGAATTTCTCCATAACAAGAGATATCAAGCATAGAATAAACTGATTGATCTAGATCCTAAATGCTAAACATATAAAATCCAAACGGGTTGATTTAGAAGTAAAGTCATCACCACAAGTTAGCCGTTTAATAGCTAATTTTCAGAGGCGAAGGGTCCCTGGTTAAAATCCTAATAAAAGTAGTTACTTTTATTATAGATTTGAATACTAGACAGTGGTCACTGATGTACTTTGATGGTTGGGTTCAATTAACCATACTCTCTCAGGAATGATTGGTCTGGGTCTGTACAAGACTATACTTCATCACATTGAGTCATGGGATTGCTTATTGTTCTGAATTGAACACATTGCAACGTACACACATAGGGTTAAAAAACATAGATTAACGATGTATATAACCTTGAGGATTGTAAATAAAGACAATCCTGATTCCAATTCACTTTTATTAAACTGGACAAGAGATTCTCCTGTTATTGAAATCATATTTTCATTTTACTGAATCATATTTCTGAGAATCCTTTTTTTTGTATTACATTTCACTGTTTTGCACACTAATGCTAATGGAGATAAATGAAAATGAGTCTGGAAACCAGACTAGGGATTGAACCTGGGACCCCTAGCATGGAAGTCAGTTTGACTAACCACTACACCATGGGTCTGAGAATTCCTGGCTTGTAAAATGACCACATTTCATATCAACACAAGCCTGTTTTGTAACAGCAAAACAAGTTAGATTAGAATATAAACAATAAGTTCATTGCATGCATTTCTGAGAATTCATTTTATCAAGATGGAACTACATACTGTACCTGAAATTCCAGATTATATTAGCTGTACTGTACTTTTATTCCTTTCTAAATGCCTGTTGTCAGGTAGATAAACAAATTATGTATCGTAAAAGACAGAGATTCATAATTGTCATCTAAGCTCATCAATCTATAACTTGCAATAGTACAGTATAAAGTATTTTAAATTGCGATTTGGTTTAGCTAGTTGTTTATTTTTTTGCATGATTTTTTAAATTCATTGACAGTAAGCCAAGTATCTTAATAATACAGTTAGAAATCCTATGGGAAGGATCTAATGCTTATCATAACTGATAAAAACAGCATACACATAAAAATAGCATATTTTGAAAACAAATACATACCCTAGCTTTTTCTTTAACGCTGAACTTTGCCTGCATAAAGAACTGCGTAATGCCGGTACATGATTTAGGAATATTTGGTAAAATTCCATCAAGAACAGTACCACGAGCAACAATCTTTTTAAAATCTTCAGGTGGGATTAATAATGCAGAAGCTTGCCGATTAACTTTCCTCCTTTCCTCTGCACCTTTAACAATCTTCTTCCATAATTTATACACTAGAATATACCTAACATACGTCATTTCACACATCGGCTGTATTGGTTTATTACGAAGGACACGGCTGAAAAAATAATTTGAAAAATTAATTAAATTTTTTTTTATTTTATCTTCTGTTTCATATTCCGAATGTAGGCTACTACTTGTTTTGACCACTTAAAAGTAGTTTTTTGGGGGCAGAGGCGTGACCTCACATCAGTGTTCAAAGGGGGGCATAGTGCCTGAAAGGTTGAGAACCACTGGTACAGAGAAATAATAAATACATTCATGTTATAGCAAACCAAACAAATCTTGTTTATTTCATCGTTATACAGAGAGATTATAGTTATAAAGAGAAACTACTATAGTTAATTATGTCACTTTTAATTTTTTATGAATATGTTGATGATCCTTGGGGCTGACACATAAATTCTTCTCCATTCAAGTGCAGTTCACCGACATTCTAATACTGTCCTGCATCAAAACACAATAGTAAGTCACCCACTTCCCTGCATACAATAGGTTATTCTTTGAGGTGGAATAAGATAGCTTAAGTGGAAATTAATAGACCATAAAAAATTGTATGTATGTATTGTCGCCGATGCCCCCCCCCCCACCTGCAAATGGCATTAGCGCCTGCAAATGGTCCCAGAACTTGCTGCCGTGGGGAGCACAGCCAGCAGTGCCTCCCCTCCCACTATGAAATGGACTCGCTGAAGGGGTATTTAAGCAGCCACACTGAACCACGAGTCGCATTCGCCTACCAACTCCCTAACGGAGAAAAAGAAAGACCAAGCAAGAAGAGCCCGGGCAAGACCGACCCACCATCCCTGGTCTGGTCTACGCTATCGGTGGCGAACGCACATTTTCACATCAGTCAGCCTTTGCCGACCCGGAGAGAACTGCCTCGGCCGCGCTATCAGCAGATGGCCTACACCGACCCTATTCTGCAGGGCTCTGGGGGCCACCACAGTCACACTACAGTAGGGACCCAACTGCCGTCGAGGGAAGGCTAGGCCTGAACCCGGTAGCCAAGCCGTCACTCTTCAAGCTCTGCTTTCAACACATCGGCTCGTCGCTACCAACCACCATTGACCCTTTTCAGGGCCAACCACAAAACACACCCGGCCCTTTTCAGAGCCACCAACACAATTAAATGGCCCTTTTCAGGGCAGCCAAACTCACAAGCACGGTTTTTCCACGTGTCGTCGACCCCAGTATATAACTTGTTTATCATAACTGACTTAATATCTTATTTATAGTATACTTTCTCTAATATAGAACAGAGCAATTTGTATACACTTCTTCTAATCACGAGGTGATACTAGTTAATACCCAGTTATTAAATTAGTTCAAATCAAAAAACATTTATTGAATTGTATTCTAAAAGTTATATAGAATATTGAAACAATATTACCTTAACACTGGCATACTGATCTCCATGGATGATTTTGCCATCAGTCTTGTTTTTAACATGGTATCTAATATGTGATCCATTGAATAACCTGTTAATGAAAAAATTTCATGATAAAAACAATGTCTAACACAATAATCATAAGCTATAACTTATGACCATAACATACATAAGCCATAATTATTTATTACACAAATCAAAAGTATCAGTTCTAGAATTTACTACATAAATGCAGAATATGATATAAAATAAAAGCTTTAATCCAAATTACATATTTTGATTCTGCGCTAATAAGTTTACGTAACACAAATCTCTGGAACAAGTCGACTTTTCAAAAGTTAATGCCCTATCTAAAATTTCTGTCTAATGCAAAAAATTTAAAAAATTATACGAAGCAATCACATAAAGTAAATAAACACAGAAAATAAAAAAAATTAAGATATTTAATCGCGTTATTCTATTATTTTATATAACATTGCAAGTTTAAATTACTGGTCACTAGTAATTTATTTACAGTATTTACATCCTATCAGACATGACAATTCTAAAAATTATTGTACATGACATTTAAGCATGGACACTTATATTTAAAAATGTAAAGAACCTAGAAGTTTTCAAGGTAATGCAAGAATCATGGAAAGCTGAACCAGTCCCTTGAACCGTCTGAATTATAAATGTGGATATTCAAAATCCTGTAGGACAGTAACACGATGGAAAAATAAAAAGTACTAATAGAAAAAAAATATGTTTTACAGAACAATAAACCTGAGGACCAGAAAAGACAATATTACAAATGAAAAATTTATTCTCCCTTTATGAGACGACACGTTACATGGCTGGTGATTTCTGTATCAATCTATAAGACGAATCAAAAGACATTATCTTTCTTTTCAAATGCCTACTTTGATTTCTTGATTTTTGGTTTTGGGCCACTTCCGGCTGAAATTGGAACTTCAAACCCAATAATTTCTATATCTACTCAAGGGGAATCAAGTGACACAATTTTTGTTCCCAAATTCTGGCTTCAAATTTTTGACTTCCAGTTTTGGTGCACTTCTGGTCAAAACCAGAACTTCACACCCAATCCAGGGCCACTAACTCTTTGTGTAGATTACAAATTCGAAAACCATTTGTTGCTATTTCTTGTAGTTTTTGACATCTGGGTCTGATGGACGGACAAAGGAAAATGATCCATAACAATTTTAAACATTGCCACCAATTAACAAAAAATTTGGCATTAAACAACATTTTACTTAACCCTCATGCGACTGATAGGTTTCATAGGTTGAAATAAACTCTTTGAACACTAATTCCAAGATCACGCAGATAGACGCAGCTTTTTTTATCCAAAAAAATTTAAAATTTTAATCAGACGTGAAGAAAACTTTGAGAGATGTTTTAAAAAACCAAATATGAAACTCCGTTTTTTTTTACATCAGTTACACATCACATCAGTTACAACATTTTTCGTCAACATCAGTTCACATCAGTTACGACGGTTACGAAAAATTTGTTGTAATTTCTGCAAAGTCACGCGTTTTTGTCAAAATTTGGTAATACATAATTTTAATTTTTTTTAGTCTTGTATTACAGAAAAATCTCTACCAAAAATTTAATATATCAAACGCCCTCACTTACCACACTATATGGCTATTCGCGTATGTGAGAGTTAAGTGAATGTGGCTGTCTGTAGTAAAAGGAAAGAGGAAAACTGCTTTCTTTGAGCTGATGTCATTAACCCATTCTTACAGTTATTTATATGACATATGTTATTATATGAAAGCATGGAATTTTGTGAATATAGAAAAAAAATAAAAATGGTAAAGTAGAACGCACCTTAATTTCATTGCGAAGAATGTCTGAAAATTGGTTATTCTCAAAAAAACAAAAAAAGGGTTATTACCTTTTTCAAGTCATATTCAATTCAACCGGTTTTGCTATAAGCAATAATAGAACAATATACCTACCCCTACCATTCAGGCTTTAAAACATTGTTATAACTATTTTTAGGTGAGATATGGCCTTTATACGGTTTTCTTTAAAAAAAAATTGGAAATTAGTGGTACCACAACATTCACAAATCAATAAAAAATGTCTCATTAATCTTATTGTGTTTCTAAATAACTTACTTTCTTTCTCATACATTCAGCTACTATTTATTAAATATAACTTATAATGGTGTGCGTGTATATTGACCTTCACTACTACACAAACTGTTGAGTACTTACACACTCATCATCTAACAACAATATATATTGGCTATTAGAGGTACAAGGGTTAATTCTTCAACAACCATAAACTCTAGTGTTTACTTGAGATGAAAATGTACAACACTAGAACAGCAAGGAGTCTCTTATTGCGAGAACTCAAAAGAAAAAATGCCAAGTGATACTAGATGTGCAAAACCAGAAATAGTAAGAAAGAGGATTGGAGGACTAAAAATATTCAGAATAAATAAATATAAAAGAAATAACAAGCAACTGTATACCTGAGAAACTGGAACTGAAAAATGATGGTTAATGATATCTCACAACTAACAATTAATGAATAATGAAATAACTAAATATACTTACGTAAAAAAATAAATAATGCAGCTGTTAGCCTGCCACAAATTACTTTAACATATTCCTTCCCTTTCCTACAATCATAAAAACAATTACAATGTTCAACTTAACTTGACAGAATTGAAAACATAAAGAAATATAATAATTGGTAAAATTCCCTGACAATCTCTAAAAAATATAGACAACACTTTTCATAATATGAAACTGGAACTTCAAACCCAATAATTTCATAATTCATTCTATATTCTACAGTCAGGTTTATAAAAAAATAGATCACAAACGTTTCCATGTCAATTGTTCAGTAGATTCTTCTGTGAATTGCATCCAGGACATTCTTAAAAGGAATGTTTTTATAATGCACTTGACAGTTATTATAAAGTCTTAATTTGAATAGAAAGGGCAAATCATTCACAATAAAATTTACCATTTTTATTTGTAAGTTTCTTGATTAGAAGAAATCACAACTTCAAAATACTCTAATATTTATGCAAGAGCACTGAAATTATAGTATTAAAAGAAATTATACTCGGTTCATCGTAAGAAAGATATGTCGAGTTAACAAATAGATATCACCGAGCATGCGCATTATTTTAAAATGTGTACAAGCTGATTAAAAAGTAACAACAAAATACTTTAAAAAGTATTTAAATACAAAATACTTTTAAAAGTATTTTTAAAAATGAAACTGTCAGGCCTATTATGATTGATGCTTTAAATACTGATCAATAAATTTATAAAAACGTTAGGCCTTAACTTTATTTCCATTCTTTTTTTATAAATAAATGTGGTTATATGTATTAATACTTCTGATCGGTATGATGAAACAAGAGAACTTTAAAAGTAAACATTTTTATTTTAATGATTAGTCATCTAATGTTAGTTTAGTCACTCGTTATTTCACAATTGAATTTCAACGAATAATTAATGATTGACGATGAATAATCCAAATTAAATTTCTCTCCACATTTTTGACAAAGAATATGTCATCGTTATATGCTACCAGTTCGCTTTTGACATTGTATTGTCTCGCATCGTTCTTACGAGCATTATAATTTACTTTCAATTACGAATAACAGCTGATTTTCGGAGATGAAGGTTCCTGGTTCAAATCCCGGTAAAGGTAGTTACTTTTAAATGGATTTGAATACTAGACAGTGGTTGCCGGTGTACTTTGATGGTTGGGGTTCAATTAACCATACTCTCAGGAATGGTCGACCTGGGTCTGTACAAGACTACACCTCATTTACATGCCACACACTTCATCCTAATCTCATTGGGTCATGGGGTTGCTTATTGTTCTCAATTGAACAGATTGCAACGTACACACATTAGGAATTAAAAAAAAAAATTAGGAATTTAGTGTTACAGTAATTTTTTTTCATTTCTATTTATCGTTTAATTCTGTAAATGGTTAAAAGTATGTATCAGTTATCACATGTTTTCATTAAAAGTGTTGCAGTTTTTCTGAGTCACCGCTTTAGCAGCTGATTCGGTAACCGCAGTTTGTTTACTCGACAAATCTTTCTCACGATAAACCGAGTATAGAACATTTTGAATACATCAAGAGAGGTCAGTAAAACAATTATTGCAAAATATCATTCAAAGCAAAAAAAAATTAAAGCTGTCCATGTCGAAGCAAAACATTGTGGCTAAAAATCTACATGATAGGTATGACATAGAAGATACACAACTGTGGTTTCTGGACTTGCCGCCAATAAAGTGCATATTCCATGACGGTTACTAACATTCTGAAAGAACATAGTACATGAAACAGACATCTCATATACAATATATAAAGTTTCATAATCCACCATACTCACTCACAATGTAACAACACGATTTTGAAGAATAAAAAGAAATAACTATACAATAAATATAGACAAAAGTTGTCTTAAAATTAAAAACATTAACATTTTTCAAACTTGATTTACATCACTGACAAACAATTTACAATGAAGTCTTTCTTCGCAACTCAAGCAACTTAAAAAAATCGTTATAATTTCAAATAATCCAAATTAATTTTAATACAATTTTTTGTAAACTTTTCTCCAATTTACATAAATCTGTAATTTCATATTACTTCAAACCATTTCTTATCAGGAACAAAACTGTGACTTACTGACAACCTTCTACATCTTATACATGTAAGACAAGAGATATTGAACACCACCGCAGGAAACAGAATAACGATGTTTTACTGATGATGCAATTCATTCTAATATCTAAAACTAAAAATAATAAAAAAACATACCTGCTAGCTTTGATTTCTAAATCCACATACATAGCCAATAGGTCAGACATCTTATTTAAGTAAGGTAGATGTTCAAGTGGCTGAAAACAAACAAAAATAACAATAAATGTACTCATAACTACAATTAATATAGAACTGTAACTGTAATTTACGTAAATACCTACAGTGAATACACTGAAAAAAAAAATACTGAGGGTATTTTTCATTGCCTGCCGCTACTTCACTGACACTTTCTAACCAGCATTCTTTTTGTTTTCTCTTTGCTCACCTTTGAGGAGTTAAACAGCTGTACAAAGATCCTGTTAAGATTTTATTCATACTCTAAAAGTTTTGCTTTGTCACAGCAACCATGATTTTCTTTCAGTAAACATTTTTTTCATGTCTACATACTAACTGATGAATTTCATACATTTCATTAGCTCGTCTAAAGTCAGTTCTTCAGTTTGGCCTTCCTCTCTTACCAAGCATCTTATCAAAACTACATTCATACATTATTCATGAAATCACAAAGTTTCATTATGTGCTTGGTACATTTTCCTTCTTTTTGTTCAGTCTCGCGGTGAATTCTCTTTTTCATTCCATTCCCAGTAATTTTTCATTATTCATGTTTTTCTCGGCCCATGTGACCTTTTGTACTCATCTCCACAACCATAACCACCATCAAAAGGTCCATGCCTAACCTTTCCCAATACCAATGTTCAACTTTCACGTATAAAGACAATCACTTTTAACATTTCTAAAAATTCTCCTTAACTATATATTTATATGCTTTCAATATGGTCTTCTTCTTCTTCTTCTTGCTATTAAGGATAACTGTCAATTTCTTTATAATAGATACCCGAGTTTGGAGCATTTGTTTCTTCAAAACCACTTATTCAATTTTAACATACTATACACCAAAATTTCTGCCCATAACAGACAGGTGACATGTCACATTATTTACACTCAATTAAATGACTGAATCATTTAAGAACAGAAGAGGTAGAGGTTTAAAAGACACTAATCAGAGTTATCTCCTCTGAAAGTAATGAATTTCATTATACAGCCAAACCCTGTGGTGAATGAAGTGAAGGTGTCATTTGCAGAGTGGAAAATATGTGCTTTTCAGAGGGCCCGGCATGCTGATAAGCATACTTTTCCACTCAGTGAGGAAGGCATTGGTAAACCACCTCACTCCTCGTTTCACTTGGTAAAACCTCTACAGGTTCAAATCACCCTTTCGGCTGTTGACCTAAACAACACACCAAAATTTAGCTGATTTCAATCTGCGTTGTTTCATGTTAATTTCATATTTTTAGCGGTTTTTAATATTGCGATATCGGGATGAGAAGAAGAAAGAGCTGGCTTTTTTGTTGCTGCAACAGATTGGATGCATTTAGAGGCTTACAACTGTAACACTGCTCAAGCGATTTATTTCAGATTTTGCAAGAATATAAACTTGTTTGGTGTTATTGTACGACCGAAATTTCAGAGTTGTGGCATATTTAAATTTTGAGTTATTAGTAAAATTCCGAACCCCTGTTAACTACGTAATCGCTCATTAATTCGGCAATTCTAGTTCTAAGGCTTTAGTTTTATTTAGACTTTTAGTTCTACTTACTACTTATATACATTAATAACTATTTTTGCTTAGATAGATTGCAACCGACGAATTAAAAAGAATGCTATAAATGAGTTTTATATCATTTCATAAATGAAAAGTGAAATGGTTTACCACTTCCTAACTAAGTTGAAAGAATGACAGTTTATCAGTACATTACTTTTCTACCCAGTAATTGGCAACTTCACTTCAATTGCCACAGACTGAACAACAAAAAATGTGTTACTTTGGAGATTTTTGTGTTTTACATTGACAGTTTTACGATTACTGCTAATGCAGACAATGAGAAGGTTGATAGATGAAAATGAGAGATGAATAACTAACTAAAATCCCCTTACACCTCTAATTCTTTAATTACAAAACCTAATCCATAGAATTAAAAAATATAAAGAACCTGTAAGACAAGAAAAAGTTCAATATAGAAAATTTACTGACTACAATAAACAGATCCAATAATTACCTCTTTGATATCTAAATACAGCATGTGAAAAAACAGCAGATATTCATTTACAACTTTCTTTAATTTTGCAGCTCTGTTGGGCTTCTTGTAACACTCATTGACATCTGCTGGTAAAGTTCTGGAAATAAAAATATTAATCAAGATTAACTATGTTCAACAATTAAAATAATGTACGACCTAACTTAACTTTCTGAAGCCAATTCCATGGCGATTGGATCACCGGCCCAAGACAGCCATTCCATATATAAAACAACTTTATACAAAATATCAATTACAATGTAGGTATATATAGGTTAAATACAGATTAAAAATAAATTTTAGAAAAATGGGAGGATATTTATCACAAATCTTCACCACCCCAGTTGAATCTAACTGTTTCAAACACCATGATACAAAGAGTTACTGTTAATAAATATCTGAGTACATGGATAGAACAGAGGAGAGAGCAAACGAATAAAATAAGATCTAGGATAGAAATTGCGAATTGTCATTTCTTTTGCTAAATAATTTGTTGTGTAATCAGGATCTTGGCAAAGAGCTCAGAATGAGAATGCTGCGATGTTATGTCTTTTCTGTTCTGTTGTATGGGATGGAGGTGTGGACACTCAAAAAGATCCATTTAGTTAAGATACAGGCCTTTGAGATGTAGGGCTCATGCAGGATGTGATGCATTCCGTGGACAGACAGAATAACAAACACAGATGTGCTTGATATGGGCAAAGAATTTCAGTTGGTTAAGACAACAAAGGAGAGAAAATTTCAATATCTTGGACATGTGATTAGAAGTCCTAAATACCACATCTTACAATTAATCACGCAGGGGAAGATAATTGGCAAGCAGAACGTTGCCATATGTCGGGCATCCTGGTTGAAATCCTGAGAGACTGGTTTGGTTGCAGTAATACGGAACTGTTCCATGTAGCAGCAAATAAGGTCCGTGTAATGATTATTTCTGACCTCCAATAAATAAGAGAGGGATTTTTAGAAGAAGTGATGGGTTATTTGAATATTACAATAATTCTCTTTTATTCAACTATTTACAAACATATTCAGATAAAGGTGAATGTATTAACTGTTCAAAAATAGCAGTTCATTCATCATCATTGAATAAATAATATGATCGGCCTATGAAATAAGAATAAATTTCATATATTTAAAGCGTCTCATGGTAATGTAATGGTACAACAGAGGTCCCTATGAAAAATAAAATTAAACTTTTATTCATTAATTAGTGTGCACTTGTTTAATATGTATTTGAAGAATTCATTAACGTTATTTGTGCCTTGAATTAAACTTCTCATGGCATTCTTTAATTTTTTTTGTAAACAACAGAATATAAATATTGTCTATCAAATAAACACTAAAGGCATTCAGAGAATTGGTTTCTGTTGGTGTATTAAATGTATATAAAGATACAAATTACATAGTATAACCACGTAAATACGAATTCCGTAAAATTACGTGATCCGCAAGCTGTAAACGTATCACCGTTCCGTTCAATTACGTGCTTAGCACGCAAAGTGTTAATCTGATTAACCTAAATTACTACTTCTATAAAAGAATAAACAAAGTTAAAACTCTATACTTACAAAACAAAATCTGTCAGTAAAGTCTGCAGGATGGGAAGATCAACCTTTTTATCTACAAGTTCTGCACAGCGAGCACTGAACGCAGACAACCAAGGGAATGATTGACATTGTTCAGGCCTATCTGCTGTTGCTAACGATCTATCAATTCCATGACTGTTGATTAAACTGTCATTTTCAGACGCATCTGAAACTGTGAAGGAACACAATCAGTATTTATACAAGAAATTAATTACAATTAAATTTAACGCTAATAAAATTATCATTTTATTAAAGTAATAATAAAAATTATAATTTTCAATGATTTTAAATAATAAAACGAAGTCTCCAACTACAATAAAGTAGTAAAGAACAAAAATTTTGGGTGTAACAGTAAAATATAAACCCCAAAAGAATTCATATTGTGCAGCATGGGTACAGTACATTTCCCTTATTACTGTTAGAATACTGAATGAAGAGCACTCAAAAGAATATTTATTTTGGGCGCCTACAAGGTGGTTAACATATCAAGATACTAGATGCAAAACAAAGTCTTGGGTTCCATTCCAAGCTAGGTTCCAGAAATTTTAAACCACCACTCAATAATTCACCCAAAGTAGTCACTAAAAACCAAGCTGCCGACACGTTACATAAAAAAAAATACTGACACTAAAAAAAAGAGTTGGTTCCAGAATTCTCTAGTACGACTGAGATTTTACAAAACAAACAAAAATTGTCTTTTAGAACTAAATTTCTTTTTAGAAATTTAGAATAAATTTAGAAATTTAGTTCTAAATATTCTTTTAGAACTAAACTCATCTTTTTAGTAAAAAAGACGAGAAACTATGAATAGCAAAAACGGATAAAAGAGTAAAAAAACAAAGCAAAAGACTGTAGGAGTTCTAGAAATGAAAGAAATCTATTTAAGTGGAATCTTTAATAGTCAGAACACAAAAGAATTTAAAACAAGATATTCTTCATTTTTGTTACTACTGTAACTGTACAGTGATATATTTATTTTCTTCAAAGCCAATGAGCACATATTTCTAATTTTTAAATCCTATTATCACAGGTTGTTTACGATAACAACATAAGGGGTAATTTTATTAACACTTTCACTGCAGAACACCTGAAACAAATTACAACCTCTTTGGTACGGTTTTTCTTAGGAAAATGTAGAAGCCATCCATTATGCACCAGTTGTTCAACGTGCAATGAAAGTGTTAATAAAAGGAACTAAAAAAACGAGGGCCATTAGGAACGTAAAGAATGTTTTACTTTATTTTGAAATTCTTTCATTACAGCCAAACAAAACTTTTTTGACAACATACCTGATACTTTAACTATTTTTCTGTGTAATCGCTGTACAAATTTAAACACTTGTTGTACCGTTTCACCAATTTTGCATACTAGTATGTCTTCCGCATACTTAGTTACTGCCAAGTTGTTTAACCACTCACTAACACTCTTTTCCAGTTCATCATCACCTACTTTTCTTCTTTCCGTAGCAGTTCCCGCCCTGTTTGGGAAACAGATGGAAATCACTCGGGGCCAAGTCCTTGCTATAGGGCCAATGATCAAAACTATTGCAGCAAGTTCTTCACCACAGCAGTACTGATTTGAGGTTTGTCAATTACAACTGAAAGTCGCCCTGAGCGCTCTTCATTGTGAACATTCGTCCGTCCGCCATTAAACTTAATGCACCATTTTCGAACTGAAGGTTCGTTCATCACATTACCATAAACCTCTATTATTTGTCTGTAAATTTTGATAGGTCGCACTCCTTTAGCATTCAAAACGCGTATTACTCTACAAACCTCACACTTGGCAGGATCGTTAATTTTCTCACACATTTTAAACACTTACAAATAATACATGACTGTATCAGCTCGCTGTGAGCGCCAGACTGGCCAAAGGTGAGTGGAAGGTCAATGACTCGGCAGCGGAGGTAGTGGGAGAACTGTGCGGCTCGTCAGATAAAAACGTTCTTTTTTTTTCAAATGACCCTTGTATATTTATTAATTTAATTTCAATTTATAATAAACTTTACTAAAAATAATTAAATATAAAAAAAACACAAAATACCAAAGATAAAACATATTCTGACATGTTGAATAACCAAATTCCCGTTATATTATTATTTCATATCAATATGTACATAATATTTATATAAATATATATTATTATTATTTTAAAATGTTAATTAAGGTACTGTCACCGACTCCCCCTACCAACATAGCGCCTGCAGACGGTCCGACTACCTGCCTGACGCGGAGAGCCTACAGCTGCTCCCCACCACCTTGTTGACTCGACGGAGAGGTATTTAAGAGAGTGCCCTCGCCCACGAGAGTCACTCTTCACTGAACTCTCAACCAGACAAGAAGAAAGAAGAGCTCCGACTAAAGACGAGCCCAGCCGCACCATCCCTGGTCTATGCTACCGGTGGTGGACGCTACATTCCCGCACCGGACAGCCTTCGTCGGCCCAGAGAGAACCGCCTCAGCCGCGCTATTGGCAGACGGCCTACGCCAACCCGACACTGCGGGGCTCTGAGGGCCACCACTGCCACGCTGCAGTGGGGACCTAACTGCCGCTGAGAAAAGACTAAGCCTGAACCCGGTAGCCGAGCCGTTACTCTTCGGGCTCCACTTCCATCACACTGGCTCACTGCTTCCGAATGCCAACATCGACCCTTTTCAGGGCCACCAATTTCACAAACAAGGTTTAGCCACGTGTCGTCGGCCCCAGTACCAAAATTTCTTTAATTATTGAAAAATTCTTTTGTATAAACTTTTTATACAAGTTTTACTAATCTTTTATAGCTGCTTTTTCTATCAGCTATATTTTATTTCAGAAACTTTTGGTGGATCTACAATCATCAGGGTTTATGTTTATAATAAACAAACAGAAACTAATTCATTAAGATCTAAACAGAAGCAGCTATATTTTCAAATTATGATTATAGAACTTACTTTTATACACGAGACTTAAGACAAAACTATACAACTGAGTTTTATAATATAAATGACTCAAGATAATAACCTTCTGTTAAGGTTTAGTTAGATAATGAATTAGTTTTAATTTTTAAGTTATTTTATGAACTCAGATAGTCGTGGATCAACCGAAACAAGCAAATTTACTTAAATAAGATCATAAATATTACAAAGTTTAAGCTGATACAAAAGTTTAGTAAAAATTTTAAGTATTTATACATTAAAATTGGTTGCAGGCTGAATTTCAAAGATTTTTTTTTAATTAATTAAAAATAGTCAATCTATGGTGCTAGTGCCATGGGTTTAATTAATAATTCATTAGCATTTAAAATAAACTGGAAAGAAAAAAAGACGTCTCCAGAGTACTATTTTTGCAAAAAAATAATTATATTATGATAAAAAAAAAACATAATATGAATAACTGAAATGAAATAATTTTCAATCAAGGATCAATAGATAATGGAATGGTATGTCTATAAAACAATAAATAGAGACATAATATAAATAAATTTAAAAGACTCAATAATAACATGACAATAACAACGAGCGATTACCGTTATAGACTTGAAGTTATGTTTACAAAATTATTAATCTAAAAATGAATGCATAATATCACTTCCATTCCAAGCATAGTTTATAATTATCTCACTGCTGTTTGTCAAGTTACAGCACACTAACGATATAGATTTGAATTCTGACCACTTGCACCAAGGGGTAAATGTAATGATAACTACCCTTAAGCATTAAATATTATTCCTATACTTTCCAGAAGAACATGTTTTAAGAACTTGCTTGTGTGTATACTAAATACCGTAAAACCTCCACAAACGGCTACCTCTTCTAAGCGACCAACTCTCTAACCAACCAGTAAAAACGAGCAAAAGCAACCACTTTAATAGAAAGTAAAGGTAGATGGACAAATGTATGTAATACAGAATAGCCACGCGCTACGTATTGATACTGCTACCTCGAGTATTGACAGATTTATAAGCTTTATACTGTTTATACAGTACTAGCGGGTCCCGCGTGGCTTCACCCACGCAAACGTAAACAAAGAATCAGCTGTTTAAGTATACTCTCTGTATTTCTTATGGGAGGGTTTTTTGTGAATTCTACCATTTTAAAATAAAAATTTTTCAAAATCATTTCTTTGCGACGTAAAGCTAGTAAAACTAAGCTTAGTAAACTTAAGTTGATCTATAAATCAGGACATCTCTTTTTATATAATAGATGGCGCCCCGTCGTGGCTTCGCCCATGCAATTTTAAGGCTATGATTCTGTATTTTAATTTGCTAATAACTTATTTATAATTTGCTAATAACCTATTTGCTAAGTCACAAACATAATTTTTTTGAAATTACGTATAAAGAACAATTTACACACATCAATCACGTCACTGTTCCGAAACGGAACCGGCACGGCCACTCGAAGTCAAAAATGACAGTATTCACACATGTACGTCAGTTTTCCTTCCATCAAACTCCATTCAGTCATTTTACATAGACAAACACGTCCGTATAAACAAAATATTGTCGAGAAAAAAAATATCGTTTTGACGGTTCGGTCACCGGCCTTATTGATCATGAACTTCCTTCGGTTACTTAAATTATGTCAATAGTTACAGCAACTAATTGGAAACTAATTATAACTACTATTTTCATTAAAATGTTCGGACAAAGCCATTTTATCACTAACTTTCAGGGGCTAACTATAAGCCCATGAACAATTACTAGTCACACTGGAATAGTTTTCAATAACAACTTATTACTTTCTCTTGCCTATATGAATATATAGGAAGGAAAGTATTGTTTTCATGTCGATTTTTCAAAATCGAGTTTTCACCGGATCTACATGTTTTCAGACCCCCTGAACCCAAAAAACATGTTTTTAGCGAATGGTCTGTGTGTGTGTGTGTGTGTGTGTGTGTGTGTGTGTGAACAGAATATCTCAAAAACGGAACATCGTACAAACTTGAAACCTAAAACTTAAGTTACATACCACTACCGGACCCGACACGAACATTTTTATCAAAATCGGTCAACCGGAAGTAGTAGTTTATTCGTGTAATTTTTCACTTTTTTGCGATTTTCTCAAAAACTGGCCCTACGATTTTTTTAAAAATCGTTTGGTTTACTGAATTGTTTATGCTCTACAAGATAGGGGGGGCCATGTCTGCTGAAATTCTTGGCGAGGCTGTTTTCACGTAAAAACATTTTTTTTATAGATTGCGGCTTTAATATGCATTTTAGCGCAAAAATGTATATAATAAAAACTTTAGACAATTTAAAATTCTACAACTTTTATTTCAAACATTTTATTATATTACACTTAGTTTAGAAGTAATTAGCAATTTTCTGTTTTTTTCTCATCAAAACGTGAAAAATCGATTTTTCTAAGATTTCGGCCTTAGTATGCACTTTACAACAAAAGTGTATATATTCAAATTTATAGGAAATTGAAAGCTCTACATCTTTTATTTAGAGCATTTTTCTCTACAGTGCCTGGTTTAGCATGAAGGAGTGATTTTCCGTATTTTTAAGCCAAACTGAGGTTGATTTTCATTCATTTTGCGTCTTTCACTCATGATTAAAATAAGGTTATGTTTTTGAGGTTAGTTTTTTTTGTTTATTTCTAATGATAGGTTATATTTATATTGGTCATTATTTGCATTGGCAAGAGAAAGTTGTGAGTGTTTCACACCAGATTTTTTTTCAATCTTTAGACCAATATACAGTACAATTAATTTTGCAGCTTATTTAATTCCAAAAACACTTCTAGGAAACAAGAATACTCCTTGGCATTAAGTTTCATTAAAAAATCATTCACAGATGCAAAAGCTCTATGATAGGGGGCTGTAGAAGTGCACTATCGAAACACTCCATAATATAGAGAAATATTTATTTTATGATTTCCTCCAACAGTTAAAGAAATAATCATAGTACAGGATGACTGTAAAGTCATATTACAGGATGACTGTAAAGTCGCGCAACCCAAACTACAAAAAAATTGCTTTTAGAGTACCTTTTCATTTTTTAACTAACTAAATTACAAAATAACTGATTAGTTGTGTTCACAAATTATTTTTTGATACCGTTCAGCTGTTATGGTCTCCGAAAAAAAGATAGGCCCGACAATTCTCCGACGAGGTACACCACACCACACCCCAATTTTTTGCTAGTGTAATGGCTGTTCGTGGAACGCATGTGGGTTGTCTGCAGACCATATTTTGAAATTTTGACTGCTGACATATCCGCTAAGATGAAACCAAGCTTCATCACTGAAAAAAACCTTATCTAAAACAGATTTGTCATTTCTAATGAAACATCTGAATCACCGACAGAACTGCATTCACTTTTCTTTGTCTGGTTCTTGGAACTGATGAGTCACACTTATCCGATACAGATGTAACTTCAGCACTTTAGTAGCCTTACGAACTCTTTCAAAAGATATCTGGCTAGCAAGTTTCCGAAGAGACTTTTTCAGAATCAAAGAAGTTTTTCATTTATAGTCTGCAGAGTATCATCCGCTAAAACACTTGGACCGCCGGTACGTTTATGGACATCCACTCTTCCTGTATCCCAAAAATGACTAAATAAACGAGGTATAGTATATTTGTTTAGCGCATTAGCATCTGGAAAAGCATTTGAAAACTCTTCTTTACACTTTGAATAAGATTTTGATTGGCAGTAACTCACAACAAAAAAGACACGTAGTTCTTGTGTAAACAACATTGTACCTCGGACTAAACAAACTGTTTCGTGCAACGACCTCCTTTGGCCGATGGCGTGATCTAGCAGTGCTACCATACACAAAATTGTCACAAAATAAATTTTCCTACTCGCAATATCTTTCACGACTTCGACTGTCATTTTTGTAAAGCAGAAAAATTCGGGTTGCACGACTTTACAGTCACCCTGTATAAAGAGCAATTTATTTTTTTTTAAGTAACATAATAACTTAATTAATAAATTTTTATTGATAAAAATCAACACAATTATTATAAACAGACTACAATACGATTATTGTTTATTATCTATCGCATATCAATACACTCTCTAATGAACATTACACAGATTCATAACAAAAATGTAAGATGTACTTAACCATTGAAAATTTTTTGTAAAACCCATTTTGATGAACTACAAACATTCAAAATTTTTGAATAGTTCTTGAATAAATAAACACACACAGACTAAATTATTTGTAGAAAATTGAGATTAATTTCAAAGCAAAAAATTTGGTGTGAAACACTTACACACTTTCTCTTGCCAATGCCAATAATGAACAATATAACCTAACATTAGTAATAATTTTCAGAAGTCATTTCTCTATCTTGAGGGGCGGCAATGTACTTCCATCGTATATGCACATTAATTATATCACCACATCTTATGAAACCTAAACTTAAATATCATATCCTATCGATATACGAGCAAGAACTTGATAAACTTTTCCAAGTTTTAAAATAAATGTTCTAATTTTTTTTACTTTCCTCATTGCATTAGTTTTTTTTTATTTCTGTGCTCATTAATTGAATTAATTCTCATTAAGTAAAAATATTGACATTATATTCCCTAAAATATACTGTAAAGTAGTTTTAGTTATTAAAAAAAGAAGTTTTTTCTCTATTAATACGAGGGCGAATCAAATATAAACGGTAATTTTGGTGTTGACTGTACCAAACACGTTCGGACCAGATGTGGCGGTGAGCAGTTGTTGTTTTGTTTAATAGGAGTGGGGGGAACAGCTTACTTCGCAGCATTGTTGCGTTCTGCCGTCAGTACAGCCATGACCGAGCGAGAGGTACATCCATCTGTTGCGCAACGAATCGTCATAAAATTTTTAGCAAATAAACGTGTTAAGCCTTCGGAAATTTTTACTCGTTTGCAAGCACAGTTTGGGGACACTACTCTGTCTAAGAATCGAGTGTATACGTGGGCCAGAGAATTTAGGGGTGGGCGAGAACGTGTTGAAAACGAAAGTCACCGTCGACGCCCAAGGTCAAGTCTCACAGATGACAACATTATTGCCGTTCGAGAGCTTATTGAAGGTGATCGCCGGTTAACTGTTCAAGAAATCTCGTCAGAAATTGGTATCAGCTACGGGAGTGTTCAGTCTGCAATCACAGACCACCTTGGCTTCAGAAAGATTAGGTTCCGAGGTTGCTGTCCGGAAATCAAAAACAGGTCAGGTCGGAGATCGCCGGGAGACTTCTGCATCGATTTCAAGAAGAAGGTGAAGATTTGCTGACGCACATCGTCACATGTGATGAGACGTGGGTCCACCATTACACTCCCGAATCGAAAATGGCAAGTAAGGAGTGGCGAAGGAAGGATGAAGGCTGCCCAGTGAAAGCCAAAACTTGTCTCTCAGCCGGAAAAGTTTTTGCAATAATTTTTTTTGACACAAGGGGAGTTCTACTCATTGATTTTCTTCACGATCAACGAACAGTGAATGCGGCTTACTACTGCCAGGTGCTACAGTCGGCAAAAACCAGTTACCGAAACAAAAGATGAGGTGTGCCCATTAGAGATGTCATCCTTCTCCATGACAACGCAAGGCCTCACACCGCATTGTTGACAAGGGATAAATTGGAAGAAATGGGCTGGGAAACTCTCGAACACCCTCCTTACAGTCCAGACTTGTCCCCTTGTGACTACTTTTTGTTGGCGCCTCTGAAAGAATCACTTGGAGGAAAACGATTTGAAAGCAATGAAGATGTCGAGAAGCACGTGCGCAATTGGTTGACAACTCTCCCTCAATCTTTTTATGAACAGGCAATATTCAAGCTTCCAAATCGGTGGCAGAAGTGTGACGATAATGCAGGAGACTATATTGAAAAATGTTGAAGGCATAGTTTTTGTATAATATTATTCAATAAATATAATTTTAAAAATTACCGTTTATATTTGATTCGCCCTCGTACAAATGTACATATTTTAAGGTAATTTTCAAAATTTTTATTGTTATTAAAATTATTATTATTATTGATATTTTTTAAATAAATTTAATGGTACTATCATTTATATTTAATGCTTTTAACACAAACTGTTTAATGTAATTCTTGTACCCTTTTTAGATTTTATAATAGTATTTTTCATAGTAGTTATTAATATTTATAAATTTAAAAAAATTTTTTTTTTTTTGTTTACTCCTATGCACAGAAAGAACTCTTCGTGAAGAAGAGTTTTTGCGTTTTTGAGTATATTTAGTTAAAAATATTGTTTTTAGCTTAGTTTTTTTTTAATCCTTAATGTGTGTACGTTGCAATCTGTTGAATTCAGAACAATAAGCAACCCCATGACCCAATGAGATGAGGATGAAATGTATGACGTGTAGTCTTGTACAGACCCCGGCCGACCATTCCTGAGAGAGTATCGTTAATTGAATCCCAACCATCAAAGTACACCGGTAACCACTGTCTAGTATTCAAATCCATATAAAAGTAACTACCTTTACTAGGATTTGAACCAGGAACTTTCGTCTCCAAAAATCAACTGTTAAACAGCTGATTTTGGCAACGACTTTACCTCTAGACCAACCCGGTAGAATTTTAGCTTAGTATAGTAAAACATTATATTATGTTTAACAAAATAAAATAATAAAATAAATAATAAGCAAAAAACTGACCTCAAAAACACATTACCTTATTTTAATCATGAGTGAATGATGCAAAATGAAAACCAACCTTAGTTTGGCTTAATAATACATAAAATCACTCTTTCACGCTAAACTAGGCACTGTAAAGAAAAATGTCTCAAATACAAGTTGTAGATCTTTTAATTTTTTAATCTTTTAATTCTATCGTTAAATACATACTAGGGCCGAAATCTTAAAAAGTCCATTATTTTAGATTTCATAAAATAAAACAGAAAATCACTAATTACTGCTAAACTAAGTATTATACAAAGAAATGTTTAAAATAAAAGTTATAGGTTTTTAAATTGTTTAAAACTTTTATTATATATATTGCGCTAAAATACATATTAAAGCCGCAATCTTAAAAATAACATTTTTTCCTCCCCAAGAATTTCAGTAGGCATTCCACCTACCCTATCATATAGACTATACAAAATGTAGTAAATGAGGCGTTTTTAAAAAAAACATAGCAGTTTTTGAGAAAATTGCAAAAAAGTGAAAAATGACACAAATCTAAAAGTAATTATTAGAGAAGAAATTATTACACTTTTATAGCAACACATTGATCGATTTTTATTTGCCTACCATATCTAACTGTTAATGTAAACAATAACATTTTGTTTTTAGAAATAAATTCTAAGAAATGTAATTAAAATAATTTCACAAGATTTATAGCTAACTAAATCAAACTACTTCCAGTTGATCGATTTTGATAAAAAAATTTCATGTCGGGTCTTCTAGTGGTACCTAACTTACATTTCAAGTTTCAAATTTGTACAATATTCCATTCTCAAGATAATCTTTGTTCACACACACACTCACATACAGACCAATCGCAAAAAACATGTTTTTTGGATTCAGGGGGTCAGAAAATGAGTACACTATGTCCAACGAAAACTTGATTATGAAAAATTGACATGAAAACAACACTTTCCTTCCTATACATTCATATAGACAAGAGAAGTAAAAAATTCTTTCAGAAACTTCGTAAGACTAATACCACAAATTAATACTGATGATTATGTAATGAAATAAACGTTCTTATTCTATCTGAGTCGAAGTAAAACAAAAACCAATGATGACCTCTAAAAGTAATTATTAGAGAAGAAATTATTACACTTTTATAGCAACACATTGATCGATTTTTATTTGCCTAGCATATCTAACTGTTAATGTAAACAATAACATTTTTTTTAGAAATAAATTCTAAGAAATGTAATTAAAGTAATTTCACAAGATTTATAGCTAACTAAATCAAACCAGTTTTGAGGGAAACACCACAAAAATTAGTTATACAGTAAAGTCCTGTCATCCAAAATATCTGAAAACCAATAAATTTCCAATGTACGTACTTACATGAAAATGAAGTGTACCTATAATGTGCACATCTAATTGTGTTTCAGTATACACTGCTCTTCACTAGCTGCTTGTTTTACAGTACACAGCTTCAAGAACTTAACAGCGTGTGTTTAGTGTATTTTAAAGAAAAAGTTGAGTAAACATAAATATACAGGATGTGACTATTGATGAAAAAATAACGGCAGTAAAATGAATAGAAATGGGTGAAATTTTGTACACTGTTGCTGTCGATCATAAGGTTAGTGTTTTATCCGTATCAGATTGGACAAAAAAGAACAAGAAGAACTAGAGCAAAAGTAAAGTTAAGACAAGGAGGCGAAGTAAGTCAGTGATCGGCTGGCTTGCATGTGCCGAAGCATCACGTCCAAGAGAGCACACCTGCTCCCTTACTTTCTGTAGCAGTTTTTCGTGCCCGTGCCTCTGGAAACTCCTCGGCATCCTATGGTTACTTTTCAGCCATGCTTTGGTCCTGCCGAGGTGAGCTGAGATGCTGGGCTTCTGTCTGTCTATCCTGATCCTTGTCCCTGGCATCTAGCACTTTTTCTATCCGTGCTAGAGGCAACTTCTCCTACTGTAGCTTTTGCCCAACCCAGTGGTGTCAGGCGTTTACCGTGCCGAAGGGTGGATGGCACTGGGGCATTTAATCAGTGTCTTAACGGTGCCTGTAGGATACTTGGCTAAATCCTACAGTATTTTGCCTTACCCCTGTACGCGGGGCTATGCAGGGGCGGACTGATTATTTCCCTAGCTGACACGACAACTAAAAGTGGTTGTTGTTCCTTTTACTAGGAAAAGGAAGATGGCTCTAGATGCTTTGACTCTGGAAGGAGTGGATTTGAGCTACTCCCCTGAGGTGAAGTATCTGGGGGTTGTCCTGGATAGGGGCCTGACTTGGAGGGGCCACATGTCAAGGACTGTTGAGAGGGCTGCAAAGGCCTTATGGATGTGTAAGAGTCCGTTTGGGAGGACTTGGGGGCTTAGGCCTCGTATGGCAGAATGGGCTTATGTGAGCATCATTCTGCCAATGGTCACGTACGAAGCTTTTGTATGGTGGCCAAGAACAGATCGGCTGAGGAAGCTGAAGAGATTGGCCCGCCTAAGGATATGTTGTGCAACGAGCACTGGTCCAACGGCTACTATGGAGGCGATGTTTGATTTGCCTCCTATTCATGTTCAAGTGAAGAAGGGGGCGATAAGAACTGCCTTGAGGCTGGAGGGCGGGATCGGGGTCCCATCAGGGGAGATGGGCCACACCGAGATCTTCAAAGGGATTGAGGGGATGGGTGTGGTAGGTGGTCCTCGGGACCGTATGTACAGAGCATACGATTTCTCCGACACACTGAGGGTGAAAATTTTTGATCGTCAGGAGTGGGCGGAGGGACAGCCAGTGATACCGGAAGGGGTTACCTTTTGGTACACTGACGGCTCAGTGACGAGCGGAAGAGCGGGAGTGGGGGCCTGGGGAAAGATTTCCCTGGCCCTTGGGTGTAACATAACCGTCTTCTAAGATGAAATATTGGCCATTAAGGTCTGTGCGGCTCAGGAGGGTCGCACACTTATATTTATATACAGTTGCAAAGTGGTTGGCTGCAAAAGAAGAGCGCTGATGGGTAAGGTTGTGTAAACACCTTCTCAGATAAGTGCACTAGATCCTAGGCAGATCCTGCGCTTTATCGTAAGTGTGGGTCTTGCAGAAATAGGAATAGGGGCAATCACAAAAGATCTTTTAGGTCGCGGTGAGGAGGGGCTGCAGAAGCCTGAACGCCCTTATTGTAAAGTAAAGTTAAGACAACAAAACCATCCGAATACAAAAAAAAAGTCGTGTAAAACACTCAAGACTTTCTCATGCCAATACATATAATGAACAATATAACTTCAACGTTATTTATAAAACATTCGAAATAAACAAAAAAATGAACCTGAAAAAACGTAACCTTATTTTAATCATGAGTGAATGATACAGAATGAAAACAACCTTATTCTGGGCTTAACAATACGGAAAATCACTCTTTTACGCTACACAAGAGTCTATAGAGAAAAATTCTTAAAATAAAAGTTGTAGATCTTTTAATTTCCAATAAATTTAATTATAATACACTTTCGTCGTACAATGCATACTAAGGCCGAAATCTTTTACAATCAATTTTTTACAATTTTTAAGGAAAAAACCCGAAAACCACTAATTTGCTAAACTAAGCGTTATAAAAAGAAATGTTTGAAAAAAAGTTGTTGATTTTTAAATTGTCTACAACTTTTATTATATACACTTTTGCGCTAAAATGTATATTAAGGCTGCAATCTTAAAAAACCATTTTTTCCTATGAGAGAAAAGCCTCCATAAGAATTTCAGCAGACATGGCGCCTACCCTATCTTGTTGAGCATAAAAAATTTAGTAAAATAAGGCGATTTTAAAAAAATTTGTAGGAGCCGTTTTTGAGAAAATTGTGAAAAAATAACAAAAATAAACTACTACTTCCGGTTGACCAATTTTGATGAAAATTTTCGCGTCGGGTCCTCCAGTAGTACCTAACTTACGTTTCAAGTTTCAACTTCATACAATGTTCCGTTCTTGAAAATTTAGTTCGCACACGCACGCACTCTTGCAGTCGCACACACACAGACTAATCGCTTAAAACATGTTTAGGTTCAGAGGGTCTGAAAACGTGTACATCCAGTGAAAATTTGATTGTGAAAAATCGATATGAAAACAATACTTTTCTTCCTACACATTCATATATGCAAGAGAAAGTAAAAACTTAACGAAGTTCACAAGAAACTTTCCGATTTGTTTAAAATAAAATAAAAATAACTACACTTTTTATTATTAAAATATTGTTTTTCAGTTCAAATGTATTAAAACTTTCTAAAAAGAAAGGTTTTGTTAGTTTACAAAAGTAATATTCTTAATAAATCTAACTCCCATTCTTTTTTCATTAAAATTCAGAATATCTGAAATAAATTTGTTATCAATGGGTTTTTCCACAATTATTTTGGAAAACCGAGATTTGACTGTATTGGTTTAAAATCATTACTGAAGCAGTGGATTATTGCTGTTTTAGACAGTAGATCATTTGTAAATATAGTTAAGTTGGCAATATTCAATGAGAAGAAGTATATGGAGCGAAAACGTGGGGAGTGAATGAGAGGAATTGGAGTAGGTTACGGGCAGGGGAGATGAAGTTCTTAAGAACAATAAAAAGTAGGAGATGAGAGATAGAATAAAAAATACAGAGATTAAAGCGGAGCTAAATGTGGAATGTATGAGGGAGAGGGTGGAGAAAATGAGGATAAGATGTATGGCCATGTAACAAGAATGGGGAGGAAAGGTTACCTAGAAGGATGGAAAGAACAAGATCAAAAAGACGACCAAGAAAAAGATGGAAGGATGAAGTTAAGACAAGTGTGGAGGGCCAGGGATACAACTGGTAACGAATAGAGGAGAAAAAATTTGGGACGGACAGTAGAAGATGGAGAGGCTTGGTGAACACTCAGACCCAGCAATAGCTGAAACAGGCACTGGATATGTATGTCTGTCTATAACTTGATGGATTCCCGCAGAGAGGAGCAGAATCGGCCCGCTACTAACCTTCTCAGTAACATTTTGTTATGTACTACTACTAACTAGTACACTGGACTTGGTACATAATGAAATGTTATTGAGAAGGCTAGTAGCGGGCCGATTCTGCTCCTCTCTGCGGGAGGACATCAAGTTATAGACAGACAGTAAGCAAGTGTCTTCCATCATACCAGAACAACCATTCCATCTGCCTCTACCGTTATGTAATGCCTTGCTTTGGCCCACCGAATTTCGGCCATTTGGAGTTTCTCTCAACCTTGACAAGATTCTGGATTGACCTCGTTAGAGTGGGATTATGGTACTTGCCAGATTCGGGGTTTGAGGAGCAGTCTGTTTACTGTGTGGTATGTAACAATCACTTTACAAAGCAGAGGAGAAAGGAGTTGGAATTATCATCAGAAGTACAGAGAAGGGAAAAAAGAACAGAAGTACAGTAAAACTTTGACAATTCGCCACTTTGTGGACTTAGAGGTAGTTGAAGTATCAAAATGTCAAACTATCCAGAGTATATGGCATAATTATACATAGGAGGCAATAAAAACATGATTTTAAAATGAAAATTGCTCAATTTTAATGAATATAAATAAGCTGACGTTCCCTTCAGTACAATACTGTACTCAAGGACAACAAAAGGGTAGGGGGATGATAAGAAAGTAGAAGGGCTGATCTGCCTCCCGAATCGCTACTTATACCACATCATTTCACCTGACCACGAACAGTGTCGCAGAATAGTGTCAAAAAAGCTAAGGTTTACAGTACTACCAAAAGATAAAAAGGAATAAGAGTTCCACATGTTCAGTAAATTTTATAATTTTCTTTTTTAGTAACGTTGGAAATAAAATATTAATAGCATTACTTATCTCCAACCCACTAGGTTGGTCTAGAGGTAAAGTAGTCACCCAACTCAGCTGTTTAACAGGTGATTTTTGAAGACAAAGATTCTGTGGTTCAAATCCTAGTAAAGGTAGTTACTTTTAAACAGATTTGAATACTAGAAAGTGGTTACCGGTGTACTTTGATGGTTGGGGTTCAATTAACCATACTCTCTCAGGAATTTTCGGTCGGAGTCTGTACAAGACTACAACTCATTTACACGTCATACACACACCAACCTTATCTCATTAGGTCATGGGGTTGCTTATTGTTCTTAAATTGAACTGATTGCAACATATAAAAGTTAGGATAAAAAATTAAAAATACTTAATTCCATTAACAAGAATTAGGTCATAAGATAGTTTAATTTAGTTTCAGTAAAATAATGTACTGTTAATTTTTTTTAACAAATAAATTCACAACCGAAGTTTTCATTTATCAATGTTAAACATTTATAAATGTATTATAAGTTTCAAATGTATATCTCGGTCTCTATGGATAGAGCTGCCAGCCAAAAAGTATTAGAAAGCAGAAGATTTATTATTTATCATTGTTATCAGCTATTTGCCCACTGATTAATTCCTGAGTATTCCTATTCCAACAAATAAATTTGACAAAACAATATTGTACTTTAGTCTAATATAACCACATAGTGTTTCAATAACTTTCAATAGTTTAATTCTTTTTACACCGGTTTTTGTAAATACTGGTTAAATATTATTACTACTGAAGGCAAAAACATGTGTTAATTATTACTATTAGTAAAATTTGACAAGCGAAAGTAAAAGTATGTAACAAAAAGGATTATGCCATACACTGTCATGATGGTATTACAATGGCATTGTTGGATTGTTATATACGGTATAGATAATACCATACATCACCTTTGTTAAATACTTTTTCTTGTCGATTTTTTGAAAATTAGTTTTTACCAGACATACACGTTTTCAGACCCCCTGAAACCCCCAAAAAAAAATTAGTGATTGGTCTGTGTATATGTGCCTGTGTGAACAAAAGAACATTTTTTTTTAAGGTCCGACTTTTGCAATTACTGCTAATGCAGATGGTGAGAAAGATGATAGATGAAGATGAGTGATGTAAAAATGCTAGACCTGACCGGGAATCGAACCCGGTCAGGCAGTTGTTCTAAATGCCTTTTAATTCCCTTAGTAAGAAAAAAATTACTTTTTTAATGTAATGATTAAAAAAATTAATTACGGAGTCGCTTTAAAAATTACAATAATTACAAATAATTTGAGCGACATAATTGAAAACGTTTAAAAGATGATGTTTATTTTAGATGGATGTAGATATTTTTATGATAGAACGTAGTGTAAGATAATTTTGTCGAAGAGGTAGTTACGCGCCAACTAGTGTAAAACTTTCGTTTACAACCTATGGACGCTTGTCTCGCACGGAGTACTCTTACAGAAGATCGACTATACATGTAGAGCAAGAGTTGTGCCAGTTCAAATTTCCACAATATAACAATACATTGTTAACCAGATGCTTAATGGATTAACCCAAAATTTTTCATTAAAATCACTTGAAATGTTTCAAAATTAAAAACTTACTTTTATAAGATACATCTTAAATGTTAAGACTAGATGCAATTGTAAAACGTTATAGAAAAAGATAATGTAAGCAAGCATATATTCTGGTCTAAACAAAATTCCAAAAGCTCTACAGAAGACTACCGATGACTCTACACACCTGTCCGTGGCAAAATATCCTCTTTCTCTAGTAATATAATTAGAAATATCCAGAAATCAAGATACAAACTTAATTACTAGAGTTGCAAGAAAATTTCACTAAAATGTAATGAATCAAAGCAGAATTTCTAACACTAAAAATAACCGAGTTTTACAAAATTTGTATATTGTTTATTTTTCAATTGTCCAACACATTTTAACCCTTCCCGGGCAGTTTACGGATATATCCGCAAGGCAGTACTTCGCCAGTGGGCGGTTAACGCAAGCCTGTATTTAAACTCTAATAATAAATGTTAGTTCTTATAATGGCCGATATGTATCGTTCAAGCGCAGAAAAATTTCGTTTTGATCTCTTTGGAATGTATATCGATTGTAAAACATGTAAAATCGACATGCAGTTTGATCGGAACATTAAATGCCATTGTAAACATGTGAGTTAACCTAACATTACTCTGTGCGTGTTTATCGTGGTGTAAATACTGGCGTTATTCGTTGAATTGTTCTGAATTATGGCTTCAACTAGTAATATAAATAAAAATGAAATTCGGGAGTTCTTAGATGATGAAGATTATAGTGATTTGGAAAGCGTGAACAGTGACGATTATCATATAAATTATCATTGAATTCAATGAAATTCGGGAGTGCCTAGAAGATGACGATTATAGTGATTTGGAAAGCGTGAACAGTGACGATTATCATATAAATTATCATTGAATTCAATGAAATTCGGGAGTGCTTAGAAGATGACGATTATAGTGATTTGGAAAGCGTGAACAGTGACGATTATCATATAAATTATCATTGAATTCAATGAAATTCGGGAGTGCTTAGAAGATGACGATTATAGTGATTTGTAAAGCGTGAACAGTGACGTTTATCATATAAATTATCATTGATATCCATAGTTTTTTTCCGTCTTGATGTAACTATCACTAATTTTGATTACAAAAATGATTAACCATTAGTGTTTATTTTTAGCAAAACTAAGAGAGAAAATTATGTTTCGTATAAATTAGAATCAGAATGTGGATTATTATGAAACATGACTCGCTTACAAACACCTTCCAACTCATTATGGTAAAAATTAGGCTGATTTTATTTTTTACAATTACTACTTATTTGAGCAATTTCCATTAAAATTAAATTCACAACATTTTTAAGAAAGTTAAAAAAAATAAATAAACCTTATGATGAATAACAGGATGGATTTTGTAGACCAGCAAGAGTTAAAAAATTGTTTAATGTAAATTAGTTACAATAGTACAAAATAATAATTATTATAACGAACCGCAAAAAATATTTTTTTGAATTAAATAAAAACCATCACTAGTTATAGCCTATTATCAAAACTACATAGCTCTCTATATTTCTTCTGATAAAAGAGCAATTAATTTTTGTTGACTGATTAATACCAACAAGGTTGAGTTATGTAGCCACTGCATATCATTTCCATTACCCTAATTATGTATTCGCATGGATTTACATAGGCTTACGTGTTGCAGCATTTTACAAAAATATACCTAACCTAAAAATTTCTATTTATAACTATTTCTTGCCAGTGTTAAACTGAATACAACTGCAATAATAAAAGGTTATTATAATAATATTGTAATATACAGTTGAACCCGGTTTTAACGGCCTCGGACTTAACGTCATTTTTTTAGGCGTTGCGTCAAACTTCTATCTGAAAACCCCTGTTTTAACGTCATTAACTCGGTTGTTGCGTCAAAATTTTTCCGATGAAATCATTTTTTACTTCACGTACAACGATTGTGAACTTGCCATAATTTATCAGTAAATTGTTTGAAAAAGAAAAAGACAGTACTTATACAGTAATATAGTACAATAGTCTACTTGTGAATAGTGTTTGCTTGTGCGAAGGGATTAAAATGATTATGTTAAGCTGTTCATATGTGTGTGTCTATAACCTACTGATTGATCTACGTCAAGGTCAGTTTTGGGACTGCACCCTCTACGCGACATGTGAGACTTAGTAGGTAGCACTGTACTTAACTTTCACATCAGACTATCCACATTTAAGAAAATTCTCTAATACTGACGAAGCGACTGAGCAAGAGGAAGATGAAGAGGAGAACACAGTCACGCCAACATTGCAGGAAGCAATGGTAGCGGCTTAAATTTTTTTCAGATTTCACCGACACCGAGAGACATTACGGAGAGGATTTATTTCGCAGAATGAGGTGTTCAAAAGAAAATCACTGATTTCTTCCAATAAAGTAGATAACGTACCATTATGTAGTTTATGTACATACAAATATGTATTTTGGTTTCCGTATTTTAGTACATAATAGTAAATAATACGTATTTAGTTCCTACTTACACAGAGTGGTTATTAATCTATTTTATTAGGGTATTACGATTTAAAAATCGAAAATAAAAAACGTTTAGCACATTACGTAAATTAGTAGTAATGTGTACGAAATATTCTTAGTTTAATTAGATTTACTTTGACACAAGAGCTAACTTTGTTATAACGTCACTCGGATATAACGGTAAAATTTAATCTGCCCTTCAATGACGCTATAAGCGAGTTCGACTGTACCATGTTTCCTCAATTCCAACACGTACCTTTTCTAACAATTTGATACCTTGAAAAGCGAGGTGCATCTTACATTCCGGGGTGTCTTGCAGTCACATTCACTTAATATCTTTGTAACGGTATATTAGCTCTCTAAACAACCAATTAGACATCTACTATGCATGATACGATAAAATAAATTCTCTTTTAAAATAAAAATCAAATAAAATTTTATAAATAATTATCGGAATTTAAAGTGACCCACACATAAACACAATCTTTGATTTTGAAATGCAGTCTGTGAATTTCCAGCACCATTTTATTAATTTACGAACTGGAAATATCTACAATCTTGATCAGATAGGTAATAGACGAAAATCCAGTCCACTTTGATATACCTAAAAACTACATGGTCGATGTAAAAGGTGCCAAAGAAGTACATTAAAAAACTACTGGGTACGTGAAGCTGGGAATAACAGTGGTGTTATGCATAACATCCGACAGAAACAAATTTCCTCCTTACATGATATTCAATTTAAAAAAAAAATTTAAGAAGTGATTATTTCTATCAATATTGTATTACATTTAATTCTGCTTCATCGCCTATTTCACTTTACATTACAAATAAAATTTTGATAATTTTTTTTAGATTTGATTTTTTCCAAAATTTGTACTGCCAAAATAAGCCATGTCTTAGAATCAAGGATAAACGGTATACACAATCATTATAAACCCCATAGTTAGTTATTAAACAATTTTATGTTAGATAACCTTTTTCAAATGAAGTTGTGTACCATAATTCACAATAATTTATGTTCTATTATTTGCATTTAGCTGAATGAGAGTAATTATTATTTTTATTGTATTTTTCTTTCAAACTTTTAAAGTAAGCACACAAAATTATTTACAATGTATTTTTGTTTCGTTTTTTGTACTTATTGTCATGTTTTTTTTTCTCGTTTCATTTTTAAGTTTATCATTAAGTGATGGTAACCTCCGAGACAGAATAAACCTTTGGAGGTACCTAATTTCCATTCTATGTTAAGTATTTTACAAATTGTTCAACTGTACGGTTATGTTTTTAATTGTTTAAATTTTGTTTTTAAGTTACAAAATCCTGTATTGTACTTACTTACATTTGAATGGAAATAAATTATTATTATGATGGTGGGAAATTAAATGGTATTTGCCGGTGGATAGTAAAAATATATTTCACATGTTTTTATAAAAATTTAATGAGTAAAATATTTATATTTAATATTTTTATTAAAAGAAAAACAAAATGTTTAAAAATTATAATTAATACAGTACATTAATAAATCAAATTATTAAATTTTGTCAAGCTTCAAATTTGGTATCCATTTTTATAAAAATATTGATGCATTATGATATTCAATTAAGGCATATTAAATATTTATGATAAATTGAACGCCCCCAAAATTTATAGTTAGGCTATAAAATTAAATAAGTGAGGCCTACATTAAATATTTGATTAGATTCAAGATCTCAGTATGATAATTATTCCAATTATGGGTACAAAAATGCTTTTTTCAAACTGTATAAACTAATCTTACACATAAATATAATATAAAGTACACTATACAATATTATTAACTAATTTTTTACATAAATGCTATCAAATAATTTGTAAGTCTAATATGTAAAATTTAACATAATGAAATTTCATACGGAGTATTTTGTTAGAATTCTCTGACACTAATGACTAAGTCGGTGATTTTGACAAGTCTGCCTAAAGTTAACTTCAGTAAAACGAATGAGGTGATATGATGTAATTAATCCAAACATTATTAATAATACACTTATTATTAATATAATAATGACATTTGTGCTCAGTATTACACGATGAGTATATGTTTTACATAATAATCAACAGCGACATCGGATAATTATTGTTCGTAATTTTCTTAACCTAACCAGCAAATCAACCTAATGAAGGAACTACGTACACAAAGTAATTATACCCAAATGGCAAGCGATGTATATTATATTTACTTTTAATGAAATCTTTCATTCTCATCAATCCAAAAATATTATATCGACCCGACTCAGAATAAAACAAGCTATCCGATTAAAAGATCCCGGACGGTGGTCTAGGCAACACAGCAAATGGCTAAATGTAAGGCCATTTTGTTTCCCCACCATACAATAAATTAGGCTCAATAACTTTGTAAAATTAATAATTGACCACTGTACTTAAAACATTTACAACCGAAAATTAACAGCATACAATATAAAATTACCTGATCTTGATTCATCGACAGCCTTCAACCAACTCGAAGTTCTATCCTGGGTACTAGAAACCAGGGACTCCTGTGGATTATGGTATGCCATCTTAACTTTTTACACGTAAACACAGACGATTGTACATTCTGCTACATTTCACAAACTTCTTAAAATCTACATATTGTTTACCACAAAACAACATTCATATATTTATGTCACATTCATCATTACTCGGGTCGAAACTACCTTTCTCCGCTGTAACTGTTATTCTATCAAAAAAAACCGTACCAGAAATGACATAAACAATACAAAAAGATCAGACACTTTGCATAGAAATTCAATGTTAAAATTCAGAAAATATAAAAACCCTGTGGTATTTGACAATTATTGACTCTAAGTCTTTACAACAAAATAAACACTTATTAACATTATTTGATGCAAACACAACCATCTTCACTGTACGTGACGTCACTTTTAGCCTTACGCTGCTGTTGGTGTGGATGACACATGTTAGCCAACATAACGAAATGTCCTTTAAAAAATACAACCTAGTTCTGACCTTTCCTTCAAAACATTAAAAATATTGTTTGTTTCCTTGTCATCTGAAGAAACTGAGCAACAACGGTGTATCCTAAATGCATCTTTTGGATTAATACTTCCAAATTTTGACGGAGAAATATTAAAACATGATATATAACAATTTGTTTTTAATATGCAATTTGAAAATGTGAGAGATTAGCATGTTTACAACTGTCTGTTACTCAAAGATTTGGTAAGATATTTATTTTCTTACAATATAAAAACTTTACTGCATTATCGAAACTACAAAAAGGCGCCAGAACTAATAAATAAAATGTTTTCCCACCCATTACTAAAATGGAAGAAAATGGCGGGATCATTGTTTACCTAACCAATATAGATCCAGTAGTAATAAAAAGAAGCTAACAATTTTGTCCTTTATATCAAATAAATACTGTGGTTATGCTGAACACAAGATTCCATTCAATGAGTACACAAAATCATTATTTTACTTGAGGGCAGTTGCAGTTTTCGATTGTAAACTATCAAATGTAAACAAAAGGTTTACTCTCGTACCCAGATCAAGCCATTATTTTTGTTGTTTGAAATCATCTGTTGGTGGACACACCCTACCAACCAAAGTGCGTCGTAAAGTTATTGCTAATTTATAGATTTATGTGTTTACGCAACTTGCGAAAACATTTTTATTAATAAATTTTATTTACTATGTTTATCGTTTATAGTTATATATGTTTATTATTATTATTATTATTACTACAATCATTTTTTATGCATTACATTAATAGTAACGGAAAGTAAACAATCAACGTAAAACCCACACCAATGTATAGGTTGGCAACGTCTGACCTCTGCGCAGTCGTTCTCGTTTGTTTTGCACGAGGCGAGTTTGCGTACTTTCTAATACACATGACTGCTGCGAATTGGAAATCTTTTGCGTTATCACGCACATGGTATTCTACGATCTGCAGTGCCTCCTGTTCTGTGTTGTTACGGCAGCGTGTACAATTTTATTGTTCGTCTAAAACTAGTGGGGGATACCCGCCAGACTAGTGGCGGGCACTTTAAAATTCTTTGCATTCAGAAGACTAACAATAAGATAAAATGATTCGACACCTGATGACCAATTATAATTTAATACCGTTATATAATAAGTATTTCATTTCTGAATATTTTTTTGAAGCATTGAAAATTTAGTTTTTTTTTATTTACTACCTTTGTGAATTTGTCCGTCTGAAACTATTTATTTAACAAGTAATATTAGATGATAGAGTAAAATTTAAATGACTAATCTTGGTAACTTAGTAAAAAATGGACTGACAGAATTGCTTCTCCAGTATTTATTTCTTTGTAGGAAATTGTTTTTACCACTTATATCCATTTTTAAGAAAACAAATGGTTTTCTAATTTAATTTTCATAAACAGCAGATCAGTATGACCAGCATATAAATATATATTGCTGCATGCCTAAAAAAATCCCTGTTCTCGTATGCTTTTTGTGTTATTTTTGTTTTACAACATAAAAATAAATTGTTTTTTTGTTTTAGTTGCAATTTGCCAATGCAGGTGTAAAGAGTGATGTATGAAAAATTTCCAGACCTGATTGGGAATCGAACGTGGAACTCCAGGTACAGAAGGCAGTTATTTTTATGTCAATGCTTAAATGTTATCAAAGTGTCTTTCTTACCCGAAACTTCAATGAACTACTGTATTTTCATTTTTTGTGGTGTACTCCAATATTACTCCTACCAGTTAGTCTTGCTTAGTATTAAAGTACTTACTGTGGTTTTCCTCTCTACACACTTCTGTCTAGAGAAGTGTAAACAACAGTAAACTTGTTTTAATTGTTTCATTTGAAGCTTGTGTACTGATAGTACGAAAACTAATCACATGATTTCTAAAAACATTGGCTTCCACACTTACATACTCATTTACAAGAACGAAGCAGAATGTAGTTCAGCTTTTGTATCATATTCTATGTTCTATTTTATATAATGAATTTATATAATAATTTCACTAACCTTCTTTTTAAACTGTGTCAACTTTTATTTTTATTTTTACTTACACGTGTTTCGGTGGATCCACCATCATCAGAGTAAATAAAATAATTGAAACTAAAAATAATTTTTTTCTCACTTATTTAAAATCTATAGAAGATTATACATCTTTCAGTCATTTTTATAAAACTGTATAAAACACATTCTATGTACTTAAAATTGGTATAGTCATTATTAAATTTTCAATGACATTTTTGTATTAAAACTACATATTTCTTTTGTAATCAAATATCATAACCATTAGAACATTATTTTAACACTGTATAGGTCTGTGGTATGCATACTTACCATTGGCAATAAGGTAGATTTTTTAAAAGAATAAGCTATGCAGTTGAACCTTATTGGCATTTTATGGTTTTATAGATGTTCTCTGGTAAGTAGGCCATCCACATATTGAAATTAGTGCGCAGAGACTATTTGCTTTGTAAGTTACATGAATGCGGTAAGGATTCATACCAGCGTACGCTACCGTGTTGTTTTGTTGTTACTTTTGTAGAGTGCTTAGAAAATTCCAGTTTTTACTGGGAAGCAAGCATTCATGATGATAGAAAGTTAAGATTCACCATATTTGTCTGTTACATAGGGCTAGCAAGGTGTTTCATAAGCATTCTTACCACTAAATATTATGTGATTCCCATTTCAATAAACATTCCTTGGTAAGTATACCTACCAGTGCTTGACATAAAAAAAAGAAATATCTTACTGTTCTGGCACTAGAAGTACATTATTCAAGTCCCTATGAAACCAAATGAAACATTTTACAACATGTATATTTTTCCCTGTAGTACTGGCCTATAAAGGGTTAATAAGAGTAAAATTAAATTACATACCTTGTAATATCTTCTTTTTTTTGTCATCAGTCTCTCGACTGGTTTGATGCAGTTCTCCAACCTGTTCTATCTTGTGCAAGTCGTTTCATATCTACATACCTGTAACACCCTACATCTTTTGTAATTTGCTTTATATATTCTAATCTTTGCTTCCCTCTACAATTTACTCCCTCAATATTACCCAATATTAATAGCCCAATACCTGGATGTCTTAGGATATGCCCCACTAGCCTATCCCTTCTTTTGGTAAGATGCTTCCATATACTTCTTTTTTCATCCACTCGCCTAAGAACCTCTAAATTACTTATTTTGTCCATCCACCTAATCTTTAACATTTTCCTATAACACCACATTTCAAAAGCTTCTATCCTCTTCTTTTCTACAGCCCCTATCACCCACGTTTCACTTCCGTATAATGCTACACTCCTAACATAATGTTCTAAGAAATTTTTCATACAGTACTAAAAAGCAGGCATTCAAATGATTGACAAAATAAATTGAATATGAAATCTTTAAAATGCAGTGTTCAATAAATTTCTTTAATAACAGATTCCTTGTGTTGGGTAAAAATCTTTTATTTCTTGTTCACAGAAAGTTTCTCATAACTTACTCTATTCCATCACAAATGAACTAGATATTTTTTGAATTACTTTATTGTTTTTTGATAAGAACTTAAAAAATATGATTGATGATAACTGTGTTTAATTAAAGGTTAAAATAAAAATATTACGAGTTGTAAATTCCTCATTATTTTCTCTCAGGCGATACTTTAAGCAATAGAAATAAATTAAAAAATATTTTTATTAGATGTTAAACAATATTACTGTAAAATCTAAATAATATTTTCTCAGTTTTTTTCAACCAATATTTCACTATCATCGCCATATTATGCGAGTGTATTTATAAAAACACATTTTTCCTCAACTAATTTTAAAAAAAAACAAAGGTTATTGTATTTTAAATGAAAGTCAGATTCCTAATGGCATTGATTATATACTAAACCATTTGTATTTTTCTTTTACAAGGATGGGGAAGGGTTAAATAGCATATTAATAAATATAACACAAATCTACCCAATCAGCTATAATTATTTCTTCAAACACTGTAGCATACTCTAAAGCTAAACTAAATCCTTCAATTCAGTTATTAGATCAAACCAAAATTTTACTGATTAATCATTAGTGACGTACCGGTTGGTCAAGAGGTAAAGTTGTTGCCGCGAGTCAGCTGTTTAACAGCTGATTTTCAGAGACAAAGGTTCCTGTTTCAAATCCTAGTAAAAATAGTTACTTTTATACGGATTTGAAATATTAGACAGTGGTTAGCAGTGTACTTTGATGTTTGGGGTTCAATTAACCATACTGTCTCAGGAATGGTCGCCCTGGGTCTGTACAAGACTACACTTTGTTTATATGTCATAAACATCATCCTTATCTCATTGGGTCATAGAGTTGTTTATTGTTCTGAATTGAACAGATTGCAATGTACACATATTAGGGATAAAAGAAAATTCATCATTAGTAAACAGGCAAAAGACTAGTATAAACTCCTAGAGGTTTAATTAAGTAAAACAAAGAGTAAGCCGGCTTCAAAATTGTGTTCATAGAAGAACAATTGCCTTAATGTTTACAGGGTAATTAAATACAGTAATCAGTTATATATTTGTAGATTATTTAAATCAAATTCAAATAATAGAGACTTGTTAACTGAAAAAAATGAAACTTCTGATTTGAAGGATATTTTATTTATTGTTTACTGTTATTATTATTTGAGATATATAAATCTTTAATAAATTTCCAAATTTCTTCTATCCATTTATTTGGAATTTACCTCAAAATTGATTAATCAAGTTGTTTCACCCAACTGATTTAAATTATATAAAATACCCAGAAATAACAAAAAACTTATTTTACAACCTAATTACTACATTGTAAAAATCACTTTACCTTTATTTATTTATTTATTTATTTATTTATTTTTTTGGTTGCAATGATTTTCAACTAAGATTAGACTTTCTTAGGTTTATTTTTGTCGTATATAAAAATGAAATATACAGTTGCAACAGTAATAGATATATATTTATTTTTTTGTTAACATACAATAATATCCACACTTAAATTTAACATTATGCATAATATGTTTACCTAACCTATTTGTTTGATACATTATACCTGATATCAATGATATGTTTCGTTATTGCGTCCCTTACAAGTGCTTCATTAATCTATCTAAAGTTTATGCATTTTTCATTTTACTTAACCTATCCTATACTACGTACAACCAGGTTTAATTAATTATATTTTAACATTTTTATAAATTAATCACCTCTCTAATATAGGCCTACCATTAAATCTATAACTTGTGACTGTTATAGAATATTCTTTTCTACTTTAATTATATAATTTATATTTTTTGTTTTAATTTAAATAAAGTATTACAATACAAAAGCTCCTAAATTTGGATCAAAGTGGTTTGGTAAAAAAACCCTGAATTTTTGTAAGTTATCCTGTACACTATGTGATATTTTCATCCTTGACGACTTTAATAATCGTGACATTCCGCAACAATATAATACAAGAAAAAAAATTAATAATACTTTTGATAAATTTTTGTGTTATTTTTATTGGGTGATGAACAATTTTCTATTTAATTAATAAATAAAACTTTTTTTTATTTCATACTACAAAATAAAATAGTGTATTTAGGCCTATATTTTTAATAAAACTATCCTAACACTTTCAACTACAGTATCTGTTTTCATCTTCAAAATGTTAGAAATACCTAACATAACCTATTCACTACAACCCGTGGCAATAATAATAATTTTAATCCATAGGTTGATTATGAAAATACATTTATAAATAAATATCTTCACATAAAAATTTTAAACTATGTGTATCTGATTTTGATAAAACATCATGATTTTGATCAAGTACTAACCTGTACTTTTTTAAAAATTCTACATAGATTTAACACAGCTAAGAAAACACCTATATTTTGTGCTGTAATCTATAAAAAAAATTACGTAGTGCTCGTAATACTTATAGTAAAACCAAATATACAAAGATTACTTATGCTACTACAAAGAAATGAATGAGGTGATTAAGGGATTTTATTATACTGTAATGTAATTTAAAATCAAATTTGTAATATAATTACACTTAACTATAAACCTTGTCAACTGTTTACAAATTTATATTTTTTTTAAATTTTCTGTTAAATCACTTAACCTGAGATAAAATTAATATTAAAGGTGAAGGACCTTGGAAATAGAATCTGCCTTGGAAGGTAAAAATGTGCCGAATTTCAGCCCTGTGCGTTATTAGAAAGTTAAAGAAAAATGGTGAACGAATCAGTCAATGTGGTGATTCAAATTTACATAGATTAATTTAAACACCGTTGCAAATTACATCACAGTATAATCTTGAATATGTAAAGGATAAAATGAAAAATAAAATTAAAAAAAAATGTTCCATAATAAACTATAATTTTATATAACTATTACAGTTTAAATAACATTTCACAAAATATTACAATTTTTTTCAATAAGTATATTTAGCCTAACGTTTAAATAACAATAAAAATACTACAAAAAAAGTTTAACATTTTTAAAAATTTATATACAATACCTAATAACAAATTACAAATACTCATGTTAAATATTTTTTGTTAGAATGATTTTAGAACCAATTTATAATAAAATTTGGTAGTTTTGATTTTTCTTAGGTTATAACATTTTTAATAATTGGAATGATTATAGTTACATAGTTTTAAAATGTTTATTGATAGACAAAGTAATGAATCTACAGTACCTCATGTAAACCTTTTCTGCACAAAATCTGATAAAACAATATCTAATGTGCACGTTTGTCATTCAATAAAAAGTCTGTAAACTAAAAGTTAAATAGGTAAGTCTAAAATTTAATTTAATTATTTTTAAAACATAAATGTTTTAAAATAATTCACAACTTAGCATTATATGCAACTTTAAATTTGTAAGATACCTAATATTTAAAATATTTAAGAATGTGCAGTCATAATTTTCTACTCACTCTTATTCTTGTATAATGTTTTTTTCTTGAGGTAACAAAAATTTCATAATACTGGATATCGTTTTGAAGAGTGCTTATAACATAAGGATTTCTCTTAACAATGTAGGGGAAACATTGCTACAAATCTACTGATCTATTTTGGTTTCTCAAAAATTATTTATCTACATTAGTATTTCAGACTTATATTAGCCTAAATAGCTATTAAAAATTGTGCAAGATTCATAAGTTACATTGAATTGATGTATTTAAGTAATTTAATGGTTTTTTGGTGGCAATTTTTAAAACTGTCATAATTTTCCTTTGTCTGTCCATCACATCCAGATGTCAGAAACTACAAGAGATAGCAACAAACGGTTTTTGGATTCATAATCTACATAAAAAGTTAGTGGGCCTGGGTTGGGTTTGATGTTCCAAAACCAGAAGTGACCAAAACCAGAAGTCAACGAATCAAAATCAGAAACTACAAGAGATAGCAACAAATGGTTTTTGTGATTCGTAATCGACACAAAAAGTTAGTGGGTCTGGATTGGGTTTGAAGTTCTGGTTTTGACTGGAAGTGGCCTAAAACCGGAAGTCAAGAAATCAAAGTCAGAAACTACAAAAGATAACAACAAATGGTTTTCAGTTTCATAATTACATAAAAAGTTAGTGGGCCTGGGTTGGTTTTGATGTTCCGGTTTCAACCGGTAGTGACCCAAAATTGGAAGTCAAGGAATCAAAATCAGAAACTACAAGAGATAGCAACAAATGGTTTTTGGATTCGTAATCCACACAAAACGTTAGTGGGCCTGGATTGGGTTTGTTGTTCCGGTTTTGACCAGAAGTAGCCCAAAACCGGTAGTCAAGAAATCAAAGTCAGAAACTACAAGAGATAGCAACAAATGGTTTTCGGGTTTGTATTCTACACAAAAAGTTACTGGGCCTGGATTGGGTTTAACCAGAAGTGGCCCAAAACCAGAAGTCAAGAAATCAAAATCAGAATTTGAAAAAAAATGGTGTCACTTGATTCCTCTTTAAAGGGTAGAAACAGAAATCACTAATGGTTTTTACCATAAGTCAAAGGTAAGCTTTTTAAAATTGACCACCAGCCATGAAATCTGTTCTCATGAAAGGAATTTTTTAAGATGGTATTCACTAGACCAAACTAGTGTTGTAAAATATTATTTAAAAGTCCCTCCCAATAATTATTCAGAAAAAACAATGGCAATGAAAATCAGTCATTTTTTAGTTAATATTACAACAAAAATTATAAGTTACCTGCTTAATATCAGTACTCAAATGATTAATTTTTTTTCAACAATTTTCATGTAAAATTTTAATATCTAAATAGCATCATAGGCACCCATTAGCAAACTAAAATAAATTATTTTATCACCAGCTTCTTGTGTCGTAATCAGTAAAAGTTGTCGTTCAGTTTGTCGACAAAACAGTTAACACGAAAACTGTTACTATTTCTGGCAATCATTTTTTCAATCGTAAGAAAATAATAAAGAAAATTTATCATTCTAAAAATTGATGTATTAAATTTTATCTTCAAATTTACATAACTACCTGTATCAACAATTTTGACAAAATCAATTTAGCAGTATCAGAAAAAAATCCTATTATATAAAGATTATCACACTTTAGGAGTAATGTCATAATACGCACAAAAACTCCAAAAATCAAATTTATCTTGTTTTTTTCTATGTTAATATAGGTTTAAGTGGGATTTCTGCACAATTTATTTACTTTCCATGAAAATTGATATAGTCATTTGCGCGTTCAGTTGACACAACGGAGCAGTAAAGTAATGTATTTCAAATGGGGCTCTGACTGCTACTAGTAGGTCTCCAATAAAATAGATATATTCATTTTAACCCCCCACCCCCCTAATAGAAGAAAATGTTTTTATTTTTTACAATTCATTAAACATTCTACATAATACTTTTTTTTGTTAAGCAAAACTTGAATTGTAGTTCTACCTTAAGAAATACGTGTTTTATAAAGGTTTAAAAAATGTATTTATAAACGCATCCAGATGCCTTTAATTGATGTTTTTAGTTGCGCTAAAAGCAGTGACGATTCCCATAAGATCCACTGTGTTAACTGATCATGCAAACGACTATAGAATTATTAATATTTTCTATTTCCAGAAAAAATAGTAAGTTAACAATAGTTTAAATTAAATTACAATTATATAAATGAAAAATCTGCTATAAAAAGGTACCCTAGGCTGCCTCTATAGCGTAGTGGTTAGCGTGTTAGCCTACCACATGGAGGTACCGGGTTCGATTTCCGGCTAGGGTCTGGAAATTTTCACAAATCAAAACCCATAGTAACAGTCACATAATCCACTGCAGTCATTAATAACCAAGCAGTTGATGCGACTTTAAATAAATTAAAAAAGAAAAAGGAATCCCAAATAAAATTAGTGCAAAATTTAAAAATGCAGTAATAGTTTGACCAAAGAAGTTGAGTTGTACAGATTATGGCATCAGGTCAGAAGTGACATATTTCTTTTGTAAATCCCAAGGTACTGTTCTGGGAATCTCATTTGAGTGGTGGCAGGTGAGGGAAACAGACTTCATCGGCAATATTCCCTCATATCTCACCCGTAGTTACTTCCTACGATACTATATAATATACTAATGCAACTAATTTTGTACAATACTGATACATTTGTAAACATACTAAAACCATAATTTGTGGAACTTAGAATGTAATTAACTGGAGTATATTACTTACAAATTACACAAAAATGAATCATAGTGCAGGTTATATCTTACCAGCTATGATTGTGACAGTTACGTTTGTTCATTCTCTCCTGTATCCTTATTTTTTAATAACCAATTAATAATTTTTCAACAGTTCTCTTTTTATTCTTTTTAACTAGAATGTCTCAGTTCTATCAGGCAGGTGGAAGGTGTAGCTTTGGTAAAGCTAGCTTGCACATAATCAACAACTCCACAATTCAAATGAGATCCCCAGGCCAGAAATAACCCTTTAAAGACGAACATTTAAGTACAGTAAACCTTAAAATAAATACAATATTTTTAATCACGAAGCACAAAAGTAAAATGAAGGCTCCTTTACATAATTACAGGGACAGGGAATCTATTCTGTAATACAAATTTAACAATGTATATTGTAGGCCTTATTTACTTCAGGGACAACATTTATAGAGAGAAATGGAAATTTAACAATAGTATATTTATCTGAAGCCTTCTTACCGTCATGCTTTCTGAATAATCCAAAAACAATATTTAAAAATTTATTTAAAAAATATTGACATTCAATTTACAAGCGTTTTGATTTTGATAAAATCTGTACTAATAATAAAACAAATCAATAAAATATATTATATAACACAAATACATTTACAAGAACAATAAATTATATGCATAAATTTTAAATATTAAATTTAACAACGTAATAGTAAAACTTTAATTTTTCACAGCGACATATTAACAGTGTGCATTTTTACTTTATTTATAAAATATTTAATATTTTAATCTTATTTTATCACATAAGTAATTAAACAATTTTTTACATTTAATATTTAAATATAGTTATGCAATATCATTCATCCATAATATATTATTATAAATTGAAGTATCGTTTTATAGCACAAATTCTTATTTATGTTTTCCGGGTATTATTTCATAAGAATTAAAAAATATGTACAAGTAGGTAGATGAAACAATTCTCTATAATGGTATTTTCAATGAATAGAAATGATAAGAAATTTATTGTTTTTAGAATCTTAATTTTTTCAATAGTTTAGGAGCACAAAGGGCAAAGGAGGAAGTGATAGATATTAAGAAGATAAATTTATAACAAGTCAGATTAGGGCTTTATCAGATGTCAAAAGATTCCAAAGAAATTATTTAAAGTCACAAGAATGCCATTTGCGTGTGGATGGGCTGTGAGGAAGAAAAGAGAAATCTGCAGTGCTGCCAACTTCAACAATGAGACACTATATTTTACTACCGTGCAATTGCATTGTTTGTTAACCACATGTTCCCATTCAATTAATATACTTTGTTGTGACTGACACTTTTTCCACTTAAAACCTCGTAGTAAAATATGTTCCTCCTTCTGTACTCTACATTAATGACTTTATCATACATAAAAATTAATTACACAGTAATAAAATTTTATTTATTCATTTCTCGAAACAAAGCTAGTCATATTCGTTTGTGACCTTATAAAAAAGACTTAACATCTTTGATTGATGAAAAAGAGAATCGTTATACATAATACTGAAATGAACTTGTTGATATTTACAGTTGTTTTTTTCCTCAGTAAAAACTATTTTTATTGCTCCAATGTACTGCCATTTAAAAATCATTACTAATAAAAGACACTAATCTTCGTTTTTAACGAATCGTCATTTGTGCTTTCACAATTAAAATACAAACAAATATACATACATACATACATCCACTCATACAAGGTAAATTTATAATAGAATATACAATAACAATTATATACAATCTAAATTAACTTAAAAATATGCTTACATAAATATATTATTACGTAATGATATGAAAGCTTAGCTGCTAGCGGAAAGCCCAATATGGAATGGGTTTACTACCATTATTCAAGTTGAGTGAAATTTGTTTATGCAGATGCAACAGCTGACTCTGGACGGTTTTTAAATAATAATTCGACAATTGTTTCATCGGCAAGTGTAGATGTATCACCAACATTACGATCATCAACTGCAATTTTCCTTAAAATTCTTCTCATAATTTTACCTGATCTTGTTTTAGGTAAACCAGGTGCATGTTGAATAACATCAGGTGTTGCGAATGGTCCGATCTTTTCTCTCACTAAAAAAAAATAAAATATTTTTATTTTTTGTATTATACTCTTAACATAATAATAAACTACATGAAATAAAAGTTGTAGGGTTTTTAATTTTCAACAACATTAATTCTACACACTTATCCTCTAAAATGTATACAAGGCCTTAACCTTTAAAAAAATTTACCATCAGAGCTCAGCCTTCCCAAGAATTTCAGAATTCATGGTGCTTACCCTATCTTGTAGAGAATAAAAAATTTAGTTAAGGTGATTTTTAAAAAAAATTGTAGTAGCTGTTTGCAAGAAAATCAGATGAATGAACTACAACTTCAATTTGATGAAAATGTTTCTTGTCGGGTCCTCTACTGATACCTAGTTTTAGGACAGCTTCTTTCTGGATTTACCTTGCAGTAAGATGGCCATATTGTGAAAGTAATATATTAGTTTACAACTTTAAGCCCCAGATAATAAGTCAATGGCAAACTTTCAAACAATGTAGCAACTCCAGACGAAAGGTCGTTTAAAAATGACGCAATCCCGCAATCATCAAGAAAAGCACTTGGACAGAGAAGTGCAACTCCTCTATGAGAAGCACACACACACCAGCCGACACACTACAGTTCAGAGCTTGTTAACATTCCTCAGTCAACACATCACACTCCATTTGTAATATCCCCCTGACTAATTGCCCGCAGGATGGTAATAAGCAAAGAACCAAAATACTGCTTTTCTTTCCAATGGGAAACAGAAAAGCCAGTGCAAGCACTATCTGTTTTTAAGAAGGGAATCGTGACAAAATGCGATGCTCAGACATTGTCGATTGTATCAGAATACCAGATACCTGTGGCTGGAATCCTTATCAAGTAGAATTTTTCTAGCCATATGGGATCGTATGCTACGAGGGCCATCCGGAAAGTAGTACCCGTTTCCGCCGCATGAGGCGCTGACGAGGCGAGCAGCCGCCGGTCAAGGTCAGATCGCTTCAGTGGCTTGTCTGCCTTCTCTGTTGTAAGTTCCGCGACGCTAGCATTGCCTGTCTTGTTTCTGTGACCGTTCATAATGTTTAAAAAAATTGAGAACGCCGCCAGTTGTGAAGTGAGGGCTGTAATAAAATTTCTCAATGCAAGAAACGTTCGACCTTGTGATATTCATCGCCAATTAAAGGAAGTGTATGGAGACGATGTGATGGATGAGTCATCTGTTCGGCGCTGGTGTCGTAATTTTAACTTGGGGAGGGGGAACACACACGACGATGAGCGTTCAGGGAGACCATCTGTCATTACAGATCAACTGCTGAGGTCAGTAGACGAATTCGTGAGGCACGATCGGCGCGTTACAATTGATGACATCTGTGAACATTTCCCTAATGTTTCTCGCACAATTCTTCATGAAATTGTCAAAGACCATCTGCATTATTCAAAAATTTGCGCAAGGTGGGTCCCTCGCATGCTTACAGATGAGCACAAAACCAAGCGTATGGCTGCTGCATTAACATTTTTGGAACGTTATTCTGATGAAGCAGACGCGTTCTTGAATCGCATAGTTACTGGTGATGAAACGTGGGTTTGTTATGCTTCACCTGAGAGTAAACGACAGTCAATGGAGTGGCATCATCCTCATTCACCAAAGAAACCAAAAAAATTCAAGACTGTTCTGTCCACCAGGAAACTTATGGCAACCATTTTCTGGGATCGACGTGGTATACTGCTTATTGATTTTATGGCCCGTGGAGACACTATTAACGCTAATGCGTATTGTGAAACATTAAAGAAATTACGGCGGGCAATACAAAATCGACGGAGAGGTCTATTGTCTGATGGCGTCATTCTCCTCCATGACAATGCCAGGCCTCATGCAGCGGGGATAACACAACAACTTCTGCAGCAATTCAATTGGGAAATTTTCGACCATCCACCGTATAGCCCGGACTTGGCCCCTTCAGATTTTCATCTCTTTACAAAACTTAAAGAGTTTTTGGCGGGAAAAAGATTTGACAGCGATGAAGAACTTAAAGAAGGTGTGACTACGTATTTCGATCGGCTGGCGGCGGAGGAATATGATGCTGGAATACAAAAACTCGTCACACGTTATGACAAATGCTTAAATTTGCTTGGAGATTATGTGGAGAAGTAGTTTAAGGTATGCTCTTTTCAATAAAAATGTTTACATTTGTTAATATTTACTTCTGTGTCTTTATTTCACAAACGGGTACTACTTTCCGGATGGCCCTCGTATATATTGGTCAGACTGTATTTAACAAAAATAAAAAACGAAAATTTAAATTTTGAAAAAGGGGCTGCTCCTCTTTTCCAAAGAGACTCTTTTTGCTATTCCTTGCAACTTGGTTAATTTATTTACAAAATAAAATGACTAAATTTAGATATAAGTTATCATACACATCATATAAAATATATTAAAGAGACCTCAACAGTCATTGGTCTATATGACGATACTGGTGTAAGACGATATCAAGCTCTCTGAATAAATCCCAAGAGAACGGAGATGTTGTTCTATAATACCAGGAATGGCTCCTCTAGAACCAAACACGAGGCATGATGCTGGATGGTGTTCCTGTCCAATGGACTACTCTGCATACTTCATAAATTTCAAGTTTCAACTTTGTATAATATTCTGTTCGAGATATTTTGTGCGCACACGCATGCACGCACACACGCACGCGCGCGCACACACACGCACACACACACACACACACACACACACAGAAATCACTAAAAACATGGGGTTTTTTGGTTCACAGGATCTGAAAACATGTATTTTTGGTGAAAACTCGATTTCGAAAAATTGACATGAAAACAACACTTTTGTTACCTATATACACATTGATTCATATAGGCCAAGAGAAAGTAAAAATAATTTTAACTTTCAAAAATACAACAATGAAACACAGTAGTTAGGGATATTAGATTACCTCTTATCTTCAGTTCAGAAACTAATTTATCACTGAATGTGACGCCATCATTTGGTGTAATGAAACAATATAAACATTCACCCTTTACAGGATGTGGTCGTGGAACAACAGCTGCTTCAGATACAGATGTGTGTTCACCAAGGACAGATTCAACTTCAGCAGTGCTCATTAAATGACCAGACACATTTAACATATCGTCAACTCGTCCTGTTACCCATAAATACCCATCTTCATCTCTGCGAGCACCTGAATTTGTAAAAAAAAACAATACAGATTATAAGCATATTAAAATTAGAAGACCTTGGTGCAACAACAGGCTATCTCCAAAAATGGAAATTTTTCACGAGATATATAAAACTTTTCCAAAAAAATCCTAACAATGCATATTTACATGCAAAATAAACTCCTTTCTCTTTTTACAAACTAAACATATGATTGGATTTGGCGGTTTGTTACACCTAACGACAGAGCAATTTTTTTACTATAAGAATGCATCATAACCAAAAAATACTGAAAAATGGAGATGACCATCAAAGTCTTCAATTGTAACATATATAGATTTTATTTTCCTCATCATGACAATATATTATGATTTTAATATATTCTAGAGGGTTTTAACCTCAGTTTCACTTGATAAACCCTGGCCTTCACCCATTTCATGGTCTTTAGTGAGATCCTGCACAGCAAAACAGTAGCTTTAACAGTATTTTTTCTTAAATCATCAGCATTTATTTCTTTATAATTTATTAATTCAATATCTGTTGCTAAGAGATAGCTGATTATAAAATATATTATTAATTCAATATCTGTTGTTAAGATATAACCGATAAATGAATAGCATACAATCAATAATATTAAAGGGGAGAAAGTGAAAGAAAGAGAAAGAAGTGAAAGAGAGAGGCGAAAGCAAAAGAGTGAGCACATGCCCATGAGTGTGTACATGTATGTGTGAGAGTGAGAGTGTAAAATGTAAATTATGCAAGTGACAAAAAAATTTAGAAGACTGATGTAGGTGTTATGTTGTGTTGTATAGTGTAACGATCGCGAAAAGAATCATGCAATGTACATGTACTTTTACGTAGCATAAAAAAATACTATACTTTTGTACTGTATTTTTTATGCTACTGCATCACCAGACTGAACAACAGAGGAAATAAAAGAAATTATGAAAGAGTTAATGTAATCTAAGAAGCAAATAAAAGAAATCAAGGAATCATGCAATGTACATATACTTCCCCGTAGCATAAACGAATACTTTACTTAAAAAATGAAAGAGTTAACAAAAGCTAAGAAAAAAATAAAAGAAATCAAGGGATCATACAATGTATATGTACTTTTCAGTAGCATAAAAAATATTGTACTCTTGTACTGTATTTTTTTATGCTACTGCGTCACCAGATTGAACAGCAGAAGAAATAAAAGAAAATATGAAAGAGTTAACGTAACCTAAGAACCGAGTAAAATAAACCAAGGATTTATGAAAATGTACAAACATGTACTCTTCGTAGCATAAAAATATTTTACTTTTGTACTATATTTTTTTATGCTACTGCATATTCAGTAAAAAAATTTAATAAGATAAAAGAAACATTTCTTCTAGTTTAATTTGAAAATAGTAATGCAAAACAGATATTTGTTCCAAATGTTTTCATTGAAATAATTAACATTAGATGAAAGTTTCCTTCTTTCTTACAAGTTCAAGGCAAGTGTCTTAGAACATCCCCCCTTGGAATCAATCCTTCCAACATTTCATCAGCCATCCCAAACATCTTGTATTTCGTGGTATGACCAAATTTGTTACATTCATACTATGTACGTGATGATAACATCTCTCACGGCACTTAACACTATCAATTAGAACTAGGAAGATTCAGTCAATTCTGGTGCAGCCAGCCTCTGACCTTGACATTCTCATATCAGCAACTGTAATCTTTATATGTGCAGACTTGCAAGCATCCATATCTCACTGCCATGTAGGCAGGTAGAAATCAACAAAACCTTGTACAATTTTCATACCGTTTCCAGTCCTATTTTATAATATTTTTTTAATAGTATCATTCAGTCTTTTAAATTAATAAAGTTTTCTAAATACAATAATTTCCCCAACATACAATATGTTATCCCTAAAAGCTGAAAGATGAAACTTGTTCAATTGTTACGTTGTCTATAACTATTTTAGATCTTTTTCTTTTTTTCTATTATTTGTCATCGGGAAATGTACATTACTGACAATCACCCAATTTTACTTCTGCTTTATGATGTATTTTTGATGTGGATTAGGTATGAGTTTGAACAGGAATCCCCAGTAGAGTTTGTTCACCAATGGCTGCCAGATGGTCACCGTATAAAGTCGTTTGCCCAACTGGTTTTACTTAACAAATAATAGCGACTTTATACCAGCTAACTGATTGAGCTGGCCTGAAGGCCTACTTTAGATCTGACATGAAAATAACCACGAAATCACACTTTAGAATAAATGAAAGTACAAACATATCCAGTGCTCGTTCCAGTTGTCCCCGAGTCTGTGTGTTCACCAAGTCTCTCCATCTTCTTCAATCCGTCCACCATTTCTCCTCCTCTATTCGTTGTATCCCATCCCTCCACACTTCTCTTTTCTTCATCCTTCCATATTTTTCTTGGTCGTCCTCTTGATCTTGTTCCTTCCACCCTTCCTTCTTCCATCCTTCTAGGTAACCTTTCTTCCCCCATTCTCTTCATATGGATACCATCGTATCATCATTTTCTCCACCCTTTCCCACATACATTCCACATTTAGCTCCACTCTAATCTCGGTATTCTTTATTCTACGTCTCCTTATCCTACGCTTCATATTATAGCATTTTTTTTTTTTTTTGTTTAACGTTTGACTGTTTTGCAATTACTGCTAATGCAGACAGTAAGAAGGGTGATAGATGAAAATGAGTTATGAAAAAATGCCAGACCTGACCAGGAATCGAACCCAGGACCCCGGCATAGAAGCCAGTTGCGCTAACCACTATGCCAACAGGCCAGCCATATTTTAGCACTGGTTATTTTTATACACACTTTATGTTATGGTTCAAATTATATTTTACTCAGTTGACTTTGTTCTAGAAGGTGAAAATTCATTTCATTCATACATTAAAAGATAACATCAGGTCAAACTGTCTCCAGTTTCATTGTATATATGTCACAATAATTCTGTAACTACAAATGAGTTACTGAATATAAAAATTTTATGCAATACTAATTGATAAACTTAAGAAAATAAAATTTTAACAATAAAAACACTAATTCATTAAAAATCTGCTTACCATCACCAGTGCAATAGAAACCAGGGAATTTTGAGAAGTATGTAGATTCGAAACGTTCATGATTACCAAATAACGTTCTCATCATACCCGGCCATGGCCTTCTGAATACTAAATATCCTTCACCTTCTCCTTCAATCACTTTACCATTTTCATCGAGAAGCTCAGGTAAAACACCAAAGAATGGGAATGTCTGAAAACAATTAATGAACGATTAAATTGTAGTAAATATAGCAATGAGGTGTAAAAGTACAAAATCTAATCATAAAAATACATTAAGTTTTCTTCTGTTCATATGATCACATACTTTTTATTCCATCAATTATTGTATTTAAAGGCTGTTCAAAAATATATAAATTTGTCTTCACCTAATTATTAAAGGGAGGTTGTTTTATGTAACTTAATTCTGAGTAATAATTGTTGTTTCTACTCATAAGTCATTCTCAGAATCATTAGGGAAGATTGAAATGCATAGGCCTTCAGTACAATAAATCACATTGCATCTACACATTTGAAACATAACACAGTGCATATAACTCTAGGTTTTAAGATTTTTCTACAACTTCTAACATACTTTTATGAACAAAAATGTAGCATCCTATACTATGAGAACGTAGTTGTACATCTTGTAGTTATTTAAGAATTTCTGCTAATGCAGATGGTGGAGAATGATGATATATGAAAATGAGTGATGAAAAAATGCCAGACCTGACTGGGAATCGAACCTGGGACCCCGGAATAGAAGCCAGTTACGTTAACCACTAAGCTAATGAGTAAAAAGTAAATGTAATAAATAATATATATTTAAGTTCCTGCCCTACAACTTTCTTTATTTCACTTTTTTTTAACATTTTTTAAAAATTGTTTAGTACTAGTAAGGTTTCTCCGATTAAATTGATTTTAATCGTGGCAGGAGTTCCCCAAAGATTAGTTTTAGAACCAGTGTGAATATATATTTTCATCTTACTTAGATTTTAAAATTAACAAGATTTAAGTACAAGACGTACAATAATTATTGTTTTGTAGATTACCAAATGGAAATGTTTTGGGCATGAAATTATTTTTATTGTATAGCTTAGAAATTGTTTCCAGTAACACTTACAGCAGAACCAGGTTTCATAGGAGTTGCACCAGGAAGTGGTGTTAGAACATGGCCACCAGTTTCTGTTTGCCAGAATGTATCGACTATTGAACACTTTTCATTTCCAATAAGTTTGTAATACCACAACCAAGCTTCTGGATTGATAGGTTCACCAACAGTCCCCAGTACTTTAAGTGTACTTAGATCATGTCTGAAAAAATAACAAAAATACAGCTTTATTGTTAATGGAAGCCTAACAGGCTAGAAATCAACACAGTTCATGTTAATTCAGAGTCCTTCTTACAACAGCAGAATGTCACAAAATTAAACACCTGATACCTGTACTTTGAAACGACAAAATTTAACTACGACCATTTAATTGATCCAACTTTAACAAAATGTAAAATAACCCATTCACAAACTATGATTACAAAGATGTAATTTGTGATCGTCATGAATCTTGCACTATACCCTAACGAACTAAAGACTGTAGATAAAGGCGGAGCATAATGACCTAGATCACAGCACAGAGCCAATTGACTTTCGTTAATCGTATCCTGCGTTGTCACACTGCGGTTCCGCTGTGGACGACAGCCTAACAAAAAGTCAGCTGGAGTTTGATCAAACAGGGTGTGACTTAGCCAAGGGGCAACCTCACACCTGATTAAAATCTTATGAGGATTTGCATTCCTTTAAAAAGAATCTGAAAAATTACTTGATCGGTGAAATTTTTTATAGTGTACAAGAATTTCTTTCTTTATAGTAGTGATACATTGTGTGATCCTTATATGTATTTCAGGTGTTATAGCTGACAACATGTCCTATACTCCTCCTGGAGTCTCCAGGGCGCAAAAAAAATAATCTTGGCTGTTATTGACTAGATCTCATCTGCAGTCTTTAGTTCCTCAGGGTATAATTATTAGATCATATTTTCTCTTTGCGACAGTTTAACTGTCTCTTTATGTTCATTTATTGAATTAATTTCGTATAAAGTTAACATATTTACGTTGTGTTAGTTAAAATATATTATTGTAAAGTAGTTATAGTTATAAAATAAAAATTATAATATAGCTACCAGTAGTAATTTAACATAGTAATTTTATAGTAGTTATAAGTATTTAAGTGAATTAATGTTTTTGTTCTGTATACTCCTATGCGCGGACAGAACTCTTTATGAAGAAGAGTTTTTGCATATAAGTATATTTAGTTTAACATATTGTACATAGCTTAGTACAGTCATGAATTGTAATTTTAATGTAGCTATATTTTACTAAAAAATAAATTATTAGATCATTGTTTTGTCACCTGAAAATATTTTACTTGTCTATAAGTATTTTGTCCTTCAATAGCTGTTATTCTTACAATACAATGAATCACGCCAATTTATTCTCCTTGTGGTATCACTTCCTATTTACTTTTTACAGCAAGCTACATTTATTTTACATTGTAGGTTTTTCTGTCTCTCCAACCAATTACTGTATGTAATATTTATTTATTATTATTGAACAGGTTATTCCACAGTAGTAGGTCATTTACTGCAAACCAAAAACGCCACTCATTCCTACAAACATAACTCAATCCATCTTCAACATACCTCTCTATCCCTCCTTTCCCAGTCATTCTCACTTCCTATATCTAACCAAATCTTCTGTAGGAACCTTATCATGTTCATTTTAGATTAGTTGTCTTTCTTTAATTTTATTGATTAATAGGAATTTTATGACAACTTTCTTCAAAGTTTTCTCAATCCTAATACAATCTAGCACAGTCATTAGGAAACTTATTCAGAAACTCATTTTTATAACTGTAATTCTGCTTTTAAACCTTGGTTGGAGAGTTTAAACTTCAGAGCCACAGAAAGAGGAGTTTTAAAAAAAAGAGTGAAATATTCTCCTTCAAGAGAGATAGACATAGGTATGAGGTTAGAAAGAGAGGGTGAGAGGGAGAGACAAGAAGAAAGGAGAGAGAGGATTTTACATTCGAAGGTCATCTCTAAAGTAAAGACCGTTTTGTTGTAAAAAATTTATTCTGAAAAATATTTAAAAACAAAGTGATTCAGAATAAAATACGTAACTTAAATTAATGCTCTACATAGTCACCATATGAATAAGACATTTGTCATAGCGATTCGTCATATTCTTCTGCCGCCAGTTCATTTAGCCACTGACACAGCATCTTTCAGTTTTTCGTCACCTGTGAATTGCTTACCACCCAAAAATTTTTTAAATTTCCCAAACAAATGGTAATCAGAAGACACTAAATCTGGACTGTATGGTGAGTAACTAAAAATTTCCCATCCAAATTTTCTCATCAGGGAAACTAAGGGCCAATTCAGATATTGTCACACGACTATTGTTTTTGATTTCTTCATCGACTTTTTCAACAAGTCCTCGTTGTTTATTGAGGACCTCCCTGAACGTTCTTCATCATGCACATTAACTCTCGTATTTCTAAACCTTTTACATTCAAACATTTCTTTTACTCATTATATTATCACTGTACACAGCAACCAACTGCCAACGAATTTCGACCGGTTTAAAGTTTTGATGGTTTAAAAAAACGTATCACTCCACGTATTTCACAAGCGGCGGCAACATTAATTATCTGATTCATTTCAAAACACAATACCAACAAATGTAAATAAAGATACGACAACGCGACAACTGACAAACAACAATGCAGTGTGTATATTACGAGACTGGCCTTCCAGCACACAGGTCAGCCAACCTCAAGGCGAGAAATTTCCCAACGGTCTTTACTTTAGAGATGACCCTTATTAATAGCATTAAAACTGGTATAAGTATTAGCTAAATATTATGAACAATTAGTTATATACATTAATGTTATAATCATTGTTAAAAGTTAATAAAAAAAACTTACTTCTTTACAGGTTCATCACCAAATTTCATTAATGATCGTATTGCAGTAGGTGCTGTGTAAAATTGATTCACTTTGTATTTAGCAATAACTGACCAAAATCTATCGTTACCAGGATAAAATGGGGTGCCTTCAAACTGTAAAAAGAATAGGATATATTTACATTTTTTAAGTAACATTTTGATATTTTTTATTTTTTCTTTAGTAAAATTACAAAAATATTAGCGTTCGACATCTGTCAGTTTATAAACACCAAAATTTAGTAAAAAATGCACTTATACTGTCATGTAGTCCATGCAAAATAGCATGATAGTATTACTTAAAAAATGGAATAAAGAACAAGAGGGAATTTTGTAATGTGCTCATGCGTCTGTGATACCACTTAAAATAATAAAAATACCACTAAGAATAATATTCATAGGGTTTTTTTTTGTTTAACATCTGACTGTTCTGCAATTACTGCTAATGCAGATGGTGAAGGATGAAATGATTTTTGTAATGTATGAAACATGTCGTGTCTGAATGGGATTCGAACCCAAGACCGCACGATGAGATTCAAAGGGTTACCACAAAGAATAATTAATTGAAAGGAAAATTTTACTTTTGAAAAGGGACTTTTTATTAAGAAAATTTACCAACATTCAGAGACTTACTATTATCGGTGGACTGTTCATATATTTGTGATAGAGATTTAAGTACTGCGAACTCATTTCACCTACGAATAAATTTACAGTTATCAGAGTTATTCAACCGAAAACACCAACAATATAACTCAAGAAACCTGTTGTTGTTGTTTAGGTCATCAGCCAAAAAGCTGGTTTGAACCTGTAGAGCAGTCATGTCAAAGATACGGCCCGCGGGCCACAACTGGCCCCCGGGCTGTATCAATACGGCCCGCGATCGCAATGTGTCACAGAAAGAAGAATGATGTTTTTTAGAGCTTTTAGACTTCACTCGATTCCTCTACGGAAGTTTTAAAATGCGCACACTAAATTTATAAGTAATTTTAAGGGCAGCGCGTGCCCAGACAAGCGAGAGAGATAGACAGTAACGCCATCTCTACCTGACATCAATGAGCTTGTCGAAAACAAGAGAATCAGGTATCTGGATCCTCCAGCTCAAAATAATTACCATCTTTTATAACTTTGACATGATTTTTAACAACCGTATATTATTTATACTATACAATTAAATAAATAAAATGTTATAATAATTCAGTACATGTTTTGTTATTTGAATCTGGCCCGCCTACACATTCTAAATTTAATATATGGCCCTCTGCAAAATTGAGTTTGACACCACTGCTGTAGAGGTTTTACTAAGTAAAACGAGAAGTGAGGTGGTTTACCATTGCCTTCCTCACTGAGTGGAAAAGTATGCTTATCAGCATGCCGGGCCCTCTGAAAAGCACATATTTTCCACTCTGCAAATGACACCTTCACTTCATTCACCACAGGGTCTGGCTGTATAATGAAATCCATTACTTTCAGACGAGATAACTCTGATTAGTGTCTTTTACACCTCTACCTCTTCTGTTCTTAAATGATTCAGTCATTTAATTGGCTGACCATGTGATAAGAAACAGAACTATTTATTTTAGCCCTGCAACTAACAGATTGAATGTAAATAATTTGATACTCCGCCTGCCTGTTATGGGCAAGAAACCTATAATTAAATATTTACACTGAATACAGAAAGTACGTAAGACTATACCAAAAATATACGTAAATCACACACAACAGATGAACCAATTAAATATAAAATGGAGAATATATTTTCTGATACACTAACCAAAAAGTAGAGATTAGAATTAGGCGGTAAAAAGTCATATTTAATATTGCAAAGTAGCAATGATTATGCAATTCTATTAATGTGATGACAAACTGACAGCCATATAAACCAACAGTTGTCCTTGTTCACGTCAATTAACAATGAAAACTTAGTATAGCACATTAATCACATAGGTTAGTGTTTTTTTGTTAATATATAACAACAGTTAACAACACTAAAAATGAAACAATACAGCTGCAATAACTAAATATGAAATTAAAAGGAAAAAGTAGGTCTAAAAATATGATTTACATTTCCTTACAAAAATCTTTCAATAAATAGTTTTGTTTAGGCTGACAAGCTCCAGGGCTTTAGAAATGATTTAATTTTTTAATGTATTTTATTTACCCGGTATTTTTGGTATTTTTTTATGTATTATGGGATTTTTTTATGTATGTTCATCTCTCAGAACAGTTCTTTGTTTACAAACTGAAGTTTATAAACAAAGGTCTTGGGTTCGAATGCCATTCAGGCACGGCCATTCCTACGTTAAAAAAAAATCATTTCATCCTTTACCGTCTGTATTGGCAGTAATTGTAGAACAGTCAGATGTTAAGCCCAAAAAAAACTGAAGTTTTAATTTGACACTCTCTCTACCCAATTGAGTTAGGTATTTTTCTCTCTCTTATTATTATTATTATTATTGTCTGTTGTTTATACTATTGTTTATGATTAAAGTTTAGAATTTTAATTTACATTTGTGTAATCGTGATTTAGTTTGTAATAAGTTACTGTTTATTTTGTGTGTAATATTTTTTTTTTATTATTATTTATTTATTTAACGTCGCATCAACTGCAACAGTCATTAGCAACAACGTTGGGGTGGAACTTTATGCAATGTAGGATGAAATGTTTTTTTTGTAACATATGAAAATATGCTGTGCCTGAGTGGGATTCGAACCCAGGACCGCATGATGAGAGGTGAGCACGTTACCAACTACACCAATGCGGCCGGCATATTGTAATATTGTTTCTATCATTGGGCCACTAAACTTGTAAATAAATAAATAAGTAAAAACAAGGTAAAAAACTATGTACACAATTCATTTCTTTTAGTTCCAAAATAGAACTAAAAAATGTTCAATTATTACAATTAAAATTCAAAAAAAATGTTGGTACAACATAATTTCAATTGACTTTGTTTACTCAAAAGCAAGCGTGAAATTTTTTAAAGTATAAAAATATAACATTACTATTAGGAATAGAATTATAAATAAACATACTATAACAGATGTAGCTCCATTCGCAAGAGGTCCATAAACGACATAACTGTGTCCTGTTATCCAACCAACATCAGCAGTGCACCAATACACATCGCCTGGATGATAATCAAATACGTATTTAAATGTAGTAGCGGTGTATAACAAATATCCACCAGTTGTATGTAACACACCCTTTGGTTTCCCAGTTGAACCACTGAAAAAAAAATTAATTACTTGATATATTAATTTTCTTGTACGAATTCTGTCAAAATATTTACTTGAATTAAAAAAACTAGTCAAGGAAGTAAAATGACAAAAATAGTAACAATAATTTTTATCAAAGTTTTTCAAGGAACAAGCACGCAAAAAGTAAATATTAATTGTTAAGTAACATCAGTGATTTTACTCACTGGGGTGAAAATTGAGGTTAATTTTCATTTTGCGTCTTTCACTCATAATTAAAATTAGGTTATGTTTATTGAGGTTAGTTTTTTGTTTATTTCTAATGTTATAGTTCAGCCGCTCTAAGTTTGCTCCTACTGTCAACAAACCAAAACCAGCTACTACAGGGTGCACGCTAGAGTCCGTGACTTTATGGATGTCGTATTCCTATTAAGATAACTATTTTTTAAATTATAAGTACTTAAAGTACTAAAAACATCAGTCGCGATATGATGTAGGCCTAACAATTTCATTTATAAAAATACTTTTAAAAGTATTTTGTATTTAAATACTTTTGAAAGTATTTTGTTGTTACTTTTTAATCAGAGTGTACACATTTTTACATAATGCGCATGCTCAGTAACGTCATTATTTATTTACATTAGGAGCAAACTTAGAGAGGCTGGACTGTAGATTATATTGTTAAAATTATTTGCATTGGGAAGAGAAAGTTGTGTGAGTGTTTCACACCAGATTTTTTTAAATTATCAGAATTGTTTTCAGTACATTGACAATCTTCACAATTGCAGGAGTAACCTCTGCATTTAAATTATTCAAATCATTGGCAAATAACAAACCATTAAGTACTAATCATTTAGTTGACATAATCACTTGCACATGACCACAACATTTATATGAGAACAATAGCTTTTGTTGTTATTAATTACTATTATTGTTGTAGTTAATTAAAAAATATATTGTCATATTAAGTTGAAATATTGAGCATTTTTTTTTTTTAAATAATCAGAATTGTTTTCTGAATATCGACAATTTTAAATTGTAGGAGTAATCTCTGCATTTCAACTAAACAAATTATGGATAAATAACGTACTATTATATTTTTATAATCAGTCCTTCCATTAAAATTACCGATAAATCCAATATTGAGTGATTTTTTAGTCCTGTTTTCCAATTATTAATGTTTATTAATTTTTTTCTAAGGAAGGGAAATTTTGTTTTGTGACATGAAGTTGGTAGCTCTACACAACCGGTAAAGATACAGCAGTGTTAGTTGATTTTCCTTGAGCTGTGTAAAATTTTGTACCGTTTCCAATCATGTTATCAACAGAATGTCTTTTACCCTAGAACAACCGGTTTTCATTCTTGAACAATATTTTGTAACGAAATTGTACGCGAGTGTAAAAGAATCATTTCAAATTAAATTTGTTGGTGTTCCTCATCCAGAAAAAATGTCAATTTCTAGGCTAACAAATCGACTTCGGGAGAAAGGTAGTTTTTGCGACAGAAAATGTAGGTGGTTGATCAAATCTCTTGACAGATGACATTTTAGAGAATGTGAAAACAAGATTCTTCAATGCTCCACCGAAAAGTTTACGAAGACTTTTCTCGTAAGTTTGTTGGTCATATTCAAGTGCTCAGAAAGCTGCTAAAAAATTGAAATCGTTTCCATATCGCATACAAATTAATCCAAGAGATTCAGCCTCCAGATTTAAACCAGCGATTCCAATATTGCTGTTAGTTTAGGTCTTTCGTAAATGATAACGGAATTGAAGTTTTGAACACAGTGTTCTTTAGTGAAGAAGCTTGGATTCATCTCGACGATTATGTGAACAGTCAAAACACTCAAATTTGGGTGCCTGTAAATCCTAACACTTTACAAAAAAATCTTTGCATCCTGCAAAAACCTCCTGGAACCTCAAGAATGGTATTGCTGGTTTCAGCAAGATGGCGCTACATGCCACACGTCTCGAGAAACCATGGATTTTCTGGTGGTCAAATAATAAGCAAGAGCTTATAGCCTTTAAGGTCCCCCAGACCTCACATCTCCTGACTGCTTTTTGTGCGGCTACATTAAGTACAAGGTCTTCAAAAATCACACTATTGATGAACTTAAAGTCAGTTTTACAGACTTAATCACGAATGTATCCAATGCAAGTCTTAAAAAAGTTTCTTCTAATATGCTGAAAAGAGTCCGAGCATGTATAACCACAAGGGGTGGGTATTTTGAGCATATTCTTCAACAATTATGTAATTAATGATAGCTTTTTATTAAATCTCTTTTGTAAGTAACAAATAAATTTTTTTATTACACCTACATTTCCCTTTCATAAGTTACAATACAAATTGGGTAACAGGACTAAAAAATCACCTGTAGTACCTACATTCACAAAAACCTATCAACCACCTTAAATCACACATCGCTAAAAACCACGTGATTCCTAATTATTATTAAAATATTTTTATAGATTAATTAAAATTTTTACATACCTTGTGTATAACATAAATAAAGGATCTTCAGCACCAACCCAAACAGGGTAACAAGAATCAGATGCATCTTCCATTTCTTCATCCCACCAGAAATCTCTGTCATCAGTCATAGGTATCTAATAAAAGTAAAACAAATAATATCAGAATAAAATTTATATTTATCAATTTTGTTATGAATTTCAGGTACTGTATTTATTTATTTATTAAGTAACAACAAATATAAATAATCTGAATAATTTTTATTTAAAAAATTTTCGTAACATAATCAGAGGCACATAAAAATTTTTAGCGAAAAAAATTGTTTCATAAAAATTCATAAAAGTAGCATCAATGTACGAGTTTGAATATTTTTCAAATGCAGGTGTAACTATAATTGGAACCAACCTAATAGAGACTTTTATACTGTCTGCTTATTATAACACTACCCTGCCATGCCCATACCACCTCACCAATTATAAAGTTGTTGATTCCGAAACTAAAGGGTGATTCAAAAAGAGCGCCGGTTTTTAAACGGCTGGTAAATTTTTGTTTATCGGTTGGCAACATTGTTTGACCACATTTCTATTTTGGAGAACATTCCGATTGACGATTCAGTTGTAGTTTCTCTTGTTCGCAGTGTAGTACTCTCGCAGTCTGTGTCTAACCATGGAGAAGTTTACTATTGAGCAACGAGTGTTAATCGTCAAAATATTTTACCAGAGTGGAGAGAGTTATGCGGCTACTGTCAGGCGACTTCGCGGTACTCTAGGACGTAATGAAGCACCGAATGAATCAACAGTTCGCAGGCTCATGAAAAAGTTTTTTGAGACGGGTTCAACAGTCGACCTTAAAAGTTCTGGACGTCGTCGTTCTGGCCAAACTGAGCAGAACGTTGCGTTGGTTCGTGACAGTGTGGCTGTTAACCCAGCAAATTAGGGAGTTTTTGTGGCGTCATTTGGATGGAATGGACATTGACGAGTTGCGGTTTCAGCAGGATGGTGCCACCTGTCACGCTGCACGAGAAACAATGTTGTTGCTCCGTGAACGGTTCCAGGATCGCATCATTTCTCGTAATTCCGACCATCAATGGCTACCAAGGTCGTGTGACTTGACGCCTTGTGACTTTCCTCTTTGAGGTCATCTGAAGTCATTGGTGTATGCCAATAAACCCCGAAACATCAATGACTTGAAGGAGGAAATTCGACGGGTTATCGGGCAAATGGAAGTCGAAACTTGTCGTGCAGTAATATCCAATTTTATGGACAGAGTTGATGCGTGCCAGCGCAGTAGAGGAGGACACATGCATGACATCATTTTTCATACATAAAATCGGAAGGAAAGATGAACTTGTTGATGTATTTATTTTCAGTTTTTCAATAAAATAAATCTCTTAATTTGATATATCAAAACCGGCGCTCTTTTTGAATCACCCTATATATTAATGCACACACATGAAAAGTAATACATACTCTCATGTGCACAACCATGCGTTGTTATACAAGAATGTTGTGGCGTATAAAGCTGAATAATGATGGACAGCTATCGTGTTGTATTTTATATGACAGGTGTGGTTTATTACCTGACTAAGTGCTGTTAGTCTTTGTTTGAAAATTGTATTGTATTCTATTATTTATGTTGCTATTTTTCCCCATTTTATCTTTTTTTTTGTATTCCTTTATGTACTTTTATTATCTTCTTCAGAATTTCACAAAAATCCTTTTATCCGTTTGTGTATTTATTTATCTCAAACATTCTTTGTAGGAAGGTTGTTTTATACAAAGCCAATTTTTTTTGGTGAAGCTTAGTAGTAAATTGGAAATGATACCAGTATGATTGGTGTTAGTTCGTTAAAACCAATTTGTACATAACCAGGCTAATAATAGCAGTTCTTCGTATATAGTAGTTAATGTACAATTGCTTGGTTTTGTAAGTAAGAGTTAATTAATTATTTCATTGTAAATAGCCATATTTCCTTTTTAATTGATTTTAATTTTCCTTAAGTTTTTTTTTAACATTTTATAATAAATGTAGCCTGTTATTAAGTTATGTAGTTTAATTGTAATTTTCTCGTTATAAACATAATAATTTATTTTGGTTAATTAATTTTTAAAAAAATACTTGATGCAAGTTTAGAAGGAAGTTTTATAATTTAATAACTAGATCCTGAAAGAACCTAAAATAAGTATTAACATATATTATATCTTATTGTACATACTGAGCAGAATGTTGTTTACAATTTATCCCAAAACAGGAATTGTTTAAGGATTTATTATTTATTTTAAGCATACTACACAATGGTCTTTTCAGAATAAGATCGTGTGTGTTTGTAAATGTATCAGTATGTGTGTGTGTGACAGCGAAGGGGAAAAATTCAGATAGAGCTAATGCATAGTGGGCATATATGCTTTTATAGCCAATGCAACATAAACCTAACATTAGTAATAAAACATTAGAAATAAACAAAAAACTAACCTCAAAAAACATTAGTGAAATACGCAAAATTAAAATCTACCTCAGTTTGGCTTAAAAATACGGAAAATCGCTCATTCACGCTAAACTAGGCACTGTAAAAAAAAATGCTTAAAATAAAAGTTGTAGATCTCTTAATTTCCTATAAATTTTATTTTATACACTTTTGTCGTAAAATGCATTCTAAGGCCGAAATCTTAAAAAAAATCGATTTTTCACACGTTTTCGTGAGAAAAAACAGAAAATTGCTAATTACTGCTAAACTAAGCGTTATACAAAAAAATGTTTGAAATAAAAGTTGTAGAATTTTACATTCTCTACAACTTTTATTATATAACGTTTTGCGCTAAAATGCATATTAAAGCCGCAATCTTAAAAAGAAAATGTTTTTACGTAAAAACAGCCTCACGCAGAATTTCAGCAAACATGGCGCCTACCCTATCTTGTAGAGCATAAAAAATGTAGTAAACCAAGCGATTTTTAAAAAAATCGTAGGACCAGTTTTTGAGAAAATCGCAAAAAAGTGAAAAATTATACAAATAAACTACTACTTCCGGTTGACCGATTTTGATGAAAATGTTCGTGTCGGGTCCGGTTGTGGTATGTAACTTAAGTTTCAAGTTTCAAGTTTCAAGTTCGTACGATGTTCCGTTCTTGAGATATTCTGTTCACACACACACACGCACAAGCACACGCGCACACACACACACGCAGACCAATCGCTAAAAACATGTTTTTTGGGTTCAGGGGGTCTGAAAACGTATACATCCGGTGAAAACTTGACTTCGAAAAATCGACATGAAAACAATACTTTCCTTCCTATATATTCATATAGGCAAGAGAAAGTAAAAATATATTATATCAGTTTTACAGATTCCATCAGAAAATCCCCGACAAGAAAACTAACTAGACAAATAATTAGGCTTGTAGTTTTTAAAATCCTAATCCAATCATGAACATTCATAAAACAATAGGCTGACAAATTCTGGAAAGCATTTTTTTATGATAGATCATGTTGTCTTGAACAAATAAGTTCAATACAGCAAATTTTTGAATGAACTACTGAAAATACATTCAAAATGTTCCTCTTATACAAATGTAGTATTAATGTTAGAGTACAATTAATAAATAAATCATAGTACAAAATTTCCAACAAAAACTAATTGATTTGATAATATTAAAGAATATACATACCTCTTTGTTTGCTGGTGCGTTCTCATTGTTGTTATTCATTGTGGCATTGAGTCTGCGAAGATGTCGGACTACGACGCAAGCACTAATTTCATGTCCAAGTTTCTTGCTGCGTTCCATGGCTGAGGTCAAGATTTAAACTTCATTCAAAACACATACAACCATTCTAATGACATACTTTTTCTTAACTTAAAAATATTTATCCTATTATTGTCTTTGCAAAATAAAAAGTAATCAACATTTATTCAATAAATATCGGTTCTGATGATTCAGAAATTGTAATATGTCAAATGAAACCAGAAAATTTGTTGTTCACTAATCTTTAAAAGAAAATTCTGACAAATAAAAGGTGTATGTGTTGTTTAGGTCATCAGCCAAAAGGCTGGTTTGAACCTGTAGAGGTTTTACTAAGTAAAACGAGGAGTGAGGTGGTTTACCATTGCCTTCCTCACTGAGTGGAAAAGTACGCTTATCACCATGCCGGGCCCTCTAAAAAGCACATATTTTCCACTCTGCAAATGACACTTTCACTTCATTCACCACAGGGTCTGGCTGTATAATGAAATTCATTACTTTTAGAGGAGATAACTCTGATTAGTGTCTTTTACACCTCTACCTCTTCTGTTCTTAAATGATTCAATCATTTAATTGGCTGACCATGTGATAAGAAACAGAACTATTTATTTTAGCCCTGCAACTACCAGATTGAGTGTAAATAATTTGACACTCCTTCTGTCAGTTATGGGCGGAAAAGGTGTATAAAGACAATACATTTTTTTTTTTAATTTATTTATTTAATGTCGCATCAACTACAACGGTCATTAGTGACGATGTTGGGGAGTAACTATCGTACAATGGAGGATGAAATAATTTTTTTTGTAATGTAGGTAAATATGCTGTGCCTGAGTGGGATTCGAACCCAGGACCGCATGATGAGAGGCGAGCATGTTACCAACTGCGCCAATGCGGCCGGCACAATAAATTTTATTTACGAATATAAACATACTAACATAATCCAATATGTGAGTCAGTGCAAATTCCAAAAATCATTGGTAATTATCATTCAGTTTTATCATTGTTCTATTGTTCTTGTTTTGACCATAAGATCATAAAAAGAAAATAGAAGAGGTCATCATTAAACATCTCCCAGGCCAAGGTTAAAAGTTTCAGGGTGAGGTTATTTTAATCAAGCCCTTGACAGTTTAACCTTTTCAGAGCCAACATCTGGAAAACAGGATGTCAATATCTTTTATGTAAAGTGCCAAAATCCGGTTTACAGTACGTTCGGAAGTTATGCATAAAGTGTCAACGTTCAGATAACCGGACTTTTACAAAAATCATAATTTTTAAACAAAAATTAACGGAGTAATGTATTTTGAATATTTTAATGTTTTCAGAACGATTTATTATTTTTATGTACACAATAAAAATTAATTTTTATTTTTTTTGAATCCCTAATTTGTGTACGTTGCAATCTGTTCAATTCAGAACAATAAGCAACCCCATGACCCAATGAGATGAGGATGATGTGCATGACGTGTAAATGAGGTGTAGTCTTGTACAGACTCAGGTCGACCATTCCTGAGAGAGTATGGTTAATTGAACCCCAACCATTAAAGTACACCGGTAACCACTGTCTAGTATTCAAATCTGTATAAATGTAACTATCTTTGCTAGGATTTGAACCAGGAACTTTCGTCTCCAAAAATCAGCTGTTGAACAGCTGATTTTGGCGACTACTTTACCTCTAGACCAACCCGGTGGGTTAAATTAATTTTTAACAGGTAATTTTATTTTTCTCTAACCTTGAAATTTAGGTTGGTAATGGCAGACTTACACCTGCACATTGACGAAAAATAAGAGCTGGTACTTTTTGTACATTCTTATATAAATAATATGGCACTTTAGGCTTTAAAGGTCAAACTTTTAAAAATTATTTGGGCACTGAAAAGGTTAAGGATCTTCCATTGTATAGTATTAGCGTTACGTAGGGATGAAAGATTTTGCCTAGATGAATTTTTTTTACCTAGCTGGTATTTATCGATTTATACTAAACCAAAAGGTTGAAGAACTTCAGCAATGATAACTTCTCCATGTAGCTGATCAACTGCAGGAAGTCCCTATCATTTAATGCAGCTATATCAAGTTTATAAAAAGCGCAATCTAGGTATAGAAACAGAATTAGTGGGGTTTGATTAAAAAAAAGTTTTTCATGATAAAAAGAAACTGTACTGCCTTTCTGTGTGTTAAGGGGGGAGTCTAACCTCAAAATTTTTTTGATGCAAACTTTTGTTTATCCCTAATGTGTGTATGTTGAAATCTGTTCAATCAAGAACAACAAGCAACCCCATCATCCAATGAGATGAGAATATGTACGATGTGTAAATGAGATGTTGTCTTGTACAGACTCAGGTCGACCATTCTAAGAGAGTGTGTTTAATTGAACCCCAACCATCAAGTACACCAGTACCATTGTCTGTTATTCAAATCCATTACAATAACTACCTTTACTGGGATTTGAACCCCAGAAAATCAGCTGTTATACCGCTGACTTTGGTGATGACTCTACCGCTAGACCAAACCAAATTGATTTTTATGCAAACAAATTGAAAAAAAACTATTTTATGCCTGACTATACTTTTTGTTAAATCCAGAACAAAAATTATTTTAAAATTTTACCATAATCCTCTAAAATCTTAGGTGGGGATTGAAAATCAGCTTCTTAGTTTCAAAATTAATCTTAGGTATACTTTGGCCAATTAACGTGAAATTGGTACAAAATTGAAAGAAAAGTAGCATTCAAGAGTGTCACTCCCAGCTTTGCAAAATTATTTTAATAACTCTTCACCATGGAGTGCATGTATGATTGCCAACATGTAACTGGTACATAATGTACTGAGTAGTTTTGTTGCATACTCGTTGCCTGTTCCTAGTACATGATTTTATCTGGTCCAAGGTATCACCACTGTCTAAGTCATGAAGCTTACTATACTAGTAACCATAAAACTGCGAGCCTGGATCTAGTTAGACAGTAATGCAGTGTTGCCATATTTGGCAGAGTGGGAACAAACTTTTTACCTTTTATTATTATCATAAAAATTAGAAATTTAATTTTGTTCTTCCTTCAGGATTGTTACCCAAATTTTGAAAAAAACTTATAAACATTGATTATTTCTTTACTTTGTCTCCTAAAGTCTTTCTTTTGATAACAACGGTCGCTGTACGATGTCGATTTACTGGGTTGTTTGTCAAAATAACTGAATTTAATCATATTTACAACTAAAAATACATTTAATACACTGAAAAATAACAAAAAAATTAAATTTTTTTTTAAATAATTTCAAAATTTAAAAATATTTCAGTGAAGAAATCATGCCTACAATTTCAGAAAGAAAGGCATTTTGCTGAATTATTTAATACTTCCTAAAACTTTTATTTTTTAAATTTCATAAATTATTCTCTTATTAGTCAATAAAGTAGTTCTGATTTAATTAATAATGTAATATTGATACGCTATTAAACAGAACTATCATCACAAATAGATAAATCACTAGTAATAAGTATTTTCAATTTACCTTCATCACAAATTTCTTTCAATCTCAGTAATTTATCACCTCGATAGACACTGTCAGCTGTTAATAATACTTTACATTTACAGTCAACCATCCTTTCTGCAAGCGAATCTGATGAAAAACCCGCAAACTAGAAAGAAAAAAAAAATCAATAATTTCAGTTATATTTTTTAAGTCATGAAATTTTATAATCTTAAGTTTGAACGAATATATAAAATTATAAAATAAGAAGTCACAGGGCTAAGGCTTTGACCCTACAATAACAAGGAAATAATTACTATTCTCCAAAATAGGAAAATAAGAATGGCTCCAAAATAGGAAAATGACGACAGCTTCAAACGTACTTTTTACTAAATTCAATAAGTTTTTTAATAAAACAATGAATTTATTGAATCAAATTGACTTATTCGATAAACTAACAACTTTTAAAAACTCATTTTTTGTATTTTTTAACAAAGGATACATGTAATGGTTTGGCCATTTGCAGAGGATGGAGGATGGTAGGTGGTCAAAGAGGGTATGGGAGTGGACGCCAGCCAGTAGAAGAAGGAGGGGTACGCCGGAAGTGACATGGTTGGATGAGGTGCAGGAGGCTATGTCTTTGTGGCGGCTTTCCTATGGGGACTGGCAAGACAGAGAGAGGTGGTCCTTAGGAAGTGAGATACGGCTGGGGCTGTAAATCCTCGCATGAATTCAAGTTTTAAGTAACTAATCGCAGAAAATCTAACGTTAAAAAGACTTCCTCCAGAATTCAGCAAAAGAGTAATCGGCAATTTTCTGTAAAAAAACCGCATTAAAATTTATCAATTCCATGATGAATCATTCCTTACTATTGACACAGCATCAAAAACTAATCTTAAAATGAGTAAAGAGTGTATTACTTAAATAAAGATTCATGAGGAAATCATTGTAGTGTTTCATCAAATTTAATCAAAAATGTATTTGCTATCAGCCAGGATATAAACTCACAAAAAAAATGAATCGTAAATAGTATATAGTAAGATTGTTAACCAATGCGCATGTTTAATAAATGATACTTTATTTATAAACTGCAATAACCAATATTAGTTTTAGTGACATATTAAACAGGTGTTATTACAAATACTACACTGACTGTGCAAGAAGTTGCTTGAAATTATATTATTATTATTATTATTAGTACTCTATAAGGTCACCGACCTCAAACAACTTATTATAAGCACGGTATGAATTTTAAAAGTTTTATTTTGTACATAAATAATTTAGCTACAGAAAAAATTATTGTCTCTGATGGTCCAAAGTTTTTAATATTAAATTTCAACTGATCATCATGTTTCATGACCTTCGGAAGTAAAAACAAATGGTGATAGGCCACCTCCGTAGCATAGTGGTATGTAGAAAAAATGTCAATTCAGGCTAACAAATATTTTTTGAGAGACAGGTAGTGTTTGGAACAGAAAACGTAGTGGTCGACCAACTCTCTTGACAGATGACGTTTTAGAGAATTTGAAAACATTATCTGTCTCTCAAAATTGGTTTGTTAGCCTAGAAATTGACATTTTTTTGTGATGAAGGAACACCAACAAATTTAATTTGAAATTATTTTTTTACACTCGCGTATGATTTCGTAGCAAAATATTGTAAGAATGAAAACCCATTGTTCTAGGGTAAAGATATTCTGTTCGTAACACGATCGAAAAGGGTACAAAATTTTACATAGTTCAAGGAGAATCAACTCACACAGCTGTATCTATACCAGTTGAGTAGGGCTACCAACTTTGTGTCACAAAACAAAATTTCCCTTCTTAGAAAAAAATTACCAGACATTTACAATTGGGTAACAGGACTAAAAATTCACTCTGTATGATAATCCTATCCAGCAATGTTAAACAAAATCAACTTCTGAGCGAACCAAACACAAGATTAGAGATCAATGACTAACTACTAATAGAGGACTTCCACTATTGCCAAGCACAGACAATATTTATGAGAAAGTAAATTTTTTGCATATTTTTTTGATACTTACAACAATTGAATGCACAGCTCCAATACGTGTACACGCTAACATAGCAATAACAATTTCTAAAATCATTGGCATGTAAATTGCAACTCGATCTCCCTTTTGAACACCTTTCGATTTAAGTACATTGGCAAATTTGCAAACTTCTTCAAGAAGTTTTTTGTATGTAAGTCGACTATAATCTTCTGGATCATTTCCTTCCCTGTAACAAAATAATTACAATATAATTAATTATCTGAAAAATAGTAATAAATATCTTAATTCATTTGTATGACAAAACTCACAAGTGAAAAATTACAATGAGCTTAAAAAAATTTGCATTTTAATAGGTGTTTCTACAATTAAAATAGTAAAAAAATTAGAAAGGTTCATCCAGGAAATTACATAAAATTAGCAATTCGTAGTCACAAAATAAATAATTGGTGTGCTCAGAGGGGTTGAATTTTATTTGTGTATGTATGTTTTGGGTTAGTTACCCATTTCTCATCCTACAAATATTTTTTTTTCTCTTCAATTCTTTATTTACAACTGTAAAATTTTTCAACAAGCAAATGTGATGATTAAGATAATAATGTAAATGACATGATAGGCATGAGAGGGGTAGGGCCCGATTGGTGCCTCCCCAAGAATTAAATTTGTATATCAAATTAGCAGGTCTCTACTCCAGCCTCTTTTAAGGCGTCTAGAGGGATTATCAGGTAAACCGAAGGTGGAAAGTGAACGCACCAGTGGGTTCTCGTGTTTGTGTGACTTGTCCTACAAATATAAGTAATAAAAATCAAACACGTTAATTTTCTACATACTATTTAACATGCCAACACCAGAATTTCAAAAACTGTTTTGTGGAATAATCACATATCTTGCAGCACTAAAAAAAATCTTCCGTTATTTTGTTTTTATGTTTCAGAACTTTGTACTCTCCAACCAAGATTGATTGAGAAGTTGACAGTTGACTAAGCTAGATTAAAATATTAATAATGAGATCTAAATGAAAGTTGACAAAAAATTTTTATTAACTGATTAAATTGAAGAAAGACAACTCATCTGATACAGTCACCTGTGAAGAATGGAGGAGAACAGGAGGCCACCGAACATTTGGGCTATGGGTTTCAGTAATACGAAGGAAGCGAGAATAATCAAGAAAGGAGTAGACAGTTGGTGTTTTGAAAGCTATAGAGAGGAGAGGCCAAAGTGATGAAGATGTGTTAAACTGTAATGAGTTTCGTTTAGGTTTGGGGTGAATAGCCTACTTCTGAAGAACAGTTTTTATAACAATAGTAACTATTAAGAGAGTACATGTACCAATTTTCAAATTGTAAATCTTAGGGAAGGTATGAAATCATATTATTTATTTTTTAGGGTAGTTTACCCTAAACTTTCCACCTTTCAACTGATTTACAAGTATCGTGACCCCTTAGATTAAAAAAAAACTTTAAGATCTAAGTATTCCTGCATGCGTGCATACATCAGTGTAATTCCATCCAGCAATAAAATTTATCGTATTTAAAATAAAATCAAATTCAATTCACAACAAATTTTACTGTTTGACAAATAAAATTACTTACATAAATTCACATCAAACTGAAACAAAGTTTGCGAAGCCGATTTTGGCTTTTTATATCAGTTTCTCAAAAACTACAGTAAGATATTGAATTTTGGGACCTCGCAGTTAAGTGATCAAATAATTTCAGCATAACTTTATTTTTAAAAAAAATATGATGATGGGAGATATATGAAAATAAGTGATGAAAAATCCTACACCAGATCGGGAATCGAATCCGGGCGTGAAACCTAGTAGCGCTGATCACTGCTAACTAGATAATGATGGATTTGCGATATGGAATTATGCTACATGAAACTGTCCTTTATTTTCAGTGATTTATAGCAAAAAATTTTCCTGATTGGACAACACATTATGACAGTTGTAAACCAAAATTTTACGAAAATACATTTTCTTCAAGTTTCAAAACATATTCTTACAGAAAAACTTTTTTCAACGACTGGAAGCCGTAAAAAGTGGTTAGCATACTATACTGCAGAATGAACGTCCTGGGTTCGATTCCTGACCGGGTCTGGAAAATTATCACATATTCAAACCCATCATTAACCCAAAGTAATGACCTAAAGCTAATGACCAAAACATTAATGCGAATTTAAATAAACACAAAAAAAACACTTTTTTAAACATTCTGTTAATAGAGTAATTACTACATCACAAAAGTACATGAACTGTAGGAAGCTGATAACAAAACAAATTGTTGATTTGGTGATAAACATATTTGCTTCCTTTCAAAACACAATTTTCAACTTATGTTACTACTGAAAAACTTTTACTATTACGTATAACAGAATCATAATTTATATAACAAATAAATAACAATAATAATAATAATAATAATAATAATATTTATATAACTAAATTTCTCGCATAGGTTTTTTTTGTTCTACGACCAACTGTTTTGCAAATTACAGCTAATGCAGATGATGAAGGGTTATAGATAGGCCATATGTCCCGGTTTTCTGGGACAGTCACTTTATTTATTCTATATGTCCCAGTGTCCCGAAAAGGGCTATCGGGACACTAAATTGTCCTGGTTTTTGGAAAAAGTATTAAAATCACCCCAAAAACTCACTGAAAATTATAAAATGATTTGAAATAAAAACTGAATAAACTGGCTTAGTGTAGATGTAGGAAATAATGAGTAAGCTTATAAGACTGCCCAATTTTAATTATTATAACTCCTCAGTCCTCACCAAACATAACGGATTTTTGATTTTATTAGTTTATAATATTTTGTTATAAAAGATGTTGTTATAAGAATTACAAAAGATGTAGGGTGTTACAGGTATGTAGATATGAAACGACTTGTGCAAGATAGAACAGCTTGGAGAACTGCATCAAACCAGTCGAGAGACTGATGACAAAAAAAATTTTTATTTAAACTAACTTATACAAACCATTTTTTAATGAATACAATAGTCTCTGTTAATAAGTTACCCTACCCATAAAATGGGTCCCAGTCTGGGTTTAATGGGAAATGGGTCCCATTCCTGAGAAAGTATGGTTAATCGAACCCAAACCATCAAAGTACACCGGCAACCACTGTCTAGCATTCAAATCCGTATAAAAATAACTACCTTTACTAGGATTTGAACCAGGAACTTTCATCTTCGAAAATCAGCTGTAAAACTGCAAATTTTGGCGACGACTTTACCTCTAGACCAACCCGGTGGGACAAGTAAAACTGAATGCATTTTACTGAGTCCAGGTCATTTGTTCACTTACAATAATAAGTAGGCCTAAAAATTTTATCAGTAATAAAATACAAATGTCAATAAATTTACTAATTAATGTAAAATCTACTCTAATTAAATATTTACTATTTCATTGTATTACTAACAGTAATAGTTAAATACTACTGTGCCAAATAGGTTACTACATAGGCCCCAATTTTGCACTATCATGAAAGTTAAACCTATATTAAGAATCAAGGTAGACAATCACGTAAATAGAACATTAAGAATTCAATAAAAATGTAAAACTAACATAAATTTAATAGATTTTACACAGAGTTGTTACGATTACTTAAATGAATTAACATGTACCAGTTATCTTAAACCGGTATTTATTAATAATTCTTATAATTTTACCATATAAGAAATGTGTAATCTAATTAAAAAGAAACACAGGTTAACATGTTGCAAGTGTTATGATCTATTGCATCAATGTATTTTTTTTATCAAACTGCAAATATTTATAAATTGAAAAAAGGTCATTACGGTCACCCGGTGACTCATTGGTAGCATTAACAGTCAAATAAATTGATACCTAGAAATCACAATTGAATCTTTATTAATTAACTTATAACTTTTTTATGAATTCATTGTTTTACACGTAGGCCTACGTTTACCCTATACTATCACAAAAGATTAAAAACACAAAAATCTGGTGCGAAACACTCACACAACTTTCTCTTGCCAATGCAAATAAATAACAATACAACCTACCATTAGAAATAAACAAAAAACGTACCTCAAAAAACATAACCCACCGGGTTGGTCTAGAGGTTAAGTCGTCGCCAAAATCAGCTGTTTAACAGCTGATTTTCGGAGACGAAGGTTCCTGGTTCAAATCCTAGTAAAGGTAGTTTTTTTATACGGCTGTGAATGCTAGACAGTTGTTACCGGTGTACTTTGATGATTGGGGTTCAATTAACCATAATCTCTCAGGAATAGTCGGCCTGGGTCTGTACAAGACTACACCTCATTTACACGTCATACATATATCATCCTCATCTCATTGGGTCATGGGGTTGCTTTTGTTCTGAATTGAACAGATTGCAACGTACACACATTAGGGATTAAAAAAAAACAACCTTATTCATGTAACTTATTCACTGTGTATTCATGTTAAACACGATACAAAATGAAAATCAACCTTAGTTTGGCTTAAAAATACGGAAAATCACTCTTTCACGCTAAACTAGGCTTTGTAGAGAAAAATGCTGTAAATAAAAGTTGTAGATCTTTTAATTTCCTACAAATTTGATTATACGTATCTACTTTTGTCGTAAAATGCATAATAAGGCTGAAATCTTACAAAATCGATTTTTTTTACAAGTTTTCATGAAAAAAAAACAGAAAATCACTAATCACAGCTGAAATAAACGTTATACAAAAAATGTTTGAAATAAAAGCAGTAGGATTTTAAATTCTCTACAACTTTTATCCGCTAAAATGCATATTAAAGCCGCAATCTTAAAAAAAAACAATATTTTTACGAGAAAACAACCTTTCCAAGAATTTCAGCAGACATGGCGCCTACCCTATCTTGTAGAGCATAAAAAATTTAAAAAATGAGGCGATTTTTAAAAAAATTGTAGGAGCCGTTTTTTTTTAAGAAAGTCGCAAAAAGTGAAAAATGACACGAAAAACTAATATCTACTTCCTGTTGACCGATTTTGATGAAAATGTTCGTGTCGGGTCCTCTAGTGGTATCTAACTTAAATTTCAAGTTTCAACTTCGTACGATTTTTCGTTCTTGAGATATTCTGTTCACACAGACCACAGACCAAGCGCTAAAAACATGTTTTTTGGGTTAAGGGGGTCTGAAAATGTGTAGATCCGGTGAAAACTCGATTTCGAAAAATCGACATGAAAACAATACTTTCCTTCCTATATATTCATATAGCCAAGAGAAAGTAAAAAGTTGGTAGGCTAATAACCTACAATAAAAATTATAATTTCGGTCGAATAATATTACTGCCAATAATTTCAGTTAAATAATTTAATAAATCTATCAAAATACATTTCTCATAAATTTCAAATATTTTACTTTTTAAAATTTAGGTGATATTAAGTTTATGCGTTATTTATTTATTATCAATAATAAAATATCGGGAACTATTTACTTTACGACACTGCAGTCGTAGTTCATAATATTATAATAAAGAAACTGTACTAAATTCACCCTATTTTTTCTGATCTGTATTTATATTTTAAAAACTTAATAAAAAAACTGAAAGCTGTTCCATATTTTTTAGTAGTAACCTTGAAATAATAAAAGTAAAAATAAAAATAATGTATAGTAATACAATGAGAAACTTTCCTGATATTGATTTTTGTTAGTGTAGCTTCGTAAATAGTTGTACAATACGATTTTATTTATAGTTGGTATTGAAAGAATGAAAGAAAGGACACATGGTGGAGGAGGAGTACAGCAGTGCGGGTGAAGGATAAAATGTAGGTTAGGGCGTAAAGTAATGTGTTTTGCAGAAGATATTGATTAGAAGTATTAATATTAAATGCAGATGACCGAATATTACAATGCGGTAAATTGAAAGAGCTACTTTAATGTTTATTTTTCTTTGTGGTTAATATCCAGTTTAATCTTTAACTACCGATATCATGCATTATTAAAGCACGATTTTCCTTTCCGGGGATTTCCTTTATAATATATATTATCGCTTACGTGTGTACGTTGAAATCTGTTTAATTCAGAACAATAAGCAACCCACCTGCCAGTAATAGGCAGGTAGAGTGTTAAATTATTTGCACTCGATGTGCTAGTTCAAGGGCTACAGAGAATAGTTCTGTTTCTTATTACATACTATAGTCAGCCAATTGACTGAATCATTTAAGAACAGAAAAGGTAAAGTTGTAAAAGATACAAGTCAGAGTTATCTCCCCTGAAAGTAATGAACTTCATTATACAGCCAGACCCTGTGGTGAAGGAAGTGTCACTTGCAGTAATTGGCATGTTTAACTGTTTGCAGTAACTGAAACTGCCAATTCAGGGCTACAAAATATAGTACCGTTTCTTATCGCATGATCAGCCAATCGGCTGATAATGTGATTCAATTCTAGCTTCATTCCTATTGTAAACCCTAAGTTGGTTTGCATCAGCACGCCATTCCGATCTTCATTCCACCTTCTTCTTTAGCCCTTTCTTACCCTGTGAGGCATAGAAGTCACAGTGGAGTGAAATAACAGGTATAAAAACTTTAATTGTTAGCGACTACTTTTGATTAAAGAGCGCTGGATGTGAAGTGTAATAATTTTCTGTACCCTAGCCAGGAATCGAACCTGAGACCTCCGCTTTGCAGTGAAAGATGCTGACCACTACGCCACGGACGCGACCATTAGTTTCTTTTTAAAGTTAGTTTTAGTCTTAAATATTCGTGTTCATTTACTAAAATAAAGTAGCATTTCTTCGAGTATGTTGAATGTACATACAAGTATATTTTTTAGGCTGTAAATACTGATTTTGTCCATTTTACCAATAGTTTTGAATTTTAACCTTTTTTAAGTCTTAAATAATGCTTTGCTACAAATCTAAGCAAGAGAATTTTGTTTAGGAAGCCTGAACATGATTTTTACTTATTCATATTGTTGGGAACTTTAATACCATCAAGCCCAATGTGACTTATCTGTTACACTTTTTTGTCACGCCATCAAAAAAAGGCTGAAGGTCTAAAAGTGATTTTATTTCACTTAAATGACAGTAAAGTGTATGAAACAATGTACACATTTATTTGTTTGTGTAAAGTTAAAAAATTTGGGATTGAAAGGGATGAAAGTCCTGTAAGAGACACATCACAGATCGTTCATAATTTGCTTCATACAGAGACTTCGTTTTACTAGACAATTTCTTCCCTCAATCATTCCATCTAAAAATTAATAATAAACCGAAAATTCGAAGTTAATTTTCTAAAATAGAAAAGGTAGAAGTAAAGATAAAGCGCCAGAAAGTACAAAAAAAACTGATGACAAAAAAACAGAAAAATTAATGAACATGTGGAATATTCTTAGTGTTAAGCGACACATTTTTTGCAAGTGGAAAGAAAAAGACGAACTGACCTAAAACCGGTCTGTCTCGATGTTTAGAATGATAATAATTTGTTCAATCTCCTGACAAACGTAGAAAAGTTAACCAGTTCAAAAGATGTGAATCCAAAAAAAAAATACCTATACTTATAATATCCTAACAACCTTGATACATTGCATAACCTATAAGCTAATCTATAATGTTATAAGCTATAATGTTTGTTTATTTGTAAATAAATACAACAATTACAGACTTTTTAAAATGAAACGACATGTAATATTATTTATAAAATATTACAAACAAAAATAAAATTAAGAACAATTTAAATCATTTAAAGATCCCTAGTTGACATAATTAACTCAATTTTTTTCTGGTCAAGGTTAGAAAATCCCCATTTTACATAACAAACAAAAAATCAAACAAAAAAATTACCTTAAATCCCTATTATGTGCTATTAATGTATCCTACAATTACCTTCTTAACTATATCACGTTATGTTCTAAATCGGTTGCAAAAAAAATCGTTTCGTGTAAGTAGGCCTGTATAATTTAATGACATGAATACTTCGTAATTTTTAAAACATGAAATAGAAATAAACTGCCTGTTATTAAACATGCTCGAATAACTACAATAGCACACATACTTCAAAAATGTATGAAACATACACGCACAGTAATAAACGGTAAGGAGAATCGCACTAACTTCTTGATAATCCTCAGGTAATATTATACGAGTTACGTACAGTAATTACCGAGACAAAATCATATTGAGAACCCTGATTAATTTAATTACAATGGATCTTACAACACTACTTTTTAACGTCTCCAGCAATATTTAGGTACTTATTTATCCCACAGTTCTGTAAGCTTTCTGATTCCCGTACCGTGAAACTTTAGCTTGCTGATTGAACCATTCGTGTAACGTTTATTTGATAGTTTCGTTGTCATTTAACTTCTTGCCGCTTAAAAAGTCTAAGCGGGCTAAACAAATGAAAACCGGACGGGATGAGGTCTGGGCTGTAAGACAAAAGTGTAAACACCTCCTGATTAAAATTATTACCTAGTTTCAACTAAAAAAAAAACTAGTAATTAAGAAATTGTCTAAATAAGTCACTAGTAGATTTCTCTACATTCGTAAAATGTTTAATTTGTACCTGTCAAATTGATATTCACTAAATTTAATTTTTATACAACTGGATACAAAACTTGTGTTAAAAAATATGGTCCAAGAATTTACTAAATTTTGTCCTCGAAAACTGAAAGTATGCTAATCTATACGATCTCGAATTCTCAATGCAACTTTCTTCATACTTAATTTAAATTTGATGCCTGTTAATTACTTAGCAATTCTAAGATACCTAATTCATACACTGGTACGGAACAAGATTTCTCTCGAAATTTTTTTGACAGTTTTATCTTTTACCTACTTTCCTGGAAGTAAAAATGTTATAAAGATAAAAATAAACAGATTCGTAGAAAAATAATGGGAAAATATTACACAGATAACACATAATCATAGAAAAGGCGCTGATAAATATATGTATAATCGAGTTAAATGCAAAAGATAACTTTAAAAATTACATTAGGATAGTAAAACTATTTTACTGGAATGGTAAAACCACGGAGAAAATGTAGGAAAATTAATTTATTTTGAAAAGTAATACTAATAGAAATAATAGAGATAACAATTGTTACGGTATGGGAATGTCCAAAAAATGACAGTTGACAGATGGCTACAAAGAGCGTTTAATTTCCGTACCGAAAACAGAAGTAGAGGTATTTTTTAAATATTTTAAAATCGTATCAACGGCTTAGAGTATAAGAGACTACACAGATTTTAACACTGGAAAAATTTTAATGTTAGTTTCAAAGGCCGAATCAAGGCTCTTCGACTTAGCAATCGATTACCTACAGAATAAAATACACAGTCTCGTTTTTACTTTCTCTTACCTATATATAGGAAGGATAGTAGGTTGTTTTCATGTCGATTTTTCGAAATCGAGTTTTCACCGGGTATACACGTTTTCAGACTCCCTGAACCCAAAAAAACTGTTTTTAGCTATTGGTCTGCATGTGTGTGCGTGTGCGTGCGTACGTGCGCGCGCGTGCGCGCGTGTGTGTGTGAACAAAATATTTCCAAAACGGAACATCGTACGAAATTGAAACTTAAGTTAGGTACTACTAGAGGACCCGGCACAAACATTTTCATCAAAATCAGTCAACCAGAAGTAGTAGTCTATTCGTGTAAATTTTCACATTGTTTCGATTTTCTCAAAAACGATTTTTTTTAAATCGCCTCATTTACTACTTTTTATTTTCTCTACGATTGAGTAAGCGCTATGTCTGCTGAATTTCTTGGGAAGGCTGTGCTCTCGTAGAAAAAATGTTTTTTTTTTAAGATTGCGGCCTTAATATGCATTTTAGGGCAAAAAAATATATAATCAAAGTTGTAGACAATTTAAAAACCTACAACTTGTATTTTAAACATTTCTTTGTAACTATAATGCTTAGTTTAGCGGTAATTAGTGACTTTCTGTTTTCTTCATAAAAATCAGTAAAAAAATGGATGTTTTAAGATTTCGGCCCTAGTATGCATTTTACGACAAAAGTGCATATATAATAAAATTTATAGGAAATTAAAATATCTTCAACTTCTCTTTTAAGCATTTTTCTCTACAGAGCCTATTTTAGCGTCAAAGAGTGATTTTCCATATTATTAATCAAAACTAAAGTCGGTTTTCATTTTGCATCATTCACTCATGATTAAAATTAGGTTATGTTTTTTTTGTTTATTTCTTATGTTTTATTACCAATGTTAAGTTATATTGTTCATTATTTGCATTGGCAAGAGAACGTCGTGTAAGTGTTTCACACAAAAGTTTTTTAATTATACAAAATAGTTTTAAAAGTACACAAATAAAACAAGAAAACAAGATTTACTACATTAAATTTGCAGATTATACTGTATGCTTTTAGCTGACTCGGAGAAGGAAATAAAAAGAACGTTGGAATGCCTAGCATATTTTCCGGAGGAGAAACAATTAAGTCAAGTCTTAAGAAAATAATAGTTATAGTCAATTGTAAGCAGAAGCATAAGATGTGTGATGAAGTGAATATTAAACTGAAGAATAAAAGAATTTTAAAAAAATCTGGTGTGAAACACACACAACTTTCTCTTGCCAATTCAAATAATGACCAATATAACCTGCCATTAGTAATAAAACTTTAGAAATAAACAAAAAACTAAACTCAAAAAACATAACCTTACTTTAATCATAAGTGAAAGACGCAAAAAAAATCGACCTGTTGGGCTTAAAAATACGGAAAATCACTCTTTCACGCTAAACTAGGCTCTGTAGAGAAAAATGCTCTAAATAAAAGTTGTAGATATTTTAATTTTCTATAAATTTGATTATATACACTTTTGTCGTAAAATGCATACTAAGGCCGAAATCTTTAAAAAATCGATTTTTCACACGTTTTCGTGGGAAAAAACAGAAAATCGCTAATTACCGCTAAACTAAGCGTTATACAAAAAAATGTTTGACATAAAAGTTGTAGGGTTTTTAATTCTCTACAACTTTCAATATATACATTTTTGCGCTGAAATCCATATTAAAGCCGCAATCTTAAAAACAACACATCTTTTACGTGAAAACAGACTGACCAAGAATTTCAGCAAACATGGCGCCTACCCTACCTTGTAGAGCATAAAAAAAAATAAGTAAATACGGCGATTTTTAAAAAAATCGTAGGACCAGTTTTTGATAAAATCGCAAAAAAAGTGAAAAATTACACGAATAAACTACTACTTCCGGTTGACAGATTTTGATGAAAATGTTCGTGTCGGGTCCGGTAGTGGTATGTAACTTAAGTTTCAAGTTCGTACGATGTTCCGTTCTTGAGATATTTTGTACACACACGCACACACACACACACACACGCGCGCGCGCGCGCGCACACAGAAATCGCTAAAAACATGTTTTTTGGGTTCAGGGGGTCTGAAAACGTGTAGATCCGATGAAAACACGATTTCGAAAAATCGACATGAAAACAATACCTTCCTTCCCATATATTCATATAGGCAAGAGAAAGTAAAAAAGTAATCCAGTAAAGAATTAATAAGGAGATAAAGTGACGAATAACTAAGCAAGTATTTAACAATAAAAGCGGTTGATAGCGAATAATCGTGTAAATGTTGAGATAAGAAAACAGTTTGTGACAACGTTTATCACTGTAACTCTTTATAACATGGAAGTGAAGCATGGGTTTTGGGAAATCAGGATGAAGCAAGATTAGAAGCGATGGAGATGTGGTTATGGAGACGAATACAGAAAATGAGCTGGAATGAAAAACGAAGTACATAGTACTTCGAAGTACTGGAAATCAGATGTAAACGAGAACTCTTGTCAAGCTTGAAGAGAAAGTAAGTGAAATGAATCGGGTACATTATAATATACGAGGCGTGTTCAGAAAGTAAGTACCGTTTTTACAAAAAACAAGTAAAACAATTTTTTTTCAACACAATTTCATTTCTACATGAAAGCCCAAACCTTAAACTATTTTTCGACATAGTTTCCACCGATGTTCAAACACTTGTCGTAGCGGGTGATCAATTTGTCTACATCCTCTTCGTAGAAGGTTCCCGCCACTGACGTGCACAAAACCAAGAGACTCGGAAGTGCTTTGACTTTTCTCACACGGTACAGTGATGATGGTGAGAATTTTTTAAACAAAATTTGTGACAGGTGATGAAACTTGGGTCCGTCATGTCACACCGGAATCTAAACAGCAGTCAATGGAGTGGCGACACACGCAATCCCCGAAGAAACAAAAATTCAAGGCGACAATGTCTGCACAAAAAATCGTGTGCACTGTCTTTTGGGATCGGAAAGGTGTTTGCTGATAGATTTTCTCCCAAGAGGTGAAACCAATGCGGCAAGGTACGAAACCTTAAGAAAACTAAGGCGGGCAATTCAAAACAAACGGAGAGGAATGCTCAGTAACAGAATTGTGTTGCTCCATGACAATGCTCGGCCCCATACCGTTCGTGACACTCAAACATTGGTTCGCCAATTTCGTTGGGAGCAGTTCGATCACCCGCCCTACAGCCCGGACTTGGCACCGTCTGACTACCACTTGTTCCTGCACATGAAGCGCGAGCTAGGCGGCCAACGCTTTGAAACCGACGATGAAGTGAAAACTGCCGTGGAGTCGTGGCTACATTCGTTGGCGGGGACCTTCTACGAAGAGGGTATAGACAAATTGATCACCCACTACGACAAGTGTTTGAACATCGGTGGAAACTATGTCGAAAAATAGTTTAAGGTTTGGGCTTTCATGTAGAAATAAAATTGTGTTGAAAAAAAATTGTTTTACTTGTTTTTTGTAAAAACGGTACTTACTTTCTGAACGCGCCTCGTAGATTGGTCTATTATGAATATTTTCGATGGTATGATGCTGGGTAGGAAAGAAAAGGAAGTCCCAGCAGCGAAAATTAAGATGGGTTATTGACATATAGAAAATTTAATTAGTATGTAAAATATAGTTACTGAAATGAACTCACGGTCACAGCAACAAGGCGAACACTTTAGAATATGACTGAAGAATGAATCTATCACGGAATTCCTTTTAACCAAGTGTTTAAAAACTGTAATAAAGTGTATTGAAATAACATCTTTAGAAAATACTGCGGAAAGAATCGTATTAAAAATTTCCTACCCTATAACCAAATTATCATCTATTATTTCTATTATAATTATTATCTATTATCATGAATTTTCATAATAATAGAACCGCTTGGCATAACCAAAATAAAAATAAACAACGTTATTGACATTGTAGAACATTTTAAATACTTGGGCAAAAACATGAATAATAGTGTGAATGAAAAAGAAACCTGAAAGAATAAAATAACCAAACTCAAGGGACAACAGATCACAAAAAAAACACTTATAACGAAAAATTCCTTATTATTCACACTAAACTAAAGCACAACAAAACCTCACTCAGATCACAGGCAATGTACAGTAGCGAAACTACATTCAATCTCAGTGGAGGGAGAAAAGCTGAGGATACCAGGAAAATAGAAAGACGGATCCTAAGAACTTGCATAAATAAAAACAACGTAGTCGATGGCCAACACAGACTGCTTACAAACAAGCAAATCTATGGAGAGATGAACCCATTACGGACGCAATGAGGAAGAAGAGGGGGTCTCCTTCTTTGGGTTTATACTCAGAACCCCAGAAACTATACCCCAACGAGCTAAAGACTGCAGATGAGATCTAGCTAATAACAATCAAGGTCGGGTGTGAGGTTGTCCCTTCCCTAAGTCACATTCTGTTCCACACGTCTGTGAAGTGTGGAACAGACAACTTTTTTTTACATAGATCCATCGATCTATGTAAAAAAAAGTTGGAAAAGTTGAGTGGGGAGGGCTACCTTCACGCTATTCCCCGCAGTTTTCCGCGATTTTCTTGCTTATTTGAGCGGAACAAACGAAAATTTTTGCGGAACAATCCGAAACAAACGAAGATCTATCGATCTATGCAAAAAAAGTTGAAAAAGTTGTGTGGGGGAGGGGGAGCGTGAAGTTAGCCCCACCCAAGTTTTTCTCAATTTTCTCGCCTATTTGAGCGGAACAAACGAAAGTTTTTGCGGAACAATCCGAAACAAACGTAGAGCAATCGATTGCACTAGTTTTTTCAAATCTTTGTATGGGTGGGGTCAACTTCACAGATGTCAGTTCCACCAAACTCCAGCTGACATTTTGTTAGGCTGTCATCCACAGCGGGACCACAACGTGACAACGCAGGATACGATTAACGAAAGTCAATTGGCTATGTGCTATGATCTAGGTCACTATGCTCCGCCTTCATCTGCAGTGTCTAGTTCGTTACGTAATAGAATAATAATAATAATATTGGAAAAACTAAATAACTCTAAAAATCAAACATCCAGTAGATAAAAGGAATCAAAAAGGACTTGGCAGAACTTGAATTAACAATAAATTATCTAAAGGAAAAGTCCAAAATATAAACAATATTACATGTAAAAACAAGAAAACTATATTATTCAGGTGGTATTCAGGTTGATATTCAGGTTTATTCAGTTGAAGAAAGACAAAACAGATCAAAAAGAATGAAAAAATACAAGGAACAAAAATTAAAAATTATAGTTTTTTTAAAAATTAAATTATAGTTTTTTTAACACCTAGAAGAAAGTAAAGACAACCTGAACTGACTAAAATTATTCCATGCGGTCATAAAAGTAAAAAAAAGGGTCTTCATGCGCTGTATTCTTAACAATCTTTATTTATTTCTTTTTAATTAAATAAGATTTCCTTCCGCATGGATTTTCCCATACTGATTCAGTTAGATAGCCCATTTAATTTGTAAGAAATTGATTATGAAATAATTAGATTTAAAGTTAATTATAATAGGCCTACGGAAAATACCCAGAAATAATTTATTCACAAAAAATAATAACACATAGCCTACATTAATAAACGTAAAAAGTTTAAGAAATATATTCGAAAAATTTATTTTTTACAAATTTTTAAAAGCATCTTTCGATTATTTTAAAACAAAAAGTAATTAAGTGCAAAACGTATGGAAAATAAGACCGGTTTTTAACTCAAAATAAGTTATAATTTTATTTTTATTACACAAACCGGATTTGGAAAAAACTGACAATTACATCTCATGTAACATGAAAATGATTATTATTATTTATATTAATTATTACATTCGTTCGATGTTATTTTTTAATGGAAATTTTATATTTTTTTTACTTACAGAAATAAAAACCTAGGTTATTTTATAAGGCAAGTTTTTTGTTGAAAAATCAGTATGTAATATAACTGATTCAGTAGACCTATATCGAGAGTACCATGGGCTCGGATGACAAAAATGTAGACGTTCTCAGGAGAATGAAGAAAAATGTGAAAATCATATACACCATTATATGTAGAAAGCTCCAGTACTGGAGGAGTGAATCCAGATATTCGTTACTTCAAACCATTCTGCAGGAAATAATATAAGGAAAAATAAGATTTGATAGAAGAAGGTTGACGTGGGTTCAAAATTAGAGAACGTGGGGCGCTGAAAGCGCAGAAGAGTTATTCAGCAGTACAACGAATGAAAATTGCTACGGTGTTCACTCGGTAAGGTCAAGAATACAGTCCATGAAGACACTCGGAACGGATAGGTACCAGACGAAGGAGGAAAGGAGGAGGAGGAGAGAAGAAGAAGGAAAGAGGAGGAGGAGGAGGAGGAGAAGGATGATGATGAGGAAGAGAATACCATTATTTTAGTTAATTTACTTAAAGACCCTAGCCGGGAATCTAACACGGGACCTCCACTTTGCAGCGTAGCACCCTAACCACTACGTGACCGAGGCAGCCTATACTTGTTTTTAAATAAGTAGAAATTATATTATAAACTATTCAACAAATAATCTATCTTGAATAATGAAAACTTACACACTTTTTAATTGAAATAGAAAAAAATTATAAGAAATTTGTACCCAAATAACGAATATCGCTCCAAGGCCAAAATGAGTCGAATTGTTTGACATTTTAACATTGTTTTCTGTATGCAGTATGAACCAAGACATAAATCTATCTAGACATATAGGTTTAAATAAAATTACAATACTATACAAACGTCTAGAATTTAAAGATTTTGAACAGTTCAAGAATAAATTGTAGAATCCCATCCGTCATGCAATAAATACATAGTGAAACTTACTGAATAAGTTAAACAATTTCCGTGTTATGAATAACAATAACAAGCAGGAAAGTACATCGTACGGATAATTTAATGAAATTAACAAAATGTATTAGAATCTAATGTATTTAGAATTGAAATCTAAAATGTATGAAATTTATTGTGTTAACACATAAAAATAGAAATATTTACAGTTGAGCCGTTGTTAGTTTGCTCCTACTGTCAACAAACAAAAGCCACCTACTACAGGGTGCACGCTAGAGTCTGCGACTTTACGGATGTCGTATTCCTATTAAGTTAACTATGTTTTAAATTATAAGTACTTAAAATATCAGTCATGATATGATGTAAGCCTAACAATTTAATTTAGAAAAAAAATTTTAAAGTATTTTGCATTTAAATACTTTTGAAAGTATTTTGTTGTAACTTTTTAATCAGCGTGTACACATTTTGATATAATGCGCATGCTCAGTGACGTCATTATTTGTTTACATTAGGAGCAAACTAAGGGAGGCTGGACTTTAATAAATTGTTTCGGCCGAATAGTCCACGTGACATGGTTACAACAATTGAATTAAATTAACCGACGTGGTCTTCGACTGTATGTGTTTTATGTGTATTATGTGTTACTATTTGAATACTAGACAGTGGTTACCGGTGTACTTTGATGGTTGGGGTTTAATTAACCATACTCTCTCAGGAATGGTCGGCCTGGGTCTGTACAAGACTACACCTCATTTACACGTCATACATATCATCCTCATCTCATTGGGTCATGGGGTTGCTTATTGTTCTAAATTGAACAGATTGCAACGTACACAAAAATTAGGAATACAAAAAAAAAATGTGTTACTAACCTACCGGGTTGGTCTAGAGGTAAAGTCGTCGCCAAAATCAGCTGTTTAACAGCTGATTTTCGGAGACGAAGTTTCCTGGTTCAAATCCTAGTAAAGGTAGTTACTTTTATACGGATTTGAATACTAGACAGTGGTTGCCGGTGTACTTCGATGGTTGGGGTTCAATTAACCATACTCTCTCAGGAGTGGTCGACCTGGGTCAGTACAAAACTACACCTCATTTACACTTCATACACATCATCCTCATCTCATGGGGTCATGGAGTTGCTTATTATTCTGAATTGAACAGATTGCAACGTACACATATTAGGAATTTAAAAAAAATCTGGTGTGAAACACACAACTTTCTCTTGCCAGAGCAAATAATTAACAATAAACCTAACATTAGTAATAAAACATTAGAAATGAACAAAAACTAACCTCAATAAACATAACCTAATTTTAATCATATATGAAAGACGCAAAATGAAAATCGATCTCAATTTGCCTTAAAAATACGGAAAATCACTCTTTCACGCTAAACTAAATTTTCACATTGTTTCGATTTTCTCAAAAACGATTTTTTTTAAATCGCCTAATTTACTACATTTTTTATGCTCTACAAGATAGGGCACGCACCATGTCTGTTGAAATTCTTGGAAAGGTTTTTATTTTCGTAAAAAATGTTTTTTTAAGATTACGACTTTAATATAAATTTTAGCGCAAAAATGTATAATAAAAGTTGTAGAGAATTTAAAAACTTACATTTATTTAAAACATTTTTTGTGTAACGCTTATTTTAGCGGCAATTAGCGATTTTCTGTTTTTTCTCACGAAAACGTGTAAAAAAATAGATTTTTTAAGATTTCAGCCTTAAAATGCATTTTACGATAAAAATGTAGATAATCAAATTCATAGGAAATTGAAAGATCCACAACTTTTATTTCAATCATTTTTCTCTACAGAGCCTAGTTTAGCATGAAGTGATTTTCCGTATTTTTAAGCCAAACTTAAGATTGATTTTCATTTTGCATCATTCACTCATGAATAAAATAAGGTTATGTTTTTTAAGTTAGTTTTTTGTTTATTTCTAATGTTTTATTACTAATTTTAGGTTATAGTGTCCATTATTTGAATTGGTAACTGAAAGTCGTGTGAGTGTTTCACACCAGATTTTTTTTAAAACACTCACACCTTCTATGAAATTTTTCTACGCCCCCCAGGTTAAGAACAACTGCTGTAGATCATAAAATGTTAAGTAAAAAGAAAATTAACAAAGATGTATTTACAAAAAAAAACATCACAATTTTCTTCGTTTTTTGTTTAAGTGTTTGAATTTGTATGCTTATTTTACGTAAATGCAATATCATAAATAAAATAACCTTAATATTGTCAAGTCATATATGACACACAAGGAAAATCTGTATGTAAATATATAATTTATACAAAAACAACTGATTCTAGTACTTAAATATTGATATTTTAAATAAAATAAATTGTCGTTTTAAGTTACGGTGTTTAACATGTTGAATTTTTTATTTATTGGTCAAGGGAAACGGCGTCATATATAAGTGAAAGCTACAACTAAAAAATAAAATAAAATTGAACAAAAAAATTAACTTAATCCTAATTTAGTTTAATAAAATGCAAAATTTTAAAGTAAAGTATGTACTTAAATAATTATACTAGTTTTGTAATAATAGTAGAGAAACAAAATATGGAACAAAGTGAAGTGTATTACCGTGATTAATAGGCGCTCGTGGAACGTTGCGGACAAATGGCACCGACCTCTGTGTGCTTATGATTACGTCACGAATTCATTATTCTATGGCTTACGTTATGAATGTAAATCAGATTCATTTATTTTACTTACTTAGAACGCTACCTTTAGCTTGGAGAGAAGGTATAGTAAATGGTGCAAAAATAAATACCCAGATTTCAAGTTTATCTTTAAATTCCATAACTCCTTGAAGACAAGAAAGTTGTATCTATACTACATCCAAGAGTCAGTTGAGACTGTGGGAAACATAGGCGATTGCAATTTAACATAGGTTTTACAGAGCAATACGATCTCCGCCACTATATCTCCTTCAAACATACACAGTATTTTAAACTAATAACTTAAAAGTTTTAGTTGTAATTGTACTTTAAACTGAAGTTAAAATTATAAGTGAATATTATTTATAGAATAATGTTCGGCCCCAATATTCGATTAAAAGACGCAGTATTTAACATTAAAAAGAAATGAAGTACTTTAAAATAAATGTAAATAATTAAATTTATAGAATCAAAATTTATAGAACATTTATAGAATTTAAAGGTATATTGGCGATGAAATGGATAATTATTGATTTTGTGTCACCGGATGTGCGACATTAATTGGCGAGTTAAACCTTTAATTTTGTGGCCCTGAAAAGGGCCGTTTAAATGGTGGTCGTGTTGATGGGAAGCGTCGGTCTTAGTCGTCGTGGCGGTCGGAGGCTGGGCGACACGGCGTGTCGTCGTCCAGCGGAGACGTCATCTTCTTCCCTCGGAGAAGAGCGTCGATGGCTGCTTCGTCGGGTTCGGTGGGCGTAAGGCTCGGTCGAGGGACCGCTGTGGGCATCGCTCGCGTCAGCGGGCGATGACGGTCCGGTCGACGGCTTACGGTGACGGGTCGGCGAGCGGAAGCATCATCTTCTCTCTTGCGGGGTCGTCGATGAACCTTCGTTGGGGTCCATAACCGTGTGCCGATGGTGGACGTCTTGTCTGCTGTCTGGATCGGAATTGAATCCCTCGGCTCAGTGTAGCTGCCGAGAGCGCTGTGGTAGAGGACTGTGGCTCGGCCTTGATGACAAAAGCCTCTGCCGGTACGCCGCCACAAGCCTACCACCCCTCTCGGAACTACTGGCGGTTCCCTCTGTCACTAAGTCGGAACCTTTGATAGCCGGCAGCACAGTACCTAATCAAAGGAGGCGACGGTGACATTTGAGAGAATAAAAAGAAATTTAATTTAATTTTATCTTTTCATAAAATTTAATGGTTTTACAAACAAAATGCTGTACATTACCCTATAAATAGTTATATTCAATAACAAAATGTAATAACAATTCTGTCACGTAATTATAAATATTTCAGATAATAACGTAAACATTTTTAATCGAAAACATAATTTGTTTCAATATTATAAGTATAATATAGCCAACAATAAGATCAACTTTTATTTTCATAGCGTGAGTCAATGTTTTTAACACAGTACGTAACAGCACTCTGGCCATATAAGCAATCGTATCTTCCGACTGTTGGACAGATTATAGAAGGATGTCCGGCTGTATGTGTAAGTTATTTTGCTAATCGTCCTAAAACAAAAAGCTATTAAACCAATTGGACTGACATTTCAAAATTAAAGTTTCTCGGAATTAGATTGTTTTGTTTTACATCCAACTATGCTGCATATTAATGCAGACGATGAAGGGTGATAAATAAAAATTAGTGATTGAAAAATGACAAACCTGACCGGGAATCGAACCCGCGTCCTCTAGCGAAATAGGTAGTTGCACTGACCACTACACCACGGGCCGGCCAATACACTACAAAATGCGCAAGTTAGAGGTGTACTTCAGTTTCACTTTGTTCATGTAATTTACGTTCTACATTGGAAATTTATAAATTTTCGGTCCTTCCGGATAAACCGAATTCGGTTAACCGGGATTCTACGGTAATCTTATTTAATTTCAATTTTAATATAAATCTAATTAATGATAACAATTAATTTAACATAAGATATTTATTAACCTTTTGGAGATTTTAATTGTATTCAGTTAAATATATATATACATTTTTTATTAAAAAAAATTGTTTAGTTCACTTTTTGAAATCACAATTTTTAATTTTATAGTAAGGGTATTTTCCCATAACAGGCAGGTGGAGTATTAAATTATTTGCTCTCAACCTGCTAGTTCCAGGGCACCAAAAAATAGTTCTGTTTCTTATCACATGTACAGCCAATTATATAACTGAAGAATTTAATAACAGAAGAGGTAAAGGTGTAAAAGACACTATTCACAGTTATCTCCTCAGAGAGTAATACATTTTATTACACAGCCAGACCCTGTGGTATATAAAGTGAACATGTCATTTGCAGAATGGAAATTAGATGCTTTTCAGAGTGTCAGGCATACGGATAAATATACTTTTCCGCTCAGTGAGGAAGGAAGGTAAACCACCTCACTCATCGTTATACTTAGTAAAGCCTCTAGAGGTTCAAACCAGCCTTTCGGCTGATGACCGAAACAACAACAGTAAGGTTACCACTTTCCTTACCTGAGTATATAGGCTACATCCAACTCAGGAAATTAATCTCAAATAGGAATAATTAAAGTAATAATTTTTGTAAAAATTTATTTTTAAGTAGTATTACTTTCTCTTGCCTATATGAATATATAGGAAGGAAAGTATTGTTTTCATGTCGATTTTTCGAAATCGAGTTTTCACCGGATCTGTACGTTTTCAGACCCACTGAACCCAAAAAACATGTTTTTAGCGATTGGTCTGTGTGTGTGTGTGTGTATACAAAATATCTCAAGAACGGAACATCGTACGAACTTGAAACTTGAAACTTAAGTTACATACCACTACCGGACCCGACACGAACATTTTCATCAAAATCGGTCAACCGGAAGTAGTAGTTTATTCGTATAATTTTTCAATTTTTTGTGATTTTCTCAAAAACTGGTCCTACGATTCTTTTTAAAATCGCCTCATTTACTCAATTTTTTATTCTCTACAAGATAGGGTAGGCGCCATCTTGGCTGAAATTCTTGGTAAGGGTGTTTTCACGTAAAAACTTTGTTCTTTTAAGATTACGGCTTTAATATGCATTTTAACGCAAAAATGTATATAATAAAAGTTGTAGATAATTTAAAATCCTACAACTTTTATTTCAAACATTTTTTTGTATAACGCTTAGTTTAGCTGTAATTAGCAATTTTCTGTTTTTTCTCACGAAAACGTGTGAAAAATCGATTTTTTTTAATATTTCGGTTTTAGTACGCATTTTACGACAAAAGTGTACTATATAATAAAATTTATAGAAAATTAAAAGATCTACAACTTTTATTTAAAGCATTTTTCTCTACAGAGCCTAGTTGAGCGTGAACGATTGATTTTCCGTATTTTTAGGCCAAACAGGTTGATTTTCATTTTCCGTGTTTCTCTCATGATTGAAATAAGGTTATGATTTTGAGGTTAGTTTTTTATTTATTTCTAATGTTTTATTACTATTGTAAGGTTTATTGTTAATTATTTGCATTGGCAAGAGAAAGTCGTGTGAGTGTTTCACACCAGATTTTTTTTTTTTTAATTAGTTAAGATTAAAGATTAGCAAAAAAGGTAGATCGATTTCCCGCCCACTTATTGTATTATTGGATTACACATTATTATCTTTATGTTAACAAAACACAAGATTTATTCACTTGACTTTATTTGTAATAAAACAGATAGAAGTAACAGAATTCAAATAAGGCCAAGGTACGCAGGATTATTTCGCCTTGAAAAAAAATCACTTTATTTCTCTTTTATTATGGTAGCCTACAAGAAATAGCAATCCTTGCGTGATTTGCAAAGGCGATGTGGTTTCTAATTTTTATAATTTCCATCATTTTATTCTGTTTGATAGCCGCTAATTTTCTTCTCTACCTGAAGCCGAAGTTAAGAACTAGTTAACATACCTCTTGTCTAACTAATCCGACTACACAACTTTTTCTTATAAATTTAAATTCCTGATAACTTGTTCATAAATTTCATTAACCCAATACTTTTGTATTTTAATTTAATCCAATCAAAAATACATCATAAAAAAATTTGTGAATATTTAAATAATATATGACCACTAAAGAATTTTCAATATCTTAATAATAGACTATAATTAATTAATTACTTTACTACAAAAATAATGTTTTTGGGTACATAAAACATTATTTTTAACCCCTAACGTATCTACGTTGCAATTTGATCAATTTAAGAAGAACAAACAACCCCATAACGCAATGAGATGAGTACGATATATATGACATGTAAATAAGATGTAGTCTTGTACAGACTCAGGCTGACCATTCCTCAGAGAATATAGTTAATTTAACCCTAACTATCAAAGTACACCGGTAACCACTGTTTAGTGATGGGATATTCGAATAATTTTCTTTTGACTGTGCGAATATTTTGAAAAATTAAGGTGAATGAAAAAACTATTCACAAACTGAATAATTCGATTGCCAAATAAAATAAAATAATTCCAATATTACCAATCATCATCAAACGAATAAAAATATATAATATGATCGAGGCCTATGAAATAAGAATACATTTATAAAAAATCTTCAAAAAAAAAAAATAATAAAAATCTTTCATGGTTTGTTAGGTCTGTTTCTACGGATCGCGCCAGACGCAAATCGCGGTATATCAAGTAAAAAATTACAACGAGCGAGGTATAGGCCTCAAAGAACAGGGAAACACAGTGGGGACAATGGAATAAATCACAAGAGTAAGAGGAAAACATAAGACAGAACAATGCTGACAGCTGAAGAGATGTGTTCATAACAAAATGAATTATACTCCAACGAACTAAATACTGCTGATGAGATCTAGCCAATAACAGCCAAGATCGGGTGTGAGGTTGTCCATTCTGTAAGTCACACTCAGTTCCACCGAACTCCAGCTGACTTTTTGGTAGGCCATTCACAGCCAGCGAGAACAGAATAAACAGCGAGAACAGAATCTTTATTCTGTTCTCGCTGTTCACAGCGGGACCACAATGTGACAACGCAGGATACGATTAACGAAAGTCAGTTGCTATGTGCTGCGATCTAGGTCACTATGTTCCGCCTTCATCTGCAGTCCCTAGTTCGTTAAGGTATAACTGAATTTATTCGAATAACTTCGTACGTTCGGGACCCTGAATAGTATTATACTGTATCGACAACATTAATGCAACGTGTAGATGCTAGGAACTTTATTCGGAAATGTTATTCAAATAAGAATTATAAAGCATTTTAAATACAACTACTTGCGTCTAAAGATTAAAAAAAAAGAGGGTAACTATCCTCAAGTCCAGCATTCCTTAGTTCGCTCCTACTGTCAACAAATAGACGTCATTGAGCATGCGCATTACTTATTAATGTGTACACGCTGATTAAAAAGTAACTGCAAAATAATTTTAAAAGTATTTTAGTATTTTTATAAAAATAAAACTGTTCAATCATATTGTGACTGATGTTTTAAGTACTGAACAATAAATGTATAGAAACGGTGTACTTTATTTCCATTCTTTTTCATAAATATAGTTTACGTGGTTACATGTTAATATGTACGTATTAGCTCTGATCTGTATGACGAAACAAGAGAACTTATAAAGAAACATTTTCATTTTAATGATCTGTTATCTAGTGTTAGTATAGTTACTCGTTATTCCACAATTGAATTTGATGATGACTAATCCAAACCCATAAATCTCATTCCACATTTTTGACAGAAAACATGTCATCGTTTTAATATGCTACCAGTTCGTTTATGACATCGTACTGACTCGCATCGTTCTTACGTGCATTATAATTTATTTTCAATTAGGATTTTACTGTTATGGTATTTGATTCTTCATTTCTAATTTTAGTTTTCTATTTGTGCAAGTTACTAATTGTATAAATTATGTAAAAAAAACTAAGTTAAAGTCGTGGACCCTAGCGTACACCCTACAGTGGCTGGTTTTGGTTTGTTGACAGTAGGAGCCTGCCCATAACAGACAGGTGGAGTGTCAAATTTTTTACACTCAATCTGTTAGTTGCAGGGCTAAAATAAATAGTTCTGTTTCTTGTCACATGGTCAGCCAATTAAATGACTGAATCATTTAAGAACAGAAGAGGTAGAGGTGTAAAAGACACTAATCAGAGTTATCTTATCTGAAAGTAATGAATTTCATTATACAGCCAGCCCCTGTGGTGAATGAAGTGAAGGTGTTATTTGCAGAGTGGAAGATATGTGCTTTTCAGAGGGCCCGGCATGCTGATAAGCATACTTTTCCACTCAGTGAGGAAGGCAATGGTAAACCACCTCACTCCTCGTTTTACTTAGTAAAACCTCTACAGGTTCAAACCAGCTTTTTGGCTGATGACCTAAACAACACGACAGTAGGAGCAAAGTACGAACGGCTGAACTATACAACAATTATTTATTCCTAATTTGTGTACGTTGCAATCTGTTCAATTCAGAACAATAAGCAACTCCATGACCCAATGAGATGAGGATGATGTGTATGACGTGTAAATAAGGTGTAGTCTTGTACAGACCCAGACCGACCATTCCTGAGAGAGTATGGTTAATTAAACCCCAACCATCAAAGTACACCGGTAACCACTCTCTAGTATTCAAATCCGTATAAAAGTAACTACCTTAACTAGGATTTGAACCAGGAATCCTCATCTCTACAACAATAAGTATTATTTCTAAACCATCCCAAAGAGATACAGTTCAAAAACTCAGTATTTATATTCCAACAGTATTTCTTATTTACCCTATGATGTTTGCAAAATTTAATTTTAACGCAACTCTTTTCAGGCTACCAAGATGTCCGCGTGCAGTGCAGATTGTTCATTAATCCATAACCCTTAGAAGTTGCTAAAAAGCTGTTGAAGCGAGTTAAAAAAAATAAATAAAATGACATAAATAACATAATTAATAAATTAATAATATAGCCTACTATAGATAGAATTAAAAATTAAACAGGTGTGAATGTAATTATAAGTACAAGACAAACACGATATAATCTACGTTACATCAGTACTAAATAAATTAGATAGATATCTGTGAAATAAACGTCATAATGGGGTGATGTTACGTCACGCCATTAGTCTCTAAGTTTTTAATGCATACATGATAAATTAAACCGGATAATAATACAAGTATTGAGGAAAATACGTAACAGGCTTTACAATTGTATTTTTATAGTCGGTATAATCAAAGGAAGTAGTCAGAATGAATTACTCCATGACAGGTAGATATCTTATAATAATCTACAGCCTCTACATAAAACCTTGATCTTGTCTGTACAATTTTTTAAATTGCCCAAATTTTTTTCCGTTTTTACATAAATTTTCGATAGATGATGAGTAATGAGATGAAGAAGTAATACAACTAAGTTTCTTCTTCTTCTTCCTTCAAGGTTAGGCGTATGCCTGTTCCGAAAGCGTATACCATAATCTGTGCTTAAGAAGTAAAGAGGGTAAACTCCATTTTTGTGATTTTTCAGGAGAGCCATAAATGGAAAGTTTACTTTTTCTTTATAGTAACGAAATTACCGTAAGTATTCGAACTTGAAATTTACACCCAATATAATTTCTGGGCTAGATTTTTATTATTTCTTAACTTTCTGAATTTTTAAAACCCCACTCACACCTTACATAGGACTTAATACTCTATACCGTCTTCTGTTTTTACTTTCTCTTGCCTATACGAATTTATAGGAAGAAAAGTAATATTAATAGAAATGTAATATAGGAATAAAAGTATTGTTTTCATGTCGATTTTTCGAAATCGAGTTTTCACCGGATCTATGCGTTTTTAGACCCCCTGAACCCAAGAAACATGTTTTTAGCGATTGGTGTGTGTGTGTGTGCGCGCGCGCGTGTGTGAACAGAATATCTCAAGAACGGAACATCGTACGAACTTGAAATTTAAAACTTGAATTAGATACCACTACCGGACTCGACACAAACATTTTCATCAAAATCGATCAACCGGAAGTAGTAGGTTATTCGTGTCATTTTTCACTTTTTTGCGATTTTCTCAAAATCGGCTCCAACGATTTTTTTTAAATCGCCTCATTTACTACATTTTTTATGCTCTACAAGATAGGGTAGGCGCCATGTCTGCTGAAATTCTTGGCAAGGCTGTTTTCTCGTAAAATTTGTTTTTTTTTAAGATTGCGGCTTTAATATGCACGTTAGCGCAAAAATTTATACAACAAAAAATGTAGAGAATTTAAAATCCCACAACTTTTATTCCAAACATTTTTTTGTATAACGCTTAGTTTATCGGTAATTAGCGATTTTCTGTTTTCCTCACAAAATCCGCGAGAAAAACTCAAATTTAAAGATTACAACTTTTATTTAAGCATTTTTCTCTACAGAGCCTAGTATAGCGAGAAATAGTGATTTTCTGTACTTTTAAGCCAAACTGAGGTTGATTTTCATTTTGCGTCTTTCACTCATGATTAAAATTAGGTTAGTTTTGTTTATTTCTAATGTTTTGTTCCTAATGTTAGATTATATTGTTAATTATTTTCATTGGCAAGAGAAAGTTGTGTGGTTGTTTCACACCAGATTTTTTAATCGTCATTATCGTTTTCCTAAGTCCGTCCGTCTATCACACGCAGATGTCAGAAACTTAAAGAGATAACAACAAACCGTTTTCGGGTTCGTAATCTACACAAGAACTTAGTGGGTCTAAATTGGGTATGAAGTTCTAGTTTTGACCCGAAGAGGCCCAAAACAGCAAGTCAAGAAATTAAAGTTGGAATTTAGAAACAAAAACAGTATCACTCGATTCCTCTTAAAAAGCAGATAAAGATCACTAATGGTTTTTGCCATTGGTTAAAGGTAAGCCTTTTTTAAATGTCCACCAGCTATGAGACATGTCACATGAAAGGAATTTTTTTTAATATAAATTATTTTTCTCATTTTTGAAAGGATAACTAAACATTTTATTCAAGCGAACAAATAAGGAACATCTAATATTCTCAACCTTTTAAGTCTTTGATCTACACTAACCTCGAGAAGAATTATAGCCAAATAATTAACAAAAATCTGGTGTGAAACACTCACATAACTTTCTCTTGCCAATGCAAATAATTAATAATAAACCTAACATTATTAATAAAATATTAGAAATAAACAAAAACTAACCTCAAAAACATAACCTTATTTTAATCATGAGTGAATGACGCAAAATGACAATCGAACTCAGTTTGGCTTAAAAATACGGAAAATCACGCTTTCACGCTAAACTAGGCTCTGTAGAGAAAAATGCTCTAAACAAAAGTTGTAGATCTTTTAATTTTCTATAAATTAAATTGTATACACTTTTGTCGTAAAATGCATACTAAGACCGAAATGTTAAAAAAATCGATTTTTCTCACGTTTTCGTGAGAAAAAAACAGAAAATCGCAAATTACCGCTAAACTAAGCGTTATACAAAAAAAGGTTTGAAATAAAAGTTGTAGAATTTTACATTCTCTACAACTTTTATTATATAACGTTTTGCACTAAAATGCATATTAAAGCCGCAAACTTAAAAAGAAAATGTTTTTACGTAAAAACAGCCTCAAGCAGAATTTCAGCAAACATGGCGCCTACCCTATCTTGTAGAGCATAAAAAATGTAGTAAACCAGTTGATTTTAAAAAAAATCGTAGGACTAGTTTTTGAGAAAATCGCAAAAAAGTGAAAAATTATACGAATAAACTACTATTTCCGGTTGACCGATTTTGATGAAAATGTTCGTGTCGGGTCCGGTAGTGGTATGTAACTTAAGTTTCAATTTTCTAGTTCGTACGATGTTCCGTTCTTGAGATATTCTGTTCACACATACACACACACACACACACACACACGCACGCACGCACGCACACGCGCGCACGCACACACACACACACACACACACACACACACACACACACACACACACACACACACACACACACGCACAGACCAATCGCTAAAAACATGTTTTTTGGATTCAGGCGGTCTGAAAACGTATAGATCCGGTGAAAAATCGACATGAAAACAATACTTTCCTTCCTATATATTCATATAGGCAAGAGAAAGTAAAAATATATAATTTTTTAAAGTTCTTCAAACTTTGAGTTCTAATTTCTTCTTACCATAGGTAGGTTATGCCCAAGTCAGGGTGGATTATACCATAAGGTTACATATGCATACCAAGGTGAAACGCTGAATTAATAAAATTATTAAAAACAGAAATTGTAGGATTTTTAATTTTCTAAAACCTTTTTCCAGTGTATTTTTGCAGTAAGTTTAATTTAAGTCTACAACTTTATAAATAAGGCTCGCCCCGCACTCCACAGGGGTTAGGCGGATCAGAATTCATAAGTGGATCAGCACCAAAGAAGTACGGGCGCGAACTTTTCCATTAAGTGAAGTTCGGCTGCTAAAGGGTATGGATGAGAATAATCTAATTTTAAGTTTTCAATGTGTAACGTAGCCAACGAGCAAACTTCGTGGAACCTTGGTTTAGGTTTACCAATTGTTTAAGTTTAACTTAGCCGGTTTAAGGTTGAGGTTTCAAGTCTGAAGGTTTTTGAGGGTGTTTTTTATATATTTTTTTAAATCCCTAATGTGTGTACGTTGCAATTTGTTGCAGAACAATAAGCAACCCCCAAGACCCAATGAGATGAGGATGATGTGTATGACGTGTGAATGAAGTGTAGTCTTGTATATCTTGGACAATTCGAATTGGCACAAGCAGCTTCGGTGTTTATCTCCACTCATCGCCCCTCGCCATGCAACGACAGTACAGTCACAAAAGTATACAATCGCTACTGTCATGTGCAATTCACGCACGGTCACCACGCTTTATTTTCACTGGTGTTATTAATAAATTTGTCAGACATAATGATGTGACTAATTTGTTTTCATACATGATTTTCTGTTCATTATATAATTATTCAGACCAATTTGTTTAATTAGTTGCGTGCGTCTGTTGAGTATAGTTTAGTGAGTGTTTGTAGTTTATTTCTTGATAAATTTTTACTGGGACAAAAATTAAATAATTATTTGTATGTTTGTGTATTGAAATAAGGTTGTAGGAATTTACGTACATTTAAATTTGTAGATCTTGTTGAAAGAATAGGTTATGAATATTCTTTATGCGGAACTGTGTGTACACGTAGAGCAAGAGTTGTGCCAGTTCGAATTGTCCACAGTTTACAGACCCAGGTTGACCATTCCTGAAAAAGTACGGTTGATTGAACCCCAACCATCAAAGTACACCGGTAACCATTGTCTAGTATTCAAATCCGTATAAAAGTAACTACCTTCACTAGGATTTAAACCAGGAACCTTCGTCTCCGAAAATCAGCTGTTAAACAGCTGACTCGTGGCGACAACTTCACCTCTAGAACCTAGTGGGTGAAGTTGAAGTTTCAGGTTAAGCTTCCGTAATATTAACGAAAATTCCGCGATATGCAGGAAAAATATTTTCTTCTGTAAAGTATTTTACCCGAATATTTTGTCCGAGAAATTTTTTGACCAAAAATAAGTATTCCAGGGACACTATCTTTCTTAGTGAACCTAACAAATTTAATCAACGAGAGAAGCTTAATTAGAATCGCTAAAGCCGTTTTTGAAAGAATTAGATTTTCAAATTATTGCATCAGATCAAAGTACCCTTAATTTTAGGGTTACATAGCTAATTTATTCAAAAAACCCCTAGGGTTTGGTTGAGAAAACTGTAGTTTTAAAATTTACCACAGTTCTAAATACTACAAGCTTTAAAGCTGACAAATTTACCTCGAGGAGGCAACATAAATTATCAAAAAAATGTACAACACATAGTTTTACATACACACATACTGAAACCATATTGAAAAATATAATCAGAATTATTATCAAGGTTTTCCATGGAATTTTTAATTATTTTATGGCACTCAATCACAACACGGGCGTGTTATCTAATGTGTTAAATATAATATAACAAATGAAACAGAAGATTACTAGGTATTAACTGTAATAACTAATAAGCTGATATAATTCTCCAAATTAATACAAGTCATACAAATTTTATTGCATAATTACAGTCAAAATTATTTGATTTTGCTGTTGTGTTTTTGACATACTTAAAAGAGATAAATTCATATTTAGGGTATATTAGATTATCATGATAGTAATTTGTGCCAATAGAATTTTTTCATTTGATTTTTTTATTTAGCGCTAAGCTGTTCTGAGTGTAGCTATTTCGTCAGTTTAGGCCTAACTATATTTTTACAAGTCGTCGTCATTATCAAAATGCTTTATTTTTTATAAATTATACCATTTAAGAGTAGAGGATTTATTAAAAATAAGAGCATCTTTAATATTCGAGATAAAATAACTTAAGTTCTGATAAATATGGTACCATAATCAAAAATAATATGCAACTGCGATAACTGAAAACGGATAAATTGTCTGATTTAGATTACATACATATAGGCCTACATGGATTTTAAATTATGATCTAAAACTTTAATCTGATCAACTACAATTAAAAGTAAACTAATAAAATTGTTTACGTGAATTATTTTACCTTCTCTTGCCCTATAGGAATATATTGGGAGGGAAGGTAAGAGTATATTAAATATACGTACTAACAATAAAACAATAAATTTTATTGTTTTCATGTCAATTTTTAGAAATCTATTTTACACCGGATATGCACATTTTCAGGCCCCCTGAACCCAAAAAACATGCTTTTATTGATAGGTCTGTGTGTGTGTGAGGGGGATATTGTGTTGAGTGTGTGTGTGTGCGTGTGAAAATATCTCAAGAATGGAACACTGTACGAAGTTGAAACTAGAAACTAAAGTTAAGTACCATAAGAGGACCCGGGACAAGAACATTTTCATCAAAATTCGTTAACCGGAAGTAGTAATTTATTCGTGTGATTTTTCATTCTTTTACGATTTTTTTCAAAAACGGGTCCTACGATTATATTTTTAAATCGCCTGATTTACTAAAATTTTTATGCTCTAGAAGGTAGGGTAAGATGTCTGCTGAAATTCTTGGGGAGGTTTTGCGCTCATAGAAAAAAATTATATTTCTAAGATTGCGGCCTTAATATGCATTTTAGAGCAAACGTGTATAAAGTCAAAGTTGTAGAATATTTAAAATCCTACAACTTTTATTTCAAACATTTACCGCTAAACTAAGCGTTAATTAGATTTTGTTTTTTCATGAAAATCCGTTGTTCGTAACTTGATAAATTCTACACTCCGCATCTCTTAGATTAACTTTTAGTTTGATTTAGAGCGGAGCATCCGCTGAAACTGGGAATTTCGAAATTTTAAATTTTTTAACTCTTTTGAACTCAAAATATATGACAAGTTAAATTATCCAGGTTAGGATCAAGAAGAATTATAGTTGTAAGTTCAGAAAATGCTTCAAGCTTTCTGATAACAGTTTTTCTTTCCAATAACAAATATTTTAGCAGTTAATATTCACACCTTTTATACTACATATAAGAATCCAAAATAGTTTCAGCGTAGAATTTTTAACAAAACTTTACATGAAATTACCATTACTTTTGTACGTCAATCATATACTTGGGAAAACTGAGTGACCTTTTTAAAAACATTTTTATCTTACCGGTAAAGTATACATCAATACTGTACATAAATAAAACCGATATTACAATATGACTAACTTAGCACATCACAAAATAGTTCCAGGCTAACAATAACATAAGGTAAGTAACTCTTTTAACTACTGATACAGCTAATTTATACAGGGTGATTCACGAAGATATGCAGAAACTTTAGGAGCTCATTGTACATGTAAAAATAATGAAAAAAGTTTATATAAACATGGGTCCGGAAATGCTTCGTTTCCGAGTTACGGCTAGCGAAAGTTTCGCCCGGGTTTCAGCTCACCAGGTGAAATGAGGTCTTCCTGAAATTCTGGTAAGGAAGATTAAAGGGCGAATTCAATCATTTCTTATGGTTTTTGATCTGATAAATTGAATAAAACAGGTCCCAGAACTGTAAGTTAAATAGTTTTTAAGAAAACCAGTGTCAAATGCAAAAAATGGAGTGAAAACCACATTTTTTCATCTTTGGGCAAGAATAACTTTGTTATTTCACCAAGAAACAGTTAAATTTTTTGAATAAAACATGTTGAAAATTTTATTCTGAACAAACCGGTGTAAATAAAGTACACAAAAAGCGAATAGATGTTTGATTAAATGAATTTTTATTCATAACAGTATAAAGAAAAATTAACCGGAAAAACAAAGATGAAAAATTGTGTTTTATTCACACCATTTTTTGCATTTGACACTGCTTTTCTCAAAAACTATTTAACTTACAGTTCTGGGACCTGTTTTATTCAATTTATCGGGTCAAAAACCATAAGAAACGATTGAATTCGCCCCTTAATCTACCTTACCAGAATTTCAGAAAGACCTCATTTCACCTGGTGAGCTGAAATCTGGGCGAAATCTTTCGCTAGCCGTAACTCGGAAACGAAGCATTTCCGGACCCATGTTTATATAAACTTTTTTCATTTTTTTTACATGTACAATGAGCTCCTAAAGTTTCTGCATATCTTCGTGAATCACCCTGTATTTCATTTATTCGTCATAAAAACATAAAATGTTTTTATTGCTTTAAAATTTAATAGCTTAATTATATTATAATCATTTAATTAAAGTCTACTATTTAGTAAGCAACTGATGTGAGGATTACTTTGAACTCTTTAAACAAAACTTGTTTGGTTCCCATTGTGGTATAGTTGTTTAGCGTAGGCCTACTATATTACTAATCGGAAGACTCCTCGATCAATTCCTGGTTAAGGTCTAATAATTTTACCACTGAAAGACCTACGTAACTGTTTTATAACCCATAGAAGTAGTTAAATTATATTTTTCCGAACGAATAAATTCTAAACCCACTTTTTGGCTTCATGGGACCATGAAAAAAGTTTAATGAACCCGTGAAGTAAAAAAAAAAAAGTTGTGAAACACTCACACGACTTTCTCTTGCCAATGCAAATAATGAACAATATAGCCTAACATTAGTAATAAAACATTAGAAAAAACTAATCTCAAAAAACATAACCTAATTTTAATCATGAGTGAAAGACGCAAAATGAAAATCAAACTTAGTTTGGCTTAAAAATACAGAAAATCACTCATTTACGCTAAACTAGGCTCTAGAGAGAAAAATACTTAAAATAAAAGTTGTAGATCTTTTGAATTTTCTATAAAATTGATTATATACACATTTGTCGTAAATGCATACTAAGGCTGAAATCTTAAAAAATGATTTTTTACACATTTTCGTGAAAAAAACATAAAATCGCATAAAATTACATTAAACTTACATATTACATTAAAATTACATAAAATTAAAAAACATAAAATTACCGTTAAACTAAGCGTTATAAAAAAAGATGTTTGAAATAAAAGTTTTAGGATTTTAAATTCTCTACAACTATTATTGTATACATTTTTGCGTTAAAATGCATATTAAAGTCGAAATCTTAAAAAAAAAACAACTTTTTTACGAGAAAACAAACTCTCCAAGAATTTGAGCAGATATGGCGCCTACCCTATCTTATAGAGCATAAAAAATTTAGTAAATGAGGCGAATTTTAAAAAATCGTAGAATCGTAATCGCAAAAAAGTGAAAAATGACACGAATAAGCTACTACTTCGGTTGACCGATTTTGATGAAAATGTTCGTGTCGGGCCCGGTAGTAGGAACTAACTAAAGTTTTAAGTTTCAACTTCGTACGATGTTCCGTTCTTGAGAAATTCTGTTCACATGCGCGCGCGCACACACACATCGCTAAAAACATGTTTTTTTGGGTTCAGGGGGTCTGAAAACGTGTAGATCCGGTGAAAACTCGATTTTGGAACATCGACATGAAAATAATACTTTTTTCCTATATTCATATAGGAAAGAGAAACTACGAGTCCAAAAACTTTACCTTTAAATTGTATAACTACCATATTTTTTATAGAACGTAAGAAAATAAAGTGAATAAAAATACAAATACTTAACCAACTTAATTTTTATTTTAACTAATTCATCAGTGACGTAAAAATAACAAAAAAATGAATTAATAACTTTGTTTAAAAAGACAATGAAGTCAATCATTACAATTGCGCAAAAGTGAAAGTCGCTTGTCAAAGGAAACATAAAATCACTGAGGCAGACAAACAGTAAGTAATGCACATTTTTACAAAATACCTTCTAAGTTTTATGCTGTATTGCCATTTATCTATTGACTATTTAAATAATTTTAATACAGAGACCTTAACTACGAGTAAAATTTTAATAGATAAGTTAATAAACCTAGATACGAAGCAACGAACCTTGATTGCTGGTTTTAATATAAGGAATATTAGGCCTACTAAAAGAAAATTTATTTCAAAATACGTAGATGGTCAATAAAATTTCAATAATTAACTTAACTAGTGGACCCGTGCGAATAAATTCGCACAATATTGTTCTTTTTCATTTCGTAAAATGAAGCTCGAATTTAGCATGAATTTCAAGTTTAGAACTTTTTACCGAATCAGGAAAGAATACTCTTTAAAACCATGTAAAAATTATAAAAATCCGTACGGTAGAACTCTGTATTTAAGAGTTTAAAGAATTCCCATTTAAAATACATTGGAAGTGATTTTGCGTTTTAAATAGGCCTATATAGATAAACCTATAGCCTATATACAAACTACGGACTCAACTTCCCGATTTAACCCTTTTCCAGTACCAACGTTCGGAAAACAGGAGGTCGATATATTTTACGTAGTGACAACATCCAGTTTATCGGACGTCCGTAAGTTATGCATAAAAGGCCAGCGTCCGGATAACCGAACATTTACAAAAAAAACACTTTTAAACAAAAATTAATGGAATAATCTATTTTGAAACCGCCTCCGTGGCATATTGACTAGCGTGCTAGCCTGCAAAGCGAAAGGTCCCGGGTTCGATTCCCGGCTAGGGTCTGGAAATTTTAACACGTTAAAACCACCGTTAAGGTAACAAAACACACAGTAGTTGCTAATGTCCAAACTGCCGATGCGACTTAAAAGAAACTAAAAAAACTTATTTTGAATATTTTTAGTGTTAGAAGATTTATTTTTTTATAAACACAATAAAAATTAATTTTAACAGGACATTTTATTTTTCTGTAAAGTTGAAATTTTGGTCGGGAATGGCAGGCTTACGCCAGCAAGTTTTCGAAATAAGGGCTGGCATTTTTTGTACACCCTTATTCAAATTAAATTTTACTATAGATCAAACTTTAATTTTTTTTTTTAATTCATTTATTTAACGTCGCATCAACTACAAAGGTCATTAGCGACGACGTTGGGGAGTAACTATATACAATGGAGGATGAAATGATTTTTTGTAACGTATGAAAATATGCCGTGCCTGAGTGGGATTCGAACCCAGGACTTTTAAATATTGTTTCGGCACTGGAAGGGTTAAATTAATTTAAAACGAATGTAGCTCAACCTTAAAGGTATTATTCAAAACAAAAAACTTACTTCCCTTTTACCAACGATTTTATGTTACCCCTGGTAGGGGTAATATTACATAATTGTTAATGCTACAAAGTGAAAGGGCAATCTACTTCCCCTCTTCAGAATAGTCGGATCTAATCAAAACTAAATTTAAATTCCGTACATTTAAATTGAAAAGTTTAAGAACCTGGAAAACGTTTTAATGGAAGCCTTTTCCGATGCCATGTCAAGATGACAAAGTATTCGAATTTATAGGTTGTGAAAACGTAAGAGAACTCTAGCGTATCACTAGATATATAGCCTATGTACGATTACAGCCAAAAAAATTTGTCTTGTTTGCAATTTTCCGCAAAAATCCATCGTAGTAACTATAAAATTTTGAAAAAAGAAAATTTACCTTGACGGATTTCCCCAGGGATACAACTTTAGTTGTCTTAATGCGACCACTTAAGTAGGTAAACTAATGTAATGTAACTGAAATAAGTTTACTAAAAATCTTTACAGTCATTTTTGAGAAAATTTGAATTTTGTATATTATTCTAATTGGAGTAAAGTAAGGGTTAACCGGAAAAACCTTCATTTTCAAGATTCAGCTCGGCCGCCTTCGTGGTCCAGTGGTTAGAGTGCTGCGCTGCAAAGGGGAGGTCATGGGTTCAATTTCTCAGTCCCTAGATCTTAAAAAATCTGGTGTGAAACACTCACACAACTTTCTCTTGCCAATGCAAATAATTTACAATATAATTTAACATTGGTAATAAAATATTAGAAATAAACAAAAAACTAACCTCAATAAACATAACCTTATTTTAATCATGAGTGAAACACTCAAAATGAAAATCAACCTCAGTCTGGCTTAAAAATACGGAAAATCACTATTTCACGCTAAACTAGGCTCTGTAGAGAAAAATACGTTAAATAAAAGTTGTAGATCTTTAAATTTCCTATAAATTTGGTTATATACACTTTTGTCGTAAAATGCATACTAAGGCCAAAATCTTAAAAAAAATCGATTTTTCACACGTTTTCGTGAGAAAAAATCAGAAAATCGCTAATTACTGCTAAACTAAGCGTCATACAAAAAAATGTTTGAAACAGAAGTTGTAGGTTTTTAAATTCTCTACAACTTTTATTATATAAGTTTTTGCGCTAAAATTTATATTAAAGCCGTAATCTTAAAAAAACAACGTTTTTACGTGAAAACAGCCTCACCGAGAATTTCAGCAAACATGGCGCCTACCCTATCTTGTAGAGAATAAAAAATTGAGTAAAATAGGCGGTTTTAAAAAAACTCGTAGGACCAGTTTTTGAGAAAATCGCAAAAAACTGAAAAATTATACGAATAAACTACTACTTCCGGTTGACCGATTTTGATGAAAATGTTCGTGTCGCGTCCGGTAGTGGTATGTAACTTAAGTTTCAAGTTTCAAGTTCGTACGATGTTCCGTTCTTGAGATATTCTGTTCACACACACACACGCACGCACGCACGCACGCACGCGCGCGCACACACACACACACACACACACAGAGAGAGAGAGACCAATCGCTAAAAACATGTTTTTTGGGTTCAGGGGGTCTGAAAACGTATAGATCCGGTGAAAACTCGATTTCGAAAAATCGACATGAAAACAATACTTTCCTTCCTATATATTCATATAGGCAAGAGAAAGTAAAAATTATCACACCGTTTCTCAACCTAAAGTAATCGCTAATAACCAAGATATTGATACGACTTAAAATACACTAAAACTAAAAATTCAGCTCAATCAGACTGGTAATTTTTGCTCTAGACTGAATAACACCAAGACCACCACATTCACACTTCAAGAAAATTTTTTTTAGTTTCGGGTAGGTGGTCATGAATGAATAGTGGTCATGAATATGAAGATCAGTAGAAATTTGGGTACCAAAAATTAGGATAACGGAACAAGCGAGAAAATATAGAAATAGAATTCTCTTAAAAAAATAGTCTAATAGTTACTATTATTTCACGAAAACTATTTTAGGGTTAACCCAAATTGCTAATTTTAATTAAAACTTTATACGCAAAACTGACTGCAGAAAATAACGATTCATAATTTGTAAGGCCGTAATAAAAAATATATTAACAACATGATTACGGAAAACGTGAGCAAGGAAAATTTTAAATGTTACTATGTACTGGTTGAAAGGAACAAACGAATGAATTCCACGAACCGATCAGTTTTTTACGAGTATAATTCAAAAAACCTGTTTTGGATTCGCGGAACAGCTCTTTCAGCAAGAGTATTTTAATATTATTAGTATTATTTATTTAGATTGTTTAGACCCATTCAGGATCACATAAAGTCAATTATGAACTGTTGCCGCCATTCCTCTTGTTTCTCCAGTACTCCTTCATAAATTCGCGGTGCCTAACACGACGTTCATCCGTCCATTTTGTCCTAGGTCTCTTCGGCTTACCCTCTGATGCAACTTCCCAGGTGTGAATTTTATGCCTGAAGGTTTTACGGTCTTTGAGGTCTGAATTATTATTATTATTATTATTATTATTATTTTACTTTTTACTATTATTATTTACTAATTTTTACTTTTTATTTTATTTATTTATTTAAAACACGTCGACGGCTTGGCCATTGACGTTCACTGTCAGTTGTTTAGGTCATCAGCCGAAAGGCCGGTTTGAACCTGTAGAGGTTTATCTAAGTAAAACGAGGAGTGAGGTGGTTCACCATTGCCTTCCTCAATGAGTACCCTTATCAGCATGCCGGACCCTCTGAAAAGCAATTATTTTCAACTCAGCAAATGACATCTTCACTTCATTCACCACAGGGTCTGGCTGCATAATGAAATTCATTACTTTCAGAGAAGATAACTCTGACTAATGTCTTTTACACCACTACCTTTTCTGTTCTTAAATGACTCATTCAATGATTTATAACTGGCTGACCATGTGATAAAAAAACAGAACTATTTATTTTAGCTGCAAAGAACAGATTGAGTGTAAATAATTTGACACTCCATCTGTCTATTATGGGCAGCACTGTGAGATATGAAAGGTTTAATGTATTAAAATATCCAGACCCTACACAGGAATCGAACCCGAGAGATTCCATTTTGTTGTCCAACACGCTAACCACTACGCAACGAAAGCAAGCACTGATAAGTTACTATATCGGTAAATTCCTTTGAGTCACTTATAATATTTTTATTTTAAAGGAACTAAAAATATGCATTATATTTTGACTAATACTTGCGAAATCTATTTTTGTTTCAAATACTCAACAAGATTTCACGTATACAGTAAAATATGTTACAAAACTAACACAACCACGAGACAACTGAACACCTAAATGCTAAAATAAAAACAAAAATTGTTTAAAAAAAAACAAATACCTTGATACAAATAGGTAAAATAAATAACGCATTTTAGATCACGTAATAACGAAATTCTCGCGAAGTAACTAATTACAAAACAAAGTAACATTTAAATTTATCTGTTGTAAAATACCAAGCATCAGTTTGCTAAAAATATTACGTAACAACAAAAATTTAAACAATTTAAATTTAATTTTTATAATTACTATATTATTCTACGAACAATAGACCTAATGTGTCGGAAAAATGGTTTAAAGAAGTCAGAAAGGATTTTGAGAAAACCGGAATGAACCGAGAAAATTTATGAACCGAACCAAATTTAGACAACTAATTACAGACTTTAAGGGCTTCTATTAAGAGCAAAAGCAGAACACTGGGTGGATAGAAGAAAGAAAAAACCTGCAGTAAGCGAATGCTGAGAATGTGGGCTGCAAAAAAAAGCTTCCAGAAACGTCTAGTCACACTTCAGGTCTAAAATTGGTCCAATATGAGGGAAAGAATTATTCTAAAAAAATTCCATAGAGAATAAAAAATAAGACAATTAACTACTTTAAACAATTCAAAGCGAGATCGTTTGCTTAGAGGTTTGGTTCTAGGATGTTGGAAAAGGAGAAATGTTGGAAAAAAGGGTCGCCAAAATAATTGACAACAGTTTTTCAATAACAGCTTTTCTAAACATTAAAGAGGTTTTCAAACTTTCCTTCGAAATTTTACTTATTTTGATTATGAAGGGAGAGGAGAAGGCGTATTGAACTACTCATCATTTCGCCGGCAAGAACGCTCACTGTGAGAAATTGGGGGTATCAAGAGTTCAGATGTGCGGATTTCATATCACTGACCAACTTTGATACTGTTTCTGAAAGTGACATTTATGAACTCAGGGAATCATTAAAATTTTCAAAATTAAATTTTTGATCGAATATAACATATTTTCTGCACTTTAACATACATGAGAAAGTAGTTAAATTAATTCATATTTGCAAACTTTTTAAAAATACAATATGGTTTACAATGTGTACAATATGGGATAATAACAACTGCCAAAGGGATAAGTGAAACTAAAGAACTATGATCCATCGCTGAACGCTAATTTTTACTTTCTCTTGCCCTAGATGAATACATCTAGGGCAAGATGTTAACAAAGGAAAATGTTGTTTGCATGTCGATTTTTCACCGGAAATACAAGTTTTCAGACCCCCTGAACTCAAAAATATGTTTTAGTGATTGGTCTCTGTGTGTGTGTGTCTGCATGTGAAAAGAATATCTCAAGAACGGAACATCGTACGAACTTGAAACTTGAAACTTAAGTTTGGTACTATTATAGGACCCGACACGAAGATTTTCATCAAAATCTGTCAACAAGAAGTAGTAGTTTATTCGTGTCATTTCTACACTTTTTTGCAGTTTTCTCTAAAATGGCTCACGATTTTTTTTAAATCGTCTCATTTACCATTTTATAGGTCCTACAAGATAGGGTAGGCGCCATGTCTGCTGAAATTCTTGGGGAGGCCGTGCTCTCATAAAAAAAACGGTTTTTTAAGATTGCGGCCTTAATAGGCCTATGCATTTTAACGCAAAAATATGTTTAATAAAAGTTGTAGAAAATTTTAAAATCTACAACTTTTATTTCAAACATTTATTGTATAACGCTTAGTTTAGCTGTAATTCGCGATTTCCTGGTTTTTTCTCATGAAAATCCATAAAAAATGGATTTTTTAAGATTTCGGCCTTAGTATGCATTTGACGACAAAAATGTAAAAAATAAAATTTATAGAAATTCAAAGATCTACAACTTTTATTTCAAATATTTTCTCTAGAGTCTAATTTAGCGTCAGAAAGTGATTTTTTGTATTAATAAGCGATTTTCATTTTGCGTCTTTCACTCATGATTAAAATTAGGTTATGGTTTTTGAGGTTAATTTGTGTTCATTTCTAATGTTAGATTACTAATTTTTGGTTATATTGTTCATTATCTGCATTGGAACGAAAAAGTCGTGTGAGTGTTTCACACCAGATTTTTCTTTAATTTCTTGTTGTGACCAAAAATGTAAATTTAAAACGTAAATTTATAGAGGGTAAGATGTAAATTTATATTTTCAGAGGGTTTGTAAGACCTTCCGACAAAAACAGAATTTTCAAAATATTTTCTAAGCGAGTTTTAAATAGAACATACGAGATTAAAATTTTGAAGACCTGGTAGTTGTCGGGATGTCGTTATGAATGGAAACCTACGTAAAATAAAAGATAAAGCCTGTGTTTGAAACCGCGTATCTCACCAAATAAAAAACATAAAATTTCAGACACGGCTCGTTTTAAAGCTTGGGTTTTTTGTTATTTTATTTGTATAAATTACGAAACACGGGAGTGTATTAGGCAGTCTAGCGATTTGGAAACAAAATAGGCCTATGTACCCGTTTTTTAGCGCATTTTTCACTTAGTCCATTTTTCAGAACATGTACTAGTACGATAAATTTTATGACGAAAAATTTGGCGTTTTAGGGAAGTGTTCCTGCATGTTTTCTGATTAATTTCAGCTAAAATTCAGCCTTTTGGTACAAGGGTACAAGGCCCTTGTACCCTTGTACCAAGGGTACCCTTTTGGTACAAAGGGTAAAGGAATTAAAGCGATTTTTAAAAAACTGGTTATTTTCGTTCTCGATAAACGTAACGAGTTATAACCAACGCTGTATCCCTTTAATTACAGTAATAAGGAAATGAAATTACACTACAAATAAATACTGTAAATGTGAAGGTTTTTTCAGTTGCATGGAAAATATTTTAAATATATGCTTTAAAAATGTGCGTCCAGTAGCGAGTTATCGGCAGTTATACTCAGTGGTAAAAGGAAAGAAATAAAAACTATTACGATTATTTTATGTATTAGGTACTAGATTTATGTTATTGGTAAAAAACAATGAAGTTAATAAATTTTTATTAATAGTTGATGAAATCACAAGAATCATAATAATGTGAACGTACAACTTTTAGACACAACGTTAAAGAAAGGAAACCAAACAAACATGACAGTACTGTTTTTAAAAGTTAAATGGAAAACAAGTAGAAAGTATAAAAGTTCTGGACAAGTAAAAATAACAAGGCGAAAACCACATAGTTTACAATAAAAGTGACATTGCATAAATATTAAAAACACTGTTAATTAGCAGTAAAAAGCGTAAACAAATAAATATCAAATTTATTTGTTCTTTTTCCGTTACGCAAACAATTCAAGTATGTAACTTACATGAATCGAAAAAAATGCAAGTAAAATATGCAAGAATAGTATGGATGCTACGATTACGCATCTGATTAAAAATACTTTCATTTAATTACACAAAATGACAGGTATATGAAACATCGAAAATAATAATACACTGGTTGAAAGCCGGCAAAACCTTATCAATACTTTATAAAAACAAACGAGAGAAACGCGCGCGAACACGATTACAGTAACCCACGCATGATTTATTATACAGCAGTAAGTTATTTTTGAGGTTATCGTCAAAGGACACTAATTCACCTAACTTAAAATTAACAGCAAAATTTAAGAACCTACAACAAAAAAGGTAAACCAAATGATAAAACATGTCTGTTATACATCATCATTTGACATATCTACAAGAAATACATAACCAATTTTGCTGAAGAACGTTTTAAAAAGATAGTTCATCAAAACCAACAATAATCGTAGCGGTGGCGTGCTTTATTCAGAGGCAAGAAACAAAAACAGAGTGTCCTGCAAAAAACTTCTATTTTTCGGCTCAAAACGTACTAGTTATCAACTTCCTTAGGTGAACTGTACAGTAAATGTCGTTAACGGTTGTTAAAGGTTACAAATGCCATTACAATATTAATTTATCGTGATTTATTCGCTAATATCAGTAAAATACAGTAATTAATAGAAGAATTAAATCTAAAACCAAACTGAATGAAATTCCAAAATTAAATAAAAATCGATAAATTATTTTTTTAATGTGTAAAGTAAAATGTTTTCGGTTAAACAACCCCAATGTGGGTGTTTAAGTAAATGTTTCTGTATAGGGTACAACTGCCACCCACATAAAATCAGTAGGTCAGAGGTCATGTTCAAATTTTGTAATCAACTGGAAACAAAAACCAGTAAAATCTATAAACTCCTTACATTTTTTTTATAAAGTAATAACAATAATATTTTTGTGACTTACCAATAAAATGCAATTTTGTCTCCTAATCCGTTTTTGATATTTTTGTCCAAAAGATTGTAACTGATGTTTGTTGAAGCGCCTTCCATCCATTTTATAAATACTGGACCTTTTTTCGTATCAAAGTTATAAGAGAAAAATTTATTTTCATCAGCAGGTGTTTCCCAATAAAACTGTTTTGAAATTTCACCCCAAAATTCTTCAGGATTATCAATTGATTTTTTATAAAATTCTTTGTATTGATTCATAGATCTTACGTACGCTTTTTTAGCTATAGAAGGATGCGGATCGTATGTTGTTTTACTCATTTTTGTAGATAAATATAAACTTTATATTTAAAACACAAGCACACAGTTTAAAAATATAATAATTCAACGGACATACACCACACTGTGAAATACGTTTGACGCCTTACAGCTGAAACGGCAGACTGCAACACGAATGCGCGACAACAACTAGAAGAGTCAATACCGACAAAATGTATATCAGTGATTACACATTTCCCCGCTTTGGAGCGCTGCTAATCATACATACACACGGCAATCATATGTTCACATTCACAACATTAGACACCTGCTCGGTAGAGGCCCTGACCTCTCTACAGGCCAAAATATTGTACAGAAGCAAAACATTTAAACAGATATTATTTATTACATCTTTGTTTAGCATCACCATTGTAGTAAATTTCTTCTGTTATTTCACCACTACTGACAAAGCAAGTACTGTAATACAAAAATTAAAAGACTGAACTGCGCTAGTACTGTTTCATTCATAACAGAATGACCAACTCGATAGCTCAGTTGGTAACGTATTCGATTAATAAACCGTAGTTCCTGGGATCGATTCCCTCCATGAATTGAAAGTACTGAAACGCGAAATTCTGAAATTGTTCTAACATCCAGTCCACCATCATAAAAGTAAAGGTAAATAAAACAATCAAAGTTAACTGCGGCTTACTTGATATTTAATTAAATATCATGGAACACGAATATTTTATAAATAGTTGGATCGTCAACTTCCACCGCTTCGAAAATGATAATGAAAGATACATAGCGATGAATATTTACGTAAAAATTAATTAAAAATGTAAAATTTAAACGTTTTTGAAATAAAGTATTTTATTTACCCATAAAATTTAAACTTTTTTAGAAATAAGGTATACCAATATTATTTTCCTAACCAGTTATATATAGGGTTATAAACTACAAAGCGTAAATAATTGTATAACTGCAATAAAGGAAAACGAATCATCATAACAGTTTTGCCCATAATAGGTACTGGAGAGTTAAATTATTTGCACTCGATCTGCTAGTTGCACGGCTACAAAAATAGTTTTTCTTATCACATCTTCAGACAACAATATTTAACAGTGTAAATATTGCAGCGAAGTTTAAATGTCTTTTAAAAGGTTTTCAGTATTATATTTTTATTGAGTTATGATGCCTATAGAAGCCTTATCTTGTGCGTAGGTAATGATGTGAGATATACAGATAAAAAATATCAGACGTGACCAGGAATCGAACCTGGAATTCTTCGCGTAAAAGCCAGTTGTGCTGACTGATCACAACAAAGAGCCAAATCCACTTTCATAAAGGGAAAATAATCTAATACAGCAATATTGTATTGTTTGCCCATAACAGGCAGGTGGAATATTAAATTTATTTGCACTCGATCTGCTAGTTCTACGGCTACAAAAAATAATCTTTTTTATTACATGGTCGGCCTGACATGTACGGAAGCATTCAAGAACAGAAGAGGTAAAGGTGTATAAGGCACTAGTCAGAGTTATCTCCTCTGAAAGTGATGAATTTTATTATACAGCCAGACCCTGTGGTTAATGAAATGATGTCGATTGCAGGGTAGAAATTTGATGATTTTCAGAGCGTCAGGCATCGAGGGATAAGTATACTTTTCCACTCAGTGAAGAAGGCGTTTTGTAAACCTCTCATTCTTCATTTTAGTAAAGCCTCTATAGGTTTAAACCAGCCTATCGGCTGATGACCTATGTAAGAACAAAGAAAGAAAGTGGAAGAGATAATGGCACACTGAATATCAGTTTTTAAAATTATATTTTTGTAAAAATAAGGCGTGTTAAGCTTTATTATTGCACATTTTTTATTACACAAATTATTTTTTTTACATTTGCAAATTTATGCAAACGTTGTCTAGCCGGTACAATAAAACCTGTGAGGGGAGATTTTAAAGTTTAAATCAGGAAACTGCATTGATATTCAGACGTATCTTTTTAACAGTTTGACGATATTGGGCGGCCGGCACGTAGGTATAGTGGTCACACACCCGGGTTTGATTCCCCGGTAGACCTGCATTTTATTATCACACATTTTTATCTATCGCCCTTCATCGTCTGCACTGGCAAAACAGTTAAACGTATTACGAGAAAACGTTATTAATATAACATCTATATTAAATATAGACTTATACAAATTTTGTAGATGACCAAGCTTCTAACAGCCGATAATCTGACAGCCAAAAATTGTCTGGAACGTTAATACGCTGTGACCGTACAATGTATCAACTTTACTGTATTTAATGTTTAATTTCATTACCGAGTGAGATTAAAAATTAAATACAGAAAATGGACAGTGTGAAAAAATTACAAATTCGTTATAATTAGTACTCAGAAGCTGTATCAGTTATGATAAATATTAACACTCGATCAGGCAGTAATTTTATGTTAATTTTGTTCTGCGTGGGGTCAACGTGATTATAAAGGACCTTGACCTCTATTTCAATTCTCTACTTTTTACTTATGCATTTACTTTCATAGTTTTCTCTATTCACGTGAAGATAAACTTTAAAAAAGTGAATTAAGATTTTTTTTTAAATCCCCTAATTGGATAAATTTATGGTCATTCAAATTCAGTAGTGGATTTATACTAAATGATTTGGCAAAATATTGTTACTTGTCATGCTGATGTACTCCTTAAGTAAACTGGGCTGATATTTCGCAGACAATAATGACGCACAAAACGATCACTCATCACTAGGTTTTCAGTGGTTTTTGTATTTCTTAAAATTTAACAAAAATTTATCTTTTGTATTTAACCCTGAACAGATGAAAATTAATATGTCTAATAACATTTTATAATCTACTATGGGGGTAGATTAGTATTGTTCCTAGTAACACTAGCTACCATGCTACGCTACAAAGCGGAAGTCACAGGTTCGGTTCCGTGCTAGGGTCTGAAAAATTATTACACTTTCAAGCCCACCGTTCCTTAACCAGAGTTGTCGTTAATGACAAAGATGTTGATACAACTTTAGATAAATTAACTAAAATAATGCCTAAATAATTTATCCTTAATATTTATTTGTTATTAGGAAAAGTTTAATTTTTAATCTACCACACAAATTACAGCTGATTGACGGATTCTTCTGCACCACATTGGGCAGGGACATTCAGTAGACTTTGTTCATGGTACCGTTTTAGTTGTCAGCCTCCCAAATTTAAGAAAACGTTTTGATGGCTCTACTAAGACCAAATCAGTAATCTTGACTTTAAAATACCTGTTCAATCAATTTATATCGGTTCAGAATAAAAGTTCGGCCTTTATGTTAAGTAGTGCACGGAAGATCAATTTTTTGGCCCTCTGCAAAATATCCCTTCAATATTCTGTACACAATTTTTTTAATTTATTTTATGTCTCATCAACAGCAAGCGATTATGTTAGGTTAAGTGTCAGTGTGTTTGAACGAGTAATAATTTTCCAGACCCTAGCCGGGAATTGAACCCACGATCACTTTAGTACCTACAGAAAATTATTCTTTATTGTGAAGTTACTTACCTAATAAAGAATACTATTGATTATTGAAAATTTCACTCTGTTCATGGTCCTACACATTCAGATATCTTAAAACCAATTATAATAACTACTATCAAGTTTTAATTGACTGTTATACACAAAACGGATCTTCTCTGTTATATGCCTACCACTATTAACTCCAGTCCCCTTGTGGTCTGCCACTACTACGTCATACTGCATGGTATGAGTTGGTGGGATGCAATCTAGTATGAAGCCATGAATGGTTATTCGCTATTCAACCGTCGTCCTGTTAGTACCGGATTAAGATTTATTATTATTAATTACGTTAGTTAATTATTATTATTATTATTAAGTAAGCCTACGTAACGAATTTATATTTATTTTTATATTAGGCCTACTATATTTATGTATTATGTATAACTTAATTTATTGCATCTTATTATGTGTAAAAATAAAAATGTAAACATAAATTGAAAATGAAAACAAATAAAACAGAAATATTTCATTTTTATGCTCAGTGGTTGTGTGCGTGCATACACTCCATATTGACTGCGTGTGAGAAGAACACGTGCTGTGTAGTGCGAACCTTCATTCAACAAACGGAGAACTAAGGCACAAGGGGAACTGGAGTTAATAGTGGTAGGCATATAATAGAGAAGATCCCACAAAACTACTGCCCATAAGGGGCAGGTGGAGTGTTAACTTAATTGCACTCGATCTGCTGGTTCCAGGGCTATAAAAAATAGTTCTGTTTCTTATCACACAGTCAGGCAATTATATGAATAAACTATTTAAGAACTGAAGAAGTAATGGTGTAAAAGACACTAGTCACAGTTATATCCTCTGAGAGTAAAAAATTTCACTACACAGCCAGACCCTGTGGTGAATGAAGTGGAAGATATCATTTGTAGGGTGGAAAGTAGATGTTTTTCGGAGGGCCTGGCATGCTGATAGGCATATTTTTCCACTCAGTAAGGAAGGCAATGTAAACCACCTCACTCCTCGATTTACTTAGAAAAAATAGAAATTTATAAATTAAATAAAATAGTAATTTTTGAAAATAGCAGATAAAAATTAATACATTTTTCAGAGATGATTAAGTTCGAGTAAAATTTTTAATTAGTATTAACCAAAAAGTCCCAAGGAAAACAATTTTTCATGAGATTTATCTGATTTAATCGACAGACCAAAGGTTTGAAACTTCTGAACAAGTAAATACAAAAACCTACCGTAAATATCAGTTTTTAACTTAATTTGGTAAAGTTTTCTATATACTATAATATTCTTGACTGTACAGAAGTTCAAAAATTATTTCATCCACATAAATGTAAATGTTAAATAAGCCTAATAACTTATGTTTTTTTTTTACACCAAGTATGTTCTGCAGCTTTTTATGATGTGTAAAAACAAAAGATTTTTAAATAACTAATAATATAAAAGGAGGAAAACATCACATAATTATTGTTGTTTAGGTCATCAGCCGATAGGCTGGTTTGATTGAACCTGTAGTTGTTTTACTAAGTAAAACGAGGAGTGAGGTGGTTTACCATTGCCTTCCTCACTGAGTGGAAAAGTACGCTTATCAGCATGCCGGGCCCTCTGAAAAGCACATATTTTCCACTCTGCAAATGACACCTTCACTTCATTCAACACAGGGTCTGGCTGTATAATGAAATTCATTACTTTCAGAGAAGATAACTCTGATTAGTGTCTTTTACACCTCTAACTCTTCTGTTCTTAAATTATTTAGTCATTTAATTGGCTGACCATGTGATAAGAAACAGAACTATTTATTTTAGCCCTGCAACAAACAGAATGGGCGTAAATAATTTGACACTCCAAATAATACATAATTATTATGTAATAATAATTTACTTTATTTATAATATTTACATAATTATTATGTAAACTTTTGTGTGTATGACTAGGTATAATGCTACAAAGGTCATTCAGGAATATCTATTTTCCGCTTTATTGGTTAGGTCTTATTACTTTTTCAAACTGTCATAAATTTTGTAACGTATTTAATACTTAAAGGATATTTTTCAGATAAGATTGCATGGTCAACTGTCATAAATATAAAAGAAAGCATGTTGTAAGTTTATTTATTTTTCCTTGACTTTAAAATACAATAACGTTCGATAAGTTTCCGACTAAGGGTATCAGCATTAATGATTAACTGTCAATGGTAGGCTATAATCAGCTTTAACGTGATGGGCAGATAATTAGTTATTAATTTTAACAAAAAAATCAAGGTTAACGTTATCAGTTTAATTTAAAACAGTAAAATATAAAAACCTGTTAATCAATCGTGTATATTTAATGTTTACTTAGCAAATAATTATCTGAATTTAGCGCTTAGTACCAATGTAACAATAGGCTTCTTTTTTTTTTGTCAGCAGTCTCTCGACTGGTTTGATGCAGTTCTCCAACCTGTTCTATCTTGCGCAAGTCGTTTCATATCTACATACCTGTAACACCCTACATCTTTTGTAATTTGCTTTATATATTCTAATCTTTGCCTCCCTCTACGAATTACTCCCTCAATATTACCCACCATTATTAATAGCCCAATACCTGGAGGTCTTAGTATATATATGCCCCACTAGCCTATCCCTTCTTTTGGTAAGATGCTTCCATATACTTCTTTTTTCATCCACTCGCCTAAGAACCTCTAAATTACTTATTTTGTCCACCCACCTAATCTTTAATATTTTCCTATTACACCACATTTCAAAAGCTTCTATCCTCTTCTTTTCTACAGCCCCTATCACCCACGTTTCACTTCCGTATAATGCTACACTCCAAACATAATGTTTTAAGAAATTTTTCTTAATCTGTAAATCAATGTTTGTAGTCAGTAAGCTGTTTTTCATTTCAAAGGCTTTTCTAGCTTGAGCAATTCTACTCTTGAAATCACTTGTGCTTCTACCATCCTTTGTTATTTTACTCCCTAGATAGCAGAATTCCCCAACTTCCTGTATGTTTTCGTTGCCTACTTTTAAATTTCCCATCTCTTCAAACCATTCTTAAAACAGTAAAATATAAAAACCTCTTAATCATTCGTGTATTTTAATGTTTACTTTGCAAATAATTATCTGAAATTTAGCGCTTAGTACCGATGTAACAATAGGCTTATTTCTTCCAAACTCAAAAGATAAATCTTGTTCGAATCTTATAAAATAAACACACTTTCCTGATAGTAATGAAAGAGATAAATGAAAGTGAGAGAGTGAGTGTTGGTCAGTGACAGTGAGGGGCAGAATTAGGCTACGATTCCCTTCCACGCCCCGCTGACAGTGTGTAAATTTTAACCCGACATTTCCTTTTAGTGTTACATTAACAGTTCTGAGGGAGGTGAAGAGTTTTTGCAGATGTCAGATCAAGTGGCCAGGCGGCGGTTTTTGGTTTACAGGCGATTACTGCCTCCTTGGGACTGGACGAAGACGCCTCAATTGAGTTTACACTACTTCCCCGTAGTGAGGGAGTGAAGATAAGCTTTTCTCGCCGCCTTGGATGTAAAAAATCTGGTGTGAAACACTCACACAACTTTCCCTTGCCAATGCAAATAATTAATAATAAACCTAACATTATTAATAAAATATTAGAAATAAACAAAAACTAACCTCAAAAACATAACCTTATTTTAATCATGAGTGAATGACGCAAAATGACAATCGAACTCAATTTGGCTTAAAAAAACGGAAAATCACACTTTCACGCTAAACTAGGCTCTGTAGAGAAAAATGCTCTAAACAAAAGTTGTAGATCTTTTAATTTTCTATAACTTTTATTATATACACTTTTGTCGTAAAATGCATACTAAGGCCAAAATCTTAAAAAAATCGATTTTTCACACGTTTTCGTGAGAAAAAAACAGAAAATCGCAAATTACCGCTAAACTAAGCGTTATACAAAAAAATGTTTGAAATAAAAGTTGTAGGTTTTTAAATTCTCTACAACTTTTATTATATAAGTTTTTGCGCTAAAATGCATATTAAAGCCGTAATCTTAAAAAAACAACGTTTTTACGTGAAAACAGCCTCACCGAGAATTTCAGCAGACATGGCGCCTACCCTATCTTGTAGAGAATAAAAAATTGAGTAAAATAGGCGATTTTAAAAAAAATCGTAGGACCAGTTTTTGAGAAAATCGCAAAAAACTGAAAAATTATACGAATAAACTACTACTTCCGGTTGACCGATTTTGATGAAAATGTTCGTGTCGCGTCCGGTAGTGGTATGTAACTTAAGTTTCAAGTTTCAAGTTCGTACGATGTTCCGTTCTTGAGATATTCTGTTCACACACACACACACACAGACACACACGCACACACACACACAGACCAATCGCTAAAAACATGTTTTTTGGATTCAGGGGTCTGAAAACGTATAGATCCGGTGAAAACTCGATTTCGAAAAATCGACATGAAAACAATACTTTCCTTCCTATATATTCATATAGGCAAGAGAAAGTAAAAAACTCATAAGATATGGCATAAGTTTTGACGTACGGGGTCTCGTATTTCGTAGAAGAATGCCTGTTGAATAAATTGATAAAAAACTATCTCACATTCGAATGCGTCAGAACCAATAAGGGTTTGAGATAGGGTTGCTGTTCGTATCTCCCCCACACTTTTTAACATTTATTTAGAGATGATACCATTCACAGGTGGCGGTAAGATTTAAAATCTGGAGTCCAGCTGAGTTATGGTGTTGTACTTAACATTATATGATGATATTGCTTCATTTGAAGAATCTATGGAAAGAGTACAAAAAGGAGTGTTTACGCTAAACAACATTGTCCAGATTACAATTTGGCAATATATCCTCAAAAGACTAAAGTATTGGCATTTCTACGAAAATTTCCGGAATGGTCAAAAATAGAAATTACTGGGAAAATTACACAAAATACACAAAAGTGATCACACTGTGTGTGATCACTTTTGTTCAGTTTCTAAAATACATTAAAGAAAAAATGTAAAATTTTGACTTATGGGCTTCCTGAAATGATTAAAATGCTATGTTTAACAATATAAATAATCAAAAGAGGTGTACGGATTGGTGTGTTGTGAAGTGCACTGCTGTGTTTGTCCACTGTTTTTTCGTTGAAACATTGTTAATTTAATAGTTATTATTGTGTGATTGTGTGTGAGTGTTGCATCGATATGTAAGTTGGTAATTTTTTTATTTTATTTGTTGCGGAAAGACTTTTTAAATTTATATTTTTTGTTTATTTTAAGAACATTATTAGGTTAAATTTTTAAAATGTCGACACAGGGTTCTTCTTCTTCAACCCAATCATATGATATTGATTGTTCTAGTGGTATGTCTATAAATAACAACTTATCGGTCGCCAAATTTTCAACCTCTTCCGATCAAGAAGGCGCTGCTAAACCATGTGTTGATAGATTTGCAAATCACACATCGGAAAAACGATTCATTCGGGATCCAAGACTCGTTAATGAATCACGTAATTTATCGGTTGACAAAAACATACCGACATTACCATTAAAACCTCAAGACGAGTTTACTGTTGTAAGAGCGAGAAATAATAAAAGAAAGGCGGAAAAGTCATCAAATGATTTGCGTGCAGGGAAGCGACTCGATAGTGCAGCCACAGCGTTTCCACTTAGCAACGCTTACGATGTGTTGTCAGACAATTCCGACATGGAAGACGATTCATCTACAACTGAACCAAAGCCGCCCCCTGTCTTTATTCCCAGCGTTAGCAACCTGCAACTGCTTTTAAATATAATCACCAGCAATGGTGTAAACAAAACAGATTATGTGTACAAAATTATCTCTCGAAGTCAAATGAAATTGAACGCCAGCAACAGCCGTGCATATTCGACGATAATAAAAAATCTGAAGTCTTCTAAAATCGACTTCCACACCTACCAGCTAAAACAGTGCCGTGCATTCAGGGTTGTTCTACGTCACGTCCACTACTCAGTTGACGTCAACGACGTGATACAAGAACTGGCTACGCATAACCATGCCGTACGGAACATCTCGAACATACGGCACAGAATTACGAAGGAACCTCTTTCGCTTTTTTTTGTGGATTTAGAACCGGCGTCTAATAACAGAGATATTTATAAAATAGAATTGTTGCAAAACGCCAAAATAAAATTTGAGCCACCCTACCAAAAAAACGATATTATTCAATGTAAGCGATGTCAACGGTACGGGCATTCAAGAGCGTACTGCAACAGACCATTTCGTTGTGTGAAGTGCGGTGATAATCATGACACTACTATTTGTGGTAAACAGAAGGACGCCCCACCATTATGCGCTTTGTGTGGAGGAGACCATCCCTCTAACTACAAAGGTTGTGAAATATACAAACAGATTAAACAACGAAAATTTCCACCTTTACGCGAAAGAACAGTTACACCACCGGAAACTCAGACGGTCAGCTCAAAATTTGTCACCCAAGTTGTTGCAAAAAACAGCGTCCAGGAAACATTACATCAGACACCTAACGGTAACAGTATTTTAGACTATGCGAGAGCCGTAAAGGGCAATTCTACGCAACCAATCCCAACCAATCCGTTGCAAACTGATTCGATTTCAAATCTACAACAATCATTTCTGGAACTACGAAACGTAATACAAAAACAAACAGAACAAATTGCGACACTATTAAATTTACTTACAATCGTTGTTTCGAAATTGAATTAAAATGGAGCAAGTATTATATAAAATTGCACTCTGGAACGCCAATGGCTTAAGTCAACATATTCAAGAACTAATCACATTTTTAAACATATACAACATCGATGTCATGCTTTTGTCAGAAACTCATTTCACTAACAGGAGTTACATCAGGTGCAACGGTTATTCTCTATACTTTACTAATCATCCTGATGGTACGGCGCATGGAGGCTCCGCTATATTAATAAAAAATAATATAAAACATTACGAACTTCAAAAATTCGAAACACCTTATCTACAAGCAACAAACATTGTCATTGAGGACGTGCGCGGACAAGTAACAATTTCAGCGCTATACTCTCCCCCACGGCATCACATTACGGCCGCTCAATTTGAAACTTTTTTTGAAAGTTTAGGTAACAAATTTATTGCGGGAGGTGATTACAATGCGAAAAATCAGGCATGGGGTTCTCGTTTATGTAATCCAAGGGGTAGAACTCTGTTTAATGTTGTACAAAAAGATAATTTAGGCTTGTTATCGACGGGTGAACCAACGTACTGGCCAACCGATCGACGCAGAATTCCGGATCTCCTCGACTTTTTTGTTACCAAAAATATAAGTCAAAATTCTATTCGAGTAAAATCGGTCCTGGATTTGTCCTCAGATCACACTCCTATAATCGCCAGCGTTGGTTGTAAACTACAAAAAAAGACGAAACTCCCTATTCTGTGTAACAAAAACACAGATTGGGCCTCCTTTAAGCGTCTGGTTACCGAAAATATAATTCTAAATGTATCATTAAAATCGCAAGACGAGATTGAGGAAGCGGTTGAGCATTTTAATACGGTAGTGCAAAATGCCGCATGGAAATCAACTACAGACGCCAACAAAAACACTCATGGCAACAGTTGTCCTGCTACCATTCGAGAATTGATAAACTACAAACGAAGATTACGTCGGATTTGGCAGCATAGCAGACACCCAGATGACAAAACAAGATTCAATCGTGCAGCACAACATCTAAAGTACACGCTTCTAGAACTGCGTAATCATTATTTCCAAGACAGGTTGGTTCAATTATCTCCAACGGCAGCTACTGACTATTCATTATGGAAAGCTACAAGATACATAAAACGATCAAAGAAACAAATTCCACCTCTTCGTCTAACGGATGGAAATTGGGCTAGGACCACAAAAGAAAAAGTGGAAGCGTTTGCGGAATATCTGTCCACTGTCTTCCGTCCACACGACGATGATATCGATCGAAAATTAGAAGAAGACATTTTAGAACATCTTGAAACCCCATTTCAGCTATCACCTCCTATCAAATCTTTCACTCCGGCTGAAGTGATAACTACAATCCAAACGCGCCTGAGTTCCAAAAAAGCCCCTGGCTATGACCTAATTACCGGTGAGGTGTTAAAGCAACTCCCAAGGAAGGGAATTTTACTCCTGACATTCATTTTCAACGCAATTCTAAGGACGGGTTGCTTTCCATCTCAATGGAAAGTTGCCCAAATAGTCATGATTCTCAAACCTGGCAAGGAACCTACCGAAATTACGTCATATAGACCGATCAGTCTTCTATCCGTGACATCAAAAGTTTTTGAAAAATTACTACTTGATCGTCTAAAACCTTTTTTGGAAGAAAGTGTTTACCCGGATCATCAATTCGGTTTTCGTGAAAAACATTCTACGATAGAACAGGTACATCGGATAGTTAACCAAATTCGATATACCTTAGAAAAAAAGGAATTTTGCTCAGCCGTCTTCTTAGACGTAGCTCAGGCCTTTGACAAGGTATGGCATTTAGCTCTTCTACACAAAATTAAATTAAACCTGGATCATAATTATTTTCCTATTCTAAAATCATTCTTAACCGATCGTTTTTTCCAAGTGAAATTTGATGATGAGTTATCGACCTTGCACCTAATTCGTTCAGGTGTACCTCAAGGTAGCATTTTAAGTCCTTTTCTATATACGCTATTTACAGCAGATATTCCTGTAAATGAACATGTAACAACAGCAACTTTTGCCGATGACACTGCTATTATTGCATCTGATGCCTCCCCAGTCCACGCTTCTGAAAAACTACAGCAACATCTAAATGACATTCAAGACTGGTGCCAAAAATGGAGGATCAAAGTAAATGAACAGAAGTCTGCACACGTAACCTTTACGATGAAACGAGAATCATGTTCACCAGTAACGTTTCGCAACAACGTAATTCCACATTCAGATGATGTGAGATACTTGGGCATCTATCTAGACAGGCGATTGACGTGGAGAAAACATATATGGACCAAACGGAAACAACTTGGACTCAAATTACGACAACTATATTGGCTTGTTGGGAGGCGATCACAGTTGTCTTTGGAAAATAAATTGACACTGTACAAGGTGATGATAAAACCAGTTTGGAGTTATGGAATTGAACTCTGGGGCACAGCAAGTACATCTAATGTAGAAATATTACAAAGATTCCAATCGAAGTTTCTTCGACTTATATGCTGTGCACCTTGGTATGTGCCTAATGAAGTACTCCATCATGACCTGGGCATACCTACGGTGGGAGAAGAAATTAGCAGTCGGAGTGAAAAGTATTTAACCAAGTTGGACACTCATTCCAATCATTTGGCTATAAATCTTCTCGATGACAATATTGAACACCAAAGACTCAAGAAGGCGAGAATATTAGATCTTCCATTCCGTTTTACGTGATCAAAAATGTTTAACCATCCTTTTAAGATCAAAAACACAAAATTATACTGCGGTTGTCAACTCTTATTTATTAATAAACTAAATCTTGCTAACTCTCATTAATCTAAAATTAATCATCTAATAAATTTTCTATCATCAGTTACACAGATCATCAGTATCACGTTTTCATTCGCTCCTTTTCACACCTTCATTCACTTCATCCGTATAAAAAGAAAAAAAACATTGTACGTCACCAAGACCAAGAAGAAACCCTTCATCAACTATAACCAAACGATGACATGGAAGCAACGCTGCTGAGTGCTGTCTTCTTCAAGTTTTATTCATCATCAACACATTTACTGAAAGTTTTTGTTAAACTGTTTGTAAATAATTCTTACTGTTAAAAAAAAAAAAAAAAAAAAAAAAAAAAAAAAAATGTTTAACAATAGTACATCCAATTGTCTGTCTACATCTATTGATCCTAATGATAAAAATTTGAACTCTAGAAACATCTGTGCTAGTCAACACATAGTAACACAAATGTGTTTATTCATTCTCTGGTAAATTTTGTTTTTTGCACTTACAACGTTTTGGAAACGCACGAATCATAAATAATTTATTCAATGAAATGCCATAAATCAGTTTCTTTGTAACATCTTGCCATTGAATAAAATTATTGTGGGCTAAAATACAGAACTATAAAAAAAATTATCTGTACAATAGAATTTCATGAAAAGTTGCATTAACTACTTAACTAACTACTAATTACTAACTATTATAGGTTATGGTAAAGAATCGGTGGGTTTTATTGTTTAATTATTCCACACACTAACTGGGAATCGAACCCAGAACCTTCGACTTTGCCATGTAGTGTAGCATTCTAACCACTGGACCATTAAGGTGGCTGTATGAATTATTTTTTGTAAGATACCAAAACTAGTTGATAGTTATTATTTTATGAGAATATTGAATTAAATTAGCCAAAATTTTAAAACGATTTAAAGATATGAACAAACATTATCAGAAGTATTCATATAATCACAAAACTTTATGGAAAGTAAATTCACAATTACAAAAAGTAGTCAAAACAAAAAATCAGTTATTTAAAAAAATACATAAAAATTTTCGTTGACCATTTAATTTCTTTATCAGTTATCGGCTACAAAACATATTTTAATTATTATTAAGCACTGATTGTAGTTCAGTACACTGGTTTTAATATCACTTTATAAAAATACTAAAAAAATAATTAAGGTCATTTTTTTAAATTAAAAAAGATTGCAACTTAATTTATGAGGAAATAACAGCCATATTTTAGTAGTAATTACAATAATTAAAAGTAATTTTAATAGTTGACTAATCAGTATTTAAATTTATGTACCTACTTAGACCGTAATTGATGCTCAAAAGAAATATTCTGTAATATATCAACAAAATGACAAAGAAATTAGTGTAATATAACCAATTTAACGTAATTTTTATGCAGATAGTGAAACAAAGCAAAAAGCAAATAAAAATACGAATTTTAATTTTATCAATTATTTGAAATAATTGATACCATGTTCAGATTTTAAAATAGTTCCTGCATTAAATCGTAAACTAGTGATAAAATAATTTTAAGGGAGTTGGGAGTTGCTAATACTCCATATAGGTACAAGGAATACTTTCTCACCTTGTAATATCTTGATCTTATGAATTTTTTTACTTTCTCTTCCCCAATATGAATACAAAGGGAAGGTATTATAAGTATTGTTTCATGTCAATTTTTCAAAATTGAGTTTTCATCAGAAATACACATTTTCAGGCCCCTGAATCAAAAACAATGTTTTTAGCGATTGGTCTTTGTGTGTAAACAAAATATCACAAGAACGGAATAGCGCAAAAAGTTTAAAATTTAAATTTAAATTAGGTACCAAAAGGGGACTCGATGAACATTTTCATCAAAATCGGTCAATCGAAAGGTAGTATATTTCAAGGATTATATTTTGAAAGGAGTTTATTCATGTGATTTTCTACAAAATGGCTCCTACAATGTTTATAAATTACCTCATTTACAATATTTATATGCTCTACGAGCTAGGGTAAGCGCTATGTCTGCTGAAATTCATGCGGCTGTGCTCTCATGATACAAAATGGTTTTTTTAATATGGTGGCCTTAATATGCATTTTACGGTAAAAGTATATACCTATATAATCAACGTTGCAGAAAATTAAAATACCTACAACTTTTAATACAAACATTGTTTTCTGCATCTCTTAGTTTAGTGTAAATTAGTGGTTTTATGTTTTTACAATCTGTAAAAAATGAGTTTTTAAGAGTGCTGCCTTAATATGCATTTTATAACAAAAGTGTATAAATCAAAATTATAAAAAAATTAAAAACATGCAACTTTTATTTTAAGCAATTTTTCTGCAGACCCTAATTTAGTATCAATCAGTGATTTTCTGTATTTTTAAGTCCTACAGAGGTTGATTTTCATTTTGTGTCATTCACTCATGATTGTACATAGGTTATACTTGAATTTTTAACCATTTACATTAACAAGAGAACGTCATGAGTATTTCACAACAGATATTTTACATAGTTTTTGGTTCTTGTTCAGACAACTGGAGATAACAAACTGTTAGAAAACCATGGAGTTTTTCAAAATTTTGATTTAAAAAAATTATTTAAAAATTCCTGTCCACGACTTAACACTTAAAAATGTTGTTAAAGAAATACTTAAGTTAAAATGTGTACCGCTAGTTAAAACATCTGAAAAATTTCATAGAGATTGGCTGACTGGTTTCTGAGAAACATTACTGTTGTGCTAAACAACTATTTTTTTAAGAATCTTTGTACTACTTATGATAAATCACAATATGTGATATATATTATACAAATTAACAATGGTGGTGTCTGTAAAATGGCAGTGTGACCAATACAATATAAAAAAGAAGAATATCAAATATGCTCTTGAATATTTGTTTTGCTCTTGAAATTGCTTTAAATAAAAGCTTTTAAAAGCAAGAATATCTTGCACAATTTGAATTGGAAGTTATAGCAAAAATTTTAAAAGTTTTTGAAACCAAGGTAGACAAATCTATCTGTCAACACTATTTAAAAAAACTGTTTAAAATAAACAGAAACATCAGACAGCAATAATCTAATATTACGTATTAAATTATGAAGGTATATCTGAAAAAAAAATGAAAAATACTATAACAAATTTTTTTTCAACTCGTAACTCCTCTTAAATGCCTTAAATCCAAATAAAATTCCAAAATATTGGCACTAATAACAAAATAGCCCCATGGTTAGCTACAATTGAAATTCCATGTGTAGAAATTTTAAATAACCTTTAAAAGCCACTCCAAAAATTGAAATAAATTTTACTTCTTTATTATTCATCTACTTACATAAATCATGAAGAAAAGAAAAACTGTGAAGGGCAGATGATTGACAGTTACAATCAGAAAATTTTAAGGATACTTAAAGACATGAAACATTAACAAAAATATTTTTTACTACTTTAGACAAATAAATATGGCAAGTGATCTAAGATACATGAGCAGCAAATAAAATCTTCCAACCAAGAGTCATTGGATGTGGTCTAATGAGTAAATTGTTACAAAAATTATAAAACAAGTAATTCTGTAAGAAAAACCTCAGAACTACTGGTCAAAAAATATAGAGAATATTTTTGTAATTTTTTAGCTGAAAAACTAAATACAGTCATATTCCACTTAAATGAAATGCAAGGGGCAGACCTGGTTTCGGATATGCGAAATTCTGGGTAACACGCATTCATATTTTTAAGGTTTAAAAATAAATTAACAGTATTTTTTACAACAGTTTAATATTATGTATAAATGAAAATACAGAAATTTCAAGAGAAAAAATGTAATATTGTTCAGTAATTAAAATATATTGTATCCTTTTTAAATTATTTTCAGTCTTTTAAAAAAAAACATTTTTTAAAACTGTCTTTTGTTGTAACATCATGCAATCACTTTATTAGAAGCACTTTTGGAGGTGAAGAACGTAAATGAATTCCCAGAATAGTGAAACTTTGTAATCATAATTTATTTCATTGGACACTGGTACTTTAATTTTCATTGGTACTTTAAACGACACTATGCATTAAAATACTGTACTGAGTGTATATACAGTATTGAAATTGAGTAACCAATTAATTAAAAAACAAGTTTTTCGGATCCATTTCGGTTAAATGGGTTTTACTGTAAGTATATCGAAAAATTTAGAACAGTTTTAACTGATTCGAAAAATGGTCAAAAAATACAATTTCACAAAGAGGGTGCCATAAAAACAAACTGGTAAATAAAAAGCACCAACCAATTCCTACTACAATTATTTATGTAACTACAAACAGCTTCCCTTCAAAAAATTAATATTTTAATCTCTTTGTCTCGATTTTAATATTGCAATACAGATTAACAAAAAAATGCACATCCATTAATTTTTAAATTACTTTTCTAAATACCATTAGGAAGTAAATTCCCAGATATTAATGAAATAACTCTATACTACAGCAAAATCAATAATACTGAAGCTGGCTAGGAATCTAAAGAATTTAATTTTCCTCAGTTGAATTCCTTTTACAAATATCATGAGCTCATAAACAACACCGGTGATATAGAGACAAAATTAATATGAAAAGTAAAAGAATATATCATTGAATTATTCTAAACTATTTCCAATAGTATTTCAATTATAACTGCACATAGTCAGACACAGAATATACATTCCAAGTGTTTTTCTTTTACAGAACTGAATCAGTATGTATAACAAAAATTAAACCCAACCGTTACACTTTAAAATACTTTACTAAGATTTTGACAAACCATTTATATTATTAGATATACTACACTTGCCTTTTCGGATATAAGCTACAAAAGTATTTCATTTCAGAGATATTTTATTCATAACTGATGTTGTTTTAAAAATGTAAAAATTGGCAGTTAAAGCAAATCTAGTTACTAAAAGATGCCCAAAACGGGCAGGTGGAGTGTTATTTTAATTGCACTCTATCTGTTTGGTCCAGGGCTAAAAAAAATAGTTCTGTTTCTTATCACATAGTCAGCCACTTATATGACTGAACTATTTAAGAACAGAAGAGGTAGAGGTGTAAAAGACACTAGTCAGAGTTATCTCCTCTGAGAGTAATGAATTTCACTATGCAGCCAGACCCTGTGGTGAATGAAGTGAACGTGTCATTTGCAGGGTGGAAAGTGAGTGCTTTTCGGAGGGCCTGGCATGCTGATAAGCATACTCTTTCAACTCAGTGAGGAAGGCAATGGTAAACCACCTTACTCCTCGTTTTTACTTAGTAAAACCTCTAGAGGTTCAAACCAGCTTTTCGGCTGATGACCTAAACAACAACAATTACTAAAAGACTAATAATTTTTTTCAGACCATATCATTGAGAAATAAAATGTTCAAACCGGCTGCCTCCATTGCGTGCTAGGCTACAAAGCAGAGGTCCTGGGTTCAATTCCCGGCTAAGGTCTGGAAATTTTCACAAGTTTTAAAACCCACCATAGTTGCTAATAACCAAGCTGTTGATTCGACTTTAACTTAACTAAAAAAACAAAAAAAATCTTCAAACCATTTTGTGAAACATATGTGAGTGCATAGTATTTTTGAGGTGTAACTGGCTTTTATGCCAGGGTTGCTGGGTTCGATTCCCCAGTCAGGTTTAGTATCATATCATCCTTCATGTTTTCATGATTTTGACGATTTGTTTTATGTGATGTTTCTTTTTAATGCTTTTTAAGAGATTAAATGTTTTGATACTGACTCATCCCTATACTCTTTTGAGTTTTTTATGGATTAAAATTTTAAATAAATAAAAATAAATCATCTGCATTTGCCTTAATGTGCACAATAGTTGGATGTAAAAAACAGCATTTTTGAAAATGAACACAAATTTCTTAAAATAATATTTTCATTCTAATCTTGGAACAGTTTTTATTTCTGGTACAATTCAGTTTAAGTACTGAATAGTAGTGATATGTACAAAGTACTATTTTAGTGCCAACTACTATTTTACTATTATTATTCACATATTGAATAATGAGAAAATATTTTAGGAGCGTTGTATTTACTTATTGTTAACCCTGTTCACACTGGTAATCTAATTTTAGATGATGCCGAATGGATTGTGGTTGGGGCGATAAAATGTGCTTCTGCAAGGTCAGTATAAGTTGGAAACCGGTAAATATTGTTCTTTTCTAGTAGTGAATTCTTTAATGCATCTCATAGTGTTTACAGAAATAGAATATCATAACAGGGAAAATTTTTATTCCCTCTATAGTGTGTAGGTAGATTTTTTCATTGATGGTTTGGGAATTGTTTGTTTTGAATAGAAATCCGGGTAGCTCGTGTGTAAGTCAACGTACATGCATGTTCTTTAGTTTGTGTAGAAGCTATGACGATTCTGTTACGGCGTTTGCCCTTGAAAAGGGAAGACGAGTCCATTTTACTTTTCAGGAGGGGTTTACCATCACAGAGGCAAAAAATTTGACACTTTGCCGGGTTGCAAAGGACGTGTAACGGCTTCCTTCTAACTGCACCAACAGAATTTTTCAAAACACGTGGTTGTAGGGAAAAGAATATTCTACATTACTTTGTTTACAGCTGTAACCTAAATATAATATTGGCTCTGTGACATCACCATAAAGAATGTAAAATACCATCCCTTCAATGTTTTATAATTTTTTTTGCTAAACTGAAATTTAAGCCTGTTATAGTAAAATATATAAAGTACACACAAAAATTTTCACTCGCCTAAACGCAAAGAATTATCAAGCGATTTTGATAATTATATTCAAAAGGCGCGTATGTATCATATGAATCAACTGTAATATTTTCAGAATTTTTCATCAGTAGTGACATTAGATAAAACAGTTGTTTTGAGAGCGCGTTTTGAATTTTGCAGTTCTTCTGTTTAACGAGTAACAGTCCGTTTCCAAAGGGTTCATATTAAAAAATGTACACAATAATCTTATCATAACTGAAAATAAAATATCTTACCAACACATTAATATGCAAAAAAACTGAAAACTTCAACTGGGAAGTTTATTTTCCATGAGAGAAGAAATTGGTAATTTTTGTTTGTCTTTCACTTTCACTGTGGTTCCACTATTGCTTAGTTTTGAAGCCGACGGAGAAACAATACTTTGCTAGCCCCTTGCTGTTCAAAATATCGGAAAGTAGATTCAACTACTTTTAGGCCATCACTATGACTTATTTTACAACTATTTAACACATTTTCGTCTGGTTCTTTCTTCATTTGATTGATTCTGCTTGGCATTGTTCAAAATTGCTACTTTCTCATTGTCAATGACAGATTGTTGTATTCTTCCAACATGAAATTTTTCTCATTAATTCAACTAAAATGGAATCAACAGACAGATATTCAACAGACAGGTGGAGTGTCAAATTATTTACACTCAATCTGTTCGTTGCAGGGCTAAAATAAATAGTTCTGTTTGTTATCACATGGTCAGCCAATTAAATGACTGAATCATTTAAGAACAGAAAAGGTAGAGGTGTAAAAGACACTAATTAGAGTTATCTCCTCTGAAAGTAATGGGTTTCATTATACAGCCAGACCCTGTGGTGAATGAAGTAAAAGTGTCATTTGCAGAGTGGAAAATATGTGCTTTTCAGAGGGCCCGGCATGCTGATAAGCGTACTTTTCCACTCAGTGAGGAAGGCATTAATACTCACTCCTCGATTTACTTAGTAAAACCTCTACAGGTTCAAACCAGCCTTTTGGCTGATGAACTAAACAACAACAAGCTGGAATTGTCTTTTTATAACTGTCACCTTTCATTGTCTGCAGTCTGCATTAGCATAAATGTTCAAAACAATCAAAATTAAAAAAAAAACTCGTATGGTCAATGGCTTGTTGATTTATACAAAATATTGAATTTCTGAAGGTCGGTTGTGGACCCACTGTACTATAAAATTTTTAACTTGAAATTTTAATATCTTCAAAGGTGGCAACACAAATAACAAAGACAAAATACAAACATTATTTTATTAATAAATTCTATAAAAATAGATAACTTGTTAAAAGTAAATAACAAACAACAAATATTAATAAATATCTTTGTAACTAGCAAGACAAAATTATTTAAAAAACAAATAAATATAAATAAATTTACAACAGTTTAAAAATAGAAAACAAATTTAAGAAGTACTATAAAATTGTCCCTATGAAATAAAATTAATGACTGGGATCGGTTTTTAAGAATTCCTTGTACTGTTCTTCATTCATTAAAGCTTTCAATTCATTTGGATCTGAGAATTCAACTTTGAACAACCAACCTGAAAATTTACAATTAAAATATAATTTTTTCTAATGATAAAAGTTAATTAGTTTTATTTACTTTAGTTGTATTACCTATGATAAATGAATAATTCCCCCCCCCCCACTGATTCAGAATATTCTGCTTTAGGGCCTGGGTATTATTATTAAATAAGTCTTATCAGAAATTTTTTATGGAATTAAAAAAAATTAAAAAAGCAAAAAATATCTTGTGAAAAAAATTAATAAAAATTTTCTGAGGAAGTGATCTTACAGTCAATAACAACATACCTAGATAATTTTATGCTCTTTTTCTGTTTCCAAATGAACTTTATTGGACAAATATAAACTGAGATATAATTATTTTCGTGAAGTACTTTATTTCCACTCATCCCCGTGAGAAGGGGTTGCAGTTACCATAGAATTATGAAAATTTAACAATACATTCTCCTTTCTGTCTTCAATAATCAGTTAAAATATGAGTTTCCTACTCCTTAAAACAAAAAAGTTTTTTGTAGACGTCCTCCTTAAGTGCGATCCTTAAAAATCAATCAGTTATCCTAAAGATGAGATACCACTAAAAACTTTTCATGGGAAACAGTATTAGCACATAAGTGCTTTAATCAAGAATAATTTAAGCTATAACAAATATTAAGAAATGCATTTCCAGTGAAAATTTAACATAAAACCATATTTTTCTTCCTTGTATAAAATCAAATAGGGCAAGAGAAAGTAAAAAGCGCTTATAACAAAATAACTGTAGCAAGACAAAGGAAAAATTTACAGAAGTATGAACATTCAACCAATTCATCTGATTATCTTGCTAACCAAATAGCACAGAAACTTTGTATTCTTTACAATAAATTTTTTAAACTACGATCAGGATTTGAAGGAATAAAATCTGGTGTGAAACACACACAACTTTCTCTTGCCAATGCAAATAATTTAAAATAAACCTAACACTAGTAATAAAACATTAGAAATAAACAAATAACTAACCTCAATAAACGTAACCTAATTTTAATGATGAGTGAAAGACGCAAAATGAAAATCACCCTTAATTTGGCTTAAAAATACGGAAAATCACTCTTTCACGCTAAACTAGGCTCTGTAGAGAAAAATGCATTAATTAAAGTTGTACATCTTTTTATTTCCTATAAAATTATTTATATACACTTTTGTCGTAAAATGCATTCTAAGGCCGAAATCTAAAAAAAATCGATTTTTCACAAGTTTCCGTGAGAAAAAAAAACAGAAAATTGCTAATCACTGCTAAATTAAGCGTTATACAAAAAAATGTTTGAAATAAAAGTTGTAGGATTTTAAATTCTCTACAACTTTTATTATATAAAGTTTTGCGGTAAAATGCATATTAAAGCCGTAATGTCAAAAAAAAACAATTTCTTTATATGAAAACAGCCTCACCGAGAATTTCAGCAAACATGGCGCCTACCCTATCTTGTAGAGAATAAAAAATTGAGTAAACCAGGCGATTTAAAAAAAATAGGACCAGTTTTTGATAAAATCGCAAAAAAGTGAAAAATTACACGAATAAACTACCACTTCTGGTTGACCGATTTTGATGAAAATGTTCATGTCGGGTCCAGTAGTGGTATGTAACTTAAGTTTCAAGTTTCAAGTTCATATGATGTTCCATTCTTGAGATATTTTGTATACACACACGAAAACACACACACACACAGACCAATCGCTAAAAACATGTTTTTTGGGTTCAGGTTGTCTGAAAACGTGTAGATCCGGTGAAAACTCGATTTTGAAAAATCGACATGAAAACAATACTTTCCTTCCTATATATTCATATAGGCAAGAGAAAGTAAAAATATGGGAGACTCTAATACCTTAAAGTAGTCAATAGATGAGGAATTTGTTAAAGCTTACCTTTTTCATAACAGGACTGGTTGATTAACGCAGGTGAGTCCTCAACTTCTTTATTTTTCTCAACTACCTTACCGCTAACAGGTGAATAAAGCTCGCTGGCTGCTTTTACACTTTCCAATGCTCCAACCTCATCTGTTAAAAAAAAATGAAGTAATTTATAAATAAATTAAAAAAATAGATTTAGTTATAAAATTTTCAATATCCAATCAAAATATTAAGTCAAGAAAGGCAAAAGTTCTGTTAATTAAAATCTGTCTGATCACACAAACTACTAAAGATTCAATCTCTTATGGTACCTAAACAAACAACTTTTTATTAAGCCACCAGAAATACATAGTACAGTTTTTAAAGAACAAAGTTAAAGTTTGTATACCCTTTTACAAGCAAGATGTACTTGATCCGGTAGTTTCAGAGCTACGAAAAGTAGTTCTGTTTTTTTCTTACATAATCAATCAATTAATATACTAAAACACATAAAAAAAGATGTAGAGATATAAGTAGCAGTGATCAGAGTTAACTCTTTTAAAGGTGTGAATTTCATTATACAGCCAGACCCTGATGTGAATGAAATGGAAACGTCATTTGCACAAGGATAGGTATTAACTAATAAGCAGACATACTTTTCAACTCAGTGAGGTGACACACTCCTTTTTACTATATAAAACTTCTAGGGGGTTTTAACTCACCTTTTGAGCTCATCAATGCAGCTACTGCATCAAAAATTCCAGATATTTTGTCCACAAAGAAACATTTGTTTAACAAGGTTTGAGAAATATATAGATTTGCATAATTTCAAAGATTTTCTATTAATGTGATACATTTTATTAATTCTCTTAGGAAATATACTACATATAGAAGTATAAAAATTAGTGACTGATTTAACAAATATATTCATAAAAATTTAGTTTCTATGGCATACAGAGAAATGCCTAAAATAACATTACATAAAGGCTTTTCAACGGCAGAAAAAAGAATAAGAAAAATTATACTTTATTTGTGAGACAAGAATAATTTTCTAATTGAATAATTTTCTTTATCCTTAAAAAGCATCTGTTCAATTTAAGAATAATCAGCAACCCCATGACCCAAAGAAATGAGGACAGGTAAATGAGGTGTAGTCATGTACAGACTCAGGTTGACCATTCCTGAGACAGTATAGTTAATTGAACCCCAACCATCAAAGTACACTGGTAACCACTGTCTAGTGTTCAAATCTAAATAAAAGTACCTTTACTACGATTTAAACCATGGAACCTCGATCTCCAAAAATCAGCTGCTACACAGCTGACTTGTGACAACTTTACCACTATTAACTTGAATTTTACATTTTTAAACAAAGTAGAATCAAATATCTTACCCTGTTTATTAATAAGTGCTCCAATATCTGGAAGTTGAGCATATACAACATCCCCTAATGAATCCTAGAAACAAAGACAAATCGTTTTAGAATACAATTTAAAGTACACTTTGAAAAAGTAAATCGATTAGCAATCAAAATACGATAATAAAATACAATACCATATACCGAACATGGCCAACTAGTTTTTTAATAAGGTAATATATGACTGTTAGACTGTACTCTATTAGACTGAACTCGACACTCCAGCAGCGCTTCGCGCTGCTTCCGTGTCTCGGCCTCAGAGTGGTAGGTGGATCAGAACCATTTGCCACAAGGTGAAGTTCGGCCGCCAAAGGGGTTGGGTGGATCACAATATTTCGGTATTCGAAGATATGAAAGTTAATGTTTAAAGTTTCAAAATTTCAACTTTGAATGTTGAGGTTTGAATGTATGATAGTTTTTCGTTTTCTCATGCGACCTGAAAATTTTTGGGTTACCAAATGTTTATGTTATTTTTTTTGCTAAATAACATGCCGTTTAAATATTATTTGTATTCCAAAAATTTTAAAATTATTGTTGGGGTAGCAATCACTGTAGGACCCCGATCTAAAATTTAATAAATTCTCCGTGACTCTATGGGTATCTGTAACGTTTTGTCAATAAAAATTTGCGAAAAAAACCGTTGTGAAGGTGTAAAGAAAGAAAAACATGAAAACGGCAAGCCCTAAAAGCCGAAATGCTAATGTTTTGAGTTTTCCAAAAGAGCATCTGAGATAAAGAGATAAACATTTGAGATAAAGAGCAACTTTAGCTACATGGTCTTGAAGTACTTTAGAAGTATTTTAGAAGCACAAAAAAGATTCTATACAATTTTTTGCTACGAAGCACCGTTCAGGAGGTGAAAAAATAATACCCCCTACTAAAGGTAAGGGGATGGAACCTGAAAGTTTTCGCGTTACCAAATTTTTATTTAACTTTTAACGTTGAAAACATGCCGTTAAAATATATTTTGTATTCTAAAAATTTAGAAATTTCATAATTTCAATCAACAGAGATAAAATCTTAGGTGGAAATACAAAAGGTTCAGACTGTTGATAGTAAACAAGCCCCAGAGTAATATCATGTCATTAACTAATAAGCTAATTCTAATTCATATAAATTGTACAACAATACAGATAATTTTTATTTTGTCCCAACACTTCAGCAGTGATATTTTTATTAAGTTGTCCATGCGTCTCCTTTTCACCAAAGAGTCATCACAAAATTTCACGACAATCTTTTCTTTTCAAGTAAAACCACTGATGCAATTACTGGGTAATTAAATTTTGAAGCAACATATTCAGAATACAAGTAAAGGTGTTTTAGAAACTAAAGCTAACTAGTATGCTCAGTTAAGAATGACCCTATGTTCCCTTCAAAATATTATACCAGAATTAATTCCAGGGTGAATCATTAATAAAACATGTTACAGTGCATAAAAGCTGTTTACATCAAATGACTAAAAAAAATTATTTATTCCAGGGAGATACTTTTAAAGGGGACATGGCTCATAAATAGTCATATTTATAAATTGGAACAGGATTTTTATTTTTCTAGTACAACTTAGTACGAGTGCTAAAATGTTAATCTCTTCCGAGGCTGTCCAATATCTCATCTCGTTGACTTGGTGTTCGATCATCTGGCATACACAGCAAATGACTAATTTAAATTTGCTGCATTTCCGAATATTTGATATAAACCTATGCACATTAAGTTTATGCTCAATATTCTTCATTTCTTTTGTTGTCCAGCAATTGATATCCAGCTAAAGGTCTTAACAATCTTATCTCCGTAGCTTTTACTCTTGACACCTGCTAAGCAGTCACATTGTAATACTTTGAACCATACATTAAAACTGACAGAAGCAAGGTAAAATAAAACTTATACAATGTTCCCCTTCTGATTTTTACCGACTAGTGTTTTACTCAACACTAAAGGGAGAGTACCTTGCAGTAGGAGAAAGAGCGAAGGATATCCAATTGGATTGTGGCGTGATCAAAGCATATGATGGTTTTAAGTACCTTGGAAGCCTCATGATAGGGCAAGGAACATGTAAAAGAGAAAACCAGTCTAGGGGTGCTACGAATAAGCTAAATTCAGAATGCGGTCTTCAAAAGTTAAAATAAAAACAAAGAAAACAATCTACCAAGCAGTAGTGGACCCAATAATGACTTATCGCGCAGAATGTTGACTAATAAGTAGGAAGAACAAATATAGGCTGAATGCAGTGGAGGTGGATTATTTGAGAAGAGCTTATATCTCTCGGCTGAAACATGCGAGAAATAGAGAAGTAAAGGCTAGAGCGGAGGTGTGCAATACAATTGTGGAAAGGATAGAGAAAAGACAATTGGTTTGGTATGGTCTTGTATATTGAATGGAAGAGGAAAGATGCCCAAAAAGGATCTTTAACTACTAGTCAGCTAGTCGGAGGAAGAAAAGCAGACCCTCCACAACTTCAGAAGAAGGGGTGAGAGAGGCTATGCAGTAGAGGGCTGGTGGAACAGACTGAGGTGAAGATTTAGGTTCAGTATACAGCAGCAATTGTAGGATTCTCGCTTAAAGTAAAGTAAATTTTCCTCAATGTGTATATAACCTTTAAAACTTTTTCAATATGCTTACTGCATTTCATGATTGCACATAAGATATCACATCCCTAATGAATTCACCAGTTCTAAGGTTTTGTCATTTAAAACTATTTTGCTTCTGTGATAATTAATACCTCAGATAAAACCCACCACTTTTGTTTTCCATACAGAAATCAGAAAGTTATATTGCTCACCAGTTGGAACTAAATATATCCAATGACCGCTGTAATAATCCTCAGACTTCGTTAACAGACCATACCATCAATTCCTATATAATGTAATAAATACTAATTACAAACACTCTCTGGTTTCTCTCTCCATTGCCTTGTTAAATTATTTTGGTTTGAACCTTTTAAATATAATTGGTAACTTGTTTCTGATACAGAGTGTACCAACTAGTTTTGCTGTGAACTCAATATTTGTTCCTAATATACAGTGTGTATCAATTCCCTACTAATAAGCTTTTCACGGTTGATGAACTCTGCTGTTCCACACGTTTAGACCAATCAGTATGTTTTCCAGGGTTGTCCGATGGTACCTGACAAACATTACGCGCGCGTGCGTATAAGAGCCGCAATAGTTCACTCATCTTGCATCTCGTACTGAACACATTGATTTTAGAGCGCGTTAACATCCAATACTTTATAATATAATCAGCTGAATGTATGTTTGTAGGTTATAATTGTTATTGAAAGACCAAAAAAAATGGCCGACGAAATATTTAACAGAGCTACAAGAGCAAGTATTGGCAACGTTGCTGGTAAGTCATTGGCTAGCTATAAAGTGGGTAGGAGGCAATGCAAACGTTCAGAGCTTATCAGCGCTCAAACAACACTTAAACCAATTTTATAACCAACAAAACATTACATTTTAAATCAAAATTTCATGCTCAAAAATTCCACGATGGCTTGTATAACCGAGATATTTATTTAATCACTTCATTAAACGTAACGCTTAAAATTCACTCCATTTCCAAGGTGCATGCATCAGAAGTACACTTATCCATTAATTACAATTTACTATTAATAGTAGATATGAAAAATATTTATGTTATAAACTAAAAAAACAGTTTGAGATAATTGGGCAGTAACTAAGCCATATAAGCTATATTTATAACACATCAACCAACCTGAGCATAATGTGATATTCCAACTGTTCCTACTTTTCCGTCAAGTTGAATCCATTCATGTTTATTTGTGTATAATCTACCTGAAAGTAATAAAAATTGAGAAGTATTAATACAATGCCAGACAATAAAAAATTTAATTACTAAAGATAACTTTAAAATATAATTATGAAGTAAGCCCACTATTCAAACAAAACCTCAGGAAATAACATAAGAAATAAGCTAAAAAAACTGACAGGTGCTCTAAGTCTCCAAAATTGGCCCTACAACCAATGTTTAAATTTTCAGTTGTATAAATTACTCACAAGTTCAGTACAAAAGTAAAATCCTTACTAATTTAATTACTTCACTTACTATCTTTCATTACAGAAAAATACCAAAACTACTTATACAATCATTCTTTTACAATATTAATTAATACAATATTCTTTTCTTAAGGTTGCACTATAGTAACGAAATCCAATTTCTTAACAGATATCTGTACATTTAATTCTAGTCAGAACGTATACCTAACCTTCTTTACACTTCAAAAATAAAAAATAGTGTTAACATATTTCACGAAAATATATAACCATTTCATTTAAATTATCTTCAAAGTACCTAAACTTACTACAAAAAAATATTCAATGTTAACAGGTCGAATAACATAAAAGTAGGTTATAAAGTTATAGGTTAGAAAATTAGTAAGTGACACTCTTAAAGCTGATTCCTCAAACATGATAATCTAAATTAATTAACTAATAGAACAAATTATTAACTAACCTGGTGCTTCTGAAGACAGACATCTTAAAAATACAAATTGATTTAAATTACGATTTCTAATTGTACTTAAAGTTTGACATGAAAAACTATTATTAAATATATTCGTAATGACGTTAGAACGAATTATTTGTCTGGCTAAATAAACCATATTTTAATAAAATTTCTCTAACCTCTACTTGAATAAAATAGAAGCACGCGCCGGACGTTATCGTGGCTGTACTAAATTATATAAAGTAACTACAACTTTCACACTGATCTGGTCATCTAATGAAGTTCATAGAACAACACATGTAAAAATTGACCTTTCAGATCTATGTAAATCACGTGACAACAGTTTACTTTAATAATACTGTGTCAATTTTCTATTACAAGTTTAATTCTTAGTCGTAAAGTATCAAAATAACATTTAAAATTTGTTATTTTAACGGAATATCCCAATTTAACGGGTTTTTAATTAATTTTTATTTAGTAACATAATAGTCACGTGTGTAGTTAGTCACCTAGCTCGATCATAATTTGAGATTAGGCTTCTATTGATGTGGAACGCATTATTTGTACGAACCAATCAAATACCCCCTACAAAGAAGTCAGTCGCGGGTCAAATTTAAGAAATATATGTGTGATAACGTACGTAATTAAAATGTTTGCGATATACTTTTATTAGTAATTAAATTATCAAATTAAAAATTTATCAAGCCAGCCGCGTTGTAATCTTTCTTTATTTATGTGCCCCCCAACAGAGATGACAAAGGTCATCATTAATATCAATGACACGAATTCAGTTTAACTGTCAAAAATATTATACTACGCAATATTAACAATGATTGCTTGTTATTTAATTTAGAAATGTCTCTGAATATTATGAAAATTGTTGATGTTGAAAATAAATTTATTACTCTTCATTCTACGTCAGTGTTAAAACAAACGCATTTCTTAAACAAATATTTTTGTTTTCCCAAGTATTTGTTACCAAGATATATGAAAAATAGTGTACTTTACACAAATAGACAAACAATATTTTTAAGATGATTGCTGGACATAAAATATATATACTACAACTGCAAAAGAATAAACGGCATCTTTATTATTGTCCCTACATGCATATAATCTTAAAGTAGTAAATTGAGTTTGAGTTCAACTTGGACTAAACAATCAAGGTGAGTATCATAGTTGGTGTAATTGCCTCTACTAGCAGCGTCGGAAGATGTAGCCAAATAATGGGTAATTGTTTAAAATAACTCACCACCCCCAATTTCTTTTACAAAGTTTAATTATGAGCTGTTTGCTACACAAAAGTATGAAAAATTGTTAAATACTAAATTATTCACAGAAAAATCTTTTACAAATCATCCTGCAGCTTATAATTAATTCTAATGTAAAAATACTACAAACTTTTGCTGACTTTTTATAGCTACTATAATTTTTTGTTTCATAAAAGTGACTGAATATTTATAACATATTCTAAAAGGAGTATCAAAATTGTTTTAAATTTGCATACTTTATGTACTCAGATGATAGTGGATTCATGGAAAAATTTAAGTTAATGAAAATAAGACCAGAGGAAGTGGAAAATTATGAAAGCTATAAAAGGTTAATATAAATTTACAGCATTTTAACTTTTTCTTGCTCAAATGAATATATAGGAAGGAAAATATTGTTTTCATGTCAATTTTTTGAAATCGAGATTTCACTGGATATGTACGCGTTTTCAGACCCTCTGAACCCAAAAAAAACATGTTTTTAGCGATTGGTCTGTGTGTGAACAAAATATCTCAAGAACGGAACATCATATAAAGTTCAAACTTGAAACTTACATTAGGACCTACTAGAAGACCCAAAACGAATATTTTTATCAAAATCGGTCAACTGGAAGTAGTAGTTTATTCGTGTCATTTTTCACTTTTTTTGTGATTTTCTTAAAAACGGCTCCTACGATTTTTTTTAATATTGCCTCATTTACTATATTTTTTATGCTCTACTAGATCGGGTAGACACCATGTCTGCTGAAATTTTTCGGGAGGCTGCTCTCTCATAAAAAAAAAAATGGTTTTTTAAGATCGCAGCCTTAATATGCATTTTAGAGCAAAAGTGTATACAATAAAAGTCGTAGAAAATTTAAACCTATAACTTTTAATAATAACATTTCTTTGTATACCGCTTGGTTTAGCTATAATTATAATTGTCTTTTTTTTCATGCAAATCTGTGAAAAAATGGCTTTAAGATTTTGGATGTAGTATGCATTTTAGGACAAAAGTGTATATAATAAAATTTATAGGAAATTAAAAGATCTACAAATTTTATTTCCAACCATTTTTCTCTACAGAGCCTAGTTTAGCGTGAACCAGTGATTTTCCGTATTTTTAAGCCAAGCTGTGGTCGATTTTCATTTTGCATCATTCACTCTTGATTAAAATAAGGTTATGTTTTTTTGTTTATTTCTAATGTTTTATTACTAATATTAAGTTATATTGTTCGTTATTTGCATTAATAAGATGAACTTGTGTGAGTGTTTCACACCAGATTTTTAAGTATGAGGTACTTACGGTCCACCTTGATAATATATTATAATTTATTAAGCAGTCAAGTATAAAAAATATATAATTCAGTCTGGTATCAGGTTTGATTAAGTCCTGCCTTACAATAAAGGATCATCCTTGATTCAAAATGTTCAAAAATTATTTATGGGACAAAATATTCAAAAATATCATCACATCCGATTTCTGCATAGAATTATCTTTACATAATGTAAACCTTCCCAAAATCAATGAGAACATACCATATTTTTAATAAATAGATTTAATCTACCTTTTCTTAAAATAATATTCCAGTACCAAATGGTTTTATTTGTACCGTTCTGATTGGGTTTTCGACATATACATTTGCATGACAAGTTAAATGCTTTAAATATAGTTTGTAATGAAACTAGTCTAAAGTAAAAATGGTTCAATAAATAACTGCTTCAAATTCACTGAGGGTACAATATCGTACTAAATTACTATCAGAATATACAGTTTAACAATCAAGAAGATGGGGTGTAATCTTTACATAAAATGAAAGCAACACACTTTATTTTATATATTTATTTATTTACATCAATTTAATAATTAATGAGGCAATCTTTACTTTTAAATTTAAATATGTATGCTATTATTAAGAATCTTAAATAATATATATAATAAAATAAAATACACAGAAACTGATAACTATTTAAATCAAGCTGACCATTAAAAATTAAAGTTCACTGTATTATATCAAAGATAAAAACAACATATTATATTAATAACATTAAAGTACAATATTATAATGACTTATTTTTCTAATCACTTGACAATAGTTCAAAAATACTTTTTGCAGTATAATTTTGAGAAAAATAATCTAATTCTGAAAATTTTTTTCACAAAGATCAACTTAGAAACACATTTTGAAACTTATAATGGATTATATATCTCCTTGAGTAATACGATAAATCATTTTAGAATATTTGTGTACTTGACAAAATTTTGTTAAATTATTTGAAAATATGTTACTAGATCATGGACAGATCCAGTTGTTTATATTAAAATACAGTAAAATTTGGTTATAATAAAATTCAAGGGACTGGCATTATTTGTTTGTTATAACCAAATGAGCATATACACCGCAATATTTTCGTAGTACTTTATTATCTTACATGCCCAGCCAATTAACAGAATAATGAATATTATTCTTAATCCTTAATTTAAGTAAAAAATTATGAATATAAATCTTACATTTCCGTGGCCAACGGAACAGTCAGCGATGTTTAGTCATCAGCTGTTCTAGGTATAAAAAAGGTTGCAGGTTCGATTCCTGATAGGTCCGGCAAACAGGATAATACTGCAATTTACGGATAACCCTGAACCCAACATACCAATGTAGAGAAAACCACAAAGTAGTTGCTAATGACTACAGATGTTGCAATCTTTTAAGTATGCACAGTATTTACCAAAAATACGTTACAAGATAATTCCCGAAATTAAACACAAAATTTCACACGCGATACCGGGCTATTTATTTAAATATCGACTGCACAAATAACTTCTTTTTTTTTTTTTTTTGTTTACCGTCTGACTGTTCTGCAATTATTGCTAATGCAGACGGTGAAGGATGAAATGATTTTTTTGTAACGTATGAAAATATGCCATACCTGAATGGGATTCGACCCAAGACCGCATGATGAGAGGCGAGCACGTTACCAATTACGCCAATGCGGCCGGCACACACAAATAACTTGATGTTCATACACATAACATTAATGTAAATAAAAAAAAGGAAGAAAAAATTTAATGCAATTTTTAAAAAATTGTCTATTGTTTTAACAAAACTGTTTTTTCTCACTTCCTGGAGAATACATTTGTTTATTACTATTATTATTTCAAGGAAGGTGATTTGTTCATTACAACTGGATTCCATTTTGTTATATCAGACTAACAATGTATTAATAACATATAAAACCTTCCAAATTTTCTAATTTTATACTTTATTACCGGATTTTCGTTACCACCAACTTCATTATAACCGAATTTCACTGTAGATTATATTTTGAATTGGAGAAAATGTAAAGTGTATACATGTTGTAACAGTGGGTATAATTCAAATTTAGTTAATAAAATGTAACAAAATTAATTACAATAAAGTTCTGATTATCCATGGAAATTTGAGCTGTGTACGAATATAATAGATAATCATGGGTACACTAGTACTTAAGAAGGAATCAATAATGATCATGTAAAAAAAAAAAATTAACCTATATTCAAATTTTACAAACACAGTGTGCTTAGAATGAAATGAAGCCCTGATTCTTGAAATCCACCATTCAACTGATTTGATGGTAGAAGAGATAGGACTGACTCAGTCCTACACACTGTGGTACAAACAGCAAACAAACCTTTTTACTTATATTTCTGAAAACATTTGTCCCCTTCGCTTAGAATCATTTTTCTCGATGTGTAATTTTATATTCACTGATTGTTTGGTATTGGTGTCATCTATTTTGATTTGAAGTGTTTAAAAAAGTGCGCCAGGGTTGAGTCTTGAAATCTACGACTGGTGGTAGCATTCGATCTTTTTCTCCTTGTTGGTTGAGTCTAATGATCTAGTTAGAAATAGCTTTTAAGCGCCAAATTAGCTTCTCTCTTTCTATTTCTGTTCACTTTTTCCTGATCTCTCACTACAATATAACCGGTTCTGCCTCTTCCCTCTACCACAGTCATGTTATAACAGTGTCGTTGGTATGTTGTCAGTTAGCTTTAAACATATCATTAATTGCAATATGTTGGATACAATCGTTTTTGCTAATAGTTATTGTTGATATAAGTCATTTCATCGAGTATTGCAAGTGTTTATTCATGTGCTAATTAACCAGCAGAATGAACTGCACATGTATCTTGACTATAACACTCGTTTGTTAAATCAAGTCTTCAGTATCTCTACGTTTACTGGGTCTGTATCTTATTATTATATTTCCCGTTAAAAATTGTGCAATGTGTTTAAATCTTCCAGTTTGCCAGTATACTTGCTTTACCAATTATACTGGTATTTAAGCCATTTGTATGACCTGAATTATACACAAATCAATGAATTCGTCATCATTTAATGTTTACAAAATGAGCACTGTACATGGACTTTTATAGAGTAAGTACAACTTGTGTTATAATATTGGCTGAAGCTCTTTGTTTATCCTATATCATTCTCTATCATTGCTGTTCTATAAGTTTCTTTATTGATTTGCTAAATAATAAATTGGTCCCTTGGGGATTTTTGTTATTTGCAAGAGTAAAATTTCATTCTGTTACTTTCAAAGTAAAAACTCAACACTTTAATTATTCAATAACAATAAGTTTAATAATAAGTTAATTATTTAACTTTAATTATATTTGTCCGTAAGTAGTTCCAAAGCAGTTTGAATTTGTATCTGCAGTTCATTAAGTATTACAGTAATTCATAATATATAGTAATTTTTTTTGTTGTATTCAGTAGCTTACCAGTATAGTGCATTTAATTGTGAAATGATTTAAGTACAGGATAAACGTTACAAACAATACTATAAATTGGAAAAAGACTGCAAGCAAAAGTAAACACAGTCAAACAAGAGAACTTAATAGTAATTTTTTTAAATTTATAAAAAGGAAGGGAACAAGAAGCTAATTTAGTTAACAGAAGTATAAGAAAGAGTAGTTTTACCAGCAGGTGGATCTCGAAGTAGTGTTCAGAAATTTTAAAAGAAAACCAATACAGGTGCAGGTTGGGATTTATCTAGACTTAAAAAAAGTTGTGTAAAAAAATAAACAAAAATCTGTCACAGTTCTGATAAAGCGAATGTGTGACAGTGAGTGGATTTCAGATAATAATACGTAAGGAGATGGCAAGAGTAACTTGAGCAGAGTGGAGAATCTATAAGGTAAATTAGAATGATATTCTTGATCAACAAAAGTAGCTTATCAGCTCCTTTCTGGCAGCTGAGTGCAGTTCCCACACAGTATTACCATGCTTACCCTGGTTTCACATCTACTTTATAGATGTCTACTTTACTTATGCACTGCAAGATAAAGATTTAATTTTTTTGCACATGTTAGCTGTATGTTGTTTCTAGTTTGTCATTGAGTCATCATTGTCAATGTTTCAAACCCTTATTCACCTTTATCAATTTTCAATCACTGCTTATATTCTTTTCTACAAATTTTATATTTATCAATTTGTATAAATATTACCTCTCTATAATTCTATAATGAGGGTGCTATTAATGTAGGATCCAGGTTCTAAGTAATAATACGTCAATCCCACAATGTTTCAGAATTATAAAAACGTTATTTTCTAATAAATAAAAGAATTAATGTAATTTTTTTCAGAAAAATAAAAAGTTGACAAAAAAATCTTAATATCATAAGAAAATATCTGTACCTAAGAGGTAAAGGAAGTTACCTCCACTTTTGTAATTTTTTACAAGAACCAAAAACATGAAGTTTTTTATTTTGTAAAAATTTCTGAAGGTGTGACAATTTTTTAAAATTTGTACCAAATAAAATAGCTACTGATACAGAGATTTAAATAACTAAACAACTTTCTTAACTTCTACTACTCCACAGATAAAATTTTAATAATGGGTAATACTAACCACCCACAGGACTTCATAATCTTTATGTCTTTCTGCGTTTTAATTACGTTAGTGTTAACCCCCAATGTAACTTGAGTTAATCAAATGAAAAAAAAACTTTAACAAAATATGTTATGCTAACTTTATTCTGATAAAAAAACAGCATTTTATTCCCAACAATGTTTGAAAAAATTACAGAATTCAAGCAAATTCTGAGGCTTATCAATAACACAACATAAACAAAATAATTCTAAATAAAATAACTTAAAGGCAATAACGAGTATAAATTATAAATTATGCTGGCCCATGGTGTAGTGGTCAGCGCAACTGGCTACTATGCCAGGGTCCCGGGTTTGATTCCCGGTCAGATCAGGCATTTTTTTCATCTGTAAATCACCACATATCACCTATGCACAAGCCCAAGGCTTATCTAGGCATCATCAATCAATAAAAAAAAAAAAATTAGAGGTAAAAATAGTAGAAATTTAAAAAATTTTCTGCATATTTATACAAAAGTGGAGTAAATATGGTTATTGCAACTTTTATATAGCTTTCTTGGTGATTTTCTAACTTAATTTTGCCAAAATTGGAGATAACACCTTTTACCTTTAGGGCACAAATATAAATCATAGATAACAGACACTTCATGATAAATTGGTACTTTACTATACATGTAACAAAAGTTTTATAGATCAAAGCCTTTTTAACTCTAAAGGTTATGCTCTCGTGGTTCAAAAACCTGGGAGAATAGCACATGGAAGATGGAACAATCAGGGAAGATACTGGTGGAAGAATAAAAAGTTCACAAAATTTTATCACTGTGTGAAAGGAATGTACTAGAACAACGGAATAAATTAAAAAGGTAAGGAGATATTTTCGAGATAACACCAATTACTTTCGGACCAGCCTTGTGGTAGATAATCCATAAGATGGTTATACCCTGAATACATAAATTAATAATAATTACAACTAATTTCTTTAAATACATCTTAAAAATCCAGCAGAGCTAAATTTATGGAAGCAGATTATATGCCCTCCAAATGCAAAGCACCCACCCCCTAAGCTCCACTGTAACATAAATAAGTTAAATTTAAGGCAATTATTTTTGCTTACGATACTTCATCCATGTAAAAAAAATAATTACAAAAATTAAATACTTTTCTTTACCAATTATGACAAAATAACTTATTAAATATTTATAAACAACAATGACAATAATAAATTGTAAACATCAATAAAAATAATGCATAGTAAAATTATTTAATAATATACTATAAAGTGACAGTCTTAAATATTCAATAATTATATAAGTAGTGAAATTCTGGTTATCCAAATCTTGGTTAATCAGAACCTGGATTATTCAAAATGATTGAGAGTAGTTTTAAAACGCTTTAAAGAAATTTTTAATCGATATTTTTTATACAAAATTAATAATGTACCTTTTAAGGTTTTTTGTTGTTATCTTATACCTTACAGTAGTGTTCAGTGCAACTGGATTCTATGTTGGGGTCCTGGGTTTGATTCCCGGTCAGGTCTGGCATTTTTTCAACACTCATTTTCATCTATCATCCTTCTCATTGTCTTTATTAGCAGTAAATGCGAAACAGTTGGATGTTAAACAAAGAAAAGTATTTAAACAAGTCTTTAACATGGTTAAGCTGAATGTAGTAATTCTTAACAATGTAAGATATTCTGATGATAGTCATTTTTGCAAATTCAGAAAGACTTAGGTGCTTGATGGAAGGAATTTTGAATCAGCCCACTGAAAATTAAGATGATCATGGTCAATAGTTTCCTCACAATCAAATTGTTGAAGATAAACCAACAGAGCAAGTTCAAAAATTAAAATACTTAATATGATATCACTTTCTATAAGATAATATGTTTGTGGACATTTATCAACTTTGTCCTACTATGTTGTTGTTTAGGTCATCAGCCAAAAGGCTGGTTTGAACCTGTAGAGGTTTTACTAAGTAAATCGAGGAGTGAGGTGGTTTACCATTGCCTTCCTTACTGAGTGGAAAAGTACACTTATCAGCATGCCAGGCCCTCTGAAAAGCATATATATTCCACTCTGCAAATGACACTTTCACTTCATTCACCACAGGGTCTGGCTGTATAATGAAATCCATTACTTTCAAACGAGATAACTCTGATTAGTGTCTTTTACACCTCTACCTCTTCTGTTCTTAAATGATTCAATCATTTAATTGGCTGACCATATGATAAGAAAGAGAAATATTTATTTTAGCCCTGCAACTAACAGACTGAGTGTCCTACTATATAATGAGGAAACATGAAGTTTAATAATGGAGTCCACGAATAATTTTGAGGCTCTTGAGAAGTCCATATTCAGAAGAATGTTCCAAATTTTGTAGACTGGTTATGTGACCAATGTTGATGTCTTGAGATCTGAGAGTGAACCATGATGAACGTTATCGAAACACGGACTACCTCACATCAGTCATTTACATGGGGATGATAAGTATGAGCCTAAGTATAAGTATAAGGATGATAAGTATGATAAGCATGACTTATTCCTGAGGGAGACACAGACCTGGATGAAGGAAATGTTCATGGTTAAAGAATATTAAAGACCAGACAAACATGAGTAACCACAATCTTTTGAGGGTTATTCTTGATAGAGTGATTTGCCAGAGTTGTAACCAATCTTCAAAGAAAGAGTCGGGACTCTAAGAAGAAGATTAAAACCAAAAGAATAAAAAAACAACGACAGCAGACATAATCTAAAGGAGATTTAACATTGAATAATTGACGCAGCTGTGATTAAAATTATTTTCGAAACAAAAGACCTCAATTATTTTGAATAACCAGAATTTTACAGTAGTTAATATATCAATATTTAATAAATATAAGTAACACTTTAATAATGAAAATATTGTAACAAATATAATTGGGTAGAATATTATTAATAAATTACACAATTTTATTAAATTCAATATTTATTACAATTTTAATACATTAAAAATTACGTTTAATATAGGAATTATATAATACCGTTAATATAAATTACATCTTGTAACCAGAAAATCAATAAAAATTACTTTCCTGATATAAATAAATAAATATAAATGTTGGATAATGTATTTAAATCGCAATAAATATATCCATTCTACACAAGCAGCCATCTTAACCATTTACATCTTCTGATAGTGAAAATTGACTGGAAATAATCGTTGATGTATGTTTCACCTGTAAAAATTATAAAAATACATTACAATAAAATTTTTGTAAACAATTTAGACTTAGCAAAAAACTAATAACATTAATATTTTTTTAGCAATTATGCCAAAATAAAACGATATGCATTGGCTTATACGAAGGGGGAAAAAAACTGGACTGCGAGTGCGCTGGCATTCGTAGAAATAGTAGAGCGTTCTCCCGCTAGATGGAGCTAGTAGATACCTCCAACAAACAACTGCCCAGATGGCATCAGTTTGTAGTTTAACGTTTGATCATAGTGTTAGGTTTCTCTTACTGTTGTCGGGTTCCGTCTGCGACGTCATTAAGGCAGATTTAAAAGAACACAAAGTGTGTTTGAAATTTTGTTTCCTGCTTGAAAAATTGACAACGGAAGCTTACCAAATGCTTCAACAGGCTTTCAAGGAGGATGCTATGAGCCGCACACAAGTTTTCAAGTGGTTTGGGCACTTTAAACATGGTGAGGTGGGTGTTTAAGGCCTACAACATCTTAAAACGATGAAAACTTGAAAAAATCCACCAAAAAATCAACGATGATTGTCATTTCACGATAGACGAAATTTCTGAAGAGACACATGTAAGTTGGAGCTTGGACCAGCGAATTTTGACAGAGTATTTGTAAATGAGACATGTTGCTGTTAAATATGTTCCTTCCCTTCTCAAACAGGATCAACAAAACATTCGATTGAATTTAAGTCAGAACTTGAGAAACGAGATTGAAAGTGATCCAAACTTTTTGACTAAAGTTATTACAGGTGATGAGAATTGGTGTTACAGGTACGACACAGAAACCAAGCAAGCAGCTTGCTATAAACATTGGTAACTGTTTTTCTGTTAACGTATTCTGGTGCGAATCATTTGAAGATGAACCACGGACTGGTCGTCTTTTCGATTCTACCGGTATTGTGCATCATGAATTTACGCCTGGAGGACAGACAATTAACCAGAAATACTACAAATGTGTCCTTAAGCGTTTGCGCGAATAGGTGCGGAAGAAAAGGCCTGCATTGTGGAATGACAGGAGTTGGGTTCTACACCATGACAATGCTCTGGCTCATCGTGCCTTCTCCATCGTTGAATTTTTGACCAAATCAACATTCCTGTGCTTCCACAACCGCCATATTCCCCTGATTTGGCCCCTGCGGACTTCTACCTGTTTCCTAAACTGAAATTTTCACTGAAAGGGAAGCGATTTGACTCGATTGAAGACATCCAGGCAAATACGAAAAGCGTTCTTAACACACTCCAGGAAAAAAATTTCCAGGAATGTTTCCAAAAGTGGAAACACCGTTGAAGTCGGTGTGTTCAGTCAGAAGGGGACTATTTTGAAGGAGATGCATCACAGTAGCATGTAAGTACCACCATTTTACCATTACAAGCCCATTCTTAAAACTTTCCAATCACACCTCGTATTAATATCTTTTATCTAAGAAAATTTGGGGATTTTTACCACAGTTCAAAAACGAGAGAATCGTATCGAAGAATCGACTTTTTACTGTCGATTCTCGATACTGATTATTTTTTTAAGTACCAGTTGTATCGAGAATCGACACATCCCTAATTAAAATCATAAATTATCATAAGGATTTATTACCATTGTAATCGGCTAGGGTTGTTCCTCCTCAGAATCAGCATCTTCAATGTCACCGTCACCAGGTACATCCGGCATATGAATATTGGAAAGAAGATCACGCATTGCATCTAATAAAGATGTAACACTACGTCGAAGATCAACACCGGCCCATTCAGCACCTTCTTCAGCCATTGCTAATTCTCCTTCATTACCCGCATCACCAGCATTTCTTAATTGGTTTGCTGCTCCTCTGCCAAGAAAAACATAAATTAACGATATAAAATTCTTCAAACATAAAAATATAATAAACATTTTTCTCCTTATAAATTTGTCTTCACATATTTCTGCAACTTGACTCATTTTGCGTATTTTTGAAAATACGCAAAAATTTTGCGTATTGAATTTTTACTGCCATTTTCTAAATAATAACCCACCGGGTTGGTCTAGAGGTAAAGTCGTCACCAAAACCAGCTAAAAATCAGCTGTTCAACAGCTGATTTTTGGAGATGAAGGTTCCTGGTTCAAATCCTAGTCAAGGTAGTTACTTTTATACGAAGTTGAATACTAGACAGTGGTACCGGTGTACTTTGATGGTTGGGGTTCAATTAACCATACTTCTCAGGAATGGTCGGCCTGGGTCTTTACAAGACTATACTTCATTTACACGTCATACACATCATCCTCATCTCATTGGGTCATGGGGTTGCTTATTATTCAGAATTGAACAAATTGCAACGTACACACATTAGGAACTAAAAAGAAAAATTTCTAAATAATGCGTACATAATCCAAGAGAAAGCGCAAATTCAGATACCTAAAACATCTGTAGTATTGCTTTCTTCCTTTTATTATATGGTTAATATACAGGGGTGAATCAAATATAAATATTTTTAAAAAAATAATTCATAATTTGATAAGCAAAAGACACTTACAGTTTATTTTTCCACGTAGTTTCTTTTACTCTTTCCATTATTTGCACTCGATGTGCTATTTCCAGGGCTACAAAAAATAGTTCTGTTCTTATTACATGGTCAGTCAATCATATGACTGAAGTATTTAAGAACAGAAGAGGTAGAGGTGTAAAAGACAGTAATCAATTTTTCAGGGCTGATGAGCTCTGAACATAAGCATTGCCCCCTATCCACTTCATAACTAGCCAATGACCTTTTTTTTTTTTTGTTTAACGTCTGACTGTTCTGCAATTACTGCTAATGCAGACGGTGAAGGATGAAATGATTTTTTGTAACGTATGAAAATATGCCGTGCCTGTATGGGATTCGAACCCAAGACCGCATGATGAGAGGCGAGCACGTTACCAACTATGCCAATGCGGTCGGCTAGCCAATGACTTGCCAGCAATGTAGCCAATACTTGCTCTCGTACTCTCTTATATATTTTGTCAGCCATTTTTTTTGGTCTTTCAATAACAAATTTAATCTATGAACATACAACCAGCTGATTATGTTAGAGAGTACTGCATGTTAACGTGCTCTATAACCAATGTGTTCAGTATGAAATGCAAGACGCAAGTAAACTGCTGCAGCTCTTATATGGATGCGTGGGTAAAGTTTGTCACGCTGATACATTCGTACGATCTGACAACGCTAGCAATCATTCTGATTGGTTTAAACGCGTGGAAAAGCAGAGCTCATCAACTATGAACAGCATTATAGTCAGAGTTACCTCCTCTCTTCTGAGAATAATGAATGTCATAATTCAGCAGAACCTGTGGAGAATGAAGTGAAGGTGTCATTTGCAGGGTGGAAAGTAGCTTATCAAAAGGCCTGGCATGCTGATAAGCATACTTTTCCACTCAGTGAGGAAGGCATGGCAACCATTTCACTCCTCGTTTTACTTAGTAAAGTCTCTATAGGTTCAAACCAGCCTTTCGGCTGATGACCTTAACAACATTGTTAAATATATCAGCGTAAAGAAGAAATTTCTGGGTATTTTCAACATAAAATACTTGTGCATAAGAAAAAGAAAAAACTACAATTTTTTAAAAAAGTGTGAAATCTGTCAAGTCTACTATGTTAGATCTGGTATATAAGTGTATTCTTAAGGGTGCTAAAGTTGTGTCTGCCAGGCTTGGTAATTAGTGACTACTGACTTAAGAGTGCTAAAGTTGCATCTGACAGCTTGGTCATTAATGACTACTGACTTAAGAGTGCTAAATTTGCGTCTGACAGCTTGGTCATTAGTAACCAATGTAGGTTGTTGAATAATGTTGAAGTTTTAACTTGTTAATAACTTCAAGAAACTAATAAGGAATCAAAGACAGGAACTTTCACTTTACAGTCTAGTACGCTCAACATTACAACAAATGACCACCTCAAAGAAGATCAGCCCTCTTCACATGTTAACGCTTCTTTGCTGGCAATTAGTTTAAAGGAAGCAAAGGTGTGATTACAATAAAATTAATTTTTATTAACAATATCTGATGATGTAGATAAATGATTACTAACCCTAATTCATCTGCAGCCATTAAATTAGCATTAAAATTAGGCATCAGAGAGCGGAAGAACATTGAAAATGCACTTGCATTATCGTAAACTCTTCGACGTTGAGGTCGATTATATAAATTAATTGAATCAGAAGGAGGCAATGGATCGAAACTCAAAACAGGACTCTGAGACTCCTGAAAAAGAAAACAGATATTGTATTATAGAAAACAAAAATTTATAAATTTCACATTGAAACATTATGTAAAATTATTTTAGTTTTTAATTCTTTTCAAAGTTAAAAGAATGTAACAATAATTCTAATTTTTAAAATCTTTTATTTCAATAAGTTTAATAGTAGGGTGTTACAGGTATGTGGATATGAAATGACTTGCGCAAGATAGAACAGCTTGGAGAACTGCAACTGCATCAAACCAGTTGAGAGACTGATGACAAAAAAAAAGTTTATTATTAGAAAATCTAAACAAAATAAAATTCATGAATTTTCAGAACAAACTTCACTCACTCAGTAAACGGTGTTTTCATTCAGTCATTTTTCAAACTTTACTCTTAGATTAGATTAAAAACGTTTTAATCTAAATGACTGAATAGAAACACCGTTCTGAATTTTAATTTTTAATTTAAATAATATGCTCTGAAAAAAGGTGGTACCACCGAAACACGTGTAAGTTTTTAAACTTAAAAAGCAACCAAAAGTAAGGTGATAAATTTCATTTATACTGTAATTTATATAACACTATGTTTACTATATTGAATATTAACCTTTTTCTGGCTGAGTAGTTCTCCCTTTATTAATACCTCAGAGGGAAAATTGTTTATACGCAAACAAAATCTTATTCGAAAATTTTTGTTACAATATTTTTTTCTGAAAATCAATTTTCAAAAAGATCTAACCAAAATACACTATTACAATCTATAAAACTGAGTAGGCTCAGTATATAAAATTAAGGAATATATATAATAATATGTGAATATGTAGAATATCAACAAAGCATTATTTTTAAGGTATAAACAGAAAAGATCTACTAGAGAACATGTATAACTCATTAGCAAGCACCTGGCATAATGTTGGGTTAATGACTAATGGAGAACTCCGCATCAATTTTAAGCTGAATTCAGAGTAGTTTACAGCCTTTCAACAACAAAGTTTTTTCAGAAATTCAATAACAAGGAATGCTGTTCTCCCCACAAGAGTACAAATTAAACAATTTTTCTTAAACCAAAATAGCACAATTTAAAAAATGGTACATAAATCTCATAAACAAAAATAAATCTTGACAACAAAATGAAGTTCTACTGCGACCAATTCCGGTAAAAGAATTACAGAGTATTAACTAAATTGCAGTTCATATACAAAAAACAGAAAATCATGTTCTTAACTAAAAACTTATTTACCATGTTCACTAAATATCTTTGAACCAGTATATTAGCACTCTAAACTACCTATGAGACATCTACTACACATGACAAATTAAAATAAATTATTTTTTAAAATAAAAATTAAATAAAACTTTACAAATAATTATCAGAATTCATAGAAGCAACACGCAGACAAACGTAATCTTTTATTTTGAAACACAGCTTGTGAATTTCCAGCGCCATGTTATTAATGTACAAACTGAAAATATCTACACTCTTTATCAGATAGGTAATACAGATGAAACTCCAGTCTATTTCGATTTGCCTAGAAACTGTACGGTCCATGTGAAAGGTGCCCAAAGAAGTAAAATATAAAAAAAATGGGTATGAGATACTGCGAATAACAGTTATGTTATGCATAACAGCCGATGGAAACAAACTTCCTCCTTATTTGATACTCAATCAAAAAAATTATTATTTCTATCAATATTGCGTTACATTTAATTCTGTTTCATCGCCCATTTCAGATAATAAAATTTCACTTTGTATTAGAACAAAGATTTTGATGATTTTTCTATATTTTTTCCCAAAATTGTACTGCCAAAATAAGCTGTGTCTTAGATTCGAGGGTGTCTTAGAATCGAGGATCTACGGTATTAAAGAATTATATAAAATTTCATTAAAAATTGATAAAATACCTCAGAAAGTGTAGTTGGAACATCTTTAAGATCGGATAAAATAACATGTCTAAGTACAGGACGAGGAGGAGCAGGATAGAATTTACACCTCTTTTGTTCACAATCCTTAATCAATGGATCACCCGCATCAACTCGATCCAAAACAGTATGTACATTGCGTTCTAACCACGGTAATAGCTCTGATTCTTTCCACACATGATAACAACGTGCTATATATAATGATATTAACTGTGATAATGCTGCTGTTTGACTGAAACACAAAAATTAATTATTAAATTAATTAATTAATTATTAACAAGGAATACTGTTCTCCCCACAAGAGTACACATTAAAAAAGTTTTATTAACCCTTTATAGGACAGTACTACAGGGAAAAATATATACTATGTTGTAAAATATTAAACAAATATTAATATTGTAAATATTAATATTAATTAATAATTAATTAATTTTAAAATTAATTGTAATCAAAAAAGTGTAATCATTTTTAATAAACTAAATCTAACAATTGCTGATGTCAAAGGTAGCACACTGGTTTACAGGGAAACAATTAAAGACAAAAACAAAATTTTATCAGTAAGAACAATTAAATGAAAAGAACAGGTTTGTTCAGACGAATTGAGAAAAGCAAGATCCGACAGAATGAAAAGGTATTGGAAAGAAAAAAATGAAAAGGAAATAAACTGCCGAAGAAAAAGAACTATCCAAAGAGACTAAAGTGATCCTTTGTAGTCATAAAATAAAGGTAACATTACTGTTTGCCCATAATGGGCAGGTGGAGTGTTAAATTAATTGCACTCGATCTGTTGGTTCCAGGACTACAAAAAATAGTTCTGTTTCTTATCACATAGTCAGCCAATTATATGACTGAACTATATAAGAACAGAAGAGATAGAGGTGTAAAAGACACTAGTCAAAGTTATCTCCTCTGAGAGTAATGAATTTCACTATACAACCAGACCCTGTGGTGAATGAAATGAAGGTGTCATTTGCAGGGTGGAAAGTGAGTGCTTTTCAGAGGGCCTGGCATGCAGATAAGCATACTTTTTCAAATCAGTGAGGAAGGCATGAGCAAACCACCTCACTCCTCGTTTTTACTTAGTAAAACCTCTAGAGGTTCAAACCAGCCTTTCGGCTGTTGACCTAAACAACAACATTTCTGTGTTTTAATTGCTTTCATCACAAACCAATTGGAAAGTTACAAAGTTTAAAAGTTATTTTATATGTTTTGTAAATTTCATTAACAGTCATCTTGAATGGACTATTAACAAACATAACAATTATACATCATGAACTTGAATACACAAGGTTTTGTAATACAAAAATAAAATCATATGCGAACATTTTAATGTAGTAATGTATTTTTAACTTTTTTTGGGTTTTTCTTAACCCGTAAGCACCGCAATGATTAGAATGATACATCTAGCAACGTCCCTAGCAGTGATGTCGCCGCTTGACTTGTCTTTTTTTATCCATCTTTTATCCAAAAAATTTGAAATTTTTATGACACGTTCACAAATCATTGGCCGTTGTTTTTTTTACAAAAAACATGCAATTCGTGTACATTTTCAGCTTTGAAGCTGAAATTTCAGGCCTACATAATTTTTATTTTATTTTCTTTTAGTTGGTATTATACAAAAATGTCTAACAAACAATTTGATGTAATGTATGCGCTACAATACTGCTAAAAGCAAAGTGGGAATAACTGATGCATTCAGACTGAAGGAATGTACAAAAACCCGCATCTTTCAGCTCAGTTCATTGAACCATTCATACAGATATTACATTTTTAAAACCAACCCATAAAAGCACGCAATTTTGTGAAAAAATACATATATAACAATCGTAGTATCTTGTAGTTGAATGGCTGTAATATCTTTGAAAGGGGAATCATAAAAATAAGACAGTTTACCAACCGCAAGATGTTTCCATCTCTCTCGCAAGTCGAATTGGTCTCACCCGACCTTGCAATGATCAACCTACAGCGTAGGTCATTCCCCTCTACAATTCAAGCTTTAGAACGCAGTTATAACTACATTTTTCCATGAATTACTAGCCTCAAACAGGGTCATTAAAAAATGTTTAGACAATCAGTCAAACCACAACATTTAAACATCATTCAAAAATAAATCTTTATAATGCATCCTGCAGTTTTAAATATTTCTATTTCATATAATGAATTAATACAATAATTTCACTAACCTTCTTTTTCAACTGCGTCACCTTTATTTTAATTTTTACTTACACGTGTTTCGGTGGATCCACCATCATCAGAGTAAATAACATAAAATTGAAACTAAAAACACTATTTATTAAAAATCTATAGAAGATGCTACATCTTCAGTCACTTGTATAAAACTGATTTAAAATTAATTTATTTAAATTTATCCCTTCTCATATTTACTGTAGATAGCAGCAGCAGTCAATATCACTTCATCATTCCTAAATTTCACCTGTTCATTCAAAATGTCCTGCTTTTGCTCTTTTAAATATTTATAAATGTGGAACATCTCATATTTTTCAATTTTATTTTTATTTTCTATATTACATTGTTCTATTATATTGAAATGTTCATCTATTTTACCAAATTTATGTTTTTCTTCTTTTATATGATTGGTATAGTTAGATATAATGTAGTCACATTTCAGTGCTTTTTTATGTTCATTATACCTCACTTGAAAATTACGACTAGTCATACCAATGTAAAATTTTTTACAATCCTCATTACCACAATCTATTTTATACACACCCTTTTTATTGCTTAGTGTTTCATTTATATTATTTTTAATTATATTTGTGGACAGTAGTTTTTTATTATTACATGTGTATGCGATTTTATAAAATTTATTTAATGTTCTGTATAATTTATTGTTAATAGTTTTATTGTATTTTAATGCAATAAATGGTTTATGTTTTATTTTATTATCTAATATAAGGGTGGTTCTCAAGTTATTTTTAAATTGTAGTTTGTTTTTAATTTTATTTATTACTTTATTTATTTCTTTTTCATGATACCCATTCTTTTGTGCTATGAATTTTATTGTTCTTAATTCATTTTCTAGCAGTTTTTTATCTTTTATATAACCATATGCTCTGTGAATCATACTATGGTAAGCTGCCATTTTATGTGAGTATGGGTGGTTAGATGACTTATTTATATTTGTTACTGGTAATATACTTTTACGTAATACACCTGTTGTTATTTTACTATTACCCTTGATTAATTGTATGTCCATGAAATTTAATTTATTATTATTTTCAAGTTCCATAGTGTGGTGTAATTTATCATCAAATGTATTTAATTTTTTCAAAATAACATCCTCTTCATTTTTATATGTCTTTTCCAATATTACCAGTATGTCATCTACATATCTGTGCCACATTACTACATTATGTGTGTGTTCTATTTGATACACAGTTATTTCTTCAAAATATTGCAAATAAATCTCAGACAAAATAGAGCTTAATGGTGCTCCCATAGTAAGTCCATCTTTTTGTTTGTACATTTTTTCATTAAATTTAAAATAATTTTGTGAAGTACATTGTCTCAATAATCCTATAACTTGCTTTACTTCATCTTCATGCAATTTACGGTCTGTTAATTTATTTTTTATAATGTTTATGGTTTTGTCAATGGGTATATTTGTGTACATATCTTTGATATCAAAAGACATCATAATATGTTTGTCATTAATTTCAATTTTTTGTATTTTGTCTATTATTTCTTGAGCGTTTTTTATACTATATCGGTTATTTAATATTATATGTGTTTTTAGGTAATCGTATAAAAATTTAGATATTTTATATGTAGGCGCATTTTTATAATTAACCAGAGGTCTTATAGGTACATCCACTTTGTGTATTTTAGGAAGGCCATTAAGATTTGGTGCTTGAGGATTATTATTTATGTATTTATTTTTTATTTTTTTATCGATTATCTTATTTGATTCACTAATAATTCTTCTAAGTTGTGCATTGAATTTTTTAGTTGGATCTTTTTTAATGATCTCAAAATTATTGTTGTTCAAATATTTTTCTGTTTTTTGTATGTATTCACTTTTGTAAATTATTACAGGTACATTTACTTTATCAGCTTTTACAATTACAGCATCTTCATTTTGTAATTTTTTCTTTAAATTTTCATATTTTTTATTTATTTTTTTATTATAATTATTTAAATCTTTGTTTTTATAATTTATATTCAATATGTTACTTTTCACATTACTTCTGATTATATTATGATTTTCTACTTCAATTTTATATAAAGCAGATTCAATGTCTATTATATTGTGTTTAAGATCCTTAAGTATGTTATTTGTGCTGTAATTATGTTTTATGTGTTTTAAAATGACAGACAATAAAATAAAATTTGGCAATCCGTACATCAACAATACAAACATAAAACTTAATAAAAATGATGAAGAGATTTTGAATTTAGGCATAAAACATAATTACAGCACAAATAACATACTTAAGGATCTTAAACACAATATAATAGACATTGAATCTGCTTTATATAAAATTGAAGTAGAAAATCATAATATAATCAGAAGTAATGTGAAAAGTAACATATTGAATATAAATTATAAAAACAAAGATTTAAATAATTATAATAAAAAAATAAATAAAAAATATGAAAATTTAAAGAAAAAAATTACAAAATGAAGATGCTGTAATTGTAAAAGCTGATAAAGTAAATGTACCTGTAATAATTTACAAAAGTGAATACATACAAAAAACAGAAAAATATTTGAACAACAATAATTTTGAGATCATTAAAAAAGATCCAACTAAAAAATTCAATGCACAACTTAGAAGAATTATTAGTGAATCAAATAAGATAATCGATAAAAAAATAAAAAATAAATACATAAATAATAATCCTCAAGCACCAAATCTTAATGGCCTTCCTAAAATACACAAAGTGGATGTACCTATAAGACCTCTGGTTAATTATAAAAATGCGCCTACATATAAAATATCTAAATTTTTATACGATTACCTAAAAACACATATAATATTAAATAACCGATATAGTATAAAAAACGCTCAAGAAATAATAGACAAAATACAAAAAATTGAAATTAATGACAAACATATTATGATGTCTTTTGATATCAAAGATATGTACACAAATAATCAACATAATCACAATAATCAACATTGACAAAACCATAAACATTATAAAAAATAAATTAACAGACCGTAAATTGCATGAAGATGAAGTAAAGCAAGTTATAGGATTATTGAGACAATGTACTTCACAAAATTATTTTAAATTTAATGAAAAAATGTACAAACAAAAAGATGGACTTACTATGGGAGCACCATTAAGCTCTATTTTGTCTGAGATTTATTTGCAATATTTTGAAGAAATAACTGTGTATCAAATAGAACACACACATAATGTAGTAATGTGGCACAGATATGTAGATGACATACTGGTAATATTGGAAAAGACATATAAAAATGAAGAGGATGTTATTTTGAAAAAATTAAATACATTTGATGATAAATTACACCACACTATGGAACTTAAAAATAATAATAAATTAAATTTCATGGACATACAATTAATCAAGGGTAATAGTAAAATAACAACAGGTGTATTTCGTAAAAGTATATTACCAGTAACAAATATAAATAAGTCATCTAACCACCCATACTCACATAAAATGGCAGCTTACCATAGTATGATTCACAGAGCATATGGTTATATAAAAGATAAAAAACTGCTAGAAAATGAATTAAGAACAATAAAATTCATAGCACAAAAGAATGGGTATCATGAAAAAGAAATAAATAAAGTAATAAATAAAATTAAAAACAAACTACAATTTAAAAATAACTTGAGAACCACCCTTATATTAGATAATAAAATAAAACATAAACCATTTATTGCATTAAAATACAATAAAACTATTAACAATAAATTATACAGAACATTAAATAAATTTTATAAAATCGCATACACATGTAATAATAAAAAACTACTGTCCACAAATATAATTAAAAATAATATAAATGAAACACTAAGCAATAAAAAGGGTGTGTATAAAATAGATTGTGGTAATGAGGATTGTAAAAAATTTTACATTGGTATGACTAGTCGTAATTTTCAAGTGAGGTATAATGAACATAAAAAAGCACTGAAATGTGACTACATTATATCTAACTATACCAATCATATAAAAGAAGAAAAACATAAATTTGGTAAAATAGATGAACATTTCAATATAATAGAACAATGTAATATAGAAAATAAAAATAAAATTGAAAAATATGAGATGTTCCACATTTATAAATATTTAAAAGAGCAAAAGCAGGACATTTTGAATGAACAGGTGAAATTTAGGAATGATGAAGTGATATTGACTGCTGCTGCTATCTACAGTAAATATGAGAAGGGATAAATTTAAATAAATTAATTTTAAATCAGTTTTATACAAGTGACTGAAGATGTAGCATCTTCTATAGATTTTTAATAAATAGTGTTTTTAGTTTCAATTTTATGTTATTTACTCTGATGATGGTGGATCCACCGAAACACGTGTAAGTAAAAATTAAAATAAAGGTGACGCAGTTGAAAAAGAAGGTTAGTGAAATTATTGTATTAATTCATTATATGAAATAGAAATATTTAAACATCAATAGAAAATTTCTCACATAGGTATCGTATTTTGTTTCTGAAAAGCATAGCTCGTTCCTCGTATCATTGGCTACATTTAAACTATATATTTTACTGGGGTGCGCCTTCAATGACCTTCACCTACTGGACAGATTGTTGAATACTTACACACACATCAAAGACACGTAAATTTACGCTTAGCGCTGCAGACAGGTTAAAGTCGCATCGACAGCTTAGTCGTTACAAATTACTGTGGATTTTGGTACTAAAACAGTGAGGTTTAATGTGTTAAATTTCCAGACCGTAGCCGGGAATTGAACCCAGGACCTTTCGTTTTGTAGGCTAGTGCACTACTCACTATGCCACGAAGGTGGTCTTTTTTAAACTTTTATTTAAAGTTATATTAACTGTTTGGTCATTAATGACTAAAGTGGGACAATTTTGGTGGATTTTAATGCGCTAAGAATCTTCTAGACCCTAGCTGAATCAAACTTGATTTTTTTTAACGTCTGACTGTTTTGCAATTACTGCTAATGCAGACAGTGAGAGGGAAGATAGATGAAAATGAGTGATGAAAAAATGCCAGACCTGACTGGGAATCGAACCTGGGTGCTGGCGTAGAAGCCAGTTGTGCTAACCACTACGCCAATGAGCCGGCCAATCAAACTTGAGACCTTCCACTGATAATTCAGCATAACTCATTACTCTTAATCAAAATGCCATGAAAATCACCTAACAGAAGTTTCAAAATATGTTTAAGTAAACAAATAAATTACCTGGTTACAGCATCTTTGAAGAACGAATGTGACGAAACCCTCGGGTCAGGCTGTACACAACATTTTTCAAGTAATGGTAAAAGCACACCAGGAAACATAATTAATGCCTTTTGTAATAAATTATGAGCTAATTCAATGTCTCGACCTAATTGAAAATGAGCTACTGCGACTGAAAATGCAAAGTTCGGTAACTGAAAAGAAAAAAACAAAAATATAAATTTTATACAGATATCACAACCAAATTACATCATTTAATAACAAAATTTTTGAAATCACCAAAATATAACCAGGTGCGAAATAACAAAAAAATTTAATTTTTGAAGTTTATTTAAGTTTTATCAACAGCTAGGTTATCAGCAAGTACTTGGGTTCAAACTTTAAATAATTTTCCAAACCCTGGGCAGGATCCGAACCAAGGTTCTTCTGGTTTAAAGTGTAGCACACTAACCACTGTGCCACAAAGCAGTCATTTACATTGCTAGCTTCAACAGTTATATTCCAGGACATCAGCAGGGACAATATTATGACTATTGCCTGTTAAAACAAATAAAGAAAAGAAATTTCTGATTTTATTACAATATATAGCACTACCGAGTCCTTTAGAATTATTTTACATCAAAAATGTCTTTTGATTCTTAATATTATAGATAATGGAGTGAGCAAAGTAAGAGAAACCCAAGGGGTGGTTCAGCCACCACGAGCATAATTTTTTAAAATACAGAAAAAAGCTATTAGGTGTATGATGGGAGTCAACCACCTTACCTCATGCAGATCACTATTTTAAGAGCTGCAATAGCTCACAGTTCCTTCTTTGTACATTTTTGAAGTGATAATGTACGTAAAGAAAAATACCTTTTTACAGAATTTAGATGTTCACAACCACTACACAAGAAACAGAATCGATTATTATGTTGCTAATCACAACACTACATTATTTGAACAAAAACCAACTTATGCAGGTAGAAAATACATCAATAAATTGCCTCAAGGTTTAAAAAGTTGTGACAATTTAAGTCATTTAAAAAAAATCTATAACAATATTTGATTGATGAAACATTTTACAGTGTGCACGAATTCCTTTCTAAATAGTTTTGGTATTTAACTTCTAATTAAACAAATATTATGTACAATTTGATACAAAGGGGTTCATGTCAAGCCTACTGAGTTAAGCAGTAGCAGGAAAAAATTATTGGTAAGTGATGAATTTATCATTGTGTTTGATTTTTTTTATTTTTGATTGTGTGTAATATTTGATTCAATGGGGTTCATGACAAGCCTACTGAAGTAAGCAGTAGAAAAAACAATTTTTTGGTGGTAAGTGATGAATTTATCATTGGTGATAAACTTTCAGTTTATCGGTTTTATCTTGACATGTCCTATACTCCCTTTGGAGTCTCCTGGATGGAAAAATAATAATAATAATATTCTTGTAGTCTTACATAAATGTTATTTACCTGTGAAAGATTACGAGATACTTCCCACTCAATTGAAATCGATATCAACCACTCATATTCTTGAGCTCTAAGTGCATAAAAGTCGATTGCAAGAATTATAGCTAGTGGATCACCATCAGGATCAAGCGAAAGAAGAACTTTACAAAGTTCGAGAGCAGTTCTATAACAAGCTCGTGCACCAACAAATATTAAATGCTTAAATAAAGCAACATATAACGCCCTGAAAAAGTAAGAAAAATCATTATACACACTTTTAAATACTAGAGATAAAATTATGCTACTGATTAAATAACATAATATGAAAGTTAAGGGAAAATGAGTCAAATGATTTTCAACTGATAAACACAGATTACTATAAAAATCTGATGTGAAACACTCACATAACTTTCTCTTGCTAATGCAAATAATTAACAATAAACCTAACATTAGTAATAAAACATTACAAATAAACAAAAAACTAACCTCAATAAACATAATCTAATTTGAATCATGAGTGAAAGACACAAAAAGAAAATCAACCTTAGTTTTGCTTAAAAATATGGAAAATCACTCTTTCATGCTAAACTAGGCTCTGTAGAGAAAAATGCTCTAAATAAAAGTGAATAGATCTTTTAATTTTCTATAAATTTGGTTATATACACTTTTGTCGTAAAATGCGTACTAAGGCCGAAATCTTAAAAAAATTGGTTTTCACACAGCTAAACTAAGCGTTATACAAAAAAATGTTTGAAATAAAAGTTGTAGGATTTTAAATTGTCTACAACTTTAATTATATACATTTTTGCGCTAAAATGCATATTAATGCTGCAATCTTAAAAAAACAAATGTTTTACGTGAAAACAGCCTCACCAAGAATTTCAGTAAACATGGCACCCACCCTACCTTGTAGAGCATAAAAAGTTTAGTAAATGAGGCGATTTTTAAAAAAAATCATAGGACCAGTTTTTGAGAAAATTGAAAAAAAGTGAAAATTACACGAATAAACTACTACTTCCGGTGGACCGATTTTGATGAAAATGTTCGTGTCGGGTCCGGTAGTGGTATGTAACTTAAGTTTCAAGTTTCAAGTTCGTACGATGTTTCGTTCTTGAGATATTCTGTTCACACATACACACACACACACACACGCCCACCCGCACCCACGCGCGCGCGCGCGCACACCCACACACAGACCAATCGCTGAAAACATGTTTTTTTGGGTTCAGGGGGTTTGAAAACGTGTAGATCCGGTGAAAACTCGATTTCTAAAAATCAACATGAAAACAATACTTTCCATCCTATATATTCATATAGGCAAGAGAAAGTAAAAATGAATCCCAAGACTAATCTTACATACATATGCTTTTACAAAACATAACAATTTATACAATCATACCAATTCCAGTGCATGAACTGTCATCAGTGGCAGCTCAATGAATTTGGAGGCTCTTAACAAGTCCAGTGCATGAACTGTCATCAGTGGCAGCTCAATGAATTTGGAGGCTCTTAACAAGATGTTTCAAGGGGCCTGCCTTTTCCTTTTTCCATGACCAAATTTAGTTATACGAGATGTGGCAATTAAGTTCTGGGATTTTATCAATAAAGCATATGCAAATTAAGTTACAAGCAAAATTTTATTATCAACTTTCACAATAGTCTTCAACTCTACATAACGATTCCAACGTTACTCTCATGATTGGAAGGACCCTTAATAATCCTCCAAAGTTACTCCATTCAGCACCACAGTTACAGCTTCTTTGACCTTCTGTACGCCGCAATGATGAGTTCCACTGAGGTGCGACTTTATCTTGGGGAATAAGAAGTTGCATGGGGTAATATCGGGGGTATAAGGTGGTTGTGGCAACATTGGAATACCTTTTTTCGCTAAAAACTATTCCACAATAAACCACGAATGGGCCGGCGCATTGTCGTGGTGCAAGATCGGACTGTACACGAAAAATGCGATCTCGCAGCTACTCCAGAACGCCAACATAGAACTGTATGCCCAGCAGGAACATATTCACAATGAATGATGTCGCAGATATAAAAAAAAACAATCAACATTGCCTTCAATTGCGACTTTGACTACCCACTGCTGACTTTGTTTATGGGTCTAGGGGCATATTGAAATATCTCATTCAGTGACTACCCAACTCATCCAATCTCTGCAATCGCCTTGAATGCAGGACAACAAATCTTCACTAACCTTGCTTATAATGTGAGTCACTCATTTTCACACCACTAAAAAAATTACTTTCGAAAAACACACGTAAAACACAAACCTAACGTGCTATCGATTTTAAACTTTAACCGCAACAAATAGAAGGTCTCCTATTTCCGGTCATAAGTTTACGAACAATGAGTGTTGCCAATTTCCAAGTTATAAAAAAATTCCCGGAACTTAATTGCCACACCTGTAGGCCACCAATTTTTATATTTAACATTAAAAAATGTATTTTCGGCAGCAATACTACAAACACCTAAAACATTTTCTCAAAAAGTCTTTTGGGGCTTTTGGTAGATACTAGCACGAAATGGTTGAGACCAAAAATGTTAACTATGAAAGAAATTTGAATAACTAAAAATTTAGTTATATTATTGAAACACCATCTTGTTTGAAAAAAAATTGTACAACTTTAAACTTACCTATTTTCTTCTCTACGATAATCAAGTCTACAATTTCCAGTTGCAAAATTGAAAGAAGGATGGAATGCACATTCTAAACAATATAAAGCTCTTTCAACCAACTCAGCAGCCATTGCCACATTTTCACTCAGCCGACAAAGTTCAGATAGTTGCAATAAAGCATCAACATGGTAAGGATGCGTGTTAATAATTGCCTGAAACACATTTAATATAACTTTGAATTAATTTAACTACAGTAATTTTTCACAATTATATTGTAAATTCAAAAGGACATCCCAAACACAATTTTTATACCTGGTATAACTGTTCAAATGTGTATCACGATTATAATCATAAGTTACACTAATCCATCCATCTTTTGAAACAACACAATCTGATGTATTATTCCCAGTGGTACGTAACTTTCGTATTTACAAAATAGATGCGAATGAAGACAAAATTTGCCAATATAATACCCTACTATAAACACAATTTTAAAATTTTTAATAAATTTCCGCAAAATCTCGATAATTAAAATTTTTTAAGACAATTTGAAAGGGTCAGACTATCTGTTTGTGGAGTAAATTAGAAGATTTAAAGTCTTCTCGTCAATGTGAAGGTTCTTGGTTAAAAAACAAAAAGCATTTTGTCAAATGAAAATGTCGAATTCCATCTAGAGCACAGCATTTTGTTGAAGACAACAGCACAAAAGAGTTTAGATAAATTGTCAGCACACTTGAGATTCTGCCCATAACGGACAGGTCGAGTGTCAAATTATTTACACTCACTCTGTTCGTTGCAGGGCTAAAATAAATAGTTCTGTTTCTTATCACATGGTCAGCCAATTAAATGACTGAATCATTTAAGAACAGAAGAGGTAGAGGTGTATAAGACACTAATCAGAGTTATCTCCTCTGAAAGTAATGAATTTCATTATACAGCCAGACCCTGTGGTGAATAAAGTGAAGGTGTCATTTGCAGAGTGGAAAATATGTGCTTTTCAGAGAGCCCGGCATGCTGATAAGCGTACTTTTCCACTCAGTGAGGAAGGCAATGGTAAACCACCTCACTCCTCGTTTTACTTAGTAAAACCTCTACAGGTTCAAACCAGCCTTTTGGCTGATGACCTAAACAACAACAACACTCGAGATCAAACCAGACAAATGAAGCTTACCAGCACATTTGCAAATTATTTTTCCATCGTGCAGCTCTCCAAGCTGCTCTCTAAAATGCCACTTTTCAAACGCAAACCACAGGATGATTCTTGGATGGATATACTCATTTTCATAGACAACTACTTAAAGTTATTAACCAAGAAGCTCCTATTAATGTCATACAGATTCTAGTAGCAAAAAAATAATGCTACTCTAGCTTTGCACAGGCAGCTATTCAAAGCCTCTTTACTCCAGTCAACAGTGTAGATGCTAAGAGATATTTAAGTATCTACATAACATAGTTATAAATGACCAAAGGCAAAAGCTAAAGGGAGAAAATGTAGAGACATCTACAATGTTACATTTTAATTAAATATATGTTTTTTGGGTTCAGGGGGTCTGAAAACGTGTAGATTCGGTGAAAACTTGATTTCTAAAAATTGACATGAAAACAATACTTTCCTTCCTATATATTCATATAGGCAAAAGAAAGTAAAAAGTAATCTGTTAATTAGTTAATGGCAATTGGTTGATAGCCGAGTGTGATGTGACGGCAACCAAAAATTTTCCCCGTGCAAAAAAAATCATTCCAGGAGTGCCAAAAGAAGTAGTCACTTTGATTCAATAAATTATAACAGGACAAATTGATTTTTAACAATACTGGTGAACAGTTTACAAATTTAAAAACAAATTGACTTTAATGCAGAAGAATTATGTAGTCAACATAGTTAAGAAAAAGATCCAGAAAACTTAAAATGGTTTCACACTCAGGACAGCCAGAAAAAACCAACAACTGGATACGTAGTGTTAACTTCTATTAACAATACATTAATACTCCCAAAAATCCAGATGTCCCAAGTTCAATTCTCTTTCATATTTATATATTTTCATCCCTCATTGTCACTTGTCCCTTCTTAGAACCTGCAGAGAACTTACTAACATTAACATTAGAAAAGAAAACATAACATGTGATAACAACTTAAAAATAAAAAATTATGTAAATTAACGATAACAGTTTTAATCAACACGAACTTACAACAATATTATCTGGATTAAGGCTTTCAACAGCGTCCAAAAATTTCATCTGTATTTGCTGATAATTAACACTGTGTTCATAAGCAAAGTACATGCCATTAGTTCCCTCAACTATTGACATGGTCAGTCCTGAAAAAACAAAAATATATAAAGAATTTAATTTACAATATAATATTAATAATACAATAACAATATGTAGTATAACTTAACTGCTCATATTGAGACGAAAACTATGATAAAAAAACAATGGTAATGTGCAAAGGATCCTCGACTTAATTCAACTTATTTGCTTTCAACTAAAAACTACAACAAAAAATCCCTTTCAAAAAAAATAACCCAACATCATCATAATACAGAAACTGTGGGCCACCAGATTAAAAAATATGAAGCAAATACGGGAATTAAGAAGCAGCATCAAGCTAACTCCGTCCCTCGAAAACCCAATAAGCATGGAATGACTTAAGTTCTCCTACTGGGAGGAAAACTACGATAAAAAAACAATATCCAAAGACTTCGACTTACTCCAATTTTACTTACCAATTTATCTGCTTTGAACTAATCTGGACTAATGTAAAAACAATTATGAAGATACAGATCAATTAAAATATTAAAAGAAAAAGTCCTTTCATGAGACAACACATCTCATGGCTGGTGGCAATTTTTAAAAAAGTTTAACTTTGACAAAAACCATTAATGATTTCTGTATCTACTCTTTTAAAAGGAATCGAATGACTATATTTTTGTTTCCAAATTTTGAATTTGATTTCTTGACTTCCAGTTGATATCAGAACTTCAAACCCAATTATTTCTGTATGTACTCTTTAAAAGGAATCGAATAACACTATTTTTTTGTTTCCAAATTCCGACTGATTTCTTGACTTCCAGTTTTGGGCCACTTCTGGTTAAAACTGGAACTACAAACTCAATTTAGACCCACTGACTTTTTGTGTAGATTACAAATCCGAAAACCATTTGTTGCTATTTCTCGTATAGTTTCTGACATTTGAGTGTGACGGACGGACAAAACAAAATTATAGATGACAATTTTAAAAATTGCCACAAATTACTGATAACTTAGATGTTTCAAAATTATTATTCTTTCACTTGACACAGAAATAAATGATATTCTTTGTATATCAAGCTTAATTAATGTTACATATTATTTTAAAACCTTAAAGAATACTTACCAGGTTTACCGATACAAGGCCAATTATCTTTTGCAGAAATTAACCAAGTGGATTTTAAGTGCCCTCTGTTACGCATTCTTCTTTTACTGCAAAAGTAAAACAAAACATAAAAATCTGGTGTGAAACACTCACACAACTTTCTCTTGCCAATGCAAATAATTAATAATAAACCTAACATTATTAATAAAATATTAGAAATAAACAAAACACTAACCTCAACAAACATAACCTTATTTTAATCATGAGTGAATGATGCAAAAATGACAATCGAACTCAGTTTGGCTTCAAAATACGGAAAATCACGCTTTCACGCTAAACTAGGCTCTGTAGAGACAAATGCTTTAAACAAAAGTTGTAGATCTTTTAATTTTCTATAAATTTAATTATATACACTTTTGTGGTAAAATGCATACTAAGGCCGAAATGTTTAAAAAATCAATTTTTCTCACGTTTTCGTGAGAAAAAAACAGAAAATTGCAAATTACCGCTAAACTAAGCGTTATACAAAAAAATGTTTGATGTAAAAGTTGTAGAATTTTAAATTCTCTACAACTTTTGTTACATAATGTTTTGCGCTAAAATGCATATTAAAGCCGCAATCTTAAAAAGAAAATGTTTTTACGTAAAAACAGCCTCACGCAGAATTTCAGCAAACATGGCGCCTACCCTATCTTGTAGAGCATAAAAAATGTAGTAAACCAGGCGATTTTAAAAAAAATCGTAGGACCAGTTTTTGAGAAAATCGCAAAAAAGTGAAAAATTATACGAATAAACTACTACTTCCGGTTGACCGATTTTGATGAAAATGTTCGTGTCGGGTCCGGTAGTGGTATGTAACTTAAGTTTTAAGTTTCAAGTTCGTACGATGTTCCGTTCTTGAGATATTCTGTTCACACACAGACACACAGACCAATCGCTAAAAACATGTTTTTTGGGTTCAGGGGTCTGAAAACGTATAGATCCGGTGAAAACTCGATTTCGAAAAATCGACATGAAAACAATACTTTCCTTCCTATATATTCATATAGGCAAGAGAAAGTAAAAATTTTAATACGTTAATATTTTGGTACATACATACAGACTTTAGAGTTTAATACTCTTCAAGTACTCATAAAATAAGCCAGTTGTTGAAAATCTATTACCTGCTCTTCATTTAATGTTCATTTACATTAAATTTACTTACTAGTTTACCATGGGAGGACTGAGGAGACATCAACTAATGCAATAATAGTTTTTTAGAGGTACTACCTCTATGTTGATCATCCTCTATTTTGGAGCTTGACGTTTTCAGATTTTCTTACCTTTACACCTTCAAAACGGTTTTTTTTGGCAAATTTTTATTAGCAAAATGTTACAGATACTTATAGCATCACGGTTTTTTTTAAATTTTAGATCGGGTCCAATAGGGGTTGCTACCCCTATCCAAAAATTATGAAATTTCTAAATTTTCAGAATACAAAATATATTTTAACGGCATGTTTTTGACGTTAACAGTTAAATTTGGTTACGGGAAAACTTTCAGGTTCAATCCCCTTATCTTTGTTAGCGGGTAGTATTTTTTACCTCCTGAACGGTGCTTCGTAGAGAAAAAGTGTACACAATCTTTATTGTGCCTCTCCCAAAGTACTTCAAGGCCATGTAGCTTACGTTGCCCTTAATCTACCTGTTTGCTGAGAAAACTCAAAACACTGGCATTTCGGCTTTTCGGGCTTGCCGTTTTTATGTTTTTCTTTCTTTACACCTTCACAACGGTTTTTTCGCAAATGTTTGTTGACAATTTATTTACATCAGGGTCCTATGGTGATTGCTACTCCAAAAAAATTTAAAAAATTTTCTGAATACAAATAATCTTTTAACGGCATGTTATTTAGTGTAGGAAATTACATAAAAATTTGGTAACCCGAAAATTTTCAGGTCGCATGAGAAAACGAAAAACTCAAAGTATCATACATTCAAACCTCAACATTAAAAGTTGAAATTTTGAAATTTTAAACATTAACTTTCATATCTTAAAATACCAAAATAAATTGTGACCACCCAACCCCTTTGGGGGCCGGAACTTCACCTTGTATCAAATGGTTCTGATCCACTTAAGAATTCTGATCCATCTACCCCTTTGAGGCCGAGACACGTACGCTGCTGGAGTGGCGAGTAATAATAATATTAACTATAAAGGGCATAAAATATTAACGTACATTTATTTGTCCAATTATCCAAATTCCTGATTATCTGAATCCAAGATTGTTTAAATTAATTCAGATACTTGAAAGTTCTACTGTATTATTTTTTTTAAAAAACAATGAATTTTAAACAGTTTGTACATACCTTTGTTCACATTGAGCAATCTTATGACCGAAAATTCGTTTTAATTCATTATTAGGATTTAAATATCGGTTTTCAACAGATAAGACACTCTTTCTATGTATTACAGCATGACTGTCATCTTGAACTAAACAACCTCCGACAGACTTTCCTAGTATTTCATTCACCTCTCTGACTGATCGTTCTACTTCATCCTGTCAAACAAAATTTACAAGAAATTTATTTTAGATGTTTTGATAAAAAGTAGTTTTCAAAGTGTACATTATAGAAGTCACAAGGAGTAGGAGATGTGCATGAACATTTTCAATGCTTCAAATTTCCTTACAAATTATTTGTAACATGTTAATTTATACAAGATAATTTACAAACCGGTTTTTAATTACTGCTATAGAATTTATTGAAAAACATAGCAATTTTTCATGTAGTGCATTGAAAAGCGTCCTCCAATATTATTATTTATAATTTTGTTAAACTTTCTCTTGTTAAGAATTATATAACAAAAAAAAAAAAACAATGTCATGACAAACTGTTGAAAATGTGCATGTATTGATGTATTTATACTTTTTATTTACCTTCCTATATTATTCATATAGACAAGAGAAAGTAAAAATACAATGAAATAAATATAAATTAATTTATTTTTGTTATGGTCTGTATCTTATAAAGATGACAAAACACAAAATTTAATAAAAAAAAATATATAGTTTTGTGCCAGTAGATCCGTACAATAAAAAAAAAAACATTATTATAAATACAAAGTTTATTCTTGGAAAATCATAGCTTTTGATCTACAAGCACACAAATTTAAATTCCACCACAGGGAAACATGGCAGTTTTCCAAATTTAAATCTTCATTTCAACTTAACAACTTAAGGTTAATTTACTTGTATACAACAAAACTCTCATTTAGGTCAGACTACTGTCACCACTTGATGCATTACTTCCTGATGAAGCTATAAAATATTATTATTACAAAAAAATAAAACGCTGAAAATTGGACTTATGGATAAAATTGTCAAATTGAAGGAACTTTATATAAGAAACTTACTAATCACACTGTAATTTATTCAATATTCAGTACTGATTAAATGTACATGGTAGTCACCAATATAATTTTATTAGTAAATAAAGCTACTTAAACTAGTGGCAACAATAGTCTGCCCTTTAATGTGGATCTGATTAGAAAATCTGAAAAGTCCAAAATCAGATTAAGTTGTTGCCACCAGCTTTTAGTAGCGCAGTCTGTAGAGCTTATAGGACAGGCCGGGCATCCGGCGGCGTAGTTCAAAAGATGCCAGATGCTTATAGCGAAGGGGTGGAGGTCGTCTTTACCACTGCCTAAATGATTAGGAGCAGTCGCCGACGCAGCGCACACCTTTTACCGCTGCCTCCGAAGAGGAGCAGTCGCCGGTGAAGCGAAGCGGGGTCGTCTGTACCGCTGCCTAATCAAATAGGAGCAGTCGCCAACGCAGCGAGCACCTTTTACCGCTGCCTCCGAAGAGGAGCAGTCACCGGTGAAGCGAGGGGCAGGGAAGGGAGGTGAAGTAGCAGAAAGAAATACTCAATGTAGTGTGTTAAATCTTCTCCATATCGACCCTCTCATATGAGCGGATCGCTACTGACTGTTCACCTTCTCAACTCTTGCATTCACCAGTGCGTAGATACATATGTTGCCACTTGGCACGTGCACTGCGAGAGGTGTGACCGCTGCGCTATCTATCGGCAGCAGCAACTCCATCACAGCGCCAACAGTGTGCAAAATATGAACTACGGACCCGTGTAAAAGTATTACAGTATCAAAGTATTACGTCATTATGTATTTTCATTTGTTAGCCAACCAAAGTTGGAATAGGTCACATCAAACAACAAACACACAAAGATACAAACACAAACGAACGATGTGGTCATTTAAATATTCATTGATTAAATAATACGCTTTTTCCGTTATTAATATTCTCATTTTTTCTTAAAGTCGTTATAATTTAATTTTTCAAGGGATTCAGAAAGCCTATTAAAAAAATGTATCGATATTATTTTGGAGTTATTTTAGCACTTGCTCAGCCTACTAAAAGGCACAACCAGATCATCCCTGCAACGAGTATTGTAGCCATTAATATCTGAAATTACTTCATATTTATTTAAATTCTTTTTGACCGAAAGTATGTTCATAAATATGTATAAGCAAATAACTGTTACAATGCCATATTTTCTAAAAATTTTCTTACAGTGCTCTACCAGATATGTGTTGTCTATTATACTGAGGTACACTGAAAGATTTCCTCTAAAGTTTTAAAAGTATACGGTAAAATTTTTGAATAATGCTGAGTTTGACAGTATCTAATAATTAATATTATAAACTCTACATAATTTAATCTGTCGCTCCTCCACATACTATATCACAGCCCCCAAACACAGGCTATCACAACATATTCTTCCCTACTCCTCATCAGATGGCCAAGGCCAATTGTGTAATGGTCAGTGCAACTGGTCTGGTTGGAATATCAGTCCAATATCTTACGATCTTCAAACAGGACATCTGACATATGCTGATACCGTCAACCTTCAATTTTATCTTTTAACATAAGCTAGAGGAGTTAGTAACTATCACCCCGAGAATATGTTTCAAACATTAGTATGTATGTGTACATGATTGTGAAAATGTTTATCACAATATGATGTATTTCTTTACACATGTGTGTTAATAGGTCCCAATAAGGTACATAAATAAACAAACTCAAGAATTCAGACATTTAGAAAATTCAGACAAGGTCACAAGTTAGTTTGATTTATTCTACCACATAAGATTTTTTTTTTTTTAATTCCTAATATGTGTACGTTGCAATCTGTTCAATTCAGAACAATAAGCAACCCCATGACCCAATGAGATGAGGATGATGTGCATGACGTGTAGTCTTGTACAGACCCAGGTCGACCACTCCTGAGAGAGTAAGGTTAATTGAACCCCAACCATTAAAGTACACCGGCAACCACTGTCTAGTATTCAAATCCGTATAAAAGTAACTACCTTTACTAGGATTTGAACCAGAAACTTTCATCTCCAAAAATCAGCTGTTAAACAACATAAGATTACTGTAAAAAAAACTCATGTTACAACACGAGTGGCCACTGATATGAACAAGCATCAATACATACAAGATACTTTCATGCTATAGCAAACACAATTATTACATTAACCATCGAATTAGCTGATTCAAGAAGATGGTAGTAAACATAATTCATATATGAATTAAGGAAATATAATAAAGGGTGATTCAAAAAGAGCGCCGGTTTTTAAACGGCTGGTAAATTTTTGTTTATCGGTTGGCAACATTGTTTGAGCTCATTTCTATTTTGGAGAACATTCCGATTGACGATTCAGTTGTAGTTTCTCTTGTTCGCAGGGTAGTACTCTCGCAGTCTGTGTCTAACCATGGAGAAGTTTACTATTGCGCAACGAGTGTTAATCGTCAAAACATTTTACCAGAGTGGAGAGAGTTATGCGGCTACTGTCAGGCGACTTCGCGGTACTCTAGGACGTAATGAAGCACCGAATGAATCAACAGTTCGCAGGCTCATGAAAAATGTTTTTGAGACGGGTTCAACAGTCGACCTTAAAAGTTCGGGACGTCGTCGTTCTGGCCAAACTGAGCAGAACGTTGCGTTGGTTCGTGACAGTGTGGCTGTTAGCCCAGCAAAATCAATACGTCGCCGTTCTCAACAATTGGGTTTACGATGTTCTTCTGTACGGAGAATTCTTCGGTACGATCTCCAATATCACCCGTATAAAATTCAGTTGCTGCACGAGAAACAATGTTGTTGCTTCGTGAACGGTTCCAGGATCGCATCATTTCTCGTAATTCCGACCATCAATGGCCACCAAGGTCGTGTGACTTGACGCCTTGTGACTTTCATCTTTGGGGTCATCTGAAGTCATTGGTGTATGCCAATAAACCCCGAAACATCAATGACTTGAAGGAGGACGGGTTATCGGGCAAATGGAAGTCGAAACTTGTCGTGCAGTAATATCCAATTTCATGGACAGGGTTGATGCGTGCCAGCGCAGTAGAGGAGGACACATGCATGACATCATTTCTCATACATGAAATCGGAAGGTAAGATGAACTTGTTGATGTATTTATTTTCAGTTTTTCAATAAAATAAATCTCTTAATTTGATATATCAAAACCGGCGCTCTTTTTGAATCACCCTATACATTAAGTTATTTCATAGACAGCATGGGTTTAATTAACAAAGTAAATAACTGAAACAATAAATTAAATTTTTTAACATTGATAATGTGATTGTCACTCAATCTGTTCGTTGGAGGGCTAAAATAAATAGTTCTGTTTCTTATCATATGGTCACCATATTAAATGACTGAATCATTTAAGAACAAAAGAAGTAGAGGTGTAAAAGATACTAATCAGAGTTATCTCCTCTGAAAGTAATGAATTTCATTATACAGCCAGACCCTGTGTGGTGAATGAAGTGAAGGTGTCATTTGCAGAGTGGGAAATATGTGCTTTTCAGAGGGCTCGGCAAGCTGATAAGCGTACTTTTCCACTCAGTGAGGAAGGCGATGGTAAACCATCTCATTCCTCGTTTTACTTAGTAAAATGTCTATAGGTTCAAACCAGCCTTTCAGCTGATTACCTAAATAACAACACAACGAATGTGATTGTACTTTTTCCTTAATCTGTTGAATTCAGCTCGCCATAGTAACATTTTGCATTAATACAAGGGGCGTTCAAAAAGTTCCTGGAATTGCCTTGCCATTGCCAAATGAGCAAAATGAAGGCAAACTAGCAATATAATTGTGTGCACACTCTTATTTAAACATGTTTGGATGGTGTGTGGTGATATCAATGGTCCATGCAACATGGATATGAATGGTTGTCAGTCAACAAAAAGTTGAAATTGGTGTCTGCATCACGATAACGCGTCAAACCATACAATACATGTTGATTCTATTTTATATAATGAATTTATATTATATATTTTTTCACTAACCTTCTTTTTAAACTGTCAAATTTTTATTTTTACTTACACGTGTTTCGGTGGATCCACCATCATCAGAGTAAATAACATATAATTGAAACTAAAAACTTTATTTATTAAAAATCTATAGAAGATGATATATCTTCTGAAGATGTTGTTATTTATGTATGTTATTTACTCTGATGATGGTGGATCCACCGAAACATGTGTAAGTAAAAATAAAAATTTGACGCAGTGTAAAAAGAAGGTTAATGAAATTTATTATATAAATTCATTATATAAAATAGAATTAATTTCAAACTGCAGGATGCATTATAAAGAATTATTTTTGAATACATGTTGAGCAGAAATTCCTCGCTGAGAAAGGCATTCATGTCGTCCCTCAACCACCGTACTATCCAGATCTCGCTCCAAGCAACTATTGGCTATTCCTTACTCTGAAAATGGGCCTCAAAGGGAAACGTTTTCCAATCTTGGAGTGCATCGAATCAAATGTGACGACTCAGCTCTAACAGATTCCAAAAGAAGCCTTATACCACTTCTTCCAACAATGGTAGAATCAATGGAGCAAGTGTGTGTGTGTGTGTGTGTGTGTGTGTGTGTGTGTCCGCATGCAAAGGTCCTTCTTCGAAGGTGATTAGGTAAGCATTGCCGTCGATCATAACATTAGCACACTGAACCACCAATCCGGGAACTTTTTGAATGCCCTTCGTATACATCACAACAATAAAAAAAACATAAAATCTTAATTCACCAATTGTTACAATAACAGTTGAAATTACCGACCTCTATGTTATCTTCACTACTTCTGGCATTGTTCGGTACTTTTCCTGGTTTCTTCTTCTTCTTCTTTTTCTTCCTACGTGCAGCATCACGGTTATCATTAGTTGCGCCATCATAAGCATTTAAAGAACCAGTTGTTTCATGATCATCATCTTCCTTAACTTCAGACTCAGAATGCGACTGCTGATTTAGCTGTAACAAGAACAAAAACAGTTTTGTCTTAGTTTATTATTATAAATTTTGTATCCCATGATTATTACTGTGGGTGACAGAATTATATCTGTGAATTATAATAAGTTAAACATTTTCAGATACTAGCCGAACTAAAAATGAGACCATATGCTTAGCAGTCTGGCATGCAACCGAAAACAATTTAATTTGGAGTAATTAAAAAAAATTGAAATCAGTTTATGAATTCGCAATTGAAATAAATCATGGACGTTACCTTAATAGCATTTTATTTGCAGATGATGAAGTTTTAATAGCCAAGTCAGAAGAGAATTTCCAGAATCTATACAGTTCGTATAACCAATGCATGATGTTTAGGTCATCAGCCAAAAAACTGATTTAAACCTTGAGAGGCTTTATTAAGTAAAACAAGGAGTGAGGTGATTCACATTTGCCTTCCTCACTCAGTGGAAAAGTATGCTTATCAACATTCTATGTCCTCTGAAAAGCATCTAATTTCCCCACGCTAATCATTTCTATTTTCTACGCCGGGGTCCGGGTTCGATTCATGGTCAGGTCTGGCATTTTTTCATTGCTCATTTTCATTATCATCATTATCCAATGTCTGCATTAGCAGAAATTGCAAAACAATTAGACGTAAAACGAAAAAAAAAATTACTTTCCCCACCCTGCAAATGACAACTTTACTTCATTCACCACAGGGTCTTGCTGTATAATGAAATTCACTACTCTCATTAGAGATAACTAACTAGTGTCTTTTACACCTCTACCTCTTCTGTTCTTGAATGCTTCAGTCATATAATTGGCTGATCATGTGACAAGAAAACAGAACTGTATTTTGTAGCCCTGGCACTATCAGATCGAGTGCAAATAACTTCACATTCCACTTGCCTGTTATGGGCAAAACCAATGCTTATCTAGCACAAAAACTAAATTAATGGCTTTTGTAGGAAGGGACCAGTAAGATCCAAGATTGTAATTAATAACTGTCTTATTGAGCAGGTCAGAACATTCAATTACTTGAGCAACCTGGTTTTGGCAGAGAGCTTTATGTTGAGAAAAAATACATTGTTTCCAGAAAACTTGTGGAATAATTACAAATACATTAAGGGACAGAACTTACAAACATACTTTGATGGGATTTTATGATGTAATGCAGTTGTGACACATTTGTATCGCAGTGAAACTTGGGCACTTGCAGAGAAAAAAAAACAAATTTTAAGCAGCACAGATATGTTTTCCACGAAGGGTCAAGGGTTGTATGATGGAGGACTGAATTCAAAATTGCAATACAAGAAAAGAGTTGTATACAGTATTGGAAATGAGAGGATGTTATCACAATAAAAGGATGGATTATCTTCAAGGAACGAAGGGAAAATATTAAAAAATGGGTTTTGAAATACAAGCCTCAGAGGTAGACAAGCTTGGGAAGACCTCTGCAATGCTAAGAATAATTTATTTAATTTACACAGCTTTGTGATTATAAAAAAGTATTCTGATGTTTAAACCGGCTAAGTGGTCTATGTAATTAGAGGAGAAGAAGAAAATGAGTAATTAAAAAAAATTAATTTATATTGTATTGTCTTTTAAGGTTAAAACTCGATCACTCAATTTTATAACTATGCCGAAAAATGTGGAATGAACCACAAGTTTCTATATAACAATGGCTTGTAGGAGAAACTAATATGTTCTGTAAAAAAAATAGGAGTAGTTTGGAATTCTTTTCGCGCATCTCATAGTTCAATAACGGCCGTCAAGACGTTAACTACACTTTGCTAATATTGCTGTTATTTGACATACAAGTTTAATTTATAATTTTGACTCAATGCAATATCTTTGAATTTTTTATTTCTTACATTAAATCCTGACTGTCCATGATTTTTCCGTAAATAGTACAACTGACTTGATTTGTTTATTTATCAATAAGATAACCTAAACATGACAACAAATATTTAAAAAAATTCTTATACTTTCACAGGAATAACAATATATAAATGTATACATGTATAATTTTTCTATGATAGGCAGGTAGAGTGTTAAATTAATTGCACTCGATCTGTTGGTTCCAGGGCTACAAAAAATAGTTCTGTTTCTTATCACATAGTCAGCCAATTATATGACTGAATTATTTAAGAACAGAAGAGGTAAAGGTGTACAAGACACTCGTCAGAGTTGTCTCCTCTGAAAATAATGAATTTCACTATACAGCCAGACCCTGTGGTGGTTTTCGGAGGGCCTGGCATGCTGATAAGCATACTCTTTCAACTCAGTGATGAAGGCAATAGTAAACCACCTCACTCTTTGTTTTTACTTAGTAAAACCTCTAGAGGTTCACACCAGCCTTTTGGCTGTTGACCTAAACAACAACACATGTATAATATAAAATATTGAAAAAGTTTAAACAAATAATCAGCAGAATTTAAAAAAATTGTGATTACTAGATAAGTTGGCAACAATGCTTGCCATGAAAGGTACGTTTTTATTTTTTATTGGATACTTGATAAAGAAAATATTATGTAGGCTATTACGATATAAAGAGATCTATTTACAGGTTCCAAGAAATTTTGCCAAAATAAAAATTAATCGCCAATAAAATTAATAAATTTTTTCTAAGATATGAGAGTACGTAGTTTAAAGAAATAACAAAGCAACTATACATTCCAGCAAGCCTTACCTTAGCCCACTTAATACAGGCTAATTAATTACAATTAACTATACAATAGTTATCAAGTCAAATGCAATTAAGAATTCAATCGATAATCTTAATCAAATAACATTTTTATCTTTCCCTACATAAAATATAAATTCATACAGTTTAAATTACAGATAAATTATCAATTATTAGTCAAGCACATAGCAAATAACCTATTATACTGTCACTTTCCATAAAATAGCTCATTAATAAAAGCCTGTAATATTATAACTAATTTATAGGTTTATTAATATACAGCGTAACATTTTAAAACAAATCCGACTACAGGCATGGAAAATTACAATGTCCAATAAACAAAATGTAATTTCTAGCAGATTCCATAGTAGATGGCTACATTCAGATTGTGCAGAAGATTTTACATTCAGAATGTGTAGAAGGTTCTACATTCAACTACAAACTTAAGATGATTCTGAACGCTGTCTTAAAAATGTCGAGTGTAAGCCCTACGATGATCGACATATTAGTCCCGCATACTGACCTTACGAGCAAGATTTATTTCAATTTGTCTTAAAAGCATCCTTGAACCTGAGTCTTCCCCGATTTGTTGATTTGACAATCGCGACTTGTAAAGTCACGGGTAAGCACAATAATTTTGTTTTGTTTTACGTCTGACTGTTCTGCAATTTCTGCTAATGCAGACTGTGGATAATAATGATAATGAAAATGAGTGATGAAAAAATGCCAGACCTGACCGGGAATCAAACCTGGGACTCTGACATAGAAGCCAGTTGCGCTAACCACTACGCTAACGGGCCGGCCCGATAGAAAACTAAAGTCCCTTATAGACAAATAAAACTGCAATTAGCCTAGACTGTTTACCAACAGTAATTATTTTGCACAATAACTCGCAATCAGCTGGAGGAAGTAATAAAGAACACTTCCAACTGGCTTAGGTTAGAATATCTTATGTATAGAACAAACTCTCACCTGATTAAAAAAGTTAATAGGTCCTTTCTGATTATCTTGTTATACGTCATTAACTACAATATAAATAAATTAAATTAAATTAATTGAAATGTGTACACATTAATTAATTTACATTACAACCGATGATGGATACATGATAATCAGAAAGGACCTATTAACTTTTTTAATCAAGTGAGAGTCATTTAGTGTGTATTTGGTGGTTTTATCTATATTACATAATTCTACCCAGATTAAAAGTTTTAATCTAAATGACTGAATGGAAACACCGTTCTGAATTTTAATTGTTAATTTTAATAATATGCTCAACAGAAGGAAGTACCACCGAAACAAGCGTAAGTTTTGTAAACTTAAAATCCAACCAAAGGTAAGGTGATAAATTTAATTTATACTGTAATTTATATTGATGGTTGGCGGCAGGATGCATTTCAAAAATATATTTATACATAATTCTAAACGATATACGAGAAAATGTTAAATAAAATTATATAACACATTGTAAACACATTTGCAACTGGCACATAAACATGAGACTTAATACCATTACAACCATACTGTAAAAAAACATGTTAAATATTAACAACAGAGTGTAACACATGCCAAGAAATATTTATAATAAATTGAACATGTTTAAATGGTGATGCTACTCAACAGACTTTAAGGATATGTTGATAATGTTCTGAAAGTCTGTGCATTCTTGGTAGCAAGCATGCTGACGTCCCTAAACGTAAATGTTCATAAAAGGATTAATACAATAGTTACTAGCTTATACTTACCCAGATCACAAATAACCAAGAAGGTAAAATGATATTAAATTAAAAAATGACATTTCTATGTAGTAACTACAAGTTCGGGAACAAATTTTGAAAAATTTAGATTAATGATATAAAAGCAGTAAAACTTAAAACCCTCACTGCATACAATTTATACAAAATGGATGAGGCAGTGCTGTAACTGTCATCACAGAACATTATTTAAAAAGTAGATTTCCTTAAATCGCACTTGCATTACAAAAAACAGATAAAATTCAACCTTGGTCTCAAAAATAGATTTATGTTCATAAAACAAAACAAAAATTTAGCCTATACTTTGAGAAATGAAAAAATCTCAAGCTAGATGGCTCAGGGGCACCATGTATGTCTACAGTTGAGCCGTTCTTAGTTTGCTCCTAGTGTCAACCAACAAAAGCCACCTACTACAGGGTGCACGCTAGAGTCTGCGACTTTACGGATGTCGTATTCCTATTAAGTTAACTATTTTTTAAATTATAGGTACTTAAAGTACTAAAAACATCAGTCATGATATGATGTAGGCCTAACAATTTCATTAATAAAGATATTTTTAAAAGTATTTTGGGGTAAAGTAAACTGGACGAGGCCATCTACCTGAGGGACTGGAGGTTTAAGAAAATCGGATTTTTATTAGTGTAGAAAGGGTCGCCTATTGTGTTTTATTACTGGTGAAAGGGTTGCCTGTTGTTATGATCCGATGGACTCGTCTAGTTGCCTAAAGGCACTTTTAAAGTTAACCTATTTTAAACCTATGCCATGCAAATGAACACCAGATAATGTACTTAATGTACATAAATATTATATAACATAATTAAAATCTATTTTAAATTAACAAATGAAACTTACAAAGTAAAAATATAAAAAGTGCAGTATTGCAACAAGAGAGATGTTATTTCTTGAGTTCTTTGTTTTCACAATTCATGCAGCCGCTTATATATTGCTTATAATATTGAAAATTATTAGTTTTTTCACAATAACCTCCTCATTTACCAAAAGCGGCCACAGAATGTAGCCTTGTCTTCTTTTATTTTGTTTTTATAATTTTGTAGTTTTTTATTTTTTGTTATATTTTATTTTTTTTGTTACATGCTATTTACTATAAATATTACTGGGGGAAAAAATAATTGATGGCTTGATAAAAATCATGAAATAAGTCCTGGTTAGTTGGATGCATATTTCTCCAAACATAAATTCTACTATATACATCTCAAATGTCGATACAGTCATTCGACCAATTCTGCGACGCATATCCATATTACAGTTGGACGTACAAACAAGAAATGACTCTTAGACAACTCAACGAGGCCATCGTTACAGGTAGTTTATATGACCGCACAGAACAATAGACGGGACAGAACAATAGATGGACAGAATAATAGACGGGTTCACACGACTCTTTCACAGGTCCCTCAGGTAGATGGCATCGTCCAGTTTACATAACCCGTATTTTGTATTAAAATACTTTTGAAAGTATGTTGTAGTTACTTTTTAATCAGCATGTACACATTTTTATATAATGCGCATGCTCAGTGACGTCATTATTTGTTTACATTAGGAGCGAACTAAGAGAGGCTGGATTTTACATAAAGTGTTATTTAAAGATGTTAGATGAATTGAAGTCCCATAGCCGAGCGAGTGAGAGGGAGATATGTGGCATAACTACCCATGCACCCAAAGGTCTTAACCGTTATAATCCAGATCTGAAAACATTCTACAGTCATTATCTTGGCCCGTGCTACTGTGTACACGTGTACGTGTGTGTCTGTTTGTGATTGTTCTTTTCATATTATAGCTCTCTTGCGAAAATATTCATTCGATCGGTATTTGCTGTGGGACTCTGATTTCTTACTAGCCTGAATATAACTTTAACTGAAATTGAGATTTCGCGGTGCATTTATATGGCATAAAAATAATGTCTACAGATGTAAGTGTTCATAAGCGTGGGCAAACAATCCATAGCGGAGAAAGAAAAATCTGATATTACATGTGTTTAAGTGCTGTGAGGAGGAAGCTAATTTTAATAGACTTAATGTCCTTCTATTAATAAACCAGTTGAAAGGACTTCAAAATATTGTAAAACATCCTGAAAAACAATTCAACGGATAAAGAAAGAAGAATAAGACTGCTTCATAGTATACTGCATACATAAATGCTTGCTCACAACAAAGAGTAAAATTATACATGTTATTGGAATGGTGCGTATGGCTTGTGGGAGAGACAGCATAATGCATGCTCTCACTCCCACGGCTAGGGGACTTCAATTCATCTGAATACTGTACTAATTAGATAAACTGTTACTATCAAGAATGTGAAAAGAGATCTTTTCTCCTACAAAAACAAGCGACGTACGTTTACATTGCATAATAATTCTTAGCTTAATGTCTTTCATTTTTCTATTGCACTATAATGATAACACTAAGTAATGATAGTGCTTTGAAAACACAAATGGAATGTACAGCTACAGAATACAGTAATTCAGCTGCTTGGTTGTACAGCTACCAGTTGCGAATAAGACCATGTTTTTACCTATCTGCAATGATAGATGTTCCAGTTTGGCTCCAACAGCTAGGTGCATGTAAATATTATGAATACACACTGGTATATAAACTTTGTATGAAATCAGATAAGTTTTTAGGCAAGTGGGGGCAAGTTACAATTTTTATTTTGGTCCAGCTGGAGATCCAATGCCAATAAAAGATTTTACCAATTTCATAACTGTGAAAAACTTATCTAAAAAAACAACATATTTAGTCAAAAAATCTGTCAGCTCATAAGCTATGGTACATTGTACATAACCATACACTACTTCCAGTACATACCTAATTTATTTATCCTAAATTAGTTTACCCAATTACATAAAACACATGGAGGAATAAAATTAGTAAATACGAAGCATGACAATTATGTATTCTATTCTTACCAAATCGTATCTATTTATATTCAACTGCTTCTTTTTAGCACCGCTAGAACTTGAGAAGTCGGCTTCCGTATCGCTCGCATCATCGGCCAAAACGGACAAATCTTTTTCTCCTTGCAATCCCAATTTTTTAAGAACTCTGTACGACATTTTGGTATTATTGGGCACTTAATTACATGGCGTAAAACATAAAACTGATTAAACTTTAAAAGTGACACTTAAAAACAAAATTAAATAGGGTCACCCAACATCAAACATTTGTTTAAAAGAGAAATATAATACTTTGATAAAAAAAATCAACCGTCAGATTTAAAAAGTTTTAAATATTAAAGTAAAATGTGTTTTAAATTAAAGTTAAAATCACGAATACTCAAAAATTTTCAGCGATTACAAGCTACCTTAGCAGCACAGTATTTTCAGTCCAATTCGCGTAATAACTTTTAACAATTATCTTTATTAACGATGATAGACAACATGAAATAAATTGCCTATAATTTAGCTTCTAAAAAGATTTTAAGAAATATATAGAAATCACTGTTCAAATATCGTACTAATACATTACACAGAATCAAACAAAATTGTCACTGAAAGCAAACCATATTAAATATGACGTTAACAAAGATTATAAACCATAGAATATCAGCTGCTTTTAAGGTCAAATCATAACAAAGCTGATTTACATCGAGTGCAGATAAAAATAAAAACAATGTCTTTATTAACTGACAACTAATAATCACATAAATTTTAACGGTTCACTAGTAATTTTTCAGAAGATATAAAAGTATTATTTTTAATGTTAAAGTAGGTAGGCTTAGTGCCAAAGGGCGGCATATTTAAAAACCTCTTAGCGCCCCCAATGATTTTATAGGCTACACTACAGACGTGCAGAAGATAAATGTATTATTATTAAGCACAAAAACACAATTTACTGAAGAAAGCGGCGTTAAACATTTTTCATGTTAGTGCAAATTGTACCGTTTCTATACGATTTTAAATTAGGCCATGAATACCAAATACTTGCTAAATAAGCAGTATTTAAAATGTCACCAGTTGTAAGTTTAAAGCAAACCACAATATATTAAGAACATAACCAGACAGAAACAAAAACTAGCTACATTTTCAAAGTTAAAATTTTTCCCTCTTTCATTCCTTCAATATCTTCATGTACATATTAGCCTCAAAACTAAGAAAGCATATTTAAATATGTATATAATGCATTGTTGTATTCTGTAGTACTTATGTTGATAAAAATTAATTTAAGAAAAACAAAATTTTATGGAAATTTTTCTACTCTACTGCCCCAACTAATTCAATAAAAATCTTTAAATCACAAACAGTAATAATTAATAAAAATATTTTTTAATTTTAGATGCAATAACATTTTCAGAAGTGGTGTTTACAAGCAGATTTCTTATGCAGTTTGCCTTGGTTGCCTCATCAAATAGTTCTGGAAGATGTAAATATCAGGATGGAAAAAAGCGTTTCAACATAGTGCTAAATGACATTGATAGAAATTACAGAATAAATTAAATTTATCGTTACCTTACCTTTGGTTGTCTTTTTAATTTAAAAAACTTACATGCATTTCAATGGTACCACCTTCTTCAGAGCAATTTTAACTAAAATAAAAGATTAAAATTTAGAATGGTGTTTCCATTCAGTCAGAGAATCCATTCCATTCAGAGTTTAAATTGATATGACTGAATGGAAACACCATTCTAAAATTTTATTTTAGTTAATATTTCTCTGAAGAAAGTGGTACCACCGAAACGCGTTTTTAACTAAAAAGGCAACCAAAGGTAGGCTAAGGTAAAGATAAATTTCATTTAGGTTGGTAGGATGCATTTCAAAAATTTATTTGTGAATGAGACATTGGTACATTGCTTTAATCCTCATTCTCACTAAAATCTGTGGTTATTCAAACTAATCTCATGGTTTAATTTTTTTTGTTTAACGTCCGACTGTTCTGCAATTACTGCTAATGCAGACAGTGAAGGATGAAATGATTTTTTTGTAACATATGAAAATATGCCGTGCCTGAATGGGATTCGAACCTAAGACCACATGATGAGAGGCGGGCACCTTACCAACTACGCCAATGAGACCAGCTCTCATGGTTTAAGATCAGAATAATGATAACCTATAGTACCTACTTTGAGCATTATCAAGCAATCGCTAAAAAGGTAAATAAAATTAAGAACTATTTTATTTTAACACCTACAGTAATTTGTTTTTGGGTTGGGACATTATTAAACAGTTCATTGGTTTAAAGCTAGTAATTATTTATTTTTGAGATTAAGCATTGCTTGACAAATTTCTTCCATAATGTTAAAGAACATGAGCATATGCTTGGCTGTTGTAGTAACTATCAATCATACTTTACTTCAAAAACTGTTTCTTAAAAAAAAATGGATGGAACTGGATGTTTACAACCTGAATGTGAAGATTGCAGAATATCAAAATGTATGAAAGGAGCAGTTTATGCAGTTTAAATATTTAGGATGCAAGATATCCTATGACAAGGATGATGACGTGAGTGGAAAACTGGCAAAATTCAGCACTGTAATTGGTTCTATTTGCAGGACAATAGGAAAGAAAACTAGAAAGGACACCAAAATGAAATTATATAGCACTCATAACATATGGGAGTGAAAATGGGTGTCATTACAGAGGAATAAATCTCATATCCAGGCTGCTGAATTGAGATTTTTGCGAGGAGTCAAAGGTTATACACGGTTAGATACAGTATATAAAGAAGCTGTCCGTGCCGAGTTAAATGTTCAGTCACTGTTGGAAACATTAAGAACTTATAAGAGAAACTGGTTCAACCATTTCTTTGCATACCAGCTCACAGACTTCTTCCGTGAGCGTGGAAATATAAACCTAGAGGGAAGCAAGGCTTGGGAAGACCTAAAAAGAGATGGATGCCGAACAGGCCATTGAGCCTAATCATTGACAGATGATGATTAAATGAACATGTAGAGAGAATACCTGAGGGAAGACCCCCCTCAGTGTTTTGCAATACAGACCAGTGGATAAGAGGGATGTTGGACAACCACGCAAAACATGGAAATAATTCAATAGAGTCTGCCTACGCTAAGAGTACTCCGATGTATGCAACCAGCAATACAAGTGCGCATGCGTATTAACTTAAAATACCCACAGCATGATCAAAAACAAAATTCCATACAACACTAATTCGCTCTAAGCTCAATATAATAAAAACACGTTCAATTCATTTGTTAGAAAATGTTCATAAATCGAACATTAGGTTACCATTAATAACTAAAAATTTTACTTTTGTTACGCTTACATTGTTATTTTCGTTACATTATTTACTATTATGTCTTATATGATTAGTATGTTTTTATAATAGACTCAGTTTTATTTTATTTTTGGTCACAAGTAATATAAGACTAATGCACTTGAATTATAACAGGAGAGTAAACGATTCCGGTGATTCGTTGTTTTATCATTTCAGATTGTTTATTTCATATCATTAAAATTAATGTCTGTGACTAGTTTAATACAACTGTTTGCACTTGCCCATGTTTAACTCAATTTTAGTTTCATCAGTTATCTTTTGGTATTGTATCGGTTCGTTTCGATTTTCTTTGTAGACTGAAGTTGAAAAGTTTTGTAAGCTGTCTTTTGTTAACATGCGTGATAGTGAATGTGTTGAGTCTTTGAAACATAAAAGCGGTCAACATTCAAAAATAGAAAAAAATTGTTTTGTTAAAATAATTAATTAAGGAATCTTTATGAAACAACAATAATTACAAGCAATCTGAACGATGTAATTGAAAACGCTAAAAGGATAATGTTTATTTTAGCTGGATGTAGATATTTTTATGATGGAACGTAGAGCAAAATAACTGTCCGGCGGAGAGGTAGATACGCGCCAACTAGTGTTAAACTTTCGTTTACAACCTATAGGCTATGGACTATAGTTTATTGCTATTTTGAGTCAGAACAGGCAGAAGCCTAATCCTTGATTGTGAGAAGAAGAAGATTTATCCAGTCTCCCTCCAATCTACTAGTTCAGATCAAAGTTTCTGAATCAAATTTACATTATATTTCTTTACGAGCAGCCAAGAACTGGGTCATTTCAATCGCAGTTTTTTATTGCCTTTTAAAAACATTGTTAATCCTAAAGCGATTAACCCAAATTCATTAAAATGATTAGTGGCATGTAATTTAGTTTTTAACTCTATATTACTGATGATACTCAGTAATATATACAGGCAACACACTACAAGAAAGGTAATGATTTTAAGAGAAATAAAATAATACAGAAATAGTTAATATTTTATTTAAAATAATAATATACAATCTGTTTCCATAATAATTATAATTAATGCTACTAAATATACATAATGAATAAATAAAATTTTATTACAAGTGATGTTTATAATAATACTTACAAATTATTATGTATTTATATACGAGGGCTATTCAGAAAGTAGGAAACTTTTTGTAAATAAACAAAAACTATGTAAAAGAAAAATTTTTTATTATATACATCTGAAAGAGTGACTAAAATACTACTTTTCTACATAGTCACCAAGCAAATTGAGGCACTTGTCATAGCGGTGGACAAGCTTCAAAATTCCTTCGTCATAGAAATCCGCCGCCTGCGACCGCAGCCACTCAGTGACGCGCGCCCGGAGTTCCTCGTCGTCGTCGAAGCGCTGTGTTGCTAGCCAGTTCTTCATTCTTGGAAACAAGTGAAAATCACTCGGTGCAAGATCAGGACTATAGGGTGGATGAGGGAAAACCTCCCTTAAAAATGAATCAAGGAGTTCTTTTGTGCGGTTTGCCGTGTGAGGTCGGGCATTGTCATGAAGAAACAAAATTTTTGACGACAACTTTCCTCGGCGCTTGTTTTGAACTGCTTTCCTAAGGTTGCGCAATGTTTGGCAGTACCGATCAGAGTTTATTGTTGCACCACGCTCGAGAAAGTCAATGAGCAGCACACCTTGCCTGTCCCAAAACTCCGGGCGCGCGTCACTGAGTGGCTGCGGTCGCAGGCGGTGAATTTCTATGACGAAGGAATTTTGAAGCTTGTCCACCACTATGACAAGTGCCTCAATTTGCTTGGTGACTATGTAGAAAAGTAGTATTTTAGTCACTCTTTCAGATGTATATAATAAAAAAATTTTCTTTTACATAGTTTTTGTTTATTTACAAAACGTTCCCTACTTTCTGAATAGCCCTCGGACATATAATTTTACAACAGATAAAAATACATCAGCCAGTACATCTTATTTTCTCAGGGTAAACCAATAATACAATTTTTACAAGAATTTTTTATCTCTAATGTGAGTACATTGCAATCTGTTTAATACGAGTATAAGAACAAAAAGCAACCCCATGACCCAATGAGATGAGGATAATATGTATGACATGTAAATGAGGTGTAGTCTTGTACACACTCAGGCAGACCATTCCTGATGGTTAATTAACTAATTAATTAAATTGACCATGGTTAATTAAACTGTATACTATTAACCATATTTAATTTATTTTGAAGAAATTAGATCCGAGTTGGGTGTATTTAGCTTGAAGGAAAAAGTGGAGGAGTACCGGAATCAATGGCGGCAACATTTGGAACGGATGCCAGAGGAGAGAATACCTCTAAAAGTGACGGAATATGTTCCAGTTGGAAGAAGGGAGGTGGGAAGACCTTGAAGACGATGGCAGTAGTTGAGATGTAAGGGTTGGAATGTCTCGTGTTTCTGTAGACGTGCAGGATGGTTTGTGAGTTCGGAACAGGCTTATGCCTAATCCTTGATAATAATAATAATAATAAGAAGAAGACCATTAACCATTAAAATACACCAGTTACCATATCTAATATTCAAATCTATATAAAAGTAACTTACCTTTACTAGGATTCGAATCACAAAATCTTCATCTCTGAAAATCAGCTGTTAAACAGCTGACATACAGTGACAACTTTACCACTAAACCAATTTGGTGGGTCAACAAGAAATTTTTTTTTTTATTCCTAATTTGTGTACGTTGCAATCTGTTCAATTTAGAATATTAAGCAACCCCACGACCCAATGAGATGAGGATGATGTGTATGACGTGTAATTGAGGTGTAGTCTTGTACAGACCCAGGCCGACCATTCCTGAGAGAGTATGGTTAATTAAACCCCAACCATCAAAATACACCGGTAACCACTGTCTAGTATTCAAATCCGTATAAAAGTAACTACCTTTACTAGGATTCAAACCAGGAACCTTCGTCTCCGAAAATCAGCTGTTAAACAGCTGATTTTGGCGACGACTTTACCTCTAGGCCAACCCGGTGGGTTTACAAGAAATTAAAATTAATTTTTTACATAGCGCACCACTTTAATTAGTTATATTATTTATGAAATTTGATCACTTATTACTCTTTGCCTGAGTGATTAAACACTCATAACAAAATCCCCAGAACTATGATCCACAGAGACTTGCTATCTGTATCTGTTTAAAAAGTTATTTGATTGAAAAAATGTTTAACAGAAATACAAGAATTCCTTTTCAAATATTATTTTATGTTTTTAAAATGAATTTCTAAGTGAACGCTGAGGGAACTTGTGCATTACTTGATAAAAATCATTAGATGACATGCTTATTGAAGCAAGTAATGTAATAAAAATGAATTTAATACTGTTTATATTAAAACTTGTAAGTTTTTACCTTGCCATGCCCTATACTTCTTTCTGGAGTCTCCTGGATGCAGTTAAAAAAAATACTTTTCAAATTTTCTAGAATCCAGCTGAAAATTAAACCCAGGAGCTCTGGTTTACCAGATGTTATACTACCCATACAATTCTACTACAGAGATGATTATAATTTTTTATTACATTTATGTATAATATAATTAACTATAAACTTAAAATAAATCAATTTAAAAATAATTAGAAATACTGCTAGTAATATTTTTGTTGAATGTTACAAAATTAACTACACATAAATTTACATTGAAATATTTAAAAGAACACGATAAAATAATTTTTTAACAAAACACACTTAGAATTTTAAAGAAAATAATTAAGTTGTTACGGATATGTACATAATGGAGTATTCTGAGGTGTATCTTAACTTTTAAATTCATCTTACAAGTTAAGTAATCTCACAGGAAAAAGTTATATTTCATTTATTTAAAGAATTTTTGAATGTACAATCAATTACGGTATACTTTTATTTTTATTTCCTTTTTTACAAAAATGTAAAAATGTTGCCTACATAAAATGTTCAATATCATCAACTTGATATTTTTTATGATTTTGATACACTGATTTATATTACAAGATGAAACCACAAAACAAAATAAAAATGACCTAAGATGTCTGTAGAAGGCAAAATGCACAATTTGTAAAACAGAAAATATAGCAGGAAAGGTTTTTTAATCCCTAATGTGTGTGTATGTTGCAATCTGTTCAATTCAGAATACGCAACCCCATGACAAAATGAGATGAGGTTGAAGTGTAGTCTTGTACAGACTCAGGCCGACCATTCCTGAGAGAGTACTGTTAATTGAACCCTAACCATCAAAGTACACTGGTAACCACTGTGTAGTATTCAAATCGTATAAAAGTAACCTTTACTAGGATTTGAACGAGGAATCTTCATCTTCAAAAATCAGCTGTTAAACAGCTCTCATGGCAATGACTTCACCTCTACACCAAACCATCCAGGTGGGTAGAAATTTAAACAGTAATTTTTCTACAACAATGCAGATTTATATTTTAAATTATTTCATACCAAAAAATAAAATGATTAACTCATCAAAGTTAAGAAACTGCCTTCTAATGGTAAAGAGGAAAGCATAAGGTAAGCTTTATAAGCACAAATACAAATACCTGTGAGATGGTATTGAAAAATACTGTTCGCATATTTTGAAAAAAAAAAACACCAATGCCAAAGAACTATCTCCTTCTCCCAACTTGTCCACCTTTTTCATACTATTAACTACTAATTCATTTCATCCTTCACCGTCTGCATTAGCAGCAATTTGCAAAACAGTCGGACGTTAAACCAAAAAAAAAAAAAAAAAAAAAATATATATCAACTACTGTACATGAATGGATTTTATACAATACCCATTCCTAAAATTAAAATTATTCTCTACACATTCAAACAAACCTAATGGCTGATGTATGGAAAATTACTGTAGGAACACAAACAATTCAATATTACCAAAAATATAGCGATCGTTAAGTCATGGAACCCAAATTTTTCTGCTTTTTAAGAATGACAGTTAAATTCGTAAAAGATATTTTAATTGTGGGAATTTTTTGTGTGAAAAATATTCTGTGGTAGCACTGCTAGATTTTTTTTTTGCGCCACTACTAGGCAACAGAGGGTGCGCACCAAGCAGTTTGTTTTGTCTGGGCAGCAATGTCTTTTACACAAGACCAATGTGTCGTTATTATGAGCTAATGTGAATCAAAATCGTACGGGAAGACTCAAGATTTTATAAATGCTTTTCCATATGCTAATGCATCAAACATATCCACTAAATGTCATATATTTACACACAAAGTGTGCATACCATAAGTGTACCGACCGTACAAGTGTTTAACCTGACAAACACTCAGTAGATGATCAATGAAACACATATTCGTTCTAAAAAAAATCTAGTGTATTTATTATAAAAAGTGTGTTATCTTGTAAATTAATTAAAATAATTAACAAAAATTATTTCTAAAAACAATTTGTTATCATTTGGATTACACGACTTTACAATATTTTCTCAAAACCTGGAGGGTAAACAATCCTCCAAGGGGTTTCATCAAAAAATTAACAATTACATGGTCAAACAAATGAAGAAAATAATTTAAAGGAACCTAAATAAATTCATTATTAGAATTTTATAATTTAAATAAAAATATTAATATTCATGATAAAAATAGGCACATTTAACAGCCATCATATTTTAATACATTAACAACAAAATTTATTAAAAATAAATTTTTATTAAACAACAATATTATGATTATTGCATGCGATTATATAATATTAATTAATTAATTACTTATTAGTATTTTCTTCCAATAAATTTGATAAATAAGCATATTATTTATGATATTATAGATCATTAAAACAATTTATTACATATAAAACTTTAGTATAATGATAAAAATAAACGCAACATTAAAAATATTAATATTAAATAAAAATTTAAAAGAATCAATAAAAATAAACAGTGAAATTTCTTGAATGACTAACAACAATGAACTGAAAAAATTGGTCAATTATTCTTCGACTATTCAAATTATATTCTTTTTAGGAAATTTTTTATCGGAATCTCTGATCTAGTTACATAATAAATCATTTTAACAACTATAAACTTCTGACTCAAGACAAAATTCTCTTGCTATTTATGTATCCCAAGTAGGTTGTTCAAGGTAAAACAACCAAAACTATGGTAAACACCTACACTGTACCACTCATGAATATTGCAACATTACAGTTTAAATGAAATTTTTATCACCTTACCTTTGTTTGCTTTTTAAGTTAAAAAATCTGGTGTAAAACACTCACATAACTTTCTTTTGTCAATGCAAATAATGAACAATATAACCTAATGTAAGTAATAAAACATTAGCAATAAACAAAAAACTAACCTCAAAAAACATAACCTTATTTTAATCATGAATGAAAGACGCAAAATGAAAATCAACTTCAGTTTGGCTTAAAAATACAGAAAATCACTCTTTCATGCTAAACTAGGCTCCGTAGAGAAAAATGCTCTAAATAAAAGTTGTAGATCTTCTAATTTCCTATAAATCTGATTATACTCTTTTGTCGTAAAATCCATACTTAAGCTGAAATCTTAAAATAATCAATTTTTTTACACATTTTTATGAGAAAAAAACCGATAATCACTAATTACCGCTAAACTAAGCGTTATACAAAAAAATGTTTTATATAAAAGTTGTAGGGTTTTAAATTCTCTACAACTTTTATTATATACATTTTTGCACTAAAATGCATATTAAAGTCGCAATCTTAAAAAAAACAATTTTTTTTACGAGAAAACAATCTCTCCAAGAGTTTTAGCAGGCATGGCGCCTACCCTATCTTGCAGAGCATAAAAAATTTAATAAATGAAGTGATTTTAAAAAAAATTTGTAGGAGCCGTTTTTGATAAAATCACAAAAAAGTGAAAAATGACACGAACAAACTACTACTTCCGGTTGACCGATTTTGATAAAAGTGTTCCTGTCGGGTTCTCTAGTTGTATCTAACTTAAGTTTCAACTTAGTACGATGTTCCGTTCTTGAGATATCAGTTCAAATATCCACACAGACAAACCAATCGCTAAAAACATGTTTTTTTGGGTTCAGGTGGTCTGAAAACATGTAGATCCGGTGAAAACTCGATATGAAAACAATACTTTCCTTCCTATATATTCATATACGCAAGAAAAAATTAATAACTTACATGCGTTTTGGTGGTACCACCTTTTGCAGAGCATTATTATTAAAATGCTCTGAAGAAGGTGGTACCACCAAAATGCGCGTAAGGTTTTTAATCTTAAAAAGCAACCAAAGGTAAGGCGATAAATATCATTTATATTAACGTTTGGCAGGATGCATTTCAAAAGTTTATTTGTATTACAATATACTCATAATAGCTGTTCATGATTAGCCTAGAAATGGTTATGACATAAGTTATTTATTGTAAGAAATTGTGTATTGTATGGGATGAAGTTAAACTAAATAAGAATGAATTTAATCTTATGCTTTTAAAACATTAAAATGCACGAGACAATAAGATGTTTCTTTTGAAAAATGCTGTGCAAGTAGAAACAATGATTTTCAAGTCCTTTTTTTACAAATCATGGTGGTAAGACAGCAGCAGTTCATAGTAGTATGCAAAGTGTAAATAATATGACAAAACACTTTAAGACTGAATTTTTACCAGCTTAGTAGTAGAATGTTCACCAATTACAGTGGCGTGCGGGCCGCACATGCGCAGTAAATAGATCCCCCACCACGGCATCGTAGACTGTCAACTAAAGATACAGGCTGCCTCTAAAGTAGTACTCATTACTTGTGTTGTGTTCGTGCGGTTATAGTTTTGACAATTGTGTTGCTGTTGAAAGCAGATTAGTTGCGCATGCACAAAATTCTTGGGAAAATGTCTGCGATTCAATTTGGGGTAATAGGCAATAAGTTTTTTTCTAAATGATGTACCACTCTAGGAGCATGATGTACCACTCTAAGAGGGGCATCATACCCTCTTTCTCTTATATTTATTATGCGGTTCTTTTTGTTAAAATTTAATACAACTGATATTAGGCCTATGCTGGTGTAATATATTTCAAAAAATTGACATATGTTTGTATAAAGTTCACAACTATAAAAAAATTATTCAACTTCTTTGAATACTAACAGGAAGGAGAAACCAGGCACGACTATCTCTTTGACGTCCCTTCAAAGAGTGTTTTTTTTTTTTAAGATTGTTTACTAAATCTGTTTCCATCCAACATATTACTCAACATTTATATCAAATTACAGATAAAATTTTATATTTTATAACAAAATAATAAAACGCATATTATGTTGTCCCGGAAAAAAAATTATAATACATGATACGCAAAAAATGTGATGAGATTTAAATGTCTAACTTTGTATGAGCTTATCTTACTAAATATCAGCGTACAATAATAACATTTAGAGCGTAATAAAATAAGATTCATTAGGAAGCGAAATTAATTTTTTCAGAATTTTTTGATGAAAAATGAGCTTGTTAGAGTGTAGTGAACGAAACTGGGTGGCAGAGTACACTACCGATCGCGTATTGTCACAATTCTGCTTGAACACCGTGCACTGATTGAAATGAGTTGAGGGGAACGGTGGACGCAACACATTCTCTCTCTGTCTCACTAACCTCCATACATGCCACCGTAATTGGCGAACATTATACATACAAACAAGTCAAAGGGTTAAATGCTTCATTTCAGTAATTTAATTGACTGATTACATGAGAAGAAACAGAACTATTTTTTAAAGCCCTGGAAATAGTTTTAAAAACATAGTATAACAGATCTTAAAATATTTGTTATGTTTCCCAATTTATTTTGGGGGAAGGATAATAATAATAGTTAAGTAAAAGTAATTAAAACACAACGTAAAAAGAGCTAAATTATTACTGAAAAAATACAAAGCCAAAAAATAATTAAACTTTAAATGGTTATATTAAATCCTTACCATAGAGATTATTTATTATTCATTAATTTTAAAAAACTTGCTGATATTGATTTGGTTCATAGTAGACTGCAAGCCTGGGAAATAAAAAGAAAACTTGGAAATTATGTAAACATAAAACACTATTTTAAGACAAAACAGTGTATACAGAGTGACTGATACACATGTACTTGAGTCACAAGTTTCCCTTTGGTTTTAACGAGGGGTAAAGGAGGAAAGCATCAGTGCAGAGGTTCGACTGCTTTGGTATAAGTTTGCTCACACAACAACGTAAATTATACCTAGAGAACATACATATCTTGGAACCTTTTAAAGGTTAACCGTACGAATATAACTGTTACCATAAACAGAAATGTCGGTTTCTCGAAAACGTGGTTAAACTATTCATAGTGCTGAACAAAATCTAATATGCAATGTAACAAAATGTTGTAAAGTTGAAGCTAAACAAAAAGACCTTTCCGTGCCTCTTAACAAAAGCCATGAGCGAGCGGCTAACTACTGTGATGTTTCTCTTTCCACAGTTCAAAATATAAAAAAACAAAATTACAGACAGGGAAGAAGATAAATTTTTCAACAGTTTTGTTGACACCTGGGTTTTTTTACTAGGTTATTATTAATAGCCTATACATTGTATGAAAAGTACAATACTGTTAGCAGGTGTTCCAGTTTTGATACTGTGTCTGTATTTAATTAGCAGAAATTGTTTCATTCTTTCTTAATAAAATTCAGTGTTATAATATTGTATTTAACTGTTGGAAAAAGTTCAGTATATACTAGTGAGACTGATAGTGAAGACGACGGTAGCAATAGCGAAGGCGTTTTATTCTAGAAGATTTTGTTTAAGTAGAATAAGGTAACTGGTAGTTATAGTAAATTGAACGTTCTGGTCATGTATTTAAACTGTAGGCAAACATATAGGTTTAAAATAGGCACACATAAATCAATCACCTTGTGTAATTTTTTACACGAGAAGAAAGCATACTCTTGGACTAACTCTAAAATAAACTTAGACAACTCTAAAATAAAGTGGAAGGAATAACATAATTTTAACACATTGACTAAAAATTTTTATCTTCTAAAAACAAAATATTAAAAATACTGGCATAATTAATTATTTTTAACTTTATATATATATATATATATATATATGGAATGCATAAACATTTAAATTTTAAAAACCAGAATAAAAAAAAACATTAAATAATATTCTTCTCTTTAAGGAAATCATTCTTTTGAAGAAAAAATAAAAAAAACAGAAATAAATAAGGGCTCGTATGGTATGTGTGTATATTACCTAGTTACTGTTTGGTTCAAAGGTTCCATAAATGCAACTCAACAAAGTTTTAACAAAAAATAAATAGTTTTAAATACAGACATTATACAAAAACCTTAAGTGAATTCAAATGGAATAATAAAATAACATTAATAAAAATATTGTTGTTCTTTATACACTTGCAAATTCCCAACTAATTTTTTATGAGGAAGTTGATGACAATAAATTATTATGTGCACAGTAATTAATTTTGCACATGTGCATGTGCAAAATATTTAAATATCACATTTATTGTAGATAATATATTAAAATTTGTATTGACATGCTATTATTATGAATTTTACAACATTAATTTATTACAGTGATTAACAATCCTTTTACTTCAAAAATGATAAAATTTATTTATAATCACTTCCATACTTGAAATCATGAGTTTTAATATCAAATTCACAATTGTATCTGCATTTCGTGTATGCTCATTGCCGGTTCACCATTTTTTTAAAATGAATGGCGAAGTAACACTAAGTTAACTTTTAAAAGCTCTTGTTCTTAATTTAAATTACAATTGTTATCCAAAATTTTTATTAATCTCATCCCCTTTTTTAGCAACACAATAATAAAGGCTCGATGATTGTAAAAAGTTTTGCAAACTTTTTACAATCATTATTATGTTACTATTATTTACAATCATTATTTACTTTTTACTTTTTACAATCATTATTATGTTACTATTATTTACAATCATTATTTACTTTTTACTTTTTACAACCATTATTATGTTACTATTATTCACATTATAAACCATAATGTGACCTGTTTCTTTGGGCTCTTCATTGTTCCTCCCAAGTCCTCATTATTATTTGCTCTACAGTATACTGTTGATTCAATTATTTACTTGGGTCGTGATGTTTTTTTACATGCAATCACAAGATGCAAAAACTAAATAGGTTTTAAACGCTTATGTACGTTTTAAGAAAACTAAGGTCAGTAAAATGTAAATAGAGACTCTTTGAAATTCATCACATCTTGTTCTGTCAGTTTTAAAGTGTGGTTCTGAATGTTGGACCCTGACTGCTAAACATTTACAAAGAATAGAAGCTGGTGAAATGAAATCAAAATTAAGACCTTTAGCAGGGTATAGATTGCTGGACCACAACAGAAATGAAGATATTATACAAGAATTTAATGCCAAGGGAGAGATCAACCATTTGGAGATACAAGAGAGTGGTATGGTCATTTGTGGCAGACACCAGATGATTATCCAAAAAAATGTTCATTAACAACCCAATTGGACAACCTCAAAAGAGATGGCATCCCAATTTTCTTTTTAGGAAAGCAGATTACAAATTTAAAGTTGATATTAAAAAGGAGAGATAATCTGTATCATTTATAATGATGATGATACAGTAATTTTAATACCTTCTTACAGACCATCATACCATTACAAATAACCATCTCCAAAACGATAAATAAAACTTGTCGATGTTGAAATAAAAAGATTATTAATTATTAAATTATAAAACAATGATACATTAGTCAACTAGGATTTACATAATTTAACCCTTACGCTGCCAGACTGCCAGTACCCACCAGTCCAAAGAATGCAAAGCTAAAATCCCGTTATTTTACCAAGTAATTTTGAAAAATTGTTAAAAATTTCAGAATTTTGAGATAAGAAAAAGCTTTTAGTATAATTTTTTACCTTAAATTCTGCTCATATAAGTATTAAGAGAAACAAATTTTGATCTGTAAATAAAAAAATTTCAAAAGTGTTGGTAGAAGTTTTAATATTTTTGATTTTTTTTCATTTATATCAAAAAAAGGGCTTTCTTTTCTTTTCAAACTGTGCAAAATAACAATAATTATCCGTACTGTACAAACACAAAGAAACAAAATCGTACGAAAGTCACTCTGGAAAACAGCTGTAACCAAAACAAACAATGCAGTTGGTGTACTCGAAATTATCAATGTTTGTAAGAATCAAAATAATCGATATGTTTGGCTAATACACAGTATATGATTAGATAGACGCATATACTACTATCCTTTAAAATACGAACACGATCTATTAAGAAATATTCAAAATATGGCGTGATATAAATGAAGAAATGATGACATCGGCTCTGGGCAGTCTTTCGTAAAACTTCAATTTGGTTCAATTGGCTTTTTGGCATGATAAGGGTTAATTTAGAGATATAAACTAATAATGGATGGATAAAAATCTAAAAATTAACAAAAATAAATAATATTACTAAAAACAATAACGTGTAAAAAGTGATTTAATCACTAGTTTAAAAATAATATAGTGCCTTTATTTATTAATTTTTAATAAAATATTTCAATATATAATATATATAAACATAATCTAATACATACAATATTAATACTATAAGTGTAGTAGTACTGTTATAAATAATCCAAATACAAAATAAATTCAGTTTTTTGCAAATAAATATATATAACATATTTTTATTACATTATGTACATATATTATAAAATAATCTATCAGTTGAAGAACAAAGCTCGTTTCAAAATTAACTTCATTTCGTTTTAATAATATGAGGGTGAATCAAATATAACTCAAATTTTTTCTGTGTGCCTCGTCCAGTCGTCCCGAGTGTGATGGTGCAAATGTCATATTCAAGGTCGAGAGAGGGAACTTAATAGGCACATTGAACATCTCTGTTCTGTTGCCAGTACACAATGACTAAGCAAGGGATCCCATCACACGTTGCACAACGTATACTTAAATTTTCAACTAACGAAGGTGTTAAACCAACAGAAATTTTGACTTGGTTAAAAGGAAAATTTGGTGACAGTGCCCTTTCTTAGACCCAAGTGTTGGGGTAACAAGTTTAAAGGTGGACATGAAAGCATAGAAAAACAAGGTCACAAACAATCCCAAGATCAAGCCTCAGATACCAAAACCTGTCTCTCTGCCAATGAGACAAAAGTGCTTGTGACTGTTTTTTTGAGACTGGAAGGGACTCATTGACTTTCTATATGATTGATGCACAGTGAATTCTTTCTACTTCCAGCTGTTGGGAGTCAGTGAAAGCCACCCACAAAACTAAAATGTTGAGTTATCCCAATCAGAGATGTTATTCTTCTTCTTGTCAATGCGAGGCTTTGGCAACTTTGACAATTCGTAGAAATACAATGGGAAACCATAGAAAACCCTCCCTAAAATGCAGATTTATCCACATTTGATAACTCTTTGAACCCTTAAAGGAACCACTGGGAGAAAAACAGTTTGAAAACGATCAAGCTGTTGAAGATTACATGTGAAATTAGCTGATGAGTGAGCCATAAAATTTTTTTGAAGAACGAATCTTCAAGCTTCTAAAACACTGGGAAAAATGTATACAGCATACACAAAGGAGACTTTCTTGAAAAATATTAAAAACTTTATTTGTAATATCTAATCATAAATAAATTTATCTAACAAATTTCCGGTTTATATTTGACTCATCCTCATATAAGAAAAAACAAACATTCATACTCTAAACTTTTTCGTTTATCAAAATCTACATATTTTAACTCGTTTCTAACTAATCTTCAACATAAATGAACCAGTTTTACTTATTTTCCTCTTAATCCTTTGAGGACGGCTGTTGCATGTGCGCTACAGCACTTGCATGCCATGTAGAGCCTACTACAGCATAAAGTAGGTTTCAAATTTTACGGAAGTACTATCATTGTTTTAACACAACTAATTTGATTTATTTATCATTATATGCTGGACTTGAAATAAGCTAGTATTCTATTGATACATCAAATCAGGGGACCTATCAAAACTGGAAAAAACCAACTGAAGTTTTGTTAACAAACGATCAAACCAAACTAGAAGATATGTGGTACAAGTAAACGAAGAGTTACGACAGGTATGTCACATTTTCTTTGTGTTTGGAGTTTACTTCTAAAATGTACATAGATGATAATTAATTGTTTATTTTTAATATTCTTAATTGAATGTTTAGACCCAATGAAAGAAACTGATCATGATTTCGCAGAGAACAGTAAACAAATTCGTTAACTACTTTTCAAATACACATTATGAGAAAAGTGATCAGCAGATTTTGACAAATGCATAAAGTTTGAAGCACAGCTCGTAATTTTTTGATAAACTAACAGAAGTTATATTCCAAACAATCTTTGTAATTAATGATTGAAAAATAATAATTACAGGATGTCTACCATAAATGAAGTAAACTAAAAATTAATAACTGAAAAAGTTTTTAATGAATGACCTATACTCAACACTTATTTAAGTATTAGGCTTAAATATCATCAACCCATTCCATTCAAATGTTTTTACGCAATTGTTTTTATCCGATTATTTTTTTAATTAATCAATTATACTGTGACTTTTTTCAACTGCTAATAGTTTTTTTTAAATTTTCACCATTATTACTGAGCTTTTAAGAATATATTTCTAATAACAATAATTAAAACAAATGTATCTTAAAATCGATATTTGTCCATCTCCTTAGAAAAAAAATGGACAAAAACTATTTTGTTATTATAAGTTTCTAATAAATAATATATCTGCAGATCTAACTACATTCTATCAAGTAATCATTAGATTGGATGCAGTAATTAAATTAAAGAATTCAAAAAGAGCCTCTTCTCTTTCTTCATCTACTTTACAAATCCACATTCAAATAATTTATGCAATAATCCAATTTTTAGGTTAAAATAATAGTACGGCACAAATTTTAAAAAAAACATTATTAATAATTTACTAACTTGTAATTTCTTCCACAAAAAAAAACACTCAATTTTTAAACAAATAACATATTCACATTCTAAAAATCCTAAATGACGAATTTTACAAAATTTAATTTATTACCAAAAACATATAACGTAACTACAGGTAAGTAGACAACCTGTAATATTTATTTAAAAAGATACTTTGTTTATCTACAATTGAAACTGTAAAAATTGATTAGTGTACTTAAATTAACCAGTCAAATCTATTTAATGTAAATTACAACATCAATGGACTTGATATTACAGGAATTGTCTTTCCTTTTTCCCCATTTTATAAGTTGTGTAATGATATTACAATTATAATTAAAATTATTTGTTTTACCATCCTGTGTAAATGAAAAATATCAGTATTAAAAGAATTGCAGCTACTATCAAAAATAAATAACATCTCTTCTTCCGTAGTTTTGTCTGAAAACAATAATGAAAAAATAAATGTAATTTTCAAAGTAAAAAAAACAAAAAAAGCTTAAATCCTGTTTATTTCTTGTAACATTAAGAGTCCAAGCCTCCATTCCATAAAAAAAAAACAGTAATGTGTAGCTTCTAATGATTCTTATTCAGACTTCTACACTTAGATCCCTATTCAATAAAAATCTGGTGTGAAACACACACACAACTTTCTCTTGCCAGTGCAAATAATTAACAATAAACCTAACATTAGTAATAAAACATTAGAAATAAACAAAAAACTAACCTCAATAAACATAACCTAATTTTAATCATGAGTGAAAGACGCAAAATGAAAATCAACCTCAGTTTGGCTTAAAAATACGGAAAATCACTCTTTCACAATAAACTAGGCTCTGTAGAGAAAAATGCTCTCAATATAAGTTGTAGATCTTTTAATTTTCTATAAATTTGATTATATACACTTCTGTCATAAAATGCATACTAAGGCTGAAATCTTAAAAAAATCGATTTTTCACAAGTTTTCGTGAGAAAAAACAGAAAATCGCTAATTACCGCTAAACTAAGCGTTATACAAAAAAAATGTTTCAAATAAAAGTTGATTTCATTTTTTATTATATAAATTTTTGCGCTATAATACATATTAAAGCCGTAATCTTAAAAAAACACTTTTTTTACGTGAAAACAGCCTCACCAAGAATTTCAGTGAACATAACGCCTACCATATCACGTAGAGAATAAAAAAATTGAGTAAACCAGGCGATTTTTTAAAAAAATCGTAGCACCAGTTTTTGAGAAAATTGCAAAAAAGTGAAAAATTACACAAATAAACTACTACTTCCGGTTGACCGATTTTGATGAAAATGTTCGTGTTGGGTCCGGTAGTGGTTATGTAACTTAAGTTTCAAGTTTGTACAATGTTCCTTTCTTGAGATATTTTGTACACACACACACACACACGCAGACCAATTGCTAAAAACATGTTTTTTGGGTTCAGGGGGTCTGAAAACGTGTAGATCCGGTGAAAACTTGATTTCGAAAAATCGACATGAAAACAATACTTTCCTTCCTATATATTCATATAGCCAAGAGAAAGTAAAAATACTTCATCTTTATAATGGCCGCCTTCGCTATTCCTAACTGAGATCCTATTTCTAAAGTTTGATAATTATTCTTAGTCATCACTGACCACAAATATCAAAATCTCTACACAATTTCAATCATTCTTAGTTTTGGATAAGAACATAAATTTTGTTTTATTTAAGTTTATGGATAAACCATATGATTCCATTACTCTATTTAGCCGTTCCATCATCCTCTGAAGATCTGAGATGTTATCCACTAATATTACTTCATCACCTATGTAAGTTGTATTATTTATAGATGTGTCATTTATAATTCCCGCTGTTTCTTCTTCTCATGCGTCCTGAAATATTGCTTCAAAGTATTATAAATTAAATAGTAAGGGCGACTACATAGCCCCACCTTGCTCCTCTTTGAATTTCAATTTTCTAATCAAAAAAAAAATTTTCAGTTTAAAAAAAATGTTTTATCCACACGTGCATGGTTGGACAGATGAATAAATTTATGGACATCCTTCTAAAAACCATTTTTTTGGGTACAAAGTAATGAAACTTGAAGATCAAATAAAAATGACCAGAGTAAATTAAAGCACCCCATTCAAAACGGAGATTTGACCTAACAAAGGCTTAAACTAACTGGAACTTTTTACAATGCAATAAAAGAAACGATAAAATACTTACAGATAGGTCATTCGCTTGTCTTAATTGAGATACTCCTTCACTGACACTATAATGTGTTTTTTCGACATTTGCTTCTATACTATCTATTGTTTCACCCTGTTCATGGACCATAGCACCTAATTCCTTAAATATTTGATTGACATCATAAATATCTTTCTGTAAAATAAATAAGGCATGAAAATTATTTATCTGTATTCATTATGGATTTATTAATACATTAGTAAATGTAATCACCATATTCTTTATAAAGTACTTCAACAATTTTGTAAATTTCCTTTTAACACATTTTGTAAAGTTTTCTGTACTAAATAGATGAACTACAATGCTGCTCCACACGTTTAGATCAATCAGAATGTTTGCTGGTGTTGTCAGACAGTACTTGACAAACATTATGCGTGCATGCGTATAAGAGCCGCAATAATTTATACCTTGGACAATTCAAATTTGCACAAGCAGCTTCAGTATTTATCTACTCCACTCTTCGCCCCTCGTCATCCAACGACGGTACAGTCACAAAAGTATACAATCGCTACTGTAATGTGCGACTCACGTACAGTCACTACGCTTTGTTTTCACTGTTATTAATAATCTGTCCGACATAATGATAAGACTAATTTGTTTTCATATATGATTTTCTGTTCATTATAACATATTCAGACCAATTTGTTAAATTAGTTGCGTGCGTCTCTAGAGTATAGTTCAGTGAGTTTTTGCAGTTTAGTTCTTGTAATTTATAATTTAAATTTTAACTGGCATTTGCATACATTAAAATTTGTAGACCTTGTTGAAAAAATAGGTTATAGATATACTTTATGGCGGAACTGTGTGTACAAATAGAGTAAGAGTTGTGCCAGTTCGAATTGTCCACAGTATACTTGTTTCTTGCATTTCATACTGAACACTTTGATTATAGGGCGCATTAACACACAATACATTATAATATAATCAGCTGGTTGTATGTTCACAGGTTATCTTCTTCTTTAAGTGCCCTCGCCATTACAGAGGTTAGCAATCATCATGGTTAGTCGTACTTTGTCTACTGCTGCTCTGAAAAGGTCATGCGACGAGCAGTTAAACGCTTCTCTCAGGTTTCTTAACCAGGATTCTTCTGCGTCCCACCGAGCGTTTACCAACGATTTTTCCTTCGATTATGAGATGCAGAATCTCGTATTTAGGTCCCCTCACGATGTGTCCAAGGTATGTCAGTTTCCTTATCTTTATGCTTTGCAGGATTTCCAGCTCTTTCCCCATTCTTCTGAGGACTTCTATAATTGTGACCCTGTCTGTCCACGGTATTCAAAGTATTCTCCAAAAGGTCCATATTTCAAACGCTCGTAGACGGGTCTCACATTCTTTGTCGAGTGTCCATGCCTCTACCCCGTACAAGAGGATGGGAAAGACATAGCACTTGAAGAGGTGGGTCCTGGTTTCGAGGCTCAGGTCGGGGGTCGATAGAAGGGGTCTCATTTTTAGGAATGCTGCCCTGGCTTTTTCAATTTTCATTTTTATTTCTGATATGTGGCTTGCACCGCAGTTGACTCGGGTTCCCAGATAGTTATAGGCTTCCACTTGTTCGATTCTGTCTTGCCCAGCAAAAAGTTGTTCACAGGTTATAATTGTTATTAAAAGACCACAAAATGGCTGACAAAATATTTAACAGAGCTACAAGAGCAAGTATTGGCAATGTTGCTGGCAAGTCATTGGCAAGCTGTAAAGTGGTTAGGGGGCAATGCGTACGTTCAGAGCTCATCAGCTCCGAAAAACAGTACTATCTCAATCAATAAAGAATGTTCAAAGGCAACTACTAACAAAAATGTTAATGCACATAATAATAAGCACCATACGATAAAACTATCTCTCAAATGAATTGTCTTGATTGTGTATCAAGTCCAAAGGTTTAAATCAAGAAATCATATAAGTTTTTAATTAAATTTTTATCAACTATTTAAAGAAATCAAGTAGCTCACCCCTAGCTGTTGTATTGCAGCCTCTTGTTGTTGTATTACTTCTAAATCCATTTCATCAGCTTGAACTTGCGACTGAAGTTGGGATTGTTTGTTACGATTAGAAGAGTCTTGTAATTCTATAAGCTGATCTGAAAACCTGCTATCTATTTAAATAAATAAAAAATAAATTACAGTTATTTATTTTAATACAATATAGCTTAGGTATTTTAAGTTTTTTTAGTAAATTTATATTCTTCTACAGCTTTTTTTAAAAAATTTTATTCATTGCAAAAATTAGTCAATGAGTTCACATTTCAACTACTACTGCACCAAACTTACTTACTTCCTTAGTCCACTACAGTACAACCCTGGTTAACCGGACTAATGTGGGCTTACTCCAATCCGGATAAGAAGGAATGTTGTAAAATAATATGTTACAGACATAATACATAAGTAGTTTATGGTAATATGTTTGTTGTAACACTATAAAACATGTGACTGGTCAAGTTCCCTATTAAAAAGCGATTGCCAGATCGTAACATAAAATTTAAAAAAAAAATATTAAAATTATTTGTCTTAAGACATGAAGTTTGGAACGGATAATTGAGAATGTATGAAAATGTTCATGTGATGTAGCATGAAGAAAATAACGATACATTAATTTGATAATAGAATATTTTAATAATACTTATTTAAACAAATAAACATTAACCGACAAAATTTATAAATACATGTAAAAATATAAAAATAATTAAGATCTAAAGTAGCCTTATATTTCATATATATAAACTGTTATAACAGACTGGTGTCCTCTGCCGTAGCTCAAAATATATAATTCTCGCGATGTTACTAAACGATTAAGTCCCAGAACAAACAAATATTGAAGTTTCTCTCTCTTCAATGCTGCAAAATCCTCCTCGAGTAATGCGTAATAATGAAATAATGACCCCTTTCAATTAAATTTCCCTGTATTATAAACTTGGTACTACCCCGCCCCCCCTCTATTTATGACATTGGGCCAATGAGAACCCTTCTTATAACCTCCAAAGATCCAATTGTCCATTATAATTTCTAAGACACACGTGTTGGCAATTATTACATATAATTCAAGTTAATATTTGGTGAACTGATTGTCTACTTGTGCCGACACATTAATTCTTTATTTAATGAACTATTTAGACATTTAATGTGCTTTTCGCCCATTCAAACATTTGATATTTTTTTCCCCGACACAAATATACATTAAAATATATTACTATGTCTGTTAAGTAAACTACACCCCAGTCAATTCATTTCTTTTTACGCGTGCAGTCATTTGAATGTACACGCTCTGGCTCTCTTAATTTCGCCTTATACTTTCAATTAATGCTTTGTCATTCTTGCCTCCCATATTACGTATCCTTACTTCATCTCTGCATCCTTCCCCTACTCTCGTTCCTGTTCCTGCATCCTTCCGCTTTCTTTCTCACTGTGCGTTATGGCTTAATGGTGTACGGTCGGTTACGCTCCTCGTCTTGCCCTCCAATGGTCGATGTTGGAGGTTTCTTGGTTCTGTGTGTTCGTTATTATGTACTGTAATCGTTTCAATTCATGTCCTGTTTTAAAAGTTTTATGGTAGCTAGTAAAGTTATCAGTTCTACGGGCTGCGTTTCAGTTAACTGTGCTTCAAACTACAATTCTCGTTTCTGCTGCTTATGTTACATCATTGTGCTGTGGTAAGTAACCATTCTATATTACACTATATTAAGTGATCCATGTCCACTCCTTGTCTCTATTCGTTATTCCGGAATCCGTTCTTTCCAGGCCTATTCGTATATTGCTAATGCTTGTGTCGATACCTAATTTCTCGGTCTTGGGTGAAGACCGTAATCACTCACTCTGGTTCTCCGGAAAATTTACCGCATTAAATAAGTCATTAAAATAGTTATATCAAATTTCAAGTTCGGTTCACGCTGGGCTTAACAATGTCTGTACCATTACTTTATCTTTATGACCTATCGGTAATACTAAATTGATTATTTTCTTCAATTGTTTTAAAAGTACATTAACTTATAAGCTAAATAATTAGGATCTCTAATTATGTGCGGTACAATGTATAATTTCAAAATAAACTTACAGTACAATACATACTAAAAAAATTTTGATATGTAACACATGGATGTAATATAATAATGTACTTGATAAAAAGAAAAACAATAGAAAACACTAAAGTATGTAAAAAGAGTAGCCTAGTTTCAAACACGGCCAACTCCATTTTTATCAAAATTTACATTATGATTGGTTCTTATTTAAAATTCAGTGTAAAATCTGAATTTAAGGTTAATTTATGGCAAAAACGGCCAGAAGTAGGTTAAAATAAATTTGAAAATAGAGCTTAGTTTCATAAACAACCAACTACAAAGCAGCCTGGTTACAATATTGGCCAACTCCGCACTGAACCAATAAGAGCTTCAGATCTAGTCACATGACTGCCACAAAGCCTCGCGGGAATGTTATTGTCGTAAATGTCAAAGTTTTGTAATAAGCAGTGCTGTTTGAGTTAATTTTGTTAGCATTACAAATTTTTGGAGCTCTTAATGCCATTTATACTGTTGGCTTAGTGGCTGATGGGTGCACCCAGTACAAAACAAAAATACTACAATTTTGATAATGTGCCTTGCATTTTGGCCCGTGCCCCTTGAAATATAAAACAATTGAAAATTCTTTTTTATGTTACTAGTCTCTCTTTAAGCCCAGTGATAGGGTATTTGGATCAATTGAAAGGGACTTAAAGAAAATGGAGACAATAATCAGTTTGAAGAATACCATGAAGTTTTCAAAAACTATGGTTCTCTCAAAATTTTAGGAACTGACTGGTAAGCTGAAACGAAACAATCAAAGATCCAGCTGCACTTAACCACATTTCAAAATTTCGAAAATTCATGTACAAAACCATGTTCCATCTCTGTAAGTGGAGAAAAAATTACAGCATAGAAATTCTAGTCTTTGTCAGTAACAAAGAAAGTTAAAAACCTATGACCATTAATCCAATAGAGCTAATCATAGAAGTTAAAACGAAGCTATAAAAAATCAAAGATGTACAAGTTACTTTTAAAACATTTTTGAGAAAAATTGAGTGAACAGGAAAAGTTGCAATGGCTTAAAAAAGTTATAGAAGACAATTACACAAAGCCCGAATTTCTAGCTGAAGTCCTGATTTGTGAGTCAGAGAATATGCCTACTGACAAATGCAATGACATTATTGAAATTAATTTACAAGACAATTAAATTTGACATTGACAAATTTTAGTATCATAAAATTTGTTGTTTTTTGTTTCTGTAATAATTAGGTAACTTTATGTGTTACCTATTATGGCATTTTTATTCTCTTTCCCTTAAACTGTATTACTCCTAACAGTCTGAAAATTGTATCTTGGTTACAAAATATGTCAAGTGGAAATGCCACAGCACAAAAGGCCTTATGGGTTTAAGCGCATGCGATTCTGAACCCATTACTAAATCAATCAACGGCTGAACATCACACATACTGTGACTATTACCGTATTTACTCGCGTACCCCATGCAGATATTTTTTAAAATTGCCGCCTGAAAACCTAGGGTGCGTGGCTTACGTGCGTACTACCATAGCCGCCATAACTTCACCCATGCTGTCACTTCTTACATTCTGATTTTAACAGACTGGATCAAGGTCAACGACCTCAACTCACACCACAGAATATTTGTTGACTCATAATACCGGTATAACGCGTTTAGTCATTTCGAAATAAGTAGAGTTTCACAGCGTGTTTATTTGTCCTTGTATAACATACATCATGAGTATAACCAAATGTTTACATTTGCGTTATTTTACCGCGAGTGAGAAATTAAATGTAGTGCGAGAAGCTGAGAATATCAGAAACCGAGCAGCAGGTAGAAAATTTGATATAAATGAAGTATGTATACGAGATTGGAGGAAGAAAAAGAATCTTCTCTTGAAAACTTCTGCTAACAGGAGAGCTTTCAGAGGATGTAAACCAAAATTTGATGAAATTGAAAAAGAACTTGTGCAGTTTTATTAGAAAACGCCAATTTGGTTATGGTATTTCTGTTGAAATGTGCCAAAATAAAGGTATAAAATAAACAGAAAGTAAAGGTATTCTTAATTTTAAGGCCAGCAGAGGATGGATAGCTTTAGGCTTTTCAAAAGAAATGATTTAAGTTTAAGAAAGCGAACGCGTATTGCACAAAGTTACCGGATGAATATGAGGAGCAAATAACAATTTCTTTAAAACGCGTTATAGATATGAGGAAATAGTACAATTTCTCTTTAGCCCAAATTGGCAATTGCGGTAAGACTCCTGTTTATTTTGAGAGCCCTTCCGAAACAACAGTAAACAAGAAAGGAGAAAAAACTGTTTCAGTGCGGACAGCAGGCTACAAAAAATTACGATGTACCGTAATGTTGTGTATTATGGCGGACGGGAAGAAATTACCTCCGTATATTATTTTTAAGAGAAAAACTATACCGAAAATAAATGTTTCTGGCATAATTGTGGCGGCGCAAGAAAGCGGGTGGACGGACAGCGATTTAGTTGTTGATTGGGTAAAATAGGTGTGGAACCGTCGTCCCGGAGCTTTGTTGAACCCACATAACATGTTAGTCATGGACAGTTTTAGGGGACATCGAACTGACAAAGTAAAGAAAATGTTAAACAAAGACAAAAGTTTTCAAGTGACTATTCCGGGAGGTTTGATGTGTTTGCTACAACCGTTGGATGTGTGCGTGAATCGAACGTTCAAAGCTAATTTAAAGAAACTTTATATGAATTGGATGGCTATGGAAGAACACGCGCATACACCATCTGGAAAAATCAAGAGGCCAGAGCTTAATTTAATTTGCGAGTGGATCAAAACTGCATGGTTGCAGATAACAGAAGAAACTGTTGTTAAAAGTTTTAAAAAATGCGGCATTTCAAACAATTTGGATGGCACAGAGGACGATTTCCTGTGGATGGATGGTAGTGATGACGAAGATGAGAGTGCCACAAGCGAAGGTGTACCAGATCCCTCTGACATCGAAGGAAGCAATTCAGATGAACTATGACAGGTAACAGGTTATATTTTTTATGAAAATACTAACACAAAAGAATTTACAACTTCTTATATTTAGGAAAACTTGCAGTAATCGTTTTATTTTTTACAGGTCAACCAGGCTGTCAAATAAACTTCGGGTATATGGACTCATAAGACGCGTTTTTATGTTCACTTAACTAATAAATAGCCTACTTGCCTCTTGATTTGAATTTAACCATTACTGTTGTTTTTAAATTTGTTGTAAAAAATTATTTTAATAAATATTGTATGTAAGTTTGACCTTTGTATTTTTTACCGTATTTATTTTTTTTTTTTTTTAGTTCGTATAATTAGGGTGCGTGGCTTACGCGGGGGCGTGGGGTACGCGAGTAAATACGGTAATAATAAGTCTCTAAATATTAAATTACAGAAAATGAACTGTACTGTAAAAAAATGAAAATAAAAAGTAAACCACACCATTTATTAGCATAATTCAATAAATAATAAAACACAACTCACCTCCAAAGATATCTTTTGAATTTGATGAAGGTGGTGGTGCAATACCAATGGCACTTTGTTTTTTCTGTTTTTCATCAGTTTGCTTTTGAAAAATTTTATGTTGTATATCTTGAAAAGAATTTACAGCAGCTCCGAAACTTTCATCCAACCTTTCTTTTTGCATTTTACATTCTCGCTATGGAAAAAAGAAAAACCAAAATATTGTAGAGAAAACAAATTTATACTAATTCAGAATGAAACATGAGAGAATAAACAAATCTCTGTAAATAAATCACCTAGTTTATTACATTATATTTTTATTAATATTTTATGTTATTTTTTTTATTTCACTTAATTAAAGTCGCATCAACAGCTTGGTTATTAGTGACTATGGTGGGATATGAACAGTGGCCTTGTGAAAATTTCCAGACCCTGGCTGGGAATCGAACCTGGGACCTCTGCGTGGTAGGCAAGCACGCTACCACTAAGCTACGGAAGCGGCCTGGTTCTGTTTTTGTTGCCACCCTTTTGTGTTCTTATTGAATGTTAACTCAGAATAATTAGAAGATACTGGTTGTTTACTGCCATATTTTTGTAAACCAATTCATAATGATTTTTTAATTAAGTGATACAGCTAACCCCATTGATTGTTGCACCCACAATTTAATACAATCTCTCATTCTATCAATAACCGCTTGTAAAACTGCTGCTTACAAAATAAAACTCAGGGTCTCAGGTTCAATTCCGGGTCACTGCTTTTGTAAAAAATGTAAAATTTGTAAACTGCTGCTTACAAAATAAAACTCAGGGTCCCCGGTTCAATTCCTGGTGACTGTATCGTCATTTTTATTTTTGTTTGTAAATACACTAAATCATGAACATAAAATTAGGAAACGCATTAAATTTTCTTCCTTTTCTCAAAACTAGTTCTGATATTTTCGCTCAGACTTCCATTGCTTTGCTGCATCAGAGATTTTCTGAATTAGATCATTTTAATATCACCTCTCCCTACCATTATTTATGTACAAGAAAAGGCATTTTTTTTTTTACATTCGAATGTTAAGCGCACTTTCAATATAATGCAGATAGTGAAGGACACTATGAAAATGAGCGATGAAAAACTGTCTTACTTAATGGGAATTGAACCCAGGACCATCAGTCGTAAAAGCCAGTAGCATTGAGCACTATACCCCAAGCTTACATAAGTATTGTAGGCTACGAAAACACAAAAATATTTAAGTTTTTCAGTAATAAGATAATTAGGGAAAAGTACATATACTCTAATTTAGGTTTTACAAAGATTTTTCCATATATTACATGTTATTTTAATTTTATTGTGTCTAAACAAAAGAAAACCTGACAAAAGAAAACAAAGAGTAGCTGAAAAATAGTATCCTAATACTATTGACAAAAGAAATTATGAACTATAAATAAACTTCATTGTAAACCAATAAAACAAAATACGTGTTATCTTATCTACAAACAACAGATGCCAAAATTTAAATGTTAATTTTAAAATAATGTAAAAAATTTAATCAGTATCAAAACATTTCCATTTTAGCTAGCTTTGTATTTATTTCAGTGCTTTGGTAGTTTAGGTTTAATGCCCGTTACTTATTAGTAAAGTGACCTCTATTACGAGTACATTCTTTATCAGAATATTCACTTATTTTTCAGAAATAAAAGATTCAACCATATTTGTAGCCCTTGTAAGACAAAAAAAATTTACAAAAAAAATTACAAAAAAATAAAAAAAAAAAATAAAAAAAAATTTTTTTTAAGAAACGCTATTATTTAACAATTAATCAAAAAAAATGAACTAAAAAGAAAAAATCACAGACATTACAGTTAAAAATAAAAGCGTGGCGCATTAATATATATAATATTTTACAACGAATATTTTACAATATAATATTATATATATTAAAATAATGTAAAAAATTTAATCAGTATCAAAACATTTCCATTTTAGCTAGCTTTGTATTTATTTCAGTGCTTTGGTAGTTTAGGTTTAATGCCCGTTACTTATTAGTAAAGTGACCTCTATTACGAGTACATTCTTTATCAGAATATTCACTTATTTTTCAGAAATAAAAGATTCAACCATATTTGTAGCCCTTGTAAGACAAAAAAAATTTACAAAAAAAATTACAAAAAAATAAAAAAAAAAAATAAAAAAAAAATTTTTTTAAGAAACGCTATTATTTAACAATTAATCAAAAAAAATGAACTAAAAAGAAAAAATCACAGACATTACAGTTAAAAATAAAAGCGTGGCGCATTAATATATATAATATTTTACAACGAATATTTTACAATATAATCTATTATATAAAAGGACAACCATGTCCAGGGTGATTCATTTATAGATCAACGCACAGCCGAAACTACTGACGCTAAAGACTTGAAATTTTGATGTTAGCTTTCTTATGTTGTGTAAGCGCGCACTAAGAAAGGATTTTTCAAAATTTTGATTTTAAAGGGCAGAAATAGCAAAAATTCCCCCCCACTGATGCGAGGATGCGGGTCAGCGCGAAGCGCTACGCTTATGTACTGGTTTTGCTCCGACACACATTTACCCCCTCCATAGGCATATTCCGTTGCATCCAGTATATACATTCTTATCTTACGTATATAGCAGATCAACTACAAAACTATAGCTATTTTCCCAGAAGTTAAATTGACTAACAACGATTTTAATCTATGGTTTACTTTTGTCACTCCGGATGTTGTACTGTACGTAGTGTTTAACCTAACACTGGATTTACATTTTAACCGGAATTAATTCCAGAGTTGTTGTAATTAGTATAATAAGAGATATGTTTTTTATGCTTTATAGTATTATTACTTATTATTCAAGATACGGATTTCATTGCTTAGGTCACATAATGTATTTGACTGACATTGTAAAAATGATTTTTGCAACCGAACAATTAAAATTTAATTTAAAAAAATGTGTCTCAACCAATTCAATAAAATGCATACGGTAAAGTTATTTTATTAAATCTAACTTAAATTAAAATAAAACAACAGTTATTTATGTAAATTCAGGCATTATGCTATTATAATCCTTTTTTTTATTTTTTTACCATAAGGGTTGATTTACACACATCCGTCCACGTCGCATCTCAGTTCCGTAATTCCGAGAAGACAAGTATCAGTCACAGAAAAATTTTCTTTCTTGAAAAATTAATGACATTGTCTACACTGAGCATCAGCACCGTCCCAAAACCGGCGCGTCAGTATTGTCGCCGTCACCGAACCGTCAAAACGATATTTTTTCTCGACGATATTTTGTTTTTTACGGACGTATTTGTCTCTATGTAAAATGACTGAATGGAGTTTGACGAAAGGAAAACTGACGTACATGTGTGAATACTGTCATCATTTTTGACTTCGAGTGGCCGTACCGGTTCCATTTCGGAACAGTGACGTGACGGTGACGGTGACGTGTGAATCGTTCTTTATACGTAATTCAAAAAAAATTATATTTGTGACTTAAGTTATTAGCAAATTAAAATACAGAATCATAGCCTTAAAATTGCATGGGCGAAGCCACGACGGGGAGCTCTCTATTATATAAAAGAGATATCCTGATTTATAGATCAACTTAAGTTTTCTAAGCTGTCGCTAAGGAAGGATTTCGCAAAATTTTTATTTTAAATGGTAGAATTCGCAAAAATACCCTCCCATAAGAAATACAGAGAGTATACTTAAACAGCTGATTCTTTGTTTACGTTTGCGTGGGCGAAGCCACGCGGGACCCGCTAAAAAAAAAATGTGTCTCAACCAATTCAGTAATTAAAATGCATACGGTTAAGATATTTTCTTAAATTAAAATAAAACAACAGTTATTTATGTAAATTCAAGCAGTATGGTATTATAATCCTTCTTTTTTTCATTTTTTCACCCTAAGGGTCGATTCACAAACATCCGTCACGTCACGTCTCAGTTCCGTCATTCCGAGAAGTATCAGACACAGAAAAATATTCTTTCTTGAAAAAATAATGACATTGTCTACACTGAGCACCAGCACCGTCCTAAAACCGGCGCGTCAGTATTGTCGCCGTCACCGAACCGTCAAAACGATATTTTTTCTCGACGATATTTTGTTTTTTACGGACGTATTTGTCTCTATGTAAAATGACTGAATGAAGTTTTTGTGACTTAAGTTATACGCAAATTAAAATACAGAATCATAGCCTTAAAATTGCATGGGTGAAGCCACGACGGGGCGCTATCTATATAAAAAGAGATGTCCTGATTTATAGATCAACTTAAGTTTCTCAGCTGTCGCAAAGAAATGATTTTGCAAAATTTTTATTTTAAGTGGTAGAATTCGCAAAAATACCCTCCCATAAGAAATACAGAGAGTATACTTAAACGCTGATTCTTTGTTTACGTTTGCGTGGGCGAAGCCACGCGGGACCCGCTAGTATTATATATATTAATGCGCCACGCTTTTATTTTTAACTGTAATGTCTGTTACAGTTAAATTACAGTTAAAAATAAAAGCGTGGCGCATTAATATATATAATATTTTACAACGAATATTTTACAATATAATATTATATATATTAATGCGCCACGCTTTTATTTTTAACTGTAATGTCTGTGATTTTTTGATTTTTTTCTTTTTAGTTCATTTTTTTTGATTAATTGTTAAATAATAGCGTTTCTTAAAAAAAATTAAAAAAAATTTTTTTTTTTTATTTTTTTGTAATTTTTTTTATTTTTTTCTTTTTAGTTCATTTTTTTGATTAATTGTTAAATAATAGCGTTTCTTAAAAAAAAATTTTTTTTAATTTTTTTTTAATTTTTTTAATTTTTTTTTCTGTGATTTTTTTGTAAATTTTTTTTATTTATTTCTTTTTAGTTAATTGTTTTAAGTAATTGTTAAATAAAAGCGTTTTTTTAATTTTTTTAAAAAAAATTTTTTTAAATTTTAAATTTTTTTTTACAAACACCTCCACAGCGTATTGTCATCGAAGATAAACAAGTGTGCAAAGTTTGATTCATATTGATACGGTAGAAGTATTAAAATTTTAAGTTGCAAGATTTAATGCTTCCAAGAGTAAGTTAAATAAAAGCGTTTAAAAAGACAAGTTACTTATATTATCTAGCAAACAGACCATACAATGAAGTTTTTATTAAACAAGTATTTTATATTACTAATAAATACTGTCATTAATTTTTGCAACTTTTTATAGCTCAAGTGTAAATTACATAATCAATAACTTTTGAAACACAATATTATTCTGTTAAATGTATTGAAGAAATTTTCCTTCAACATTTATAACAACTAAAAGAAAGTACTGGGACGATTTTGAAAAAAAAAACATAATAAAGAAAAATACTACCAATTTAGACAGGTAGACAGACAGGTAGAGAGTCAAATTATTTACTCTCAATCTATTCATTGCTGGGCTAAAATAAATAGTTCTGTTTCTTATCACATGGTCAGCCAATTAAATGACTGAATCATTTAAGAACAGAAGAGGTAGAGGTGTAAAAGACACTAATCAGAGTTATCTCCTCTGAAAGTAATGGATTTCATTATACAGCCAGACCCTGTGGTGAATGAAGTGAAGGTGTCATTTGCAGAGTGGAAAATATGTGCTTTTCAGAGGACCCGGCATGCTCATAAGCGTACTTTTCTATTCAGTGAGGAAGGCAATGGTAAACCACCTCACTCCTTGTTTTACTTAGTAAAACCTCTAGAGGTTCAAACCGGCTTTTCGGCTGACGACCTAAACAACACTTCCAATTTATAAATTTTTTAAATTTAAAGTTTCAGCTATTATTCCCTGATAGAATCTGTGAGTTTAGTTTAATAATGTACATTATTAATAACTGGTCTTTTATTAAGGATGCAACCCTGATTATAAGAAGATAGAAGTAATACATTGGTAAATTTTCTGTCCCCCAATCGGTATGTTGGCAACAGTGTACTCAAGGCCAACTACCTAAGACAGAAAATGTTTCAGGCAAGCATTAGTGTGGTGACAGCAATCGTTTCATTATATTGTGTCAGCAATGGTTTCTTCCAAGGAAGAATCGGGTGTTTTATTAAGAACGCAACCCTATATTAAAAGCCACAATCTACGGCATATTTTTATTTTCCATACTTTAAAAATGAATAATTAATCTAAATTATTATTTTACAAATGAATAGCAAATTGAAATGAAAACATTGTATTACTTCTATCTTTATATAATCAGGGTTGCGTCCTTAATAAAAACACCCAGTTCTTCCTTGGAAAAAACCATTGCTGACACAACATAACGAAACGACTGCTGTCACCACACTAATGCTTGACTGGAACATTTTAACTGTCTTAGGTAGTTGGCCTTGAGTACACTGTTGCCACCATACCAATTGGGGGACAGAAAATTTACCGATGCATTACTTCTATCTTCTTATAATCAGGGTTGCGTACTTAATAAAACACTCGTTATTATACATTATGATCACATAGGATCACTTTATTAGTCCATTATCCAAAGGGACGGTCAGGCCTTGACCAGGGTGTGCTTTCAGGGGTAGAAAAATATTAAGTTATATAATACTATGTTAAGTGACTTTCCTTTCTTGTGAGTATGATACGGGTGTTTTTGTCCTGGATTTATTTCTTATCTGTAGTGTCTTCGTGTGTAAGACTAATTTCTTCCAGATAACTCTCTAGTTTTTCGAGTTGAGAATTTACTGTACTCGTTGTTTTACTACAAAACTTTAGCATGATCCACCACTTTTCATCTTTCTGGTACTTTTTTGTTGATGCAAGGGTATGCGGCCAACCACGTAATGTTTAATGAATTTTGTATTTGTTGATATAATAGCACTGTCCACTAGCACTTTTCACATACTTTTACAATAAAAGGATTATTAAGTAAGGACAACAAAAAGGATAATAATATGATAATGTACAATTGCGAGGGCAACGAAGAAGTTCAGTATAAATCCCTAACCCTGTTTTGTTATATTTTTTCTTCCATGATACTCCCACATCGATCACATGGAGGAGTATTTTGCGCTGTTGAGTGGGTTGTACTGCCTCAAGAAACTGCAAGTTTCTAGTAATTACGTTAAACAGGAACATGGTCATCAATCTTGTCTTGTACAAACTAGATAACTTGGAGTCTATTATGAAAACAAACTAAAATATTAAAACTGAACATATAATTAAATTTTAATAAAATGTTTACCTGTTCTGATGTAGACAGAGGCAAAGGAATAGAATGTAATTCTTTTAAATTTGTACTAGTATCTTTAACAAGATTTTTTGTATAATGTTGAATCTGATGTCTGAAATAAATCAAGAAAATATCTTCAGTAAAATACAAAATATCTGACAAACACTACATAAAAAATTATTTATTATTAAAATAAATCAAGTAATTGTTCAAAATTATTCTAAAAATAATAAAATAACTGGCATTATGCATCAGAGTATATCTAACAGAGTGTCAAATTGAGATCAACAGAAAGAACTGTAAACAAAAAAAGATATAGCAATTCCTTGTTATTTGCAGGGGTTATGTTCGGCGAACTTGCCGCAAATAAACCAAGTTTATATATGGAAACTTTATATAAACTTTATATTGGAAAGTTTATATATGGAATATGGAAACTTTATAGTTAGGGGGTGGGGTAAGTTCATATACAGAAAATTTAAACAACTTCATACTACACCTAAAAATATTATACATAAGTTTTTAGGTGTAAAAATCTATTTTTTTTAATAAATCGACCCTGTTATAAGAAACTTGTTAATTTACTTCCTGCGCGATTTTTTTCTAGTTTTTTACAAACTTCAATGTATGGGGAAAGTGCTTGTTTAAGCTCTCATTTAAATTTTGACGCCCTTTCTATAGAAGGACCGATTTTCAAAACAGCTGTAGCTTACTGTTACCCTAAACATAAATTTCACCAACAGATTTTAAAGTAACTCTAAACATCATTATCACGACGTTGGATACGGGAGCCGGATGTGACTCATGGTTTGTTTTTCGTTAACTATAGCTGTAGTATAACACTGATCATTAAATCATAAAATACAGTAGTATTTGTAAAAAAACACGTTCTGTAGTTATACACAGCGGATGCTTGGAGAATTATACAGCCTCACACATCTTAGTGATCATCATCATCATCATCATCTCCTTTACGGATTAGGCCAATCGTCTGTTCCAACATCACACCATCTCTTTCTTGGACGCCCCAAACATCTCCTTCCTCGAGGGCGATACTTCAGCGCCTGAAGACTAGCTTTATCAGGTGACATCCTAAGTACATGTTCCTGCCACCTATTTCTGTACCTCCACATTTTATCAATGATTGTTTCGTCTCTCTTCAGTTCTTCTCGAATCGCGCTACTTCTAATGTGTTCTCTCCGGCTACACCCCTTCACAGATCTCAAAAATCTCATTTCAGCTGCCTCCAATCGACTTAAATCTCTCCTCTTTGGTTCCTTAAATCTCTCCTCTTTGGTTCCTTAAATCTCTCCTCTTAGTGATGAATTACTAAATATATAATGAGAACATAACACATCATGTATCAAAATATGGCTTATAAAAGCGGAAAATGTGTTGTATTAAAAGAAACAAAATATGTAGGTAGTTAAAATTTACCAACCGTGAATAGTGAGGGACTCCTGTATAACAAATAACTTTCAAATGAAACCAAAAAAAGAACTAAGGATATTTGAAAAGCATGGATGAAAATAAGTTAAACAAAAATGAAATATTATCTCAAAATCAGAGATAAAAGTAACATCAGAGATAAAAGAAACCAAACATTTCTGAAAATAAGAAACAAGACATGACGACGTTCAGAAACAAAATGGAGTTAAAAGGTTTTCAAAATGAGTAATCTAAATAATCAGATATAAATATTTAATAATCAGATGAAAAAAGAATATCTTTAAGAAATGCTGGGACAAACGCAGGAAATCTATTTAAGTAGACGTAAAATCTAAATTTTTAACATAATCCAAAACTAAAATATTAGGGCAAGAGATAAGTTTAACTAAATTTTCTTCTAGTTTTATTTCTGTACATTCAATTTTGTGTTGCGCATTTCAATCTCATGAAAACAAAATTTTTATATTTAACCTAACAAAAACACAATTAGGTTAATTTTATTGAAAATTTATTCCTTCCAATTCATAAACATTATAAAAACACTACTGATATCAATCTTAAAAAGTACATTAATTTATTTGAAAACCTGAAATACTGCTTCAATCAAAGGACTGAAATGTACAAGTATAAAGTATGCTGAAAACCATGATAAAAATAAATTTTAGACGAATAATCCTATTTCAAGTAGGTAACAGAAAAATTCAGTAAAAGATGGTTATATAACATGTATGTTGAATTAAATTAGTTATATAATAATTAACTTGTCAATATTTTTTATCTTGTATAGACTTGTACATTTCCCAACTAACTCACTTTTTGTAATTTACTGGCTTGTAGACTCAAGAGCGAAATTAATAGGGACATTTACTAAACTTGTTACTCAACTTCTTCAAATAAACTTCTATTAGCTAACTAATATACAGGGTGATTCATTTAAAAGTAGCCTGCTGCATTTAACAGCAGTCTTCGGCACTCAATTGGATTCAACTAGTAAATGAATAAATAGAATTACTTAATACATAATTTTACATATTTATTTAAAATTTATATACAAATTTCAACTTCACCTTTACAGTAGATGCTAAAAGTGGCGTCCTTGAACGCTTACACATTTTTGTGCTCGTTCAATGTTATTAATGCACACACGACGCAATACGGAAATGTCTATAGCTTGAATGGCTGCCACGATGTTATTCTTTAGCTCATGTATACTGCAGGGGTTTGTTTGGTAAACGGTTCCTTTTAAATAACCCCATAGAAAATATCGCACATACTCAAATCGGGTGAACGAGGAGGCCACAAATCTTTACTAACAACTCGCATGGGAAAAGCCTGATTGATATGAGATAGGGACTGGCGAGACGTGTGACATGTTGCACCATCTTGCTGGAAAAAATTGTACTCGCGTTCATCGTCGGTTAACTGTTCATGAAATTCATTAAAAATTCTGACGTACACATCGCTATTTACAGTTTCATGAAAAAATATGGGCTCTACAATACGATGTCCAGAAATCGCACACCATACACCAATTTTTTCGTCATGTTGTGGAGATTCATGTAACACATGAGGATTTTCAACTGACCAATATCTAGTGTTCTGTGAATTTACATGGCCAGACAAATGAAACCAAGCTTTATCACTCATGAAATATCGCGTAGAATCTAATTCACCGTCCATAATTTTGTTAAAAAACCAGAAACAGTAGTTCAAACACACGTTTTTGTACACACGTTACATAATAAGGTTTCAATTTAAAAAGACTTAAGAAATGCAAGCATGAAGAATATTTCATACCGCTTTGTTGAGATAACTTTTGTACCGACTTCTTTGGGCTTAAAGTGATTCTTTGTTCAATATTTGCGATCACCTCTGGCGTACTGATTGTTGGTGTATGTTCCCATTTACAATTCGCTACTGATCCAGTTTTTCACCATTTTGCGACAAGTTGTTGTATACTTCTCTTTGCTGGTACTGTAGCATTAGGAAACCTTTCAGAGAAATATGCGTGTGTTCGTTTAATGGAATTTGTGCACACATAACCCTCAACTAACGCAATTCTTTCTTGTAGTGAAAATGGCATTTTAGTAACACAATAAGTAAACTATGCGTTGTACACTACTAATCTCACTAAAACTTTACAACAGACTAACATGCCTGTCTGTTCAAGGCCAGTCGATCACATAGTGATCAGTGCTGCCAATACAGCATATGAAAATTACTCGAGCAGCGGGCTACTTTTAAATGAATCACCCTGTAGTTGAACCAAAGCTATTAATAAATAAAATTACCATTAAAAATTAGTTTTAATTATTTCAAGAATAGAACATAATAACTCACAATTGTTGCCGTAAGTCTTGAGAATCCTGAGGTGTACCCATAAGATTTATCATTTTTGTCATTGAATTTGCTGTAAAAATAATTTACAAAAATATTAATCATATATTTTAAAAAAGAAATCCGGTTCAATAAATTTTACAGAGTTCTTACTGAACAATTTTATAAACTTTTATAACGTTGACTCACTTTAGGGATTCTGGAAAAAATCTGCGGTAAAACTTATTTACTATTGTTAAAAAAAATATTGGAATAATAAAAAGATTAATTAATTATTTTTTATTTTTTTAATCTTGACAATTTGTTTTATCATCTAAAATTATTAACTTAAAATTTTTTTTTGGAAGCAAATTCAGTATTTTTTAAAAATAATATACCTAATTTATTTCCTTCAGCAATATTTAATTTTCAGAAACAGCTGATCGTTGCAATAATTTTAGATGATTAAAAAAATTGTGAAAATTAAAAAATAAACAAATAATTAAAATTGTTTATAATATTTCCAATATTTTTTAACAATAAAAAAATGTTACTGCAGATGGATTCGATCCACCAGTCTTTACATATCATCACCAGAACGTTACCATTACTCCAAACATACAATGCGACAAGTTGATAAAATTTACAATATTTAAAAAGAAAATAGTTATAAATTTATGTATTTCTGTATTTTAAGCTAAAATACAGCTTAAAATGTATCAAAATTGATATTTTTTAAAAGTGCTAAACATTTTCTAATGATTTCTGATTACAAGAAGTCTTCATTTATTTATGGGAAAAAAATATTACCAAACTAATGAAAATCAATGCTATTTCCCTATAGTTCAAAATCCGTGGGACACCCAGTGTACTCTAATTCAGAGTTAAGAAAATTAAATATTTTTGATAATTTACAAATTCCTCTACAGGCTTTAAAAGTATATAAGTCAAAAACAAATTTAGAAAATCTACAGAGTTCAATAATGCATAAAAGTTGAAATCAAATGCAATCACAGGCACTGATACCACAGCATCAAGTCATTAACATTAAAAGCATAAATGGGAAAATGTTTTGTCATAGCTAAAACACACACAAAGCCAACAATAGGTTTATTGGAACCTGATGCTTGCGAAGGGGAATGCTTTACAGTAGCGGGAACTTTGTGAGTGAAAGGAAGTTGGCTATCTCTTTCCAAACGGTAACGAATACATCACGCTATTAGCAAATCTGAAAACATTTATACTTCCAAAGACTTTTCGAATGAATTAAATTGAAATAACACTTAACCCTTACAGTGCCAATGTCCTAATACTAGGACGTCAAGATTTTGACTAAAAAATTCATAATATTTTAATATACAGGGTGGACCAGGAGGAAAGAAAACATTTTAACAGGTGATTGTAGACCTAAAAACAAGATAAAAAGTTCATATAAACATATGTCTGGAAATATTTAAATCAATTTTCTCAGAATTAAATTCTCTACAATTGTTGTTCATGGATTTTATGCATTTATTAGCCATTTAATGGAATTATAGCGCCTCAAACGTAAAAAACGTGTTTTTTGACAGTCAAATTTTGTGTTTTAAGCAAGTTATTTTACAAACTAAGGGACTTACAGTTCTGGGACCTAGTTTAATCAATTTTTCAAGTAAAAATTCATATGAAACAATCAAATGTTTGTCTTAATTACCGTTCTAATTGGTTCAATCCGGTTTCATTTAATCCTCGGAGTGGAAATCTGGGCGAAATCTTTCGCTAGACTTATCTCGCTAATGAAGCATTTCCAGACATATGTTTATATGAACTTTTTGTCTTGTTTTTAGGTGTACAATCACCTGTTAAAATGTTTTCCTTTCCTCCCAGTCCACCCTGTATTTATTATGGCTGATTATTTTTTGTGTTTATAGTGCTATAAATGATTTTTTGTGACTTTGTACATAATGAAATAGTCTTAAAAGTAATATAAGTGAAGTTAGGTAACATAAGTTTTTAGTGTATTTTTTTTTTAATTAAATAGGAAATTTCCACAAAATGAATGTTTAAATGAAAATTTTTCGTTTTTGTATTTTTTAATTGTAAGAAATATGTTATAAGTTAAATGTCAAACAGGATCAATTCATTAGGAACAAATAAACCATTAAAAGAACTTAAAAAAATAGCTAATATATGGATAAATATAAAATTCTACAAATCGCACAAAAATAGGCTGGCATTTTAAAGCAATATCACGGTTACTATACTAGAGTAAAGTAATCGTGAGCAGTAGCTAATGGAAAATACCTGGCATTTTTCAGTCGGACTCATAATATTTTCCTGGCACTATAAGGGTTAACTGAGCCCACTCATGATTTTAAAAAACTGCACAAAATAAAGTTATATGAACTGAGGCAACTCTGTTTACTACTAAACAACAAATATTTAAGGATAAACAAAATTGTAGCTACGTGACCGTGTATGATTGTATTAAAACTCGAATAAACGATAAACTGTTGGTTTGGTTTGTTTATTCTTTTAATGTCATTAAAGTCGTACAGTACTAACAAAAAAGCACACAACCATACTCGTATTCTTTGTTATTGTCATTGTTAACTTATTCTGTCATCTACCAAAAATAACATTCAAAGATGGAGCATTCATACATAGCCTATATTAATCAGGAAGCTCTAAGATATGCTACAATGAAAGATTTTTAAAATCAGTTCAGTAGTTTCTGAGATTACTTCATATAAACAAACAAACAGACGTCTCTTCTTTATTATATTAATATAGATAGCTTACTTACCATTCTGAGATATCTTTTCTATATTTGTTCCTATAGTTTGAGCTACTTTTTTAAAATCCTTTGGTCTGTCTCGACCTACTCCATTATTCATCTGAGATGAATATCCCCCGGCCCAACCACTGTCCATTTTTGTGTATTGAATTTCACTTAAAATTTTTTAAATTAGACTAAAATTATGATGCCAGATATCTGAAAAATAAGTACAATGAAGTTGTATTAAAAAATTAATAATACTGATCGTTCAGTTACATGTAAATACATGCTAAAAGCCAATTTTCTTGTTCTGTTACTGCCTTCAACAATTTACACCTGGCAACACCACTAAATAATATACCAACAAGAACAAAGAACACTAAAAAATATAGATAAAAAAGAATACAACCAGGCACATAAACTGTAAAAATCATATTACATCTGTAGACAAATTTTAACACACAAGAATCTTCTCAACACAAAATACAGACAAAAACCATTGTTAATTAATGAAGAAGGTAACTGTTGAAAGCTTTTAATAAGCGCACCTATAATTTAATTCTAGATAACATTTCTAATTTTTTATCGCGCTGTTCATTTAATTAGTTTCTAGACTAGGAATTAACTTACATAACCTAAGTTAGTATCTTGATTCACAAATTAAAAAAAATAATTGAATCAACACTTTGAAACCGTTTTCTGGTTTAGATCATGATACACGACTATCCTAGTTTGTTGTCATCAGTGTTAAAACATTATAATTATTATATAATAGTAATGTGTTAATAGGCTTACAATTAATGATGACGCACAAAACTTTAAACCTTATAATGACAATAATATTATTAGACAAATGGGTGTATCATATCAAAATCCGCAGTAGTGGTAGCTGTTATTGTTTCAAGAAACGCACGAAATAATGACTAATACGATCTGTCAAAGAACTGTTATGTCAGTGCTAACCTGTAGGCGTTTTCTATGCACGTAATAAAAAAAAACAATAAAGCTGTTTACCCTGTTTACATAACACCAAGTTGTCAAGAAACAATAGTAACACACAATTCTAATTTGATTAAGCTTAAAATATTACGTAGAATACAACCAAGTACGGCAAACAATTAAATTATAACTAATTACATAAAAACTTTCAAACGCTATTAAAACTGATAGGTAATTAAGGAAAAGTTGGGTAAGAAGATTATCTTCTTTATCTCGAAAAAAATGAATACGTAAATTAATTTATCACGTAAACACACTACTTAATTACCGTTGTGTAAATATCTGGATACTGACTGTGCACTTGACAACTAAAAATCACCTGACGACGTAATGTATCGATCACTAATTCCAGAATTTTTGTAAGAAAAATTCAACCTGCTGTTCGGAATTTATGCCATATGAATAGTTGCTAATAGTTCTAATTGAATGCATGAGAACTGAAAATATGAGTTCATTAATTTATCAAATATAATGAAAAATATAAAATTAATTTATTTTATACAATACATGAAAAAACTCCCAAAAGAATTTCTTCGACAATACATAAGAAAATCAAGATGTATAAAATTAGTATATTTTTGAATTTATGGAACTAAATATTTTTAAAATTGTTTTAATTAATGCTATATAATCTTCTTCGTAAATATGAACACAGTGTTTTTAAATATATATTTTTTTCACTGATAATAAAAGTGCCACATTTATTCTTAGTTTGGTTAACCTGTTTTGACAGTGTGGCTGTGGATTCAAACAATAGGTTAGTTTGTTATGGTGAGGTAAGGTAGTAGATTAGATGTGGATTTTTAATTTTGACGTGAAGTATTGAATTTTTTTTAAATTGTTGAGTACTAAAATGTGACACAGTTTGCAGTACACATAGTAAAAATGATGTTCGCTAATATCTTATTTAGAAAATATATCCACATTGCTAGTGTTGTAGCGTTGTATTGGATAGTATCAATTGTGACAGTGTTTATAAACAAAACATTACTGACTTTCAACGAACTTGATGCACCATTTTTTATATTTTGGTACCAGTGTTTTATATCAGCATTGATATGTATAACATTAAAGTACCTGTCAAAGTATTTTCCTTCTCATTTTTCGTTTCCTGAAGGAAGCCCATTTAATGTAACTGTCATGAGAAAAGTACTACCCTTGGCATTTTTATTTACTTGTATGGTGGGTTTTAATAATTTATGTTTGAAATATGTTGGAGTACCTTTCTACTATATAGGTAGATCATTAACTACTGTATTCAATGTTGTATTGACTTACTTGCTGCTGAAACAGAAGACTTCATATGAATGTTTAATGTACTGTGGAGTCATAGTTGGAGGTTTTTGGCTTGGTGTTTACCAAGAAAGTGATATTGGTTCATTTTCTGCTACAGGAACATTTTTTGGTATAATGGGTTCATTATCTTTAGCTTTATATTCAATACATACTAAGACTGTTTTACCTGCTGTAGATAATCAGATATGGCTATTATCTTATTATAATAATGTATATGCTAGTATATTTTTTATTCCAATGGTATTATTGAATTATGAAATCAAAACACTTATGGAATATGATAAAATTTTAACATTCCATTTCTGGATACTGATGACTTTCGGCGGGCTATGTGGATTTGCTATAGGTTATGTTACTTCCTTACAAATTAAAGTTACTTCTCCATTGACGCACAATGTATCTGGTACTGCTAAAGCGTGTGCTCAAACTGTTATTGCAACTTATTGGTATCAGGAAAATAAACCGTGGTTGTGGTGGCTATCAAATTGGATTGTTTTAGCAGGAAGTGCTGGTTATACGGGTGCTAAGCAAAGAGAAATGCAGTTAAATCTCATAAGGCAGTTGGATAAAACAACAAATGTATAAGCTGTCTGATTTATCTATTACCGTACAGAAATTGGTGAACTTGGGTTTTACCCAAACGGGGTTTAATTCGTTTTTGTCTTGTTTGATAGTAACTTCTTTTCAACTTGTTAAGATTATTAAAAAAATATAATTATTGTTACTAACATAATAGCAGCAGAATCCATATTAGTGTAATGTTTTTTATATTTATATAAAAAACTATAATATTTACCTTTTTACTTCAAATTTACTAGTACTTTCGCAGTGCGCACCGCTTCTTCAGGTAATACCATATATTAACATATTGTAAAAAAATTTACATTAGTATGACTAGTCGTAATTTTTAAGTGAGGTATAATGAACATAAAAAAGCACTGAAATGTGACTACATTATATCTAACTATACCAATCATATAAAAGAGGAAAAAACATAAATTTGGTGAAATGGATAAACATTTTAATAGAATAGTGTAATACAGAAAATAAAAATAAAATTGAAAAATATGAAATGTTCCACATTTATAAATATTTAAAAGATCAAAAGCAGGACATTTTGAATGAACAGGTCAAATTTAGGAATGATGAAGTGATATTGACTGCTGCTGCTATCTATAGTAAATATGAGAAGGGAAAAATTAGAGGTGATTAATTTTAAGTCAGTTTTATACAAATGACTGAAGATGTATCATCTTCTATAGATTTTCTATAAATAAAGTTTTTAGTTTCAATTATATGTTATTTACTCCGATGATGGTGGATCCACCGAAACACGTGTAAGTAAAAAAATAAAATTTGATGCAGTTTAAAAAGAAGGTTAGTGAAATTTATTATATAAATTCATTATATAAAATAGAATTAATAACATATAGTTTCTAACTGGTGTTTTATTAAGGACACAACCCTGATTATAAGAAGATAGAAGTAATACATTGGTAAATTTTCTGTCCCCCAATCGGTATGTTGGCAATAGTGTATTCAAGGCCAACTACGTAAGACAGTTAAAATGTTCTAGTCAAGCATTAGTGTGGTGACAGCAGTCGTTTCATTATATTGTGTCAGCAATGGTTTTTTCCAAGGAAGAACGCGTCTTTATTGTAGAGACTTACATAGCAAGTAAATCTTACAAATGTGTGCAAGATAAGTTTCAGTTGAAATTTCCCCGTTCTGCCGTTCTGAATAAATCGTCAATATTGCGTTTGATAAATAAATTCCGTAGAACTAGGAGTGTACTCAATGAGAAACCACCTCGCCAGCCAACAAAGTTAACTGCGGAAGTTCTCGAAGATTTGAAAAATCATTTGACTTAATCACCTAAAAAATTGCATTAACTAAGGATGCAAATGTAACTTTTTCGTAGCTCTGAAAACAGTAATGTTAGCCCAGCTTGCAATGATAATCTTCTAAGCAATTTTTTAGGTGATTGAGTCAAATGATTTTTCAAATCTTCGAGAACTTCCGCAGTTAACTTTGTTGGCTAGCGAGGTGGTTTCTCATCAAGTACACTCCCAGTTCTACGGAATTTATTTATCAAACGCAATATTGACGATTTATTCAGAATGGCAGAATGGAGAAATTTCAACTGAAACTTATCTTGCACACATTTGTAAGATTTACTCGCTATGTAAGTCTCTACAATAAACACGCGTTCGGCCTTGGAAAAAACCATTGCTGACAATATAACGAAACAACTGCTGTCACCACACTAATGCTTGACTGGAACGTTTTAACTGTCCTAGGTAGTTGGCCTTGAGTACACTGTTGCCAACATACCGATTGGGGGACAGAAAATTTACCGATGTATTACTTCTATCTTCTTATAATCAGGGTTGCGTACTTAGTAAAACACCCGTTAGAAAGTTTACTGTGAAAATTGCAACTGCCTTTGTCAAACGTTGGAATTATTATGACAAAGGAAGATGCAATCTTCTCAGCAAACTTTCTAGAAACTATATGTTATTACCTGAAGAAGTGGTGCACACCGCAAAATATTAAAAGCAGTAATTTACTAAAATAATTTTACCAATAGAACTGAACTAAAGATCTCCAATTATAAAATATTAAATCTGGTTTTTAAATAGTATTTACAGTATTAAAATTGTGCCATAAGATCTTTGTAGTTTCTTCTCTTGCCAGTATAGTGACTTACTCTATTTTTTCAATTACTAGGCTGACAAGACAAATTATTAATATTGTTTTATTTTTATCTATTCTACTGGATTTTGTATCTCTACACTTTTCGATTGTTTTTAACGCACATATATTTTTATTAATTTTTGGGTTCTTTTATTAGAGTATAATAAAATTAAGTTACTACATAGTGTTTAAAATTCTGTGGTAATCCTGATTTTAATAATCTGAAATTAATGTTGTAATAAATTAGTTTCTCCTGGGGCTTGTCTCAGATTCTTGCAAGGGAAATATTCTCAACATTTCCATCAGTAGATAAGTAAGTAAAGTTTAAAATGTTTCCTAATTTTCCAAGAAATTTTGTAATTTTATCTTTAAATAATTTGTTTGTGATTATTTTTTACTCTGATTATATATTTATTATACATATAAATTTATATATTAATATAGGCAGTACAATCTACTTTTTACAATATATTAATTATACGTATATTTATATATAAAGTGGACGCCAAATAAGCGTGCTGGTGTAGCTATGCGAAAAGTTTGGATTCAGTCGGTAAATATCATGTCCTAGTACCGAACTGCCTACTAAATCACGTGTTCTAAACGATGTTAAAAGCGATATTAAAAACATTTAATTATAAATATTACATACAAGTAACACTTACTACATGCAACACATTACAGACTTAATATTTTCAGGTCAACTGATATATAACGTTGCGAGAATGACGTGACTCTGACCACATCTAGTACAGCACTGACCCCCACCACTCGCTGAGGCAACCAAGCGCGCCATTACCAAAATAAACCTTCTGCGCACTTCAGAAAATTGGCAAGCTTATTTGGCGTCCGCTTTACTAATATAGTACAATCCTGTTCATCTGGGCCAAATGAACATGGCATATTTTAAACATATTGTGTTCCTATAATATTTTTAGCATGGTATGTATTTTGATACATTTACATGCTGCTTACCACGTACCATTATTTTATATGAATGGCTAAATCTGGATCAATTATTACTATATGTACTTTTGTACTTTGGTTTGATTTCTTAATTTCACATTATTACAGTATTGTTGAACTAAAATAAAATTTATTTATTTAAATCTTTTCTTGTTTAGGACCAGCTTAAACTACGTAAAGTAACCAGACATTTATTGTCACGTTTTACTTCCTACGCTTTCTGTAAAGGCTTGTATCCTTTCTTTTGTCTATCTGGTAATCTGTTTTTATTATTTAAGGAAGCCTTTGAAGTCATTAATCTGAACTTGTTTCTGTCAATTATATTTTCACACTTCATTCCAGTCTTCTGGGTATCCTTTCTAACTTCATTAAACCACTTATCCATTACATTAATTCTAAATTAGTGTCCTAGAAATTTGCTCTGTTAACCCTTTAAGTATCGACGTCCGAAAAACAGGACGTTGGTATATTTTATGTAATTGTAGCTTTTGGTTTACCGGGCATCCATAAGTTATGCATAAAGTCCCAATGTCCGGATAACCGAACATTTCCGAAAAAAATTTTAAACCAAAACTAATGGAATAACGTTATTTGAAATCGCCTCTGTGGCATATTGAGTATTGCGCTAGCGTACAAAGCATAACCACCATTAAGGTAGCAAAACCCACAGTAGTTGCTCATGATCAAGCTGTTGATGCGACTTTAAATAAACTAAAAAAACTATTTTGAATATTTTTAGTATTAGAATGATTTTCTTTTTTTGTTGTTGTTGTTGTTTAGGTCATCAGCCGAAAGGCTGGTTTGAACCTTTAGAGGTTTTACTAAGTAAAACGAGGAGTGAGGTGGTTTACCATTGCCTTCTTCACTGAATGGAAAAGTATGCTTATCAGCATGCCGGGCCCCCTGAAAAGCACATATTTTCCACTCTGCAAATGACACCTTCACTTCATTCACCACAGGGTCTGGCTGTATAATGAAATTCATTACTTTCAGAGGAAATAACTCTGATTAGTGTCTTTTACACCTCTACCTCTTCTGTTCTTAAATGATTCAGTCATTTAATTGGCTGACCATGTGACAAGAAACAGAACTATTTATTTTAGCCCTGCAACGCACAGATTGAGTAAAAAATTTGACACTCCACCTGTCTGTTATGGGCAATTTCTTTTTTTATGAACACAATAAAAATTAATTTTTAACAGGAAATTTTATTTTTCTGTAACGTTGAAATTTCGTCGGCAATGGCAAGCTTACTCCTGCAAGTTTTTGAAATAAGGGCTGGCCCTTTTTGTACACCCTTATTCAAATTAAATGGTACTTTAGATCAAACTTTTAAATATTGTTTCAGTACTGAAAGGGTTAATCATTCTATAAAATTGTCTGGAGAATTGAATTCTTTATTTTGCATTTTCTTCTGATCATTTGTTTTTCTGTTTCTCATAACCTGTACTGTTAAGTCTACTGTCATTAGACCCATTATTTAATATAGGTTCTTTATCTCAAATTCCTCAATGCCTTCCCGGTCAATGTAAAAGATTTACTTGTGAACAGGTTTTATCACCATATTGTAATGTAATTTCGACTTGTCTCAAGAGTGGTGTTTTCTTGTACTGGTTGCGAGTTCTTCGGAGTGAAGTGGTCAGCTGTCCTCGCCAACTGTTCGTTTTTTTTTCAGTCATCTTCTTCTGTATTAATTCAAGGTATATAAAGTTATTATTAACTTTTCCATATTTTGTCTTTAAGTGGTCCAGAGCTCTTTTTGATGTTCATTACATATTTTGTTTTTCATGAGAAGTGTTTAGTCAAGATTTTACTGGTTTTTTATTCATTTAAATAATTTATGTAATTGGAAACAATTAATTACAGGTCTATTAGTTACTTTCTTTTATAGTTATTTTAATTTAACACCTTACAATTAACTTTACTATGACACATGGTCTTGCTTTTACATTTTTGGATTATCCAGATTACATCCGATTTTGGCTATTGGAATGAACAGGATTGTAACGTTTAAAACTTTTTGACTGGGTTCCCTCTCTGAATACGCCAAGTTTATTTTATAATTGGTTTGCACAATAAGAACAACATCAATGAACAAATCTGAAAATTTTTATTATAGTGTAAATATTATTAAACTTATAAATATGCTTACCAAAGATATATTAATATTTGTAGATTGTATTTTTAAAAAAATAGATCTGAAATTTATAATTAAATAATGCATGTGATATATTAGAAATAAAAACGTTCCTGGATGCTCACTTAAAACCTACTTTTTACAACATTATATAAATATAAAAGTGTTGGCTAATAAATTTTTTCTTTCAGATAGAAGGCACATATTTACAGAATACAATTTTAAAATGTTTTAAATTAGATTAGAAAAGTTTCTTCACATTATATTATAACAAAGAAGGTTTCTAATTAGTATGTAAGTATAAACATTTTTAGGTTTTAGAACAATACCAGTTATAAAATTTTTAAATACTTCCAGATGTTATAGAACTTTTGAGTAGTATATATTATTCACTTGCGTTAGACATCATTTATTATATGTAAATACTATAATCCTTGAAGTAATTGTAAATTTATATACTTATATCTTAAGGATTGTTTTTTTTTTGTATTACAAGTACATAGTTGCTTTCAAATGATTTAGATCTGAAATTATCTAATGCATTCAGTTATAGATTTATCCTAAATTTAATTATTAACTGAACTAGAAGTCTTTTGTATTTAAATTAATATTGTATTAAATTATTAAAACTACAACGCAATCTCAGATAAGCACTATCGACTGTAATTTTTTGTTATAAAAATTTACTGTTGTCTTTTGTTTTCAATGAAATTAGTAATACTAGAAAAAATTGATCTGAGATAGTTATATAAGTACCTGTCAGCGCCAGCTATTCAGATGAAGAAGGCAAAGAGCCTCTTCATTTATTTTCTGGATAGTATTGATATTTATTTCTCTCACAAAATAAGTATAATTTCTGATATAAATATTTTTTGTTTTACAATAAATGAAGAAGTGGCATGTAAAAAACGTATGTAAAATTATTGTATCTGCTTAGAGCCCTTTGTACTGTTTTAAATAGCCCTTGTAATGGCTGTAATTTTTTTTTTTGGTTTTACGTCTGACTTCTGTAATTTCTGCTAATGTAGACGGTGGATAATGATGATGATGAAAAAATGCCATACCTGACTGGAAATCGAACCCGGGACCTCGACGTAGAAGCCAGTTGTGCAAACCACTATGCCGATTGCCCTAATATACGTAATAAATGCCCAAGTGAAGAGTTAGATGGATGGCTGCCACTTCTCTTCCAGTGCAAGCGGGTTGTCATGACAACGGAGATGAACTGGACCTGCATGTTCTATGTACATGTACACTAGTTGTTATGTATTTGCGGTGTCACACAGTTGTTTTGTATATGTGTATTTTATTACTTTCTCTTTCTTATATGAGTATATAGGAAGGAAAGTATTATTTTCAAGTCGATTGTTCAAAATTGAGTATTCACCAGATTTACACGTTTTCAGACCCCCTGAACCCCAAAAAAACATGTTTTTAGCGATTGGTCTGTGTGGGTGTGTGAGAACAGAACATCATATGAAGTTGAAACTTGAAACTTAAGTTAGATATTACTACCGGACTCAACATGAACATTTTCATCAAAATCGGTCAACCGGAATAGTAGTTTATTCGTGTCATTTTTCACGATTTTCTCAAAAACGGTTTTTTAAAAATCGCCTCATTTACTATGGTTTTTGTTCTCTAAAAGATAGGGTAGGCGCCATGTCTCCTGAAATTCTTCGGGAGGCTGTTCTCTCGTAGAAAAAAAATGTTTTTTTTTTAAGATTGTAGCCTTAATATGCATTTAAAAATCTACAACTTTTATATCAAATATTTCTTTCTATAACGCTTAGTTTACCGGTAATTAGTGATTTTCTGTTTTTTTTTCTTGTAAATCTGTAAAAAAAATCGATACATATTTTAAGATTTCAGCTGTAGTATCCATTTTACGATAAAAATGCGTACAATCAAATTTATAGGAAATTAAAACATCTGCAACTTTTATTTGAAGCAGTTTTCTCTACAGAGCCTAATTTAGTGGTAAAGAGTGATTTTCTGTATTTTTAAGCCAAACTGAGGTTGATTTTCATTTTGCGTCTTTCACTCATTAAAATTAAAATTAGGTTATGTTTGTTGAGGATAGTTTTTTGTTTTCATCTAATGTTAGATTATATTGTTCATTATTTGCATTGGCAAGAGAAAGTCGTGTGAGTGTTACATACCAGATCTTTCACTCTCGGGAGTCTCACAGATATTTATTAATAAAATAGTTTTACTCAGTTTTTTGCAACTCTTCATCTATTTTAGAAGGTACAAGCCGCCATTGGTAGGCTGCTTACGTAAGATTATTTATAAAATTATAATTAGTAAGAAGCATGAAAAAGACAAATGAAGAAAAGATTTAGTTCTTCCATTTCTTTATCTGTATGTATAATTGTGTTGGTTTGTTTAACCTATAAATTTTCGACTTAATAGGATATGACTTTTTTTTATGAAATTATAAAAGTTTTTAAATCTATGGAGAATTTATTTGTGTCTATTGATTTCTCTTTGATACACTAGTCAACATGTATTTGGTTACTATTGTATATAAAATGTTTGATTATTTTAAAATCTTTACAGATTAATTTCTAATGCAAGCTTCAGACACATTTTCATTGTCAGTGACATATTTTTACTGACTTAAGCGATCACAGGGGTCAGCAAGCTCATATTATTTCTACATAATTTAAAAGATAAATGTAAGCTTTTAAGGTTTACCGGTACTTATGTTTTGATATGAAATTATTAGTGCTTGTGTTTACATTTATTAGTATTATTAAGTTATTTATTTATTTTATTATTATTTATTTTTTTATTATTTATTATTAGTTGTAAAGCTCCCCAAGTGGAAGACGCTAAGTAAATCTGGTTTGTTTTTGGGATTTCTTGTCCTTTTTATCTGCCCACCAGCTTTTTATTCTTTGTGAGAATTCAGCTTTTCTCTGTTCACTCCATTTTGTTCCGGTTCTTGGAGCTTTTCTCTCTGGTTTAACCTCCCATTTTTTAACTTTTGTTCTAAAATTGTTTCTTATGAGAATTATTACTATTTATTTATTTTTATTATTAATTTATTAATATTAAGCAGGAAAAACAATTAAATTTTGAAATCTGAAATGTGTAAATTCTTGTAAATGAAGTTGCTGGCTCCTTAGAGCGCTATAATATGTCCACAGCTCCCTGGAACATACATCATAAACTGACGCTTTCACACACATACACACACACACTTGCGCGCATGCAGTACCCCTATACCTGTCTTAGCGGTATTCTACATACTTCAATAGTGAGTCACCTACTAAGCACTTGACTGCAATACTACCATTTTGGTTATAATTATCTTTATCAAAATTTTATAATAATTTTCAAAATCTACGTATTATTCCTTGCAAAATGAGTCCAAACACACGTTGTCATTGTCACTATCCTAAGCATTTCCAATATTGGATTTCATTCTGACTGCCCTTGCTTAATAATATTAATAAATTTAACAATTAATATTATTATTTTTTATTTTATATAATGAATTATATAATAATTTCACCAATCTTCTTTTTAAACTGCATCAACTTTTATTTTTATTTTTACTTACACGTGTTTCGGTGGATCCACCATCATCAGAGTAAATAAAATAATTGAAACTAAAAAAAATTTTCTCACTTATTTAAAATCTATAGAAGATGTTACATCTTCAGTCATTTGTATAAAACTCTTTTAAATAAATACACTTTTTAATAAGTGAGAAAAATTTTTTTAGTTTCAATTATTTTATTTACTCTGATGATGGTGATCCACCAAAGCATGTGTAAATAAAAATAAAAGTTGACGCAGTTTAAAAAGAAGGTTAGTGAAATTATTACATAATTCATATAAAATAGAATTAATTTCAAACTACAGGATGCATTATAAAGATTTATTTTTGAATGAAGAAATTATTTTTTATACACGTAACAATTATTACATCTTATTCCGTTAGTCTTATCAAAATATAATATTTGATTAACACTTACAGCACTGGATTTACATTTTTTATTCATTTATTTATTAATTTTTAGCTTTTAATTGTTACATTTATGATAATTGTTAAATTTATTAATTTATTACAATATTATTGAACAATGGCAGGCCAGAATGGAATCCAACATCGGAAATGCTTAGGGAAGTGATAGTAGCACTGTGTTGGACTAATTTTTCAAGGTATAATACGTAAATTTTGAAAATTATTTTACAATTTTGATAAAACTAATTACTAAAATGGTAGTATTGTAGTCAAGCGCCTAGTAGGCGACTCACTACTGAAAACTGTAGAACGCAGGTAAGACAGGTTGCTGGACGTTAGTTTGTGTGTGTAAGGGTGGGTTTATGATCTAGGTTCCTCGGAGCTGTGGACAATTATAATGTGCTGTTAGAATTTTTCACTACTTTTGGGACTGAATATTTTAGATTGTGTTATTGAGCTACCACTACGAAAAGTTCTGATTTCAATTTCCACTAGATTCTAATTATAAATAAATATTAAAAACCCTCAATTATTATAACCACTTGTTACTAATGATCAGGCTGTTAATTATGGAGGTATATTTTATTATAACAACTTTTTGCACCAATGTATTGCATATGTTCCATTAATAGACTGCTTTCCACTTCTACAAATACGTTAAACTATAAATGTCAAGATGATTTTAAGCTGTTGTAGTACAATACTTTTGAATTTAAGTGAAATAAAAACCTGTTAATTTCAAGTGATTTATAGCTTGTCTTGTATTCTATTATCACAAACAGAATCAAAAGACTGTGAAACTTTTTTTTACCCCTTCAATTCTTAAAATGTTGGTACAAACTCTACCGAGTGATTCAAAGAAATGGGAAATTTTGAAATGTGTGTTGGTAGCTGTGGGTGATTGTTACCAATGAATAACTTACACCAGCATGTCCATGACACCTTGCCATTGAGTTATCATGGATCCTTGGAGTGGTGCCCAATGTGCTTTTGCGATTAAAGTGTTTTTACAAGAACAACAGTGTGGAAGCAGCGCATATAGAACTCTGCTGTAATTGTAATTTAGGACACCACGACTGTGTTCCATCCGCACATGCTTGACACCTTTGTTGCGCAAAACCTACAGACATTTCCACACATTATTGACACCGTCTGGTTTCAATAACACGGATCAACGTCTTACACTGCACGAATATCGATGGTATGCCAATTGTTTGACGAATGTGTAATATCAAGAAATGGTGTCATTCCATGGCCTCCAAGATCCCCTGATCTGTCAGCTTGTGATTTCTTTTTGTGGGTTCACCTTAAAAACAAAGTTTATTTTAGTCAACCAGCTACAATGGAAGAATTGAAAACAAAGATCCACGAAGCAATTGTCAAAATTCCTGTTAAGAGTTTATGTTGAACCATGCACAATGTAACTAAGAGACTGCAGGAATGTTTGCGTAAAAATAGAGCTCACCTACAAGAAATAAATTGTTCTGTATGTATTCTTTAATGGCATTATTTTTACTATTTAATGATGATAAATTTATTTTTAAAAAAATATTTCTTTAAATTATTTAATTTTCAAAATTTCCGGTTTCTTTGAATCACCTGGTAAAAAGTTTCAATTTAAAAAACAACAGTTATCTATTTAGTGATTTCTATTTGTAACTATATAAGTTATTTACAGATTATTTGTTTAAATCATGAAAAGTTATGTAAAAATAGTTTTACATTTACAGCACATATCAAATAATATCTTCATCAACAATGTTATCATACATTCACATTATTTTGTCAATAGATTTAAACAAACAAGATTAAACAAATTGATCCATATCTTTGATTTGTAACATTTCTATGATATTAATTGACTAATATTTAATTTTTTTCCAATATATCTTCCTCAATAAGGAAAACTGACTATTTAAAACATTATGATTTCTAAGTTAATTTACAAAATCTAATATACAATATGCTCTCTGTAATTACCCTATTTAAAAAAATTAATGAGATATTTATTTATTTTTTATCACTTGTATCTTGTCTCAAACTTATTATTCAGTCGTAAAATGTTACTTGGCTTTTGTGCATTATCTGAACTTGTATAAAATTTAAATTACTACTTTAATGTATTACTTTCAAAACTTGTTTTTATTGTGTATACACACATTTAATTACTCATATGTTTGAAAGTACTCTTGGAGTACTGTTTGTTTTTTAAGATCTTTTACCAATTATTATTTATATTTAGTAGCTGTTTTAATTAATTTTTTTAATATATTTTATTTTCCCGAAATTTTAATATTTACTTTTTTTGTATTTTATTGTTGTATAAATATTTAAAAAATTTTTAAGTACCCTAATATATAAATATGAATTATAAAATGTCTGAATTTTAAAATAAAGTATAATGATAATATATATATTATATTTATGTAGTGGTGTTAAGCAATGTAACTTTTATAGAAATAAAATAATTATGTATCATCAAATACATTAAATATTTTCAGTTGTATTTTTAATGTTCTGTATTATTTTCCTTAATGGCGTATCCATGTATCATAACACCTATTAACCTCAACTTATTTATTCACCCATTAACCATTAATAAAATTAATTTAGTCTGTGATTGTACTTAGTCTGTAAATTCCCCATAACAGACAGGTGAAGTGTGAAATTATTTACACTCAATCTGTTTGTTTCAGGGCTAAATTAAAATAGTACTGTTTCGTATTACATAGTCACCCAATTAAATGATTGAAACATTTAAGAACAGAAGAGGTAGAGGTTTAAAAGACATTAATCAGAGTTATCTCTTCTGAAAGTTATAAATTTCATTATACAGCCAAACCCTGTGGTGAATGAAGTGAAGGTGTCATTTGAAGAGTAGAAAATATGTGCTTTTCAGAGAGCTCGGCATGCTGATATGCGTACTTTTCCATTCAGTGAGGAAGGCAATGGTAAACCACCTCACTCCTCGTTTGTTCAAACCAGCCTTTCGGCTGATGATCTAAACAACACAAATTTCATCTAAACTATTCAGTAACAATGAAAGAGAATGCAGAATACAAAATACATTAGAATTAAAAAACCAATGGAGCTTTCAACATGGTACTTTTATATTATGATTATCTAAGGAGTTGTGGGTTCAATTCCCGGTCAGGTCTTGAATTTTTTCATCAGTCATTTTTATGTATCACTATTCACCAGTTATTTTATTCCTTATATTTTGATCCTGATCCGACTAACTTTCAATGCTTGCCAGTGATAAAGTTCTCCCCAGGCCAAGTTACGAGCCTTGCGCTGGGTATTCCAGTGGTGGGACTGCCACCTTAAGAGCCTCTTGTTGGACCCTGGGTTTTATTTTTAGACCCACCTCCTGGGTTCGTCCTACATCTTTGAGACCGTTGACCATTTCTCAGGGCTCCATCTGCCCTGGATTCTATTTGGGTTGTCTCCCTCGGCTCTTCCGCCCTCCACACTGTTCAGAATCCTCCATCTCCCCCGTTGATCAGTTTTCACCTCAGTTGATCTGCTGGTACTTATTTGACTATGCCTTATTCGTACCTGCCTGCATATACAGGACGTTCCCTATCAGCCATTGGGACGTGCCGTGTCAGGGTTGAGGCCCCTCATCTCAGTGTCCCATACAAGGTTAAGCTTAGCCCCTACTCGATTCAAAGCTAAACCCTCGCATGAGCTGACCGAGCACTACACGCCCAGAGTTAAATGTTCAGTCACTGTGTGAAATATTAAGAATATATAAGAGAAACCAACCATTTACTTAACATGCCAGCACACAGACTTCCTCTACGAGCATGGAAATATAAACCTAGAGGGAAGTGAGGCTTGGACCTAAAAAGTGATGGATCCCAGAACAGGTGATTGAGCCTAATCCTTGACAGATGATGACTATTCACCTTCTGGATTAGCAAAAATATGCATAACATTCGAATATATAATAAAAGTTTTACCATGGCAAAGTTTAAGAGTAATAATCTCCTTCCTATTGTAAAAATATAAAATTTTTTACTCACCTATTACAGCTACTATGTCACTTATTTTTACATAATCCTATTTTCTTCTGACATGTTTCGGTGGATCCACCATCATCAGAGTACATAAAATTGAAACTAAACCTTTCAAAATGTTGAGAATGCAAAATTTGGATGCATCTTCAGTCAGTTTTATAAACAAAAAAAATACGGCACAAGAAGATACAATATGTTCTAAAAAATTTTGCTCTGAAGGTGGATCCTCCGAAACATGTAGAAAGTAGGATTACATAAAAAAAGATAAAAACAAGTGAAACAGCAGCAGTAATAGGTCAGTGAAAAATTAAATATCTTTACAACAGGATTGAGTATAGGCTGCAGGATGCATTATTTGGAGTTATTTATAAATTACCTTACTAAAGATTAACACATTCACTGCGGGTGTGTACCTGCCAAACTACCTCATTAGTGGATAGATTATAGCAGATGACAAAAGTGGAATAAGAGTATATACTATGATTCGCATGCCGGGCAGAATCCGCACCCATAATATATATTGTCCTCCGCACTAAAGATGTTAAAGGCTGCAGCTTTATTTTTGAATTGAATCCAAGAAACTCCAAAAGGGAGTATAGAAAACATCAAGATAAACTGATAAATTTAAATATTAACACTATGTTTAATTTATTACTTACCGAAATTCATTTATTATTACTATTTTCTTGTTTCAAGTAGCGTGACATCCAAAACCTTTTACCAAACAATACATAATCACCTGAGCATTCACTTTGAAAGTCATATTCAAAACAAAAAAAAATATTTTGAAAGGAACTCTTGTATCAGTCAATGCTCGATTTAAGACTAGCCTCCTTAATAAATTGTGAATTACATTATAATAAACGGTTTGAAAATTACAAAATTCTAAGGAATGTTCATTTTTGTGGAGAAAAATCAGTATGACCCACTTATCAAAATTTTGAGTTGCCACATTTTTATTCCGCCTGTATTCCTCTTATATACCCATGCCCCTTCATCTACTTGTATGACTCACGCCCCCCAGTTGGTAGTAGTCCCCATGTTCCTATGCATAATCACTCCACTACGGTGAAAAGAGCCGCCATTTTAAATTATTAAACACTTAGAAAATAAAAGGCCGGTGATTATGCCAAACTCTACCCTTTCCGTCTCCCCTAAAATCATAAACTAACCCCTACCTAAAATTGTACCATTTGTCCACGTTAAGTACGGTGCGTGCCTTCCCCTCCTCAAGACAATAAAACTCCCACATAACTGAAAAAGGCCACTGAAAAACAAAAAAAAGAAAAGAGCCGCTCTTAAACCCACTTGTCCCTTAATATAAATTTTCATCCACGAGTAACTTCTTAAAATACATTACCTCCTTTGAAGTCCCAGTCCCAATCCCGCAAGAGCCAGAATCCTATTTCCTAATTTTAAACTATAAAATTCCCCCTAAATTTCATGAGGTTGCAATTATTCGGTAAAATTGTTCCCCGAGCGACCAGGTGTTCCTTAACACGATGTCGCCATCATAGGGCTTCTCAGCCCTCTCAACCAGGATTCAGGATTCAGTACCTTTATTCCTGAAAGGTAGTGTTTTGATAGTTATGATAAGAATAAGGCTGTAAGCCAATTCAATCAAAAATTTCAATGTTTACACTTCAACACAGTGGTTCTCAACCTTTCAGGCACTGTTATGAACCAGTTCATATCATTTGTTGCAAAAAGGAACCAATCCACATATTTTTATAATTTTCAAAAATAAATAAAGATATGTGCATTTTTGCTCCATTAACCCTACAGCCAGCAATAACATTTTTCTACACAGGCAGAGAATTTCTTGCATATGGGTCAGCGAACCGTAAAGAAATCATTCAAAATTTGCTATAAATCACAAACCTTATCATGCGATGTTTCAAAATAAGAAAACTTAGTAAAATAAAATTAACACATTATTGAATTTTTAATCTGACAGTTAGGGATGCAGAAGCTATTTGAAAATAATTTTTAGGCAAATATTTTTTTTAAATTTCAGAAGATACTACTGTTTAAAACTTTCTTATGCTCTACTTTCAAAATTCCTTACATATGAATCGTTTGTTTATTGCACAATAAAACAAAAAAAATTGATTCTATGTTCAAAGCTGAAGAAAATATGAACAAAAACATAATTATTATCATGTTAACCAAAAAAATAACCAAATTCAGCTGTAGGAGTTCATGGTTTGAACAGAAACATAGACAGTATATGCAACTAAAACTCTTGTATTATACGTAAAAATTTACTTTATACATTACTAAACTATTGTACAAAACAGCAACACCGTCTGCAGATAAATTTAAAACTAAAACGACAACATTGCAATGCTATGAAGCAAATCCGATTTTGCAATGCGACCGGTTCAAGAAGTGGCAACATCGTCTCAAAATCGACGATTGCCGGCTCTAGGGTTAATAAAATTCTACTATTACTGTACACATATTTGTTTAAAAAACCCGAAAGATTTTTCATAAATAGAATTAGAAGTCAAAAAAATCTTTAATAGCTAATATCTCAGTTTACACTATATATGGGTTGGTTCCATTTTGCATAATTCTGTCCAAATATCGTAATTGAGTCGGTCATTTCAGAAAGCCCATAAGTCAAAATTTTACATTTTTTCTTTAGTGCATTTTAGTTACTAACTGTCATACCATCCCTACAAAAATCATATAAAGTCTGGCTTTTCTTAAGTAATAAAACAGTAAGGAAGAGCTTATCTTTAAGGATATAAAGTGGTTCCTTCTAATTAAAAAAAATGAAAGTGGATGTTTTTTTATGCTTAAGCTCTACTTTCAAGTGGAAAAGGCTATACAAAGTTTCTACGCAAAAATTTTGTTAAAGGAGATAACTACTGTTTGTGACAACAACAAAAAACATGAATAGTCCTGAAAACCAACATTTTTCTTTCTGAAAGTCACGAATTTCAATTTTTATTACTGCAAAAAGCTATTTTAAGTCACTAATGTAAACTAGTGAAGTAAATAAATGAATACTATTGTACAACACAATTTTTTTCTGATCTAACAATGGATTTTATAAAAAAACAACGCAGGTAAGCAGTTTACTTTATTTCAGAAACACCTGAAGTCAAAATTTTTAGCTTTTTTTTAAATTCAAGTGGCTTATCTTTAAAAATACAAAAGTATACATTTTATACTAAAGGAAACAGGCTTCTGAAGAAATTACATTTTTTAATATTGTTTTTTATTGAAACGTAGTAAATTATCAATTTTAATTTTTCCAAAAGTTAGAATTTTTGACTCATGAGCTTTCTGAAATGACAGATTCAATTATAGAATTGCTGTATTTTGTAATTAATAATACACTTATAAAAAATAACCTATCTACGGTAATGGTTATTATGATCTCTTTTACTCTGTGCTGGAGACAGTTAGACAACCTGGCAATCGTTTCTAGAAACACAGAAACAGCGGTAGAACAAATCAAAATGTTAAAAGAAGAATTATAAAAAGTAGGACTACAGATTTCCTTTGAATAAACTCAACACATACCAATGGATAAAAAAACAACCTGTTTAACTTGAAGACAATACTTAAAGAAAATAGAAAAAGTTAATAGCTTCAAAAGTACCCCAAGGAGAGAATACAGTCAAAGACCAGCAAAAATATGCAAACCACAGCAGACAAGGAAAAATGGCATTAGCACTTCGAAGAACTGACCATCAGTATAAGAAGAAAGCGCCCTTCAGAAAATCACTAAAAAAATACAGAAAATCACTAATTGATGCTAAACTTAGCGTTGTAGAAAAAAATGTTTGAAAATAAAGTTGTAGGTGGTTTAATTTCCTAAAACATTAAAATTAGATACACTTTTGCCCTGCATATTAAAAAACAAAACATTTTTTACCACGAAAGCACAGGCCCCGAAGAATTTCAGCAGACATGTTGCTTAACTTATCTTGTAGAGCATAACAAAAATTTAGTAAATGAGGTGATTTTAAAAAATATTACAGGAGCCAGAAGGTAACTGTTTTCTGTTACCGTATTCTGGTAGTTAGAAATATATATTTCAAGTTGGTTACAAATATCAGAAATTGTTATTAGTAAAATTTCTTCACAAAAATTAACATCCTTAGATTTTTGTAATTTTCAAACCTGTTTTAATTATTCAGAAGGCTCGTCCAATAAATCGAGCATTGACAATTAGAAAATAATGCACAAATCAGAATTAAATATTTATTTATCAGGTATTATTATTGTTACTACAAGACATAACTAAGCCATGTTTTAATAATACTTTTATAGTATCTGCTAAAGCAGTACCTTCTCTAATAATATTAAATTGTCCAGTAATACTTAGATCTACAACTGTTGAACCACTTCTATCTGAAGAACTGTTTCCCAGTGTTCCACCATCAAAAACGGCTGCTAAATATGGCCAAAGTGATCGAAACTCTTCAGGTGAAATACAACTTGAACTGTTACTAATATTAGCACTTGTTAATGCTAATGGTCGTCCTAATTTATTAACAATACTTCTAGTAAACCCACAATTCGGTACACGTATACCAACTTTATTAGTGTTAGGATTAAAAGCTGGATTCAGATATTTCGTTCGATTCAATACTACAGTAACTGGTCCCGGTAACAAATTTTTTAAAAGTTCATTAGGAATGGAATCCGTAACACCCCAATAACTAATATCTTTAATATTATCAACACAAATCGCTATCGGTTTATTATAATCTCTCTTTTTAATCTGATAAAGAGAATTTAATGCTTTGGTATTTTGAACATCACAAGCTAAACCATATATAGTATCTGTTGGTAAAGCAATAATTTGTCCATCTTCTAATAAACTAACCGCTTTTCTGACAGCTTCTATTTCTTGATTAACAACACTGTAAAAATAAAAAAATAAACATTAAAATCATGTTGTTGTTTAGGTCATCAGCCAAAAGGCTGGTTTGAACCTGTAGAGGTTTTACTAAGTAAAACGAGGAGTGAGGTGGTTTACCGTTGCCTTCCTCACTGAGTGGAAAAGTACGCTTATCAGCATACCGGGCCCTCTGAAAAGCACATATTTTCCACTCTGCAAATAACACCTTCACTTCATTCACCACAGGTGAATGACTGGCTTTATAATAAAATCATTACTTTCAGAGCAGATAACTGTGACTAGCGTCTTTTACACCTCTATGTCTTCTGTTCTTACATGATTCAATCATTTAATTGGCTGACCATGTGATAAGAAACAGAACTATTTATTTTAGCCCTTATTTTATTAAAATCATATCCATAGATAAAACATTATTACGGATAGTAAAGGCCAAGTCAATTGCTGTAAGCATTGGGCTAGGCATGCGCATACTTGACTTCGACCCTGCATACCCCTCCGACCTACAGTTAAATGTATAGCATTCAGATGAACTAATGTCCCTTAGCCGTGGGAGTGAGAGAATGCATAACGCTCTCACTCGCACAAGCCATACGCGCCGTTCCAATAACATTGTCGTATAATTTTACTCATTGTTGTGAGCAAGCGTTTATGCACGCAGTAAACTAACAAGCAAGATAACGACTGTAGTGTTTTCAGATTTGGATTATAACGGTAAAGACCTTTGAGCGCATGCGTAGTTATGCTACATATCTCCCTCTCACTCGCTCGCCTATGGGACATTAGTTCGTCTGATACCTTTACAGTCAGAGTGTTGTTGAAAATTGACAACACCCATTGTATTATGTAGGCATGCTGTTCCATTGCTGATCACATATGCTGCACTATTCCAGTGTATACAAGACTATTATAATGCAGACTCACATTTTGCCCAGCGCTCTCCTTACGAAAATCAGGCTATAATACAGAGTGCCTCACGAGTAATCCAACAAACTTCTAAGGTAGTTTCCTCTCATCAAAATAATGAAAAAAATTGATATAAACATGGGTCCGGAAATGCTTCATTAGCGAGTTACAGCTAGCGAAACATTTCTTAGATGTTCTTTAGTTATATTTAATTATGTTTATTTCTGGTAATGAATTGTAACGCATTACATTAATTCATCGAAGATAACGGTTCATTGTATATCGTAGTTTGAAATAGTGTAAATTACTGTATTTGTTATGTGTGTTTATAATGAATTTAAGGGATTTACCGACGACCGAGGAAGTTGCCTGTGCCTTACTGCAGGAGTATTGAGTTTTGCCGAAAGTTTGAGTGTGTTGGGCCGGCCACGAAATGAAATTGTATTTCGATTGTAGGGCAGTGCTAAATGGCAAAACAAAAAGACATCGTGGGTTGGCTGGACACCATTTGGTCATACCTGGCCGAGTTCCAATGTCAACCTGGAGATAAACTCTTTACAGCAATTTTGGGCGCCATTAAAGAATTCAATGCTCCAGAAATCAACTTATTTTGTAAGTATATCAGTGTTTTAATGAGTGAGTGAGCATTTTCAGTGAATTTCCAACTGAAATCAGGGTGGCCCCTGTTAATGTAAAAGTACCCTTTATGTTATTAGCAAACATAAATCCATGCATAGGTTGAAAATAATTTTTTTTATAAAAAACATAAATAACATACAGTTGTAAATAAAGCAAGCAGAGAACACGCAGCACGAGTAATCAACCCGGCAGGAGAGATACCTCATAATTGCCCAGCATTGAACGTGTTAAGACAAGAAACGAATACATTTTTATAAAAAAACTTAATAAAATGAACATTAGTGCACATTATAAATTATTATTCAGTGAGAAATTTTCCACTTACATATTATATTGAAGTCTTATATCCAATGTTTTTGCAAATAATTGCTAATGCAGACCATGAAGGGTGATAGATGAAAATAAGTCAAAGAAAAAAGCAGGCCTGACCGGGGAATCAAACCTGGGACCCCTGATGTAAAAGCCAGTGGTGCTGACCATTATAATGCTTATCACGGTTGATGAGCTCTGCTGTTCCACGTGTTTACACCAATCAGAATGTTTGCCAGCGTTGTCAGATTGTACAAAAGTTTCAGCGTGACAATAGTATATGCGCATGTGTATATAAGAGTAGTTCACTCGTGTCTTGCATCTTGTACAGAACACATCAATTATAGAGCGCGTTAACATGCAATACTTTATAATACAGTCAGCTGGTTGTATATTTATAGGTTATAATTGTAATTGAAAGACCAAAAAAAATCTGGTGTGAAACACTCACACAACTTTCTCTTGCCAATGCAAATAATTAACAATAAACCTAACATTAATAATAAAATATTAGAAATAAACAAAAAACTAACCTCAAAAACATAACCTTATTTTAATCATGAGTGAATGACGCGAAATGAAAATCGAACTCAATTTGGCTTAAAAAAACGGAAAATCACACTTTCACGCTAAACTAGGATCTGTAGAGAAAAATGCTTTAAATAAAAGTTGTAGATCTTTTAATTTTCTATAAATTAAATTATATACACTTTTGTCGTAAAATGCATACTAAGGCCGAAATCTTAAAAAAATCAATTTTTCACACATTTTCGTGAGAAAAAAACAGAAAATCGCAAATTACCGCTAAACTAAGCGTTATACAAAAAATTGTTTGAAATAAAAGTTGTAGAATTTTCAATTCTCTACAACTTTTATTATATAAAGTTTTGCGCTAAAATGCATATTAAAGCTGTAATCTTAAAAAACAACGTTTTTACGTGAAAACAGCCTCACCCAGAATTTCAGCAAACATGATGCCTACCCTATCTTGTAGAGAATAAAAAATTGAGTAAACCAGGCGATTTTAAAAAAAATCGTAGGACCAGTTTTTGAGAAAATCGCAAAAAAGTGAAAAATTACACGAATAAACTACCACTTCCGGTTGACCGATTTTGATGAAAATGTTCGTGTCGAGTCCGGTAGTGGTACGTAACTTAAGTTTCAAGTTTCAAGTTCGTACGATGTTCCGTTCTTGAGATATTCTGTACACACACACATACACACACACACACACACACAGACCAATCACTAAAAACATGTTTTTTGGGTTCAGGGGGTCTGAAAACGTATAGATCCGGTGAAAACTCGATTTCGAAAAATCGACATGAAAACAATACTTTCCTTCCTATATATTCATATAGGCAAGAGAAAGTAAAAAAAATGGCTGACAAAATATATAACAGAGCTATGAGAGCAAGTGTTGGCAACGTTGCTGGCAAGTCATTGGCTAGCTATGAAGTGGGTATACACTACTACTTAAAAATAAATCTTTATAATGCATCCTGCAGTTTGAAATATTTCTATTTCATATAATGAATTAATATAATAATTTCACTAACCTTCTTTTTAAACTGCGTCACCTTTATTTTATTCCTACTTACACGTGTTTCGGTGGATCCACCATCATCAGAGTAAATAAAAAATTGAAACTAAAATTTTTTTCATTTATTTAAAATTTACAGAAGATGATACATCTTCAGTCACTTGTATAAAACTGATTTAAAATTAATTTATTTTAATTTATCCCTTCTCATATTTACTGTAGATAGCAGCAGCAGTCAATATTACTTCATCATTCCTAAATTTTATCTGTTCATTCAAAATGTCCTGCTTTTGCTCTTTTAAATATTTATAAATATGGAACATCTCATATTTCTGTAAATTCTGTAAATTTTAAATAAATGAAAAAAATTTTAGTTTCAATTTTTTATTTACTCTGATGATGGTGGATCCACCGAAACACGTGTAAGTAGGAATAAAATAAAGGTGACGCAGTTTAAAAAGAAGGTTAGTGAAATTATTATATTAATTCATTATATGAAATAGCACTACTACTTACTGCTATACCATGAATAGTATACACTACAGGGCAGCCTAAATATAGTCTTTGATACATTAAGTTTTTATACACTTACGTAAATTTTCTGCGGCATTAAGTATATGTAAAATTCATAATAAGAGCATTTTTACTTTCTTTTGCCTATATGAATACATATAGGTAAGCCATCTGCCCATAACAGACAGGTAGAGTGTCAAATTATTTACACTCAATCTGTTAGTTGCAGGGCTAAAATAAATAGTTCTGTTGTTTCTTATCACATGATCAGCCAATTAAATGACTGAATCATTTAAGAACAGAAGAGGTAGAGGTGTAAAAGACACTAATCAGAGTTATCTCCTCTGAAAGTAATGAATTTCATTATACAGCCAGACCCTGTGGTGAATGAAGTGAAGGTGTCATTTGCAGAGTGGAAAATATGTGCTTTTCAGAGGGCCCGGCATGCTGGTAAGTGTACTTTTCCATTCAGTGAGGAAGGCAATGGTAAACCACCTCACTCCTCGATTTACTTAGTAAAACCTCTACAGGTTCAAACCAGCCTTTCGGCTGATAACCTAAACAACAACAACATATGAATACATAGGAAGGAAAGTATTGTTTTCATGTCGATTTTTCGAAATCGAGTTTTCACCGGATCTATATGTTTTCAGACCCCCTGAACCCAAAAAACATGTTTTTAACGATTGGTCTGTGTGTGTGTGTGAACAGAATATCTCAAGAACGGAACATCGTACGAACTTGAAAGTTAAAACTTAAGTTACATACTACTACCGGACCCGACACAAACATTTTCATCAAAATCGGTCAACCGGAAGTAGTAGTTTACTCGTATAATTTTTCACTTTTTTGCAATTTTCTCGAAAACTGGTCCTACGATTTTTTTAAAAATCGCCTCATTTACTCAATTTTTTATTCTCTACAAGATAGGGTAGGCGCCATGTTGGCTGAAATTCTGGGTGAGGCTGTTTTGACGTAAAAACATAGTTTTTTTAAGATTTCGGCTTAAATATGCAATTTAGCGCAAAAATTTATATAATAAAAGTTGTAGAGAATTTAAAAACCTACAACTTTTATTTCAAACCTTTTTTTGTATAACGCTTAGTTTAGCGGTAATTAGCAATGTTCTGTTTTTTTCTCACGAAAACGTGAGAAAAATGATTTTTTTAACATTTCGGCCTTAGTATGCATTTTACAACAAAAGTGTATATAATTAAATTTATAGAAAATTAAAAGATCTACAACTTTTATTTAGAGCATTTTTCTCTACAGAGCCTAGTTTAGCGTGAAAGAGTGATTTTCCGTATTTCTAAGCCAAACTGAGTACGATTTTCATTTTGCGTCTTTCACTCATGATTAAAATTAGGTTATGTTTATTGAGTTTAGTTTTTTGTTTATTTCTTATGTTTTATTACTAATGTTAGGTTTATTGTTAATTATTTGCACTGGCAAGAGAAAGTTGTGTGAGTGTTTCACCCCAGATTTTTTGTTATAAATAACCAATATAAAATTATAGTTAATACAAATTATGAAAATACTGAATATTATTAATAATTATTGTACACCAATCAAAAATAACAATATACAATTATTGTACACAGTTATGATAATTATAAAAAGCAAACTTTAATCATCAGCCATAGAATTTATTTAATTTTATAAATTGTTCTATGTTATCCTATCTAAGCCCCCTTTTACACGATCAGTTCCGTTCTCATATCAGTTCCCGTTTCAGATGAAATGACAGTTAAAACTGATGTGTAAACATCAAAACTGAAGGTGGATTGATGGGAAAACCATTAAGCCACTTGTCAATTCAGTTCTTAGTTCAAACAGCCGTGTGTATAGAAGCTTCCATTCATTTCTCATTTCTGTCGTAATCTTGTCCATACTTGATATCGTCAAATAACGAATTTGTGACTGTATCATTTAATTATATCGTAGTTTTCTGTGTCTGCGGGATACGAAAGAACTCAAGTTACCATAACATATTCAAATGAGAAGATGTATTTAATATGTTGTTAATTGGGTATAAAGAATACGAACCATCAGCTACGAAAATGGTGCTAACAAAAATAAGACAGGGATTGTCATTTTTGTAACCATCTTTTACTCCAATTTGATCTTTCTCCTTTGGTTTGTTAATGCCAATGACAGCCTAATTGCAAAGTGTAGATTGTCATCCATTACTGAAATAAGAACTGAACTGAAAAGCGTAAAAGTGTATTTTTGTTAACTGAACTGAAACGTTAACTGATATGACCGTGTAAAAGTGGGCTAAGGCATGGACGTATTTACGGGGGTGCTTGAGGGTGCGCCGCACCCCGAGATTTTTGGGATGATAATAAATTTAGTATCCAAATACCTCATACCTTCCAGTGAGCTTGTACCCCCAGATATCAAGACCTAAATCCACCCATGGGCTAAGGTATCTTCAGTCCCAATTACTTTGGATCAGTAAGTTTACATTGTAGTTACAAAATCCATTACATTTTGCTACTAATTTTAAATATGCATGTTATAGATGTAGTATTTTTTAACTGGCGTAACAAGTTTTCTAATAAGCTCCAGAGAATAACTCGGTTCCGACTGTCAATCTGTTAATTGCAGGGCTAAAATAAATAGTTCAGTTTCTTATCGCATGGTCAGCCAATTAAATGACTGAATCATTTAAGAACAGAAGAGGTAGAGGTGTAAAATACACTAATCAGAGTTATCTCCTCTGAAAGTAATGAATTTCATTATACAGCCAGACCCTGTGATGAATGAAGTGAAGGTGTCATTTGCAGAGTGGAAAATTTGTGCTTTTCAGAGGGCCCGGCATGCTGTTAAGCGTACTTTTTCACTCAGTGAGGAAGGCAATGGTAAACCACCTCACTCCTCGTTTTACTTAGTAAAGCCTCTAGAGGTTCAAACCAGCTTTTCGGCTGATGACCTAAACAACAACTGTCAATATTGCATTGGACAAAATTCTTCGTAGTCTTATTATTACAATTTTGAAAAGTTCAATGAAATAAGAAACATCAAAACAAGTTTATCTGTGAAAAATTTTGCAACTAAATCATACCTTGTTACTAAAGAATTATTCACGTTGTTCCAAAAGATTTCTCGTTTTAGTATAATAGATCCTTCACACCAAATAATAACGTATGAGGCGATTAAAAGTTTGGTACAACTCATTTTAACGCTTTATTAACTAAAACATTAAAAAAATATTGTCGAAAAGAATTTGGAACATAGGGAAACACGATTACATCAGCTAATGATTTAAATTTTACGTCTAACATTGATCGTATTTCAGATAAGATAATATAAGATTGCACTTACGTTTTGAAAAGAGTTTTCATCATTTCTGGTAATAATAAAAACACTATAGTTTTTAAAAAGAATAAAATAGAAAAACAACAATCTCTGAAAACATTACTTTTGGAGGTTATGTTAACACTCAACAGTACACGCGCAGCAGCAAAGTTCAAAGTGCTGCTCTCTCACGGGTAAAAGACAAGTGAAGTTTTTCAAAAACCATTGATGAGCGAGTGAGTGCTACGATCTTGCGAAGGCGATATGAACTTGATTGAAAAATAAAGTGTCCCAGGTGTCGTTTATATACCCACGGTATACTTAACTAAAATAATAGAAACTTTACGAAAGTTTAGTAAAGTTATCGTGCGTATAATGTTTTAACCCTGTCTGCCTGAATTATTTAAAAATTATTTTAAAAAATCAAAGTAAGAAAAAATTATTTTTTTATTTTATTCTAAGATTTTTAAAACTAAAAATTTTGTTTTTTCTATTTTGGGGACCTAGGGGGGGCTTTGTGACTTCAGAGTCACAGTGGGCCATAAATTCCTCATTGCTGGCAAACATTTTACCATGGGTATTTTTAGTACTAATTCAACAAAAATTACATTTTATTAAAATTTATTCAAATAAATGTTTACAAAATATTCAAAAATTATCTCAAAAAGTAAAAACAAAAATATTATAAAAATTACAGTTATAAATATCAAACATTTACAAAATTGAAAAAAGTAAAAACACAAAAATATTATAAAAATTACAGTTACAAATATCAAACATTTATAAAATTGAAAACTTTGAATACTAAAATATGATAATTTTTATGTATTTAAGTTGTGTGGAATAATGTAAAACAGTTCTTTTCTGGGGTAAAACACAAATGAACTTTACATTTTGAGCAAAAGACCTTTGGAGCAGCCAAACATTTCGGAAATTTACACCGTGCTCTTTTAGAAGAAAACGTAGGCCAGTGACCAATCTCATCTCTACGCACTTCTTTTACTGGAACAGGTGCCATGGGTCCCCGTTTTGCTTTTTGTTCCAATTCATTTTCAGTGTTTCCACTGGGCCGTCCTTTTTTTCTAGATATAATTTTTCCTTGATAGCACAAGGCTTCTGCAACACGAGCCTTAAATTGTAAAAGACTAAGGTGTTTCCTTTTTTCTAAATTTAACGCTTCATAATCTCTCTTGTACAGCAACCAAGCGTTAACAAGTGTTTGGTCCATTAAATGAAAATAAATTCGCAAGTACCATTTTTTTGAACGAATTTCTGTCCTGTACAATGCAATGAGGGAATTCAGTAAATCTACCCCTCCCATGCTCTTATTATAAGCTATTATAATGCTAGGACAGTCAACATCTATCCTACATTTTTTATTTGAATCATATCGTTGTACTTTCTTCAATGGGTAAGCTCCTACAAAAGAACTTAATAAATGGACTGGTTTATTATCAAACCATTTTACAGTACTAAGATAATTTCTGTCAGAAAACAAAGCTGTTCTTTCTTCAACTGTTCCTCGACCTCTTTTCTTCATTTCTTTATCATTTGAAAATGTACAATTACGCAGTCTATTTGTGCGAACAGTACCAAGAGATTCTATTCCTAACTTCCATAGGGCAATAATAAGGTCGGCTCCAGTAAACCAGTTATCAAAACATAGTTTATAATTCATATTTTATAATTATAAAATATTTATAATTCATCAATTATAATTTTTATAAAGCAGATTTTGATTTATTTTATCGCATTTTGTATCAACAAAATTGGGAACATTTGTATGAACAAGCGGATCCTAATATGGCGGTCGACGCGTTCTATGATATTATATATTCTATAATGGATCAAACAATACCTAAAAAGAGAACTCGCCCTAATTGTAAATATCCGGTTTGGTTTACAGTAGAAATAATCAAACTTATCAAAACAAAGGAAAAGATTCGTAAAAAACTTAAAAACGCTAACGATAACTTCTATGCGGATCAATTCAAATCCGTTCGTAAGGAACTCAAATTTAAAATTAAGAAGGCCTACTCCTTGTACTTGCGTCAAACTGAAAATAGCATAGCTAATAATAGAGTTAATGAATTGTTTCGTTTCCTTAAGAATAAGCGCGAGCGGGTGACACGGGGTCCGATCAAATCAGCGGATGGCAACCTCTGTGGTAGTGGTGCGTCAAGCGCAGCAGCCTTTGCTGAATATTTTAGCAGTGTTTATGGTAAGTATGATGAGTTACCTCAGCTCAATCCTTCATATTCGCTGAACTCTAATCTCATTTTTATCCCGAGCTTCACTGAACGGGAGGTTGAGGATGCTATTAGACTTATGCCCTCTCGTCGCTCTTTTGGCCCTGATAACATTCCCCCATATATGTTAAAGGCTTGCTCCCATGTTCTGTCTAAACCACTAGCGTTTATCTTTAATTTGTCTCTAAGTAGTTGTATGTTCCCAAATAAATGGAAGACCACTAAGATAATACCATTACATAAAAAGGGTGATGTTTCCGATGTCAGTAATTATAGGCCTATTGCTCTTCTTTCTAGTCCAGCGAAAATTTTTGAACAGCTCTTATATAAGCATATTTTCTTTTACGTGAAATGTAAAATTTCTGAACATCAACATGGTTTTTTTTCTGGTCGTTCAATATCGTCTAACTTGATGAATTTCACAGAATGTATAATCGATAATTTTGAGAAGCGTAATGTTCAAACTGATGCAATTTACACTGATTTTAGCAAGGCTTTTGATACAGTTGATCACCAAATACTTCTTGATAAGTTACAGAATTTTGGTTTCTCCGATAATCTATTGAAGTTTTTTTGCTCATACCTGGTGGATAGACAGCAATATGTGTTTTATCACGGGTTTTCTTCTTCCTTTTTTACTGTACAGTCCGGAGTTCCTCAAGGATCAAATCTAGGCCCTTTACTTTTCCTGATGTTTATAAATGATATTGAATGTTCGATACATAACTCTGATTTACTAATGTATGCAGATGACTTAAAATTATTTCGCTCTGTGAGTTGTTTAGCGGACGCGTTACTGTTACAAGCGGACCTGGATAATCTTGTAGTTTGGTCGGCGAAGAATAAATTGTTTTTTAATGTATCAAAGTGTTCAGTAATGTCCTTTTGCAGGAAAAAAACTACTATTGAGTTTAATTATAATATGAATGAAAAAATTTTGATGCGGGTCTCTGAAGTGCGGGATCTGGGAGTAATCTTCGACTCAGTTTTATCTTTTAATAACCACATAACTAGTATTGTTAAGAAAGCTAGTCGGTTGTTGGGTTTTATTAAAAGAAGTTGTGGGAATTTAAATAACATTTCTGCTCTAAAAATCCTTTATTTTTCTTTTGTCGTGTCAGTTTTAGAATTTGGTTCGGTTATTTGGAGTCCATATTATGCTGTCCACATTCATGCCATAGAACAACTTCAGATTAAATTCCTCCGTTATCTGTACTATAAGCAGAACCGTATCTACTCCTTTACAATTCCATATAACACTTTACTAGACACCTTTCAAATGCAAACCCTGGAAAATAGGCGTCGATTAGCTTCACTTATGTATTTGAAACAGTTATTGTGTGGTGAAATAAATGATCCTTATACGCTTAGAAAAATTCCTTTTCGCGTCCCAAGTTTTTGTAACCGTTCAAAATATATGTTTTATCAGAAATCTTCTTCCACTAATTATGCAGCTTATTCGCCGGTTAACTGCATGATAGTCAATTATAATATCATGGACAAAATTGTGGCAATAGATCCATTTTGCCAGAGCCGAGCATCGTATAGGTCAGCCATTCTTAAGTCTTTCAAGATGTAAGTTTCCAAGCGATTCCACATTATGTGTGTTAAATTTTTTATTTATTTTTTTTTTGTTTTTGTTTTGGACCTCTATCATGATTGTTAATCAGTAAATTATTTGTAAAAGTTTAGTATATAATGCTATTTTAGTTATATTTAATTCTGTTTGCATTATTGACTATTTCTGATTGTATTTTTCTATCTTTTTATTTGCTTTTTACTTTTGTATTGTCTTTTGCTCTGTAATGAAATATTGTTTCTATAATTGGGCCGTGTTCGGCCTGTTGCAAACAATTAAATGAAATAAATAAATAAATAAATAAATAAATATTTCTTGGAATAATTTTAGACAATCGCAGAACTACGTTGCCACTTAGACCAACATCAGGTAAAGAAGGGTCATGCTCTTTCTTGCCTGTATAAAATTCAAAGTTGTAAGCAATTCCCTTATTGTCGCACATCATAAAACACTTATAGCCCCATTTTTTTGGTTTTTTGTTACAATACACCTTCATTGAGTGTTTACCTTTAAAAGGTATAATTTGCTCGTCTACTGATAGTTTTTCACTCATTTCGATATTACAAAATTTGTTTATAAGCGCATCAATAAATGGACGTAATTTATATAGTTTATCATTGGAGCTTACAATGTTGCTATTATCATTAAAATGTAAATTATTTTTTATACCTTCCCATGTATTTCTTGTCATAACATCAGCTACTTTTGACACCCTAGTTTCATATCTCCAAAACATTCTTGTTTGGGGCAAACCAAATATGCTTATATAAAACATGTTCCGACGAACTGTTCCAACAAGCTCTTATTTAATTCAAGAGGTTTATTGATATTTTTTTGAAGGGCGTACAGATTAGATTCTGCTACAATATGTTCAAGAATATCATTAGAAATAAAATCTCTAAAATATGACACAGGATCTCTTAGTTCATCACACTGTGTTTCTAAACGGTCTTTCCACTGTGGCACTGGTCTACAAACTTTAGAACTTGGAGTTTTCCACTCTAGTTCTCTATTTTGAATTATGACATCAGATAATTCATTACCTGCTTCTTCAGTAAATTGCTCATTGTTGTCTTCTACTACAGAGGTGTTGTCTTCTACTTCTGGACAAAATTCTTCAACCACATCTTCAACTTCATCATCACTGTCACTTAGAAGTTCATCATCCGAATACTCATAATTTAATTCTCTGACAATAAATTCATCAGTTAAACGTTCCATGTCTAATAATCAATCAAACTAATAAATTTAATAAAAGAAAAATAAACAAAATACTTCACAATACCAACAACAATCACAGACTACATAACCACTTACACTTGGAATGAAGTACCAATACAACACATGGTTGCAGGGTGGCCAACTGTGACTTTGAAGACACACACAGTTTTTTAAATTTTTAAACTATCAGAAACAAAAGAATCATTTTTAAATTGATGCAATTAAATTATGTATAATATTTTTTATAAATATAATATTTTTTGCAGCCACTTAAATGACTTTATAATAAACAAATGAAATTTTTCCCCACCATCAGCTGTTGGGAAGAGATGCCATAGTGGAAGATTAAAATGTTAGTAGTTCATCATTTCTACAATAGGTAGTGCTGTAATGACTCTACTAACAGCTGCCATATGTAACTCTGAAGTCACAGTGAGCTATAAAACATAGAAAAAAGTATTTTGTTTAGTAATAATGACATTTGTTGAGAACGTTACTTTAAAGTCACAAGGGGCAGTACAGGGTTTTAATCCCTAATTAAATATGCAATTAAAACATCTGTCTCTAATGTGTATACGTTGGAATCTGTTCAATTTAAGAATAATAAGAAACCCCATGATTCAATGATATGTATGACGTGTAAATGAGGTGTTATCTAGTACATACTCAGGCCAACCATTCCTGAAAGAGTGTGGTTAATTGAACACCAACCATTAAAGTACACCGATAACCACCGTGCAATATTCAAATCCGTATAAAAGTTACAACCTTAAGTAGGATTTTAACCAGGAACTTTCGACTCCAAAAATCAGCTGTTAAACAGCTGATCGTGGTGACGAGTTTATCTTTAAACTAACCTGGTGGATTCGATTAACATTAACTGAAGAAGAATTCCACAAATCCGGACTCTGCTTGTTGGACAGCCAATTACCCCGGACGAGATTTAAACAAATAAATATAATAGGATTTATTAATTTTACCTTTTATTTTTACTCGTATTAAGTAAACCTCTTTCGACTTAAAAAAAATACGCAGTTTTCGGAAAAATGTATTTTTGACAATTCCGGTCTTAGGGGCGGGTGACCGCACCGGTCACCTCGGGCCGACTCTTTATGACCAAAAATGGTGGTAAAGGAAGGGGTATTTCATCTCTCCCAGAAAGACCCCTAAAAAAGAGGCTTTTCTAAGTAAAACGAGGAGTGAGATGATTCACCTTGCCATCCTCACGGAGTGTAAAAGTATGCTTATCAGCACGGCAGGCTCTCTGAAAAGCATCCTTTTTCCACCCTCCAAATCACACCTTCATTTCATTCACCACGGGGTCTGGCTGTATAATGATGAAATTCATTACTCTTAGAGTAGATAACTCTGACTAGTATCGGTTTCATAATCATAGACGCCCAAGTTTGAACCCTTGCATCTTCAAAACTATGAGTCTGATTTCAACATATTTTACATCAAAATTTACCTCATTTTATTTTTCGTTGACCTATAATAGTCCTATATTTTTAATGTTGTTAAAAATTGCCATATCGAGATTGAAAGACGAAAAGACCCGGTTTTTTTGCTACCGCAACAAACTTCATGCGTTTAGAGGCGTGTAATTCGATAATTATTTGACCGTAAATTTTGAAATTTTAACGCAACATAGACAATTATATTTTTACAGTGTGTACGAAATTTCAAATTCGTACGGTATTTGAATTTTGATTTATTAACAATATTCTGAACCCTTGCTATCTCGGTAACCGCTCGGTCGTTCGGCACGGGCCAACTATCTTTTATTCAGCGTTAAAAACTTAGTACAAATATATTAATAATATGAAATATTGATTGGCCAATGTTGTGGAAAAATTTTTTAAATTTTGAAAAATAGACTGGGTAATGCGGGGGTTGGGCACTACTATCCTTGTTGAAGGTTGTGTACGTGACATCCTGTCGGACTGTTTACGTGAATTGACAGACTGCATCGCCAATTCAGGTAGACAGTCAGATTCAGGCAACATGGGTAGAAGCGCCCACCCCTCGCATTACCCAGTCTATTTTTCAAAATTTAAAAAATTCTACCACAACATTGGCCAATCAATATTTTATATTAACATATTTGTACTAAGTTTTTAACTCTGAATAAAAGACAGTTTGCCCGTGCCGAACGATCGAGCGGTTACCGAGATAGCAAGGGTTCAGAATATTGTTAATAAATCAAAATTCAAATACCGTACGAATTTGAAATTTTGTACACACTGTAAAAATATAATTGTCAATGTTGCGTTAAAATTTCAAAATTTGCGGACAAAAAATTATCGAATTACACGCCTCTAAACGCATGAAATTTGTTGCGGTAGCAAACAAACCGGGTCTTTTCGTCTTGCAATCTCGATATGGCAATTTTTAACAATATTAAAAATATAGAACTATTATGGGTCAACGCAGAATAAAATGAGCTAAATTTTGATGTAAAGTATGTTAAAATCCGACTCATCGTTTTGGAGATGCAAGGCTTCAAACTCGGGTGTCTATGATTATGAAACCGATAGTAGTCTCTTTTACACCTCTATCTCTCCTGTTCGTAAATGTTTCAGTCATATAATTGCCTGATCATGTGATAAGAAACAGAACTACTTTTTGTACCCCTGGAACTAGCAGTTCGAGCGTAAATAATTTAACACTCTACCTGCTTGTTATAGGTATAATATCCCGACATTATCGTAGCCTACCTATTAATCTGGATACCTTTTGTTGAAAAATTATTAAATTAATAAAGTAAAAACGCATACAAGATATCGAAATTCGACTATAAACTCTAGCATTAAAGAGGCCGCCTCCGTGGCCCAGGGGTTATAACACTGGAATACACTGCAAAGCGGAAAGTCCTGGTTTTGAATCCCCGTTAGGTTCTGAAAATTATAAAACGTTATAACTCACCGATTCCGTACCTTAAGTAATCTATTCTTTTTTAATTCCTAATATGTGTACGTGGCAATCTGTTCCATTCAAAACAATAAGCAACCCCATGACCCAATGAGATGAGGATGATATGTATGACGTGTAAATGAGGTGTAGTCTTGTACAGACTCAGGCCGACCAATCCTGAGAGAGTATGGTTAATTGAACCCCAACCATCAAAGTACACCGGTAGCCACTGTCTAGCATTCAAATCCGTATAAAAGTAACTAACCTTTACTAGGATTTAAACCAGGAACCTTCGTCTCCGAAAGTAATCTCTAATGACGAAAGAAGTTGAACCACTGTAAATAAACTAAACAAATAAAATTCTAAAAAAATGTTTTAAAGAAAATTTTTTAAATAGGAATCTGAATGTAATATTTTTGTTTTTGTTATTTTTGTCAGATGAATGGAGTAGTAACAATAGTAAAGTCAAAGTTTTACATCGAAAGATCGCTCGATATAATTACAACTCTTGTTAATAGTCGGCGTTTCATAACAAGACGAAGTCCTTTTATATTCTTTATTTCTGGTTCACCATGCCAAAGAGGTGCACTTAGAACACTTGTGATCGCTATGCTGATGACAACTGCTGTCATCGATTTTATATTTTGTACATCATACGCACTTTAATGTTTCTTTATCGCTTTTACTAATTGGGGCGACAAATTATCCCGTGCTATATTAGAATTCCGTCGCTTTTTCACTTAAACGAATAAGCTAAAAACTATTCCATTAACATTTGTGATATTTAAATATTTTGTCTGTTTATTTTTTTGTACCGATTTTAAACTTACGAATTTGCAGCTAAACAAATATTACGCAATAATTTATTAAAAATGCGAAGATACTTCCAAGGTACATTCGCATACGTGTACTCAATTATTAAGTCGAATATTCCAGCTTGGATTCCATGATTGGGTTGTTTAGATAATAAGTTTTGAGAAGTAAATTAAAACAAATCAAAATAAATTGCTAGTGACCGTAGTAGTTGATGCTCCCCCTTCCAAAATCCAACATACGCTGATAAGATAACACAAACTTACCTGTTTGGTGACAATTTTTAAATTTAAATTTGTTATGTATAATTTTCCTTTATCCGTCCGTCCGTTACACCCAGATGTCAGGAACTACAAGAGATAGGAATAAATTGTTTTCAGATTTGTAATCTACACAAAACGTTAGTGGGCATGGATTGGGTTTGAAGTTCCAGTATCGATTAAAAGTTTTTCAAAACCGGAAGTCAAGAAATCAAAGAAGGAATTTGGAAATAAAAATAGTCATTCGAATCCTCTTAAAGAGTAGATACAGATATCACTAAAGATTTTTGTCATAGGTCAAAGGAAAACCTGTTTAAAAATTTTCACCACCCATAGGTACGCTTTTGAAACTTGAAACTTAAGTTACATACCAATAGTTATCCACCGAATGTTTTCGTCGTCTCACGAGAAGGATTATTTTTGATTAGGTTTGTTTGATTTATAAACTAATGTAGAAAAGTTGGATCAGTCAAAAATTCATTTTTCATTTAATAGCCTACTGAATGTAAATACAGTAGTTGTTAATTTCTTTCTCGTTTTAGTTCATTTATTTAAAGTCAAACCAGCATCTCGGTCATTAGCGAATACAGTGGGGTGGATATTTTAACGGTGGGTTTTAACTTAGTGAAAATTTCCAGACCCTGACCGGGAATCGAACCCGGGACCTCCACGTCGTAGGCTAGCGCGCTACCATTACGCTACGGAGGCGGCCTGAATTAAAAATGTTAGATTTTTCATAAATTTTGTGAAAATTTTTAACAGCTTTTAATTAAACCAGTGGGTTGACAAAATAAGTAATTTAGATGTTCTTAGATGAGTGGATGAAAGAAAAAGTATGTGGACACATCTTACCAGAAGGGATAGGCTAGTGGGGCATATCGTAAGATATCCAGGTATTGTTCTACCAATAAAAGAGAGTAATATTGAGGGAGTGAATAGTAGGGGGAGGCAAAGGTTAGAATATTTAAAGAAAATTACAAAATATGTAGGATGTTGTAGATGTATGTAGATATGAAACGACTTGCGCAAGATAGAACAGCTGGGAGAACTGCCATCAAACCTGTCGAGTGACTGATGACAAAAAAGTTAAACCACCCAATTATTTAAATTTACATTTGGAAAAAATATCTTTGAAAAATAAAACAGAATGAATTTACAATACTAGCAGATAAACGTTTAGGAATTAGCTAATATAACAATATTCAGAGTAAAATTCAGATCTAAACTTTTAGGTAGCCCTATATTTTTTTTTAGTTTAACGACTGTAATGAAATTAACTTTTAGTCTAGCAGCGTTTGGAAGCAAAGTAGTAAAATCTCGATAATACATTTTTAAAACAAAGTAATAGAAAAAGAGAGGAAATGGGAATTTTCTAAAGAAAGATGTGATGGGACGGATAGAAGGTGATGAAAATATTGAACCATCAAAAGGAAAGCCGGGGCAGATAGTGAACTAACAGAAAAAAGACCACACAAAACCATATGATCGAAACAGATGTTACTAGGAACTGTGTACAGATAGGGTTTTGTGCCTGGTCGTTATACTTATATAACATTTCTGTGAATGACAAAAAACAGGTTCGAATAAATACCACCACAGGTCATAAAGATAGAAACTTCAGTGAAGTCTTCACAACACGCGTGTGGTGGTAGATGACATTCACCAAGACACTCATCCATCCACGTGGAATGATATCTTATCGCATATTTTGACACCTTAAAATTAAGATAACCCAATTGAGATTTTAACACTATTTTAGTAATTTATTACAATTTACTAACTAAAAATTAATAAAACAGTATACATTGAAAAACTAATCTATTTTCGGTCGTTTCGATCAAACAATCATTAGCGTATATACAATAAGAATTTTTATATTTTTGAGAATTTTTTTTTTTTTTTGGTTTTACGACTGACTGTTTTGCAGTTTCTGCTAATGCAGACTTTGAGAAGAATGATTGATGCAAATTAGTGATGACAAAATGCTAGACCTGACCGGGAATCGAACCTTGTCAGGTCTGGTATTTTTACTATTTTAATGAGGAGAAAGGTGGTTTACATTTGCTTTCCTTACTGAGTTGAAAAGTATGCTTATCAGCATGCCGGGCCCTCTGAAAAGCATCTACTTCCCACCCTGCAAATGACACCTTTACTTCATTTACCATAGGGCCTGGCTGTATAATGAAATCATTAATATAATAAGAAAAAACAAATGTTCAATTTTTTTGAATGACTCTCACAATTAATAATTTACGGTACATTCAAATTTGGTTTAAGTTCGTTGAGTTTTGCTTATTTCCACAAAACCAGTGAATGAGAATGCGGCCATTTATTTACCTCACAGCCAGTTGCATTGTTGTTTAGTTTAACAGCCAAAAGGCTGGTTTGACCCTCTAGAGGTTTTTACTTGGAAAAATGAGGAGTGAAGTGGTTTACCATGCCTTCCTCACTGAGTTAAAAAGTAATTATGCTTATCAGCATTCCGAGCCCTCTGAAAAGCATCTACTTTCCATCTTGCAAATGACACCTTCACTTCATTCACCACAGGTGAATGACTGGCTTTATAATAAAATCATTACTTTCAGAGCAGATAACTGTGACTAGCGTCTTTTACACCTCTATGTCTTCTGTTCTTACATGATTCAATCATTTAATTGGCTGACCATGTGATAAGAAACAGAACTATTTATTTTAGCCCTGGAACAAACAGATTGAGTCTCAGTGAGATTAAGAAGCAAATAATTTATAAAACATTGTGAAGCTAAACTGACTTCACGTATTGCTTTGAAAAATATCATTAAAAAATATTTATCGCACACTGATCAACATTTTTCTTTTTTATCCCTATTTGTGTACGTTTCAAGCTGTTCAATTTAAAAAAAATAAGCAACCCAATGACCCCATCAGATAAGGATGATATTATGTATGAACTGTAAATAAGGTGTGGTCTTGGACAGACTCAGGCCGACCATTTTTGAGAAAGTATACTTAATTTAATCCCAACTCTCAAAGTACAACAGTAACTTCTGTTAGTAGTATTCAAATCCGTACATAAGTCCTATTCTAGGATTCGAACCAGAAACTTCGTCAACAAAAATAGCTGTTAAACAGCTGATTCACTGCGACGACTTTACCACACGATTCATTGCTCCATTCAACTAATCCAGGGAACCCAACAATAACTAAGATCCTAAAATTTTTACTGAATTTAAACAGATTACTGGAAACATTTTCATATTTTTTTCATAAACTAGAAGTAAGTAACGTTTCAAGAAAGTACTTTCCCCGTTCCATGTTAAGAGGGGTTTTTGTTGTTTAGGTCAATAGCCGAAAGGCTGGTTTGAAGTTCTGGGGGTTTTACTAAGTAAAAACGAAGAGTGAGGTGGTTTACTATTGCCTTCCTCACTGAGTTGAAAGCGTATACTTATCAGCATGCCAGGCCCTACGAAAAGCATCTACTTTCCACCCTGCAAATGACACCTTCAGTTTATTCACCACAGGGTCTGGCTGTATAATGAAATTCATTACTCTCAGAGGAGAAAACTCTGACTAGTAGTATCTTTTACACCGCTACCTCTTCTGTTATTAAATAGTTCAGTCATAATTGGCTGACTATAGGATAAGAAACAGAACTATTTTTTGTACCCCTGGAACCAACAGATCAAGTGCAATTAATTTAACACTCCACCTGCCCGTTATGAACAAAGCTAAGAGTGGTACCATACCAAAAAGAAATACAGATATAAAAATTTTATGATCCCTATTCAAAATGTTTGACCTAATTATTTAACTCATGATTACTTTAAAAATAATTTACAACTACAAAATTGATTTAAAAATGTTAATTAGCCAATTAAATTTATTGAAAATTTAAACTTTTAAAATATTTATTGCGATTCCATTCTAAAGCTCTATAAAAATTAATATCTTGTCATAAATAACGAAATATCCAGATATTTCAAGTAGCTAATAATTTATAGGCCACTACAAAAATATTTCTTTTTTTAAATAAGTCGCGTGCTCTAGTGTTAATTTTTTCTTTCCATTTTTAATGAGTGAACTGAATTAAAATGGTTTTCATTTTTTATTTTACACACGCACACTGACACACCTATGAACAGTTTTTTATTATCACCATCACTCAGTTGAAGAAGAGGGAAGTATTTTCGTTCTTTCTTTTATCATTAATCACATCCACTTAAGATGGCGATACATTTCTTGCTCATCGTTATGTGTCAAAGCTTTTAAGTGTAACAAGACAAACTCCTTTCCACTTTGTTATGCAGTACAGTTAAGATTTCTATTTCGTTGTTAAGATTTTTATCGGAATCGATATTTTAAGTTTCATTTAAAGCGGATTTATGGGGCAAATTTATAGGGTACAGCAATTAGCAAATAAAAATTTAAGATTGAAATTTTTTACATCCCATGTTTCAAATTGTAAAATTTTATTTTTTCTTTAAGGTCAGACAAAATCAACAATTAAATTATTATTGAGCAAATAAAATACGCAGGCTAATTTGTAACTAAATATAAAGTGCACAATTGTTATAATATAACCAAATTATAGTAAAAATAAAAAATCTGGTGTGAAACACTCACACAACTTTCTGAAAAAAAAAAATCGTAGGACTAGTTTTTGAGAAAATCGCAAAAAAGTGAAAATTGACACGAATAAACTACTACTTCCGTTTGACCGATTTTGTTGAAAATGTTCGTGTCGGGTCCGGTAAGGGTATGTAACTTAAGTTTCAAGTTTCAAGTTCGTACGATGTTCCGTTCTTGAGATATTTTGTACACACACACACACGCACACACGCACACGCACGCACACACGCACGCACACGCACACACACACAGAGAGAGACCAATCGCTAAAAACATGTTTTTTTGGGTTCAGGGGGTCTGAAAACATATAGATCCGGTGAAAACTCGATTTCGAAAAATCGATATGAAAACAATACTTTCCTTCTTATATATTCATATAGGCAAGAGAAAGTAAAAACTGTCGTGAAACACTCACACAACTTTCTCTTGCTTATGCAAATAATGACCAATATAACCTAATATTAGTAATAAAGCATTAGAAATAAACAAAAAACTAACCTCATAAGACGTAACTTTATTTTAATCATGAGTGAATAGTACAAACTGAAAATCAACCTCAGTTTGGCTTAAAATTACGGAAAATTACTTTCACACAAAACTAGGCTCTGTAGAGAAAAATTATTTAAATGTAAGTTGTAGATCTTTTTATTTCCTATAAATTTGATTATACATACTTTTATCGTGAAATGCATACTAAGGCTGAAATCTTAAAAAATCGATTTGTTTTACACATTTTCGTGAAACAAAACAAAAATCGCTAGTTACCGCTAAACTAAACGTTATACAAAAAAATGTTTGAGTTAAAAGTTGTAGGATTTTAAATTCTCTACAACTTTTATTATATAGCTACATTTTTGTGCTAAAGTGCATATTTAAATCGGAAAAAAAACAATTGCTTTACGTGAAAACAGCCTCTCCAAGAATTTCAGCAGACATGGTGCCTACCCTATCTTGTAGAGCATAAAAAGTTTAGTAGGCTAAATGAGGCGATTTTAAAAAAATCGTAAAAAAGTGAAAAATGACACGAATAAACTACTTCCGGTTCACCGATTTTGATGAAAATGTTTGTGTCGAGTCCTCTAGTGGTATCTTACTTAAGTTTCAAGTTCGTACGATGTTCTGTTATTGAAATATTCTGTTCACACGCGCGCGCGCGCGCGCACACACACACACACACACACACACACACACACAGACCAATAGCTAAACACATGTTTTTTGGGTTCAGGGGGTCTGAAAACGTGTAGATCCGGTGAAAACTCGAATTCGAAAAATCGACATGAAAACAATACTTTCCTTCCTATGTATTCATATAAGCAAGAGAAAGGAAAAAACTACTTTACCAAAATTATATCTTACAAAGCTACACTATAGAGTGCATTTTTTGATTGTTTAAATTATAACTCTAAAAAATGCCCATTACAGACAGGTGGAGTGTCAAATTATTTACACTCAATCAGTTCGTGTCAGGGCTAAAATAAATAGTTCTGTTTCTTATCACATGATCAGCCAATTAAATGACCGAATCATTTAAGAACAAAAGAGGTAGAGTTGCAAAAGACACTAATCAAAGTTGTCTCCTCTGAAAGTAATGAATTTCATTATTCAGCCAGACCCTGTGGCGAATGAAGGTGTCATTTTCACAGTGGAAAATATGTGCTTTTCAGAGGCCCGACATGATGATAACTGTACTTTCCACTCAGTGAGGAAGCCATTACACTAACCATTTCACTCCTTGATTTACTTAGTGAAACCTATACAGGTTCAAACCAGCCTTTTGGCTGATGACCTAAACAACAACAACTATAAAAAGTGAGCCGTAAAAAATAAATTCCGGATACATCACTGAATAAACAAACAAAGAAAAATAGAAAACAATAAAATTAATTATTTATTTTAAATTTATTCGTATGTTACAACACAAAATTATTACAAATAAAAAACTTATTTTAAAACATTTTGAAAACGACAATATTCGTGTATAAATTATTGTAATAATACTAAGTCTACCAAATAAACTAATGAATTAATTTTTAGTTCATAAAATTATGTTTTAAGTACTACATTGAAAACTTAAATAATAAATACACTTTAAATATACATAAATAAATAAATTTACACAAAATATGGTACAGTGAAATCTTCTTAATCTTAAAAGAACGGACTAATTTTGTTGAGTGCAGTGTTGCGGAAACGACAGGTATCGATAGGGTCTAACATTACTTTTGTAGATGCACATTTTGTATTATGGACATCCTTGGTACATCAATAACAAATTTATAAATTTATACCATTGTGACTTACATGTCAACACTGTTAAAGAAGTAATTTCATTGTTCAGCGAACGTTACCAGTAGAGGCAAAACCGTGATCCTAATTATTTGTCTCTCAATTAATTTTAATCAAGATTCCAATTACACAGGTCAACAAAATTAAGGAAATCGGAAGTTGTTTGTAATCTAACTGATTTTAATGTTATTTTGTGCGCTGATTTCAAATATGGCCACAGTTTTCTCCCATCACGTAAGGATTTTTCACAACACTGAAAAAATAAAATGGAGATTGTCGTTGTATATATACAGGTCTATTCATAATATTTCTCGTGGAAAACTTTTATTTATAAAATATTGGGATTTAAAGAAAAGATTGTGGTGTATTTTCTTACCTCTATGAAGAAATTTTTACTGCCTTTTTCTTTCCTTTCAACACTTTTCAGGCCACATTTTCTGTTGTAATTAGTTGCGGATTGTCTCTATGGATGTACCAACAGTAGTAGCTTGCAATCATGTTCACATTCCACCTTCCCTGATATCAACGTTCCATTTCCTTTATATCTTGAAATCTTTCACCAAGCTACCTTCGCCCTACATCACCAAGATTTTCAGGGAAGTAATCAATATGAGAATTCAGAAAATGCACCTTGAAGCTCATTGAACAACCCAAGTCTTGGAATTTCTTTAGCATGTTTTCCACTGCGCACTTAAAATTTGGGTTCGTATTGTCCCCAAGAAATTTCTTTACTTCTTCAAATGATATCCATGCTTCTTGATTTCAATGTCTTCCATTTTGGTTTGAAAGGCTTCATCTTTAAAAAATTTACAAATGTCTGGAATAGTGAAAACGCCTTCTTTCGCTTTGACCTCAGACAGTTGTGGAATTTTTTGGCTTAACAATCTACTTCTTTAGATAAAGCTTTTACGAATTATTTCATCAATCAGAGTTTAATGTTAAGTGGAGGTAGGAGTAGCCTACATTCAGTGGATCAACCAAATTTTTCCGTATTACGTTTTTGGTCTCTAGTTCTAATAATACCCAGCGTGGTCATCAGAAAAGTATGGAGTAAAGACTTTTTCCTTTTATCCAAACTAATAAACTAACTAATGATAAAATATCAACAAAATTACTTCATGCCACATTTTTATTCCGTGATTTAGAAATAAAATATATTTATTCATCAATTTTGACAATATTAAAAACCTAATATTGTGAAAAATGTACGTGATGGATTTTTTTGACTATTTTTTCTGAAACCAGCACACAAAAATCTATAAGAATCAGTCATTGTTTTCAAACAATTTTTCCATTATTGACCTGTGTTATCAAAGACTTAAAATTATAATGTATTAAATTTAGTATAGATTTTAGATTTCATTCTTTATTGTTTTTATTTAAGATTAGGTAATGTTTTGTTTTTTTAAATTTAGATATACTTAATTTTATTAGATATGTATCCGACTGAACACTACACGATGACAACGCGTTCCTTACGTCAACGATACATACCTAAAATAGTACCCTAGGTTCAAAATCACAATAATCCTTTAATATACAACATGCAATTTTACAGACCTAATAGGAATTGCACAAAGACGACTAAAAACGCCGATAGAGTAGAGACATGATACATTAACGCAACTCTAACGTTAATTACGTATACAAAAATATAAATTAAAATTTAACACTTTTAACATTATGTGGAGAGCTATCACTGGGTGGTGACCTCCTCAAAGCCATTAACGCATTTAGTTGGCGGCAATTTTTAAAATTTTCATCTATCATTTTGTTTTTTCCGTCCGTCCGTGACACCCAGATATCAGAAACTACAAGAGATAACAACAAACGGTTTTTAGATTCGGAATCTAGACAAAAAGTTAGTGGGTCTAAGTTGGGTTTGAAGTTCCAATTTTGACCGCAAGTGGCCCAAAACCGGAAGTCGATATATGTATTTTCTTGTTATTTATAGCTGATTACACCAAGAATGGGTTAATTCAATTAATGGGTATTATTACCTATTTTTCTATTCCAGATTTCCAGTAAATCGGATTAAGTCCATTTAGACAAGATTAACGAGATTTCACTACACTTATTCTTATTTACACTTTAACAGGAAAACATCATTACTATTAATTAATTGGTCAATGATAATTTTTTAAGTTTCTAAAGAAACAATTTATACTAAAAATTCAAAATTGGCAGAAAGCTACGTTTACGAGGGTAGGCTGATAAGTAATGCACACATGCTTGTAGAAGACGAACAAAAAGAAATAGCAAGATGGGGTAAATAACAAATTAAAGTACAAATCTTAACCTACCAAATTATCTATTTATTTTTCAATATAGTCACCGTTAAGCATTACACATTTCTCCCAACGTTTAACAAGTTTTTTCATTCCGTCACTGAAAAATTCTTCCGACTTTCCTCGAACCCAGGACGCAATAGCTGCCTTCACCTCATTGTCCGAGCTGTAATGATTACCCTTAAGGTCTCTCTTCAGTAGAGGAAAAAAATAAAAATCGCAAGGCGCAAGGTCGGGAGAATACGGAGGGTGTAAAATTGGTTGAAACTTCAGGTTTCTCAGAGCCTCTCCAGTTGCACGCGAAGTGTGTGGACGAGCATTGTCGTGATGCAAAATTATTGGCGCCAGGTTGCCTCTAACACGACAAACTCGACGTCGGAGGTGTTTCAGAGTCTGTATATACTGAGCAGAATTTACCGTTGCCCCTCGTTCCAGATAATCAGTCACATAAACTCGGCGAGCATCCCAAAACACAGTCAAAAGAATTTTTTTTGCGGACGGTTGTGTTTTGAACTTTTTCACAACAGGAGAATGTGGATGACGATATTCAGCGCTCTGCCTTTTTTCTTCGGGATCGTAATGATGAACCCATGACTCGTCCCCCGTCACAATATTCAAAAGAAAGTCGTCTCCTTCGTCACGGTAGCGCTTCAAAAGTTGTTCACAGCATTCCAATCGACGCTGTTTATTCTCGTCTGTCAGACGGCGTGGTACCCATCGTGCACAGATTTTACGGTATCCCAATTGTTCAATAATGAAGCCAACACGTTCCTTAGATATTCCAATTTGGTTTGCGATACGCTGTTGAGTGATTCGCCGGTCATTTTGAATCAAATCATCGATGAGTTTGCGACGATTATCGTCTGAGGCAGTGATTGGTCGTCCACTGCGTGTTTTGTCAACAATTAAGGCTTTTCCAGGTTGGCAATCACGAAATTTTATTACCCAACGATTCACAGTAGACCTATCAACAGTATCGTCACAATAAACAGCCTTTAAACGACGATAAATCTCACTAGGATTCACTTTCTCAGCAGTTAAAAATTCGATAACAGCGCGTTGTTTAATTCTCGTTGACATAGCACCAGAACACGACGCCATACTTCCACTACTCAAAACAAACTGAATGAAAGCAACGCCTTCAAACTGCGCAGGCTTGTAGAGGAGAAATAGTACTTCCACATGCCACCAGGCGCGCTACTGAAGTTTATTTAGTTGTCTTCTACAAGCATGTGTGCATTACTTATCAGCCTACCCTCGTATTTTGAAAGTAAAATAGGCTATTATAATTGTTCATAAATTATACCTGTAAATTACTCACAGAATGGAGTTTTATTCTAATATAAATGCTTAATACAATGATCAATTTTTGTAAATAGGTAATATAGTCCTAATATATTTTTTTACAGTAAGTCATCGTAATGTATTTTTTCACAGAACTGGAAAAATCCAAAAGATTAATTACATGCAAAATTTTATTAATTTTAGTAGCAAGCAAATTTTTCTAATGAAAACAGTAGTCTATAAAAGTTAAAAAAGTTTAAAATTTGAAATTTTGAACTATAGTATAGTAAGTTCGCTCCAAAATTGTTTAAAAACATTCTAGTCTGCATTATGTTTTACTTCACCAGTTTTCTTTCAAGTATTAATTGGATTTTCACAAACTTGGGATAGTTATAGCTCACAATCCTTTAAACTACAGTTATCTCAAAATATAAATAAAATCTTTTGAAATATATATATAGGCCTATTTGAATCGATGATTGCAAAAACAACACAAGTGACTTTTTGAAATTTTTGATAAACTAGAAAAAAAATTTTGCAAGTCATTTCGTGCAGGTGAGTATATGTTTTTTATTTTACCGATTAGACCTGCAAGAATGGGTTTGTAAACTTACAACCTCAATTATTTTAAAATATTATATATTTTTTTTATAAGTTAAAACATGTGCCTGTACTTGCGTTGTTTTTACAATCAAAAACAGCGAAAACAAACAAAATTCTCTTTGTTTAATAATATTCTTCAATTTCTTCTTCAAGAAGGACACACTTAACGTGACTTGTGCTGTTCTTACACACGACGTATTTTTCAAAAATCTATTAAAAAACTTAAGTTTAAAAAATGTATTCAAAAATGTAAAATACGTATTTAAAAAAACCACATTCAGCGTATTTAAAAAAGATGTTAAACGTAGGTTATTACGTATACTTTAAACATATTTAAATAACAAAACTACATTTAACGTATTTCAAAAATGTATTTACAAATTAAAAAACGTATTTAAGAATGTCACTTGTCACTTGTTTAAAAAATCTGTATTAAAAAATGTCACTTGTATTTTTTTTTATAATCATTAATTCATTTTTATAAAACAAAATTTATTTTTTAAATCTATCTATAGTTCTTACGTCTAAAACTTGTTGAAATTTTTTGAAAGAATGGTAGGGCAGGAAAATTCTCGGTGATGTTTGGGAGAGGGTGTACGAATTAACTGTGTGGTGTACGTGAACACAGATGTGTTGAGTAAAATAAAATTACAATGGTTAACGTGGTTGGGAAATTGCTCGACTAGAGGGATTTGATGTGGTAACAACGGTGCAGCGGTAGGAATCAGGTAGAGGAAGAATTAAATAGACATTAGATAGAAATTTTTGGAGGCATAAAGTTTAAAAGGTCAGAATTGAGTAGTAACACCAATAATGACAAATAAAGAACTCCCTAACATTTTATCTTGAAGACTGAGACCATCATTAAATTCTCAGAGGAGGGTTTCGTTTACTTTTCAAAGTTTTATTTACTTGATAATTTAATAAATTTTTGGTGTTTTGTCTTAAGTACAATTTTTTTATAAATAAAATAAAAATCTATATTTGACTACACTGAACCTACATGTAACATGGCTACAGGATGTAACGCTGGGTTTGAAAATTTCGAAGGTGTTGTATCGTAATATATATGAGATGCCGATGAATGTGGAGTTAGTGACGATGCATTTGATAATACAGGTGGTGGGGATGGAGTGGAGGGTAAAAATGGTTTTCTGTCTTGTAGGCTGCTGGTCCGAACACCTGAAAAATACAAAAATTATGATTAGAATTTTCATTAATTTGAAGTTAACACCATAATTTTAATATTGTCGGGGCCATCCGCAAGGGGAAAACAACTGAGGAAAGCTCTCCCAGGTGCTGTGTTTAGGAGGTGCCTTCTGGAAGTAGGGAAACACAAGAAAAATGTTAAAACCAAAATAAGTTAACAAAATAAAAATATATTTTTTTTGTCATCAGTCTCTCGACTGGTTTGATGCAGTTTTCCAAGCTGTTCTATTTTGCGCAAGTCGTTTCATATCTACATATCTGTAACACCTTACATCTTTTGTAATTTGCTTTATAATATATTCTAACCTTTGTCTCCGCCAACAATTCACTCCCTCATTATTACCCTCCATTATTGATGACCAATATATAGATGTCTTAAGATATGCCCCGCTAGCCTTCCCTTCTTCTGGTAAGATGCTTTCATATACACTTCTTTTTTCATCCACTAGCTTAAGAACCTCTAAATTACTTATTTTGTCCACCCACCTAATTTTTAACATTTTCTTATAACACCTAATTTCAAAAGCTTCTATCCTCTTCCTTTCTACAGCCCCTATCACCCACGTTTCACTCCCGTATAATGCTAAATACTACTCTCCAAACATAGTGTTTTAAGAAATTTTTTCTAATCTGTGAATAAATGTCTGAAGTCAGTAATAAATAAAAATTACAACTGTTTAAATTAGAATATTCATGCTGAAATGTAGAACTGTGTTTCTTTCAGTCAGGATATATTACCATCATGTTAAATAGTGAACTAATAAAAATTTGTTGGACTAAAATTAACGAATGAGTAATGCATAATTATCCAACAGTTAAATAGTATGACGTTTGTACCTGGTTGCAAAAAAACTATTTTATCGTCTCGATACATACACCTAACAACGATTTTATCCTAAGCCAAACATGAGCAGATTTTAAAAATATTTGAGAAGCAGTTTTAGAAAAATAGATGCTAATCTACTAGCTAGTAAACTAGCATCGTGGGAATAATAAGAAATACAACTCTGGGGGGGGGGGGGCAACAAAAAATTCCAATATTGACATGCATAGAACGTTTTCAGATGAAAGGTTTTTTGAACAGCTCGTCGGGTACCATGAAATTTTTTTTTGGTATATACAAAACAATACATCTATAACGACTTAAGACATATTTCAGTAAGACAGGAAATGACACGATTTAGCAAATAAATAACTGGATTGGAGTAAAGACTGGATATACATCCGAATCATTTCGCGTTGAACTTATCGGACAAAGCGACTATACTTACAAGATTTAACATATACTATTTCTTGGACTTAACTAGCAGATTTGATAATAATTAACCTTTAAACTTTATTACAAAAATCTTATTTTATTTATAAAATTCCTTTAAATTTGTTTATTTTCATTTGATTTGTAACATTTGAATCGGTCATTTCGGAAAGCCCATAAGTAAAAAGCTAACTTTTGGAAATATTAAACACTGGCAATTTACTGTTGTAATAAAAAAAATAATAATTTTTTCAGAGGGCTGTCCCCTTTAATAAAAAGTGCATATATACTTTAGTATTTTTAAAGCCACTTGTTTAAAAACAAATTGTTTCTGAAATTAATTGGAGTAAAATGCTAACGTAGCCTACGTTGTTTTCTGTAAAACACGTTGTTAGACCAGAGGAAAATTGTGTTGTACAACAGTATTCATTTATTTTCATTTCTCTAGTTTACGTTACGACTTATAATAGCATTTTCATCATCATCTTCACTTCCAAGGATTAGGTTACATGAACCTGTTCCGGTACCCATCTCCCTCTCGGCCTCCCTACATCTCTTCTGCCAACTGGTTGATAATTTAAAGCTGCCACTGGCATCCTTTCGTTTGGCATTCTGTTCAGGTGACTACACCATCTTTGTCTATTTTTTATTATCTTTTCATGCAAAGACTGAACTGATAGTGCGCTTCTAATATCCACGTTCCTTATTCTATCCATTCTGGTACATCCATGCACACTTCGTAAAAACTTCATTTCCGCAGCTTGAATTCTACTATCGCTTTTAGCAGTATGCACCCAAGACTCACTGCCATATAGGAGTGTTGGAACCGCAATATTGTTGAAAAATTTGAGGCGTGTTTCCTTCCTCGTTTTATTCTTCAGATGTCTGTGAATATTTCCACAAATATTCTGAAATTTGGCCAGTTTAACTGTTATGTCTTTATCAAAATCGTATGAAACATCACTCCCAAGATATTGAAAATGTTTAACCTGTTCTATTGCCCTTCCATTCATCTCTATTCTTGTCCTTATTGTATATTTACCTTTAAAAGCCATAGTTTTAGATTTTGTGGATGATATTTCCAGATTGTATTGTTTTGCAACTTGTTCCAACATAAATACCGATTTTTGTAACTCGTCTTCATTCTGTTGTATTACAACTTTGTCATCCGCATATAAAAGAGAGTTCATAAAGAAGCCATCCGAGATCTGTATACCTGGGTCTACATTATATTTCCACGTTCTCAACATGTCGTCCACATATATATTAAACATATATATTAAAATTTAATAGCATTTTGCAATAATCAAAATTGAAATTCTTAACTTTAAGAAAGAAAAATTTAGATTTTTAGGCTATTCACGTTTCTCGTCGTTGTCTCAAACAGTAGTTACCTCCCTTAAAAAGATTTTTGTATAGACATTTTTTATACCCTCTTCCACTAGAAAGTAGAGCTTAAGCTTCAAAAGACCATCGACTTTCATTTTTCAATTAGAAGGAAGCACTTTATATCCTTAAGGACAAGCCTTTTCTTAGAGTTATATTAGGCTACTTAAGGGGGTAGTCAACCCAGAAAATGAAAATCGAAACTTCAGGCTATAATTTATCATTATTTATTTTAAATGAAAGAGTAATTTACTAGTAATGATCTACCATTTGAACCAAGCCAAAAATTAATTATAGCCCCTAATATAAGGGTGAGGTTGGAAAAGCGGGCTTTTACGGGGAATCGAATATCACAGGAACCAAGAAATATATCAACATGATTCTTATGCTATAAAAAACAGAAAATTGCTGCCTATTATCTGTTGTATGCACTTGTACGTATTTGTTCTTAAAAGAAATTTATTGAAGAAAAGCCATATTTTCAAAAACAACAAATTATTTATTAACTAAATACCTATTTAGGTTTTTGTAATAATCATTCCACAGATAATAGAGCAAGAAATTATGAACATTTGAAAAAAAAACATCATCCGAATATCTCCAATACAAACCAAAATATTTAATTCCCAAGAATGTACAATCATGCAAAAACTACATTTCCGAAAACTTAAAGTTGAAGAAATAATTTCACTCGCCTTGCTAGTGAGCTTTATTTTAAACAGATGTTTTTATAACATTTTGTCAACGTACAAACAAAGTAAACAAATGTTGTACTTCAGAAAATTTTAAACTTTAAATAAATGCAAAAAAAACCGAAATTTAGATAAAATCATCTTCTTGAGTTGACTAGCCCCTTAAGGAACGCCATACTTAACGTGATTTTTGGAGGGATGGTGTGTTTACATTCAGTTAGTTTTAAGATGCACTACAGAAAAAATGTAAAATTTTGACTTATGTGCTTTCTGAAATGACTGATTCATCTTATTATTAAGGGGGGAGTCTACCTTTATTTTACACCAAAAAATTTTTTTATTCTAAATTAATTTCCATTCTTTTCTTAAAAAGGTGGTATAATTTTGTTTTATCATAGGTAGTTGCTAAGTAACATTATAAAAATAAATATAAAAGGGTATAATGGCGGTAAGAAAAAACTTAATAATTTTGTTTTATCGTTTTCCGCAAGTTATATTTTTTGCGTGTAGTTTAAATGCTAGAATGAACATAACTTTTGATCTAAAGAAGCTGGAGCTGTAATTTTTTTAAATTGTTCATATTTTCACATTCTGTGATTTTATAGAACCTTTTTTACTGTAATCTTTATGTAGAATGTTTAAAATTAGCTCAATTACATAAAACGAAGAAAATTTTCGCTTACAAATTTTAAAAATTATTTTGTTCCTTACAAACGATATCTTAAAAAAACTTCTAACAGATCACAGAGCAGAATTTTTTCTTTAATTTGACATACCTTTAAATAAATTTTATTAAATAATTAAAAATATATGTTAGTTCTGAATCCTGAATCCTGAATCCTGGTTGAGAGGGCCAAGAAGCCCTATGATGGCGACATCGTGTTAAGGAACACCTGGTCGCTCGGGGAACAATATAACAGAATAATTGCAACCTCAAGAAATTTAGGGGGAATTTTATAGTTTAAATAGGAAATAGGATTCTGGTTCGTGGGACATTGGAACTGGGACTTGAAAGGAGGTAATTCATTTTTAGAAGTTATCTGTGGAAAATTTAAAGTAAGGGACAAGCGGGTTTAAGAGCGGCTCTTTTATTTTTTTTTATATTTCAGTGGCCTTTTTCAGTTTTGTGGGGGTCCTATTACATTGGGGAGGGGAAGGCATGCATTGTACTGAACGTGGACTAAAGGTATAATTTAAGGTAGGGGTTAGTTTATGATTTCAGGGGAGACGGAAAGGGTAGAGTTTGGCATAATCACAGGCCTTTTTATTTTCTGAGTGTTTACTAATTTAAAATGGCGGCTCTTTTCACCGTAGTGGAGTGATTATGCATAGGAACATGGGGACAACTACCAACTGGGGGGAGTATATTACAAGTAGAAGGGGCATGGGCAAATAAGAGGGATACAGGGCGAAATAAAAATGTGGCAACTCTAAACTTTGTTAAGTGGGTCATACTGGAATTTAGATAAAGTCGTGGAACGGTAATGGCATAGAGACTTCAGGTGGATGTGGGCGTCGGTACAAGTCCTGAATGATCTGGGGTCCGCCTGTTTTCCCAGCGTCGTGTAGCCGTTTCGAGGTATTGTAAATAAAGTCCTCCATAGAAGGGAAGAGAAGGTGTTCGTGTATGATGCGATTGGATATAAGATAGTGGAACTGTGTGATGCACCGGAGGACTTTGTTCTGGTACGCTGAAGTACGTCTTTTGTTGGACTTGGAGAGAAAGGGCCACCATACCGGTGACCCGTACAAAAGGAAAGGACGTAGGATAGAGGAGTACATCAGAAGTTTCAGTTTTGAGGAGTATGCAGGAGAGAGGAACAAAGGGATGAGTAAAGCGAACAAGGCCCTACCCTTGCTAAGCTTGCTGTCAATGTGCTGTCGAAGTGTCAGTCGTTTATCTAGGTCAACCCCTAGATATCTCACGCTGTTCTGCCATGGGAGGAGTTCCCCTTCCAATCGTAGAGGCGGAGGAACATTGCGTTTTAGTGTAAAGTGGATTGCTTCGCATTTTGTGGGGTTATAGTGATAGTCTCCAGACACGACACCAGCTAGTGATGTCTAGAAGCTGAGTTTGAAGCGCGCGGCAATTGAGGCGGAGGCATCTGCCGTGACGGTACAGAATAGCATCATCGGCAAACAGTCCGAATTGGATTGAATCACGGACAGGAAAATCGAAGGTGTACATAAGATAGAGGATGGGCCCAAGGACCGAGCCCTGAGGTACACCCGCGGACGAAGGGGTGAGTGGGGACATGGCCATGTGGAACTGAGGAATAGTGACAGAGACTTGGAATTGTTAGTTCTAAGATTGCGTTAAAATCCGCTTTTTTGGTTTATTTTAGGGGTGCGGGTTAATATTTTTAAACTCAGAATACTTTTTTAAATACTATTACACATAATATTTTATTATGCTAAAAGTTTATTGCTTCTGAGTAGCAATAAAAAATTAAAAATTAAGGTATAGCTTACTCCCCCCTTAATGGATAATAATCTTTTTAATTTAATGTTTTGATGGATAATTTAATGTTTTTTCGTAGCCCAGGGCTACAAAAAATAGTTCTGTTTCTTATCACATCGTCAGCCAATTATACGACTGAAGCATTTAAGAACAGAATAGGTAGAGGTGTAAAAGACACTAGTTAGAGTTCTCTTCTGAGAGTACATAATGAATTTAATTTTACAGTCAGACCCTGTGGTTAATGAAGTGAAGGTGTCATTTGCAGGGTGGTAGAGTAGATGGTTTTCGGAGAGCCTGGCATGCTGATAAGATAAGCATAGGCTACTTTTCCACTCGGTGAGGAAGGCAATGGTAAACCACCTTATTCCTTGTTTTACTTAGTAAAACCTTTAGGGATTCAAACCAGCATTTCGGCTGATGACCTAAGCAACAATATTGTTTTATTTTGTGTTTTCTGCGTTAACTGTACATATTACATATTATTCTTGTTTTTGAATGTAAGAAGAGATTGTAATTTTTCTTTCTAGATAAAAAAATATTGTTTTTATTGCATTAACATCTTTCATATTATCGAATACTTGATTTTAAAATGGTCTCAACGAAAGAAAGTATGCCCCTATGTTCTTCACAACATATGTTAACATAATATTTTACAAGTTTAAAAAAAGTTTTGTTATTTTTTGATTCTTTCCATTTGGAATGAATACTTCTATTAATAACAGTAATAATTGCTAACTTCTTTCTAATAACAAACAACCAGATGAAAGATCAGTCAAAATGTCTGTTAGGGATATTATAAAGGCGCCGTCTTCATGTCTATTCCTGGAGTACTCTGCTGGATTGGAACATAGCAGTCAGTCAGTCTCTTCGGTAATTTTTGTTTACGTTTAAATCTTGGATTTAATTTGAATGATCAATCAACATTCTTTTAATGCAGAATTGGCACTAATTCCGAACATTGACACCATTTTGTAAATCGCTAAAATACACAGAAATGATCAACAATATTACTCTATCAAATTTTTCACAATATCACCTACTAAAGGCGTACTAAAATTAGTTGAATAAAAGCATAATTTCTGTTTTTTAAGGAGACTGTTGATAGTTTTGAATGAAACATTTCGATTTTCGGTTTTTTTATGTTTTTCTATAGTTTTGCATTATAATATATCCCACAGAACCGTGCAGCAGATATAAACATACTACTGGGTTGAAAGTCAGAAAAAGAATGCCTTATCATGTTTCACTCTGCCAACGCCTTCAGTCAAAACAATCGGCGACAGACCGGATGTTTTTTTTTTTTTTTGATTTTGAGGCCACATTGGACCACTAAGCCAATCAATTTCTAGTGTTCTTCGGATAACGTATTGGTCCAGCCTTTCGGTTTTGCCAGTACTTTTTGAGACGATCCGATCTTTGCCGTATCTCATCTGTAACCTCCACCGTGCGTCTTTCTGTTTTCCCCAATAAAATCTGTGTGTTTTGAGAGTACTGTTTATGTTTTTCTTTTCAAACGTGTCTTCAATTGCCAGTCCAATTTCATTGAGATCCCTCTTAATCTCTTCGATGTATCTTCCCGTAATCTTCCTGTTCAAGTTCCTAAGGATCAGTTGTTTTAATATTCTATCATTCGGGATTCTTAATATGTGGAAAAAGTAAGAAATCCTCATTTTCTTCATCACCGGATGTTTTATAATAGGCCTACTCCATGAATTCTTTCTACTGGTACTGTCGTATTTTGTATTTAGTATATGTTTTAGTTAGTATTATATAGAAAGTTTTTATCTGATAAGCAAAAAACATTTTTTGTAGCCTAACTCTAATGGATCACGCTAAATTCAATCACAATTTTAATACATTTTTATGTTTTGATGTGCTGCAAGGTTCCATGGGATAGAGTATAGGTCCACCAGAAAAACATTAAATTACGTCATAAAAAATTATTTTAATGAAAACAATTAAGTAAGTTTATTTCAGTTTACCCAGAAAAATGATCATGTCAACAATTATTTTTAATTATCCTTATTTGTTCAATTCAGAACAATAGGCAACTCCATGACCCAATGAGATGAGAATGATGGGTATGTCGTGGAAATGAGGTCTAGTCTTGTACAGACCCAGGCCGACCATTCCTGAGAGAGTATGGTTAATTGAACCCAACCATCAAAGTACACCGGTAACCACTGTCTATTATTCAAATCCGTATAAAAGTGACTACTTTTACTAGGATTTGAACCAGGAACCTTCGTTTTTGAACATCAGTTGTTAAACAACTGACTCACGGCGACGACTTATCTCTAGACCAACCCGGTGGGTCAGGTCACCATGAATGAATATTTTTCATAATTTTAGACAACTCGTTTTAAACCAAAGGGAATTTTAGTTTTTTAAAATATCTACATCTCTTTTTTTTAATATTCTTAGCTGTTGGTTCAGCTTTCTAACCAACTGTTGATGGGAAATTTACTTGTTTGTGTAGGCTACATTTTGTTGTTGGTTTTGTTTTTTGCGTTTTCTCAAAAATTTAGATTTTTAACACATATAGACATTTTTCTTAGAAACAATTAAACCTACCAGACTGAAATTTTTACCAGTTATTTATTTTGCACATCCACATATAAGCTACTGACATTTTTATGACTTCCTCAGGTAGACCTACTCCTAAAATTAGTAATATGCAAAAACCGTAGAAACAAAATTAGTAACAATTTTATGTTACTCTTTATGTTTTTAAAAGTTACATAGTCCAACAGATGAAATTGAAAAAATGTCAGTAGCTTGCGAAACCTGACAACTATAAGTTTTTTAAGTTTCATTTCCCCATATTAATCAATCCTATGAAAAATGACCCTAAAAATAGCAAATTTAACATTGGCGGTTTACAAAGTACAGTCTCCCCTTAATGGGAACTCTACCTTTAAAAATCTAGTGCGAAACACTCACAAGACTTTCTCTTGCCAATGTAAAAATAAATCATATAAATTATGTTTAATCATGAGTAAACAATGTAAAATGAAAACATAACCTAATTTTAATCATGATTGAATGATGCAGTATGAAAATCAACCTCTGTTCTACTTAAAAATGTGGAAAATCAGTAATTACCTCAAAACTAGGGTACTATGTAGTAAAAACTGCTTAACATAAAAGTTGTATGTTTTTTAAATTTTCTACAACTTTGATTAAGTTGTATACACTTTTGTCGTAAAATGCATGCTAAGGGCGCATTCTTAAGAAATCTAATGTTTTACAAATTTTTATGAAAAACAAAAAAATCTCTAATTGTTGCTAAACTAAGCGTTGTAAAAAACCGCAAAAATAAAGTTATAGGTTGTTTGATGTTCTACAACTTTGTTTTTACACTTCTGTCGTAAAATTCTTACTAAGGCCGTAATCTTAAAATTCCCAATTTTTTACAGATTTTGATGAAGAATAACAAAAAAATCACTAATTTCCGCTATAGGCTACAAAGCGTTGTACAATAATAATGTTTGAAATAAAATTTGTAGGTTTTAAAATCTTCTATAACTTTGATTGTGTACACTTTTGCCCTAGATTGCATATTAAGGCCGTAATATTATAAAAAAAAACACTTTTTCTACAAGAGCTCAGCCTCCCCAAGAACTTCAGCAGACATGGCGCTTACCCTATCTTGTAGAGCACAAAAAATGTAGTAAGCCTAAATGAGGCGATTTTTTAAAAATATCGTAGGAGCCGTTTTCGAGAAAACCGCTACTCTGGTTGGCCGATTTTGATGAAAATGATCGTGTCGAGTCCTGTAGTGGTACCTTAAGTTTCAAGTTTCAACTTCGTACGCTATTCCGTTCTTGAGATATTTTGTTCACACACAGACCAATCACTTTTTGGGTTCATGGGGTCTGAATACGTGTAGATATATCCTCAGTCTATGACGATGGCCCTGGTTTCGATTCCTGATTAGAGTCTAGTAGTGCCCTCAATGTAATTATGTTTTAAAAATTCCTTTCATGAGACGACGCGTCTCAAGGCTGGTGGCAATTTTTAAAAAGGCTTACTTTTACCATATGGCAAAAACCATTAGTTATTTCTGTATCTACTCTTTAAGAGGAATCGAATGGCACTATTTTTTGTTTCCAAATTTAGACTGTCACCGTCGCTCCCTTTGATTAAGTACTGTGCTGCCAGCTATCAAAGCTTCCGAGGTAGCGACAGAGGGAGCCGCCAATAGTTCCGAGAGGGGTAGCCTGTGGCGGCGTACCGATAGAGGCCTTTGTCATCAAGGCTAAGAGCAATAACTGCCCTCTACCACAGCGCTCTCGGCAACTATATAAAGAGTGCTACACTGAGCCGAGGGATTCAATTCCGATCCAAACAGCAGACAAGACGTCCACCATCGGCGACACGGCTACCGAACTCCAGCGAAGACCCCGCAAGAGAGAAAAAGATGCTTCCGCTCGCCGACCCGTCACTGGAAGCCGTCGACCGGACCGTCATCGCCCACTGACGCGAGCGATGCCCACAGCGGTCCCTCGACTGAGCCTTAGCCCACCGGACCCGACGAAGCAGCCATCGACGCACTACTGTGTGGGAAGAAGATGATGTCTCCGCTGAACGACGACACGCCGTGTCGCCCAGCTCCTCGACCGCCACGATGACTACGACTGACGCTTCCCATCAAGACGACCACCGCTTAAACGGCTCTTTTCAGGGCCACCAAACATTAAAGGTTTTAACTCGCCACTAAATGTCACCATCTGGTGACACGGCTTTGATATTTTCTTAACTTCCGGTCGAAACTGGAACTTCAAACACAATTCAGAACGACTAACTTTTTGTGTGATTACGAATCCGGAAACCGTTTGTTGCTGTCTTTTGTAGTTTCTGACATCTGTATGTGAGGGATGGATTAAGGAAGATTATAGATGACAATTTTAAAAATTGCTACCAAAAACATCCGCAATAAATAGTAACTAGCGTATTATGTTCAGAAAATCAAAGGACCCCTTAGAAAAAATGTTTAATTCTACAAGCATGACTGGCGTGTAAGTTTTAACTAATATGAAAAAACTAAGATGCAGGGATTCATGTGTTATTTAAACGACCTGACAAATGTTTATAAAACATGTAGCAACTTATTTGTTTATTATCACCATGATTTTCTCTCGAATTAAATAAAAGTAGGGGATAGTAAATGTCTTAGTTTAATGAAACCAGCGATATTATTTCACAAGCTCCAAAATTCCACACATTTTTTATTACAGTTTATTTATTTATTTTGTATTTTTTGGTTAGTTAACGTCTAAAAGAGATCTGCGTTATTGTATATTAATAAACTTATATTTATACACCCTAACATTAACATAATAACAGTATTTCTAAACGCCGTTGTGGGATAGTGGTTAAAGTGTTAGACAAGACTACAAAGCGGAAAGTCCCAACTTCAATTCCCGGCTAGGTTTGGAAGTTTCAAAACGTTCAAATCCACTGTTCGATAAACTATAGTGTTCACTAATCCTTGAGGTGTTGATACGATTCTAAATAAAAACCAATTTTATTAAGCTTTTGCTAGTTTTCTGAAACTGTGCACGATTAACAATCCAATTTTATAATAGCTTTTTACTTTATCTTGCCTATATCAATATATACGAAACAACTCGTACTTAAGAAAAAAAAATTGTTTTCATGTTGATTTTTCGAAATCGGGTTTTCACCGTATCTAGTAGTTTTCAGACCCCCTGAATCCAAAAAACATGTTTTTAGCTATTTGTGTGTGTGTGTGTGTGTGTGTGTGTGTGTGTGTGTGTGTGTGTGTGTGTGTGTGTGTGTGTGTGTGTTGTGAACAGAATATCTCAAGAACGGAACATCGTACGAATTTGAAAATTGAAACTTAAGTTGGATACTACTACCGGACCCGACACGAACATTTTCATCCAAATCGGTCAACCGAAAGTAGTAGTTTATTCGTGTCATTTTTCACTTTTTTGCAATTTTCTCAAAAACGGCTTCTACAATTTTTTTTAAAATCGCCTCATTTACTAAATTTTTTATGCTTTACAAGATAGGGTAGGGGCGCCATGTCTGCTGAAATTTTTAGGGAGGCTGTTTTCTCGTAAAAAATGTTTTTTTAAGATTGCGACTTTAATATGCATTTTAGCGCAAAAATGTATAATAAAAGTTGTAGAGAATTTAAAATTCTACAACTTTTATTTCAACATTTTTTTGTATAACGCTTGGTTTAGCGGTAAAATTAGCGATTTTCTGTTTTTTCTCATGAAAACGTGTAAAAAAAGAAAATCGATTTTTTAAAGATTTCAGCCTAAAAGTGCGGTTTCGTTTGTGCGAAAGACGATCGCACAAAAGAACCCCACTTTATGAAATCCATTTGATGAGTAATGGCAGTGACGCATGCAGCGGCTGCATGCAGTAATCGTATACGACGATCGCACAAACGAAACCGCAGTTTTAGTACGCATTTTACGAAAAAAGCGTGTATAGCCTAATAAAATTTATAGGAAATTTAAAGATCTACAACTTTTATTCAAAGCATTTTTCTCTACAGAGCCTAGTTTAGCGTGAAAGAGTGATTTTCCGTATTTTTAAGCCAAACTGAGGTTTATTTTCATTTTCCGTTTTTCACTCATGATTATAATAAGGTTATAGTTTTTGAGGTTAGTTTTTTGTTTATTTCTAATATTTTATTACTAATGTTAGGCTAACCCACCGGGTTGGTCTAGAGGTAAAGTCGTCGCCAAAATCAGCTGTTTAACTACTGATTTTCAGAGACGAAGGTTCCTGGTTCAAATCCTAGTAAAGGTAGTTACTTTTATATGTATTTTAATACTAGACAGTGGTTACCGGTGTACTTTGATGGTTGGGGTTCAATTAACCATACTCTCTCAGGAATGGTCGGCCTGGATCTGTACAAGACTATACCTCATTTACACGTCATACACATCATCCTCATCTCATTGGGTCATGGGGTTGCTTATTGTTCTAAATTGAATAGATTGCAATGTACACAAATTAGGAATAAAAAAAAAAATGTTAGGCTATATTGGTCATTATTTGCATTGGCAAGAGAAAGTTGTGTGAGTGTTTCACATCAGATATTTTACGTTATTATTAATCGGTTTTTCAAAATAAATTTTCACTTAAATAAACTTCGAAAACTAATATTGTTATCCTTAAACTTTTCTCTAAATGCCAATCCCAAGATGCTTGTTTACTAGGTGCTAGTGGACTACTAAAAGTTAATTAGTAGGCCAAACTAGCAACGTTTGCAAACGTTCACATCAAGCTAGTTTACTAGCACTGGTCAACCACTTGACCTTTTCTCCCCTAATAGTGCTAGTAAGCAACTTTCACGCCGAGCTAGTTTACCAGCGTTAGTCAACCGCATTCTCAAAGATGAACATGAGTTTAAGTGTGATTTTTGTAAACAAGAATAGATTATGTTTTAAATTTTAACAGTTCTATGTTAGTTTTTACAATGATCATTTTAGTAATTAAGCCTATTTTAAAATATCAGTTTTTATGTCTTTTGTATTTAGTTTACAAAGTAGAAAAATAAGTAATATTAATATATATATTAATATATATATAAGTAATAAGTATATATACAAAGTAGTAAAAATAAGTAGAAAATAAGTAGAAAAATAATACCTTTTTATAGCTAATATAATGTATTTTTTTAATTTTAATTTTTATATTTTTTATATTATTATTTTGTTATATTATTATTTTTATATTTTTTTAAATAAACAATTTATCATACACACATTCCAGCGTTTTATATGATTATAAGTGTAACATCCTCATACAAATTCATAATTTACATCAAAGTGCGATTTCGGCAACGTCATGGTGCGATTTACGCAACTAGGATTCTAAATGGCACCAGTTGCAACTCATACAAATTTTATTATTTTAAAAATGATAACGACACATAAAAATGATGAAAAAATTAAGTTAGGTGGAGAAAAAACTGTAGTTTATTACCATCTAAATAATATTGTTAAATCATATTTTATTTCCGAGTTATAAAAAATAATGCAAAAATTGGTGCGATTTAGGCAACCTTACCCTAGTAGGCCAAACTAGCAACGTTTGCAAACGTTCACACCGAGCTAGTTTACGAGCACTGGTCAACCACTTGACCTTTTCTCCTCTAACAGCGCTAGTAAGCAACTTTCACGCCGAGCTAGCTTACCAGCGCTAGTCAATCACGTGACCTTTTCTCACCAAATTGCGCTAGTAAAATGAAACACGTTCAAAGTCACTAGCGTTTTAATTAAACTAGCTGCTATTTGTTAGTTCCCACGATGCTAGTCTACTTAGCAGCTAGTAAACTTAACTTAAGGAGGGATTGTAGTGGAAAAATGAAAAAAAATCGATTTTCACTTTTTAGGCTCATATTGTAGTTCAAACCCACCGGGTTGTTCTAGAGGTAAAGTCGTCGCCAAAATCAGCTGTTTAACTGCTGATTTTCGGAGACGAAGGTTCCTGGTTCAAATCCTAGTAAAGGTAGTTACTTTTAAACGGATTTGAATGCTAGACAGTGGTTACCGGTGTACTTTGATGGTTGGGGTTCAATTAACCATACTCTCTCAGGAATGGTCGACCTGAGTTTGTACAAGACTACACCTCCTTTACACGTCATACATATCATCCTCATCTCATTGGGTCATGGGGTTGCTTATTGTTCTGAATTGAACAGATTGCAACGTACACACATTAGGGATTAGAAAAAATATATAAATAGGCCTACTGTAGGTGAAAATAACAAGTTATATATTGTAGTTTAAAATTCCATCTTTCCAACGCCACCAAAATTACGTTTCTACGACAACTAGGAATATATTTATTAATTATTTTAGTAGGCTACATGACGTTTTGCTAGAATTTCACTTCCCCACTTTGAAGATATATAAAATACTTTTTACTGTTTTAGCGCCATTTTGGTAAAGATCTAATCATTATTTCTTTTTTATACATGTTCAAGTATTTTTCTGATTGTTTATCAACTGACGGTTGGCAATGATGAACAGCTGTTTACAATAACATTGACTTATTAACATGTAAAATATAGTAATTTTGAGCACTTCTAAATGCGTTTTACCGAAAATTTATATTTTCTGTACACATGTTCCCTTTTCTGAAAAACTATTAAAGATATAGTCCTGAAATTTCTACAGCAGTTTTAACAGTATGAGACCGCAAAAAATTTCAATAACAAGCCTCGGACACGGACTGGAATTACGGATAAACAAACGGGAAATGTTCAAAGGAAAATTAGAAGGAAGCGGACAATTAGAGTTGCTACGTGGAATGTTCAGGGACTGAATACTAAAAAAGAAGAAGTTATTCAGCATTTATCAGACTCAAAAATAGACATTGCTTCATTAACGGAAACAAAAAAGAAAGGGAAAGGTACAGAACAAGTTGGGGATTATATTATGTTTTATAGTGGAGTTAATAAAGAAAGACGTGCAAAATCAGGAGTTGCTATAGTTGTGCATAAGAAATTTCGACGAAACGTAAAATCTTGGGAAGAAATGAATGAACGGGTGATGAAGTTGGATATGGAAATTATGGGGTACAAGATTTGCTTTATTGCTGTGTATGCTCCAACAGATGATTCGGGTGTTGATTGTAAGGATACATTCTATGAGAACCTGGCTGAATATATAGAGAAAATAAATTCTAAGAAGGAGATAATATTAATAGGTGACCTTAATGCAAGAACTGGGAGGAAGGTTGGAGATCAGGTTGTAGGAAGGTTTGGAGAGGAAATTTTAAATGATAGTGGAAGTAGGCTGATAGACTTATGCCATAATTTGTCTTTGAAAATTATGAATGGTTTCTTTAGGCATAAGGAAATACATAAATACACCTGGAGACAATTAACTAGGAATATCCAAACGATTATAGACTATGTAATCCAGAGACAGACCTCCAGATTACGGACAATGGATGTAAGAGCTTTTAGAGGATCAGCTTGTACAACGGACCATTACATTGTTCGAGCCGAAATTTACTTGCCGTTTATCTCCTATTCAAATAGTGGGGTCAGATCTGATGACAAAGAGGATGAGGGACAAAAGATAGAGACAATAAAATATAAGTTGGATTTGCTTCATCAGGATTCAGTCCAGTTTCTTTACAAATTAAGATTGGCGGGAAAAGTTAAAGATGGCGTGACAGGAAATGTCGCGAGTCAGTATGACACATTAAAATCGGCATTACATGGAGCAGCAGCTGAGTCTCTCGGAAATAAGGAAATGTTGAGTGGAGGACAAAAGTCAAATTATTGGTGGGACTCGAGGATGAAAGTCATGGTAGAGGAAAAGAAAAAACTCTTCCAAAGGTGGATGACTACACGTGCTGATGATGATGGGAAAGAATACAAAAGGTACTGTAAAGAAGTAAAGAAAGCGGTTCTCAAGGCAAAGAGTGATTCTTGGGATGCCGTTTGTAGAACTTTAGACAGTTATGTAGATGGAACTAGGAGTGGAGAAGCGTGGCGGGTCCTCAAACGTATGAAGTGTAACACTACAAACAAAGTAAATTTGCAGATGATTTCCTTGCAACAGTGGAGAGAGTATTATGAGAAACTTTTCACTGAGGATAGGCAACAATTTATGACTCAAGGTATCCCTAGTACAAATCGAATTAAGACTGGTAGAATTAATGTGATAACAGTTAGAGAAGTACGAGCAGCAATAACTAAAACAAAGAATGGTAAAGCGGCTGGTCCTGGAGACATTCCTGTTGAATTGCTGAAACAAGCTCCATACTCTGTCATTCAGACAATAACAGACATATTCAATAAATGTTTAATACATGGAGAGGTAATTCCAGAAGAATGGAAATTAGCTTACATCACTCCTATACATAAGAAAGGGAATAAAACGGATTGTCAAAATTATAGAGCTATTAGTGTAACGGCTTCAATGGGAAGGTTGTACGGACATATTTTGAAGGAAAGGATTGAGCAGGAAATAGAAGTGGCGGAAGAGCAAAGTGGCTTTACAGCTGGTAGATCGTGTGTAGACAACATATTTGTGTTAAAGCATTTGATTGAGAAAAGATTAACTAGAAATTTGGAGACTCACTTAGTCTTTGTAGACTTAGAAAAAGCATACGACACAGTACCAGTGCAAAAGCTGTTTGAAGTACTAGGAGATAGGGTACAGGAGACGTATGTTGAAGCTATAAGACAGCTATATGATGGTCAAAAGTCGACTGTAAAACTGCAGGGTCGTCTGTCTACCCCATTTAAGGTTACAAAAGGACTTCGTCAGGGATGCTGTCTCTCTCCTACTTTGTTTAAGATTTATATGAATGAAGTTTTGAAAGAGTGGAAGGCAAAATGTGCTAATATGGGTATCGACATCGATGGAGAATTTTTGTATACCCTTCTATTTGCAGATGATCAAGTAGTAATAGCGAATGACGAGTTCGATATTGAATATATGATGAGGAAACTGACAGAGGTTCTTGAAAAATGGGGGCTTAAAAGTTAACTATTCAAAGACGAAGTATTTACCGATTGGAGTTGTTGGACGAGATCTGCATATAGGGGGACATAGGATAGAGGTATGTGAAGAATATAAGTATCTGGGTGTGGTGTTGAGTAAAGAAGGAAACAGCCAACGGGAGATAGTAAATAGAGTGACTCAGGGAAAAGTAGTTACAGGAATGCTGAATTCAGTTTTGTGGTCAAAGGATATCCGGACAGAAACAAAGTGTAGAATTGGAAGAGCGATACAACAAAGCGTTCTTACATATGGTGCGGAAACGTGGGAGCTAACTGAGAGAAGTAGACGAAGGATTGCGGCTGCACAGATGGACTTCTGGAGACGCAGTTGTCGTGTTTCGAGGATGGACCATATACGGAATGAAACAATCTGGCAGAGAGTAGGAAAACCAAGTAGGGTATTGGATGAAATTGGGAAAAAGGTATTGTTTTGGTATGGGCACTTGAGAAGGATGAGTGAGGGCAGATGGCCCAGTAGGATATGGAATTGGACCCCAACAGAGAGAAGGAAAAGAGGCCGTCCAACGAGACGGTGGATGGAGGAGGTGATGGAAGCAATGAGCAAGAGAGATCTGCAGGAGGGTGATTGGCTGGATCGGGAGGCTTGGCGATTGAAATGCGAAAGACGGCTTTAATTGCTGTAGAAATTCGCAAAAAAAAAAAAAAAAAAAAAAAAGATACACATAAATACTGGACCACACTCATGCGAAAACATTGGTTACAAAAAATTTTTTATGAAAAATCGGTGAAAAAAAAACAATTTTTTTAAACTGTCACAGAAATTATTTTACCCCCCCCCCCCCTCCAAAATGGGATCACTATGAATGTGGTTCAGTAAACTAATACGACCTATAACTACATGCTGTAAAAATTTCAGAAGGTTCCATTGCATAATTTCTGAGCAAACGGAACATGAATTTGGTAAAATTAACATGGGTAGCATAGGCACTATAATCCCCCCTTAAGGAACTTAAGGGGAGCAGACTGATTTTAACAATAAAATATTGATTTTTCAATTTTACCATATATTGATAGATCGTTTTCCCCTTTTTCAATTGATATATAATACGACATTCGTTACTTTTTCTGTTGAGAAAAATTATGTTTTTACGTTGATGGGATACGTAGTGTTTATTTCGATATTTATTCACGTTTTTCATTCTTGTAAATTGAGATAGCCTAATTATAATCATGTTACAGCTCTAACATTATGGAGATCGCGTTACATAAAAACAATAATTTCTTGAACGCATAGGAATCAACTGTAAAGCAAGATAAATATTGGTGTTTTTGTTTGGAAGTTAATTCCAATTGGCAATAGGTGTTTCTGTTACGGTATTATGCTTTTACTATATCCGCATTTTCCGCATATTGTATTTTTTGATTTTAGGTACACTTATTTCAGGAACCATCCCACCTAGGAGTGTGAAATTTCACACACTACATTTTAGTACTAAGGTGTGTATTTACTCAAGAAGTATTTAAAAAAATTTGGAGTTTTTATTTTTTGGGTGTCTTTTTCATTAAAAAAAATGTGGTCTACATTTGAACATTTTTTGAGAATAAAAATCATTTTTAGATTGGATAAAGATAAATGAAAAAGCTCTGGTACAAATTTGTAAAACGGTACTGTAGATAGGTGTGCCAAAGCTCAGCTGTGTAGCTTTAACGGTTCCTACAAAAAAATCTACCCAAGTTAGTATTGCAGGTATAGGGATAATGAAAATGGTCTGCTCCCCTTAACTAACTTAACTTAACTTAAGGAAAAAATTTTATCCAACAATATAGAATAATGAAAACTACTTCTTCAAAATTGTAGGACTTAAAAAATAAATCTAACATGCCTATGACTGTCTAGACTTGTCAGAATGTTAACCTTTTAAAAGCCTTCGGCATCTTTTGTGCTAGCTTCCTGTAGTACCACGATAATTGGTCTACTCGTTTGTTAAAACAAAAACCACAAAAACTAGACTAGATAAACTGTCAAAATATCATATTTCTTCAAAAATATTATGCAATTATTCAGTTCTTGTAACACAAAGAAATTTACACAAAGTTAACTTCCACGTTCAACAACTTCTAAGTTGTACACTAAGTAAATCAAAAAATGACTTTGATTACCGGTACGGTATATAAATTTTTGCTGTAAAATTCTTATTAAGGCCGCAATCCTAAAACAACATTTTCACGAGAGTACAGCCTTCCCAAGAATTTCAGCAGTTATGGTGCTAACCATATCTTATAGAGGATAAAGAATATAGTAAACCGGGCGATTAAAAAAAAATAAAATCGTAGTACCCGTTTTTGAAAACATCTGGTGTGAAACACTCACACAACTTTCTCTTGCCAATGCAAATAATTAATAATAAACCTAACATTATTAATAAAATATTAGAAATAAACAAAAACTAACCTCCAAAACATAACCTTATTTTAATCATGAGTGAATGATGCAAAATGAAAATCAACCTCAGTTTGGCTAAAAAATACGGAAAATCACTCTTTCTCTCTAAACTAGGCTCTGTAGAGAAAAATGCTTTAAATAAAAGTTGTAGATCTTTTAATTTTCTATAAATTAAATTATATACACTTTTGTCGTAAAATGCATACTAAGGCCGAAATCTTAAAAAATTAATTTTTCTCACGTTTTCGTGAGAAAAAAAACAGAAAATCGCTAATTACCGCTAAACTAAGCGTTATACAAAAAAATGCTTGAAATAAAAGTTGTAGGTTTTTAAATTCTCTACAACTTTTATTATATAAAATTTTGCGCTAAAATGCATATTAAAGCTGTAATCTTAAAAAAACAACGTTTTTACGTGAAAACAGCCTCACCCAGAATTTCAGCAAACATGACGCCTACCCTATCTTGTAGAGAATAAAAAATTGAGTAAACCAGGCGATTTTAAAAAAAATCATAGGACCAGTTTTTGAGAAAATCGCAAAAAAGTGAAAAATTACACGAATAAACTACCACTTCCGGTTGACCGATTTTGATGAAAATGTTCGTGTTGAGTCCGGTAGTGGTACGTAACTTAAGTTTCAAGTTTCAAGTTCGTACGATGTTCCGTTCTTGAGATATTCTGTACACACACACACACACACACACACACATACACACACACACACGCACACGCACACACACACGCACACGCACACGCACACACACACACACCCACACACACACACACACACAGACACACACACAGACACACACACAGATCAATCGCTAAAAACATGTTTTTTGGGTTCAGGGGGTCTGAAAACGTATAGATCCGGTGAAAACTCGATTTCGAAAAATCGACATGAAAACAATACTTTCCTTCCTATATATTCATATAGGCAAGAGAAAGTAAAAAAATCTCAAAAGAGTGAAAAATTGCACGTGTAAACTACTACTTCCAGTTGACTGATTTTGATGAAAATGTTGTGTCAGATCCTCTAGTTGTAGCCTACCTAACTTAAGTTCTAAGTTTCGGTACGTTATTCCGTTCTTGAAATATTTTGTTCACACACTCACAGACAGAATGACACACAGACCAATCGCTAAAACATGTTTTTGGGTTCAGGAGGGTTGAAAACGTGCAATATATCCGGTGAAAACTCGATTTTGAAAAATGAACATGAAAAAATACTTTCCTTTCCAATATATTCATATAGGACAATAGAAAGTAAAAAAAATAAGTTAATCTATTTCTGAACATGAATAAACCGTACATGGATAGTGTATTTTTCCAGTCATAAATGTAATTAAAGTAATTTTATGTTGTAAATTAAGAAAATAAAAATAAGTAGCTAAATAAACTTTTTTTATAGTAATGGGGAAATAATAAATAAAAGAAACAATCGCCAGCCGCATTGGCGTAGTTGGTAACGTGCTCGCCTCTTATCATGCGGTCTTGGGTTGGAATCCCACTCAGGCACGGCATATTTTCATACGTTACAAAAAATCATTTTATCCTTCACAGTGACAACCCAACGTCGTCGCTAATGACCACTGTAGTTGATGCGACGTTAAATAAACAAAGTAAAAAAGAAAAACTAAGTCCTGAATCCGATGAAACTCAAAAGAATATTTTGAATTATTTTTTAGTTGAACAGAATTCTCTAGGTGTGAAATATGGGAATTGTAAAAATGCATAAGTGGTATTTCTGCAGATTGTTAAAATGTGAAGGATAAGAAGAAGATGAAACTTCATTCAAGTGTTCTGTATTTTGAACTACCCCACACGTAGGACCTATTAAGACGATTGCCAGACGAGGTCAATGAGTCATTAGTTTTAAAAAAAGGAAGTGTGGTCATCGACATATTCCTGTTAAAGTCATCCCTCTCTTAGCTTTCAACCCCAGAACAAAAACATAACTAATATTCTTTTAAATACCTACTTTTAAAAACCGACATAAGTAAAATTAAAGTTTTATCTGTAATTTAAGACTTAACCCGTACTTATATTTTTGTACGTCCATAGTGTTGAAAAAATGTCAATAATAAATATATTTCTACTAATTTGTTTTACTTTCTCTTGCCTACATGAATATATAGGAAGGAAAGTATTGTTTTCATTTCTATTTTTCGAAATCGAGTTTTCACCGGATCTACACGTTTTCAGACCTCCTGAACACAAAAAACATGTTTTTAGCTATTGGTCTGTGTGTGACTGTGTGTGTATATCTGTGTGTGTGTGTGTGTGTCTGTGTGCGTGTGTGAACAGAATATCTCAAGAACGAAATGTCGTGCGAACTTGAAACTTGAAACTTAAGTTAGATACCACTACCGGACCCGACACGAACATTTTCACCAAAATCGGTCAATCGGAAGTAGTAGTTAATTCGTGTAAATTTTTCACTTTTTTGCGATTTCTCAAAAACTGGTCCTACGAATTTTTTTAAAATCGCCTGGGTTACTAAATTTTAAACGCTCTACAAGATAGGGTAGGCGCCATGTTTGCTGAAATTCTTGGTGAGGCTGTTTTCATGTAAAAAAATGTTTTTTTTAGATTGCGGCTTTAATATCCATTTTAGTGCAAAAATTTATGTAATAAACGTTGTAGAGAATTTAAAATTCTACAACTTTTATATCAAACATTTTTTTGTATAACGCTTAGTTTAGCGGTAATTAGCGATTTTCTGTTTTTTTCTCACTAAAACGTGTAAAAGAAATCGATTTTTTAAAAGATTTCAGCCTTAGTATGCATTTTACGACAACAGTGTACTATATAATCAAATTTATAGGAAATTTAAAGATCTACAACTTTTATTCAAAGCATTTTTCTCTACAGAGCCTAGTTTAGCGTGAAAGAGTGATTTTCCGTATTTTTAAGCCAAACTGAGATCGATTTTCATTTTACGTCTTCACTCATGATTAAAATAAGGTTGTATTTATTGGGGTACTTTTTTATTTATTTCTAATGTTTTATTACTAATGTTAGGTTATACTGTTAATTATTTGCATTGGCAAGAGAAAGTTGTGTGAGTGTTTCACACCAGATTTTTTTTTTGTTACTTTTCAGGCTATTCTCCACCCACTGAGTTAATAGCATCTTGATATATTGTTAGAAAGATAAGACTTTTTTCGAAATTACCACTTTTGAAAATCATAACTTTCTGCCTATTGAAGTGGAAAATAAATATTTGAACACATTATTTTGTTGCTATATTAACTCAGTAGGCCTACTTTGAAATTATGGTATGAAAGGTTGTGCAAAAATTTCATTAAAATCCATTCACAGTTGGCTGAGAAAATGTTCCATATGCGTCAAAATTACTATTTACGGGAAACAAGAAAAAACTAAAGAGAACACATTATACGTTAAAAAATTTAATATGTTATATTTATTCAGTTCTGAGGTTAATATTACATTCACAGGTGGTCTGATGCTAACTTAAAGTTTTAAAACAAAAAATATCGCATAAAATAAAAAAATGATGTAGCTATGTATCTGCTGTCATTCAAAAAAATTGGTGTAAAACACTCACACAACTTTCTCTTGCCAATGCAAATATTTAACAATATAACCTAACATTAGTAATGAAACATTACAAATAAACAAAAAACTAACCTCAATAAACGTAACCTACGTATTTTTAATAATGAGTGAAAGACGCAAATTTAAAATCGACCTCAGTTTAGCTTAAAAATACGGAAAATCACTCTTTCAAGCTAAACTAGGCTCTGTAGAGAAAAAGATCTAGGGTTTATCAAAACCATCAGTCATAAACTTCAACGGTTTCAATCAAAATTGCTTCGTACGCTAGTTAACGCTCAATTTTTGTGTAGAATCACACAGTTCACTCGGCCTTAAAATCCCAATTATAAATAATAGGCTACCATACACGAAATGCATCAACGTTTTAAGTAAAAATTACGTAACAACTCCAATGATTTTTGAACTAAGTTCTCCACATTTACCGGGTAATCCATATCGTCGGCTCAGCAGGAGGTGGAGTAGAGACTTGAGTTAACTTAATTTAATAGGTATAGTCTAAATTTTATTAAACTTAATGAAAACACTAAAAAAGTGTACAACACTAAAAAAGTATTAAAATTAGGCCTACTATTAATAAACAGTCTATTACTAAATAGTCTTTGTCTAATGATTAAATTACGAAAAGGCTAACTTTAGTAATTAACTGCGGGAGTCCCACTAAAGAGTCCTTTAACGTATAATTTTTTTTTTTTTTTTTCAAACACTGCTTAATCTACAATCTGTTCGCAAGGAACAATGAATAGATGAGTGGTAGAGTCTATTAACTGGCTTGTTGAAGAAGAACTCATTAGTTCTTCTCCATTTTACAAAATAAAATATATAATCACTTTAAAAAAAAAGTTTCTTTTTTTTACAATGAATATAGTTACGTTGGTTGTGTTTTAAAACAAGTCTGTCGTGTGAAGTCTTTGTAAACGTTGAATTTCTTCACTGTTGTCGAGGAGGTTCACCGCTAAATAATTTGTGTGGCTATTAAGTCTTGTATGATACCTCGAAGAAAATCTTGAGATTTCATCCGTGATGGTTGGTATGTTCAAGTCTCGTTGAATGATCCTGTTGGTGACATACCACGGAGAGTCTGTGATTGTCCGGAGAAATTTTAACGTATAATATAATTATTTTTTTAAAAATAGCCTATGTTAATATTGTATGCATATTTACTGGTTGTGCAAAACCGCACAGTTTCAAATAAAAACAAATAAAGAAAAAGATTCATCCGGAAGTATTTTACAAAATAAAATTTTTATAAAATACGGACTAACTATTCGTTAAATATATTCTTTGGTACATTTAAATTTAAAAATCTGGTGTGAAACACCAGAATATGGTGAAACACTCACACGACTTTCTCTTGCCAATGCAAATAATGAACAATATACCTAACATTAGTAATAAAACATTAGAAATAACCAAAAAAACTAACCTCAAAATAATCTAATTTTAATCATGAGTGAAAGTCGCAAAATGAAAATCAACCTGTTTGGTTTAAAAATACTGAAAATCACTCTTTCACACTAAACTAGGCTCTTAAGAGAAAAATGCTCTAAGTAAAAGTTGTAGATCTTTTAATTTCCTATAAATGTGATTATACTTTTTTGACGTAAAATGTATAATAAGGCTGAAATCTTTAAAAAAAATCGATTTTTTTTTTACTAGATTTCGTGAGAAAAAACAGAAAATCGCTAATTACCGCTAAACTAAGCGTTATACGAAAAAATGTTTGAAATAAAAGTTGTAGGATTTTAAATTCTCTACAACTTTTACTATTACATTTTTGCGCTAAAATGCATATTTAAGTCGCAATCTTAAAAAAACAATTTGTTTACGAGAAAAAAGCCTTACCAAGAATTTAAGCAGAAATGGCACCTACCTTATCTTGTAGAGAATAAGAGTTTAGTAAATGAGGCTATTTTTAAAAAAATCGTAGGAGCCGTTTTTGAGAAACTCGCAAAAAAGTGAAACATTGCACGAATAAACTACTACTTCCGGTTGACTGATTTTGATGAAAATGTTCGTGTCGGGTCCTCTAGTTGTATCTAACTTAAGTTTCAAGTTTCAAGTTCGTACGATGCTCTAAGTTCTAGTTCTTGAGATATTGTGTTTACACACCGCGCGCGCGCGCTCACACACACACACACACACACACACACACACAGACCAGTCGCTTAAAACATGTTTTTTGGGTTCAGGGGGTCTGAAAACATGTAGATTTGGTAAAAACTCAATTTCGAAAAATCGACATGAAAACAATACTTTCCTTCCTATTATTCATATAGGCAAGAGAAGGTAAAAATGTTATGACAAGTAGTAAAAGTTTTTACAATATTTAGCCTACAAGTTTTTATTTTATAAGTTTACAAGTTTTACAATTTTTTAAAAAGTTTTTACAATTCTTTACTATTTTGTATCGCAAGTACCGAGACATTGTTTTCTATTATATGAAAAATAGATTTGTGTTCGGCTTTATAATATTTTTTTAACATATCTATTTATTTGTGTCTTTTTATTTTATACATAATCACTTATTGTCACCTTCAATATACACTCCTTCTCTATCACTACAACGCTCCATGCGAATTTTCCATTGTTGAAAACAGTGCTGGATGTCATCTTCTGTCAGCTCCTTCAGGACATGTACCGCTTTCTCTTTTACAGCTTCCACAGACTCAAATCTTGTCCCTTTTAATGCAGATTTCATATTACGGAACAGGTAGAAGATAATAGCATGTGATGAAACGTGATTTTTTATTTATGATCCGGAAATGAAGCGCCAATCCATGCACTGGAAGAGCCGAACTTCACCGAGAGTCAAAAAAGCTCGAATGAGCAAGTCAAAATTTAAAGATATGATGATTGTTTTATTTTGATATCCATGGGATTGTGTACCTTCAATGGGTTCCTGAAGGTCAAACAATTAATCAGTATTACTGCCTTGAGGTACTTTCTAAACTACGTCAAAGAGTAAGGAAAAATGCCCCGAAATGTGGAAGGACAAATCATGGGTTCTCCATCTAGACAACGCGCCAGCTCATTCCGCGTTATCTGTCAAGAGGTTCCTCGCCAAGTACACCATCTCAGTGTTAGAACATCCACCTTATTCACCAGATCTTGCACCATGTGACTTCTACCTGTTCCCTAAGGTGAAATCTGCATTAAAAGGAACAAGATTTGAGTCTGTGGAAGCTGTAAAAGAGAAAACGGGACGGGTCCTGAAGGAGCTGACAGTAGATGACTTCCGGCACTGTTTCCAACAATGGAAAATTCGCATGGAGCGTTGTAGGAATAGGGAAGGAGTGTATGTTGAAGGTGACAATAAGTGATTATGTATAAAATACAAATAAAATTATTTACAACGTCAGTCTCGTTATTTAATAGCCACACCTCGTATTACGGATTTCTTTTTTAAATTTTTTCGATTAACACATTCAATGCTGGGCAGTTACGAAGTATCTGTCCCTTTGGGCTGATTACTTGTGCAGCTTGTTCTCTTGTTGCTTAATGTAGAGCCTACAACTTATGTTACTAACGTTTTTATAGATTTATTTTATTTGCGACCTACATATGGATTTATGTTTGCTAATAACATAAAATTAAAAAATTCAATTATCTTTTTAGGTTTATTTTCTTTTGTTATAGGCTAATAAATGTATTTCTTGTTTAAATTTTTCCATTTACCGTTACGATTTACGTGTAATTTCTTATATAATTTTAAACTAAAAATAATATACTTTTAAAGTAAATCTAAAACTGTTAACTATTTTGAATCGATACCTGCAAAGATACTAAATTCATGGCTTTAACTGTACCTTAAACAAGCGTTAAAAATACTGAACGAGTATACTGTACGAGGGTAGAAGATCGCATGACGAAAATTATTCAAAAACGAAATGCACGGTTACAAAGAAAAAACCTTTCTGAAGGCTATATATTAGCAACAAAATGATATCCGACAGGCGTTGTACCTCCGGAATTACTTAAAATGATAACAAAACAGAACCCGCTAGGTGAGATGGCAGTCTGGCGGTATCACCTACCCACGACCCGCGAGTCTCTAGCACTAAATGTGTTAAAACTGATCTAAAAGACCAACCATTTATTTTCCTTTCATAATATCTTAAAACTAAATAGTTATAAATACGTCAGCCATCAATTTCCTATAACTTAACACTAAATATAGGCCTAATTTAATTTACTGCTTATTGGAGAGTGCATTGCTCTGATTTTAACACTATCACCTAGCACTAATCGATTTGTTAGCGGGCTAGCTTACCAACGAAAGGTTCTGGATTCAATTATCAAATAGGGTCTGGAAATTATTATGAGTTACAACTCATTATTTCATACTTTAAAATAGTGTTCGCTAATAATTCGCTAATTTAAGTCGTTACGACTTAAAATAAACTTATCCGTATTTTCTTAACAAAGGTCATAAAATATACATTTTTCTGTTATGTTTTAGGTTATCTTTTGAACTTTATTAGACTACACAATAAAGTACGAGTATATTATCGTATAACCTATTATTTGCAAATTCAATATATTGTTAAAAATTATGCATGACATAAAACAAAAATTGTTTACCATTAATGCTATACAAATTCTTTTCTCAATATGATTGATCCACCTGTAGTTGTGAGGCATAATTTTGTCTCAAATTTTTTTCTTTATATTAAAAAATAAAAATATGAAATTAATTTTCTCTCACTAGTAACTGATTTTTATAATTATACTATACTGCATGAAAATGAAAAAATGTAGCATTTCTGGCAAGACAACTAACCACTCGAATAATAGTCAACCTGTTAATTGAATCAGTCATTTCAGAAAGCCCATAGTCAAAATTTTACATTTTTCCTTTAATGAATTTTAGAACTAACTGAATGTATACACACCATCCCTACAAAAATCATTAAGTCTGGTTTTTCCTTAAGTAATAACACTAAGAAAAGGCTTATCCTTAAGGATATAAAGTATTTCCTTATAATTAAAAAATGAAAGTGGATTTTCTTTTGAAGCTTAAGCTTTACTTTCTAGTGGAAGAGGTCATACAAAGATTCTACGCAAAATTTTTTTTAAGGTGTATAACTACTGTTTATGACAACAATAAAGAACATGAGTAGCCCTGAAAATCAACATTTTTCTTTCTTAAAGTTATGAATTTCAATTTTTATTATTGCAGAAAGTTATTTTAAGTCATAACGTAAACTACTGAAATAAATAAATACTATTGTACAGCGCAGTTTTCTTCTGGTCTAACAACGTATTTTACAGAAAACAACGTAAGTTAACATTCTACTCCAATTTAATTCAGAAACACCTTATACCTAAGTCTAAATTTTCAATTTTTTTTTTTTTGAACAATTGGCTTGTCTTTAAAAAGACAAAAGTATGTTTTGTACCCTCTGAACAATTTATTTATTATTTTAATTGAAACATAATAAATAACAAGTTTTTACATTTTTCCAAAAGTTAGTTTTTTGACTTATGAGCTTTCTGAAATGACCTATTCAATTAATAATTTTGTAAAAAATAAATACATCTACATTCAAGCCAGCCTAGTCTGTCACCTGTTATAAATCGCTTTCAATTGTTAAGTAACAGTAGTTAAGCGAGCTACTTCGTATTGTGATCACCTAACAGTCATATCTGATCAAAATACTTTTGGGTAGTCTATCCCTGTCAAAATTCAAGTTATAATGAAAATTCTAGCTGAAAGCAGAGGTTAAATTAGGTAGTTGTTTGAAAATATAGCAGTTCCCGATAACAAAGTTAGTTAAAAAGAAAATATGAAAGTTATTGTTGACTTACCGCTATCACTGTCCGAATTTCCTTGAACGGTAGATGCGTACTGAGGATATGAACTGAAAGCTTCAAGAGGATCCGGTAATACAGTCGTCTTATAAGGATCAGAAACCGATGTACTCCAAGGATTCTGATCACATCCGGGATAAACAGGCGGAGTAGAATAATCGTATCCTTGATACAGCTGTTGATGAGGATAAGGATTTTGCTGATGGATATAATCCTGAGGTTGCACGAGATTACTTGGACTAGTAAACATTTGTACCGGAAATGATTTATGTGGAAGATTCTTTTTATTTCTGTAACCTCTAGGTCGACGTCGATATGAACCTTCTTCGAATAAAGATTCCGATTCTGGATCGATTGTCCAAAAATGTCCTTTTCCGGGTCGACCTAAATGTTTTGGTAGTTTTATAAAACATTCGTTTAAACTTAAATTGTGTCTCACCGAATTCTTCCAACCGTTATACGGACCACGAAAAAATGCGAATCGTTGTTGTAAGAAACCATATATTTCACTTAAAGTTAACTGTTTTCGAGGTGATGATTTAATCGCCATCGTTATCAATGCGATGTATGAAAAAGGTGGTTTTTCTTGTCTTCTGGCCGCTGGTTTTTTATCCTTAGGAGCCGATATTTGTTGAGAATTTTTAAAACCTTCTTGTAAACCGGAGTCTTGAATACTTGGTACCGGAGGTGGCGGTAATTGTGCATGTAAATGTAGATGGGTACATCGTTGATGTATGTTAATACTCTGATGGACGGGAGTATACTGTGCCATGCTATCTTCAGTCTTCATCATTTTCATTTTACCGGCAAAAACACTAAGAACTTTATAAACATTTACATTAGATTAAAACGAAAAACCTCGGTAATATTCTTGTTACTTGTTTAAGAAATGATAGTCCAAACAAAGATTTCAAGTCCCGCAGAGTTTATAGCAAAGATCTGTTTAAAATGATTTTAACTAAACTAAACTATAACCCTCTTCTAACTGTAAACTTAACTAAACCGTACGCGTACCACTCATCTCCCTCGTAAAAACCACTTGATGAAAACAAATCGAGATGGCCGCTTTTAACCCGCCTTCTAAACTCCACCAATCACAACCGACTTAAAATTACTAACCTTCTAATATCCGACCAATAAAAAACATTTAAACAAACCGTTTATTTAATACTATCTACTTATAAATATTATCTCCCTTTCCCACCTAAAATACTAACAGTACACATTTTTATTTCATCTATTTTTTTGTTATGTTTGTCAGACCTAAAACAAAGAAATATACAGACACACTGAAACACTTTTTATAGAAAATCCCTGTTGTAAGATTAAGTAATTATTTAAATATACTTCTGTTAAATTTCTGGTAGTAAAATTCCCTTTGTTATTTCGCCTATTTATTTGCTAAGTTATTTAGCGGTTACTGAATTATATAACGAATAGAACAACAATCCGATTAAGTAAACTTGGTAAACTATGTAGTAAAAGTATTTGTACCGATTTTAATGCTTAAATTTTTTTAAATAGTCTACTTAAAAAAATTAGCTTACCTATTGTTGATGATATTTTTTTCTTTAATTTTTTATTTAGCACTGTATAATCGCTGTATAACTTACATGCTCATAACAGGCAGGTGGAGTGTTAAATTATTTGCACTCGATCTACTAGTTCCAGGGCTACAAAAAATAGTTTGGCTATATAATGGTCAGCCAATTACATGACAACATCATTTAAAAACAGAAGAGGTAAAGGTATAAAAGACACTAGTCAGAGTTATCGCCTCGGAAAGTATTGAATTTCATTACTATACAGCCAGACCGTTTGTCGAATGAAGTGAAGGTATCACTTTGTAGAGTGGAAACTACGTGCTTTTCAGAGGGCCTGGCATCCTGAAAAACATACTTTTCAACTCAATGAGGAAGACAATGGCTCACTTCTCGTTTTACTTAGTAAAATCTCTAGGGGTTCAAACTAGCCTTTCGGCTGATGACCTAACAGTAAGAATCACCTCTGTAAATGCCCATAAAAGGCAGGTGGAGTGTTAAATTATTTGCAATCGATCTGTTAGTTCAAGGACTACAAGAAATAGTTCTGTTTCTTATCATATGGCCAGCCAATTATATGACTGAATCATTTAAGAACAGAAGAGGTAGAAGTATAAAAGACACCAATCAGAGTTGTTATCTCCTCTGAAAGTAATGAATTTCATTATACACCCAGACCCTGTGGTGAATGAAGTAAAGGTGTCATCTGCAGGGTGAAAAATATGTGCTTTTCAGAGGGCATCCTGACAACTTTATAACTTGAATTTTTACTTTCCCGCGCTTTATCTATAGCATAGAATTAACAAATATTACGAAGCTGTAAAATTTTCCGTACCCGAATTTCAATTGGTCTACCGAAGCGAATAAAGTGGTTTTTAGATAAATGTCTACCTGACCCCGTGGGTGGCGTGTGTGTGTGTATGTTACGCCTATCAGTTGGAAACAAAACATGGTATTAAGTTTTCCTGGGCCAATCCCAGAGGGGTTTCTGCAATTATATTAATGCAGTCCCAAAATTAAGCGTAGGTAACTTTAGTCTGAAGCATAATCACATTTTTTTAAACTACAGAGGTTTGAATGTTCCATTATGTCGGGCGTGTGATAATATTTCATATAAAAACTGTTTATAATTTTCTTTAATAGACTACATGTTTGACAGGCGTGTTGGGTAATTAAAAAAAAATTACTTAAATTTGTGCATTAAAAGAAACATGTTCAGGATGTCAAAATTAGGATGTTTTGGCTAAAAAAAGTTGTCTAAATTTTATTTAAAATTTCACATTCTTCTTATGAGTGCAAAGTAGGGCCTATTGTTGCGTTCTTAATTGGTGTTTGAATCGGGACGAAGGAAGGGTGTCTTGCACCAAATCAAAAAGAATTTAAATTTAAAAAAAAATCATAATTGTATGTAGTGTACTTAATTGATATGTGATAGCCTATTAAATATGACTAGTTAAAATGGAAATACAGAAATTAAAGTTTAAAGAAATAAAAAACATTAAATGCTTGATGATAACAAAATTTGTATCTAAAAAAATAAATAAAATTTAAATTTGTATTTAAAAGCAATAGGGATATCAAAATAATTTTTGAGAATAACAGGACGTGGGCTGATTCATGAATGGTATCTAAGTAAAAATCGTATGGAACGATTCCGTTTTCTTCAAAAAATATTTTGTTCAAAATCACAGCCTTGTGAAGATTAAGTGATCTTTTTGTGTTTTGCTACAACATAAAAACTTTGTTCAAAAAGTTTACATCCCATAATAAGTGATTAAGAAATTTAATTTTGCTGATTTCCCCTAGGTTCTTCTACTTTTCCGCGGTTGGAGGCTCTAGAAATACCGGGTGAGCATAAAGTCTTGCCCTGATTATAAAAATTTATTGCAGAATAACTGTTGGACATAATAATTTAAATTTGATGCTGTTACATAGGTTATTGTTAGTAGATTTTGTGACCAATAGATGGCGCTAGTGCTCCTCAACAATGACATGGTCTGTTAGTTCACGTTAGTTGCTGGCGAAATGGCGTTGAAGCAGGAGAAAGCACAATGTGTGCTTTGGTTTCACAAAATGAAATCGCCCATCAGTGTTCAGCGTAATTTTCGGGCTTTTTATGGACGCAGCCTTCCTGATGTTAAATCAATAAAGTGATGGTATGAAAGGTTTAAAGAAACTGGCAGCGTTGAAGATCTTCCTAGAAGTGGCAGGCCTAGTGTGAGTGAAGCAACTGTTGATCTTGTTCGGGAATCGTTTCAACGGAGTCTGTCTAAATCAACTCGTCAAGTATCACGTGAACTTCAAATACCGCAAGCAAGTGTGGTGAAAATTCTTCATAAAAGGCTTAGGTTGCATGCTTATAAAGTGCAAATCGTGCAGGCCTTGCAACCGAATGATTTGCTGAGACGTGCAGAATTCGCAACTGAGATTCTCAACAGGATTGACGGCGCTAACGATTACTTAAATCGCATATGCTTTACCGATGAATCCACCTTTCATGTCAGTGGAATGGTAAATAGGCATAATGTCCGTATATGGGGATCAGAGAATCCACATGCTACTGTACAGTTACAGCGAGACAGCAAAAATGTGAATGTTTGGTGCGGCCTCATGCATAATACGGTTTTCGGGCCGTTTTTCTTCACGGAAAACACCATTAACGCTAAAATTTACTTAGATGTTTTGCAACAGTTCATTGCACCACAGTTAGAAGAATATCAACCATGGATAATTTTCCAGCAAGATGGGGCACCGCCCCACTGGGCTTTGATAGTGTGTAATTTCCTGGATGAAACATTTCCGGATCGGTGGATTGGAAGGGATGGTCCAACACCCTGGCCACCCCGCTCTCCAGACATTACTCCCCTTGACTTTTTTTTCTGGGGCTATATCAAGGATAGAGTCTTCGCCACACCAGTTGCTGACGTTGACGAACTGAAGGCTAGGATACAAGCTGCTGTGGGTACTGTGACAGAACACATGTTACAAAACACCTAGCGGGAACTGGAATACCGCTTCGACATTCTCCGAGCTACCAAGGGGGCACACGTTGAAGTTTACTAATGTAAGTAATCTTAAAAAAAACTATTAACACTAACCTATGTAACAGCATCAAATTTAAATTATTATGTCAAACAGTTATTCTGCAATAAATTTTTATAATCAGGGCAAGACTTTATGCTCACCCGGTACTACAACGAGTATTTTATATAGGCCTACAGTCGAACTTCGATATAACGAAATCGAGAATCCTGGGAAAAAATTCGTTAAATCGAGGTATTCGTTATATCGAAGTAGTAACAAGAATTTCCAGGCTAATTTTTATCAACGAATTTTTTCACATTGTATGATGAATTAAATACAGTTAATTTTCTTAATAGACACTTCTTAGGCCTAACTAGTAAACTATTTTTTTTATAGATCATGTTTTACGTAATTACGGTTAATAATTGTACAAAAAGTATGTAGCTATTGATTTCAAGTAGGAACTTACCTCTTATATAGATCTTGGCTATAATTAAAAATATCTGAAACGCATTTGTAGCTTAATACTGTATTTTTAATTTAAGTAATTGGCTACATATTTCTTCAAAACACTTACATAAAAGATAAATACACTAACTTTATCTAAATCTTTTATAAAAACACTAATCCTAAAATGTATTCTTTAGTTTTTGATATTGCCAGGTATTGGTTATAGTATTTAATTACAGTATTTTAAACGTTAATTTACGCCTTGAAAAAGTGAGTAATTTCCCGATGTTTCTTGTGTTTGAATAAAGCAATACGTTCAAAAAAGTTTCACATTTATTTAAATTTTCAAAAATACTGGCAGGCTCTTCATCCTTGAGCTGTAGCCCAAGCCTAATTATTTTAAATGACTGTAAAATCTTGTCGTCGGTAGGTTTTTTCTCCTGCTGCTGGTCTTCGCAGTTTTCATCATCTTCTTCTTCTTTCTCATCACCCGGTTAGCGGACTTACTAACACCATGAAGTATGTCGTCATCGTTCGAAAAATCACTAACAGTAATCTGTCGATCAACCGTGATGGAATTCTCTAGAGCAACTTCGGTACTGACGTTTCCAGTTGACGGAATTTAAAAAAATCTACGTAAAAACTCACACAGAAATCATAATACAGCGTGTCACTTCATACTTATTGCATAACACTATTTCGTTTTATCAAGGTACTTATTCGTTAAATCGAGGTAAATTTACATAGTCTATAGTTTAATTATAATGTCACGGTGCAATAAAATATTCGTATAATCAAGGTTTTCGTTATATCGAAGTTCGACTGTATAGACTGTACAAGTAAACGGTTTTTCAATATCAATAAAACTAAGTACTTAATCAAGCCCTAGGAGACAATAAGGGGACACGGGAGTCCTATACTTCACCATACGTACTTAAGGAACATTTTCTCAGCTTGTACTGCTTGAAACATTATGCATTTTTTCTTACAACATTATTGTGCTTTTATATACATTTTTAATACACAGTTTTATAATATTTTGATTTTTAACAAAGATAAAAAATTAAATTCGGCTCACCTTTCAGACCTATGAAATTTTGAAACATTTAGGCCTATACAGCGGTAAAATAATTTAGAAAAAAATTTTTTTTTGAAAATATTATTCGCAGAAACTCTGGATCTTAATGAAGGTTAACTAACCTGAAAATTTCATAAAAATTGGTTGAGTGGCTGCTGAGAAAATGTTCCTTTTGTACTAAAAAATAAATTTTTCGGAAATTACAAAATATTTAATTTACATTAGTGCATCCCAGCTTTATAGTCACTAAAATTTTATTAGCAAACTTGCTTCATACAGTATGAAGCAACCTGTTGAGGAGGCTGTGCATGAAAATAGATACATTGTGACAACGTAAATAGAAATTTATCTGCAGGTATCGACGGAACCTGGCAAAAAGGGAGCCATCGGTCACTAAATGGAGTAGTGTCATCCACTAGTATTGAAACAGGTAAGGCCCTAGATGTGGCCATACTCACAAAATTTTGACACATATTCTGTGTCTTGATAACTACTGGGGCACTATAGGTAATATTTTTAAATAATTCAAAACAAAAATCATCATGGTAGCTTAGTTCTAACCAAAGTAACAACAAAAAATTCTACTTAATGTCACAAATACTGGAGAAAAGTCTATTTTCAGCACAAATTAAAAAACAAAAACATTTAAAATTAAAATGTATATCGTACAACAATAGTAAATATATCAAATTAATCCCAAGATTTCGAAATATTATAAAATATTAAAAAAAAAACAAAAAAGTCCAAAAATAATTTTTCGGAAAAGATCGGTCTGAGAATATCCTACGAGAAGACGAAAATTATGATCAGAGATCCACTCTGCATAAGTTGCGTAATGGCTAACGAACACCAAATAGAACTTGTGGAAAAGTTTAAACCTCTCGGAGAAATGATAACAAATTGTCTCAATGAAACAACAAAAAAAAAAAATTTTTTTATTTCCTAGACACATAAGCCTACTCAGAGCCGAAAAGTCTAGACTTGTGAACCGGCTGATCAACCATTTTTGGAATAAGGTGTTGAGATCTAGGTGGCTGGAGGAAGTACAGCGGGATGTGGAGGAACTTGGAATCACTAAAGAAGACCTGCTAACAAAATCAGCTAAGTACAACCAACTAGTCAAGACTAATATGGTAACATTCGAACCAAAAACCAGAAGCGTGTATACAACAGGGTGTTTACCGACGAAGACCGGAAACAGAGATCGGAACGCTTTAAGAAAATTTGGGCCAAATGAAAGGAAGCCACGCTTGGAGAGCGCGCTTTTCAAAGAAACTCAACACTGGAACAGACCTAAACTTGAACTAGAGTGATACAGTGAGGTCTCAAAAGTAAAAAAAAACCATAACCATAACAGCTTATTTTTAACATTTAAATTTATTTCATACTGTTAATAGTGTATAAACAATTATCAAAGGATAATTGAAAAGAAATTAAATGAATTATTCAATTTATCTACGACTGAAAAATTTGATTCACTTTAGTAAATTTGATTCAATTTAGTAAAGCTTAACAAGTTTCCACAATGAAAATACGAGTAAATACCGCGTTACTCGCAAAAGTTTAAACTCAATTTACATTTACAAACTGTACGTTTTTAATAGATAAAAAAATTTACAATTTACAAACATAACTTACTGCATTACCAATTGACTTTGCCACTCAACTTTTTTTATTTAATAGAATAAGCATAATAACAATTTTAAATTAATATTTATAAAGTTAACAATGTTATTTATGTTAATTTATTGCGATAATCTTTATAATAAATTCATAATGTGTGGTTTTCTGAAAATAACAGCTCTTGTATTGTAAGAAGTTTACGGTGTAGGCTACATAGGCCTAATATTAAGACATTTTTCTGTCTGCACTTTCGATAAAACAATTAGAATACAGAAAAAATAAATTTGCTGTATGGTAGGACCAAATTTACCTAGTTGTTGATTAGGTCATTAGCCGAAAGGCTGGTTTGAATCTCTAGAGACTTTACTAAGTAAAACGAGAAGTCAGGTGGTTTAACTTTGCCTTCCTCACTGAGTTGAAAAGTATGATTATCAGCATGCCAGGCCCACTGTCCACCCTGCAAATGACACCTTCATTTCATTCACCACAGGGTCTGTTAGTATAATGAAATTAATTACTTTTCAGAGAAGATAACTTTGATCTTTTACACCTTTACCTCTTCTGATCTTTAATGCTTCAGTCATATAATTAGCTGAACATGTGATAAGAAACAGAACTATCTTTCAGCAGGTATTTCTGTACCTATCTTTCGAAGAAAAATTTTTCTTCGTCTTCAATAAGTTCTTTAAATAAAGCCCAATATTCTCGCTCAACCTTCCTAATTTTGAACATTTTATGTGGGGAAAACCTCTTACGTTTACGTTTAATTGTTTTCTACGTCATCTTTTTCAAATAAAATTGATATCATAAATCTTTAGTAGTGAAACCTAACATTTTGACGCTAATAAAAGAAATTTAACTGTTCACGCTACGTAATTACCGAACACTTTGGCTTCCAGTACCGGATATTGTCTGATGATACGAATGACAGCCCGAAAATGTCGTGTCGGAAAAGCTCCGTTACGGAAACGATTGGTGCATAATGATATGAACCGACCTTTAGCAGAAATTGCAAAACAGACGTAAAACAAAATATATTATAGAATATACTTACATGTTAGTCAATTGATCTAAAGGTATGTATAACGGTAAAAATATAACTATATACCTATACTTTTATTAAATTAACAATTTATGTATTATTGCTCAGTGGTATATCTTTTTTATTCTTTTGTACAAAATCTTTGGTCTATTTTTCCATCTAAACTTTAACGATCGTTTTCCGAAATCTGTACTTTTCAACTTCAAGTAATTTAAAAAAAAATGTGATAAATTATTTTACTAAAATTTTATTTTAGCCTACACATATCTCAGTTACAACTTAGAAATTTTTTCTTGAATTGTTAGGACATAATCCATTATTATCTGTTAAAAGTTAACACATCACTTTTTTATTACCTTGGACGGCCCGGGTTACCAGGTGTCCCGGGTTCGATTCCCGGTCATTTTCCATAATTTCTTTCATATATTATATACCCTTTATTGTTTTCATTGGTGTTTGTGTGCACAACAGTCGTACGTAAAATAAAATGAAACAACAAAATGTATTACCTTGGACAGGGGTGGAGAAATAAATTTAATGACTTCATTTTTCTGCAAGACCTGAGGAAAAGAGGGATATCGGAAGTTCCAAATTCAATAGGGAAAAATATCTAATAGGTAGGGTAAAAATATATAATATCTAATAGGTAGTAAGAGAGGGTAAGAAGCTGCAAAAGGTAAAAAGAATGGTATTGGACAGGAAGGAGATTAGTATTTGTCTGGGTACTACGAAACTGAGGCATAAAGAGAGAAAGGTAAAGAAAAAGAAAAATTAAGTGTGAAACACTCACACGACTTTCTCTTGGTAGTGTAAATAATGAAATTTATAACCCTTATTAAATACTCTATCTAAATATAAAACTTATTAAAAATAGGCTATAGTGTTGTTTAGGTCATCAGCTGAAAAGCTGGTTTGAACCCGTAGAGGTTTTACTAAGTAAAATAAGGAGTGAGGTGGTTTACCATTGCCTTCCTCACTGAAAAGAAAACTATGCTTATCAGCATGCCGGGCCCTCTGAAAAGCACATATTTTCCACTCTGCAAATGACACCTTCACTTCATTCACCACAGGGTCTGGCTGTATAATGAAATCTATTACTTTCAGAGGAGATAACTCTGATTAGTGTCTTTTACACTTCTACCTCTTCTGTTCTTAAATGATTCAGTCATTTAATTGGCTGACCATGCGATAAGAAACAGAACTATTATTTTAGCCCAGCAATGAACAGATTGAGAGTAAATTATTTGACTCTCCACCTGTCTATTATGGGCAGAAAAATATAGTATAACCAAATTTTGATTGAATTTTAAACTAGGCTCTGTAAACAAAATTCTTAAAATAAAAATTTATGATTTTTTTAATTTTCTATAATTCTTTACTACACGTTTGTCGTAAAATGCATACCAAGGCCGTAACCTTAAAAAATCCAATTTTTTACCGATTTTGATTAGAAAACACAGACAATCACTAATTCACGCTGAACTAAGCGTTGTAGAGAAAAATGTTCGAATAAAAGTTGTAGGTTTTTTGTAATTTTCTACAGTTTTGATTATATAACTTACGCTTTTACTTTAAATTTCATAGGCATTTTAAAAGGCGGCAATCTTAATTTTTTGACATGAGAGTAATCTTCCCAAGAATTTCAAGAGACATAGTGCTTTTTCTATCTTGTGCAGCAGAAAAAAATGTAGTAGGCTAAATGAGGCGATTTAAAAAATCGTCGGAGCCATTTTTTAGAAAATATCAAAAAAGTGAAAATTCGTACGAATAAATCACTAGTCTACTACTACTTCCTGTTGACCGATTTTGATTAATAAGTTCGTATTGTGTCGTCTAGTGTGAAGTTACTTAATTTAAGTTCCAAGTTTCAACTTTGTTTTTATATCCAGTGAAAACTCGATTTAGAAAAATCGACGTGATAACAATACGTTCCTTCCCTACATAATATTCATATTGGGCAAGAGAAAGTAAAAATCGAGATCTAACATCTGTGATAAGGCAGTTAACGTTAAGAACAAATAATAGCCCTACACATAGGCCTACGTACATTTGAACATGTAAATTTTTCTTTTTGTTTTACGTCTGACTGTTTTGCAATTCGCGCTAATGCAGATGGTGGAGAATGATAATGTATGAAAATGAGTGATGAAAAAATTCTAGACCTGACTGGGATTGAACCCGGGACCCCGGCGTAGAAGCCGCTTGTGCTAACCACTACGCCAACGGGCCGGCCAAAACATGTAAATTGATGTAGTATAAGTTTTTTAAATTATTTCAGAAATGTATTTTTATCCTTTCGGAATAGAGTTTTACGAAAGCCTCTTTTAGCAGAAGGCCTATACCTATGACAGATTGAATTTACACACAAAATTTCAAATTTTTAAACCTATAGCTTTAGAAATTAAGTGATGAGCGACTAAGTCAGTCAGTGGTATTCCACTTTTAAATACTTAGAATACACAGTTTAGATTTTGAAAAGGGTTTAAAAAGAAATTGGTTTGGACGGGTAAAAATTGAATTAGACGGCAATGTGTGATACTTCATTGATCATCATTTGGTATTTTTCATACGAAATCAATCTAAGAGAAAAGAGTTACAGAACTTACTTCACTGAATAAGAGTTATAATACAGTTAGTTATATGCTCATCTGTATTGTCGAAATTGTTTATTATCAGTCAGTCATCCGTGTAGCCCCACTGTTCTTTTATGTGTGTGAGTACCATTTGTAAGTTGTACGCGTGTTTTTGTTTTAGTATTCTTTTGAAGGTGATTTGTTTCGTTCTTCCAACTTCTACAGCTTATATTTGTGTAGACCAAACCAAATGTTTTCAGTTGTTTACAATATAACTTCTAAGAATTCTCCATTCATCACGGTTTATTACGCTTCTGATATATTACATGCTATCACCCAAATCCAAGCCAACAAAAAACTTAATTTCAATTTGTTCATTCTGAATAAATGTTTAAGTAGTCAAGTCAAAATTCTAAAATGTGAAATTCTTTATTCAAGCATTTCTTTTAATTCTTTTAATAATCTGCATAAAATTACAGTTTTTCATAAAATTAAAATACAGGAAAAGCTATCACAACCCATAATATAAAGGTAAAAGGGTGAAACTGGTGTTTCACAAAATTGCTTGTATCTTTGTTCGTATAATATGAGGTATTAATAGGCTACTATTTTAAAGCCAGCTTTACCAGATTTGAGATTACCAGATAGGCCTACAATTTTAAATTCCATTAAATTAATTTATGTAATGAAATTTATTATATATTTAAATTAAATTTAAAAAAAACATACAGGAAGTTGGGGAATTCTGCTATCTAGGGAGTAAAATAACAAAGGTTGGTAGAAGCACAAGCGATAGGCTATCAAAAGTAGGATTGCTCAAGCTAGAAAAGTCTTTGAAATGAAAACAGCTTACTGATTACAAACATTGATTTCCAGATTAGAAAAAAATTCTTAAAACAATTTGTTTGGAGTGTAGCATTATACGGGAGTGAAATGTGGGAGGTAGGGAATGCAGAAAGGAGAGGGTAGAAGCGTTTGAAATGTGGTGTTATAGGAAAATGTTAAAGATTAGGTGGGTGGACAAAATAAGTAATTTAGAGGTCCTTAGACAAATGGATGATACGGAAGTTATGGAAATATTTTACCAGAAGAAGGGATAGGCTGGTGGAGCATATCTGAAGGCATCCAGGTATTGGCCAGTTAATGGATGTAATATTAAGGGAGTGAATTGTAAGGGAAAGCAAAAGTTAAAATATTTAAAGCAAATTACAAAAGATGTAGGGTGTTATAGGTATATAGATATGAAACGACTTACGCAAGACAGAAAGCTTGGAGAAGTGGATCAAACCGTCGAGCGACTGATGACAAAAAATTAATTTAAATGAACTTTAAAATTCCATTTTAAATTTTAAATTAATTTACCAAATTTTAAGCCAAATTGACTATTGCTCAATGTTTGGTAGTATGTTCCCGCTTAAAACGTTTTTCTAAAATAATTTATTGACAATTTTTTAAAATTAACATTATTTTTGATCCACCATTTTTATATATCATATATATTTTTTTAATTTTCCACCGTTTCTATCACCGTATTAATCTTCTTAAGTTCCTCTTCTATCGGAGGTCGAAAATCATCATGATTACGCTAACCTTTTTCGCTGGTGCACGGAACAGTTCCGTACTACTGCAGCCAAATTAGTCCCTCAGGTTCTTAACCAGAATGCCCTAGGTCTCCGCTTGCCATTTATCTTCCCCTGCATGATTAATTGAAATATGTGATATTTAGGACCTCTCACATGTCCAAGATATTGAAGTTTTCTCTTTCTTTACTGTGTCAACCAACTCACATTCTTTGCCCATTTTATCCGTATTAATTTCTAGTCAACTAATTAAAGAGGAAAAATTCTGTACAACTAAACGGAATATACCGATATCTTTAACAAAAAAGAGTTGAAAGTATTTATTCATCAAGAAACACATAAAATTAGCTGTGGCCGTTTTCGCAGCCCAGTGGTTACCGTGCCATGCTACAAAGCGGAGATCTCCCGAATAGGAAAATAATTACACGTTCAACCTCACCGTTCCTTAACCGAAAGTAGTCGCTATTGATCAAGTTTTTGGTGCGACTTAAATTTTTTTTTAAATTGCTGAGGCCGCCACCGTGGTGTAATGGTCAACGTGCTCGACTACAAAGCAAAAGGTCCCAAATTCGATTCCCGGCTGTGGTCTGGAAATTATTACATGTTAAAACCCATTATTCCAAAATCATAAGGTCTGATGGTTCAACTTAGGTTTCTCCCCGACCTCATCACACAATTGAAACAAAAACTTTTGGTTTTCGTTATTCAAAGTACCTTTTGTGTATTACGTTACTAAAGGCGTTCTAGTAAAACTTTGAAGTTGGTTATTAGAAAGTAGCAATAATTTATCTTCCTGGGCACAAGATTATTTTTACAGCTGATATGAAATAATTTCGAAAGCTAGGATGAGAATATTTTAGATGGTTGTACCAGAAATGACTATATAAGAAACGATGATATAAAGGCGGAGCACAAAGTTCACCCTTATCCACGGGAAGTGAAGATATTCCGCCGTTCCAAGAATTCTCTTAACATTTTCGGCAGCTAAGATGCGATTTTTTTATAAGTGTACTGTATAAGACTATGCAAATTGATCACTAAGGAACGATGGCATATGGGCAGAGCTTAAGACCGTTACGCACTTGTCGATCACAAGATTGAAAAGATTATATACACAAATACCCACTTGGTCGAGGCAACCAAGAAGTCGCCGGCGACCAAAAATACATGAGCGACGCACGAGAAACCAAACGGTCTCCAGTGTTCTTTTGAACGATACTGACATTTTAACTTTTGGTCGCCAGTTTGGTCTCTGTAATTTGGTTTCTGTTTCTGGTCGCCGACGACTGGTCGACCGTGCGTAACGGGCCTAACTGTTGAGCCTCATCAACCGGAAATGAAGATAAAGCTACCGTTCCACTACTTTCTTAGCACCTACAACCTTCTATCCACTTCCTCAAACCCCACTTAAAATACTTTGCCGGTATTTTGAATTCCTCTGCTTTTTAATTCCATGAAAATCCTAACGTCCTGTAATTTTGTTCCCAAACGACAAGATCCTATGCCCATGATGTCATCATCTTTGGTGCTTGGCATCATCTCATCATGTACTCGGAAAACCTTTAAGCAGTATTGGCAGCAGTATTAGATTAGACAGTACTGCCAAAATGAAATTTACATCTTACTTCATATCTACGAGTCAATTTTTCGTTGCAAATATAGTAAAACTATGATCCTGCGGGAAGAAGGGCAGTTGGTCCAAGAAGGATCTTGGAACAGGTCTGAATGTCCTAAAACGTGGTGGATAGAGATGATCCTATTCCTATGAAATAAACTTCAGATAAATTTATCCATAAAATACTAAAAGTCGTGTTCGTCTTACAAGAATAGATACGTGATTAACTTTAGTTCAATGATATTCGGGCCATAAAAATGTTGGACCGCAATTTGATAATTACCAGATTGCCGAACGTCGTACTGAAAGAAGATATTTTCATATGTTCCTAAAATCTTATAGTTTTCGTATTTTAAAGAAGAGATTAAAAAAATAATTCTAGAAAAAAAGAAATGATGGGTTAAATGTTTATTTCTAAACAGAATTTAATGTGCCATAAATTGTTAATTTTTGTTTAGGTTATACGTCTGTAGTTCAGCCCACCCATGAGGATAATGTGAGGAAGGGTAACGATAGTATAGAAAAAGAAAGAAAAAAAAGACTGGGATGTAAGAAACATATGCATGATTCCTTGAATGTGTGTGTATTTTTGAATAGTAATATTAGAAATAAAGCAAAAAGAGAAAGAGATTCTGGCTCCTCTACCTAAACCTAAAGTGAGGCGCTCACACCATCAATCGGCTCTTTAATCTTCCGGTTTATTTGTTTGTTTTTTGCCGATTTCCTAAATTTAACGTCAGTTCCTTACTTCACTTTGCTTTACCGCTGTGAGAAAGACTGATCAAGTGTTGAGAGAGAGAAGAAGTTCCTAAACGATCCAGTGAATAATTATAAAATAAAAAGCATCCATCGGTTTGTATATTTTACGATCCTAAAGGGTAAAAAATAACTGATCCGATTCAACGATTTTGTGAACTCAATAGTATTACTTTGTTTATTAATTTCCAGTTTCTATTCTCGTTGTAATTTGTTTACATTTAAACTAATGGATCTGGTTCAATATTGGCAGTAGCCAACGTTTTGTTCTAATTAAAAATATATAATAAAGTTTCTATCATGAATTTATATTGAGAATTTTAATCATAAATATATTCATAGTTGTATTTTAATACAAAATTTTCAGTAAAATTGTGAAATGATTTAGCCATGTAAAGACTAAATACTAGAAAAATATTTCTTTTAAATTATTACCGATTATTTAATTGCACTGTATAAATAATAGGCCAACTTAGGGCTAGAAAATAATATAAGTCATAGGGCTGTTCCAATGGTGAAGGGTGGATCCAAATAAAGGGTATTTCTCATAAACACCTAATTCCTTTATGAAATGTTAAATACTAAAAAAATATTGTAATGGCATAAGTTAAATATTAATGTAAAATTTTATTCATTTAATGTAAATAAACTAGTTTTCCGCTAAGAAAAATTAAGAATGAATGAAAAAAGATGAAGAAAACCAACACACCAAAACACAGGTGCGCGCAAATAACACGCCATGCGGACCACAGCTCAACGTACACTGGCGCTTCCACTCTGGTCTTGGATCTACTAATTCAGAGATGGTCTTCGGCAGTGGTCAAGCACAAAGCATATCCTATTCTAATTCAATTGCTGAGTGTAGTGTTATTTCTGTACGGGGTTCTACCCACACTCTACATTGCCTATCCTATTTGAAAGAATCACGGCCAGAACGCTGAGGGAAGGGGCTTGAGGAACTTCAGCCCCCCCCCCCCGAACGGAAAATACAAATTTCATACCAGACTAATATGCTAGGGTCCAGAGTTCAAATCCTGGTCAAGTCCGACATTGTTCGTGGCTCGTTTTCATCTGTCACCCTTAATGTCCTTTTAAGTTTTGGACGTAAAACCAAAAACATAAAAAAATCTTCAAACGCTGCCCCCCCCAAACCAAAATCCATGGCTACATGGCTAACTTCCAGTGTTAGAGGTGGCCCACATCTATAAACCAGTTCATCCTACCTAACGTAATTCTACGCAAGTAAATTTATAAAACACAGTTTTGTGATATACCGAAAAAATTGTACAATTTTAGGTATGAGGTATTTATGACCCATCTCAGATTATGTATAATTCCTTGAATATCCACCACTGGTAGTTTCATTAGGCATTTTTGAATTGAAAATCATTTTTTGTTGATTTAAAATTAGTAACATTACAAAACATTCTTCCCATAATTATTTGGGTGAACAATTTTCCAACTTATTAAGGATTATTGAATATAAACTAACAATTTCTTTTTTCAGGATCCCTTGATCTCACTATTATTGAATCAACTGAGAAAAATCTACTGGAAAAAACTTTAAAAAATCAGTTTTATAATAGAGTTATAGGTACTATCTAAAGACTAGAATTCTACAGACGTCAGTACACAATGAATGACGAACAATTAAATAAATCTTTGCAGTAAAAGTAGTTTAAGGAAGGAAATTAAGATAAATAAGAAAACATGTTGAACTAAATACATACAAAAATTAGAGCTTCACGAAATGCTGAAACAGATGGTAAATTGAAGAAAAAAATGAAAAAGCTTGCAGTGAAAAAATAAGTTACTTAAAATTGGGCTGCAAAAAATCTTCCAGATATATTTAAAGTTACTCAACCTGATCTGTAAAGGCCATAAATGATTAATAAATTAATTTCAAAAAGTTTCATCAAAGAAAAACTATAGACTAGTAAATTCAACCATTTTTTTTTCGAAGAAACCAAAATATATATGTAGTGTGTTCTAAGATGGAAAGGGTTCTGGCATAAATGACAGGGGTGTTGCTGAATAAAGGAGCAGACCCCATGTACAGAATACCACCCCTAAACCTTTTCATACACCCATTCACAAAAAATACTGTAAACAGCTCTTCCTGCTTGACAAAAAAAATTTACTTTTTATTATCTGTCAACACCAATACTGTTGTGTGTTAATTCCAGGAAAGGGGACAATTTTGTAGCAATTATTCATAGCAAGAAGTATGATTAATTTGACCCACTGGGTTCGTTTAAAGGTAAATTCGTTGGCGCGAGTCAGCTGTTTAACAGCTGATTTCCGAAGACGAAGGTTCCTAGTTCAAATCCTGATAAAGGTGACTTTTATACGGATTTGAATAATAGACAATGGTTACCTGCGTACGTTGATGGTTGGGGTTCAATTAACCATACTCTCAGGAATGGCCGGCCTGGGTCTGTACTAGATTACAGGATTACAGGATTATTAATAAGTTACTGATACTGTGAACAGCTCTTCCTGCTTGACAAAAAAAATTTACTTTTTATTATCTGTCAACACCAATACTAAACATGTTTTCAGGATCCCTTGATCTCACTATTATTGAATCAACTGAGAAAAATCTACTGGAAAAAACTTTAAAAAATCAGTTTTATAATAGAGTTATAGGTACTATCTAAAGACTAGAATTCTACAGACGTCAGTACACAATGAATGACGAACAATAATAGTACACAATGAACTAGGAACCCCATCTACAGAATACCACCCCTAAACCAAAAAAAAGGGGACAATTCTCCCCTTGGTTTTTACTTTTGACACCTATTCAATAAGTAATTTAAACATTTATATAATGAACTCTCTTAAGAGTTCAATGGTTTCTAATGCAATGTAAATGTAAATGGATTTTTAAACCTAATTTTTAAGTCTAATTGTGTATTTCTGTAGTTCATCTAATCTTTCATCTTGCTTCTTTACTATTTAAAAAGTTGTCTCATTTTCACATCATATACATCAAACTTTTCTTACTGGGTCATGGAGTTGCTTATTGTTCTGAATAGAACAGATTGGAATGTACACACATTAGGGATAAAAAGTATGATTCTAAAAACAAAAAATTTACAACATATAGACTAGTACTTTTAATTTTTGACTTAAAGTACTCTTTTTTTTAATTTTAGGAGATATGATGTGTACTAAATATGGAGGAATTACGTTAATCATCAGATAAAACTGATCAATGATTTTTAAAATTGGTTCATTGTGTTTGTCTCCAAATTCACAAATCTTTAAAAGTTATATTTATAATCAGGGGATTCAGGGATAGAAAAAGAAGATCATGAAAAACTTGTTTGACATTAAAAACGAGATAATTTAGCTGTTAAAGTGTGTTCCAGTAGTATCAGAACTATAAAAAAATTCAATAAGTAATTTAAACATTTATATAATGAACTCTCTTAAGAGTTCATTGACACAAATTTTTAAAATATTGCTGATGAAACGGAATACATCTTTTGACACCTATAATTAAAAAAAAAAAAAAAAATAATTGGGTGTTGAACACTCACAAGACTTTCTCTTGCCAATGTAAATAATGAACTTCCTGGCCACAGACTAAGCTCCTCACACTTTGGAAGATACTACTTGCTTCTTTACTATTTAAAAAGTTGTGGTAATTTAAGTTTGTTAAAACAAAGCTAAAAAACTACTTGATGAAACATTTTACAGTGATCATGAATTCCTTTCTAAATAGTTTTTGGTTGAAAAATAAATAAACTTCCAATTAAACGTTGAGGCAAATTGTGTATTATTTGATACAATTGGTTGGATGACATGCTTATTGATGTAAACAAGTTAGCAGGGGGTAATAAATTACATGGTAAGTAATAATGAATTTAACTTATTGTTAAAATTGAGACTTATCAGTTTTATCTTGACATGTCATAGATTTTTTTAGGAGTCTCCTGGAAGCAGTTATAAAAAAAATACTTACTCCTTTTCTAATCTTTCATCTGATAATAAAGCTTTAATAAAAATTCAATTAATTTTTTTAACAGTTTGTTCACGTGTTTTCAGGTTAACGAGCTTTTGTTTTTGCCTTTATTCATTAATAGTAGTAATAGTTTGGGGTACTTTTAAAACCTAACCAGGATTCAAACTTAGATCGATCAACTTAACACTCCATTCTATCTGACTATAATGAATGTACCACCAAGAAAGAAAATCTAACTTAACTACAGTCAGACCCACCGGGTTGGTCTAGAGATAAAGTTGTCATCGCGAGTCAGCTGTTTTTTAACAGCTGATTTTCGAAGAGGAAGGTTCCTGGTTCAAATCCTAGTAAAGGTAGTTACTTTTATACAAATTTGAATACTAGACAGTGCTTACCAGTGTACTTTGATGGAAGGGGTTCAATTAACCATACTCTCTCAGGAATGGTCGACCTGGGTCTGTACAAAACTACACCTCATTTACAAGTCATACTCATCATTTTCATCTCATTGGGTCATGGGTTGCATATTGTCCTAAATTGAACAGATTGCAACATACCCACATTGTTGTTGTTTAGGTCAACAGCCGAAAGGCTGGTTTGAACCTCTAGAGGTTTTACTAAGTAAAACGAGGAGTGAGGTGGTTTACCTTTGCCTTCCTCACCGAGTGGAAAAGTACGCTTATCAGCATGCCGAGCCCTCTGAAAAGCACATATTTTCCACTCTGTAAATGACAACTTCACTTCATTCACCACAGGGTCTGGCTGTACAATGAAATTCATTACTTTCAGAGAAGATAACTCTGATTGGTGTCTTTTACACCTCTACCTCTTCTGTTCTTAAATGATTCAGTCATTTAATTGACTGACCATGCGATAAGAAACAGAACTATTTATTTTAGCCCTGCAACGAACAGATTGAGTGTAAATAATTTAACACTCCACCTGTCTGTTATGGGCAGATACCCACATTAAGGATTAAAAAAAAAACTACAGTCAATGCTCTATTTAATGAACTAATTGGGGGCCGGCCGCATTGGCATAGTTGGTAACGTGCTCGCCTCTCATCATGCGATCTTGGGTTCGAATCTCATTCAGGCACACCATATTTTCATTCGTTACAAAAAATCCTTCGTCTGCATTTGCAGTAATTGCAGAACAGTCGGATGTTAAACCAAAAAAATAAAGAAGACTATTTGGGGAATACCGATGTCCGTAGTGAAAGTCCATTAAATTGAAAGTCACTCAGTTATAACACAATCGGTCACGATGTTTTTGTAATGTGTTAAAGTAAACATTGAATTTGCTTAGAGCCTTATTCTTATCATAACTTTCAAAAGCCTGTATCTTTCTTGAAAAAAGGAACAGGTTTTTCTTCACAAAAATTAACATTCCTTTGATTTTTGTAATTATTTAACCGTTTTATTTATTTAGGAGGCTAGTCTGTTAAACTGAAGTCCGTTACATCAAGCATTAACTGTAATTAAATTATTAATAAATGTTATAAAAAATTAACAAAAAATAAGACAATTTATTCAAAAAAAAAAAAAAAATAGTCAAATATATTATTTATAAGAACCATTCTTTTTGTATCAAAATTTTTAGATAATTTTCTTGTACAATATGATAGTTAACTGGTAAAATGCCAAACTAATAAAACAATTAGAAATAGTTTATTACCCTTGACATACAACATGTGACACTTTATAAACAATTTTATTTCGGTTATAAAATAAACGTAAACAAACTATAAGAAGAAAATTTATCACCGTTTTTAAAATATATAATATATTCTTATATAAATTATGACTTGTTCACACACTGAAGATAAATTGATAAAAAATATGTTTCATAATTTTACTATGAGCGTGATAAATTAGAGTAAGTAATATAATTTTTATTCAATTAGAACTTAAGAGTTAAAAAATATAGTTTGTTATAAATTTTAACACACTTAATTTGACAATATTATTAATTCAGTATGATTAATGGTACAAGCTGTGGACAGACTTTTCTGGTCTACCTCATTAATTTAAATATATCAATTTGATTCAAAATGATAAATTTTAAAACTAAATTATCTTCTTTTTTGTTTTACAGCACTTACCCTCTGATTCTTATAACATGGTCAGCCAATTAAATGACTGAATCATATAAGAATAGAAGAGGTAGAGGTGTACAAGACACTAATCGGAGTTTTTTTTTCAGACCCTGTGATGAAAGAAGTAAAGGTGTCATTTGCAGGGTGGAAAGTAGATGCTTTTCAGAGGGCCTGGTATGCTGATAAGCATACTTACTTTTCCACTCAGTAAGGAAGGCAGGGTAAACCACCTCACTCCTCATTTTACTTAGTAAAACCTCTACAGGTTCAAACCAGCCTTTCGGCTGATGACCTAAACAACAACAGTACTTACCCATGAATTTTATCAGATGCTCTTAAATAATAAGATTGGCCGTTCTTGTTTAAAAAAAACTGAATTTCTGAAAATAGATTGAGCTTCCTTGCAAATTTTCTCCAGGGATAACACATAGAGAGACGTTTTATTAAAATTGTTAGCTGTTTTTGAGAAAACTATATATTTGTGTTTTGCATATATAAATTAGAAGACTTTCTGGGTTTATTTTAAGGATTTTATTTATGAATTGGTTTTTTCGATTCAGTTAACTAAGGACCATGTCATTTCAATTGTATCTTCCTTGGCCTTTGATCTTTGTCCAGTACACACTCATGCGTTGCCTTTTTTAGCTTTGGGTTTTCTTTGAAACTTTGGTAATGAATAATATGATATGCAAATATTTAGGATAAATTAAAAAAAAATTAGGATAAATTAAAAAAAAATTAGGATAAATTTATATCCTAATGAGATTAAAACATTGTTGTTTATGTCATCAGTCAAAAGGCTGGTTTGAACCTCAAGAGTCTTTACTAAGTAAAATGAGGAGTGAGGTGGTTTACTATTGCCTTCCTCACGGAGTTGAAAGAGTATGCTTATCAGCATGCCAGACCCTCTTAAAAGTATCTACTTTCCACCCTGCAAATGACATATTTACTTCATTCACCACAGAGTCTGGCTGTATAATGAAATCCATTATTCTCAGAGGAGATAACTCCAACTAGAGTCTTTTACACATGTACCTCTTCTGTTCTTGAATGCTTCAGTCATATAATTGGCTGATCATGTGATAAGAAACAGAACTATTTTTTAGCCTTCGAACTAGCAGATTGAGTGCAAATAATTTAATACTCCACCATATTAACATACACTGTCAAAAGCTGGGTAGTAAACAAGAAAATTTCTACTACGTAAACTCTTCCTGAAATGAGACTCCTGAGGAGAGGAGTGGGTAAAACCAGGTATGATTTTGTTCAGATGTTAATAACAGAAGAGACCCTTTCTTGAGCATCGTGACTTACACGTCCCATTTAGTACCACTACATTTATCTGTGCACTAACAGTTTAAATTGTCTAGTTAACCATTGGGACTTCTAAATCCCGCCTCGTCTGATTTTTTTGTAACTTGTAAGGGCTTCAAAAATACATCAGATCATGTCACCTGTGTATTGAATGAAGCCATCACAAGTGGTACATGTGCGTCTAACCTAGTGTTATAATTACACTTCCGAGATTTTGTTATTGTGCGGTCTAGAAAGGGTTAAAACAAAAACTACAACTGTTTAGTAGAAGTGGCAGTTGAGGTGCTAAATGACAACACCGCCAAATGCACAATGAAAAGTTACCAAAAAAAGTTTAGAGACAAGCTATAAGGGAATGAGGATAATTGAACAGCTCAAATTTCACCTTACAAATAAGTAAAAAGATGTGAAACTGATAAAAAAATGGCTTTAAACTTGAGAGAGTTTGGTATTTGGTTGGATAGTCCAACAATGTAAGGTGTGGAAGGAGTGAAGGGGAAGAAAAAAACATCATAGTAAAGTACCCGTAATTTTGGGGTTATAGCACAAATTACAGGGGCTTGATACAGAAAACGTTTTTTTGAAATTTAGTCCAATCAGTTTAGTTATTTTGGTTCTGGAACAATTAATTGACAAATATATAAATGGACATTCTTCTAACATCTAATTTTTTGGCTTACGGCTTCTTCAAACATGAAGATCAGTTGAAATCCAAGCATCGAATATTATCAACCATTGCAATACTTTCTCAGGGCAGTACGATAAATTTCCTCACTATAATGCAAGTCTTGGAAATGCTGCCCCTCAAAAAGTCCAGCATTACCTAAATAACTCTATCAATCACACATAGGCACTCTTTTTGGAACTGAAATAGGCTATACGCGGTCCATGGAAATACTACTTTTTGAGTTCCTATTTTCATAATATAATAATTACAATGGTAATAAGAAACTACAATTGCTGTAAAAAAAAAAACAATAACTGATCTACTTTTTACACAAAAATCTGGTGTGAAACACTCACAAAACTTTCTCTTGCCAATGGAAATAATTAACAATAGAACCTGACGTTAGTAATGAACATTAAAAAACAAAATACAAACCTCAATAAATATAACCTAATATTAATCATGAGTGAAAGACGCAAAATGAAAATCAACCTCAGTTTGGGTTAAAAATACGGAAAAATCACTCTTTCACGCTAAACTAGGCCCTGTAGAGAAAAATGCTCCAAATAAAAGTTGTAGATCTTTTAATTTCCTTTAAATTTAATTATACACTTTTGTCGTATAATGCCTCATGTCATACTAAGGCTGAAATCTTTAAAAAAATCGATTTTTACACGCTTTCATTAAAAAAAAAAAACAGAAAATCGCTAATCACCGCTAAACTAAGCGTTTTACAAAAAAACCGTTTGAAATTAAAGTTGTAGAATTTGAAATTCTCTACAACTTTTATTTTATAAAAAATTTTTGCACTAAAATGCGTATTTAGGCTAAGTCACAATCTTTAAAAAACAATTTTTTACGAGAAAACAACCTCCCCAAGAATTCCAGCAGACATGGCGCCTACGCTATCTTGTACAGCAGAAAATGAGGACACTTTTAAAAAAACCGTTTTTGAGAAAATCACAAAAAAGTGAAAAATGACACGAATAAACTACTACTTCCGGTTGACTGATTTTAATGAAAATGTTTGTGTCGGATCCTCTAGTGGTATCTAACTTAAGTTTCAAGTTTGTACAATGTTCCGTTCTTGAAATATTTTGTTCACACACACCCACAGACCAATTGCTAAAAACATGGTTTTTGGGTTTAGGGGGTCTGAAAACGTGTAGATCCGGTGAAAGCTCGATTTCGAAAAATCGACATGAAAAAATACTTTCCTTCCTATATATTCATATAGGAAAGAGAAAGTAAAAAAATTAAATTTGTAAAATTGAAATAATTATACCAGTACAGATATATTATACATCTGCTTTTCTGATTTAAACAGAGCACAACCATGTATTTGTCAACTCCTCGAGACAAACTAACATTAAAATCAAACATTGTAAAGAAGTATTAGCTCAAAGCAGAACTATCAACATGAAACACAATTGTTATTTGAGATAATTGCGCTCATATATTCACATTCAAATGAATTTTTGTCAAACAACTTTTGACCCATCTTATATATAAAAATACTAAATCATTTACAATAAAAGAAAAAACAATGAATGCCAACTTACAAAAAAAACATCTTTTAATTTATATGCTGACCTGTTTACAAATATTTTTGTTATATTGGTGTAGAGTTGAACAGTACATAAATCTAACATGTGAAACAAAAATCATTCATTTCATAATATTTTGAAAAACAAATAACAATTCTATTTAAAAAATAACTGTCTTTACAACATAACCCTGAATACTACCAATATTATTCATTGATACAATACAATTATAAAAAATTTACATCTCTAATTATTGAAACAAAATACACAATACATTCCATCTAATTTTATTATATTTTTTATATCGTACGTCCCGAAGAAAACTGTCGTAAGTCAAAAAATGTAAATTTTCAGGAGAGCGAAAACAGATTTCGCTTTTTCTTATCTGTGAATTTTAATAAAAATGTAGAATTGAATATGTTTTCCTTTCTGCATTTCCAAAAGTATGGACTATACTGATTACTGAATATTGTTATATAGTATATTTTACAATGTTTTTACAAATAATTTTTAAATAACCATATAAAATAAATCAAAATTACTTGATGTTGTTTTAGAAGAAGAGGGTAGTCATAACAAAATGCATCACTCTTTAAAAAAATATATATTAATAAATATTAACATATTTTTCAAAGAATAGTGATGCAATTCAAAATAATACCTGTTCCCCGTCAGTCATTTCTCAAACAACCACAACATTCCGAACAAAACAGTACTAAGTCTAAATAATTGTCATTTCTACTAAGACTAAACGAAAACATCTACAACAGTTTCCAGACGAAAGTGAGTTAACTTGAAATAATACACTTCTTACTGACAATAAGCGAAATCTTCAAACAATTAGTTTGAAAGAAAAAATATGTATTTAAGTGCTCTCTGGTGGTAAATTTAATGAATCACTTTCATATTCTTTTCACGGGAGATACTACTCAATATTTTACTACATTATTATGCAATAAAACGGTTTTCAACTTTTTTGACTTAAGACAGTTTTCTTCGAGACGTACGATATGATACAGAAAAACAGAATTTTTGAAATTGTTTTTATATGAAAAAAGTTTTTTAATGCTCCTCAAATGTGAAAAGCATTTTATTATTTACATGTTTACATTGTTTACAGTGCAGCTTCAGAACTGGAAAGTCATTCAATACTTTGTCTAGGAAGTCCTTTTCAAATCTGAATAAATTTCATCCATTTATTTTAAGAAGAGACTGTACTTTGTATTCCACCAATGTTAAATTTGCTATTTTTAGGTAAATTTTTCATAGCATTGGTGAAAGATATGAAAATGAAACTTTACACACTATAGTTGTAGGGTGGTTTTAGCTACTGACATTTTTTTAACTTAATCTGTTGGACCATACAGTTTTTAAAAGAATAATGAATAATATAAAATTTTTACAATTTTTTTCTACGTTTTTTGGATATTACTAATTTATTGAGCACCTGAAGAATTAAAAACAATGTCGGTGAATGTGCATGTACATGATAATTAACTGGTAAAAATTTTAGCCTGGTAGGTTAAATGGTTTCTGAGAAAAACGTATGTAAGTGTTAAAAATTTAAATTTACGGGAAAAGGCACAAATGAAAGACAAAATGTACACAAACATGTTCAATTTCCCATCAAGAGTTGGTTAGAAAGCTGCACCAACAACGAAGAATATTAAAAAATAGTGAAATAGATATTTTAAAAAAAACTTGAATTCTTTTTGTACTAAAACAAATAATATAAAAATATGAAAAATATTTGTCCTTGGCGACATGTGAATTTTTTAGGATAAACCTGATAAAAACTTAAATTTTTTTCATTAAAAAAATATTTTGTTATAATTTAATTTTTTTGTGGTAGATCTAGGTCTAAACAATTGAAAAACATTAAAAACCGACAATCAAAATTTTCAGTCAAAAACCATCATACAGTCTCTCCCCATAACCATTATAATCTTTTTTTGTAGCTTATTTATTTATAGTCACATCAACTGGTTGGTTATTAGTGACTACTATGGGTTATGAATCTAGAACACAGTGGACAAACCGGGAATCAAACCCAGGACCTTCGCATTTACAAAAATGTAGTCACATTGTATAGGGTGATTCAAAAAGAGCGCCGGTTTTGATATATCAAATTAAGAGATTTATTTTATTGAAAACTGAAAATAAATACATCAACAAGTTCATCTTTCCTTCCGATTTTATGTATGAAAAATGATGTCATGCATATGTCCTCCTCTACTGCGCTGGCACGCATCAACTCTGTCCATGAAATTGGATATTACTGCACGACAAGTTTCGACTTCCATTTGCCCGATAACCCGTCGAATTTCCTCCTTCAAGTCATTGATGTTTCGGGGTTTATTGGCATACACCAATGACTTCAGATGACCCCAAAGAGGAAAGTCACAAGGCGTCAAGTCACACGACCTTGGTAGCCATTGATGGTCGGAATTACGAGAAATGATGCGATCCTGGAACCGTTCACGAAGCAACAACATTGTTTCTCGTGCAGCGTGACAGGTGGCACCATCCTGCTGAAACCACAACTCGTCAATGTCCATTCCATCCAAATGACGCCACAAAAACTCCCTAATCATCGTACGGTATCGGTCTCCATTTACTGTTACGGCTTGTCCTTCTTGATTTTCAAAAAAGTAAGGGCCGATGACACCGCCCGACCAAAAGCCGCACCAAACTGTCACTCGCTGTGCATACAAGAGAAACTACAACTGAATCGTCAATCGGAATGTTCTCCAAAATAGAAATGAGGTCAAACAATGTTGCCAACCGATAAACAAAAATTTACCAGCCGTTTAAAAACCGGCGCTCTTTTTGAATCACCCTTTAGTAACACCCTAACCATTATGCTATGGAGGCATCCATATTATAATCTTAATAATTATAAAAAATGCATGAAAGGAGCTTAAATCATTCCTTCTTTTAATGTTTTATAAAAATTTCAGAAATTTTTATTATTATACTTGATATACAACATTAAAATGTATTGACGCGATGATTCGAATCTGAATTTTAAATGTTTGCTCCCTATCAAACATCTTAAAAGCACACAATTAGGATCAAGCCTCCATGTGGTGCATCTGGATACAGCAAGAAATTAAATATTCTATCTAGTGAACTAAACTGAATCAAAAAAGCCAAGTCATTAATCACCCTCCATCCCACATAGTCAACTTTTGGTCACATCCAAAATTGTAACTGTAATTGGGTTCATTCAATTACACGGTTGACAACCAGATGCTCAACATGGAAGGTCTTTTAAACTTTTAACTACTGAGTTTTTTAAAGGAAATAAAGCTTGCACAGATTAGGTATTTTCATTACACTTCATACCATGATGAAGCTACGAGGGTAGGCTGATAAGTAATGCACACATGCTTGTAGAAGACAACTAAATAAACTTCAGTAGCGCGCCTGGTGGCATGTGGAAGTACTATTTCTCCTCTACAAGCCTGCGCAGTTTGAAGGCGTTGCTTTCATTCAGTTTGTTTTGAGTAGTGGAAGTATGGCGTCGTGTTCTGGTGCTATGTCAACGAGAATTAAACAACACGCTGTTATCGAATTTTTAACTGCTGAGAAAGTGAATCCTAGTGAGATTTATCGTCGTTTAAAGGCTGTTTATTGTGACGATACTGTTGATAGGTCTACTGTGAATCGTTGGGTAATAAAATTTCGTGATTGCCAACCTGGAAAAGCCTTAATTGTTGACAAAACACGCAGTGGACGACCAATCACTGCCTCAGACGATAATCGTCGCAAACTCATCGATGATTTGATTCAAAATGACCGGCGAATCACTCAACAGCGTATCGCAAACCAAATTGGAATATCTAAGGAACGTGTTGGCTTCATTATTGAACAATTGGGATACCGTAAAATCTGTGCACGATGGGTACCACGCCGTCTGACAGACGAGAATAAACAGCGTCGATTGGAATGCTGTGAACAACTTTTGAAGCGCTACCGTGACGAAGGAGACGACTTTCTTTTGAATATTGTGACGGGGGACGAGTCATGGGTTCATCATTACGATCCCGAAGAAAAAAGGCAGAGCGCTGAATATCGTCATCCACATTCTCCTGTTGTGAAAAAGTTCAAAACACAACCGTCCGCAAAAAAAATTCTTTTGACTGTGTTTTGGGATGCTCGCCGAGTTTATGTGACTGATTATCTGGAACGAGGGGCAACGGTAAATTCTGCTCAGTATATACAGACTCTGAAACACCTCCGACGTCGAGTTTGTCGTGTTAGAGGCAACCTGGCGCCAATAATTTTGCAACACGACAATGCTCGTCCACACACTTCGCGTGCAACTGGAGAGGCTCTGAGAAACCTGAAGTTTCAACCAATTTTACACCCTCCGTATTCTCCCGACCTTGCGCCTTGCGATTTTTATTTTTTTCCTCTACTGAAGAGAGACCTTAAGGGTAATCATTACAGCTCGGACAATGAGGTGAAGGCAGCTATTGCGTCCTGGGTTCGAGGAAAGTCGGAAGAATTTTTCAGTGACGGAATGAAAAAACTTGTTAAACGTTGGGAGAAATGTGTAATGCTTAACGGTGACTATATTGAAAAATAAATAGATAATTTGGTAGGTTAAGATTTGTACTTTAATTTGTTATTTACCCCATCTTGCTATTTCTTTTTGTTCGTCTTCTACAAGCATGTGTGCATTACTTATCAGCCTACCCTCGTACATTTCATGGTTTGTCTTGAATTTTTAGTTTTTAGATTTAGTTTTCGGTATTTTTAGTTTTTAATTTTTTCATGTTTTTTGTAATTTTTAGTTTTATGTGTTTGTTACAAAATAAGTTGTAATTTAAAATCTGCAATAATGTAACAAAAATTAATTGAGTACATCTTTCGGCCAAAGGCTGTTGACAGTGACAGAATTGTGTTCTGTAGTCAAAGTCAATTCCTGTAAAGTTATTTGTTATTATCCTCATTATCATTCTTCTTCGTCAGATTCTACAGTTATTGGATATTCACTTATTTCTTTTGTCTGTGTGCTTTTTAGAAAAAATTCATAACAAAAATAAAAAACACCATCTTTTTGTTTAGTTATATAGTTTGGTAAAGAAAAGTTCTCTAATTCGTTATTTCCAATTTCAATTGGTCCAGATTTTATATAATTATAGAGTACTAACTAATTTTAAAGCCAATAGAATGCGGAACTTAGTACTTCTTCTGGAAAGTTTGAACATGAGTTTACCTCACAGTTGGTTCTAGCCTTTGCATGTAATTGCCGTTGCATATACAAGACAACAGTATTTAAAGGGTTAAAGAAAACATTTTACTGGCTGGAGCAAATAACTACAGAATCCAAAGAAGAAAGTATTCAGTTATGGTGGGCTTAAATAATGAGGAAGCAAAAGAGGCACCGTCAAGCTAACATTGTATCTCAAAGACCTAATAGCATGAAAACTGTTCATCATAAGTAATACATTAATTGTTGTAATTGTAATTAAGTATTGTATTTTATATTAATTTATTAGTAATTTATAAAGTAATAAACTTTAATATATAAAGCAATATTAAGTAATTGAAGTGAAAACTACTATAGGCACGTTTTGGAAGGGTGATATCTTATGAGCTCACGTTACTGTATCACCTCATCACCAATATTGAAAACTATAGTATATCTGTAGATGGATCAGTGGTAGGTTGCTCACCTGCCACGTGGGCAGCCCGGGTTCGATTCCCGGTTGATGCAATTTTTTAACATACAACTTTAATATTATTAACATCATACCATTTTTTTGTTGAGATTAATTTATATTTATTTTACAAAATTGAGTAAGTGAGAAGGAGGCAACACTTGCTCCATTCGAGCAATCCCTACATATAATAATACTGCGATTAAGTTACATTAGTAACAGTTTTACTCTGATTGGTCAAAAAAACTTTACGTAGATGTGATTTAGACAACATATAACCTTCCATGAGGCCTGAGGACACGTGTTAAAATTATAAAATCATAAATAAGTTTTCACTTCTATTGTGTGGTCATAAGCACATGGTTTATATTAATTAATAATTTTATAGTATTAAGTAATTAAAGTATTATAAAAAAAATAACTAGTGTAATCTGTTTGACTAAAACACAAACGATTTTAAATCAAAGTTAAAAGTAAACAAGATGGATATAATCTTTATCATGTGATGTTTATTATTTTGTATTACAGTATCTCAAAACTGTACATACAAAATCTGTCATTAATGTTTGAATAACCTCAAAATATGTATTTCTGATAAAAACAATTTCAAGAATCTGCCATTAATACAATACTTACTATTACACATTTTCTTATACGAGTAAAAAGAAAATAATGCATATTTACTAAATTAAAAATTCAATGTCACAAAGATTTATCCATTTATTTAGTAAACGTTGATCCGAAATTGAAACGATCACAGGACTGTGAAGTTGATTTACTCTCCAGAGTGTTTGGTTTGAAATTGAATATATTACCTGAAAAAAAATAACAATAAATTTTCTTTAAAGTTTCACATAAAATTAAATGAAGAGAATAAGAGACACGTTTAATACCATAAGTCAAAAGTGTTAAATTTTGAAAAATAAAACAAATTATATTGAAAAACATTGAAAATTTACTGGAATATCATTGGTATCTAACAGTACAGACTTGCTCTTAATACTAATATATTATTTAAAACAATATTTTCCTAAAATATGATCACCAATCATTCCTGAAAGAATTCAGGACATTGCAAACCTAATAGTGGTTTCGAGTCTGGGGTGTATTGAATTAACCCCAATGATGGCAGAGGGGTGTTGAAATTTCAATTTTTTTATTCCTAATTTGTATGTGTTGCAATCTGTTCATTTCAGAACAATAAGCAACCCCATAACCCAATGAGATGAGGATGATGCATATGACGTGTAAATGAGGTGTAGTCTTGTACAGACCCAGGCCAACCATTCCTGAGAGAGTATGGTTAATTGAACCCCAACCATCAAAATACACTGGTAACCACTGTCTAGTATTCAAATCCATATAAAAGTAACTACCTTTACTAGGATTTTAATCAGGAACCTTCGTTTCCGAAAATTAGCTGTTGAACAGCTGACTTGCGGCAACAACTTTACCTCTAGACCAACCCGGTGGGTTATTTCAATATTTAAAAGTAGAATTTTCTTCTGAACAGTGGAAAACAAACTTTTTTTTAAAGGAGTTCTGTTATTTGAGAACTAAATTTAAAATTTTTGTAAATAGGCAAAAATATAATATATTTTTATATTTTTATTTTTTATATAATATTATTATATACAACCTTAGTACATAATTCAGCATGCAACTCATATTCCGACAAATCAAAATTTTCACAACTGTATGCAAAAATACAATGTTTATCATTATTCTAACAAATTGTAGCTATGGCTACTTCTATTACCAATCACCTTTACCAATCAGCTTGGTGATTGGTAACAGTCGGACGTAAAACCAAAAATAAAAAAAATAACTAAAAAAAATTACCTTGGTGTGTGTATATTAAAGCAAAATTCCTTTAAAAATTATAAAAATTTCTTAAAATACAATTTAAAAACTAAATTCGGGAATTGTAGAGCAATTCGGGGAAAAAACTAAATTCGGGAATTGTAAATTGTAATTGTAGAGTGGGGGTGAAGCTGATTGGTCCACGTCCTGCCCCTGGATAGCTGCAATTAGCAGTGAACTGAGCATCAGCCAACTGAGTGATTGCCGGTATAAGCAATCCCCCACTCACTGGCCAACGGCTTAGGGCGGATGAGCTGGTGAGTGAAGGGCACTCTTTTGTCCTGGGGTCGGGAAACTGGCCCCAAAGGCGGATGAACTAAGGAATTAGTCAACGGCATAAGGATTCAGAAGGCAACGGGAAACCACTGAATTAAAGATCTTCATGATATCCCATGACAATCACAATGACCATAATGATGGATGCGTTTAACTCGAAATTTTCCGGAGGTATAAATAGTTCCCCAATCGGATCTCCGGGGGGGGACAGTGTTAAATGGCAACAATAAGGAAGAGAACAAAATTAATTTGCGGAAGAAAGTAAACATCGGTACATGGAATGTAAGAAGTTTGTATGAGGCTGGAAAACTAGCCAATTTGATACAAGAAATGGATAGGTTAAAAATAAACGTCCTTGGCGTGGCCGAGACATGGTGGCCAGATGTAGGAAAGTGTGTAACCCAAGGAAAGGTCATGTTCTACTCAGGAAATCAAGAAAGTAATCACCGGAAAGGGGTTGGAATAATAATTGCAGAAAAGTTGTCCTCATCGGTAGTTGGTTTCCTGCCACATTCAGATCGTATGGCATTACTCAAACTGAAAGCACACCCTGTTAACATTAACATCATTCAGGTATACGCCCCTACATCGGAAGCATCAGAAGATGAAATAGAGGAATTTTATGAGCAATTGAAACAGCTGATGAACAAAAACATTAAGAAACATGAAATTAACCTTATAATGGGCGACTTCAACTCAAAAATAGGAAAGGGGATGCCAAATGAATTAATAGGTCCTTATGGATTGGGAAGGAGGAATGATCGGGGTGAGCGATTGTATCAGTTCTGTCAGGAGGAGCAAATGAAGGTAACAAATACTTGGTTCAGGCTGCCACCCAGGCGTCTGTATACATGGAAAGCGCCAGCAGACTGTCCTAACAATATAATTAGAAATCAAATAGACTACATCTTGATTAATAAGCGTTTTGGAACATCAATTACAAGGACATGCACACACCCAGGAGCTGACGTCCCATCTGACCACGTCCTTCTCAAAACAGAATTAAAGATAAAGATTACTATGATTAGTATGAAAAAACAGAAACAAAAACCAAGAATAGATTATGATAGGCTTAAAGACGAGAACATCAAAGATGGAGTGGCCAAAAAGTTGAATGATGCATTGACAATGTTGGTGAGATCACAATCAGCAGACGAAGAGACCTTGGATGGCGCTTGGAGGAATATGGAGGAGCAGATCATGGATGTGGCGCAAAAGGAAATAGGATATAGACAAAAGATCAAAAGAAAAAATTGGATGACAAACAAAATATTGGCAATGTTTGAGGAGAGAAGAAAATACAAGTGCCAAGAAAACCAAAACGGGTATAGAATGTTGCAAAATGTCATAAGAAAGGAAATAAGAGTGGCAAAAAACAAGTGGCTGACGGAGCAGTGCGAGGAGTTGGAATGCCTGCAGGAACGGCACGATGATAATAATCTGCATAGGAAATTGAAGGAGGTGGCTGGGATATATGTAGGAAAATGACTTTCTCTAACATTCAGGATGACCATGGACAGATGGCACATGATATCGGAGAGAAGAAAGCAATATGGGAGCGATATATTGGCAATCTCTTTGCAGATGAAAGACCTCAGTTGGAGAATAACCTTGAGGATGGAAATGATCTATCTGGGCCTGCAATTACAATTGAAGAAATTATTAGAGCATTAAAAACCTCAAAAAATGGGAAAGCAGTTGGACCGGATCAAGTACCGGTTGAGATGCTCAAGTTACTTGACAATGAGGGTGTTAAGATGCTTTAAAGGTTTTTCAATCAAATTTATGATAGGGGAAAATTCCCAGTCAGATGGCTTGCATCTCTTTTCATCCCACTTCCAAAAAAGAGTAATGCAACCAAATGTGAGGAGCACAGACTTATCAGCATAATGAGTCATACTCTTAAAATTTTTCTCAAGGTTATCCAATACAGAATCTCCACAAAGTGTGAAAGTGATATGGGATCCTCCCAGTTTGGATTTAAAAGGGGTCTTGGTACGAGAGAAGCACTGGTAGCAATCCAGGTACTGGTTCAGAAATGCTACGATCAGGGGAAAAATGTAATCTTGTGCTTCATAGATTACGAAAAAGCATTTGACAAGGTACAACATAGTAAACTTGTTCAAATATTGAGAGGACTTGACATAGATCAAAGGGATGTCCGATGTATAGAGGACTTATACTGGAATCAAACGGCTGCAGTGAGGATTGACAATGAAACTACAGAGGCACAGAATATTGTTAGGGGTGTGAGACAGGGATGTGTCCTCTCCCCACTCCTGTTCAACTTGTATTCAGAAAGCATTTTCCAGGAAGCACTCGAAGGACAACAGTTGGGCATCAAAGTGAACGGCACATGGATCAACAATGTACGGTATGCGGATGACACGGTTCTTGTGGTGGATAACATGAATGACCTTCAACATCTCCTCAACACAGTTGTAATGCATAGCAAAGGTATGGGAATAGATATCAACGTAAGAAAGACAAAGTTCTTAATAATTACTCGCAAACCAGATGAGTTTCAGAATTCAAAGCTAAAGCTCAACAATGAAGACATAGAGCGTGTGAAGAAGTTCAACTATTTAGGAACTTGGTTATGTGAAGACTGGTCATCAGATGTGGAAATCAAGTGTCGAATAGAGAAGGCACGGAGTGCATTTATAAGGTTCAGAAGCATCCTCACAAACACGGAATTTGACCTCAACCTTAAAATACGATTCACAAAATGCTATGTATGGTCGGTACTTTTGTATGGCATGGAGGGTTGGACGCTGAAGGTTAACACCATGAACAGGCTGGAAGCATTTGAAATGTGGATCTACCGAAGAATCCTGAAGGTTCCATGGACAGCAAAAAGAACCAATGAGGAGATTCTGGAGAGGATAGGAAGGAAACGGGAACTGATGAGCACCATAAAAAGAAGGAAGACCGCTTATCTGGGACATGTGATGCGCAATGAGAGGTACCATCTGCTGCAACTGATAATTGAGGGGAAGATAGAGGGACGGAGAGGAGTAGGCAGAAGGAGGATGTCGTGGCTGCAGAATATCAAGCAATGGACAGGGATGGAGGCCGCAGGAGACATAATACACACGTGTGGTGACAGGAAAAAATGGTCAGCGGTGATCGCAAACATCCAGTAATGGATAGCAGACAAAGAAGAAGAAGAGCATCCCAAATTGTGAAAAACCAGGATAATATCAGATTCCTGGGACATTTGGTCACCCTACCCAAAAAAAAAACACTAATTAACCACAAACATAACTTTATGGTTACATTTTTATATCGCTAAAATCAGAGTGGACTACATTGTTTAGCTTTCTCAAGCTCCACCAATACTGAAGAGTGCGACAGTAGAGTGATTGTGCAAAATTTTTAATACCCAAATTTAACTGCTCTGAACTTTTCACAACCCCTGAAGCCTTGCACCCATGTGTCCGTGAAAAAGATAGCAGTGCGGAAGATTCTTTGCGAAGCCAAAACTACTACAGATTGAGCTGAAACTTGAAAATTAAGGTTTTCTCAACCAGTCTCCAGAGATTTTATGAATATGCAATGCATCCTTAAAGTTAAAGATACTTTCATGTTAAAAATAGAAAAATTCTATTTGCTAGAAAACTACTCTTAACAATTTTGATAAAACTTCCTTCAATCACATCTTATAAGGAAAACTCCTTACACCTACCTATATTACGTTATAAAGAAGTAATATTTGTTTGTTTATACAAGGTAATCTCATAAACTACCCAACTGATTTCAAAAACTCTTTCAATGTGGGGAAAGCTTCCTGAGTCACATAGTTATATACAAATATTTATTACATATTATGTTTTATTACATAAATTCTAAATTTTGGGAAAAAATTTGTGATGATAAAATTAAGTCATCTTTCAATTTAGGTATTTGTATGGGGATAAGGTTAGTTCTTCTATCAACCTTCTATTATTATTATTATATAATGCAGGTATCAGGTACAGTACAGTACATCCTATATTCTTTCCTTTTTCAAAATTTTTGAAAATAATTTACAGGACAGATATCCAAAAAGTAATACCACATCTGATTTCTGCATAAACTGTTACCTCTGTAAACTTTCCGAAAATCAAAGCGATTGTACCATTTTTTTTTAAAGAACCTACATACTTTTACCTATAAATTACAATACAAATAAAACTTCTTTCTTACCTATTTTTGGTTGCCTCTTAGTATTCTTTTCAAAAAATAAAAACCATACACACATTTCGGTGGTACCACCTTTGGTAGGGTCAGTGGCGGAGCGTATAGCAGCTTACTGTCGATTAATAAAAAGTTTTATTCCACTCACCTTGGAAGTCCTGCGGCTTACCAGTTGGTACCAGTGGCTTTCTGATGAGTGTTGAGCTGCCGAAGATCTTGAATTAGTGGACTGTATTTTGCGTGGTCGTTTTCCTGGAGTGTCTCCAGCGCGTTAAATTACTGCGGTGCGTGAACTTAATAGAGAAATAAATTTATGTAATATAAAGAAAACAAATTAGCGGTCGCGGATAATTCCTAATACTAGGGCGAAAGCGGAAAAGCGTAAGACTGCACAGAGAGCGTTCTTTTGCGTTGCGAGTTAGCGGACGACTGTGTCCAGTTCAGTATAAAACTGTCTGTATGTGCAGGTAGAAATCAACCCTCATTGGTTGAGACTGATAAATGATATCTTATAATAGAACACAGAAATAAATTAATGAATTGAACAAAACATAAAATTTATATAGTCCCAAACAACCTTCTTCTAAGTAGGTATGTTTTAAATTAAAATTAAAATAAAGAATGGTAGATCCATTTGCTCATCCTAAATAAAACGACTGAGTTTTATTTAAGATAAATGAACATACTTTCAAGAAGGTGGTACCACCAAAACGTGTGTAAGTTTTTTTAAAAAAAAAACTAAAAGGGAACCAAAAACAGGTAAGAAAGAAGTTTTATTTATACTGTAATTAATAAATTAAATTGTCAGCAGGATGCGTCAACAAGAATTTGTTTGTGAATGAGGACTTTTACCCACTTTACCTATTTTTTTCTTTTAAGACATATTCCAGTTATTCTCAGGTATTATTTTTCTCCTTCCTCTGGTAATTCATACTGATGTCAACAATATTGCTGTTTCCAGTCGACTACTAATTTGGTTTCATTCATAAAGTTATGATTTCGCTTTCAACATGTAAGCTTATGGAGAAATTAAAAGCTTGAAGTTTAGTTGTGAAGTACAACAAGCATATATGTACAACAATACATATATAAATTTATATTTATTTTTTTATTTTATCAAACATCCTATGTAGGATTTTAAACAGCCGTATTATTTAAAATAGAAATATATATTTCAATTTGAAATTTATATTTATATAACCAACAGCTACCTTCATGAAACAGTGGTTACCATGTAAGACTGCAAACCAGAAGGTTGCGGGTTCAATTCGCATCTTGGGTTTGGAAATTATCACATGTTATAACCCACAGTAGTAGCTAATGACTAACCAGTTCATATCACTTTAATAAAGCTAAATAATGTAATCAACAAAAATGTTTACCTTTTTGTACAGGTTGTTTATCGTTCTGACATTTTTGTGCCATTTGATGAGAATGATAGTGATGTAAACTATTACTACTAATAACATTATTACTATTTTGTTGAGAGAAAGACACAGGACAATGTATCATTGATTGTTGATCCATATATTTTGGCGATATTCTTCTATCAGAAATGCCTTGACAACTTGGTGAACTCATCCCTTGCGATAATGAAACAGACAAATTTTCTCGCTTAACCATTTCAAGTTTCATCTGAAATTAATAACGTTTATATGTTAGTATGTTTATTTTTACAGAACAAGAAAATATTACAATTTTTCAAAGGGAATAGAACTAAGAAATAGTATTCCAATAAATAAGTGTCCAGAAAACAAGATACATCAGAGAAGTGGTACTATCTGATTATTTGTAATCAATACTCATGATTAAACAAACTGAAAATATAATTATGTTTTTCTATATTCAAAACATAATATGATAAGCTAAACATTTATTTTTGAGATATCATTGAAGGAATCATTTCGTTCATCAGATTTGGGTGGGTTTTTTCACCAAACCCATTAGGTTTTTAGAGTTCCTCTGTGGTTTGCATACTGATATTTTTACACACAGCTACAATTCAACAACCAAAAAGAATAACAAAATTTATATTTGTGTGTCTTTATGATCTTCCTTATTGCTAACTAGAAAAAAAAACTTTTCCTGTTCGTCATCATCATGATTCATCAGTTTAGGGCAGAGTTTTTCAAGCTGTGGGTCACAACCTCTTCGAGTTGTCGCAGGACATGTCTGGAGTATCGCGAAAAAAATTAAAAATAGTTATTGTTATAGTTATTTATTTAAAAAAGAAAAACAAAAATTGCAAATTACTTTTACAATTTTTTACAATTCAATTAACATAAAACTTGGGCTTCTTTGGAATTAACCAATTTTTGAATGACACTTTATTTTTGTAATACCCAAAACTATTTCATTTTCCAGGGTCAAATGATTTCATGATTTCGTTTTCAAATTCACCATGACAGAAAATCCTAGTTTACAAAAGTAGGATGTGGCAAATGGTATCAAAAATTTCAGCACAGCCCTGGAAAGTTCTAGGTATTCCTTTTTAATACTTATCCAAAATTTGTCGGCACAAGCTATGTTGAAAGTTAGTTTCATTACCTTATCACTTGATAACTCTTATCAGTTGATCATGAAGACGAACACTTAGTTCAGCATATTATACTGCTTGCTCATTAAATGGTTGACTACCCACAAATAACCACTCATATCCTTAAGTAAAAATTACAAATAATGTAGATTTAAAATTTGTTTTAACATTATTCAGAGGGGGTCGGCAAAAGACTTAACTTAAAAAGGGGTCGCGGTGTCTGAAAGGTTGAGAACCACATCACCTGGACCTGTTTCAACATCCACTTCTTCCTCTATCGACAAAAAAATTTCTTCTTCCCTACAGTAAATACTGCGGCCTCAACGGCTTGATTTCTTTACTGGCAAGAATAAAATGAGTGACTTGGATTAGGACTGTTATAATGAAAAAAGTGTTCTTTATTAACAAGTCAAGAGTGAAGATTATGATGTTCTGTTGATAAAACTACTACACTAAAATTTAAAAAGTTGTATTGACTAATTGTATAAAAATATTATAATACAATATTCTTTCCCGAAACTAAATTACAATTAATTTGATTGATTTACTACTGAGCATAGCTCACCTGAAGAGACCGAAGCTGCTGATTTTTCTTGTTCAGACTGCTTTCAAGTTCTTGTATTCTTCGAGTTTGATCATCTGATAATTTTTTAAGAGCTGCAACCAAATAAAGAAAATAAAGATTTCTGCAATTAAAACTGGTAAAAAGTTACTAAAGTTACTAATGTTGTCCATATAGGAAACACTACCACCTATATGACATTTTGATGATTTTACAGGGATTCAAATAAATGATCAGTTATTGCATTTTTGGATGGCAGAAGCACAAGAACCCACTGGGTTGGTCTAGTGGTAAAGTTGTCGCCGTGTGTCAACTGTTTAATTGCTCATTTTTGGAGATGAAGGTTCCTGGTTCAAGTCCTAGTAAAGGTAGTTACTTTTAAACAGATTTTGAATACTAGACAGTGGTTACCAATGTACTTTGATAGTTGGGGTTGAATTAACCATACTCTCTCAGGAACGATAGACCTGAGTCTGTACAAGACTACACCTCATCTTCATCTCATTGGGTCATGGGGTTGCTTATTGTTCTGAAAGTGAACAGATTGCAACGTACACACATTAGGGATTTAATAAAAAAAAGCACAAGTGATTTCAAAAGCAGGATTGCTCAAGCTAGAAGTGCCTTTGAAATGAAAATTAGCTCACTGACTACAAACATTGATTTACAGTTTAGGAAAAATTTCTTAATTCACTATGTTTGGTATGTAGCATTATACGGTAGTAAAACATGGATCACCTCACCTCGTGCAAACTGCCCTTCAAGGCGATTAAATTGCTTACAGTTCCCTCATTATACATTTATGAGGATATTTAATATAAATAAATACTTGAAATGCATTCTCCCAACCATTAATATAAATGACAGTATAAATGAAATTTATCACCTTACCTTTGGTTGGATTTTAAGTTCACAAAACTTACGCGCGTTTCGGTGGTACCACCTTCTTCAGAGCATATTACTTAAATTAAAAATTAAAATTCAGAACGGTGTGAATGAAAGTCTGAGTTTTAATCTAAATGACTGAATGGAGCACCGTTCTGAATTTTAATTTTTAATTTTAATAATATGCTCTGACAAAGGTGGTACCACAAAACACCCATAAGTTTTTTAAACTTAAAAAGCAACCAAAGGTTAAGTGATAAATTTCATTTATACTGTAATTTATAAATAATGTATGTTCAAGCCGCATAGCTTTAAACAGAATTTTTATGTTTACCATTATAACACAAAAAACAGGAACAATTACTATGTTACTAACCACTACAATAACTTGTTTAAACAAAAACACACACACACACACAGACAAATTGCTAAAAACATGTTTTTTGGGTTCAGGGGGTCTGAAAACTTGTAGATCCGGTTAAATTTCGATTTCGAAAAATCGACATGAAAACAATACTTTCCTTCCTATATATTCATATAGGCAAGAGAAAATAAAAAATTAATGTTGACTTCAATTTACATTAGTATCTGCTTAATCCAGATTACAAGAACTCTCCATTTATTGACAGTCTGGATTAAATAAAATAGGCTTTTATTGTGGGCATAACTCAATGAAATTACATACGTGTATGTTATAATAAGAACTACTTTTCCTATCGTTGAAAGTACCTAACCTAAAATACAGTAGGCCTATTCTTCTTCTTAACGTGCCTGTCCGATTCGAACGTTGGCTACCATCATAGCTATCTTGGTCCTGTCCTCTGCAATGCGGAAAAGTTGGGCTGAGCTCTGTCCATACCAGTCTCTCAGGTTAGCAAGCCAGGATATTCTTCTTCGGCCTGGCCGTCTTCCACCATCCAATCTACCCTGCAGGATGCGCTGCAACAGTTCATATCTACCGTGGTTCCTCATAATATGACCAAGGTATTCCAACTTGCGACACTTTGTGATGTTTATTACCTCCGGTTCCTTGCTCATTCGGCGCAGTACCTCGGTGTTGGTCACCCTGTCCGTCCATGGTATCTTCAACATTCTTCTGTACAACCAAAGTTCGAAGGCTTCAAGTTTAGCAGTGGTTGCCTTCGTCAACGTCCAAGTCTCCACCCCATACAGAAGCACGGAAAACACGTAACACCATAAGAGCCGCAACTTAGTGCCCATAGTGAGATCATGACTCCTAAACGCCGAACTCATTGCGTGAAACACACTCCTCGCCTTACCAATACGGCACTTGATCTCTTGCACGTTATCCCAGGCTTCATTAATATTAGGCTATGAATATATTTTCTGTTTTTTGATGGTACGTGAAATAATAAAGATACTTCAAAAAATATACTGAAATTATAAAAGTTATTAGTGTGATAACTCGTACGTCAATAAAACTGCCAGGAATAAAACCATGAAAGTGGACAATCTGACTCACTGAACAAGTTGCGTACTGCAATGATAGACCTATACCTTATGTTAGCCAAGCTAAGACATGGTCAAAACAGTTTTAAAGAAAAATATTACATAGCACGATCCATCCAAAACAGTATATGTTACTTATACAGAAAATTTACAATAATTGTTAATTTTGTAATAATTAATTACATTCTTATTATAGTTATTTGCCCAAAACGGGCAGGTGGAGTGTTATTTTAATTGCACTCTATCTGTTTGGTCCAGGGCTAAAAAAAATAGTTCTGTTTCTTATCACATAGTCAGCCACTTATATGACTGAACTATTTAAGAACAGAAGAGGTAGAGGTGTAAAAGACACTAGTCAGAGTTATCTCCTCTGAATGTAATGAATTTCACTATGCAGCCAGACCCTGTGGTGAATGAAGTGAAGTTGTCATTTGCAGGGTGGAAAGTGAGTGCTTTTCGGAGGGCCTGGCATGCTGATAAGCATACTCTTTCAACTCAGTGAGGAAGGCAATGGTAAACCACCTTACTCCTCGTTTTTACTTAGTAAAACCTCTAGAGGTTCAAACCAGCCTTTTGGCTGTTGACCTAAACAACAACATTATAGTTATAATCTTATTATAAATATTTATTTGTAACTAGGTTTAAGGTTGTAATTGTAAACAAAGTACTGTAACAGTTAACCTTTTTGTAATTCTTCTACATCCAATAAAACTTCATCAGATGACACATCATCCTTGCGACTACTTGAATCATGTTCCAAATTTACAATTTTTAAACGCTTTTATTTAACTTACTCTTGGAAGCATCAAATCTTGCAACTTAAAATTTTAATACTTCTACCGTATCAATATGAATCAAACTTTGCACACTTGTTTATCTTCGATGACAATACGCTGTGGAGGTGTTTGTAAAAAAAAAATTTTAAAATTCTAAAATTTTATAACACTTTTAATTTAACTTACTCTTGGATCCATCAAATCTTGCAACTTAAAATTTTTATACTTCTACCGTATCAATATGAATCAAACTTTGCACACTTGTTTATCTTCGATGACAATACGCTGTGGAGGTGTTTGTAAAAAAAAATTTTAAAATTTAAAAAAAGATTTTTTTAAAAAATTTAAAAAACGCTTTTATTTAACAATTACTTAAAACAATTAACTAAAAAGAAAAAAAGAAAAAAAATTTACTAAAAAAAAATTACAAAAAAATTTTTTTTAAGAAACGCTATTATTTAACAATTAATCAAAAAAAAAGAACTAAAAAGAAAAAAATAAAAAAATTTACAAAAAAAAAATCACAGACATTACAGTTAAAAATAAAAGCGTATTTTTTTCTTTTTAGTTAATTGTTTTAAGTAATTGTTAAATAAAAGCGTTTTTTTAATTTTTTTAAAAAAATTTTTTTTTAATTTTTTTCTACCTGAACTTCGCTCAAAGAATCTAAATCCCACATGCTTTTCTTTTCCATTTCCACGAGAGCTACACAGTTTTCCAGTTATCCACCGATAAGCCTACTTCACCAATCCCTATTTCAAAAAGTTTCCTTCCTTCTTGGATCTTAAATGTCTTATTAATTGTAGCTACGTAATCCTTCACCTGAGCCCACATTACTCAAATTGGATTCAGGTTACAGTGGTATGATAGCAATCGTAACACTGTACAGTTCTTTGCCTCTGCCAGTTCATCTTCTTTATACAAATTAAATTTGCTTAAAAGTTCAACTTTCAACATGCAGTTATCGAATCGTACCCCTTTAATTTTTAACCAGACAATAAAATTATCATAATTTTTAATATTTATAAGATCGATTACGAATCCTTTTCTTTTTTACCAAATGGCAAGACAAACATTGTCCATAACAATTAGATTAGAATAAATAAAGAAATAAATTTAAGCAAAGGACTAATTTGATTGCTAGTACAGCATCTACTGAAATGTACAATATTGGAATTGTTTTACAGTGTATAAAAATGAAAGCGGGCAACGGGCACCAGCCATCCGGTTAAACATAGCGTAAACACAACAGATCCAACTTTTCTTGGTAAAATGTTGTTTACAGTAGTTCTCAACTTAAGAGAAATGGAGTAGGCTATAGTAAACTGCAAAATTATCCCAAACATTATTTTTGACCAAGTAGTACTTAGATTTTTCAACATTTTAGATTTTCTGAGCTGTCCAGATTAAGCAGGTAACTTACGAGGTGTGGCTATTAAATAACGAGACTGACGTAAAAAATTTTATTTTTATTTTATACATAATCACTTATTACCACCTTCAATATACATTCATTCTCTGTCGCTACAATGCTCCATGCGAATTTTCCATCATTGATAACAGTGCTGGAAGTCATCTTCTGTAAGCTCCTTCAGGACATGTGCCGCTTTCTCTTTTACAGCTTCCACAGACTCAAATTTTGTCCCTTTTAATGCAGACTTCACTTCAGGGAACAGGTAGAAGATAATAACATGGGATAAAACGTGGTTTTTTACTTATGATTCGGAAATGAAGCCCCAATCCATGCACTAGAATAGCCGAACTTCACCAAGAGCCAAAAAAGCTTGAATGAGCAAGTCAAAATTTAAAGCAATGATGATTGTTTTTTTTTTTATATCCATGGGATTGTGTACCTTCACTGGGTTCCTTAAGGTCAAACAATTAGTCAATATTACTACCTTGAGGTACTTTCTAAACTACGTCAAAGAGTAAGAAAAAAAACGCCCCGAAATGTGGAAGGACAAATCATGGCTCCTCCACCAAGACAATATACCAGCTCATTCCGCATTATCTGTCAAGAGGTTCCTAGCCAAGTACAGCATCTCAGTGTTAGAACATCCACCTTATTCACCAGATCTTGCACCATGTGACTTTTACTTGTTCCCTAAGGTGAAATCTGCATTAAAAGGGACAAGATTTGAGTCTGTGGAAGCTGTAAAAGAGAAAGCGGCACGTGTCCTGAAGGAGCTGACAGAAGATGACTTCCAGCACTGTTTCCAACAATGGAAAATTCGCATGGAGCATTGTAGGGATAGAGAAGGAGTGCATATTGAAGGTGACAATAAGTGATTATGTATAAAATTAAAATTAAATTTTTTACAACATCAGTCTCGTTATTTAATAGCCACACCTCGTATTACTACACTATTTGCATAATAAATGACATCGTACCTTCAAAATTTTTATTTTCTACTACACGATCATTCTTCATTTTTACCAATAGTGTCTCGTAAGATGATTCAACTTGATTAAGTTGTGTTTCTGCTTGATGAGCTCGTGCAATGAGGATTAATTTTTCCTGAAACATTTGATGACACCAAAAACCTATTCCTCGTGAAGCAATATCCATTATTAGTTCTGGACGCAGACCAGCTAGGATCATCTGTAACATTAAAAAAAATATTTTCACCAGTTTGTTATACAGTTTTTAGTATCGATTAAAAGTAGTGTATTAATCTTCTGACAAACTTAAAAAATTATAAATTACAGAATAAATGTAATTTATCGCCTTACCTTTGGTTGCTTATTTAAGTTTAAAAAACTTATGCACGTTTCGGTGGTACCACCTTCTTCAGAGCATATTTAAAAAAATAAAAATAAAAATTTAGAACGGTGTTTCCATTTTTCTAAATTTTAATTTTTAAAAATATACTCTGGAGAAGGTGGTACCACCAAAACGCGCGTAAATTTTTTAAACTTAAATAAGCAACCAAAGGTAAGGTGATAAATTTCATTTATTCTGTAATATATATTAATGATTGGCAGAACGCATTTCAAAAATTTATTTATAAATTAAAAAATTCTGTTTATGGTCATTCAAAATTAATTTTAGATTTACAAAACACGAAGGCAAATATGCCAACAGTTATAATGAAAGCAGCTATCATTTAAGGTGACATCAAAAATATTTTTGTCTATCTAACCTGTGTAGATTACTAAAATACCAAAATTGAACTTAACCGTATTATATTTTATCTGGGAAGAAACAAATGAAGAGCTAAATAGATGAAAGTACTATGTAACTTTTTTTAAAACATAGTTTTCATGATTGATGAATATTACTTGCACATTTAGTTACTTAGGTGGCATAGAATGCTCTATTTCAACAGTTTAAGGAAATACTATAGGATAGGGGGCATGTACACATAATTTTGTGTTTTATATTAGATAAAGGGGTAAAGATAATCTTGTTTCTCTGGAATAGAAGTCGTTATCATTTAAGAGTAACAGGTAACTCAATTTATAAACATTAAATGTTATCACTAAAAGCTGTTATTAAGAATTTCTTTGAAAAATTCTCTAATTGAAAGCTTTGTCTTTTATTATTGAAATAGCCTACTGTCCATCCATTCTTAAAGGAAACATAATTTTTATGGATGAAGCAGTTATATGCCAGAGGAAAGTTATAAAAGATAAAAATAGTTATAAAAGGTACCAAAATAAAATCAATCAACAAATTCACAAAAAGTTGGAAGCCTTAAATTTTTGACCGCATTTTCCTCAAAACTATAATTTTGTAATATAACACCTTCATCTTCTAAGGTCTTAAATTGTTTAATAAATTGTTCTAACATGAAGCCACACTATATTTTTATCCATATTAGTACCTCTTAGTAAGTTTAATATAATCAAAAATTACATACAATAGATCTTCAATTATAAAATTCCAGCTGGAATTTATAAAACTGAAGAAGAGTCTGTTTGTAGTATGTTACAAATGACTCTTATTTTTATTATGTAGTGTAAGAGTTAATCAAATAACGCAATTTGAATGCATATTGTTTAACATTCTAACCAGAGCTGTAAAAGTAAGGTTAACAGCAACATAGGAAAAGTGATGATAAACAGTTAATTCTACAGTAATTATTTATTATTATATAGTACTATTATTAGTATGTATGATGACTCACCGATTTGAATTCTTCTGATGGGTTCAAATCTGCCCTTACTATATCGTATTTTGATTTTAAAGGAGTCTCACAAGCAGGGCATTTTCTCCCCAACTCTGAATTCTGATCTGCATGCTCATCACAAAATACGTGAGAACAACTTGTAACCCATGCGTAATCAGAAATTGCAATCCTACATTTTTTGTAATTACAAATTAAACTATATTCCGTCATTCTGTTCGGGAGATCACATTGATTATGTAAAGTATTTCCACGTCGGATATAGGCTATTCGAAGTTTAAATCATATCTTCCTCCGCCGTTCCAACTCGAACATGTCGCTCCATTGCTGGTAACTTAAGAAAATTTAATAAGACGTTGATTTCGCAGTATTTTATATTTTCTAAAACTAAACTCTTAAGTATTAACTCAAACAAGGCTGCGTCAGTTGCATCAATTAGTAATTAATTTTATCACTCGTTAAGTAATTAATAATTGTTACACACTCTTATTATACAAAAATTAATTACAGCAAAAACATCACGTGTGCTGCAACCTGGGAAGTAAACGCTGAACTAAATCGAATCTGCTGTTTTCTAAAGTTTGTTGTGAAAATGTTATTTGCCCGTTACAGCGTAGAGGTTATTTGGTATATTATTATTTTGGAAAAATTATGATTTTTTAATTTAATAGTTTCGTTTATTTTATTATATATTAACAATGGCTGACGATACCGTACGTGAAACTGTTTCGTCATATAAATCACTTTCTGGAGATGTCGAAAATCATCCAGTATTGATAAAGGTTGGTTAAGATATTTCTTAATTTGTTGGTAAGCAATGTTGAGACTTGTTGTGGTTACAGAAATACTTGGTAACAAACTGGGCTACCAGGTTTAATATTTAATTTCTGTTGTACTGTAACCTAGAGAAGGTTTTTACTTCATTCACAATAACGCGCAATAAAGTTCCCATCGTATAATCGGTTATAAAATTTAACTGCCGGTGTTGGAAACAAGAGAACGTAGCGCACACATGTAAACTGAATTAACGTAGCAAGGAAATCAGCAATTTATGATTAGCCTGTGGGAGATAGGCTATTAATTTTCATAGCATGCCTATGTATTAATACATCATTAGTCTTTCTTTAGTTATTAGCTTCGAAGTTGTGACATCGAATGTGATCACTGATTTATACCTTTATTAATATTAGTTGAATTATTTTGATTACTCTAGTAATTATTCGGATCATTACAGCAGATCTGTGCCCATAATTGAATCGCACAAACATTTATTTGTTAAGATAAAGTTAAAAAGAATATTGAGATCCAGGAAAGTTGAATGTTGTGTTGTTAGTTTTTGGGATAGCAAAAATTATCTTCTTTTTTAACTGTGTGTTGTTAAAGTCATCAGCCAAAAGGCTGGTTTGAACCTCTAAAGACTTTACTAAGTAAAATTAGGAGTGAGGTGGTTTACCCTGCCTTCCTTACTGAGTGGAAAAGTTAGTATGCTTATCAGCATACTAGACCCTCTGAAAAACATCTACTTTCCACCCTGCAAATGACACCTTTACTTCTTTCACCACAGGGTCTGGCTGTATAATGAAATACATTAATCTCAAAGGAGATAACTGTGACCGTCTTTTATCTTCTACATCTTCTGTTTTTAATTACTTCAGTCATGTAATTGACCATGTGATAAGAAACAGAACTATTTTGTTTTAGCCATGGAACTATTAGATCAAGTGCAAATAATTTAACCCACTACCTGCCTGTTACAGGAATTTTAACTGTAGCTGGGTTATTTTTGTATTTCATTTCTGTATGCATCCCTGCATAACAACAATTTTGGTGGGCTGAAATCATGTTTTATCACTTATTGTTAAAATGAAACTATGTAAAAAACTTGTAAACTCTTAATTTTACTATCATTATAATATATAAATATATGCTAGAACGTAAAAAATTTTATGGTTAAAACAAGTTCTTCCTTCACCTAAGCTAAAATTTTGATAATTCATTGTTTGGAAATTGACTTTTACCTGTTCATATTATTTAATGCGTAAGATACTTTGTTATTATCTGTTTAGTGTAATCCTGAAGACATGAAAATTTAATTTTTCTTTATTATATTTCAGGATAAAACAATGATCCAGTTCTTAGCGTATAGTTTATCAAGTCCAGATAAGGAAGTAATGCAATTGTCCCTTGATACACTTACCAACCTAGTAAAGAATGAGGGAAACTGTCAAGTATTACGTTCGGTTTTTGGTGTTATAGAAGCTGTTAAATCAACTTCTGAAAGGTAAATTTACTTCATGTAACAAAAACCTAGTTTTATCTGATATTTAGCTTGGCAGGTGCATGTATGTACTCGTAAAAGCTATGTATATCTAATTTTTACTTTCTCTTGCCTATATGAATGTATAGGCAGAAAAGTATTGTTTTCATGTCAATTTTTTGCTGAAAATACACGTTTTTATATCCCCTGAACCCAAAAAACATGTTTTTAGTGATTGGAATGTGTATGTGAATAAAATATATCAAGAACGGCATATAGTCCAAAGATAAAACTTGGAATTTAAGATTGGTACCACTATAGGACCTGACACAAACATTTTCACCAAAATCGATTAACTGGAAGTAGTAGTTAATTCGTGTCATTTTTCACTTTTTTGTGATTTTCTCAAAAACGACTCTACAATTTAAAAAAAAAAACATTTACTACACTTTTTGTGGCGTGCAAGATAGGGTAACCACCTTGTCTGTTGGAATTATGGGGAAGGCTGTGCTCTCTTAGAAAAAAATGGTTTTTTTTAAGATTACGGTATGCATTTTAGGGCAAAAGTATACATATTCAAAGTTGTAGAACATTTAAAAACCTACAACTTTTATTTGAAACATTTTTTTGTGTAACACTCAGTTTATGGTAATTAGTGAGTTTCTGTTTTTTTTTTTAGTGAAAATCTGTAAAAAAGAATGGATTTTTTAAGAATTAGGCCTTAGTATACATTTTACGACAAAAGTGTACGTAAAATTTATAGGAAATAAAAAGATCTACAACTTTTATTTTGCATTTTTTTCTTTTACAGATCCTAATTTAGCATAAAATAGTGATTTTTCTGTATTTTTAAGCTAAACTGAGGTTGGGTTTAATTTTGTGTTGTCACTCATGATTAAAATAATTTATGTTATGTTTTTTGAGGTTATTTTTTTTGGTTATTTAAAGTTGCATCAACAGCTTGATTATTAGTGACTACGATGGGTTATGACGTGTAATAATTTTCAGGCCCTAGCCTGGAATCGAACCCAGGACCTCCACTTAGTAGGCTAGCGTGCAATCCACTACCTCACAAAAGCAGCCATTTTCAATTTTTTCCATTGTTTGCTAATGTTAGGTTATATGGTTCATTATATGCATTGTCAAGAAAAAGTTGTGTGAGTGTTTCACACCAGATTTTTACTTAGTTTTACTTGATAATTTGTCATTATATTAATTTGTTGTGTAGTTCTTTATATTATTGATAAATTTATTTAAATTAAAAACATTGTGATGTCTTTTTGTTTAAATGCGATATAGTAATTTCGTAGCCTGCATAAATCTTGTATTTTGTTTTATTTGTTGGTCTACTATTATGAATTAAATTAACATTTTTTATTTTAATTCACTTTTAGAGAGGATGTAAGCGAAGATATTAGACAACAAGCAGATAGTTTACATGACATGTTGCTAAAGTCACCTTCACATCAGTTTACGCCTATTGGTAGCTCTGTTAGTAGAAAACGATTGAATACTCATGTCACAACTTTTCAAGTTCAAGGACTGTATCCGGTAATTAATTTAAAAATATTTTATTAAAATTATTTTTATATAATAACTGGACGATTAACAATGATCGGTGTAATACATTTACATGATTGTTCTCGCTTATTTACTTAATTATTCATCAGCTGAATATATGTTTTATTTGGCTTTGTTTTTCATCTAGTTATCTAGAAATTTTAGATTTGAAAAATCTGTTAATAGTTAGAATTTATAACTGAACTTTAATGCCTGATGTCTTAAACAGTTTAGATGTCTGGACTTTTACAAAATTTGTATTAAAATTCATGGCAAAAGCCGCTGTTGTTTACTTTTACAGCTCTTATAGGTATAAGCTTTGGAAGATAATTTTATGACAGATTACATTGGATTTACAGAGGTAATTTATCTGGATTAAGTTTTAAAAAAAACATACAAAAAAATTAAATTATAGACGGCCTCACTGTAATGGTCTTCAAATTAGAAAAAAACAGTAAAGTAAATACTTTTGAGAAAAATAAGAAATATTAAATAAAATGTGAAATTTTTAATTTAAATATCACATGGGATTCAGTGAAAAAGTTGACTCCCGAATTTATGAAAAAATCTGTTTAGAGATGAATTGGAATTTAAATTAATAAACTCGCCACTCCAGCGGCGCTTTGCGCCGCTTACGTGTCTCGACCTCAGAGGGGTAGGTGGTAATTGTGAAAAAAAAGGGGAAACGACAGTAACTGTAAAGATGTGAAAGAATGGTAGAAAGATAGTGACAGCAATCATGGTTGTCAGATAATAACAATTATGAAATAGTTCACCAAATTCAAAAGAATGATACTGATTCCGATAATTCAGAAGATGAGGACAAGCCGTTAGAAAATAAAATAAAACTTTCTAGCATACACAGCGCCATTGATATGGTGATTTTGTAAAAAGATTTATTGAAAGAACAATTATATTTTAGGCAATTTAAAGAACTTATTATTAGAAAGCAACATCAGTCTGGCACTCAGTTAAAATTAACAGCTACAGCAAAAATTGCTGCTTTGCCTGGCTGTATTTCAACATAACGGACTGTAACCCTCTCTCATTAGTTCGTTATATCGAGAACCTCCTGTATTTGGAAATCATTGAGACCATCATAGTGTAGTTTTAGTGTATATTTCTTCTTCTGAAGATGGCCTCTTAGAGACTGAAATGCTTAGGTTTAATTTATGAAATTGTCGGTGAAAAGGCAGTAAGTTTTTTTTTTTTTAATACCAAGGTTAATCTATATTCATTTTGAAAGGATAGTTTTAGTTACTTAAGTCATGAGTTTGCCCTTGTTTGCAACGAGGGGTAAAGGGGGAAAAGCATCAGTGCGCATGCACGACTGCTTTCATTTCAGTACAACAAACACAACAACTTATACTATACCCAGAGCATATACAGTATACCGGGGAACCTTTTGTAGGTTAACTGTACGAATATAACTGTTTGTTCTGTAAACAGAAACGTTAGTTTCTCGAAAACGTGGGAAGACTATTCACAATGCTGAACAAAATTTAATATGCAGTGTAATAAAATGCTGTGAAGTTGAAGCTAAACACAAATGCCTTGCCTTGCCTCTTAACAAAAGCCATTAGTGAGTGGCTAACTACTGTGATGTTTCTCTTTCCACAATTCAAAAAATAAAGAAGGAAATTAAAGACGTAAAGAAGATATTCTTCTACAGTTTTGTTGACACCTGGTAAAAAAATGAAACGGTTAGGTAGATACTAGTGAAACTGACAGTGAAGACAGCGATAGTAAAGAAGGCAATTCATTCGTAGAAAATTTTGTTCCAATGGAATAAGATAGCTGGTAATTACAGTAAATCAAACATTTCTAGTCATGTAATTAAACTATAGGCAATAATTTTACGGTTCATATTTATTTCTTATAAGGTTTATGAAGAAAACATTTTCTCGGAATAAACCACAGCTTACAAAATGTATGTAGAGACTGCATGGTAGTGAAATGTACGAGTAATGTCTGATGGTTGAGGTTGGCAGCACTGTCAATTTTTCACTTCCCTTCCTCACAGCCCATTCATACGCAAAAGGCAATCTTGTGACTTAAGTATCTATGTGTCATTTATTATAAACAGATAAGAAATATAAATTGTTACACTATCCAAAAATACTGACTTAATATTACCCTGAGTTTTTTACTTTCTCTTGCCTATATGAATATATAGGAAGGAAAGTATTGTTTTCATGTTAATTTTTCGAAATCGAGTTTTCACCGGATCTACACGTTTTCAGACCCCCTGAACCCAAAAACATGTTTTTAACGATTGGTCTGTGTGTGTGTGTGTGTGTGTGTGTATACAAAATATCTCAAGAACAGAACATCGTACGAACTTGAAACTTTAAACTTAAGTTACATACCACTACCGGACCCAACACGAACATTTTCATCAAAATCAGTCAACCGGAAGTAGTAGTTTATTCGTGTAATTTTTCACTTTTTTGGTAATTTTCTCAAAAACTGGTCCTACAATTTTTTTAAAAATCGCCTCATTTACTAAATTTATTGTGCTCTACAAGATAAAGTAGGCACCATGTTTGCTGAAATTCTAGGTGAGGCTGTTTTTACGTAAAAAAATTGGTTTTTTTAAGATTGCGGCTTTAATATGCATTTAAGCGCAAAAAGATTTATAAGGAAAATTGTAGAAAATTTAAAATCCTACAACTTTTATTTCAAACGTTTTTCTGTATAACGCTTAGTTAATCGGTAATTAGCGATTTTCTGTTTTTTCTTACGAAAACGTGTGAAAAATCGATTTTTCAAAACTTTCGGCCTTTGTATGGATTTTACGAAAAAGTGTATTTAATCAAATTTATAGGAAATTAAAAGATCTACAACTTTTATTTCGAGCGGTTTTTTTCTACAGAGCCTAGTTTAGCGTGAAAGTGATTTCCGATTTTAAAGTTAAACAGGTCGATTTTCATTTTGCGTCTTTCACTCATGATTAAAATAAAGTTAGATTTTTTGAGGTTAGTTTTTTGTTTATTCTAATGTTTTATTACTTGGTTATATTGTTAATTATTTGCATTGGCAAGAGAAAGTTGTGTGAGTGTTTCACACCAAATTTTTTTATGGTATAGTAATTATTGTTGATGATATTTATTTTAGGAGACGAGGCAGGAACTTGAATCTGTGTTAGTACGAATACGTGGTGTTGTTTCTGTTGTCGTGGATGTTGAAAGCCAACGCTGTGTTGTACGTTCTTTACAAACTGTTAGCTCACAAATGATGGGTGAAGAAATTGCAGATAAAACTCTAATGATTCCAAGGCTCGTCTTGCGCAATAAAAATAATCAGGAGGTACAGTATTTACTTTATTTGTTTGTTTTTAATTTCTGGAGTATATTTTCGTGTTCATCTATTTCTTTCTACTTTTTAACTTTTCTATTCTAAAAATCCTTAATGTTTTATTTGGAAGGAGCTTCTAAATATTCAATTCCTTAATTTTCTTCCAACCATTATTAAAAACCTTTGAACTTCTGTTTACTCATATTGTTTTAGGTTAGGGACGTTTGTATGTTTTGTGTTAAATACAATCCTCTTACCTTTAAAAATATTAGCAAAGCAATCATTGTCTCTTACAGTGTGCGTAGTATATGAGTAGCCATCAGTAACTTCCCGGACTTTACTCGTCATGGCTGCTAGAAGTGACTGTAGCCAGCGCACTAGTGTTCGATTACATAATATCTAATAAGTCATTGTGCTGAGTTTCATTGCATTGTGAGTTTGTGTTTGGTCTACAAATTTTGTTTCTCTTGCCATTAGACAGCTGTTTGTCAAAATATTATTAATGTATACGAGGTGTGGCTATTAAATAACGAGACTGATGTAAAAAATTTTATTTTTATTTTATACATAATCACTTATTGTCACCTTCAATGTACGAGGTGTGTTCAAAAAGTAACGGAATTTTTAAATTTCGCGCGTTTGGATAGTTCGATTGTAAATTTTTTTTTTTATTATGTTGGTACACATGCCCCTGACGTACGATAAAATTTTCAACAATATTCATTGCTTAGTTCTTAAGTGGAAGCCGCTAAGGTTAGATGTGTTTTTCGAGCACGGCTATTTTTGTTTGTTAAAAAACATGGATCAAAGAATTTGTATTAAATTTTGTGTGAAAAATGAAATAAAGTGTGTGAAATGTTAACAAAGCCATATGGTGAGTCTGCTATGAGTAAAACAAGGATTTACGAGTGGTATAAGCGTTTCCAAGATGGCCGCGAAAACGTTGAAGATGACAAACGACCCGGACGTCCAAGCACATCAACAACCGATGAAAACGTTAAAAAAGTGAAAGAAATGGTTATGAACGATCGCCGAATCACAATCAGAGAAGTCAGTGATGATGTTGGCATATCGATTGGCTCATACCATGAAATTTTTTCGGATGTTTTGGGTATGAAACGTGTGGCAGCAAAATTTGTTCCAAAATTGTTGAATTTCGAACAAAAACAGCGGCGAATGGAAGTTGCTCAGGAGTCACTAAATGAAGTCGACAACGATGGGGGTCTACTCAAACGTGTTATAACAGGTGACGAAACATGGGTTTACGGATACAATGTTGAAACTAAGGCTCAATCGTCCCAGTGGAGGCATTCTGGATCGCCAAGACCGAAAAAGGTTCGACAAGTGCAGTCAAATGTGAAGGTTATGCTCACTGTGTTCTTCGATTTTAATGCCATAGTGCATCATGAATTCTTGCCACAAGGTGAAACAATCAATAAGGAGTACTACCTACAAGTTCAACGCCGTTTGCGTGAAGTAATCTGAAAAAACCGCCCGGATTTGTGGCAAAACAATTCATGGCTTTTGCATCATGATAATGCACCTGCTCACACTTCATTGCTTGTTCATGAATTTTTGGCCAAAAACAAAACTGTAACGATGCCCCAGCCTCCATATTCGCCAGACATGGCTCCATGTGACTTTTTTCTATTTCCAAAAATGAAGAGAACATTAAAAGGCCGTCGTTTTACAAGCATAGATGACATTAAAAGCGAATCGGTGAAAGAGCTAAAAGCTATCACAAAGATCGAGTTTCAGAAGTGTTTCGAGGATTGGAAAAAGCGTTGGCACAAGTGTATTGCATGCGAAGGGGACTACTTTGAAGGCGACAATATTAATGTAGATGAATAAATAAATATTTTTTTCAAAATACGAAAATTCCCGTTATTTTTTGAACAAACCTCGTACACTCCTTCTCTATCCCTACAATGCTCCATGCGAATTTACCATTGTTAGAAACAGCGCTGGAAGTCATCTTCTGCCAGCTCCTTCAGGACACGTGCCGCTTTCTCTTTTACAGCTTCCACAGACTCAAATCTTGTCCCTTTTAATCCAGATTTCACTTTAGGGAATAGGTAGAAGTCATATGGTGCAAGATCTGGTGAATAAGGTGAATGTTCTAACACTGAGATGCTGTACTTGGCTAGGAACCTCTTGACAGATAACGCGGAATGAGCTGGCGCATTGTCTTGGTGGAGGAGCCATGATTTGTCCTTCCCCATTTAGGGGCGGTTTTTCCTTACTCTTTGACGTAGTTTAGAAAGTACCTTAAGGTAGTAATATTGACTAATTGTTTGACCTGCAGGAACCCAGTAAAGGTACACAATCCCATGGATATCAAAAAAAAGAATCATCATTGCTTTAAATTTTGACTTGCTCATTCGAGCTTTTTTGGCTTTCACTGAAGTTCGGCTCTTCCAGTTCATGGATTGGCACTTTATTTCCGGATCATAAGTAGAAAACCACGTTTCATCACATGTTATTATCATTTCCAAAAAATTTGGGTCATTTTCAATCGTACAAAGTGTCAGTACAAACATTTTTGCGAACTTCATTTCAAACATTTTTGAGTGGCACGTGTCCTCAAGGATCTGACAGAAGATGACTTCCATCCAGCACTGTTTCCAACAATGGAAAATTTGCATGGAACGTTGTAGGGGTAGAGAAGGAGTGTACATTGAAGGTGGCAATAAGTGATTATATATAAAATTAAAATTAAATTTTTTACAACCTCAGTCTCGTTATTTAATAGCCACACCTCGTATATACAATAACATACATGATTTTGAAACCCATACCAATGAACAGTAAATTCACTGATAAATTTCACCAAGTCCCTTATCAAACCTCCAACAATCCGATTCCACAAAGTAATCTTGTTCTTCAAATTATTAAAAAACGGGTACAAGAAAATGTATGTTTTGATTTAAATTCAGGAACAACCTTCTTAAAAATGAAAAACTTCTTTAACCCTTTCACTGCCGGATCCGAACACCCTTCGGAGTCGGGTGTGTTTTCTCTGTGCCGGCTCCATATATGCTTCGGGTCTGCCTAGCGCGCTCTTGTATATCTTTATAAAAGCCGGCAGTGAACCTATCGTTACTATTTTGACCTCGGCACACAGTAAACATTCTATTACTTTTTTTTTTTAGTAAATCACTGTTTTTGAAAAAATCTTGCACTTTGTACTTATAATTAGAGTAAATACAATAAAAAAATGGTAAAACATAAATTGGCACATGAAATCATGTAACGAAAATAACGGTGGCAGCGAAAGGGTTAAAGTCAACCCCTATTTCTTGGTTGGTCGGCCCATTGGCGTAGTGGTTACCGCAACCGGCTTCTCCCGGTACGCTGTACTAATATTGTATTTAATTTTTACCTTATTCTAAGATTTTAAAATACTAAATTAACAAGCACTCTGTTTTAGGGCTCTTTACACCCTAACTCTTGGTATCAGATGATAAATGTTTCAGTTTTCATCAGTAAAAAAAATCCTATTTTTATTTATCAAACCCCCCCGCCCAAGTAAAAGTAGGCCCACTGGCTTACTTCTTCAGTTCTTTTATTTTTCAGTTGAAGACTCATTTTATCATTAACCTTACAGTTCTGCCTACATAATCTATATTTTATTTTTATTTATTATTAAATTTTCATTTAAAATTTGTTATGCTGTGTATTCCTCCTACATTTCTTTAATAAGCCTTCTTTCATCTACCATTAACACTTTCCTATTTGTTTTTCAATTCTGGAAGAAAGTACATATGTTTTTAATATTTATGCTTTCATCCTCTGTAGATGCTGATAAAATGTTACTTTCATTTTCTGATGTCACTGGTTAATGTAGGACGTAAGATTCTTTGTTTAATTTCAACAAACTTCTTCCTTTTAAAAATTTTCTAATAATTTACTTTCAGATAGATTTTATGTTCTCAAATTTAAAAAGATTTTGGGTTTCATAAATGAGTTGTATCTTAATTAATAATTCTTATAAACATGTTTTTGTTGTGCTTATTTATAAATCACTTTCATTTATGCTTTTCAACTTTCATTGTATTTATTTATTTTATCTTTTGTTTTGTTAGTTCCTAAAAAATATAATAGAGGATGATGATAATGATGAAGGAGATTCACTTCCGCCTTATATTGAAGAAGGTTATGAACCTGTAAAAGATAATGCTATATCATCATTCCAGGCATTAAAAACGAACGCATCAAGCTGGATAAATGCGGCAACATCATTCCTTCAAAATTCATTCTATTGGTGAAATCGAATTACTAAAATTGTATTATAAACTTTATTTTTCAGCATAGTTATTATTATGTTTTTCTTCTTTTTTTATTAGATTTATTATTTTTCTTGATAAATAGTACAAAATATGTTGAGTCATTAAATTAAGATTGTTTATGTTATGTATTAATTTTGGATTGTTATGTAGTTATAGAAAAAAAGCACACATTTTTTTTTATTTGCGCCATATTTGTGTTTAATTGTATTTATTAGTTAAGTACTATATAAAGAAGTGTTTTTTGCCAAACTTTGTTTATTATTCAGTCACTCTGCTTTAGTTTAACCCTTTCAGTACCAACGTCCAGAAAACGGGACGTTGCAGTGACTACATCTGGTTTACCGGACTTCTGTCCGGTTTGTTGTTGTTATGTCCGATTAAGTTATTCATACAGTGCCAACGTCCGGATAACTGAACATTAACAAAAAAAACTTTTAAACAGAAATTGATAGAATAATATATTTTGAAATCTCCTCGGTAGCGTAGTGACTAGCGCACTAGCCTGCAAAGTGAAAGGTCCCGGGTTCAATTCCCAGCTAGGGTCTTGCAATTTTAACATGTTAAAACCACCATTAAGGTACCAAAACCCACAGTAGTTGCTAATGATAAAGCTGTCAATACGACTTTAAATAAACTTAAAAAAACTATTTTGAATATTTTTGTTAGAACGATTTCTTTTTTTTATGAACATAATAAAAATTAATTTTTAACTGGAAATTTTATTTTTCTGTAATGTTGAAATTTTGGTTGGCAATGGCAGGCTTACGCCTGCAAGTTTTCAAAATAAGGGCTGGCACTTTTTGTACTTATTGAAATACTGATTCATACATACATACATTCATTATACATACTTATTGAAATAAAATGGCTTTAGATCAAACTTTTAAATATTGTTTCGGCACTGAAAGGGTTAAGCTAGTTTTTTTTTTTAATTATTCAGGGCATGAAATTTTGTTTTTATTTTTTTGCTTAAAATACTTTAAGAACTTATAAAGTGATTTTGTTGGAGTTGACAAAACTTCATATCCAAGTATTAACTTAGTAGTTATAACACGTAGTTGGTGAGATAAAGTAGTTCATTTGTTTGTTTATTAATTTTTAGCCAATTTGTGTTATATGAGGGTCATTCGGGAAGTAAGAACATTTTTTTCTGTACACGTTTTTAGTAAAGATATTGAAACAAATTACGCTATTTTTAAAATTTAAATGAGCTTTAAACTACTTTTCTATGAAATTTCCTTTCAAATTCAAACATTTACAGCATTTTATAAGTTTTTGTATGTCTGTTTCATACTTTGTTCGTGCAAATTTTTAGTTTTTTAACGAGTTAGTAAAAGCTCTTTTCAGCTCATCTTCATTTTCCAAGTGTGTTCACGTAAAAACTCTTTAGTTTTGAAAAGAGGTGGTAATTATTTGGTGTCAAGTCTGGACTGTCTGGTAGTTGCTCAAAATTCTGCCAATTAGATTGCTGAAGCAAGTCTTTTATCAGTGCAGTGGAATCCGAACGTCCATTATCGTGAAGAATCACAGTGGCAGATCACCACTAAAGTTGCATAAAGAGCAGTTCTTGATATCTCAGGAAAAGATAATTGCAACTCATTAAGCATGAAATGTTTATCTTCTTGAATTTTTCCTTTAATCTTTGCTTTAAGTTCATCAATTACAACTGAAGTCAAGTCTGAGCATTCATCATCGTAAACTTTTGTTTGTCCGTTATTGAACATGATGCACCATTTTTGCACAGAACCTTCATTCATTACATTGCCTTAATCCTTGGTGATTTTCCAGTAAATTTCAATGGTAGAGCAGACACCAAATAAGCTTACCAGTGTATCTGCACGAACAGTTCGGATTCAGTCGGTAGATTTCGTGTCTTAATACCGAACTGGCTATTAAATCATGGGCGCTGAAAGATGTAAATTATTATCTATTAGCAATGTTAAAAACATTCAATTGTATACAACAATTGACGCCTACCACATAACAACATATTACAGATTAATGTTTTCAGGTCAGCTGATATTATAATGTTGCGAGAGCGACATGATTCTGATCACAGCTAGTACAGCACTGACCCCCACCACTCCCTGAGGTAACCAAGCCCGCCATTACCAAAATAAAACTACTGCGCACTTCAGAAAACTGGCAAGCTTATTTGGCGTTCGCTCTACAGGCTCTTTTTGCATTCAATCACACTGAGTATCTCTTATTTGGAATATTCATCGGTTTTCTTGCAGATTTCATAGCTACTGAAATAAACAATAAGTGTCTGTAGCAAAACACGGCTAGCATCAGACTAAAGAAGGAACGTAACAGTAATTTACTGGACGGCAGCATTGGTGGTGGTGGTCATGTACAGCTGATTATATGAAAGCATTCTTTACTTTCTGAATACCCCTTAAAGACTTTTTTTTTAGTAATTTCCCAGTAGATCTACTTATGATAGAAATTCATAAATTCTTCCGAATTTTATTTTAATTTACGTATTTTTATATTTTCCAACCCAATTAAAATAATTTTGTGTATATCTGAGGTACGTAATTTGTTGACTGATATAAAAAAATTTGTATTTGTATATTGGCGGTTGTGAAAATTTTCTTAAATTTAAAGCTAGGTACTTTCATTTGTTCATTGACAGTGAATATATAGGTATTTGATTAAAAATACATGATATTTTTTATTCTTTTAGCGTAGATGATAAATTACTTATTTAATTACTGTTAAAATAATTCAATTTTTATATTTTATATGCCATAAATAAATTTCATTTTCATAAAATATTTGTCTTTTTGATGTACAATTACTATCAACATAACTTTAAAATATAAGAAATCGTACTTTTTTGTTTTATGTCTGACTGTTTTGCAAATTAATGTTAATGTACATGATGAAGTTATAGTGGTTATAAAATTATAACCTTATGAAGTTATAAAATTATAACCTTATACATTATGAAGTTATACATTTTATGCTAAATTAAATGATAGTTATGGTTATTTTGCATAACTTTATACAAATTAAACAAATGTCACTGGATGGCGACATTAAGTGGCAAACCTTATTTGTTTGGTGGCCCTGATAAAGGGCCGTTTAAGCGGTAGTCGCTTTGATGTGCAGCGTCAGTCGTAGTTGTCGTGACGGTCGAGGAGCTGGGCGATACGGCGTGTTGTCGTCCAGCAGAGACGTCATCTTCTTCCCTCGCAGTAGTGCGTCAATGGCTGCTTCATCGGGTCCGGTGAGCGTAAGGCTCGGTCGAGGGACCACTGTGGGCATCGCTCGCGTCAGCGGGCGACGACAGCTTACGTTGACGGGTCAGCGAGTGGAAGCATCATCTTCTCTCTTGCGGGGTCGTCAATTAGCCTTCGCTGGAGTCCGGCAGCTGTGTGCCGTGGTGGACGTCTTGTCTGCTGTCTGGTTTGAAGTGAATCCCTCGGAGTCTTGATCGGAATTGAATCGTTCGGCTCAGTGCAGCGCTCTTTATATAGTCGCTGAGAGCACTGTGGTAGAGAGCGGCTACTGGCTTGGCCTTGATGACAAAGGCCTCTGTCGGGGGAAGCCGAAAGGTTTGTCACTATGCCGTCAAAGGGCCTACCGCGCTGACAAAGGTCGGAAGCAGTATTGAAGCCGGCAACACAGTAAATGATTAATTAGAAGGGGTGGCGGTGACACAAATTTAGCTATATTTTTTCATGATTATTTGTCTATAGTTATTTAAACTGTATTAATATAAGATTTATTTCAGTATATTTTGATTAGTTAATGTCAGATTTGATTTTTTTTTTTTTAATGACATAATTGTCAATAAATTTTAATTTATGGTTTTTATCCAACAATTTTTGAAGAATTTTATTGTACCATGTTTCATCTACAATTATTTGTAGAAATTTTTGTTTGTATATTGACAAAAAAATTAACTTGAAATACAATTAATAAACAATGATTGTTATTCGCAATGTTAAGAATCTAAAAAATAAATTTTATATTTAAAAAGTTGTATATTTAGGTTTATAAATTTTATTAAATTTGTAATACTGTTAAAAATAAGGGTTAATTATTTATAAATACCTACAACAATTTGTACTGTTATGTTTGAAAAATTGTAGTTTATAAAATTCATCCTGAGATTTTGTATATTTTGTAAAAATACATATTTTTATATTAAATAAAAAATAAAAGTGTTGTTAAAAGATCTATTCAGTATTAAATTTATCAAATTTAAGTTCATTTCTGTTTTAATTTTGTCTTTATATATCTTAGAATTTTATATAATATTTTGTAAAGAAAAACAATAAATTATTGTGTGTTAAATTTTTACTTTCTCTTGCCTACATGAATATATAGGAAGGAAAATATTGTTTTCATGTTGATTTTTTGAAATTAAATTTTCATTGAATCTACACGTTTTCAGACCCCCCAACCCAAAAAACATGTTTTTAGCAATTGGTCTGTGTGTGTGAACAGAATATCTCAAGAACAGAACATCGTACAAACTTGAAACTTAAGTTAGGTACTACTCTTGGACCTGATATGAACATTTTCATTAAAATCGGTCTACTGGAAGTAGTAGTTTATTTGTGTCATTTTTCACTTTTTTTGTTATTCTCAAAAATGGCTCCTACGATTTTATTTACAAATCCCCTGGTTTACTAAATTTTTTATGCTTTACAAGATAGGGTAGGCGTCATGTCTGCTGAAATTCTTGGAGAGGCTGTTTTTACATAAAAAAATTGTTTTTTTAAGATTGTGGCTTTAATATGCATTTTAGCGCAAAAATGTGTATAATAGAAGTTGTAGAGAATTTAAAAACCTACAACTTTTATTTCAAACATTTTTTTGTATAACGCTTAGTTTAGTGGTAATTAGCGATTTTCTATTATTATTTTCCACGAAAATATGTAAAAAAATTGATCTTAAGATTTCAGCCTTAGTTGTGCATTTTACGACAAAGTGTATATAATCAAATTTATAGGAAATTAAAAGATTTACAACTTTTATTTAGCGCATTTTTCTCTACAGACCCTAGTTTAGCGTTATATTTTTATTTTATTTTTTAGCCTATTCATTGTAAATATTGAATTCATAAAAATATGCTCAACTATTAATTTTATTTTGTGAAAAAGAATAATACACTAATAAGTTAATGATCATTAAATAACATTTTGTGTAATTTTTTTTTTTATTGTTTATTCAAAAATGTATTAATGATTATACAAATTAATGCAATATTATTCTAAATAAATGCATTATAATATTTTGATACAGTTTTTCAATGTTCAAAAATGTTTTCTGCTGTGATTTTACTGCCTTTTAACTTAAGCAAAATATTGTGTATTGCCTAAATTGTAATTTAATTTCATTATTAAAGTTCAGTAATTATTAGATTTAATTAGTTGTAAATACAGTATAAGCTTGCTTAACCAATTTTAGCCAAACTGAAATCTAGCATGGATGACAGAAATGACATAAGCCTATGTAGATGCAAATTATTGTTACATATAGGATTATATAACGAAATGTATTAAATTAACCAGCAAAACAAGGGGGTAACTTTTAAGTGGGTCACCATAAAGTTACAAGAAACTTCAAACTGAGAACTTTCTCTACTTTTCCCTTATGTTAAAAATATAATACAGTGTGAAGTCGATTATCCGGACCAATTGGGGATTTGATCGTCCGGTAAATTGATTTGTCCGGATAACCGATTTTCCAAACTTATTTTACATTATAGAAGCTAGAATTGAAAACTGTGCTACAATACGTAAATGACACTATTATACTTGTAACTTAATTTTTATTAAACACATAAATGTTATGTACTCATACAATTCACTATATTGTACTTTACAAAATAAATGAACATGTAGTACTACTATAAGTTAAAAACACTAAAAATCATAATTATGTACAGTATAAATGTGTTACACAAAATTAGTTTTTAAAAAAATCTGAAATATTCCTTTGTTTAAGGGAAGCAACTCTCTTGCTAGCAGCCAAATCTCGAAGTTGTTTTAAAATTATAACTGTAGCGGTGTCGCATTCTGGTTGCTGTTCCAGCCATTTTCAAAACAGTTAAATGTATCAAATGCAATCAATTTTTTTTATATATTTCAGCCTTAGTATGCATTTTACAACAAAAGTGTATATAATCAAATTTATAGAAAATTAAAAGATCTACAACTTTTATTTAGAGAATTTATCTCTACAGAGCCTAGTTTAGCGTAAAGAGTGCTTTTCTGTATTTTTAACCCAAACTGGGGTTGATTTTCATTTTGCGTCTTTCACTCATGATTAAAATAAGGTTATGCTTATTGAGGTTAGTGTTTTTGTTTGTTTCTAATCATTTATTACTAATGTTAGGGTATATTGTTCATTATTTGCATTGACAAGAGAAAGTCGTGTGAGTGTTTCACACCAGATTTTGAAATTTTATGTAACTTTTATAATCTTTGAAATCCCAGTGGTGACTTGCTTAAAAAAACGCCCTTTTTACTTTGAATTATCCTGTTGTTTATTCAGAAAATTCGCTAAAACTTAAAAATTACACAAAAATGATCTGGTTCACCACGTACGTTTTGTGCATTATGTGTATTGCAAATTAGTGATGCCGGTCATATTCATGCTAAAACATGTCTAGTGTATGTGTGCATGTGCATTTTATCCTGATGAGTTGTACACACTGATTGTACAGTTGGTTAAACTTTCAACGGTTTTGTGAGCATCAACTATACTATTTTTTTAAATTATTTTAGTTTGTAACTTTCTTTAAGATTATTACAAACAATATTTCTGTTGTTAACGTTTTTTACAGTAATATTACTTGATTAAAATAATAGTGGTTATTTTATAATTGCATTCATATTTTGTTCATTATCAAAAATGGTAATTTAAGTATTGTTAACTGTTTACTTAATTACTTAACTTCTGATCTCAAAAAGTGTGCTTAATCACCTAGAATCAAATTTATTTAAATATATTGTTGTATATGCATGAAGATTATTTTTAAATAAATTGTTTCTCATTTTTATTTCAAGTATTGAATTTCAGGCCTTCCCGAATTACTAATTTTTTGTTAAGAAATTTTGTTTTTAAAATAAATTTTGTATTTTGTAAATTTTAGAGTTAATTTGAATTAAGAAGTAACAAAAGTTTCATGCATGAAATTTATTTTGAAGACCTTGATGCAACAAAATGGTCATCTCCATTTTTCAGTTATGATCCATTATTAAAAATTGTTGTATCGTTAAGTGCAACAAACGGTCAAATCCAATCATATTTTTAGTCGATATAAAGAGAAAAGATGGCGGGGCGTGTAAACATTCTCTAAACTTTTTGATTCAATTTTTTTGGCAAATTTTTTTACATCTTCTGAAAAATTTCATTTTTTGGAGATAACCGGTTGTTGTACCAAGGTCTTCAATTGCTAATGAAACCTTCTTTTACTTTTATTGTAAGAATTTTATTTTATAAAGGTAATTTATCTATATTTCCATTTATGGTAGACACTATAACACTAGTTTGTGCTATAAAATCTTACGTAAAATGACAGGTGTCTTAAAAAAAATTAGCTGTAATTTTTTTATTAATAATTATTTAAAAATATGGTTTCCAAACTATTTTCTGGTTTATCATCCAATTATATAACACTCAGTATTAATTAATCTGTATTTTTCTCTTGGGCGTGTAGTTTTACATTAGTCAAATAGCTTCTTTCAGAAAAACTTTAGTTAATATTAACATTATTAGCAAATTACTAAATAGGCAAACAATACTTTATTCATTAATTAAAATATTATTATTTTTTAGTTATTGTAATTTAAAAGAAGTTATATAGATGTTATTTATCATGTACTAATTTTTATGTCAGTAATTTTCAGTGCATCACAATTTTTTAAAAAAAGAAAGTTTGAAACTTCACAGAATTAAAGTAATAATATGGAACAAACGTATTATCATAGAAATGTATTAGATTTATATAAAATTTAAAATGATTTATTTTAAATGTAAAAAAAATAAATTTTTTCAAACATCATATTTTTTCATAATTTCATCAAACCCGTCGAGAATTCATATATCCAAAATCCTAGATGTTGTTTTAGAACTGTCACTTCTAAAATACATAACATTTCAAAACATTGTCTAGAAAAGGAAACATTTTTTGGATATAAATACATTTTTTATTTAGTTATAATTATCAGAAAAGAAGCTAGGCCTATTTAAAAAATTCTTGATGTGGCAAACTAACTGGGAGTTACCACTGTCTACTATTTTGAAAGTCACTCACCTTATGTTATTTAGGAAGATAAGACGTGCACAGTACTGCAATGTGCTTAATAATATTAAATTTATTAGATACGTTACTGTGGTGATAAAAATTATCATGAGCTACAGACAAAGACTCCACCATATTGTAATAAAAGATAAGAAATTCAACAGCAAGGCAAACATTTTCAGAAATGGTAATGTAAACTACTAAAGTTGAAAAATAGGGGTGTAATTCTCCATAACTTGGTCAGAAGACAAAACTTGAAGCAATCAAGAGAAACCAAGCTCAAAAAGAAACTACTGAACCAATGTTGACCATAGATTCAGCAAAAGTTTTTTTGGTAGAGCAAATCACTTATCTAGAAGCAAAAGCAAAATAACTAGATTAAATCTAGTCGCACACTAACTTGACAACATAAACACAGAAATAACCAGAAACAAACTTAATTTTACTGAGCAACGAAGAGCAAATCAAGAAAAACTTAAAAAACAACCATGATTTGATGTAAAAGCAATAGAAGAATAAAAAAATTTTACATAAATAAGGATCTTCCATAGGTTTCTTTATAGATAATTTATTTTATCAAAGAAATGTATCATTCCATCAAAAAGTTTACTTTAAATATTAATAAACTAAACTTAAGATTTTTAATTTAGGTAACGTGAAGTGACTAAAACACTTAATTTTTTTAATAACCAGGAAATAGGTGTTTTTTCTTTTTTACAAAAATATGCCAATAGTCTAAAATGTTAGTATTTACCATAAAATAAAAAAGAATTTTGACAATTTTTACTTTCTCTTGCCTGTGTGAATATATAGAAAGGAGAGTATTGTTTTCAAGTCGATTTTTCGAAATCGAGTTTTCACCGGATCTACACGTTTTCAAACCCCCTAAACCCAAAAAACATGTTTGTAGCGATTGGTCTGTGTGTGTGAACAGAATATCTCAAGAACGGAACATCGTACGAACTTGAAACTTAAGTTAGACACCACTACCGGACCCGAGACGAACATTTTCATCAAAATCGGTCAACCGGAAGTAGTAGTTTATTCGTGTCATTTTTCACTTTTTTGTAATTTTCTCAAAAACGGCTCCTATTTTTTTTTTAATTGCCTCATTTACTAAATTTTTTATGCTTTACAAGGTAGGGTAGGTGTCATGTCTACTGAAATTCTTGGAGAGGCGTTTGCATGTAAAAAAGTTATTTTTTTAAGAATGCGGCTTTAATATGCATTTCGGTGCAAAAAAGTATACAATAAAAGTTGTAAAGAATTTAAAATTCTTCAACTTTTATTTCAAACAATTTTTTGGATAATGCTTAGTTTAGCGGTACTTAGCAATTTTCTGATGTTTTTCTCACAAAATAGTGTAAAAAATCGATTTTTTTAAGATTTCAGCCTTAGTAATACATTTTACGACAAAAAAGTATAAAATCAAATTTATAGGAAATTAAAAGATCTACAACTTTATTTAAAGTATTTTTCTATACAGAGCCTAGCTTAGCATGAAAGAGTGATTTTCTGTATTTTTAAACCAAACTGAGGTTGATTTTCATTTAGCGCCTTTCACTCATGATAAAAATTAGGTTATGTTTATTGAGGTTAGTTTTTTGGTTTAAATCTAATATTTTATTACTAATATGTAAGGCTATATTGTTCATAATTTTTGAATTGGCAAGAGAAAGTTGTGTGAGTGTTTCACACTAGATTTTTCATTTATCCTTTTACAAATAGGCATGTTGGTGTCATTGTTTATAATAGCTTGTAATACACCGTGGTGTTGATGTAAATGAACGGAGGTATTTGAATTAAAACTTTGAATGATGTCGTTTGAATCGCAAGCTGTGCCCCATAACTGAATACCATAAATCCACATTCGTTAAAGTATTACTACTTTGTTGAGTGATGATAGTATTGCAATAATGCAAAAATTACAGAACAGAACAGATGGTTAGCAGAAACTGAAAAAGATATGAATGTATTAGATAATAGAGAGGCTTTTTTTTTGGTTTTACGTCTGACTGTTTTGCAATTTCTGCTAAAGCAGACTGTGAAGAATGATGATATATGAAAACGAGTGATGAAAAAATACCGGACCTGATCGGGAATCGAACCCGGGACCCTGGTGTAGCAGCCACTTGCGCTAACAACTACACCAACGGGCCAGCCAGGAGAGAGAACAGAAAATGAATTTAGAAAAAAGGTTGAAGAGTTAGAGGGGCTCCACAAGAAAGAAAAGATGTCAAATGGCAAAAAGAAATGATCAGAAGAAAGAATGAAATAAAGAAATCATGCGTGAAAAAAATTCATTTAACAAGTTTCTAAATAGGCAGAAACAATAATAAAAAAATCTGGTGTGAAACACTCACACAACTTTCTCTTGCCAATGCAAATAATTAATAATAAACCTAACATTATTAATAAAATATTAAAAATAAACAACAACTAACCTCAAAAACATAACCTTATTTTAATCATGAGTGGAAGACGCAAAATGAAAATCGAACTCAATTTGGCTTAAAAAAAACGGAAAATCACACTTTCACGCTAAACTAGGCTCTGTAGAGAAAAATTCTCTAAACAAAAGTTGTAGATCTTTTAATTTTCTATAACTTTTATTATATACACTTTTGTCGTAAAATGCATACTAAGACCGAAATGTTAAAAAAATCGATTTTTCTCACGTTTTCGTGAGAAAAAAACAGAAAATCGCAAATTACCGCTAAACTAAGCGTTATACAAAAAAATGTTTGAAACAAAAGTTGTAGGTTTTTAAATTCTCTACAACTTTTATTATATAAGTTTTTGCGCTAAAATTTATATTAAAGCCGTAATCTTAAAAAAACAACGTTTTTACGTGAAAACAGCCTCACCGAGAATTTCAGCAGACATGGCGCCTACCCTATCTTGTAGAGAATAAAAAATAGAGTAAAATAGGCGATTTTAAAAAAAATCGTAGGACCAGTTTTTGAGAAAATCGCAAAAAACTGAAAAATTATACGAACAAACTACTACTTCCGGTTGACCGATTTTGATGAAAATGTTCGTGTCGCGTCCGGTAGTGGTATGTAACTTAAGTTTCAAGTTTCAAGTTCGTACGATGTTCCGTTCTTGAGATATTCTGTTCACACACAGACCAATCGCTAAAAACATGTTTTTTGGGTTCAGGGGGTCTGAAAACGTATAGATCCGGTGAAAACTCGATTTCGAAAAATCGACATGAAAACAATACTTTCCTTCCTATATATTCATATAGGCAAAAGAAAGTAAAAAGAAAAATATTTATTTTTTAAGATTTACTCTTTGTTTAATTTAAATAAATAATAGTTAATTATTTTAAAAATTTTGTTTAAAACCACAAACGTAATATTAAACCCAATTGTTGCTATCAAATGTTTTGGCAACTACCATAAAAGGGGAGGTAGACATTTATTGATTGTTAAGTGTTAAAAGAATTTCAACTATGCTAGGAATGTGTGTATTGACTACCTCCTTCCACCTTATAAATAATGCATTCAACAACAAGACGCTGTAGTACACTACAAAACTTTCATAGTATGCGCATGGGTGCTTAAGTATTGTTTTACAATCTTAACAATTACAAATTGTAAGCGTACGTAGAAAAATTAAATTCTTGTTTCAGTTTTTGATTGATATATCTAAAATACTGTTACATTTTTTTAAGTTGTTGCTACGTCAAAAAATTGCTGTATTTTTAAAGGTAATATTTGTGATCTTTTAATTTTTACCTACCTATTTTATAATAAATTAATTAATCTATACTAATATTATAAACTGCCCATAACAGACAGGTGGAGTGTCAAATTATTTACACTCAATCTGTTCGTTGCAGGGCTAAAATAAATAGTTCTGTTTCTTATCACATGGTCAGCCAATTAAATGACTGAATCATATAAGAACAGAAGAGGTAGAGGTGTAAAAGACACTAATCAGAGTTATCTCCTCTGAAAGTAATGAATTTCATTATACAGCCAGACCCTGTGGTGAATGAAGTGAAGGTGTCATTTACAGAGTGGAAAATATGTGCTTTTCAGAGGGCCCGGCATGCTGATAAGCGTACTTTTCCACTCAGTGAGGAAGGCAATGGTAAACCACCTCACTTCTCGTTTTACTTAGTAAAACCTCTACAGGTTCCAACCAGCCTTTCGGCTTTTGACCTAAACAACAACAATATTATAAAGACAAAGCATGTTTTTGTGCATGCTAATTTCCAAAACTACTGAATGGATTTTCATGAAATTTTAACACCATATTTGTATTTATATTCATAAAAATAAAATTATAAATTTTCAAAAATAATAACCCAAAGGGCCCTAATGAAGATTTTCATAAATTTGTATAAGTGGGTGTGTGTGTGTACATGTGAGTACGTATTGCTGTTGTTGTAGATGAAGGCGAGAGAAGTATGCAGGGGAAATGATCAAAACACAGTTTTGTACGTATCAGTTGGGGGTATATAGTCAACTAGCAGCTACGCAATTTCTGTCACATATTTATTTAAAATAAAATGATATATATATATATGTTTCGCTTGTGAAGCCGTGCAGGGTATGCTAGCTCTAATATAAATTCCATTATACTAAATTAACTGTTTATAATAAATTTGTAGTTCAAATTCTCAACAATGAATTTGCATCATAAATAGTTTATACATGTTGTATGGTAGAGTTCACCATAATTAACTTTTAACCCTTTCAGTACCAACGACCTGAAAACAGGACGTCGATGTCTTTAACGTAGTGACAACATCCGGTTTACCAGAGGTCTGTAAGTTATGCATAAAGTGCCAATGTCCGGATAACCGAACATTTACAAAAAAAACCTTTATACAAAAATTAATGGAATAACATATTTTGAAACCGCCTCCATAGAATAGTGACTACCACGCTAGCCTACAAGAAAAGTCCCAGGTTCGATCCCCAGCTAGGGTGTGGGAATTAAATCGTTAAAATCACCATTAAGGTACCAAAACCAACAGTAGTTGCTAATGACCAAGCTGTCAATGCGACTTTAAATTAACTAAAAACACTATTTTGAATATTTTTAGTGTTAGAACGATTTCTTTTTTTTTATGAATACAATACAAATTATTTTTAACAGGAAATTTTATTTTTCTGTAATGTTGAAACTGGTTGGCAATTGCAGGCTTGCGCCTGCAAGTTTTCGAAATAAGGGCTGACACTTTTTGTACACCCTTATTCAAATTAAATGGCACTTTAGATCAAACTTTTAAATATTGTTTTGGCACTGAAAGGGTTAAACCAGGGATCCAAGGTTCAATTCCTGGTCATGTCTAAATATTTACTATACGGGTGGGCAGCTACCCCACTCTCAGTACACCTTTGTTAGTGAATACTCCAATACTCTCTCTAAACATAACGTGTTGGATGGACCACCAATAATTAATTATTCTAATGGGTTGATCTAATGGTAAAATTGTCGCCGCGAGTCAGCTGTTGTCCACTGATGTTCAAAGACAAAGGTTCTGTAGTCCAAATCCTAGTGAAGGTAGATTCTTTTACAGTTCAGCCATTGTTAGTTTGCTCCTAGTGTCAACAAACAAAAGCCACCTACTACAGGGTGCACGCTAGAGTCTGCGACTTTACGGATGTATTCCTATTAAGTTAACTATTTTTTAAATTATAAGTACTTAAAGTACTAAAAACATCAGTCATGATATGATTTAGGCCTAACAATTTCATTTAGAAAAATACTTTTAAAAGTATTTTGTATTTAAATACTTTCGAAAGTATTTAGTTGTTACTTTTTAATCAGCGTGTACACATTTTGATATAATGCGCATGCTCAGTGACGTCATTGTTTGTTTACATTAGGAGCAAACTAAGAGAGGCTGGACTGTATATGGATTTGAATACTAGACAGTGGTTACCAGTGTACTTTTGATGGTTGGGATTCAATTAACCATACTTTCACAGAAATGGTCAGCCAGAGTCTGTACAAGATTATACCTCATTTATATCATCCTCATCTCATTGGGTCATGTAGTTACTTATTGTTCTAAATTGAACAGATTGCAAAACACACAAATTAATGTTAAAAAATAAGTAATTAAAATGATAAAAATTTGTCCATTTTGTTGGTGTGTTGTGATCAACACATCTAATGGCAGGGGTCCAGGATTCAAATCCCACTTAGGTCTGGAATTTATTCATCTTTATGAAAATAATCTCAAATGCCCATAAAGGGCAGGTGGAGTGTTAAATTAATTGCACTCGATCTGTTGGTTCCAAGGCTACAAAAAATAGTTCTGTTTCTTACCTCATAGTCAGCCAGTTATGTGACTGAACTATTTAAAAACAGAAGAGGCAGAGGTGTAAAATACACTAGTCAGAGTTATTTCCTCTGAGAGTAATGAATTTCTTTACAGCCAGACCTAGTGGGTGAATCAAGTGAAGGTGTTATTTGCAGGGTGGAAAGTGGGTCCTTTTTGGAGGGCCTGGCATGCTGATAAGCATACTCTTTCAACTCAGTGAGTACGACAATAATAAACCACCTCACTCCTCGTTTTGACTTAGTAAAACCTCTAGAGGTTCAAACCAGCCTTTTGGCTGTTGACCTAAAGAACATGTATGTAACTACATAAAGCACTCCTGACTCCATGCCATCAAGAGAAATGTAATTTATCTGTTACTGTAATTGCTACAGGTTTTAATACCTTAGGTATATCAGTAGCAGAGGCTAGACCCATAAAATGGGTACTATCTCAGAAAACAATCACTCCACTTTTTACTTTCTCTTGCCCTATATGAATGTATAGGAAAGGAAAGTATTGTTTTAGTCAATTTTTTGAAATAAAGTTTTCACCAGATACACACGTTTTTAGACCCCTTGAACCCAAAAAACATATTTATAGCGTTAGGTCTGTGTTTGTGTGTTAACAAAATATCTCAAGAATGGAATATTGTATGAAGCTGAAACTTAGAACTTAAGTTATGTACCATTAGATGACCTGACAAGAAAATTTTCATCAAAATCGGTTAATCATCATAAGTAGTAGTTTATTTGTGAGATTTTTGATTTTTTGCAATTTTCTCAAAGACAGCTATACAATTTCATAATTCTACAAGATAGGTTAAGCGCCATGTCTGCTAAAATTCTTGGGGAGGCTGAGTTCTCATAGCAAAAACTGTTTTGTTAAGATTGCGGCATTAATACGCAGTTTAGGGCAAAAGTGTACATAATCAAATTTGTAGAACATTCAAAAATCTATAACTTTTATTGGAATTATGTTTTTGTATAACACTTAGTTTAACGGTAATTAGTGATTTTCTGTTTTTTTCACCAAAATCTGTAAAAAAAATCCAATTTTTTAAGATTTCAGCCTTGGTATGCATTTTAGAACTAAAGTATATTCTAATCAAATTTACAGGAAATTAAAAAAAAAACCTACAACTTTATATCGAGCATTTTTCTCTAGAAAGCCTAGTTTAGCGTCAAAGAGTGATTTTCCATTATTATTATTATGTCAAACTAAGATTGATTTTTATTTTTCATTATCCCTCATGATTAAAATTAGGTTATGTTTTTTAGTTTTTGTATTATTTAAAGTCGCATCAACATCTTGATTTTTTGCGATCACTGTTGGTTAAAATACTATAATGATGGGCTTTGGCACGTAATAATTTCCAGATCCTAGCCAGGAATCGAACCCGAGACCTCCGCTTAGTAGGCTAGCGCATTATACACTATATCACGGAGGCGGCCACTTTTTATTTTATGTTGTTTAATGTTAGGTTATATTGGTCATTATTTACATTGGCAAGAGAAAGTCGTGTGTTTCACATCAAATTTTTTTTTAAAAGGAATCAAGATATTGGACCCCATCTACAAACTGAAACAAGGACCTTCACAATTATATAGTACCAAATGAGACCCCCAGAGGCTTCACTGAAAAATAAAAAACAATTATTTAATAAAATATATTTATTGAATACACTTCAACATTACCGTAGTTTAAAAATGTATAAAAAATTAAAACGATTATAAAAACTAATGGTTTTTGGTTAACATTACTCGAGAAGAATCAAAATAATTAATCACAATCTGTACATCCGCATTCATTTGGTGGCCAAACATCAGAATTAGTAAATAATTCTTCTTCCGCTTCAGAAACAGCAGTAAAAACTTTTTTCCTAACCTGTAATTGTGCTAACATCGGCATTTTTTTCGTAATGCTGTACATGGACATGAAAAAATGGAACATAACATCTTCCTTTTCCGGCTCCTTTTTAATTGGTGAATTTAATAATAAGTCATCAGATTCTTTTGGTTCTTCCGGCTCTTCTTTATTTAAATTACTGGCATTATCGTTGCAATTATTTTTTTCTTGTTCATCAGGATTCCGTTCAATACTGGTAACAGGATTTTGTATAATTTTATCATCAACCAGATTCTGTATAACCTCATTTTTAAATTGTTTTTCTACAACCGCACTATCAGTTTCTTTATTAACATTAACCGAAACAATCAATACTTTTGGTGCGTTATTTTCTTTCCCACATACCTCTTCCAGTTTTGATCCATCTCGATTTGTCGGTTCGTTTTCTTTTTCAGAATTATCACTTACCTTATTATTACAATAATTATCGCTAATTTTAAGTTTTTTTGAGTTATCATTTTCCTTTGATAAATTTAAAACATCACGATCTATGTATAATCTTTTTAATCTAGTATCGTATGGAAACGTATTTTTTTCTAACAACTTGAATTCAAAACTTTGAAATCCATCGAAACCAGAAAAACCTCCATCATCATCATCATCGTCATCATCCGCATCATCTTCGTCGAAAAAACGTGAAGTTTTATTAATTTTACCATCACTGTTATTTATGTTGCTACTATCATTAAATCTAAATTTATTTGTCATATAAGGCAAAAGGAATTCCATACGCTTTTGATACAACCATGGCCTTATCCTAGTTTCTCCTTCGTTTTTCTTTTTCAATTGCCTTCGTAACGCATCTCTATGACAGTCTCTTAATTTTCGCCAACTATCTTTAACTGCTTTGCCTGAAAACAAACGAAGAAAAAATTAATTAATTACATGTCATGCAGGTTGAATTTCCAGCTGAAATTAGAAAGTAATACCACTAGAATTACATCGTTAAAACATTACCAACACCCTACTTTGATACCCACATTGGGAGTTGATGGGACAAAACTTCCAAACAAAAATTTTGTGACGTTTATTCAGAGTCCAAGTAAACAAGATACAATAAATAACTTGTAATGAAATCACAAATAATGACTGCAAATCTGTATAATTTTTTTTTTTAATTTCTAATATGTGTACGTTGCAATCTGTTCAATTCAGAACAATACGCAACCCCATGACCCAACGAGATGAAGATGGTATTTATGACATGTAAATGAGATGTAGTCTTGTACAGACTCAGGCCAACCATTCCTGAGAGAGTATGGTTAATTAAACCCCAACCATCAAAGTACACCGGTAACCACTGTCAGCCATTCAATTCTGTATAAAAGTAACTGCCTTTACTAGGATTTGAACCAGGAACCTTCGTCTCCGAAAATCAGCTGTTAAACAGCTGATTTTGGTGACGACTTTACCACTAGACCAACCCGGTGGGTCTGTGTAATTTAAAATGCAAAATGTGGTCCAATGCATTTTCAATGGAGATTCTGTTTGTTTTTAAATATAATTCTACCAAAATTAAAAATGGTAAAGATAATGAGATTTTGGCAAGTAACTAACAAGATATTTAAATTATAGTTTCGATAGTTCTGCTATTCTAACAGTGATATTGTGAAATTTAAATTATTTACTTTTATTTTAATAGACAGATATGCGATTCCGTCAGTTCATTGGTGAGCATTAAAAATACTATTAACCAATATTTTTGTTGATTACTGAAATTTTACTCTAAGAGTACAGATTAGACGGTGAAAGAACATCTCATTGACACAGTGTAAGCCCCCTTTTACATTATCAGTTCAGTTCTCAAATCAGTTTCCGTTTCAGATGAAATATCAGTTAAAACTGATGCGTAAACACCAAAACTGAAACTGAAAGCTGGCTCGATGGGAAAACCATCAAGCCGTTTGTCAGTTGCCCTTAATCAGTTCAAACAGCCATGTGTACCGAAACTTCAGTTCATCTCTCATTTCTGTTTTAACTTTGTCTGTACCTGATGTCATCAAATAATGAATTTACGACTGATTTCATTTAATTATATCATAGTTTTTCGTGTATGTGGGATAAGAAGGACTCAAGTTACCATAATACATTCAAATGAAAAGATGCATATAATAAGTTGTTAGCACATTCAGTGTGGAGTCAATACATGTGACAATAAATTTAGCTGCCCATAACAGACAGGTGGAGTGTCAAATTATTTACAATCTGTTTGTTGCAGGGCTAAAATAAATAGTTCTTTTTCTTATCACATGGTCAGCCAATTAAATGACTGAATCATTTAAGAACAGAAGAGGTAGAGGTGTAAAAGACACTAATTAGAGTTATCTCCTTTGAAAGTAATGACATTCATTATACAGCCAGACCCTGTGATGAATGAAGTGAAGGTGTCAATTGCAGAGTGAAAAATATGTGCTTTTCAGAGGGCCTGGCATGCTGATAAGCGTACTTTTCCACTATGTGAGGAAGGCATAGGTAAACCACCTCACTCCTCGTTTTACTTAGTAAAGCCTCTAGAGGTTCAAACCAGACTTTCAGCTGATCACCTAAACAACAACAATTAATTTAGATGAAATGCGGTTTCACTGAATGACGGATATGGTAGGATTAGCACAAGGAAGTTTTTGTGACTGACGAAATGGTAGGACTACCTCATGGATATATCGAAAACATCATTCGAGGTTTTCATCAGTAGGGTTGGTAAATCTGATTTTTAAGAATCGTAGTTTAGTAATGTTAGTTAGAAATTTATCAAGTTGAGTGTGGAAGCCTTCTTTAATATCCCACTCTGTTTTGGTTTAGTGAACAGCCAAACCTTAGTGTCATTCTGTTAAAAAATTGGACTCGTAACATGGTGTAATACATCGAATTGGGGGTAGTAAGCAATAGAGAATGTATAAAAGGACTGCCGTGGTATTCCTACCACGTTCGTCACTCATGTAAATTCTTACATAGTACATATACCACATCCGCATGGACTGCATTAATTAGGAAAAGAATACGGATCCATCAACTATGAAAATAATGGTGCTAGCAAAAATGAGACAGGAATTGTCTTTTTGTAACCATTTTTTACTACAATTTGATCTCTTTCTCCTTTGATTTGTTAATGCTAATGACAGTCCAATTGCAAAGAGTAGATTGTCGTCCATTACTAAACGATAACTGAACTATAAAGAGTAGAAGCATATTTTAGTTAACTGAACTGAAACTGATATCAGAACTAAACTGACTGCGTAAAAGAGGTTAATGTTGAGCTTTAAGATGGCTATGGTTGGCAAACAATCAGCTTGAGATTTACATAACTGCTATCTTTAGCAATTGTAATTGTCTACGCCAGGGTTCCAGGTTCGGTTCCCGGTCAGGTCTGACATTTTTTCATCACTCATCTTCATCTATCATCCTTCTCACCGTCTGCATTACCAGCAAATGTAAAACAGACGTAAAATATATATGTTTACGTATATATTGAAATATATATTTCTAACCTCTAGAATACGGTAACAGAAAACACTTACCTATGTTTATAGCGCTTTCATGTATTTAAATTTTGATGTAAAAATATTTAAAAACATTTAATTTACTGAGGATATGTACAAGATACACAAAAGCACTATACACATTGGTAAGTGTTTTCTGTTACCGTATTCTGTCGGTTAAAATTATAATTTCCATTTTAAATAATATTGCAGTTGATAATCCTACACAGAATGTTTGATAAAATATATATATATCCTTAGCAAGAAATGCAAAACAGATATAAAATAGACTAAAATATATCCTTTGCAAAATTCAAAACAAGACATAAAACCAAAATATATGTAGATATATCCTTAGTAAGTTATGCAACTGCTTAGTGGTAGAAAATAAAACATGGAACCTAAAATTAACATCTTAATTGTAATGTAAAACTAAATCTGATTATTATGGCTAGGTTAGGTTCATTTAATGGGCATATACAAAATGATGAATCATTTAACATTAAAGTGCCAGTTTTATGTACAACACATGAATTCTCTCAATTACTCATGGAAGCAGCATTTCATTAATATCTAAATATATTCTGTTAAACCCCTAATTTAAACACAAAGAGAATGGTGTGTTGATGAATTTTACCTCTCATTAAAACCACAAAAGTAATAATATTATAACCCATCTTAAAATATACCAAATTTCCTTCTTAATTAAACTGTTAATTAAACAATTATTTTTCGTACACACCACATAATTATGCAATAATACAGTCCAACCTATGTTTTATTTTAATCTCAAAAACTTAATTTTGGAGGCATCTAAAAGCAACAAGTAGGAACATCTATTTACTCATATACTTAATTATTGGAGTATTATTTTTCTTTGAAACATAAATAATCTAGGAGCTAGATTTCTTTAAACAAAATACCATTTGTTGTCAATGCTCAAATCACACTGGGTAAAAAATTTCCTGATAGTAAAAGACGCTATACCGGCGTTATTAAAGAACACGATAAAATTTCAACACATTAACAAAGATACTCAGTGATTCTGTTATACCAGCAACTAAAACAAAGGTAACTGAAAATTACGTCTAAATAAAATCGAATGTAATAATATAAACAAATATATTACTTTTATTGCATTATTTGAAATAACTTACCGTTTTCATAACCTAATTGTTTGGCTATAGTATTCCAAGCATCACGTTTCTTTTTTGAGCATGTATAATCATCATGATATGGATCATACAAATACGGTTTATCTTTAACTATCTGAATAAGTTGAACAGTATCCTCCATTTTCACTCGTTTTGTCTTTATTGTTTATCCATTCAATCCCTGTCAACAGTACACAACATACAGAATAAACAAAGCAATTCACGTAGGAAACTCTGTGGTGTATATGAGCTACAACTTGGAGCGCGGGCTACCGGCCTTTCTATCCTGTTTCTTCTGTACGCTGCTGCAGCCAACGGTAATTATTAGCAGTATTGTGAAATTGGAAACTGCGTTATAACTCTGCTGTTCCTCTTTTACACTAAGTTTCTTTTAAAAGATTGTTATTATCTAGCATGTTCTGTAACGTTCTGTCAAAGTACGTTCATTCACCTTCAAAAAAAAAAAACAATTCGGAAATCTACAGTTATAAGTTCAGTTAATTAATTAAACATCAACAAATGTTTTTTGAAAATCATATACGTTTTACAGTAAAATACAAGTCTTTTCCTTCGAATTGAAAAACACTTTTGAAATAACAACACAACTCATAAATTTTCTTCATTTAATCCGAGGTTATTTTATCGTGTAACCAAAATCTTGTTTAGGCTACAAGGTGTTTTAATATCAAAAAAAAATTTAACCAACAAAGGATATATTAATTAAAACATGATTATTTCTTCCTTAGTACCTTGACATTCAAATTACCCAAAAATTAGGGCTACTTGTTTTACTGAAAAACTGTCTTTTGGGTAGAAATTATTGTATCCATAAATAAACAAATCATACAAAATTATAACTGCTAAGAACATGCTTTGTTAAGGTTAGAATTTAAAGCAATTTAGGGAGTAAAGTTAGTAAGAAAGCTAGTAAATAAGTAGCTAGCAAGTAAGTAAGCTAGTAAGTAGTAAGTAAGTAGCTAGTTAGTAAGTATAGCATACTATTACTAGGTATTTGATTAACCCTGTTGATGATTCTAAGAAAGTGAGATACATTTTCCACTATGTGATGTTAATGATTCAAAGATACGATATACAGTACTATTAAATAGTATTACAAATAGGAATGATTTGCTTAGACAAAACAAAGTTGGTAGGTTTTAGTGATCCTGATCATCTTGGAAGATTTTGAATGACAAGAGCTTAAAACAAGTAGGCCTACATTTGATTTTTTACTTAGGATGCAATGTCTCCTATGTGCAATTACAAGATAAGTAAATCAAATTGAAGATGTTTCAAAGGCAGTTTTCTACACTTTAAGGAAAACACACTGGTTGATAAAGTGCAGGAGACTACTTTAAAATTTTGTCACCTTGATTCTACCAGTTTTACTGTATGTTTGAGTGTTGGAACATGACTTCTCAGTAGATCAAGAATAGAGGCTTCTGAAATTCAATTTTTAAGACATTTAGCAAGGTATCTTTTGCTGGACTATATAAGAAATTAAAATATTACGCATGAATTTGATGTGCCAGGTATTATTATGATTTCTGGGTGGTCATCTAATTCTATTTATTCTATGTTAGGGTGTTTACATTCTGTAGCTCAAAGAATTTCTTATGAAGTTTGTTGGTTTTTTATTTGTTTTATTATTTATGTTGAAAGATTTTCTTTTATTGATTTTTATTTTGTAACTGACAGTTAAATATTTGTTTTTTTCCTTTATTTAAGATTTTTTAGGAGTGGTATCAATTATTCAAAGATACAGGCAAAAGGTGGATATTCATTTGTTATGGATGCTAGAAAACTGAAAACTAAACACCCAAATGGTGTTTACTAACAAGCCAGCGCAGTAATGTGGTATTGGACGACCTTGAAAGTAATAGGTATCCTAGCTTCTTTGTGAAACAGCAGAATAGTAGGTTTGAAGTTTAGTTTAGTTTAGTTTATTTTCAAACTTAGAACAGTACAATTGGAATTATACAATTATCATCATTATAAAAGTCAAAACTTAGAGCTCAAATATAACTAACATCCAAAATATAAAAATATATATTGATAGCCAACATGAACTGAAGAGCAAGATCAGAAAGAAAGAAAAATAGTTCAGAAAATCACAAAACTTAATAAGGAATATATTATGACAAAAGGGTCAGTTGGAACAGACTATGAGTCCTAATCCATATTGTTTAACAACCATGTAAATACTTTTGGCTGTTGAGTTTCCAGATTGAGTAGGGATTTTTATTGCCTTCTGTAATAAATTTGATTTGAAAAATTGTTTAAATTTTGACTGGAAGACTGACTCAGTTTCTCCCCTGAGTAGAAATTAGGAGAAGGAATAAACTTGAAAATGAATTAGGATAGCAAATCGAGAATGTAAAATGAATGATTAAATTGAATATAGATGCACAATGTTATGTGAAACACGAACAAAATTTGACTTGAATACACTAAAATTGAAGTCATGTACAAATAAATTTGTAGGTCACAATCGGTGGTTCCCAGGAGACTCCAGCAGCACATTATAAAAATGTTGCCAAATAAATTGGAATTGTGAAAGTGATGTTCATTAAACAAGATGGGCTGAATATATTCAATGACTATCAGGCGTTGAATTAAATTTTATTTTCTGAGATATTCATTTATTCCTTTTGTCATGAGGGGGGAGTATTCCATGCCCTATACCCACCGGAAAGTTCACCTCCACTAAGTCAAAAGTGGGGGTGGTCCGCAAATGGTTCAATTTCTGGCTTAGTGGTCCGCAGACTTCTACCGTTGGGAACCAGTGATATAGATTATCATTTTTAAATGATTCACTGCATAGTTCAATATAACACAATACAACTTCTTTATGAAATGATTGTAATGTAAATTTAAACAAAATTTATTTTTGACCCCCTGGTGACTCTGGTGAAGAGACCTTAAGATGAATGTCTTAGATTTGATTTCTGGCTAAGATTAAAAAAAATGTATGTTAAAACTTGCATTTCACTTCTTATAGCATTTCAATTTATTATATTGAACACTTATTAAGTGTTACTCGATTCAGTTAGTTCACAGTTCTCAAGTCCAGACTTTTTTCCAAGAATTCAACCCAAGTGTATTACTTGTAAATAAATTTAGAAAAAGTTTTCTAATATTTATCAGGGTTTCGTTCCTTTCTTATTCTCCAGACTTCTTTAGCTCTTTTTGACATTTTGTTTCTCCTTTCTTTGAAGAATTTTGATTCCCTAAATAATGATAATTTTTTAACCTCCTCAAGAATTTCTAACCCAAATAATTTGGAGCAGAATTTTGCTTTATCAGTGCATCAAAATCCTTGAATCCAAGTTTTTGCATTTCCTGATCTTGTTTGTAGTTGAAAGTTCTTTTGTTGAGATTACGCCAGTTATTGAAGATCAGTTTGTTTAATCTATGTTGTCCATTCTTTTCTTATGTGCTAAAAATCTGCATCTTCTTTTGAGTTCTGATTCCTCTTGGATTCAATGTGAGTGAAGAGTTCCTTGTTTGAAAGTAATTTTATTTCACCCATTTCCATGATATTTGGAGCATAAATTTTTCGAAGGATTTTCCTTTCTATTAATTCTTAAGTTCCAATTAGTCCTATTGGAGGTTGAAAGAAAACAGCCCTTGTAATTGCTTGAATAATTGTAGGATTATTGTTATTTCTGTAGTCAAATATACATAGATACTTAAACTGTTTTGTGAATTTTTATTTTCTTTCCATATTTAATTTTTAAGTATTTCGGCATCAATTTTTCTACTGACATGATTTCTGTTTTCTCAAAGTAAATTTTTAAGCCAACTTTTTGGCAAGTTTTTGTAGGGTTTCAGCTTAGATCTTAGATTCTTTTGAGATATTCGTTAATAAGGTAAGATCATCTGCAAAAGTTAAACAGTTTACCTTCATTTTTTCCAATCTTCTTGGTCTCCACAGTGTGATTTTGGTGTCTTTAAGGTTCCGAAATTTGTTCATAACTTTAACAAGGATGACATTAAAGAGGATTGGGGATAATCTGTCTCCTTGCTTTTAAGCTGTTGTTGTGTCAAAAGGTTGTGAGATTTAATTTTAGAGAAGATTCCAGTTATAGTTCAATCAACTAATTTTACTATTTTTTTGTCTACATCTATTTCATATTCTCTCAAAGTGCAAATTTATTTTGGAATCAATTACATTTTCTGAACTTCAAAGAAATTATCTTACATTTATAGTTAAAGTTTCATTTGCAGTTTTCCAGTTTCAATTGTATGTAACTATGTTACATACAACATCTAGTTGTATGTTGTTTACTATTATTCATTTTATATTATTCTTCTTCCGACATCCTAGGATTAGGTTCAGGACCGTTTCCGGTGTCATACTACCCACTGGTCACCCTAGATCATTCCAGGGATCCTGGGATTCCTGGATCCTTCCTTAGTCTGTAACCTTTTACCAGTCTAGGAATCCTGTGTGAATCCTACTTTCATGAGTTCTCAGCTTGACTTCTGGGTGCATTGTGGCATGTGAGTTGTCGTTATGCAGCAGGATGGGTTTTCGTTGTCTTAAAATAGAGACTTATCGACTAAGATATGTTAAGCCTGGTTGAAGAATTCCAGGGGCTTCTGGATAGGGATTGTGCAGCAAGTTAATGTCCTGCTCTTGTGAAGTTTTTGTTGCACTTGCAGTATCCAGCACAGTCTAGGAACCAGGACAGGAAATATTTATTTTATTATTTTTAAATAGATCGGAGTAGGTAGTATAATTATATTGACTATCTGTTAATTCTTTTTAATTCAATAATGGAATTTTATTACTTTTTAACATTTTTCTTATTTATTAGTGTAGTAACCCGCTGAGTTGGTCTAGCAGTAATGTTATCACTGCAGGTCAGCTGTTTAACAGCTTATTTTTGAAGATGAAGGTTCATTAGTAAAGGTACTTTTATACGAATTTGAATAATAGACATTGGTTATCAATGTACTTTGATGGTGGAGATGCAATTAACCATACTCCCTAAGAAATGGTCCAGCTGATTCTGTACAAGAGTACACCTCATTCGCACAACATACATCTTCATCTAATTAGGACATGAGGTTGCTTATGGTTCTTAATTGAACTGATTGAAATGTACACATACAACGATTAAAAAAGATTAATATACTTTCTATTTAATGTACTTTCTATTTCTACAAGTCATCATAGCTTCAAATAGTGGTGTTTTGAATAGTTAAGGTTGCATTATGTAAGTCAAATTTATGTTTTTGTCTTTCTGGAGCATGTTTCATGATCCAGTAATATGGTTTTCAATGTTTGGAAATGACGATTGAAACTTTTGATTCTTACTGAAGAAGAAAAATGTTGCATCAACTTTCTTTAAAATTTTTCCATCCCTAACTCAATCTAACACAGTTCACTGACAACTTCTTTTTCAGAAATTTATTTCTGTAGCTTTTTTTAGTCTTCTTTATCTAGAATAATTATTAGGTAATAGCCTGTATGTTATCTCTCATTGGAATTGATCTTTCCAATGTTTTATCAACCGACTTAAACTTCTTCTACCTTATAGTAAGTATTCATCGACCAAATGTGGAACTCTTATAATATCCATGATGATACCAACCCTCTCTGTACTACGAAATTCTGTTATTTAGAGCAGTGGTTCTCAACCTTTCAGGCACTGTGCCCCTCTTTAAACACCATCACTACTATAAGTGGTCAAAATAAGTAGTAGCCTACAATCGAAATATGAAAATGAAGCTGGTTAGGTTGGGTGCAGCTGGTTATTACATTAAACTTCAAATAATTTTATACATAATACATAACTCTATTTTGAACATGTATTATCACCATTAGTATAGCTACAGAATTTGATTAATTTTTTTAAATAAAAGAATTATAGAATTAAATACAAATTTATTTTAGGTCCAAATTTAATTTAGGCCAGGCCAGTCAGTAAGCTGGTAGAAAGTCGCTATTATTTGTTAAGTAACACCGGTTGGGAAAGCGACTTTGTAGGGTGACCAGCTGACAGCCATCCATGAACAAACTCTACTGGGGGTCCCTGTTCAAACTCATGCCTAATGCACTTCAAAAATACAGTAAAGCAGCAATCAAATTGGGTAGTTGTCAAAAATATACAGTTCCTGATAACACATAAAAGCTTAAAAAAAAATATTAGGTAATCTGTCCGAGATATTTATGCATGTCATATCAGTCAACGTTAATGATAAGGCTGGCATTGTTTGTCCTTGACAAGTTTTTGAATATTTAGTTGTAACTGTGACAAAGCACATCTCGAGATTTGCTCGATATTTTGGCTTTATGTACACTAATGTAGAAAATCCAGATTCATGGAGATACATATGTTGATGAAAACTGTACCAACAACTTTGCAGCTTCCAAAGCAACTTGTGGGTAAAAATGAAAATAACTTAACCAAAAATCTTCAACATTCATGTTTGCAAAGTCCGCATTAGCTAGAGCAAGGGTTCTCAACCTGGGAGGCGCGCCCCCCTAGGGGGGGGGCGTAGAAAATTTTTAAGGGAGGCGTCGTCATATTAGAATAGAAAAAAAGCTATGATTAACCCAGGTTAGTTCCTGTCTTTATATTTCAAACACCATTATTTTACTGTACAACACTCAATGTTATAGTTTGAAGATTTCGTAAACAATATTATTGGTTCTGTGATTTGACTGTATGTTCGAAAATGTATTGAAGGTAGTATTAAACATTTTGTAAAAAGTTATCAAATATTTAATTGTATTACCTGCAAGTCTAACTTTATCCCATCCCTAAACTCGCTATAGTTACAAATTGAAATTCTACAAAGTAGGCCTACTTGTGTTGACCATATAAGGGGGTAACAGTACAGAGGAGGCGTGACGAAAAGTCAGTCTACTAAGGGCGGCACAGAGTCTGAAAGGTTGAGAACCCCTGAGCTAGAGAATCACATTTTAGGTCAATTGCTTGTTGCTGAATGTGATCATTCAAATATAATATGTGATCATGAGAAAATATACACCTGACTACAAAACTGAGTAAATTATAGTTTTACTTTTTTATTTGTTTTTTATTACACTCATGCCTCCCTTGAAATTCTTCTATGCCCCCCAGGGGGACACGCCTCCCAGGTTTAGAACCACTGATTTAGAGAGTGAAGATTCAGTTCACTTCTAATGTCCATGTTTCTTCTTCTAACTTATCTGGTACAATCAGCCACTAACCTCATTCTCATCTTAACACTTTGTAACATGTGTATGCAGTGTAGTGAGCATCTTCGTTGCACTGTCATGCAGGCACATTGGAACTGAAAACCTTGTAAAATTTCAATACTGTATCTGGCTGTAAATCTGCTTTTAAACACTGACTATCTCTGCCATTTGCCAACATGCATGATTCCAAGAATTCCTGGATTTCTCCAGAGTAATCCCCCAGAAGAGACTTTTTTTTGTCATCAGTCTCTCGACTGGTTTGATGCAGTTCTCCAACCTTTCTATCTTGCGCAAGTCGTTTCATATCTACATACCTGTAACACCCTACATCTTTTGTTATTTGCTTTATATATTCTAATCTTTGCCTCCCTCTACAATTTACTCCATCAATGTTTGTAGTCAGTAAGCTCTTTTTTATTCCAAAAGCTTTTCTAGCTTGAGCTTTTCTGCTTTTGATATCACGTGTGCTTCTACCATCCTTTGTTATTTTACTCCCTAGATAGCAGAATTCCCCAACTTCCTGTATGTTTTCGTTGCCTACTTTTAAATTTCCCATCTCTTCTAAACCACTCTTGCTGCTACACAACACTTTCGTTTTGTTCTTATTAATTTTCATGAAGTAAACCTTTCTCAAGATCTCATCCACTCCATTTAAGGCATCCTCTAGTTCTTTCTTTCTTTGTATCGGCTAATACTACTATATCATCGGCAAATCTCAGCATTTTTATTGTTTCTCCAGAAGAGAATTAGAAAGAAGTATTGCTAAGGCAGACTTTGAAAAAACAATAAAATAAAATCTGAAAAATTGCTTGATTGGTGAAACTTTTTATAGTGTACAAGAATTTCTTTCTAAATTAATTGGTTAATAGAGTATTGGGTGAAATATAATTACAAGATTGTTCATTTGTAGAAATTCAGTAACAACTCTTCTACAAAATTAGACTTTTCTGAGCTATTTGAACTCTTCTTCTTCAAGCGATTGGCCGGTAGGTACACTCTCAACTGTATTTATCATACAATTTAATATATTTTTCAGAATTCAGTGAATAGGTTTTATAAATGACCCACCACTATTTTCTTTTGAGTTTTTTATTTTTATCGTAATTGCGTCCAGGAGACCCCGAGGGAGTTATGTCAAGAAGTTATAAGTAACACATAACACCTGAAATTCATATTTCAATCACACATTGGTCTAGTATTACAAGCTTACTCTTACTACAATAAGTGTGTCAGCTTCTAATATTTACAAAATACAGTAGTAGCCTACACAGTTTTGTTAGCATTCGCTTCAATGCTTTGGGTGTTTATTTATTTTCAGTTCATTTTCATTTTTATTTGTAGTATATAATATTATTTAGAAATAATTTTTTTTTTTTTAATTCATTTATTTAACATCGCATCAACTGTAACGGTCATTAACGACGACGTTGGGGTGTAACTTTTTTTTGTACGATGGAGGATGAAATGATTTTTTTTGTAACGTATGAAAATATGCCGTGCCTGAGTGGGATAACAAATTTTTGTACACTATAAAAAATGTCACCAATTAAGTAATTTTTCAGATTTTTTTATTTTATTTATTTATTTTTAAAAGTCTGTGTTAGCAACACTTCTTTATAATTCTCTTCTAGGGGAATATTTTGGAGAAAATATCCACACATCCTTGGAAGCATGCATGTTGGCAAATGGCAGAGCTAGCCAGTGTTGTCAAATCGAGTCTAACTTCCCGCTTAATAGGTTATTGTCATCCATCTTTCTATCATATTATTACAGTGCGACAGCAAAGAATAATTAAAGACAAAAAATCGTGAATACGAAAGTTTGAGAACCGCTGCTACAAAGAGAACGCAAGAATGTAAAATGATGTACGCATTTTTTCAGCACTACTTATAATTGGTTAAGCAGATATTTTGCCATCACAAAAGGACGCTCGTTGAAACTGTAAATTAAAGATATCCCTAACCTCTCAATTATTAAGTTTATATTGTGTTTATGATACGGTACTGTATTAAAACAAAGATACATAATGTTATGATTAACTGTCCATTTCCTGCAAGTGTTTTATTAATAACTTTGTTTTTATTAACACTGAAATTAAACACGTACGGTTTCATAACGTAACGTAGCTTTCTTGCACCGTGAACGCCGATAACTTGTCAATAAAATTACTGCAGTACTTTATTTATCTATCAATACCCTGTAATTTCAAGTAATACGTAAGTAAACGCAATTGTTTATCTTAAAATTACTTGCTTATCTATAACAAGTAGTTATAGCAATTATTAAAATTATCTATAGAGTAATAAAACCTCTTGACAAAGAAAAACATTTTTATACCTGACTCTGAATCATGTCGCGTTGTAAATTTTAGTTTTCATAAAAGTGTCAGTAATGATGGAAATTCGGATTGTAAATTTTGGTTTATGTTCTAAATATTTTTAGTGTTTATTTTATAGTTGTTGAAGTGTCAATACAGTTAAGTGGGAATTCAAATTAGGGTACGTAAACTGTATCCTGTTATATTAAGCTTATAAAATTTTAATGTAAGTAATATCAAAATTATTGTTGTATAAAATAAATGAGATTTTTTTTTTAATTGTAGTACATAGACTACAGGTACTATTTTCCAGTTGGACTACGTTATAGTTTATAATACATTCTTTAATTGGAAGATAAACAACGGATATTGCCAAATTTGCTTTATTTTTTCTTTACATTGCGTAGTAAAACAACGTGATGGTAACAACCCAAATTTGACGCAATCCCTGTTTAACTAGCAATTAGGCCCCACGCAGTACAAGCGTTATCATAAATGTTATTAATTTTTTAGTGTATTCTTAGTTGTATCCACTGAATGGATGGTAATTAACCTAGTCATCAGAGATATTTGTGGGTTATCGAAAGAAGGGATACTTTTTTTTAACTTTTAGGCCACATGGGGCCACTTAAAATCAATCTTTGGTGTTATATTTCTGAGGTGTTTTTCTTTTTGCCCAGTATCTTTTTATAATTTCAGTTCTTCCTTTTCTTTCTTCATCTGAATATAAACCTTGTTTCCTCTTTAAATTTAAATCTTGTGTTTTTATCGTTAAGCATTTTTATTGTTCCTGTTTTTTTTCTAAATTTTCGTTTATTTCTAATTTTTTTTTTTTGAAGCAAGTTTTGCAACCTTAGAGTCGCTTCTCGCATCCCTTCCGCCATCGCTCCCTATCTCTCCAGTCTCCCTCTCGTAATCCTCTACCTTCCATCTCCTGTCGAACATTGGTCATCCATATTTTCCTTAGCCTACCTCGCTTCTGATGCTGGTTTGGAGTCCATTCAAAGATTTTCAATGGTATTCTCTCCGTATTCATTCGACGAAGGTGGCCATACCATTTTACCTGATTCCTCCCAATGCGACCTAGTATTGTTTCTTTTGCCTGCATCTGCTCTCTTATTACTTCATTTCTTACTTTATCTAACAATGATAAGCCTGCGCATCTTCTCCAATACATCATTTCTGCAGCAAGCAATTTTGCAGCATGTCTGCGATCCATGACCCACACCTCAGATCCATACGTCAATATTGGTTCTATCATAGCTTGATATATGTTTGTTTTTGTCTTTCTTGTAAGTGTTTTGTTCCACAGAATTGGATGCAGTGCTCTGATAATGTTTTTTCCTTTCCCTATCTTCCTCAAAATATCTTCATTGTCCCTACCATCCTCATTTATTGTAACACCCAAGTAATTATATTGCCTCACCATCTTTATAGCACCAAAATCTGTCTGTATGTCCTGCCCCTTGCCTCCAATATTCAAATAATTTGTTTTATCCATGTTGACCTCAAGTCCCCACTCCTGAAAATCTCCTATCAGTTTGTTCAGCATATATGTCATATCCTGCTGGTCTTCTGCTAATACAACTTGATCATCTGCAAACAATATAGTATATATGGGCCCGTTTCCTGTTTGTATTCCCATAGGGCTACATTTCCTGATCCACTGTCTGAGAGCACTATTTAAGTAAATCTTGAACAGGGTTGGTGATAGACATGAACCTTGTTTAACGCCCTTATTTGGGAATATAGCAGCTGATTCTTGACTTCCAAATCCAATAATTGATTTATTGTTTTTATAAATTTCCTTTATAGCGTTTATGTAGACCGCATTTACACCAGAATCCCTCATAGCAGTCCATAATTTTTTACGCGGTACAGAATCGAATGCTTTTTTCAAGTCTATAAAGGTGGCATGGAGCTCCAAACCTCTTGCTAATCTTTTTTCTATCAACTGCTTCAATGTGAAAATATTGTCTACACAGGACCGTCCTGGTCTAAATCCACTCTGTTCTTCACTTTCTGTTAACTGTTCACTTTCTGTTCACTTTCTGTTATTTCTAATTCCTGCATATATTCTTGGTAGGGTTGCTAGTGTGATTTGCTTTTCAACTATTTGTCTTAAAATTCTTGTTTTCGGTGTTCTTAGTAATTTACCATAGTATGAAACACTCTTTTTTCTTATCATATCTGTTATTGGGTCAATATCTTTATAAACTTGGGTATTAGGTAGGCCTAATAGTACAAATATACCGTTTTCTGATGCTTTTTACCTATGCATGTCCTTAAAATTCGACGAGAAGGTATTAATATACGTTACTGAAAATTTCCGGACCCTGGAACTAGGTCTAACTTAAAAAAAAATAACAAAAACTAACTGAAAAAACAACTTCTTCTCAAGAAGGACGAACAAACTAGAAATTATGTAAGATTGCTTGCTCAGCGCCAGAAGACGGCAAATGCGCACCAACAAGAAGAAATCAAGCAAAGGCACGCTGTTTCTACACGTGATACAAAATCATCCACCCAAACATAATAATAATTTATGTAATTTTTTTACGAAAGAAAGTGTAATTGAAGGGGTTGGCAGAAGAAAGTGCTAATACACAAAATTTCCAGCATGATTTTTCTTAAATATTTTATAAAAATAAAAAGTACAACATGTTTTAAACAGGATACTATATTTACTATCTTAAGAACCTAGATTTACAGAAACTAACAAATGTTTAACAAAAATTCATAAACATGATTTGTAGATTTCAGTAAACTTTTAAAATTATGTTGAAGTGGGTTAGCGCTGTCTTCTCCCGACCCCTTCAATTTATCTAGGCCGCCTCCGTGGCGTAGTAGTTAGCGTGCTAGCTTGTTGAGCTGAAGGTCACGATTTCGATTCCGATCGGTTAGGGTCTGGAAATGTAAGGAACTATAGTTTGCGTCACATCAATGTAAGCCTCAACAACTAGCATTATTAATAGCTCCACTTCACCCCTCGCCTTCTAGCGTAAACAATCGTACCTTTCAGCGTAAACAATCGTAAGCCTTGCTAATTTTATATGCTAGTCAAATATTACTCATCCTTGCGTTATATTGAATTGTTATCTGTTCGTGTAGGTTATTTTACACTTTAATGTATATACGTTCCAATCTGTTTAATTTATGTCAGTAAGCAACCCCATGACCCAATGAGATGAGAATGAAATGTATGACGTGTAAATGACGAGTAGTCTTATACAGATTCAGGCCGACTATTCCTGAAACAGTATGGTTAATTTAACCCCAATCATCGAAGTTCACCGATAACAACTGTACAGTACCAGGTATTCAGATCCGTGTAAAAGTAACTACCATTACTAGGATTTGAATCACGGAACCTTCATCTACGAAAATCAGCTGTTAAACAGCTGATTCGTGGGTACTTTATCGCTAGACCAACCTGGTGGCTTTCGTGTAAATAATATAATATTTTTATTAGTTAATTGTCATTTTTATTGTAAATTATGTTACTTTTATAGTTACTTCGGTCAAGCTACAATAGTAGGCTTTCTACGTAATTTAACAATTTTATTGAAACCCGTTACAATGAATACCGTCGTTGAATTCCCCATAACAGGCATTTGCGGTGTTGAATTATGTGTTTTAAGAAATTGAAGCGGCGCTTAAAAGAAATTGAAGCCGGGCATAATGTTACGGTTATTGATGCAACTTTAAAATATAAAAACTAAACTTATTTTAGGTGTTTTCTTAAAATAATAACAAAGCGTTGAGTAAAAATTGGCATATTAAATAATTTAATAGTTAAATACAAATACATAGTCATGTATTACATACATACATGTCAAATCCTAATACATAGTTATTACTTTTGTACATGAAGTAATAATTTTTTGTATTGGCTTATTAAATAATTTAATAGTTAAATACAAATACATAGTCATGTATTACATACACACATGTCAAATCCTAATACATAGTTATTACTTTTGTACATGAAGTAATAATTTTTTTTTGTATTGTTTTAAGGAAAATGAAGATTCAATCAGGAATAATATTGAAAGTGTTACACGATGGCATTCCTCTGGATTTTGATCTAGGTAAGTTCGTATTCACATTAAATTTATTACTTATAATATTTTAAACGGTGATCTGTTAAGTGACCTCGCATATTTGGGAATCCTAAGTTAGACTACCTCTTGGTTCGAGTAGGTGGGGAAGGAATGTGTTGACATTGTAACAGGAAGAAACTATGTATAATCTGGACAAAGGTATGTCGTAATACCGTCTACATAATGGGTTCATACACAGAATACATTAGATCATAACTAAATTATGAAAACTTTTTTAAACGATTACCAATGGTCAGCTGGAAATTTGTAAATTTAGGAGGTCGTAATTATGAGTAGTCATATCCGAATAAAAAAATTCCTATGAACTTTAACTATAAACTATAATTTCCTGTAACCTTAATGTATATTCACACATATCGTGAAGTGCATACTGAGGCTGTAATCTTAAAAAAATCCATCTTTTACCGATTTTAGATGAAAATAATATAAAGTCCAGCCTCTTTTAGTTTGCGCCTAATGTAAACAAATAATGACGTCACTGAGCATGCGCATTATATCAAAATGTGTACACGCTGATTAAAAAGTAACAACAAAATACTTTCAAAAGTATTTAAATACTAAATACTTTTAAAAGTATTTTTCTAAATGAAATTGTTAGGCCTACATCATATCATCACTGATGTTTTTAGTACTTTAAGTACTTATAATTTAAAAAATAGTTAACTTAACAGGAATACGAGATCCGTAAAGTCGTAGACTCTAGCGTGCACCCTGTAGTAGGTGGCTTTTGTTTTTTGACAGTAGGAGCAAACTAAGAACGGCTGAACTGTTCATAAAATCACTAATTTACACTAAACTAAGCGTTGTACAAAAATAAATCTTGAAATAAAAGTTTTAGGTTTTTAAATGTTCAACAAGTTAACTATTTACGCTTTTGCCCTAGAATCCATATTAAGGCCGTAATCTTAAAAAAAACAATTTTTTCCTATGTGAGCACAGGCCTCCAAGAATTTCAGCAAACATGGCGTTTACCCTATCTTGTAGAGCATAAAAAACTAGTAAATCAGGGAGGAGCCGTTCTTGAGAAAACCGTAAAGTCAAAAATTGTATGACTTAACTACTACTTCCGGTTGACCGATTTTGATGAAAATTTCCGTGTCAGGTCCCGTAGTGGTACCTAACTTAAGTTTCAATGTCGTACGCCATTCCGTTCTTGAGATATTTTGTTCACACACAGACACAAACCAGTCGCTAAAAACATGTTTTTGAGTTTAGGGGGCCTGAAAACGTGTATATTCGGTGAAAACTCAATTTCGAAAAATAAACAAAAACAATATGTACTTTCCTTCCCTATTTATTCATACAGGGCAAGAGAAAGTAAAAATTACTTAATGTTACTGCTTACTTCTCAGTTTTCTCGTTGAGGACCCGACACGAACATTTTCATCAAAATCGGTCAACCGGAAGTAGTAGTTTATTCGTGTCATTTTCACTTTTTGCAATGTTCTCAAAAACGCCTCCTACGATTTTTTTAAAAATCACCTCATTTACTACATTTTTTATGCTCTACTAGATAGGGTAGGCGCCATGTCTGCTGAAATTCTATGGAAGGCTGTGCTCTCGTAGAAAAAAATGTTTTTTTTTTAAGATTGCGGCCTTAATATGCATTTTAGCGCAAAATGTATATAATAAACGTTGAAGAGAATTTAAAAAACCTACAACTTTTATTTCAAACATTTTATTGTATAACGCTTAGTTTAGAGGTAATTAGTGATTATTTGTTTTTTTTTTCATGAAAATCTGTAAAAAAATGGATTTTTTAAGATTTCGGCCGTAGTATGCATCGTTTTTCTCGTTTATTTAAGCGGAACAAACGTAGAGCAATCAATTCCAAAAGGCTTTTTTTTAATTTTTGTGTTGGGGGGCCAACTTCTCAGACGTTACTGTAACTGCTGTAGGCCTACACATTGATATCTACATTTAAGAAACTCAATTTATTAACTGGTTTTGTAACTCATCACACTGTAAAAATACTTTAAATAACTAATATTGTACATTAACATTTGCGTGTACAATATTTATGTACTGTTCTATAGTAGACTACAGTATATAAATATTGTACACGCAAACGGATCAATACCGTTTTCCCACAATTTATACATTGTAGGAAAACGGTATTCATCCGGTATTTTTTTAATTTTTTTTAAAAATGATACATTATGAAGTACAATTAAGAAATTGATCCGGGTAACCAAGGTTCCGGTTAAGCGGGGTCCGGTTATCGGGGGGTTGACTGTAATCGGAGCATGTCATAATAACTGGGAAATTTTGTAAGAATATATGTATGTTTATGATGTACATTTTTGTTACAAATGTGTTTTTAGTAATGCACAGAAAAAATGTGCGGAGAAAATATATTTTGATTACATAAAAGTATAAATTGTTTAAATTACTTCATATAAAGAAAACACTTTGATTGGATTTTATTTTGTACCATGTAGTTTTATTTTTGAGTAGTAGTTTTTTGAGTATGTAGTTTAATTTTATTTTTTGAGTATGTAGTTTTTGAGGATAGGCCTACAGCATGAAGATCAGTCAATAATGTTGTGGTTGTTTAGGTCATCAGCCAAAAGGCTGGTTTGAACCTGTAGAGGTTTTACTAAGTAAAACGAGGAGTGAGGTGGTTTACCGTTGCCTTCCTCACTGAATGGAAAAGTACGCTTATCAGCATGCCGGGCCCTCTGAAAAACACATATTTTCCACTCTGCTAACGACACCTTCACTTCATTCACCACAGGGTCTGGCTGTATAATGAAATTCATTACTTTCAGAGGAGATAACTCTGATTAGTGTCTTTTGCACCTCTACCTCTTCTGTTCTTAAATGATTCAGTCATTTAATTGGCTGACCATGTGATAAGAAACAGAACTATTTATTTTAGCCAATAATAACGAGGATCAGTCAATAATAACTAGGATTAGTCAATAATAACGAGGAAAATATAATTGGATCTACTGGTAAAAGATTGACGAAAAGCTAGGGCAGCTTACTATACCATATATTAGCTAGTAATTAAAATAATTAAAAAAATTACATGCGTGTCTTAATTGTTGCAAGCAATTACAGCGTTATATAAAATAATTAAATACAGTGTGGAATAAATAAACGCGCAATTTAAAAATCATTATATTTTTGTAGTGGGAACACGTGATTTTATTTTTTATGGGAAATGGAAGGGATGGAAACAGACGTGTTCAAACAAGTCTGCGTTTAGCTGACTATTGTGGTGGGAGTTGTTTACGGTAGGAGATAAAAATTTATTGTTATTAAGTCAAACCAAATGTTCCGCTTATCTACACGTAACATCCGAGGAACCGGTTATTTTTTAACTCGGGAACATTATAAAAATAAATCACGGTCGGTATCCTTCTGTAAAACAATTAAAAACAAAAATAAAATAAAAACTGTAATCCGACGCCGATGTTCAGAAATTTTATATTAACCATTATTTTGTCGTTGAGTAGGCTCTTAGTGAATTTAAGAATTGCGTTCCCGTGGCGGGGGGGGGGTATAAATAAAACTACGTCTAAAGATAAATAATACAGTTGTTATGTCACGGCGGTGGCCCCAAAGTACTTGGCGGTGTTACATCCTTTGATAACACTACAGAATATTGCTTTGGAGTGTTGTAAGAAAATAAATATGAAATTAATGTTCTGGTTTTATGAGTAATTAACCAAAAAAAAATTAAGGTATCCATCGGAACAGCGTTCTGAAAAATTCCAAGTAGTAGTACAGTTAAACCTCTCTAAAGCGACCACCACAATTTTAAGGGTAAATTGGTTTATTTGAAGGTTGGTCGTTTAAAAGGAGTTAATAGAAATGTTGGCGATTTTTTTTTATTAAGTATTGTAGTTCTACGTTATGAATAATGCGGTTAAAGGGCCTTTTTACCTTTTTTTAACCTTATTCACAACCAAAAAGTGTTCAGTGCGCGCCTTCTTCATTTCAAAATTTCGAATTCATATACAAACACATTGAAATAAAATTTTTCAACCCTATAGAAAAAATCGGGAAGAGTTAAAAAACACCATCATCATAAAAAGGGCGTGTAATAATTTCCAAATCTAAATTACAGCAATTACAGCGTTAATTACATAAAATAATTAAATAAGGAGGTCTACGTTTTATGTAGACCTCCTTAACTGGTGCCCATCTACAGTATTGAAAATTTGCTAAACCTTGTGGTTGTAAAATTTATGGTCGCCCGAAAACGAAAATACCTTTTTACCCGGCGTTCGTTGGTCGGAGTGAGAGGTGGTCGTTTAATAGGGGTATAGAATACATTAGTCTTATGAGTAATAAAATCGGTTCCGCAAATATTCTGTCGGAGAGAGTGGTGGTCGAAGTTTAACTGTATATCTTAATGTAATACCCGCAAGGGGGGCTCTTATTCATGTCTATAAAGGGTTGCCAGATCTGTCCGAAAAAACAGGACTGCGTGAATGTGTTTTGTTTATTTCTAATGTTATGTTATATTAGGTATGCATTGGCAAGAGAAAGTCGTGTGAGTGTTTCACACCGGATTTTAATTTTAAGGAGTTAAAGTTTATTAAAAGTATTCTTATTAATTCCGGAGTAATATTTTTTTATTATTTCAATAAGAATCTATCTGTCAGGTGTGTCTAAATATATTGGTCTGTTTACGGTAGGCACTAGGCAGGCCTATAATATATTGTAACACAATACAGTGCCCGATCACATTAGTAAGGCTAGACCAATTATTAATACTGTTGATGTTTGCCCTTGAAACCTGCAGTTTGGTTTTAATATAAGATGAAAATATACAAGGTAATTCATGTTATTTAGTAAACATATTGTAAGGACAATTAAATTTTTATATTGGTATTTTAAATATTAATCCACACGTACTAACTCCTTTTATGATTGATAAACAATTCAGAAGGCATAGAAATTTACCTTTGCTTATAATAATATAAGCAATTATAAGAGGTTAGGGAGAATAACAATAGCATGCCTTGCTGGAAGAAAAAAAAACAGGTTCTAAAGTCTTATAGTGGAGAAAGTATAGGAAGGGAACGATGACTCATGCTACCTCTCTCCACCCGCTCTAAACTTTATACACATACGCGCTTACACAAGCACACCTGTGGCGACGTCGACGGTCATGGCCAGCCAACAGATTACTACTACACATAACCTGAAAATTCATCAAAATCATTAAACCTTTTCCTTCCCCTGTTCTAAGTTTTATAAAAAAGAAACTACCTAATTTTTTGTGCGTTAATAACACTATCTTTTCTTACCTGTTTTTATTTCAACAAAAATGAGTGTCACAAAAATATTGTTAAACTATTTATTTATACCTGCTTTACTTTCTGTATTATAATGATTCATCCTTATGTAATATTTTGCTACTTCGTTTTGCTCTGTCAATACATGCCAAGGCACAAAGAAGTGATTACTGACCCTTTTTGTGGGGAATTCGGTAATGTGGGGTGAAAGGCCGATCCCCAAAAATAACCGTATCTCTCTATTATTGAACCTATACATAAAAGAAATCAAAGTTCAATTTTCTTCACATTATGACAATTTTTATAGAAGTCTTTTCATAAAAATAAAAATAAAATTTTTAACGTTAAAACCGCACGAACTTTCTTTCGAATTTACAAAATAGATATAATTTTTTTATCAGTCCCTCGACGGTTTGATGCAGTTCTCCAAGCTGTTCTATCATGCGCAAGTCGTTTCATATCTATATTCCTGCAACATCCTACATATTTTATAATTTGCTTTAAATATGCTAACCTTTGCCTCCTTGTACAATTTACTCCCTCATTATTACCCTCCATTATTGATAGAAAAATACCTGGATATCTTACGTAAGATATACCCCACTAACCTTCCCCTGTTCTAAGTTTTATAAAAAAGAAACTACCTAATTTTTTTTGCGTTAATCCCTAATCGTTAATCCCTAATTTTGTGCGTTTTGTGTGTTAATCGTTTGATTGTTATTTTATCCCTTCTTCTGGTAAGATGTTTCCATATACTTCTTTCATCCATTCGTCTAAGAACCTCTTAATATATTTATTTTGTCCACCCACCTAATCTTTAACATTTTCCTACAACACCACATTTTAAAAGGTTCTACAGCCCCTATTACCCACGTTTCACTCTCGTATAATTCTACACTCCAAACATAGTGTTTTAAGAATTGTTTTCTAATCTGTAAATCAATGTTTGTATTCAGTAAGTTGTATTTCATTTCAAAGGCGCTTCTAGCTTGAGCAATCCTGCTTTTGATAGCACTTGTACTTCTACCTTCCTTTGTTACTTTACTCCCTAGATAGTAGAATTCCCCAACTTCCTGAATGTTTTCGTAGCCTACTTTTAAATTTCCCATCTCATATTTTAATATTATTCCATAAACGATATTGATATTTTATTAGGCTAAAAGTAACTGTAAATTTAAAGTTAGCCTAATGAAAATCGATGATGGATTTATAAGTTGTAAATTAATTCATACTGTCGCATCAACATCGTGGTCATTAGCGACTACTGTGGATTATAGAACGGTAGTTTTTCTTCTTCTTCTTCTTCTTCTTCTTCTTCTTCTTCTTCTTCTTCTTACTATCAAGGAAGGATTAGGCATAAGCCTGTTCCGAACTCAAACCATCCTGCACATCTACAGAAACACGAGACATTCCAACCCGTGCATTTCGATTACTGCCATCTTCTTCGAGGTCTTCCCACCTCCCTTCTTCCAACTGGAACATATTCTGTCACTTTTAGAGGTATTCTCTCTTCTGGCATCCGTTCCAAATGTTGCCGCCATTGATTCCGGTACTCCTCCACTTTTTCATTCAAGCTAAATACACCCAACTCGGATCTAATTTCTTCGTTACGTAATAGATCCAGCCTCGAGCAGCCCTTCACCCTTCTAAAACCTCATTTAAACTGCTTGGATCCTACATTCTTGGCGTTACGGTAGTTTTTTAATTATGATAATTTCCAAACTCCAGCCGGGAAGCGAACCCGGAATTTTCCGCCTTGTGAGCTAACTCGGTAATCACTAAATCATGAAGGCGGTCTGTAAACATTTTACAGATACCTGTCATGATGCTTTGATATCTGTTTTGAATCTGTGTCCGTTTTCTCATGACTGCGTTCTTCATGCGAATATAGTTGAAAGAAATAACAATCGATAGTTGCAATATTAAAGTATTGAATGGACTCAATTACCAATTTGATTTACGGTACGATTTATTGAGAAGAGGTGGTAATATTTTTTCTAGAAAATTATTTCAATCAATGTCCGATTAGCTGCCGATAGCGATTACTGAATTCCTATTGTAGACAAACAATGAAGAAATCAGGGTATTAAGGAAGATTAAATTTATCAGAACTTACGTTTATTGTATATCAGTATTTAATTTCCTATCTTAAAAATACTCAAAGTAATGTGAACAATAACATTCTTACCATACATAGCCTGTAACAATTTCCTTGTTCAATTATTAACTCGTTTATTTATCACATTTAAATAGATAAAATTGTTTTATATTTAATTATGTAATATTTAAATTTCAAGAAATTTGATTAGCTACTAGACCTTCTGTTTTGAATCATTTAACTATTATTTTTGATCATGTTTTTTCCTCATTTGGCCGGCCTTGGTGTGGTGGTCAGCGCAACTGGCTTCTATGCTCGTGTCCCGGGTTTGATTACTGGTCATGTCTGGCAATTTTTGCACCACTTATTTTTATCTATCGTCCAGAAGGTTGACATCCGATTGCTTTAACAGTTGGAAGATTAGATCTTTCTGAGTAAAAAAGGCTAAATGATATGTTGTTTAGGTCATCAGCCAAAAGACTGGTTGGAACCTTAAGAGGTTTTACTACGTAAAACGAGGAGTGAGATGGTTTACTATTACCTTCCTCACTGAGTTGATAAGTATGCTTATCAGCATACCAGGGCGTCTAATAAGCATATATATTCCACCCTACAAATAACACCTTCACTTCATTCACCACGGCGTCTGGCTGTGTAATGAAATTCATTACTTTTAGAGGAGATAACTCTGACTAGTGGCTTTTACACCTCTTTATCATCTATTCTTGAATACTTCAGTCATTTAATTGGCTATGTGATAAGAAACAGAACTATTTTTTGTAGCCCTGGAACTAACAGATTGAGTGCAAATAATTTAATACTTCACCTGTTACGGATAACGATATGACATGGAATTTTGATTGGTGAAATGAAGCAATCTTATATTTTATTTGTTCGGTCGTTTGGGAGAGTTAGTTCTTTTATCTGTCTGTTATTTTATAAAATACTCGTACAATATTATTATGTATTTAGATATATTTCTCTCAAATATCAGGTACGGTACAGTACCGCTATACAATATGACATCATTCTTTACTCTTTCATTTTTTCAAAATATTAAGAGGAAAAGTTAAGAGAAAAATCATTCACGAGAGAACAGCCTCCCCAAGAATATGCGAAATATAAGAGAATATGAGAAAGGTGAGAAAGGATCGATCGATGAAAGAAAGTATTTTCGGCATTAATGAAGAAAAAAATAGGAAGAAATAAAACAGCTTCAGCCGGCCGCATTGGCGCAGTTGGTAACGTGCTCGCCTTTCATCATGCGGTCCTGGGTTCGAATCCCACTCAGGCACGGCATATTTTCATACGTTACAAAAAATCATTTCATCCTCATTACACACAATTACACCCCAACGTCGTCGCTAATGACCCTGTAGTTGATGCGACGTTAAATAAATAAATAAAAAAACCAGCTTCAAAACAAAAACTCGAACAACAAAATTACAGGAGTAACTTATGAATGTTCATCATTGTCTAAGTTGTCTGAAACGAAAAATAATAAAGAACTAACCCTATAAAATAAAGTATGTGTTCAATAGTCAAACTTTTGCAAATACCGTTATAATTCCAAATTAATATAAATAAGTCATAGGCTATTTTACAAATCTTTGTTCTTAGTAACACAAAAGGTATTTCAGGTAAGAAAACCAAAACGAAAAACTTTATCGGCCAGTTCTTAAAAGGGGGGCTGATGTATATGGTAGGACAGGTTGTAAACATCCTTTCAACAAAAAGTTGTTTTTGGATTCAGTGAGTTCAATACCATACAAAGGCAGAATGAGCCAAGGAATGAGCAGGTATCCAAAGAAAAAAAGGTAGAAACGACCCCATTACAATAATAATAATAAGAAAGGAAGGAAGAATAGAAGTTTTCCCTCGCTTGAAGATTCTCTCTCTCCCTCTAGTCCTATTCTGTCTTCCTTTGTATCAAAACACCTGACTCATACTAACAGGTTTTACTGCATGTTTTAGTATTGACTATTGTTTAAACCTCTCTAATATACTTAACTAAACTGTAAATTTGGATTACAAATATCTTTAAAATTTTATCTGAGAACTCACAAGTAGGAATTATTTATAATGCATAAATGTACAACTAGCAATACAAACGAATTCCAGGTGTCAACTGAAGCGCGTATTGTTTTTTGTGATCTCAAGGTCATTTTATGCCGTATTGCAGTTGAAAGAGGGCGGTAATATTATCGGTATCTATTCCCGTCATCTACTTCATTCTAATTCAAGAATATTTTCTAAATAGGCCACAGTCAAACTATTTTTGTAACCAGTGAACTTTGAATTAGAAAATGATATTTTTAATGGGTGGTTTTTAAGTTTCTACCTTATCTTCTTCTAATAAAATTTACATCACATGCAAATCTTCAGTAGTCAGATTCAACATTTTGACGCTAATAAACGAATCTTACCACTGTTCACGCTACGTTATTACTGAACTCTTAGGCTTCCAGTGCCGGTTATTGTCTGATGACGTGAATAACAACTCAGATATCGTGTACAGAACTAAAATTCTGCTTTTTGTATTCCAACCCCAATGTAAGAGGGGATGGCTCGAACTTTGTTCTTCAAAATACAGTCAGCCTATCTATATTTAAGAATTGGTCGAAGTCTATAAATACGTTCACTAAAATGTATTAATACTGAACTTCAGACCTTTTGTTTGTTGAATAGGTTCAAACAATTAACCCAGCCGGTCATTTTGCCTTATTTTTCAACTAGCAACCCAACAAAGATGGACTGTGGATTCTACTTAACCATAAATTTAACATTACTACATTGTTATAAATTTATATTGTTGTCGTTATTGATTCAGTTTAAGATATTTAACTGAAGATTTATACAGTCTAAAGATCTTGTAGTTAGTAATTGAGAATCCGTTACTGAGATTTCAAAACTTCTAATTGACTATAGTCCGGTTCACGAAAGAAAACACCTATCTTTTAACAGCAATATCTTTTGAACCGTTTTATGTAAAAACAATTACAATACATCAAATTAAAGCTTTTTTTATTGCTGGTTACAAGATACACATTAACATTTTCGGAACCCACCGGGTTGGTCTAGAGGTAAAGTCGTCGCCAAAATCAGCTGTTTAACAGCTGATATTTGGAGACGAAGGTTCCGGGTCCAAATCCTAAAAAAGGCAGTTACTTTTATACGGATTTGAATACCAGACAGTGGTTACCGGTGTACTTTCATGGTTGGGGTTTAATTAACCATACGCTCTCAGGAATAGTCGACCTGAGTCTGCACAAGACTACACCTCATTTACATGTCATACATATCATCCTCATTTCATTGGATCATGGGGTTGCTTATTGTTCTGAATTGAACAGATTGTAACGTACACATATAAGGAATTAAAAAAAAAACAGTCACACCCCAACGTCGTCGCTAATGATCTTGTAGTTGATGCGACGTTAAATAATAATTAAAAAAAAAACATTTTCGGAAAGTAAAAGTGTATTAAATATAACGAATGAAGCATAAACATTACCCTGTTCTTAACCACTTTTCTAGTATATACCCAACTTCAAGGTACTAATTCTTTGTTCACGCGTACTTTAAAATGTACAGTGCTAAAAAAAATTACACGTATGTTAATTTAATCCTGTAATCAACTATATAACAAGCTTTAATTTGATGTATTGTAATTGTTTTTACATACAACGGTTCAAAAGATATTGTTGTTTAAATACAGGTGTTTTCTTTCGTGAATCGGACTATAATATCTTAGATGTAGGCCTACAGTATTTATAAACCCTCATACAAGAGTGAGAGAGAAAGAGAGAGAGAGAGAGAGAGAGAGAGAGAGAGAGAGAGAGAGAGAGAGAGAGAGAGAGAGGATAAAATTGTTCTGTGCCTTGAACAAGCTGTACCAAAATATTCACGGGATGTAGAAAGAAGATATTAATGAATGTAAATTCTAAATTTTGTAAAGAATTCATATTTAACTGTAAAAATGTACTAGTAGGTTATAATAATAATTTTTACATTGGCAAGAAAAAGTCGTGTGTGTTTCACATCAGATTTTGGTACGGTAAATTCTCACGAGTAGTCGTGGAATAAACTTTAAATTTGAATAACAAACATCAGTGATTACATCATACCTATTCTACGACAAGTTGATTTTTTAATCGTACGAGGGAGTTTTATAATTCGTTTTCTCGTATATACGAGAAAATGTAAAAAATTTACTCGTAATGTAAAAAATATTAGGTGGGTGGACAAAATAAGTCATTTGGAGGTTCTTAAACGAGTGGATGAAAAAACAAGTATATGGTAACATGTTACCAGAAGAAGGGATAGGCTAATGGGGCATATCTTAAGACATCTATATACTGGTCATCAATAATGGAGAGTAATATTAAGGGAGTGAATAAGGGGGAGGCAAAGGTTAGAATATACAAAGTAAATTACAAAAGATGTAGGGTGTTACAGGTATGTAGATATGAAACGACTTGCGCAAGAGCTTGGAGAACTGCATCAAACCAGTCGAGAGACATGACAAAAACAAATTGTACAACTGGGATCTTAATTCTGTCGTTTAGGTCATCAGCCGAAAGGCTGGTTTGAAACTCTAGAGGCTTTACTAAGTAAAACGAGGAGAGAGTTGGTTTACCATGCCTTCCTCACTGAGTGGAAAATTATTCTTATTAGCATACCAGGCCCTCTGAAAAGTATCTACTTTCCACCCTGCAAATGACACTTTTAATTCATTACCAAAAGGTCTGGGTTTATAATGAAATTCATTACTCTCAGAGGAGATAACTCTGACTAGTGTATTTTACACCTAAATCTCTTCTGTCCTTAAATCCTTCAGTCATATAATTGGCTGACCATGTGATAAGAAACAGAACTATTTTTGGTAGAACTAGCAGATAGAGAGCAAATAATTTAACACTCCATCTGTTATGGACAAATCTTACTTCTATGATTCCTATAATCTACCGGGTTGATCTAGAGGTAAAGTCGTTGCCACAAGTCAGCTGTTTAACAACTGATTTTCGGAGAAGTAGATTCCTGGTTTAAATCCTAGTAAAGGTAGTTACTTTTATACTGGATTTTAATACTTGACAGTGGTTACTGATGTACTTTGTTGGTTGGGGTTCAATTAACCATACTCTCTTAAGAATGGTCGGCCTTAGTCTGTACAAGACATCATACATAAAATCATCTCATTGAGTCATGGGGTTGCTTATTGTTCTTAAATTGAACAGATTGCAAAGTACACACATTCGGGTAAAAAAGTGATTTCTATTTGTAACAATGAACAAATTAATGAATTAGTAAAACATTTAAGATTATTTTTGTGGTTAAGGGAGGAGTTTACTCAAAAAAAATTTTTTTTTATTCTCTTTAGATAAGTAATCTGTTAGTTTTGCAAGTGAATAAACATTAAATTTTTTCATGTAAAAATGTTAATTTTTTTCAAGGGGTGAAAGGGGGAAAATCATATCTTCGTTATTTGCATATAACTTAGTTAATTTTAGAGGTATGTACCTGGTTTTAATGTCAAAATAATCAGAAAATTATACTCTTTTTTTTAAAGTTCCATTTATACATTTAACTTTTAATTTAATTATTTTTTTTAAATATTTTCCCCCAAAAATACAGATAAGGCATTATTTTTTAATTTTTTTAAAAACTCCTATAATGAGTTTCAACATGGGCAACCTAAAAATAAAAGAGCAATAAATCTGAATACAGTGGAAAAAAATCATCAAGATAGCATTATATAAGATAGCATATATATAAAGAAATTTATAAGGATTTTATCATGAAGAAAACCTGAAATACTAAATGCCAAGAAAATTGAATGTAAAGTTTCACTTACAATTACACTTACATTTACACCGATTATGTAAAAAATGTTTTACAAATTTCTAGTTATCATCGTACATAAAAACAAAATATACAGCTGGATTAAGAAAATTTGAACTGAAGTTTTATAATCAACAAAAAATATTTTTTTGATTATTTTTTAATTTTTAGTGATAAAACTGGGTAGACTCCCCCTTAAGATTATAGCATGATTAAATATTGAATACTAAGAATGTCGCAACTTTAGTTAGGTATTGCTCGATCTGGAATTGTTTGTAGAAAGTAATTCTATCATTCTACAACAAAGAGAAGTGAAGACGAAGTACCGTTATTTAAGGTTATGAATTTAAATTAACGTATTAACACATTGTAATGAATAGCCTTCATTCTAAAATTTACGTCAGCGTTACTAACTCACTTACCTAAAATACAAATTAGGTACTTAAACTTATTACTATTTACTTTCTCTTGCCTATATGAATATATAGGTAGGAAGTATTGTTTTCATGTCGATTTTTCAAAATTGAGTTTTCACTGGATATACACGTTTTCAGACCCCTGAACCCAAAAATCATGTTTTTAGTGATTGGTCTGTGTGTGTGTGTCTGTGAACAAAATATCTCAAGAACGAAACATCATACGAAGTTTAAACTTAAAACTTAAGTCAGGTACTTCTTCCGGACCCGACACGAACATTTTCATCAAAATCGGTCAACCGGAAGTACCTAGTACTGTAGTTTATTCGTGTCATTTTTCACTCTTTTGCAATTTCCTCAAAAACGGCTCGTACGATTCTTTTTAAAAATCACCTCATTTAGTACATTTTGTATACTCTATCAGGCAGGGTAGGCGCCATGTCTGCTGAAATTCTTGGGAGGCTGTGCTCTCGTAGAAAAAATGGTTCTTTTAAGATTGCGGCTTTAATATAAATTTTAGCGCAAAAATGTATATAATAAAAGTTGTAGAAAATTTAAAATCCTACAACTTTTATTTCAAACATTTTTTTGTATAACGCTTATTTTAGCGGTAATTAGTGATTTTCTGTTTTTTTTTTCACGGAAACGTAAAATAAAATCGATTTTTTTAAAGATTTCAGCCTCAGTAGGCTATGCACTTTACGACAAAAGGGTATGTAATTAAATTTATAGGAAATTAAAAGATCTACAACTTTTATTTAAAGCATTTTTCTCTGCAGAGCCTAGTTTAGCGTGAAAGAGTGATTTTCCGTATTTTTAAGCCAAACTGAGGTTGATTTTCATTTTGCGTTTTTTTACTCATTATTAAAATTAGGTTATGTATATTGAGGTTAGTTTTTTGTTTATTTTTAATGTTGTATTACTTATTGTTAATTATTTGCATTAGCAAGAGAAAGTCGTGTGAGTGTTTCACACCAGATTTTTTTTATGTTCTTTTGAGTGTCATAAGCTGTCCGAACATATTGTAGGTTTAGGGTGAAGTGAAATTACCGGCTGGTCTAAGAATTATAAACATGAAGTATTGCTGGAAGATTAACGGGAAATTTAATTATTTTAATTTTTTGTTTCTACGTCAGACTGTTATGCGCATTAAAGCTAAAGGAAATATTGAAGGATGAAAATGAGTGAACAAAATGACCAATAATGACCTAACTGAGATTCGAATCCAGGACCCGTGCTATAGAAATCCAGTTGCGCTGACCACACACCAATCGAGAGAGTTTAAGCGGTTTCCTGTACCTTTTATTGTAATATTTAAAGGTTCTTTGTAGGTCGTATCAAGTAAATATTATTGTAAATTTTCTATGAATGAAAGAGAGAAGTGAGTCAAGTGTTAGTGAACATCCGAAAGGGCAAATGGCAGAGGGAAAATGTCACGTGACTAAGAAGGGAGAAAAGTTATCGATTCAAAATTGTATACCGCTTAACTATGTAGTAACACACCAAGCAAGTACAATCGCGTGGGTGTTACGTTCGGCCGGGTGGATTCACGTTTTGGGTGTTGGTTCAATAAATGACGAGACTTCACGGCGGCACAACTTTAGGGTGCGTAAAATTATTGCGTGAGACGTCTCTACGCAATAACTTCTATGGATTGTTAGAGGAAATGTAAATAAAATTATGAAGACGAGGAATACAAAGGATCACAGCTTATAACCTTTTAATATAGAGATTACTTCATTTTTCTTTCTCCCGTAATTTAACTTCAAAATTCCTTACATGGAATTTTGCTCTCTTATACACTGCACACAATAAATTACGACGAAGTTGGGAAAAAATTTCGACTCATGATATTTACATAATTTTCAAATTTCATTACCCCCTGAAGCCAAAAAAGTAGTTTTTTTAATGATGTGAATCTGTACGTATTTATACATAGGTTATTCATTCTCGAGACTTAACTACAAGTCTTGCGATACTGAAACTTGAAAACTATGATTTCCTCAACAATTCCTCAAGGGGTTTTCTTATCCTCTCCGGTAAAATTAAGAAATTTTTTTCACTAAAAAGATATTTTAGCGACAAAATTTTAGTCAAATTACAAGAAACTTTTTATTAAAGTGTTACTAGAAAACTATATTAATTCAAAGTCTCTTGACTTTTTTTAGAATAAATAACAATGTAGTAAATCCTGCCTTCAAATGAAAATGTACCTATTTTTACCAAATATTTGTCATTTTTCCTATTTTATACATTTAGGAATCTACTCCTTTTAGTTTTACTAACCTAGAACACCAGTAGTACCTTAAAGGAACCCGGGAGTCCTATACTTCACCATTCTTACAACATTTTTTCAGCTTGTACAGCTTAGAACATTGTGCATTTTTTCTTACAACATTATTATGCTTTCATGTACATTTTCAGTATACAGTTTTGTAATATTTTGATTTTTAACAAAGATAAAAAATTAAATTCGGCTCACCTTCCAGACCTATGAAATTTTGAAACATGTATAGCTGTAAAATAATTAAGAAACATTTTTTATACTTGTTATTCGTAGATTTAATTAATTGCACTCGATCTGTTGGTTCCAGAACAAATAGTTCTGTTTCTTATCATATAATCAGCCAATTATATGACTGAGCTATTTAAGACCAGAAGAGGTAGAGGTGTAAAACACACTAGTCAGAGTTATCTCCTCTGAGGGTTATGAATTTCACTATACAGCCAGACCCTGTGGTGAATAAAGTGAAGGTGTCATTTACAGGGTTGAAAGTGGGTGCTTTTTGGAGGGCCTGGCATGCTGATAAGCATACTCTTTTAACTCAGCGAGGAAGGCAATAGTAAACCACCCCACTCCTCGTTTTTAGTTAGTAAAACCTCTAGAGGCTCAAACCAGCCTTTCGGCGGTTGACTTAAACAATTCTTAGAAATCATGCATCCTTATGAAGGTTAACTACCCTGAAAATTTCATCAAAATTGGTTGAGTTGTTTGCTGAGAAAATATTCCTTTTTTGCTAAAAAAAATAATTTTTCGGAAATGACAAAAAACTGAAAAATTTAACTTACATTAGTGCATCCCAGCTTCATAGTCACTAAGATTGTATTAGCAAACTTGCTTCATACAGTTTGAAGCGACCTTTTGAAGAGGCTGTGCTTGAAAATAGACTGATTGAACGGAAATAGAAATTTATCTGGAGGATTCGACGGAACATGGCAAAAAGGTACCATACAGTCACTAAATAGAGTAGTGTCAGCCAATAGTATTGAAGCAGGCAAGGTCCTAGATGTGGTCATACTCCCAAAATTCTATGAGTGTCTTGATAACTACTGGGGCACTATAGGGAAGTTCTAAACAATTCAAAACAAAAATCATCACGCTAGCTTACCAAAATCACACCAAAATTACAGTAAACAATTCTAGTTAATGACACAAATACTGGAGAAAAGTCTATTAACAGCACAAATTAAAAAAAAACATTAAAAATAGAAAGGTAGCCTACGTCGTACAACAATAATAGTAAATCAAATTAATCTTCTTCTTCTTCTTCAAGTGCCGTCTCCGCGTCGGAGGTTGGCGATCATCATTGCTATTCTAACTTTCGAAACAGCTGCTCGGAACAGTGACGTGGAGTTGAGACCAAACCAATCTCTCAAATTCTTCAGCCAGGACGCTTTCCTTCTGCCCGGCCGGCGCTTTCCTGCTATCTTTCCTTCCATTATCAGCTGAAGAAGTCTGTATTTCCCGTTTCGAATAACATGGCCGAAGTACTGCAGTTTTCGTCGCTTGATGTCGTATAGCAGTTCCATCTCCTTACCCATCCGAGTCAGTACGTCCGTGTTTCGTACTCTGTCGGTCCACGATATACGGAGCATGCGGCGGTATAGCCACATCTCAAACGCCTCCAGCCTCCTTTCTAGAAGTTTCGTTAGTGTCCATCCTTCCTGCCCATAAAGAAGTACAGGAAGTACGTAGCACCTCAGAATTCGGAGCCTCGTGTTGAGACTAAGATCACGTTGGCACAATAGGTGTTTTAGTTTCGTGAACACTGCTCTGGCTTGCTCGATACGCGCTTTAACTTCCTGACCGTAGTCCCATTTGTCATTTAGGTAGCACCCAAGGTATTTGTACGTGTGCACCCGTTCAATAAAATTGAACATTCATGAATTCATGAATTCATTCATTTATGAATTGCATTCATAAAATTGAAGACAATGCTAACAAACAAAGACCTTCAGTTACCTCTTAGATTGAGGGCTCTAAGATGTTATGTATTTTCTATCGTACTATATGGGATGGAAGCTTGGACATTGAAGAAACAACACATAAAGAAGATAGAAGCGTTCGAAATGTGGTGTTACAGGAGAATATTGAAAATTCAGTGGGTCCAAAAGGTTACCAATGTTGAGGTGCTCCGACGTTTAAATAAGGAGTTGGAAGTTATGAAGAGTATAAAAACAAGAAAACTAGAATATTTGGGTCACATAACCAGAGGAGAAAAATATGAGTTGCTGAGAATTATTATGCAGGGAAGGATCCGAGGTAGAAGAGGCGTAGGAAGAAGACGCATCTCCTGGCTGAGGAATCTTAGAGAATGGTTCAACTGTAGTTCATTGCAACTATTCAGAGCAGCAGCCAGTAAAGTGACCATAGCCATTATGATATCCAACCTCCGATAGGAGATGGAACTTTAAGAAGAAGAAGACCCGTTCAATGGCGGAGCCAGCGAGTGTGATTCCTGCGTTGACCGCCTCTTCACCGATCACCATGAACTTGGTTTTACGTATATTCATCCGTAGTCCGTATGCATTGCTAATTGTGTTGACGCGTTCCAGCAACACTTGGAGATCTTCCTCGCTATCTGCAATCAGCGCTGTATCGTCGGCATATCTCAGGTTGTTGATGCCCTCTCCATTCACTATAATGCCTTCTCTGCATCCATCCAAAGCTTCCGACAAAATGGCCTCCGAATATAAGTTGAAGAGCATCGGTGAGAGCACGCATCCCTGTCTAACCCCACGGCGGATTTGCACTTCCTCCGACAGCTCCTCTCCCACTCGCACCTTGGCACATTGGTTCCAATATAGGTTGGCGATAATTCTTATGTCGCGATCATCGAGGCCCACTCGTTGCAAAATTTCTAGCATCCTGTCGTGTAGTACTTTGTCGAATGCCTTCTCGTAGTCAATGAAGCACAGGAATACGTTCTTGTCCATATCTCGGCATCTCTGAACGAGGACATTCATGGCAAACAAGGCGTCTCTCGTGCCGAAGCCTCCTCGGAACCCAAACTGTGTGTCCGTCATTTGTTCTTCGCACTTTTGGTAGACCCTAATTAATCTTAAATTAATCTTAAGATTTTGAAATATTGTAAATTGTAAAAACCAAGAAAGTCCAAAAAATAAAATCTTCGACTCCTGACTCCACTTAACAAGAATAATTAAGGTGAATAAATTACTAAAAATAAAAGAAACCTGTTAAAATTCGTTAATCATGCAAATAAACTACTACCTAATTTGAATAAATTAGATAGGAATTAAAACTGAAATATTTAATTGTATTACAAACAAGTTGGATTGCTGTTATAAGAATTTTTTTTATTTTTAGGGTTTTGGGGTGGATTCTATCCCCCTCAACCCCACCATAGTTACGTGACTAAATTTTAGTCTTTTCCGAGGCATAACAAATCATTTTGTTATATAATAAGATTCTAAAGTCCAATCTTAAAATAAATAGCTATCTAATAAGTACTTTTAACGTGTTTACATCAATGTACATTTGATGAAAATATATTATTTTGTTTACAATATTGTAAGGCCTACCCATGTAATATTGTCTTTGCGCGTACTTGGTAGAAACTTTCTAAAACGTACCTTTTATAACAGTTATTGATTATTGTAAATTTTGTAGGTTATTTATATCATGTATAAAGGTTATTGTATGATATGATTTACCCAGTAAACGGTACAAGAATATGATGCAGATGTCAATGCTTAAGAGAAATTAACTACTAACTATTCAAGAAACCACATGAGTTAGCGTTTATTCATGTTTAAAAATAGTAAAATAAATAAATTTTATTATCTCGTTAAAATTAAAAATATTTTTTTATTCAAGTTGTTTATTTCTAGCCTTGGATGGTTTGGTTAAAATTGGTTTAACAGAAGTAACACTGAAAGTGATGTGGGTAAACAAAAGCCTAAAGAACTTCAGATATCCATAAAAAATTGACTTCAATGCATTCAATGCTGACGAAAAAAATTAAAGAAAGAATATAAAATACTCGTTATACATTCTGATTTTTAAGAGCAGTATAGGTCGTTTGTTTTAAGAATAAGCTTGTAGGGGAGGGTTTCAACGAAGCAAGTGTTGTTTCCCTTTTACATGATCGTAATTCCCTCTTTTTCTAAAAATGTACTATTCAGTTATAGTTGTACGTTTGACCTTTTCATAATTTTGGATGTTCTTGTGATATCCCGTTTTCTTACTAGACTTGTAAACAAGCCTGCATCTTTAACATCCATATTCAACCCCTGCATGGAAAATAATTGTCACTGATGTTTAGAAATCGGTCTTGTAATTTCTGTTTCCATGTCACCTGATTATGCACGAGACTGTATGTGCAATGGAAGCATGCACGTACGTTTCGTTGCTGTAAATTATCGGTCGTTCTTCACTTCTGTAATGCGGTACTGATCTTAAATACTAAAGTCTCGTGTTCCTATCACTTTCTCGATTATCAATGTTCAGTTATTTTTTAACTTTCTTCACCCGAATTCATAGTTTTAATAATTTTCTAAAGCAAAAATTTACCTTATTTGAATTTAATTCTTTCCTGCAGAACGGGAAGTAATGAATTTAATGTTAGCCATTCAGCGTTCATTTCGTGAAAATCATGTATAGTTCTCGCAACACACTTATCAAAATCGCCCAGTGTTATCTCTTTCGAGAGGTATAGAAATGATATTTATTTCCTTATGGTAGTTATACGCCAATAATAGCCAGGTGAAGTGTTAAATTATTTGCACTCGATCTGTTAGTTCCAGGGCTACAAAAAATAGTTCTGTTTCTTAATACGTTGTTTAGAGCAACAGCCGAAAGCCTGGTTTGAACCTCTACAGGTTTTACTAAGTAAAACGAGGAGTGAGGTGGTTTACAATTGCCTTCCCCACTGAGTACAAAAATAGCCTATGGTTATCAGCATGCCAGGCCCTCCAAAAAGTATCTACTCTGCATCCTGCAAATGACACCTTTACTTCATTCACCTCAGGAACTGGCTGTATAATGAAATTCATTACTTTTAGAGGAGATAACTCTGACTAGAGTCTTTTACACATCTACCTTTTCTGTTATTAAATAGTTCAGTAACTTAATATTATAATTGGCTGACAACGTGATCAGAAACAAAACTATATTTTGTAGCCCTGAAACTACCAGATCGAGTGCAAATAATTTAACACTCCACCTGCCTGTTATGGGTGATCTTATCACGTGGTCAGCCAATGATGACTTAACTATTAAAGAACAGAAGAGGTAGAGGTGTAAAAGACACTCAGAGTTATCTCCTCTGAAAGTAATGAATTTCATTATACACCCAGACTCTGTGGAGAATGAATGAAGGAGTCATTTGCAGTGTGCAAAGTAGATGCTTTTTGGAGGGCCTGGCATACTGATAAACATAGGCTACTTTCGTACTCAGTGAGGAAGGCAGGGGTAAACCACCTCACTCCTCGTTTTCTTACTAAAAACCTCTAGAGGTTCAAACCAGCCTTTCGGGTGTTGACCGAAACCATGGTAGTTATAGCTTTTTACCCCTTAGATGCAAGTGTTCGTAATTAAGTTCTTTTTATTTTATTTTTCCGTGGTAGGCTATAACTTAAGCAGTATGAATAGCGAGTTTTAGTATCGTAGCTCTTCAGGAAGATGAAATTATTAGAATTACTTTAAAGTAGTCACTACTTTTTTTACTTCTTAGGTGCAAGCGATCGAAATGCAATAAGATATACTAAGAGACAAATTTACCGAATTTCAGCTCTCTATATGATTGCGAATTTCAAGAATTAGGGATGATGAGTGAATAAGTAAGGACTTTTGTATTTAAATGAATATAAAACACAGATAAAAAATATATATAAAAACTTAGTTTCCTCAGTTTCGGAGGCTTAATATAATATTTTATCATTTTGACCTCGAATTTAACAAAATAGATATTTGATAGTAATATTTTAATCTCGTTTACAATATACTGTACTTATTTTAAAATTTATTTAGAACTTTATAACTTAATAACTTAATTTATTTACACTCAATCTGTCCGTTGCATGGCTAAAATAAATAGTTCTGTTTCTTATCACATGGTCAGCCAATTAAATGACTGAATCATTTAAGAACAGAAGAGGTAGAGGTGCAAAAGACACTAATCAGAGTTGTCTCCTCTGAAAGTAATGAATTTCATTATACAGCCAGACCCTGTGGTGAATGAAGTGAAGGTGTCATATGCAGAGTGGAAAATATGTGCTTTTCAGAGGGCCGTGCCCTCTGATAAGCACATATTTCATGCATGAGCAACATTTCATGCATGCAACATTTCATGCTGATAAGCGTAATTTTTTACTCAGTGAGGAAGGCAATGGTGAACCACTTCACTCCTCGTTTTACTTAGTAAAACCTTTAGAAGTTCAAACCAGCCTTTCGGCTGATGACCTAAACAACACAACTTAAAAGATATTTATATAAACTTTTTTGTTAAAATTGTAGTAAGTTGTATACTGAACAATAATATAGCTTGGTAAGTTTTACTTAGCTTGAGACTAGTTATAATCACATTATACGTATCTAAGTAGCAATGAAGTACTTATACGAAACCTTGTAAAAGCGCATTTCACAGTGACAGAATCGACAAGGGGCTAAAAAGTTCCGTTCTAATAATGATGACGCTAAAATATCGACTATACGGTGAAATTGGTGAATAGTCGAATGGTTTGACCGAAAGCCAAATTGATCAGGGATGATTTGTTGTGAAAGAATAGTTAAAACCCGTTTGTTAAGATCTTTTACCAAAAAATTATTTAAAAAATATGAATACGCTAATAATCTATATTCAAAATAAATAAAAAGGTATTGAAAATTACAACATTAACACCCTATTAGTGAATACGCTTCCGAAGTTATTTACAGCTTTTTGCAGACCCGTCATTTTTATTATTTTAAAATAATAAATTATAAACGTTTGTTGTTAAGAGTAAAAATACTGTGGAATTCAATGACAGGTCTATAAAATTTATTATCTATGGTATGCAGCTTTAAAAACCTTATAAATAGTTGTTTTTCTTTGACTTCAACACGCTGATAAGAATACACTAATATGTAATATGGTATGCAGTAAATTTATTGTTATTAATAATTAACTAATTTAAGTATTTGATTTATGTACCTATTATTCTTTATTTCAATTTAGAATGTGCAAATATTGTATTACATCGTTCAAAGAATTTTACTAAAAGTTGCATAAATTGGTTTTTTCAGTAATTCGTTATTTAATACAACCACGTTTCTAGAAACAAAAGAAACAGCGATAAAATAAATCAATTTGTTAAAATAACAAAAAATCTGGTGTGAAACACTCACACAACTTTCTTTTGCCAATGCAAATATTGAACAATATAACCTAACATTAGTAATAAAACATTAGAAAAAAACAAAAACTAACCTCAATAAACATAACCTAATTTTAATTATGAGTGAAAGACGCAAAATGAAAATCAACTCAGTTTGGCTTAAAATACGGTAAATCACTCTTTCACGCTAAATTATGATCTGTAGAGAAAAACGTTCTAAATAAAAGTTATAAATAAATTGCTAATTACCGCTAAACTAAGCGTTAAACAAAAATATGTTTGAAATAAAAGTTGTAGGTTTTTAAATTCTCTACAACTTTTATTACATACATTTTTGCGCTAAATGCATATTAAAGCAGCAATCTTAAAAAAAACAATTTTTTTACGTAAAAACAGCCTCTCCAGGAATTTCAGCAGACATCATGCCTACCCTTACCTGTAAAGCATAAAAAATTTAGTAAACGTGGCGATTTTTAAAAAAAAATCGTAGGAACAGTTTTTGAGAAAATCGCAAAAATATGAAAAATTATACGAATAAACTACTACTTCCGGTTGACCGATTTTGATAAAAATGTTCGTGTTATGTCCGGTAGTGGTGAATAACTTAAGTTTCAAATTTCAAGTTCGTACAATGTTCTTGAGATATTCTGCACACACACGCGCGCGCGCGCACACACACACGCACACACACAGACCAATCGCTAAAAACATTTTTTTGGGTTCAGGGGGTCTGAAAACATGTAGATCCGGTGAAAACTCAATTTCGAAAAATCGACATGAAAACAATACTTTTCTTCCTATATTCATATAACTTACGCAAGAGAGAGTAAAAAAATAGCGATAAATTAAATCAAGGTATTTAAATAACAACCAAAATAAAGAGAAACTACAGATTTTATTCGAAAAATTACTTATTGCATAACATCGTAACAGCTCCCCGTCATTTAAAAACAATACGGAAAATTGGAAACGTTCATAGGGTCAAATATCCTAGGGATATTACATAGTGATTATTCTTAATACGATAGATAGACAATTTTATTATAACAGGGAGGTTGAGAGTTAAGATATTTGTGCTCGATCTGCCAATTACAGGGCTACAAAATATAGTTCTGTTTCTTATCACATGGTCAGTCAATTTATGACTGAAGCATTCAAGAACTGAAGAGATAGAGGTGTAAAAGAGACTCGTCAGAGTTATCTCCTCTGAAAGTAATGAATTTCATAATACAGCTAGACCCTGTGGTGAATGAAGTAAAGGTGTCTTTTGCAGGGTGGAAAGTAGATGCTTTTCGGAGGGCCTGACATGCTGATAAGGATACTTTTCCATTCAGTGAAAAAGGCAAATGTAAACCACCTCACTCCTCGTTTTACTTAGAAGTTTTCGGATGAAGACCTAAACAACAACAAGATAAACAATATATAAGTTGAACGATAAGCAAAAGAATATCAGCAGTCGAGGAAAGGCTACCGCTGCACTCCGAAGAACCTGTACAAGAAGAAAGCACTCGTGAGATAATCCGAGATCAGACATTATAATAACGTTATTAACTGCATGTGTGTACGCGAGTGATTGTCGTAGAATAACTGAAAAGTATGGTTTAAGAAAAATGCAAACAAATTTGAGAGAAAGATCTTCTGCAAAGTCCGAAAATATTAAGATGAGCATTACAAGTTACAAGGAAGTACAAGAAAAACCAATATTTAGTGGAATTGATCAGAAAACGAAGACTTATCTACGGATATTAGCACAGAATTGATGGCAAACAGTTGACAAAACAAATTTTTAATACACTAAACAATAGACCCAGGAGGGGGAGTATTGAAGGTTCATTTCCCCGAACGAAAGCTCAAATTTCATACCAGACTAATATGTCGCGAGTCCCTGGCGCAATTCTCCAGACTTGGCCTCCCCCAAAAAATGGATGTAGGATAAATGTTTTAAAGAAGTCTGATGAGAAAATATTTTAAATAATATATATTGAGAAAATTGTAATTAATCGGAAAGCATAATGGACCATATTCAGTGTACTGATTACTCACTTCAAGGGTTTCCATGAAGAGCAAAATCAGAACACAGGATGTACGGAAGAATGAAAAAAAGTCTGGAGTAGCTAAAGGAATGATGAGAGTGTGGGGTTTAAAAAAGCTTCTACATACGAGGTGTGGCTATTACATAACGAGACTGACGTAAATTTTTATTTTATTTTATACATAATTACTTAATGTCGCTTTCAATATACACTCCTTCTCTCTCCCTACAACGCTCCATGCGAATTTTCCATTGTTGGAAACAGTGCTAGAAGTCATCTTCTGTCAGCTCCTTCAGGAAACGTGCCGCTTTCTCTTTTACAGCTTCCACAGACTCAAATCTTGTCCCTTTTAATGCAGATTTCATCTTAGGGAACAGGTAGAAGATAATAACATGTGATGAAACGTGGTTTTTTACTTATGATCCAGAAACGAAGCGCCAATCCATGCACTGGAAGAGCCGAACTTCACAGATAGCCAAAAAAGCTCGAATGAGCAAGTCAAAATTTAAAGCAATGATGATTGTTTTTTTTTTACATCCATGGGATTGTGTACCTTCACTGGGCTCCTGAAAATTAAACAATTATTCAGTATTACTACCTTGAGGTTCTTTCTAAACTACGTCAAAGAGCAAGGTAAATCGCCCCGAAATATGGAAGGACAAATCATGCGTTCTCCACCAAGACAATGCGCCAGCTCATTCCGCGTTATCTGTCAAGAGGTTCCTAGCCAAATAAAGCATCTCAGTGTTAGAACATCCACCTTATTCACTAGATCTTGCACCATGTGACTTCTACCAGGTCCCTAAGGTGAAATCTGCATTAAAAGGGAGAAGATTTAAGTCTGTGAAAGCTGTAAAAGAGAAAGCGGCACGTGTCCTGAAGGAGCTGACAGAAGATGACTTCCAGCACTGTTTCCAACAATGGTAAATTCGCATGGAGCGTTGTAGGGATAGAGAAGGAGTGTATAATAAAGTGATTATGTTTAAAATTAAAATAATTTTTTTACAACGTCAGTCTCGTTATTTAATAGCCACAGCTCGTATGTCGTAAGTTACGTTATGTCGCTTAAATTGGGCCTAAACGAGAAACCAATTTATGTATAACACAAAATATTTCCTAAACTAAATAATTGTACTGATAAACAGAAAAAGGCAGTACGATTTATTTATTTTTGTCTGTTGTCGGACGATATGGTGCATTAAAATCAATAAAATAGTATTCTATTCAAAACTTGTTTTGGCGCCGACACCTACATGAGAAAATTCAGTCGTTTTTCATTCATATAAATAACAGTAAAGATGGTTAGTACGCCCACGAAAATTGAATAACAAAATTGTTTGGTATTTTAAATTTGACATAAATTTCATGTAGTTTTTTTATTATTTAATTTATATTATAGTTTAATTTAAAAGTAAGATACAGTTAATCAATATCTTTTTTTGGTTATGTTTTGGATAAGATTTATATAAAGGGATGAAAATTGTTATTTGGAAAGGGAAATAAATTTCATTAATGCAGTTCCCAATTCCAAGAAATATCCCTACCACGTCCAAGAATGGATGACGTAACAGGCGGCCAATAGCAAATGGAAGGACCCCCGCATCGACCGATACCAGCGCGCCCTGTAGGCGACGCTACGCTTTCTGACAATTCTGTGTTAATCGCTAGTTGAGAATGATCGGTTCGACATGAATGTCTGTTTATTAGTTGTGGTGCATTTGTGAATTCAGTGAAGTGGTTTTTAGTGACGATTACAGTTTTGGTTAGTTAATGTTTTCATTTGTATTTAACAGTGATTTATTCACCTATAAAGAGAGGTAAAAACTATATTATTTCATATTAAATCATGTGTTTTTGAAATTAATTCTAGATTTTAAACTGTATAGGCCTAACTCAATGTCCATGGGAATGATGCCATACCTCTTTTACTTTCTCGACTTACGTGTTTACCAAAATACTTGAACACCCTTTAAGATATAACTTTTAGATTATTATTTGTTTTAAATAGTTTCATTAAATTATTAATTTGTTTGCGGACTTAACAACTTTTTAGTATCGGTTGGTAATTATTGAAATAATTTGTAAACAATAGTATATTTTATAAACCGTAGCGCTTTTGTTATTATAAATAATTAAAAACGTATTCAATTATTAATTTGTTTACGGACTTAACAACTTTTTAGTATCGGTAGGTAAATTATTGAAAAGAATTTGTTTGTAAACAATAGTATATTTTATAAACCGTAGCGCTTTTATTATAAATAATTGAAAACGTATTAAATGAAAAATACTCTGTCGTAATAGTGTTATATAATTTTTTTAAAGAATGTATATTTTTATAATCTATTAGTTATTCAAAAATATTAACTGTAGGTGAGTTGTAATGTTTGGCTTAACACTATCTGGACTTTGTGATTACATTTTTGTTAAAAGAAATTAATTTCCCCTCTTTAGTAAACAGTACAAATTTAATTAAAATTATTGAAGAGCAAATAATTTAAAAATAACACAATTGATTTAAATTTAAAGTACAATTTAAAAGTTTGTGAAATTTATAAAATTTTGTGTTTACTTACAGGATGAAAGTGTGATTTCAGAAATCTTAAATTTTAAAGTAGGGATTCATATGTGTGAAGTTTTATTGTAATCTATTAATTTTTTATGTCAACATGTTATTATAATTGAAGAAGTGTCAGTTTTAAGTTTCATACGTAACACAACGTTTGCTTCTTTACGTCACACTACCGTATAAAAACTTTGTGTTCATTTTTAACCTACTTTAATTACTATAGTAAAGTTTATGTGTAGCCACACTGTTCTCGATAAAAATATAAAACAAAAACACTTCGGCTTTGTTTTCAACCCATTCATTAAATTCTCATTATTAATATTACAGCAAAATTCAATTTAGTATTTTATTAAACATTTTAAACAAAACACCTAACATTCAATAATTTATAATTAGTGTAACTACTTTATAGTTTTTTTTTAGAAAAAAATAAATCTAATGAAACATCAAGTATATATTTTGTTTATTTAGTTAAGTACAGAATATAAACTTTTCATTAACTCCTATTTCTTGTTATTTCTAGTAATATAATCAGTAATTAATTTAAATAAGTATTTCTATATAGTACATTAATTTAAAACGGCAAATTAAATTTATAGTTAATATAATTTCATTGGATGACATTGATTATAAAAAATATCTATTTAAAAGTAACTTTCCATGAACAAAATTGAGGTCGTCGTTTTATAACAGTTGTATTAAACACGCTATTGTATTAAATGTGTTTGTTATGTGTTTAATAAATAAGAAACACGATACATATTTTTATGTGCTTTGCTATTTCCGTATAGGTTTTCAAAATCGGTTTTAAAACTCTTTAAGATGTATTTATGTGATTGACATAATGAAGTTTACGTAATTAACTGTATAAGATGTTAATATTTTAATCACTTTGTCTATATAAATATTAATTTGTATCGTATTTTATGTCAAGAAGAAAATAATAACCTTACTCTAGAAGCAATTTGATATACCATTCGTTTATGTTTTGTGTTATGCATGATGTGTCTGCATCGCTGAACTGTCCTCATTAGATTGTGCTGTTTTGTTTTCAAGTTCAACTAAAATTAATTTAGCCTACTAAATCTTTAATTTTTATTAAAAATTTCTAATATTCTATGATTTTATAATACAGTGGTCCTGATTTTATCGCCGTCGATTATACCGCGATTTTGGATATAACGCTGATTGAATGTTATGTTCCCGCATAATTTTTTCCAAATTTTTTTAAGAATTTAAAAATCTGGTGCGAAACAGTCACACATTTTTCTCTTGCCAGTGTGCCAATAATGGACAAAACAACTTGTTTGTTTAATCGTAACTACATTGCCCTCAGTTTTTCGGTTCCGCGATTACCAGGAGAGTATAAATTTACAGAAATTTCACTTCAAACTAGTAAACAATGTAAAATGAAAAACATATGATTGTTATCATGAGTGTTTTTTTTATCCGTAATGTGTGCGTTGCAATCTGTTCAATTGACAACAATAAGCAACCCCATGACTCTTTGAGATGAGGATGATGTGTATGACCTGTAAATGAGGTGTAATCTTGTACAGACTCAGCCCGATTATTCCTGAGAGAGTATTTAGTTAATTGAACCCCAACCAAGTGCATTGGTAAAAACTATCTATTCAAATCCGTAGTTTTATTAGTAACTACCTTTGCTCTTAGGATTTCTAGAATTTGAAAGAAACCTTCGTCACGAGTGAATAATGCAAGATGAAATCAACCTCCGTAAATCTTAAAAGTATGAAAAATCAATTTATTCTACGAGAAGCCTTCCCAAGAATTTCCGAATTTCAGATGACATGACGCATACCCTATCTTGTAGAGCATAAAAAACGTAGTAAATTAGGTGATTTTTAAAAAAATCGCAAAAGAATAAAAAAATCGCACGAATAAACTACTATTTCCGGTTGACTGGTTTTCATGAAAATGTTCGTATCGGGTCCGGTAGTGGTATCTAACTTAAGTTTCAAGTTTCAACTTTGTACAATGTTATGTTTCCTTTCTTGAGATATTTTGTACACACACACACACACAGACAAATCGCAAAAACATGTTTTTTGGGGTTCAGAGGGTCTGGAAACGAGTATAGCCGGTGAAAACTCGATTTCGAAATATCGACATGAAAACAATACTGTGACACTTATCGCTAAGGTCCGTTTCGGGATCTAGGTTATTAAATAATTAATACACTAAAGTTTACAATTACAAATATTTATTACACTTAAAGGTTTACAAAATAAATAATAAACTAATTAAAATGACTTATTACAATAAATAACTTAATAATTTACTTAGCACTATTTACAATCACTTTTATAAGATTACACATACAAAATGAACTGAATACACAAAAACTGCACATGAACTTTACATAATACACACTCACACAAAGACGGTATAACAATCGTGAATCGCTACAATGTTTGGATACGTAACCTGTAATACGCACCCTTAGCCATTTATCAAAAATCAAACGAATACTGACTCTGACCGCGCTCGGGGGTCTCTTTATATACTCATATGAAAAGATCATTCCAGAAGAAGCAGAGAAACTCCATGCAAATGATAAAGTACAAAAAATAACCCTTTATAAATAAGTGCTAGAAAAATCTATTGTAAACAAGTCAACAATAGATCTTTTGTAAATAGAAGTGTTAGAGGTCGACCCTTTCATAAACAGCTGTACACAAATACCCTTTTATAATAGGCGTACTTTTATTGTTACTTTTGTCCTATTATTCCTTTTTCACTCTATTATCGTCTCTTTACTATTTTCATGAATGAAATCTACTAGAAATTTCGAAAACCTCACCTTCCTTCGATATTGTCACAATACTTTCCTTCCTATATATTCATATAGGCAAGAGAAAGTAAATGCCAATTCTCTCAAGTGTAAATTCTGCTAAAAAAAAATCAGAAACTTTTTTATCGAAAAGTTTTCTTACGTAAGGAACTACCATTTAATGTGTTGAAAAGCATAATTTCCACCCTGCAAATGATACTTTCACGTCATCCACCATAGGTTTTGGCTGTATAATGAAATTCGTTACTCTCTGAAGAGATAACTTGACTAGTGTCTTTTATGCTTTCACCTTTTCTGTTCTTGACAGCTCCAGTCATAATTGGCTGCCCATGTGATAAGAAACCGAACTATTTTTTGTAACCCTGGAACTAGTAGATCGAGTTCAAATAATTTAATTATTCGTCTGCCTGTTATGGGCGTATTCTGAGGTTAGTAATTAGAAAAAGTAACCGAGGCTTGCTAGTATTTTATAATTAAGGTAAATACATTGTGTGAACCTAAATTTTCAGCGACAGAATGGCATTGTTGGTGTTTAGGTAATCAGCCTAAAGGCTGGTTTGAACCTGTAGAGGTTTTACTAAGTAAAACGAAGAGTGAGGTAGTTTACCTTTGCCTTCCTCACTGAGTGTAAAAGTACACTTATCAGCATGCCGGGCCCTCTGAAAAGCACATATTTTCCACTCTGCAAATGACACCTTCACATCATTCACCACAGGGTCTGGCTGTCTAATGAAATTCATTACTTTCAGACGAGATAACTCTGATTTGTGTTATTTACACCTCTACCTCATCTGTTCTTAAATGATTCAGTCATTTAATTGGCTGACCATGTGATAAGAAACAGAACTATTTATTTTAGCCCTGCAACGAACAGATTGAGTGTAAACAATTTGATACTCCACCTGTCTGTTATGGGCAAAAGAATGGCATTATAATCGCGGAATAAAAGTACTGCATAAAATAATTATTTAAGTTTCAATGTTGTAACCTGTACAGGAAGGACATCAATACGCAGGCTACTAAAAGTGAATGTTGGTGCCAGAAATCTTCCCCTAGTTTCATTCAACGTCACGAACTCTATATAATAATAGAATAATAATAACTAAAATATCGATTGGGGGAATTGTTTAATGTTGTGGCTACCAGTTGAAAATATCATTTCAAGCAACCAACGTGCTATTGTTGTACAGTCGTACTGTCTGATAAATGGACTGAGCGTTGTACTGTATATTAATTTTTACTTTCTCTTGCCTATATGAATATATGGGAAGGAAAGTATTGTTTTCATGTCGATTTTTTGAAATCGAGTTTTCACCGGATCTACACCCCCCTGAACCCAAAAAACATGTTTTTAGCGTTTGGTGTGTGTATGTGTAAACAGAATATCTGAAGAACTTAACCTCGTATGAATTAGAAACTTGAAACTTGATACCAACATTTTCATTAAAATCGGTCAACTGAAAGCAGTAGTTTTTTCCTGTAATTTTTCACTTTTTTGCTATTTTCTCAATAACGGCTTCTACGATTTTTTTAAAAATCGTCTAATTTACTAAATTTTTTATTCTCTACAAGATAAGGTAGGCGCAATTTCTGCTGAAATTCTTGGAGAGTTTTCTCATAAAAAAATTGTTTTTTTAAGTTAGTGACTTTAATATGCATTTTAGCGCAAAAATTTATATAATAGAAATTGTAGAGAATTTTAAATCGTACAACTTTTATTTCAAACACTTTTCAATATAACGTTAGTTTCGCGGTAATTAGCAATTTTTTTGTTTTTTTCTCACGAAAACTTGTAAAAAATCGATTTTTTTAAAGATTTCAGCCTTAGTATAAATTTTACGACAAAAGTGTGTATATAATGAAATTTTTGTGAAAAGGAAAAGATTTACAACTTTTATTTAAAGCACTTTTCTCAACAGAGCCTTGTTTAGTGTAAAAGAGTGATTCTTAACATTTTTAAGTTAAACTGAGGTTGATTTTTATTTTGCGTCTTTCACTCGTGATTAAAATAAGGTTAGTTTTTTGTTTATTTCTAATGTTTTATTACTAATGTTAGGTTGTATTGTTCATTATTTGCAGTGGCAAGAGAAAGTGTGTGAGTGTTTCACACCAGATTTTTCCTTTTTCTTGCGATAAATGAATATAGGATGGAAAGTATTGTTTTTCTGTCGATTTTTCACTGCATGTAGGCCTACTCATTTTCAGGCCCCCTGAACTCAAGATAAAAGTTTTTAGCGATTGAACTGTGTGTGACCAAGATATCTCAAAAATGGAACATCGTAAAAAGTTAAAACTAGAAACTTAAGTTAGGCACCACTACGGGATTCGACACGAACATTTTTGTTAGAATTGGTCAACCACGAGTAATTTATTCGTGCAATTTTCACTTTTTTGCCGTTTTCTCAAAAACGGCTCCCTATTGCTAACATATTTTAAATATTCATGGGGCCTTCGGGCCTTCCCAGTCAGTCAGCTGGTAGAAAGTCGCTATTATTTGTTAAGTAACACCGGTTGGCCAAGCGGCTTTGTATGGTGACCAGTTGACAGCCGCCATCCATGAACAAACTCTACTGGGGGTCCCTGTTCAAACACTGTCTAACCCACGTCAAAAAAATACAGCAAAAAGCAGCGATCAAATTGGGAAGTTGTCAACAACGTACAGTTCCCGATAAAAAAAAATTTATGCACAAGTACTTTCTAGTGTTTAAAAATAATAATACCCACCGGGTTGGTGTAGAGGTAAAGTCGTCGCCACGATTTAGCTGTTTAATAGCTGCTTTTTGGAGACGAAGTTTCCTGATTCAAAACCTAGTAAAGGTAGTTATTTTTATACGGATTTGAATCCCAGACAGTGGTTACCGGTGTACCTTGATGGTTAGGATTTAATTAACCATACCTCTCAGGAATAGTCGGCCTGAGCATGTACAAGACTACACCACATTTACACGTCATACCTTTTATCCTCGTCTCATTGGGTCATGGGGTTGCTTATTGTTCTAAATTGAATAGATTGCAACGTACACACATTAGGGATATGAAGAAAAAATTATTGGTTTCTTGTAATTAATAAAAAATATATGTAATGACCGGCAATTACATTTATTTGCGCGTTTTTACCGTAATTATTACAATAATTAATTGGTTTAATATTATGAGCCTTTTACACAGGTATTAATCCCGTTTTACGAACAAAGAAATTGTGTACAAGGATAGTAGGACCTCTGTATTTGGGACTTCTGTGATTCGGAATTCGCAATTATTTGGGCTACTTTTAGAATAAAATGTGTGTACATTTTAATATGAATATATTCCTAATTTATTATAAATGTACGTATATATTTATACCTAATATGACATCAATCTCCTAGTTGCGGGTATACAAAAATAGTTCTGTTTCTTATCACGTGGTCAGCCAATTGTATGAAGCATTTAAGAACAGAAGAGGTAGAGGTGTAAAAGATACTTGTCAGAGTTATCTCCTCTGACAGTAATGAATTTGGTTATACAACCAGACCCTGTGATGAATAACATAGGATAAGATTCATTGTACTTTTTTAGCAATAATAAATAAATAAATAATAAATGAAGTGAAGATGACATTTGCAACGTGGAAAGTAGATGCTTTTCAGAGGACCCGGCTTGATGATAAGCATACTTTTTCACTCAGTGAGGAAAGCAATAGTGAATCACCAAATTTATCGTTTTACTTAGTCAAGCTTCTAGACTTTCAAACCAACCTTTCGGTTGATGACCGAAACAACACTTAATATGTAAAATAAAATATTAAATTTAAAATTTAACATTTATTGAATTGAATTCTTGTACTGTTTTCGTTGAAAAAATCTAACATTCATGTATAACAATTGGTCCTTTGACTCGAATTTTCTCGAAGTATTCTACAATTTGGAATTTTCATTAATTAATTAATTCGGGCTAAGGCTTCTCTCCCATGTAGTCCAAATTAGAAAGAGTCTTACTGTATTTTTTATCTTTCAGGACTAAATAATAAGTAAGTTTTCTTAAAAATGTTTTTAAAGTAGCCTATATTGTTTTATTTAAGTGAGGTTAGTAGACAGTTTTTGTTTTAAAACGAATAGATTTTGTTTAGTTTTCAAAAAAAAATAGTTTAATTGTTTGTTATTCTTAAATAACATTTATTTTGTTATCAATCCATAAATGTTGGGAATTTACGAAAATTACAGCCTTTTTACACAACTGACATTACGAACAGGAAAATAAAAAAAAATTAGCTATACTGCGAAACTTCTAATAGCAACCATTTCTATTAAGCGATCACTATACATACTGAATAGTAGCCTAATTTTTGAAACTATAGAAACTTCTATCGTCTGTTCAGTTTTTCTTCCTAGAGTATAACTACCCGGAATATATCTGAAACCTCTGCAATCAAATTTAAAGCGTCCAGTTTCTATAAACAGATATAATTTGTTTTTTATAAATTCAGCGAACTAAAAGTCCCCAAACCTGCATATCTGCTGTTTATGACAAAATTTTAATTTATCATTAAACTGCAAAATATTTTGTTCTGGGTTTACTACCCACTGGCATGAAGTCGGAATTGTAGTTTGCAGTAATTTCGTGTTTAATTTCGGTCATATGGCATTTTCACAATGATTACCGCCTTAAACTATCAAAGTGTGAAGGTATAGTGATATGTCATGGTATTAAAAAAACTGCCTTGGTGAATTCATTTTTTCAAGTCAAAAAGTGTAGCTACTAGACCGAATTTGCGTCTAAGTTTAAAAGAGAGAAATTCTATATGGGCTCATTTTACTTTAGAACTGAAATCAAGGCAGTATATTTTGTTTTCCATTACTCGATATAAGTCACCTCATTTACTATATTTTTTATGCTTTACAAGATTGGGTGGGCGCAATGTCTGCTGAAATTCTGGGAAAGGCTGTTCTCTTGTAGTAAAAAATGTTTTTTTTAAAGTTTGCGGCCTTAATATGTATTTTACAGAAAAAGTGTAGGCTACATAATAAAAGTTGCAGACAATTTTAAACCCTACAACTTCAAACATTAATTAATTCAAACATTTTTTTTGTATAACTCTTAGTTTAGCGGTAATTAGCAATTTTCTGTTTTTCTTGTCACAAAAGTGTGTGAAACATGGATTTTTTTTAGAGATTTGAGCCTTAAAATGAATTTTACGGCAAAAATGCATAATTACAATTTAAAGGAAATTAACAGGTCTACAACTTTTATAGAGCATTTTTACTACAGAGCCTTGTTTAGCGTCAAAAAGTGATTTTCCGTATTATTAAGACAAATTAAGGTTGGTTTTAATTTTGCATCATCATTCATGAATAAAATTAGGTAATATTTTTGAGATTTGTCTTTTGTTTATTTCTTATGTTTTTTTTACTTATGTTAGGTTATATTGGTCATTATTTGCATTGGAAAGATAAAGTCGCGTGAGTGTTTCACACCAAATTTTTATTGATTGAAAAAAATGTTAGAATACCTATCTACTTTCTTCTGGAATCCGTATACATAAAATTAAGAAACGAATTTCGGAGAAGTATTTTCTTTTTTTTAATTTTATTATTTTTAAATTTTATTTGTTTAATTTTAGAGACGACCCACTGGGTTGGTCTAGAGGTAAAGTCGTCACCAAAATCAGCTTTGATTTTGATCAGCTTTAGATTTTCGGAGACGAAGGTTCCTGGTTTAAATCCTAGTAAAGGTAGTTACTTTTATACGGATTTGAATACTAGATAGTGGTTACCGGTGTATTTTGATGGCTGGGGTTTAATTAACCCCAGAATCCCTCTCTCAGGAATGGTCGGCCTGGGTCTGTACAAGACTATACCTCATTTACACGTCATACACATCATCCTCATCTCATTGGGTCATGGGGTTGCTTATTGTTCTAAATTGAACAGATTGGAACGTACACAAATTAGGAATAATAAAAAACAAAAATTTAAAGACTACTCGGTTTTTGCAATTTGTACATCTTCCAGCTCTACCGTGACTCGAAACCAGGAAATTCGGCGTTAATGCTGATTGATTATTTTACAAACCGGGCCACTAAAACGATCATTCAGTGTAAAAGATATATTTTGTAAACAATCTCTGAAATAGATAAATTAAAATTATAACATTGTGTTGTAGACTTAAAAATGAACTTTAGCATTAAATTTAATTATATACAGTGAAATTAGGCTAACGATGGCCTTGACATTGTATTTGCTTTTGTACTGAAACAATAGTTATCGTTACCGTTCAAGTACTTGTTAATTTTCCAAAAAACTTTTTTGTCAGGTACATAGTTTTTTAAGAACTCGTTATACAAAGGAATTTGCTTTTTTAGTGCAATAAAATGTTGGTGCTTTGACTCGGGAAACCAGTAATTTACTTTTACATTAATGTAAGTAATTGTTAATTGCAACATTGTACAAACACAAGGAAAATATTGTGAATTGACTGTTGTAAATTACAGTGCACAGTTTAGGTACACACGTAATAGGTTATCGAATCTTGTTAATTAGTAATATCTTATTATTTCGTTTTAACAATATTTGTTTAACCCAATAATCTAGTTTTTTTCCTTTAAATGGTAATTACTTACAATATCTTCTAAACTTTTTTTTGTAGAATAAACATTAAATAAAACAATGTTTATTGTGACTATGGTTTGGTGCTTTGTGTATTGTGTTTATAAGTTGTAGCTTTTTGTTCAGATTCAGGTCGTTCTATTCATTGATTGGTTACTTAAAATTTTATGAGAAAGGTAAAAAGTTTTCATTAAGATCTGTAAAAATACATGCAAAACCGTGATAATTAGTAATGATTTTGACCGAAATTTAGGTTTAGTTTATCGAATGTATGTGGTTTGTTGTAATTTAATTTAAGAATAATCCTGTAACGTTACAAGTTCCAAACATTTTTATTTTCTCTTGTCCTATATAAATACTATCTACATAGGTAGGAAAGGAAAGTATTGTTTTTATGTAGATTTTCCAAAGTCGAGTTATTGCCGGAAATACAGAATTTAGGCCCCTGAACCCAAAAACATGTTTTAGCGATTGGTATGTGTATAAACAAAATATATAAAAAACATAAGGGGGACCGTAACTGCGAAAAAATATTATGTTTTTCTTTTTTTTCATTTTATGAAAGTGCATAGTATTCTGAGTGTTTTTATATATTATTTATGGTGGTAGTGCAATTTTTACGAATATAAATATTATATCATTGTACGAAGAAGTGGGGCTGAGACCTGGAAAGAACTTCGTGCAATGGAACGACTGGCTTCAGGACGAAAAGAAGGGGCTAAAATATAAATATCTGAATTTGAAAAACAAATACGGGAGAAGAGGAGTTTGAAAAGAAAAAAATTAAAGATTTATATTATCAAGAAGATTCACACCAACTATCTTACAGCGTTGGACGTTAAAAAAGTAAAATTTACAGTCAGTTAGCGGAAAATCATGATTTTTGAAATTTTATGCAAGTTTTCTCGGGAACAGTTACAGATATCAGTAAGGACACATTCTACTGATTATGTGCTAGTTCCGCACGCAAGATTATTTAAGAGTTGTCCATAGAAAATATTTTACGATTTTTTTTCTCGGAATTTTTTTAAAATTTATTTAACGTCGCATCAACATCAAAGGTCATTAGCGACGACGTTGGGGTGTAACTGTGTGTAATGAGGATGAAATGATTATTTGTAACGTATGAAAATATGCCGTGCCTGAGTGGGATTTGAACCCAGGACCGCATGATGAGAGGTACCAACTGCGCCAATGCGGCCGGCATAATTTTTTCTCGGAATTATTTGTACTTTTTATAAAAATTAATAAACAATTTTTAATAGTTAATTCAAAATTAAGCTCCTGTGCAGAACTAAATAAAAGTCTAAAGATTCATTTACCTAAAAATTAAGGTTCTAATTTTTATAGTTTTTGTGAAAAGTTGCGAAAATTTAACGTGTAGTTACGGCCCCCTAAAAGCGTTTATCTTCTCAGCCAACGTTTTTCGTTGAAAGTAAAACTACTGTACAATTAAAACCAATTATTTCTGAAAACAGCAAGTTTTTTAACATCAGTATCAGTGCAAGGGGAGAATACGATCTGATTAATAACTGGAAATTTATTGTAAAATCTACGTTTTAGAACAATATTAACTAAGATTTTTGATTTTTGGAAGGTTTATGTAACTTTCTGGGCAGAACTCGGTTGTAATTTTTAGTACATCTTCCCGGGAAATAATTTTCAAAGGTTTTGAAACAAGGAAAGCGTAAAGGTTGCTGTTATTAACAGAGTGGGGTTGTCATAGGGTACTTACTGTACCGTACCTGATACCTGATTGCATAATACAATACATTGTGATCAATTTGCCTATAACAGGAAGGTGGAGTATTAAATTATTTTCACTCGATCTGCTAGTTGCAGCACTACAAAAAATAGTTGTGTTTCTTATCATATGGTCAGCCAGTTATATGACTCAAGCATTTAAGAACAGAAGACGTAGAGGTGTAAAATATTCTAGTCACAATTAACTCCTCTGAGTAATGAATTTCATTGTACAGCCAGACCCTGTGATGAATAAATTGAAGTGTAATTTTCAGGTTGGAAAGTAAATACTTTTCAGAGGGCCTGGTGTGCTGAGATGCATACTTTTCCACTCAGTAAGGAAGGCAATGGTTGACCACCTCACTCGCTCATTTTATTTAGTAAATCATCTCGGAGTTCACACCAGCCTTTCAACTCATTACCTAAACATCAATGTGTACAATTGGTAGTATGGTACTGATATACGAATTAATCTTTCCAAATGTAATTTTTTAGTACAAAATTTTATAAAAGATGATTTTATTTTAGTGATAAAATTTTTGTACATAAAAACGACGTAATGCCATGTATTTATTGTTACTCATGAAGCTCAAAGCATTCCAACGGTGAAAGAAGTTTTGAAATAGTTTGGGTAGTTTCTGAGATTACTTGTACAGATAAACGTTACTTATTTATAAGATTTGTGTAGATAGGAGAGAGCATATTGTTAACTGACTCTAGCTTTCTCTGTTTGGCGCATACTTCTGTCATTTTTTGGTATTCTTTGAATGCTCAAGTTGTCATAAAATAATGTTTCCTGCAAATAAGATGTCACTTAACATTAAATGTAAATTTATAAAGCAGTTGAAGAGAGGTTACTCCTTCTGATATTATGAAGATTTTTTAGTAAATAACGAGGCGTCAGTTCCCAATTGGATCTAAAAGTAGACTATCATTATTAGTAATTAATCTTCTTCCTCCTCCTTTACGGATTAGGCACGTTGCCTGTTCCAGCTTTTATCTACCTTCTTCGTGGTCTACCCACGACCGCATTCCTTGCGAACGGTATTGTAAGACCAGTAGCGGATATCGATCCTCTGGCATGCGGTGTACAATTTTTTTGTAACCACCTCTCTCGATATCGTTCTGTCCTTTGCCTCACAATTTCTTTTCTGCCTCCAAATTATGCCGGATTGTCCCATTATTAATGCGATCCCTAAGTATTCCTATTATTAGTAATTTAATTGTATAATTTAGTCAGTCCTATTGTAAAAGTACACTACATATAATCCGATCAGTGGATTTGTTGTGACTTGAACAATCGATGTTCCTAATCGTGTAAGCTGCTTAGACGAATTGCTCAGTTAAATTAACCTGTAATTTAAAATCCGTGAATTTTCCACAACTATTCTTATATATTTGGTTAGATCTGATGAAAAATCGATATTGAAGAATCGTGATTTTTATGTTGCACTACGTAATAGCCTACTTTCAAACCAAACAACATTCAAGGTTAGTACAGGTACATTGAGTTTAGCGCTTCTTTATGCTTTTACAGTCTGGTTAATTGCATACATATTCTTTATTCAAGGACTTCCTATTTTCTCTAGCCAGTTTTACTCTTTTATTATTATAATTCTAACGTATAGTGTTGCTTTAATTGGATACAAAATATTATATTCGCTGAATTGTGTAACATATTTTAAACTACATCACCTGATATTGGATCGTTAGTGATATCAGTGATTAGAAAGATAATATGTATGCTGAAACCTAATCTTGAAATTGTCAGTATTCCGTAAGCTGTCTGTTGTGTCAGCAACCGTACCGGTTTTCGATCAGGCGTAGTTTTTTATCAATAATTAACAATAAGTTTTAGAATTAATTTTAGATAAAATTTCTTTAGCCCTTTTCCGAAATTTTTAATTTTTATGGTTCTCTTTTGTATCGGTTCGATTTACGGTTGTAGCTAATATGTGATAGTTTATAATAACTTTATCAACTGTTAATAATTACATTTTACAGATCAGTGCTGGAAATTGTTTGCTAGACTACATGTTTAGGGCTTGAGTGAGCTACCAACTGTGACACTGGTGGTGGTTGTATGTTTAGGTCTTCAGCCGAAAGGCTGGTTTGAACCTGTAGAGGTTTTACTTAGTAAAACGAGGAGTGAAGTGGTTTACAAGTGCCTTCCTCACTGAATGAAAAAGTACGCTTATCAGCATGCCGGGCCCTTTTGAAAAGTACATATTTTTCACTCTGCAAATGATACCTTCACTTCATTCACTACAGCGTCTGGTTGTATAATGAAATTCATTACTTTCAGAGGAGATAACTCTAATTAGTATCTTTTACACCTCTACCTCTTCTGTTCGTAAATGATTCAGTCATTTAATTAGCTGACCATGTGATAAGAAACAGAACTATTTATTTTAGCCCTGCAACGTACAGATTGAGTGTAAATAATTTGACACTCCACCTGTCTGTTATGGGCAGAAAAAAATTTGACTGATGCTAGTTTCGAACGCGAAATATCGCCGCGGCCGACCAGCGCCTTAACCGCTCGCCCATTGCATCAATTAGGTGGAGGTTACATGTCGTAATTAATTAATTGTCATGCCCGCGAAATACAGTTTCTTTTTCATTGATAATTTCAATATTGCATGTGTATATCAAACTGTAACGATGAGCGATTACCTAAGGATTAATATCCAATATGACAATTATTTTTTTACTTCAGCACTATATTTGTGTTTCAAAGAACTTAATAGTGTTATGCCCCACAAGCTGTTAAAAAGTTTTCGTAAGTCATTTCAGATATAACAAAGTTACTTCTGAAGTTATTACTGATGGTTCTGGCGCATTCCAACTACTATTGTATAACGGTATCTTCTACTATTGCATATCAAGTGAATTTAAATCATTACCTTGAGATTATATCTATTCGATAGATACTATCGAATCGTCCATTTAATATCACTCTTCTGGTATTATATAGTTTTTCCCATAACAGGTTGGTGGAGTGTTAAATTATTTACACTCGATCTGCTAGTTCCAAGGCTACGAAAAATAGCACTTTCTTATTAAATGGTCAGCCAATTGAATGGCTCAACAGAAAAACGTTGTAACTGATAAAATTTACAAAAGTGAGGTTTCAGTGTATTACGTTCGATAAATCCTCTATGATCATAATAGTGAATTCTAACGGGTAGAATTGTAACTAAAATCTCAGAAATTCTTAAAACAAAATCTTCATACAGCTAAAAATCAGATGGTATCTTTCACTTTCTGTAAAAATTGTTTTTGTTACTTGCAATGTTTTTCCGTTGACCCATTTAATTATACGACTGAAGCACTTAGGAACAGAAGAGGTAGATTTTTAAAAGATTAGTTAGATTTATCTCCTCGGAGAATAATGAATTTTCTTAAACAGCTAGACCCTGTGGTGAATGAAGTGAAGGTGTCATTTGCAGAGTTGAAAGTAGATCCTTTTCAGGGAACTCGTCATGCTGATGAACATACTTTTCTACTCAGTTAGGAAGGCAATTGTAAAGCACTCATTCCTCGTTTTACTTAATAAACCCTCAACAGATTCAATCTAGCCTTTCGGCTGATGACCTTAATAACATTATATATTCGAATAAGGAATTCCTGAAATGAACGTAGTTGCTAATAGAACATCGCAAGGTGAAAGATCAGAATCAGAATTTTGTGGAGATTTGAGCAAAGTTCAGAGGATAGTATTCTGAAGTTACTCGTAGAGATTTCAGGGATGACTTTCTTTCTCAGCCATGTAACAGTGCACGCTAATATCATCTCTTTTGGCTCTTTTCTATCACATTTCTTTGTTTATGCAATATAACTGGTCGTTCTTCGGCAGTCTATTTCCTATTAGTCGGGGTTTTCCGACATATACAAGAATATTTTGTGCAACAAAGTCTTCCTGGTTTACTTTCTAAATTCGTTCTTGTTGAGGCAATCGTCTTCCTTGATGCGAGTGAATGTGGGGTTTTTTATATTTCTATGTTGTATCCGTCTAGTGTTTTGAGGTTGTATATTTATTTATTCACAAACATTACTCCTCCAAAATAGCATAGTCTGTGCTTTGAGGTACATTACATTATAAAAAAACAATAAAATATTTAAAAAGCATTATATAAAAAAAATTAAACAAAAATTGCTGTAGTAGTGCAGTAAGCCCTGCGACCAAAATTTTGTAGTCTATTGTATTGTATTGTTGTGGCAGATAATATTATTATATTGTAGTCTATTGTTGTAAAAGAATCGATGAAAATAAAACTATTGTAATAATAATTTATTTTTTCTTTTCGTGTATTTGGTCGAAGATTTTTTGTTTGTCTCGGTTCATCCATTCTTGTCGTGTATTATAAGAATTTGATTTTTCTTCGTAATGATAGTAGGCTACTTCCTAGGTCTTCAATTTCCGAGTTTAATCACTTTGTTTGATCTCGCTCTCTCTGAACCCGTCTTCTGTTATGCGGGTGCCATATATTTTTTTAAGATTTTTCTTTAAATTTTAAATAGTTGTTCTAGACTTGTGTATGATGGACTGGGTTTATCACCGTTGTGTTTTGTTTGCATTGATAGAGAGATTTTTGTGGTATATGGTGCTGACTTACTACGTAAGAAATCTAATTTGTTGCTGATTTCTGTTGTCATCCTATCTCTTTCGTTTCGGATACCTTCTCATTAAATGGAAAAATACTGGAGTTCTTTTAGTCAGTTTGAACGGTTGAACTACTTCTAGTGGTTAGTTTATTTTGTTTTCTTGACAATAAAGAAAATTATATCAAATCGAACCAATCTTTCGTTCGGGCCTAATTTACTTACACGTGTTTTGATGAGTTTTGAAACTCATTTGTATCGTACAGTGAAAAATAATTGTGTTCATTATTGCTTATAGAAGATTTGTATTAATTGTAAGAAATTTATTACGTGTGTACGTGAATTTTATTGTATTCTCCAGCAAATAAGAATTGTTGTTTTCATGCTAACTGTATTCATGGCTTATCTCTGATTACTGATCAATATACAGTTAATGAGAAAAGAAAAATAAGCTCACGTTCTGTTATTATTAAGCTTAACACACTCCTTGTGGCTTGTTAGTTTGGAATTATCTTTTATTTAATTCCGGATTCATATTCAGGAACATTAAAGTAAAACCTCACAACCGACCACTTCTGTTGTATGACCCATCGATCTTACTGATTGGTATTTTTGACCTACACCACAGGCTATACCGTCTCTGATTACTGATCAATATACAGTTAATGAGAAAAGAAAAATAAGCTCACGTTCTGTTATTATTAAGCTTAACACACTCCTTGTGGTTTGTTAGTTTGGAATTATCTTTTATTTAATTCCGGATTCATATTCAGGAACATTAAAGTAAAACCTCACAACCGACCACTTCTGTTGTATGACCCATCGATCTTACTGATTGGTATTTTTGACCTACACTACAGGCTATACCGGGCGTTTCATAATGTCTTCAGTGTTACAAAAATTCAGTAGTACAAAAAACTATTTCACTTATCCAAATGAAAGTTGTACGGGCCGATGGAGGGACTCAAACAGTTATTTTTAAACATCTATAAATGGTCAATGTGTGCTCGTTTGGTGACACGGCACAAATCAACACGAAAGTCTAGCTCTTGCCAAATTCATTCTAACATGTCCCTTCGATAGAGTTGATTGCATTGATTACGCACGTTGCACAGGAGTTAATGACATTGACACGTGAAATTCTAACTTACAAAATGACTTCTCGCTTCCCGTGGCAGCCATTTTTTCTACTGTCTACCCCTAGCGGGCAAGCATTTAACTAACTACCCAGAATATGTGGAAAAAACTATTTGAAGTGCTCTTTCGTACAGTACTTGTTTCATTCTTATAAGTGAAATACTGTTTTTGTACTGAATTTTCGTAACCCCGAAGTACATTATGAAACCTATGCTATTATGAAGTACATTATGTATTTACCTGTATATACCTTACATAGAGTATATAAAATATATGTAGGATATATATTTACCTATGTAAAGCCTACTCTGTATATAGATTTTATTTAGGCAAGCTATTGCTTGAGTCCCAGCTCCGTGTAGTTGGAAGGAATGCAGTGCGTTGTTATAGTAGTGGGAGAATTAATGAGTTAGTAGTGTATCACAGCTGATAAATTTGTAGTGGTAGCGTGTACTAACTAGACTAAAAAATTATTCTTATCATCCGGCGCTTTAATTTAACAAATACCTACCGGGTTATTAACTTGGTCGGATTCATAATATTTAAACTTACCAATTTATATCAAAATATTTTCATACGTTACAAATAATCATTTCATCCTCATTACACACAGTTACACCCCAACGTCGTCGCTAATGATCTTTTATGTTGATGCGACGTTAAATAAATTTAAAAAAAAATACAAACAAATACTATGTTTAAACGGAAAGTTTAAAAAACGAATGTTTTGTATCTGAGTAATACAACAATCGTTCTCCCAGCATGCGTCACTAATTCATTATACCTTACCCGTACCCTTCACCCCGGAACTACATGGAGCTTGAAACCGCACAATGTGTTTAACTGTATATAGGCTCGCGGGCGTCCCGGGTTCGATTTCCGGTTAGGTCTAGCATTTTTCATCACTCATTTTCATTATCATTATTATCCATCGCCTGCATTAGCAGAAATTGCAAAACAATCAGACGTAAAACCAAAAAAAATTAACATATATATGATTTTTATATACAGTATATATGTTTAATTTTTTTATGCTACTCTGTATTTAGCCTTTATTTAACTATCGCTTATTCACAGCAAGTTTAGCTACACCACAGATTTTTTTATTAATGTGACAACAGTCTTTGCTGACAAATAATAAAAATTCCTGTAATACAAACAGGATACTTATAATAAAATATTAAGCAACACCTACTTAAATGCCAAAATATTTATTAAATATGTAAATTTATCAAATGTATTGCATTGATCAAGCAATTACAACCTACGTCGTCTTTTTGATCTATCTCCAAACCCCGTATATTTAAAGTTATTTATCTATCGAGATATAAATGGAATATTAAAATCATATAATTTTTAGGTTATTTATAGAAATTGTTGTTTAAAATTTCCTGAATTGATTTATTGGTCGTGGAATTCCCTCCTTTGAATTATTAATGAAGGATAATATACGTAGTTCGAATTGATTACTCGGTTGCATGTATGCGAATCATTTTGTAACAGATATAGCTTTTTTTTTGTTTAACGTCCGACTGTTGTGCAATTACTGCTAATGCAGACGGTGAAGGATGAAATGATTTTTTGTAACGTATGAAAATATGCCGTGCCGGGATTCGAATCCAAGACCGCATGATGAGAGGCGAGCGCGTTACCAACTACGCCAATGTGGCCGGCTAACAGATATAGCCTACATACGTACAATTTTTAGTGCGGTCTTTGAAGACACTTATGTTTTCTTTATACTGATAATTTTTTAGTAATCATTTTTTGTTAGAATTAAAAAATTTGAAATTTTAATTGCTCACTCCTGCAAATTAATTGGCACAATTACAATAATTTATTTACAAATTTCTCAATTTCATGAACACTTAATGGAATACTTACTTTGCGATTGTTTTTTTTTGTATCATGTTATTTTTATGAAATAGATTTTGCATATAAGCACGTGTAAACGGTTCCGTCACCATAACAATTCGGCCGCATTGTCGTAGTTGGTAACGTGCTCGCTTCTCATCATGCGGTCTTGGGTTCAAATTCCATTCAGGCACTGCATATTTTCATATGTTACAAAAAATCATTTCATCCTTCACCGTCTGGATTACCAGTTATTGGAGAACAGTCGGACGTTAAACCAAAAAAAAAACTGAACTTCGCATTCTATTTTTTTTAGCTACAAGTTGGTCTAGTGGTAAAGTCACACGCCAGAAACCAGCTGTTAAACAGCTGATTTTCGTAGACGAAGGTTCCTGGTTCAAATCCTAGTAAAAGTAGTACTTTTATAAGGATTTTAAATTGAATGGATTGCAACGTACACACATAGTGATTAAAAAAAACAATTAGTTTTTTTTAAAAGTCGCATCAACAGCTCGGTTATTGGTGAATACGGAAGGTTATATAACGTGGGTTTCTTAACTAGCGAAAATTTTCAGACCCTAGTCGGATTCAAACCCGGGACCACCGGGTTGTAGGCTAGCGCGCTACCACTACGCTACGTAAGTGCTCGCATTTTATTAGAATAAAAGTCTGATTTTCTTCATAAATTGTTAATTTTCACTAGTTATAAATTTTAACAGTTTCTTTTAGATTAATTGTCAATTTTAAAGTAGCGTAAAACAGTAAACTAATAGTTAACTAAAGAACAATTTGTTTACATAAAGGTGTATTGGTCACTTACCTTTGTTAGTAGTAATCGTTTGTTTTTAATTATCCGACTTTATTCTGTATCATTTAACATTTTTAAAAAACTAAATTTAAAAATTCCCTTTCATGAGACGACGCGTCTCATAAAAGGCGTCTTATGGGTGGTGGAAATTTAAAAACGCTTACCTTTGACCTACGGTAAAAACTATTTGTGGTTTCTGTATTTACTCGTTAAGAGGAATTGAATGACACCATTTTTATATCCAAAATTCGACTTTGATTTTTTGACCTCCTGTTTTAGGTTACTTCTGGTCGAAACCGAAACTTCAAACCCAATCCAGGAGCATTAACGTTTTACGTAGATTTCGAACCCGAAAACCGTTTGTTAGTATCTCTTGTAGTTTCTGAATTTAATTTTCTTAACTTCTGGTTTTGGGGCACTTCCGGTCAAAACCAGAACTTTAAACACAATCTGGGCCCACTAACTTTTTTTGTAGATTACTTTTTTGTTTCTGACATCTGAATTTGACGGATGGACAAAAGAAAATTGTAGATGACAATTTTTAAAATTGCCACCAAAAATTAAATTACATAACAAAAATTGTTTGTTTTCTATTTTAATGGGTTTGCTAGGTGCATCGGAAAAAATAACTAAGGAATGCTATTGTTTTCCGAACTAACTGACAGACTACTGTATAGTATAATTCAAGGTTAAAAACATTAGAGGCTTCACACAGGTGGGAATATTTACTTCAAGTAAGTTTTCCCTCTTTATTGACAGCCCTGCGTATATCTCATCCTTGTTTTTTTTTCAACACGGTGTATTTCTAGTTCTTGTATTAAGTTTCTTTTTTGTGGATTCTTTTAAATTGCGTATGACAAATTTACATTAAAAAAATTACTATTGAACTAGAAACCGTCGCTCGTTTCTCTGTGCATTTATTTATTTTTGTTATTTTACACAAGCATGTTAAAACAGAAGTCTTACAACTGTTGTTATTTTCTTTACTTTTCGTTTTATTCATGTTTTACCTTAAAAGTACTTACCCTTAAGACTTTCTTGTCACGTGGTCTGCCAGTTATATGACTAGCATTTAAGAACAGAAGAGGTAGGGATGTAAAAGACATTAGTCACAGTTATCACCTCTGAGAGTAATGAATTTCATTATACAGCCAGACCCTGTGGTGAATGAAGTGAAGGTTTCATTTTCAGGGTTGAAAGAAAATGTTTTTCAGAAAGCCTGGTATCCTGATAAGAACTTTTCCACTTAGTGAGGAAGGAAATTGTAAACCACCTCACTACTCGTTTTACTTAGTAAAGCCTCAAGAGGTTTTAACCAGCTTTTCAGCTTTCCGCATTGGCGTAGTTGGTAACGTGCTCGCCTCTCATCATGCGGTCTTGGGTTCGAATCCCATTCAGGCAGATAATTTCCTACCTGTACGTTACAAAAAAATCATTTCATTCTTCATCTTCACCGTCTGCATTAGCAGTAATTGCAGAACAGTCGGACGTTAAACAAAAAACAAAATCAGCTGATAACGTAAACAACAGTTTTATTTACATAATACAAAGTTTAAAAATTTTGTAATTTTGCCGCCAATGCCGGCCGCATTGGCGTAGTTGATAACGTGCTCGCCTCTGATCATGCGGTTTTGGGTTCGAGTCCCACTCAGGCACGGCATATTTTCATACGTTACAAATAATCATTTAATCCTTCACAGTTGCAACCCAACGTCGTCGCTAATGATCACAGTAGTTGATGCGACGTTAAATAAACAAAAAAAAAATTTTAAAAAGTGCACATTTCTATTTGTGTTGCACAGTTCCTAGACATAAATAACGAGTGTTTGGTTTTTGTTTGTTTGTTTGGCTGTTGTTTAACAACCTTAAGACGGTAATTTTTTTAAATTAATTTTAATGCACTCATCCAGAATATCGTAAATTCCAGCTAATCTTTAAAGTTGGATAAGAAACCGTTAATAAAAAATTGTAAAATTTTTAGTTGATTTTTTTTGTTAATTTTTGGTCTGAAATTAACCTTGAACTTGTAATTTTAAGAACCGATTTTACTGAAAATTCTTTGCGTGGGATTAAGTAACATTGAATACATAAGTTGTACCTTTTGTCATTTTTTAAAATTCTAATTTTATTTAATTAGAAGGCTGGTTTTAATCTGTTGAGGCTTTAGTAAGTGAAACTACTAACTAGTAGTGCCTCTCACTGAGTAAAAAAGTATGCTTATCAGCTTGCTAGGCCCTCTGAAAAGCATTTACTTTCTACCCTGCAAATGACACCTTTATTTCATTCACCACAAGGTCTGGCTCTACAATGAAATTCATTACTCCTAGAGGAGATAACTCTGATTAATGTCTTTTACACCTCTACATCTTCTGTTCTTAAATGATTTACCCATATAATTGACCTTGTGTTAAGAAACAGAACTATTTTATTGTAGTCATGGCACTGGAGATCGAGTTCAAATAATTTAACACTTCACCTGCCTGTTATGGGCAGAAATTTGTGTTAATAAATATACAATTTCATTCAGGACAAAAATGGTGATCTATGTTAAATGCGGCTGACATTTGTGGACAGTTATCATTTATCTTGTGACAACTGTCTTCATTTTTCTGTTTTGTCTTGTTACATATTTATTCAGTGTATACAAACAATTATCTAGTCTCGATAGTTTATTGTAATAAAGAAAACACTCTGTGTTTACTACTACGTACATATGTGCTGTGTTATCAAGTGTTTACGTTTCTGTTATGATGTTTTTACCCTCTCTTCTTTTCACTATTGTTTTGTATAAAAATAATGTTACGTTTTTCTGTTGTTTTGATTTCTGTCCTCCCGGGATTTCTTTTATATGATAAGTTCCAAACTTAACTATATTTTGTCAGTTCCTGACAAAAAAGGCAAAAGCAATCTCAATAATGTTATTATTAAATAATTTTGTTATTAACCAATTTTTTACTTTCTCTTTCCTATATGAGTATACAAGAAGGAAAGAATTGTTTTCATGTCGATTTTTGAAATCGAGTTTTCACCGGATCTACAAGTTTTCAGACCCCCTGAACCCAATAAACATGTTTTTAGCGATTGGTCTGTGTGTGAACAAAATATCTCAGGAACGGAACATCGTACGAAGTTGAGACTTTAAACTTAAGTTAGGGACCACTTGAGGACCCGACTCGAACATTTTCATCAAAATCGGTCAACCGGAAGTAGTAGTTCATTGACATATTGGTAATGTATGCAAAAAATCAGTTCAAGAAATGGTATCAACTTTAAGAAACATTTAAAAATATTTTTGTCTATCAGTGTAATCGAGCCCGGGACCTCTGCCATAGAATCCATTTCGATGACCCATACATCGACCAAATGATGTTTAAATTTACAAAATTTCTAATGCCTATAGTTGTTTGCACTAGTTAGGTGAATCGTTTATCAAGAGCGTGAAGCTAAAATGAAGATCCTTAGTTCTATTACCAGCAAGGGAATATTTTTACAATTTTTAAACTTATAAAAAACTATCTCAAAATTCGATTAATCTCTAATAATCCCGGTGTTGATGTAACTAATATAAATCTTGTAAACAAAGTGTGGGTTATTTGAGATCTTTGTGTTAAAATCTACCATATGTTTACTATTTTCAATACAGGATTTCATTAAATTTGTGTATTTCACACTAGTGGTCTGTAGCGGAAACTAAAAAAAAGGAAATGAAGATTGTATAATTACCATGTCAGTATTGTTTTTTTACGCAATTAGTAATAAAACACTTGCTGATGGCTAGTTAAAATAAATGTATAAATAACATAACATTATAAAACACCTGAAAATTGTAGTCAGAAAACAAAAGTTTAATTATACTTTTATAATTAAGGTCATTGTTTTATTTCTGTTATAATATGTGTAATTTAATCAATATATTTTTATTAAAAGTCAATGAATTTGTACACAGGAAATGGTCTTAAATTGTATTATTTGAAAATTTTCATTGTCGGTATGTTAAAAATATTTAATGATTATATTTCTTTAAAAAGAAGAAATTTGATATTTTTAATGTTTTTTTTAAGTAATAATATGTGTAGATAAAAAATATATTTTACTGAATTTCGTAGAAAAATTTAATATATTTTTCAAAACCTTCTATCTGGAAATGTTACAGTTGTTTCAATGTTATTTGATACTTGTTTTCATTGTTTACGTGGGAACAAATTGTACAAAATAACTTATATATTAGTTCTTTTACCTTGATTGTATCCAATCTAATAATCTATTTGTATTCTCCTTGGTAATTGTATGATTGGTATTTACTGTATTGTAGTTACGTTCGTTTGCAAAATTTTCTAGAATTTGTTTTTGAAATTTATTGTGACTAGCCTAAGACTAACTAACAATTTTGTTCTAACTTAATTGTTCTAAGTACTTAATTTAAGAATTTTCCAACTAATAGTTCTTAGTTTATATTCGATACTCTGATACACTATTTTTATAAAATTTACTAATCATTGATATTTAACAAAACACTTCAAAATATATACAAGTAACTATTAAATAACGAATTAATAACTTTATACTGTTCATTACACCAGTTCAAATGGTTTTACACGAAAAAGTCTCCTATTCAGATCTGCGTTGTCGAGTTGCTGTATAGCTTCGGCATTCGCATGGTGAAGAAGTCTGTCTTCATGACTCCTGGAAAATTTTCGTATTACTTCGTTTATGGAATCCACTCCCAAGTCTCGGTGCAGTTCGTCGTTCCTAACATACCAGGGAGCGTTGACAATGCTTCTGAGAACTTTGTTCTGGAATCTTTGAATGATTAATTGGTTTGATGCTTTTGTACATCCCCAGAGTTGTACTCCGTAGGTCCATACGGGTTTTAATATTTGCAATATTTGTAATTAGAAATTTGTTAAAAGTAAATAATGAAGATTTCCGCCCTATTAACCCGTTAAGTTTATTGAATTTGAGATCGAGTTCTTTTCTTTTCTTTTTTACATGTTCTTTCCAGCGAAGTTTTGCACTGAGGGTCATGCCAAGATATTTTGATGTGTTTGAATATGGGACGTTTTTTCGTTGACATAAATAGGTAGTTTTCGGATATTTTTATTTGTAAAATTTATATACAGACTTTGATTCATATAATTTAATTTTCCATTTATTTCTATCTTTGCACTTGATTTACGGCACCTTGAAGCTTCATAGGTGATTCTTCATCAGTTGTACCGACAGCTAAAACACACGTATCATCCGCAAAAGTTGCCACTGTTCTGTCATTAAATGTAGGGATATCACTAGTGTATAAAGAAAGAATAATAAAAAGAATATAGTATAGGTTGTCAAATTAAATTATTGTAACACTTAAGCTAAGGTACTTTCGGGATCTGGATGTAATAATTAATAAATAAACTTCCTCTAAACTTATAACTATTATTGATTTAAAAAATCATAAATTACAATTAATTTTTAAGTTAAGACTACCAACAAATTACAACTACATTACTTCTAGGTATTAGTTTAATTACAAAGCTTAAACTAACTTAATTAACAATCGCAATTATTCGATTCACTCATGATTAAAATTAGGTTATGTTTTTCAGTTTTTACTTTCTCTTCCCAGTATGAATGTATGGAAAGGAAAGTACTGTTTTCTTGTCGATTTTTCGAAATCGAGTTTTCACCGGATCTACACGTTTTCAGACCCCATGAACCAAAAAAACATTTTTAGTCATTGGTGTGTGTGTGTGCGTGTGCGCGCGCGCGCGTGTGTGTGAACAGAATATCTCAAGAACGGAACATCGTACAAACTTGAAACTTAAGTTAACTTCTACTACCAGACCCGATACGAACATTTTCATCAAAATCGGTCAACCGGAAGTAGCAGTTTATTCGTGTCATTTTTCACTTTTTTGCAATTCCCTCAAAATCGGCTACTACGATTTTTTTTAAGTAGCCTCATTACTAAATTTCTATGCTCTACAAGATAGGGTAGGTGCCATGTGTGCTGAAATTCTTGAAAAGGTTGTTTTCTCTTTAAAAAAATGTTTTTTTAAGATTGCGGCTTTAATATGCATTTAGCGCAAAAATGTATATAATAAAAGTTGTAGAAAATTTAAAATCCTATAACTTTTATTCCAAACATTTTTGTATAAGCTTAGTTTGGCGGTAATTAGCTATTTTCTGGTTTTTTTCACACGAAAACGTGTAAAAAAATCGAATTTTTAAGATTTCAGCCTTAGCTTGCATTATACGACAAAAGTGTATATAATCAAATTTATAGGAAATGGAAAGATCTACAACTTTCATTTAGAGCATTCTTCTCCTCAGAGCCTAACTGAGCCAAACTGAGGTTGATTTTCATTTTGCGTCTTTCACTCATGATTAAAGGTTATGTTTATTGAGGTTAGTTTTTTTTAAATATTTTATTACTAATGTTAGGTTATATTGTTAATTATTTTAATTGGCAAGAGAAAGTTGTGTGAGTGTTTCACACCAGATTTTTCATTATACGTTGTTCACTAATATTAACTTCTATTGTTAATTTTTACATTGGCAAGAGAAAATCGTGTTAGTGTGAGTAATTAATAACGATTAATTAATTGTAATTATTTTTATATGGTAACCACATACCTTAAATAATTGTGTGAGAATTTTACTTCTGAACATTACTTGTTATTATGTTTGAGAAATGTGTAAGGTATTTAACCTCTCTTTTCAATGTATCTTTGGGGACATTGACCATGACTTCACTTTTATTCGTACACAAAAGTTTGTACTATATTTGTGATTGTTCACAGTTCACGCTTTATTTTATTATATCTTATTTCTATAGAAAATCTTTTATTATTTTTAAGATCTTACATAGATTTTTACAATGTGATGCAATATTGCAAAGGAATTTAAATGTGAAAAAATTTATGACCTTTATATGATGATTTTTTTTTTAAATTTTCATCATTCGTAAACATAAGCAGGGTGCTAATTGTGTAGGCCTACTATACGCAATCATCTCCATTTTAGTACTCAAGAAAAAGGACGTGTAGTGTGCAATTAATAATCATCCTCATTTAAAGTACTTTGTTGTTTAAAAATTTAAAAATAATTATTATATTTCAATTTTAAGTAGTAATTACTTTAAGTCTTTAATTTTTATAAAACCACTAAAAATCTTGTATTTTGTTCGTACTCTTTTTCGATCTTTTTGGTATTTATAAAAAACAAAAATTAATGTTGTTAGGATTGTTGAATTATCGGGATTCGGTTCGATTTCTTTACATAAACTCACCCCGAATATCATACGAAATTTCAAGGGTACCAACCGAAAACCTGCTACTGTTAATGTGGATATGATTGATTATAGTGTCACCTCCATCCCTTCTAATTAATCATTTCCTGTGTTGCCGGCTTCAATAGTTCTCCCGGCCTTTGACGGCATAGCGACAAAGCTTTCGGCTGCGCACCTCAAAGGCCTTTGTCATCAAGGCCAAACCAATAGCCGCTCTCTGCCATAGCGCTCCCGGCAGCTATATAAAGAGCGCTGCACTGAGCCGAAGGATTCTAATTCCAATCAAGACACCGAGGGATCCATTTTTACCAGACAGCAGACGAGACATCCACCACGGCACACCGCTGCCAGACTCCAGCGAGAACTAATCGACGACCCCGCAAGAGAAAAGATGATGCTTCCGCTCGCCGACCCGTCATCGTAAGCCGTCGACCGGACCGTCATCGCCCGCTGACGCGAGCGATGCCCACAGCGGTCCCTCGACCGAGCCTTACGTCCACCGGACCCGACGAAGCAGCCATCGACGCACTACCGCGAGGAAAGACGATGACGTCTCCGCTGGACGACGACACACCGTGTCGCCCGGCTTCTCGTCGCAGCCACGCGCTGCCTACACCGGTCTCCTTCACGACCAGCACAACGGTCCTTCTCAGGACCAATTCAATAAGGTTTACACCGGCCCTTTTCAGGGCCATCAAACACCTCTGCCCGCTCCAGCGGACACACGCCTAAACGGCCCTTTTCAGGGCCACCAAAATGATAAGGTTAGCCACATAATGTCGCCATCCGGTGACAATAGAATGATGCAGATTCAGAATAAATTTATGTACCGTTTACGTTTTTGTGTATTTTACATTATTATTTGGTGTGAATAATATAATAATTTACTAACTCACAAATTGTTATTTCAGGGTCCCAGCCCCACGGGGTTACAATGCATACCCCTGTAGATATGGCAAGTGGACCACCTCTTCCATTATCTCCAACACCGCCATGTTTGGCAAAAGATGAACAAGATAATTTTAATAACAGGTACTGACTGCTAAGTAACCATTATAATTTTATTAAATAATTGTTGATTTTTAAAGTTTTCAGCTGATCCCTGTTAGTAATTATTTGTGGAATATTTATTACTTTCTCTTGTATAGGAATATATCGGAAGGAAAGTATTGTTTTCATGTCGATTTTTCGAAATTGAGTTTTCACCGGATATACACGTTTTCAGACCCCTTGAACCCAAAAAAAAAATGTTTTTAGCGATTGGTCTGTTTGTTTCTGTGAACAAAATTACTCAAGAACGGAATATCGTACGAACTTGAAATTTGAAACTTAAGTTAGATTCTATTACCGGACCCGACACGAACATTTTCATCAAAATCGGTCTACCGGACGTAGTTTATTCGTGTCATTTTTTTGCGATTTTCTCAAAAATGGCTACTACGATTTTTTAAAAATCGCCTCATTTACTAACATTTTTATGCTCTACAAGATAGGGTAGGCGCCATGTGTGCTGAAATTCGTGGAAAAGCTGTTTTCTCGTAATTTGTTTTAAGATTTCGGCTTTAATTTGCATTTTAGCGCAAAAATGTATGCAATAAAAGTTGTAGAGAATTTAAAATACTACAATTTTTATTCCAAACATTTTTTTATAACGCTTAGTTGAACGGTACTTAGTGATTTTCTATTATTTTTTTTCATGAAAATCTGTAAAAAATCGATTTTGTGAGATTTCAGCCTTAGTATGCATTTTATGACGAAAGTGTATAATAATCAAATTTATAGGAAATTAAAGATCTACAACTCTTATTTAAAGTATTTTTTTCTACGGAGCCTAGTTCAGCGTGAAAGAGTGATTTTCCGTATTTTTAAGCCAAACTGAGGTTGATTTTCATTTTGCGTCTTTCACTCATGATTAAAATTAGGTTATGTTTATTGAGGAGTTAGTTTTTTTGTTTGTTTCTAATGTTTTATTACTAATGTTAGGTTGTATTGTTAATTATTTGCATTGGCAAATGAAAGTTGTGTGAGTGTTTCACACCAGATTTTTGTAAACAAGTACATGATACAATTATTGGGGTACTCGAATGGGGGTATTTCGTCGTGACCCTTTTTAGGTCCACTGAAGCATTACGTAATGGCAAGGTCAAATAAACGACGGTATACAATATACACTTTCACCCATATAACTGTATTTCCCCCGCCTTCTTTTCTATTATTCATATTAATAACGAAACAGTCTATCTAAAAACAATTGATTCTCTCATATGTGCATTTAGAACTTGATTATAACAATTTTGTGTGATTTTAAAACAATGAAAAGTATATATGTATTTTTTACGGTTTAAATTTCCTCAGTTTTTCCTTTTGTTTGTTTAAAAGTCGCATCGACAGGTTGGTCATTAGCGACTCCTATGGGTTTTAACATAATAACATTTTCAGATCCTAGCCGGGATTCGAACCCGGGATCATTCGCTTTGTAGGCTAGCCCACTTGTCACTACGGAGAGTATACTATTTATTATTTATATTATGTTATAACATTTTTACTTTCTCTTGCCTATTTGAATATATAGGAAGGAAAGTATTGTTTTCGTGTCGATTTTTCAAAATCGAGTTTTCACCGGATCTATACGTTTTCAGACCCCCTGAACCCAAAAAATATGTTTTTAGCGATTGGTCTGTGTGTGTGTGTGTATGTGAACAGAATATCTCAAGAACGGAACATCGTACGAACTTGAAACTTAAGTTACATATCACTACCGGACCCGACACGAACATTTTCATCAAAATCGGTCAACCGGAAGTAGTAGTTTATTCGTATAATTTTTCGCTTTTTTGCGATTTTCTCAAAAACTAGTCCTACGATTTTTTTTTAAATCAACTGGTTTACTACATTTTTTATGCTCTACAATATAGGGTAGGCGCCATGTTTGCTGAAATTCTGCTTGAGACTGTTTTTACGTAAAAACATTTTCTTTTTAAGATTGCGGCTTTAATATGCATTTTAGCGCAAAACGTTATATAATAAAAGTTGTAGAGAATGTAAAGTTCTACAACTTTTATTTCAAACATTTTTTTGTATAACGCTTAGTTTAGCGGTAATTTGCGATTTTCTGTTTTTTTTCTCACGAAAACGTGAGAAAATCGATTTTTTTAACATTTCGGTCTTAGTATGCATTTTAAGACAAAAGTGTATATAATTAAATTTATAGAAAATTAAAAGATCTACAACTTTTGTTTAGAGCATTTTTCTCTACAGAGCCTAGTTTAGCGTGAAAGCGTGATTTTCCGTATTTTTAAGCCAAACTGAGTTCGTCATTTTGCGTCATTCACTCATGATTAAAATAAGGTTATGTTTTTGAGGTTAGTTTTTTGTTTATTTCTAATATTTTATTAATAATGTTAGGTTTATTATTAATTATTTGCATTGGCAAGAGAAAGTTGTGTGAGTGTTTCACACCAGATTTTTATTTTTATTTTTTTTACCTAATGTATACTTTGCAATCTGTTCAGTTTAAAACAATAAGCAACCCTATGGTAAATCACCTCTCTCCTGGTTGCGTAGTAAATCCTCTAGAGGTTTAAACTAGCCTCTGATTACTTTTACAACGAGTAACCCTTTGACTTAATGAGATGAGAATGTATGACCTGTACTCGTGTACAGATTCAGGCCGACCATTCCTGAGAGAGTATGGTTAATTGAACCCTAACATCACAGTACACCTGTAACCACTGTCTAGTATTCAAATCCTTATAAAAATAACTACTTTTAGTCGGATTTGAACCACGGAACTTTCGTCTCTCTAATAAATATTTCTTTTGGGTAATTACCAGCTCTTTAAACTGTATATGCAAGTGGAAAAATTGCTAATTCTTTAGTTTTTCTATTTATCATATCGTGGACCAATGCACTTAATTTTAAGCTCTTTTTGCTAATAGAAAGTTAAAATATTAATGATATGTCATTCGTGAGGTATTTTCATTTTATTTAAAATATCTACAGATTATTCCTGTTGTACAGTATTTTGAAAATTTATATGTATGTCAGTTTTAAACCTATTTGTTAGCCGTGTCAAAAAAAATTAGTTTTAGGTTAGCCATTAGATTGGATCACGGTTGAAAAATGAGTTAGTCCTGTTAGATTAAATGGTCGATACTAAACAGTATTGAAGGTATGTCCTTTTCAGTATTAATAGAAATGGAGCGTACCAAATTGTACAAGATTAATAGTGGTTGTGGGGTTGACCGTGAACCTTCCTATAGGGGAGAAATACAATTTCAGTGTGGGGTTGTCTCCCTATAGGAGGAATAATAGTTCAACAGTGAATGAACCATTATATTTTATGTTTGAAAATAATTGATGAAATAAATCTATACAAACTTTCTTAAATTAAAATAGGAATACTGTTTGATGTAAAAATTTAAGTTAATTAATTAACGAGTTGCTAGTCAACTAGCTAAAAATGAGATATCATATTTGGGTGGTTGTGTAAGTAAAACGTTTCCCGATAATTTTATTGTTTCTTAAAGGGATATGTTTATTTTGTACAGTTGTTGCCGCCTACCCTATTCCAATCTCAGGTTCCATATTTATCTCGATCTGTTCAATTCTCCTTATTAAAGTTCTCTCTTTTCTATGCCCTCATCTACGTCTTCTGTTAAGGACCGTCAGGGTCTTCGTAAAATGTATTGCTGCAGAAGGATGTCGATTGTTGTAGATGTAAGACGTTTGCGACTACGTGGTTTTAGCCGTCACATATTCACTGGGATATAATAATTTTGTTTTGTTTCAATACTTTTTAAATTAGGGTTACAAATAAATAAAAAATATGATTTTTCCATGAAATTTTTAAACATCAAAGTTTAAAATTCCCTTTTCAACTCCTTAAGGGTACATTTTAAAAATTGTTAAGTAATACATTTTAGGTGTACTATCGGTAACACATTCGCCGTGTTTCAGTCACCTACATTGTACGGGATTTAATAAACAAAAAAAGATTGGTTTAAGGATTGAACACCATTTTCAACTCCTTACGTATACATTTTTGTAATCGTTAACGAGTAATTTTTTTTAGGTGAGTTTCAGCCATCTAGTTCTTGTATAACTGAGTAAATTTAAAGTATTGATTTAAGGGTTGGACTCCCGTTTCAACCCCTTACGGGTAAATTTTTGAAATCGTTGAGGTGTAATTTTTTAGCCTCACTGTATGGTATCATCTCCACCTAGTTTCAGCCATTTAACTAGTCTGAAACTTAGTAAACCATAAATATTGGTTTAAGGGTTGAACACCATTTTCGTCTTCTTAGGGGTGCATTTTTGAAATGGTTAAGGTGTAATTTTTGTGGTTGTCAGCCGTCTAACATGTCCAGAACTTAGGACAACACCCTTTTCAACCCATCACGGTGAAATGTTGAAATCGTTTATGATAAACTTTAATATTTTCCCTAAAGGGAATATCCCCTCCAATTTTCACCTTTCTAGATTTTGAGATGAGTGTGTGGCAGTCAGTAAGGATTTTCCTTTTTTTTATTAATATATAAGTTAAGCTTAAAGGTAGTTAAGATAAGAGAACTATAATTATAGGCACCTTATAAAAGGAAATAAAAATACTTTGGGCTTTGGAAAATACTTTGTGATGAGATATATATTAATGTAGCCATAGATATAACTTACTCTGATATACTGTGGTTATTGCAGAATATTATGCTAGGAAAAATAACGGGTAAACATGCTCTTCGTCGTTGTAAAACATCGTAACGATAACGCTGACGGGGCTCGTCTGGTGTACGGTTGCGCTTTTTAGACTGGTTGTGATGGTTACCAACGTTTTGAGAGGACATGGTACATGAAGAAGGAGTTTGCCTTTCATGCACCTTCCGGTACTGGATTCCAATCGGTTATCCGCGCTATTCATGTGCATTGATTCGCGCTTTTCACATGCCCATAACTGTTTTCCTCAATTTGACTCAAAACATCTTTCTCCTTATGCAATCTCGTTCGTACTTCCACATTGGTATTCATTCGATTCGTTCTTGTCAGCCCAGAGCTTCGCCTCCAGAATTCCATCTCGGTCCCATCATTTTTCCCCAGTTTATTAGCCACCCAGCTCTCAACCCAATTAAGTCATTATTCTGCGCGCTATTGTATTAAACAAATTCACAATTATATACTTCATTATAATATATTATATACCATAGATATACCCGATTGTTGTTTAGGTCATCAGCCGAAAGCCTTGTTTGAACCTGTAGAGGTTTTACTAAGTAAAACGTGAAGTGAGGTGGTTTACCATTGCTTCCTCACTGAATGGATAAGTACGCTTATCAGCATGCCGAGCCCTCTAAAAAGCACATATTTCCCACTCTGCAAATGACACCTTCACTTCATTCACCACAGGGTCTGGCTGTATAATGAAATTCATTACTTTCAGAGGTTTCAGAGGAGATAAGTCTGTATAGTGTCTTTTACACCTCTACCTCTTCTGTTCTTAAATGATTCAATCATTTAATTGGCCGACCATGTTATAAGAAACAGAACTATTTATTTTAGCCCTGCAACAATCAGATTGAGTGTAATTCCCGATTATAATTAAATAAAGTCAAAAAAATGTTTTGCTGAAAAAAGTTTCCGTTTTGTGTAATACCGTATTTACTCGCGTACGACGCGCACCTTTTTTATAACAATCTTAACACAAAATTCGTAGGTGCGCGTCATATATGGAGTTATCTGGTAGATACAATACCGGTATGTGGTTGGATTGTACTATAATCTAAATCGCTAAATACTGTCCAGTGGTTAGCTAATTTGTTCATGGAATTTTGGGTAGAATAAATGTTTGTTTAAACAAATGAATTTTGCTTGGATTTAACAACGACTTTGGCACTTTGTTAAATAACAAGTAGTGGCAAGTCACATCCCGTTTAAGACTTCACGACAAAAGTGTCTGTTCAGTTCGTTTTCTTCGGGGATTTTCGTACGTACGGTAAACAGACTGTTTACGTACAATTCATACATATTAGTTTACAGCTCAGTCAAGATCAGATGCATATTTATTGCAGAAAGTTTATTAAGTTAAAATGAGTTAGAAATGTAAAGCGTTTGCGTTCATTTACTGTTGGTGAAAAATTAAAAGTTCGTCTTGAAGCAGAAGAAATCGGTAACCATGCAGCGGGCTGGGCCGTAAGTATGACGTTCCGGAATCCTTTATAAGAAATCGGAGAAGGGAAAAAGAGAGCTTCAAGATTTCAATAAAAACAGAAGAGCATTTCGCGGAGCATAAAGAAAATTTCCATAAGGAGGGGAACAGCTGTTGTCCTGTATTGAAGATCATCCTCAAGATTTATTTTTTATCCGAGGCGGCGAGAAAAACTCCTGTTCACTCCCTCACGATAGGGGAAGTAGTGTTGGACTCAATTGAGGCGTCCTCGTCCAGCCCCAAGGAGGCTGCAACCGCCTTACCAACCAAAAACCCGCCGACTGGCCACTTGATCCGACATCAGCAAACAACCCTCTACCTCCCTTGGAACTGTTTATATAATACTACAAGGGAAATGTCGGGTTAAAAAAAATTACATACTGTCAGCGGGGCTTGGAAGGGAACCGTATCCTAATTCCCCTCTCGCTGTCACCGGCCAACACTTACTCTCTCACTTTCATTCATATCTTTCATCACCAGCTCAGGTAATTAGTGTGCCTACCTTACCTACTAAGATCGGGGCAGGATTGATTGACCGTCGTCAAGAAGATGGGTTGGCAATATCAACGGAGAAGGCGACTTTAAAGGCGAAAGAAATTATATTCATAATTCAGTTTAATTAAATTTGATTAAGTAATTGAGTGGTGCTTCTTATAGAGTTTTAATTACCTAGATTTTATTATTTCTTAAAAACTTACTACCGTTTTTGGGTTTGGAATGCGCGTCGGACACGAGTAAATACGGTATTATGCGAGTTCAAGTAACAGACGCTCTCTGTCGGATGATAATTAAACTATTCTATTAAATAGTACTGTATTGTACTTGTTTCTTTTTTTAGTAGTTAATACTGTCTTTAGTAGTTCAGTGATTTGTTCAATATTGATTTCGAATTTTTGTGTAATAAATATTTTTGTAAAAGTTTTTACTCTACAGCAAATTTCGGCAGTATTTTTTTGTTAATTTACAAAACTTTTAAAAAATATTTATGTTGTGTCATTTATTTTTTTACATAAATTGTTAACTTTTTGAATTGTCTTGATATTTTTTTTTGTATTGTCTAGTTCTAATAATTAACGCCAGTTTCGCTGTAGTAAAATTGTCATTTCGTAGGTACGATTCGATCTGCAACGTAGCAGTCGGCAAAACGATGTCGATGTCACAACTTCTTTTACATCTCGGTGTTTCCTTATAATCTCTTATTTACCGCTTTTATTTTTCTCCGCCTTCTTTTTCATCAATTACAATCGCTTTTCCTTCCATTCGTTTTTATTATTATTTTTTTATTGTAGTGATGTTATTAATGTAGTGTCTGGATGTGTGGTATTTTTGAAAAAGAAGAAGTTTTACTTCAGTGCTGGCAGCAATACGGATTAAAATGCTATTTCGCCGATTTTTTCGAGGCAAAAAATCGGACGATGATAGCTCTGCCTCGATGTCAACTACTACCAGAAGGTTCGTTCGTGTGTGTTTTTTAAAAGTTTCTAATTGGTTTTTATTTAAAAATTACATCTAAAACTTTAATTAATGAAATCTTAATTTAATTTTTGAGTCATATATGTAATAAAATATTATTATATTAATTATAATAAGGTATTTATATAATAGTTTATTAATTTGTATAATAACTATAAAATTTGAATATTTTTTTAAGTATTTTAGTGTTGTTAATTGATAAATATATATAATAATTCACATAAACAATAATTAAAATTTGTATCTCTTATATAATGTAATATGCTATGGTATTCACTGTAACGCCAGTTCTCGTGTGGGATTTATGACGTGCTTCACGATTCTTATTTTTTTAACCATCATGATCCAGATTTCTCTTTGATCCGATGTTGGAAACGGTAGATAAATTGGTACTGACCGGAGAGCACCGTCGTAAACTGGGGTAATTAAATTGTAATTAAAATACAAATTTATATTGAAAAGGATAATTTTTAATTCTTTTAATATTGTTCAAGGTCTCAGAACAGCTGATCTTATAGTGCTGGAAATATAACCTATAAATTTAACAATGTTTTGCTGTAAATTCACACTAAGGTACTGTAGTCCTTGAAAATATTTTTTATAAGTTCTAAATACATCTTTAAGCTGTATTTTTATTAATTTATATTGAAATAAATGACTCATATTATTACTAAATTATTCTAACTTTTGATTAAGAAAAGAGTTTACAGTATTGTTCCTGCCGGTAAGGATAATAGAATACTTTTGGAACATATTGTCGCTCATGGTGTGCTACTAATATATATTGAAGGTTTAAGTCACCATGATACACATGTACCAAAATTTTACTATGAATTTATTAAAACCCCATTAATTCTGCGCGCGTTCTGCTTGGGAAAATTACTATCAACAACTAATACTCACAAAACATAAAATGATTTATCATTTTTATCTCCGAAGTATTCCTATTTTATTTTCTATTTTTTATGTATTTTTTAAACTAATGTTTTTTCTACCAGTTACCTATGACACATAAGCAACATGTGTGTACAAAAGTTTACGTTTCAAGTTTCAAACCAAAATTTTGTGATTATTTCAAATTTTCCTACATTTGTGATTGAAAATTCCTTTTTTAATACATTTTTACATACATATATACATACATACATATTAACAGAATTAAAATTACAATTATTATTAAAATAAATAATATTATAAAAAATATATAATAATAATAAATAAATAATAAAATAATAATTAATATTAATAAATAAATTATTAATATTATTGAAATTATTTTTTTATTAAAATTACATTTTTATCAAAATTCGGGTTTCTAACTTAAGCCGTTAAGATTTAATAATAATAAGTAAGTTAATACTTTTTCTCTAAATAAATACAATTTTGTAACATACATTTTATCAATTTTTTTTTTTTTTTTAATTTACGCCCCAATTGGAGCACTCAAGTCACTCATGGACATGCGTTCCTTGAGGAGTTAGTTGTGGCACCACACTGTTGTTTTCTTCGTTCCCACATCAACTTCATATTCCTTGACCTGGTGGCTCTCAATCTCTCTGCCACAGCTGCATTCGGCTGTCTTCTCTCTCTGAAAGGCAGTTGGGTTATCCTCTTTTCCCTTAGGATGGTCTTCTCTTCTCGTCTCTGGATCATTTCTTAATATTTTTCGTTGGGGCCTGCAAAGGTGTTTGCTGGCTATCCATTACATTTGGATTGAGGGTTCCCAGGCACTCTGCCATGTCATTATCTTTCAAGCGACGGCCCACCGTATCCGAGTGCCGTCTTCCCTGAACGCGTCCAGGCGGTGGATTATTTATACTCAAAAGAACTGCCATGTTTGACTGTCGGGTTGTCAACCGTGTAATTGGACGAATCCAATTGGAGATACAATTCCAGATGTGATTATCAATTTTATATATATATATATATATATATATATATATTTACATATCTATTTCTGTTATCTCACTTTGTCCATCTTTCGAGAAAGTGGAAATTATTATCTCAAACACGGTTAGAAAACCATGTGCCAAGATATGTACTATCATTTAGTTCATTATACTTTCAAACTATTTTACCACAAAAAATATGATAAATGAGCTCACAGTTAACTTTGTTTCTTACCTTCCATGATGTTCAGACATTAATGACTTATTTCTGTATTTCATCCTTAAATTTAATTCCATTTTGTTCTATTTTATGTTTAGTTTGTAAGTTTTATAATTTTGGGGCTAACGTTAGTTGTTAAGAAGTAATGTATTTATTTTTCTACCGGTTTTTTCTTGTTATTTTAAATATAAGATATTAATTATTCTTTCTTATAAGTTATCTTCAATTAATTAATACACATAATAAATTTTACATCCAATCGTACTTGTTTGAAGAGTTAATAAAATCATTAATATTCCGGATTTTTAAGCTCTTCCGTTATTACAGATATCTTATCCTTCAAAAAAGTATATAATTTTTGTTGGTCCTCCGTTTGTCAATTTCTAGGAAGATTGCAAAATACGCATTATTATTTTTTAAATGTATACGTGCTGACGTCGTTAGATAATTTTTAAAATAAACTCCTTAGATAAAGCTGTGACGCTTCGGTCATACGTCCGATAAAAGATAGGAAATCCTGAATCTAAAAAAGTTTTGTTGTTTGTAGATATCTTTTTTAGGATATCACAGAAATATGTTTTTTTCTCTGAGCGCGTGATTGCGTTTGTACGGAAGAGCTATAAATATCACATGTTCTGTTATCATAGAATTTACTTATTTGGATCTAGTTTACTTACTATCGATATTCTTTCTACTTTTAATAATTATGTTTTTTTAATTATTATTAATTTTTTCGTACCTAAAATATAGTGGACAGACCATTAAGGATTTGTAAAATTCAGGATAACGTAATTTTAGGGTTTTTGAACAGTTTAGCAGATCAATATTTTATTAGATATTTTTAAAGACTGTTTTATCTTTGTATTTAAAAGGCTTAAGGTTTTCTTTAGCTTGTTCAATCCCTGCTCCCACTGAATTGATTCTGGTCTAACTTTTTCTGGAATGAACTTCCTCACCTGCCGGTTAAACATCACCCGTGGTTCTTCTTCTTTAGGAGCCAAACCGATTTCGAATGTTCTCGATCATCGTCACTATCCACTTTACTCGTTGCAATTCTGAACAGTACCGCTAAATTATTGTCAAACAAATCCTAAGGTTTTCCAGCCAGGATCTTCTTCGTCCTGGTCCTCTCCTTCCTGCTACGTTACCTTGGAGTATTTGCTGTAGCAAGATGTATCTTACTTAATTTCTCATAATGTCACCCAAGTATGATAGTTATCGGCATTTAATTGTGTTGACAAGTTCCACGTTTCTGCCAATTCTTCGCAACACCTCTAACTTCGTCACTCTCTGGGTCCACGGTATCTTCAAAATCTTCGGTAGAGCCACAGTTCAAAGGTTTCAAATCTTTGTAATTGTTTTATTAAAGGTTCACATCTTCACTCCATACAGAAGAACACCACGATTATTTGGCCTATTTCCAAATTCACGATTAACGAAAAATAAAAAAATAACGCTTTTCTTATAACCAGGTTTTTTCTAAAGATTTACTGCAATACCGTGATTAATTCTTTTGTAAGCCCCATGAATACTAAATGGTGCTGTTTTTCGGAAGTTTTTTTTTTTTGTAGATGAAGTTACAAAATTTTAAAAAAATCTGGTGTGAAACGACTTTCTTTTACCAATGCCAATAATGAATAAAATAACCTAATATTAGTAATAAAACATTAGAACAAAACAAAATAACTAACCAACCTCAAAAAAACATAAATTAATTTTAACCGTGGTAAATGATTAAAATTAAACCCACCTTAGTTAACCTTAACAATACAGAAAATCGCTTTTTCATGCTAAACTAGGCTCTGTAGAGAAAAATGCTAGAAATAAGAGTTGTAGATTTTTTAATTTTCTATAAATTTTGTGATATGTATTTTTGTCGTATAATGGATACTACTGGCGAAATCTTTAAAAAATCGATTTTTTATACAGATTTTCATGAAAAAAAACAGAAAATCACTAATACCGCTAAATTAAGCGTTATACTAAGAAATGTTTAAAATAAAATTGTAGGTTTCTAGATTGTCTACAACTTTTATTATATTTACTTTCGCGCTAAAATGCACGAGAGAACAGCCTCCCCAAGAATTTCAGCAGACATGGCGCCTACCTTATCTTATAGAGCAGGAGTCTTCAACCTTTTTTACTGAAGGGCCACATTGTAAATTTTTGGAGGAAAGGTGGGCCAGCAATATTTCAGGGCAGAAAGTTTAGCCCCCCCACCCATACACCCTCGAAGTTTTTTCTAATTAAGAGCTCAGTGGTGGTCTTTGAGATTTTCTTGCTTAGTTTTTTAAGTTGCTATATTTCCTTATATATCTTTGTTGTTGGCTAACTAAAATTCTTTACGTGATTGCAAAAAAAGCTGTGACCAAACAAATAATTATATTTGCTATTAAAATAATATTTGTTCTGTAAAAGGAGTTTTTAAGTAGGTTTAATGAAAACACAGGATGATACAAAACCAAATCTTTTCAATTAGACATGATCAATACATGACATAAATCGACATGAAAACAATACTTTCATTCCTTATACAGAGTGATTTTAAATAATGGTAAAATAATTTAGTACATGATTGTAGAGCTAAAAATAAGAACAAAAGTTTTTATAAATATAATGTCCTCAAACGCTTCATTAGCGAGTTACAGCCAGCGAAACATTTCGCCCTGATTTCAATTCCCGCGGTGAAATATTGTACGGTTCCAAGCACCGTGTAGTTGCTGGGTGAAGGGTATGGGTGAGGTATAATGAATGAGTGACGCATGCTGGGAGAACGATTGTTGTATTACTCTGATACAAAACATTCGTTTTCAAAATTCAAACATTCGTTGTTTGTAGTTATTACATTTCTTTTTAAATTTATTTATTTAACGTCGTATCAACCACAACGGTCATTAGCGACGACGTTGGGGTGTAACTATTGTACAATGGAGGATGAAATGATTTTTTGTATCGTATGAAAATATGCCGTGCCTGAGTGGGATACGAACCCAGGACTGCATGATGAGAGGCGAGCACGTTACAAACTGCGCCAAATATTACATTTATTACATTTTTTATTTTTTTATTTTACGGCCACAAAGGACCACTTAAGTTCAATCTTTCAACGTCTAACTCTTTCAGATGTTCCACCAAAACGCCCCCGCAGTTGTCGCTCCCGTACTTCTCCTCTTCTTCGCCAATAATTCTTCAATGTTTCGGATCTTCTCAGTCTCTCAGCGTCCGAAATCACCATGGCTTTCCTGACCCTCATTTGTTCCCTAAATTTAACCGATCGCTGTTTGTATGTCCTGTAGCTCCCTGACATAGTTTTGAGGTCAGCTATTGTGATGTTTAGTTCCTCCATGTCCTTTTTGACTTCCTTTATCCAGTTTGGTGTCATCTTCTTTTGCCAGAAAAACTCAGTCATCCTTCTTAGTAATCTTGTATCCTCCATTCTCAATATATGTCCCAGGAAGGATATCCTTTTTTTCCTGATGATACTGGTTAAAGGCTCAATTGTTTCATATACTTCCTTGTTTGGTAAAATATAGAAACTACCATCTTGAAGGGACCATTTTCCAATACACCTTCTTGCTATTTGCCTCTCCACTTTCTCGATTTTGTCCTTTTCGCCTATTCTTGTTGGACCAAACAGGGTTTCACTCGCATACAGGACTTCAGGAAGTATCACGGTATTGTAGTGTCTTAATTTTGTGTTGATGGACATACATTTCTTATTGTAAATATTCCTAGTGGTTATGGCGGATTTGATTAATTTATTTGTTCTTTCCTTCCAGTTAATTTTTTCTTTAATGTTGTGCGTTATTGTTTCACCCAGGTATTTGAAACTTCTAACTAATTCCACGTTTTGATTGTTAATTCTGACGTTGTCTACACACAGGGGATCTCGAACCATTATTTTTGTTTTTTCATAAGATATTTTTAGTCCTATTTTCCCAGCGTATTTCTCTATAGTTTCAACCTGTGTCCTGGCTTCTTCTATGCTTTTGGATAATAGTGCTAAATCGTCGGCAAAACCGAGGCAGTTAACTTTTATCTCTCTTCCAATTTTGATATAAGCTTTATTTTCCTTGTTCCACTGGCGCATAATATACTCCAATGCGCAGTTGAAGAGAAGTGGGGATAGTCCATCCCCCTGCCTCAGTCCTGTTTTAACTTCGAATGGCCCCGATATTTCACTCCTGAATTTTACTTTCGATTTTGTTTCAGTCAGGGTTAATTCAATCATTTTAACCAATTTAGGGTGTAAGCCAAAGTTCCTCAATATTTTCAGTAGGGATTCCCTGTGTATACAATCATAAGCCTTTTTGAAGTCAATAAAGGTCATGACTAGCTGTTTATCTCTAATTTTAAAGTAATCTATTATCAATTATTTATTACATTATTGTAATATTATTATATATTATTTATTACATTAATTGTAATATAAATATTATATTTATTTATTTACATATTTTGATATAAATTGGTAAGTTCAATATTATGAATCCGACCAAGTTAATAATCCGGTAGGTATTTGTTAAATTAATGCGCCGGATGATGAGTATGTTTTTAGTCTAGTTAGTACACGCTGCCACTACAAATGCGGCAGCAGTGAAGCACTACTAACACTCAATCATTTCCCCCACTACTATAACAACGCACTGCATTTCTTTCCAACTACACGGAGCTGGGACTCGAGCAATACAGTGATCTGAAAAATATGGTGGATTATTATGGAAAATCACCTAAAACATCGAATAAACCAGTCTGGAAGCTGTAGTGTTAGCTGTTTTTGAGAAAAAAATGAAATATGCAAAAATCTTAGTAAAAAAACTGTCTTCTGACAATCGATGATAAGACGCCTGAACGCGTGCATAGTGAACAGCGGAGGTCATTTTGAACACATTTTTAGTCTTTTAGTATGATTTTAATGTCATTTATTTATATTTATTTCATATTCTATAAATAAAACTATTCATACATAAGATAATTATTATGTTTTTCTTAATGAGTTATTCGTTCCCTTCTCATAAAACGGTAAAGTATTGCTGTGTAGTGTACAACATAAGATTACATTTTATTTAACTTTTATTTACATGTAGTTTATTATTGCTTACATAATTGTTTTCTGAATTAAATTCTCTACAATTTTTATCGGAAAAATAATTTGTTTATTGGTCATTTAATAAAGTTATTGGGCATCAAACGTAGAAGACTGAGTTTTTCTACTAAGATTTTTTTTTGCATATTTCATCCTTTTTCTCAAAAAACTGCTAATACGAAAGCTTCCAGACTAGTTTTATTTGACTTTTTTTGGCGATTTTCCGTATAAATCCACGGTATTTTTCGTTAAATGTAGCTCCCAAAAAATTTACTATCATTGTGTTTCATCAGGGAAACTAAAATCAGGGTGAAATGTTTCGTTAGCTGTAACTTGCTGATGAAGCGTTTGCGGACATATGTTTATATGAAACTTTTTCTAATTTTTAGCTCTACAACGATGTACTAAATTGTTTTACCATAATTTAGAGTCACCTTGTATATTCATGCTGTGCAAGAGAAAGTAAAAATGAAGAGTCTAATAAAACCTCGTATATTGACTGGGGTTTTCACTGAAATCTATTGCAAAACATTTTATTTATTAGTCTATTATTTTATTATTAATTGAGTACTAAAAATAAATGAATGAATTTTGTTTCTATCATATTATAAATTAAAGTTATTTTTATTTTATCTATAATAATCCAGTTTAATAAATTCATCCGTACCAGTATTTTTTTTAACGTTTAAATACGGCACAAACATCTGAGTGATAATTTTGTATATTTTATGTTTATTTAGCGTCACATTAATAGCTAGTTCATAAGGAACGACTGTGGATTATGGAACGGTGGGTTTTAACTTGTCAACATTTTTATGTCCTGGCTGAGAATCAAACCAAGGACCTTTCACTTTAAGTCTAAAAATTTTGTTAAATTAACGTTATTTTATAAGTAGTTCGTTATTGATTATAATTCATATTACAGGATTGTACTTTAACAGGTTGACTCCCATGGCAAATTTTACAATTTTGCTTAAAAAACCCATACCTATTTTATGGTTCTTTTGCTTTTTTTAATTAATTTTCTTTCAAGTCTAGAGTATTGTAAAGCTTAATTTTTTCTTTGGCGCTGTTTTTTAGGTGAGAGACTGGTCAGGTACTCAAGAGTAAAAAATCAAATTTACTGTGAAAGGCTGATGTGTGTCTCACTGAAATTTTAATTGTATTTCTATAAAATATCATATGTATTTTATAAACATATTACTTTGGGCTATTTTTAAATAAAACTGCATAAATATCGATGATGCGTCTCTCTATCAAGCGAGTTGTTCGGCGAGTAGTAAACTTGAGTACCAGTTGCCTACATACAGGCACCACCCGAGTAAACTTTACTATGCAAAAAATATTCAAATATGAAAACCATAAAAAATTAAAAGATAAATGATTTTCATTATACAATATTATTAAAACATGATTATTAATGCAATAATAAACTATAAACAAATAAGGAAATATATAAACTACAAATAAGGAAATATATAGCAGAGTTGAAAACATTATTCACACAATGAGGAAAAGAAGACTTATGTTTTTTGGTCATATAGCGAGAATGGACAATAATCGGCTGGCAAAACAGGTCTATGAGAGGATAATGGAACTTAAGATTAAGCCAGCATGGTTCAGCATGGTTTCATGCTTAACGGCAGGGATTACCACAGAAGATATATGCAATAGAGAGGTTTTTCGGGGTAAAGTTGAGAGAGTGACCTTTAGGGAGGAAAGTGAGAGGAGGAGGTGTGAACCTCACAATATGGACCAGCTGAGGATGGACAGATCGAGAAGGATGAGGGAGGTGTGGGTGAGGAAGAGAATGGAGCAGCGTAGGACATGAAGAAACACACCAAATATTGATTTAGCGTGCTCTCGTTAAAGAGCTATTCGAAAAAAAAATAAACTATAATAATAGTTAATATTATGTTATAGTAATAATAAGCTGTCAAGTTTCACCGACTCATTTTTGACTCGATCGGATCAAGTAAATCACAAACCATGACTGCGAAAATGTTTTTTGAACTCATTTCTAACAGCAGTATATGATTCAATGCAAATCCAATCCGGCTTACGATTCTATTAAAAACACTATTACATGAGAGACAGATAAAGTTTCTCAAAAGTAAATTTTACAATCTGGTGAGAGACGCATAAGTGTCTCATGGGAGTTAACCTGTTAAGTAGAATATTTGAACAGAAGAAAATAATGCATGGTGAAACGTTCGACTAATGTCGCGTTGTATACGTAGTAGATTTTTATTGGATGTTTCGTTTGAGGTAATTAAATTAATACTATTTATTATGCTAATGATTTGCAGTGATGAAACACTGATGATATAAATGGTGCAATAAAACTTCCTGGCTATCTCCAATTTCATTAATTCGGAGTGTAATTTTTGTGTAATCTAACACGGAAAGTAATAACTCGTAATTAGGCGATTTCAGGTTGACGTTGTTTCAGCTCGACTTTTATTATCTATTTTGAATTTCTTTTTGTCAGCAAAATATTAGCGATAAGTGGTTTGTAAATTTGTTTATTATTAACTAATTGTAACTTTATTTTAAACAGTTGTTTTATTGTATTCATCTAGTTTACAGAATTCGTTAAGTAACTTGTTTTAAGAATAGGATAATAATAGGATAAATCTTAATCGTTTCATAAAAAAATTTTTTAGACGTAATTTAATGGTTTTTTTCTGGTAGATCTAGGCCGAAACTAATAAAAACCATAAAAAAAGAAAAATCGAAATTTTGAGTTAAAACCATCGTGCCATCTCCCCTTAAGAGAAATCGAATGACATTTTTTTTGTTTCTAAATTCAGACTTTAACCCACCGGGTTGGTCTAGAGGTAAAGTCGTCGCCAAAATCAGCTATTTAACAGCTGATTTTCGGAGACAAAGGTTCCTGGTTCAAATCCTAGTAAAGGTAGTTACTTTTATATGAATTTGAATGCTAGACAGTGGTTACCGGTGTACTTTGATGGTTGGGGTTCAATTAACCATACTCTCTACGGAATGGTCGGCCTGAGTATGTACAAGACTACACCTCATTTACACGTCATACATATCATCCTCATCTCATTGGGTCATGGGGTTGCTTATTGTTCTGAATTGAACAGATTGCAACGTACACATATTAGGAATTAAAAAAAAAAATTCAGAATTTGATTTTTTGACTTCCGGTCGGAACCGGAATTTGAAACCCAATCCAAACCCACAATTATTTTTCCTAGATTATGAATCCGAAAACCGTTTGTTGTTATCTCTTGTAGTTTCTGATATCTGGAGTGACGGACGGACAAAACAAAATGATAGATGACCATTTTAAAAAACTGCCACCAACAGAAATGTCAAATAAAAATATTTAAGTAAAATAATAAATTGGAAAAAACGAAAACTGAAACCATTACGCAATTTGAAAGTAAATATCATTGTTCTATGAAAATTCAATTTAAAAAGAATGTATACGTAAATAAAAGAGATAATTTTATAGTACTGTACTGTAATTTCTATGAAAACAATTATTCAATTTATAATAAAGAGTACAATATCTCTTTTCCTCTCACAGCGTTTAAAATCACTGCGTCAAGGTCGTTGATATCGTTTATCAGCAATACGTACACTTATTTAGTTTTTAGCTGTGTACATCTTAGAGCACGTGTTAATGTTTGCAACTAACATAGACATTCCTGTTTCATTTAAACTTTATCTATTATTGCTTTCAAACATTCTATCTTTATTCATATAGAATAGCATAAAACAATATAGTTACCTTATCTGAAGAAAATACAGTAATACATACAAAAAAACCTTTCATAAATTAATTTCTTTTCGCGAATTTCCAAGCAGTAGCAACTGCATTTTATTATTTTATAACCGAATTTGATGCTGTTTCCAAAGCAGTTTTAATTTTGTTGCTGTTTTTATCACAGATTTTTTACTTTCTCTTGCCTATATAAACATATAGGAAAGAAAGTATTGTTTCATGTAGATTTTTTCGAAATCGAGTTTTCACCGGATCTACACGTTTTCTGACCTCCTGAAACCAAAAACATGTTTTTAGCGATTGGTATTAGTCTGTGTGTGAACAAAAATATCTCGTATCTCAAGAACGGAACATCTTACGAAGTTGAAACTTAAAACTTAAGTTAGATACTACTACCGGCCCCGATACGAACATTTTCATCAAAATCGGTCAACCGGAAGTAGTAGTTTATTCGTGTCATTTATCACTTTTTTGCGATTTTCTCAAAAAGGGTTCCTACGATTTTTTTTAAATCTCCTTATTAACGAAATTTGTTATGCTTTACAAGATAGGGTAGACGCTATTCCTGCTGAAATTCTTGGAAGGCTATTTTCACGTAAAAATTTTTTTTAAGATTGCGACTTTAATATGCATTTCAGCGCAAAAGTGTATAACAGCCTCTCCAAGAACTTCAGCAGACATGGCGCCTACCCTATCTTGTAGAGCATGAAAAATATTAAATGAGGCGATTTTTAAAAAAAATCGTAGGAGCTGTTTTTGAGGAAATCGCAAAAAAGTGAAAAATTACACGAATAAACTACTACTTCCGGTTGACCAATTTTGATGAAAATATTCGTGTCAGGTCTGGTAGTGGTGTCTAACTTAGTTTCAAGTTCGTACGAGGTTCCGTTCTTGAGATATTCTGTTCACCCCCCCCCCCCACACACACACACACACAGACCAATCGGTAAAAACATGTTTTTAGGGTTCAGGGGGTCTGAAAACGTGTAGATCCGGTGAAAACTCGATTTTGAAAACCGACATGAAAACAATACTTTCCTTCCTATATATTCATACAGGCAAGAGAAAGTAAAAATACCCAACGACTTTATAATTTATTCATCGTATAGTACTGTATTTGTAACATTATAACCTATTGTTTTTTCATGTTAATATTTATCATTGTCTGCTGCAAAATTTTACTGGTATTCTCTCGTAGTGTGACGTAACCTTTATCTAAACGCTTTTTACATCATTTTTAATAAATTCTGTAAAATATTTTACTGGTTTTTTTGCCCACGAATCCTGCATATCTTGGAATGGTGTCAAATATGTTCTCAACATTTTTTTATTAGTTATCGTATGTATATCATTAGTAATCTTTTTTTTGTTTTGATATAAAAATTAAAGATATATTCATTTTTAAAATTAAAGAAATAAAGTAACATTGTCCGATTTCGTTCCGTTCCCTAATTTATTTTGAAATAGTTCTTTGTTTTTCGAGTAATAAGTTTTTTAAATAAGCACTATTTTAATATTTAGTGTTGTCTGTTAAATAAATATTTGTTATTGGAAACTGAAATTTTTAACATTTACTGTATTATCTGACTATATTCCTCTCTTCTCTTAATGAAGAATCTTCATTATTGTAACGGTGGCTACTTAAAATTTAGCATTTCATTCTGGTGTCTCAAAGGACCCCAATACAATTTTTTTAATGAAAAAAAATCTGGTGTGAAACACTCACACAACTTTCTCTTGCCAATGCAAATAATTAACAATAAACCTAACATTATTAATAAAATATTAGAAATAAACAAAAAACTAACCTCAAAAACATAACCTAATTTTAATCATGAGTGAAAGACGAAAAATGAAAATCAACCTCAGTTTGGCTTAGAAATACGGAAAATCACTCTTTCTCTCTAAACTAGGCTCTGTAGAGAAAAATGCTTTAAATAAAAGTTGTACATCTTTTAATTTCCTATAAAATTAATTATATACACTTTTGTCGTAAAATGCATTCTAAGGCCGAAATCTTTAAAAAATCAATTTTTCACACATTTTCGTGAGAAAAAAAACAGAAAATCGCAAATTACCGCTAAACTAAGCGTTATACAAAAAAATTGTTTGAAATAAAAGTTGTAAAATTTTCAATTCTCTACAACTTTTATCATTAAAGTTTTGCGCTAAAATGCATATTAAAGCTGTAATCTTAAAAAAACAACGTTTTTACGTGAAAACAGCCTCACCCAGAATTTCAGCAAACATGACGCCTACCCTATCTTGTAGAGAATAAAAAATTGAGTAAACCAGGCGATTTTAAAAAAATCGTAGGACCAGTTTTTGAGAAAATCGCAAAAAAGTGAAAAATTACACGAATAAACTACCACTTCCGGTTGACCGATTTTGATGAAAATGTTCGTGTCGAGTCCGGTAGTGGTACGTAACTTAAGTTTCAAGTTCGTACGATGTTCCGTTCTTGAGATATTCTGTTCACACACACACACACACACAGACACACCCACAGACCAATCGCTAAAAACATGTTTTTTGGGTTCAGGGGGTCTGAAAACGTATAGATCCGGTGAAAACTCGATTTCTTAAAATCGACATGAAAACAATACTTTCCTTCCTATATATTCATATAGGCAAGAGAAAGTAATACTACGTTTTTACATTTCTGATGATGTAGGTTTTGTTTTGCCGTATTCTGTAAGCTTATCTTACTGACACTTATTGATAAACTATCATTAAAATTTTCTAAACTGTATTTTAAAAATTCTACCATAACATTGCCCAATCAATATTTCATGTAATAAATTTGTACTAATTTGTTTACGTTGAATAAAACGATATTTTGCTCGTGCCGAACATTTGAGCGGTTACCGAGATAACAAGGGTTCAGAATATTAAATCAAAATTAATAATAAATCTAATTGTAAATTAAATTAATTTACAACTAAATTTTTTTAAAAGCACAACTAGTAAATGGCGTGATAAATGTTCAGGAATGGCGTGAATGTGACATGAATGTGAATCGATCTAGTGACCAATTTCGGCGTGAAATTTTTCAAGGAATGTGGTGCCAATATTTAATGATAATGATTTACAAACTATGATGATTATTGATTTTTTGTATGAAATAATTTTAAACAGGCGTGACAACTTAATTTTAAATGTGTTTTATGGTGGTCGGAGATCCCTAGTCTACCTTCGTTACAGTCGTCTGTTAACAGGGAGATCATTAGTTGAAAGAGATTGGACATTTGGATTTATATGGCCAATTGTCTTTGCGTGTAATGAGTTGTATGTTGCGTTTACAATATTTCAAACTGTAAATATTTTCAGGTCTTCGTCCTTACGTTCAATTCGATCTTTTCTTCATTAATGATGGTATATCCTGTCCATGCGCGTTTAATTTGTATGGTTGGTCTAGAAGCCGTGAGTCAGGGTTTTGTCGGCTGATTCTCGGAAACGCAGGTTCCTGGTTCAAATCCTAGTAAAGATAGTTAATTTTATACGGATTTGAATAATAAACAGTGGTTACCAGTCTACTTTGATGGTTGAATTTTAATTAGCCTTACCTTTCAGGAATGGTCGGCCTGGGTCTGTACAAGACTACACCTCATTTACACGTCATACATATTCTCATCTCATTGGGTAGTGGGATTCCTTATTGTTCTGATTTGAACAGATTGCATCGTACAAACATTAGGGATTAGAAACAGTTGTACGAAAGACAATAGGGCCGTAGGGACGTTCCGTTTTTTACGCTCTATTGTATAATATTTTTTTATGATAGTACGAATTTTCCGGATCAAATACAGTCTTCATTTGTTTGGATATTGGAATTATACTGTAATATTCTTTCTAAATGTTTATTAAAAAAAATTTTTTAGTACCGGGTGATTCTAAATTGGACAGCATTCTTATGGAGATGATTCTATAGTTAACGGTATGAAAAAAAGTTTTTATAAACGTAGTTCCGGAAATCCTTCGTTAGCGAGTTGTGCGTGGCGAAAAATTTCGCCATGATTCCTGAACAAACAGTGAAAAATAAAGTCATACTGAAATTCTGAGAAAGTAAATTAAGGGGAAATTTTAGTGATTTCTTATGGTTTTTAACCTGGGAAACTTAAAAAAATTAGTTCCAGAACTATATCACTTTAATTTTCTTACAAAATTACGTCAAACATTAAAAAGTAGGGTTGGAAAATGCACTTTTTAAATTTAACGTAAAATAACTGTTAAATTGCGAATAAACAAACAAAACTTTTTTTTTAAATTCATTTTATTTAACGTCGCATCAACTACAACGGTCATTAGCGACGACGTTGGGGTGTAACTATATACAATGGAGGATGAAATGATTTTTTGTAACGTATGAAAATATGCCATGCCTGAGTGGGATTCGAACCCAGGACCGCATGATGAGAGGCGAGCACGTTACCAACTGCGCCAATGCGGCCGGCAAAACGTTTTGATGAACATTGTAGAGAATTTTATTCATAAACGTTATTTATATCATATTTTTAAAAAAAAAATTTTCTACAATTTTCATTAAAACATTTTATGTACTTGCAATTTAACAAATTTAATTCACGCTAAATTTTAAAAAAGTCTTTTTTCTAACCTTACTTTTTAATGTTTTCACGTAGTTTTCTTGAAAACTAACTGCGATATAGTTTTGGGACTAATTTTTTTTAAGTTTCCCAGGTTAAAAACCATAAGAAACTAATAAAATTTCCCCTTAATTTACCTTCTCCTAATTTCAGTATGGCTTTATTTCACTCTTTAGGCCCGGGAATCATGGCGAAATATTTCGCCAGGCATAGCTCATTAATAAACCATTTCCGGTCCTATGTTTATATGAACTTTTTTTCTTATTTTTATCTGTGGAATCAACTCCTTAGAGATAGTGTGAAATTTAGAAATCACCGTGTATATGAATTCAATTTGAAAGTAAAATTTAATAAATATTTTATCTAATATTTTTTCGATTGTTGGAGAGAATTCTTTTACAAATTATTTATTAGTTTTATTCGACCGTAAGTTATATTTAAATCAGTATTTTAACGAAAAAATCTGGTGTGAAACACTCACACAACTTTCTCTTGCCAATGCAAATAATTAACAATAAACCTAACATTAGTATTAAAACATTAGAAATGAACAAAAACTAACCTCAAAAACATAACCTTATTTTAATCATGAGTGAATGACGCAAAATGACAATCGAACTCAGTTTGGCTTAAAAATACGGAAAACCACGCTTTCACGCTAAACTAGGCTCTGTAGAGAAAAATGCTCTAAACAAAAGTTGTAGATCTTTTAATTTTCTATAAATTTAATTATATACACTTTTGTCGTAAAATGCATACTAAGACCGAAATGTTAAAAAAATCGATTTTTCTCACGTTTTCGTGAGAAAAAAAAACAGAAAATCGCAAATTACCGCTAAACTAAGCGTTATACAAAAAAATGTTTGAAACAGAAGTTGTAGGTTTTTAAATTCTCTACAACTTTTATTATATAAGTTTTTGCGCTAAAATTTATATTAAAGCCGTAATCTTAAAAAAACAACGTTTTTACGTGAAAACAGCCTCACCGAGAATTTCAGCAAACATGGCGCCTACCCTATCTTGTAGAGAATAAAAAATTGAGTAAAATAGGCGATTTTTAAAAAAATCGTAGGACCAGTTTTTGAGAAAATCGCAAAAAACTGAAAAATTATACGAATAAACTACTACTTCCGGTTGACCGATTTTGATGAAAATGTTCGTGTCGCGTCCGGTAGTGGTATGTAACTTAAGTTTAAAGTTTCAAGTTCGTACGATGTTCCGTTCTTGAGATATTCTGTTCACACACAGACACACAGACACACACACAGACCAATCGCTAAAAACATGTTTTTTGGGTTCAGGGGGTCTGAAAACGTATAGATCCGGTGAAAACTTGATTTCGAAAAATCGACATGAAAACAATACTTTCCTTCCTACATATTCATATAGGCAAGAGAAAGTAATAATATCACATCTGTAAGGGAAACATACAAATATGACCTAGTTTTATTGTATTTCATTCAGAACAATTAGTTTATTCACGTTACATAATTAATAAATCGTGAATGCACATATCAATTAACCTGTAGTAACGTTGTAGTAGTAAATTTTTATTTGTTGTACAGAACGTTGTTAATACGTTTTCTACAGCGTATCAATTAACTTAGACTTGATCTGTCAGCTAGTAGACAGTTTGACTCCAATATACATTTGTTAAGAAACATGAATGAAATACGTATTTTTAATCTTTTAATATATAAAAGATAATATATTTTAATTTAATTATAAAACTAATGATGTGCGTAATAAGTTTTTGCGATTCTTTATTTACTTTATCGAGCAAAAGTATTGAAATCATACCATATTTCAGTGAAAATTATCATTATACTAGGTGTGGCTAATAAATAACGAGACTGACGTTGTAAAAAATTTTATTTTTGTTTTTTACATAATCACTTATTGTCACCTTCAATATACACTCCTTCTCTATCCCTACTTTCTTTACTATATGTTCATATAGGGAAGAGAAAAAATGTAAGGTAAGGAAAAAATGCCCCGAAATGTAAATGTAAATGTAAGGAAAAAATGCCCCGAAATGTGGAAGGACAAATCATGGGTTCTCCACAAAGACAATGCGCCAGCTCATTCCGCGTTATCTGTCAAGAGGTTCCTAGCCAACTACAGCATCTCAGTGTTAGAACATCCACCTTATTCACCAGATCTTGCACGATGTGACTTTTACCTGTTCCCTAAGGTGAGATCTGCATTGGAGGGTACAAGATTTGGGTCTGTGGAAGCTGTAAGGGGGGGGGCGGTACGTGTCCTGAAGGAGCTGACGGGAGACGCCTTTAGCACTGTTTCCAACAATGGAAGGTTCGCGTGGAGCGTTGTAGGGATAGAGAAGGTGTGTGTTTTGAAGGTGACAATGAGTGATTGTGTATAAAGTGAAAATGAAATTTTTTTACGTTAGTCTCGTTATTTAATTGCCACAACTCGTATACTACCAAATTCAGAAAACAAATTTCAATTTTTTTGTGGTTTTTAAAGTTACTATGAATATTTCCTGCCCATAACTGACAGGTAAAGTGTCAAATTATTTACACTCAATCTGTTTGTTGCAGGGCTAAAATAAATAGTTCTGTTTCTTATCGCATGGTCAGCCAATTAAATGACTGAATCGTTTAAGAACAGAAGAGGTAGAGGTGTAAAAGACACTAATCAGAGTTATCTCCTCTGGAAGTAATGAATTTCATTATACAGCCAGACCCTGTGGTGAATGAAGTGAAGGTGTCATTTACAGAGTGGAAAATATGTGGTTTTCAGAGGGCCCGGCATGCTGATGAGCATACTTTTCCATTCAGTGAGGAAGGCAATTGTAAACCACCTCACTCCTCGTTTTACTTAGTAAAACCTCTACAGGTTCAAACCAGCCTTTCGGCTGTTGACCTAAACAACAGGGAAGAGAAGGTAAAAAGCTCCATCGTTTACATTTGGCGTAGCACTTCTTATCTATGTTTAAATATTAAATTGAAATAATTGATTTTGGAAATATTTCCAAACTAACCGGGAACAGAACCCGAGGCCTTCTGATTTGGAATTTTTTTTAAAAATAATATAACATGGCAATTCTTTTCGCATTTTTACTTTCTCTTGCCTATATGAATATATAGGAAGGAAAGTATTGTTTTCATGTCGATTTTTCGAAATCGAGTTTTCACCGGATCTATACGTTTTCAGACCCCCTGAACCCAAAAAACATGTTTTTAGCGATTGGTCTGTGTGTGTGTGTGTGTGTGTGCGCGCGTGTGTGTATGTGTGTGTGTGTGTGTGTGTGTGTGTGTGTGTGTGTGTGTGTGTGTGTGTGTGTGTGTATACAAAATATCTCAAGAACGGAACATCGTACGAACTTGAAACTTAAAACTTAAGTTACATACCACTACCGGACCCGACACGAACATTTTCATCAAAATCGGTCAACCGGAAGTAGTAGTTTATTCGTATAATTTTTCACTTTTTTGCGATTTTCTCAAAAACTGGTCATACGATTTTTTTAAAAATCGCCTCATTTACTCAATTTTTTATTCTCTACAAGATAGGGTAGGCGCCATCTTGGTTGAAATTCTTGGTAAGGGTGTTTTCACGTAAAACCTTTGTTTTTTTAAGATTACGGCGTTAATATGCATTTCAGCTCAAAAATGTATATAATAAAAGTTGTAGAGAATTTAAAATTCTACAACTTTTATTTCAAACATTTTTTTGTATAACGCTTAATTTAGCGGTAATTTAGCGATTTTCTGTTTTTTCTCACGAAAACGTGTGAAAAATCGATTTTTTAATATTTCGGCTTTAGTAGGCCTACGCATTTTACGACAAAAGGGTATTAAATAAAATTTATAAAAAATTAAAACATCTACGACTTTTATTTAAAGAATTTTTTTCTACAGAGCTTAGTTTAGCGTGAAAGAGTGATTTTCCGTATTTTTAAGCCAAACTGAGTTCGATTTTCATTTTGCGTCATTCACTCATGATTAAAATAAGGTTAAGTTTTTTGTTTATTTCTAATATTTTATTAATAATGTTAGGTTTATTGTTAATTATTTGCATTGGCAAGAGAAAGTTGTGTGAGTGTTTCACACCAGATTTTTTAACTATTTTAACAGTTTTTATTTTTTCATTTGTAGAACTCTAACAGTAGTACATCCAGCATTGGACGGCTTCGGATCTCCAAAGTAAGCTTCTAAAAATTCCCTAATTCGTTTTTAAAGTTTATTAAAATTTATTTAAGTATTTTTGTTGCAACTCAACAATAATGTATATTCATTTTTATGCGTAATTAATACAATATTGCATTCTTTTACCAATGTCCGTTTCCAGTTTCAGAAGTTTGTGTAATAATTTTTATATGAGCCCAAATTTTGTAAATTTATATAAGACTAGTTATAATTCGAATTATTGGTTCAATTTACTAATCTACTAGGAGTATCGATTTCCATGGACACTTTTTTCGACGGAAACCCGTGGATGCTGAGAAGTTTTGTCTTTGCTTTGTGTACGTCCACCAAACAGATAGGCTGACCTGACTACAAACAGTACTGTGTATTTTTAGCAGATTGCTTTTGTGTAAAAAATAGCTTTTCAGCAGTCCATCTTTCACATTTTCTAAACTTTTTATTATTTCTAGCTTTATAATTTTATTATTTATTGGAATTTCCGTAAACAGAAAGGGCAATGTTTATGTACGAATCTTAACTATAATTTTCAACCTAATTCATTAATTATTTTCAACCCGTTCTTTGTTAATTTTTTTTTAAAAGAAAAGAAAAACATTTTTGTGAGGTTGTGTACCCTAATTATTATAAAATTTGATAGCATCACTGTTCACTTTTTTAGTAAATTTTTTTTTTGTCGTTGCGAATTGTTTTGTATTAACCAAATATATTCTAAAATACAACATGTATTTCTTTTGTCATCTTAGTTAATATTTAGATAGGTTCTGTAATTAAGATTGTTTTGGCACCCTTTGTTGTCCATAACAAGCAATTATGGGTGTTTTTTGGGTTTGTCATCGGGTGTTGAGCATGTGTGACGTGGGTATACCTTAAAAATATTTAGGGGCCCTGAAAGGGCCGTTTAAGTTTCTGCGTCTAGGTGGGAAGAGTCGGTAGGTGGGCGGCTGTGGTGTGATGGTATTTGTCGTGACGGTCGAGCCGGAGCAGATATAGCTGCAAGAAGCCAAAACAAAAAGTAAATTGAGCTCTCTTAGTAAAAGAAGCAAAAAGAATCATTAAAACAATTTAAAAAATCTATATAAAAACCATAGTGGAAAGAACCAAAATTTAAAAAAATCAACCTAAACCTAAAATTAAAGAAACATGAGCGGGGACGTCATCTTTTCTCCCGAAAGTGCGTCGATGGCTGCTTCGACGGAACCCGGTGGGCGCAACGTTCGGTTGAGGGACCGCTGTGGGCATCACTCGCGGAGGCGAGGGCGGTTACGATGTCGGGTCGGTGAGTAAAAGCAGCATCTTCTTTCTTGCAGGGTCATCGATTAGTCTTCGTCGGAATTCGATAGCCGTCTGCCGAAAGTCGGTGTCTGGTCGGTGCTGTAGAGTGGAATGACGGACGGGCTTAGTAGAGTCTCCCTTATGTACCGGAGTAGGGGTGGTTATTAGCTTTCTACATTGCCGACAATGGTCTCACCGCCCTGTCGAAATTGTCGTCGGCGTCTCTTTATCGGTATGTCGAAAGATTTGTCGGCCGGGAGTTCAGTACCTAATTAATGGGGGCAACGGTGACAGTTGAAAATAACAAAATTTCTAAAAATAATTTTTTAAGTTTTATTTAAAGTTGTGTCTACGTATATGTACCTTAATTATACTACGACAGTTATTGACAGCATCACTTTGTACTTTTTTAGTAAAATGACATTTTGAACGGTGCCAAATTAATTTTATTACAGTGCTTGAACAACTGTAGAAAAGTAGTTAAATGTATGATCTTTCTTGTAAAAATAAAATGGTCATGAAAAAATATTTTAGTATTTTGTTTTGAAACAGTAGTACCGGTATGTACGAGTATTTACTTCCCGAACATGCCTTGTAATATCACAGTTTTCAATAAGAATAGAAACTAAAAAAAATGTACTAATATTAAAGAAGAGTAATGTGCTTGAAAGATCAAACTTTTGGCTATTATTGATTACTTTAAGTTATGAAATGGCAGGTTCAATTATGTCATAATTTAGTGAACCTAGCTGGGAATCAAATTTGGGGCTTGTCGTAGGTTAACACAGTAACCACTAGGCCACGGAGGTAATGTCAACTAAAAAATAAACCTGAACAAAATTGTATTGATTGTTTTGCCTTTATGCTAGCCTTGTCAACCAGCTGGATATCCACCAGGTTGGTCTAAAGGTACATTCGTCACCACGACTCAGCTGTTCGACAGCTGATTTTTGGAGACAAAGGTTCCTGGTTCAAATCCTAGTAAAGGTAGTTACTTTTATCCGGATTTTAATATTAGACAGTGTTGTCTTTGATGGTTAGGGTTCAATTAACCATACTCACTCAGGAGTGATCAGCCTGGGTCTGTACAAGACTACATCTCATTTACACATCATACATATCATTCTTATCTCATTGGGGGTTGCTTATTGTTCTAAATTGAACAGATTGCAATGTACACAAATTAGGAATAACAAAAAAAAACAGCTGGAGAAGGTTGCTATTATTATTAAGTTACACCTGTTGGGTTGACTTTGTACCGGGTGATTTTTTAGTCCTTTTACCCAATTGTTAATGTCTGGTAATTTTTTTCTAAGAAAGGGATATTTTGTTTTGTGACACAAAGTTGGTAGCCCTACTCAACCGGTATAGATACGACAGTTTGAGTTGATTCTCCTTGAGTTGTCTAAATTTTGTGCTGTTTCCAGTTGTGTTACGAACAGAATGTCTTTTACCCTAGAACAACGGGTTTTCATTCTTGAACAATATTTTGCTACAAAATCGTATACGAGTGTAAAAGAATCATTTCAAATTAAATTTTTTGGTGTTCCTCCACTCTATTCTAGTCAATTTCTAGGCTAACTGATTTTTAGAGGCAGGTATTGTTTGCAGCAGAAAACGTAGTGGTCGACCAACTCTCTTGACAGATGACGTTAAGAGAATGTGAAAACAAGATTGCTCAATTCTCCATGGAAAAGTTTACAAAAACTTTCCTCGCATGTTGATTTGTCATGGTCGAGTGCTCAGAAAACTGCTAAAAAATTGAAATTGTATCCGTATCACATACGATTAGTTCTAGAGCTTCAGCCTCCAGATTTAAACAAGAGATTGTTTTAGGATAAAAGACATTCTGTTCGTAGCACGACCGGAAATGGCACACAATTTTACACAGCTCAAGGAGAATCAACTCACACTGCCATATCCATACTGGTTGAGTAGGGCTACCAACTTAGTGTCACAAAACAAAATTTTTTTTTTAGAAAAATATTACCAGACATTAACAACTGGGTAACAAGACTAAAAAATCACTCTGTATAATGATAGAAGACAGTCATTATGAACAATACAGTCAATATGGACAGGTCCCTGTCCATATTTATTTCTACTCCACATAAAATATTCAGTGAGTGCTGTTGTAAAATTATATGCATATCATTGCAGGGCATGTCTGTAGAGTAAGTACTATTTCATTTTAACGCTACCACAGTGTTACTTTAAAAAAAACCTCTGTAAAATTATGGTCGTCTTCAGTGGTGGGTTGAGTCTTTGAGAAAGGTTTAGATAAGCTAGTCACTAGCTTCGATAAGTTCTTGAACAATGGTGGAAACTCTTGTAACTGAATGTAAATTTAAATGATAAATGACTGAATTTAAATCATCATCATCATCATCATCTGGTGTCCTTCCAGCAGGCCGGGTAGGATTTGAGTGGACGATATGCCTCCATCTATCTCTATCTTGATACACCTTCTGTATTCTGATATCCTGTAGTGTCATTCCTTTTGCAAGGAGATCATCCCTTATTTGGTCAGTCCATCTTCTTCTGGGACGTCCAACGGGTCTCTTTCCAGATACCTCCATGTCCAAGTACTGTCTGGGGATACGTGCCTCTGGCATCCTTTGTACATGTCCAAACCATTTGAGTCTTGCGGTACGTAATCTTGCTGGCGGAAGGGGCAACCCTAAACCCTCTGGGGGTAATACAGAGGGAACCCACTGCCTTGTGGGAAGTGGAGGGATCCATAAAGGCTAAGGGAGTAAACCCCGAAAGGAAATCCTTCTTAACGTTAGGCTTAGCAAGCCAGTAGAGAAGAAATTTTTTGCTTTTAATGAAAAGACGAGCCTCGGATCGAAAATGAATTTAAATGATGAATAAATTTAATAAATATGAAATAAATGTAATGTTAATATAAAGAAATGAAATGTAATGAAATGAAAACGCAATTAAAGTTGAAAATGATATTTAATGAACGATTGAAAAATTACTTAATTAAATTGATAAGAATTGATTTACAAAATTATTAGTTACTGATCTTTGAATTTAATTTATTTATTGATGACATTTTTTATTTTAAGACTAAATATTTAACTAGGTTAATTGCAATTATATAAAATGTTATTTAAATGAATTTATGTCTGCCGAATGAGCTCAGAATTAAATATGAAAATTTTTAATATATTCGTAGTTATGAGATGAAGTTCTTGGTCTCTTCTTACATGTGCCTTATGCCATTGACCTGGATTGAATGGAGGGCTTGACCATTGTTACAATCGGTTTTATAGTATTTAATTTAGTTCTGTTTCTTATCACATGGTCAGCCAATTAAATGACTGAATCATTTAAGAACAGAAGAGGTAGAGGTGTAAAAGACACTAATCAGAGTTATCTCCTCTGAAAGTAATGAATTTCATTATACAGCCAGACCCTGTGGTGAATGAAGTGAAGGTGTCATTTACAGAGTGGAAAATATGTGCTTTTCAGAGGGCCCGGCATGCTGATAAGCGTACTTTTCCACTCAGTGAGGAAGGCAATGGTAAACCACCTCACTCCTCGTTTTACTTAGTAAAACCTCTAGAGGTTCAAACCAGCCTTTCGGCTGTTGACCCTAACAACAACAACAGTATTTAATTAATTCTTTCATAAATTTTATCTGTTGGTTTCAAAATCATTATGTTGTTGAATTCAGTTTCATAATTCATTTAGATCTTGATGTGTTGCTAATTTCCTTTTATTAAATTTTAATTAATTGAAATTATTTATCATACTTCATTTGTTTTTTATGGCTTCACTTCCAATAAGTTTTACTATTTGACTTCTGGAATTATTATTTATACTTTTAATATTTCTTGTTAAATTTTAATTTCATATATTTAATTTTTGATACAAAATATTAAGATAATAACTGGAAATTATTTATTCTGATGATTAATTTTTTAATTATTTAATTATTTATTTGAAATTCTCCAACAATTGACTTCTAATCTTGATATTTGATCAACGATACTATTAATGATAGATTGCTATTCTACACTCTGAAGAAAAGTAGGTAAATGTATGATCTTCCTTGTAAAAATATGATTGTCTTAAAAAAAATGTTTTAGTATTTTATTAACCCACCGGGTTGGTCTAGAGGTAAAGTCGTCGCCAAAATCAGCTGTTTAACAGCTGATTTTCGGAGATGAAGGTTCCTGGTTCAAATCCTAGTAAAGGTAGTTACTTTTATACGGATTTGAATGCTAGACAGTGGTTACCGGTGTACTTTGATGGTTGGGGTTCAATTAACCATACTCTCTCAGGAATGGTTGGCCTGAGTCTGTACAAGACTCAACCTCATTTACACGTCATACACATCATCCTCATCTCATTGGGTCATGGGGTTGCTTATTGTTCAGAATTGAACAGATTGCAACGTACACATATTAGGAATAAAAAAAAAAAAGTATTTTATTGTTTTCAAAACAGTAGTACTTACTTTCCAGACACACCTCGTTTAATAGCATACAGTTTTCAATAAGAATAAAAACTAAAAAAAATTTACTAATGTTAAACAAGGGTAATGTATTATATTAAATTAATAAATGATAATTTAATGTTTAATTATTCTATTTGTATTGTTAATTACTGTATCTGGTTTTATAATCTATTAATTACATAATTAATCATATATTAATGTATTATGACTTTTATTATATTTATGCAGTAATTAAAAAAGGAAAAAATGATATTGTTAATGTAACCTTTTATAGATTTTATACTGCCATGGTTATTAATAAAAACAATGTGTAGGATTTTAAATAAGTAATTAATTTTTGTTGTATTAGTTTATGAACTCAAAGGGTGGTGTTTCTAAAGATAATTGTGATTTAATTTTTTATGGTGTGGGAGTAATTAATAGGTTGTTTTACTCATATTGTCCACTTTTTATTCTGGAGTTTTTTATTCATTGGTTTTTTACTATATTTTTACTATGTAAATTCAAATTATATCAAAGATTTTTATTTATTTTAAATTTTATTATACCCTAAAATGAGGGGTATAAGTATGTTTTTGGGCTAAGTTATATCTAAAAAATCTGGTGTGAAACACTCACACGACTTTTTCTTGCCAATGCAAATCATGAACAATATAACCTAATATTAATAATAAAACATTAGAACTAAACAAAAAAAAACTATTTTCAATAAAATATAACCTTATTTTAATCATAAGTGAATGATGCAAAATGAAAATCAACCTTAGTTTGGCTTAATAATACAGAAAATCACTCATTGACGCTAAACTAGGCTCTGTGGAGAAAAATGCTAGAAACAAAAGTTGTAGATCTTTTAATTTTCTATAACTTTTATTGCCGGCCGCGTTGGCGATGTTGGTAACGTGCTCGGCTCTCATCACGCGGTCTTGGGTTCGAATCCCACTCGGGCATGGCATTTTTCATACGTTACATAAAATTCATTTCATCCTTCCCCGTCTGCATTAGCAGCAATTTGCAGAACAGTCGGACGTTAAACCAAAAAAAAAAATAAATAAATAAAAAATATAACTTTTATTGTATTGACTATTGTCATTAAATGAATACTAAGGCCGAAATCTTAAAAAATTCATTTACAGATTTTCATGAAAAAACAACCAGAAAATCACTAATTACCGCTAAACTAAGCATTGTACAAAAAAATGTTTGAATTGAAAGTTGTAGGTTTTTTAATTGTCACAACTTTTATTTATACTCTTGTGTCCAAAATGCATAGTAAGGCCGTAATCTTAAAAAAAACTTTTTCTACAACAGAACAACCTCCCCAAGAATTTCAGCAAACATGGCGCCTACCCTATCTTGTAGAAAATAAAAAATGTAGTAACTGTGGCAATTTCAAAGAAAAAATAGTAGGAGCTGTTTTTGAGAAAATTTCTAAAAGTGAAAATTGACACGAATAAATTACTACTTCTGGTCGACCAATTTTGATGAAAATATTTATGTCGGATCCGCTAGTGGTATTTAACTTAGGTTTCAATTTTTTATGATTTTTCGTTCTTGAGATATTTTGTTCACACACACACAGACACACAGAACAATCCCTAAAAATATGTTTTTTGGGTTCAGGGGATCTGAAAACGTGTATATCCGGTGAAAACTCAATTTCAAAAAATTTACATTAAAACAATACTTTCTTTCCTATACATTCACATAGGTAAGAGAAAGTAAAAAAACAGTGTAGACTTATCTGCCCAGGCTAAATATCTTGTTACATAAAAACTGTTAATACGAGGGTAATTCAAAAAGTAAAATGAAAATGAAAGAATCTATGTATTGTAGGCTACTTACATAAAATTATACTAGCATTAGTTTTCTACATAATCCCCTCCTACTTCTATGCGCTTACTCCATCTTCTAACGAGCATTTGAATTCCTTCATGGAAGAAGGTTTTTGGCCTCGTGTTCAGAATATTTTGCACCGCTTCAATGACCTCTTCATCAGATTGATAACGATTCCCAGAGAGCACAAACTTTTCAAAAATTTAAAGAATCATGGATGATTGAATATGTTGAACCATGGCTTACATTCATCTTGCAACATTATCAACTTTAATTCGTCGATTATCGAGAATTATGTATTTAACCGCTTTAATATTGTCATTCTGCCCATAACAGACAGGTGGAGTGTCAAATTATTTACACTCAATCTGTCAGTTGCAGGGCTAAAATAAATAGTTCTGTTTCTTATCACATGGTCAGTCAATTAAATGACTGAATCATTTAAGAACAGAAGAGGTAGAGGTGTAAAAGACACTAATCAGAGTTATCTTCTCTGAAAGTAATGAATTTCATTGTACAGCCAGACCCTGTGGTGAATGAAGTGAAGTTGTCATTTACAGAGTGGAAAATATATGCTTTTCAGAGGGCCCGGCATGCTGATAAGCGTACTTTTCCACTCAGTGAGGAAGGCAAAGGTAAACCACCTCACTCCTCGTTTTACTTAGTAAAACCTCTAGAGGTTCAAACCAGCCTTGCGGCTGTTGACCTAAACAACAACAATATTGTCATTAGACTTTGAAGTCGAAGGTTTACCAGGGTGCTGTTCATCACACAGAGAAATCCTACCACTTTTAAAGCAATCAATCCATTCGTAGATCTTTCTTTAACTCCAAAAACTCTCTCCATATTACTGTTGCATTCAACGAATAATCTTTGCTTCTGAATTGAGGAAACATATCACTGCTTGCATTTTTTCCTTGGTGCTCCGAGTTATAGCAGAGCAATCGGTGCTGCCATACACGTGTTTCTACTTTTTGACTTGCCTTCATAAATCTTAAAATTATTTTTACTCATCAATACATTAATATAGCAGGAAGTGTGTCATAATAAAAAGAAGTTTTATTTTATAGATTTTTAAACTTTATTCACTAATATTGGTAAATCATGAATAATAAAAATACTAAGAAGAAATATATATAATTCAGAAAAACAAATATACGAGGTGTGGCTATTAAATAGCGAGACTAACGTAAAGAAATTTATTTTAATTTTATACATAATCACTTATTGTCACCTTTAATATACACTCCTTCAGGACACGTACCGCTTTCTCTTTTACAGCTTCCACAGACTCAAATCTTGTCCCTTTTAATGCAAATTTCACCTTAGGGAACAGGTAGAAGATAATAACATGTGATGAAACGTGGTTTTTTACTTATGATCCGAATACGAAGCTCCAATCCGTGCACTGGAAGAGCCGAACTTCACCGAGAGCCAAAAAAGCTCGAATGAGCAAGTCAAAATTTAAAGCAATGATGATTTTTTTTTATATATATGGGATTGTGTATCTTCACAGGTTCCTGAAGGTCAAACAATTAATCAATATAAATAAATAAAAGTATCTTGAGGTACTTTCTAAACTACGTCAAAGAGTGAGTAAAAAACGGCTCGAAATGTGGAAGGACAAATCATGGGTTCTCCACCAAGACAATGCGCCAGCTCATTCCGCGTTATCTGTCAAGAGGTTCCTAGCCAAGTACAGCATCTCAGTGTTAGAACATTCACTTTATTTACCAGATATTGCACCATGTGACTTCTACCTGTTCCCTAAGGTAAAATCTGCATTAAAAGGGACAAGATTTGAGTCTGTGGAAGCTGTAAAAGAGAAAGCGGCACGTGTCCTGAAGGAGCTGACAGAAGAAGAATCCCAGCACTGTTTCCAACAATGGAAAATTCGCATGGAGCATTGTTGGGATAGAGAAGGAGTGTTTAATAAGGTGACAATAAGTGATTATGTATAAAATAAAAATAAATTTTTTTACAACGTCAGTCTCATTATATAATAGCCACACCTCGTAGATTATTTTTTTCACACGCAGATCAATTGTTAAAACATATTTTTTGGGTTCAGGGGCCCTAATAATGTGTATTCCGGTGAAAACTCGAATTCAAAAAATTTATATGAAAACAATACTTTCTTTCCCATTACTTACATTCACAATTCAAAACAATTATCAAAACTTATTCAGACAGGGCAAGAGAAAGTAAAAATATTAGTTTATTACCTTTTTATTTGTAGTGTGTAACTTTCTATGTATATTGTATTATCTACAACATGGATTTTAATCGTTAATACTGTATGTAAGATGTTTAGATGTGTTTCTATGACGTAAAATGTCGACGGCTCATTACTAAAATTGTGACGTTTAAAATCCCTACTTTTCATAATTATTTTTTAACACTTGTGTTTGTTTTGTTTAACACCGTATGGTGTTGTAGTAATAAAAGGAATATTTAAATAACTAAATTTTCTTTACTACACTATTTTCTATTTAAGTCATTGAACGAAATTATTTTATAAGTCGTACGTTATTTAATTTGATTGACACATGACAACATTAGTGACATCCAGTTGTTTTAATTAGTCAATATTCGCAAGGTTGTATTACAGATGTCTGAACCACATGTTTTAATAGTTTCCTGCATATCATATTCACTATCCTTTTCAATGAGTTTAAAGAAATGGATACCTTTTGTTATTGTTTTTTAAAGTATTGTGTGAGTAAAAAGTTTTTCTTTCCAAAATATTTTCTTTATCAACACTAATATTATAAAGACAAAGTGTGTTTTTTTTGCAGGCTAATTTCTAACTATATATTCTGTAACTGTATATATATAACTACCGTGTGGCGATGTATTGAAATAATAATTGATAATAATAATTGATGTATTGATGTATTTAATTATTGATTTGTGTTAATAATGATAATTATAATAATGATGATAATTAATAATGATGATAATGATGATTATAAAAATTGACTTGAAATTAGTGAGTTCATGTTTGGTTAAAGTCTTGATGAGTTATGTATGAAAAGAATGTTTTTTTTGTTGCCTAGTTACACATAATTGATTTTTTAAATTTAGATCAGCTGGACTGTAAATGTTTATAAAATAAAATTGTAAAGAAAAAGAAAACATTTAAAGTATGGCTGGACGTAACATACCGTATACATACCGTATATATAACTACTGTATATATATAACGGTATATTCTATAACTGCTGATAGGATTTTCATGAAATTTTGGCAGCATATTTGTATTAACATACATATTGTATTAATTCTCTTGCCCTGATTTTTCACAGCAACATTTAATTTAAAAATTTTTAAAAATGATAACCCTAAGGGCCCTAATGAAGATTTTCATAAATATATTTGTGTGTGTGTGTGCGCGTGCGTGCGTTGGTGTGTGTGTACATGTGAGTATGTATTGCTGTTGAAGTAGATGAAGAGGTTTGATAGTTGAGAGAAGGGCGTACGTGGGGGAAATTATCAAAATTCTGTGTGTGCGTGCATGCGTGAGTGAGTGAGCGTGTGTGTGTGTGTGTGCGTGCGCGCGCGCGTGTGTTTGGAGATGGAGGAGAGGAATGGTGGGAGAGGGAGAGCTGTGAAGTGCTCAAGTGTTGGTTTGGTGATGTCACAGTTTCCACTAAGAAATTGAATGTAATTTTCATTCATATCTCGCCTGGCTGAACTTCCTAATTAGCTATATCAGTAATGATAGACACTGGTTCCATCTGTTTGTTGAAGCCCTGAAAATTTTCCTCATCCGGCATGATTTCTAGAGAATAGAAGGTTTAACTAAATCCCTGGCAGCATAACAATATTTTTAATAGTTTCTAAAAATTTGTTTTTCCATTGAGGGTTTTAATTTTATGGAAGTTACAGATGTAATATTTATTTCTCCCACCTTTCTATAGCTGAAACATAACATTTCAATTTTTTCACATTTAAAAAAAATTCAAAAATACAAACAATAATTTTAAATCATGTTTACTTAATGTGGTATGTTTACACAGTGAAATTTTTGTTACACCCACATTATTTGGTGCCATGATGTCTACGTAGTAAACTAAATTATTAAAATAATTGATAAAAGGTTACATGTGGGATTAATAAATAATAACGTTGAACAATGTGTGTAATGTACAACAACACAGGTGTCCTAAATATCTTTCATTTCTGTCACACATTTTGTTTCATACTTCAAGAGCAAACAATTTACTTTACATGGGCTTGTGTGGTACAGAGCATTGTGGTAAATTATGTGTATTATTAATATTAAAATATTCAATTATTCTGTAATTGGCTTATTTTAATTTTTTTTTTTTTTTTTTTTTTTTTATCATCTTGTACATTATTTTGTAATTTTAATCACATAATAACTTGGTGTTATTATCTTGTTTTTGTATTTTTCGGATATCTTATTTTAAACTCTTTTCTCTTTATCTGTAATTAAAATGATAAATTTATTTGGTTTCCTGTTAACTATTTGAATTTGTTATGATTTTAGGGGATATTTCATGTTACTGTTATAAACTATTGTATTGAAATTCTTGTACCAATTTTATAAACTTCAGAAAATCGTGGTTATTTGCTAGAATCAAATTTTCAAAAAGAATCCAATTTATATGAAAGAAGTTGACGTAGAAATATCTTCAGTTGTTTGGACTTAAATTTTTACATGTTAAGATTCAACTATACAGCTGAGCGCTGGTTGTAATAACGCGATTTTCTGTCAAGTTGCTGCACACAAATCTCATATACGGACTCATTTCTCTCGACGGCTTGTAAACAGCATGTGCCCTAGACCTTTTAAAAAATGACTTACTTTTTAAAAAATCGATTTTCCACTGTGTTTTCTTTTTATGATGGGATTTCCTATTAAATGCCAATTCTTTAATTAAACATCGATTAAAGTATTTGAAAATTTTGCTGGCTTTCAATTAATAACAGAATTCTAAATTAGTTTTTATTTTTTTTAAATTCCGAGTCGTTTTGATGGAAAACGCGCACGAAAAATGTGTGACGTCACGATTTTTTCTTATGTTATGCAGCGTTAGTTAGTTGAACTGGTTACTCATCAGACAGCGCAGCGAGCGGTAACGGATTTTACTACTCCCACTTCTTCCTCTAGCCTTCCCCTCACGGCGTTTGTTAACGAGAAATGTCACATAGTACGTGCACTTAAGTAGACCTACTCTGTTATGTTATTTTTCAGTTAATTTTGCAGTATACATAAAGATGAGTTTTTCGCGATGTCTCCTTCAACCAAATAAACAAGTTCAATTCTTGTAAATTTTTAGCATTGTGCCTACGGCCAGATATCGGAAAATTTAAGAGTGTGAGGGTTTAATAGGATTTTTTTAAATAAAATGATATTTATGTTACAGCCTATTATGTTCTGTTATATTCGTTATGGTTTTGAGTGACATTCATAATAACTTAAAAACACATTTGCTTTTATTCACATAAACATACATATTTTATAAATACTACAATTTTATACTGTTACGTAATATTTATTACGCTTGTTTCATTTATCATGAAAATGTTTGCAGTCTGAAGTAATGTAGGTGACAGTGATACATAATATTTTGATATGTTCCTGCCCTTTGTTATCAAATAAACGCGATTTCCTTTGTCTGGACAAAATTGCTAGTTTCAAAGTAATTAATAAAATATTATTAATTTATTCAGTACTAGGTAATTATTTCTTACATTTGACACCAAAAACAGTTCAGAAATAATTTCCAAAATACAATATAGTACAAATAGTACAATACTTATTTACTTTCCTGGGCGCTATCGTTGGATTTATACAAAAAAAATAATCTGGTGTGAAACACAATCTCTTGCCAATGTAAAAACCCATATTTATAACCTTTATTTCATCATAAGTAAACAACGGTAAATGAAAATTATCTAATTTTAATCATGAGTGAATGAAGCAAAATTAAAATCAATCTATGTTAAACTGCGGAAAATCACCAATTTACGCTAAAATAGTCTGAAAAGAAAACCGTTTGAAATAAAAGTTGTTGATCTTTTTATTCCCGATAACTTTTATACATTTTTAAGTACCGGACATAACTTCTAAGGCTACTAAGGCTGTAATATTAAAAAATCCCATTTTCTACCGATTTTGATGAAAAAATACAGAAAATCACTAACTGACGCTAAACGTTGTACAAAATATGTTTGAAAGAAAAGTTGTAGGTTTTTTAATGTTCTACAACTTTAATTTTTTACACTTTTGCTCTATAATGCATACGAGGTGTGGCTATTAAAAAAAGAGACTGACTTACAAAAAATTATTTTTATTTTATACATAATCACTTTGTGTCATCTTCAATATACACTCCTTCTCTATCCCTACAACGCTCCATGCGAATTTTCCATCGTTGGAAACAGTGCTAGAAGTCATCTTCTGTCAGCTTCTTCAGGACACGTAACGCTCAAAAATTTTTGAAATGAAGCTCGCAAAAATGTTTGTACTGACACTTTGTACGCGACTGAAAATGACCCAAATTTTTTGAAACGATAATAACATGTGATTAAACGTGCTTTTTTACTTATGATCAGGAAATGAAGCGCCAATCCATGTAGGCCTACTGGAAGAGCCGAACTTCAGGCTCGTGTCCTGAAGGAGCTGAGAGAAGATGCACTTCCAGCACTGTTTCCAACAATGGAAAATTCGCTTGGATTGTTGTAGGGATAGAGAAAGAATGTATATTGAAGGCGACAATAAGTGATTAAGTATAAAATTAAAATAAAATTTCTTACGTCAGTATCGTTATAATAGCCACACCTCGTATTAAGAGCGGAAACTTTAAAAAATGATTCACCACGAGAGCACAGGCCTCTCAATAATTTCACCTAACATGGGTCTTACTCTATCGTTTAGAGCACAAAAAGTTAGTAAATGAGGCGATTTAAAAAAAAATCGTAGAAGCCGTTTCCGAGGAAATCGCAAAAAGTGAAAACTTGCACGAATTAACTACTTCTTCCGGTTGACTGATTTTGATGAAAATGTTTGTGTCGGGTCTTCTTATGGTACCTAACTTAAGTGGTAAATTTCAACTTCGCAATTCCGTTCTTGGGATATTTTGTTCACACGTGCGCGCGCGCACACATTGGGGACCAATAGCTAAACCATGTTTTTTGAGTTCGGGGACCTGAAAACGTGTGCATCCATTGAAGACTCGATTTCAAAAATGGATATTAAAACAATACTTTCCCTTTCTATGTAATTATATTTATATAGGGCAAAAAAAGTAAAAATAGGGGAACTTACACAGACTTTGGTATGCCATTACTGAAGCGATAACATTGGAAACGTAAAGTTGCCAAAACAGGGTGGACCTCCTCAAAGACGATATCTTAAATGGCCCAAATCTTGTATTTTTGGGGAACCACTAGATTTGTCCTAAGTTTGGTTACTTTTGCGAACATACTCGTATAAGGAACCAGTCTAATTTGCTGCCCGACCTGAAATCTTGTGGGCTATTTCAACTCACTGAAGAAGCAACTCGCTGTCAGCTTGAATTCCTACAGCCTTTTAAATGATATAGACAGGAACTTTGGTGATCACTACAACCACGCAGTGGCAAAATTCACTGGTGGGAAAAGAACTTTACAAGGCTTAGAAGTTACGAGCCGAGGTATCAAGGAGCGGTAGTGCAACGCAATTCAGTGATGACACACTATAGATTACATAAGTCATTGCTGAGCTGCAACCCTGGATGTTTTCAAAAAATACATTCTTGAAAAGAAAAATGCTGAAACGTCGCAGACTGATAAACATAACGGCCGTAATTTACAGCGCCCTAACTAGTCATCGGTGGTCACTTTGAAGAGGAACGAAACCGCTTTCTAACTAGTCTGAATATCGATACAATTCAGCGACAGCAACTTGCAGAAAGGACGATGCTTCCGTGTCACTAAGCCGAGTAGCTTGAAGAGCGCAGAAAACGGATCTGTTCTTCTTCGTTCGGCAGCCTCACTAAGAATTTCAGCAAACATGGCGCCTACCCTATCTTGTAGAGCATAAAACTTTTTGTAAACCAGGCGATTTTTAAAAAAAAATCGTAGGACCAGTTTTTGAGGAAATCGCAAAAAAGTGAAAAATTACACGAATAAATTACTACTTCCGGTTGACCGATTTTGATTAAAATGTTCGTGTCGGGTCCGGTAGTAGTGTCTAACTTAGTTTAAGTTTCAAGTTCGTACGACGTTCCGTTCTTGAGATATTCTGTTCACACACGCACGCGCGCACACACACACAGACCAATCGCTAAAAACTGTTGAATTGCGAAGTTATGTTTTTTTGGGTTCAAGGGTCTGAAAACGTGTAGATCCGGTGAAAACTCGATTTCGAAAAATCGACATGAAAAGAATACTTTCCTTCCTATATATTTATATAGGCAAGAGAAAATGAAAATATCGTACAAAATAAAAAATATTGTGAATTTATCTTTTGTTATTGAGATGTTTATGGAAACTGGTAATGTTTAGAAAATAACGTAAGGGTTCAACATATTTTTTTTGGATGGAAACTGCTAAATCCCCAACAAATTGTATACCATTGGATGGAGAAAACACTTCATTTCAATATTTTGCAAAAAACCGGAAACGTGAAAATTTTCAATATTTTCCGTTCCGTACCCTTAGGTATCGTACTTGTAAATTTGTTTGCAATTTTTTTTCCAACTAATTTAGCCTAATTGGGGATGAATTATTTATTTATGACATAACTAATTTGGCACATATACATCTGTAAATCAGAATGTTATCGTATTTAGTTATATTTGATTTTTTGAGAATATATCAGTGAGGTAATCATTGACTTTATATTGTAAATTTGAATATATTTGCCACTTGAAACAATACTACCTATAGGCCTATTGTTTAGAATTTGGGTTATCTATAAAACCAATCTTTTACTGTACCTAATAAAATTGTAGGTACTTCCATTACCAAACAATACAATTAATCAGTCACAAGCTAAAAGTATAACTGAGTAAGAAATTTCGTTACATCATTTATTGATGTGTTTATAAATCAATCGTTAGGTTACATTTACACAAAACAGAATACTGTATTACGCTATTTTAGGCTTGGAGTGTGGGTGGATATGTATTTTCGGACTCCCTCGATCTCTCTCTACAAGAGAGATCGAGGTATATGCAGATAACCAGTTGTGAAGTAGTGGGGAGAATGGTTTTTATAGGAGAAACGGGTCTGTGTAGAACGTACGGACGCACATGTAAACACACAACTATTGCTACACTGATGATTCATAAAACGATCAAAACATGCCTGCTATGTAGTTGAATCTTAACTTAAAATTAAAAAGTTTTAACCACAAATGTACATCTATGTCAGACAAATAATTCAAGTTTTATAAAAATAAGAAAGATAAACAAATGAGATTCCTTACAGTCAAATGCTTTATAGTAATCCTTTATTTAGTTTTTTATTTAAAGTCATATCGACAGCCAGGTCATTAGCAACTACTGTAGTGTTTGCTTCTGTAACGGTGGGTTTTAACATGTTAAAATTTCCAGACCCTAACTGGGAATCAAACCCGGGACGTTTAACTTTGTAGGTAGCACGCTAGTCACTATGCCATGGAGACGATCTTTATAGTAATCTTGGTGAATTTATCTGTTGGTTTAAAGTCAAAAGAGTAAATAATAAATATAGCCGTATTTTCCTGGTCATTGTTTTGCAATAAGTTTTGTTGAAAAAAGTCAAAAATGACAAAGATACAAATAACTTATTATTAAATTTTAAAAAAATTGTGTGTTGGCTTTGGTTATTATTTTGTGATACCCTTTCAAAAATTGTTTACTTTAGAGATTTGTTATTTTATCATTTAATTTATACTTGTTGCTGACATCCAGAATTTTAGGGTAAATTTATTTGACTTACTAATTCCAGGGCTTAAAAAATTGTCATGTTTCTTTTCACATGATCAGTCAAATGACTGAACTATAAAAAACAGAAGAGATAGAAGTTTAAGTTGTATTTAGCAGTACTTCCTAAAAAAAAAATGGACTTCATTTTTCATATAGACCCCTCGAGGAATGAAGTTCAGGTGTCATTTGCTGAGTGGAAAGTGGGTGATTTTAATAAGTCTTGGTTACTGATGATCTGTTGTACTTTTCATCCAGTTGGGGAAAGCAGATGGAAATCATATAGTTTTTTATTTACCTGGGTAAAAAAAAATCTTTAGCTTGAAACCAACCTTTAGTCTAATGACTTAAACACCTAGATTGTAATGAACTGTTTATTTCTTTTGTGCAGCATGCTGTGTATCCAGGAAGAGTTGGGGCATCTTAGTGTTGGACCTTCACCCATTTACGTTAATGGGACGGGTACATCAGAAGATTCATCACAGGAAGCAACAATACATTTGTCCAACCCCCAAACAAAATGCAATAATAACAACAGCAAAGAAGGTGGTTGGGTTGAAGGACTTCTTGGCTGCCTCAAACCTGTCTGGACAATTATCGGGAAAGCAACAGCACATGAGATTAAAGGACACCATGGTTAGTATTACAAGAATTTTCTTACAATCAGATATTAGGCACACTGCATATTATGCCATCCATTCCCAAAAATTACTGGTCCTTTCAAATCTTGGTCTTCCCAAGTTTCTTCTTCCCTGTGGTGTGTACCCTAAATTCATTTTGAAAATTAAATCCACCTTCATCCTTTCAGTTTACGCTATAGTTGTTCAATTTTAAAACCATTGAAGTGAATCTGTTTAACATAATCCTTGTAACCTATTTTTTTTTTTTTTGTAATCCCTAATGTGTGTACGTTGCAATCTGTTTAATTCAAAACATTAAGCAACCCCATGACCCAATGAGATGAAGATGATGTGTATGACGTGTAAATGAGGTGTGGTCTTGTACAGACTCAGGTCGACCATTCCTGAGAGTGTATGGTTAATTGAACCCCAACCATCGGAGTACACCGGTAACCACCGTCTAATATTAAAATCCGTATAAAAGTAACTACCTTTACTAGGATTTGAATCAGGAACCTTCGTCTCCGAAAAATCAGCTGTTAAACAGCTGACTCGCGGCGACGACTTTACCTCTAGACCAACCCGGCAGGTCAGTAACCTATTTAACTTAGTAATTTTTGTAGTAGTTATAAATGTTTACGTGATTAAATTATTTTCTGTATACTCCTATGCGCGAACAACTTTGAAAGAACTCTTTGAAGTAGAACTCTTTGTGAAAAAAGTTTTGCGTATAAGTATATTTTGTTAGAATTATTGTATGCTTGTACAACTTAGTTTAGATTAGTAATAAATTGTAATGTATATTTAACTAAATAAAATAAATAAATAAAATCTAGTTAATGCCAGATTTAGTATTTTACACTTCTAGCCCATTCTGAAGTAACCGGCCACAGAGCTTAATAAAAACATAATTTTTACACTCTTCAACCTTTCTCTTTGGGCGGCCGTAATTGTCCACTTATCACTTTTGAACAGAAAACTAGGAGCAGATTCACTATAAAACTTTATTAGCTATTTTTTTCTCCCATTGAACTAATCAGTAAACGATTAGAAAAGCAGGGAAAAGTTTTCTTCGTGGCTTCATTAAGCAGATGAACTTCAAGAGACAGGTTGGTGAAAGAAACCCAGAGCCATAACCAAATTTTGAATTATTTATTCCCTATATTTTTTATTTCTTCAGATGTAATAAAATGTAAAAAAATAATATTCAGTTTGATTAAAAAGTTATAGAAATTTTAATTTGATGTGTGTTTTAATTCCAGTTGCAGATGATTGGGAAATACCTTTTGAATCAATCAGTGATCTCCAGTGGCTTGGCTCAGGTGCTCAGGGAGCAGTTTTTAGCGGTAAATTACGGAATGAAGTTGTTGCGGTGAAGAAAGTTAGAGAACAGAAAGAGACTGATATTAAACATCTAAGGAAACTTAATCATCCAAACATTGTACAGTTCAAGTGAGTTTTCATGTTATAAGTTCTTCAAGTTTTTAAAAGATTACTTTAATAATTAAATACATTATTTTGTCTAATATGTCATGTTACAGTCAAACCCATACAGTTAACCAGGCCCTGCTTAACCGGAATCTGGGTTAATCGGATTAAATGATACATATACGTATCATTTTTAGAAAATAAGAAACGTAATGGAACAATTCCATTTTCCCACGATGCACATCGAAGTACAGCACATACTTATTTTACATGCAAATGTTAATGTACAATATTAGTTAATTATTTCTGTATTTAAGTATTTTTACATTGTATATCTTACAAAACCAGTTTCTAATTGAGTGTCTTAAGTATAGATGTCAACACGTAAAGCAGTTACAGTAACGTCTGTGAAGTTGGCTTCCCCACACAAAAATAAAAAAAAAACACCAGTAGAATTGATTGTTCTACATTTGTTCCACCCAAATAATGAAAAAATAAAAAAAAACCTGTGAGGAAGGCTAACCTCACGTTACACCCCCACTCAATTTTTTAAACATTTTTGGCCTAAATGATATTAAGATTCTGTCTCATCCATATTTAGCTTATCCAGATTGGAGTCTGCTCACTTGCCCATAATAGACAAGTGGAGTGTCAAGTTATTTACATTCAATCTGTTTGTTGCAGGGCTAAAATAAATAGTTCTGTTTCTTATCACATGGTCAGCCAATTAAATAACTGAATCATTTCAGAACAGAAGAGGTAGAGATGTAAAACACACTAATCAGAGTTATCTCCTCTGAAAGTAATGAATTTTATTATACAGCCAGACCCTGTGGTGAATGAAGTGAAGGTATCATTTGCAGAGTGAAAAATATGTGCTTTTCAGAGGCATGCTGATAAGCGTACTTTTCCACTCAGTGAGGAAGGCATGGTAAACCACCTCACTCCTCGTTTTACTTAGTAAAACCTCTACAGGTTGAAACCAGCCCTTCGGCTGATGACCTAAACAACTGTCTGCCCACATTAGTCTGGGGTTGTAATGTAATTGGCTTCATTTCCTAGACAATGTTTTATCACTTTCAACACAAACTGTTAAAAATAAATCTCAATTTACTGAAAGTTTGTTTACTTTTGAAGAAAACTGAAAAGGAAAATACAATTTTTGTATTTTTTAAAGATTGTCTGTGGCTGCCTCTGTGTAATAGTGACTAGCGCACTAGCCTACAAAGCAGAAGGTCCCAGGTACGATTCTGCACTGCTTCGGCTATTCTGGCACTGAGACCTCGATATGAACAACTGTAGTATTAGGGAATCATTATGTAATTTTTGTTCTTAACCTTTTCACTGCCGGGTTCAAACACCCTTCGGAGTTAGGTGTGTTTTCCCTGTACCGGTTCCGTATATGCTTCGGGTCTACCTAGCACGCTCTCGGATCCCTTTTTAAAAGCCGGCAGTGAACCTATTGTTACTATTTTGACCTCGGCACACAGTAAACATTCTATTCTTCTTTGTTTTTTTTTTTAGTAAATCACTGCTTTCGCAAATATCTTGCACTTTGTATGTATATTTAGAGTAAATACAATTAAAAACGGTAAGACATAAGTTGGCACATGAAATCATGTAACAAAAATAACGGTGGCAGCAATAGGGTTAAAAGACTTTTCAGACAAGAATTAAAAATGTTATGATAAAAATTTGTAATGAATCATACTTTTTTAGGCTGAGTTATATGCAACTTTTCAATGAGTGCTGTTCATAATATAAATTTACTTTAGAAAATATGTACAAGATTTTATTCATTCAGCAAATATTAATTAAATTATTATTTTAATTGTTTTGCAGAGGCGTTTGCACACAGGCACCATGTTATTGTATAATTATGGAATTTTGCCCGTTTGGACCTCTCTACAATCTACTCAAAGATGGCAAAGAAATACCACCTAATCTTCTCGTATCATGGGCAAAACAAATCGCTGCTGGAATGCAATATCTTCATTCGAATAAAATCATCCATCGTGACCTCAAAAGTCCTAAGTAAAAAACCTCAATATTTTTGGTACCTATATATAATTTTTTTTTAAGTACCAGTCTTGGTATTTATAGTTGATTAAGTTTTTTTTTATAATTAATACCATAGTTTTCAGAGTTATATTTACACTTATTTAAGTTTTTAGTTTTGACCTTCTTTGGATTGAGTTAACTTTTCGCTTGATGTTCTGTTCCCTCTTCCTTTCTTCCCAGAACCTCTTTACCCTTTCACTCATCATCGTCTTTCTGATGACTTATATGCTGATTTTCCAGAATCAGTGTTTCTGAGTTTTTTATTACAAAAAATAATATATAATACAATGTTTTTTATTATATAAAACTTTTAATATTTATCCTTTTTTACTTTTGGTTTTGATCAAACTCAGTTTGAATCAAATCTTGAGAAAGGATGATGCAGTCTTCACAATAATTATTCTATAAACTTTATATTACCTGAAAAAGAGTTGCACACTGTGAGAGTGCTCATAACAAGTAGGAGAAAAAGGAAGGAAAAAAGGGTATATATATTAAAAGTTTTTTATAATAAAAAAACATTACATTAATAAAAGTTATACTGTTTTTAAAAGAGCATTATAATATAATTTTGTAGATTTTTTTTTTTTGTTTAATGATTTTAAGAAACTTTTATGAGTTTCTAGTTTTTGATGTGAAAACTGCCTTATTTTTCTTTATTTTATCAAAAAACTGAATTATAATCATGTTAATAATTATCGAGATAATTATTTTCAAACATGTTGGTTCTTTTCCCATCTTTAATAGGCTCTAGGTGACAGGATAATTTTTAAATTTTAAACAAAATATTAACCAATGTACGATGTAAAATTTTTTAGGCTGTTGTAGTTATTAACCAGTTCAGATTTTTTTTATTTGTTGGTCAGTCCGAAAGAATGATTCGATTGTAGGTAATATAATCAAAGTTATCAATGAACCAATAAATTTTTTATGGGTTTCGGACATTGTTTTGGAAAATTAAAATAACATCAATTTTATTTAGTTTTTAAATGATTTTTTTTACTAAAAGTAAGGAATTCTAAGGATGAATTTCCTCATTATTTTAAATGTTTTGAAATTTGAATTTATTATATACATCTGGTGTTGTTTCGTATTAAAAAAATCTGGTGTGAAACACTCACACAACTTTTTCTTGCCTATGTAAATAATGAACAATATAACCTATGTTTAATCATAAGTAAACATTGTAAAAACATAACCTAATTTTAATCATGAGTGAATAACAAATTGAAAATCAACATCGGTTGGACTTAAAATAAGGTAAATCACTAATTGATGCTAAATTAAGCACTGTAGAAAAGAATGATTGAAATAAAAAGTTGTAGGTTTTTTAATTTCCTACAACTTTTATTGTATACACTTCAATCATAAATTCCATACTAAGGCAGTAATCTTGAAAATTATATTTTTTTACCAATTTTGATGAGCAAAGTACAGAAAATCACTAATTGATGCTAAACTAACGTTGTAGAAAAAAATGTTTGAAATAAAAGTTGTATGTTTTTTGATTTTCTACAACTTTGTACACTTTTGCTCTAGAATATATATATTAAGGGCTAAATCTTTAAAAATTACTGACAGCACAGTCTCCCCAAAATTTTTAGCAGACATGGTGCTTATTATATCTTGTAGAAAATAAAATATAGTAAATGAGGTGATTTAAAAAAAAAATTAGGAGCCGTTTTTGAGTAAATTACATGAATAAACTGCTACTTCCAGTTGACCAATTTATATGAAAATGTTCATGTTGGATCCGCTAGTGGTACCTAACGAAGCTCAAAGTTTCAACGTTGTGCGACATTCTGTTTGAAATATTTTTTCACACATACTGACCAATCGCTAAAAATTGTGTTTTTTTGAAATCAGAGGGCCTGAAAACATGTATTTCGTAGGAAAACTCTATTTCAAAAAATTAACATGAAAACAATACTTTCCTTCCTGTTTATACATATCAGGCAAGGGAAAGTAAAACGTTGTGGTTAGTATCATTAATTATTCGCCGGGGTGGTCTAGAGGTAAAGTCGTTGCCGTGAGTCAGCTGTTTAACAGCTGATTTTCAGAGACGAAGGTTTCTGGTTCATTTCCTAGTAAAGGTAGTTACTTTTATACAGATTTGAATACTAGACAGTGGTTACCAGTGTACTTTGAATGTTGGGATTTAATTAACCATACTCTCCCAGGAGTGATCGACCTGATCTGTACAAGACTGCACCTCATTTTCATGTCATACACATCATCCTCATCTCATTGGATCATGGGATTGCTTATTGTTCCAAAAATTTTTTTTTTGTAATCCCTAGTATGTGTACGTTGCAATCTGTTCAATTCAGAACAATAAGCAACCCCATGACCCAATGAGATGAGGATGATGTGTATGACGTGTAAATGAGGTGTAGTCTTGTACCGACTCAGGTCGACCATTCCTGAGAGAGTTTGGTTAATTGAACCCCAACCATCAAAGTACACCGGTAGCCACTGTCTAGCATTCAAATCCGTATAAAAGTAACTATTTTTACTAGGATTTGAACCATGAACCTTCGTCTCCAAAAATCAGCTGTTAAACAGATGATTTTGGCGACGACTTTACCTCTAGACCAACCCGGTGGGTTATTGTTTTAAATTGAACAGATTTCAACGTACGGTACACACGTTAAGAATAAAAAAAAGTGTCATTGATTGAAGATATTCGTATTAATTTAAATTATCTGATGAATTCCTTATTTCTAAAAACACTAGTTCTGCTGTTAATTAAATTTATAATAATTCTACAACTATATTAACTTGACTAAAACCACTGAACAATGTTACTTTAAAGCATCTGCCAACTGTATTTTAGTATTAAATATCTCTCTAGCTGGAATCATAAAACCTACCTCTGTATTAGTGAACAATTGTAAATTTAATTAAAAGTAGTATTGATTTACAATACATTGTTAATTTTATTATACCTCCTATAACTACTTTAATTAAAATATAATGATAGCAATTCATTAACAAATCAGAAGTTTGTTTAAACAAAAACTTATAACACAGTAAAAATCAAACAAAGAATTGTAAATAATTTATATTAGTATATAAAAGTTAAATGGGTGTTTTTCATTATTAAATCCAGAAGTGCAATCGTAATTCTTGAATTTAGTTTAAATAATAATTTGTGTATCTTTAAAAAATAGAAGTTTTAAACCAGGAGAAGTTTGGAATGTAAAATTAATGATGTCAGTAAACCAATTTATATGCTCATAACAGGCAGGTGGAGTGTTAAATTATTTACACTCTATTTGCTTGTTCCATGGCTACATAAAATAATTCTGTTTCTTAACACATCGTCAACCAATTATATGACTGAAGCATTTAAGAATAGAAGAGGTAGGGGTATAAAAGACACTAGTCAAAGTTATCTCCTTTGAGAGTAATGAATTTCATTATACAGCCAGACCCTGTGGTAAATGAAGTGAAGGTGTGATTTGAGGGGTGAAAAGTAGATGCTTTTCAGAGGCCCTGGGCATGCTGATAAGCATACTTTTCCTCTCTGTGAGGAAGTCAATTGTTAACCACCTCACACCTCGTTTTACTTAAAAAAGTCTTAAGAGGTTTAAACCAGCCTTTCGGCTGATGACCTAAACAACAACAAACCAATTTAATTGGTCAAAATTCAGAATTATCTTTTTGAAAATTATGACAATAAGATACCTTGTCAACTCTATCCATGTACTCTGTACCCCTTTTTCTGATGTGAAGGTTCTTTAGGGACATGGACAGATCTAGAATTTGCCTGAGGGAGGGGTAAAATGGCTAAAAGGAAAACTTCAGGGTTATCTGGAATTGTTTTTAAAAATTTCCAATTATTTTGTATTAATTCATTTTGAAATTATTTGAGAGTATTAATAAAATACTTCTAAATTTTTCTTTTAGCCTGTGTTTATTTTTTCAGGAAAGTATGTCATACAGTTTTACAGAATAGAATAAAATAAATTGATATTTTTATTTCATTTTATAAAGTCATACATTTATAATTTCAACCTAGTACATTAATTTTGGATAGAAATATTTTCTTTTGCTTATTGTACTTCACCCCTCCCCTGTGCTGGATCTGCTACTGTTTAGGGGGGTTTTGAGGAAAGGGTTCAAAAGAATATTGCAGGATTCAGAAAGGTGTGTTATTGACATAGTTCACAAAAGACTTCTAAAGCTGAATTTTTATATTATAATGATATTTAGAACCTTCTTATGTGTATTTATACAATTCCTGGTTTTATGTATCAGATTCGAATATAATCACTGCAGAAATTAAATATTATTAAAGAAAATTTATATGGATTTTTTTAATACCACTTAACCTATTTAAATTCTAAGTCTATGATATAACAAACTCGCAATCTTAATGTAATCTTACATCATATGTATAAATAATAATTTAAAAGTAAGTTTCAATAAATTAATTTTTTAAATACAATAAATTACAAAATAATTAATGTATGTAGGTATATAGTATGTCTTTTTCATAAAAAATTAAATATGACAATAAAATAATTATTAAGTGCTCAAAAATAGTTATATAACAATGTTAACAATAATTATGCAATAAATTTATATAAACTGATATTTTCATTAACAAAATAAATAAATGAATACATTTTTATTTAGAAAAAATTTATCCAGATAGTGTTTTTATTAATTTTCAAGCAAACAATATTATATTTTGTATTGATAACCTTTTAAATATTTTTTTTTACATTTTAAGAAATATTTTTTATAGGTAATTTAATACAAGGAGTCTACAATAAAATATTATAAATGTGTAAAATTTATTGATATTAAAATTTAACACTATTTGCTTTTTGTAAAACCATATTAATGTTATTACTTATGTTATCATAAACTATTGGTTTTTTTTAAAAGGGTTATCCAATACAATAAACTTGTCTTGGTACCGTTGCTCTTAGATTATGTAATAGAATTGGTATTGTTGATTACGAGTTTAATATTCGTGAACTTTTTACTTTCTCTTGCCATATATGAATGTATAGGGAAGGAAAGTATTGTTTCCATGTTGATTATTTGAAATCGAGTTTTCACCAGATGTACTCGTTTTCAGGCCCGCTGAAACCAAAAATATGTTTTTAGTGATTGGTCTGTGTGTGTACAAAATATTTCAAGAAACGGTGTAGCATACAAAGTTGAAACTTAGTATTTAATTTAGATGTCAATATGGGACCCGACACAAACATTTTTATCAAAATCGGTCAACCAGAAATATAGTTTATTCATGAAATTTTTTACTTTGTGGTTTTCTCAAAAATGGCTCTTACGTTTTTTGTAAAATTGCCTCTATCACTACATTTATGCGAGATAGGGATTGAGCACCATGTTTGCTGAAATTCTTGGGTGGGTCCTGTGCTCTCATTTTAAAAAATGGGTTTTTAAAGATTATGGCCTTAATATGGATTCTAGAGCAAAATTGTATATAATCAAAGTTGTAGAACATAAAGAAACCTTTAACTCTTATGTCAAAAATAAATCTTTATAATGCATCCTGCAGTTTTAAATATTTCTATTTCATATAATGAATTAATACAATAATTTCACTAACCTTCTTTTTAAACTGCGTCACCTTTATTTCAATTTTCACTTACACGTGTTTCGGTGGATCCACCATCATCAGAGTAAATAACATATAATTGAAACTAAAAACATTATTTATTAAAAATCTATAGAAGATGATAAATCTTCAGTCACTTGTATAAATTTTTTTTTTTTTTTTTTTTTTTTTTATACAAGTGACTGAAGATGTATCATCTTCTATAGATTTTTAATAATGTTTTTAGTTTCAATTATATGTTATTTACTCTGATGATGGTGGATCCACCGAAACACGTGTAAGTGAAAATTGAAATAAAGGTGACGCAGTTTAAAAAGAAGGTTAGTGAAATTATTGTATTAATTCATTATATGAAATAGAAACTCTTATGTCAAACATTTTTTTTCTACCATGCTTAGTTTAGCGTCAAATAGTTAGGTTCTAAATTTTTTGGGTAGTCAAAATCTGTAAAAAAGGTGATTTTTAAAGACTGCGGCCTTCCTATGTATTTTATGAGAAAAGTATACATAATAAAGTTATTATTTTATCAAACATCCTATGAAGGATTATCAACAGCCGTATTATTTAAAATTGAAGTATATATTTTTAACTACCAGAATATGGTAACAGAAAACACTTACCAATGTTAATAGCGATTTCGTGTATCGTGTACACATCTTCGTAAATAAAATTTTTTTAAATATTTTTCTCTTCAAAATTTAAAACTTCCTATTCCTACCATGGCAGATAAGGAATCCATGGTAGGAGTAGGAAGTTTTAAATTTTGATGTGAAAAATATTTTAAAAAATTTTAATTTACTGAAGATCTGAACACGACACACGAAAGCGCGATAAACATTGGTAAGTGTTTTCTGTTACCATACTCTGGTGGTTAGAAATATATATTTCAATAATCAAAGTTATAGAAAATAAAAACATCTACAATATTTTATTTCAAGAATTTTTTTCAACAGAGCGTAGTTTAGCGTCATTTAGTGATTTCCCGTATTATTTTTAAGATTTAGCGGTTGATTTTCGAATAGTGTCATTCTTTCATGATTAAAATTAGGTTATGTTTTTAATTTTACATCGATTACTACTGATTAAACATGTGTTATGTATTTTTCATTATGTACATTGGCAAGAGAACGTCATGTGAATGTTTCACACCAGATTTTTTCCTTACTTTGAAAGCATGTATATTTTTAAATATTTATGTTGACTTTTGTTTTGTTCTTACTGATGGATGAAGTCACTTATACTAATTATTTATTATTTGTTTGATTTGCAGTGTTTTAATAGGTAGAAAGGAAATGGTAAAAATAAGTGATTTCGGTACAAGTAGAGAATGGAATGAGATTAGTACAAAAATGAGCTTCGCTGGAACTGTTGCATGGATGGCTCCAGAGATAATACGAAATGAACCATGTTCTGAAAAAGTTGATATCTGGTATGTATATTTTTTATTGCTTTTATATGTTATGGTATCACAAAGCGGTTTCTTTTAAAATTTTTATTTAAAGTTCCATCAACAGCTTGGTAATTAGGGACTACTGTGGGTTTTGGTTCTGTAATGTTGGTTAACTTGTTAAAATTTCCAGACCCTAGCAAGGAATCGAACCTACCTTTTGCTTTGTAGGCTTGCGCACTAGTCACTACGCCATGGAGGCAGTCATAAAGCCTTTTTGTTTTTGCAACCTGAACAGATTTATGATAGAGTTTTCTAAATTTATTCCTAACTTTACTTAACACTGCACAGACAATGTTTTAGTTCTGTTGTTGAGCTGTCTGAAGTAGTAGTATAACTAAAGAAGTATCAACAAGTTTCATGCAAAAAATTTGAAGTTCATTAAGTAGATATAGAATACTATAATTCACTCTGGCTAAGTAGCATGCCATTTAAAAATGAATAAACCATGGGCTGAAGGATCCAACATTAAACCTTCTACTGAAAGAGCTTGTCATATCATAGACGTCAAGGTTCTATTACGTGTAGTAAACATCAATGTATACACATTTTGTAGCTTGATTGATCTGTAACAAATAATTCAAGTTACACCAGTCATTTTTACCATTAGTGAAGTTTTTTGACCAACTGCTTCAACAATGAAGATGATAGAACCTCAAACTAAGACATGCTATTCAAAGATTTAGGTGCCAAGCCATCGGGCCTCTTCTTCCAATCTAACCCATAAAGAAATTCTTGTTAAAAAATATTAGAGCATCTTTATGAAATTTAGTGCTGTCTTGGTGAAATATAAAACCAGGAGGAATCTGTGGAGCAATAAAGTTTTACAGAAATCGAAGTAAATATATCCTGTTTCCATGAAAAAAAGAACCGAATCTAACATACGTGGCTAACCAAAAATTGCGTCTTCTGTTGTGACCGTGATGGTATATAGTACATCAGAAGAAGTCTTGTAGGGATTTTTTATCTGTTTATAGAACTATAACTTCAGAAGTTATCATGACCTATTTTTTCAGCAGAGACAATTATTTTTGGGTACCTCTAGCCCAGACACTGTAAACATTTAAAGGTACATCAATTCATACCATTTTGCTCTCAGTATGGAGACAAATTATACTGTAATCCAATCATGCGAATCTATAGTGAATATTACGTCTTATAGAAACAAATGGATGATTTGATATTAGTATTTATTGATAGGGTGCATATGTTAGAAAGAATATTCAGGTTAGTGCTATGAACTTTGAAAACTTCATCGTCTTTTTCCTCTGTCATCCTATTTAAAACCATCCAATGCTATAACTTTTTAGTGGCAACTTTTAAAACTGTCATCAATAATTTTCTTTTCTTCATCCGTCACACCCAGATGTCAGAAACTACAAAAGATTATTTACAAAAACGGTTTTCAGTTCGTAATCTACATAAAAAAATTAGTGAGCTTAAATTGGGTTTAAAGTTACGGTTTTGACCATACCCCAAAACCAGAAGTTAGGAAATCAAAGTCAGCATTTGAAAACAAAAATAATAGTGTCATTTGAGTTCTCTTAAAGAGTAGATACAGAAATCATTGGGTTTGAAGTCCCAGTTTCGACCAGAGTGGCCCAAAACCAGAGGTCAAGTAATCAAAGTTGTATTTGGGAACAAAAATAGTGTCATTCGATTCCTCTAAAGAGTAGATAAAGGAATCATTAAAGGTTTTTTGCCATAGGTCCAAGGTAAGCCTTTTAAAAAATTGCCACGAGTCATGACACATTTTATCTCATGAAAGAGATTTTTCTGTTCATGTCTTCCAGTGCATAATCTAACCTTGATTGATCTCGTCCTCTTTGGATTTCCTCTCTGTTTTTTTTTAAATTACATATGCAGAGTTGGAATTATCTATTAACGTACTTATCGCTGTAAGTAATCTGAATATTAGTTATCTGTACTTATAAATTTAGTATATTTTATCAATTCCATTTTATGCTACGCACATAATTTATTAATACTAGTTTGGTTTATAATTTCTACTATTTCAGAGGATTACAACTTTGTCATTAGTAAAGCATTCTCTCAATGATCCATCACAAGAAGGTAATTTTCAGTTTTGTGAAGTGGTAAACAATTTATTTTTTACAATTACTTGGAGAATCACTGATTTTCCATTTTGAATATAATTTTAAGTAATATTTAACATTGGTTTTTTTTTTAAATGTTTGTTTTCTTTCTAGGTCTTATGGTGTAGTATTGTGGGAACTTTTAACATGTGAAATACCCTACAAAGATGTAGATTCATCGGCAATAATTTGGGGTGTTGGAAGTAACTCATTACATTTACCTATACCATCGTCTTGTCCGGAAGGTTTTAGATTATTAGTTAAACAATGTTGGAGTGCTAAACCTCGTAACAGGCCATCGTTCAAACATATTCTGATGCATCTTGACATAGCATCTGCTGAAGTACTCTGCAGTTCACCAGAATCTTATTTTAAATCTCAGGTAAATAATTTATATTAATATTATAAAGAAGTATGAGTATTTTGGTTTGTTTGCATGTATGAAGTAATTTCAGAAACTATACCCCAACGAACCAAAGACTGCAGATGAGATCTAGCCAATAGCAGCCAAGGTCGGATGTGATGTTGCCCCTTCACAAAGTCACACTCTGTTCCACTGAACTCCAGCTGACTTTTTGTTAGGCTGTCGTCCAGACCAGGACCACAGGGTGACAACGCAGGATACGATTAACGAAAGTCAATTGGCTCCATGCTGTGATCTAGGTCACTATGCTCCGCCTTCATCTACAGTCTTTAGTTCGTTAAGGGATAAGGAACTGATTTAAAAAATTAATTTACTGGTGGAAGCTGAGAGCTTCTTGAGTAATATGATATGTCATTATTTTTAAATTTTGAAAAAATTTGTGGTTGTTAAAATGATATCATCTTTTATTTTATTTACTTATTTATTTTATATCTAATATTTTATATGATTGGTAAGGTTAGTTCTTACATTTATTTTATGTATGTCATTAAATTCTATTCTATTCTACCATCTGTTGTATGCAATTTATTGTAATATGCAGTCAGGTATCAAGTGCAGTACAGTACTGCCTTACAATATGTATCCAATCCTTTATACTTTTTCCTTTTTCAAAATTTCGTTTATTTATTGGACAGATGTACAAAAAATTTATAGCAAAAACCACCAAATACACACTAGATTACTCTCACCTGAAGAAGACAGTGGGTCCTTTTGAATGTTTTATATACATCATCAGTTGTAATATAAGTACAGTGAAACCTCGGTAATTTGAAGCCAAAGGGACTGCTGAAAAAATTTACTTGTTTTATCCTCCTTGTAGTTGTGTAGAAAACCATTGCAAAGAATGCGTTGAAATGGCAAACTGATGTTGCGAATGAGGATATGCTGGAAATATCTGTGAATTCGCTTTTACACTTACAGTTTATATGAAATACAAAATCGTTAATAACTGGAAATAAACACAGCGTTAAGACTATTTGAAGCAGCCTTGTGCAAAGTATTGCTTTTAGCTAATACAGTAATGTCATTAGGCGAGGATATCGTTTGGGTGGATAAGGATGTCAATTGAATCATTGCACATTTATGAGCAGGATAAAAACATAATTTGAGGATAGTAACCAACTGAGTAAATACACTGTAACAAAATTAGTTACCATAGCACAAGGCAGGAAAACGCACGGACTCCACAAGTACACGAGTGGACATTGAGAAAACTAAACAAAGGCTGGAACAAAGGATTCTAAGCTACAAAATCACGCTAACTCGAGAAGCATGGGCTGAACAGACAAGAAGGCTCATTTGATGTGCAACAGTCAATAAATCAATTTGATTGGCTGACAATGATCACGCCATGCCAAAAGAGGGGTTGAAAACTGGTGCATGACTGGACAGAGAACCCATTCACCCCACATACAAACAAATGAATTCCTTCTAGAACAATCTACGGAAACACAAGGCGGCGCATATTTCAGAATAATGAAACTGCACTAAACAGATAGGGACATATAATTTCTTTGAATTAATGAAAATTTTGAATTACACCTGTCCGAATAAGGGAGGTTTCACTGTATGTTAATGCATGCACATTTTTGTCATCTTTTCAAAGAGTGGGATTAATTCCTACATGGAATTGAAATCATGGTAGCAGTTGGATTCATGTTAAAAAAGTCAATATAGTATTGCATTTACATGTGATATACATACAGTGTTGCGTATTTGTAAAGAAAGTTTTGTCAATTATTAATTTTAGATTTGTAATTTTTGTAAATTTTCAGGCAACTTGGAAAGAAGAAGTTAGAGTTCACATGCAACAGATGCAAAACAATGGAAATCATTTACCAAAATTTGACGAGGAAGAATTAATTAAAAAACGGAAAGATGAACTAAAGCACGCACAGGACATTAGAGAACATTATGAACGTAAATTAGAACGTGCCAATGATCTGTATATGGAATTAAGTGCAGTACTTCTTCAGTTGGAACATCGTGAGAAAGAACTGCTTAAGTAAGTTTCTAAATTAATTACTAATGTATTTTTCTTTTTAAAAATATCGTGCTTTGGAGTTTTAAGTTCAGCAGTGAGATTATAAATTTTTTAAGATATGTGGAAATATTTAATTAAACATTATTAAGATTGTTCTGAACACATCTTTATTCTCTAGACCCCTCTCCTCCAAAGCTCTCATAAAACCATGTGGTACTCCTTTCAGGGTCATTCTCACTTCCTCCATCTAGCTGGAACCAAATCTTCTATGGCAACCTTTTCTCCTCCATTTTTTTGCAGATTACCTTACCAGATCAGTTATCCGTCTTCAGTTTTGCTGATTAAGAATAACTTTTTTGTCATCTTTCTTTAAAAGTCTTCATTCGTAACTTGATCTTTCTTTAAAAGTCTTCATTCCTAACTCGATCTAGCACAGTCAATTATTGACAACTTTATCTCCAGAAACTCATTTTCATATTTTATGTTATTCCACTTTTAAATCTTGGTTTGAGAGTCCAAATTTCTGAGCCATTAGATTTTGTTTAGTTCTTTTGATTTTGAGTGCCAAAGAAATTTTGGTATTTTTGTGCTTCTGTCTTAATTAACTGGAATACGAAGCAGCAGCTCTATTATAGTTAAAAGTTGGGAGGAATTTCACACCTAGGTTTGTAAATAAGTATGTTAGTAAATAATTAATTTATTATTGTACTCTATTTTTATAATGTTCCTGGTTTATTGTGATTGTAAGTAGTTTTTTAATATTCAAATATGTAATTTTTTTTAAATCAGGAGAGAAAAACAGAGTTCAAAATTGTGCAAAAAGAGATTAGTAAGACCATTAGTTAAGGCTCAAGAAAAATTAAACAGAAGAAAGTCTGATTCAACCACTCCTACCTCACCAGAACATCAAACAACAACCCCAGATTCCCCACAAAATGTAAGTATATTTCTTTATCCATTTTAACAACCAAAATTTTATGCTGTTATTTATGTCAATCTAATAACTACAAAATTGCCAGATTGTTTCTAAAATAACTTGGAGTAAAATGTTAACTTACATTGTTTTCTGTAAAATGCATTGTTAGACCAGAAGAAAATTGTGTTGTACAATAGTATTCATTTATTTCACTAGTTTACATTAGTGACTTAAAATAAGTTTTTTGCAATAATAAAAATTGAAATTTATAACTTTAAGAAAGAAAAGTGTTGGTTTTCACGACTTTTTTATGTTCTTTGTTGTCGTCATGAACAGTAGTTTTATCCCTTAAATAGATTTTTGCTTAGAAACTTTGTAAACCCTCTTCCACTCCAAAGCAATGCTTAAGCTTCAAAAATTATTCATTTTCATTTTTTAATAAGAAAGAGCGCTTTATAACACAACACCTTTTCGTTGTGTAATATTACTACTTTAGGAAAGCCAAACTTATGTGATTTTGGAGGGATGGTGTGTTTGCATTCAGTTAGTCCTAAAATGCACTAAGAAAAAATGTAAAATTTTGACTTATGGGTTTTCTGAAATGACTGATTCATTTATAAAACGATGAAAGTGCAGTATATTTAACTTACTAACTGTTGCATGTAGTTATAATTGGATTTTTAATTATTACAGAGTCCAGTTAAAGCATCGTTGTATGCTCAGCTTAATGGTAATCGGCCAGAATCAATAGCTATTGTGGCTCCAGCACCTATTTTAAGGCACCGTCGATTGAAAACTAAACGAGCTTCTGTATTAAATTCGTCCTCTCGTATTAGTCCTGCCAAAGAAAAGGTAACTACTCACCATAATTTAATTATTTTGTTATGAACCAAATTTATGTGGTATATGTTATTGTGTTTATGTATTGTTTTCATGTCAATTTTTTACCAGATATACACGATTTAAGGCCCTTGAACCCAAAAAAAAACATGTTTTTAGCGATTGGCCTCTGTGTGAATAAAATATCTCAAGAACAGAATAGCGTTGTAACCGGACGGGGTGGGGGCAGGTTGACTCACAGCAATGAAAAACCTTCAATTTATCTTGACTATGTTTATTTAGCAATATTATCCTATTGTAAAGTTAACTCTTCTGATCGCTATCAGAAACTACAATACATTTATAAATCTATAAGGTTAAAACAAAATAAGACCATTGTCCTTAAGGTTCTTGAGTAGTAGAACGAAAAACATAATCCCAATAAACTGTTTGAATTAACCATATCATAATAACTAAACTAATCCTAATATGCAATTTGCTTCAATCGTTCTAGACCGTATTGTTCATCAACTGAATAGACACCAGACACTGTTTATAGTCATGTAAAAATTAAATAATAAATTCTCGGAAGGACAATGGTTAACATAACATGTACTTAAAATCAATAACCAATAATCTAAATTAGCAATACATGAAATCCACTAAACCTAATGTGCAATTTGCTCCAATGGTTCTAGATCGTATTGTTTACCAACTGAATAGGCACCAGATACTGTTTATAGTAATTTAAAATTAAATAATAAATTCTCGCAAGGACAATGGTTAACATAACATGTACATAAAATCAATAACCAATAATCTAAATAAACAATACATGAAATCCACTAAACCTACTAACTGATCATATCTAGCTGTAGGATAAACCTACTTGTATACCCTATAACTAATGCAAATCGCTTTCTGTTGGTCTAGCTACGCCGATTGTCACTTGCAAAATAACGGGACTGTAGACTTGCTATTCGTTAGTATACTAGTTAGTACTGATGGGGTACTTACATATCCAGGCCAATATCGTCATTGTGTTTAGAAGGAACGGGGCCGTTGTGTTTAGAAGGAATAAATCGGGCCCGAACGCAGGACACACTCCAACAAACGGGGCAAGACCGGGGTCACACTAGCGCACACGATTAACTCAGCCACTACCGATACGATCTTAATCGAAGGCTACACCGCCACACTATACCATCGGCACGTCCCGAAGGTTCACTGGTAACCTCAACCCGTCACTCACCATTAGTAACCCGCGTTTTACAACGATGACCGCCCATACAGTGTGGTCATACGTTGTCACTCGTGTGTGCCTGTCGTACAAAGACGCGCGTAGCTCACTCTGTCACCGCTCGCCTCGAGTCTCAACTGACGACTGACTAGTCTCCCCGCGCTTCCCCCACGTCCGCTCTACCATGCAAGTGGCAACCGGCTCAGCTGACACAACACATTCCAGCCTACTCACTACACATTTCTTGGAATGCGTTTATCGTATATAATTCTTTTTTATCCTACAATATTACACTATTTAACAATTAAAAATACGCTATTAGAAATAAAATTATTTTAAATAAAAATACGCTATTTAGTAAATAATCTGTTCAATCCCACAATATTACAGTGTATGAAGTTGAAACTTTAGTTAGGTACCACTACAGGCCCTGACATGAACGTTTTCATGAAAATCTGTCAATACTGGAAGTAGTAATTTAGTTGTGCGGTTTTCTTAAAAATGGCTCCTATGATTTTTTAAAAAATCGTCTCAATTACTACATTTTTACGCTCTACAAGATAGGGTAAGCGCTATGTCTGCTGAAATTTTTGAGAGGCCTGTGCTCTTGTGGTAAAAAATTGTTTTTTTAATTGTGACCTTAGTATGCATTCTTGAGCAAAAGTGTAATAATCAAAGTTGTAGACAATTTAAAAATCTACAACTTTATTTTAAACATTTCTTTGTATAACACTTAAGTTTAGCAGTAACTTGTGATTTTCTGGTTTTTTTTCATTTATATCTGTAAAAAATGGATTTTTTAAGACTTCGGCCTTAGTATATATTTAACGACAAAAGTAAATAATAATGAATTTATAGGACATTTTTGAGCAAAAGTGTAATAATCGAAGTTGTAGACAATTTAAAAATCTGTAACTTTTATTTCAAATATTTTGTTTGTACAATGCTTAGTTTAGCGACAATTAGTGATTTTCTGTATGTTTTTATCAAAATCAGTAAAAAATTGGATTTTTTCAATATTGTGGCCGTAGTATTCATTTTACAACAAAAATGGATATAATTAAAGTGACAGGAAATAAAAAATCTACAACTTTTATTTCAAGCATTTTCTTCTGCAGAACTTAGTGTAGCGTCAATTAGTTATTTTCCTTATTTTTAAGTCGAGAGGTTGATTTTCATTTTGCATCATTCATTCATGATTAAAATTAGTTTATGTTTTTCATTATTATATTGTCTACTGATTAAAATTAGGATATATTGTTCATTATTTACATTGGCAAGAGAAAGTCGTGTGAGTGTTTCACATCAGATTTTTGTAGCTCTAAAACTAACAGATCATTCACTATTTAGATTGATGTTCTTTTGTAGTTTGATTACAATTTGAATTTTCTTTTTTTATTTTAGCCTGACAGAAATTGGAACGATGTTATTGATTCAAGTCGGGTTAATACAGAGACACAAACGGAGCCAATGGATATTAGTCCAAGCCCACAGCCAACTCCTGTAATTATAAGTCCAACTGACAGCCTCAATGGCAATACAACTCATACTCACCTTCAGGTAACTTTTATTATAATAAAATTTTATATTATTTAAAAATTTTGGGTGTAATTACTCAAACTCTTTGCATCGTTTAAGTTCACAGCAAACATTCTACAGATTTTGAATTCTCCAAATAAGTTGGTGTGTATCAGATGTTATGTGTTGTGCCTATTTTATTCCACTCAAGATTCTTTTCAGCTTTGAGTGGAGCTGTTTTATTTTAATGCTTTCCAGGCTGTGATATTAACTCTTAAATTTTGTTTGTACAGTCATACAGTTGACCTCTTTACTACCCTTTACTTTAAATTAATACATATTAATTTAATTATTTTATCAAACATCCTATGTAGGATTATAAACAGCTGTATTATTTAAAATTGAAATATATGTTTTTAACCACCAGAATACGGTAACAGAAAACACTTACCAATGTTTATAGCGCTTTTGTGTATCTTGTACCCTACACATCTTCAGTAAATTAAAATTCTTTAAAAAATATTTTTAGGAAGTTTCAAATTTTGATGTGAAATTTTTTTTTTAAAGAATTTTAATTTAAACTTCCTTGAGAAAGCTTTAAATGTTGGTGTGAGAAAATTTTTTAAAGAATTTTAATTTACTGAAGACGCGTACAAGATATACGAAAGCGCTATAAATATTGGTAAGTGTTTACTGTTACCGTATTCTGGTGGTTAGAAATACATATTTAAATTTCAATTAATTTAATTAATTACACATTAATAAATAAATATTAAATTATTATTATTTAATCCCTATTGCATGTAGATTGCAATCTGTTAAATTTAAGACCAATAAGCAACCCCATGATCCAATGAGATGAGGATGATATGTATGACGTGTAAATGAGGTGTGGTCTTGTACAGACTCAGGCCGACCATTCCTGAGTGAGTATGGTTAATTGAAACCCAACCATCTAAGTACATCAGTAACCACTGTCTAGTATTCAAATCCATATAAAAGTAACTACCTTTACTAGGATGAGCCAAAGAATGTCCATCTCTGAAAATCGGCTATTAAACAGCTGACTCTCGGCTATGACTTTACCACTAGACCAATCCAGAGGGTAAATAATTAATAAATATTAATATTGAATTAGAAATATTATATTATTGAAGTTTTATGTTTGTGATAGTAGTATTAAAAATATGTGTGATATGTACACTATATTTTCTTTCAACTTTGAGATGTAGGAACAGGCAATAATAACTCTCATGGTTTTTTGCCTCTAAAATGCCAACAGGCTGATTCGAACACCTAAACTTATTACTGATTAAAACAAAAATTGAACTGATGTACCTCTCATTTCCTCATTAGGCTGAAAAAGTAGACTATGTACTTACAAATATTCAATACTTGAAAATAATTCTAATACACAGGAACTGGTTGGATGATCAAATCCATTATTTTCAAAGAAAATAAAACAAATTATTGTAAATGACCCATATATTCCTTTTTTCCCAAATTCTTCAATTGTCAGTACAATTAAGAAAGAGAATTATGTTTTATAACGCTAGAACCAGCAAGTTGGATACAATCAAACACTTAAGCTGCATATGACAGGCAAATGTTTCTTCATGGCTTTAAAAATATTGGGATGAGCTTGGTACTTTTTTATGAATATAGTTTCATTAATCAGTAATTTTTGTTAATTATCTTGTATTTTTTTAAATTTTTAATTGGGGACTGTACATTGTTGACAACCACACAATTTGATTGCTGCTTATTGTTGGATTTTTGGCTTCAGTAAACATGAATCTGAGCTGTAATGACCAGTTATGTTTGTTCCTGTTTATTGTCAGCTAGACATCTTGCAATATGGCTTTTCCAATTGGTGTAACTTATAAAATTTGTGGGTTCGAATCCCACTCAGGCACGGCATATTTTTATACGTTACAAAAAAATCATTTCATCCTCCACTGTACACAGTTACACCCCAACGTCGTCACTAATGACCATTGCAGTTGATGCGACTGTAATAAATTTTAAAAAAATTTGTAGTGCCTTTTCACCAGCAGATTGACTGGACTGGATAAAGGATTTTTTTAGTAATCGTGATTATTTTAGTATGTTACTTACCATATTTTTTATAATTTGTAACTTTGTCAATCTTTCACTGTTTTACATTACAATTTTTTGTTTATAGGATCTCACAGAAAAGAATGGTAATGAAAGATTAAGTGATGACGATCATTTGGAAAGCCTTGGTCGCAAAGTTAGTGAAATATTAAACAATGGTAATAATCCTCATTGTTTGCCAGAAGACAGTTCAAGTCGGGAGGATGAAGAGCTTCCGACTAGACTAGGATATACTTATTCTTTAAGGCGTAAAAGGTTTGTGATAATTATAATTCTACATTATATGTTATAATCTAAAAATATAATAGTTATTTAATTTTTAGTTTCATCCTTATTATTCATTTTTAAACACTTTATATAATAAAGAGATTCCTAGATACAATAAATTAATTTTTTTAGGATTCGCCAACAACTTAGCATTTTTAGCAAGTAGTGTAACTGAAGCTAGAACCCAAATAACTACACTAGAAAGAATAACAGGAAAAATAGGATTAAAAATTTCATTTGAAAAAACAAAATTGAGAATAATAGATCAACTATTAATTAACAAAGTTAAAATGAATGAACATCTGGTAGATGTAGTCGAAAATTCAAATATTTAGACAAAACAATCAAGATATAATGGCGGAGAAAAAGCAACAAGGAAAGAACGAACAGGATAAATGATAAGTTTACAACAATTTACTAGAAATATTTACAATAAAAAATCCATGTCAATAAACACATAACTTAGAAATTATCAAACTGTAGTAAAACCAACAGTAACATACTGTTGTAATTTAACGGGAAGGTTGTAAAAATGGAAAGAAGAATTTTAAGGACATGCGTAGGTAAAAACCATCAGAAAAACGGTATATTTGTACTATTACCTAATAATTAGTTTTATAAAGATATTGACCCTATAACAGATGTGATGGGAGAAAAGAGAGGTTCATACTATGGTCATTTACTAAGAACACCGTAAACTCAAATTTTAAGAGAAATAATTGAAAAGCAAAGCACACTAGCAATCCTACTTGGTTGGATAAGGGAAATAAAAGAAGATAAGCAGGAATTAGAAATAAGACGAAGATCTCAGAAATAGAACAGGAAAAATCAAAATGCTTAATGATAAAAATACAAGAATTAAATTTAAAGAGGAAACAAGAGGAACTAGGGTTTATTCAGATGAGGAAAGAAAAGCGAGATCTGAAAATAGGAAAAGATAGTGGGCAAAGAGAATAACAGCCCAAAAAAATAACTCCATAGATTGATTTTAAGTGGTCTCATGTGGCCATAAATGTAAAAAAGAAGAGATTCCTAGAATGGATTATCTCTGTAGATGACTGTAGACTACAACAGATAACTATAATATAAGAGGTGTGTTTTTAAAATAAGTACAGTTTTGAAATTCGGTTGCTGAAGTGCTGTGGTCGGCATTGGGCGCATGGTTGCTGTGTACATACGTCTGTTAGGAAGCCACAGTCACTATTGTAGGAAGACTTGGCTGTGTTTACATTTATTTGTGAATACTTAAAATGCCTCTGCCGTTGATAACCCCACAAACTGTGAAATAAGTGTGAAAGCAGCAGAAATTCATCGTGAGATCAGAGAAGTTTTACGGAGAAAACATTTGGAGCAATGGAATGGTACAGAAATGGGTTAGAGCTTTTAATGATTGCTGTACAAATGTTCATAATGAGGAACAAAGTGGGCGACCTTCAGTCTATCTGAAGATTTGGAGCAGAAAGTTGACAAAAAAGTGAAAGAGTAAAAAAGAAAACTACATTTTTTTTAATCCCTAATATGTGAACATTGCAATCTGTTCAATTAAAGAACAATATACAACCCCATGACCCAATGAGATGAGGTTGATGCGTAAATGAGGTTTAGTTTTGTACAGACTCAGCCCAACCATTCCGGAGAGAGTATGGTTAATGAAACCCCTACCATCAAAGTACACCAGTAACCACTACCTAGTATTCAAATCTATATAAAAGTAACAAACTAAGATTTGAACCACAAAATTTAGTTTCTGAAAATCAGCTGTTAAATAGCTGACTCATAGCAATAACTTTGCCTCTAGACCAGCAATCCCCAACCAGTGTGTTGCGGCACACTGGTGTTTCGCAAGGCCTACGTAGGTATGCCGTGAAATTTCACGCAATCTTGTTTACATGTAAAAGTTTATCTCACCGCTTACGTATACCTCGCTTAACAGTTAAAATAAAAAATATTTGTGTTTGTATTAAAATGTAGTTATTCATTTGATTGTTTTCCTTAGTAAACATCCCCTGTATTTCTAATTATTTACTAGTCGTGTCTTGATATTTATAGACGGTAATACAAAAAACCGTATGTACTTATAGTTAATTACGAAAATAAGTGTATCAAGTATGCCGTGACTAAATATGGATTTCAGTAGTGTGCTGCGAAGTAAAAATGGTTGGGAATCGCCTGCTCTAGACCAACCCAGTGGCAAACTGTAAAGTATATAAAATTTTTTATTAATCCATAAAATAATAAGACATTTATTGAAATGATCATCTTGTATTGTATAAATTGGAAATTTATATTTGATTTTGATTTCAGCGTTGGGCGTCGACCAATTGGTCCTGGCTGTCGCTCTCGCAGACATAGGATATCGATACCATTACATCTCTCAGATGAGGACAACACCTCTGAACGAAGCCGTGCTGCCTCTAGTCGATCATCGACACTTGAAAGCAATCCTCCAATGAAGGTACTTTAAATAATTTATCACTGTTTTCAAACATTTTCTTTTTGTTTAAAAATATTAGTTGATTCTGGGTTATTCTAACAATTTTGTTAGTTGTTGTTCTACTATAGAATAGTTTGGTGACTCTGTTCTAACATCTACCTTAAATATGAAACCTAAACATTTTATAAAGATATTTCCAGCCTAGAATATAAAGGATTTTATAATCACTACTAACCTACTCAATTACAGGAAACATGAGATCTGTGTAAGGCAGCTTTTTTGGCTCATGAAATTGTCTCATAATCCATTTTTCCTATTTTTTCATTTCCGTTAACATAAACTGACATTGTGTTTTAATCATTTTGCCAGGCTTTTTTTATTCCCCTTTTTATTTTACCGTGGTATCCTTTTGTCACTAATGTTATACTTGTATTCTTCTATAACAGAAATTACATCTCAACTGATAACTCTCTTCCAAATTATTCATAACTTCTTTACACCAGTTTATTTGTTTTACTATTCAACAAAATGTATTATTTTCTTAGTTATTTCTTCACCATTCACTCAATATGTCAATTAAAAATAGAAAGTCTACTTCTTGATGATGTTATTTTCTCATTCACTCAATATATCAATAAAAAATACAATTTCTGTTTCTTGAATGATGTTATTTTCTCAAATGTTTCATATATTTCATTATTAGATTGCATAACTCCCATCTTTTCTTCTTGGACCTAAAATTTTTCTTTTAACCCTTTCTAATTTTTCAGTTAGTATATTTTGTGTTATTCATATCATCAGACGGTTCAACTAGGAAGGATGTTAAAAATAGGATTGTGCAAGGGAGAATAGCAATCCGGAAATTGAACCCGATTTTATGGTCTGCAAAAATGCACATGAATACAAAAGTCCAGTTGTACCACACTATTGTGGAGCCAATAACAACTTATGGGGCAGAGTGCTGGCAAATAACATCAAAAATAGACAGCCAGCTTAAAGCAATTGAAATGGACTTTCTGCGCCGTTCATGTAGAGTGTCCAGGTTGGACCATATCCGGAATGACGACATCAGGAAAAGAGCTCATGTAGAAGATACCATTGTGGATAGGATAGAGAGACGACAACTGATATGGTATGGTCATGTGCAGAGAATGGGTGATGAGAGGTGGCCAAAAAGAATGTTGTCTTATGTCCCAACCAACAGAAGGAAGAAAGGTAGACCAAGGAAAACGTGGAAAAAGGGAATACAGGAAGCCATGAGGGAGAGAGGGATGGATGAGGGTAATTGGGAGGATAGAGGAGAGTGGAGATTGAAGTGCGGGAAGCGGCGCCGGCCGTAGGAACCCCGGATAAAAAAAAAAAAAAAAAAAAAAAAAAAAAAAAAAAAAAAATTGTGTTATGCAAGGTTATGATTTTATTGCACAAAAACTTTAAGGTTTTGTTACAGTGTTTTGGTACCGGTATATTATTAATATACTAGTAGATATTGGTATTTGTATTATTCTACAAACCTAAAAAATTTTATTATAGAATGACTATAATGCTTTTCATGGTTGATGAGCTCTGTTGTTGGACACGTTTAGACCTATCAGAACGTTTACCAGCGTTGTCAAATTGAAAAAATGGTTTTAATTGTTGTTGAAAGACCAAAAATCTGGTGTGAAACACACAACTTTCTCTTGCCAGTGAAAATAATTAACAATAAACCTAACATTAGTAATAAAACATAAGAAATAAACAAAAAACTAACCTCAAAAAATATAACCTAATTTTAATCATGAGTGAAAGACGCAAAATGCAAATCAACCTCATTTTGGCTTAGAAATACGGAAAATCACTCTTTCTCTCTAAACTAGGCTCTGTAGAGAAAAATGCTGTAAATAAAAGTTGTAGATCTTTTAATTTTCTATAAATTTAATTATATACACTTTTGTCGTAAAATGCATACTAAGGCCGAAATGTTTAAAAAATCAATTTTTCTCACGTTTTTGTGAGAAAAAAACAGAAAATTGCTTATTACCGCTAAACTAAGCGTTATACAAAAAAATGTTTGAAATAAAAGTTGTAGAATTTTAAATTCTCTACAACTTTTGTTATATAACGTTTTGCGCTAAAATGCATATTAAAGCCGCAATCTTAAAAAGAAAATGTTTTTACGTAAAAACAGCCTCACGCAGAATTTCAGCAAACATGGCGCCTACCCTATCTTGTAGAGCATAAAAAATGTAGTAAACCAGGCGATTTTAAAAAAAATCGTAGGACCAGTTTTTGAGAAAATCGCAAAAAAGTGAAAAATTATACGAATAAACTACTACTTCCGGTTGACCGATTTTGATGAAAATGTTCGTGTCGCGTCCGGTAGTGGTATGTAACTTAAGTTTCAAGTTTCAAGTTCGTACGATGTTCCGTTCTTGAGATATTCTGTTCACACACAGACCAATCGCTAAAAACATGTTTTTTGGGTTCAGAGGGTCTGAAAACGTATAGATCCGGTGAAAACTAGATTTCGAAAAATCGACATGAAAGCAATACTTTCCTTCCTATATATTCATATAGGCAAGAGAAAGTAAAAAATCTGGTGTGAAACACACACAACTTTCTCTTGCCAATGCAAATAATTAACAATAAACCTAACATTAGTATTAAAACATTAGAAATGAACAAAAACTAACCTCAAAAACATAACCTTATTTTAATCATGAGTGAATGACGCAAAATGACAATCGAACTCAGTTTGGCTTAAAAATACGGAAAATCACGCTTTCACGCTAAACTAGGCTCTGTAGAGAAAAATGCTCTAAACAAAAGTTGTAGATCTTTTAATTTTCTATAAATTTAATTATATACACTTTTGTCGTAAAATGCATACTAAGACCGAAATGTTAAAAAAATCGATTTTTCTCACGTTTTCGTGAGAAAAAACAGAAAATCGCAAATTACCGCTAAACTAAGCGTTATACAAAACAATGTTTGAAACAGAAGTTGTAGGTCTTTAAATTCTCTACAACTTTTATTATATAAGTTTTTGCGCTAAAATTTATATTTAAGCCGTAATCTTAAAAAAACAACGTTTTTACGTGAAAACAGCCTCACCGAGAATTTCAGCAAACATGGCGCCTACCCTATCTTGTAGAGAATAAAAAATTGAGTAAAATAGGCGATTTTAAAAAAAATCGTAGGACCAGTTTTTGAGAAAATCGCAAAAAACTGAAAAATTATACGAATAAACTACTACTTCCGGTTGACCGATTTTGATGAAAATGTTCGTGTCGCGTCCGGTAGTGGTATGTAACTTAAGTTTCAAGTTTCAAGTTCGTACGATGATCCGTTCTTGAGATATTCTGTTCACACACAGACACACACACACACACACACACACACACAGACCAATCGCTAAAAACATGTTTTTTGGGTTCAGGGGGTCTGAAAACGTATAGATCCGGTGACAACTCGATTTCGAAAAATCGACATGAAAACAATACTTTCCTTCCTATATATTCATATAGGCAAGAGAAAGTAAAAAGGCTGACGAAATATATAACAGCTACGAGAGTAAGTATTGGCAAGTCATTGGCTAGCTATGAAGTGGGTAGGGGACAATGTGTCTGTTGAGAGCTCATCGCCCTGAAAAATAATATAATGTATATAGCATTTGTTAAAACAGTTTCAATTTATGTTGTTTTCATGTGGGTTTTACCAAGTTCTGTAAAGATTGGGATTTTTTTGGATAACTTTTCATCATATTAAAATTTTTTTTTTTGAGATGACCCTAGATTGTTCAGGGTGCGTTTGTAGTGCCATAGCATTGACTGTTTTTATAAGAAGGTATACCCTAAATTTAATTTTGATTTGAAAAAATATGTTGTTGTTTAGGTCAACAGCCGAAAGGCTGGTTTGAACCTCTAGAGGCTTTACTAAGTAAAAACAAAGAGTGAGATGGGTTACTATTGCCTTCCTTACTGTGTTAAAAGAGTACGCTTATTAGCATGCCAGGCCCTCCGAAAACCACCCACTTCCCACCCTGCAAATGACACCTTCACTTCATTCATCACAGGATGTGACTGTATAGTGAAATTCATTACTCTCAGAGGAGATGACTCTATTAGTGTATTTTACACCTCTACCTCTTCTGTTCTTGAATAGTTCAGTCATATTAATTAGCTGACTATGTGATAAGAAACAGAACTATTTTTTGTAGCCCTGGATCCAACAGATCGAGTGCAATTAATTTAACACCCCACTTGCTCGGTATAGGCATATTAGTTCGCATGTTTCGATGTAAACTTAAATGTATAATAACAATAAATGTTGAAATTCGTTCAAAAATATGTGTGCGACAGTCTTTTCAAAAACACCACACCTCCCAGCTGGAGCCTTAACTTCTATAAATCTCTTTACTCAAAGTATCCAATCCCAATATAAAAAAATCTGGTGTGAAACACTCACACAACTTTCCCTTGCCAATGCAAATAATTAACAATAAACCTAACATTAGTAATAAAACGTTAGAAATAAACAAAAAACCACCCTCATTAAACATAACCTTATTTTAATCATGAGTGAAAGACGCAAAACGAAAATCAACCTCAGTTTAGCTTAAAAATGCGGAAAATCACTCTTTCACGCTAAACTAGGCTCTGTAGAGAAAAATGCTTTGAATAAAAGTTGTAGATCTATTAATTTTCTATAAATTTGATTATATACACTTTAGTTGTAAAATCCATTCTAATGCCAAAATCTTAAAAAAAGCAATTTTTCACACAATTTCATGAGAAGAAACAGAAAATTGCTAATTACTGCTAAACTAAGCGTTATATAAAAAAATGTTTGAAATAAGAGTTGTATAAGTTTAAATTCTCTACAACTTTTGTTGTATAAATGTTTGCGCTAAAATGCATATTAAAGCCGTAATCTTAAAAAACAACGTTTTTACGTGAAAACAGCCTCACCAAGAATTTCAGAAAACATGACGCCTACCCTATCTTGTAGAGAATAAAAAATTGAGTAAACCAGGCGATTTTTAAAAAAATCGTAGGACCAGTTTTTGAGAAAAAAGTGAAAAATTACACGAATAAACTACTACTTTCGGTTGACCGATTTTGATGAAAATGTTTGTATCGGGTCCGGTAGTGGTATGTAACTTAACTTTCAAGTCGTACGCTGTTCCTTTCTTGAGATATTCTGTTCACACTCACAGACCAATCGCTAAAAACATGTTTTTTGGGTTCAGGGGGTCTGAAAACGTGTAGATCCAGTGAAAACTTGATTTCGAAAAATCACATAAAATAATACTTTCCTTCTTATATATTCATATAGGCAAGAGAAAGTAAAAATGTTTAATATATGAATAAATTACTTCTATAGAATTAGCGTTATTCTTTATTTTTTTAATTTTCAGAGGGCTGCTCTCAGCGATGGCAGCTCATCAGAATCCGAATCCGAGGAAGTTAGTGATACAACAATAGCATCACAATTACAGCAGTCTGAGACAGTAGTGTAAAATTTTAATAATTCATATAACAAAATAAAAAAATAAATAATTAAGCAGCTGCCCTCTCAATAGCATATTTAATAAACAAAATCAATGTCGCCATATTTTTAATGTTAATTTTGAATTATTATAGGAGGGTTGTAAACCATGACATGTTCTTCATTTTATGTTTTATGTGTATTTAAAATCGTAAATATAAAGACATCAACAATTACAGTTATATTTTTAGCTCAAATTACAAAAAAAAAACATTGTAATGTAAATTAATTTAATGTACTTATTGTTATGTTGACACAAATCAATTTATTTGTATGAAAACTACTTTTTTGTTATTATAATTATTGTAATTATGTATTTTAATACATATTATTGTATAATAAGTTTTATTATTATTAATTATTATTGTATTTGTACGAGTGAATGACAGCCGTTGTATGATTGTTGTGACTACAGTAATGTTAGAATTTAAGTTTTGTTTTTAATTTTTAAGTAACTGAACATTCCTTTTTTTAAAAAAAATAAAATAAATGTGTAAACTAGAACATGTTATTAATTAAAATACACATGTGAATAAATGTACAAAATACATAAATAAAATTTAGCAACATCAGCTTCAAAATTTAATGATTTTGTTATTTTATTTTACCTTATAATACTCGTATATTTTCATTATAAAAGGAGTTCCAAGGTCCTAGGTTTGATTCTCATTCCAGTCGGGTTGGATCTTGTTACTTATTTTTGTATGTCATCCTTTCCTGTCTGTATTTGTATTAACATCTGCAGGTAATCCATTGAGAAAAACTAATAACTATTGTTTAAGAAAATAGTCTGGTGTGAAACATTGATGTGTAAATAATGAAAAATATAACCTATATCTAAACATGAATGAATGAGGAAAAATAAAAATCAACCTCTGCAGAACTAAAAAATACGGAAAATCATTAGTTGGTAATGCTAAACTAGACTCTGTAAAAAACCATGTTTGAAATAAAAAGTGCAGATTTATTTTATTTACTACCCCACTTTGGTTTTATAAAAATGCATTCTGAGGCCGCAATCCTAAAAAATCCCATTTTTTACAGATTTTGATGAGCAAAATACAGAAAATCACTCTAATTGACGCTAAACTAAGTGTCATAGCAAACAATTTTAAATAAAAATTGTAGGTTTTGAAATTTCCTACAAATTTAATTACATAGACTTTTGCTATAAAATGCTTATAACAGTTAATTATTATTAATTAATTAATTATAATTATTAAAACAACTTTGACCACAAGATCACAGCTTTTCAACAATTTTATCAGATATAGCTCTGGCACATACTCATGTAAAGCATTAAACATGCAGTAAATGAAGCAATTTAAAAAAATATAGTAGCTGTTTTCGAGTTGAAGGGATCTAAAAAGTGTATTTGCGGCGAAATTCGATTTGGAAAATAAACAAGAAAACGAATACTTTCCTATAAGAAAATTACATTAACTGATTTAAAAAAGTACACTCACGCTATCTGTTGAATGACATTGGAACTTACAGTGTGTAAAAAGTGTATTCTTACGCTATCTATTGAATTTTGTTGGAACTACAGTGTTGTAAAAGTGCATTCTCACGCTATCTAGCGGATGGCGGTAAAACAAATATTCTTTGATATCTAATAACTATACTTTTAATTTTCCCAAAAAACCAATATTTTATACAATATTAAAATTCTAACAATATTTAAGACAGTCGGCAAAATATAGATGTTCACTGTCGGAGGTTGAAAGACAAAATGAAGGGCCCCACCCACACAAACCCCTTTTTTGATTTTACTTATATACCTTTTTTTTTGGCCAGTGTTACCAATTTTTATCAATAAAATTACCTTCATTTCCCTTACTTTACCTGATCATATCTATATTGTCCTCAAGAAATTCAGTTTGAAATTTTTACTTTTTCCAAACCATCCGGTAGATCGCGTGGTCTTTGCTTAATACATAATTTATGTAAATATTAAAAGTACTGCCGTTCTCAAACTTTTAGTTTTTTTAAATTTTTGATTTAACTACAATAACTTTGGTTGATAATCTGTTTTACATATTCTGACACTCTTTCGAATCAAACAAAACTATACACTATCTGAGTGTATAGATCAGAAATATTGTTAATCTTTATTAGATTCATTTGGACTTATTCCTTTTTCGGACAGCCATATTCGTAAAAATACGAGCAGTCCGACTCCGTTATATGATTAAGATTCGTCGTAGCAGTTATTTCATATGACAACAATTTTTTACTCCCCCCAAGCCAAATTTACCTAACTGTATTAATATTTAAAATCTTTTATTTTAGAGAATTACGGCATTTTTGCCACAATCCAATACCGGTATTTTCTCAAGTATCAAGGATCGACACATCCCTAACTTTAGTTTTTACTTTTAACTGGCTTCTACGCCGGAGTCCGGGTTCGGTTCCCGATCAGGTCTACAGTCATTCTCCACAGTCTGCATTAGTAGAAATTGCAAATCAGTTGGACATAAAAAAATTTATCGTAAAATACATACTAAGGCTACAATATTTAAAATACCCGTTGTTACCAATTTTAATGATAAAAAACGAAAAATTGACGCTAAACAAAGCTCTCTAGAAAAAACTACTTTAGGGAATGAACAATGGGTTATGTCATGTAATAACTGCCTTACCCTAGCTGGGAATCGAACCCAAGACATTCTGCTTGAAAAGAAAAATTGGTTAGAGGAAAGAGAGAAACAAACATTTTATATTTTCTTAAAAATTTATTAGACTAAAATAAACTATCGGGTCTTTTTTGTTATCCCCCTCCCTAAGCATAATTTATCACATTTTGTGGATATTTCATAGGCAATCTTCCAGTATTTTTAATGATAAAAACGGGAAAAATATTTTAAAAAACCACGTATCAATATTTTTAAAGTTAACGTTTAAGTTGTTTTTTTATTTTTCAAGTTAACATTTAACTATTTATTGGAAGTTTTTTTAATATTTAATTTTTTTTAGCTTTTATTTGTTATCGGGAACTGTACTTACTTTATTGGTAACCACCCAATTTGATTGCTGTACTTATTGGCATGATTCGGCATGAATTTTTGAACAGGGAACCCCAGTGGAGTTTGTTTAGGAATGGCTGTCAGCTGGTCACCGTACAAAGTTGCTTGCCCAACTAGTGTTACTTAACAAATAATAGCAACTTTCTACCAGCTGACTGACTGGGCTGGCCTTAAGGCCTAATATTTAAATTAATGATGTTAATTTAATTTTGTTAAATTTATTTATTTAATGAAGTCATGCACTCAAATTCAAGCATTCAATTTTAACATGTTGACTGCCGCACAAAATTTTGTGACACTTACAGCGGGGCCATCGTACTTTTGTTTTATTTTTCACATTTTATTCCTTTTTCTTCTTATTTTACTTCATTTATTAATTAAAATAATAACAGCTATTTTTTTTTGTAAAATTAAGTTGTGACACATTTTTGGGTCTTAAACAGTCTTAAGTGTATAATGTCACTCTCTGAAGCTGTGGCTTTTGAAACCACAAAACACGGCTTAAAAATCACTCCTGTACTGTGACTCATTTTTGATGCACGTGGCCCATTTTTAAAGACAAGTGTGACGCATATTTAGGTCACGTAGCAGTCAACGTGTTAACTTGAAGAATATTTGAGTAGGATTTTTAAAATATTTTCCTGATTTTATCATTAAAAACACTGTAAGAATACATACAAAATATCCACTAAATGTGACAAATTATTCTGGGAGGAGGGGGGAACAACAGAAAAGACCCAAATTATCTATTTACAAGTTGTTACTACTTAAATGACTTAACTATTAAAATAATTTAACTCACAATTACAATTAAAATTAATTATTGGTTAAATATCATCAAATTATACTATGCAAGACATCTTATTAAACTCGTATCTTAAACATACTTCTATTTCTGCAAATATTAATGGAAATTGTATGAAGGAGAACATGAACATCTATCATTAACCTAAACCAAAAATTGCCGTAACAGCTCAATATGTAATGTTCGGCTGAAAAGTCCTTTTTGTCTGTGGAACGTAGAGAGTTGGCGAAGAGGCGCAAAATGTATACTAACATTTCAAAAAACATTTTATTTTTTTAATTTATAAAATTTATTGTAAATAAACTATCAGGTATGACAAATAGTAGCAGTGGTATATAATAGAAAAATCTGGCCTCAAACACTCACACGACTTTCTCTTGCCAATGCAAATAATGAACAATAAACCTAACAATAGTAATAAAATATTAGAAATAAAAAAACTAACCTCAAAAACCATAATCTTATTTTAATCATGAGTGAAAGACGTAAAGTGAAAATCAACCTCAGTTTAGCTTAAAAATACATATAATCACTCATTCACATTAAACTAGGCTCTGTAGACAAAAATGCTCCAAATAAAAGTTGTAGATCTTTTAATTTCCTATAAATTTGATTATACTTATTTGTTGTAAAATGCATAATAGGCTGAAATCTTTAAAAAATCCATTTTTTTACACGTTTTGTGAGAAAAAAAACAGAAAATCACTAATTACCGCTAAACTAAGCGTTCTACAAAAAAAATTTGAAATAGAATTTGTAGAATTTTAAATTTTCTACAACTTTTATTATATAAATTTTTGCGCTAAAATTCATATTAAAGCCACAATCTTTAAAAAAACAATTTTTTTTACGTGAAAACGGCCTCACCAAGAATTTCAGCAAACATGGCACTTACCCTATCTTGTAAAGCATAAAAAATTTAGTAAAACAGGCGATTTTAAAAAAATTTGTAGGACTATTTTTTGAGAAAATCGCAAAAAAGTGAAAAATTACACGAATAAACTACTACTTCTGGTTGACCGATTTTTGATGAAAATGTTTGTGTCGGGTCTGGCAGTAGTATGTAACTTAAGTTTCAACTTCGTACGATGTTCTGTTCTTGAGGTATTCAATTCACACACACACAAACCAATTGCTTAAAACATGTTTTTTGGATTCAGGGGGTCTGAAAATGTGTAGATCCGGTGAAAACTCAATTTTGAAAAATCGACATGAAAACAATACTTTACTCCATTTTTCAATTACACTCAAACCCCGTTGATCCGAACTAATTGGGACCAAAACCTGTTCGGATTACAAAATTTTCAGATTAACCAAAATACAGTGCAATCATACAAACAAATTTTTATAAAAAGAATTCAATTCATTCAAATGTGTCTTGAGTGAAGTGTCCTCGTGTGGGTGGGCTCGAAACATGTCTAATAATTTAATATTTAAATTTTATTACCAAAATTTTAAAAAATATTCTTTTCATGTAAAACTAAGTTTATTTTCATCCTCTTGATATTAAAATTAAAGAGTCCAGAACGTGTTTGGATTAATAGGGTTAAGGTGTATATAAAAGCATTTACAATAAATTTTATGAATTAAAAAAAGAAAGTATTTTTGAAAAATGGTGTACACCCAGTTTTGCGCCTCTCTGCCAACTTTCTTCTTTCCACAGACAAGTAGTACAAGATATCATATCGAAGACAAAACTAGTAATTACAAGGATTTACAAAAAATTATTCTACATGGAGTAAAATAAAAAATTTCTCTGTAAGTGATATTTTAAGTAACTATCATGCTACACATAAATTAGTAATTAGATTCACACTTATGAGCTTTCACATAGCAGCTGTTGTTACCAAATAGTAGCAGAGGTTACTATTATCGTTCTGTGGGATATTATTTGATAAAAATATTACTTCATTGATATTGTTTTTCTCCTTTATTTCACAGCATTTAACTATAAATTCTTGCAAATTGATTTATAATGCTTTCCACAGTTGATACGTGGTGACGCTGCGTTGGGTGCCGGGGCACCAGGGAGTGCCTGGAAATGAGAGAGCGGATGCCTTAGCAAAGAAAGGTGCAGCCTCTCACTTCATAGGCCCAGAGCCATTCTGTGGAATTGGTGAAGGCTATTATAGAGGTATAGTTAGGGCCTGGGAAGAGGAGGCTAAAACCTCCTATTGGGAGAAGGTGCCAGGCTGTGAACAGGCAAAGAAATTCATTGCCTATTCCAGCAGAAAGGCTGGGATATATAATAGACTAGGAAGACAGGACTTGAGGAGGGTAGTGGGCCTGATGACTGGTCATTGTAATCTTGGGTATCATTTATCCAAGATAGGAGTTGCTGAAGAGAGCCTGTGTAGATTCTGTCATGAGGCAGAAGAGAAGGCTGAGCATATTTTATGCAGTTGCAAAGTGGTTGGCTGCAAAAGAAGAGCGCTGATGGGTAAGGACGTGTTAACACCTTCTCAGGTAAGTGCACTAGATCCTAGGCAGATCCTGCGCTTTATCGAAAGTGTGGGTCTTGCATAAATAAGGAATAGGGGCAATCACAAAAGATCTTTTAGGTCGCGGTGAGGAGGGGCTGCAGAAGCCTGAACGCCCTGGTTGTAAAGTAAAGTAAAAAGTTCCACAGTTGATGAGCTCTGCTGTTCCACGCGTTTAGACCAATCAGAATGTTTGACAGCATTGTCAGATTGTACGAATGTATCAGCTTGACAAATATTAAGCACACATGCGTATAAGAGCCGCAGTAGTTCATTCAAGTCTTACATCTCGTACTGAACACATCGATTATAGAGCGTATTAACATCCAATAGTTTATAATATAATCAGCTGATTGTATGTTCATAGGTTATAATTGTTATTGAAAGACCAAAAAATCTGGTGTGAAACACTCACACAACTTTATCTTGCCAATGCAAATAATTAATAATAAACCTAACATTATTAATAAAATATTAGAAATGAACAAAAACTAACCTCAAAAACATAACCTTATTTTAATCATGAGTGAATGACGCAAAATGACAATCGAACTCAGTTTGGCTTCAAAATACGGAAAATCACGCTTTCACGCTAAACTAGGCTCTGTAGAGAAAAATGCTCTAAACAAAAGTTGTAGATCTTTTAATTTTCTTTAAATTTAATTATATACACTTTTGTCGTAAAATGCATACTAAGACCGAAATGTTAAAAAAATCGATTTTTCTCACGTTTTCGTGAGAAAAAAAACAGAAAATCGCAAATTACCGCTAAACTAAGCGTTATACAAAAAAATGTTTGAAACAGAAGTTGTAGGTTTTTAAATTCTCTACAACTTTTATTATATAAGTTTTTGCGCTAAAATTTATATTAAAGCCGTAATCTTAAAAAAACAACGTTTTTACGTGAAAACAGCCTCACCGAGAATTTCAGCAAACATGGCGCCTACCCTATCTTGTAGAGAATAAAAAATATAGTAAAATAGGCGATTTTAAAAAAAATCGTAGGACCAGTTTTTGAGAAAATCGCAAAAAACTGAAAAATTATACGAATAAACTACTACTTCCGGTTGACCGATTTTGATGAAAATGTTCGTGTCGCGTCCGGTAGTGGTATGTAACTTAAGTTTCAAGTTTCAAGTTCGTACGATGTTCCGTTCTTGAGATATTCTGTTCACACACAGACACACACACACACACACACAGACCAATCGTTAAAAACATGTTTTTTGGGTTCAGGGGGTCTGAAAACGTATAGATCCGGTGAAAACTCGATTTTGAAAAATCGACATGAAAAAAATACTTTCCTTCCTATATATTCATATAGGCAAGAGAAAGTAAAAATTAGCTGATGAAATATACCGTGCGTTCGGAAAGTCGCTGTGCACTGGAATTGTGACTATGGATTTATGAAAATATGTATAAAGAAATGACTAAGCATTTTGGAAAAAAATTTATTCAATACCTTAATTACATTGTTAAACCGTGATTACATTGTTTATAGAAGGTGTTCGAAATGACCTCCATTGGCATCAATACAGCATTGCACTCGTTTCATTTTGTTTGCAAACACCTTTCGCAACTGTATAAAACGTTATGCAACGTGTTTGGTGAACGAATAATTTCAAAGAATTTGTGGCCTGCAAGATCTCCTGATCTGACTCCCCCCGATTTCTTTTTATGGGGTGCGGCGAAACAAACTGTGTATCGGAACAGACCACACACGATTGACGAACTTAAAGCCGCAATAACGGCATACATTCAAGGAATCACTGTTCTTCAGTTGCGAAAGGTGTTTGCAAACAAAATGAAACGAGTGCAATGCTGTATTGATGCCAATGGAGGTCATTTCGAACACCTTCTATAAACAATGTAATCACGGTTTAACAATGTAATTAAGGTATTGAATAAATTTTTTTCCAAAATGCTTAGTCATTTCTTTATACATATTTTCATAAATCCATAGTCACAATTCCAGTGCACAGCGACTTTCCGAACGCACGGTATAATAGAGCTATGAGAGCAAGTATTGGCAACGTTGCTGGCAAGTCATTGGCTAGCTATGAAGTAGGTAGGGGGAATGTGACACTCATAAGCGAGTCGCACAAAAGAGTTAGCTCTTTTAACTGAGCGGTGAGCTACAACCTCTTATTTTGAACGCACACCAGCACATTGAGCATTTCTCCCCATGCAGCAAGCTTTCCGCACAGAGCTGACTTGTTCATCCCCTCCACGACTAAACCACTTTTCTCTAGTCACATCATAGCAAGGGCTACCTAAATGCTGCATGGAAAGTATACATATCGTATAAAACTCTGCCACTATTTGTGAGGAGAGGGTGAGGAGAGGGGGTCATTATTTTTTACTTTCTCTTGCCTATATGAATATATAGGAAGGAAAGTATTGTTTTCATGTCGATTTTTCGAAATCGAGTTTTCACCGGATCTATACGTTTTCAGACCCCCTGAACCCAAAAAACATGTTTTTAGCGATTGGTCTGTGTGTGTGTGTGTGTGTGTGTGTCTGTGTGTGTGAACAGAATATCTCAAGAACGGAACATCGTACGAACTTGAAACTTGAAACTTAAGTTACATACCACTACCGGACGCGACACGAACATTTTCATCAAAATCGGTCAACCGGAAGTAGTAGTTTATTCGTATAATTTTTCAGTTTTTTGCGATTTTCTCAAAAACTGGTCCTACGATTTTTTTTAAAATCGCCTATTTTACTATATTTTTTATTCTCTACAAGATAGGGTAGGCGCCATGTTTGCTGAAATTCTCGGTGAGGCTGTTTTCACGTAAAAACGTTGTTTTTTTAAGATTACGGCTTTAATATAAATTTTAGCGCAAAAACTTATATAATAAAAGTTGTAGAGAATTTAAAAACCTACAACTTCTGTTTCAAACATTTTTTTGTATAACGCTTAGTTTAGCGGTAATTTGCGATTTTCTGTTTTTTTTCTCACGAAAACGTGAGAAAAATCGATTTTTTTAACATTTCGGTCTTAGTATGCATTTTACGACAAAAGTGTATATAATTAAATTTATAGAAAATTAAAAGATCTACAACTTTTGTTTAGAGCATTTTTCTCTACAGAGCCTAGTTTAGCGTGAAAGCGTGATTTTCCGTATTTTTAAGCCAAACTGAGTTCGATTGTCATTTTGCGTCATTCACTCATGATTAAAATAAGGTTATGTTTTTGAGGTTAGTTTTTGTTCATTTCTAATGTTTTAATACTAATGTTAGGTTTATTGTTAATTATTTGCATTGGCAAGAGAAAGTTGTGTGAGTGTTTCACACCAGATTTTTCATATTATACTACAAAAACCCTGACACAAGTGGTTGTAAAATACCATTGTACTGTACTGTAACAATTTTACCACGTGCGTATAAACAAAGATAGACACATGACAAAAATCTGTTTGTGGAAAGGGATGCATGAACGCACGCGCAAACACAACGTGCTGTGTGCGAAGGAGTGAGCGAAAGTCACCCTCGGCTCAACTCACATAGCTCAGCTCAGTGCTGTATGTATTAGAATCTACTAGCTCACTCCCACAGTTCACCCGTCTCATCGTTCAATTGTACGGCACGCTCTGTGCCGTTCACTCAAGTGTGCGGGTGCGGAATGGGGTATGCTAGCTCACCTATTTTACTATTTTACTTTTTATTTTACATGACTAGTGGTTAGGGGGCAATGCGTACGTTCAGAGCTCATCAGCTTTGAAAAATAGTATAGTTGTGTTTCATAACTGTAACAGTGTGAGTGAGTTACACATGAATATGGTTACTGTTGAATGCAAACATCTAATATCTTTCAATTTGTTTTATTTTTCAAACTGATTATTTTGAAAAACTGTGATTTTGTTATTAATATAATTACATACTTTTCGAATAAATAGTTACCCTAAACTTATCTCATTATATTCTAATATTTGTTAAGTATTATATTAATTTATTGATTTACTTTTGGAGAACGTAAATAGAAAAACAAGAACAATAACTAACAAAAGGTAGTTGTAGTAGTACTGACGGAAAAAAATTATCAACAAAGGGAATTAATAAAACTGGACTTATTGTACACAAAATTGATAAATTAGTGAAGCGATAATGGTACTTGAGCAGAGCTGTAACTCAGCCTAAGTAAATAACCTTGACTAATGTTATTAATTGGGTAAAATGACAAATCTGACATACCTGCATTTGCAGAAAAGCTCGCATTAATGTGACTTTAATTATAAAAGAGAGCTTATCTGATAACTTTTAAGGGGAGCATTATACATTGCAATAAAATCAATTTTTGAAATTTGGCGCCATTCCCTTCTTTACCTTTTTCTGTGTAATTTTATATAAAAATTATAACTCTATAATAAAAATTACGGAAGTTATGCAGTTTATTGTTAATTAATGTCATGGCCAGAATTTCTTTTAATTGAGTTAATCAGTGGAAACAATTAAGAGATGCAATATTCAAAGAATACAAAAAGCTAAGAAGGCAATGAAAAGTGTGTCAAAAGAAGCAAGATGAGATAAGAAAAAGAAAATTATTTGAGGAAAAAGAACTGTCTGGTAAGGATCAATATTATGGTGCAGGCCAATTTTAAGGTGCGTAAAACTTTACAGCTAATTTCCCGCAAATTCACTTTTTTCCAACGTATGATTTTCTCAAAAACTATTTGATTTAGAAGTTAAAATTTTTTGAGCATGTTTCCCAGGATAATTGTGTCATATGGTACTAGAATAATTACAGTATTATTACTAAGTTCAAAATAAAATAAAAAAATTCTACAAAAAAATTAATTGTTTTTGCATTTTTCAAACAAATTTCTCAAAATCACTAACTCTTTATTAATAATTCTAGTACCAGAGCTTAAAAAGGTGTCATAGAAAAGACACAAAAAAATGAAAGGCCTAACTTTAACGGTTTCTTAGAAATGTGTACCAAAAAACAGTCAATTTAACATGGGGTAGATAGGAGGTATAGTGCTCCCCTTAAACTGTCATTTCTACATACTAGTTTGTTCATAAAATATTAACATTATTTCCATTTAATAAAAAGGTTGTCAACAATAAATAAAATAATTAATTAATAAAATAATAAAACCTAATGATATAACTGACTAGTTAATTTTAAATAACGTACATAAAAATAAAATTACAGTCATTTCAAGAAGAATCACTTCAACAAAGCTTAACAATTAATCAAAGGGGATAATTATTTATATTAATTTTACAGTCATCATTTGACACTATAGTCCTTGTAACCAATATTAGGTCATTGAAAATTGTCAAATTGCTACCATAAATGAGCAAGCAACAATTCTGGGCCCTAGAGATAAGGGTGTTAACTCCAATTTTGGCAAAATTAAGTTTGAAAATCAGCAAGAAATGCTCTATCTAATGGTTTACAGTATTAACTCGTATTTATCTTACTTCCATTTTTTAAAAGTTGCAGTAACCACATTAACTCCACTTTTGTGTATGATGCAGAAGATTTTTAAAGTCGCTACTATTTTCAACTGTAACTGAATGTATACTCATTACTGACAAAAAGTAATTTTATTTTGAATTATTTTGTTTTTATTATCTTACTGATAGGCTTCAGAATTTGCTTGAATTCTGTAATTTTTTCAAACGTTTTGAATAAACTGCTGTTTCTTTTTACGAATAAAGTTAACAAATATGTTTTATCTAAGTTTTGGTTTCGTTTGATTAACTCAAGTTCTGTGAGTGGTCAGAGAGGTGTAGAAGTTAAGAAAGTTGTTTCGTCATTTAAATCTTTTTAGTAACAGGCCTCATCTTTAAGTGATATACATCTGGAGTACCAAACTACTTTGTCAAATTATTACCACATTTCTCTGAACTGAATAATTATAAATCAGCTTCTCAGATAATTAAATACGCAACAAACAATAGTTAGTTTACAATTTTCACATTAATTTTATACAATGTCATTTTAGAAGCTTACAAACATAAACCAATATATATAAAAAAAGAACTCCACTAAATAATACAACCATCTTATTATCATCATCAAACAGATGCTAATACAATTTAACTTTAAACTGTGTGCGTTTTTCATAAAAATATTATGTTAAAACCTACTCAGGCCTTAATCTAGATTAATAAATCTAAAGTATTGCTATAATTGTAATACGTCAGTCATGGTAATAAAATGGATGTTTAATAATTAACTAGACAAATTAATATATAGAAAAAACAGTTCATTCAATGAAAACAAAACATTTTGAGGGTCAAGTTGGCAACCTCAGAAACACTTAATCAGTTGGTTGTTTGATCATAATTAATACAAACATAACTTCGTTTATTCGTTTAAAAATATCTGCTTTCCTTGTACACTGTAAGAGCAACGTTCAGTAGCAAGGTTTTTGTAATCTAAAGATGTAAAACCAGTGGAAATTTACTCAAGAATTTTGGAAAAGTACGGTGAAAAGTTTTTACACAGTAGTAACATGTATAAGGGAGTGGAACAGTTTAATACAAATGGAACAAATGTTACTGATTTTAAACTTACACATTAGCTGGTAAAGTGATTTCAGCGGTCTTCTAAGACTTGCAAGACCCAGTTTTTTGTAATTACAGTAGTTATCACATACAGTGATATCGGATACAATGACCTATCAGTTAGTGTGACCAATATTCGATGGAAAGGTTGGTCCTCTATAACGTGCAAAAATAATATCGTTTATAGTGACATCGGTTTTAGTGACAACTGTACGAATTTTCAGCTATGCCGGTTATCTGTCAAATGAATGAGCCAGCGAGTTTCTCAGTTTTGTCTAGTTTTAATGCGTTTTTTTCTTAATAGCATTAGCCTCAATGTGCATTTACAGTATAGTTTGTGTCAAAAGTTTTATTACTAATAGGCCTAACCTTTCTTTAGTGTCTTAAATACAACACTAATCTATAGTTTTATCGTCCTGTTTACTCAAGTTTACTTCATATCTTTTGTGTAAACCCATCTGTTATTCGAAGTAGTGTCTGTTATTTTTGTGTTTTATACAAAAGTATATGGCATCATCGCGTAGACATTTAACAGCGATGGAAAAAGCGTACATTATTAAGTGTTTGGAAAATGGTGAAACGAACTGGAATATTGCAACAGAGTTCAACTTTGGACACACCACAATATCCTCAATTTGGATGGAAAACAAGAGAAAAAATTCAGAATAGTTTTGATGAAGGTAAAGAGAAATCGAAGAGCCTTTGACTTCGTCAAAAAATAAAGACGTAGAAGAAGCTCTTTTAAAGTGGTTTACTTCGCAACAGGCAAACAACATGACTGTAACTGAACCTTTGGTATAAGAAAAGACAATTGGTTACAGTGACTATTGCTTCCAGTGGCCGGAACTGCCCGATGCCTTGGAGGTCAATGTATCCGATAACTACTGTATTTAGAAGAACAACGTACCATGAACAGTAAGTACTATTTTAACACATTCGAACGAAAGTCGACCTCCGATAAGGTGGAAATGTAAGGGCGCTCTCTCAAAAGATGTGATTCTTTTCCATGACAACATGCGCCTTCACAACACTGACAGAACGAGAGAAACACTTGAGAAGGGTCGGGAGGTGTTGCCACACCCTCCTTACACTCGAGACCTTGCCCCGTTTGGTTTTTATTAGTTCAATCCACCAAGAAATTTTACAAAGCAAGAAGTTCAACAACAACAAAGCAATCAAAAAAATTGTATAAAAATGGTTCAAACAGCAAAGATTTGTGCTGTAGAAATACGAAAGGTAACAAAACAGTGAAAAAAGTATCTATTGCTGGAGACAATGTTGAATAGTATTGTAAGTTTCATGATCATAGAAAAAAAGGTTTTTCTCTACATAAATTTCTCTCATTAATTATTGACCCTCCCTAATAGTTAACACGTTCAGTGCGGTGGCGGCATTTATGCAATTTATCGAACACTACCAGGTGACTGGTGGACACATAAATGCGGTTGGTCAACATGTTTTATTATCTCTTCTTTCTACTTTCAGACAGGGTTAAAAGTATTTCTATTATTAAGCAGTCTTAAAAAAAGGTTCATTCTATTACAGTATGGGATCAGTTTTGAACTGACATCACGGGTTTTTTGATGAAATTTTAAAAACCGATACATTTTATTTATTACATTTCAGTTTGAAGTTTTCCGTGTAATTTGTTACTTATAAATTATTAGTTTTAAATGAAATATTTTTGTATATTATCGATTATTAGGCTACATTACATTTCATAATTACAATTACATTGAATATTATAACTTTTACATTCTTTTAATTATGTACAAAAACTTAAGCCTTTATTCAATTTTTCTGTTTTTTAGTCATAGTAATAATATTATAAAAATTTATTTTAAGACATTACTTGCATTACACTTGCTCAATTACGCAAAATTAATTATAGTAAATATTAAGTATGGCAAATATAATTATGTAAATAATTAAATTTTTGTATACAAATGAAATGGAGTTGAGCCAGTTTACCACTGAATTATCGCTCCATCACTACGAATGACCTTGTGTCTACCGGGCCGCATTGAACGTGTTAGAGGAGAAAGGTTCATAAATACATATAAGTTATCTAAAAATATCTCAGGTAATATCTAATAAAAACAAAATACTTTCAACCAATTTTTACGTATGTACTTGCCGAACTTCATGTTCTCATTTAGTAATTAAACACTATTTATTTTCTTTTGATTTACCTAAAACATAAAAATTAACAATAATTTATTACGGTAGTCATTAATGAAGCAATTTCATTATTTATTTTTACTTTCTTACAGCACTACAATATTTTGTGATCATATGAAAATTTGATACCTGAATTCAGGGGCGGCTTTAGGAAATAAATTATTGGATTCATTAAGAAAATACACATGGGAACTTTTTTTAAAATTACAGCTTTGAGGTGCACTTTAGGCTAAAAATTAAATTCAATAAAAACAATTCATTTAACTGGACATAAGGTTAACTGTAAACTGACAGGTGATATGATTTTTTGAAGAAAACAATCCCAAAATACAAAATTCATAAAAACAATGGTGAAAGGGGATGAAAGAATGATAAATACAGAGTGTACACATTCCTTTCCTTTTGTCTTCTACCTTCATCACCTTTTATTTACTTGACTTGATAACCAAGCCCCAAGCAACAACTACAAGTCTATGCAGTTTTTTGTCAACTGACATGGCATGGTCACGTAATCAATGGCTCATTGGATTCTTACCCCAGTTAATCTGTTCCCTAATTAAGTTGGTGGTTATAGAACTGCAAGCGCAATCTAGCACTTCTTGAAACAAGTAGTTGGTTTAAGCTCGCAGTTTGTTGCGTAGTTACAAAAACTGTGCACGAGTTCGCAACTTCTCAGTTACTGTTGAGCCATTGTTGATTCATGACTGCAATCATTACATTTTACTAAGCCAAAATAAATATTTCTTTAAATGAAAAAAGTTTTTTTGAGGTGTTATTTGAGGTCTATAAGATAAATTTCTAAGTTTTGAATGTAAGGTAAAGTAATTTTTTTACCTGTATCTGTAGAGTTATTTTCTACTTTAACTGATCTTAGAACTTCTTCAGTACTCATTGTATTAGAAATGTGAACCTGTAAATAATATGAAATATTAATTTCTTTATGGCATTTTATTCATAATTCAAAATTAGTACATTTTTTGCAAAAAGTAACATCAATTCTTCCTTATTTCTTATGTTAATTTTATTTTTAAACAAATAAAAGTACAGTTAAAAATTTAGACAAAATAATTTTTTACCACATTATATTAATGTACACAAAAATCTATAATGAAGTAACTCAGATTGCAATATACACATAACAACCCTGTTAATCTGAACTGATTTCACAAATTCTTAAGGCTTCTTACGTATAAACTGTTTTAAAATAAGACGTAAATAATTGTTAATAAAGAAAATTTTTTTAATAGGCTACTAAACATAAAAATTCAATGTGAAACACTCACACGACTTTCTCTTTCCTATGCAAATAATGATTAATATAACCTAACATTATTAAACAACGTAAAACAAACGGAAAAATGGCCGCCTCTGTGACAGTGGATAGCATGCTAGCCGAATAAGCGGAGGTCTCAGGTTTTATTCCCGGCTAGAGCCTGGAAATTATTGTGCCAAAACCCATCATTACAGTTTGTTAACCTATAGTAGTCGCTAATGATCAAGCTGTTGGTGCAACTTTAAATAAACAAAAATACTAACCTCACAAAATATAACCTAATTTTAACCATGAATGAACAATGCAAAATGAAAACCAACCTTAATTCGGCTTAATAATACGGAACACCACTCTTTGATGCTTTGACGCTAAACTAGGCTCTGAAGAGGAAAATGCTTTAAATAAAATATTTAGATCTTTTAATTTCCTATAAATTGCATTACATACATTTTTGTTAATACTAAAGCCTAAACCTTAATAATAATAGCATAAATCTTAAACAATCCAATTTTTTCAGATTTTCATGAAAAAAACCAGAAAATCACTAATTACCGCCAAACTAAGTGTTATATATGTTAAGAATAAAAGTTCAGGTTTTTAAATTATCTACTACTTTAATTATAAACACTTTTGCCCTAAAATGCATATTATGGCCAAAATCTTAAAAAAACCATTTATTTCTAAGATAGCACAGCCACTCCAAGAATTTCGGCAGACACGGCGCCTAACTTATCTTGTAGAGCACAAAAAATGTAATAAATAAATAAGGTGATTTTTAAAAAATTGTAGGAGTAGTTTTTGAGAAAATTGCAAAAAAGTAAAAAATTACATGAATAAACTACTACTTTAGGTTGACTGATTTTAATGAAAATGTTAAAGTCAGGTCCTCTCGTGGCACATAACTTAAGTTTCAAGTTTCAGCTTTGTACGATGTTCCGTTCTTGAGATATTTTGTTCACACACACACCCAGACCAATCGCTAAAAACATGTTTTTTTGGGTTCAGGGGGTCTGAAAACGCGTATATCCGGTGAAAACTTAATTTCGAAAAAATCAACATGAAAACAATACTTTTCTTTCCCATATATTCATAAAGGCAAAAGAAAGTAATACAAATTTGGAAAGGACGGATAAAAATAAAAATTACTGACAAGATTCTAAAAATGAAAAACTTAAGACTTTAAAGCTTACCTCATCACTTTGTTGTTCTTGATCTTGTTGTTGTATAGTATACTTGTCACTTTCAACAGGGGCTAGTATTATGATAGAAGAATCTGAAAATTGCGTATTGTTAACATAACTTACTGGAAGCTCATGAACACCCTGTAAAAGATGTGAAAACATAATATAACAACAATTCAGTTTATATTGAAAATACATTTTTAATAAAAGAGCATTTTTATATTCACAGAAATTTAAGGATTAAGCAATTACTCTTTTTTTAACCTGACTAAAGTGGTATAGTCACTTGAGTAACGAGTTTGCCCGTGTTTGCAACAAGGGGTAAAGGGGGAAAAGCATCAGTGCGCATGCGCGACTGCTTTAATTTCAGTACGACAAACGTAACAACTTATACTATACCCAGAGCATAGTCTATACAGTATATCGCGGAATCTTTTGTAGGTTAACGGTACGAATATAACTGTTTGTTACCGTAAACAGAAATGTTAGTTTCTCGAAAATGTGGGCAGACTATTCACAGTGCTGAACGAAGTGTAATAAAATGCTGTGAAGTTGAAACTAAACAAAAATACCTTTCAATGCCTGTTAACAAAAGCCATGAGCAAGTGGCTAACTACTGTGATGTTTCTCTTCCCACAATTCGAAAAATAAAGAAGGAAATTAAAGACATGAAGATGCTATTTTTAACAATTTTGTTGACTCCTGGTAAAAAAAGGTAACAGTTAGGTAGATACTAGTGGAGATGCCAGTGACAGCGATAGTAAACAAGGCGATTCATTCATAGAAAATATGTTCCAACGGAAAAAGGTAGAGCTGGTAATTACAGTAAATTAATCATTTCTAGCCACGTTATAAAGTTATAGACAGTATTACAGGTCAGATTTATTTCTTATAAGGTTTATGAAGATAATTTTCTCGAATTAAACCACACCTTACAAAATGTACGTAGAAACTGCACGGTAGTAAAATGTGCGAGTAGTGTCTCACTGTTGAGGTTGGCAGTACTGTCTTATTTACACTTCCCTTCCTCACAGCCCATCCATATGCAAAAGGCAATCTCATGACTTCAGTATCTATATCAATAACTTGTTCATTAGTGCCTATTATGGGTTATGGAACAATAGGTTTCAAAGTGTTAAAATTTCCATATACGAGTCAGGAATGAAACCCAAGACCTTCTGTTTTTCAATATGGCATGCTTACCACTGCTCATAGAGGTAGCCACGGTTACTTTCCTAGATGGTAGGGTTCATCAACAACATTCGCAGTGACAAGCTCCGCCCTCTGACATCACTGGTCACCAGCGACAGCCGATGCACGATACGTACCGTGTCAGTCTGTGATGTTTACTAATCTAATACGGTGTGTAATACTTAACTAGTCAATAACAATGATGTGTTGTGCGATTGCCGGGTGTTCTAATCACGATAGACACCCAAAGGAGTTGGGTATTTAAGTTTTACTATTTTCCAAAGGCTATTGATACAAGATTGAAGTGTATAAATGCTTGCAAGCGGGCCGATTCATTTTCTGCTAATAGTGGTCGCGTGTGTTTAGTATATTTTGACGAAACGGATTATGTACACGATTTAAAGTCCGAGTTGCTACATCTTCCAATAAAACGTGTCTTGAAGACGAATTCAGTCCCAGATTTAAATCTGCCGATTTGTAGTGCCGTTCTACATCTGGGAAACCCAACTTGCAGTGAACGTGAAAATTGAGCAGAGAAACGATACGCTTGTAAGGAAGTTTATGATATTTTAAACTCATCATACAATTAAAAACTCAGGTAGTTCACAAAATGAAGAGATAGCTGTAGAGAAAGGTAGGCCTCGTTTTAATCAAGAACCGCCAAATTTTAACTTTGCGCAGTCAGAGGAAACTAATCTCTTGAAACGTTACAATACTGAATTAAAAGAAGAAAACAAGTTACTTAGAGTAAAACTTCAGGCTGCAAATGAAGAATTATTAAAATTAAAATCAACTTCCTGTGTAAACATACCTAAACCGTTATGTTTGTAAAAACAATGCAAAAATCCATCCGTCACTTCGCACCGGCTGAATAGTTGGGGACCAGCTACGTCATCTTATATCTCACAGCAGCTGCGCATAACCACTATCGTCTAGTATAGTAACCATGGAGGTAGCTTACATTTTAATAACAAAGCAAACAGACTTTAGTGTATACGAGGAGGGATCAAAAATAAACCTGACTGAGGGTGCACTGCTATTTGTAGATGTAGTAAAGAGTTCTCCCGCTATATGGAGCTAGTAGAGATCTTCAACAAACAACTGCCTAGGCGGCAACAGTTTATAGGTTAAAGTTTGATCATAGTGGTGTATTTCACTTACTGTTGTCATGTACTGTCTGCGACATCGTTAAGGCAGATTTAAAACGACAAAGAGTATGTTTGTTTCCTGTTTGTAAAATCTACAACAGAAGCTTACCAAATGCTTCAACAGACTTTAAAAGAAGATGCTATGAGCCACACACAAGTTTTTCAGTGGTTCAGGCACTTTAAACTTGGTGAAATGAGTGTTGAAGGCCATGTTCATTCTGGGCGCCCTACAAGTTCACGAAACAATGAAAACTTAAAAAAATCCACCAAAAAAATCAATGTCGATGGTCATTTCACGATCAACATAATTTCTGAAGAGACACCTAATCTAACCTAACCTTCAACATGGTCGGAGGACATTTTACCTAGTGGCAAACTCACAAATAGCCTCGGTAGGACAAGTTTTTTCGGCAATCAGACTCGGTGTCAACCTATGAAAGATTTCAGGATAATGGATAATGGAACATTTTAACCTTGTAATAAGTTTTAACCATACAAAAGTTGAAAACCAATTTCATGAACTTGTTAATTTGAAAGCTTTACCTCTGAGAAATGAAAATCAGGCTGTTGTTGCTTTAATTGTTCTACTGCAACTGAATCCTCATTTTCACTTTTTAAGAAAATTCTATGCTGTTGATTGTTTTCTCCAGAATCACTACTGTTTTGAATATTGCCCCACAGTGCTGATTTTTGAATCTGCAAATTAAAAAATGTTTTATGACGTATTAAATTATTAATAACTACATCTATAAATTAAAACTATCTGGGCAAAAAACTAACCTTAAAAAACTTAACCTAATTTTAATCATGAGTGAATGACACAAAATGAAAACCAACCTTAGTTTACCTTAATAATACAGAAAATCACTCTTTAATGCTAAACAAGGCTCTGTAGAGAAAAATACTAGAACTGAAAGTTGTAGATCTTTTAATTTTCTATAAATTTGATTATAATACTTTTGTCATTACATGCATACTAAGGCCGAACTTTCAAAAAATCAATTTTTTACAGTTTTTATGAAAAAAAAATCACTAATTATTGCTAAACTAAGCATTGTACAAAGAAATGCTTACAATAAAAGTTGTAAGTTTTTAAATTTTCTACAACTTGGATTGTAACACTTTTGCCCTAAGGCCTATTAAGGTAGCAATCTTAAAAAACCATTTTTTCTACGAGAGCTCAGCCTCTCCAAAAATTTCAGCAGACATGGTGCCTACCCTATCATGTAGAGCTTATTTTGTTCACACACACACACAGACCAATCGCTCAAATCATGTTTTTTGGGTTCAAGGGGTCTGAAAACATGTATATCTGGTGAAAACTTCATATGAAAACAATACTTACCTTCCTATATATTCATATAGACAAGAGAAAGTAAAAACTGATTAATAATAGAAATGGTAGTTTTAAAACAATATAGTTACTTTTAAAACAAACAAAACTACTACCTTAAATTTTTCTGTTTTTGATCCGTGTGAAAATTCTCGATCAGTTAAATTTGTTGTAGCAACAACACCAGGTTCTAATTGCACTTCATTACCAATATCTTGTTTACTTGTTGGATCTTTAACAAAGGTAGTAGATAATTTTGCCTCATTTGTTAAATGGACTTTTTCCCATCGAAATAGAGTTGCCTTTGGAATCTGTAACAAGAGAGATGGGTTATTACATATACCCAAGAAATTTACAAAAACCTCATATCATGTTATTTAGGCTTATACTCGGTTCATCGTAAGAAAAATATGTCGAGTAAACAAATAATGACATCACTGAGCATGCGCATAATTTAAAAATGCTGATTAAAAAGTAACAACAAAAAACTTTTAAAAGTATTTAAATATACAAAATACCTTTACAAGTACTTTGATAAATGAAACTGTTAGGCCTACGTCATATCATGACTGATGTTTTAAGTACTGATCAATAAATTTATAAAAACGGTATACTTTATTTCCATTCTTTTTCATTTTTCATAAATAATGTGGTAACAAGTTGTACATCTTACCTCTGATCTGAGATTTTTTTTTGGTTTAACGTCCGACTGTTCTGTAATTACTGCTAATGCAGACAGTGAAGGATGAAATGTTTTTTTTTTGTTACATATGAAAATATGCCGTGCCTGAATGGGATTTGGACCCAAGACCACATGATAAGAGGCAAGCACGTTACCAACTAAGCCAATGCGGCCGGACGAAACAAGAGAACTTTAAAAGTAAACCTTTTTATTTTAACGAATAGTCATCTAATATAAGTTTAGTCGCTCGTTATTTCACAATTGAATTTGACGATGACTAATCCAAACCCATAAATCTCTCTCCACATTTTTGATAAAAGAATATGTCGTTGTTATATGCTACCAGTTAACTTTTGACATTGTATTGTCTCACATCGTTCTGACATGCATTATAATTTATTTTCAATAAGGAATTTAGTGTTACAGTATTTTTTGTTTTTTTTTCCATTTATATTAATTGTTTAATTTTGTAATGGTTAAAAGCGTGCATCAGTTATCATTGTGATGTTTCTATTAAAAATGTTGCATTTTTTCTGAGTCACCGCTTTATCAGCTGATTCGGTAACCGCGGTTTGTTACTCAAGATATCTTTCTTATGATGAACCAAGTATACTTCTATTATTTCCATTTAATACAGTACAAGCAAATCCCTTCTTTCTGCATTTCATACAAATTAAACTATAAAAGAAACTTAAACTTCACATCACCCTAAAACCTAGAGACTAGTTTTGAAAAACTTCATATCTTGAGTAGGTACATAGCTATGTCCACACTCGTTCGACGTCGCATGCGACGTCAAATGCTACATCACATGCGCTTAAAGGCATGCCATCATCTGTCCACACTCGTTAGAACAGTGTTGAAGCATTTCAACATACAACTTGTAGCGTTTTAGTGAAGCATACTCGTTTGAAGGGCTTTATGCAGATCTGTGTAGTTTTAAAAATCCAACTTTTTGGGGATTTTGAAATTTTTGTCCGCCATCTTGGATTCAACTTTATATTCTTAAATAGGATGGTGGTCATATGACACGTCATTTTAATGTGAAATTTCAAGAAAAAACAATGCCTTCGTTTTTGAGTTATAAGAATTCAAAGTTGCAATTTTGGGACACAGTTTTCGCAAAATTGCAAATTTGAATGCTTATAATTAAAAAATGAAGGCATCTATCAAAAAACGGTTTGCGCCATTGTTTTTTTCTTGAAAATTTACATTGAATTGACATGTTACATGACCACCATTCCATTTAAATATATAAAGTTGAATCCAATATGGCAGACAAAAATTTCAAAGCCACCAAAAAAAGTTGGATTTTTAAAACTACACAGATCCACATAAGCTTTTTCTGCCAAGTACCTCTCAGTTACGCAATAAAAAGCAGTTTCCATGCTTAAATCAGTTTTCATACTTAGTTGGATCTGTTTAATTCTACACTACAAAAAACATTACTAATATTTTCTACAGTTACAATTAAATCGGTTAAATTAGATTACAGATGGTACTGTATGTTAAAATTATAGTCTACCTGATATTGTGGTGAAACTCTTGTAATTGATACTCCTTCCTGTAAAACAGTTTCTTTAGGATTAACTTGAGATGTGACGATTTGCTTTACACGTTTATTATGTGTTGTATTTCCAATTTCTTTTTGAACACGTCTCCATAAAACAGTTTTCGGTATACCAAATTCAGTTGCAGCGCACTGTAAACTAGAACCACCTGTTAAACAAAAAAACAATTTATTTTTTTAAAATATAAAAAAATTAATTTTATAAACTTGTACAATAATATCATTTACTGGTTTCATCCACAAAAATTCATCAAAAGAAATTAAAAAACTTTTTTGTACAATTCTTTAAGTAACGGGTGATTCAAAAAGAGCGCCGGTTTTTAAACGGCTGGTAAATTTTTGTTTATCGGTTGGCAACATTGTTAGACCTCATTTCTATTTCGGAGAACATTCCGATTGACGATTCAGTTGTAGTTTCTCTTGTTCGCAGTGTAGTACTCTCGCAGTCTGTGTCTAACCATGGAGAAGTTTACTATTGCACAACGAGTGTTAATCGTCAAAACATTTTACCAGAGTGGAGAGAGTTATGCGGCTACTGTCAGGCGACTTCGCGGTACTCTAGGACGTAATGAAGCACCGAATGAATCAACAGTTCGCAGGCTTATGAAAAAGTTTTTTGAGACGGGTTCAACAGTCGACCTTAAAAGTTCTGGACGTCGTCGTTCTGGCCGAACTGAGCAGAACGTTGCGTTGGTTCGTGACAGTGTGGCTGTTAGCCCAGCAAAATCAATACGTCGCTGTTCTCAACAATTGGGTTTACGATGTTCTTCTGTACGGAGAATTCTTCGGTACGATCTCCAATATCACCCGTATAAAATTCAGTTGACGCAACATTTGAAAGTGGCAGACCACCAGAAGAGACGACAGTAATTCCGACCATCAATGGCCACCAAGGTCGTGTGACTTGACGCCTCGTGACTTTCATCTTTGGGGTCATCTGAAGTCATTGGTGTATGCCAATAAACCCCGAAACATCAATGACTTGAAGGAGGAAATTCGACGGGTTATCGGGCAAATGGAAGTCGAAACTTGTCGTGCAGTAATATCCAATTTCATGGACAGAGTTGATGCGTGCCAGCGCAGTAGAGGAGGACACATGCATGACATCATTTTTCATACATGAAATCGGAAGGTAAGATGAACTTGTTGATGTATTTATTTTCAGTTTTTCAATAAAATAAATCTCTTAATTTGATATATCAAAACCGGCGCTCTTTTTGAATCACCCTATAGTAGTTAATCATAAATTGACTTTTTTAATATTTTAAGATACGGTTATTTATAGAAATGAGAAAGCATTATGACCGCCTGAAACCCAAAATGTGATTTTTAGAAGAATATCTGTCTGAATTTACTCAGTGGAACCAAAACTACTCAACAAAACAGACTGAAACATCAATACTTAAGTTTTCTCCACCAACTAGAGTGTTTTATAAAATCAGCCACGTAGCTAAAAAATTACAAATTATAATGAAAAACATCTAAAGAAACTAATTTTCTCAAATAAAAATACTTCTTTCAGTGACCAGTTTTTGAGAAAATCGCAAAAGTGAAAAATTACACGAATAAACTAATACTTCCGGTTGACCGATTTTGATGAAAATGTTCGTGTCGGGTCTGGTAGTGGTATGTAACTTAAGTTTTAAGTTTCAAGTTCGTACAATGTTCCATTCTTGAGATATTCTGTTCACGCACGCACGCACGCACACACACACACACACCCACGAAAACGTGTAAATCTGGTGAAAACTCGATTGTGAAAACCGACATGAAAACAATAATTTCCTTCTTATATATATTCATATAGGCAAGAGAAAGTAAAAATGAGTTCAAGTGATTAGTTATTTAACGTTTAAAACACAGCAATTCACAAAATTTATCAACAATTAAATAAAACAAACAATGTTCCTTATAAAATCATGAAATTATAAATAATGTCTATCATAAAATAACAAACTTCACCATTTCAAAAAATCGTGTAGACCAATCTATGCCACTAACACATCAGCCATCTCAAACTGCAACACAACGATCCAACAATAAAAAAAATACAGCTGATTTGTCTGCAAGCTTTTATTATAACAATATGTACAGGGAGTGGCAGAAATATATATCTCCCTAATTTGAAAAGCTAATAAAAAAACACATAAAAATTCTAGTCAAAATTTTATTAAACCATTTGAAAAATTAGGTTTGCTAGCTATAGTTACTTGAGTCACGAGTTTGCCCTTGTTTGCAACAAAGGGTAAAGGGATAAAAGCATAAGTGTGCATGTGCGACTGCTTTAATTTCAGTACAACAAACACAACAACTTATACTATACCCACAGAGCATATACAGAACGAGGGTTGCCTTTTATATTTCGGGAATAGAAAACAAAAAACAAATTAATCAATGTAAATGGCTTTATTGTTTTTCAAAATATTCTCCATGATGATCAATACATTTTTTCATGCGCTTGAACCAATTTTTAAAGCACTTGTTCCACTCCGATTGAGGTACCTCCAAAATGTGCTTTTTGAATGCATCTACTGCTTCTTCAGGCTTCTAAAAACATTGAACTCTTAATTTATTTTTGATGAGCGGGAATAAGAAGAAGTCATTGGGTGCCAAATCAGGGCTGTATGATGGATGGCCCATCAATTCAATTTTTTTATTTTTCAAAAAGTTCATTGTTTCAACCGACACAATGTGGAGAATGATTCGTCTTCGGGAGTTGGTTTTCCTTATTTTTCCAAAAACTTCTGGCAAACAAATGGTTGTGTACCATTCAGAATACACCATCCGACGTTCCACTAGTGGTAAAGTTGCCACATGCCCGGTTAAAAAAAACAAGCGACCATTTGCTTGGAGGTGCTTTTTGAACGAACAATTTTTGTGGGATTCGGCTCATCTTGAAAGACCCATACGGTCAACTGCTGTTTAGTTTCGGGTTCATAGGCATATATCCATGATTCATCACCCGTGATGATGTTTTGAAGCACCGCTTCTGTATTTCGTGAGCATTTCTTTCGACCAATCAAAACGAGCCTTTTTCTGAGCGATTGTCAAATTATGGGGAATCCAACGCGAACAAATCTTCCTGGTGCCCAAATGTTCATGCAATATTGAATGTATGCTGGTCCCACTAATACCCAAGGATGGCGTAATCTCGCGATATGTTATATGACAATCTTGCATAATCAGTTCACGCACAGCATCAAAATTTTCTTGAACAACAACCGATTTTGGACGACCTTCGCGAAATTCATCACTGAGCAAACCACGGCCATGATTGAATTCCGTATACCACTGATATACAGTGGTTTTCAATGGGGTTTCATCGCCAAATGTCAAATTAAGTTCATTGGTGCACTGTTGTTGAGATAATCCACGTCGAAAGTTGTAAACAAAATCTGGTGTGAAACACTCACACAACTTTCTCTTGCCAGTGCAAATTATGAACAATAGAACATTACAGATATTTATTTTTTAATTAGTAATAAAACATTACAAATAAACAAAAAACATAACCTTATTTTAATCATGAGTGAAAGACGCAAACTGAAAATCGACCTCAGTTTGGCTTAGAAATACGGAAAATCACTCTTTCACGCTAAACTAGGCTCTGTAGCGAAAAATGCTTTAAATAAAAGTTGTAGATCTTTTAATTTTCTATAAATTTGGTTTTATACAGTTTTGTCGTAAAATGAGTACTAAGGCCGAAATGTTACAAAAATCGATTTTTCACATGTTTTCGTGAGAAAAAAACAGAAAATTGCTAATTACTGCTAAACTAAGCGTTATACAAAAAAAATGTTTGAAATAAAAGTTGTAGAATTTTAAATTCTCTACAACTTTTATTATATAAATTTTTGCCCTAAATTGCATATTAAAGCCGTAATCTTAAAAAAACTATGTTTTTACGTAAAAACAGCCTCACCCAGAATTTCAGCAAACATGACGCCTACCCTATCTTGTAGAGAATAAAAAATTGAGTAAAATAGGCGATTTAAAAAAAAATCGTAGGACCAGTTTTTGAGAAAATCGCAAAAAAGTGAAAAATTACACGAATAAACTACTACTTCCGGTTGACCGATTTTGATGAAAATGTTCGTGTCGGGTCCGGTAGTGGTATGTAACTTAAGTTTCAAGTTCGTATGATGTTCCGTTCTTGAGATATTCTGTTCACACACACACACACACACACGCACGCACGCACGCACGCACGCACACACACACACACACACGCGCGCGCGCGCGCGCGCACACACACACACACACACACACACACACACACACAGACCAATCGCTAAAAACATGTGTTTTGGGTTCAGGGGGTCTGAAAACGTATAGATCCGGTGAAAACTGGATTTCTAAAAATCGACATGAAAACAATACTTTTCTTCCTATATATTCGTATAGGCAAGAGAAAGTAATAATTCCATGAAAATGTTCATGACTTAACTCCATTTTTTGACCGAGATAACAATTTCAAGTCACTACTAAACAACACAATAATGGACTATACGAGTGAAACAAGAGTGCAATCTATCAAAAAAAGTCGAACTTTACGATAATGATATTGGCTAACAGATTGCAGCACCAGTATTGTCCATTCCCGAAATATAAAAGGCAACTCTCGTATATCGCGGAACCTTTTGTAGATTAACTGTATGAATATAATTGTTTGTTCCGTAAACAGAAACGTTAGTTTCTTGAAAACGTGGGAAGACTATTCACAGTCTGAACGAAATCTAATATGCAGTATAATAAAATGCTGTGAAGTTGAAGCTAAACACAAATGCCTTTCCCTGCCTCTTAACAAAAGCCATGAGCAAGTGGCTAACTACTGTGATGTTTCTCTTTCCACAATTTGAAAAATAAAGAGGGAAATTAAAGACAAGAAGAAGATATTCTTCAACAGTTTTGTTGACACCTGGTAAAAAAAGGAAACTGTTCGGTAGGTACTAGTGAGACTGATAGTAAAGACACTGGTGACAGCAAAAGTAAAGAAGGCGATTCATTCGTAGAAAATTTTGTTCCAATGAAATAAGGTAGCTGGTAATTACAGTAAATCAAACATTTGTAGTCCTCGTGTAATTAAGCCACAGGCAATATTAAAGTTCACATTTATTTCTGATAAGGTTTATGAAGAAAACATTTTCTTGGAATAAACCACAGCTTACAAAAGGCATGTAGAAACTACATGGTAGTGAAATATACGAGTAGTGTCTCACTGTTGAGGTTGGCAGCACTGCAAAATTTTCACTTCCCTTCCTCACAGCCCATCCATACGCAAAAGGCAATCTCGTGACTTCAGTATCTATAGTTAAGATTTATTTTAATTTTTAATCCTGATAAATGAAAATGTGCTTCATCACTTAAGAACACAACAGCATCTCTTGGAACATTTTCCAGGATAGTAATAACAAGCAATTACAAGACGAAAAAAACTTTAAATAAACTAAAATGACATGTACAGATTACTAACCTGCTACAGATTTAAGAGCAGCTGTTATTTTTTCACGTGGATATCCTTTTCTAACCATTGCTGCGCAAGCACCAATAGCCCTTGCTCTCATATATAAGGTAGTTCGAGGAACACGATGTTTTGCAGCGGCTTTTACAAGGTTTTTACCTGATTTCATATCTTCTAAAGCAGCAGTCATCGCTTCTTCACTAAATTTAACAAGAGATTAGTTATTAACAATTTTAATATGTTAAACAATATAAAAAAAATCTGGTGTGAAACACTCACACGACTTTCTCTTGTCAATGCAAAAATTGACAATATAACCTAAGATTAGAAATAAACAAAAGAAACTAACCTCAATAAACATAACCTAATTTAAATCATGAGTGAAAGATGCAAAATGAAAATCAACCTCAGTTTGGCTTAAAAATACAGAAAATAACTATTTCACGCTAAACTAGGCTCTGTAGTGAAAAATGCTCTAAATAAAAGTTGTAGATCTTTTAATTTCAAATAAATTTGATTAAGTACACTTTTATCATTAAATGCACGCTAAGGCTGAAATCTTAAAAAAATCTATTTTTTGACGTTTTCGTGGGAAAAAACAGAAAATTGCTAATTATCGCTAAACTAAGCATTACAAAAAAAAAAATTTGAAGTAACAGTTTAGGATTTTCAAATCTCTACAACTTTTATTAAACACATTTTTGCACTGAAATACATATTAAAGCCGCAATCTTAAAAAAACCATTTTTTTACCAAGAATACAGGTTTTCTAAAATGAAAACTGAAACTGTACTGAAAATGTTCATCTCGAGTCCAGTAGTAGTATCTAACTTAAGTTCCAAGTTTCAAGTTTGTATGATGTTCCATTCTTTAAGATATTTTGTTCACATACACACACACACCAACCCCTAAAAACATGTTTTTTGGATTCAGTGAGTCTGAAAACATGTATATCTGGTGAAAACTCTATTTTGAAAAATCGACATGAAAACAATATTTTCCTTCCTATATATTCATATAGGCAAGAGAAAGTAATAACATTAAAGAGGGTGTTTAAATATTTGGGAAAATGAATCAGAATACACAATATTGGGTGATGATTTAAAACAATAACAACATAATAAACTACAGAAAACAGAACATCAATTTAATAGTCTTATCAAAATTATTTTAATTAATATTAAAATCACTGTAACAAGAATTCACGTAATCCATAAGAATTAATTTTGAAAATGCTTGGTTATTTGTAATCAGGAAAGTAAATCACTACCATTTTCACTGTAAAGTTATATTAATTGAAGACCTTGATGCCAATTAACCGATTAACTCCATTTTTTCAGCATTTTTAGGTTATGATGCATTCTTATAGTAAAAAAAATTGCTCTATCATTTGGTGCAACAAATGGTCAAATCCAACATATGTTTAGTTGGTATAAAAAGAAAGGAGTTGGATGCACATGTAAACGTGCATAGTTATAATTTTTGGCAAAATTTTTTTTATCTCCTGAAAAGTTTACATTTTTTGAGATAGCCGGTTGTTGCACCAAGGTCTTTAATTACTAAGCATCATAAATTTCGTTCATTGACATCACCATCATAGTTCTCCAAAATTTTGAGAATAGTAAAATATTATGGAAAGGAAAATTCAAAGCACAGAAAACTTGATGTTTAATTCAATAATTCATTAATATTCACCATGAAAACAAATTAATCCGTACCTGTACATTTTTTTACGATACTCTTTTCTTCGTTTTAATTTAAATTCTTCACAGGATGATTCTTCTTCAGACATTCCAGTATCCTGAAATGAAAGATAGAAAAATCTAATAATGTATAATAATTGTTATTACATAAAATAATTCTTATGTAATTGTTACTAAACAAGGTAGAGATACTTTCATAGCTCTCCCTTGGGTTAATCTATTTCAAGTCAAAAGAAAACATTTATTTGGTTATAAATAACAAAAAAAAAAAAAAAATCAGATTATTTTGGTAATATCCCTACCTATAAGAAGTTAAAAATAGCCATTCATTTTTTCCTATTATCCTTGGTTTTGTTTTACCAAATGCTCAAATGCAAGGGTTTATACAATCACAGATATCAGAAACTTTATTAATCCAATAAGCAAGCGGTAAAAACCTATTTGTTTAAAATACAAAGAGCTAAATTTTCATTTCAGCTCAAATGTTACCTAAAATAAAGTATTAAGGGAGAAAATTTAGAAAACCTTTTCCAACACTTTTTTTGTAATTTCAAAGATTTTTTATGGATAATTGTTTAAAGAACGAATAAAATTACAAGACACAATAAATAGTATACGAGGTTTGTTCAAAAAATAACGGGAATTTTCGTTTTTTGAAAAAAATATTTATTTATTCATCTACATTAATATTGTCGCCTTCAAAGTAGTCCCCTTCGCATGCAATACACTTGTGCCAACGCTTTTTCCAATCCTCGAAACACTTCTGAAACTCGATCTTTGTGATAGCTTTTAGCTCTTTCACCGATTCGCTTTTAATGTCATCTATGCTTGTAAAACGACGGCCTTTTAATGTTCTCTTTATTTTTGGAAATAGAAAAAAGTCACATGGAGCCATGTCTGGCGAATATGGAGGCTGGGGCATCGTTACAGTTTTGTTTTTGGCCAAAAATTCACGAACAAGCAATGAAGTGTGAGCAGGTGCATTATCGTGGTGCAAAAGCCATGAATTGTTTTGCCACAAATCCGGGCGTTTTTTTTAGATTGCTTCACGCAAACGGCGTTGAACTTGTAGGTAGTACTCCTTATTGATTGTTTGACCTTGTGGCAAGAATTCATGATGCACTATGCCATTAAAATCGAAGAACACAGTGAGCATAACCTTCACATTCGACCGCACTTGTCGAACCTTTTTCGGTCTTGGCGATCCAGAATGCCTCCACTGGGACGATTGAGCCTTAGTTTCGACATCGTATCCGTAAACCCATGTTTCGTCACCTGTTATAACACGTTTGAGTAGATCCGCATCGTTGTCGACTTCATTTAGTGACTCCTGAGCAACTTCCATTCGCCGCTGTTTTTGTTCGAAATTCAACAATTTTGGAACAAATTTTGCTGCCACACGTTTCATACCCAAAACATCCGAAAAAATTTCATGGCATGAGCCTATCGATATGCCAACATCATCACTGACTTCTCTGATTGTGATTTGGCGATCGTTCATAACCATTTCTTTCACTTTTTTCACGTTTTCATCGGTTGTTGATGTGCTTGAACGTCCGGGTCGTTCGTCATCTTCAACGTTTTCGCGGCCATCTTGGAAACGCTTATACCACTCGCAAATCCTTGTTTTACTCATAGCAGACTCACCATATGCCTTTGTTAACATTTCACACACTTTATTACACTTTATTTCATTTTTCACGCAAAATTTAATACAAATTCTTTGATCCATTTTTTTTTAACAAACAAAAATAGCCGTGCTCGAAAAACACGTCTAACCTTAGCGGCTTCCACTTAAGAACTAAGCAATGAACATTGTTGAAAATTTTATCGTACGTCAGGGGCATATGTACCAACATAATAAAAAAAAAAATTTTACAATCGGACTATCCAAACCCGCGAAATTTAAAAATTCCCGTTACTTTTTGAACACACCTCGTATAGTCATGTTTTTTTAACAATGCCCTGGGCACGGTCTGTGAGCAAGGTTCAGTAATATAGTTATTATCCAGAAAATATTTGAATTAAAGGCTAATAAATTATAAAAAATCAAGAGACTTATTTCAAAAATAAAATTATTAACTTCTTTACTTTAAAGTTTATAGATTATTAGATTTGCCTATAACAGGTAGGTTGGAGAGTTAAATTATTTGCCGATCTACTAATTCCAGAGCTACTAAAAATAGTTGTTTGTACCGTTGTAAAGTACAAATAGACAAACAATGGAAGTTATGGTAATTTCTAATTACTGTAAATTCCAGAAATTAAGGTAAAACCCATGAACTGGTGTATGGGAAAAAATCCCATTGTTAGAAGTACGTACATTAGCATGTAGTTAGATTAGCATAGTAGCTGTAAATATAGCCAACTGTTAATCATCTGATACAGGGTAGTGGTTCATTACTTTTTTTTTTTTTTTTTTGGTTTAACATTTGACTGTCTTGCAAATTGCTGCTAATGCAGACGGTGAAGGATGAAAGAAATTTTTGTAACGTATGAAAAAATGCCATGCCCGAGTGGGATTCGAACCCAAGACCGCGTGATGAGAGGCGAGCACGTTACCAACATCGCCAACGTGGCCGTCGAGTGGTTCATTAGATGGGTGTATTTCCCCCTCCATCTTTGAGGGCTTTTCTTCCACCTGCCTACTTAAAGCCAATCGTTGGGATGGTTCTCCTTCCTTTTTGCCCTCCAGGTTGCTTCAACGGTTGGGTGGGAGAGGGAGGCTTGTCATACACAGATTTCCTGGTTTCGGATGCAGGAGATTGAAACCAGTTCCACTTGGAATAGTTGTATAAGAAGAAAGAGGTAGTAATTACTTGAAGAAGTGATCAGAAGGACGAGGAGAAGAAGAAAATGGAGAAATATTTAGTTTGAGATAATGAGTAAAGTTTTATTTTGTGTGTATTACAGTTATGTTAAATTTGTTTCCAAGTAAAGTCGTGAGAGCAAAAGGTTGGCTACATTCTTTTTTTTTAATAAATAAATAGGGTAAGTTAAGGAAATAATTTTGTTCATAATTTATAGATTAAAGGTTTTGGTTCAATTCGAAGAAACATAATTTTATTTATCTATTTAATATCCTCATTCTCTACTGCTAGAGCTGGCGCCCAACATTTTTTTTTAATTAGTTTTTTAAAATCTGTAGAGAACATTTGCCCACCAGAGAAAAGTAGAGGAGTAAAAGACACTAGTCAGAATTATCTCCTTTGAGAGTAATGAATTGCATTATACAGCCAGACCCTGTGGTGTCAATTGCAGGGTGGAAAGTAGATGCTTTTCAGAGGGTCTGACATGCTGATAAGCATAATTTTCCGATCAGTGAGGAAGGTATGGTAACCCACCATACTTCTCGTTTTACTCAGTAAAGTCTCTACAGATTCAAACCAGCTTTTCGGCTGTTGACCTAAACAACACAGACATATACTTTGTATCATTGTAATTAATGCCACAGGCTGCCTCCCACCACCAGGGCTGGCAAACTGAGAAAACAAGGTGACAATGGTTAGTGTGGTACACTGAAAATCGGAGGTCTCTGGTTCAATTTTCAGCTAGGGTCTGGAAAATTATTACACGTTCAAACCCACTGTTCATGAACTCAAAGCACCAGTGACAAAGATGTCAAACGACTTTAAATAATCAAAAAACTAATTTGATCTACAATATTACAACAAACATTTTTACCTGTTTAACAGAAATTTCATCAGTCAAACTTTGTTTTAAATTGACTTTGTATGAATTTTCATTACTCTGATCATCAGCTACTTGAATATCAGGCGTTACATCTATGTCAATAGGTTCATTCGTTTTAACATTTAATGAACAATCTGCGTTTGCAATATTAACATTTTCGTTATTTGTAATACTATTACATTCAGTCTTATTAGTTTCTAAAATGTTATAATTATGTACAGGTACTTGAATACAATCCCATTTTGAATTTTCTGTTGTCACATTATTTTCACTTTTTCTGTTATTTTCTTTTATAGTAACTAAATTTCCACGATTCAATTCTTTATAAGATTTATTTTCTTTTTCCAAATTCTGATTACTTATTATTGTTTCTGATTCTTCCATTTCTGCTAAATGACTACTTACCTGTAAAAAAATTAAAATTGTAAATAAATATAACAATTTATTAAATACTTTAATGTGTTTTTCAGGCAAACATCGTCAAAATGTCTACTCTTCATCGTTCTGTACATTGAAATAATCCAGAGATTTTTTATAAATACAAACTTCTACACACTCCATTCAGGTGTCAAGCAGGGAGATAGACTGTCATTCTTTCATGTTGTTCATTCTTGTCTTGCATAAGGTAATTACCGAGATGGACCTTAAGGGAAATACATTTTACAAATCCACACAGGTCTGTGCTTATGCTGATGACATCGTAATAATAGCAAGATATATATACAGTTAAACATCTCTAAAGCGACCACCACAACTTTAAGAGTAAATTGGTCTTTTTGAGGGGTGGTTGCTTAGTAAGGGTTTATAGAAACATCGACAGTTTTTTTTTTTATTAAGTGTTGTAATTATGTTATGTGTAATCCGGTAAAAGGGCGCAAATTTAGCGGTTACAGAATTGAAATTAAATGTATGTACGAGTCCTGTATACAATTTTATATTTTTTACTTTCTCTTGCCTCAGTTCAGGTCCAGTATGACCTCAACACAACCTCAATCAAACTGGTTGCATCCGAATCAGTTTGTCCAACACCCGCTTGACCATTCACGTAATCATGGCAGACGAAACAGTCAAAGTAGTCTTTGTGCTGGAAGTTAAAAAGCAATCGCTCTTCAGGAGACAAACTACTCCTGTAGTTTGTGTCTTTTTTATAATTGTAGGACCAACAATCTCAAAAATAATAGTTGGAAACTTTATTTTGACAACTGATAAAAAAACTTAAATTTGTATTCATCACAGGGGAGTTCCTGGGCACATACATACGCTCCTCTTTTACGATTATTACTTATATACGGTGACATCCAACAGCTGTGTTGTTTTTTGTTTTCTTCTTTGACAGTAATAAAATAATGACTACATCTTATTTTATCACTTGATATTTTGCAAACTGCAGGTGGATTTGAAGAAAAGCTTCAACAGTCACATCGAGGTCACATCTCCTTGATGTGCAGACATGTACGACATAACTTATTTTTCGGAACTGTTGAGTCTCGTAATTTTCATCGCATCAAGGTTGTGTTTTACCGATGTGAGAGCGGCCTAACATTACTTTGAGTTCTCTATCATGTCAGTTTCAGCGAGTATGAAAACAACTGTATGGTTTAACAACCATAAACTGTTCAAAAACTTTTTAATTTTATTTGAGACCCACCAGGGTGGTCTAGAGGTAAAGTCGTTGCCAAAATCAGCTGTTTAACAGCTGATTTTCAGAAACGAAGGTTCCTGGTTAAAATCCTAGTAAAGGTAGTTACTTTTATACGGATTTGAATGCTAGACAGTTGTTACCGGTGTACTTTGATGGTTTGGGTTCAATTAACCATACTCTCTCAGGAATGGTCGGCCTGAGTCTGTACAAGACTACACCTCATGTACACATCATACATATCATCCTCATCTCATTGGGTCATGGGGTTGCTTATTGTTCTGAATTGCAACAGATAACGGATATAAACAGATTGCCACGTACACACATTAGGGATTAGAAAAAAAAGTTTTGTTTGATTCTTGTTTTGTGTATTTTTCATCTTTAGAACACTGTTATAATGCTGTACTATATTTTTGTTCATAATCTTTCTTAGTAAACACCTACAACCAGATGAAACTAGTACACTGAATCTTAAGTTTTTAGGGCATTCAAGTAAAAGGGATTGTATGAAAAGAGAGTCAGTTAATATAGTACTTAATTTCACTTGAGAAAATATAATGTATAAAAAAATTATTTAATAAAAATTGGCTTACTTCCATTAGTCCACATATCTTCAATGCCTCCGCAGCTTTTAGAACAGAACTAAACCGGTCAGCCTTCACACTTATCTCACCTCTATACACAAATTCGATAATGGATCTCACATCCTCACCACATATCCCACTGACAACAACAATTGTGTTACTAGCACCAGCAGTTGATAATATTTCCTAAAATAATATAAATAATATTTTATAATTAAGAAAATTAAAGTAAATTATTTATTAACTAGAAATTATTGAACAACATATTCCTTCAGCATAACATTAACTGAAAATATCAAAACTTTTATTCGCAGAAAAGAATAGTACTTCTGAATATCTGTATTGATCGTTATTAATGATCAAAACTAAATGTCTTTTATTTGAAGAATGAAAAATGCTCAATATTGGTTTTTCATAACTAATAATAATAATAATAATAAATGATACATACCAATGTTATATTTTTTATATGCACACATGGTACATTATGTATACACGACATAGTACTAATACAAATATAAAAATAGTCAATTCAAATAACTTATGATACAAAGGGCATTCAATGTAAATGATTAATGAGACATATTAAAGTAGAGAAAAAAACTATTGATTTAATGACAGTGAAACTGACACTACTTTTTAGCAATATTTCGGGCATTATCCCGAAATATTATGAATTACTAAGTTTGTGCAAGAATGATTTGTTTCTGTTACTTTTATCTCAACAATTTGGTTTAGAAGAAAAATAAGAAACCTTGTACCAATAACTTTCTTTAATTACAAAGAACTGCAGTATTAAAGTAATCCTGCACATCTATGCAGATTATCAGAAATAAAATTTTAATGGTGAATTCATACTGTACCGAATATTACCGCACTCATCACAATACACTATGAAAGTCTGTCCACTCTTTTTTTATAATCTAGGTTTGACAAGGTTATATGGAGGATTGTAATCTATTAAAACACTACCAATATCAGTACAAGCCTGAAAGTAAGTACATGAATAATTTATGTGTTTCTGGATACTTTAAAAAATATGTTTACCTGAAAATATGGACTACAAGCAGACAATAACATTTTATGACAGTTTATTTTTTCCCCTTCTGCATACAAAATTACATCGGCCATGGAACCTGTCTCTAATAACTGTGAAAATATATCCCCAACATGACTGTGGTAATTATCCCATTTCATGCTATAATGATGTGGAATTGTCATTTTGCAATACTAAAATAAAATTCACTTTGCAGAGTCCCTGTAAACAAACGAGATAACCTAAAAATATCCTTCGCCCAGTTCAACAAAGAGGTTAAATATTTACAAATTACTTATCAGTTAAAGCCTTATCATCCGACTTATGATGTCATGTAAATAGCCACATCTTTTGTTCATGATCTGCATGTTGGTTATTTTATCTTTCTAAATGAAAATAAAGTAATACTGGAGTGTATATTTATACGAAGTAGAAGGTAAAATGCAGTGATATATCAATCTGAATTGTATGTACTTCATTCAGCATTGTGTCACTTGTTTTATGACGTAATATTCTTGTGTCGATGTACGATGTATATTGTCTTCTGAAATGAATATTATTTCTAGTAAGATTAAATTACTAGGAGAGTATTGGTACGTCGTATTTTAATGGACTGTATTCAACAATTATTTTTAACTGAAAATGAAACTATTTTTGTTTAAGCAGGACATGGTGGTAATTATTTTTGAATTCCACTTATTCATATTAATGCCCATTCGACATTCATGTATTTAAAGTTTAGCGTGCAGGTTTTTCAGTACACAACGAAAACATGGGAATAAAATTTACTGCGACTGTTGTAGGCGTGTACAATACCACGGTAACTATATATTAATTATAAATAAATATAACTATTAATTATATTATTATTTTAGTTTCTGTGGTTTGCACTATTGAACTATACCGGTACTGCAGTAATGGCATTGCGCCGATGCTGCGTATACATCTACCTTAAAATTTCCGTCATTAACGAACATAATTTTTTTATTTTCTTGAACCTAACTGCCAGATATATAAATTATATTGAAATATGAGTACAAAGTATTGTTGTGATTCTAAATCAATTTATAGAAACACACTAAATCAGTTTTATATGCGAAATGTTGATTGATCCAACATTATATTGTACTTGAGTTCAATTTCGACCATGCTGAAAATTTAAATGATTATAAATTAGGGAAACCATATTATGCTTAACTTGACGTGTAAAGAAATGATGCTGTTTCTGATACTGCATTCAAACAAACGATTTTTTTTGTCGGTACACCATTCAATCTCCAATTTATTATGCACTTGAAATTCTACTTACAGTATTTTAATTTTTTAATGCAAAACATTAAGTAATTTATACATTGTTTCATATAACACTGCCCATCACAACATACATTGCTTGTACATAAACTTGCTATTAATCTCATGGTTTGTTTAGGTATATAAGAAACTAATCTCTTTGCCGACCCTCTTCCGTTTTGCCTTTTCATCTGTGTCAGTGAACAATCGAGTGTTCTTTGCCCGTTGGTTGTCAAAGGGTGTATTCTGTTTTGGATTTTACAAGTTAAATTGTTGTTAAAAGCAACTTATTTTGGGACTTATTAATATCCTAGTGTTATATTGTCTGTGAATATTTTGTTTGTCGTATGTCCATCCAGAATCTTAACACATTTGGTAAGTTGGTTACGCAAATTGCTGAATAAGTCTTGACGTTTTCTACAAAATGGCGTTTTAAGTTTGTAAATTACTAACCGCCGTTTATGTTATTATATTCTGTAATTTTATACGTGATTTGATTATTGTAGGGTGCTTTAGTGAGTTAAATTTTTGTGTATTTATTACGGTACTGTATTTAATTGTGTGATGGCTACTTCCGTAATCATTCAAGGCCACAGATTTTCACGCCCCTCGTATTATTATTTATCAGTAACGGAATAAAAATAACTAAAACTGTTTTTTAACTATTTGCTGTTAGTTTTATGTTTAGTACTTTGTACGCAAGCTCTCTTTAAGTGGCCTAAATTTTAATATGGCTTTCACATTTTCTCCATTTACAAAATATTTAGTAGTGGACAAAAGAGAAAACAAAAAGTTAATGGTTAGCATTTCTATGAAAATCGTTTTTGATGATTCATTCCGTATTTTGTTGGCTTGTTGTAAGAGCCATTAATTATAACTTTAATTCGTTACTTTTCTCCAGAAGTAGGCGTATACATTATTTAATGAATTAAATTAGTGTATTTGAGTGATTAATCAATCAGTTTTGTACAGTTCATAATTTTTTTTTTAAACCATTTACCCTAAATATTCGTAATAACTAATCATTATTAACTTTAAATGAAAAATACCTAGGCAAATAAATTAAAATTGAATTAATAAATACTGCTACCCTCTCATAAAAATGTATTTGTCCTATGTGAATCTGGTATTATATTTAGCCAAATGTGTATTTGTAAGCTTTATTTTTTGAATGGAGAGATTCATCATTATGGTCGTAAAATATTTTAAAAAACATTTAGTAGACATTCAGTAAAACTTATTTGGTGAAACCCTTGGAAGTAGGGTTTACGTACATGTATTTTCTTTTGTTCTGGATAGGCCTACCTTATTTAGTTTTTAGAAAACAATAAATTATAATGTTAAACATCAAATGTCAATTTTGGAGGTATCAGGTTTGATGGCCTGTTTGTTTGAAACTTGATTTCTTTCAGGCAGGTGAAAGTTTAATTTGCCAAGTTGAAACTTCAGGTGTTAAACCAGTAATAATATTCAGCAATTAGGTTCTATAAAATTTGTAAGATTTGTCACAATGATAATCCCGCCATTTAACTGTCAGGGGAACCTGCATGCAGAAATCTATAATAGAATTTTTTAATATGAAAATGTTAATTTCTTAACAAAAAAAACTGTATAAAATCCTTTGTAACATTATTCATTGCCTTGTTAACAAGGTGAACTTTTATAGATTACCATATAAGTGTATGTGATGTTTACCTTCACAGTGTTCTTCTGAATACTTTATTTGTAATACTGAAGGTTAAAATTTTAATTCCTTGTGAATACTATTTATTAAATGTTAGCTACTGTATTTTCGACCATTCAACTAAAACAGTAATACATATTTCTTTATTCCACCTAAATTTTATCCGCAGGTAAATGTGGCCAAATTTATATGTAAAAGAGAATTTATTTTTTATGTGTTCATAAATTATTTTTGGTTGCTGATTTGTCAGATTATATTTTGAACATTATATTTGAGTATTTTTGGTAATTTATAAAGAGTAAGAATAAATTTTAAGTTAGTTTTGGTGTAGTAGCAATTTGGTGTTCTACACTAGGAAACTAACTTGTTAGATTCCTGATCTTGTCGGCCATTTTTTTCAATTCCATCTATCACTCATGTGAAATAGTATTATTGTGCAAAACACATTAATTTAATTTATTAATTTTAAAACTTTTTAAAATAAATATTGTCACTGCATATTTAAAGTCTTATTTTCATATATTAAAAACCTCAGTTATAAATTATGCAAATGTTGTCATTAGATGTTATGTTATTATTTTATGTAAGTTATTTATTCACATTTATGAGAAGTAAACTATAGTTCTAAATTTGAAATTGTTTATTAACTGAATGTTAACTAACTCTTAACATTGTAAGAAATAAAAGGATTTTTTACCATTAAAAATTTAAAGGCTTCCCTTATTACATTGTTATAAATGTTTCTTTTGAAGGATTTATTTACTGATCTTGAAAATGAGATGGTTAATACATTATCTATTGCACATAATTTTGCTATTTCCAGAAATAACCTTAGATATTTGTATTTTTATGTGCATTTCCCTTGGCCAAATGTTTAATTTTTTATTTTAAAAACGTAGTTTATGTACTTAAAATTAGTTTTTGTTCTTTGTCTACTTGCAACAAAAGTACTATAAACCTTTGTTCACGTTATGTACAACTCCTGATTGTTTATTAGAATTTTATATCAATTTTTAATATTATTTATATGCAGGGTTGATGATCTATTCTGAAATAAATATTGCTACAGCAGATTTAAAAGAAATATTATTTTTCATCTATTTAAAATCACAATAATTATGCACAAGTAGCTCCATAATTAATTTTTATGCTTTTTATATTTTTTTTGGAGCTTGAGTTTCTATTCTTTACGTTTTTTCATTAATTCTAAAAATATTTTATTCATTGCTTTTTATTTATTTTTTCCTCAAAAAATTTTTATGATCTTTATTTTTTTTAAATTATATTTGTATAGTGTCATTTATTTGGTCCTTTTCTGTTGATTTTAACCATCTTTGTTACTTTGTGTTCTTTTGTCTTTCCAAACATTTTTTATCAATCTTTCTTGATTCATCCATACCGGTGTTAGTCAATACTAATTTATTCCCAGCAAAGAGGAAGCTGAAAATAGAATTTTCACTGTTCCTTTATTCTTAAAACAAATATCCTTATAAAGTTCTAAATTTGTTGTGTATGAATTTAAATAAAAATTTAATTATTAAAAAATGGAAATAAGATGATTATACAACAAATCAAAGAAAAGAAAATAGAAATTTATACTTTTAGAAAATAAATAAATTATAAATATATAATTTTTTATACAACCAGTGTCAATGTATTCTTTTCTTTCATTTATTTTGAAGCGGAGGATAATTTTAATATAATTACTCCTCTTTATGGCCTTCTGTTATTATTTTATATTATAGCATCTTTGTTTTTGACAATTTTCTTTCTTTTACATGAGGAAACATCTATTGTACTCTTATCTACAGTTCAGCCATCCTTAGTTTGCTCCTATTTTCAACAAACCAAAGCCAGCTACTACAGGGTGCACGCTAGAGTCCACCATTTTATTGATGTTGTATTCCAATGAAGTTAACTTTATTTTAAATTATAAGTACTTAAAACATCATTCATGATATGATGTAGGCCTAACAATGTTATTTATAAAAATACTTTTAAAGTATTTTGTATTTACATACTTTTGAAAGTATTTTGTTACTTTTTAATCAACGTGTACACATTTTTATATAATGCGCATGCTCAGTGATGTCATTATTTGTTTACAGTAGGAGCAAACTAAGAAAGGCTGGACTTTACAAAAATGGAACATGTGTAATGTTACCATTGTAGTTACTTGATGAGAAACATTGATATTATTCCTACCTGTATAATTCTCTAAATTATATCTGAATTGCACTGATTCTGTTTTATTTTCTTCTTATAATATTTTATAGCTTTTTATTTCATATAGTGTAAATAATTCCCTTTTTATATCTTAATTGTGATAGTTTTGAATCCATTTTATATTTTATTTTAAATACAATGGAAATGTTTTTAAAATAGTCTCAAACTTTTAATCCAATATTCCAGTTTTTATTGTTATTTCTAATCATATAAATTATATATATTTATATTTGCATCTCTTTGTCTTGCCACTTAATCTGTTCATAACCTATGTTATATTTAATACGATAGTTTTTACTACTCTATCTGTTTTGCCCATCCTTTTTTAAACAGTGTTTTCTAGTTACTATGGTGTTTTTTAATATTACAACATTCAAGTTTATCAAACTTTTTTTTTATTTTTAGGAAACATTCCATAGGTGTTTTTTTTTTCAATACTTACTATACAAACTAAATAAACTCTAAAATTGAATTACCTTGAAAACGGCTCATTTCACCAGATGTCCATAGAATCTCAGTATTTTTCTTATTTTGTTTTTATATCCATTTATTTTAAATTAAAAGGGGGTGATTCTTTGCCCAATATTTTCCATCTGTATTTACAGTTTCAATTATTAAGACCTGTTATTCTTCTTTTTGCTTTTTCTAATTCTTCTCTTCCAACTTTTATGTTACATTTTTAAGTTATTGCCGCATTTAATGATTCTGGCAATACGATTGTTTTATAGTGTCTGATTTTTGTATGCAAACTTTATATTACTAAAATTAATTTTAATGTACAAATAATTTCAATTTGTATTAACCTTTTTTATCTGCTTTGATATTAGTTTTTATCTATGATCTCATTTAAATGAACTTTTCAATGTTTTGTTGGATTAAAAATTGTCACAGTACATAAAACAATGTAAAATTTTAATTTTATTTAAATCGTAATTTATTAAAATCTTAATAGTTATATATCTTCAGTCACTTGTATAAAACTAAAAAATTTTTAACTTCTGTTATTAATATTAAATTTTTTTTTAATACAAAAAAATTATATAATAATATAAAAACCCACCAAATACACTAAAGACAAGTCTCTCCTGATTAAAAAAGGCAACAGATCCCTTCAGATACCATGTATCTGTCTTGTTTTGCAATAATAAAACATCAGTGCATGGACACTTCTGTCAGATTGTCATGACAATACACAGGAAAATATATAACAAAATTACAAAAAAGTTTTATATGAATGACTGAAGTCACAACAAATTGAAAATTTTAAAATTTTTGCCATGGTTATTAGTTTAATCTGGTTTTAAAGGAGAAATGAATTTTTTCCAAGTAGTCATTTAATTGAAATGTATAATAAAAGATAATTATGAAAGCTTAATTAATAATTATGAAATTGGCTTTAATTTAATTGCTTAATGAACAGTCTACTAATGGCATTGACTTTTTTGACAAGTGTTTCACATTTACATGTCTTGGATATAGTTAAAACAATGATTTTTTTATCGTAATATGATTGTACAAACAATACAATTTGATATGAATATTACATAATATAAAATGATAATATTATATTCATAGAAAATAAACGGAAACCTAAATGTGAAATATGTTACGTACATAACAACTGCTGTAAAGTATTAATTTATTTTTTCATTTGTTTACAGACCCCTTTGCAGATGCAATCAAGGGTTCAGAAGATGATGTACAGGACGGTTTAGTGCACATAAGAATACAGCAACGGAATGGTCGTAAGACCTTAACCACTGTACAAGGCCTTTCTTCTGAGTATGACCTGAAAAAAATTGTCCGAGCATGTAAAAAGGTACGTAACATGTGTTCAATTATGTCTATATAGTAAATTTTATTCATGATGGCTGTAACCATTTGAAAATTAAATTAAATATTATAGTAGTATTGCTTCGCATAAATTTTGTGAAATTCTGTTGTATACGTTTAAAGTGTTGGATTGGAATTTTACAGCAGATTGAATGTGCTTTTGCGCAAAAAGTAATTTTGATTAGTTATTCTCTTTATAATGCGAGAGCTTTTTAATAGTTATTGTTTACCAGAATCCGTAAATAATTGCAGAATTTTGGAGTAGTTTGATTGTACAGGCTGATTCTAAACTTAATTCTTGCATTTATAAATATTACAGTGTAATTCCAATTATCGAGGCTAATAGGTGTTCGATCTTGTCCTGATAGGCAGAAATTTGTATAATAATTTAATATAACTTATTTGCTATGGTTATTAGCAATACCATGGGACTATGGTACGATACATTGTGTGTTTAATGTATAATATTTCCTGACCTTAGCCAGGGATCAAACTTGGGATCTGTTTTGCATTGTACAGCGAAGTCTAGTACTCTAACCACTGGGCCACTAACATTTTTATTGTAAGAATATAGAATAGTTTAATGACATCTTAATATACTTCCCATCCATTTTAAGGCAACATCTATAGATACAAATAAATTACTGGCTGTAGGTATTTTTTATTCAACAGAAGCAATGTCGTCTTTTCAGTTTGCTCATCTTTTGTGCTTAAAATAATCTGAAATCTGAAATTCAAGGTACTTTCTTAGGTGGTATCCATTCGTTCATGTTGTTTTTTTATGTAAACTATCTAGAAATTTTCCTTTAAAAACCAGCTACTATAGTCGTTTGCATGTTCAGTTGACGCAATGGATCTTATGAGAATCGTCAGTGCTATTAGCGATACTAAAAACATCAATACTAAAGGCATCTGGATGCAAATAAATACATTTTTTAAACCTCTATAGAACACGTGTTTTTTAAGGTAGAACTACAATTCAAGTTTTACTTAACAGGAGAAAAATGATGTATTATATAGAATGTTTAATGAATTGTAAAAAATTCAAAAACTGTAAAAACAGTTTCTTCTACTGCCCGCTCCTAAGCTTTGTGCAGCTGAGAGGAATGCATTACGTCACTACTACTGTGAGAGATTGCGTTAGTAGTAGTAACATTTTACTAGTACTATGTTTGTAGTAGTTGGGGGTACTATCCAAACTACATATATTTGGTGTCGCCCTCTACAGCGAATAGCCGGCCATTCACACAGATACCTACTGGCGGGTTTGGAACGCCACGTACCAAGAACGCGTACAAGAGTGTGTGTTAAGAGGAGAGACGCATCAGATACTTGGATCGAGACACTTGGCGCGCGGGTTTAGCATGTGACAAGACCAACTAATTTGAGGTCTAGAACATGCCGTTCTTATTTCATCCAGTTGTAAAATTGCATCCAAACTGTTCATTAACTTTTGTTATATTCTTTCTCCTAAATTTTTAGTTAATATTTTTTTGTATTTTTTAAATTTTTAGTATTCTTTAGTTTTTTGTTGTTACGTATTGATACACGATATTATTATATTATACACGAAAAATTGATGCACGATATTGGAGTAAGGAGTTCATGATGGAATTTATAGAATTCTATAAGTGTCATCCAAGTTTATGGAAAGTTAGAAGTAGTGAGTATACGAACCGCAATTTAAAATTGAAAGCTCATGAAGAAATGATTGAGCTGTGTAAAAAAATCTACGATAAGGCTGATAAGAAGTTTATTGTGAAAAAAATTCAAGTGATACGTGGCTGTTTCCGAAAGGAATTTAAAAAAGTAGAGCAGTCAAAACGGAGTGGAGCCTCAGGATTATCTTCCCATAATTTGATTAAAAGGTTAACGTGTGTATACTCCCGTTTTTGTAACCAAAGTTTTTCCGTTTACGTTTCCGTTTCTTAGGCTTGTCATCAGCAAAAAGAAGTAACTGCTAAAGCCAAAGCTTTTTTCTTTTCAAGGCTTATTAAACTCATATTTCACAATTTTAATAAATGTTAAACAAATAACTTAAACTAAGCACATGTATAACAAAAAAAAACAATTTAAATAACCAAGTCTTCTATAAAGTATAACCAATAATAATAAAATATTAAAACAATATGAACTGAAACAGATTTATCACACTCCAAACATTTAGTATTTCTAACCAGATGAAATACTTACTCGCGTACTTGGAATGTACTAAATTCAATTTATCTCTCCCATAAACGAACGCGCAAGTATTTGCCGTTCCTGGAGTGTGAGTCTAGCACGTGTAAATGCAACTTACATTAGTGGGCAACACACAGTAAGTATGCGGCATTCCAAACACGCCAGCAAGTACGTGGCATTCCAAACCCGCCAGAAAGTATCTGTGTAAATGGCCGGCTAATAGTCAAAACAACACCCACTTATGTCACCCCACTAGGCAGCGTACTGCCTAGGGAATACCAATGAGATGATAAGTACAGTGTTACGACGTAGCAGCAGTCTGGTACTTCGTCTCTCCCCTTCATCCCGCAGCTGTACAAAGCTCAGATTCATACAGTATTAGGGGGTTTTAAAATGAATATCTTATCTACTTAACTACAGACATACTAATGCCTTCTCCACATTCCCTCGCCACACTTTTTAAATACTGCGTGATAAATGTAAACAAATGCCGTAATCGGTTATTATAAATCTAAAAAATCTTTCCCAGTACAGATATCGGAAAAAATATTTCACATTTGTAATTCGCATATGAAGTTTAGTATTATAAACTTATAGTGTTAATTGTTAATAGTCACATAGACTACTCTACATTGTAAATATTTGTTATGGATGGGGTGCGGAGGAAGGGAATGTTATTGGTTATGATGGCATTGATTAATCTACAAAGCTGATGTTTGTGTATGTGCTAGTAGCAGTCAGAGCCCCATACAAAATACACTGTCCTATACTGCTCCATTGTGTCAACTGAACGTGCAAACGACTTTAGCTTATATCCTTTCTCTTCATGATTTTATAAATTTCTTTTTGTTCAAAAAGTAAATTTTTTGTCCTGTTATTAATCCAGTTCAAATCCTTTTCTTGTTTGCAATTCACATAGCTGGAGGGATTCGATTGTTACTAGTATATTACCAAGACCAGAATATTTTAAGTGTCATTTATTTATTTTTTTAGGTATCTTTGTTGTTTGAAGGTATATTAAAAAAAATATAGTATATATTAGTACATGTAATGGTTTTTGTTTGTTTACATTTTACATTGGTAGGTTGAAAATATTTAGTTAATTTTATTATAGGTTATCATTCCTTTTTGACATTGCGATTGGTACCGTAGATTTTGTGTCAATTAGTGCGCAGTAGTGTTATTTACGTAGGTATCCATTATTAGATAAGATTTGAATTATTTATGAAAATTTTGTCACTATTACTAATTTATTCAGATTTAACAATCATATTTAAATAACTACTAGTAGATGTTTAAAGTATTTTGTTCTTTAAATTTTACATTATATAGTAAGTCATTTGTTGTGATTAACCTAAGGTTTACTTTATTTTTTAACGTGGATTTTCAAAAAAATTTCCTAGCTTTAAGGGGAATCTTAATGGAAAAATGAAAAAAGGTAATCAAATTTTAACGGGTATACAGTTTGTTAACCAGCGATATCAAAATCATATTTCTATGACAAACAAAACCTTTGAAATGAAAAACAGCTTACTGACTACAATCATTGATTTACGGATTAGGAAACATTTCTTTAAACACCATGTTTGGAGTGTAGCATTATACGGGAGTGAAACGTGGGTGATAGGGGCTGTAGAAAGAAAGAGGATGGAAGCTTTTAAAATAAGCTGTTATAGGAAAATGTTAAAGATCAGATGGGTGGACAAGATAAGTAATTTAGAGGTTCTTGGACGAGTGGATGAAAAAAAAAGTTTGTGGAACCATCTTACCAATAGGCTAGTGGGGCATATCTTGAGACATCCAGGTATTGATCTATCAATAATGGAGGGTAATATTGAGGGAGTGAATTGTAGAGGGAGGCAAAGGTTAAAGTAATATATGAAGAAAATTACAAAAGATGTAGGGTGTAACAGGTATATAGATATGAAATGACTTGTGCAAGATAGAACAACTTTGAGAACTGCATCAAACCAGTCAAGAGACAGGTATGTAGTTATGAAACAACTTGCGCAAGATAGAATAACTTTGAGAACTGCGCCAAACCAGTTGAGAGACTGATGACTAAAAAAAAATGTCTTGTAATTTTGTTTGTAAACAAATCCGTCCATTAAGTACTTAATCGGTTTTTTGAAAATTACATTGACATTTTTTATGTTCAATTTGTTATATTCTAGAATTTTTAGCATTGAGAATTTGTATTGTTGCCAAATTTTTAGGATATGTTGAACATGTTGAGTACTAGTTCTTTATGAAGGAAATTACAGTTTATGCTTAACGTTTTAAGAAAAAATTGGATTTTAAATACTTAAAAATTTAATGTATAATTTTTACTTTCTCTTGCCTATATGAATATGTAGGAAGGAAAGTATTGTTTTCATGTCGATTTTTCGAAATCGAGTTTTCACCGGATCTATACGTTTTCAGACCCCCTGAACCCAAAAAACATGTTTTTAGCGATTGGTCTGTGTGTGTGTATACAAAATATCTCAAGAACGGAACATCGTACGAACTTGAAACATGAAACTTAAGTTACATACCACTACCGGACCCGACACGAACATTTTCATCAAAATCGGTCAACCGGAAGTGGGAGTTTATTCGTATAATTTTTCACTTTTTTGCAATTTTCTCAAAAACTGGTCCTACGATTTTTTTTTAAATCGCCTGGTTTACTCAATTTTTTATTCTCTACAAGATAGGGTAGGCGTCATGTTTGCTGAAATTCTTGGTGAGGCTGTTTTCACATAAAAACATAGTTTTTTTAAGATTACGGCTTTAATATGCATTTTAGCGCACAAATTTATATAATAAAAGTTGTAGAAAATGTAAAATTCTACAACTTTTATTTCAAACATTTTTTTGTATAACGCTTAGTTTAGCGGTAATTAGCGATTTTCTATTTTTTTCTCACGAAAACGTGTGAAAAATCGATTTTTTAAGATTTCGGCCTTAGAATGCATTTTACGACAAAAGTGTGTATAATAAAATTTGTAGAAAATTAAAAGATCTACAACTTTTTTTTATAGCTTTTTTTGTACAGTGCCTAGTTTAGCGTGTAGGAGCGATTTTCCGTATTTTTAAGCCAAACTGAGGTAGATTTTAATTTTGCGTATTTCACTAATGTTTTTTGTGGTTAGTTTTTTGTTTATTTCTAATATTTTATTACTAATGTTAGGTTTATTGTTAATTATTTGCATTGGCAAGAGAAAGTTGTGTGAGTGTTTCACACCAGATTTTTCTTAATGTGATTTTGTTGTTGTTTAGGTCATCAGCCGAAAGGCTGGTTTGAACCTGTAGAGGTTTTACTAAGTAAAACGAGGAGTGAGGTGGTTTACAATTGCCTTCCTCACTGAATGGAAAAGTACACTTATCAGCATGCCGGGCCCTCTGAAAAGCACATATTTTCCACTCTGCAAATAACACCTTCACTTCATTCACCACGGTCTGGCTGTATAATGAAATTCATTACTTTCAGAGGAGATAACTCTGATTGGTGTCTTTTACACCTCTACCTCTTCTGTTCTTAAATGATTCAGTCATTTAATTGGCTGACCATGTGACAAGAAACAGAACTATTTATTTTAGCCCTGCAACTAACAGATTGAGTGTAAATAATTTGACACTCCACCTGTCTGTTATGGGCAGCATATGTGATTTTATTCAAATCAATAAATTTTCATGTCAGAAACTAAAAAAAATTACAAAACAAAATTGAAGTGCTGTTTTTAAAGGATTTAAGAAATGTGTAAAAGTTAATATTGATTTGAAAGTCATTCATAGACTCGCCTGTAAGATTCAGTTTGAAGGATTAATCTGTTTCGTGTTAAGTGCTAATAAAAATTTTGCTACTTAAATAGATTTTTCATACTCAGCTACTATCTAATTCAATGGTAGTTTTAATTTTTAATAGAATCGTTTTGTGATTTGTTCATGAATTTAAGTAAAATATGCTTGTTGTTTTTTTTTGCTGAATTGCAAACCGTTTTATATTACACCGCATGATTTAATTGTTTTATTAGTTTTGATTATCTATCGTGTACGTTTTTTTATTTATTGAAGCTTTTATGTATCAGAATAATACCATTGTTCAATCAAGAACTAGTGTAATCTGAAAGTGGAATTGAATTATACGAGGCGTATTTTTAAAGTAAGTACCGTTTGAAAATAAAAAAATGAATAAAAGGAAATTTGCAAAAACTAATTTTATTTTCGGAATCTACATACTTTTATCTATTTTTCTACATAGTTTCCAAGTTTTTGTAAACCCTTATCATATCGCACAACTAAATTTTGGAAATCTTCTTCATAAAAACTTGCCGCCTGCTGTGATAACCAAGAATTCACGGCCGTTTTCAAATCGTCGTCATCGTCATAACGGTTGCCGCCCAAGTGATGTTTCAGATGACGAATTTCCCGACGTTTCGAGGTCTGTGATTTGCAAAATTGTTAATGAAAAATTAAACTTTAAGAAACTGTGCTCGCGTTGGGTCCCTAAACCCCTGACGGAGGAGCACAAACACAAAAGACTCGAGAGTTCCTTGAATTTTCTGACACGTTATGACGAAAATGGTGACGACATCCTGAGTCGGATCGTAACTGGAGACGAAACGTGGATTTCGCATTTCACTCCCGAATCGAAACAACAAAGCATGGAATGGAGACACACGCACTCTCCCGTAAAGGTCAAAGCCTAACAGACTTTCTCACAGCGCAAGATCATGGCGTCCGTGTTTTGGGATAGGCATGGTGTTTTGCTGGTCGACTTTGTGGAACGAGGAACGACAATAAATGCAGAAGCCTACTGCCAAATCCTGAGGAAGCTGCGCAGAGCAATTCAAAACAAGAGACGTGGCATGCTCACAAAAGGAATTTTGTTTCTGCACGATAATGCAAGCCCTCACACTGCCGCTCAGACCCGAGCTGCATTGGACTCTTTTGGCTGGGAAGTTTTGGACCACCCACCCTACAACCCTGACCTTGCGCCGAGCAACTTTCATCTCTTCCGTCATCTGAAACATCACTTGGGCGGCAGCCGTTATGACGATGACGACGATTTGAAAACGGCCGTGAATTCTTGGTTATCACAGCAGGCGGCAAGTTTTATGAAGAAGGTTTCCAAAATTTAGTTGTGCGATATGATAAGTGTTTACAAAAACTTGGAAACTATGTAGAAAAATGGATAAAAGTATGTAGATTCCGAAAATAAAATTAGTTTTTGCAAATTTCCTTTTATTTTTTTTTAATTTTCAAACGGTACTTACTTTAAAAATACGCCTCGTATTATTTTTTTTCTTACTCGAAACATTCCTTGTGTGCAAAATTTATATTAAAATATTTGTGATTGAACCAGCAACAGACCATTTCTTGTATAGTCCAGCCTCTCTTAGTTTGCTCCTAATGTAAACAAATAATGACGTCACTGAGCATGCGCATTATATCAAAATGTGTACACGCTGATTAAAAAGTAACAACAAAATACTTTCAAAAGTATTTAAATAGAAAATACTTTTAAAAGTATTTTTCTAAATGAAATTGTTAGGCCTACATTATATCATGACTGATGTTTTTAGTACTTTAAGTACTTATAATTTAAAAAAATAGTTAACTTAATAGGAATATGACATCCGTAAAGTCGCACAATCTAGTGTGCACCCTGTAGTAGGTGGCTTTTGTTTGTTGACAGTAGGAGCAAACTAAGAACGGCTGAACTGTAGATCGATATTTTTATTTACATATGATTATATATTATCTATGTATTGCTATTCGTGTAAACTCTGAATTACAGTTGGCCTTTGTACTTGGGGAAAAACGATGGAAGAATTGTAATCTTTAATAGATAAGCTATCATTAAAATATTTAGTATGAACCTGTCTGCAAACATGACTACTTGTAACTTGCAAGCAAAAACACTTAAGTGTTTGTGTAAGTTAATGCACTCGAGGAGTCAATAATACATTAATGTTATGTTCATGGTATAAACCTGATTAACACATTCAGTGCAGCTGACGCATTTATGCTGTTAATCGAACACTACAAAGTGACTGATGAACGCAAAAATGTGCGGCAAGTCTATAAATGTTTTATTATCTCATGTTTCTACTTTCAGTTAGGGTGAATAGTATTTCTATTATCGTGCAGTCCTAGAAAACTGTTCATTTTATGCTTGTATGCGATCAGTTCTTGAACAAACGTCACGGGTTTTTTAATGGAATTTTAAAAACCATTGTATTTACAACATAGTTTAAAGTTTTCTGTGCAGTTTTATTTGTTACTTATAGATTATTAGTTTTAAATAAAATATTTTTTTATATCATTTCATCTACATTCTTATAATCACTTCAGAAAACTTGATCATTTACACGATTTTTATATGCTTTCCAGTCGTAGTGAGAATATTATATAAATTTATTTTATGACATTACTTGTGTTAAAATAATTACTCAGTTATGCAAAATTAATTGTAATAAATATTAAGTATTGCAAAAAAAATTTAAGTTTTGTATACAAATACAGTCGAACTTCGATACAATGAAAACCTTGATTATACAAATTTTTTACTGTACCGTGACATAGTTAAACTATATGTAAATTTACCTCGATTTAACGAGTAAGTACCTTGATATAACAAAATAATGTTATGCAGTAAGTACGAAGTGACACGCTGTATTATGATTTCTTTGTGAGTTTTAAGGAAGATTCTTTTGATTTCTGTACCTAAATTGTACCTTTTAACTGGCACAAAGCATTCTTAACTCCATAAAAGAATGAAAGGTTATTTTTATTCAATTCTTTCATGGGGTATTTCTTACTTTATAACCAATAACAACAAAAAAGATTAAAAGAGATGTTCAACAGATACTGTCCCTATCATCCTTTACCAAATGAAGTAGCTGTATTTCCCAGAAATTCATTTACTAATGCAGAGGCCTAAAACTACTGCATCTGTATTTGCAACCGTAATTACTTTAAACATGATATATAAAAAAGTTAATTTACTAGTTAAGACGCGTCTATTAAGAAAATTAACTGTATTTAATTCATCATACAACTTGAAGAAAAATTTGTTTATAAAAATTAGCTTGGAAATTTTTGTTACTTTGATATAACGAATACCTCAATTTAATGAATTTTTTCCCAGGATTCTCGATTTCGTTATCGAAGTTCGACTGTATAATGTTGTCTAGCCAGTTAAACATTGAAGTATTGCTCAATTAAGGTGAATGTCCTTGTGTGTACCGGACCGCATTGAATGTGTTAAAGAAATGCTCTGTTTTGTTCAAAGTAATAAACTCATCCATTTAAAAATTCAATTCAGTTTTTTTAGATATCTGATATTCTAATAGAATCAATTGAAATTTGATGAAAGACAGCATTAGACTGAATTAAAATTTTGAATGTCAAAGACGTAAGTTCTTAAATACGAGGGTAGGCTGATAAGTAATGCACACATGCTTGTAGAAGACGAACAAAAAGAAATAGCAAGATGGGGTAAATAACAAATTAAAGTACAAATCTTAACCTACCAAATTATCTATTTATTTTTCAATATAGTCACCGTTAAGCATTACACATTTCTCCCAACGTTTAACAAGTTTTTTCATTCCGTCACTGAAAAATTCTTCCGACTTTCCTCGAACCCAGGACGCAATAGCTGCCTTCACCTCATTGTCCGAGCTGTAATGATTACCCTTAAGGTCTCTCTTCAGTAGAGGAAAAAAATAAAAATCGCAAGGCGCAAGGTCGGGAGAATACGGAGGGTGTAAAATTGGTTGAAACTTCAGGTTTCTCAGAGCCTCTCCAGTTGCACGCGAAGTGTGTGGACGAGCATTGTCGTGTTGCAAAATTATTGGCGCCAGGTTGCCTCTAACACGACAAACTCGACGTCGGAGGTGTTTCAGAGTCTGTATATACTGAGCAGAATTTACCGTTGCCCCTCGTTCCAGATAATCAGTCACATAAACTCGGCGAGCATCCCAAAACACAGTCAAAAGAATTTTTTTTGCGGACGGTTGTGTTTTGAACTTTTTCACAACAGGAGAATGTGGATGACGATATTCAGCGCTCTGCCTTTTTTCTTCGGGATCGTAATGATGAACCCATGACTCGTCCCCCGTCACAATATTCAAAAGAAAGTCGTCTCCTTCGTCACGGTAGCGCTTCAAAAGTTGTTCAATTCGCGTTGTTTAATTCTCGTTGACATAGCACCAGAACACGACGCCATACTTCCACTACTCAAAACAAACTGAATGAAAGCAACGCCTTCAAACTGCGCAGACTTGTAGAGGAGAAATAGTACTTCCACATGCCACCAGGCGCGCTACTGAAGTTTATTTAGTTGTCTTCTACAAGCATGTGTGCATTACTTATCAGCCTACCCTCGTAGTTAGTTACGAATTATTATCTGGGTGAATTTACAAAGAAAAGACCTCATTGTTTTGGTTTTTTGTTGTATTTAAATTCAAGTGTTCTGTCTGTTCAATGACTTGTAATTTTAGTTCAGCAAAATTTTTGAAGTGATTGCCAGAATTGACTTTTCAAATCTTAAACATACATAAAATACACACTATGTTGGTTGAAATCTTGTAGTTTTTAGTTTTATTTATGTTATAATTTTGATGAAGGTTTAAAATTAGCTATTGTTCAAACCTTAAATAGTGGCTAAAAATATGACCACATTAAAATGTGCCTGAATGTTCACGTTTCAATAGAAATATTACAATCTCTTAAAAGTTTTCCATTTAGCGTTAATGAGTAAATGGGCAAAGAAAACAAGTTATAGGCAATAAAGGGTTAAAATCTGTTACTCGATAAAAGATATTCTCAAAAATCACAAAACATTAGGATTCCTAATTAAATTATTTTTCCAAAAGTTAGTTTATTGACTTTTGAGCTTTCTGAAATGACAGATTCAATCAAGTTAGTTGTAAACTTAATTACACTAAAAAAAGTGAAACATAATTTTTTCTTTAAAATACAGGGCGTTTCTATGATACTAAACTGGCTGTACTCTTTCAGATTCTACTTGTAAAAATAAACAAAATATAACCTTAGGAAAAATGGCAATTTATCCTTCGTTGTCTTCCTGTCTACCATTTTGTTAGTTTTATATAAAAATTTATATCTCAAGATTATACAGCGTAATCACTTCAATATTTGGGAAGATTCTTGGTAATAATGTTCTAAAACCTGCGAAAAATCATAACTGAAATTATTTTATAAATTTCAAATTGTGACCGTGTTTATTTGTAATCCGGTATAATTGCCTCGATAATTATTAGTTTCATCAAAGTATACGTAAAATTACAAAAGCAATTTTCTGCCACAAATCTGCTATTTGTTAATCAATTTAAAAAAATTAAATGTCATAGGGGACTAATTTAAGAGCAAAGATGTTGTATTGACTGTTCAATTAGTGTTGTGTCTGTCAAAATATTCAGTGATCTGGAATTTTGAGTAAAAACTTAGTTCGATTTGTTCTTGATAATTAAATCTTGCATTAATGTATCTGATGTTAACGTGCAGAATGTGTGGAATAAAGTTCAATATTACGCCAATGATATGAATGCTTGAAATTCTAGTTAAAAACCGCTGTGATTTTTGAAGTAATAAAGAAAGGAAAAATAGTATAGCCTAGTTGTCATAATCTCTTTAAAATCTTACAGTTAATGTATTTGGTTTTTCTTTTTTCAGGAGTTTGCATGCAATGGCACTGTAATAGAACACCCAGAATACGGGGAAGTTCTCCAGTTGCAGGGTGACCAACGAGAGAACATCTGCCAGTGGCTTACAAAGACTGGTCTCGCGAAGCCTGACCAATTGAAAGTCCATGGTTTCTAAACGAACCAAAAATGACACAACCTGTTAAACATTAAATGCATGACTTACAGCAAGAGCAATAACAGATAATAAATAAATATATAAATAAATAAAAAAAGTAGCGCTAAAATTTCTTCTTAAACTTCAGTCAAACAGTTAAACATAATTTTTCTCCTCACAAATAACTTGTTTTGTTATTAATTTTTGTTTTATTTATTTTTCCTTTTTTCAATTTATTATATATTATATATTTTTTAAAATACAGTATTTTTTATTTCTTTTCTTTACAAGTCTGTTGTTTATTACTCAAATGCAAAATGAGTGCAGTTTACTGGAGCTAGTATGTATCTCAACGCCATTGACATTTTTAGAGAAGTTAATATTTATTATTTTTTAATGTAATAATTTACAAAATACATAATTTATAATATTTTATAATTTTTTTTATTAATCTTGTTTTTTGTATTACTGTATTTGTGTTTATTTTTTAAACCAATTTTGTTATATTGAAGGCGTAATTTTTATCCAGTGTACAATTATCAATCCTCGTTTATAAAATTTAATTATGTGAAGCTCGATAATGTTTGAAAATTTTTATTTACCTTTTTATTGAAACTCATCTTAATCATCGAGTGGTGTAATGTGTTTCATCGCTCGATTGAATTACCGTGCCTTTTTATACAAAAGTGGTAGTAGCTCAATACAAAAGGGTTGTGCGTACCACATAAATTCTTCAACCACCATGTAATAGTGCGGTGATAGTTATTTAGGATTATTATAAATGATGTTGTTTGCAATGTTTATTATTAATTCTTATAAATTGATATCGTTTTGGCTGCGAAATATGTTTTTTTTTTAAGTTAAAATCGTCGTCTTTGATGTTATAGTGTCATGTAATTTATAATATCGTCAATATTTAATAATATTAAAATAATCATTGTGCTACATATTGTTTCCAGTAAATAAAAACTCCAGTTGCTTAAAAATTGATGGTGTGTAATTTAATTAATGTTTTATATTCTCCTTTGTCATTGATTATTATGTTTTTTACAAAATTATTGTTCCATAAGTTTTTTGTTTCGATAGTTCAATTTATGATACTCGATCATGCAGTTCCATGTGTTTCTGTATATAATGCAGAATTATTTATTATAGCCTAAATGTTAATTCAATTGGATTATAAATTAAGTGTATTATATTAAATTACACCACAGTTTTTTTTATCGGTAGTTAATGTGTGTTATTATAATTTTATTATTTAAAATGAAATAAAAGATTTTCCAATAAATCAAGTCATGTTCTTATTTTGTTTTGTTTCTCTTTCAACCATTTATCTATCCATCAGTTTTTTGTCATTTCTATACAGTTGTGGCTAATACCATCTTCTATTTCTCGTGTCTTGATATATGAGATCGCTGTTGTAGTTGTGTATTATCGTGATTTTTTTTAATATTTTGTAATAAATTTTATTAAAATTATGGTAATTTTAGTATAAGGTTGGAAATTACATTAACCAGTATAAATAACCATCATTAATGCAATGAGTGTTGCATCTAATATTCAGATCTGGTATCTTTTTCTGAATCACGACAGATTTTATGTGTATGTGTGTACAGTAGTCTCCCCATTCAATTGGCCCTTTCCAGGAAGACATAATTAGACTTGACTTCTGCCATGGAAACAAGGGACTGTCAAAAAAAATAGACATTTCACCACACGTACCTCTGCAATTGATGACTCATCATTTTCCTAGCGATATGGTCAGTAGTGCATTGTCTTGCCTGCAGTGCACTTCTTATTTTGTTGTTATCTGTTTGCCCCATCACAGTTGTAGTGAACTCTTCCAAAAATGAGTTGAATTAGTAAGCGGAAACTTGAAGTAATGAAAGACAAGTTAAATGCTATTGAGCGACTTGAGAAAGGTGAATTCAGTGTTGGAGTGACTACGGTTTAGGAGTGGCACCAAAAGAAGAAAGCTATCCAAGATTTCTGCCCTCAAATTGAGTCAGATAAAGTGCTTTCAACTATATGTAGTACTTTAAAATACTGATAAATGAACAGGTACATGATGCATTGTAGCTATGGTTCATGCAAGAGCATTGCAAAGGTACGCCTATAAGTGACCCAATTTTGCAAGAAAAAGCTGTGATTCTAAATGCAAAGTTTAAAAATGGAGGTGAGTTTTCTGCAAGCAAGGGTTGCTTGACCCACTGGAAGAACGTCACGGCATTCATTCTTTAACTGTGTGCGGTGAAAAACTGTCAGCCTTTCTGAGTTTTTTTTTTACGATATTCGGTTAAACAGACTTTTATTTTAGGTTATCTGACCTTTGCCTGGTCCCGTCATGGGTGGTTGAGAGGGAGAAAACTACATTGCAATCTGTTAAGTTTAACAACTCTTTATACTTTGTTTAATGTGGTAGGATGACAAAGTTCACATTTTTTATAACATTAATGTTCCCCTCTCGCATTAACTTTATATTGAAAAAGGCCTGAAAATTTCTTCTTTATAGTGATGTATTAACAATAAAACTTGATAATTTTACAAAAATTATTGCTTTATACTTGGTAGCCTGTTTTTAAAATTTCAAAAAATGGTCCATGCATTATACAATATGTACTGGTAAATAATAATACTACAAGCTTTAAAATAATTGCTAGTACGCATATATGTATAAATAAAACAAGTTCAACTCTGAAGTTTATAATTAATATTTTTGATAGTTAATTTTTGTACCATTTCTTTTACGACATGACATAAACAGTGTACTAGCAAGATAGCCAAATATGATTGGTGTGTATCAAATCATTAGTGTTTAGGAAAATCTGTATAATTGGTCTGATTTATTGTTAAAATGCAGTTGTACAAATTATATTGAGAAATGAATTTTGATTAATGTAAAGTTGATCCCTGTTTGTCATATGGGTGCTGTTTTCTGTTCCAATCTGTTGTTATTGTTAAAGTCATCAGCCGAAAGGCTGGTTTGAACCTCTAGAGGTTTTACTGAGTAAAGCGTGGAGTGAGATGGATTACTATTGCCTGCATTCCTCAATGAGTTGAAGAGTATGTTTTATCACCATGTCAGACCCTCTGAAAGCACATATTTCCACCCTGCAAATTACACCTTCACTTCACCACAGGGCTGGCTGTATAATGAAATTCATTACTGTCAGATTGGTCTAATCTACCATACCCATGTTACCCACAGGCTTTGTTCTGGAAGTGTTACGGACAATAAGCATCCTCATGACCCAATAAGATGATGGTTGTATTATGTATGAGATATAGTCTTGTACAGATTCAAGTCAACCTAACCTGAGAATATGGTTAATTAAATCTCAAGCATCAAAGTACTTTATGCGCTACTTTAAAGAAAACTTAAAGAACTACTTTATAGTATTCAGATCTATATAAAAGTGACTACTTTTATAAGGATAAATTATTTATTTAAAGTTATTAATTAGCAGTAGAATCCATATTAATATAAATTTTTTTATTTTGTAAAAACTTAATAGTTTCAGTGCTACTTCAGGCAATAACAAATCTTCTAGAATAGTTTTATTGTGGCAACTGCATTGTCCTTTGTCAAAGTTTTGATTCAAACTCAGTTTGAATCAGAAACACAAAATGACTAAAAACTTTCTGCAATATTTTCAATTTATAGAAATGATAGATGTGCAGATTCCTTTTTTACAAGATCGTCAGAATGCTGATCTGTCACTGAATTTTTATAAATAAGGTTCTACTGCACTTTGTTAACTGACTGTGGTCTCAGCTAATGAAAAAATAAAATTCTTTAAAAAAGGGATCAAGAATTATTTTTTTTATTGTAATTAGGAAAAGTGTGATTTTTTTTAGCACAGATTTTTCTCGAAATTGTTAATGTTGTGAGCAATGGAATTATTAGATATTTTAAAATAATTTTTCTGTAAAAGTTATTGAACAGGTTTAGTAGTAAAATCATTTGTTTTATCCAACTTACAATATTTTTTATTTATTTAATTAATCTATCGTGTACAATATTTTAATTATCATAATTTTCTCAGATTGACATTTTGTTACATGATGTACATGCAGGTAAGGAAAGTATTTTGTTTTTACTATTTCTTCAAATTTTTACAGAGTACAGCGGGAATGTATACATTGTTATGCGTCAATTAGTGTTACATGATACAAGATGCTAAAAATTTGAACACTAAAAATGCACATTGATTGGCAGAAGTGCACCTGAGCTTATCAGTAAAACTGTGACTGATTTTAAACAGACAGATCCACCTACAATGGATCTAAGACCTCTGAGAAAAACCTGAGGTATTTACAATCTATGTAGATTTGAACTAAGTTCAATTTATTTAAGTGTAATCAATAAATTGATTTATGAGTTAACTCCGTTAAGGTAATTCTTGGATTTATGTCCAGCTTAGAACAAATAGCTTATAATTAGATTGTGCAGATATTGCAGTCCACTTATATTTGGAACTGTTGTAAATAATTGTTCTACTGTTGACTGGTTGCATAGTTGTAGTTGTAGATAATACTGGCCATCCCAATGTGAGAGCAAAATTGCAATTTATTGACATCATATTTTAACTATGATGATTTTTATGACAAAGCAAATTAATTACACACAAGAAGCACGAAAGTAGATTATTACTGTGGCATAAGCAGACAAACTAGATTAATATACATTCTTACAACCTTAAAATCATAAAATTTGTTTACACCAGTTTAAAAGTTAAGTGGAACAAGTTATACAGATGTCAACAAATTCATTAAGAGACTCAGCAGTTAAGAATGCTGAACATAATGTTTTTTCAAGATTAAAATGAGAAACCTTTACTACATAACTACAGTACTTTTGCACTTATTTAAAATTGTGTTTCTATCATCACATTTTATCAAAAGTATCTTCATGTTAATAATAGCCCATCCATCAATACTGACTATAAATACTATATACTGACTATAGTTAATGTTACCAGCCTTTCAATTTGAAAATTGTGTCTTGAGTGAATGTACTAAAACAAATGGCTGAGCACACGTTGATCTGGATTAAAACATTGTTCTCTAGTCTTGAAGAAGTACCAATAAATTGTTTTGAATACGTTGTTATATTTCTTAAACAAACTCTTTTTATGTGTAAAATTAGTTATGAAATCCTTAGATAGCGGCACAAATAGAAATTTCTGAAATCTTAAGACAACGGTATAATCAGTAACGGGACTATCTACGAATCGGCCGCTTTAATAAACGTGTCGAGCTAATTGTAAGGCATTGAATTCGTTCTCGACCTTCTACGATTGTAAAGCAAGGTGAAGAATATTCATAATTATTAAGCTGACGTATATTTCAGCTAATGAAATACCGGAACGTAAATTTATTATATATTATAGTTTTTGGAAAAAATACTCAATTCAAATAATATCATGTTTTTTAATATCGTAAGGCAATTAGATTTTAGTTTTCTCTCTAGATGGCAGCGACTTAGACAGCTGATCAATACATTATGTTTACCCGCGAAAAACAAGCTGAAAACGTTCGAGTACGTTCGAATTGTAAATGTAGTGATTTATTTTAAACTTTATTTGGTAACATTGAGGTTAGTGAGTCTTACGAACTATGTTTCAGCAGGCGTTTGGAAAAATGAATTCGGATTAATTTAAAAATTGAATTGTTTTGCGCGTTTCGAGTACAGGACAGCTATACCGGTATTGTTTTCATACTAACTTGTCAAAGAATGGAGGTAAGAATTTTATAAGTACAGCTTAATTATGTTTGTTGTTAATTACGCATATCACGTAGACAATAAGTATGAAGAAGTTATAACACTGAGAAGAAATTCTGTCGACTTTGCATTTTGTTTTGTAAAGCCAATTAATGTTAAGGTGCAAAACTTTTGTTTACTTATTTCTTAGTGCATGTCTATATGATTCTAATGCAATTGGTTAGGTTTAACAAATTATTTGAACAATGAAAAAAATAATTTAATCTCGTCTTCCAAATATACTTTGGATTTTTTTAAATGTTTTAAGTAAAAACAAGACTGTGTTCTTCATTATTGAAAAATCACAAAATTATTTTTTTATTATCTAGTCTGATTACCATTGCAGTGCCATCTGATATAAATTAATACCTACTGGCTTTTTCTATTTATCAGGAGTAGGTTTTCGATACATGATTGTGGGTTTGCACCCATCTATGAAGTTCTACACCAGCTAAAAATAAAAAATTCTTCAAATATAATATAAATAGTACTACATTTTGTATTATTTTTCTGTGACAGGTTATTACTCAGAGCTTTTAGTACTGACTATATTATTACCATTAAGTAAGCTGCAATATTAACAATTTATTTAATTGAAATTAAATTTTGAGACCTGATTCTTTTTGAAAATTTTAACTATTTTGTTGGTTGGTAGTTTGTGATTAATTATAAATTTATAACACAAATCCCAATAGATACTTGTTTTATAATGAATTAAACTTTACTAATAAGTAAATAAAATATTTACATTCATGGAAAATTGAGAATTCTCCATTGAAAAATCTTAACTACGATTTTGTGCAACCATGACTGTTTGTTAGGTTATGTTTTAACTTTGATCTACTAATTTTTTTTTTTAAAGAGGGAATTGTTTAAAATATTAATAACTGAACATGCTGTTTAGATAATGTGAGAAACAAGTTTTTTTTCAATTTGGCCTATGAAGGACCACGTTATATCAATAATTGATATAACGTGGTCCTTCCAACTATTGTATCATATACAATTATTGTATATTATATTATATTTGTATCATATACAATTATATATACAATTATTGTATCTTCCTCAGGCTTTGACCTTTTTCCAGTACTCCCTAATGCATTGCCTTTGTTATTCTTTCATCTTTTCAATCCAGGTTTCTCCTGTTTTTAGCTTTAGTTTTTATTTGAAACCTCGCTGCTTTTGTAGTTTCCTCTTAAGCTTATCATGTTCTAGGATGTCTTTATGTGCACACTCCTTGAGATCTCTATCTACCTCACTTAGCCATGCCAAAATTTTCCTTAAAATACTTCTTTCCTTGATCTCAAATTTCTCAACAAAGCCTTTCTTATTTATTGCTAGGCATTCCACTTCATAGAGGGCCTCTGGTCGGTTGACAGTGTATTAAAGTCTAATTTTGGCAGTGTAGTGTCTAATTTTGGCATTCAAGATGGCCTAATTTTGGCCGGCTCGTGGTGTAGTGGTCAGCGCAACTGGCTACTATGCTGGGGTCCCGGGTTCGATTCCCGGTCAGGTCTGGCATTTTTTTCATCTGTAAATCACCACATATCAATACCTACGCACAAGCTCAAGGCTTATGTAGGCATCATCACTCAATAAAAATAAAAAAAAGATACGTTTTTTTTGCTGTAGACAACTTTCTCATGCATGGCATGAAGGCTTCTCTTTCAGAGTTATTTGGTTCTATCCACTCGCCAAGATATATAAATTTCTTTACCTATTTGATTTTTTCTCGACCACATGCAATTCTCTTGGTGCTGGCTTAATGTTTGTTATGAACTCTGTGTTTTTGAAGGTGATTTGAAGGTCTCCTTTTGCTGTCTGTGTTTTAAGCTGATGGATTTGTTCTGAAGCAGTAACCAAAATATCTGAAAAAATTTCTATATCATCTGTAAAGGCTAGACAATCAATTATAAGATTCCTATTTGCACACCCTATTCTGACCTAAAGATGGGAAATAAAGAAATTTTTTTTTATAACTAGTTGCTGAAAATAAGAGCCCGCTTAATAACAGGATTTTATAACCTGTTATTAAAATAACACTGTTATCGTCCAGCCTACAATACAATGTAGTTATAGGTATACCTTGGACAATTTAAATCGGCACAAGCAGCTTCGATGTTTATCTATACTCCACTTTTCACCCCTTGCCGTGCAACGACGGTACAGTCACAAAAGTATACAATCGCTACTGTAATGTGCGACTCACGCACGGTCACTACGCTTAGTTTTCATTGTTATTATTAATAATCTGTCAGACAATGATGGCTAATATGTTTTTATATGACTTTCTGTTCATTATTTATATTCAGACCAATTTGTTTAGTTAGTTGTATGCATCTATAGAGTATAGTTTAGTGAGTTTTTGCAGTTTAGTTCTTGTAATTTATAATTTAAATTTTTACTGGGACAAATTAAATATATATTGTAAAATGAAATAATTATTTGTATGTTTATATATTGAAACTGCCCATAACAGACAGGTGGAGGTTAAATTATTTACACTCAATCTGTTTGTTGCAGGGCTAAAATAAATAGTTCTGTTTCTTATCACATGTTCAGCCAATTAAATGACTGAACCATTTAAGAACAGAAGAGGTAGAGGTGTAAAAGACGCTAATCAGAGTTATCTCCTCTGAAAGTAATGAATTTCATTATACAGCCAGACCCTGTGGTGAATGAAGTGAAGGTGTCATTTGCAGAGTGGAAAATGTGTGCTTTACAGAGGCCTCGGCATGCTGTTAAATGTACTTTTCCATTCAGTGAGGAAGGCAACGGTAAACCACCTCACTCCTCGTTTTACTTAGTAAAACCTCTACAGGTTCAAACCAGCCTACAGGCTGATGACCTAAACAACATATTGAAATAAGGTTGTAGGCATTTGCATGTATTAAAATTTGTAAATCTTGTTAAAAGAATAGGTTATGGATATACTTTATGTGGAACTGTGTGTACACGTAGCGCAAGAGTTGTACCAGTTCGAATTGTCCACAGTATGATAGCACTACACATCCAGAAAAGAAGTAAACTAAATTATTTACTAACAGTTACACTTTCTGTACAAAGGTTTATTGGTACAGAAAATGGTAGTCAAAACAAACCATCTGGCGGCGACATCATGACTTGCTGGATGGTTCGTTTTGAGTGTTGACTCAATTTAATCCTGCCGACATTTTTATGGATGAATGGCTGCTGAGTTTTTGGCTCGGTGTACAATATGTATAACTATAGTGCTTTGCTGTGTGTCCGTGAAAGATTCAGCGTGACAGGCCACCCATGCGTTTGCGAAAAATCGTGTTTGGTTTGCCTTGGTTGTATTTGGTTAAAGGAAATAGTGCTGTTTGTCTTAACTTTGTCTTCGTGAGAGATTCAGTAAGATTTGCCATCCTTGTGTTTGTTTCTTTTTTTTTCTAATTTGTGTACGTTGCAATCTGTTCAATTTAGAACAATAAGCAACCCCATGACCCAATGAGATGAGGATAATGTGTATGACGTGTAAATGAGGTATAGTCTTGTACAGACCCAGGCCGAACATTCCTGAGAGAGTATGGTTAATTAAACCCCAACCATCAAAGTACACCGGTGACCACTGTCTAGTATTCAAATTCGTATAAAAGTAACTACCTTTACTAGAATTTGAACCAGGAACCTTCGTCTCCAAAAATCAGCTGTTGAAGAGCTGATTTTGGCGACGACTTTACCTCTAGACCAACCCGGTGGGTCAAAATTTTTGGTTTTGTTTTTAAAACAGTATTAAAAAATAGTTAAACTTAAAAGTGGTGTTATTAGACGAAAAGATTATTGATAACTTCATTTAGTTTTAACAGTCTTATATTGTTACAACAGTCCTTACTGTTATAACAATCAGACCAGTTGGTAATTCTTCAGTTTCCCAAATCTCATTACGGTATCAGTTATCTTGTCAATTTCCTTCTCTTCTACATAGTAAGAATTTTGGTTTGGATCCTGAGTCTGGAGAATCGAACCAGGTACCTGCAGCATACTAGTCTGGTATGAAATTTTAATTTCCAATGGGGGGGGGTCTGAAGCCCTCAAACCCCATGGCTACATGCCTGGGTTTCAGTAAAGTAGTGAAATGCTTTGGGTGTTAAATCTGTGTATCTAGAGAGCAACCAGTTTAGTTAGTCTCTTGGGCATTGTCCAATAAATTCCACATTTAATGCATGTGGTATGGCCTATGACAGCTTTTGTTGATTTATTAAAAAACGTAAGTTTCAGTACCTTGGGCATGTCATGAGAAACATGGATAAGTACTGACTCTTTTAATTGTTATTCAGAGTAAAGTTAATATCATTAAAGTAACTACTGTTGACATCTACTTCATTAATCTGAAGATGTGTTGCATTATACCTCACTGGAATTTTTTTGAGCAGCGGTAAACAAAATGTGCATTGCCTTGACGATCACCTACAGATCAAACTGAACAAATGAAATTGTTCGAATCACTTCATTTACAAACAAAAGTTGCAATAATATGATAAAAATTATAACTTGAAAATTTTTAATATTAATTTGTTTATACTGCAAAAATTTTTCTTCATTATAACAACCATGAGATCCTTTCAGTAACCATTCATCTGATGTCTGTATGCGTATTAAAGTTCATACCTATAAGTGACACATTTAAGTTCTGTGTCCTTCGCTTTCCCTTTCTGTTTTACTCAGAATCTTATCATCGAACAAACTCACAGTGAGATCATTGTACCTCTTAATATGCCAAATTCATTTTCCTACCTATTTTTTAAATTTTTTTATTATTTATTTATTTAACATCGCATCAACTACTAAGGTCATTACCGACGATGTTGGGGTGTAACTATTTACAAAGGAGGATGAAATGATTTTTTGTAACGTATGAAAAAATGCTGATTGGGATTCGTACCCATGACTGCATGATGAGAGGCGAGCACGTTACCTATTTTTGTTCAAGCCTGCAACGTACTCTATTTTTTATCCTATTCTCAGTAATACTTGATTTCATATTTCTCTTTGTTCAGTTTTTCTTCTGCATTTGTCTCATTATAGCCACATCTTCGTTGCTACTAGTCTTGCTTTATTCTGCTTTCCCAACACCCATGTGTTGTATAATTTACTATATATATACTATATATATATATATATACTATATATACTATATAGTAAATATACTATATATACTATATAGTAAATATACTATATATACTATATAGTAAATATACTATATATACTATATATATACTATATATATGTGTTGTATAATAACTTGTGTGTTGTATAAATCTGAAAATGTAGCCATATTTAGAAAGGATTTAGTTTGGGCTGGATCGTTAAGGTCACGTTTAATTACAGAATAGTACATAAAAATATCATATTCAGTAATGTTAATTGTTTGCTAAACAAAAATACTGTTATTAAATTTACGAACGCACCGGGTTGGTCTAGAGGTAAAGTCGTTGCCAAAATCAGCTGATTTTTGGAGACGAAGGTTCCTGGTTCAAATCTTAGTAAAGGTAGTTACTTTTATACAGATTTAAATGCTAGACAATGGTTACCGGTGTACTTTGATGGTTGGGGTTCAATTAACCATACTCTCTCAGGAATGGTCGACCTGAGTCTGTACAAGACTACACGCATACACATCATCCTCATCTCATTGGGTTTTGGGGTTGCTTATTGTTCTGAATTGAACAGATTGCAACGTACACAAACTAGGGATTACAAAAAAAATGTACATATACGAAGCAAACAAGATTTAGGCATATTATACTGAAGTTTTTTATCACTTATAATATTTTGATATACTTTTCATATTATAGTATTAAATCTTCGGTGTTTTAATGATACAAATAGATAGGATGTTTATGAAATGGGGCTTTTTGTGTTGCAGTAGTATGATAAAAATGTAACACTTAGACAGTGAATTTGGTGTTGAGTAATAAAATCAATTTTATTGTTTCGATTAAAATAAAAATGTGTGACAGGTTCGTCCTATCAGTTAAATGTAGGTAGTTTGTTTATGTTTGATGAAGGAGTTATTGCGGATGGTCAGTGGAGATTTTGTACAGCGAGTTATTTGGGTAGGGAAAGAGACGCAACTGTGTCAGTGATCATGCGGCTGTTTCTGTGGCATGAATCAGGACCGTAGTGTGTGTGCGTTACCGAGTGCGTGTGAGGCTGTGTATATTGCGTTTGCTTCGAAATGATATACAGTTAAGTTGTGAGGAGGGGGTAATTTCTTATGGTGGGGCACGCGCCGGCGCGCAGACGGCAGTCAGCTGTAGTCTCTCGCTCAACAGGTCGGCATGTACCGGGGTCTTGCAGTGATTTGCCCAAATGCCCCATCGCAGACATCGAGGGCCTCCTAAAGACCCGTTGACCGCGTGTTTGGATGCCGATGGCACTTACATTTGTACCGCTTACAACTCTCGTTGTTACATCATTCAGAAGGTAAGGTTAGTTGTTATTTAACGCTTCCATATGGTATTATCGTATACTGTCAGGATGTGTTCTTCGGTACCACCTTTCACTGACGGTCTATTAACTATCTCTTGGCTCTAGGTCGTGTCCCTAGAACTTCCTAACCTCACCCTTTAAGTCCTCTGACCTTTACGTTCTGGTTTTGTTGTGGAACACCGCCATCTTGGATCGATATCGTTTGAAACAAGGCGCCATGCGTCGCGGTCATTTACACGTGGGAGGATCTCTTCCATATGGCACAACTAATCTCTTATCTAACATCTTTTTATCGTCCTAAACCTTATCAAAACTTCTTAATTCATATAATTATCGGTATTAAACGTTAAATACAACAACTAAATCTTATATATTGGGTGTGGCATGTAACGGAATATCCTTAATCACTTTTTTAATCAAAACGAAAATTAACAAAAATTCATTAAATATTTATTATAATTTTTAATTACGTTAAAGAAAACAATAATTAAATGTGTAATTAACATTACTGATTAAAACTGAACCACAATTTGGATTAAAACAATCAAACCATATGGCGGGTAATTCTTATCTTATCAGTAAATTTTTCTGTTCTACTATGTAATCAATGGAAATATCACACAAGCTATAGAATTAGTATTTATATTTTTAAAAAAATGTTTTAATTCATATTTTAATCCCTTATTCTTCCCTATTTAAGAAATATTTTATTTAAATTATCGGATATTATGAATTTCGTAATAATTATAAATTCTGTTTTAAGATTTTTCTTAATCCAATTTCATTATTAATTAATCTTACTTAAATTATTTTCTAAAAGTATTTATCAAAATTATATTTTTGGAACAAAATTTTACGATTCCATATGTTTCTAAATATCGGCATTTAAATTTTTTTGTTGATGTACGTGAACTTTTGTTTATTATTTTTGATTTAAACATCTCAATACTTTTTAAATCCTTATTTAATTACAATACGAATATTATTAGTGAAAATAATATTTTTCGAAAATAATTCAAACATTTTACTATTGTTATGCAATAATTTATTAAACAAAAATAGAAAATTTTTACTAGTCATCTTGTTATTATCGTTGGTACAATTTGGTTTTAACAAATTGAATAAAATTTAAGAAGTATTTTATTGTAATTTTTTCATGTAAAAATAATTTGTAATTTTTTTGAGGGGGATAATAATTATGGTACATAAATTTGTTGATAAACGTAAATTGTCTCTAATAAAATTTGATTGAACAATAAAATTATAAATAAATATAGTGTATTACATTAAAATTATATATTCTATTGTGGGTTCATTAAACTGTAATAGATTTTTTTTTAAATCATGTCCGGTGGTGTACTTAACAAAATATTTGTTTATAAAGTTACTATTCTTCAACATATGCCGGACTAACACAGATATGGGATTTAGGGCTGAAGTCATTTCCATATGGTGTTTAATACCTAGACGGGATACGTACTGAAATATAAATATATTTGCGTTTGTAACAACCAGGTTAGTTTGAAGTTCGTTTACATAAGTTATAAGCGAATGTGATAATATTGTTAAAAGAAATGAATAAATTCAATGAAATATGGTTGAAAATGAAGTTCAATAATGATTATTCTACAAAAGAAACAATTTTTCACAATAAATCTGTGGTTTTAAGGTTGTTGTTGTTTAGGTCAACAGCCGAAAGGCTGGTTTGAACCTCTAGAGGCTTAACGAAGTAAAACGAGGAGATGGTTTACCAAGGTCTTCCTCACTGAATGGAAAAGTATGCTTATCAGCATGCTGGGCCCTCTGAAAAGCATCTATTTTCCGCTCAGCAAATGACACCATCATTTCATTCACCACAGGGTCTGGCTGTATAATGAAATTCATTACTTTCAGAGGAGATAACTGTGATTAGTGTATTTTACACCTGTACCTCTTCTGTTCTTAAATCCTTCAGTCATATAATCGGCTGATCATTTGATAAGAAACATAACTTTTTATTGTAGCCCTGAAACTAGCAGATCGAGTGTAAATAATTTAATACTCCACTTTCCGGTTTTAGGGTAAAAGGATATAACTCCAAAAACACAATTTTCCACAGGGGCAGTTTAAACAGTGATGAATTCAGACACTATGATTCGGGGGGGGGGGGATCAAACATCGTGGGGTTTGACATGTTCTTAAAGTTTTTATTTATTTTGATAATTTTTGTGATTTGACAGAGTTACAATTTTACAAAATTTAAATTTAAATATTGAGAATGAAAATCCAGAATTTTCAATTTCAAATTCATATAGCGGCCAATAACCTACGCAAAAGTTAAAAAGTAGACACAGACAGCATTCTAAATTAAAATAAATAATTTACCCAAACTGAAACTATGTAGTTATTTTTAATAGTTACTAGTGATTCTTTAATAGTTACTAGTTTATAATAGTTTAGTAGTTTAAAAAGTTTGTAATAGTTTTTTTAATAGTTACTACGTCTCTGTATGTACTAAGCATATTTTCGTTCACGGTTATTATTATTATTTATATTAATCAATAGTTGTTAGGGATATTTTTAATAGCTGCTTTTCACTTTCTCTTTTCAAGTATTATTATAGGGAAGGAAAATAATGTTTTCAAATCAAATTTTCGAAATCGAGATTTCACCGGCTATATGCTACACGTTTTCAGGTTCTCTGAATTCAAAATAATCTTTTAGTGGTTGATATAATAATGTTAGGTGATATTGGTAATTATTTTCATTGGAAAGAGAAAGTCGTGTGAGTGTTTCACACCAGATTTTTTTTTTAACTTTTTTGACTTACTGTATACTGTAGTACGTTTTATAAACAAATGCAGCCTGTTGTTGTTTAGGTCAACAGCCGAAAGGCTGGTTTGAACCTCGAGCAGTGATTCTAAATTCAGTGATTAAAGTAAATTGTTCTCGAGTGATAACATACGATTCCTATATTTAGTTTTTAGAGGAAACCCCTTTTTACATTTATAATTACAGTCAAAATTCAATTATGAATAGTAAGGCTTACTATTATTATCATGGAGGTGGGGGTCCCGAAATATTAATTTTTTTTTTTTTATACTATTTGGGGGTCGTGGAGCAAAATAGGTCGAGAATCAGTATTCTAGAGGGTTTACGAAGTAAAAAATCTGGTGTGAAACACTCACATAACTTTCTCTTGCCAATAGAAATAATTAAGAATAAACCTAATATTAGTAATACAACATTAGAAATAAACAAAAAACTAACCTCAATAAACATAACCTAATTTTAATCATGAGTGAAAGACGAAAAATGAAAATCAACCTCAGTTTGGCTTAGAAATACGGAAAATCACTCTTTCTCTCTAAACTAGGCTCTGTAGAGAAAAATGCTTTAAATAAAAGTTGTACATCTTTTAATTTCCTATAAAATTAATTATATACACTTTTGTCGTAAAATGCATTCTAAGGCCGAAATCTTTAAAAAATCAATTTTTCACACGTTTTCGTGAGAAAAAAAACAGAAAATCGCAAATTACCGCTAAACTAAGCGTTATACAAAAAAAATGTTTGAAATAAAAGTTGTAGGTTTTTAAATTCTCTACAACTTTTATTATATAAGTTTTTGCGCTAAAATTTATATTAAAGCCGTAATCTTAAAAAAACAACGTTTTTACGTGAAAACAGCCTCACCGAGAATTTCAGCAAACATGGCGCCTACCCTATCTTGTAGAGAATAAAAAATTGAGTAAAATAGGCGATTTTAAAAAAAATCGTAGGACCAGTTTTTGAGAAAACCGCAAAAAACTGAAAAATTATACGAATAAACTACTACTTCCGGTTGACCGATTTTGATGAAAATGTTCGTGTCGCGTCCGGTAGTGGTATGTAACTTAAGTTTCAAGTTCGTACGATGTTCCGTTCTTGAGATATTCTGTTCACACACAGACACACAGACACACACACAGACACACACACACACACACACACACAGACACACACACAGACCAATCGCTAAAAACATGTTTTTTTGGGTTCAGGGGGTCTGAAAACGTATAGATCCGGTGAAAACTCGATTTCGAAAAATCGACATGAAAACAATACTTTCCTTCCTATATATTCATATAGGCAAGAGAAAGTAAAAACGAGGAGTTAGGTGGTTTACTATTGCCTTCCTCACTGAGGAAAGTGGGTGCAGGGTGGAAAGTGAGTAATTAGTGGCTTACCTAGTAAAACCTCAAATGACACCTCTACTTCATTCACCACAAGGTCTGGCTGTATAGTGAAATTCATTACTCTCAGAGGAGATAACTCTGACTAGTGTCTTTTACACCTCTACCTCTTCTGTTTTTTAATAGTTCAGACATATTAACATAATAGGCATAGGCATTTAATTGGCTGACTATGTGATAAGAAATATAACTCACATATCAGAGTGCGTAACCAACAGATCGAGTGCAATTAATTTAACACTCCACCTGCCCGTTATGGGCAAAAATATAACTTACATTTATGTAAATTGTAATTGACAATTTTACTTTTTTAAATAATTGTGTACATACATACTGTACTGTATTTCAGAAATTCAAACATCCGTTATTGTAGCCTATTTCCCATAACCGAATTTTCTCTTATTCGGCTTATACTAGGTCCCAATTGAACCAAATAACGGGGTTTCTGCTGTACTTGTGTATTTTAGATCAGCCTGTATCTTCTAATACATACAAGATTATGTATACTACTCATTTGCAGAACAAGAAAAAACTATGATTTAGGGGCTAAAAGCAGATTTTCAGCAAAAATTGACTTGTGTGTTTTTACCCGACAAGCACAGAAATAATTTATACAGAATTATTAAAAAAAAACAATTTATCGTAGCATTTAAGTGGTGTTAAATAACTAAAATTTCTGCCCTTAACAGACAGGTGGTGTCAATTTATTTACACTCAATCTGTCCGTTGCAGGGCTAAAATAAATAGTTCTGTTTCTTATCACATGGTCAGCCAATTAAATGACTGAATCATTTAAGAACAGAAAAGGTAGAGGTGCAAAAAACACTAATCAGAGTTGTCTCCTCTGAAAGTAATGAATTTCATTATACAACCAGACCCTGTGGTGAATGAAGTGAAGTTATCATTTGCAGAGTGGAAAATCTGTGCTTTTCAGAGAGCGTGGCATGCTGATAAGCGTAATTTTTCACTCAGTGAGGAAGGCAATAGTAAACCACCTCACTCCTTGTTTTACTGAGTAAAACCTCTAGAGGTTCAAACCAGCCTTTTGGCTGATGACCTAAACAACAACAACTAAAATTTATTGTTGTTTTTTTTGTAATTAACGTCTGATTAACTTTGTGTGTCTAATTTGAATTTTGAAGATTGTTTGAATTTTATCGATGGTGTAGGTTCAAAAAGATCATGTCGACATCAGTTTTAGTCGAAGAATTAATATTGTAACTGTCGTATAAGTAAATTTATCGCATGTGTGCGATCGTGTTCTAATTATAACCGGTGTTGCTTACAGTAATTTTGAATTTCATCAATTATCTTTTTGCTAAGGTCATTTTGAAAAATATACTTTCGGAAATATTAAACTCGATTCATTGTTAAGCGAAGAAAATTCAATAACTCTTGAAACCTCTGCTACCTAAAATCTCGATATACGAGGCCTAAATACGAAATACATTCTCTAAATCATCACAAATTTTCCTGAACTGTAAAGCTTGGAAATTTAAAATTTTTATGTTTGGGTTGTAATTGATATGAAAACCGCGACTGTTCGAATTAGCGAATTTTTGTCTAAAAGGTAATATTCATATTTAAAATGAGTAAAATGCAATTGATTTTGTTGGAATAAACTAATTTAATAGGTTATAATATAGGTACAATAAACTGACCTTAGTTTTTCCACAAAGTCACATTAAAAGAAATAAATTAACAATAAATTTTTGTATAAATACAGTACTTAAAGTAATTTAATTTAAGTATGTACAGTTGATTATGTTGCAGTAACCTAATTCAATAATAAATTATGTACTTTTCACTAAACCTTTATTTTTTCATAAAAATGTCATTTATTTTCTGCTGTTTCTTGGAAGCCAAGCTTCGTCTCGAAGCTGCATAAGCAATAATATTTTATGAAACGGGTTATCAGTTTCCAGTTAGCCCATTATTTATATATTCGTAGGGCTCCTAATTAAAATTTGCAAATGCCACTTCATGATTTATTTTATTTTCCTGTAGTTTTTCGTCATAATCATTCTGCAGAGTCATGTTTACGGTTCGGCGTCGATTACAGTATTAAGACATTCAAAAATAACATGGTGTGAAACACTCACACGACTTTCTCGTGTCAATGCTTATAATAAACAATATAACCTAATATTGGTAATAAAACATTAAAAATAAACAAAAAACTTAACCTAATTTTAATCATGAGTGAAAGACGCAAAATGAAAATTAACCTCAGTTTGGCTTAAAAATACAAAAAATTACTCTTCACGCTAAACAAGGCTCTGTAGAGAAAAATGCTCAAAACAAAAGTTGTAGATCTTTTAATTTCCTATAAATTTGATTACATACATTTTTGTCGTAAAATGCATACTAAGACTGAAATCTTTAAAAAATAAATTTTTTACACGTTTTCGTGAGAAAAAAACAGAAAATCGCTAATTGACGCTAAACTAAGTGTTAAAAAAAATGTTTGAAATAAAAGTTGTAGGATTTTAAATTGTCTACAACTTTTATTATATAGCTTACATTTTGCGCTAAAATGCATATTAAAGCCGCAATCTTAATAAAAAACAATTTTGTTACGAAAAAACAACCTCCCCAAGATTTAAACTTGGCACCTACCCTATCTTGCAGAGCTGAAAAATTTTGTAAATGAGGCGATTTTAAAAAAATCGTAGGAGCCGTTTTTGAGAAATCGCAAAACAGTAAAAATGATACGAATAACCTACCACTTCCGGTTGACCAATTTTGATGAAAATGTTCGTGTCGGGTCCTCTAGTGGTATCTAACTTAAGTTTCAAGTTCGAGTGATGTTTCGTTCTTGAGATATTCCGTTCACACACAGACCAATCGCTAAATACATGTTTTTTTTTGGGTTCACGGGGGTCTGAAAACGTGTAGATCCCGTAAAAACCGAATTCAAAAAATCGACATGAAAACAATACTTTTCTTCCTTTATATTCATATCGGCAAGAATAAGTAAAAACTTATTGTTTTAGATAGTTCGGATTACTTGAGGGTTCGGATTAAAGAGATTCGGATTAGCGAGCGAGTACTGTACTTTTTCAACGGACTGGCGACAAAAATCTTGTGGTCTTCATGGTAGCCGACCTTCTCAAAGGAAAGGAAATGTGAAGAAGAAGAAGAGAAATAACTCATTCCGTGAGAATCGTCACATTCCATCAATAGATTTAGTATCGCAGTCATTTAATTTCTCGTGATATTTCTAATAATCAAGTTGACCGGTTATAAAAATAATAGTAGTATCAATAAAAAAGACCTATAACATAAAAATGTATTCGAAGAAATTCAACTTTTATGAACCAGGAAAACCACAAAATAATTCTATCAAGTCTTGATGTTTTACAATTTCTCGTAGCCTACGCAATTTTTCTACGTATGCGTACAATAACGAACGGTTTGCTCTTGTTAATAATTGTTTAACTAGTTTAATCTCATTTTGATATGCCTACTAGGGAATTAATTTTAATATTGTCAAGTTTCTGACACGCACATTTTTTCATTTGTAATGGTTGATGATTACATAATTAATAATTTCATTAAATGAAACTTCTTTAATGGGAATTCATATTGTATTATCAATTAATAGAAGGTCCGTTTAATTTTTCAACTTGTTGTTTTGTGTAATACCGAATTAAAATGTATTTAATTAATGTATTAAAGTTTATTGAATGTTTATAAACCCCCAGCAATCCATCAGGAGCTGGTCGTACAGTCATCAAAAATATCTGGTGTGAAACACTCACACGACTTTCTCTTGTTAATGCAAAAAATGAACAGTATAACCTAACATTAGTAATAAACAAAAAATTTAATCTCAAAAAACATAACCTCATTTTAATCATGAGAGAATGATGCAAAATGAAAATCTACCTCAGTTGGGCTTAATATTACGAAAAATCACTCTTTGACGCTAAACCAGGCTTTGTAGAGATAAATGCTTAAACGGACACATACGAGGTGTGGCTATTAAATAACGAGACTGACGTTGTAAAAAAATTTATTTTTATTTTATACATAATCACTTATTGTCACCTACAATATACACTCCTTCTCTATCCCTCCAACGCTCCATGCGAATTTTCCATAGTTGGAAACAGTGCTGGAAGTCATCTTCTGTCAGCTCCTTCAGGACTCGTGCTGCTTTCTCTTTTACAGCTTCCACAGACTCAAATCTTGTCCCTTTTAATGCAGATTTCATCTTAGGGAACAGTTAGAAGATAATAACATGTGATGAAACGTGTTTTTTTACTTATGATCCGGAAACGAAGTGCCAATCTATGCGCTGAAAGAGCCGAACTTCACCGAGAGCCAAAAAAGCTCGAATGAGCAAGTCAAAATTTAAAGCAATGATCATTTCGTTTTTTGAAATCCATGGGATTGTGTACCTTCACTGGGTTCTTGAAGGTCAAACAATTAATCAATATTACTACCTTGAGGTACTCTCTAAACTACGTCAAAGAGTAAGGAAAAAACCCCGAAATGTGGAAGGACAAATCATGGGTTCTTCACCAAGACAATGCTCCAGCTCATTCCGCGTTATCTGTCAAGAGGTTTCTAGCCAAGTACAGCATCTCATTGTTAGAACATCCACCTTATTCACCAGATCTTGCACCATATGACCTCTACCTGTTCCCTAAGGTGAAATCTGCATTAAAAGGGACAAGATTTGAGTCAGTGTAAGCTGTAAAAGAGAAAGCTGCACGTGTCGTGAAGGAACTGACAGAAGATGACTTCCAGCACTGTTTCCAACGATGGAAAATTCACATGCAGCATTGTAGGAATAGAGAAGGAGTGTTAATTGAAGGTGACAATAAGTGATTATGTATAAAATTAAAATAAATTTTTTACAACATCAGTCTCGTTATTTTTGGTAACGTGCTCGCCTCTTATCATGCGGTCTTGGGTTCGAATCCCATTCAGGCACGGCATATTTTCATACGTTACAAAAAATCATTTTATCCTTCACCGTCTCCATTAGTAGTAACTGCAGAACAGTCGGAAGTTAAACAAAAAAAAAAAAGTCTCGTTATTTAATAGCCACACCTCGTATACAGAATGGAAAACACCAGACTAAAGAAGCTGATTTTAACCTGCTTAACAATCACAAGAACAAGAAAACATGGGTTAAGAAATAGATTAAGACCTTGTTAAAAACGCAATAGACTCAGGAACCATAAAAAATAGTGCCACATTTAGAGAAATTTTACAGAAATTGAAGTTTCAGGAGAGGAAGAAACCCACTTGCGGAAGAGGGCGAAAGTGAACTCAAGAGGAGAAGAGCACCACTCGAGGAAGATGAAAGAGGCATGGGCTAGGAAGTTGATTAACCGTGCCCTCTGAAATGGGCTATTCGAAAAAAATACATTCGAAAATGCTTCGTTGACAAATTTTGGCAAATGATAGTGATTTTTCACCTGTAAAATTAAGCCGTATTGAAATTCTGTGAGCATAAATTAAGGGAAATAATTTGTAGTTTTGTATGATATTTGACTAATAATTAACAAAACAAAAATTGGATTCCAGACTGTATCTTCTGTATTTTTTTTGAAATCAAGGTAAACAAAAGTTTGGAAATTGAACAAAAAAAAATCTGGTGTGAAACACTAACACAACTCTCTCTTGCCAATGCTAATAATGACCAGTACAACCTAACATTAGTAGACTAATAAACAAACTAACCACAAAAAAACATAACGTTATTTTAATCATGAGTGAACGATGCAAAATGAAAATCAACCTCAGTTTGGCTTAATAATACGGAAATCACACCTTGACGCTAAACTAGGCTCTGTTGAGAAAAATGCTTGAAGTAAAAGTTGTAAGTTTTTAATTTCTTATCAATTTGATTGAATGCATTTTTGTCGTAAAATGGATACTACGACCGAAATCTTTAAAAAAATCGATTTTTTACAGATTTTCATGAAAAAAAAAAACAACAGAAAATCACTAATTACCGCTAAACTAAGCGTTATACAAAAAAATGTTTGAAATAAAAGTTGTAGATTTTAAAATTGTCTACAACTTTTATTATATATACTTTTGCTTTACAGCCTCTCCAAGAATTTCAGCTTACATGATTTTAGTGAAAATTTAATTATGAGAATTATTTTCTTCATTAAGTATTAGACAGCCTGTTGCGCCATTCAGCTTCCCAAATAATAAATTCCTTGGGAAACAAAACGAAATGTTTTTGAATTCGAGGATTTTTTTGCACCAAGTTATAAATAGCAAACTTTTGTTCAGAAGAGTAGAAAAACACAATTCCAGAGATAAATGTCATTAATGTCCGTAAAGGTGGTTGAATTTTAAGTACTTTAGTTTTTAGAGCCGAATTTCAGCTCTGTGTTATCAAAAACGTAGCGAAGTAATGAATTGTGAGCGAGTCAATCAACGAGGGGTTTTGCGTTTACGTATAGAGAAGATTATATACTAAATAAGGAATAAAAACACAAACGGAGTAATAAAAAAATCCACCATATTTAATAATTCACATACGATAGCCTATTATTATTGCAGACTTTAAAAAAATTGAAGAAACATAATTAAACACAGGTTGTATGTGTAACATTACAATGATTATAATCATTATTTCCGGTTAATACATCCGGCAAAATGTATCATTACAATAAAATAAAAAATGTATGTGTTGTATGTACTCTAAAAGTTTGTTATGTAATTAAATACAAATACAATATAAGTTAAACAATTTTTTTTTTTATTTTACCCAAACCCCCACGATGAATAAAATACCGTTAAAAATTTAACGGCCGGCCCGTTAGCGTAGTAATTTGCGCAACTGGCTTCTACGCCGGGGTCCCGGGTTCGATTTTAGGCCAGGTCTGGCATTTTTTCATCATTCATCTTCATGTATCATCCTTCTGACCGTCTGGATTAGCAGCAATTGACAAACAGTCAGACGTAAAAAAAAATTAAATAAAAATAAATAAATGAAAAATTTCACCGGTTTTATCAGTTTATGGTGTGCACAACAAAGTCTGAAGGAGCGCATCTCTTGTTTGAAATATTTTACTTTCTCTTGCCTGTATGAATATATATAGGAAAGAAAGTATTGTTTTCATGTCGATTTTTACTTTCTCTTGCCTATATGAATATTATAGGAAGGAAAGTATTGTTTTAATGTCGATTTTAAGAAATCGAGTTTTCACCGGATCTACACGTTTTCAGACCCCCTGAATCCAAAAAACATGTTTTTAGCGATTGGTCTGTGTGTGTGTGTGTGTGTGTGTGTGTGTGTGTGTGTGTGTGTGTGTACAAAATATCTCAAGAACGGAACATCGTACGAACTTGAAACTTAAGTTACGTACCCTTACCGGACACGACACGAACATTTTTATCAAAATCGGTCAACCGGAAGTAGTAGTTTATTCGTGTAATTTTTCACTTTTTTGCGATTTTCTCAAAAACTGGTCCTACGATTTTTTTAAAAATCGCCTGGTTTACTCCATTTTTTATTCTCTACAAGATAGGGTAGGCGCCATGTTTGCTGAAATTCTTGGTGAGGGTGTTTTTACGTAAAAAAAGTGTTTTTTTACGATTACGGCTTTAATATGTATTATAGCGCAAAAGTTTATATAATAAAAGTTGTAGAGAATTTAAAATTCTACAACTTTTATTTCAAACATTTTTTTATATAACGCTTAGTTTAGCGGTAATTAGCGATTTTCTGTTTTTTAAAAATTGAGTTTCCACCGGATATACACGTTTCCAGACCCACTCAACCCAAAAACATTGTTTTTAGCAATTGGTCTGTGTGTGTGAAAAAATATATTTTAAGAACGGAACATAAATTTATTTATACGACAGTAACAATGTTCATCGACTAAAACGAAAAGATCTTTTTGAACCTACGCTATCGATACAATTCAGACAATCTTCCTAGTTCAAATTAGACACTCAAAGTTATTCAAATGTTAATTACAAATAACAATAATAAATTTTAGTTTACACCAATTAAATGCCATATTAAACTTTTTTTTTACTTTCATTTGCCCTATGTGAATATGTAGGTAATATAATATATTGTCGATTTTTCGAATTCGAGTTTTCACCGGATATAAACGTTTCAGACCCTTTGAACCCAAAAAAAAAATGTTTTTAGCGATTGGGTGTGTGTGTGTGTTTGTGTGTGTGCGTGTGTGTGAGAGTGAATGAACAGAATATCTTAAGAACGAAACATCGAACGAAGTTGAAACTTGAGTTAGATACCACTAGAGAATCCGACACGAACATTTTCATCAAAATCGGTCTACCAGAGTAGCAGTTTATTCATGTGATTTTTCACTTTTTTGCGATTTTCTCAAAAATTGCTTGTGCGATTTTGTTTTACAAATTGCCTCATTTACTACCTTTTTTATGCTCTATATGACAGAGTAGGTGCCATGTCTGCTGAAATTCTTGGGGAGGCTGTGCTGTCGTAGAAAAAATTGTTTTTTTGACGCTTAGTTTAGCGGTAATTAGTAATTTTCTGTTTGTTTTAATGAAGAATTGTAAATAAAATTGATTTTTTAAGATTTCGGTCTTAGTATTCTTTAAACAATAAAGTTAATAAAACCAAACTTATTGGAAATTAAAAGATCTTGAAACTTTAATTTAAGCATTTTTCTCTACAGAGCCTAGTTTAGCGTGAAAGAGAGATCTTCCGTATTAAGCCGAACTAAAGTTGGTTTTTATTTTTTATCATTCACTCATGATTAAAATTAAGTTATGTTTTTAGACGGTTAATTAATTTCTCTTGCCTATATGAATATATAGGAAGGAAAGTATTGTTTTCATGTCGGTTTTCGAAATCAAGTTTTCACATACACGTTTTCAGACCCCCTTAATCCAAAAAAACCATTTTAGCGATTGGCCTGTGTGTGAACAGAATATCTCAAAAATCAAACATCGTACGAACTTGAAACAGAACTTAGGTTAGATACCACTAGAGGACCCGACACGAAAATTTTCATCAGCATCGGTCAACCGGAAGTAGTAGTTTATTCGTGTCATTTTTTCAATGTGTTGCAATTTTCTCAAAAACGCTTCCTTCGATTTTTTTAAAAAATAGCCTCATTTACTATTTTTATGTTCTACAAGATGGGGTAAGCGCCATATCTGCTGAAATTCTTAGGGAGGTTGTTCTCTCCTAGAATTTTTTTTAAGATTCCGGCTTTAATATGCATTTTAGGGTAAACGAGTTTATAATAAAAGTTGTAAACAATTTAAAAACCTACAATTTTTATTGCTAACATTTCTTTGAATAACGCTTAGATTAGCAATAATTCGTAATTTTTTTTTCATGAAAATCTATAAAAAATATAAATTTTTTTAAGATTTCGGCCTTAGTATGCATTTTACGACAAAAGTGAATAAAACCAAATTAATAGAAATTTAAAAGATCTACAACTTTTGTTTGAAGTATTTTTCTCTACAAAGCCTAGTTTAGCGTGAAAGAATGATTTTCCTTATTATTAAGCCAAACTAAGGTTGATTTTCATTTTGCATCATTCACTGATGATTAATTTAAGTTTATGTTTTTGAGGTTAATATTTTTTTGTTTCTAATGTATTAATACTAATGTTAGGTTATATTTTTCATTATTTGTATTGGCAAGAGAAAGCTGTGTGAGTGTTCACACCAGATTTTTTTATTACCAAATCGTTTTCATCTGTATAATATAAATGGGAAAGCCCTCACTGACTGACTCAGTCATCAGTAACGCTCCTAATTTCACAATACCTAGCTGAATAAATGAAAAAGTTAAACATAAACAATTTTCACATTCCAAAGTTAAGGGACTGAAAAGGGTGTTCAACCAACCGATATTTTCCGTTTACGAAGTCCGGACAAGCTAGATGACTGGAACTCGCTAGAGATATTATTTATAGTTCAAATACAAAATTTACCGCTTAACCATTTTAAAAATCTGGTGTGAAACACTCACACGACTTTCTCTTGCCAATGTAAATAATTTAACCCATATAACCTAACATTAGTAATAAAACATTACAAATAAACAAAAAACTAACCTCAATAAACATAACCTAATTTTAATCATGAGTGAAAGACGCAAAATGAAAATCGATCTCGGTTTCCATTAAAAATACGGAAAATCACTCTTTCACGCTAAACTAGGCTCTGTAGAGAAAAATGCTCTAAATAAAAGTTGTAGATCTTTTATTTTCTATAAATTCGATTATATACACTTTTGTCATAAAATGCATACTAAGGCCGAAATCTTAAAAAAAATCTATTTTTCAAAAATTTTCGTGAGAAAAAACAGAAAATTGCTAATTACCGCTAGACTAAGCGTTATACAAAAAAATGTTAGAAATAAAAGTTGTAGAATTTTAAATTCTCTACATTTTTTATTATATAAATTTTTGCGCTATAGTACATATTAAAGCCGTAATCTTAAAGACATTTTTTTACGTAAAAACAGCCTCATCAAGAATTTCAGCAAACATGGCGCCTACCCCATCTTGTAGAGAATAAAAAATTGAGTAAACCAGGCGATTTTTTAAAAAATCGTAGGACCAGTTTTTGAGAAAATCGCAAAAAAGTGAAAAATGACACGAATAAACTACTACTTCCGGTTGACCGATTTTGATGAAAATGTTCGTGTCGGGTCCTCTAGTGGTATCTAACTTAAGTTTCAAGTTTCAGTTCGTACGATGTTTCGTTCTTGAGTTATTCTGTTCACACACACACAGACCATTCGCTAAAAATATGTTTTTTGGGTTCATGTGGTCTGAAAACGTGTAGATCCTGTGAAAACTCGATTTCGAAAAATCGACATGAAAACAATACTTTCCTTCCTATATATTCATATAGGCAAGAGAAAGTAAAAATACACCCGTAAGGGTATGAAAATGATGTTTAACCCTTAATCCAATATTTATTGTTAGACAGTAAGTTAGATGGTTAGATACCTTAATCAGTAGTTACTGAGTTAGATAACTGAATTACGGAGGTTATTTATCATGCAACTAAAATATTTAACCCTGAACAAAATGAACCCCTAGGAGGTTAAAAAGGGTGTCCTACCCTTAAACCAATATTCTTTATTTATTACAAAGTTCTGGACAAGTTAGATGGCTAAAACTTGGTGGAGATGTTATGAATTGTGACGCTAAAAAATTACACCTCAAAGTTTTCAAAAATTTACCTGTAAAGGGTTGAAAAGGGTGTTAAACCCTTAAATCGCATCCGGATGCGATATAACTCATAGGTGTTGTACATTATATTCAGTTTTTTATAAATCCAGTTATTTACTGATTTCAATGAGCAAGATACATATAAAAATCTGGTGTGAAACACTCACACAACTTTCTCTTGCCTATGCAAATAATTAACAATAAACCTAACATTAGTAATAAAACATTAGAAATAAACAAAAAACTAACCTCAAAAACATAACCTTATTTTAATCATGAGTGAAAGAGGCAAAATGAAAATCGAACTCAGTTTGGCTTAAAAATGCGGAAAATCACTCTTTCACGCTAAACTAGGCTCTGTAGAGAAAAATGCTCTAAATAAAAGTTGTAGATCCTTTAATTTCCTATAAATTTAATTATATACACTTTTGTCGTGAAATGCGTACTAAAGCCGAAATCTTAATAAAATCGATTTTTCACACGTTTTCGTGAGAAAAAATCAGAAAATCGCTAATTACTGCTAAACTGAGCGTTATACAAAAAAATGTTTGAAATAAAAGTTGTAGAATTTTAAATTCTTTACATTTTTTATTTTATACATTTTTGCGCTATAATACATATTAAAGCCGTAATCTTAAAAAAACAGTTTTTTTACGTAAAAACAGCCTCACCGAGAATTTCAGCAAACATGGCGCCTACCCTATCTTGTAGAGAATAAAAAATTGAGTAAACCAGGCGATTTTTAAAAAAATCGTAGGACCAGTTTTTGAGAAAATCGCAAAAAAGTGAAAAATTGTACGAATAAACTACTACTTCCGGTTGACTGATTTTGATGAAAGTATTCGTGTCGGGTCCGGTAGTGGTATGTAACTTAGGTTTCAAGTTTCAAGTTCTTACGATGTTCCGTTCTTGAGATATTTTGTACACACACACACACACACACACACACACACACACACAGACCAATCGCTAAAAACTTGTTTTTTGGGTTCAGGGGGTCTGAAAACGTATAGATCCGGTGAAAACTCGATTTCGAAAAATCGACATGAAAACAATACTTTCCTTCCTATATATTCATATAGGCAAGAGAAAGTAAAAATCACTAATTTAAATTAAGCCTTCTATAAAAAGAAAAATTTAACCGTATCAGTACCAACGTCCGAAAACAAGGACGTCGATTTATTTTACGTAGTGACAACATCCGGTTTACCGGACGTCCTTAAGTTATGTATAAAGTGCCAACGTCCGGATAACCAAACATTTGCAAAATAAAACTTTTTAACAAAAATTAGTGGAATAATGTACATATCTTAAAACCACCTCCGTGGCCTAGTGACTAGCGCGGTAGCCTGCAAAGCGAAAAGTCCCGGGTTTGATTTCCGGTAAGGGTCTGGAAATTTTATCACGTTAAAACCAACGTTAAGGTACCAAACCCCACAGTAGTTGCTTATGACCAAGCTGTCGATGCGACTTCACACGTTTCCGTGAGAAAAAGAAAACAGAAAATCGCTAATTACCGCTAAACTAAGCGTTATACAAAAAAATGTTAGAAATAAAAGTTGTAGGATTTTAAATTCTCTACAATTGTATACATTTTTGCGCTAAAATGAATGTTAAAGCCGTAATTATAAAAAACAATTTTTTTCACGTAAAAACAGCCTCACCAAGAATTTTAGCAAACATGGCTCCTACTCTATCTTGTAGAGCATAAAAAATTTAGTAAACCAGGCGATTTAAAAAAAAAATCGTAGGACCGGTTTTTGAGAAAATCGTAAAAAATTGAAAAATTATACGAATAAACTACTACTTCCGGTTGAGCGATTTTGATGAAAGTGTTCATGTCGGGTTCGGTAGTGGTATGTAACTTAAGTTTCAAGTTCTTACTATGTTCCGTTCTTAAGATATTCTGTTCACACACACACACACACACACACACACACACACACACACACACACACACACGCACGCGCACGCACGCGCGCGCGCACACACACACACACACACAGACCAATCGCTAAAAACATGTTATTTGGGTTCAGAATGTCTGAAAACGTGTAGATCCGGTGAAAACTCGATTTAGAAAAATCGACATGAAAACAATACTTTCCTTCCTATGTATTTATATAGGCAAGAGAAAGTAAAAAGGATTCAATTTTTATCATAACGACGTATATTCTTTTTATTTTCTCTTGCCCTATATAAATGAATACATAGAGAAGGAGAGTGTTTTATTAAATGGTTTTTGCAATTTGTTTGTGCGTCTGTATGCGAACAAAATATTGGAACAAGAACGGAAAACAGTACGACTGAAAATGGAACTTTAATTGTACACTGCAACCGGACCCGACACGAGCATTTTCATCAAAATGCGGTCTATTGGAAGTAGTAGTTTATTCGTGTCATTTTTCATAATTTTGCGATTTTTTTTGTATGCTGAAATTCTTAGGGAGGCGATTTTCTCAAAAACGGCTCCTACGATTTTTATTAAAATCGCCTCATTTACTAAATTTTTAATGCTCTACAAGATAGGGTAGGCGCCATATCTGCTGAAATTCTTGGGAAGGCTGTTTTATCGTAAAAACTGTTTTTTTAAGATTGCGACTTTAATATGCGTTTTAGCGTAAAAATGTATATAATAAAAGTTGTAGAAAATTAAAATTCTACGACTTTTATTAAACATTTTTGTTGTATAACGCCTAGTTTAGCGATGATTAGCAATTTTCTGTTTTTTTCTCACGAAATAGTGTAAAAAAAATTGCTTTTAAGATTTCTGTCTTAGCATGCATTTTACGACAAAAGTGTAGACTACTATATAATCAAATTTATAGGAAATTAAAAGATCTGCAACTTTTATTTAGAACATTTTTCTCTACAGAGCCTAGTTTAGCGAGAATGAGTGATTTTCCGTATTTTTAAGCCAAACTGAGGTTGATTTTCCTTTTGCGTCTTTCACTCATGATTAAAAATAGGTTATGTTTATTGAGGTTAGTTTCTTTGTTTATTTATAATGTTTTATTACCGATCTAGGTTATATTGTTATTATTTGGCAAGAGAAAGTTGTGTGAATGTTTTACACCATTTTTTTTTCTATTGTTATATTACTAATGTTAGGTTATAGTGTTTATTATATGCCTTGTGAAGAGAAAGTCGTGTGAGTGTTTCAGAGTTTTTATTCAAAATTACAGCCTTGAGAAACATTTTACGGTAAAATGCGCTTTGAAAAGAATAAATATGAAACCGAAATTAAATTTGAAATGTAATAAAACATACGTTGTAATATTTAAACTTTAAAGCAGTGCTAAAATGTGTTTAAATTGCTGACGTATGTATGCACTGTTGTCGTTAAACAATTTATGATACTATAGAATTGAATATCTATAAATAGTAAGTAATATGTAGCCTATGTAGTTAAGGACAGATAATTCATGTACAGTGAGAATCTCTCTCGGCTTGTACAAACAGTGGTTAATTTTGATATGTGATGTTCACTTATGTTAATAAAGTGGCCTAATAACTTTTACTTATTGAAAGACAATCTTATAAAATTAGGCCTACTAGAAAAATATTTTTAAATATAGCTATATTACTTTCTCTTGCCTATATGAATATAAAAAATCTGGTGTGAAACACTCACACAACTTTCTCTTGCCAATGCAAATAATTAATAATAAACCTAACATTATTAATAAAATATTAGAAATAAACAAAAACTAACCTCAAAACATAACCGTATTTTAGTCATGAGGGAATGACGCAAAATGACAATCGAACTCAGTTTGGCTTAAAAATACAGAAAATCACGCTTTCACGCTAAACTAGGCTCTGTAGAGAAAAATGCTCTAAACAAAAGTTGTAGATCTTTTAATTTCCTATAAATTTAATTATATACACTTTTGTCGTAAAATGCATACTAAGACCGAAATGTTAAAAAAATCGATTTTTCTCACGTTTTCGTGAGAAAAAAAACAGAAAATCGCAAATTACCGCTAAACTAAGCGTTATACAAAAAAATGTTTGAAATAAAAGTTGTAGAATTTTACATTCTCTACAACTTTTATTATATAACGTTTTGCGCTAAAATGCATATTAAAGCCGCAATCTTAAAAAAAAAAAGTTTTTGCGTAAAAACAGCCTCACGCAGAATTTCAGCAAACATGGCGCCTACCCTATATTGTAGAGCATAAAAAATGTAGTAAACCAGGCGATTTTAAAAAAAATCGTAGGACTAGTTTTTGAGAAAATCGCAAAAAAGTGAAAAATTACACGAATAAACTACTACTTCCGGTTGACCGATTTTGATGAAAATGTTCGTGTCGGGTCCGGTAGTGATATGTAACTTAATTTTCAAGTTTCAAGTTCGTACGATGTTCCGTTCTTGAGATATTCTGTTCACATACACACACACACACAGACACACCCACACACACAGACACACACACACACACACACACACACACACACACACACACAGACCAATCGCTAAAAACAAGTTTTTGGGTTCAGGGGGTCTGAAAACGTATAGATCCGGTGAAAACTCGATTTCGAAAAATCGACATGAAAACAATAGGTCTACTTTCCTTCCTATATATTCATATAGGCAAGAGAAAGTAAAAAGAAAATGTTTTCATGTCGATTTTCCGAAATCGAGTTTCACAGGATCTACACGTTTTCAGACCCCCTGAACCCAAAAAACATTCTTTTAGCGATTGGTAGCCTATGTGTGTGTGCGCTTGCGTGTGTGTGTGAACAGAATATCTCAAGAACGGAACTTGAACCTTAAGTTAGATACTACTACCGGACTCGACACAAACATTTTTATCAAAATCGGTCAACCGGAAGTAGTTTGTTCGTGTCATTTTTCACTTTTTTGCGTTTTTCTCAAAAATGGCTCCTACGATTTTTTTTAAAATCGCCTCATTTACTGCATTTTATGTTTTACAAGATAGGGTAGGCGCCATGTCTGCTGAAATTCTTGGAGAAGTTGTTTTCTCGTAAAAAAATTGTGTATCTAAGATTGCGACTTTAATAATTATGCATTTTAGCGCAAAAAATATATACCTACTATAATAAAAGTTGTAGAGAATTAAAAATTATACAACTTTTATTTCAAACAGTGTTTGTATAAAGCATGGTTTAGCGGTAATTAGCGATTTTCTGTTTTTTTTCTCATGAAAACTGTAACATATCGATTTTTGAAAGATTTCATGCATTTTACGACAAACGTGTATTGGCCTATAATCAACTTTATAGGGAATTAAAAGAACTACAACTTTTATTTAAAGCATTTTTCTCTACAGAGGCTAGTTTAGCGTGAAAGAGTGATTTTCCGTATTTGTAAGCCGAACTGAGGTTGATTTTTATTTTGCATCGTTCACTCATGATTAAATACGGTTATGTTTTTTGAGGTTAGTTTTTTTGTTTATTTCGAATGTTTTATTACTAATATTAGGTTATATTGTTCATTATTAACACTGGCAAGAGATAGTTGTGTGAGTGTTTCACATCAGATTCTTTCAGAAAAATTTTAAATTCGTTGATACTTCAGTTTAATGGTACCCGGCTGAGGCTAGCATCAAAAAATATTAATTAAATTAATTAAAATAAATAAATAAATATTAGTGTTGTTGTTGTTTAGGTCAACAGCCGAAAGGCTGGTTTGAACCTCTAGAGGTTTTACTAAGTAAAAACGAGGAGTGAGGTGGTTTACCATTGCCTTCCTCACTGAGTTGAAAGTGTATGCTTATCAGCATGCCAGGCCCTCCGGAAAGCGCTTACTTTCCACCCTACAAATGACACCTTCACTTCATTCACCACAGGGTCTGGCTGTATAGTGAAATTCATTACTATCAGAGGAGATAACTCTGTCTAGTGTCTTTTACACCTCTACCTCTTCTGTTCTTAAATAGTTCAGTCGTATAATTGTCTGACTATGTGATAAGAAACAGAACTATTTATTGTAGCCCTGGAACCACAGATCAAGTGCAATTAATTTAACACTCCACCTGCCTGTTATGGGCATAAAATAACAAAAATATTAGTATTAATTAAATATTAATTAATATTAGTATTAATTAAATATTAATTAATATTAGTATTAATTAAATATTAATTAATATTAATATTAGTATTAAGCTGAACGCAGGTGCGATTGATTGTAACTTGATTGAGTAGTAGTGAATCTTTGGTAAAATCTTCCTTCGCGTGCTCATCATAACAATCGTGTCGTAAAAATCCTGACATGCAGGTTAAATTGTCACGTTTATCGAGAGGGAGAGTTTTAATATCATTAAAATTATGCATCCGATTAATTTTAATTATTACAAAAGTTCAACCGATTTTTGTAATAGGTGTTGTATATTATGTTAAGTAGGACATTATATTTATAGTCTATTGTAAAACTTTCAATTTTAGTTAATTGAGTGATTATTTTTACTTTCTCTTGCCTATATGAATATATAGGTAGGAAAGTATTGCTTTCATGTCGATTTTCCGAAATCGAGTTTTCACCGGATTACACGTTTTCAGACCCCCTGAACCCAAAAAAAACATGTTTTTAGCGATTGGTCTGTGTGTGTATGTGCGCGCGCGCGCGCGTGTGTGTGAAAGAATATCTCAAGAACGGAACATCGTACAAAGTTGAAACTTCAAACTTAAGTTAGATACCACTAGAGGACCCGACACAAACATTTTTTATCAAAATCGGTCAACCGGAAGTAGTAGTTTGTTCGTGTCATTTTCACTTTTTTGCTTTTTTCTCAAAAATGGCTCCTACGATTTTTTTTCAAAATCGCTTCATTTACTGCATTTTATGCTTTACAAGACAGGGTAGGCGCCATGTCTGCTGAAATTCTTGGAGAAGTTGTTTTCTCGTAAAAAAATTGTTTATTTAAGATTGCGACTTTAATATGCATTTTAGCGCAAAAAAATATAGGCCTACTATAATAAAAGTTGTAGAGAATTTAAAATTATACAACTTTTATTGCTAACATTTTTTGCATAACGCTTGGTTTAGCGGTAATTAGCGATTTTTTGTGTTTTTCTCACAAAAACGTGTAAAAATCGATTTTTTTAATATTTCAGCATTAGTATGCATTTTACGACTAAAGTTTAAATTTGCTGTGAAATTTACCATTGTATCCAATATAATTGTTTTAAATTTTGTGATTCAAGAACATCTAGAAATTGATTTGGAATAGAGTTATCGACGTAATTTAATTCTCAAATACATCAGAAAACAAATTTGATTCAATATAACAGTTATTCATTCTTTAAATTCATTAAATAAATAAAAAAAGAAGTAAGAAAGAAAAATAGAAAATAAGTATAAAATCAGACATTTAAAAAGGAAGTGAGTTATTCACAGAAACTTTTCAAAGATTGTACGTTTAAAAAAAATTTTCTTGGAAGTTATTTAATAATAGTCTTAAGTTCCCGTTACAAGTATTAAGGAAAAATATTAAAAATTACTGCTTAAGTAAAAAGTATGGAAAAATATAAACGTTAAATGATTGTAAATTGTCCTAACTTTCTCTTTCATCTTCAAGAAATCTTCTTGCTCTTTTTATGACCGATTTTGATGCTCAATCTCCAACAGTCTTATAACTACATTTGATCAACAATGCGTAACGATACTGTAGTTTAATGTGGACCAATTTTATTTCTCATTTTCAACAAAAAATCGAATAAAACTGTTGAACTTAAGCGTTTGACAAAAATGATCAAATTCAAACGTTGTAACAATTTTAATTTTTAAAATTAAATGTGGAAATTTAATTTTTATTTTTTTTTCTCTTGTCTATATGAATATAGAGAAGGAAAGTATTGTTTTCATGTAGATTTTTTGAAATCAAGTTTTCACCGGATATACACGTTTTCAGACCCCTTTGAACCCAAAAACATGTTTTTAGCGATATGTGTTTGTGGGTGTGCGCGCGCGTGTTGTGAACACAATATCTTAAGAACGGAACGTCGTACGAAGTTGAAACTTGGAAACTTAAGTTGTATACCAATAGCAGACCCAAAACAAACTTTCTCATCAAAATCGGTCAACCGGAAGTATAAGTTTATTCGTGTCATTTTTAACTTTTTTGCGATTTTTTCAAAAATGGCTCGTACGATTTTTTTCAATCGCCTCAATAACTAAATTTTTTATGCTCTACAAGACAGGGTAGGCGCCATGTTTACTGACATCTTAGCGAATCTGTGCTCTCGTAGAAAAAAAATGTTTTTTTAAGATTGCGGTTATAATATGGATTTTAACGCAAAAGTGTATATAATTAAAATTATAGACAATTTAAAAATCTACAACTTTTATTTTAAACATTTTTTTGTATAACGCTTAGTTTAGCGGTAATTAGTGATTTTCTGGGTTTTTCATGAAAATCGGTAAAAAATAGATTTTTTAAGATTTCGGCCTTAGTATGCATTTTACGACAAAAGTATATATAATCTATAGAATGTATATAATTTATAGAAATTGTTAAGATCTACAATTTTATTTTAAGCATTCATCTCTACAAAGCGTTCATCGCTACAAATAGTTTAGCGTTAAAAGTGATTTTTCGTAATGTTAAGCCCAACTGAAGTAGATTTTCATTTTGCATCATTCTCTCATGATAAAAATGAGATTGTTTATTGAGATTAAATCTTTTGTTTATTTCTAATGTTTTATTACTAATATTAGGTTATATTGTTCATTATATTCATTGGTAAAAGAAAGTCGTGCGAGTGTTTCACACCAGATTTTTAAGTGTATTTCTTTTGCAATCAGGTTTTTATACATATAATTATAAACTTTAAGCAAAGATAAGTAAATCTGAGTAATTTCCTTAGAATTAAATGCCTATTTATATAGGCAAGAGAAAGTAAAAAAGGCTAAAATGTTCAAAAATAGATTTGATTAAAAAAATTTAGAAAATCTCTAATTGACGCTAAACTAAGCGTTGTAGAAAAGAATATTTAAAGTAAAAGTTCAGTTTATTTTAAAGATGTTTAATTTTCTAAAACTTCAATTATACGCTTATGTCATAAAATGCATATAGGCTATTAAGGCCGGAATCTTAAAAAAAAAAAACATTTTTTTTACCACGACAGCACAGCCCCCCAGCAATTTCAACAACTTGTTCATAAGGCAATTTTTAAAAAAGATCGTACAAGTTATTTTAGCAAAAATCGTAAAAAATTGCACGAATAAACTACAACTTCCGGTTAACCGATTTTGGTGAAAATGTTCGTGTCGGTTCCTATTGGGGTACTTAACTTAAGTTTTCCAAGTTTCTAGTTCGTACGATATTGCGTTCTTTACATATTTGTTCACACACAAACACACAGACTAATCGCTAAAACATTTTTTTGGATTCAGGGGCCTGAGAACGTGTGTTTTCGGTGAAAAATCTATATGAAAACAGTACTTTCGTTTCTTATATATGCATGTAGGCCAAGAGAATGTAAAAATCTCTTAAAAATTGTTTTGAAATACTACAAAAGCCACATAAAATTTTTAAAAAATCATCGCTTTTTTAGTTTAATTTTTAGCGGAAAATTGTTAAAGTTAAATTAAGTACTTGTGCATTTTAAAAATTAAATCCTTCTTTTCTTTGGTTCACTTCTCTAACAAAAAAAGTGGTCGATAAATTGGACAGTTGGTTCAAGAAAAACTGTTGTCGATAGTGAACAAATGTTAAAAAAAAGCGTCAAATCCGGTCGGCTTTAGTCGAACAAAATTTAGGAGACAGTGTAATTACAGTGTACACTCTTTTTCATTAACATTAGATGTTTGTTCTCAAATAAACTTTGTGAGTTTATTCATTTCGACTTAAGCGTAATTATCTTTTCCCGTTTTCCTTTAATCTTTATTTTTCTTTTAACGTTTAAATAATGCTGACAACTTTTTTAAAAGTACTTATTGAATTATTTTTATTAATTTTCCTGCTTTAACCCTTTCCGTGCCGAAACAATATTTAAAACTTTGATCTAAAGTGCCATTTAATTTGAATAAGGGTGTACAAAAAGTTCCTGCCCTTATTTCGAAAACTTGCGGGCGTAAGCCTGCTATTGCCGACCAAAATTTAAATATTACAGAAAAAAAATTTCCTGTTAAAAATTAATTTTTTTTGTGTTCATAAAAAAATAAATCGTTCTAAAACTAAAAATATTCAAAATAGTTTTTTTTAGTGTATTTAAAGTTGCATCGGCAGCTTGGTTATTAGGAACTTTTGTGGGTTTCGGTACCTTAACGGTGGTATTAACATATTAAAATTTCCAGACCCTAGCCGGGAATTGAACCCGGGACCTTTCGCTTTGTAGGATAGCGCGCTAGTCACCACGCCACGAAGGCGGTTTCAAAATACTTATTCCATCAAGTTTTGTTTAAAATTTTTTTGGAAATGTTCGGTTATCCGGACGTTAGCACTTTATGCATAACTTACGGACGTCCGGTAAAGCGGATATTAAAACTACGTAAAAATATAGAAAGTTCCATTTCTTATCATATAGTCAGCCAATTATGACTGAACTATTTAAGAACAGAAGAGGTAAAGGTGTAAAAGACACTAGTCAGAGTTATCTCCTGTGAGAATAATGAATTTCGCTATACAGCCAGTCCCTGTGGTGAATGAAGTGAAGGTGTCATTTGCACGGTGGAAATGGGTGCTTTTTTAAGGGCCTGGCGTGCTGAGAAGCGTATTCTTTCAACTCCGCGAGGAAGGCACAAGTAAACCACCTCACTCCTTGTTATTACTCAGTAAAACCTCTAGAGGTTCAAACCAGCTTTTCGGCTGTTGACCTAAACAACAACAATATTGATTTATACATTAATATTATATTATATTATAAATATTATTTAATTTATTATATTTATATATTCATATATATTAATATGATACATTCGTATATTTATATTGTAATGATATTATTTTGTAAGAATTACAAAATAAATAAATATAAATAAATAAATATAGGCAAGAGAAAGTAAAAACACTTTTTTGGCTTCACGAGGTCGGAAAGTATGATCATTTATGGATCCGGGTATCAATAATTTTTTACCTACGATTATTTTTCGTTGAATAACACAGATAGAGTGGAAGGAAGTAAAATGATAAAGTACAAATGACGTTTTGTACATTGTACAAACAGTATAAAATGAATTCTATTGGTGGGATATTATAAAACGATACAGACTGCATTTTGTTGAGTGAGATGTCGAAGCTAGAGTACAGAGTACAACATTGGCGTTAGTTTCATGGTTGCCATGACAACGGATCTTTTGCACTTCATTCCCGTTCCACTATCAGCCTATCTTTCTATATACCGACTGCTATCTTTACAATGTATCTACTACCCCGGCTCTACACAAATTATTTAAATTATTATTATTTTTATTTGTTTTTAAAGATGGTTTTTTGTAAAAAATTGTTGAATTTAAAAGATGTGTGATCCTGTACCCATTATATTTACATCCATATTTTTTATCCTATCTCAAATTGTAGTGGATGTATTATCAAAATCCCTTTCATGGCACGACGCATTGTTAGGACTTGTGGAAATTTTAAAAAAAGCTTACCTTTGACTTACGGCAAAAACCGTTAATAATGATTTCTGTATTTATTGTTTGAGAGGAATCGAATGACTCTATTTTTTTTCCAAATCCTGACTTTGATTTATTGACTTCCGGTCGAAACCGGTACTTCAAACCCAATGATTTCTGTATCTGCTCTTTAAGAGGAATCGAATGGTACTATTTTTGTTTTCAAATTCCGACGATTATTTATCGACTTCTGGTTTTGGGCCACTTTTGGTCAAAACTGGTTCTTCAAACCTAATTTAGGCTCACTAACTTGTTATGCAGATTACGAATCTGCCAACCGTTTGTTTCTATCATGTAGTTTCTGTCTTTAATTTTTTGACTTCCGGTTTTGTTTCACTTCCGGTCAAAACCGGCCCTTCAACCCTAATTTAAGTCCACTAACTTCTTGTGCAGATTACGAATCCGAAAACAGTTTTTTCTATCACGTAGGTCCTAACTTTGATTTCTCAACTTCCGGTCAAAACCGGTACTTTAAATCTAATTTAAGCCCACTAACTTCTTGTGCAGATTACGAATCTGTACTTTTTAGATTACATATTCTGTATTTTTTCATCAATTAGGTTAAAAAATGGGATTTTTTTTATTGCGGTCAAGTACGCACCTTACGACAAAAGTGTATAAATAAAGTTATAAAAAATTATATCTACAATATTTATTTTTATAATTTTCTTTTACAGAGCCTAGTTTAGCGTCAATTAGTGATTTTCCGTATTTTTAAGCCAAACAGGTTTATTTTCATTTTGCGTCATTCACTTATAATTAAAATTTGGTTATGTTCATCATTTTACATTGTTTTAATAATGATTAAACATATGTTATATTGTTCATTATCTACATTGGCTGGAGAAAGTCGTGTGAAAGTTTTACACGAAATTTTTAATAATGTAACAAATTCTTTTGTGGTGAACAATTTTAGCACAGCCTTTATTTATTTATTTTTTATGCAATTCAATATTCAATTTGTTTCAATTTTTTTATTCGAAACATGCAATCTTTATACTGATGTAATAGTGCACCACAGGTTTTTATGTTTTATGAAAAAGTGTAGCGGTGAAAGTACTGTTTTTAGCTAAGAATGCCTGCTTATTTCCCCCGTGCAGATTATTACGTCATATTAAGTCAATGACATTTTTTAGGTTTGATTTGTTATCCGGTGCATTATCGACAACTGTACTATTTGATTTGTGGTTTTTTGGGGAGTTTTGATGTTAAATTGACTCAAGGATTTTAAAAGTGTTGTTTTTCCATTTGTAGCTGCCTGCTGGTCACCACATAATTATATTAGGTAGTTACATTAACCGGTGTTACCTAAAAATTCAACGATACTTTCTGACAGTTGACTGGTTGGGCTAACCCAAAAGTTTAAATATATTATGTGTTGTTAAGATCATCAGCCGAAAGGCTGGTTTGAACTTCTAGAGGCTTTGAAGTAAAACGAGGTGTGAGTTGGTTTACGATTGCCTTCCTCACTGAATGGAAAATTATGTTTATCAGCATGCCAGGCCCTCTGAAAAGCATCTACTTTCCACCCTACAAATGACACCTTCTCTTCATTCAACGCAGAGTCTGGCTGTATAATGAAATTCATTACTTTCAGCGGAGATAACTCTGACTATACTATTTTTCAAAGCTGATAAGCTCTGAACGTACGCATTGTCACCTACCCACTTCATAACTAGCCAATGACTTGCCAGCAACGTTGTCAGTACTTGCTCTCGTAGCTCTTATATATTTCGTCAGCCATATTTTTATTATTATTTTTTTTTGGTCTTTCAATAGCAATTATAATATATGAACCAATAATCTATACCAACTGATATGAACTACTATAACCAGCTGATTATATTATAAAGTATTGCATGTTAACGTGCTCTACAATCGACGTGTTCAGTACGAGATGCAAGACACGAGTGAACTACTGTGGCTCTTATACGCATGCGCGCGTATTGTTTGTCGGTTAAAAACATTCGTACAAACTGACAACGCTGGCAAACGTTCTGATTGGTCTAAACACGTGGAAAAGCAGAGCTCATCATCCGTGAAAAGCATTGTGGTGTCTTTTACACCTCTACCTCTTCTGTTCTTAAAAACACACCTTGACGCTAAACTAGGCTCCGTAGAGAAAAATTCTTAAAATAAAACTTGTAGATCTTTTAATTTCCTATAAATTAAATACTAACGTCGAAATCTTACAAAAATCCCTTTTATTCAAGTTTTCTAGTGTATATATAATATTTTTTAGATTCCTATATCTTGGAAAATTCATTTTTTCAGATTTTCATGAAAAAAAAAACAGAAAATCACTAATTACCGCTAACCTGAACGTTATACAAAGAAATGTTTTAAATAAAAGTTGTAGGTTTTTAAATTTGCGCTAAAATACATATTAAGGCTGCAATGTTAAAAAACCAATTTTTTACGAGGAAACAACCTTTCCAAGAATTTCAGCTGACATGGCGCCTACCCTATCTTGTAGAGCATAACAAATTTGGTAAATGAGGCGATTTTTAAAAAAATCGTAGGAGCCGTTTTTGAAAAATCGCAAAAAAGTGAATAATGTCATCAATAAACTACTACTTCCGGTTGACCGATTTTGATAAAAATGTCCTTATTGTGTCCTCTAGTAGTACCTATCTTAAGTTTAAAGTTTCAATGTCGTACGATAGTCCGTTCTTGAGATATTTTGTTCACACACACAGACCAATCGCTAAAAACATTTTTTCTGGGTTCAGGGGGTCTGAAAACGTGTAGATCCGGTTAAAACTCGATTTCAAAAAAATCGACATGAAAACAATACTTTCCTTCCTATTTATATTCATATAGGCAAGAGCAAGTAAAAATTGCACGAAGGAAATCTGCTGAGTTTACGTAGATCCTACCTGATGGATTGTTTTTGGCTTCAGGGGATAATAAAACACGATGTAATTGAAATTAGGGTATTGAATTTAGTATTGTATCACCTAAAATTTCGCTCTATTACTGTTAATTTGTGAGAAATTATAATATTTTAAAAACTAAAAAATATTTTGCAGAATTTCTTAATCGTACAATTTCTTACTGTCGCTTATAAAGCACTGCTTGAGTAATATATAAATTGTTTATTCTGATATCTATCACAATAATAATTATAATAAAAGCAATAGTATTGTTTTTATTAGTCTATCATATTCAATCAATAGTCGAGATCTTTCATTGGCAGTCCTCTAGTGTAACATGTATCTATCTGATATTGCCTTAAGGTTAAAAATAATAATAATAATAATAATAATAATAACATCAATACAAAAGGCAGTCCTCTCTATACCTTAAGTATATTATGAATAAAAGAAAAAGGGTCAATATCCCTATTGGAACTTTTAAATCACCTCCCCCTTCCCCCCTCAAGAACGTCTAACCAATAAGTTGCGCGAATTAACATCTTAACTCTTCTTCTTATGCCCGTCTTAGCTAAGAAAACAAAATTTCATTTACTCAACTGGATTTTTAAAAAAATTAATTTTTTTCTTGCGTTCTGTCTAAGGTATATAGTTGTTGTTTAGGTCATCAGCCGAAAGGCTGGTTTGAACCTGTAGAGGTTTTACTAAGTAAAACGAGGAATGAGGTGGTTTACCATTGCCTTCCTCACTGAGTGGAAAAGTATATACGCTTATCAGCATGCCGGGTCCTCTGAAAAGCACATATTTTCCACTCTGCAAATGATACCTTCACTTCATTCACCACAGGGTCTGGCTGTATAATGAAATTCATTACTTTCAGAGGAAATAACTCTGATTAGTGTCTTTTCACCTCTACCCCTTCTGTTCTTAAATGATTGAGTCATTCAATTGGCTGACCATGTGACAAGAAACAGAACTATTTATTTTAGCCCTTCAACTAACAGATTGAGTGTAAATAATTTGACACACCACCTGTCTAAGGTATATAGTAAGAAAGTATAAATATTGAGGAAAATTTTTTTATACCCGAATCTGAACTGAATCTCCCGTTTATGAACCCTTGAAGACATAATGTTGTTTAGGTGATCAGCCGAAAGGCTGGTTTGAACCTCTGTCTTCAATCAGAGTTTGAATTTCAATTTCAAGTTTGAATCACCAATTTGAAATGGTTATGCAAATAAAATTACTTTTCGCCATTTTTTTTTTTTGATTAATCATAAGCAAATGAAACTCGAGGGTACTTTTTAACATACAGTAATCCTTAGTATCCGCGGGTTTCGGTTATCCGCGGACTTTGTCCGTGGGCCTAAAACCTTAAAATACGTGCGTAATCTCACCTCGTGTACACCGTACTTGGTGGGAGGTGGGGAAGTCATACAATTCCGAAAACATGTGTTTGAATAAATGTTTTGGTGTTCGTATCATGTTGAGACACACTAGTATGGCGACGGCCGCCAACAGCCAAGCTAGATTTCCACTACTGTACGTAGTGAGCGCGTCACCGGGTACCGGGCCCCGCCGTTACAACCTCCACCCCCAGCTACCATACACGTACGCCCAGACGCTATACTGTAATTTCTCCGTACGTTTTCCTCCATGTATGAGTCTAACTTCTTCGTACATTCGTACAGTTCTTTATATATTTCACGATCCTGAGACGATGCCAAGCATTTCTTCACAAACCATCAACGAGATCCTCAGCATGGCAACGCAGCTCGCTGATCACGTGTTGGAGACGGATCCCGTTATGGAAAGTGCCCTTTAATTCAAAAGAGGACTCCAGGAGGTGATGATACCATACGAAGAGGTCCACAAGGAGTTTGAAAAGAAGGAGAAGCAAACAGCCATAACTAACTATTTTAAAGCAACTTAAATTTTTTCATGCGTACAGTACTGTATTTATTAAATATTAATAGATTATAACGTAATGGTAAAATGTTCCGAAAACTATTAAACATTTAAAACTACTACAGTACTTTTCCTTCCATACCTAACCCCCATCTTTTCGTTCGTATAAGTTAACATTATCCGCGGTTTTACGAACCGCGGTAACCCCTGCGGATACCGAGTGATTACTGTATTTATTTATTATAACTGTAAAGTTTCCAGTCTTTAGAATGTGCGATCAGTCCGGCATATTAATTCAAAAATAGCAACCTCTTCGTTGGACACCAGTATATTTATTAGTTCGTTGAAATTTGGTCAACTGCCCATAACAGACAGTTGGAGAGTCAAATTATTTACACTCAATCTGTTCGTTGCAGGGCTAAAATTATATACAGTTATATTAGTTCTGTTTCTTATCACGTGGTCAGCCAATTAAATGACTGGACCATTTAAGAACAGAAGAGGTAGAGGTGTAAAAGATACTAATCAGAGTTATCTCCTCTGAAAGTAATGAATTTCATTATACAGCCAGACCATGTGGTGAATGAAGTGAAGGTGTCATTTGCAGAGTGGAAAATATGTGCTTTTTAGAGGGCCCGGCATGCTGATAAGCATACTTTTCCACTCAGTGAGGAAGGCAATGGTAAACCACCTTACTCTTCGATTTACTTAGTATAACTTCTACAGGTTCAAACCAGCTTTTTGGCTGATGGCCTAAACAATACAACAATTTGGTCAATTGATTTATAATTTCTAACGTGTTTACGTTGCAATCTGTTCAATTTAGAAGAATAAGCAATCACATGACCCAATGAGATGAAGATGATGTGTATGATGTATATATGAGGTGTAGTCTTGTACAAACCCAGGCCGACTATTTATGAGAGATGGTTAATTGAATCCCAACCATCAAAGTACACCGCTAACCACTGTCTTGTATTAAAATCCTTATAAAAGTAACTACCTTTACTAGGATTTGAACTAGGAACCTTCTTCTCCGAAAATCAACGGTTAAACAGCTGACTTGCGGCGACGACTTTACCTCTAGACCAATTTGGTGGGTTAACCTTCCTCACTGAGTTGAAAAATATGCTTATCAGCTTGCCAGGTTCTCTGAAAAACACATATTTTCCAATCTGCAAATGACACCTTCACTTCACCACAAGGTCTGGTTGTATAATGAAATTCATTACTTTCAGCGGAGATAACTCTGACTAGTGTCATTTACACCTATAACTCTTCTGTTCTTAAATGCTTTTTTCATATAATTGGCTGTCCATGTGATAAGAAACAGAACTATTTTATTTAGCCCTAGAACTAGCAGATCGAGTGCAAATAATTTAACACTCATCCTGTACGTTATGAGCTGAGATTCAGTCAATATCATTTATCTATAGAAATCTGTGAAATAAGAAATATCAAATATAGTTGACTCACCGGGTTGGTCTAGAGGTAAAGTCGTCGCCGCAAGTCAGCTGTTTCACAGCTGATTTTCGGAGACGAAGGTTCCTGGTTCAAATCCTAGTAAAAGTATTTACTTTTATACGGATTTGAATACTAGACAGTGGTTACCGGTGTTCTTTGATGGTTAGGGTTTAATTAACCATACTCTCCCAGGAACGGTCGGCCTGGGTCTGTACAAGACTACACCTCATTAACACGTCATACAGATCACCCTCATCTCATTGAGTCATGGGGTTGCTTATTGTTCTGAATTGAACAGATTGCAACGTACACAAATTAGGGATTATGTTGAAAGGAAATATAGTTTCGTAGAAATTTTGAATAACGGGTGTCCCACGAAGAGGTTGCTATTTTTGAACACTACTTCGTTGGACATCCGGTATATTTATTATTTTGTGGTAATTTTGTCAATGAAATTTTGTTTAATTCGGTTTAAATCCAATGAATTTTGGTTTATAACAAGATAGAAAATTGTAAATAAATGACAAGGTCATGAAAGATTGTGTTTGTGTCAGTAGGGTTATATGAACATAATAAAAATGATGCATAATATTATCTAGTAGCATAAAAATGTTACGGAATTAATGATCACCATTTAACCACTGTCATTTCCTACTTATAATCGTAATTAGTCTTTATGTACAATTTAAATAATAACAATGTTACATTATATTACATAGTAGTACAACCTAGACCTTTTTTAACGACCATTTTAAACAAATTATACATTACTGACTATAAAATATTTGTTTTAAAAAGAAAAAGAAACAATAGTATTCTCACGTAATAGTTTCTTTTTATTATTTTAATGGTACCCCCGCTCGCATCGCTCCATATTTAATAAATACGAGTATGTTATTTTATTAAATCATTAAACAAGATCTTCTATCGAAATATTCCGGAAAATTTACTTTTTATTTACAAACTTTGTTCACCGCCGTTATGTAATTTTCCGAAAATTCTTTTGTATACCATCGATCCTATATTAGAGATGCCAAACATAAGGTCCGCTAAAATTCACATTTAATTATTAGGTCTGTTCCATGGATTTATTTTCCCACAGTTATTCAATGAAAAAGTTACAAACCATTTAGTTTGTAAATAAAATTTAAATTTAGACCGCCTTCGTGGCGTAGTGATTAGCCCGCTACCTTACAAAGCGAAAGGTCCCGGGTTTTGATTCCCGGCTAGGGTCTAGGCTAGGATCTTTTAGTTTAGCGGTATTTAGCGATTTTCTGTTTTTTTTTCACGAAAATGTGTAAAAAAATCGGTTTTTTAAAGATTTCAGCCTTAGTTCATTTTACGAAAAAAGTGTATATAATCAAATTTTTAGGAAATTATAAGATCGACAACTTATTTAGCGCATTTTCTCTTCAGAGCCTAGTTTAACGTGAAAGAGTAATTTTCCGTATTTTTAAGCTAAACTGAGGTTGATTTTCATTTTGCGTCTTTCACTTCTGATTAAAATTAGGTTAAGTTTATTAAAGTTGGTTTTTTGTTTAAATCTAATGTTTTATTACTAATGTTAGGTTTATTGTTAATTGTTTGCATTGGCAAGAGAAAGTTGTGTGAGTGTTTCACACCAGATTTTTGAATGGTGTAAACAAGCTCCTTTTCTATTCCCATTCTCCGCAAGACTGTCTCGTTGGGTACTTTATCCATCCACGATATTTTTAGTTTGCGCCTGTACAACCAAAGCTCAAACCCATCTATTCTGATATTCATCTTCATTAACGTCCAAGCTTCCGCGGCATATAATTCTAATTCTACATAAGCCTTATTTTATTTAGAATTTTTGTATGAAAGATGGTGGAGAGGCACTAAGTCAAGCGAAAGTCGAATACACGACGTGATGAAAATGTGTTGCACCTTAATTAAATCAAAAACGAAAAATCGCGTTGAAAGTGCTTCACTGGAATTGAGCCTAAAACTGCTTTACTTAATTTATAGTGGACATCAATAAACTTGTATTTATGTTGTAATGTTTTATTACTGGATAGTTTATAACCCATCCTACATAGTTTTGTACATAGTTTTGTCAATAGTTGGATGGGATAATTTCCACCACCTCTAGAGTAATAGGATAGTAGTTTACTGTAAGAAATTTTGTATATGGTAATTTATTTTTTATGTAATGTGTAATATTATAGACATGAATAAATTATTATTATTATTATTATTAATTTTTTTGTAAATAATGGGAAAATAAATAAATATTAAATACTTTTTTATCCCTAACGTCTGTACGTTGCAATTTGTTCAATTCAGAACAATAAGCAATCCCGTGACCCAATGAGATGAGGATGATATGTATGACGTGTAAATGAGGTGCAGTCTTGTACAGACCCAGGCTGACCATTCCTGAGAGAGTAGGCCTATGGTTAATTGAAACCGAACCATCAAAGTACACCGGTAACCACTGTCTAGTATCCAAATCCGTATAAAAGTAACTCAAGATACTAAATTTACCTTTACTAGATTTACCTTTAGATTTACCTTTACTAGGATTTGAACCAGGAACCTTAATCTCCGAAAATCAGCTGTTTTTCAGCCGATTCACGGCGATGTAATAAATAAATAAATAAATAAATAAAAGCAGTGCCAGTATTGAAATTTGATTAAAATTTTTATAAAATCGATTTTTTACACGTTTTAGTGAGAAAAAACAGGAAATCGCTAATTACCGCTAAACTAAGCGTTATATAAAATGTTTGAAATAAAAGTTGTAGAATTTTAAATTTTCTACAACTTTTATTATATATAATACATTTTTGCGCTAAAATGCATATTAAAGTCGCAATCTTAAAAAAACAATTTTTTACGAGAAAACAGCCTTCCCAAGTACGATGTTCCGTTGTTGAGATATTCTGTTCACACACACACACACAGACCAATCGCTAAAAACATGTTTTTTGGGTTTAGGGGGTTTGAAAACGTGTAGATCCGGTGAAAACTCGATTTCAAAAAACCGACATGAAAACAATACTTTCCTTCCTATACATTCATATAGGCAAGAGAAAGTAAAAATTTAAGTTAACCTTTGGTCAACCTCTTCAATAGAAAGTTCATATTGACTGTTAAGTAATAGTCTACCGGTCCGAGAACACCTTTGTATGACGTGTAAATGAGGTGTAGTCTTGTACAGACCCAGGCCGACCATTCCTGAGAGAGTATGGTTAATTAAACCCCAACAATCAAAGTACACCGGTAATCACTGTCTAATATTCAAATCCGTTTAAAAGTAACTACCTTTTCTAAGATTTGAACCAGGAACCTTAGTTTCCGAAAATCAGCTGTTAAACAGCTGATTTTGGCGACGACTTTATCTCTAGACCAACCTGGTGGGTCGATGTTATAAACTTGTTGATACAAAATATCCTATTTCATGGGGAAACTGACATATATGAGCCACACAGTATTATAAACACGATCACCTGTTGGTGCTTAGTTCGAAAGATAAGTAGCTGGTTAGAAGCCCGATACGTTTTACTAAGTGAAATGGTTTAAAATTAGCTTCTTCAACAATAATTTTCATGTTTTTTATTTTATTTATTTATAATACTTGTGCACACAATTTTTTTTCTTTTAAACGCTAAATATAAATCGATATCTGTAAATATTTTATGTATCTCAGATGACGGTATGTTCAACAGAATAATACTTGTGATATTAATAAATATAATATTCTATAAAGCATAGATAGAAAATAAACTAGGCCATAAAATAAGTTATATAAAAATGACTTTCCTTTATAAATTAGAAGGTTAAACGTAGAGGAAGTTTAGAGATCGATTAAACTCTATATCTACGCTTATGCATTTTATGACTATTTCCCGCGTCAGTAAAGTAAATACAGTAATACAAGAAAAATGACATCTATGAATATTAATAAATTTGTTCACGTTTTCTAGCCAAGATTTCCGTTGTTGACGGCTAAGAATTATTTTATAATATTCAGTACTTCAATTTAAAAAATCTGGTGTGAAACACTAACACAACTTTCTCTTGCCAATGCAAATAATTAACAATAAACCTAACATTAGTAATAAAGCATTAGAAATAAACAAAAACTAACCTAAAAAAACATAGCCTAATTTCATCATGAGTGAAACACGCAAAATGAAAATCAACCTTAGTTTGGCTTAAAATACGGAAAATCACTCTTTCACGCTAAACTAGGCTCTATAGAGAAAAACGCTCTAAATAAAAGTTGTAGATCTTTTAATTTCCTATAAATTTGATTATACTATTTTGTCGTAAAATGCATAATACATCACGATATCATAATACATATACGACTTTATTTTGCCAATGTAAATAATGACCAGTATAACCTAACATTAGTAAACTACGTAAAGAAACGGAAAAATGGCCGCCTCCGTGATGTAGTGGATCGCGCGCCAGCGTACTAAGCGGAGGTCACGACTTTGATTCCCGGCTAGGGCCTGGAAATTATTATGTGCCAAAATCCATCATTACAGTTTCTTAACCCACCATAGTCACTAATGATCAAGCTGTTGATGATACTTTAAATAAACAAAAAACTAACCTCAAAAAACATACCTAATATTAATCATGAATGAATGATGCAAAATGAAAATCAACCTTAGTTTGGTTTTATAATACGGAAAATCACTCTTTCACGCTAAACTAGGCTCTGTAAAGATAAATGCTTAAAATAAAAGCTGTAGATCTTTTCATTTCCTGTAGCTTTTTTACATTATAGGCTACACTTTTGTCGTAAAGCGCATACTAAAGCCGAAATCTTAAAAAACCATTTTTTTTACAATTTTCATTAAAAAAAAACAGAAAATCATTAATTAGCGCTAAACTAAGCGTTAAGGTGCGGTTTCGTTTGTGCGATCGTCGCATGCGATTACTGCATGCAGCCGCTGCATGCGTCACTGCCATTACTCATCAAATGGATTTCTTAAGAAGTGGTTCCGTTTATGCGTCCGACGCAAGAGATCGCATGCTTCGGCTGCATCGACTGCTTTGGGAACCAGTCACCTGCAGTAGTCGCATGCGTCTTGAAGTTGAAAATGAGTTTTTCCAAAGACGATGGCGCAAAACTCATTAAGTTAGCTGCAGCAAAACTACAACTATTTGATCCTTTAAACTTGCTTTCATCTTGTAATAGATACAGTAAACTCCCGCTAATCCGAAATAATTGGGGTGAGCCGATTTCGGATAAGCCGGGATTTTTTAAATAATAAGAAAATGGTGTTTTATTGTAAAAAATAAATAATTATAATAAATAATAAATATAATAGTAATAATAAATATTTATTGTACTGTGTCCTAAAACTTTTATTTGTACGATTTAACTGTCAAATATTTTCCGTACATTTTAATTATATTTTTGAAAAGTCAGAATTTTTTTATTTTTGTCGTTTTCTTGCCGAAATTTCCCGCCAGCGTTTAACTAAAAGTACATCAGTGGGTGTCGCTTCGAAGGTTTTGACCACGCGTTTACGTTTACACGACATTGTTAAAAATATCATTTCACTTCCACTACCAGTACGTAACACTAATTAGCCACAAAACGAAATGAAAACTATATTAAGGCCAAGACACTACTGTACTTATTCAACCACAATACAGTACTAATTGACTGTTTGCAGCAAAGGTGATGTAGCCAAAATAAACAGTAGTAGGCTACCGCTCCAAGGAAAATACTTATGTTATCGGTAAAAATCCTGTCTGCAGTGCTGAATGTCATGTAGGCATACTTTACGTGCTATAATTTACAGTTCAGTTTGCTTAAAAATTATTTTGGTACAGAAATACAATTTACAGTATTTATTATTTATTGTTTTTATTACAGTTATATTTGTAGAAAAATTATATTTAAAATTCTGAGTATTTTTTAACGTGTCGGATATCCCGGGTTTCGGTTAACCCGGACGTGCGGTTGGATCGCTCGCACGTTCCACTGCACAAACGGAACTACTACCCGACCTATGCGTCGGTCGCATGCGACGATCGCACAAACGAAACCGCACCTTTATACGAAAAAATGTTGGGGATATAATTCGCTGACCATGTGATAAAAAACAGAACTACTTTTTGTAGCCTTGGAATGAATAATAGATCAAGTGCAAAATTTAACACTCCACCTGCCTGTTATGTGCATGGGGTTGCTTATTTTGTTCTTAAATTGAACAAATTACAACTTATAAACATTAGAGATAAAGTAAAATATTAAATTAATAATAATATAGAGCTTAGAAACTAAGAGGTTTAATAAATATAAATATTTTATTTTTAAATTCACCTCTATCAAACAACTTTTATAATCCACTCTATATAATTAAATTATTATCAAATGCCTTTTGCTTTCCTGACATTGTACCAAATTGTTTGAAACAATGAAAATTTATTTATTATTAATAAAAATATAATAATTGTTATAATCCACAACATTAAAGTATTGCCCAAAACATTATTTATTTACAGTAATTAATGTTCTGTAATTAAAATAACAGTGCACAGTTAATCTACTTTTATTAACTCATTATTAATTGTATGTTATTGTAGTGTATACAATCTGATGTAATACCATTTTATAGTTACCTACTGTCCTTATCATCCCTCCTCCCTTAATTGAATTTGATTAGCATAATCATCATCACCATCACCCCCTTATCATTGTCATTAATTATCCTTTACGCAATATTAAAAAGATCGTAGTAAACAAATTTTATTAAATTTTTTCGTTCCAGTGAATTTAGCACTACGATAATTATGCACCTTTTACATCTTTCTTTTTCTTACGTTCTTATTTTAAAGATAGAGGTTCTGTATTCCAATTGTATTTCATTAATTCCAAAAATCCTTTTTTCATCGACTCCATTTTGGTTTATATTTCTTAACTTTTTCTCTAGAAAACGCATATATAATCTTCAATTGATTTAATAAATCTATTTTTACGTTCTCTTGCCATACGTATGTTACTATATTCGTATCGCTTTTCTCGAAATCGAGTTTTTACCGGATATGTGTACAGTAAGATCTCGACTTACGTGAGGGATGCGTTCTGCAAAATCATCGCGTAACGTGAAATCCACGTAACTTGGATTATTCGGTTTAACCTTGAAACATTAACTGATTGTCCGTATCTTTAAAATCCTCTAAGAGTCCGTAAAATTCATTAAACCCAGTCGTTTCTTTTACGTTCTTCGTTTTTTCACCCTTTTCGTATCTTTCATCGACATCTAACTTTTCCTTTAAAATAATCGCTTTCCGTTTGTTTAATCTTTATTAGAACTCATATTTTACGCAAAGAAATAACAAAAAACAAGAAATAAAAGACCTGCAAATGTTGCACAATTAAAATCACGATTAATTATCTACGCAACCATATATTATAGTCTACGACCGATATTTTTAACGCACTAAATAGTATTATTGTTTAGAACAAGCAAACCAAGATAAAAGTCAATTGTAAAAATGGGGAGGACAACTACTATAATGGTTTCGAGAGGAATTAGCCAAACAGTGGTCATAAATGTAAACATCGGTAAGATAAGAATACCTATTGTACACAATATAATGTATTATGTTCAACAAAATCGCGCTAACGTAGATTCGCGTAAGTTGAGGTCTTACTGTACACGTTTTCAAGCCTCGGAACCAAATAACGTATTTTTAACGATTGGTCTGTGCGTGCGGGTGTGTGTGAACAAAATATCTCAAGAAAGGAATATCGTACGAAGGTTGTACGTATAACTTAAGTTAGGTTTCATAAGGGGACCCGACATGAAAATTTTTATCACAATCGGTCGACCGGAAGTTGTAGGTTATCCGTGTGATTTTTCACTTTTTGCGATTTTCTCAAAAATGGGTTGTACGATAGTTGTTAAATATTCTCATTTACTTCATTTTTTATGCTGTACAAAATAGGGGAAGCGCTGTTTGCTGAAATTCTTGGCGGGGCCCGTGCTCTCGTAGAACATTAAGTTTTTTTAAGATTGCAGCCTTAATAATGCATTTTAGAGCAAGTGTATTTAATTAAAATTGTAGAACATGTAAAAACTACAACTTTCATTTTAAACATTTTTTTGTACAAAGCTTAGTTTAGCGGCATTTAGTGATTTTTTTGGTTTCTTCATAAAAAAACTGCCCGTAACAGATAACTGTCCCATAAACTGCCCATAACAACGAACAGCAGTTCGTTGCAGGGCTAAAATAAATAGTTCTATTTCTTATCACGTGGTCAGCCAATTAAATGACTGTATAATTTAATAACAGAAGAGGTAGAGGTGTAAAAGACACTAATCAGAGTTGTCTCCTCTGAAAGTAATGAATTTCATTATACAGCCAGACCCTGTGGTGAATGAAGTGAAGGTGTCATTTGCAGAGTGGAAAATATGTGCTTTTCAGAGGGCCCAGCATGCTGATAAGCATACTTATACACTCTGTGAGGAATGCAATTGTAAACCACCTCACTTCTCGTTTTACTTAGTAAAACCTCTAGAGGTCAAACCAGTCTTTCGGCTGATGACCTTAACAATATCAAAAAATTGAGGATGTTAGATGATCGAATACCAAAACCGTTGGTTACTTACAACTAAATTAGACAACGCTGTATAGGACAACCTCCGAAGAGATGGACATTTAACTTCTGTTAAAAATGGCGGATTATTAAGCTTGATGTAAGAACACGCCTTGAGTTCTAATCCGTATGGTTTATAATAACGATGACTAATTAATAAACACAGAATCCAGTTGAACTTTAAAAACTGCTTTTTGGCTTCAAGAGTCATGAAATGTAAAGCTCTTAATTAATTGTGCGCGCGGATGTAAGAAGAAAGTTGAAGAAAAATAAAATCTGTTGATTCATTTTTGAAACATTGTATAAAACCTATTTTAAACCATTAAACCGTGAAACTTAGTGTTTATATATATATTTTTTTTATTTATTAAGTCGTTACAAGTATTAATTTATTTATAGAAAGTAAGTTTGCCTGCCTTTGGTTGCTGATAGGAACCGTCCACTAATATGATTTTCGGATGGAATTTTTCTATTTACATTATAGCCTATATTATATACTAGCAGTATTTATAATTGTTTATTTATTACGATAAATGTCATTAAAGTATTATGTATTTCACAACCCTAGATTTTACCTGCGATACCAGTGCTATTCATTGTTTACGGAAGTTATTAATGATGTTACTGTACATACACAATAATTATGTTTACATTCATTTAATAAAATTTTATACTTACAATGAAGGAGGTAAAATATTATTATTTTTATTTATTTATTTATTGGTTTAACGTCCGACTGTTCGGATGGAAGGATGAAATGATTTTTTGTAACGTATGAAAATATACCGTGTCTGAATGGGATTCGAACCCAAGACCGGATGATGAGAGGCGAGCACGTTACCAACTACGCCAATGCAGCCGGCAAATATTAGAAAATATTTAATCTAATATTGGTAAAATATTAGATTTAATATAAAATAAACTAGAGTTGTATTATATTTTTCGATTAAATTGTTTTACACGTACAGTAGAGCCGCGTTTATCTGAGCCCGACTAACCGAGGTAATCCCTAAAAGTACCGCGCAAAGCGAAATTCGCGCATATGGGAAATCGATTAAGAACTGTACTATGTACTGTATGTCTTATCTCATTTTGTATTTTTTATTCGTACGTCGTTTTTTCATCACCAGTTTACCCATAGAGTAGAGCGGGGCAAAAGTTCGCACTTAATTTTTGATTATTTCGTAATCGATAAAGAAAACACTTAGAAAAATGAAACTTCGCTATAATTACTAGGTATATTTTATATTTAAAGCTGTATACTTCCTGTATCATTATACGTTTTATTAAATTTAAAAAACACTGTTTTTTCACAACATATTCGAACTTTTGCCCCGTATGTGGGGCAAAAGTTCGCTAAGCGTGGGGTAAAAGTACGCACAAAACAACTTCAATGTAAATTTTATTTAATCAGCTCTAAAATATTGTATTGTACTTTACAATACTTAACAAGACTTATTTTAATTATTCTTATAAATATTTTATAAAATATTCAATAAGATCTTATTGTTTATAATTTAAAACAGTCACTAGTTAAGCAAACAGTAAAAGGACGATATAAACTTAGTTATGTAAATAGCAGGTATTAATCTATTAACAATTTAAACTGAAATACTGAAACTAAATACGATAGTAAAACTAAATGTCACTAGTAAAAAATAGACTACGCTAAATAAAAATATAAAATGAGACTAGCTAAAATTTAGCTACATTTAGCAGCAGGTAACACGTTTACCCCACAATTAACGAAAATAAAATGTTCTTGAACACTAGGCCTATAAGAAGAACAATAATTTGTCAGAATTAACAGTAATCACAACTAAATTTACCTCCACCCTCGTAATTATCGAGTGTGGTGGCATTTATCATGCCACCAAATTCGACATTTGTTACACTGAATCCAGTCTTCTTCTGGTGGATTGAAGCATTCATCTCCACAATCTGGGCATGAAACCCGTTGTTTAGAAGTCGAGGGCTGATTTTCTTGTTTGCTAAAGTCAAGTTTTGTTATATTTTCTACATTTTTGTCAGGCCTACGTCTTGGAGTTGGTACCATATTTTGTTTCTGTCCTTGTTTTGTTTAAGTTTCTGCTTCCCTTTTTAAAGATTGATTCTGCTCAAGCAACACCTTATCTTTTCGGCAAAGGCAACAGATCTGATGGCGAAGTCCATTTCTTTTTCTCGCTACCTGGAGCATTTCATTACTGCAGGTTTTCTCTCTGCTTTTCTCTTGTAAGTCCTAAAAAACAATGGAGGATCGGATAGATTGTTTAATTATTACTAACATAGATAGAAACTTCGTTAAATTTAAAATTGTATGCATGATATTGCTATAGTAATATCGTGTAACTAGTAGGCTATTATGATATTTCAAGCATGTGTGCCAGAAGTTCGCATCTGTGGGGCAAGAGTTCGCATGCGAACTTTTGCCCCACGAGTCAGTTGGAACTCTTGCCCCACCGCCCAATTTCCAACTCAATGATCAGTGCTGTTATCTATGTGCAATGTTTAAAACATTGAATGGCGTTTTTCTATAGATTAATTTATGTTCTTTCAGTTGGCATAACATATAAAAGTTTTCCTTGTATTGCGTAAGCATGAACTTATTTCCTATACAATGAAATATTGTATCAAAGAAAGTAAATAAACATCTTACCTCATTGTAAAGCCAAATATTGTAGTAACGACACAAAACTTCGGTCACATACTTCTGTAGACACAAGTAACGGACTAGCATAGGAAATTTCCAACTGCTGGAGGTGTAACACTAAAATACCTTCACTGCGAACTTTTACCCCGCGCGAACTTTTGCCCCGCTCTACTCTACGCTTCCCTCTCGATTTTTGACTGAGTCGAAGTTATCCGAAATTTCGATTATCCGATGTACTATCGGTCCGCATTACCTCAGATAATCGAGGCTCTACTGTACTACGAGTAGTTATAAACACCCGGGCCAAGTGTGGGCTTGTCAATAGCCTCAAATGTTACTTTAAAATTGGGTTTGCTAACAACTATGGCTACTGCACCCATTTTCTTTTTGGTGGCAATTTTTTACTCTCTGTTGCCTATATGAATATAAGTTATAGAAAAGAAAAGTATTGTTTTCATGTCGATTTTTCGGAATTGAGTTTTCACCGGATATACACGTTTTCAGACCACCTGAACACAAAAAACTTGTTTTTACCGATTGGTTTGTATGTGTGTGCAAAATATCTCAAGAACGGGAAATCGTACGAACTTTAAACTTAAAACTTAACTTAGATACTAGTACCGGACCCGACACGAACATTTTCATCAAAACGATCAACCGGAAGTAGTAGTTTATTCGTGTCATTGTTTACGTGTTTGCGATTTTCTCAAAAACGGCTCCTACAATGTTTTTAAAAATCACCTCATTTACTAAATTTTTTTATGCTCTACAAGATAGGGTAGGCGCCATGTCTGCTTAAATTCTTGAAAAGGCTGTTTTCTCGTAAAACAATTGTTTTTTTTTAAGAGTGCGGCTTTAATATTTATCATTTTAGCGCAAAAATGTGTAGACTATGATAAAAGTTGTAGAGAATTTAAAAACCTATAAATTTTTATTTCAAAAATTTCTTTGTATAACGCTTAGTTCTATGATAATTAGTGATTTTCTTTTTTTTCATGAAAATCTGTTAAAAATCGATTTTTTAAGATTTCGGACTTAGTATGCATTTGACGACAAAAGTGTATAGAATAAAATTTATAGTAAATTAAAAGATCTACAACTTTTATTTTTAGTTTAGCGTGAAAGAGTAATTTTCCGTATTATTTATTAAGCCAAACTGATGTTGATTTTCATTTTGCATCATTCACTCATGATTAAAATAAGGTTATGTTTTTTGAGGTTAGTTTTACTTTCTCTTGCCTATATGAATATATAGGAAGGAAAGTATTGTTTTCATGTCGATTTTTCGAAATCGAGTTTTCACCGAATCTACATGTTTTCAGACCCCTGAACCCAAAAAACATGTTTTTAGCGATTGGTGTGTGTGTGTGTGTGAACAGAATATCTCAAGAATGGAACATCGTACGAACTTGAAACTTGAAACTTAAGTTACATACCACTACCGGACCCGACACGAACATTTTCATCAAAATCGGTCAACCGGAAGTAGTAGTTTATTCGTGTAATTTTTCACTTTTTTGCAATTTTCTCAAAAACTGGTCCTATGATTTTTTTTTAAATCGCTTGGTTTACTCAATTTTTTATTCTCTACAAGATATGGTAGGCGTCACGTTTGCTGAAATTCTGGGTGAGGCTGTTTTCACGTAAAAACATAGTTTTTTTAAGATTACGGCTTTAATATGCAATTTAGCGCAAAAATTTATTTAATAAAAGTTGAAGAGAATTTAAAATTCTACAACTTTTGTTTCAAAAATTTTTTTGTATAACGCTTAGTTTAGCAGTAATTAGCGATTTTCTGTTTTTTCTCACGAAAACGTGAAAAATCGATTTTTTTTAAGATTTCGGCCTTAGCGTGCATTGCACGACAAAAGTGTATATAATCAAATTTATAGGAAATTAAAAGATCTAAAACTTTTATTGAGAGCATTTTTCTCTACAGACCCTAGTTTAGCGTGAAAGAGTGATTATCCGTATTTTTAAGCCACAGTGAGGTAGATTTTCATTTTGCGTCTTTCAGTTATGATTAAAATAAGGTTATATTTTTAGAGGTTAGTTTTTTGTTTATTTCCAATGTTTTGTTACTAATGTTAGGTTATATTGTTCATTATTTGCATTGGCAAGAGAAAGTTGTGTGTTTCTCACCAGATTTTCTAGCTTTTATTTGTTACCGGGAACTGTACACATGAGTATGAACGAGGTCTCCCATCAGAATTTGTTCATCTGTGGCTGTCAACTGATTATCATACAAAGTTCCCTGTGTAACCGGTGTTAATTAATAACAACTTTGTCCTACTAACTTATACTTAATTGAGTAGACTGTCCCAAGTAAAAAATTATTAAAATAATTTTATGTTTAAAATTTTTTCAGTCATACGGATTAAGTTTTCATAGTTATTCTCGTTCAGAATGACAATTTAAACGTCACACACGTAGGAACCTGCTCATAACAGACAGGTGGAGTGTCAAATAATTTACACTCAATCTGTTCGTTACAGGGCTAAAATAAATAGTTCTGTTTCTTATCACATGGTCAGCTAATTTAATGACTGAATCATTTAAGAACAGAAGAGGTAGAGGTGTAAATAACACTAATCAGAGTTATCTCCTCTGAAAGTAATGAATTTCATGATACAGCCAGATCCTGTGGTGAATGAAGTGAAGGTGTCATTTGCAGAATGGAAATATGTGCTTTTCCGAGGGCCCGGCATGCTGATAAGCGTACTTTTCCATTCAGTGAGGAAGGCATGATAAACCACCTCACTTTTCGTTTTATTTAGTAAAACCTCTACAGGTTCGAATTATCCTTACGGCTGATGACCTAAACAATACACGTAGGAAAAGTTATCTTTTATTTTGAAAAGGCAATTTTTTTTATTGTAAATTTCATTATACGGGGTAAACTTTTTTTTATAAATTTAACCTTTTAGCTAGTTTTTTGCTTCAAATCCCTTACCATCTTATTATTTACCTCTAATACAATTTGGGCTGAGTGCAGTACTTGATGTGTGTAATAGTAAAAAATGTAGACATTAGAGAAGAGAAGTAATTACATAGTGATCTTTATTATTGTATTAGTTAATCAAGTGAACTGAATAGACTTTGAGAGGGGTAAAATAAAAACCTTGTTTGATTTATTAATCTTATTTCAGAAGGTGGAGTTTTAAGATCATTAGGATTTATCTGTCAATTGAAGTTGTATTACGTCAGTACAATATGTGGCTTGAATATTAGTGTCTGAATGATTTAAGCATCAAAGTGTTCTTTCATTAGAATTAAAATTTTTCTTTACTGTTATCTGTAATAATGGTACTTCTTCTGACTGTCATGGATTAGGCCTTCTGACCTATTCCGACTTTTCTACTTATCTTTTTCGCGGTCTACCTATATCTCTTCGCCCATCAGGTTAAGCTTAATACCCTTTTTACCCAAATACCTTTTCTCATTCGTATTAAATGTTCCTCCCATTTATCTCTGTATTTGCAGACAGTGTCTAAGAGACAGGAGACATTTAAATGGGGGTCGGATTTCGCTTTCTTGATGTGATCAATTAAACTACATCCCTGAATTCTTCTCAACTACCCCATTTTTGCTGCCTGGATCTGACGTTCATCTTTCCTCCCAAGTACCCAGGACTTCCTATTATACAGAAATAATGAAACAGCCTTTTAAAAGTCTTATAATATTTTAACTGGGTTGTTACCAAACCCTTTTACTCAGTGACCACGCTATTGTCCCACATATATACAGAAGGCGATTCAGTTTATCGATCATATCTGCATTTCTAGCGTACGTTAAATCACATGTTGTTTAGGTCACCAGCCGAAAGGCTGGTTTGAACCTCTAGAGGTTTTACTAAGTAAAACGAGAAGTGAGGTGGATACAGGATTATTATGTGGTTAATCATAACACTAAATTGTTTACCCCAATTTTAAAATGTGATAATGTAAATTCCTTTAATAAAAATCTGAAAAGTTTTTTGTACTTATTTAAAGTCGCATTAACAGCTTGGTCATTAGCGACTACGGTTGCATATGAACATTGGGTTTTTACCTCGTGAAAATTTCCAGACCTTGGCCGGGAATCGAACTCAAGGCCTCCGCGTGGAAGGCTAGCGCGCTACCACTACGCTACGGAGGCGGCCAAATCTGAAAAGTTATTTGATTGGTGAAACTTGTTAAAGTGTACCAGAATTTCTTTCCAAACAATAGCTAGTTGATCAATGTGTGAGTGAAATATGTGTTTCAGATGTTACAACTTTTGGACATGTCCTATACAGCCTCGGGCAACGCTATTAAAAAAAAGTTAGTATAACCAACCTCGGCATGACACATTTCAGTGAAAATGTCTGCGACTGATCACTGGAGCTCCATGATATGTTACCAACAAAATCATACATAAAAATTTAAACATTCCTTTTCTAAAAGACGAAATTAAAACCCGTATTACAAAACATCTGGAAAATTCCAATAAAACTCATTGGGGATTCATTGAGAACCTTTTTAAAATTTGAGACTAATCTGTCCTGTGTATTTGGCTCCAAAACAAGTAAAACACTCACAGTTCTTTCTAAAAACAATTATTTTTTGTTTGAAGCGTCATGAAAGAAAACTTAAGTTGAAATTCTGGTATCAAAAATTTTACACCATCGTTGTACTGAGTTTCTCTGTAGGGCTACTATAGGAAAAGTGCTAGGACTTAAAATTATAATTTCTTTGAAACCCTTACTAAGAAGCTTCACGTGGGTGTTAAAGAAGGTTTCATTGTTAGGTATATTGATACGTAATCAGGGTACTGATTTTATTATAGATTTTTTAAGTAATTATCCGTAAGGTTCCGGATTAGTCTTTCTTTAAAATACTAATTAAATATCTAATAGCCTATACCAAGAAATGAATTTACGATATAATTTTCTTATGCTCAAGGAAATGAATTGCAAAAAATATAATCATAATGTTTAAAATTTTTATTTTTTAACGGTAATATCGCGTCAAATGCAAAATATCTCTTTTTATCTTAGTTCGCCTGTGGAAAATAACAGCGGAGTAATAAAATATCTTTAGATTCTGGTCGTCGCTGAGAATTGAACCTGGGTCGTTCTGGTTGAGTAGTCCTCAGATTGATCCAACAGGACGGTCGCTTCTTGATTTTTTTAAATCCCTAATGTGTGTACTTTTCAACAAGTCACAACCGAACGGTCCATTTACATAACCCACCGTAGTCGCTAATAACCAAGCTGTTGATGCGACTTTAAATAAACTAAAAAACCTGGAGTGAAACACTCACACGACTTTCTCTAGCCAATGCAAATTATTAACAATATAACCTAACATTAGTAATAAAACATTTGAAATAAACAAAAAACTTACCTCAAAAAAACATAACCTTATTTTAATCATGAGTTAAAGACGCAAAATGAAAATCAACTTCAGTTTGGATTAAAAATACGGAAAATCACTCTTCCACGCTAAACTAGGCTCTGTAGAGAAAAATGTTGTAAATAAAAGTTGTAGATCTTTTAATTTCCTATAAATTTTATTATATACACTTTTATCGTAAAATGCATATTGAGGCCGAAATCTTAAAAAAATAGATTTTTCACACGTTTTCGTTAGAAAAAAAATCGCTAATTACCGCCTAACTAAGCGTTATACAAAAAAAAAATGTTTGAAATAAAAGTTGTAGGATTTTAAATTGTCTACACTTTTATAATATAAACTTTTGCGCTTAAATGCATATTAAAGCCGTAATCTTAAAAAAACAATTTCTTTTCGTGAAAACAGTAAAATTAAATTTTGTTAAAACTATAAATTTTGTTGAAAACTATAAATATTGTTGTATACAATATTGAATTATTATTATTATTATATTATATTTATTATATTATATTTATTATGTTATTATTATTATTATATTATTAAGAATTATTATATTATTAAGAATTATTATATTATTATTATATACAATATAAAATGGATGTTAAGGCAGAAATCTTTAAAAAATTGATTTTTTTACACGTTTTCGTGGAAAAAAACAGAAAATCGCCTTAACTAGCGTTGTACAAAACATTTTTTAAATAAAAATTGTAGGATTTTAAATTCTCTACAACTTTTACATTGTTGCGCTAAAATGCGTATTAAAGTCGCAATCTTAAAAAAACAATTCTTTTACCATAAACAGCCTTTCCAAAAATTTCAGCAGACATGGCGCCTACCCTATCTTGTAGAGCATAAAAAATTTAGTAAATGAGGCGATATAAAAAAAATCGTGGGAGCCGTTTTTGAGAAAATCGCAAAAAAGTGTAAAATTACACGAATAAACTAGCTACTATTCCGGTTGACCGATTTTGATAAAAATGTTCGTGCCGGGTTCTCTAGTGGTATCTAATTAAGTTTCAAGTTTCAGGTTCGTACGATGTTCAGTTCTTGAGATATTCTGTTTCACACACACACACACACACACGCGCGCGCGCACGCACGCACGCACACACACGCGCATACACACACACACACACACACGCATGCACGCACGCACCCGCGCACACAAACACACACATACACACACACACACACACACACACACAGACCAATCGCTAAAAGCATGTTTTTTGGGTTCGGGGTCTGAAAACGTGTACATCCGGTGAAAACTCGATTTCGAAAAATCGACATGAAACAATACTTTCTGTCCTATATTATATTCATATAGACAGGAGAAAGTAATAGTGTCATTCGGTTTCTTAATTCGTAAATACAGAAATCATTGGGTTTAATGTTCCGGTTTCGACCAGAAGTGGCCCAAAACAGGAAGTAACAAAATCAAAGTCGGAACTTTGAAACAAAAATATTGCCATTCGATTCCTCTTATAGAGTAGGTACAGCAAGAACTAATGGATTTTTCCATAAACCAAAGGTCAGCCTTTTCTAAAATTGGCACCAGCCATGTGACGCGTCGTCTTATGAAAGGGATTTTTATAATACAAAAACTGGGTGAATTTGAATAAGTGCACTCTTTTGAGGGTGATTCACGATGAAGAGCGATTTACTAGAGTTGTAAACAATCTTCATTAATGGAGTCGGCTTTCTAAGAAGATTCTAGTTGACCTTAAGACTTAAGTTGGCTGTATAACGTTGTAATCAGTGAACTTTCAGACTGTAACTTGAAACCTTCTGCTTTTCAGCCCAACATTCTAATACTTCGCCAACGAATCGGTACTTGTTATCCTATTTTTTAGGCGTATACTATATTGAATCATTCATACACTATATTTTTAACCAACCCGATTTATCAATATGTCAGAGTACGTTAACACTTCTAAAAACTCAGTCCTGCTGGAGAATTCTAGAACAAACACTTTTCGTTTAGATATTTTCACAGTATGAAATTTAATAAATATCTAATTAATAATGTATTAAAAATAAAAAATATATAATTAATATATTTAAAAATTATATAAAAATATTTAAAATATATAAAAAAAATTTATGTAAAAAATATCTAATTTAATAAATTTAACCCACCGGGTTGGTCTAGAGGTAAAGTCGTCGCCAAAATCAGCTGATTTTCGGAGACGAAGGTTCCTGGTTCAAATCCTAGTAAAGGTAGTTTTTTTATACCGATTTGAATACTAGACAGTGGTTGCCGTTGTATTTTGATGATTGGGGTTCAATTAACCATACTCTCTCAGGAGTGGTCGACCTGGGTCTGTACAAGACTACACCTCATTTACACGTCATACACATCATCCTCATCTCATTGAGTCATGGGGTTGCTTATTGTTCTGAATTGAACAGATTGCAACGTACACATATTAGGAATTTAAAAAAAAAGAAATAAATAAATATCTAGACTTGAGAAGAATGGTTACTGAAAGGAATTCATGGTTGTACCTAATTGAATGATTTTATTGATACGTTTATGTATGGATAATATAATTAAAATTTATTTTGTAATTTTAAATAAATAAATTTTTACTAATAAGTTAAATATGTCAGAGTAAATTTCTGATAAAAGTGGTTATCCTCAAAGTACATTACTTAATATTGGGAAATTGATGTAATTTCAACATTGCAGCGCATGTATTGAAGCTCTATAAAGTTTCATAATAATTAAATTCTGGAAAATTTTACTCTAGTAACGTATTTTATGAATTTTTGTTATGTCAATACAAACACTTTGTATGTCATGGTATATAGTATAAAATTATACGTATATAAAATTTTCTTTCAATTGTTTGAAATAATTTGTTATATTGCTAGAAAAATATTTTATTTATCCATTGTTTCATAATAATTATAATTAATTTATTTACTTTATGTTTTATACCTATTTTCATATTATTTAAAAATTGTTTATGAACGGTTTATCAGCTGTAAAAAATATCCTCAATTGACATGGTGTGTGATTTAGTATTACTTTTATTTTATCTGTAATGTGTGTACGTTGCAATCTGTTTAATTCAGAACACTAAATAACCTTATGACCCAATGAGATGAGGATGATGTGTATGACGTGTATTCTTGTTCAGACTCAGGCTGACCATTCCTGAGAGAGTATGGTTAATTGAGCCTAACCATCATAGTACACCGGTAACCACTGTCTAGTATTCAAATCCGTATACTAGGCCGGCCCTTTGGCATAGTGGTTAGCGCAAACGGCTTCTACGGCGGGGTCCCAGGTTCGAATCCCGGTCTGGTCTGGCATTTTTTATCACTCATTTTCATACATCATCATTCTCCAATGTCTGCATTGGCAGAAATTGCAAAACAGTCAGACGTAAAACAAAACAAAATCCGTATAAAAATAATTACTTTTATTAGAATTTGAACTAGGAACATTCGTCTCCGATAATCAGCTGATCTACGGCGACTCCTTTACCTCTATACCAATCCGGTGGATCTACTCGTAGTATTTCTAATCGAAAAAATTTAGATTAGGCTAAATAAATTTAGTTAAGGGAGATAACTTTGACTAGTGTCTTTTACACCACTACATCTTCTGTTCTTAAATGCTTCAGTCCTATAATTGGCTAACCGTGTGATAAGAAACAGAAATATTTTTTTGTAACCCTGGAACTAGTAGATCGAATACAAATAACTTAACATTCCACCTGCCTGTCATGGGCAAATTTTAGTATATGTCTAAAACACATGAGTGCAACTTTGAAAATTAATCATTACTCTTCTATTTTTTGCAGGTAAGAAGAACATGGCTTAAATTCATTATTTAATTTCTTCAAATTATAAAGTAGATAAATGGTAATGGGTGAGTCACAAATTTAAGTATTATTCTTCTCCTTTTATTGTGTCTATACCTTGGACAATTCGAATTGGCACAAGCAACTTCGGTGTTTATCTATTCCACTCTTCACCCCTCGCCATGCAATGACAGTACAGTCACTAAAGTATACAATCGCTACTGTAATGTGCGACTCATGCACGGTCACTACGCTTTGTTTTCACTGTTGTTGTTAACAATCTGTCAGACATAATGATGTGACTAATTTGTTTTCATATATGATTTTCTGTTCATTATATATTCAGACCAATTTCTTTAGTTAGTTGCTTGCATCTGTAGAGTCTAGTTTAGTGAGTTTTTGCAGTTTAGTTCTTTTACCTAATTTATAATATAATTTTTTACTGTGACAAATTAAATACATATTTTAAAATGAAATAATTCTTTGTGCGTTTGTAGATTGAAATAAGGTTGTAGGCATTTTCGTACATTAAAATTTGTAGGTCTTGTTAAAAGAATAGGTTATGGATATAAGTTATGCAGAACTGTGTGTACACATAGAGCAAGAGTTGTCCCAGTTCAAATTGTCCACATATACCTATTTAAGATAATGATAATTCGTTTCATGTAATACCTGGTGTTTTCCCAATTCGGGTTTTTGTGATTCCATTTGTTCTATCCTTTTCTTGTAATCTTATCTCAGTATTCTATTGAAACCCTTCAAATTCTTTCTATTTTTCTAAATTAATTTTTCAAGTCTATCTTATCTAACATTTTCATATATTTTCAGTTTCAATTAACCACTTACCCGTATTATTGATACTGCAGTCACGAGAATGACTTTTGCATATGGTTGGGCTGTGAGAAATATAAGTGTAAATTTGATAGTGCTGACAACCTCAACAATGATTTACTACATTTCAGTAACGCGCAGTTACTACATAAATTCTGTAAACTGTGGTTTACTCACGAGATAATGTTTTCTTCATAAACCTTATAAGAAAAAATCTGACCTGTAATATAGCTTATAGCCTAGCTTAATTAATGACTAGAAGTGTTTGATTTACTGTAATTACAAGCTACCTTATTCTATTGAAAGAAAATCTTCTAGGAGTGAATCGCCTCTTTTTACTATTGCTATCACCATCGTCTTTACACTATACGTCTTACTATAGTCGTTTGCACGTTCAGTTGACACATTGGATCTTTTGGGAATCATCACTGCTATTAGCGCAACTAAAAACATCAATTAAAGGCATCTGGATGCGTATATAAATACATTTTTAAACCTCTATAGAACACGTATTTTTAAGGTAGAACTACCATGCAAGTTTTGCGTAACAGAAAAAAACTTATGCATTATGTAGAATGTTTAATGAATTGTAAAAATCAAAAAGAACTATAAAAACATTTTCTTCTATTAGGCGGGGGTTGGGGGTTAAAATGAATATCTTATCTATTTTACTGCAGACGTATTAAAGCCTTCTCCACATTCCCTCGCCAAACTTTCTAAACATTGTGTGATAAATGTAAACAAATGACGTAATTGGTTAGTACAAATCTAAATAAATCTTTCCCTGTTAAGATATCGAAAAAATATTTCACATATGGAATCCGCTTAAGAAGTTGAGTATAAACTTATACCGTTAATTATTAGTTAATAATCATATAGACTACTCTACATTATAAAGTTTATTATGGATGGGGTGCGAAGGAGGGGAATGTTATTAGTTATGATGGCATTGATTGATCTACAAAGCCGATGTTAGTGTACGTGCTAGTAGCAGTCAGAGCCCTGTAAGAAATAAATACACTGTCCTATACTGCTTCGTTGTGTCAACTGAATGTGCAAACGACTATAGAATCTATTGAACTTTTCCCTTTTTTTTACTAGGTGTCAACAAAACTGTGGAAGAAGAATAGCTTCATCACGTCTTTAATTTCCTTCTATATGTTTTCAATTGTGGAAAGAAAAACATCAAGTAGTTAGCCGCTCGCCTCATGGCTTTTGTTAAAAGACACGGAAAGGCATGTTTGTTAAGTTTTAACTTCACAATATTTTATTACACTGCTTATTAGATTTTGTTCAGCACAATAGTCCAACCACGTTTTCGAGAAACCAACATTTTCTGTTTACTGTAACAAACAGTTGTATTCGTACAGTTAACCTACAAAAGGTTCCGCGACATACTGTTTGTGCTCTGGCTATAGAATACATTGTTGTGTTGGCTGACCTGATATCAAAGCAGTCGCGCATGTGTAATGATGCATTCCCCCCTTTACTCCTCGTTAAAGTCAAAGACAAACTCGTGACTCAACTAAATAGGTGTTTTGTAAATTTTGCGTTTATAATTTTCTTTAAATCGTGTCTGGTTCGTTATACATTATTATATGTATAATGTGTTATATGTATAGGGCTAATATTATATATAAAGAAATAGTATTCTACCAATAAACAATTTAAATTTTTTTATCCTTGGAACCGTATCTATTTGAATATTTTAAGTATTTCGGAGTAAAACTCCAAAGATTCAACTAGAGAAGAATGTTTTCTAAATGGCTCTGATATTTTGAATCAGAGGGTCAATTTTCCACATTCTCGTTTAGTTTATGGTGTGTACGAAAAAGAAAATCAAATTATAAGTATCAGACGAACTAATGTCCCATAGCCGAGCGAGTGAGTGAGAGATATGTGGCATAACTACGCATGCGCTCAAAGGTCTTTACCGTCATAATCCAAATCTGAAAACATTCTACAGTCGTTATCTTGCTTGTTAGTTTACTACATGCATAAGCGCTTGCTAACAACAATGAGTAAAATTTAAGACAATGTTATTGAAACGGCGTGTATGGCTTGTGCGAGTGAGAGCGTTATGCATTCTCTCACTCCCACGGCTAGGGGACATTAGTTCATCTGAATACTTTACATGTTGCATGGAGATTTCAGGACCGGCAAACGAGAAAGAAGTTGATGGATCAAGTTCGTCCTGCATAGTATACTATTTGCATGAGTTGTTGATAAACGAACATCCTGCAATTACTGACTATTGCGGTTTTTAATGTTATATTTTATTTTACAAATCACATGGTTTATAAGATATATTAAAATATTATAAAAGGTTATAAGGTAAATATTCAATAATTAAAAAATTAGTGAATTTATAATTAGTTTTACAACGAAAACATAAAAAATAAGACCAGTCATTCGTTTTTTTAAGGTTGTATCCAAAACACTTGCCCTTAACAGGCAGGTGAAGTGTTAAATTATATTTGTACTCGATCTGCTAGTTCCAGAGCTACAAAAAAATAATTCTGTTTCTTATCACATGGTCAGCCAATATGACTGAAGCATTTAACGACAGAAGAGGTAAAGGTGTAAAAGACACTAGTCAGAGTTATCTCCACTGATAGTTATGAATTTCATTATTCAGTCAGACCTTGTGGTGAATGAAGGGAGTGTGTCACTCGCAGGGTGGAAAGTATATGCTTTTCAGACGGCCTGGCATGCTGATAAGCATACTTTTCCACTCAGTGAAGAAGGCAATCGTAAACCACCTCATTCTTCGTTTTACTTGTAAAGCCTCTAAAGGTTCAAACTAGCCTTTCGGTTGATGACCTAAACAGAAACAACATCCAAAATGTATAGCGGATGTATTGGGGACGCATGTAGCTCGAAATATATGATCCCTTGAAGACTTGACGGTTTTCTCATGCGCCGGTCCTGAACAGAAGTGTGATTTAAAAAAATAGATTTACTCCTCTGTGAAAGACTGTTATATTTTTTGTAAATAATTGTTATATTTATGAAATAACAAAATTTTTACAAGCTGTTTATTTGTTTTTTTCCAGTTAGGAGATGTCTGTACGCTGGGAAACGTAAGTGATGTACAACTTGTTGAAACGTAATAGTATTTCATATTGTCAATTCAATATTGATTTTTTATTTGGTATTTTCTGCATTGCTATTTGACCTTAGTTTGTGTATTCCAACTACTGAGTAACTCAGTCTGCAACTGACTGAAAATTGTACGACTTTCATTGAGTAATCCTAATAATCAAAAACTAATTGATTATTTTGTTTAGTTAAACTTTGAGTCTACACCAAAAATAATCGTTTGCTAAACCGTAATAATTTTCTTGCTCATTTTCAAGCAAAAGTAAATTTATTGGAGATATTAAAGATTTATGCGTCCAAATTAAAATTTTGTGTGGCCAGAAGTTTAGAGGTTATGGATTTGTTCGATGCCTTAAATTTTTGTATTTTTTCATAATTTTTTTTTGGAGACTTTTGGCTGTTTAGTTATTAGATTATTTTGGTTTATTCAAAAAAATTTGAGTATTTTAATCGCGTATTTCTTCTCTTTGTCTTTTATGAGGTTGTGATTGCAGCGTTATTAACCTTAACTGACGCTTGCTATTTGGCTCATTGCTATAGTGTGTAAACACTTAACTTCAACTAGACCAATTTTAATGCTGTTTATTTACAGTTATAATAACTAAAGAACTACAATAAACTATTTAATAACAAATGAAATTTAATACAAAATGTTCTAAAATTTATTTAAGATTTGTACGAATTTTAACAAAAAAGGAATAGGTATGGCTGTTTACAATAAAATAATTAATTGATTTTTCTTATAACCGATAACAATTATACGCTGTCAGTCAAGAAGAAACTGCTTCAATTTGTGACACGATACGTACACACGTTTTTAACTAAAAACGTTTTTAACTCACTTCACAACTGTTCGCTCAAAACCAAGAAATAGTAGATGCTTTTATACAGAATCAAGTAATCGAACGTTCTCAAAGGATAGCAAATATAACTGAAAATCCACATAAATTAACATTCGACTCTATACTAGAAAAAACATTCAAGTGTTTAGACTAGCAGTGCAAGGAAAGTTATTAATTACAGTGTGAAAACGTGAGGGTCACACACTCAAATTCTGTCTAGCTAAAACACCATTGTCCAGCCAGGGTATGTCAAAATTTTTAAAAATAGACGTAATTTTTTGTAGCTTCGGAGTATAATTCTTTAAGTTGTTACTTGAATAAAATATTAATAAATGACTAGACAAGCTCAAAATCTCTGATTAGAGTGGTTTCATAATGATCATTGACATTTATATTGAATAGTGAAATACACGTTGATAATAATTTGTTATAAATTTGATAATTTATGAGTTTACAAAGATTTTATTTCAAAAACTGGATTTTGTAATTTAAAATGGCTGTTACCTTATCGGGAAGAATTACCTAACTTTTTTTTAACAGTGTATTATTTCTTTTGCAATCAGTTAATAAATACAATAACGAAAATCTGAGTAATGTCCTTAGAATTAAAACACAAACCACTCTCAGTAGTGTGTTTGAAAAAGACTTAACTGTGAAGAAAATATATATATATATATACAAAATCAAACTTGATGAACCGTGAATCAACATCCCGAAACACAAAGTTGTTGAAGTTTGAGATGACGATGATAGAGATGAAAACGACGCCGATAATGAGATGACGATGATTAGGAGTTAAAGTGGAAAAGATTTTAAAAAATTAAATGACTAAGAAAATCGTTGAGGTAAATCCAATGGTTTGAAACGTTTCAGTCCGTGAGTATCTTAGCTGTTGTCAAGGGGGTTTATCGCTAATGGTTCTGATAGTCTTCTAGTTTTTGTAAATGTTTTTCGCTATGTTGTTTAATTTGTTCTTTTATGAAGGGCAGGTCTAGGTCATTGTGTAGTATTTCATTGGTTACGTACCATGGGGCTGCAGTGATCAGTCTCAGGCATTTTGATTGAAAGCGCTGCATTATTTCTATATTTGATGAACTAGCTGTACCCCATAGCTCGAACGGCTAACCCATACGCCCAAACTGGTTTGAGTATTACTTAACCTAATTTAACAGTTTAAGTTTTTAAATGTAGTGGCCCAGAGGTTAGACCGCTAGACCTTCTGCCCTTTGCAAACCGGAAGGTACCGAGTTCGATTCCCGGCTAAGATCTGGAATTATTACATATTAAAACCCACTAATTCTGTACCGTACTTATTGTAGTCGCTAAATACTAAAATAGTTGATACGACTTTAAATACATTAAAAAAATATATGTTGTAAAACTAATTTAATTACTTAAGAATATTATTTATTTATGTATTAGTTGGGAATCCCCGAGTTAGCATTATCTACGGGTTTTTAACATTACATAGATAGAGGAAAGTCATTCAATGTTTCCTAGTATTGAAATAAATTTTTCATAAAAATATTACTGTTGGTAGTCACATATATTTTTAATTGTCTTTCCGCTGTATAAAATATAGGTGATAAAGTATTATATTTGTATAAAATATCCATAATTAACTTCATCAGTAAACGTAAAGTTCAGCCGTTCTTAGTTTACTGCTACTGTCAACAAACAAAAAGCCACCTACTACAGTGTGCACGCTAGAGTCCTCGACTTTACGGATGTCGTATTCCTATTAAGTTAACTATTTTTTAAATTATAAGTAAGTTACTTAAAGTACTAAAAACATCAGTCATGATATGATGTAGGCCTAACAATTTCGTTTAGAAAAATACTTTTAAAAGTATTTTGTATTTAAATACTTTTAAAAGTATTTTGTTGTTACTTTTTAATCAGCGTGTACACATTTTGATATAATGCGCATGCTCAGTGACGTCATTATTTGTTTACATTAGGAGCAAACTAACAGAGGCTGGACTGTAGGGCCCTTGGCTTGTTCCGTCTTCAAACTTCATGTTCTCTCATTCTTAAAGAAGTTCAGACCCCCATATTTTCGTTGTTGACGTACCATGTTGCCCAATTGGTCTGTAACTAAACACATGACCTTCGGGCCACCCCAGTCAGTCAGCTGGTATAAAGGCGTTATCATTTGTTAAGTAACACCGGTTGGGGAAGTGACTTTGCGTGGTGACCAGCTGACAGCCATTCATGAACAAACTCTACTAGGGGCCTCTGTTCAACTCGCGCCTAACCCACATCAAAAATACAGCGACAAGCAGCAGTCAAATTGGGTTATTTTCCGTAATGTACAGTTTCCGTTAACAAATAAAAGCAAAAAAAAAAAACACTTATTTAGTTTGTCGATCATCTGGCATCCGCAGTAAATGGCTATAACATTCTTGCTTGTCATTCTAAATGGGTTTCATTTTCATTACATTACGTTTTTATTTGACGTCTTCATTTCATGTACGTTCCAACATATTTTGATACCATAATAAAAGTTCTTAACAGGCTCATTTCTCCATTTTACGTATTTGATATCTACTGTGACGTTGGGGTCCAATATTCTGAACCGTCTATTAAAGAACGGTTGAACCAAGGTGTGTGATTAACTTGAAAAGAGCCTCCTTTCGTATTTTAATAACCAGGTCAAAGGACTCCTTTCAGCTCTTAGGAAAGCCGTTAAACTTTCCAGTTTTTCTTTCTACGTTACACAGTTTGTAAGAAATATTACATGTTGTTTGTTGTTTAGGTCTTCAGCCGAAATGCTGGTTTGAACTTTTAGAGGCTTTACTAAGTAAAACGAGGAGTGAGTTGGTTTACTATTGCATTCTGCACTGAGTAGAAAAGTATGCTTATCAGCATGCCAGGCCCTCTGAAAAGCATCTACTTATCACCCTGCAAATAACACCTTCACTTCATTCACCATAGAGTCTGGCTGTGTAATGAAACTCATTACTCTCAGAGGAGATAACTCTGACTAGTGTCTTTTATACCTCTATTTCATTTGTTTTTAAATGCTTCAGTCATATAATTGGCTGACCATGTATGATAACAAACTGAAATATTTTTTGTAGCCCTGGAACTAGCAGATTGAGTGCAATAATTTAACTCTCCACCTGCCCGTTATGGGCTTAGGTGACATAAAAGTTGAAAAATAATGTTTGTTGTTAATTATGGAGCAAAAACTACTGGACCGATTGTTATGATGTCTTAAATTACCTTAACGAACATTAATGGGATGTTTAAAATTACCTAAGTAGCCCGAAAATCGAAGGTTTTTATTCCGGTGCAAACAAATGGTTGTGAAATTCTCACATGATTTTTTCTTGTCAATGTAAATAATGACGATATCACGATTAAACAATGTAAAATGAAAATCATCTGTATAATGAAATTACTCTCAGAGGAGATAACTCTGACTAGTATCTTTTACACCTCTACCTCTTCTGTTCTTAAATGCTTCTGCTCTTAAATATAATTTTGGCTGACCATGTGATAAGAAACAGAACTATTTTATTGTATTCCTGGAACTAGCAGATTGAGTGAAAATAATTTAACACTCCACCTGCCATACACACAGACTATTCGGGAAATGGTTTTTGTAAGGGGTCTGAAAAAGTGTATTTCCGGCGAAAACTTGATTTCGAAAAATCGACATGAAAACATAAACTATCCTTACCGATATTTCATATAGCCTAGGGTAAGACAAAGTAAAGAATCCAATAATTAAACTTTTATAATTTATGTAAATGGTTTTCATAACCCAAGATTTAAAATATTGTTTATTTGAGAATGGGAAGCGGCATATGTTGGCTTACACTTTAAGCAGCAATCATGTTAGTCTTTTAAAAAGAAAAATATTAATAAATAGTTTATTGAATTGAACTATTCACAATATTGGAACTCAATAGATTCAATTACGAGACATAAGAATTCAAAGTCGTCCTTAAAGGAAATGAAAATCGTAACATTGTTGTAATAGGATTTCAAATGTATTATCATGTTATTTTTTCCTGTTATTATTGTCTGGAGTTTGTTGTTTAGTAATGGAATAAAGTATTCAATAACTTACACATTCATTGCGTATTACAGTTGAATCTATTGTTTTTTTTATTATTATTATTTAACGTCGCATCAACTACAGTGGTCATTAGCGACGACGTTGGGCTGTAACTGTGAAGGATGAAATGATTTTTGTAACGTATGAAAATATGCCGTGCCTGAGTGGGATTCGAACCCAAGACCGCATGATGAGAGGCGAGCACGTTACCAACTTCGCCAATGCGGCCGGCAATCTGTTGTTTTATTACGGAGTTTAAATCCTTAATCGTGTTTGGGTATTTTCAAGGAATTAATATTGTCCTGACTTTATTTAGTATCTTCTTTATGAAGTACTTTTGTTCTTAACGTTCCCTCTCCAACCGGAGGTAGCCAACTCTCCACTCGTCATTTCGGCTGGCTATACTAACGCAGAAAGGAAAGAGGATTGAAGCTTTTGAAATGTGTTATAGGAAAATGTTAAAGATTAGGTCGGTGGATAAAATAAGTAATTTAGAGGTTCTTAGACGAGTGGATGAAATTAGAAATATATGGAAACATCTTATCAGAAGAAGGGATAGGTTTATGGGGCATATCTTAAGACATCCAGGTGTTGGTCTATCAATAATGGAGGGTAACATTGAGGGAGTGAATTGTAGTGGAAGGCACAGGTTAGAATATTTAAAAAAAATTACAAAAGATGTAGAGTGTTGTAGGTATGTAGATATGAAACGACTTTCGTAAGATAGAACAGCTTGGAGAACTGCATTAAACCAGTCGAGAGAGTGATGACAAAAAAAACACCAATGTAGTTTACCATCCATTTTTATGTGGGAACTGAACGTTTATAGTTTTTAGTTACTTGCTTCTGACTTCTAGCCGTGAAACTAAAGACCCAACTAATTTTGTTTTGTTTATGCTTATCTCTTAACTAGTCTTACCATGTCGTCGGTCTAACTGGCTTAATTTAACGTTTTAAAAGATTAACTCCTTTTAAATCAGTTGATTAGAGGCGTATTAACTAATTGTTGGAAGATTTCTAAACTTAGTGCAGTTGATACGCTACTATGAAATAAGTGAGTTCATACGAACGAATATTACCCATAACGGGCAGGTGGGTGTTACATTAATTGCACTCGATCTGTTGGTTCCAGGGCTAAAAAAAAATAGTTCTTTTTCTTATCATATTGTCAGCGAAATTACTGAACTATTTAAAAACGGAGGAGGTAGAGGTGTTAAAGAAACTAGTCAGAGTTATCTCCTCTGAGAATAATGAATTTAACTGTACAGCCAGACCCTGTGATGAATGAAGTAAAGGTGTCATTTGCAGGGTGGAAAGTGGGTGCTTTTCGGAGGGCCTGGCATGCTGATAAGCATACTCTTTCAACTCAGTGCCGGCAATAGTAAACCACCTCACTCCTCGTTTTTACTTAGTAAAACCTCTAGAGGTTCAGACCAGCCTTTCGGCTGTTGACCTAAACAACAATAAACGAGTATTACAAAATTTCAATAAGTATGATTTTTGGTAAACTAAATTTTAAATTTTAGGAATTTAAAAAATAGTGGTTTATATTTAAAATAAATAAAAAAACGTGCCCCTAACATTTAAATTAAACTCTATTTAAACAGATATAATAATAATTTTGAATATTTGAACAACTAATCAATTATCAACCAGAAACATGATGTCTTATTTCGAGTTAAATTTTAATCAAAGGTGGCTCTCTCTCTCCTGGGAGATCTACCCACCTCTTTATGAACGAATTGTACCAGTACGGACATAACCTGTAAGCCTATTGATTATATTTTGAGTGGGTTATTTTCTCCAGCTATTTGTTTTGTAAGGTAATGACAAAATGACAAGGAAAAATCATCAATTGATGATTTTAAAAATCATCAATTGGTGATTGATTTTTAAAAAATCAATCACCAATATTGGCGATTGATTTTTTAAACAATCGCCAATATGAGGCGATTGTTTAAAAAATCGCCTCATATGCTACAAATTTTATGCTCTACAAGATAGGGTAAGCGCCATGTCTGCTGAAATTTTTGGACAGGCTGTGCTCTCGTAGAAAAACTGTTTTTAAAGTTTGTGACCTTAGTATCCATTTTAGTGCAAAAGTGAATATAATCAAATTTGTAGAACATTAAAAAGCCTACAACTTTATTTCAAGCATTTATTTGTACAACTCTTAGTTTAGCGGCAGTTACTGATTTTCTTGTTTTTTCATCAAAATCGGTAAAAAAATGGATTTTTTAAGATGGTAGTCTTAGTGTGCATATTACGACAAAAGGTTAGGCCTATGTAATAAAAATTATAGGAAATTAAAACCTACAACTCTTTTAAAGCATGTTTCTCTATCGTGCCTAGTTTAGTGTCAAGAGTGATTTTTCGTATTTTTCAGCCCAACTGAGGTTGATTTCTATTATGCGTCATTCATTCATTATTAAAATTAGATTATGTTTTTCATTTTACATTGTTAACTTATGAATAAACATATAGTTCAGCCGCTCTAAGTTTGCTCCTACTGTCAACAAACCAAAACCAGCTACTACAGGGTGCACGCTACAGTCCGTGACTTTATGGATGTCGTATTTGATAACTTGATATTTGAACGTGATAGTTGTCCTATTAAGATAACTATTTTTTAAATTATAAGTACTTAAAGTACTAAAAACATCAGTCATGATCTGATGTAGGCCTAACAATTTCATTTATAAAAATACTTTTAAAAGTATTTTGTATTTAAATACTTTTGAAAGTATTTTGTATTTAAATACTTTTGAAAGTATTTTGTATTTAAATACTTTTGAAAGTATTTTGTATTTAAATACTTTTGAAAGTATTTTGTTGTTACTTTTTAATCAGCGTGTACACATTTTTACATAATGCGCATGCTCAGTGACGTCATTATTTGTTTACATTAGGAGCAAACTTAGAGAGGCTGGACTGTAGGTAATATTGTTCATTATCTACCTTGGCAAAAGTAGTGTGTGCTTCACACCTGATTTTTAATTAAAGGCCGAACTAAAACGTATCCATTCTGTTTTTGATACGTCAATCATTCTGACCGGCCTGTTTATGTGACCAGCAAGACTAGGTTCTATGCCAGGGGTCCCGAGTTCGATTTTCAGTGTGATCTGGTATTTTTCATCACTAATTATATTTATTTATTTAGTAATTTTCATGTCACGTTTCATCATAAGTTTAAGCTTATATTGTTCCTGTTTATTATCTGTTGACAAATTTAAATATTTATTTTTTGTTTCTTAGCATAAACTAAAATTAATTAGGAGTACGAGTTTTCCGACTATATTTAGATTAATACGTAAGGGAAAGGTTGTGCTGTGCACTTTATCGTTAGTGAGCTAGACTGGCCACGCGCTCCCATAACAGAACAATGGCACGTGAACGGCCCTTTGTAGGGCCACCAACTTCCAAGGTTTCAGAACGCCACTCGTTATTGTCATTATCCGGTGCTTCTTTAAATCATACGTAACATATTTTGGTATGTGTTGCAGTTATTGTAAATTGCTAATTTTCCTTGGCAGGAAATTGCTCTACTATCTTATAAAGCCTACTATCTTTTATTTTTGCTAAAAATGTATTTTTTCATAGTTTTGAATAACCGAAACCGAGCTAGAGAAACTGCGGGAAATTTCAAAAATTAATTTTCTTGTAGTTTTTACTGCCAATAATGTAGTATTAATTTATTTTGTCCGTAACGGGCAGGTGGAGTGTTAAATTAATTGCACTCGATCTGTTGGTTTCAGGGCTACAAAGAATAGTTCTGTTTCTTATCACATAGTCAGCCAATTATATAACTGAACTATTTAAGAACAGAAGAGGTGAGGTATAAAAGACACTAGTCAAGAGTTGTCTCCTCTGGGAGTAATGAATTTCACTATACATCCAGACCCTGTAGTGAATGAAGTGAAGTTGTCATTTGCAGGGTGGAATGTGGTTGCTTTTTGGAGGGCCTGGCATGCTGATAAGCATACTTTTCTACTCGATGAGGAAGGCAATAGTAAACCACCTCACTCCTCGTTTTTACTTAGTAAAACTTCTAGAGGTTCAAACCAGCCTTTCGGCTGATGACCTAAACAACGGATAAAACGGTAATCGTGACTTTCCCGGCAGATGCCATTGTTTTGAATTTTTCGGTTGCGGCTGTGAATCGCCGCTTGGGTGACTTGTTTACAAAGAGTTTACATGACTAACCACTTTTGAGAGCGTCTTGCTCATCATTATAAAAGTTTTAGCGATGGAGGACTTTTCAGGGTTTTACAATAAGTGTTTAATACTTTTCTTCGTTCTTTCAAAAATTTTTTCATGTGTAATAAAATTCATTCATCCGATGGTAGAGCCACAGCTCGAAAAGTGCACCTTTTTACTTGCTGGTTCCATCAGGGTCCATCATTTTAAACCATAAAATAACAAAAACTTCGTAGAAATGCAAAATTCGTATCATTGTATTCATTGTCAGGTGAATTCATTGTTGAAAATTTCTCTCGTCCAAATTGAAAAGGATGGAAAAGACCTGCACAGTTCTTGTCTTTTCAATTCTGCTTCTACTCCTGCGTATGATGAATAATAATTCAGTGCATAGAAGAACTAGTTACGGGCCAGGATAATACTCTTGTTGAATTATACGGATACAGAAATTTAGGAATTCTTTTTTATTTGATATAATCATTTCTATAATAATATTTTTATTTAATATAAAATGCATTTAGTATATGCATACACAAATAGCTGTCGAATAGTGTATTATTAGAAGGAATACTTCAACACGGTAACCGGGCGGAATACTAGAGCGAAAGTGACCCAGATTATGTAATAAAAACTTGTTTTTTCCACTCCCCGTACTGTAAATAATGTTTATATTCTACACCTTGTATTATTCTATTATAAATATACGGTGTTTGTTTTGTAGTTAAATTATTGGAAGAAAAGTCCAAAAATATCGTTCATACTTACTCCTCGCACTTTGTCTACATTACAGGGTGAGAGAGTATTGTGACAGTAAAATACATTCAGTATTCGGATTTTGTTGTTTAGGTCATCAGCCAAAAGACTGGTTTGAACCTCTAGAGCAGTGGTGTCAAACTCAATTTTGCAGAGGGCCATATATTAAATTTAGAATGTGTAGGCGGGCCAGATTCAAATAACAAAAAATGTACTGAATTATTACAACATTTTATTTATTTAATTGTATAGTATATAATATACGGTTGAGCTCGAGGATCCAGATACCTAACTTCTCTTGTTTTTGACAAGCTCATTGATGTCAGGTAGAAATGGTGTTACTGTCAATCTCTCTCGCTTGTCTCGGCACGCACTGCCCTTAAAATTACTTATAAATGTAGTGTACGCATTTTAAAACTTCCGTAGAGGAATCGAGTGAAGTGTTAAAGCTCTAAAAAAACATGATTCTTCTTTCAGTGACACATTGCGATCGCGGGCCGTATTGATACAGCCCGGGGGCCGGATGCGGCCCCCGGGCCGTATCTTTGACATGACTGCTCTAGAGGCTTTACTAAGTAAAATGAGAAGTGAGGTAGTTTACCATTGCCTTTCTCATCGAATGGAAAAGTATAGCCTACTTATCAGCATGCCGATCCCTCTGAAAAGCATCTAATTTCCAGCCTTAATCTTAAAAAAACAATTTTTTTACGTGAAAACAGCCTCACCAAGAATTTCAGGAAACATGGCGTTTACCCTATCTTGTAGAACATACAAAATTTAGTAAATAAGGTGATTTTTAAAAAACTCGTAGGACTAGTTTTTGAAAAAATCGCAAAAAACTGAAAAATTACACGAATAAACTACTACTTCCGGTTGACCGATTTTGATGAAAATGTTCGTGTCGGGTCCGGTAGTGGTATGTAACTTAAGTTTCAAGTTCGTACAATTTTCCGTTCTTGAGATATTCTGTTCACAGATACACACACAGACCAATCGCTAAAAACATGTTTTTTGGGTTCAGTGAAAACGTGTAGATCTGGTGAAAACTCGATTTCGAAAAATCGACATGAAAGCAATACTTTCCTTCCTATATATTCATCATATAGACAAGAGAAAGTAAAAACAGTGGTCTATATAAAACCAACTGCCAATTTTGGTAACTGTTGCATTTAAGTACAGTACTTTACGAAATGTAAACCAAGTAAATACGGCAAAGTTTTATACTGTTTCAGTTAGAGTATTAGACTACTTGTTTCATTAGTGAGTGGACAAAATGAACTAAAGTTTCCACTTACCGTACGTCCCTAAATACTGTAAACATTGATCGGTGGTCAACGGAAGTTTAGTAAACATAATGGATTCATGGTAAATAATACGGTTTACATCGTGAGTTTTTTTTGTCCTTTGAATTAGTCCAATATGAGACGTTGAAAGACTGAACCAAGATGTTTGTAAACTTACTTAAGTAACGTATAAAGTTCACGTTGCTTTACTTAGAAAGTAACTAAGTGATTATAAGTTTAACTAGCAATTACAACTGCTGTAAGCGGTTACTGTTTACTTTCTCTTGCCTATATGAATATATAGGAAGGAAAGTATTGTTTTCATGACGATTTTTCGAAACGAGTTTTCACCGGATCTACACGTTTTCAGACCCCCTGAACCAAAAAAAAAACATGTTTTTAGCGATTGGTCTGTGTGTGTGTCCGCGCGCGCGTGTGTGTGAACAGAATATCTCAAGAACGGAACATCGTACGAACTTCAAACTTGAAACTTAAGTTAGATACCATTAGAGGACCCGACACGAACATTTTCATCAAAATCGGTCAACCGGAAATAGTAGTTTATTTGTGTAATTTTTCACTTTTTGTGATTTTCTCAAAAACTGGTCTTAAGATTTTTGTAAAAATCGCCTGGTTTACTAAATTTTTTACGCTCTACAAGATAGGATAGGCGCCATGTCTGCTGAAATTCTTGGAGAGGCTGCTGTTATATTTAAAAAATTGTTTTATTTAGATTGCGGCTTCAATGTGCATTTTAGCGCAAGAATTTATAAAATAAAAGTTGTAGACAATTTAAAATCCTACAACTTTAATTTCAACGGGTTTTTTGTGTAACGCTTAATTTAGCGGTAATTAGCAATTTTCTGTTTTTTTCTCGCGAAAACGTGTGAAAAATCTATTTTTTTAAGATTTCGGCCTTAGTATGCATTTCACGACAAAAGTGTATATAATCAAATTTATAGGAAATTAAAAGATATACAACTTTTGTTAAGATCATTTTTCTCTACAGAGCCTAGTTTAGCGTGAAAGAGTGATTTCCCGTATTTTTAAGCCAAACTGAGGTCGATTTTCATTTTGCGTCTTTCACTCATGATTAAAATAAGGTTATGTTTATGAGGTTAGTTTTTTGTTTATTTCTTATGTTTTATTACTAATATTAGGTTACATTGTTTATTATTTGCAATGGCATGAGAAAGTCGCGTGAGTGTTTCACACCAGATTTTTTTTTTTTTTTTTTTTTTTTTTAGTATAGGAGGCGTTGATTCAGCGATAGAATCTAGGTAAAGTAATGTTCGTAGAAATATGCCTTTCAAGTGCCCACCACGAAAGAAGTCCGTTGTGCTTGAAGAGTTCTATTTCAAAAACGACCAAATGGAAAAATTTATAGCTAAAGTTAATTAAAGCCTGTTATTTTTTGCATTTATTCGTTTAACTTAAATTTTTTATTTAAAATTTGTCGGAGATACTACAATTCACGGATGAAAAGTACCCAGTTTTTAGCCGGTTTTATGTTAGTGTTCTTTTTAAACGTCTGTTTACTTTAACCAGCCTTTACATTAAAAAATCAGGGTTTAAGTACATTAAAGATCACAGTTTTTCTGTTATGTGAATATTTTAAAAGTAAAATCTCATTTTCCGTTTTAATATGGCGGCCATTTAAGAAAAGTGCTATTTTGGCTCCACGTGAAGATTGGGAAGTGATTTTTCGACTGAACTATGTATATTTACAACAGTATTGTGCCAAGTATAGTAGACTCTTGCATTTATAAATTACAAATAAAACAGAAATGAAATTATGATGAAAATAGAAAATGTTATTAAATTGGTTGGTGGGCAACTGGTCTTCTCAACGGAATTCTTTCTTGGGGAGCACCATAGTATTGCATATATACATTTATTTAATTTCTCTCGACTCCCTGAAGTAAAAATATGGTTTTTCAAAGGATTTCCCTCTTATCTGTTTACATATTTTTGAATATTATTCGCCGTATAGGAAAAGCTATTGCACCGTTTTGTCTGAACATTTCCCTCATTCTTAAGTGTTTGTTTCCAATTTAATTACACTGTTCTCTTGATGTCATTTCCCCCATCACATCTGTGGTCGTCCTCGTTCCCTTGTTCCTGGTTAAGGTCTCCATTTTTTAATAACACCATTCAATCTTCCGTCCGTTTATCTTTCATTATGTTGTACATTTACATTTTTGTTGAACCATTTGTTTTTTACGAAGTCTCGCACTTCGGCAACGTTTCTTCTGTATATTCGTTGCAGTGTTATCCTTATCATATTTCGTGTCACATCCCCATAATAGGCGGGTTGAGTGTTAAATTATTTCCACTAGATCTGCTAGTTTTAAGGCTACAAAAAATAGTTCTATTTCTTAACACATGGTCAGCCAATTATATGACTGTAGCATTTAACAACAGAAGAGGTAGAGGTGTAAAAGACACTAGTAGAGTTATCTCTTCTGCAGTAATGAATTTTATTACGCAGCCAGACCCTGTGGTGAATGAAGTGAAAGTGTCATTTGCAGGGTGGAAAGTGGGTGCTTTTCGGAGGGCCTAGTGTGCTGATAAGCATACTCTTTTAACTCAGTGAGGAAGGCAATAGTAAACCACCTCACTCCTCGTTTTTACTTAGTAAAATCTCTACAGGTTCAAACCAGCCTTTCGACTGTTGACGTAAACAACACAATGTCTTTAAACAATTCTATGCCGGCCGCAGTGGCGCAGTTGGTAACGTGCTCACCTCTCATCATGCGGTCCTGGGTTCGAATCCCACTCAGGCACGGCATATTTTCATACGTTACAAAAAAATCATTTCATCCTCCATTGTACAATAGTTACACCCCAACGTCGTCGCTAATGACCGTTGTAGTTGATGCAACGTTAAATAAATAAATTTAAAAAAAACAATTCTATGTAATTTTGTTGAAAAACATAGTTTTTTATCGTAATAAACGGTAAGTCTGTTTATTTAAGGATTTGTTTTGCTTATTACCTGGATTTTTGATTTTCCAGATTTCCTTTGTTCCCAGTTAGTCCGGGTAAACGAGGTTGTGTTGTAAATGTAATATTTCTTGAAAAAATTAGCTCAGTTTGCCGTAAATTCATTTAATAAATATCCAGTAACGTAATCAGTTATGAGTATCCACTGTTATAATGGATTCTGTGAGTTTACACTAAGCTCCTGTGGCTATCTAAAATATATATAAAGTGTTTGTCGAAACCGGCAGGGGTTGGATGTGTTATTGTTTAACAGAGTGAAAGGGTGTTAAAGGTTATTGACCCTGACGTTAGACGGGCCTTAATATTCTGATAAGAGTGGGCGTCTGGCTTACCAGAGACTTCTTGATAAAAATAGATTATCTTATCCCAGTTTGCAATTTTTTTTTCTTACTTTTCTATCAGAATTTGATTAAATTTATTTTAGTCCTGAACAATTTAATTTGTTCAACGTACATACAACTGATATAATTCCTGTTTATTTTGTCTAGTACTTTTTACAAGTAATTTTACTCATATTTCTTTATTTGCTGTTTTACTTCTTCGTACCCACCGGGTTGGTCTAGAGGTAAAATCGTCGCCAAAATCAGCTGTTTAACAGCTGATTTTCAGAAACTCAGGTTCTTGGTTCAAATCCTTGTAAAGGTAGTTACTTTTATACGGATTTGAATACTATACAGTGGTTACCGGTGTATTTTTATGATTAGGGTTTAATTAACCATACTCTCTCAGGAATGGTCGGCCTGGGTCTGTATAAGACTACATCTCATTCACACGTCATATACATCATCCTCATCTCATTGGGTCATGGGGTTGGTTATTGTTCTAAATTGAACAGATTGCAACGTACAAAAATGGGGAATAAAAAAAACTTCTTCGTAGTTACAGGTGAAGTCTTCATGAAAAAAAATTAACTACAATTTTAACTGATGACCGCTACAGCCAAAATAATTATTTCCGCAAGTAATATATTGTGACAATATCGAAGAAGCGTATGGTTCGCGAAATTTCTAGTACTTCATTCATAAAATGGTAAAGAGTAAATAATAGAGTGAAAAAGTAACAATAGGGTTAGCTATAAAAGTATACCTATTCATAAAGGTTATTTAAAAGGACTGCGCTATTGTGTATGATAAGGTAGGGTCTTTTTTTGTACAACTATTTATGAAAGAGTCGGTTGATTACCTTTAACACCTTTCTGTTTACAATAGATCTATTTACTTTTTTACAATAGTTAAGACTTTTCCAGTAAAAAGGGTTTTTTGTACTTTATTATTTGCATGGAATTCCTCTGCTTCTCTGGCATTATCTTTTTGAACCGCCTATATAAAGAGACCCCCGAGGCGGTCAGTGAGTTAGTATCCGTTTAATCTTTGACGAGTGTTTATTGAGTGGTTAACGGTGCGTAGTACAGGTTACGTATCCAAGCATTGTAGTGTTTAACTATTGTTATATTATCTTGTTGTGCTTGTGCATTATATTCATTTTTTGTGTATGTGCTTAGTGTATAATTATTTGTAAGTAATACTAAGTAAATTATTTAAGTTATATATTGTATTAATCCATTATAATTAGTTTATTATTTATTTTGTAAATCTTTTTTAAGTCAATCTTAATCTTTTTTTAATCTTAATATTTTTTAAATCTTTTTTGTAATAAATATTTGTAATTGTAAACTTTAGTTTATTAATTGTTTAATTACCTAGATCCCGAAACGGACCTTAGCGATAAGTGTCACAATATTATATTGTAGGTTATTCAAGTACGATCAACGAGTATCTTGATACACCAAAACCTTCATGATCGCGGTTAATGCGTTTCTTAGAACACCATCATCATCTCGTAGCTCTGTAGCCCTTAGTGGGCTTTGGTTTCTTCCATAATCGTCCGCCAATCCTTTCTGGTAGTTGCTAGCCCCTTCATTCTCTCACACCCATCAAAATCAAATCATTTGTAATTTAATTCTTTTGGGCGTTCCGGTTTTTTAATCTGTAAATCCTGTCTGTCATCCGAGGCTGTAGTTTTAGTTTCGTAACAGCTTAGAAGACTATTACTTTCTCTTGCCTTGTATGAAATCTAGGGAAGGAAAATATCGTTTTCATGTCGATTTTTAGAATCGAGTTTTCACTGTACCTACATGTTTTCAGGCTCCTTAAACCTAAAAAATATGTTTAGTCTGTGTTTGTATATAAAAAATATATCAAAAACCGAAAATCGTACGTAGATGAAACTTTAAAGTTTAGATACCATGAAGGGACTCGACATGAATATTTTCATTAAAATTGGTCAACCGGAAATAGTAATTTATTCGTTCATTTTTTTATGAGTTTTAAAAAAGGCTGCTACGGTTTTGCTTAAAATTGTATTATTTGTTAAATTTTTATCCTTCATAAGATTGGGTAAGCCTCAATGCCTGCTGAAATTCTTGGGGCTGTGCTCTCGTGGTAAAAATATTTTGTATTGATTGCGGCCTTAATATGAATTTTTGTTCAAAAGTGTATATTCATAAGTTAATCTAAGTTACGGTGGTGGAGGGTTGTTTGGTGATTTCGGATCAAGTGGCCAGGCGGCAGGTTTTTGGTTGGTAAGGCGGTTGCGGTTAGGGCTGGATGAGGACGCCTCAATTGAGTCCAACACTACTTCTTCCATCGTGAGGGAGTGAACATAAGTTTTTCTCACCGCCTCGGATAAAAAAAAAGTTAGACAATTAAAACACCTGCAACTTTTATTGAAATCGTGTTTTTCTACATTGGTTATTTTGACGTCAATTAGTGATTTTCTCTATTTAATCATTGAAATCGGTAAAAATGGAATTTTTTTAAGTATCCGGCCTTAGTTGTCATTTTACGATAACAGTGTTGCCTATATAACTAAAATTATGAAAAATTAAAAAAACCTACAATTTTTATTTTAAGCGTTTTTTTACAGATTACGTAAATTCAGAAAGTGGTACGTTCAGCGTCAACTAGTGATTTTTCGTATTGTTAAGTCCAGCAAACGTTGATTTTCATTTAGCGTCATTCATTCATGATTAAATTTAGGTTATGTTTTTCATTTTCCATTGTTCCTTCTGTAAGACATTTTAGAAAATAAATGTGTAGGCGATTTGTCGCGTAAAATAATACATATTTTTTACTAGAAAAGTCAAGATTTAAGTAGAGCGTAGCGGTTTAAAAGGGAAAACACGAAACCGAATTTTGGAAAATTAATGAGAAAAACAGATTAACTACAGTGTTATTACAGAATATTCGTCAATATTACATGGCACTTCAGAGTCCCATTATTAACCAAAGGATATTGAAATTCGCGTCTCATGACGATTGATTACCTTTAAGTACGTTTCTCCATGGAAAATAATGACAGTTTCACATCCATCTGGAATGGCCAAAGAAAATCGTAATTGAAATAACAATAGTCATTTACATGGTTAATATTTTCTGTGGTAATTAAGCGTTATCAATTTTAACGTAATTAATATGATTAAATTAAATTTTTTAACCAGTATTATTTACTACTTATTACCAAGGAAATTTAACAAATTTCCTACTTGAGTCTGTTTAAACATCCGTTTTGAATTTAATTTCTCCTTCCTTAATCTGAATTCAAAACAAATGAGGTTTTAAAGCACATTCGTTTTTGTCGCTTACTAAATAAACAAAATACTTCGTTCATTTTCATAGTCTTAGATAACTATTTTATGATTTAATCTTCCAGAATGATAACGATGTTAATAAGCTTAATTTTAACGCCATTCCTAATATTCTAACACAGTTTTCTGGAAAATTAAAAACCGCTTTCCCGCTTTGTGTAGTATTGTACTGGGTATTTTGACGAGTTTATAAAATGTAAAACCCTTTGTATGAAAAAGCGAACATCGGTGGTACCTACCTAACGTAAAACCGACTTTATTTTAATTATTTCATTGTAGAAATATTTACATCTTAGTTGTTAATAAATATTTGTTTTTAAAAGTTAAAGTTCTCACTTACTAAAACCGGATTAAATTCCCGGTCAGGTCTGGCATTTTTTCATCTGTAAATCACCACATATCATTACCTACGCACAAGCCCAAGGATTATGTAGGCATCATCACTAAAACATTTCTGTTTTAGCGTAGATTTTTATTGAATATATTTTAATAAGAATTGTCCGATAAATTCAATATTAAAAAAAATCGAAATGGTTGTATGGATTAACTACATACTAATATAACACATTTCTTTCTAAGATTTTTCTGCTCAAAAACAATATGGAAAATTATGGTTGAGGTAAGACTTGGTAGAATTAGGGCAGGAATTAAATGAAGTATGAGGAAGATGCTTAATTGATTATAAATTTACTGAGTAAATAAATATTTTCGATTATCTTTTCAATTACTATCTAAAAGGTAAATTTATATTGATTAATTTATGTAAATAGATGCTTTGAATAAAGTATTTTGGATCTAAGATTTGATTAAAATTAATTTGTTCTGATAAATTTTATTTTACAATCAAGATAAAATTGAGATAAGATTTAGACTATTGAAAATTCAGTATGTAATTATTATATATATTAGCTAGGCGATATTTTAGTTTCGCTCCGAAGCAGAAAGATTTATGTGCATAAAAATTTTGATATATTGAAAAAATTCGATATGTTGACAAACATCGTGGTAGATTTCTTCCTTTTCTTCCTTTTCTCGTGGTATAATCTAGCATTTTTCGAAATCAATTTTTTTAGTGTGGCCACCTCCTTAGCGTAGTGGTAGCGCGCTGGCTTACCACGCGGAGGTCCCGGGTTCGATTCTCGGCTAGGGTATGGAAATTATAACAAGTCACAACCCAACGTTCCATAACCCACTGCAGGCGCAAATGACCAAGCTGTTGATGCGACTTAAAATAAATAAACTAAAAAAAACTTGTATTAGACAGTTTGCAATCGACCGGGTTAGTCTAGTGCTGACGTCGTTCTTGGAGACGAAGGTTCCCGGTTCAAATCTTAGTAGAAGTAGTTACTTTTGTACGGATTTGCATACTAATCACTGGTTACCGGTGTACTTTTATGGTTGGGGTTCAATTAACCATACTTTCTCAGGAATAGTCGGCGTCAGTGTGTACAAGATTACATCTCATTTACACGACTCGTCTCATTGGATCATAGGGTTGTTTATTGTTGTTCAATTGAACAGATTGCTACGTAAAAAATATCAGACGAACTAATGTCCCATAGCCGAGCGAGTGAGAGAGAGAGAGATATGTGGCATAACTACGCATGCGCTCAAAGGTCTTTACCGTTATAATCCAAATCTGAAAACATACTACAGTCGTTATCTTGGTTGTTAGTGTACTGCATGCATAAACACTTGCTCACAACAATGAGTAAAATTAAAGACAATGTTATTGGAACGGCGCGTATGGCTTGTGCGAGTGAGAGCGTTATGCATTCTCTCACTCCCACGGCTAGGGGACATCAGTTCATCTGAATACTGTACATACGTTATTTTTTTAATCCCTAATGTGTGTACGTTGCAATCTGTTCAATTCAGAACAATAAGCAGCCCCATGACCCAATGAGATGATGATGATGATAATGTGTATGACATGCAAATGAGGTGTAGTCTTGTGCAGACTCAGGCCGACCATTCCTGAGAGAGTATGGTTAATTGACCCCAACTATCAAAGAACACCGGTAACAACTGTCTGGTATTCAAATCCGTATAAACGTACACACATTAGTGTTAAAAAAAGTATTAAGTATCTGTAATCGAAATAAAATACTCCCAGCGTTGTAGAGGTCTTCCCAAGTTTTTTCTTCCCTCAGGTCTGTATCTTGGTAAAAATATTTTGCACGTTAAAATCTACTCTTCCGTTTTACGCTATAATCATTAATGAAAAACTTCTGATTCGTTTTAAATAAGTTTCGTCTTCTACTCTTCACTCATGTGTATGCCATGCAAATGAGGCGTAGTCTTGTACAGACTCAGGCCGACCATTCCTTAGAGAGTATGGTTAATTGACTCCAACCATCAAAGAACACCGGTAACCACTGTCTGGTATTCAAATCCGTATAAACGTACACACATTAGTGTTAAAAAAAGTATTAGACACCTCTGTAATCGAAATAAATTACTCCCAGCGTTGTAGAGGTCTTCTCAAGTTTTTTCTTTCCTCAGGTCTGTATCTTGGTAAAAATATTTTGCACGTTAAAAACTACTCTTCCGTTTTGCACTATAATCATTAATGAAAAACTGCTGATTCGTTTTAAATAACTTTCGTCATTTAGCTACTCTTCACGGCATTGGTCATTTTAACTCGTTTGGGTACTGGCGTCTTCAATTGGTTGCAGTTGGTTTTAACAAATTACCGTGTTCTAGATGATAAATAAATGTGTAGGGCTATTAAAAAAAAAATACAATTATTTTGAAACACTCCGTTAAATAATTTAATTTTTTTTCCTCTACAAGATAGGGTAGGCGCCATGTCTGCTGAAATTCTTGGAGGTTTACTCGTAAAAAAATTGTTTTTTTAAGATTGCGACTTTAATATGCATTTTAGCGCAAAAATGTATATAATGAAAGGTGTAGAGAAGTTAAAACCCTACAACTTTTAATTCAAACATTTTTTTTGTATAACGCTTAGTATAACGGTGATTAGCAGTTTTCTGTTTTTTTTTCACGAAAACGTTTCACTCTTAGTACGCATTTGTGTTTACGACAAAAGTGTATATAATAAAAATTATAGGAAATTAAAAGGATCTACAACTTTTATTTACAGCATTTTTCTCTACAGCGCCTAGTTTAGCATGAAAGAGTGATTTTCTATATTTTAAAGCCAAACTGAAGTTGATTTTCATTTTGCGTTGTTCACTCATGATAAAATAAGGTTATGTTTTTGTTTATTTCTAATGTTTTATTACTAATGTTAAATTATATTGTTAATTATTTGCATTGGCAAGAGAAAGTTGTGTGAGTGTTTCACACCAGATTTTGTGTTATTCGAATCGGTTTGTTAAAAAAATTGTAAAATTAATGCAACGTAGATTTTACCGATAAAATTGTTGATGTTACTGTATTTTTATTGGACTGATAATAAACAATAGTTTTAGTGCATTTTTATTGTAGTTTTAAATGTAATTTCTGTAACTGTATTTTTTTATTTGTTCCTGTTCAATGATTCATAATTAATGTTCAATTAGCAAAGTCTTTCTCAGTTATATGATGGAATAAATGAATAAAAAAAATGTATGTACTTGTATGTATATATTTGTGTGTGTGTGTGTGTGTGTGTGTGTGTGTGTGCGTGCGTGCGTGTGTGCGTGTGTGTGTGTGTGTGTGTGTGTGTGTGTGTGTGTGTGCGCACGTGTGAGTACACAAGTTGTATGTCACGAGCGTCTTTCAGTTAACTCAAGTAGTAAATTAACTTTTTCTGTTCAAAAGTACGCTTGTAAAGCTGCAGTTAAAGAATAGCTAACGGCCCAAACAGAAATATGAATATTGATTTTTATCAGCGGCCGTAATGATTGATTGCCCTTAAGAGATAATTGAGATCTTGTAGTCTCTTAATATTGCAGCACTGAAAGATTCTATTTTATTTGTTCTACCAATCTTTGTTTACTTAGCACACAAAGCCTGTACCGCTGAATAAATTTCAGGAGTCATCCTGAATCCTGGTTGAGAGGGCTAAGAAGCCCTGTGTTGGCGACATCGTGTTAAAAAACACCTGGTCGCTTGGTGAACAAATTTACGGAATAAATGCAACCTCAGGGGAAATCAGGGGAATTTTATTAGTTTTAGGTAATTAATAGGATTCGGGTTCATGGGGGAATGGGAATCCTTTAAAGTGGAGGGAATTTAAAATTTATAGGGCTGTAGTAATTTATTAATATTGTGGGTCAGGTGAAATGACGGCTCTTTTGCTTAATTTATATTATTTTATTCAGTGGCCTTTTTTCTTTTTTAAATGATTATTGTGGCGGCTTTTTTCTTTTTTTTTCTTTTTTCAGTGACCTTTGCTTTTTTGTGTGGTTTTTGAGTGGGAGGGGCGGATGGGCAGTTTGCGTACTTGAGGAAAAATCGGAATTAACTGAGGGAATTTCAAAAATTTTATGGGGCTGTGACAAATTAGTTTGTTTAATTAGTGGGACGGGTAAGGGGAGAATTCGGTATAATCATTGGCCTTTGTTTTTTTTATTTATTTATTTTTTAGTATTTGTGTAAATTGGCGGCTTTTTTATATAAATGTTTGATTGATAAGTTTGCCTACCAAATTTAGGTAGGAGTCTGCCTACCAAATCGTACTGTGGTGATTGCCCTCCAGATTTTAAGTTTAGAAAATTGAGTATTGCATACCAACCAGGGTTTCACGTGTGAAAATATCGTGTGAGTCAGTTTCTTCCTTTTCGTCACAGGCTGCATATATTCTTCTCCTTTAGAAGAAGAAATCCTTAATCCTGTCATTTGAGAATGTTGGTTACCACTAAAACCACAGTTTTGTTGACTGTCTATTGAAACAACTGGCCCGTTGGCATATTAATTAGCGTAACTAGCTTTTATACTGGGGTCCCGGGTTCGATTCTCAGTCAGGTCTGGCATTTTTTCTTTAATCATCTTCATGTATCATCCTTCTCAAAGTCTATATTAGCAGAAATTTTAAAACAGTCAGACGTAAAAAAAATTAAAACAGCGTAACTGATGAACTCACACAATATTGGTCCAAAAGATTCTTTAGTTAAGATGTCTGCGCTGACCTCGACCATACATACCTTATTCCTATCCTTACATGATATTTCCTTATGTAGTTCGTCACCTGTAAAGATCCCTGTGTTCTTCAAATGAATCCTAAGATGATATTGTCCTTCAACAACCTCATAAATAAATCTAAACTTCTAAAGTGCTTCCTCGGTAGACTAAGCTTAAACTAAAATCACCGTAAACTTATACCTCTAACCACCCTAGGTTTAAACCCTTTATGTTTAGGTAAAAATCTTTAAGTTTAGGTTCAAACTTAAACCTAACCCACCCTTAACTGCTTCCTCGTTAGACTAAGTATTGAGAAAGAGGATCCCGATGTATTACTCAGCTTGCTGTTATGCTTCATCCTAGCAGTTCGGTTTCACTGCCCCTGATGTACTTTATCGTACTAACGGCTCCATTTATCATAGGTTTACTAATTTCCAGAATTGTTTACCGGCCTGTTAACCTACGCACCCATACCGTTCTAGCTAGAGTATCTTCGTTCTTTTTACAGTATAACCTCAATAGCAAGAGTCTTAAGAGGATTTGGGAAGCAGTTTTATTATCAAGGAACTCTTCTAGTTGAGTTTCGTACCATCAAGGTAGTGTAGAGTATGAGTCGTCGTTTCAAGGTTACACTGGTTTCTCTAAAACCCCTTTATAGCAAGTTATTTTTGGATGAACCCTCGCTAACATGCTTTGTTATAAAAGGTACATTTACAGTACTACTGTATATTACTGTATTGTAACAAACTTAGAAAATAAAAATTCACATTTTAACGTATAACACAGTTTAATTGTTATTATAGTTGTAGTAAGAGTGGTTTAGAAAAGAAGGGAAATTTAAAAATAGGCAACGAAAACACACAGGAAGTTGGGGAATTCTGCTATCTAGGGAGTACAAAGGATGGTAGAAGCAAAAATGATATCAAAAGTAGGTTTGCTTAAGCTAGAAAAGCCTTTGACATGAAAAACAGCTTACTTACTACAAACATTGATTTACAGTTTAAATCACTATGTTTAAACACTATGTTTGGAGTGTAGAGTTATACAGGAGTGAAATGTGGGTGATAGGGGCTGTAGAAAGGAAGAGGATAGAAGCTTTCAAAATGTGGTATTATAGGAAAATGTTAAAGATTAGGTGGGTGGATAAAATAAGTATTTTAGAGGTTCTTAGACGAGTGAATGAAAAAAGAAGTACATGGAAATATCTTACCAGAAAAAGGGATAGGCTAGTTGTGCATATCTTAAGATATCCAGGTATTGGTCTATCAATAATGGAGGGTAATATTTAGGGAGTGAATTGTAGGGGGAGGTAAAGGTTATAATATATAAAGCAAATTACAAAAGATGTAGGGTGTTACAGGTATATAGATACGAAACGACTTGCGCAAGATAAAATAGCTTGGAGAACTGCATCAAAACAGTCGAGAGACTGATGACGAAAAGTGTTATATTATCACAAATTGAAGAATTGATTAATGAAAATGTCTTGTCCAAGACATCGTTTCCTTTAAAACATCTGTTTTGTTGTGTCACTGACCGTGGGAAAGATGCACAGAAAAGGTTGAACTCGTGCTATAAAGGTTCGGTTTCGCAAAAATACGTGCTATAGGGGGTTGGAATTTTAAACTGAATTGGGGAAAAATTCGTACTATTGAGGTTTTAAATTAATAATATTCGTACTGTAGAAATACCTTTCTTCCAGTTGGAAGAATGGAGGTTGGAAGATCTCGAAGAAGATGGCAGTAGTCGAGATGCACGGTGTTTGTGTAGACGTACAGGATGGTTTGTGAGTTTGGAATAGGCTTGTGCCTAATCCTTGATAGTAATAATAAGAAGAAGAAGAATAAGAAATACCTTTAACATTAAGTGTTGTGAATTTCAAGGGGATTACAAAAATGCACGTGTTATCGAGGAACTTTTTAAAGGTCGTTTTACCGAGGGTCTACTGTATCTTCAAACTATCTGTGATCAGGTAACCGCACCAAATTCAAGTCATTGTTATGTCCAGTTAATTTCATAAACGGAAACGTTTATTACTGAATTCCCGACTTAAACTTCTATATTCCCTACTTCACAAACGATCAAAATTACGCATATATTGTTTTCTTTTGAAACCTATATAGTACCTACGGGTCCCAAATTTACGGTTTAACCAAATCCTCTAACTTGCAACGAATTCAAGTATTCCAGTCAAAAACATTACGCCTTATAGCAAAAGCACCTCTTTACGTTAGCAACAAAACCTTACATACAGATTTGAAAACACCACTTGTACAAAATTCCATCGAATACCTATACAAACGCTTTCACGACAAGTCACACGAACACGAGAACCCACTGATGCGTTCACTTTCCACCTTCCATTTACCTGATAATCCCCCTAGACGCCTTAAAAGACGCTGGAGTAGAGACCTGCTAATTTGATACACACATTTCATTCTTGGGGAGGCACCAATGGGCGCCCTACCCCTCTCAAGCCTTCATGTCATTTACATTATTATCATAATCATCACATTTGCTTGTTGTAAAATTTTACAGTTGTAAATAAAGAATTAAAGAGAAAAAAAATTCATAAGGATATGCTGGCATTCCCATTACCCCTCAAACCTGCTCTCAGGATTTGGGTTCTGACGGAGACCCAAGTGATCTCAAAGCTGCCTGACTGTAATGATCCAAAAAAAAAACTTTTATATTTTGTATAATATTGCTTAAAGTATTACAAGAAGATATAATATAACATATAACAGAAAAATTGATGTAGAATGTCAGTCAATAAAAGTAAAATGAATAAGGTATTTTAAACAGTTAATCCTAAACAGATTACTGTATATTCTGTGAATGAGGAAAAAGTAGAGGGGTTACTTTCTTTTGAAACACTTTTAAATGAAGGTCACATAGTTACCGTAAGTATGAGTAGCTCTAATGTAGTTTCTGTAACTACATTAAATAATAATACAGTACTCGATTGTGTACAAACTAGAAGTTTTAAAATTCCTAAAGGTATTCTAAGGTAATAATGTATTGCGTTCATGCTATGCGCTGTTATATTACTTTCATCGTTAGGTTGCTATTTTTGTCATCAGTCTTTCGACTGGTTTAATACAGTTCTCCAAGTTGTCTATCTTGCGCAAGTCATTTCATATCTATAGTACGTACTAGTAACATCCTACATCTTTTATAATTTCCTTTAAATATTCTTACCTTTTCCTCTCCCTACAATTCACTCCCTCAATGTTACCTTCCATTATTTATAGACCAATACCTGGATATCTTAAGATACGCCCAACTAGCCTATCCCTTCTTCTGGTAAGATGTCTCCATGTACTTCTTTTTTCATCCACTCGTCTGCTGTTGTTTAGGTCAACAGCCGAAAGGCTGGTTTGAACCTCTAGAAGTTTTACTAAGTAAAAACGAGGAGTGAAGTGATCTCTGCCGAGCTGGGCTAGAACGAAAACCGTGGGCTAGGACGATTTTGAGAAACGCGTCATAAAGGTGCGTCTTACGGCAAAACGACCGAAATGAAAGTTGTAGAGCTTGTAATTTTTAACAACTTTGCTTCTGTACCATTTTTCTCCACGACGCTTTGTTTAGCGGCAATCGGTGAATTATTGATCTCTGCCGGGCTCTGGTTACTATTGCCTTCCTCGCTGAGTTGAAAGAGTATGCTTATCAGCATGCCAGGCCTTCCGAAAAGCACCCACTTTCCATCCTGCAAATGACACCTTCACTTCATTCACCACAGGGTTTGGCTGTAGAGTGAAATTCATTGCTCTCAGAGGAAATAACTCTGACTAGTGTCTTTTACACCTCTACCTCTTTTGTTCTTAAATAGTTCATTTATAATTGGCTGACTATATGATAAGAAACAAAACTATTTTTGTAGCCCTGAAACAAACAGATCGAGTGCAATTAATTTAACATTTCACGTGCCCGTTGTGGGCATCCACTTGTCTAAGAACCTCTAAATTACTTATTTTATCCACCCACCAAATCTTTAGCATTTTCCTATAATATCACATTTTAAAAACTTCTATCCTTTTCCTTTCTACCGCCCCTATCACCCACGTTTCACTCCCGTATATTGATACACTCCAAACATAGTTTTGTTAAGAAATATTTCATAATCTGTAAATCAATGTTTGTAGTCAGTCAGGTGTTTTTAATTTCAAAGGCTTTTCTAGCTTGAACAATCCTACTATTGATTACGAGCAATTATGCATTATATCACTTATGCTTCTAACATCCTTTGCTATTTTCCTTCCTAGATAACAGAATTTTCCAACTTCGTGTATATTTTCGTTGCTTAATTTTAAATTTCCCATTTCTTATTAGATTAGACTAGGTTGCTTATTAAACAGTAAACGATAATCAAATTAATTAACGGATTAAAACAAAAAGGGGTCGACAAATCGCAGTAATTTTCCCAGGAATATTCTATCAATAGTGTTAATATTCATTCAATTATACGTATTTTAAAGGCTTCGCTTTGTAGCTGGAAAATTAATCTCTCGGTAACCATTGTGTTTTTGTCTTAAGTACCTATTAAATTAACTTCATGTCATTCATTACCGTTCTGTTCTCTTACCCATTATCACATCATCGAAATTAGTGATATTTTACTTTCTCTTGCCTATGTGAATATGTAGGAAGGAAAGTATTGTTTTCATGTCGATTTTTCAAAATCGAGTTTTCACCGGATCTACACATTTTCAGACCTCCTGAACCCAAAAAAACATGTTTTTAGGGATTAGTGTGTGAACAGAATATCTTAAGAGCGAAACATCGTACGAACTTGAAACTTAAATTATATACGACTACCGACACGAAAATTTCATAAAAATCGGTCAACCGGAAGTAAATTATTTGTGCAATTTTTCACTTTTTTGTGATTTTCTCAAAAACGGCTGCTACGATTTTTTTTAAATCGCCTCATTTAGCCTACTAAATTTTGTCTGCTCTACTAGATAAGGTAGGCGCCATGTCTGTTAAAATTCTTAGGGGCCTGTTATCTCGTAAAAAAATTGTTTTTCAAGAATAAAAAAATCTTATATATTTTATTTCAAACATTTTTTTGAAATAACGCTTAGTTTAGCGGTAATAAGTGATTTTCTGTTTTTTTCGTGAAAATCTGTAAAAATCAAATTTTTAAGATTAATGCATGTAAGATATGCATTTTACGACATAAGTGTAATTATACAATCAGATTTATAGGAAATTAAAAGATCTACTACTTTATTTAGAATTTTCTCTACAGAGCCTAGTTTAGCGTGAACGAGTGATTTTCCGTATTTTTAAACTGAGATTGATTTTTTAATTTTGCATTATTCACTCATGATTAAAATAAGGTTATGTTTTTTGAGGTTAGTTTTTTTTGTTTATTTCTAATGTTTTATTATTAGTGTTAGGTTATATTGTTCATTATTTGCATTGGCAAGAGAAAGTTGTGTGAGTGTTTCACACCAGATTTTTATTTAAATATATTATTATGTTTATAGGAAAATTATTCAAAACTAAGAGCGAAACCAAAGTCTTGTCCATTATACTGAATCCAGTGTATTGTAAAGTACCTGTTTAATTTACACTTTTGTTTTACAATTTTTAGCAAAGTTAGATGAGACTGGTTTTGGTATCTTACTGTCTTCTTTTTATACACATTAAATTATTATTTTGTGTTTTGTTATTAGATTAGTGTGTTTGTGTTGTCAGTCGTATGTATTTCACAGTGGGTAATAAAAATAATTATATAGTATGTGGCGTATAGAAATGGATGCTTCAATTTAAAAACGGATAATCTTATGACCTTCTACATGTTTATTTTGCTTATACTGTACTACAAGAAAAGGAAAAAATCTATAGCATTTTACAAATGTCTACTGACAGTCATTTTGTTGTTCTTTATTGCAAAACGTGTTTACTTGTTAGTATTATATTTTGTGTATTATTTGTTCATTTAATGAAAATCAATTTTGTTGTCACTGTTGTATTCTAATTATTTTACCATTTTTACAAATACAGTTGAGCCTCGATTATCCGAGGTACCGTCGGTTCACATTACCTCGGGTAATCGAAAACTCGGATAACACGGACTCTGTCAAAAATCGAGAAAAAGACGTATAAAAAAAACTGGTGAATTTTTTAAAATGTTTTATTTATTTTTATTCCTAATGTGTGTACGTTGCAATCTGTTCAATTTAGAACAATAAGCAACCCCATGACTTAGTAAGATGGGGATGATATGTATGGCGTGTTCAGTAATCAGCATCTTGATCTTGGTTTGATCCATTACTACGTTTTTTCGGTTTATTCCAATTTTTTTTTTTTGGACTTAACCACTTATCTGACCTCTATTTTATAGTAACCTAGAAATTTCTTCTGTTATCCAATCTAAACAGATGTCCGTAGAAATTTACAGTTCGTTTTCTATTAGTATTTCTTGTACAAATATAACATTTTTAATCGTATCTATCTAGAAAATTAAGAACCTAGTTTTAGGATAGGTTACTTTCATTGTTAAGTTGTTGAAAATGAGGAACTGAAATTGAAAATTGGTTTTGTTAGTAAATTATCTGTGGTATCGTGGTGGAGTTGGACGTCATCATAATTTGACCACTTAATTTTCGGTCGATACTGAAACTAAACTGAACCGTAAATTTTGAATAGTCCTTTTCGTTAACCAAAATCAATTATAAACAATTTACTCAGTAGACTAGACTAGTATAATAAAATATTAACACCGGGCTTAAAATCAAAGCTATCTACCTGTTTAAATGTTGATACATTCGTAGATAATTTATACTAATATTATGCTTGTTTGTATATAAATTCCATCTCAGATAAAACTACTGTAACACCTAAGTCAAGGTCCGTTCGAGATTTGAGTATTAATAAATAATAACCAAACGTATAACAACTTATTTTTCCCATAACTGGCAGGTGAGTGTTAAATTATTTGCACTCAATATTATTGTTCCAGGGCTGCAAAAAATAGTTATGTTTCGTAAAATATTGTTGTTTAGGTCATTAGCCGAAAGATGGTTTGATCCTGTAGAGGTTTTACTAAGTAAAACGAGGATTAAGGTGATTAACAATTGTTTTCCTCACTGAGTGGAAAAGTGTGCTTATCAGCATGCCAGGTCCTCTTAAAAATATCTATTTTCCACCCTGCAAATGACTTCTTTCTTTCATTCATCACAGGGTTTGGCTGTTTAATGAAATTCATTACTTTCAGAGGAGATAGCTCTGAATAGTGTATTTTACACCTCTACCTCATCTGTTCTTAAATGCTTCAGTCATATAATTGGCTGACTATGCGATAAGAAACAGAACTTTTTTTAGCCCTGCAACTAACATATTGAGTACAAATAATTTTAACATTCCACCTGTCTGTTATAGGGAGTTTCTTATCATATGCCAACTATATGACTGAAGCATTAAATGCTTAAATTTTAAGAACAGAAGAGGTAGATGTGTAAAAGACATTTATCAGAGTTATCTCCTCTGAGAGTTATGAATTTCATTATACAGCAAGACCCTGTGGTGAATGAAGTAAAGGTGTCACTTGCAAATTGGAAAGTAGATGCTTTTCAAAGGGCCCAGCATGCTGATAAGGATATTTTTCCATTAATGGCAATGGTAAACCACCTCCTCGTTTTGTTTTGTAAAGTCTCTATAGGTTCAAACCAGCTTTCGGCTGATAACTTAAACAACAGATTGATAAAATTAATAATTACTATTAATTATGAAACTTACTAGCAAATCTAATTAGATAACTTTAATTAAATTATTACAAAACTTATCTTGACGAACTATAGAATATTGTTCTTAAGAATCAAAACAATTTGATTTACCTGCCCGTTCACACGCGCACTATTAAAATAGTTCAGAACCGGTCCCGTAACATCACTTATTTCGAAACAGCCCGACAACACTTTTTATTCACAATTCATGTATTGACTGTGATAACAAAGGTGCTAACTATTTTCATATCAGCGGACTAATAGTTTTCCAAACAAATGAGATCTTTTTAACAATTACGCTGGAACATAGTAGAAGGAATCAAAATAAAAACAAATATTTCTACTACGTTTTCACACAACACTTCATAGTATACACAATTCCTTACTATGAATATTTATTCTTTGAAACATTCCTAGAATAATCACGAACTGCTATGTTATAATATTGTTTTATCTCCGTAAATGTTCAGTTCTATTTAAATTTATTAGATTCTGTTCGAATCGAAACTTTAATTTTGCTAGTTTTCACAGATTTTTCTTAGTTTATGTAGATATCTAGGTCATTAGCGACTAGGCGACTGAAGTGAGTTGTGAAACGTTGTGTTATACTGTATATTATGCTGCTTATTGTAATGAAATTTGGCCGAGGTTGATTTGATAGATAACTGAATTATAACAATTTAGCTTTTTGTTCCCAACGCTTAGTTTAGCGGTGGTTTATGATCATCTGTAAAAATCCTCATTAAAATCGGTTTGTTTCTTGTTGATTCATTCATCATTGTTGAAAATATAAGATTAAAATTGTTGTGGATATACCATCAAAATCGGTTTAAAAAAATTAATGACACATTTTTTTTTTAATTCTTAATATGTGTACGTTGCAATCTGTTCAATTCTGAACAATAAGCAACCCCATGACCCAATGAGATGAGGATGATGTGTATGCCGTGTAAATAAGGTGTAGTCTTGTACAGACTCAGGCCAACCATTCCTGAGAGAGTATGGTTAATTAAACCCGAACCATCAAAGTACACCGGTAACCACTGTCTAGCATTCAAATCCGTATAAAAGTAACTACCTTTACTAGGATTTGAACCAGGAACATTCTTCTCCGAAAATCAGCTGTTAAACAGCTGATTTTGGCGACGACTTTACCTCTAGAACAACTCTGTGGGTTTATGACACATTTAATGCGATTTTTCTCAAAATTTATTAATCCTGTACATAATTAATTTTTGCTGATTTGATAATTATTCTGTAGCTATTTTTCCATGTATATATTTGCAAGATTATATCAAATTACAATATCCGTTTAAATAAATATAATATTACAGAATTGGATAAATGTATTCAATGTTACACCCAAATAGAAGTCAGGGTGTATAACTGAGTTTACAGTATTTGCATACTCCTACGCGATTTTCTGCTGCATATTACATGGAACACACACTAATACAGTAAAATTTGTGAAACATCATACCATAGAGGATGGGAAATCCTTAAAATTTAGTATACGGTACTTCATTCCCATTGGGTGAACTCATAAAATATACCCTCCCACTAAAATTTTAATAGACTAAACTTAATATTAGAATCGTTATTTTTTCACGTTTTCAATTTTCTCCCAACTCTATATCAGTGTGACAAAGTGTTGTGTCCGTGAAACATTTTCAATGTCCAGACTTCAACTGATTTTCGTTATCCAGTACTCTAAAAAAAAAAAATCTGGTGTGAAACACTCACACAACTTTCTCTTGCCAGTGCAAATAATTAACAATAAACCTAACATTTAGTAATAAAACATAAGAAATAAACAAAAAACTAACCTCAACAAACATAACCTAATTTTAATCATGAGTGAAAGACGCAAAATGAAAATCAACCTCAATTTGGCTTAGAAATACGGAAAATCACTCTTTCTCTCTAAACTAGGCTCTGTAGAGAAAAATGCTTTAAATAAAAGTTGTAGATCTTTTAATTTTCTATAAATTTAATTATATACACTTTTGTCGTAAAATGCATACTAAGGCCGAAATGTTAAAAAAATCGATTTTTCTCACGTTTTCGTGAGAAAAAAAAACAGAAAATCGCAAATTACCGCTAAACTAAGCGTTATACAAAAAAATGTTTGAAATAAAAGTTGTAGGTTTTTAAATTCTCTACAACTTTTATTATATAAGTTTTTGCGCTAAAATTTATATTAAAGCCGTAATCTTAAAAAAACAACGTTTTTACGTGAAAACAGCCTCACCGAGAATTTCAGCAAACATGGCGCCTACCCTATCTTGTAGAGAATAAAAAATTGAGTAAAATAGGCGATTTTAAAAAAAATCGTAGGACCCGTTTTTGAGAAAATCGCAAAAAACTGAAAAATTATACGAATAAACTACTACTTCCGGTTGACCGATTTTGATGAAAATGTTCGTGTCGCGTCCGGTAGTGGTATGTAACTTAAGTTTCAAGTTTCAAGTTCGTACGACGTTCCGTTCTTGAGATATTCTGTTCACACACACACACACACACGCGCACACACACACACACACACGCGCGCACACACACACACACACACACACACACACACACCAATCGCTAAAAACATGTTTTTTGGTTTCAGGGGGTCTGAAAACGTATAGATCCGGTGAAAACTCGATTTCGAAAAATCGACATGAAAACAATACTTTCCTTCCTCTATATTCATATAGGCAAGAGAAAGTAAAAATTGTTCTTTGAACGGATGTCCATCCGTCTCCCCATCACACACGCACGCATTTCAACTCTCAGAAATGGTCGGCCTGGGTCTGTACAATACTACACCTCATTTGGATCATCCTCATCTCATTGGGTCATGGGGTTGCTTGTTCTGAATTGAACAGATTGCAACGCACACACATTAGGGATAAAAAAGTATTATATTTTAATATATTTGTTATATCAATTTATTCACCTGCCTATTTTAATCGGATGTTTTATTTTAAGATACAAAATTACTTTAATTGTTAATTGTGCGTTTTATTGTAAGGTTTATTAAGTATTTTATTACGTAATAATTTAATTACGATATTAATTTTATTACATCTTTATTAGTAATAATTGAAGTTGATTTGTATTCAGTATTGTCTTACCGTTGTAAGGTAATATAATTTCGGCTATGCTTTTCTGTGTTTCATGAGATTTGGTTTGGGTTAGCTCTTGTAGTATTTGTGACGACTATATGAATCAAACTACTTATTGTTTTAAAGGTACATCCATTTAGACAAACGGGGTCAGGTATTCGCTGTGTTTACAAATGTCGTTATACTGGATGCTCTCTGATGAGTTATCAAAACTTAAGGGATTGATTTAGGATATTGAAATTCCCTGCAGGTCTGGCATTTTTCATGTATGCCGGCCGCATTGGCGCAGTTGGTAACGTGCTCGCCTCTCATCATGCGGTTGGGTTTGAATGTGCTTGGGTTCGAATCCCATTTAGGCATGGCATATTTTCATACGTTACAAAAAATCATTTCATCCTTCACCGTCTGCATTAGCAGTAATTGCAGAAGAGTCAGACGTTAAATAAACAAAAAAAAACATCTATCACCTGTCTCAGTCTGCATGTTGTCAGCTAATATTTTAAAATAAAAAGATGTATGAAGAAAATAATTGGCAATTTTTAAAATTGTCATCCATCCTTTGTCCGTCCGTCACACCCAGATGTCAGAAACTACAAAAGATAGCAACAAACGGTTTTCGGATTCGGAAACTACACAAAAAGTTAGTGGGCCTAAATATTGTTTGAAGTTTCAGTTTTGACCGGAAGTCAAGAAAGTTAGAAAGTCGAAGTCGGACTTTGGAAACAATAATAATGTCATTCGATTCTCTTAGAGAAAGAGTAGATACAGAAATTTTACCGGTTGTCCTACGAAGAGGTTGCTATTTTTGAATTTATATGCCGGACGTATCGCACACTCTACAGACTGGACATAATGTGGTTGGTTACGTTTGTAATTACATTTATAATTATAATTTACATTTATAATTAATAGATGTGTAAAAACGTACCCTCGAGTTTCATTTGCTTATGATTAATCAAAACAAAACGGCGATTTGCCAATGCAAATAAATAATAATTAACCTAACTTTAGAAATAAACAAAAAACTAACCTTAATAAACATAACCTAATTTTAATCATGAGTGAAGACGCTAAATGAAAATCAACTTCAGTGTGGCTTAAAAATACGGAAAATCAGTCTTTCACGCTAAACTAGGCTCTATAGAGGAAAATTCTTCAATCAAAAGTTGTTGATGTTTTAATTTCCTATAAATTTGATTATATACACTTTTGTAGTAAAATGCATACTAAGACCGAGATCTTAAAAAAATCTATTTTTTCACACGTTTTCGTGAGAAAAAAAACAGAAAATCGCTAATTACCGCTAAACTAAGCGGTGTACAAAAAATGTTTGAAATAAAAGTTGCAGAATTTTAAATTTTCTACAACTTTTATTATATAAATTTTTGCGCTAAAATGCATATTAAAGCCATAATCTTAAAAAACAATTTTTTTACGTGAAAACAGCCTCTCCAATAATTTTAGCAGACATGGCGCCTACCCTTTCTTGTAGAGCATAAAACATTTAGTAAATGAGGCGATTTTTAAAAAATCGTAAGAGCCGTTTATGAGAAAATCGCAAAAAAGTGAAAAATACACGAATAAACTACTACTTCCGGTTGACCGATTTTGATGAAAATGTTCATGTCGGGTCCGGTAGTGGTATGTAACTTAAGTTTCAAGTTCGTACGATGTTCTGTTCTTGATTCTGTTCACAGACACAGACACGCACACAAACCAATCGCTAAAAACATGGTTTTTGGGTTTAGGGTGTGATAACGTGTAGATCCGGTGAAAACTCGATTTCGAAAAATCGACATGAAAACAATACTTTCCTTCCTATATATTCATATAGGCAAGAGAAAGTAAAAATGAACAAAAATTTTGTGGATAAAACCACTTATATTTACAACAGGATTCGGATAGAAAGGATGGTGTTTTGTCGTATGAAATATCTCATCAGACAATGACTAGAGACAGATACGCATCAATTTTAATTAATCGCATAGTTCGTCATCTTTCTCAGGCGGAGATGCAGGACTTTTTTCCCAGCATGATGGAGCTCCTCCACATTATGCTAATGTGGCCAAAGCGGTTTTAAACCAAAATCTTCCTAACCGTTGGATAGGACGTGGCAGCGGTCTTATGGACTGGCCTCCAAGATCGCCAGACTTGTATGTTTGCGTTTTTTTCCTATGGGGCTTTTTGAAGGAAAAAGTTTATTCTCACACCATTGCAGCAGTCGATGAATTAATGAGACTGATTGAAGAGGAACTGCTGTTGATACCTCGGTAATTTTTCAAAAACGCTTGAGACTCATTTTTATTTCGTTGCTATCAGTGCATAACTATTTATAGACATCAGTTTTATATAAAGAAGTATATAGAATCATCTTACCAGAAGAAGGGATAGGCTAGTGGGGCATATCTTAAGACATTCAGGTATTGGTCTATCAATAATGGAGGGTAGGGTAATATTGAGGGAGTGAATTGTAGGGGGAGGCAAAGGTTAGAATACATAAAGCAAATTACAAAAGATGTTGGGTGTTACAGGTATATAGATATAAAACGACTTGCACAAGATAGAACAGCTTGAAGAACTGCATTAAACCAGCCGAGAGACTAATGACAAAAAGACAGAAATTATTGGGTTTGAAGTTCCGGTTTCGACCGAAAGTAGCCCAAAATCGGAAGTCAAGAAATCAAAGTCGGAATTTGGAAACAAAAATTGTGTAATTCGATTTCTCTTAAAGAGTAGATACAGAAATCACTAATGGTTTTTGCCATAATTCAAAGGTATGGGTTTTCAAAAATTGCCACCAGCCATGAGACGCATTTTCTCACGAAAGGAATTTTTTAAATATTTATTGATGTTAAAATGTTCAGAAAGTGATTAATAATAAACTGAGAAAAAAATAAGAAAATTAAAAATTTGTTTTCGATTCTTCGACCTCCTTTAAATGGGTAAAATATATCTAGCCAAAATGAGGTGTATGTAAACCAATTTTAGGTTTACCTTACCTACTAAATACTTAAGGTAAAATTTTTATGAGAACATTTTATGATTTTGTCTTAGGAAACAATAAGAAAAATTGACCGCCTCCGTGGCGTAGTGACTAGCGCGCTAACCCATAAAATTAAAATTTCCGGGTTCGATTCCCGGCTAGAGTCTGGAAATTTTAACACTTTAAAACTCACTGTTAGGATGTTCTCCCACTGTTAGTACTCGTCTCGACGTCCGATAGGAGTCCTACCCTTACATTTATACGTTCGCCCTCCACCAGTACGACCTCGACGCAACCTCGATCGAACCGATCGCATGCAACTCAGCTTGTCCAACATCTGCTCGACCAGTCGCGTACAATCTTGGCAGACGAAGCAGCCAACGTAGTCTTTGTGCTTGAAGTTGAAAGCTCACGGATCAACAAGGACCGACAAGGTCAAGTAATAATTAAAAACTTTCTTTTGACATCTGATAAAAATACTTAAATTTGTATTCGTCACAGGAGAGTTTCTGTGCACACACATACTCTCCTCTATTACGATTATTACTTATATACGGCGATTTCCAACAGCTGCGTTTTTGTCATGTTTTTATCTTAAATAGTAATAAGCAACGACTACGTCTTCTTCATCACTTTACATTTTGCAAACTGCAGGTGGATTCTAAGAAAAGCTTGAACAGTTGCTTCGAGTTCGAGTCTCCTCGATGTGCGAACATGCACGACGCGACTCGTTTCTCGGTCGAATCATTTTAATCGTGTCGAGATCGGGTTTCACCGGTGTGATAGCGGCCTTACAGTACCAAAATTTACAGTATTCGCTAATGACAAAGTTTTCGATGTAACTTAAACAATATGATGTAAACAAAACAATAATTGCATATGTTGTTGTTGTTTAGGTCATCAGCCAAAAGGCTGGTTTGAACATCTAGAGGCTTTATTAAATAAAACAAAAGTGAGGTGGTTTACCTTTTACCTTCCTTACTGAATGAAAAAGTATGCTTATCAGCATGCCAGGCTCTCTGAAAAGCGTCTTTATTTCCACCCTGCTAATGATACCTTTACTTCATTCACCACTGGGTGGCTGTATAATGAAATTCATTATTCTCAGAACAAATAACTCTAACCAGTGTTTTTACATCCTCTACCTTTTCTGTTCTTAAATACTTCAGTCCTTGTAATTGGCTGATCATGTGATAAGAAACATAACTATTTTTTGTAGCCCTGGAACGAGCAGATCGAGTGCAAATGATTTAACACTCCACCTGTCTGTTACGAGCTTGAATTGCATGTATCGTAGGAAAATTCTCTACAGTCTTGGATAACTCGTTTCAACATCTGACAAACCTAATCACTTTCGCCTACGTGTACGTGCGTACGATGTTTTTTTTTAAATAAATAGAAATTATGACATAATATTAAAGTAGCTATCATAATTAGATGTAAAAATCTGGTGTGAAACACTCACACAACTTTCTCTTGCCAGTGCAAATAATTAATAATAAACCTAACATTATTAATAAAATATTAGAAATAAACAAAAACTAACCTCAAAAACATAACCTTATTTTAATCATGAGTGAATGACGCAAAATGACAATCTAACTCAGTTTGGCTTAAAAATACGGAAAATCACGCTTTCACGCTAAACTAGGCTCTGTAAAGAAAAATGCTCTAAACAAAAGTTGTAGATCTTTTAATTTTCTATAAATTTAATTATATACACTTTTGTCGTAAAATGCATACTAAGACCGAAATGTTAAAAAGATCGATTTTTCTCACGTTTTCGTGAGAAAAAAAACAGAAAATCGCAAATTACCGCTAAACTAAGCGTTATACAAAAAAATGTTTGAAATAAAAGTTGTAGAATTTTACATTCTCTACAACTTTTATTATATAACGTTTTGCGCTAAAATGCATATTAAAGCCGCAATCTTAAAAAGAAAATGTTTTTACGTAAAAACAGCCTCAAGCAGAATTTCAGCAAACATGGCGCCTACCCTATATTTTAGAGCATAAAAAATGTAGTAAACCAGTTGATTTTAAAAAAAATCGTAGGACTAGTTTTTGAGAAAATCGCAAAAAAGTGAAAAATTATACGAATAAACTACTACTTCCGGTTGACCGATTTTGATGAAAATGTTCGTGTCGGTCCGGTAGTGATATGTAACTTAAGTTTCAAGTTTCAAGTTCGTACGATGTTCCGTTCTTGAGATATTCTGTTCACATACACACACACACACACAGACACACAGACACACACACACAGACCAATCGCTAAAAACAAGTTTTTTGGGTTCAGGGGGTCTGAAAACGTATAGATCCGGTGAAAACTCGATTTCGAAAAATCGACATGAAAACAATACTTTCCTTCCTATATATTCATATAGGCAAGAGAAAGTAAAAATACATTTTTACATTTTATATTATATTTTTTGAAGTACGGTAGAAGTTAATTGTGTTATTTAATATTTGTACCGTGCACACTATCAGTACGACTTAATTGAATCCAATATTACTTTAAATTAATTCATGCTCATGAAAACAATAGTGACAAGCAAAAATAAACAGCACACAAACAAGTAAACAAACAAACAATACATCAGATTGTATAAAATTAAAGTGTTAATGTTGCGTCAGTAATTGAAGCCTAATGGTTGTCATGGTTACCAGTTTGTCTCTAGCCTGGCTGTAGACGTTACGTCCAGATAACTAAATAACTAAACTAACTACTCCGCTCTTCCTGGTAGACTATATACGCTGATGACATTATGAACAATCCTGAGAAATAATAAAAAAAACCATTTGAGCAGATTCTTCAAACTATATTTAATTATCTATGTAGGCCTTTTAATTAACTAAGATTTAATTAAATAATTTTAAACTATTCTGACCCCCGTGGTGCAGTAGTTTGCGTATTAATTTACAAAGTGGAAGTTCCCTTATTCAATTTGTTGTGGAAATAAAATCTAACCCCGTAAAAAATCTACGCCGGCCGCATTGGCGTAGTTGGTAACGTGCTCGCCTCTCTCATACGGTCCTGGGTTCGAATCCCACTCAGGCATGACATATTTTCATGCGTTACAAAAAAAATCATTTCATCCTCATTACGCACAGTTACACCCCGACGTCGTCGGTAATGTCCTTGCAGTTGATGTGACGTTAAAAAAAAATCTAATAATGTTAAAAACTATTTATCTAACTAACTTATATATTAAATAATTTATTTTATTTCAACTTAATATTGGTGGTATTTGATTAAATTAACACTTGTTAGAATTTACAATAAAATTAAAAATTTTTTGATAGGTATTCAACAAAACGCTTTAATTTTTTTTTAAATTTTATTCCCTAATCTCTGTACTACCCATACAGGCAAGTGGAGTGTTAAATTATTTGCTCGATCTGCTAGTTTGAGGGCTACAAAACAGTTCTGTTTCTTACCACATGGACAGCCAATTATATGACTGAAGCATTTAAGAATATAAGAGGTAGAAGTGTAGAAGACATTATAATCTGCGTCACACGAAAATAAGTTTCAAGGTCACTGGAGCCAGCTGCAATATGGCCGGATCACAAACTTCACCCTCGCGCACTGTAAAACAAGACAAACGCTCGGTGTTCCCTCATCTATCGCATGACAAGGAATAATAAATGGCAACACTGGTAAATGACAATCTAATTAGTGATGGGCGAGAAAGAGCTATTAATAGTGAGTGACCTTGAAACTCATTTTTGTGCGACAAAGGTTATAGTCAGAGTTTTCTCCTCTGAGAGTATTGAATTTCATTATACAGCCAGGCCATGTAGTGAATGAAGTAAAGGTGTCATTTACAGGATGAAAAATAGATGCTTTTTAGCGGGCCTGGCATGCTGATAAACATACTTTTCAACTCAGTAAGGAAGGCATGGTAAACCACCTAACTCCTCGTTTTACTTGGTAAAGCCTCTAGAGGTTCAAACCAGCCTTTCCTCTGATGACCTAAACAACAACAACGTGTGCACATTGCAATCTGTTCAATTTAAGCACAGTTAGGAACCCCATGACCCAATGAAATGAGGATGATATGTTAACGTGTAGTCTTTGACAGACTCAGGCCGACCATCCCTAAGAGAGCGTTGTTAATTGATGCCCACCCATCAAAATACATTGGTAACCATGGAAAGTATTCAAATCCGTATAAAAGTGACCGTAACTAGGATTTGAACCACACGGAACGTTCGTCTCCAAAAATCAGCTGTTAAACGGCTGACTCTCGGCGATGACTTTACCACTAGATCAACCCGGTGGGTTCTGAAAAAATTAAAATAGTATTTTATTGTTTATTACGGTCAATGACGTCTCCTTACCAATCTTCCACGTATTTTATTTTATGGTACTGAATTTTTCTTTGATTAATTTTTGTATATTGATCGTGTATTGTTCGAACCTTTTGTTTTATTTTATTTTCAATTAAAATGAAAGATAAACAATGAGAAATTAAAAATCGGGGTTTCGATAAATCGGATTTAAAATGCAATGTACCTTGTCAAAATTTAAAAAAAGCCGATTCCAAAATTTTTGTTAATATTTTTTGTATTCTTGTCTGACCCTTTTAGTGTAGCGGCAATTTTTAATGTAATCCAAAATAAAATTAGTTTTTTTCTAACATTACATACCTACGATGTATTCATTCTGGGACATAATGTACCTATGTATAATAAAATTTTAATTTATTAGCGGTAATAATCCTACTACTTTCCTAATTACTAATTTTTTTTTAAATTTATTTAAATTCGCATGTACTGCTTTGGTTATTAATGACTACTATTGGTTACGGTACAAAATAGGTGGGTTTTAACGTGTTGTAATTACAGACCCTAGCCGAGAACTGAACCCGGGATTATCCGCTTTGCATTGTGCAGCGCAGTTTAACGTTCTAACCCTGGGGAACAGAGGCAACATTTAACCTTTTTGTTGATGCTTAGTCTTACAGTAATTAAAAGTGTAATTAAAGTAATTAAAAGTGTACAATATAAAAACGTATATACAAAAGTGTATTAATATAAAATTCTTCAAATTTGGTCAGTCTTGCCATGTTCTATGGTACGCGCTGCGGACCCTTACAAAATTTAAACGGTTTTAGAAAAAAATGCTTGATACAATATATTACGATATATTCTTTAAAGTTCATTTTGAATTAACTTTTATTTTGTGGTAAGCGCATGAGAATCGGTAAAAAATGACAAAAATGACCGATTCAATGAAATGTAAATGTAGAAGATATCTAAGGGAGTTAATGCGGTTTAGCACAAAATTTATATACTGTGTTGCAATATGCTGATTTTAATTGCGAATAGATAAATAATGCGAATTAATAAATAATAGGAATTTGATTATGAGTAGGAATTAAATTTAATAATCTGGTAATTAAATGTAATAAATTTATTCATTACTGTTAATTCACTGAACAAAAAAGTTGAAACATTTTATTAAACGAGTGATAAAAACGTAATAATTAACGTACGAGTACGCGCGCGCATTTCGCTTCGCGATTATAAATTTAGTATGCTAGGATTATAATACTAATAATTCATACTGTATTTGAAAAAAGTATTTATGTAACAATGAATTTTTTTTTTAATTTCTCTCAAATATTTAAGCCTGTACTGTAAATGTGAAATTGCTCCTCAATTTCCATTACTTTATAGCCACCTTCATAGAACGGTGATGTGGGCGCTGGACTGCAAGAAAAAAGGTTCCTGGTTTAATTTCTTGGTATGTTTCAAATAGCATGACAGGTTATGTGCCCATAACAGGCATTATTTGCACTCAATCTGCTAGTTCCAGGGTTACAAAAAATAGTTCTGTTTCTTATCATATAGTCAGTTAAGTAGATGACTGAAGTATTTAAGAACAGAAGAGGTAGAGGTGTAAAAGACACTAATCAGAGTTATCTCATCTGAGAGTAATGAATTTAATATACAGGCAGACCCTGTGTTTGAATGAAGTGAAGGTGTCCTTTGCAGGGTGGAAAATAGATGTTTTTAAGAAGATCTGGCATGCTGATAAGCACATTTTTCCACTCAGTGAGGAAGGCAATGGTAAACCACCTCTCTCTCTCTATTTTTTTAGTTAATTCTCTTGAGGTTAAAACCAGCCTTTCGGCTGATGATCTAAACAAAAGGTTGTATTAAATCGCTTAGTATAGTAATTCGACTAATCAGGGACGTAGAGGGGGCATATACCCCTCGAAAGTTTTACATTTACCCCTAAAATGTACTCAAGAGAGGGTGAAATATTCCTTAATCAGCTGAAATATATTTTGAATTGAGATTACCAAAGAAATCAACATCTTCTCTACAAACGACATGGTATCTCAGAATGCAGTGGTTGAAACTTGTGAGCAGAATGACGGAGGATAGGATAGCTAAGCAAACACTAGGCTATAAATCGGTGGGAAAGAGAGAAGGAGGACGTCCGAGAAAGAGATGGGCTGATTTGAGAGGTTCGGTACAGGCAGAGATACCTAATCCTAGAAAAGCAGAAGAAGAAGAAGATTACCATATTTTATTTTAATCGAAGGGCCCAGTTGTAGGCCGTTAAGTATTTGTTTCAACTCCTTTCATGGTATAAAATGTAGGACCCACATGTGTCACGTTGCGCACAGGTATCTAACCGAGCACTCAAGAAATTGAGTTTGTTACCAGAGCTGAGGATAGCTAAGCAAACACTAGGCTAAAAATTGGTGGGAAAGAGAGAAAGAGGACGCCCGAGAAAGAGATGGGCTGATTTGAGAGGTTCGGTACAGACAGAGATACCTAATCCTTGAAAAGCAGAAGAAGAAAATTACCATATTTTAATCGAAGGGCCCAGTTGTAGGCCGTTAAGTATTGGTTTCAACTCCTTTCATGGTATAAATGTAGGATCCACATGTGTCACGTTGTGCACAGGTTGGGCAGGGATCTAACCGAGCGCTCAGAAATTGAGTTTGTTAACAGAGCTGAGTCATAAACTATCAAATCATGAAATCGGTATGCATTTATTGGTTTTTGAACATGAGCCTATTAATAACGGTTCACACTACTACTTACTAGTAGGCCTACTATTTACCAACCTATCTTCTAACTGGTAGTTAACGCGACAATAAATAATTTTTTTTTCTACTTCCATTTTTTTTACGGAAAACTGTTTTATTTTTAACAATCATCCAATTCGATAACTGAATTACGCTGAATTTTTGGTGTAAGTTGGGGTTAGTGTACAACGATTCCCAATGGTGTTTGTTCGTGCATGATTGTTACCATACTAAGTCACTCGCCTATCCAATTTTACTTAACAATTCAAAGCGACTATCACCTGACAGTCTGAATTGGATCCAATAATAGTTTCATGTTCGAAAATCGTGGTTCTTTTTTAACATATTGCGTAAAATTCTTCATGCATTGGGTAATTTTATTTCACGCTTTGGGTTGGAGGAATATAATTTTTAATTAACAAAATATTTTATTAATTAAGTGAAATCTCAAGTATATTATTTTAATTTTTAATTTTGTTTTTATATTTAAGTACTGTTCGTACGTTGCACAATATTATATACAAAGCTGTGGACTGTATTTATTGGTATAAATGAATTGTACTTTTTTTAGCTTTTTATGTGGTGACGTTATAGTTTCATCTGTATCCGGTAGGTTGTGCTCGCGTCTATAACTTTCACAGTCTTTCATAAGATCGTGATGAGGATCTGCAAATCTGTATCACATGGCTTTCATTTTCAAAGTTGCCGCTTTATGAAAATTGTTAAAATATCATTCACACTATTAAAATTTTAATAGACTTTTTAAAAATGTTTCTTTGAATTACATTTTATTTGGTTATCAAGAACGTCAATACTAGTTATGTTAATGAATGAAGTACATGTGGTAAACTACAAATTAAATTAAAATGTTATATGTTATTTCTGATTTCATATCTACAGTTATGTGAATAACATGTACTAAATTAATAGACTGATTTTGATGCAGTTATTTAAAACAAAAGTAATTACTATAGCTATGAAATGAAAATGACAAACTGTAACAAAACTAAAAATTGAATCAGTAGTTTCAGAAAGCCCATGATTTAAAAGTATTCTTGTTTTTTTTATGCACTTTAGGACTAACTGAATTTACATAAATCCCTACAAAAATCACTTAAGTATGACTTTTCATAATATAACACTACGAAAAAGCTTATCTTTAAGGATATAAAATGCTTCCTTCTAACTAAAACATGAAAAATATGATTTTTTTGAAGCTTAAGCTCTACTTTCTAGTGGAAGAGGCTATACAAAGTTTTTATGCAAAATAATTTTATGGGAGATAAGTACTGTTTTGACGACGATGATGAACGTGAATAATCCTGAAAACCAACATTTTTCGTACTTAAAGTTGTTGTTTAGGTCATCAGCCGAAAGGCTGGTTTGAACCTGTAGAGGTTTTACTAAGTAAAACGAGGAGTGAGGTGGTTTACCTTTGCCTTCCTCACTGAATGGAAAAGTACACTTATCAGCATGCCGGGCCCTCTGAAAAGCACATATTTTCCACTCTGCAAATGACACTTTCACTTCATTCACCACAGGGTCTGGCTGTATAATGAAATTCATTACTTTCAGAGGAGATAACTCTGATTAGTGTCTTTTACACCTCTACCTCTTCTGTTCTTAAATGATTCAGTCATTAAATTGGCTGACCATTTGACAAGAAACAGAACTATTTATTTTAGCCCTGCAACTAACAGATTAAGTGTAAATAATTTGACACTCCACCTGTCTGTTATGGGCAGAACTTAAAGTTAAGAATTTTAATTTTTATTATTACAAAAACGTATTTGAAGTTACTAATGTAAACTGTGAAATAAATAAATGAATACTATTGTACAACACAATTTTTTTGGTCTAGCAATATATTTTATAGAAAACAACATAAGTTTACATTTTACTCCAATTTATTTCAGAAACACCTTATATCAAAATCTTCTATTTCTTTTTAAACAAATGGCTTATCTTTGAAAAGAGAAATGTATACATTTTGTATTAAAGGGCACAGCCCTCTAAAAATATGATATTTATAATATTGTTTTTTTATTGAAACACAGTAAAATTACTAGTTTTTTAATTTTTTCAATAGTTAGTTTTTTGACTTATGGGCTTTCTGAAATAACCGATTCAATTGTGGTCGTATGAGAAAATATTAAATAAAACTAGTTGTTGAATTTTCAATGTTCATATATCTGTATAATTTCTGCACATTGGATCCTAACCGTGTAATTTTGGAACAAACTGATTCTGATGCAAATTAAAGTGGTTCTGATTAAATGTATTCATTTTTGGATTGAATGATCTGTTAGAATAATTTTGAAAAAAATACTTTTTAAAATAAAAGCTGAGACCTCCGCCGACAAAATCAATGGTACCATTCAAAGTGTCTTAATGGAGAAATAGACAACAAACTAAGATATGGAGATGACTCTGTTCTGCTGGCTTAAGAATAAATTTAAATGAACTATACCCTCTATTTCGCATCCTAACCTCCATATGACCCTATCCTGCTGTTCTACCTCTCTTTGTATCCTGAAGGGTATGCATATAGTGAGTGGGTGAAGTTGGAGATCTAGATGAAGTACGTTGTACAGCAAACAATGCCATTGTGTGTTATGAGTGTACATAATAATTACTTTTGTACAAAAAGATTTATTTTTATATGAAATAAACATATCTAAATATAATTAAAATTATACCAAAAGCCTAAAGATGATGTTCAACATTACCTCCATTGTTCACAATGCACATGTCGCAAAAAGTAGCCCCGAAAAAATTCGGTATCACTGAATTTCAACAGGGGAATTGAAATCGGGGTGAAATGTTTTGCTATGAGGCATTTGCGGACATGTGTTTATATGATCGTTTTTTCTAATTTTTAGCTCTACAATTATGTACTAAATTATTTTACCATAATAATTTATATATATATATATATATATATATATTGGGATATATCATTAGTAAAACTGATGATCATTAGTAAAACTTTGATCATTAGTAAAACTGAGATAAATGTTGTAGATAAATCACCTGGTATGACAGCTGGAAGTTGTAGACAGTTTCAGGTGTCGAAGATGCCAATCAACGTGGTTATATTGAGAATAAAATTCACTTAACAAAAACTCCTGAGCTATTATGTCTACAATGTCCCAAGTAGTCACCCACAACAAGTCCAGTGTCTACTGCCTTTTTACTGAAAATGCTATTCCATGCATTCAATTTTCTACGCTCTTAACTTATTCATACTTGACAGATGACTTAATAATAATTTATTGTTTTACAAAATTTCTTGACTCCTCGTTTGTTGTTTAGGTAATTAGGTGAAAGGATGGTTAGAACCTCAAGAGGTTTTACTAAGTAAAACGAGGAATGAGGTGGTTTAACATTGCCTTCCTTATTGAGAGGAAAAATATGCGTATAAGTATGCCTAGCTTTCGGTAAAGCATCTACTTTCCGCCCTGCAAATGACACCTTCGCTTCATTCACTAAGGGTCTGACTATATAATGAAATTTATTTTTAGTGTACTAGTCTCTTTTACAGCTCTACCTCTTCTGGTCTTAAATAGTTTATATGTTGCTGAAAATAAAAAAATAAAAAATCTGGTGTGAAACACTCACACGACTTTCTCTTGCCAATGCAAATAATTGCAATAAAACGTAACATTCGCATAAAAACATTAGAAAACAGAAACCTAACCTCGAAAACATGACTGAAAGACGCAAAATGAAAATCGACTTCAGTTTGGCTTAAAAATACGGAAAAAATCGCTCTTTCACGCTAAACTAGGCACTGTACAAAAAATGCTTTAAATAAAAGTTCTAGATCTTTTAACGTCCTATAAATTTGATTATATACACTTTTGTCTTCAAATGCATACTAAGGCCGAAATCTTTTAAAAATCGATTTTTTACACATTTTTGTGAGAAGAAACAGAAATCGCTAATTACCGCTAAACTAAGCGTTATACAAAAAAAAGTGAAATAAAAGTTGTAGGATCTTACATTCTCTACAACTTTTATTATAAACATTTTTGCGTTGAAATGCATATGAAAGCCGCATCTTAAAAAAATAATTTTTTTACACGAAAACAGCCTCACCAAGAATTTCAGCTAACATGACGCCTACCCTATCCTGTAGAGCATAAAAATTTAGTAAACCAGGCGATTTTAAAAAAAATCGTAGGTAAAGTTTTTGAAAAATTCGCAAAAAAGTGAAAAATGTCATGAATAAACTACTACTTCCGGTTGACCGATTTTGATGAAAATGTTCGTGTCGCGTTCGGTAGTGGATGTAACTTAAGTTTCAAGTTTCAAGTTCGTACGATGTTAATAATGAATTGAGCTAAAACTGATTAGTGGTATGTGTATTAAATTTTTTTAAATTTATTTCAGGTGACTCCTAACCCAACAATCGCCAATTTAAATCCGGATGCTGATGTTTTTCAATGCAAACCTGCCAAACCTGGTAGTGATGTGTCTGGTTCAAGTTCCGGCTGGGATGCTTCTGAGGCTGATGTCTCACTTCCTGATGGTTATATTCTTTTTATTAAAAAATTAATTATTAGTTTTATCTTAAAGTGTGTTTAAACCAAAACAAAATTGTTTTGGTCACATATATAGCCTATATTTAGTTAAATAATAAAAAACAAACAGTACAAATATTTTTACTGTTTACACATTTTTACACATTAGAGTAAACAAAACCCACCAGGTTGGTCTAGAGGTAAAGTCGTCGCCAAAATCAGCTGTTTAACAGCTACACCATAACGGATTTTCGGAGACAAAGGTTCCTGGTTCAAATCCTAGTAAAGGTAGTTACTTTTACGGATTTGAATACTAGACAGTGGTTGCCGGTGTACTTTGATGGTTGGGGTTCAATTAACCATACTCTCTCAGGAATGGTCAACCTGGGTCTGTACAAGACTACACCTCACTTACACATCATCCTCATCTCTTTGGGTCATGGGGTTGCTTATTGTTCTGAATTGAACAGATTGCAACGTACACACATTAGGGATTACAAAAAGAGTAAACAAAATGTAAAATCATTAGTAAAAATCTGGTGTAGAACACTCACACAACTTTCTCTTGCCAATGAAAATTATTAACAATAAACCTAACATTAGTAATAAAACATTAGAAATAAACAAAAAACTAACCTCAATATAAATAACTTAATTTAATCATGAGTGAAAGACGCAAAATGAAAATCAACCTCAGTTTGGCTTAAAAATACGGAAAATCACTTTTTCACGCTAAACTAGGCTCTGTAGAGAAAAATGCTTTAAATAAAAGTTGTAGATCTTTTAATTTCCTATAAATTTAATTATATACATTTTTGTCGTAAAATGCATACTAAGGCCGAAATCTTAAAAAAATTCGATTTTTTACACGTTTTCATGAGAAAAAAAACAGAAAATCGCTGATTACCACTAAACGTTATACAAGAAAATGTTTGAAGTAAAGTTGTATGATTTTACATTCTCTACAACTTTTATTATGTAACGTTTTGCGCTAAAATGCATATTAAAGCCGCAATCTTAAAAAAAACAATGTTTTTACGTGAAAACAGCCTCATCAAGAATTTCAGAAAACATGGTGCCTACCCTATCTTGTAGAGCATAAAAAATGTAGTGAACCAGGCGATTTTAAAAAAATCGTAGGACCAGTTTTTGAGAAAATCACAAAAAAGTGAAAAATTACACGAATAAACTACTACTTCCGGTTGACCAATTTGGATGAAAATGTTCGTGTTCGGTCCGGTAGTGGTATGTAACTTAAGTTTCAAGTTTCAAGCTCGTAAGATGTTCCGTTCTTGAGATATTCTGTTCACACACACACACACACACACACACACCAATCGCTTAAAACACGTTTTTTGGGTTCAGGAGGTCTGAAAACGTGTAGATCCGGTGAAAACTCGATTTCGAAAAATCGACATGAAAACAATACTTTCCTTCCTCTATATTCATATAGGCAAGAGAAAGTAAAAAATACACTACATGGAATCATCACACAGATGGCAGGAAAACCTGGTTTTTCAAAAATTGTGACAGCCCGTTTTTACTCTGTTCCTTTTGTGCAGTATTTTTACGTTTGGATTAATTACAAACTGTTGGATACATTTAAAAGATTTATTGGTATTAAAAACACTTTAATATCTGGATTATTTTTAAATTAATTTTTTTATGAATAACTGGTACAACATGAATACTTATTAATTCTTTTGGCTTAAACACACTTCAAAGAAGTGAAACTTAGTTTTTATTCTGTCTGTTCATTTAAAACTAATGTACCTTTGAAAATTTAAAGAAATCATTTCTAAAATGTGTAAACATTCATATTTTAGATGATATCTTAAAATGGACAAGACCACTGGGTTTTGTAATTGAATTTTGTTTATCTAATTTTGGATTTTGTGATTTTGACATCAATGTAATACGTTGGATGTGCTGATATGTGCTATGACGATAACACAACTGGCTTCTATGTCAGGGGTCATGTGTTCAATTCCCAGTCCGATCTGTCATTTTTTCATGTATCATTTCCATCTAACACCTACCATCAGCAATGATTTTCTCATTGCAAATGAATGCAGGTACTGACCACTCTTGTTTGTATTGCTGAATAGTTGAAATCACCTCTGGCAATTAACTCTAGCGTAATACAGTCAACTCCCAATTATCCGCGGAATTGGGTGGCATGAATGCCGCGAATAATCCGCAAAATGACGAAAAAAGCCTAGGCATATACAGTAACGTATAAAATCGTTATTAATTTTTTGTTATTTAAAGTACATAAATATGTACAATAATGAAAACACTAACTTAAATTACAAAATATAACATTAAAATTTTAAATGTTAATTATTTTTTGTCCCTAAAAACGTTTGTTTACTGTAATTTTTTTAAATTAGTACATACAATGTATTTAATAAAAAAAAATAAAAATATTGTTTACTTACAAATGATGTGCAGAAGCTATGTTGTGATAGATTTTTTTGAGTTAAAACACTTTTTCTTGATTTGGGACTGAAGTTTTCTCAACATAACTTTGTTACAAAGCAAAGCGTGTGCTTTACAAATTTAAGCATGTGCTTTACTTTACAAAGCGCGTATTTACAAATTTAAGTGTGTGCTTTACTTTACAAAGCGCATACTTCCTACGCTGTACAAATTTTATCTTTAATGTTATCACATAACAAGAAATTTACTTAACGTTAAGAAAAAAGAATGAAAAAAATTTCATCTGACGTGCGCGGATAATCCGCCCGCAGATAATCGGTTCTTGTATGATTCAGCAATGGATGTCCTGCTAAAGATGTTAACAATCACATCTCAGCTGCCTCTGTTTTTTATATATGGTGAGTAGTCCAATACTCTAAACTATATATTAAAAATGGTACAACGAAGGTGTGATAAAACTTAGAACAGTCTCCTTCTGCACTTTACTGAAAAATTCTTCGAGAGTATATATAAACCTTTAAAATGTTTCCAATTTAATTTGTGTCATGTGATTGAACATTGGGGATATCCCAAGTAAATGAATATACCTGTTGTAAAGTTTTATAATTTGAAACTAATTTGCTTCTGATATGATCAGCACATTTGAAACCCATCACATTTTCTTATTTTTTTTTAACGAGAAAGTTATATTACCCTGGAGTTAAACTTACATACAATGACGTCTGTAAATCATACTCATATTTCATAAACAGCACCAAATTATCTGCCAAAGCCAAAATTTTCAAAGATGTTGAACTTACTAAATCTTTTAATAAAGAATCAATTTTGTAGATCTGAAACAAGGTATGAACTAAAAAGCTCAAGAGATGTTAAAGACAAATCCAGTGTAAAAGATCTGCCGCAGGCCAGATAACCTCAGTATTTTGGTGAATATGTGGGTGCAACTTGCACCTTTATATTTATGTATTCAGATGGGTAGGATGGACTCCGTCCTTCCCATCTCTCATCTTCAAACAGTTAACATCCGATCTTGTCATCACTTCATGGGGTGAAGCTTCACTATGTTCTGCATTTACTCTATAACTAAGCCAAGCAAAATATTTAATCAGCAGAATAAGGAACTGTGTATCAGTAAGTGTCAAATATTCACTGCTGTTATTTTATTATATGTATCTACCTCATACACACCAAAACAAAATAACCTTGCTAACAATTCGATACTTCGCTTGGTTCAGTAATTTTGGTATTTTAGAGTTACTGATTATTTGTTTATAAATGCCATTACTAATTCAGTCTTCTTTTTTTGATTTCAGGTGACTCATGTGGAGGTATGTTATAGAAAAATTTAGCTTGAATATCTGAGAAAAATATATGATAAGCCTATATTTTGTCAGTACAATACTCATTATTTCTATTTGATTATATTGTTTTTTTTTTTATTATTGTAAATAAAGATTGTTGATGGTTAAGTTTTGATTTAAATGTAAATAAATTTTAAAATATTTTATAATAGGAAAAAAGTGCAATTTCAAGTGATTTGAGATTTTGTTAGGTGTGTTTTATGTGTTTTAGATAGATGCGGATGATTTGATTTGGTTTTTAAACTTAAGAAACAGAAATTTCTACTTTATTAATTGTTCAGTATATATTGAAATTCGTGTTAAACCACAATATTTTCAAAGATTTTCAAATGAAATGTTTTATTTCATTTATGCTCAATATGGATAAGCAATCATCTATAATGTTCATACATTCAGTGTTATAATAAATTATTTCTTTTTACCTGAGTACATTGAAGCTTAAAGGGAGGTAAAGTGTTTAACGTGTTTGTGTACAGTAGAACGCTGATTATCTGAATTAATTTTAACAGAAATTTGGGTTCAAACAGACAGAAATTTGGATACTAATTGAGCTAATCAACATGAGCTTATATTTTATGCCTAACTTTTATAGCGCATTAATATTTCAAAGGGACACAGCATTGACATTTCTAGAACGTCAGAACTTTTATTTAACATAAGTGTTTAATTACTACTTCATCTACAGAATAATTTTTTAATACTGTACCTTAGACTAAGATCAAGAAAAAATGAAAAAAGTAGTGTGTATTATAGTCTGATGTAATAAAAAATCCGGCGTGAAACACTCAATGACTTTTTCTTGCCAATGAACAACGTAACTTATGTTTAATCATGGGTAAACAATAAATATGAAAATAAGTTTAATCATACTAAGAAGCTTTTAGAAAAAATGTTTAAAGTAAAACTGGTAGAGTTTTAATTTTTTATAACTTTTGATAGTATAGACTTTTGTCATAAAATGTTTACTGAAGCCATGATCTTAAAAAATCGCATTTTCTTACCAATTTGGATGAGCGTAATACAGAAGATCTCTCACTGACACTAAATAAGTGCTGTGAAAAAAATGTTTGAAATGAAAGTTATAGGTTTTTTAATTTTCTATAATTTTGATGACAAACTTTTGCCCTAGGGTGTATATTAAGGCCGCAACCTTGAAAAAAATTTTTTTTCCATGAAAGCACAGGCTTCCAAGAATTTCAGCAGACATGTCACTTACCTCATCTTGCAGAGCAGCAATTCTCAACCTGCGGACCACTTGTGGTCTGTGGGACGTCTTCACGAGTTCTGAAAAATATTGGCCTGTCTACGTATTACGTACAGTATATACAGTCGATTCCGGATAATTGATCCACTGGTTAATAGGGGCAGCCGGTTTTTTGGGACAGTTCTTTAATGAACAAAAACAGAACGGGATTTTACATTGAAAAGTACTCTGTTTATTTGGTCCATAATGCCGCTTATTGGAGCCAATCTGATGTATGTACGTATGTGTTTTATTAAAACCATTACAGGCCAGCGATAAACAACACGTGGTTCTAAGCGGCAAGATAAAATAATGGGTAGGATAGAGGTAGTAAACATTTCGACAGATAAACAACAGTAATCACACATCAGTCATAACAAAGATGTTATTTACAGTACAATGTTTAGCCTACATAATCGTCATTGCATAAATTTCGACAAGTCATATCCACTAGATATGCCCAACCTTACAAGCTGTAAAGCCTCCTTACAACTTATGTTTAGTTGTCACTTGTCATAGGTACATAGAACATTCGTAATTCCATCCTTCTCATCAGTTTTTGTGATTTCATGAGTGCCCTGTAACACACTGTTTTTCGAGTCTGGTTGTTTTGTTACCTGCAGGCATACTTTTTTATATTTTTAATTCCCATTCGTTTCACACATTTTGTTGATATTTTTATGCGTAGGCTTACAGTTCAGTACCTACTATCAATGTCTTTGTGAGTTAAATGCTGCGTAACGATATGACTGTGTGAACGAATAAAGCTTCTTGACAAAATGATAACGTATCCACCTTGCTTAAGCCAACGTGAACTATCAGAACTAACTGGTGTACCGAAAATTACGATAGCTTGTATCGTGCTCCAAGAAAATAAAATATGCCAAGAGTGGGCATTAAAAGATAATTGAACATCTCAGAAAAGAAAACATGAAGGATGGATCCAATTTTTGAGAAGTGTTGAATGAATGGTTTGCCATTGTAACTTCACAAGGTGTTAGTGTCAATGGTCCAATGTTCAAAACCAAGGCAAAAGGTTTTGCTAAAAAGTTAATCATTGTTATGATACCCTTTTATTTGTTTTGTGTGTATATGGATAAAACTTGCTTGTAAAACTTATGTATGTGTTAATTTTAATAAAATACAGTATTGTTTACGCCACAGTTTATGAATTCGTTTATTAGGGCTAGCCCTTTAATTGGGCCAAAATTCTCCGGTCACGATATGCCCCAATAATCCCAGAATCGACTATATATGCATATTTTATACAAATTTTTGATTACAGCCAAAATAATTGTTTTAAAAGATTGATTTTTCAGGTATTGTTATTTTCATTAAATTGCTAAAGTGCGCAGAAGTGTAGACCTAGTTATAGGATTATTATTATGAAAGTTGATATTTTTACCTCAGTCCCTCTCGCCTCTTAAAATATAGTAAATTTTAATTTTAGATACTCTCCATATTAAAATTAGTTGCCTCTAAGTATGTTTTTAAGAAACCTAAAGATAATTGGTTCAAATATTTTGTTTATTATACTGGGTGGCCCATATGTCGGTTTCCCCATGAGATGGGACATTTCATTTTGATAAATTGGTAACAGTGTAATGGTGGCAGCATCATGTACAACATTCACTAGTTGTCTGTAACAGTGGCTAGTATGAGGTACGTCTCTGTGTAGTTTTTATTTTTTTCCTTTTTAACGGTACTTTTAAAATGTTCAACTGAACAACGAGTTTATATGCTTCAGTTGTGGTGGAAGGATCATAAAAATACTGCTAAACTCTGGAAGAATTTAGTGATAAGTATCCAGTGTGTCATTACCGACTTGGCAACATTTACAAAAGTTAAATAAGAAATTTGAAAACACAGGAAGCGTATTAAATGCCCCAAAGTGTGGTCGTCCATGATCGATTTGCAATGACAATAAAATGTTACTGTTGAAAATTTGTGAATCAGTTTTAAGTCGCTGCATAAATTGTATAGAGAATCATGGTGGACATTTTTGGACACCTGCTATAACATTTTCAAGGTAATATATATGTACAGTTCATATAATAATTTTTTTTCGATAGGTTTCTTATTCCATTAACTTTTCTTCCAATTTCCATAAATATTGGGGAACCTACATATGGGCCACCCTGTACAGTCATAATTCATAAACTCTTTTATCATACTTGCAACATTTTATTAGAGTATAATAATTGCAGTATTATAGGTATAAAATTTGTACATATGAACATTTATTTTATGTGATCTAGTATATTTTTGGTACCCTAATTATTTATAGATATAGTCTGTAATTTTTGCGTGTCGCATAATTATCACACAAAATATCAAATAAAAAAACAAATCTTATCAAATAATAGAATAAGTTAATTATTGTATAACTCTATCAGTGCAAATCTTAAAGTAAGCATATTTTATCTTTCTGTTTATCTCTACAATAAATCTCTTTCTAGTGGATTGTATAATTTTTAATTAATTTAATTTTAACTGCTGTTTAATAGTTTTTTTAAATTTTAGTTGCAAGTTCTGGCTATAAGATTAAGTAAATTGTACTGGTATATATAGATGATCAAATTGAAGAGCTATCCGTAGTATAATTTTTACTTTTTCTTGCCTATGTGAATATATAGGAAGGAAAGTATTGTTTTAATGTTGAATTTTCACTGAATATATACGTTTTAAGACCTCCTGAACCCCAAAAAACATGTTTTTAGCGATTGGTCTCTGTGTGTGTGTGTGTGTGTGTACAAAATATCTCAAGAATTGTACGAAGTTGAAACCTCAAACTTAAGTTAGGTACCACTAGAGGACCCGACATAAACATTTTCGTCAAAATTGGTCAACCTGAAGTAGTAGTTTATTTGTGTATTTTTCACTTTTTTGCGATTTTCTAAAAACGACTACAATTTTTTTAAAAACTGTTTCATTTACTACTTTTTTTATGCTGTACAAGGAAGGGTAGGCGCCATGTCTGCTTAAATTCTTGGGGAGGCTGTTCTTTCTAGAAAAAAATTGTTTTTTTAACATTGCAGCCTTAATATGCATTGTACAGCAAAAGAGTTTATAATAAAAGTTGTAGACAATTTAAAAATCTACAATATTTCTGTAAAATATTTTTTTTTGTTAGTTTAGGAGCAATTAGTGATTTTCTGTTTTTTATTCTTGAAAATTTATAAAAAATGGATTTTTTAAGATTTCGGCCTTAGTATGCATTTCACGACAAAAGTGTATTTATAATAAAATTTATAGAAAATTAAAAGATCTACAACTGTTTTTAAGAATTTTTTACTGTAGAGCCTAGTTTAGCGTGAAAGAGTGATTTTCTGTATTATTAAGCCAAACTAAGGTTGATTTTCATTTTGCATCATTCACTCATGATTAAAATAAGGTTATGTTTTTTTAGGTTAGTGTTGTTGTTTACTTCTAATGTATTACTACTAATGTTAGGTTATATTGTTCATTATTTGCATTGGCAAGAGAAAGTCGTGTGAGCGTTCACACCAGATTTTTAAAATTATATTTTGTATTAAAATATGTTTTTATTGGTCGGCATTGTGATTCAGTGTTTAGCACGTTAGACTAAAATAAAATTCCGAGGTTCAATTCCCTGCTAGAATCAGGAAATTTTAACACGTTAAACTCACCGTTCCACAATCTACCATTGTCATTAATGACCATTGTGACTATTGTGTTGAAAAACCAGTTTTTTTTGGGGTCCAATTGATTTCTCTGCTTCCCATATCTTATATCTTCTGTCGTCCCAGTCACCCGCTGTGAGTTTCCTGGCTACCTAGCATCTTAGATTCCCTGTATCCATGTTTACCAAAGATGACCTCTTTGGGGCTATTTTTTGCCATACATTGGACATTTTTTTTCTCATCCAGGAGACTCCAAAGGGAGTATAGGACATATCAAGATAAAACTGATAAACTGAAAGTTTATCACCAATGATAAATTCATCACTTACCACCAAAAAATTGTTTTTGCTACTGCTTACTTCAGTAGGCTTGTCATGAACCCCATTGAATCAAATATCACACACAATAAAAAATAAAAAAATCTTAACACAATGATAAATTCATCACTTACCAATAATTTTTCCCTGCTACTGCTTAACTCAGTAGACTTGTCATGAACCCCTTTGTATCAAATTGTACACAATATTATTTATTTGTTTAATTAGAAGTTAAAATACCAAAACTATTTAGAAAGGAATTCATACACACTGTAAAATGTTTCATCAATCAAATGTTGTTTTAGTTTTTTTTTAAAATGACTTAAAATTGTCACAACTTTTTAAACCTTGAGGCAATTTATTGATGTATTTTCTACCTGCATAAGTTAGTTTTTGTTCAAACAATTTAGTGTTGTGATTAGCAACATAATAATCGATTCTGTTTCTCACACATGCCTCTATTCTGTCTACTATGGTATCCTGAGATCCAGTTTGTTGTCTTATGTTTTCATTTTTCATGTGCTTCACTCTTGAGACCCTGCAAAATATTCATAACCAGTTAATCTTTATTGGCCTCCACCCTTTGTTTATTCCTGGAGCTTTATTGGCCTCCACCCTTTGTTTATTCCTGGAGCTTATCTCCCAGCACTCAGTTCCATGTGTAATTACGGGCTCCAATACAGATGTAACGTCTTACTTCTTCATCCTCATCTTATTTTACCTGACCAGAACATAGTGTTTACTCTTTGTAGAGCAGCTCTTCTCTGATTCTTGTTGTCACGATAACCTGCCCACATTCCCTCAGAGAAACAAAAAATTGAGTTGAAGCATTTCTACTGGTGACTTGAAAAATAAACTTGAAAAATTTATTTTTTACTGTTTACTTTCTCTAGCCGTATATAAATATATATAGAGAAGGAAAGTACTGTTTACATGTCGATTTTTCGAAATTTTGTTTTCACCGGATATACACATTTTCAGACCCTTGAACCCAAAAACATATTCTTAGCGATTGGTCTGTGTGGGTGAACAAAAAAATATATTAAGAACGGAATATCATACGAAGTTGAAACTTGAAACGTAAATACTACTAGAAGACCCGACATGCACATTTTCATCAAAATCGGTCAACCAGAAGTAGTAGTTTGTGTGATTTTTTGCGATTTTCTCAATAACAGCTTCAACTACAACTTTTTTCTAAAATTATCTCATTTACTACATTTTTTAATTTATTTTTTATGCTCTACAAGATAGGGTAAGTGCCATGTCTGCTGAAATTCTTGGGGAGGCTGTGCTCTCATAGAAATAAATTATTTTTTTAAGATTTCGGCTTTAATTTTCATTTTAGAGAAAAAATGTATATGATCAAAGTTGTAGAACGTTTATAAACCTAAAACTTTTATTTCAAACAGTACTGTACAATGCTTAGATTAGCGGCTATTACTGATTTTCTATATTTTTTAGTTCTACAGAGATTTATTTTCATTTTGCGTCATTCACTCATGATTTTAATTAGGTTATGTTTTTCATTTTACATTGTTTACTCATGGTTAAACATAGATTATATTTGTCATTATTTACAATGGTAACAGAAAGTTGATGAATGTTTCACACCAGATTTGTAATGTTATCATAGAATTAGAATTATTGCAATTTACTATAAAATTTCAAATGATAAAACTGAGTTTGCATTATGTGGTATTAATATTAAATCTTAACACATATTACAAAAATGTAGGTATCTGTATGGACATCTATTTCTTTGAATTTATTACCTATATAAAGAAGCTTTTCAGTGAGAGTTACTATGCTCAGATTTAGAACGTACCATGTCCTAAAAAATTTATTTTATGTACTTTCTCTTATTACATATTCTGTTATGTTGTTCATATTTGTCCCCTTCCACTGGTGATTCATACAGGTGTCAACAAAATTCCCATTTCCAGTTCTACAGTAAAACTTCTGAATAGCGGACATCTATGAAACTACGCCAAATGTCCATTGTATAGAGGTGTCTGTTTTATAATGGGGAGCCAATACATACGAGGTGTGGCTATTAAGTAACGAGACTGATGTTGTAAAAAATTTTATTTTAATTTTATACATTATCACTTATTGTCACCTTCAGTATACACTCCTTCTCTATCCCTACAATGCTCCATGCAAATTTTCCATTGTTGGAAACAGTGCTGGAAGTCATCTTCTGTCAGCTCCTTTAGGACACATGCCGCTTTCTCTTTTACAGCTTCCACAGACTCAAATATTGTCCCTTTTAATGCAGATGTCACCTTAGGAAACAGGTAGAAGATAATAACATGTGATGAAATGTGGTTTTTTACTTATGATCCGGAAACGAAGCGCCAATCCATGCACTGGAAGAGCCGAACTTCACAGAGAGCCAAAAAAGCTTAAGTGACAATTTAAAATTTAAAGAAATGATGATTGTTTTTTTTTATATCCATGGGATTGTATACCTTCACTGGGTTCCTGAAGGTCAAACAATTAATCAATATTACTACCTTGAGGTACTTTCTAAACTACATCAAAGAGTAAGGAAAAATTGCCCCGAAATGTGGAAGGACAAATCATGGGTTCTCCACCAAGACAGTGCGCCAGCTCATTCCACGTTATATGTCAAGAGGTTCCTGGCCAAGTACAGCATCTCAGTGTTAGAACATCCACCTTATTCACCAGATCTTGCACCATGTGACTTCTACCTGTTCCTTAAGGTGAAATCTGCATTAAAAAGGACAAGATTTGAGTCTGTGGAAGCTGTAAAAGAGAAAGCGGCATGTGTCTTGAAGGAGCTGACAGTAGATGACTTCCAGCCCTGTTTCCAACAATAGAAAATTCGCATGGAGCGTTGTAGGGATAGAGAAGGAATGTATATTGAAGGTGACAATAAGTGATAATGTATAAAATTAAAATAAAATTTTTTACAACGTCAGTCTCATTATTTAATAGCCACACCTTGTATGTGCATACATAACAACTTGGTGATTTATGAATTTTAAGGTTTTAATTTATAGAAACTAAAGTAAAGAGAGGTGTGTGATTTTAAATTAAAATAAAAAATCAAACATAAAGGGTCAAATCAACTATGTTATGTATACACGTTATGTAATTTGTAACTATGAATGTAGAATTTGAATCCACTTACCAAATATACTCGTAGATAAGAAGTCCATAGACGAAAAATGTGTGAAATAAACACTACATTTATTTTCCTAAAAGAAACAAAAATCACTTTTTAAATGAAAATGAATGTTGTCTTTATTGACAAGCTGAATAAATTAAATTTTTGAAAATTATGATTTAAAGTAGTATGCGATTTGGTTTTGTTTAGCTTTCACATTGGACGCTTGTTTTTCTAAATGCATGAGCAAATTCTCCACCAATAGGCATCTTTCTTTGTCGTTCTTCGAAATGACAAAGTGTTTTAGCCTGCATCTTTAATTTGTTGCACTACCTTCTTATAAATGAGTTTGGTTATAGATTCTACAGTTGTCTTTTCATTGTCGCTGGATGCATCGTCTTTGTCTGTTGCAATGAAAGTAATTAAATCGTTGCTATTTTCCTCCGTTCAAAATTTGAATCTAAATTTATAAATATTTCTGGATTGGCTTCACTGATGACTTTATTCACAATTTGAACGAATTCATTGTCTGATTGTATTATGTCATTTACTGCTATATTACCTTTCACAAATTTCTCTTTATGAAAGTTGTCAACAGATGTGTCTTTAATCTGTTTAATAGGACTCACAATCCAAGAAATAGCATCCAACACGTTTATTGATTTAATAATTTACTCAAATTATCGCCAACATACATGATTTGTATTGCTATCTCATTTAAAAATTAATTACGATAAATTACATACTGTATTACACATCTTATAAGTTACTCTTTTAGATAAACATTTACGGTATAGTGTCCGGATTAGAGAGACTTTTATTAAATTTCCTATCTCATGGGATCAGGACTGTAATAAAGTCCGCTAAATAGAGGAGTTCATAAAATGGAGGTGTCCATTAGGAGAGGTTTTACTGTAATTAGTTTTATTTATACATCCATGATTTTTCTTTCAATGTGTAAGGTTGTGTGAGAAGTTAAAACTAAGTTTAGGTTACAGTGAAGATAAATAATGGGGGCCAGGTTTAGTAATATAAAGTATAAGTGTAAACTCGTTTAATGCTCTGCTAAATTTATTTACAAATCATACAATATTTATTGAAATATTTAGAATTTTCCTTTTTCTATACTTATATATAATGACAAAGCGTGTTTTTCTGTGCGGGCTAATTTCCTAAAATACTGAACAGATTTTCATGAAATTTTGACAGCATATTCGTATTTATATTCGCAGCAACATTTTATTTTTAAATTATCAAAAATGATAACCCTAAGGGGCCGAATGAAGATTTTCATAAATATGTATTTGTGTGTGTGTGTGTGTGTGTGTGTGTGTGTGTTTGCGCATGTATGTGAGTACTAATTGCTGTTGAAGTAGATGAAGGGGTTTGATGATGGTGAGCGACGTACGCGGGGGAAATTATCTAAACGCCGTTTTGTGTATGTGTGTTCGTTAATACGTTAGAGTATATAGTCAATCTAGCAGCAGCTTCACAATTTTGTTTACATATACTTTTAAAAAAAATTATTACACATGTTTCGCGTGCAAAGCCGCATAGGGCATGCTAGTTAGTAATATAAACTTTTACTTTTGTTCTGTTGGAAATTAATAATTGTCCCTGCAAACTTCTTGGGTTTGCTATTTTCGCAATATTATATAGGTCCATGAATGAACAGATTTAATACAGTTTTAAAAGAAAATACAAAAATTTCTGCAAAACTAAGTTTAGTTTTAAAAAGTTTTAAAGAAAATTATATTATCTTTTTTGAAAATAATTTTTTCATTAAAGGCTGTAATATTGGAAAAATCTATTTTGACATTGGTTATTTTTAGAACATCCTAATTTACTTTAAACATTAGTAAAACACCATAAATGAAGAAAAAAAACATTATAAATATAAAAGTTGTTGAATTCTGAATTTTATTTAATTGGAATTGTGGTTTTTACCAAAATTAGACCTGAAATATGTGATTTTGATAGAACTGACCCAATTTAAAGTAATGTACCGAATGTTTAAATAAGAACTCCCTAGTTTCATGAAAAATTTTAATGTTGTAAACATTTATGAATACATTCCGTGAATAAAAATCATTTAAAATTTTATTTTACTCTCAGTAAACTTCCACATGGGATTCATTAGTTGTTCTACAGATGGTGAGACGATATTCCAGTCCTCACCAGATATTGACCAACATAGCAGGTGTAACTTCCCTAACTGGGGCAATGATCCTTTCATATAAATAATTTGATGTCACGAATTTTGTCAGCATTTACAACATTTTTTACGTATCCCTTAAAGAAAAACTTTAGAGGAGTTAAGTCCAGGCTTAGTGATGGCCAAGAGATTGGGCCTTTGCAGTCTATTCACCTTCCAGGAAAATGAATGTCCAATGCTGCACGCACACGGTTACTGTCATGAGAAAGGGCGCCATCTTGTTCAAAAAGCACAAGTCCTTTTTCTACCTCAATATTGCCCATCTGGGGAAAGAGATACCGTTCCAGATTGTCGCAATAGGTGTCACCATTTATGGTTCAACTTCTAGGTCTTTCATCAAACGGCACCAAATATTCACTTTTGGAGAATCTCATTGATGCTGCAAGACCTCCTGTGGTGATTCTATTCCCCAAATTGTTCAAAATAAAACTTTAAATAATTATTCTTATTCAGGGTATGTGTTCATAAATATGTTCTTATTAAAATTATTTTTGAAACTAGGGAGTTCTTTTTCTAACACCCGGTACAATTCCAGTTTCTAGGCCTTATGGTTCCGAAGATTTCATTCGAGTGAATGGATATATAAATTAAATTTATCCACCTAACCTTCGGTTGCCTTTTAAGTTTAAAAAACTTACGCATGTTTCGATGGTACCACCTTCTTCAGAGCAATATTAAATTAATAAATATTTGATTAAAACCGCTCAGTTTTTGTCTAAATGACTGAATGGAAACACCGTTCTAAATTTTTTAATTTTAGTAATATTGCTCTGAAGAAGATGGTACTACCAAAACACTCGTAAGTTTTTTAAACTTAAAAGGCAACCAAAGGTAAGGTGATAAATTTCATTTAGACTTTCATTTATATTAAACATCAATGTACACACACACACACATACATACAACATTTTGAGAATTTCCGCCGCGTATGCCTCTCACTGTCATCAAACCCCTTCATCAATTTAAACAACAATATGTACTCACATGTACACACACATATATAGGTATCAGACGAACTAATGTCCCATAGCCGAGCAAATGAGAGGGAGATATGTGGCATAACTACGCATGCGCTCAAAGGTCTTTACCGTTATAATCCAAATCTGAAAACATACTACAGCCGTTATCTTGCTTGTTAGTTTACTGTATGCATAAACGCTTGCTCACAACAATGAGTAAAATTAAAGACAATGTTATTGGAGTGGCGCGTATGGCTTATGCGAGTGAGAGTGTTATGCATTCTATCACTCCCACGGCTAGGGGACATTAGTTCATCTGGATACTGTGTACATATTTATAAAAATCATCATTAGGGCCCCTTAGAGTTATCATTTTTGAAAATTTGAAAATAAAATGTTGCTGTGAGTATAAATATAAATATGACGTCAAAATTTCATGAAAATCCATTCAGTAGTTTTGGAAATTAGCCTGCTCAAAAAAATACGCTTTGTCTTTGTAATATTAGTATAAATTACTGAACAGCATAAGACAATTTAATCACATGAAAAAGAAAAGAAAAACAATTGAGAGGTTTAAGGATTTGCCATGATGTTGCTTAGAATACTAAAACATGAGAATGGTGTTAGAAAAGCCAGAGAATAAGTTAGTTCTCGTAGATAAGGAAAATAATACATAAGAGTTAAGTGTCTAAATAATACCTGAATTAAAGAAAATAAATGATTATCAGCATTACATTGTAATATTTTCCAATATAGAATCAAAATTATAACTAACTCCATTTTAAAGGTGGAGCTGTTTAGGTGTGGAAGCTCCATTATTGCTTTCAGATCAGTTTACAGTTGCCTTTCAACATGACCTGATCCCAAATCAGTTTACACAATAGTGATTTATTAAGTGATATAGATTCCATTGAAGAGGGGTTTCATTTAACTGTAAGTAATAAACGTTTTATTTTTCTTCCCCTTATTCAACCCTTTAAATATAACCCCTCAAAATTCCTTTTTTTTTTGTTTTATTAAAAAGGTACTTTCTGAAACAAGTTTGTTGTACTGCTTTCTGGGAGAGGAATAAAAATGGTGTAATATTTCTTCTAAGCATAATAATTGCCAGTTGTACTTAAATCAGCATTAGTTTTAATGTTAATTCATTTATTTTTAAGTTTTGTTTTACTGAACTTGATACAATAATAAAGTAGGATTTTTAATTAAAAGTTGTTGAAATCGTTACTTAAATATAGAATATGGTGAAAGATATTGTATTTTAAGCAGAATAAATATTTTTAATTTGTAGCCTAGTATAATTTTTTAAAGGATGTTAAATTCCTTACTTGGTTTCATTGCATTGGTTAATTATAAATTGTCCTAATTATATTACAAGATAGGTACCTGATTTTTTTTAGCCAAAATTAATTATTTTTCAAGATTTTTATTTATAGAATTTACAAACATAAATTTGGATTTATGATCTATTTAAAACTGAAGGTTACTAAAATTTTCATTGATGAATAATTACCGTTAGAATAATTGTACAAGACCAGTAAACTTCACGATTTCATTTTATTTCTTTTTTTATAAGGAAACTATATTCTTAATGTTTGGTTTAACCTCATGAATACATAAATAAAAATATTTTCTGAAGCTTAAAGATCCATTTGTCATAAGTAATTAAATTCCATTGACTATAAATTAGAGTGGAAGAAAAATATACAGTTAAATTGAGTTTTCCCTTAATTGCTGAAGTTCAAATTGTTAATAATTGTGTACTATGAGTGATGGGTTTTATTTGTAAAATGTTATCACAGAAGGAACATTAACAATATCTGTTATCGAATCTGTATGTTTTAATTAGTTTTGACTAACCTTACCTTGCCATTACGGTCATTTCCTTCTGTTGGTACATCGTGTGTTTAATAATAAAAAATAATATTATTTAATTAATATTTCTTGGTTATCTAGTAAAAACTTCAAAAAGTATGTAACTTAAAAACGTAGTATTAAAACTTAACTCCATGTGCGTATTGCTTGCCGTGAGGCGTTGCAAAATGCATTTTAATCTTTTTGCAATTTTTCAAACAAAACCGCTTCGTCATCGAAAGAGCTGTACGTCAAGAATAAATGTCTTAAATGTTTCATATGTGTCATTCATACAAGATGCAGTTAATAATTCTCTTCAAAATTTTTAAGTTTCTTAAATTTGGTAGTTTAATTAGGTTGTGATATTTTTTTTAATAAACGAAAACAAAATGATATTGGTCTTTAGGTCATCTTTTTGTTTGCTGTCATTTACCGGCATCGATTTTCATAGGTTGCCTGTAGATGTCAGGACCTATCACCTAAGTTACTTACCCATGATGCAACGTTTCTCTGGCATGTGCCTTCTGTGTCGTCCATTTTGCAGGTTTCCGTGAGAAATTTTGTTGAGTTCGGGAACTCTTCTCAACGGTAAGATTGATTTTTCATAATTTGTAATTGCTATGAAATTTTATAACTATTTTATTAAGGTTTGCTTTACATTTGTGTGTCGGTTTAAAAGTCGCGTGTTCCGATTGGCTGTCTAAATTTAATATTCTTATTGCGGTGTGTGCTCTGCAGATAATTCTTGCCAAGATCTTTTAAAGGAAGCCTCATGCACATGGTTTCCGGGTTCGTTTTGTAAGTGTTTAATTTTTTTCGCGTTGTATCGAACAGTATTTTTCATGTTATCGTGTGTTTTACATTTTATTTTTTCGTATTGTTATATAGGTTGTTTTGTAAACTGTAAAAATCAATTGCATAAGGATATTGATATCACGATTTTCTGATACGAAGGAGGAGCCTAGTTGTGCGAGTCTGCCTTAGGCATTCTTTGCGATACATTTATTCCAGGTGATTACATTATTTTCTTATCAAATTGACCCGAAACTGTGCAGAATTATGTATACCATATTGATAGTTACGAGAAATTGTTTTCTCGTCAAGAGGTCATATCTTTGACAGCCCGACAGTTTTGTTGTGAAACTAACCTAGGATAACCAGATTAGGTAAAAAGTCCATGTCGAACTTTTCGCAAGTACTTGCATTAATAACATATAAATGAGTATATTATTTGTTGTGATATTACAATTTGTTTTAATATTGTTTTGTCAAAGTCGATTTCCTTTACAAGTATTTGGTTAAATGTAGGCTACACTGTAACATGACATGCATTATTTAGGCTAAAAATTCGTGTCTATTTTTAGTACATTACATTTTGTTTTAATTTATGTTTGTATTATTTAATTAAATTACATGTTAATATGTTAAATTATATTAGTTCTTTTTGTATCAGAATTGCTACAGAATTTAATTATAGCACTCTTAAATTACCAAGATGTAGGCATATGCTCAAATTAGGAATTGGTTGAAAAATTCATCTTCACTGTATTTATAGTTGAAAATATTTTTGTTTACTTATTCTATGAAGAATGTGATTAATAATGTTAGTAAATATAAGCAGTAACCTTGGGTATTATGTTTATAACTGAGGATAGGTAACCTAACTTTTGTAGCATGATACTTGGCATAACCATACTGGCTTTTAAGTATGAAATGACTAATTTCAAAATTTTAACCTGACAGGATATCAAGAAACCTTACTTTTTTAGTATTTATGTTAACTGTTTATAATTAAAAAGTTTGCGTGTCGCATTTATCACAAAATTAATGATTTTGTTAGGTGTAGGTAAAGTTAGGTTTGGTCATTTGGTGTTATATTGTTCTTTAAAGATTATCTTGACTAATATCACTTTTTTCAATTCAAAAATGGATTTAATTAGTATAATTCTCATCTTATCTTGTTTTGGCCCTAAGTAAACATGTGCCATTTTATGTCCGTTTGATATTTTGATAGAGTTGTTAATGCAACATCAAGAAAGTATTATATTTTACTGGAGTAAAATTTTAAGCTATTTATTTTTAAAATCATTTTAACTATATATGTAATTAGTGTATGTTGTACAAGTTGATAATATATTTAACCTTGATAATGTTTTCGGTAGTAGGTTAAAATTTTATTTTTATTCTAACTACATAGGATATTGTAGTCTTTTTCATTTTGATAAATTTTTATAATGAATAGATGTGGATCAATGGTAATAAATCACTTTTTAAGTGGTATCCTTATAGTGTTCTTTTTTGAAAAAAAGTTTTGTTTTGGTATTGTAGGACATGATTTGACATTGCATAATTTTTAAAAAAATACTAAGGTTAGGCTTTGGTTGTTTTATGCAACACCTATTTGGTAGTGTAAATATAGAATTCTTTTCATAAATTAGTATCAAATGTATAGTTTACTTTTGAAATAGTTGGATATATGAATGGTTTTTTTACTTATTAAAAATTTAAATATTGTAAGTTAAAATTTTTTGTACAATCTTTACAGAATATTTGCATTAACTATATATAATGATTTTAACATTTGTGATTGAAGTGAAAATTGTACAAATTGTAAAAATACAAGCCGAATATAATACAAACTTATTTTGTGGTTTTAGTATAATTTGTTTTTCATATGGGTCGACATTACGACAATTAGGTTGTTTTGTAATAAATTTCATTTCTCTGATAGTTTTTCAGTTCAGTCTATGTATAGTTTCCATTATGCTTTTTGAATATAATGTGTACAACATAAAACCCAGTGCTTAATTTTAAACAATATTATACAATATTTTCCTTTGGTAATTGAAAAAATATTTTATTAATTTCTATAGCTAACCTCAAATTTTAATGGTAAAAGACCTTTTTTGTTACAACAATTAATCATTTAGGTATTTAATTTGTGAATCAATATGTACGTCACATTACTTTTACAATGCCGGCCGCGTTGGCGATGTTGGTAATGTGCTCGCCTCTCATTACGCGGTCTTGGGTTTGAATCCCACTCGTGCATGGCATTTTTTCATACGTTACAAAAAATTCATTTCATCCTTCACCGTCTGCATTAGCAACAATTTGCAAAACAGTTGGGGGTTAAACCCAAAAAAAAAACTACTTTTACGTTTGATATTCTAGTATTAAAAATCTTGAGTTTTCATAAAATTTTCAAGAATAACGTGATAAAAACTATTTTATATTCTTAATTACAAAATTAAAGTAACTTGCGTGTTGAAATAAATTACATTGTCAGCGTCACTGTTAGTAGTGTAACTAACTAATAAGTACTAAAGGTCGCAAATTCAGTTCATCTTGCTTATGATGTTGATGTGTGTATATAAACTTAAAAAAGCAATTTATTATCTAATTTGTTTTTATCAACGCTTAAGTTTTGCAATATGTGGTTATCTGAATTATATCTTTCAGGTAATTTCTTTTTTATTGTTATTAGGAGCAGTTTTAATTTTAATAACCAAAAATTAGATCACTAGATATTTTAGTGCAAGTAAATATAAATTTCAACAGGATGTTATCTTTCTTATGCGTGACGTCAAGTTTGTTACCATGTTAAGTTGTTCACTCAACTTGTGAAACTTTTGACTGTATTAGGTTATGTATTTTTTACTGGCTAAACCAGACAGTAATTATATAGAATCGGGACCCTTCATCGATAGTAACAATTTTTTTTGAAATTACACGTTTTTGTGTGCTGAATCTGAAGTTATTTTTCCCTGTAATAATCACTATTAAATTAGTTAAGCTCTTTTCTATCATTACCACCGATATAACCTCACTTTCTCATATAAATTTCAATTTTGTCATTTTATTTGAATTTATTTACACTGAAATGTTAAATTGTCGCTATATTCACAAATTCTACGTATTAATCAATGATGTATTTTTATGAAATTGCTAATCGACTTAATGTGTAACCTGTAAAAATACTGTAACGTCATTACAAGCTGTATGAAAATATAAAAATTGGTGTGAAACACTCACACAACTTTCTCTTGCCAATGCAAATAATGGCTAATATAACCCCTAACATTAGCAATAAAACGTTAAAAATAAACAAAAACTAACCTCATTAAACATAACCTAATTTTAATTACGAGTGAAGACGCAAAATGAAAATCAACCTCAGTTTGGCTTTAAAATACGGAAAATCACTCTTTCACGCTAAACTAGGCTCTGTAGAGGAAAATGTATTAAACAAAAGTTGTAAATCTTTCAATTTCCTATAAATTTGATTATATAGGCCTATGCTTATGTCGTAAAATGCATACTAAGGCCGAAACCTTTAAAATATAGATTTTTCACACGATTTCGTGAGGAAAAAAACAGAAAATTTGTTATTACCGCTAAACTAAGCGTTATACTTAAAAATGTTTGAAATAAAAGTTGTAGTGTACAACTTATATTATACAAATTTTTGGGCTAAAATGCATATTAAAGCCGCAATCTTAAAAATAAAATTTTCTTACGTGAAAACAGCCTCACCAAGAATTTCAGCAAACATGGCGCCTACTCTTATCTTGTAGAGCATAAAAAATTTAGTAAACCAGGCGATTTAAAAAAAAATTGTAGGACCAGTTTTTGAGAAAATCGGATAAAAGTGAAAAATTACACAAATAAACTACTACTTCCGGTTGACCGATTTTGATGAAAATGTTCGCGTCGGGTCCGGTAGTGGTATGTAACTTAAGTTTCAAGTTCGTACGATGTTCCGTTCTGGAGATATTCTGTTCACACACACACACACACACAGATCAATCGCTAAAAACATGTTTTTTGGGTTCAGGGGGTCTGAAAACGTGTAGATCCGGTGAAAACTCGATTTTGAAAAATTGACATGAAAACAATACTTTCCTTCCTATATATTCATATAGGCAAGAGAAAGTAAAAATGCGTGAACTAACCGATAACCTTTCATTCAAAACTGCAAATAACAACCAATAACCTTTAGGACTGATTTTTTTAAAAAAATTAGCCTGTAAAACCTATATAGTAACCAATAATCTTATTATGAGTATCGGTTGTTGTTTATATTTTTAACTGCATATAATAACCGATAACATACTCACCATTCACTACTTATTCAAGTTTAATTTACAGCGCACAATAACTTGGGCTGGTTGGTAATCACAATTCTTGATTGTAGTGGTTATATACTCTTAAGTGAACTTTTTCTTTGTCATTGTGGAACCGTTAACCTACGTAATGGGTTGTTGTGTGCATTTATAACTGCGTATAACAACCGATAAATGACTCACCATTTATTAACTAATAAAGGTTAATTTTCGGTGTACACCATTATATTGCAGGGAGTTATGATGTCGTAGGTTATGATTAATTTGAAATGTAAATCGTTAATAAATATATTTTTGGATGATTAATACAATTGTTAATTTAAATTTACGGAGAATGTTTAATAGGTAGGCCTACTCAAGATGTCTGGTTGGAAATTACAGTAAACCTTCGATTCTTCGACATGGCTTGTGGTTAGGTGACATGCCGTGGTGTAAGTAGCGATCTGGCAGGCAGGTCAGCCCCTTCTACTTTCATATCATCCCTCAACCCTTCTGTTGCCCTTGAGTACAGTATTGTACCTAAGGGCATATCAGTTTGTTTGTATTCATTAAAATTGTGCTATTTACACACTAAAATGGAGTACGACACGAGAATCGTGTTTTTTTTTTAATGCTACCTATGTATAATATGCCATATGCTCTGGATATTTTGATACTCTGCTCATGACAGACAGGTGGAGTGTCAAATTATTTACACTCAATCTGTTCGTTGCATGGCTAAAATAAATAGTTCTGTTTCTTATCACATGGTCAGCCAATTAAATAACTGAATCATTTAAGAATAGAAGAGGTAGAAGTGTAAAAGACACTAATCAGAGATATCTCCTCTGAAAGTAATGAATTTCATTATACAGCCAGACCCTGTGGTGAATGAAGTGAAGGTGTCATTTGCAGAGTGGAAAATATGTGCCTTCAGAGGGCCCGGCATTTTGGAAAGCTTACTTTTACACTCAGTGAGGAAGGCAATGGTAAACCACATCACTCCTCGTTTTACTTAGTAAAACTTCTACAGGTTCAAACCAGCTTACAGGCTGATGACCTAAACAACAACAACATTTTGATACTTTGACAACCTCTCGGCCCACAAATTGTCAAACTATCGAAGTTCTACTGTATGTAGAATCAGGGCACGTCACCAATTTTAACAATTTATTTTTTGAAACCCGATTCATTTTTGTGTGCTGAATCCGAATATGAACTTATTTTCCCCCACAAATCACCATGAAATTAGTTATAAGCCCTTCTCTATCATTACCAATATAACCTTACTTTCTCATATAAATTTTAATTTTAAAGTTATATTGCCCTTCATTATCGTATAAATGCTCACAAACAATTAATATAGTCGCTATATATACAAATTTGTAAATTTAAATTAATATTTGTTTCTTCGTTGAGTAGGATTATATTATTCCTTTCAGAGTAGGGTATTTATGTTATCACAATTCTTGATTGTAGAGGTTATATACTCTTAAGTGAACTTTACTTTGTCATTGTGGAAATGAGTAGACACTTGAGATTTGATGTGTCCTTGTTCAGATCAAAGTGAATCAAATTTGAATGTCATATAATACTTATCTTTTGGCCATTTTACGATAGAATAAATGCCACACTAAACTTTATTGTGTTCTCTGTGAAGATAATTAAAATTCAAGATTACTCATAGTCTTGTGTCTGATATAATGAACTATGTACAATTGCTTTTAGTCAGCTGGATGATTAGATACAGCAAAATATTCAGATCAGAATGAGGTTTGCATGAGTCTGTTGTATTCTTTAACTTTGATCGTAATCATTGCAGTAAACAAATTATTGTAAACTTGCTTTTGCCTGAAGTTACAATTTTGAAAGTGTGTTAATCATTTTGGAATTGTGGTGGAAGCTCAAAACCATCTGTCAAAGGTGTAAATTTCATTTTTGGTGCTTATCTTACATGTTTTATAGTGTTCTTAATATTAAATATTGGTTTTTGAACATTTTTGTATTCTTGTATTTCTTCTTTGTATTTGGACTTCAATGACTTTTAATTATTAGTATGTTTTTTTTGCTCTTATCAGCAGTTTATTGCATTTTGTAAATTACTCATCGTGTTATATAATTGCTAAGATGAATGTAAAATTTAATCAAAGATATAATAGTTACAGAACTGTGTTTAGAGAAAAATTGAAAATTTTGTGTTCCAACTATTTCTGTCCTGATCAGAATTTTAAAATTATAATGTAATCATATTTTCATTGCTACAACAAATCAGTCACTTTTATCTATTATTTTACAATTTTAAAAAAAATTTGGAAGATGTGGCTTGCTCTATTTGTACTGTTCTTGCCTCTCCCACTTCTGTCCATCGATACTATTCCCCTACAGTCAATCCGGGTGTTTATCATCGCTGACGCTGCTTCAACTATCACAAGGAGACAGTTAGAGGTAGTGTGGAAATCTTCCCCAGTCTTCAGTTGGCACATGCCCATAGGCTATGTTCTCTTATGGTAATAAATTTGATAGTAATATTTTGACTTCAGAGTTTAGTCGCAATTATCTTGATACGTGTTGTTTGGTAACAGAGTTATTGAAAGATTTCTGAACTGACTCAAAATTCTATTGATTATCTGTCATAAAACCCATTACTTACCTATCTTGTAGTAGTTCTGCGTGTTGTAAAAATTTGGTTTGATATATATTTGTAAAAAAGTTTTTTTTTTAAATGGAAGATGAATGAAACTTAATATAAGTAGCAAAAATAATATAAAATATGTCATAAATATTAACATTTATTAAAATAAACTACTAAACACAACTAACATTTCATTGAGAGGTTTTCTGATGTGCAAATTTCATTATGGTAGTTATTACACCACAGATGTGGGTCAGCACCAATATTTTCCATATTGCATTGTGGTACAATTCAGGAATAAACTATTACTATACGAGGGGGTACCCAAAAGAAACCGGAATTATTTTTTAAAACTATTTATTTTTAATTTTTTTACAAAAGAACCTTATCCCCTTCAAAATACTCTCCATTACAACTAATACATTTGTCCCACCGGTGCTTCCACTGTTCAAAACATTTTTTGTACTCCTCTTCAGTGATGGCTGCCATTCATTCATTCATTACATCAAGGGCGTTCAGGCTTCTCCAGCCCCTCCTCACCGCGACCTAAAAGATCTTTTGTGATTGCCCCCATTCCTAGTTTATGCAAGGCCCGCACCTTCGATAAAGCGCAGGGTCTGCCTAGGATTTAGTGCACTTACCTGAGCAGGTGTTAACACATCCCCACCCAACAGTGCTATACTTTTGCAGCCACCCACAATGCAACTGCAAAAATATAAATGTGCGACCCACTGAGGCGCCTTACAATACACCTCTCCGCACAGACCTCAATGGCCTATATTTCATCTTGGAAGACGGTCATGTTACACCCAAGGGCCAGGGAAGTCATTCCCCCGGCCCCCCAGGCCCCCAATCCCGCTCTTCCACTCATCACAGGGCCTTCAATATACCAAAAGGTAGCCCCTTCCGGCATCACCGGCTTACCCTCCGCCCACTCCTGACGATCAAAAATTTCCATCCTCAGTGTGTCGGAGAATTTGTATGATCTGTTCATACGGTCCCAAGGACCACCTACCACACCCATCCCTTCAATCCTTGAAGATCTCAGTGTGGCCCATCTCCACTGATGGGACCCCGATCCCGTCCTCCAGCCTCAAGGCAGTTCCAATCGCCTCTCCCTTCACTTGCACATGAAAAGGAGGCAAATCAACCATCGCCTCCATAGCGGCCGTTGGACCAGTGCACATTGCACCACATATCCCTAGGCAGGCCAGTCTCTATAGCTCCTCAGCCGATCCTGCGCCGTCCTAGATCTGTTGTTGGCCACCATACAGCAACTTCGTACGTGACCATTGGCAGAATGATGCCCACATAAGCCCATTCCACCATACGAGGCCCAAGCCCCGGAGTCCTCCCAGCAGACTCTCACATATCCATAAGGCCTTTATAGCCTTCTCCACAGTCCTGGACCTGTGGCCTTACCAGGTTAGGCCACTATCCATGACAGCCCCCAGATACTCTAACTCAGGGGAGTAGTTTAAATCCACTCCTTCCAGAGTCACAGCATCCATAGCTGTTTTTCATAATTTCAAATGAAATTGGTACCATCTGGTCCCCACTTGCAGCTAGGGAGATAATAGGTCCGCCCCTGCATAGCCCCGCGTACAGAGGTAAGGCAAAATACTGTAGGAGGAGCCAGGTATCCTACAGGCACCGTTAAGACACTGATTAAAAGCCCCAGTGCCATCCACCCTTGGGCACGGTACGACTAACACCACTTGGGTTGGGCAAAAGCTACAGTAGGAGAAGTTGCCTCTAGCACGGATAGAAAAAGTGCTAGATGCCGAGGACAAGGATAGGGATAGACAGACTGAAGCCCAGCATCTCAGCTCACCTCGGCGAGACCAATGCGTGGCTGAAAAGTAGCCATAAAAAGCCGAGGAGTTTCCAGAGGCACGGGCACGAAAAACTGCTACAAAAAGTAAGGGAGCAGGTGTGCTCTCTTGGACGTGATGCTTCGGCACATGCAAGCCAGCCGATCACTGACTTGCTTCGCCTCCGTGATGGCTGCCAGCTCATCCGTCGTTTTTTTCTTGACATCATCAACGTTGTTAAATTGGAGACCTTTCATGCCCCTTTTCATGCGTGGGAACAAGAAAAAAATCACACGGAGCCAGATCGGATGAGTACGGTGCGTGTGGTAGCAAAACCATGCCGTTTTTCGCCAAAAACTGGGTAACCGAGATTGCCGTGTGTGCAGGCGCGTTGTCGTGGTGGAAAAACCAGTCCCCTGTCTGCCACAAATTAGGTATTTTACGACGAATGCTGTTTCGTAGTCTTCTTAACACTTCAAGATAAAAAGCTTGATTTACCGTCTGGCCTGGTGGAACGAACTCTGAATGGACAATTCCCCTCACATCAAAAAAACAAATCAGCATTGTTTTGATGTTCGATCTGACTTGACGACTTTTTTTGGTCGGGGTGATAATGAAGTCTTCCATTGACTGGATTGTTGTTTGGTTTCTGGGTCGTACCCATAGCACCAAGACTTGTCACCCGTAATGATCTTTGACATGAAATCTGGATCAGTTTCAAGCTGTTGTTTCAAATCACTACACGTTTCAATTCGACGTTCCTTTTGAGTGTCTGTCAGAACCCGAGGCACAAACTTGGCAGCGACTCTTTTCATTGTCAAGTCTTCTGTTAAAATGCGTTGGACTGAGCTCCAAGATAACCCACTAACCTGTGATATTTGGTCAATGGTCTGTCGTCGGTCTGTTCGTACAAGTTCTTTCACTTTTACAACATTTTCGTCTGTTCGGGAAGTCGACGGTCGTCCAGAACGAGGTTTGTTCTCAATCGACATGTCGCCATTTTTAAAGCGCAAAAACCACTCGTACACTTGGGTTTTTCCAATAGCGTCGTCTTTGTAAGCTGTGTTCAACATTACAACTGTTTCCGCGGCGTTTTTACCGAGCAAGAAGCAAAATTTTACAGCCGCACGTTGTTCATTAAAACTTGCCATCATGAAAAACGACACGAGCACAAAACAGCACTAGCGAGAACAATCACTGCACGAGAACAGAACAAGCTAGATCAACGAACAAAATGGCATTGAACTGGCAATGAGTAGCGCTACAAGCAGCCTAGTGGCGGGAATTTGTACTGCACAAGCTCCGCCCACAGCAGAGCTATTCCGGATACTTTTGGGTACCCCCTCGTATTACAAGTTTTGTAGTGGTGTATTTTCAACAATAAAATCTGATTTAACTTGTAGGTAGGTTAGGTTAACTTAGTTCAGTATGAGTCATAGTCTTAAGGTGAATACAGGTTTGATGTAGCCTGTTATTCACTTGTTTATGCCTAATTTATAACGTGTACTAACGAATTCAGAATAATTTCGGGTATTGCATTTTTCAATACGTAACCTAACTTTCTCCAGAATCAGATTATTATGGTAAATTTACCTTTGCAGTATTTAAAATTACCATTATATTATAGTTTGTGCTAAAATTATGTCATGTTTTAGTGTGAGAACAATAATTTATGAGGGTAGTTTAATAAGTAACGAGACAAAATGGTGTAGGGAAAATGATTTATTCATTGGCAATGGTACTTTACTGCTTTATAACATATTTAGATACTTTTACCACTGTTGTATGAGTAGCTGATTTCTGCAGCGTAGGTGTCTTTTATTTTGCTGTTTGAATCATTTGTATACCACTTTTTTAATCGTTTTGTTGTCATCAAACTTATCTCGTAAAATGTCTCAGAGCGGCCAAACAAACAAAAATCGGACGGTGAGGGAACAGTAAGGAGGATGTGGTAGTACCTCCCAACCCAACGTTTCGAGCATTTTTCTCGTTCCCTCATCAGTGTGGGGTCAAATGTCTTGAAACCGATCATAAATATGTTTTGTGAAAATTCAGCATGTCATGAATGGTTAAATGTGTGGTTCCTGCACTAATATTATAATGAACTACCAATTTGAAAAATTTTATATCGTCTGTCTTCGAGGATAAGATTTATACGATTTTGCTTGATGGTAGTTAACTGGTCTTCCAGAGTGATGTAATTCGATGACATTTGTTCTGTCTGAATTAAACATTTTTACTATATTGGTTTTACAGTATGAGGTAAAATTTGCACCTTTGGATTGTAAAAATGTTCTCACTAAACATTGCTCTCCCAGTGTACAAGTTTCTAGCGGAGCTGTTGTTTTCAAATGACCAAAATAGGTTTTGTATATATTAATTATTATCAAACAGCTGATTAATCCTAAGGTTGCCAAAGTCTCATTATCATTGAATAAACTGGTTTTTTCTCAGCTTATTAATTTCTCATTTTTTTTTTATTGAATAGCTCTTGTATTCTATTGAAGTTTTTCTGTACCTAACTTAACATAACCTGCCCAATATTTGGTTAAGTCTTACTGTATCAGCCTGATGTGGTACTTTAAACTTTTTTGGTACTTATATTTATTTGGTATGTTAAAGTTTATGCCAAAATTATACCGGTTTTTTCTCTTTATTTTTTTATTTAAAGTCGCATTAACAGCTTGGTCGTTACCGACTACTGTGGGTTTTGGCAATGTAACCTGTTTGATGACGGTTTGGTGGGTTTTAACATATTAAAATTTCCAGACCTTAGCTGGGAATCGAACCTGGGATGTTTTGCTTTGTAGGCTAGTGTGCTAGTTATTATGCCATGGAGGCGGTCATTGTTCTGTATTACATAATGAAAATGTTGAGCTAGCTTTGTTGTATGATTACAGCTATTGCTAATGATTAAAAAAATTATGATGAGCAATCAAACTGTGCAAAATTATCAGTAATCCTCCTCCAAAATCAGTTCCTTGTTGTTAGTATTTTTTTTAAATACTGAGAAATAAGCTATTTTAATGTTGTACTAGGTAACATTGATCATTAATTAATTGTTGTAAACATAAAACAGCTTTGTTAATTGTTGTTGATAAGAATATTAATTACTAATAATTATGGGTGCATGTGTGTAACACATGAGAAAAGAGTGTTTGTAAGAGAGTAAGATATTTACCTAGTATTGTTTATCAAGTTTTTCGCTACTGTTTCAAAGGACAGGGAAATGATTATGATTTTTGTACTATAATCTGAATTTAGTTTAGTCGTGTGCTTTCTCATTGTATTTTATTCTGTTCAACATTTTTCTTCATGTATTTAAGCCATCCGCCTGACAATTTAGGTATATTATTGCCCTAGGAAGTTACTTTATTTTGTAGTTATATTTTAAAAGTTGTACGAGGGGGGACCTAAACCAGAATCGTAATGCTGCACATTGTGTTATGTACTTGCAGTATCAGATAGCACCGCTAGAGAGCTGTTGTTGGACCTTTCCTGAGTTACACTGCGTCACCCGGCAATGACAAGTGTGGTTTCTGTGGCAGTACTGTACTTTAGTGCCCTTATGACTTGATAAATTGGTAGCTATTTAGTATTGTTTATCACTTGGCATGAACACAGCAGAAACTGTTGTAAAATGCATGTTACTACAGCATCAGCAAGTACCAAAAAGGATGAATTTGTTAAGTGCTTCTAAGACTGGAATGAAAGCTTAGACAGTTGCATTAGGGCTAATTGTGACTACTTCGAAGGAGATAAGAGTTGTATTCAGAAAATATTGGTTTTTTTGTAGATTTGTAATAATAATATAGTTTTCTTCTTCATGGTGATGGCCAATTTACCTGTTTTGGCTTCAGAATGTTTTAGGTCTCACTAGAAAGTTGTAATTACAACAAATTATCTCCCATCATTGTAGAGGTGTTCCTAAACTTTTGTTTTCATAGGCTGGTATCTCGGAACCTATTTTGGAATTTTTTGGATCCTCCATTTATCTGTTGCGATAACCGATTCTATTGTTGTTCACAGTTATGGTCTACGATTTTTCCCTATTTGCAATTTTGAATCCTGTCTTTCCTTGACCCTTCATAGAAAATGTATCTGTCATTTAAAAGAATTGGAACTAACATTTTGTTATAAAATCACATGTATACATTTTGTGAGCCCGGTTCTTCAATATAGTTGCAACTTTTCTATATATTCTAAAAAAAACCGATTAATGTTTTGTCAACATCAAGCTTTCCTCTCCCGTCAAAATCAATATGATAGCCCAAGTAATTAAATCGATGCTCCATTTATCTGTTGTGATAACCTATTCTATTATTGTTCACGCTTAGGCTGCTCTCACACCGGTGAACCCTCAACTCAATGTCCGATACGAGTCGTACTTTTACATTTATATGACTGCCCTCCCACCAGTGCGACCTTGATCGAACTTATTGCATGCGACTCAGCTTGTCCAACATCTGCTCGACCAGTCGCGTATAATCATTGCAGACAAAGCAGCCAATGTAGCCTTTGTTCTTGAAGTCGAAAAATATCCATGTCTGTACAATTTTAATTTGACAGAATATTCTAGGTGAGACGTTACCTTTCTTTTGGCATCCAATAAAAAGACTTAAATTGTTTTTATCACAGGAGAGTTCCTGGGCACACACACAGACACACTCCTCTATTACGATTATTACTTACATACGGTGATATCCAACAGCTGCGGTTTTTTTCTGTTTTATTCTTAAATAGTAATAAGCAGTGACTACATCTTCGCTATATGAAACGGTTCTTAAAGTCACTTGACATTTTGCAAACTGCCGGTGGATTCGAAGAAAAGGTTGAACAGTTGCGTCGAGGTCGAATCTCCTTGGTGTGCGAACATGCACAATGCGACTCGTTTCTTGTTCAAGTCGAGGCAGTCATTTAAATCGCGTCAAGGTTGAGTTTCGCTGGCGTGAGAGCAGCCTTATGGTCTTCAATTCTCCTTATATTGCAATTTTGAATTCCATCTTTCTTTGACCCTTCGTAGAAAATATATATTTGCAGCTTTCAATTCTTGCTATAATTTCCGTGTAAGAGCCTAGATTTGCTGCCATTTAAAAGAGTTAAAACTGACATTTTGTCATAAAATCGCATGGTGTACATTTTGTGAGCCCTGGTTCTTCAATATAGTTGCAACTGGTCTGCATATTCTAAGAAAAAAAAGATGTATTGTTTCTTCAACATTAAGCTCTCTTCTCTGTCAAAACCAATGTGGCAGCCCAAGTAATTAAAAGTTCCAAGCTGCTCCATTACAAAGTTATTAATCATAAACTTGGATATTAACAGGGTCTTACATCAGCTGTTACTTTAGTTTTCAATGTATTTTTCAGATTAATGTAATATGTTACAAGGTAACCGCTGCATGTGTATAATATTAATCAGCACTGTATTTTTTTTATATAATGGCAAAGACGTAATATTTTACTTTTTTGTGACACTTGTTTTATTGTCTGATAAGTATCAATTTTATGTGCAAGAGATATCCAATAAACAGTGTCATAAAGTTTTATTACCGTTTGATGCATTTTAGACCCAAACTAAATATTTATATGTTTGTTTTCTAGTAAGAAAATTTATTTAGCCATTTCTTCAGCTTGTGTGTCATTTGGACTAATTTTGATAATAGAAAAACATCCCAAGTATTAATTTAAATTGTATACCACAGCGCGTTCAGAATAGTCTTATTGCACAGTTATTGTTGTTGCATTTCATGTAATTATATGTCATGAGTCGTTTGTTTAGGATTTCTTTTTGGTTTTGTAGGCCAGTGTGTTATGTATGGCTTCTTTTTGCATCAATTTATTTATTTCCATGAAAGGTTGTGCATCGGCTTTTATACTTGACATTTTTCTTTGTTTCTTGCTGGATTAAAAAATTGTGGATCATTTTTGTATTAAAATTCTAAATGTAGAAATAGATTTCAAACTGTTTTATCGAAGGTAGTTTCTAAAAATTTTTTCTAATGAGCTACCTCTGTTACTAAGACTTAAAATGCGAAACAACTCTTTACTTTTTCTTGCCTATATGAATATATAGGAAGGAAGGTATTGTTTTCATGTTGATTTTTCAAAATCAAGTTTTCACCGGATCTATATATATTTTTTTTTAGGCCCCCTGAACCCAAAAAATATGTTTTTAGCGGTTGGTGTGTGCGTGTGCGTGCGTGCTTGTACGAAGTTGAAACTTGAAACTTAAGTTAGGTACTACTAGAGGAACTGACACAAACATTGTCATCAAAATGGATCAATCGGAAGTAGCAGTTTATTTGTGTCATTTTTCACTTTTTTGCGATTTTCTCAAAAACTGGTCCTACAATTTTTTTTAAAAATCGCCTCTCTTACTAAATTTGTTATGTTCTACAAGAGAGGGTAGGCGCCATCTCTGCTGAAATTCTTGGGGAGATTGTACAGGGTTAGAAAAAAATAGTTTTTTTTAACATTGCGGCTTTAATATGCGTTTTAGCGCAAAAATGTATATAATATAAATTGCAGAAAATTTGAAAACACAACTTTTATTTCAAACAATTTTTTTGTATAACGCTTAGTTCAGCAGTAGTAATTTTCTATAAAAGTATAATTTTAAGATTTCAGCCTCTATACATATTATGACAAGCGTATGTAATCTCAAATTTATAGGAAATTGAAGATCTACAATTTTTATTTTAAACATATTTTTCTATATTTTTCACCTACTTCAGCGTAAAAGAGTGATTTTCCATGTTATTAAGCCAAACTAATGTTGATTTTCATTTTGTGTCGTTCGCTCGTGATTAAAATTAAGTTACGTTTTTTGAGGTTTAATTCTAATATTTTATTACTAATGTTACGTTTGTTGTTCATTATTCGCATTGGCCAGAGAAAGTTGTGTGAGTGTTTCACACCAGATTTTTCACTTGCATTGTAATCTCAATAATTTTTCACTTTTTATAATCCATCAAACCGGCCGGTCCATTGGCATAGTGGTTAGTGAGATGGCTTCTACACCATGGTCCTGGGTTCAATTCCCAGTCAGGTCTGACTTTTTTCATCGCTCATTTTCATATATCATTCTCTACCATCTGCATTAGCCGAAATTGCAAAAGTCTTGACATATAAAACAATCCAGTATGTATTTTATGTTGATTAGTCAATTAGGATGCGTTTGTAAATATGCCTGAGATTAATGATATTAGTGAATTATTGTTCTGTACACAATCTTAATCATAATTTATGAAGTATGGAAGACACTTCAGAAGTAAGCATATCCAATAATATGATGTAATTTGGAATTTGTATTTCTTAATTATTTTCTGTATGATTAATGTCACTTTAAATAGTGGTTAAATCTTATTACAGTTGAATGGTATACTAAGTACTGATTGCTGCTAAAATTCGAGCTGCTCTATTGGTGTAGTGGTCAGAGCAACTGGTGTCTATTCCTGGAGTTTTAGGTTCGATTCCCTGTATTTCCTGACATTTTTCAAGGCTAATTTTTATCTGTCTTATCTATATCGTGTATTTAAACGTGAAAGCTGGTCGTATATATTTTAAATGGAAATGATGTTAGTCCTTAAATAAAGCGGTTTACCCAATGGATTTTATTTTTACTTTGTTTTAAAGAAGACGTATTTGGGATTCTGCAAAACATCCAAAAGTGAATTCATAAAAGCTGTAATAAAAATTTGCAAATAATTGAATTGAATTTTCTATGGTGATACTATTATGGTGGTGATGTTGCAAAGTTCAGTTTGTTTTGAAGGGCCATTATGGTAATGGGAATTGTTTATTAGGTACTTATCTTTTTTTTTTAGTTAAGTGTATTTTTAGCGGACTACGGTGCGGTTTGGTTCTGTAACGGTGTTTTTTTATTAAAATTTCCAGACCCTAGTCAGGAAACAAACCAGGACCTTTTGCTTGGTAGGCTAGTCGCTACACTACGGAGGTGGCCGGGTACATATCTTATTTCATAAATAATACTGATACAAAGCATTGTGTGGTAAGGCTATATTTTGAATGTAATTGTGAAATTGGTTGTTGGGAATAAATTAGTTTAATTGTGCCGATTAATTGACATGTGTCATCTAGTTATCTTTAATGTGCATTATAGTTGCATGTGAAACAAAAAAAATCTCACTACTATAATTGAGTACTGTAATTTGTCACTATTGCTGACCCAATGATGTGAAAATAACGTAGTTATTCTGTTATTTATTTGCATCGCTCAGATATAAAAAAAATTAAAATCATGTTTGTATAAAAATTGTGTGAGTACGTTTCATGTGTTTTCCATTTTCTTAAAATTCAAGTTATCCAATGATCAAGCCATTGCTTAGATCTGGAATATGAAACTGATTCTATGTGATAAAAAGTTTTAGTTTTTCAGTAATTAATGAGTATCCAAGTTACATCTGGCTTATAACATTTTCCACCATTTGGCTTTTCTCTATTACAAGTTATGGGTTTATTCAAGACAGTGAGGATGTATGTAATAAGAAATTGACTAATACGTACAAGGTGTGGCTATTAAAGAAGGAGACTGACGCAAACAATTTAATTTTAATTTTATACATTATCACTTATTGTCATCTTCAGTATACACTCCTTCTCTATCCCTACAACGCTCCATGCAAATTTTCCATTGTTGGAAACTGTGCTGGAAGTCATCTTCTGTCAGCTCCGTCAGGACACGTGCCACTTTCTCTTTTACAGCTTCCACAGACTCAAATCTTGTCCCTTTTAATGAATATTTCACCTTGGAGAACAGCTAGAAGATAGTAACGTGATGAAAAGTGGTTTTGTACTTATGATCAGGAAACGAAGCGCCAATCCATGCACTGGAAGAGCCAAAAAAGCTCGAAAGAGCAAGTCAAAATTTAAAGCAATGATGATTGTGTTTTTTTATATCCATGGGATTGTGTACCTTCACTGGGTTCCTGAAGGTCAAACAATTAATATTACTACCTTGAGGTACTTTCTAAACTATGTCAAAGAGTAAGGAGAAAAAACACCTCGAAATGTGGAAGGACAAATCATGGGTTCTCCACCAAGACAATGCGCCAGCTCATTCCGCGTTATCTGTCAAGAGGTTCCTAGCCAAGTACAGCATCTCAGTGTTAGAACATCCACCTTATTCACCAAATCTTGAACCATGTGACTTCTACCTGTTCCCTAAGGTGAAATCTGCTTTAAAAAGGACAAGATTTGAGTCTGTGAAAGCTGTAAAAGAGAAAGCGGCACGTGTCTTGAAGGAGCTGACAGAAGATGACTTCCAGCATTGTCTCTAACAATGGAAAATTCGCATGGAGTGTTGTAGGGATAGAGAAGGAGTGTATATTGAAGGTGACAATAAGTGATTATGTATAAAATTAAAATAAATTTTTTTACGTCAGTCTTGTTATTTAATAGCCATACCTTGTATGCTTAAGAATACCTAGTGCCCGGGAATTATGAATGATCGGAACATTGTAATGTTATTAACATTTAAATTTGTATCATCTAGACATTTTTACAAAATACTTTACAAAGAATGTTGTTTTGAACTAAGTATTGGCATTGTAGCCAATACAAGTCGTAACTGCATGCAGTAATTTTATATTGTTTGCCTCTCAGTTGTAGAACTCAAAATGTAGTGATTTTTACTAATTGTCTTACAGAACTAAATTTTTTTTATCTTTTGTAGTAATTTGTGCTTAATTCTATTTATGTTTGAAATTCTCGGTTTGTAAAAAATTCCTGTACATTTCGCGACAGTCATAAAACATTTTAATTGTTCAAGCCCATTTAATCAATTGTTTGGTGGTCACTATGGTTTAAATTTTGCTGGACACGTGAGAGACATAGTGCGATGACCGGTTGACAGTTCATGAACTACTGATTTTCTCGAATTATTTATAAATTTCTGAGTATTCTAATTAAAGCCAACATTGACTAAAAATACCTAGGGTTTGGTTGGTTGTCAACTACACATGTTTTCTGACAAAGAAAAAAAATTAAATGTTTTTATTGAAGTATCATCATTTCGTGAATGTTCCAGCCTATAAAAATTTCTTTTCACATTAAAATTTGTGTGTAAGTTGTTAATTTTTGAAAAAAAGAATTAACTAACTAAAAGAATAATTGGCTATTTTTTAATTATCTACTTATACTTGTAGTTTATATATAATAAAACACATTTGTTTGGAACATTCACTTCACATTAAATTAGTTCTCTGTTTTAGTTAATTAATCACAGACAATATAATTTTAATAGTACCTTCAATGTGATTTATTACTTTGTGTTACCTAACACGATGATAATACAATATTGTCAAAGTTTTAACTGGTTCAAATTTCATTAACAAATTGTATGTTATGTTTGTTGGTTGTAGTTTTTTTTTGAGCTGAGTGAAAATTATGAAATTTCTCTGTCCCTCTGGTTAGCCCTATTATAAAATTACCCAGGCAGGTGGAGTGTGAAATTATTTGCACTCACTCTGCTTGTTCCAGGGCTACAAATAAATAGTTTTGTTTCTTATCACATGATCAGCCAATTATATGACTAAAACTTTGAAGAACAGAAGATGTAGAGGTGTAAAAGACATTAGTCAGAGTTATATCCTCTGAGAGTAATGACTTTCATCATTGTATAGCCAGACCCTGTGGTGAATGAAGTGAAGGTGTCATTTGCAGGGTGGAAATGCTTTTCAGAGAGCCTGGCATGCTGATAAGCATACTTTCCACTCAGTGAGGAAGGCAATTGTAAACCACTTAACTCCTTTTTTACTTAGTGAAGCCTCTAGAGGTTCAAACCAACCGTAAAATCCATAAAAAATGGATTTCGATCTGTAGAAAATCCGTAAAAAATGGATTTTTTTAAAGAATTCGGCCTTAGTATGCATTTTACGACAAAAGTGTATATGTATTTAAATTTATAGGAAATTAAAAAAATCTACAATTTTTATTTTAAGCATTTTTCTCTACATAGCCTAGTTTAGCGTTAAAGAGTGATTTTCCGTATTTTGAAACCAAAGTAAGGTTGAATTTCATTTTGCGTCTTTCACTCATGGTTAAAATTAGGTTATGTTTTTTGAGGTTAGTTTTTTGTTTATTTTCTAATATTTGGTTATATTCATTATTTGCATTTACAAGAGAAAGTCGTGTGAGTGTTTCACACCAGAATTTTAAGTTTGTTTCTTTAAGTATACAATATTCTGTTATGAGCTTTCTTCATCTCTCTCTTTTTTTTTTTACTAATCACTTTAGTTTTCTTTCCTCTTTTGTAAGTTTATTCCTACTACTATCTTATACTTTTTTCAATCCGTTATTCCTCTTTGCATATCTTATTCCCATCCCCTGCTTGACTATAGTCAATGTGCCTCACAAGCCTCACCGAGAAATTCAGCTGACATGGCGCCTACCCTATCTTGTAGAGCATAAAAAAATTAGTATATGGAGGGATTTTTAAAAAAATTGTAGGAGCCGTTTTTGAGAAAATCACAAAGTAAAAAATGTCATGAATAAACTACTACTTCCGGTTGATCGATTTTGATGAAAATGTTCATGTTGGGTTCTCTAGTGGTATCTAACTTAAGTTTCAAATTCATACAATGTTCCGTTCTTAAGATATTTTGTTCACACACACACACACACACACACAGACCAGTTGCTAAAAACATGTTTTTGGGTTCAAGTGGTCTGAAAACGTGTAGATCCGGTGATGACTCGATTGTAGGCAAGAGAAAGTACAACGTTTGAGGCAGAATAATACAATCTGTATTTAAGACAACGTATTATGGATGTCACTGGAAACGCTGTGTATAAGAAAGCAATTTACATAAGAGAAAAACATATTTTATTGTTGTAATTCTTTGTATATGTTGCAGAAAATATTCAATAATTCAACACTCATTACTAATTACTTGAGAAAAACCTAATGACAGATAAAAATGTAGTTATTAGATAATACAACTCTTTTTTTATCTTAAAACAATTAAAATTAATGAAAGTTAAAATAATATGTAAGTATGTAAGATTATTGTTCATTATTCCTCCATTTGTTTGACAATTTTTTTTTTGTAGTCTTTTCATTGTATTATAATTTTTATTTAAAATGAAGATGCTTTAATGTTATTGATTATATGAATTTTATCTATCTACATTGATAATTCAATTTCGGAAAAGTTAAAAATAAAAATTTATTGTTTTTATACATTTTTTGAAATTGAGTTTTCACCGTATCTACACGTTTTCAGACCACCTGAGCCCAAAAAACATGTTTTTAGTGATTGGTGTGTGCGCGCGCGTGTGTGTTTTAGAACAAAATATCTCAATGGAACATCATACAAAGTTAAAACTAGAAACTTAAGTTAGGTCTACTAGAGGACCCGGCACAAACATGTTCATCAAAATCAGTTAACCGGAAGTAGTTTATTCATGTAATTTTTCACTTTTTTGCAATTTTTCTCAAAAATGGTTCGAACGGTTTTTTTTTTAAATCTCATTTACTACATTTTTTATGCCCTACAAGATAGGGTAGGTGCTATGTCTGCTGAAATTCTTAGGGAGGCTGTGCTTTCGTAGAAAAAAAAGGTTTTTTACGATTGCAGCCTTAATATGCATTTTAAGGCAAAAATGTATTATAATCAGAGTTGTAGACAATTTAAAAATCTACAACTTTTATTTTAAACATTTCTTCGTATATTTCTTAGTTTAGTGGTAATTAGTGATTTTCTGTTTTTTCTTCATGAAAATCTGTAAAAAAATGGATATTTTAAGATTTCAACCTTAGTATGCATTTTATGACAAGTGTATCTAATAAAATGGATAGTTAATTAAAAGATCTACAACTTTTATTTTAAGCATTTTTCTCTACAGAGCCTAGTTAGCGTCGAAGTGTGATTTTTCCATAGGATTAAGTTACTGGTTTTCATTTTGCATCATTCTCTCATGATTAAAATTAGGTTATGTTAGTTTTGGTGTTTTATTTCTAATGTTTTATTAAGTTATATTGGTCATTATTTGCATTGGCAAGAGAAAGTCGTGTGTGCGTTTCACACCAACTTTTTTAAATATGGAGGTTTTTTGCGTTACAAGAACAGTTATTTGTAAATTGTTCAAAACATTAAATACAGTTGTAGTAATTGTTGTTTAGTACAGTATAAACTTAGTTCGAAATAGTTTATTCCATAAAATATTCACCAGCCAAACGCAGAGTTTAATTCACTGATACAGTTAAGTTAAACTGACCGTGAAATTTGTAGTCTGGTTTTAGTTAAAGTTTAACATATTATTCTGTTAAAATTGTATGTTTGATCAAGATGCTGGTCACTTTTTTATTGATTTCAGTTCCCAATTTTATTTAATCTAATCTTGAAATATTTACTGTGGTAGATTTTGTTATTAATCTGGTTTTAAAATGTTTTGTCAGGTTTGAGAGTTACTTCAATTTAGTAAGACGCTAACAGTTACTCTCTTACAGAGTATGTAGTATAAAAATTGGTTTACAGTAAGCAAGCAGGTAATCAAAATTGATTTGTCAGTAAGAACATAAACGCTTGTGACTTTTAATGTTGTAACAAAATTAATAGAAATCTGGTGTGAAATACTCGCACAACTTTCTGATGCCAATGTAACTAATGGAAAATTTAATCATGAGTGAATGACGCAAAATAAAAATCAACATAATTGAGGTGTAGTCTTGTACTGACTCAGGCCTATCATCCCTGAGAGAGTAAGGTTAATTGAACCCCAACCATCGAAGTACACCAGTGAACACGGTCTTATTACTTAAAACTTAGTAAACTATGTTTACTTGAATTTGAACGATGATTTCACCACTAAGACCAACTCTGTGGTTTATTTTGTGTCTAAGAGTATTATCTCTGGATCTGTTAAAAAGTTATGGTAGTTATATTTAACCCTTTCATTGCCGTAACAATTTAAAAGTTTGTAAAGTGCCATTTAATTTGAATAAGGATGTATAAAAAGTGCCAGCCCTTGTTTCGAAAACTTGCAGGCGTAAGCCTGCCATTGCCGACCAAAATTTCAACGTTACAGAAAATAAAATTTCCTGTTAAATATTAATTTTTGTGTTGATAAAAAAAAGAAATCGTTCTACCCAGTTGACCACAAGGAAGCGGAAAGTCGGTGTAAGAGTCTACACAGACGAACAACGGGAAATGTGCGCCAAAAACCTAAGGCGCTAATAAGAAACTTAAAGTGGCTTCCAAACGGGCTAAAGTGATCCATTGAGGTCTCAAAAGTAAAAAAAAAGTTACATCGATAGCTTTGTCATTAGCAACTACTGTGGGTTTTGGTACCTTAACGGTGGTTTTAACTTGTTAAAATTTCCAGACCACAGCCGGGAATCGAACCCAAGACCTTTCGCTTTACAGGCTAGCGCGCTAGTCAATACGTCATGGAGGCAGTTTCAAAATACATTCCATTAATTTTTGTTTAAAAGTTTTTTTGGAAATTTTCGGTTATTAGGATGTTGGCATTTTATACATAACTTTACGGACCCCTGGTAAACCGGATGTTATCACTACGTAAAAAATATCAACGTCCTGTTTTCCGCTCGTTAGTACTGAAAGGGTTGAGTCGCATCAACTCATTATTAGTTATTACAATATTCTATTAATTATAACAATGGGTTCTTGTGTTGGAAAATGTCCAATTCTTGTCATAAAATTGAACCTCGGACATTCCGCTTTTCAGTGTTGAATTTTTCCTCTGTTTCAATTGATTTGATATTTATTTTGCGTCATTCACTCATCAATAAAACGGTCGGCCCATTGGTGTAGTGGTTAGCGCAACTAGCTTCTACGCCGGGGGTCCTGGGTTCGATTCCCAGTCAGGTCTGGCATTTTTCATCTCTTATTTTCATATATCATCATTCTCCACCGTCATTAGCAGAAATTGCAAAACAGTCAGATACATGGGCAAGAGAAAATTGTGTGAGTGTACACCAGATTTTTAAATTTGTTAGTCTTTTAAACTTTCTATGAATGAACTGTGTGTGAAGTAATGTGAGCATTTGTTGTCATTATAACAATACTTATTATATAATCAGTTTAGATGACTCATACAAATTGTTTTAAGTTCCAGTTTAATATATTGGACAGTTAAGTACTCGTGAATCATTTTTTTTTGTTGTTCTAAGAATTTTATGAATTAACAATAGTAAAGATATTAAATGGAATTTTCAGTACTTTGTCGTTATAATTTTCATTATTATTTTTTTTCTTTTTGTTCATAATATCCTTAATGAATGAACTTGACGTAAGATTATTAGTCAAAGAGAAAGTAATGTAGTAGTCACATTTTTGTATTGTAATGTTATTATTGTCTTCTGTTATTTGTTTGTATCTCGTAATTTCTCTGATAATAACTGCACAGCTAATATAGAAAGAATTTTTCCTAGGGGCAAAGTTCTGTCGGTTTGATTTATTTGTACATAAATTTATGTAATGGAATGTGAGTCTTTTAAGATATAGATAGGGTTCATATTTTTAATTAATTGTAATTTACTATGTAATTAATTGATCTTATTTTTTAAGGTATCTGATATGAGTTATTTAAAATTTTTAATATAAATTGGTGTGATATTAATGATTTTTGTTGAAATATTGACCTAGGTTATTAAAATCAAACTTAAATTATTATTATTATTATTAGTCGTAAAGCTCCTGAAGTGGAAGACGCTAAGTAAATCTGGTTTGTTTTTGGGATTTCTTGTTTTTTTTATCCGCCCACCAGTTTTTCATTCTTTGTGAGAATTCAGCTTTTCTGTGTTCACTTCACTTTGTTCCGGTTCTTGGAGCTTTTGTCTCTGGTTTAACCTTCCATTTTTTAACTTTTGTTCTAAAATTGTCTCTTATGAGAATTTCTTCTTTGGTGATTTTGGCCAATTCTAAATCTTTTTTAACACTTTGTATTCATTCCCCCCCATTAACAAGTGATGATACATATTTTACCATTCTCTTAATGAGTCTATTGTCAGGAAGCCTCATAATGTGGCTATACAATTGAAGGTGTTTATTATTATTTTTATTATTATTAATTAAATTATTAAACTAGTAAAATTATTGAAGTCAAACTTACAGTGTCTGTCAAATGTTTAAGGCAGTCATGAAAAAAAAAACAAAATTTGCCACATCACAGTGGTATTCACTGACTTTCAGCCCATTTTTAGATTTTTAAGTTAAGAAACCTAAAACTCGCTATTAGTAAATTTAACAGCATTAATGACAAGTGGTGGGAATCAGTTGTTCGTCAATGCTACCAGCTCCTCAGATCCCAATTGAATGGCAATAACTGTTTGAAATTAATATGGCGACAATTACGAACACAGCAAAGTTAGAAAAACAGGTCGTTTTTTATCTGCAGAGTTAAAAAATTGATGCATTCAACCCTGTGTCCGAGATGAAATGTGTTTTTTTTTTTTAAAAAAAGGAGACTGGCTCAAAGTGCCTTTCCTGCAAGTCGCAATTCGTTAGTCTGAGTGTAGCCATTCGAAAGTTATAACATTTTTGAATTAAAATTTGACGTATATTTGACTTTTTTTTGAAACAGGAAAATACAATAATTAGTTCTATAAAAGATAGAGAAGTCTAATATGTGCTGAAATACTACTAATTTTAAGGGCTATTTGGCTAATATTTTACAATTATATAGTTTAGCAAATGTGTAAGGACAAAACCCAGTAATGTGAAAAGTAGCGGTGTCCTTAAACTTTTGACAGACGCTGTATGTAGCTGAGTCAAGATAATGACTTTACTACTAGACCAACCCGGTGGTATATTTTGTGTATAGATTATCTGTTAAAAAGTTATGGGTAGTTACCCATGTTTACATTTAAGTTGCATCAACCTCTTTATCATTATTTATTACAATATTCTATTTATAAAAATAGGTTTTTGAGTTTAAAAATGTCAAATTCTTGTCATAAAATTGAACCTGGGACATACAGTTATCCAGTATTAAATTTTACCACTGTTTCACTTAGGTCACGTTTTTGCACGTGTTAAGTGTCTCAGCGATATTTATTTCATGTCGCTGTGATAGGTGGCATGAAATAAATGTACAGTGATAACTTTTAATACATCCACTCGGAGCACATAGAGGGGGAATCAATAAACGCGTTCTTCCTTGAAAAAAACCATTGCTGACACAATATAACGAAATGACTGCTGTCACCACACTAATGCTTGACTGGAACATTTTAACTGTCTTAAGTAGTTGGCCTTGAGTACACTGTTACCAACATACCGATTGGGGGACAGAAAATTTACCGATTTATTACTTGTATCTTCTTATAATCAGGGTTGCGTCCTTAATAAAACACCCATTATATGCGTGACATTTGTTTGAAGCAAAATAGTGAAGGTGTATGTCTCGTCATAAGTGAGCTGGAATCATTGAGCTTTGAGCATACGCCAAAACGTATGCGACTGCCATCCACCTTACAGCTATCAAACGTAGTATTATTTACGTAGTTGCGCGAATTGCTTAGTTGAAATTGTGTGTAGTTTAATTAAATTAATTGTTTGAATCAAAAATACACAGCTGCCCTATGGATCTCAATGCGGACAAACCTTTTTTACTTTCTCTTGCCTATATGAATATATAGGAAGGAAAGTATTGTTTTCATGTCGATTTTTCGAAATCGAGTTTTCACCGGATCTATACGTTTTCAGACCCCCTGAACCCAAAAAAACATGTTTTTAGCGATTGGTCTGTGTGTGTGTGTGTGTGTGTGTGTGTGTGTGTGTGTGTGTGTGTGCACAGAATATCTCAAAAACGGAACATCGTACAAACTTGAAATTTAGAACTTAAGTTACATACCACTACCGAACCCGACACGAACATTTTCATCAAAATTGGTCAACCGGAAGTATTAGTTTATTCGTGTAATTTTTCACTTTTTTGCGATTTTTTTTCAAAAACTGGTCCTACAATTTTTTTTAAAATCACCTGGTTTACTCATTTTTTTATGCTCTACAAGATAGGGTAGGCACCATGTTTGCTGAAATTCTCGGTGAGGCTGTTTTTACGTAAAACAATTGTTTTTTTTAAGATTATGGCTTTAATATGCATTTAAACGTAAAAATGTATATAATAAAAGTTGTAGAAAATTTAAAATTCTACAACTTTCATTTTAAACATTTTTTTGTATAACGCTTAGTTTAGCGGTAATTAGCGATTTTCTGGTTTTTTCTCACGAAAACATGTGAAAAATCGATTTTTTTAAGATTTCGGCCTTAGTATGCACTTCACGACAAAAGTGTATATAATCAAATTTATAGGAAATTAAAAGATCTACAACTTTTATTTAGAGCATTTTTCTCTGCAGAGCCTAGTTTAGCGTGAAAGAGTGATTTTCCGTATTTTTAAGGCAAACTGAGATCGATTTTCATTTTGCTTCTTTCATATATGATTAAAATTAAGTTATGTTTATTGAGGTTAGTTTTTTGTTAATTTCTAATGTTTTATTACTAGTGTGTTAGGTTTATTATGAATTATTTGCATTGGAAAGAGAAAGTCGTGTGTGTTTCACACCAAATTTTTGTTTTTGGTTAATTGGATTCCTCCAAACATATTAAAACACTGTAGCCATATCTTCATCACACACCATATTACCTCAGAATGAGAAGTGTTGCATGAGTCACTAGCGACGTTCAGAGACAGTCTGATATAAAAAAACGACAGTTTTATCGCGTCCTTCGTCTAGCCAGTCTTACACACAGTTCTATTAAGGAAGTTAATGACTTAATGTAGGCCAATATGATTTTTGTAATCCTGACTTTCACTACAATAGAATTTATATCTGATATTTCACACATATATGAGCATTTATTTACACAATTTCATAACAATATATTTTCTAAATAATTAAATGCACAAAAATGAACACATTATTAACATTTATAAAGTTTGTATAATTTAGTTTATTTTACTTTACCCTCATTTGTATCAAGCATCATTTTGGTAAATTTTTTTGTGTAGGCGTTCCTGATCGGGGGTTATGGTCCTTTTTCGATGATTACCCATATCTCTTTTGAGTTAGTGAATCCAATTTTACTTGTTTATACATTTCCAATGTACTCAGTCTATCATCTTACTGATCCAGTTAATGCTTTGTTTTTCTTTCTGAACTCGTCTGATAACTGTGGCATTTTCCCGACCTATCTATTCTACGCTTTCCTTTTTTCTAGTGAGGCATCCACTCTGTAATTATAACACTTTTGGCCAGATGACCAACCCATTTCCACTTAAATCATTCACAAAATCTAACAGCATCTCTTACTGAAGTAATGTTTCTTAAAACATGACTACTTATCACATTTCACTAATAGATATAGTGTACTTCCTTCAGAAGGGAAGGGGCTTATGCCAGAGTGAACCATGTACTACAAATTCATGTTTTTTCAGTGTTGGATTTCTTAATTTAATTTTGAATTATAAATTCCTATTTTAGAACAAAACTATTGTAAAAAATTCCCTTGCAAGCTACTTTTCTCTTGGTTCATTATGGTGTATGAAAATCAACTACTTTACATTTTAATCACGGCATTAACTCAAAAGTGAAAATTTAGTAGTTAGTTCACTCAGGCATAAGCCCCTCCTTCTGTACTTCTTTGCCAAACTTGGGTTATCATTGTTGACCTTAAGCTGGTAGGCGTAAGTTAATGCTAGCATTATATTGCCGTTAAATGATGGGCTATTCAAATTAAAATAGATTTCTCAGACTTGGAGTTTTTTAATGTCCAGTAATTGCTCTCCATGATACACCTCAAAATTTCCTTTGTATGTATTTTCTGGAAACCATATACCCTAAATATGTTATTTTTAATGGTTTTAAATGTTTGATAAAAAGGTATTTTAAATATAATATTAAGGTAGAATAAGGATTAAGGAACTGAATGTATTGTTTTCTAATGCTAGTGATTTATTCATTCGTTGTTAAACTGAATTTGGTGTAATTGGAAAGGCGCTACTGATTTTGTGAATATTCCATGCACTCTTTCATAAATAAAAAAAAAGCTGTCTTGGTTATTACTGTTAAAGTATGTTGTGAAACTTGCACAATTCTCAAATTATAGAGGGAAATCAAACGATGGATCTTTTATCTAAAAAATTGATAAGTTACAGATTAGGTGGTTTCTGTTTTAATTTATTATTATATATTATAATATGTCAACTGTCCATTAACTCTACCCCAAATGTATTTTTTCTCTTGATGTAAACCCTTGATTTATTTACTTACTAGTAGGTTACAAAGGTGGTTTTAAGTTATTTTAATTCCTACTGATTAAGCTAGTGGTATTAATATTAGTTTTTCTTTTTACAGGATACGTGTACATGAATGGGGACGTTGGGAAGCTCCCTTCAGGGGCGGTGTTTTCTGCCACCCCTGAGCCATTGGCTGCTCCACCAACTGCATCAGCCCAGCAAACAACTACTAATACGATAACAGATTATAGGTAAGGTAACCAAATCTAAATGGCTATTATAAATTAAGAGGTGTGGTTATAAAATAACGAGACTGGTGCTGCTAAAGAACTAAGCATGTGCCAAATCCATGTATTGGAAGAACCCAACTTCACCGAGAGCTGAACAAGGTTTCATGAGCAAATAAAAATTATGACTTGTTTTTTTTAATATTCATGGGATTGTGTACCTTAACTAAGTTCCTAAAGGTCAAACTGTTAATCAGCATTATTATCTTGATGTTTTTCCTCAACTCCGTCAAAAATTGAGTAAAGAGAGACCCAATTTGTGAAGAAAAAGTCATGAGTCATCAGGACAGTGCAGCGGCTCACACTCCATTGTCTGTCAAGACATTTCTCACCAAGTATAACACCTCAGTGTTAGACCAATCTGTCTTGTTCGCCTGAAATGGTGCCATGTGACTTTTGTCTGTTTGCCAATGTCAGATCTGCATTAAAAGGAACAATTTTTTCAGAGTATTAAAGCTGTAAAAGAGTAACTTGTGTCATAAAAGAGCTCACAGAGATTCTAGCACTGTTTTCAACTATGGAAAATTCACATGGAGTGGTGTAGGGGTAGAGAAGGGGTGTATATTAAAGAGTACAATAATTAAATTTGTATATATTTAAAATTAAAAGTTTACAGCATCAGTCACATTATTTTATAGCCATTCCTTGTACGTGTGTCCGATGCTTTGTTGTTTTATTTATTGTTAGGGGACTAAAGGAATTTTAGGCATTACAGAAGTCTGTTTTTGCTGCATATTGTAGGATTTTCATCTTTCATTTGCCCATGTGCTGTTTGTTTTCACTTTTTAAAAAGCCCTTAAATTATAATTAAGTCAAAAACTAATTCTCAGTTTTTGAAACTGTATTGTTTCTATAATGATTTTCATTATTGTTGACGATTCTTGAAGGTAGGGATTTGTTCTTTTCTTGAAGTGTTAAATGTAATTGTTTTCTTAAAACTATGAATATAAAACATTTTCCATATGAAACAATTTTAAGTATTCTGGAAATGTTCCAAAAAAGGTTTCTGATATATTAATTAAAGAGAAATTTGGTAAGGGTAGTAAGCACTTTTGCAAACTGATTAATTTAATAAATTTATTAATATGATAGTTCCGTTACTAAATTATAAACGTCAGTTGTATAAAAATAATTGATCTATAAATGCATTAATTAATTACATTTGTGTATTATTATTAAAGGTAAATAAACTGATTATTTTTGAATTTATAATTTTGCTAATGTATATTTATTGTATTTAACTATAAATCATGTTATAATCCAATAAGATTTAAAACTCCATCAGTTATGTATTGTTTTGTGGAAAGAATAAAAAACTAATGTTTTGTTTAAAGTACAGGCGTTTAATTTCATAGGTGAAATGTTAGTTAATTAACAGAATTACGTTTTTGTTGGGTAATTTTTCAAAAGTTTAATGCAGCCATTTTTAGAGATAGCACTTAAAAAAATGACCACTTGGCAACAAACTGTGAATCAATTTTTTGAACATCATATTCAAAACTAAGTACTATATCAGCCAAATTATTGGCTTCTGATTAATTATTTTCTTTGCCAAAACCTTTTTTATTTTGGCTTGTATTTTTTTATCCAAATCGCCCTTTGGAGAGAGAGCACGCCAAATTAAGATGACTTAGTTTTCATGTTTTGCTCACATTTTTTTTCTCCCTTAATAAACATAACAGGCATAGACTGAGTTATACAATAATTAATAATTTGGAGGATTGACAAAAAAAATATTTGTCAATTTTATTAATAAAATATTTTTAAAATTTAATTTTTAAAAAATGCTGAATTTTAACGTTATGTAGTGGAGGGTTTTTTAATCATAGAAATAAATATTGATGCATGTTGTGGCGAAAAAGAGTTAAGCACTTTAGATACACTCACTAAGAAATGGCGTGTCACTTATTTTGGGACTGTGTTGCTAATTTGGAAACCTCTAATGGATTGGTAGAGGAATTTTTTTCCTAATTCCATTCTAATCGGTGCAACAGTTTTGGCTCCAGAGGAAATATTATTTTATAACATTTTTGTAAAAAAGATTTTTTGGCTGTAGGGAGTCATGAAACATGAAGATCCTGTTAACATTCCAGTTTGTAAAAGTTTTGCACAAAAGCATTAAATTTTACTGTATTTTATGTTATGAGACAACATGACATGAGTAAAACTTTTGTAATTTAGTTCCAAATATAAACATCATTTCAGTTTTTTGCTTGCCAAAAATAAAATTATTAAGCTTTCCAGGAAGAGTTGATTAATTGTAAATCATTTAATAATCTAATCTTTTTAATTAGAATTTTTGTCAGTTCAGAAATGAAATAATAAAAAGAATTGCTAATTTCTTCTATGAAATGAAACTGTATTCATTAATAATCAGTGGTTTGTATATCTAATTTTATCTTAATTTACATTTGCTAGTTTATGTTTGACACTGAGCCTCTGTTATTCATTGTAACATAAACGTAAAGTAAAACTAATAACTTTATCTAGCGCTATAAATTAGGCTTTCTGAGTGACATTTAGTGCTCGTGTCTCTTTTATACAGACAGTCTTGCTACCGATTTGCTATCAAAACTCTTATCAGCAGTTAGTTCACTAGGCACTGAAGTACCATTATTTGTTAACGTAAACTTATCTCGGAAATCTGTTACCAATTTGTAAATAAATATCAATCATCACAGATAGGAATTGGTGTTGCAAGTAATAATGAGGAAGTAGCCGAAATGTAGATGAAGTAATGTTCATGTTTTTAAACTCCAGAATCAGTTCTTGAAGTATTTTCCACCTATTCCTGAACCATTATATTATAATTTTTATTAAAATGAGTCGTAAGATTAAAATTATCATTAGCTAACCGCTTTCAGTCTTGTACAGAGTTTTTGCATGCATTACTTTCCCCTACAGAAATAGAAGTTGTGAAAAATTTTGAACTTTCATTCCAGAATTGGCTGGGGGCCCATATTTTTACCAAATAAACAATTGAAAATTAAAAACGGGTTTGTTTTCAAGTTTTAGCCACTCCTAGTAGGGTTCTGAGTTAACTTTTCCCTAAAAAATAGTAATTTTTTTTTGTGTAACTTAGACTTTTGGAATTACTGCTAATGCAGATGGTGGTGAATGATGAAATAATTTTTGTAACGTCTGAAAACATGCCGTGCCTGAGTGGGATTCGAACCCAAGGCCTTATGTGAGAGGCAAGCACGTTACCAACTTGTCCTATCAATGCAGCTCTTAAAATCCCTACCCATACCATAACACCAGATATATTCAATTCTGCTTGGATTGTATTGTAAGGATTTTTATTCTACTTGTAATCGTAATTATGCTGGTTAACCCGTACACTGCCAGACTGCTTGTACCTACCAGTCCAAAGAATGCGAAGGTAAAATCCTGTTAATTATCAAATAATTTTGAAATTTTTTTAAAATTTAAGATTTTACACAGGAGAAGGCTTTTAGTATCATTTTTACCTTAAATTCTGCTCTTTCTGCTCATATAAGAAGTAATGGGGGAAAAGTTTAAATAGTTTTAATAAATTTGAAGTTAAAAAAAATTTAAACTGTAAAAAAATATTTCCATTTTCAAACATGTTAGAAGTCTTAATTTTTTTGATTTATTTTTTTCATTTGTATCAAGAAAAAAGGGCTTTCTTCTCTTTTAAAACTGTGCAAAATAGCAATAGTTATCTGTACTGTACGAACACACCGTACCTCGCGTCCTCTAGTGGTACCTAACTCAAGTTTCAACTTTGTCCAGTATTCTGTTCTTGAGATATTTTGTTTACATGCTTAGTCCAATTGCTAAAAATATGTTTTTTTGGTTTAGGAGGTCTGAAAACATGTATATCTGGTGAAAACTCTTGTATCGAAAAATTGACATGAAAACAATACTTTCCTTCCTAATATATTCTCTTCGGGCAAGAGAAAGAAATAATTAAAATTGAATTTTTTTTTTTTGGTGTGTTGAAAGGTTTGAGAATGCAGATCTTATTAAATAATGTTACAAATTAGAATATAATGTAATATGATTGTGTAATTTTTTTTTCGTAATTAATTGTGGTAGGTATACTGTATAATATGCAAGTAGTAAATTGGCTTTTTGGTGGTTAAAATTTATTTAACTCTTCATTTGTGGATAAATGTCTGGTGTCAGAAGTAGTTTTAAGGAATTTTAAGCTTTATGAAATTCAGTTTTTATTTTAATTACGATGCATATTTTTTCAAATTTTTATCAGTTTTTTTTCTTTTTTCAGTTCTCTGAATGGTGTAGTGGACCCACTGGAGGGGTACAGTGATGTACCCGGGGGCTCGGCGAGCGAACTCCCACCAGCTCCCGATCCAGCCCCCGTACCTGTCCATGCCCCTGCGGCAACAGTTCCTCCAGGCGGAGTACCACTGGACCAGCTGAAGCAGATGTTATCCTCCCAACTTGAGTATTACTTCTCAAGGTTTGTTCGTTTGTTCTTTCTTTACTTCTCATATTTTATTTGTTTGTATCATAACTATGCATACAATTAGAGCCATTTGACTTTTATTTATAGGTCTTTTGGTGTCGGAAATATGCTAGAGTAATAATGATTTTTGTCTAAATTATGCTTATTTAATATAAGTATAATAAACAAAATCATACAATTTTCTTAAGGGGAGACTGAACTTTGTATCCTGCCAATGTTAAATATGCTATTTTTAGGTACATTTTTCATAGGATTGGTAAAATATAGGGTAATTAAACTTTACACACCATAGGTGTCAGGTTTCTTCTCGAGCTACTGGCATTTTTTCAATTTAATCTTTGAACCATACCATGTTTTTTAAAAAATTACGAATAATAAAATTTTTACAAATTGGTTTTTGCGCATTACTAATTTTTGGAGCACCTGAGGAAGTCATAAAAATGTCTATATGTGTGGATGTTCAAGAACTGGTAAAAATTTCAGCCTGGTAGGATTATTGGTTTCTGAGAAAAATGTACCTAGGGTTAAAAATTGAAATTTATGGGAAAACGCAAGAAACAAGAAGGCAAATCATAAACAAAATTTACACAAACAAGTAAATTTCCCATCAATAGTTGTTTAGTAAATTTGAAACATTCTAGAAAGCTTCTTCTTTTACAGCCTTCATTCATTTACCATAGGATTTTCTCATTCTCGTCGTTCTGTTAAAGTCAAAAGTCTGTAATCTAGTAATTGGTTTGGTCCAATGTTTATCCCAGTTTTTGTTTATAAGGGAGGGACAATAAATCTTTTACTTAATCATTTTTATTGGGAATAGACATCGTCTTAAGAAGTACATAACTAACTAGTGAACTATTAATTCGTGATATATCAATTATCCGTTTGAATCGTAAATGTTGTAATATCAATATTCTGTAATTTAAATGATAATAATCTTTGTTTGCATTGTAACAAAGTTGGCAATCCGTATCGTTAAAAGTAAGACTTGAACATATACTTAGTTCAACCCAAGATTATACAGAGTGATTTTTTAGTCCTGTTTCTCAGTTGTTAATGTCTGGTAATTTTTTTTTAAGAAAGGGAAATTTTGTTTTGTGACACGAAGTCGGAAGCCCTATTCCAACACTATAGAAACAGTAGTGTAAGTTGATTCTCCTCGAGCTGTATGAAATTTTGTACAGTCGTGTTATGAACAGAATGTCTTTTACCCTAGAACAATCGCTTGTTTAAATCTGGAGGCTGAAGCTCTTAGATTCTGTGAGAGGTATAAATAAGCTTAGGACAAGTGTTAATAAACAATCTGCTTGTAGCCCAAACTTTTTTTGTTGAGTGTAAAAATTATAAATCAGCTTGTGAACTAGTATAGTGGTATAGTCAGTCAATCATACGAAAATGTCACTGTTGCTGAAGCGATTGTTAAACTTACTCTTAACTACCAATGATCATGATGGATTAATGCAAATGTTAATGTGACATGCACACATTAGTTTTCCTGTAGTTTTTTTTTTGAAATTTGCTTGTATTAATTTTGTATTTTATATTTTACCTGTACATTCAGTTCTACAGGGTTACTATAAAAGAATCATTGGATTTTAAAAGGCTGTATTTAAAAAAGTAATACACATACAGTAATGAATGATACACGAAAATAATTATAAAAGTCAGAGTTTTAGACATACCTTCACAAATGTTCAATATGAGCCCCTTTCGTCACACGACACACATCCAAGCGGTAATCTAGTTCATCCCACACACGTGTTAACATTTCCCTATCGATGGTCATAAATACAGCTGTAATGCGTTCCCATAGCTCAACTAAAGTTGTTGGGTGTGGTAGCACGTAAACACAATCTTTAACGTACCCCCAAAGGAAGAAATCACAGACCGTGAGATCCGGAGATCTGGGAGGCCATGCAAAGAGCGCTAAGTCTTCATCTGCACATCGCCCAATCCAGCGTCGCGGGAGTTCGTTGTTTAGGTAACTTCGTACTTCAGCATGCCAGTGAGGCGGAGCTCCATCTTGTTGATGTTATTGGAGTTATTGGAGTCTTCTTTCAGTTGTGGGAACAACCATAATTGCATCATATCGAGATATGAAATACCCGTTACTGTCTTATCCATAAAGAAAAACGGCCCATACACCTTTGTTTTTGAAATTGCGCCAAAAACGTTAAGTTTGGGCGAATCGCGTTCATGTTCCACTACAGCAAGAAATTGTTCTGTGCCCCATATCCTAACATTATGGCGATTCACCTTACCATTCAAGTGAAATGTCGCCTCATCACTAAACACAAGACGGCCAATAAAATCGTCATCCTCCGTAGCATTATGCAAAGCATTACATCAAAATTCGAATCGTTTCGCGAGATCATTCGGGAGTAATTTTTGTAATAACTTTATACGGTTCGGTTTCATGCGTAATCGTTATCACAAAACCTTCCAGACAGTTTGCTTGTGGAATATCGAGTTCCCTACTAGCGCGGGTAGTTGACTTCTTTGGGCTACGCACGTAACACTCCCTAACTATGTCTACTGTTTCATCAGATACACTTGGACGCCCGGTGCTTTTACCTTTGCACAAACAACCTGTGTCTCTGAACTGTCGATACCATCGTAGAATGCTTTGGTGGCCTGGTGGTTCGGTTTCAAACTGTCTCCGGAACGAACGCTGCACGGTAACAACCGATAAACATTTCGCATACTCTAAAACACAGAATGATTTCTGTTGCATAGAGGCCATTTTCGAAACTGAGCTGGTGCTGCTACCTGTCGGCAACCACTTTCAACTACAGCGGCTAACCTAAAACTCTGATATTTTATAATTATTTTCGTGTATCATTCATTACTGTATGTGTATTACTTTTTTAAATACAGCCTTTTAAAATCCGATGATTCTTTTATAGTAACCCTGTATATTAATACAGAATTATCTAGTTTTAATTAATACAGTTTCAACATTTCTATGTTAAATATTATTTATTAGTAGCTTTTTAATAATGATTCATTTTAATAAACTGATTAGTACAGAAAATTCTGTACTTTACTGTTCTTGGGTTTACTGTGAATGACTTTTTCCAGTTATTTGTAGCATTTAATTATATAACTACTAATTTCATGTTGCGAATTTGTTTTGATGCATACAATTAGAGCCATTTAACCAGTATGTTTTTGGTTTTTTGGTGTCGGAAGTATGCTAAAGTATTTTATGATTTCTGTTGACCGTATTCTTATGTTGGGTAAGAATAATTACACTAAAATCGTACAAATCTTTATTGTGATTTTTTAATACAACACCTATTAAATGTAGTTTGTTACGATGTGCAGATAGTTTTTTATCACTGCAGAATAGTATAATTAATGGCCAGCAAATGCTGTACTTTATTGTTCTTGGGTTTACTGTGAATGATTTGTTCTAATTATTTGTACCTTTTAATTATATAACTACTGTATTTACTCTTGTACATTCCCCCCCCCCCAAAAAAAAACGAGAATAAGTTTTTAAGAAATAATGAAATCAAGGTAATTAAAAACTCATTAGAAGCACCACTTATTATTTCAGCCAAATTTAATTACTGAGTTATGAGTACAAATTCTTTCGCCTTTAAAGTTGCCATCTCCATGATATAGTCAACTCTTCTTGATGACTGTCTTCAATATGAGACATAAGCTATTCTTCTATGTATGGAAATTTTCATTTTCTGCTTATGCTTTTCTGATTATTGGAATCTCTAAGTTCCTCTTTTTTCCTTCTCCAATCTCTTACACAGGATTCCGGAATGTCATAATTAATGACCCACTGCACGGTTGGTATTTTCTTCTGCTTTAAGACAAACTTTTAATTTTCCACCAGGATTAAACGAACGCAAATGCTTTACGGAACTTGTTTTCACTTAATAAACTTTCTGAACCAAATACGCACCTGATCTTGTTGACTGGGCTGTAAACTGATATGTATGAGTTGTACGTAAATGGTCTATTTACTTTTTTTTTTTTTTTTTGGTTTAACATGCGACTGTTTTGCAAATTGCTGCTAATGCAGACGGTGAAGGATGAAATTAATTTTTTGTAACGTATGAAAAAATGCCGTGCCCGAGTGGGATTCGAACCCAAGACCGCGTGATGAGAGGGTCTATTTACTGTACATATGAAAATCCCCGAAGAAGTCGAACTGAACAGACACTTTTGTTGTGAAACCTTACACTGGATGTGACTCACCACTACTTGTTATTTAACGAAGTGCTATTGTTGTTAAATCCAAACAAATTGCATTTGTTTAAAACAACTACCCAAAATGTCATGAACAAATTATCAACAAAATGCTATGAACAATAACTTACCACTGGATAGTATTTGGCGATTTAGATTATTGTACAATCCAACCATACACCGGTATTACATCTACCTGAAAACCCTGCATATGACGCACACCTACGAATTTTGCGTTAGATTGTAAGAAAAAAAGGTGAGCGTCGTACTCCAGTAAATACGATATTAATTTCTTATTGCAAAATTGTTTTGATGCATACAATTAGAGCCATTTAACCAGTATGTTTTTGGTTTTCTGGTGTCGGAAATATGCTAAAGTATTTTATGATTTCTCTTGAAACCATATTCTTATGTCTAATAAGAATAATAATTACACTAAAATGGTACAAATCTTTATTGTTTTTTTTTTTTAATACAACACCTGTTGAATGGAGTTTGTAATTATTTGCAGATAAATTTTTATAACTGCAAAGTAGTATGAATATTAATGGTCAGCAAATTTTGTACTTTACTGTTTTTGGGTTAACTATGAATGACGTGTTCCAGTTATATGCAGCTTTATAACTACTAAATTAATATGGCAAAATTGTTTTGGTGCATACAATTAGAGCCATTTAACCAGTATTTTTTTGGTTTTTTGGTGTCGGAAGTATGCTAAAGTATTTCACGATTTCTGTTGATACCGTATTCTTATGTCTGATAAGAATAATTGCACTGAAACCGTACAAATCTTTTTTGTGGTTTTTGAATACAACACCTGCACAGTGTGCTGGAAGCAAAATGGTGTAACAGTTTATTTCTGTTTGGTTGTTCAGAGATGGCTATCTTGTGTGTTTAATGTTATAATTTCATATTTCACAGATTTAGTTTTTTTTTTGTTCACAGGGAGAATCTGGCGAATGATACTTATCTATTATCGCAAATGGATAATGATCAGTATGTACCGATATGGACAATCGCCAATTTTAATCAAGTTAAGAAACTTACTAAAGATATTAAATTAATTACTGAAGTACTAAGAGGTTAGTATTTTGTATTATGTTAGTTTATATTTAGGGCATTGATAGCTAATGGCTGTAACTGTAAACATTTCTATGTATTGTCTAATGTTAAATTTAGTTCTGCATTGTTGGGTTTAACCAAATTTGTATTCGTTTCTTGAATCTCTGTTCTGAGATTTATGTGTGAAACATGTTCATGTTACTAGCCATGTTTCTCATTTCAGAAAAATCTTGTGAATTTTGAATCATGTAAAAAATCCTAAGCGTTCTACCCTCTGGTATGTTGTTTAGGTCAACAGCTGCCAGGCTGGTTTGAACCGCTAGAGGTTTTACTAAGTAAAAAGGAGGAGTGAGGTGGTTTACTATTTCCTTCCTCACTGAGTTAATTGATTATGTTTATCAGCATGCCAGGCCCTCCGAAAAGCACCCACTTTCCACCCTGCAAATGACATTTTCACTTCATTCACCACAGGATGTGGCTGTATAGTGAAATTCATCGCTCTCAGAGGAGGTAACAGTGATAAGTGTCTTTTACACCTCTACCTCTTCTGTTCTTAAATAGTTTAGTTATATAATTGGCTGACTATGTGATAAGAAACAGATTTTTGTAGCCCTGGAACTAGCAGATCGAGTGCAAATAATTTAACACTCCATATGCCCGTTATGGGCATGTATGTTCAGGTCAACAGCCGAAAGGGTGGTTAAAATCTCTTACTAAGTAAAATGAGGAGTGAGTTGGTTTACCATTGCCTTCCCCACTGGCTGATGAGTTGAATGAGTATGCTTATCAGCATGCCGGGGCCACTGAAAAGCACCTATTTCCACCGTGCAAATGACACCTTCACTTCATGAACCACAGGGTCTGGCTGTATAATGAAATTCATTACTCTCAGAGGAGATAACTCTTGACTAGTGTCTTTTACACCTCTACCTCTTCTATTCTTAAATAGTTCAGTCATATAATTGGCTGAACATGTGATAAGAAACAGAACTCATTATTTTAGTCCTGGAATTAGCAGATCGAGTGCAATTAATTTAACACTCCACATGCCTATTATGGGATAAGGTATAGATACTGAAGTCACGAGATTGCCTTTTGCGTATGTATGGGCTGTGAGGAAGGGAATTGAAATATTTGCAGTGCTGCCAACTTCTACAGTGATACACTCCTCGTACAGTTCACTATCGTGCTGTTTCTACATAAATTTTTAAGCTGTAAGTTATTCCGAGAAAATGTTTTCTTCATAAACCTTATAAGAAATAAATGTGACCCTATAATTTTGCTTATAGCTTAATTACATGACTAGAAATGTTAGAATTACTCAAATTACGAATGAATCGCCTTCTTTACTATTGCTTTATTACCAGATGTCAATAAAACTGTTAAAGAATAGCTTCTTCATGTCCTTAATTTCCTTCTATATTTTTCAAACTGTGGAAAGAGAAACATCACAGTAGTTAGCCGTTAGCACACGACTTTTGTTAAGAGGCACAAATAAGCATTTTTATTTAGTTTTAACTTCACAACATTTTATTACATCGCATATTAGATTTCGTTCAGCACTGTGAATAGTTTGACTACGTTTTTGAGAAACCGACATTTCTGTTTACGGTAACAAAACAGTTATATTCGTAGAGTTAACATACACAAAAAGTTCAGCGATATACTGTATATGCTCTGGGTATAACATAAGTTGTTACGTTTGTCGTACTGAAATTAAAGCAGTCGGGCATACGCACTGATGCTTTTCCTCCCTTTACCCCTTGTTGCAAACAAGGGCAAACTCGTGACTCAATTGACTATATAAAAGCTATGTAAGCCTGGTATGTTATCAACTATTTAAAAAAGTTTTGTTATGCTGGAGCTATATAAATAAAGTAGACCACTTTTGTTTAATTTTTGCACTTAGTTTATTTACAAAAGCATGATCATTAGCGATTATAAATTAATACAAAAAAATATCAACGATTTAAGAGAGTAACAATTTTTCAAACCGTGCTGATATTTGACTCCGAACCTAACATTTATACAGTTCAGTGTAATCTAGCATGCTTAACCACCACCACACACACACACACACACACACACACACACACACACACACACACACACACATCACACCTTACATTGTTTCTCAGAATAAACAGTGCATCTAGAGATTTTTTCTCACCATTGATGCGATCAGAAAAATCTCCTTGTATGTAGGAAATGTATTATATTTTGAAATGTAATGTACTTGTTCAATTTGAAAGTGGGTAGTCCTGCTTCAGTGTAAGCTTTTATAAAACGATTGGCCAACCTGTTTCATGCATCTTGTGAGAACATAAGTCATGTTGTATTCAGTAAGTTAAATGCAGATTTTAAATTGTTTATGTAGATTACAACTCTTGATTTATTTGTTAAAAATGTACGACTTGATTTTCAGAATCCCCGAACGTCCAAGTGGATGAAGAAGGGCAAAAAGTACGACCTAGCCATAAGAGATGTATTGTTATTCTACGTGAAATTCCTGATAGTACACCATTAGAAGAAGTTAAGGTATTAACTTTTTTTTTGTATATTAATTAACAAAGTTTATTGATTAGGGTGGTTCGTCCGCTGCCAGTCATAGACGTAGTAGAGACCTTCAACAAACAACTGCCCAGATGGTGTCAGTTATGAACATAAGAGTGTATTTGAAATTTTGTTTCCTGCTTGAAAAATCGACAACAGAAGTTTACCAAATGCTTCAACAGGCTTTCACGGAGGATGCTATGAGTCGCACACAAGTTTTCTAGTGGTTTAGGCGCTTTAAATGTGGTAAAATAAGTGTTAAAGGCCATTTTAGTTCTGGATACTCTTCAACATCTTAAAATGATGAAAACATGAAAAAATCTGCCAATGAATCAACGAGGATCATCGTTTCACGATTGATGAAATGTCAGAAGAGACAGGCATGAGATGGAGCTCGTGCCAGCTGATTTTGACTGAGGATTTGCAAATGAGACTTGTTGCTGCTAAATTTGTTTCTCGCTTTCTCAAACAGGATCAACTAAACATTCGATTGAATTTGAGTCAGGACTTGAAAAACGAGATTGGAAGTGACCAGTCATTTCAGATGATGAAAGTTGGTATTAATGGTATGACCCAAAAACTAAGCAAGCGTCAAGCCAGTGGAAGATTGGCTGGACGCTTAATGATGTCGCAGGCGGAACATGGCAAGAGTAAGAGGAACACAACACTATGATCAAATATTAACCTACAAACTTACGTCGTTTAGGCAGTTGTTTGTTAGAGGTCTACTAATCTCATGTAGTGGGAAAACTACTTCGTCTAGGAATGGCAGCATGCTCTCAGTCCGGTTATTTTTGGGTCCCCTCTCATTCATCAGTTGGTCAGCTGGTTGAACTAAGAACCAGTTGAGAGGTCATCAGCTTGAAAGTTTCGTAAAACCTTGTTTATTAAAAGTATTTATTTGTTGTGTTGTTTAGGTCATCAGCCGAAAGGCTGGTTTGAACCTATAGAGGTTTTACTAAGTAAAACGAGGAGTCAGGTGGTTTACCTTGCCTTTCTCACTGAGTGTAAAAGTATGCTTATGAGCGTGCCGGGCCCTCTGAAAAGCAAATATTTTCCACTCCGTAAATGACACCTTCACTTTATTCACCACAGGGTCTGGCTGTATAATGAAATTCATTACTTTCAAAGGAGATAACTTTGATTAGTGTCTTTTACACCTCTACCTCTTCTTTTCTTAAATGATTCAGTCATTTAATTGGCTGACCGATTGATAAGAAACAGAACTATTTATTTTAGCCCTGTAACTAACATATTGAGTGCAATAATTTGACACTCCACCTGTCTGCTATGGGCAGATTTATTTGTTACTGTAGCTTTTAAACACATCAGATTCTTGTACTGATAATTTATCTGTTTGTCCTAGTAATTTAACTTGGTAAGATTGTTTGTTATTTTCCTCATTTTGACAACCGCTGTGTGATTTTTTTCTTTCAGGGTTTATTTTCTGGTAAAGGATGTCCTAGGTTAATATCATGTGAATTTGCGCACAATAATTCGTGGTATGTTACGTTTGAAAATGATGAAGATGCTCAAAAGGCGTATAGGTTTTTAAGAGAAGAAGTTAGAGAATTTCAGGTAATTCAATTTATTTAAAAAAAATTACTTAGTTTCATTTGAATGGATGTTTATCATAGTAGTGCAAAAAAACTGAAAACTGCAATAGTTTTGGATCTAGTGTTATCTATCATACCTAGTTTTATATTTAGTGCCAGAACACAATTGTAGTTTATGCTTTAAATACAATTTTACGGTATTATTGTCTTAGAGCTGTGTGTGAGCTTCATGAAATGTGGAATTTTGCTCACAGTAACTTTTCAGTTAACCATTGCGTTGGCTCAGTCCATTAAATATAAAATAATGTTAACAAAGTTTGTACAATTTTAGTTCTTTTAGTAACTGTATACATGTGCGGGACTATAGATATGGGTTTTGTTTTTTCTTTCGACTATTTTGTAAATTTGAGGCTAGTGGAGCCTGTGAAGGATGGTAGATAAAAAGAGCGATGAAAGAGTGTCTTATTTGACCATGAATCAAAAACCATGGGTCCGTGCTTTAAAAGCCAGTTCTGTGCCCACCCCTACATGAGCAAGCCAACTATCAAATATTGGTTACAACATTTTCTAATGCTAATGAGGAAACCCACCGGGTTGGTCTAGAGGTAAAGTCGTTGCAGATGAAGGTTCCTGGTTCAAATCCTAGTAAAGGTTTTGAACTTTTATACAGATTTGAATACTGGACGGTGGTTACCGTTGTACTTTGATGGTTGGGGTTCAATTAACCATACTCTCTCAGGAATGGTTGGCCTGAATCTGTACAAGACTACACCTCATTTACACGTCATACATAAATCATCCTCATCTCATTGGGTCATGGGGTTGCTTATTGTTCTGAATTGAACAGATTGCAACGCGCACACATTAGGGTTTAAAAAAAATGAGGAAACTAGGTTCTTCGCATTAAAATCTTAAAACCGATTCTATTAAATAATTTTTTTTTAACTTCACTAACCTTTTCAGATGTCAGATCATGGCAGCTGATAAGGTTAATAAATTTTAAAATATTTATACGATGGAATTGATTTCAAGCTGCAGGATGCATTATAAAGATTTATTTTTGAACCTTAACTAATTGTGTGCAATTTTTGTAAGTGCTGTAAACCTTTAAATGTGTTCACTTTTTATTTATTATGGTAATTAGTATTTGGAGAACTATGCTCAGATTTTTACTTTCAGTTTCAGTGGATTTTTAATGGCTGATTATTTGTTAATAATTATGTCATCACTAATATTAACTTTTATTGTTTCAACAGGGTAAACCTATAATGGCTAGGATAAAGGCTAAACCAATGAATAGGTTGCCTATGCCGCCTGTAGGTGGGCCCGGTATAGGTCCTATGAAAAATGGTTTTCGCACACCGCCAGCTGCCACAGTAACTGCTCCAGTTTTTGATCCGACCACTTCCTATCCGACTACGCAACGTATATATTATACTAATGGCAACTCGTTACCGCCAAGCGTTAATTATGGCAGTCAAGTCCAAATATATGTAAGTGTATCATAAAACATTTGATTTTTTTTTTTAATTAATTTATGGTATTTAAGGTTATAGATTTAAGATGTATTGTTTCTTTACTGGAATCAATTGGTGTTCTAAACATATGTGAATGAAGATTCTCTTTAGTTTGATCTATTACAAAGACAATTAGGATTCTGTAATGTGAATATGCCCAAGAACTGGATGTTAAATACGAGGGCATATTGAAAAGTAATGCCTCCATCGCCATAACTATTATAATGATGGGCCAGGCAATCTCATAAGTGGTAAGTCATATACTGGAACTCTTTGTAAACAAGTCACCCAAGCGGTGATTCATAGCCGCAACGCGATAGCGGTGGTTCACTGCAACCGAAAAAATTCAAAACAATGCCATTTGCCAGGACTGTTATGATTACAGTTTTCTGGGATTGTGATTGTATCATTCATATGCATAAGTGGTTAGTCATATTCTGGAACTCTTTGTAAACAAGTCACTCAAGCGGTGATTCACAGCCGCCACTGGTTCACTACAACCGAAAAAATTCAAAACAATGCCAATTGTTGGGACACTCATGATTACAGTTTCCTGGGATTGTGAAGGTATCATTCATATGCAAAGTGATTAGTCATATTCTGGAACTCTTGGTAAACAAGTCACCCAAGCATTGATTCACAGCCACAACTGGTTCACTACAACCGAAAAAATTCAAAACTATGCCAATTGTCGGGACAGTCATGATTACAGTTTTCTTGGATTGTGATGGTATCATTCATATGCATAAGTGGTTAGTCATATTCTGGAACTCTTTGTTAACAAGTCACACAAGCAGTGATTCACAGCCACAACTGGTTCACTACAACCGAAAGAATTCAAAACAATGCCAATTGTCGGGACAGTCATGATTTCAGTTTTCTGGGATTGTGATGGTATCATTCATATGGAGATTTTGATCGAAACTGTGCTGTCAGCTCCGAACAATATTTTGCTACCCTATCAAATCTGAAGTGATGGCTGCATGCAGGGTTCGTCCCGACAAAGAGCCAATTGTACATCATAACATCACTCGTCCTCGCACAAGTGTGAAAATGGGTACAGCACTAGAGAAGCTTGGGTTTCAAGATGTTGTACCTCATCCATCTTATAGCCCAGAACTTGGGCCCTGTGACTTTTCCTCTTTCCAAAGCTTAAGGAATATCTCAAGGATATGGATTTCTCTTCGGATGCGATAACGGAGGTGAGGAAATTGTGCCTTACAAAAACTTCAGACTTTCATGACTGACTTTTCCAAAGTGCATAAATGTGTCGTTGTTAACAGCGATTATGTGGAAAAGTGATTATATTGGTGAGTAGGGGACAGTTTAATCTATCATTTCACACTAATATGTAAACAATATATTCATTACTAATAAAGTTATAACGATAAAGGCATTACTTTTTAAATATGTTGTTGAGGTTTGAAGTTTGATAAACTATCAGCGTTTATTAATGAACATGATATCTTTCCTGAAAGCTTTCTTAATTTAGTTAGTACCTATCGTTCGTAAAACATGATAATATGGCATGTTTACAGAGGATAAGCTGATTGTGAACTTGGTAATTTCAGAATGATGTATAAAGTTAATACTATAACTTTTCAGAATGTGTTTATAATTTAAAAACTGTGCTCGTGTATGAAAGAAAAAATTAACACTAACTTGGGTTTTTAAATAAAAAATTATTTTAAATAATACCTATGAAAAATATATTTTTTTACTATTATCTTGTACTATTATTATATTGTACTACTTCATTCAGTGTTTGTTTTTTAATTGTTTAACCTCATCCCTTAATTTAATCTGTTACAAAATTTGATATTTTGTTAATTCTTTTATGTATGAGCTGTAATAATAATACAATATTTTTGTTACTTTGTTATAGACATTTCAGCAGCATCAACCGTTTTACCCACCAAGCATGTTGCCTCCTTGGGGTACAAGCCCTTATTTTGATATCGGTAGTGTCTTCTCTGTTAACGGCCTGGCTCCACAAGGTTCCTTTGCGAAAGCTCAGCAGGGCAATCGATTTATGCCTCGCAGCACTAGGTAAGTTATTTTTTTATTTATCAATATTAACTATTTATTTTATTTATTAACAAACTATTTTAGAATAATTATTTTATACTAAGTTTTCGTAACTAACCCAAAAGGACCTAAGTGAGATTACAGAAAGGGTAGATTAGCTAATGTGGACATTAGTGTACGTCATTATGAAGTGTATTTAAAGAAATTAATGAATTGCACGTAATAAATTATTTGAAAACAATGTTGTTCAATTTTTTCTATAAATTTGTAGTATTAATTTTGTGCATCTACTTTTAAAATTGTTATGGCCAAACCTTTCTGTTGATACTCCAAATTAACAATATTACAACTGAAACTACCTGAATCTAACCTAAAAGAAAAAATATATTAGTTTCAATTAGCATGTACACCTCTCAGAAATGCTTTAATTTTCTTATTTATTCAGTATTACTTTTTTTATCGAGACTAATTAGGACCTGAAACAATAGAAAATAGATTAAAAAAAATTTAATGGAAAACTTAGTTTATGTATACTTGGATGAGACGCTTTGTTAAGACTAGCATGTCGCTAGCCTGTTAAGTGGTGTAATTCTATTTAATCTTGTATTAAAGCATTTTTTTTCCAGAGAACCAAGGTAGGTTTAAAAACATCTATATCTAAGATGAGCGTTATGCAGCAAGAAACATGGGATTGAATGGATATCATAAGCGGTTGAGAGTGAAACAAGGGACTTGGGGTGACTTCTGTACAAAACATGCATACAGACAAATTAAAAATAGTACTTACAATAGTCCAAAATTCATAGGCAGAAGTAGAAGAATAATCATAGCACTCGTATTGTAAAGCTGGTTGTTGAGTAGCACAAATCGTCGACAAAGTAAAATAGCATTGGAGGTTGAATCTAGCATTGAACACAAAGCATAAGTACATAACAAAATAACAAGCCTTATCCCCAAGCACGTAAGATTGCCCATTCCCCCCACCCCCTAACACCGCACAATACAAAAAAGAAAAAGGCCACAAAATAAAATAATTTAATCAAAAGAGCCGCCCTCCCTTCTTTTCACATGTTCCACAAATTTTAATTAATTGCCGCAGCCCTATAAATTTTTAATTCACTCCATTTTAATAACTATTGTTCCCAAGTACGTGAGACTACCCATTCCCCCATGAACCCGAATCCTACTAACGAAACCTGAAAAAATTCCCCTGAACCCCGATGTTGCATTTTTTCTGTAAATTTGTTCACCGAGTGATAAGGTGTTTCTTAACACAATGTCGCCAACATAGGGCTTCTTAGCTTCCTCAACCCGGATTCAGGATAACAAGCCTGGTAATCATCAAGAGGGTAAATTTAAACAAACCCTCGGTTGTCCTTATAGGCATGACGAAGGGTCCGTACACCTCCAGCGCACACGATGCGGTTAGCATGTTTTCCATAAGCAAGCTCATACAAAAGTGGGAAATAAAAGAATAGGAAGGGATGCTGGTGGACGGTGCAATACCGGATTTAGCAGTCGATAAGAGATCTGTAGCAGCTAAATGGGATGAATCCCGCAAGTTAGGGCGGGGGATACGAACATAGATGACTGTGAGAAAAATAACTACTTGACCTGGGTGCTGTTGTCTGCGTTAACATACACTACAATATGTTAATATAAAAATATCCTGAAGTATTAAGTTTTTCTTTACAAAGAATCATTCATATCCCTTTGATTCACTTTTATATGACATTTAAAGGCAACACAATTGTGAAATCATTTCACCATTATAACTTCAGTTGATGTGGTGGTAGGCTGCTACTCCCAAATTCACCATGAACATCATGGTTGGACAAATTGTCATGTTAATACGAGGCACTAATGTTTTAATCCTACAATACATACTGTAACTGTGCATTTAGAGTATTTAAACTTCGATAAGCATACAATACTGTATGGGTTGGTTATACAGTAGATTTCAGTAAATAAAATACATGAGATCACTATTTTATGAATGATTTTTTTTCAATTCAGATTGGTCCGTATATTAGATATTACATGTTACATTATACTCGGTGGATGTACCATCGCCAAATCAAATTACCATAAAAGTTGTTACTAATTATTGTAACTTATCTAAATATTATCTCCTTAAGTCACTTGTGTAAAAGTTTTTTAAAAAAATTGCGTTCTTTTTAAAAGAGTTTTTCATCCAAAAAGTCCGTCTCGTCATGGTATAGGCTATTCAGCATCAAAATATTTGTTTCTTCCGAAAGATATAATCACAATTAATACTCCCAGCACTGTAGAGATATTCGCCTCTCCTTCAAATTGTACATTTCTTCCTCAGGCTTGTAATTGAATTTTATCTTTCTTCATTCTTTAAAGTAACTTAATTAAGATGTAAAGCTAACCACAGATTTTTATGTTTAAGTTCATTAAGTGTTTCAGTTTTACAGCACGAGTGCATAAATCATTCATTATAAACATTCCAGATGCCTGTATTAATTTTACTTTAATCGTCTTATTTTTATTGTGATAATAACAGATTCGTTCATGTACACGTTGGCTGCTGAATCGTTGGTGTAGTGGGTAACACAACTGACTTATATGCCATGGGTTCTGGGTTCAATTCCTGGTCTGGTCTAACCTGACATTTTCCATCTATCACTTCACACATTGTTGTCACTAAGCTCTAACTAAGGCTTATAAAGTGGTATAGTTACTTGAGCCATGAGTTTGCCCTTGTTTGCAACAAGGGGTAAAGAGGGAAAAGCATCAGTGCGCATGTGTGAATTTCAGTACAACAAACATAGCAACTTAAACTATACCCAGAGCATATACAGTATATCGCGGAACCTTTGAACCTTTTTTAACTGTACGAATATAACTGTTTGTTACCGTAAACAGAAATGTTAGTTTCTCGAAAACGTGGGCAGACTATTTAGAGTGCTGAAAAAAGTCTAATATGCAGTGTAATTAAATACTGTGAAGTTAAAGCTAAAGAAAAACCCTTTCTTCTGCCTCTTAACAAAAGCCATGAGCGAGTGGCTAACTACTGTAATGTTTCTCTTTCCGCAATTCGAAAAATAAAGAAGGAAATTAAAGACGTGAAGAAGCTATTCTTCAACAATTTTGTTGACACCTGATAAAAAAAGGAAACTGTTCGGTAGATACTAGTGAGACTGATAATGAAGACGCCGATAACAGGGGTAGTAAAGAAGGCAATTAATTCTGAAAATTTGGTCCAATGGAATAAAGTAGCTGGTAATTACAGTAAATCAAACATTTCTAGTCATGTATGTAATTAAGATATAGGCAATATTACAGGTGACAATTATTTCTGATAAGGTTTATGAAGAAAAAATTTTCTCGGAATAAACCACAATTTACAAAATGTATGTAGAAACTGCACGGTAGTGAAATGTACGAGTAGTGTCTCACTGTTGAGGTTGGCAGCACTGTAAAATTTCACTTCTTTTCTTCAGAGCTCATCCATACGCAAAAGGCAATCTCGTGACTTCAGTATTATATCATTACACAATCGGAAAATTGTAGAAACTTGTCTGCAACTGTGTCCTTACATCACCATTTCAAATTCTGTTGAAAATTTTTTATGATTAATTGGTTTCAATTTTAATAGTTTTTGTATTTGTACTCTGATGAAGTTGGATCCACCGAAACATGTTAAGTATTAATAAATAATTAAAGAAGAACATTAAATCAACTCGTTAATACAGATAAGTAAAAATTGTAGTATTTTTTTTTTCATTTATATTTGTACAAAAGGTAGGATGCATTTTAAAGATTTTTTTCGTATTTGAATTTAAATGAAACTCTCTTTGACTAATGAGTACTGTATATTCCAGATTAAAGTAAATCACATTGTAATGATTCTTTTTATGTAAATATTCTTTTATCGTAGTTGAGGATTATTGTTAAAGATGTAATCTACCAGAGTATCAAAGTTTCTTGTTTACATGTTTTAGTTTTACAGCACAAATCATATTACAAACATTTCACATTAAAGTTTCAGATTCCTAGATCAATTTTACTAAATAAATTATCTCATATCCTGAATTTAAATTTCAGTCTTTAAGATTACTGATAGTGTGATAACCCTTTATCAATTTGTAAAATGAATTGCTAAGTACGTTACTTAAAATTTTCTAGTCCATTGTTAAGTTTAAACCATTGTATTACGGTCTTTCCTGAATAGTAATTCATTACCACTGTTACTACTAATGCTACATCACTGTTACTTTTGATTAAGTCTCTATAACTGGGTATTTTTCTGTTCATTTTCAATTTTATGATATATTTTTTAGTAAGCTTTTTATATGTGGATGTTATAAAAAAATATGGCTCACAAACTAGTGTAGTAACTAGATTCACAGGTTAACTAGATTTACATACAGGCGAACTTGCATGTAAGAGCTATCGTCATATTTATAGTAACAATGTTAACTATTATTGCTTTTTGGTAGATTAGGCAATAAAAATTTCCTTACTGTAACTGATAAATATTGTAACCCAAATTTGATTACAATGGTTATTGTACTGTGTAAACAATATTCCGATTATTTCTATTTGTTAAATTTTTCACAATGATTATTTTGAGAAGCCGTGATTCTATTATTACTGTAATTAAATATTTTTTGATTTAATGGTTAACCTAAACTTATCTCGTTATATTCTAATTTGTGTTTTAGTATCACCTGTATTTATTTACTTTTGCTAAACATCAAGAAAAATTACTAGAACATTAACTAACGAAAGGTGGTTACAGTAGTACTGGTGGGGTAAGAGAATTAAATAAACCTAGATTTCTTGTACACATGATTGATAAATTAGTAAAGTGGCACTGATGATCGAGCAGAGTTGTAATTTAGCCGTGATAAACAAACTTGACTAATGTAATAAATTGGTTAAAGTGACAAATCTGACAGCCCAGCATTTACAGAAAAGCTTCCATTTCCGTGATTCCAGCTGTAGTAGGCTAATCGTTAATGATTTGTTAAGTTTATTTTCAAGACTGTCTAATTTAAAGTACAGTAAACTCTTGCTAATCCAGATTTAATAAGATCAGACTCGGTCGATTTTATACAAAGAAAATTTAGTACTTTGACTATAGGTTCGTTTAGTTTGCGATTTTAGAAATTTTGAGCTTCTATGTATTAAACCCCACTGTTAATCACAAAAGTATAGAGCCATTAGAAAAATTTTGTAGATGAACTTATTGATTATTTTATGTACTTTAAATTTTTTTAATAGGGCATTTATAAGTTGTTAAAGCACTGCACTATGACATCACTTAGAAAATAAATCTAAGAACACACTACTTAATACTTGTTTTACACTATTAGTTAACACCAAACTTGTTTTATTAACATTTACAAAAAAGAAAGTCAGTTATACATGAACATACCGGTAAAAGAATTTACGTTGCTATTTTGACAAGTTTTTTCCAAGCTGGACGACTTAAAACACTCATCAAAAATACACATTAAATGATTCTTCTTGACTTCCAAAAATATGTTATCAACGGGTCTAGCATTCGAGCAGCTTCATTGTTCTGGCATTTTTTCGTTACCCATCTTGATCTGTCATCCTTCTCATCGTTCTTGCAAAACAGAAAGACGTAAAAGTAAAATACAACCTTCATTGCGAGTTGTCAAGATACATTCTGTAATATTTATCCGTGTTTATTTCTTCTGAGATGATGTGTAATTATAATTCTGTTTTAACTACTTTTTTTATCTATACTAATATAATAAAGAAGAAACGTCTCTTTGTTGGTTTGTTTGTATGAGGTAATCTCAGAAACTACTGAACTGATATAAAAAAAATTTCATTGTTGGATAGCTTAGAGCTTCCTGATCAGTATAGGCTATTTTGCAACTTTAAGTAACTTTAATTAAGTGAGTTAAGCAACTTAAACTGTGACGATGTCGCATGTTTCAGTTAATCGGGTGCATATCATCTAAGTCCTCTGGATGGTGTATTTTTTTGGGCTAGAAGCACGATTCAACTTGTATATTTCATAGTATAACTTGAAGAATAACATTCGAATCCAAAATCATTAAAAATTCGGAAATATTCAAAATTTTATTTTTGTACTATATTTCATATTTGTTTTTATTCGACAAGTAGTGAATGAGTCGTATATTTCCAATTACTCCGCATACCACACCCACGTATTACTGTCTCTTATTTCAACCATATATTAACTGTCTCTTTCTTTTCCATCGGTATTCTTCTATGCATTCTATTCAATTCTGTTAAATCACAGGGACAAACATTTAAAACTGTGTGTATCGATTTGAGTCAAGAGTGCTTCCTTCACTCATGGACAACTTTATGTCGGACTTCTAGAGCTGAAAGTACAGAAAAACAATTTATTTTGCTGCCAAAGGGCAACAAAACCACAAATATTGTATATAGAAATGATTTAATATAATTTAATGAGGCCTACATTAGCTGGTGTGAAGCGAAGCGAGTGGGGGTTTCTAGTGTAAGATAAAGTACTTGCTAATCTGTATTTTCTCCCAAATGTGTTATTAGAATTTTGAAATAACTGAATTTTACTGATTATGGGCGTCTGAATTAGTAGAGTTTACTTTGTATACACGTAATGTCTTTTGGTATGTGTAATGTACGAGATTTTGTCGTTTCCTTTTTAAAAAAGTTTCCTTTTTGAATTTTTTCATAGGAACAAGCGGAATCAGATGGGAGGAGACCATAGAACTGTGTCTGAAAGTAGTGGTTTATCCAGGAGCTCGAGTCACGTGTCGAGTAGCAGTGCAAAGGCAGCTGTTAAAATACCCGAAGCTCATCACAACCACTCGCAGTCAAGTGGCAGTGTAGTTAATGCTAGTAGTAGTAACAGTGGTAATAACGTTTTATCAAGTGCCGGTGGAATCAGTAACACTAGTAATAGTAATAAAAGTCATTATGTAAGAGAAGCCCCCGCTGGTAATAATTCGAATGTTGTCGATAATGAAAACAATCACCCTCCACCACCGTCAAGGCAACCTGACTCCGATGAGATCTTCCGACAACCACCACTTGCCCCTCAAAAAGATGCCTTGCCACCCAGGTAATATCAGTTAATCAATATTACCTCTTTTGTTTTTTTTTTATTTAATTGTACATCCAGAAAAATTAACCAATCTTTGGTATCTGAAACTTCTATGTAAATCAGTTACTTGAATTGTAACAACCTATGTTCAAAAATTTACCAAAAGTACGAGTTGTTTTATTAGTTTTTAGCTGTAATTTTATATAAGATAAATTCTAAAAATATTTTTGGGCCATACTAAATGAGAAGAAATCATTCACGGAAATCATCTCACAAGAAAAATTTCAACTTTTGTTTATTTTTACTTTTAAATCAATATAATAAGATTTATTTTACTGTACTTATAATTTTTATTGAATTGTGAAATGTTGTTATTGCTGATTTAAAACTTAACATTGGAAACTTAGTATTATTTGTGTTGGTCTTGCCTAGTAAGTAAATTATCAGTTTGATAAAAAATTTAATATTTTTTTAGAAATTTTATAGAACACTTCAGTTTTACATTACTAATTCAACTGTCTACTTCCAGTAGGTTTTTTATTAAAAGACAACCATTCTGAAAAGATATAGGCAGTTTTTTATGGCTGTATTGATAATGTAGTAGTAGTAGTAGTATGTTTACAAATCATTACCTGCAGTTGTATCGCAATATAGTGTGTTAACAGTTTATAATAGATAAATAGCTATACAAACTCAGCTGTGATTGTGAGGGCTGTCAGAATTTTTTTAACCAGATTTTTTATTTTAGTCAAGTATGTTTACCCAGGTCAAATTCCAGCTCTGTTCTAGCTTCATTGCCCTGCCACATTACCAATGTTATCATTCGTGTGTACAAGAAATCCAGTTTTATAAATTCCCCTTCATTGATAACTTTCCTCATTAGCATTATAACAACCAACGTTTGTTTGTTTGTTTGTTCTTCTTGTAATTTTGAATTATTTTTAGTAAAATTTATTGTTTAATGATACTTAACGAACATAAGAATGTAATGAGATAAATTAAAATAACGGTTTACTATGAATTGTAGGGAAATGGTTTCAATAGGTTCTTGCTTTTTTTTGCAATAACTTTTTAGCATAATAAAACTTATAATTTCTTATTACCAAGATTATTCTATTTTTCAAGGCTGATGAGCTCTGAACGTACGCATTGCCTCTATCTACTTCATTGCTAGCCAATAGGTATGTCCACACTCGTGCGCTTTCTTTTTCAACTTGCGATGTCGCATGCGCTTAGATGCATACCACCTTCCCACACTCGTTTGAAGAGCTGTATCTAAAAAAAAAAATAACAAATATTTTTGAACACTACACTAAATGAAAGCCTTTTCTTTCCTGGATTGATTGGTTCGATTTAGATTGTTTTACTTAGAAATTAATCTGATATAACTCCAGCAATTTACGCTAAAAAGTACTCAGTTTTTAGCCAGTTTTGTGTTAATGTGGTTTTTAAACATCTGTTACTCCAGGCTTTTCATAAAAATCGGTGTTTAAGTACGTTGAAGATCAGAGTTTTTTCCTATAATATGAATATTTTAAAAATTAAATCTTATGCTTCGTTTTAATATGCCGGCCATTTTTTAAAAAAGTGGTTTTTTGGCTCCACGTAAAGGTAGGGAAACGATTTTTGTACTGAACCATACATTTTCACAACTGTATTATGTCAAGCAAAGCATTTGTTTTTTAATACAAAATATCGTTAAATAATTCAAAATGAGTTGCTGGAGGAAAAACACAGAAGTTTGTTTTTCTTAACGACTATACTCAGAGCGGATACTGCTATCATACTCAATTTTCTCTCAAGAAGTTTAAAGGCTAATAGAATTTTCTATTAACACCATATATCTATTTCTAATTACAAATGCAAAATACGATACATGGCACAATACTGCTGTAAAAATGCATGGTTCAGTCCAAAAATCATTTCCCTATCTTTACGTGAAGCCAAAATAGTTTTTTTTTTTTAAATGACTGGCATTTTAAAATGGAACATCATCAGACTTCTACTTAAAAATGTTCATATAGAGAAAACTCTGATCTTCAACACACTTAAACGCTGTAATTTTATGAAAAGCCTGGACAGAGTAACGGACGTTTAAAAACCACATTAACGGAAAACCAGCTGAAATCAGTACTTTTTATGCGTAAATTGCTGCATCTCCAACTAGTTTCAAAATAAAATAATCTAAGTCAAACCAATCAACACAGGAAAGAACGGGCTTTAATTTAGTAAAGTATTCAAAAATATTAGTTATGTTTTTTTTTTTTTGAGGTTAAGCTCTTCAAACGAGTGCGGACAGGTGAAATGGCATGCTACATTGCACAAGTGTGGACATAGCTAATGACTTGCCAGCAATGTTGCCAATACTTGGTCTTGTAGCTCTGTTATATATTTTGTCAGCCATTTTTTTTGTTTTTAATAAAAATTATATAACCTATAAACATACAACCGATTATATTAAAAAGTATTGCATGCTAATGCACTCTATAATCGATCGGTTCCGTACGAGATGCAAGGCACAAGTGAACTACACTGCTCTTATACGCATGCGCGCGTAATATTAGTCAAGCAGAAACATTCGTACAATCTGACAACGTTGGCAAACGTTCTGATTGGTCTAAACGCGTGGAACAGCAGAGCTCATCAACCGTGAAAAGTATTATAGTTTAGGTTAATCACTAAAATCACAAAATTTTGATTTAGAAATATTTTAAAAAATTTTAGTTTAGTGAAGATGCCCACAAGATACACAAAAGGGCTATAAACATTGGTGTTTACTGTTACCATATTCTGGTGGTTAGAAATATTTATAAACCATCAGTATATCATGTCTTTCTATTAAATGAATCAGTCATTTCAGAAAGCCCATAAGTTAAAATTTTACATTTTTTCTTTAGTGCATTTAAAACTAACTGAATGTAAACACACCATTCCTACAAAAATCACATAAGTCTGGCTTTCCTTACGTAATATATATAATGCTGAGATTTAAGTAATAATGTAAACTACTGAAATAAATAAGTGAATACTATTGTACAGCACAATTTTCTTCTAGTCTAACAACCAACATATTGTACAGAAACCAAGTAAGTCGGCATTTTACTCAAATTTATTTCAGAAACACCTTCAGTCCAAATTATCAATTTTTTTTTAAACAAGTGACTTGTCTTTAAAAAGACTAACGTATATTTTATATGAAAGGGGACAGCCCTCTGTACAAATTATATTTTTTAATTGAAACAAATTATAATTTTTTAAAATTTTTCTGGAGTTATTTTTTTGACGTACGGGCTTTATGAAATGACCAATTCAAATATTTTCACCAGTCATTCACGTATCTTTGTAAAATTGAAACCGATATTATTCAAAATTAGACAAACTGAAGTGACAAAATCAAAATTTTTCATAATTTTCCTCGGCTGTTGGGTACTCTTGAATTTTTTCAGCTATTTTCATTTACTATTTGTTATAAAATTTACGATGCATCAAATCAGCAATTTTTGATGCTGTATTCTGTTTTATTATTTGGTGAATATAAGTATCCACTTATTTGCTCTAGCAATAACATTTTGGATTGCTGTTCGTCCATTACTGCAAGCTGTACCCAACAATTAATGTCATTTATTTTGTATCTTTTTTAACTAAAAAAATTAAAAAAGGCTGTTTCAACATTTTTTGATCGATTGATTTTGATGAGAAATTGTTAACATTAAAAATTATTATCTTGGTGTGCTTCCATATGTCAGGACTTTTCGTAGAAACAAAAATGTTGGAACTGGTTAATATCACTTCAAGAAAAAAATTATAAATTTACGGTTTCTCAAAATATCAGTATGAAAAATGAACCAAAAGGAAAGAAATATGTTATAAATACAAAAACTATTTAAATTATGTGCGGTAATATTCTCTTCTGTTATTCTCCTTGAAAACTACCATAGCATTCTCTGCTACCATAAATGTGACTACATCTGCTGTAATGTTCAAACTCACATATCTATGAATTTTATAATAATCTTTTTGGCAGTATAAGAATGTAAAACTTGTGCATTTTGCTTGTCAATGTAACCAAACAATCTGGTCATCTGAAACGAGGTTAGAAGATTTCAAATACGTAACTACCTATTAAATTACGTAGATAATTTATTTGAAAATGTTATAAAATATTATTAAAACTCGTGCATTTTGCTGAGAGCCGCGGAACAGACATGCATACTAGCTGCCGAACATTCCGTTCCTTGTCTTTCAAATCACGTACAGTCATGTAGGCATATGTAAACAATCCTGTGCTGAATCATGCACATCATTATTTACAAAACCACTTGATTGTTTCCAAAGTCGACAAACTGATACCCATGATGCCATTTTAGTAATAGCGTCTGTTTTTTTAATTTATATTTTTAATTACCTGTGGTGGCTTACTAAGGCATATTGCATGTTTACTTAGTGCACCATTTTAAACTGTAATTGGTAATGTTTGTAATACTTTTCTTTGGATGTGATATTTCATTGAATAGTGTATTTATTTATTTATTTATTTATATTTGCGAAATAATATGTATATTAGTCACTATAAATGTGTTAATTTATTACAATATTATGTTATACTTCAGGTATAATAATTCAAAAATGTAACTAATATAGAATAGGAATTATAAAAATAGTATTAAGTTCCGTGTAACCAATAAATCCCAAATAATGCATGAGGTCTAGTTTTGCACGAGCCATACTCTTCTGCATGTAGCGGTGTGACTCGCAATGTCTGTTTCGCGGCTCTGCAAAATGCATAAGCTGTACTAAACAACACTTGGTAGTAGCATATATATTGCGATTACACTTCGAGTTTGAATTTTATTGAACAATGTGATATTTAGTGCACATACTGTATGTCGTGTTATTGTAAATGTCGTTAAAAAATGTATTAACAAAATTGTATTGATTAGCAAAGCATTGAAATTACTTTCAGAGCTACTTATTCCGCTATTGTGAACATTCAAATGTCAAAGCACGCTCCCTAATAAATTAATTTATCTAATTTCATTATTAATAAAAAAAATTATGAAAACTTACAGCTGTTTTTTATTAGTATGGATATTTTGAATGTATAAGCATAAAACTGTTACGGTTTCCGTTCGCTAGACAGCACAAAATTCGCAGGCACAAAAAAGTGTAGTTACTTCATATTTTATGTTGTAATGTGCTGAAATTGGAATTATAAAATTATACTTAGGGTAAGTCGAGATGAGATGGCTGCCTTTTCGAAAAACCTTTATAAAGTTGTTAATTTTAATATAATAAATTTCAAAAAGTATGATTTATTTGCATTGTTAACACATATTTAAGATTCTAAAGTTTATAGCGTTCATATTTCAATACATTTTTTTTTTAAATGATAGGCTAATTTGAAAAAATGCAAAGTGGCCATCTCTCCTAAGCTTCGAGGAGAGATAAACCTGGATTTAAAATAAAAAGTAAGACAGAAATTTAAGAAACAAGCATTGTTTGAGGCATTCTTGAGTTTATTAACATCAACAGAAAAATATAAGCCAAATTTTCAGAAATATCCATAATTTAAACAAAATTTAAAAATTTCCAAAAACTAAAATGTGCCAAGAAAAATATTTTTCTTGTAATATGAATTATTGTCATTGGGTTAAAGTATTGTAATTTGTATATCAAAACAAGTGATAGCTAGTTCTTAAAATTATTATTATTTATAATAATTATATTTTTATATTAAGAAAATGATCAGCCAAAATCAAAATGGATTAAAATTGCAAAATGGGGGAGAAATGTCTACAGCTTTTTTGAAACAGCCAAACCACATGGGGTTGCAAATGTCTTGATAGGAGGAGCAGTTGTCATGAAGCCATTTCTTACATCGGATTCATTCAAACTATTCATCCTTAGACGTGTCGTACCTTGTAGTTGTCTCGGCATATTTGAAAGATGAATTCGAGATCTGAAAAATCTTCAAGAGAATCAGATCCATCATGTAACACCACTGCATCAACTGATCTTTCAGTGTTACTGGATGACACTTTGCGTTTACGCTTTAATATTTTGTAAGATATTGATGTTTAAACCGACAAATAGGAGAGTACTTCAGAAATCCGGGTGTGGCCATCTCTCCTTTTTGTCAAGGAGAGATGGCCACTGCAGCAGCTCCTGCGTTAGTGAACGTATGGAAACAGTGAAAGGTTATGAATACATGTGAAGATATGGCACAACAGGTTGTGCTTGAAAATTCAAAAATACCTAAGTAAACGTTGTTTAAACCCACTTTTCTTAATTCAGATTATAATTTCACAAGTCCACGAAAATGTTTTTTCGAAAACTTTTTTGGTACGTTATTACTGCACAATGCAAACGCTCACTTGATTGCAGCGCTGTTTGGCAACAGATCGAGGAAATACCGCTAGGTGGCCATCTATCCTAGACTTACCCTACCACATTTTATAGAAGATAGTTTCATGAATAAAACGATGTATCACATTACTAATTTTGGGTAAAATTTAGCCGATAATAGTAGGTAGTTTGAAATTTATAACATTTTTCCTGCTCTGCTTAGCCGACTGCTTTGTGTTGAGAATAGTAGCATTTTTCCTCCGCTTCCCAATGTCAATAGTAGGTTATTACAGTCATAGTTGCGGTATACAACATACAAAAAAAATAATAGTAGTAACAGGACGTAGTAGGGGGGTTAAAGTAGAAGAAAGGTTCGAATGAATAGGGCGGACAAAGGTGAAAAACATTTGCTGTCTCACAAACATTTATATTCTTATTTCGTTTCGGTTCTATAAGCCATGGTCGTGGTGATGCTGAAAATAGACTCAAAATAAGAAGTAGGGAAACAGTTTTACCAACTGAAATATTTCCAAGTTTGAGAGAGTTGACGCAGAAGTTAGGTTGGCCAACTTTGCCCATCTCCCTACCTTTCATATTAATAGCAGTTACATGGTGTGTTATATCAAATAAAACTACATTTCAACATGCGTAATTTGAGATATTATACGCGCTGATAGCTTTATAAATGCACTTGCTATGGCTGTCCGAAACTGGCGACTACTGGTGACATGTATACAGATCTCCTGTAATATAAGTGTTAATAATGATTAAAAACTGCGCGTTTTATATACAGGAACCCTTTTTGACAAAACTGTATGTGATAAGTACAATATAGTAATATGATAGATTTGCCACTATATGCGGATTTCGCTTTGCGCAGTACTTTTTGAGACTACTTTGGTTGACCCTTTTAATGCCAAAAAGCTGATTGAGCAGATTTGAATTTTTATGAAAAACTGCCAAAAGCTGACGACATCGGCACTTCATGTATCGCGTCGTATTTTGAATATTTCTTAATAGATCGCATTCATATTTTAAAGGATATGAGTCATTGCATCTGTCTAATGGTGTACAGAGTATTAACCAAATATACCGATTGGTTCGATATTTACAAACATTGATAGTTTTAAATACACCAACTGCAATGTTTGTTTTGGTTGATGTGGTTATCATACGATTTCGTTACGGTGTGTTTTGTTGTTTGGTAAGGATAATTATTGTTTTTTAATGACTTTTATTAATACCGGTAATGGATATTGTTGTATGTAATTAGTAAATCTATGTGTATTTTTGTGTTTATGAAATAAGGCCGGTATTATAACTATCTAACAATGAGCTTAAACTTAATGTAATATTATTTTGTGTAAAAATAAATGTTTATTTATCAAAATTTCACAGTCTGAAAAGAAAAGAAAGCTTTTTCTTTTGATATTGATTAAAAAAGATTTTTTTAAATATTAAGACTTCTCCTAACACTTTTGAAAATGAAAGTTTTTTTATTTATAGTTCAAAATGTTTTTAACTTCAAATTTATTGAAATTATTTGAACGTTTTTCCATTACTATTTATATGAGCAGAAAGAAGTAAAACGTAAGGCAAAAAATGATACTAATAGCTTTCTTTTCTGTCAATTTTGGTATTTTTAACAATTTTTCAAACTTTCATGGTAAAATAACGGGATTTCAGCTTGGCATTCTTTGGACTAGTTGGTACAGGTAGTTTGACAACGAAAGGGTTTACCTGGAACTCTGTTAACCGGGGCTGTATTGTATTTTGTTTATGAATAATTTATGTTTTGCGAGTTGATAATTGAGATTGCCTTGATTGTTTTTTTTTTTTTTTTTAATCGTATGTATCATACAAGCATATATTTGTGTTAATTACTCGTATATTGGATTTAAACTTTTATATTGAAGTCGTGTAATGAATTTATCTTTAGTGAATCGTTTTCCAGACACAGGCGTCGGAGGAAGGACGAAGAGGGTCGTACAGGAGGAAGTCCAGTGCCTGTTGGGAGGGAAGTCGAATTGCCTAGAGGTCCACAGTTTGACCTTGAGGCAGATGCATTTCCTCCGCTGCCCGGTTTGGAAGTATCTGCTTCAGCCCCTCCACCTCCAGTACATACCTTAGTGAAGGCTGTACCAGTTGAGACTGCACCAGTAGATGTTATCACAAGTAGTATCAACAGTAATAGTAGTAACAGTGTTGCTTCAGCATCACAATCCCATTGGGAAAATAGGTATGATTTATTTTTATTTTTTAACTTATTAAAATTGTAACAGTATCTGGCGTAATTAGAGTATTTAATGATAAAATACATTATTTATTAAAAGCAGTCTTACAACTATCTAGAACATTTTGTGCACAGTTACAAATTGTAAACATTTCTATAATCTTAAAAGTGATTGAAAGGTTATGTTAGGTAAAGGTCGAAAGTCTTGAATTTTCTAAAAATTTAAAGGTTATCAACAAATCAATCGTATAGCTGTTGTGAAAATATTCATTGTATAGAATCCTATATAGTTTAGTTATGAGTGTTAACACCTAATTCTCATTTTTACTTTCTCTTGCTGATATGAATATATAGGAAGGAAAGTATTGTTTTCATGTCGATTTTTTTTGAAATGGAGTTTTCACTGGATCTACACGTTATCAGACCCCTGAACCCAAAAACATGTTTTTACCAATTGGTCTGTGTGTGTGATTATAGATTAGAAGATAATGGTAGATGATGGCGGGGGAGGGTGGGAGAATCTTAACCATGTTGCCGCGTTGTAACTCGGTAGGCCTACTACTTATTTTTATTAGCATACCTGGGACCTGTCCTTCCAGTATACGCATAACAAACATAACAATGCAATGTTAATACCCATTCATCATTTACTTAAAATAATCAGCTACTACTAGTTGTATGTTATTTTGGAAGGCAACTTAAGCAGGAAGAGAAACTAACAGAACCGATCAAAAGACGTGGCAACATGGTTAAGCTTCTTCCACTTTCTGCAGCATCGACCATTATTTAAATATTAAAAAAATTCTACCAAACAACTGGTCAATCACTGTTCCGTAATACTAATGAATTTGTTTTAATTTTTTTGTATTAAATACAATGGTTTTTCGAAATTGCTGAATTAACGAATGGTTATGGAGTTAACTGGGGTTTAGAATTTTACTAATAACTCAAAATTTAAAAATGCTGCAAATCTAAAAAAAATTTCGGACAATAATTACATACAAGTTTACATTCTGGCAAAATTTCAAATAAATTGATCGACCGGAGTTATAAGCCTCTAAATGCATCCAATGCATTGCAGCAACAAAAAAAACTGGCTCCTTTTTTCTTCTCATCTTGAAATCACAATATTACAAAATGCTAAAAATATGAAACTGACATGTAACAACGCAGGTTGAAATTAGCTAAATTTTGGCGTATAGTACGTTAAAATTGAACAAGCGGTTTTGAGGAAACATGGCTCCAAAATCCGATATCTATAATAAAGAAATTGACAGTAGTAGAGAGTTCTCCTGGTAGAATGGGGTTAGTTGAGACCTTCAACAAACAACTGCTCAGACAGTGTATATTAGATTGGTTTAGATTAGAATTATTTGATAAAAGAAAGTTATTTCATTTCAGGTTATCGGACGTCGTAAAGGGTACAGTGAAAGTGAAAAGCACAGGAGCCACCCCGTCGCCCCATCTGACGCCCACACCTACAGCTGTAGCACCAATGAGCGGTAGTTGCATAGCAGTAACCCAAGCTGTAACTAGCAACACAACGACAAGTACCAGTGTTGTTAGTAATAGCACTGGCAGCGGAAGTAATTGTATAGCATCGGTCACAGTATCGCCATGTCCCTCGACAACGCCTCCTCCTCCACTACCTAGTCAACCTAATTTGCCAACGCCTCCATCGACCCCTGATAAGTTTGTATTATTTATTTTTATTTAAATAGTTTTTATTTGTTGACAAAGCAAATTAAGGTAATTTTGTATTTAAATCAAGAATGAATCTCCATTTTAAGTATACAGTAGAATCTCGGTAGTCCGGCGCCTCCAGTAATCCAGCCCTTAAAATATTAGGCTAAAAGTATGAAACCTCACCCATGACAGATTTTGGTAAAATATTTAAATTGAATTAGGGAAATCAACTCGACCTAATTACGGGGGATTTAATATAACATGTATGTTTAGGATTTGATTAAAGAAACGAATAAGCAGACCTTAATTATTGTTAAATGGAATAATTTTTGGCCTCTTATCCAAAACCCAGAACTGTGTCGTACTTTATACTTCATGCTGAATTGACAACGAAATGTAATTTTTAGAACACGAGCGCCCCCATACCGCACTAGGCGATGTCAATAGCCTATAATTATGTTTAGTTTAATGACTATAGAAGTACTCGGCAAACCTTTTTTAATTAGTTAATTTAATTTAAAATCACATAGAAATCGATGCATATTCATTTTTTGTTTAAATTTATAATTTATAGTTCCAAAATTCCAACACATCCAGTAATCCGGCACCCTCTTGGTCCCGAACAGGCCGGACTCCTGAGATTCTACTGTATAACCATAATTCATTTTGAAATGGCTATACCACTTTTTGAGTAAGTGATGAGATGATAAGCGAAAATAAACAATTATGGTTTGTGTGAGCATTTCTAAAATTCCGTGGGTTGGGGGATTTGTAAACTTCTTTGTGGATGAATTATTGTCTGAGTGATGATATTGTAGGCCGAGGATTTGAGGATGTCACTGGTAAGTTCTCCTTGTTTATAATGAGGATTGTAGCTAACTAGTGGCTTACTATGATCAAAGGTACGAAGCGATTTTCTCAACAAGCCTGACAGACATAAATGTTATTTGCAAGTGATTTTAAAATTGTTTGGTTTTAAACCTTCTTTGTTTTTTTAAAGAATTTTTACTTTCTCTTGCCTATATGAATATATATAGAAAGGAAAGTATTGTTTTCAAGTCAATTTTTCGAAATCAAGTTTTCACCAGATCTACACGTTTTCAGACCCCCTGAGTCCATAAAACATGTTTTTAGCAATTGGTCTGTGTGTGTACGTACAAAATATCTCAAGAACGGAATATCGTACAAACTTGAAACTTAAGTTACATACCACTACCGGACCCGACACGAACATTTTCATCAAAATTGGTCAACCGGAAGTAGTAGTTTATTCCTATAATTTTTCACTTTTTTGCAATTTTCTCAAAAACTGGTCCTACGATTTATTTTGAAATCGCCTGGTTTACTAAATTTTTTATGCTCTACAAGATAGGGTAGGTGCCATGTTTTCTGAAATTCTGGGTGAGGCGGTTTTCACGTTAAAAAAATTGTTTTTTTTAAGATGGCGGCTTTAATATGCATTTTAGCGCAAAAAGGTGTATTTTAAAAGTTATAGAGAATTTAAAATCCTACAACTTTTAGTTCAAACATTTATTTGTATAACGCTCAGTTTAGCGGTAATTAGCGATATTCTGTTTTTTCTCACGAAAACTTGTGAAAAATCTATTTTTGTAAGATTTCGGCCTTAGTATGCATTTCACAACAAACCAGTATACAATTAAATTTATAGGAAATTAAAAGATCTACAACTTTTATTTAGAGCATGTTTCTCTACAGAGCCTAGTTTAGCTTGAAAGAGTGATTTTCCGTATTTTAAAGCCAAACTTAGGTCGATGTTCATTTTGCGTCTTTCACTCATGATTAAAATTAGGTTATGTTTATTGAGGATAGTTTTTTTGTTTATTACTAATGTTACATTATATTGTTAATTATTTGCATTGACAAGAGAAAGTTGTGTGAGTGTTTCACACCAGATTTTTATTTTTGAAACGTTTTTAGTAGCTTCCATGATTTATTTCATGTTGTTTTATTGTGATTTCAGGACAGTTCCTGTGACTGGGACCAGCATGGGTGTGGGTTCAGGTGTCGCTGTTAAATGTTTAATGGCAGATAAATCAACAAAGACTGACGATTCAATGACTACTGCCTCTGTATCGTCCGACAGGTCGGATTTACCGTCCTCGGTTGGAAACGACAGAGGTGAAACTCATGTTTATAATTCTACTGCGGCAGCCGTTGTATCAGCAGGAGCGAGTGCTTCATCGTCTACTGAAAGCAGTGTTCCTCACGGTCCATCTAACAAACCGCACCAACAGCCGAATTCCTCCACATCTCACCCTCATCAACACCAGCAACCTTCCCACAGTCAACAATCACAATCGCACCACCATCCTCACCATAAGACAACCAACTCCAGTAGTGCACCTAGTATTCCTACTACTACAAACGCTGCCACAATGACTGATACTGCTTCTGCACAACCAATCTCCTCGCAGTCACAGGTGATTATTTTCATTTTTACAGGAATCCTATATATTTTACTTTCACAAACAACAGTCTTTTAGGCCAACCTGTTGGCGCAGCTGGCTTCTGTGCCAGAGTCCCTGGTTCAATTCCCAGTCAGGTCTGGGATTTTTTCAACACTCATTTTCATATATCATTCTCCACCGTCTGCATTAGCCAAAATTGCAAAACAGTCGGATATAAAACCAAAAAAGAAGTCTCTTAATCCTAGAACTCTGGGAGCTGTCAATTTTACGACCGTTACCTTCTTTTCTTAAATGGCGGTGTCGGAAAAACCACAGTTACGTAGTCGATTACGGTAATTGATATTGTGGTACGTATATGATGTTGAATTACCCTCAATATGGATAACAATCGATAGCTCAGATTCTTTTCTTTCGATTCTATGTCTGCTATTTCCCATAATATTTTTCTGTAGGCAAAAAAGCAGGTAGAAAACAATCTTCTACAGTCGGGGTTGTGATTTTATTCATGTAACTCGAACCTTGATTTACTTTTGTTTTATAAGTTTCATTTACGGTTTTTGCATTAAGTTTATTTATTAAGTCAATGTTTATGAATAATTTTGTGGTTATATTACTTTTATTACAAAGTTTGTCAGGAGTTTTATTTGTATTCTTTTGTTTTGTAGGTTTTATTTAGTTTCATTTACATTTTTTGTGTTACATTTAGTGAATGTTTATGAATAATTTTTAAGATGTTAAAAGTATTTATAAACACATATTATTTTATTGTGAAGTTTATCGGGAGTTGAACACCGATTTGATTTGTTTTCGTGGGGTATAATCGGGAATGTCTGTGTGTATCTAAATAAACTAATTTAGTTTATTGTTAATATTTTATTTATTTATGGGTAAACACTACAAACCAAATACATGAATAAAAACAGAATAGAATAATGAATATTTTGTATATATAAGTTTTTATACTTCATTTCTGTTGCTTTAAATTTTTTAATAGGCCATTTGCAAGTTATATTTAAATGCTTAACCCATTCAGGTATTATTATTCAGATCCTCACCACCAGTTCCACATGTAGGACCTATTCTGTTATTTCACATCATCAAAATATCGTGTGAATGCACGTTTACTGTTCGACCCAGCAATCACTAGCACATGATCAGTACCGTTTGACCGACCAGCAATCGCCTGTTTCTTTTATATTTGGTCGTTTTTCCTTTATTCTTTTACAAGTTCCGCAAAAAATTTACAAGCTTTATTTTACAAATTATAAAACAATTAAGATCAAACAATCACAAAACATTAAAATTTAAAAATACAGAAAATTAGACAAATTTATTAAAAATTACATCTTCGCACCATTTAATTGATGCGTACTCTGTACAAACTGTAAATGAAAAGAATGATTGTTCGATAATCCAACTTTGTATTAGCAAGAAATCGCTTCTTAGAGGTTTACTAATTCTGCAGATTGGTTTATTACACATCCAACGATCCTGGCCAATGGTGATCTGTATCATATCGTGTCCATTTAAACTAATGCGTGGATTATCCTTTCTCTTGAAGGAAAAGTATAGCTCTTTCCTTAGTAGAAATAATAGGAGCCAATTCCAAAAGATTCATTATGTATTCAACAGAACACTTGCAAAGCAAAAAAGCAACTAATGTGTATTAATAAACATGCCCAAATCTACAATTAATTATAGTGAGTGGGAAAAATCAGTAATAATAGTAAAAATGCATTTACACGAGACGACTTTAAGGTTACAGATGATGTGATGTGAAATAACGGAATAGATCCCCACATGTATTTATTCCATTGAACATAAGTGTTAATCTTCAATTGTGTTATTCGTTCTTTCTTATCTTTAAAAACTGATCATTTCTATCTTTTAACCGTATCTAACATAATTGTTAACCTCATAAAAGTGTAGATTGGTAGCATATTTACATCAAAATGTTGTGTTTATGTCTGCTTCTAATTCATTAAACTTCAGTTTTTGTGAGCAATTCAGTGCTTTATTCTTACTTGGACAATGTTTTGTTTTGTGGTTAAATACAATTATTTTATTTGTATACAATTTGTTCTCCAGTTGGGATGGCTCATGCTAAGCATTATCTGTAACCTCAATTGCGCACCCAGCTAAGAGCAGAACGTTTGTTTACATTGATTCTAATGATAATTGGAATAAACTATACAATTAAACATATCAACAGATATGACATAAACAAATGAGTGGTAATAAAATACAATTGTTTTTAGCAACTCATGGTGAATATTGTGACCAAGTACTTCTCTAATTTTATTTATTATTGTACTTCCATTATTTTGAAGAGTATATGACATTATTCTTTAGAATACTGCCCATCATAAACATCTAGACCTTAATGCCGTATTAACCCCTCGCTGAAATCCAATGTAATATTATATCGATCGATCAGAAAATATGTCGCTTTCTGTGGTAGGCTCCAGGACCTTCTGTAGCCGACTATATTTAGTGGGACAGCTGGCGACAATATATAATGTTTTTTGGTAATGATTTCTGTATGATATTTAATTTCTTACTGTAATTAAAAGTGCTCAGCTATGATCATTTATCGAATATGAAAAAAGTGTACGTATATTTGATATTGTTTTGTTTCTTTTATTCTCGTAGGTGAATGAGGGGAATATAGTCAGACTTAGTTATGCACAGGTTGCGCAACATCATAAAGAAAAAGCGGAACGTGATAGACATGCAACATCAGCAGCTGCTGATGAAGAGACTAAAAAAGAACCTGCTCCACAACCTAAAGGTTTGTTTTCTTGCGTGTTTTAATTATTTTATTTTGTTTGCTTACCCTCTATCTTATTTAGTGAGTTATAAATATTATTTTTGGTGTATATGAATTGTTTCAGTAATGTGGTTGGTCATTGTGTGCATGCATGAGCACACGTTCTAGACCAGAAGTCCTCAAACTTTTTTGATGGCGTACCACACTTGTGTATTGATATGTTTACATACCACCAGTGGTTCTGGCTCAAAATAATTATGTATAAACGTGGTCAAGGGCACTGAAGAAGGGGAGCTGCATGCTTATCTTACACTTTATAATACTACTATAAATAAATAATACACACTGATTAATCTGTGACCACTTTTTATTTATTTAAATTAGTTTTCAATCAAATTAACTTTTTGAACTGGCTTAAAACTTTAAACAAAACCTAGTTTATTATGGTAAAATAAAACAGTAATTAATCTATTTTGTGGAAAAAAACGTAGAAAAAATTATGTTTAAGGGGAATGTGGATTGAAAAATCATGAAAATTTTCAATTTTCTGTTGTAATCTTAAAATATTGTTTGACATTCCTGCTTTAAAATAATGTACGAGGTAGGGTCAAAAAGTTCCCGGAATTGGTTAATAGAAATTGATTGATGGGATGTACAACATTTTAATTCTATTTCCCTTCAAAATACCCTCCTCCTGCATCTACGCTCTTATTCCACCGTTCATACAATCGTTGGAAACACTCCTGAAAGCCATTTTTCGAAAGTTCTATCAGCTGTTTCGTCACATTTTCCATCACTTCTGATGAATCAGCAAACCGATGTACCAATAATGTCATTTTCAGTTGTGGAATAAGGTAAAAATCCGGTGGTGCAAGATCGGAGGAATATTGGAGGTCGTTCCAGAGAAGTGACATTGTTCTTTGCAAGGTATTGTTTCACCACTAGGATCGATGTGACAGGGCATTGTCATGCAACAAAAACGAATCATTCCCTGCCCATTTGTTCATTTTTCAGGCCGCTTTCGTCGAATTGCTCCTCGTAATCGTTTTAAGATCTCTGTGTACAATTCTTTGTTGATTGTTTCCCTGTTGTCACCTGTTTGCACGGAGAAGTTATCGAACGCGCTCAACATTCTCATCTGTGGTAGAAGTGGAAGGCCACTCCATCCGAACGTCATCTTTAATTGTTGTGCGACTGTCACGAAAATGCTTGTGCCATTCCTAAACTGCCGTTTTCTTCATTGCAACATTTCTGGATGCTTTCTTCAGCATCTCAAGATTCTCCGAGGGTGATTTCTCCAGCAACACATAGAATTTGATATTTGCACGCTTCTCTAATGATGATATTTCACAATCCGACGAAAGAAAAAAACTACTTGTAAAATATCAGACACCTCACGCAGGAAACCAACTCTAACTGCCTGCTAAATGGCACAGCATCTTCCCTAGTAGTGATACCAACCTCCCAAACAAAAATTTCCTTTCCAGCAAACAAATGCTTGACTGCATGAGACCATTCCGGGAACTTTTTGACCCTACCTCGTATTTATTAAATTTGTAGGTAGTCTGTAAATTTTTTTATGATTTATTTTGTTATCTTATGTGTAGTTTTGTTATCGTATGTTAAGTAAAAAAGTTAATTTTATTGGACAACTTGAAATACTTTTTTCTCCAAATTTTATTTTTTCATATTCAGGTGTACGTTTCTCAGCTCCCATAAAAGATACAACAATAAATTTTTTTGTGGTTATAGAGGTTGTTATGCTATTTCAACTGAATGTATAGTTTTCAAAAGTATTTAAGTTTTGGAAAAGAAAATTTTGACCTCAAAATTTTTTTTTTGAAAAATAACCAAAACTATATTCTTTTAAGAACAAAAAGTTAACATTTAAAATGTGTAAAAGGAAGTGATCTTTAATATAAAAAAAAATTAGGATTGTATCACAATTTGTTTCTGGGAAATATGTACCTTTGTTAACGTTGACTAAGATAGGGATCCACAGTTCCCTTAAAACACATACATGAAAATAAATTAAACATTATAACAGGATGATGTCACTGCTCAGGAATCCATGCTCATAACCACAGAGCGTTCACTGAATTAGCTGTTTTATTTTCTTTTGGTTTTTCTTTTTCTCTAGAAAGAATGTATGCAGGAATGATTCGTACAGGCTGTGTGACGTGTAAATCTTACTCACAAGCACAAATATTGCATTCTCCTTTTCTCAAAAATAAATGATCAGAAAGACACCAAATGAAATCAATCGAGCGCAAATATTCACATACCATAGTTTGAGAACCGCTATTCTAAACTATTTCATCTTAAAAGCAGACTATTTTCCTCTCATTTTGTATTTGCCTTCAGGATCAATAATTTATGTCTCATGTGATGTTATAGTGAACATTGAAGATTCTGAATAACAAAGATATTTTGCCTAACATACATTATTATCTCAAAAATGTTAAGTGTGGGTACTAAGCCGTTTTTAAGCTCCTTAAATTGTGTTTTACATGATTTGTAATATTTAGCTCCCACCATAATAGCTCTCTTCTGAATTTTAAAATTCTTTCTATATTACCCATACTAAAATAGCAAATATGAGACTGAATTAGTCCACGATAAGCTGCCATTAGCTATGTTTTATCGTTCAATCTATTGTTAGATATATAACTATGACTTCCACTAACCTTTTTTTGAACTGCTTTAACTTTTATTTTCACTTATACGTGTTTCGGTGGATCCACCATCATCAGAGTATATAATATCATTGAAACTAAAATTTTATTTTTTTAAAATCTGTAAATGTGTCATTTAATAAATCATCAGTCATTTGTGTAAAAGAGTGTTTACAAATGACTAAAGGTGTAACATCTACAGATTTTAAAAAAATAAAATTTTATTTTGTATAATATTACATTCTCTATAACTGTTAAAATTATTTATTTTTTTAGTACCATCACTTCATTAATTCTTAAGGTGAATTTTGTGTGAAAGCTTCCTGAAGCCTTAAATTTTTGTAATGTAATTCATAACTATTAAGTTTGTTACTTAAAATCGCCAGTACTTATGATGACTCTTTTGTTCAGAAGCTGTGGCCAGTAATCCTGGTTCAGGAGGCAGCAGCAGTGGTGGTGGTAGTGGGCGATCAGCAGGAAGAGGAATGCCTCGGCAAAGTTCAGATCGAGGGCCTCGACGTCGTGATAATCTCCCTCGATTTAATAACAGGCCTCGCTCCCCAAAATAGCACATCCCAACACAGTGAGTAATATTTCAGTTCTATAACATCTTCACTTTGTAGACTTAAGAATTTTACAGTTTTTTTTTATTCATTTATTGAAACAATCTCAACAGTTAATATTGTTATGTTTTAAAAATAAATTTCAACGAAAAACTTGGCATAGAAAGTTTGATAAGCACAAAATGAGTGTTTCCAAAAAAATATTTCTTAGTTCGTAGTAAATAAAACTGATATTTAGGTTTCTTTCTCATTCTGTCATGACTAACCTTGTTTATATGTGTTCATAAGTTTTTAGCTACATTAATATTACATTTGATAATTTATTGTTGACCGTTAGTATTTTTTGTATTTAGTAAAAAATTATTGAATTCTGTCTTTAACATTGTTAGTTATTTCATCAAGAGAGAGATGTGGATTTGTGTACAAGAAACGCATACATAAATGCTGTTCAGCTAGTCATAAAGAAAAATTTTTTAAGTTTTTTAAAATTATATTATAAATTACATGTTTAGCTTTCGTTTCAGACAATATAATAGGAGAACAATTCACTAATATGAGGGGTATTGCTAAAGTAGGGCCTGTATGGTCATCATTTAACCCTTGAGCACCGGAAACCGCATATTCGAGGTCCTAGTAGTAAGGAGCTTAAAGCGGTTGTATTGGGTAGCTTTATTTATAAAGCTATCAGGGCTTAACGATATCTCGAATTATGCGTGCTGAAACATAGTCAAATTTGATACAAAACACCATGTATTTACTATTGATAGTGCTTGTTATAAGGCGAGTGAAGTTTTCCAGCCTACGTTTTTGCTTCACCAATCTTTCAGATAGTGTAACTTTGGGAATATCTCATCTTTAGTTTTCATCAGAGCTCATTTCTTAGATAAAAATTTTTGTCCATAATTTAATAAACTTAGCTTTGATAACATGAAGTTCTTTGAATTGAGTTTTACTGTGAACAATTTTAGTTTACAATGTATTTAAACAATTAGAATGTTTTTGCCAAATTTGTTAGGAACTCAAGGTTTTTGCAGTTTTACCATGTAATAAAATAATAAATAGGTACTGCTTATGGCATAGCAATTATAAATGTATTCTGCAATTTGTTCAATAACTTGTTAAACTTATTTCCTTGCCTTCTCGGTGCTTTCAGGATATTATTATTTTTGCCAAATGGTTTATAACAAAAAGTGTTAAATATATTTCCCTGTACTGAACTCCATTTTCTGAGACTGTTGTAATCACGCATACTGTATGTACCGATACTACTATACAATGAATTATTGTACTAGATTGACTTACTAATCTTTTGGAAACGGACTGTTATTCGTTAAACAGAATAATTTCAAATTCAAAACGCGTTCTCAAAACAACTGTTTTATCTGACGTCAGTATTACTAAAAAATTCTGAAAATATTAGTTGATTCATATGATACGTACGCACCTTTTGAATATAATTACAACAAAATCCCTTAATAATTCTTTGCGTTTAGGCAAGCAAAATTTTTTTGTTTACTTAATATTTTTTTACTATAACGGGCTTAAATTTCAGTTTAGACAAGAGTTTACTGGAATAAATATTAATTTTTTTATTTAAATTTCCATAAATATTTGACGAAGTTAAAAAATGTTCAACATAAGTCCATTTTCCTATTACGGGGAAGCATGAAGGGATGGTATTGTACATTCTTTACACTGATGTGACAGAGCCACTATTATATTTAGGTTACAGCTGTAAGCAAAGCAAGAAAAAATTTTTTCCCCTACAATTACGTGTTTTGAAAAATGCTATAGGTGCGGTTAGAAGGAAGCCGTTACATGTCCTTTGCAACCCGGCAAAGTGTCAAATTTTTTGCCTCTGATGTAAACCCCCTCCTGAACAGTAAAATGGACTCTTCTTCCTTTTTCAAGGGCAAATGCTGAAACAGAATTGTCATAGCTTCAACACAAACTAAACAACATGCATGTACGTAGACTTACAAATGAGTTTCATGGATTTCCTTTCAAAACAAGCAATTCCCAAACCATCAATGCTACCTACACACGATAGAGGGAATAAAAATTTTCCCTGTTATGATATTTTATATCTGTAAACACTATTAAATGCGTTAAAAGAATTCCCTACTAAAAAAGTATAATATTTACTGGTTTCCGACTTATACTGACCTTGGAGAAGCACGTTTTATCGCCCCAACCCCAATCCATTCGGCATCATTTAAAATTAGATTACCAGTGTGAACAGGGCTAACAATACTATACAGTACTAGCACTTTGTTAATGTGAACATTTTGTTCCCTTTCTAGTAGTGTTTGTGACTGTTTACATCCATAACTACTGTCTTTCCATAAATTTATGTTTATGTTGATTTTTTTTAAATGGAAGGCTTACCAAACTGGGTGTCATTTTGACTGAATTGTAACCATTTTTTAATCTGTTAAGCCATGTAAAAAAAAATACTTAACTGGCTCAGTCTTTAGCATCTGATGCTTGATTTCCCAGTTCTAAAAAAGAATTTAACTCAAACCAAAGTTGTTTTTCATCCATTTTCCATAACCATGGGCAAACCGTAAAACATTATCTTGTAGATTAAAATAAAAATATTATTTGTATTGTGTGATTAAAATTTGTTCTTTTTGAGTTCTGTAGTGATATCATAAATTTTGTGTTAATACAGGGAAAGCTGTGTTGCCGATGTGAGCTGAAAACCGCCGCGCCGGATGGCAAATGAGACAAAGACTTGTTTATTGTAGCCCGGAAGTGGCACCAAGTGCCTCTATAACAAATATTTAAAAAAATAGTTAATGGGTGACTTTGTTGAACGGCTGTGCACTTTGTATCGTACTACTAATGTGTGTATCGTTGTAATATTTTGCATCGCATACCAATGTGCTGGATGGGTACAGCCACACCGTTACCTGGTTATTTTTCTTTTCTTTTATTTTTTTTTTTGTTGGACACTGCGCTGTGCATCAATCAATGTTGTGCCGCTTGCAGTAACTGTGATAATGTGACGAAAGTAAATATTTAATACTAAATAAATGAATAAATAAAATAAACATTGGTGTAATATATCAGGGATCGTGTGCATATTGTGAATTACTTATTAAAAATACTATTACAACTATTATTAATAATAATATTATTCATAGTATGAATTAGGTATAATATATAAATAAATATAAAGGCTTGTTGCAAAGTTTAAGCGATTAAATTAATATGTTCTATATGAAATATATATATAGGTTATCTTGCGGATCGAAGTCACGTTGGGATTTGTTGGACGATGCCCGATACTCTTTTAGGCGGTGCTAATTTCGGAATCGCGCGCGCGTCGTACATTTGTTTGTTCATTATTTTATCGTGTATATGTGATTAATAGGAAAAAAGGAAAAACATTTATTTCTGTAAATAAGTCTTAAATTATTGAAAATTTAAAAAATGAAATATTAATAATATTTTTGACAAACATGTATAGAAGCAAGCTAGTAATATCATTTAGGAGATTTTTCTTTTTCTTTTTTCTTTTTTTTCTGTAATGCCTCTTTAATAACTATATATTATTAAGAAGTAACAATGTTTTATAAGTTATTTTTTTAATTTGTTGAATTTTTATCAATATTACTATTATTTTGCAAATAATAAATAAATAATGGATTGCGATAATAGAAAAATATAATGTGTGCGATTGTTATTTTACTATTACTATTATAATTATTATTATTATTGTGATTGTTATATACTGGAAGGTATTTATTATAATTGCTGACTAAAAATATTCCCTTGAATTTGGTGCAACAGACCAAACTAACGTGACCAATGCCATTTTACTCTAAACTAACTTTATACTTTGACAATATATAATTTTTTTCAGCATGACATGACTCCTGTATATGCACGTTATACTACCTAAAAAAAATATACTTTTGACTATTATTGTCTTGTATTGAAATCTGGAGTTAATATGTTTAGTTGTTAAATTATTTGTTTAATTAATTAATAAATTAATTGTTTTTATCCTTAATGTTATTATTACCTTGTGAATTAAAATTTGTTTTTGAGTTATTAGTTTTATGTTTTGATTGCACTATAATTAATTATTATTAGATATATTTACGGTTGCTTACCAGTTCTTGAGTTGTTTATTATTTATTTAATTATAAATAAATTTTTTTGCTTAATTTTCTTCCATGTATTAAAATGTTTTACGAAGTAATTTAAATATCGGGGTTTTTAAAAAATGTTTGAAAGTAGTTTATATTTTATTGTTGTGTACAGCGATTTGTAAATTGTATTTTAAGAAATATATCTAAAAAAATTATATAAATGTAAGCAACCAAATAGTTTCCAGTATATATATATGTATATTATTGTTTTTAGTTGTTTCTTTATTATTTTTTTTGTTGTTATTTATATATAATTTGTTGTGAATTGTTATATACTATTGGGTTGGGTATTGTTATTAAAAAAAAAAGTTAAAAGTTGTTGTACTGCTTAATTTAGAACAGGATGCTGTATTGTTTGGTGAATAAAGAGTGATATAAATAAATAATAAAATAAATAAAAAACTAATAAAAATAAAATAAACATCCATAGTTCTCTCTTAATGTTTATATAATATATATATATATAATTAATAAAATATATTTATATTTATAAATATATATATTTGGTTAACTATTATTAAGATTTGAATGAGTGAACGGGTGATGATCGTCTAACTAAAGTGATTTAAAAATAGTTTTGATGATGAAAAACTACTTGAGTGCTCAGTGTTAATGTTAATTATGAAACAACTACTACTACTATTATTAAATACTATTACAACTATTATTATTATTACTATTATACCATGCGTTCACAGTGCTACATTTAAAACAAAAACTTATTTCATTTATCATTAATATCACAAACTATCTTAATTAACTTAAGTTTGTTTTTTTAAGCATACCTACAATTTGTTTGAAAATAATATAGTTTTATTTGTATTATTTTATTTATATTTTGTTCATTAGTATATTTATTAAAAAAGTAATCTAATGTTACGATCTTTTTTTAAATGTTCGATTTCTGATTTTTTTTATGTATATCATTCACAGTACAATATACTTTGTCTGGATTAGAATTTGAAAGTGTACCTTATGAGGTAGATAAAATCAGTTTTATTATACATTTTTACTATCGAAATAAACTTGTAAAGAAATCGGATTGTATAGTGAAAATTTAGATGAAATTTCCTACGTATTCAAATATTTTTTCAACAATATTAATAGTTTTCTTAAAAGTTATAATGGTATTTATTTCATACTAATACGCAGATATTGGAATTTAATTTGGAAAAAACTGTAAATTTATTCTTTAAAAGTATCTGTATTCTTAAATAAAAATTTTATATATAGCTTAGTTTTTTCCACATTTGTTAAAACGTATGATTTCAAACAGTTGGTACACTGATATTTATTAAATAAAACTCCTAAATTCAACTCTTGAGATTTAGAAATAATTTTTTTTTTTATTTAGTTTATTTTTGTAATAAAGCTTTCTTTCACAATATGAAGTAAACAGATTTTTTTTATTACATTAAGTGTCATGCAAGTTAATATTTTTAAAATTACCTTTTTTTACAGTTTATTGCTCAGTTTTTTCATTTAGCATAATAAACAATTCAATGTAAGACTAGGATTGGTGTTTCATTTTGTGACAAAACATATTAAATTGAAATTTAAAACTGACCAATTTTGTTTAAGTTCTTATAAATAGCCAATTGTAAATAATTTAATAAATAGGAGTAATTTAAAATCTTTGAATATTTATTTCAGTCCAGATAATAAGTATTGTACTGTATGATAAAGAAAAGTATAATGATTTGATAAACAATAAGTGGCTTTCTCTACTGTAAAATAAATTTTTGTAACATGAAATATTTATAATTCAATCGAAGATTTAGCATTTTATTTATTCATGATTAAATTTGGCTCCAATAAAGTAATAATTTGACGAAATGATTTAAATTATGATTTTTGTTCATTTTTATATTTATTTTTGACATTCGACAGAAAATTCATTGGATAACAATCTCGAAGAAAAGATACATTATGGTTATCTTCTATTCTGTTACGTTGTGTTTTATAATACAACTGAAGTGAAAGCTGATGTTTATTTTTATCATTATAATACTGTATTTTTAATGAAAAATTACAACTTTGAGTTCCTCAAAGTTTTTAATATTAATTTATTTCCGGTGACTTGTTAATGGTACATTGAAAAACCTATTTTAATTTAAAAAATATTATGAAATTCTGTACTAAATTAAAATCCTTAAAGAATCTTTTTTTATAAATATGGTATTTTTGTTACATCATAATTTCATGTATATTAAATATTTTATTTACTGATTGTAAGTAATTTTATATTTAAAATAAATTATTTTTACAAATGTATCTTAAATGATTTTTCTATGAATACTTGTTAGCTTTTATTTTATTACTTTTTTATTCTGTTCATATTCTACAATGTGACTCTTGTTTACAATTTGAATCTTATTATTTATTTATAATAAATAATAATTATTACAATCATATTTATAAATAATTTAATGTTTAATTATAGATAATCATTAGTACCCTAATTAAACAGACCAATTTATTTGTTTTAAATTAAAACATTTTGTTGAAATTATTTTATTTTTGTTATTTATTTTGCCCATTAAATTATATGTAGTCCAGTTATTTTTTGACGTTATCAATCAAAAGTAAGTGTGTCTTCACTTTATTTCATTAAATATATTCGATGCAGTACAATAAATCTCTTAATTTTATTATTTAATCCGTAAATTAATTTGAAATTTTTGAATTTATATAAACAAAATTGATAATTTATTTTATTAATAATTCGCTTTTTTTACTTGAGAAGTTATATAATGTTGAAATTTGTTTTCATCCGTATTTATTTTAAACAAATTCATTACTAAATTATAATTAGAAATCTGTATCTTGGAAAAGTGAAGAATAATCCACTCTTTAACAGTTTGAATATATGCTTTCCAATAGGCTTCTTCTTCTCTATTTGGATTAGGCAGCTTGGCTTGTTGCGGAAAATGGTTTCCAGTAGTACAATTTATATTTATATATTTGTCATTTTTTAATTTAAAAAAATGTCATTCTGTTTTTGTAAACAGGTTCATTTTGTATTTGCTCTTTTTCTCATAATTATCATGAAATTTTTTCCCTAGATTTTCAGAATCAATAATTCTGACGTAATAAAGTCACTAGGTTTGTTCAACATGTTAAATTTTAATTTCTTTCACAGTGAATTTATTAAATACATGCATTATTTTTGAGAAAATAATTTATGATATTTTCCAGCAGGTTTTAGACGTTAAGAAAAATTTGAAACCAGTTCATTCCAATAAATAAATTTTTCATGTAAGTAACTACATAATGAAATCCCAGCTTTTACAGTTTTTGAGAAATGACGAAAAAAGTTAAGATGTGTTATTTAGAAAGTAAACTTACCCTTAGTAACAGTAGACTGGTTTACTTACTAGCTGTTAACCTGGATTTTATCATCGGCACTCAGAACAAATAAAAAATTTGGAGTATTAACTAAGACAAACTAAGTGTTGTCAATTTATTCGAATTAGTCTGTGATGACAAGCGTAAATAAACAAAATCTAACTATATAGCCTAAAAGTAATAGATTTATGTTTTTTGTACCTAATTTTATTATTAAATCACTTAATATTTTTTTAATCACTCTATATGATACCAATATTAAGTTTAAAATTTCTTTTGAATTCCATTGGTTGAAGCTCAAAAGTGCTGTACTTGTGTAATTTACAAGTCTTAATTTTATTCATCCAAGAACTTTGTCATAATTTTGAAATTCTGTTCTCAAGAGGGTTTATTTCTCATTAAAAATAAATTAATATAACCCACCGGGTTGGTTGAGTGGTAAAGTTGTCAGCGCGAGTCAGCTGATTTTTTGAGATCAAGGTTCTGTTATTCAAGTCCTAGTAAAGTTAGTTACGTTTATAAAGATTTGAATACTAGATTGTGGTTGCTGGTATACTTTGACTATTGGGGAAAGTGTGTACGAGACTGCACAATATACGTATTATCCTCATCTCATTGTTTCTTGGGTTACTTGTTCTTAATTTGAACAGGTTGCGACGTACCCACATTAAGGATTAAATAATCACCCGTAATAAGATTGGTTTTCTTTTCTTTTCTTTATTGTAAAAATTTAACGTATTATTTTACATTTTTCTAAACAGTTTATAAAAATAATTTAGAAAAAGGTTTACTTAAATAATAATCAGAAAATTTGGCTTGTTTTTATAACACCAGTATTATAACCTAATGGATTATTAATTAAAATTTATGTGAAATTGACTAACATGTACTTAAAAAATTTATTAAATTTTTTAACTTTGTTGTGATTGAAGGATACATAATATTTTCATTTCTTTTAATTATATTGTGGTTAGATTGTATTTTTTATTGAGTTATTCGTGTACCAGTAAATCTGTAATCTGATACAGATTTTTATTCTGGGGAAAATGTTTATATCAACAATGGTAATTTTTTAATAGTTTATTTAAAGTTTCTGAACGAGATTTCTTTGAAAAGTTATTGGCAAGAATAATAAAAGAGAGTTGAGTGAAAGACTTTATTTGTTCTGTAATAGGTGTAGTGTTCTTCAGTTGTAACTCGGTGAAAGTGAGAAATGCCAAAAATTTTGTTTTTTTTATGTGTCGTGGAGACTCCAGGAGGAGTATAGGACATGTTAGTTATAACACCTGTAATACATATAAGAATCACACAATGTATCACTTGTATCAAGAAAGAAATTCTTGTACGCTATAAAAAGTTTCACCGATCAAGTAATTTTTCAGATTTTTTTAAAGGAATGCAAATTATCACATTTTAAAAATTGGGGTAATTTATTCATGAATTTTCTCCCTGCATAAGTAGCTTTTTGTTCAAACAATTTTGTGGAGTGATTAGCCACACAATAATCATTTCTGTTTCTCTTGTTATGATTGTGAACATTGAAATACTGCATAAATTATTTTACATAATCACCTCAAAAATGTAGATAAAAGGAACTATATACAATTTAATTTAAGCTTCTTAAATAGTGACCTGCATGAGGTTAGCTGGTTAGCTCCTTAATAGTTTTACCTAATAGTTTTTTTTTATTTTAAAAACCCTATTAATATTACCCATGCTAGAATTACCCTATTCTAAGATACCATAACGGATGAGACAGAATGAGGCCATGATAAGCTGCCATTAGCAATTTTTATCATTTAATCTGGCAATTTGTTTTAGTGCAAATACCCAAGATGATATTTTACTACAAACTTGATTGGTATAGAAGTCCCAAGACAAAAATCTATCTAGAGATTCTCCTAGGAACTTCACTGTTTCTACATGCTCTAAACTATTATTATGAATAAATATATCCACTTCTCTACTTTCTTTAACATTCCATGGCAGAGAGGACAGCCTTACCGAATTTGTACAGTTGTTAATATTAGTTCACATTTTGGCTGACAACATTCTTAAAGGCTTCGGTTAGTACTGTTTATTCATTACTAACTACTGCTGTAAAATGTAAATCTAAATAAATTATAATAATTTTGTCTAGTACATACTATACTTAAAGTACATATATTTTTCGCGGCATCAGAATGATGTTACGGTAGGATGTTGTCAAGTAAAAAAAAATTAACTTCAAGTATAGATAGTGAGTCATGAGAATACCTTTTGTGTATATGGATGGGCTGTGAGGAAGGGAAGAAAAATGTGATAGTCATGCCAACCTCAACAGAGAGACACTATATTTTACTAACGGTGAAATTGCATTGTTAGTTAACTACATGTTGCCTTTCAATTCATATACTTCATTGTGACTGACACTTTTTCCACTTAAACCCCATTTACTTTAAAAAATTTTGTAACATTTACAACGAAAATTTAGTTTTTTTTTTAAAACCTGTAATAATATTTCATATGTTGGTATCACATTCTTGATATAATCGTTTCTTTTTTTACCAGGCATCAAAAAACTTGATTAAGAATTATCTTATTCACAGTTTTTAACTTATTTTTTTATATTTTGAATTGTAGAAAGAGAAACATCACAGTGGTTAGCTGCTCGCTCACAGCTTTTGTTAAGAGGCATGAAAAGTTATTTTTGCTAAGCTTCAACTTCATTGCATTTTATTACATTTCATATTAGATTTTGTCAGCACTGTGAACAGTTCGACCGTGTTTTTGAGAAACCGACATTTCCATTTACAGGAAGAAACAGTTATATTCATACAGTTAACCTACAAAAGGATCGCAATATACTGTCTGTTCTTTAAGTATAGTTTACATTGTGGTGGTGGCAAACTGATAACATAGCAGTCGTGCAGTGATGGCCCCCCTCTTTACCTCTTGTTAAAACCAAAGGCAAACTCGTAACTGGAGTGACTAAACCTATGATCTTAAAATTTGTACATACACTGTATAGTTGTGAGAAAGGAATTCCCCTTCCACTCCACATCACATGTAATATTAGCCGAACCGCGTAACAATGGCAGCTCGAATGCTACTACTCTGCCTGATATTATTAGCTTCGAGAATAAAAAATGAAACAGTTAACGTAATTTATTGACATTTATGCAATCTGAAATAAATTAAAAAGTAAGTAAGGAAAAGTATTTTTTGAAATCCCTTATGCCTGTAAGACGCGTTCCATTACAGCACACTTTCTGTAATTCAATGATACATCAGGTCCCTCTTTCACTTCGCGCTCAAAATACGTTGTCACATTATTAATAATTTCGCAACTTTGACTATGCAAAACTTTACCTTTTTGCTGACTTTATTTTTCCCATATTTTCACTCATTTTATATGAACTCAGAACTGAACTGAGTCGACGAAAAAGTAAACAGCTTTGAATAATATATGACACTTCATTAGAAATTAAATCCGATAAATAGCAATATAGTAAACGGTAAAAATAAATACATGAGATAGAACAACAAAGGTGTATAATAACATTTGTGTAGAATAACACTTCACTTCAATAACTAACTAATTAATCACTTCCAACACACTATGGTTAGAACTCAACTACAGAATTGTCAAGTAGCACTACTCACGCACACCCCTCTCCTTATTAAATGGACTTTTCCATACAGACTACTCCCACCAGCTTAAGACTGGCCCAACACACTGTGACGTCGCTTTTTCCCTTTACAGAATATTTTCACTATACTTATGTTACTGTACAAACTAAAATGAATTGACTGTAAACATAATTTTTTATTGTTGTTAAAATGGGTTTTAAAAGAGGTTGGAAACGATTTTGGTATTAGTGCATATTTGTAGATCATGTAAATACAGTATTTGCATCTAAAAATTGGAAAAATTAGGTGGATATATTAATACCATTGTTTCCGAATTTGTGGGGGGGGTTTAAAGGTTTTCTTTAAACAGAGAGCTTTGTACAAATTGACTTAAATTTTTTTAATAAAATTGTACTATAATTTTTTCATGAAAAGTAAGTATAATTAACTGAACAGAGATTAAAAAAGTTATGAGATTTTTATTGTACTGTATATTCAATAATATTACTTTTATATTTAATTATTTATTTTTCTTTTTGCAGGACCACAAAGTAATAATAATAAACATACATTTTTTAGCAATTTGAAGCCTGACAATAGACTAGATAAAAAGTGTATGCTGTATAACTACATGTTTATTTAACAAATAACTATTTTTGTGAGCTGCATTTGTAAATTTAGTCAACATATGAATAATGCAATTAAATATGTTAAAACTTGTATTATTATATTTTTATTAATAATGGCTATGAAGTTCTGTAATATATGAGCATAATGAAGATTTAAAAATAATTCAGTGTTCACAGCCATGTCATTGACTTTGAATATTGAAAATTATCTTCGTTTTTTCAATGTATAGTTGTATTCATGACATATAACGTATCCAAGGCCTAACCTACAGCAGTCTGTAACCTTTAAAAAAAGTGTTATTGATATTTCTGTTACAGATGAACATAGTATTTTGAATTATTTTACTACTATATACATAATCATTAAATCAAAATTTATGTATTTGACTGATATTAAATGTTGTGTTTTAATATGTTTCTTTGAAGAATAAACATAAAAATAATTTTGATTTTAATTGATTGTTGGTTAGAAAATTATGAGAATCAGATTCATCAGTTAAATTGATTTCTAGAATCTATTATCATGATTACTTTAATATTTACCGGTTAAAATTGTGGCTTTTGTACACCGTTTTTTGATAAAATTCATTAAATTTGTAATTCATTCAAAACTAATGTAGCTCGACCTTGTTGGAATTAATCAAAACCAAAAAAAATTGACTTCTTTTTCACTAAAAATTCTGTAATATTACCTCTTAACGCATATCAGCCTTTACAAGACCATCTTCAGAGGTAAAATTAGACACTAAAATTAATCAACATTATCTGCATAAATGGTCTTTACTTTATCAGCTATCTAATCTATAAAAATAAATTATATAATACAGGGTGATTCATTTGAAAGTAAACCGCTGCATTTAACAGTGGCCTTTGGCACTCAATTGGATTCAAATAGTAAATGAATAAATAGAATTACTTAATACATAATTTTACATATTTATTTAAAATTTATATACAAATCTCAACTTCCTTTACAGCAGATGCTGATAGTGGCGTCCTTGAACGCTTACACATTTTTGCGCTCATTCAATGTTATTAATGCACACACGACGCAATACAGAAACGTTTATAGCTTGAATGGCTGCCACGATGTTATTCTTTAGCTCATGTATACTGCGGGGGTTTGTTTGGTAAACAGTTCCTTTTAAATAACCCCATAGAAAAAAATCGCACATACTCAAATCAGGTGAACGAGGAGGCCACAAATTTGTATTAACAACTCGCATGGGAAAAGCCTGATTGATATGAGATAGGGACTAGTGAGACGTGTGACATGTTGTACCATCTTGCTGGAAAAAATTGTACTCTATAATAATCAAATAATAATATAAATTGTACTATAAAGGCCAGTTGATCACATTATGATCAGTGCTGCCAATACAGCATATGAAAATTACTCGAGCGGGGAGCTACTTTTAAATGAATCACCCAGTATAATTAAGTCAAAGTAAGTGCACTTGTAAATCTAGTATAAACTGTCAAATATCAGATGTATTATTATCTTTGATAGCACTTAACACAACAATAATGCATTATTGACGATAATTGAACGAAGAGTTTATACTGGATTCATGTGTTTATTTATTTTGATTGAATAATATTTTATATTTTAAAAATAAAACGTTCTGTAGAATAGATATTTTTTGAAAACCCTAAAAAACTGTCATCTGTATATGTTTAATGTGGGATTGTTTTAGTGTCATATTTTTCCCTCAGAAGGTGGTCTCGTAGAGGTTATAACACTTTAGGGGTAATGTTACAAAATTATTTGTGAAAGGGAAGTAAATTTTTTGTTGTTTTTTTAAATTTGTTAGTGAAAAGTTATGTTTGATCATAAAACAACACCTAACCTAATATAATTAATGATTTATCATGAAGTTATGTCAGTAAAATACTGATAAATTGACAGATGTGTTTTAATTCACAAAATGGTGTATATCTACATAATAATTTCATTTTTCTGAAATCATCAAGGCAGTAAGATTATTTCATTAACTAAAGTATTATTTTTTATAAACCCTTATAATATATATGTTCATGTAAAATTAGGTTGAGATATTGACCAAAACATTTTTTTTGTTTTTGTGAATTAACATGTGTAATATATGAGGCTGTGAAAACTTTATGAAAAAGTAAATGAGCTTCATTATCTGTTTTTAGTATTTTTGAGACAAAATATTTATACAGTTGGACCTCTCTAATGTGAAATACTTCATAAATTAAATATTTACTTTATCTTTAAAAAAAATCCTCAATTTAAATTAAATTACCTACTTCCTTTATTATAAGAATTTTGAGTTTTATTGGTCATGTATATTGAAACTATTTTTGAGGTATTATTAATAAAGAATTAGAGTGTACAGATTCCAAGTCTACCAGAAGAAAACAAAAAAAAATTAAGACAAATTAACATAAAGGTGTATTGGTTTTCTTCTTTGGTGTATTATTTTCTACTTCGTTAAAATTTCCAGTAATTTATTTTTAATTTTATGTACCGTATTACTTAATTATGTATTTGTCTACTTTTGTGTACTAATACAGCTTATAATAAAAACATATCACAGTATTGGATAAAAAAATATTTGTAGCTAATCGTTCTTCAATCACATTGGTAGTCTTAATATTTTTGACCTTTGTAATATAGTGTTTTATAGAATAATATGAATATTTATTAAAACGTGTTATTTTGAATTATATTTTTGAGTTTCAATATTTTACCTTTGTAAATCGAAATCTCCCTAAATCAAAAAACAATATCGGTTCCTTCAGATTCAAATTAGAGAGATCTGACTGTAATAATACACAATTTTTATAAGTTTTAAGAGGTATACGAATATTTTTCTGTTGTGTAAATTTGAGATTATTGATTCATATTTATTTATGATTTTTTTTTATTACAATTTGGCCTAAGTACTGCAAGGTATGGTGCATTTATTTATTTAAATCAAATTCTGTTATGTAGATATTACATTATAAATCTGGCGTTTCAGTTTTTCATTTTACTGATTCTTATTAAATTATTCACTAATGCTTTGTTGCAGTACAAGTGTTGAGCGAAAATATTTCTTCTGAATTAGAGATGTGTTATGAATGAAACCACAACAGCAATTTTTATCAGTTTATTCAGTGTAGATGAAAACTGTTAGTTGTTTCAATACATATCCAGTTATGATGTGTATTATGTGGAATGTAAGGAGTTATAAAACTTGCGGTTTTATTTTTGAATACTGCATAATCTAGTGTAGTAGTTTTTATAATTCTTTTACATAACAGTGACATAAATTGAAATTTGACATCGATGTATTCTTTTCTTTAAGCTCTTAAAAATTAGAGCATTACTTAGTACAATCATGACTCTCAAGAGCTCTTGTATGTTTTAAAAGGGATTTAATTAAATATAAAAAGCAATTAATTTGTAGCATTTTTATTATCTATTGTTAATTATATAGTTTGTCCATCTGTCCAATATTTATAAGATTTAGTACAGTAGAGTGATGTAATCAGAACTATTGATTCTATATATTTATATATAATATGTAAGCATATTGTTAACTGACAGTTTGCATATTCGGAAGCTATTTTTAAGAACTCGTTAGTCATAAAACTGTCACTAATAGAATGTTGCTTGATAGTTGCTCTTTAATAGAGTTCTGTAACAGTTTGATAATGGTCAGTTAATATTGCATAGGCTAAAATAGGAAGGGGTATAGTTCTGACCATCAATTTGTTACGATTACTAAAACTTGGTGACAAGAAAGTGGTTTCTGATTTACAAAATTAAACATTAAAACTTCATTAACACGTTCTATGCGGCCCGGTAGATGCAAGGTCATTCGCCTTAATGTAGCAATACTTCAATGATAAACTGGCTCGATGTTATTATATTCGTATTCAAAAATTTAATTATTTACTTTATTATATTTGTCATACTTAATATTTATTACAATTAATTTTAAGTAATTGTGTAACGCACGTAATGTCATAAAATAATTTTTAATAACATTACTATGACTAGAAAATGTAGAAAAAGAAGAAATAATATAGTAATATGTGTAGCCTAAATAATCAATAATATATAAAAATATTTCATTTGAAACTAATAATTTATAAGTTACAAATAAAATTGCACGGAAAACTACAAACTGAGTTGTAAATATATCAGTTTTTAAAATTCCGTTAAAAAAATCCATGACATCAGTTCAAAAACTGATCCCATACTGGCATAGAATGAATTTTTTTTTTCTAGGACTGTCCAATAATAGAAATACTATTCACTCTGCCTGAACGTAGAAAGTAGATATAATAAAACATATAGCGGCCGCAAGTCACCTGGTAGTGTTCCTATAAATCGCATAAATGCAACTGCTGCACTGAACGTGTTAAAATAGAAAAAACAAATTTATAAACTTTCATATTTTGTTTACACATGTTATATGGATAATATTTGACATTACAGCATTTTAGTCATTATGTTAATGTATCTAATATAAAGAGTTTTTATTACTCTTGTTATATCTGTTTATTGTACGTTAATTATTCTACACTCAGATCCTGCAATATTATATACCAATATTGACTCACTTTTTAATTTTCAACTTGAAAAATATATTATAAAAACCAGTTGACTACAGGCTTTTTTTTGAAAAACGGGTAGTTATCACGTTAAAAAGGGTGCCGCATTTAAGATTTAGAGCGGACGTCAAATAAGCTTGCCGGTGTAGCTGCGCGAACAGTTCGAATTCAGTCGGTAGATTTCGTGTTTAATACTGAACTGCCTATTAAATTACTGGTGATGAATGATGCAAATTATGATCTATTAGCGACATTAAAAACATTCAATTGTAAACATTGTATACAACAATTAACGCGTACCACTTACCACACATTACATACTAATGTTTTCTGGTTAGCTGATGTATAATGTTGCGAGAGCGACATGACACTGAGCGTGCCATTACCAAAATAAACTTGCACACTCAAGAAAACCGGCAGGCTTATTTGGCGTCCGCTCTATAAGGTCGCAACACACAATTTTTAATTTAATTGATTTTTTATTAGTAAGTTATACTTGTCTAACCACTCAACTGGTTTTGGTTTTTTTATTATTTCTGAAAAACGCTTACATTCAACCATCAATTTTATAAATTCTACAATAGTTCAATGGCGGATTTAGTCGCAAGGGGAGCACAGGGGTCATGACCCCTTCTAATTTTTTATTTATTTTAATAGTTTTTGTATCTTTATAAATGAACATGGCTACAAGGTCCTAAACATAACAGAACTTTGGTTGTTTGGATCGCATTATGCTATCATTACACATATTTAATTGTTTTGTAAGTATTGATATTTGACGTTAAATTTTATTTGTGCTACTACATATTTCAGCTACAATTTCTATGTGTTTCTAAAACCGTATACTGATTTGTGTTTGTGTAAAGATGTACTTATTGTCTCAACAGTTTATTTTACACAAATAAATTAACGTGTAGTATATAATTCTTTTCTTCTTATTTATTATAACGTATTCTGTAAACCCCTAACATAACATGTATGTAAGTAAGTGCTTAAATTACTGTAAACCTTTACCAATAGATTATTTTCTTTGTTGTATGAGGAATTATGACATAAAATTCTTTTAAATTTCAAGTTGGCAATATTAATCTATTCCCCATTGTGGAATTTCTTGAATGTCTAAAAAAAATTTTTATTGTAACCAATTGAAAATTTAAGGCTCAGAAATGCACAAAAACGTGTTTTTAAGATGTGTGTTGTAAAATTGTTTTCCCATGGGAGGACCCCCCCCCCAGTAGTAGCCCCTCCCCAAACTTGCTGCTAAATCTACGCCACTGCAGTAGTTGTTAAACAAAATGTTATTTTTCAAAAGTTGACCTTTTATAACCTGTTGAATCTATGGAAATGTAAAACTTTTTAAAATAATTTTTGAAGTTAAGATTTTTTTTGGTTTTGATAACTTTCTACTGTACTTTTAATATTTGTTTGTGGGTATATCATTTTACAGTAAGTTTCTACTAAACTGGATTTTTAAAAAAATTTGGAACAAGAAGATGTATTTGGGCCTGATGTAAAACAAAATTGAGCTTGTGAGCTTGATTTCCTATGTGTTTTCATGCTGTACTGTGTTAACACTATAAAATTGTTATTGTTATTTTAAATTGCTTACGATCCCTGTGATATTTATATTTTAAAATGTACAGTTTTTTAATGTTGAAATTATTATTTATGTTAGTATTAAGTGTTGGTTTTTATAGTATTTATTTATTTTGTTAAATTGAGTAAATTATTGTTTTACGAAAGATTTTGAAGTTTCTGTGCATCAGTTTCAGCATAATACTTTCTTTTCTTAACATCAGGCCCAAACTTTAAAGATATACTTTGGTAAGTGAATTTGTATTCACAAATATATAAAATGTTTGCACTACAGGAGTCCCACAGTAGTAAAATAATGAACGTATATTAAGGGAACAATTATTCAAAGGTCCAAGTTATAAGACTAAATCTTGTTATGAGAAAAATATTACTTTTTAAACACCCTGTTCTAACTGTTCTCTCACATTTATTTTCCTGGATAATAGTGGGCTTATCGCCCTTCATTTTAAAAGTAGATTACAGTAATCCCAACTGTTTCTATTAAAGTTGTAGTTGATAACATAATTTGATCTGTTTGTTCCAAATTATATACCAATATAAAAGTATACGAATTTAAAGAACTAACGTTTTTTTAATTTTGGCGGAAGGGAAATAGAGTCTGTTTGTCTTTTAATTATTTTCCCAATAAGTGAGTTAAAGGGCATCATGTAATTTTAATATAGGTGAAACACAAAACCAGGAGTGCTATGGAATGGAACTTTCTCCTGGCTAGTAGGGTGAAGTCCGGTAAAGCGTTGGTTCTCTTATCTCAAGCGCTAGAAGTATATGATCTGATAATTTATTCATAGAGCTCATTAACTGGCTGAATAATATTTTGAAATTATTTCATTCAAGTTAAATTTATTTGTTATTCTTCATTAACATCGGTATAGTACGATCAGGTACAGAGTTATCTTCTTCGCTAAAAACAGTATAAAAAACCGCAATAAAATATACATAATGAAACCTAAAAAAATCAAAATACTCTAAAAAAAATTCTTATCCATAAATTTTCTGTATTGACCTGTACAATTTGAAAATAAACGTTAAAAATTATTCTGTGCCTTTGTACAAGATTTTTTATTACACAGATATAAAAATTAATTTAAATATTTATACCTAAATTGATAACGTAATGATAACATTTTTTCAATTATCTTGATTAATAAAACAAGCTCTGTAAATGTATTCTTAGTACGAATAAATAATACATTTGTATCTTTAAAATAGTTTGAAGTTTCTTTTATCCATTTTTATGAATTGTTAGATAATTTGTAATCTTTCAAAACCCATGCACTATGGTAAATTCATAATAAGTTTTTGTTAATTATAAAAACCTAACTCAAGTCACCAGGAAACTTCAAATTCTTTGAATATTTCTCAGTGATTTAAATTTAAAGCTTTTTTATGGAAATTTTTTTCTTATGTTATAAGGCATTCTAATGGTAGGTTCAAAAATATAATTACATGCATTTTTTTTCTAAAATTGTATAAAATACAGTAGCTACATATTTTTAAAATATTACTTTAAGATGTGTTTGTATAATATAATGACATGTTAACTGCCTGTTCTTAAAATTTTATTGTACACTAACCATAAATTAATGATAAAATTAATATTAACATTTTAAAAGAAATCCCATTTCTCTTTTTAAATCCCTTTGTTATGAAGTGTTAAAAATAATTAGGTTTAGTTAGTAAGGTGATTTACACACAATTTGCTTATCTAGTGTATCATTTTAAGAAAAATGCAAAGTTATTTTGTTAAAAATGAACTTTATTTTTCTGTCAATTTAATTTTGTATAGAAAATTGCATTTTCACTTAAAATGTATTTCTGAGCAAAAGATGATTGTGTGTGCTTCGTCCTTGGCGAGTTATTGATTTTTAGGATATTTATTAAATCGTTTTATAGATATGCTCATTAATTAATAAGATTTGTTAAAGCAGTTATTTTTATTAGGGATTAGGGATATGTGGGGCTCCCACACTCTCCTACACCCGTAGTTTCCTCCCACTGAGCGGTGTGCAACCACGTATGGAAGTTTGTCAGAAAGTAGAGTAGCAAACAGCCTTAATAATATACAAATTTAAATCTTTTATTGTATTTTATCAGTATGGATAAGAAATTTCAAAGATAAATAATTTTTTTTTGTTTTTAGCAAAAAATTTTCCATTAACACTTTTACTGTTATTTATTCTCAATCTGTTCTTGTATTGGTGAACATTTTTATCATATTTTTAAGAAAATTATGAACTTGTTAAAGTAAAATGAATATCTTAAATATTGTTGGTAAGGATCTTTACTAATAACTTATGATTTTATAAAAAATATGAATAATAAAATGCCCTAATTAATTACAGTATTTGTCACAGAAATTAAATGGTAGTACTGAAATTTATAATAAAATCACCAATTATTATTTGTAGTCACTGGAAATAGCAAATTAAAACATATTTTTCTGAGAATACAGTTGACTCAGGTTTTAGTGAACCTTTGGGGCTACTGTATTTGGTGTACTATTTTTCTAACAAAAATGCTATCGCGTAACATCAATTTCAAATTATTGTTTAAAAATAGAAAATATTTAATAATAAAGCGCAAATTAGATTTAATAAAAAATATTGTTTTTTAAATGACCATTTCTGTATGAATTAAACCACCAAATATCAGTACACCTGTATACACAGAATGTATTGTACCAAATAATGCCACCTCTCACCAGGGCCGTTGAATAAGAAAAGGGCTGTCTCATGGCGCTCAAAAAAGTTGTACCAACAGCTGTTCGGCTGTGACATCACTACGCTGTCTACACTATGGTTACATACATACTTTCTTGGCTACTCATCTTAAAATATCCCTTATGAATTAAAAATAAATGTCTATACTTTGTTATTAATAGTAATGCATAAATAATACGAAATTCTAAAAACAATATGTGACAAAAACATTTTGGGTTGCGTAAAATACTTAGTCTTATTCTAAAGATGAATATGATCTACAAAGAGATTGTAAATAAAATAAATAAATAGGATTAAAATAAAAATCTTACATAAGAAATGCAAATTAACACTAACTACAATATTGTTTTTGTGGAACGTATCCATTTCTTAGCTTTGTTTATACAGTTTCTGTCATTTTATTTGTTCTCATTTAATCACCTGATCCTAAAAAAATGTCCTTGATCTAGTGTAGGCGCTAATAGCTTGTGGGCACAGATTTGGAAATTTTTCCATAAGTCTTGTTCGGAGTTTTTTAATGACTCCTCGTCGGACACTGTTCATATCATTTTCGCCATGGAGTGATGCAAAAACAATTTCAAACTCATCCACTATTTCTTTTCCAAGATTTACTTGGCACAGTCAAACCTCTGTGGAAAAGAGCTTTAATGTATTTGTCACTGTTACTTGAAGGGACTTTTTTCGAGTAGGCGCTTAGTGTTGGATCCTTGTTTGTATTTTGTACAATATGCACCCTACAACATAAGAGAGGGCTATCAGGTAGGCAGTCCAACAGGACATCACTTACATAACCTAGGACCCACCCTATGGCCAAGTCTATTTCTTTAAATTTTAAAAATTCTACAACATTGGTCAATCAATAGTTATTAATACATTTTTCACGCTGAATAAAACGATAGTGTGCTCGTGCCGAACAATTGAGCGGTACCGAGACAGCAAGGGTTCAGAATGTTGGTAATAAATCAAAATTTAAGTAACGTACGTATTTAAAATTTTGTATTCGCGGTAAAAATATAATTCGCTATGTTTTGTTAAAATTTCAAACTTGTCGGTCAAATACTTCTTGAGTTATACGCCTCTAAATACATGAAAGTCTTTGCGATAGCAAAAAAAGAAACCAGGTCTTTTTGTCTTCCAATCTTGATGTGGCAATTTTCAAACAATATTAAAAATATATTACTATTATAGGTCAATGCAGAATAAAATGAGCTAAATATTGGTGTAAACTATGTTGAAATCCGATTCATCGTTTTGAAGTTGCAAGCGTTCAAACTCGGGTGTTTATAATTATGAAACCGATAGTAACAATTGAGTTATCAGAGTGGTGACTTCATGGCATTGGCTCCCCCCTGCCACCAGCAAGTACCGAAGCGGCAGTGTAAACATAATAGTAATGAGATAGCCTTTCTTTATTCAACGACCCTGCCCTCTCACTCTCCATTGTTATAGGTTACAAAAATACAACAGAAAATCCGGTAATGAACTTCGTACTTTTGTTTTTATTTATCTATAAATAATTATATGTTTACGATGAAATGTTGTTTTTACCTGGTATTCACAACAGTGATAAGGGTTGTATTCAAATCATCAAATAACATAAATTTCAAATGATTGTTTAATAATAAGGCGCAAATAATAAAAACTAAAAACCGATAAATTATAATATTACTCATAAATTATTTATACTTAGTAAATCGTGACCCACCGGGTTGGTCTAGAGGTAAAGTCGTCGCCAATCAGCTGTTTAACAGCTGATTTTCGGAGACGAAGGTTCCTGGTTCAAATCCTAGTTTAGGTAGTTACTTTTATACGGATTTGAGTGCTAGACAGTAGTTACCGGTGTACTTTGATGGTTGGGGTTCAATTAACAATACTCTCAGGAATGGTCGGCCTGAGTCTGTACAAGACTACACCTCATTTACACGTCATACATATCATCCTCATCTCCTTGGGTCATGGGGTTGCTTATTGTTCTGAATTGAACAGATTGCAACGTACACACATTAGAGATTAAAAGAAAAAGTAAATAGTTTTTATTTTTTATTTATATTCTACTTTATCAGAAGTAATTTCAAACTGTCTTTTATGTACATGGGTTAAGAATTAAGGATTCTGTTCATTATAACTGGAGTCAATGTATGTTGTTTTCTTTAAAAAAAAAATCATAAACTTGATCAATTTTACAGTATATTACACTATCATTGTCAAATTATTCACTATTAATCAATAACCTTAGTTAGCATTTCTCATTTGTATAGCAAACCAACTTTTAGCAGCGAAAGTGTTAAATATTGTTATCATGAACTTTACCAAATTATAATTATTTTGATAAATATCCTAGAAATGAAGTTTAACAAAATATTTAGTTAATTTCCATAATTTACCAAATTTATTTATTGTTTTCATTGTGTTTTAATAATAATAATTATTATTTACTCCACAATATTGTAGTGTTTATATTATTTATAATTTATTAGTAACATTATTTTTGATTATTGTTATAATATTTTCTAATTATTTTTATTATTATTAATTAATTATTATATATTTAAGATCATTCAACCGTTTCATTGTAAAGTGGCTGGTGCGAACTGTAGCTGTTATGAATTATTATTTTATTATTATTATTGCTGTATTATTAAGGAATTGTTTGTTATTATGTAAAAATAGGCCCTACGATTATTAAATTTGTAACCTGTGTAAAATAACATTGAAAAATATATGCATACTTTCTGTGCCTGTTCATTCATTTTTAATTATTTTTTTAATGTAGTAAAATGTCCATTAATAATTATAATAGAATGGTCTAATTATATTACATTTATATATAACATAGTATAAAGCTGTTAAATTTTTCTAAAAATTTGATTTTTTTTTAAAAGTTATGTTTGATTTATGAGGAAGATTATAATGAACCATAACTTTACCATAATTATCTGAAATGATTAGGATCAGGATGTCTCATTTTTTGTACATTGTAGAGTTAAGTCAATTTCTATGTTATTTAAATATCCAGCTGTCAAATTAAAGTTTACATTAGATTTTCAGTTTTGATTTGACACTTACATTAACATCAGTATTGTCCGTACATGTGCAACGTTTCTAAGTTAGATTGGTTTTGTTAAGTATATAATTTTGTTGCTACCAGTTACACCAGTACATGGAACATTAACCAGAATTTTTACAGTAAGCACTTTAACTCATCGCTATTGTGTATGTAAATTATCTGCAGGTAGTAGTGAGGTAATGAACCCTTGAATTTGAAATACAAACAGTAAGAGTGTATTTTTTTTATATAAAATAAACTGACAAATTCTAAAGGGGTTGTAGATAAAAATACATAACATTTAAGGGATTTAACCATAATACTTACTGAAAATAAAGTACGGTAAAAATAGCATGTTTTTTTCTTTACGCAGCATCTTTTATCCCACTCAGAGATTCTTGTATATTAAATTTTGGTGTATGATGATATTTAGGTCAAAGTTATGTCCGACCAATCTCAAAGGAATTGTCTGGTGTTGAAATAATTTCCTTAATTTAAAACATTAATTTTACGATATCTTATGAACATACCAATAAACCAAGACAAAAATTAATTCAGGCAGCAAAAAATCAGAAAAATATTCTGATTTCCTATTTCTGCTTTCTTTGATTGATATTATTGTTTTTAATATCTTTCACTAGCATTCCCCGTCACTACTTCACACGCGAAAAATAGTGTAATCAATTTTTTTAAGTAAATGTAACAGAAATTGTGTAGCTGCTAGATCAAATGTGTACTCCAACGTACATATTCACACACCAACACATACAACATTTGATAAATTCCCCCGGGTACGTCTCTCACTATTCTACCCTTTCAAATACATAATGTAAGTACTGCACTTCAACAATAAGTATACTCACACATATATAACATAACACAATTACCCCCGCATATGTCTCGTCATCAATCAAACCCTTTCATCAGCTTCAACAACAATACCTACTCACATGTACACACACAATTACATATTTATAAAAATCTTCATTAGTACCCTTAAGGTTATCATTTTTAAAATTTTAAAATTAAATTTTTGCTGTGACTATAAATATGATAATGCTATCAAAATTTCATGAAAATATGTTCAATAGTTTTGGAAATTAGCATTGGACTGTAAAATTAGGGTTGCTTAAAATTTAAACAATTCTCTACAAAAACTGCACCACCGTGATTCAATTTTAACATGTCTGAGTAGATCAACAACTCAAAATTTTATTTTATTTTATTTCCAAAAAATGTGTACCAAAAATATGTTTATTTAATTATCATAAAGAAATCCAGTTGTTTCAATTAACACTAATGTAAGCAAACTTTTTATCCAGATTTATGAAAAATATTTTCATTTATTTAATTTTTAAATGGATCCAGATTTGTTTCCATTCATAATTTTAGTATCGTCTGTAGCTGACTTTACGAAATCCATAATATAAATATTATATTTCATGTGGTATGATCACTTGGCATATAATAAAAATATTGTTTATTTGTGTTAATTCTAAGTATATAATATTTAAATTAAATAATTAGGCCTATTTTGGTAGTTATTAGTAGTAAATTTTGTTTTTGCTAATTATTTCAGATAATTAAAAGGTTATTTTCATTTTATTAATTGGTTTGACATTTTGAAATTTTTAATTTACACAGGTACATTTTTTCTTTAGTATATTATTATATTTATTATTTATGAATAAGATACTGTTATGTTTTTGTCATTATTATTATATTGTTTTAATTATTATTATTATTACTATTATGTAAAATTAAAACACATCTGAAAAGAACCATGTTATGTAATTAACATGAAAAATTGTAAAAAAATTAAAAAAACATGTACATAGTTATGAATAAATGTTGAGACTGACAAAGACAATAAGTGTAGTTTTTTATTTTTTTAATATTAAATTTTATTTCAGTTTTTTGTTTATTAATACAGTAATCCCTTACTATTCTGATAACTTAATGCAAAATAGCAACACCAAACATGGGAGAGGAGGGCTGTGGTCATCAAATAGGAAAAAATAAAATTATTTCAATGGTAAATTGTGACATACACGCATAATGTTTCCTGCTTGGAAAATTTTATTTTATGCTTTTCTGTTTTCATTTTTTATGTTATAAGTTAACTTGTTTTCATTAAAAAACCTTGCCACTCTATCTTCACTTTTAAGCTGATCAAGAAGTTCAACATTTTAAATTAAATGCTTGACTTGTTTTAGCCTTTTTTTTTAAGGAGAGATGACGTAGAAAATTAAATCAGCTTTTTGTATGTAACCTTAGACAAGTAAAAAAAATTTCTCTTAAGAAAATCAACAGGTACATCATATGAGAAACAACATGAAAACCACAAGACAAACTTGTAAGCCTTTAGATAGTAGCCTAGACATCTCAGTACAGTCAATACTTGATGAAACGTACTAATTAAGGGATACCAATGTCCATTAAATTGAAAGTCAATCAGTTATAACAAAATCTGTCATGTATGTTTCTATAATGTGTTAATGTGTAAATATTGTATTATTAAATCCATTATTAATTGGCTGCATTGGCGTATATGGTAACACGCTCGCCTCTCATCATACGGTCGTGGGATCGAATCCCACTCAGGCACGGCATATTTTCATACGTTACAAAAAAATAATCAATTCATCCTCCATTGTACACCAATGTCGTCGCTAATGACTGTTGCAGTTGACGCGACGTTAAATAAATAAATTTAAAAAAAACAAAATTGGATTCTAGTAGCCTTATTCTTATCATAACTTTAAAAAACCTGTACCTTTAAGGAAGAATTTATTTTACAGTTAGAGCTGCAAAGCGTTGTACAATAAAACAATATAATTATCATGCATGTATAATTAGTTACAAATATCAGAAACTGTTATAATTTAGTAATTTTTTTTCACAAAAATTAACGTTCCTTACATTTTTGTAATTTTCAAACCGTTTTATTTATTGAGGAGGACAGTCCGTTAAATCAAGCATTGGCTGTATTGTAAAGACAATTGCAACCCTTACAGATTTCTATTGAGATATGCCACTGACCTCAATGTGGACGAGCTCAACTGCATTCATGTAGGAGTGTGGTCATATCAACTTGAAAATAATGTAACACCCTTGTACCCACTCAGTGTTATTGCATTTTATTGTTTAATAACAATACTTATATATTAAATCCAATATTATATTTACTTTGTACACCTTAATGAGTATTGTGTTGATTAAAAACTGGGGAAATTATGTTAAATTTTATATTTTTTTAAATTTTGGCTGCCAGAAAATCAATTGTGAACGGTAAGGGATTACTGTACGTAGACTGTGTAAAATCTTGTATCTAAATACATTTGTGTATTTACTCTCCATCGTGTATCTCTGTTGAGTTAATTTCTTATTAATACATTTAAATATATTTTCTGTTTCAATTTTTATCAACAGGGTGATTCCAAATTTTGAACTGATAAATTATGTACGTATGTATAAATGGAGCATCTATATATGGAAAGTTAACTTTAGTTTATTGCATATCAACATTGTGTAAAAATCTGAAATTCTGCTTTATTAACATGATGATAATGGTGTAAATTATGTATGTTATAAAAATAAATTTTTATTTAAAAAAAAATAATGCAGTATATAATTTAAGTTGAATTTTTCTCGATCGGTTTCGTGTGAAGTCAGTTATGTAGTGTGATTTTATTTCTACATTTCTATAAAATTTTAAAACTTATTAACCTTCTAATCATTAAAAAGGTAGGGTCAAAAAGTTCCAGGAATTTGTTAATAAAAATTTATCGAAAGTAAGGATAAAATTTTTACCTTATTTTCCTTCAAAATACTCTTCCTGCATTTACACACTTATTTCACCATTCATACAATTGTTGGAAACACTCCAGAAAGCCGTTTTTCAAAAGTTTTATTAGCTGCTTCTTCCCATTTTCCATAACCTCTTAACGAATCAGCAAAACTATGACCTTTCATTGTCATTTTCAGCCACGGAAAATGGTAAAAGTCCGGTGGTGCAAGATCAGGAAAAGATGAAGGGTGTTCCAGAGTGGTGACATCGTTATTGCCAAGGTATGTTTGACCATAAGGGATTGATATGACGGGGCATTGTCATGTAACAAAAACCAATCATTCCTTGCCCATTTTTGGGTCGAATTTCATCTCATAACTATTTTTAGGATGCCGGCCGCATTGGCGCAGTTGGTAACGTGCTCGCCTCTCATCGTGCGGTCTTGGGTTCGAATCCCATTCAGGCACGGCATCTTTTCATACGTTACACACAATCATTTCATCTTTCACCGTCTGCATTAGCAGTAATTGCAGAACAGTCGGACGTTAAACCAAAAAAAAAAAAAAAAAAATTTTTAAGATCTCTGTGTACAATTCTTTGTTGATGTTTTCCCTTCAGGAATAAATTCATAATGAATTAAGCCTGTTCGCACGCACAAGTTGTTGTACGCGCCTAACATTCTCGTCTGTGGTAGAAGTGGAAGGCCCCACCCACTCTGAATGTTATTTTCAACTGTTGTGTGACCATCACAGAAATGCTTGTGCCACTTTTAAACTGCCATTTTCTTCACCGCATCACTTCTGTATGCTTTCTTCACCATTTCAAGAGTCTCCAAGGGTAATTTTTCTAGCAACACACATAATTTAATATTGGCGTGTTGCTCTGATGATGACTTTCACGATCTGACGAAAGATCAAAAACTACGTTTAAAATATACGCCGCACAGGAAACCAACTAACTCCAACTACGTGCTGAACAGCACAGCACCTTCCATAGTAGTAATACCTCCCAAATCAAAATTTTCCTTCCAGCAAATAAATGCTTGACTGTGTATGCGACTATTCGGGAACTTTTAGACCCTACCTTGTATATTTGTTGGCAGAGGCTTTATTTGTTCTGTTGCAGAACTTAAAAAATTTCATTCTATAGATTTTTAGTTATTACTGAAATAGCTGCTGTTTTGCAGCACTAGGCCATTTACTGTAATCTCAAGTACCATTTGTTTCTATTGAACACATTTGAATCCCATAGATCCTTTCTGGTTTACCTTGCTTCCTTGTATAGGTGGAACCCATAGATAAATCTTTTGTGGCAATCTGTTCTAGATTCTTTGCAGATGAGTTGTTTTTCTTCAAGTTTGTCAGTCAACAAAAATTTGTTGTCTACTTTTTTTAAATTCCTTCATTTATAATAATAATTCTATTTAGCACAGTTATTCCGACAACTCCAGAACTCATTTCTATAAATGTTATTCTGCTTTTAAATCTTGGTTTGAAAATCTAAAGCCAAGAGCCATAAGTGGAGGCAAAAAAACTATAAAAGGATTAGTTTTCTGAAAAGATATCCTTTATTAGCCAAATTGTTACATATTTCTTTTGGATTAATCCCTACATCTCACCCTCTTAAATTTATTGACATCTGATGGGTTTTTCATAAAATTGTAGAAAGGGGTAAAATACTAAAAAACTAGTCAGCAAGTTTTGGAAATTGAGTTCAATGTCTCATGTGTTCGATTAAGAATCACACCTTTTGTATCAGATCTTTGAAATGCAATTAAATGTATATATTATATTGTTTTATACAGTTTAAATTCCTCCCAAAAACATTAATGATCTGGGTTTGTTTCGTAGCCAGATAACTGTAACAAATAAAAACCATTATTGTAGCCATTCTATAATTTGCAGTAGGCCTATTATTCACTAATGTACAAGTCGATTCGACGTAATAAACAAATAAATTAAAAAATAATTTGTTTAATTTATCTTATCAAAAAAGGCAGATAAAATTAAAACAGTGGTTTTATTCTTAGTTTAAGTGAAAATAACATCGAAGAGATTGATTTTCCCTTTATTGGGCATCATGGCCTAAATTAAATCAATCTAGAAGATTTTTTGGACCCAGCTATTTAAACACTGTTCGATACGTAAAATTACAATGGTAAGCAATATATGTTGTCTCAAATTTAATTGTGGAATTAATTTCAAGAAGTATTTAAGGGGAGCAGACTGATTTTAATAAAAAAATATTGATTTTTTAATTTTACCACATATACTGATAGGTCCTTTTCTCCTATTTAAATTTATATATAACACAACATTGGTAGCTTTTTTTGTTGAGAAAAAATTATGTTTTTATGTTGGTGGGGTAGGTAGTGTGTATTTCAATATTTTTTCACGTTTTTCATTCTTGTAAATTGGGATTAATATAATCTCATGTTACTGCTCTAACATTATAAAGATCCCATTCACATAAAATCAATAATTTTTAGAATGCGTAGGAATCAGCTGTAACGCAAGATAAATATTGGTGTGTTTTTGTTTGGAAGTTAATGCCAATTGGCAATAGGTGTTTCTGTTGCGGTATTATGCTTTTACTATAACCGAATTTTCTGCATATTGTATTTTTTGACTAAGTACTCTTATTTTAGGAACCATCCCACTTAGGAGTGTGAAATTTCGGACACTACATTTTAGCACTGTGGTGTTTATTTACTCCAAAGTTATTTCAAAAATTTTAGAGTTTTTATTTTTTGGTGTATTTTTCATGAAAAAAAATGTAGGCTATATTTGAACATTTTTTGAGAACAAAAATAATTTTTAGATTGGATAAAGATAAATGTAAAAGCTTTGGTACAAATTTGTAAAACAGTACTGTAGATAGGTGTGCCAAACCTCAGCTTTGTAGCTTTGACGGTTCCTACAAAAACTCTACCCAAGTTAGTATTGCAGGTATAGGGATAATGAAAATGGTCTGCCCTCCTTAATGTATTTCAGTTAAAATTAATATAAAAAACAATACAATTGTAAAAAAAATAAGTATTTAAGAAGACGTAAAATTAAAATACACTAGTTAAATAAATTCACTAAACACATTCTTTGTTACATGATGTTATATATCCATAAAACAAACATCTTCATGGATGTACACACCTGTCAATACAGGTGTTTATAAGTTTATGCTACGCAAATTGAAGGAAATAGACAAAAAAATATGTAATTTTAGAGAAGGAAGAATAAGAGATACAGTCTTAAAATAAGTAAAACTGTTAGAAAATGTAATTAATAGATAAGGCTGTCTCCATAAAGCCAGGTATCCTTACATTTAATTCTCGTTACGGTCCAAAGAAAATTTTACTCAAATTTGGTTTAACCTTCACAGTCTCTATGACCTAGCAGTTGATGCAATATCAGATAAATAAATGAAACAATTTTGTAATCGAAGTATAGAGACTTCAGTCATAAGAATACCTTTTGCGTATGGATGGGCTGTGAGGAAGGAAAGAGAAAATCTGACAGTGCTGCCAACCTCAACTGTGAGAAACTTCATTTCACTCCCATGCAGTTACTACATACATTTTGTAAACTGTGGTTTATTGTCAAGAAAATGTTTTCTTCATAAACCTAAAGAAAAAATTTGACTTGCAACACTGCCTGTAGCTTAATTACATGACTGAAATTTTTATTTTACTGTAATTACCATTTACCTTATTCTGTTGGAATAAAGTCTTCTATACTTTTTCTACATCTTTACCGACATATCTGTTTACGGTAACAAGCAGTTATATTTTTTCAGTTAACCTACAAAAGGTTCCGTAATACTCTATGTGCTGTGGGTATAGTGACCATTGTTGTGTTGGCTGAACTGATACCACAGCAGTCGCGCTTGGGCACTAATGCTTTTTCCTCTTTACTCCTCATTAAAACCAGTTTAAATTGAGGTAATAAACTCAGTTAACCTCATTAAAATGCCTTTAAATGAAAGGCATTTTCGTGACTTAAGTAACTATACTGTCTTGAACTGAGATGCCTATAAATTATAGTGACATTTCAAATTTGTGCGTACATTTATTAAAATTTCAAAGCAACATATAAAATCTGGAACTGAACGGTTTCATTAAAGTACAGATTCTCTTTGCTTGTAGCCTATAGCTGATATTGTAAATGTATCTGGATTATAGCCCATATGTTTGTATTGCTTTGCAGGATTACATAATCCGTAGGATAAGATGTACAGATACATTTTAATTAACATGTACATGTATTTGATTGTAAAAACAAATTTCGTTGTTGTAATTTTTGGTTTTTGATAAATAAGGAGAAGTTAGATTTATAAACTGTCTTTAAATTTGGAAAGAAGTTACTAGTAAAGAGTTCTTATGGCCAGCCCAGTCAGTCAGGGGGTAGAAAGTTATTATTTACTTGTCGGTGCTGGATGACTCAAGGCGTTTTACTGAGATCCTATAAGTGCTACAGTAAAGGTTGTCTTTAGTTACCTGTTGTCAATAATTTTTAAACAAATTGTGTAAGTATTAATTTGAACATCATAGTGTAAACATAAATTATAATTATTAATAAAATATTCAGATGATAAATTGCTTTATAAATAATAAAGTTGCATAAAAATCAATAATAAAAGTCACAACTTGTTTTTTTGGCGGGGTCCCTGGTTCGATTGCCAGTCAATTTGACATTTTTCATCTGTTTATCCCATCATACCTTTGTCCAAGTCAGGCTTATAAATGTAGGCATCGTCAGTAAAAAATAAATAAGTAAATAAACTTTTATTGTCACATCAATAATATATATTTTATAACATTTTGGAAATACTACGCTGTTCCACAGAACCCAAAATGTTGGCTGACCAGGTATTCGCTTGGAATTTTCAAGGGTAACTACGCAAAAACCTTGACCAGGACCGCCATATATTGTATAGTGAATCCAAATAAATTTCCAAATTTTTTACCCATAATTTTTCTCACTAAATGTTCACTTACACAAGTCATCTACACTATTTTTATAAATTAATTAACAATTTAAAAGTATTAGAAGAATTAAACAATGTATAAATAAATAAACAAGTGAGGTTATACTATACAGTTTATGCCTTTTGGTGCCAGTTTATTTTTCACAACTATCCTGTGCTGCCTTTTCAAGGCAGCAAATATTTTTGGCTCTTCTCAACATGTTAAGTATCATGGTCGGAAAATTGACTGTGTGGTGACCAGCTTATGGCCACACATGAACAAACTTCACAAGGGGGATCCTGTTCGTATTCACTTTTACACTTTATCTCAGGATGCATTAAAGTAAATATTTTAAAATTTTTAATTAATGACGTGCGTTAGGTTCTGCAGAATTGTAAGCTGTACAGAAAACTATTTCCTTAACTATAAGCTTTAAAATTCCTGTAATAGGCAGGTGGAGTGTTCAATTATTTGCTCTTGATCTTCTAGTTCCAGAGCTACAAAAAATAATTATGTTTCTTATCGCATGGTCAGTCAATTATATGACTGAAACATTTAAGAACCAAAGAGGCAGAAGTGTAAAGGACACTGGTTAAGTTACCTCCTCTAAGAGTAATGAATTTCATTATACAGCCAGACCCTGTGGTGAATGAAGTAAAGGTGTCATTTGCAGGGTGGAAAGTATAATCCATTCAAAAAAGCTTGGTATTAATTAAATGGAATAAAGAAGAGAGGGAAATTTGTAAAGTGCTCATGCGTCAGTGCTACCACATAAGAGATTTTTCTTTGTGTTAAATTTCCCTGTTAGTGAGTGAAAGCGTTTTGAAAGATAAAAATTAATAATGGAAAAGAAAAAATAATGATTTTTCCAATAACACATGGAAAATAGAAAGTAAATTTATTATTTTATTATTATTAATTAAATATTAATGTATTTATTAATCACATTTTGTGTATTGAATGGAACAATAACAAATGCCAGTAAAATAATTAATTTCATATGATTTTCAAAATTGCAAAACAAAGGTTTATGTTCAAATCCTAGTAAAGGTAGTTACTTTTATATGGATTTGAATGCTAGAGAGTGGTTACCAGTGTACTTTGTTGGTTGGGGTTCAATTAACCATACTCTCTCAGGAATGGTCGACCTGAGTCCGTACAAGACTACACCTCATTTACACATTATACAAATCATCCTCATCTCATTGGGTCATGGGGTTGCTTATTGTTCTCAATTGAACAGATTGCAATATACACACATTAGGGATTACAAAAAAAAGATTTATATTATTATATTTTGTAAGAATAATTAAAAGGGAACTTTTACTTTTGAAAAAAGATTTTTTTATTTTGAAAAGTTAACACTATTCAGAGACTTACTACCATGCTATTTTGAATGGACTGTAGATGCTTTTCAAAGGGCCAGGCATGCTGATAAGCATACTTTTTCACTCAGTGTGGAAGGCAATGGTAAACCACCTCACTCCTCATTTTATTTAGTAAAGCCTCTAGAGGTTCAAACCAGCCTTTCAGCTTTTAAACGACAATAAGCTTTAAAAAGCCTTGGTAATCTGTATCTGTTGAAAAAAGCTAAAAAATATATAATTGATGAAAAAATTGTATTGGATATATGAATCCTTTCTATGTGTTTTTGTAAATAAATGTATTTTTTGTAAACACTAACGCAAATTCTGTATTTGGTAAAAATTATTGGATGTCACTTATAATTGATGTAAGTAGTAATATGTAAAATAAAAGTAATAAATCAATCAGTAAATAACATAATAATATTTATATTCAGAATTTTCAGTTTTTATCTTTACGAATCTTATACTCCCGTTTTGGAGTCTCCTGGAGTTGATAAATGAAATAAAATATAAAAAGCAGCATTTTAATTATGTTTTTCTGGTGGAAATTTAGATTAGGGGAACTGTAAACAATTTGAGCTCTTTGAATAGTTTATATGAGGTGAAGTGGTTTGCTACCACAAATACACCCAAAAGTGTTCTTTTGAGTTTAATAACTAATTAACCTTTTATAGGACTTTGGTAAGAGTATACTTACCACAGGCAATAAGGTTGAGTTTATTTAAGAATAAGCTATGCATTTGGACCTTATTGGCATTTTGTAGTGTTACAGATTTTTTCTGGTAAGTAGGCTAACCAAATATTGAAATTAGCGCGCAGTGACCATTTGCTTCCTGAGTTGCATGAATGTGGTAAGGATTCATACCAGCGTATGATACCTTGCTGTTTTTCTGTTACTTTTGTACAGTGCTTAGAAAATTCAAATTTTGTACGGAAAAGCTAATATAAAGTGATGATAAATTATTATACACATTATCTAGTTATATAGTACTACAAATTGTTTTAATAAGCATTCTTACCACTAAACATTATGTGATTCCCATTTCAATAAACGTTCCTTAGTAAGTTTTTTTTTTTTTTTTTTTTTTTTGCGCCCTGGAGACTCCAGGAGGAGTATAGGACATGTCTTCAGATATAACACCTGAAATACATATAAGAATCACACAATGTATCACTACTATCAAGAAAGAAATTCTTGTACGCTATAAAAAGTTTCACTGATCAAGTAATTTTTCAGATTTTTTTTAAAGGAATTCAAATCCTCACAACACTTTAAAGATTGGGGTAATTTATTCATGAATTTTCTCCCTGCATAAGTAGGTTTTTGTTCAAACAATTTTGTGGAGTGATTAGCCACATGATAATTATTCCTGTTTCTCGTGTTGTGATTGTGAACATTGAAATTCTGCATAAATTTATTTTGCCTAACATACATAATCACCTCAAAAATGTAGAGGGAGGGAACTGTAAGCAATTTAAGCTCCTTAAATAGTGGCCTGCATGAGGTTAGCTGGTTAGCTCCCACCATACACCTAATAGCTTTCTTTTGAATTTTAAAAACCCTATTTATATTACCCATGCTAGAATTACCCCATACTAAAATACCATAACGGATATGAGACAGAATGAGGCCATGATAAGCTGCCATTAGTAATTTTTTATCATTTAATCTGGCGATTTGTTTTAGTGCAAATACCCCAGATGATATTTTACTACAAACTTGATTGATATAGAAGTCCCAAGACAAAGATCTATCTAGAGATACGCCTAGGAACTTCACTGTTTCCACATGCTCTAAACTATTATTATGAATAAATACATCCACTTCTCTACTTTCCAGGGCTTATAGTATATATATATAGGGCTTATAGCTTCCAGTATACTTACCAGGGCTTAACATAAAAAAAATATCTTACTGTTATGGCACTAGAAATACATTATTCAAGTCCCTGTAAAGCAAAATTTAATATTTTACAACATATATATTTTTCTCCGTAGTATAAAGAGTTAACACCCAGGTTGACCTGATTTTCTCGGTGAAAATCCAGGATACAGGACTTCAATTACCTCCTTAATTTTGTTCCTCCCCTCCACAACCTTTATTGCTAATATGAACACTGACTCAAGAACTAAAATTAGCAGGGAAAACAAATTGTTAACCGTCTAAAAAAACAATCTGATTACTCTTGACGTAAAAAAACTATTCTTTAGCAAATCACAATTAAATTTTTTTATATTATAGTTTTTGGCAGTATTTCTTAAATAGTTACAACAATGAAATAAGTGAATGTAACCCCTGTTAATTAATTGAATAGCTCAACAGAAAAACGTTGCAATTAACAAAATTTATAAAAGAGAGGTTTCAGTGGATTACGCTGTACAAATCCTCTATTTGATCATAATAGTGAATTCTAAAGGGTAAAATTGCAACTAAAGTCTCAAATTCTTGAAATAAAATTGGCATACAGTGAAAAATTGTTATACAGCTAAGAATCAGATGGTATCTTTCACTTTCTGTAAAAATTTGTTTTTGTTACTTGCAACGTTTTTACGTTGACACATTCAATTATTCATTATAATATAATTAATTCAATTTTTAGAAAAATTCTAAATGCAAAATTTAGAAAATTTTGCATGATCTTTTGGAATGCTGGGTATTTTTATTTATACTGTAATTTTAATTGTATGTGAACAAATTTAAATAGATTTTATTCCGTACTTTTTGTGCTTTAAAAGCACATTCTATGAATTTAATCTAGTAAATTAATAACAATAAGGCAGTTAACATGTTAAATTCACATAGTAACAATTTTATATATAGATATTAAACAATTTTAAAACCTAAATCCTTTTGTATGGCTATGATGTAACAATAATTGTAATACTGTACTGTTCATAAAATAACTACAATTATGAATGTTTTAACTGGTAATATTAAAATAATTATGTAAACTAGAAATTAATTTAATAAATGGATTATGAAATAAAATTTGTTAACAATTTTAATTTTATAATACAAAATATTTAAGGGACTACATTAAAAAAGCTAAGAATCAAAAATATTTTTAGAATAAAATTTCTTCATGGAAACAACTTTGAGGTTACATGCCTTGGATGTAAACATTCTTACAATGACAAAAAACAATTGATTTCTTTATTGAGGTTTATTAGGATTATATGAAAATTTTTTATAAAATATTAAGGTAATGTTTATGAAATAAAAATTTCAAGTAAGACGTACAATGAGTGTTGTCTCAGATTGTAGTGTAGTTGATTTATGTATGATTGAGGTTATGGTGGTAAAAACGTAATACATATTGGCCTAATAAAATAGATATTGCAAAAGTATTATGTCATAAATTTTAATATAATAATAATAGTAGTAATAATATTATTACATTTTATACTCTGTGAAAAAAAATTTGTATTGAATATCATTGAAGTATCTGTTAAGATAATAAATTATAAGAAAATAATGTTGCGTTTCTGCATTCACTTAAAACTGAATCTGTCATTTCAGAAAACCATAAGTCAAAAATCTAACTTTTATAAAAATTTAAAAAATGATTCATTATGTTTAAATTAAAAATTATAAATTGTTCAGAGGGCTGTCCCCTTTAATATAAAATATACTTTTGTCTTTTTAAATACAAGCCACTTATTTAAATGAATTGAAAATTTAGATGTAAGATGTTTCCAAAATAAATTGGAGTAAAATGTTAACTTCCGTTGTTTTCTGTAAAAATAAGTTATTAGACCAGAAGAAAACTGTGCTGTTCAATCGTATTCATTTATTTATTTCAGTAGTTTACATTATGATATAAAATAGCTTTCTACAATAATAAAATTTGAAATTCTTAACTTTAAGAAAGAAAAATGTTGATTTTCAGGGCTATTCACGTTCTTCAACGTTGTCATAAACAGTAGTTATACACCTTAAAAAGAGTTTTGCATTCCAATCTTTGTATGGCCTCTTCCATTAGAAAGTAGAGCTTAAGCTTCAAAAAACATCCACTTTCATTTTTTAATTAGAAGGAAATACTTTATATCCTTAAAGATAAGCCTTTTCTTAGTGTAGCATATTACTAAAGGAAAGCCAGACTTATGTGTTTTTTGTAGGGATGGTGTGTTTACATTCAGTTAGTTCTAAAATGCACTAAAGAAAAAAAATGTAAAATTTTGACTTATGGGCTTTCTGAAATTATTGATTCATTAACCTTAAATAATGTACAGATATGAGGGCAAATTTTAAATAAATTGTAATTTTGATTATTGCATTTCAGTAAAATTTATTGTAGGCTAACAGAAATTTGTTTGCAAATAAATTATGTACATTTAAAAATGCATTTTTTATTGTTTTAATTGCTGGATTCATATATTTTTGATTGTGAAAGTTGTTAAATAAATATTATTAAACGTTTTTATAAGTTAAGATATTAGTTATAATATACATAATTGAGGACAGGGATTTTTTTTATAAATTTCTGGGAATTTTTGTATGATTATAGATAGATTGGCAGAACTGGTTGTCTTAAAAATATTAAATTTGTTTTTTTAGCTTTTTTATCGTTATCGGGAACTGTACATTATTGACAACTACCCAATTTGATCGCTGCTTTTTGCTGTTTTTTTTTATGACGTGGATCAGACATGAGTTTGAACAGGGACCCCCAGTAGAGTTTGTTCATGGATGGCTGTCAACTGGTCACCATACAAAGTCGCTTGCCCAACCGGTGTTACTTAACAAATAATAGCGACTTTCTACCAGCTGACTGACTGGGCTGACCCGAAGGCCAAATTAAATTAACCCTTTAATGCATCGTGTAACTCAGGAGTAAAGCCTAGTTTACACGGGTCGAGTAGATTAGTAATTTAGTACTCGACTTGTTTGAACACGTCGTTTTAGTCGAGTAGAACGGTCGAGTGCACAGTTTAGTAGCTACCCCCACCACTACGCAAACGTAATTTACGAGCGAGACCCCGCCACCGTGGAGCCATAACAATGCACTAAATTTGCTTTCTACGTTACTCGTGCGGACAGTTAATAAATTACTCGACCTGTGTAAATAATACCAAAAATCAACACCAGAGTGCATATAAGGTCAGACAAAGTTTACCCCGGGTAAACTAGGCTTCACACAAACTTTGTCTGTCCTTATATGCACTCTGGTGTTGATTTTTGGTATTATTTTACGTAACTCATCTTTTACTATAAGCGCGTCAGCTCGTGATCCGTGTGAGGAATTTGTGTTACGGCATGCAGTGAAAGATTATACTATTCATAAAAAAAACATTTATCATAATGTTCTTGTCATTATAAAGTAACCTTTTGTTTTATTATTTCAATTTATTCTATAATATAGTAACTATTTTACTTTTCTTTCATTGTATTTATTAATATTTAGTAATTATTTACAGTTTGAGTCAGGCAGTCCTCAGGAATTAAAATATGAACGTAGCATAGAAAATAAGGAAATTAAAAAATATATATTTCATAACATTAATTTATAGGCCTAAATAATTAGTAGCAAATAATGATTATGATTTTTTTTACCTCAGTCAAGTGGTTAAGCCAATTCCGGGTCCTTTACGCGATTCTTCATCACAGTTTTTTATAACTGATGCAATAATATGTCGCACTTCCGAATGAATTACCGCTTTATTTTTCCGGGAAGACATATTAAAATAAAACAAAAGATATGAAAAATACACGTAGAAATTTACCTAACACAAAACAAATAACTTTTGGCACGTTAACGCACTTTAATTTCAAAATAAAAATCACTTTAGTGATAAAAAATCATGAATAATGATTAACACATCCGAGACGCATTACCTAGCACAAAATGTACAACTGTATATTGTGACACGTGTATCCGTTGTGAAAAGCAATAATACACGTAGGCCTATAATAAATAAATACATAGACATAATAATAATATTTACACGATGACTAAATGTTTTTGTACTGCACGATAAGACAAAAATATTAGTCACATTCTATTAGGCCACCCGCCCCACTTCCCCAGGCGACAGAGATCATCAGCTGGCGCGCGTATAGTACTTATGTATTCAAGCTACTAACCACGCTACTCGGTTAGAAAGGCGCGCTTTTATTAGTTTCTAACTTCACCAACAGTTTCGTGTTCGCGTATCACCACTTGTTAATTAGGCTCGGTGTTTTATGTATTTTAATTTAAGTAATAAGTGTTTATTTTTGTAAAAAATATAGTGTTATTAATTTGAGTTTCAAGAACGGGATTTGATAAGTTGAATGTAAGTAAAATACTTTTATAAATTTTATAATCATTTTTTTTCTATATGTAACTCATGGGTTACATCATGCATTCGTTTTCTCAGTTACTTCTTTCTCAGTTCAGTTTTGTTGAAATGTTATTGTAATTACAAGTGTACAGTAAATAAAATATATATTATTTTGTAATAATTTTGAATAAGTATAACCCGTATTCATATTTCTAAAATATGGAATAAAAGATCGATGGACAAAATGTTAGGGTTATCTCATTAACAACACAGCCAACTCAAGCTGTCAGACAAGCTCTACAAACTGAGATATTACTTTTATAGATACTTTAGTCATGAGATTGCCTTTTGTGTATGGATGGGCTGTGCGGAAGAGTGAAAATTTAACAGTGCTGCCAACCTCAACAGTGAGACATTATTTTTACTACTGTGTAGTTTCTACATACATTTTGTAAGCTGTGGTTTATTCTGAGAAAATTTTTTTCTTCATTAACCTGAGAAAAAATCTGACCTGTAATATTGGTTATAGCTATAGCCATCACTATAGCTATCAACGTCGTCTTCACTATCAGTCTCACTAGTACCTAATAAACCATTTCCTTCCTTACAGGTGTCAACAAAACTGTTGAAGTTTTAGCTTCTTCACGTCTTTAATTTCCTTTTTACTTTCTCTTGCCTATATGAATATATAGGAAGGAAAGTACTGTTTTCATGTCGATTTTAAGAAATCAGGTTTTCACCGGATCTACTCGTTTTCAGACCCCTGAACCAAAAAAAAAATGTTTTTAGCGATTGGTGTGTGTGTGTGTGTGTGTGTGTGTGTGTGTGTGTGTGTGTGTGTGTGTGTGTGTGTGTGTGTGTGTGTGTGTGTGTGTGTGTGTGTGTGTGTGTGTGTGTGTGTATGTATATGTATGTGTATGTGTGTGTGTGTGTGTGTGTGTGTGTGTGTGTGTGTGTGTGTGTGTGTGTGTGTGTGTGTGTGTGTGTGTACGTTTGTGTGTGTGTGTGTGTGTTTGTGTGTGTTTGTGTGTGTGTGTGTGTGTGTGTGTGTGTGTGTGTGTGTGTGTGTGTGTGTGTGTGTGTGTGTGTGTGTGTGTGTGTGTGTGTGTGTGTGTGTGTGTGTGTGTGTGTGTGTGTGTGTGTGTGTGAACAGAATATCTCAAGAACGGAACATCCTACGAACTTGAAACTTAAGTTACATACCACTACCGGACCCGACACGAACATTTTCATCAAAATCGGTCAACCGGAAGTAGGAGTTTATTTGTGTAATTTTTCACTTTTTTGCGATTTTCTCAAAAACTGGTCCTATGACTTTTTTTAAAATCGCCTGGTTTACTAAATTTTTTATGCTTTACAAGATAGGGTAGGCGCAATGTTTGCTGAAATTCTTGGTGAGGCTGTTTTTAAATAAAAAAAGTGTTTTTTCTAAGATTACGGCTTTAATATGTATTACAGCGCAAAAATTTATATATTAAAAAATGTAGAGAATTTAAAATCCTACAACTTTATTTCAAACATTTTTTGTATAACGTTTAGTTTAGCGGTAATTAGCAATTTTCTGTTTTTTTCTCACGAAAACGTGTGAAAAATCAGTTTTTTTAAGATTTCGGCCTTAGTATGCATTTTACGACAAAAGTCTATATATAATCAAATTTATAGAAAATTAAAAGATCTACAACTTTTATTTTGGGCATTTTTCTCTACAGAGCCTAGTTTAGCGTGAAAGAGTGATTTTCCATATTTTTAAGCCAAACAGGTTGATTTTCATTTTGCATCTTTCACTCATGATTAAAATAAGGTTATGTTTTTGAGGTTACTTTTTTGTTTATTTCTAATGTTTTATTACTAATGTGAGGTTATATTGGTCATTATTTGCATTGGCAAGAGAAAGTTGTGTGTTTCACACCAGATTTTTTATGTTTCAAATTGTGGAAAGAGAAACATCACAGTAGTTAGCCACTCGCTTTTGTTAAGAGATGTGAAAATATATTTTTTGTTTACCTTCAACTTCCTTATTTTATTACACTGCATATTAGATTTCGTTGAGGACTGTGAGTAGTCCAACCACGTTTTTGAGAAAGCAACGTTTCTGTTTACGGTGACTGTTATATTCATACAGATAACCTACCGAAGGTTCCGTGATATATTGTATGTGCTCTGGGTGTAGTATATACAATTGTTGTATTGGTTGTACTGAAATTAAAGCAGTTGGGCATGCGCACTGATGAGCCCTCTTTACCGCTCATTAATATCAAAGCCAAACTAGTGACTCAAGTCACTAAAGTAGTCTGTCCTTGTTATACAATCATCTTTTTAATTTATTTTAATTTCATTTGGGTAGAGAAGCGTAACATCACTTAAAATTGGATAATATGTATCCTTTTGTTACTTGTTTTTCATTATACATTGAATAATTTTTTTTTCATCTTTAATTCTCTATTTACAACTAAAATTTTACTTCAAGCAAATGTGATGATTATGACAATAATGTAAATGATATGATAGGCATGAGAGGGGCAGGGCCCCCATTGGTGTCTCCCCAAGAATGAAATTTGTATATCAAATTAGCAGGTCTCTACTCCAGCGTCTTTTAAGGCGTCTAGGGGGATTATCAGGTAAATGGACGGTGGAAAGTGAACGCACCAGGGGGTTCTCGTGTTCGTGTGACTTGTCATAAAAGCGTTTGTATAGGTATTCAATGGAATTTTGTACAAGTGGTGTTTTCAAATCTGTATGTAAGGTTTTGTTGCTAACGTAAAGAGGTGCATTTGCTATATGGCGTAATGTTTTTGACTGGAATGCTTGAATTCGATGCAAGTTAGAGGGTTTGGTTGAACTGTAAATTTGGGACCCTTAGGTCCACATAGGTTTCAAAAGAGAACAATATATGCTTAATTTTTGTGCCATTGGTAATTTTGATCGTTTGTGAAGTAGGGAATATAGAAGTTTAAGTCCGGAATTCAGTAATAAACGTTAACGTTTGATATGTGTGCTCCAAGTTAGTCGTTTATCAAAAGTCAGACCGAGATACTTGACCATATCTGTTTTTGTGAGAGGTTCATTGTCTATGTATACTGGTGGGCAATCACTATGACGGAGTGTGAAAGTCACGTGAAGGGATTTTGCCGTATTAAGTTTTATTTTCCATGTTTTACACCATTCGTGTAAAAGGTTGAGATGATGTTGGAGTGTTAGTGAAGCGTGTATAGAGTTTTGGTCTCGGGCTAATATCGCTGTGTCATCAGTGTAGGTAGCAGTGAGGGTCTGGGGTAGGGTCGCTAGGTCTGAAGTATATACAGAATAGAGAAGTGGGGCTAAAATTGAGCCCCAAAAACAATTGAATGATTGTTTTCCAGATATTTTACTACTTAACTGTAAAATATTTTCTTAATTTTTATTTATGTTTCAAGAGAGAGAGCCAATTGATCAAAAAAATCAATTTATCGTGACATTAGATTTAACATTACTGATTAAAATATCAATCCATGAAACATATCAGATATAATTACTTTTAAAAAAAAACAAAAAAAACATATCAATATGTTATAAAAGACTCCATTATGTTTGGAATATGATTTTAAGTCTAACCAGTTCATACATTCTATTGTTAATCTGAAAATTAACCTAGAAACAGATCTGTCTCATTATGTATTAAGTGCCTTTATAATTTCTTTTATAATTATGAAATAAAGAACGCCATGATGTATTTTGTTAATATTTTATCTATTTATTATAAAAATTATTTTATGTTTTCCTATACTTACATAAGTAAGAGATAATGTTAAAGCATTTTTAAAAATAATTAAATCTGCCTATGTATATTTTGTTTTTCTGTTCTTTAAAACTATTCAATTTTTAGCTTAGAAGTATACAGCAGTGTCTGTCCTATAAGTATCTATATTGAGGATTTAAAAAGAAATTATTGGAGATATTTATACAGCAATTAAAAATTATTTGAAGTACAATAAACCTCGCCTTAGAATGCACTTACTCCCTCTGTCATTCGGCTCTACTGTACAGAAGAAAAATATCGACCCACTCCTTGACATGATGATCATGTTCCTATGTATGTTGAGCTATAAAGCAAAACTAGCATAGTGGACTCATGTGAATAAATTCACACAATATTCTTGGGTTTCAACCCTTATCATTAAATAAATTATTTAAGTTGACAACAATTTTAACCATTCTTAGAAGAACGGTGAGTAACGACTAAAGCACATAATAGACATACCGTAAGGAAATTGTAGTGCGAGCGTTCCAAACTTCACTTGGTGGGGAAGTATTACCCCCACCACTGTAGTATTTCGCAATAGAGACCGGCAACAGAATGCGTGATATATTAACGTTGTGAGACTATTTTGTAGTGGGGATTTACCCCACCCCCGGAGTGCGATACTAACACCACAGTCAGAGAGAGATACGTAGTGGGACTATTCTGTAGTGGGGATTTACCCCTACTTCCTGACACATGTGCACTGGGACTGCAACATCCTACTAGTGCAGCTGTAGTATGATAGTTTTGTCATGGTTTTGAACTAAAACTAAATAAAACAATGTTAACATAATGGCTAATAATGACTGAGTGTGTTATGAGATGTGAAGAGAGATGACTTATATCCTGTATGCTTATGGAGTATGCATGTAAATATGGGAGACTGCATTACCGTATGCTGTATTACCGCTATGTTGTAAACGAAAAAAAAATTTTCATTTTGTAAAATGAAGATCTTATTAGCATAAATTTCAAGTTTAGAAATTTTGAGCAAATCAAGAAAGAATAGTCTTTAAAACCATGTAAAAATTATAAAAAACCATTTGGTATAACTCTGTATTTTAGGAGTTAATAGAATTTCCATTTAAAATATATCGGAAGCGATTTTGCGTTTTAAATATATAGATGTTTGTATAAAAGCATGCCTAATGTTCCCGCACCTCACCTTGCCATGGCTTAGTGGTTAGTGCAACTGGCTTCTACGCCAAGGTCCTGGGTTCGATTCCCAGTTAGGTCTGGCAATTTTTCATCACTCACTTTTCATTATCATCATTATCCTTTGTCTGCATTAGCAGAAATTGCAGAACAGTCAAACGTAAAACCAAAAAAACATAATCACCTTGCCAGAGCTTTTTTACTCTGAATAAAGTGCATTCATACAGGGCGATTATTGTACTCTCCTTGGGCATTTTACACAGTTCTGCCAGCATTATTTCAAGTTTTGGTGTTTGTCCTGGAAGTCCCTTTGAACCACCATATATCTGTCAAAAAAAGATGTCCTTTCAGATTCTTTTTGAGCTTTGAGAAGATAAACTTATTTATGAAATAAAGAAGTCGCAGAGAGCAACATCTGGGCAGTAGTGAGTTGGGGCTGTGTTGTCACACTGCTCTTGGCTCGGTCATAATGAGCCACATGTGACATTGCATTGTCATTATGGAAAAAACAGATCTTAGGTCTAATGCAGTGGATCCTTGTCCTCTAACATTCGATCACTTGTTTGTAATGTTTAATGTTCACTGTCTACTGTGTATCCGTTCACTCTCTGGACAATTCTTAATCACAATGTTTTGTTGAAACGTCCTCCTGTGAATTGTTCAACTTGGACCTCTTCTCAGCACTCCTTAAATTTTTGTACCATTCAAAACACTTATCCTATTCATGGCTTCGTCTCTGAAACCTATCTGAAGTATTTAAAGAATCTTATTGGGGGTTTTCTTCAGTTTAATGCATAACTTATTGTAACCCTGCTTGAGGTTTCACTGCATTTCGACTGTCAATAAATGGTGATAGCAAGGATACACTTCTCGCATGATCTGTACATTTTAAAGTCTCTTAGGTATTGATTTTCAGGTCTCTCTGTCGCTTACCCTCGGTGGGAAAACAATCTATATGGATATATATTGGACAAACACTGTACTTTATTTTGCTAGATAAAATAGTGAAATTTCATTATTTAATCCTCACCTAGTTAATTAACTTTTTTAATGTACTGTAATGAATGTAGGTTTTGCAGGTTAGATATAAGTGATAAGAAATAATTTGCTAAAGATTCTAAATCCTACTGTAATTAATGTCACTTAGCAATTTATCTTAAGGTATTGCAAATTATATTTATATTCTTGTACTGTATTTTGATGTCCTGTTATGTTTTAATTATATATTTTATACATTAGAAAGTCATACATAACCAGAAGTACAAGATGTTACAGTTTATAGAATTTCTTATTTTAAAACACTCCTAAGTAGATAATCCCATGATACTGAATTAGCATATGATATAAATTGTTTAATACCAGTTTAAAAACTAAACTAAATAATGAATCTCTCTGTTTATAAATCCTTCTTAATCAGAAACAATATTATGATTATTACTGTTTATGTAATATTATATACTGTCTATTAGGTAAATAACTAGGGTGTCTACTGCTGTCAAGAAAGTCACATATTTTGTTAACAACGTAAAAAAAAGTTGTTGTGGAAACTTTTTCTTCCCACTAACCATTATGGGTCAAGTAATAGATTGTAGGCTGCCATTTCAATAGCCCTACACTGAATGTCCTCTCCATTTTGTTTGTTCATTATTTCCTAATCTATTTTTGTTTCTTTTTCTTCATATTTCCAGATTTAAAACTTTAATTCTGTTTTTTATTTTGCTTTTTCATTTACTTTACAAGCCCAGGTCATTTAAACCCAGCTCTCCTTAATTGTCTCACCACAGCCTTTGGATTTTTAATTTTCTCCCCTCTGGTTATAACCCGTTACTTTATCTCATAAACTAGAAAAAGTGTATGTTTAACAGTATATCCTTACACAAAGCATTATTTTGTCCCACATCATTCCACCATTATGGTAGTGTAAAACCTGTACTTTCCTACTACTTCAATGTAATCTTAAATCTTAGTTCATCTTTCTTTTAAATCTTAAATCATCTTTAAATCTTAGTTTCCCTTTGCTCTCCCCCACTTGAATTATACGTTATATTGAAACTGTGTTACAAATTGCAATAATTATTTATATGTTCCAAATCTGTTTATAAAATTGATCTAGCAGTTTGGAAAAAAATATTTAAAAATAAGACAACGATAATGGTTTTATAATACTGCTACATTTTTTATGAGTGTACTTGATTTTTTCATATAGACTTTGAAAAATTAATTTGATATTATTTTACCACATTTTACATGCAAGAAATAAGTATTTTTTAATTTGTTTTAGTTATGTACCAAAATTGATCGCATTTTGTGTAAAAATATGTCATATGTTTAAAAAAACACTAAATATATGTTTTGCTTCCTTTGTAGCTAGATTCCAAAGTTAAAGGTCTCTCATTTGATTATTTGCCAGGATTTGAAAATTTTTAATACATTGTAATCTGCAAATGTGATTCCTTGACTTTTTGCTTTATCTAATGACAAAGCAGCCAATACAAATTTAAATTTACATTTAAAAAAAAAGAGGTGACCACCTCTGTGGCCCAGTGTTTAGCATGCTACAAATTGAAAGTTCCCAGTTTCGATTCCTGGCAAGGGTCTGTAAAATTATTACGTGTTCAAATACACCATTCCTAAATAAAAATAATCTTATTGTTGTAATTTCATCATTAAAAGTGGTATTGTAAAAGTGACGTATTTTATGAAAGAAAGGGTGTTTTTTTTAGGGATATAGAACTTTAAAATAAAATAAAACACAGAATAATTGATCAATTGACGTGGAATTGGTTTTATTTTAAAGATAATTATTTGCCATTTTTATTTAAAAATAATTTCCGGCATGTGGCCGCCGCGGCTGGCTCGTACGTGGTCCAATCGAGACGTCCAATTTGTGACCAATTTTTGCAGCATTTGGGGCCGTATATGGATGGACTCATTTGGGTCTTCCTCAATGCTACGCTCTACAGCAGCAATAGCTTCTTCAGTACGCACTGTATGACGTCTCAAAGGATATGTGTTGTCATTCAGAGTAAATGTTGACCGAAAACGTTCCATTGTTGAACGAATTATTTGCTCTGATGGACGATTATGTTGATCTTAAAATGGACGTAGTGCGCGATAAGTTTCACAAACCGAACCATGATTTTCAAAAAAAATCTGCACAATTTGCAAGTGTTGTTCAGGCGTTAGTTTGTTCATTATAAAATGGCAAACCAAACTGAACATAAATTACAAAACAGTTTTCAAAATGGCCACCATGGAAATCAGTACTGCCAACTTAAAGTTCTATACCTCTAAAAAAACACCCGTTATAACCACACTCACACACACTTTAATGTTTATGTTATTGTTTGTATTGTGTTAACTGTTAGAAACGTTCTGGAACTTTCTAGAAGGATAGCATAGCAACTTGTGTACTAGACTAGGAGTCTTGTTCAAGAACTTACACTAGAAAATTTGTCGTTCAGCTTTGTGATAATCTCGTTACTGTATAAAAACGAATCAAACTGCTGTGAAGTTAAAGGCCACTTATTTTTATATCTAAAATTAAGCAGACACCCTGAAATTGAACACAATTAATGTATTGTAGTGATAAGATATTTTCCTAAATTAAAATCAAAAGGCACTCAAATTCGAGTTCTTTAAAAATACATTTATTTATATTTTAGTAAGCGTAATGCTTACTATTTTGAAGAAATCATTTTCAATATAATTATATTACTATGTCCTCATATCGAAAATTATTTATGGTTGTAAATCTAAATGTTATTTATGTATAGAAAAGACTGAAATCTTTAAAGTAATATGACGATGAAAATGGTGACGAAATATATGAAAATCTTGTAAACCTGTAATTAAATTTTATTTTACAGATTTTCTGTCTGGCATTACAATACTGTGCACATTGTTGTTTGTTTATTAGAGTATATCATTTATTTTTGTTTTAAATATTTGTGTAGTAAATAATATCGCTTAAATTTCTTAATGTTTTGTCTTTTTAAGGCTTAGTGTATATTTATCATGTAATAAATAATAATATTAATATATAATAATGCCAATATGTACTTTGTCCATTAACTGTAAAAATATTAACGATTAGTGTATTTTATATAATAATAATTATAAAAAAATAATAATAATAATTAGGTATAATTATTATGTAATAATATATTATTATATTTTATATAATAAAAATAAAAAGATGTTATAATTTATTTTAGAGTTTTGTTACGCAATGTTTAAACTTTATGAACAAACTAAATTTTTATAAAGTTGTGTTAAATAGTAATTATTTTTAATAATAATGATAATACTTTATCTGTATAGGCTGAAAATATCATGGCAGTAAATATTTAAAAAATTCAAATAAATATTATTTTATTAAGGAGATACTCTACTCAAAAAATAAAAATGTATGGCCGGCCACATTGGCGCAGTTGGTAACGTGCTCACCTCTCATCATGCGGTCCTGGGTTCGAATCCCACTCAGGCACGGCATGTTTTCATACGTTACAAAAAATCATTTCATCCTCCATTGTATATAGTTACACCCCAACGTCGTCGCTAATGACCTTTGTAGTTGATGCGATGTTAAATAAATAAATTAAAAAAAAAAATATGTATGTTTACCTGATAAGAGGTTGTTTTTTGTATTATGAATAAACACCTAACTAATGATAGGCCAGCCTGCTGGCATAGTGGTTAGTGCAACTGGTTTCTATGCCGTGGTCCGGGTTTGATTCCCGATCAGTCTGGCATTTTTCATCACTCATTTTCATACGTCATCATTTTCCACCATCTGCATTAGCAGAAATTGCATAACAGTCAGACATAAAACCAAAGAAATTAAAAAAATAACAAGTGGTAAGTAATCCTGTACAGAAAAATTTGAAAAAAATTAATTGCAACCATTCGAAACTAAAAAAAACAGTTTTTTTAGAAGTTATAGTAATGAAAAATATCTTGTCCAGTTTCGTTCATTTTAGAATCAAGTCATATAGAAAATGATGATTTGTGATGTGTAAATGGTGCATAAAATGATTTTGATTGTAACCATAAAAAACTTAGAGTTATGTTATGATTTTACTCGCCCCTTTCATTTTGGATTAAATTTTTTTGTGTTAATAAATCGTATATCCTGTCTATATAACATTGAGCAGTAAATTCTGTACAACTCAAAATAAGAATTACAAATATATCTATTACATAAATAAAATTATATTATTTCTAGTGTTTGGAAAAACATAAAAAATATAATTTACAGATAAGAGAAAGGAATAATGTTGAGCGTAAAAAGAATAGAACAACACCTATTAATTCCTTTTCTTCTATCTGACACAGTACGGCCATTATATTAGAATCAATTGAAATGAACAGCATGGTACAGTAGAACTTCGATAGTTCGATACTTTGTGGACTTAAGAGGTTGTCGAAGTTCAAAATGTCAATTTATCCAGAGCATATGCCTATTATATATGTATGAGGCAAGAAAAATATAATTTTAATATGGAAATTGCATAATTTTAATGAATACAAATAAGCTGACGTGCCCTTCGGTGCAATACTGTACTCAAGGACAGTATTGTAGTGGATGAGAAGAAAGTGGAAGGGCTGACCTACTGGTCATATCGCTAATTACACCACATCATTTCGCCTCGCCATGAGCTGTGTTGAAATATATAGTGTCAAAAAAGTGAAGATTTACTGTTTCTTATTTTTAAGCAAAATTATTCAAAATAAAAATTATGGAACTTTTTTCATCCTACATCAATTTTTAATAAGACGTATGAAAAGTATATTTTCGTAAATTTCTAACTAATATATTTAAAAACGAGTACTTGTCAGAAATCTGAGCCCATTTTGATAATTTATAAAAAAATTGATTTTCTGAGTAGACTGCCCCCTTAAGTGAACAATATTATAGAAATATCTGGGAATTCAAGAATGGCTAAAAAAAATTTTTTTTATGTCAGTGTAATAATAAAATAAAATAGTACCTAGATGTGATTAAAATTTTGACTTAAATGACATGATGTTTTTATGTGTTGTTAATGTCATAATTATTTTGTAAGAGTCTATAAAAATAATCGTAATAATATTATTATAGACAAAGCAATCTAAAAAGAAAATTTTAGACATTTACGATGTTATTTGTTTAAACGAAATTTATTCATTTGGAGAACCTATGATAAATGATTTCTTTACGTGTTGCAACACCTTTTTTTGTTAATTTTATTCTTTTTTATTAGCTATTTAATACAAAAATTAACTGAAGTTTTAATTTAGTTTTTAAAATTTGTATAGCAGTAAATTTATATTGTACTAATCTTTCTTGTAAGTTGTATTTCTGAATGTCATTTGTCTTATACAATTTGTTGAAAATGTTGTTCTGCATCACGTAACTTTTATAGAAATTTTTCTAAGAGGTATTTTTTTAAAATATTACACCGCTCATCGACAGCTATAGTAACAAAAGTTGAAAAATGAAATCTTTTAACAAGAGTGAAACATAGTTTGTTAATTAAGTTTTAGAAAATATTAAGTCATAGTTATTTATCGACAAGAATTTGAGGTTTTTATAAATATGGACTTTTACAAAAATGATAAAGTAATAATCTTTTTCTTCTTCCTGTCACGAATTAGGCCTTCTGACTTTACTGTCCATTTTTTTTTTTAGCTTACCCACATCTTTTCATCTTATCAGGAATTACTACAAACTCATACGTAATCCTCGTCAAAATACAGAAAAAAGCTGTAATCGAATTGGGTGGTTTTCATTTATGTATACTTCCCGATGACAAATAAAAGCAACAAAAAAAAAGTAGAATGTGTCATGAAAATTAAATATTGTGTAGTAACTGTCCAAGCAGTTATACCTCTTACTGAACTGCTTGTTTATTTTTACCTTCACTTTTTTGTGGAGAAAACCCAAAATTTATAAATTAACATTAAAAATTTATCAGTGATAGTTAAAATTTACTACATTACTTGAAAATCACATTTTAATATAAAGTTTATGCAAGTTTTGATGTGTTAAACATAATATTCAATAAAAGATTTATATAAACAATGGAATGGAATAGTGTGTTTGCATTTTAGCTGTCGAAATGGAATGTTAGTAATGATGCTAATGTTAACAGCAGCTCCATTTCTTCCTCAGAGATATTTTATGTAAAAGATTGTAAATAAAAAACTATGTTTAATATTATAAAATTACAGGTGTATTTACAACATTACCTTCTAATGTCCATGGTAATGCAATATTTAAAAAAATTGAAATGCCCAGAATTTTAAAAGATGTCAGAAAATATTTTGATGAAATAATAATTTTAATTTAATTAATTGTCTTCAAATGTAATATTTTAGTTAAATGAAATTTTTTGTTTGTTAAGTTTTAACATTGTGTTATGTTATTTAAGTATAATAAAATCCTTCCTTGTAAAAAATATGCTGTGTCTTATAATAAATGGAATATTATATATAAAAATATATTACCACCATTATAAAAATTATGTACAGACTTATTCCCAATGATACCAAGTACATCTGATGTTTATTATTGTACCGTATTATTTTTAGGTACCAAATAAGTATTATTATTATTTATCTGTTATATTTTCGTTCAGAATAAAAAAAAGTGCGTGTGGTTCATTACAGATTGTTTGTTATGCCCTTCAATCCTCAAAATTCAATCAACACAATTACAGCAACAGTTTTGGAGTGACATAAAGTTATTGAAAATTTTGAGTTGAATGCATCAGTTGAGGGCCAAATTATAACAATGAAAGGATTACTTGTCATCAACTCTTGGGATTACCAATTCCGTCGTAGTATTCGTTAAATACGCTCATAGCTAAAATTATTTTCTGCTTAAAACGCAGTTTTTGTGAAGTCCCTTGATTAATAAGGTAAAACACATGTATATTTTTCTGCTTAATACGCATTCAATCCCGCCTAATACTCACTCCAAATTGATGACTTTTAAAAATAAATTATGAAAATTTCATTATAGCCACAAAATATTTATGTACATATGTATTAGCAGTGTTATTTGTTTTTTTTTTTAATTAAATATGATGTTCAAAAAAAGGTATGTATCTTTATGTTTATTTATGTACTACATGGTTATTGTTTTGGCCAACAGTCGAAAGGCTGGTTTGAACTTCTTGAGCTTTTACTGAGTAAAAACGGAGTGAGGTAGTTTAATATTGCCTCCCTCACTGAGTTGAAAGAGTATTCTTATCAGCATGCCAGGCCCTCCAAAAAGCACCCACTTTCCACCCTGCAAATGACACCTTCACTTCATTCACCACAGGGTCTGGCTGTATAGCGAAATTCATTACTCTCAGACGAGATAACTCTGATTAGTGTCTTTTACACCTTTAGCACTTCTGTTCTTAAATAGTTCAGTCACATTTTATGTTCAGTTCAGGCTGATTTTGTGATAAGAAACAGAACTATTTTTTTTAGCCCTGGAACCAACAGATCGAGTGCAATTCATTCAACACTCCACCTGCCCGTTATGGGCATATGTACTACATATAACCTATATGTAATTAATTTTATTAGTATTTTCTCACATAATGGAGTATATTAAAACATTAACACTTTTCTACCTTCAATAATGATTTCTTTAAAAAAGCACTCTCTTAATATTGTCTTAGCCGCTTTCGGCTATGACAGTTTTCCGCCTAACACGCTAATTTGTATCGGACCCATGAAAATTGTATTAAGCGGATTATACTGTACCTGCTTACTTGACCCCCGCTATTTAAAGAGCGTTCTACATGGTATACCTAAGTACCTATGTTCCCTGGTCCATTAAAAGTATAAAGATGATATACAATTATTATATTCAGTGCACCAAATCCATACAATCAGCAGCTCAAGGAGCCTTGTTGCAATATTTCTTTTTTTAAATTGAAATGTACAAATTTGTATAAAAATGAAATGCGTAAATGTTTATACCTTACCTTTTGACTGAATGGACTGTTTATTTCCACACACATAACAAATGTTGTTCATTTTTATTAATTTATAAAAAAGTAAAAATCTTACAACCGATACTCATTTAAATACTTTTCAAACTTTGATAGCTTCTTTAGAAATTTGATTTCGCCGCAGAGCCATTTGACTGTTAAAGAACAAATGAAATGTTCTTTAAACCATGTAGCAGGGGCCAAGTAAGCAGGTACATAAATGCGACAGAATTGGGAATTCCAAGGGTCGATTACTAGCAATCCTTTCATTGTTATAATTTGGCCCCCGTCTGATGCGTTCAATCCAAAATTACAAGTTATCCAGTAGAATTTTTTAAGTTAAGGAGTCGAAGTGTCTCATAATATTGTTATTTACTGCATCAACTCTTTTGTGGTGTTGAGACTTGAACTGAGATGACTTGAAACCTTCAAGATTAGGTATTACAGAAGGATATTGAAAGTTTGTCTGTTGGAAAAACTGTGCAGGTCTAAGATACTCATTTGTTTAGAAAAAAGTATTGAAATTATTGGCACATTTAAAAAAAGAAAATTGGAGTACTCTGGTCTTGCTGAAGGATTTTTCAACTAATCTGACACATTTTCCCAGGCGATTAAAACCTAGTATGAAACAATGTTTGGAGAGCTACTTTCATTTTCCTCTGAGTGTTTAGTTGCCTAATTGGGTCAGAGAGCCACTGTTTATACTGTCCTCAGACGTTAATGGCTTTTTAACATTAAGATCCAGTGGTTTTACCTCTGGAGTCAAACTCCTTCGAATAACAATAATTTCAGAGTTCATACTGGTTAATTTTTTCACCTCATCTGTCCCAAGACCTTAAATTGCACCTTAACAAGACATTGATGTTATGATTTTATGATACCTTGTGGACAATGACTCCACTTTGTTTTTATCCAGTCGATAATTAACTATATTGGCATCTAAAACTTTTCTTGATATCTTATAATTACATCAGCTTGAAAAAGGTGTTCATTCGTTTTGTTCTCAGGAAATGTTTTTTGCGGATAAAAATTAAGATAGCACACTTGTAAATAAAAATCTGGTTTGAAGCACTCACACAACTTTCTCTTGCCAGTGCAAATATTAACAATATAACCTAACATTAGAAATAAACAAAAAGCAAAACCTTATTTTAATCATGAGTGAATGATGCAAAATGAAAACCAGCCTTAGGTTTAAATTTCACTTTTTCATACTAAACTAGGCTCTGTGGAGAAAAATGCTTCAAATAAAAGTTATAGATATGTTAATTTCCTATAAATTTTATTATTACACTCTCATTGTAAAATGCATACTACGGCTGAAATCTTAAAAAATTATTTTTTTACAGATTGTATGAAAAAAAACCCAGGAAATCACTTATTACCGCTAAACTAAGTGTTATACAAAGAAATATATAAAATAAAAATTGTAGGTTTTTAAATTCTCTACAACTTTTATTACATACATTTTTGTGCTAAAATGCATATTAAAGCCGCAATCTTAAAAAAAACTATTTTTTACGAGAAAACAGGCTCCCCAAGAATTTCAGCAGACATGGCACTTATAGGTACTGAAGTCACGAGATTGCCTTTTGCATATGAATGGGCTGTGAGGAAGGGAAAAGAAAATTTGACACTGCTGCCAACCTCAACAGTCAGACACTACTCGTACATTTCACTACCGTGCAGTTTCTGCATACATTGTCAACAAAAACTACATTTGTTGATGTCAACAAAACTGTTAACATCTGGTGGACAACTGCTTTTTCACGTCTTTAATTTATTTATTTACTTTTCGAATTGTGGAAAGAGAAACTTCACAGAAATTAGCCACTCGCTCATGGCTTTTGTTAAGAGGCAGGGAAATGCATTTTTGTTAAGCAATAACTTCACAGCATTTTATTACGCTGCACATTAGATTTCGTTCAGCAGTATGAATATTCTGCCTTCGTTTTCAAGAAACTAACATTTCTGTTTACGGTAACAAACAGTTATATTCGTACAGTTAACCTACAAAAGATTCCGCGTTATACAGTATAAATGCTCTGGGTATAGTACAAGTTGTTGTGTATGTTGTACTGAAATTAAAGCAGAAGCACATGCGTACTGATGCTGTTCCTCCTTTACCCCTCGTTGCAAACAACGGCAAACTCGTGATTTAAGTGACTATACCTATCTTGTAGAGCATAAAAAATTTAGTTAATAAGGTGATGTAAAAAAAAGTTGTAGGGGCCATTTTTGAGAAAATCGCAAAAAAGTTAAAACTGACACGAATAAACTAGGTAGCCTACTACTTTCGGTTGACCGATCTTGTTGAAAATGTTCATGACGGGTCCTCTTTAGTGGTATCTACCTTAAGTTTTAAGTTCGTACAATGTTCCGTTCTTGAGATATTTTGTTCACACTCGCACACACAGACCAATCGCTAAAAACATGTTTTCAGGTCTGAAAACGTGAAGATGTGGTGAAAAATCGACATGAAAACAATACTTTCATTCCTGTATATTCATATAGGCAAGAGAAAGTAAAAATAACATAAAATGGACGTGTGATATATATAAAAATAAAAATTTTTATTAAATTGGTTGAAGACACCACCGGGTTGGTCTAGAGGTAAAGTCGTCGCCGAAATCAGCTGTTTAACAGCTGATTTTCGGAGATGAAGGTTCCTGGTTCAAATCCTAGTAAAGGTAGTTACTTTTATACGGATTTGAATACTGGACAGTGGTTACCGGTGTTCTTTGATGGTTGGGGTTCAATTAACCATACTCTCTCAGGAATGGTCGGCCTGGGTCTGTACAAGACTACACCTCATTTACACGTCATCCTCATCTCATTGGGTCATGGGGTTGCTTATTGTTCTAAATTGAACAGATTGCAACGTACACAAATTAGAAATAATAAAAAAAAAAAATTGGTTGAAGGACAACTCGTTTTCATAGCGGACTTCTTTCGGGGCGTGCACTATAGCTATAAATATCAGATGAATAGATGTCCCATAGCCGAGCGAGTGAGAGGGAGATATGTGGCATAACTACGCATGCGCCCATAGGTCTTTACCGTTATAATACACATCGGAAAACATACTACAGTCCAGCCTTTCTTAGTTTGCTCCTACTGTAAACAAATAATGACGTCACTGAGCATACGCATTATAAAAATGTGTACACGCTGATTAAAAAGTAACAACAAAATACTTTCAAAAGTATTTAAATACAAAATATTTTTAAAAATGAAATTGTTAGGCCTACATCCCATCATGACTGATGTTTTAAGTACTTATAATTTAAAACATATAGGGTGATTCAAAAAGAGCGCCGGTTTTGATATATCAAATTAATTTATTTTATTGAAAAACTGAAAATAAATACATCAACAAGTTCATCTTATCTTCCGATTTCATGTATGAAAAATGATGTCATGCATGTGTCCTCCTCTACTGCGCTGGCACGCATCAACTCAGTCCATGAAATTGGATATTACTGCACGACAAGTTTCGACTTCCATTTGCCCGATAACCCGTCGAATTTCCTCCTTCAAGTCATTGATGTTTCGGGGTTTATTGGCATACACCAATGACTTCAGATGACCCCAAAGATGAAAGTCACAAGGCGTCAAGTCACACGACCTTGGTGGCCATTGATGGTCGGAATTACGAGAAATGATGCGATCCTGGAACCGTTCACGGAGCAACAACATTGTTTCTCGTGCAGCAACTGAATTTTATACGGGTGATATTGGAGATCGTACCGAAGAATTCTCCGTACAGAAGAACATCGTAAACCCAATTGTTGAGAACGGCGACGTATTGATTTTGCTGGGCTAACAGCCACACTGTCACGAACCAACGCAACTTTCTGCTCAGTTCGGCCAGAACGACGACGTCCAGAACTTTTAAGGTCGACTGTTGAACCCGTCTCAAAAAACTTTTTCATGAGCCTGCGAACTGTTGATTCATTCGGTGCTTCATTACGTCCTAGAGTACCGCGAAGTCGCCTGACAGTAGCCGCATAACTCTCTCCACTCTGGTAAAATGTTTTGACGATTAACACTCGTTGTGCAATAGTAAACTTCTCCATGGTTAGACACAGACTGCGAGAGTACTACACTGCGAACAAGAGAAACTACAACTGAATCGTCAATCGGAATGTTCTCCGAAATAGATATGAGGTCTAACAATGTTGCCAACCGATAAACAAAAATTTACCAGCCGTTTAAAAACCGGCGCTCTTTTTGAATCACCCGTTAGTTAACTTAATAGGTATACGACATCCATAAAGTGGTGGACCCTAGCGTGCACTCTATAGTAGCTGGCTTTGGTTTGTTGACAGTAGGAGCAAACTAAAGACGGCTGAACTGTACTGTACAGCGTTATCTTGGCCTGTGCTAATGAGTACGCGCGCGTGTGTGTCTGTTATGAACAAAAAACACATTTTGATAGCTGAATAAAGGAAGGTAAGCAAATAATAGAATTCGACTGTTTGTTAGTTTACTGCTTGCATAAACGCGTGCTTACAACAATGAATAAAATTATAGAATGTTATTGGAATGGCGCGTATGGCTTGTGCGAGTGAGAGCATTATGCATTCTCTCACTCCCACGGCTAGGGGACTTTAGTTCATCTGAATACTTTTTTACTTTCTCTTGCCTATATGAATATATAGCAAGGAAAGTATTGTTTTCATGTCGATTTTTCGAAATCGAGTTTTCACCGAATCTATACGTTTTCAGACCCCCTGAACCCAAAAAACATGTTTTTAGCGATTGGTCTGTGTGTTTGTGTGTGAGTGTGTGTGTGCGCGCGCGCGCGCGCGTGTGTGTGTGTGTGTGTGTGTGAACAGAATGTCTCAAGAACGGAACATCGTACGAACTTGAAACTTAAGTTACGTACCACTACCGAACCCGACACGAACATTTTCATCAAAATCGGTCTACCGGAAGTAGTAGTTTATTCGTATAATTTTTCCCTTTTTTGCGATTTTCTCAAAAACTGGTCCTACGATTTTTTTAAAAATCGCCTGGTTTACTCAATTTTTTATTCTCTACAAGATAGGGTAGGCGTCATGTTTGCTGAAATTCTGGGTGAGGCTGTTTTCACGTAAAAACATAGTTTTTTTAAGATTACGTCTTTAATATGCAATTTAGAGCAAAAATTTATATAATAAAAGTTGTGGAGAATTAAAAATTCTACAACTTTTATTTCAAGCATTTTTTTGTGTAACGCTTAGTTTAGCGGTAATTTGCGATTTTCTGTTTTTTTTCTCACGAAAACGTGAGACAAAAGTGTATATAATTAAATTTATAGAAAATTAAAAGATCTACAACTTTTATTTACAGCATTTTTCTCTACAGAGCCTAGTTTAGAGAGAAAGAGTGATTTTCCGTATTTCTAAGCCAAACTGAGGTTGATTTTCATTTTGCGTCTTTCACTCATGATTGAAATTAGGTTATGTTTATTGAGGTTAGTTTTTTGTTTATTTCTTATGTTTTATTACTAATGTTAGGTTTATTGTTAATTATTTGCACTGGCAAGAGAAAGTTGTGTGAGTGTTTCACACCAGATATTTTTGTATGTTCGCTAGATATTTTCAAAAAAAATTTAGCGTAAAAAATAGTTTTTATTTATTCATATTTTCATATAATAAACAATTCATTGTTTTAGCCACTATTTCGTTTCGAACAGCTGTGTTTTTTAATTACATTCAACATTGAAGCTGTTAAAATCTTATCACTATTTAAATATCTACCAATAAATAAATAAACTCCCATAGTAGTTAAAAATATCTTATCTTAAAACTTATTAATACACAATAAAATTTATATGGAACACATTTCCAGTATTTAGTTAGTCATAACAAATGCGTTAAAATATTAAGTATTACATATTTTTAATGTATTTTACAAAACAGAATTTAGTTATAGTGTTAGTGTATTATTAGTAGAAACTAGAATAAAATGTTTCAAATTAATTTTGGTGTTCCTACAATGAAATACATCTGAAAGTGAAATTCTAACAAAAATGTAAGTTATTTCTTTTCTAATAGAATATACAATTATTTTAAGTTGTTCATTTTGGTATCTCATTAAAATTTACTCTTGTTTTTCCTTTCAATATTTATTTTATTTAAGTCAATAATAATTACACTTGGTAATAACCCAAGGTATGATTAATTCATTAATGGTACAGACTAAAGTCTATTCCACTTAATTTTGGAAATACAGTCGAATTTCTATTGAATTCTCAAAGGATGGGCAATCAATTCGAGTTATGGAAAAAAAACTAAGTAATTATTAAAAAAAAAAAAATCTGATGTGAAACACTCACACAACTTTCTCTTGCCAATGCAAATAATTAACAATAAACCTAACATTAATAATAAAATATTAGAAATAAACAAAAAACTAACCTCAAAAACATAACCTTATTTTAATCATGAGTGAATGATGCAAAATGAAAATCAACCTCAGTTTGGCTTAGAAATACGGAAAATCACTCTTTCTCTCTAAACTAGGCTCTGTAGAGAAAAATGCTATAAATAAAAGTTGTAGATCTTTTAATTTTCTATAAATTAAATTATATACACTTTTGTCGTAAAATGCATACTAAGGCCGAAATCTTAAAAAAATCAATTTTTCACACATTTTCGTGAGAAAAAAACAGAAAATCGCAAATTACCGCTAAACTAAGCGTTATACAAAAAATTGTTTGAAATAAAAGTTGTAGAATTTTTAATTCTCTACAACTTTTATTATATAAAGTTTTGCGCTAAAATGCATATTAAAGCTGTAATCTTAAAAAAACAACGTTTTTACGTGAAAACAGCCTTACCCAGAATTTCAGCAAACATGACGCCTACCCTATCTTGTAGAGAATAAAAAATTGAGTAAACCAGGCGATTTTAAAAGAAATCGTAGGACTAGTTTTTGAGAAAATCGCAAAAAAGTGAAAAATTACACGAATAAACTACCACTTCCGGTTGACCGATTTTGATGAAAATGTTCGTGTCGAGTCCGGTAGTGGTACGTAACTTAAGTTTCAAGTTTCAAGTTCGTACGATGTTCCGTTCTTGAGATATTCTGTTCACACACAGACACACACACACACACACACGCACACACAGAGACCAATCGCTAAAAACATGTTTTTTGGGTTCAGGGGGTCTGAAAACATATAGATCCGGTGAAAACTCGATTTCGAAAAATCGACATGAAAACAATACTTTCCTTCCTATATATTCATATAGGCAAGAGAAAGTAAAAAACAGAACATTCCACATAAGCATTAATACAGTACCCTACGAGATGTGGAATATGTAGGCCTACTGCATGTGCCTAATTTCCTAATACAGTACTGTGTACCAAGCTTTGTGCAGCTGAGAGGTATTGGTATCAGATGAACTTATGTCCCATAGCCGAGCGAGTGAGAGGGAGATTGTATGTGGCATAACTACGAATGCGCTCAAAGGTCTTTACCGTTATAATCCAAATCTAAAGCATACTACAGTCGTTATCTTGCTTGTTAGTTTACTGCATGCATAAACGCTTCCTCACAACAATGAGTAAAATTAAAGACAATGTTATTGGAACGGCGCGTATGGCTTGTGCGAGTGAGAGCGTTATGCATTCTCTCACTCCCACGGCTATGGGACATTAGTTCATCTGAATACATTACGTCACTACTACTGTGAGAGATTGCATTAGTAGTAGTAATGTTTTACTTGTATTCTGTTTGTAGTAGTCACGGGTACTATCCAAACTACATATTCTGTGTCGCCGTTTACAGCGAATAGTCAAAACAACACCCACGTACAGTATTCAGATGAACTAAAGTCCCCTAGCCGTGGGAGTGAGAGAATGCATAACGCTCTCACTCGCACAAGCCATACACACCATTCCAATAACATTGTATAATTTTACTCATTGTTGTGAGCCAGCGTTTATGCATCCAGTAAGCTAACAAGCAAGATTGCAACTGTAGTATGTTTTTAGATTTGGATTATAACGGTTAAGACCTTTGGGCGCATGCGTAGTTATGCCACATATCTCCCTCTCACTCGCTCGGCTATGGGACATTAATTCATCTGATATCTGTATGTCACCGCACTACGCAGCCTACTGCCTAGCGAATAACAATTAGATGATTAATACAGTGTTGTGACGTAGCAGCAGTCTGGTACTTCGTCTTTTCCCTTCATCCCACAGCTGCACAAAGCTTAGATTCATACGGTTTTTTGGATTTAGCTTAGCTATTGGCTGCAGTTTTAAGTAGTGCGCAAAAATATTGTATTCGGTATACCAAAATTATGCAGTACATACTGAACATGGTACATTGTACCGACATACTATGGTTCTATTGTTCTGTGGTCGACCAGAGATTGGGAATGATGGTGGGGAAGTCACATACCTTGGGGGGCAAGGATCTTCTGTGATAGATCTGTGTGCGGTGGGATTGGATTGTTTGGGTTAAGTCATTTCGCGTTGGTTTGGAGTATTTCTCAGACCACATGCCGGTGGTGGTGGAGGTGTATTGTGGACAGGAATGTGATGTGCCGTTAAAGGGGTATGAGGGGGTGAATTATTTAATAAAGATGATTTCTAGCACTGCGGGGAACTCAAATTATGTATTGAGTGGTGGTAAGAGGAAGGCAAAGCAGGAGTGGTTCGTTAAGGAGTATGAAAAAGCTAGAATTTGGGTTTTTTGTCTATTAAATTTGTATAGAAAAAGTAACGTGGTAGAAGTCAAAAATGAATATTTGAGTGCTAGGTACTATTACAGAGATATGTGTAGAAAGAAAAAGGCTGCTTTTGTTTCTGGGGTAATAGAAAAATTTAAAGGAGCTAGGGATGTTAGGGTTTTCTAGGAATGTGTGAGATGTTTTAAAAAGAGAGTATTCAAATGCGATCCAGGAATAAAAGCGGATGAATGGGCTAGTTATTTTAAAAATTTGTTAACGGGGCAAACAGCAACAAGTAAAATTATGTACGCTGCACCATTTTGTGTAGATGAGTTCCTGGATTAAGAGATAGCGTTACCAGAGTTATTTGTAGTATTAAAGAAAGCTAAAAATGGGAAAGCTCCAGGGATGGATAGAGTACCCTATGAGTTTTTAAAATATGCACCAGAAGTGTTTTTAGGACGTGTGGTGAAATTATATAACAACATATTAAACACAGAAGAGGTACCAGTAAGTTTTACAAACCCTTCCGATACAAATCTTTCCGATCTATAAGAAGGGGGATCTTAATTTGGTGAATAATTACAGAGGTATATCATTCATAAACGTGATTGCAAAATTATTTACAGGTATTTTTTTGGGTAGGTTAGTTAATTGGGTGGATAAGAATGGATTATTAAATGAATGTCGGGCAGGTTTTAGGCGAGGTTATTCTACCACAGATAACATCTTCAATTTGCTACATACGATTAATCTCAGCTTGAAGGAAAGAGGTAAAAAATTATGTTTTCTTTGTAGGTTTTAGAGCAGCGTTTGACGATGTGAGTCGGCATGCGCTTTTCTATAAATTGTATTCATTGGGGTTAAGTAGTAAATTTATAAGTATATTGAAAGGTTTGTACACTGATACCGAGTCGTTTGTTGGTGTAGTGGAGGGTTAACAGAGGGTTTTGAAACAGTTGCAGGAGTCAAGCAAGGGTGTCTGCTATCGCCACTGTTATTTTCTTTGCTTATAAATGATTTGTATGATGAATTGGGAGGAGGGATAAAAATTTATGAGGTATTGGTTAGATTATTGTTGTATGCAGATGACTTGGTGCTGTTGGCATCGGATCCAGAAGCAAGGTAATGGTTTTTAGAAGAGGGGGGAAATTGGGGAAGAGGGAAAGATGGACATTTGGTCAAATGCCGATAGAAGTTGTAAATAACTATAAATATTTAGGGTTAACACTTACACCTTTATTATCACGTTCTGCACATTTTAAGGAAAGAACCACGACTGCTAAATTTGCTCTGAATAATGTGTGGAATAACCTCGTAGCCAATACTGAAGTCGCAGTATCTAGTAAGTGGGAGGTTTTTAATTCAGTTAGTAGGGCAGTAATAGCATACGGAGCTCAGGTCTGGGGATGTGAAGGAGTGAAAGAGCTGGAAAAGTTTCAGCAGTATGTTTTAAAGAGGATCTTTTGGTTACCAAGGTACACTCCGAGTTATGCAATTTACTTGGAGACTGGGGTGGATTTGATAAGACAGTATGTTTTGAAAATACATTTTAGTTATATTATGAAAGTTCTAAGGATGCCGGGGAGCAGGCTGCCTCTTAAATTGGCAAGGCTGGTAATCAAGTATAAAGTTGGGTGGTTTAAGACATGGCTAAATTTGGCAGCAAAGTACAATTGTGAGCTACAGGATAATATTGAGGGATGTGACAATTGGCCATTGCAGTTAGAAAATATTTTGGTTAGTATGAGGGAGTCCAGGAGAGGTAGATGGATGGAAAGGGCAAGGCATATTAGGTATGGTAAACTTGAGTGGGAATTGGGGAAACAACATACATAGCTGATGAATATGATGGGAGTTTTATCAGTACTATATTTAGAACAAGGGTAGGGGTGTTGGGTCTTAATGATAGTCCAGGTAGGGAGGGGGATACAAAATTATGCTCAATTTGCAATGCCCATGAGGTAGAAGACGTATATCATTTTATTGTTAGGTGTCTTGTTTGAAAGATATTAGATTGGTATGGTTGGGGGCTACAACTCTTGAAGAGGGAAGGGTGGTGAGCTACTTAAACGGTGAAAATTGGTACAGTCTAGTAGGATAAGTGAGGTCTGCAATCAAGTATAGAAAATATCTGGTCACAGAATTTAATTACTGAAAGTAGTTATTATTTTCTTTTTAGTGAAGATTAATAAATTTTGGTTTATGGGGTGTGCATTTCTCCTTTGTGAATACAGGGGGGCTTCATGGTGTGGGTAATGAGGCTTATCTATTGAAAACAAATAATCAGTTGAGTTTTTTAATTTTAATAAATTTATAAAAAGAGGGTTAAAATTTACTTATATGTTTTAGTTAATGTAGGGGTTTTTGTTTTAGTGTCTTCAATCTGGCAGACGGCCTCTAGGTCATGTAATAAGTGAATACAGTAGTAAATTGATTTTTTTTATTTTATTTTCTTTCTTTTATTTTTTTCTTTGTAGTTAATGTATAGTATTAAGTGTATTTTGTAAGGTAAATGTATGTAATATTGACAGTATAATAAAATTCACTATTATTATTATTATTAAATAATAAGGCTGGATTGGCCATGGAAGTGAAACAACATACGTCAAGAGGTCAAAAGGTTTTGATTATAAGGCACCAAATTTTTTTAACTTTGTGCTTTCTGACTTACTTAAATTATTATTTACTGCATCGATTGGTGTCATTAAATGTATCTAGACTTAAAAATATTAGACTTAAAAAATAGTAGAGTTAAAAATATTTATTGAGCTCGTCCATGGATCGGTTGGTTTAGGTTTGCCTTGTCAATTTTTAGTTAAGTAATAACCAATGTAGTAATTTACTTTTTTTATCATCAGTCTCTTTGACTGGTTTGATGGAGTTCTCCAAGCTGTTCTGTCTTGCGCAAGTCTTTTCATATCTACATACCTGTAACACCCTACATCTTTTTGTAATTTGCTCTATACACTCTAACCTTTGCCTCTCCTTACAATTCATTCCCTTTATATTACCCTTCATTGTTGATAGACCAACACCTGGATGTCTTAATAATATTAAGACATCCAGGTGACAAAATAATGAGAAGGGATAGGCTAGTGGGGCACATATTATGTGCCCCACTAGCCTATCCCTTTTTTTGGTAAGATGATTCCATATACTTCTTTTTTCATCCACTCGCATAAGAACCTCTAAATTACTTATTTTGTCCACTCATCTAATCTTTAACATTTTCCTGTAACACCACATTTCAAAAGCTTCTATCCTCTTTCTTTCTACAGCCCCTATCACCCACATTTCACTCCCGTATTATGCTACACTCCAAACAATTTACTTCATAATTTAAAAAATGTGTAATTGGTATAGAATAAGCAAGAATACTGTAATCGGTAATCTGTCATTAATTCATTGAATATTGACAATTTGTATATAATAACTTATAATATTATTTCATCACTGTCCTTTTCTAAGTACAGGCTTTGCCTTATTCAGGAAAGTAATTTCTTTTCAGTTAGATAAGAAATTGTACATATTGTAAAATTAATATAATAGAAAAAAGTAATAAATAAATAAAATAATATAAATTGAATTAAAAGTTGACCATTTGTATATTTATATAAAAATTTCTTATTTTTACATGAATTTCACTAAAATTTAGCAGAAATTTCTTCATATGTTTTATTTTTAGTTTCTGGAATACAACAAAATATTATCACAGTGAAGAATGCTAGAAAGAATACAAATATTAAAAACACATATGTTCCTATATATTGTTGAATATACAAGAAACTAAGTCCAACTAATGTGTTGGCAAACCAGTTAACCGCAACTGCTATGGATGCAGCTAGGGGCCTAGCATCTTGAGTAAAAAATTCACTGATTAAAAACCATGGAATAGAACCGGGCCCGATGGCGAAGCATACGACAAATAATATAACAAACGCTATACAAAGTCCAGCCAAGTCTTCGTTTGTCTCAAGTAACTTAAATGATACCGTTAAAAGAATTGTGTCGATGCACATAAGACCAAACCCTAGTAGAAGTAATGTTTTTCTGCCTGTAATATCAACGAGGAACATTGAAACAACAGTCATAAAAACATTCATGAGTCCCATACCTATGGTTGCATATTGAGCATTTTCTTCTGTTATTCCGGCTTTGTTAAAAGAACTTGTCGAGTAGTACATAACAGCATTAATACCAGATAGTTGTTGAGCCAGCATTATCACTATGCTGTACATTAATGGAACTCTCAAAATCCTTTTTGACATCATCTGCCCACAAGTAGCCTTTCCAGTCTCGTTTTCTTTCTGTAACTCGGTTTGAAGTTCACTCAGTTCCCCACCTACATCATCAGTTCCACGAAGCCATATTAATGTTTTTTTAGTTTTTTCTTCACCTTTTTTAACAAAAAGACATTTCGGTGATTCAGGACAGAAAGGTAATAAGAGCATCTGTATAACAGCAACGACTATTTGGACAAATCCTAATATAATTGGCCATCCTTCTTCATTTCCTAATATTTTCCGCAATCCGACAATTTGAGCAAAGCTAATTGCTATTACTAAAATCAACTGATAAAATGAACCGATCGTACCTCTCAATGCTTTTGGTGATATCTCTACCAAGTACATACCACATAGACCGGAATTCAGACCACAGTTATATCCGTGAATAAATCTACCGATAACTATCAATTCTGGAAGTTTTGCCATTTTAGAAAAACCCATTAAAAGTCCAGATATTATAGCAAATATATTGCTCATCCACAATCCGTTTCTTCTTCCAATATGATATGCTATTACGGATGATGTTAAAGCTCCTATTACTCCACCAATGCAATAAATAGACACAGCAACCGACCACAGAGTAGTTACACTCACAGACTCATCGTTTAGTTTATCATTACCAGTTAAATTCAGTCTCTCTGAATAAGTGTCAGCTACCCATGTACAAATGACTTTTTGTGGTGCATTAACAACTCCGATGCTGTACCCATGTTGGAAAGCCGCTCCAAATGCTGCTATAAATGCAGCGAACAATAACTTACAGGTTAGACCACCAGCCATTTCTATATCGGGTAATCTAAAAATAAAGAAAACCAGAACATGTAATAAAATTTAAAAAAATTCGGGTGTGAAACACTCACACGCCTTTATGTTGCCAATGCATCTAATGAACAATATAACCTAACATTACCAATAAACAAAAAACTAACCTCAAAAAACATAACCTAATTTTAATCATGAGTGAAAGACACAAAATGATCACCTCAGTTTGGCTTAATAATACGGAAAATTACTCTTTCACGCTAAACTAGGCTCTGTAGAAAACAAATGCTTAAAATAAAAGTTGTAGAACTTTTAATTTCCTATAAATTTTATTGTACTCGTATACACTTTGTCGTAAAATGCACACTAAGGCTGAAATCTAAAAAAAATCGATTTTTACAGATTTTCATGAAAAAAAAAAACAGAAAATTGTTAATCACCGCTAAACTAAGCGTTATACAAAGAAATGTTTGAAATTAAAGTTGTAGGATTTTAAATTCTCTACAACTTTTATTATATACATTTTGCGCTAAAATGCGTATTTAAGCCACAATCTTAAAAAAAAAACAATATATTTACGAGAACACAGGCTCTCCAAGAATTTCAACAGATATTGCGCCTACCATATCTTGTAGAGCATGAAAAATTTAGTAAACCAGGCGATTTTTTAAAAAAAACTTAGAAGCCGTTTTTGAGAAAATTGCAAAAAAGTGAAAAATGACACGAATAAACTAGGTTACTACTTCCGAATGACAGATTTTGATGAAAATGTTTGTGTTTGGTCCTATAGTAGTATCTAACTTAAGTTTCAAGTTCGTACGATGTTCCGTTTTTGAGATACTCGTTCTGCTAGTCACTTCTTCCTATACTGCTCCTTTTTAACTAACTATTCCACTCTTTTAAGTCCCAATGGAACTGATTTTAATTTCCTGGGACAGAACCAGGGACCTCTGGTTGACAAACCTCCCTCTCCCACCAACCGTTCAACCAACCTGGAGGGCCAAGGGGAAGGAGAACCATCCCAATGATTGGCTGTAAGTTGGTAGGTGGAAAAAAGGCCTAAAACCACAGAGGGGGAAATACAAGCGCCCTAATGACTACTACCTATATCAGATGATTGACAGTTGACTACATTTACTACTACTTATTGTCTAACTACTACTTTATAGGTTAACGTACTAAAGATTGCAGATGAAGGCGGAGCATAGTGACCTAGATCACAGCACAGAGCCAATTGACTTTCGTTAATCGTATCCTGCGTTGTCATGTTGTGGTCCCGCTCTGGATGATAGTCTAACAAAAAGTCAGCTGGATTTGGGTGAAACAAAGTGTGACTTGGCGAAGGGGCAATCTCACACCCGACCTTGGCTATTATTGGCTAGATATTATCTGCAGTCTTTTGTAGGGGTAAGTTATATTCTAACAATGGGGGTTTTCCCTTACATTATTTATTGGAGTTTTACCTTAAAAATGGAAGGTACGGTAATTAGGAATTACACCATTGTTTATACCATCGTACTTTTAAAACGGTACAACATTTCAATAAACTGTTCAAAATACAACTACATTTTATTTTAATTAAACTATAAGATTTCATTTTAATTATAGTGAATTTAGTACCTATTCCGTTATTTCACATCACATCATCTGTAACCTTAAAGTCGTCTCGTGTAAACGCATCTTTACTATTATTACTGATGATTCCCACTCACTATAATAATTAATTGTAGATATTGTTTGCACTTTTATTAATACACATTAGTTACTTGTTTGCTTCGCACTTGTTCTGTTCAATACATAAGTAATATTTTGGAATTGGCTCCCATTATTTCTGCTTCGATCTTTTGATTATGTGAAATAACGGAATAGGTCAGTGAATTTACACAAAATTACTTGAAAAACTAACAAATTCATTTGAAAATCGATTATCTTTTGTTTATTTCCACTATTAATTTTAAAAAGGATCCGAATAAAATTTCTCTGAACCGCCTGCGTAGCGTAGTGGTAGTGCGCTAGCTTATAAACGCGGAGGTCCCGGGTTCTATTCCCGGCTAGGGTCTGAAAATTTTATCACGTTAGAACCCTCCGTTACAGTACCGAAACCCACAGTAGTCGCTAATGACCAAGCTCTTGATGCGACTTTAAATTTATATACTATTTATATATTTTGTGGGTAGAGACAGAAGGATCGCCTCAAAGCGGTAGAGATGGATTTCTGGAGGCGGATCGATCGAATTCTGAAATTAGAAGAAGAATCGGGGTTCAAGGAAACATCATGGATACCATATCCCGGAAGCAGTTAAAACAGTTTGGCCATTTGCACAGGATGGAGGATGGTAGGTAGTCAAAGAGGCTATGGGAGTGGACGCCAGCCGGTAGAAGAAGATGGTAGGCCGGATGGGTGGATTGGGTGCAGGAGACAATGCCTTTGCGGCGGCCCTCCGATGGGGACTGGCGAAACAGAGAATTGGTGATTAGGAAGCGAGGTACATATTAGGTTCATATTTTTTTGTTTTACGTCTGATTGTTTTGCAATTTCTGCTAAGGCAGACAGTGAAGAATGAAGATACATGAAAATGCGTGTTGAAAAAATGTCAGACCTGACCGGAAATCGAACCCGGGACCAAGGTGTAGAAGCCAGTTGCACTAATCACTCACCAACGGGCCAGCCTTTTATTTATTTATTTAAGCGACTTAATATTTTATTTAATTAACTAAAAAAAACATATATATCAAGATTGCCATTTGTTTTCTATGTCAAAATAGCTGCTACAGAAAATTATTAAAACTTATAAATTTCAGCATTATGTTTTATTATATAACCAATAAAATATGACCAATATAACCTAACATGAGCAATAAACAAAAAACTGACCTCAAAAAACATAACATTATTTTAATCATGAGTGAAAGACGTAAAATGAAAATCGACCTCAGTTTGGCTTAAAAATACGGAAAATCACTCTTTCACGCTAAACTAGGCACTGTAGAGAAAAATGGTTTAAATAAAAGTTGTAGGCTATTTCTTTTTAATTTTCTATAAATTTGATTATATACACTTTTGTCATAACATGCATACTAAGGCAGAAATCTTTAAAAAAAATCGATTTTTCACACGTTTTCGTGAGGAAAAAACAGAAAATCGCTAATTACCACTAAACTAAGCGTTATACAATGAAATGTTTGAAATAAAAGTTGTAGGATTTTAAATTCTCTACAACTTTTATTATATACATTTTTGCGAGGCTAAAATGCATAATTAAAGCCGCAATCTTAAAAAAAACATTTTAATGAGAAAACAGCCTCCCTAAGAATTTCAGCAGTCATGGCGCCGTAATCTTAAAATATTAAAGACAGATTAAAGCCGTAATCTTAAAAAACAATTTTTTTACGTGAAAACTCCCTCACCAAGAATTTCAACAAACATGACGCCTACCCTATCTTGTAGAGCATAAAAAATTTAGTAAACGAGGCGATTTTTAAAAAAAATCGTAGGACTAGTTTCTGAGAAAATCGCAAAAAAGTGAAAAATTACACGAATAAACTATTGCTTCCGGTTGACCGATTTTGGTGAAAATGTTCGTGTCGGGTTCGGTAATGGTGTCTAACTTAAGTTTCAAGTTCGTACGATGTTCCGTTCTTGAGATATTCTGTTCACAGACACACACACACACACACACAGACCAATCGCTAAAAACCAGTTTTTTTGGATTCAGGGGGTCTAAAAACGTGTAGATCCGGTGAAAACTCGATTTCGAAAACTCGACATGAAAGCAATACTTTCCTTCTTATATATTCATATAGGCAAGAGAAAGGGAACGAAAGATTAACTTTGGTGCTTAAAAAAATGAAGTAAACAAACGAATTGGTTATAAATGCCAGACAAGTTTATATCAGTTTCTTTCAGTTAACGTAACTGAAAGATATTTCAATTAGTCCATACTGGTGAAAAATTGTGTTATATTTTTCAAGATTTTAATATGTTATAAACTATCAGAATTACCTTAGTGTTCAGAAAAATAATCCATGAATGTTCTTGCCAACCGCTTTTTAAAGTCAATTTTTTCAAATTTTCAAATTAAACAAAGAATTGTACATCGTATTTTAAAAAATTAACTACAGAATTGTAGAATTTAAAATTTTGCATAAAAATTTGGTTTGTCAATAAATGAAAAACAAACACAACCTAGTTTTATTTACTGTCCATTTCTTCTTTATTTACTTTAACTTTTATGATTAAAATTAAAAAGAAGCCTTTGTTAGGTATTTTAAAAAAAATTTTTTGTTGGTTAATTTATAAGATTTCTGGTAAAAGTTCTTCACTGAAAACATAAATTAAACTGATAGTAGAAAAAATAAAATTCAACCACCTTCAGTGACGTCACAACTGATAACTGACTGATATTATTAACGGCTGTATTGTCTCTCGAATTATTTCACGACGCTAAACTATTCGTCATGATTGTGAGCTTGAAGTATTACCGGATTGCATTTTCCATGCACTACTTGTACGATAACCACACTCACACAAGTACTTGACCGGATCAAAACGACAGTTTATCTTCATAAATACGATTATTAAAGAGTGTATTAGTTATTAATGTACGAGTGGCGGATTTAGGGGGTCACAGGGGTCCATGACCCTTCCAAACTTTTTACTTTCCTTGCCTATAAGAATATATAGGAAGGAAAGTTGGCTATTGTTTTCATGTCGATTTTTCAAAATCGAGTTTTCACCGGATCTACACGTTTTCAGACCCCCTGAATCCAAAAAAACATGTGTTTAGCGATTGACGTGTGTGTGTGTGTGAACAGAATATCTCAAGAACGGAACATCGTACGAACTTGAAACTTAAGTTAGACACCACTACCGAACCCGACACGAACATTTTCATCAAAATTGGTCTACCGGAAGTAGTAGTTTATTCGTGTAATTTTTCACTTTTTTGCGATTTTCTCAAAAACTGGTCCTACGATTTTTTTTAAAAAATCGCCTCGTGTACTAAATTTTTTATGCTCTACAAGATAGGGTAGGCGCCATGTTTGCTGAAATTCTTGGTGAGGCTGTTTTCACGTAAAAAAAATCGTTTTTTAAGATTACGGCTTTAATATGCATTTTAGCGCAAAAATTTACTATACAACAAAAAATGTAGAGAATTTAAAATCCTACAACTTTTATTTCCAACATTTCTTTGTATAACGCTTAGTTAAGCGGTAATTAGCGATTTTCTTTTTTTTCTCACAAAAACGTGTGATAAATCGATTTTTTTAAGATTTCGGCCTTAGTATGCATTTTACAACAAAAGCGTATAATCAAATTTATAGGAAATCAAAAGATCTACAACTTTTGTTCAGAGCATTTTTCTCTACAGAGCCTAGTTTAGCGTGAAAGAGTGATTTTCCGTATTTTTAAGCCAAACTGAGGTTGATTTTCATTTTGCATCTTTCACTCATGATTAAAATTAGGTTATGTTTATTGAGGTTAGGTTTTTGTTTATTTCTAATGTTTTATTACTAATGTTAGGTTTATTGTTAATTATTTGCATTGGCAAGAGAAAGTTGTGTGAATGTTTCACATTATTTTTTATTTAGTATTTTTAATAATTTTTTATACAATTATAAAACATGCAAAATACACATTTTAGCTTAACACAATTTATTTGTATTTCTAAAACTAAACACTGATTTATTTTTGTGAAAAGATGTACTTAATTGTACTGTCTCAACAGTTTATTTTACAGAAATAAACTAATGTGTAATACGTAATTCTTTTCTTGATTTTCCGCATTTCGTAATTTAACAAATTTGATCATATATTTATTTAAGTTATTATAAATTATTATCTTACACGATAAGCCTACTGATACAGGAAAATAATCACCCAACTTAACATATTTTATTCATTACACAGTAAGTCCCTAACATGACAAATAATTTTATGTTAGTAAGTGCTTATATGTTTCTGTAAGGCTGGGCGTATGCTGGAGCGCAGGTGGCACAGGCCGTTCGAGACTGACACGAGCAGGGCAAGGCAGGCAGAGCAGATATTCCTCCCAGCGTTTACTGGAGACGCAGGACAGGCGAATATTTTTTACTTTCTCTTGCCTATATGAATATATAGGAAGAAAAGTATTGTTTTCATGTCGATTTTTCGAAATCGAGTTTTCACCGGATCTACACGTTTTCAGACCCCCTGAACCCAAAAAACATGTTTTTAGCGATTGGTCTGTGTGTGTGTGTGTTTGCGTGCGTGTGTGTGTGTGAGTGTGTGAACAGAATATCTAAAGAACGGAACATCGTACGAACTTGAAACTTGAAACTTAAGTTACATACTACTACCGGACCCGACACGAACATTTTCATCAAAATCGGTCAACTGGAAGTAGTAGTTTATTCGTATAATTTTTCACTTTTTTGCGCTTTTTTCAAAAACTGGTCCTACGATTTTTTTAAAAATCTTCTCATTTACTCAATTTTTTATTCTCTAAAAGATAGGGTAGGCGCCATGTTTGCTGAAATTCTTGGTGAGGGTGTTTTTACGTAAAAAAAGTGTTTTTTTAAGATTACGGCTTTAAAATTAATTTTAGAGCAAAAATGTATATAATAAAAGTTGTGGGGAATTTGAAAACCTACAACTTTTATTTTGAGCATTTTTTGTATAACGCTTAGTTTAGCAGTAATTAGCGATTTTCTGTTTTTTCTCACGAAAACGTGTGAAAAATCGATTTTTTCAAGATTTCGGCCTTAGTATGCACTTTACGACAAAAGTGTATATAATAAAATTTATAGAAAATTAAGAGATCTACAACTTTTATTTAGAGAATTTTTCTCTACGGAACCTAGTTTAGCGTGAAAGTGTGATTTTCCGTTTTTTTTAAGCCAAATTGAGTTCGATTTTCATTTTGCGTCATTCACTCATGATTAAAATAAGGTTATGTTTTTGAGGTTAGTTTTTGTTTATTTCTAATATTTCATTAATAATGTTAGGTTTATTATTAATTATTTGCATTGGCAAGAGAAAGTTGTGTGAGTGTTTTACACCAGATTTTTCAGGTTCAGAAAGTAGCTCATGTTTGGCCATTAAGCGCGTTGGATCATTTTAGTGAGAGTAATAGGTTAGTATCGGATTCCTCCGATTCCGATATAGAAGAACTAATTTTACTTGTATTGTATTCTTCTTCTTCTTCTTCTTCACTTCAAGGATTAGGCACGTCTGCCCGTTCCGGAAACCATCTTCTTCTCGGACGTCCCACACTTCTTTTTCCCTTGGGTCTGTAGTACCTAGCCAAGCGAGGAAACCGCTAATCCCCCATGCGCTCCAAATGAATGCACCAATTACTCCTGTAGGCTCTCATCTTATCTTCCAAGCTGTATATACCTAACTCCTGTCGTATATCCTCACTTCTCAACCTATCCTCTAATGTGCATCCCTTTGTAGCCCTGAGAAATCTCATCTCCGCAGCTCTCAAACTACTCTGTTGTCGCATAGTAAGCGCCCAGGTCTCACACCCATACAACACCACTGGAACTGCCATTGTCTTATAGAACTTCAGTCTTGTTTCCTTCCTTGTCTTATTCTTTAAAGTTCTGTGGATTGTCTCGCAAATATGCTTAAATTTGTTTACTTTATTCTCCACATCAAAACTACCTATGGGAGAAACCTCGTACCCCAAATAATTAAAGGAAGAAACTTGTTCCAGAATGCTCCCATTCAGCTCTATCTTTGATCTCACTAGGTCTTTCCCAATGAAGGCCATAACTTTAGATTTTCGACCAGAAATCTTCAAATTATAATCTTTGCACACAGAGTGCAACCGATAAATACCTCTTTGTAGCATGTCCTCTGACTCCTGAATCATGACAACATCATCTGCATAAGCTATTACATTGATTCTCACACTTTCATCGAGCTGTATCCCCAAGTCAAATTCTTGTTTCCATTTGTTGATGGCGTCGTCCAGATAAATATTAAAAAGCGTTGGAGATATACAGCATCCCTGTCTTACTCCTTTATTTGTTTCAATGTCTTCTGTCAGTTGTCGTCCAGCTGAGATATTAACCTTGGTGGCCAGGTATAAACTCTTAATGGCCCTTATAAGCTGTAATGGATACCCTCTTTCCAACAACACGCTCCATAATTTCCCTCTGACCAGACTATCAAATGCCTTCTCGAAATCTATGAAGGCGACATGTGTTTCTAGATTATACTCCCTTCTTTTCTCTAATATCTGTTCCAGTGTAAAAATGGCATCCGTTGTTGATCTGCCATCTCTAAACCCCATCTGCTCCTCGCCCATCAGATGATCTGCTATAAGTTTCAACCTGTTGTTAATTATGGGGGAGTATATTTTATATGCGCTATCCAGTAGGCTGATTCCTCTGTAATTTTCGCAGTTCTCTCTATTTCCTTTCTTAAAGAGAATTATTTTTGCCTTCTGCCAGTCAGATGGTATTGTGCCTTCCTTCCAACATCTATTAAAAAGATGTAGTAATCTCAAATTGTATTGTATTGAATTACTTAATTGTAATTAAGTAATTGTAATTTACAAAGCGAATGAAGACAATTTTATGGCAAAGTGACTTTTTAAAAAAAACGTAAAATGCTTGGTAAGTTCAAGTTAACACAAGTTTGACGATACTACATTCAAGAATTATACTAGGTTTACAACTGAATAGTTTTCATGAAATCAGCAAAAATTTTATTAGCTTCTCTTAGACCAACATGTTTCCTGCTCAACGCGTGTACTAAAACTGTGCCTCGACTACAAGTTGTGGCTGCTCGACACAGACACGTTGCTGTGCCGCACATGTCTGCCTCCCAATATACGGTACACTACTGGCAACAATGGGTGCACAGTTTTCGCTCCTGCCCTGCTTGCCCTGAACTGCGCCGCCTGGGCTCCAGTATACGCCCGGGCTAAACCTTTACCAATAAATAATTTTCGTATTTTCTTAGTTGTATGAGGCATTATGATATAAAATTCTTTAAAATTTCAAATTAGGAATAGTAATCTATTCCCTATTGTTGAATTTGTTAAATGCCTAAAAGTGTTCCATTTTGTCTGTTATAACAGTATGAAAATTGAAAAAAATTAGGCTCAGAAATACGCAAAAATGTGTTTTTAAGATGTGTATTTTTAAAATGTTTTCCCCGGACCCCCCGGTAGTGACACTTGATGCTAAATCCGTCACTGTGTTGGTAGTTTACTTTGGTCTATCTTTGTATGACAATTTACAACACTGTTATTTATCTGTATACATGGATACGCTGGAAGACCAGGATGAGGCACAGCAGGTAACTTAACAGTTATGTGTGTCATATCATTGTGAGCTTCAACGTTTAGCACAAGAGCAAAGCCTTCCCAAGAATTTTAGCAGACATGGCGTTTCCTTATCTTGTAGAGCATGAAAAAGTTAGTAACTAAGGCTATCTTTTAAAAAATACGCACCATTTTTGAGAAAATCTCAAAAAAATGAAAAATTGCATGAATAATTTAGTACTACTTCCGGTTGACTGATTTTGATGAAAATTTTCGTGTTCCATTATCTTATGCTACTTAATTTAAATTCCATGTTTCAACTTCAGTCGCTATTCCACTCATGAGATATTCTGTTTACACACAGACCAATTGCTAAAAACAGGTTTTTTTGGGTTTAGGGGGCCTGAAAATGTGTTTTTCCAATGAAAATTTGATTTAGAAATATTGACATGAAAACAATATTTTCCTTCCCTATATTTCCAGATCCATTATCCAGATGTATTATTAATATAAACCAAGAGACAGTAAATTAATTAATTAAAAATTAATTTAGCTATTTAATAGGAAATTTTGAAAAGATGGAAGTTGGATTATTTCTATTTCCTTGAACTACTGAGCTGTAATTTATTCGGGAGGTTTTTAAAGTTCTTTCCCACTGACAGACATATTACAAAAAAAATTTTATATGAACTAAATGAAATCAAAGTATGTCCTGTAATTTCTTGTGTGTAACTGAAAATGTATTAAATGAAAATGTTGGTGTTGGGTCCGGTAGTGGTATGTAACTTATGTTTCAATTTTCAAGTTCGTATGATATTGCGTTCTTGAGATATTCTGTTCACACACACACACACACACACACACACACACACACACATGCGCGCGCACACACACATACACACAAAGACCAATCGCTAAAAACATTTTTTTTGGGTTCAGTGGGTCTGAAAACGTGTAGATCCGGTGAAAACTCGATTTCGAAAAATCGACATGAAAACAATACTTTCTTTCCTATATATATATATATATATATATATATATATATATATATATATATATATATAGGAAATATATTCTATATATTCTATTTTTATTCTATTTTTATTCTATATATATATAGGCAAGAGAAAGTAAAAATTAGTTGGAATTAATTAACTGATCTTCTTCTTCTTTGGCCTCGCCTCTTCCCGTTACGCGGGGTCGGCTTTCCCAATCAGAGAGCTCCATTTGTTACGCTCCTGTGCGTCTTCCTCGGATAAGCCCAACATTTTCATGTCTCTTTGGACATTCGTCATCCACGTGGTAAGGGGTCTACCCCTTCCTCTCTTCCCCGTAGCCATGGAAAGGCACCTCTTCACGACATGATCATCCGTTCTCCTGAGCACATGACCATACCATCTCATCCTGGACTCTCGCACCTTTTCTGCTATATTAGCAACTTTGAAGGTTCCCCTTATATGCTCATTCCGCACCTTATCCTTCAATGTGACTCCTCCCGCCCATCGCAGCATGCGATGGGCGGGAGGAGTCACATTGAATTAACAAGTCACAATTAATTAACTGATCTATTTAAAAGAAATTTTGAAAAAATGAAAGTTGGATCCTTTCTATTTCCTTAAACAAGGAAGCTGTAATTTATTTGGTTTTTTTAAAGTTCTTTCCCACTGACAGACATATTACAATATTTTTATGAAATAAATGAAATTAAAGTATATCTATAATTTATTGTTTGTAACTGAAAATGTATTTTAAAAAATGTACTTACATAGCCATTGTGCAGGTCTTCTTTATTTGGTCCAAATGTTATTAAGATGTTTCTGTATTTTTATTTGTAATTTTGAAAAAAGCAACACTAAAGATGTCTTCATTTGTTTGGAATCATCTTGTTGCCAATCCAGATACTCATAGTAACTTTAATTAATGTTGGATGTTAACAGAATAATATAAAACATTTATTCATAAGTGTATTCATAAGTGATCAAATAATCATTGCAGTGAATATTTTAAGCTGTAACAGAAATTTAAAATTAATTTTAGTTCTGTACCTTTAATGACAAGTAAAAATGAGTATTAAACATTTTAAAAATTGATGTAGACTAGAATTATTTGTTGATGATCTCATGGGAAATCATTACCACATTGCTTACGTTGTAACTTTAATCTTCTCACTTAAAACGTTTACGACTTTAAACACAAAAATTAATTACTATTAAATTTTGTCTTTACTACAATACATAGTGTAACATCTTCCTTTTGTGTATTTATAAGATGTAATTATATGCAATTAGTCTAATAATAATAACGCATTTGTAATTTCTGTAAATTATAGATACTAAACAACGTTTAAGTAATAATTACTTTTCACATCATATTATCTGTTTAAAATTATTTTTTTAATTTGCTTATATTGTTCTTTTTTGAAACCTATATGGACCTACAGGTCCCAAATTTACGGTTTAACCAAACCCTCTAACTTGCAACGAATTCAAGCATTCCAGTCAAAAACATTACGCCTTATAGCAAAAGCACCTCTTTACGTTAGCAACAAAACCTTACATACAGATTTAAAAACACCACTTGTACAAAATTCCATCGAATACCTATACAAACGCTTTCACGATAAGTCACACGAACACGAGAACCCACTGATTTGTTCACTTTCCACCTTCCATTTACCTGATAATCCCCTAGACGCCTTAAAAGACGCTGGAGTAGAGACCTGCTAATTTGATATACAAATTTCATTCTTGGGGAGGCACCAATGGGGGCCCTACCCTTCTCATGCCTATCATGTCATTTACATTATTATCATAATCATCATATTTTCTTGTTGTAAAATTTTACAGTTGTAAATAACGAATTAAAGAGAAAAAAAAATTGCGTGGAAACCTAACAGTGCATGTTTTAATAGTTTTTACATGTTTTTATTTACAATCATTTTATTAGAGTAACATAGATTCCTTATCTTATTGATAGTTAACATGAACTTTTTTCAAAAACGACTAAATCTATCAGGTTGGTCTAGCGGTAAGATCCTGGGTTCAAGTCACGATCGAAAAAAATCAATTTTTTTAAGATTTCGGCCTTAGTATGCATTTTACGACAAAAGTATATTTAATCAAATTATATTATTATTATTATTATTATTATTATTATTATTATTATTATTATTATATTAATTATATTATTATTTATAGGAAATTAAAATATCTGCAATTTTTACTTAAACATTTTTCTCTACAGAGCCTAGTTTAGCGTGAAAGAGTGATTTTCCGTATTTTTAAGCCAAACTGAGGTTGATTTTCATTTTGCGTCTTTCACTCATGATTAAAATAAGGTTATGTTTATTGAGGTTAGTTTTTTGTATGTTTATAATGTTTAATTACTAATGTTACATTATAATGTTAATTATTTGCATTGGCAAGAGAAAGTTGTGTGAGTGTTTCACACCAAATTTTTACAGCAGTTTTATAGGAAATTTTTACATAAAGTGAGTTTTCTTTGACAGACAAGTTTCACAGGACCTCATAAATATAATTTTTATTCTTGATGAAGTTTTTAAGAAAAAAATATTTTTTAAAACTATTTATTATAAAGTTTTCATCATAGTACAAACTCAGCAAGTGTGTATGAGTTACTTGGATATTGTGTAAAAATTTCAGAAAAATAACCAAGCAGTTATTGAAAAAAGTTGCTGGTTGTTTGTTTAGGTCAACAGCCGAAAGGCTGGTTTAAACCTCTAGAGGTTTTACTGATTAAAAACGAGGAATGAGGTGGTTTACTGTTGCCTTCCAAACTGAGTTGAAAAAGTATGCTTATCAGCATGCCAGGCCCTCCGAAAAGCATTGCTTTCCACCTTGCAAATGACACCTTCATTTCATTCACCACAGGGTCTGAATGTATAGTGAAATTCATTACTCTCAGAGGAGATAACTAAATGTATTTTATAGAAAGAAAACTATTTAAGTTTTGATAAATCAAATATTTAATAAACCTGTAGGAAAAATTTCAGACTATACAATTGTTTTGGAAGTAGATGCATTTTGAATTATTTAAAAACGTAAAAAAAAACAAAATAAAGTTTTATGTGATATTATTACAAGAATGGTATGAAAAACATTACATCATATTTTTAGAACTCACCCAACGTCAAAGATAAACTATGTACGGGATTTCAAGAATATTGTATGAATGTATTAGAAAATATGAATATTGTTTTTTACTTTTTCTTGCCTATATGAATATATAGGAAGGAAAGTATTGTTTTCATGTCGATTTTTCGACATCGAGTTTTCACCGGATCTACACGTTTTCAGACCCCCTGAACCCAAAAAACATGTTTTTAGCGATTGGTCTATATGTGTGTGTGTGTGTGTGTTTGTGTATGAACAGAATATCTCAAGAACGGAACATCGTACGAACATGAAACTTGAAACTTAAGTTACGTACCACTATCGGACCTGACACGACCATTTTCATCAAAATCGGTCAACCGAAAGTAGTAGTTTATTCGTGTATTTTTTCACTTTTTTGTGATTTTCTCGAAAACTGGTCCTACGACTTTTTTTAAAATTGCCTGGTTTACTAAATTTTTTATGATTTACAAGATAGGATAGGCGCCATTATTACTAAAATTCTTGTTGAGGCCGTTTTCACGTAAAACAATTGTTTTTTTTTTAAGATTGCGGCTTTAATATGCATTTTAGCGCAAAAATTTATATAATAAAAGTTGTAGAGAATTTAAAACCCTACAACTTTTATTTTAAACATTTTTTTTGTATAACGCTAAGTTAAGCGGTAATTAGTTTGCTGTTTTCTGTTTTTTTTCTCACGAAAACGTGCAGTATGCCTTAGTATGCATTTTACGACAAAGATGTATTAAACAAATTTATAGGAAATTAAACAAGAAGAAACCTCTAGAGTTCCGACTGGCTAATTGAATGTTGACAAAGTACAAAAAGCGTTACAGAAATTTTTTGACAACTTCTTACCTAGATAATAGCAAGTTTTAATTCATCAGATGTGATAATGGTTTTTAAAGCCGCACTGCAACTCTTAGTGACGAAAATAAAATAATATTACAGATTTCGAATCTGATTTACAAAATATACTTGAAATTTTATCAAATACTTTTAACTTTTATTACCTTTAAAAGCAACTTTTATTACATTATTTGTTTCTTTTCCTGATAGCAGATTATGACTTATAATTATTAAAGATTAGATGTTTACTGTAAGTGATTTTTATAGCCCTCAAGTAATTTTCTCTTTTACTGAAGTGTTAATATACAGTATAGATCCTACTTTACTGATATATATGTGATGTTTAATACTTTTACTTTTTGCTAAAAAACCATTTTAGGGAAAATGCAAAGTTAAATTAAAAATCTGGTGTGAAACACTCTCACAACTTTCTCTTGCCAATGCAAATAATTAACAGTATAATGTAACATTAGTAATAAAACATTAGAAATAAACAAAGAAACTGTCCTCAATAAACATAACCTAATTTTAATCATGAGTGAAAGACGCAAAATGAAAATCAACCTCCGTTTGGCTTAAAAATACAGAAAATCACTCTTTCACGCTAAACTAGGCTCTGTAGAGAAAAATGCTGAAATGAAAGTTGTAGATCTTTTAATTTCCTTTAAATTTGATTACATACACTTTTGTTGTAAAAAATTACAAAATTTCAAAATTTAAAAATTTTAAATTTTCTAAGGTTAAAATCTTAAAAAAATCGATTTTTCACACGTTTTCGTGAAAAAATAATCAGAAAATTGCTAATTACCGCTAAACTAAGCGTTATACTAAAAAATGTTTGATAAAAGTTATTGGATTTTAAATTTTCTACAACTTTTATTGCATAAATTTTTGCGCTAAATTGCATATTAAAGCCGCAATCTTAAAAAAAAACAATTATTTTACGAGAAAACAGCCTCTCCAAGAATTTCAGCAGATATGACGCCTACCCTATCTTGTAAAGCGTAAAAAATTTAGTAAACGGGCGATTTTTAAAAAAATCGTAAGAGCCGTTTTTGAAAAAATCGCAAAAAAGTGAAAAATTACACGAATAAACTACTACCTCCGGTTGACCGATTTTGATGAAAATCTTCGTGTCGGATCCGATAGTGGTGTCTAACTTAAGTTTCAAGTTTCAAGTTTGTACGATGTTCCTTCCATTCTTGAGATATTCTGTTCACACACGCACATGCGCGCGCGCACGCGCGCACACACACACACCAATCGCTAAAAACATGTTTTTTGGGTTCAGGGGGCCTGAAAACGTGTAGATCCGGTGAAAACTCGATTGTGAAAAATCGACATGTAAACAATACTATCATTCCTATATATTCATATAGGCAAGAGAAAGTAAAAAAAGCTACAATTATTTTGGTAAACTTTTTTTATCAGGCTTTAAAGTTTAGCTACTCTTATAATATAGGCAACAGAAAGTAAAAATATTTGTGGAAGAGTAACTAATATTTTGTCAAATAGTAGACTACTGAAATATACTGTAAAAGTAAAAATAAAATGAAAAATTCATCACCACTTTAAATAGGGAAGTTCACTCTAGGTATGTCAGCGTTAAATTCTAAAACAATGGTATAATTTTTTTCCCAGCACCCTTAACAGTGTCCAATATTTAGACTTATAAGTTTTATCTTGACATGCACTATATTCCCTTTTTGGAGTCTCGTGGATCCGTAGTTAGAAAAAAAACATTAGCAAATGCCGTTTCTGATAATATTATGTATGTAGATGTATATTAACAGAAACGGCATTTGCTAATAACGGGTGGCGCACATAAAAGTAGCTCCATAACTTAGCCGAGATTGTATAATGTTTATGCCGAGTCAAGGAAAATTCCCCCCATTTTCCCTTCCCGTGTACAACCTGCATGTTTAACCAGATTTTTGATCAATTTATTAATCAATTAGCACCACACGAAATTACATATTCTTTTTTCAAACAAGACTTTGTCACATCTCGCAGATCACTGGCTCGTGTGCGTAGTGTTTTTACCGATGAGAGGACTATCTCTTTAGGCTTATGGCCACCGTGATCACCGGATTTGTCTCCTTGTGATTACTACTTATGGGGAAATTTAAAGAATAAAGTATACGCCAGCAATCCAAAATCCATTGAAAACCTAAAGATCTCGATCACGAACGTCATACGCACCATTACAGCTCCTGAACTCCAGTCTGTATTTCAGAATATGCTACGCCGCGCTATCTTTTGTCTACAAGCTGACGGTGATCACTTTCAACATATCGTGTAATAACGTAACAATATTAGACTATTGAATAAAATAATAAAAAAAAATTATTGGTATATTTGTAAGTAAACAGATTTCATTTCAATTGTGTTGCACTTTATTTACTTTTATTTTACTTTTATGTGCGCCACCCGTTATTTATAAATCTTTTTCAGTCTATAACTTAGTGAGTTTTTCAAAGTTCAGAGTAGAAATCTGAAAACATTGGTAATCCTTAAAGTACATGTTGTATTAATGAAGATTATTAAATGTTTTATATATTTTATTTTTCAGATTTGTAATGCTATTAAACAACAATGAAGTATATCATCCTATGGATGATCCACATCTGTTGTCATGCAAGGCATTGGAGACCTCAAGATATGAATACAGTAAATACAGTCTTTTAATTATTTGTATTCCACTTTAATTAATATTATGTCTAAATCAACAGATGGTAAAAAAATTTGTTTATACAACCTACAAACAAGTAGTCCTACATATAATTTTTAGAAAAAATCTGGTGTGAAACACTCACACAACTTTCTCTTGCCAATGCAAATAAATTAACAATATACCAAACATTAGTAATAAAACATTAGAAAGAAACAAAAAAACTAACCTCAACAAACATAACCTAATTTTAATCATGAGTGAAAGACGCAAAATGAAAATCTACCTTAGTGTGGCTTAAAAATACGGATAATCACTCTTTCACGCTAAACTAGGCTCTGTAGAGAAAAATGCTTTAAAAAATGTTGTACATCTTTTAATTTTCTATAAATTTGATTATGTAAACTTTTGTCGTAAAATGCATACTAAGGCCGAAATCTTAAAAAAAAAATTCACACGTTTTCGTGTGAAAACAGAAAATCGCTAATTACCGCTAAACTAAGCGTTATACAAAAAAATGTTTGAAATAAAAGTTGTAGGATTTTAAATTGTCTACAATTTCTATGATATACGTTTTTTCGCTTAAATGCATATTAAAGCCGCAATCTTAAAAAACAAATTTTTTACGTGAAAACAGCCTGACAAGAATTTTAGCAAACATGGCGCCTACCGTATCTTGTACAGCATAAAAAATTAAGTAAATTAAGCGATTTAAAAAATAATTGTAGGACCATTTTTTGAAAAAATAGCAAAAAGTGAAAAGTTACACGAATAAACTAATACTTCCGGTTGACCGATTTTGATGAAAATGTTCGTGTCGGGTCCGGTAGTGGTATGTAACTTAAGTTTCAAGTCCGTACGAGGTTCCTTTCTTAAGATATTTTGTATACACACACAAACACACAGACCAATCGCTAAAAACATGTTTTTTGGGTTCAGGGGTCTGAAAACGTGTAGATTCGGTGAAAACTCAATTTTGAAAAATCGCCATGAAAACAATACTTTCGTTCCTATATATTCATATAGGCAAGAGAAAGTAAAAATTAGGTTCATTTAATGTAGTTTTTCATATAATACCAATAACCGTTAAAGTAAATGTCATACCAAAAAAAGTCAAATAAAAAAATTTAGGTCACTTTCATGGTGTAGTGCATAGTATGTGAATTAATTACTACTTCTGTTTTTCAATTTTCAATTTTGATGAAAATTTTTATGTGGGATCCCCTAGTGGTATCCAAGTTCTAAGTTTCACCTTAGTACGATATTCCGTTTTTGAGAGATGTTTTGTTCACACACACAGAAAGACTGATAGACAGCCAGACACACACATATACTCAGACAAATCGCTAATTTTTTTATTTTTATTATTAAGGGGCCCTGATAATGTGTATTTCTGGTGAAAACTTGATTTTGAAGAATCGACCTGAAAACAATACTCCTTCCCTGTATTCGTTTAGGTCAAGAGAAAGTAAAATAATAAAAATCTTCACCTGGTCCCTGATTCATTCAAATTCAGATTTTTATAAATGTTTAGGGGTGGAAAATGAAAATATTCCTGCTAAGCCCATGTTTTGAGTTCTTACCATAAAAAGTAAAAATAAAACATTAAAAATACTATATATTTACATACACTATAAAGTTCCTCATTTTCAGAATTGACTTTAAAAATTAAGACAGCAAAGCAGCATTAATTTTGCTTTTATTTTTATTTTTTTATTTATTTATTTAACGTCGCATTAACTACAATGGTCATTAGCAACGAGTTTGGGTTGTAACTTACTGTGTAAAATAGAGGATGAATGATTTTTTGTAACGTACGAAAATATGCTGTGCCTGAGCGGGATTTGAACCCACGACCGCATGATGAGAAGCGAGCATGTTACAAAGTACGTTAATGCGGCTGGCTTTTATTTTTTATGTAGTAGTTTGTTTTCCAATTTTTTATACTTACTATATTTTACTTATTTTTTATATTTACTATTTTGTACTTTGTGGTTTGTACGTTCATTAATACTTTATAATTTATATGATTTAGATTTCTGTCCACTGTTTTTTTTCTTCACTGTATTTTTCATTCATCATGAATCCACTCAGCTGACTGAGCGGCCGACAAACACCATTTTGGTTACTTTTAATAGTTGAGTTGATTTCTGTGATGATTAAGTAATAATTAGTGGATAACATTTGTTTTAATCACTACCATGGGTTGCTTATTGTTCTAAATTTAACAGCTGATTACAACGTATGCACATTAGGGATAAACAAAAAAATAAGTTTGTGTGTCATTAGGTAGACTTGCCCCAAAAAGAACCCGTGGTAACCCCAAACCTGTTAATTACTTTTATATGAATTTGAATACTAGACAGTGGTTACTGGTGTACTTGGATGGTTGGGGTTCAATAAATGACACCCCAGGAATGATCATCCTAAGTTTGTACAAGACTACACTTCATTGATATATAATCTTACACATCATCCTTATCTCATTGGGTCATGGGGTTGCTTATTGTTCTAAATTGATCAGATCACAACACACAGACATTAGGGATAAAAAAATAAATGAAAGCATTACAATAAACAACTGTGATATTTGGATTCCCATTTATTTCAACCCCTTTGCAATCAGTGTGAGTGAGTCAGTTATAAAGCTGAACTTTGGTACAACCAATGGAAAGCAATAAATGTGTCAAATGCCAAACTGAAGGAGATAAAACTAGCTGTACTAGTTAAATGCAAAGGTTCCCAAAGAGGTCGGGGGGCGCCCCTCAAGGGAGGCGTGAAAGACGAGTCAAGGTGGCGCGGGACCTTGGGATAGTTTCGCCGTCCGCACGTCTATATACCTTTTTTCAAGCACCAATTTGTGGGAAAAAGCGTTTTCAGCACTTGTTGCAATAAAAACAAAATATCGGGGCAAATTTGATGTTACTAATGATTTACGTAGTGCACTTTTTAATAGTAAGTATCTTGTAAAATATACAAGGTCGTCCATCTCGCTGATTTATTTTGTCTGTTACTTGTTCAATTTAAATTGCAACTTATAATGTTATAAAAACAATAGAAAATAAATCTATGGTTACTCAGTGTACATACGTGTTTTTTTTTTCATTATAACATGAAAATAATTGTGAAAGGAGTCGCGGGAAGTTTTGTTCTTGAAGAAAGGGGGTATGGTAAAAATGTTTTGGAACCGCTGAAAGAAACGCAACTGTTCTGCCCATACATAAAGCAGGCACTACTATTTTACTTACACAACCCTGCAAAACGTGCACTAACGAAAGTTCCTTCAGCACCTTACACGGGCTAAAAACGTGGTTGTGGTCAACAATGACATAAAATCGGCTTGACGATATTTGTATGATGAATGTGCATAAAAAGAGGGTTCTGGAAGCTAAAGATAAATTTGAGAAAGAAATTTTGTCAAGATTTACTCAGAACTCCCGTAGGCTAGTGATGAAATAAGATTTAAGTTGGTTAAAATAGCATTGCAACTAATTACTTTTACCATTACTTTTAGCGTTTTTATATGTTCCAATAAAAACTTTTTTAATAAAATACTTTTATCTTATTTTTGCCCTCTGGAGAAAATCCTAACAACGTCCTTGTCTGGGAGAGCAGTTTTGAGTGTTACCTGTTCCTCTTAATTGTTTTATGTTGTTAATAAATGAATAAGAAACGCATACACAGATAAGTACAGCGACGTAAATCTGAATGTCCGAATGGTCATTGTTTTACATACATACGAGTGTGCAGTAAATTGACTATACGATCGTCAGTGCAATACAGTGACGCAAAAGAATGGATTAAAAAAGACTCGGTTATTATTCAGAACATACTTTTTTTTAATTTCTAATGTGTGTACGTTGCAATCTGTTCAATTCAGAACAATAAGCAACCCCATGACCCAATGAGATGAGGATGATATATATGTATGACGTGTAAATGAGGTGTAGTCTTGTACAGACTCAGGGCGACCTGAATGAATAAATACTCTCAGTGTGCCTACTTGTTTTTTTTTCATTAACCTATAACATGAAAATAATTGTGAAAGGAGTCGCGGAAAGTTTTCTTCTTGAAGAAAGGGGGCGTGGTAAAAATGTTTTGGAACCGCTGAAAGAACGCAACTGTTCTGCCCATACATAAAACAGGCACTACCATTTCGCTTGCACGAATTTATGAATAAATTCCTGAGAGAGTATGGTTAATTGAACACCATCCATCAAAGTACACCGGTAATCACCGTCTAGCATTCGAATCCGTATAAAAGTAACTACCTTTACTAGGATTTGAACCAGGAACCTTCGTCTCCGAAAATCAGCTGTTAAACAGCTGCAGTGGCGGATTTACCAGCAGGCTGAGTAGGCTGAAGCCTAGGGCGGCGGATTCTAGGGGGCGGCAAATTCGGCCCCAAAAATGTTTTTTTCTTACAGAAATAAATACCTACTTAAATGTTATTAGGTTTCACTACTTAATTTGTGGGGTATTGGACGTTTGTCAATCTGCAAATACTTTTTTTATACTATGTATTTGCGGTGCGGTAACGAATTACATGACCATTCGCTGAGTGTCTGGCTGAAATGACGTCGCGGGCGCACGAGCACAGGGCGCGGGCGGGTCGTCGCGGGATATAACTTGGATATAGCAGTTCGCATGGCTTTGTGTACACCAGCGACAAATTGTTCGGGTGAGAGAAGCTTTTCTTGCTTAAAGCGGGTGAAAAACTATCTACGATCTACATTAAGTCAAGAAAAGCTAAATGCTTTAGCTCTTTTGTGCATAGAGTCAGAACTTATGACCAATATTTCATACGACGATTTAATTGACGATTTTGCGAATATAAAATTGCGCAAAAAGGTAATTTAAAACTTTTATATTTTATTGATTTTATGATCATCATCAAGCGGATTCTTAATACATAATTTAATAGGCATATTGTTTTTCTTCCACCTTATTTTCTCCGTGTAGGGTATCGAAATGCAGAGATCACAAGGGGCGACAAAATTTGAACAGCCTACTGGCGGCAAATGTGTTAATCCGCCACTGAACAGCTGATTTTGGCGACGATTTACCTCTAGACCAACCCGATGGGTTCAGAATATAGAACGAAATTTTATTATAAAGATGATAAGAGTGACAGTACTGGACAACAGCTGTTCTTGTACATGATGAAGCATTTACTGCTCAACAGACTGCCATGTGAGACGGTTGAAAAATGCTAGTACAGCCAGAAAGTATCCAAACAGTGCTTTTTTTGAAACGGATTAAGCATCGGGCTGTAACAAAAAGAACTTCCAAGGTAATTTAACCTAAAATTAGTGATTTTTTCGAGTCGCAAATTAATTAAAACAGTATCAAATTAATTCTTTTTATTGTTTACTTGGTATTTTCAGTAGCTATGTATTCATTTTTATCTTAACTCTGTGTAAATGTTTTATTAGCGAACTGCTAAGTTTAATGACCTTCAACAAAAGTGCACTTTTATTCCTATAATACAATTTGTAAATAAAATGTAAGTATAGGCCTACTATTTTTTATTTGCTCTCCGTCTTTTAGTATTATGCGTAATGGCAGTACGTATTTATTAAAACGGCGTTAGAAAATTTGAACGAATCGATAGTACAAACTGCCTATGATCCCAGTTAGTCCGGATTTTCGATGCTTTACTGCTATATTCTTTTATAAACTTTGGCTTCGGGGTCATGAAATTTGGAGATCGGTCAAAAGCCACGTAATATAAAATTTTCACAATTGTATTAATTTTTCTCTTTGGTCTATAGATAAAGCACTAAAAAGTAATGCAACGTAGAGGTAGTAATTCTACATAAAATAATTCCGATAAAATGTTTATTTTTTGTTAAATTACTGGTACATACATCATGAATGCCTAGCCTCTTTTTTGAAGTCAATTAGTTAAAGCATTAATATTTTCATATATTTTATATAATTTTGATGATAAAAATGTGTGTTTTTCAATTATAATAAATATTAAATTTATTTATCTTTTCTTAAATTTTTGTTAAAATTTTATAAAAGAAAATTTAAGCCCACACTACTCTAGCTTTTTTAATGTCAGTAATAAAAAATTATCTTGTTTGTAATTTGGTAATTTTATGTTTTCATATCAATTTTATCAAAGTAATCTTAATTTTTATTGGACTGTAAATAAACAGTTTATTACAAAAATTAAAGTTTATTAGCTAATGATAAAACCATAGTGTTACACAAATTTATTGAATAAGGTAAAAATGATAAGCAATGTTAATATTATGTTTTTTATTTATATTCTGTGAGTTATCATCAGGCTCTATAAAATTCTAAGTCTTCCATATTTTAATTAATGTAATTAGAATTTGTCGGTTTTTTATATTAGAATTTTGCTTGCCGGTTTTCTAATGTGCCCAGAAGGTTTATTTTGGTTGCCTGAGTGGGTGGTGGGGGTCAGTGCTCTACCAGCTGTGAGAGTCATGTCACTGTCGCAATGTTATATTTATCAGCTAACCTGAAAATATTAGTCTGTATTATGTTGTATGTGGTAGGCGTTAATTGTTGTATACAATGTTTACAATTGAATGTTTTGAACATCGGTAATACTTTTTTTTTATTCCTAATTTGTGAACGTTGCAATCTGTTCAATTTAGAACAATAAGCAACCCCATGACCCAATGAAATGAGGATGATGTGTATGACGTGTAAATGAGGTGTAGTCTTGTACAGACCCAGGTCGACCATTCCTGAGAGAGTATGGTTAATTGAACCCCAACCATCAAAGTACACCGGTAACCACTGTCTAGTAATCAGATCCGTATAAAAGTAACTACCTTTACTAGGATTTGAACCAGGAACCTTCGTCTCTGAAAATCAGCTGTTAAACACCTGATTTTGGCGACAACTTTACCTCTAGACCAACCCAGTGGGTAACGTCGCTAATAGATAATATTTCACATCGTTTAGAACATGTGATTTAATTGGCAGTTCAGTACTAAGATATAAAGTTTACTGACTAAATCTGAACTGTTCACGCAGCTACACCGGCAAGGTTATTTGGCGTCCGCTCAACATTAATTTTTTTTAATGGGTTTACATCTAACTTCATGCTATGTGTTGTTGTCATGTAATTATTTTTCAATTATTTTGTTTTGTTATTGGAAGTATGAACTATTTAATGGACATCTGTTCATAAATCAACTTATTAACTGTTAATAAAATGATTTATGAACATGAACGCTGTAATGTGTTAAAAAATTATTTGTAATCAAATACCCCAAATTTTAATTTTTGTTATTACAATGGATGTTATTTTATATCATGGGTTTTGCTTTCATTCAAAATTTTTTTTTTAAATTATAGGCTCTGGTGCATTTTGGGGAAAACCATGCCGCAAAATTTTAAAAAAAGTTAAGAAAATGGACAAATTTTGTACTGAATTTTGCGTTACATTTTTTGTTTAGCAATTTATAATTTTTTATCTGAAAAACCATATCAGAATCGATTTATTCCAAAATTCTGCCCGTCAAGTTTGTTGTTTAGGTCAACAGCCGAAAGGCTGGTTTGAACCTCTAGAGGTTTACTAATTAAAACGAGGAGAGAGGTGGTTTACCATTGCCTTCCTCACTGAATGGAAAAGTACGCTTATCAGCGTGCCGGGCCCTCTGAAAAGCACATATTTTCCACTCTGTAAATGACACCTTCACTTCATTCACCACAGGGTCTGGCTGTACAATGAAATTCATTACTTTCAGAGAAGATAACTCTGATTAGTGTCACAGTACACCTCTACCTCTTCTGTTCTTAAATGATTCAGTCATTTAATTGACTGACCATGTGATAAGAAACAGAACTATTTATTTTAGCCCTGCAACGAACAGATTGAGTGTAAATAATTTGACACTCCACCTGTCTGTTATGGGCAGTCCGTCAAGTTTATCTAATGGTAAAATAGCATGTAATCTATATATTAAAACAGAAAATTACTTCTAATGTATTTTAAATGGGAATTCTATTAACTCTTAAATCTACCTAACGGATTTTTATATTTTTTATATGGTTTTAAAGAATATTCTTTTCTAATTTGCCCAAAAGTTCTAAAGTTGAAATTTATGCTAATATGAGCTTCATTTTATGAAATGAAAAAGAGTAAATTTTGTTTACACTGTAGCAGTAATATACGAAGTGTGGCTATTAAATAATGAGACTGACTTTATAAAAAATTTAATTTTAATTTTATACATAAACACTTATTTTACATTTCTTTAATATGTGTTGGAAATATCACATAGTTCCCAAAGAATGGTTAGAAGCAAAGGTTATTTCCCTCTATAAAAAAGGGGGTAGAACGGACCCAAATAATTACAGAGGTATCAGTTTGCTGGACACCACCTATAAAGTATATGCAAGAATAATCAATTCAAGACTAAGGAGGATTGTGGATAGTTTGATTTCAGAGGAACAGATGGGTTTCAGAAAAGGAAGGTCATGCTCAGATGCAATTTTTACCATGAACCAAATTATATCAAAAAGACGAGAGTTTAACCTTGAAACTCATCTAGCATTTATAGACTTTATGAAGGCGTTCGACTCTGTCAATCGTAATCTCTTATGGTCTATACTTGAATCTAAAGGATACCCAAAGCATATTATTCAAGTTATGAAGGGATTGTATGAGGGGACAACAATCCGTCTGCAAGTAAATGATAAGGTAACAGAAGCCATCTTGGTAAATAAGGGAGTTCGACAGGGCTGCAGTATGTCGCCGACTTTATTTAACATATATATAGACGACATGTTGCAAACATGGAAAATAGGCATTAATTCAGGAATACAACTCTCAGAACAGATGAAGCTCAATCACATGATCTATGCAGATGACTTGGTATTAATACAACAAAGCGAAGACGAGTTACAGAAAGCGGTTTTTAGGTTAGACAAAATGTCTGAGAAATATAATTTGAAAATATCGCAGACAAAGACTAAAACTATGGCATTTAAAGGAAAATACACCGTAAGAACTAAAATAGAATTAGGAGGAAGAGTGCTTGAACAAGTCTCTCATTTCAAATATCTTGGTAATGATCTTTCGTATGACTTTGACAAAGATGTGCTTTACAAGCTATCTAAATTTCAAAGCATTTGTGGTAATATACATAAACATCTGAAACGGAAAACAAGAAAAGATACGAGACTTAAGTTTTACGATACAATTGCTGTCCCCACTTTGATGTATGGCAGTGAGTCCTGGATACATACAAAAAAGGTAGACAGCAAAATCCAGGCTGCAGAAATGAGATTCTTACGAAGTGTATATGGATGCAGCCGAAGAGATAGGCTACGAAATGAAGAAATTAGAAAAACACTGAATGCTTTACCGTTGCTAGACAGAATCAAGCAGAACAGGAACAGATGGTGCAGCCATTTGAATCGCATGCCAGGCGAGAGAATACCAAAAGCCGCCAGAAACTACAAACCTACAGGAAGAAGAGATATAGGACGACCGAGGAACAGATGGGTACCGGAACAGGTTCAAGAAACCTAATCCTTGGAAGTGAAGAAGAAGAAGACATAAACACTTGTTGTCACCTTCATTATACACTCCTTCTCTATTCCTACAACGCTCCATGCGAATTTTCCGTTGTTGGAAACAGTGCTGGAAGTCATCTTCTGTCAGCTCTTTCAGGACACGTGCCGCTTTCTCTTTTACAGCTTCCACAGACTCAAATCTTGTTCCTTTTAATGCAGATTTCACCTTAGAGAACAGGTAGAAGATAATAACATGTAATGAAACGTGGTTTTTACTTATGATCCGGAAACAAAGCGCCAATCCATGCACTGGAAGAGCTGAACTTCACCAAGAGCCAAAAAAGCTCGAATGAGCAAGTCAAAATTTAAAGTGGTGATGATTGTTTTTTTTGATATCCATGGAATTGTGTACCTTCACTGGGTTCCTGAAGGTCAAACTATTAATCAATATTACTACCTGGAGGTACTTTCTAAACTATGTCAAAGAGTAAGGAAAAAAGGTGAAATCTGCATTAAAAGAGACAATATTTGAGTCTGTGGAAGCTATAAAAGAGAAAGCGGCACGTTTCCTGAAATAGCTGACAGAAGATGACTTCCAGCACTGTTTCCAACAATGGAAAATTGTCATGGAGCGTTGTAGGGATAGAGAAGGAGTGTATATTGAAGGTGACAATAAGTGATAATGTATAAAATAAAAATATTTTACGTCAGTCTCGTTACTTAATAGCCACACCTCGTATGTAAAAAATATCATTTTTTGGGATAAAAACACGAGTAATATTTTATACGATAGTTATTGTAAAAATATAAACTAGGCTATGTAAAGTTAATTTTATAATTAAATAAACTTACCAAATTTTGCGCTTTATATTTTATAATAGTTTAACTGCACGTATTTTGTTAATTAAATATAATACACTTTCTTTTTAAATTACTTCATGAAATTTTTATAAATCATGAAATTCAACGATATAAAAATAATAAAATATGCTATTTAAAAAAAAATAAAACTAAATACTGTACTGGTGACTTCATAAAGTTGACTAAGTTTAAAACAAGGAATGTAATGTTTTACGACCGTATGCTTTATCTCAGTGTAAAAAATTTATGTGATAAATTTCCTTATCGTCGGTAAACTGAGCTATTAATAACAGCATCATTCTTAACATTACGGTGAGTGATTCGTAAATTGTAATTAAACATTGTTAAGTTGTAAATAACTGCTATTAAATAAAATGTCGTAAAAAAAATTTTATGTTACCGTGTAATGTCCATTAGACCTGTTAACATGTTGTATTTATGTATAAATATTTGTAGTCATTCATTATCAATTATCAACAAACTTAAAATAAATGGGTGGCAAACCACATTTAGTTTCTCATGAATGCAACATAATTTTCATTTCTTCTTTAGCTTCCGGCTTCTCCAAAAAGGTTGGCAATCATCTTGGCATTTAGATGCTGCAGCTCTAAACAAATCAGTTCAGCTGCATGTGAACCATATTCTCAAGATGTTCCAGATATCTTCGTATCTCTGTTTATTTGTCTATAATTATCTCCTCGAATTATTACACAAAATAAGCTATAATATTATTATTAGAGGAGTAAGATACAGATGTGATCTATCACCCACTTTGTTTAATATTTATTTGGATGACGTGATCAGAAGATAGAAGTCTCAAATACACCCTTGTATTCTCACAGGAGAAGATATGGTTATAAACTGACTTATTATTTGTCGATGACCTGAGAAAGTGCTACAGAAGAATAAGGATGACCTGCAGAGAGCACTCTTCATGGTGAACAAATTCTGCAAAGAATATAGGTTGAGAGTTTCGACAAAGAAGACAAAAGGCATTAAGGGGGAAGGAGCCAGTCCGAAGCAAAATTGTTATAGAGAATAATATTTTGGAACAGATATCCTACTTTTGGTATCTAGGTTGCAACATTACATAACAGAATAAAGATGCTTACAATAAGATGCACCAATTTCAGCAGTTTTGCGAAACTATGTACTGAACCTTAAAAAATAACACCAGCAAAAACACGAGTTTGAGATTTTATAAAATAATAACAGTGCCGACCCTATTCTATGGCAGTGAAACTTGGGTGCTATCAAAGCGTGAGGAGAGTAGATTGCAAGCATTTGAAATTAAATTTCTTTGAGGTACATATGGGTGTTGTAGAGAAGATCATTACAGGAATACTGAGATAGGAAAGAACTCAACATCGTCCCTATGAATGACAGGGTATCTCAGAACAGAATGCAGTGTTTGGAGCTTGTGAGCAGAATGCGGGAGAATAGGATAGCTAAGCAAACACTAGGCTATAAACCGGAGAGAATGAGGACGCCCGAGGAAGAGATTGGCAGATTTGAGAGGTTTGGGGTAGGCAGATATTCCTAATCCTTGAAAGGCAGAAGAAGAAGAAGAAGGAGTAAGCTGTGTTCTCCTCCTCTTTATTACATGATATTGTAATTTGTGAGTTTTTATGGTTTTTACAACCTCTTTTTCCTTCATCTTCATTCTGATACCACTCTTGTTTGTTAAATTATTCACCCAGCTCAACATCAAAATTGTTTTATGTGACCGTATTTTGAACATCTCCAATCTATTAGTAATGTTCTTCTTCAAGGTCCAAGTTTTCATCCCATAAAACTAAACTGAGAACGCATTACATTTTAGAAGTTCTAGTCTTAACTTTAATGTCAGGTCTCTTCTGGACAATATATGTTTTATTTAATCACCACAATATAATACAATAACAATCTTTTAACACAATGGTTACTTGCTTTTTTAAAAGTTATATAAACTTATACAATAGGTACACGATAATAATAACTGTGAGTAAAGTAAACTTAAGACTGGAAAACAGATTTTTGAAATAATGTTGACAAAATTAGGTAACCCTAAGGTTTTGGGAACCAGATTAGAGATTACAATCATTAGGTTTAGCATATACTGAATTTTTAAATTATGTGAAAAGAGAAAAAGATAAATCAGTGAATAAGCCCAAACGCTAATAATTAATTTGTTGTGAAATACATAACTTTCTTTTACCAATATAAGTAATGAACAATATAAACTATCTCTAATCATGAATAAACAATGTAAATTGAAAAACATCACCTAATTTTAGAGTGAATTACGCAAAATTAAAATTAAACTCTGTATGTAGGATTTAAAAGTATAGAAAAACACTAATTGATATTTAACTAAGCTCTGTAGAAAAAATGCTTGAAAAAAAATTGCAGGTGGCCTCCGTAGCGTAGTGGTTAGTCACCACGCGGAGGTCTCGGGTCCGATTCCCAGCCAGCGTCTGGAAATTTTCACAAGCCTAAACCCACAGTTAACAGCAACATAATCCACCGTAGTCGTGAATGAACAAGCAGTTGATGCAACTTTAAATAAATTAATTTATAAATAAAATTGCAGGTTTTTTAACTTCTATAACTTAATTCTACACACTTTTGTTGTAAAAAGCATACTGTGGCCGCAACCTTTAAAAATCACTGACACTAAACTAACCATTGTAGAAAACAATTTTTGAAATATAAACTGTATTATTTTTTTATTTTTTACAACTTTAATTATACACTTTAAGCCAATTTTTTGGTTCCAGGCATTATGAAACATGAAGATTAACGCATGAAATCTTCAATCAATATACAACCATGCAAATCAAAAATAACCAAATATAGTCATCAAAATACTTCCTCTTCTTCTGTACTACAGATGTAAAGAAAAATCTTTGAACTTGTGAATAATTCTGTATAATTTTGCAGGTAAGTTTAATTCAGTATTACGGTTACAAGGTGGAAACTCATGAAGTCCAAACTGAAGATGGTTACCTGTTACGGATGCATCGTATTCCGCATAATCGTCATTCAAATACAACTGGTCGACCCGTGTTTTTACAACATGGTTTGAATTGCGCTTCTGATATATTAGTTATACGATCACCAGATAAAGATCTCGGTAAAATAATTAATTTTTTTATATTAATATATAATTCAAAAATAAATCTTTATAATGCATCCTGCAGTTTGAAATATTTCTATTTCATATAATGAATTAATATAATAATTTCACTAACCTTCTTTTTAAACTGCGTCACCTTTATTTTATTCCTACTTACACGTGTTTCGGTGGATCCACCATCATCAGAGTAAATGAAAAATTGAAACTAAAAATTTTTTTCATTTATTTAAAATTTACAGAAGATGATACATCTTCAGTCACTTGTATAAAACTGTTGTTTGAAAAACAACAGTTAAAACTAATTGTTTTATACAAGTGACTGAAGATGTATCATCTTCTGTAAATTTTAAATAAATGAAAAAAATTTTTAGTTTCAATTTTTCATTTACTCTGATGATGGTGGATCCACCGAAACACGTGTAAGTAGGAATAAAATAAAGGTGACGCAGTTTAAAAAGAAGGTTAGTGAAATTATTATATTAATTCATTATATGAAATAGTAATATATAATTGCACTCGATCTGTTGGTTCCAGGGCTACAAAAAATAGTTCTGTTTTTTTTCATATGGTCAGCCAATTATATGACTGATGCATTTAAAAACAAAAGAGGTAGAGGTGCAAAAGACACTAGTCACAGTTATCTCCTCTGAGAGTAATGAATTTCACTATATAGCCAGACATTGTGGTGAATGAAGTGAAAGTGTCATTTGCAAGGTGGAAAGTGGATACTTTACAGTGGGCCTGGTATGCTTATTAACATACTCTTTCAACTCAGTGACGAAGGCAATAGTAAACCACCCCACTCCTCATTTTTACTTAGTAAATTCCTAGAGGTTCAAACCAGCCTTTTGGCTGTTGACCTAAACAACAACAATATATAATATAAAATTTCTTTAGAAACTACTAAGATTGAAAATATTCTTGAGTCACATTTTTTGCAAATTGTTTACTGCCTTAACTAACGTTCTTACTGTAGCCAAGTCTATTGAAACTTTTGGTATACAACAAAATATGTACATCCTCTCTTTACTAGCCATTTCTGAATTGTTCTCTTTTATTAGCACACGCACTCATGTACACGTATATACTTTTTTAAAAAATCCCAAATGTGTGTACATTGCAATCTGTTCAATTCAGAACAATAAACAACCCTATGACCTAATGAGATAAAGCATGATATGTATGACGTGTGAATGAGGTGTAGTCCTATATAGACCCATGCTGACTATTCTTGAGAGAGTATGATTAATTGAACCCCAACCATCAAAGTACACCGGTAACCACTATCTATTATTCAAATCCATATAAAAGTAAGTACTTTTACTAGAAATTGAACCAGGAACCTTTGTCTCCAAAAATCAGCATTTAAACAGCTGACTTGCAATGACGACTTTACCTCTAGACCAACCCGCCTGGGTCATGTACATTTTTAAGACATACATGGTCATATTCTGTAAAGACCACTGTATAGTATGTTTCAAATAAATGATGAATCATTTATTATTCCTTAACGTTAAATTGTGTGATATGTGACAAGTTTAGTAATATGAGTGATTTAAAAGTAGAAATGAATTGATTCATGATAAGCGACAGTCAGGACTTCCTTTTACCTCAAAAACAAATGAAAATTTGCAAAAAGTGGAAAAACTGATTCGTCAAAACAGGTCATTGATTATTTGAGAGCTTACCGAAGAACTGAATATCTCGTACGGATCCATGCAAATTATTTTATCCAATAATTTACAAAAAAGATGAGTGCATAAACTTAGTGAAGTATTTAAATACTAACTTAAATATACTCACAATTCATTTAACTCTCAACTGGTATCATCATTTTTTGTGACATAACTGGTATCAGAGGTCTGACAGACCTCCAAATTTGTTTTTTATATTTAAGTTCTTCATACTTATTTAATTAATTTGTTTTAATTTTAAACTTATAAAACCATGTATAATCGAAGATGTAGATGTAAAATACTTAGCATAAATGCAAAATTACTATTTAAAAAAGTAAAAAACGAACACTGTGCATTTTTTTGACTTTTACTTTCATTTTGAACAGAACAATAAAATTTTTGAGCCCTAGAAACATTCTGTAGTCTAATAATTATAAAGAAATAAGTAATTAATATGATAAAGACAAATTTATTTACAAAATTATGAAGTACAACTTACATTTTGGTTCCGAGTTTTGCTATTTATGTCTATTGTTGGGCAGTACACTATGACAAATATTTATTAAAATTTATTCGTTTTTTTTTACTTTTCGATTATTTACAATAAAATTTAAAGATTTTTATGTTAATAAAAATTCACATCATTAACACGTACAACTTGTTTACGTGATGAGCCCGGTTGTGTTGAAGCCGCTTCAGAAATTTTAAATGTATCATCCATAATGAAAATTTTATAAAATTACATATGAAAATATTTTATAATAGTACTAAACAAAGAAATGATGTATGAAAAATTATTATATATTCATTAAAACTTTAAACAATCCATGTACTACTTGGTTTTAAAGTCGTCAAAAAGTTACACAACTGGTATCATAGGTCCAGGAGACCGCAAGTAGAAAACAAAATACAAATAACTCACAACTTGTTAGCTCGTACCGAAAACGATCTTGATCACGCATAGTTCAAACAATAATTGAAAGGTATACAAAATATACGTGATGTCGGGCAATTGGGAGGGAAGTGTTGGAGGAGTAAAAAATGACAGCGGTCTCACAGACCGCATGATACCAGTTGAGGGTTAAAAATACTACACAGGTTAAAAATAAATATGCAGTCTCACAACTGGACGTTAATTCATGATAATATCTCATGTTAATTACATCTACTTTGTTTTCAGTATAAGTGCTTGTACCTTATCTACAAGATATTTTAATGCTATTGTATCTATTATGATAACAGCATGGTACAATTTAACTCTTTATAATTGAAAATTCTGCCCACAACAGACAGGTGGAGTGTCAAATTATTTACACTTAATCTGTTTGTTGTAGGGCTAAAATAAATAGTTCTGTTGCTTATCACATGGTCAGCCAATTAAATGACTGAATAATTTAAGAACAGAAGAGGCAGAAGTGTAAAATATACTAATCACAGTTATCTCCTCTAAAAGTAATGAATTTAATTATACAGCCAGACCCTGTGGTGAAAGAAGTGAAAGGTGTCATTTGCAGAGTGGAAAATATGCACTTTTCAGAGGGCCCAGCATGCTGATAAGTGTAATTTTCACTCAATGAGGAAAACATCGGTAAATGTTTTCCTTAGATAAAAATGTTGTTGGCTAATCAGTAAAATTTATTAAGAGATTAAACAAAATGTTTTCTTGAATAGAAATTAACAATTTCTTTTTTATAATGTACAATGGGTGCTGGCTTATAAAGCCACTCTGAGCTCAGACGGGAGCGTAAATAATGAAATTTCTGCAAATTAAAGGTGTGGCTTATTATGTGAAATCATAAAGAAAATTAATATCTTAGTTTTTACTTTTTTAAAGCGCAACACTGGACTTTCAATGCAGAATAAACAATTTTTTCCTGGGTTCTAATCCCACTCAGGCACGGCATATTTTCATACGTTACAAAAAATCATTCCATCCTACATCGCATAAAGTTCCACCCCAACGTCGTCGCTAATGACCGTTGCAGTTGATGCGACGTTAAATAAATAAATAAAATAAATAGATTAAAAAAAACAATTTTTTTGAAAATAAAGTATAATGTACCTATGGTACTTGTCACTTATGTAATCATAAGTTTTCTAGTGTGGGAACAGTAAAACTTTTTATGATATTGTATGAAAAACAATTTAATTTAGTTATATTTCTATGATTTTCTATAATAGCCCAAAGCCTTGGATTTTGGAGCTTGCTGAACCATGAGTTTGCTGTTATTTTACTGAATACTGTTATTTTTTTAATAATGCAGAGACATAGAGAAAAAAACGTTACTGTTTTATTTTGTTATTGAACTTGTATTTGTTTGTGTGTTACTATATGTATTATAGACGTATCTTTTGAACTTTACTAAAAAAAAAATTGTAGCAACTCCATTTGTACGGAGCAAGTCCCCAAAAACAATTAAATTGCTTATTATTATTAATCTTTGAGGAAAATACCATTTATTAAAGAGCAGAAGGAGACTGTTTTAAAGTTTAAAAGGATATATAAAGACTAATGGATATCAAAATTATAAGCTTGCTTTGGTGTAATTTTTTTTAATACCAGTTGAGAGTTTTTCTGCAAAACTTCTTCCTCTGACCAGATTATATTAAATACTCATAACTTTTTACTTTCTCTTGCCTATATGAATATATAGGAAGGAAAGTATTGTTTTCATGTCAATTTTTCGAAATCGAGTTTTCACCGGATCTATACGTTTTCAGACCCCCTGAACCCAAAAAACATGTTTTTAGCGATTGGTCTGTGTGTGTGTGTATACAAAATATCTCAAGAACGGAACGTAGTACGAGCTTGAAACTTAAAACTTAAGTTACATACCACTATCGGACCCGACACGAACATTTTCATCAAAATCGGTCAACCGGAAGTAGTAGTTTATTCGTGTCATTTTTCACTTTTTTGTGATTTTCTCAAAAACTGGTCCTATGATTTTTTTTAAAATCGCCTGGTTTACTAAATTTTTTATTCTCTACAAGATAGGGTAGGCGTCATGTTTGCTGAAATTTTAGGTGAGGCTGTTTTCACGTAAAAACAAAGTTTTTTTAAGATTATAGCTTTAATATGCAATTTAGCGCAAAAATTTATATAATAAAAGTTATAGAGAATTTAAAATTCTACAACTTTTATTTTAAACATTTTTTTGTATAACGTTTAGTTTAGCGGTAATTTGCGATTTTCTATTTTTTTCTCACGAAAACGTGAGAAAAATCGATTTTTTTAACATTTCGGCCTTAGTATGCATTTTACGACAAAAGTGTATATAATTAAATTTATAGAAAATGAAAAGATCTACAACTTTTATTTTAGCATTTTTCTCTACAGAGCCTAGTTTAGAGAGAAAGAGTGATTTTCCGTATTTCTAAGCCAAACTGAGGTTGATTTTCATTTTGCGTCTTTCACTCATGATTGAAATTAGGTTATGTTTATTGAGGTTAGTTTTTTGTTTATTTCTTATGTTTTATTACTAATGTTAGGTTTATTGTTAATTATTTGCACTGGCAAGAGAAAGTTGTGTGAGTGTTTCACACCAGATTTTTTACTGTAGTAAAGCAACCATGAGGTTCACTTGTGTTACAAAATACTCGTAGTTCACGTTGTAACTTGTCTGATAATGTCAACAGCAGTGTGTATTAGTTATCTGGAAACACCTATTGTAGTTGAGACCTATGTATAGTTCAGCCATCCTTGCTTTGTTCCTACTGTCAACAAACCAAAACCAGCCACTACAGGGTGTACGCTAAGGTCCGGGACTTTGTTCTTTTTTTACTTGATTTATACATTTAGTAACTTGCACAAATAGAAAACTATTAATAGAAATGAAGAATCAAATACTATAACACTAAATTCCTAATTAAAAATAAATTGTAATGCATGTATGATTGATGCGAGACAATACTATATCATCAGTGAATTGGTAGCATATTAAAATGATGACTTGTTCTTTGTCAAAAATGTGGAGAGAGATTTATGGGTTTGGATTAGTCATCAAATTCAATTATGAAATAACGAGTGATTATACTAATAAAATACGAGGTGTGATCAAAAAGTAAGGTGACTTTTTGAATTTCGCTCGCTCTGTACACTCTAATTTCAATTTTTTTTTTGTTGTGTTGGTACACTCGTCACGATCATATATTCAAAGTTTTGACTATATAGCACGTGTTGCTTTTTTTGTGAGAGGCATAAAGGTTAGACTCGTGTTTGCATGCTCGGCGATTTTTTTCTGTTGAAAATAATGGAGCAGAGAGTTTGTTATTAATTTTTGTGTAAAAAAATGGTATTAAGTGTTCAAAAACAATTGAAATGTTGACAGTGGTGTACGGTGAGTCAACTATGAGCAAAAAAATGTTTATAAATGGTATAAGTTATTCCAAGAGGGCCGATAAAATGTTAACGATGAACCTCACTCTGGACGCCCCAGCACATCAAAAACCAACGAAAATGTTCAGGAAGTGAAAGAAATGTGTTGAAAAATAGTCGAATCACGATTAGAGAAATAGCTGATGATCTTAACATATCGTTTGGCTCATGCCAATCAATTTTAACGGATGTTTTGGGTATGACACGTGTGTCAGCGAAATTAGTTCCAAAACTGCTTAATTTTGATCAGAAGCAGCGTCGCATGAACATCGCCCAAGACATGTTGATCGACGTCAATGATGATCCTAATCTGCTTAAAAGGGTTATAACCGGTGACGAAACATGGGTCTATGGTTATGACGTCGAAACCAAAGCCCAATCATCCCAGTGGAAGAGCCCAGGCTTTTCTTTGGAGATTAAGGCTGCATCGCTGGAGGAGCTCAAGGCAATACCCAAAAGTGCATTTCAGAAATGTTTTGACGACTGGAAAAAGTGCTGGCACAAGTGCACATTGTATCAGAGGGGGATTATTTTGAAGGGGATAACATAATTTTGGATGAATAAATGAATATTTTTTTATAAAAATGAAAAGTTACCTTACTTTTTGATCACACCTCGTACATAACAGATGATTAAAATTAAAATGTTTCTTTTAAAGTTCTCTTGTTTCGTTATACAGATCTGAGGCAATACGTAAACGTATAACTTGTAACCACGTAAATTTATGAAAAAGAATGGAAATTAAGTACACTGTTTTTATAAATTTATTGTTCAGTACTTAAAACATCAGTCATGATATGATTAACAGTTTTATTTATAAAAATACTAAAATACTTTTTAAATTATTTTGTAGTTACTTTTTAATCAGTGTGTACACATTTTAAGCAATGCGCATGCTCAGTGATGTCATTATTTGTTGACAGGAGGAGCAAACTAAGGAAGGCTGGACTTTAGATATGATGTTATAAATAGTTTTGATTTTATTTATGAAACTATTTCAAAATTAATTTTTTGTTTCAGCATACATTTTATCAGATTTAGGATATGATGTTTGGTTAGGAAATTCCAGAGGAAACCCTTACTCTCCTGGTTATGTTGATGCATTTAACCAAACTTTTTGGAATTTTAGGTATGTATAGATGTGGTATCATTACTTCTATTTAAATAAATCTTCACCAGCATCGTGTCTGAAAGGGGTTAACGCAACTTCAGTTAAAATAACCAAGTTAACAGATTAGAAAATTTTTACTAGGATAAAGGAGTATAAAAATTAAGTTGAAATTTGAGTTGAATAGCAAACTCATCGAATCGCAACATGAGAAACCAGATGATCGATGAAACATTTTGCGGTATACAAGAGTTCCTTTCTATACAGGTTTTTGTTATCAAAACTAAATTTCTAAGTTAAGGAAAATTGTGGAATTTGGTAAAAATTATTGAATGACTAGCTTTTTGAAGCAAGTAATAGTAGTAGTAATAAAAAGGTAATGGCCACCTCGGTAGCGTAGTGGTTAGTGCATTAGCCTACCATGCGGAGGTCCTGGGTTCGATTCCCAGTCGGGGTCTGGAAATTTTATAAGTCAAAACTCGTTGTTCTCACTGCAGTTGCTAATAACCAAGCAGTTGATGCGATTTTAAATAAATAAAAAAGGCAATAAATGAATGAATTTAACGTAGTCTTGATTTTTGGGCTTATCAGTTTTGACATACTATGTACTCCCTTTTTGGAGTCTCCTAGATACAGTGAAAAAAAAGAAAAACAAAATTAAGTTATGAGATGGTTAAAATTGATACAAATGCGTTCATGTAATACATGCAAATTACGTGTGTATAATGAAAATTGTTCTGGTGCACTTGATGAAATGAACTATTTCATTTAAAGCATTTGATATAACTAAAGATTACATTTTTAGCTTGTTGAAATTTTGTTATGGATAGAAATTAAATTCAGTCCACATATGAAAAATATAATATTTGTACTATTAAAATATCAGTGAAAAGTCAGTTTAATTTACCATTTGAGATTTATAATACTGAAAAACCTGAAGTTAAAAAAAAAAAAAAATCTTGTGTGAAACATTCACACGACTTTCTTTTGCCAATGCATATAATAAACAATATAACCTAATATTAGTAATAAAACAAAAAATAAACAAAAAAACTAACCTCAAAAAATATCATAACCTCAATTTAATCATGATTGGAATGATGTAAAATGAAAATCAACCTCAGTTTGGCTTAATAATACGGAAAATCACTCTTTGATCCTAAACTAGGCTCTGTAGAGAAAAATACAAAAAGTAAAAGTTGTTGATCTTCTAATTTTCTATAAATTTCATTATATTAAACACTTTTGTTGTAAAGTACTAAGGCCGAAATCTTAAAAAATATTCAGTTTTTTTTACAAATTTTTATGAAAAAACAGAAAACCACTAATTACTGCTAAACTAAGCATTACACAAAGAAATGTTTGAAATAAAAGTTGTAAAAATTTTCTACAACTTTGACTATGGACACTTTTGCCCTAAAATGCATATTAAGGCCACAATATTAAAAAAAAAAAATTCTACAAGAGAACAGCCTTCCCAAGAATTTCAGCAGACATGGCACCTACCCTATCTTGTAGAGCATAAAAAAATAGTATGAGGCGATTTTTAAAAAAATTGTAGGAGCTGATTTTGAGAAAATCGCAAAAAGTGAAAAATTACACGAATAAACTACTACTTCCGGTTGACCGATTTTGATGAAAATGTTTGTGTCGGGTCCATTAATAGTATCTAACTTAAGTTTTAAGTTCGTACAATGTTTCGTGCTTGAGATATTCTGTTCACACACAAACATATTTTGTTCACACATACACCAATCTCTAAAAACATTTTTTTGGGTTCATGGGGGTCTGAAAACAAGTATATCCGGTGAAAACTCAATTTCGAAAAATTGATATGAAAACAATACTTTCCTTCTTACACATTCATACAGGCAAATGAAAGTAAATATGCATTTAAATTTTATAATCTAAAAACTAAATCAAACAAACCACTTACGTTAGTTATAATGTAGAAAAATACACGTGGAATATTTAAAAATAGAATGTTTTCATATTTATTTGTTTATTAACAAGATTTTTTTGAACTGAAATTATTTGAAGCACTAATAACAGAAGCAGCGACTGTATGTACTACTAAACACTAATAAGCTACTACGACCTATTCATACCCAATTGAATTGTGTCAGATCAATTTACTATTAATCATTGCTTCTATTGATTAGTATCAACATTTTCAGTGTGAAAATACTCCATTCATATTTTAACTTTAATGCTTTGTCAAGTTTGGTATACTGGACATTAAAATAAATATTTACTATAACTTTCATTGTATCATTAGTGTCATCAGGTTACTAAATTCATGAATTTGACAATTTGACATTGATAATAGTTTTATAGTTTTAAAAATTTTTTTCGAAGAATATTACTGGCAATACTAAAAATATAGGGTTTGCACAGTCATAAATTTGAAAAATTATATTTTCACATTTTAAAATTCTTGTAGGTTTTCTGTTTAAAATAATTGATACTAATATTATAAAGAGGCCGCCTCCGTAGCGTAGTGGTTAGCGCATTGGCTTGCCACGCGGAGGTCGCGGGTTTGATTCCCGGCAAGGGTCTGGAAATTTTCACATGTCAAATCCCAAAGTTAATGTTACACAATCCACCGTAGTCGCTAATGACCAAGTTGTTGATGCGACTCTAAATAAATAAATTAAAAAACAAAAAAATTATTAAGATAAAGCGTGTTTTTTGTGTGCAGGCTAATTTCCAAAACTACTTAATGGATTTTCATGAAATTTTGACAGCATATTTTTATTTATATTCACAGCAACAATTTCTTTTTAAATTTTTAAGAATGATAACCTTAAGGGCCCTAATGAAGATTTTTATAAATATGTGTGTGTGTATGTGTGTACATGCGAGTACGTATTGCTGTTGAAGTAAATGAAGGGGTTTGATGATGATGAGAGACTTATGCAGGGGAGTTTATCAAAACGTGTGTGTGTGTGTGTGTGTGTGTGTACACATTGGAGTATATAGTCTATCTAGCAGCTACACAATTTCTGTTACATATTATTTATTTAAAAAAATTTAATATAGCCCTACACATGTTTCATGTGCAAAGCAGCGCAGGGCATGCTAGTGTATAATACATAAATATATCTGATCTTTCTTTACATGAAAATGTATTTTTTCCTGATGAAAAATAACCCTTCTTATACAATTAAGAGTACCTTTTCTTGATTCAATGCATTTTCCGAAATTATTTTTAAGCACATTTTTCTCAGCAAAGATTTGAGATAATTTTAACAATATTTGTTGTTTCTTTTTGTAATAATGAGAGTTATTATTATATAGACAATAACAAGAAGAAAAGCTTAGAAAGAAGAGTGGATTAGATGAGAATTGCATACATGAGTACACTATATAGTAACAAAAAAGCATTATCGTGGGACACAAAATTCAGGCACTATCAGACCGCGGTAAGGCCAGAAGCATTGTGCTGTTGTTTAGGTCATCAGCTAAAAGGCTGGTTTGAATCTCTAGAGGCTTTACTAAGTAAAACGAGGAGTGAGGTGGTTTACCATTGCCTTTCTCACTGAGTGTAAAAGTTTGCTTATCAGCATGCAGGGCCCTCTGAAAAGCCAACTTTCCACCCTACAAATGACACCTTCACTTTATTCACCACAGGGTCTGGCTGTATAATGAAATTCTTTACTCTCAGAGGAGATAACTCTGACTAGTTTCTTTTACACCTGTACCTCTTCTGTTCTTAAATGCTTTAGTCATATAATTGGCTGACCACGTGATAAGAAACAGAACTATTTTTTTTTAGCCCTGGAATTAGCAGATCGAGTGTAAATAATTTAACACTCCACCTGCCTGTTATGGGCAAAAAGCATTGTATGGAGCAGAAACACTTAAAATTATGTTGAAAGGTAGTATCAATAAAATAATAAGCATAGAAAGGTGAATAGTTTGGACCATCCTAGTAACTAAGAAGGAAGAAGACAATTACAATAGACACCTTTTGAACAAATAAATAGTGTACAAAAAATTGAAAACATAATCCATGTAAAAAGAAAAAGGAGACTTGTATTTTTGCACATGTAGCAAGAAGGAACGATAGTAGATTGACAAAACAAATTTTTAATAAAATAATAAATCTCAAAACCAAACCAGCTTGGTTCTCAGTAACATTAAACAACCTTAAAGACGCAAAAATCTACACAGAATAGGGAAATTTTTAGAAAAAAAGCCAGAGAGTCAAAAGAAGAGATGTGATCCCTACAACATTGAACAACTTAAGAAGGAAATATCCGAAAGAATGGAAAGATTGTGGGAAAAAAGGAAATGTGAGCAAAACATGATGAAGTATACAGAATAGGGAAATTTTTAGAAAAAAAAGCCAAAGAGTTATTTTCAAGGGAGAGAGTGAAAAGAAGAGATGTGAACCCAACAACATTCAACTACTTAAGAAGGAAATATCCGAAAGAATGGAAAAATTGTGGGGAAAAAGGAAATGTGAGCAAAACATGATGAAGTATACAGAATAGGGAATTTTTTTGAAAAAAAAGCCAGAGAGTGATCTTCAAGGGAGAGAGTGAAAAGAAGAGATATGAACCCAACAACATTCAACAACTTAAGAAGGAAATATCCGAAAGAATGAAAAGATTGTGGGAGGAAAGGAAATGTGAGCAAAACATGAAGTATACAGAATAGGGAAATTTTTTGAAAAAAAAGCCAGAAAATGATCTTCAAGGGAGAGAGTGAAAAGAAGAGATGTAAGCCCAACAACATTCAACAACTTAAGAAGGAAATATCCGGAAGAATGAAAAAATTGTGGAAGGATAGGAAATGTGAGCAAAAAATGAAGGAATTATAATATTGATTTGGCATGCTCTCCCTAAAGGGCTCTTTGGGAAGGGGGAAAGAGACTTATATTTTAATACACGATTATTCCAAAATGTTAACATATTTAAAAAATAATTTTTATTAACGTTTAATGTTCCAGTTACCATGAAATGGGTGTGTATGACCTTTCTGCTGAGATCAGTTATATTCTAAACATAAGCAAGTATTCAAGTCTGTCATTCATAGGACATTCATTAGGTGGGACACTTGCATTCGTTCTTTTAACTGAAAGACCAGAGTATAACAAAAAGATTAATATCGTAATTGGGTTCGCTCCATCTGTTTTTGTATCCGAGTCATGGTTTTTAAGGAAGACAAGTACAAAAATTATTACTAGAATTGCTCCGATGGTGGTAAATATTTTTCAATATAAACGTATTTTTAATTTATTTTATCAAACATCCTATGTAGGATTACATTACATGTAATTACATAAATAATAAAATACATAAAATCACTAATATACAGTCAACTCCCGATTATCTGCGCACGTCAGATGAAATTTTTTTTCATTCTTTTTTCTTAACGTTAAGTAAATTTCTTGTAATGTGATAACATTAAAGATAAAATTTGTACAGCACAGGATTAGTTACGTTGTATGCTTTATTTTTCTGTTATCTGTTAGTTTAAATAACGTAACTAATTACTTCTTGTGCTGAACAAATTTTATCTTTAATTTTATCACATTACAAAAAATTTACTTAATGTTAACGTAGGGAAGTTAATGAATGTTGGAATCATAACTCACGGATATTTGTAATTGCCAATCAACATCTGTAACATGAGTAATGCAGCATATTAGTCATTTTCTGTTATTGAACTCCTTCTTCCCACTCGGTCTTGGGAATCGTCGCCAGTCTAAATGCATAATTCATTGTATCACAGTGTTGTTTCCGTGCTTTTTCGAGAGGTTTACAATGTGATAGAGTGTTATTATTAGAGAATGTTTTTGAGCTACTACATTGTGTCTGCAGTGGGGAACATGAGTGACAAGCGTAAGAAAGTGGTTTTATCCATACAACAAAAGCTTTTTTTCGTCATTTTGCGGATTATCCGCAGCTTTCGTGCCACCCAATTCCGCAGATAATCGGGAGTTGACTGTATATGACAAAAATAAATATAAAATAACATGTAACCCTGGTTTCCTATAAAATTTATTTCACAAAAACGTAATAATATTAATGTAAATTATAAAGAAAAGAAAGTAATAAATTTCATTCATGGGGAATTTATAAAATTAAAAATGTAATGAAATATATATAGGTAAAACCACCAGATCTTTTAATAAACGGTTTGCAGAACACTATTCAAACTATAAAAAAGGAAACCAAAAATTCTCCAATGTAACTGAACACATGATGAAAAATAAACATACTATGTCAAGTATAAAAAATAATCTAGAAATATTAGAAATAAATAACAGACAAAATGAAATAGAAATTTTGGAAAAATATTATATTTATAAATACAGTAACAAGGAAAAATTAATGAACAAACAGGTTGAATATGACAATCAACTGATTAAGTTGGCAAGACTGTTTTAGATACAAGAATCAACTTTTCCTTATCTACCATGGTGGGAGTAGAAAGTTTTAAATTTTGATATGAAAAATTTAAAAAATTTTCATTTACTGAAGATGTGTACAAGATACACGAAAGCGCTATAAACGTTGGTAAGTGTTTTCTGTTACTGTATTCTGGTGGTTAGAAATATATATTTAAATCTTTAATTTAATATTTTCATTATTGATGGCAATTATTATTGCCATGTATCATTTTCTTATGTCCATCTGTTCGTTACACTCAGATGTCAGAAATTACGAGAGATGGCAACAAATGGTTTTTGGATTCATAATCTACACAAAAAGTTTGTAGGTTTGGATTGGGTTTGAAGTTCCAAATTTGACCAGAAGTGGTTTAAAACCGGAAGTCAAGATATCAAGTCGAAATTGGGATACAAAAATAGTGTCATTTGATTCCTTTTAAAGAGTTGATACAAAAATCATTGGGTTTGAAGTTCTGGTTTCAACCGGAAGTGATCCAAAACCGGAAGTCAAGAAATCAAAGTTGGAACTTGAAAAATAGTGTCACTTGACTCCTCTTAAAGAGTAGCTTTCTTACTTAGCTTTTTTCCTAGCTTTCTTACAAAAACTAAGTGGGTTTGATCCCATTATGAGGAATGATGACCGTAAGTTAAGTGAACACACCATGTGACTTCTCTGGTCGATTCCTTTTTTAGAAAAAATTGCCACCACCCATGAGACGTGTAGTCTCATGAAAGGGATTTTAATTATTGTCTTTCTTGGAAAATTTAATTTTTTAATTTTTAATTTATGGTCCCAGGTTCAATTCCCAATCAGGTCTGGCATTTTTTCATCATTCTCTTCATCTGTCATCCTTCTCATCATCTGCATCAACAGTAATTGCAAAACAGTTGGGCATAAAAAAGAAATGGTATATTAAATGATTGGAAATTTTATAAATTTAAATAAAAATAATAGTGAGTTTTAGTGTAATATTAATCAATAAAATAACATTAGTCTTATACTTTTGTGTTGTTGTCATTAAAAGTTACACAATATAGTCAGGAATGATGTCAGCTGCTATAGTAATACAAACATTATTTTTGACTCCGCGCACCTTGTTTATTTTAAGCCGCCTATCCATTCAGTCCACAAGGACGGGGGTGAACCTTAAACTCATAAGTTTTACTCTTTCCATTCTAAATAATAAATTTCTTCTGTAATAACGAATTTAATTTCACATCCAGACCTTGGGGTGAACGAAGTAATTGTGTCATTTGTTGGATGGAAAGTTAATGCTTTTCAGTGGGTTTGGCATACAGATAAGCTGTTGTATTTTGCGACCAATTGGAGAAGGCGACAGTACATTACCTCCATACCCATTTTATATTTAAAAATTTTCTAAAGGTTCAACTGAATCTTGTTGTTGAATCTGTTGACCTAAACAAACTAATATCAATTTTTTTGTTGCAGTACAGAATGTTATCACGTCAGACATTTTTTATTCATGGTAAAGATATGAGAACAAAGGCAAAAATAATGCATTTATTTGATGAATGCGGTGATAGTTCATTAAAAAGAGAAGAATGTGTTACGACTTTCATGAATAATGTATTAACTAATTCAAAACAATTTGAGAAAGTAAGTATTTTTGAGCAATATTAATAAAACTTAGAACTAAGTGTGATTGAAAAAAATACAATCCTAATTATCCAGATCCATTTTTTCTGTAGTAAATTATTATTACTGTATTTATCATTGGAATCGATGTAAGCAAATGGTCTGCTATTGATGACTGCATCCATAATTTAAGTTATAGATGTTTAGCATGAACCATCTTAACCGTGAGAACCGATTTATATTTAATTGAAATTTTGTTTAATCACAAAACAGAACAATGTTCGAGGAAGAGTAAAGCACTGAATCCTCACAAGAAGTAGACATAAACATAATATTTTGATAGTTATCGACATGACTTGCTATTGGTTGCCTGGCCATGAGATGTGGGCTCCACATAAGTTTCATTCTTTTAACCATATTATGATTATGACCATAGTATGATTCGTTTACACTAGTTCAAAGTTAAGTGGAATAGACAATAGTGAAACTATTAGGCCACTCTCACACCGGTGAAACTCGACGTCCGATACGAGTCCTACCATTACATTTTATACGTTCACCCTCCCACCAGTGCGACCTCGATGCAACCTCAATCGAACCAATCGCATGCGACTCAGCTTGTCCAACATCTGCTCGACCAGTCACGTATAATCATAGCAGACGAAGCAGCCAACATAGCCTTTGTGCTTGAAGTTGAAAAATATCCGTGTCTGTACAATTTTAATTTGACAGAATATTCTGGGAGAGACATTACCTTTCTTTTGGCATCCGATATAAAGAGATGTGTTTTCATCACAGAAGAGATCCTGGGCATCCACATATGCTCCTCTATTACGATTATTACTTACATTTATGGTGATATCCAACAGCTGCGGTTTGTTTTTCCTGTTTTCTTCTTAAATAATAATAAGCAACGACTATGTCTTCTTTGCAATATGAAATGGTTCTTAATGTCACTTGACATTTTGCAAACTGCAGGTGGGTTTGAAGAAAAGGTTGAACAGTTGCATCGAGGTCAAGTCTCCTCGATGTGTGAACATGCACGACGCGACTCGTTTTTCGGTCGAGTCATTTTAATCGTGTCGAGGTTGAGTTTCGCCAGTGTGAGAGCAACTTTACATGAAAGTGTGCGTTTCACGGATTTTTATGAAAAAACTAATTTATAAAATTGTTTATAGATAGTTATTTTGGAGATTTATGTTGAGGCACATACGAAACAGCTTCAATTATTCATACTCATGAGTGTGCTGGCACATCCAGCACATACATCTGAATAAGAACATAGCCAATCCCATATATCACATCTGGATCATAAATCCAGAGAAGCGGAAATCTGGATAACTAGAAAAATCATAAAAATGTTATTTTTATGGGAAATTACTACCTCTGTGGTGTAGTGACTAGCCTGCTACCCTACAAGCGGAAGGTCTCGGGTTCCGCTAGGATCTGGAAATTTTGAACAGGTTAAAATTTACTATTGCAGTACCAAAATCCACAGTAGTTACCATTGATCAAGCAGTCGATGTAACTTTAACCCTTTCAGTACCAACGTTTGGAAAACAGGGCGTCGATATCTTTTACATAGTGATAGTATACGGTTTACCTGACATCAGTAAGTTATGCATAAAGTACCAACTTCCAGATAACTAAAAATTTCCAAAAACACCTAAAACAAAAATTAATGGAATACTAATGTATTTTGAAACCGCCTCCATGGCGTATTTACTAGCGTGCTAGCCTTCAAAGCGAAAGGTCACAGGTTCTATTTCCAGCTAGGGTCTGGAAATTTTAACATGTTAAAACCATCATTAAAGTACCAAAACCCACAGTAGTTGCTAATGACCAAGCTGTTTATGCGACTTTAAATAAACTAAATAAAATTATTTTGAATATTTTTAGTATTAGAACGATTTCTTTTTTTTATGAACACAATAAAAATTAATTTTAACGGGACATTTTATTTTTCTGTTATGTTGAAATTTTGGTCGGCAATGGCAGGCTTATGCCTGCAAATTTTTGAAATAAGGGCTGGCACTTTTGTACACCCTTATTCAAATTAAATGTTACTTTAGATCAAACTTTCAAACATTGTTTCGGCACTAATGGGTTAAATAAAAAAAAAAAAATAGTGGAAACTCTCTTAACTTCATGTTTGTAACAAGAATTATGGTTAGTGGTTAATATGGTACGTTAAAATTATCTTGGATAGTTTAATCCACTTTAAAGCAGTTTAAGTATGTCTAATGCATAAGTAGGTTTTTATTAAAATAATTTTGTGATGTGGTTAGCCACATAATAATTGTTTCTGTTTCTTGTGTTATGATAGTGGGCATTGAATTTTTGCATTGAAGTATTTTCCCTAACATACCTACATTTTCATCGCAAAAATGTAGAGTCAGGAAACTAAAAGCAATTTAAGTTCCTTAAGTAGTTGTCTGCAAGAGCTGAGATAATTAGTATCCACCATACACTAAATAGCTTTCTTTTGAATTTTAAAAACCCTATAGATGTTACCCATACTAGAATTACTTCTCACTAAAATACCATAACAGATATAAGACAGAATTAAACCATGAAAGCTGCCATTACTAGTTTTTTATCATTTATTCTGGCAATTTGTTTTAATGCAAATATCCCAAATGATATTTTACCATAAACTTGTTCAGTATAGAAATCGCAAAACAACTATCTATCTAGTGATACTCCTTGGAACTTCATCGGAAATTCAGGGTTGTTTGAATTACACTGTTACCACTCTATCTAGTGATACTCCTTGGAACTTCATCGGAAATTCAGGGTTTGAATTACACTGTTACCACTCTATCATGTTGTTTGCGTTATGTGTAGAGCAACCAGGAATTTTAATGTGTGTTCTGGTTTTTAAAAATACAGCGGCATATTAATACTGTTTACAATACTGTTTACAATAAAAAAATTTCAGTAAATTTGTTTTGTACAAGAGAAATACATTTTTATTTGTGTTATTGATCCAGATGACGAGTTTTGATAAATGAATTTATACGAGAGCAAATTTTCAGAATAAGTTGTATAACTTCAGTTGTCCTACCTCTTACCTTTCATAATTACACTAAACTAAAATGCTGGTTTATTTTTATAAACATCACTTTGCATTACAGTGCGAAGTGCGCGCTAGGCAGCTCAGTGTTTTGGATTCTTGTTTCCTGAAAATAGATGTTCTTTTTCACAGTTTTATTCCAGTGTATCTCATTGTCATTATTAAAATACTATATATCTAATTCCAGGAATCTTCATTCACATCACCTGATTTTTGTTCTTGTATAGAGAAATGCATCATGTTACAGATGGTAACTTTATTGTTGATCTATTTTTTTAATTTTATTTTTTATAATCCTAATGTGTGTACGTTGCAATCTGTTCAATTCAGAACAATAAGCAACCCCATGACCCAATGAGATGAGGATGATATGTATTACATGTTAATGAGGTGTAGTCTTGTACAGACGCAGGTCGACCAATCCTGAGAGAGTATGGTTAATTGAACCCCAACCATCAAAGTACACTGGTAACCGCCATCTAGCATTCAAATCCGTATAAAAGTAACTACAGTTCAGCCGTTGTTAGTTTGCTCCTACTGTCAACAAACAAAAGCCACCTACTACAAGGTGCACGCTAGAGTCTGCGACTTTACGGATGTTGTATTCCTATAAAGTTAACTATTTTAAAAATTATAAGTACTTAAAGTACTAAAAACATCAGTCATGATATGATGTAGGCCGAAAAATTTCATTTATAAAAATACTTTTAAAAGTATTTTGTATTTAAATACATTTGAACGTATTTTATTGTTACTTTTTAATCAGCGTGTACACATTTTGATATAATGCGCATGCTCAGTGACGTCATTATTTGTTTACATTAGGAGCAAACTAAGAGAGGCTGGACTTTACCTTTACTAGGATTTAACCAGGAACCTTCATCTCCAAAAATCAGCTGTTTAACAGCTGATTTTGGCGACTTATTGTTGATCTAACAAAATTATTTAACTATTTTGTTTTAGGAGTATATTTTACCTGTAAAAATCTTGACAAAATGTGGAATATCTATTAAAAACATCATACATATTTGCCAAAATGCTGTGACAAGTAAGTAAGTACCCATACACAGGTGTAGGTTTTTAATATAATATTCAATAATATTTTATAATAATAAATATTTTAAGGGGTGAACATACCCAAAACATGAAAAACTTTCCCTTATGAGTTACAAACCTGATTTTGTTTTTGGAAGTTAAAGTTAAAAAAAATAATTTTCCATATAATATGATATAAAAAATTTCCACCCTGTCGCCTTTAAAGGGGTGGGGGATGAAATATCAGTATGTTTTTGGAAAAGCTGTAACTTATTTTGTATTTGACCTGTCAAGTCTAATTTTTTTTTAATTAAAGATAAAATTCTGTTCTGTGATCTGATGAAATAGTTTTTTAAAATCTTATAATCTGAATTTTTAAAAAGATTTTAAATTTTTACATCAACGAAAAACTACAACTTGTATGTTTAAGTCTAAATAAAAAAAAACAAATTGAGGTTACTTTATAATTTCCCTTCATCGATCATAGAACTAAGTCTTCTGAACAATTTTAAAAAAAACTATTGCTCTATCTTTAACAGAAAAGAAGTTATGATTTTCCCAGACTTCAAAAAACAGAAAATTTTTAATTTTTAGATAATTGAGGTAAAAGTCTTACTATTTGTGATGTAGTTCAGAATTCTCCTGCACTATAGGTTACATACTGTTAGTGCATATGGTTAGTATATACGGTTAGTGCTGCACTCTAGTGATATTATTATCAACTAAAACAAAATGCAACGTATTTCAATACAAAAAAAAGATCATGGCTCTATCTTGTTTCGTTTTCATGCTAGAGATTATTGAAAATTAGTGTTTTTTTATAAAAAAAAAAAACAAAAAAATTAGTTTGAACACAGAGTCGTTTTTTTTCAAATTTTACATCAGTTTATAAAAGCCATATTACATAAACAGATATACCATTTTAAAGAGTACATTTCAGAGAATCTAACTAGACAAAAAAAACTTTTTTGATATTTTCTAAATTTGTTCAGCTGTTACTGGGTATGTTCCCCCCTTAATACATAATATTCACGTAGTTTGTTTTATGTACCAACAGGGTGAGCCCCATGTAGATATGAGGCAAAATATTTATAATAAACAGATTAATAGTATGGAGTGAAAATTTTTTGCTGAACTTAATTGTTCTAGTATTTTCCGTACATTATGCATTTTCAATGTTAAAGGTTGTAATTTAGGGCATATTAACTAAATTTGGTTTTATGCAGAGTATATTTTTTATCGCCATTAGAAAATTATTTAATCATAAATGTTATCTTTGCTGGATAAGAAAACATGAAATTCAGTAGTTGTAGCATTTTAAATTTTCTTTAACTCTTATAATTTTGATCTAAAATACACCTTACGCTGTAAGATTCTCAACTTATTGGGTTAGTGGTCAGCACAATTGACTTCTGTGGCAGGGGTTCCAGGTTTGATTCCCAGTTAGGTCAAATTTTTTTTCATCTCTGTCAGCTCGTATTTTTACCTACTCACAACACTTACATAGACATCACGCAATAAAAAAGAAATTCTATTTTGTATGATTTTTCAATTTTCCTTTTTTTTTTTGTTTTACAGATGATTTTTGTGAATTTGATTACGGGAAGAATGAAAATCTTATATATTATGGACAAGCATTCCCTCCGAAATATAATTTAAGAAATATAACCACTCCTGTTGCTTTGTATGTAGCTCCTTATGATGAAGTTGTTTCATATGAGGTCAGTATTTCTTTGATGTGTTTGACATATTAATATTATTTAATCTTACAACATAACTTATGTAAGATTATTTACATTTATGATTTTTATATATTTAAAAAAAATGTTTAAAATAGTATTTCGAATTCCCCCTTTAAAATCGGTATCCTTTTTTTGTCATCAGTCTCTCGACTGGTTTGATGCAGTTCTTCAAGCTGTTCTATCTTGCGCAAGTAGTTTCATATCTACATACCTGTAACATCCTACATCTTTTGTAATTTGCTTTGTATATTCTAACCTTTGCTTCCCCTTACAGTTCACTCCCTCAATATTACCCTCCATTATTGATTGACCAATGCCTGGATGTCTTAAAATATGCCCCACTAGCCTATCCCTTCTTCTGGTAAAATGCTTCCATATACTTCTTTTTTCATTCACTTGTCTAAGAACATCTAAATTATTTATTTTGTCCACCCACCTAATCTTTAAAATTTTCCTATAACACCACATTTCAAAAGCTTCTATCCTATTCTTTTCTACAGCCCAAATCACCCACGTTTCACTCCCGTATAATGCTACACTCCAAACATAGTGTTTTAAAAAAATTTTCCTAATCTGTAAGTCAATGTTTGTAGTCAGTAAAGCTGTTTTTCATTTCAAAGCCTTTTCTTCCTTGAGCAATTCTACTTTTGATATCACTTGTGCTTCTACCATCCTTTGTTATTTTACTCCCTAGTTAGCAGAATTTCCCAACTTTCTGTATATTTTCGTTGCCTACTTTTAAATTTCCCATCTCTTCTAAACCACTCTTGCTGTTCCACAACACTTTCGTTTTGTTCTTATTAATTTTCATGAAGTAATCGATTCTCATGATCTTATCCATTTCATTTAAGACATCCTCTAGTTCTTTCTTTGTCTCAGCTAATACTACTGTATCATCAACAAATCTTAACATTTTTATTGTTTCTCCTTGAATTTTTATTCTTGAGTCAAATTTTTCCTTCACTTCATTTATAGCCTCTTCTACATACAAGTTAAAAAGTAGATGTAACAATGAACATCCTTGTTGTACACCTTTCCTTACTACAGCCTCTTTTTCGTACCCCTCAATTCTCGAAACAGCCGTTTGATTCTTATACAGACCGTAGATAACTTTCATTTCTTTGTATTTAATTCTTAGCATTTTCCAAGTTTTAAACATTCTACTCCAGTCCAGATTGTCAAATGCTTTCTCTAAATCTACAAATGCCATAAAGTAGTTTTATTTTTCTTTATCCTTTCCTTAATAATCAATCTTGGAGCCATAATTGCATCTTGAGTTCCCATTCTCCTTCTAAATCCAAATTGGTCATCATCTAACACTTCTACTCTGTGTTCTATTCTCCTGTATATAATTCTTGTCAGTATCATGGTTGCATGGCACGTTAGGCTGATGGTTCTGTAATGTTCACACTTGTCTGCTCCTTACTTTTTGGGTATGGGAATCGTAATATTTTTTTTAAGTCCGATGGTACTTCTCCACTCTCATACATTCTGCACACAAGTTTGTACAGTTTAATTTAAGCAACTACTCCACAACGTAATAATAATTCCGATGGTATGTTGTTTATTCCTGCCATCTTATTCATATTCATATCTTTAAGTGCTGGATTGATTCGTCCGGTTGAATAGGGTCCCCTCTGTGATCTTCTTCAACGTCAGTTTCTTGTTCTATCGCATCATGATCTAATTCTTTTCCCGGGTAGAGTTGGTTTACGTATTCCTTGTATCTTTCAGCTCTCTCTTGGCCATTCAACAATGGTTTGCCATCTGCAATTCCTTGAGCATGAGAAACTCAACTCTACAATCAAATGTTAACCTACAAATTGACGCCGTCGGGCAGCTGTTTGTTGAAGGTCTCTACTAACCCCATCCAGCAAGAGAACTCTTTACTATGTCTACGAATGACAGCGCGCTCTCAGTTTGGTTATTTTTGGGGCCCCCTCGTACCTATTTGTTACGCTTTCTAAATTTTTTAAAACTCTCCATTCCTATCTTACAATAACTGTTATATATATTGCTTGTATGTGCAGCCAGCCTTAGAGCCTTTTAAAAATTGGTTTTTTCTTGTTTAGGATTAAAGTACACTTAATTTTTGGCTACATGGCTAATTCAATAAACTTCATGAGGATTGGCTGAGAAATCCTTAGTATCAACATTAAAATTGCACTTTTGTTGTGGGTACAGCATCAGAATTAGTCAAAAAATAGCAAACTGCTTGAAAATCTGCAAGAAATTCAATGCAGTTTTTATAACATTTGTTTAATCCAAAATTTTTTAACCGATTAATTTTTTGATAATCAATGCAATGACATTGCTTATGTCACATATAAACCTTTTTATAATATTTCTCACATCGTTGTCTTTCCATGTTTGAACTCTAATTTCATTTTTTCTCTGTTTTCAGTCTAGCAAGAGATTGGCACGAGAATTTAAAAATCTTTTTCGATTTTTTGTTGTTAACGATAGTAAATTTAATCACAGAGATTTTATATTTGCTAAGGATGCGAAAACTTTAGTGTATAATGATGTGTGTAAACTTTTAAAAAATTGTATAAAAGATCAAAATTCTGAATGCGCGTTATCAAATGAAGCCAGAGAAAAATTAGATATATATTACAGTAAAAGTTCAGTATTAACTGAGAAACTTAGAGTTAATGAAATGAAAGTTAATTTAACATTCAGTGGTATTTTAAATGCACTTGGTTATCAGTCACTTACATGAACAGTTATCCTCATTACTGTAAAACTTCATTTATCTGAAGTCCAAATACACAACAACCTTGGTAATCCAAACTAATTGTGACTGGGACTTGCTCAGATTTTGTTATGATTACCCAAAAAAGTGGGTAAAACAATCTTAAAGCAGCTAAATTTATATAACTGTCGACTGATAATGAAGATCTTCAGTTTACAGAAGAAATAATATCTGTAATCATGCAGGATTCTGGCAAAAGTCCAGAAGAAACTGATGACATATAACATGGTGCAGCTTATTTCACATTCAGCAGTAGCAAAAGCATTGCAGTACGTAGAACAAACAACACTGTGCACACAGACGTCAGTTTTAAGAGGTGCTAACTAAATATTGTCATCATCAAGGTTTTCGGCAAACAAGGTTTATGACAGCAAATAGTTAGTGATTATGCAGCCAGGCACTAGTGAAAATGTATAATTTTTTACAATTGCTAATGAACTAGAAGAAATGTTTTACCTGTAAACAATGTATATTATTAGTAGTAAGTCTTGTATTGAGAATTTGGTTATGCTCGTTTTATATTCTCAACTACACTGTTAATTTTTATGTTTTAAGGCCTATTAAAAATATTTTTTCATCGTACAATTACAGTAGGTTTGTTAGGACTTGACGCTTGCAAAGGGGAATGCTTCACAGTAGCGGGAACTTAATGATTAAGGGGAAGTTGGGTATCTCTTTCCAACCGGAAACGAATACAACACGATACTAGCAAATTTGAAAACGTTTTTATTTACAAGTATATAACTTTTCGATTAAACTGAAATAACACTTAACTGAACCCACTCACAATGGTTAATATTTAATTAATGTTTTATTTGTGTGTGAATGTGTTTAGTTGTGAAAATGTGTGTGTGAATGGGCGCTGGTTACTGCCATGCGCGGAGCTAGTTCGAGTGCGTCGACCAGTGCGCAGGTGAGAGTGAGTGTGTGTTAAACAGTGATACAGTCCGCTTGTGTTCGTGTGCGTTCAATAAAACATTGTTCAAAATTCATACATTGAATCATTTATGTTTTGCATTTATTTAACCACTCATTCAATTAACCATTTTTTGGTTACTCCGACCGGATCCAAACAGTAGTAAATAACATATTTTTGTAATAAATTTGTTATTTTTGTGCAAAACAACAACAACTTCTAGTTCATTGTTAATCAGCTGATTTTTACAACATCAACACATTTCATAATTAATATACTGATGCACAATAACATTTAAAAACAATATAGCTAGGTAATTATTCAGAAATTCAGAAATTCAGCATTACCAAATTGTAAAACATTCAGGGCCTAGCTCATAATTTACTGGATTTAATAGATAAGTATTTAATTGATTTATTTTACATTGTTGCTACTATTTACATTTCTTATACTCACCCAATTCATGTGTTATTAACATTCATTTAATGTACACATTTTACACCTAGTATATTAACAAACATTCTCTAAATTTAATTAATTTTTATCGAATCAGTTCATTAACAGTCATTCAAAATACAAAATTGTGATCAACAATCATGAGTGATTTAAAACTATTAGTGAAGGAACGTGGCTTAGTTAAAGCAAAATTAACTAGATTTAAAACATATTTTAGTGGAATTTCTTGTGCAGCAGATATTAGTCAATTAAAACTGCGGTTATCAAAATTAGAGGAGTGCTGGTGTGAATTCGATAAAGTACAATTACAAATTGAATTACTTGACGAATCTGATTATCAGTCAGATCAAAGAAACAATTTTGAAGCAGAATATTTTGCACTAATGTCAGCGGCTCAAGATTTCATATCTGATCATGAGCTTAGAAACTGTCACAACAATATTGAAAACAAGCCAGTAATTACGCAACCAATATCAGTGAAACTCCCAGATATCCAACTTCCTACGTTCGATGGCAGCTATGGTGAATGGCTCTCATTTCGTGACACATTTACATCACTCATTCACTTAAGGGAAATACCGGATATTCATAAGTTTCATTACTTAAAGGCTTCTTTAAAGGGTGCAGCTTTTGAAGTCATTCAAGCTTTAGAAAGTTCCGCACAAAATTATCACATTGCTTGGCAATTGTTAAATGACAGATTTGGCAACAAGCGTTATTTAATCAACAAACATGTAAATGCTTTGTTCAGTCTTGCTAAAAATGATAAAGAAAATTCAATTTCTTTACGCAAACTTCTAGATAGTGCCTTAAAACACATTCGTGCCCTTTCTGGTTTAGGGCAACCCACAAATCACTGGGATACGCTTTTAATTTATTTAATTACAACCAAATTAGATCCAGTAACATTACGTGAGTGGGAAAACACACTAACAAGGGATGCGTTACCTACTATGTCCAATTTGGAAGTATTTTTACAACACAAGTGTCAGGTATTAGAATCAATTGAATACAACAAATTGCAAAAACATACACCCGTTAATCCACATTTTGTGAACCACAACCAGTCTCCGAAATTCAAGCCAACATTTAAAAATACATTTTCCACGAACTGTCATGTGTCTACAAAAGGTTGTTCTTTGTGCAGTGAACAAGAACATCCACTTTACATGTGTAAGGTCTTTAAGGGACTTCCAAGCTCAGACCGTGAAAAAGAAGTAAAGAAACGCGATTTATGTTTCAATTGTCTTAATAGCTCTCACAAATCTACTAATTGTAAGTCAGGCTCGTGCAAACTTTGTGGCAAGAGACACAATACATTGTTACATCATAATAAATCTGACTCAAGGGATTCAGAAAAGCAAATTTCTACTCAAGGTGACAAACCTTCTAAACCAATTGTAGAACGAACCATTGTTTCTACTTCAAACGTGACATCTGATCAACAAAAATCTATTGTTTTGCTTTCAACAGCAGTAATTTCAGTGCTAGATCATAGAGGTTGTCCTCATCTTTGCCGTGTGTTGCTTGATAGTGCTTCTCAATCAAATTTCATAACTGAAAAGTTAGCGCGTACTTTAAAGCTCTCTATCAAGAATAGTGTGTTTGAAGTCCATGGCATAGGCCAATCATCCACTCAAACTTCAAATATGGTTCAGTGTATCATTAAATCTAGATTAACTTCATATTCGACTACTATTGATTGTATAATTCTCAAAAACATCACTCAACAATTACCTACGGTCACAATAGAAACAGCGCACTTAAACATTCCGCAAACCATTCAATTAGCAGACCCTCAATTTAATCAGCCCAATGACATTGACATGCTTATTGGTGCAGAATTATTTTTTGATTTATTACATGAAGGTAAATTGAAGTTTTCGAATTCATCTTATACATTACAAAATACGGTGTTTGGATGGATAATTTCTGGCAAAATGAATGTAAACACTACATCAAATCTAGCAACTACGTGTTTTTTATCTACACTAGACGAAATTAACAGAAATATACAGAGATTTTGGGAATTAGAAGAGTGCAAAGGTGAAAAACATCATACCGGAAACGACAAATTTTGTGAAGATTTATTCGTGAACACTACAACCAGAGATGTAAATGGAAGATATTGTGTGAAAATACCCTTAAAAGGTGATATAAGTGATCTTGGCGAATCTAAGAAGAACGCATCGCGAAGATTATTTACACTTGAGAGACGTTTTTCAATCAACCCAGCATTGAAATCACAGTATGTGCAGTTTATGAAGGAGTATATAGACTTTGGTCACATGCGAGAGGTTCCATTGGATGAATCGCAATCCACCCAGTGTTATTACATTCCACATCATGCGGTTGTAAGGGAACAATCTAAGACAACAAAGCTACGAGTAGTATTTGATGCGTCTTCAAAAACCACTTCAGGTCTTTCGCTAAACGACATTTCAATTGTTGGACCTACAATCCAGTCAGACCTGTTTAGTATAGTGACAAGATTTAGAACACATTCCTACGTCATGACTGCAGATATTGAGAAAATGTATCGGCAAGTTAAAGTGCATCCATCACAGTGGAAATTACAGCGAATTTTGTGGAGAGAACATCAACATGAGCCAATCAAAACATTTGAATTAACAACAGTGACATATGGTACAGCAAGTGCTCCGTACTTAGCTACGAGAGCACTGAAACAACTTGCGGTAGATGAAAAACATGATTTCCCAGAAGCATCAAAGGTTTTCATAGAAGATTTTTACGTTGATGACCTTATGACTGGCACAAAAACCTTAGAGGATGCTAAACAGCTTCAAAAGGATATGATGACCATAGCACGTAGAGGAGGTTTTAATTTACGAAAGTGGAGTGCAAACCATCCTGATATTTTATCAAATTTACTACATCAAGATGTAAGTGACGATTGTTTCATGATCAATAACGATGCAACTGTGAGTACTCTTGGTCTTATTTGGAACCCAAGGCAAGACATATTTCAATTTTTATTAGGCGATTACAACAAGACGAGTGTGAAACATTCAAAACGCACAATTTTATCAGCTATAGGAAAAATATTTGATCCATTGGGGCTTATTGGACCAGTCATAGTGAGGGCTAAGATAATCATGCAACAACTGTGGAGTTGTAAGATTGGTTGGGATGAAGAGGTTCCTGAAGAATTGCTAAAACAGTGGATTAGCTTTCAAGAATCTTTACAATCTATATCGCAAATAGATATTCAACGAAATATCTTACCCAAAGAAACACACGTTACAAGAATCGAGCTGCATGGATTTTCAGATGCATCGGAATCTGCATATGGTGCCTGTATTTACATCAAGTCAGTTGATACTGACAGTAATATCTCAGTAAATTTAGTTAGTTCCAAATCACGCGTTGCACCGCTGAAGAAGACATCTTTGCCAAGACTCGAATTGTGTGGAGCTTTGCTATTGTCGGAATTGTGCAAGAAAATTGTGACTGCTTTACAGATTCAGATAGATTCAATCACCTACTACTCTGATTCAACTATTACATTAGCGTGGATAAGAGCACCTTCATCTCATTGGTCAACATTCGTCGCAAATCGAGTGTCTAAAATACAAGACAATACTGAGACCAATTCTTGGAAACATGTCAGAAGCGAAGACAATCCTGCTGATTTCTTATCAAGAGGGTTACTTTCTTCAGAAATTTTAAACGCCAGCTTATATTGGAAGGGACCATCGTTTCTCTACTCATCAGTAGATTTAATTTCGGAAGAACCAGATACAGATCATAATGATATTCCAGAACAACGGAAGAATAATATTTCATGTGCAGTCTCAACAAATAATGTTATTAATTTTAATAATTTTTCTAGTTTCACTAAATTTGTACGTGTTATTGCGTACTGTCTTCGATTTACGCGTAACTGTCAGACAACACATGATCTTCGTCTTGACAGCAATCTTTCTGTCACAGAACTTCAATTAGCGGAAAATGCTGTTATTAGACTTGTGCAAAAAGAATCATTTCTTCATGAATATTGTAATTTACAATCAGAACAATGTGTGTCAAGAAACAGTAAACTTAAGGCATTGAATCCATTCATGGACAAAAATCAAGTGATACGTGTTGGTGGACGTTTACAACAATCAGACTTAAGTCTTGACCAGAAACACCCAATCATATTGCCTAAGGGTCACATCATCACATATTTAATTGCGAAACATATGCACATAAAAAATCTTCATGCAGGACCCCAACTGTTATTAAACATCGTTCGTCAGAAATACTGGCCAATCAACGGTCGTTCATTAGTCAAGAAGGTATTCCACGAATGTATTTCCTGCTTCAGAGCAAGACCTAAGATTCGGACACAGATGATGGGTGAATTGCCCAAAACTAGAGTTCTTGTGCCACCTCGAGTATTCTACTATACCGGAGTAGATTATTGTGGACCTTTCTATGTGAAGATGTCAAAGAAGAAGGGTGTCATTCCAGCTAAATGTTACATTGCGCTATTTGTGTGTTTTAGTGTCAAGGCTCTGCATTTGGAGTTAGTCGAAGATTTGACTACGGAATCTTTTATTGGAGCTTTACGTAGATTCATTTCAAGAAGAGGAAAACCAAATGACATATACTCAGACAACGGGACCAATTTTGTAGGAGCACATCGTGAACTAAATGAACTTCTAAGATTGTGGAAGTCAAAGGAATTTAATGACAAGGTGTCAACAACTTTATCAAACGACGAAATTACATGGCATTTTCAACCTCCTAGGGCTCCACATTTTGGTGGACTATGGGAATCGTCAGTTAAGTTAGTGAAAACACATATAAAACGAGTTTTAGGGAATTTAATTTTAACCTACGTACAATTTGTCACACTATTAACTCAAGTTGAGGCATGTATAAATTCTCGTCCCTTATCTCCATTATCAAATGAACCTACTGATCTAAATCCGTTGACCCCGTTACATTTCCTAATTGGTGATGTCCTCACAAACTATCCTGAACCATGCCTACTCAAAATTCCAACCAGTAGACTTAATCAGTGGCAGCATGTTCAGATGGTGTATCAACATTTCTGGTCGCGGTGGTCAAGAGATTACCTAAACAACATGCAGCAGCGAAGGAAGTGGACAACATCTCCTCCAAACCTCAACGTTGGTGATCTTGTTATCATCAAAGAGGACAATCTTCCTCCACTCCAATGGAAAATGGCTCGCGTCATTGAACTTCATCCAGGGCGAGATGCCAGAGTTCGTGTGGTTACTCTTAAGACTTCAAATGGTCTCATTAAACGACCTATTGTGAAATTATGTGTATTACCAATTGACTCAGATATGACAAATTCAATCAATAAAAGAGATTAACTGTTCTTTTTAAAAAAAAAAAAAAAAAAAAACTTTAGTATTCATAATTTAATTATTGTAACTCTTGAATGCCCTTCAAGGCCGGGGGCATGGTTAATATTTAATTAATGTTTTATTTGTGTGTGAATGTGTTTAGTTGTGAAAATGTGTGTGTGAATGGGCGCTGGTTACTGCCATGCGCGGAGCTAGTTCGAGTGCGTCGACCAGTGCGCAGGTGAGAGTGAGTGTGTGTTAAACAGTGATACAGTCCGCTTGTGTTCGTGTGCGTTCAATAAAACATTGTTCAAAATTCATACATTGAATCATTTATGTTTTGCATTTATTTAACCACTCATTCAATTAACCACACAATTTTAACAACCGTTCAAAATAAAGTTATATGAACTGAGTTAACTGTGTTTACTACTAACTAGTTAGATAAAGATTTAAAGATAAACAAAATTGTAACTAGCCGGCTGTGTTGGCGTAGTTGGTAACGCGCTCACCTCTCATCATGCGATCGTGGGTTTGAATCCCACAAAAAAAACATTTCATCTCCATTGTAGTCCGTTACACCCCAACCTTGTCGCTAATGACCGGTGCAGTTGATGCGATGTTAAATAAAAAATTGTAACTATGTGACTAAGTGGATGATTGTTTTTAACATATAAAAAGCGATAAACTGTTGGCTTGATTTGTTTATTCTTTTAATGTCAACAAAGTCATACACTACTAACAACGAAATACAGAACCGCACTCGTATCTTTGTTATTATTCATTGTTAACTTATTCTGTCATCTACCGAACAACATTCAAAGATAGAGGAAGTGGAGCAGGGATCTCCTGTTTTAGAAACGGTTGTATGTTATTAATAAATAAACAAATTAATCGATGTGTTAGTAAGAAGTAACTAAATAGTAACATATCGAGACCTGTCAGTGGATGGTGCTCTCCATGCATGTCACTCATGTCATTTCATTCATTCACCCACCATTGTATTTACTAGTTGTTTATTTTGTAATAGTTGTAAATTTCATTAATAAAGTTAATAAAAAAAAACTTATTCTATTTGAAGCAATTCTATAATAGCACATATTGTTTTCAGTTTTCATTTTTGGCAGCTGTTACTTCAACAGTGTCATTAGCAGAAATGCCACAGCGAGCATTCCCATCTTTACAAGCTGACTATTGTGAAGAATTCTAAGTGAAGGGGCAAGCGTCTGGTCTTACGGTCTTGGAACAGGTTTAATATATAAAAAAACTTGTTAAAAAATTAGTACCAAATCAGTTTGAATTATCCAAAGTTTTGGGTTAACGGGGTTGTTGTCTATCTAGATTCATAACTAGATTACACGGATTGCAAATCAGAAGGTCTTGAGTTCAATTCTTAGTGGGTTCTAAAAAATTACTTTTAAAAAGGACACAGAAGAATACCTTGAATGGCCAATCTGAGAATATGGTTTAACAAAAGCTCAGAATTGTTTCAGATGGCTACCAATAAAGTAAGCATTGCCATGATGTTCTTTAATCTTTGGAACGAAGAGGCATTCTGAGAAGGAGAAGAAGAAGAAGTTGTCTGTTGGTTAAATAAACTTATGCAAAGAATTAGTTTGTGAAAAAACTGCTTAGTTTGTACAGTTCCTGTGCTTTGAACTTTCTTTGTATTTTTGCTGTCAGTTATTTAATGAGAATAGAATTTTTTTATGAAAACATATTCTTAGTACTTGCTCGATATCATATAGGGAGTGGATCTTCTGAAGATACATTAATAAGCTATTTAAATCACAAATTACTTCTCAGTTTGGACATCCACTTAATGTAATATTGGCAGATACACGTTTGGAAATAAAATGAAATAGAACATAACTTGTTCTATTGGTCAGAAATGTATGACATTTTGACATAAACTCAGAAACACATGTGACAAAAACATTTAGTGGAATAAAAAAAAAATTTACATGAACAGTAACCATAAGTGGATGTCCCTGAAAATCTTTGCAGGAGATTGTCCTCTCTCCAGAACATTGTTTTTTTCAAAATGTCAGCCATGTAGCGTATCTTAGCATAAAAATTCTCATTACAAAAAGTAAATAAAGAATATAAAAAAAGTACCATTAGACAAAGAGAAATGGTTTTTCTTTGGGAGAAATGAGATAAAAGCTTTGGACGTTGATAAAATCTCTTGTTCTGCCCTGAAGCAGATTTTTTTACTTTTAACTCAGTAGTTGCCCAATTTGAAAAGAATCCAGGTTCTACAATCTTATAATACTTTTTATGTGTATTACAATGTATAATTCAGTTCATGTACAGTTTTATTTTTTAAAGTGATTTAAAATAATTGCCAAAATTAAATATAAAATAGTCCAGATAATAATAGCCAAAAAACCAGTAAATATTTTTGGGTGGAAGAAGCTCCAGCCTCTAGCTGTTATTCCTCGGAATGCTTCAGATGGTAATGCTAGTGGTGTCCACCAAATAACTTCACTCACAAGTGGGTGTGCTCCTTCCAGAGGCCACATTGTACCTGCAAATGTGAATTAAAATTTGTTCAGCTACTAATCTATTACTAAGAATTCTAGACAAGATTTTTGGGTTTAAAATAAAACTATCACAGATCTCTTCCTCAATTTATTTTAAATTCAACTTTCTCTTTAAATTCAATACTTTTCTAAAAGTATTTAATTCAACTTTCTCTTTAAATTCAATACTTTTCTAAAAGTATTTAATTCAACTTTCTCTTTAAATTCAATACTTTTCTAAAAGTATTTTATGGCTTGATATTTGTCTGTATTTGTGTTATTTTTATTCATCATAGAGCAACAAAATTACACTGAGGACATCAATATCTGAAAAAAGTATAATTTTAAATATTGTAATAAGCTGACGATGTGACAAAGCCATGAAAGTACTTCTGAATTGGTAAGTGTTCTTATTTTTTCTTTCTAGTGGTTTTATAATTATATTTATAATAAAATTGAAAAATTGATTGAACAGTGGATAATATGTACAAGCTTTGATAAATTGACTTTATTTATTTATATGTTTATCTTAGTAAAATGTTCATACTAAGGCTGTATTCTTGAAGAAAAAAAATAATTTCAATGAGAAAAATACAGAAAATTACTAATATGATGCTAAACTAAGTGTTGTTGAAAAAAATGCTTGAAATAAAAGTTGTAACAACTTTTATTGTATACACTTTTTCCTGAAAATGCAATTTTAAAGCGACAATCTTTAAAAAAATGTTTTAGCACAAGAGCACACCCCCGCGAATTTTTACCAGACTGCGTACCCTTACTTATAGATCACAAAAAGTGTAGTAAATGAGATGATTTTAACAAAAATCGTAGGAATCACTTTTGAATAAATTGCACGAATTAACTATTAACTTCCGGTCTACCAATTTTAATGAAAATGTTTGTGTCATGTTCATTTATGGTAAATATCTTAAGTTTCAACTTTGTACAGTTTTCCGTTCTTGAGATATTTTGTTCACACACAGATTACGTAGCGCCTAATGTTTACTGACTGTCTTCTGATACCAAACTGGTTACTTTCTAACCCCCACCACTTCGCTTTAGACTAGAACCACTGAAATCTAGAAAGCACAGTTTTATCTCTCTCCAAACAAAGCCTACTTCTAGTAAAATGTAGGGGCTCTGCTCGTTACGAAGAAATCTTATTTCTCAAAATTTAACCTCATTTTAAGGTAAAAATACGTGTAATGAACGTTAAAGAAAATGAAATACATTTTCGTAGTCAATACTTATACTGTAGCATGGCAGGATTATGCTGTGAAGTGTATTACGCTTGTCATTTATAGGCTACTTAGTTTGTAATATTACGAGTTTATAAATTGGTCTAGTTGACAGTAATTTTATGTATCAAATTTTTTTTTGTTATTATCATAAGATCCATTTTTACTGCCAAAATGCACATAATAAAATTTTAAGATTTAAAATGGTACAGCCCGACTATGTTGCTCAAAACTGGTCAAAATGAGCAAAATATGGCTTAAGTAGATAATTCAGTAGAGTTTTAGTCCTGTTAGCCACTATTTATTTTAAAATAATTATTATATAACATTTGTTAATATGTAGGCCTATATGCTTACCATTAATAGTAGTGACAACGAATATCACGGCAGTTGCACAGACCATTGTGAAAGATGCTGACTGAGAAATACTGTTTATTAAGAAACCTAAAACATAACACTTTTCTTAAAAATGTACAGGTGGTATTAAATTTAATCAGTTTTACTTTCTTTTTTTAATAAGTTTATTGGACATCAACTACCATGGCATTAGCTCTCATCAAAATTCTGTTAAGAAAACCCATCAAAGAAACTTGCCACAACCGGAAAATTTTTATTCAAATTATTTCCACTTGTGTTTCATCAGTAAAAATGCAAAATTAACAATTACACTACTACAAATGGTATATATAGGGTTAATTGTAAACATGTTTACAACTGATAATCAACAACTTTCTTGTGTTGTGATAGTGAAACATTTTTGATACATAGATTTCAACGAATTGTTAAGTTTAATGACCTCCTAAACAAAAAAATGTATCGTTGTTAAGTTCTCATTATAACATTGTTCAGTAAGTAACTAAATGTTACCACTATTAACTTTATTGTAGGGTATTACACTGTAAGCAGAAGATTTTTAAGTTTTTCTGATCTTTCTTTTAGAAATAGAATTCTTCATAATTCGGACCTTTTCCGTTATTTCACATCATCAAAATATCGTGTGAATGCACCTTTACTGTTCGACCCAGCAACGTGCTCTGTGCTGTTCGATTAGCAATCGCTTGATTCTTTTATTTTCAGTTGTTTTCATTTTCATTATATTTTTGGTTGTTTTTTCCTTCATTCTTTTACAAGTTTCACAAATTAATTAAATTTGTATCGATTCTTAGAGGTTTACTAATTCTGCAGATTGCTTTATTACACACCCAACGATTCTGGCGAGTAGTTCAGTAGCATATCGTGTCCATTTAAACAAATGCACGGATTATGCAATATTCGTTTCTCTTGAAGGAAACGTATAGCTCTTTCCTTAGTAGAAGTAATAGGAGCCAATTCCAAAAGATTCATTATGTATTGAACAGAACTCGTGCAAAACAAACTAATTACCAACTGATGTGTATTAATAAACATCCAAACAATATCTACAATATTAATTATAGTGAGTGGGAGTCATCAGTCATAACAATAAAGATGTGTTTACACGAGGCGACTTTAAGGTTACTGATGGTGTGATGTGAAATAACGGAAAAGGTCCCATAATTCTTCCTCAGGGTGCTATGGCCCAACTTTCATATCAAATTTTAGGTGTTTAGGTACGGTAGTTTTGTACATTTTTTCATGATCCAATCGGTCAGTAGAGAGTCATTTTCATAGAACTGTAGTGGATTATGCTCCTCAGTATGTTCTAGCATCCATTACTTTACTTTCTAACTATGCCTCTACTTCTGTGTTCGTATAGAATATACAAAAATGTTTTAATCACTGAGATTTTTTCAAGGTACTTTACCTGTATTTGCAAGAATCAGTAACTGAGACCCCAATTTTTTGGCATTCAGGGTTTGAAATTGTCTGATTCTATTCTTAGATTATAGATTCCATCACTAAAGATTGGCTTTCTCTGGTAAATTGCTCTCTATCATCAACCAGCCTCAAAAGAGTACTCGTGTTTGTTCAGTCTGTAATGTTCTTATACCTTGAGAATTTCGTTTTCTCAGGCTACGCCTGCCCTCAAGAATGAATCTGAGAACCTCATAGTTATGTCCTTCCTTCAGGCTCTTGCTGGTCTATGATCAACTAGAAACTGTTATTCAGAAAATCAACCTATTTTAATTTTTTTTCTTTAGGTTCCTATCCGTTCCAGATGTTGGCCACCATATTAACGATCTGAACCTTATCCACTGCTGGTCAAAACAGCTGTGTTGTCATTTTCGAGTATAGTCACTTGAATCACGAGTTTGCCCTTGTTTGCAATGAGAGGTAATGGGGGAATAGCACCAGTGCGCATGCGCGACTGCTTTAATTTCAGTAAAACAAACATAACAACTTGCACTATACCCAGAGCATAGCCTATACAGTATATCGCGGAACCTTTTGTAGGTTAATGGTACAAATATAACTGTTTGTCACCGTATACAGAAATGTTAGTTTCTTGAAAATGTGGGCAGACTATTCAGTGTTGAACGAAATCTAATACGCAGTGTAATGAAATGCTGTGAAATTAAAACTAAACGAAAATGCCTTTCAATGCCTCTTAACAAAAGCCATGAGCGAGTGGCTAGCTACTGTGATGTTTCTCTTTCCACAATTTGAAAAATAAAGAAGGAAATTAAAGACACGAAGAAGCTATTCTTCAACAGTTTTGTTGACACCTGGTAAAAAAAGGAAGCGGTTAGGTAGACTTGTGAGACTGATAGTGAAGACGCTAGTGACAGCAATCATAAAGAAGGCGATTCATTCGTAGAAAAATTGTTCCAATGGAATAAGGTAGCTGGTAATTGCAGTAAATCAAACATTTCTAGTCATGTAATTAAGCTATAGGCAGTATTACAGGTCAGATTTATTTTGTATAAGGATGAAGAAAATTTTCTCGGATTAAACCACAGCTTATAAAATGCATGTAGAAACTGCACGGTAGTGAAATTTACGAGAAGTGTCGCACTGTTGAGGTTGTCAGCAGTATCACATTTTTACTTTCCTTCCTCACAGCCCATCCATACGCAAAAGGCAATCTCGTAACGTCAGTATCTATACCACATTCTCAGATTTTTCAACCAGGAAACATGTCTTCTCCCCACACTACTTTGTCCAGCTATTCATCTTTGTAATATAGATTGCAGCAACCCATATCTTTGTTCTTTGCACATTATATGTCCCAAATATTCAAGCTTCCTAATCTTTATCGTGTTCATGACTTCTTTTGATTTCGGCATCCGTCTTAATACCTCCTCATCAGAGACGTGATCCACCCAGGAGACTCTCAGCATCCTTCAGTAGAACTACATCTCGAACACTTCAAGTCTTTTATTCATGAAATCATTAAGCGTCCAAGACTCCATACCATAAAACATAACCAAGAAATATAACAGCAATAAAATTATTTTTAAGTGGTATTATTTATTACTTACCAAAAATTGTACCACTAAAACACTGAAGAAACGCTAAACTAAATGGCAGCCAAAAATTAGATACAAATGGATTTTTAAATAAGTAATATTCAACAAAAAATTCTTCTGATATTTGAAGTACGGATAACACTGATTGAACTATGAAAACAGGTATTGCTATTTCATTAGAGGTCATTCCTTAAACAAAAACATTATATTAAACAAATTCTCTACAAAATTTTTATTAAACATTTTTTTAGAATACATAAATAGTTAAGTATTGCAAATCCAGTTGATAACTGAAGAAAGCCAGTTGTCATAAAGAACTTTTAATTAATATTCTTAATTTAATTGAATCATTAATTGCAAAAACAAGTGACTTTTGAAATTTTCGGTAAACTAAAAAAAATCTATTTTGTAAGTGTTTTTGTACAGTTTGAGTCTATGACTTTTGTTTTACTGATTAGATCTACAAGAATGGGTTTGAGAACATACAACCTCAATTATTTTAAAAAAATTATGTACTTTGTTATAAGCTAAAATATGTGTCTGATATTGTGCTTCTTTTACAGTCAACTTGGTACAGAAAACTAAAACACCAATTTAAATGGAAAACAACATTTATTAAATTTTTTAATTTATTAACAATCTTCAATGTGTTGTTCTTACATACAATTGTGGGTCTTATTACATAGAATTCAAAATGCCGTGAAAATGAATTTATGAAAAAAGTTACTTGTGCTGTTTTTACAATCATTGATTTAATTATTCTATAGAATAAAATACAAAAGTATATTCTACTTATAATATTATAATAAATATACATATTATAATTAAATATGACATATAATAATATTATATTATAATATGATAATTATCATATTATGATAATCGAAAGAGATAGGTATTACAATAATTTGTGAATCATGATTTAGAAAATGGATATGAATCTACGCTGTTGCATAAGATAAAAAGTAAAATATACAAAGCATTTTCATAAGAAAATTTGTAAAAATCTACTTTTTTATTTAGTTTTGACATACCTAATGCGTAACTTCTGGCTGTAGCTCCAGTCTCTTTATCTGGCATCAATGCAGCTGCTGTATACATCATCGGCATGTAGAAAAAAAATCTAATCAAAATAAATTTTTATTCATTATTTTTATAATATTGAATTGACAAAATTGTAATGTTTAATATTAAGTAAGATTTTAAGTGATGTAGTTTACTATTGTTGCTTTAGGAAACAAAAAGAACTATTGAAAAACTTTGTAATAAAAATATTTTTTTTAAATATAAAAAAATCTTTAATCAAATTGACGATATTAAAAATACGGCAGTGATCCTAAAAAGCATAAAGAAGAAAATAATAAACTAGGATTCTAAAAGGAAGACTAATAATGAGTTAGAAAACAGATTTTCAACTTAAACTCGACAAAGAGAAAAAAATCGAGCAAAATTTCGGAGAAAGTCTAATAGAAAGATCTTAGAAAATGAAAGCAAGATGGGCGCGAGTCTCAAGTGACAGAAACAAACTCGATAAGACGAAAAAATAAAATAATCTGATTAATGCGTGGCCTTTTTGCAAAAAAAAGTTCAAACTTACGAAAACATAAATGGTGCTGTTTGAGTTTCAGTAAAAGCAGGATGTTTCGTCCCATGAATGGGGCTTTCCACCTGAAACAATGCAGATATTTTATATAATTAAAGGATCAACATAAAAACAATATGATTTCCTATGAACTTGTATTCATTAGCAAAGAAAGTGCCGTACAAAAGGAAAGGTCATCATCCTCTTTATTTCTCTTCCAAGTTTCCTCAGATCCAACACAACTCCTCCGCACCTTTCTCTAATGCTGAACCATCTTTCCTAAATTGCTCTCCGTAGGCGTAAATTGGGGCACTGGGTGGCAGTTGCTACCCCAATATGATAGGTTCCATTATCTTCATTCAATGAATAAGAACTACTTGATCCCCAGAAATTTTTTTCTAGGTGGGCTCACTTATATATTTATATGTTAATATTTTAAGATAAAAAGTAGTTGTTTATGTGTAATGTACATTATTTTTACCTATGTAAAACATAAATACATATACGTATATATATTTGTCTATGATTTTATAAATTGATTCATGTAGATAACTGATTGAGTACATTCTCTCTTTATTTCAGGATTAGTATTGAATAAACAAACAGAACCTTGTAATTTTTATAAGAAATTTACTAAATTGAACACTTTAAATACAGTACATGAGTTACAAAAACAGTTTGAAAATATAAAAATCGAGTCCAAATCCATTATGTTGGTCAAAATTATGAAGAAATAATAACACATAAACTAGTTAACTCTCGATTATTGTTTACTTTAAAACCAACTGAACTGTAGCCGTCTTCCTTTTTGAGCTGCAAACTCGTCCACAACTGGATCTGGATCCGACATTAAAGGAAAACTTAACTCTCTTTCTATGGATACAATCGCCAGGTTACTAAGTCTTTGCCCTGCCATAGATAAGATTTAATTCGTCTCACTTGCGATACGTAAATATCGTAATCATTATTGTTTTCCATCTTGTTGTGGATAAAAATCCTCATTGTTTTATTGTTTCAGTCAAGTCATATTAAAAATGGGTGGGCCTGGGCCCATCCGCTAGGACCGCCACTGTCTGGACCCTTTTACTTAACTCCTTTTCTGCTACAATTAAGTGTTAAGAATTGATCTATGCACTAATAAAACCACTCACAGTAATATATGTAGTACCTAATTCAGATACAATAACATTTTTAATGAACACAATTGTTTTATCACAAATGCTCCTAACAATTAAAGTCAAAGAAAACTAAAACTACTAGAACTTTCATATGTAATATTATTTTTTCAATGTTAATTTTGGCAGCAATTTGTGATTTTCTGTAAAAGAAACTACGCTGAAATTGGAGGTCTACATTGAGTTATATTAAAAAATGTATGATATCAAAATCATTTAAAATTGGTTAATTCATTTTACAGTTTTCTCCTTGACTGACAAGATACAATTTAAAATTCTGGTGAATAGAAACCTAATAGTTCAGATTCAAGCTAAAACTGTTGTAGTGAATGTAAACAAGAAAATTAATGCAGTTTGTCAAGTAATTTATTAAGTTGATTGATTTATTGTTAAAGTTTTATAATGAAATCAAATATTTTTACCTTTACTATTGGTTTTGATACTTCTTCTGGCCAATGGCAATCAGTAAAAATATTTGTAAAAAAATTACCAAATTCCATTGATAAACGATCTTTTAGTAGATCACTTACGATCTTATCTGAAAATTTAAATATTGAAACTTTAATTATTACACAACAGTTCATTCCAAAATATGCCTTAATTGAAATTTGCTTGTTGATAATATTTTGCGTAAAAACTTTAAATTATACTGGTAAACACATCAATGATAGCTTCAAGGTGAATACTTTATTTTCTAAATGCTGATGTTACACTACTTATAAACACTGTACAGCATTGTGAATGCAAGTCAAATGCACAAAACTGTAACCATGCTGGCAATGGGTGAACAGAGGACAGAAATAACTTTACATCAGCTTTCGAAAGTCATATTTACTACAATTTTTTTCTAATATTTTATAATTATTTTTTATTCAGTACCTTTATAATATGACATTTACGTTGTATCATTCTTACATGCAAATGCAAACAAACTTGTTTTTGCTGTTAGTCTCTCGACTGGTGTGAGGCAATTCTTCAAACTGTTCTACCTTGCGCAAGTTTCATATCTGCTTACCTGCAATACCCTAATTCTTTTGTAATTTGTATAACATATTCTAACTTTTTCTCCCCCTACAATTAACTCCCTCAATATTACCCTCCATTATTGATTGAGCAATACCTGGATGTCTTAAGATTCCCCACTAGCCTATCCTTTTTTCTGGTTAGATGTTTCCATATACTTCTTTCATCAACTCGTCTAAGAACCTCTAAATTATTTATTTTATGCACCCACCTAATTTTTAACATTTTCCTATAACACTGCATTTCAAAAGCTTCTATCCTCTTCGTTTCTACAGCCCTTTTCACCCATCCCACATAATACTACACTCCAAACAGTGCTTTAAGAATTTTTCCTAATCTGTAAATCAATGTTTGTAGTCGGTAAGCTTTTTTCATTTCAAGGGTCCTCTACCTTGAGCAATCCGGCTTTAGATGGTTGGTATCATTTGTGCTTCTACCATCCTTTTATTGTTTTACTCCGTAGATAGCGGAATTCCGCAACTTCCTAAATGATTCGTTACCGACTTTAAAATTTATTATCTCCTCTAAACCACTCTTTCTACTGCTAACATTTTAGTTTTGAAACAAACTTTATGTCAAAGCTCATAACCCCCGGGGTAACCATGTAAATTATCCATCTGCTCTGATTCGTTCATTGACTAATCGCCATTCTATCAAGCGGGCGTATATTAACCTATAAATTGATCTATAATAGGTTATTGTTTTTATAGTTTATCGACTTTCCTATCGATTTCCTCTTACAGCCTAATAACTGTGTACTATAATATCACCCTTTGTCTATTTCTCCCTTTGTCTTTCAACCACTTCTGATTAAGTACGCGATGCGTTCGGACGTTTTTCTGTTGTTGCGTTACCTTACACTATGCGGTTTGTGCCAGACGTTGCTTGCTATAAATTATTTTCGAACCGAGGCTTTATAGTTGATAGTACGTGTATCGTTGGTGTTGATTTATTTAAATTAAATCGTTAATGTGTGCGATTTAACTTGTGTATTACATTTTTATGCTAAGACTTTCAGATGTTCGAGTGTTCGTTATTGCGTACGTCAGTACTCTACAACTTGTGCTACGAAATATTCATTAACCGCCAATTTTACTGGATGTGTACTGTAAGTGAAACTATTATACAAATTTATTTCATTGCATGCTTGTTTCAGAAGGCAATTTGTTCCTTGCATTTATTGGACTAATTTTCGTTTTTTCCATTTTTCTCTTTGTATAAGTCTAACCTCTTCTCGGTCGTGGACGTCTACCCAATAACCTGCCCTGGTTCCTCCGGTAATAACGTTTTAAACTCGGTATTGAATAATTTAAACCTATTTCCAGGACTATTGCCGTGGTAGTTCTAACAGTTTATAAAACAGAATATTTATGAGAGGTGCCAATTTGGTGTACCGTTTGGTACCATCAGAGAAAACGTACTTTATATATATATATATATATATATATATATATATATATATATATATATATTTATAAGTGGTTTACTTACTAGATGGATCTAAATGCACTTGTATTGTTCCTGCTTCAAGTGTCTCTGTTGTTATCTCAGAAAAATCAGAAGCTAACATTCTGTCAAGTAACGACGCTGAAAAGTTAGGAGCAAAATGCAGTAACCCCCAAATTTTATTTTTGAATACCTCTTCCTGGTTGTCTTCAATATTGTCTCCATATGTCTGAAATAATAATGTATTAATTTTTCAATAATCTGATAATAATACAAAAATTATGTGTTAAGTTATATATGGGAGTGCATTTTAACTGATTAGTACATTCACTGAATCTCAGTACAAGCTCCTTGTGAACATGAATACAATGTTTTATTCAGTTTATTAGTTAAACTATAAAGGCATGGCAACCCATATTAATGTTTTGCCTATTCAGTTTTACCCATTTTTAAAGCTATTTTGATGCTATAGTTGCTACAAAATAGTTCATGCTACAAAATTTAATCAAAAAATACTTAATAATGTAGTAGCTAAAAGTTTTCATTTTTTTGTTGTCATTGATATGGTACTACTCAAAAACTGATTTAATAATTATGTATTTTAGCTAAGTATTTAAAATTTGCGAAAAAATACCTGACAATGTTGTAAAATTCTTAATTTAAAAAAAATTATTAGGGGACTTCTTCCTTAAAAATGCTTTTCAAGGCTGTATTGTTAAAACAATCCGAATATACCTTGAAAATAAACATTGTTACTAACTAGAATTGGTCGCAAATCGTAAAATACAAAAACTTTAGCGTGCCTGAATGATTTTTTTGTTTACTTTCTTCATTTGTGATGAAAGAATTTGGCATAAAAATATTAATGTTGAAAAACTAAGGTAATTAGAGTAGGAAACAAAATATTTATATAAATCTACAGGAATGAAGAAAAAATTGAATGTGTAAAGTAATGCATATACTTGGGAAGCATGCTGATTGAATATTGCAGAAGTTAAACACTGCAAAGGAAACAAAAATTGAAATGGCAAAAAAAGCATTAATAGGAACAGTGCCGTCCTTAGTTCTTTTTATAAACCTACAAGAAAATAACAACTCGAAATTATACCAACCCGAAATGGGAGTTTTGCACTTACACAACCCCTTTTCAGACTGTAAGAGATTAAACTTTTTCTTCGTCAAAGTGCTTAAAATGACAACTTTGCAAGTATAATTTTTCAGCAATTTCCGGCGGAGGACCCCCGCTCCCCTGGGGGTATTCCATACCCCTTAAACCCCCCGGTTATCATTGTTCAAGAAGGCCTCGCAAAAATGTTTTGCTCCAGGCCTCACATTTTCTAAGGACGGCACTGAATAGGAAGAAAGTTACCAAATGGCAATAAAGAATTAAATCTGTGGAAACTTTAAGTAAAATTTTATGTATGGAGTGTACTGCTTTGTTGTTAAGGTCATCAGCCAAAAGGCTGGGTTGAACCTTTAGAGGCTTTACTAAGTAAAACGAGGAGTGAGGTGGTTTACCATACCTTCCTCACTGAGTGAAAAAGAATGCTTGTCAGCATGCTAGGCCCTTCAGAAACCATATACTTTCTACCCTGCAAATGACACCTTCACTTCATTACCACAGGGTCTGGCTGTACAATTTAATGCTTTACTCTCAGAGGAGATAACTCTGACTAGTGTCTTTTACACCACTACTTCTTCTGTATTTAAATAGTTCAGTCATATAATTGGCTGACCATGTGATAAGAAACAGAACTATTTTTGTAGCCCTGGAACTAGCAGATCGAGTACAAATAATTTAATCACTTCTCTTCCTTGTTATGGGCAAACTTATGGATGATTTTTACATTGGATTTTATCTGATGTTATGCACTACTTTAAGGAAGTGAAATATGGATGAGGCTTTTGAAATGTTGGTATAGAGTTGATTAGAGAAAGTCATATGGATCATCAGAGTGAAGGAAGTAGAAGTATTATGAAGAGTGGTAGAAAAGAGACATTTAAAAGAATTCATTTGACAGTGGAAAGTTAATTGGTTAATTCTTTCTATTTCATATAATGAATTTATATAATAATTTCACCAACCTACTTTTTAAACTGAGTCACCTTTATTTTTATTCTTACCTACATGTGTTTCGGTGGATCCACCATCATCAGAGTACATAAAAAAATTGAAACCAAAAAAATTTTTATCTCACTTATTTAAAATTTACAGACGATGATACATCTTCAGTCATTTATATAAAAGTTTTGTACAAGTTTATACAAATGACTGGATTTTAGGAGTTTTATACAAATGACTGAAGATGTATCACTTTCTGTAAATTTTAAATAAGTGAGATAAAAATTTTTTTGGTTTCAATTTTTTTATTTACTCTGATGATGGTGGATCCACCGAAACACTTGTAAGTAAGAATAAAAAAATAAAGGTGACGCAGTTTAAAAAGAAGGTTGGTGAAATTATTATATAAATTCATTGTATGAAATAGAAATAATTTCAAACTGCAGGATGAATTATAAAGATTTATTTTATTTTTAATTGGTTAAGACACTTGATGATACAAGAAAGTTTAATTTAAAACTTTGTCAGAACGTGAAAGGAAATAAGGATGTTGCAAAATTAAGGTTGTAGATGATTAAAAATCTGGTGTGAAACACTCACACAACTTTCTCTTGCCAATGCAAATAATTAACAAAATAACCTTACATTAGTAATAAAACATTAGAAATAAATAAAAAACTAACCTCAAAATCATAACCTTAATTTAATCATGAGAGAAACACGCAAAATAAAAATCAACCTCGGTTTGGCCTAAAAATACGGGAAATCAATCTTTCACGCTCAACTAGGCTCTGTAGAGAAAAATGCTTGAAATAAAAGTTGTAGATCTTTTAATTTTCTATAAATTTTATTATATACACTTTTGTCGTAAAATGCATTCTAAGGCCGAAATCTTAAAAAAATTGATTTTTCACACGTTTTCGTGAGAAAAAAACAGAAAATAGCTAATTACCGCTAAACTAAGCGGTATACAAAAAAATGTTTTAAATAAAAGTTGTAGGTTTTATTACAACTTTTATTATGTAAATTTTTGCGCTAAATTGCATATTAAAGCCATAATCTTAAAAACACTATGTTTTTACGTGAAAACAGCCTCACCCAGAATTTCAGTAAACATGACGCCTATCCTATCTTGTAGAGAATAAAAAATTGAGTAATCCAGGCGATTTTAAAAAAAATCGTAGGACCGGTTTTTGAGAAAATTGCAAAAAAGTGAAAAATTACACGAATAAACTACTACTTCCGGTTGACCGATTTTGATGAAAATGTTCGTGTCGGGTCCGGTAGTGGTATGTAACTTAAGTTTTAAGTTTCAAGTTCGAACAATGTTCCGTTCTTGAGATATTCTGTTCAGACACAGACACACACACAGACCAATCGCTAAAAACATGTTTTTTGGGTTCAGGGGGTCTGAAAACGTATAGATTCGGTGAAAAATCGACATGAAAACAATACTTTCCTTCCTATATATTCATATAGGCAAGAGAAAGTAAAAAATGAGATACGATGTTGTTGGAAACTAAACAAGTTGCAGACAAACATAGTGCGGAGGACCTCATTATGATGATGATAATGACGACACTCTTCTTTAGGAAATTTGTGAGTTAAAAAGCATAACCTTTGAAGCATAGAGTGACTGTCTTGGGTTAAGGGGAGCAGACTGATTTTAATAAAAAATATTGATTTTTCAATTTTACAATACATTGATGGATCGTTTTCCCCTATTTAAATTTATATAATTATATAACACGACATTCGTTGCTTTTTCTGTTAAGAAAAATTATGTTTTTACGTTGATGTGGTTACATAGTGTTTATTTCGATATTTTTCATGTTTTTCATTCTTGTAAATTGAGATTAATATTATCATGTTACTGCTTAACATTACGGAGATCGCGTTCACATAAAAACAATAATTTCTAGAACGCATAGGAATTAGCTGTAAATCAAGATAAATATTGGTGTGTTTTTGTTTGGAAGTTAATTCCATTTGGCAGCAATAGGTGTTTCTATTACGGTATTATCCTATTACTATAACCGCATTTTCCGCATATTGTATTTTTTGACTTTAGGTACACTTATTTCAGGAACCATCCCACCTAAGAGTGTGAAATTTTGCACACTACATTTTAGTACTAAGGTGTGTATTTACTCCAGAGGTATTTCAAAAATTTTGGAGTTTTTATTTTTTAGGTGTCTTTTTCATAAAAAAAAATGTGGGCTACATTGAAAATTTTTTGAGAATAAAAGCCTTTTTAGATTGGATAAAGATAAATGCTGCCCATAACAGACAGGTGGAGTGTCAAATTATTTACACTCAATCTGTTCGTTGCAGGGCTAAAATAAATAGTTCTGTTTCTTATCACATGGTCAGTCAATTAAATGACTGAATTATTTAAGAACAGAAGAGGTAGAGTTGTAAAAGACACTAATCAGAGTTATCTTCTCTGAAAGTAATGAATTTCATTGTACAGCCAGATCCTGTGGTGAATGAAGTGAAGGTGTCATTTACAGAGTGGAAAATATGTGCTGTTCAGAGGGCCCGGCATGCTAATAAGCGTACTTTTCCACTCAGTGAGGAAGGCAATGGTAAACCACCTCACTGCTCGTTTTACTTAGTAAAAACCTCTAGAGGTTCAAACCAGCCTTTTGGCTGTTGACCTAAACAACAACAAAGATAAATGAAAAAGCTCTGGTATAAATTTGTAAAAACATACTGTATATAGGTGTGCTAAAGCTCAGCTTTGTAGGTTAAACGGTTCCTACAAAAAAATCTACCTAAGTTAGTATTGCAGGTATAGGGATAATGAAAGTAGTCTGCTGCCCTTAATGATTCTAAATAATAAATTCTTCTGTCCATCCTGAATTGAATATTTTACTGAAATTTTATTTCCTGTTCAATACCCCAGATTTAGTGATCAGTATAGAATATACGTAACCTGTAGTACAAAGTCAGTTGTATTACTTAGATGTTGAAGAAATCTACAACTCATTGATTGATTTCGCAAATCACATCCTCTCATAGGGTTGTTTATACACATGTCTGAGTCTTGATTCACAACAGCTATTGGTAAATGCTTTGGATCTTGTCCCCAAGTTAAATTTCGTAAGGTACTTTGCATTACTGGAACTAGAAGGAGGAAACACAGGAGCCTGTAAAATAAAACAATAATAGGTGTCTATTTAGTTTCTGGTCAGATCTGGGATATATTATTACCCTTCACCATCTGCATTAACCTTAATGTGCATAACAGTGACATATAAAACAAAATAATCTGATGTGAAACACTCACAACTTTCTCTTGCCAATGTAAACAATAAAAATGTAATCTATGTTTAGTCACTAGTAAACAACGTAAAATGAAAAACATAAGCTATAATGCTTTTCACCAACGCAATATTTGGAATATTTTTTTTGTGCAATATTTTCGCAATATTGCGTTTAGACCAGTCAGAACATTTACCAGCGATTGAAGAGATTGAACGAATGTTTCAGCCTGACAAACATTACGCGCACATGTGTAAAAGGGCCGCAGTAGTTCACTCGTGTCTTGCATCTTGTACTGAACACATTTTTTTTTATCATCAGTCTCTCGATTGGTTTGATGCAGTTCTCCAAGCTATTCTAACTTGCACAAGTCGTTTCATATCTACATACCTGTAACATCCTAAATCATTTGTGATCAGCTTTATAAACTCTAACCTTTGCCTCCTCCTACAATTCACTCCCGCAGTATTACCCTCCATTATTGATAGACCAATACCTGGATGTCTTAAGATATTCCCAACCAGCCTATCCCTTCTTATGGTAAGATGCTTCCATACACTTCTTTTTTCATCCACTTGCCTAAGAACCTCTAAATTACTTATCTTCTCCACCCACTTAATCTTTAACATTTTCCTATAACACCACATTTCAAAAGCTTCTATTCTCTTCCTTTCTACAGCCCCTATCACCCATGTTTCACTCCAAACATGCTACACTCCAAACATAGTGTTTTAAGAAATTTTTCCTAATCTGTAAATCAATGTTTGTAGTCAGTAAGCTGGTTTTCATTTCAAAGGCTTTTCTAGCTTGAGCAATTCTACTTTTGATATCACTTTTGCTTCTACCATCCTGTGTTATTTTGCTACCTAGATAGCAGAATTCCCTAACTTCCTGTTTGTTTTCGTTGCCTACTTTTAAATTTCCCATCTCTTCTAAACCACTTTTGCTGCTGCATAACACTTTCGTTTTGTTCTTACTAATTTTCATGAAGTAATCCTTTCTCATGATCTCATCCATTCCATTTAAGATATCCTCTAGTTTTTTCTTTGTCCCGGCTAATACTACTGTATCATTGGTGAATCTCAGCATTTTTATTGTTTCTCCTTGAATTTTTATTCTTGAGTCAAATTTTTCCTTCACTTCATTTATAGCCTCTTCTATATAAAAGTTAAAAGTAGTGGTGACAATGAACATCCTTGTCGTACACCTTTTCTTACAGCAGCCTCTTTTTCATACCCCTCAATTCTCAAAACAGCGGTTTGATTCTTATACAGACCGTAGATAACTTTCCTTTCTTTGTATTTAATTCGTAGTCTTTTCAAAGTTTTAAACATTTTACTCCAGTCCAGATTGTCAAATGCTTAAATGCTTTCTCTAAATCACTGAACACATTATAGAACACAATTATAGAGCGCGTAAATATGTAATACTTTATAATATAATCAGCTGATGTATGTTCATAGGTTATAATTGTTATTGAAAGACCAATAGAATGGCTGTCAAAATATATAGCAGAGCTACGCGAACAAGTGTTAGCTAGTCATTGGCTAGCTATGAAGTGGGTAGGGGACAATGCGTACGTTCAGAGCTCATCAGCCCTGAAAAATAGTATAATTTTAAATGTGAGTGAATGGTGCAAAATGAAAATCAACCACTGTACAATTTAAAAATATGGAAAATCTAAATTTAGGTTAAAATTCATTTAATATCTATCTAAAAACCATTTTTTTTTTGGTTTACGGGGTCATGAAATGCTATTGTAAACTAAATAAGAGTTATGATTCATAAAAATAAAATTCCAGTAGCTTATTCTTTATTTAATGCAGTTTAGTTACTTACTTATACTCCTTTATTAATGTAATAAAATTTTTGTAAATCTGAGCTCTTAATCTTTTGTATGAAAATATTTCTCTTTTTGTAAAAGGTGATTGTCTCACCAGCGTGCTGCCAGTAGTTGTACCATCTTTTGGTTGCCTCATAATCTAAAAAGAATCAATTGATAGTCAAATATAGCTTAAGTATATTTATAGCAAGTATACAATATATTATGTACACCTTAAAAAATAAAATTGAAAACTGGCGCAATGGTAGTGTGCTAGCCTACAACACTGAGGTCCCGGGTTCGATTCCCAGCTAGGGTCTGGAAAGTATTACATGCCAAAACCCACTATTCCAGTTCCTAACCTACTGTAGTCATCAATGACCAAGCTGCTGATATGATGTGAAATAAACTAAAAAACAAAACAAAAAATAAAATAGAATACTGCAGTGGAATTTGAAGAACAGCCCTATTTTCAGATAATCTCTGTAACTTAGCCTGTAAGTTTCCTGCTTCCTGGATCCTATCCATTCCAGCTTCAAATAAATGTCTTGGCCTCAAATTACCCAAAATTTCTGATAAAATATTTAAAGTAATTGTACTATTTTAACACATTTTTTTGGATTAACGTAAAAAAAATTAATTGTACTATTTTTATTTTAACACAATTTAGTATAGCAATTTTAAGGGTAATAACGAATAGTTCAAATTAACAAGCATTATAATGCTCTGCATTAATTAGGTAAATCTTGGTGTTTGCCATAACACTATATAATAACTGTTTGTATGGACGCATGAAAATTCAAAAGATCTTATATCCTTGAAGATGAGAGTACAGACTCTTACTTTGGAAGCGTGGTAGGCCAAGTGGAACACCTCGCCTAAAGAAAGGTCTTTGTATAAATTTATGCAAGATCTGGAGGGATGGTATGCCTCTAGTGTTTATTTAAGGACATCGGGAGTCTGGATCCTCACTGGGCTATTTGAAATTGTTTCGTCTGGATGATGATTTGTGGTCTGTGGGGAGGTACAGTCATGAGATCATCTGTTGTGTGACTGCCCTGCTCTGGGGGGTCGAGGCAGCAACTGAACCTGGAGCTTCAAAGCCAAGCAGAAAATTGGCCCCTCACGGTACGTGAGAGCTTGTACTGCAAGGTGCATAGCTCTCCAGTGTGGGAGTTCCTTGACGAGGTAGCTTCGTTCTTCTGTCGTCATGTAGTTTAATTAAGGGAGTTATCCTGCATAGGTCTAAATCTCTGGTGTTGTTTCACTCAATATTTCCTTGCGGGGAACAAATTAATGGTGTTGAGCACTTGCTGGTGCATTATATTATGGCGACAGGTCTTAGGTATATTTTAATCTTTAATTTATATTTTAATTCTATTTTTTCTATAGACTGTTAGGATCCAATTTTCTAGTTTAAATATTCATGATGACGAACGTCTTGTGCGTCTAGAGGCTCCCCCGACAAGAGAGCGAGTAAAACCATCCGCCTGGTTTCCGACCAGGCTCACCCTCACTCTTGATATTCTATTTAGTTATTTGACAAATTAGGTATGTGACAGTTGCCCGTCTCGGTATGTAAGAGTTCTACGAAACAGCCTCCGGATCTATGCTTTCGGTGACCAATCGGAAGGTAGGTGGTGGGAGAGATGGCAGCAAACCAATATCCGAGAACTAAACTCTGGTTAATCATATTAGCAGTCCAACGCTCTACTACACTACCACCACTACCAAACTAATCTTAATAAATTTATTAACATAATTTACCTTTTCTTTATTTTCTCCATCATCTCTACAGAGCGTTAGAAATACATCTTCAAGCGTATTTGCGTTATGCTTTTCCATTAGCTCTCTTGGTTCTCCTTGATCTAGTAAAGTACCATCTCGCATTAACCCAATCTAAAATAAATTCATTGCAATAGTTCTATTTAGACATTTTGATGAGTAGCTCACATTTTTGTAAGCTAAATGTAAAATTATTTTGTTAGTATTTTACTAAAACATAATTTATCATGTAATGGAAAAACTGTGTATAATCGAAACTAAAAGATTTTTGGAATAGTACAATTTTATTTGCATTAATTCTAGAGGTCAAGTCAAGTCTAGAGGTCTAGAGGTAAAGTCTTCGTCGTGAGTCAGCTGTTTAACAGCTGATTTTTGGAGATGAAGGTTCCTGGTTCAAATCCTTGTAAAGGTTACTTTTATATGGATTTGAATACTAGACAGTCTAGACTTCTATTGCAATCAATGGAGGCAACATTTGGAACGGATGCCAGAGGAGAGAATACCCTTCAGAGTTACAGAATATGTTCCAGTTGGGAGAAGAGAGGTGGGAAGACCTCGTAGAAAATAGCAGTAATTTTGAAATGTACAGGTTGGAATATCTTTTGTTAATGTATATGTGTAGGGTTGTTTGTGAGTTCGGAATAGGCTTAAGCCCTAATCCTTGATAGTAAGAATAAGAAGAAGAAGAAAATACTAGACAGTGGTAACCGGTGTACCACTGTCGGTGTTTGATGGTTAGGGTTCAATTAACCATACTCTCTCAGGAATGGTCGCCCTGGTTTTGTACAAGGCTACACATCACCCTCATCTCATTGGGCCATGGGGTTGCTTATTGTTCTGAATTGTACAGATTGTAATATACGAGGTGTGGCTATTAAATAACGAGACTGACGTTGTAAAACATTTTATTTTGTATATAAGCACTTATTGTCACCTTCAATATACACTCCTTCTCTATCCCTGCAAAGCTCCATGCGAATTTTCCATTGTTGGAAACAGTGCTGGAAGTCATCTTCTGCCAGCTGCTTCAGGACACGTGCCACTCAAAAATGTTTGAAATGCAGCTCGCAAAAATGTTTGTACTGACACTTTGTACGTGATTGAAAATGACCCAAATTTTTTTGAAACTAATAACATGTGATGAAACGTGGTTTTTTACTTACGATCCGGAAATGAAGCGCCAATCCATGCACTGGAGGAGCCGAAAAAGCTCGAATGCGCAAGTCAAAATTTAAAGCAATGATGATTGTTTTGTTTTATATTCATGGGATTGTGTACCTTCACTGGGTTCCTGAAGGTCAAACAATTAATCAATATTAATACCTCGAGGTACTTTCTAAACTACATCAAGGAGTAAGGAAAAACGCCCCGAAATGTGGAAGGACAAATCATGGGACTCCACCAAAACAATGCGCCAGCTCATTCCGCGTTATCTGTCAAGAGGTTCCTAGCCAAGTTCAGCATCTCAGTGTTGGAACATCCACCTTATTCACCAGATCTTGCACTGTGTGACTTCTACCTGTTCCCTAAGGTGAAACCTGCATTAAAAGGGACAAGATTTGCGTCTGTGGAAGCTGTAAAAGAGAAAGCGGCACGTTTCCTGAAGGCTGACAGAAGATGACTTCCAGCACTGTTTCGAACAATGGAAAACTCGCATGGAGCGTTGTACGGATAGAGAAGGAGTGTATATTGAAGGTGACAATAAGTGATTATGTATAAAATTAAAATTTTATTTTTTACATCAGTCTTGTTATTTAATAGCCACACCTTGTACACACCTTAGGGATAATAAAAATAAATAAATAAATTGTGGTAATTATTTTTTTACTTCATGCTGTTTTGTAAATAGCTTTATTTACACAGATAAAAAATGTGTTTATGATAAATAATTATTGTAAAGTTATACTCACCATGTTAGCTTGTCTTGCCTCTTCAATGTAATGTGTTGTTATGATAATTGTTTTACCCGATTCATTCGCTTCTTTAAGAAGATAATTCCAAATTCTGTAAATAAATTTTTTTACAAATTTACTTAAATATTAGATCGAAGATTAAATATTAAATTTAGGAGAAAGTTTATATGGTGTAGAAAACTATTTATTGGTTTTTTAAGTATTCTCATTTTTTGTTAAAAATTATTTTTTTCGTCCTCACAAGTATAAGTATAAGGTTTATTACGTGGAATTTGTTCTTCCAGTGTTTCATCGGTTGTCCCAGACTGCTTCTACCTTCTGGTACGTATATTTAAGAACCAGAAGTGGAATTCTTGTTACATCCGTGCGCTGTATGTGATGATACCACATGGACGTCCGATAAACCGGATGTTATCACTATGTAAAATATATCGAAGTCCTGTTTTGCCGGCCGCATTGGTGTAGTTGGTAACGTGCTCGCGTCCCATCCGGTCTTGGGTTCGAACCCCATTCAGGCAAGGCATATTTTCATACGTTACAAAAATCATTTCATCCTTCACTGACTGCATTAGCAGTAATTGCATAGCAGTCGGACGTTAAACCAAAAAAAAAAAAAAAAAAACAAATGTTTTCCGGACTAAAATATAATTTACTGACCTTTGACTTAATAATGGGTCTAATCCGACAGTTGGCTCATCTAGCAATAATATTCTCGGGTTATTTAGCAGGGCAACTGCTAAAGAAACTCTTCTTTGTTGTCCACCACTGAAACAAAAAAATGAATTAAAATAAATGTTTTTCTTAATCCCTAATGTGTGTACGTCGTAACCAGTTTAATTCAAGAACAATAAGTAATCCCATGGGCCTATAATGTGAGGATGATATGCATGATGTGTAAATGAAGTGTAGTCTTGTACAAACTCAGGCCGAACTGGACGCAAAATGAAAATCAACCTCAGTTTGGCTTAAAAATACGGAAAATCAATCTTTCATTCTAAACTAGGCTCTGTAGAGAAAAATGCTTGAAATAAAAATTGTAGATCTTTTAATTTCCTATAAATTTGATTACATATTTTTTTCATAAAATGCATAGGGCTACTAAGGCTGAAATATTTAAAAAATCGATTTTTACACGTTTTTGTGAGAAAAAAACATAAAATTGCTAATTACCGCTAAACTAAGCGTTGTACAAAAAAGTGTTTGAAATAAAAGTTTTAGGATTTAAATTCTCTACAACTTTTATTGTATACATTTTTGTGGTAAAATGCATATTAAAGCTGCAATCTTAAAAAAACTATTTGTTTTACGAGAAAATAGCCTCCCTAAGAATTTCAGAAGACATAGCGCCTACCCTATCTTGTAGAGCATAAAAAAAATTAGTAAATGAGGCAATTTTTAAAAAAAATCGTAGGAGCCGTTTTTGAGAAAATCGCAAAAACGTGAAAAATGACACGAATAAATACTACTTCCGGTCGACCGATTTTGATGAAAATGTTCGTGTCGGGTCCTCTAGTAGTATCTAACTTAAGTTGTAAGTTTGTATGATGTTCCGTTCTTGTGATATTCTGTTCACACACACACAGACCAAATGCTAAAAACATGTTTTTTGGGTTCAGGGGGTCTGAAAACGTGTAGATCCGGTGAAAGCTCGATTCCGAAAAATTGACATGAAAACCACTACCGGACCCCACACGAACATTTTCATCAAAATCGGTCAACCGGAAGTAGTAGTTTATTCGTGTAATTTTTCACTTTTTGCGATTTTCTCAAAAACTGGTCCTACGATTTTTTTTTTGAAATCGCCTAGTTTACTAAATTTTTTATGCTCTACAAGATAGGGTAGGCGCCATGTTTGCTGAAATTCTTAGTGAGGCTGTTTTCACGTAAAAAAAATATTTTTTTAAGATTACGGCTTTAATATGCGTTTTAGCGCAAAAATTTATATAATTAAAGTTGTAGAGAATTTTAAATCCTACAACTTTAATCCAAACATTTCTTTGTATAACGCTTAGTTTAGCGGTAATTAGCGATTTTCTGTTTTATTCTCACGAAGACGTGTGAAAAATCGATTTTTTTACGATTTCGGAAAATCTATAGGAAATTGAAGGATCTACAACTTTTATTTAGAGCATTTTTCTCTACAGAGCCTAGTTTAGCGTGAATGAGTAATTTTTTGTATTTTTAAGCCAAACGGAGGTTGATTTTCATTTTGCGTCTTTCACTCATGATTAAAATTTGGTTATGTTTATTGAGGTTAATTTTTTGTCTATTTCTAATGTTTTATTACTAATGTTATGTTTATTGTTAATCATTTGCATTGGCAAGAGAAAGTTGTGTGAGTGTTTCAGGGATACAGACGTTTAAAAATGTAAAAAAATAAAATAATTTTCTTTTTAAATTTTTAAACGTCTGTACCTCCGTAATAATTTCTATTGAATAACTACATCCAAATGTAACTTGGGGTACCTTCTAATTTTCAAGTTTTTAGGCCTTGTAGATCAGGAGATTTTGTGATGAGTGAGTGAATGAATGAATCAGTCAGTTAGTGGTATTTCGCAATTACCTAGAGATTTTTATTACTAATAACTTAATCATTATAATTAATTTTTTTTGTGAATTTTGTGATAATTAATTAGAAGTTGGTTCATGAAATGAGTTTAGGAAGTAGACGATAGTAATCGTAAATTAATTTATTTTAATTAGGCTTGCCACAACAGTGACCTCGGCTAATTGTTTTTTTTAATGTTTTAAAAGAATTTTTGATCATCTTTTGAACTGACTGTACAGTAGCATATGTTATTATTTAATAAGTGGTAAGGAGACTAGAATAGATTTTTCGTGAAAACAACTTTGTACCCACTACTTAAATTTTAAGTTAAATCCAAACAATCAGTTTTTTTATAAAAAAGTTTTAATTTATTTTTTACTTTGATTCTTTATTCCGATATAATGCAACGCAGTACAACCTTCATGAAGTCCAACAAAATTCTTAACAAAAAATATTAAGTTATCAATCGTAAAGAAAGAGCCGTTGAATGGACTTATTCTGGTAAACTTATCACAGAAAATTCAAAATTTCTGCTGAACTGAAAAATCAATTAGAAAAACATTAAACCAAAGTTTTTAATCTATTTAATTATTTTAATTAATGTTCTTTAATTTTTAAAATATAATTTTTTATTATGTTTAAAGTTCTTATTGGATGCATTATGGTTGTGAAATGTAACAAAATTTTTAATGTGCACCTTTAGTCATGTTTTATTAACACGATTTTCGGTCATTTCAACTTTGAATGCTTCTTATAGCTAGATAAAGAAAGTATTAACGGGAAAATGGTTTTCATCATTGTTTTCTCGTAAAATTTTACGTAGAATTCATATGTCTACTACTTCGTATTTAAAAAAATACGTTGGTAACAATATGGTGGATCCAAAATGGAACCACATATATTTCTGTTTCAAAATACCTCTGGGATATGTAGTTTAAAACCGTTTTCGTACTTTTTTTAATAAATTTAAAGTCGCATCAACAGCTCGGTTATTAGCGACTACGGTGGGTTATGTAACAGTAGGTTTTAACTTTTGAAAATTTCCAGACGCTAGCCGGGAGTCAAACCCAGGACTTCCGCGCTGTAGGTAGATGCTCTTGAAGTAAATACACATGTTAACATAGAGTCCGTAGTGCAGTTCTTGAATCAAATGTTATTAACAGTTAATGGGAAAAAGTGTCAGTACTTGCAGTTCAAAAATAAACATAACGTTAAAGAAAGTAGAGAAGTGGATGTATTTATTCATAATAATAGTTTAGAGCATGTAGAAACAGTGAAGTTCCTGGGCGTATCTCTAGATAGATCTTTGTCTTGGGACTTCTATATCAATCAAGTTTGTAGTAAAATATCATCTGGGGTATTTGCACTAAAACAAATCGCCAGATTAAATGATAAAAAATTACTAATGGCAGCTGATCATGGCCTCATTCTGTCTCATATCCGGTATGGTATTTTAGTATGGGGTAATTCTAGCATTGGTAATATGAATAGGGTTTTTAAAATTCAAAAGAAAGCTATTAGGTGTATAGTGGGAGCTAACCAGCTAACCTCATGCAGGCCACTATTTAAGGAGCTTAAATTGCTTACAGTTCCCTGTCTCTACATTTTTGAGGTGATTATGTATGTTAGGCAAAATAATTTTATGCAGATTTTCAATGTTCACAATCATAACACGAGAAACAGGAATGATTATTAAGTGGCTAATCACTCCACAAAATTGTTTGAACAAAAACCTACTTATGCAGGGAGAAAATTCATGAATAAATTACCCCAATCTTTAAAGTGTTGTGAGGATTTGAATTCCTTTAAAAAAAATCTGAAAAATTACTTGATCAGTGAAACTTTTTATAGCGTACAAGAATTTCTTTCTTGATAGTAGTGATACATAGTGTGTTTCTTATATGTATTTCAGGTGTTACATCTGACGACATGTCCTATACTCCTCCTGGAGTCTCCAGGGCGTAAAAAAAAAAAAAAATAAAAAAAGCGCGCTAACACTACGCTACGGAAGCGGCCTTGAACTACGTTTCCATACTTGAATATCACTGTGTATACCTATATTAAGTTTTTTTAATCGTTTTAACAGCTATAGTAATCCCACAGAACCGTGCAGCAGATATAAACAGACTGTCGTTTTGAAAGTCAGTAAAAAGGATGCGTCATCGTGTTTCACTCTACCAACGGCCTTTAGTCTAAACAACCGGCGACAAACTGCATTTTTTTATAATAGGCCTACTGTATGAATTCTCTCTACTGGTACTGTCGTATTTTGCATTTAGTATATGTTTCAATTAGCATACAGTAAGTTTCATCTGATAAACAAAGAACTTTTTTTGTAACTCTAATGGATCGCGCTAAGTTCAAACACAATTTTCATACATTTATGTTTTGACGTGCTGCACAGTTTCATGGGATATATAGGTCATTAGCGACTACTTTCGGCTAAGAAAAGGTGGATTTTGGATGTGTTATAATTTTCCAAACCATTTTCGGTAATCGAGCCCGGGGACTTTCAGCTTTGCACCTCGGAGTTGGTCAAAAAATAATTTGTTTCAAATTATGGTATTATACCAGGTGAATCAAAACTACACGGCAATCTCTTGGGATCTCATTCTATAGCTAAAAATAAGAAGAAAGTTCATATAAACATATGCCTGAAAACGTTTAGTTAGCGAGTTACGGCTAGCGAAAAATTTCACCTAGAACTCTGTACCCTCAGTGAAGTAACGCCGTATAAAAATGTTAAAGGTAGTTACAAAGATACAAATACGATTGTTTCTTATGTTTTCTAATCTGAAAAATTGAATAAAATTTGTTCCAGAGCTGTAAATGAAATACTTTCAGAGATATCTTACATAAAACACAGAAATTGGTGCAAAGAAATAACACATTTTTGTGTTTAACGTAAGATTACTTCCATAAATGGTAAATAAAGGTGTAATTTTTTCTTAAATAAATTTGTAGAAAATTTAATTCTGAAAAGATTCATGTGAATTACTCAGGAAAAATGAATAATAGATATTGAAATTTCGCTTTATTTAAAATCAAAACAGACGCACATAAAACCCACATTCTTTTAACTGCATAAAATATTTACTAATATTTAGGTTGGGAGTAACAGCTAATCAGCTATTACTCCCAACCTAAATATTACATTTATTTACCATTTATGGAAGTAATCTTATGTTAAACACAAAAATGTGTTATTTCTTTGCACCAATTCTTGTGTTTTATGTAAGATATCTCTGAAAGTATTGCATTTACAGCTCTGGAACAAATTTTATTCAATTTTTCAGATTAGAAAACATAAGAAACAATCGTATTTATATCTTTGTACTTACCGTTAACATTTTTATACGGCCTTACTTCACCGAGGGTACAGAGTTCTTGGTGAAATTTTTCGCTATTCGTAACTCGCTAACTAACTAAGCGTTTTCAGGCATATGTCTATATGAACTTTTTTTCTTATTTTTAGCTATAGAATGAGATCCCAAGAGATTGCCTTATAGTTTTGAATCACCCGGTATAAGTGATTGAGGCTATTACTAAAATGTCAAGATAACGTGCGAAAGGTTCATCATATTATAGTTATCTTACCTTAAATGTTCAATTCTTTGATTGGTTGAAGGTAATTGAAGTAACTTTGTTAATTCGTCTACTTTTGTATCGATTTCATCGTTCGACATTCCAAACATCTTCCCATAAAATTTGAATGTTTCATATATATTAAAAGAACTGGTTAACGCCACCTCCTGAAAAAGTAGGCCTACTGTAAAAATCTTAATAGTTTACAAAAGCTTTTGTTAGAATAATATTTTTGTAAGCTAATTCGTGTTTACGTTCTCGTCAATGCGTGAACGAAGTAGGTAAGCCTACATTGTGATCGTGAAAAGTTATGGAGTTTTTTTTAATTTCTCATAGCCCCAAAACTAAGGGATTTTTATGAACGACAGTTTTGAACTTTTTAAGTGCCGTTTCATGAAAAATGCAAATACATTATGAAAGAATACCGAAACTGATTGGGAGTCGAGCCTAGGACCCCGGTATAAAAGTCAATTGTATTGACCATTGTAGCAACAGGCTGGCCAAAATTAAGAGTATTTTTATAAAAAAAATATGAAAATCCAATTTTCTGAAAAAATTTTTGATTAAACTTACGTGATTTACTTACGTGTACTGAGTCTACTTTTTATTTTTAACAATTTTAGCTTATTAATTTATTCCCCAGAATTTTTTTACATTTAAATAACCTTACACTACATTAAATTTACCTACATACACTTTTTTCTATACATTGTCACCATCCAGTGACAGTGTATGTAAAAACATTTATTTAAGTTACGTTTTTTAATACTGTCTGAAATTGAAGTTATGAAATAAATTACGTCACAGAGAGAGCGTTTTGTACTCAACTTACAATTTTTTATTGTATTTAAAAATAGCATAAATATGTAATCACTTGAGTCACGAGTTTGCCCTTGTTTGCAACGGGGGGTAAATGGCAAAAGCATCAGTTCGCATGCGCGACTGCTTTAATTTCAGTACAACAAACACAACTTATACTATATCCAGAGAATATACAATATATCGCGGAACATTTTGTAGGTTAACTGTACGAATATAACTGTTTGTTCCGTAAATAGAAATGTTAGTTTCTCGAAAACGTGGGAAGACTACAATGTTTCAGTGCTGAACGAAATCTAATAAGCAGTGTAATAAAATGCTGTGTAGTTGAAGCTAACAAAAATGCCTTTCTCTGCCTCGCTCAAGCCATAAGCGAGTGGCTAAATACTGTGATGTTTCTCTTTCCACAATTCGAAAAATAAAGAAGAAGACTATTATTCAACAGTTTTGTTGATACTGTACCTGGTAAAAAAGGAAACGGTTAGGTAGATTCTAGTGAGACTGATAATGAAGACGTCGGTGACAGCGATAGTAAAGAATGAGATTCATTGGTAGAAAATTTTTTTCTAATAGAATAAGGTAACTCGTAATTACAGTAAATCAAACATCACGTAATTAAGCTATAGGCATTATTTCAGGTCAAATTTATTTCTTATAAGGTTTATGAAGAAAACATTTTCTCGGAATAAACCACAGCGTACAAAATGTATGTAGAAACTGCACGGTAGTAAATGTACGAGTAGTATCTCTCTGTTGAGGTTGGCAGCACTGTCAATTATTCACTTCCCTTCCTCACAGCCCATCCGTACGCAAAAGGTAATCTCGTGACTTCAGTATCTATATAAACTGATTTCAAAATGTATTTAGAAACCTTAAAATAATATTCCTATTTTTAAAATAATAGTATAAATAATTATAACAGATAAACTATTTACTGTAAATTTTGTAAACATTATCTTATAATACCTGAGGCATTAATCCGATATCAGATAAATTTTGTGTATCTACAAAGATTTCACCTTTATCTATTCTTGTTGTACCCATGATACAATTCAGTGCTGTAGTTTTCCCACAGCCGCTTGGTCCAAGTAAACCATAACTGAAACAATTTTTTTATACTATTAAAAAAATATAGAAAGACTTAAAATTCTAGACTAATTCTAATAGTACCTAAAAACATATATTATTTTTTTGTTACTTGTTAAAAAGCATAAAAGGTTGGTCTCCAACTTTGAAAGTGGTAAGAGAAAACAGGTAAAGTTATTTCCAATTTATTGTTCTCCTTTCTATACTATTGATAATTTTATATAACATGCCTGCAACAGGCAGGTGGAGTGTCAAATTATTTGCATTCGATCTACTAGTTCCAGGGCTACAAAAATTGTTCTCTCTCTTATCACATGGTCAGCCAATTTGACTGAAATATTTATGAACAGAAACAGCCAGACCCTGTGGTGAATGAAGGTGTCATTTGCAGGGTGGGAAGTAGATGCTTATCAGAGGGCATGCTGATAAGCATACTTTCCCACTCAGTGAGGAAGGGTATTGTAAACCATCTCACTCCTCGTTTTACTTAGTAAAGCCTCTAGAAATTTAAACGAACCTTTCGGCTGATAACATCTACAACACAGTTGTTATATAATATTATTAAGATATTTACACCAGGTGTCCCAAAAGTCCGAGCACGGCGAAATATTTCGCGAATTAGTGATGTTATTCTTCAAAACTATGAGTGTCAATAACTTATGAGTGTCAATAAAAACGACTGAAAATCATGTTCGTACATTTTTTCGGGCATCTTGAATGCAACTTTTTTTTAAATACGAAGGTGGTCATGTGGCACATCATTTCCATATAGAATGTCGCGAAAAATCCACTGGTGAAAATCGTTTTCAAATATCTCTTACCGTTTTGAAGTTACAGCCCGTCAAACCCGGGAACACAGTGAAAATGGCTTGTCTTGGATGTTAGTATTATCTTCCTTAACCGTCACTAAGAGTTAATTCACTGATCAATTTGACTTAATTTGAGTTTAATTTTAACAAATCAGTGCAAATCTTTATTAACCTTTTTTTTAATGCTTGTACAATGCAAAATTTAAATAAGGTAAAAAAACCAACAAGCCATTTCTTATTGTTGACTATGTTACAGCTGACTAAGTAATTTTTGATGAATCATTTTTTTGGTTTGTATTTGAAGTTGTAATTACTGAGTGTTTGTCAGTACTGCTGTTCGTAAAGCTGTCGAAAATTTCGGTCATTGATATGGCTTTAAATGAACAGGAAAGAATAACAATACTTATGATGCGGGGTTACGGTAATATGATAAGATCATACGACCAGATTGTGGTGTACTTATTTAATAATGAATTTGCTAATCGTCCTGCAATTTCGAAAACCGTAATTCGAAGTACAATAAAACGATTTGAAGAAACTGGGAACGTTAAAGACAGACTTCGCGCTGAACGGCCTTCTGCCCTGGACGATAACTAGAAACTAAATATGTTACAGTTATTCATAGAGGATCCTAAGAAATCTATTCGTGAAGTAGCTAGTCACTTTAATTTAAATAAAATTTCAAATAAAAGCAGCTATTTCCCTCTCACTCGTTCGGCTATGGGATATAAATTCATCTGTACAATGGGTTATGTCAATTTTCAACAGCACTCTGACTACAGTATTCAGATGAACTAAAGTCCCCTAGCCGTGGGAGTGAGAGAATGCATAACGCTCTCACTCGCACAAGCCATACGCGCCATTCCAATAACATTGTATAATTTTACTCATTGTTGTGAGCAAGCGTTTATGCATGCTGTAAGCTAACAAGCAAGATAACGACTGTAGTATGTTTTCAGATTTGGATTATAACGGTAAAGACCTTTAGGCGCATGTGTAGTTATGCCACATATCTCCCTCTCACTCGCTCGGCTATCGGACATTAATTCATCTGATATCTGTACATCTAACTGTAGTATGTACTATACGCGCGCCAGCTCATGATCTCTGTCGCCTGGGGAAGTGGGACGGGTGGCCTAATAGAATGTGAGTAATATATTTGTCTTATCGTGCAGTACAAAAACATTTAGTCATCATGTAAATATTATTATTATGTCTATGTATTTATTTATTATAGGCCTACATGTTATTGCTTTTCACAACGGATACACGTGTCACAACATACAGTTGTACATTTGTGCTAATGCGTCTCGGATGTGTTAATCATTATTCATGATTTTTGATCACTAAAGTGATTTTTATTTTGAAATTTAAAGCGTGTTAACGTGCCAAAAGTTATTAGTTTTGTGTTAGGTAAATTTCAACGTGTATTTTTCATATCTTTTGTTTTATTTTAATATGTCTTCCCGGAAAAATAAAGCGGTAATTCATTCGGAAGTGCGACAAATTATTGCATCAGTTATAAAAAACTGTGATGAAGAATCGCGTAAAGGACTCGGAATTGGCTTAACCATTCGATTTTTTTTACCTCAGTAAAAAAATCATAATCATAATTTGCTACTAATTATTTAGGCCTATAAATTAGTGTTATGAAATATATATTTTTTAATTTCCTTATTTTCTATGCTACGTACATATTTTAATTCCTGAGGACTGCCTGACTCAAACTGTAAATAATTACTAAATATTAATAAATACAATGAAAGAAAAGTAAAAAAGTTACTATATTATAGAATAAATTGAAATAATAAAACAAAAGGTTACTTTATAATGACAAGAACATTATGATAAATGTTTTTTTTATGAATAGTATAATCTTTCATTGCATGCCGTAACAGAAATTCCTCACACGGATCACGAGCTGACGCGGCTGCTATAGGTCGGAAGGGTATGCAGAGTCCAAGTCAAGTATGCGCATGCGTAGCCCAGCGCTCACAGCAATTGGCTTGGCCTTTATTACTGTATTGTTATTGTTCTTAATAACTGTATTGAAATAAAAGAAATGATCTTTATCAATGTTTTTGGGAAATTAGCAATTAATTTGATAACTGCATTATGCTGAGTTTTTTGGTGTTAACCCTTTCTTACCCAGTGAGGTATAGAAGTCACATTGGAGTGAAATAACAGACATAAAAACTTTAATTGTTAGCGACTACTTTTGATTAAAGAGCGCTGAATGTGAAGTGTAATAATTTTCTGTACCCTAGCCAGGAATCGAACCTGAGACCTCCGCTTTGCAGTGTAAGATGCTGATCACTACGCCACGGACGCGACCATTAGTTTCTTTTTAAAGTTAGTTTTAGTCTTAATATTCGTGTTCATTTACTAAAATAAAGTAGCATTTCTTCGAGTATGTTGAATGTACATACTAGTATATTTTTTAGGCTGTAAAAATACTGAATTTGTCCATTTTACCAATATTTTTGAATTGTAACCTTTTAAGTCTTAAATAATGCTTTGCTACAAATCTAAGCAAGAGAATTTTGTTTAGGAAGCCTGCACATGATTTTTACTTATTCGTATTGTTGGGAACTTTGATACCATCAAGCCCAATGTGACATATGTGTCACACTTTTTTGTCACACCATCAAAAAAAGGCTGAAGGTCTAAAAGTGATTTTATTTCACTTAAATGTCAGTAAAGTGTATGAAACAATGTACACATATTTGTTTGTGTAAAGTTAAAAAATTTGGGATTGAAAGGGTTAATTGACAAGTTTTCAGTTGAATCACCCAGTGTTGTTTATTTATTGCTATTAACAGGTCACCATTGAAAGACACTTAACTAACCAATGTCACCCAACAATATTAATTTAGTTTCCAGTTGACTGAGTAGGCTAAAAAATATATTGATATTTCAAATATTAAATTACTCATTAAAATTGTATTTTGAAAATCTATTTGAAGATGTTAGAAAATTTATTTAACATGATTACTTACATTGATCCTTTCGCTACAGTTATGTTAAGATTTCTGAGCACGTATCTAGAATCAATTGCTTTGAATACGTTTCGTAGATGAATACTGTAGTCATTTTTTCTGAAATTATTTATCCCAATATGTGACATCTCGGTGTCATTTGAGTCGATCATTATTTGGATTTTTTTTATGAAATTCTGTTTGATATTTGAGGCGTTTACTGTAAAATAGAAATGAATTTGGTAAGATTATGTTTATAAGGTTATGTTTATAAGCGTAACCTTATTGGTTAGTTAAATGGTCAGCTCCTAAACCTAACAATAATTATATGCATAAAGTTATAGGCTACTGTAACTTTGGCTTTGTAGAAAAAAATGCTTAAAATAAAAGTTGTAGATATTTTAATTTCCTATAAATTTGATTTATACACTTTTGTCTTTAAATGCACACTAAGGACGAAATCTTAAAAAAAATCCATTTTTAACAGATTTTCATGAAAGAACCAGAAAATCACTAATTACCGCTAAACTTAGCGTTATACAAAGAAATGTTTGATATAAAAGTTGTAGGTTTTTAAATTTTCTACAACTTTAATTAGGCCTATATACATTTTTGCGCTAAAATGCATACTGTCTGTCTATAACTTGATGGCCTTCTGCAGAGGGCCATTTCAGAAAACCATTTCAAAAAACATACCTATTTTTTTTTTTAAGTAACTGAAACTTGTCGGAAATTACGTATTTTTATAAAACAAAGTATTTCGCATGTTTTTTGTTCTATAAAATTATTTTGAAAAATACACGCTTAATGGGATAATGTATAATTGAGTAAAGTTTTGTTTATGAAGAAAAATCCGTATTTTTCAAATACATCGTCATTGTTCAATAACTATTCCACTGATTAACATAAACTTTGGCAGGTTTGTTGTGTAATAATTATGAAAAACGATGATGCAATTAAATTTAACAGAAAATCAATACTTTTTTAAGTTACAAGGTATTTTCATAAGTAAATTTTGTAAAATCGCAAAACATGACATAAAAAAGTCAGCATGCGAGAAACTTTTCTGTCTTTAAAGATAACTGTCCATTGTAAGGAATGAAATAAAGAGAAAATTTTCAATTAAATTTTAGTGAAAGAATTATTTAAATTGGACGAACCGTATAGGAGTTACAACGATTTTAAAAAACGCTCTACTTTGATTATAGTCTACTGACGTAAAGTATAAGAAGAAAACGGTAATATTTTTGAGCGCAGTTTTGAAAAGTTAACAACGGGGAAATTTTCGGTCGTTTAAAAAAGTGCACACATGAAGTTATTAGCAGAGCTTAAATTTATTTTCTTTAAAAAAATCATCCAAATAGGATTATCCGTTGTAAAATTAACACAGTTTAAATTTCGCAACTGTGCGGCGTGCATTGCATGATAATTAATTGCGCTCGTATCTTACTACTACCATTACGTATCACCACTATTTATTTGATCGAATAAATGTATTGGAATCTTAATTTAGGAAAATTGTTAATTACGGCTCTTTGCGTAGCTTTCTGTAAAGGAAGAGTAAGTGAATTAGTAACCCGTTCTTCATCTTAACCTTTAGCGACATTTTTTTATTACATTTCTTCCATCACTTTGAACGGTTTGCCCATGTTTCCGTTTTGCATCCATATTTGTTAACGGTTTTAATATATGTTATAAACGATAAAGGCCTAACTGAAACTAAAATCTTCCTAATTACCTAAAGTATCGGTGAATATATGAAACTATTATCAAATACACATGACCCGAGCAAGACACAACAATTGAAGTACCATTCACACGTAAATGATTTATGTTAATGTACCTAGTAATTTATAATATTTGTTTTGCAGAAGTAAACGATAACCTAATGTAAACGATTAAATAGTTAAGACTACAATAATGTAACTTAAATGTATGCCCGGAAAGTAAAAGTAACGTCCGACGCGTTGCAACGTAATACAGAACTGGCTGAAAAAGGAGAACGTGCTTACTGAAATGTTTGGAAATGGTTTCTTGAAAATAAAAAACAATATTTTACTTTTATTACAAAACCGTTGTCAAAACATTAATTGTACGTGACAGAACAGATAAACAAAAATGTTAGTTTTTTTATGCATGTAGCTACTAAAAGATAATACTATTACGTAGCCTACGCCTTTCATGCGCTTTAGATGGGTATGGTTGTAAATTGATGCCTACTTAAATCATTGTAACTCCCATACGGTTCGTCCAATTTAAATAATTCTTTTACTAAAAATTAATTGAAAATTTTCTCTTTATTTCATTCCCTTACAGTGTACAGTTATCTTTAAAACCAGAAAAGTTTCTTGCATGCTGACTTTATTTATGTCGTGTTTCGCAATTTTACAAAATTTATTTATGAAAATACCTTGTAACTTTAAAAGTATTGATTTTCAATTAAATTTTATTGCATCATCGTTTTTCATAATTATTACAGAACTAACCTGCAAAAGTTTATGTTAATCCGTGAAATAGTTGTTGAACAATGACGCTGTATTTGAAAAAATACGGGTTTTTCTTTAAAAACAAAATTTTTACTAAATTATACAATATCTCATTAAGCGTGTATTTTTCGAAATAATTTTATAGGACAAAAACATGCAAAAACTTTTTTTTATAAAAATACGTCATTTCTGACAAGTTTGTTACTTAAAAAAAAAAAAAAAAAATAGGTAGCCTATGTTTTTTGAAATGGTTTTACAATCCGCATATTGCTTTCCTCTGCAGGAGGGCATCAAGTTATGGACAGACAGTATTAATTAAGGCCGCAATTTAAAACCCATTTTTTTCTACGCGAGCACTGCCTTCCCAAGAATTTCAGCAAACATGGCGCCTACCCTATCTTGTAGAGCATACAAAATATAGTAAATGAGGTGACTTTAAAAAAATCGCACGAATAAACTACTTCTTCCGGTTGACCAATTTTGATGAACATATTCGTATCGGGTCCTCTAGTAGTACCTAACTTAAGTTTCAAGTTTCAACATCGTACGATGTTCTGTTCTTGAGATATTTTGTTCGCGCGCGCACGCACACACACACACACCAATCGCTAAAAACTCGATTTTGAAAAATTGACATGAAAACAATACTTTCCTTCCTATATATTCATATAGGCAAGGAAAAGTAAAAAAATTTATCACTTAAGTATGAATTTTTGTTCTATCTGTAGGTGTTAGTAAGTATAGGCCTATTGTAAAGAATCATTTTGTAAAATTGTTATTAAAAAAAACAATCATATTTTTAGTAATGATGACGCAAGTTGCTGATATTTTGAATAAAATATAGTGTCACAAAAATTTTAAGTTATTTTTAAAGATCAAGGTTGGCCAATTCGTAGCGATTTAAAGATAGTCTACTTTCTTTGTTACTTCAACAATAAAATAGTCACACTAAATCTTTGGTTATTGTGTGAGTGGAATAGTTGTGATAGAAAGCACTATAGTAAAACAATTATAGTCACCGAAACAGATCTTAAAACCTGGCATGAAAAACATTGATTGAGAAGGCTTAATGGAGCTAAGTAAAGTTTTGCTTTCTCCAATACATCCATATTAAACTTCTGAAAGAAGAATTTGTAAAGGAATTTAAACAAGGTGGAACAAGAGTTTTAAGAATATTTGCAGTCAGTTTCCAGGTTTACCAGAAACAAAAATAAGGATAATGTTTCCGTTAGGTTAAGTAAGAGGAAGTTCATGAAAGATGAAAAATTTTAATCTGAAATAGAGGAAACAGAAAAACAAAGGTGAAGAGCCTTCAAACATACAACGTTTCTTGACCACAAAAAATGATGAAGATGATAAATTTATTGCACAAAAATGTTAGAAATACTAAAAAATTTGGGAAGTAACATAAATTTAAAGATGCATTTCTGGGTTCATGTCTTAAATTACTCTTTTGAAAATGTTGGTGCAGTAATTGAGGAGTAGGGAGAAAGATTCCACTAAGATATAAAAGAGTGAATAGATACCGAGTGTGGAACGAGAGCATAATAGTTGACTGCAGTTGGGGTTGTTAAAAAAGGATGATCCGCTGTAAGTTAACTGAGGAAAAAGCAAAAAAGGTCACACAGAAATTAAAATAGTTTATAAGGACATAACTAGTAATTTCACTGTGTGGTTTCATTAAATCTAATGGTATTTAATTTTCAATAAACGGAAAAATTGGAAAAGTTAGTAGCCCATTCGAGAAATTCATAATCACTTTTAATCATCCAGAAGAGAAAGATTGGATAAGAATTAAGGATAAAAATAAGACTAATTCAATAAATCGGGGTTTTTTTTATCCGAGGCGGCGAGAAAAACTTATGTTCACTCCCTCACAATGGGGGAAGTACTGTTGGACTCAATTGAGGCGTTCTCATCCAGCCCCAAGGAGGCCGCAACCGCCTTACCAACCAAAAACCCGCCGCCTGGCCACTTGATCCGACATCAGCAAACAACCCTCCACCTCCTTCGGAACTGTTTATATAGTACTACAAGGGAAATGTCGGGTTAAAAAAAGTTACATACTGTCAAATAATTTGTCATAATAAATCGGGTTAGATACGAATATCAAAACAGCCCCGCGTCACCTGAAGACGCAATACGGAGAAATTGGGTAAGTTGATAGCTTCAAGTAGATAATACAACCAAAGACAGCGAAAAGGAAGTGAACTACAACAGACGAGGAAAGATGGCCGTTGCACTTCGAGGAATTTACCATTGTTTAAGAAGAAAGTACTCTCAAGACAATCCAAGATTAGACATTATAATACTGTGATAAAACCTGTGTATCTGTACGCGAGTGAGTGCCTTAGAATGATCGGGAAGGCAGTCTAAGAGAAGCAGAGAAATTTAAAAGAAAGATACTCCGCAAGATATTGGGTCCAAAACATACGAACAATATAAATTACGAGCTGGAGAAGAACTGTACAAGAAGAAGAACAATTAATGGAAACGATTACAAAAAGAAAACTAAAATTTTAGAGATACCTTTATAGAATGGATGATAACCGGTTGACAAAACACTTTTTTTAGTGCTTGTTTAGCCACAATGGACCACTTTAGTCAATGAGAAAGCTTTCAGTCTCTTTTTGGCGTGATATTCTCTCATGTTCTGAGCACGCTTCTGTTTGGCTGCTTCTGAAAATTCCCTCTTCGTATACTCTTTTTCTGTGTCGTAAGCCGATGGTTGTGGTCCTTGAGCTGTTTGTATTTGGGTGATATTTATCTTAGATCTTTGTGAGTTAGTCCAAGTTCTTGTAAATCCCTTTTGATTTCTTTGTGCCACATGTATGCGTTACCAGCGTCCGTTTTGTGTCTCATTGCATGGTCAATTATTCTGTGTAAAAGTCTGGTGTTTGGTGTTTTTAGTATATGTCCAAAGTACGACAACCGTTTCTTGCGCATGGCCACTGTTATTGGTTCTATGTCTCTGTAGACTTGATCGTTTTTAATACATTTTAAACACATTTTTAATACACTAAACAATACACATAAATTGTATAAGAAGTCAGAAAGGATTTTGAGAAAACCGGAATAAACAGACAACTTAATAACCCAAACCAAATTCAGACAACTAATCGTTGTGAAGAGCAAAATCAGAATACCGCTTGGAAAGAAAAAAGGAGAAAAGCGTAGAAAGCAAATGCTGAGGAGTTGGGCTGAAAAAAGAGCTTCCAGAAACATTTAAATCACCTCACGTGGTCTAAAATTGGCCCTATACGAGAAAAAAAATTAATTTATGAAAAATGTAGTTTATATTTTGATTTAACACCTTAAAATACAGAAAATCAGCTATTAAATTTAAAATAATTTAAAAAATGTAGTTTTATGTTATTTAAAAACCAGTACAGTTTAGGATAGCCATAATATTATTTTCGTCGAGACATCAAATTAAACAAAGATATATAAAAGCTTAAAAATAACTACCCACATTTTAATATTAAATGAAAAATTCTTACCTGAAAATTAAACACAAAATTAATTTTCAACAATACTAATGATGATGTTGAACACTGGTGATGTTTACTAAACTAATGAAATTCATTTAAAATTAAAACTTAACTGCTTATTTCCTTTGTGAAAACGATTGTAATCTGTACTATTAGTTTATTAAAGTTATGTATCAAATATAAACATCTACGCAAGGCTACTTAACTGTTAAAAGAAATAAAACATGAATTTATTCAGTTATTTATTTCTTTTAGAGGCTATTATATTTTTAAAATGTTGTTTAGCTGATTTACATAATAACACTAAAAATTTAGGTTTTATTTTTACCTTGTAAAAACAATATAAAAATCGAATATTTCTGGATCTTCTAAACAACAATATTAAAATTATAATGTTTCCTTTAATGTACAATATTTTATATTGGATTAATTTAAGTACAGCAAATTACCGATTATACGAAAAAATTGGGGATTGACAATTTCGGATAATTGATAATACAATACTGTATCGGAAAGGTATGAATTAAAATTTATAAAAAAATACAGTACTGTATTGTATACAGAGTAGTGAAATATATACATACAGTAATTAGATAAACCTTGGTAATCCGAACCCCAGTAATCAGAAATTTAGATTAATCCGAACATCTTTTTTAATTAAAAAAAAAATTTATTGAAAAATGAAAGAAAATAAAGATTACGAATCAGTTAATGTTTATTCCTAATTTAAAAGAAATATTTGAGTTGGTATTTAAGAGCGAATACAGCACCTTAATTAGTAATCAAATAGTTATCTTCTTTCCTCGTAAGGAACTAAACCTGGTTGACGGTGTGACGTTGCGACAGCGCCGTATAAACATCCTGTCGGTCCGTGAAGGGGCACTGTGCTATTCTACGTAGCGTAGAGCCAGTTCTAGTGGACTAGCAGCATCTGCGTGTGATACAAGATCTGTCGAGAAGTTTGCTCTTTCCTGGATATTTTTTTGATTCTTGACCATGGAATAAAATGTCGCCATCGCGTAAATTTTGATGAATGTAGTCGTCGCTTGAAATTCATTCTTGGAAGCAGTGCGCCGCCAGCTCTTTCCGTAAACAACCATATACACCAATACAATACATGTATCATTTTTTCGAAAGTTATCTTCTTATGACTTTTTTAAGACAAGAGTTCATAGAGCATCCAAAGTCATTGTTATACTATAAATAATAATAATAATCCCTAGGGATTGGGAGCCTAGTTGCGGGCAACAGGGCGCGTCCACAGGTTGCGGATAGTGGAATGGCCACCAGATATGGTGGTTAGCTGCGAATAGGGTACTGACTAGTATCTGAATAAGCAGTCGCGGACAGGCAACGGCAGTGTCAGAGGTGTGGTGGGGTGCTGTTAGGGGGAAATGGTACACCTATAAAATACCACAGTACTGAAAATGACACTGTGACATGGCGAGTATTAGCCGCCAGTAAATAAGCTGAAGCCTCCCTCAAGCGCAGTGCCGCGGCAGTGTGCAAACATTCTAGAGCTAACTACTCTAGTCTTAGAGTGATGCGTAAGCACCAGCAATAAAATCGAGTACTGAGCATGATGGACAATTCTACAAAAAATTCTGCCCCAGGGGGTGTCAATCCTCCACTACATAAAGTGGTGCAAGGGCTTCGTGCGGATTCTGGGGGAAGCCCGCCTTCATGCTATCGTCGTATCGGAGCGGCGAGAAAAACTCCTGCTTCAGACAAAAGGATAAGTCTGCCTGTGCAATCTGCAAGAAGAGAGGGTACTGGTGGGAGGTGGACGGATGAGAGAAGAAAGGAGCATTCCGAACGAATGAAGGCTTTTTGGGCAGATGAGAGGAATGACATCCTGAGAAGAAGAGACCAAAATGCATAGTGCTTAACGTGATCCTTAGTCGGTCGATCAACGAATTAATAATAATAATAATAATAATAATTATTATTATTATTATTATTTATTTATTCCCATAATAACGGGTGTTTTATTAAGGACGTAACCCTGATTATAAGAAGATAGAAGTTTACATCGGTAAATTTTCTGTTTCCCAATCGGTATGTTGGCAACAGTATACTCCAGGCCAACTGCTTAAGACAGTTAAAATGTTCCAGTCAAGCATTAGTGTGGTGACAGCAGTCGTTTCGTTATATTGTGTCAGCAATGGTTTTTTCCAAGGAAGAACGCGTGTTTATTGTAGAAACTTATATAGCTAGTAAATCTTACAAATGTGTGCAAGATAAGTTTCAGTTTAAATTTCCCCGTTCCGAATTAATCGTCAATATTGCATTTGATAAATAAATTCCGTAGAACTGGGAGTGTACTCGATGAGAAACCACCTCGTCGCTAGCCAACAAAGTTAATCGCGGAAGATCTCGAAGATTTGAAAAATCGTTTGACTCAATCACCTAAAAATCGCATTAACTAAGGATGCAAATGTAACTTTTTTCGTTCTTTTAGCTCTGAAAAAAGTAGTTAATGTTAGCCCAGCTTGCGATGATAATCTTCTAAGCGATTTTTTAGGTGATTAAATCTTTTATGGTTAATCCCATGATGAGGAATTGCAGCAGTGGCCATATTAGTTTTCCACAATTTCACTACAGTTTTTAAATGAAAACTAACTAGACTACTAATTTTCCATTACTGGACTATTTTCCAATTCTATAGATTCTTTGTGCAGAATGTCAAGGTAGTGTTTTAAACAGTCTTAGCTATAGTGTGAAAATACTTTAATTAAATGAAAGATAAAAAACCTAGCTGACGCCTGCAAATGAATTTGCAAAATTATTGGGCCTATTATTTTTTCTTGAAAAACAATTACATTACCATTTTTCTTCTTATTTCGAAAGTTTTGTGTCACTGTTAATCATTAAATAATATCCCTAAATAAACAATTCTCATCACCATATGGACCATTCAAAGCAAACTGAATTTTACATCGGTGCCACCTGTATCAAAGCACCATCGAAATTTTAACGCATTTTTTATTTTGTCGTTTACTTCCTAATATCTTGCGTTACGGCTTTCACCAATTTTCAATTCCGGATTTTTTTAGTAGAATCCCGGAAGTGTCTTCTTTACAGCCATGTAATTATTTTAAAAATCTAAAAAATTTCCTATTGTTATTCACATAGTTGGTTAAATTTGTATGGAAAATTTAAATCATATATTCTAACTGAAAATTTTATAGTTTTCCATTAATTTAAAAATTATTTCCGTGCTAATAAACAAATAATAAAATTATCAATACTAATAGCCAAAGTAATACTGAATTATTAAATATATTTTTATTTATAACATTTTGTAAAAACCAAGGTTTTTTTGTCTTTTTCTCATAACTGATTGTGAAATATTTATGGTGTTAAAAAAGTAGTCGTCTCAACTTGTTTGCTTTTCGTAATACGTATTCACATTCCTAACGTCTCGTTTTAAAATAAATAGTAAAGATACACTGGTGGTTTTAATACAAAGTTTAATCTATTGACTTCATCTTTGTCGTCTCTTGTGTTGTCTTACACAACAACAGCAATTTTGTATAAGTTTTTTTACATGAGTTTAAATACAGCTTTTGTTTGCTGTACCTTACATTCTAGTGCCAATTTGATTTTGTTGTTGGAGATAAATAGAAAAAATTGATCTTGTTGAGTTCATGTAACCTTGAATATATCTCCATCCCACGACGTATGTCATGTCTTTTTTTATGTATTAGCGCACTCACCTACTTAAATGTTTATGTTGTTTATATTGTGTTAACTTTTTGTAACGTTCTGGAACATTGCAAAAGACACTCTATCTCATTTTTTGAACTTGTTAACTTGTGAATAAGTGTATATTAGTCAATCCATGACAATTCTTATTCGAGAAATTGTGTTGTAAAGTTCAATAAAGTCTTCTTTTTTTTGTTTAACGTCCTACTGTTCTGCAATTACTGCTAATGCAGACGATGAAGGATGAATTGATATTTTGTAACGTATGACAATATGCCGAGCCTGAATGGGATTCGAACCCAAGACTTTGTCTTGGGTTCGAACTCAAGACAAAGTCAACCCAAGATAAAGTCTGTTGTTCAGAGCTCTTGTTATTTTTACTTTCTCTTGCCTATATGAATATATATATAGGAAGGAAAGTATTGTTTTCATGTCGATTTTTCGAAATCGAGTTTTAACCGTATCTACACGTTTTCAGACCCCCTGAACCCAAAAAATATGTTTTTAACATATTTTGTAATATGATAAGAATTTTAAAATTCACAGCCATGAATTTTTTTTTTCTTTTTGTAATCCGTAATTTGTGTACGTTGCAATCTGTTGAATTCAGAACAATAAGCAACCCCATGACCCAATGAGATGAGGATGATGTGTATGACGTGTAAATGAGGTGTAGTCTTGTACAGACCCAGGCCGACCATTCCTGAGAGAGTATGGTTAATTGAACCCCAACCATCAAAGTACACCAGTAACCACAGTCTAGTATTCAAATCCAAATAAAAGTAACTACCTTTACTAGGATTTGAACCAGGAACCGTTGTCTCCGAAAATCAGCTGTTAAACAGCTGATTTTGGCGTAGACTTTACCTCTAGACCAACCCAGTGGGTTACAGCCATGAATATTGTGTACAAAATTAGGAAAAACAATGGGAATGAGATACACACCGTACAGGAAAGTAGTAGCCTACAGGAAGTAAATAACCTCAAAATTTCTGAAGGAAACTCGTTAATTTGAAACACAGCCCGTGAGTAAATACAAAAGAAAACATATCTTAACATAACATACGAGTATGTAAACTACATACAAGGGTAATTTTGTTAAGTATGTTTTTTTGTTAAAAACACAATTTGTAAATATAGGCCTACGAAGCGTAAAATAATGTCTGGCGTAGCAACATGGCGTGTTTTTTTTTCCAAAGAGGGAATAATCCCTAATTTTGTGTATGTTGCAATCTGTTCAATTCAGAACAATAAGCAACCCCATGACCCAACGAGATGAGGATGATGTGTATGACGTGTAAATGAGGTGTAGTCTTGTACAGACTCAGGTCGACCATAAAAAAAGAGGGAATGATAAGTTTTCTTTCTGTATTCATTTTTTAAACACTTGTAAACATTTCAATATAATAATTAATAATCGTATGTAATTATATGATTAATTTTTATTGACCAATGGTAGTAGTAGTTATTTTTACTCTCTTTATACTTGGCGTAATGTGTTCTCCGTCCGCAGTGATCCAAGCGGCCAAAAGGGCGAAGTTCCTAAATCTTTTCCTCACTGTTTGCTTGTATTAGGGAATGGTAGTTGTACTACCATACCACATAGTAAGTAAAGACTTATTTCTTTACTTACTCTGTGTACCATTCTTTCGTATACCATGGATGGGAGAAAGGCGAACAGAGGCAAATTTTTTGCATGGATAATGGACTGGAGTCAGCAGGAAGGTCAAGACAGGCAGACTCTGATGATCCTTAATAGATGAGGTAGACGAGGTCATGAAGAGAAGAGAATTTCAGGAGGAGGATAGGATAGAACAGGGTAAATGAAGAGATTACAGGAGGGGAGTTGGCAATAACTGTAAAAAACTCTTCTATTTAAAAAAAGTTTACTAAAAAAGAATATCAGTTGAATTTTTCGCATTAATGCAGTGGATTGTAAGCTAGTTTAGTGGATTTAAACTAGTTGTATTTTTATAAAATTCTCTTTTCCTATAATTTGTAAATTTTTACTGCATCGCTAAGAAGTAAGATGTTAATGTCTCAATAAAAAGAATTACCTACTATAGTGAATGAATTTTAATCCCTTTAAATCATAAATTCTCAAACTTTTCCCCTATCGTCCACATTGAGAATCAAACAATTTCTAGCCACCCCAAAATTATTTAACTTACCAATTGTTAAAAATAAAAAAGCAATGGTTGTTTCAAGATGCATTCTTCAAATCAGCAATTTCAATTGTTTTTAAAGTTGCCATATTCTATTTCAGAGTTGAAACTTACATTTTAAATGAGAGTAATTAAAACACATTTTTTATTATACCTAAAAGTATTTTTGTTAAAATTGAAATGAAATGACATTATCGCCCACTTTGAGAAAGGTTAATTTGATTTCTTTATTGTTTTACGAGGAATGTTCAATAATTAACAAGAAACTAAAATAAAGAAAAACCAGTTCATTCAATGACAATGAAACCTTTTGAGTATCAAGATTGGGGACCTTGGGAACACTGTTAATCATCTGTTCAATCATAATTACCATAAAAAGGATCTCTTATTTTTCATTTCAAAATGTCAGTTCCACTTGAAACGTTGCTTCGGAAGAGCAACATTCAGTGATATGAATTTTGGTATCAAAAGGTGCAAAACCGGTGGAAATTTACGTAAGAATGGTGAAACAGATATGGTGAAAGGTGTTTGTAAACCTCAGTAATACGTATGAGTTTAAAGTGGATAGAACATACTACTGATCTCACTCACAATCTCTCTGATTGTGAGTGATTTCAATCACGCACTGATCTCAATCTGCCACAAAAGAAATTAAAACTGATGCGACAGCCGGTAAAGTGATTTTCACGGTTTCTGGTACTCACAAGGCCCAATTTTTGTGACTACTTAGGAGAACATGGTGATTATCTTGAATAACAATGCTGCCCCCCCACACCTTTCAGAGAAAAACAAAGCACTTGAGAAGTTAGGTTTGGAGGTGTTGCCACATCCTCCTTACAGCCCAGACCTCACCCCGTCTGGTTTTCATTTGTTCAGCCCGCTCAAAGACTCTACTCTGCTAGACGTCCGAAAACAAAGCAGTCAAAATAACTGTACACGAATGTTTTAAACAGTAAAGGTAAAGACTTCTGCTATGCAGTATTCAGAAAGCTCAAAGGATGGTGGGGACAATATCTAAATGTTACTAGAGATTGTTGAAAAGTAGTGTTAGTTTTATTATTATTATTTCTTGTTAGATCCTACTAGGGATGCATTTCTCTTAGTTCCAACCAGTTTCCGGATGACCCATGCTGCCTTCATTTTTTCTGCATGTGATCTTTTTCGCTCCTCCGTCCAGGCCGTTCCCGTTCTCCTCGGCCCTCCCAAGCACTTTAGATTCTCAATTTTCTGCTTCATTTCTGTTCTATTGAGAAGTGTTTCGCCCGTAATGTCATTCACCAGCATCGTCTCGTGGATCTCCTTGTGCCATCTCGTTGTAGTTTTCCTGCCCTCCCAGTACTTCCATAACTGCTTCGTTAGTCTGGAGTCGTGCATCCTCGCTATGTGGCCGAAGAATGCCAGTCGTCTCTGCTGGATGACTTCTCTTATGGGTGTGGTGAAGGAATATACTTCTTCGTTACTTCTGAGCCTGTATTCTCCCTCTTTATTTTGAGTCGGCCCGATGATTCTTCTGATGATTTTCCTCTCGGTAGTTTCTATCGAGCGCAGGTGGATGTTAGATTTCAAGTGGTGGGTTTCCGCCGCGTACAGCACCTCCGGTCTGGCAACCGTCTGGTAGTGTCTTATCTTGGCATTGCGCGAAATTGATCTCTTATTATAAACGTTCTTGGTGAGACCGTATGCTTGTGCTAGCTTTGTAGCTTTTGCTTGAATCGCAAGTTTGCCAGAGTTGTCCAGCGTTATGATCTCGCCAAGATATTTAAACGATTCAACACGTGAAATTTCGTCCTCTATCAGGAACTTAGGTGCGTCTTTTTCGTTGGACATGAATTGGGTTTTGTTTTTAGAGATCTTCAAGCCGATCTTTCCCGCTTCTTCCTCCAGTAGTCGTACTTGTTCTGCAGCGTCTTTGACCGTGTCTGCTATCAGTGCGATGTCGTCTGCGAATGCTAACGCGTTGACTTTTATCGCTGTTCCAACTTTAACTCCTCTCGGAGCTTTCTTATTCCATTCGCGCATGACTTTCTCCAGTGCGCAGTTGAACATTAATGGAGAGATGCCGTCGCCCTGTCTAACGCCTGTTCTGATGCAGAATGGTTTGGAGAGTTCAGATCTGAATTTTACCCTCGATTCCGTGTCTGTGATGGTTTGTTGGTAGATGTTTCTGGTTTTGTTATCCAGGCCGAATTCCTGTAGAACCTCGATCAGTGTGTCCCTATCGATGCAGTCGTACGCTTTCATGAAGTCGACGAAAACTATCGTCAACGACTTATTCGCCAGCTTTCTTCCTTCGATGATCAACTTGAGGTTGATGATCTGTTCTGCACAGGATCTTCCCTTCCTGAAGCCTGCCTGGTATTCTCCTAGATGCGGATCGAGTTGGGGTTCTGCTCTGCTGAGGAGAGCCTTGGATAGAATCTTGTATGTAACTGGCAAGAGAGAAATTCCTCGGTAGTTGTTCGCATCCGTTCTGTCACCTTTCTTGTGCAATGGATGGATAATAGCTGACTTCCATTCCTGTGGGATTTTGCACGTCCGCCATACCGTGTTGAGTTCTTCTACGAGAGGTTGTAGTTGTTCGTCTTCCAGTATCTTCCAGTGCTCTGCGACAATGCCATCCTCTCCTGGAGCTTTGTTGTTCTTCAGCATCTGAATGATTCTCTTTATTTCTTGAAGATCAGGTGGGCTGGAGTCTCTGTTGGGTCTGCTCTCGTTTGTCGGCCATTTCTTTAACGGTTTCGGGCAGTTGAGGAGTGTTTCAAAATACTCCGCTAGGCTCTGAGCGTTTTCTGCATCACCATGCCCGAGTTTGCCGCTTGTGGGATTTCTGATATTTAGGGATGGTGGAGAGTATTTGGTCAAAGATCTTTTGAATGTTTGGTAGAAGTTTCTGGTGTTGTTTTTCTTGAAGGATTCTTCCAATGACGCCAAGTTTTCCATGAGATATTTCCTTTGGCTATTCCTGAATGTTTTGGCCGTCTTCCTTCTTTCTTCTTTGAAGGTCTCAAATTTAGAGGGTTTCGGGTGGGCTTTCCAGTCTCTCCATGCCTTCTTTCTGTTGTTCAAGGCTTCATCGCATTCGGGATTCCACCAAGCATGTTTCGGCCTTCGTTCCTGTGGTGCGATCTCTAGAGCTTTGGTCATCATTGCAGCTTCTAATTCCTTAAGAGGAATTGCTCGGGGGAGTCCATTCCTGAACCTTTCCTGATGTTTCTGCAGGAGTATGGGGTTCATTCTAGGTTTTAGATTTTGACCAAATTTTCTCTTTCCCAGCGGGCGCATCTTAATCTTGATTTTGCTGAGGTAGTGATCCGAGTCAATGTTTGCCCCTCTCAGCACTTTGACGTTAAGGATTTCCTTTGCCGCCTTTGCTGCTATTGCAACATGATCGATCTGAAATTCACCCAGAGTGGGGTTGGGTGATGTCCACGTCTTTTGCTTTCTCGGTAGATGCATGAAATACGTTGATTTTAGCTTGAGCTTGTTCTGCAAGCATGTCTCTATCAGCCTTTTTCCGTTTGTGTTTGTTCTCAAGTGCGCCGGGTAGTTACCCACCGTGGACTTGAAGCATTTTTCTCTTCCGACTTGGGCGTTGAAGTCCCCAAGTAAGATCGTGGTGTCTTTCTCTGGGATCTCGTTGAGAGTATGTTCTAGCAGACCCCAGAATTCTTCTACTTTTTCTGGATTAGTTCTGTTATCCTTATTGGTGGGAGCGTGCGCGTTGACCAGAGTATAGCACCTGTTTGCGCACTTGATGGTTAACGTGGCGAGTCTACTCGAGATGTTCCTGAACTCCACGACTGAGTCAATCACTCTTAAATTTATGGCGAAAGCTACGCCTAGCAGTGGGACGGTAGGTATCACTCGCTTGCCTGGTTTGGACTTGTAGATTCTGTAGCCCTGTGACTCGAAGGCGTTTGAATCGGTGAATCTAGTTTCCTGAAGGGCTATGATCTGGATTCTGTGTTGTATCAACACATCTGTTAGAGTCTTCAGTTTGCCAGTCTTCAGCAGAGAGTTTACGTTTAGAGTGGCAAAGTACTGGATGTCCTTGTGTCTTAATTTTGGCTTTAATTTAGTGCTTAGGAGCTCCGATTCTCCTTCACATGATGTTGCAGGCTCCCCAGACTCCGCTGGCCTGCTGACCGTTCTCTCGAAACGGGTGGATTTCCTCTTGCTGAGGCTGCCACCTGGGGTACTAACTTCCGTTCGTTTGTGCATCATGATTGGGTGAACTATAGAGAGATAGTTCTGGTTTGGTGGGTTCCGGCTTGCGCCTTCCTCCGTTTGTACGACTGAGATTTCAAGCCCCAGAAGAGAGATTTTCCTCACAGTTTTCTCTAAGTGATTTCGCTCCGAAATCTCTGTGTTAATTTCCATTTTAGCTCACTCGCACGGTTATCCAACTTGCCGTGCGAGGGTTTCCAGGAGTTACCAACTTCTTCTGAAGAAGCCCCTTGGTCGATCTTTGTTTCGCCAAGGCGTGGAGGTGCGCACGGGAATCTTATGACGCCTCCGCCATTTGGAAAGATTCACCGCCGCCGGAAATTAAAACTCCCTTAAAATTAAAACTCGTTAAAATTAAAACTCGGAAATTAAAAGTGTTAGTTTTATTATAATTTAATAAATAGTTTTTCTCTACACCAATTTGTTTTGTTAATTATTGAACATATATAGTTGTGCAGATTGTTTTAAATTAGGATGGTGATTTAGATTAATCTTGTGAACTGTTAATTTCATATAACCACCTTACTGTTTGCTGATTTTCACTGGCATTCTCAGATTGAATCAAATTGGCTAATGCTCAAATTAGGCTATCAGCTATATTTGTATATGCCTTATGCATTACCCACATTTGACCAAAATTGCTCAGTGAGGCTACGGCCACACTGCAAGATCCAAGCGTCGAGGCAAGTGTTCATGAAGAGGTAAAATTCATTATGGCCGGACTGCAAGAGGGGGTGGGTCATTGCAACTAGCTCAGTCGAGTTCAGACGCGAGCTACGATATCATGTCTAGATTTGTGCAAGGAGTTAATGCTTGTGAAAAGTTTAAATTTAAAATCAGGTTGTACAAATGAAGTTGGTACACAATATTAATGCCAGTAGGGAAGATTTCGGCAAATTTTATCACTTGTACAAAGACGCTCGTTTGTACGATAATAAATTTGTGGAATATTTGAGAATGAGAAGAGAAACGTGTGATATTCTTTAAGAGATGTTACTCAGTCACATAAAAATCATTAATCACAGTACAACTAACAGGTAATAAACAGTATGGCCTCTTTCACATGAGGCAGCCGTAAGAAGCAGATATAAAATTAGTATATATGTTAATGTATTATATTGTATTGTAAACTGAAGCGGCTCCTGCAAGCACACTTGAGGCAACCCATGCGCACATGTATCTACACTCAGCTATTGTCACTGGCCTTCTTCACTAGTATTGGTGTAGTAGTGAAAAAATTAGATATTTTTGTAGCTCTTGTACTTTTAAAAAATTTTAATTAATTTATGTTAATTACGATTGGACCCGAAGAAGCTGTTGCTATAATAGCTATAGCATTAATTGAAAATTAAAAAAAGTAAAAAGAGAAACAGGAAATTTTGGGTTCACCCAATAAGCGACAGACTTATAACAAGTAGTTTTGCATTTTATATCGGGAACTGAGAAATGACAATGTTAAGTTTTTAAATTATTTTGGAATATCGACTTCTTCTTTTGGTGAACTGCATGGTTTATTAGAAAATTATGTAAGATAACAGAAGACCAACGTGAAAAACTACATTCCACCAGTTGAAAAGTCTGCGATTACTTCAAGGTAAGAAATCCCGTATAGCCAGATATTGGCGAATTTCGTCAATGAAGGTTGGTATCAAAAGTGCTTATTACATTTCCATTGTAAAGAAGCAGACGTGTGCTCGTTTGAACAGATTGCATTTAACTACTAGCGTTGACTAGCCTGGTGAATTGAATTCAACTGTCGGGGAGAGAATGAGGTGGCAGACGTCTGCTTCTCTTGATTCTCTCATGTGACCATGTGAACAGGGTAATAATTAATGAAATTACTGTCCCTAGCATATGCCTGCTGCTTGTGTCTGCTTCTTACGTCTGCCTTGTGTAAAAGAGGCCTATGACACATGCCTTGACATCTACTGAACCAACAAGTTGGTTAGCTAGGACGCACGCCTGGTGAGTCGCCCGGCTTCCAAAAGTGCTAGGTGGCTTCAGTGCAGCCATCCCCATAACATTATACTGTTGGTTTTAGGTGGAAGAAGCAGCCGGGTGCAATTTCCATCTTGCCTCCTACAGTGCGACCATTGCATGAAAGCTTACTCTCGTGGCAATTCTCTACCAGCTAACAGACTCAATTGGCCTTAAGGTCTAGATAAGGGTTTTAACAAAATAAGTACTACCTTATATCAAAATCCACAAAACATTTTATTTCTTTTGTATTAATTTTTTCTTAATCATTAATAAACGCATTAGTAACAAATATATAATAGTCCAACTTAAAGTAGATAAGTATCCTTCTTGTATTTTCCGATGTGCGATTGTCCAGCCACGTGCTGTTATACCTCGAAATGCCTCGGAAGGTAGAGCTAGTGGTGAAAATCGTGCTAATTTTGTTACAAGGGGATGAGCACCTTCCAAAGGCCACAAAAATCCTGAAATTAAAATACATGCAATGTTTAAAGAGAGACATTTTTTAAATAATACTGCTGCAGTGCTCTTTGCACTGCTTGATTAGTTTATAGGGCAGTCGCCTTCCATTTTTGATTTGTTCATTTATGACCACAATTAAGTAACCATCTAGTGAGTATGAGGTCGCGGTTGCGTTTACCAACCGTGATGTCAGCAAGTTCAACTAATTATGTACTGCGGCTCGCATCACAGGAAATGCATATGAGGCTTAACATGAGAGTAAAATAATTTATAAATGACGTTTACCTTGGGCTGCAATGATTTAGTGGGGTGATTTAAATAATTTAGTTTTGAACTTTTTGAGAAGGGATCTAGCTCTTTTCTCCTTGATTGCTAACTTTACATTTTTAAATGCATCAGTTTTTCATTTAGGCCAAGGATGAGATAAGATTACTCCATGGTAAACAAAAGTAATTGTTGTGACATTCCATGTAAAAGGACATGGACAACCATAGAAAAATACAAATAAATGTTGTATATTGTCATTCAGATTTATATAACTTATTTTTCCTTTTTAAATTGGAAATTCTGATATTTTTCCAAATGACTCTCATAAATGATGACTATTCTAATGTTATTAAAATTAGTGCATACATTTTTAAACTGAATTTACGTACCTGATAATAATGTTATTAACACTGTTGTACAATTTGTTCCTAAGAAAGCTGCAACGTATGTGTCAAATATAATGCTCATTAAAAAACCTGAAACAAAATTATCTCTTTTAGTGTATGTTCAGAACAAATTGGTTGAATTCAGGCTCTTCTTCTGTATCACTTTACACGTAGACCTTTATCGCGTTATTTAACCAACAAATTTTTTGAGACATTACCAAATAAGAGTTCATTTCATTTAAAATCATCTATGACAATCATATTAGGTCATCTACAAAATTTTAGTCAGATTTTTTAATAGAAATTAAATTTATTAGATCTATAATTTGTTTATGCTTGATGAACTTTATTTACATAAATTTTATTAGGAATATTTAAATCTTGTGAATGAATTCCTTCCAGTAACCTTTCCTTTCATGTTCACATACTTACTAAATTTCAGATCTTTCATCATCTTGTCTAAAATCTGGTTCCTTGGCCTTCCCTTTTCTCCTACCTAGCATATTACTATCAAAAACATTCACATCAAAATCATACGAATATCTCAATTCTTTAAGAGAATCAATATTGTAAAAACAAACGTTTCAAAACTTTGTTAACTTTATAGCTACATTATCTTACTTTGCCCATAACAGACAGGTGGAGTGTCTAATTATTTACACTCAATCTTTTAGTTGCAGGGCTAAAATAAATAGTTCTGTTTCTTATTGCATGGCCAGCCAATTAAATGACTGAATCATTTAAGAACAAAAAAAGGCAGTGGTGTAAAAGACACTAATCAGAGTTATCTCCTCTGAAAGTAATGAATTTCATTTTACAGCCAGACCCTGTCGTGAATGAATGAAAGTGTCATTTGCAGAGTGGAAAATATGTGCTTTTCAGAGGGCCTGGCATGCTGATAAGTGTACTTTTACACTCAGTGAGGAAGGTAATGGTGAACCACCTCACTCCTCATTTTACTTAATAAAACCTCTACAGGTTCAAACCAGCCTTTTGGCTGATGACCTAAACAACAACATTATATTACTAAGAAAGTGTACTATAGAAAAAACTATATATCAAGTTTCAAAATTCACAAAAATGGAACACAGGTGGTAGTTGTCAGATTATATATACATTTACAAATGGAATTTACCCTCCTGTGTTTCTCGTATTGTAACTTCCATTAAACCCTATCCTGTTAGTCATCCTCCATCGCTAAGCCTCATTCCTTGACAAACACTCTCTCACCAGGACAACCTTTGGCTCCCTCTCCCACGCCTCATCCTCCTGTATCCACCTCCATATAACCTGAGGTCATCTACCTTCAGGCAACCTCCTCATGTACCCATACCAGGTCAATCTTTTAAACACCATTGTCTTCACAATGGTGACATTAACTCCAGCTGCAGATTGACAACATTATTTCTAAGTTTGTTCGATCTCATGTCATCCCTACTCCAATTCTTTCCAGGTGTTTGACATTTCTATCTGGCGACTCCCACACCTTTACTCTGTAAAGGGTACTTTCAATTACTGCTTTGTACGACCTCTTTTTGACTTTTATGGTTGTATTCTGACTCCATATTATGGGATGCAATGATTTTATGGCAGCGATTCCTTTAGTGTTGTGTGGTTATAGTTTTGACATTTGTGTTGCTGTCGAAAGCCGATTAGTTGTGTGCACACAAAGCTCGGTGAAAAATGTTTGCGATTCAATTTGGGGTAATAGGCAATAAGATTTTTTGTAAATGATGTACCATACGTTTTGACAGGCCCGAAAGAGAGAGACGTCATACCCTCTTTCTCTTATACCTACTATGCAATTTTTTTTGTTAAAATTTCAGACAACTGATATTGTGCGTATGTAGTTGATTTCTAAAAATTGACATGTGTTTGGTATAAAGTTCACAACTATAAAAAATGATTCAGCTTCTTGGAATACTAACAAGAAGGAGACACCAGACATGACAATCTATCTTTGACTTCCCTCCAAAGAGTGATTTTTTCAAGCTCGTTTATTATTTCTGTTTTTATTTTATATTTTATAACAAAATAGTACAACGCATATTATGTCATCCTGGAAAAAAGTTATATTACATGTATGCAAAAAATGTGATGAGTATTAAACGTCTAATTTTGTACGAGCGTATCTTATCTAAATATCAGAGTATAAAAATAACAAAATTTATAGCATAATAAAATAAGATTCATTAGGAAACGTAAGTATTTTTTTCAGCATTTTTTGATGAAAAATGAGCTTTGTAGAGTGTAATGAACAAAACTGGCCGGCAGAGTGCCCTACCAATTACGTATTGTCACTATTGCGCTTGAACACCATACACTGATAGAAGAGGGGAACGGCGGATGCAACACATTCTCTCTCTACCTCGCTACTCTCCCTACACACCACCGTAATTGGTGAACATTATACCAGCAATTTCCTATACACTTTCACATTTCACAGTACTTATGTAAGCAAATTCATGGCATGGTTTTACGATAGCTTCATTGACCATTACTAATTGCCTAGTCTCACCTCCTACAACCATACTCTTAATTTTGTTGAAATTTACTGAATGTGGTTGAAAAAAGTTTTTAATTGTTGTTAAGTTCATCAGCCCAAAGGCTGGTTTGAACTTCTAATGACTTTACTAAGTAAAACGAGTGAGGTGGTATACAAATGCCTTCCTCAATGAGTGGAAAAGTATGCTTATTAGCATCGCTGACCTTCTGAAAACCATTTACTTTCCACCCAGGGAATGACACCTTCACTTCATTCAACACAGAGTCTGGCTGTATAATGAAATTCATTACTCTTAGAGGAGATAACTCTGAATTTCTTTTACACCTCTATCTCTTCTGTTCTTAAATGCTTCAGTTATATAATTGGCTGACTACGTGATAAGAAAAATATTTTTTGTAGCCCTGGAACTAGCAGATCGAGTGAAAATAATTTAATATTCCACCTACCTGTTATGGGCAAAGGTTTTTAAATTGGAAAATTATTATTAAAAATATATGTATTTTGATAAATGCTTACCAAAAGCGATCCCACTGATTCCTTGTGAAAAACACAAGAAAAATGAATTCCACGCATTTCCAATAAAAGGATGGTTATATAGAGTGAAAAGAATGAAGAACATTACTAATATCTGAACTGATAATACAATTACTTGAATAACAAACAGTGCGATTAATAATTCAAAAGTTGTCAAACCTAGAAGAAAGAAAATTACAGTTATTTCGCAAACTTTGTAATTGTGTTGTAGTTTTGAATCTTTTAATGTTATGCTTTTACTTGCATATTGTACTTTACAACATACAGTGAGAAAGACAGTCATGGTGCAAAATTTTTGATGTCTGGATTTCAAATGATCTTTTCATAACCCACTAATGCTGAAATTTGTATTGTAATGTAGTCTGTCATTAAATAAAAAGAAAATTATATAAAACCAATTTTTTTTAAATTTATTTAAAGTAGGGCCAGTCAGAGGTCCAAACTATAAAAGCAATCATTTCAATCAAGTTGAGAGAGGCAACTTTGGAAATATTTTTGAAAATTTATTATAAAAACAATCAGTAGATGTGTTTGTTTTGTCTTACCATAAATTGAAAAAAAACTACTATTTAAAGTGGTGTTAAGGAGGGAATGGGCCAAAGTGCATGTCGCATTGTGTTGAAAAATGTTCTTCAACTGGCCCTGATTAAAAGTTATTACATGTAAACGTTTTTGGGAGATAAAATTATTATTATTGGCCACTTCCACAGTATAGTTACTAATAACCAAGCTGTTGACATGACTTAAAATTTTTTTTTTTTTTTGTAATCCCTAATTTGTGTACGTTGCAATCTGTTCAATTCAGAACAATAAGCAACCACATGACCCAATGAGATGAGGATGATGTGTATGACGTGTAAATGAGGTGTAGTCTTGTACAGACCCAGGCCGACCATTTCTGAGAGAGTATGGTTAATTTTACCCCAACCATCAAAGTACACCGGTAACCACTGTCTAGTATTCAAATCCAAATAAAAGTAACTACCTTTACTAGGATTTGAACCAGGAACCGTTGTCTCCGAAAATCAGCTGTTAAACAGCTGATTTTGACGACGACTTTACCTCTAGACCAACCCGGTGGGTTGACTTTAAATAAACTAAAAATAATAATAATAATTATTATAATATCTTTTTAAAAAACTACTACCGTAAGTCATTAGTTGCGGTAAACAAACTACCATTGAAAAGTTGTAAGATTTTTAGTGAGAAAAACTGCATGAATATGCTTTTGTAATTCTTGATAATCTAATTTAAAAGTAATATTAATAATAAGACTTTAGAATTTTTATAAATAAGTTTCTATGAATGTTTGTTAGATTTTACTTATTACTTACTTATTGTGTTATATTTGTGAATTGGGATTTGAATCTGAATTCATTAATTTAGGCTATTATAAGTAAAAGCTGATTGGACAGTCAGGTCAAGGTAATAGTAAGAAATTCTGTGTTGGAGCAACTGTCTGCTTTCATGTATTTGGGTTGCACCCTAACCTACGCAAATGACATTGATGTTGGTAATAAGGTTGATAAAATAGATTTGAGCAATATATGGAACTGTAGGTATAGGTATCAGACGAGCTAATGTCCCATAGCTGAGTGAGTGAGAGGGAGACATGTGGCATAACTACGCATGCGCTCAAAGGTCTTTACAGTTATAATCCAAATCTGAAAACATACTAAAGTTGTTATCTTGGTTGTTAGTTTACTGCATGTATAAATGCTTGCTCACAACAATGGTGAAATTAAAGACAATGTTATTCAAATGGCGCGTATGGCTTATGCAAGTGAGAGCGTTATGTATTCTCTCACTCCCACGGCTAGGGGACATTAGTTCATCTGAATATTATACGTCATAAACTGAAAGGAATGGTTAATTTTTTTTACATCCAATTTTTATGCACACTAAGGTTGTAAACAATGAGTAAGTTAAAAGGGATACAGAGTTAAAATTTTATAAGACATAGGTTGTTTCCATATTGCCTTAAACTTTTTTTTAATTCCTAATATGTGTAAGTTGCAATCTGTTCAATTTAGAACAATAAGCAACCCCATGACCCAATCAGATGAAGATGATCCTGAGAGAGTATGGTTAATTGAACCCCAACCATCAAAGTACACCGGTAATCACTGTCTAGCATTCAAATCCTTATAAAAGTAACTACCTTTACTAGGATTTGAACCAGGAACCTTCATCTTCGAAAATCAGCTGTTAAACAGCTGATTTTGGTGACGACTAATTTTGCCTTAAATGGAAGTGAAATCTGGACTATAGTTTTAAGAAAGGAAAGCAGACTGCATGAAGCAGAACTTAAATTCCTTTAGGCTCTCAAAGGTTGTTCCAGATTAAAAAGACTGTCAAATTAAAATATTCAAGCAAAGCTGGAAATGCAAGCACTGATTGCTAGAATCAGTAAGTACAGAAGGAAATAGAGGAATTGTGTTTAACATACGCGTATGCTCCCAGGAAGAAACCACCTGAAAGCATTGTGTTACAGACCCGAGGGAAATAGGGTTATGTGTAGGCCTTGGAGGAGATGGTCAGAGTCTGTTATTTAATCAGTGTGGACTGAAACAGTTATGATAGCATATCTATAAAGGAATAAATTGCATTCAGTTTTTGACTGATTATTAACTTACCAGAGAAAATACATCTTTGAATTGATCCAGAACATTTTTCATTAAGTATATATGCTGGTGTTAACATTGTTGGCAAAATAAATGCAAAACTGAAACAAAATTTTAAAAAATCTATACATCTGTGTACATATGGATCAAGAGTAGAAACTAATGACTCACTGTGATTTTACTGAGTTAATTACAAGTGAGTTGTTAATAAAAAATAAACTAAAGTTTACATAAGAATAGTTTTGCAATTGAATGCATACTTGATCTCATCTGATCATCAACTTTTTATTGATAACATCCCAATGCTACCAGGATGGCTGAAAATGTGTCAGTTCAGACATAAATTAATTTATAAAAATAATTTATTACAATATGCGTAGTTGCCTGAAAAAAGTATTTTTGAATATAAGATATTTATTTTTAATTCAGTTATGACTAGAGGTCTACATAATTGTGGGGTTTCAAGTGTGACCATGGGCGGATTTACGGGGGTGCACCGCACCCCCAGATTTTTGGGATGGTAATCAATTTAGTATCCAAATACCTCATACCTACTGGTGAGCTTGCAGCCCCAGATATCAAGACCTAAATCCGCCCATGAGTGTGACTTTGTAGAATGAAAGTCTGTCAAACTTTGAGGACAACAAACTCCTTTAAATTTTAAAGATCTGGAAATTTTCTGAATAAACTTTATCTTTCATTATTCATTACTACCAAAATTCATCTGATGCTATAATGTGAAGGCACATCATCTTATTTCCATTTCAATTCTTCACAGATTGAATGCAAATATTCTTTTACTGGAATAGTTTTGTATTCTACCTTTACTGAGTAGCATCATCAGATTAGCTGATTGGTTTCTTTCATATTTAGTTATAAATCCTAGAATTGGTTAGTGCAGCTTGCCTCTTCACTCTTTCATTATGTGTATTAATGAATTCCCAGTTACTGTCACATCCTTAATCCTTGCTGCTCTATAGTAGCTTAAATTGCTGCAAATACTGGAACCTTCTGGCTCTTGCAACCTTCACGTAAGCCTTTACCATTTTGGTAATTATATCGTAAGACATAACTACTTATCAATTCAGCTTTTCTCTTCTTTATCAACTTCCATTATGCTCTCTCTTCACCAGTTTTTCTCAATACTTACTGATATTTTTTCAAATCATTAGATTTTAAGTTTTCTATAATACCATGTTTTGAAAGACTCGTGTATTTTTAACTTGATTAAAATTATAAGACTATTATTTTATTGTTGCTTGATTAATAAATTATTTAACTTGAAATTTATTAAAATTAAATTAAAATAGTTATAGCTGTTTTATATAAACCTTCAAGTATAAGTAATTTTGAACTGGAAAATAATTTAAAAGAAAACTTCTGGCTGTGAATCAACTTTGATCTTGGCTTATCAAGGTAGCATAATTATGTACCAACTGTTAAAAGGTTAAATACCTTGTTCCACTAACCGTTTTTTTTTCAAAAATAAAATGGTTTCCTATAATAAAATAAAATCTAAAATAATTTAGGAATAAATTTATACTTACACCATTATTAAAATTGGAACTTGATAACTAATATGCAATGAATTTGGACTCCCATGAATTGAATCTTCAAACTGTTGATAAAATTTAAATAAAAACAGAATCAGAAATTTATATTATTTTAAATTTTAAAAACCATAAGTAAAATTTATATGGATAATGTGTAGATACATAATTAAGTTACACAAATGTTTTACTTTCTCTCGCCTATAAGAATATATAGGAAGAAAAGTATTTTTTTCATGTTGATTTTTTGAAATCGAGTTTTCACCGGATCTATACGTTTTCAGACCCCCTGAACCCAAAAAACATGTTTTTAGCGATTGGTCTGTGTGTGTGTGTGTGTGTGTGTGTGTGTGTGAACAGAATATCTCAAGAACGGAACAACGTACGAACTTGAAACTTGAAACTTAAGTTACATACCACTACCGGACCCGACACAAACATTTTCATCAAAATCGGTCAACCGGAAGTAGTAGTTTATTCGTGTAATTTTTCACTTTTTTGCAATTTTCTCAAAAACTAGTCCTACGATTTTTTTAAAAATTGCCTGGATTACTCAATTTTTTATTCTCTACAAGATAGGGTAGGCGTCATGTTTTCTGAAGTTCTGGGTGAGGCTGTTTTCACATAAAAACATAGTTTTATAAGATAACGGCTTTAATATGCAATTTAGCGCAAAAATTTATATAATAAAAGTTGTAGAGAATTTAAAATTCTATAACTTTTATTTCAAACTTTTTTTGTATAACGCTTAGTTTAGCAGTAATTAGCGATTTTCTGATTTTTTTCTCATGAAAACGTGTGAAAAATCAATTTTTTTAAGATTTCGGCCTTGGAATGTATTTTACGACAAAAGTGTAGGCCTATATAATAAATTTTATAGTAAATAAAAAGATCTACAACTTTTATTTAAAGCATTTTTCACTACAGAGCCTAGTTTAGCGTGAAAGAGTGATTTTCCGTATTTTTAAGCCAAACTGAGGTTGATTTTCATACTGCGTCTTTCACTCATGATTAGAATTAGGTTATATTTTTTGAGGTTAGTTTTTTGTTTATTTCTAATGTTTTATGACGAATGTTACGTTATATTGTTAATTATTTGCATTGGCAAGAGAAAGTTGTGTGAGTGTTTCACACCAGATTTTTAAATATAATTTGTTTTATTATGATTTTTAAAAGAAAAGTGCATTACGAAGTTGAAATTTGCACGATTTTAATTCTCTCATATGAAGTGGAGCTTCATAAATAAAAACTAAAACTAAATAACTAAAAACCATAGGTAAAATTTATATGGATAATGTTTAGATACATAAATTATAGTTCACATAGTACATAGTTCACATAGTATTATAGTAATTATAGTTTAGGTACATAAATTATAGATTATAAATTATAGTATTATGAAAATAAGTGTATCAAGTATGCCGTGACTAAATTATGAATTTCAGTTCATGTGCTGCAAGGTAAAGATGGTTAGGAATCGCTGCTAAAGAGTTCTCTTTTTAAAAATTTCAAAGGCTTTATTTAATTTTTGATATTCCTCCAACTTCTTTCTGGAGTACAAAAAAAACTTCTTTGAATGTAGGGCAAAGTAACCTTGATTTATGGTATACTGAAATAGTTTATAAAATTTAATACTATGCTAGTAACCATGAAATTGGAAGCTTCCTAGTAAACCAAACAGTCGTGTACCTCCACCCGTCCTGCCTTACAGTGTTGCCAATTTCACCCGCCCTGAATAAGTTTGTAATCTTATACAGTTTATGATAAGATAATAATAAAAGATAAAAAGTTTGTTCCCACTCTGTTTTATACGGCAACACTGCATTACTATCTAATAGATTTAGGCTCGCAATTTCATGGTTATCAGTATAATGAAATTTATAATAATATAAGCACAGAATACCCTGATAGGGGGTCTTGCAGCAGCTTCTGGCCATCCACAGTCTCTGTAAACTTCTTGCATAAAATTCAGTAAATGTTCTGTTAATTTGGATTTTAAGAATGTCTCTATTATCTTATCTGAAATAAACAATTAATAATTATAATAGGTATAAATATATTTATCTAGAAATCTTTTTATGTTTATTGTTTTTTTCATAAGCAAATTTCTGGAAGCCCTTTATCAAAAGCATCATTTTCTTTATAGGTATTGTGCGGTTCCAAGCTCCTTGTAGTTGCTGGGTGAAGGGTATGGGTGAGGTATATTGAATGAGTGATGCATTCTGGGAGAACGATGTTGTATTACTCTGATACAAAACATTCGTTTTCAAGTTTTCCGTATTTAACATATTTGTTTGTATTTATTACATTTATTTATTTACATATTTTGATTTAAATAAAATTGGTAAGTTAAAATTATGAATCTGACCAAGTTAATAACCTGGTAGGTATTTCTTAAATTAATGCGCCGGATGATAAGAATATTTTTTTAGTCTTGCTAGTACATGCTATACAAATGCATCAGCTGTGAAACACTACTAACTCATTCATTCTCCATCTACTATAACAACGCACTGCATTCCCTCCAACTACACAAAGCTGGGACTCAAGCAATACCTCTGCTGTAGAATTTTCTTCTTTCTTCAATAAATAATAATAATAATACTTTATCCCTCCCCCAAAAAAAGAAATACAATTTATAACTTACATTTAATTAATTTTTTATACATTCATTCAATTTTCTAAGATGGTGGAAATGATCATATTTAACTAAGGATAGAAGATCATCTGCCATGATATGTATAAATACAGTAGAAATCTAATTATCCAAAATCCCCAATTATCTGAATCAGGCGAAAGGTGAGATATGAATCAAGAAAATAACACAGAAAGCAAGTATCAAGTTGACCTTGCTGCTGGGAAACGTGCTACCTACGTTAAGGCAATGAACTTTACTCGAGATGTTCAAATAAACTAAATAAATGTACTGTAAGTAATAGTAACTTTAATACATATTTTCTTTAAACATTATTTGTGTACAGTTTGCTTTTTTTTTTTAAATCCCTAATGTGTGTACAAATGTATTTATATAATGTAATGTAAATAGTTCTGTTTCTTATCACATGGTCAGCCAATTAAATGACTGAATCATTTAAGAACAGAAGAGGTAGAGGTGTTAAAGACGCTAGTCAGAGTTACCTCCTCTGAAAGTAATGGATTTCATTATACAGCCAGACCCTGTGGTGAATGAAGTGAAGGTGTCATTTGCAGAGTGGAAAATATGTGCTTTTCAGAGGGCCCGGCATGCTGATAAGCATACTTTTCTACTCAGTGAGGAAGGCAATGGTAAACCACCTCACTCCTCGTTTTACTTAGTAAAACCTCTACGGGTTCAAACCAGCCTTTCGGCTGATGACCTAAACAACACAATGTGTGTACGTTGCAATCTGTTCAATTTAGAACAATAAGCAACCCCGTGACCCAATGGGATGAGGATGATATGTATGACGTGTAAATGAGGTGTAGTCTTGTACAGTCCCAGGCCGACCATTCCTGAGAGAGTATGGTTAATTGAACTCCAATCATCAAAGTACACCGGTAACCACTGTCTAGCATTTAAATCCATATAAAAGTAACTACCTTTACTAGGATTTGAACCAGGAACCTTCATCTCCGAAAATCAGCTGTTAAACAGCTGATTTTGGCGACGACTTTACCTCTAGACCAACCCGGTGGGTCAGTTTGCTTTCTTAATGTTCATTACATTTACAGTAACTTTGTCAATAAAATTCAGTGTTTTCAATGTACTTACTATACCTTTTTTGCTTGTTTCCTGAACTATATCCAATTATCAGAATTTCTGAGTATCTGAATTGGCCGGATCCCCAATCAATTCAGATAATCGGAGTTTTACTGTCTATACAATGGTTCACTAATCTTCAAACTATTTACCACAAAAAATTACGGTAAGTGAGCTCAATTAACTACATATTTACTTTATTTATTTATTTTTAATTAACTACATATTTTTCTCACCATCATTTCCATGATGTCCCCGATGACTACCATGATGCCAATACAACCATTCTGATTTTTATAAGCCCTTCAATTCTAAAATTTGTAATTCAATACATTTACTCCATTATATTCTTAAAATTTTAGTAATTTAATTATCAAAATTAATAAATAAAATAGTTTCAATTACTTAAAATTTAAAACATTAAGTTGTGACAAAGTTATAATAAATTAAGTTATTTAAAAAAAATGTAATGTACTGACCTGTCATATCAATATGCATTTGAATTGTGCTTGCATCAAGAGCTTCACTTGTGTAATTGAAAAACAGTCCTACGTGTTCTATCCTGTCAGTTAGTATCATTGAAAAGTTTTTCTGAATATACATTAATCCCCACACTTTATTTTTTAGTACTAAGTTTTTAGCTCTTTCAAAATCAGTTTCAAATACCTAAAATGTAAAATTATTACATACAGTAATCTTTAAATTTTATCATGATCTATTACAGCAAAATTTCAGTAAAAGTTAGTGATATTTGTCAAAGAAAACCATGTATATTTTTTTGTTAGAGATCTTCAATGTTTCACAAATTTGAAAATTTAAAAATCATTACTCATCAGAAATACATTACAAATATATGAGACATGTAAATAAAGTAATAAGACTGATGTATTATAATATTTTTATTAATTGATATTACAGTTCCACATTTTCTTCTTGAAAGATATTTCATAGAAGTGCTGAAAGTTGGATAATGAAATTGCCTTCAGCTAGTTTGTTAAAGAAGTTATAATCTCTTGTATTGTCCTTAAATGACACCCTTTAAAATATTTTTTTGGGAAATGAGAAAAGTCACAGGGACTCAAATCAGAGGAATAAGGGGAGTTTGAGGAGCTACAGGGATGTCTTTTAGGGACACTTTTGCCTGTTAGCACCAGGGCCAATGAATAGGGATCCTTATTCAATGGCCCTGTGTTAGCACAACGTTGCTTGAAATTTATCGCTTTCATTTTCAGAACACAATAGAAAAACAACAATTTATGAAAAATTGTACCGACTGGCATACATAACTTTGTCTACATACGAGGTGTGACTATTAAATAATGAGACTGATGTAAAAAAATTTATTTTTATTGTATTCATAATCACTTATTGCACCTTCAATATACACTCCTTCTCTATCCCTACAACGCTCCATGCGAATTTTTCATTGTTGGAAACAGTGCTGGAAGTCATCTTCTATCAGCTCCTTCAGGACACGTGCCGCTCAAAAATGTTTGTACTGACACTTTGTACGCGATTGAAAATGATCTAAATTTTTTAGAAACGATAGTAACATGTGATGAAACGTGGTTTTTTTATGATCCGGAAACGAAGCCCCAATCCATGCACTGGAAGAGCCGAACTTCACAGAGAGCCAAAAAAACTCGAATATCCATGGGATTGTGTACCTTCACTGGGTTCCTGAAGGTCAAACAATTAATCAATATTACTATCTTGAGGTACTCTCTAAACCACTTCAAAGAGTAAGGAAAAACGCTTTGAAATGTGGAAGGACAAATCATGAGTTCTCCACCAAGACAATGCGCCAGCTCATTCTGCGTTATCTGTCAAGAGGTTCCTAGCCAAGTACACCATCTTAGTGTTAGAACATCCACCTTATTCACCAGATCTTGCACCATGTGACTTCTACCTGTTCCCTAAGGTGAAATCTGCATTAAAAGGAACAAGATTTGAGTCTGTGGAAGCTGTAAAAGAGAAAGCAGCAGGTATCCTGAAGGGGCTGACAGAAGATGACTTCCAGCACTGTTTCCAACAATGAAAAATTCGCATGGAGCGTTGTAGGGATAGAGAAGGAGTGTATATTGAAGGTGACAATAAGTGATTATGTATACAATAAAAATAAAATTTTTTACAACTTCAGTCTTGTTATTTAATAGCCACACCTCGTACATAGATAAATCTAGTGCCCGTTCCAGCTATCGCCAGGTGTGGGTTTTCACCAAGCCTCTCTGTCTTCCTCTGTTCATAGCCCATTTTTCCTCCTCTATTCGTTGCCAGTTGTATCCCATCCCTCCACACTCATCTTAACTTCATCGTTCCATCTTTTTCTTGGCCGTCCTCTTGATGCTGTTCCTTCCATCCTTCTTGGTAACCTTTCCTCTCCCATTCTCTTCATACGGCCATACCATGTTATTCTAATTTCTCCACCGTCTTCCTTGTACATTCCACATTTAGCTTTGCTCTAATCTCGGTATTCTTTATTCTATCTTCCCTTGTCCTGCCCTTTTACAAGTTTGTCTAAACCCACTAAATTGACAGCTCCCAATGTTCCCACATTGAGCGCTACATTGTCTTTCTCATTACTTCATTTAACACCTTGTAGTTTATATTATTTGTTATTCTTTAATATAAAACTACTACATTCATCTATGCAATTGTAATTATCTCCATAATTTTTTAGCTAATTCAGTTACCAGGATTGCTATTTGATGGTACTCTAAAATTAAGAATAGTAAATAAATCTATTGATTGAGATTTCATGCCTAAGTATCAAATAGATAACTCTATTGACATCTAAATGTCTTTCATAAATCGCATCTTTCATAAATCACATATGACATCTAAATCTTTATCACATATCTTATTACAATCTTTATTACATAGCTCATAATTCAATTTACAAAAATGACAGATAATACAGTATTGTAAGATAAAAGAAACATAAAATAATATAATCTTCTTCTTCTTCTTCTGCCTTTCAAGGATTAGGAATCTCTGCTCTCTAATCTCAGGGATTAAGAATTAGATTTGAGAGGCTCAGAACAGGCAGCTGTTCTGAACCTCTCAAATCTGCCCATCTCTTTCTCCTGCGTCCTTGTTCTTTCTTTCCCTCTGGTTTATGGCTTGGTGTTCCCTTAGCTATCCTATCCTCCCTCATTCTGCTCACATGCTCCAACCACTGCATTCTGTTCTGAGATACCTTGTCATGTATAAAGAAGGTGTGTAGTTCTTTCCTTATCTCGGTATTCCTGTAACGTAAATTCTTCTCTACTACACCCATATGTATGTTGAAGAAGCTTCATTTCAGATGCTTCTAATCTACTCTCCTCTCGCTTTGATAGTACCCAAGTTTCACTACCATAGAGTAGAGTCGGCACTGCTATTGTTTTATAAAATCTCAACCTCGTGTTTTTGGTGGTGTTATTTTTTAAGGTTCGGTGGACAGTTTCCGCATATTTGCTGAAATTGGTGCATCTTATTGTAAGCATCTTTATCCTGTTTGTTAGTAATGTTGCAACCTAGATACTGAACGTGGGATATCTGTTCCAAAATATTATATTCTATAACAATTTTGCTTCTGACTGGCTCCTTCCCCCTGATTGCCATTATTTTTATCTTCTTTGTTGAAACTATTGACTTATATTCTTTGCAGCATTTGTTCAACATGAAGAGTGCTCTCTGCAGGTCATCCTCATTCTCCTGTAGCTTTATCAGGTCATCGGCATATAATATAATAAACACTTCATATCATAACAACTAACCATTAACAATAATTGAAATGGTGAATCCACGTTTCTTTATAGGTCTATGACCTAAAAATATAGGACAAAGACCTAAAAAGTCATTACCGCGTGATTTAAACTCAAAATGCTGTTTGAGTTCAAAATTTATGTGAATCAAGGTGTCTATGTGGGTTTGAGTCTGCTGTCTTGGAACCCATCTTGAACACATTTTGGGAAAATTTCATACATCATGAATGATTTAATACTTTGTTCGAACACTAACATTATACAAACTAGCAATTTGGGAAATTTTGACTCGTTCATCTTTGCGAATATGATAATTGTACGTGATTTTGAAGCGCAGTAGTAGAAACTTCAATTGGTATTCTAGAGTGATCAAGATCTGTAACTTTTGTTCTGCCTTAATTAAACTGTTTTCGTACTTTTATAGATTATACTGTAGTTTTAACAGTTTTCACCAGTTTCATTCATGAAAAAATTTCCACTTGTTTACACCTTCAGATATAAAAAATCTTATCACTGAACATTGCTATTCAGGTGTACATGTTTCAAGCTAAGCTGACATTTTTAAATCAGCAAAAGAGGTTATACTATTTTTGAACATAATTAACAGTGTTTCCAACTTGACCCTGGAAAAGTTTTATAGTCATAGTACAAACTGTTTTTTATCTACATTAATTTTTCTTGTTAATTATTGAAATAACGGATTTGCATTTCAGAGAGTGATGCATGGTAGCAGGCCATATGGAAGGGGTAATGACACTCATATCTGCTTTAGCTGTCAGACAAGCAACTTCCGCACAGCTTGTTCTAAAACTACACTACTGTTTGAAAAAAGTGCTTTATCAAATAAATATTACTCGTTAGTACGCATACAATTCTTATAATGTAACAGAATTCTAAAAACAAATTAATTCTAATAACCTAATATCACAGAAAATCTACAAAATGTTTCGGTGATTCCTTTTATACATTTTTTATCTTATACATTTTTAACACAGTTACTAAAGTAGTTAGATTTTACAGTAATTAATTAGAAAATTGAAACTATTATATATTTTAAATAAATGTATTTTTTTCAAATTTTTATCCAGTTGATACGATATGATTTAGACAGATAAATAGTTTTAAAAAAAGTACGGTATTTTAAAATGACAAATATTTGAAACTATTTCAATATGCACTGCCAGCAAGTGTTGTTGTTTAGGTCATCAGCCAAAAGGCTGGTTTGAACCTCTAGAGGTTTTTACTAAGTAAAACGAGGAGTGAGGTGGTTACCATGCCTTCCTCATTGAGTGGAAAAGTATGCTTATCAGCATGCCGGGCCCTCTGGAAAGTACATATTTTCCACTCTGCAAATGACACCTTCACTTCATTCACCACAGGGTCTGGCTGTATAATGAAATTCATTACTTTCAGAGAAGATAACTCTGATTAGTGTCTTTTACACCTCTACCTCTTCTGCTCTTAAATGATTCAGTAATTCAATTGGCTGACCATATGATAAGAAACCGAACTATTTATTTTAGCCTTGCAACAAACAGATTGAGTGTAAATAATTTGACACTCCACTTGTCTGTTATGGGCAGTGCCAGCAAGTATGAAGCATCTAATGATGTACTTTATTCAAATTAATTGTATTTATCGTGTTTCTTGTGGGCTCTTTGTAAGTTTTCATAGGTAGGTCAGAACCTTATTCGATACCTTACTATAAAACTTATGGATAATCAGAGCAGGGAGATTGTTAATTCACTCAGTCATTAAATTTTTGTAAAACTTTTTGTGTTGTCGTTACACAGCAGACATAAGCGACTCTTGGAGGGGGACACTCTTTCTTTTTCTGTCCGACCCATGCTTTCGTCTCTGTTCTTCTACGTAGCAGGCAAGTGCAATGTCAATTCTGTTACCCTGTAACTATGGCTATCAGTAGAGGAGTTAGCATCAGGTGTGCTGACACAGGATTTACCATGGGTGTGCTACCATAGATACAATGATTTCAACTATAATATTATGGAAAGATAATTTTATCTTTGGAAGGTGTAATAATAATAATAATCTTTGAATAATAATATTATGGAAAGTAATAAAAATTACTTACAAATTGAAATTTATCATCAGAATGTTGTACATGATTTATATAACGACAGCTGAGAGTGTTGTCCAGATGACATCCTTGGTACTCTGTGTAAATAGTACAGTTAGTTGAATCTTCATTAACAATAGCCAATTTAAGATTTTGTGGATTCCCACCTAATGTGTAGTTAACCATGGTGCATTGAATGATCGGTAAACAAACTAAGAATCCTACGAACCTTAACAAATGATACATAATTTTTTTAGTACTAGGCTAATTTTTTAATGATTATATTTTGCCCTGAACCATTTGTACCAACCTAATTAGTTTTCTTGACTTTTTTAATTAACTGGTATCCAACGTGCGTTGCTATGCCCATGAAAAGAACACATGTTTTTAATGGAAAATATGAAATTAAATTTATTTATTTTATCTTAATGTTAGGTATAAACAATATTTTTTGGCTTTTTTATTGTTACGTGAATAAATGTACAAATTTTTAGTGTGCCAACTCAGCGTGTGAAATTTGGTAAATCCATTGTGTAGGAATGTTTTACCACACCCTACCCCTTCCTACTCCCGTCCTTCATCACAATGTTTCAAGGTGGCCGAGGATGCCCTTGGCGCATCCTATCAGTAAGTACCTTTAGTTCATTAATTCCCTCCTAGGGAATGCGATGCTTTTACTTCTTTGTTAATTAATACAAAACTAATTAAAAAATAAAATTTTAATTGTTACAAAAATTTACTTTCATTTTAAAAATGCTATTTGGAAAATTTTTAACGGCTTGATAGAGATAGGTACTCATTTTCTGATATCTCATGCTAAATTTCTTTACATCCTATAATAAATGGCTTGGAACTTACTGCTTCACAAATACAGCTTTGTATCCACTCTTGGAAAAATTGACAAGAGTTGTGTACTAACTATTAGGTAATCAAAATAGTGCTCTTTGGGTTACACAATTTTAGGGTGCTAAGGAAAAACATACAAATGAAAAAATCTATTTTTCAGGAAAATAAAAAAGGTGTTTTGTTTAAATGGACTTATGTATTTTTTAATTTCAAATTTCATCTACTTTTGATACAAAAATTTTTCTTTTTATTTTAACCATTTAGGGCTTTTAAGGGAAAATATCCCATTCATTCAAAAGTAGTTGTGGAATAATAATGGAGAGAGTATCTCACTTTCGTTATTTAGGGTGTGACATGGAATTTGATTCTGATTTGAATATAGAACAGAAATTGAGCAAATTTCAGAGAATATGCGGAATTATAAGCAGAATTTTGGGAAATATCTATAAAGTTATGGGAGTTCCAGTTATTCTGTGTAGAAGTAAGGTATGGACAACAACAAAAACCAAACAGGGGAGAATCCAGATGACAGAGATGAGATTTCTGCAAAGGACTTAGGGGTTTACACGCTTGGACAGAATAAGGAATGAAGAAATAAGGTCAGAATTGAGTATTTACAACTTGAATGAAAGGATAGGTAAAGGGTTGTCACCAAAGTTGGAGAAAGCACATGGAAAGGATATCAGATCACTGGATACCTAAGCAGAGGTACTGGTATGCTCTAGGAGGTAAAACAGATGTCGGTAGACCTAGGAAAAGATGAATATAGTTTATTTATAGTTATGTATAGTTGTTTGGAAGAAGAAGAAGACCATTTAGGGCTATATCAGACCATTTAAAGTTAGTGACTTAGACATTTCTGGAAGCTTTATTTTGCTGCCCATTTCTCAGTATTCTTTCATTGTAGGCTTTTCGCTTTCATGGATCCATCCAGAGTGATGACATTACTTCTAGATTAATCCAGTGGTTCACAAAATATTTAAGAAGTCTTTTTGGTATGTACTTTAACTGTTCTGAAAAACTATTTATGTGTTGTGAAATTTAGTATCAAACAATATACTTTAACTTTTGAATTTCATTGAAGCACTTGTTTAGTTTTCTTTCTTAATAGCATTAATTAATTAGTATAATACCAGAATATAATTATGATAGTCTTGAATTTATAACTTACCAAATAAGGTAAATGTAAATAAAAATACTTGAGATTAATCTTACTTACATTGTTTGTCGTATAATAAATAAAACATTTTTATAGAATTGAGCGTGTAATCTACTAAATGAGAAACGAGCAGTTTTTCTAAATGGTGACTGAATTGGTGCTGTATTTGGTGTTGATTCTGGCCAATTTTTTGTGTCCTAGAAAAAAGTATTGTATGTACATTAATAATTAAATGTTAATTCTAAATAATTTAATGTTAAATGTTAATGTTGTCTGGTGGAAAATGAAATGCGACGAGGCGATTGAGACAAGACAAAGAGCATGGCAAGTATGGAAATCACACCAGACAAAAGAAAAATTTGAAACATTCATTCAAACTAGAAAAGAAACGGCCAAAACTATCAGGAAGGTCAAGAGGGATCACATGAAGAAAGACCTAGCGTCAATTGAATCTGACTTCAAGAAAAACAACACCCGTGACTTTTACCGGAACTTCAAAAAGACCGTGACCAGATTCACACCACCTAGTCTCAACTTTCGGAATCCAAGTACAGGAACACTGGCCCACAGTGATGAGGAAAACTGCAAAATCTTGGCGGACTACTTTAAAACCCTGCTTAACTGCGCAGGCCCGACTGAAACCTTCGAATTTCGAACCAACAAAGTAAACCCGGACTCGGAACCACCGAACCTCGAAGAAGTCAAAGAAATCATCAAATCCCTTAAGAATAACAAAGCACCAGGTGAAGATGGGATCATTGCAGAGTACTGGAAACTTCTGGAGGACCGCCAGCTCGGACTTCTGGTTAAAACTTTGCAGAAGGTGTGGGAGACCGAAGAAATCCCAGAAGAATGGACATCGGCACTCATCCACCCTCTACACAAAAAAGGGGATAAGACCGACATTAACAACTATAGAGGAATTTCACTATTGCCGGTCACATATAAAATCTTCTCGAAGGCCCTACTGACAAGAGCAGATGATCAACTCGACGTGCAGCTCGGTGAATACCAAGCGGGCTTCAGGAAATCTCGGTCATGCCCCGAACAAATCCGGAACCTCAAACATGTCATCGAACACTGCAGAGTCCGACAAAAGCCACTGACTATTGTATTTGTTGACTTCAAAAAAGCTTACAACTCCATAGACAGGGAATCACTGCTCGGGATACTAGAGGAATTCGGACTAGACAACAAAACGAGAAAACTTTTCGCGAAGACTATCAACAATACGCAGTCCAAAGTCAAGTTCAGAACTTGTATCTCCGAGCCTTTTGAAGTAAAGTCAGGGGTAAGACAGGAAGATGGACTCTCCCCACTGATGTTCAATTGTGCTCTCGAGAAGGTCATCAGAGAATGGAGGAAAATGGCACCAAGAGGAGTCAAACTCGGAAGAGAACTTGAGATCAACTGCTTCGCCTTTGCGGATGACCTGGCACTCCTGGCGAACTCAGAAGAGGAGGCGATCACACAAGTCGAAACTCTACATGAACTAGCAGTCAAGATCGGGCTCCAAATATCGTACGAGAAAACGCAGTACATCTCCAACCAGAAAACGGATCGGACACATTTCAAGACCAAACATGGAAAAATCCAGAGGGTGACCAGGTTCAAATACCTTGGCGAATGGATTGAACCAAACAACAATGAAAAATATGCAATAGAAAACCGAGCCAACAAGTTTGAAGTAGCGTGCAGACTGACGTCTCAGATATACAATAAAAAATCCATCTCCAAAAATGCAAAAATAAGACATTATCATACAGTGATTCGACCGGAAGTTCTCTACGCATCAGAATGCCTCGCACTTAGACAGAAGGCTCCATTAGAAAAACTACTCCGTAAAGAAAGAAGGATCATTCGCAAGATTTTAGGGCCCAAATACAAAGAAGGAGAATATAGACTCCGCAGCAATGAAGAAGTCTACCAACACACAGAAAAAATCACATCCATCATGAAGAAACGAAGAATTGCTTTCTACGCACACACAGTGAGAATGAACGAGCATAGGCTTTCAAAACAAATCCTGAACTACAAAGAAAAATTGAAAAATCCCGATGGATGGCTCAAAGAGATAAAAACAGACTGCAACAAACTCCAGATAACGGAGACGGACATCATACAAAGAACACCTCTCAGACATAAACTCAAACTAGTGCTCCAGGAAGAGGACAGTAAAAGATCAAGACCTAAATGGTCGGAAGAACGAAAACGTGACTTTTCCAAGAAAATGAAAGAATACTGGGCGAAGAGGAAAGCACGGAAGAAAAACTGAGAAATCGCGGTCCTTTGTAGGCCATAACGTAAATAATAATAATAATAAATGTTAATTCTGTAGTAAAAATATCATAAATTTTACTAATATTTTATAGCTGCTATATTAGATCTTTTCTCTTTGATTTTATTTTTTCAACTTACATACATATTTCAGTGTTGTTGTTCAGGTCATCAGCTGAAAGGCTGGTTTGAACCTCTTGAGGTTTTATTAAGTAAAACGAGGAGTGAGGTGGTTTACCATTACCAACACTCACTGAATGGAAAAGTATGCTTATCAGCATGCTCGGCCCTATGAAGAGCATTTACTTTCCACTCTGCAAATGACACTTTCATTTCATTACTCTTAGAGGAGATAACTCTGACTAGTGTCTTTTACACCTCTACCTCTTCTGTTCTTAAATACTTTAGTCATATAAATTGACCATGTGATTAGAAATAGAACTATTTTTTGTAGCCCTGGAACAGGGCTACAAAAAAACTCTGTCCAACAGTCAGAAGATGCCATTGCTTATATGGTCAGAGTGCTGTTACATACTGTGTTAAAAACAGACTGTATTTTACACAGTAAAATATTGTGTTCCAAGTATAGACCCTAAGTTGAATTATTTTTAAATAGTCAAGTGAAATTTTTTGTAGTAAATTGAGCAGAAGTTACTTTTGAAATGAAATATGAGCAAAGACAGGGTTTCATAGAAAATTTAAACAATTATTTTAGCGAAATGAAATAATGCTGTAGATAAACAGAAACATAGTATTAAAGCATAAAACCGTAAAATGTCATCTTAATTGCTTATGAATGAATAAAAAACAAATTTAAAAAACAATATACTGTATTGATAGATCAGCTAATATAAATTTTATACAAAATGTGTTAGCTTACCTTATTGGCTTTATTTTCTTCATCTCTGCTAAGTAGTAGAAAGGTTTCTTCAAGAGTTATTGAATTATATTTCTCCATTAATTGCCTAGGGTGTCCTTCTTCTATTAATCTGCCATTTCGCATTAGTCCTACCTATGAAAGTTAATTATTTTTTTCATATTTGTAAATAAAAGCTTACGTTAAAATGCTGTTACAAGTTAATAATCTTGTATTTGTTTAAAATTATAAGTGTTTTCTTTTCCAAGTTTGAACTTTGTGTGGACTGATTTGAATATATTTTTAATTAGGCCTTTGCATTTACTCTGTTAAGTAACAATGGCTGTGAACAACTTTGTACAATAACCAGCTGAGAGCCACACATGAGAAAACACTTATGGTTATCTCTGTTTATTCCATGTCAGAAACCCAGCAAATCATGAAACCCATGTCAGAAGAGATCAAATTGTGAGGCTATTAACACAGTAGCGTACAGTTCGCAATGTAGAATAAAAACAAATTATGATTGATACTTTCTCAGACTTTCTGTCACCCTTATTATTTATTAAACTTCCCAATTTTTGCTGAAAATAGAAACTTAGATGAGGAAGTTGCAAGAGGAGTATGAAAGATGGGGCCTCAGTATAAATGTAAACAAGACTGAACACCTCACTGTTGGTGAGCCAGGAAATGATATTCAGCTGGGTACGGGTGTAGTGAAAAGCTGTGAAAGTTTTAAATACCTGGGAGTCATCTTTGATTGGAGCAGAACAAGTGCAGCGGAAGTTAACAGCAAGATTTCACAAGGGCAAAGGGTTTATAGGGCAGTTAAGTTCTGTCCTTTGGAATGATAAAATATGGAAGGAGACAAAGATAAATATTTATCATGCTATCCTGGAGAGTGTGTGTACCTATGCTGCGGAAGTGTGAGTATTGACAAAGAGACAGAAGGATCACCTAAAAGCGGTGGAGATGGATTTCTGGAGACGGAGCTGTGATGTGTTGCGGATCGATTGAATTCCAAAGTCTTAAATTAGGAGAAGAATCTTCAAGAACCTTTAACGGTGTTCAAGGAAATATCATGTATACCATATCCCAGAAGCAGTTAAAATGGTTTGGCCATTTGCAGAGGATGGAGGATGGTAGGTGGCCAAAGAGGGTATGATGGGAGTGGATGCCAGCCAGTAGAAGAAGGAGGGGTAGGCTGGAAGTGACATGGTTGGATGGGGTGCAGGAGGCAATGTCTTTGCGGCAGTTCTCCAATGGGGACCGGCGAGACAGAGAGAGGTGGGGCTTAGGAAGTGAGATACGGCGGGGGCTGTAAATCCTCATATGAATATAATACATAGAAACTTATTTTAGTCAGTTTTTTTTTTAGAAAGCTATTGCACGCATGAAGATTACAAGAATCTGTGTAATCAAACTAAAGATTAAGTATATCATACTTTGACCTATCTTATACAATGCAACTGAGAAAACACAGTTTTTTACACATTGTGATGTTTGCTTTAGCTGTTATAAGACAGATCATTGAGAATTTTATGGTTTTCTGCAATGTTGTACATGTTACTGAAACTTTTTTGAGATTTTCCCAAAATTCTTATATTTATGTTACCAAAATTTCCTTTCTTAGCGGTTACATATTACAGAGTTACTAAATTAAATAGTATCAAAATTTGTGTTTTTGAATTAAAAATTTATATATTCTAGTTTTTCTAAATTTTAATAGTTACGGAATAAATTTTTAGGAATCTTTCTTAGTGATTACCTCCGACACATAAAAATCGAATTTATTAAAATACAAAAATATTTCTATAATAAATTTTATTATTAATGAATTAACATAATAAATTATCGAAATATCATGTTTTCTTCATTTTTCTAATGTACAGGTAGGCACTAAGATCTCCAAAATACATTTCCATTTACTAATTAGCACCTTATTTGCTAACTTAAAATATTCATAATAAAGTTATAATAGAATCACAAAGAATATTTTGATCCATAAATATTTATTTAATCATTACAGATTATTATAATCTCAAATACTTAATCTAACATATATAATATATTTAGGTTATTAACACAACATAAAGAATTGCCACTAAATCTAATAATGTTAGATTTACATCTGTAAATTATTTTATCCCAATATGTATATGTTGCAATCTATTCAATTTAAGAATGACAAGTAGTCTTGTACAGAATCAGGCCGACAATTCCTGAGACTGTATAGTTAATTGAACCCCAATTATCAAAATATATCAGTAACCACTGTCTAGTATTCAAATCCGTATAAAAGTAAATATCTATACTAGGGCTTGAACCAGGACTCTCGTCTTTGAAATTCAGCTATTAGATGGCAGACTCATGTCAATGACTTAACCATTAGACCAACCGAGTGGGTTATCTGTAAATTTAACGTACCAAAATTTATTCATAAACACTTACAGTATTTGCTTGTGCTGCCATCTCTATGTAGTGTGTTGTAATTACTACTGTCTTGCCTTGTTTTGTCAGTGAAAGAAGGTAATCCCAGACACTGAAAGTTAAAATTTTCTTATATTGAAAAATTTAAACAAATAAATAGTATAGAAATATATATAAATTTTTTAGTTTATTTAGGTGCTTTTTGCGCTGTTGATTGTGGACGATCAGATAGTTGTGGCTGCGTATGAGGTTTATTTTTTTTATTTTTTGGTTTAACGTCCGACTCTTCTGCAATTACTCCTAATGCAGGCGGTGAAGGATGAAATGATTTTTTGTAACGTATGAAAATATGCCATGTCTGAATGGGATTCAAACCCAAGACCACATGATGAGAGGCAAGCATGTTACCAACTATGCCAATGTGGCCGGCGTATGAGGAGGATCTATCCTATATGGTTAGGAAGTTAAAAGAAGAATATGCAAGATGGGGCTGAAGATCAACTTTGGAAAGACAGAGTATTTGGCAGTCAAGGGACCTCAGGAAGAATTGCAGGATGGGGAAAATATTAGATTTGTAGAACAATGCAAGTACCTCGGATCAATACTCACGAGGGAAGGCACATCTGCAATCGATATTAGTTGTAGGATTGTCCAAGGTAGGAAAGCAATAAGATGCTTGAATTCCCTGTTTTGGTCACCGAAAATCCAGATTGACACAAAGAAAAGAATTTATAATGCTGTAGTGAAGCCTGTTATGTTGTACGGTTGTGAGGCTTGGACCTTGGATTGAAGTCAGGGCAAATTGAGGGCTTTAGTGATGGATTACGTCATGTCGGATCTCCCGGATGGATAGGGTTATAAACGAGGAAGTCAGGGGGAGGATAGGTTGTGGCAGTACAATAGGAGGACATTGAAATAACGCAGTTGGTGTGGTATGGCCATGTTCAGAGGATAGAGGGGTATAGATAACCGAGGAGACTCTTGGAGTACTGTCCTTCAAGTCGGCGTAGAAGAGGAAGGCCGCGATGTACTTGGCTGCAGGGAATCAGGTCGGCAATGGAGAAGTGGCAGTTGACAGAGGAGGACTGGTGGGATCAGAATTAAGGGCATTTTGGTATGCAAGAAGCGGATCATCTGTAGGAACCTTGCTGTGAAGTAAAGTAAGTAAAATCGCATCAATTTCATGATATTAACTATTACGGTGGGTTATGATCTAGAACAGTGGATTTTGGCTTATGAAAATTTCCAGACCCTAGCTGGGAATCGAACCCGGGACCTTTGCGTTGTAGGCTAGCTTGGTAGCCACTACAGGAGTTAATATTGGTTTCACACTAAAGACTATGTGATCAAGGAAGGCTCAAGTAAACTTTCACCATCCTAGTAATAAGAACAAGATTATATGTATAGTTTAACTCGAGGTCAGATGTCTGTATATCAGTAAAGTTTAACTGTTGAAATACAACCTTTTTACACTAGAGAATATATTTTGAAAGAATAATAACTTAATTTCACCAAATTCAGACTTCGGCCCTTCTGTAAATATTCCAGTTTAATTTTCGGTGACAATTAGAAAACGAATAGTTCACATGCACTCTCTATGAACGCCAAACAATTAAGTTGTTAGTAATTATTTTGTAAACAGATCTTTCTGAAATTCTGCCATACTAGCAACTATATCCACAAGATTTGAGGTGGTTAACCCTTTCAGTACCAATGTCCGGAAAACTGGCCATCAATATATTTTACTTAATGACAACATCTGGATTACCGGATGTCCATGAGTTATCCATAAAGTGCCAACATCCGGATAACCGAACATTTAAAAAAAACTTTTAAACAAAATTAAAGGAATAATGTATTCTGAAAAATTGCCTTTGTGGTGTAGTAGCGCGCTAGCCTACAAAGCGAAAGGTCCCAGGTTCGATTCTCAGCTAGGGTTTGGAAATTTTAACACTTTAAAACCACCGTTAAGATACCAAAACCCACAGTAGTTGCTAATGACCAAGCTGTCGATGCGACTTTAAATAAACTAAAAAAAACTATTTTGAATACTTTTATTGTTAAAACTATTTCTTTCTTTTATGAACATAATAAAAATAAATTTTTAACAGGAAATATTATTTTTCTGTAACATTGAAATTTTGGTTGGCAATGGCAGGCTTACGCCTGCAAGTTTTCGAAATAAAGGCTTACACTTTTTTTACACGCTTATTCAAATTAAATGGCTTTAGATTAAACTTTTAAATATTGTTTCGGCATTGAAAGAGTTAAATTAGGATGATCATTTTAACAGTTATACATGTTTATAATCAAGATTTTTGTTTAAATTAATGCGTTAGCCTTGTTTATTTTTTTAACTGGTCCATTGCATTAGCAGTCCCGAAGAACAAAATGTAATGACATGAGTATCACAAGAAACAACAATGTAAATAACTCAAAAACACTAAATAAGCATGAATACTTTACCGTTCACATAACACTGAAATGTTTCTTATGCAGCTACCATGTAAATAAAAAACAAACTATAAAATTAAATATATGAGAAGGAAGAGATTGATTTAAACAAACTAATATAGTACAATCGACAATACAAAAAACTCACTGGAGAAACACTAACAATTATTGTAACTATTAGAACTGGATGAATATGCACTATACAAGTGAAATGGGTGAACAAAACATTACCAACAAAAGCTGTCGCCCGACCAAATCCCGGAGCAATGACATTACTGAAAATTAAACTAGATTATACAATAGCACCACGCTCGGTAACTTTATGTAAAAAAACTTATAAAAAAGTACCAACTTATGATCTATGACAAAAAAGCTACATGTTGAATTTGTAATTGTTGTACATTTTACTATAAAAATAAGAAGAAATTTTTCTACTAAACCTCTATTGAAAAAAAATTCATAAATTTTTGTTGAAATTGAAGCCTTAAAATTAATAAGATTATTTTTGGTTTAAGTATAATTTTATTTTTTTGAATTTATTAGTATTAATTACTTATTATTTATTACTATTTATTTATTTTATTTACATACGTTTGAGTAAGTATTGGATCTAATCCTACGGTTGGTTCATCTAACAATAGTATTTTTGGATTGTGTAAAAGAGCAACTGCTAATGATACTCGTCTTTGTTGTCCTCCACTGAAAAAATTAAATAACAAATTATATTTTTACTTTTTCTTGTCCTGTTTAAAATTATAGAGAAGAATTTATTATTGTTTAAATATTGATATTTTGAAATCGAGTTTTCATCGGAAATACACGTTTTTAGGGTTCCTGAACCCAAAAAACATGACTTAATGATTGGTCTGTAAGTATATTTGTGTGCATGCGTGTGTATGTGTGAATACAAAGTTGAAATATGGAACTTTAAGTTAGGTACCACTAGGGGACCCGACATGAATATTTTAATTAAAATTGTTCAACCAGAAGTAGTACATTATTCGTTATTTGTACAATTTTTCCAAAACGGCTCCAATGATTTTTTAAAAATCGCCCCTATTACTACATTTTTTTGCTCTATAAGATAGAGTGGGTACCATGTCTGCTGAAATTTTTGGGGCAAATAATGTTTCTGCTTGCAAGTCAGAATTGACTCAAAAAAATATGTAGTATACAAAATTTTCTTAAAATTCATAGGAACTTCTTGATCACAGAGACTAAGGTTCTCTCATTTTGGAAGAAACCGCTCGCATTCTGGATTTTTTTTATTTAACTTCTTTATACACCCAATACGCTCAATTGACCGGGTCAACGGAAAAATTTTGCAAGTAACAAAAACAAATTTTTACAGAAAGTGAAAGATACTATCTGATTATTAGCTGTATAACGATTTTTCACTGCATGACGATTTTGTTTCAAGAATTTTTGAGATTTTAGTTACATACACCCAATACGCTCAATTGACCGGGTCAACGGAAAAATTTTGCAAGTAACAAAAACAAATTTTTACAGAAAGTGAAAGATACTATCTGATTATTAGCTGTATAACGATTTTTCACTGTATGACGATTTTGTTTCAAGAATTTTTGAGATTTTAGTTACAATTCTACCTAGTAGAATTCAATATTATGATCAAATAGAGGATTTATTGAACGTATTCCACTGAAACCTCACTTTAGTAAATTTTGTCAGTTGCAACGTTTTTCTGTTGAGCCATTCAATTGTAGAGTGCAGGGAAGAGACTTGGCAAAAAGTACAAAATATCTTTCCTCAGTACTGCCATTATAGTCTTTATAGCCATTAATAGCTTTGTAGCGTTATTGCCATTAATACTTCCATTATAGCCTATAATGGAAGTTTGTTATGACTATTACTAACAAAATAATAATGGTTAAATAATTTGTGGTCTCCAAAATAATCCTCTCTATGTCCAATTTTACCCGTGACCAAACTCATCTTTCTATATCCTAAGAAAAATCTTAATAAAAGTGTCAACAAAAAAAAATCATATTTGTTAATTTCATAAACAGAATATTAGTGTGACATACTTAGTATAATTAACTTTGAACACTTATGAAAAACTAGTTATTTTATTTGAAAATTACTTAATTCCAGAATACTAATCTTCCCTCATACATCGTGGTAAGGTCTCTAATCAAATCCATTAAGGTGGCTAATAATGTGTGTTGTTCATTGCAGGGCTAAAATAAATAGTTCTGTTTCTTATCACATGGTTAGCCAGTTAAATGACTGAATCATTTAAGAACAGAAGAAGTAGAGGTGTTATCTCCTCTGAAAGTAATGAATTTCATTATACAGCCAGACCCTGTGGTGAATGAAGTGAGGTGTCATTTGCAGAGTGGAAAATATGTGCTTTTCAGAGGGCCCGACATGCTGATTAGCGTACTTTTCCATTCAGTGCAGAAGACAATGGTAAACCACCTCACTCCTCGTTGAACTGAGTAAAACGTCTGCAGGCTCAAACCAGCCTTTCGGCTAATGATCTTAACAACACAATAATATTTGTACTCATTCTGCTAGTTCCAGGGCTACAAAAATTAGTTCTGTTTCTTATTACATGGTCAACCAATTATATGACAGAAGCATTTAAGAACAGAACAGGTAGGTGTAAGAGACACTAGACAGAGTTATCTCCTCTGAGAATAATTAATTTCATGGTACAGCCGAACCCTGTGGTGAATGAAGTGAAGGTGTCATTTGCAGGCTGGAAAGTATGTGCTTTTAGGAGGGCACGGCATACTGATAAACAAACTTTTCCATTCAGTGAGGAAGGCAATTGTAAACCACCTCACTCCTTGTTTAAGTAAGTAAAGCCTCTGTACTATATCCAAAAATCACTTGAGACTGTGGGAAAGATAGGCGATTCCAATTTAACATTGGTTGTATAGAGGAATACGCTCTGCGCTACTATCTGTTCTACAAACATACGTGGTATTTAATTTATAACTTATAAGTTTTAGTTGTAATTGTAATTTAAACGAAAGTTAAAATGATAAGTGATTATTATTTAAAGAACAATGTTCGGCCCTAATATCCAATTAAAAGACGCAGTATTTCCTACATTGGCTACCTAAAATTAAAAAGAAATGAAATGCTTTAAAGTAACTGTAGATAGTTACATTTATAGAATAAAAATTTATAGAATTTATAGGCGATGAAATGGATAATAGATTTTGAAAGAATGTAAAAAATTATTTTTAATTTAATTTAATCTTTTCATAACATTTTATGGTTTTACAAACAAGATTCTATACATTACTATATAAATAGTTAGACAATTACAAACGTTGTAACAATTCTGTCACATAATTTATATATTTCAGATAATAACATAAACATTTTTAATCGTAAACGTAATTTGTTTCAATATCATAAGTATAATATATAGCCTACAATAAGATAAACTTTTATTTTCTTAGCGTGAGTCAATGTTTTTAACACAGTACGCAACAGCGCTCCTAGCATGTAAGCAATGGTATCTTCTAACTGTTGGACAAAGTACAGGCCAGGCTAGGGAGTATATAGTCAGTGTATACAATTTTATGAAAAAAGAAGCTGATCAAAACGGACCAATTTTACTGACCGATGTGCAAAATCGTGTAGCCAGAGCTATGGGGATTTCGCGTAGTACAGTTCTAAGAATTTTGAAAGAAAAAAGAAATAACCCTGATGTGCTAATCAGAATACCAAATAAAAACAGAATGAGAAGGAAAGTGAAGAATGAAGTGGATGATTTTGATAAGTGTGTTGTGAGAAGAACAATATATGATTTTCATAAAACAAACGATGAATGGCCAACTTTGAATTTTTTCCTCCTCGTTTTGCGGGAGAAAATTAATTTCAAAGGAAGTAAATGGTCGCTGTGGAAAATTATTAAAGATATGGGATTCAGATGGAGAAAGGCAAAAGACAACAGAAAATATAAAGTTTTTAGTCTAGCGTAGTAGTTGTAACAGGTAGTATACTGTTAGAAAGAGAAAGAATGATCATTAAGTGTGAAGGAGACAACACTTGCCCCGTTGAAACTATCCCTACTCTACCTACTCGCCCTCCCCTTACAAGCTTCTTTCAAAAACAAAATGTACTACTTACTATATATAGGTTCAATTTCAAACCAGCCTTTCGGCTGATGACCTAAACAACAACACAAAATTAGTGGCTTACTTCTCTCAAACCATTTTGCTCTTACCATTTTAAACACTGGACACACCCAAAAATACTATTTCAATTATACTAATAAAATTATTTATAATTTAGTTACATTATGTTTACCTTAAATGATCAGTGTTCTGGTTCAGTGATGGCAGCTCTAATAAAGTTTTCAATTCATTTGTACGATCATTTATTTGTTGTTTTGTCATAGAAAACAATTTACCAAAGTAGTAAAATGTTTCTTCTATTGTTAATGATTGAAGTAAAGCTAAATCCTGAAAATAAAATATGAAGTTTTTTTATAAGTTGATTGATTTTTTAAAGATGTTCTTAAAGAGGTTATGAAAAAAATATTATTACAGTAAAACATTATTGAATTTCGATTACATGCACCTGTTCGACAAAAAGAGGTTGCTACTCTGATATAATAAACACATCTGGTGCGAAACACTCACACGACTTTCCCTTGACAATGCCAATAATGAACAATATAACCTAACATTAGTAATAAAACATTAGAAATAAACAAAATAACTAACCGACCTAATTTTAATCATGAGTGAATGATGCAACATGAAAACCAACCTTAGTTTGGCTTAATAATCCGGAATATTACTCTTTCACGCTGAACTAGACGCTGTAGAGAAAAATGCTATAAAAGTTGTAGATATTTTAATGTTTTATAAATTTGATTGTATGTTTTTTTGTCGTAAAATGGATAGTACGGCCGAAATCTTAAAACATCGATTTTTTTACAAATTTTCATGAAAAAAAACAGAAAATCTCTAATTACCGGTAAACTAAGCGTTATACAAAGAAATGTTTGAAATATTAGTTGTAGATTTTTAAATTGTCCACAACTTTTATTATATACACCCTTGCCTTAAAATGTATATTAAGGCCGTAATCTTAATAAACCCGTTTTTTTTCCATGAAAGAACAGCCTCCTCAAGAATTTCAGCAGACACGGCGCCTACTCTATCTTGTAGAGTGTAAAAAATGAAGTATTTGAGGCGACTTTTAAAAAAAATCGTAGGGGCTGTTTTTGAGAAAATCGCAAAAAGTAAAAAAATGACACGAATTAACTACTACGACCGGTTTGATGAAATTGGTCCGGACTTTGATGAAATGTTCGTGTCGGTTACTCTAGTAGTAGGCCTACCTTACTTAAGTTTAAAGTTTGAACTTCGTATGATGTTCCGTTCTTAAGATATTTTGTACACGCACACAGACCAATCGCTGAAAACATATTAATTGGGTTCGGGAGTCTGATAACGTGTAGATTCGGTGAAAACTCGATTTCGAAAAATCGACATGAAAACAATAATTTCCTTCATATACATTCATATAGGCAAGAGAAAGTACGTAATTTTGTAGTAACCAAGAAGTTGCGAGTATGCCTAACTTCACAATTGAAGGCGTTTCACACAAAAGTGTTCTGTTGCAATTGATTACATACTGTTAAATAAATTTAAAATATTTATTAATGTAAAGGAAATGTAATAGTATATACAACGAGAATTTATTAATACATTAAAAGGAAATATTATTAATTAAAGATTAATTTATTCATTAGTCAGCATGTATTTTTAGTGATGACTCATTATAAACTACAACCAATAACATATCTAAAATATGAAAATATTTTATTTATTAACTGAGTCACCCATTATATGATTACTCACTGATTATAACTGATATAACTAAGATATACACGAGTTTGCTTTTGGTTTTAACGGGAGGTAAAAAAGAAAGCATCAATGCGCATGCGTGATTGCTTTGGTATCAGTTTACCGCCACAACAACAAAAATGTCGGTTTACTGAAAACGCGGTCGAACTGTACACAGTGCTGAACGAAATTTGATCTGCAATGGTTTAAAATGCTTTGAAGTTGAAGCTAAACAAAAATACCTTTCCGCGCCTCTTAACAAAATCCGTGAGTGAGCGGCTAACTACTGTGATGCCGGCCGCATTGGCGTAGTTGGTAACGTGAGCTGCATCAGCAGTAATTGCAGAAGAGTCGGACGTTAAACCAAAAGAAACAAAAACTACTGTAATGTTTCTCTTTCACAGTTTGAAATATAAAGAAGGAAGTTAAAGACACTGAAGAAGATAATTCTTCATCTGCAGGTTTTTTGCCACCTGGTAAAATAAAGAAACGGTTATTTTAATAAGAAAGTGATACCGACATGTGAAAAGTTATTACCCGTTTTGAAAGAAAGGCTAAATTTTAGTTGGAATCTTTGTACGTTAAGACAATTTTAAAGGAAATGGGGTTTAAGTGGTAAAAGTGTCGGTTACAACGAAGTAAATTAATTAAAAGGCAACAAGTTAACAAACGGCGTAATTGCACGGTAGTAAAATATAGTGTCTCACTGTTGAGGTTGGCAGCAGTGTCTGATTTCTCTTTCCTTTCTCACAGCCCATCCATACGCAAAAGGCATTCTCGTAACTCACCATCTATTTGATTGGAAATCCTACCATTCTTGTTTACACAGATTCTCGGGGCTCCATGAAGAAGGTGTTAATTTTAATAGTATTGTCACCGGATGGCAACATTAAGTGGCAAACCTTATTTGTTTGGTGGCCCTGAAAAGGGCGGTTTAAGCGGTGGTCGTCTTGGAGAGGCGTCGGTCGTAGTCGTCGTGGCGGTCGAGGAGCTGGGCGACAAGGCGAGTCGTCGTCCAGCGGAGACATCATCTTCTTCCCTCGCAGTAGTGGGTCGATGGTTGCTTCGTCGGGTCCGGTGGGCGTAAGGCTCGGTTGAGGGACCGCTGTGGGCATCGCTCGCATCAGCGGGCGATGATGGCTTACGGTGACGGGACGGCGAGCGGAAGCATCATCTTCTCTCTTGCGGGGTCGTCGATTAGTTCTCGCTGGAGTCCGGCAGCCGTGTGCCGTGGTGGACGTCTTGTCGATGCTGTAGACTGGTGGAAGTGAATCTCTCGGTGTCTTGATTTGAATTGAATCGCCTCGGCTCAGTGCAGCGCTCTTTATATAGCTGCTGAGAGCGCTGTGGTAGAGGGTGGCTACTGGCTCGGCCTTGGTGACAACGGCCTCTGTCGGTGCGGAGCCGAAAGGTTTGTCGGTGCGCCAACATAGGCCGGGAGAACTATTGAAGGCCGGCAACACAGTAAATGATTAATTAGAAGGGGTGGCGGTGACAGTATAATAATGCTAAGATGTAACATTGTTCAATAAGTATCAACATTACTATTGGGTTGGCAACACTGTAACTATTTATATTAATCAGATAATTACCTGTGGCATTAATCCAACATCAGATATGTTCTTATACTTTATATGTACCTCACCGATATCAACTGCAGTAATTCCCATGATGCAATTCAATAATGTTGTCTTACCACAACCACTTGACCCTAATAGTCCATATCTGAAACAATTGTTTTATTATTAATTTAATTTTTTTAAACTAATTTTACTATGGTTTTTTAACATATATAATAGTAATAAAACATTAGAAACAAACAAAAAACTAACCTCAATAAACATAGCCTAATTATTTTAAACATGAGTGAAAGACGCAAAATAAAAATCAACCTCAGTTTGGCTTTAAAATACGGAAAATCACTCTTTCACGCTAAACTAGGCTCTGTAGAGAAAAATGCTCTAAATTAATGTTGTAGATCTTTTAATTTCCTATAAATTTGATTAAGGTTTAAGTTTCAATTCAACAGGAGCAGTAAGAGAAGAGAAATTGCTCGACTGTGGGGAGCGGCGAGGTTAGGAAGTGGCGAAGTACACAGAAAACTCCCACCCGTCTAAATTTATAGTGCTTATTATAGTATGGCTTGTTAGTAATTACATGTTACGTATATGGCTTGTTAGTACTTACATGTATCCATCAGGTACTTTCATGTTTAAATTGTTTAAAATAGTAGTTTTATCGTATCTTTTATAAACGCCTTGTACAGAAATAGCATTGTTGTTGAAGTTTTCTAACGAGACAGGCATCGAATTATTGTCTTCAGAATGTTGTATAATATTTTGCATGCTTGAACTTGGTCCAACATTTTTCATTTGAATTAATGCCATATTTGGAGTTTCTTGAGTAGTGTAACATACAATAATTATTAATCTACAGTAATGTCACTTGAGATCTATCATTGTAATCTGTAACAAAATAAAAAAATTCATTTAATCTGTAATGTGTACCAAGCCTAGAACTTTGAGGTCCCGGGTTTGATTCCCGGCTAGGGTCTAGAAATTTTGACAAGTCGAAACCTATTTAGGTACATAACCCACCGTAGTCGCTGATAAACAAGCAGTCAATGCGACTTTAAAGAAACTGAAAAACAGATATAGTTATTAAGTCAAAAACAGATGACGGTTACTGTATTTGCCAGCCCATATATGGTGCGTGGAGATTAGGAGATGTTCATAGTTGTTGCAAATTACTACTAGTACAATACACTATTTATTCTATATTACACATAATTGGGCGATTAACAGACTGGCTGATGTTGAGACGGGTACAGTACGTTTGGCGAAAAGGTAGCTATGGCTACGGGTGCATGTGTCAGCCATAAATGGCTACCACATGCATCCGACTGCCACTTTACATACAAAATGCGAAATGTACGGCCTCCGTATTGATAGCAAGATGTACATATTTATATATATTTTTTTAAATTTATTTATTTAATGTCGCATTAACTACAAAAGTCATTAGCGACGATGTTGGGGTGTAACTATATACAATGGAGGATGAAATGATTTTTTTGTAACGTATGAAAATATGCCGTGCCTGAGTGGGATATATATTTTTTATTTTTATCAATAAAATTGTTGTTTGTTATTATGATTTATAATATGTTATTAATGGTATTCATAAAAATAGGAGGTCTGACGCAAAACATATCATAAATAAGTAGGTATTTAAAAATACATTATTTTTAATGATTTATTCATACCTATTGCGATTCAAATACATATATTTGCATCTTAAAAACTATAATTAATTATGTATATTTACAAACCTACTGTTACCAAGACATAAAAAATATATAGAACAAGAAATAAATTATAGCCTAGTACTTATATTCTTATAAGTAGGCTATAATATTGTTAATATAATATGATACTATGTATAATCATAATATAATTTACATAATAATACCTACTTAATAAATATAATTATATTATAATAATAACATATATCATTTAATATAATTACATTAGTGTAAAATGTTTTAATTTGTTTAAAGTCACAGAAACATATTAGTCGTTATTGACTACTGCAGATTACGGAGTTGTGAATTTTGACTTAAATAACAAGCCTGTTTTTTTAAGTTTTGAAATACTGTTTTTAATTCAATATCTGGATCTTATGTATTTTTGTGAACTGAATCCAAATATAAACTTTGTTTTTCTTCAACACGTAAGGATTTTCCACAAAAGGCTTCAATTTTTTTTATTAAAAGAGCAATTTTTTTGCACATTTTAAATTCATTTACAAGAGATTTAAACAAAAAAATTACTTTAAGATATCATTTATTGAAAAGATACTGTAAAATACTATTTAGCCTATATCCTTATAATTCCCTGTCCAGTAAAACCTCAATATTCGCGGAGGTTAGGTTCTGTAAAATTGCCGCGAATATGAAATGGGAAATTACATGGAGTTATAGGGGGTTACGTTCCATGTTAGTGAAAAACATGTACTCAAATTTGTATTAAATTATGTACTTAAATGAACAACAGGATTTCAGAAAATGAAGACACTTGGATTAATGTATGTAGAATGTATTATTTATTTACTAATTTTTTAAACACTTCAACACATATAAAACACATACATATGTTGTATGTACAGTATGAATGTACATGCATACAACTATAAATACAGTACATATGAAGTACAAAATGAGAAAAGTCAATCCCGTTTCTTATCAAATGTAAGTTGTAGTAGTACTATAATCTACATTCATATGTAACAAAATAATATTGTTTCATACGACTAATCCATGAATTAAAATATCTACAATTTCATAGTTTTTCCCGCGAATACCGAATTTTTTTTCCGCGAATCTGGAAAACTATCGCACCAAACACTACCGTGAATTACGAATTCCGCGAATGCCGAATGCACTAATACGGAGGTTTTACTGTACGACATTTTTATTTTTATGATCCTTTTTGTGCTTTTCCTTGTGTTCATTCCTTTTTAACATTTAAAAGTAGTCAGCTATCGTGCTCACGTTCCATTTTCCTTGGTATTTTCTCTCAATCTTTTGTATGCTATATTGATAGAATCTTTTCTTCTGCTCTTTACTAACTGGTCAAAGATTTTCAAAGCGTTGTCGAGTTGTGAATCTAGAAAATGCGTCTCTAAATACATACTATTACAGTGTGTCCAGTCTTGTCTATATTTTTACTTAGTTCCATCTTTCATACTCCTCTTGCAACTTCTATAAATTATATTTATTTTTAAAAAGATTATAAATTTTTAATTAGGCATCACACCACTCAATAAAAAAATAATTTAATGATCGTACTAAATATTTAAATATATTATTTATACAGGTAGTGCTAGAAAAAAAGAATACCCACTCCACTTAATAGCAACGATTAGAAGTATGTATAAAGAGACCCATTGTTGTACTAAATATAGATGGTAAACTGACTGATCGAATCCCTACAAACAAAGGATTAAGGCAGAGATGTCCTTTTTCGACGACACTTTTTAGTATATTTTATATTGACGACATTTTCGGTCATGGAAAGAAGGAAAATAGTTTAGGAATAAGACTAAGTGACGACTACCTCCTTAGTGGAGTCCTGTATGCTGACGACATGGTTATGATCCAGAAGTGTGAGGATGATCTACAAAAAGCACTCTTCACACTAACCAAAAAGATAGAAGAATATAATATGATGGTAGCAATAAATAAGACAAAAGTCATGGCATTCTTTGAAAAGATCCAAAATAGTCCTTAATGGACAAATACTGGAGCAAGTGAGCCACTAAAAATACCTTGGAACTGATGTCTCATATGAAGATGACTATGATGTGAAAAATAAACACTATAAATTTAATCATATATGTGGGACGATTCACAGGACACTGAGGCAAAAGACAAGACCCAAAACAAGGTTAAAGTTTTATAAGACGGTGGCAGTTCCAGCCATGGGTGATGAGGAAAAGGGAAGAAAGAAACAATCCAAACTGCCGAAATGAAATTCTTAAGGCCTGTCAAGGATTGCACAAGACTAGACAGGATCAGAAATGAAGATATAAGGCAACAATTGGGAATTTTTTCATTCTAAGAAAAAGTAAAATTGTATTGTGCCCAATGGGTCGATCATTTAAATAGAATGCCAGAAAACAGCTTGCTTAGCGTAGCGAGAAGATACTGTCGCCGGCAGCCCCACCAATATCAGCACCTGCAAACGGTTCAATAACCTGCCTGCCGCGACCAACACAGCCAGCAGTGCCTCCCCCCAACTATAAAGTGTACTCGCCGGAGGGGTATTTAAGCAGCCGCACTGAACCGCTAGTCGGATTCGCCATCTAACATCTGACCGGAGAAGAATAAGGAAGAAGAGCTTCTGACCGAAAAAGAAGAGCCCAGCTGAGATCAGACGCACCATCCCAGGTCTACGCTACCTGTGGCGGACGCACATTCCCGCACCGGTCAGCCGACGGCCCGCGCCGACCCGACACTGCAGGGCTTTGGGGGCCACACTGCAGTGAGGACCCAACTGCCTCTGAGGGAAGGTTAGGCCTCAACCTGGTAGCCGAGCCGTCACTCTTCGGGCTGGCCGCTTCCGACCACCAACAACAGCTCTTTTCTGGGCCAACCACAAAACCCAAACAGTCCTTCTCAGGACCCCCAACACAATTAAATGGTCCTTTTCAGGGCCACCAAACTCACAAGCAAGGTTTCGCCACGTGTCGTCGGCCCCGGTCGGCGACAATACAAACCAGTGGGAAGTAGAGATATTGGCAAGCCGAGAAAAGATAGATGCCTGAACAGGTAAAATGCCTAACCCGTGAGGAGAAGAAGAAGAATAATATTTAAATATAAAAGAGAGAGTATGCTTAATTGAACCCCAACCGTCGAAGTGCACCGGTAACCACTGTCTAGTATTCAAATACGTATTAAAGTAACTACCTTTACCAGGATTTGATGGAGACCTTCGTCTCCAAAAATCAACTGACTCGTGGTGACAACTTTACCTCTGGACCAACCCGGTGGGTTAATATATTATTTATTTCTCGAAAGTTAGTACGAATAATCTTTTACATTTAAAAAATAATTACATTGTATATAAATATAATAATACTAAAATAGCCGGGATACAAATAAAAATGGGCATTTGTCCAATGAGAAGTAATATTTACTATACTAATGTATTGATTATAAGTCTTAATACACAGTTAATAAAGAACGCGTTGTGGGTTATTCTTTTAGCATCATGGAATTTTCCATTTTCATCTATTACATAATTCTAATTAGTTACTTCTTCTCGTTTGGCTAAGTTGTTTTGTTAAGTTTATTATTATTCAAGTTATAAAAATTTCTTAAAAAAGTTGAATATTAAGCCTACAGCGAAAATGAGACAACTTTTTTGTTAACGACCTTCATTTCAAATTAATTCCATTTTTATGACATATGTTATATGGACTATCAAGCTAGGAATCATAGTATAACAAGTGCATACATATATAAAAAAGTAATATTAATAGTGCGTAGACGTTTAGTAGAAATTCATTCATAAAAACTCCAATAGTTTGAATCTATTATAGGAAATAATAAAAGTTACAAAAGAGTACCAGTTAAACCAGGCTTTCGGATATAACACAGGGTGTATTATGTCACCACTTTCTTCCATATTTTTTACAGAATTTAAAAATGCAGTACTGTATTTTATTTTGACTTTCTCTTGCCTGTATGAATAGGCCTATTTATAGGAAGGATAGTATTGTTTTCAAGTCGAGTTTTCACCGGTTACACACGTTTTCAGGCCTCCTGAACCCAACAAAACTGTTTTTAGAGATTGAACTGGTGTGTGCAACGGAACATCGTACGAAGTTGAAAGAGTGATTTGACAAACGCTTCATTAGCGAGTTACAGCTAGCGAAAAATTTCGATCCGATTTTAGTTTCCCTGAACGCGTGCATTGTGAACAACAGAGGTCATTTTGAACATCACCTTTAGTCTTTTGATATGATTTTAATGTCATTTAGATATGTTTATTTCATATAAAAATAAAACTTTTCATATAAAAGTAATTATTATGTTTTTCTTAATAAGTTAGGCCTATACCTTTCCTTCTCATAAAACGGAAAAGTTATGCTGGGTAGTGTACTACATATGAGACCATTTTATTAAACTTTTATTTAATTTAGAAGTAGACACATTGCTTTCAGAATTAAATTCTCTACATTTTTTATTGGGAAAAATAATTTGTTCATTGGCCATTTAACAAAGTTATTGGGCATCAAACGTAGGAGACTTGAGTTTTACTACTAAGATTTTTTGTATATTTCATCCTTTTTTTTCAAAAACTGCTAACACTACAGTTTCCAGACTGGTTTTATTCGATTTTTAGGTAATTTTCCATATAAATCCACCATATATGTCGCAAAAGGTAGGCCCCAAAAATTCAGTATCACTGTATTTCACCAGGGGAACTGAAATCGAGGAGAAATTTTTCGCTAGTTATAATTCACTAATGAAGCGTTTGCGGTTATACGTTTATATGAACTTTTTCCTTATTTTTAGCTTTACAACCAAGTACTAAATTATTTTACCGTAATTTAGAATCCTCCTGTATATCTGAGACTGTATAATGAAAAATATGAGAAAAGTCCACCTAAAAAGTATATAAATTTGGTGTGAAACACCCACACGACTTTCTCTTGCCAATGCAAATAATGAACAATATAACCTAACATAAGTAATAAAACATTAGAAATAAAAAAAAAACTAACCTCAAAAACATAACCTTATTTTAATCATAAGTGAAAAACGCAAAATGAAAATCAACCCCAGTTTGGCTTAAAAAAACGGAAAATCACTCTTTCACGCTAAACTAGGCTCTGTAGAGAAAAATTCTCTAAATAAGAGTTGTAGATCTTTAATTTCCTATAAATCTGATTATAACTTTTGTCGTAAAATGCATGCTAAAGCTGAAATCTTAAAATAATCGATTTTTTTACACGTTTTCGTGAAGAAAAAACAGAAATTGCTTATTACCGCTAAACTAAGCGTTATACAAAAAAAACATTTGAGTAAAATTGTAGGATTTTAAATTCTCTACAACTTTTACTAGATACATGTTTGCGTTAAAATGTAATTATATTAAAGTCGCAATCTTAAAAAAGAATAACAATTTTTTTACGAGAAAACAGCCTTCCCTAGAATTTCAGCAGACATGGTGCCTGCCCTATTTTGTAGAGCATAAAAAATTTAGTAAACCAGGCGATTTTTTAAAAAAATATCGTAGGACCCGTTTTTGAGAAAATCGCAAAAAAGTGAAAAATTACACGAATAAACTACTACTTCCGGTTGACCGATTTTGATGAAAATGTTCGTGTTGGGTCCGGTAGTGGTATGTAACTTAAGTTTCAAGTTCGTACGATGTTTCGTTCTTGAGATATTCTGTTCACATAGACACACACACACCACACACACACACAGACCAATCGCTAAAAACATGTTTGTGTGGGTTCAGGGGGTCTGAAAACGTGTAGATCCGGTGAAAACTCAATTTTGAAAAATTGACATGAAAACAATACTTTCTTTCCTATATTTTATATTCATATAGGCTATAGAAAGTAAAAATTAAAAAATTCTTGAAAGATTTTGGTAATTTAAGCCTATTCATTAATTTTCCCCTGGCATAAGTATGTTTTCGTTTAAAAAAATTATATTATGGTTAATAATGTAGAAAAACAATCCTAATCAAAAATTAACAATCCTAAAATTATGGTTAACAATCCTTATAGGTAATAATCGTTCTTTAGTCGATTTTTAATTGTGGACATTGCGATTTTGTATAAAGGTATTTTGATCGAAAGGAAATGAATTTGAGAAATAGAACAAATGGCGAGTAAAGTATACCAGTATTGTTGGAAGGTAAATAAAAACGTTATAGTTTGGTGTATCATTTACAATGAGATTTGAAATTTCATGAGTTCTTTTATAGTTAGTAAATAAATGCGAATAATTTTGAGTTAATAAGCTACGTGAAAAAATACAGTTGAAGGCCAAGATAATAGGCGTATATCATAAGAAACTTTACTGTAAATTACTTTATTACTATTAGTTCAAAACTGTTGTTGAAATTGAAAATGGTACTACACTGGACAGAATCGTGAATGATTTTTTATTTGTCCTTTTCCTCTTCGTGGTTTTGTTCGCTTAAAATTAGGCTTACTGTAATTATTTCAATTACGCATATCATAAGACACTGCAAACCATAATAATTTTTTCATTGATATTCATAACCAAGTTTTACTAATTTTTTGACAGATTTTTTTTTTATACTGTATCCACAGAAATTACATAGTACATGGCCGTTTCTTTAGTATATTGGTTCGTGTGTTTGAAATTTTAAATAAAGTTAGGTACCATTAGAGGACCCGACACGAACATTTTCATCGAAATTGGTCAACCGGAAGAAGTAGTTCATTTGTCATTTTTCAATTTTGCGATTTTTCTCAAACACGGCTCCTACAATTCTTTTTTTAAAAATCGCCTCACTAAATTTTTTATGCTCTATAAGATAGGGTAGACGCCATTTCTGCGGAAATTCTTGCGGAAACTGTTCTCTCGTAGAAAAAAAATATTTTTTTAAGATTGCGGCCTTAATATGCATTTTAGCGCAAAAGTGTATATAATAAATGTTGTAGAAAATTTAAAACTCTACAACTTTTTTCAAACATTTCTTTGTATAACACTAGTTTAGCGGTAATTTGTGATTTTCTGTTTTTTTTTTTCATGAAAACCTGTAAAAAATGGATTTTTTAAGATTTCGGCCTTCGTATGCATTTAACGACATAAGTGTATAATAAAATTTATAATAAATTAAAAGACCTACGACTTTTATTTTAAACATTTTTCTCTACAGAGTCTAGTGGAACGTGAAAGAGTGATTTTCCGTATTATTAAGCCAAACTAAGATTTATTTTCATTTTGCATCATTCACTCATGATTAAAATAAGTTTATATTTTTTTTGTTTATTTCTAATGTATTATTACTAATGTTAGGTTATATTATTGTTCATTATTTTCAGTGGCAAGAGAAAGTCGTGTCCAGATTTTTAATCTGTACTATAAGATAGAGCTCGAAGAGGGCAAAAGATACAAACGGAAATCTTAAAAATGGCATTGCCATTAAAGAATAAATAGAAATGTCTATTACGCGTAAATAAAAAGTTAATTAAACAACGAGTACGTTAGTTACTGGTTATTAAAAAATTTTTTTGTAGGTTCATATAATAGTTTAAGGTAAACTTAATTGGATTGTTTCTAATTTAACCTTAGGGAGGAAGCCTACATAATTTTATATAATTACGGTTCAGTAACTTGAAGGGCCTAATTATTTATTTCCTCTTCTTCCACCTTAATAACAACTGACATTGAATTTTTTGTTTCCCTTTTCATAATTTTTACTTTTCAATTATTTGAAGATGGATTACTTGAATGTTTTTTTTAGTTTTTTTTAGAGTTCATAGTCAAGGTCAAATTTTTTATTGGGCATCTCGGGTTGTAACACTGTAACGGGTTTAAATAAGAATTAAGTTATCCTCAGATATGTAGCATTATGATGCGACCTAAGGAAGTCAAAAAAAAAATCTGGTGTGAAACACACACAACTTTCTCTTGCCTATGCAAATAATTAACAATATCATCTAACATTAGTAATAAACAAAAAACTAACCTCAATAAACATAACTTAATTTTAATCATGAGTGAAAGACGCAAAATGAAAATCAACCTCAGGTTGGCTTAAAAATACGGAAAATCACTCGTTCACGCTAAATTAGCTCTGTAGACAAATGCTAGAATTAAAAGGTAGATCTTTTAATTTCCTTTAAATTTGATTACACACTTTTGTCGTTAAACGCATACTAAGGCCGAAATCTTTGAAAAATCGATTTTTTTTACTCGTTTTCGTGAGAAAAAACAGAAAATCGCTAATTATCAATAAAATAAGCTTTATACAAAAAAATGTTTGAACTAAAAGTTGTGGTTTTTTAATTCTCTACAACGTTTATTATACATTTCTGCGCTAAAATGCATATTAAAGTCGCTATCTTAAAAAAAAAATTTTTACGGAAAACAACCTCTCCAAGAATTTCAGTAGACATAACGCCTACCCTATCTTGTGGAGCATAAAAAATTTAGTAAATAAGGCGACTTAAAAAAAAATCGTAGGAGCCGATTTTGAGAAAATCGCAAAAAAGTGAAAAATGACACGAACAAACTACTACTTCCGGTTGACCAATTTTGATGAAAATGTTCATGTCAGATCCTCTAGTGGTATCTAACTTAATTTTCAAGTTTCAAGTTCGTACGATGTTCCGTTCTTGAGATATTCTGTTTACACACACGCGCGAGCGCACACACACACCCACACACACACACACCCACCTACACACACACCCACACACACACACACACACACACACACACACACAGACCAATCGCGAAAACATGTTTTTTTTGGGTTCAGGGGGTGTGAAAACGTGTAGATTCGGTGATAACTCGATTTCGAAAAATTGACATGAAAACAATACTTTCCTTCCTGCATTATATTGGCTTCATATAGATTAGAGAAAGTAAAATAAATTCGCGAACAATATGTGTAAAACCGTAACCGCGAACGAGGAGGTTTTACTGAACAACATAAAATTTGATCGAAATATGACATAATAAAGTGACAACAATCTGGCGTGAAACACACAACTTTCTTTTGCCAATGTAAATATTGGCTAATATAACTTGTTGTTTAGGTCATCAGCCGGTTGGCTGGTTTGAACCTGTAGAGGTTTTACTAAGTAAATTGAGGAGTGAGGTGGTTTACAATTGCCTTCCTCACTGAGTGGAAAAGTATGCTTATCAGCATGCCGGGCCCTCTGAAAAGCACATATTTTCCACTCTGTAAATGACACCTTCACTTCATTCACCACAGGGTCTGGCTGTATAATGAAATTCATTACTTTCAGAGGAGATAACTCTGATTAGTGTCTTTTACACCTCTACCTCTTCTGTTCTTAAATGATTCAGTCATTTAATTGGCTGACCATGTGATAAGAAACAGAACTATTTATTTTAGCCCAGCAACTAACAGATTGAGTGCAAATAATTTGACACTCCACCTGTCTGTTATGGGCAGTAATATAACTTATGTTTGTTTAATCATAACTACTGTCCGACAAGTTTCGAAATAGGATTCCCTCCTTTCTGCACTTCATCCTCGCCACCTCGCATTACGGAACGTCCCAAAATCATTAGCTCGGATAGTCAGCCTACTGGTACAACTCATTACTACAACAGTATTTATATCCATACTTACTATTACTTTATTATTTCTTATTATTTACACTTATTTAACCTGTACCTGTTTAAATCACAAATATACAATTACACTGTATTTGTTTTATCGAAACAAATTCATCTGAATATTGAACAACAGATCAAACCCAAAACATAATAAAACTGCACTGACTACAAAACAATATTGCACGGTCGCTAACACTGTACAACTGAAGTAAAAGCATAGTTTATATTAACTGCTCTCAAGTAAATATAATAATGCTTACTCCATTTACCAATTCCATTCGTACCAATTATTTACATTAACCGTCAATATTATAAATGAAGAACTTGCTGAGTTATATTATGACTACACTACCTAATAGTAAACAAAAATAATGGAAACACTCATGACTTTCTGCTGGTGGTCACATAATCTGTACAAAATTTTATGGATAACAAGAATCTAGTATAACTTAAGTGATATTCATATTAATTGCTCATTTGTGTTGTGCGTACCAGTGTATTCGATCCGGCACGTAGTGCGAACGGGAATGGAAGAAGTGGGGAAGGGAGGGAATCGTATTTCGATCGTTGTCAAGCTGTACATTGTCATCAGTTTTCGGTTCCGCGAATACCAGGAGATTGTAAATTCTCCGGGGTTCCGTTTTCAAATTTGTAAAAAATGTAAAATTAAAACACACCCTAATTTTAATCACGAGTGAATGACGCAAAATGAAAATCAACCTCCGTAGAACTTAAAAACACGAAAAATCAATAATTGCCGCTAAACTCGGCTCTGTAGTGAAAAATGCTTAAAATAAAAGTTGTAGATTGTTTCATTTCCTGTAACTTTAATTATATACAATTTTTGTCGTAAAATGCATACTCAGGCCACAATATTAAAAAATTCTATTTTTTTTACAGATTTTCATGAAAAAAACCCAGAAAATCAGTGATTTCCACTAAACTAAATGTTTTACAAAAGAATGTTTGAAATAAAAGTTGTAGGTTTTTAATGTTTTACAACTTATATTATATACAGTTTTTCTATAAAATGCATACAGTATTAAGGCCGCAATCTTTAAAAAAAAACATTTTTTTTTCTACAAGAGGATAGCCTCTTCAAAAATTTCAGCAGACATGGCGTTTACCCTATCTTGCAGAGCATATAAAATTTAGTAAATGAGCCGTGTTTGAGAAAATCGCAAAATAATCAAAACTTGTACGAATTAACTACTACTTCCGGTTAACCGATTTTAATGAAACTGTTCGTTGCGTCCTCTCGTGGTACTTAACTTAAGTTGTAAGTTTCAACGTTGTACGATGTTCCGTTCTTGAGATATTTTGTTCACATACACACTGCCACACCCACAGACCAATCGCTAAAAACATGTTTTTTTGGGATCATAGGGCTTGAAAAGTTGTACATCCGGTGAAAACTCAATGTCGAAAAATCGACACGAAAACAATACTTTCTTTCCATATCTACATAAATAAAATTGTGATTTTGTCTGTACGATTTTCCAAAATGTACTATTTTGTTTCTACGCCAAATCTACCAAGTAAACACCGAAAATAAGTTCAGCAGGATTTTTGTCTGTCTTTTTGTATGTTACGGCTTCACGCAAGAACCGCTGAACCAAATTCAATGAATTTCGGTATTTATTTTCTGGACATAATCGAAATGAAAATAGGCTATAAATTTTTATAATATCACAAAGGGATGGGGGACTTAAGCGGGAGGGGTAAACAAAAAACTATGATCTGCGTTAAAAGTCAATGTATCAAAAGTGTTATACAATCGAATTAAGAAACGTTTAAAGACAAATAAGTTTGATTATGTAAAGTTTTTCATTTTCATGCATAATAAGGGAGATATTGCCAATTAAAAAAAAAATAAACATACCAATATTTTTAGAACCCGTTTGGACCTACGGAATACAACTCTGGAGATGTACAAAAGCATCAAACCATTTAATCATTCAAAGATTCCAGAACAAAGTTCTCAGAAGCATTTTCAACGCTCCCTGGTATGTTAGGAACAACGACCTGCACCAAGACTTGGGAGTGGATTCCGTAAACGAAGTAATTCGGAAATTTGCCAGGAGTCATGAAGACAGACTTCTTCATCATGTGAATGCCGAAGCTATACAAGCTACTCGACAACGCAGATCTGAATAGGAGACTTTCTCGTGTAAAACCATTTGAACTGGTGTAATGAACAGTATAAAGTTAATAATTTGTTAGTTAATAATTACTTTTATATATTTTGAAGTGTTTTGTTAAATATCAATGATTAGTAAATTTTATAAATAGTGTATCAGAATTTCGAACATATACTAAGAACTATTAGTTGGTAAATTCTTAGATTAAGTACTTAGATCAGTTAAGTTAGAACAAAATTGTTAGTTAGGCTTAGACTAGTCACAATAAAAAAACATTTTTTTAGAATATTAACATCCAAAGTAAACAGAAAAATAAACATATGCGCATGCGCCGGTAAAACCCGTATTCATTCCGCCAGTTATTTACCTACTTATTCCACCAGTACCCTATACACCCATTTTCGGTCTCATTGTCAAAAATGAATCAGTCGTCTTAATAGTTCGTTAGTTAACCATCGTGGTGCTCCTATTGAGATTTATTTTTCATTTATTATAAAAATAATAAATCGCTGCATATCTTAATTTAAAAACACCAAGATCTCTTGTTTTACGTCCAACTATTTGTTTTTGTTCATTAATAATAATGCAGTTAATAATTAGGGAATGGGAGCCATATATGGAATAGGGTCTTAATATGGAATACTAGTATTTTTCCAGACAGGACGTTGGAAATCCTGATCGGTTATATACCGACAGAAACAACTACCGGATTCAAACGGACCAAATACATCGTGTTTTGTCGAGAGGATTACAATGAAGATAAAAAAGTTGGAAAGTGGATTCAATGCTCGAGGTGTAATAATTGATATCATGAACAATGCACTAATGCTGAAAGGTTGTATTTTGTCTGCGATTACTGTGAATAAACTTATTGGATTAATACTTTGGTGCTTTAAAAACTATGTAGACAAATTATGTATCTATTCCAAGTATTCCAAATTATAACCCAATGTATTCCATATTAAGATCCTATTTTGTGTATTGTAAAAATCATGTCGCTAAAGAAAATTAAAAAAAAATTATATTTTGTAAATTTAAGATTTTGTATTTTCTAGTTGTGAAATAAACTATTTCTACTATTGATATAAAATTCAAGTAATTTCAAAAACGTCATAGAAACCCAGAAAAATGAAAAAATGAAAATGGTATTCCGTATTTGTTCCTCTCTTTTAATATTAATGCAATGGATAATTAAAGAATATCAGACCTGACAGGGATCGAACTTTGTACCCCAACCGGCCGTCCACGGCACCAAGAAAACCGTTCGAAGAACGGGTACTTTAGCTAGTATATTTATATAGGGCAAGAAAAAGTAAAAATGTATTAAAATTAAAATAAATGATTATAAAAATATGGAATTTTTTCATCGTACTCACATTAAATAAGATATAATAACAAACACTATTTGCACCGGAAATCTTAATACAATTTTAGATTTCTTTTAACATATTATCATCTACATAGTACGAACACTTCTTAGAAAATACAAGTTTGATATAAACTTTGGCATAAACAATAATAGTTTTGCGATTTTTTTGCATAATTATATTTCTTGCGGTTTTTATTGGTCGTGAGAACGCGTTCTAGACTGCATCGGAGGTAATCCTACTGCAGGGTACATAAAAAACACAATTTTCTTGTAATCGGTTTTGTTAGATTACAATGAAGGTTATCCTGTTTTTACCTTATTTGTGTGTCCGTAGTTACATTTTTTTATTATTAGACGTATTATTGTTATTTTGCTTATCTGTATACTTAGTTGAATATCGCAATGTTGCAATTACTAAATTAATTACAGTATAAAGTAATTTTCTTCATTAGCGGACTAATATTTCATTTTTTTAATTACTTCTATAATACGCACGTTTTGTTAATACACGTGTTGAACATTAACAATCAAATCTTTTAATTAATTTGTTCATATAAATTACCATTTTTTTTTTTTATTAGGGGACTCCGTATTGAAGAAAATCTGGTGTGAAACATTCACACAAATTTCTCTTGCCAACGGAAATAATTAACAATAAACCTAACATTATTAATAAAACATTAGAAATAAACAAAAAAATAACTTAAATAACATAACCTAATTTTAATCATGAGTGAAAGACGCAAAATGAAAATCAACCTCAGTTTAGCTTAAAAATACGGAAAATCACTCTTTCACGCTAAACTAGGCTCTGTAGAGAAAAATGCTTTAAATAAAGTTGTAGATCTTTTAATTTCCTATAAATTTAATTATATACACTTTTGTCGTAAAATGCATTCTAAGGCCGAAATCTTTAAAAAAATCGATTTGTCACACGTTTTCGTGAGAAAAAAACAGAAAATTGCTAATTACTGCTAAACTAAGCGTTATACAAAAAAATGTTTGAAAAAAAAGTTGTAGAATTTTAAATTCTCTGCAACTTTTTTTATATAAATTTTTGCGCTAAAATGCATACTAAAGCCGTAATCTTACAAAAAGTATTTTTTACGTGAAAACAGCCTCACCAAGAATTTCAGCAAACATGACGCCTACCCTATCTTGTAGAGAATAAAAAATTGAGGAAACCAGGCGATGTAAATAAAAATCGTACGATTAATTTTTGAGAAAATCGCAAAAAGTGAAAAATTATACGAATAAACTACTACTTCCGGTTGACCGATTTTGATGAAAATGTTCGTGTCGAGTCCGGTAGTGGTATGTAACCTAAGTTTCAAGTTCGTTCGATGTTCCGTTCTTGAGATATTCTGTTCACACACAAACTCACAGACACACAGACCAATCGCTAAAAACATGCTTTTTGGGTTCAGGGGGTCTGAAAACGTGTAGATCCGGTGAAAACTCGATTTCGAAAAATCGACATGAAAACAATACTTTCCTTCCTATAAATTCATATAGGCAAGAGAAAGTAAAAAATCGAAAAATTTTGGTTGTTTTGTTTCTGCTGATTATTATACCTAGAATTCCCCTCTTTAAATGCTGTATTTAGTTTGTTTCTACGATCAGGAAAAATATTTTTATTCAAGTTTTTAGGAGTGCATGTCAGTGAAAGAAAACTTGTATCAGAAACTGCTAAAATCAAATCTCAAAATTTAACAGAAAATTAACAGACCACGTTAATCCCCTAATACAGAAAATGTCAAGACAAAACTTAACCCACCGACGCCTACGAAGAAAATGGAGTAGAGATCTACTGATCTAATAAAATATATAAATATAATGCTTAAAAGATATCCATATTATTTTACAGATTTCATAATTTTTTTAATATTTCACTTTTGTAATTTATTTATAATTTTATTATGTGTTGTTCAGATCTTTATTACTCATGTAGCCTAAATATTTTTCGTTTCTTATTTCATTTTGTTTATCGTACAGTTCTTATAATACTCAGTAAAACAAAGAGTGAGGTGGTTTACCCATGCCTTCCTCACTGAGTGGAAAAGTACGCTTATCAGCATGCCGGGCCCTCTGAAATGCACATATTTTCCACTCTGCAAATGACACCTTCACTTCATTAACCACAAGGTTAGAGAAATTCTGTATAGAGAAATTCATTACTTTTAGAGGAGATAATTCTGACTAGTGTCTTTTACACGTCTATCTCTTCTGTTCTTAAATGCTTTAGTCGTATAATTGGCTGACCATGTGATAAGAAACAGAATTTTTTTTTGTAGCCCTGAAACAACCAGATCGAGTGCAAATAATTTAACACTCCACCTGCGTGTTATAGAAAAGTATTGAGATCGATTAAATTATATGAATTTTCAATTAATGTAAATGAATAATTCATTAAAATTTTAAAATAATAATACTAAGCTGAATTTGATTTTTTTGAATTAAAACGTCACATAAACCTGCTTCATCATTATTAAAACTGTTTTAATTTCAGTTGGTTATGAAAAAATGTATGGGTTTTAACGGTTCAAAGATTTTAAGTACTTAGCCGGAAATTGAAGATCCACTTCCGTTTTGTAGGCTTGCAGTTAATAAAAGGTAAGCCAATGTGTACTATAGCTGGGAAAATTCGTTGGCTTTGTTCTCGTGCGATAAAGATGGTTTTTTTCTTGATGTCTTTGTTCTCGCGCGCGCGCGCGTGTGTGTGTGTGTATGTGTTGTTTTTTTTTGCTTTCTTTTGCCCTATAAGAAATGTGGTGGAAGAAAGTATTGTTTTCATTGAAAAATTTCGATTTTCCGAAATCGAGATTTCACCGTAAATGAACGTTTTCAGGTCCCCTGATACAAGAAACTTATTTTTACAAATTAGTCTGTCCACGTGCAGTGTATATTTTTTACCTTTGTATTTATTTTCGGGAAATATAACCTTACTGATGTTATAACTTGCCAATAACAGGCAGGTGGAGTGTTAAATTATTTGCTCTCAATCTGCTAGCTCCAAAGCTACAAAAATAGTTCTGTTTCTTATTATATGGTCAGCCAAATATATGATTAAACTATTTAAGAACAGAAGTTGTAGAGGTGTAAAAGAAACTAGTCAGAGTTATCTCCTGTGAAAGTAATGAATTTCATTATACAGTCAGAGCCTGTGGTGATGAAGTGAAGGTGTCATTTGCAGGGTGGAAAGTGGGTGCTTTTCGGAGGGCCTGGCATGCTGAAATGCATACTCTTTGAACTCAGTGAGATAGGCAATGGTAAACCACCTCAGTCCTCGTTTTACTTAATTAAACCACTAGAGGTTCAAACCAGCCTTTTGACTTTTGACTTAAACAACAACAACAAATAAAACTTAATAATAACTGTAAAACTCCAACATTCATTTTGAAACACACTGCTTTTTGATTCCGCTGTTTATGCTACTCTTACGGAGCCCGCCTGATGCGACCGCCTCTGTATCATAGCCCTGGGCCCACTTAATGGCCAGCAGAAAATTAGTTCGATTTCTCTTGTCTTAATAAAGTACTTCTTTAAATAGTAACTTATATGTTGAAAAAAAAAACAACAGGAATTAGTAATTACCGTGAAAGAGAATATAATCTCATTATTTTTAAATGCGTCGTTAATATCCTTTGTAGATATTACTGCATTTAAATGTAATTTATTACATAATCTTCGTTTTATGAGTGTAATTACAATATTACTTAGTATGTTATTCATTTTTAATATGCCGAGAAATTCAAATCCTCTATTGTGTATTTATAATGCAGTTCACTTCCATTATATAGTTTTTATCAGGAAATTAATTCAATTTCTACAGCTTGTTTTTCACGTCCTTGCCTGTTATAAAGTAACAGTTATGAAAACAATTAATTGCGGTTCGGTCATTAATATTATAAAGTAAGGTTAGCGTTTCAAATTATTAAAAAGTAAAAGCTGGTTGGATGAGAGATCTAACTACAGTAAAGCGTTGAATATCCGAAGTAACTGGGACCATAGGCTGTTTAGACTATCGAATCGTTCGTATTTCTGAATGACCTTTTGATAACGATGATTGCCGTTGTGCATAATATTAAGAGAAGGAGAGAAAATAAAAATTATACTTGTTTTTTTGACATAATTATTTGTTTTTACGTTGGCGGAGAGTAAACCATCTTGGCTCCAACTGCCTGCACAGCCGGACGTGTGGGACTCTAACCTGAACCAAAATCTGTCACCAAAATGTGGCCGACCATGGGTACTGGACCTGCCTTGAGGCATGAACACGGTGCTTTGGTGTATCGCGATCTTCTTTTGCCTGAGCTGTGGTTTCTCGATAAGTGGATACACCTCTGAACCGTAGTTCATGCACGCTTCTAAGAACTAGATCCCAAAGACCCATACAACTCGACCGCCCTTCTACCGCAATGATTCTCAGGAAAGATATAAAGTCTCTTCCCAATTTGTCACGTTCTGAGTGCCGCCACAAGCTAGCACGAGACAGAAAGGATGACCACTTCTGAGTCGGGGAGTTCCTGGTGATTGTAAGAGTAATATAATAGCCGTTACTGGAAAGATAATCGCGATTTGTAATTGCCGGGCTACTCGAGAGGATGGTGTGTCGCGCCTTAGACTCCTACACACACACCGGCATGCCGGCTGTGTAGTTGAGCATTGGCGTCAATGTTGCTTTACACACTGAACCGGCCCGGTTTCTAGCCGGGACTGTCAACTAGACTACCCGATTGTCGGCTTCCAGTATGGTTGACTATGGCCAGCAAACCAGCCCGGCATACCGGTGTGTGTGTAAGAAGTCTTAAAGAAGGACGCAATAGAAGAGTTTGGCTGGGTGGAGGGTGGAGGGGGGATCATATGGACTAGCCTGAATGTGGACCTTTTTTTAATCCCTAATGTGTGTACATTGAAATCTGTTCAATTCAGAACAATAAATAACCCTATGGACCCAATGAGATGAGGATGATGTGTATGACGTACAAATGAGGTGTAGTTTTGTACAGACCCAGGCCGACCATACCTGAGAACATATGGTTAGTTAAACCCCAACCATCAAAGTACACCGGCAACAACTGTCTAGTGGTTACTAGTGTACCTTGAGAGTACAACTTTCCAGTAACGTCTGCTATTCTTATAATCCCGGGATGAATGCTAAATGCATTCTGTTATATCCCGATCCCATCGTACACACTCAAAGACTGTATGCACCACCGTGTCTATCTCTCCACAATAAATAAAACAATGGTTTCTTATTGTCCGAGTAAAAAATATGTTATAAAGCACCCATGCTCGGTCAGGAACCGCATCATCTCGTATGAAACCTCCCCACGAGCCTTCACCGTACCGCACTACTTGTATGTACAATATTAACCGGTGCGTTCACCTACCGACCGACTCGATGTCTTGTCCCATTGTCATATTTCCTTATGAAAATAAAAGTGCACTTCTGTTAAAAGACATTAACTTTAAGAGAGCTGTTCCGTTTGACTGAAACAGATACATTTCATATCAGGATAGCTCGGGAGTGAATGTCACAGGAGTGACAAATGAGAAGGCTTCTGTAAAGCAAATCTCTTGCTAATACAGCCGCTTCGAACGCGGCTGCTACAGTTGAACAAACGTCTTCAAGAAATGTGGTCATATCCGGCACTGGTGAAATTTTATACCATCATCAATGGTATTCTGGATGATGTAGAATCTCCAAATAAATATTCAGTGCACCAACATCTTGACTATTTGCAACTACTACAGATAATAAAACTACGGGGCCGGCCGCATTGGCGCAGTTGGTAACGTGCTCGCCTCTCATCATGCGGTCCTGGGTTCGAATCCCATTCAGGCACGGCATATTTTCATACGTCACAAAAAAATCATTTTATCCTCCATTGTACAATAGTTACACCCCAACGTCGTCGCTAATGACCGTTACAGTTGATGCGACGTTAAATAAAATAAAAAAAAATAAATAAATAAAACTAAGGGTTTGAACATGTATTAATTTCCAGAACTTTGCCGGGAATTTAACCTGGGACCTAAGCCCCCAGACTTTATCTGAGTGATGAGCGGAAGCGCATTGTAGACTACGGCGGCGTGAAAGTTGATGCAGTATGATATATTTTTGCTGAAAACTAGGCTTTCTAGCAGGAAATGCTGATTAATACAGACATTTAAAAATTATTAATTTACTGTTAACTTGCCAGGTAGGATTACAATAGATCTTATTAATAATTAATCTACATAAACATTTCATCAATTTTGATAAAAAGTTTGTTTTTACGCGGTATTTATCACAGCTGATTACAATGGTTGTTGTGGAGCGCTTTTGAATGTGAGGTTATGTTTCGTAGAGATAATGAGTGGTTTACTGGAACTGAAAACGTACCGGTATAAATAATGCATTCCAGTAAGCTGTTAATGAAAACTTTTGAAAGGTTCGTTTTGCTTTTATTTCGTTGTACCTAATTAATAATTAACCACAGTTTCCTATTGTCACTGAATGTTCGGTTCAGTTAGTTCGTAATCTACAAAACTAATTAATGGTTATTAACGATATTATGCCAATGTCGTTATGAAATAATGACTATAAATTATAAGTAAAGTATTATAAGTCACACTGAAAACTGCCTATCAATGTGTTTATTCCTAATTAGCGGGAAACATTATTCTGAAATGTGATTGGTGGATTTTTTAAATAGCTAGTTTCATTTGAAACGATAACTGCTTTTCTATTGATAAAATAAGTGGGTGCCAATAAGTGATTAGTTCAGTAAACGGTTATTCAGTGTGCTGTGAACATGATTTTCTTATGCCAGTTGACTGTTTATTTGTTCCTATGTGTAAATATTATTAAAGGTGAAGGTCAGGTATCATAATTTTTAAAATTCTCCCATTTTTTTAGTACTTTTGTATAGTTAAGCTAGTGAATAGGTTATAGTTCTGTTGGTACTCTAGATTTTTTATAATTTTCAGTTGTTAAAATATTGATTGTGGTCTCTTAGGATGAAATATTTTTAGTTCAGTTAGACATTATAATAAGGATTTAGGTACCAGGATTTAATGTGGTTTAGATGTTTTGTTAGTAAACACATAAGAAATTATTCCTAAAGAACTAAGGATCCAATAATGTAATATCAATCAAATAATAAATGTATCTCTTTTGTGTTATTTATTCTTAGTGAAATATATTAATTTTTAACTACACATAGTATTATACATACTTTTATAATTGAAGGCTAATTGACCCATCCACTTGTCATTACCATTTTTTATGAATTGTTACGCTTCATGTCATTAACCCAGCCGATGTAGCAGTTTTAAGTCAAGTGGCTTAATTCACTTATGTTATGTATTTATGCTACTTTGTTTCTGTTTATACTTAATAGTATATGCATAAAATTGTGATTGTTTATAAATTAAATGAGTTTTGTGAATTTAGTGAAATGTACTGAATGTCCCTTGAACAAAGCTGTGTGTAAATATATTATATTTGTGGTTAAAAATTTTATTCTGCCTTAAATTTTTTGTACGTTGTTTTAAAGGCTTACATGGGTCTCTTTTTTTTCTTTGCACTGTAAACTCTTAAATATAATTTAAGCAATCAAAGGAAAAAATAGATGAGATAGAAAGGAACAATAAATTTGTGGAAGCATAGAAGGTTGGGTTTGAGTATTTTAATTAATCATTCATGTCTCAAAATTCAGAGGTCAGTAGGTTAAAGGCAATGAAGAATTTTTTCATATTTTGTCTAGCCAAATGATTAATGTTCTTTTAAACTTAATGGAAATCTAAAGTTGAAGGGTTTGCAAGTTGATGAATAACACCTTAAGTTTTATGTACTTTTGTAGTATATAAAATAATAATTGGTTATAAGATTAGTAGAAGAATTGTACTTCTTTTTTGAGGAGCTTTCCACTTCTTTGTGGATTTTGACGTCTTCCACAATTTTTTTTTGTTAGTCATTAGCACCTTCCATCCTCTCACACCCATCAAATATAGTTCCATTCATTTCTTCCCAAGGTGGCCCTTCCTTCTTCTCTTATGCAGTCCTTTCTTCCATGTCACCTTAACCTTCTTAGTTTTTGACCCTTTATGAAATTAACTATGTCCTTTAAGGATATTTAGTTCTTAATTTTTTTTATGTCCTTTCCTTCCTGGTACAAAAATTTTTCATAAAAAAATTTCTTGAACCTTTCAGCATGTTACAGTCTGTTTTTGACTTAGTCCATATTTCACAACCATAGGTGACTATTCATGCACCAACATTTATATACGAGGTGTTGCTATTAAATAACAAGACTGACGTAAAAAAAATTATTTTTATTTTATACATAATCACTTATTGTCACCTTCAAATATACACTCCTTCTGTATCCCTACAACGCTCCATTATAATAAATCTAAAAAGCTGGAGTTTAATTTTTTATAGAAATTGGTATGTATAGAAGAGTTCGGGATCTTTTATTGTCTTTTTTTAACTTTGATAGATGTTGTGAATGGGCAGCTTTTATTTACATATGCATCTTGAATTCACTCAATCTCAGAATACCCCCTCTAAGCATGACAAGGAAGTTGATTAGTCTGCTAGCGTCATCTGATATACCTACATTTCATTACATATCATTTGATATGATTTAACTTGTATGTCAATCTAAAAAGTCTACTCTATTGTTTGGATATAATATAAAAATAAAATAAAAGCCTGTTTGTTATACTTTTTTTATTGTACAACTGAGTATAACTTATGAAATTGTTTCAATTATTAATTAGTATTGGGAATAAGGCTTTTAAAATATCAAATCAGATCATAAGTGTTACAATAATTTTTACAGGAAAGACTTTCATCAATTTCCTTCTCGATTGCTAGAGCCTGAGTTTGGACAAGCAGATGATATTTATTCGTGCATAATGTATCAGAGAGGATTAGAGAGAGTTTTGTTACAAGCCTATTAAAGTTGTTCTTCCTGTGTTTCTGCCAAATAATGATACTTCATATTCCTAGATATCATCATCTTCTTCGTTTCCCTCTTCAAAGTTTCTTTAGGTTGGGCCCAACACAACTCCTCTCCACTTCTCTCTATCACTGAACCATCTCTCCTCCATTACGTTTTTGGCATCAAATTTTTTTCGTAATTCATCCATAACTGAACCTACCCACTTCACTCTTGATGTTTTCCTTCTATCTCCAAGTACAGCATTCTTTTCAGCAGTCCTTCCTCCTTCCTATTGACATGGCCAAACCACCTCAGCTTTGTCTGTCCAACCTTCCTTAACTGGCTATGAATTTACAGTTGTTCCCTAATTAGATAATTTCTTATTCTATCCCTTTTGTCTTCCTCAGTGTACTCCTCTTAAACTTCATCTCTGCTGTCTTGATTCTACTTTCTATCTCCTTTCCCTCAGTCCATGTCTCTGCTGCATCAATCAAAATTGGCACAAAGTATGCATTATACATAATTTTCTTATAATGCATCAACTTCTTGATCTCAGACTAAGCCTCTAACACTTTGGAAGAACCCACTTGCTTTCTGCACCGTTTACTTAACTCTTTTTCCAATTTTCCATGTGATGAGAAAACAGTTCCTAAGTATGGAAATTTTTTAACTTCCTCCAGCACCTTACCATTTAGCCTTATTCCTTGTCCCTGCCTAACCTCGTCGAATTCTTCTACACCAGCAATTTGCTTTTTTCTTCACTGAAACCATTGCAAACCCCTCTTAACAATTTCTTTGTTCCACAAATCTAATGTCCTTTCACCTCCTCCCTTGCCCCCCCCCCTATATGACCAGATCATCTGTGAACAATAAGCTCCCAATATTTTCCTTGGTCTTCTATTTCACTCTCTGATGTATTACACACAGAGGAATACAGAAAATGGGGCTTGGAGGTTAATACAGATAAGACACAATACATGCAGTTAGGAGGCACAGGACAGGATATTGAAACGGAAAATGGCTTGATCATAAACGTTAAAAAATACAAATACCTCGGCGTTGTAATTAGTGAGGATGGAAAGGATAGAGTTGATATCATGGAAAAGATAAGGAAGGGGAAAAATATGATTAGATCACTACACCCAATCCTATGGAATAAAAACATAACTAAAAAAACAAAAAAAAATATATACCAGGCAATGATTGAGCCTGTCGTGACGTATGGGTCGGAAGTGTGGAGTGTGGATAAAATTACATCTCAAAAACTTCTCTCAACTGAAATGATGTACTGGAGGAGAAGCTTAGGTTTAACGTTGCTGGACCGAATCAGAAATGAAACCATAAGGGAGAGGATGGGCGCAAAAAACACGATAATGGATGTCATCGGAGAGAAACAATTAAAATGGTATGGACATCTGCGCAGAATGAATGAGGAGAGAATACCGTTGAAGGTCTGGAACTGGATTCCTGCAAACAGAAATAAGCGTGGAAGACCGCAAAAGGAATGGATCTCCAACGTCCGCATTCAAATGGAAAGTAAAGGACTTTTTGAAGGAGACTGGATCGATAAGGAAAGATGGCGATTGGGATGCGAGAAGCGACACAACTGACGTTGCAAAAAACTCGCTATATATATATATATATGTATTACACACATTGTTATTATGAACAGGAAGGGGGATAATACACTTCCTTGCCAGATCACTCTATTGCAAACCACTTTGATCGACCGACTCTTGTTTTCACACAGCTTTTACTCTTCGCACACATGCCTTTTACCCATCTTTCACACCATCTCATTTTCTTAAACCCTTCTCTTCAAGCTCTCTTCATACGTCACTTCTATTATTGCTGTCATATATTTTCACTGTATCTAAAAATACCATGACCAACCTTTTATTATATTCCCAGTTATTTTCATTAACTTATGTCAGCGCAAATATCGCATTTGTTATTACTCTCTCAAGTCTACATCCCATTTCCTCCTAATCTAAACTTGTTTATGTATTTTCTCTCTAATTAGCCTTTAAAAGATTCTTTCAAATGGCTTCAAGGTGTGTGGGAGGACAGTACTTTTTTTGAAAATTGGGAAGTTCTAGATTCATAATTTTTAATTTTTAAATTCATTTTAATTAATATTAAGGTTTTGTAGAATGGTTTTTTAAAGGTTTATATTGTTGATTACAACTGTAATGTTTTATTTTCAGGAGTCCATTATACACCTGATTGGAAAAGTCTAGATGCAAGACCTCTTCCTCCTTGGTATGATAATGCCAAAATTGGTATTTTTATACACTGGGGTGTATATTCAGTACCCAGTTATGATTCAGAATGGTTTTGGATAAATTGGCATCGTAAGTTAAGATTTTCTATTCAATTTACTTGAACTATGTACTAAAAATTTAATATGTACTTTTTACTTTCTGTAATAATGCATTGATTAAAAAAAAATGTATTTAAGATTAGAATGATTCATGGTAAAAACATATTTTACATGAGTATCATAGCATAGGTATTTACAAATAAAAAATGCATGACGTGATTTTTATTCAGTTGGAATATTTTAAAATGTTTATTAATGAGAGATGTGTAGGGCAAGAAAAAACAATTTATACCTTTACCAATTTTATCATAAAAACGGTTGAGTTTTCAACATAATGGGATTACAACCCTACCCAAAAAAACCACTAAACGGGAGAGTCCACTAGCCTATTTTAAATTTAGATGATTTAAATGTAAATAGACAGATTATTTTTAGTTTATATAATCTTTTTTAAATAAATCAAAATTCAAATCCCAATAAATATGTAATTTTTTAATTAATATGGTATGAATGAATATTTATACGTCAGTATAAATCACCAGTGGAAGGGAAGAAATAACTGAATATATGTTTGTAAGAAAATTAGTAGTATGCAGTAAACTCGTGGTTATCCGAATCCAGGTTAACTGAAACCCGGGTTATCCGAAACATCAGAAAAATACTCAGTATTTTTTTTTATGGCTGCATAGGATCACTTTAGTCAATCCATTAACTAAGTCTCTTCAATGGGATTGTTCGGGCCTTGGGGTCCTCCCAATACTTCTTCATACATTCCGATCTTTGTGCCTTTTCTGGTGTTGAAAAAATTTGTGTTGTGAGTTTTCTTCTTGTAAGTGTGAAGTGGGTGTATTTGTTTTGGATTTTATTGTTTAATTTTTTCTTGTCTGTTGTATCGTCTGGAGTAAGGCCAATTTCCTTCAGATCCTCTCTTATTTCCCTGATCCATCTGCATCCTGTTGTGGTGTTTTTGGTGTTGAGGTTGTACTTAACCAGTTGCTTTAGGTGTCTTTAGTCTTCCATCTTCATGATATGACCAAAGAATCCCAGTATTCTCTTATGCATGGTGTCAGTAATGGGTTCAAGCTCCCCGTAAACAACTTCGTTGGGTGTAATTCGCCACTGCCCATCTTTCTGATACTTTTTGTTGATGCAGGTTCTACCAATTCTTCTTTCGATTTTTGGAGTCGTTCGGTCCTTGATTGCTCATTCAGGTGGGAGAGTGTTTCAGATGCATACGTAGCCTCTGGTTTTACAACTGTGTTATAGTGTCTTAATTTTGCATTTATGGATAAACATAGTTTGCTGTAGGTGTACCAGGTTAGCTTTTGTGCTCTAGTTAATTTGTTTGTTCTAATTTGGATTGAGGGTTTTTCGTTTAGGTTCTGTGTTATTACTTCTCCGAGGTATTTGAATTGTGTTACTATTCTGATTTTGTTACCATTCACATCTACTTCTTTTAATCGCGTCGGTTTATTAGGTAGAATTTCTGTTTTTTCAAATGATATTTTCAGGGCAATTTTATTTGCTATGTTTTGAAGTTTCAGTATCTGTGTTTTAGCTTTATCTATATCATTTGCCAGTAGAGCCATGTCATCATCAAAACCGAGTGTTAAATACTCAGAGCAAGTACTCAGTATTTTAAATATAATTTATCTACAAATAACTGTATTAAAAACAAGAAATACTAAATACTGTAAATTGTATTTCCATACCAAAATACTGTTTAAGCAGTCTGTATTGTAATTTATTGCGCTTACAATTGGCTTATGTATTGGTCATTACTGCTGATAGAATTTTTACTGATGCGTCATTTCCTCGCTGCGGCACTACTAGGCCTACAGTTTGATTTTGGCTACATCATCTTTACTGGAAACAGTTCAATCAGTACTGTATTGTGGTTGAATGGGTACGGTTGTGTCTTATTGGGTTTAACATATTTTTCATTCGTTTTGTGACTATTTAGGTACATAGTGTGACTTACCGGTAGTGAAACTGAATTGATATTTTTTAACACTATTGTGTAAACGTAAACGCGTGGTCATAACCATTGAATCAACGCCTACTGATGAACCTACTTTTAGTTAAATGTTGGCGGAACATTGCGGCAAGAAAATGAATGGAAAATACAGAAAACAATTTTTCATTTTTTTGAAAAAAATAATTCAAATGCACAGAAAATATTTTAAATTGTACAAATAAAAGTTTTAGGAGACGGTAATGGTGTTTTTTACTATAAAAGGTCGTTTTCCTTGTTATTTCGAAAACTGGGATTATCTAAAATCAGCTCACCTGAATTATTTCAGATAACCAAAAGTTTTCTGTATATTCATAGGAATTGGTATTAACTTCATATATTGGTGGTTCATGCCCAGTAATTTTTGTATCTACTCTTTAGGAGGAATCAAATGACACTATTTTTGTTTCCAAATTCTGACTGATTTCTTGCTTCCAGTTTTGGGCCTCTTCCGGTCAAAATCGGAACTTCAAATCCAATCCAGGCCCACTAATTTTTTGTTTAGATTACGAATCCGAAAACCATTTGTTGCTATCTTTTGTAGTTTCTGACTTTGATTTATTGACTTCCGCTCAAAACTGGAACTTGAACCCAATTTGGGCTCACTAACTTTATTGGTAGATTAAGAATCCGGAAACTGTTAGTTACTATCTCTTGTAGTTTTTGACATCTGGGTGTGATGGCCAGACAAAGGAAAACGATAGATGACAATTTTAAAAATTGCCATCAATAATTAAAATTTGTACTTACTAATAATTTATCAAAATAAAAATACTTAAAAATTCATTGCTGTTATTTAAATGCATTGGCTAAATACTATTATTTTTTACTAATTGTGTGAAATCTGTTTTCAAACACATTATGACATTGATTATCATTTATAACTGGGAATTTAAAATTAAATTTGATAGTTTATGTCTTGTTACCTGATTAATAATTGTTAATTTAACATCCTTCATGTTTTGTATTTCTTTGAAGTGAAAGTAGTTTATGGCCAGCCTTGATTCTTTAGTAGTTGTAGTGTAAAATAATGCTACGTAGTGTATTATAATTTAAAAGATGTTTTTAGATTTTAGTAAACTTAAATGTGTTGTCAGATAAAAGTCATTAACTTTCATCTTTATTATTATAATAATTTGTTTGTACTATAAAGCTGACTTTTGTATCTTAAATTCAATAGTTTTAAGTCCTATTATTACTGATAAAGTATGTAAGCACGATATTACGCCTCTGTATAAATTTATAGGAACCAACCAAATAATTTTAAAGATCTGCCACTAAAGTTTTTAAAATAAACTCAAACAGTTTCTGTTAGAAAAACAATTGTATTATATTAAGTTAATTTACTATCCACTGAAATTAGTTTTTGAGAAACTGGATACAGCTGCCTCATTCAAGTAAGCAAGTTTGTGGAAATAAAATATTTTCTGTCTAATGCAATTGAAAAAAACCTACTTTCATCATGAAGTTTTTTTTTGTATTACCTATAAATTAAATTTCTCGTATTCTTTTTTTTTAATATAATTTAATATCAGAAGTCTTATCAGTTCATTCTTAAAATTATTTACATTTTTATGGTCTGAAATTTATATTAAATTGTTTTAATATTAATATAATGAGTCTTAAAAAAACTTTTTATATTCACCTTTTACACCTTTTTCATTTTTTTTAACTAACTAGTACTTTCGTGGTGTGCACCGCTTTATAAGGTAATATAAAAGCTTCTAAAATTATTGTGAAGAATGCATCTTCCTTTGTCAAAGTTTGAATTTGAACTTTGACAAAGAAAGATGCATTTTTCATAATAATTCTAGAAGCTTTTATGATATTACCTTATAAAGCGGTGTGCACCACGAAAGCACTAGTAAGTTAAGCAAAAAATAAACTCATTATTTATATAGTCTGTTGCTATGATACTAACTAATCACTTAAATAATTAATTATAAATTTTTTGTTGTAGTGGGTTGTTTATTTATAAAAACTTTTGAAATGTGCCATATAATTATTTTTCATCTGTTTGGTATTTAGTTTCTAAAAGTGCTATGGACAATCAATATATCATGGATATATTGATTGATCAATATATCCATGATATATCCATGATCAATAGATCATATAACCATCATTGATCATAACCATGATCAATAGATCATGGTTATATGAACCTGTGTACACTATTTAGAATTAATTTGTAGTCTAGTAGTTTAACTATAATATCTGGCTGTCCTGGTCAGTTTTTCCTCACAGTTTTCCATAACCACTCCATGCAAATATCTGTCTCCTTTTCATGTTCGGTGCAGTGGTATAACCTTTACTATCTCGTACCACAAATATTTTTCACTTGTCATATGAACAGTTTGCCCATAACAGGCAGGTGGTGGCGTGTTGAATTATTTGCTCTCGATTTGCTAGTTCCAGGGCTACAAAAAATAGTTCTGTTTCTTATCACGGGGTCAGCCAATTATATGACTGAACTATTTAAGAACAGAAGAAGTAGAGGTGTAAAAGACACTAGTCAGAGTTATCTCCTCTGAAAGTAATGAATTTCATTATACAGCCAGACCCTGTGGTGAATGAAGAGAAGGTTTTATTTGCAGGGTGCAGAGTAGATGCTTTTCGGAGGGCCTGGTATGCTGATAAGCGTAGGGTACTTTTGTACCCAGTGAGGAAGGCAATTGTAAAACACCTCACTCTTCGTTTTACTTAGTAAAACCTCTAGAGGTTCAAACCAGCCTTTCAGCTGTTGACCTAAACAACAACAACAACAACAACACATGTACCGTAAAACTTCACTAATTCGGACTTCACCAATTCGGAATTGCAGTAATTTGGACTATCAACTAGGTACTAGGTAGGGGTCATCAACCAGTGTCCTTGGAACAAACTCTTGTACAATAAGCTGTGTGAATTTGATGTGGAACTAGAAGAATAAACTTTCAGAGCAGTTTTTGGTATTGAGGGCGTCCAGGAAATATGGGAATGGTTAACAATAGATGAAGATAAATTTGGAGCAGAAAACTTGAATGAACAAATACTTGAGAAAACTTGAGAAAAATACTTGGATAACGTACCTTGAAAAGCTGTTTGAGGATGATAGGAGGCATTCAATGGGACAGATAAATGGAGGAAGTGGGCCAACCATCTTACTATCAGAGGTACAAGCAGCAATTAATGGAATGAAAGAAGGCAAAGCAGCAGGGCCAGACAACTTTCATGTAGAGTTTGTCAAACTTTTGAATGAAAAAGGACTACAGAAGATCACAAACCTCTTCAACAAGATCTACTCTTCGGGCAATATACCATATGACTGGTTGGTCTCGGAATTCATTGTTCTTCCTAAAAAGCCTGGAGCCAAACAATGCGAAGATCACCGCACCATTAGTCTCATGAGCCATCTTTTAAAAGATTTCCTCAAAATAATTCATAGGAGAATTTACAAGAGATGTGAAGAGCAAATATCTCGGAATCAGTTTGGTTTTGTCAATGCAGTTGGGACCAGAGAAGCGTTATTTGCTGTGCAAGTCTTGGTCCAGAGATGCAGAGATGTAAACTGTGATGTTTATTGCTGCCTAATTGATTACCAGAAGGCTTTCGACCGTGTACAACATGAAAAAATGGTTGAAATAATGAGACAAACTGGTATTGATGAAAAGGACATGAGAATAATCACAAACTTGTACTGGGGCCAAACAGCAAAAATGAGGGTAGATGGCGAAACAACAGATGAGATAAGAATAAGGAGAGGAGTCCGACAGGGATGTGTCTTGTCGCCATTGCTGTTCAACTGCTATTCGGAACAGATTTTTAGAGAGGCATTGGATGGTGAAGAGGAGCATGGAATACCAATTCAAGGTGAGAGAATCAACAATATAAGGTATGCGGATGACACCATAGTACTTGCCGATAGTGAGGAAGGTCTACAGCATTTAGTGAGCAAAATAGCCACAGTAAGTTACGAATATGGCCTTGATATCAACAGTAAGAAAACGAAGTTCATGTTGATCTCCAAGCACAGAAACGACAATGCCAAAATTTTCGTCAATAACCAGCAATTAGAACGTGTGAAACACACAATGTACCTGGGAACAATGATAAATGAAAATTGGGACATGGCACAGGAGATTAAATATCGCATAGCAAGGGCAACAGCTGCTTTCAATAAAATGAACAGAGTTTTCAGGAGCCATGATCTTACCATTGAAACAAAAATCAGACTTCTGAGGTGCTACATCTTCTCTATTTTGCTGTATGGAGGAGAGACATGGACATTGAACAAGAGTATGATTAAACGTATAGAAGCCTTTGAATTGTGGTTGTACCGGAGAATGCTTAAAATATCATGGACAGAGCATGTAACAAATGAAGAAGCTCTGAGACGGATGAAGAAATCCAGAGAAATATTGAACACCATCAAGATCCGTAAACTTCAGTATTTGGGACACGTCATGCGGAATGAGTCCAGATACTCTTTGATACAGCTCATTGTGCAGGGGAAAATAGATGGAAGGAGAGGACCAGGAAGAAGAAGAATATCCTGGCTACACAACCTCAGGGAATGGACCGGAGAGACATCTGCTGAACTTTTCCGTATTGCTGTCAACAAAGTGAGAATTGCCATGCTGGTCGCCAACATCTGAAACGGATAGTGCACTAAAAGAAGAAGAAGACAATAATGTAGGTTAATTTAAACTGTATTTTTATGTACATTTTCATATAATGAATTTATTTTACATACTGAATTATTTTTGCAAATGATAGTACTTGTAGCAGTGTATGTTTTGTAGATTAATCCTTCATTATGTTTCATGTTTGGACACAATTAAAATAAATTTTATTTTTTAATAAATACTGTAATTAAGTAAGTTTTTTCGTCGTTTTCCAATAATCTATTTGTTAAGCATGAAATCCCAAATTTAACCACTATGTCATCCATTCTATTGTGCAGTAATAGTAACGTATTTCAAAAACTCTCCTAATTCGCAATTTCATTTATTTGGACTCGTCCCAAATAAATGAATCCCCCCCCCCCATTGTATATTCCGAATTAGTGAAGTTTTACTGTATAATTATGTCTTATATGACTATAGAGTTTGTCTATTTAGTGATTTTACAATCTTCAGTAGTTTTCTTATGTACTGATTGCAAGAACAAGAAAAATCGTAATTTGTATGATGGTCCAATTGAAAAACAAAATTCCAAGCGCTAATAATATATAGTTAAATTCTACTACAAAATGTGAAGAACATTTTGCTAATATTGTGATATTTGCTAATATTGAGGTGTATACAAATAACTCAAAGTATAGGCCTATTATTTTAGATGATAAAAAAAATCAGAAAGTTTTCAGCTTAATGTTAAAAATACTCATAATTTTTGTGTTTCAGTTAATGTGAGCGATATTGGGACGTTTATGAAAAAAAACTATCGTCCTGGATTTACTTACCAGGAGTTTGCTTCTGACTTTACCGCAGAATTGTTTGATCCATTTAAGTGGGCAAAACTTTTTGAAGCTTCTGGAGCAGAGTAGGTTTTTGTTAAATATAATATTTGCTTTTTAATTGTAGTGTATTTTAAAATTTTTACTATGACACATATATATAATAGAGCTGACGGCTATACCAAAAAGTAAGTTCCAGTGCTTCCAAGATTGTAAAAAGCGTTGGCACAAGTGTATTATATGTGAGGAGGGTTACTTTGAAGGGGACAAAATTGATATTGATGAATTTCCAATGAATGTCCAAGAATGGAAATCACAAAGGATATTGAGGAAACACAAAGGACCGACTGAAATTTAGACTACTGCTTATTGACTTTAAGAGATTCCACGAAAAACACAATCAGAACACCAAATGGATGGAAGAAAGGAGAAACATTTACATTTTTGAAGAATATTAAGAATGTAGACACCAAAAATAGCTTCCAGAAATATCTGAACTTCCTTTACACTGACTAAAATGACCCTGAACGAACAAATAATATAGAAATCAAACATATTTGAAAATCAGTACGGATATTTAAGGTTTCCAGAAGCAATAAAAAAATTAAAAAAGCAATAAACTTACACTTATTTCTCATAAATACATTTATCACATGGCTTAATAGTACTGTAAATTGTGATAAATTAAAGGTATAATTCATAAACATTATACAAAACAAAGGTTACAGTAATTAAATACATTCCATACGAAGTCAAAGAAACTGATGATTTCTTTTCAATAATCAGAGGAAATTACCACAGAAAATTATAATTTTAATTACAGAAAATCAAGTGAACTTATTTAATTTCTTATAAGTTGGCTATCAATTATTTTAGACTAAAGATTTCTAGTACCCCATGTTCCTACTTTAAACAGTATTGTGTTGAACTTCTTTCTATGTAGATGTTAATTTCTTGTAGACCATCTCTTCAGATGTTCTTTCCTGAACATTTTTACTAAAGAGCGATCTATTATTGATTAAACTATGAAATCCTGAGGGATTATTAATTGAATTGTTTCCTATTACCTTCTCCATAGTCAACCGTTAATCAATTGATGCATACATTTTCTAAAACGATTCCCCGCCTAAGGAAAGAAGATATCCTACCCTTTAACCATTCCACCCTAACAAAGGCCATTGGCACTGATAAACGGGGATCGTCTTATCCTAGGAGATACTCGATCTCAGGAGGTCTCAAAAGCAAAAAAACAAAAAAAAAAGTAGTATTCTTAAGATCCACTGATGTTTTCAACCACTTTGAAGCAAGCAATAAATCTGTGCACTGAATGGGTGTATTTGGTGGTGGAGAATAAAGTTCTGATGTTATTAATGGGAAGGAAAAGTACTAAAACAGCCTGTATGACCTGAGTTGTTCAATAACCAATTACATCTATAAAATTTGACTTGAAGCGTGTGAAGTTGCTCTCTTTAATAATTTTTGTATCCAAAACGTTATTGTAACAAATTATTTGCAGATGAGTATGGAAGTTTTCATGCACTCTCCAAAATTTTGAGTAAGCTCCAAAGTAGTACATGAAAGTCTAGGAAATGTGCTATGGCTGTTCATAAAAAACAAATTGCAGACAATTACCTCCTTGTGTCAGAGAGGGGCAACATTTGTGTTGGTTGATGAACACTTGGATCAAGTATCTCCTGTGATAAGAAGATCCCCGTTTATGTGCTAATGGCCTTTGTTTGGGTGGAATGGTTAAAGGGTAGGATATCATCTTTCTTTAGGTGGGAAATCATTTTAGAAGACGTATGCATCAATTGATTAACAGTTTACTATGGAGAAGGTAATAGGAAACCATTCAATTAATAACCCCTCAGGATTTCATAGTTTAATCAATAACAGATCGCTCGTTAGTAAAAATGTTCAGGCAGGAACATCTGAAGAGATGGTCTACTAAGAATAAACATCTACATAAAAAGAAGTTCAACAAAATACTGTTTAAAGTAGGAACATGGAGTACTAGAAATCTTTAATCTAAAATAATTAATATCCAACTTATAAGAAATTAAATAAGTTTACTTGATTTTCGGTGATTAAAATTATAATTTTCTGCGGTAATTTCCTCTGATTATTGAAAAGAAATCATTACTGTAACCTTTGTTTTGTATAATATTTATGAATTATACCTTTAATTTATCATAATTTACAGTACTATTAAGCCATGTGATAAATGTATTTATGAGAAATAAGTGTAAGTTTATTGCTTTTTTAATTTTTTTATTGCTTCTGGAAACCTTAAATATCCGTACTGATTTTCAAATATGTTTGATTTCTATATTATTTGTTCGTTCAGGGTCATTTTAGTCAGTGTAAAAGAAGTTCAGATATTTCTGGAAGCTATTTTTGGTGTCTACATTCTTAATATTCTTCAAAAATGTAAATGTTTCTCCTTTCTTCCATCCATTTGGTGATCTGATTGTGTTTTTCATGGAATCTCTTAAAGTCAATAAGCAGTAGTCAAAATTTCATTCGGTCCTTTGTGTTTCCTCAATATCCTTTGTGATTTCCATTCTTGGACAGTGTTTCACGACAAAAAGCCTTTAATTCCTTTGTGCATGTAGGTACAGACTCCTCAGATCCAATGACCTTTGTGAGCCGAATGAAATAACAGTGGGTTACCACCTGTGTAAGTGACATACTATCATGGATACTGGATGAAGTTACTGTAAAGTAAAGAAGGTGGAGCAGATTACTCCATCCAATTTAAGAATTATGATTGTAAGTCATAGGTTCTCCTCTTTAGTTCAGTAGACAAAATTCTCCACCTATTTAAGACCACCATGTGGAGAGCATACATAGAAATTTGGATCTTACCGACAATCTCTGGCAAAAGCTTTTGTCAGTTCTGATTACTCCAAACTCTCTTATTGGTGCATTGTATTTAAGAGAAAAATTCCGCTTTTAGATTACTGTCTTTAAATATAACTACTGTAACATAGCGGATGAGATCTAGCCAATAACAGCCAAGGTTGGGTGTGAGGTTGCTTTGCTGTCACACTCAGTTCCATCGACTCCAGCTGACGTTTTGTCAGTCAGCCACGGACGGTGCGTGTATGTAGATGATGATTTAAGGGGGTTTCTTTAAATCTTTACAATCAACTTGATAAATATATGTTTATGGCCTATAATTTTTTGTTACAATACGAATATATAAATGCCATCTGGACACAATACATTAGACACTAATAATATTAACAGCATATTAATAGTGTTGAAATATATTTTTTTCTAACCACCAGAATACGGTAACATAAAACACTTACCAATGTTTATAGCGCTTTCGTGTATCTTGTACACATCTTCAGTAAATAAAAATTTATTTCAAGTCAAAATTTAAAACTTCCTGCTCCTACCATGGTAGATAAGGAATAGTCGATTCTTATATTTAAAACAGTCTTGCCAACTTAATAAGTTGATTGTCGTATTCAATCTGTGTGTTCATTAATTTTTCCCTGCTATTGTATTTATAAATATAATATTTTTCCAAAATTTCAATTTCATTTTGTCTGTTATTTATTTCCAATATTTCTAGATTATTTTTTATATTCGACATATTATGTTTATTTTTATTTTGAATAAAAATTAAAAATTTTTTTTTTTTATTGGAAATAAATAACAGACAAAATGAAATTGAAATTGTGGAAAAATATTATATTTATAAATACAATAGCAGGGAAAAATTAATGAACACACAGATTGAATACGACAATCAACTGATTAAGTTGGCAAGACTGTTTTAAATATAAGAATCGACTATTCCTTATCTACCATGGTAGGAGCAGGAAGTTTTAAATTTTGACTTGAAATAAATTTTAATTTACTGAAGATGTGTACAAGATACACGAAAGCGCTATAAACATTGGTAAGTGTTTTATGTTACCGTATTCTGGTGGTTAGAAAAATATATATTTCAATTTTAAATAATACGGCTGTTTAAAAATCCTACATAGGATGTTTAATAAAATAATACTGACTTATAATAGAACTACTGTAACATTGCGGATGGGATCTAGCCAATAACAGCCAAGGTTGGGTGTGAGGTTGCTTCGCCGTCACACTCCGTTCCATCGACTCCAGCTGACGTTTTGTCAGTCAGCCACTGATGGTGCACGTATGTAGATGATGATTTAAGGGGGTTTCTTTAAATCTTTACAATCAACTTGATAAATATATGTTTATGGCTTATAATTTTTTGTTGCAATACGAATATATAAATGGCATCTGGACACAATACATTAGACACTAATAATATTAACAGCATATTAATAGTGTTATGACTACTCATTGTTTGTTGATATTTTACATCTCTTTTGTTTTTCTGATGTGAATGTAAAGCTTATAAATAACTCTCCAAAATAAATGTAGGCCCTATAGGCCTATTCATAATTTTCTTGAACCGATAAAATGAATTTATATTTCTTTTATTTATATATTTTTGTTATGATAAATAAATCTTACGACGTTAAATGTAAAATTACTTCTACACAGCCATATTGCTTAGTTTTACATGATATAGAAACGATTGTTACAAAGAAACAAGACCAATAAGGTAGCTTTTGCAAAGACTATTAACACGTGATATTCGTAATGTTAGCATTAATATTTTGTATAATTATTTTATTTAGTTGAATAATTGTTTAAAAATGGTAAATTTTATTAATCTAATGTAATATTTGAAAAAAAAAACAAACTTAATCCAGAAATAAGTTGGGATTCCCTTAACCAACTGACATGAAACTTGCACTAAAAGCTTCGTTTCGGTTTGCTGTTTAATTCTTCAACTGATGGATTAACAGATTTCAAATATTTTGTACGACCATTCAAGAAGAATGAATCCAAAACTTTTAGTAACATGAACAGCCGGACCACAACGTGACAACGCAGGGTACGGTTGCCGAAAGTCAATTGGCTCTGTGCTGTGTTCTAGGCCACTATGCTCTGCCTTCATCTGCAGTCTTTTTTTAGTCGGAATATAATTTATTTTTTCCATTGTGTGACTTGTACTGTGTTTCCCTTGAAGTCATTATGTTAAAAATTTTTATACTTATTTAATTTTTTGTGTGTCATAGGTATGTTATTCTTACAAGTAAACACCATGAAGGTTATGCATTATGGCCTTCTAAATACTCATACAGTTGGAATTCAGTTGATGTAGGACCTAAGAGAGATTTAATTGGTAAGTAATTTAAGTGGAAGAACAAAATCTATTTACTTATTGATGAAATGCGTCATTAGTATTATTTATATAGAATTGTTTTAAAATGTTTTTATATTGTTATTAACCCACTAGGTCGGTCTAGTGGTATAATTATCGCCACAAGTCAGCTGTTCAACAGCTGATGTATGGAAAAGAAGATTCCATGGTTCAAATCCTAGTAACATTAGAGCTACTTTTATGTGGATTTGATTACTTAACAGTGGTTACCAGTGTACTTTGATGATTGCGGTTCAGTTAACCGTACTTTCTCAGGAATGGCTGACGTGAGTAAGTTCAAGACTACTACACCTCATTTACACGTCATACATCCTTGTCTCATTAAGTAATGGGGTTACTTATTGTTCTGAATTGAACAGATTGCAATGCACACACATTAGGGTTAACAAAATTTATTTTATTTTAAATATAGTATTATTAATTAAATGGTTTGGGATCTTCAGCGTCTTCACATCACTATCACATAATTATAACAATAGGGAGATCATGAGATGGCGTGTTTACTCATACGCAGGGAGCGGGAACTACACATCCCCTCCGTGATTTTATAACTTTACATTACCTTATTAATTTTATTTTTAAGTACTTTTGTATTAAACTGATTAAATAATAAAACAAACATACATATAAAGATTAAATAAGAATAATTCACAATAATAAAATTAATAAAATTAAGTGGAAGAGTGTTGGTGATTGCAATTATATTTTGATGAAGCTCTTGGCTGGGCATGTTCATGTCTATAGAGATAGAATTAGAGGGGAGCGGTAGAAGAGAAAGATATTGAAAGGATGATGTGTCAATATGTGTGCTTTGTGGAAAATGAAATGAGAAACTAATAGTAATAAACTATTATATATAAGTTTGTACCATTGTAAGGTACAATTGTACAAATAATGGAATTTATGGTAATTCCTAATTACTATAACTTCTATTTCTGAAGTAAAAACCCATTAGGTAATGCCTGGGAAAACCTCCATTGTTAAAATAAGTTACATTAAAATAGTAGTTAGACAATAAGTTGTAAATATAGCGAACTGTCAATCATCTGATACGGGGTTGTACTCTTTAGACGGGCATTTTTCCCCCTCTGTGTTTGTGAGCCTGTCTTTCACCTGCCAACTTACAGCCAGTCATTGGGGATGGTTCTCCTTCCTTTTGGCCCTCCAGGCTGGTTGAACGGGGTTGGTAGGAGAGGGAGGCTTGTCGACCAGAGGTTTCCCGATTTCGGATATAGGAGACCGAAATCAGTTCCCTTGGGACTTAAAGAGTGGAACAGTTAGTTAAGAAGGAGCAGTATTTAAAGAAGTGACTAGGAGAACTAGGAGTGACCAAGAGAAGAAGAAAGGGGAAACATATATATGTTTCCCCTTCTTCTTTTATTATCCTCGCCATCTCATGATCTCCCAACAGTAACTGTATATAATATTTTGGTCATGCTGATCTACTAGCTATATTTTTACTTTCTCTTGCCTATATGAATATATAGGAAGGAAAGTATTGTTTTCATGTCGATTTTTTGAAATTGAGTTTTCACCGGATCTATACGTTGTCAGACCCCCTGAACCCAAAAAACATGTTTTTAGCGATTGGTCTGTCTGTGTGTGTGTGTGCGCGCGCGCGTGCGTTTGTGCGTGCGTGTGTGTGTGTGTGTGTGTGTGTGAACAGAATATCTCAAGAATGGAACATCGTACGAACTTGAAACTTGAAACTTAAGTTACATGCCCCTACCGGACCCGACACGAACATTTTCATCAAAATCGGTCAACCGGAAGTAGTAGTTTATTCGTATAATTTTTTACTTTTTTGCAATTTTCTCATGAACTGGTCCTACGATTTTTTTCAAAATCGCCTGGTTTACTACATTTTTTATGCTCTACAAGATAGGGTAGGCGCCATGTTTGATGAAATTCTGCGTGAGGCCGTTTTTACGTAAAAACATTTTCTTTTTAAGATTGCAGCTTTAATATGCATTTTAGCGCAAAAATTTATATAATAAAAGTTGTAGAGAATGTAAAATTCTACAACTTTTATTTCAAACATTTTTTTGTATAACGCTTAGTTTAGTGGTAATTAGCAATTTTCTGTTTTTTTCTCACGAAAACGTGTGAAAAATTTATTTTTTTAAGATTTCGGCCTTTGAATGCATTTTACGACAAAAGTGTATCAAATAAAATTTATAGGAAATTAAGAGATCTACAACTTTTATTTTAAGCATTTTTTTTTGTACAGTGCCTAGTTTAGCGTAAATGAGCGATTTTCCGTATTTTTGAGCCAAACTGAGGTCGATTTTAATTTTGCGTATTTCACTAATGTTTTTTGAGGTTAGTTTTTTGTTCATTTCTAATGTTTTATTACTAATGTTAGGTTTATTGTTAATTATTTGAATTGGCAAGAGAAAGTTGTGTGAGTGTTTCACACCAGATTTTTATTATTCATTTTATAAATTGTATTCTCTTTTTTTCTTTTTGTTACATAATGTACTCCTCCAAAAGTCCAGCATTCTTCAATTGTATATTTGTTATAATGTTTTCTTCAATTATATATAATTGAAGGTAAATTCATTCGTAATTTATTATGAGTTGGTTAAGTTTTGTATTTGTATTAAAGTCGCGGCAGAAAAAAAGTTGGCTATATTTTAAAATAGGTTAGGGTAATTTAAGAATAAGTTTGTTATTAAATGATACATTAAATTGTTGTTGAATGCAAAGAAACGTAGCTTTATTTATTCAACTTTCTTATTCTCTACTGATAGAGCTGGCGCCCAATATTTTCTTGTTATTATTTGTTGTTATAAATCCGTACTAAAGTATTTGCCCACCGGTATAGTTGAAGGTGGTGCAGGTACTAGAGCAAGAGTTATCTGCCAGTGTTGTTATTGTTATTTAACCACGATTATTGCATGATTTACCTTCCATTCTCAACAAAAACCCTATCATTCGATGTATTATAGAGAAATGTTTTCAGTAATGTGTGATATTTTATGTGGTGTCAAAATAGCGCTGTTCACTGGCAACAGCAGCCGCAATGCTTGTCCTCGCCATCTCATGATCTCCCAACAGTAACTGTATATAATATTTTGGTCATGCTGATCTACTAGTTATATTTTATTATTCATTTTTACTTTTTCTTGCCTATACAGGTATGAATATATAGGAAGGAAAGTATTGTTTTCATGTTGATTTTTCGAAATCGAGTTTTCACCGGATCTACACGTTTTCAGACCCCCTGAACCCAAAAAACATGTTTTTAGCGATTGGTCTGTGTGTGTGTGCGCGCGTACGTGCGTGCGACAGTGTGTGTCTGTACAAAATATCTCAAGAACGGAACATCGTACGAACTTGAAACTTGAAACTTAAGTTACATACCACTACCGGACCCGACACAAACATTTTCATCAAAATCGGTCAACCAGAAGTAGTAGTTTATTCGTGTAATATTTCACTTTTTTGCGATTTTCTCAAAAAATGGTCCTACAATTTTTTTTAAAATCACCTGGTCTACTCAATTTTTTATTCTCTACAAGATAGGGTAGGCGGCATGTTTGCTGAAATTCTTGGTGAGGCTGTTTTTACGTAAAAAAGTGTTTTTTTAAGATTACGGCTTTAATATGTATTATAGCGCAAAAATTTATATAATAAAAAATGTAGAGAATTTAAACTTCTACAACTTTTATTTCAAACATTTTTTTGTATAACGCTTAGTTTAGCGGTAATTAACGATTTTCTGTGTTTTTTCTCACGAAAACGTGTGAAAAATCGATTTTTTAAGATATCGGCCTTAGTATGCATTTTATGACAAAATGTATATAATAAAATTTATAAGAAATTAAAAGATTACAACTTTTATTTAAAGCATTTTTCTCTACAGAGCCTAGTTTAGCGTGAAAGAGTGATTTTCCGTATTTTTAAGCTAAACTGAGGTTGACTTTCATTTTGCGTCTTTTACTCATGATTAAAATTAGGTTATGTTATTAAAGTTAGTTTTTTGTTTATTGCTAATGTTTTATTAATAATGTTAGGTTTATTGTTAATTATTTGCATTGGCAAGAGAAAGTTGTGTGATTGTTTCACACCAGATTTTTATTGTTCATTTTATAAATTGTATTCTCTTTTTTTCTTTTTGTTACATAATGTACTCCTCCAAGCACAGGCTTTTTTGGGGGAAATAATATTTTTATAAATAAAGAAAATAAAAATTAATAAAATACCCAAAGGGCTCATTTTCCTGCCACCCTTCCATCCAAATTCAAGGATGTGTTCCTGTCTTCTAACTTTAGGGCTTATTTATCCAGGACCAGGATTCTCCTCCTTCTAATCGAAATTGCCAGAAAGTTAGCCAGTTTCTGCCTCCAGCCCACATGACAGGCTATTTGAGTTCAGTGCAATGTTGCAGGTTTTTCTTAAACGTGCTGTAAACGGTTTGTAGTTCATTAGCACATTTGATCATTGGGAGGTCGAAACTCAGCAAGAGGCACGTTATTTTCATTGACAAACTATATAGGATTTTTTTTATTTATTTAAAATCTATAGAAGATGATACATCTTCAGTCATTTGTATAAAACTGATTTAAAATTAATTTCCTCTAATTTATCCTGTTTTAATCAGGAAATTAATTTTAAATCAGTTTTATACAAATGACTGAAGATTTATCATCTTCTATAGATTTTAAATAAATAAAAAAAATCTTTTAGTTTCAATTATGTTATTTATTCTGATGATGGTGGATCCACCGAAACACGTGTAAGTAAAGATAAAAGTTGATGCAGTTTAAAAAGAAGGTTAGTGAAATTTATTATATAAATTCATTATATAAAATTGAATTAATTTCAAAATGCAGGATGCATTATAAAGATTTATTTTTAAACTATATAGGAATCAGGAATAAGGATCTTGCACGTTGGTATTCCTTCAGACTTGTTCAGATTCCTCCATTCACCTGGTAATTTCTCTGTGGCCATTTTCAATGAAATCCCACATCTGGCTTCTGGAACTGGAACATGCTGGGGACACCATGTTCCATTTTTATGATCACCTTTACTCCAACTTTATTATTTTTCAGTTCCATGACTGTATTTTAAAATTATTCTTCATTTGGTGGGTTTCAAATTATGTTTCAAACCCACATTTCATTTTAGTACTTATCTTGGTAATTTCTAAGTTGTTTTGTTACACAGATTACTTATTTATTTATTTATAAAATTTTTGTGTTGTAGGTGAATTGGCTGCTGCGATACGTGATAAAACTAAATTACACTTTGGACTATACCACTCTCTGTTTGAATGGTTCCATCCATTGTACTTAAATGATAAAGATAACAATTTCACTACTCAGCAATTTGTAACTGATAAAATAATACCGGAATTGAAAGAATTAGTAAGTGTAAAAAATATTTTTGACTTCTGTTAACAGGAACTAAAATATTAGACCCAATTATTAGTTTGGTTTTTTGCCCTTGTAATTATCTATTTGTTGTTACTTAACAAATGAAGGTCGTGTAGTGTAAAATGACTATCACAGATTACACTAGACAATAGATATATAACTAGAAAAATAAATTAAACATAATTTTATGAAATACAAATGAAAATCATTAAATAAACAAAAGAACAACGAATAAATATAAATAAAGTTAGAAAATTTTAACTTTAATGTTTACTTAATATTTAAACTTAAAAAACTTATTTTTACACAAAATAAACTAAACTAATTGAACAATTTAAATATAAATTTTCCTTAGCTTTAAAGTATTTTAAATTGGTGAAGTGTTTATTGAATAAATGCAATTTGAAATTAAAGTTTTAATCTTGAAATTTATTTATTAAATTTTGAAACTCTTGAAATTTTTATTTCTCAGGGTATTTAAAGATGTTAAGAAAGAAATGTAATATAATATACTTTGTTTTGTAATAATCCTGCAGTTTGTTGAAGAACTCAGCTTGTCAATTAATCAAAATTAAGAAATTATGAATTTCTGTAATCATAAATTACTGTGCATATTGAAGTTGTGTTTTAAATAAATGGAAATACTCATTGACAGTTCTTTTCTTCAAGTTTTGTACTGTTTTAAAATGAGAAGTGAGGCGGTTTACTATTGCTTATCGTGCTGAGTGAAAAAGTGTGCTTATCAGCATGCCAGGCCCTCTGAAAACATCTATTTTTCAACCTGCAAAGGACACCTCCACTTTATTCACCACAGGATCTGACTGTATATTAAATTCATTACTCTCAGAGGAGATAACTCTAACTAGTGTCTTTCACACCTCTACCTCTTCTGTTCTTAAGTGCGTAAGTCATTTAAGAACTACAACCAAATAATCTTGTTATAATTTTCAGGTTTATCAATATAGACCTGATATTATTTGGTCAGATGGTGAGTGGGAGGCGCCAGATAGTTACTGGAAATCAAAGGAATTTCTAGCATGGTTGTACAATGAAAGTCCTGTTAAAAAAACAGTGGTTGTGAATGATCGTTGGGGTTCAAATACTTTATGTAAACATGGTGGATTTATGACGTGTTCTGATCGTTACAATCCAGGTATGTTCGTTATTTTTTATGTTGGATCAGTTTAATTTACAATATATATTATACAAGCCATTAAATGACATTTGCCTGAATGCTTTACTGTTTGCGAATGATTTGTGGATTGTGCAAAAGAGCGAGGATGAGCTTTAGAGATCGGTGAAGGTAAAAAATGCATTATGCAAAAAATATAATTTCAATGTTTCCGTAAAAAAGTCAAAGGTTAATGGCATTTACAGGTAAATATCCTACCAGGTTTAAAACTGTGGTAGATGATGTAGTGCTGGAACAAGTATCACAATGCAATTATTTAGATTGTGACATCGGGGTTGATCAAGATTTGGATATAGATAAGAAAGTTGGCAAATTCCAAACGGCAATATTAGCTAAACCGTTGGTAGGTAAACTAAACACAAAACTCAGATAAAATTTTACGAGGTGATTGCTACCTCAGTCCTATTCTATGGAAGTGAGTCTTGGATTAGTACCAGACTACAGGAGAGTAGAGGCAGCAGAAGTATTCCTGCAAAGAACAAAGGGTTACAGTCATAGAGACCAACTAAAATGAAGACAAAAATGGAACTGGATATTTACAACCTGAATGGGAAATTGTAGATTATAGAAATCGATAAAGTGAGGACTTAGAGAGAATGCCTGAGGGAAGATGCACCTCAATGTTTTCTAATATAGTGGGGCGGAAAGATGTTGAGAGGCAACGCAAAAGATGGCAACAATTTAATAGTTTGTCGCAGTTGTGAGTTGGAAGCCTAATCCTTGATTGTGAGAAGAAGAAGAAGAAGAAGAGCCATTAAAGTATAGTCGTACTTCAAAGCTGTTTTAGGTTGACTATTGATGTCCTTTTTAAGATATTTACCAGAGCTTTGTTGACACTTAATCTAATCTAACATATAAAGAACATTAATTTCTGCCGGCCGCATTGGCGCAGTTGGTAACGTGCTCGCCTCTCATCATGCGGTCCTGGGTTCGAATCCCACTCAGGCATGGCATATTTTCATACGTTACAAAAAATTATTTCATCCTCATTACACACAGTTACACCCCAACGTCGTCGCTAATGACCTTGTAGTTGATGCGACGTTAAAAAAAAAAAAAAAACATTAATTTCTGACAAATACTGAAATCTCCCGAACGATGAATCTCCTCTTAGCAGCTTGAATTTGGCTTCCGACTTTGTTATTCATGACAGAACAGAGAAAGTTCATGGATTTATGTTATAAGATTGTATTTTGATGTTTATTCTAGAACCTCTAGAGGTTCAAACCAGCCTTTTGGCTGATGACCTAAACAACAGCAAATTTATATAGGGCAAGAGAAAGTAAAAGTAAAAAGACCATCATAAAGTTTTACTCATAGGTACAAAGAAAGTAATTTGAAAAAAGCATGCAGACATTTTGAAGACGGACATGGCACTTGGTGTGCAATTGTCGAAATTTCAGTGGGATTGTAAGGGTTAAGTAACAGAACTACTTGTAGTTACATTACTGAAATTTCAAATATTTTTTATTTTCAGGAGTATTACAGAAGAAAAAATGGGAAAATGCATTTACAATTGATTCTAGATCATGGGGTTTCAGAAGAAATGCAGATATAAAAGATTTTTTAACTTCTGCAGAAATGATAGCACTTCTAGCACAGGCTGTTAGCTGTAATGGTAAGTATTATTTAGTATTAACTTTTGTTTACTCACACTCTGTCTGTAGTGTGGAGTGAGTGGGTATCATGATGCCAGGATTTTAATTGATCCTCTATGTTTCTATGTGTTGAGTCATGTTTTCCGGGGTTGTTACATTTAGTTTGATTATTTCCGGTATTTTCTATCCTGTTAAATTCATCTTGTTGTTCGTATTTTGCTGTCCCATTGTGATGTCATACATGTTTCATCATCCCTGTACATCTTTCCAGCTTCCTTTCCCTACTACTAAGTTTCCCGCGTCTTGTGGCTTCAGCATCCTTTGTTCTGTTCCTCTGTCTTTCAGTATGTGTTGTGACTTATAAGTGTTTGGATGGTTACTCTCTCGCTCTCCAATAGCCGTTATTGGAGATTGCTTAATGTTGCATACTGTGTCTATATATACTGCAATTAAGTCAATTATACTGTACTGTTTCATAAGTGTTCTGTTTGCTAACGAGCTTAAGTATTTAGCAGGCATCGCCTTTGTTAAATGTGTTAAAACTACAAGACTTGTTTCTACCGTTAATGTTATGTTTTTGTGCTACGGTAAGTAGCCATCTCAAATTACACTACTTTAAGTTATTACGTACATTGATTCCTTCTTCCAATTCGTTTTACCTCAATTAGTTATTTTCCTGGATTTTCCGTGCATTTCTAACGTCTTAACCGTTATAATTCTCTTGATATTGGGTGGAGTTCATAAACAAACACCCTGGTTCTCCGGAAAATTTACCGCATTAAATGGATTGTTAATTAATTATATCAATTTTCAAGTCCAACGGCTTGTAGGACTTAACACTGTTTCATCGCCCCTTTAAACAAAAAAAAGTGGTTTATTTTAAAATTTTGTCATAATTCTTTTTAGAGCAAAATTTACTAAAATTTATTTATTGGGCTGACATTTTGATAACTTAAGATTTTCTCTACCAATATTTACTAAATCGCCTACTTCTTTATTTTCATTGAAATTCATGATGAAATAATATTAATTAAAACTTAACCTATAAAACACAAACACTCACGACTTGAGTTACTACAAAATCAGTTTAGTTCCATAAACATCAATAAAACAACGAATTACGCAATAACTAATTACTAATAAACAAACGAACACGAGTAAATGCGAACGACCTTTGCAAAGCAGATGACAACAAGTCCAACTGACTTCCATGAGAATTATGCATAAATCTCATTGAATAATACATCAACAATAACTTTTAAAAAACAAAAATATTTTTATTTTATAAAGCTGAATTTTCTGATTTAAAATATTTATTACTTGCCGTGGTTATGCAATACAGTTTTTACGTCATAATTTCAAAACTAATGGATTGTTGATCGATACGATTTATCAATGCTGCCGGTACAGAAAACGATCCACGCGTCGAAAAATCGATGCCTGCCGGTTGTAGGGTTAACAAACTGCATAAAATAAAGTTATATGAACTGAGCTAATTGTGTTTACTACTAACCAGTTAGATAAAGATTTAAGGATAAACAAAATTGTTGCTACTTAACTTAGTGTATGATTTGTATTCAACTTGAATAAGCAATAAACTGTTGGCTTGGTTTGTTTATTCTTTTAATTTCAACAAGTTGTACACTACTAACAACGAAATATAGAACCATACTTGTATCTTTGTTAATATTCATTGTGAACTTATTATGTCATCTACCAACCAACATTCAAAGACAGAGGAAGTGGAGCAGTTATTCTGTTTAAAGCAATTCTATAAATGTGCAAAATGTTTTCAGTTTTCATTTACCGCAACTGTTACTTCGACAGCGTCAGTGACAGAAATGCCACAGAAGGCATCCCCACCTTTACAAACTGTCTACTGTAAATCCAGTTTACTCAAAAACGGCTCTTACAGTTTTGATTAAAATTCCTTTAGTTGGTACATTTGGTGGGTTTTTTGCTGATAAAAATACTTTTAAACTTAGTGAGGAAGGCTATTGTAAACCACCTCACATCTCGTTTTACCCAGTAAAACTTCTAGAGGTTCTAACCAGCATTTTGGCTGATGATCTAAACAATAATTTGAATGTGTAACAAATATTGTGGGTGAAAATTTTGGTTTTCATATTTCTTTGAAAAAGTACTATTTTATGGTACAAAAATAGTTATTAATCTAGAAATTTATTTTCCAGTTCACACCTATATTAACCTTGTCATTATTCGCTATGTTTAACAGTACAAGTAATTTTTTGTAAATCTTTGTAAAGTACAAACGGAATAAAAAGAAAAAACTGCTGATAAGATCTTTTCATTATAATTTTTCTGTAATTTAATGGTATTTCCATTTAATTATTCATTGCTTTAGGCATAATGTAGTTAAACATTTATCAACAGCTATTAAATATAACTGGGAAATTTTAAATTCATACAAGTAGTTAACTATATAACTACAGCTGTGTTGTAACTTAAATAAAGAGGCGAATAAAATAAGAAAAGAAAAATAAGAAATAAGAAAAATATTATGTGGTTTTTCAGCGTTTAAAATCATAATAAAATTACCATAATTCACTAAAGTCATAAACTTGCAAATTTTTACTTTCCCTTCCCCAATATGAATATATAGGGAAGGAAAGTATTGTTTTCGTGTCTATTTTTTACTGGACACACACATTTTCAGGCCGCTTTTCTTAGGTCATCAGCCAAAAGGCTGGTTTGAACCTCTAGAGGCTTTACTAAGTAAAACAAGGAGTACGAGGTATACAATAAAATTGCCTTCTTCACTGAGTTGAAAAGTATGCTTATTAGCATGCCAGGCCCTACGTAAAGCATCTATTTTCCACCCTCCAAATGACACCTTCACTTCATTCACCACAGGGTCTGGCTATATAATGAAATTCATTACTCTCAGAGTAAATGACTCTGAGTAGTGTCTTTTACACCTCAACTTCTTCTGTTCTTAAATGCAACAGTCGAATGATTGTCTGATCATGAGATTAGAAACAAGAACTATTTTTTGTAGCCCTGGAGCTAGCAGATCGAGTACAAATAATTTAACACACCACCTGCCTGTCATGAACAACAGGCAGGTTTTTGGGTTCAGGTCCGCTGAACACAAAAATCGTGTTTTTAGTGATGTGTGTGTATGTGAACAAAATATCTCAAGAACAGAGTAACGTACAAAGCTGAAACTTGGAACATAAGTTTGGTACTACTAGAGGACCCGACATTTTCATTAAAATAAAACCAGAAGTAGTAGTTTATTTGGGAATTTTTTACTCTAGCAATTTTCTCTAAAATGGCTCCTACGATTTTTTTAAAATCATCTTATTTACTACATATTTTGTGCTCTAAAGATAGGATAAGAAAGGACAAGATAGGATAAATTCTTGGGGAGGCTGTGCTCTGGTAGAAAAATATGTTTTTATTTAAGATTGCAGCGTTAATATCTACTTTAGTGCAAAAGTGTATGTAATCAAAGTTGTAGGTTTTCTACAACTTTTATTTCAAACTTTTTTTGTACAATGCTTAGTTTAGCAGCAGTTAGTGATTTTCTGTTGTTTTTTCATGAAAATCTTTAAAAAATGGGATTTTTGTGGACTTAGTATGCATTTTGCAACAAAAGTGTATATTATAATCTAAGTTCTAGGAAATTAAAGAACCTACAACTTTCCTTTTAAGCATTTTTCTCAACAAAGCTTAGTTTAGTGGGTGCGCGCGCATGTGTTTGTAGGAACAGAATATCCCAAGAACGGAACTTCGTACAAAGTTGAAACTTGAGTTACTTACCACCAGAGGACCCGACATGAACATTTTCATAAAAATCAGTGAACTGGAAGCAGTAGTTTATTCGTGTAATTTTTCACTTTCGTGCGTTTTTCTCAAAAATGGCTCCTACGATTTTTTAAAAAATTGTCTCATTTACTAATTTTTTTATGCTCTATTAGATAGGGTAGGCACCATGTCTGCTGAAATTCTTGGGGAGGCTGTTTTCTTGTAAAAAAAATTGTTTTTTTAAGATTGCGGCTTTAATATGCATTTTAGCGCAAAAATGTATTTAATAAAAAATGTAGAGAATTTAATAATCTACAACTTTTATTTATTCAGAGTTGTTCCTAGTATCTATATATTTGTTTTCCAGGTAACATTGCCATGAACATTGGTCCTGCCAAAGATGGTATGATCTCTCCAATTTACCAGGAAAGACTTCTTGATATGGGAAAATGGTTGAAAGTCAATGGACCTGCCATTTATGGATCTCGCCCTTGGATAGTTTGTCAGAACGATACGCAAACGCCTGCTGTTTGGTATTTTATTCTTTTGATTTTATTTGTGCTCGTTTTAAGAAATTCCCGTCACAGTTAGTCTGCTACTGAGGGGGATAATTAGAGTAAGCTGCCTTGGAAGCTGTTTTAGGGGGTGCCCGATCTTAAAAGTACAAAAAATGTATTAAAATTATCATTGTAATTAATTGTCATTTACGATACTGTGTGTTTGCTATTTTTTTGTTTAGCAACCTAAGGCAGGAGTTACTTATTTGCTCCAGGATATTTGCTCTTAACAGGGTGACTGCCGTGAGATGCACATGCGATCCTCAGATGTTCGCACGGTTACTATGCTAGACTAATGGTAGCGGTCACGCGCAGCTGCTGTGAGATATAATATGAGTGATGATGTTGTCTGGTCTCTAACAACTCGGCCGGTGCATAGTGGTGGTAGGATTATCGCATTGTTTTTATAAACTTAGCTGTTCAGGTATGTTTACACGGAAAATCGATTTTAATTTTGATAATTCTTTTTTTACGGCTTGAAGTTTTTCTCTAAATAAGTTATTTTCTTCTTTTAATTTGGCGTTTTCACGTTTTAAGAGATCTGTTTCCTCTGACTGCGCAACATTCGAATTTGGCGGTTCTAAATTAAAACAATGCCTTCCTCTATGGTTCTACCTTCCTCTACGGTTATCTCTTCATTTTGTGAACTGCCTGTGTTGTGATTGGATGATGAGTTTAAAATCATAAACTTTCTTACAAGTGTATCGTTTCTCTGCTTGATTTTTACATTATCTACAAGTTTACAGGATGTAGAACGGCACTACAAATTGTCAAATTTAAATGTGAGACTGAATTCGTCTTTAGAACCCGTTTTAATGGAAGATATAGCCACTCGGACTTTAAATTGCGTATATAATCCAATTCATCGAAATGTACTGAATACACGCGACCACTATCAGAAGAAAATGAATCGGCCCGCTTTCAAGTATTTATCCACTTCAATCTAGTTTCACTAGTCTTTGGAAAACGGTGAAACTTATGCCCGACTTCTTTTGGTGTCTATCATGATTAGAACACCTTTTTTGAGCACAAAACACCATTATTAAAGACCAGTAAAGTATTACAGACCGTATTAAGACTAGTAAACTTCATAGACCGACACCATATACAAGGTCTGTTCAAAAAATAACCGAACTTTATGAATTACGAGCTAATGAGGATATTTAGCGACGTGCGGTTGGTGGCACACTGTTCTACGTCATTCCTTTTGTGAACACATTTTCTTGGATTGTTGATATCTCATTTAATTTTCGTGGTGTTCTGTTTTTAGTACGACGTGTTTAAGTGCTAGTGACGATTTTTGTATTGTGCGAAATTCGGGAGCAAAGGTGCAACGTGAAATTTCGCGTGAAGCAGGGGAAAACTTTCACAGAAACATTTCAACTTTTGAAACAAGCTTAAGGAGATGATTCTCTGAGTTGTACGCATTGTTGTAAATAGTTTTCTCAATTTGAAAGTGGTTGCCAGTCAATGATGACCCACGACCTGGAACGCCTTTGACTTCAACTGATGGCACCCTCGTTAGAAAAACCCATAATCTGGTGCGTGTAAATCACCGATTGGCTGTCAGAGAACTTTCAGAAGAGGTTGGCATCTCAATTGGATCGTACCATGAAATTTTGACTGAAAAATTGAACTTGCATCGAGTTGCAGCAAAGTTTGTTCCCCGTTTGATGACCGAACAGCAAAAAGAACATCCTGTGGACGTTTGTCGGACTTCTTGAACAACCCAATGATGATACAACATTCAGGTAAAGGATCATAACAGGAGACGAAAACTGGGTTTACGGCTACAGCATTGAGACAAAAGTGCAGTGTTCACAACGGGTTGACAAAAATTTCCCATTACAAAAATCGTCACTAGCACTTAAACATGTCGTACTAAAAACACAACACAACGAAAAGTAAATGAGATATCAACAACCCAAAAATATATGTTTAATAAAGAAAGATGTAGAGTAGTGTGCTACCAACCGCACGTCGCTAAGTATGCCTGTTTGCGCGTAATTCAAAAAGTTCGATTATTTTTTGAACAGACCTCGTACATCGTACATTGGCTGTTGCTGGTGACCAGATGACGTCAGGGGCGGGGCTTGTCACTGCGCATATTGTTGATGATCCCTACCGTCTAGTAAAGTAACTGTGGGTGTTCTTCAATACTGGCCATGAAGATTGCTAGCGATTCTCACAGGTTTGTCTGCACAGGCCATGAGAATGTATGCTGGTTCCTCAGACGCTGTTGTGATTCTTTTATCATAATTTTTGTAGGACTACTAAGAATACATTGAATTTTTTTCAAGCCTATTAGGACTAGTGTAAAATACATCTGTATGCAGGTGCCATCTGTGCTCAGCAAAATTATTTATTACTACACAGAATCTAAATCTACTGATACTTTGGGTACATTGATTTGTATAATTATTGTAATGTTGTTTTTATCTTCATTAGTCATTATATGTGTTAATTAATGTTTGTAATAATATTGTAAATTATTTATAATACTATTTAATTGTTCATATTCGTGTTTATTTTTTAACTACTATTATACGTGAGGATCAGATGCGATACATGCGGCCTGTTTTGAGAATATTTTTTTGGTAGGCCGTGAGGATTACTGGTGTTCCTCACCATTTTTTTTATTTATCTGACATTGCATAATTTTTTTACTATTATATACCCAATATATGATATGTTATTGATCATATTTTCCAATTTTTTTGTGCGGCCCCTGGTGAAAGTTGACTAATTATGATGTGGCCTGTGCAGTAGGTTACCTTATACATTGCGGGAGTCATCCTGTCAAAGGAGTCACCCTAAGTTGTGTCTGCCCCATCATCATCATCTTCTTTATCATTCTTCCAAGTTTCTGTGGGTTCAGCCATACAACGTTATGCTATCTTTTTTTAATTGCTCTCTTTAGGCAGCCTACCATCTTCCATCGTACTGACATGACTAAACCATCGTAACTTTCTCTGCCCAACTCTTCTTGACAGGCTGTCCATCCCCAATTGTTCCCTAGTTACAAAATTCTTATTCTGTCTCGTCTTGTCTTTCCTAGCATACTCTTTTTGAGGTTCATTGGTGACAATTTTTAAAATGATCATCTATCCTATTTTATGTAGTAAATTATACTAACCTTCTTTTTAAACTGCGTCAACTTTCATTTTTACTTACACGTGTTTCGGTGGATCCACCATCATCAGAGTAAAAAACATATAATTGAAACTAAAAACTTTATTTATTAAAAATCTATAGAAGATGTATCATCTTCTAAAAACATATACAGTAAAATCTCTCTATAGCGGAATTGAAGGGACCATGAGATACCGCCGCTATAAAGAGAGTTCCGTTATAGAGAGAGCGAGTAATTAACAGTGGGAGGGAAGTTGGAGTACTAATTTTTCTGTACAAAATAACTTATATTATCTGCACAAAAAGTTAGTGGGCCTGGATTGAGTTAGAAGTTCTGGTTTTGACCGCAAGTAGCCCAAAACCGGAAGTCAAAAAATATAAGTCAGAAACTACAAGAGATAGCAACAAACAGTTTTTGTATTAATAATCTACACAAAAAGTTAGTGGTCATTGGGAAGGAAGTTCCAATAATGACCAGAAGTGCCCCAAAATCAGAAGTCAAGAAATCAAAGTTTGAATTTGGTAACAAAAATAAAGTTATTAGATTCCTCTTAAAGAGTAGATACAGAAATCATTAGGGTTTGAAGTTCCGGTTTCGATTGGAAGTCAAGAAATCAAAGTCTGAATTTTTTTTTCTTTTGGTTTAACGTCCGACTCTTCTGCAATTACTGCTAATGCAGACGGTGAAGGATGAAATGATTTTTTTGTAACGTATGAAAATATGCCATGCCTGAATAGGATTCGAACCCAAGACCGCATGATGAGAGGCGAGCATGTTACCAACTATGTCAATGCGGTTGGCTAAAGTCTGAATTGGGAAACAAAAATAGTGTCATTCGATTCCTCTTAAAGAGTTGATACAGAAATCTTAAATCATTTTTGCCATAAGCCAAAGGTTAGCATTTTTTAGAATTGCCACTAGCCATGAGACTCGTCTCATGAAAGGGATTTTTTTTGCTGCCTTCATTCTACTTTCTGCCTCCGTATTGGCAAAAAATATGCATTATATATAATTCTCTTAGAATACAGTTTTTCTGCAAGCTATTAAAGTATATTGTTATTTTTGTTTTTAGGTACACCACAAAAAAGACGCTCTGAACGTAAAGTTGATTTGTACGCGATAGTTTTAAACTGGCCAACGAAGGAAAAACTTCTTCTAGGGTGTCCTCAGATGACAGAAGCAAGCAAGGTTACTATGCTTGGAGTTCATCAAGAGTTAAAAGTAACTATTTTATTTTATAATTTGCTTTTATAATATTATCTTACATTTCCACATAAATAGTATTAGAAACTTTAATTAATTTTAAAATTAATCACATTAACTAAACAAACAACCGGTGCCGTCGTTGTTTTTAAAATGCAACTATCCTGCAAAATTCTACTGTTTGCTATCTTGGACTTCATTTCGACCAACCTTTGACCTGGAAATACTACATTAAGACAAAACGGCTTAAACTAAACTTACATTTAAAAAAACTCTACAGGTTTGTTCACTCTAAATCACCCCTAAGTCTCAAACATAAATTATTATGCTATAATACCCTCTTCAAACCTATTTGGATGTACGGTATTTATATTTTGGTTGCGCAAAACAGAGTATTTAAAAAACTTTTCAAGCATTCCAGTCTTAATTTCTTTGTATAATTACCGGTTCACCCTACTACGTCTCAAATTACGCAAAATACACACTACTACACACCGATTTGTTAAAAACACCATTCATTTGCGACATCATCAAAAATAGTTATTCTCTAAATTCTATTCAAAACTACATACAAAATCCAATTATCAGTGATATGGGAAATCCATCAAGCTTCATTAGGATTAAAGAGGAGATGGGATCGAGACTTTCATGTAATTTTTTTTCTTAAATATGCTTTCTTGCTATTGGTAATTACTGTTCTTTGAAAATATGAATTTTTATTGTTTTACTTTTCATACTTTTGTGATTCCAAATTTAATAGTGCTGAATTTTGTATTTTATATTCATGCCTGTTCTTGTTAATTTGAATGTATTACCAATGTTATCTCATCTTTTAGTTGTTCTCAATTGTACAATTAAAAATATTCAAAAAGTTCATTCGGATTGTGCTTGAACTTAGCTAAACATTGCTTCAGAGTAGTCATGGAATTTCATTTTTGGTCAAGCGTTAGTAAGTGTGGCACCAATCTTGCCGATAGCTTTCTCATGCCTAATTTTTTGTGAAGGATATTTTGTAAATGTTGCACAACCTAAAATCTTGACAGGTGGGCAAATACATTAATACATATTTAAAGAAGATAATAAAAATATTGGGCACCAGCTCTAGCAGTAGAGCATGATAAAATAAATAAAACTATGCTTCTTCGCATTAAACTAAAACATTTCAATGTAATCAATTGTTAACAAAATTATTTCTTAAATTACCCTGACATATTTTAAATATAGCCAACATTAACTTCAATTAAAAACAAAACTTAAAAACCCCTAATTTATTCGGAATTAAATGTTCTAAATACCTCTTAACTTAATATCTTTTGGGTTTTACCTTATTTCTAGAAGTTACTGTAATTAGGATTTACCATAACTTCCATTGTTTGTACTTTATAACGGTACAACATTCAATTGAGATGTTTACAGTGTTACCAATCTCTAGTCTACAAGAGACAGCAACAAACGATTTTTTGATATTTAATCTACACAAAAAAATTGTTGTTTAGGTCAACAGCTGAAAGGCTGGTTTGAACCTCTAGAGGTTTTACTAAGTAAAACGAGGAGTGAGGTTGTTTACCTGTGCCTTCCTCACTGAGTGGAAAAGTACGCTTACAGCATGCCGAGCCCTCTGAAAAGCACATATTTTCCACTCTGTAAATGACAACTTCACTTCATTCACCACAGGGTCTGGCTGTATAGTGAAATTCATTACTTTCAGAGAAGATAACTCTGACTAGTGTCTTTTACACCTCTACCTTTTCTGTTCTTAAACAATTCAGTCATTTAATTGGCTGACCATGTGATAAGAAACAGAACTGTTTATTTTAGCCCTGCAATGAACAGATTGAGTGTAAATAATTTGACACTCCACCTGTCTGTTATGGGCAGACAAAAAAAATAGTTGACCAAAATTGGGTTTGAAGTTCCGGTTTTGAGTGCAAGTGGCCCAAAACCAGAAGGCAAGAAATCAATGTCACAATTTGGAAACAAAAATAGTGTCCTCTTAAATGGAGTGTGAAATGAAAAAATTAAAAAATTATCGATTTTGTTTTTTCATTAAAAATTTAGTTTGAAAAGTGCACTTTAGAATGGCGTTAGAATCATGTTGCTATGCCAACTAGAAAATATTTTATTAATTTTTTGTGATTGTATGTTTAAGCTGATTTTCTATCTATCACAAAATTTTACAAAATAATTTTCCCTTTCTATTAATATTTTACTGTAATTTATTATACTATTTTTTCACATTGCCGTCTCTCTTTTATTTATTCATAGGTTGGCAGTATAAACTAAAAGTTTATAACCTGCACTATTTTTACCTTCTCTTGCCCATATGAATATATAGGAAGGAAAGTATTGTTTTCATGTCGATTTTTAGAAATCGAGTTTTCACCGGATCTATACGATTTCAGACCCCCTGAACTCAAAAACATGTTTTTAGCGATTGGTCTGTGTGTGTGTGTGTATACAAAATATCTCAAGAACGGAACATCGTACGAACTTGAAACTTGAAACTTAAGTTACATACCACTACCGGACCCGACACGAACATTTTCATCAAAATCGGTTAACCGGAAGTAGTAGTTTATTCATGTAATTTTTCACTTTTTTGTGATTTTCTCAAAAACTGGTCCTACGATTTTTTTTAAAATCGCCTGGTTTATTCAAGTTTTTATTCTCTACAAGATAGGGTAGGGGCCATGTTTGCTGAAATTCTTGGTGAGGCTGTTTTCACGTAAAAACGTTGTTTTTTTAAGATTACGGCTTTAATATGCATTTTAGCGCAAAAATTTATATAACAAAAGTTGTAGAGAATTTGAAATTCTACAACTTTTATTTAAAACATTTTTTTGTACGAGGGTAGGCTGATAAGTAATGCACACATGCTTGTAGAAGACGAACAAAAAGAAATAGCAAGATGGGGTAAATAACAAATTAAAGTACAAATCTTAACCTACCAAATTATCTATTTATTTTTCAATATAGTCACCGTTAAGCATTACACATTTCTCCCAACGTTTAACAAGTTTTTTCATTCCGTCACTGAAAAATTCTTCCGACTTTCCTCGAACCCAGGACGCAATAGCTGCCTTCACCTCATTGTCCGAGCTGTAATGATTACCCTTAAGGTCTCTCTTCAGTAGAGGAAAAAAATAAAAATCGCAAGGCGCAAGGTCGGGAGAATACGGAGGGTGTAAAATTGGTTGAAACTTCAGGTTTCTCAGAGCCTCTCCAGTTGCACGCGAAGTGTGTGGACGAGCATTGTCGTGTTGCAAAATTATTGGCGCCAGGTTGCCTCTAACACGACAAACTCGACGTCGGAGGTGTTTCAGAGTCTGTATATACTGAGCAGAATTTACCGTTGCCCCTCGTTCCAGATAATCAGTCACATAAACTCGGCGAGCATCCCAAAACACAGTCAAAAGAATTTTTTTTGCGGACGGTTGTGTTTTGAACTTTTTCACAACAGGAGAATGTGGATGACGATATTCAGCGCTCTGCCTTTTTTCTTCGGGATCGTAATGATGAACCCATGACTCGTCCCCCGTCACAATATTCAAAAGAAAGTCGTCTCCTTCGTCACGGTAGCGCTTCAAAAGTTGTTCAATTCGCGTTGTTTAATTCTCGTTGACATAGCACCAGAACACGACGCCATACTTCCACTACTCAAAACAAACTGAATGAAAGCAACGCCTTCAAACTGCGCAGACTTGTAGAGGAGAAATAGTACTTCCACATGCCACCAGGCGCGCTACTGAAGTTTATTTAGTTGTCTTCTACAAGCATGTGTGCATTACTTATCAGCCTACCCTCGTATAATGCTTAGTTTAGCAGTAATTAGCGATTTTCTGATTTTTTCTCACGAAAACGTGTGAAAAATCGATTTTTTTAAGATTTCGGCTTTAGTACGCATTTTACGACAAAAGTGTGTATAATAGAATTTATAGGAAATTAAAAGATCTACAACTTTTATTTAAAGCATTTTTCTCTACAGAGTCTAGTTTAGCGTGAAAGTGTGATTTTCCGTTTTTTTAAGCCAAACTGAGTATGGTTTCCATTTGCGTCATTAACTCGTGATTAAAATAAGGTTATGTTTTTGAGGTTAGTGTTTTGTTTATTTCTAATGTTTTATTACTAATGTTAGGTTTATTGTTAATTATTTGCATTGGCAAGAGAAAGTTGTGTGAGTGTTTCACACCAGATTTTTTGTTTGTTCTGTCTTTGTTTACACTCGTGTTTTTGTTTCTCAAACTTTAAACATGAATATCTGAAAACGTCATTTTTAGAACTTTATGTACCTTTTTCTCAGCTTCCACAAAAGGTACAAGGCTGAAATTTTTATGGAGTATGTTAATTGGTTTTGCCATTTTTAAAAATATTGAAAATTGTGGGAGAAAAAATTTTTTCGGTGATTTTTCGATGAAAAAAATCATCTCTTTTTAAAAAAATTGTAAAAATTAAAATTCTTACCATAATTAAATGCTACATATTCTAATTATGTACCAAAGAGTGGCCTTTCATACAAAAAAAGAATTGTAGCTCTAACTATAGTGGTTACTGAGAAAAAGGTACGAACATTAACATTGCTTAGGATAGGGATTCACACTCCTCTTGAAGAGTAGATACAGAAATCATTGGGTTTGAAGTTCCGGTAGAAACCGGAAGTGAAGAAATCGAAGTCAAAATTTACTAAAATTTAACAAAAATAATGTCACGTTCGATTCCTTGTAAAGAATAAATATAGAAATCACTAATAATTTTTGCTATAATATGGCAAAAACTATATTTTCTAGTAACTTTGAAATATTATGTCAAAGGCCTTTTAAAAATTACCGCCAGCCATGAGATTGTTGTCTCATGAAAGGGATTTTTACCTTTATACCGTTTTACCATGATATGCTTGAATATAATACAAATTTAAGGTTATGTTGTGATATTTCTTGAAATAAAAATTACTTTTATGTTGCAGTGGACCAATGACAGCAATAACACCGTTCTGATTGAGTTCCCTAGTCGATCAGTTGTTCGAACTGATTGGGCTTGGGTGTTGAAGATAACAGGTGTTTTGAATATAATGAGATTAGAGCAGAATAATTAGTAATGTAGTTTTTAATTTGTACTCAGTACAGTAGAACCCCATCTATTCCATCACCTGCAGTACTGGACAAATGATCAGAGTGCAAAAAATAATAACGTCAGAAAAAACTTTTATTCATGTAAAAAAGTAATAAAGAAACTACTTTTAAATTTTGCTAACATTTCTATTATCATGTTGATACACCTTAAAATTAAATTAACCGGAGTTCATATCTCTATCTTAACTGTGTAACATGTTTACCGTTTGCTCAGGAATCGTAACAGATAAGATGCATGTTGTTTTCTTTTTTAATTAAAGTTCACAGTTTGTTACTTATTTGAAATGCAGGAATTTTAATTTTCTCGCAATAAATTTTATTGTTGGTACCACTGAAGTTTAGATCGGAATGTAATGATTTTAGACAGAATTATCTTTTCTTTTAAATATTTAAAAACCGTGTATATTAAAAATGTAAAACTAGTTTACAAATCTCTGTCATTCTTGAACAGTAAGAAACCAGTATAAAAATTCAGAAAAATCCATTTTAAGAAAACAACAAAAATAATCCGTTGAACTTGGAATATGTCATATTATTGTGTCTAATAATGACCAGGATTATAAAATGGGTTTTCTGGGTCTTCCATTTGTTCAGAATAATCTTCTGCAAGATTGCTTTTTTCTGTAGACCATTTTTTTATAATTGGATACAGCTGAAACATCCTTGTTAATTCAATCAAAGTCAAGTCTCTTTGGTGTTTTTATTGTATGAAGCTCAGAATTTAAATTTTTAGATAGATTGAAAAAACATTAATAGAAATGTTTCTATTCATTGTAAATACAAAGTCATTTTTAAAGCATGAATTAATTTCAAACAATGTAAGAATAAAAATTTAAAAAAACCCTAACAAAAAAAACCTTTAAAAAGTAAAATAATAATACGTATTGGCCCTTTGGTTTAATATAAGTAGTAGTATTTTGATCCAAGTGTCATCACGTCGGGGTCATTACTGCTAAGTAATACAACTAAGTTCTATCCTGTTACTTGCAGTCCCTCGAGTGATAATACTTCGATCAAAATATTACTACTTATATTAAACCTACAGGGCCAATATATTGTTACAACTTGTTATAGTAAAGTAAAATTGTAAACTTTAATTGAATTAATTCACATTTATTTATTCAACAAAATTATTTGATAAAAAAACCTAACCAATAAAAAAAAGTAACAATAAAATAAAATAAACAATTTCCCTTACCAAATTAATCATTAAATACAGTGTCTTATGACAAAATAACAAACTTCACCGTAACAAAGAATCCCGTACAATTTTGACCACTAACACATCAGCCATTAAAACCGTGGCGACGCTCCAACAATCAAATGCTTCGTTTTAATATTTAATCGGTCAGCTGTTTATAAACAGCTGATTTTATGTTCCACCAAATGTATCGTTTTTATAATTAATCAGTCAGCTGTTTATGAACAGCTGATTTCATTTTCTGCTGCTTCATTATAGCAATATATTAGTGTTTTACTTTTTAAAGGTGTTTTTAAATTTAATTTTTATTTCATGCTTTTTAAACGTCTTTTATTACTAGTTTTGAGGCTTTTTTTAACCCATTCAGTCACGAATTTTTATCTTAGAATTAAAAAAAAAAAAGTTATATTCTTAAACCACCGGGTTGGCCTAGAGGTAAAGTCGTCGCCAAAATCAGCAGTTTAACAGCTGATTTTCGGAGACGAAGGTTCCTGGTTCAAATCCTAGTAAAGGTAGTTACTTTTATTCGAATTTGAATACTAGACAGTGGTTACCAGTGTACTTTGATGGTTGGGGTTCAATTAACCATACTCTCTCAGAAATGGTCAGCCTGGGTCTGTACAAGACTACACCTCATTTACACGTCATACACATCATCCTCATCTTATTGGGCCATGGGGTTGCTTATTGTTTTGAATTGAACAGATTGCAACGTACACAAATTAGGAATAAAAATATATTCTTAAAGTACTATTTTTTTTAATATTAATTAATAAAACTTTATAAAGTCCCAGCAGATTGCAGCACTTGCTGGACTCTTAAAAAATTTGTTCATGTATGTGACCAATTTTACGCAAAGCGATATGTGCGCAGTTTAGTGAATGAGAATAGGTAAAATTTTATGTATGTACATGTATATGGCCAAGGTGAATGAATGGGTTAATTGAATCATAGCTAAGACTCTCTATCAAGTCATCTTTCAATCAGAAAACCTAAATAAAAATCGATTCATCTGTTTAGGAGCTACTGTTTGAGATATGCACCTTGCGATGATCAAGTTTTAAGGTTATAGTATTTTTATAGGCCTACGCTTTTTTTTATTGAATTATAGCTAAGAACACTCTATCAAGTCACCTTTCAAACAAAAAAACTAAATAAAAATCAGTTCATCCATTCAGTAGCTACAATGCCACAGACACACAGATTGAATTTTGAGGTTACAGTCATTTCATAGGTCTATTTTTAAAAAAATTGAAACTAGCTAATAACACTATCCATTCATCTTTCAAACAAAAAACTAATTAAAAATCAGTTCATCCGTTCAGGAGCTACAGTGCCACAGACACGTTGATACACTCGTTAAGCTTTAAAGGCCAATAAGAAGGTTTTTTAAAACTTTTTATATTTTTTTTGTGTCAGGGGCTTTTTAAATTTTATATTTAAGATTTATTTCATCCTTTTTAAATATATAGGCCTACGCATTTCCTGTTTTTATTTATTTATTTTTTATTTAAGCATAGTTAAGAACACTTTTGATCAAGTCACCTTTCAAACAAAAAAAAACTAAAGTAAAATTGGTTCATCTGTTTTGGAGCTACGATGCCACAGACAGAAACTCTGATTCACACATTAAACTTAACAACACCCCTCTTTTTCCAATGGGGGTTAAAAAAACAAAGTCAAAACTATGTAATTTTTTTCATATGGACTCTCTTAATTCAGTTTTAAGATTCATTCATATATAATACAGAGCAGATCTACTGTCACAAGGGAGTACAGTAGGTCTATCCCTTCAGTGTTTTGTGAACATGGCAATTTTGTTACAAATGTGCAAAAATAAAGCCAACATTATATTTACATTTTTGGTGCGCTAAAATTTAATCTCTAATTACAGAATAACATGGTCAGGTCAAGCACTCAGATCAACAGAGGTTGGATTAGCAGGGTTATACTGTAATATTAAATAAATTTATTCAATGTAACTTTTTATTGAATTATAACATTTTGTAAAATTTTATTCAATAATTGTTTAATTTTTTTTAAGCAATCCTAAATTCCTAATTTTAATTTTATTTTTTGGTTATAATTTTTTGATTGATGCACCTGAGTGAATGTAACAGGTATTTAATTATTTTTCTTATCATCATTACTTTAGTTGAGCCACATAGATCAGTTTCAGCATCCAAGTCCTGCTTAGTTAACTTACTTTTCTTCCCATTCATGGGTATTTCCCAGTAGCAGATATTCCTGGGTAATCTGATATGGACCATAAATATCTCATGCCTCAAAATGTTACATAATCAGTGTGATTTTTATCTTCTCATACTTTACAAGAATATATTGGAAAGGAAAGTATTGTTTTCATGTCGATTTTCCCAAATTAGGTTTTCACTAGAAATACACGTTTTCAAGCCTCCTGAACCCAAAAATCATGTTTTTAGCAATTGGTCTGTGTGTGAACAAAATACTATATTTCCTCAATTCCAAGATGCACCTTTTTTCACCATTTGGTACCTTGAAAAGCGATGTGCGTCTTACATTTGAGGGTGTCTTGCAGTCGCATTCACTTAATATCTTTGTATGGGTATATTAGCACTCTAACCTATGTATGAGACATCTATTATACATGATAAGATAAAATAAATAATCTATTAAAATTAAATTAAATTTTATAAATTATTATCGGAATTCGTAGAAGTGATACGCGCACAAATGCAATCTTTATTTAGAAACGCAGCTTGTGAATTTCCAGCGCCATGTTATTAACTTATGAACTGAAAATATCTACACTTTTGATCAGATAGGTAGTACAGATGAAACTCCAATTTATTTTGATATGCCTAGAAACTACAAAGTTGATGTGAAAGGTGCCAAAGAAGTACAGTAGAAAACACCTGATTCCGAGAAACTGTGAATAACAGTTATGTATGCGCAACAGCCGATAGAAAAAACTTTCTCCGTATTTGATACTCAATCAAAAGAGAGTGAATTTAAGAAAGCCATTATTTCTATCAATATCGTGTTACATTTAATTCTGTTCCACCGCCTATTTCAGGTAATAAAATTTCACTTTATATTAGAAGTAAGATTTTGATGATTTTTCGATTTTATTTTTTCCAAAATTTCTACTGCCAAAATAAGCTGTGTCTTAGAATCGAGGATATACGGTATCTCAAGAACGGAATTGCATACAAATTTGAAATATGGAATGTAAGTTATGTACCACGAGGGGTTGTGATATGAACATTGTTATAAAAATCGGTCGACCAGAAGTAGTAGTATTTATTCTGGCAATTTTTCACTTTTCTCAAAAATGGCTCCTATAATTTTTATAAAAATCACATTATTTACTACTTTTTTTGTTCTCTACAAGATAGGGTAAGTGTCATGTCTGCAGAAATTCTGTGCGGGACTGTGCTCTTATGATGAAAAATGTTTTCTTTTTTAAGATTGCGGCCTTCATATGCATTATAGTATAGTTTTTACAGTATATAATTAAAGTTGTAGCAAATTAAAAACCCTACAAATTTCATTTAAAACTTCTTTTCCTATAATGCTTAGTTTAGCATCAGGTAGTGATATTCTGTATTCTGCTCATTAAAATCGGTAAAAATGTGAGAGGGAGATATGTGGCATAACTAAGCATGCACCCAAAGGTCTTTACCGTTATAATCCAGATCTGAAAACATTGTACAGTCATTATCTTGGCCCGTGCTACTGTGTACGTGTACGTGTGTGTGTGTTCTTTTCATATACAGTGTTCTCGTGTGAAAATATTTGTTAGATTGACATTTGTTGTGGGACTCTTGATTCGTACCAGCCTACACGTAATTTTAACTGAAATTTAGATTTCGTGTTGCATTTTATGTGGCATAAAAATAATGTCTACTGATGTAAGTGTTCGTAAACGTGGGCAAACAATCCATAGATAAGAAAGAAACCTGATATTGCATGTATTTAAGTGCTGTGAGGAGAAAGCTAATTTTGATATGTCCCTCTTAATAAATCAGTTGAAAGAACTTCAAAATATTGTAAAACATCCTGAAAAACAATGAAATGGATAAAGAAAGAAGAATAAGACTGCTTGGTAGTTTACTGCATTCATAAACGCTTGCTCACAACAAAGAGTAAAATTATACAATATTATTTGGAATGGTGCGTATGGCTTGTGCGAATGTTATGGATTCTCTCACACCCACAGCTAATTCATCTGAATACTGTATGTATTTAAGACAAAAGTGTATGTAATAAAAGTTATAGAAAATTATAAAACGTACAACTTTTATTTTGAACTTTTTCTCTACGAGTGGAGATTAGCGTCAATTACTGATTTTTCCGTGTTTTTACTGTTTTTGTTTGGTGCTACTATAGTACGTGGCCTACCGCGTTATGTTTAGTGAAATTTGTATTTCTTGATGTGGTAGCACTGTCCCTTAGGACTTTTGGCGTGTAAATATTCACATATTTTACAGGTTATGTGAACATTAGGGTTAAAAAATATTATACAGGTTATATGAACTTCATTAGGTTATGTGAACATTTGGTTACCTGCACTCAACGGTTAACCATCCGTGAAATTATGTAAATCCACAAACAGGAGCCAATACACAAGCAATTGAGAGATTGTGATTATGAGAAAAGTAGAGCCTGATTTGTTTAGTGCTTTTCTTAAAGACATTCACAGTATGTACCGTGAGCAGACTGACTAAAAATAACTGGGTGAATCCTTATCGTATGATTAATTATAGTATTATTTGCTATTGTAAATTATTATAATTATTGTATGTAATTTGTCCTTTTTTCTTAATATCACATAACGTGTAAAATATGTAAATATTTACGTGCCAGAAGTGCTAGTGGACAGTGCTACCACATCAAGAAATACAAATTTTACAAAACATAATGCGATAGGCCACGTACTTTTTGCGTAGCACCTTTTGTTGTTAGTACTTTGGCTTTGAGAGGCCATGATATGTGAAGATCAGATAAAATCTGGTGCGAAACACACACGACTTTCTCTTGCCAATGCAAAAATGAACAAAATAACTAACCTCAAAAAATATAACCTGATATTAATCATGATGAACACAGGCTATAAGCTGTATGCATCCGTGATCAATGAACGTTTAAAAGTATTGGCAGACTGTTTGATAAATGAGGAGCAGATGGGCTTCAGAAAGGGGAGGTCGTGTACGGACGCTGTATTTGTTCTTAAATTGATGATACAAAGAAGAAGGGAGTTTAATCTAGAAACCCATCTAGCGTTCATTGACTTTGAAAAGGCCTTTGATAGTGTTAATAGAGAGCAGCTCTGGGAGATAATGTATGTGCAAGGATATCCCCCACATCTGATATCAGTGGTACAGAGTTTGTATGAAGATACAGCTGTCCATATACAGGTTGGAAATAGACTGACATCAGCGATTGATACAAATAAGGGGGTGAGACAGGGTTGCAGTTTGTCTCCGACGCTTTTTAATATATATATAGATTGGATTCTGAACAAGTGGAAGGAGAGCATAAATGCTGGTGTACAAATCGCCGATTATGATTTAAGCTGTTTGCTATATGCGGATGATCAGGTAATTATCATGGAAACTGAAAATGATTTGCAGAAAGCTGTGTTTGAACTACAAAAGATCTGTGAGGGTTATGGAGTGAAGCTATCTGCCGCTAAGTCAAAGACTATGGCCTTTAAGGGCAAGTATCCAGTCAGAACGAAAATCGTTATAAATGATAAAGTTTTAGAACAAGTCTCGCATTTTAAATATTTAGGATGTGACGTAAGCTTTTTAAAAGATGACGATGTTATGCATAAACTGAATAAGTTTAGAACAATTTGCGGGACAATACATCGAACTTTGAAAAATAAGACAAGAAAGGATACAAGAATTAAACTGTACAAAACTATGGCAGTCCCGGTTTTGCTGTATGGCAGTGAAAGTTGGACCATGACGCAACGAGAGAGAACTCTAATACAAAGTGCAGAAATGAAGTTTTTAAGGGCGACGGCAGGCTATAACAGACTGGACATGAAACATAATGAAAGTATTAGAGCAGAATTACAGGTCCAACCACTATTAGACGGCATTGCGCGCTACAATTCCAGGTGGTGTGGACATGTGAATAGAATGCGAGAGGAAAGACTACCAGTCCAAATATTAAGTTATGCCCCACGGGGTAGACGTGATAGAGGAAGACCGCTACGAAGATGGGTGCCGGAACAGGCTTTAGGCCTATCCGTGTTTGGGTGATGATGATGATGATTAATCATGATTGAATGATGCAAAATGAAAACCAACCTTAGTTTGGCATAATTGCGAAAATCACTTTTTGACGCTAAACTAGGCTCTAATAAAACTAGACTAAGTGTATAATCAAATTTATAGGAAATAAAAGATCTACAACTTTTATTTTAAGCATTTTTCTCTTCAGAGCCTAGTTTAGCGTGAAATAGTGATTTTCCGTATAATTAAGCCAAACTGAGGTTGGTTTTCATTTTGCGTCATTCACTCATGATTAAAATAAGGTTATGTTTTTTGAGGTTAGTTATTTTGTTTATTTCTAATGTTAGGTTATATTGTTCATTATTTGCATTGGCGAAAGAAAGGTGTGTGAGTGTTCCACACCGGATTTTTTAGTTTATTTTAAAATGCACTATCAATGTCTTGACCATTGGTGACTAGCCAGTATTGTGGAATGGTGGGTTTGTTTTGACAGCAATAATTTCCAGACCCTAGCTGGGGAATCAAATCCTGGACCTTCTGCTTTGTAAGCTGTTGTGCTAACCTTTTGTTAAAGAGGCAGACACTAGTAACTTTTATTTAGAGGTTTCGTAAATGCTGTGAAGTTTGTTGAATGTCCTAATTAATTACCATTATTAATTCTGAGAAGAGTTGAGATTTAAGGGAGTTAGAGGCAATGGATTTGTTTGTGTGACAAAGCTTTTGTAAACTTTAAGAGACTTAGGTATTTTATTTGTTAAATTTTCACATAGGTTTTAGATAAATCTAAAAATTAGTAGCTCTATTGCCAACTCTTACAGCTCTGTTATCAGAACGAAGTTTTCAAATCCAATTTTCTACTAACTTCTTAACATTTTATCTCTCCTGAACACTGCAACGATAATTGTTAATTTAGGGAAGGTTTGAATACTGAGAAAGCACTACTTGATTACATGATTAATGTTTATAGTGCATTAAACGGAGGTAGCTTATGTGCTGGGATATTTGTTGACATTATGAAAGCTTTTGACACTGTAGACCATTCTCTCCTTTTATCAAGGATGAACGATGCAGGAGTCCGAGGCTTACCACTGAACTGGTTTCGAACGTATTTGTCAAATAGAACTCAGCAAACCAAAGTAAACAGTACCTTGAGCGAACAGGGTTCAGTTGAATTTGGTATTCCACAAGGGTCAGTGTTGTCTGGACCACTTTTTCTTATCTATGTAAATGAATACATTACTATGTAATGGATCGTTTAAGGGTGACCTCATTGCCTTTGCAGACGATACGGCACTTTTTTATAAGGCTAACTCATTAGAACAATTGCATACCGATATGCAATCAGATTTAATGGCACTAAGATGGTGGTTCACAAGTAGCTATATGATAATGAGTCCCAAAACTAAATATATGTTTTTCAATGTATCACGATCAATCCAATTCCCATTACAACTAAAGTATCACAGCCTGGCTTGTGCAGGAATTCAAACCTGTTCTTGCTCCCTATTAGAACGTGTAGAAGAAATAAAATACTTAGGACTAGTTTTGGACTCAAGAGTCACATGGAAAAATCATGTGAGCTATTTAAAACTAAAATTAATTAAATATATAAGAATATTTTATTTATTAAGAACCGTGTGTAATATGAGTTTGTTGAAATCAGTTTACTATGCACTGGTAAATTCAAAACTTGAATATGGATTGGCCTTGTGGGGTGGTGCATATTCAACAACACTGAAGCCTATAGTCGTACTGCAAAAATATTTTATTCGTATTATATCATGGAAGGCTCAGTTAGAGCAATCTGCACCCATTTTTAAACAATTGTCTATTCTTCCCTTTAAGAACCTTTACGTTTATAAGGTCCTTAGAAACTTTTTTGACCGAAGTGAAAATAGTTACGAGAACATTAATTTAAAGAAACAAATTTTAAGAAATAAATTAGAAGTAAGTGTACCTAAGCCAAATAGTAGCCATTTCATGAAATTTTATTCATACTTAGGACCCAAATTTTATAATTTACTGCCTACAGAAATAAAACAATGTAAAGTGCGAACGAGATTTCTGAAGAGAGTCAAGGAATTTCTATTGGGAACTGAAGATGTAGATATCTTCTTTCAAGTACTTAAATAAAATAATTATTGGAAAAGTACTAAATAGGGTTACTTTGTATCTTTATATTATCCTTTCAAAGCCTAAACTGCTTTTAGTTCAACCTCCCATTCCAAATTATTGAGATGTTTTAAGTTGGTCGGCCGCGGGTCTCTTTTCGCTCTGAGCGTAAATTTAAATCAACAATGATATTACCATCTCACACAGGTCATACCTCGAGATGGCAACTCTTACATAAAAAAATAGTATAGGGTAAAACATTCTATGGTCTTCTTCTGTTGGTCCTACTACGTCTATATTGTTATTTATTTCGGTAGATTATTCTATTGTATTTGAGATCCTTTTTCATTCACGAAAACTCTATTGTTATTTTACGAAAATGGCTATCTTTTTTTAGTCAGTCAGTGTTGTACAAACTGTTGTGAAGTTTGTGTTTTGAAAGTGAAGTGATTTAGTTAAAACTAGTTAGTATATATAAATTGTATTATTTTCAATGTAGGCTAAGTTTTGTAAATAAAACACAATTATTATTGTTATTAATTAGTTATTTGTTTGTAAAACGACAACGTTTCTGATTAGTTAAGTGAGTCTTAGTTAAGTTTTAAAACATTTTGTTGTAAATTTTGTATATGTTATTATGTTAAAAAGTTTATAATGTAAATAGTCAATTTGAAATAAAAAAATAAATTGTATTAAAAAAGAAAACTACTTACCAGTGAATTATTTTACAGAAAAATACTTTGGAGATTTAAAAATCCCCAAGGTATATCTGGTTAATGGAATTTTCAATTAAAGAATTTTATTTGTTTTATTTATTTATGTTGCTTTATTGTGTTTTTTGAACAATATTACATTGTTCATTTTTATTAAGTAATATTGAGTGTTTGGTTCTTAACTATGAAAGTAGTAATCAGAATATTGACAATAAAATGTTAAGTTATGTAAATTGAAGACATTGATACTAAACAATGTTTTTGTATTTTTGTAATTGTATAAAGTTAACTTATCGATGATTAATCAAGCTAAAAACATTAATGATTGATTAAATTTGAATTAATTGATTAATTGATATTATTTGTGCTGTGTCCAACATTAGAACTTTTTGTTATTATTATGTATTTAGTTCATAATATAAAATTGTGTATTTGTATTTTGCATAAGACAGAAATAAAAATTTTTATTATTATTAGTTTAGTTTAATTTCAAAATTTACCAGAAAATTTGCAGGTTGGTAAACAGGTGGTCAAGGATTTTTCTACTCTACGCTAAAGTGTGTTGAGTGGAAAAACTTAATTGTTAAATAAACTTAATTGTTTCATAAAAATTAAATCACTACACTTGCGTTTGCATTATTTTCTGAATAAATAATATAATAATTAATAGTTATTTTTATCATGCAGGCGAACTTGTATATTTTATCAAATTGCTGTTTTTATTGCCGCATTACTTATCGTTGAACTTCGACTGATTTCGTACGATTCCGTTCTGTATTACCACTACCAACCTCGAAATACCGGTCTCTACGTTCCGACCAGCCGGTTGTTCTTCTTGGTTATGTATGCGTGCGGTGAAGTTTGTTAATTGGTTTTAGGGAGTTTCTTGTCTGTTATAAAACCTCTACGAGTGTTTTTTATCAGTTTCTTCCTCTAAAATAGTATAATTGTACTTTCACCGGTACACCAGCTTCATACACACCTTTTAACCTTTCATTTTTGTAGTGTACATTCAGTTTAAAAGTATTAACTATGGCTAAATATCATAAACCAGAAAGCAGAGTAGTTGCCGAATTAAAAGATATTGCTAACAAATTAAGAATTGATTCAATTCTTGCAACAGACGCTTCAAAATCTGGGTAAGTTCCACATTTTATTTCGAAACCTTACCTTCACTGTGTTTTTGTGTGTCTTATCAGTAGTTTTACTATTATCAGTACCTGTGTTTCAAACTACGAGGTTTTTGAAATTGTGTAAATTTGCTTCTTATTATTAATGAATAAAATAAATAACTCAAGACTTTGCAAGTGTGATTTAAAATAGTAATTTTCAAGTTGTATAAGTATTTTATAATCGAAAATAAACACAAAAATGACTTTTGAATGGCGCCAAATTTACGAATTGCCGTGAAGGTTATGTTACTTCATTCTTGAGAATTTGCGTGTTGTTGATTTTGTTAAAAATGTGGCAGTGTATCAGCACACTTTGTAAATTTTTTGAGTGATTTAATATACGTAAATATGATGAATACATTGTTTTATTTATTTTGAAACAATCACAGTCGGTGTACAAACGTCATGCACTAAAACAGGTGTCTGATCTAACCTAACTTACAATGTTAGATTTCAGGTGATAAGAAGGATGTTGCTGATTTTTAGTTTTGCTATCAGTTATTCTGGAAATAAATTAAACAGTTAAGTAATAAACATAATATGGCCATAAACCGTTTAAGTTATTTAAAATTATAGGTTTATCTGAACATAAAAAGAATTGTCATAAGCCAAATCATCACATTTTTGCCCCTTCCTTGCTTCCATGTTGTATTCAGCAGCTGGCTGTACCATGCTTGTAATTTTTTGATACTATTTTAGTTACTAACAAACAACTATATAATATAAAAACTTTTATGCTTAAGTATTATTATAAATAAACATTTAAGTTTCGTAAATGTTACCTAACTCCTATGTCGTAATGTAACAAAAATCTGTATATTTTTAAAACTACTGAAGGTTTAATCCTTCCTGACAATTTAGGTTAGGTCATTCATACTTAGTTATGCAGAAGTTTAAAAACATTTTTTAATAGCTTATTCTTATAAATTATATTAGTTTGTATGTTTATTATTTCAGTGGGAAGTGTTATTTCTTTTTGATTTAGAAATGCTTCTAAAAAATCTTAAGTATTGTGCATTTCCTAGGTTACATTCTTTGTTTTTATATCCAGAACAAACATCTGCACCCACATCCCATAAAGGAATTCAAACTGTAGGAATTAAGACATGAGATGTAACCTACTGAGGGTTTTATGTTAGTTACGTTAATATTTTAATTGATCAACTCAATCTGATTTGTTGGTATTACTATTTTAGGTTTGTTATGGACATTTATTACTGTTTTAGATTTTTATCAGCTTTAAAATCGATTGTAGTTGAAGTATATTGTTTTGTTACAAACTTCTATCTTCAGTCCTGTTATCAGTAGGTGGATCAATACTTCTGTTTGCTGAATAGTTACTGCAAACATTAGTTAAACTTTTTTAGTTGACTTTCATTATTTAAAACCAAACTAATACTGTTGCCTGTTGTCAGTTGTATACGTAGTTACTAAACATTTTGCTCATTTCTGTAGTATAGTTTATGTATAATAGTCCAGCCTCTCTTAGTTTGCTCCTAATGTAAACAAATAATGACATCACTGAGCATGCACATTATATAAAAATGTGTACACGCTGATTAAAAAGTAACAACAAAATACTTTCAAAAGTATTTAAATACAAAATACTTTTAAATTTTTTTTATAAATGAAATTGTTAGGCCTACATCATATCATGACTGATGTTTTTAGTACTTTAAGTACCTATAATTTAAAAAATAGTTAACTTAATAGGAATACGATATCCGTAAAGTCGCAGACTATAGCGTGCACCCTATAGTAGGTGGCTTTTGTTTGTTGACTGCAGGAGCAAACTAAGAATGGCTGAACTATAGTGGTAGTGCATTTAAGTATAATGTGGTAGATCTTGGGTTTGATTCTATCTTAAATATTAAACATTACCAGGCTGGCCCAATGGTGTGGTTAGTGCATTTGGCTTCTATGCCAGAGTTCCAGCTTCGATTTCCAGCCAGGTCTGGGATTTTTTTATCTCTCATTTTCATATATTATCATTCTCCCCCATCTGCCTTAGCAGAAATTGCAAAACAGTCAGACGTAAAACCAAAAAAAAACCACCACTAACTCTTAATTTCGCTAATAACCTAAAAATGTAGTTTTACTTTTAATACTAGATTTTTTTTGTATTGATTTAATTAATGTAAATTAATTAGGTAGGTAATATTAAATAACTTTGTTATTATTTTTTATTTAGCATTGAATTATTTTTTAAATTTAATTAGACTATTTATAATTTGATTTTAAAGAATTGTCATAAAACATTATTAACTTTTATTTGTATCAAGTGTCTGATTAAACACACTTCCACAAGCCACAGAGCCAGCCAAAAATGTTAATATTATTTTCTTCTGGGAATTTTTCAATTTAATTAATTATGTGTGGTTAATTTTCTCCGAATAAACCTTTCATAACTTACAATTAGTTGTCAAGTTGATTATTGTTAAAGTGAAAATTTGTAGAAGCTCTACTTTTTTCAGTACCTGCATAGAGGAAACTTTAATAATATGTAGCATTGTGTTTTTAAAAACAAATAAATATCTACTGTAATCAGTATAATAAATTTAAACAAACAATACTTCGATGTCGTAGTAGTAAAGTACTGCACCACAATCTATATGTAAGTCCTGGGTTCAATTCCAAAAATTTTGTGGTTTAGATTCCACATTTGAAATGCTTGAACACATATTTTTGGTCTATAAAGCCATTTTTGTTTTGTTTTACGCCTGACTGTTTTGCATTTTACCCCAAATAGCATATGATTTGAATAGAAGGTACTCCTTGGAAAGGAAGCAATGAGCAATAGTGATTTATAATTATTTGACAAATTTTATTATGAAGATACTTAATTTTAGTTTTTTTTTAACATGTTATTGTGCCTAATAAAAAACATAGCTAATAATAAAGATATATTTTAAAATGAATGTCAATGGCAATGTATTTGAAATGTATTTTCTATATGTATAAAATGAATGAGTGGAAAAATACTGTGCTAAAATTGTTTTTGGTGCCTAGAATAGATGTTATTAATTACAGAAATGTTCAATTAATTTCAAGATAAATTGTTAATCTTATCTTTCTAATTTAATCATATCAAATTTTACAGTTTGTTTTTATTGAAATTGTTTTTTTTTTGTTATATTACAGTTAATATTTAATGGAATACCCTGTTGTTGTTTAGGTTTTTTTAACCTCTAGAGGCTTTACTAAGTAAAGCAAGGAGTGAGGTGGTTTACCATTACCTTCCTCACTGAGTTGAAAAGTAGGCTATGCTTATCATCATGTCGAGCCCTCTGAAAAGCACATATTTTCTACCCTGCAAATGACACCTTCATTTCATTTACCACAAGGTCTGGCTTTACAATGAAAATTCATTACTCTCAGAAGAGATAACTCTTGACTAGTGTCTTTAACACCTCTACCTCTTCTGTTCTTAAATAATTCAGTCATATAATTCGCTGACCATGTGATTAAAAACAGAACTATTTTTGTAGCCCTGAAACAAGCAGATCAAGTGCAAATAATTTAACACTACCTATCTGTTATGGGCAAAGGAATATAACTATATAGGGCTAAATAGTAAAGATCTGTATTTTTTTTTTTTAATTGAGTGATGATGCCTACATAAGCCTTGGGCTTGTGCGTAGGTAATGATATGTGGTGGTTTACAGATGAAAAAAATGCCAGACCTGACCGGGAATCGAACCCGGGACCCCGGCATAGTAGCCAGTTGCGCTGACCACTACACCACGGGAAAATTCTTATCTATCATTAGAGTTTTGTAGTTTTAATTGTATTGTAGCAATTTTTTAATTAGTTATCATTATTGCATACTGACTGATTCAGTATCACACACTCATTCATCACTGATTTGGAAAATATGTTCTCAAGGAGTTGAACTGGAAAACTAAAGCATTTATTTATATTTTGACCACTTGGCCCATAATCAGTAAAAAGGGCCTATATTTCTGGAAATTGGCATACAAATACAGTACCATATTTACCCCATGTAATGTGCGTCCTTTGTTTTTGAAAACATTTTAGGAAAAAAATAAAAATGGTGAAAATAATAACTGAAGACTTACCAAAATTTTTAGCAGAACATTTTAAGCAGTTTTTATTGTAAATCGCATACACTTATGGATTACTGATTTAATTTACTTACTGAAATTTAAAAACCTTACTGTACATGACTGTAATACAGTATTGTAAAATTTAATTCAGTCATCACTGTCACTGTTTACATTTATAACTGGTATTTGAATTTGTGGAATTACTCTCACTTGGCCTTACTAGCTATATTGATGCAGAATTTTTTAAAACATTTCCTCCCTAGATTTTCTGGAATTTTGTCCCACGCTTTTAAAATCCACTGACACAGCTAGGTGAATGAAGGCCTCTTTATTTTCCCGCTTTCATCTGACCTTAAAATCTGTCGATTGTGCGCACCTCAATTTACAATCTCAATTATCGGGAAATATGTTGCGCACATTTCATGAGTAAATACGGTATTCTTATAAGTGATAGTTAGAAAGAATATGGCATTTTAATTACAATCATGTGAGGGGATTTTTTAGCATTGAAAATGAATTTTTTTTGTTAAAACTAGTTCACATTAATAAAAAAATTATACATTTTCTTGTTTGAACTACAAAAGTTTGCAGATTTATTAGTAATATACAGTTAGTCTTTAAAATATTTGCAAACAAGTAACATGTGAACCTCAACTGTCTAGTTCAATATAATTAATTTGATTTATTTATATATTTAAGCTGTTTTAATTTAACTAGTCTATTGTTATTATTACTTTTTGATTATATTATTAACTAAATTTTCTAGATTCAATATTTATGGAAATATCCTTTAAAAAAAAAACTTTGATAATATTATTTTTGTGACCTTACAATTTTACGTTTTCCACATTTATTTATTTTACAATTTATTTATTGACGTCAAAAATTGAATAATGATCGTTTATTTTTTGTTGACCTTCACCTTATTCGGCCTGTAGAATATTATTTATTTAAATTCATTGTTAAATTATTAAATTTGCAAATATTTAAATATATGTAAAATATTTTGTCTTTAGTTTTGACACACAATGTTGAGTTAGTTAGTTGTAGGTGACTGTATTAGATCTTGTATTATAGTAAATTTGTTCATGGAATGTAACATTTCGTAATCCAGCGATTGAAAGTTCTTTGAACTGGTTTTAGTTTAGTTAATTACACAGCTCTTATTCTAGTTTCACTTTGACATGCAGTTAGGTTTCACTTTAATCGTATATTACATTGTTATATCTATAAACTGCATAATTTTACTTTCTTTTAATATCATAACAAATAAATATGAAGTCAATAGCTAACTTATACTAGCTTGCATCGGAGTATTGTTTAGAAAACTTATTGTTTTAAGATAAAATTTTTTTTGTAAAAGTTATCTGATGAAATAATCTGTAGTTGTACTTCCTCCTCTATCTATTGTATGAAGTGAAAAAGTATTGTGATTGTAAAATCTTTGATATCTGAATTTTAGTCATTATGTCCTGAACCATAGAAGGAAAAGTGATCTTTAAAAGGGTGTTTACCCCTCTCTACTCACTTAATCTCTGAAATTTTTTCTGGTAACCCAATGAGGATTTTTTGTATGCCATGTAGTAATAGGCCTATGTACACCCAAAATTAAAGGTAATTTTTTATTTTCGTTTCAGTTAAGTTAACTTAGGACTACAATAATTATGTCTCGGTTATTCCTGTAATTTTCTTGTTAGTGTTCTTATTTTGGAGTTTTGAGTTTTTTTCATGAATTTCAAAAACGCTTTGTTTCTTTTGTCACTCCACGTCGATATGCTACTTTTGTTTACTTTTTCTTTAGTAAACTGTTGGCCTATGTTCTTCATTTGATTTTTTGAATTTGTTTCTATCTTCTGTTACATCTTTATCTCTGTTTAGTGTCATTAGCTCTTTTTCTGTTTCTTTGACCCATCTTGATTTATTTTTTTAAGTTTTTATTGGTTCATTTTTACAAGGTGTCCATTGAATTTCTTTGCCCAATACTTTTCATCGTTATAAGGGTACTTTATAACACAAAATTGTTTCTCAAAAACAGCTTAACTGATTGTTATAAAAACTTCTTTCAGTTACTATATTTGCTGTAGGGTTTTAAGATGGTATGAATGCTACCTCTTGAAAAATTCGTGGAGGATCTATGTTTTTCTTCAAAAAGCCAGCGTTTTTACAAAATTACACTTTTACAGTGCATTTTAGGGCAGAATTTTGTATTAAAATGTTAGACAGGTACTTCAAAATGCTCAATTTAGCCGTTATTGGTAATAATTTTTTGTGAAAAACCGCAAAAAATCGGTTTGTACTAAAATTATAGGGCTTGGTTCCATGTCAATGTTTTAAATATAGCCGTTACGTGAATTTTAGATAGATCCACTAAAATTCATTTGAGTTTGCTTTTGTCTGTTAACATTGTAGCGTTCATAGTATTTTGATATCAACCAAACTCAATATTTAGAGAACAAATCCCTTAACCCTTTATAGGTCTTCGGTAAGTATACTTACCGTTGGCAATAAGGTCTAGTTTATTTAAGAATAAGCTATACAGTTGAACCTTATTGGCATTTTATGGTGTTACAGATTCTGGTAAGTAGGCTATCCACATATCGAAATTAGTGCACAGCGACCATTTGCTTTGTGAGTTGCACGAGTGTGGTAAGGATCCATACAAGCGTACGCTACCGCGTTTTGTTATTACTTTTGTAAAGTGCTTGAAAAAATTGAAGTTTTTTTATGGGAAAGCAAGCATTCATGCTAATGTAAAGTTAAGATTAGTTATTCTACACATTTTTTTGTTGTATAGTTCTACAAGTTGTTTTAATAAGCATTCTTACCACTAAACATTATGTGATTCCCATTTCAATAAACGTTCCTTGGTAAGTATACACTTACCAGCGCTTAACAAAATAAAAAGAATTATCTTACTGTTCTGGCACTAGAAATACATTATTCAAGTCCCTGTAAAGCAAAATATTTTACAACATGTTTATTTTTCCCTATAAAGGTTGAAGAATATTCGTTAACGGGAAAAATTAGACGACGGGCTAAGGGGTATGATCAGATCGTGATACTTACGTTAGTATCCTCACGAAAAATGTACCCAAGTAATGATGTTAAAAATGATTGTTTTCCTTCACAAAATTCTATGAATTTTTTTGTATTCGACGCAAAGGAATGAAGATCATTTCCGATTTTTTGTAAATTGGACATTAAGCGAAATTTTGCATACCCTGGGGGGTATCTAGAGGCTTACCTGAAGAAAGTTACTTGTCTCAAACTTGTTTTCGCTTCTGTTAATAATAAATAAACGCTTTTAATAATATTAGTAGGAGAGGCAAACAACAAAGCTGAGAGAGAGCCGACAATTGACGCACTATAACTTGGCCGCCTCATAGCGTAGAGTATGTAGTATAGTGTGTTAGGTTACTCTGAACTGGAAATCAAAAGTCGTGGTTTCGAATCCCGGCAAATCTGAAAAATTTTGCCCGTTTTAAACCATGGATAATGTTTCGTTTCGCACTAATGACAAAACTTGATACCATTTTTAGGTACGGGAATCGTACCCGGAATCTTCCAATCGGGAATCTTCTTATAAATATTTGCGCTTCCAGAATTATCAGTTAGGTACTTTTATCAACCTTTATTTCAAACATTTTTTTTTTGTATAACGCTTAGTTTAGCGGTAATTAACGATTTTTTGTTTTTTTTCTCACAAAAACTTGTAAAAATAGATTTTTTAAGAATTTCAGCCTTAGCATACATTTTACGACCAAAGTGGATATAATCAAATTTATGAAAATTAAAAGATCTACAACTTTTACTGTAAGCATTTTTCTCTACAGAGCCTAGTTTAGCGTGAAAGAGTGATTTTCCGTATTTTTAATCCAAACTAAGGTTGATTTTCATTTTGCGTCTTTCACTCATGATTAAAATTAGGTTATGTTTATTAAGGTTAGTTTTTTTGTTTATGTGTAATGTTTTATTATTAATATTAGGTTGTATTGTTAGTTATTTGCATTGGCAAGATAAAGTTGTGTGAGTGTTTCACACCAGATTTTTTATTTAAAACACGGTCTGGATTCGTTTTACAGTTTTTCTATAGATGTAGCAGTAAAATCGGCCGAAGTATTTATCAACGAAATGTAACTCATTCGAACATTTAAGTTGGTGCGGTTTTTCTTTTATTAAGTGGGGATAAGTTCTGTCCCGCTCGCCTCACATAAAAGTTTTTGTTCTGCCGTGCCCCACACTAAATAAAAAAGCAAAGGTAGCTATAACTTGTGGTCTGTGGTTAATCTGCCAATCGCATTTTATTATTTTCATTTATCGTCACCGTATTTTAGTACCTGCGTTGTAGATCAAGCATTTTATGTTGTGGCGAAGTTACGTTTCTCTTTGTATTATTTTCTACATTGATCATACGTAAGCCTAGCGTTCATAAATGATGTATTTAAAATCTATTCAATCAGTTATTCCGGTTGAAAGATAGTTTTTTTACTTTCTCTTGCCTATATGAATATATAGGAAGGAAAGTGTTGTTTTCATGTCGATTTTTCGAAATCGAGTGTTCACCGGATCTATACGTTTTCAGACCCCCTGAACCCAAAAAACATGGTTTTAGCGTTTGGTCTGCCTCTCTCTCTCTCCTCTCTCTGTGTGCGTGCGTGTGTGTGTGTGTGTGTGTGTGTGTGTGTGTGTGTGTGTATGTGTGTGTACAAAATATCTCAAGAACGGAACATCGTACGAAATTGAAACTCGAAACTTAATTTACATACCACTACCGGACCCGACACGACATTTTCATAAAAATCGGTCAACCGGAAGTAGTAGTTTATTCGTGTAATTTTTCTCTTTTTTGCGATTTTCTCAAAAACTGGTCCTACGATTATTTTTTAAATCGCTTCATTTACTTAATTTTTTATGCTCTACAAGATAGGGTAGGCGCCATGTTTGCTGAAATTCTTGGTCAGGCTGTTTTCACGTAAAAACATTGTTTTCTTAAGATTACGGCTTTATAATATGCATTTTAGCATAAAAGTTTATATAATTAAAGTTGTTGAGAATTTAAAATCCTACAACTTTTATTTCAAACATTTTTTTGTATAACGCTTAGTTTAGTAGCGGTACCGAAATTAGCGATTTTCTGATTTTTTCTCACGAAAACGTGTGAAAAATCGATTTTTTTAAGATTTGGCCTTAGTAATCCTATGCATTTTATGACAAAAGTGTATATAATCAAATTTATAGAAAATTAAAAGATCTACAACTTTTATTCAAAGCATTTTTCTCTACAGAGCCTAGTTTAGCGTGAAAGAGTGATTTTCCGTATTTTTAAGGCAAACTGAGATAGATTTTCATTTTGCGTCATTCATATATGATTAAAATTAGGTTTATTGAGGTTAGTTTTTTGTTTATTTCTAATGTTTTATTACTAATGTTAGTTTTATTGTTAATTATTTGCACTGGGAAGAGAAAGTTGTGTGAGTGTTTCACACCAGATTTTTTTTTATGTGCGAGTTGCAATTAATTTGAAATGCATTATTATTTCTCTCTCCGTTGGTGAATTCGGTTCTAGTTAGAGAAAATATTTGAGAAACTCGTGTGCAGTTCGACTACCGAAGTTCTTGTATAACCATTTCAGAATGGAACTCTTCCAGCCGAGAACCTAACTCTTATCAATTTTTACAATTGTCCTTTTTTTGAGAATTTATGGTTATCTACCAATATGCTTAGCTGTTAATTTGAGTTAGTAAAATTTAACTTATAAATTGCAGACTGTTGCCGGAAATCAAACCCTGGATATTTGATTTTATCATATTATTGAATATCAACTTTTTAAATTACATTTTTCTTATAAATTATTTTGAAGTAAATTGCTTGTAACTTAGTATATTTTTATGCGTTTTAATTCTATGAGTATTGTTTTACACATGTGTACTGTTCGTTTTTAAACTTTGTGTTTACCTGAATTGTTCAAAATTTTCGTTCCTGTTATAACTTGCCACAAAACTACTATCTCGATTGTGTTACACCTAGTATTAGTGTTTTGTATTTTTGTCGTGTTTTGAATTATGTGTATCTTTGGGTTTTCTTTGTAAAGGACTGTAAAAACGGTTGTAGGTTTTTATACCTGTTTTTTTCAATCAAGGATCAAGGTCGAACACTGTTTCTGTCCATTTGGATGTAAAGTGATGCTTTCTCACTTTCCTTTTGGAGGAAGGTGATAGATTTTTTTCTCGAACTAAGTAAAGAAGAATAGATACAGCTATTTTGAGTAAGATATAAGTATATATTTCATATATATGTATATGTTGTCTATGTACTTCACGATTGTTAGCGACCATGTTGAACTATGGACGAAAGAAGAGGCACCTATATTAATAAATTATTAAATCGGCCATTCATGACAGAACACTTAAGATCTAAATGTATATCCTTGTTTCCTCTAATTTTTATACATTTCGAGCTTAAGTGTTCTGCAATGAGTGGCTGATTTCATCATAGGTGTCCCTTCTGTACTGAGGTTTTTACTTATACGGATTCGAATATGCCCGAAACAGACAGGTGGAGTTTTAAATTCTTTGAACCCAATCTGTTTATTCCAGGGCTACAAAAAATAGTTTTGTTTCTTATAGTCACAGTTATCTCATCTGAAAGTAATGAATTTCATTATACAGACCCTGTGGTGAATGAAGTGAAGGTATCATTTGCAGGGTGGAAAATAATTTGTGCTTTTCAGAGGGCCCGGCATGCTGATAATACTTAATACTTTTCAACTCAGTGAGAAAGGTAATGGTAAACTACCTCACTTCTTGTTTTAAGTAGTTAAATCTCTAGTCTTGAGGTTCAAACCAGCCTTCGGCTGAAGACCTACTGTGTGGTAAAGATTTGATTCCCCCTTGCGGAGAGGAGCAGAATCGTTTCTGCTAGCTGCATTGTACTCTGTGCTTTCCTTCCAACAGCCCATGTTTTTGCTGCTGAAATCAGTATTGACAGAAAATACGGATTATAAATAATTTTCTTACAATAGCATGGGAACTTCTTAATGGTAAACTAATCTTCTCACATTTTGGAAGAAACCTCTTGAATTTTGCACCTTTTTATTTAACTTCTGTATACACCCAATAAGCCCAATCGAAGAGCTAACGGAAGGAACTTGGAAGAAATTATAAAAATCTTATAGAGTGGTGACCTCAATACTTCCTTTATAGCCATTAATATGCCCATAACAGACGGCTGGAGTGTTAAATTATTTGTATTTAATCTGTTAGGTCCAGGGCTACAAAAAAATAGTTCTGTTTCTTATCATATGGTCAGCTAATTAAATGACTATTATCATTTAAGAACAGAAGAGGTAGAGCTGTAAAAAGCACTAGTCATAATTATCTCTTCTGAGAGTAATGAATTTAATTTTACAGCCAGACCCTGTGGTGTATGAAGTGAAGGTGTCATTTGCGGGCGCAAAGTAGATGCTTTTCGGAGGGCCCGGCATGTTGATAAACAAACTTCTCTATTCAGTGAGGAAGGCCATTGTAAACCATCGCACTCCTGGTTTTACTTAGTAACACCTCTTAAAGTTCAAACCAGCCTTCGGCTGATGACTTAAACAACAACACGGATTCGAATAACTGATAATAACGTTACTATTCATGAAGTCAATATTTCATAAAAAAATATTCTGAGGGACCTGTAAGTACGTTAATGACAGTAATCACGTTCTGAAACCGGATTTTTAACCTTCCTGATTCAAAACGTGACCGATTCATTCCACAGATGTGACTGCAATTGTGAAAGTAATTTTCACTATAACTTGATGTATGCGTCGATAAATAGGTCTCATAAATCTTGTAGCCGATCACGTATGTTGCAGTAAACTTACTCGTCTGTATTGTACCGGGTGTCCCACGAAGAGGTTGCTATTTTTGAATTTATATGCCGGACGTATCGCACATTCTACAGACTGGAAACTTTACAGTTATAATAAATAGATGTGTAAAAGAATTACCCTCGAGTTTCATTATGCTTATGATTAATCAAAACAAAATGGCGGAAAGTAATTTTATTTGCATAACCGCTTAAAATTGGTGATTTTTTATAATGTTGCTTGAGTAATAAAATGAAAGAAATATGAAAGTAATAAATTATTAATGAACACAATTTGTTTCATTAACCTTTATTCGAACTGATGTCCATCAATAGCTATGCACTGATAGCAACGAAACAAAAATGAGTTATAAGCGTTTTGAAAAATTGCCGAGGTATCAGAAGCAGTTCCTCTTCAATCAGCTTCATTAATTCATCGTCTGTTGCAATGGTGTGAGAATAAACGTTTTCCTTCAAAAAGCCCCATTGGAAAAAATCACAAACAGACAAGTCTGGCGATCTTGGAGGCCAGTCCATGAGGCCGCTGCCACGACCTATCCAACGGTTAGGTAGATTTTTGTTTAAAACCGCTTTGGCCACATTAGCATAATGTGGAGGAGCTTCATCATGCTGGAAAAAAAGTTCTGCCTCTCCGCCTGAGAAACATGAGGACTATGTACGTGATTAGTTCAAATTGATGCGTAACTGTCTCCAGTCATTGTCTCCTACGTTTTTTTTAAAAAATCGCCTCATTTACTAAATTTTTATGCTGTACAAGATAGGGTAGACGCAATGTCTGCTGAAAATCTTGGAGAGGTTGTTTTCTCGTAAAAAAATTGTTTTTTTTAAGATCGCGGCTTTAATATGCATTTTAGCGCAAAAATGTCTCTAGTAATAAAAATTGTACATAATTTAAAATCGTACAACTTTTATTTCAAACATTTTTTTGTATAAAGCTTATTTTAGCGGTAATAGCGATTTTCTGTTTTTTTCTCACGAAAACGTGTAAAAAATTGATTTTTTAAGATTTCAGCCTTAGTATGCATTTTACGACAAAAGTGTATACAATAAAATTTATAGAAAATTAAAACATCTACAACTTTTATTTAGAGCATTTCTTTCTACAGAGCCTAGTTTAGCGTGAAAGAGTGATTTTCTGTATTTTTAAGCCAAACTGAGGTCGATTTTCATTGTGCGTCTTTTTCACTCATGATTAAATTTAGGTTATGTATTGAGTGAGGTTAGTTTTTTTGTTTACTTATGTTAGGTTATATTGTTAATTACTTGCATTGGCAGGAGAAAGTTGTGTGAGTGTTTCACACTAGATTTTTTACATATCCATTTATTATAACTGTGAATTTGACAGTCTGTAGAGTGTGCGATACGTCCGGCATACTAATTCATAAGTGGCAACCTCTTCGTGGAACACCCGGTATATTATTGTATAAATAACATAGATGCTGAACAAAATCAATTTATAATAAAAATAATTTTTGCATTACGGTGTACTTGTGAATTTTAAAGATGTTTTTTTTAGTGTACTTATCCGCTTTCCCTTTTTAGTACTATTCTTCTAAAGCTTATACTAACCCGTATTTAACTTTAATGTTTTCGTGTCTTTCATATGCTGACTTCAGAATGAACGCACTCGTTCTTCAACTCAAAGTTAAAAAATATATAAAGTTAAGGAAAGTGTTACTACTCTGTAAATAACTGTTGCATATTGTTTTTAAGTAAATAATTTTGAAGTAAGCTGATATAAAAATGATTCTAAACATCTTATCAATACTAAGGAAGGAAATTGATAGTAAATAATAAAGGTACTATGAAAATTTACATTAATACTGTGCATATCAGGCTAGTACTTTCTTTGCGATAAACGAATCATAGTGGTTTTAGTTTTAGAAAAATAAAAATATACAGCAATTGAATAAAAATGAACTTTCCTTTAGGTGTTGACAGATAATAAAAAGGCTGTACTATCATACACAAACTACTATAATACCAAACATTTTGCCCATTAAAAAAAATTGATGTGCAACAAACACACACACACACACACGCACACACACACACACACGACTCTCTCTTTCCAGTGTAAATAATGAACAATATAACTTATGTTTAATCATGAGTAAACAATGTAAAATGAAAAACATAACCTTATTTTAATGATGAGTGAATGACGCAAAATGAAAATCAACGCCTGTAGAACGTAAAGTACGAAAAATCATAATCCTTTATAAACTGGGTTCTGTGGAGAAAAATGTATAAAACGTTGTAGGATTTTAAATTTCCTAAGCATACTAAGGCCGCAATCTTAAAAAAAATTCATTTTTTATAGATTTTCATGAAAAACCCCCAGAAAATCACTAATTGCCTCTAAGCGGTGTACAAAAAAAATGTGTGAAATAAAAGTTGTAGGTTTTTGATTTTCTTCAACTTTAATTATACCTATATACTTTTGCTCTAAAATGCATAATTTAAGGCTGCAATTAAAAAAAAAAAATTTCTACGAGAGAACAGCCTCCTCAAGAATTTCATCAGCCATGGCGCTTACCTTGTCTTGTTGATTACAAAAAATGTAGTAAATGAGGCAATTTTTAAAAAAAACGTAGGGACCGTTTTTGAGAAATTATAAAAAAAGTGAAAAATTTACACGAATAAACTGAACTTTCGATTGATCGATTTTAATGAAAATGTTCGTAATGAGTCCCCTAGTAATACCTATCTTAAGTTTTAAGTTTCAACTTCGCACAATGTTCCGTTCTTCAGATATTTTATTCACACACACAAATACCAATCGCTGAAAACATGTTTTGTTTTTGGTTCAGGGGATCTGAAAACGTGTATATCCGGTGAAAATTCGATTTCGAAAAATAGACATGAAAATAATACTTCCGCTTATTATATTCATATAGGGTATGAGAAAGTAAAAATAAATAGTAAGAATATACGGCTAGTGAATAAGAAAGAACTTTACTTAGGTGTTGACGACAGAGATAATAATAAGGCTGTTCTACCATACACAAACTACTAGAGTATAATGTCAAACATTTTATCCATTAATAAATAGGTCGGTTTGGAGAAACATGAGTCAATTATCATGAGTCAAATATTTGTCAATGTTTTTTGATATTTATAGCTTACTTACACAATATAATGTGTTAATTTTGACACTGCTGTATACAAACTTTTCAGTTGATTATGCAAAGTTAAGAATGGGTTTCTGTTTTGTGCTTGAAGAAGCTGGCTGAAGTAATGTTTTAGAAAAACTAATTTTCACCGCGATAGTTCTTAATTGGGAATTTCCACAGTGGGAAACCCTCTATCTAAAGTTTTCTGAAGTAAAGTTATGTAACTTAATATAAAGCTTGAGTAAATAATTCCAGAAATGCTTGTCTAAGAAACTATTAGTTCTGTAGTTACCTGACGCTCTAACCACCGGGCCACGATTCGTGGCCTTTGCGAAAGTTATTCCATTTAACTTGGTCGGACATTTTTTTCTTCATCTATTGTTAGCAATTCTGTTAAATGAACTTAGCTAAAAATACATTGGATAGGGTAACATCAATCGCAAAAGTGTTCCTCAAAAAATAAATTTAGGACAAAATGGTGGAGAGGCATGCGAAAAGCAGCGTAAATGTTACTAAAATAAATATGATTATTGCATTTTTACTTTGTATAGGCTACGAAATGAAGAAATTAGAAAAACACTGAATGCTTTACCGTTGCTAGATAAAATCAAGCAGAACAGGAGCAGATGGTGCAGCCATTTGAATCGCATGCCAGGCGAGAGAATACCAAAAGCCGCCAGAAACTACAAACCTACAGGAAGAAGAGATATAGGACGACCGAGGAACAGATGGGTACCGGAACAGGTTCAAGAAACCTAATCCTTGGAAGTGAAGAAGAAGAAGAAGAACTTTGTATAGGAAGGAATGTTTGTTTTCATGTCGATTTTTCGAATTCGAGTTTTCACCGGATATACACGTTTTCAGACCCCCTGAACCCAAAAAAACATGTTTTAGTGTTTGGTTTGTGTGTATGAACAAAATGTCTCAAGAACGGAACATCGCACTAAGTTGAAACTTGAAACTTAAGTTAGGTACTACTGAAGGACCCGACCCGAACATTTTCTTCAAAATCGGTCAACCAGAAGTAGTAGTTTATTCGTGTAATTTTTCACGTTTTTTCGAATTTCTCGAAAATAGCTCCTAAGATTTATTTTAAAATCGCCTCATTTACTATGGTTTTTATACTCTGCAAGATAGGGTAGGCGCCATGTCTGCTGAAATTCTTGGGGAGGCTGTGCTCAAGTAGAAAAAATGGTTTTGTTAAGATTGCGGCCTTAATATGCATTTTAAGGCAAAATAATATATATTAGTAGTTGTAAAAAATTTAGAAACCTACTACTTTTATTTTAAACATTTCTTACTTTAGCGGTAATTAGTGATTTTCGGTTTTTTTCCATGAAAATCTGTAAAAAATAGATTTTTCTAAAATTTCAGCCTTAGTATGCATTTTACGATAAAAATGTATGCAATCAAATTTATAGAAAATTAAAAGATCTAAAACTTTTATATCAAGCATTTTCCTCTACAGAGCCTAGTTCGCGTGAAAAATTGATTTTCCGTATTTTTAACCCAAACTGAGGTTGTTTTTCATTTTGCATCATTCATTCATGATTAAAATAAGGTTATGTTTTTCAGGTTAGTTTTTTGTTTATTTCTAATGTTTTATTACTAATTTTAGGTTATATTGTTAATTATTTGCATTGGCAAGAGAAAGTCGTGTGAATGTTTCACACCAGATGTTTTAGTTTAACCTTGACAACTAGAATTTTTTTGTGAAGATCAAAAACCATTCTGACTTTTTTCTAGTGTAGGGAATATAAGTGGTGATATTTTAATATTTAATCATTTCTCTGGTGCTAAAATTCTCTTTTAATAGTTAATCAACCCACCGGGTTGGTCTAGAGGTAAAGTCGTCGCCAAAATCAGCTGTTTAACACCTGATTTTCGGAGACGAAGGTTTTTGGTTCAAATCCAAGTAAAGGTAGTTGCTTTTATACGGATTTAAAAGCTAGACAGTGGTTACCGTGTACTTTGATGGTTGGGGTTTAATTAACCATACTCTCTCAGGAATGGTCGGCGTGGGTCTGTACAAGACTACACCTCATATACACGTCATACACATCATCCTCATCTCATTGGGTCATGGGGTTGCTTATTGTTCTAAATTGAACAGATTGCAACGTACGCAAATTAAGAAAAAAAAATAGTTAATCAGTTTATGAACGCAGATTCTTTCAAGCTGCAGTTTTAATTCCTCAGTAATTAGTCATTAAGCAATTTGCTTCCCCACCAATCAAATATTTGGATGTGTCTGGTTGATTTTACTTAACCGACGTCGATTATGGCTACTCACAGCTTGTAGGAAAAAAGCGGGACTAAAGCCGATTTTTGATTCAGAATTTACCTGTACTGTGGCCGTACCCATTCAGTTGTCAAGGACATTGACAAAGCTTATGAGCTCGCTTGCAATATAATATAAATAGGTGATAAGTTGGTTCTAAAAGCCAATATAAACTGTATAGTTCCTTTTAATTACACTTTTATGACTTACCGAACTCTCTTCTTTTTTTTGTGTTTCGTGCAAAATATTTTTTTCAATATTATACATATTTTGAAGTTGTTTATTGCACGTGGTGACTCCGTGATAACTGTATATTAATTTTATTAGATTTCATAACAGTTCGTGCACCTTTTTTATTTAAGTACTAGTACATTATATGTACTATATTATAAACTTAAAAAACTTTACATTATCTGGTACTTTTTATGAGCTCTGAAATTACTTTTTTTACTTGTTGTTTTCAAAGTAAATGTTTGTGTTAATCCAACCAAATATTATTTCACATCTACTTCAAAAGAGCTTTTTATTGCCTTCGATATTGAAGAAAGGAGTAAATATAGATAAAAGTACCTAACTGATAATTCTGGAAGCGTAAACATTTATTTTATTTAACGATCAGTTAGAAACTGAACCCTGCAAGAGACGGTATTTTTTTTGTTCATCTTTACTCTGTAGCACTGTAGCACATGTTGTATGTATGATCCGTACTGTTCGATTTTTCGCCGTTGTATCTATACAGACATGAATTGAGAAAATGTTGCTACGGTGCTGTATTTTCGATACAGATATTTCAACTGATAACACATTTCAGCACTCCTTGACGCCAATGTATCGTTGTTATATTAATGTCCCCCTGTATGTGTATTTTATTCCAGAGCAATAACTACTGATTTGGTAACACTTTTTTTAATCAACCCTCTTTGGAGGGGGTGAGTTCGGAATTCACCATGTAACGAAAATTTTGTGTAAAAATTGACTTCGATGTAAAATTTCAATTTTCTCAGAAAAAGTTTTAACGATACTGATTAAATTTGCCTCATTTACATATTGTGGTTCATTAAGGGGATATACTAAGTGGGATCCGTGCTAATTCTTGAGGGGTGGGGCTCCGTTTGCACTCGGAAAATTTTTGGTTTTCGAAATTTCAGATTTTCGATGCATTTTTTTTTAGTCCTAATTTGTGTACGTTGCAACCTGTTCAATTTAGAACAATAAGCAACCCCATGACCCAATGAGATGAGGATGATGTGTGACGTGTAAATGAGGTGTAGTCTTGTACAGACCCAGGCCGACCATTCCTGAGAGAGTATGGGTAATTGAACCCCAACCATCAAAGTACACCGGTAACCACTGTCTAGTATTCAAATCCGAATAAAAGTAACTGCCTTTACTAGGATTTGGACCAGGAATCATCGTCTCCGCAAATCAGCTGTTAAACAGCTGATTTTGGCGACGTCGTTACCTCTAGACCAACCCGGTGGGTTTTCGATGCATTTGACGGTTAAAGTGTACGTAACAGAAATTAAAGATAATTAAAAATGTTACAACTTTTTGTTTTTAAATTTGTCTGTCGAAGCTTAATTAAAATTTAGCTTCGGACATTATATATTTTAATATATGCCGTTACCTGTATCAGGAATTTGGTAAAATTCGCCCATGAAAAGTAGACTATTCATTAGCGAGATCTGCTAGGAGGACACAGAAGGAGAAAATTGAATGTGTAATAATTTCCTGAGATCTTCTTAAATTTATTTGTAGTGATGAATCAAACGGCGAGAACAATAAGTCAAAACCGTATTAGTGGGACTGAAGTTAAAAAGATCAGTGTAAGAAAATGGAAACTTGGCGGATTCATCTTTTGTTGTAAAAATATCGATTAACTACAGAAGTAGTGAAGAGTGTTTAATATACTAAAAATCACGTCATACTGAATGCGTGAACACCCGCATCAAAATTGGTTTCTTTTGAAATTACGAGCGTAAGATATACAGTAGGAAAGCTGGAAGTAAAACAAATTATTCCCAGCGTTGTAGAGGTCTTCCCAAACTTCTCTTCCTTCAGGCCTGTGTTACAGAACCCGTTTTGGAATTCTTATCTCTTATCGTTCTCTGAAGTTGCTCAATTTATAATAGCCGATTCTCTCATGTAGCAGTTAAATCCTTTTACCTGTATCGCCATTTTAAATTCTTTTCTCCCTTATACAATACTTGACCGTTTGTAGAAAACGCATGTGGAGCTTCCAATTTCTGTTTATTTTTCCTTTAAGAGTTCAAGTTTCGCTGCCATTACTTCGTAAGATAATACAAAATATGTTTGTGAGCTCGGCTTCTTAGTGTACTTACAGTCGTTCATCATATTTTTCGGAAACGATGGTTTTTTGTCAACATCAAGCTCACAATCTTGGATCTTACAGGGGGACTCCAATTACCTCATAAAATCTCATCAAAGAATTTTTGTGAGCTCTTTTTTTAGTATACTTGCTATTGTTAGGCTACTCATATTCTTTGGAAACTATGTATCTTTTTGTCATCATCAAGCTCATAATGTTGGATCTTTCAGAATCCTTTCCTACAAAGCCATTATTTTAGTTTTTGTTCTAGATATGCACAGGCTGTACATATTGCGTAGAATCGGAAAAGGAAAATAGCTTTTTGGAGGTTCTCTTCTGATTCAGATCGTGACAGAAGTCAAAATGTATTTGAAGTTTACAGCTTCTGTATAAAAGATTTTTGTCCAGTGCTTAATTCTAGCGGCCGTTGTAGTTTTATGAAAAACCTGAATTTTTTGTAGAAATCTTTGTTTCGTTAACTTGTAACTGTTATTGATGCAGCATGAAAATACAACCATCAAATGAGTAGAATGTAATGTTAGAAGATTAGAAAGAAAGTTTGAGCGGTTTATTGACATGTATTTTTTTGTAGTCTTGGAATCAGCAAGTCATGTACAATTGCATTATGCCCATTAAGATTCCATCTGCATTCGGAGGAATTAACAATGATTTAGAGATATGAGGTGTTTGACTTAAGTAAAGGTGATTATATAATTGTTCGAATGGTTATTACTACTTGTCCTAAATACGTCTTTTTCATAATTCTGGTGTAGGTTTTAAATTACGTCACGGTATTGTGTATTATTTAGTCGATTATGTTTGATTTGTCGTTCTGTTTGAATTACGTTTTCAACACAATTAGTAGTGGTTGGTACTTGTATTAGAAATTATAGTTTATTTGTTGTTAACCTTCAAATCTTGCTGATATGATGCCCGGTGATGATTCTAATTGAGTATTGTAGAACTAGACACTTGTCGTCGATCAAGAGGTCTGACTAGTTCTAAAATGCTTCACCTAGAAACCTACCTAATCCTAAAATAAATTTAACTGATACTATTTTTTCTATATTACCTTAATTTTATCCTTTCGAAATGTGGTAGGTACTTCTTTTTTTATTTGATGTTGTAATTTTACCTTGTATATAAATAATTATTTCCTCTGGGGTTTTTGTAAAAAAAAATAATCCTTGTTGAAGTGTAATTCCGAATGATTTTCATCTTTTGGTGATCCAAATTATACTTTTCAATCATCTTTACCGTTCGATCAATATTAAAGATTTTTTTTCGTTAGTACGCCTACAACATGAACAATTTTGCTAAAATACCTTTTATAGAAACTGATTTGTGGACCCCAAAATTCTTTGGGATAAAATTTCGTGTTTTTCAGGAGTTTAAATAGTACTTTTTTGCGCCCTGGAGACTCCAGGAGGAGTATAGGACATGTCAGCTTTAACACCTGAAATATAATATAAGAATCACACAATGTATCACTACACTACTATCAAGAAAGAAATTCTTGTACGCTATAAAAAGTTTCACCGATCAAGTAATTTTTCAGATTCCTTTTAAAGGAATTCAAATCCTCACATTTTAAAAATTGGGGTAATTATTCATGAATTTTCTCCCTGCATAAGTAGGTTTTTGTTCAAAACATTTTGTGGAGTGATTAGCCACATAATAATCATTTCTGTTTCTCGTGTTACGATTGTGAACATTGAAATTTTGTATAAAATTATTTTGCCTAACATACATAATCACCTCAAAAATGTATAGAGAGGGAACTGTAAGCAATTTAAGCTCCTTAAATAGTGGTGTGGATGAGGTTAGCTGGTTAGCTCCCACCGTACACCTAATAGCTTTCTTTTGAATTTTAAAAACCCTATTCATATTACCCATGCTAGAATTACCCCATACTAAGATACCATAACGGATATGAGACAGAATGAGGCCATGATAAGCTGCCATTAGTAATTTTTTATCATTTAGTCTGGCAATTTGTTTTAGTGTTAATACCCCAGATGATATTTTACTACAAACTTGATTGGTATAGAAATCCCAAGACAAAGATCTATCTAGAGATACACCCAGAACTTCACTGTTTCTACATGCTCTAAACTATTATTATGAATAAATACATCCACTTCTCTACTTTTGGGCAGAGTATCATTAGAATGATTAATATATAAGGTACTGACGTCTGACGGTCTTGAAATTAGAACCTCTTGAATTTCAAGTGTGCACGTACACGCGATGTGTGAACAAAATATCGTACGAAATTGTAACGTGGAATTCAAAGTAGATACCATCAGGGGACTTGATACGAACGCTTTCATCAAAATCTGTCTACCGGAATTAGTAGTTTTTATTCGAGAGGTTAATTTTCTTTTTGCGACTTTCACTCATGATTAAAATTAGGTTATGTTTATTGAGGGTGGTTTTTTGTTTATTTCTAACGTTTTATTACTAAAGTTAGGTTTACTGTTAATTATTTCGTTGGCAAGAGAAAGTTATGTTAGTGTTTCACACCAGATTTTTTTGGTCTAAAATACACATTCAAGCAAAAAAAGCAAAATTAAAAATTTTTCGTAACGTAATTTCTAAAATAGAAACGATCTTTTTCACGAATTATCCGTTTTCTTCCTTCAGTGTATTTGCATTTTTTTAAATCCTTTTTTAGCGAGCACATACGACACAAATGGAACTTGCACATTAAATTTAAAGTTTCTAGGCCTTGTGGGGTTGTGGAGATCTCGTGCTGAAAAAGCGAACGAGTGAAATTTTGCATTTATGTACCTACTAATATAAATAGGTAATGAATTACATTGAAATCGTATGATCTTTCATTGTAGTGCATTGTGTTTTATGTTATATTTTCTATTTGTCTGTAATTATTATGTATCACAAAATTTGAAGATTTTGTAAAATTTCACTTTTATCATTTTTATTACATTACATCATTGAACCTGTGTGTCACTAGATTAGTAACAAGTTCAGCTAGCTCATCGCGTTATTATTAATGACCTTGAACAATAAAAAAAAACTGAATAATAAGTATAGGAAGGTCAGTCTTATCATTTGTAACGCGAAATTAATGAATATTTCATTCCACTTTTAATTATTGTATTTTTAACTAATCTCTCTCTGTTCATTTTTTACTTTTCCGTAAAAGAAAAAGTAATTACAAAATATTATTACCTTATCTATCAAAAATTCTAATTGATTTTTCATGAGATTTAGCAGGTTTTGATTTCTATCCTAACGATTTTCGTCTACGATGACTTCTTGGACTGGATAATACAGCTTTTCATCGTTATGAATGCATTTCATTTTTCTTCTCCTCCTCCTCTTCCTCCTGCTTCTTCTTCTTCTTCCTTCTTCAAGGCTTAGGCTGTCGCTTGTTCTGCTCACAAACTTGAAACTCTCAGCTTATATATCCATGTTTTCCGAGGTCGTCCCACATCTCTCCGTCCATCCGGTGCATAACGGTGTACTTAGGAGGGGTATTCTGTGGTCCGGAATTCTGTCCAGGTGTCTCCTCTATCGCCTTCGATACCCCTCAATTTTCTCATTCAGGGAGTAGACTTGGAGCTCCTTCCTTATATCCAAATTCCGCACTCGATCCAATCTTGAGCATTTCATTTTTAGTTGTTTAAATTTGTAAGCAAGCATAAGAGACAGACAATACAAAAAAAACCCAGGACGAAAGCGACCTGTTTTCCCCACAATTAAAAAAAAAATGCGCATTTGAATGGGTGAGACAGATATTCTGTTTGTATTCCACTTTTTGGAGTACTTTGTCATAAAAATAATGCCTGCTAGAAATTAAATGAGACTTGTTATTTGAACTTATAGATCTATGTAACAATTTCGCAATGTTCATGCGCCTATTAATAAAAGGCGATAGAGAAGAGCTGTAGATTGCTTGGCATGTCTTGTCATCTGAATTAATGTCTCGGTCTCGTGCTACCTGCGCACAGAATGGTAGATGGTAGAAAATATGAACATTAAGTACACTTCGATCTGTGGGGCTTTTAAAGCAAAGGATTTCGACTTCCGTAGTTTTAAATATTGCTGGAAAGAGCAATGTAAGTTATTCGCCATGCCCGTTGTTCTGTTCATGTCGAAAAATATCATTTTTTTTATACTTAGAAAAACACTAAGTTCAGATCTTTTCTGTTATCCCCCCCCCCCCCCCCCAGCATAATTTTTCACATTTTGTGGATATTTCGTTATGTTGGTATTCTTACAGTATTTTTAACGATAAAAACGGAAAAAAACATTTGTTGTTGTTTTGGTCATCAGCCGAAAGGCTGGTTTAAACCTGTAGAGGTTTAACATTGCCTTCCTCACTGAGTGGAAAAGTACGCTTATCAGCATGTCGGGCCCTCTGAAAAGCACATATTTTCCACTCTGCAAATAATGACACCTTCACTTCATTCACCACAGGGTCTGGCTGTATAATAAAATTCATTACTTTCAGAGGAGATAACTGATTAATGTCTTTTACACCTGTACTTCTTCTGTTCTTAAATGATTCAGTCATTTAATTGGCTGACCATGTGATAAGAAACAGAACTATTTAAAAAAAAAATCATATATCAATATTTTTCAAGTTAGCGTTAGTTTTTCCTTTTTCAAGTTAACCTTAAACTATTTATTAAAAATTATTTAATAATATTTAAATTAATTATGTTAAATTACTGTATTTAATGATGTAATGTACACAATGAGTTTATATTTCGTTATTACACACACTAACAATATTGAGAAATTGATGTATTTACCCTACCTATATTTAACCTTAACTTGAACAATATTGGTGTAGGAGTTTTTTATAGATTTTTCCCGTTATCATTAAAAATACTGTAAGATTGCATACGTAATATTCATAAATTGTCAAAAATTATGGTGGGGGTATAACAGAAAAGACCCCTAACAGAAAAGATTTTTCATTATATCGCTTAAAAATGCATCTTGAAATTTTCTTTGACGTCTAAAGCTAAAACTTACATTAAAAGTATTTTTTTTACAGTAATTGATCTTTTAACGGTGTATGATTAGAAATAATAAAGAAAAATAGCGAACGCTGTTATGTGTGGTTAGTATTTTAGTATGTCTCAGCAGGGCGCAATCGGCTCGACTGTTAACCAAAAGGTCTCGTTCGGGCTGGAGTCCGGAAAGTTTTCAAGACGTCTCCGCATATCGCTGGCAAAGAGCAAAAGTATCCGTTGTCCAAAAAGCTTATTTTCAGGAGAGCTAATTTAAAGTTTTATATTAATGCTTCTTGTTATTTTTAAGAGATAAAAGTCTAGAAAAATTGTGTTAATATATTTTTGTGACTTTTTTTATATTTTTAACTTTTTTTATATATATTTTTTTACAATTTTACCTCATTGGTGGACATAAACTATTTCTGTTTTATTGAAAAATAAAGAAAACGAATAATATTGGACTTAACAATACTTCTGCACAATGACATTGTAACCTAGTAGAATGTTTTAGGCAATTTTTGGACATAGGCTAGTTTTACTCCAAGCCTACGATGGATTTTATTAATTATATAACATATTATTACAATATAAAAATTAAGTAGTGATGCATTTTTTCAGTGAAACAAATACTATAAATTAATTCGTATAATTTTTCGTTAGTGAAAATGTAACATGTTGTTCATTTTCTTGTGTGTATACATGTTTTGAATTTGGTTAGTTGTTTATGTATTTGGTACTTTTCTTATGTATCTAAACTGTTAAAGTTTTGCTTGATAAAAGTAAATTTTCTGAATATTACAATAAGAATTGCACGTAAACGTCAGATGATTCAGTCAGCAGACACGTATTTTTTTTTTGTTCGTTCTTAGACAGTTCGACAGATATTAAAGGTAAAGGTTAACTAATTTATATTGATAATTTTTTTGGTACTGTTTGATTTATTTAATATATTTTTTCACGTGATAATAATTTTGAACTAGAAATTTCTTTGTTATCGGAAGTATTGCAACTCACAAAATTTTCCGTTTTGATAGGGTCGGTCGGTATCGGCATGCTATGATTATGCGTACGCATAACGTTCAGTGGTGGGGGAACTTGTTTTGCCGGCTTAATTGTGAAGCAACTTCCCTCTTCCCTTCGAGTTCTGACTCGCAGTTCGTACGGTTGTGTTCGATCCGGTGAAATAAAAATGAAAGGGATTGTTGATGCCGGGCAGGTCGCCCTTCTCAAGGACATAGCCAATAAATTAAGAATTGATTCAATCAAAGCTACTGACGCTTCAAAATCTGGGTAAATATTGTTTTATTAATGTTGTCTATTTTAAAACCACCTGTAGATTTGTTTGTCTTCACCCCTAAAACTTATTTTTGTACATGTTTTTTTCAAATGTTAGGTTTGGATTTTGTTAAATTCCCTTGCTGCTGTAGTGCTTTTATTCTTTTGTAACAATGAGTTTTCTGTTTCATTTATCTAGTCGACTGACAACTTTTTCATTGAATTTTAACCGGTACCTCACCTTACCTGTATTTTGTAGTTCTTAACTTTCAGATTCTGGTAGGATACACTGATATATTTTTTTAAAATTCGTTGTAAAATGGATGTTTTCGTGTCTCGTTTACAAGCCATTTAAATATCTTATATGTATATCAGGTTGTAAAATGTCATGTCCACGAAATATGTATTTTGTAGTCGTTGATCTTATGGAAATTCAACTGTTCCCGTTTTGTAAATTATGTGCTTAGAAGTACAAGTACTTGCTACAGTTTGTAGATTATTAGGAATTCGAAATATTGCAAATAATATGAAATTAAACCCGATACGATGCCAATTACTTTTGTTACAGTTTTCCCGGTTTAATCCGTTAAAATAAAACATGTTCATTTTCTTGATGTGAAAATGTTCATGTAAAAACATGTACGTTTTTATGTATCTAAACTGTTTAATTACTTTTGTAACTACGTTCTGGTAGCATCTATGTAATGATTTTATAAATTAAATTTTATGAAACTGCTTGTAATCCACTAAAGGTAGACATTTTTTGTTAGGTTAACCACAATATTTGATGTGGCCCCTTATTCTCTTTAATAACCTTTTGAATTTAGGATTGGAATAAATAATAAAATAAAATTACATTTTGTTTGCCTAATAAATAAAATATTGCAGCATTGTGAAGGTCTATTGGAAAGTGCTTTCAGTTGTTTAATAATTAATTTACCATTAATGACAGACCTTCATGCTTTCAGGACATGAACTGCAGATGATTTGTTTGCTATTGTCGCAAGTTTATTTGCTACGCTAATTTTTTATGTAGTGGTGAAATTTCTCCCATTAGAAATGTGTAAATTATTGGACTGTTAACATGTACTGTAATTGATATAAATTAAGAAGTTTTAAGAAACTGCTTGTAGAAATGTATGACATGAATAATTTGGCACCTTATTAAGTATGTTGTTACCTGTATATTTTTTATATTAATTGCATTTTGGCCAAACTTTTATGTCATAAATTTGTGATATCAAGACAAAGTACCAAATACTTCACACAGAAAAATGAATACATTTCTCATTTATATTAAGAACTAATAAATACATTATTCTATCTGATATTTTTTCTTTCTCTTGCTTATATGAATATTTTGGAAGGAAAGTATTGTTTTCATGTTGATTTTTCTAAATTGAGTTGTCACCGGATATACACGTTTTCAGACTTCCCGAACCCAATAAAACATGTTTTTAGCGATTGGTCTGTGTGTGTGTGCGTGTGCGAACACAGTATCTCAAGAACGGAACATCGTACGAAGTTGAAACGTGATACTTAAATTAGGTACCACTAGAGGACCCGACACCAGCATTTTCATCAAAATCGGTCAACCAGAAGTAGTAATTTATTTGTGTAATTTTTCACTTTTCTGCGATTTTCTCAAAAACGATTTTTTTAAAAATCACCTGATTTACTACATTTTTTTATGCTCTACAAGATTGAGTAAGCGCCATGTCTGCTGAAATTCTTAGGAGGTTGTTCTCTCGAAAAAATGTTTTTTTAAGATGGCGGTCTTAATATGCATTTTAGGGCAAAAGTGTATATAATCAAATTTATAGAAAATTAAAAGATCTATAACTTTATTTCAAACTTTTTTTCTCTATAGAGCCTAGTTTAGTGTGAAAGAGTGATTTCCCATATTATTAAGCCAAACTAAGGTTGGTTTTCATTTTGCATCATTCACTCACGATTAAAATTAGGTATGTTTATTGAGGTTAGTTTTTTGTTTATTTCTAATGTTTTGTTACTAATGTTAGGTTGTATTGTTCATTATTCACATTGGCAAGAGAAAGTTGTGTGAGTATTTCACACCAGAATTTTTCCTTTTAATTATAAACTTTGTTGTCTACCATAACATTTTTACAGGCTAACAGTCCTTTTTATTTGATATTACATTACTTTGGAGTTAAGAGTTCATGTTCTTTGCACTACAGATCCTTTACTTACAGGCTTTTCTCTGAAAAAATTATTTCTTTTAAATTACAGGTTTTAATTTATTTCTGTTTAGACTAATGTTAAATTATTTCAGACTAAACGTTAAATTATTAGTAAAGTTGAATTAAATTAGACATCCTTAGAAGCTCTTTTATCAGTCCACACTCTTTAAAGTTTTCTGTCACTGTGCACTTTTCTGCATTCATCTGTTTCCTTTTGTTCTTCATGTAAGCCTTTGAAGTCAGTAATCAACAGTCTGTTTGGTCCAGTAGTTTTGGCAATTGTGTTATTGTGGTTTGTTCAAATTTTCTCTGTATCTTTTCTGTTGTTATTAAACTTCTGATCAAACATCTTAGGTATATTGTTAAGTGCTCTAAAAGTTATTTTGTCAACAGATTTTATACATATCTTAATAAAAGTTTGGTTTTTATTAAGGTAAACGTATTTATGACAAAAGGAAATTAAAGATGCACTATAACTTTTATATTATAGGTACTCTATTTATTCGATGTTTGGTTAGATTATTTGTGTAATTTTTCACTTTTTTGCAATTTTTTTCAAAAACAGTTCCTATGATCTTTTTGAAAATTCGCCTTATTTACTACATTTTTACGCTCTACTAGATAGGGTAAGTGCCATATCTCCTGTAATTCTACTGGGCTGTGCTTTCATGGTAAAAAGTATTCTTTTTTTAAAGACAGGTTTTAACATGCATTTTAGGGCGAAAGTGTTTGTAATCAAAGTTGTAGGAAATAAAAAAACCTTCAATTTTCTTTCCATAACACTTAGTTTAGCATCAATTAGTGATTTTCTAAATTCTATGTATTAAAATAGATAACAAAATGGGATTTTTTTTTGGATTGTGATCTCAGTTTGCATTTTATGACAAAAGTGTTGGTAATCAAAGTTATAGAAAATTAAAAAATTTACAACTTTTATTTCAAGCAATGTTTTGTACAATGCCTAGTTCAGCATCAATTTGTAATTTTCATGTAGTTTAAGCCCTACAGAGGTTGATTTTCATTTAGCATCATTCACTCTGGATTAAAATTGGGTTATGTTTTTCATTTTACATTACTCTTGAATAAACGTAGGTTGTATGTTTCATTACGTACAGTGGCAAGAAAAAGTCGTATAATTATTTTACATATCAGATTTTTTTATAGTGTAATTTTCTAACCTTGCTGATTGTCTAGTAGGTAACGAAATTAAACTGTTAATCAATATGAATTCGGCCTAATAAATATTTTCTGAAAAATATTAATAAGAGATAAAACTTGTAGTAGCATAATAATTATTTTGTTGAGTGGATTGGACACAGAAGATGGTTTTGTTCATTGTTAATATGTACTAATTTTCAGAATAAATGATATTTTTAAATGACCTTGTATATGTTAAACTGTTTTATTTATTTGGAAGAAACGTATTATTGTGATATTTATTTTTATGTAATCGAGCGAGACCTTTGACTAGAGATAATTCAAAGTGTATTTATCATTCGTATTATCAAAAAAATTATTACGTCTACCTTCTTTGATACAATTCATTAATTTGTTATCTGTTATTGCTTTTTTTTAAACGAGACAAAACATACTTAACGTTTAAAAATATAATTTGATACTCGTCATGCTATTTTAAAATATGAATGTATATTGATAAAACTTCTTGGACATTTGATTATAATAATGTCCGATAACATTCTTTTCGGTTTTGTAAATTATAAAATCATTTTCAACATCAATGTAAATATAAAAATCTGGTGTGAAACACTCGCACAATTTTCTCTTGCCAATATAAATAATTAACAATAAACCTAATATTAGTAATAAAATATTAGAAATAAACAAAAAACTAACCTCAAAAAACATTAGTAAAATACGCAAAATTAAAATCGACCTCAGTTTGGCTTAAAAATACGGAAAATCGCTCCTACACGCTAAACTAGGCACTGTACAAAAAAAAGCTTTAAATAAAAGTTGTAGATCTCTTAATTTTCTATAAATTTTATTATATACACTTTTGTCGTAAAATGCATTCTAAGGCCGAAATCTTAAAAAAATAGATTTTTCACACGTTTTCGTGAGAAAAAAACAGAAAATCGCTAATTACCGCTAAACTAAGCGTTATACAAAAAATGTTTGAAATAAAAGTTGTAGAATTTTACATTCTCTACAACTTTTATTATATAACGTTTTGCGCTAAAATGCATATTAAAGCCGCAATCTTAAAAATAAAATGTTTTTACGTAAAAACAGCCTCACGCAGAATTTCAGCAAACATGGCCCCTACCCTATCTTGTAGAGAATAAAAAATTGAGTAAACCAGGCGACTTTTAAAAAAATTGTAGGACCAGTTTTTGAGAAAATCGCAAAAAAGTGAAAAATTATAGGAATAAACTAAGTTACTACTACTTCCGGTTGACCAATTTTGATTAAAATGTTCGTGTCGGGTCCGGTAGTGGTATGTAACTTAAGTTTCAAGTTTCAAGTTCGTACGATGTTCCGTTCTTGAGATATTCTGTTCACACACAGACACACACACACAGACCAATCGCTAAAAACATGTTTTTGGGGTTCAGGGGGTCTGAAAACGTATAGATCCGGTGAAAACTCGATTTCGAAAAATTGATATGAAAACAATACTTTCCTTCCTATATATTCATATAGGCAAGAGAAAGTAAAAATTTGAACTATAGAAATTTTGAAAGATAATTTTTTTTGTTAGTTAAAACTTATTTGGGAATTTTCCATTGTAAATACAAATTTATAGCTGTTCATTAAAATTTTACAAAAAATGATAACCTTAATTGTTGGAATCTGTTAAGTGTTTGGATTATTATTTTAATGGAATAAGAATATGGATTTGACTGCCTCTGTGGTGTTGTGGTTAGCCGACTAGCTTACAAAGTGTAAGGTCTCAGATTTGATTCTCGGCTAGGGTCTGGAAATTATTATCAGTCAAAACCCACCATTCCATAATCCGTAGGATTTGCTAATAACCAAAATTTTGAAGCTACTTTAAACTTAAAAATAAATAAAATATGGATTTACTTTGATACCCTAGTTAGGATTGAACCTTAAAGGTCTTTGCCCACTAGAACGTATCATACCATGGCCGTAATAGAACTGTTTTGGGCACAAAAGAACACGGATCGCTATTATATCCACTGCAATGGATAACCAGCGTTCTATATCTATATACAACGTGTATGATAACCTTACCATACCCGTTTGGTAGTCATTCAGTCATCTTCTATCGGCAATTGGTTTGCTGGCATTTCTCCCACCACCTCCCCTCCTATTGGTCGCCCGAAAGTATAGACCCGGAGGCTGTTCCGTAGAACTCTTATATACTGTGACTGGCGACTGTCTCATACCTAATTTGTCAAATAACTAAATAAAATATCGAGAGCGAGGGTAAGCCTGGTCGACAACCAGGGGGATGTGTTTTACTCGCTCTCTTGCCGGGGTAGCCTCTTGACGCATAAGGCGCCTGCCATCAAGAACATTAAACTAGAAATTAGGTCCATTAAACAGTCTTAAAAGAAGGGTCAGAAGTAAAATACAAATTAACAATTTAAAATGTAGTAAGAACTTATTGCCATAATATATAGTACCAGCAAGTGCTCGACACCATTAATTTGTTCCTGGCTAGGAAAAATTTAGTGGACACCATTAATTTGTTCCCGGCTAGGAAACATTTAGTGAAACTGCACCATAGATTCAGACCTGTGCAGGATAACTCCCTTATTAAACTACATGACGAGGGTAGAACGAAGCTACCTCGTCAAGGAACTCCCACACTGGAGAGCTATGCACCTCGCTGTACAAGCTCTCTCGTACCAAGAGGGGCCAATTTTCCCCTTGGCCTTGAACCTCCAGGGTCAGACACTGCCTCGACCCCCCCCCCCCCCCAGAGTGAGGGCAGGCATACAACAGATGGTCTCGTGACTGTACCTCCCCACAGACACATGAATTATCCAGTAGACAGAACCTTTTCAAATAAGCCGTGAACTCACCATGACCAGTAAAGATCTGGACCCCCGATGTCCTTAAATAAATGCTTGAAGCATACCATCCCCCCAGGTCTTGTATGAATTCATACAAAGACCTTCCCTTAGGCGAGGTGTTCCACTCGGCCTGCCTCGCTTCCAAAGCGAGAGTCTACTCTCTTCTTCAAGGCAGGGTAGGGCAACCTTGTAACGGCTTTTACGTTACCTAGTCTTTCTGGATCCGAGTCACGAACTGCCAGAGCGACTTGGACTTTTATCCGCAAGCAAAGAACTGTGTAGTCGTGTGTCTGAACAGAGTAGCAATGCGGAGGATACGAGGTTTGGCAATGATGCGTATCATATATGGAGCATGCCGTCACCTACAAAATATTCTGGCTGGAAAATTGTTGATTGAACAGGCATGGCACGCTATGTTGTTGGCTGGTGATGAAATGGTCTAATGGCTGTTCTATGCTAATTTATACGAAGAATATTTATTTGCATGGGTTGGTATGGTTACGGTCCTAATATGATACGTTCTAGTGAATAAAGACCTTCAGGCTTTCTTCTTAGGATTCTATTAATCTACCAATTCAATTTCTAAAGAAATCACTGAACAATTTTTCCTTCTATATATTTTTTGGGTTACTTGGTAAATAATCTAGTTTAAAAGAGTCATTTTTGGTGGGTTTAATTTTTTCACAGTTTGATTTGTAGGTATAAGTTAAAAAGAAAATATATACTAAATATATATTACTAAATTCCATTACAATTTAAAGGGGTTTAATCAAATTACAGTTATTTCCTTTAATTTATTTTTTATTTTTTTTTTGTAATTCTGTCAGATCAATGAATTAATCTTTTTTCAGTTTCATACACTGAAGAAGACTTCCTGAAACCGAAAACTCGGGTTTACTTGTTTATTTTTTAATTAATTTAATTATTGTATCTTGTGTAATTGTACACGTTTTAATTTTTTTAATGTATTTTTCAGACATCCTACATCATGTGCGTCCATGGCAGAAATTATGTCCGTACTCTTCTTCCACACCATGCGATACAAACTGTCAGCTCCAAGGGATGCATCAAATGATCGTTTCATTCTTTCCAAGGGACATGCTGCTCCCATCTTATATGCAGGTATGTTTGTTGTGAAATATGCACCGGTTGTTACTGGATAAGCTAATGTAATTTTGTGTAGTATTTATATAGAGTATTTATATAATATGCTTTTCACGGTTTATGAGGTTTGCTGTTCCACACGTTTAGACCCATCAGAACGTTTGCCAGCGTTGTCAGATTGTACCTGACAAACATTACGCGCGCATGCGTATAAGAACTGCAATAGTTCACTCTTGTCTTGCATCTTGTACTGAACACAATGATTATAGAGCACGTTAACATGCAATACTTTATAATATAATCAGCTGATTGTATGTTTATAGGTTATAATTGTTATTAAAAGACCAAAAAATTCGCTGATGAAATATTTAACAGAGCGAGAATTTTACAAGAGGAAATATTGGCAACATTGCTGGCAAGTCATTGGTTAGCTATAAAGTGGGTAGAGGGCAATGCATACGTTCAGAGCTCATCAGCCTTGAAAAATAGTACAGTATTGCCTTTGTAGTGTAGTGAAGTAAATGTAAAAAATGTGATTTTTTAAATTTTAGACAAATAACCATGCTGCTCATCAGAATCGATGCATTACTTTCGCGGTTTTATGGTATTTATTTAAGAATCAATTATTTTAACAACTAGAAAAGTACAATAAATTGTACGTAACTTAATGATTATCTTAAGTTCTTTACAAAATGTTTAAAAAAATTTTGTTAAACTTAACAAAAAAGAAGTATGGTAATTTACAATCAAATAATTTATTAAATTTTATTTATAATCTGTTAACAATTTTACACTATTTGCTTGTCATGGAGAATTCTGTTTCAATACACGGCTTGGTGTGTACAAACCAGTTTTTAACCAACTCTTTTTACTTTCACAACAACACTGGAACAGACGCGTATAAGGATAGCGGTTTTATATAAAAGTAACCATACTGCCGTCCTAAGCCAAAAAGTCAATCAATTTTTCATGAATTTGGGATTATTGCATTAATACATAGTTTGGGGCTCTTCACATCTATTCCCTAAGCAATATAGTCATATCTCGTTAAAAAATAACCTAAAAACGCTTATAAAAATAGTCGTATGTCAAAATTGAGTTATAATACTAAGCATTTTAGCAGTAACTCAGTTTTCCCAAGCATGATAGACGTACCTATCTTATGAGATGCGACATATTTGCTTAGTAATGTGTGTATTTTGTAACCAGACTGCGCTGCCATCAGCACTGTTAGGTGTAACTACTAAATCTTCGTTTAATTTGTTAAAACGGTATCTATGTGCAGTTTGTATTAATGTAACTAAATTGGAAGTTTTAAATATTATAAAAAATTTCGACGTATATCAATTGCAAAAAAATATTGCATTTAGGTTAGTTCTTGTGTGTTTATATTTTTGGTTTTTAAAATGTTTATCAAAAAAAAAATTAGTAATTAGTTTAAATGTTCATTGAACTTAATGCCTTTTTTTAATAGAGTTTAATATGACAAACAAATTTTATGTTCATTTAGATTAGTTCTTATGTGTTTATATTTTTGGTTTTTAAAATGTTTTATCAAAAAAAATTAGTGATTAGTTTTAATATTCATTTAAACTTAATCGTGATTGCCTTGTTTTAATCAGTTCGTTTTTATGTTCCTTAAGCTTAGACTTATTTTTTAATAATGATGAATAACATAATAATAAAATGTGTCTTTTCTAGTAAGTCGTATGTTATTTCTTAATCCTCTTTTTACTAAGCAAAAAAGACGCATCTAATTTTTTAGGCTAAATAACAATAAAAATCATGTAAGTTTATGCTTACATAACAAAAAATTACAATAGAGAAAATATACATATTATAAAAAAATACCAATAACTAGAAAAAAAATTAGTGCGGGACTGAATTTTACAAAAATGCTCGTATCTCAAAATTATGTATTCTTGAGATGCGACTTTTGTGCTTAGGAGGGCAGCATAGGTCAAGGATAACAAACATAAAAAGTATTCCAGATAAATAAATACACTATGGAATCTTCTTCCCTTTGTTATAAGAACAACTAGTTATGGCTACGATTAGCCACTGATCCGAAAATTAATAAATGACGCTTATCAAAACTCACTAAAAGCACCATTGTCCGTCAATGTATATCACAGTATATTTCTAGTATAAGGGGTGTTTATATGAATTAACATTCTATCACTTAAATTTTCTTCCTTTTTTGCAGCATGGGCTGAAGCTGGTTTGTTCCCAGTCAATGATTTACTCAATTTGAGAAAAATTGATAGTGATCTTGAAGGACACCCAACTCCACGTTTGAACTTCATTGATGTAGGTACCGGATCTCTTGGTCAGGGTCTTTCCGTCGCTTGTGGTATGGCTTATGTTGGAAAGTACTACGACAAAGCTTCATACAGGTACAGTTTTTATTGGTTTTGTCAGTTTAAAATTAAAGTAAATCTTTTGATTTTTACTGGTTTGATGATTCAGATTATATTGCTCAAAGGTTGTCTATATTCCTGCAGGTTTTGGCTGATAGGCAGACCCCACAGTCATGTGGTTTTCCTCATTCACAAAAATAAAATTCAATTTGTTTATGTGATATTTCTGCATCAAATAAAAAAAAATGAAAACTGCGTATAAATAAATTTTACGTGTGCACAAAGAAACTTCTACCAATTCAGTACTCTGATCATTTTGTCCTTGTTAGGTGAATTACATCGTTCGTACTTGTCTGCAATGAAACCAAACTTACGGTGATGTTGTAAACATGTTTGTTTTTCATGTTGATTAGTTCTACTATGAAACTTAAATGCCTGAGGCAATTTCAACTATTGAGGTGTATAATTAGATTTGTTGAGTTACATGTTATGAAGAATAGGTAATGTCACAAAAAAAAATTGTATGGTATACATTTACCACCACAAGTTTTCGAGTCTCTTCATCGTTAACTTTTAACATTAAAGAAAGGCAAGTTTTTTGTTTTTTATTTGGGTGACTGATATATTAATGCTGATTAAAAGGTTAACTGCTGTAAATGATGAAACGGTGACCCAATTAATGTGTGTGAGCAATAGGTACGATATCTACAGATATGATGTCTGTGTTGTTCAGGTCATCAGACAAAAGGCTGGTTTGAACCTCTTGAGGCTTTACTACATAAAATGAGAAGTGAGGTGGTTTCCCCTTGCCTTCCTCAATGAAAAGAAAAGTTTGCTTATCAGTATGCCAGGCCCTCTGAAAAGCATGTATTTTCCATCCTTTCACTTCATTCACCACAGGGTTTGGTTGTATAATGAAATTTATTACTCTCAGAGGAGATAACTCTGCCTAGTGTCTTTTACACCTCTACCTCTTCTGTGAATCATAATTAACCTTTGTACGTTCTTTTATTCACTTGACTATTGTTTGTGAATATCTGGTAAATGCTTCAGTCATATAATTGGGTGACCATGTGATGAGAAATGGAACTATTTTTTTTGTAGCCGTGGACTAGCAGATTGAGTGCAGATAATATAACACACCACCAACCTGTTAAGGCATAAAGATATCTGTAAAGACTGACACTTGGCTCAAGCTCCTTCATTTTACGTTTTTATATCACATTGGAAATATTACTAAATTTTTTTCCTTAATTAAGTATTTTTGTTGGTTTTAGTTTGTTTGTAGGTTAATAATGCTTAATATTTTAGTTGTTAATTACAGAAAACAATTAAAAGAAAGCTGTTAAACAATTAGTGTAGTGATGGGGTATTTGTATTTGATCTGTATCATAATTCATTCTGTAATTTAACAAAATTTCTAAAACAAGTTATGTGGCAGTAATTTTTAAAGACATCTAATTTGTTATTATTCTGTTGCAGAGTATACTGTTTGATTGGTGATGGTGAAAGTGCTGAAGGTAGTATCTGGGAAGCTTTACACTTCGCCAACTATTACAAATTAGATAACTTAGTCGCAATTTTCGATATCAACCGTCTTGGCCAGAGTGAACCAACATCTTTACAGCATGATATGGAAACTTACCGTAAGAGACTCGAATCTTTTGGTTTCAACGCCATCGTTGTAGATGGTCATGATGTTGAAGAACTCTGCAAGGTAAACTGTTTATTAATTTGATAATATTAAGTCTCATAATGATTAAATTGTCAAGTCACTATATAAATATTTTTTTTAAATTAGGCCTCGTGTCTTTACAAAAATCATTTAAAATCATGATGAATTGACCAAGTAAGCTAGTCTTGCCACTGATTCCTCAAATAATATCTGTTTCAGTTACTCTTGACTCAAGTAACTATACCTTCTTTTGTGGTTTAGTTTATGTTGATCTCATTTTTGAAAAACTGTGTATTCAGTTTAAAAAAAGAAATGTTGTTTTTATAGTTATGCATAAGTGAAGTTAAATGGAGTACATAAATGGTTACTCAGCGATTGGCATCGCAATTTATAAAACAAAACTTCATATTTTATACAATATCACAAATACTGTGTGTTGTGCTGTGGATAATGCTGCAGCTAATGAATGAGTTGTTTAGTTTGGTTTTTAAAATTTGTAATTCAGTCTGGTTATGGAAAAGTATGTATGTACGAGGGGGTACCCAAAAGAAACCGGAATTATTTTTTAAAACTATTTATTTTTAATTTTTTTACAAAAGAACCTTATCCCCTTCAAAATACTCTCCATTACAACTAATACATTTGTCCCACCGGTGCTTCTACTGTTCAAAACATTTTTTGTACTCCTCTTCAGTGATTGCTGCCAGCTCACCCGTCGTTTTTTTCTTGACATCATCAACGTTGTTAAATCGGAGACCTTTCATGCTCCTTTTCATGCGTGGGAACAAGAAAAAAATCACACGGAGCCAGATCGGGTGAGTACGGTGCGTGTGGTAGCAAAACCATGCCGTTTTTTCGCCAAAAACTGGGTAACCGAGATTGCCGTGTGTGCAGGCGCGTTGTCGTGGTGGAAAAACCAGTCCCCTGTCTGCCACAAATTAGGTCTTTTACGACGAATGCTGTTTCGTAGTCTTCTTAACACTTCAAGATAAAAAGCTTGATTTACCGTCTGGCCTGGTGGAACGAACTCTGAATGGACAATTCCCCTCACATCAAAAAAACAAATCAGCATTGTTTTGATGTTCGATCTGACTTGACGACTTTTTTTTGGTCGGGGTGATAAGGAAGTCTTCCATTGACTGGATTGTTGTTTGGTTTCTGGGTCGTACCCATAGCACCAAGACTCGTCACCCGTAATGATCTTTGACATGAAATCTGGATCAGTTTCAAGCTGTTGTTTCAAATCACTACACGTTTCAATTCGACGTTCCTTTTGAGTGTCTGTCAGAACCCGAGGCACAAACTTGGCAGCGACTCTTTTCATTGTCAAGTCTTCTGTTAAAATGCGTTGGACTGAGCTCCAAGATAACCCACTAACCTGTGATATTTGGTCAATGGTCTGTCGTCGGTCTGTTCGTACAATTTCTTTCACTTTCACAACATTTTCGTCTGTTCGGGAAGTCGACGGTCGTCCAGAACGAGGTTTGTTCTCAATCGACATGTCGCCATTTTTAAAGCGCAAAAACCACTTGTACACTTGGGTTTTTCCAATAGCGTCGTCTTTGTAAGCTGTGTTCAACATTACAACTGTTTCCGCGGCGTTTTTACCGAGCAAGAAGCAAAATTTCACAGCCGCACGTTGTTCATTAAAACTTGCCATCATGAAAAACGACACTAGCACAAAACAGCACTAGCGAGAACAATCACTGCACGAGAACAGAACAAGCTAGATCCACGAACAAAATGGCATTGAACTGGCAATGAGTAGCGCTACAAGCAGCCTAGTGGCGGGAATTTGTACTGCACAAGCTCCGCCCACAGCAGAGCTATTCCGGATACTTTTGGGTACCCCCTCGTATGTATGTATGTAGCAAACCTATTATTACTGAATTAATATTTTATTTTCATTTATGGTTGTATATTTCTGTCACATTATTAGTGTTTAACCATTTTTTAAATGTTTTCTTTTAAAGGCATTCCATGAAGCCTCAAACACCAAGAACAAACCAACAGCTCTCCTTTGCAAGACCTTCAAGGGTAAGAATTTCCCAAATATTGAAGATTTGGAAGATTGGCACGGAAAAGCTCTTGGTGATAAGTCACCAGTTGTTTTACAGGTATTACAGTCTATTTTATAGACAATTAATATTGCTTTGTATATTTTAAAGTTTATCCAACTATACAGTTATCATTTCCATTATTTTTCCATAAAAATTTGCATTTGTAATTTATTAGAAAAAAAATCAATTAGTGTGGTTTTTTAGGGTTCAGCAGCCAGAAGGCTCGTGTGAACCTCTTGAAGTTTAAGTGAAACTAGAGTGAGGTGTTACAAAGTGGAGTTACCTTCTTGAAAATTTAGGTGACTGCCTATCAGAATGTCAAGCTTTCTAAATAGGGCACTTAGTGATTATGTTCTACCTTGAAAATGATAACTTTGCTTCATTAGTCACAGCATTTTGCTGTAGAACAAAATTCATTATTTTTAGATGAGATAACTCTTAATTAGTGTCATTTACACCTCTGTTTTTCTATACTTTTTTTAAATATCTCGTTCACAGACCTTATGAAAATAAACAGAACTGTTTCTTGTAGTCCTCTGGCACTAACTAACAGGTTCATTGCAATTAATATAACACTCCACTTGCTTATGGCAGAGACTTATGTTGTAAATAATGTAGATTTAGTTGTCAAAATTTCTGTTTATCTTTTAACTAAAGATTTTTAGTTTTTGTTCAATTTAAAATATTTCCTTATGTTGCTTGTCACATGTAACCCATTCCATCATTGTAATTTATTATTTTTATTATTTTGTATTTTTAGCACTTGGAATCTTTAATCAAGAACAAAGGACCTTTACAAATCCATCCACAGAAGAATTTACTCGATGATGCTCCAGCTGTAGACATTTCCAACATCAAACTCGCAACTCCACCAAGTTACAAAGCTGGTGAAACTGTCGCTACCAGATTAGCTTATGGTACCGCTTTAGCTAAGATCGCTCAAAATAATTCAAGAGTTGTTGCTCTTGATGGTGATACCAAGAATTCTACCTTCTCCGATAGAATGAAGAAGGTTTGTATTTTATTAACAAGTCTTAACACAACTCATTATTAAGTATGTATCAGTCACTACAAGGGTTTTATTTTTGTGTGGATGTCAATTTTTCAGCTGAGATTTAGTATTTATTTCAAAATATATGTAATGTATTGTCATAATCCATGTAAAAACTGGGTTAGGCTGGACTAGGAGAACCTGAAGTATGCTCTTGTGTTTACATTAAAAAAGCTATATCTGGATTAGTTTTACTTTCTTTTGCCTATATGAATATATAGGAAGGAAAGTATTGTTTTCATGTTGATTTTTCGAAATCGAGTTTTCACCGGATCTACACGTTTTCAGACCCCCTGAACCCAAAAAACATGTTTTAGCGATTGGTCTGTCTGTCTGTGCGTGTGTGTGTGTGTGTGAACAGAATATCTCAAGAACAGACTACTACTACTTTACTATATGGGCGTTCAGGCCTCTGCAGCCCCTCCTCACCGCGACCTAAAAGATCTTTTGTGATTGCCCCTATTCCTTATTTATGCAAGACCCACACTTTCAATAAAGCGCAGGATCTGCCTAGGATCTAGTGCACTTACCTGGGAAGGTGTTAACACATCCTTACCCATCAGCGCTCTTCTTTTGCAGCCAACCACTTTGCAACTGCATAAAATGTGCTCAGCTCTCAAGAACAGAACATCGTATGAACTTGAAACTTAAGTTACATACCACTACCGGACCCGACACGAACATTTTCATCAAAATCGGTCAACCGGAAGTAGTAGTTTATTCGTGTAATTTTTCACTTTTTTGCGATTTTCTCAAAAACTGGTCCTATGGTTTTTTTTTAAATCGCCTCATTTACTCAATTTTTTATTCTCTAAAAGATAGGGTAGGCGCCATGTTTGCTGAAATTCTTGGTGAGGGTGTTTTTACGTAAAAAAAGTGTTTTTTTAAGATTACGGCTTTAATATTAATTTTAGAGCAAAAATGTATATAGTAAAAGTTGTAGAGAATTTGAAAACTACAACTTTTATTTCAAGCATTTTTTTGTATAATGCTTAGTTTAGCGGTAATTAGCGATTTTCTGTTTTTCCCACGAAAACGTGTGAAAAATCGATTTTTTAAAGATTTCAGCCTTAGAATGCATTTTACGACAAAAGTGTATACAATCAAATTTATAGAAAATTAAAAGATCTACAACTTTTATTTAAAGCATTTTTCTCTACAGCGCCTAGTTTAGGGTGAAAGAGTGATTTTCCGTATTTTTAAGCTAAACTGAGGTTGATTTTCATTTTGCGTCTTTAACTCACGATTAAAATTAGGTTATGTTATTAAAGTTAGTTTTTTGTGTATTTCTAATGTTTTATTACTAATATTAGGTTTATATTGTTAATTATTTGCATTGGCAAGAGAAAGTTGTGTGAGTGTCTCACACCAGATTTTTTTATTATGCTTCTGGCTGTTTTGTGCCATAGTTAACAGTTTTAAGACTACAGTTTTGTATGTGGTTTCATATAGATAGACTGAGACAGTCTTCATATTTTTTTTTTAATAATCTGCGGTGGTATTATTATTCACAATATTATGCAAGTATTTGGTGTCAAAAAGATGCCAGGCATTTATTTGTTAACAAATATGTATTATCAATAAACGCTAATTTTGATTAAAATTATTGCTTTTACATATTCACATTCTGCATTAAAAATCATACATACATTTCATTGTACTAAACATATATTTTTCTATTTCAAATAATAAATTTATTTTATTTATTAATTTTTTTGGTGCTGTCGATGCTGCATTATAAACTAATGCATGAATATTGCATTTGATCGTAGTCTTAAAAGTTTGAAAGCAGTTGTAGATAATGATTGATAATTAATCCCATGTCTAAAATTCAACACAAGCTTTAATTTAAATGGTAATGACTGATATTTCTAAATTTTTAATTAACTTTGTTGTTATATAACCAAAAAAAACATTTTTTTGAATATATATTTTCTATTATTTACACTCAATCTGTTCGTTGCAGGGCTAAAATAAATAGTTCTGTTTCTTATCACATGGTCAGCCAATTAAATGACTGAATCATTTAAGAACAGAAGAGGTAGAGGTGTAAAAGACACTAATCAGAGTTATCTCCTCTGAAAGTAATGAATTTCATTATACAGCCAGACCCTGTGGTGAAGGAAGTGAAAGTGTCATTTGCAGAGTGGAAAATATGTGCTTTTCAGAGGGCCCGGCATGCTGATAAGCGTACTTTTCCACTCAGTGAGGAAGGCAATGGTAAACCACCTCACTCCTCGTTTTACTTAGTAAAACCTCTACAGGTTCAAACCAGCCTTTTGGCTGATGACCTAAACAACAACATATATTTTCTATATAAAATGTTTTAATCTTTTGTTCGATTTTTGTAGGTTGATCCTTCCAGATACATTGAATGTTTCATTGCTGAACAAAACTTAGTTGGAGTTGCTGTCGGTGCTGCATGCAGAGACAGGACTGTTGCTTTCGTCTCAACATTCGCCACATTTTTCACTCGTGCCTTTGATCAGGTTGGGATTTCTTACATGAAATTATTATAATTTTTAATGTTTTTTAAAGTTTTATTTTTAAAATTTAGTACTGTTTACTTAGTCATCATCTGTAATTGATGCTGTAGTTAGAGATATTGTTTGTAGTTTTTTTTTGTATTAAGTATGCAGTCTTTAAGTAGTACAATTATAAGTATGCATGTACTTCTATTTCATATAATGAATTAATATAATAATTTCACTAACCTTCTTTTTAAACTGCGTCACCTTTATTTTATTCCTACTTACACGTGTTTCGGTGGATCCACCATCATCAGAGTAAATGAAAAATTGAAACTAAAAATTTTTTTCATTTATTTAAAATTTACAGAAGATGATACATCTTCAGTCACTTGTATAAAAGTTTTATACAAGTGACTGAAGATGTATCATCTTCTGTAAATTTTAAATAAATGAAAAAAATTTTTAGTTTCTATTTTTCATTTACTCTGATGATGGTGGATCCACCGAAACACGTGTAAGTAAAAATTGTAATAAAGGTGACGCAGTTTAAAAAAAAAGGTTAGTGAAATTATTATATTAATTCATTATATGAAATAGAAATATTTCAAACTGCAGGATGCATTATAAAGATTTATTTTTGTATGCATGTACTACTAATAATAATATATCACTTGCTTTTTTTTTTAATATAGTTTTACTTTTTTACTAACATGTTTTGGTGGATCCAACTTCATTAGAGTACATAAAATTGAAACTAAATTTTATTAAATTTTCGAAACAAGTTTCAATTTTGTCCACTGATCATGAGGGATCTACTGAAACATGCCATAGAAAGTAGAGCTACATATAAAAAAAGGTAAAAAACGAGTGCGAAAGCAGCTGTAAAATATAAATATTTTACTAATTAATATATTACAATAGGATTGAATATAAGCTGCAGGATGCACTATAAAGATTTATTTGTAAATAATAATTAAATAATCTAATGATTTTTTTTTTTATTCATAATTTGTGTACGTTGCAATCTGTTCAATTTAGAACAATAAGCAACCCCATGACCCAATGAGATGAGGATGATGTGTAAATGAGGTTTAGTCTTGTACAGACCCAGGCCGACCATTCCTGAACGAGTATGGTTAATTGAACCCCAACCATCATAGTACACCGGTAACCACTGTCGTGTATTCAAATCCGTTTACAAGTAACTACCTTTACTAGGATTTGAACCAGGAACCTTCGTCTCCGAAAATCAGTTGTTAAACAGCTGATTTTGGCGACGACTTTACCTCTAGACCAACCCGGTGGGTTAATACAATGATGACAATGACAATAAACATCCCCTTAGAATTCACTGCCCCCTCTGTGATTCTGCGCTGCTATGCAGAAGAAAAACATCGACCCACTCAGACATGACGATTGTGTTGCTATTGTACATTGTTCTACAAAGCGTAATGTTTATACAAAAGTATGCCTAATGTTCCCTGCACCTCACCTTGCCATAGCTTCCTCATTCTGACTAAAGCGCATTCATACAGGACGGTTATTGTAATACAATAATGTTTTGACATAAAACGTGCAAATGGTTTTTGATTTGGTATTATTGTTATAGAATAATAACAGGAGCCATTTTATTAACATCTATTACTGTATATGGTTATGAGAATGTGATAATTGATAATGATAAACGGACGCATAAATAAAATTATAGATGTATTCTCATACAGTTTGTGTTTTGGTCTGGGTAGTAATATAGAGATAATTAATAGCTAAATTTTTGTTGAGTCAGTTGTTTTTTGTACCGTGTAACCATCAAAGTTTATCTGAGAGAATTTTAGTGAGTTAGATCTTATGTTAGTGTTTGTAGGAGTCTTTTTCTTCTATTCCCATTTGATAATGAATTTTTAGCTGAATCACATTGAGTGGTGGTTGGAAAGTAGTTTAAGCAGCTTTTTCCAGTGTCTCCGTTTTTTACTTTCTCTTGCCTATATGAATAGATATATAGGAAGGAAAGTATTGTTTTCATGTTGATTTTTTGAAATTGAGTTTTCACCGGATCTACACGTTTTCAGAACCCCTGAATCCAAAAAACATGTTTTTAGCGATTTGTCTGTGTGTGTGTGTATACAGAATATCTCAAGAACGGAATATTGTACGAACGTGAAACTTGAAACTTAAGTTACATACCACTACCGGACCATACACAAACATTTTCATCAAAATCAGTCAACCGGAAGTAGTAGTTTATTCGTGTAATTTTTCACTTTTTGCGATTTTCTCAAAAACTGGTCCTATTTTTTTTAAAAATCGTCTAGTTTACTAAATTTTTTATGCTCTACAAGGTAGGTTAAGCGCCATGTTTGCTGAAATTCTTGGTGAGGCTGTTTTCACGTAAAAAATAGTTTTTTTAAAATTACGGCTTTAATATGCATTTTAGCACAAACATGTAGAATAAAAAATGTTGAGAATTTAAAATCCTACAACTTTTGTTTCAAACATTTTTTTGTACAACGCTTAGTTTTATGGTAATTAGTGATTTTCTGTTTTTTTCTTACGAAAACATGTGAAAAATCGATTTTTTTAAGAATTCGAGTTAGTATGCATTTTACGACAAAGTGTATGTAATCAAGTTTATAGGAAATTAAAAGATCTACAACTTTTATTTAAAGCATTTTTCTCTACAGAGCCTAGTTTAGCGTGAAAGAGTGATTTTCCGTATTTTTAACCCAAACTAAGGTCGATTTTCATTTTGCATCTTTCACTCATGATTAAAATAAGGTTATGTTTTTTTAGGTTAGTTTTTTGTTTATTTCTAATGTTTTATTATTATTTGCATTGGCAAGAGAAAGTTGTGTGAGTGTTTCACACCAAATTTTTTTTAGAGTAATTTATATATTTACAATACAGATCCATTTATACCTCTTTAATACTTAGTTGTAAATTTCTTAGTTGTACTTGCTACTGGAAATCCTCCCTTCACTCAGGCCCTTAAAGAAACAAATATATCATTTTTAATTTTATGGTTCAATTAGAATGAACATTACAATATATTTTTACTCAGTCAGCAAAAGTTTTTTAAGGGTTACATTTTGTAAAATAATTACAGTAGACTTTGTTGGTTGTCTTCTTCACATGCTGTCTCCTCTAAGAATATTGACAATAGTGACTTTTAGATGCTGCAACTCTAAAAAAAATCAGTGGAGCTGTGTATCAGCGATGATTTAGTTGCCGATTAAAAAAACTTGTTTTCTGTAATTTTATGATTTTTATAGATTGTTTTTGAATTATTTGAAATTAATTTAATTTGTCTTTTTTTTAGATTCGTATGGGTGCTATTTCCCAAACAAATGTTAATTTCGTTGGATCACATTGTGGTGTCAGCATTGGTGAAGATGGTCCAAGTCAAATGGCATTAGAAGATCTTGCACTTTTCCGTTCCATCCCAGGTAACAATATACTTGTTTAATCATTTCACAAACCATCAATAAAATTTAAAAACAATGTTGGTCCACCAATCTCCAATTTTTTAAAAAGAAACCATGACAAGTGATATCTCATTGATGCCTACAAAAGGGTTGAGAAGTTACATGTAAATAATTTTTATGTTAACTAATTCATCAAGATTTTTTAGCCATATTTTGTGTAATAGTGAGCAGTAATTAATATTAAATATACTCAGGGAAAAATAAAGTACACAAATTTTCTATTAACTAAATCTATTTATTGAAATGTGTATCTAATAAATAATGGAGGATGGTACAATACTGAGTTGTCTAATTATGGCCTAATTGTAAATAGCAGAAGTCTTGATAATGATATTGTCATAAAATTTATTTTTGTAAAAAACAGTGCACTCTAGTGGTTATAGTTTGTTTAATTTAATCTAGCATAAGATATGAATGCGCTGTAACATATCTCACATGTTAGTAGGCGAGGCATCAGTGTAGTGGGATTATGGCACAAAAAAATATAGCGTAGTTCGAGTCAATCATGTTCCAATGGTCTGTTAACAGTAGTTGAATTATACAGGTTATTCTTTACTAGTATTTTTCAATACTACTGCAACAAACAGTACTTTTTAATACTATTAAAAAAAGTTTTTTTTAATGTCTCAGCTGAGATCTGGGTGTTACTAGGTCTAGAGATTTCTTTAAAAAGTCGGACTGAATGGATGATAATGAATATTTATATCTTTACTGAAAATCACAGAATTTCACGTCCAGAAATTCAGGGTCGTGTTGCTATTCTGTACAGAATGTCAGTTCATTCGTTTTAACTGAATAAAAACAATGGAGTAACTGAAACTTTCAGTATACCAGGAAAGCATCGAAATTGAATGTACAAAAATGTCAACGACTACTTGCAAAAAATTAAGATAGCAAAGCAAAGATGAGCAGATAATGGATAGAACTAAACCACTTGAGTAGTGCAGGGATTTTGATATAAGGCTAATTTATTGATACCAGATAGAGACCCTATGTGTACTAAAAAGTGTATTTGTAACTTAACATAGTTTACCATAATATTTATGATTTTAACAAAAAATTGAATGGTTTATAAAGGAATGATTGAATCAGATAATGAATTCCAATCTAAATAAAAAAATCTGGTGTGAAACACTCGCACAACTTTCTCTTGCCAGTGCAAATAATTAACAATAAAACTAACATTAGTAATAAAACATTAAAAATAAATAAAAAACTAACCTCAATAAACATAACCTTATTTTAATCATGAGTGAAAGACGCAAAATGAAAATCGACCTGTTTGGCTTAAAAATACGGAAAATCACACTTTCACGCTTAAACTAAGCTCTGTAGAGAAAAATTCTCCTATTAAAAGTTGTAGACATTTTAATTTCCTGTAAATTTTATTATATACACTTTTGTCGTAAAATGCGTACTGAAGCCGAAATCTTAAAAAAATCGATTTTTCACACGTTTTCGTGAGAAAAAACAGAAAAACGCTAATTACCGCTAAACTAAGCGTTATACAAAAAAATGTTTGAAATAAAAGTTGTAGGTTTTTAAATTCTCTACATTTTTTATTATATAAATTTTTGCCCTATAATACATATTAAAGCCGTAATCTTAAAAAAAAACACTGTTTTTACGTGAAAACACCCTCACCAAGAATTTCAGCTAACATGGCGCCTACCCTATCTTGTAGAGAATAAAAAATTGAGTAAATGAGGCGATTAAAAAAAAATCGGACCATTTTTTGAGAAAATCACAAAAAAGTGAAAAATTATACGAATAAACTACTACTTCCGGTTTACCAATTTTGATGAAAATGTTCGTGTCGGGTCCGGTAAGGGTATGTAACTTAAGTTTCAAGTTCGTACGATGTTCCGTTCTCGAGATATTTTGTATACACACACACACACACACACACACACACACACACACACACACACACACACAGACCAATCACTAAAAACATGTTTTTTGGGTTCGGGGGTCTGAAAACTTATAGATCCGGTGAAAACTCGATTTCGAAAAATCGACATGAAAACAATACTTTCCTTCCTATATATTCATATAGGCAAGAGAAAGTAAAAAATACTCAACAGAGAGGTATTCTGTGTACACACGCTTCTTTACTAAAATGCTATGGTGGTCACATACTCATTCTCTCGCTCAATTTCTCCTTCACTCTCATTCTGCCATATTACCTGTGCAGATATCACGCTAAAATAAAATAGATGTACAGTACCAGATATTTGTTTTCTTACAATTGAGGTCTGTTAGTAGCAGTACTCATTTATGGTCATGAGGGATGGATATTGACTAAGTCCTTGGAAAGGAAATTGGAGGCGTTTGAGATGTATACTTACCGGCGGATGCTCCGCATCTCATGGAAGGATAAAATTAAAAATGGGGAAGTTCTAAGCCGTTTGAACAAAAATACAGAACTTCTTTTCAATATCAAAAGATGGAAACTCCAATATTTTGGCCATATAGTGCGGAATAAAAAATACCACCTACTGCAGTGCATCATGGAAGGCAAAATTGAAGGTAAACGAAGACCGGGGAGAAGGAGAATTTCTTGGATGGGGAACCTGCGGGGGTGGTTTGGGACCACCTCAGTTCAACTCTTCAGAGCGGCTGGTTCCAAGGTTAGAATCATGATGATGATCGCCAATCTCCGACGCGGAGCAGGCATATAGAAGAAGAAGTAGCAGTTTCAGTCCTTTTCTTGAAGTAAGAAGTTTATTTAATTTTTTCAGGATCAACTGTTTTCTATCCCAGTGATGCTGTAAGTACTGAAAGAGCTGTTGAACTTGCTGCAAACACAAAAGGAGTCTGCTTTATCCGTACATCTAGGCCAAACACTGTTATTTTATACAAAAATGATGAACCATTCAGCGTAAGTTATTTTTTATTATTACCTTTCTTTACCTATTTGTAAATGTAACTGTTACTGAAGAAATTCTTAAATTCATAATTTCACTACTAAGAGTTTTTAGGTGTTGTATTTTGTACTTATTATTTATAGATTATTTTATTAATTGGCTATTTGTTCAGGATATCCATTGAATAATTGAAGCAGTAGAGTCTTTGATTTATGTCCACAGCCTAAGAATCTCTAAAATACATATTTTGTCCACCCACTTAATCTTAAATATTTTCCTATTACACATTTCAAAAGCTGCTATCCTCTTCCTTTTTACAGCCCCTATTACCCACGTTTCACTTTTGTATAACGCTACACTCCAAACATAGTGTTTTAAGAAATTTTTCGTAGTCTGTAAATCAATGTTTGGAGTCGGTAAGCTGTTTTATTTTATTTCAAAGGCTTTTCTAGCTTGAGCAAATCTACTTTTGACATTACTTGTGCTTTTACTATCCTTTGTATTTTTCTCACTAGATAGCAGATTTCCCCTACTTCCTATATGTTTTCGTTGCCTACTTTTAAATTTCCTATCTCTTCTACACCACTCTTGCTGTTGCACTACACTTTTGTTTTGTTCTTATTAATTTTCATGAAGTAATTCTTTCTCAAGTGACCAACGTTGAAGTTCTGCAAAGAATGAAGAAAACCACAGAACTTGTTAATATTGTGAAAGCAAGGAAGCTGCAATATTTGGGTCATATCATGAGGAATTCACAACGTTATGAACTGTTACAACGCATCCTGCAGGGAAAGATAGATAGCAAGAGGAAGCCCGGTAGGAGAAGAATATCCTGGCTTGGGAACTTGCGAACCTGGTTTGGTAGGAGCTCCATGCAATTGTTCCGGTTGGCAGCGGATAAAGTCAAAATAGCCATGATGGTCGCCCACATCCGTAGCGGATAGGCACTCAGAGAAGAAGAATTCTTTCTCATGATCTCATCTATTTTCATTTAAGATATCCTCTAGTTCTTTCTTTGTCTCTGCTAATACTAGTGTATTAGTCTAATACAGATGTCAACTATGTCTAATACTGAATGACAACTATATTTTGCTATAAATGGAGTTCTGATGAATTGTTACCCTGTACTTCTTCAAAGGGTTAATTTTAAAAGGAAAGCAAAATTTCTTTATCTCTTATTTTGCTTTTATTTAGTGCATGAGTAACCAGTGTAGTTGTGATTATGTATGAAGAATTAAATTTGCTGACAATCCAAATAGCAGTTGTTAATTTATTTAGAGTTAAAATATTTTTGATAAATTTGGCACAGACCCTTTAGTATCATTTTAATTTGTTTTTATGTTTTAGATTGGCAAAGCTAAGGTAGTCAAATCATCTAACAAAGATCAAGTACTTGTCATTGGTGCCGGAGTTACATTACATGAAGCCGTCACTGCCAGCAATGAATTGGCAAACAGCGGAATCAATGTAAGAGTTTTGGACCCATTCACAGTGAAACCTCTTGATGCTGCAACAATCATCAGTAATGCTAAGCAGTGCGGTGGCAGAATTGTTACTGTTGAAGATCATTACCCAGAAGGTTAGTGTTACATTAGACTTTTTCACTACAGTAGAAATTTAATGATGTCCTTGTAAATTTTGTCAGATATTTAAATTTTATGACCCTGGAATCCTTGCTTTTATAATATTTTTAACCCTTCTGCAACTGACAGGTTTTAGAATATTAACTCTTCAACACTAGTTCCGAGATCGCACCGATAGACTTGGCTTTTATTTATCCAAAAAATTTGAAATATTAATGAGACTTTAAAAAACTTTTGAGAGATGTTTTAAAAAAACAAACATGAAACTCCATATTTTTTTTATGCCAATTACAGCGAATTTACGAAAAATTTGTTGTAATTTATGCCAAGTTGCGCGTTTTTGTCAAAATTTGGCAATAAATATTTCTTATTTTTATTTTTTTTAGTCTGGTTTTATAACAAATGAAACTATATTTCAGGGCGTGTAATTTGAGTTATCATACATGCTGAAAGCTTTATAAATACGCATGCTACGGCTGTCTGAAGCCTGGAAAGTCTGAGTGAAGCGTATATGCTTTTCCCGTAGTTGAAGGGTTAATATGTAAAGATTAACATTAAAAAGCGCTGCTAGGATCCAACGGATCCTAAAAACACAAAAGACTGATATGCATTACAGGCCCTTGGTGACGAAATATTACGTTCTAAAGCAAATATAAGTTTGTGTTTTGACAGAAACATAATGTTATGTCACTGGCACTTTTTGTGTACAATGCTTCCAATGTAATATTTCATCACAAACTTTTAAGGGATTAATCAAATGGCTTAAGTTGATTGGCTTTTAGTGACAAAAGCGAATGGAATTATTAGAGAGGGTTTGTTTGTTCTCTTGGCCCTTACTGATAATCATGCCAAGAAATTAAAAACTTTTGTTAGTACTTCACTCGCTATGGTGGCCGTTTGTTTTGTTATTTTTCGATTGCATCAAATATCCAATTTTCTTCTCAAAAACAAAAATTTAGTCGTCTTTTATAATTAATTTATTTTGATGATTTTAAAATGAGTGGACATTCATTTATTGTACTTGTGTTAATTTACAGGTGGATTGGGTGAAGCTGTTTTGTCTGCTGTTTCCCAGGAACGTGATATCATTGTTAAGAAGTTGGCTGTACCTAAGGTCCCAAGATCTGGACCACCAAAAGTTTTGTTAAATATGTTTGGAATTGATGCTAGTAATATCGTTAACGCTGTTAAAGAAATCATCAAGAAATAAGAGAACAGATCCGTGAAATCAAACAATTTAAATCTGTTAATTCCATTAATTTTAGAATGAGTCGTTATTTGTTACTGAGTACATCCGTTTAAGTGAAATGAATAAATTTTAATAATTATTACTGTATGATGGAGTTAGTTTTTTTTTGTACACACCACTTTAATTTTTAGGATCCAGGTAATTTTCAGTTACATCGTTGTTTAGTTGTGTGAGTAATAGCCACTCCAACAGTCATGTTCAAGTTTGTGCTGAGTCATAAAAGCCTGTTGAGTTACTTCTAAAATCTCAAATTGTCATTGGGTGCTTTCTTGTAATGGTCATTTTTTTGTAGACTATGAGTTCTAGAGAATATTTTATTTTTCAGATCTTTTTTTGTGTAATGTGAATATTTTTTACTTTTTGTGCACAAGTTTACAGCCATGATCAGGCTGAAAAAATCATGATAACGCTACACTACAACATACAAGAACTGCAACTTTTGTACCCAGCTCTACAGTAGTTTGAAAATATTTTACATTTTATTATTGCTCAAACCTTTACAAAATCAACAATTAGTATTAAGATTTAACATGATTGTCATAACTAAATTTTTACAGGTAACAAGGTAGACCTAACCAAAAAGTGTTGTCTGGACTGTGGCAGTACCATCAAAGTTTGAAATGGAACTTGTTCAACTTATTTGATGACCACCGTTTAGTGGTACAGTAAAACCTGCACATTTCTGCTATCTCTTGATGGGTTCACTGAAATTCTTGTATTTATTTGTCTGTTATGGCCTAGCATCTATAATTTTTATCTGATCTAAACCAAACTGAGTATTTATGTTACCTTAGAAAAGAAAAGGATGGGTTCGTTAACGATCAAAATTTGACCACGGGGACAAGAAGTTCATTTGGACACCAAAACGTAAAAATTTCTTTTAGTATTATTCCGAACAAAACTAGTGTAATGAATAGGAAAAAAATATATTTATGATTTTCTGTGTAATTTATAAAACTAAACTTGTTTTTAAAAAGTCACATGCACCCTGTTTATATAAGCTTAATTTATTGATACACAAGTATAAACGAATGTATTAGGTACAATGGCTCTCGTGTGAGTTAGCGCTCGTACGCACTAACATAACTGCAGCTTGTATCCAATTTCAATGTATTTGATATTACTGATTCGAGTTCCACAGTAGCTCGGCAGTGTTGGTGTGCAAGAGCTCTTAGATTGTGCCGAACTGTGAATCGGAAGATCTAGGTTTGTACCTGATTGGGTTCAGAAAATTTTTACAATAACTTCCAATACCATTCCATGTACCAAATGATCATGAATGACCTGTTTATACTCAACTAAACGCAAAAAAAATACTTAGTGGAAATATGCTTAATTTGTGCATGACAATTTTTTTTTGGGTTACTTAATACATGAGCACAGTAAACACATGCACATGAAATTAACTCTCTTTTAGCAATCATACAGACTAAATAAAGATTCTCGAAACCTAGGCCATATTTAAAGTTGTAATACATAATTTAGTTAATTTATTTTAGTTAATTTTATCGTATGTAATAAAAACTGTTTTCTTTTAAATGCCAACTATATTTTTACTTTCTCTTGCCTATATGAATATATAGGAAGGAAAGTATTGTTTTCATGTCGATTTTTCGAAATCGAGTTTTCACCGGATCTATATGTTTTCAGACCCCCTGAACCCAAAAAACATGTTTTTAGCGATTGGTCTGTGTGTGTGTGTATACAAAATATCTCAAGAATGGAACATAGTACGAGCTTGAAACTTAAAACTTAAACTTAAAACTTACCGGACCCGACACGAACATTTTCATCAAAATCGGTCAACCGGAAGTAGTAGTTTATTCGTGTAATTTTTCACTTTTTTGTGATTTTCTCAAAAACTGGTCCTACGATTTTTTTTAAAATCGCCTGGTTTACTAAATTTGTTATTCTCTACAAGATACGGTAGGCGTCATGTGTGCTGAATTTCTTGGTGAGGGTGTTTTCTCGTAAAAACGTTGTTTTTTTACGATTACGGCTTTAATATGCATTTTAGCGTAAAATTTTATATAATAAAAATTGTAGAGAATTTAAAATCCTACAACTTTTATTCCAAACATTTTTTTGTATAACGCTTAGTTTAGCAGTAATTAGCAATTTTCTGTTTTTTTCTCACGAAAACGTGAGAAAAATCGATTTTTTTAAGATTTCGGCCTTAGTATGCATTTTATAATAAAAGTGTATATAATTGAAATTATAGAAAATTAAAAGATCTGCAACTTTTATTTAGATCATTTTTCTCTACAGAGCCTAGTTTAGCATGAAAGAGTGATTTTCCGTATTTTTAAGCCAAACTGAGGTCGATTTTAATTTTGTGTATTTCACTAATGTTTTTTGAGGTTAGTTTGTGTGTTTATTTCTAATGTTTTATTACTAATGTTAGGTTTATTGTTAATTATTTAAATTAAATATTTGTTAATTATTTATTGTAAATTTTCAACACTGGTGCATTTTTAAATACATGAAGAATGTAAAAAACAAAACAAAACACAAGTACATATTCATTATTATATATTTTTATAATTTAAATAAATGTGGGCTTAATAAAAATACATTTTACAAAATATATTATATACTACAATGATTAAGATTGGTTCTGTGTTATACCAAATGCAATAAATAATTTTAATGCATTTTGATTAACATAATTATATTTTAACATATCATACAATAATAATAATAAACGGTTAAAATGCAGTAACATCTTGTTACAATAATATAAAAATTGTACAATTTATGAATCTGAAATTTAATAATAAATGAAATAAACATTACTAAGAAATCTTGTTTCTAATTAAATTAACAATTCAGTTTTTTAATTAAAACTTTTAAATTATGAAAAAGCAAGTAAAAAATATATAATATGAATTGTTAAGTAACACTAGTAGGGCAAGCGACTTTGTATGGTGACCACAGCTGATAGCCGCCATTCCTAACGAAACTCCACTGGGGATCCCTGTTCAAAAATTCATCTCTATACGTCAAAGATACAGCGATCAAATAATTGGGTGGTTATCAACAAAGCACAGTTCCCGATAACAAACAATAAAAGCTGAAAAAATAACACGTAATTTTGGCTTAAGGGAGTAAAAAATAGTTGTCAAATAAAATAATTGGTTGGACAATCTAATAAAGCGGAGTCGGCGTTTTTGTTTACGAACACGGCTAACCAATCAAGAAACGAGTTCAATGAATCACTTTATAAAACAAAATTTCCGACCAAACGCACAGATTGTGTAGTTTTTTGATTTGAATGAATATCAGAATATGTAAAACAGATTATTAACAAGTGGTAGTTTAATCAAACATTTTAAAAATGTAAAATATTGACAGTGTATTTCATTTAATGAAATTAACGTATTCAGCAAAGAGATCACGCTCACGCTAACTGCTGTTAATATTATGTATTTCATAGAGAAAAAGTAAGGGAAATTTTCATAATGGTAGGTAAATTTTTCGTAAAAATGGGAAAAACAGACCTAGAATAGGTATATAAGAAAGGTATCTTCGGGGGGCTTGTGCGGGTGGGGTAACGGGAATTACAGCGACGATTTGACTTGGCCGACAATCTTATTATTGTTACAATTTTAATATTACGTTGTTCGTAGTTTGCAAAGAATGTTAATTTTTTTCCGGCGTCCGCTAGATGGCGTAAGAATGCACTTTTGCAAATCAAGTTGTGTAGTTATACGAGCGTTCGTCACAGCCATAGAGTAATAAAGCATAGAGGGGGAACTCCATGTTAAAAAGTGTTTTAACGTTTTTCATCTGCTACTATGTTTCGCTTCCTAAGTCTGTAGAATGCGCTAGTAGCGCATACGAGGGAGATTAGAATTTGACCTATTATCCTACACAATATTTTTTTTTTCATTTTACTTTTTGTTTTATGATTGAAATTTTTGGGAACTAATTTTTTTTTTAAATTTTTAATTAATTTTTTTAAAAGTCGCATCAACAGTTTGGTTATTGGCGATTACAGTGGGTTGAGATTAGTTATAATTAATGAAATGAAATTTTGTTACTTAAAGAAGTGGTTTTTTTTCGCAGAGGGTTAGAGGACGTGAATTCTTCTATTTTCCGAAAGCGAAAAACCTGTAAGTATTAACATGATAAGTAAGTACGTGTAGGCCAAAATAAATCTTGTATGTGTTTAGGTTAACCGTTAACGGATTGAGTAAACATTAAATGTATAAACTGCCTTCTACTTTTAAATTATTATTTATTACATAAATCTGGTGCTTAAGTTTGCCTGATGTAATAATAGTTATAGTAGTTTAACATCACATCAATTAAAAATAAAGCAAACCAGTAAAATGGCACATGACCTAACCTAATACTAATTAAGTATTAGTTATTAATAATTTAATTAATAACCTAATTATTATACCAGGCAAACTTAATCACTAGAGAATGTGTACAATAATTAAAATAGGCAATTCATATATTTCATTATTTACCAATTCGCTAGTAGTAACTGTGCTTAACCTATAAACAAACAAGATGTATTTTGGCCAACACGTATTTACTTATCATATTAATACTTACAGGTTTTCGTCTCTTGGAAAACATAAGTAATGACGTTCCCTATAACTGCGAAAAAAACACTTTTTTAACCTAATAAAATTTAATTGTAAATAAAATATAATCGCCAAACAACCATGGTCTCATACGCCATTACTAACGTACAATTTGATCTAACAACGCTTGCTCTGTATGACGCCTAGGTTCCAAATTTTAAAGCGACGCCAAAACGCACTCTATGTTTGTGAGCATATAACACTAGCAGACGACAAACTCCGTTTCAATCCGCCTATCTCAGTTCCCCCTCTATGCTTTATTACTCTATGATTTGGCCTATATCAGTTCCCCCTCTATGCACCTAATTTATATAGAACGCCAAGTTCTTTTAATTATCTAAACTAAACTTTAAGTAAATGTTTTCTATAATTAAAATTCCAGTTGTAAAATAAAGCTTTTTTTTATTGATTGTAAAGAATCCTTAGAAAGTAGCAAAATAAAACAAACAAATGCACATTCAAAAATTACAACTCTTGATAAAATGTTTCTCACGTATATGTAAAAATTCTGTGAATTAAAAGTGATTTATTAGACAGAATTAAAAACAAATCTCTCTGTATTCTGTGTCTATGCATTATTTTTTTTTTTAAACAATCGGCCAAAATTTAAAGTAGCCTACATACCGTGCTTCCCAAAAAATTTTACGTACAGGTTAAATAATATTGGACAATGTACTGTCAACATTAATCCTGCTACAAGGGTGTAATCTTACTTTCATTACTCTAGTCTTCAGGAAATAGAATTAAAATGAGTTTACAAAGATTTTGATAGCTAATGACTTAATCACTAACAAATAAAGGCTAAAATGTTATTCAATTTCGATATAGCGCGGTACTTACATAAGAAAGATTTCGCTAATTTTGAAATCATTTTAGTACCCGTGCGCGTTAAGGCGCCACATTAAAGCTTACTTTCGATATTATCATACGAGTCGTGAGTTCAAATCCCGCACTAATTAAAATATTTAAAATTTATTGCAATTTTTAATTTATAAAATATTTTTTAAATTTTTTTCTCACTTAACCAATGAAAAAGTTGCTAAAAGATTTCTATTCTAAATCTAACTGCAACTTATAAAATTTATAAAAAATTAACAGAAATACATTTTACTTTTTGATTGACAAGTAATCAGATTGGATAAATAAACAGATTATTTTTAATATTTTTGATAAAATTATTTAGCAAAGAAATAAAATGAAAATTTTTTAGTTGGTGTGGAATTCGAACTAATGACTCTCGTACGATGATATCAAAAGTAAAATTTTAAGTGACATCTTAACACACACAGCTAGCTAATAAAAACAGATAGGTATCCAAATACACAAAATTTTTCCTAATTACCGCGCTACATAGAAATTGAATAACATTTTTGCCTTTATTTATTAATAATAAAATTACTAAAATTAATGAAAATAATAATAATAATAATAATAATAATAATTTATTTATTAAATTATTAGCTATTAAAATCTTTTGTAGACTCATTTTTATTCTGTTTCCTGATGAATGGAGTAATAAAAGTAAGATTACACCCTTGTACGTAGATTAATGTTGACGGTACATTGTCGAATGTTAATTTCCCTATTTATCAGATTTGTCGGGAAGCACGGTATGGTATTAATACTAAGAGTAATAAAAGAATTTTGAAGAATGAAGACAATAAAAATAACTGATTACATATTTTAATTAACTTTATACTTCACCTCTTTAAAGTCCATTTTTTGATGAACTATCAGATGTGTAATAGACTCACTGAAACCAATAAATGCATCTAATAAATGAATTTTATAACAGGAAAATGAAATGAATGAAGGCTTTTACTGGTATATTTCTGACTATGGATGCCTGAATGAAAAATTTAGCGAAAAGGCATACTGGTCCACGGTTAGAAAACGGTATTATATTATCCCACGGATAGGTAAAATGTTTGAATGTATTCTTTCTTATTTCCATATAGTTACCACTAACCTTCCAGAAAATACTGATCTATGGGTTTGATTCTTACAAATAATAGATCACATAAACAGACTTCTTCTTCTTCTTCTTAGTGTGCCTATCCGCTTCGGAAGTTGGCGATCATCATGGCTAATCTAACCCTATAGGCCGCAATACACATTAAGTCTGTGGGGCTCTTCCCCCCTAAACCAGGCAAGTCTTCTTCGCCCAGGACATACTTCAAGCATTGTTATATTTTGAATCAAAAATATCTGGACATGAATCTCAAGTTGGAACCAAAATTCTACAAGAATTTTTAGTGCCTCCCATATAAACATTACAGATGTGTGTTAAGGTGATTGTGAACAAATTATTGTTTGGCATTACAATTTTTGTTTTTACATCTAAATGTTTTGCAATTACTGCAGATGATAAAAACTGTGATAGATGAAAATTGTCAGACCTGACGGAAAATTTAACTCTGGACCCTGAGAAAGAAGTTAGTTGCACCGAGCACAAACCACGGGCTGATCTTGGCATTTACATGCTACAAATAAAGTAGAAATAGTGAAGACGCAGAAAATGTTTTTTTCAAGTGTGCCCTGACAATGTACCGAGTTTATAAAGTTATCCAAATAAAGGCGTTTATTATTAATTCAAATAAAGCGAAACAATATTAAAAATATCCCAAAAACTTGAATACTGGCGATCCGAATAAAAAAAAATTAATAAGACTATAATTTAAACAAAGCCTCAACAATTAAAACAAACGAGAAAACCTTTCTGTTAAAAAAACCTTCGAGTATAATTCAAAATGAAGAAAGATAAATTACATCGATATTAAAATCTGAACTTTAAAGAAACACTACGAATGCCACTTAAAAGTAACATAAACTTTTCAAAAATAATTTAACAGATACGGTATTAAACAGAAATTTTGTATATTAATTTATCTACTAATATTTACAAAGCTTTAACAAATACAATATAAAAGTCTCCTTACAATCACAAATTTTCTTAATGAATATATATTTGAAAATATTCAAACAATAAATTTATACATTTTTACAAATTACTTGCGAAGTGAACTGATTTGAAAGATTTATTAACATTTTTTGTTTAGATTAAAAGCCAAAAAACTGGTTTCAAATACAGCTGGAATGACTTAATTCATTACATTCTTCCTCACTGGATTGAAAGAAGCCAACAAAAAAAAAGTTAACAACTGCTTATCAGTAGTATCAGCAGTGTGGCCGTAAAAATTTTGTTTTGCAATACGTACCTCATTTAAACCGAGTGTTCATGATTATATGAGAAAGAAAGAACAATTTTTTGTTACCCTGGAATAAAGGAGGGTCAAGTGTACATAATTAATTTAATACTCAGTTTTTTTAACAGAACAAAGAACACTTATGAAAATTCAATAGTTCTATTGAATCGCAATTGAATTATAAAGAGACTTTTCAAACATTTTGCAGCACTTTAATAAATTTACAAATTTCAATGTACCATAATTTAAAATAGTCTACAGTAGGCTCAAGATAATTCTACAAGTACGAGACTGGGGGATAACCCTACCAAATTAATGTTTGTATTATGAATTCCAAAATCTTTATTATAATTATTACGTTAGCTACAGATACAAATTATGTGGTAAAGGTTTTAATATTGAACATAAAAAGAGGAACTAAGGGCAGTTAAATTCTGTCCTTTGGAACGATAAATGGAAGGAGACGAAGATTAATATTTATCATGATATCCTGGAGAGCTGTGGTGTGTCATGAATTGATCAAATTCTGAAATTAGGAGAAGAATCGGTGTTCAAAGAAATATCATGGATACCATATCCCGTTGTTGTTGTTTAGGTCAACAGCCGAAAAGCTGGTTTGAACCTCTAGAGGTTTTACTAAGTAAAAACGAGGAGTAAGGTGGTTTACCATTGCCTTCCTCACTGAGTTGAAAGAGTATGCTTATCAGCATGCCAGGCCCTCGCGAAAAGCACTCACTTTCCACCCTGCAAATGACACCTTCACTTCATTCACCACAGGGTCTGGCTGCATAGTGAAATTCATTACTCTCAGAGGAGATAACTCTGACTAGTGTCTTTTACACCTCTACCTCTTCTGTTCTTAAATAGTTCAGTCATATAAGTGGCTGACTATATGATAAGAAACAGAACTATTTTTTTTAGCCCTGGACCAAACAGATAAGAGTCCAATTAAAATAACACTCCACCTGCCCGTTTTGGGCATACCATATCCCAGAAGCAGTTAAAATGGTTTGGCCACTTGCAGAGGATGGAGGATGGTAGGTGGCCAAAGAGGGTATGGGAATGGATACCAGCAAGAAGAAGAAGGAGAGGTAGGCCGGAAGTGACATCGTTGGATGGGGTGCAGGAGGCAATGTCTTTGCGGTGGGTCTCTGATGGAGACTGGCGAGACAGAGAGAGGTGGTGCGTAGAGTGAGATACAGTTGGGACAGTAAATCTTCCCATGTTGAAAAAACCCTGGACAGTGAGTGTGTACCTATGGTGCTGACGTGTGGGTATTGACTAAGAGGCAGAAGGATCGCGTAAAAACGTTGTAGACGGTTTTCTGGAGGTGGAGCTGTGGTGCATCGTGTGCATCAATCGAATTGGCATTCAAGGAAATATGATGGATACCATATCCCAGAAACAATTGAAATGGTTGGGCCATTTGCAGAGGATAGAGGATGGTGAAGGCCAAAATGGGTATGGGAATGAACACCAAATGGTAGAAGAAGAATGGGTAGGCCGAAGGTGATGTAGTTGGATAGTATGCAAGAGGCAATGTCTTTGTGGTGGCTTAATGATAATGACTGGCAAAACAAAGAGAAGTGATGCTTACGAAGCGAGATACGACTGAGGCTGTACATCCTTGCAAGAATATATGGAAAATAGGGACACTAAAGAAAAAAAACCATTTTTCACAAATTTAGGCCTACCTTGCAAAAGAAACTGTGAAAGCTCCATCTGGATCCCTTTAAAAAGACAGTTTTTCATAGTCAACGAACCTTTCTTCTGCTCAGCTTTTGCCCAACAGTATTTATAAGTGAATCTCCTTCATCGAAAGCAACAGTAAATTACTTTTCCTGATACCTCCTTAATCACTTCTGCTTCAATAACAACAGCCACTCTTTCACAATCTAGCAAAAATATCATTTTAACATCCTAATTTATCACTTACTCTTTCATAATTTGAACCTAACCGTAATACTTTTGGTTTCATAATTTGAACCTAACTGTAATACTTTTGGTGAACGTAAGTCTTTGAGTGGTGTATCAACTGTCAAATATCAGATTATCAAGAGCCTACTATGCTATTTTATAACCAATAATATATACAAACGAGGAAAAGAGTAAATACAAAAATAATACTTTACATATTTTCAAACTGTCATGGCAAAATAAAATAAAATCACTACTACTATTACTACTTAACTTTTTACAAACTTTTTAAAAATAATATACTGTATACTTATTTGATTTTATTAAATGACACAAGAATAAGAATAGTACATAAAGTTAATCTAACAAACAAAAATTGTACTTCTTTAAACTGAAACAGAAGTTAATTGTTAATTACATACACAATATGTGTAACATTTAATTATGAAAACATACTAGCTAATTATATTTTATTTTCAACTTTTAATTAAATAATCCCCTGTATTCACAAGCATAGTGTAATGGCACCAGTAGGAGTACAAAGCAGTTTTACTTAATGGCACCCATTCCTTATTTTAGCTCATGTTGTAAACACTTTTATACGTTAAAACTATTGGTTTTAACAGTTATCTGCAATCTGTCGGTATTCAATACACTTTTATCAAGTCATGTTGAAATCAACAAAATAATGACATACAGGTATGATTATAACATTCCGCTTTTTATATCTTTCTCTGGAATCATAAATTGCCTTTTTTTAAAGATAGGAACAAGAGAGATGAAAGGTTGAAAAACCTGCTAAATGTACTGCCTGACGAGTTTTCAGAGTTTGATGCAAACACCACTAACCCAAAAAATATCCAGCATTAGAAAATCTTACTCTTGAAACCCATTTACACACCCACCACCTATATCTTCACGTACTTAATATCTTGACTAGCTCTTAAGATACCAGCTGGATGAAAATATTGATACCCAACTAAATCAGTTGAAGAAATACTGATTCATGTGCCGATAGCAAACTAATGAACTAGCGTGGAAACATAAACTGGTGCTACTCAATATTTTATCTTTTGGCGCCAATGAACTATGCACGTAAATTCAGGGCACTAACATGTCACACATATACAGTAAAAAAGTAGAATACGAATATTCGTTGAGTAACAACTAATATATTAATTTGTGTACTAAAGAAAACAGAAATTACGATTACAAATTGAAATAGCACAGAGTCAATGTAAATCAATTAGGAAAAGAATATATACGAGGTAGGGTCAAAAAGTTCCCGGAATCGGTTAATAGAAATTGATTGAAAGTATGTATAACATTTTAATCCTATTTTCCTTCAAAATACTCTCTTCCTGCATCTAAGCACTTATTACACCATTCATACAATCGTTGAAAACACTCCTGAAAGCCATTTTTCGAAAGTTCTATCAGCTGTTTCGTCGCATTTTCCATCACCTCTGATGAATCAGCAAAACGATGTCACTTCAATATCATTTTCAGTTGTGGACTTGTGGAAACAGGTAAAAATCCGGTGGTGCAAGATCGGAAGAATATTGGAGGGTGTTCCAGAGTGGTGACATTGTTCTTTGCAAGGCATTGTTTCGCCATTAGGGAGCGATGTGACAAGGCATTATCATGCAACAAAAACAAATCATTCCCTGCCCATTTTCCCATTTTTCACGCCGTTTTCGTCGAATTGTATCTCGTAACCGTTTTAAGATCTCTGTGTGCAATTCTTTGTTGATTGTTTTCCCTGTTTGCACTGGCAAGTTGTCGAACGAGCTCAACATTCTCATCTGTGGTAGAAGTGGAAGGCTACTCAGTCCGAACATCATCTTTATTGTTGTGCGACTGTCACGAAAATGCTTGTGCCACTCGTAAACTGCCGTTTTTTTCATTGCATCATTTTTGTATGCTTTCTTCAGCATCTCAAGAGTCTCCGAGGGTGATTTTTCTAGCAACACATAGAATTTGATATTGGCACGCTACTCTGATGATGGCATTTCACAATACGACGAAAGGAAAAAACTACGTCTAAAATATCATACACCGCACGTAGAAAACCAACTCTAACTGCCTGCTGAAGGCACAGGACCTCCCTAGAGTGATACCAACCTTCCAAACAAAAATTTCCCTTCCAGAAAACAAATGCTTGACTGCATGTGACCATTCCGGGAACTTTTTGACCCTACCTCGTATAATGTATATTGTTTGCTCATTTATGTTATAATAGAACTTAGAAACCAATAATCCTTGGGACCCAGTTCTACTGAACGGTGTTTTTAATGATATATTTCGTGTACTGGTTAGTTAAAACAATAAAAATGAAGATTGCTTGATCAATTAGACAGCAGTGATAAGTATAGCATATAAAATAGTAAATGGCACTACAGAATATACTAATAATGGTACTAGGAGGCGGTAAACTGAAATTGAGGGGAGTGAAGGCTCCTGCCTGACTGTCACTATTACACTAAATTTAGAAGTATTATTCTAGTTAAAATACATTGGTTCATATTGTGACAATATCTAAAGGGAAAGTGTTGTTCCACAAATCTCTAGGAGGACTGAGATTTAAGATGTGCTAATGCAAATGTAAAGTGGGTCTCTGCTAATGTAAATAATAATAGTTAAAAATGTAAATAAATAGTAGTTTGATATCATACTATTCTATGCCCGGTCCATTGTTAGTGTTTTGATCACTGTAGGCAGTATGGATGCTGTGGGTGGTTGCTTCTACTGCCGCGAGATAGCGCAGACAGCAAACTTCTTATAGCGCTTGTGCGACTACGAGTGGGTAAGGCATAAGGCGGACTAGGCTAGTCAGAGACACTAAGTTAGTAGTCAGTCAGTATCAATCTTCTCCAAAAGAAGATCAACACGGAGATAGCTTGTACACTCGTCATTGAGTATACTCTTTTCTTGCTCTCCACAACTGACCACTCCCCTCACCTTCACTTCACCAGTGAAGGTTATCTCCAGTCCCTCTCCCCCTTCAAAAAAACAGCTAGCTGCCGGATGCCCTGCCGCTTTGGTCGGAAGAAGAAGGCCGCCTACTCAATCAACAAGACTTACGCCCAGCTTACAAGTTAAACAATTTAAATAATAGTTGATGTCTCTCACATCTGGGACCACCCCACGTATCGCCAGAATCTGCCTTATCGTCAGGTGGACGGTATACATGGAGGATGGGGTCAGGCCTTGGAGTTGGAGGATTTAGACTGTGGAACAACAACAGGCACTCAGCCTGAGAACACACAGTCCCAAGAGACCATACCATAACGCTCTAAAAAAAAATTGTAAAAAGGGTTATTTCTAAGAAATAGTTAGAAATATTGTGGACAAATGGTAATGGGTTTATTGCTGCAAGGGTTGGGTTATCTAGTTAGATAATGAACTCTTTTGTTTAAGTGTCATAATGTATCCTTTTATTACTATATCAAAACTCTTTAGTCATCTCTAAATTTCTTTTGCTTTAGTATATACTGAAGCAATGGAAATTTCTTGTACAGTTTGTACAAGTGTATAAGCAGCAGTCGATTTTGACAAGGAGTTTAGTTTTTGATCTGTCATCGAGTGAATTGTGTACCGCATAAGTTAACAGTTATGTTAACAATATAATAAATTTATTTTTGTTTTTAGTTAACACTAAACCTACAACTTCAGTGTTTAGCCAGAAAATATCAATGTTAATATAAGGAATCCCTAAAGGTGGCACAAATGTTTCAAATTATTGTATTATACAATTACATCAAATTATTCCCAAAACTTTTACGGACAAAAACTGTTAACAATAACTAAAAATATATATATATGTTTACATTTAACTATATATTACATAAAATCCTCTGTGCTATTTCAATTATCTTTCGAGAAAAGCACGTAACCAACAAAGAGTAGGGGGCAGCTGTCTCACTACAAAATCAAAAATCAAACCTACAAATGTTAATAAATTCACAAATACCAATCATTTTTCAAAATTTTGAGTTTCTTTAAAAGAGGTACAGTAATTCTCCATTCAACTGGGGCTGATCTAGATAACATCTGATGTTAACAGATTTATAAAAAAAAATCAACTAGAACTCAGTTGTTGTTTAGGTCACCAGCCAAAAGGCTGGTTTGAACCTGTAGAGGTTTTACTAAGTAAAACGAGGAGTGAGGTGGTTTACCATTGCCTTCCTCACTGAGTGGAAAAGTACGCTTATCAGCATGCCGAGCCCTCTGAAAAGCACATATTTTCCACTCTGCAAATGACACCTTCACTTCATTCACCACAGGGTCTGGCTGTATAATGAAATTCATTACTTTCAGATAAGATAACTCTGATTAGTGTCTTTTACACCTCTACCTCTTCTGTTCTTAAATGATTCAGTCATTTAATTGGCTGACCATGTGATAAGAAACAGAACTATTTATTTTAGCCCTGCAACTAACAGATTGAGTGTAAATAATTTGACACTCCACCTGTCTGTTATGGGCAAATAAATTAATTACAACATGAAAAAGTAATTCTTTCTTACTACAGAAGAATCTTGGTAGTCCGGCCCTTAAAATATTAGCCCTAAAAGTATGAAACCTCACCCAGGACAGATTTTGGTAAAAGATTTAAATTGAATTAGGGAAATCAACTCTGACCTAATTACAGCGGATTTAATATAACATGTATGTTTAGGATTTGATTAAAGAAATGAAAAAGCAGACCTTAATTATTGTTAAATGGAATAATTGTTGGCCTTTTATCCAAAACCCAGAACTGGGTCATACTCTATACTTCATGCTGAATTGACAACGAAACGTAATTCTCAGAACACGAGCACCCCTACACCGCACTAGGCGACGTCAATAACCAATAATTATGTTTAGTACAATGACTACAGAAGTACCCAGCAAACCTTTTTTAATTAATTAATTTAACTTAAAATCACATAGAAATCAATGCATATTCATTTTTTGTTTAAATTTATTATTTATAGTTCCAAAATTCCAACACACCCAGTAATCCGGTACCCTCTTGGTCCCGAACAGGCCGGACTACTGAGATTCTACTGTAATAAAAAAAAAATCACAAATAAATCGGAATATCTGTTTGGATAAATGTAAAACTACTGTACATCTGTATTACACCTTGCCAATGTTCACCCTTCATGAGATACTCTGCCCCCTCTCTATTTCAAATATTGGGTACACCTTTGTTTAGAGATATCAAATATCTACAAACTAATAGTTGGTGTTATTGAATCATTTGAAACTGTAATAGCACCTTGTTAAACATAAAAAAAACTGTTTTCTATACATTGTTTCTTTAATAAAAACAATATTTATTTTGAGCAGGAAATCAATCTTGATAAAACAAATTAACATTATAATTCAGTTATATTGAGCTGTATTTTATAACAATAAATCACAGAAGTACCTCGATTATCCGGGGTACAGGTGGGGACAAAGGCCGTGGATAACCGAAAATCAAGGTTGGGCAGTAATGACTTAAAACTATTTAATAATAGTACCATATGATACACATATTTACTTACAAACACAACATAAGTAAAACAACAAAATAAATTATTTTATAGGCCGCCTCTGTGGTGGAGTGGTGGTGGGCTAGCCTATAATGCGGAAGTTCTCAGTTTGATTACCAGCTAGGGTCTGAAAATTTTCGCAAGTTAAAACCCACCATAGTTGCTAATAACTGAGCGATTGCTATGATTTCAAATAAACTAAAAAATAAATTATTTTATAGATGACCGAATAGTCGGTCATTATTTTCTGCTTCTTTCCTTCTTAATTGAAGATCAGAGTTTGTGTAGCACTAATTTGTTACAAAACAAGCCGGGAATTTGTACACCACAATACACATGGCACAAGAAGCAATGTGAGTATTGTACTATTAAACTAGAAGGGTTGCAATTTACTAACATTGTACAAAAGACTATGGCCTCCATTTGTGAGCCTAATTGCCGCTTCTGATCAACCCTCTATTTTTTCACCTCCACAAACGAGCTTTGCGTATCTGACGCACGCTCATAAATTGATTTGTTTGGCAAAGTATTACCGATTAGATCTAAGAGGTTGAATGCGTTGCCTGTTATTTTTAATTACAAATTCAAAATTGAATAAATTTCCGTAAAAGTGAACTTCCTTAGTCATTTTTATTGATTTCACCACCCCGGTTAATCCGCCTCTGGTTAATCGAGGTACTACTGTATTAATTTATGAAAAAAAAAATTATTTTAATAAACATGTATAACACACTGTGCGATGATTAACTGAGCAATAAAAGTGCAAGTAAGATTTAAATTTTAAATGCACTGCATTAGTTGAGACAGTATTAGGGAGTTAAATGTTCTTTCGGTCAATGAATAAGACACCAGTTGCGTAAGACAAATTTATATGCAACCTGCCTCAACAAATCCACTGCATTTGAGACTTAACAAGGCTAAATTAATAACAAATTTGTAACTTTGTAATACTAAATTAACTGACACAAAATTACAAACTTCTGTAAATTATTGTCATTAGTTTAAAATATAAGGATATAATTATACATTAAAAAAGATTTTTTCAAGAAGTAATAAATTGTTTAAATATGAACTTAAATAATCTGGTTTGTACAAACAAGCAAGGTGAAAATTTTCTAACAAGATAAGCAAATGATTTTAATAAAAAAAGGAATTGATATTAGAAACTTTGTGTAATTTACGGTTTTATAATTTTATATTTTTTTAGGAGCTGTTTTATTTTAAATAACTACCCAATTTTATTACTTGGTTTTTCTTTCAGCCAGCCCATGGTGTAGTGGCCAGAAGAACTAGCTTATACCCCAGGTGTGCCGGTTCAATTCCTGGTCAAGTCTTGACATTTTTTTTATACTAATTTTCATCCACTACTCTTCATCATCAGAATTACCATTTATGCGCAAAAACAAAAAAAATTTGTTTTACTCTATTATTTTTAGTGTAATCAGACATGAATTTTGAATGGGACATCCAGCAATGTTTGTAAATGTACGACTGTCAGCCAGTCATCCACCAGAGTTGCTTAACAATTCAAATGACTTTCTACCAACTGACTGAATAGTCTGGCTTAAGCTTTAATATCTTTATAAGATTTATATAAACAAATTCTTTAGTGGTCGCCTCCGTGGCGTAGGGACTAGCCTGATAGCCTACAAAGCAGAAGGATTTGATTTCCATTTAAGGTCTGGAAATTTTAAGGTGTTAAAACCCATAATAGTTGCTAATGACCAAGCTGTTGATGCAACGCTAAATAAACTAAAAAAAATTCTTCAATTTGGTTTAAATTTAATTTTTATGACAATGTAAACTAAATTACAACTAAGAGTAAAAAAGCAACAATAACCAGCTGACTGAAATATTGCTCAATAGCATTGAAATTTAAAATAATAATTTACAAGGTACATAACCCACACAACCAAATTGGTCTAGTGGTAAAATTGTTGCCATGAATTAGCTGTTAAACAGCTAATTTTCAGAGACGAAGGTTTCTGGTTCAAATCCTAAAAAATATAGTTACTTTTATATGGACCTGAATTTTTGACTAGGTGTACAGTTATGGTTGGGGTTCAACTAACCGTACTCTTTTAGGAATGGTCAACGTGAGTCTGTTCAAAGACTACACCTCATTTACACATCATATACAATCTTCATCTCATGGGGTCATGGCGTTGCTTATTGTTCTTAAATTGAACAGATTCCAATGTGCAAACATAATGGATAAAAATAAAAGAAAAAGTAAACAACCGATGGGCCTTCCAAAGCTGGTGGCTTTGTATTGTCAAGAAACATCAGTTGGGCAAGTGTCAGTGGTCCTGGATTTGATTTCCCATCAGGTTTGGCATTATATTGTTTTTATACCACCTCATATAATTACCTATGAAAAAACCAAGCCTTATGTAGGCATGAACTCCAATTAAACACAAAGTAATTTTGTATGGGGACAAACTAACACACATGTGAAAAAACACCACTAGGAACCAATTTAAAAGTTCACACCAAAAGAAAAACAGTTCCCAAAACTAAATAAAAGAAGTACACAATTTCTATCATTAACTGAACTTTTACATTTTGGCAAGTCTTAAAAGTGCCACGGATGTCTCTTGTAACTTTATCTCCATGTATTATTATCAACTCTACATGCTGAAAAACTTTATAAAAGAAATCTCCTACACACAAAATTACTCTTTTGAGAGCCTCTAGTTATTCTCATAATGGGCATCAAAGTAAGTACATTTAGGTCCAGTGTAAAAGTTTATATTATTCAAAAGTTTGTGAATTCCATCAGAGACAAATTAAACCAAAATAAACTTATTAATTTGAAAATTAAATTCTGTAAATCCAGTTTTACTGTACTAAATCAATTCCTTTAATACGTATATACCGGGGTCCCATGAAGAGTTTGCTATCTTTGAATTAATATGCCGGACGTATCGCACACTCTACAGACTGGAAACTTTACAGTTATAATAAATAGACATGTAAAAAAAGTAACCTTGAGTTTCATTTGCTCATGATTAATCAGAACAAAATGGCAGAATGTAATTTATTTGTACAACCATTTCAAATTGGTGATTTGTTACAATGTTATTTAAGTATTAAAATGAAAGAAATATGAATGTAATAAATTATTAATAAATACAATTTGCTTCATTAACCTTTATTCTAACTGATGTCCATCAATAGCTTCACTGATAGCAATGTAACAAAAATGAGTCATAAGGGTTTCTGAAAAATTGCCGAGGTATCAACAGCAGTTCCTCTTCAATCAGCCTTAATAATTCATCGTCTGTTGCAATGGTGTGAGAATAATTTTTTTCTTTCAAATAGCCCCATAGGAAAAAATCGCAAACAGACAAGTCTGGCAATCTTGGAGGCCAGTTCATGAGGCCGCTGTTACAACCTATCCAACGGTTAGGAAGTTTTTGGTTTAAAACCGCTTTGGCCACATTAGATTTTCTAATGTGAAGGAGCTCCATCATGCTGGGAAAAAAACGTTCTGCATCACCGCCTGAGAAAGATGAGAAACTATGTGATTAGTTAAAATTGATGCGTGTTTGTCTCCAGTCATTGACTGATGGAACGTGTCATACGATCCACAAAATTATAGTTAATTTTTGATATTATTTTCTTATTCAGATTAATCATAAGCAAATGAGATTCGAGGGTGCTTTTTTTACGTATCTATTTATTATAACTGTAAAGTTTCCAGTCTGTAGAGTGTGCGATGTGTCCGGCATATTAATTCAAAAATCCAACCTCTTCGTGGGACAACCAGTATAAAAAAAACAAATAAAATAAAACTGGAATGTAGAACAACAAATTAAAAGAGTAAAAATTGTAAATATTATGTATGAATATTAAATACAGCATTTGTATCAATAAAACTAATTACTGCTAAGTTACAAAGGAATGAAGCCTATTGCTTTTACTTGCAGTTTATAATATATATACACACACAAAAGATGTCGACTATAAAATGACAATAATAATTATCTGATAAAATAAGACAAAATTAATACTTACGAAAAATGCACCAAACCAAACTATTTGTATATGAAGTTAATTTGTTAAAAAGAAAAAAAAAAAAAGTTCACTTGAAATACAAAATCAAGCTAAATAATGTACATATTTTAAGCATAGTTAAGTAGGTATTGGTAACAAAGTTATTAGTATATTTTTTATAATTATATTGGCAATTGTAGATAATAAAAATAAATAATTATAATATTATAAAATGTTTGTAAAAAAATCAATAAATATAATAAGAGATTCTTATGAAGTAGTTTCGTAATTAAGTTATAAAATTGTTCAAATTTTAATTTAAAAAAATAAATAAATAAATAAAATGAATAAATGGCACAATAAATGCCACGTTTAATATTATTAAAATAATAATCTTGTGTAAATAAATACATTAAATATTATAATAATGTAAACTACATATAAACCCTTGAAATAATGACACCTTAAAACATTTTTTTTTGCATCCAGGAGATTCCAAAAGGGAGTATAGGACAAGTCAAGATAACAACTGATTGAGAGAGATCAATTGAGTAACAAGTTAAGTGAGAGTAATTGAGATAACATTGATCGATCAATAAAATAAATAATTTTTTTTTAAAACTATAACACGTACAGTTAATAGAATTTATTCAATAGTAAAATGTAATTAGTAAAAAAACTGACAACTTAAGACGATTCATTGTAAAAATACTTTTATATTATTCACCCATTGTAATGGACTATTTGGGAGACCCCGTGTCTGTTAAAATGTCTTTCTTTGTCAAAATTTCAAGAGTTTGCCAAATTTCCAGAACTTATGGCACTACCACAATAGTTAAATATAAAATTAAATACAAATAATACTTGAATCCATATCGGTCTTTAAATACATAAAAAATCCAAACATGAGCCATAAAGAAACCAGCATTACGTAATACAATCAATAAAAATATGACGATATATAATTTGGCACAAATAAATGATAAATTTAATAAAAGAACCTGATTTTTTGTGTTAAACATAAATTTTTACCATTAAGAAGCACATCTCACATTTAAATAAAATATTAGTTAAACAAAATTAATAACATAGGCCTATAAACTAAAACTAAAATACTAAGTTATTACATACTAAAATATAAAATAAAATCTTAAAACTCATTTTGTATTAATAATATAATATTATTTATAATAAAATTTAATTTGGCATTATATGTATATTATATAATATTTGATAAAATTGTCAAAAGAGACCTGCATGATTGAAGTACCTAAATTTGATACCTAAACTAAAAAAAAAATACAGTAGTACTTGTCCATTACCATGATATCTAATTTTTCTAACTGATTATCATAAAAAAAATTCATCAAAACTATGAAACTAAATCACTACTACTACCAACCTTCACTTGTTTTGTATCCCCAATTTTTTTTTTAATTCCTAATTTTGTGTACATTGCAATCTGTTCAATTCAGAACAATAAGCAACCCCATGACCCAATGAGATGAGGATGATGTGTATGACGTGTAAATGAGGTGTAGTCTTGTACAGACCCAGGTCGACCATTCCTGAGAGAGTATGGTTAATTGAACGCCAACCATCAAAGTACACCGGTAACCACTGTCTAGTATTCAAATCCAAATAAAAGTAAACTACCTTTACTAGGATTTGAACCAGGAACCTTCGTCTCCGAAAATCAGCTGTTAAACAGCTGATTTTGGTGACGACTTAACCTCTAGACCAACCCGGTGGGATCACAATTATTTAAGAAAAATTTAATGTGTTTTTCTTAATATTTATTTATCCACATAAACTTATAACGGGTGTTTTATTAAGGACACAACCCTGTTTATAAGAAGATAGAAGTAATACATTGGTAAATTTTCTATCCCCCAATCGGTATGTTGGCAACAGTGTACTCAAGGCCAACTACCGTAGAGAAACACAGCACTACGATTAAACGTTAACTTACAAACTGGACACCGTCTGGGCAGTTGTTTGTTGAAGATCTCTACTAACCCCATGTAGCGGGAGAATTCTCTACTATGGCAGCGCATTATCAGTCCAGTTATTTTTGGGTCCTCTTCGTATTTATTCAGTACAGGTTTACGGCATATGCCAGGAGAGGGTGAACATTACAGTTGATGGGTATGAGAGTAAGCCATAACGTAGGAACTGCTGTAGTAGTAATGTTTCTACTATTTGTTCGTACCAGGTCTAAATCATCTGTCTCCCATGCCTCACCTCATACGTAGTTCTGAATGAACTGAATAAGAAACCAATTTTTGCTCAATTCGTATTTCAATATTAGTACTACGTACAGAAAAATCCTACTCTGATACAAGACTAATTCATACAGCATCTTCAGGGGCTAACTTTTTCTATTGGTACGCGTTAACAGAATACTTCAAAAATCCGTAAATTTTAATTTTGATTATAATACATTGAAAATCAGATAACTAAATATTTTTAATCTAAAAAAAAAAACCAAGATAATGGACAAGTACGAAAGAGATTACCTAGGCCTACGGATTGTAATTCATACATTGTATTAATAACATTTTTTGTACAGTTTTTTTGATTAAAATAAGTCGCAAATTAAAAAGTATTTTCCTTTGTCAAATATTACACTCCTAGAAGATCTAAAGATACGATATAGACGATAAAATATCAAACTGAAAACATTATAAAAACAATTTTTTTACATTTAGACTTATGATAAAAAATTTAGAATCAATAGATTCTACCTGGGTACAGAGAAAACTTAGAGAGAACTACTCTACTGTTTACTGTACCTACTAAAATACATGAATATACTGTTGAGGTAAATTATTGAGAAAACAGAGAATTCCTACAACAAATTAACTACAGATCTTTTTGTAACAAAAGATTTTATATCACATATTTTTATAATAGGATAAAACATATGTTTAAATGCGTACTATAGGCCTATACACGATACTACTTTTTTGTTAAATGATTAGATGGGAACAATGAAGATTAAAAATACATAATGATACATAAAAAAATTACCACATTTATATATAAATATTATGTGTGGCTATGTAATAAAGTGAAATTTCTTTAGGTACATAAAAAGTATAAACACAATACTTTTAAGAATGACCAGAGTAAGTGAAAAGAGTGAAAAAGGGTAAAAAGAGAGATGCTCTTGTGAAATTTTTAAAAAACTGGGTCCCAGAAATATTACTAGCAACGAAATCATTGAATGCAAAATTGTGTAAATGCTAAAGAAACAACTTTCAAGGAATTACATCGCAGGTCACTAATCATGTAAAACACTAACTCACGGAAACATCCCATTATTTTTGTGACACACCTTGAATAAGACAATGCACAAAATGCATATAGTACAAAATGAATCAGTTGTTTCTTAAAGAAAAAAAAAACAAACATTCTGTTAAAGCAAAAGATGAGTAAAATACAAAAATGCAGGATACTATTGAGGAGAAAATGTTGACTTGAACGAGCTACTTCTATAAAAATCTGTTTTGCAACATCAATCATTCACTGTACGTCTAAAGAAATTTCACTTAAAAAACAAATGAAATCAATAAGCGATTCTCTTGAATAAAATATGTCTTTTGGATCATTACTTTAATAGTGTTCTTGTTATATAATAAAATTTAAGATGACGGACTCTAGAAAGAACCATTATCATAAAATACACACATTAATAACTGAAATAAATATATCCCTTGGTATCTGCGAGTTTAACATCCGCTGACTTTGTCCAAGGGCCTAAAATCTTAAAATACGTACGTTTTGTCACTGTGTGTACACCGTACTTGGTGGAAAAGTCATAAAATTCTGAAAACATGTGTTTGAAAAAATGTTTTGACGTCCGTATCATGTTAAGTCACAAACTACTATGGTAACGGCTGTCATGGGCCAACCTACACTTCCGCATACTGTACGTAGTGAGTGCGTCATCGTGTACTGGGCCCTGCCAGTACAACCCCATCACCACCGCCATACGTATGCCCAGGCACCATACTGTAATTTTTCCGTACGTTTTCCTGCATGTGTCAGTCTAACTTCTTTGTACGTACATACAGTTCTTTGTTTGTTTGACGATCCTGAAACGAAGCCAAGCATTTCTTCACAACGAGATCCTCAGCATGGTAACGGCTGACGGATCCTGTCATGGAAAGGGCCCTTCAATTCAAAAGAGGACTCAGGAGCTAATGATACCATACAAAGAAGTCCACATAGAGTTTGAAAAGAAGAAGAAGCAAAGAGCCATAACTAACTATTTTAAAGGAACTTAAATTTTTTATGCATACAGTACGGTATTTATTAAATATTCATAGATTATAATAATGGTAAAATGTTCCTAAAACTATTAAATACTTAAAACGACTACAGGACTTTACCTTTAGAACCTAATCCCCATCTTTTCGTTCATATAAGATATCATTATCCGCGGTTTTACAAACCACGGTAACCCTCTGGATCGTAACAGTCGCGAATAATGAGGGATTACTGTATTTTTGTTTTCACTTTAACTACAAAGTTTTGACTTATTCTTCTGCATTTAAAAGAACATGAAGACTTTGGCAACTACTACTATATTTGCAAATAAAATACAACCTGCAAAAGGATACTAACTGGAAGATTGTAAAATGGAAGTAAGAAATCACATTAAGTTATGCAAGAATAATAACAAAACTTTTTGTTCTACAAATTTCTGATTTTTTTTTCATGAAATAACGATATTCCACAGTATTGTACACAAATCAAATATAAAATATTCAAAGTGTACAGTTACACTATGTTCTGTACTGTTAAAGCATTAGTGCCTTGGGATTAAGATTGCACGCATGTTACTGTATTTGCTTGGCAAGTCATTGCCGGACAACATCATGGCATACTCAGAGCCGCAGCCTGACATCATGGCATACTTGGAGCCGCAGCCTGACACAACTGCCGGACAACATCATGGCATACTCGAAGCCGTAGCCTGACACAACAACAGTTGAACTTACGATGGTGAAATGATTGCATGAACATTCTACCTTTAAAAGCTATACAAAAGAAAAATAATGATTTCTTTGTAAACATTTGTATACGAACATATTGTAGTGAGTTTCTTTCCAAAGAAGTATAGACAAATGGTAAATTTTTCAATTGAATTTTGATTTTATTGATTTCTGATTGTTTCCAGTTAATCTGGATATTTGGAATCGCTTCCAGTCCAACTAATTTAGATGAACACTGTACAGGTTTTTTCAATTAATGAAAATATTAATTCTGGAAAAGTGATTTTATGTAGGTTAACGATGTATACATTTTTGAGATCCTAACTGACAATAATTTTAACCCTTAAATGATGAAAAAAGTGGATTTAATAAAAATTACCTAAAACAAGAAACTTAAATACACAACAAACAATTTCACAATACACATTACTATAATTATAATATGATCCAAAAGACAGGGTAATTTATCTAAAAATAGATTCCATTCAAAATAAATTGATTATAAAAATTTGTGAATATTTTTTAAAATGAATAATAAAAAAGGCAGTGTAATAGTAACAATAAAGAAAATTTAAATTTGTATAAACAGTGTAAAATTATTTGGATAAATATTCAAAAATATACCCGGAGTAAAATTATTTGATTTTTTTCACAAAATATATCTATCATCTAAATAATATTAACATTAGTAGTTTTCTTCTTAAATTTATAACAAACTATAAAATTTTATTTGATAAAATTAATGTTTTATTACTTTGTGCTCCGAAAAAATTTGTTACATAAGATTTATAAATTTGTTTAATCACACAGTAATAATGGAGACAACACAAGAATGTCAGTCAAATAATTGACCTCTATCAATAATAATATTTTTTAATAGCTTTATCAGTTGTACTACATTCACAACTTATTACAAAATAAAAGTATTTGTTAAAGAAGAATAAAATGTAAGAATTTATTTTTCAGAAAAACTGATCTGCTTCAGTATCTTGAACAATTGTAATTTGTAGGCTCAACTAAAAAGAAAAACAACAAACAAACAGTCTTTTATGCGCTTACAGATATATAGAATTTAGGAATTGAAGGATACTGCGTATCGACATACGAGGGGGTACCCAAAAGTATCCGTAATAGCTCTTCTGTGGGCGGAGCTTGTGCAGTACAAATTCCCGCCACTAGGCTGCTTGTAGCGCTACTCATTGCCAGTTCAATGCCATTTTGTTCGTTGATCTAGCTTGTTCTGTTCTCGTGCAGTGATTGTTCTCGCTAGTGCTGTTTTGTGCTCGTGTCGTTTTTCATGATGGCAAGTTTTAATGAACAACGTGCGGCTATGAAATTTTGCTTCTTGCTCGGTAAAAACGCCGCGGAAACAGTTGTAATGTTGAACACAGCTTACAAAGACGACGCTATTGGAAAAACCCAAGTGTACGAGTGGTTTTTGCGCTTTAAAAATGGCGACATGTCGATTGAGAACAAACCTCGTTCTGGACGACCGTCGACTTCCCGAACAGATGAAAATGTTGTGAAAGTGAAAGAAATTGTACGAACAGACCAACGACAGACCATTGACTTTGTATCTTTAAGTGTTAAGAAGACTACGAAACAGCATTCGTCGTAAAAGACCTAATTTGTGGCAGACAGGGGACTGGTTTTCCCACCACGACAACGCGCCTGCACACACGGCAATCTCGGTTACCCAGTTTTTGGCGAAAAACGGCATGGTTTTGCTACCACACGCACCGTACTCACCCGATCTGGCTCCGTGTGATTTTTTCTTGTTCCCACGCATGAAAAGGGGCATGAAAGGTCTCCGATTTAACAAAGTTGATTATGTCAAGAAAAAAACGACGGATGAGCTGGCAGCCATCACTGAAGAGGAGTACAAAAAATGTTTTGAACAGTGGAAGCACCGGTGGGACAAATGTATTAGTTGTAATGGAGAGTATTTTGAAGGGGATAAGGTTCTTTTGTAAAAAAATTAAAAATAAATAGTTTTAAAAAAATAATTCCGGTTTCTTTTGGGTACCCCCTCGTATAGATAGTTTTTACTGATTGTACAATCATTGTGTACGACACAATGGGTATATCAGCATATAACTACACATGGATTACAATACACGCAGGTTCTGACATGAATAAAACTGTCACCCTGGCTCATATTAATCAAAAAACATACTGTATAGTCTATCTACTGTAAGAGTACTCCGCGCGAGGCAAGTGCCAATAGGTTATAAACAAAAGTTTTACGCTAGTTGGCGCATATCTACCTCTTCGCCTGACAATTATCTTGCACTACGTTCCATCATAAAAATATCTACATCAAGCTAAAATAAACATTATCCTTTAAGCATTTTCAATTATACCGTTCAGATTACTTGTAATTGTTGTAGTTTCATAAAGAGACTCCTTAAATAATTATTTTAACCATTACATATAATATTAAGATACATTTTTTTGACAGCTGTATGCTTTTTTTGGTTGGGAGAGACCGTACCGTTAAATTTATAATTTAGTGCTGCAATTATAATACCTCCATCTTGAATTTTTTATCAACGACAAGAAAAACAAAAAATTCTAAGAAAATTAATTATAAAAAATTTGGTGAGAACAATCTAAAACAATAATTTTTTAAAATAAAACCGTTATTTTATTATAAACATACCACTACAGAATCTAGGAGCTGTGAATTTATATTAAAAGATCCTGAATTTAAGAACAAATCCTACACAACATAGATTCAATTTCATCTTTAATATGAACATAACAGAAAAATTCTATGTTTCAGTACTGTTTATTTTTCATACTTAGGTGGTAATATAATATAAGAAAAACATCACAATTTAATTATTACTAATATAATAGGCCTACAATAAAATAGTACCTCAATTTTTCTCAAAGGCAGAAATTAGGAAGGTTACCACCTATAGATATTTAAATCAATTCCATTATGGAACAATAAAAGACAAACAATTTAATACTAATTGATTCTGTAAACATAAAGAAACTGAATTAATAACTGATAAATCTTTACCAAAAGATTTTAAATGTTCTTTAAGTCAAATATCATGAAAATTACATATTTGTCTAGAAAGAACTGCTTGAGAATAGTTTTAATAGAATGTTTAACAAAACAATAACTTAATATTTTTTTAAAACTATATAAGATTAGATTTGTTTTGACTCCATTGAAGAAAATTAAGTGTTTCAATTTTATAATCTTGGTTTGTCATAAAACAATACCACAAAACCAACAATAAACAAGAGCACAAAGTATAAAACAAAAAAAAACTAAAATCGTTCATGACAAAATCTAGGTCATGGTTCGATAAAATTTGTTCTAAATTGAATCAATCATTTCAGAAAGTATGTCAAAATTTTACACATTTTCTTTAGCATATTTTAGGACTAACTGAATGTAAACACAGCATCCCTACAAAAATTACATAAGTTTGGCTTCCCTTAAGCAATAACACAAAGAATAGACTTAAGTGCTTCCTTCTAATTAAAACGTGAAAGTGGATCTTTTGAAACTTGTGCTTTACTTTCTAGTGAAGAGGCTTTACAAAATGTCTATGGAAAAATCGTTTTAAGGGAGATAACTACTGTGTGACAATGACGAAAAAAGTGAATAGTTCTAGAAATCAACTTCTTTTTCTTCTTAAAATTAAGAATTTCAATTTGTTACTATTACAAAAAGCTATTAAGTCACTAATGTAAACTAGTGAAATAAATAAATGAATACTAGCTATTGTCCAACACAATTTTCTTCTGATCTAACAACGTATTTTACAGAAAACAATGTAAGTTAGCATTTTACTCCCAGTTTATTTCAGAAACATCTTTAGTCTAAATTTTCAATCTTCTAGTGGTTTATCGTTAAAAAGATAAAAGTATACATTTTGTATTTAAATGGGACAGCCCTTAGAATAAATTTTTAATTTTGTATTTTATGACACGTAGAAAATTACGTTTTTTAATTTTTCCGAAAGTTAGTTTTTTTTTGACTTATGGGCTTTCTGAAATGACAAATTCAATTGTCATAATTGATTCCGACCAAAAATCATTTTTCTCAACATTAATATAAAATATTTTACAAAGAAAAGTATAAAAATAAAAACAGATAATCTGCAAATCTCTTAATAATAGTAACAGATATTGGGTAAGGATTAATAAACAATAATATATATACTTTGGATTTATTTTGGATTTCGAGGAGGTGGGACAGTAGCCCGTTGGTCTTCCATACGGCCGGACTGCAACCTCATGATTAGTGAAAAGAAATCTTCATCCGGGACGGTTGATCCTGTTCCAGTAGCTGGTACAGGAGGCGTACTTCGTTGGTCCTCTAATCTTGCACCCTGACATCTTACTAATAATTCGAGGAAGCCTTCATCAGGAGCACCGGCTTCCCCTCCAGCACCTGGCGGACACAATCCGGGTAAATGTGGTAGTTCGACCCGCTGTTCATCCATTCGTTTGCTCTGCATACCAGCTATTAAATCCAGTAAATCTTCTGCTAGTTCACCTACAAAATCATTTAAATATAACATTAAAAAAACTGTAATACAAAGTAAAAATCAATTTGATATGATATAGAAGAAGGCTTTTGGCAACATTTTTACATAATAAATCTGAATTAAAGTTAAAAAAACAAATTTCAAACCCCTTCTAACTTCATATAAAATGGAAGACTGACCCAAAACTATCCTGAGTTCACTTACATGAAGGAGAAAAAAGATTAACAAAACACACACTTATCATTTCACACATCTTTGTAAGATTTTATTGTACTGAAAAGTAATTATTATATTAAACTAATTCTGGACTAATATTGGATACTATCTAACTAAGTAATAAAGGAAAAAGTGTATAAAGTGTGTAGTAGATACAATGTGAGAGAGGAGAGTTACTTTTATCAGTCACATATTGAGACTACCAGGCTCAGAAAACAATTATATAACTAATTTTGGAAGAATGCGACTAAGAGATCTAATAACAGTAGTTTAAGGAGATCCAACTTGACATAAATGAATTAGGCGTAAAAATCATGTGTGAAACACTCACATGACTTTCTCTTGCCAATGCAAATAATGAGCAATATAAACTAACAGGTTTAATACTCGTATTAAATCTAGATATTATATTCTTATGGCGCTTTCGTATAATACGAAGATTGAAGTAGCCACGGTAACACGACACAATAAACAAACAAAGCAAAAATATAAATTATTATTACTCAGATATAATAGTAATTCCTCTACCTTTTGCATTCAATTCTGTAGCAAAAATCTTATATTTTTTACTCAAAATTTGAGTCACATATAATTTAATATTTAAATGATAAAGTTTTATTTATTCATCCAGTTAAAATCAAAAGAATAAATAAATTTAAATAGTACCATTATTATGAGGTACAACTACTGGTGGTATAGGTACAGATGGGTTCTTGTTTTCTTTATTGTCACCAGATGGGACAGCTAACGAACAACGCTGATCATCCATTCTCTCGGACTGAAATCTTGATAACAGCTCAAAAAATGAATCTTCATCATCACAATGCTCCATCTGTAGAAAAATTTGAAAGAAATATTATTGGATCAAAATAAAAAAATAACTATTATAAAAATATATAACTAGATTACTGAAATATATATTTCTAAATCACCAGAATATGGTAACAGTAAACACTTATGAATGTTTACCAATGTTATCGTATTCTGGTGGTTTAGAAATATATATTTCAATTTTAAATATTACGACAACTGTTGATAATCCTATATAGGATGTTTGATAAAATAATAGAACTAGATTACTATATGGTAATCTAGTTACTAATCTCCGAGTACTACATAATTTAGTTATCTATATTACAGATAACTAAATTATGTAGTATTCGGAGACTTCTCCTATACAACCGGTTATGTTTTGTTAATATCTGTTGTTTTGGACATTAATACAGATGATGAAGAATGACAGATGAAAACCTGACCAGGAATCGAACCCAGGATACCTGGCATAGAAGCCAATTGTGCTGACCTATGAAAAACAACTGATGTTGAAATGGAAAAAGTAGTTGGTTGGTGTATAAATAATAAATCTTAATTACCATTCAGTTAAAGCTAATTTTTTTTAAAACCGCTATGTGTGTATGCTGCAATCTGTTCAAATTAAAGAACAATAAGCAACCTTATGATCCAATGAGACAAGGATGTGTATGACATGAAAATGAGGAGTAGTCTTGTACAGATTCAGGCTGACCATTCCCGAGAGAGTATGGTTAATTGAACCCCAATCATCAAAGAACACCAGTAATCACTGTCTAGTATTCAAATCCTTATAGACTAGGTTTTAAACCACGCTTCGTCCCTGAAAATCAGCTGTTTAACAGCTGACTTTGGTGATGGCTCTACCGTTAGACCAATCTGGAGGGTCGACGGTAAAAAATAGTGTAAACACATAATTCTTTAGTCTTGATGAATGATTTTAGTATTAATAGAACCAGAACTTCTAACTAACAAGCATTTTCTTTAGTTATTTATCCAATTCATTACTATTTATACTACTCCATTTATCTCTGGAAATGGTGTAAATGAATTCTCTGCTCTGCAATTGGCTGTATGTATAATTGTGGTAAACCAAAAATGTTTGGTGCAAGCAATTCCAGCCTCAAAAACTAATTCATATCAAACTGAATTGTATTTAACCACAAAAAATAATATTGTCTAAATAACATGAACTGCACAAAATTATCACCAAAATATCATTGTATTAGAAACCAATATAAACATAATTTGTCTGTTTATATCAACATGGCTACTGGCACCTAGATTAGTCACGCCTGCCTCATTCTTTCAATTGTACTCTCACATGATCTACTAACATCAGTTCCAAAGTTAAATGAAACATACTACAGGTGCGTCACCAACCACAAATCACAAACTTTGCTATATTCTCAAGATCCTATTATTTATTTTGTCACATTCAATAATAACCACCTGTCTAAAATATTGAAAAAGTTATTTTATATAAAAACCCCCTCTATGATTACTTCTATTACCTCTATGATAACTTCACAATAAAGTATTTTATTTTATGTTTCAATTTTTCCTCTAGAAGTAGCATTTTCGAAATCCTCTCTTAGTAAAAACCTATGATCCACGTAGAACTCACATACAAAATTTCAGGTTTCTAGAGCTTGTAGTTTTGGTGGGTCAATGAGTGGCTTTTTTGAGTTTATATGAAGATAATAGATGCCCATAACAGACAGATAGGGTGTGTCAAATTGTTTACACTCAATCTGTTAGTTGCAGGGCTAAAATAAATAGTTCTGTTTCTTATCACGTGGTCAGCCAATTAAATGACTGAATCATTTAAGAACAGAAGAGGCAGAGGTGTAAAAGACACTAATCAGAGTTATCTCCTCTGAAAGTGATGAATTTCATTTTTCAGCCAGACCCTGTCATGAATGAAATGAAGGTGTCATTTGCAGAGTGGAAAATATGTGCTTTTCAGAGGGCCCAGCATGCTGATAAGCGTACTTTTTCAATCAGTGAGGAAGGCAATGGCAAACCACCTCACTCCTAGTTTTACTTAGTAAAACCTCTACAGGTTCAAACCAACATTTCGGCTGATGACCTAAACAACAAAGATAATAGATAAAATGTTATAAAAATTACCTTCGGTGATTCAGTAGCAGCAGGAGGTTCATTTGCTGTCGAATGCCTTGCTTTTGCATCTGGAGTTAACTGAAATACAATAATTTAAACATTATTATTTTTATACTTAAAAAAATGTTTTGAGGAATAAAATGCATAATTTACAAGCCAGAATATAAACAAGAGAACTTAAAAAATATTAGAAAAATAAATTTACAAATTTAAATAAATATTTCATATAAAAAATTCAGAGAAACATCCATCCTCACACTAAATACAACCTCAAAAACATAATAACGAGATTAATGTGATAAACTTTCAAAAATACAAGTGGTAAATACTGTAAACTACATAAATTATTTACGAACATGTCACAGTGTCTAATAAACTCCAAAAAAAATCAGTGAACCAAAATTATCAATGTGTACAAAAACAAAATAATATTTAAGTGCTAGTTGAAAAGGTAACATATTGTTATCAATGGGAAAAAAATTAACTACATAACTACAAATAAAATACACTATAAACAAAACAATTATTGTATGTAAAGGTTACAACGTATGAAACTGGAGCAGTGAGCTCCTAAATTACGAATACCTGTCAAAACTATATGAAAATTATTGCATCCATGAACTTTTAACAAGCTCAGTATAGCAGTAACAATCACATCAGTAAAGAAAATAAGTGTTAGTTGAAAGTACTTTTGTTACCCACTGTATTAAAAATTAGCAAAAAAAAATCCAATTTCCTACATTACCAAATCAAAGTTACTTAGTTGCAAAGATCTTATTATATTTATTTTAGTAAACAATAAAATATCCCTATGACTTGAATTACAGAAAGAGCAAAATTTAACCGGATGTATGCAAATTGATTATACAATTCTAATGCGCTTCAGTGAAATCTAGGGTAACATAAAAAATCCAACCAACTTTATTAAAATTGTTTAAGTTTTTTATTTGATAATGCTTAAAATCAGTAATTTTTTTGTTCAGAAAGAGATTCCAGTTATTGTAGAGAGTAAGGTAAACACAAGCAAAAACAGTTCAATCATTGAATTGATAAACAAAAAAAATGTCTTATGCACCATAATGTACAAAAAAGCACTTGTGATTAATACACAATGTTATTTAATGCAACAATAGATGAAAAAATTTCAAAGCACAGTGTACGATATGTTATAACAGAATTTAAAAAGATAAAACAACACACAGTAATGGCAAAAAAACTTGAAGGCAAAGTAATCTGTCCTTTGTATAAAAGCTCTACTCATTGCACTATGCAAACATAAGGAAAATACATATAAAGCAAGCTACTTAAATCCTGCCTGATTATATTACAGTCCGAATTGCTGAAGGTGGATTAAAACGTTCCCTGCCACACTTTCTCCCTCATTTTCATCTTGAGGTGCCAACACAAAATATTTCTTTGTATGGGTGAAATATTGATAAAAAATAATTAGGATATAGATAATATTTTGTTAGTTTTATCATTAAAAAGTGGAAAAACAAGTGCGACAACAATCAGTTCCACAAGCATCCGGAATGAAAAACCGTTTGTTGGTGCAGATTGAATCGATTAGTTTTGTCAAATTTGTATTCCATTTTTTAAAAGTGTTAACAATTAACTAAATTTTATTTTACACAACATTAAAAAATTAATTAAATTTTAAACAAATACAATCTGTTTCTGTATATAAACTAATATTATAATTATCAATGTGTAAATTCCACAAATTTTTCCTTCAAAAAAGTTCAGTAGTGTACTGAGTGGGGAGAGAGAACACTCATAATGACGAGTGTTTGGGACGGCCACCTGTGATTACTGATAAACTGATTGGTTCAATTGACGAATTCGTGAAGAACGATAGGCGCCTTACAATTGATGAAATCTGTGAACATTTCAGTAATGTTTCACGAACAATTCATGAAATTATTAAAGACCATTTGCAAAAATTTGTGCAAGGTGGGCCCCTCGCATGCTTACTGATAAACAAAAAACCAAGCATATGGCTGCAGCATTGACATTTTTGGAACGTTATTCTGTTGAAAGAGACTCTTTCATGAATCACATAGTCACTGGTGACAAAACTTAGATTTGTAATGCAACACCTGAGAGTAAATGACAATCAATGGAATGGCATCATCTTCGTTCACCAAACAAGCCAAAAAAATTCAAGATGCTACTGTCTACCCAGAAACTCGTGGGAACTGTCTTCTGGGATCGGCGAGGTGTATTGCTGATTAATTTCATGACCCGTGGAGACACTATCAATGCCGACACATATTGTTCAACATTAAAGAAGTTAAGGCGAGCGATTCAAAACCGACGGTGAGGCCTGTTGTCTAGTGGCGTCCTCCTCCACGACAATGCCAGACCTCATGCGGCTGGGATAACAACTAGTGCAACAATTCAACTGCAAAACTTTCAACCATCCATTCTACAGCTCACTTGGCTCCTTCAGATTTTCATCTCTTTACTAAACTTAAAGACTTTTTTGCCGGAAAGAAATTTGAAAATGATGAAGAACTGAAAGAAGGTGTGACTACGTATCTTAATACACTGGTGGCAGAGAATTATGAAGCTGGAATACAAAAACTCATCATTCATTATGACAAATGCTTAAATTTTTGCGGTGATTATGTAGAGAAGTAGAAAAATGTACATACTTTTCAATAAAACTTTATTTGCTAATATTTACTAATTTTTATTTTTATTTCCAAACGGGTACTACTTTCCGGATAACCCTCGTAATAATATTATAAAAATGCATTTTATGACATTACTTGCGTTACAATTACAAAAAATTAATGGTATTAAATATTAAGTAGGGCTGTGGCAAATATAATTAAGTAAATAATTTAATATTTGTACACAAATATAATGGTGTCGAGCCAGTTTATCATTGAAGTATTGCTCAAACACTGCGAATGACCTCGTGTTTACCGGGCCGCATTGAAAGTGTTAATTGTGAACCCCATATCGAACTAAAAATATTTAGCGGAAAGTTATCCATTATAACTGAAGTCCATTATATACAAGGGGTTACTGTACTACTTTTGTCAAATCAGTCGAGTAACTGACAAGGGTGGAGGGTAAGTTCAGAGTAATGATCAAAAATATTCCTAATCATAAAGAACGATGAAATAATTTGAATATCACAACATTCAGCATGCTAATTAGAACAGACAATTTACAAAATTTTTTATTAGCAGACTATTAATCATGACTGCATATAACGTAGTTTTATTTAAACATAAAATAACTAAAATATCTGTGCTCGAATTACAAGTGATAATATAAAAAATAAGCAACATATAAAGTGTAGAACAAACCAACACAAAAAAGATAATTTTAATCCTGAATACCTGATTGTTAGAACACTAAAAAACAACACTCTTTAAATGGAAATGATAAACAACAGACAAACAAACAACCATGCTACCTTAATAAGGTCGAGTAGTTCCATGCTTTGTCTTCTCACCCTGTATCGTCGGAGGGTAGGAGCTGGAGATGGCTGACAGAATGTGTTCATTAATTGTTGACTCTCAGGCGATAATTCATCACCCGGCATTCCTAAAGCTTTTCTTAAATCTGATACGTTCATTTGGGCTGTAGCTTGACCCATTGGGTCACCAAGCTAAAAAAAAAGAAATTTATTTTACACACAACCTTATCAAAATTCTTAGTGTATAATAACACTTCCAGAAGCTACCACTATCAAGAAATGTAATAAAATAATAATTCACAAATTACTAGTATAATATGTTTATAACTCGCATATAACAGAACTGATGGAAAAATCTCAACTTGTAGGCTTACAGTAACAGCTATATTGGAAATGTAATATTAAATGATCTTATAAATATTATTAAAATTCTGGTATGAAACACTCACACGATTTTATCTTGCCAATGTAAATAATGCAAAATTTAACCAAATTTTTTTAAAATTAATGAATGAATAACGCAAAATGAAAATCAACCTCTGTAGAAAAAAAGCTTGAAATAAAAGTTACAGATTTTTTAATTTTCTATAACTTTGATTTATAAAAACTTATGTCGTTAAATGGGCGCATCTTTGGGCGTTTATTAAGATGAGATAAATTAAGATTTAACTTATCTTATCTTTGGACTAAAATCTGAGGGTGCAATCTTTTAAAAAAAAATACCAATTTTGATGAGAAAAATACAGAAAATCACTGATTGACGCTAAACTAAGAATTGTAGAAAAAATGTTTAAAATAAAAGTTATAAATTTTTTTAATTTTCAACAACTCTACTCTAATTATACAAACTTTTGCCCTAAAATTCATAATAAGGTTACCTTAAAAAAAAAAATATTTTTCACAAGAACACAGACCCACACAAGAATTTCAGAAGATATGGCACTTACCCTATTGAGCCGTTTTTGAGAAAATTACAAAAAGTGAAAAATTGTACGTATGAACTACTACTTCCGGTTGAACGATTTTGATAAAAAATATTCGTGTCATGTCCCTTAGTGGTACCTAACTTAAGTTTCAAGTTTCATGAGACTACTGTTCTTGAGACAGTTTGTAAATATACACAAACACACACACACACCAATCACTAAAAATAATACTTTTCTTCTTTATAAATTCATATAGGGCATGAGAAAGTAAAAAGCCAATGACATCTTTGTACAGATACCAGTGTGCAGTAAATAACTACTGAGGATGACTAATAATACATAATAATATATGGCATGAATAACTTAATACGCAATCAACCCATAGCTATTAAGATGGCATGTTTATAGAAACATAATACGGCACTGTCATAACAATAAAATCAATTTAATTGAATTAATAATATGATAGCAATGATATTTTTTTAAATATACACATAGCAGCATTTCCACAACCCGCACTGTCTACACTTTACTCTCTCTCAGTTGCACGCCAACTTATGACATGCAACTAGTGTTAAGACATCTTAACACGTCATCCTGTACCAACATGTGAAAAGAATTATAAATGAAAATTTATTTTCGGTCAAGATTTTTTTAAAACCTTTTCCCAAAGTGAGTACTTTTTTGGTTTATTCTCAGAGGTAAGTTTTGGAGAAGTTTCTTTGCAATAATAAACAAAACTATTAAATAATCTAGGATTATTAAATCCCCATTACTGTTTTTGAATTCTAAAATATAACCAAGTAAAAGTGTTTAGTGTATTTAATGAAGACTAAAATGTACTGTACCTCCAAATTACGTGAACTTCTTGAAAGCAGTAACACTGAACGTGTTAAAATTTCATTATCACATAACACATTACCAATAACAAAGTTTGAGCCAGTCAAGGTCTAATGCTTTCAACTGCATTTCTGCTGCCTCTGGTACATTTTTGTGTTATTGTCCCTCACTGTGTTGTATCTGAGATTAATGTTTGTATTATATATATTCATGTAAGGATTTACAGCCCCAGCCGTATCTCGCATCCTAAGCACCACCTCTCTCTGTCTCGCTAGTCCCCATCGGAGAGCTGCCACAAAGGTATTGCCTCCTGCACCCCATCCAACCATGTCACTGGCCTACCCCTCCTTCTTCTACCTGCTGGCATCCACTCCCATACTCTCTTTGGCCACCTACCATCCTCCATTCTCTGCAAATGGCCAAACCATTTTAACTGCTTCTGGGATATAGCATCCATGATATTTCCTTGAATGCCAATTCTTCTCCTAATTTCGGAATTCGATCGATCCGTGACACACACACATATGTTTGTATTACTCAAGAAAATAGAGAACTCTGCCACTTGTGAAGGGATGTGATTAAATTTCTCAACACAGAAAATGTGCGACCACGAGATATTCACAATTAGTTGAAGGAGGTGTATGGAAACAATGTTATTGATGTGTCATTACTTAGTGCTTGAGTTTTATTTCAGCTTGAGAAGGGAGTACATCCATGATGATGACTGTTCAGGCCACCCATCACTCAATATGGACGAACTGTTAAGTTCAGTAGATGAGTCACAAAGAAATTTTGGCCCTTCACAATGGATGAAATCTGTGAATATTTCCTAATGTTTCACGAACAGTTACTTATGAAAAAGTTAAACACAATCTAAAGTAAGAAAAAATTTGTGCAAGGTGGCTCCTCGCATATTCACATGAGCACAAAATGGGAAAACACAACCTCTTCAACAATTTAAGTGGGAAAATTCTATTATCCACCACCCAGATTAGATCTGGCTTGTTCAGATATTATCTTTTTACAAAACTCTCAAGGATTTTTTGGCAGTGTAACGTCCATGTTGTAATACGTTACTGAGGGTTTTTGTTTCATTTCTGGCGCTGCATTTTGTTTGTGTTAATGCCTAACTTTGTTCACTGTAAGCTGTCGCTATCTGGCGTTTTTCTGTTTATCTATTCTGGCCTGATTTGAATTAATATTTTTCTGTCGAATAATTGTACTATCTTCCTGGTTTAAACGTGCACTCTTGTTTGTGAAGCGATATGGTACGGTAGTCGTCTATGACATTTAAAATGTTGCCGATTTGCAAATTTCCTTCTTTTACTTAAAGAATGTTTTTTATACTTTAATGCTGTATTATGATGGTTACTGAAGTTTATTGCATTATCTACTGTTTTAAATTATGTTTATCTTTTGTTTTTCTTCAAACTTATTATGATACGTAATTATTTTAAGTCTTTTCCGGGTCGGCGTTTAATTATGGTTCAAGTTTTTTTTGGCTTCGTAGCCCCAAATTTATTTTGGGTAAGTTCTCTTTTGTTTTGCTGTCGAATATTTCTGGAGATTGCGCTTGTCAATTCTGTTTAACTGTAAATTTTAAATTTTGAATCGAGTTATTTTGGTTTTGGCCTTGTTCGATTCTTGCCTTGTTTTTTTTTGTCTGATTGTTTGCCTACACCTTTTTACCTTGTGTGGGTTTCCGTTAAGGTGTAGGGCAATTTAATCTTTTGTACTTACCTTTTGTTTTTTTTACCTTTGACCTATGTTGACCGCAATCTGTAGAAGTATTCTTTGGTCTATTTCTTTCTTTTGATTTGGTTCATTTTGTTACTTTTCTTTTCGAAGTGTTATCTTTTTCGCTTTTGACGTTTGTCGGTTTTTGTCCAGGGTTCGACTCTGGGGTTCTATTCTGTGAGATTCTGCTTTGGGAACGTTTCCGTTATGGAAGATCCTACTGCATGAGAAGCCTACTCTAGTTTTGGATAACTGTTTCGGATAGTCGTGGATAGCAGTGCCATTCTGCTTGTTTGGAGCCACCTGGGTTTGATTCTCGACGTTTTCTGTTCTATAATTTTGTTTCTGCAATCTGGTATGTGTCATTAAATATTTTATAAAATGTGTTTTTCGGGCTATCGACGATTTCTACTTGACTGCGTCTATGCAGGTCAGGTAGGGCTTCCTGTACTGTGCATGTCGCGAAATGAAAATGGTCAACGAATGAACTTGTTTAAAATTTAAATTAATTTTTTTTAATATTAAAAAACCGTTAACAAGTTTTCTTTCTCATAAGTAATTTCATTAATCTAGAATCTTGTTTTTTTTATAAATATAAAATCTTTTTTACAAAATATTGTTTTTCTTATAAAATTTTTTTTAATAATTTAAAAGGCTACCATGGTATGCACATATAAATAAATATAATATTAAAATAAAAATTTGATGCTATGCTATTACAGGACAATGAACTAATTCTATTTTTTTAAAAAAAATATTTTTTTTACCTTTCAATTTTCTGTATCTATGAATTTTCAGTATAAATAGTATCAGTTTTAAGTGAACTTAAAGCGATAGCTATTAAAATTTAGTTATTCATTGAACATTGTATTTTATATTTAATCTTTTTAATTTTTTTTAAATAATTTTTGCCTGAAGATAATCCATTTAGGTATTTTGTCTGTCTCAAATTTAATTATGTCTATATAATAATTTTACTGTATTTCCAAACTTCTTGGATTCATTGTGTAATTAATTTTTTGAATTTTGTGTTTTTCTTAAGTAATTATAATCATATGCAGCAACAACTCTTGTTTTTTTTGGCTTCCTTATGTGTTTTTGTCAACCCCTGGGCCAACCTATCGATGTGGATAGAGGGGGAGGTGACAGCAGGGATGAAATTTTGAAGTGATGAAGACAGTGTGACTACTTATCTCAATGGATTGGGAGCGAGATAATATGAAGCTGGGATATAAAAACTTGTCACACGTTATAATAAATTTTTTTAGTACTTAATAGTTATTTTCTAATTCCCAAACAGGTACTGTTTTCTGATTAGCCCTTTTATATGTTTACTAATAAAACATATTCCATACAACTTTCATAGATGAGAGTTATACACCTGATAATTAATAATGTAAAGATCGTCTATAGAAAAAAATCTAACTCTTCTTATAGTGGCAACTCCTTTACCGAAGATTGGTCACAATATTCGCAAAATCACCTTCTATCATGAACACCCCTAAAAGAATGTGTATACTCAAGTCTGACCAGTCTCTAATGCTCTTCAATCATGGACATTTCCTTTGATCAGACCTGTACCTACCCTCAACTTTACCCTTGAAAATCAGTCTGAGAAACTCATAATTATCTCCTCTGTACAAATGACCAAGGTATTAACATGTATAACAATAGAAAAATTTAATATTTACTTCTTTTGATATTTCCAAATGTTTTGTAGCAAAGTACAATGCTTTCTCATGATTTCCCATAGCCGAATGTGCATTTCCTAAACTCCAACATGCTCGTCCTGTAAGAAAAGACAAGAAGATTAGGAATTTTTCATTTTTATTAATTAAAACCTTCACTTAATAATACCCTGGATTCAAAAGAAATAATTATCATCTTATGTTGTACCATGAGAAAATTCTCTTCTATGCAAGGCCACAGGAACCTATTTCAGTTTTGAATGCACGTGTAGTATGAAACTTTACACCACTACACTTGACCTACAAAAAAGTGATTATTAATTAACAGTTAGGAAAGTCTAAAATAAGATATTTTTCTGTGTTTTTGCGATACTAAATACTGTAGCAGTCATTAAAAAAACGAATATGTTTCATTTCTACTTTCTGAAAAGATTCATAGATAATATAAATAAACTGTTAATCTAAAGTCCTAAAAACAATCACAAAAAATTTTGTTTCCAGATTAAAGATACGAGTATTCTAAACTCTACTTTAAAATAAAATTACACTACAGTTCAGCCGTCCTTACTTTGCTCTTACTGTCAACAAACCAAAGCCAGCCACTACAGGTGTACACTACGGTCCACGACTTTAACTTTTGTCTTTTTTTACACGATTTATACAATTAGTAACTTGCACAAATAGAAAACTATAAAAAGAAATGAAGAATCAAATACTATAACATTAAATTCCTAATTAAAAATAAATTATAATACACTTAAGAACAATGTGAGACAAAACAATGTCATAAGTGACTGGTAGCATATTAAAACGATGACATGTTCTTGTCAAACATGTGGAGAGCGATTTTGGGTTTGGACTAGTCATCGTCAAATTCAATTGTGAAATAACGAGTGACTATACTAATACTTGATAACCGATCGTTAAAATTAAAATATTTCTTTTAAAGTTTTCTTGTTTCGTCATATAGATCAGAGGTAATAAGTACATATAACTTGTAACCATGTATATTTATGAAAAAGAATGGAAATTAAGTACACCGTTTTTATAGCCTTATTGTTCAGTACTTAAAACATCAATCATGATATGATTAAACAGTTTTATTTATAAAAATACAAAAAAAAATACTTTTAAAAGTATTTTGTAGTTACTTTTTAATCAGCGTGTACATATTTTTACGTAATGCGCATGCTCAGTGATGTCATTATTTGTTGACAGTAGGAGCAAACTAAGGAAGGCGGACTTTACATTCTTAACAAACAACTTTATTCAAAAATATTTCTAGCATACCTTCACCAACTCTGTCCATTAGTTGTTGGGCGATAATGAGATGACGTAAATGATATTCAATGGCTGTAGGATAATCACGCAGAAGAGTGTATGTATTACCTAAACTATAACATGCTTGAGCTTCTACTGCGCGATCACCTAACTCTTGTGCTAGTACTAGAGTCCGCCTGCAAAAACCCAAAATTTTTTTTGTAAAATAAAAGAACTAACAAATCGCCAAAACAAGTGTAAAACATGATAATGATTTTCTAATAACATGTATTATCATTAACTTTTCCTGAGCTATATCTATATGTTGAATGGCTAAAAAGTTTAATATTTCTAAGTGCTATATAATTGTGCAAAAATAAATCTTTATAAATGCATCCTGCAGTTTGAAATTATTTCTATTTTATATAATGAATTTATATAATAATTTCACTAACCTTCCTTCAAACTGTGTCACCTTTATTTTTATTACTACTTACACAAGTTTCGGTGGATCCACCACCATCAGAGTAAATAAAATAATTGAAACTAAAAAATTTTTTATCTCACTTATTTAAAATCTATAGAAGATGATACATCTTTAGTCATTTGTATAAAACTGCTTTGTTTTATACAAATGACTGAAGATGTATAATCTTCTATAGATTTTAAATAAGTGAGATAAAATTTTTTTTAGTCTCAATTATTTTATTTACTCTGATGGTGGATCCACCGAAAAACGTGTAAGTAGTAATAGAAATAAAGGTGACGCAGTTTAAAGGAAGGTTAGTGAAATTATTATATAAAATAGAAATATATAATTGTGGTTCTCAAAATATGGTATGCAAAATTGTGGCTAGTGGTACACAAGTATTTGCGTTTGATTATTTCATTTTATATCTTTCTGATCATTTATTTGTGAGAAAAAGAGAATGCAAAATTTGTTATGTGTGAGATTTACATGGCAAACAGCCTGTATGAATCATTCTTTTTAAAGAAAAAGAAAATAAAACAGCTAATTTAGTGCATGATCTGTGATAGCAAAAGTTGTGCATTCCCGAGGAGTGACATCACTCACGATGGAGGGACTCTCTAATTCTATTGAGATAGAACCATGGCGACACGTGAATATGTCAAGACTTTTTAAGTGGTACGCCACCAAAAAAATTTGAGAACCATTGTTATATAGGATACATCTGAAGCCATTCTATTTTGCTAAAAGCTAGGTATGAATATTGTCCAAACCTACAACCTTGACTCTGTAACGTTAAATTTAATAAGACAATTTAATATTACCGTGCATAAATGGTTGTAAACTAAACATTTTTTTCATTTTGCATGTGTTACGCGAAGTAAACAATGAATAGGACGTTGGAATGTATCCTTTTTATATTAAATGACCTTTTTACATATTAGATCGTTTTCATTATCGTTACATTACATGTTAGGATTGAACCTTTACATAATTATAGTAATTAGATACAAATTTTTCAGCTTTTTTGCAATGAAAACACTAAAATGGTTTAATTTTGGATTTTACTTTTGTTAAAGTTAGGTCTCTATTGAAAATTGATTTTAAGATAAAAATATTTGTCAATACTCTTATTAAATATATTAATAATCAAGTTGTTATTAAGTTCTTTGAAAATATGCACAACTTTGAAAATTATATTTTTAAAAATGTGCCCTAGTTAAAAAATCATGGTTGACGGGTGTCAGGAAAGGTTAATTGAAATTTCTTTTTTAAAAACAGTATTGAAGAGATTCCAATTTCTTAACCCTAGAAGCGGTAATAGGTTTAACTTAAAGTGTCAAGCATTTTTAATAAAAAAAACATGCTTACGAAAACAATTTTTTATTGTTTTTGTATTTCACATATCAGGTACGTATTATATACCAAATTAAACAGAAAAGATAGCTCTACCTGACTGTTATTTTTGTTTTCTGATAATATTATTTCCCAAATAACCAGGACTAATGAAATATTTATAATAACAAATTTGAGAAATATGTTTTGTGTTATTAGCTACTTGACAGATTTACTTAAACAAATGCGTAAAAATGGAAATATATATTTTTTAGTGCAGTCTTTCTAGAATAATTACGTTTTTGAATTATCAGTTTATCTGTTTTCGTTATTATAATATGTGAAAAAATGGTAAGGTCTGTAGAGAAAAGATCTAGGTTATGTTTACGCAATGTCAACATTTACAGAGTACACATTTATTTTCGTAGGTTTCATTTACAACCTGAACACATACTAAAATAATATCACAGATAATTCACGATATTTAATAAATTTACAGTAAAACGAATTAAAACACACTAATAACATGAAACAACAACACATCTATCTTAACAAACAGATCGCCATTACAGTGAAACACGACATTACGAAACAACAACTTTCAAAGACTCGTACAAATGAACGAGAGAACGAAACTACCGGCAAACTGTGAAATTAAATAGATCAAATGAAATACTTTCATATGATTAGTTATATAACCTAGGTTGGACAACCTGCTGGTTGAAAATAAGAGTGGGTGCATCTGTCGACCAAATCGACATCGACATGTATTCAACAGCACAACTGTCGCTCAGATCGACAGTTACCGCTTCTAGGGTTAAGATGAGTATTTACTAATAGAGATCCCATACTACATTATTACTATGGAGTAATAACAGGACTCAGAACATTTCTGATTTTTAGAAGACTAAAAATACACTACGATGGCTGAATTATGTAGGGTATGTTTCAACCCAGATGAGAAGAGTAAGTAAACAAATATGTAAGCTGTAATAAAAACTTATTCTTTATGTCTAGATAAATTACTATGCTTAAATGCTACTATGCTTAAAACCATATAGTAGAGATGAAATTTCTTTTAGTATGTTTTAGTAAATTTCTTTTACAATAAAACTAACATTAACTAAATTAATTTGCTTTATAACTAAAAATGTTACAAAAGTAAAATAAAACATGTAATAATAAAATGTTAATAATAATAAAATATAGTTAGTAATAAAAATATGAAGTTATTCTACGAATAGATATTTTCATAAAATTTTTTTGAAAGGTATATAAAATATTTTAAAGACAAAATAAAAAACAACTTGCTTGATAAAAAATGTTTTTCGATATCGATGGCTGAACTTACCTAACCACTTCCATTTTACAGCTGTTTTGCGATATAAATTTACTCTTTGTTAATTAACACCTCAGAAAGTTTTACTTCAAAATGTCATCTTTTCCACAATTAAACCATCTCTACACTAATACTCTTACGATCATGACAGTTTGTTTCCTAATAAGGAAATTAACACTTTTCCAAAAGTGTTAAATAAAAACACGATCTAAAAGGATTTTGTTAATGGATAACTCATACAGTTTCTTTAAGCAAGTCAAAAAAGACCAATTCCTTTTTCATTCCCACAAAACATTCATAAAATCTTATCAGTTTAAATAATTTTTAACCGGTATAACATAACCTTAAATTTCATGCTAAATATGTAATTGAATACACAACTGACTAATATACTATGTATTACATTTCTAAATAGATAATCAGTCGATTTTACAAACAGAAATCATATTACAAACAGCGTTGATTTATGTTATTGTGTATAACATTTGTTTTTCCATTAATATTTTCTTAGAAAAGTTGTGTTTTAAAACATAGATATAAATTACTAAAAAAATACAACAATTGTAAATTGAAACATTTAACTGTAATTAAAAACTACGAAGTCTTATTTATCAAATAATTTTGGCAACTATTAACAGTATATTAACAGTAAACATACTTATGACAATTTAGTTTCAGTTATTTTTCTAACGTTTTAAGTAACTGGAATAGTACGTTAACACAGTAATAATGATGTCACAAACTGATTGAACAGGGCGACAATGGGTTTTTATGTTTTGACAATAGCGTAGTAGTTGTATGAAGTTTAAAAAAGTATAATTCGTTCCTGCCGGGTGCACTGGACTTTGTTCCATTGTTCATTTTGCTAGTACGTAAAGAAAGCTATGAGTTCGGTCATGGTTTTTTTTTTATTTCTTTAATAATTCTATATTCAAATTTCTCCTCAAAATTCTTAATACTTCTTCTTCTTGTCAGGTCTATCCAGTTCAGATGTTGGTGAGCATCATGGCTATTTTGACCTTATTAGCAGCAATTCGGAACAATTCTATGGAGATCTTACTGAACCAGGTCCTCAAATTGGCGAGCCAGGAAATTCTTCTTCTACCAAGATTCCTCTTTCCCCTCTACCTTCCCCCGCAGAATGCGCTGCAGTAGGTCATATCTCTTTTTGATTTTTCATAATATGACTGAGGTACTGCAGCTTACCACACTTAATAATTTTAACCAATTCCAGACCCTTGTTCATTCTCAATAAAACTTCAACATTAGTGATTTTTTGCATCCACAAAATTCTCAATATTCTCCTATACAACCACAGTTCAAAAGCCTCGGGCTAGCGTGTAGTCACCCTGTTTAAGATTCAACTCTCCACACCATACAGAAGACCCAAGAACACATAGCACCTGAGAAGCCATAATTTGGTTCCCCATTTCAAGTCACGGTTTCGAAACACTGAACCTATTGGATCAAAAACCCATCTGGCCTTTCCAATATGACACTGAATCTCCTGCGAGTTGTACCTCATTAACCCATTAACGCCGTGCGTGATCGTATGATCACGGGCGGACGCTTTCATCTTCTATAAGTTTTCTTGCCGAACATTTCGGTTTTTAATGTTGGTACGGGTGCTAATGTACGTGTAGGTGTCCTGGCGAATGTTTCCCTTTCATAACGTGTCTTTAGCTGATTTGAGTAAGGCACAATGGACAACGATTTCCATAGCAAGTATGATGCGGCGGCATTCAGCGACTGCCGACTGACGAAAATATTTATTATTTCCTTATTGATGACTTTATATTTCTGTTATACAGTAATATGTAATGTACACATACCACTGTTGTTTTGTATAATGATATGCCTTTATTATTTTCTTCGTAAATGAATTTATTCCGCGTTATATGTCACTGTGATCATATGGACACGCTAGGCACTTGCTGGGTCAAATACCTTATACCGTTCATAAGAAGTAATTACTGTTCTTTTATAACTTTTAGGGGCTTAACTCTGCAAGAAGCGGTTGATTTGCTTGAATCCGATGATATTGGGCATGTTGACAGTATTTTCATTGAACCACTTTCAATCAATGTTGACACTGATGAGGATTCTGGTGACGAAGATGGCGGCGGATATTTAGATAACTTGACTGGTAGGCAGTTAGCAAGTAATGTGGAAGTAGTAGTGACTGATTCTGCTCAGAATATAGATAAGTCTGTAAATGATAACGATAATGCCGTGCCTAATAATTAAAGCAATAAAATACGAGTATGTCTAGCAAATCCAAGAAAAAAAATTAAACGAGAAGTTTTGAATTGGAGTGATGAAGGTTTACCACCAAGAGCTACGGGAAATAGTCATCACATATTTAACAAAGTACAGACAGTTACCAATGGGGCCAGGACGTCCATCAATTTCAAAATTCAGTAAAATGAACTGTAGGGTAAGTGATGACATAAGATTAGATGGGCTTGGGCATCTCGTAAAACCATGCAATAGACGTCGCTGTGCTGGGTCCTGTACAAGTACTGTAAGAACGGAGTGCGTTAAATGTAATGTCGGATTATGTGTAAATAGTTTTATTTTATTTCACAGTAGATAAGTTAGTCATGTAACTACAGAACTTTTTATAATTCTTACACTAATCGTTTTATTAACAATTTTGCAATATTCACCTGTGTTTATGTTATTTTTATATTTTTATAAATATTTTGCACTTTTATTTTATACTTTATATTACGTATTTCTTACATTTTTTTATTTGTTTATAGTAGTTTTATACACGTATATGTTTTTCAACGAATTTAAACATTTGTTTCTTCTAATCTGTTTGTTATAGGATAAACAGACTATTTGTTATAAAATTATACCTAATTATTATTTTATAAAAAAAAAGTTTTATAAAATATAGACTACTAATATGTATTGTATTATAAGTAAGTAACCCATTTGTACAAAAAAATACATTTAAAATTGTTATTTTGAGGTTTATTTTACACAGAACCTAATGCGATACTATAATCTAAAAGTATCAATTTTCCGACCCCACAAGCGCCTAGCGTGTCCATATGATCACACCCCATATCTCACGTTTGGCTCCAGTTAATTAATTAATATTTCACAGATAATATGTCCTATATGTGTATTGTCATATGCACAAAAATTAAAAAAATCGGGTGAAAAAAAAAATTTCGGCGTTAATGGGTTAATAGTGATGCCCATGTATGAATACTGTGAGACAAGCTCTATTCTTTTCCCGTCTACATACAGAGACATGCAAGTCCTAAGACTAGTTACTATAAAAAGAGCAAACTCTCAATTTTCTGGGCAAGTAAATGAACAGTGTGAAGTAAAGAAGTTAGTATAGAAACGGGTTGCTTACTGAATCGAAGCTATCAGGGTGCTTACGTCAATGGTGTTATTTAGGATCAGCTTATCTTATACTGGAAACAAATTTGTTAATGACAAGGAAAAAGTGTAATATTGTTATCGATTTTATAACTACTGTACGTATGGAATTAAACATATATTTAATTTTAAGTGGCCATATTTTTTTTGGTAAAGTTTTGGATAATTTTGTACTAAATTTAGTTCAGTAGTTAACATTATATCAGCCATACTTAATGCAAGCAATTAATTTTGTAATAAATAGTTATTATTAATTGAAAAGTAGTTTTGTTATTTATTAATAACAAAATCCTGAAAAAAAACTTGGAATAAGCATAACAATATATTATAAATAAATTAAAAACACTAACTTGTAATGTTCTGCAGCCGTTTCAAATTCACCTAAAAATATATGGGAATTACCCAAATTACTATTCGCTCTTCTTTCTGCAGCTTTATCACCGAATTCTCTTGCGATTTTCAATCTCTGTTAAAACAAAAGATATTCAATGAAAATACTAGTATTAAAACTTGGGAAGTTACAAAATTTTTTAATATTCTGTTGGTTGAACACTCATGACAGCTGTGAACTGAAATCTGTGTATACTCAGTTTTAAAATACAAACAAGACTGAACTCTATGTATGTTATAAATAGAATTTAGGCTAAATACATAAAATTTTATCTTCTCTGAATAGAACAAAATATTTATGCCAAATACCTACAGTACCTACTTTATCAAGAAATATTCAATTTAAAAATTAATAATTAAAAAAACAAATTCATAATTTCCTATTAAAATATTAAACCATGTAATCCACTACTACACAGCAATAAACTAAGTACAAAAAACTACTCACTAATCATTAAGCAATTATACATTTTAATGGTTTTGGTAGACCAATTTTAATGCGTCCATTAAAATGTTTACTTGTAAAATTTAATGCTTCATATGAAGAAGTTAATACAACAGCTATAATTAAATATAGTCATCAAAAAAGGATGCCACGGAGTCCAGGGTTTGATTCCCGGTCAGATTTGCCATTACTTCAACACTCATTTTCTATCTAACTTCACCATCTACATTAGCCTTATTGTGCGTAACAGTCAGGCATAAAAAAATCTTTAAAATAAATAAATAATTTATCTCTTTCTAACTAACAATATTATATTACATAATACATTCTAAAGGTGCGGCTTCGTTTGTGCGATCGTCGCATGCGTCACTGCCATTACTCATCAAATGGATTTCTTAAGAAGTGGTTCTGTTTATGCATCCGTCGCAAGAGATCGCATGCGTTGGCTACATCGACTGCTTTGGGAACCAGCCATCTGCAGCAGTCGCAAGCGCCTGGAAGTTGAAAATGAGTTTTTCCAAAGACGATGACGCAAACCTATTTACTATTTGATCCTTCAAGCTTGCTTTCATCATCTAATAGATACAGTAAATTCCCGCTGAAATCTAAAATAGTTGGGGTGAGCTGATTTCGGATAAGCCACGTTTTTTAAATAACAAACAAATGGTGCTTTATTGTAAAATAATTATTACTGTCCTCAAACTTTTATTCGTACGATTTAAATGTCAAATATTTTACGTTCATTTTAATTCTTTTTTGAAGTCAGAAAGTTTTTTGGTTTTTATTTTCTATTAGTTTTCTTACCGAAATGTCCCGTCAGTGTTTAACTAAAAGTACATCAGTGGGAGTTGCTTCTATGGTTTTGACCACGTGTTTACGTATACATGATATTGTTAAATATCATTTTACTTCCACTACCAGTATTTGCTTAACAGTATTTTGTTGCAGAAATACAATTTACAGTTATTTATTATTTATTGTTTTTATTACAGTTATTTGTAGAAAAATTACATTTAAAATACTGATTATTTTTGTACGTTTCAGATAACTCGGGTTTCAGTTAACCCGGATTACAGTTGGATCGCACATTCCACTGCACAAACAAAACTACCCGAACTATGCATCAGTCGCATGCAACGATTGCACAAACGAAACCGCACCGTAAGTCCATAATAAAAAATTTTGACTGCCGGAAAATAAATGACTATTGAGACAGACAAGCTCTACAAAAAAAACCTTAAGAACCTGAATTACACTTTATGGTTGCAATTTAGTAAACTGAACTGTCTAACCTACACAAGAAAAATTTAAAAAACATCTGGCGTGAAACAATCACACGATTTTCTCTTGCCAATGCAAATAATGAACAGTATAACCTAACATTATTAATAAACCATTAGAAATAAACAAAAAACATAATCTTATTTTAATCATGAGTGAAAGATGCAAAATGAAAATCAACTTCAGTTTGGCTTTAAAATACAGAAAATCACTCTTTCACGCTAAACTAGGCTCTGTAGAGAAACATGCTCAAAACAAAAGTTGTAGATCTTTTAACTTCCTATAATTATACACACTTTTGTCGTAAAATGCATGCTAAGGCTGAAATCTTTAAAAAAATCAATTTTTAACATGTTTTCGTGGAAAAACCCAGAAAATCGCTAATTACCGCTAAACAAAGCGTTATACAAAAAGAAAAACGTTTGAAATAAAAGTTGTAGGATTTTAAATTACATACATTTTTGCGCTTAAATGCATATTAACACAGCAATCGTAAAAAAAACAATTTTTTTACAAAAAAAAAGCCTCTCCAAGGATTTCAGCACACATGGCACCTACCCTATCTTGTAGAGCGTAAAAAATGTAGTAAATGAGGCAATTTAAAAAAAAAAAATCGTAGGACCTGTTTTTGAGAAAATCGCAAAAACATGAAAAATTACACTAATAAACTACTACTTCCGGTTGACCCATTTTGATAAAAATGCTCGTGTCGGGTCCGGTAGTAGTATCTAACCTAAGTTTCAAATTTGTACAATGATCCGTTGTTGAAATATTCTGTTCACACACACAGACCAATTGCTAAAAACATGTTTTTTGGGTTCAGGGGGTCTGAAAATGTGTAGGGTGAAAACACGATCTCAAAAAATTGACATGAAAACAATACTTTCTTTCCTATATATTCATACAGGCAAGAGAAAGTAATAATCACCAGAATTTAAAAATTACAAAAAAAAAATTGTTTGAAAGGTACATACCTCTTGGTGGTACCTTATAGCCTGTTGGAAATTTCCTAATAGATAATATGTATTGCCGAGGTTCCCACACGCTCGTCCTTGTGCTGCAGTGTCATTCAACTCTCTCATTAATTGGAGATTTTCCCTGAAATAATAAAAATGTAATATTGTAATACAGAAACTCTAATCATTTTATATTCCCAAGTAATAATTGGACAGATGCACAGAAATACAGCAAGCCTCCCAAAAAATGAACCCATCAATACGGTAACAAGAAACAAAAATTTTATCCCCTTCTCATAATTAAAAACTATTCTAAAGACATTTCTTTATCTTGTACAATCTGATTTCCCAAAATTATACAAGCACACGAAACATCATAAAGTTTAAAGCAGAATTTGCACTTGAGTATTGGTAGGAAAAACACGAAAGAAATGACCGCACCTTTAAATCTATGAGCTCAAAAGTTATAATCTGATTTTGGGAGGCCTAGTGTTTTAAGAAAAGACACTAAATTAATTTGACCTGACCTAGGACTTAAGCAACGCAGTAGGATAACATTAGTGGGTTAATTTCCAACCTTGAACATAAATTTAGAAGCAGAGATAAATATACAATATATGTAAATTTAATAAAGTGAAAGTTATGTACAAGCTAAAAATGTGGATAAATAAAATTATTATAACATTTTTTTCCATCCCAGACAGGTGGAGTGTTAAACTATTTGCACTCGATCTGCTACTTCCAGGGCTACAAAATATCATTCTGTTTCATATCACACAAGGTCAGCCAATTATATGACTGAAGCATTTAAGAACAGAAGAGGTAGAGGTGTAAAAGACACTAGTCAGAGTTATCTCATCTGAGAGTAAAGAATTTCATTATACAGCCAGATCCTTAGATTCAAAAACAATATATAAACTGGATAAGTATTGGAAAACAGCGTATGCTATGTTTTAGTGAACATTACAGAGTACAAAGCACATCAATAAGATTATTTTACCTAAGATAACAAAAATAAATTGTATACTTACTCATAATAGTTGACTGCTTGTTGAAGACAGGCACGAACATCTTCTGGAAATTCTCCAGGGTCTTGTTGACCAACTCTTCCGATATGTTTACCTTTAGCATGATAAACATTACCTAAGTTGTACAACGCTCGACCTTCACTCAACTAAAAAACAAAAACAAAATACAATTCTTGTAACACATATAGTTCAAAAGTGTCGGGCAAAATTTATTAATTGTTTTGCTAACCTTTAATCATACCATTGATGATGATGTATCCGCAATAACCCCCAATTTTTATCCCTGACAAATTGTATACTATTAGAATAAATTGTAAAGGATGGATGATTGAGGAAACCTTAAGTTTCAGTTCAATTGGACTGGTAGTGTTTGGTATAGGATAACATACATGAATGCAATCAGACATTCTTTGACCAACAATTTTTTGGCAAAAGGGTGTCATAAAACAGATTTTTTGGGGGTGTGACAGTAAAAAATATTCTTACTGTAAACTATACTTTGGTATTCAATGAAATGAATATACAAAAAAACAACGTATTTTGTGCAATTTCTTAAAATTGTATAAAAAAAATATTATTTACCTTATCATTCAATTCTCGAGATATTTCTAAATGACGTTTACAACAAATCATTGCCTCATCAAATTTTCCCATAACTTTTAAAGTGTTCCCAAGATTTCCACTTGATTTAGCTTCACCCAATTTATCTCCCATCGTCCTAGAATAAAACAGAAGAATTAAAATCATAACAATTCAAATCTATAACATTACACTATGTTTCATAATCTGTGAAAACGCAACAATAAATTATTTTGTACAAAGCTACATTTGAAAGAAAATTAAAAACATATTCAAAATAAATTCAACCTCGTATTCGTGTACTAAAGCTTGTAATATATTTTTCAAAACTTGTATAAATAGTGAGTCACGAGAATGCTTTCTGCGTATGGATGGGCTTTGAGGAAGGGAAGAAAAATTTAACAGTGCTGTCAACCTCAACAGTGAGATACTATATTTTACTACCATGCAATTGCACTAATTGTTTACCAAATGTTGCCTTTCAATTAATATACTTGATTGTGACCGACAATTTTCCACTTAAACCCCATTTCCTTTAAAATTTTTCTTAACGTACAAAGTTTCCAACAAAAATTTAGCCTGCTTTTAAAACTGGTAATAGCGTTGAACATATCGGCATCACTTTCTTATTATTATTATTAGTCGTAAAGCTCCCGAAGTGGAAGACGCTAAGTAAATCTGGTTTGTTTTTGGGATTTCTTGTACTTTTATCCACCCACCAGTTTTTCATTCTTTGTGAGAATACAGCTTTTCTCTGTTCACTCCATTTTGTTCCGGTTCTTGGAGCTTTTGTCTCTGGTTTAACCTCCCATTTATTAACTTTTGTTCTAAAATTGTCTCTTATGAGAATTTCTTCTTTGGTGATTTTGGCCAATTCTAAATCTTTTTTAACACTTTGTATCCATTCCCCCCCATCAAAAAGTGATGATACATATTTTACTATTCTCTTTGTGAGTCTATTGTCAGGAAGCCTCATAATGTGGCCATAAAATTGAAGGCACTTTCTTATTTATATAACCGTTTACGTTTTTTACCAGGTGTCAAAAAACTATTGAAAAGAATTATCTTCTTTACTGTCATTGACTTCTTTATGTTTCAAATTGTGGACAGAGAAACAAACATCACAGTAATTAGCAGCTCACTCACGGCTTTTGTTAAGAGGCACAGAAAGGTATTTTTATTTAGCTTCAACTTCACAGCATTTTATTTCATTGCATATTAGATTTCGTTCAGCACTAAGAAAAGTTGGACCGCGTTTTCAAAAAAATCGACATTTCCGTTTATAATACAAACAGTTATCTTCGTATAGTTAACCTACGAAAGGTTCATAATATACTATTATGTTCTCTAAGTTTAGTATATATTGTTGTGGTGACAAACTGATACTAAAGCAGTTGCACATGCACACCGATGCTTTCCTCCCTTTACCCCTTCTTAAAACCAAAGGCAAACTCGAGACTCAAGTAACTAAACAAGGTGGTGTGTAATTTTTTTTAAATTTAAAAAGGCTATGTATAATGCAAAAATTTCTGTAAAATTATTAACAGAGTTTTATTGTTAAATACATTGTTGTAAAGAAAAACGTCACGGTTTTTCAAAATAAAATACTTGCAATACAAAAATACTTATGTAATAAATGTAATATACTACAACAGAAATAACAAGCAACTTTTTTGAGATAAAATAAAATACACACACAGTAAACATTACAAAATTCTAAATTTAAAGCACTTTATCTGCCAACCCTGCAAATAAATAATATATTAACTCTAAGTCCTTTCGTGCTAATCAGATGGCATGTTTAACTAACGTTGATACTTTACTCCTCTGTTCTGCCACCCAGCTGCATATAATTATGAATACTGCAGGCATTCTACACTCTCACTATTTCAGAATGGTGATCCCCTCAAATAATCTTAATTAGCAACCTTCATTGTAAGCTTGCATGCAGCCTACTTAACCCGACGAGAACAGCGATTTAAACGATCTCGTGGACTGTCATTTTATGCCTAATAAAAACTCTTATTTCATTCATTTTCATTCCTAAAAATTTCAAAAAATTACCATTTATTTATAAAGAATTTGTTATTAGAACAACGTCTGAACCAAATTTTTCCATTTTCATGTTTACGACCAGAATAAAAATTGAAAATTAAAAAATACATTTTTTTTAGAAATATCAATTTACGTACGAAAAAGTGTCACTAAATCACTAAAAAATACAAAAAATATGTTTAGCTATATACATAAATAATGCAATTAACTGTAAAATTAACAACGTTTAGATATTGCAAATTGATAAAGACGCGTTCAAAAGATATCACACTTTTTGTTCAACAAAGTAATGTGCTGGATAAAAATAAATCGCCTAAAAGTAATGTCGTCTCGTTTCAATTTTTATTTACTTCTCTTCTATTAAAGTTTCTATCTCTTTTCCGCACATTGTTTTGTGTATTATCCTTTTCTAAACAGGATAGCATAAATCAAAATAACGGGTGATTCAAAAAGAGCGCCGGTTTTTAAACGGCTGGTAAATTTTTGTTTATCGGTTGGCAACATTGTTAGACCTCATTTCTATTTCGGAGAACATTCCGATTGACGATTCAGTTGTAGTTTCTCTTGTTCGCAGTGTAGTACTCTCGCAGTCTGTGTCTAACCATGGAGAAGTTTACTATTGCACAACGAGTGTTAATCGTCAAAACATTTTACCAGAGTGGAGAGAGTTATGCGGCTACTGTCAGGCGACTTCGCGGTACTCTAGGACGTAATGAAGCACCGAATGAATCAACAGTTCGCAGGCTCATGAAAAAGTTTTTTGAGACGGGTTCAACAGTCGACCTTAAAAGTTCTGGATGTCGTCGTTCTGGCCGAACTGAGCAGAACGTTGCGTTGGTTCGTGACAGTGTAGCTGTTAGCCCAGCAAAATCAATACGTCGCCGTTCTCAACAATTGGGTTTACGATGTTCTTCTGTACGGAGAATTCTTCGGTACGATCTCCAATATCACCCGTATAAAATTCAGTTGACGCAACATTTGAAAGTGACAGACCACCAGAAGAGACGACAGTTTGTTGACTGGGTATTGAGAAAACGGCAGGATGATGACACGATCGCAAACAAAATCATTTTCAGTGATGAGGCGCACTTCCACTTAAACGGTTTTGTTAATAAACAGAACTGCCGTATGTGGGGTTTAGAAAACCCTTGCGTGGTTAATGAAAGGGAAATGTATGCACAGCGAGTGACAGTTTGGTGCGGCTTTTGGTCGGGCGGTGTCATCGGCCCTTACTTTTTTGAAAATCAAGAAGGACAAGCCGTGACAGTAAATGGAGACCGATACCGTACGATGATTAGGGAGTTTTTGTGGCGTCATTTGGATGGAATGGACATTGACGAGTTGTGGTTTCAGCAGGATGGTGCCACCTGTCACGCTGCACGAGAAACAATGTTGTTGCTCCGTGAACGGTTCCAGGATCGCACAATTTCTCGTAATTCCGACCATCAATGGCCACCAAGGTCGTGTGACTTGACGCCTTGTGACTTTCATCTTTGGGGTCATCTGAAGTCATTGGTGTATGTCAATAAACCCCGAAACATCAATGACTTGAAGGAGGAAATTCGACGGGTTATCGGGCAAATGGAAGTCGAAACTTGTCGTGCAGTAATATCCAATTTCATGGACAGAGTTGATGCGTGCCAGCGCAGTAGAGGAGGACACATGCATGACATCATTTTTCATACATGAAATCGGAAGGTAAGATGAACTTGTTGATGTATTTATTTTCAGTTTTTTAATAAAATAAATCTCTTAATTTGATACATCAACACCGGCGCTCTTTTTGAATCACCCTATATGTTATCATTTATTTTGATGCTATTTGTAAGGTTTAACCAAGGGATAGGTGAGACGGATAGTGTTAACCTTCTTTGTTCGGTTTTAGAATCATAAAATTTGTCGTCGGCACTTCTAATTTATTGATTTTGATCTTAACTGATGATGCCATTTCCAAACAAATACATTTTTTGTTGAAAAGTTATGGACAAAAACTTTCAAATTTTAGAACAGGCTCGTCAAAAAAATCACTTTCTTTTGCGTAACACCACGTCATCAATTTTTCATCGTACAAATATGCAAGATACATCAAATGAAAGAGGAGAAAATTCTCTATCCAATTATCTAAACCCGTTGGAAAATAATGAAGAGTAGCGGAGAAATTTGAGGTTAAAGAAAAGTGATTACACATGCGTGATTTCTAGCTTCCCGGTTAGCAAAGGTTAAGGAGAGATAACCTTGTGTACCATATATTACCCACCCATAAATTTAATAAATTAAAAAATTACAAAATTCAGTATTATTAAATTAAAATAGTTACCTAGCGAGAGTAAGATCATGTTTGTGATACTGCATTGCCTTGTTATAATCTCCCAAATAGAAGTAGGCATTTCCAAGTTGACTATAAATAGCACTAAGTATACGTAAATCATCAGTGCCTGCTTGAATTGCAGCTTGAAAGAATGCTACACCTGCTCTACAATCTCCAGCTTTACACAAACGTTCACCTTCCAATGCTAATTCAAGACACATGTTACCACCGTCTCCACCACCAGTGCTCTAAAAATGAGAATGATACATTGATATAATATTAAAATATGGTGTGATTTCATGCTTTTCCACTAAAGGACCCAAGGGATTCAATCAAAAGGCAATTAATGTTTAAAGAGGCTTAGTAGCTTCCAGATCTGAAGAAACACTCTGGATTTTAACATTTTTCATAATATCAGTTTTAATACATTAAGATACCTGTTTGTGGTTAAATTGTAGATTAGTACCAGACCCTAGGAGAGTAGAATACAAGCAGCAGAGATGCGATTCCAGCAAAGAACAAAGGGTTGCAGTCTAGGGACCAACTAAGAAATGAGGACATAAGAACAAAACAGGATGTTTACAACCTGAATGGGAAGATTGCAGAATATCGTAACAGATGGAGGGGGTACAGAGAGATAATGCCCCCTCAGTGTTTTGCAATACAGACCAGTGGGAAGAAGAGATGTTGGGAGGCCATGCAAAAGATGGCAATAATTCAGTAGTTTATAACTGTTGTGAGTTGGAACAGACAGAAGCCTAATCCTTGATTGTAAGAAGAAGAAGACTGTTTGTGGTTTTGTCATATAGGACTTACAATCTCTTTTTATAAACAAAGCTTTGAGAGTATAAATAAAGAACATTCAGAAATTAACAAAAAAAAATCATCATTTTTGGCCAGCCTGTGGAGTAAAGATCACTGCAATTAACTTCTATGCTGGAGTCCCAGGTTTGATTCCCTGTCAGGTCTGCCATTGTTTCATCTGTACATCACCTCATATTATTAACTACGCACAAGCCAAGGCTTATGTATGTATCATCACTCAATAAAAAGGAAAACATAAGAGAATAAGTAGAAAAAATTTGAAGGAAAATTAAATTTGTACACACACAGACAAATTGGGTTGAAAGATATTTAACAGGAATGAAATTCTACAGGTGTTATCGTTGCAGTAAAATAATTTGATAACATCAAACAATTTCTAATTTCAATGAAAAGGTAATTGGGTCCAATAGTTTTCCTTACCATATCTTGTTATTTACATCACAATTAATTTTATACGACCAATCTTTCTGAAGACTGACGGTATTATAAAAGCAGAAAACAATTGACATTTGACTAGAGTTGTTCTCAGACAACAACTTGATGATGCTGTAAAAATTTTAGTATAAACTCTATTATAAAGAGTGGAGTAGAGTAAACGTATGTTTTTCATTAAATAATATTTTTATTTTATTTTTGAAATATACATACTATCAAATGAAATGTAGGAGAAAGTCATGCAGAGCTTTTAGGAGAGGCTCTTAGTTTATTTAAACTAATTTAATTTAAACTCTCACCAGGGTCCCGGGTTTGATTCCCGGTCAGGTCTAGCATTTTTTCATCATTCATCTTCATGTATCATCCTTCTCACCATCTGCATTAGCAGCAATCGCAAAACAGTCAGACCAAAATAAAAGAGGCTCTGGATTTATGTTCAACAAGAAAGACGTCTTCTCAGCAACATTATTTTCTGAACTTAATTAAGGTATTCATATTTCAAAAATACAATAAAAACATTATTATTTAATGTAAAACTTTTTTATCATTAAAACAACCAAAGTAGGTAGTGAAGAACATGTGTTTCCTCTGCTCCACTCTGTATATCTTGATCACCAGGCAGTTAGAATCAGTCCTACTGCATACTAATAATTATTTAGGCATATAATCTTACATCAACAATGATCTCATATCATCTGTCTATAGTAATTAATGAGTATACCCAAAAGAAAACACTTCACAAGACTTCATTAAAACATAAGGTTAAAACTTAAGATGGGTCTTTTCCGTTATTTGTATGCCACTATTAAATCCGGATTCCCTGAAGGTTGCACACTTTTTCATTTCTCCCACTCCCTGCCTTACTGACTACTCATCTGAGACAGACATACTCACGCACACAAACACACGTCCTTCCCAGTCCCAGTATTATAGTACTATATAATACAAAAATAAATCTTTCTAATGCATCCTGCAGTTTGAAATTAATTCTATTTTATATAATAAATTTCACTAACCTTCCTTTTTAACTGCGTCAACTTTTATTTTCACTTACACGTGTTTCGGTGGATCCACCATCATCAGAGTAAATAACATATAATTGAAACTAAAGACTTTATTTATTAAAAATCTATAGAAAATAACAACATATTAACGACATATTCACATTTAATTTAATCAGATAAAATTAATTAGTGTAATGATGATCATCTTTAGTCATTTGTATAAAACTGACTTAAAATTAATTTTCTTTAATTTTTCCCTTCTCTTTATTTATTTTTTATTAAAAAATTATTATGACTTTATTTATTAAAAATCTATAGAAAATAACAACATATTAACGACATATTCACATTTAATTTAATCAGATAAAATTAATTAGTGTAATGATGATCATCTTTAGTCATTTGTATAAAACTGACTTAAAATTAATTTTCTTTAATTTTTCCCTTCTCATGTTTACTATAGATAGCAGCAGCAGTCAATATTACTTCATCATTCCTAAATTTGAACTGTTCATTCAAAATGTCCTAAATGTCATTAAAAAGAGGAAAAACATAAATTTGGTGAAATAGGTAAACATTTTAATATAATAGAACAGTGTAATATACAAAATAAAAATAAAATTGAAAAATATGAGATGTTCCACATTTATAAATATCTAAAAGAGCAAAAGCAGGACATTTTGAAACAGGTGAAATTTAGGAAAGATGAAGTGATATTGACTGCTGCTGCTATCTATAGTAAACATGAGAAGGGAAAAATTAAAGAAAACTAATTTTAAGTTAGTTTTATACAAATGACTGAATATTTATTTTCTTCTATAGATTTTTAATAAATAAAGTTCTTAGTTTCAATTATATGTTATTTACTCTAATGATGGTGGATCCACCGAAACACGTGTAAGTGAAAATAAAAGTTGACGCAGTTAAAAAGGAAGGTTAGTGAAATTTATTATATAAAATAGAATTACTTATGTTATACGTTCTGTTTTATTTCCTATTTTGATTGTTTTATTTTGCTATTACTACATTACTATTACGTTATATTTTTTAATTATTTACATTGGGAAAAGAAAGTCGTGTGAGTGTTTCACACATACTTTTCTAGTTGTCATATCTTCTGGGATTATGCAACAACCCCTTTTCCTGAAGGAGAACTCTACAGCATTTTCCTGCCTCTAAATATTTTTTTGTAAGTAACTCTACAAAATTCATAGCAGACTGTGTAGTAACTAACTGTAAAATGGGAGTGGAGTTGACACAATGCAGGAATATTGCTAGTCAGATTGGCGCGCTAGACGCAAGTGGGAGTATTGTGTAACCCTTCAGGGAATTCAGATTTGATAGTGGTATACAGAAAACGGAAAAGACCCCTTAAGATTAAAGAAAATTTGTCTTGACATAATGTAAGATCAAAATTTCTTACCTGATTATCAGCAGCTAAATTATCAGCACTTGCACTTAACGACATATTCTCATTTAATTTAATTAGATAAAATTAATTAGTGTAATGATGATCATCAACTGCCTGAAACAAAATATGGAAAGTAATGATAATCAAGTCATGAATGTTTCACATACAAACAAATATGTAAGTACCGCTAGTCTGATTGGTTGAGTTGACTGTGTTGTGAATAAGATAAGAATTTCATTATGCCGTAGGCCAATTTATTCCTACATTGAGCCTGGACCATGAAAGTTTTGTCCATCTGTATGGTTATTTTTCTCTTTTTTTAATTGTGTATAACGTTGTTTGTCTCTGTGTCCTTATGGTTGTTAGTGCATTGTCTCATGAACATTATTTAACTTCATACGTGAAACTAACAAACTGTGATACTGTTATCATTAGTGTAAACAAAATTATTTAAAAAAAATTTTTATTTAATCTATGTTTAGGTCATTAGGAAATAAAATGACATCACTGCCGTTCAACCATTCTCCATTCTCACTCATGTAGCCAAAATAAAATAACATATTGAAGGGAAGGCAACACTTTATAAGTTACTGCCAATTTAGAACAGAACTCTAATTTTTCGGTACACAGACTATCCTTCCACTGTTTCTTCAGCCAACCTGAGCCATCAGACAAACTCTACAGAACTGATAATACTGTACTATCGAAGAGTCTCTATAGACCTACACACACAGATGGAATCTGACTTCGTTGGATTACAAAAGATTGTCGAATATTGGATTCTGAATAAAGAATAAACTATCCTAGCCTTAGTTACAATAAGAACACATTAATACAGTAATAAAGCCTAAATTTAAACATACACGGCAATTAATTTATTTAATTTTAAAAAAAATATTGTGTAACAGTGTAAAGTAAGTACAGAGCACAATACTTTGTAATGGGTCAATTTCGTGAACTGATTATGATAGCTGTAGTAAACTCTTTATCCATTTTTTTTTTTTTTTTTTGGTTTAACGTCCGACTGTTTTGCAAATTGCTGCTAATGCAGACGGTGAAAGATGAAATGAATTTTTTGTAACGTATGAAAAAATGCCATGCCCGAGTGGGATTCAAACCCAAGACCGCGTGATGAGAGGCGAGCACGTTACCAACATTGCCAACGCGGCCGGCAACTCTTTATCCAGTGATTTGTAACACTGACATGATGACCTAACATAAATTTAATGGACCCTCTGTCACACATATTGATACAAGTTGTTACATAAACATATCACATATCGATATGGTAAAGTTTTAGATTATTAGATGCACTGTAAAGATTCTGCTATATACGTTAAATAAGTAAGGTTACGATGAAACAGTATAAGAATCCAGAACATATTCGTCAGTTTAGTTTTTGAAAATTAAACACCTATAGTGAGTTCACTGCCCATAACAGACAGGTGGAGTGTCAAATTATTTACACTCAATCTGTTCGTTGCAGGGCTAAAATAAATAGTTCTGTTTCTTATCACATGGTCAGTCAATTAAATGACTGAATCATTTAAGAGCAGAAGAAGTAGAGGTGTAAAAGACACTAATCAGAGTTATCTCCTCTGAAAGTAATGAATTTCATTGTACAGCCAGACCCTGTGGTGAATGAAGTGAAGTTGTCATTTACAGAGTGGAAAATATGTGCTTTTCAGAGGGCCCGGCATGCTGATAAGTGTACTTTTCCACTCAGTGAGGAAGGCAATGGTAAACCACATCACTCCTCGTTTTACTTAGTAAAACCTCTAGAGGTTCAAACCAGCCTTTCGGCTGTTGACCTAAACAACAACAGTGAGTTCACTGTAAGAACCAACTGTCGAATCAACAAACTGCATCTGTGGTAGTACATGTAAATACACTACACAAATACATGCAACAGCCTAGCATTAGTCACTGGGTGGACACCAACACTTTTATAATTGCTAAACAATAACAACAAACAGCCACGTTCCCTAACGTCAATAAAATCTTTCTCTAATCACTTAAGTTTGTTTAGAATTCAGTTGCATAATACTACTCCGTATTGTTTATAGGCTTATTCAATGTTTATATTACAAATTCTTCATGTATGTGTCATTTTTAATTGTATGATCCTAAATGAGTTTTCAATTTAGTTGGCTTTGTTATTTTAAACTGTTCGGTTTGGTTTAATTGTGTGTCTAGTTCGAATGGTGCTTTTAGTTTCATATACGGTTTAATTTTATTGTAGTTATTACTTTATTCGACTGTATGAGTCAGGTGAAAGGATACATAGCACAGAATAATAAAACGTACAAAATGAAAGAAATCAAGGAATTGCTTAGTAGTGCCCTGAACGTGGTCTCCCCAATCAAGTGGCGAGAATGTGTTAACCACGTTATAAAAGAAGAAAAAAAATTTCGCGAAATGGACAATTTTGTTGATATTCATATTGACAATTTAATAATAAATGTAGGCAATGAATCGCCATCCTCATCTTCATGCACAAATTCTGATTTTGAAGACGGATACTTAGACAATACGATGGACGGAATCGAATATCTATCAGACAACTGCCCCGAATAAAGTAAGTGAGTTTTAAAATTAGTAAACAATAATAATTTTATTTATAAAGTAAGCATTTAAAATTATAAAAAATATTAATTTCATTTTATTAAGCTAAAGAATTAACTACTCATAAGAGTATTAAGCACGAGTCGTTTCGCATACGCCTACTATGAAAATCACAAAATACTTTTGGTGCGTACGGTAATGGAGCTGTGACGTCATTCACTGTTTGTTTTCTTCGCAGTTGGTTCTTAAAATGAATTTAGTATACATCAATTTATTGCACTTGTCAAAACAGAACACATGTCGAAGTCAAAATTTATATAGGTTTCCATTCAAATATACAGGTTAAAAGCCTACAACTACTAACACAAAATCCAACAAATTCTTGATAGAATCTATGAGTAAAGGCTAACCCTTATTAACAAACACATCGGGGTAAATAATATGAATAAATAATTTCTTATATTAACTTTTCTCTAGTTTGGGGCCCTACACATTTTTGGCTTAAAGTAGGTTACTGTTAAAATGCAGAGGTTAGGCCTACCCACTATGCTTGAAGAAATAGTTCCCCTTTAATATTTTTAATCGATCCTAACTTATCATAACCTAGTCTAAATAAGTATAACACATAAAATTTTATAGGCCGCAAATTAATCCTCTTTTTAAAGTAGGTCTATGTGTCATTATTGATAAAATATTCACAGATAATTCAGTCATTGTTTGAATTCAAAAGAAGGCTATACACACAAAAACAATTTCAAAACAGCACCTCTGAAAGAAAAAGAACCTGAACTTGTATTATATTTATGTGTTTGTATAAAAATAAGGTAAAATAATCATGTTTTATCTGTTTGTATACCAAATTCAAGGGTGAAAGTGACAATTTGTGTCAACAGAAAACCTCTACTTTTGGAGCATCAATAGACAATCACAAAAATAATAGAAACTTAATAAAACAAGGTTAATAAAAAGTCTTGGTACCTGGAATGTTTACTCGAAATGAATAATGACAAGAAAAACCTATTACACTGAACCAATTTTCATACATACTTTTGATATAAATATAGTACTAACTTAAGATTTATTTAAAAAAAAACTATTAATGCTTCTGTACATTAAATAAAAGTACCTGACAATTCAATTCACATCGTATAGAATTTAACAAACGATTCAAAAGAAACTAGGAGTGGTTTAGAGTATGGATTTAGGCAACAAGTACGCGTGAAATATGACACTTTAAATAAGAAATTAAAATGCAGTATTTAAATTAAAAAAAGAATTTTTGTAATTAGAAATACATATTTTTTAATCACTTTAACATTATAAATTTATAAAACAGAAAACATTAAATTATTGAAAACATTTAACCCACCCAAACACAGAAAACACAAATTAAATATCAGATGGTTTATGAAACATATTTACCAAGACTTCTAAGTTATTTACTTACAAAATCATAAAGAAAGAAACCAACTGCAAATCATCGCAATATTATTACATTCAATTTTAGAAAAGTACACAAACATATTTCATACAATTAACGGATTGCTGTACGGAATCTCATAAAACATTATGGCTTTCGGTCTTTAAAAGTGGTACCAACATAACCACACAAAAATAATGTTAAAATGTATTAAACAATATATTATTTCACCTTGCTTATCAAAAATACAGAGTGAATTAAATATTTTTTCAATTAAATAAAATCTAATCTACGTAATTTTATTAAAATATATTTTAAATGCCAAGTTTCTTGTATGTTTGATAGACTTTTAAGATAATTTTATTTTGACAGCTGCCGTGTACAGTAGTTTGACAAACACCTACTATGACATCATAGTGTTTTGAACCGAGAGGGTTGGGCTAGCTGGTTAAATCGACTTAATTTATAGTACTGTAGCCTACTTGTATGTTTGATTGCCATGCAGTACTAAAGTATTTATAATTGCCCTTGTTAATTAATGTAACAGTAATAAAGTTTTAACCTAGGAATGAACTTATAACCCTTGCGTTTTAGTACTGTCCTTAGCATTCGGCTAGTTTATAGATTTTTTAAGAAGTGCCGCACCGAATGTAAACAACGTTCTTGACCATTATGTATTATGTTATGTTGTATTAGTATGTTATTTATAGTAGTCTACTTGCTTCCTGCATGCAGGGTGAAAATGATCAGTGCTGTTGATAGCAAGCAGTACGGTAACACTATCTTCTATTCCTAGTATTCACTGTATCAAGTTCATAGTGTACGTCTCCTTATATACTACGAGGTCATCTCTAAAGTACAGACCGTTTTCTTGAAGAAAATTATTTAGAAAAATAATTATGTAAAAACAAAGTGATACATAATAAAATACGTAACTTACATTTATGATCTACATAGTCGCCATATGAATTAAGACATTTGTTATAGCGTCTCACCACTTCAATATATCCTCGTCATATTTTTCTACCGCCAGTTCATTTAGCCACTGATTCACAGCATCTTTAAGTTCATCGTCACCTGTGAATTGCTTACCAACCAAAAAAATTTTCAATTTGCCAAAAAAATGGTAATCTGAAGGCGCTAAATCTGGGGACTGTACGGTGGGTTTCCATCCAAATCTTCTCAGTAAATCGAGCGTCTTACCTACCAAATGTGGACGTGCATTATCGTCCAAGAGAACGATGCCGTCGGTAAACGGTATACGGCGCCGATTTTGAAAGGCACGTCGTAACTTGCTTAGAGTTTCGCAGTAATGCCGCATTTACCATAATTCCGCGTGGCGTAAAGTCAATCAACAGTACGCCAAATCGATCCCAAAACACCGTGGCCATCAAATTCCTTCCAAACGGCAGTGGCTTGATCTTTGTCGGTTTCGTTGGTGACTGAGGAAAACGCCATTCATATGACTGCCGTTTTCTTTCTAGCGTGTAATAAGAAATCCACGTTTCATCGCCGATAACTATTGAATTAAGAAATTCATTACCATTTTCTCTCTAGCGCATCAGAAATTCCAACGCAGATCCCATTCGGATTTATTTGTGACTTACGATAACACGTACGGCACCCAACGCGCACAAACCTTTCTGAAGCCTAAATGGTCACGCACAATGCGACCAATAACAGCTCTTAAAACATCAGGAAAACTAAGGGCCAATACAGAATTGTCACGCGACAATTGTTTTTGATTTCTTCATCGACTTTTTTCAACAAGTCCTCGTTGATTATTGAGGGCCTCCTCGAACGTTCTTCATCATGCACATTGACTCTCGTGTTTCTTAACCTTTCACACCATTTTGGAAGGTTTCTTTCATTCATTACATTATCACCGTACACAGCAACCAACTGCCTATGAATTTCGACCGGTTTAACGTTTTGATGGTTTAAAAAGTCTCACTCCGCGTATTTCACAATCGGCGTTAACATAAATTGTCTGATTCATTTCAAAACGCAATAACACCAAACGTAAATAACAACAACGCGACAACTGCCAAACAACAATGCAGAGTATATTACGAGACTGGCATCCACCACACAGGTTAGCCAACCTCAAGGCGAGAAATTTCCCAACGGTCTTTACTTTAGAGATGACCCTCGTACTAATACTTGCCGTGTCTTCACTAGTTTTGTAGAACGGAGTCCAGCGTGAACTTTCCTCGCTCGGTCCTGTATTTTGGTACTTGTGTTCGAGTACCGTTCAGCACTCGCACCGATTTGCGCTGGGAACGGAAATACTCCTTCCCGACTCACATCTAAAGTAAACAGAGCGGGCAACTACCCTATGAGATATTATGTGTTATTTCTATACCTTCCCGAAGAGCCGCAGTTCAAAAAACCAGCTTGCGTTTGGACATAAATTGTGTAAATATTGTAATGAGTCGAGGGTCCACCGACTCTCCAGTTAGATCATAGGCTACTTTAAGAAGATGGCTTCCCGTCGTACTTTAAAGAAGTCATATGATGTTACACGTTAATGAACTTAAAGCTGCAATTAATAATAAATCGTTCTCTACACTTCATTTAACATAAAAAAAGTACAGGGAAAAATAGAAATACCGCGATTTTGATATGAAAATGGTGGAAAAATTAATTTTAACGTCCTCACCAGCAACGAAACAAATTTAGTTTCTATAAGGTACTTATATCGAAATATCAGCATAAAATAGCATTACAAATACAAAAAAATATAAAAAGTTGAAAAAGTGAAGTTGATATTAAATAAAAATTGACATATTTTATATAGCCAAGTTTAACAATATTTTCGATTGACAAGTTTAAAAATTATATTAGACTGCATTAAAAAAAATGGTTTTCCGGTTATATTAGGTGAAGATAATGTTCTACGCTGATGTAAAGATTTTAAAAAACCTAAAGGTATTATCTACTCGCGCCGTCCGTTCGAGACTAACAAGAAGTCAGCTACAGTCGGTGGAGCTGTGAATGACAAAGCGAAGTGACAACCTCACACCCGCCTTGGCAGTTATTTTCCAGATCTTATCCGGAGACATTTGTTATTTAGAAACTAGAGATTCCGTAGTCTGAAAGTTTTATAATTCTGATAATTCAACTGAATCATTCAGATGGTCAGAATCTTCATAATACGTACAAAGCAAATCTTTGGCAACTTCAAAAAAAATTTAAAGTTGTGAATTACCTACAGTAGCTGTGTTGACTGCCTCTTACATTGCTGTGCATCACTCCTCTTCCAAAGTATACTGTGGACAATTCGAACTGGCACAACTCTTGCTCTACGTGTACACACAGTTCCGCATAAAGTATATCCATAACCTATTCTTTCAACAAACGTCTACAAATTTTAATGTACACAAATGCCAACAATCTTATTTCAATGTATAAACATACAAATAAATTATTTCATTTTAAAATATGTATTTAATTTTCCCTAATAAAAAATTTATATTTTAAATTACTAGAACTAAATGGCAAAAACTCACTAAACTGTACTCTGCAGACGCACGCAACTAACTAAACAAATTAAGGTAGAAACAGACTACTATCACGTCATGTGAGTTCACGTGATGTTACGTTCTGTCACGTGACAAGCGAAAAGTGTGGTCCATTGTTGTACATGGTTCTCTTATGTATCAGGTTCACACTGAAGTCACCTCACACGTATCACGCCACGTCACTCACCTCATCCGTGATATCACGTTTTCATTTTCTGTTCGTTTGACATATTTTGACAAACGTGAGCTCACAGGCAAAAATTAAACATGCACTGAGTAATATGGTGCTATCGGCAGAAATTGATAACTCTGCAATTTCAACGCTGCAATCTGGCAGTATTGAAATCATAACTACACCAACAGCTAACGGAGAAGACGCTGTATCGTATTCTTCCGAAAATAATGCGGAAACACCTATGCTACTGCAACTGGTATCTCTGCCTTCAGCAGAATACCAATAAAATAAAATATAATTATTAATAATTTCAATAAAAATAAATTAAGTAAAATTATTAGTGTTTGCTCAATTTTTTTCTTACCTCAAACAAACACCTAATCTTTCTTCAGTTGTGATGGCTTCACGGAGTTGGGTATTTTATTTTCTTACATCATTTTTAATACGGTCATGAACAAAATCAAATTCTTCCATTGTCATTCTAAAATACATTCGAAAACGTTTCGGATCCTACGTAATTCTGGTACTAGTCGTTGAAATTCACTCAGTTGTTTCCTTCTTTTATTAATATCATGTACTCATATTCTCTTTGATTTCATGCTAATATGGTTTTCTGCATTTAATAAAACAGCTGCATTTTCCAGTTCTTCTTCCCATTCAGAAGAACTACTTGAACTTTCCATTTGAAATAAATCAAAGACAGAAGTTATACTATGTATAAAACTGATTTCACAAAATTCATGCGGAAGAGAAACGATCGAGTGCGGTTGTCACGTGACAGTAGTGTGCTTGTAAACGTGATATCACGTTTAAGATATGGTACAGTGACATGATGTGACGTGATGTGAGTTCGCGTGACGTGGTAGCAGTCTGTTCCTACCTTTAGTCACATCATTATGTCTGACAGATTATTAAAAAAAACAGTGAAAACAAAGCGTAGTGACTGTGCGCGGGTCGCACATTACAGTAGCGATTGTTTACTTTTGTGACTGTACCGTCGTTGCTTGGCGAGGGGCGAAGAGTGGAGTAGGTAAACACCGAAGCTGCTTGTGGCAATTCGAGTTGTCCAAGGTACTACATTGTGGATCCATCCAGCTGTTTATCATCCTTGACGCCGCTCTCGATGTCACTCTTGACCAACAATATATAATATATATATATATATATATATTGTAAATAATGTATATTAATATAATAAATGGTTATATATATATATTTTATTTGTATAATATATATTGTTTAATATATATAATATATATATATAAATATATATATATATATGTACTACTATCATTTTCGCGTCCATACATTGACAATTTCCTAACAATCTGGAGTCCGAGTGCAATTTGGCGTCCGTATACGGACGCCAAATTGTAATCCCTAATAAAAACTTAATAAAAATTTATTGTGACATGGTTTTCGGACGTAATTTTTTTAAACTAAAGTACATAGTTTCGGGCAACTATATTTATTTTTTGAGAATTTTATTGTTACTCAGAGAGACACAAAAAAATAAATAAATTTTGGTACCGGATGCGAAATGGCGGTGTTTTGAAACTATTTTATACACCGTACCTTGGAGAGTTTCTCACCAGAGTGCTCTCGCTACGCCCCTATGTAAAAATATACGTATATTATGTATATTCTTACAAGGACGTCAGTTTCACATCTGCTATCAATTTCGCGTCCACCGGTTAAGAAAATAGACAAAACAAGTTATAAATAAATATTGTGTTGTGTTAAGAAAAAAAGTTTAAAAGAATAATAAAAACAAATTTTTATTAATCATCGAATTACAATTCTTTCAAAACTCACAATCTAATTTACTAAACATTCAAATAAATATTATTCGGCAAATTATTTGATATAAGTAATACAATTAAATTAAAAATAATTATATATTTTTTGATAGAATTAAAAAACTCTCTTTTCCGATAGACGATTTTTTGGGTTGACAAACTATCTTGGAAGGAAACCGGTGCTGCGCATAGTAGTGTCAGGATTAAATTATTGTTATGGCTGGCAGGATATCTTTCTAAACGCATTGTATACACAACGTATATTATACGCAATTTTGAAGAGTTGTTCTCCGCCGTGCTGTCGCCTTCCATACATGAGTCCATCGCACGCCGCTTTGGTTTCTTTTTTCAAATTAGGCATAAACCTACTGTCAACGAATCCATGAACAAATCCTTTAGTAATTTGTTTACGTCGTTCGTTTAGTAACCAACAGGTTGGTCTAGTCTAGAAGAAAAGTCGTCGCCGCAAGTCAGCTGTTTAGCTGACTTTTCGACAGCTTTTCTGACAGCTGATTTTCGGAGATGGAGGTTCCTAGTTTAAATCCTAGTATATAGTATAATTGGTTCTTTTATACGAATTTGAATACTAGACAGTGGTTACCAATGTACTTTGATGGTTGGGGGTCAATTAACCATACTCTCTCAGGAATGGTCGGCCTGGGTATGTACGAGACTACAGCTCATTTAAACGTCATACATATCATTGGGTCATGGGGTTGCTTATTGTTCTCAATCGAACAAATTGCAACCTACACGCATCAGGGATAAAACAAAACAAAAATTTGTTTAAGAATTTTTAACATTTTATTTCACGCTTTTTTTAACATTACACCACCTGACAATTGTCAATCAAATATTTCCTGATTACGCTTACGATGTGTAAAAAGAATGCGCATTTTGCTGTTTGCCCACTCTCACTGCAAAATGGTTCAAGTACACTTCCATAATGCTATTTCGTATCATGTAATATGTCGCCCCAATTACTAGGTTTAGCAGTTTTACAGTAAGTAAATAAAACATTAAAGAGAAAAAACTTTTTCTAAAATATAAAAAATGAAAAATGGACTAGGAGTAGATTATTATTAGCCTTGTTTTTTGCTTAAAAACAATGCGATAAAAAATTAAACTAAGAAATTCGGGAAATAGCAAACTTTACTAGACAGACCTGAACCAAGTAGGCATATTTTAATATTTATTCTGGACCGATTTTCTTTCATTATAAAATTCTGGACAGAGATTACAGCTGATTTCAGAAAAAAAATGTTAAGGGTAGAATAAAGTACACCCATTCAGTTTTTTCCTTTTTCTCTTACAACATCTGAACAAACGACATTTTTTTTAAATAGCCGGAAAAAACAAGGGCCATGGATTTAGACAAAAAAGTTTAAATATTAATGAGTGGGTGACCTAAAGTGAAGTTTGTACCATCCAGTTCACCTCGATTTTCTCGCGAGTATGAGCTTAACAATCGTAATATTTATGGAACGTTCCGAAACAGCAGAACGACTCTCGATAGGGATAACGATATAGTTTAAATTGAATTTCTTAGAGTATCGCCACCATTCCTAAGTTTTTCACGATTTTTTCGCTGATTTCGGCAGACCAAACAAAACAATTTACAGAACAATCCAGAACAAATGAGAGCTATCATTTAAAGTAAAAACCAAAAAGTATTGAATGCATGGGCTTATACTTGCCACTCCAAATTTTTCTTTGATTTTCTAGCATATTTGAACGGGACAAACGAAGGGCTGTCAATCTATGTAAAAAACTTTAAAATATTGAGTCGAGGGGGATTAGTGACAGTAGCACCACCCAGTTCTTCTCGATTTCTCGCTTACTTGAAAGGAACTAAAAAAATATTTTGCGAGACCATCCGAAACAAACGAAGGTCTGTCCCTGAAATCCAAAAAAAATTTAAAAAGTTGAGCGGGGGGAGGCCAGTGTGAAGTTAGCCCCTCCCGGCGTTTTTTCACTTATTTGGACGGAACAAACAAAAAATTTTCCGGAATAATCCGGTAGAAACGTAGACCGATCAATTTTACAAGTTAATTTTTGAAATTTTTGTATGGGGCCAACTTTGCAGTCCTGGTTTGAACTTCTACAGGTTTAGCTAAGTAAAACAAGGAGTGGGGTGGTTTACAATTGCCTTCCTCGCCGAGTTGAAAAGCTTATCAATATGCCAGGCCGTCTAAAAAGCACCTATTTTCCACCCTGCAAATGACACACCTCACGTTATTCACCACAGGGTCTGGCTGCATAATGAAATTCATTACGCTCAGAGGAGATATAACTCTGACAAGTATCTTTTACACTTGTACCTCTTCTGTTCTTAAATACTTCAGTCATATGTTTGGCTTACCATGTGATAAAAACAAAACTAAATTTTTTTTAGTCCTGAAACAAGCAAATCGAGTGCAAATAATTTAACACTCCACCTGCCTGTTATGTGCAACCCCTTACAGTACTATTATTTTATTAAAGGCAGTTGCCTCTGAAAATCAAAACATGCATTTTATTCGTCACTTGGGCGAGTAAATTTAAATCGATAATTCAAAGGATACCCACATCGAGAAAATGTTTCCAAACGGCGAAAATATTTTTACAAAAGATAATAAATTGATAAGAGAGTAGATTAGTCGATTTTTTTAAAGTAAATTCAGTATACTCGCAAATGTCCAACACGAGTCCTGAAAGTGTAGGTCAACAGAGTCTGTAATTTCCCGATACTGAAGAAGCTTACTGAAATTAATCATTAGCAAAAACAAACCCCTGTTATTTATTTTTTGATTTTTGTAAAGCTTTTGACCGTGTCCCGTATGATTTGCCCATTAAAAAATTGAGGTGTATGGTATTAGAGGGACATCAGAGGGTCGAATTGCCATCCAATCATTGCAAAGTTAAAACAAAATATACATAAAATTTTATACAAGTTAAAAGGGGAGTTCAACGAGTTAGAATTTTAAGACCCTTGCTATTTTTAATTTTTGTTAACGATCTCGCTGAATTTCTTGGCTCCTTCAATGATATATTATTTGCTGATGATACGATAATATCTTTCGAAGATGAAAACTATGAACAAGGTTTAAAACTAACGAAGCTTGAAGTAAGGTTATAGACTGGATGCAATAAATAATCTAGTTCTCAACTCAGATAAAACTGTGGCCAAATGCTTCACTGGTCGTAAGGAAATAAGTAACCAAAGTAAGGATATCTCCATTAATGACAATATATCAAAATCTTTTGTAACAGGTAAGTTACATAATTTTTAGAATTAATATTAGGTAGCAAACTATCCTGGGACAGGTGTATTAAGGAACGTATCTGCTATATAATCAAATCCTACTGCTACGCCCTAAAACGCTTAAAAATAAGGTACTTAGCGTACCAATACCTTTGAGTATTTATCATGTTTACAAATTCTGATGGATTTGTTTTTAATTTAGTCACACTTAAACTTATTCAAATGTATGTTTAAAAAATCAAATAATGTTTAAATTATTCCGTCATATAATTACTTTTTATCTGGTTTTTTGTTAAATATAATGATTAAAATTTTTAATGATCAACTATCAAGTTAACTTATGAATATGGACACTGTTTACTATTAAGAATTCGTTTCTAATCAGTTGGTCCTAGCATATTGTTTGGCTGTCTTGGTCAAGGTTTCACATAGTTTTTCTTGGCCTCTCCAAATGAATGCCTTGTCTGTCTCCTTTTTGTCTTCTGTGCAATAGTATAACCTTCCAGTTCCTTATCCCAAGCATTTTGACTTGTCAAAAATTATGTACATTATTTTACGTAACAATAAGGTTTATTTATTTCATTATTTGTAATATTGATTCCTAGATTGGGTGGTTGGTTGACGATGTAAATAAAGTACTAGAAACCAAAAGAATATCAACAAAAAGTGGCCACCATGGCTTTTACAACACTAAATAATTTAAAAGAAAACGCAGAGAAAAATATCAGGGTTTGGAAGACTGACTGAAAGTTGTTTAGCCGAAAAATAATCTTGGAAATGGCCTGTTAAAGGATAAACTTCAACGTGTACAAAACAGCTGGATACGAGAATTATTAGTGTAATGTATAATTTGTTGAAGATCAAAGATTACCATTACTTGAGGAACAAGAATAAAAATACAAACTATGACTAAGCCGGACTGCATTTCAAAAGTTGTAGAAATTTTACTGGCCATCGTACTTTTGTATAATTTATAAAATCATTTTGATTCAGTCACTAAAACATGGAAATATAAACCTAGAGAGAAGCGAGGCTTGGGAAGACCTAAAAAGAGATGAATACTGGAACAGGCCATTGAGCCTAATCCTAAGCCTAAGCCTAATCATCAGATGATGATGATGAAATCATTTGAACACCGAAAAGACAATGGGTGAATGGTACTCCATTTGAATATTGAACAAATTATGTCGCTTTACAATTACATAATTTTGTCAACTAAGTAAATATTTTAATTGCATTGTCTACTAATTGATCATATTATAGTAATTACAGTCGAACCTCCCTGATTCGAATCTGATGGAACCGGCTGATTTCGATTTACAGAGGTAAAACATTGAAACAAAAAATGTACTTAAAAATTGCGTTTTAATAAAATTCATGTAATTCCATAAAATATTAAATTACAAAAGTCAAAATTATTAATAGACCACCAATTTGATTGAGGAAAGTTTTTTACAAATATTATTTTACTTGTGTTGTTTAGGTCATCAGCCGAAAGGCTGGTTTGAACTTGTAGAGGTTTTACTAAGTAAAACGAGAAGTGAGGTGGCCTTCCTCACTGAACGGAAAAGTACGCGTATCAGCATGCAGGGCCCTTTGCAAAGCACATGTTTTCCCCTCTGTAAATGATACCTTTACTTCATTCACCACAGGGTTTACTTAATACTGTGATTAAGAATTAAGGGCATGTTTTGGTATTACAAGCTCTATTAGTACTCAAAAGCAAAAGATTATTCTACTTATAAGAACGATATGAAAAATTATTGAAAAAACGACATAAAAAACAGAGTAAAATAAAATCGGGATACGCGTAAACAGTACAACTATACCTACAAACAAAAAGTTAGGTCAGCCTACAGAAAATGAAAAATAAATTGGGTACCGAAAATTGTAGAAATTTTAACGAGTAAAATATTGCTTAATCTGAATGAATACAGCTACGGTATTTTTTACCCTGTTTGTACGAAAATCATACACCAAAGAAGGAAAGACTGCATTACTAATTTAGCCTAACTAATTTTTTTTTTTTTGCTTTCGTCTGGTTTCCTCTGACTTAAATATTAACTGAATTTTCAATATTTCCTGATGCGTATTGAAGCTTTGAACTACGCTTGTTATGCCCTTATTTGGTCGTAAGGTTTTGTGACAATAATGTTTTGTAAGAAGTGTAATTGTTTGTGTTTCTGCTTGGTTTCTTCTAACTCAAAAGTTAACTGCATTTTCAGTTTTTTATAAAGCTTTTTGTAGTTTTGTACTACGCTTACTGTGTCCTTATTGTCGTGATTTAACGCATGCTTCATTAAAAATCGTGTACAATGTGTAAATTGGAAATTTTGTAATTATTTTATTAATAATGTATAAAAAAATGTATTGTTACAATATATATGACCACGAAACTCTCGAAAATTTTCGAATAGGGAGGTAATTTAATTCATATTAAGGACGATTTTTGAAGGGGATAGCATACAATTATATTCGATTTAGGGAGGATTTCGAATGAGGAGGTTTGACTGTATTTGTAACAATTAGGATATTTTAAATAATTAACTCTAACAAATAAAAAATATACTTTCTTTAATTATTCTGGTTTTACATTGATTTAAAATAAGTACCTATTTAAAGTACATGTCAAAATAATAAACAACAAATAATAAATTATTTTGATGACTGGATTGGATTCCGTCCGAGAACGAATTGTTTTCATACGATGGTCTTGTGTGGAGAAGTACTAGGGTGAGATGTGAATATCTAACTACAATCATTACAACACGTAGAAGTGGCAAATGCTACAGTACACGTGCCGGTACGACATGGCAACATCGTTTACACTGTTGCAGGCTATAAGTCATAATAGCGGGAACGATGCCGGACGCGAAATTGTCGGTAATTTGTACGAACGCGAAATTGTCGGTAATTTGAAAGGAGTCTGAACTGATAGCACAGTGAATAAAATTCAAAAATGCTCAATTTTCAATATCAGGACAAACCAATACCAAAACTCAGGGTGTAAGTGTAACAAATACCCTATATACTCTCATCAAAGTTGAATATACTCTTCAAATAAGCGATGTGCGAAATGCACGCTTTTTGAAAAGACGCGGAATTGTTAGCGGGATGTATATATATATATATATATATATATATATATATATATATATATATATATGTACTACTATCATTTTCGCGTCCATACATTGACAATTTCCTAACAATCTGGAGTCCGAGTGCAATTTGGCGTCCGTATACGGACGCCAAATTGTAATCCTTAATAAAAACTTAATAAAAATTTATTGTGACATGGTTTTCGGACGTAATTTTTTTAAACTAAAGTACATAGTTTCGGGCAACTATATTTATTTTTTGAGAATTTTATTGTTACTCAGAGAGACACAAAAAAATAAATAAATTTTGGTACCGGATGCGAAATGGCGGTGTTTTGAAACTATTTTATACACCGTACCTTGGAGAGTTTCTCACCAGAGTGCTCTCGCTACGCCCCTATGTAAAAATATACGTATATTATGTATATTCTTACAAGGACGTCAGTTTCACATCTGCTATCAATTTCGCGTCCACCGGTTAAGAAAATAGACAAAACAAGTTATAAATAAATATTGTGTTGTGTTAAGAAAAAAAGTTTAAAAGAATAATAAAAACAAATTTTTATTAATCATCGAATTACAATTCTTTCAAAACTCACAATCTAATTTACTAAACATTCAAATAAATATTATTCGGCAAATTATTTGATATAAGTAATACAATTAAATTAAAAATAATTATATATTTTTTGATAGAATTAAAAAACTCTCTTTTCCGATAGACGATTTTTTGGGTTGACAAACTATCCTGGAAGGAAACCGGTGCTGCGCATAGTAGTGTCAGGATTAAATTATTGTTATGGCTGGCAGGATATCTTTCTAAACGCATTGTATACACAACGTATATTATACGCAATTTTGAAGAGTTGTTCTCCGCCGTGCTGTCGCCTTCCATACATGAGTCCATCGCACGCCGCTTTGGTTTCTTTTTTCAAATTAGGCATAAACCTACTGTCAACGAATCCATGAACAAATCCTTTAGTAATTTGTTTACGTCGTTCGTTTAGTAACCAACGGGTTGGTCTAGTCTAGAAGAAAAGTCGTCGCCGCAAGTCAGCTGTTTAGCTGACTTTTCGACAGCTTTTCTGACAGCTGATTTTCGGAGATGGAGGTTCCTAGATTAAATCCTAGTATATAGTATAATTGGTTCTTTTATACGAATTTGAATACTAGACAGTGGTTACCAATGTACTTTGATGGTTGGGGGTCAATTAACCATACTCTCTCAGGAATGGTCGGCCTGGGTATGTACGAGACTACAGCTCATTTAAACGTCATACATATCATTGGGTCATGGGGTTGCTTATTGTTCTCAATCGAACAAATTGCAACCTACACGCATCAGGGATAAAACAAAACAAAAATTTGTTTAAGAATTTTTAACATTTTATTTCACGCTTTTTTTAACATTACACCACCTGACAATTGTCAATCAAATATTTCCTGATTACGCTTACGATGTGTAAAAAGAATGCGCATTTTGCTGTTTGCCCACTCTCACTGCAAAATGGTTCAAGTACACTTCCATAATGCTATTTCGTATCATGTAATATGTCGCCCCAATTACTAGGTTTAGCAGTTTTACAGTAAGTAAATAAAACATTAAAGAGAAAAAACTTTTTCTAAAATATAAAAAATGAAAAATGGACTAGGAGTAGATTATTATTAGCCTTGTTTTTGCTTAAAAACAATGCGATAAAAAATTAAACTAAGAAATTCGGGAAATAGCAAACTTTACTAGACAGACCTGAACCAAGTAGGCATATTTTAATATTTATTCTGGACCGATTTTCTTTCATTATAAAATTCTGGACAGAGATTACAGATTTCAGAAAAAAAATGTTAAGGGTAGAATAAAGTACACCCATTCAGTTTTTTCCTTTTTCTCTTACAACATCTGAACAAACGACATTTTTTTTAAATAGCCGGAAAAAACAAGGGCCATGGATTTAGACAAAAAAGTTTAAATATTAATGAGTGGGTGACCTAAAGTGAAGTTTGTACCATCCAGTTCACCTCGATTTTCTCGCGAGTATGAGCTTAACAATCGTAATATTTATGGAACGTTCCGAAACAGCAGAACGACTCTCGATAGGGATAACGATAAAGTTTAAATTGAATTTCTTAGAGTATCGCCACCATTCCTAAGTTTTTCACGATTTTTTCGCTGATTTCGGCAGACCAAACAAAACAATTTACAGAACAATCCAGAACAAATGAGAGCTATCATTTAAAGTAAAAACCAAAAAGTATTGAATGCATGGGCTTATACTTGCCACTCCAAATTTTTCTTTGATTTTCTAGCATATTTGAACGGGACAAACGAAATTTTCGCGAAATGATCCGGAACAAACGAAGGGCTGTCAATCTATGTAAAAAACTTTAAAATATTGAGTCGAGGGGGATTAGTGACAGTAGCACCACCCAGTTCTTCTCGATTTCTCGCTTACTTGAAAGGAACTAAAAAAATATTTTGCGAGACCATCCGAAACAAACGAAGGTCTGTCCCTGAAGTCCAAAAAAAATTTAAAAAGTTGAGCGGGGGGAGGCCAGTGTGAAGTTAGCCCCTCCCGGCGTTTTTTCACTTATTTGGACGGAACAAACAAAAAATTTTCCGGAATAATCCGGTAGAAACGTAGACCGATCAATTTTACAAGTTAATTTTTGAAATTTTTGTATGGGGCCAACTTTGCAGTCCTGGTTTGAACTTCTACAGGTTTAGCTAAGTAAAACAAGGAGTGGGGTGGTTTACAATTGCCTTCCTCGCCGAGTTGAAAAGCTTATCAATATGCCAGGCCGTCTAAAAAGCACCTATTTTCCACCCTGCAAATGACACACCTCACGTTATTCACCACAGGGTCTGGCTGCATAATGAAATTCATTGCGCTCAGAGGAGATATAACTCTGACAAGTATCTTTTACACTTGTACCTCTTCTGTTCTTAAATACTTCAGTCATATGTTTGGCTTACCATGTGATAAAAACAAAACTAAATTTTTTTTAGTCCTGAAACAAGCAAATCGAGTGCAAATAATTTAACACTCCACCTGCCTGTTATGTGCAACCCCTTACAGTACTATTATTTTATTAAAGGCAGTTGCCTCTGAAAATCAAAACATGCATTTTATTCGTCACTTGGGCGAGTAAATTTAAATCGATAATTCAAAGGATACCCACATCGAGAAAATGTTTCCAAACGGCGAAAATATTTTTACAAAAGATAATAAATTGATAAGAGAGTAGATTAGTCGATTTTTTTAAAGTAAATTCAGTACACTCGCAAATGTCCAACACGAGTCCTGAAAGTGTAGGTCAACAGAGTCTGTAATTTCCCGATACTGAAGAAGCTTACTGAAATTAATCATTAGCAAAAACAAACCCCTGTTATTTATTTTTTGATTTTTGTAAAGCTTTTGACCGTGTCCCGTATGATTTGCCCATTAAAAAATTGAGGTGTATGGTATTAGAGGGACATCAGAGGGTCGAATTGCCATCCAATCATTGCAAAGTTAAAACAAAATATACATAAAATTTTATACAAGTTAAAAGGGGAGTTCAACGAGTTAGAATTTTAAGACCCTTGCTATTTTTAATTTTTGTTAACGATCTCGCTGAATTTCTTGGCTCCTTCAATGATATATTATTTGCTGATGATACGATAATATCTTTCGAAGATGAAAACTATGAACAAGGTTTAAAACTAACGAAGCTTGAAGTAAGGTTATAGACTGGATGCAATAAATAATCTAGTTCTCAACTCAGATAAAACTGTGGCCAAATGCTTCACTGGTCGTAAGGAAATAAGTAACCAAAGTAAGGATATCTCCATTAATGACAATATATCAAAATCTTTTGTAACAGGTAAGTTACATAATTTTTAGAATTAATATTAGGTAGCAAACTATCCTGGGACAGGTGTATTAAGGAACGTATCTGCTATATAATCAAATCCTACTGCTACGCCCTAAAACGCTTAAAAATAAGGTACTTAGCGTACCAATACCTTTGAGTATTTATCATGTTTACAAATTCTGATGGATTTGTTTTTAATTTAGTCACACTTAAACTTATTCAAATGTATGTTTAAAAAATCAAATAATGTTTAAATTATTCCGTCATATAATTACTTTTTATCTGGTTTTTTGTTAAATATAATGATTAAAATTTTTAATGATCAACTATCAAGTTAACTTATGAATATGGACACTGTTTACTATTAAGAATTCGTTTCTAATCAGTTGGTCCTAGCATATTGTTTGGCTGTCTTGGTCAAGGTTTCACATAGTTTTTCTTGGCCTCTCCAAATGAATGCCTTGTCTGTCTCCTTTTTGTCTTCTGTGCAATAGTATAACCTTCCAGTTCCTTATCCCAAGCATTTTGACTTGTCAAAAATTATGTACATTATTTTACGTAACAATAAGGTTTATTTATTTCATTATTTGTAATATTGATTCCTAGATTGGGTGGTTGGTTGACGATGTAAATAAAGTACTAGAAACCAAAAGAATATCAACAAAAAGTGGCCACCATGGCTTTTACAACACTAAATAATTTAAAAGAAAACGCAGAGAAAAATATCAGGGTTTGGAAGACTGACTGAAAGTTGTTTAGCCGAAAAATAATCTTGGAAATGGCCTGTTAAAGGATAAACTTCAACGTGTACAAAACAGCTGGATACGAGAATTATTAGTGTAATGTATAATTTGTTGAAGATCAAAGATTACCATTACTTGAGGAACAAGAATAAAAATACAAACTATGACTAAGCCGGACTGCATTTCAAAAGTTGTAGAAATTTTACTGGCCATCGTACTTTTGTATAATTTATAAAATCATTTTGATTCAGTCACTAAAACATGGAAATATAAACCTAGAGAGAAGCGAGGCTTGGGAAGACCTAAAAAGAGATGAATACTGGAACAGGCCATTGAGCCTAATCCTAAGCCTAAGCCTAATCATCAGATGATGATGATGAAATCATTTGAACACCGAAAAGACAATGGGTGAATGGTACTCCATTTGAATATTGAACAAATTATGTCGCTTTACAATTACATAATTTTGTCAACTAAGTAAATATTTTAATTGCATTGTCTACTAATTGATCATATTATAGTAATTACAGTCGAACCTCCCTGATTCGAATCTGATGGAACCGGCTGATTTCGATTTACAGAGGTAAAACATTGAAACAAAAAATGTACTTAAAAATTGCGTTTTAATAAAATTCATGTAATTCCATAAAATATTAAATTACAAAAGTCAAAATTATTAATAGACCACCAATTTGATTGAGGAAAGTTTTTTACAAATATTATTTTACTTGTGTTGTTTAGGTCATCAGCCGAAAGGCTGGTTTGAACTTGTAGAGGTTTTACTAAGTAAAACGAGAAGTGAGGTGGCCTTCCTCACTGAACGGAAAAGTACGCGTATCAGCATGCAGGGCCCTTTGCAAAGCACATGTTTTCCCCTCTGTAAATGATACCTTTACTTCATTTACCACAGGGTTTACTTAATACTGTGATTAAGAATTAAGGGCATGTTTTGGTATTACAAGCTCTATTAGTACTCAAAAGCAAAAGATTATTCTACTTATAAGAACGATATGAAAAATTATTGAAAAAACGACATAAAAAACAGAGTAAAATAAAATCGGGATACGCGTAAACAGTACAACTATACCTACAAACAAAAAGTTAGGTCAGCCTACAGAAAATGAAAAATAAATTGGGTACCGAAAATTGTAGAAATTTTAACGAGTAAAATATTGCTTAATCTGAATGAATACAGCTACGGTATTTTTTACCCTGTTTGTACGAAAATCATACACCAAAGAAGGAAAGACTGCATTACTAATTTAGCCTAACTAATTTTTTTTTTTTTTGCTTTCGTCTGGTTTCCTCTGACTTAAATATTAACTGAATTTTCAATATTTCCTGATGCGTATTGAAGCTTGAACTACGCTTGTTATGCCCTTATTTGGTCGTAAGGTTTTGTGACAATAATGTTTTGTAAGAAGTGTAATTGTTTGTGTTTCTGCTTGGTTTCTTCTAACTCAAAAGTTAACTGCATTTTCAGTTTTTTATAAAGCTTTTTGTAGTTTTGTACTACGCTTACTGTGTCCTTATTGTCGTGATTTAACGCATGCTTCATTAAAAATCGTGTACAATGTGTAAATTGGAAATTTTGTAATTATTTTATTAATAATGTATAAAAAAATGTATTGTTACAATATATATGACCACGAAACTCTCGAAAATTTTCGAATAGGGAGGTAATTTAATTCATATTAAGGACGATTTTTGAAGGGGATAGCATACAATTATATTCGATTTAGGGAGGATTTCGAATGAGGAGGTTTGACTGTATTTGTAACAATTAGGATATTTTAAATAATTAACTCTAACAAATAAAAAATATACTTTCTTTAATTATTCTGGTTTTACATTGATTTAAAATAAGTACCTATTTAAAATACATGTCAAAATAATAAACAACAAATAATAAATTATTTTGATGACTGGATTGGATTCCGCCCGAGAACGAATTGTTTTCATACGATGGTCTTGTGTGGAGAAGTACTAGGGTGAGATGTGAATATCTAACTACAATCATTACAACACGTAGAAGTGGCAAATGCTACAGTACACGTGCCGGTACGACATGGCAACATCGTTTACACTGTTGCAGGCTATAAGTCATAATAGCGGGAACGATGCCGGACGCGAAATTGTCGGTAATTTGTACGAACGCGAAATTGTCGGTAATTCGAAAGGAGTCTGAATTGATAGCACAGTGAATAAAATTCAAAAATGCTCAATTTTCAATATCAGGACAAACCAATACCAAAACTCAGGGTGTAAGTGTAACAAATACCCTATATACTCTCATCAAAGTTGAATATACTCTTCAAATAAGCGATGTGCGAAATGCACGCTTTTTCAAAAGACGCGGAATTGTTAGCGGGATGTATATATATATATATATATATATATATATATATATTACGATACGTAGAAGGCAACTGAAAAATCTAATTCAAAATATCTTGAGACGAATTAATTTTTATCACAGGGTCAGCCAATTATATGACTAAAGCACATAAAAACAGAAGAGGTGGAGGTATAAATGACACTAGTCAGAGTTATCTCATCTGAGATTCATGAATTTCATTTTACAATCAAACCCTGTTGATAATGAAATACAGGTGTCATTCGGAGAGTCGAAAGTACATGATTTTCCGAAGGACTGGCATTCTGATAAGTATAATTATAAATGCTGTGAGAAGACCATGTAAACTAACTCAACATATCTCACTCAGAAGAGATTTTAGAGGTTCAAACCACCTTGTCCGCTGCTTACCTAAAATACAACTTTCATTGCACAACAATTTCAACAGCCAGCATTTTAGTTTACTGACAAATTGGATTGAAAATAAGTAATTTTATTAGCCTACCTTGCTTAAGAGAACGCATGAATTGTTCGGTTTCGGAACGTTAAAAAGTCGCATCTGATAATGCTTATAAAATTGTAATATTCGAACAAGCCTACATAATGCCTACATAATGCCTACATAAACACTGATTACAGGCCTAAAACTCTATAAAATCACAGCTACCGGGATCGTAATTTTTCTGCTTATACTTTCGCTACGACAATTAAGCGAATGCTGTCGCCGAATTATTTTTTATTTATCTCATCTGTACGAATCAGGTGTTAAAGATTATAGTTTTACACTGCCTGTGTAGAAGATATAAATACTGCTTATAAATTTCCCGTTAACTAACAGATCCTAAATCAACGAAAAATAGACTTGACAAGACGTTACTTGACAAATCATTTTTGACCTACGCTATTATTGTGTTTAATAGAAACAAAAATATATGTATCAAAATATAACTGGTATTCAACAAACGATCTATTAGGGTTGCGTGAGTAAGTCGGGCCAATTTGATTGTGATGCGCATGTGACGTCAACGGCTCAGGTAATAATTGCCCAATCAGAGTCTCGTATTTTCGGCCAATAAGAAAGCCCAGTTTTAACCAATCACAAGTCTTCTTTTGCGTCATTTTGATTGGTTAATATTGTCCAATCAGAGAGTTTATATTACTGTACAACGTCACACCGATGTCAACCAATGACAAAGTGTCTTGAGCGTTACGTCATTCGTTTGGATATGCTGCTTTCTGATTGGTCCGTACTGATTCTAGGCGTCACGTCGAGTGTGATTGTAATATGAAGTCCACACCCAATGACAACTTCTAGTTAACGGTAGGGCAGAACATATGAAGGTACCTTTTAATGAGATTTATAGTTTCTTGGTAAATATCACTTACGAAATATGAAGTACCCCATTGTAGAGATCTTTCGAGTTCTTAAGGAAATTAAAAATTGGTTTCTGTTGCTGCTAAATGTTAACACGGTTTTTTAAAAAATCACGAGTGTTCATTCGATACCGACACAAAGAAAAAAAACAAAAGAAGGTTATCTATTTTTCCTAGTTGTTCGATTTTTGTAACCTAATTTTTGGCCAGTAATGTATCATATTTTTAAGGGAATGACTTTATACAACTGTAAATAAATATTACGATACGTAGAAGGCAGTTGAAAAACCTAATTCAAAATTTTTTGAGACGAAACAAAGTCAATATCCTACCGGGTAAGAAAATATACCTCATTAATCCGTTTTATAACAAGAAAACTATTTTGCTCTACCAACGAGCATTAGTCGAAAAATAATAATCAACGGTTTGACTAAATGATAATATAATGGCCAATGTGATTTCGAGAAATGTTTTCTGGCTTTACTCTGATTTCATTAGTTCCTGTATTTTAAGGTGGATGAAATTTTTTGTGGCCATAATGAAAAGGTAGAGTGTTAAAAATTTTTGGAACGTAATTTGCTAGTTTCTGCAGGAAATAAATGTATTCATTTTTATCACAGGGTCAGCCAATTATATGACTAAAGCACGTAAGAACAGAAGAGGTAGAGGTATAAATGACACTAGTCAGGGTAATATTATCTGAGATTCATGAATTTCATTTTACAATCAAACCGTTTTGATAATGAAATACAGGTGTCATTCGGAGAGTCGAAAGAACATGATTTTACGAAGGACCGGCATTCTTATAAGTATAATTATAAATGCTGTGAGAAGACCATGTAAACCAACTCAACTCATCTCACTCAGAAAAGAAAGCATTTGACAATCTGGACTGGAGTAAAATGTTTAAAACATTGAAAAGGCTAGGAATTAAATACAAAGAAAGGAAAGTTATCTACAGTCTGTATAAGAATCAAACGGCTGTTTTGAGAATCGAGGGGTACGAAAAAGAGGCTGCTGTAAGAAAAGGTGTACGACAAGGTTGTTCTTTGTCACCACTACTTTTTAACTTGTATATAGAAGAGACTATAAATGAAGTGAAGGAGAAATTTGACGTAGGAATAAAAATTCAAGGAGAAACAATAAAAATGTTGAGATTCGCCGATGATATAGTAGTATTAGCCGAGGCAAAGAATGAACTAGAGGATGCCTTAAATGGAATGGATGAGATCTTGAGGAAGGATTACTTCATGAAAATTAATAAGAACAAAACGAAAGTGTTGTGCAGCAGCAAGAGTGGTTTAGAAGAGATGGGAAATTTAAAAGTAGGCAACGAAAACATACAGGAAGTTGGGGAATTCTGCTATCTAGGGAGTAAAATAACAAAGGATGGTAGAAGCACGAGTGATATCAAGAGTAGAATTGCTCAAGCTAGAAAAGCCTTTGAAATGAAAAACAGCTTACTGACTACAAACATTGATTTACAGATTAGGAAAAATTTCTTAAAACATTATGTTTGGAGTGTAGCATTATACGGAAGTGAAACGTGGGTGATAGGGGCTGTAGAACGGAAGAGGATAGAAGCTTTTGAAATGTGGTGTTATAGGAAAATGTTAAAGATTAGGTGGGTGGACAAAATAAGTAATTTAGAGGTTCTTAGGCGAGTGGATGAAAAAAGAAGTATATGGAAGCATCTTACCAAAAGAAGGGATAGGCTAGTGGGGCATATCCTAAGACATCCAGGTATTGGGCTATCAATAATGGAGGGTAACATTGAGGGAGTACATTGTAGAGGGAGGCAAAGATTAGAATATATAAAGCAAATTACAAAAGATGTAGGGTGTTACAGGTATGTAGATATGAAACGACTTGCGCAAGATAGAACAGGTTGGAGAACTGCATCAAACCAGTCGAGAGACTGATGACAAAAAAAAAAAATTTCGAAAAAGGTTTTCTGGCTTTACTCTTATTTCATTAGTTCCTGTATTTTAAGATGGATGAAATTTATTGTGGCTTTAATGAAAAGGTAGAGTGTTAAACATTTTTTGCACGTAATTTGCTAGTTCCTGACCGTAAATATGTATTCATTGTTATCACAGAGTCAGCCAATTATATGACTAAACCACGTAAGAACAGAAGAGGTAGAGGTATATATGACAGTAGTCGGAGTTATCTCATCTGAGATTCATGAATTTCATTTTACAATCAAACCCTGTTGATAATGAAATACCGGTGTCATTCGGAGAGTCGAAAGTACATGATTTTCCGAAGGACTCGCATCCTGATAAGTATAATTATAAACGCTGTAAGAAGACCATGTAAACCAACTCAACTCATCTCACTCAGAAAAGATTTTAGAGGTTCAAACCACCTTGTCAGCTGCTTACCTAAAAAACAACTTTCATTGCACAACAATTTCAACAGCCTGCATTTTAGTTTACTGACAAATTGGATTGAAAATAAGTAATGTTATTAATCTACCTTGCTTAAGAGAACTCATGAATTGTTCGGTTTCGGAACGTTAAAAAGTCGCATCTGATAATGCTTATAAAATTGTAATATTCGAACAAGCTGCCTACATAAACACTGATTACAGGCCTAAAATTCTATAAAATCACAGCTATCGGGATCGTAATTTTTCTCCTTATACTTTCGCTACGACAATTAAGCGAATACGGTCGCCGAATTATTTTTTATTTATCTCATCTGTACGAATCAGGTGTTAAAGGTTATAGTTTTACACTGCCTGTGTAGAAGATATAAATACTGCTTATAAATTTCCCGTTAACTAACAGATCCTAAATCAACGAAAAATAGACTTGAGAAGACGTTACTTGACAAATCATTTTTGACCTACGCTTTTATTGTGTTTAAGAGAAACAAAAATATACGTATCAAAATACGAGGGCCATCCGGAAAGTAGTACCCGTTTCCGCCGCATGAGGCGCTGACGAGGCTAGCAGCCGCCGGTTAAGGTCAGATCGCTTTAGTGGCTTGTCTGCCTTCTCTGTTGCAAGTTCCGCGACGCTAGCATTGCCTGTCTTGTTCTGTGACCGTTCATAATGTTTAAAAAAATTGAGAACGCCGCCAGTTGTGAAGTGAGGGCTGTAATAAAAATTCTCAATGCAAGAAACGTTCGACCTTGTGATATTCATCGCCAATTAAAGGAAGTGTATGGAGACGATGTGATGGATGAGTCATCTGTTCGGCGCTGGTGTCGTAATTTTAACTTGGGGAGGGGGAACACACACGACGATGAGCGTTCAGGGAGACCATCTGTCATTACAGATCAACTGCTGAGGTCAGTAGACGAATTCGTGAGGCACGATCGGCGCGTTACAATTGATGACATCTGTGAACATTTCCCTAATGTTTCTCGCACAATTCTTCATGAAATTGTCAAAGACCATCTGCATTATTCAAAAATTTGCGCAAGGTGGGTCCCTCGCATGCTTACAGATGAGCACAAAACCAAGCGTATGGCTGCTGCATTAACATTTTTGGAACGTTATTCTGATGAAGCAGACGCGTTCTTGAATCGCATAGTTACTGGTGATGAAACGTGGGTTTGTTATGCTTCACCTGAGAGTAAACGACAGTCAATGGAGTGGCATCATCCTCATTCACCAAAGAAACCAAAAAAATTCAAGACTGTTCTGTCCACCAGGAAACTTATGGCAACCATTTTCTGGGATCGACGTGGTATACTGCTTATTGATTTTATGGCCCGTGGAGACACTATTAACGCTAATGCGTATTGTGAAACATTAAAGAAATTACAGCGGGCAATACAAAATCGACGGAGAGGTCTATTGTCTGATGGCGTCATTCTCCTCCATGACAATGCCAGGCCTCATGCAGCGGGGATAACACAACAACTTCTCCAGCAATTCAATTGGGAAATTTTCGACCATCCACCGTATAGCCCGGACTTGGCCCCTTCAGATTTTCATCTATTTACAAAACTCTTTACAAAACAAAAGAGTTTTTGGGGGGAAAATGATTTGACAGCGATGAAGAACTTAAAGAAGGTGTGACTACGTATTTCGATCGGCTGGCGGCGGAGGAATATGATGCTGGAATACAAAAACTCGTCACACGTTATGACAAATGCTTAAATTTGCTTGGAGATTATGTGGAGAAGTAGTTTAAGGTATGCTCTTTTCAATAAAAATGTTTACATTTGTTAATATTTACTTCTGTGTCTTTATTTCACAAACGGGTACTACTTTCCGGATGGCCCTCGTATAACTGGTATTCAACAAACGTTCTATTAGGGTTGCGTGAGTAAGTCGGGCCAATTTGATTGTGATGCGCATGTGACGTCAACGGCTCAGGTAATAATTGCCCAATCAGAGGCTCGTATTTTCGGCCAATAAGAAAGCCCAGTTTTAACCAATCACAAGTCTTCTTTTGCGTCATTTTGATTGGTTAATATTGTCCAATCAGAGAGTTTTTTATTACTGTACTACGTCACACCGATGTCAACCAATGACAAAGTGTCTTGAGCGTTACGTCATTCGTCAGGATATGCTGCTTTCTGATTGGTCCGTACTGATTCTGGGCGTCACTTTGAGTATGATTGTAATATAAAGTCCACACCCAATGACAACTTCCAGTTAACGGTAGGGCAGAACATATTATGAAGGTACCTTTCAATGAGTTATATAGTTTCTAGGTAAATATCACTTACCAAATATGTAGTAGGCCTAGTCTATATTTTCGGATTTGTGAAAGGCACAAATAGTGTGAAAGAAATAAAAATTCGTTGAGTAACGCTCTCTAATGATTATTTTCTTGTTGATTTAGGAACTGTTCGTTAACTCAAAACGTATAATAAAAATATACACGTTCTGCGCCAATAGTGTAAAACTCCAATCAGCAATTCATTCCTCCTTAAGAAACGTTAGAAAAATCGTTGAGCATTGCTCTCTGTTTATTATTGCTATAGTCAAAATTCAAGCACAAAAATTTTAATAATTCTTAGAAATAAAACCGTGCGTATTTATGTACTACGCTTATGTTATTTAAGGAAGATGTTGGTTTGAACATTAAATTTAATAAACTCTTATCAGATTATATTTTTTGTAAGATAAGTAAAATTAAATTTGTACGTTCTTTCATAACGACTTTGATAACATCCTTTCTTACAAATCTGATTTTTTAAATTACTTAAAATTAGGTAAATAATGAGATGTTAAATACTCGGCACAATTAATTTGAGTTTTTAGATCATTAGGGTAGAAGTTAGTTCAAACATTTACAAGTTATCTGAAATAAACTGAAAAGTTAATTGGGTTACATTTTTTGGTTTGTAACCGTATGTTTCAGTAGAAAAGTCATTTGATGAGCAAAGCAGGCCTTCTAAAAAATTTTCACTTCGCACCTTGCAAATGCGTCTTTAATATATTCACACTGCAAGGTCTAACGGTATAAAAATCTACTGTCATATGAAGAAGGTCTAAAAGTGTTTATTTCACCAGTACTTCTTATGTTGTTATAATGTTTTAGTCGAAAATTGCTTCATTCTTGAAGAAAATAGAAGTATTATTTTAGCCGTGGAAGTAGCAGTTGAAATTTAAAAATATTTAACAGTTTAATGTTTCATATAGGCAATACTAATTTTCGCATCATAAAATAAAATAATGAAAAGAACTGCGAATAAGCGCGGAGAAATGTCAAAAATATTGCCTAGAAATTTTTCACATCGTTAACCGTTTTTAGTGTGACTGATTGTCGTTAAAAGGGCACAATTTCTATTTTGCTCTTACTAGGTATTGTTCAAGTATATTGTAAATTTCAGTTTGGTAATGCCGGCGATTCTACTGACGATTACTTGACAAAAAAAAACTTTAGAGACGTCCTTATTTGAATAAACTTTAATATACAATGAAAAAATCACAATGTGTTACGTTCGTATAGTAGTGTTTGCATGGTAGCCGAGAAAATAATGTCTTAAATTTAAGCAAGCTTGTATGTGTAAACGCAATCTATTCTTGTGCTTCCTTTTTAAGAATTTTAATTTTTCATACTGTGAAAAGCAGTATAAATATACTGCTGTTTCATACAATTAACCATAATCATTCCGTACTCGGAAGACCTTAACAAGTTTAAAAATGTTTTTGGTAGGCGTTTTAATTCTGGAAAGTATAGCATTTCAGTAGACGTTATTGTTTAATATTCGGCCGTATCGTTAACTGGGCGGTGACAATGGGTGGATTTATGTAAAAATGTAAGTCGACGTCACGCGCAGGAACAGTACCGGACCAATCAGGAAGCTCGATACTGACAAATGACGTAATACTGATTAAGACGTTTTCATTGGTCGATATCGGATGACGTAGTGAACTATAATGAGCCTTCTGATTGGACAATATTGACCAATCAAAGTGACGCCTAAGAAGACATCTGATTGGTTAGGTTTGGAGATTTTTCATTGGTTAAAAATACTACACTCTGATTGGTCCTATATTATATCTGCCTTTGACGTCACACGCGCGTTGCCGTCATTGTAGGCCGCCTTACTTGCAAGACCTAAATAATTATTTTTTTTACTGTACATCAGTTCTATTATATTTTAGTAGTATATTTTGGCTACAACTTAATACATCAAACAAAACTTTTTGTTTTAAGCTCTAAATAAACCTAGAGGCCTAACCAATCCTTATTCATTTTATTTAAGATTTTTTTGTATTTCGCCACAAGCTTAGACTATAAATTAGGTAGGCCTAAATAAGATGATAATATTTCAGTCTAACAATAGGAACCTACAACCCTTTGTAACCTTTTATTTACACAAAAAATAACATCAAGTGACGGTAATTTATTGCTGGAGAAAATGGAAGCTGCTTCTAATTTTTTTAGGAACCAGTAATAGTTGGTCTATAATAATTTGGTTTCATATTTTTGACAAAATTTACACAAAAAAAGTAGAAGGCGCTGAAAGATAATAGGCCTACTTCACGAACGGGCCACGGATTTCTGTGGGAATTATCTTCGGCAACCATCAAGCATTTAGTCGCCTATCGTAGCCCTACTAGTAATTCCATTGCAGTTCCGTGAATCGACAGTTAATGCTTAATATTAATGTGATATTCATAGATTGTATGCTATTCAGTTAAGTTTTGGCTATATAAATTTTACTTATCCAAAAATAAGGCAAGCAATGCGACATTTTAAAATAATAATGATAGGTCTAATTAATGTTATAATATAAAAATAATAAATTAAAACTTACCTTTTATATAGCTGTTTGTATTCAACTCTGGGGCTTGTAATCCCATGGCTTTGAAATACATATCGCTTCGTTTCAACATGATGAGACAGGAAATTTAACCGCGCAGTACTGTGGAAGTGCAGCCACGTGCAGATCGAACAGATCATAACTGAACAGAACTGATGACAGCGACTCGACTTAAGATGTGTAAAACCGGCTACATCGCGTGAATGAGTCAAAAAACGATAATAGCGTAAAATGTGTATAAAGCTGTATAACAATTTGTATAATTTTTATAACAACTGAATATCTCTTTTTACATCTGATGCATAAAACAAACTGCATCTCAATGATGCAGTTTCGAGGTAAAAAGTCACGGCTAAGATGTAGAAATCGAGCGTCGAAGAATGTATATATATACTTTCGCTACGACAATTAAGCGAATGCTGTCGCCGAATTATTTTTTATTTATCTCATCTGTACGAATCAGGTGTTAAAGATTATAGTTTTACACTGCCTGTGTAGAAGATATAAATACTGCTTATAAATTTCCCGTTAACTAACAGATCCTGAATCAACGAAAAATAGACTTGAGAAGACGTTACTTGACAAATCATTTTTGACCTACGCTATTATTGTGTTTAATAGAAACAAAAATATATGTATCAAAATATAACTGGTATTCAACAAACGATCTATTAGGGTTGCGTGAGTAAGACGGGCCAATTTGATTGTGATGCGCATGTGACGTCAACGGCTCAGCTAATAATTGCCCAATCAGAGTCTCGTATTTTCGGCCAATAAGAAAGCCCAGTTTTAACCAATCACAAGTCTTCTTTTGCGTCATTTTGATTGGTTAATATTGTCCAATCAGAGAGTTTATATTACTGTACAACGTCACACCGATGTCAACCAATGACAAAGTGTCTTGAGCGTTACGTCATTCGTTTGGATATGCTGCTTTCTGATTGGTCCGTACTGATTCTAGGCGTCACGTCGAGTGTGATTGTAATATGAAGTCCACACCCAATGACAACTTCTAGTTAACGGTAGGGCAGAACATATGAAGGTACCTTTTAATGAGATTTATAGTTTCTTGGTAAATATCACTTACGAAATATGAAGTACCCCATTGTAGAGATCTTTCGAGTTCTTAAGGAAATTAAAAATTGGTTTCTGTTGCTGCTAAATGTTAACACGGTTTTTTAAAAAATCACGAGTGTTCATTCGATACCGACACAAAGAAAAAAAACAAAAGAAGGTTATCTATTTTTCCTAGTTGTTCGATTTTTGTAACCTAATTTTTGGCCAGTAATGTATCATATTTTTAAGGGAATGACTTTATACAACTGTAAATAAATATTACGATACGTAGAAGGCAGTTGAAAAATCTAATTCAAAATTTTTTGAGACGAAACAAAGTCAATATCCTACCGGGTAAGAAAATATACCTCATTAATCCGTTTTATAACAAGAAAACTATTTTGCTCTACCAACGAGCATTAGTCGAAAAATAATAATCAACGGTTTGACTAAATGATAATATAATGGCCAATGTGATTTCGAGAAATGTTTTCTGGCTTTACTCTGATTTCATTAGTTCCTGTATTTTAAGGTGGATGAAATTTTTTGTGGCCATAATGAAAAGGTAGAGTGTTAAAAATTTTTGGAACTTAATTTGCTAGTTTCTGCAGGAAATAAATGTATTCATTTTTATCACAGGGTCAGCCAATTATATGACTAAAGCACGTAAGAACAGAAGAGGTAGAGGTATAAATGACACTAGTCAGGGTAATATTATCTGAGATTCATGAATTTCATTTTACAATCAAACCGTTTTGATAATGAAATACAGGTGTCATTCGGAGAGTCGAAAGAACATGATTTTACGAAGGACCGGCATTCTTATAAGTATAATTATAAATGCTGTGAGAAGACCATGTAAACCAACTCAACTCATCTCACTCAGAAAAGAAAGCATTTGACAATCTGGACTGGAGTAAAATGTTTAAAACATTGAAAAGGCTAGGAATTAAATACAAAGAAAGGAAAGTTATCTACAGTCTGTATAAGAATCAAACGGCTGTTTTGAGAATCGAGGGGTACGAAAAAGAGGCTGCTGTAAGAAAAGGTGTACGACAAGGTTGTTCTTTGTCACCACTACTTTTTAACTTGTATATAGAAGAGACTATAAATGAAGTGAAGGAGAAATTTGACGTAGGAATAAAAATTCAAGGTGAAACAATAAAAATGTTGAGATTCGCCGATGATATAGTAGTATTAGCCGAGGCAAAGAATGAACTAGAGGATGCCTTAAATGGAATGGATGAGATCTTGAGGAAGGATTACTTCATGAAAATTAATAAGAACAAAACGAAAGTGTTGTGCAGCAGCAAGAGTGGTTTAGAAGAGATGGGAAATTTAAAAGTAGGCAACGAAAACATACAGGAAGTTGGGGAATTCTGCTATCTAGGAAGTAAAATAACAAAGGATGGTAGAAGCACGAGTGATATCAAGAGTAGAATTGCTCAAGCTAGAAAAGCCTTTGAAATGAAAAACAGCTTACTGACTACAAACATTGATTTACAGATTAGGAAAAATTTCTTAAAACATTATGTTTGGAGTGTAGCATTATACGGAAGTGAAACGTGGGTGATAGGGGCTGTAGAACGGAAGAGGATAGAAGCTTTTGAAATGTGGTGTTATAGGAAAATGTTAAAGATTAGGTGGGTGGACAAAATAAGTAATTTAGAGGTTCTTAGGCGAGTGGATGAAAAAAGAAGTATATGGAAGCATCTTACCAAAAGAAGGGATAGGCTAGTGGGGCATATCCTAAGACATCCAGGTATTGGGCTATCAATAATGGAGGGTAACATTGAGGGAGTACATTGTAGAGGGAGGCAAAGATTAGAATATATAAAGCAAATTACAAAAGATGTAGGGTGTTACAGGTATGTAGATATGAAACGACTTGCGCAAGATAGAACAGGTTGGAGAACTGCATCAAACCAGTCGAGAGACTGATGACAAAAAAAAAAAATTTCGAAAAAGGTTTTCTGGCTTTACTCTTATTTCATTAGTTCCTGTATTTTAAGATGGATGAAATTTATTGTGGCTTTAATGAAAAGGTAGAGTGTTAAACATTTTTTGCACGTAATTTGCTAGTTCCTGACCGTAAATATGTATTCATTGTTATCACAGAGTCAGCCAATTATATGACTAAACCACGTAAGAACAGAAGAGGTAGAGGTATATATGACAGTAGTCGGAGTTATCTCATCTGAGATTCATGAATTTCATTTTACAATCAAACCCTGTTGATAATGAAATACCGGTGTCATTCGGAGAGTCGAAAGTACATGATTTTCCGAAGGACTCGCATCCTGATAAGTATAATTATAAACGCTGTAAGAAGACCATGTAAACCAACTCAACTCATCTCACTCAGAAAAGATTTTAGAGGTTCAAACCACCTTGTCAGCTGCTTACCTAAAAAACAACTTTCATTGCACAACAATTTCAACAGCCTGCATTTTAGTTTACTGACAAATTGGATTGAAAATAAGTAATGTTATTAATCTACCTTGCTTAAGAGAACTCATGAATTGTTCGGTTTCGGAACGTTAAAAAGTCGCATCTGATAATGCTTATAAAATTGTAATATTCGAACAAGCTGCCTACATAAACACTGATTACAGGCCTAAAATTCTATAAAATCACAGCTATCGGGATCGTAATTTTTCTCCTTATACTTTCGCTACGACAATTAAGCGAATACAGTCGCCGAATTATTTTTTATTTATCTCATCTGTACGAATCAGGTGTTAAAGGTTATAGTTTTACACTGCCTGTGTAGAAGATATAAATACTGCTTATAAATTTCCCGTTAACTAACAGATCCTAAATCAACGAAAAATAGACTTGAGAAGACGTTACTTGACAAATCATTTTTGACCTACGCTTTTATTGTGGTTAAGAGAAACAAAAATATACGTATCAAAATATAACTGGTATTCAACAAACGTTCTATTAGGGTTGCGTGAGTAAGTCGGGCCAATTTGATTGTGATGCGCATGTGACGTCAACGGCTCAGGTAATAATTGCCCAATCAGAGTCTCGTATTTTCGGCCAATAAGAAAGCCCAGTTTTAACCAATCACAAGTCTTCTTTTGCGTCATTTTGATTGGTTAATATTGTCCAATCAGAGAGTTTATATTACTGTACAACGTCACACCGATGTCAACCAATGACAAAGTGTCTTGAGCGTTACGTCATTCGTTTGGATATGCTGCTTTCTGATTGGTCCGTACTGATTCTAGGCGTCACGTCGAGTGTGATTGTAATATGAAGTCCACACCCAATGACAACTTCTAGTTAACGGTAGGGCAGAACATATGAAGGTACCTTTTAATGAGATTTATAGTTTCTTGGTAAATATCACTTACGAAATATGAAGTACCCCATTGTAGAGATCTTTCGAGTTCTTAAGGAAATTAAAAATTGGTTTCTGTTGCTGCTAAATGTTAACACGGTTTTTTAAAAAATCACGAGTGTTCATTCGATACCGACACAAAGAAAAAAAACAAAAGAAGGTTATCTATTTTTCCTAGTTGTTCGATTTTTGTAACCTAATTTTTGGCCAGCAATGTATCATATTTTTAAGGGAATGACTTTATACAACTGTAAATAAATATTACGATACGTAGAAGGCAGTTGAAAAATCTAATTCAAAATTTTTTGAGACGAAACAAAGTCAATATCCTACCGGGTAAGAAAATATACCTCATTAATCCGTTTTATAACAAGAAAACTATTTTGCTCTACCAACGAGCATTAGTCGAAAAATAATAATCAACGGTTTGACTAAATGATAATATAATGGCCAATGTGATTTCGAGAAATGTTTTCTGGCTTTACTCTGATTTCATTAGTTCCTGTATTTTAAGGTGGATGAAATTTTTTGTGGCCATAATGAAAAGGTAGAGTGTTAAAAATTTTTGGAACGTAATTTGCTAGTTTCTGCAGGAAATAAATGTATTCATTTTTATCACAGGGTCAGCCAATTATATGACTAAAGCACGTAAGAACAGAAGAGGTAGAGGTATAAATGACACTAGTCAGGGTAATATTATCTGAGATTCATGAATTTCATTTTACAATCAAACCGTTTTGATAATGAAATACAGGTGTCATTCGGAGAGTCGAAAGAACATGATTTTACGAAGGACCGGCATTCTTATAAGTATAATTATAAATGCTGTGAGAAGACCATGTAAACCAACTCAACTCATCTCACTCAGAAAAGAAAGCATTTGACAATCTGGACTGGAGTAAAATGTTTAAAACATTGAAAAGGCTAGGAATTAAATACAAAGAAAGGAAAGTTATCTACAGTCTGTATAAGAATCAAACGGCTGTTTTGAGAATCGAGGGGTACGAAAAAGAGGCTGCTGTAAGAAAAGGTGTACGACAAGGTTGTTCTTTGTCACCACTACTTTTTAACTTGTATATAGAAGAGACTATAAATGAAGTGAAGGAGAAATTTGACGTAGGAATAAAAATTCAAGGTGAAACAATAAAAATGTTGAGATTCGCCGATGATATAGTAGTATTAGCCGAGGCAAAGAATGAACTAGAGGATGCCTTAAATGGAATGGATGAGATCTTGAGGAAGGATTACTTCATGAAAATTAATAAGAACAAAACGAAAGTGTTGTGCAGCAGCAAGAGTGGTTTAGAAGAGATGGGAAATTTAAAAGTAGGCAACGAAAACATACAGGAAGTTGGGGAATTCTGCTATCTAGGAAGTAAAATAACAAAGGATGGTAGAAGCACGAGTGATATCAAGAGTAGAATTGCTCAAGCTAGAAAAGCCTTTGAAATGAAAAACAGCTTACTGACTACAAACATTGATTTACAGATTAGGAAAAATTTCTTAAAACATTATGTTTGGAGTGTAGCATTATACGGAAGTGAAACGTGGGTGATAGGGGCTGTAGAACGGAAGAGGATAGAAGCTTTTGAAATGTGGTGTTATAGGAAAATGTTAAAGATTAGGTGGGTGGACAAAATAAGTAATTTAGAGGTTCTTAGGCGAGTGGATGAAAAAAGAAGTATATGGAAGCATCTTACCAAAAGAAGGGATAGGCTAGTGGGGCATATCCTAAGACATCCAGGTATTGGGCTATCAATAATGGAGGGTAACATTGAGGGAGTACATTGTAGAGGGAGGCAAAGATTAGAATATATAAAGCAAATTACAAAAGATGTAGGGTGTTACAGGTATGTAGATATGAAACGACTTGCGCAAGATAGAACAGGTTGGAGAACTGCATCAAACCAGTCGAGAGACTGATGACAAAAAAAAATTTCGAAAAAGGTTTTCTGGCTTTACTCTTATTTCATTAGTTCCTGTATTTTAAGATGGATGAAATTTATTGTGGCTTTAATGAAAAGGTAGAGTGTTAAACATTTTTTGCACGTAATTTGCTAGTTCCTGACCGTAAATATGTATTCATTGTTATCACAGAGTCAGCCAATTATATGACTAAACCACGTAAGAACAGAAGAGGTAGAGGTATATATGACAGTAGTCGGAGTTATCTCATCTGAGATTCATGAATTTCATTTTACAATCAAACCCTGTTGATAATGAAATACCGGTGTCATTCGGAGAGTCGAAAGTACATGATTTTCCGAAGGACTCGCATCCTGATAAGTATAATTATAAACGCTGTAAGAAGACCATGTAAACCAACTCAACTCATCTCACTCAGAAAAGATTTTAGAGGTTCAAACCACCTTGTCAGCTGCTTACCTAAAAAACAACTTTCATTGCACAACAATTTCAACAGCCTGCATTTTAGTTTACTGACAAATTGGATTGAAAATAAGTAATGTTATTAATCTACCTTGCTTAAGAGAACTCATGAATTGTTCGGTTTCGGAACGTTAAAAAGTCGCATCTGATAATGCTTATAAAATTGTAATATTCGAACAAGCTGCCTACATAAACACTGATTACAGGCCTAAAATTCTTTAAAATCACAGCTATCGGGATCGTAATTTTTCTCCTTATACTTTCGCTACGACAATTAAGCGAATACAGTCGCCGAATTATTTTTTATTTATCTCATCTGTACGAATCAGGTGTTAAAGGTTATAGTTTTACACTGCCTGTGTAGAAGATATAAATACTGCTTATAAATTTCCCGTTAACTAACAGATCCTAAATCAACGAAAAATAGACTTGAGAAGACGTTACTTGACAAATCATTTTTGACCTACGCTTTTATTGTGTTTAAGAGAAACAAAAATATACGTATCAAAATATAACTGGTATTCAACAAACGTTCTATTAGGGTTGCGTGAGTAAGTCGGGCCAATTTGATTGTGATGCGCATGTGACGTCAACGGCTCAGGTAATAATTGCCCAATCAGAGTCTCGTATTTTCGGCCAATAAGAAAGCCCAGTTTTAACCAATCACAAGTCTTCTTTTGCGTCATTTTGATTGGTTAATATTGTCCAATCAGAGAGTTTATATTACTGTACAACGTCATACCGATGTCAACCAATGACAAAGTGTCTTGAGCGTTACGTCATTCGTTTGGATATGCTGCTTTCTGATTGGTCCGTACTGATTCTAGGCGTCACGTCGAGTGTGATTGTAATATGAAGTCCACACCCAATGACAACTTCTAGTTAACGGTAGGGCAGAACATATGAAGGTACCTTTTAATGAGATTTATAGTTTCTTGGTAAATATCACTTACGAAATATGAAGTACCCCATTGTAGAGATCTTTCGAGTTCTTAAGGAAATTAAAAATTGGTTTCTGTTGCTGCTAAATGTTAACACGGTTTTTTAAAAAATCACGAGTGTTCATTCGATACCGACACAAAGAAAAAAAACAAAAGAAGGTTATCTATTTTTCCTAGTTGTTCGATTTTTGTAACCTAATTTTTGGCCAGTAATGTATCATATTTTTAAGGGAATGACTTTATACAACTGTAAATAAATATTACGATACGTAGAAGGCAGTTGAAAAATCTAATTCAAAATTTTTTGAGACGAAACAAAGTCAATATCCTACCGGGTAAGAAAATATACCTCATTAATCCGTTTTATAACAAGAAAACTATTTTGCTCTACCAACGAGCATTAGTCGAAAAATAATAATCAACGGTTTGACTAAATGATAATATAATGGCCAATGTGATTTCGAGAAATGTTTTCTGGCTTTACTCTGATTTCATTAGTTCCTGTATTTTAAGGTGGATGAAATTTTTTGTGGCCATAATGAAAAGGTAGAGTGTTAAAAATTTTTGGAACTTAATTTGCTAGTTTCTGCAGGAAATAAATGTATTCATTTTTATCACAGGGTCAGCCAATTATATGACTAAAGCACGTAAGAACAGAAGAGGTAGAGGTATAAATGACACTAGTCAGGGTAATATTATCTGAGATTCATGAATTTCATTTTACAATCAAACCGTTTTGATAATGAAATACAGGTGTCATTCGGAGAGTCGAAAGAACATGATTTTACGAAGGACCGGCATTCTTATAAGTATAATTATAAATGCTGTGAGAAGACCATGTAAACCAACTCAACTCATCTCACTCAGAAAAGAAAGCATTTGACAATCTGGACTGGAGTAAAATGTTTAAAACATTGAAAAGGCTAGGAATTAAATACAAAGAAAGGAAAGTTATCTACAGTCTGTATAAGAATTAAACGGCTGTTTTGAGAATCGAGGGGTACGAAAAAGAGGCTGCTGTAAGAAAAGGTGTACGACAAGGTTGTTCTTTGTCACCACTACTTTTTAACTTGTATATAGAAGAGACTATAAATAAAGTGAAGGAGAAATTTGACGTAGGAATAAAAATTCAAGGAGAAACAATAAAAATGTTGAGATTCGCCGATGATATAGTAGTATTAGCCGAGGCAAAGAATGAACTAGAGGATGCCTTAAATGGAATGGATGAGATCTTGAGGAAGGATTACTTCATGAAAATTAATAAGAACAAAACGAAAGTGTTGTGCAGCAGCAAGAGTGGTTTAGAAGAGATGGGAAATTTAAAAGTAGGCAACGAAAACATACAGGAAGTTGGGGAATTCTGCTATCTAGGGAGTAAAATAACAAAGGATGGTAGAAGCACGAGTGATATCAAGAGTAGAATTGCTCAAGCTAGAAAAGCCTTTGAAATGAAAAACAGCTTACTGACTACAAACATTGATTTACAGATTAGGAAAAATTTCTTAAAACATTATGTTTGGAGTGTAGCATTATACGGAAGTGAAACGTGGGTGATAGGGGCTGTAGAACGGAAGAGGATAGAAGCTTTTGAAATGTGGTGTTATAGGAAAATGTTAAAGATTAGGTGGGTGGACAAAATAAGTAATTTAGAGGTTCTTAGGCGAGTGGATGAAAAAAGAAGTATATGGAAGCATCTTACCAAAAGAAGGGATAGGCTAGTGGGGCATATCCTAAGACATCCAGGTATTGGGCTATCAATAATGGAGGGTAACATTGAGGGAGTACATTGTAGAGGGAGGCAAAGATTAGAATATATAAAGCAAATTACAAAAGATGTAGGGTGTTACAGGTATGTAGATATGAAACGACTTGCGCAAGATAGAACAGGTTGGAGAACTGCATCAAACCAGTCGAGAGACTGATGACAAAAAAAAAAAATTTCGAAAAAGGTTTTCTGGCTTTACTCTTATTTCATTAGTTCCTGTATTTTAAGATGGATGAAATTTATTGTGGCTTTAATGAAAAGGTAGAGTGTTAAACATTTTTTGCACGTAATTTGCTAGTTCCTGACCGTAAATATGTATTCATTGTTATCACAGAGTCAGCCAATTATATGACTAAACCACGTAAGAACAGAAGAGGTAGAGGTATATATGACAGTAGTCGGAGTTATCTCATCTGAGATTCATGAATTTCATTTTACAATCAAACCCTGTTGATAATGAAATACCGGTGTCATTCGGAGAGTCGAAAGTACATGATTTTCCGAAGGACTCGCATCCTGATAAGTATAATTATAAACGCTGTAAGAAGACCATGTAAACCAACTCAACTCATCTCACTCAGAAAAGATTTTAGAGGTTCAAACCACCTTGTCAGCTGCTTACCTAAAAAACAACTTTCATTGCACAACAATTTCAACAGCCTGCATTTTAGTTTACTGACAAATTGGATTGAAAATAAGTAATGTTATTAATCTACCTTGCTTAAGAGAACTCATGAATTGTTCGGTTTCGGAACGTTAAAAAGTCGCATCTGATAATGCTTATAAAATTGTAATATTCGAACAAGCTGCCTACATAAACACTGATTACAGGCCTAAAATTCTATAAAATCACAGCTATCGGGATCGTAATTTTTCTCCTTATACTTTCGCTACGACAATTAAGCGAATACAGTCGCCGAATTATTTTTTATTTATCTCATCTGTACGAATCAGGTGTTAAAGGTTATAGTTTTACACTGCCTGTGTAGAAGATATAAATACTGCTTATAAATTTCCCGTTAACTAACAGATCCTAAATCAACGAAAAATAGACTTGAGAAGACGTTACTTGACAAATCATTTTTGACCTACGCTTTTATTGTGTTTAAGAGAAACAAAAATATACGTATCAAAATATAACTGGTATTCAACAAACGTTCTATTAGGGTTGCGTGAGTAAGTCGGGCCAATTTGATTGTGATGCGCATGTGACGTCAACGGCTCAGGTAATAATTGCCCAATCAGAGTCTCGTATTTTCGGCCAATAAGAAAGCCCAGTTTTAACCAATCACAAGTCTTCTTTTGCGTCATTTTGATTGGTTAATATTGTCCAATCAGAGAGTTTTTTATTACTGTACTACGTCACACCGATGTCAACCAATGACAAAGTGTCTTGAGCGTTACGTCATTCGTCAGGATATGCTGCTTTCTGATTGGTCCGTACTGATTCTGGGCGTCACTTTGAGTATGATTGTAATATAAAGTCCACACCCAATGACAACTTCCAGTTAACGGTAGGGCAGAACATATTATGAAGGTACCTTTCAATGAGTTATATAGTTTCTAGGTAAATATCACTTACCAAATATGTAGTAGGCCTAGTCTATATTTTCGGATTTGTGAAAGGCACAAATAGTGTGAAAGAAATAAAAATTCGTTGAGTAACGCTCTCTAATGATTATTTTCTTGTTGATTTAGGAACTGTTCGTTAACTCAAAACGTATAATAAAAATATACACGTTCTGCGCCAATAGTGTAAAACTCCAATCAGCAATTCATTCCTCCTTAAGAAACGTTAGAAAAATCGTTGAGCATTGCTCTCTGTTTATTATTGCTATAGTCAAAATTCAAGCACAAAAATTATAATAATTCTTAGAAATAAAACCGTGCGTATTTATGTACTACGCTTATGTTATTTAAGGAAGATGTTGGTTTGAACATTAAAATTAATAAACTCTTATCAGAAAATATTTTTTGTACGATAAGTAAGATTAAATTTGTACGTTCTTTCATAACGACTTTGATAACATCCTTTCTTACAAATCTGATTTTTTAAATTACCTAAAATTAGGTAAATAATGAGATGTTAAATACTCGGCACAATTAATTTGAGTTTTTAGATCATTAGGGTAGAAGTTAGTTCAAACATTTACAAGTTATCTGAAATAAACTGAAAAGTTAATTGGGTTACATTTTTTGGTTTGTAACCGTATGTTTCAGTAGAAAAGTCATTTGATGAGCAAAGCAGGCCTTCTAAAAAATTTTCACTTCGCACCTTGCAAATGCGTCTTTAATATATTCACACTGCAAGGTCTAACTGTATAAAAATCTACTGTCATATGAAGAAGGTCTAAAAGTGTTTATTACACCAGTACTTCTTATGTTGTTATAATGTTTTAGTCGAAAATTGCTTCGTTCTTGAAGAAAACAGAAGTATTATTTTAGCCGTGGAAGTAGCAGTTGAAATTTAAAAAATATTTAACAGTTTAATGTTTCATATAGGCAATATTAATTTTCGCATTATAATATAAAATAATGAAAAGAACTGCGAATAAGTGCGGAGAAATTTCAAAAATATTGCCTAGAAATTTTTCATATCGTTAACCGTTTTTAGTGTGACTGATTGTCGTTAAAAGGGCACAATTTATATTTTGCTCTTACTAGGTATTGTTCAAGTATATTGTAAATTTCAGTTTGGTAATGCCGGCGATTTTACTGAAGATTACTTGACAAAAAAAACTTTAGAGACGTCCTTATTTGAATAAACTTTAATATACAATGAAAAAAACACAATGTGTTACGTTCGTATAGTAGTGTTTGCATGGTAGCCGAGAAAATAATGTCTTAAACTTAAGCAAGCTTGTATGTGTAAACGCAATCTATTCTTGTGCTTCCTTTTTGTGAATTTTAATTTTTTATACTGTGAAAACAGTATAAATATACTGCTGTTTCATACAAATTACGATATTCATTCCGTACTCGGAAGACCTTAACAAGTTTGAAAATGTTTTTGGTAGGCGTTTTAATTCTGGAAAGTATAGCATTTCAGTAGACGTTATTGTTTAATATTCGGCCGCATCGTTAACTGGGCGGTGACAATGGGCGGATATATGTGAAAATGTAAGTCGACGTCACGCGCAGGAACAGTACCGGACCAATCAGGAAGCTCGATACTGACAAATGACGTAATACTGATTGAGACGTTTTCATTGGTCGATATCGGATGACGTAGTGAACTATAATGAGCCTTCTGATTGGACAATATTAACCATTCAAAGTGACGCCTAAGAAGACATCTGATTGGTTAGGTTTGGAGATTTTTCATTGGTTAAAAATACTACACTCTGATTGGTCCTATATTATATCTGCCTTTGACGTCACACGCGCGTTGCCGTCATTGTAGGCCGCCTTACTTGCAAGACCTAAATAATTATTTTTTTCTACTGTACATCAGTTCTATTATATTTTAGTAGTATATTTTCGGATATGTTAAAGACACTAATAGTGCGAAAGAAATAAAAATTCGTTAAGTAACGCTCTCTAATGATTATTTCTTTGTTGATTTAGGAACTGATAGTTAATTTAAAACGTATAATAAAAATATACACATTATGCGCCAATAGTGTAAAACTCCAATCAGCAATTCATTCCTCCTTAAAAAACGTTAGAAAAATCGTTGTGCATTGCTCTCTGTTTATTTTTGCTATAGTCAAAATTCAAGCACAAAAATTATAATAATTCTTAGAAATAAAACCGTGCGTATTTATGTACTACGCTTATGTTATTTAAGGAAGATGTTGGTTTAAACATTACATTAAATAAACTCTTATCAGATTATATTTTTTGTACGATTAGTAAGATTAAATTTGTACGTTCTTTCATAACGACTTTGATAACATCCTTTCTTACAAATCTGATTTTTTAAATTACCTAAAATTAGGTAAATAATGAGATGTTAAATACTCGGCACAATTAATTTGAGTTTTTAGATCATTAGGGTAGAAGTTAGTTCAAACATTTACAAGTTATCTGAAATAAACTGAAAAGTTAATTGGGTTACATTTTTTGGTTTGTAATCGTATGTTTCAGTAGAAAAGTCATTTGATGAGCAAAGCAGGCCTTCTAAAAAATTTTCACTTCGCACCTTGCAAATGCGTCTTTAATATATTCACACTGCAAGGTCTAACTGTATAAAAATCTACTGTCATATGAAGAAGGTCTAAAAGTGTTTATTACACCAGTACTTCTTATGTTGTTATAATGTTTTAGTCGAAAATTGCTTCGTTCTTAAAGAAAACAGAAGTATTATTTTAGCCGTGGAAGTAGCAGTTGAAATTTAAAAAATATTTAACAGTTTAATGTTTCATATAGGCAATATTAATTTTCGCATTATAATATAAAATAATGAAAAGAACTGCGAATAAGTGCGGAGAAATTTCAAAAATATTGCCTAGAAATTTTTCATATCGTTAACCGTTTTTAGTGTGACTGATTGTCGTTAAAAGGGCACAATTTATATTTTGCTCTTACTAGGTATTGTTCAAGTATATTGTAAATTTCAGTTTGGTAATGCCGTCGATTCTACTGACGATTACTTGACAAAAAAAACTTTAGAGACGTCCTTATTTGAATAAACTTTAATATACAATGAAAAAATCACAATGTGATACGTTCGTATAGTAGTGTTTGCATGGTAGCCGAGAAAATAATGTCTTAAATTTAAGCAAGCTTGTGTGTGTAAACGCAATCTATTCTTGTGCTTCTTTTCTGTGAATTTTATTTTTTCATACTGTGAAAAGCAGTATAAATATACTGCTGTTTCATACAATTAACCATAATCATTCCGTATTCGGAAGACCTTAACGTTCGTATAGTAGTGTTTGCATGGTAGCCGAGAAAATAATGTCTTAAATTTAAGCAAGCTTGTATGTGTAAATGCAGTCTATTCTTGTGCTTCCTTTTTCTGAATTTTAATTTTTCATACTGTGAAAAGCAGTATAAATATACTGCTGTTTCATACAATTAACCATAATCAACCCGTACTCGGAAGACCTTAACAAGTTTAAAAATGTTTTGGTAGGCGTTTTAATTCTGGAAAGTATAGCATTTCAGTAGACGTTATTGTTTAATATTCGGCCGCATCGTTAACTGGGCGGTGACAATGGGCGGATATATGTAAAAATGTAAGTCGACATCACGCGCAGGAACAGTACCGGACCAATCAGGAAGCTCGATACTGACAAATGACGTAATACTGATTGAGACGTTTTCATTGGTCGATATCGGATGACGTAGTGAACTATAATGAGCCTTCTGATTGGACAATATTAACCATTCAAAGTGACGCCTAAGAAGACATCTGATTGGTTAGGTTTGGAGATTTTTCATTGGTTAAAAATACTACACTCTGATTGGTCCTATATTATATCTGCCTTTGACGTCACACGCGCGTTGCCGTCATTGTAGGCCGCCTTACTTGCAAGACCTAAATAATTATTTTTTTCTACTGTACATCAGTTCTATTATATTTTAGTAGTATATTTTCGGATATGTTAAAGACACAAATAGTGCGAAAGAAATAAAAATTCGTTAAATAACGCTCTCTAATGATTATTTCTTTGTTGATTTAATAACTGATAGTTAATTTAAAACGTATAATAAAAATATACACATTATGCGCCAATAGTGTAAAACTCCAATCAGCAATTCATTCCTCCTTAAAAAACGTTAGAAAAATCGTTGTGCATTGCTCTCTGTTTATTTTTGCTATAGTCAAAATTCAAGCACAAAAATTATAATAATTCTTAGAAATAAAACCGTGCGTATTTATGTACTACGCTTATGTTATTTAAGGAAGATGTTGGTTTGAACATTAAATTTAATAAACTCTTATCAGATTATATTTTTTGTACGATTAGTAAGATTAAATTTGTACGTTCTTTCATAACGACTTTGATAACATCCTTTCTTACAAATCTGATTTTTTAAATTACCTAAAATTAGGTAAATAATGAGATGTTAAATACTCGGCACAATTAATTTGAGTTTTTAGATCATTAGGGGAGAAGTTAGTTCAAACATTTACAAGTTATCTGAAATAAACTGAAAAGTTAATTGGGTTACATTTTTTGGTTTGTAACCGTATGTTTCAGTAGAAAAGTCATTTGATGAGCAAAGCAGGCCTTCCAAAAAATTTTCACTTCGCACCTTGCAAATGCTTCTTTAATATATTCACACTGGAAGGTCTAACTGTATAAAAATGTACTGTCATATGAAGAAGGTCTAAAAGTGTTTATTACACCAGTACTTCTTATGTTGTTATAATGTTTTAGTCGAAAATTGCTTCATTCTTGAAGAAAACAGAAGTATTATTTTAGCCGTGGAAGTAGCAGTTGAAATTTAAAAAATATTTAACAGTTTAATGTTTCATATAGGCAATATTAATTTTCGCATTATAATATAAAATAATGAAAAGAACTGCGAATAAGTGCGGAGAAATTTCAAAAATATTGCCTAGAAATTTTTCATATCGTTAACCGTTTTTAGTGTGACTGATTGTCGTTAAAAGGGCACAATTTATATTTTGCTCTTACTAGGTATTGTTCAAGTATATTGTAAATTTCAGTTTGGTAATGCCGTCGATTCTACTGACGATTACTTGACAAAAAAAACTTTAGAGACGTCCTTATTTGAATAAACTTTAATATACAATGAAAAAATCACAATGTGATACGTTCGTATAGTAGTGTTTGCATGGTAGCCGAGAAAATAATGTCTTAAATTTAAGCAAGCTTGTGTGTGTAAACGCAATCTATTCTTGTGCTTCTTTTCTGTGAATTTTATTTTTTCATACTGTGAAAAGCAGTATAAATATACTGCTGTTTCATACAATTAACCATAATCATTCCGTATTCGGAAGACCTTAACGTTCGTATAGTAGTGTTTGCATGGTAGCCGAGAAAATAATGTCTTAAATTTAAGCAAGCTTGTATGTGTAAATGCAGTCTATTCTTGTGCTTCCTTTTTCTGAATTTTAATTTTTCATACTGTGAAAAGCAGTATAAATATACTGCTGTTTCATACAATTAACCATAATCAACCCGTACTCGGAAGACCTTAACAAGTTTAAAAATGTTTTGGTAGGCGTTTTAATTCTGGAAAGTATAGCATTTCAGTAGACGTTATTGTTTAATATTCGGCCGCATCGTTAACTGGGCGGTGACAATGGGCGGATATATGTAAAAATGTAAGTCGACATCACGCGCAGGAACAGTACCGGACCAATCAGGAAGCTCGATACTGACAAATGACGTAATACTGATTGAGACGTTTTCATTGGTCGATATCGGATGACGTAGTGAACTATAATGAGCCTTCTGATTGGACAATATTAACCATTCAAAGTGACGCCTAAGAAGACATCTGATTGGTTAGGTTTGGAGATTTTTCATTGGTTAAAAATACTACACTCTGATTGGTCCTATATTATATCTGCCTTTGACGTCACACGCGCGTTGCCGTCATTGTAGGCCGCCTTACTTGCAAGACCTAAATAATTATTTTTTTCTACTGTACATCAGTTCTATTATATTTTAGTAGTATATTTTCGGATATGTTAAAGACACAAATAGTGCGAAAGAAATAAAAATTCGTTAAATAACGCTCTCTAATGATTATTTCTTTGTTGATTTAATAACTGATAGTTAATTTAAAACGTATAATAAAAATATACACATTATGCGCCAATAGTGTAAAACTCCAATCAGCAATTCATTCCTCCTTAAAAAACGTTAGAAAAATCGTTGTGCATTGCTCTCTGTTTATTTTTGCTATAGTCAAAATTCAAGCACAAAAATTATAATAATTCTTAGAAATAAAACCGTGCGTATTTATGTACTACGCTTATGTTATTTAAGGAAGATGTTGGTTTGAACATTAAATTTAATAAACTCTTATCAGATTATATTTTTTGTACGATTAGTAAGATTAAATTTGTACGTTCTTTCATAACGACTTTGATAACATCCTTTCTTACAAATCTGATTTTTTAAATTACCTAAAATTAGGTAAATAATGAGATGTTAAATACTCGGCACAATTAATTTGAGTTTTTAGATCATTAGGGGAGAAGTTAGTTCAAACATTTACAAGTTATCTGAAATAAACTGAAAAGTTAATTGGGTTACATTTTTTGGTTTGTAACCGTATGTTTCAGTAGAAAAGTCATTTGATGAGCAAAGCAGGCCTTCCAAAAAATTTTCACTTCGCACCTTGCAAATGCTTCTTTAATATATTCACACTGGAAGGTCTAACTGTATAAAAATGTACTGTCATATGAAGAAGGTCTAAAAGTGTTTATTACACCAGTACTTCTTATGTTGTTATAATGTTTTAGTCGAAAATTGCTTCATTCTTGAAGAAAACAGAAGTATTATTTTAGCCGTGGAAGTAGCAGTTGAAATTTAAAAAATATTTAACAGTTTAATGTTTCATATAGGCAATATTAATTTTCGCATTATAATATAAAATAATGAAAAGAACTGCGAATAAGTGCGGAGAAATTTCAAAAATATTGCCTAGAAATTTTTCATATCGTTAACCGTTTTTAGTGTGACTGATTGTCGTTAAAAGGGCACAATTTATATTTTGCTCTTACTAGGTATTGTTCAAGTATATTGTAAATTTCAGTTTGGTAATGCCGGCGATTTTACTGAAGATTACTTGACAAAAAAAACTTTAGAGACGTCCTTATTTGAATAAACTTTAATATACAATGAAAAAAACACAATGTGTTACGTTCGTATAGTAGTGTTTGCATGGTAGCCGAGAAAATAATGTCTTAAACTTAAGCAAGCTTGTATGTGTAAACGCAATCTATTCTTGTGCTTCCTTTTTGTGAATTTTAATTTTTTATACTGTGAAAACAGTATAAATATACTGCTGTTTCATACAAATTACGATATTCATTCCGTACTCGGAAGACCTTAACAAGTTTGAAAATGTTTTTGGTAGGCGTTTTAATTCTGGAAAGTATAGCATTTCAGTAGACGTTATTGTTTAATATTCGGCCGCATCGTTAACTGGGCGGTGACAATGGGCGGATATATGTGAAAATGTAAGTCGACGTCACGCGCAGGAACAGTACCGGACCAATCAGGAAGCTCGATACTGACAAATGACGTAATACTGATTGAGACGTTTTCATTGGTCGATATCGGATGACGTAGTGAACTATAATGAGCCTTCTGATTGGACAATATTAACCATTCAAAGTGACGCCTAAGAAGACATCTGATTGGTTAGGTTTGGAGATTTTTCATTGGTTAAAAATACTACACTCTGATTGGTCCTATATTATATCTGCCTTTGACGTCACACGCGCGTTGCCGTCATTGTAGGCCGCCTTACTTGCAAGACCTAAATAATTATTTTTTTCTACTGTACATCAGTTCTATTATATTTTAGTAGTATATTTTCGGATATGTTAAAGACACTAATAGTGCGAAAGAAATAAAAATTCGTTAAGTAACGCTCTCTAATGATTATTTCTTTGTTGATTTAGGAACTGATAGTTAATTTAAAACGTATAATAAAAATATACACATTATGCGCCAATAGTGTAAAACTCCAATCAGCAATTCATTCCTCCTTAAAAAACGTTAGAAAAATCGTTGTGCATTGCTCTCTGTTTATTTTTGCTATAGTCAAAATTCAAGCACAAAAATTATAATAATTCTTAGAAATAAAACCGTGCGTATTTATGTACTACGCTTATGTTATTTAAGGAAGATGTTGGTTTAAACATTACATTAAATAAACTCTTATCAGATTATATTTTTTGTACGATTAGTAAGATTAAATTTGTACGTTCTTTCATAACGACTTTGATAACATCCTTTCTTACAAATCTGATTTTTTAAATTACCTAAAATTAGGTAAATAATGAGATGTTAAATACTCGGCACAATTAATTTGAGTTTTTAGATCATTAGGGTAGAAGTTAGTTCAAACATTTACAAGTTATCTGAAATAAACTGAAAAGTTAATTGGGTTACATTTTTTGGTTTGTAATCGTATGTTTCAGTAGAAAAGTCATTTGATGAGCAAAGCAGGCCTTCTAAAAAATTTTCACTTCGCACCTTGCAAATGCGTCTTTAATATATTCACACTGCAAGGTCTAACTGTATAAAAATCTACTGTCATATGAAGAAGGTCTAAAAGTGTTTATTACACCAGTACTTCTTATGTTGTTATAATGTTTTAGTCGAAAATTGCTTCATTCTTGAAGAAAACAGAAGTATTATTTTAGCCGTGGAAGTAGCAGTTGAAATTTAAAAAATATTTAACAGTTTAATGTTTCATATAGGCAATATTAATTTTCGCATTATAATATAAAATAATGAAAAGAACTGCGAATAAGTGCGGAGAAATTTCAAAAATATTGCCTAGAAATTTTTCATATCGTTAACCGTTTTTAGTGTGACTGATTGTCGTTAAAAGGGCACAATTTATATTTTGCTCTTACTAGGTATTGTTCAAGTATATTGTAAATTTCAGTTTGGTAATGCCGGCGATTTTACTGAAGATTACTTGACAAAAAAAACTTTAGAGACGTCCTTATTTGAATAAACTTTAATATACAATGAAAAAAACACAATGTGTTACGTTCGTATAGTAGTGTTTGCATGGTAGCCGAGAAAATAATGTCTTAAATTTAAGCAAGCTTGTATGTGTAAACGCAATCTATTCTTGTGCTTCCTTTTTGTGAATTTTAATTTTTTATACTGTGAAAACAGTATAAATATACTGCTGTTTCATACAAATTACGATATTCATTCCGTACTCGGAAGACCTTAACAAGTTTGAAAATGTTTTTGGTAGGCGTTTTAATTCTGGAAAGTATAGCATTTCAGTAGACGTTATTGTTTAATATTCGGCCGCATCGTTAACTGGGCGGTGACAATGGGCGGATATATGTGAAAATGTAAGTCGACGTCACGCGCAGGAACAGTACCGGACCAATCAGGAAGCTCGATACTGACAAATGACGTAATACTGATTGAGACGTTTTCATTGGTCGATATCGGATGACGTAGTGAACTATAATGAGCCTTCTGATTGGACAATATTAACCATTCAAAGTGACGCCTAAGAAGACATCTGATTGGTTAGGTTTGGAGATTTTTCATTGGTTAAAAATACTACACTCTGATTGGTCCTATATTATATCTGCCTTTGACGTCACACGCGCGTTGCCGTCATTGTAGGCCGCCTTACTTGCAAGACCTAAATAATTATTTTTTTCTACTGTACATCAGTTCTATTATATTTTAGTAGTATATTTTCGGATATGTTAAAGACACTAATAGTGCGAAAGAAATAAAAATTCGTTAAGTAACGCTCTCTAATGATTATTTCTTTGTTGATTTAGGAACTGATAGTTAATTTAAAACGTATAATAAAAATATACACATTATGCGCCAATAGTGTAAAACTCCAATCAGCAATTCATTCCTCCTTAAAAAACGTTAGAAAAATCGTTGTGCATTGCTCTCTGTTTATTTTTGCTATAGTCAAAATTCAAGCACAAAAATTATAATAATTCTTAGAAATAAAACCGTGCGTATTTATGTACTACGCTTATGTTATTTAAGGAAGATGTTGGTTTAAACATTACATTAAATAAACTCTTATCAGATTATATTTTTTGTACGATTAGTAAGATTAAATTTGTACGTTCTTTCATAACGACTTTGATAACATCCTTTCTTACAAATCTGATTTTTTAAATTACCTAAAATTAGGTAAATAATGAGATGTTAAATACTCGGCACAATTAATTTGAGTTTTTAGATCATTAGGGTAGAAGTTAGTTCAAACATTTACAAGTTATCTGAAATAAACTGAAAAGTTAATTGGGTTACATTTTTTGGTTTGTAATCGTATGTTTCAGTAGAAAAGTCATTTGATGAGCAAAGCAGGCCTTCTAAAAAATTTTCACTTCGCACCTTGCAAATGCGTCTTTAATATATTCACACTGCAAGGTCTAACTGTATAAAAATCTACTGTCATATGAAGAAGGTCTAAAAGTGTTTATTACACCAGTACTTCTTATGTTGTTATAATGTTTTAGTCGAAAATTGCTTCATTCTTGAAGAAAACAGAAGTATTACTTTAGCCGTGGAAGTAGCAGTTGAAATTTAAAAAATATTTAACAGTTTAATGTTTCATATAGGCAATATTAATTTTCGCATCATAATATAAAATAATGAAAAGAACTGCGAATAAGTGGGGAGAAATTTCAAAAATATTGCCTAGAAATTTTTCATATCGTTAACCGTTTTTAGTGTGACTGATTGTCGTTAAAAGGGCACAATTTATATTTTGCTCTTACTAGGTATTGTTCAAGTATATTGTAAATTTCAGTTTGGTAATGCCGGCGATTCTACTGACGATTACTTGACAAAAAAAACTTTAGAGACGTCCTTATTTGAATAAACTTTAATATACAATGAAAAAATCACAATGTGTTACGTTCGTATAGTAGTGTTTGCATGGTAGCCGAGAAAATAATGTCTTAAATTTAAGCAAGCTTGTGTGTGTAAACGCAATCTATTCTTGTGCTTCTTTTTTGTGAATTTTATTTTTTCATACTGTGAAAAGCAGTATAAATATACTGCTGTTTCATACAATTAACCATAATCATTCCGTACTCGGAAGACCTTAACGTTCGTATAGTAGTGTTTGCATGGTAGCCGAGAAAATAATGTCTTAATTTTAAGCAAGCTTGTATGTGTAAATGCAATCTATTCTTGTGCTTCCTTTTTCTGAATTTTAATTTTTCATACTGTGAAAAGCAATATAAATATACTGCTGTTTCATACAATTAACCATAATCATCCCGTACTCGGAAGACCTTAACAAGTTTAAAAATGTTTTGGTAGGCGTTTTAATTCTGGAAAGTATAGCATTTCAGTAGACGTTATTGTTTAATATTCGGCCGTATCGTTAACTGGGCGGTGACATTGGGCGGATTTATGTAAAAATGTAAGTCGACGTCAAGCGCAGGAACAGTACCGGACCAATCAGGAAGCTCGATACTGACAAATGACGTAATACTGATTGAGACGTTTTCATTGGTCGATATCGGATGACGTAGTGAACTATAATGAGCCTTCTGATTGGACAATATTAACCAATCAAAGTGACGCCTAAGAAGACATCTGATTGGTTAGGTTTGGAGATTTTTCATTGGTTAAAAATACTACACTCTGATTGGTCCTATATTATATCTGCCTTTGACGTCACACGCGCGTTGCCGTCATTGTAGGCCGCCTTACTTGCAAGACCTAAATAATAATTTTTTTCTACTGTACATCAGTTCTATTATATTTTAGTAGTATATTTTCGGATATGTTAAGGACACAAATAGTGCGAAAGAAATAAAAATTCGTTAAGTAACGCTCTTTAATGGATATTTCTTTGTTGATTTAGGAACTGATAGTTAACTCAAAACGTATAATAAAAATATACACGTTCTGCGCCAATAGTGTAAAACTCCAATCAGCAATTCATTCCTCCTTAAAAAACGTTAGAAAAATCGTTGTGCATTGCTCTCTGTTTATTTTTGCTATAGTCAAAATTCAAGCAAAAAATTATAATAATTCTTAGAAATAAAACCGTGCGTATTGATGTACTACGCCTATGTTATTTAAGGAAGATGTTGGTTTGAACATTAAATTTAATAAACTATTATCAGATTATATTTTTTGTACGATTAGTAAGATTAAATTTGTACGTTCTTTCATAACGACTTTGATAACATCCTTCCTTACAAATCTGATTTTTTAAATTACTTAAAATTAGGTAAATAATGAGATGTTAAATACTCGGCACAATTAATTTGAGTTTTTAGATCATTAGGGTAGAAGTTAGTTCAAACATTTACAAGTTATCTGAAATAAACTGAAAAGTTAATTGGGTTACATTTTTTGGTTTGTAACCGTATGTTTCAGTAGAAAAGTCATTTGATGAGCAAAGCAGGCCTTCTAAAAAATTTTCACTTCGCACCTTGCAAATGCGTCTTTAATATATTCACACTGCAAGGTCTAACGGTATAAAAATCTACTGTCATATGAAGAAGGTCTAAAAGTGTTTATTTTACCAGTACTTTTTATGTTGTTATAATGTTTTATTCGTAAATTGCTTCATTCTTGAAGAAAACCGAAGTATTATTTTAGCCGTGGAAGTAGCAGTTGAAATTTAAAAAATATTTAACAGTTTAATGTTTCATATAGGTTATATCAATTTTCGCATTATAATATAAAATAATGAAAAGAACTGCGAATAAGTGCGGAGAAATTTCAAAAATATTGCCCAGAAATTTTTCATATCGTTAACCGTTTTTAGTGTGACTGATTGTCGTTAAAAGGGCACAATTTATATTTTGCTCTTACTAGGTATTGTTCAAGTATATTGTAAATTTCAGTTTGGTAATGCCGGCGATTCTACTGACGATTACCTGACAAAAAAAACTTTAGAGACGTCCTTATTTAAATAAACTTTAATATACAATGAAAAAATCACAATGTGTTACGTTCGTATAGTAGTGTTTGCATGGTAGCCGAGAAAATAATGTCTTAAATTTAAGCAAGCTTGTATGTGTAAACGCAATCTATTCTTGTGCTTCCTTTTTGTGAATTTTAATTTTTTATACTGTGAAAACAGTATAAATATACTGCTGTTTCATACAAATAACGATATTCATTCCGTACTCGGAAGACCTTAACAAGTTTGAAAATGTTTTTGGTAGGCGTTTTAATTCTGGAAAGTATAGCATTTCAGTAGACGTTATTGTTTAATATTCGGCCGCATCGTTAACTGGGCGGTGACAATGGGCGGATATATGTAAAAATGTAAGTCGACGTCACGCGCAGGGACAGTACCGGACCAATCAGGAAGCTCGATACTGACAAATGACGTAATACTGATTGAGACGTTTTCATTGGTCGATATCGGATGACGTAGTGAACTATAATGAGCCTTCTGATTGGACAATATTAACCAATCAAAGTGACGCCTAAGAAGATATCTGATTGGTTAGGTTTGGAGATTTTTCATTGGTTAAAAATACTACACTCTGATTGGTCCTTTATTATATCTGCCTTTGACGTCACACACGCGTTGCCGTCATTGTAGGCCGCCTTACTTGCAAGACCTAAATAATTATTTTTTTCTACTGTACATCAGTTCTATTATATTTTAGTAGTATATTTTCGGATATGTTAAGGACACAAATAGTGCGAAAGAAATAAAAATTCGTTAAGTAACGCTCTTTAATGGATATTTCTTTGTTGATTTAGGAACTGATAGTTAACTCAAATCGTATAATAAAAATATACACGTTCTGCGCCAATAGTGAAAAACTCCAATCAGCAATTCATTTCTCCTTAAAAAACGTTAGAAAAATCGTTGTGCATTGCTCTCTGTTTATTTTTGCTATAGTCAAAATTCAAGCAAAAAATTATAATAATTCTTAGAAATAAAACCGTGCGTATTGATGTACTACGCCTATGTTATTTAAGGAAGATGTTGGTTTGAACATTAAATTTAATAAACTCTTATCAGATTATATTTTTTGTACGATTAGTAAGATTAAATTTGTACGTTCTTTCATAACGACTTTGATAACATCCTTCCTTACAAATCTGATTTTTTAAATTACTTAAAATTAGGTAAATAATGAGATGTTAAATACTCGGCACAATTAATTTGAGTTTTTAGATCATAAGGGTAGAAGTTAGTTCAAACATTTACAAGTTATCTGAAATAAACTGAAAAGTTAATTGGGTTACATTTTTTGGTTTGTAACCGTATGTTTCAGTAGAAAAGTCATTTGATGAGCAAAGCAGGCCTTCTAAAAAATTTTCACTTCGCACCTTGCAAATGCGTCTTTAATATATTCACACTACAAGGTCTAACGGTATAAAAATCTACTGTCATATGAAGAAGGTCTAAAAGTGTTTATTTTACCAGTACTTCTTATGTTGTTATAATGTTTTAGTCGAAAAGTGCTTCATTCTTGAAGAAAACAGAAGTAATATTTTAGCCGTGGAAGTAGCAGTTGAAGTTTAAAAAATATTTAACAGTTTAATGTTTCATATAGGCAATACTAATTTCCGCATCATAAAATAAAACAATGAAAAGAACTGCGAATAAGCGCGGAGAAATGTCAAAAATATTGCCTAGAAATTTTTCATATCGTTAACCGTTTTTAGTGTGACTGATTGTCGTTAAAAGGGCACAATTTGTATTTTTCTCTTACTAGGTATTGTTCAAGTATATTGTAAATTTCAGTTTGGTAATGCCGGCGATTCTACTGACGATTACTTGACAAAAAAAACTTTAGAGACGTCCTTATTTGAATAAACTTTAATATACAATGAAAAAATCACAATGTGTTACGTTCGTATAGTAGTGTTTGCATGGTAGCCGAGAAAATAATGTCTTAAATTTAAGACAAATGAGATGTTAAATACTTCTTAAAGTTAATTGGGTTACATTTTTTGGTTTGTAACCGTATGTTTCAGTAGAAAATTTAAGAATAGGCTAGTTCATATCCATTCAAAAAAAGGGCACAATTTGTATTGTTTGCTTCATTCGTGCTACAACTTCTTTTAACGTATAGCAAGTAGACGTTGGAAAGTAGAGCGGCTTGTGTGTGTAAACGCAATCTATTTTTGTGCTTCTTTTTTGTGAATTTTATTTTTTCATACTGTGAAAAGCAGTATAAATATACTGCTGTTTCATACAATTAACCATAATCATTCCGTACTCGGAAGACCTTAACGTTCGTATAGTAATGTTTGCATGGTAGCCGAGAAAATAATGTCTTAAATTTAAGCAAGCTTGTATGTGTAAATGCAATCTATTCTTGTGCTTCCTTTTTCTGAATTTTAGTTTTTCATACTGTGAAAAGCAGTATAAATATACTGCTGTTTCATACAATTAACCATAATCATTCCGTACTCGGAAGACCTTAACAAGTTTAAAAATGTTTTGGTAGGCGTTTTAATTCTGGAAAGTATAGCATTTCAGTAGACGTTATTGTTTAATATTCGGCCGTATCGTTAACTGGGCGGTGACATTGGGCGGATTTATGTAAAAATGTAAGTCGACGTCACGCGCAGGAACAGTACCGGACCAATCAGGAAGCTCGATACTGACAAATGACGTAATACTGATTGAGACGTTTTCATTGGTCGATATCGGATGACGTAGTGAACTATAATGAGCCTTCTGATTGGACAATATTAACCAATCAAAGTGACGCCTAAGAAGACATCTGATTGGTTAGGTTTAGAGATTTTTCATTGGTTAAAAATACTACACTCTGATTGGTCCTATATTATATCTGCCTTTGACGTCACACGCGCGTTGCCGTCATTGTAGGCCGCCTTACTTGCAAGACCTAAATAATAATTTTTTTCTACTGTACATCAGTTCTATTATATTTTAGTAGTATATTTTCGGATATGTTATAGACACAAATAGTGCGAAAGAAATAAAAATTAGTTAAATAACGCTCTCTAATGATTATTTCTTTGTTGATTTAATAACTGATAGTTAATTTAAAACGTATAATAAAAATATACACATTATGCGCCAATAGTGTAAAACTCCAATCAGCAATTCATTCCTCCTTAAAAAACGTTATAAAAATCGTTGTGCATTGCTCTCTGTTTATTTTTGCTATAGTCAAAATTCAAGCACAAAAATTATAATAATTCTTAGAAATAAAATTGTGCGTATTTATGTACTACGCTTATGTTATTTAAGGAAGATGTTGGTTTGAACATTAAATTTAATAAACTCTTATCAGCTTATATTTTTTGTACGATAAGTAAGATTAAATTTGTACGTTCTTTCATAACGACTTTGATAACATCCTTTCTTACAAATCTGATTTTTTAAATTACTTAAAATTAGGTAAATAATGAGATGTTAAATACTCGGCACAATTAATTTGAGTTTTTAGATCATTAGGGTAGAAGTTAGTTCAAACATTTACAAGTTATCTGAAATAAACTGAAAAGTTAATTAAGTTACATTTTTTGGTTTGTAACCGTATGTTTCAGTAGAAAAGTCATTTGATGAGCAAAGCAGGCCTTCTAAAAAATTTTCACTTCGCACCTTGCAAATGCGTCTTTAATATATTCACACTGCAAGGTCTAACTGTATAAAAATCTACTGTCATATTATGAAGAAGGTCTAAAAGTGTTTATTACACCAGTACTTCTTATGTTGTTATAATGTTTTAGTCGAAAATTGCTTCATTCTTGAAGAAAACAGAAGTATTATTTTAGCCGTGGAAGTAGCAGTTGAAATTTAAAAAATATTTAACAGTTTAATGTTTCATATAGGCAATATTATTTTCGCATTATAATATAAAATAATGAAAAGAACTGCGAATAAGTGCGGAGAAATTTCAAAAATATTGCCTAGAAATTTTTCATATCGTTAACCGTTTTTAGTGTGACTGATTGTCGTTAAAAGGGCACAATTTATATTTTGCTCTTACTAGGTATTGTTCAAGTATATTGTAAATTTCAGTTTGGTAATGCCGGCGATTCTACTGACGATTACTTGACAAAAAAAACTTTAGAGACGTCCTTATTTGAATAAACTTTAATATACAATGAAAAAATCACAATGTGTTACGTTCGTATAGTAGTGTTTGCATGGTAGCCGAGAAAATAATGTCTTAAATTTAAGCAAGCTTGTATGTGTAAACGCAATCTATTCTTGTGCTTCCTTTTTGTAAATTTTAATTTTTTATAGTGTGAAAACAGTATAAATATACTGCTGTTTCATGCAAATAACGATATTCATTAAGTACTCGGAAGACCTTAACAAGTTTAAAAATGTTTTTGGTAGGCGTTTAAATTCTGGAAAGTATAGCATTCCAGTAGACGTTATTGTTTAATATTCGGCCGTATCGTTAACTGGGCGGTGACAATGGGCGGATATATGTAAAAATGTAAGTCGACGTCACGCGCAGGAACAGTACCGGACCAATCAGGAAGCTCGATACTGACAAATGACGTAATACTGATTGAGACGTTTTCATTGGTCGATATCGGATGACGTAGTGAACTATAATGAGCCTTCTGATTGGACAATATTAACCAATCAAAGTGACGCCTAAGAAGACATCTGATTGGTTAGGTTTGGAGATTTTTCATTGGTTAAAAATACTACACTCTGATTGGTCCTATATTATATCTGCTTTTGACGTCACACGCGCGTTGCCGTCATTGTAGGCCGCCTTACTTGCAAGACCTAAATAATTATTTTTTTCTACTGTACATCAGTTCTATTATATTTTAGTAGTATATTTTCGGATATGTTAAAGACACAAATAGTGCGAAAGAAATAAAAATTCGTTAAGTAACGCTCTTTAATGGATATTTCTTTGTTGATTTAGGAACTGATAGTTAACTCAAAACGTATAATAAAAATATACACGTTATGCGCCAATAGTGTAAAACTCCAATCAGCAATTCATTCCTTTTTAAAAAACGTTATAAAAATCGTTGTGCATTGCTCTCTGTTTATTTTTGCTATAGTCAAAATTCAAGCACAAAAATTATAATAATTCTTAGAAATAAAACCGTGCGTATTTATGTACTACGGTTATGTTATTTAAGGAAGATGTTGATTTGAACATTAAATTTAATAAACTCTTATCAGATTATATTTTTTGTACGATAAGTAAGATTAAATTTGTACGTTCTTTCATAACGACTTTGATAACATCCTTTCTTACAAATCTGATTTTTTAAATTACCTAAAATTAGGTAAATAATGAGATGTTAAATACTCGGCACAATTAATTTGAGTTTTTAGATCATTAGGGTAGAAGTTAGTTCAAACATTTACAAGTTATCTGAAATAAACTGAAAAGTTAATTGGGTTACATTTTTTGGTTTGTAACCGTATGTTTCAGTAGAAAAGTCATTTGATGAGCAAAGCAGGCCTTCTAAAAAATTTTCACTTCGCACCTTGCAAATGCGTCTTTAATATATTCACAGTGCAAGGTCTAACGGTATAAAAATCTACTGTCATATGAAGAAGGTCTAAAAGTGTTTATTTCACCAGTACTTCTTATGTTGTTATAATGTTTTAGTCGAAAATTGCTTCATTCTTGAAGAAAACAGAAGTATTATTTTAGCCGTGGAAGTAGCAGTTGAAATTTAAAAATATTTAACAGTTTAATGTTTCATATAGGCAATACTAATTTTCGCATCATAAAATAAAATAATGAAAAGAACTGCGAATAAGCGCGGAGAAATGTCAAAAATATTGCCTAGAAATTTTTCACATCGTTGACCGTTTTTAGTGTGACTGATTGTCGTTAAAAGGGCACAATTTCTATTTTGCTCTTACTAGGTATTGTTCAAGTATATTGTAAATTTCAGTTTGGTAATGCCGGCGATTCTACTGACGATTACTTGACAAAAAAAAACTTTAGAGACGTCCTTATTTGAATAAACTTTAATATACAATGAAAAAATCACAATGTGTTACGTTCGTATAGTAGTGTTTGCATGGTAGCCGAGAAAATAATGTCTTAAATTTAAGCAAGCTTGTATGTGTAAACGCAATCTATTCTTGTGCTTCCTTTTTGTGAATTTTAATTTTTTATACTGTGAAAACAGTATAAATATACTGCTGTTTCATACAAATAACGATATTCATTAAGTACTCGGAAGACCTTAACAAGTTTAAAAATGTTTTTGGTAGGCGTTTTAATTCTGGAAAGTATAGCATTTCAGTAGACGTTATTGTTTAATATTCGGCCGTATCGTTAACTGGGCGGTGTCAATGGGCGGATATATGTAAAAATGTAAGTCGACGTCACGCGCAGGAACAGTACCGGACCAATCAGGAAGCTCGATACTGACAAATGACGTAATACTGATTGAGACGTTTTCATTGGTCGATATCGGATGACGTAGTGAACTATAATGAGCCTTCTGATTGGACAATATTAACCAATCAAAGTGACGCCTAAGAAGACATCTGATTGGTTAGGTTTGGAGATTTTTCATTGGTTAAAAATACTACACTCTGATTGGTCCTATATTATATCTGCTTTTGACATCACACGCGCGTTGCCGTCATTGTAGGCCGCCTTACTTGCAAGACCTAAATAATTATTTTTTTTACTGTACATCAGTTCTATTATATTTTAGTAGTATATTTTGGCTACAACTTAATACATCAAACATAACTTTTTGTTTTAAGCTCTAAATAAACCTAGAGGCCTAACCAATCCTTATTCATTTTATTTAAGATTTTTTTGTATTTCGCCACAAGCTTAGACTATAAATTAGGTAGGCCTAAATAAGATGATAATATTTCAGTCTAACAATAGGAACCTACAACCCTTTGTAACCTTTTATTTACACAAAAAATAACATCAAGTGACGGTAATTTATTGCTGGAGAAAATGGAAGCTGCTTCTAATTTTTTTAGGAACCAGTAATAGTTGGTCTATAATAATTTGGTTTCATATTTTTGACAAAATTTACACAAAAAAAGTAGAAGGCGCTGAAAGATAATAGGCCTACTTCACGAACGGGCCACGGATTTCTGTGGGAATTATCTTCGGCAACCATCAAGCATTTAGTCGCCTATCGTAGCCCTACTAGTAATTCCATTGCAGTTCCGTGAATCGACAGTTAATGCTTAATATTAATGTGATATTCATAGATTGTATGCTATTCAGTTAAGTTTTGGCTATATAAATTTTACTTATCCAAAAATAAGGCAAGCAATGCGACATTTTAAAATAATAATGATAGGTCTAATTAATGTTATAATATAAAAATAATAAATTAAAACTTACCTTTTATATAGCTGTTTGTATTCAACTCTGGGGCTTGTAATCCCATGGCTTTGAAATACATATCGCTTCGTTTCAACATGATGAGACAGGAAATTTAACCGCGCAGTACTGTGGAAGTGCAGCCACGTGCAGATCGAACAGATCATAACTGAACAGAACTGATGACAGCGACTCGACTTAAGATGTGTAAAACCGGCAACATCGCGTGAATGAGTCAAAAAACGATAATAGCGTAAAATGTGTATAAAGCTGTATAACAATTTGTATAATTTTTATAACAACTGAACATCTCTTTTTACATCTGATGCATAAAACAAACTGCATCTCAATGATGCAGTTTTCGAGGTAAAAAGTCACGGCTAAGATGTAGAAATCGAGCGTCGAAGAATGTATATATATATATATATATATATATATATATATATATATATATATATATATATATATTATTTTATTAAACATTATTTTCCTTTGTTTGCACCACTACATATATGATTATGAACAGCCAAAACAAAATAAAATAAAATATAAAACTCACCTCAGAGTATTATATCATATTAAGATCTTTCGTCTCCCTCGGAGACATCATCAGGACTTTAAAAAACATAAACACAATAAAACATAAAACACAAACACAATAGTGGTCGTAGACCACGTCAATTGTTCAAAACAATAGCTATCCTAAAGCACCATTCCGCGCGCGGTTTATTCGGCCGAATGACAGTATAATCATTTTGTACCTAGTTTTATTCCTTATCTCGATTAAGTACAATTTGAAATAATTTATCATTATCAAATTCTGTCTGGCTGTTCATTAAATTTATCTTTTTATTTTTAAATTTATAAATATAATATTTCTCCAACTGCCATAATTTGTTACTATCAAAACATATTTCTAAAATTTCCAAATTATTTTCATGACTGCTTATTTTATGCCCTTTCGTCAGCAGATGTTCTGCCACATTAGAACTTTTACATTCCTTTTTTAAATAAGCAGCATAATGCTCAGAAAATCAGTATATGATAAAATACTCTGAGGTGAGTTTTATATTTTATTTTATTTTGTTTTGGCTGTTCATAATCATATATGTAGTGGTGCAAACAAAGGAAAATAATGTTTAATAAAATAATATATATATATATATATATATATATATATATATATATATATATATATATATATATATATTACGATACGTAGAAGGCAACTGAAAAATCTGATTCAAAATATCTTGAGACGAATTAATTTTTATCACAGGGTCAGCCAATTATATGACTAAAGCACATAAAAACAGAAGAGGTGGAGGTATAAATGACACTAGTCAGAGTTATCTCATCTGAGATTCATGAATTTCATTTTACAATCAAACCCTGTTGATAATGAAATACAGGTGTCATTCGGAGAGTCGAAAGTACATGATTTTCCGAAGGACTGGCATTCTGATAAGTATAATTATAAATGCTGTGAGAAGACCATGTAAACTAACTCAACATATCTCACTCAGAAAAGATTTTAGAGGTTCAAACCACCTTGTCCGCTGCTTACCTAAAATACAACTTTCATTGCACAACAATTTCAACAGCCAGCATTTTAGTTTACTGACAAATTGGATTGAAAATAAGTAATTTTATTAGCCTACCTTGCTTAAGAGAACGCATGAATTGTTCGGTTTCGGAACGTTAAAAAGTCGCATCTGATAATGCTTATAAAATTGTAATATTCGAACAAGCCTACATAATGCCTACATAAACACTGATTACAGGCCTAAAACTCTATAAAATCACAGCTACCGGGATCGTAATTTTTCTGCTTATACTTTCGCTACGACAATTAAGCGAATGCTGTCGCCGAATTATTTTTTATTTATCTCATCTGTACGAATCAGGTGTTAAAGATTATAGTTTTACACTGCCTGTGTAGAAGATATAAATACTGCTTATAAATTTCCCGTTAACTAACAGATCCTAAATCAACGAAAAATAGACTTGACAAGACGTTACTTGACAAATCATTTTTGACCTACGCTATTATTGTGTTTAATAGATACAAAAATATATGTATCAAAATATAACTGGTATGCAACAAACGATCTATTAGGGTTGCGTGAGTAAGTCGGGCCAATTTGATTGTGATGCGCATGTGACGTCAACGGCTCTTGTAATAATTGCCCAATCAGAGTCTCGTATTTTCGGCCAATAAGAAAGCCCAGTTTTAACCAATCACAAGTCTTCTTTTGCGTCATTTTGATTGGTTAATATTGTCCAATCAGAGAGTTTATATTACTGTACAACGTCACACCGATGTCAACCAATGACAAAGTGTCTTGAGCGTTACGTCATTCGTTTGGATATGCTGCTTTCTGATTGGTCCGTACTGATTCTAGGCGTCACGTCGAGTGTGATTGTAATATGAAGTCCACACCCAATGACAACTTCTAGTTAACGGTAGGGCAGAACATATGAAGGTACCTTTTAATGAGATTTATAGTTTCTTGGTAAATATCACTTACGAAATATGAAGTACCCCATTGTAGAGATCTTTCGAGTTCTTAAGGAAATTAAAAATTGGTTTCTGTTGCTGCTAAATGTTAACACGGTTTTTTAAAAAATCACGAGTGTTCATTCGATACCGACACAAAGAAAAAAACAAAAGAAGGTTATCTATTTTTCCTAGTTGTTCGATTTTTGTAACCTAATTTTTGGCCAGTAATGTATCATATTTTTAAGGGAATGACTTTATACAACTGTAAATAAATATTACGATACGTAGAAGGCAGTTGAAAAATCTAATTCAAAATTTTTTGAGACGAAACAAAGTCAATATCCTACCGGGTAAGAAAATATACCTCATTAATCCGTTTTATAACAAGAAAACTATTTTGCTCTACCAACGAGCATTAGTCGAAAAATAATAATCAACGGTTTGACTAAATGATAATATAATGGCCAATGTGATTTCGAGAAATGTTTTCTGGCTTTACTCTGATTTCATTAGTTCCTGTATTTTAAGGTGGATGAAATTTTTTGTGGCCATAATGAAAAGGTAGAGTGTTAAAAATTTTTGGAACGTAATTTGCTAGTTTCTGCAGGAAATAAATGTATTCATTTTTATCACAGGGTCAGCCAATTATATGACTAAAGCACGTAAGAACAGAAGAGGTAGAGGTATAAATGACACTAGTCAGGGTAATATTATCTGAGATTCATGAATTTCATTTTACAATCAAACCGTTTTGATAATGAAATACAGGTGTCATTCGGAGAGTCGAAAGAACATGATTTTACGAAGGACCGGCATTCTTATAAGTATAATTATAAATGCTGTGAGAAGACCATGTAAACCAACTCAACTCATCTCACTCAGAAAAGAAAGCATTTGACAATCTGGACTGGAGTAAAATGTTTAAAACATTGAAAAGGCTAGGAATTAAATACAAAGAAAGGAAAGTTATCTACAGTCTGTATAAGAATCAAACGGCTGTTTTGAGAATCGAGGGGTACGAAAAAGAGGCTGCTGTAAGAAAAGGTGTACGACAAGGTTGTTCTTTGTCACCACTACTTTTTAACTTGTATATAGAAGAGACTATAAATGAAGTGAAGGAGAAATTTGACGTAGGAATAAAAATTCAAGGAGAAACAATAAAAATGTTGAGATTCGCCGATGATATAGTAGTATTAGCCGAGGCAAAGAATGAACTAGAGGATGCCTTAAATGGAATGGATGAGATCTTGAGGAAGGATTACTTCATGAAAATTAATAAGAACAAAACGAAAGTGTTGTGCAGCAGCAAGAGTGGTTTAGAAGAGATGGGAAATTTAAAAGTAGGCAACGAAAACATACAGGAAGTTGGGGAATTCTGCTATCTAGGGAGTAAAATAACAAAGGATGGTAGAAGCACGAGTGATATCAAGAGTAGAATTGCTCAAGCTAGAAAAGCCTTTGAAATGAAAAACAGCTTACTGACTACAAACATTGATTTACAGATTAGGAAAAATTTCTTAAAACATTATGTTTGGAGTGTAGCATTATACGGAAGTGAAACGTGGGTGATAGGGGCTGTAGAACGGAAGAGGATAGAAGCTTTTGAAATGTGGTGTTATAGGAAAATGTTAAAGATTAGGTGGGTGGACAAAATAAGTAATTTAGAGGTTCTTAGGCGAGTGGATGAAAAAAGAAGTATATGGAAGCATCTTACCAAAAGAAGGGATAGGCTAGTGGGGCATATCCTAAGACATCCAGGTATTGGGCTATCAATAATGGAGGGTAACATTGAGGGAGTACATTGTAGAGGGAGGCAAAGATTAGAATATATAAAGCAAATTACAAAAGATGTAGGGTGTTACAGGTATGTAGATATGAAACGACTTGCGCAAGATAGAACAGGTTGGAGAACTGCATCAAACCAGTCGAGAGACTGATGACAAAAAAAAAATTTCGAAAAAGGTTTTCTGGCTTTACTCTTATTTCATTAGTTCCTGTATTTTAAGATGGATGAAATTTATTGTGGCTTTAATGAAAAGGTAGAGTGTTAAACATTTTTTGCACGTAATTTGCTAGTTCCTGACCGTAAATATGTATTCATTGTTATCACAGAGTCAGCCAATTATATGACTAAACCACGTAAGAACAGAAGAGGTAGAGGTATATATGACAGTAGTCGGAGTTATCTCATCTGAGATTCATGAATTTCATTTTACAATCAAACCCTGTTGATAATGAAATACCGGTGTCATTCGGAGAGTCGAAAGTACATGATTTTCCGAAGGACTCGCATCCTGATAAGTATAATTATAAACGCTGTAAGAAGACCATGTAAACCAACTCAACTCATCTCACTCAGAAAAGATTTTAGAGGTTCAAACCACCTTGTCCGCTGCTTACCTAAAAAACAACTTTCATTGCACAACAATTTCAACAGCCTGCATTTTAGTTTACTGACAAATTGGATTGAAAATAAGTAATGTTATTAATCTACCTTGCTTAAGAGAACTCATGAATTGTTCGGTTTCGGAACGTTAAAAAGTCGCATCTGATAATGCTTATAAAATTGTAATATTCGAACAAGCTGCCTACATAAACACTGATTACAGGCCTAAAATTCTATAAAATCACAGCTATCGGGATCGTAATTTTTCTCCTTATACTTTCGCTACGACAATTAAGCGAATACAGTCGCCGAATTATTTTTTATTTATCTCATCTGTACGAATCAGGTGTTAAAGGTTATAGTTTTACACTGCCTGTGTAGAAGATATAAATACTGCTTATAAATTTCCCGTTAACTAACAGATCCTAAATCAACGAAAAATAGACTTGAGAAGACGTTACTTGACAAATCATTTTTGACCTACGCTTTTATTGTGTTTAAGAGAAACAAAAATATACGTATCAAAATATAACTGGTATTCAACAAACGTTCTATTAGGGTTGCGTGAGTAAGTCGGGCCAATTTGATTGTGATGCGCATGTGACGTCAACGGCTCAGGTAATAATTGCCCAATCAGAGGCTCGTATTTTCGGCCAATAAGAAAGCCCAGTTTTAACCAATCACAAGTCTTCTTTTGCGTCATTTTGATTGGTTAATATTGTCCAATCAGAGAGTTTATATTACTGTACAACGTCACACCGATGTCAACCAATGACAAAGTGTCTTGAGCGTTACGTCATTCGTTTGGATATGCTGCTTTCTGATTGGTCCGTACTGATTCTAGGCGTCACGTCGAGTGTGATTGTAATATGAAGTCCACACCCAATGACAACTTCTAGTTAACGGTAGGGCAGAACATATGAAGGTACCTTTTAATGAGATTTATAGTTTCTTGGTAAATATCACTTACGAAATATGAAGTACCCCATTGTAGAGATCTTTCGAGTTCTTAAGGAAATTAAAAATTGGTTTCTGTTGCTGCTAAATGTTAACACGGTTTTTTAAAAAATCACGAGTGTTCATTCGATACCGACACAAAGAAAAAAAACAAAAGAAGGTTATCTATTTTTCCTAGTTGTTCGATTTTTGTAACCTAATTTTTGGCCAGTAATGTATCATATTTTTAAGGGAATGACTTTATACAACTGTAAATAAATATTACGATACGTAGAAGGCAGTTGAAAAATCTAATTCAAAATTTTTTGAGACGAAACAAAGTCAATATCCTACCGGGTAAGAAAATATACCTCATTAATCCGTTTTATAACAAGAAAACTATTTTGCTCTACCAACGAGCATTAGTCGAAAAATAATAATCAACGGTTTGACTAAATGATAATATAATGGCCAATGTGATTTCGAGAAATGTTTTCTGGCTTTACTCTGATTTCATTAGTTCCTGTATTTTAAGGTGGATGAAATTTTTTGTGGCCATAATGAAAAGGTAGAGTGTTAAAAATTTTTGGAACGTAATTTGCTAGTTTCTGCAGGAAATAAATGTATTCATTTTTATCACAGGGTCAGCCAATTATATGACTAAAGCACGTAAGAACAGAAGAGGTAGAGGTATAAATGACACTAGTCAGGGTAATATTATCTGAGATTCATGAATTTCATTTTACAATCAAACCGTTTTGATAATGAAATACAGGTGTCATTCGGAGAGTCGAAAGAACATGATTTTACGAAGGACCGGCATTCTTATAAGTATAATTATAAATGCTGTGAGAAGACCATGTAAACCAACTCAACTCATCTCACTCAGAAAAGAAAGCATTTGACAATCTGGACTGGAGTAAAATGTTTAAAACATTGAAAAGGCTAGGAATTAAATACAAAGAAAGGAAAGTTATCTACAGTCTGTATAAGAATCAAACGGCTGTTTTGAGAATCGAGGGGTACGAAAAAGAGGCTGCTGTAAGAAAAGGTGTACGACAAGGTTGTTCTTTGTCACCACTACTTTTTAACTTGTATATAGAAGAGACTATAAATGAAGTGAAGGAGAAATTTGACGTAGGAATAAAAATTCAAGGAGAAACAATAAAAATGTTGAGATTCGCCGATGATATAGTAGTATTAGCCGAGGCAAAGAATGAACTAGAGGATGCCTTAAATGGAATGGATGAGATCTTGAGGAAGGATTACTTCATGAAAATTAATAAGAACAAAACGAAAGTGTTGTGCAGCAGCAAGAGTGGTTTAGAAGAGATGGGAAATTTAAAAGTAGGCAACGAAAACATACAGGAAGTTGGGGAATTCTGCTATCTAGGGAGTAAAATAACAAAGGATGGTAGAAGCACGAGTGATATCAAGAGTAGAATTGCTCAAGCTAGAAAAGCCTTTGAAATGAAAAACAGCTTACTGACTACAAACATTGATTTACAGATTAGGAAAAATTTCTTAAAACATTATGTTTGGAGTGTAGCATTATACGGAAGTGAAACGTGGGTGATAGGGGCTGTAGAACGGAAGAGGATAGAAGCTTTTGAAATGTGGTGTTATAGGAAAATGTTAAAGATTAGGTGGGTGGACAAAATAAGTAATTTAGAGGTTCTTAGGCGAGTGGATGAAAAAAGAAGTATATGGAAGCATCTTACCAAAAGAAGGGATAGGCTAGTGGGGCATATCCTAAGACATCCAGGTATTGGGCTATCAATAATGGAGGGTAACATTGAGGGAGTACATTGTAGAGGGAGGCAAAGATTAGAATATATAAAGCAAATTACAAAAGATGTAGGGTGTTACAGGTATGTAGATATGAAACGACTTGCGCAAGATAGAACAGGTTGGAGAACTGCATCAAACCAGTCGAGAGACTGATGACAAAAAAAAAATTTCGAAAAAGGTTTTCTGGCTTTACTCTTATTTCATTAGTTCCTGTATTTTAAGATGGATGAAATTTATTGTGGCTTTAATGAAAAGGTAGAGTGTTAAACATTTTTTGCACGTAATTTGCTAGTTCCTGACCGTAAATATGTATTCATTGTTATCACAGAGTCAGCCAATTATATGACTAAACCACGTAAGAACAGAAGAGGTAGAGGTATATATGACAGTAGTCGGAGTTATCTCATCTGAGATTCATGAATTTCATTTTACAATCAAACCCTGTTGATAATGAAATACCGGTGTCATTCGGAGAGTCGAAAGTACATGATTTTCCGAAGGACTCGCATCCTGATAAGTATAATTATAAACGCTGTAAGAAGACCATGTAAACCAACTCAACTCATCTCACTCAGAAAAGATTTTAGAGGTTCAAACCACCTTGTCCGCTGCTTACCTAAAAAACAACTTTCATTGCACAACAATTTCAACAGCCTGCATTTTAGTTTACTGACAAATTGGATTGAAAATAAGTAATGTTATTAATCTACCTTGCTTAAGAGAACTCATGAATTGTTCGGTTTCGGAACGTTAAAAAGTCGCATCTGATAATGCTTATAAAATTGTAATATTCGAACAAGCTGCCTACATAAACACTGATTACAGGCCTAAAATTCTATAAAATCACAGCTATCGGGATCGTAATTTTTCTCCTTATACTTTCGCTACGACAATTAAGCGAATACAGTCGCCGAATTATTTTTTATTTATCTCATCTGTACGAATCAGGTGTTAAAGGTTATAGTTTTACACTGCCTGTGTAGAAGATATAAATACTGCTTATAAATTTCCCGTTAACTAACAGATCCTAAATCAACGAAAAATAGACTTGAGAAGACGTTACTTGACAAATCATTTTTGACCTACGCTTTTATTGTGTTTAAGAGAAACAAAAATATACGTATCAAAATATAACTGGTATTCAACAAACGTTCTATTAGGGTTGCGTGAGTAAGTCGGGCCAATTTGATTGTGATGCGCATGTGACGTCAACGGCTCAGGTAATAATTGCCCAATCAGAGGCTCGTATTTTCGGCCAATAAGAAAGCCCAGTTTTAACCAATCACAAGTCTTCTTTTGCGTCATTTTGATTGGTTAATATTGTCCAATCAGAGAGTTTATATTACTGTACAACGTCACACCGATGTCAACCAATGACAAAGTGTCTTGAGCGTTACGTCATTCGTTTGGATATGCTGCTTTCTGATTGGTCCGTACTGATTCTAGGCGTCACGTCGAGTGTGATTGTAATATGAAGTCCACACCCAATGACAACTTCTAGTTAACGGTAGGGCAGAACATATGAAGGTACCTTTTAATGAGATTTATAGTTTCTTGGTAAATATCACTTACGAAATATGAAGTACCCCATTGTAGAGATCTTTCGAGTTCTTAAGGAAATTAAAAATTGGTTTCTGTTGCTGCTAAATGTTAACACGGTTTTTTAAAAAATCACGAGTGTTCATTCGATACCGACACAAAGAAAAAAAACAAAAGAAGGTTATCTATTTTTCCTAGTTGTTCGATTTTTGTAACCTAATTTTTGGCCAGTAATGTATCATATTTTTAAGGGAATGACTTTATACAACTGTAAATAAATATTACGATACGTAGAAGGCAGTTGAAAAATCTAATTCAAAATTTTTTGAGACGAAACAAAGTCAATATCCTACCGGGTAAGAAAATATACCTCATTAATCCGTTTTATAACAAGAAAACTATTTTGCTCTACCAACGAGCATTAGTCGAAAAATAATAATCAACGGTTTGACTAAATGATAATATAATGGCCAATGTGATTTCGAGAAATGTTTTCTGGCTTTACTCTGATTTCATTAGTTCCTGTATTTTAAGGTGGATGAAATTTTTTGTGGCCATAATGAAAAGGTAGAGTGTTAAAAATTTTTGGAACGTAATTTGCTAGTTTCTGCAGGAAATAAATGTATTCATTTTTATCACAGGGTCAGCCAATTATATGACTAAAGCACGTAAGAACAGAAGAGGTAGAGGTATAAATGACACTAGTCAGGGTAATATTATCTGAGATTCATGAATTTCATTTTACAATCAAACCGTTTTGATAATGAAATACAGGTGTCATTCGGAGAGTCGAAAGAACATGATTTTACGAAGGACCGGCATTCTTATAAGTATAATTATAAATGCTGTGAGAAGACCATGTAAACCAACTCAACTCATCTCACTCAGAAAAGAAAGCATTTGACAATCTGGACTGGAGTAAAATGTTTAAAACATTGAAAAGGCTAGGAATTAAATACAAAGAAAGGAAAGTTATCTACAGTCTGTATAAGAATCAAACGGCTGTTTTGAGAATCGAGGGGTACGAAAAAGAGGCTGCTGTAAGAAAAGGTGTACGACAAGGTTGTTCTTTGTCACCACTACTTTTTAACTTGTATATAGAAGAGACTATAAATGAAGTGAAGGAGAAATTTGACGTAGGAATAAAAATTCAAGGAGAAACAATAAAAATGTTGAGATTCGCCGATGATATAGTAGTATTAGCCGAGGCAAAGAATGAACTAGAGGATGCCTTAAATGGAATGGATGAGATCTTGAGGAAGGATTACTTCATGAAAATTAATAAGAACAAAACGAAAGTGTTGTGCAGCAGCAAGAGTGGTTTAGAAGAGATGGGAAATTTAAAAGTAGGCAACGAAAACATACAGGAAGTTGGGGAATTCTGCTATCTAGGGAGTAAAATAACAAAGGATGGTAGAAGCACGAGTGATATCAAGAGTAGAATTGCTCAAGCTAGAAAAGCCTTTGAAATGAAAAACAGCTTACTGACTACAAACATTGATTTACAGATTAGGAAAAATTTCTTAAAACATTATGTTTGGAGTGTAGCATTATACGGAAGTGAAACGTGGGTGATAGGGGCTGTAGAACGGAAGAGGATAGAAGCTTTTGAAATGTGGTGTTATAGGAAAATGTTAAAGATTAGGTGGGTGGACAAAATAAGTAATTTAGAGGTTCTTAGGCGAGTGGATGAAAAAAGAAGTATATGGAAGCATCTTACCAAAAGAAGGGATAGGCTAGTGGGGCATATCCTAAGACATCCAGGTATTGGGCTATCAATAATGGAGGGTAACATTGAGGGAGTACATTGTAGAGGGAGGCAAAGATTAGAATATATAAAGCAAATTACAAAAGATGTAGGGTGTTACAGGTATGTAGATATGAAACGACTTGCGCAAGATAGAACAGGTTGGAGAACTGCATCAAACCAGTCGAGAGACTGATGACAAAAAAAAAATTTCGAAAAAGGTTTTCTGGCTTTACTCTTATTTCATTAGTTCCTGTATTTTAAGATGGATGAAATTTATTGTGGCTTTAATGAAAAGGTAGAGTGTTAAACATTTTTTGCACGTAATTTGCTAGTTCCTGACCGTAAATATGTATTCATTGTTATCACAGAGTCAGCCAATTATATGACTAAACCACGTAAGAACAGAAGAGGTAGAGGTATATATGACAGTAGTCGGAGTTATCTCATCTGAGATTCATGAATTTCATTTTACAATCAAACCCTGTTGATAATGAAATACCGGTGTCATTCGGAGAGTCGAAAGTACATGATTTTCCGAAGGACTCGCATCCTGATAAGTATAATTATAAACGCTGTAAGAAGACCATGTAAACCAACTCAACTCATCTCACTCAGAAAAGATTTTAGAGGTTCAAACCACCTTGTCCGCTGCTTACCTAAAAAACAACTTTCATTGCACAACAATTTCAACAGCCTGCATTTTAGTTTACTGACAAATTGGATTGAAAATAAGTAATGTTATTAATCTACCTTGCTTAAGAGAACTCATGAATTGTTCGGTTTCGGAACGTTAAAAAGTCGCATCTGATAATGCTTATAAAATTGTAATATTCGAACAAGCTGCCTACATAAACACTGATTACAGGCCTAAAATTCTATAAAATCACAGCTATCGGGATCGTAATTTTTCTCCTTATACTTTCGCTACGACAATTAAGCGAATACAGTCGCCGAATTATTTTTTATTTATCTCATCTGTACGAATCAGGTGTTAAAGGTTATAGTTTTACACTGCCTGTGTAGAAGATATAAATACTGCTTATAAATTTCCCGTTAACTAACAGATCCTAAATCAACGAAAAATAGACTTGAGAAGACGTTACTTGACAAATCATTTTTGACCTACGCTTTTATTGTGTTTAAGAGAAACAAAAATATACGTATCAAAATATAACTGGTATTCAACAAACGTTCTATTAGGGTTGCGTGAGTAAGTCGGGCCAATTTGATTGTGATGCGCATGTGACGTCAACGGCTCAGGTAATAATTGCCCAATCAGAGGCTCGTATTTTCGGCCAATAAGAAAGCCCAGTTTTAACCAATCACAAGTCTTCTTTTGCGTCATTTTGATTGGTTAATATTGTCCAATCAGAGAGTTTATATTACTGTACAACGTCACACCGATGTCAACCAATGACAAAGTGTCTTGAGCGTTACGTCATTCGTTTGGATATGCTGCTTTCTGATTGGTCCGTACTGATTCTAGGCGTCACGTCGAGTGTGATTGTAATATGAAGTCCACACCCAATGACAACTTCTAGTTAACGGTAGGGCAGAACATATGAAGGTACCTTTTAATGAGATTTATAGTTTCTTGGTAAATATCACTTACGAAATATGAAGTACCCCATTGTAGAGATCTTTCGAGTTCTTAAGGAAATTAAAAATTGGTTTCTGTTGCTGCTAAATGTTAACACGGTTTTTTAAAAAATCACGAGTGTTCATTCGATACCGACACAAAGAAAAAAAACAAAAGAAGGTTATCTATTTTTCCTAGTTGTTCGATTTTTGTAACCTAATTTTTGGCCAGTAATGTATCATATTTTTAAGGGAATGACTTTATACAACTGTAAATAAATATTACGATACGTAGAAGGCAGTTGAAAAATCTAATTCAAAATTTTTTGAGACGAAACAAAGTCAATATCCTACCGGGTAAGAAAATATACCTCATTAATCCGTTTTATAACAAGAAAACTATTTTGCTCTACCAACGAGCATTAGTCGAAAAATAATAATCAACGGTTTGACTAAATGATAATATAATGGCCAATGTGATTTCGAGAAATGTTTTCTGGCTTTACTCTGATTTCATTAGTTCCTGTATTTTAAGGTGGATGAAATTTTTTGTGGCCATAATGAAAAGGTAGAGTGTTAAAAATTTTTGGAACGTAATTTGCTAGTTTCTGCAGGAAATAAATGTATTCATTTTTATCACAGGGTCAGCCAATTATATGACTAAAGCACGTAAGAACAGAAGAGGTAGAGGTATAAATGACACTAGTCAGGGTAATATTATCTGAGATTCATGAATTTCATTTTACAATCAAACCGTTTTGATAATGAAATACAGGTGTCATTCGGAGAGTCGAAAGAACATGATTTTACGAAGGACCGGCATTCTTATAAGTATAATTATAAATGCTGTGAGAAGACCATGTAAACCAACTCAACTCATCTCACTCAGAAAAGAAAGCATTTGACAATCTGGACTGGAGTAAAATGTTTAAAACATTGAAAAGGCTAGGAATTAAATACAAAGAAAGGAAAGTTATCTACAGTCTGTATAAGAATCAAACGGCTGTTTTGAGAATCGAGGGGTACGAAAAAGAGGCTGCTGTAAGAAAAGGTGTACGACAAGGTTGTTCTTTGTCACCACTACTTTTTAACTTGTATATAGAAGAGACTATAAATGAAGTGAAGGAGAAATTTGACGTAGGAATAAAAATTCAAGGAGAAACAATAAAAATGTTGAGATTCGCCGATGATATAGTAGTATTAGCCGAGGCAAAGAATGAACTAGAGGATGCCTTAAATGGAATGGATGAGATCTTGAGGAAGGATTACTTCATGAAAATTAATAAGAACAAAACGAAAGTGTTGTGCAGCAGCAAGAGTGGTTTAGAAGAGATGGGAAATTTAAAAGTAGGCAACGAAAACATACAGGAAGTTGGGGAATTCTGCTATCTAGGGAGTAAAATAACAAAGGATGGTAGAAGCACGAGTGATATCAAGAGTAGAATTGCTCAAGCTAGAAAAGCCTTTGAAATGAAAAACAGCTTACTGACTACAAACATTGATTTACAGATTAGGAAAAATTTCTTAAAACATTATGTTTGGAGTGTAGCATTATACGGAAGTGAAACGTGGGTGATAGGGGCTGTAGAACGGAAGAGGATAGAAGCTTTTGAAATGTGGTGTTATAGGAAAATGTTAAAGATTAGGTGGGTGGACAAAATAAGTAATTTAGAGGTTCTTAGGCGAGTGGATGAAAAAAGAAGTATATGGAAGCATCTTACCAAAAGAAGGGATAGGCTAGTGGGGCATATCCTAAGACATCCAGGTATTGGGCTATCAATAATGGAGGGTAACATTGAGGGAGTACATTGTAGAGGGAGGCAAAGATTAGAATATATAAAGCAAATTACAAAAGATGTAGGGTGTTACAGGTATGTAGATATGAAACGACTTGCGCAAGATAGAACAGGTTGGAGAACTGCATCAAACCAGTCGAGAGACTGATGACAAAAAAAAATTTCGAAAAAGGTTTTCTGGCTTTACTCTTATTTCATTAGTTCCTGTATTTTAAGATGGATGAAATTTATTGTGGCTTTAATGAAAAGGTAGAGTGTTAAACATTTTTTGCACGTAATTTGCTAGTTCCTGACCGTAAATATGTATTCATTGTTATCACAGAGTCAGCCAATTATATGACTAAACCACGTAAGAACAGAAGAGGTAGAGGTATATATGACAGTAGTCGGAGTTATCTCATCTGAGATTCATGAATTTCATTTTACAATCAAACCCTGTTGATAATGAAATACCGGTGTCATTCGGAGAGTCGAAAGTACATGATTTTCCGAAGGACTCGCATCCTGATAAGTATAATTATAAACGCTGTAAGAAGACCACGTAAACCAACTCAACTCATCTCACTCAGAAAAGATTTTAGAGGTTCAAACCACCTTGTCCGCTGCTTACCTAAAAAACAACTTTCATTGCACAACAATTTCAACAGCCTGCATTTTAGTTTACTGACAAATTGGATTGAAAATAAGTAATGTTATTAATCTACCTTGCTTAAGAGAACTCATGAATTGTTCGGTTTCGGAACGTTAAAAAGTCGCATCTGATAATGCTTATAAAATTGTAATATTCGAACAAGCTGCCTACATAAACACTGATTACAGGCCTAAAATTCTATAAAATCACAGCTATCGGGATCGTAATTTTTCTCCTTATACTTTCGCTACGACAATTAAGCGAATACAGTCGCCGAATTATTTTTTATTTATCTCATCTGTACGAATCAGGTGTTAAAGGTTATAGTTTTACACTGCCTGTGTAGAAGATATAAATACTGCTTATAAATTTCCCGTTAACTAACAGATCCTAAATCAACGAAAAATAGACTTGAGAAGACGTTACTTGACAAATCATTTTTGACCTACGCTTTTATTGTGTTTAAGAGAAACAAAAATATACGTATCAAAATATAACTGGTATTCAACAAACGTTCTATTAGGGTTGCGTGAGTAAGTCGGGCCAATTTGATTGTGATGCGCATGTGACGTCAACGGCTCAGGTAATAATTGCCCAATCAGAGGCTCGTATTTTCGGCCAATAAGAAAGCCCAGTTTTAACCAATCACAAGTCTTCTTTTGCGTCATTTTGATTGGTTAATATTGTCCAATCAGAGAGTTTATATTACTGTACAACGTCACACCGATGTCAACCAATGACAAAGTGTCTTGAGCGTTACGTCATTCGTTTGGATATGCTGCTTTCTGATTGGTCCGTACTGATTCTAGGCGTCACGTCGAGTGTGATTGTAATATGAAGTCCACACCCAATGACAACTTCTAGTTAACGGTAGGGCAGAACATATGAAGGTACCTTTTAATGAGATTTATAGTTTCTTGGTAAATATCACTTACGAAATATGAAGTACCCCATTGTAGAGATCTTTCGAGTTCTTAAGGAAATTAAAAATTGGTTTCTGTTGCTGCTAAATGTTAACACGGTTTTTTAAAAAATCACGAGTGTTCATTCGATACCGACACAAAGAAAAAAAACAAAAGAAGGTTATCTATTTTTCCTAGTTGTTCGATTTTTGTAACCTAATTTTTGGCCAGTAATGTATCATATTTTTAAGGGAATGACTTTATACAACTGTAAATAAATATTACGATACGTAGAAGGCAGTTGAAAAATCTAATTCAAAATTTTTTGAGACGAAACAAAGTCAATATCCTACCGGGTAAGAAAATATACCTCATTAATCCGTTTTATAACAAGAAAACTATTTTGCTCTACCAACGAGCATTAGTCGAAAAATAATAATCAACGGTTTGACTAAATGATAATATAATGGCCAATGTGATTTCGAGAAATGTTTTCTGGCTTTACTCTGATTTCATTAGTTCCTGTATTTTAAGGTGGATGAAATTTTTTGTGGCCATAATGAAAAGGTAGAGTGTTAAAAATTTTTGGAACGTAATTTGCTAGTTTCTGCAGGAAATAAATGTATTCATTTTTATCACAGGGTCAGCCAATTATATGACTAAAGCACGTAAGAACAGAAGAGGTAGAGGTATAAATGACACTAGTCAGGGTAATATTATCTGAGATTCATGAATTTCATTTTACAATCAAACCGTTTTGATAATGAAATACAGGTGTCATTCGGAGAGTCGAAAGAACATGATTTTACGAAGGACCGGCATTCTTATAAGTATAATTATAAATGCTGTGAGAAGACCATGTAAACCAACTCAACTCATCTCACTCAGAAAAGAAAGCATTTGACAATCTGGACTGGAGTAAAATGTTTAAAACATTGAAAAGGCTAGGAATTAAATACAAAGAAAGGAAAGTTATCTACAGTCTGTATAAGAATCAAACGGCTGTTTTGAGAATCGAGGGGTACGAAAAAGAGGCTGCTGTAAGAAAAGGTGTACGACAAGGTTGTTCTTTGTCACCACTACTTTTTAACTTGTATATAGAAGAGACTATAAATGAAGTGAAGGAGAAATTTGACGTAGGAATAAAAATTCAAGGAGAAACAATAAAAATGTTGAGATTCGCCGATGATATAGTAGTATTAGCCGAGGCAAAGAATGAACTAGAGGATGCCTTAAATGGAATGGATGAGATCTTGAGGAAGGATTACTTCATGAAAATTAATAAGAACAAAACGAAAGTGTTGTGCAGCAGCAAGAGTGGTTTAGAAGAGATGGGAAATTTAAAAGTAGGCAACGAAAACATACAGGAAGTTGGGGAATTCTGCTATCTAGGGAGTAAAATAACAAAGGATGGTAGAAGCACGAGTGATATCAAGAGTAGAATTGCTCAAGCTAGAAAAGCCTTTGAAATGAAAAACAGCTTACTGACTACAAACATTGATTTACAGATTAGGAAAAATTTCTTAAAACATTATGTTTGGAGTGTAGCATTATACGGAAGTGAAACGTGGGTGATAGGGGCTGTAGAACGGAAGAGGATAGAAGCTTTTGAAATGTGGTGTTATAGGAAAATGTTAAAGATTAGGTGGGTGGACAAAATAAGTAATTTAGAGGTTCTTAGGCGAGTGGATGAAAAAAGAAGTATATGGAAGCATCTTACCAAAAGAAGGGATAGGCTAGTGGGGCATATCCTAAGACATCCAGGTATTGGGCTATCAATAATGGAGGGTAACATTGAGGGAGTACATTGTAGAGGGAGGCAAAGATTAGAATATATAAAGCAAATTACAAAAGATGTAGGGTGTTACAGGTATGTAGATATGAAACGACTTGCGCAAGATAGAACAGGTTGGAGAACTGCATCAAACCAGTCGAGAGACTGATGACAAAAAAAAAATTTCGAAAAAGGTTTTCTGGCTTTACTCTTATTTCATTAGTTCCTGTATTTTAAGATGGATGAAATTTATTGTGGCTTTAATGAAAAGGTAGAGTGTTAAACATTTTTTGCACGTAATTTGCTAGTTCCTGACCGTAAATATGTATTCATTGTTATCACAGAGTCAGCCAATTATATGACTAAACCACGTAAGAACAGAAGAGGTAGAGGTATATATGACAGTAGTCGGAGTTATCTCATCTGAGATTCATGAATTTCATTTTACAATCAAACCCTGTTGATAATGAAATACCGGTGTCATTCGGAGAGTCGAAAGTACATGATTTTCCGAAGGACTCGCATCCTGATAAGTATAATTATAAACGCTGTAAGAAGACCATGTAAACCAACTCAACTCATCTCACTCAGAAAAGATTTTAGAGGTTCAAACCACCTTGTCCGCTGCTTACCTAAAAAACAACTTTCATTGCACAACAATTTCAACAGCCTGCATTTTAGTTTACTGACAAATTGGATTGAAAATAAGTAATGTTATTAATCTACCTTGCTTAAGAGAACTCATGAATTGTTCGGTTTCGGAACGTTAAAAAGTCGCATCTGATAATGCTTATAAAATTGTAATATTCGAACAAGCTGCCTACATAAACACTGATTACAGGCCTAAAATTCTATAAAATCACAGCTATCGGGATCGTAATTTTTCTCCTTATACTTTCGCTACGACAATTAAGCGAATACAGTCGCCGAATTATTTTTTATTTATCTCATCTGTACGAATCAGGTGTTAAAGGTTATAGTTTTACACTGCCTGTGTAGAAGATATAAATACTGCTTATAAATTTCCCGTTAACTAACAGATCCTAAATCAACGAAAAATAGACTTGAGAAGACGTTACTTGACAAATCATTTTTGACCTACGCTTTTATTGTGTTTAAGAGAAACAAAAATATACGTATCAAAATATAACTGGTATTCAACAAACGTTCTATTAGGGTTGCGTGAGTAAGTCGGGCCAATTTGATTGTGATGCGCATGTGACGTCAACGGCTCAGGTAATAATTGCCCAATCAGAGGCTCGTATTTTCGGCCAATAAGAAAGCCCAGTTTTAACCAATCACAAGTCTTCTTTTGCGTCATTTTGATTGGTTAATATTGTCCAATCAGAGAGTTTATATTACTGTACAACGTCACACCGATGTCAACCAATGACAAAGTGTCTTGAGCGTTACGTCATTCGTTTGGATATGCTGCTTTCTGATTGGTCCGTACTGATTCTAGGCGTCACGTCGAGTGTGATTGTAATATGAAGTCCACACCCAATGACAACTTCTAGTTAACGGTAGGGCAGAACATATGAAGGTACCTTTTAATGAGATTTATAGTTTCTTGGTAAATATCACTTACGAAATATGAAGTACCCCATTGTAGAGATCTTTCGAGTTCTTAAGGAAATTAAAAATTGGTTTCTGTTGCTGCTAAATGTTAACACGGTTTTTTAAAAAATCACGAGTGTTCATTCGATACCGACACAAAGAAAAAAAACAAAAGAAGGTTATCTATTTTTCCTAGTTGTTCGATTTTTGTAACCTAATTTTTGGCCAGTAATGTATCATATTTTTAAGGGAATGACTTTATACAACTGTAAATAAATATTACGATACGTAGAAGGCAGTTGAAAAATCTAGTTCAAAATTTTTTGAGACGAAACAAAGTCAATATCCTACCGGGTAAGAAAATATACCTCATTAATCCGTTTTATAACAAGAAAACTATTTTGCTCTACCAACGAGCATTAGTCGAAAAATAATAATCAACGGTTTGACTAAATGATAATATAATGGCCAATGTGATTTCGAGAAATGTTTTCTGGCTTTACTCTGATTTCATTAGTTCCTGTATTTTAAGGTGGATGAAATTTTTTGTGGCCATAATGAAAAGGTAGAGTGTTAAAAATTTTTGGAACGTAATTTGCTAGTTTCTGCAGGAAATAAATGTATTCATTTTTATCACAGGGTCAGCCAATTATATGACTAAAGCACGTAAGAACAGAAGAGGTAGAGGTATAAATGACACTAGTCAGGGTAATATTATCTGAGATTCATGAATTTCATTTTACAATCAAACCGTTTTGATAATGAAATACAGGTGTCATTCGGAGAGTCGAAAGAACATGATTTTACGAAGGACCGGCATTCTTATAAGTATAATTATAAATGCTGTGAGAAGACCATGTAAACCAACTCAACTCATCTCACTCAGAAAAGAAAGCATTTGACAATCTGGACTGGAGTAAAATGTTTAAAACATTGAAAAGGCTAGGAATTAAATACAAAGAAAGGAAAGTTATCTACAGTCTGTATAAGAATCAAACGGCTGTTTTGAGAATCGAGGGGTACGAAAAAAAGGCTGCTGTAAGAAAAGGTGTACGACAAGGTTGTTCTTTGTCACCACTACTTTTTAACTTGTATATAGAAGAGACTATAAATGAAGTGAAGGAGAAATTTGACGTAGGAATAAAAATTCAAGGAGAAACAATAAAAATGTTGAGATTCGCCGATGATATAGTAGTATTAGCCGAGGCAAAGAATGAACTAGAGGATGCCTTAAATGGAATGGATGAGATCTTGAGGAAGGATTACTTCATGAAAATTAATAAGAACAAAACGAAAGTGTTGTGCAGCAGCAAGAGTGGTTTAGAAGAGATGGGAAATTTAAAAGTAGGCAACGAAAACATACAGGAAGTTGGGGAATTCTGCTATCTAGGGAGTAAAATAACAAAGGATGGTAGAAGCACGAGTGATATCAAGAGTAGAATTGCTCAAGCTAGAAAAGCCTTTGAAATGAAAAACAGCTTACTGACTACAAACATTGATTTACAGATTAGGAAAAATTTCTTAAAACATTATGTTTGGAGTGTAGCATTATACGGAAGTGAAACGTGGGTGATAGGGGCTGTAGAACGGAAGAGGATAGAAGCTTTTGAAATGTGGTGTTATAGGAGAATGTTAAAGATTAGGTGGGTGGACAAAATAAGTAATTTAGAGGTTCTTAGGCGAGTGGATGAAAAAAGAAGTATATGGAAGCATCTTACCAAAAGAAGGGATAGGCTAGTGGGGCATATCCTAAGACATCCAGGTATTGGGCTATCAATAATGGAGGGTAACATTGAGGGAGTACATTGTAGAGGGAGGCAAAGATTAGAATATATAAAGCAAATTACAAAAGATGTAGGGTGTTACAGGTATGTAGATATGAAACGACTTGCGCAAGATAGAACAGGTTGGAGAACTGCATCAAACCAGTCGAGAGACTGATGACAAAAAAAAAATTTCGAAAAAGGTTTTCTGGCTTTACTCTTATTTCATTAGTTCCTGTATTTTAAGATGGATGAAATTTATTGTGGCTTTAATGAAAAGGTAGAGTGTTAAACATTTTTTGCACGTAATTTGCTAGTTCCTGACCGTAAATATGTATTCATTGTTATCACAGAGTCAGCCAATTATATGACTAAACCACGTAAGAACAGAAGAGGTAGAGGTATATATGACAGTAGTCGGAGTTATCTCATCTGAGATTCATGAATTTCATTTTACAATCAAACCCTGTTGATAATGAAATACCGGTGTCATTCGGAGAGTCGAAAGTACATGATTTTCCGAAGGACTCGCATCCTGATAAGTATAATTATAAACGCTGTAAGAAGACCATGTAAACCAACTCAACTCATCTCACTCAGAAAAGATTTTAGAGGTTCAAACCACCTTGTCCGCTGCTTACCTAAAAAACAACTTTCATTGCACAACAATTTCAACAGCCTGCATTTTAGTTTACTGACAAATTGGATTGAAAATAAGTAATGTTATTAATCTACCTTGCTTAAGAGAACTCATGAATTGTTCGGTTTCGGAACGTTAAAAAGTCGCATCTGATAATGCTTATAAAATTGTAATATTCGAACAAGCTGCCTACATAAACACTGATTACAGGCCTAAAATTCTATAAAATCACAGCTATCGGGATCGTAATTTTTCTCCTTATACTTTCGCTACGACAATTAAGCGAATACAGTCGCCGAATTATTTTTTATTTATCTCATCTGTACGAATCAGGTGTTAAAGGTTATAGTTTTACACTGCCTGTGTAGAAGATATAAATACTGCTTATAAATTTCCCGTTAACTAACAGATCCTAAATCAACGAAAAATAGACTTGAGAAGACGTTACTTGACAAATCATTTTTGACCTACGCTTTTATTGTGTTTAAGAGAAACAAAAATATACGTATCAAAATATAACTGGTATTCAACAAACGTTCTATTAGGGTTGCGTGAGTAAGTCGGGCCAATTTGATTGTGATGCGCATGTGACGTCAACGGCTCAGGTAATAATTGCCCAATCAGAGGCTCGTATTTTCGGCCAATAAGAAAGCCCAGTTTTAACCAATCACAAGTCTTCTTTTGCGTCATTTTGATTGGTTAATATTGTCCAATCAGAGAGTTTATATTACTGTACAACGTCACACCGATGTCAACCAATGACAAAGTGTCTTGAGCGTTACGTCATTCGTTTGGATATGCTGCTTTCTGATTGGTCCGTACTGATTCTAGGCGTCACGTCGAGTGTGATTGTAATATGAAGTCCACACCCAATGACAACTTCTAGTTAACGGTAGGGCAGAACATATGAAGGTACCTTTTAATGAGATTTATAGTTTCTTGGTAAATATCACTTACGAAATATGAAGTACCCCATTGTAGAGATCTTTCGAGTTCTTAAGGAAATTAAAAATTGGTTTCTGTTGCTGCTAAATGTTAACACGGTTTTTTAAAAAATCACGAGTGTTCATTCGATACCGACACAAAGAAAAAAAACAAAAGAAGGTTATCTATTTTTCCTAGTTGTTCGATTTTTGTAACCTAATTTTTGGCCAGTAATGTATCATATTTTTAAGGGAATGACTTTATACAACTGTAAATAAATATTACGATACGTAGAAGGCAGTTGAAAAATCTAGTTCAAAATTTTTTGAGACGAAACAAAGTCAATATCCTACCGGGTAAGAAAATATACCTCATTAATCCGTTTTATAACAAGAAAACTATTTTGCTCTACCAACGAGCATTAGTCGAAAAATAATAATCAACGGTTTGACTAAATGATAATATAATGGCCAATGTGATTTCGAGAAATGTTTTCTGGCTTTACTCTGATTTCATTAGTTCCTGTATTTTAAGGTGGATGAAATTTTTTGTGGCCATAATGAAAAGGTAGAGTGTTAAAAATTTTTGGAACGTAATTTGCTAGTTTCTGCAGGAAATAAATGTATTCATTTTTATCACAGGGTCAGCCAATTATATGACTAAAGCACGTAAGAACAGAAGAGGTAGAGGTATAAATGACACTAGTCAGGGTAATATTATCTGAGATTCATGAATTTCATTTTACAATCAAACCGTTTTGATAATGAAATACAGGTGTCATTCGGAGAGTCGAAAGAACATGATTTTACGAAGGACCGGCATTCTTATAAGTATAATTATAAATGCTGTGAGAAGACCATGTAAACCAACTCAACTCATCTCACTCAGAAAAGAAAGCATTTGACAATCTGGACTGGAGTAAAATGTTTAAAACATTGAAAAGGCTAGGAATTAAATACAAAGAAAGGAAAGTTATCTACAGTCTGTATAAGAATCAAACGGCTGTTTTGAGAATCGAGGGGTACGAAAAAGAGGCTGCTGTAAGAAAAGGTGTACGACAAGGTTGTTCTTTGTCACCACTACTTTTTAACTTGTATATAGAAGAGACTATAAATGAAGTGAAGGAGAAATTTGACGTAGGAATAAAAATTCAAGGAGAAACAATAAAAATGTTGAGATTCGCCGATGATATAGTAGTATTAGCCGAGGCAAAGAATGAACTAGAGGATGCCTTAAATGGAATGGATGAGATCTTGAGGAAGGATTACTTCATGAAAATTAATAAGAACAAAACGAAAGTGTTGTGCAGCAGCAAGAGTGGTTTAGAAGAGATGGGAAATTTAAAAGTAGGCAACGAAAACATACAGGAAGTTGGGGAATTCTGCTATCTAGGGAGTAAAATAACAAAGGATGGTAGAAGCACGAGTGATATCAAGAGTAGAATTGCTCAAGCTAGAAAAGCCTTTGAAATGAAAAACAGCTTACTGACTACAAACATTGATTTACAGATTAGGAAAAATTTCTTAAAACATTATGTTTGGAGTGTAGCATTATACGGAAGTGAAACGTGGGTGATAGGGGCTGTAGAACGGAAGAGGATAGAAGCTTTTGAAATGTGGTGTTATAGGAAAATGTTAAAGATTAGGTGGGTGGACAAAATAAGTAATTTAGAGGTTCTTAGGCGAGTGGATGAAAAAAGAAGTATATGGAAGCATCTTACCAAAAGAAGGGATAGGCTAGTGGGGCATATCCTAAGACATCCAGGTATTGGGCTATCAATAATGGAGGGTAACATTGAGGGAGTACATTGTAGAGGGAGGCAAAGATTAGAATATATAAAGCAAATTACAAAAGATGTAGGGTGTTACAGGTATGTAGATATGAAACGACTTGCGCAAGATAGAACAGGTTGGAGAACTGCATCAAACCAGTCGAGAGACTGATGACAAAAAAAAAATTTCGAAAAAGGTTTTCTGGCTTTACTCTTATTTCATTAGTTCCTGTATTTTAAGATGGATGAAATTTATTGTGGCTTTAATGAAAAGGTAGAGTGTTAAACATTTTTTGCACGTAATTTGCTAGTTCCTGACCGTAAATATGTATTCATTGTTATCACAGAGTCAGCCAATTATATGACTAAACCACGTAAGAACAGAAGAGGTAGAGGTATATATGACAGTAGTCGGAGTTATCTCATCTGAGATTCATGAATTTCATTTTACAATCAAACCCTGTTGATAATGAAATACCGGTGTCATTCGGAGAGTCGAAAGTACATGATTTTCCGAAGGACTCGCATCCTGATAAGTATAATTATAAACGCTGTAAGAAGACCATGTAAACCAACTCAACTCATCTCACTCAGAAAAGATTTTAGAGGTTCAAACCACCTTGTCCGCTGCTTACCTAAAAAACAACTTTCATTGCACAACAATTTCAACAGCCTGCATTTTAGTTTACTGACAAATTGGATTGAAAATAAGTAATGTTATTAATCTACCTTGCTTAAGAGAACTCATGAATTGTTCGGTTTCGGAACGTTAAAAAGTCGCATCTGATAATGCTTATAAAATTGTAATATTCGAACAAGCTGCCTACATAAACACTGATTACAGGCCTAAAATTCTATAAAATCACAGCTATCGGGATCGTAATTTTTCTCCTTATACTTTCGCTACGACAATTAAGCGAATACAGTCGCCGAATTATTTTTTATTTATCTCATCTGTACGAATCAGGTGTTAAAGGTTATAGTTTTACACTGCCTGTGTAGAAGATATAAATACTGCTTATAAATTTCCCGTTAACTAACAGATCCTAAATCAACGAAAAATAGACTTGAGAAGACGTTACTTGACAAATCATTTTTGACCTACGCTTTTATTGTGTTTAAGAGAAACAAAAATATACGTATCAAAATATAACTGGTATTCAACAAACGTTCTATTAGGGTTGCGTGAGTAAGTCGGGCCAATTTGATTGTGATGCGCATGTGACGTCAACGGCTCAGGTAATAATTGCCCAATCAGAGGCTCGTATTTTCGGCCAATAAGAAAGCCCAGTTTTAACCAATCACAAGTCTTCTTTTGCGTCATTTTGATTGGTTAATATTGTCCAATCAGAGAGTTTATATTACTGTACAACGTCACACCGATGTCAACCAATGACAAAGTGTCTTGAGCGTTACGTCATTCGTTTGGATATGCTGCTTTCTGATTGGTCCGTACTGATTCTAGGCGTCACGTCGAGTGTGATTGTAATATGAAGTCCACACCCAATGACAACTTCTAGTTAACGGTAGGGCAGAACATATGAAGGTACCTTTTAATGAGATTTATAGTTTCTTGGTAAATATCACTTACGAAATATGAAGTACCCCATTGTAGAGATCTTTCGAGTTCTTAAGGAAATTAAAAATTGGTTTCTGTTGCTGCTAAATGTTAACACGGTTTTTTAAAAAATCACGAGTGTTCATTCGATACCGACACAAAGAAAAAAAACAAAAGAAGGTTATCTATTTTTCCTAGTTGTTCGATTTTTGTAACCTAATTTTTGGCCAGTAATGTATCATATTTTTAAGGGAATGACTTTATACAACTGTAAATAAATATTACGATACGTAGAAGGCAGTTGAAAAATCTAGTTCAAAATTTTTTGAGACGAAACAAAGTCAATATCCTACCGGGTAAGAAAATATACCTCATTAATCCGTTTTATAACAAGAAAACTATTTTGCTCTACCAACGAGCATTAGTCGAAAAATAATAATCAACGGTTTGACTAAATGATAATATAATGGCCAATGTGATTTCGAGAAATGTTTTCTGGCTTTACTCTGATTTCATTAGTTCCTGTATTTTAAGGTGGATGAAATTTTTTGTGGCCATAATGAAAAGGTAGAGTGTTAAAAATTTTTGGAACGTAATTTGCTAGTTTCTGCAGGAAATAAATGTATTCATTTTTATCACAGGGTCAGCCAATTATATGACTAAAGCACGTAAGAACAGAAGAGGTAGAGGTATAAATGACACTAGTCAGGGTAATATTATCTGAGATTCATGAATTTCATTTTACAATCAAACCGTTTTGATAATGAAATACAGGTGTCATTCGGAGAGTCGAAAGAACATGATTTTACGAAGGACCGGCATTCTTATAAGTATAATTATAAATGCTGTGAGAAGACCATGTAAACCAACTCAACTCATCTCACTCAGAAAAGAAAGCATTTGACAATCTGGACTGGAGTAAAATGTTTAAAACATTGAAAAGGCTAGGAATTAAATACAAAGAAAGGAAAGTTATCTACAGTCTGTATAAGAATCAAACGGCTGTTTTGAGAATCGAGGGGTACGAAAAAGAGGCTGCTGTAAGAAAAGGTGTACGACAAGGTTGTTCTTTGTCACCACTACTTTTTAACTTGTATATAGAAGAGACTATAAATGAAGTGAAGGAGAAATTTGACGTAGGAATAAAAATTCAAGGAGAAACAATAAAAATGTTGAGATTCGCCGATGATATAGTAGTATTAGCCGAGGCAAAGAATGAACTAGAGGATGCCTTAAATGGAATGGATGAGATCTTGAGGAAGGATTACTTCATGAAAATTAATAAGAACAAAACGAAAGTGTTGTGCAGCAGCAAGAGTGGTTTAGAAGAGATGGGAAATTTAAAAGTAGGCAACGAAAACATACAGGAAGTTGGGGAATTCTGCTATCTAGGGAGTAAAATAACAAAGGATGGTAGAAGCACGAGTGATATCAAGAGTAGAATTGCTCAAGCTAGAAAAGCCTTTGAAATGAAAAACAGCTTACTGACTACAAACATTGATTTACAGATTAGGAAAAATTTCTTAAAACATTATGTTTGGAGTGTAGCATTATACGGAAGTGAAACGTGGGTGATAGGGGCTGTAGAACGGAAGAGGATAGAAGCTTTTGAAATGTGGTGTTATAGGAAAATGTTAAAGATTAGGTGGGTGGACAAAATAAGTAATTTAGAGGTTCTTAGGCGAGTGGATGAAAAAAGAAGTATATGGAAGCATCTTACCAAAAGAAGGGATAGGCTAGTGGGGCATATCCTAAGACATCCAGGTATTGGGCTATCAATAATGGAGGGTAACATTGAGGGAGTACATTGTAGAGGGAGGCAAAGATTAGAATATATAAAGCAAATTACAAAAGATGTAGGGTGTTACAGGTATGTAGATATGAAACGACTTGCGCAAGATAGAACAGGTTGGAGAACTGCATCAAACCAGTCGAGAGACTGATGACAAAAAAAAAATTTCGAAAAAGGTTTTCTGGCTTTACTCTTATTTCATTAGTTCCTGTATTTTAAGATGGATGAAATTTATTGTGGCTTTAATGAAAAGGTAGAGTGTTAAACATTTTTTGCACGTAATTTGCTAGTTCCTGACCGTAAATATGTATTCATTGTTATCACAGAGTCAGCCAATTATATGACTAAACCACGTAAGAACAGAAGAGGTAGAGGTATATATGACAGTAGTCGGAGTTATCTCATCTGAGATTCATGAATTTCATTTTACAATCAAACCCTGTTGATAATGAAATACCGGTGTCATTCGGAGAGTCGAAAGTACATGATTTTCCGAAGGACTCGCATCCTGATAAGTATAATTATAAACGCTGTAAGAAGACCATGTAAACCAACTCAACTCATCTCACTCAGAAAAGATTTTAGAGGTTCAAACCACCTTGTCCGCTGCTTACCTAAAAAACAACTTTCATTGCACAACAATTTCAACAGCCTGCATTTTAGTTTACTGACAAATTGGATTGAAAATAAGTAATGTTACTAATCTACCTTGCTTAAGAGAACTCATGAATTGTTCGGTTTCGGAACGTTAAAAAGTCGCATCTGATAATGCTTATAAAATTGTAATATTCGAACAAGCTGCCTACATAAACACTGATTACAGGCCTAAAATTCTATAAAATCACAGCTATCGGGATCGTAATTTTTCTCCTTATACTTTCGCTACGACAATTAAGCGAATACAGTCGCCGAATTATTTTTTATTTATCTCATCTGTACGAATCAGGTGTTAAAGGTTATAGTTTTACACTGCCTGTGTAGAAGATATAAATACTGCTTATAAATTTCCCGTTAACTAACAGATCCTAAATCAACGAAAAATAGACTTGAGAAGACGTTACTTGACAAATCATTTTTGACCTACGCTTTTATTGTGTTTAAGAGAAACAAAAATATACGTATCAAAATATAACTGGTATTCAACAAACGTTCTATTAGGGTTGCGTGAGTAAGTCGGGCCAATTTGATTGTGATGCGCATGTGACGTCAACGGCTCAGGTAATAATTGCCCAATCAGAGGCTCGTATTTTCGGCCAATAAGAAAGCCCAGTTTTAACCAATCACAAGTCTTCTTTTGCGTCATTTTGATTGGTTAATATTGTCCAATCAGAGAGTTTATATTACTGTACAACGTCACACCGATGTCAACCAATGACAAAGTGTCTTGAGCGTTACGTCATTCGTTTGGATATGCTGCTTTCTGATTGGTCCGTACTGATTCTAGGCGTCACGTCGAGTGTGATTGTAATATGAAGTCCACACCCAATGACAACTTCTAGTTAACGGTAGGGCAGAACATATGAAGGTACCTTTTAATGAGATTTATAGTTTCTTGGTAAATATCACTTACGAAATATGAAGTACCCCATTGTAGAGATCTTTCGAGTTCTTAAGGAAATTAAAAATTGGTTTCTGTTGCTGCTAAATGTTAACACGGTTTTTTAAAAAATCACGAGTGTTCATTCGATACCGACACAAAGAAAAAAAACAAAAGAAGGTTATCTATTTTTCCTAGTTGTTCGATTTTTGTAACCTAATTTTTGGCCAGTAATGTATCATATTTTTAAGGGAATGACTTTATACAACTGTAAATAAATATTACGATACGTAGAAGGCAGTTGAAAAATCTAATTCAAAATTTTTTGAGACGAAACAAAGTCAATATCCTACCGGGTAAGAAAATATACCTCATTAATCCGTTTTATAACAAGAAAACTATTTTGCTCTACCAACGAGCATTAGTCGAAAAATAATAATCAACGGTTTGACTAAATGATAATATAATGGCCAATGTGATTTCGAGAAATGTTTTCTGGCTTTACTCTGATTTCATTAGTTCCTGTATTTTAAGGTGGATGAAATTTTTTGTGGCCATAATGAAAAGGTAGAGTGTTAAAAATTTTTGGAACGTAATTTGCTAGTTTCTGCAGGAAATAAATGTATTCATTTTTATCACAGGGTCAGCCAATTATATGACTAAAGCACGTAAGAACAGAAGAGGTAGAGGTATAAATGACACTAGTCAGGGTAATATTATCTGAGATTCATGAATTTCATTTTACAATCAAACCGTTTTGATAATGAAATACAGGTGTCATTCGGAGAGTCGAAAGAACATGATTTTACGAAGGACCGGCATTCTTATAAGTATAATTATAAATGCTGTGAGAAGACCATGTAAACCAACTCAACTCATCTCACTCAGAAAAGAAAGCATTTGACAATCTGGACTGGAGTAAAATGTTTAAAACATTGAAAAGGCTAGGAATTAAATACAAAGAAAGGAAAGTTATCTACAGTCTGTATAAGAATCAAACGGCTGTTTTGAGAATCGAGGGGTACGAAAAAGAGGCTGCTGTAAGAAAAGGTGTACGACAAGGTTGTTCTTTGTCACCACTACTTTTTAACTTGTATATAGAAGAGACTATAAATGAAGTGAAGGAGAAATTTGACGTAGGAATAAAAATTCAAGGAGAAACAATAAAAATGTTGAGATTCGCCGATGATATAGTAGTATTAGCCGAGGCAAAGAATGAACTAGAGGATGCCTTAAATGGAATGGATGAGATCTTGAGGAAGGATTACTTCATGAAAATTAATAAGAACAAAACGAAAGTGTTGTGCAGCAGCAAGAGTGGTTTAGAAGAGATGGGAAATTTAAAAGTAGGCAACGAAAACATACAGGAAGTTGGGGAATTCTGCTATCTAGGGAGTAAAATAACAAAGGATGGTAGAAGCACGAGTGATATCAAGAGTAGAATTGCTCAAGCTAGAAAAGCCTTTGAAATGAAAAACAGCTTACTGACTACAAACATTGATTTACAGATTAGGAAAAATTTCTTAAAACATTATGTTTGGAGTGTAGCATTATACGGAAGTGAAACGTGGGTGATAGGGGCTGTAGAACGGAAGAGGATAGAAGCTTTTGAAATGTGGTGTTATAGGAAAATGTTAAAGATTAGGTGGGTGGACAAAATAAGTAATTTAGAGGTTCTTAGGCGAGTGGATGAAAAAAGAAGTATATGGAAGCATCTTACCAAAAGAAGGGATAGGCTAGTGGGGCATATCCTAAGACATCCAGGTATTGGGCTATCAATAATGGAGGGTAACATTGAGGGAGTACATTGTAGAGGGAGGCAAAGATTAGAATATATAAAGCAAATTACAAAAGATGTAGGGTGTTACAGGTATGTAGATATGAAACGACTTGCGCAAGATAGAACAGGTTGGAGAACTGCATCAAACCAGTCGAGAGACTGATGACAAAAAAAAAATTTCGAAAAAGGTTTTCTGGCTTTACTCTTATTTCATTAGTTCCTGTATTTTAAGATGGATGAAATTTATTGTGGCTTTAATGAAAAGGTAGAGTGTTAAACATTTTTTGCACGTAATTTGCTAGTTCCTGACCGTAAATATGTATTCATTGTTATCACAGAGTCAGCCAATTATATGACTAAACCACGTAAGAACAGAAGAGGTAGAGGTATATATGACAGTAGTCGGAGTTATCTCATCTGAGATTCATGAATTTCATTTTACAATCAAACCCTGTTGATAATGAAATACCGGTGTCATTCGGAGAGTCGAAAGTACATGATTTTCCGAAGGACTCGCATCCTGATAAGTATAATTATAAACGCTGTAAGAAGACCATGTAAACCAACTCAACTCATCTCACTCAGAAAAGATTTTAGAGGTTCAAACCACCTTGTCCGCTGCTTACCTAAAAAACAACTTTCATTGCACAACAATTTCAACAGCCTGCATTTTAGTTTACTGACAAATTGGATTGAAAATAAGTAATGTTATTAATCTACCTTGCTTAAGAGAACTCATGAATTGTTCGGTTTCGGAACGTTAAAAAGTCGCATCTGATAATGCTTATAAAATTGTAATATTCGAACAAGCTGCCTACATAAACACTGATTACAGGCCTAAAATTCTATAAAATCACAGCTATCGGGATCGTAATTTTTCTCCTTATACTTTCGCTACGACAATTAAGCGAATACAGTCGCCGAATTATTTTTTATTTATCTCATCTGTACGAATCAGGTGTTAAAGGTTATAGTTTTACACTGCCTGTGTAGAAGATATAAATACTGCTTATAAATTTCCCGTTAACTAACAGATCCTAAATCAACGAAAAATAGACTTGAGAAGACGTTACTTGACAAATCATTTTTGACCTACGCTTTTATTGTGTTTAAGAGAAACAAAAATATACGTATCAAAATATAACTGGTATTCAACAAACGTTCTATTAGGGTTGCGTGAGTAAGTCGGGCCAATTTGATTGTGATGCGCATGTGACGTCAACGGCTCAGGTAATAATTGCCCAATCAGAGGCTCGTATTTTCGGCCAATAAGAAAGCCCAGTTTTAACCAATCACAAGTCTTCTTTTGCGTCATTTTGATTGGTTAATATTGTCCAATCAGAGAGTTTATATTACTGTACAACGTCACACCGATGTCAACCAATGACAAAGTGTCTTGAGCGTTACGTCATTCGTTTGGATATGCTGCTTTCTGATTGGTCCGTACTGATTCTAGGCGTCACGTCGAGTGTGATTGTAATATGAAGTCCACACCCAATGACAACTTCTAGTTAACGGTAGGGCAGAACATATGAAGGTACCTTTTAATGAGATTTATAGTTTCTTGGTAAATATCACTTACGAAATATGAAGTACCCCATTGTAGAGATCTTTCGAGTTCTTAAGGAAATTAAAAATTGGTTTCTGTTGCTGCTAAATGTTAACACGGTTTTTTAAAAAATCACGAGTGTTCATTCGATACCGACACAAAGAAAAAAAACAAAAGAAGGTTATCTATTTTTCCTAGTTGTTCGATTTTTGTAACCTAATTTTTGGCCAGTAATGTATCATATTTTTAAGGGAATGACTTTATACAACTGTAAATAAATATTACGATACGTAGAAGGCAGTTGAAAAATCTAATTCAAAATTTTTTGAGACGAAACAAAGTCAATATCCTACCGGGTAAGAAAATATACCTCATTAATCCGTTTTATAACAAGAAAACTATTTTGCTCTACCAACGAGCATTAGTCGAAAAATAATAATCAACGGTTTGACTAAATGATAATATAATGGCCAATGTGATTTCGAGAAATGTTTTCTGGCTTTACTCTGATTTCATTAGTTCCTGTATTTTAAGGTGGATGAAATTTTTTGTGGCCATAATGAAAAGGTAGAGTGTTAAAAATTTTTGGAACGTAATTTGCTAGTTTCTGCAGGAAATAAATGTATTCATTTTTATCACAGGGTCAGCCAATTATATGACTAAAGCACGTAAGAACAGAAGAGGTAGAGGTATAAATGACACTAGTCAGGGTAATATTATCTGAGATTCATGAATTTCATTTTACAATCAAACCGTTTTGATAATGAAATACAGGTGTCATTCGGAGAGTCGAAAGAACATGATTTTACGAAGGACCGGCATTCTTATAAGTATAATTATAAATGCTGTGAGAAGACCATGTAAACCAACTCAACTCATCTCACTCAGAAAAGAAAGCATTTGACAATCTGGACTGGAGTAAAATGTTTAAAACATTGAAAAGGCTAGGAATTAAATACAAAGAAAGGAAAGTTATCTACAGTCTGTATAAGAATCAAACGGCTGTTTTGAGAATCGAGGGGTACGAAAAAGAGGCTGCTGTAAGAAAAGGTGTACGACAAGGTTGTTCTTTGTCACCACTACTTTTTAACTTGTATATAGAAGAGACTATAAATGAAGTGAAGGAGAAATTTGACGTAGGAATAAAAATTCAAGGAGAAACAATAAAAATGTTGAGATTCGCCGATGATATAGTAGTATTAGCCGAGGCAAAGAATGAACTAGAGGATGCCTTAAATGGAATGGATGAGATCTTGAGGAAGGATTACTTCATGAAAATTAATAAGAACAAAACGAAAGTGTTGTGCAGCAGCAAGAGTGGTTTAGAAGAGATGGGAAATTTAAAAGTAGGCAACGAAAACATACAGGAAGTTGGGGAATTCTGCTATCTAGGGAGTAAAATAACAAAGGATGGTAGAAGCACGAGTGATATCAAGAGTAGAATTGCTCAAGCTAGAAAAGCCTTTGAAATGAAAAACAGCTTACTGACTACAAACATTGATTTACAGATTAGGAAAAATTTCTTAAAACATTATGTTTGGAGTGTAGCATTATACGGAAGTGAAACGTGGGTGATAGGGGCTGTAGAACGGAAGAGGATAGAAGCTTTTGAAATGTGGTGTTATAGGAAAATGTTAAAGATTAGGTGGGTGGACAAAATAAGTAATTTAGAGGTTCTTAGGCGAGTGGATGAAAAAAGAAGTATATGGAAGCATCTTACCAAAAGAAGGGATAGGCTAGTGGGGCATATCCTAAGACATCCAGGTATTGGGCTATCAATAATGGAGGGTAACATTGAGGGAGTACATTGTAGAGGGAGGCAAAGATTAGAATATATAAAGCAAATTACAAAAGATGTAGGGTGTTACAGGTATGTAGATATGAAACGACTTGCGCAAGATAGAACAGGTTGGAGAACTGCATCAAACCAGTCGAGAGACTGATGACAAAAAAAAAATTTCGAAAAAGGTTTTCTGGCTTTACTCTTATTTCATTAGTTCCTGTATTTTAAGATGGATGAAATTTATTGTGGCTTTAATGAAAAGGTAGAGTGTTAAACATTTTTTGCACGTAATTTGCTAGTTCCTGACCGTAAATATGTATTCATTGTTATCACAGAGTCAGCCAATTATATGACTAAACCACGTAAGAACAGAAGAGGTAGAGGTATATATGACAGTAGTCGGAGTTATCTCATCTGAGATTCATGAATTTCATTTTACAATCAAACCCTGTTGATAATGAAATACCGGTGTCATTCGGAGAGTCGAAAGTACATGATTTTCCGAAGGACTCGCATCCTGATAAGTATAATTATAAACGCTGTAAGAAGACCATGTAAACCAACTCAACTCATCTCACTCAGAAAAGATTTTAGAGGTTCAAACCACCTTGTCCGCTGCTTACCTAAAAAACAACTTTCATTGCACAACAATTTCAACAGCCTGCATTTTAGTTTACTGACAAATTGGATTGAAAATAAGTAATGTTATTAATCTACCTTGCTTAAGAGAACTCATGAATTGTTCGGTTTCGGAACGTTAAAAAGTCGCATCTGATAATGCTTATAAAATTGTAATATTCGAACAAGCTGCCTACATAAACACTGATTACAGGCCTAAAATTCTATAAAATCACAGCTATCGGGATCGTAATTTTTCTCCTTATACTTTCGCTACGACAATTAAGCGAATACAGTCGCCGAATTATTTTTTATTTATCTCATCTGTACGAATCAGGTGTTAAAGGTTATAGTTTTACACTGCCTGTGTAGAAGATATAAATACTGCTTATAAATTTCCCGTTAACTAACAGATCCTAAATCAACGAAAAATAGACTTGAGAAGACGTTACTTGACAAATCATTTTTGACCTACGCTTTTATTGTGTTTAAGAGAAACAAAAATATACGTATCAAAATATAACTGGTATTCAACAAACGTTCTATTAGGGTTGCGTGAGTAAGTCGGGCCAATTTGATTGTGATGCGCATGTGACGTCAACGGCTCAGGTAATAATTGCCCAATCAGAGGCTCGTATTTTCGGCCAATAAGAAAGCCCAGTTTTAACCAATCACAAGTCTTCTTTTGCGTCATTTTGATTGGTTAATATTGTCCAATCAGAGAGTTTATATTACTGTACAACGTCACACCGATGTCAACCAATGACAAAGTGTCTTGAGCGTTACGTCATTCGTTTGGATATGCTGCTTTCTGATTGGTCCGTACTGATTCTAGGCGTCACGTCGAGTGTGATTGTAATATGAAGTCCACACCCAATGACAACTTCTAGTTAACGGTAGGGCAGAACATATGAAGGTACCTTTTAATGAGATTTATAGTTTCTTGGTAAATATCACTTACGAAATATGAAGTACCCCATTGTAGAGATCTTTCGAGTTCTTAAGGAAATTAAAAATTGGTTTCTGTTGCTGCTAAATGTTAACACGGTTTTTTAAAAAATCACGAGTGTTCATTCGATACCGACACAAAGAAAAAAAACAAAAGAAGGTTATCTATTTTTCCTAGTTGTTCGATTTTTGTAACCTAATTTTTGGCCAGTAATGTATCATATTTTTAAGGGAATGACTTTATACAACTGTAAATAAATATTACGATACGTAGAAGGCAGTTGAAAAATCTAATTCAAAATTTTTTGAGACGAAACAAAGTCAATATCCTACCGGGTAAGAAAATATACCTCATTAATCCGTTTTATAACAAGAAAACTATTTTGCTCTACCAACGAGCATTAGTCGAAAAATAATAATCAACGGTTTGACTAAATGATAATATAATGGCCAATGTGATTTCGAGAAATGTTTTCTGGCTTTACTCTGATTTCATTAGTTCCTGTATTTTAAGGTGGATGAAATTTTTTGTGGCCATAATGAAAAGGTAGAGTGTTAAAAATTTTTGGAACGTAATTTGCTAGTTTCTGCAGGAAATAAATGTATTCATTTTTATCACAGGGTCAGCCAATTATATGACTAAAGCACGTAAGAACAGAAGAGGTAGAGGTATAAATGACACTAGTCAGGGTAATATTATCTGAGATTCATGAATTTCATTTTACAATCAAACCGTTTTGATAATGAAATACAGGTGTCATTCGGAGAGTCGAAAGAACATGATTTTACGAAGGACCGGCATTCTTATAAGTATAATTATAAATGCTGTGAGAAGACCATGTAAACCAACTCAACTCATCTCACTCAGAAAAGAAAGCATTTGACAATCTGGACTGGAGTAAAATGTTTAAAACATTGAAAAGGCTAGGAATTAAATACAAAGAAAGGAAAGTTATCTACAGTCTGTATAAGAATCAAACGGCTGTTTTGAGAATCGAGGGGTACGAAAAAGAGGCTGCTGTAAGAAAAGGTGTACGACAAGGTTGTTCTTTGTCACCACTACTTTTTAACTTGTATATAGAAGAGACTATAAATGAAGTGAAGGAGAAATTTGACGTAGGAATAAAAATTCAAGGAGAAACAATAAAAATGTTGAGATTCGCCGATGATATAGTAGTATTAGCCGAGGCAAAGAATGAACTAGAGGATGCCTTAAATGGAATGGATGAGATCTTGAGGAAGGATTACTTCATGAAAATTAATAAGAACAAAACGAAAGTGTTGTGCAGCAGCAAGAGTGGTTTAGAAGAGATGGGAAATTTAAAAGTAGGCAACGAAAACATACAGGAAGTTGGGGAATTCTGCTATCTAGGGAGTAAAATAACAAAGGATGGTAGAAGCACGAGTGATATCAAGAGTAGAATTGCTCAAGCTAGAAAAGCCTTTGAAATGAAAAACAGCTTACTGACTACAAACATTGATTTACAGATTAGGAAAAATTTCTTAAAACATTATGTTTGGAGTGTAGCATTATACGGAAGTGAAACGTGGGTGATAGGGGCTGTAGAACGGAAGAGGATAGAAGCTTTTGAAATGTGGTGTTATAGGAAAATGTTAAAGATTAGGTGGGTGGACAAAATAAGTAATTTAGAGGTTCTTAGGCGAGTGGATGAAAAAAGAAGTATATGGAAGCATCTTACCAAAAGAAGGGATAGGCTAGTGGGGCATATCCTAAGACATCCAGGTATTGGGCTATCAATAATGGAGGGTAACATTGAGGGAGTACATTGTAGAGGGAGGCAAAGATTAGAATATATAAAGCAAATTACAAAAGATGTAGGGTGTTACAGGTATGTAGATATGAAACGACTTGCGCAAGATAGAACAGGTTGGAGAACTGCATCAAACCAGTCGAGAGACTGATGACAAAAAAAAAATTTCGAAAAAGGTTTTCTGGCTTTACTCTTATTTCATTAGTTCCTGTATTTTAAGATGGATGAAATTTATTGTGGCTTTAATGAAAAGGTAGAGTGTTAAACATTTTTTGCACGTAATTTGCTAGTTCCTGACCGTAAATATGTATTCATTGTTATCACAGAGTCAGCCAATTATATGACTAAACCACGTAAGAACAGAAGAGGTAGAGGTATATATGACAGTAGTCGGAGTTATCTCATCTGAGATTCATGAATTTCATTTTACAATCAAACCCTGTTGATAATGAAATACCGGTGTCATTCGGAGAGTCGAAAGTACATGATTTTCCGAAGGACTCGCATCCTGATAAGTATAATTATAAACGCTGTAAGAAGACCATGTAAACCAACTCAACTCATCTCACTCAGAAAAGATTTTAGAGGTTCAAACCACCTTGTCCGCTGCTTACCTAAAAAACAACTTTCATTGCACAACAATTTCAACAGCCTGCATTTTAGTTTACTGACAAATTGGATTGAAAATAAGTAATGTTATTAATCTACCTTGCTTAAGAGAACTCATGAATTGTTCGGTTTCGGAACGTTAAAAAGTCGCATCTGATAATGCTTATAAAATTGTAATATTCGAACAAGCTGCCTACATAAACACTGATTACAGGCCTAAAATTCTATAAAATCACAGCTATCGGGATCGTAATTTTTCTCCTTATACTTTCGCTACGACAATTAAGCGAATACAGTCGCCGAATTATTTTTTATTTATCTCATCTGTACGAATCAGGTGTTAAAGGTTATAGTTTTACACTGCCTGTGTAGAAGATATAAATACTGCTTATAAATTTCCCGTTAACTAACAGATCCTAAATCAACGAAAAATAGACTTGAGAAGACGTTACTTGACAAATCATTTTTGACCTACGCTTTTATTGTGTTTAAGAGAAACAAAAATATACGTATCAAAATATAACTGGTATTCAACAAACGTTCTATTAGGGTTGCGTGAGTAAGTCGGGCCAATTTGATTGTGATGCGCATGTGACGTCAACGGCTCAGGTAATAATTGCCCAATCAGAGGCTCGTATTTTCGGCCAATAAGAAAGCCCAGTTTTAACCAATCACAAGTCTTCTTTTGCGTCATTTTGATTGGTTAATATTGTCCAATCAGAGAGTTTATATTACTGTACAACGTCACACCGATGTCAACCAATGACAAAGTGTCTTGAGCGTTACGTCATTCGTTTGGATATGCTGCTTTCTGATTGGTCCGTACTGATTCTAGGCGTCACGTCGAGTGTGATTGTAATATGAAGTCCACACCCAATGACAACTTCTAGTTAACGGTAGGGCAGAACATATGAAGGTACCTTTTAATGAGATTTATAGTTTCTTGGTAAATATCACTTACGAAATATGAAGTACCCCATTGTAGAGATCTTTCGAGTTCTTAAGGAAATTAAAAATTGGTTTCTGTTGCTGCTAAATGTTAACACGGTTTTTTAAAAAATCACGAGTGTTCATTCGATACCGACACAAAGAAAAAAAACAAAAGAAGGTTATCTATTTTTCCTAGTTGTTCGATTTTTGTAACCTAATTTTTGGCCAGTAATGTATCATATTTTTAAGGGAATGACTTTATACAACTGTAAATAAATATTACGATACGTAGAAGGCAGTTGAAAAATCTAATTCAAAATTTTTTGAGACGAAACAAAGTCAATATCCTACCGGGTAAGAAAATATACCTCATTAATCCGTTTTATAACAAGAAAACTATTTTGCTCTACCAACGAGCATTAGTCGAAAAATAATAATCAACGGTTTGACTAAATGATAATATAATGGCCAATGTGATTTCGAGAAATGTTTTCTGGCTTTACTCTGATTTCATTAGTTCCTGTATTTTAAGGTGGATGAAATTTTTTGTGGCCATAATGAAAAGGTAGAGTGTTAAAAATTTTTGGAACGTAATTTGCTAGTTTCTGCAGGAAATAAATGTATTCATTTTTATCACAGGGTCAGCCAATTATATGACTAAAGCACGTAAGAACAGAAGAGGTAGAGGTATAAATGACACTAGTCAGGGTAATATTATCTGAGATTCATGAATTTCATTTTACAATCAAACCGTTTTGATAATGAAATACAGGTGTCATTCGGAGAGTCGAAAGAACATGATTTTACGAAGGACCGGCATTCTTATAAGTATAATTATAAATGCTGTGAGAAGACCATGTAAACCAACTCAACTCATCTCACTCAGAAAAGAAAGCATTTGACAATCTGGACTGGAGTAAAATGTTTAAAACATTGAAAAGGCTAGGAATTAAATACAAAGAAAGGAAAGTTATCTACAGTCTGTATAAGAATCAAACGGCTGTTTTGAGAATCGAGGGGTACGAAAAAGAGGCTGCTGTAAGAAAAGGTGTACGACAAGGTTGTTCTTTGTCACCACTACTTTTTAACTTGTATATAGAAGAGACTATAAATGAAGTGAAGGAAAAATTTGACGTAGGAATAAAAATTCAAGGAGAAACAATAAAAATGTTGAGATTCGCCGATGATATAGTAGTATTAGCCGAGGCAAAGAATGAACTAGAGGATGCCTTAAATGGAATGGATGAGATCTTGAGGAAGGATTACTTCATGAAAATTAATAAGAACAAAACGAAAGTGTTGTGCAGCAGCAAGAGTGGTTTAGAAGAGATGGGAAATTTAAAAGTAGGCAACGAAAACATACAGGAAGTTGGGGAATTCTGCTATCTAGGGAGTAAAATAACAAAGGATGGTAGAAGCACGAGTGATATCAAGAGTAGAATTGCTCAAGCTAGAAAAGCCTTTGAAATGAAAAACAGCTTACTGACTACAAACATTGATTTACAGATTAGGAAAAATTTCTTAAAACATTATGTTTGGAGTGTAGCATTATACGGAAGTGAAACGTGGGTGATAGGGGCTGTAGAACGGAAGAGGATAGAAGCTTTTGAAATGTGGTGTTATAGGAAAATGTTAAAGATTAGGTGGGTGGACAAAATAAGTAATTTAGAGGTTCTTAGGCGAGTGGATGAAAAAAGAAGTATATGGAAGCATCTTACCAAAAGAAGGGATAGGCTAGTGGGGCATATCCTAAGACATCCAGGTATTGGGCTATCAATAATGGAGGGTAACATTGAGGGAGTACATTGTAGAGGGAGGCAAAGATTAGAATATATAAAGCAAATTACAAAAGATGTAGGGTGTTACAGGTATGTAGATATGAAACGACTTGCGCAAGATAGAACAGGTTGGAGAACTGCATCAAACCAGTCGAGAGACTGATGACAAAAAAAAAATTTCGAAAAAGGTTTTCTGGCTTTACTCTTATTTCATTAGTTCCTGTATTTTAAGATGGATGAAATTTATTGTGGCTTTAATGAAAAGGTAGAGTGTTAAACATTTTTTGCACGTAATTTGCTAGTTCCTGACCGTAAATATGTATTCATTGTTATCACAGAGTCAGCCAATTATATGACTAAACCACGTAAGAACAGAAGAGGTAGAGGTATATATGACAGTAGTCGGAGTTATCTCATCTGAGATTCATGAATTTCATTTTACAATCAAACCCTGTTGATAATGAAATACCGGTGTCATTCGGAGAGTCGAAAGTACATGATTTTCCGAAGGACTCGCATCCTGATAAGTATAATTATAAACGCTGTAAGAAGACCATGTAAACCAACTCAACTCATCTCACTCAGAAAAGATTTTAGAGGTTCAAACCACCTTGTCCGCTGCTTACCTAAAAAACAACTTTCATTGCACAACAATTTCAACAGCCTGCATTTTAGTTTACTGACAAATTGGATTGAAAATAAGTAATGTTATTAATCTACCTTGCTTAAGAGAACTCATGAATTGTTCGGTTTCGGAACGTTAAAAAGTCGCATCTGATAATGCTTATAAAATTGTAATATTCGAACAAGCTGCCTACATAAACACTGATTACAGGCCTAAAATTCTATAAAATCACAGCTATCGGGATCGTAATTTTTCTCCTTATACTTTCGCTACGACAATTAAGCGAATACAGTCGCCGAATTATTTTTTATTTATCTCATCTGTACGAATCAGGTGTTAAAGGTTATAGTTTTACACTGCCTGTGTAGAAGATATAAATACTGCTTATAAATTTCCCGTTAACTAACAGATCCTAAATCAACGAAAAATAGACTTGAGAAGACGTTACTTGACAAATCATTTTTGACCTACGCTTTTATTGTGTTTAAGAGAAACAAAAATATACGTATCAAAATATAACTGGTATTCAACAAACGTTCTATTAGGGTTGCGTGAGTAAGTCGGGCCAATTTGATTGTGATGCGCATGTGACGTCAACGGCTCAGGTAATAATTGCCCAATCAGAGGCTCGTATTTTCGGCCAATAAGAAAGCCCAGTTTTAACCAATCACAAGTCTTCTTTTGCGTCATTTTGATTGGTTAATATTGTCCAATCAGAGAGTTTATATTACTGTACAACGTCACACCGATGTCAACCAATGACAAAGTGTCTTGAGCGTTACGTCATTCGTTTGGATATGCTGCTTTCTGATTGGTCCGTACTGATTCTAGGCGTCACGTCGAGTGTGATTGTAATATGAAGTCCACACCCAATGACAACTTCTAGTTAACGGTAGGGCAGAACATATGAAGGTACCTTTTAATGAGATTTATAGTTTCTTGGTAAATATCACTTACGAAATATGAAGTACCCCATTGTAGAGATCTTTCGAGTTCTTAAGGAAATTAAAAATTGGTTTCTGTTGCTGCTAAATGTTAACACGGTTTTTTAAAAAATCACGAGTGTTCATTCGATACCGACACAAAGAAAAAAAACAAAAGAAGGTTATCTATTTTTCCTAGTTGTTCGATTTTTGTAACCTAATTTTTGGCCAGTAATGTATCATATTTTTAAGGGAATGACTTTATACAACTGTAAATAAATATTACGATACGTAGAAGGCAGTTGAAAAATCTAATTCAAAATTTTTTGAGACGAAACAAAGTCAATATCCTACCGGGTAAGAAAATATACCTCATTAATCCGTTTTATAACAAGAAAACTATTTTGCTCTACCAACGAGCATTAGTCGAAAAATAATAATCAACGGTTTGACTAAATGATAATATAATGGCCAATGTGATTTCGAGAAATGTTTTCTGGCTTTACTCTGATTTCATTAGTTCCTGTATTTTAAGGTGGATGAAATTTTTTGTGGCCATAATGAAAAGGTAGAGTGTTAAAAATTTTTGGAACGTAATTTGCTAGTTTCTGCAGGAAATAAATGTATTCATTTTTATCACAGGGTCAGCCAATTATATGACTAAAGCACGTAAGAACAGAAGAGGTAGAGGTATAAATGACACTAGTCAGGGTAATATTATCTGAGATTCATGAATTTCATTTTACAATCAAACCGTTTTGATAATGAAATACAGGTGTCATTCGGAGAGTCGAAAGAACATGATTTTACGAAGGACCGGCATTCTTATAAGTATAATTATAAATGCTGTGAGAAGACCATGTAAACCAACTCAACTCATCTCACTCAGAAAAGAAAGCATTTGACAATCTGGACTGGAGTAAAATGTTTAAAACATTGAAAAGGCTAGGAATTAAATACAAAGAAAGGAAAGTTATCTACAGTCTGTATAAGAATCAAACGGCTGTTTTGAGAATCGAGGGGTACGAAAAAGAGGCTGCTGTAAGAAAAGGTGTACGACAAGGTTGTTCTTTGTCACCACTACTTTTTAACTTGTATATAGAAGAGACTATAAATGAAGTGAAGGAGAAATTTGACGTAGGAATAAAAATTCAAGGAGAAACAATAAAAATGTTGAGATTCGCCGATGATATAGTAGTATTAGCCGAGGCAAAGAATGAACTAGAGGATGCCTTAAATGGAATGGATGAGATCTTGAGGAAGGATTACTTCATGAAAATTAATAAGAACAAAACGAAAGTGTTGTGCAGCAGCAAGAGTGGTTTAGAAGAGATGGGAAATTTAAAAGTAGGCAACGAAAACATACAGGAAGTTGGGGAATTCTGCTATCTAGGGAGTAAAATAACAAAGGATGGTAGAAGCACGAGTGATATCAAGAGTAGAATTGCTCAAGCTAGAAAAGCCTTTGAAATGAAAAACAGCTTACTGACTACAAACATTGATTTACAGATTAGGAAAAATTTCTTAAAACATTATGTTTGGAGTGTAGCATTATACGGAAGTGAAACGTGGGTGATAGGGGCTGTAGAACGGAAGAGGATAGAAGCTTTTGAAATGTGGTGTTATAGGAAAATGTTAAAGATTAGGTGGGTGGACAAAATAAGTAATTTAGAGGTTCTTAGGCGAGTGGATGAAAAAAGAAGTATATGGAAGCATCTTACCAAAAGAAGGGATAGGCTAGTGGGGCATATCCTAAGACATCCAGGTATTGGGCTATCAATAATGGAGGGTAACATTGAGGGAGTACATTGTAGAGGGAGGCAAAGATTAGAATATATAAAGCAAATTACAAAAGATGTAGGGTGTTACAGGTATGTAGATATGAAACGACTTGCGCAAGATAGAACAGGTTGGAGAACTGCATCAAACCAGTCGAGAGACTGATGACAAAAAAAAAATTTCGAAAAAGGTTTTCTGGCTTTACTCTTATTTCATTAGTTCCTGTATTTTAAGATGGATGAAATTTATTGTGGCTTTAATGAAAAGGTAGAGTGTTAAACATTTTTTGCACGTAATTTGCTAGTTCCTGACCGTAAATATGTATTCATTGTTATCACAGAGTCAGCCAATTATATGACTAAACCACGTAAGAACAGAAGAGGTAGAGGTATATATGACAGTAGTCGGAGTTATCTCATCTGAGATTCATGAATTTCATTTTACAATCAAACCCTGTTGATAATGAAATACCGGTGTCATTCGGAGAGTCGAAAGTACATGATTTTCCGAAGGACTCGCATCCTGATAAGTATAATTATAAACGCTGTAAGAAGACCATGTAAACCAACTCAACTCATCTCACTCAGAAAAGATTTTAGAGGTTCAAACCACCTTGTCCGCTGCTTACCTAAAAAACAACTTTCATTGCACAACAATTTCAACAGCCTGCATTTTAGTTTACTGACAAATTGGATTGAAAATAAGTAATGTTATTAATCTACCTTGCTTAAGAGAACTCATGAATTGTTCGGTTTCGGAACGTTAAAAAGTCGCATCTGATAATGCTTATAAAATTGTAATATTCGAACAAGCTGCCTACATAAACACTGATTACAGGCCTAAAATTCTATAAAATCACAGCTATCGGGATCGTAATTTTTCTCCTTATACTTTCGCTACGACAATTAAGCGAATACAGTCGCCGAATTATTTTTTATTTATCTCATCTGTACGAATCAGGTGTTAAAGGTTGTAGTTTTACACTGCCTGTGTAGAAGATATAAATACTGCTTATAAATTTCCCGTTAACTAACAGATCCTAAATCAACGAAAAATAGACTTGAGAAGACGTTACTTGACAAATCATTTTTGACCTACGCTTTTATTGTGTTTAAGAGAAACAAAAATATACGTATCAAAATATAACTGGTATTCAACAAACGTTCTATTAGGGTTGCGTGAGTAAGTCGGGCCAATTTGATTGTGATTCGCATGTGACGTCAACGGCTCAGGTAATAATTGCCCAATCAGAGGCTCGTATTTTCGGCCAATAAGAAAGCCCAGTTTTAACCAATCACAAGTCTTCTTTTGCGTCATTTTGATTGGTTAATATTGTCCAATCAGAGAGTTTATATTACTGTACAACGTCACACCGATGTCAACCAATGACAAAGTGTCTTGAGCGTTACGTCATTCGTTTGGATATGCTGCTTTCTGATTGGTCCGTACTGATTCTAGGCGTCACGTCGAGTGTGATTGTAATATGAAGTCCACACCCAATGACAACTTCTAGTTAACGGTAGGGCAGAACATATGAAGGTACCTTTTAATGAGATTTATAGTTTCTTGGTAAATATCACTTACGAAATATGAAGTACCCCATTGTAGAGATCTTTCGAGTTCTTAAGGAAATTAAAAATTGGTTTCTGTTGCTGCTAAATGTTAACACGGTTTTTTAAAAAATCACGAGTGTTCATTCGATACCGACACAAAGAAAAAAAACAAAAGAAGGTTATCTATTTTTCCTAGTTGTTCGATTTTTGTAACCTAATTTTTGGCCAGTAATGTATCATATTTTTAAGGGAATGACTTTATACAACTGTAAATAAATATTACGATACGTAGAAGGCAGTTGAAAAATCTAGTTCAAAATTTTTTGAGACGAAACAAAGTCAATATCCTACCGGGTAAGAAAATATACCTCATTAATCCGTTTTATAACAAGAAAACTATTTTGCTCTACCAACGAGCATTAGTCGAAAAATAATAATCAACGGTTTGACTAAATGATAATATAATGGCCAATGTGATTTCGAGAAATGTTTTCTGGCTTTACTCTGATTTCATTAGTTCCTGTATTTTAAGGTGGATGAAATTTTTTGTGGCCATAATGAAAAGGTAGAGTGTTAAAAATTTTTGGAACGTAATTTGCTAGTTTCTGCAGGAAATAAATGTATTCATTTTTATCACAGGGTCAGCCAATTATATGACTAAAGCACGTAAGAACAGAAGAGGTAGAGGTATAAATGACACTAGTCAGGGTAATATTATCTGAGATTCATGAATTTCATTTTACAATCAAACCGTTTTGATAATGAAATACAGGTGTCATTCGGAGAGTCGAAAGAACATGATTTTACGAAGGACCGGCATTCTTATAAGTATAATTATAAATGCTGTGAGAAGACCATGTAAACCAACTCAACTCATCTCACTCAGAAAAGAAAGCATTTGACAATCTGGACTGGAGTAAAATGTTTAAAACATTGAAAAGGCTAGGAATTAAATACAAAGAAAGGAAAGTTATCTACAGTCTGTATAAGAATCAAACGGCTGTTTTGAGAATCGAGGGGTACGAAAAAGAGGCTGCTGTAAGAAAAGGTGTACGACAAGGTTGTTCTTTGTCACCACTACTTTTTAACTTGTATATAGAAGAGACTATAAATGAAGTGAAGGAGAAATTTGACGTAGGAATAAAAATTCAAGGAGAAACAATAAAAATGTTGAGATTCGCCGATGATATAGTAGTATTAGCCGAGGCAAAGAATGAACTAGAGGATGCCTTAAATGGAATGGATGAGATCTTGAGGAAGGATTACTTCATGAAAATTAATAAGAACAAAACGAAAGTGTTGTGCAGCAGCAAGAGTGGTTTAGAAGAGATGGGAAATTTAAAAGTAGGCAACGAAAACATACAGGAAGTTGGGGAATTCTGCTATCTAGGGAGTAAAATAACAAAGGATGGTAGAAGCACGAGTGATATCAAGAGTAGAATTGCTCAAGCTAGAAAAGCCTTTGAAATGAAAAACAGCTTACTGACTACAAACATTGATTTACAGATTAGGAAAAATTTCTTAAAACATTATGTTTGGAGTGTAGCATTATACGGAAGTGAAACGTGGGTGATAGGGGCTGTAGAACGGAAGAGGATAGAAGCTTTTGAAATGTGGTGTTATAGGAAAATGTTAAAGATTAGGTGGGTGGACAAAATAAGTAATTTAGAGGTTCTTAGGCGAGTGGATGAAAAAAGAAGTATATGGAAGCATCTTACCAAAAGAAGGGATAGGCTAGTGGGGCATATCCTAAGACATCCAGGTATTGGGCTATCAATAATGGAGGGTAACATTGAGGGAGTACATTGTAGAGGGAGGCAAAGATTAGAATATATAAAGCAAATTACAAAAGATGTAGGGTGTTACAGGTATGTAGATATGAAACGACTTGCGCAAGATAGAACAGGTTGGAGAACTGCATCAAACCAGTCGAGAGACTGATGACAAAAAAAAAATTTCGAAAAAGGTTTTCTGGCTTTACTCTTATTTCATTAGTTCCTGTATTTTAAGATGGATGAAATTTATTGTGGCTTTAATGAAAAGGTAGAGTGTTAAACATTTTTTGCACGTAATTTGCTAGTTCCTGACCGTAAATATGTATTCATTGTTATCACAGAGTCAGCCAATTATATGACTAAACCACGTAAGAACAGAAGAGGTAGAGGTATATATGACAGTAGTCGGAGTTATCTCATCTGAGATTCATGAATTTCATTTTACAATCAAACCCTGTTGATAATGAAATACCGGTGTCATTCGGAGAGTCGAAAGTACATGATTTTCCGAAGGACTCGCATCCTGATAAGTATAATTATAAACGCTGTAAGAAGACCATGTAAACCAACTCAACTCATCTCACTCAGAAAAGATTTTAGAGGTTCAAACCACCTTGTCCGCTGCTTACCTAAAAAACAACTTTCATTGCACAACAATTTCAACAGCCTGCATTTTAGTTTACTGACAAATTGGATTGAAAATAAGTAATGTTATTAATCTACCTTGCTTAAGAGAACTCATGAATTGTTCGGTTTCGGAACGTTAAAAAGTCGCATCTGATAATGCTTATAAAATTGTAATATTCGAACAAGCTGCCTACATAAACACTGATTACAGGCCTAAAATTCTATAAAATCACAGCTATCGGGATCGTAATTTTTCTCCTTATACTTTCGCTACGACAATTAAGCGAATACAGTCGCCGAATTATTTTTTATTTATCTCATCTGTACGAATCAGGTGTTAAAGGTTATAGTTTTACACTGCCTGTGTAGAAGATATAAATACTGCTTATAAATTTCCCGTTAACTAACAGATCCTAAATCAACGAAAAATAGACTTGAGAAGACGTTACTTGACAAATCATTTTTGACCTACGCTTTTATTGTGTTTAAGAGAAACAAAAATATACGTATCAAAATATAACTGGTATTCAACAAACGTTCTATTAGGGTTGCGTGAGTAAGTCGGGCCAATTTGATTGTGATGCGCATGTGACGTCAACGGCTCAGGTAATAATTGCCCAATCAGAGGCTCGTATTTTCGGCCAATAAGAAAGCCCAGTTTTAACCAATCACAAGTCTTCTTTTGCGTCATTTTGATTGGTTAATATTGTCCAATCAGAGAGTTTATATTACTGTACAACGTCACACCGATGTCAACCAATGACAAAGTGTCTTGAGCGTTACGTCATTCGTTTGGATATGCTGCTTTCTGATTGGTCCGTACTGATTCTAGGCGTCACGTCGAGTGTGATTGTAATATGAAGTCCACACCCAATGACAACTTCTAGTTAACGGTAGGGCAGAACATATGAAGGTACCTTTTAATGAGATTTATAGTTTCTTGGTAAATATCACTTACGAAATATGAAGTACCCCATTGTAGAGATCTTTCGAGTTCTTAAGGAAATTAAAAATTGGTTTCTGTTGCTGCTAAATGTTAACACGGTTTTTTAAAAAATCACGAGTGTTCATTCGATACCGACACAAAGAAAAAAAACAAAAGAAGGTTATCTATTTTTCCTAGTTGTTCGATTTTTGTAACCTAATTTTTGGCCAGTAATGTATCATATTTTTAAGGGAATGACTTTATACAACTGTAAATAAATATTACGATACGTAGAAGGCAGTTGAAAAATCTAGTTCAAAATTTTTTGAGACGAAACAAAGTCAATATCCTACCGGGTAAGAAAATATACCTCATTAATCCGTTTTATAACAAGAAAACTATTTTGCTCTACCAACGAGCATTAGTCGAAAAATAATAATCAACGGTTTGACTAAATGATAATATAATGGCCAATGTGATTTCGAGAAATGTTTTCTGGCTTTACTCTGATTTCATTAGTTCCTGTATTTTAAGGTGGATGAAATTTTTTGTGGCCATAATGAAAAGGTAGAGTGTTAAAAATTTTTGGAACGTAATTTGCTAGTTTCTGCAGGAAATAAATGTATTCATTTTTATCACAGGGTCAGCCAATTATATGACTAAAGCACGTAAGAACAGAAGAGGTAGAGGTATAAATGACACTAGTCAGGGTAATATTATCTGAGATTCATGAATTTCATTTTACAATCAAACCGTTTTGATAATGAAATACAGGTGTCATTCGGAGAGTCGAAAGAACATGATTTTACGAAGGACCGGCATTCTTATAAGTATAATTATAAATGCTGTGAGAAGACCATGTAAACCAACTCAACTCATCTCACTCAGAAAAGAAAGCATTTGACAATCTGGACTGGAGTAAAATGTTTAAAACATTGAAAAGGCTAGGAATTAAATACAAAGAAAGGAAAGTTATCTACAGTCTGTATAAGAATCAAACGGCTGTTTTGAGAATCGAGGGGTACGAAAAAGAGGCTGCTGTAAGAAAAGGTGTACGACAAGGTTGTTCTTTGTCACCACTACTTTTTAACTTGTATATAGAAGAGACTATAAATGAAGTGAAGGAGAAATTTGACGTAGGAATAAAAATTCAAGGAGAAACAATAAAAATGTTGAGATTCGCCGATGATATAGTAGTATTAGCCGAGGCAAAGAATGAACTAGAGGATGCCTTAAATGGAATGGATGAGATCTTGAGGAAGGATTACTTCATGAAAATTAATAAGAACAAAACGAAAGTGTTGTGCAGCAGCAAGAGTGGTTTAGAAGAGATGGGAAATTTAAAAGTAGGCAACGAAAACATACAGGAAGTTGGGGAATTCTGCTATCTAGGGAGTAAAATAACAAAGGATGGTAGAAGCACGAGTGATATCAAGAGTAGAATTGCTCAAGCTAGAAAAGCCTTTGAAATGAAAAACAGCTTACTGACTACAAACATTGATTTACAGATTAGGAAAAATTTCTTAAAACATTATGTTTGGAGTGTAGCATTATACGGAAGTGAAACGTGGGTGATAGGGGCTGTAGAACGGAAGAGGATAGAAGCTTTTGAAATGTGGTGTTATAGGAAAATGTTAAAGATTAGGTGGGTGGACAAAATAAGTAATTTAGAGGTTCTTAGGCGAGTGGATGAAAAAAGAAGTATATGGAAGCATCTTACCAAAAGAAGGGATAGGCTAGTGGGGCATATCCTAAGACATCCAGGTATTGGGCTATCAATAATGGAGGGTAACATTGAGGGAGTACATTGTAGAGGGAGGCAAAGATTAGAATATATAAAGCAAATTACAAAAGATGTAGGGTGTTACAGGTATGTAGATATGAAACGACTTGCGCAAGATAGAACAGGTTGGAGAACTGCATCAAACCAGTCGAGAGACTGATGACAAAAAAAAAATTTCGAAAAAGGTTTTCTGGCTTTACTCTTATTTCATTAGTTCCTGTATTTTAAGATGGATGAAATTTATTGTGGCTTTAATGAAAAGGTAGAGTGTTAAACATTTTTTGCACGTAATTTGCTAGTTCCTGACCGTAAATATGTATTCATTGTTATCACAGAGTCAGCCAATTATATGACTAAACCACGTAAGAACAGAAGAGGTAGAGGTATATATGACAGTAGTCGGAGTTATCTCATCTGAGATTCATGAATTTCATTTTACAATCAAACCCTGTTGATAATGAAATACCGGTGTCATTCGGAGAGTCGAAAGTACATGATTTTCCGAAGGACTCGCATCCTGATAAGTATAATTATAAACGCTGTAAGAAGACCATGTAAACCAACTCAACTCATCTCACTCAGAAAAGATTTTAGAGGTTCAAACCACCTTGTCCGCTGCTTACCTAAAAAACAACTTTCATTGCACAACAATTTCAACAGCCTGCATTTTAGTTTACTGACAAATTGGATTGAAAATAAGTAATGTTATTAATCTACCTTGCTTAAGAGAACTCATGAATTGTTCGGTTTCGGAACGTTAAAAAGTCGCATCTGATAATGCTTATAAAATTGTAATATTCGAACAAGCTGCCTACATAAACACTGATTACAGGCCTAAAATTCTATAAAATCACACCTATCGGGATCGTAATTTTTCTCCTTATACTTTCGCTACGACAATTAAGCGAATACAGTCGCCGAATTATTTTTTATTTATCTCATCTGTACGAATCAGGTGTTAAAGGTTATAGTTTTACACTGCCTGTGTAGAAGATATAAATACTGCTTATAAATTTCCCGTTAACTAACAGATCCTAAATCAACGAAAAATAGACTTGAGAAGACGTTACTTGACAAATCATTTTTGACCTACGCTTTTATTGTGTTTAAGAGAAACAAAAATATACGTATCAAAATATAACTGGTATTCAACAAACGTTCTATTAGGGTTGCGTGAGTAAGTCGGGCCAATTTGATTGTGATGCGCATGTGACGTCAACGGCTCAGGTAATAATTGCCCAATCAGAGGCTCGTATTTTCGGCCAATAAGAAAGCCCAGTTTTAACCAATCACAAGTCTTCTTTTGCGTCATTTTGATTGGTTAATATTGTCCAATCAGAGAGTTTATATTACTGTACAACGTCACACCGATGTCAACCAATGACAAAGTGTCTTGAGCGTTACGTCATTCGTTTGGATATGCTGCTTTCTGATTGGTCCGTACTGATTCTAGGCGTCACGTCGAGTGTGATTGTAATATGAAGTCCACACCCAATGACAACTTCTAGTTAACGGTAGGGCAGAACATATGAAGGTACCTTTTAATGAGATTTATAGTTTCTTGGTAAATATCACTTACGAAATATGAAGTACCCCATTGTAGAGATCTTTCGAGTTCTTAAGGAAATTAAAAATTGGTTTCTGTTGCTGCTAAATGTTAACACGGTTTTTTAAAAAATCACGAGTGTTCATTCGATACCGACACAAAGAAAAAAAACAAAAGAAGGTTATCTATTTTTCCTAGTTGTTCGATTTTTGTAACCTAATTTTTGGCCAGTAATGTATCATATTTTTAAGGGAATGACTTTATACAACTGTAAATAAATATTACGATACGTAGAAGGCAGTTGAAAAATCTAATTCAAAATTTTTTGAGACGAAACAAAGTCAATATCCTACCGGGTAAGAAAATATACCTCATTAATCCGTTTTATAACAAGAAAACTATTTTGCTCTACCAACGAGCATTAGTCGAAAAATAATAATCAACGGTTTGACTAAATGATAATATAATGGCCAATGTGATTTCGAGAAATGTTTTCTGGCTTTACTCTGATTTCATTAGTTCCTGTATTTTAAGGTGGATGAAATTTTTTGTGGCCATAATGAAAAGGTAGAGTGTTAAAAATTTTTGGAACGTAATTTGCTAGTTTCTGCAGGAAATAAATGTATTCATTTTTATCACAGGGTCAGCCAATTATATGACTAAAGCACGTAAGAACAGAAGAGGTAGAGGTATAAATGACACTAGTCAGGGTAATATTATCTGAGATTCATGAATTTCATTTTACAATCAAACCGTTTTGATAATGAAATACAGGTGTCATTCGGAGAGTCGAAAGAACATGATTTTACGAAGGACCGGCATTCTTATAAGTATAATTATAAATGCTGTGAGAAGACCATGTAAACCAACTCAACTCATCTCACTCAGAAAAGAAAGCATTTGACAATCTGGACTGGAGTAAAATGTTTAAAACATTGAAAAGGCTAGGAATTAAATACAAAGAAAGGAAAGTTATCTACAGTCTGTATAAGAATCAAACGGCTGTTTTGAGAATCGAGGGGTACGAAAAAGAGACTGCTGTAAGAAAAGGTGTACGACAAGGTTGTTCTTTGTCACCACTACTTTTTAACTTGTATATAGAAGAGACTATAAATGAAGTGAAGGAGAAATTTGACGTAGGAATAAAAATTCAAGGAGAAACAATAAAAATGTTGAGATTCGCCGATGATATAGTAGTATTAGCCGAGGCAAAGAATGAACTAGAGGATGCCTTAAATGGAATGGATGAGATCTTGAGGAAGGATTACTTCATGAAAATTAATAAGAACAAAACGAAAGTGTTGTGCAGCAGCAAGAGTGGTTTAGAAGAGATGGGAAATTTAAAAGTAGGCAACGAAAACATACAGGAAGTTGGGGAATTCTGCTATCTAGGGAGTAAAATAACAAAGGATGGTAGAAGCACGAGTGATATCAAGAGTAGAATTGCTCAAGCTAGAAAAGCCTTTGAAATGAAAAACAGCTTACTGACTACAAACATTGATTTACAGATTAGGAAAAATTTCTTAAAACATTATGTTTGGAGTGTAGCATTATACGGAAGTGAAACGTGGGTGATAGGGGCTGTAGAACGGAAGAGGATAGAAGCTTTTGAAATGTGGTGTTATAGGAAAATGTTAAAGATTAGGTGGGTGGACAAAATAAGTAATTTAGAGGTTCTTAGGCGAGTGGATGAAAAAAGAAGTATATGGAAGCATCTTACCAAAAGAAGGGATAGGCTAGTGGGGCATATCCTAAGACATCCAGGTATTGGGCTATCAATAATGGAGGGTAACATTGAGGGAGTACATTGTAGAGGGAGGCAAAGATTAGAATATATAAAGCAAATTACAAAAGATGTAGGGTGTTACAGGTATGTAGATATGAAACGACTTGCGCAAGATAGAACAGGTTGGAGAACTGCATCAAACCAGTCGAGAGACTGATGACAAAAAAAAAATTTCGAAAAAGGTTTTCTGGCTTTACTCTTATTTCATTAGTTCCTGTATTTTAAGATGGATGAAATTTATTGTGGCTTTAATGAAAAGGTAGAGTGTTAAACATTTTTTGCACGTAATTTGCTAGTTCCTGACCGTAAATATGTATTCATTGTTATCACAGAGTCAGCCAATTATATGACTAAACCACGTAAGAACAGAAGAGGTAGAGGTATATATGACAGTAGTCGGAGTTATCTCATCTGAGATTCATGAATTTCATTTTACAATCAAACCCTGTTGATAATGAAATACCGGTGTCATTCGGAGAGTCGAAAGTACATGATTTTCCGAAGGACTCGCATCCTGATAAGTATAATTATAAACGCTGTAAGAAGACCATGTAAACCAACTCAACTCATCTCACTCAGAAAAGATTTTAGAGGTTCAAACCACCTTGTCCGCTGCTTACCTAAAAAACAACTTTCATTGCACAACAATTTCAACAGCCTGCATTTTAGTTTACTGACAAATTGGATTGAAAATAAGTAATGTTATTAATCTACCTTGCTTAAGAGAACTCATGAATTGTTCGGTTTCGGAACGTTAAAAAGTCGCATCTGATAATGCTTATAAAATTGTAATATTCGAACAAGCTGCCTACATAAACACTGATTACAGGCCTAAAATTCTATAAAATCACAGCTATCGGGATCGTAATTTTTCTCCTTATACTTTCGCTACGACAATTAAGCGAATACAGTCGCCGAATTATTTTTTATTTATCTCATCTGTACGAATCAGGTGTTAAAGGTTGTAGTTTTACACTGCCTGTGTAGAAGATATAAATACTGCTTATAAATTTCCCGTTAACTAACAGATCCTAAATCAACGAAAAATAGACTTGAGAAGACGTTACTTGACAAATCATTTTTGACCTACGCTTTTATTGTGTTTAAGAGAAACAAAAATATACGTATCAAAATATAACTGGTATTCAACAAACGTTCTATTAGGGTTGCGTGAGTAAGTCGGGCCAAGTTGAGTGTGATGCTCATGTGACGTCAACGGCTCTGGTAATAATTGCCCAAACAGGGTCTCGTATTTTCGGCATATATGAAAGCCCTGTTTTAACCAATCAGATGTCTTCTTTTGCGTCTTTTTGATTGGTTAATATTGTACAATCAGAGAGTTTATATTACTGTACAACGTCACACCGATGTCAACCAATGACAAAGTGTCTTGAGCGTTACGTCATTTGTCAGGAGATGCTGCTTTCTGATTGTTCCGTACTGATTCTGGGCGTCACGTCGAGTGTGATTGTAATATAAAGTCCACACCCAATGACAACTTTCAGTTAACGGTAGGGCAGAACATATTATGAAGGTACCTTTCAATGAGTTATATAGTTTCTAGGTAAATATCACTTACCAAATATGTAGTAGGCCTAGTCTATATTTTCGGATTTGTGAAAGGCACAAATAGTGTGAAAGAAATAAAAATTCGTTGAGTAACGCTCTCTAATGATTATTTTCTTGTTGATTTAGGAACTGTTCGTTAACTCAAAGCGTATAATAAAAATATACACGTTCTGCGCCAATAGTGTAAAACTCCAATCAGCAATTCATTCCTCCTTAAGAAACGTTAGAAAAATCGTTGAGCATTGCTCTCTGTTTATTATTGCTATAGTCAAAATTTAAGCACAAAAATTTTAATAATTCTTAAAAATAAAACCGTGCGTATTTATGTACTACGCTTATGTTATTAAGGAAGATGTTGGTTTGAACATTAAATTTAATAAACTCTTATCAGATTATATTTTTTGTACGATAAGTAAAATTAAATTTGTACGTTCTTTCATAACGACTTTGATAACATCCTTTCTTACAAATCTGATTTTTTAAATTACTTAAAATTAGGTAAATAATGAGATGTTAAATACTCGGCACAATTAATTTGAGTTTTTAGATCATTAGGGTAGAAGTTAGTTCAAACATTTACAAGTTATCTGAAATAAACTGAAAAGTTAATTGGGTTACATTTTTTGGTTTGTAACCGTATGTTTCAGTAGAAAAGTCATTTGATGAGCAAAGCAGGCCTTCTAAAAAATTTTCACTTCGCACCTTGCAAATGCGTCTTTAATATATTCACACTGCAAGGTCTAACTGTATAAAAATCTACTGTCATATGAAGAAGGTCTAAAAGTGTTTATTACACCAGTACTTCTTATGTTGTTATAATGTTTTAGTCGAAAATTGCTTCATTCTTGAAGAAAACAGAAGTATTATTTTAGCCGTGGAAGTAGCAGTTGAAATTTAAAAAATATTTAACAGTTTAATGTTTCATATAGGCAATATTAATTTTCGCATTATAATATAAAATAATGAAAAGAACTGCGAATAAGTGCGGAGAAATTTCAAAAATATTGCCTAGAAATTTTTCATATCGTTAACCGTTTTTAGTGTGACTGATTGTCGTTAAAAGGGCACAATTTATATTTTGCTCTTACTAGGTATTGTTCAAGTATATTGTAAATTTCAGTTTGGTAATGCCGGCGATTCTACTGACGATTACTTGACAAAAAAAACTTTAGAGACGTCCTTATTTGAATAAACTTTAATATACAATGAAAAAATCACAATGTGTTACGTTCGTATAGTAGTGTTTGCATGGTAGCCGAGAAAATAATGTCTTAAATTTAAGCAAGCTTGTATGTGTAAACGCAATCTATTCTTGTGCTTCCTTTTTGTGAATTTTAATTTTTTATACTATGAAAACAGTATAAATATACTGCTGTTTCATACAAATAACGATATTCATTCCGTACTCGGAAGACCTTAACAAGTTTGAAAATGTTTTTGGTAGGCGTTTTAATTCTGGAAAGTATAGCATTTCAGTAGACGTTATTGTTTAATATTCGGCCGCATCGTTAACTGGGCGGTGACAATGGGCGGATATATGTAAAACTGTAAGTCGACGTCACGCGCAGGAACAGTACCGGACCAATCAGGAAGCTCGATACTGACAAATGACGTAATACTGATTGAGACGTTTTCATTGGTCGATATCGGATGACGTAGTGAACTATAATGAGCCTTCTGATTGGACAATATTAACCAATCAAAGTGACGCCTAAGAAGACATCTGATTGGTTAGGTTTGGAGATTTTTCATTGGTTAAAAATACTACACTCTGATTGGTCCTATATTATATCTGCCTTTGACGTCACACGCGCGTTGCCGTCATTGTAGGCCGCCTTACTTGCAAGACCTAAATAATTTTTTTCTACTGTACATCAGTTCTATTATATTTTAGTAGTATATTTTCGGATATGTTAAAGACACAAATAGTGCGAAAGAAATAAAAATTCGTTAAGTAACGCTCTCTAATGATTATTTCTTTGTTGATTTAGGAACTGATAGTTAATTTAAAACGTATAATAAAAATATACACATTATGCGCCAATAGTGTAAAACTCCAATCAGCAATTCATTCCTCCTTAAAAAACGTTAGAAAAATCGTTGTGCATTGCTCTCTGTTTATTTTTGCTATAGTCAAAATTCAAGCACAAAAATTATAATAATTCTTAGAAATAAAACCGTGCGTATTTATGTACTACGCTTATGTTATTTAAGGAAGATGTTGGTTTGAACATTCAATTTAATAAACTCTTATCAGATTATATTTTTTGTACGATTAGTAAGATTAAATTTGTACGTTCTTTCATAACGACTTTGATAACATCCTTTCTTACAAATCTGATTTTTTAAATTACCTAAAATTAGGTAAATAATGAGATGTTAAATACTCGGCACAATTAATTTGAGTTTTTAGATCATTAGGGTAGAAGTTAGTTCAAACATTTACAAGTTATCTGAAATAAACTGAAAAGTTAATTGGGTTACATTTTTTGGTTTGTAATCGTATGTTTCAGTAGAAAAGTCATTTGATGAGCAAAGCAGGCCTTCTAAAAAATTTTCACTTCGCACCTTGCAAATGCATCTTTAATATATTCACACTGCAAGGTCTAACTGTATAAAAATCTACTGTCATATGAAGAAGGTCTAAAAGTGTTTATTACACCAGTACTTCTTATGTTGTTATAATGTTTTAGTCGAAAATTGCTTCATTCTTGAAGAAAACAGAAGTATTATTTTAGCCGTGGAAGTAGCAGTTGAAATTTAAAAAATATTTAACAGTTTAATGTTTCATATAGGCAATATTAATTTTCGCATTATAATATAAAATAATGAAAAGAACTGCGAATAAGTGCGGAGAAATTTCAAAAATATTGCCTAGAAATTTTTCATATCGTTAACCGTTTTTAGTGTGACTGATTGTCGTTAAAAGGGCACAATTTATATTTTGCTCTTACTAGGTATTGTTCAAGTATATTGTAAATTTCAGTTTGGTAATGCCGGCGATTCTACTTACGATTACTTGACAAAAAAAACTTTAGAGACGTCCTTATTTGAATAAACTTTAATATACAATGAAAAAATCACAATGTGTTACGTTCGTATAGTAGTGTTTGCATGGTAGCCGAGAAAATAATGTCTTAAATTTAAGCAAGCTTGTATGTGTAAACGCAATCTATTCTTGTGCTTCCTTTTTGTGAATTTTAATTTTTTATACTGTGAAAACAGTATAAATATACTGCTGTTTCATACAAATAACGATATTTATTCCGTACTCGGAAGACCTTAACAAGTTTAAAAATGTTTTTGGTAGGCGTTTTAATTCTGGAAAGTATAGCATTTCAGTAGACGTTATTGTTTAATATTCGGCCGCATCGTTAACTGGGCGGTGACAATGGGCGGATATATGTAAAAATGTAAGTCGACGTCACGCGCAGGAACAGTACCGGACCAATCAGGAAGCTCGATACTGACAAATGACGTAATACTGTTTGAGACGTTTTCATTGGTCGATATCGGATGACGTAGTGAACTATAATGAGCCTTCTGATTGGACAATATTAACCATTCAAAGTGACGTCTAAGAAGACATCTGATTGGTTAGGTTTGGAGATTTTTCATTGGTTATAAATACTACACTCTGATTGGTCCTATATTATATCTGCCTTTGACGTCACACGCGCGTTGCCGTCATTGTAGGCCGCCTTACTTGCAAGACCTAAATAATTATTTTTTTCTACTGTACAGCAGTTCTATTATATTTTAGTAGTATATTTTCGGATATGTTAAAGACACAAATAGTGCGAAAGAAATAAAAATTCGTTAAATAACGCTCTCTAATGATTATTTCTTTGTTGATTTAATAACTGATAGTTAATTTAAAACGTATCATAAAAATATACACATTATCCGCCAATAGTGTAAAACTCCAATCAGCAATTCATTCCTCCTTAAAAAACGTTAGAAAAATCGTTGTGCATTGCTCTTTGTTTATTGTTGCTATAGTCAAAATTCAAGCACAAAAATTATAATAATTCTTAGAAATAAAACCGTGCGTATTTATGTACTACGCTTATGTTATTTAAGGAAGATGTTGGTTTGAACATTAAATTTAATAAATTCTTATCAGATTATATTTTTTGTACGATAAGTAAGATTAAATTTGTACGTTCTTTCATAACGACTTTGATAACATCCTTTCTTACAAATCTGATTTTTTAAATTACCTAAAATTAGGTAAATATTGAGATGTTAAATACTCGGCACAATTAATTTGAGTTTTTAGATCATTAGGGTAGAAGTTAGTTCAAACATTTACAAGTTATCTGAAATAAACTGAAAAGTTAATTGGGTTACATTTTTTGGTTTGTAACCGTATGTTTCAGTAGAAAAGTCATTTGATGAGCAAAGCAGGCCTTCTAAAAAATTTTCACTTCGCACCTTGCAAATGCGTTTTTAATATATTCACACTGCAAGGTCTAACTGTATAAAAATCTACTGTCATATGAAGAAGGTCTAAAAGTGTTTATTACACCAGTACTTCTTATGTTGTTATAATGTTTTAGTCGAAAATTGCTTCATTCTTGAAGAAAACAGAAGTATTATTTTAGCCGTGGAAGTAGCAGTTGAAATTTAAAAAATATTTAACAGTTTAATGTTTCATATAGGCAATATTAATTTTCGCATTATAATATAAAATAATGAAAAGAACTGCGAATAAGTGCGGAGAAATTTCAAAAATATTGCCTAGAAATTTTTCATATCGTTAACCGTTTTTAGTGTGACTGATTGTCGTTAAAAGGGCACAATTTATATTTTGCTCTTACTAGGTATTGTTCAAGTATATTGTAAATTTCAGTTTGGTAATGCCGGCGATTCTACTGACGATTACTTGACAAAAAAAACTTTAGAGACGTCCTTATTTGAATAAACTTTAATATACAATGAAAAAATCACAATGTGTTACGTTCGTATAGTAGTGTTTGCATGGTAGCCGAGAAAATAATGTCTTAAATTTAAGCAAGCTTGTGTGTGTAAACGCAATCTATTCTTGTGCTTCCTTTTTGTGAATTTTAATTTTTTATACTGTGAAAACAGTATAAATATACTGCTGTTTCATACAAATAACGATATTCATTAAGTACTCGGAAGACCTTAACAAGTTTAAAAATGTTTTTGGTAGGCGTTTTAATTCTGGAAAGTATAGCATTTCAGTAGACGTTATTGTTTAATATTCGGCCGTATCGTTAACTGGGCGGTGACAATGGGCGGATATATGTAAAAATGTAAGTCGACGTCACGCGCAGGAACAGTACCGGACCAATCAGGAAGCTCGATACTGACAAATGACGTAATACTGATTGAGACGTTTTCATTGGTCGATATCGGATGACGTAGTGAACTATAATGAGCCTTCTGATTGGACAATATTAACCAATCAAAGTGACGCCTAAGAAGACATCTGATTGGTTAGGTTTGGAGATTTTTCATTGGTTAAAAATACTACACTCTGATTGGTCCTATATTATATCTGCTTTTGACGTCACACGCGCGTTGCCGTCATTGTAGGCCGCCTTACTTGCAAGACCTAAATAATTATTTTTTTCTACTGTACATCAGTTCTATTATATTTTAGTAGTATATTTTCGGATATGTTAAAGACACAAATAGTGCGAAAGAAATAAAAATTCGTTAAGTAACGCTCTTTAATGGATATTTCTTTGTTGATTTAGGAACTGATAGTTAACTCAAAACGTATAATAAAATTATACACGTTCTGCGCCAATAGTGTAAAACTCCAATCAGCAATTCATTCCTCCTTAAAAAACGTTATAAAAATCGTTGTGCATTGCTCTCTGTTTATTTTTGCTATAGTCAAAATTCAAGCACAAAAATTATAATAATTCTTAGAAATAAAACCGTGCGTATTTATGTACTACGCTTATGTTATTTAAGGAAGATGTTGGTTTGAACATTAAATTTAATAAACTCTTATCAGATTATATTTTTTGTACGATAAGTAAGATTAAATTTGTACGTTCTTTCATAACGACTTTGATAACATCCTTTCTTACAAATCTGATTTTTTAAATTACCTAAAATTAGGTAAATAATGAGATGTTAAATACTCGGCACAATTAATTTGAGTTTTTAGATCATTAGGGTAGAAGTTAGTTCAAACATTTACAAGGGTTCTGAAATAAACTGAAAAGTTAATTGGGTTACATTTTTTGGTTTGTAATCGTATGTTTCAGTAGAAAAGTCATTTGATGAGCAAAGCAGGCCTTCTAAAAAATTTTCACTTCGCACCTTGCAAATGCGTCTTTAATATATTCACACTGCAAGGTCTAACTGTATAAAAATCTACTGTCATATGAAGAAGGTCTAAAAGTGTTTATTACACCAGTACTTCTTATGTTGTTATAATGTTTTAGTCGAAAATTGCTTCATTCTTGAAGAAAACAGAAGTATTATTTTAGCCGTGGAAGTAGCAGTTGAAATTTAAAAAATATTTAACAGTTTAATGTTTCATATAGGCAATATTAATTTTCGCATTATAATATAAAATAATGAAAAGAACTGCGAATAAGTGCGGAGAAATTTCAAAAATATTGCCTAGAAATTTTTCATATCGTTAACCGTTTTTAGTGTGACTGATTGTCGTTAAAAGGGCACAATTTATATTTTGCTCTTACTAGGTATTGTTCAAGTATATTGTAAATTTCAGTTTGGTAATGCCGGCGATTCTACTGACGATTACTTGACAAAAAAAACTTTAGAGACGTCCTTATTTGAATAAACTTTAATATACAATGAAAAAATCACAATGTGTTACGTTCGTATAGTAGTGTTTGCATGGTAGCCGAGAAAATAATGTCTTAAATTTAAGCAAGCTTGTATGTGTAAACGCAATCTATTCTTGTGCTTCCTTTTTGTGAATTTTAATTTTTTATACTGTGAAAACAGTATAAATATACTGCTGTTTCATACAAATAACGATATTTATTCCGTACTCGGAAGACCTTAACAAGTTTAAAAATGTTTTTGGTAGGCGTTTTAATTCTGGAAAGTATAGCATTTCAGTAGACGTTATTGTTTAATATTCGGCCGCATCGTTAACTGGGCGGTGACAATGGGCGGATATATGTAAAAATGTAAGTCGACGTCACGCGCAGGAACAGTACCGGACCAATCAGGAAGCTCGATACTGACAAATGACGTAATACTGATTGAGACGTTTTCATTGGTCGATATCGGATGACGTAGTGAACTATAATGAGCCTTCTGATTGGACAATATTAACCAATCAAAGTGACGCATAAGAAGACATCTGATTGGTTAGGTTTGGAGATTTTTCATTGGTTAAAAATACTACACTCTGATTGGTCCTATATTATATCTGCTTTTGACGTCACACGCGCGTTGCCGTCATTGTAGGCCGCCTTACTTGCAAGACCTAAATAATTATTTTTTTTACTGTACATCAGTTCTATTATATTTTAGTAGTATATTTTGGCTACAACTTAATACATCAAACATAACTTTTTGTTTTAAGCTCTAAATAAACCTAGAGGCCTAACCAATCCTTATTCATTTTATTTAAGATTTTTTTGTATTTCGCCACAAGCTTAGACTATAAATTAGGTAGGCCTAAATAAGATGATAATATTTCAGTCTAACAATAGGAACCTACAACCCTTTGTAACCTTTTATTTACACAAAAAATAACATCAAGTGACGGTAATTTATTGCTGGAGAAAATGGAAGCTGCTTCTATTTTTTTTAGGAACCAGTAATAGTTGGTCTATAATAATTTGGTTTCATATTTTTGACAAAATTTACACAAAAAAAGTAGAAGGCGCTGAAAGATAATAGGCCTACTTCACGAACGGGCCACGGATTTCTGTGGGAATTATCTTCGGCAACCATCAAGCATTTAGTCGCCTATCGTAGCCCTACTAGTAATTCCATTGCAGTTCCGTGAATCGACAGTTAATGCTTAATATTAATGTGATATTCATAGATTGTATGCTATTCAGTTAAGTTTTGGCTATATAAATTTTACTTATCCAAAAATAAGGCAAGCAATGCGACATTTTAAAATAATAATGATAGGTCTAATTAATGTTATAATATAAAAATAATAAATTAAAACTTACCTTTTATATAGCTGTTTGTATTCAACTCTGGGGCTTGTAATCCCATGGCTTTGAAATACATATCGCTTCGTTTCAACATGATGAGACAGGAAATTTAACCGCGCAGTACTGTGGAAGTGCAGCCACGTGCAGATCGAACAGATCATAACTGAACAGAACTGATGACAGCGACTCGACTTAAGATGTGTAAAACCGGCAACATCGCGTGAATGAGTCAAAAAACGATAATAGCGTAAAATGTGTATAAAGCTGTATAACAATTTGTATAATTTTTATAACAACTGAACATCTCTTTTTACATCTGATGCATAAAACAAACTGCATCTCAATGATGCAGTTTTCGAGGTAAAAAGTCACGGCTAAGATGTAGAAATCGAGCGTCGAAGAATGTATATATATATATATATATATATATACATCCCGCTAACAATTCCGTATCCTTTCAAAAAGCGTGCATTTCGCACATCGCTTATTCGAAGAGTATATTCAACTTTGATGAGAGTATATAGGGTATTTGTTACACTTACACCCTGAGTTTTGGTATTGGTTTGTCCTGATATTGAAAATTGAGCATTTTTTAATTTTATTCACTGTGCTATCAATTCAGACTCCTTTCGAATTACCGACAATTTTGCGTCCGTACAAATTACCGACAATTTCGCGTCCGGCATCGTTCCCGCTATTATGACTTACAGCCTGCAACAGTGTAAACGATGTTGCCATGTCGTACCGGCACGTGTACTGTAGCATTTGCCACTTCTACGTGTTGTACTGATTGTAGTTAGATATTCACATCTCACCCTAGTACTTCTTCACACAAGACTATCGTATGAAAACAATTCGTTCTCGGACGGAATCCAATCCAGTCATCAAAATAATTTATTATTTGTTGCCTATTATTTTGAAATGTATTTTAAATCAATGTAAAACCAAAATAATTAAAGAAAGTATATTTTTTATTTCTTAAAGTTAATTATTTAAAATATCCTAATTGTTACAAATACAGTCAAACCTCCTCATTCAAAATCCTCCCTAAATCGAATATAATTGTATGCTATCCCCTTCAAAAATCTTCCTTAGTATGAATTAAATTACCTCCATATTCGAAAATTTTCGAGAGTTTTGTGGTCATATATATTGTATCAATACATTTTTTTATACATTATTAATAAAATAATTACAAAATTTCCAATTTACACATTGTACACGATTTATAATGAAGCATGCGTTAAAATCACGACAATAAGGACACAGTAAGCGTAGTACAAAACTATAAAAAGCTTTAGAAAAAACTGAAAATGCAGTTAATTTTTAAGTTAGAAGAAACCAGGCAGAAACACAAACAATTACACTTCTTACAAAACATTATTGTCACAAAACCTTACGACCAAATAAGGACATAGCAAGCGTAGTTCAAAGCTACATTCCCTTAAATCTTAATCACAGTAGCCTATTAAGTAAACCCTGTGGTGAATGAAGTGAAGGTGTCATTTTCAGAGGGGAAAATATGTGCTTTGCAAAGGGCCCTGCATGCTGATAAGCGTACTTTTCCGTTCAGTGAGGAAGGTAATTGTTAACCACCTCACTTTTCGTTTTACTTAGTAAAACCTCTACAGGTTCAAACCAGCCTTTCGGCTGATGACCTAAACAACACAAGTAAAATAATATTTGTAAAAAACTTTCCTCAATCAAATTGGTGATCTATTAATAATTTTGACTTTTGTAATTTAATATTTTATGGAATTACATGAATTTTATTAAAACGTGCAATTTTTAAGTACATTTTTTGTTTCAATATTTTACCTCTGTAAATCGAAATCAGCCGGTTCCATCAGATTCGAATCAGGGAGGTTCGACTGTAATTACTATAATATGATCAATTAGTAGACAATGCAATTAAAATATTTACTTAGTTGGCCAAATTATGTAATTGTAAAGCGACATAATTTGTTCAATATTCAAAGTACCATTCACCCATTGTCTTTTCGGTGTTCAAATGATTTCATCATCATCATCTGTTAAGGATTAGGCTCAATGGCCTGTTCCAGTATCCATCAATTTTTAGGTCTTCCCAAGCCTCGCTTCTCTCTAGGTTTATATTTCCATGTTTTAGTGACTGAATCAAAATGATTTTATAAATTATACAAAAGTACGATGGCCAGTAAAATTTCTACAACATTTGAAATGCAGTCCGGCTTAGTCATAGTTTGTATTTTTATTCTTGTTCCTCAAGTAATGGTAATCTTTGATCTTCAACAAAGTATACATTACATTAATAATTCTCGTATCCAGCTGTTTTGTACACGTTGAAGTTTATCCTTTAACAGGCCATTTCCAAGATTATTTTTCGGCTAAACAACTTTCAGTCATAGTCTTCCACACCCTGATATTTTTCTCTGCGTTTTCTTTTAAATTATTTAGTGTTATAAAAGCCATAATGGCCACTTTCTGTTGATATTCTTTTGGTGTCTAGTACTTTATTTACATCGTCAACCAACCACCCAATCTGAGAATCATTATTACAAATAATGAAATAAATAAACCTTATTGTTACGTAAAATAATGTGCATTATTTTTGACAAGTCAAAATGCTTGGGATAAGGAACTGGAAGGTTATACTATTGCACAGAAGACAGAAAGGAGATAGACAAGGCATTCACTTGGATAGGCCAAGAAAAACTATGTGAAACCTTGACCAAGACAGCCAAACAATATGCTAGGACCAATTGATTACAAACGAATTCTTAATAGTGTACAGTGTCCATATTCATAATTCAACTTGATAGTTGATCATTAAAAATGTTCATCATTATAATTAACAAAAACCCAGATAAAAAGTAATTATATGACAGAATAATTTGAACATTATTTGATTTTTTAAACATACATTTGAATAAGTTTAAGTGTGACTAAATTAAAAACAAATCCCACAAATAGACAAAACACCTTATATACTCGAGTAACCCCCGCCTTCGAATAAGCCCCGCAACACGATTTTATGGACCGAAAATCGAAAAACATAACTTATGTAGACTATATCCTAATATGATACAAAAAACAACGAGACACCCGATGTCTTCAAATATGAAGTATTGATTACAACCATTTAAAAAATGTTTTTTTAAAAAAAAGACGTAACGTTGTATTTTAAATGTGAGAATTTGTAAACATGATAAATACTCAAAGGTATTGGTACGCTAAGTACCTTATTTCTAAGCATTTTAGGGCGTAGCAGTAGGATTTGATTATATAGCAGACACGTTCCTTAATACGCCTGTCCCAGGATAGTTTGCTACCTAATATTAATTCTAAAAATTTTGTAACTTACCTGTTACAAAAGATTTTGATATATTGTCATTAATGGTGATATTCTTACTTTGGTTACTTATTTCCTTACGACCAGTGAAGCAATTGAACATAGTTTTATGTGAGTTGAGAACTAGATTATTTTTTGCATCCAGTCTACAACCTTACTTCAAGCTTCTTTAGTTTTAAACCTTGTTCATAGTTTTCATCTTCGAGAGATATTGTCGTATCATCAGCAAATAATATAACATTGAAGGAGGCAAGAAAATCAGCGAGATCGTAAATAAAAATTAGAAATAGCAAGGGTCTTAAAATTCTAACTCGTTGAACTCCCCTTTTAACTTGTATAAAATTTTATATGTATTTTGTTTTAACTTTACAATGATTGGATGGCAATTCGACCCTCTAATACCATACACCTCAATTTTTTATGGGTAAATCATACGGGACAAGGTCAAAAGCTTTACAAAAATCAAAAAATAAATAACAAGGGTTTGTTTTTGCTAACGATTATTTTCAATAAGCTTCTTCAGTATCGGGGAATTACAGTCTCTGTTGACCTACACTTTCAGAACTCGTGTTGGATTTTTGCGAGTGTACTGAATTTACTTAAAAAAATCGACTAATCTACTCTCTTATCAATTTATTATCTTTTGTAAAAAAAATTTCGCCGTTTTGTAAGCATTTTCTCGATGTGGGTATCCTTTGAATTATCGATTTAAATTTACTCGCCCAAGTGACGGAATAAAATGCATGTTCTGATTGTCAGTGGCAACTGCCTTTAATAAAATAATAGTACTGTAAGGGGTTGCACATAACAGGCAGGTGGAGTGTTAAATTATTAGCACTCGATTTGCTTGTTCCAGGACTAAAAAAAATTTAGTTCTGTTTTTGTCACATGGTAAGCCAAACATATGACTGAAGTATTTAAGAACAGAAGAGGTACAAGTGTAAAAGATACTTGTCAGAGTTATATCTCCTCTGAGCGTAATGAATTTCATTATGCAGCCAGACCCTGTGGTGAATAACGTGAGGTGTGTCATTTGCAGGGTGAAAAATAGGTGCTTTTCAGACGGCCTGGCATACTGATAAGCATATTTTTCAACTCGGCGAGGAAGGCAATATTGTAAACTATCTCACCCCTTGTTTTACTTAGCTAAACCTGTAGAAGTTCAAACCAGGACTGTAAAGTTGGCCCCCATACAAAAATTTCAAAAATTAACTTGTAAAATTGATCGGTCTACGTTTCTACCGGATTATTCCGGAAAATGTTTTGTTTGTTCCGTCCAAAGAAGTGAAAAACCGCCGGGAGGGGCTAACTTCACACTGGCCTCAATGCGCATTCTTTTTACACATCGTAAGCGTAATCAGGAAATAATTGATTGACAATTGTCAGGTGGTGTAATGTTAAAAAAAGCGCGAAATAACATGTTAAAAATTCTTAAACAAATTTTTGTTTTGTTTTATCCCTAATGCGTGTAGGTTGCAATTTGTTCGATTGAGAACAATAAGCAACCCCATGACCCAATGATATGTATGACGTTTAAATGAGCTGTAGTCTCGTACATACCCAGGCCGACCATTCCTGAGAGAGTATGGTTAATTGACCCCCAACCATCAAAGTACATTGGTAACCACTGTCTAGTATTCAAATTCGTATAAAAGAACCAATTATACTATATACTAGGATTTAAACTAGGAACCTCTGTCTCCGAAAATCAGCTGTCAGAAAAATTGTCGAAAATTCAGCTAAACAGCTAACTTGCGGCGACGACTTTTCTTCTAGACTAGACCGACCCGTTGGTTACTAAACGAACGACGTAAACAAATTACTAAAGGATTTGTTCATGGATTCGTTGATAGTGGGTTTATGCCTAATTTGAAAAAAGAAACCAAAGCGGCGTGCGATGGACTCATGTATGGAAGGCGACAGAACGGCGGAGAACAACTCTTCAAAATTGCGTATAATATACGTTGTGTATACAATGCGTTTAGAAAGATATCCTGCCAGCCATAACAATAATTTAATCCTGACACTACTATGCGCAGCACCGGTTTCCTTCCAGGTTAGTTTGTCAACCCAAAAAATCGTCTATCGGAAAAGAGAGTTTTTTTATTCTATCAAAAAATATATAATTATTTTTAATTTAATTATATTACTTATATCAAATAATTTGCCGAAGAATATTTATTTGAATGTTTAGTAAATTAGATTGTGAGTTTTGAAAGAATTGTAATTCGATGATTAATAAAAATTTGTTTTTATTATTCTTTTAAACTTTTTTTCTTAACACAATACAATATTTATTTATAACTTGTTTTGTCTATTTTCTTAACCGGTGGACGCGAAATTGATAGCAGATGTGAAACTGACGTCCTTGTAAGAATATACATAATATACGTATATTTTTACATAGGGGCGTAGCGAGAGCACTCTGGTGAGAAACTCTCCAAGGTACGGTGTATAAAATAGTTTCAAAACACCGCCATTTCGCATCCGGTACCAAAATTTATTTATTTTTTTGTGTCTCTCTGAGTAACAATAAAATTCTCAAAAAATAAATATAGTTGCCCGAAACTATGTACTTTAGTTTAAAAAAATTACGTCCGAAAACCATGTCACAATAAATTTTTATTAAGTTTTTGTTAAGGATTGCAATGTGGCGTCCGTATACGGACGCCAAATTGCACTCGGACTCCAGATTGTTAGGAAAATGTCAATGTACGGACGCAAAAATGATAGTAGTACATATATATATATATATATATATATATATATATATACTTTAACTATATATTTTATGATTTAGTGGCTTACTTTATGATTGAGTGGTTTAATTAAAAGTTATGTCAATTGTAAAATAGTATGTTATATAAGTGATCGTTCTTAAAATATACGTCAAGAATCTTGTAAACTATATGGAGGTTTGGGTGAGATATTTGTTAAAAACTAAGGTAAAATAATTTAAAATACTAGTTAATGCCAGCTTTATATTGTCATACAATAGTATTAATAGAGTTTGGAAGGAGACTCAAGGTAAAGGTCACTAATTGACCGGCCGGCTGTCGTTGCTTATCAGTCGTTTAGAAATAGAGGATATAAAATATCTACGACAATTTATCTTAGCGCAACAACATAATATCATTATAAACTAAATAATAATTAAAACTGGGTTTACTCGATCTACTCAATAAGCAATATTAGTCGAACATCAATAAACTGGATATATATGGGGTGATTCAAAAAGAGCGCCGGTTTTGATATATCAAATTAAGAGATTTATTTTATTGAAAAATTGAAAATAAATACATCAACAAGTTCATCTTACCTTCCGATTTCATGTATGAAAAATGATGCCATGCATGTGTCCTCCTCTACTGCCCATGCACGCATCAACTCTGTCCATGAAATTGGATACTACTGCACGACAAGTTTCGACTTCCATTTGCCCGATAACCCGTCGAATTTCCTCATTCAAGTCATTGATGTTTCGGGGTTTATTGGCATACACCAATGACTTCAGATGACCCCAAAGATGAAAGCCACAAGGCGTCAAGTCACACGACCTTGGTGGCTATTGATGGTCGGAATTACGGGAAATGATGCGATCCTGGAACCGTTCACGGAGCAACAACATTGTTTCTCGTGCAGCGTGACATTGCAGCGTGACGCGAGGGTTTTCTAAACCCCACATACGGCAGTTCTGTTTATTAACAAAACCGTTTAAGTGGAAGTGCGCCTCATCACTGAAAATGATTTTGTTTGCGAAGGTGTCATCATCCTGCCGTTTTCTTAATACCCAGTCAACAAACTGTCGTCTCTTCTGGTGGTCTGCCACTTTCAAATGTTTCGTCAACTGAATTTTATACGGGTGATATTGGAGATCGTACCGAAGAATTCTCCGTACAGAAGAACATCGTAAACCCAATTGTTGAGAACGGCGACGTATTGATTTTGCTGGGCTAACAGCCACACTGTCACGAACCAACGCAACGTTCTGCTCAGTTCGGCCAGAACGACGACGTCCAGAACTTTTAAGGTCGACTGTTGAACCCGTCTCAAAAAACTTTTTCATGAGCCTGCGAACTGTTGATTCATTCGGTGCTTCATTACGTCCTAGAGTACCGCGAAGTCGCCTGACAGTAGCCGCATAACTCTCTCCACTCTGGTAAAATGTTTTGACGATTAACACTCGTTGTGCAATAGTAAACTTCTCCATGGTTAGACACAGACTGCGAGAGTACTACACTGCGAACAAGAGAAACTACAACTGAATCGTCAATCGGAATGTTCTCCGAAATAGAAATGAGGTCTAACAATGTTGCCAACCGATAAACAAAAATTTACCAGCCGTTTAAAAACCGGCGCTCTTTTTGAATCACCCGTTACAAATATAGATAACGGAATAATTTTCTTTAGAACTGAATTTTATTGCCTGTATATTGAAATCAGTCAGTCATAAAAACTTTTATAATATCTAAAATTAAGATGGATTTAGACTCCTTCAAAAAAATACTGGATAACTTTAAAGAAGAAATGAAAAAAGAAATGAAAGCAAACATCAAAGAAGAGCTGAGCAAATTTTCAAAGCAACCCACTGAGAATTTTCAAGACTCCTTGATGTCACTGAATAACACCATTAAAGAGCAAGAAAAAAGAATTGATTTTCTAGAACGTGAGAATAGGAAGAAAAATTTAATTATAAACGGCCTAGAAGAAGGACAAGGAAATAATATGGACCTTGAGAACACGGTTTTCCATTCAATTAGAACTAAACTTAAGGTAAATATAGAGGATAATGAAATAGATTTTATAAGACGAATAGGCCGGGCGACTGAAAATAAAAATAGACTTGTCATCGTGGGGCTTGTTTCTTCTAGAAAGAAAATAAACATAATCACACAGGCAAAATGCTTAAAGGGATCAAATATTTTTATCTCTGAGGATTTCCCACCAAAAGTCATACAAGTTAGAAAACAACTCCAGGTAGATTTGAAGAAAGCAAGGTCAGAAGGAAAGTTTGCCATTATACGATATGACAAACTAATAGTTAGAGAAGGAACAGAAAAACCTAAAAAGCGTCTACTGAGTGAATCACCCAAAGCATCGATTAAACAAAATTCTCCAGCAGCGCAAATAGTTAAAAAAAAACAAAGAAAAGTGAAAATAAAAGGAAAAACTCAATTGAAAGTTTTCTTATAGATAAGGATGAAGACAAAATTAACGACAGGAATGAATGAAAATTAGAGGAAACTAGACTCAAGATAAGGACAAAAAATGTTAAAAAATACGATTGTAAAATAGGGAAAACAGAATGTGATAATATAAAAAGCAACTCATTTACAAAAACAACACCCCCAGAACGTTTGGTCAGCAAGGGGGCAAGAGACCAATACCTCCCAACTAGAAATAGAAATAACTCAGCAATACACACCACTTCACAATCAAACAAAAACTATAAAGTAAATTATAGTACATTCAGCACTTTAAATGTAAGATCTTTAATGTCTGAAGAACAAATTGTAAAACTTGAACAAGCTTTAAGCAATAGTGATATTGACATATTAGGATTATCGGAAATAAGAAGACAAGGTGAAAAAATAATTGAGAGGAAAAGCAAATTTATATTTTTCTATTTCGGAGAAGTATCCGGTAAAAATGGAACGGGTTTTTTAGTTCACCATAATAAATTTAGAAATGATATTTTAGAATTCAAACCTATATCAGATAGAATCTCTACCCTCAGTATTAGACGAAACCAAGTGATACTACGGTTTATTCAAGTGTATGCACCGACCAGCTCTTCTACTGAAGAAGAAATCGAACAATTCTATAACTTATTAATAGAGGAATTAGAAGAGAAGAAAACAAATTACAGGGAAGAAACAATAATAATGGGAGATTTAAATGCCCAAATAGGTCTCAGGAAGGTAGGAGAACAAGATACGATTGGTGCTTTAGGCTACGGCAAAAGAAATACAAGAGGTTGGAGATTGACAAGATTTTGCCAAGAATTTAACCTAAAAATTCTGAACAGTTTCTTTAAAAAAAGAGCAGGCCGTAAATGGACATGGTTGTCGCCAAATGGTAAGCATAAAAATGAGATAGATTTTATACTATCAAAAAACAAGAATATGTTCCATGATGTAAGTGTAGTTAAAAATTTCCAATTCCATTCAGACCATAGGCTAATACGAGGCAAAATACTAACCACAGATAGATCTAGGAGACATTTTTTTAAAGATAATAATCAACATCAGCATATTAACTTAGAAAACTTTCAGAGGAATATTAAGAATGCAGTGGTTCAAAGGATACCAAGAAATTGTGATATGCAAGAAAATTACAACTGGTTAGAAAACACTATAATTAATACAAGTAAAGAATCAAAAAGAAAGGTGAATAGAGGAATTAGACGAAATAATAAACTGAGTGACCTTACACTAGAACTAATCAGGAAAAGATCGATATTATGGAGAAAGGACAATAAAACTATTGAAGATAAATTAGAATTAAATATTATATGTAAAGCTTGTAAATACAATATTAGAAAAGACATTAATGCTTACAATAACGAATTGGTGAAAAGTCTAATGCAACCGGACCTATCTGTAAAGAAAACCAGGAAATCTTTATCTCAAGGTAGATTATGGTTGTCAGGTTTGAGGGATGAAAACGGAATTGTAAAAAGAAACAGAGAAGATATCCTGGCTGTGGCAACTAAGTTTTTGAAAAAAAAAAAAAAAAAAAAATCATCAGAAATCCAAGACGAACATAGGACATTTCTTAACATATTGGAGGAAGAAGTCAGTTCCGTTCTAAATAAACTCATGAGTGGAAAGTCACCTGGAAATGACAAGATAATAAATGAATACCTAAGAGTGGCAGAGTGCTTTATTTCAAAGAATTTAACACACATATTTAACCAAATAATGATGCAGGGCAAGGTTCCAGGCCAATGGCTTAAATCGGACATCATCCTGCTTCATAAAAAGGGAGAGGTAACGGATATTAAAAATTACCGTCCTATTACTCTTTCTTCATCATTGAGTAAAGTTTTCGCTAAGATTATACAACGACGTATGAAACCGATTGTGGAGTACAACCAACACATTGAACAAGCGGGTTTTCGCCCTGGGTTTTCAACTGTGGATCATTTGCAGGTAGTGAACCAGCTGATCGAAAAATGCAGAGAATATAACATAGAAATTTATATAGCTTTGGTGGACTTTGCGAAGGCTTTTGATTCTGTGAAACTGGTATCTGTTTTTAAGGGATTACAAGAGCTAGGGATAGATGAAAGAATATTAAGAGTATTATGGCATTGGTACAAAAATGGCGAAGCTCTAGTGGTCCTAGAGAATCCGGGCGATTTTTTTCCAGTTGGACGAGGTGTCAAACAGGGCGATCCTCTCTCACCCGATCTTTTCAATGTAACATTGGATTCAGTTTTCAAAAATTTGGATTGGGATGAAAAGGGTATAAGAGTGAATGGAAGAAACATAAGTAATGTAAGATTTGCAGATGATATTACATTATTTGCGAAATCACCAACGGAATTAAGCGGTGTGCTAGAAGAACTACAGCAGGCTAGCCTATTAGCGGGACTTGAGATAAATAATGATAAAACTATTCTTCTCACTAACAGTAAGCGAGAGGATATTGTCCTAAATGGTAAAAAATTAATATGGGTAAATGAGGCGATTTATCTGGGAGAGACTATTTCTTTTAGGAATGGATGCAGTAAGGAAGTAAACCGCAGAATGACTTTGGCTTGGAGAAAATACTGGTCAATGAAGTTTATATTTAAAAGCAAAATGTCTCAAAGATTAAAGACCTTAGCTTTTAATTGTTGTGTGCTTCCTTGCATGACCTACGGCGCACAGACATGGCCTTTGTCAAAGAAGGACGTATACAGACTGAGAGTCACTCAAAGAGCCATGGAACGGAGCATGTTAGGGGTTTCCTTCCGAGACAAGATCAAAAACACAGAACTAAGGAGGAGAACACAACTTCAAAATGTTGTCGAAGTGGCAAAGCGACTGAAATGGAATTGGGCTGGAAATGTGTTACGGCTAAATGACGACAGATGGACAAAACGAGTTACAGAATGGCAACCGATTGAAAATATCAGGCGTAGAGGTAGACAGTGTTTGAGGTGGGACGACGAATTGGTCAAAAAACATGCCGGTGCACATTGGCAAATTACAACAAGAGACAAATCCCGTTGGAAAACATTGGGAGAGGCCTTTGCCCAAAAATAGGCCTAGTTTCCTAAATACTTATATATATATATATATATATATATATATATATATATAAAAAAAAGAAATTATGATTTTATTTGAACATTAAAGTTTAAAAATTTATAAATTTATTTGTTTTTTTTAATATAATTAATTATTACATAGTTATTGTCTTATGTGTAATGTATCTACTCAATGTAAAGTATGTAATTTTAAAGGAGACTAATAAAGAAAGGCTATTATTATTATTATTATTAATCGCACAAAAAATATAATGTGATAATAGTTTATTAAATTTAATGTTCAAACCAACATCTACCTCAAATAACATAGGCGTAGTACATCAGTACGCACGGTTTTATTTCTAAGAATTATTGTAATTTTTGTGCTTGAAATTTTACTATAGTACTAATAAACAGAGAGCACTGCACAACTAATTTTCTAACGTTATTTTAACTAGGAATTAATTGCTGATTAGAGTTTTACACTATTGGCGCAGAACGTGTATATTTTTATAATACGTTTTGAGTTAACTATCAGTTCCTAAATCAACAAAGAAATAATCATTAGAGAGCGTTACTTAACGAAATTTTATTTCTTTCGCACTATTTGTGTCTTTAACATATCCGAAAATATACTACTAAAATGTAATAGATTTGATGTACAGTAGAAAAAAATTATTATTTAGGTCTTGCGGTTAAGGCGGCCTACAATGTCGACAACGCGCGTGTGACGTCAATGGCAGATATAATATAGAACCAATCAGAAACTAGTATTCTCAACCAATGAAAAATCTCCAAAACTAACCAATCAGATGTCTTCTTAGGCGTCATTTTGATTAGTTATTATTGTCCAATCAGAGAGCTCATTATAGTTCACTACGTCATCCGATATGAACCAATGAAGTCGTCTCATTCAGTATTACGTCATTTGTCAGTGTCGAGCTTCCTGATTGAACCGGTACTTTTCCTGCGCGTGACGTCGCCTTACATTTTTACATAAGATTTGCCCATTGCCACTGCCCAGTTAATGATACGGCCGAATAATAGAGAATAACGTCTACTGAAATGCAATACGTTCTAGAATTAAAACACCTACCAAAAACATGTTAAATTTTGTTAGGGTTCTTCTTTTTTTAGGGTTCTTCTTTTGATTGGTTAATATTGTCCAATCAGAGGGCTCATAATAGTTCACTACGTCACCCGATATCAACCAATGAAAACGTCTCAATCAGTATTACGTCCATTGTTAGTATCGAGCTTTCTGATTGGTCCGGTACTGTTCCTGCGCGAGACGTCGACTTACATTTTTACATAAATCCGCCCGTTGTCACCGCCCAGTTAACGATACGGCCGAATATTAAACAATTAACGTCTACTGAAATGCTATACTTTCTAGAATTAAAACGCGTAACAAAAACATTTTTAAACTTGTTAAGGTTCTTCCGAGTATGGAATGATTATGATTTATGGTATGAAACAGCAGTACTATTTATACTGCTTTTCACAATATGAAATAAAAAAAGTCATAAAAAGGAAGGACAACAATAGCTTGCGTTGTCACATATAAGCTTGCTTAAATTTAAGACATTATTTTGTCGGCTACCATGCAAACACTACTCTACTAACGTAACACATTGTGATTTTTTCATTGTATATTAAAGTTTATTCTAATAAGGACGTCTCTGAAGTTTTTTTTGTCAACTAATCGTCAGTAGAATCGCCGGAATTACCAAACTGAAATTTAGAATATACTTTATTAATACCTAGTAAGAGCAAAATAGAACCTGTGCCCTTTTAACGACAATCAGTCACACTAAAAACGGTTAACGATATGAAAAATTTTTTGGCAATATTTTTGACATTTCTCCGCCGTTATTCGCTGCTTGTGTCATTATTTTATTTCGCGATGCGAAAATTTAGTATTGCCTACAAGAGGCAGTTAAACTGTGAAATATTTCTTAAATTTTAACTGCTACTTCCACGGCTACAATAATCTTTCTGTTTTCTTAGCGAGAGAAGCAAATTTTCGACTAAAACATATTAAGAAAATAAGAGGTACTAATGAAATAAACACTTTTAGAGTTTCTTACAATGACAGTTGATGATTATGCAGTTAGACCTTGCAGTGAATATATTAAAGGCGCCGTTTGAAACGTGCGAACTGAAATATTTTTAGAAGGCCTGCTACGCTCATGAAAACACGCTTCTACTGAGTGAAGCGATTTAAACAATAATAACCAAGCGAGCGGTTGAGTGAGCGGTTATAAACAATAAAAAAAGTAACCGAATTTAATATTTATTTTTTATTTTAGATAACCTGTAAATGTTTGAACGAACATCTAGCCTAATGATCTAAAAACTTAAATTAATTGTGCCAAGTATTTAACATTTCATTATTTACCTATATTTAAGTTATTTAATAGATTGGATTTGAAAGAAAGGATGTTATCAATGTTATGAAGAAATGTAAAAATTGAATCTTATTAATCGTACAAAAAATATAATTTGATAATAGTTTACTCAATTTAATGTTCAAACCAACATATTCCTTATAAAACATAGGGGTAGTCTGTCAATACGTACGGTCTTATTTCAAAGAGTTATTATAATTTTTTTGTTTGACTATTAACTAAAGCAATAATAAACAGAGAGCCATGCACAACTAAATTTCTTATGTTTTTTTAAGGAGACATGAATTGTTAATTGGAATTTCACACTGTTGGCGCAGAACGTGTATATTTTAATTATATATTTTGAGTTAATTATCGGATCCTAAATCAACAAAGAAATAATCATTGTAAAGCGTTAGTTAACGAATGTTTTTTCATTCTGCACCATTTGTGTCTATAACATATCTGAAAATATATTTAAAATCTAATAGAACTGATCTACAGTTGAAAATATAATTATTTAGGTCTTGCGAGTGAGGCGGCCTACAATCACGGTGTAGTCCGTGTGACGTCAATATAAGATATAATATTGGACCAATCAGAAACTGGTATTTTCAACCAATGAAAAATTTTCATGTCTAACCAATCAGATGTCTTCTGAGGCGACATTTTGATTGGCTAATATTGTCCAATCAGAGGGCTCATAATAGTTCACTACGTGATCCGATATCAACCAATGAAAACGTCTCAATCAGTATTACGTCATTTGTCAGTATCGAGCTTTCTGATTGGTCCGGTACTGTTCCTGCGCGTGACGTCGACTTACATTTTTACATAAATCCGCCCATTTTCACCGCCCATTTAACGATACGGCCGAATATTAAACAATTAACGTCTACTGAAATGCAATACTTTCTAGAATTAAAACGCGTAACAAAAACATTTTTAAACTTGTTAAGGTTCCTCCGAGTACGGAATGATTATGGTTTATTGTATGAAACAGCAGTATATTTATACTGCTTTTCACAATATAAAATAAAAAAAGTCATAGAAAGGAAGGACAACAATAGCTTGCGTTGTCACATACACGCTTGCTTAAATTTAAGACATTATTTTGTCGGCTTCCATGCAAACACTACTATAATAACGTAACACATTGTGATTTTTTCATTATATATTGAAGTTTATTCTAATAAGGACGTCTCTGAAGTTTTTTTGTCAACTAATCGTTAGTAGATTCGCCGGAATTACCAAACTGAAATTTAGAATATACTTAAACAATACCTAGTAAGAGCAAACAAGACCCTGTGCCCTTTTAATGACAATCAGTCTTACTAAAAACGGGTAACGATATGAAAAATTTCTGGGCGATATTTTTGACATTTCTCCGCGTTTATTCGCTGCTTGTGTCATTATTTTATTTTGCGATGCGAAAATTTAGTATTGCCTACAAGAGGCAGTTAAACTGTGAAATATGTTTTAAATTTTAACTGCTACTTCCACGGCTACAATAATCGTTCTGTTTTCTTAGCGAGAGAAGCAAATTTTCGACTAAAACATTATTAAGAAAATTAGAGGTACTAATGAAATAAACACTTTTAGAGATTGTTACAATGACAGTTGATGATTATGCAGTTAGACCTTGCAGTGAATATATTAACGGCGCCGTTTGAAACGTGCGAACTGAAACCTTTTTTAGAAGCCCTGCTACGCTCATGAAAACACGCTTCTACTGAGTGATACGGTTATAAACAATAAAAAAAATAACCGAATTAAATATTTAGTTTGGATTTCAGATAACCTGTAAATGTTTGAACTAACATCTAGCCTAATGATCTAAAAACCGAAATTAATTGTGCCAAGTATTTAACATCTCATTATTTACCTAATTTTAAGTTACTTGTTGCCCATAACAGACAGGTGGAGTGTCAAATTATTTACACTCAATCTGTTTGTTGCAGGGCTAAAATAAATAGCTCTGTTTCTTATCACATGGTCAGTCAATTAAATGACTGGATCATTGAAGAACAGAAGAGGTAGAGGTGTAAAGGCACTAATCAAAGTTATTTTCTCTGAAAGTAATGAATTTCATTGTACAGCCAGACCCTGTGGTGAATGAAGTAAAGGTGTCATTTACAGAGTGGAAAATATAGGCTTTTCAGAGGGCCCGGCCTGCTGATAAGCATACTTTTCCACTCAGTGAGGAAGACAATTGTAATCAACCTCACTCCTCGTTTTACTTAGTAAAACCTTTGGAGGTTCAAACCCGCCTTTTGGCTGTTGACCTAAACAACAACAAGTTACTTGATAGATTGGATTTGAAATAAAGGATGTGATCAATGTTATGAAGGAATGTTAAAATTTAATCTTATTAATCCCACAAAAAATATAATTTGATAATAGTTTATTCAATTTAATGTTCAAACCAACATCTTCCTTAAATAACATAGACGTAGTCTATCAATACGTACGGTCTTATTTCAGAGAGTTATTATAATTTTTGTGTTTGAATTTTAACTAAAGCAATAATAAACAGAGAGCCATGCACAACTAATTTTCTAATGTTTTTTAAGGAGGAATGAATTGTTAATTGGAATTTTACACTGGTGGCGCAGAACGTGTACATTTTAATTATATATTTAGAGTTAATTATCGGATCCTAAATCAACAAAGAAATAATCATTATAAAGCGTTAGTTAACGAATGTTTTTTTATTCAGCACCATTTGTGTCTATAACATATCTGAAAACATATAATTGAAATCTAATAGAACTGATCTACACTTGAAAATATAATTATTTAGGTCTTGCTAGTGAGGCGGCCTACGATGACGGAGACGTCCGTGTGACGTCAATAAAAGATATAATATTGGACCAATCAGAAACTAGTATTCTTAACCAATGAAAAATCTTCAAACCCAACCAATCAGATGTCTTCTTAGGCGTCATTTTGATTGGTTAATATTGTCCAATCAGAGGGCTCATTATAGCCATCCGATATCAACCAATGAAAACGTTTCAATCAGTATTACGTCATTTGTCAGTACCGAGCTTCCTGATTGGTCCGGTACTGTTCCTGCGCGTGACGTCGACTTACATTTTTACATCAATCCGCCCATTGTCACCGCCCAGACAAGGATACGGCCGAATAATAAACAATTAACGTCTACTGAAATGCTATACTTTCCAGAATTAAAACGCCTACCAAAAACATTTTAAAACTTGTTAAGGTTCTTCCGAGTACGGAATGATTATGGTTTATTGTATGAAACAGCAGTATATTTATACTGCTTTTTACAGTATGAAATTAAAAAAGTCATAAAAACTATGCACAAGTATACATTGCGTTGTCACATACAAGCTTGCTTTAATTTAAGACATTATTTTGTCGGCTACCATGCAAAATTTACTATACAACCGTAACACATTGTGATCTTTTCATTGTATATTAACGTTTATTCTAATAAGGACGTCTCTGAAGTTTTTTTGTCAACTAACCGTCAGTAGAATCGCCGGCATTACCAAACTGAAATTTAGAATATACTTGAACAATACCTAGTAAGAGCAAAATACAAATTGTGCTCTTTTAACGACAATCAGTCACACTAAAAACGGTTAACGATATGAAAAATTTTTAGGCAATATTTTTGACATTTCTCCGCGTTTATTCGCTGCTTGTGTCATTATTTTTTTTGCGATGCGAAAATTTAGTATTGCCTACAAGAGGCAGTTAAACTGTGAAATATTTTTTAAATTTCAACTGCTACTTCCACGGCTAAAATAATAGTTCTGTTTTCTTCACGAATGAAGCAAGTTTCGACTAAAAAATTATAACAACATAAGAAGTACTGGTGAAATAAACACTTCTAGACCTTGTTCATATGACAGTAGATTATTATACAGATAGACCTTGCAGTGTGTATATATTAACGGCGCATTTGCAAGGTGCGAACTGAAAATTTTTTAGAAGACCTGCTTTGCTCATCAAATGACTTTTCTACTGAAACATACGGTTACAAAACAAGGAAAGTAACCAAATTAACTTTTCAGTTTATTTCAGATAACTTGTAAATATTTGAACTAACTTCTACCCTAATGTTCTAAAAACTCAAATTAATTGTGCCGAGTATTTAACATCTCATTATTTACCTAATTTTAAGTAACTTTAAAAATCAGATTTGTAAGAAAGGATGTTATCAAAGTCGTTATGAAAGAACGTTCAAATTTAATCTTACTAATCGTACAAAAAATATAATCTGATAATAGTTTATTAAATTTAATGTTCAAACCAACATCTTCCTTAAATAACATAGGCGTAGTACATCAATACGCACGGTTTTATATCTAAGAATAATTTAAATTTTTGCGCTTGAATTTTGACTATAGCAATAAAAAACAGAGAGCAATGCACAACTAATTTTCTAACGTTATTTTAACTAGGAATTAATTGCTGATTAGAGTTTTACACTATTGGCGCAGAACGTGTATATTTTTATTATACGTTTTGAGTTAACTATCAGTTCCTAAATCAACAAAGAAATAACCATTAGAGAGCGTTACTTAACGAAATTTTATTTCTTTCGCACTATTTGTGTCTTTAACATATCCGAAAATATACTACTAAAATGTAATAGATTTGATGTACAGTAGAAAAAAATTATTATTTAGGTCTTGCGGTTAAGGCGGCCTACAATGTCGACAACGCGCGTGTGACGTCAATGGCAGATATAATATAGAACCAATCAGAAACTAGTATTCTCAACCAATGAAAAATCTCCAAAACTAACCAATCAGATGTCCTCTTAGGCGTCATTTTGATTAGTTATTATTGTCCAATCAGAGAGCTCATTATAGTTCACTACGTCATCCGATATGAACCAATGAAGTCGTCTCATTCAGTATTACGTCATTTGTCAGTGTCGAGCTTCCTGATTGAACCGGTACTTTTCCTGCGCGTGACGTCGCCTTACATTTTTACATAAGATCCGCCCATTGCCACCGCCCAGTTAATGATACGGCCGAATAATAGAGAATATCGTCTACTGAAATGCAATACGTTCCAGAATTAAAACACCTACCAAAAACATGTTAAATTTTGTTAGGGTTCTTCCGAGTACGCAATGATTATGGTATTATTGTATGTAACAACAGTATATTCACTCCTGCTTTTCACTCTATGAAATAAAAAAGTCATAAAAAGTAAGCAAAAGAATAGATTGCATTGTCACATACAAGCTTGTTGAAATTTAAGACATTATTTTGTCGGCTACCATGCAGACACTACGATACGAACGTAACAAAATGTGATTTTTTCACTGTATATTAAAGTTAAAACAATATATAAAGTATATTAAAGTTTGTAAATTCTAACAAGGACGTCACTGAAGTTTTTCGTCAAAAAATCGTAAGTAGAATCGCCGGCATTATAAAACCGAAATTTAGAATATACTTGATCAATACCAAGTAAGAGCAAAATACAAATTGTGCCCTTATGACGACAATCAGTCACACTAAACACGGTTAACAATATAAAATATTTCTGGGCAAAATTTTTGACATTTCTCCGCGTTTATTCGCTGCTTGTGTCATTTTTTTCATTTTGTGATGCGAAAATTTAGTATTGCTTACAAGAGGCAGTTAAACTGTGAAATATTTTTTAAATTTTAACTGCTACTTCCACTGCTACAATAATCGTTCTGTTTTCTTAGCGAGAGAAGCAAATTTTCGACTAAAACATTATTAAGAAAATAAGAGGTACTAATGAAATAAACACTTTTAGAGATTGTTACAATGACAGTTGATGATTATGCAGTTAGACCTTGCAGTGAATATATTAACGGCGCCGTTTGAAACGTGAGAACTAAAATTTTTTTTAGAAGCCCTGCTACGCTCATGAAAACACGCTTCTACTGAGTGATACGGTAATAAACAATAAAAAAAATAACCGAATTAAATATTTAGTTTGTATTTCAGATAACCTGTAAATGTTTGAACTAACATCTAGCCTAATGATCTATAAACCAAAATTAATTGTGCCAAGTATTTAACATCTCATTATTTACCTAATTTTAAGTTACTTGTTGCCCATAACAGACAGGTGGAGTGTCAAATTATTTACACTCAATCTGTTTGTTGCAGGGCTAAAATAAATAATTCTGTTTCTTATCACATGGTCAGTCAATTAAATGACTGGATCATTGAAGAACAGAAGAGATAGAGGTGTAAAGGCACTAATCAGAGTTATTTTCTCTGAAAGTAATGAATTTCATTGTACAGCCAGACCCTGTGGTGAATGAAGTGAAGGTGTCATTTACAGAGTGGAAAATATGTGCTTTTCAGAGGGCCCGGCCTGCTGATAAGCATACTTTTCCACTCAGTGAGGAAAGCAATTGTAAACCACCTCTCTCCTCGTTTACCTTAGTAAAACCTTTGGAGGTTCAAACCAGCCTTTTGGCTGTTGACCTAAACAACAACAACAAGTTACTTGATAGTTTGGGTTTGAAAGAAAGGATGTTATCATTGTTATGAAAGAATGTGAAAATTTAATCTTATTAATCGTACAAAAAATATAATTTGATAATAGTTTATTAAATTTAATGTTCAAACCAACATCTTCCTTAAATAATAGAGGCGTAGTCTATCAATACGTACGGTCTTATTTCAGAGAGTTATTATAATTTTTGTGTGTTTGACTTTTAACTAAAGCAATGATAAACAGAGAGCCATGCACAACTTAATTTCTAATGATTTTTAAGGAGACATGAATTGTTAATGTGAATTTTACACTGTTGGCGCAGAACGTGTATATTTTAATTATATATTTGAGTTAATTATCGGATCCTAAATCAACAAAGAAATAATCATTATTAAGCGTTAGTTAACGAATGTTTTTTTATTCAGCACCATTTGTGTCTATAACATATCTGAAAACATATAATTGAAATCTAATAGAACTGATCTACACTTGAAATTATAATTATTTAGGTCTTGCGAGTGAGGCGGCTTACGATGACGGTGACGTCCGTGTGACGTTAATAAAAGATATAATATTGGACCAATCAGAAACTAGTATTCTCAACCTATGAAAAATCTTCAAACCTAACTAATCAGATGTCTTCTAAGGCGTCATTTTGATTGGTTAATATTGTCCAATCAGAGGGCTCATTATAGCCATCCGATATCAACCAATGAAAACGTCTCAATCAGTATTACGTCATTTGTCAGTACCGAGCTTCCTGATTGGTCCGGTACTGTTCCTGCGCGTGACGTCGACTTACATTTTTACATAAATCCGCCCATTGTCACCGCCCAGTTAACGGTACGGCCGAATATTAAACAATTAACGTCTACTGAAATGCAATACTTTCTAGAATTAAAACGCGTAACAAAAACATTTTTAAACTTGTTAAGATTCCTCCGAGTACGGAATGATTATGGTTTATTGTATGAAACAGCAGTATATTTATACTGCTTTTCACAATATAAAATAAAAAAAGTCATAAAAAGGAAGGACAACAATAGCTTGCGTTGTCACATATACGCTTGCTTAAATTTAAGACATTATTTTGTCGGCTACCATGCAAAAACTACTATACTAACGTAACACATTGTGATTTTTTCATTATATATTGAAGTTTATTCTAATAAGGACGTCTCTGAAGTTTTTTTGTCAACTAATCGTCAGTAGATCCGCCGGAATTACCAAACTGAAATTTAGAATATACTTAAACAATACCTAGTAAGAGCAAACAAGAACCTGTGCCCTTTTAACGACAATCAGTCCCACTAAAAACGGTTAACGATATGAAAAATTTCTAGGCAATATTTTTGACATTTCTCCGCGTTTATTCGCTGCTTGTGTCATTATTTTATTTTGCGATGCGAAAATTTAGTATTGCCTACAAGAGGCAGTTAAACTGTGAAATATTTTTTAAATTTTAACTGCTACTTCCACGGCTACAATAATCGTTCTGTGTTCTTAGCGACAGAAGCAAATTTTCGACTAAAACATTATTAAGAAAATAAGAGGTACTAATGAAATAAACACTTTTAGAGATTGTTACAATGACAGTTGATGATTATGCAGTTAGACCTTGCAGTGAATATATTAACGGCGCCGTTTGAAACGTGCGAACTGAAACCTTTTTTAGAAGCCCTGCTACGCTCATGAAATGAAGCTTCTACTGAGTGATACGGTTATAAACAATAAAAAAATAACCGAATTAAATATTTAGTTTGTATTTCAGATAACCTGTAAATGTTTGAACTAACATCTAGCCTAATGATCTAAAAACCGAAATTAATTGTGCCAAGTATTTAACATCTCATTATTTACCTAATTTTAAGTTACTTGTTGCCCATAACAGACAGGTGGAGTGTCAAATTATTTACACTCAATCTGTTTGTTGCAGGGCTAAAATAAATAGTTCTGTTTCTTATCACATGGTCAGTCAATTAAATGACTGGATCATTGAAGAACAGAAGAGATAGAGGTGTAAAGGCACTAATCAGAGTTATTTTCTCTGAAAGTAATGAATTTCATTGTACAGCCAGACCCTGTGGTGAATGAAGTGAAGGTGTCATTTACAGAGTGGAAAATATGTGCTTTTCAGAGGGCCCGGCCTGCTGATAAGCATACTTTTCCACTCAGTGAGGAAAGCAATTGTAAACCACCTCACTCCTCGTTTTACTTAGTAAAACCTTTGGAGGTTCAAACCAGCCTTTTGGCTGTTGACCTAAACAACAACAACAAGTTACTTGATAGATTGGGTTTGAAAGAAAGGATGTTATCATTGTTATGAAAGAATGTAAAAATTTAATCTTATTAATCGTACAAAAAATATAATTTGATAATAGTTTATTAAATTTAATGTTCAAACCAACATCTTCCTTAAATAATAGAGGCGTAGTCTATCAATACGTACGGTCTTATTTCAGAGAGTTATTATAATTTTTGTGTGTTTGACTTTTAACTAAAGCAATGATAAACAGAGAGCCATGCACAACTTAATTTCTAATGATTTTTAAGGAGACATGAATTGTTAATGTGAATTTTACACTGTTGGCGCAGAACGTGTACATTTTAATTATATATTTTGAGTTAATTATCGGATCCTAAATCAACAAAGAAAAAATCATTATAAAGCGTTAGTTAACGAATGTTTTTTTATTTAGCACCATTTGTGTTTATAACATATCTGAAAATATATAATTGAAATCTAATAGAATTGACCTACAGTTGAAAATATAATTATTTAGGTCTTGCGAGTGAGGTGGCCCACAATGACGGTGTAGTCCGTGTGACGTCAATAAAAGATATAATATTGGACCAATCAGAAACTAGTATTCTCAACCAATGAAAAATCTTCAAACCTAACCAATCAGATGTCTTCTTAGGCGTCATTTTGATTGGTTCATATTGTCCAATCAGAGGGCTCATAATAGTTCACTACATCATCCGATATCAACCAATGAAAACGTCTCAATCAGTATTACGTCATTTGTCAGTATCGACCTTTCTGATTGGCCCGGTACTGTTCCTGCGCGTGACGTCAACTTAGATTTTTACATAAATCCGCCCCTTGTCACTGCCCAGTTAACGATACGGCCGAATATTAAACAATTAACGTCTACTGAAATGTTATACCTTCTAGAATTAAGACGCGTAACAAAAACATTTTTAAACTTATTAAGGTTCTTCCGAGTACGGAATGATTATGGTTTATTGTATGAAACAGCAGTATATTTATACTGCTTTTCACAATATGAAATAAAAAAAGTCATAAAAAGGAAGGACAACAATAGCTTGCGTTGTCACATATAAGCTTGCTTAAATTTAAGACATTATTTTGTCGGATACCATGCAAACACTACTATACTAAAGTCCATTTGATTTCTTCGTGCGGGTGAAGGTCACGCGTTTCTTCCCCTTCCCTTCAGCAAGATTTCTCCTCATATCCCTTACACTACTTTTACATTACTGAATTAAACTACTTCTTTTCTCTTTACGGACTAAAGTTTTGCCTTTTAACGACAAGAAATTTAATGGTTACTCTGATACACATAAGACATTAGGCCTGCTATGATATGTGAAACCCTTTTATTCTACACAATATATTTTCCTAATTTTTGTGCTTAACTTTCGGATCGTTGGAATAGTTCTATCCTAATATTTCTTTATACAAACTGCACCTTAATAAAAACATCGCCAACCTTTTTTACCTAAACGAAAAAGATGATTATTTATCTTTTATGTTTTAAAGCATGCATACAGAAACTGGATTGTTACAAATTTGTATACGACTGAGAAATAAACTGTTAATTACCTTTTATGTAAACTTAAGCGCCGTTCGCAAAGAATTAATTTCACACAAGTTCTTTTAAATAATTATATACCCTATAAATTATTTATTTGTTTGGATTGTCTGCGAAGATTAGGACTGTTTGCAGCCATCTCAACTTTCACGCTTAAACAATTGAATTAACTAAACTTACACAAGCCCGCCAAAGAAACTGCACATCTGTATGATACAAAACTTTAATCTGAATTGGTCGAAAGTGTATTAAAAATCAAATAAATGGGCCTGTGTGTGGTGACAAAGGTGCTGTAACATGTTTGTTTACTTAAAACAATACATGTAAGCTTCATAAAGTCATAAAATATCACAGAGTCATTGCTGACGCATAGTATAATGACCGTGTTTCTATTTCAGTGACTTTTCTATTATTCCATATTACGTTGTAATAGTGCGTACATATAGTATCTATAATAACCATAAAACAATATGAATAACTAATAACAATAATATAATACACATCACATCACGTATATACTATTGTTATTACATGTAACAAAATGTTTGTCTAAATATACGTCCGGAAATGTTCGTTGGCGAGTTATGCCTGGCGAAAGATTTTGCCTTGATTCCTGGGCAAAGAGTGAAATAAAGCAATACTGAAATTTTGAAAAGGTAAATTTAGGAAAATGTTTAGTGGTTTCTTATGGTTTTTATTTAACCTGGGAAACTTAAAAAAATGAGTCCCAGAACTGTATCGCTTTTAGTTTTTAAGAAAACTACGTAAATACATTAAAGAAAAGGCTTAGAAAATACTTTTTAAGTTTAGCGTAAAATAACTCTGTTAAACTATGAATAAAAACACGAAACATTTTAATGCAAATTGTAGAGAATTTTATTCTAAAAAATAATATAAATAACGTCTATGAAAATTAAACTCATTTGAGAAGTTTTTTTAATTACAAACAAAAGAAAAACTGGATTTAGATTTTTTCTACTGCAGTTTTCCTTTTGTTTGTAATTAAACTTCTCGAATGAGGTTAAGTTTAAGTTGATTTAAATAACACATTTATGTGTTGGTCTCGTCAGATGTTTTAAGCGTACGGTACTTCACGAAGTGAAATAATGTAACCTGATGAAGGCGTAGGCACAAGTGCACACACATACTCCGCGCGGCATCATTCAGACGACTGGTGGGGTAGGCCAGGTGAAGAAGTGGCATGACCTTCACCCGCACGTTGATTTCAAATAGATTATAGCGTAACACATTGTGATTTTTTCATTGTATATTAAAGTTTATTCTAATAAGGACGTCTCTGAAGTTTTTTTTGTCAACTAATCGTTAGTAGATTCGCCGGAATTACCAAACTGAAATTTAGAATATACTTATACTTGACCTACAGTTGAAAATATAATTATTTAGGTCTTGCGAGTGAGGCGGCCCACAATGACGGTGTAAACCGTGTGACGTCAATAAAAGATATAATATTGGACCAATCAGAAACTAGTATTCTCAACCTATGAAAAATCTTCAAACATAACCAATCAGATGTCTTCTTAGGCGTCATTTTGATTGGTTAATATTGTCCAATCAGAGGGCTCATTATAGCCATCCGATATCAACCAATGAAAACGTCTCAATCAGTATTACGTCATTAGTCAGTACCGAGCTTCCTGATTGGTCCGGTACTGTTCCTGCGCGTGACGTCGACTTACATTTTTACATCAATCCGCCCATTGTCACCGCCCAGTTAACGGTACGGCCGAATATTAAACAATTAACGTCTACTGAAATGCTATACTTTCCAGAATTAAAACGCCTACCAAAAACATTTTAAAACTTGTTAAGGTTCTTCCGAGTACGGAATGATTATGGTTTATTGTATGAAACAGCAGTATATTTATACTGCTTTTTACAGTATGAAATTAAAAAAGTCATAAAAACTATGCACAAGAATACATTGCGTTGTCACATACAAGCTTGCTTTAATTTAAGACATTATTTTGTCGGCTACCATGCAAAAATTACTATACAACCGTAACACATTGTGATCTTTTCATTGTATATTAAAGTTTATTCTAATAAGGACGTCTCTGAAGTTTTTTTGTCAACTAACCGTCAGTAGAATCGCCGGCATTACCAAACTGAAATTTAGAATATACTTGAACAATACCTAGTAAGAGCAAAATACAAATTGTGCCCTTTTAACGACAATCGTCACACTAAAAACGGTTAACGATATGAAAAATTTCTAGGCACTATTTTTGACATTTCTCCGCGTTTATTCGCTGCTTGTGTCATTATTTTTTTTTGTGATGCGAAAATTTAGTATTGCCTACAAGAGGCAGTTAAACTGTAAAATATTTTTTAAATTTCAACTGCTACTTCCACGGCTAAAATAATATTTCTGTTTTCTTCACGAATGAAGCAATTTTCGACTAAAAAATTATAACAACATAAGAAGTACTGGTGAAATAAACACTTTTAGACCTTGTTCATATGACAGTAGATTATTATACAGTTAGACCTTGCAGTGTGAATATATTAACGGCGCATTTGCAAGGTGCGAACTGAAAACTGGTTTGCTCATCAAATGACTTTTCTACTGAAACATACGGTTACAAAACAAGGAAAGTAACCAAATTAACTTTTCAGTTTATTTCAGATAACTTGTAAATATTTGAACTAACTTCTACCCTAATGTTCTAAAAACTCAAATTAATTGTGCCGAGTATTTAACATCTCATTATTTACCTAATTTTAAGTAACTATAAAAATCAGATTTGTAAGAAAGGATGTTATAAAAGTCGTTATGAAAGAACGTTCAAATTTAATCTTACTAATCGTACAAAAAATATAATCTGATAATAGTTTATTAAATTTAATGTTCAAACCAACATCTTCCTTAAATAACATAGGCGTAGTACATCAATACGCACGGTTTTATTTCTAAGAATTATTTAAATTTTTGCGCTTGAATTTTGACTATAGCAATAAAAAACAGAGAGCAATGCACAACTAATTTTCTAACGTTATTTTAACTAGGAATTAATTGCTGATTAGAGTTTTACACTATTGGCGCAGAACGTGTATATTTTTATTATACGTTTTGAGTTAACTATCAGTTCCTAAATCAACAAAGAAATAATCATTAGAGAGCGTTACTTAACGAAATTTTATTTCTTTCGCAATATTTGTGTCTTTAACATATCCGAAAATATACAACTAAAATGTAATAGATTTGATGTACAGTAGAAAAAAATTATTATTTAGGTCTTGCGGTTAAGGCGGCCTACAATGACGACAACGCGCGTGTGACGTCAAAGGCAGCTATAATATAGGACCAATCAGAGTGTAGTATTCTCAACCACTGAAAAATCTCCAAAACTAACCAATCAGATGTCTTCTTAGGCGTCATTTTGATTAGTTATTATTGTCCAATCAGAGAGCTCATTATAGTTCACTACGTCATCCGATATGAACCAATGAAGTCGTCTCATTCAGTATTACGTCATTAGTCAGTGTCGAGCTTCCTGATTGAACCGGTACTTTTCCTGCGCGTGACGTCGCCTTACATTTTTACATAAGACCCGCCCATTGCCACCGCCCAGTTAATGATACGGCCGAATAATAGAGTATAACGTCTACTGAAATGCAATACGTTCCAGAATTAAAACACCTACCAAAAACATGTTAAATTTTGTTAGGGTTCTTCCGAGTACGCAATGATTATGGTATTATTGTATGTAACAACAGTATATTCACTCCTGCTTTTCACTCTATGAAATAAAAAAGTCATAAAAAGGAAGCAAAAGAATAGATTGCGTTGTCACATACAAGCTTGTTGAAATTTAAGACATTATTTTGTCGGCTACCATGCAGACACTACGATACGAACGTAACAAAATGTGATTTTTTTCACTGTATATTAAAGTTAAAACAATATATAAAGTATATTAAAGTTTGTAAATTCTAACAAGGACGTCACTGAAGTTTTTCGTCAAAAAATCGTAAGTAGAATCGCCGGCATTATAAAACCGAAATTTAGAATATACTTGATCAAAACCAAGTAAGAGCAAAATACAAATTGTGCCCTTATGACGACAATCAGTCACACTAAACACGGTTAACAATATAAAAAATTTCTGGGCAAAATTTTTGACATTTCTCCGCGTTTATTCGCTGCTTGTGTCATTTTTTTATTTTGTGATGCGAAAATTTAGTATTTATAATTTAGTATTGCAATAATATTGGACCAATCAGAAACTGGTATTTTCAACCAATGAAAAATTTTCATTTCTAACCAATCAGATGTCTTCTGAGGCGACATTTTGATTGGTTAATATTGTCCAATCAGAGGGCTCATAATAGTTCACTACGTCATCCCATATTAACCAATGAAAACGTCTCAATCAGTATTACGTCATATGTCAGTATCGAGCTTTCTGATTGGTCCGGTACTGTTCCTGCGCGTGACGTCGACTTACATTTTTACATAAATCCGCCCATTGTCACCGCCCAGACAACGATACGGCCGAATCTTAGACCATGCAGTGAATATATTGTAACAAGATCGAGAAAAGACGGGATCGCTCACGAATCTTCCAGAATTTCATTCATAAACATAGTTAAGAAATAATAAATTAACAATAATCTACACAATAAGATCAGTTTTGTAAATGACAGTTGTAACTATAAAAGTGTCTATTCTTTCATAAGGGTTGAAATAACTATCATAACGTTCAGGTATACTATTTTGTACAGCTATTTTTATGAAGTTGTTTATGAGGTTGTTTACGTTTCTATTTACAATAGTTGACTTGTTAACAAAGCGATTTTTCTAGGATTCATTAATAAAGAGTTATTTTTGTACTTGAGTAGATTTCTCTACTTTTTTCTGGAACGATCTTTGTGAATGATAATAAAAGGAGGCCCCCGGGCGGCGGTCCAGTCAGTATTCGTGTGATCTTTGCCGAGAGATTAATGGAGTGTGTATATACAGGTTACACATCCGAGTATTGTAGTGATTCAAGATTGTTATACCGTCTCTTTGTTGTGTGTGTATTGGGTAAAGTTAATGTGTAGTTCTGTGAATTCAGCTTGTGTTGTATGTTAGTATAATCTATAAAAGCGATTGTAAGTAGGCTAAGTAAGTTATTAAGTTATTTATTGTTTGTTATTTATTTTAAGTGAATTATTTAATCATTTATTGTATTTCTTAATTATAATTAGTTTAATCATTTATTTTGTAATCTTTAAGTGAAATAAACATCTGTAATTGTAAACTTTAGTCTATTAATTATTTAATAACCTAGATCCCGAAACGGACCTTAGCAATAAGTGTCACAATATTAAAGGCGATGTTTGAATCGTGCGAACTGAAAATTTTTTTAGAAGGCCTGCTCCGCTCATGAAAACACGCTTCTACTGAGTGAGACGGTTATAAACAATAAACAAAATAACCGAATTAAATATTTAGTTTTTATTTCAGACAACCTGTAAATGTTTGAACGAACATCAAGCCTAATGATCTAAAAACCCAAATTAATTGTGCCAAGTATTTAACATCTCATTATTTACCTACTTTTAAGTTACTTGATAGATTGGATTTGAAAGAAAGGATGTTATCAATGTTATGAAGGAATGTAAAAATTGAATCTTATTAAACGTACAAAAATATAATTTGATGATAGTTTATTCATATAAATGTTAAAACCAACATCTTTCTTAAATAACATAGGCGTAGTCTATCAATACGTACAGTCTTATTTCAGAGAGTTATTATCATATTTGTGTTTGACTTTTAACTAAAGCAATAATAAACAGAGAGCATTGCACAACTATATTTCTAATGTTTTTTAAGGAGACATGAATTGTTAATTGGAATTTTACACTGTTGGCGCAGAACGTGTATATTTTAATTATATATTTTAAGTTAAATATCGGATACTAAATCAACAAAGAAATAATCATTATAAAGCGTTAGTTAACGAATGTTTTTTTACTCTGCACCAATTGTGTCTATAACATATCTGAAAACTTATAATTGAAATCTACTAGAACTGATCCACAGTTGAAAATATAATTATTTAGGTCTTGCGAGTGAGGCGGCCTACAATGACGGTGTAGTCCGTGTGACGTTAATATAAGATATAATATTGGACCAATCAGAAACTGGTATTTCCAACCAATGAAAAATTTTCATGTCTAACCAATCAGATGTCTTCTGAGGCGACATTTTGATTGGTTAATATTGTCCAATCAGAGGGCTCATAATAGTTCACTACGTCATCCGATATCAACCAATGAAAACGTCTCAATCTGTATTACGTCATTTGTCAGTATCGAGCTTTCTGATTGGTCCGGTACTGTTCCTGCGCGTGACGTCGACTTACATTTTTACATAAATCCGCCCATTGTCACCGCCCAGTTAACGATACGGCCGAATATTAAACAATTAACGTCTACTGAAATGCAATACTTTCTAGAATTAAAACGCGTAACAAAAACATTTTTAAACTTGTTAAGGTTCCTCCGAGTACGGAATGATTATGGTTTATTGTATGAAACAGCAGTATATTTATACTGCTTTTCACAATATAAAATAAAAAAAGTCATAAAAAGGAAGGACAACAATAGCTTGCGTTGTCACATATACGCTTGCTTAAATTTAAGACATTATTTTGTCGGCTACCATGCAAACACTACTATACTAACGTAACACATTGTGATTTTTTCATTATATATTGAAGTTTATTCTAATAAGGACGTCTCTGAAGTTTTTTTGTCATCTAATCGTCAGTAGATTCGCCGGAATTACCAAACTGAAATTTAGAATATACTTAAACAATACCTAGTAAGAGCAAACAAGAACCTGTGCCCTTTTAATGACAATCAGTCTTACTAAAAACGGGTAACGATATGAAAAATTTCTGGGCGATATTTTTGACATTTCTCCGCGTTTATTCGCTGCTTGTGTCATTATTTTATTTTACGATGCGAAAATTTAGTATTGCCTACAAGAGGCAGTTAAACTGTGAAATATTTTTTAAATTTTAACTGCTACTTCCACGGCTACAATAATTGTTCTGTTTTCTTAGCGAGAGAAGCAAATTTTCGACTAAAACATTATTAAGAAAATAAGAGGTACTAATGAAATAAACACTTTTAGAGATTGTTATAATGACAGTTGATGATTATGCAGTTAGACCTTGCAGTGAATATATTAACGGTAGAAGCCCTGCTACGCTCATGAAAACACGCTTCTACTGAATGATACGGTTATAAACAATAAAAAAAATAACCGAATTAAATATTTAGTTTGTATTTCAGATAACCTGTAAATGTTTGAACTAACATCTAGCCTAATGATCTAAAAACCGAAATTAATTGTGCCAAGTATTTAACATCTCATTATTTACCTAATTTTAAGTTACTTGTTGCCCATAACAGACAGGTGGAGTGTCAAATTATTTACACTCAATCTGTTTGTTGCAGGGCAAAAATAAATAGTTCTGTTTCTTATCACATGGTCAGTCAATTAAATGACTGGATCATTGAAGAACAGATGAGGTAGAGGTGTAAGGGCACTAATCAGAGTTATCTTTTCTGAAAGTAATGAATTTCATTGTACAGCCAGTCCCTTTGGTGAATGAAGTGAAGGCATCATTTACAGAGTGGAAAATATGTGCTTTTCAGAGAGCCTGGCATGATGATAAGCATGCTTTTCCACTCAGTGAGGAAGGCAATTGTAAATCGCCTCATTCCTCGTTTTACTTAGTAAAACCTTTGGAGGTTCAAACCCGCCTTTTGGCTGTTGAACTATACAACAACAAGTTACTTGATAGAATGGATTTGAAATAAAGGATGTGATCAATGTTATGAAGGAATGTTAAAATTTAATCTTATTAATCCCACAAAAAATATAATTTGATAATAGTTTATTAAATTTAATGTTCAAACCAACATCTTCCTTAAATAATAGAGGCGTAGTCTATCAATACGTACGGTCTTATTTCAGAGAGTTATTATAATTTTTGTGTTTCAATTTTAACTAAAGCAATAATAAACAGAGAGCCATGCACAACTAATTTTCTAATGTTTTTAAGGAGGAATGAATTGTTAATTGGAATTTTACACTGGTGGCGCAGAACGTGTACATTTTAATTATATATTTAGAGTTAATTATCGGATCCTAAATCAACAAAGAAATAATCATTATAAAGCGTTAGTTAACGAATGTTTTTTTATTCAGCACCATTTGTGTCTATAACATATCTGAAAACATATAATTGAAATCTAATAGAACTGATCTACAGTTGAAAATATAATTATTTAGGTCTTGCTAGTGAGGCGGCCTACGATGACGGTGACGTCCGTGTGACGTCAATAAAAGATATAATATTGGACCAATCAGAAACTAGTATCCTCAACCTATGAAAAATCTTCAAACCTAACCAATCAGATGTCTTCTTAGGCGTCATTTTGATTGGTTAATATTGTCCAATCAGAGGGCTCATTAGAGTTCTCTACGTCATCCGATATCAACCAATGAAAACGTCTCAATCAGTATTACGTCATTTGTCAGTACCGAGCTTCCTGATTGGTCAGGTACTGTTCCTGCGCGTGACGTCGACTTACATTTTTACATCAATCCGCCCATTGTCACCGCCCAGACAACGATACGGCCGAATCTTAAACAATTAACGTCTACTGAAATGCTATACTTTCCAGAATTAAAACGCCTACCAAAAACATTTTAAAACTTGTTAAGGTTCTTCCCAGTACGGAATGATTATGGTTTATTGTATGAAACAGCAGTATATTTATACTGCTTTTCACAGTGTGAAATTAAAAAAGTCATAAAAAGGAAGCACAAGAATAGATTGCGTTGTCACATACAAGCTTGCTTAAATTTAAGACATTATTTTGTCGGCTACCATGCAAAAACCACATACGAACGTAACACATTGTGATTTTTTCATTGTATATTAAAGTTTATTCTAATTAGGACGTCTCTGAAGTTTTTTTGTCAACTAATCGTCAGTAGAATCGCCGGCATTACCAAACTGAAATTTAGAATATACTTGAACAATACCTAGTAAGAGCAAAATACAAATTGTGCCCTTTTAACGACAATCAGTCACACTAAAAACGGTTAACGATATGAAAAATTTCTAGGCAATATTTTTGACATTTCTCCGCGTTTATTCGCTGCTTGTGTCATTATTTTTTTTTGCGATGCGAAAATTTAGTATTGCCTACAAGAGGCAGTTAAACTGTAAAATATTTTTTAAATTTCAACTGCTACTTCCACGGCTAAAATAATAGTTCTGTTTTCTTCACGAATGAAGCAATTTTCGACTAAAAAATTATAACAACAGAAGAAGTACTGGTGAAATAAACACTTTTAGACCTTGTTCATATGACAGTAGATTATTATACAGTTAGACCTTGCAGTGTGAATATATTAACGGCGCATTTGCAAGGTGCGAACTGAAAATTTTTTAGAAGACCTGCTTTGCTCATCAAATGACTTTTCTACTGAAACATACGGTTACAAAACAAGGAAAGTAACCAAATTAACTTTTCAGTTTATTTCAGATAACTTGTAAATGTTTGAACTAACTTCTACCCTAATGATCTAAAAACTCAAATTAATTGTGCCGAGTATTTAACATCTCATTATTTACCTAATTTTAAGTAACTTGAAAAATCAGATTTGTAAGAAAGGATGTTATCAAAGTCGTTATGAAAGAACGTTCAAATTTAATCTGACTAATCGTACAAAAGGGAGTTGCGCGCGGACTGCGATACGATTAACATCGAATGAACAACGGTCGTGATTACTGTATCGATTGAGTGGTTTTTTTTTATATTATTTTATTTATTTGGAACTGTACAATAACAATACAACGACCAAATTTTAGCACAGAGTAATATAAATCACAGTGATTGTAGGATAAAATTACATGTCCATTGACATTCATTTTGGGTTCAAAAAATAAAAAACATACAAATAGTAACAAACATAGCAAATAGACATAACAAATTAACAAATATTAAAACTACGAAATTTGATGATAAATGATGGGGATAACAGTAGCACAGAGTGGTGAAATGGTGGAAAGTAGTGGAATGGTGTCATCTCAGCAGGTCTCTGCTCCATCTTCTTTTTAGTCGTCTGGCGAGCCGAGGATTGATCAGAATTCCCCTTACAAGCGGGTTACGGTGGCCGTTCAATTTTGAATGAAACCTCGCGTACAACCTTTTCACTGTTTCGGTAACGTAAGGTATTTGTAGGTCAGTATGAAGTGTTGAATTTGACACGTAGTACGGAGCATTGGTGATCATGCGAAGCAGTTTGGACTGACATACTTGTACTTTCTTTAATGTTGTCGAGCTGGCACTTCCGTATATCTGAACGCCATAGGTCCACAATGGCATCAGAAGACTTTTATAAATTTTGACCTTTGTTTTTAAAGAAACATGTGATTTTCGATTAAGTAGCCGATATAGTTGTTTGACTCGTGAATTTAAAAGTAATCGTTTTATCTTTATATGGGTGTTCCACGTTAACCTTTTATCAAAATTTAATCCTAGATATCGTACTTCTTTGTGTAAATTGAGTGGTTTACTTTATGATTAAGTGGAACTTCATGATTTAGTGGCTTACTTTATGATATACTTTATATATATATGTATATATATATATATATATATATATATGTACTACTATCATTTTCGCGTCCATACATTGACAATTTCCTAACAATCTGGAGTCCGAGTGCAATTTGGCGTCCATATACGGACGCCAAATTGTAATCCTTAATAAAAACTTCATAAAAATTTATTGTGACATGGTTTTCGGACGTAATTTTTTTAAACTAAAGTACATAGTTTGGGGCAACTATATTTATTTTTTGAGAATTTTATTGTTACTCAGAGAGACACAAAAAAATAAATAAATTTTGGTACCGGATGCGAAATGGCGGTGTTTTGAAACTATTTTATACACCGTACCTTGGAGAGTTTCTCACCAGAGTGCTCTCGCTACGCCCCTATGTAAAAATATACGTATATTATGTATATTCTTACAAGGACGTCAGTTTCACATCTGCTATCAATTTCGCGTCCACCGGTTAAGAAAATAGACAAAACAAGTTATAAATAAATATTGTGTTGTGTTAAGAAAAAAAGTTTAAAAGAATAATAAAAACAAATTTTTATTAATCATCGAATTACAATTCTTTCAAAACTCACAATCTAATTTAGTAAACATTCAAATAAATATTATTCGGCAAATTATTTGATATAAGTAATACAATTAAATTAAAAATAATTATATATTTTTTAATAGAATTAAAAAACTCTCTTTTCCGATAGACGATTTTTTGGGTTGACAAACTATCCTGGAAGGAAACCGGTGCTGCGCATAGTAGTGTCAGGATTAAATTATTGTTATGGCTGGCAGGATATCTTTCTAAACGCATTGTATACACAACGTATATTATACGCAATTTTGAAGAGTTGTTCTCCGCCGTGCTGTCGCCTTCCATACATGAGTCCATCGCACGCCGCTTTGGTTTCTTTTTTCAAATTAGGCATAAACCCACTATCAACGAATCCATGAACAAATCCTTTAGTAATTTGTTTACGTCGTTCGTTTAGTAACCAACGGGTTGGTCTAGTCTAGAAGAAAAGTCGTCGCCGCAAGTCAGCTGTTTAGCTGACTTTTCGACAGCTTTTCTGACAGCTGATTTTCGGAGATGGAGGTTCCTAGTTTAAATCCTAGTATATAGTATAATTTTGGTTCTTTTATACGAATTTGAATACTAGACAGTGATTACCAATGTACTTTGATGGTTGGGGGTCAATTAACCATACTCTCTCAGGAATGGTCGGCCTGGGTATGTACGAGACTACAGCTCATTTAAACGTCATACATATCATTGGGTCATGGGGTTGCTTATTGTTCTCAATCGAACAAATTGCAACCTACACGCATTAAGGATAAAACAAAACAAAAATTTGTTTAAGAATTTTTAACATGTTATTTCACGCTTTTTTTAACATTACACCACCTGACAATTGTCAATCAAATATTTCCTGATTACGCTTACGATGTGTAAAAAGAATGCGCATTTTGCTGTTTGCCCACTCTCACTGCAAAATGTTTCAAGTACACTTCCATAATGCTATTTCGTATCATGTAATATGTCGCCCCAATTACTAGGTTTAGCAGTTTTACAGTAAGTAAATAAAACATTAAAGAGAAAAAACTTTTTCTAAAATATAAAAAATGAAAAATGGACTAGGAGTAGATTATTATTAGCCTTGTTTTTTGCTTAAAAACAATGCGATAAAAAATTAAACTAAGAAATTCGGGAAATAGCAAACTTTACTAGACAGACCTGAACCAAGTAGGCATATTTTAATATTTATTCTGGGCCGATTTTCTTTCATTATAAAATTCTGGACAGAGATTACAGATTTCAGAAAAAAAATGTTAAGGGTAGAATAAAGTACACCCATTCAGTTTTTTCCCTTTTTCTCTTACAACATCTGAACAAACGACATTTTTTTAAATGCCCGGAAAAAACAAGGGCCATCGATTTAGACAAAAAAGTTTAAATATTAATGAGTGGGTGACCTAAAGTGAAGTTTGTACCATCCAGTTCACCTCGATTTTCTCGCGAGTATGAGCTTAACAATCGTAATATTTATGGAACGTTCCGAAACAGCAGAACGACTCTCGATAGGGATAACGATAAAATTTAAATTGAATTTCTTAGAGTATCGCCACCATTCCTAAGTTTTTCACGATTTTTTCGCTGATTTCGGCAGACCAAACAAAACAATTTACAGAACAATCCAGAACAAATGACAGCTATCATTTAAAGTAAAAACCAAAAAGTATTGAATGCATGGGCTTATACTTGCCACTCCAAATTTTTCTTTGATTTTCTAGCATATTTGAACGGGCAAAACGAAATTTTCGCGAAATGATCCGGAACAAACGAAGGGCTGTCAATCTATGTAAAAAACTTTAAAATATTGAGTCGAGGGGGATTAGAGTGACATTAGCACCACCCAGTTCTTCTCGATTTCTCGCTTACTTGAAAGGAACTAAAAAAATATTTTGCGAGACCATCCGAAACAAACGAAGGTCTGTCTCTGAAGTCCAAAAAAAATTTAAAAAGTTGAGCGGGGGGAGGCCAGTGTGAAGTTAGCCCCTCCCGGCGTTTTTTCACTTATTTGGACGGAACAAACAAAACATTTTCCGGAATAATCCGGTAGAAACGTAGACCGATCAATTTTACAAGTTAATTTTTGAAATTTTTGTATGGGGACCAACTTTACAGTCCTGGTTTGAACTTTCACAGGTTTAGCTAAGTAAAACAAGGAGTGGGGTGGTTTACAATTGCCTTCCTCGCCGAGTTGAAAAGCTTATCAATATGCCAGGCCGTCTAAAAAGTACCTATTTTCCACCCTGCAAATGACACACCTCACGTTATTCACCACAGGGTCTGGCTGCATAATGAAATTCATTGCGCTCAGAGGAGATATAACTCTGACAAGTATCTTTTACACTTGTACCTCTTCTGTTCTTAAATACTTCAGTCATATGTTTGGCTTACCATGTGATAAAAACAAAACTAAATTTTTTTTAGTCCTGAAACAAGCAAATCGAGTGCAAATAATTTAACACTCCACCCTGCCTGTTATGTGCAACCCCTTACAGTACTATTATTTATTAAAGGCAGTTGCCTCTTACAATCAAAACATGCATTTTATTCGTCACTTGGGCGAGTAAATTTAAATCGATAATTCAAAGGATACCCACATCGAGAAAATGTTTCCAAACGGTGAAAATATTTTTACAAAAGATAATAAATTGATAAGAGAGTAGATTAGTCGATTTTTTTAAAGTAAATTCAGTACACTCGCAAATGTCCAACACGAGTCCTGAAAGTGTAGGTCAACAGAGACTGTAATTTCCCGATACTGAAGAAGCTTACTGAAATTAATTATTAGCAAAAACAAACCCCTGTTATTTATTTTTTGATTTTTGTAAAGCTTTTGACCGTGTCCCGTATGATTTGCCCATAAAAAAATTGAGGTGTATGGTATTAGAGGGACATCAGAGGGTCGAATTGCCATCCAATCATTGCAAAGTTAAAACAAAATACACATAAAATTTTATACAAGTTAAAAGGGGAGTTCAACGAGTTAGAATTTTAAGACCCTTGCTATTTTTAATTTTTGTTAACGATCTCGCTGAATTTCTTGGCTCCTTCAATGTTATATTATTTGCTGATGATACGATAATATCTTTCGAAGATGAAAACTCTGAACAAGGTTTAAAACTAAAGAAGCTTGAAGTAAGGTTATAGACTGGATGCAATAAATAATCTAGTTCTCAACTCAGATAAAACTGTGGCCAAATGCTTCACTGGTCGTAAGGAAATTTTTTTTTTTTTTTTTTTTTTGGTTTAACGTCCGACTGTTTTGCAAATTGCTGCTAATGCAGACGGTGAAAGATGAAATGAATTTTTTTGTAACGTATGAAAAAATGCCATGCCCGAGTGGGATTCGAACCCAAGACCGCGTGATGAGAGGCGAGCACGTTACCAACATCGCCAACGCGGTAAGGAAATAAGTAACCAAAGTAAGGATATCTCCATTAATGACAATATATCAAAATCTTTTGTAACAGGTAAGTTACAAAATTTTTAGAATTAATATTAGGTAGCAAACTATCCTGGGACAGGTGTATTAAGGAACGTGTCTGCTATATAATCAAATCCTACTGCTACGCCCTAAAACGCTTAAAAATAAGGTACTTAGCGTACCAATACCTTTGAGTATTTATCATGTTTACAAATTCTGTTGGATTTGTTTTTAATTTAGTCACACTTAAACTTATAAAGTCGTCACCAAATTAGGTGTTTAACAGCTGATTTTCGGAGACGAAGGTTCCTGGTTCAAATCCTAGTAAAGGTAGTTACTTTTATACGGATTTGAATGCTAGACAGTGGTTACCAGTGTACTTTGATGGTTGGGGTTTTATTAACCATACTCTCTCAGGAATGGTCTGCCTGGGTCTGTACAAGACTACACCTCATTTACACGTCATACACATCATCCTCATCTCATTGGGTCATGGGGTTGCTTATTGTTCTAAATTGAACAGATTGCAACGTACACAAATTAGGAATAAAAATAAATGTATGTTTAAAAAATCAAATAATGTTCAAATTATTCCGTCATATAATTACTTTTTATCTGGTTTTTTGTTAATTATAATGATTAAAATTTTTAATGATCAACTATCAAGTTGACTTATGAATATGGACACTGTTTACTATTAAGAATTCGTTTCTAATCAGTTGGTCCTAGCATATTGTTTGGCTGTCTTTGTCAAGGTTTCACATAGTTTTTCTTGGCCTCTCCAAGTGAATGCCTTGTCTATCTCCTTTTTGTCTTCTGTGCAATAGTATAACCTTCCAGTTCCTTATCCCAAGCATTTTGACTAGTCAAAAATAATGTACATATTTTTACGTAACAATAAGGTTTATTTATTTCATTATTTGTAATATTGATTCCTAGATTGGGTGGTTGGTTGACGATGTAAATAAAGTACTAGAAACCAAAAGAATATCAACAAAAAGTGGCCACCATGGCTTTTACAACACTAAATAATTTAAAAGAAAACGCAGAGAAAAATATCAGAGTTTGGAAGACTGACTGAAAGTTGTTTAGCCGAAAAATAATCTTGGAAATGGCCTGTTAAAGGATAAACTTCAACGTGTACAAAACAGCTGGATACGAGAATTATTAGTGTAATGTTATGTTAGTTTACTTTGTTGAAGATCAAAGATTACCATTACTTGAGGAACAAGAATAAAAATACAAACTATGACTAAGCCGGACTGCATTTCAAATGTTGTAGAAATTTTACTGGCCATCGTACTTTTGTATAATTTATAAAATCATTTTGATTCAGTCACTAAAACATGGAAATATAAACCTAGAGAGAAGCGAGGCTTGGGAAGACCTAAAAAGAGATGAATACTGGAACAGGCCATTGAGCCTAATCCTTAACAGATGATGATGATGAATTCATTTGAACACCGAAAAGACAATGGGTGAATGGTACTCCATTTGAATATTGAACAAATTATGTCACTTTACAATTACATAATTTTGTCAACTAAGTAAATATTTTAATTGCATTGTCTACTAATTGATCATATTATAGTAATTGCAGTCGAACCTCCCTGATTCGAATCTGATGGAACCGGCTGATTTCGATTTACAGAGGTAAAATATTGAAACAAAAAATGTACTTAAAAATTGCGTTTTAATAAAATTCATGTAATTTCATAAAATATTAAATTACAAAAGTCAAAATTATTAATAGACCACCAATTTGATTGAGGAAAGTTTTTTACAAATATTATTTTACTTGTGTTGTTTAGGTCATCAGCCGAAAGGCTGGTTTGAACCTGTAGAGGTTTTACTAAGTAAAACGAGAAGTGAGGTGGCCTTCCTCACTGAACGGAAAAGTACGCGTATCAGCATGCAGGGCCCTTTGCAAAGCACATATTTTCCCCTCTGTAAATGATACCTTTACTTCATTCACCACAGGGTTTACTTAATACTGTGATTAAGAATTAAGGGCATGTTTTGGTATTACAAGCTCTATTAGTACTCAAAAGCAAAAGAATATTCTACTTATAAGAACGATATGACAAATTATTGAAAAAACGACATAAAAAACAGAGTAAAATAAAATCGGGATACGCGTAAACAGTACAACTATACCTACAAACAAAAAGTTAGGTCAGCCTACAGAAAATGAAAAATAAATTGGGTACCGAAAATTTTAGAAATTTTAACGAGTAAAATATTGCTTAATCCGAATGAATACAGCTACGGTATTTTTTACCCTGTTTGTACGAAAATCATACACCAAAGAAGGAAAGACTGCATTACTAATTTAGCCTAACTAATTTTTTTTTTTGCTTTCGTCTGGTTTCCTCTGACTTAAAAATTAACTGAATTTTCAATATTTCCTGATGCGTATTGAAGCTTTGAACTACGCTTGTTATGCCCTTATTTGGTCGTAAGGTTTTGTGACAATAATGTTTTGTAAGAAGTGTAATTGTTTGTGTTTCTGCCTGGTTTCTTCTAACTCAAAAGTTAACTGCATTTTCAGTTTTTTCTAAAGCTTTTTGTAGTTTTGTACTACGCTTACTGTGTCCTTATTGTCGTGATTTAACGCATGCTTCATTAAAAATCGTGTACAATGTGTAAATTGGAAATTTTGTAATTATTTTATTAATAATGTATAAAAAAATGTATTGTTACAATATATATGACCACGAAACTCTCGAAAATTTTCGAATAGGGAGGTAATTTAATTCATATTAAGGACGATTTTTGAAGGGGATAGCATACAATTATATTCGATTTAGGGAGGATTTCGAATGAGGAGGTTTGACTGTATTTGTAACAATTAGGATATTTTAAATAATTAACTCTAACAAATAAAAAATATACTTTCTTTAATTATTCTGGTTTTACATTGATTTAAAATAAGTACCTATTTAAAATACATGTCAAAATAATAAACAACAAATAATAAATTATTTTGATGACTGGATTGGATTCCGTCCGAGAACGAATTGTTTTCATACGATGGTCTTGTGTGGAGAAGTACTAGGGTGAGATGTGAATATCTAACTACAATCATTACAACACGTAGAAGTGGCAAATGCTACAGTACACGTGCCGGTACGACATGGCAACATCGTTTACACTGTTGCAGGCTATAAGTCATAATAGCGGGAACGATGCCGGACGCGAAATTGTCGGTAATTTGTACGAACGCGAAATTGTCGGTAATTCGAAAGGAGTCTGAATTGATAGCACAGTGAATAAAATTGAAAAATGCTCAATTTTCAATATCAGGACAAACCAATACCAAAACTCAGGGTGTAAGTGTAACAAATACCCTATATACTCTCATCAAAGTTGAATATACTCTTCAAATAAGCGATGTGCGAAATGCACGCTTTTTGAAAAGACGCGGAATTGTTAGCGGGATGTATATATATATATATATATATATATATATACTTTAACTATATACTTTATGATTTAGTGGCTTACTTTATGATTGAGTGGTTTAATTAAAAGTTATGTCAATTGTAAAATAGTATGTTATATAAGTGATCGTTCTTAAAATATACGTCAAGAATCTTGTAAACTATATGGAGGTTTGGGTGAGATATTTGTTAAAAACTAAGGTAAAATAATTTAAAATACTAGTTAATGCCAGCTTTATATTGTCATACAATAGTATTAATAGAGTTTGGAAGGAGACTCAAGGTAAAGGTCACTAATTGACCGGCCGGCTGTCGTTGCTTATCAGTCGTTTAGAAATAGAGGATATAAAATATCTACGACAATTTATCTTACCGCAACAACATAATATCATTATAAACTAAATAATAATTAAAACTGGGTTTACTCGATCTACTCAATAAGCAATATTAGTCGAACATCAATAAACTGGATATATATGGGGTGATTCAAAAAGAGCGCCGGTTTTGATATATCAAATTAAGAGATTTATTTTATTGAAAAATTGAAAATAAATACATCAACAAGTTCATCTTACCTTCCGATTTCATGTATGAAAAATGATGTCATGCATGTGTCCTCCTCTACTGCCCATGCACGCATCAACTCTGTCCATGAAATTGGATACTACTGCACGACAAGTTTCGACTTCCATTTGCCCGATAACCCGTCGAATTTCCTCCTTCAAGTCATTGATGTTTCGAGGTTTATTGGCATACACCAATGACTTCAGATGACCCCAAAGATGAAAGCCACAAGGCGTCAAGTCACACGACCTTGGTGGCTATTGATGGTCGGAATTACGGGAAATGATGCGATCCTGGAACCGTTCACGGAGCAACAACATTGTTTCTCGTGCAGCGTGACATTGCAGCGTGACGCGAGGGTTTTCTAAACCCCACATACGGCAGTTCTGTTTATTAACAAAACCGTTTAAGTGGAAGTGCGCCTCATCACTGAAAATGATTTTGTTTGCGAAGGTGTCATCATCCTGCCGTTTTCTTAATACCCAGTCAACAAACTGTCGTCTCTTCTGGTGGTCTGCCACTTTCAAATGTTTCGTCAAGTGAATTTTATACGGGTGATATTGGAGATCGTACCGAAGAATTCTCCGTACAGAAGAACATCGTAAACCCAATTGTTGAGAACGGCGACGTATTGATTTTGCTGGGCTAACAGCCGCACTGTCACGAACCAACGCAACGTTCTGCTCAGTTCGGCCAGAACGACGACGTCCAGAACTTTTAAGGTCGACTGTTGAACCCGTCTCAAAAAACTTTTTCATGAGCCTGCGAACTGTTGATTCATTCGGTGCTTCATTACGTCCTAGAGTACCGCGAAGTCGCCTGACAGTAGCCGCATAACTCTCTCCACTCTGGTAAAATGTTTTGACGATTAACACTCGTTGTGCAATAGTAAACTTCTCCATGGTTAGACACAGACTGCGAGAGTACTACACTGCGAACAAGAGAAACTACAACTGAATCGTCAATCGGAATGTTCTCCGAAATAGAATTGAGGTCTAACAATGTTGCCAACCGATAAACAAAAATTTACCAGCCGTTTAAAAACCGGCGCTCTTTTTGAATCACCCGTTACAAATATAGATAACGGAATAATTTTCTTTAGAACTGAATTTTATTGCCTGTATATTGAAATCAGTCAGTCATAAAAACTTTTATAATATCTAAAATTAAGATGGATTTAGACTCCTTCAAAACAATACTGGATAACTTTAAAGAAGAAATGAAAAAAGAAATGAAAGCAAACATCAAAGAAGAGCTGAGCAAATTTTCAAAGCAACCCACTGAGAATTTTCAAGACTCCTTGATGTCACTGAATAACACCATTAAAGAGCAAGAAAAAAGAATTGATTTTCTAGAACGTGAGAATAGGAAGAAAAATTTAATTATAAACGGCCTAGAAGAAGGACAAGGAAATAATATGGACCTTGAGAACACGGTTTTCCATTTAATTAGAACTAAACTTAAGGTAAATATAGAGGATAATGAAATAGATTTTATAAGACGAATAGGCCGGGCGACTGAAAATAAAAATAGACTTGTCATCGTGGGGCTTGTTTCTTCTAGAAAGAAAATAAACATAATCACACAGGCAAAATGCTTAAAGGGATCAAATATTTTTATCTCTGAGGATTTCCCACCAAAAGTCATACAAGTTAGAAAACAACTCCAGGTAGATTTGAAGAAAGCAAGGTCAGAAGGAAAGTTTGCCATTATACGATATGACAAACTAATAGTTAGAGAAGGAACAGAAAAACCTAAAAAGCGTCTACTGAGTGAATCACCCAAAGCATCGATTAAACAAAATTCTCCAGCAGCGCAAATAGTTAAAAAAAAAACAAAGAAAAGTGAAAATAAAAGGAAAAACTCAATTGAAAGTTTTCTTATAGATAAGGATGAAGACAAAATTAACGACAGGAATGAATGAAAATTAGAGGAAACTAGACTCATAATAAGGCCAAAAAATGTTAAAAAATACGATTGTAAAATAGGGAAAACAGAATGTGATAATATAAAAAGCAACTCATTTACAAAAACAACACCCCTAGAACGTTTGGTCAGCAAGGGGGCAAGAGACCAATACCTCCCAACTAGAAATAGAAATAACTCAGCAATACACACCACTTCACAATCAAACAAAAACTATAAAGTAAATTATAGTACATTCAGCACTTTAAATGTAAGATCTTTAATGTCTGAAGAACAAATTGTAGAACTTGAACAAGCTTTAAGCAATAGTGATATTGACATTTATTAGGATTATCGGAAATAAGAAGACAAGATGAAAAAATAATTGAGAGGAAAAGCAAATTTATATTTTTCTATTTCGGAGAAGTATCCGGTAAAAATGGAACGGGTTTTTTTGTTCACCATAATAAATTTAGAAATGATATTTTAGAATTCAAACCTATATCAGATAGAATCTCTACCCTCAGTATTAGACGAAACCAAGTGATACTACGGTTTATTCAAGTGTATGCACCGACCAGCTCTTCTACTGAGTTAAAAATATAATTATTTAGGTCTTGCGAGTGAGGCGGCCTACAATCACGGTGTAGTCCGTGTGACGTCAATATAAGATATAATATTGGACCAATCAGAAACTGGTATTTTCAACCAATGAAAAATTTTCATGTCTAACCAATCAGATGTCTTCTGAGGCGACATTTTGATTGGCTAATATTGTCCAATCAGAGGGCTCATAATAGTTCACTACGTCATCCGATATCAACCAATGAAAACGTCTCAATCAGTATTACGTCATTTGTCAGTATCGAGCTTTCTGATTGGTCCGGTACTGTTCCTGCGCGTGACGTCGACTTACATTTTTACATAAATCCGCCCGTTGTCACCGCCCAGTTAACGATACGGCCGAATATTAAACAATTAACGTCTACTGAAATGCAATACTTTCTAGAATTAAAACGCGTAACAAAAACATTTTTAAACTTGTTAAGGTTCCTCCGAGTACGGAATGATTATGGTTTATTGTATGAAACAGCAGTATATTTATACTGCTTTTCACAATATAAAATAAAAAAAGTCGTAGAAAGGAAGGACAACAATAGCTTGCGTTGTCACATATACGCTTGCTTAAATTTAAGACATTATTTTGTCGGCTTCCATGCAAACACTACTATAATAACGTAACACATTGTGATTTTTTCATTATATATTGAAGTTTATTCTAATAAGGACGTCTCTGAAGTTTTTTTGTCAACTAATCGTCAGTAGATTCGCCGGAATTACCAAACTGAAATTTAGAATATACTTAAACAATACCTAGTAAGAGCAAACAAGAACCTGTGCCCTTTTAATGACAATCAGTCTTACTAAAAACGGGTAACGATATGAAAAATTTCTGGGCGATATTTTTGACATTTCTCCGCGTTTATTCGCTGCTTGTGTCATTATTTTATTTTACGATGCGAAAATTTAGTATTGCCTACAAGAGGCAGTTAAACTGTGAAATATTTTTTAAATTTTAACTGCTACTTCCACGGCTACAATAATCGTTCTGTTTTCTTAGCGAGAGAAGCAAATTTTCGACTAAAACATTATTAAGAAAATTAGAGGTACTAATGAAATAAACACTTTTAGAGATTGTTACAATGACAGTTGATGATTATGCAGTTAGACCTTGCAGTGAATATATTAACGGCGCCGTTTGAAACGTGCGAACTGAAACCTTTTTTAGAAGCCCTGCTACGCTCATGAAAACACGCTTCTACTGAGTGATACGGTTATAAACAATAAAAAAAATAACCGAATTAAATATTTAGTTTGGATTTCAGATAACCTGTAAATGTTTGAACTAACATCTAGCCTAATGATCTAAAAACCGAAATTAATTGTGCCAAGTATTTAACATCTCATTATTTACCTAATTTTAAGTTATTTGTTGCCCATAACAGACAGGTGGAGTGTCAAATTATTTACACTCAATCTGTTTGTTGCAGGGCTAAAATAAATAGTTCTGTTTCTTATCACATGGTCAGTCAATTAAATGACTGGATCATTGAAGAACAGAAGAGGTAGAGGTGTAAAGGCACTAATCAAAGTTATTTTCTCTGAAAGTAATGAATTTCATTGTACAGCCAGACCCTGTGGTGAATGAAGTAAAGGTGTCATTTACAGAGTGGAAAATATGTGCTTTTTAGAGGGCCCGGCCTGCTGATAAGCATACTTTTCCACTCAGTGAGGAAGACAATTGTAAACCACCTCACTCCTCGTTTTACTTAGTAAAACCTTTGGAGGTTCAAACCCGCCTTTTGTCTGTTGACCTAAACAACAACAAGTTACTTGATAGATTGGATTTGAAATAAAGGATGTGATCAATGTTATGAAGGAATGTTAAAATTTAATCTTATTAATCGTACAAAAAATATAATTTGATAATAGTTTATTAAATTTAATGTTCAAACCAACATCTTCCTTAAATAATAGAGGCGTAGTCTATCAATACGTACGGTCTTATTTCAAAGAGTTATTATAATTTTTGTGTGTTTGACTTTTAACTAAAGCAATGATAAACAGAGAGCCATGCACAACTTAATTTCTAATGATTTTTAAGGAGACATGAATTGTTAATTGGAATTTTACACTGGTGGCGCAGAACGTGCACATTTTAATTATATATTTTGAGTTAATTATCGGATCCTAAATCAACAAAGAAATAATCATTATAAAGCGTTGGTTAACGAATGTTTTTTTATTCAGCACCATTTGTGTCTATAACATATCTGAAAACATATAATTGAATTCTAATAGAACTGATCTACAGTTGAAAATATAATTATTTAGGTCTTGCTAGTGAGGCGGCCTACGATGACGGTGACGTTCGTGTTACGTCAATAAAAGATATAATATTGGACCAATCAGAAACTAGTATTCTTAACCAATGAAAAATCTTCAAACCCAACCAATCAGATGTCATCTTTGGCGTCATTTTTATTGGTTAATATTGTCCAATCAGAGGGCTCATTATAGCCATCCGATATCAACCAATGAAAACGTCTCAATCAGTATTACGTCATTTGTCAGTACCGAGCTTCCTGATTGGTCCGGTACTGTTCCTGCGCGTGACGTCGACTTACATTTTTACATCAATCTGCCCATTGTCACCGCCCAGACAAGGATACGGCCGAATATTAAACAATTAACGTCTACTGAAATGCTATACTTTCCAGAATTAAAACGCCTACCAAAAACATTTTAAAACTTGTTAAGGTTCTTCCGAGTACGGAATGATTATGGTTTATTGTATGAAACAGCAGTATATTTATACTGCTTTTTACAGTATGAAATTAAAAAAGTCATAAATACTATGCACAAGAATACATTGCGTTGTCACATACAAGCTTGCTTTAATTTAAGACATTATTTTGTCGGCTACCATGCAAAAATTACTATACAACCGTAACACATTGTGATCTTTTCATTGTATATTAAAGTTTATTCTAATAAGGACGTCTCTGAAGTTTTTTTGTCAACTAACCGTCAGTAGAATCGCCGGCATTACCAAACTGAAATTTAGAATATACTTAAACAATACCTAGTAAGAGCAAAATACAAATTGTGCTCTTTTAACGACAATCAGTCACACTAAAAACGGTTAACGATATGAAAAAATTCTAGGCAATATTTTTGACATTTCTCCGCGTTTATTCGCTGCTTGTGTCATTATTTTTATTTGCGATGCGAAAATTTAGTATTGCCTACAAGAGGCAGTTAAACTGTGAAATATTTTTTAAATTTCAACTGCTACTTCCACGGCTAAAATAATAGTTCTGTTTTCTTCACGAATGAAGCAATTTTCGACTAAAAAATTATAACAACATAAGAAGTACTGGTGAAATAAACACTTTTAGACCTTGTTCATATGACAGTAGATTATTATACAGTTAGACCTTGCAGTGTGAATATATTAACGGCGCATTTGCAAGGTGCGAACTGAAAATATTTTAGAAGACCTGCTTTGCTCATCAAATGACTTTTCTACTGAAACATACGGTTACAAAACAAGGAAAGTAACCAAATTAACTTTTCAGTTTATTTCAGATAACTTGTAAATATTTGAACTAACTTCTACCCTAATGTTCTAAAAACTCAAATTAATTGTGCCGAGTATTTAACATCTCATTATTTACCTAATTTTAAGTAACTTTAAAAATCAGATTTGTAAGAAAGGATGTTATCAAAGTCTTTATGAAAGAACGTTCAAATTTAATCTTACTAACCGTACAAAAAATATAATCTGATAATAGTTTATTAAATTTAATGTTCAAACCAACATCTTCCTTAAATAACATAGGCGTAGTACATCAATACGCACGGTTTTATTTCTAAGAATTATTTAAATTTTTGCGCTTGAATTTTGACTATAGCAATAAAAAACAGAGAGCAATGCACAACTAATTTTCTAACGTTATTTTAACTAGGAATTAATTGCTGATTAGAGTTTTACACTATTGGCGCAGAACGTGTATATTTTTATTATGCGTTTTGAGTTAACTATCAGTTCCTAAATCAACAAAGAAATAATCATTAGAGAGCGTTACTTAACGAAATTTTATTTCTTTCGCACTATTTGTGTCTTTAACATATCCGAAAATATACTACTAAAATATAATAGAACTGGTGTACAGTAGAAAAAAATTATTATTTAGGTCTTGCGGTTAAGGCGGCCTACAATGTCGACAACGCGCGTGTGACGTCAATGGCAGATATAATATAGAACCAATCAGAAACTAGTATTCTCAACCAATGAAAAATCTCCAAAACTAACCAATCAGATGTCTTCTTAGGCGTCATTTTGATTAGTTATTATTGTCCAATCAGAGAGCTCATTATAGTTCACTACGTCATCCGATATGAACCAATGAAGTCGTCTCATTCAGTATTACGTCATTTGTCAGTGTCGAGCTTCCTGATTGAACCGGTACTTTTCCTGCGCGTGACGTCGCCTTACTTTTTTACATAAGACCCGCCCATTGCCACCGCCCAGTTAATGATACGGCCGAATAATAGAGAATAACGTCTACTGAAATGCAATACGTTCCAGAATTAAAACACCTACCAAAAACATGTTAAATTTTGTTAGGGTTCTTCCGAGTACGCAATGATTATGGTATTATTGTATGTAACAACAGTATATTCACTCCTGCTTTTCACTCTATGAAATAAAAAAGTCATAAAAAGGAAGCAAAAGAATAGATTGCGTTGTCACATACAAGCTTGTTGAAATTTAAGACATTATTTTGTCGGCTACCATGCAGACACTACGATACGAACGTAACAAAATGTGATTCTTTCACTGTATATTAAAGTTAAAAAAATATATAAAGTATATTAAAGTTTGTAAATTCTAACAAGGACGTCACTGAAGTTTTTTGTCAAAAAATCGTAAGTAGAATCGCCGGCATTATAAAACCGAAATTTAGAATATACTTGATCAATACCAAGTAAGAGCAAAATACAAATTGTGCCCTTTTGACGACAATGAGTCACACTAAACACGGTTAACAATATAAAAAATTTCTGGGCGATATTTTTGACATTTCTCCGCGTTTATTCGCTGCTTGTGTCATTATTTTATTTTGTGCTGCGAAAATTTAGTATTGCCTACAAGAGGCAGTTAAACTGTTAAATATTTTTTTAATTTTAACTGCTACTTCCACGGCTACAATAATCGTTCTGTTTTTTCAGCGAGAGAAGCAAATTTTCGACTAAAACATATTAAGAAAATAAGAGGTACTAATGAAATAAACACTTTTAGAGCTTCTTACAATGACAGTTGATGATTATGCAGTTAGACCTTCCAACACCCCGTTATCGCGGCCGGCAACGCATACGGCAAACCAAAGCGATAGGTTGGCAAGGGTGTTAACCAAACATTTAAAACAAATTTAAGGAAGCTCAAAAAAACAAACACTCGGGTAATTCGCTGCATAAATGAAATAAATCTGAACAAGTGAGTTGAAAAAATAATTTAATTTTATAACAAGAAATATATATATAGTAAACAGCAAAATTGTACAATGTTACCCAACCTTAAATAGCTAGAAGGTTTAATACAATATCAGGTCCAAAAAGTACTTCCTGAGGTATATTTTATAACTTTTAAGTGAAACAATAAAAATTAAAGATATATTCATTAAATGAATAACTGAACATCAAAAAATATGGCCAAATTATTTTGAATTTAAACTTATCCTTTTGTTTAGCATGCTAGCAGCTTACTTTTCGATATACATATTTTATAATTATTACTTTTAGAAATTTTAAAAATAAAAAAACTAAATTCATAATCAACCTTTTCAATAAGGTGTAAAACAAGAATAGTAATAAAAATTATGAAATGAAATGTTAAATTTTATCTTTAGAATTTTAAATTTAGAAAAATACACATATTCAAATTCAACCCTTTTAATTAAGAGTAAAAAAAAAAAATAATAATTATTAAAAAATATTATGCAATGGAAAAATTAAATTTTACAGAACAATGTTCCTATTTGCTTAGTTTAGCAAAGGAATTAACAGGAAAATCTTTCAAGCAGGTCACTTTGAAATTCACTAATTTTCCTGTCTAAGACAAGAAGTTACCAAGATGGATCCTAATTTCTGGCGTGATCTTTTCCCCAAAAGGAATCGGTTATCACTTTGAAAACACCTTAAGTAGATGGATGAACTCCCCTCATAATAGATAAAATAATAACATATACCCTTTTGTAGTTAACACTTATTTTGAAACACAACTGACGTATGCAACCATCAAAGGAAGATCCCAGATGAAATTCCCATCCAAATTGGACTCCAAATAACTCAACGAAAGAAATTGTCAGGAAACATTGAACATCAATTACGGGATGCTGGCGAGGTGAAAATTTGTCATTCTCAGGAGTCGAACTCCATGTACTGATTATAGATATAGTAAGATTATTGAACGGCAATTCCCGTTCCCGGATTTGAACCCTGAAGAAAAGATCGAGCTAGTGTTAATATTAGGTAAAATAAGCGTCGATCACAAGCAAAAGCACTAACGCATAAAGAATGCAATGTAAATGAACGAAATATAACAAAGTTATGAATTTAAAGATAGAAACTTAATACGAGTTGCAATAGATAGACAATAATAAAGTTAAAAAAACTAGACAATTAAAATAAGCTATTACAATTCGAAAAAGAATACAATTTACCAATTACAAGGCTTTACATCATTTACAATAAATTTATCATAAGTCATAATTTAGTTTTACATAGATCAAAATCGAATCTAGTAGTCAAGAAATTGCAAGTACAATTGCAAAGTAGATACGTTAATACAAAAATATAATTTAATGCAACTCGTGATGAATTTCCAGCTTTCGGAATACTAAAATAAACGTATAAATTTAATTACACGTAATAAAATTTACTACATAGTAACCGATCTTAACTCAACGAAAATTCAACCAAGAGTGTCTTGTCATGCAAATGGAATAGCTCGATGAGAGGGCGGAACGCAGTTAGCAGAAAAAGCGGTAGAACGCACCACCGGACGGTGAGTTAATTAACGTCGCCAGTAGATTCGAGTTATCAGCAACCAAAACAACTAGCGAACGCCAACAAAACCAAAACAAAACGTAACAATCTGAAAGCAGATGTTACAACCTTGCAGTGAATATATTAACGGCGCCGTTTGAAACGTGCGAGCTAAAAATTTTTTTAGAAGGCCTGCTACCCTCATGAAAACACGCTTCTACTCAGTGATACGGTTATAAACAATAAAAAAAAATAAACCAATTAAATTTTTAGTTTTTATTTCAGATAACCTGTAAATGTTTGAACTAACATCTAGCCTAATGATCTAAAAACCGAAATTAATTGTGCCAAGTATTTAACATCTCATTATTTACCTAATTTTAAGTTACTTGTTGCCCATAACAGACAGGTGGAGTGTCAAATTATTTACACTCAACCTGTTTGTTGCAGGGCTAAAATAAATAGTTCTGTTTCTTATCACAATGTCAGTCAATTAAATGACTGGATCATTGAAGAACAGAAGAGGTAGAGGTGTAAAGGCACTAATCAGAGTTATCTTCTCTAAAAGTAATGAATTTCATTGTACAGCCAGACCCTGTGGTGAATGAAGTGAAGGTGTCATTTACAGAGTGGAAAATATGTGCTTTTCAGAGGGCCCGGCCTGCTGATAAGCATACTTTTCCACTCAGTGAGGAAGGCAATTGTAAACCACCTCACTCCTCGTTTTACTTAGTAAAACCTTTGGAGGTTCAAACCAGCTTTTTGGCTGTTGACCTAAACAACAACAACAAGTTACTTGATAGATTGGATTTGAAAGAAAGGATGTTATCAATGTTATGAAAGAATGTAAAAATTTAATCTTCTTAATCGTACAAAAAATATAATTTGATAATAGTTTATTAAATTTAATGTTCAAACCAACATCTTCCTTAAATAATAGAGGCGTAGTCTATCAATACGTACGGTCTTATTTCAGAGAGTTATTATAATTTTTGTGTGTTTGACTTTTAACTAAAGCAATAATAAACAGAGAGCCATGCACAACTTAATTTCTAATGATTTTTAAGGAGACATGAATTGTTAATGTGAATTTTACACTGTTGGCGCAGAACGTGTATATTTTAATTATAGATTTTGAGTTAATTATCGGATCCTAAATCAACAAAGAAAAAATCATTATAAAGCTTTAGTTAACGAATGTTTTTTTATTCAGCACCATTTGTGTTTATAACATATCTGAAAATATATAATTGAAATCTAATAGAATTGACCTACAGTTGAAAATATAATTATTTAGGTCTTGCGAGTGAGGCGGCCCACAATCACGGTGTAGTCCGTGTGACGTCAATAAAAGATATAATATTGGACAAATCAGAAACTAGTATTCTCAACCAATGAAAAATCTTCAAACCTAACCAATCAGATGTCTTCTTAAGCGTCATTTTGATTGGTTCATATTGTCCAATCAGAGGGCTCATAATAGTTCACTACGTCATCCGATATCAACCAATGAAAACGTCTCAATCAGTATTACGTCATTTGTCAGTATCGACCTTTCTGATTGGCCCGGTACTGTTCCTGCGCGTGACGTCGACTTAGATTTTTACATAAATCCGCCCCATGTCACTGCCCAGTTAACGATACGGCCGAATATTAAACTTTTAACGTCTACTGAAATGTTATACCTTCTAGAATTAAGACGCGTAACAAAAACATTTTTAAACTTATTAAGGTTCTTCCGAGTACGGAATGATTATGTTTTATTGTATGAAGCAGCAGTATATTTATACTGCTTTTCACAATATGAAATAAAAAAAGTCATAAAAAGGAAGGACAACAATAGCTTGCGTTGTCACATATAAGCTTGCTTAAATTTAAGACATTATTTTGTCGGATACCATGCAAACACTACTATACTAAAGTCCATTGGATTTCTTCGTGCGTGTGAAGGTCACGCGCTTCTTCCCCTTCCCTTCAGCAAGATTTCTCCTCATACCCCTTACACTATTTCTACATTACTGAATTAAACTACTTCTTTTCTCTTTACGGACTAAAGTTTTGCCTGTTAACGACAAGAAATTTAATGGTTACTCTGATACACATAAGACATTAGGCCTACTAGGATATGTGAAACCCTTTTATTCTACACAATATATTTTCCTAATTTTTGTGCTTAACTTTCGGATCGTTGGAATAGTTCTATCCTAATATTTCTTTATACAAACTGCACCTTAATATAAACATCGCCAACCTTTTTTACCTAAACGAAAAAGATGATTATTTATCTTTTATGTTTTAAAGCATGCATACAGAAACTGGATTGTTACAAACTTGTATACGACTGAGAAATAAACTGTTAATTACCTTTTATGTAAACTTGAGCGCCGTTCGCAAAGAATTAATTTCACACAAGTTCTTTTAAATAATTATATACCCTATAAATTATTTATTTGTTTGGATTGTCTGCGAAGATTAGGACTGTTTGCAGCCATCTCAACTTTCACGCTTAAACAATTGAATTAACTAAACTTACACAAGCCCGCCAAAGAAACTGCACATCTGTATGATACAAAACTTTAATCTGAACTGGTCGAAAGAGTATTAAAAATCAAATAAATAGGCCTGTGTGTGGTGACAAAGGTGCTGTAACATGTTTGTTTACTTAAAACAATACATGTAAGCTTCATAAAGTCATAAAATATCACAGAGTCATTGCTGACGCATAGTATAATGACCGTGTTTCTATTTCAGTGACTTTTCTATTATTCCATATTACGTTGTAATAGTGCGTACATATAATATCTATAATAACCATAAAACAATATGAATAACAATTATAACAATAATATAATACACATTACATCACGTATATACTATTGTTATTACATGTAACAAAATGTTTGTCTAAATATACGTCCGGAAATGCTTCGTTGGCGAGTTATGCCTGGCGAAAGATTTTGCCTTGATTCCTGGGCAAAGAGTGAAATAAAGCAATACTGAAATTTTGAAAAGGTAAATTTAGGAAAATGTTTAGTGGTTTCTTATGGTTTTTATTTAACCTGGGAAACTTAAAAAAATGAGTCCCAGAACTGTATCGCTTTTAGTTTTTAAGAAAACTACGTAAATACATTAAAGAAAAGGCTTAGAAAATACTTTTTAAGTTTAGCGTAAAATAACTCTGTTAAACTATGAATAAAAACACGAAACATTTTAATGCAAATTGTAGAGAATTTTATTCTAAAAAATAATATAAATAACGTCTATGAAAATTAAACTCATTTGAGAAGTTTTTTTAATTACAAACAAAAGAAAAACTGGATTTAGATTTTTTCTACTGCAGTTTTCCTTTTGTTTGTAATTAAACTTCTCGAATGAGGTTAAGTTTAAGTTGATTTAAATAACACATTTATGTGTTGGTCTCGTCAGATGTTTTAAGCGTACGGTACTTCACGAAGTGAAATAATGTAACCTGATGAAGGCGTAGGCACAAGTGCACACACATACTCCGCGCGGCATCATTCAGACGACTGGTGGGGTAGGCCAGGTGAAGAAGTGGCATGACCTTCACCCGCACGTTGATTTCAAATAGATTATAGCGTAACACATTGTGATTTTTTCATTGTATATTAAAGTTTATTCTAATAAGGACGTCTCTGAAGTTTTTTTTGTCAACTAATCGTTAGTAGATTCGCCGGAATTACCAAACTGAAATTTAGAATATACTTATACTTGACCTACAGTTGAAAATATAATTATTTAGGTCTTGCGAGTGAGGCGGCCCACAATGACGGTGTAAACCGTGTGACGTCAATAAAAGATATAATATTGGACCAATCAGAAACTAGTATTCTCAACCTATGAAAAATCTTCAAACATAACCAATCAGATGTCTTCTTAGGCGTCATTTTGATTGGTTAATATTGTCCAATCAGAGGGCTCATTATAGCCATCCGATATCAACCAATGAAAACGTCTCAATCAGTATTACGTCATTAGTCAGTACCGAGCTTCCTGATTGGTCCGGTACTGTTCCTGCGCGTGACGTCGACTTACATTTTTACATCAATCCGCCCATTGTCACCGCCCAGTTAACGGTACGGCCGAATATTAAACAATTAACGTCTACTGAAATGCTATACTTTCCAGAATTAAAACGCCTACCAAAAACATTTTAAAACTTGTTAAGGTTCTTCCGAGTACGGAATGATTATGGTTTATTGTATGAAACAGCAGTATATTTATACTGCTTTTTACAGTATGAAATTAAAAAAGTCATAAAAACTATGCACAAGAATACATTGCGTTGTCACATACAAGCTTGCTTTAATTTAAGACATTATTTTGTCGGCTACCATGCAAAAATTACTATACAACCGTAACACATTGTGATCTTTTCATTGTATATTAAAGTTTATTCTAATAAGGACGTCTCTGAAGTTTTTTTGTCAACTAACCGTCAGTAGAATCGCCGGCATTACCAAACTGAAATTTAGAATATACTTGAACAATACCTAGTAAGAGCAAAATACAAATTGTGCCCTTTTAACGACAATCGTCACACTAAAAACGGTTAACGATATGAAAAATTTCTAGGCACTATTTTTGACATTTCTCCGCGTTTATTCGCTGCTTGTGTCATTATTTTTTTTTGTGATGCGAAAATTTAGTATTGCCTACAAGAGGCAGTTAAACTGTAAAATATTTTTTAAATTTCAACTGCTACTTCCACGGCTAAAATAATATTTCTGTTTTCTTCACGAATGAAGCAATTTTCGACTAAAAAATTATAACAACATAAGAAGTACTGGTGAAATAAACACTTTTAGACCTTGTTCATATGACAGTAGATTATTATACAGTTAGACCTTGCAGTGTGAATATATTAACGGCGCATTTGCAAGGTGCGAACTGAAAACTGGTTTGCTCATCAAATGACTTTTCTACTGAAACATACGGTTACAAAACAAGGAAAGTAACCAAATTAACTTTTCAGTTTATTTCAGATAACTTGTAAATATTTGAACTAACTTCTACCCTAATGTTCTAAAAACTCAAATTAATTGTGCCGAGTATTTAACATCTCATTATTTACCTAATTTTAAGTAACTATAAAAATCAGATTTGTAAGAAAGGATGTTATAAAAGTCGTTATGAAAGAACGTTCAAATTTAATCTTACTAATCGTACAAAAAATATAATCTGATAATAGTTTATTAAATTTAATGTTCAAACCAACATCTTCCTTAAATAACATAGGCGTAGTACATCAATACGCACGGTTTTATTTCTAAGAATTATTTAAATTTTTGCGCTTGAATTTTGACTATAGCAATAAAAAACAGAGAGCAATGCACAACTAATTTTCTAACGTTATTTTAACTAGGAATTAATTGCTGATTAGAGTTTTACACTATTGGCGCAGAACGTGTATATTTTTATTATACGTTTTGAGTTAACTATCAGTTCCTAAATCAACAAAGAAATAATCATTAGAGAGCGTTACTTAACGAAATTTTATTTCTTTCGCAATATTTGTGTCTTTAACATATCCGAAAATATACAACTAAAATGTAATAGATTTGATGTACAGTAGAAAAAAATTATTATTTAGGTCTTGCGGTTAAGGCGGCCTACAATGACGACAACGCGCGTGTGACGTCAAAGGCAGCTATAATATAGGACCAATCAGAGTGTAGTATTCTCAACCACTGAAAAATCTCCAAAACTAACCAATCAGATGTCTTCTTAGGCGTCATTTTGATTAGTTATTATTGTCCAATCAGAGAGCTCATTATAGTTCACTACGTCATCCGATATGAACCAATGAAGTCGTCTCATTCAGTATTACGTCATTAGTCAGTGTCGAGCTTCCTGATTGAACCGGTACTTTTCCTGCGCGTGACGTCGCCTTACATTTTTACATAAGACCCGCCCATTGCCACCGCCCAGTTAATGATACGGCCGAATAATAGAGTATAACGTCTACTGAAATGCAATACGTTCCAGAATTAAAACACCTACCAAAAACATGTTAAATTTTGTTAGGGTTCTTCCGAGTACGCAATGATTATGGTATTATTGTATGTAACAACAGTATATTCACTCCTGCTTTTCACTCTATGAAATAAAAAAGTCATAAAAAGGAAGCAAAAGAATAGATTGCGTTGTCACATACAAGCTTGTTGAAATTTAAGACATTATTTTGTCGGCTACCATGCAGACACTACGATACGAACGTAACAAAATGTGATTTTTTTCACTGTATATTAAAGTTAAAACAATATATAAAGTATATTAAAGTTTGTAAATTCTAACAAGGACGTCACTGAAGTTTTTCGTCAAAAAATCGTAAGTAGAATCGCCGGCATTATAAAACCGAAATTTAGAATATACTTGATCAAAACCAAGTAAGAGCAAAATACAAATTGTGCCCTTATGACGACAATCAGTCACACTAAACACGGTTAACAATATAAAAAATTTCTGGGCAAAATTTTTGACATTTCTCCGCGTTTATTCGCTGCTTGTGTCATTTTTTTATTTTGTGATGCGAAAATTTAGTATTTATAATTTAGTATTGCAATAATATTGGACCAATCAGAAACTGGTATTTTCAACCAATGAAAAATTTTCATTTCTAACCAATCAGATGTCTTCTGAGGCGACATTTTGATTGGTTAATATTGTCCAATCAGAGGGCTCATAATAGTTCACTACGTCATCCCATATTAACCAATGAAAACGTCTCAATCAGTATTACGTCATATGTCAGTATCGAGCTTTCTGATTGGTCCGGTACTGTTCCTGCGCGTGACGTCGACTTACATTTTTACATAAATCCGCCCATTGTCACCGCCCAGTTAACGATACGGCCGAATATTAAACAATTAACATCTACTGAAATGCAATACTTTCTAGAATTAAAACGCGTAACAAAAACATTTTTAAACTTGTTAAGGTTCCTCCGAGTACGGAATGATTATGGTTTATTGTATGAAACAGCAGTATATTTTTACTGCTTTTCACAATATAAAATAAAAAATGTCATAGAAAGGAAGGACAACAATAGCTTGCGTTGTCACATATACGCTTGCTTAAATTTAAGACATTATTTTGTCGGCTACCATGCAAACACTACTATAATAACGTAACACATTGTGATTTTTTCATTATATATTGAAGTTTATTCTAATAAGGACGTCTCTGAAGTTTTTTGTCAACTAATCGTCAGTAGATTCGCCGGAATTACCAAACTGAAATTTAGAATATACTTAAACAATACCTAGTAAGAGCAAACAAGAACCTGTGCCCTTTTAATGACAATCAGTCTTACTAAAAACGGGTAACGATATGAAAAATTTCTGGGCGATATTTTTGACATTTCTCCGCGTTTATTCGCTGCTTGTGTCATTATTTTATTTTGTGCTGCGAAAAATTAGTATTGCCTACAAGAGGCAGTGAAACTGTGAAATATTTTTTAAATTTAAACTGCTACTTCCACGGCTACAATAATCGTTCTGTTTTCTTAGCGAGAGAAGCAAATTTTCGACTAAAACATTATTAAGAAAATAAGAGGTACTAATGAAATAAACACTTTTAGAGATTGTTACAATGACAGTTGATGATTATGCAGTTAGACCTTGCAGTGAATATATTAACGGCGCCGATTGAAACGTGCGAACTGAAACCTTTTTTAGAAGCCCTGCTACGCTCATGAAAACACGCTTCTACTGAGTGATACGGTTATAAACAATAAAAAAATAACCGAATTAAATATTTAGTTTGTATTTCAGATAACCTGTAAATGTTTGAACTAACATCTAGCATAATGATCTAAAAACCGAAATTAATTGTGCCAAGTATTTAACATCTCATTATTTACCTAATTTTAAGTTACTTGTTGCCCATAACAGACAGGTGGAGTGTCAAATTATTTACACCCAATCTGTTTGTTGCAGGGCTAAAATAAAAAGTTCTGTTTCTTATCACATGGTCAGTCAATTAAATGACTGGATCATTGAAGAACAGAAGAGGTAGAGGTGTAAAGGCACTAATCAGAGTTATTTTCTCTGAAAGTAATGAATTTCATTGTACAGCCAGTCCCTGTGGTGAATGAAGTGAAGGTGTCATTTACAGAGTGGAAAATATGTGCTTTTCAGAGGGCCTGGCATGATGATAAGCATGCTTTTCCACTCAGTGAGGAAGTCAATTGTAAATCACCTCATTCCTCGTTTTACTTAGTAAAACCTTTGGAGGTTCAAACCCGCCTTTTGGCTGTTGAACTAAACAACAACAAGTTACTTGATAGATTGGATTTGAAATAAAGGATGTGATCAATGTTATGAAGGAATGTTAAAATTTAATCTTATTAATCCCACAAAAAATATAATTTGATAATAGTTTATTCAATTTAATGTTCAAACCAACATCTTCCTTAAATAACATAGGCGTAGTCTATCAATACGTACGGTCTTATTTCAAAGAGTTATTATAATTTTTGTGTTTGAATTTTAACTAAAGCAATAATAAACAGAGAGCCATGCACAACTAATTTACTAATGTTTTTTAAGGAGACATGAATTGTTAATTGGAATTTTACACTGGTGGCGCAGAACGTGTATATTTTAATTATATATGGTTGCGCCACAATTTGAATTTGTAGTTGAAAGGTTGAGGGCGCCGCTGTCGTTTATGTCGTAGCAGCTGACGACACACTCGCTCGCCAGTACGCGCCGGAGACAGTCGGTCCGCAACTTTTATTGTAGTGCGCCGCCACGCTTTATGAACCGCACGCCTATACGCGCACCCGGAAAACGGCTTACAACCGGAAATTCATATGAAGAAATCGCTCTTTGGAAGAAGACAGCAGTATAGTGGGTATACCTATCCCTTATTCCTGTCTATCCCCTTTTACCCCCCACTCATCACGAGTTCGATTCACCCTGGAAAAGGAGGTAAGAGGCTGCTTAATTTTGTATTTTTCTTCACATCGCATTCCGGGTATGTCAACCAAATAAATAGGGCACAAGACGCGCAACATCAAGCGCATCGCATACAGTCCACTGCTCTGAAGGAGGGTCCCGCGGGATCCTTCGTTTGTTTTCGTTTTTTGTCTCCGCACGGGGACAAACGCACCGCACCACACTCGCATCGACGCTACCATTGTTTGGTACTCTCGGCCCGGATTTTTCGAACAATCGAAATTGTGCTATTTTTTATTTGGTTACGAAAAAAGAAGTAATTCATTATTTTCTACTTTTACGCAAGCAAAATTTCTTGCTGGTTTATTCAAGAAAGTTTTGAAAAACAATTTACGTTTAATCTATAAATTGGTTAAAGTACGCCGCACTGAACTACTACATTATCTTATCTATCTATTGTGGAATATTAAAATTCGTTATCATTTACTACCGATGCAAATTAAAATTATTTTAATTTCGTTACAAATTAAATTAAATTATTACTGTCAAATATTTTCATACTATAAATATTAATGAACTTTTGTATCAACGCTAATTCATTTAATTTATTTTTTACATTTTCGGCCTGTGTTATTACTGAGTTTTTTGTGAATATAAAATTCATATTTAGAATAAAATTACCTTTATTTCAAGTGGTCACAACCCATACAAGATTTATAATAATTTTTTATCACTTTTTCTGCTTAAATATTCATAATGTCAGCTAAAAAGGACTTGAAAGTTTTTGAGGCAAAAAAGGAAACTTTGTTTCAAAGAATTCAACGCTTATATGATATGATAGAGAATCTTAACGACAGTAAAATAAAAAATAATTTTTTAATATTATTTCAGTCGCTAGAATCGACTAAAATCGAATTTGAACAAGTTATTCATAAAATAAATGAACTGAATTTAGAAATTAATGCTGATGCTAGCCCTAACTTTCAACCCATAAATGCATTTGACGAAATGTATTGTGCTGTTGTAGTTTCTTATAATAACATAAATAAACAAAAACTAGATAGCAAACCAGCTGTTTCAACTGAACTTGTGAAACCGAAGGTTAGACTACCTACGCTAGAATTACCGTCATTTTCGGGCGAATATAAAGAATGGCCGATTTTTTATCAAAGTTTTAAATCTTTAATTCATGATAACGCACAGTTAACAGAAGCTGACAAGATTCGTTATTTAACTAGTAAGCTTACAAAAAAGTCTTTAGCTTTAGTTTCTGGAATACCTCCGTTGGCGGAAAATTATGAAATTATTTGGTCAACGCTGTTAGAAAAATATCAGAACCCAAGAAATCTCGCTACAGCTTATTTAAAGCAAATTTTTGAATTTAAAATTATAACGTCTGAGTCAGCTAATAATTTAGACACATTTTTACAAAATTTTGTTGCACCTATTGAAGCTATAAAACGGCTTAATATTAATAATCTTGATGATTTTATATTTGTGCATTTAGCGCTAAATAAACTTGATTCTAAAACTGTACATGATTTTGAAATGACTCTTGTTGACAAGACCATACCAACTTTTATTCAACTTGTGAATTTTATTAAAAAACATTCAAATGCATTATCACGAATTGCTCAACCTAAATCTAAGATTACGCATTCATTTGTTGTGAATAAATCACCTAATTCAAAATATTTTAAATCAAATTCAAAGGCGACTTGTCCTGTTTGCAATAAATCTCAAGACCACGCTGTTTATTCATGTTCTGAATTTAAGAAGTTAAGCCCCCCTGAAAGGTATAACTTTGCAAAAAATAAATCCTTATGCATTAATTGTTTATCTCAAATGCATAATACGACCGCATGTAAGTCAAGAAATAGGTGTTCCGTCTGTGATAAAAAACATCATACTACGCTTCATTTTTTAAAATCTAGTGTCGAGTCTTCAAACCCACGGGTATCAACTTCACCATTACAATTATTGTCGTCTAATGTAATTGGCGCTCAGGGATCAAGTAACTCTTCAGTATCGTTGAATAAAACATCAGACAGTCCGCAAACATTGGCTTGTGCTAACATAGGCCAACGTATTTCAAGCTCTATTATTTTATCAACTGCTAAAGTAAATGTCTATGATACTTTAGGGAATCCTCATGTGGTCCGAGTTCTTTTAGATTCTGCCAGCCAATCTAATTTTCTTACTGTTGATTGCTGTAAAAGACTGATGCTAGTGAAAAATAAAATTCAAACTTCTGTTCGGGGAATCGGTGCGTTTGCACAATCTGTAAAATTTTGCACTGAAGCAAGCTTTTCTTCTCGTTCTAATTCACAAGATCGCTACTCTCTGAATTTTCTTGTTGTGGATAAAATTACGGATAACTTACCTACCGTATCTATTCCGTTAGGTTTACTTTCACACTTGCAAGGTGTAACACTCGCTGATGAAGATTTTCATAAACCTGGAAAAATTGACATGCTTATAGGAGCTGAATTATTTCCGTATCTCATAGGACCAGGAAAAATCATCGGCCCTCCTAATACCCCCATAGCTCTTCAGTCTAATTTGGGGTACATTGTCATGGGAAAAATTGAAGATACTGTTACACCTCCTGACAGTCAAGTCTTTTGTACCACCACTGAAGTTCCACTAGAAAAATTGGTATCTAAGTTTTGGGATTTAGAAGAAATTCCGAAGGTCGAACATTTTAATGAAGATGAAAAAATTTGTGAGCAAATTTTTGTAGATACTTTTTCTCGTAACGACTCTGGTCGCTTTATAGTTTCTTTGCCTTTTAAGAACAATCGCCCTGTATTAGGAAATTCTCGTTTCTTATGTGAAAAGAGGTTTTTAAATTTGGAAAGGAGATTAGAATTAAATTCCCAATTAAAGATCGACTATCACAAATTTATGCAAGATTATATTGATCGCGAGCACATGTCTAAATGTGATGATACTATTGATGGTTGTTTTTTACCTCATCATTGTGTTTTGAAGCCAGACAGTACTAGTACCCGCTTGAGGGTTGTTTTCGATGCTAGCGCAAAAACTGACAACAATACATCACTAAATGATATTTTATATACGGGAGCTAAGTTGCATACTGATTTATCGGCTATCCTTCTAGGGTTTCGACTATTTCCATTTGTGTTAACCGCTGATATTCGACAAATGTATCGTCAGATACTCATTCATCCCAAACATAAAAAATTTCAAAAAATTCTATGGCGTTTTTCCGCTGACCAAGAAAATTAGTTCTTGGACGCTTAATACCGTGACATTTGGAGTCAAACCTGCGCCTTTTTTAGCGTTAAGAGTAATAAAACAGCTAGCGCAAGAAGAAAAGGATAATTACCCGTTCGCGGCCGTAGTAGCTGATAGAGACTTTTACATTGATGACTTAGCAACTAGCGTAGAATCAGAAAAGGATTGCATGCTTTTATATTCGCAATTGGAAAGTATGTTTCAAGCCGGTGGTTTTGAGCTAGTTAAATGGGCTACTAATTCGGTTAAAATTTTAGAAAAAATTCCCGCAGAAAAACGCTTTCCTTGTGCTATTGATTTTAAAGAGAATGACTCTATAAAAATCTTGGGCCTACAGTGGATCTCGTCTTCTGATGAATTCACCTTTAAAGTTAATTCGCCAAATACAATTTGCACCAAACGTGCTGTTCTTTCTTCTTTGGCAAGAATATTCGATCCACTAGGGATCTTAGCACCGCTTACGATCACTGCCAAGATTTTAATTAAAGATTTTTGGAACTCGAAATTAGATTGGGATGATCCTGCTCCAACTTCGTTTCCAGCTGTTAAAATTTGGAAGGAGTTTCAAGAAGAACTTCCATTACTTGCTAATATAAGAATACCACGACATATATTCGTAGAACACAACTGTAACGCGGATTTAATTTGTTTCTCGGACGCGTCAGAGAAGGCTTATGGAGCTGTCTTGTATGTACGCTCTATTCTTAATAATAACAATGTTATTGTCTCTTTACTTTGCGCTAAGTCTCGTGTCGCTCCGCAGAAAGCTATGTCTATACCTCGCTTGGAGTTATGCGCTGCTGTTCTTCTCGCACGGCTCGTTCACTTTGTTGGTCGAACGTACTCCACTAGATTTAAATTTCAAAGGATATTCGCCTTCACTGACTCCACCGTCGTCCTTCAGTGGATTTCATCGCCTTCGGCACGCTGGAAGACCTTCGTCGCCAACAGAGTCGCCGTAATTCAAGACAAAATTCCTGCATCTAACTGGAGACATATCAGAAGTTCTGAAAACCCAGCTGATTGTTTGTCACGCGGATTATTACCCAAGGGATTGATAAGTCATCCGCTATGGTTCGCTGGACCTTCTTGGCTTCACCAAGACCCGCTGATTTGGCCTACCGCCGAGTGGAACAACGCTGGAGAAGAATGCCCAGAAGAACGACGCACCGTCATCGCTGTTGCAACGGTAGAGGAACATCCATTTCAGAAGCTGATAAACTACTTTTCTTCGTACGACAAACTTCTACGTGCCACGGCGTACGTCTGGAGATTCATACGCAGAAGTCATTGTAATGGGAATCGTATCACTGTAGCTGAAATTGAACATGCAGAACGCTCCTTGATTCACTACCTGCAACGGAAATATTTTAATAAAGATATCATTGCTTTGAAAATTGGAAAATTTACTTCACCTAAAATTCGAAAATTAAATCCTTTTCTAGATGAAGACGCTCTTATTAAAGTTGGAGGACGCCTACGCAATTCAAATTTGGAGTATCACCATAAGCATCCGATTTTATTACCTAAGAATGACCATTGTGTTGATTTATTAATAGATAAATTTCATAAGGTCAATTTTCATACAGGTCCCAATTTGGTTCTTTCCTTGCTACGCCAGAAATATTGGATTGTTGGAGGTAGAGGAGTAGTGCGCCATCGCCTACAAAATTGCAATTTTTGTTTTAAATATCGACCTAAGAATACATTTCCACTTATGGGAAACCTGCCTACGCCACGCATTACAGAATCTAAACCATTCTTACATACTGGAACTGATTTTGCTGGACCCATTTATACTACGATGTCAAAAAATAGAGGAGTGCGTTCTCAAAAATCATATATTTGTATTTTCATTTGTTTATCCGTTAAAGCAATACATCTTGAACTGGTTTCTGACTTGTCTACGAACGCCTTCATGTGTGCATTAAAGAGGTTTCTTGCAAGAAGAGGTCCCATACATACATTGTACTCGGATTGCGGGACAAATTTTATTGGTGCAAAGTCCCAATTGAACGAAATATATGACCTTTTGGACTCCGAAGTATACAAGTCAAAATTAAACAACGAACTGACTAGCAGAAAAATAGAATGGAAATTTAATCCTCCGTCTGCGCCACATTTTGGTGGCCTTTGGGAATCCAACATAAGATCTGTTAAATCACAGTTATTTAAAGTAATTGGCAATCAAATTTTAACATTTGAAGAGATGTCAACAGTACTCACGCAAATAGAGGCTCTTCTCAATTCACGCCCTCTCTGCGCTCTTAGCTCGGATCCAAACGATCTTGCACCGCTTACGCCTGCTCATTTTTTGCTGCAACAACCGCTTACGAATATTCCTGCCATAGATACAACTTCTATTCCTGTAAATAGGCTAACTCGCTATCAATTAATTGACAAACTTGTGCAAGATTTTTGGAAACGCTGGCGATTGGAATACTTGCATACTCTTCAGACCAGGGAAAAATGGAATACGCCTTCGAAACCCGTCCATGTGGGTACTGTCGTTCTTATAAATAAAGACAATTTACCACCATTTCGCTGGCCAATTGGAATAATCGAAGAACTTTACCCTGGATCTGACAATATCGCTAGAGTCGCTCTAGTTCGTTCTAGTAGCGGTTCTTTTAAACGTCCTGTGACAAAGCTTTGTCCTTTGCCACAGCAATAATAATTCTTGTAAAATAAAAAAAATGTATATAGTGTAAATAACTTTGTGCAAGTTGCACATCGCTAAGAAATTTGTTTTTGTTTTTCATGTTCCGCATTTATTTTATGTTTTATGTTGGCTGAAAATGATCTTTTCAGGGCGGGGGGAAATGGTTGCGCCACAATTTGAATTTGTAGTTGAAAGGTTGAGGGCGCCGCTGTCGTTTATGTCGTAGCAGCTGACGACACACTCGCTCGCCAGTACGCGCCGGAGACAGTCGGTCCGCAACTTTTATTGTAGTGCGCCGCCACGCTTTATGAACCGCACGCCTATACGCGCACCCGGAAAACGGCTTACAACCGGAAATTCATATGAAGAAATCGCTCTTTGGAAGAAGACAGCAGTATAGTGGGTATACCTATCCCTTATTCCTGTCTACCCCCTTTTACCCCCCACTCATCACGAGTTCGATTCACCCTGGAAAAGGAGGTAAGAGGCTGCTTAATTTTGTATTTTTCTTCACATCGCATTCCGGGTATGTCAACCAAATAAATAGGGCACAAGACGCGCAACATCAAGCGCATCGCATACAGTCCACTGCTCTGAAGGAGGGTCCCGCGGGATCCTTCGTTTGTTTTCGTTTTTTGTCTCCGCACGGGGACAAACGCACCGCACCACACTCGCATCGACGCTACCAATATATTTGAGTTAATTATCGGATCCTAAATCAACAAAGAAATAATCATTATTAAGCGTTAGTTAACGAATGTTTTTTTATTCAGCACTATTTGTGTCTATAACATATCTGAAAATATATAATTGAATTCTAATAGAACTGATCTACAGTTGAAAATATAATTATTTAGGTCTTGCGAGTGAGGCGGCTTACGATGACGGTGACGTCCGTGTGACGTTAATAAAAGATATAATATTGGACAAATCAGAAACTAGTATTCTCAACCTATGAAAAATCTTCAAACCTAACCAATCAGATGTCTTCTTAGGCGTCATTTTGATTGGTTAATATTGTCCAATCAGAGGGCTCATTACAGTTCACTACGTCATCCGATATCAACCAATGAAAACGTCTCAATCAGTATTACGTCATTTGTCAGTACCGAGCTTCCTGATTGGTCAGGTACTGTTCCTGCGCGTGACGTCGACTTACATTTTTACATCAATCCGCCCATTGTCACCGCCCAGACAACGATACGGCCGAATATTAAACAATTAACGTCTACTGAAATGCTATACTTTCCAGAATTAAAACGCCTACCAAAAACATTTTAAAACTTGTTAAGGTTCTTCCCAGTACGGGATGATAATGGTTTATTGTATGAAACAGCAGTATATTTATACTGCTTTTCACAGTATGAAATTAACAAAGTCATAAAAAGGAAGCACAAGAATAGATTGCGTTGTCACATACAAGCTTGCTTAAATTTAAGACATTATTTTGTCGGCTACCATGCAAAAACCACATACGAACGTAACACATAGTGATCTTTTCATTGTATATTAAAGTTTATTCGAATTAAGACGTCTCTGAAGTTTTTTTGTCAACTAATCGTCAGTAGAATCGCCGGCATTACCAATCTGAAATTTAGAATATACTTGAACAATACCTAGTAAGAGCAAAATACAAATTGTGACCTTTTAACGACAATCAGTCACACTAAAAACGGTTAACGATATGAAAAATTTTTAGGCAATATTTTTGACATTTCTCCGCGTTTATTCGCTGCTTGTGTCATTATTTTTTTTTGCGATGCGAATATTTAGTATTGCCTACAAGAGGCAGTTAAACTGTGAAATATTTTTTAAATTTCAACTGCTACTTCCACGGCTAAAATAATAGTTCTGTTTTCTTCACGAATGAAGCAATTTTCGACTAAAACATTATAACAACATAAGAAGTACTGGTGAAATAAACACTGTTAGACCTTCTACATATGACAGTAGATTATTATACAGTTAGACCTTGCAGTGTAAATATATTAAAGGCGCATTTGCAAGGTGCGAACTGAAAATTTTTTAGAAGACCTGCTTTGCTCATCAAATGACTTTTCTACTGAACATACGGTTAGAAAACAAAAAAAGTAACCCAAATAACTTTTCAGTTTATTTCAGATAACTTGTAAATGTTTGAACTAACTTCTGCCCTAATGATCTAAAAACTCAAATTAATTGTGCCGAGTATTTAACATCTCATTATTTACCTAATTTTAAGTAACTTGAAAAATCAGATTTGTAAGAAAGGATGTTATCAAAGTCGTTATGAAAGAACGTTCAAATTTAATCTGACTAATCGTACAAAAGGGAGTTGTGCGCGGACTGCGATACGATTAACATCGAATGAACAACGGTCGTGATTACTGTATCGGTTAAGTGGTTTTTTTTTATATTATTTTATTTATTTGGAACTGTACAATAACAATACAACGACCAAATTTTAGCACAGAGTAATATAAATCACAGTGATTGTAGGATAAAATTACATGTCCATTGACATTCATTTTGGGTTCAAAAAATAAAAAAAATACAAATAGTAACAAACATAGCAAATAGTCATAACAAATTAACAAATATTAAAACTAAGAAATTTGATGATAAATGATGGGGATAACAGTAGCACAGAGTGGTGAAATGGTGGAAAGTAGTGGAATGGTGTCATCTCAGCAGGTCTCTGCTCCATCTTCTTTTTAGTCGTCTGGCGAGCCGAGGATTGATCAGAATTCCCCTTACAAGCGGGTTACGGTGGCCGTTCAATTTTGAATGAAACCTCGGGTACAACCTTTTCACTGTTTCGGTAACGTAAGGTATTTGTAGGTCAGTATGAAGTGTTGAATTTGACACGTAGTACGGAGCATTGGTGATCATGCGAAGCAGTTTGGACTGACATACTTGTACTTTCTTTAATGTTGTCGAGCTGGCACTTCCGTATATCTGAACGCCATAGGTCCACAATGGCATCAGAAGACTTTTATAAATTTTGACCTTTGTTTTTAAAGAAACATGTGATTTTCGATTAAGTAGCCGATATAGTTGTTTGACTCGTGAATTTAAAAGTAATCGTTTTATCTTTATATGGGTGTTCCACGTTAACCTTTTATCAAAATTTAATCCTAGATATCGTACTTCTTTGTGTAAATTGAGTGGTTTACTGTATGATTGAGTGGAACTTTATGATTTAGTGGCTTACTTTATGATATACTTTAGATACATATATATATATATATATATATATATATACTTTAACTATATACTTTATGATTTAGTGGCTTACTTTATGATTGAGTGGTTTAATTAAAAGTTATGTCAATTGTAAAATAGTATGTTATATAAGTGATCGTTCTTAAAATATACGTCAAGAATCTTGTAAACTATATGGAGGTTTGGGTGAGATATTTGTTAAAAACTAAGGTAAAATAATTTAAAATACTAGTTAATGCCAGCTTTATATTGTCATACAATAGTATTAATAGAGTTTGGAAGGAGACTCAAGGTAAAGGTCACTAATTGACCGGCCGGCTGTCGTTGCTTATCAGTCGTTTAGAAATAGAGGATATAAAATATCTACGACAATTTACCTTAGCGCAACAACATAATATCATTATAAACTAAATAATAATTAAAACTGGGTTTACTCGATCTACTCAATAAGCAATATTAGTCGAACATCAATAAACTGGATATATATGGGGTGATTCAAAAAGAGCGCCGGTTTTGATATATCAAATTAAGAGATTTATTTTATTGAAAAATTGAAAATAAATACATCAACAAGTTCATCTTACCTTCCGATTTCATGTATGAAAAATGATGCCATGCATGTGTCCTCCTCTACTGCCCATGCACGCATCAACTCTGTCCATGAAATTGGATACTACTGCACGACAAGTTTCGACTTCCATTTGCCCGATAACCCGTCGAATTTCCTCCTTCAAGTCATTGATGTTTCGGGGTTTATTGGCATACACCAATGACTTCAGATGACCCCAAAGATGAAAGCCACAAGGCGTCAAGTCACACGACCTTGGTGGCTATTGATGGTCGGAATTACGGGAAATGATGCGATCCTGGAACCGTTCACGGAGCAACAACATTGTTTCTCGTGCAGCGTGACATTGCAGCGTGACGCGAGGGTTTTCTAAACCCCACATACGGCAGTTCTGTTTATTAACAAAACCGTTTTAGTGGAAGTGCGCCTCATCACTGAAAATGATTTTGTTTGCGAAGGTGTCATCATCCTGCCGTTTTCTTAATACCCAGTCAACAAACTGTCTGCTCTTCTGGTGGTCTGCCACTTTCAAATGTTTCGTCAACTGAATTTTATACGGGTGATATTGGAGATCGTACCGAAGAATTCTCCGTACAGAAGAACATCGTAAACCCAATTGTTGAGAACGGCGACGTATTGATTTTGCTGGGCTAACAGCCACACTGTCACGAACCAACGCAACGTTCTGCTCAGTTCGGCCAGAACGACGACGTCCAGAACTTTTAAGGTCGACTGTTGAACCCGTCTCAAAAAACTTTTTCATGAGCCTGCGAACTGTTGATTCATTCGGTGCTTCATTACGTCCTAGAGTACCGCGAAGTCGCCTGACAGTAGCCGCATAACTCTCTCCACTCTGGTAAAATGTTTTGACGATTAACACTCGTTGTGCAATAGTAAACTTCTCCATGGTTAGACACAGACTGCGAGAGTACTACACTGCGAACAAGAGAAACTACAACTGAATCGTCAATCGGAATGTTCTCCGAAATAGAAATGAGGTCTAACAATGTTGCCAACCGATAAACAAAAATTTACCAGCCGTTTAAAAACCGGCGCTCTTTTTGAATCACCCGTTACAAATATAGATAACGGAATAATTTTCTTTAGAACTGAATTTTATTGCCTGTATATTGAAATCAGTCAGTCATAAAAACTTTTATAATATCTAAAATTAAGATGGATTTAGACTCCTTCAAAAAAATACTGGATAACTTTAAAGAAGAAATGAAAAAAGAAATGAAAGCAAACATCAAAGAAGAGCTGAGCAAATTTTCAAAGCAACCCACTGAGAATTTTCAAGACTCCTTGATGTCACTGAATAACACCATTAAAGAGCAAGAAAAAAGAATTGATTTTCTAGAACGTGAGAATAGGAAGAAAAATTTAATTATAAACGGCCTAGAAGAAGGACAAGGAAATAATATGGACCTTGAGAACACGGTTTTCCATTTAATTAGAACTAAACTTAAGGTAAATACAGTATAGAGGATAATGAAATAGATTTTATAAGACGAATAGGCCGGGCGACTGAAAATAAAAATAGACTTGTCATCGTGGGGCTTGTTTCTTCTAGAAAGAAAATAAACATAATCACACAGGCAAAATGCTTAAAGGGATCAAATTATTTTTATCTCTGAGGATTTCCCACCAAAAGTCATACAAGTTAGAAAACAACTCCAGGTAGATTTGAAGAAAGCAAGGTCAGAAGGAAAGTTTGCCATTATACGATATGACAAACTAATAGTTAGAGAAGGAACAGAAAAACCTAAAAAGCGTCTACTGAGTGAATCACCCAAAGGATCGATTAAACAAAATTCTCCAGCAGCGCAAATAGTTAAAAAAAAACAAAGAAAAGTGAAAATAAAAGGAAAAACTCAATTGAAAGTTTTCTTATAGATAAGGATGAAGACAAAATTAACGACAGGAATGAATGAAAATTAGAGGAAACTAGACTCAAGATAAGGACAAAAAATGTTAAAAAATACGATTGTAAAATAGGGAAAACAGAATGTGATAATATAAAAAGCAACTCATTTACAAAAACAACACCCCCAGAACGTTTGGTCAGCAAAGGGGCAAGAGACCAATACCTCCCAACTAGAAATAGAAATAACTCAGCAATACACACCACTTCACAATCAAACAAAAACTATAAAGTAAATTATAGTACATTCAGCACTTTAAATGTAAGATCTTTAATGTCTGAAGAACAAATTGTAAAACTTGAACAAGCTTTAAGCAATAGTGATATTGACATATTAGGATTATCGGAAATAAGAAGACAAGGTGAAAAAATAATTGAGAGGAAAAGCAAATTTATATTTTTCTATTTCGGAGAAGTATCCGGTAAAAATGGAACGGGTTTTTTAGTTCACCATAATAAATTTAGAAATGATATTTTAGAATTCAAACCTATATCAGATAGAATCTCTACCCTCAGTATTAGACGAAACCAAGTGATACTACGGTTTATTCAAGTGTATGCACCGACCAGCTCTTCTACTGAAGAAGAAATCGAACAATTCTATAACTTATTAATAGAGGAATTAGAAGAGAAGAAAACAAATTACAGGGAAGAAACAATAATAATGGGAGATTTAAATGCCCAAATAGGTCTCAGGAAGGTAGGAGAACAAGATACGATTGGTGCTTTAGGCTACGGCAAAAGAAATACAAGTGGTTGGAGATTGACAAGATTTTGCCAAGAATTTAACCTAAAAATTCTGAACAGTTTCTTTAAAAAAAGAGCAGGCCGTAAATGGACATGGTTGTCGCCAAATGGTAAGCATAAAAATGAGATAGATTTTATACTATCAAAAAACAAGAATATGTTCCATGATGTAAGTGTAGTTAAAAATTTCCAATTCCATTCAGACCATAGGCTAATACGAGGCAAAATACTAACCACAGATAGATCTAGGAGACATTTTTTTAAAGATAATAATCAACATCAGCATATTAACTTAGAAAACTTTCAGAGGAATATTAAGAATGCAGTGGTTCAAAGGATACCAAGAAATTGTGATATGCAAGAAAATTACAACTGGTTAGAAAACACTATAATTAACACAAGTAAAGAATCAAAAAGAAAGGTGAATAGAGGAATTAGACGAAATAATAAACTGAGTGACCTTACACTAGAACTAATCAGGAAAAGATCGATATTATGGAGAAAGGACAATAAAACTATTGAAGATAAATTAGAATTAAATATTATATGTAAAGCTTGTAAATACAATATTAGAAAAGACATTAATGCTTACAATAACGAATTGGTGAAAAGTCTAATGCAACCGGACCTATCTGTAAAGAAAACCAGGAAATCTTTATCTCAAGGTAGATTATGGTTGTCAGGTTTGAGGGATGAAAACGGAATTGTAAAAAGAAACAGAGAAGATATCCTGGCTGTGGCATCTAAGTTTTTGAAAAAAAAAAAAAAAAAAAAAAATCATCAGAAATCCAAGACGAACATAGGACATTTCTTAACATATTGGAGGAAGAAGTCAGTTCCGTTCTAAATAAACTCATGAGTGGAAAATCACCAGGAAATGACAAGATAATAAATGAATACCTAAGAGTGGCAGAGTGCTTTATTTCAAAGAATTTAACACACATATTTAACCAAATAATGATGCAGGGCAAGGTTCCAGGCCAATGGCTTAAATCGGACATCATCCTGCTTCATAAAAAGGGAGAGGTAACGGATATTAAAAATTACCGTCCTATTACTCTTTCTTCATCATTGAGTAAAGTTTTCGCTAAGATTATACAACGACGTATGAAACCGATTGTGGAGTACAACCAACACATTGAACAAGCGGGTTTTCGCCCTGGGTTTTCAACTGTGGATCATTTGCAGGTAGTGAACCAGCTGATCGAAAAATGCAGAGAATATAACATAGAAATTTATATAGCTTTGGTGGACTTTGCGAAGGCTTTTGATTCTGTGAAACTGGTATCTGTTTTTAAGGGATTACAAGAGCTAGGGATAGATGAAAGAATATTAAGAGTATTATGGCATTGGTACAAAAATGGCGAAGCTCTAGTGGTCCTAGAGAATCCGGGCGATTTTTTTCCAGTTGGACGAGGTGTCAAACAGGGCGATCCTCTCTCACCCGATCTTTTCAATGTAACATTGGATTCAGTTTTCAAAAATTTGGATTGGGATGAAAAGGGTATAAGAGTGAATGGAAGAAACATAAGTAATGTAAGATTTGCAGATGATATTACATTATTTGCGAAATCACCAACGGAATTAAGCGGTGTGCTAGAAGAACTACAGCAGGCTAGCCTATTAGCGGGACTTGAGATAAATAATGATAAAACTATTCTTCTCACTAACAGTAAGCGAGAGGATATTGTCCTAAATGGTAAAAAATTAATATGGGTAAATGAGGCGATTTATCTGGGAGAGACTATTTCTTTTAGGAATGGATGCAGTAAGGAAGTAAACCGCAGAATGACTTTGGCTTGGAGAAAATACTGGTCAATGAAGTTTATATTTAAAAGCAAAATGTCTCAAAGATTAAAGACCTTAGCTTTTAATTGTTGTGTGCTTCCTTGCATGACCTACGGCGCACAGACATGGCCTTTGTCAAAGAAGGACGTATACAGACTGAGAGTCACTCAAAGAGCCATGGAACGGAGCATGTTAGGGGTTTCCTTCCGAGACAAGATCAAAAACACAGAACTAAGGAGGAGAACACAACTTCAAAATGTTGTCGAAGTGGCAAAGCGACTGAAATGGAATTGGGCTGGAAATGTGTTACGGCTAAATGACGACAGATGGACAAAACGAGTTACAGAATGGCAACCGATTGAAAATATCAGGCGTAGAGGTAGACAGTGTTTGAGGTGGGACGACGAATTGGTCAAAAAACATGCCGGTGCACATTGGCAAATTACAACAAGAGACAAATCCCGTTGGAAAACATTGGGAGAGGCCTTTGCCCAAAAATAGGCCTAGTTTCCTAAATACTTATATATATATATATATATATATAAAAAAAAAAGAAATTATGATTTTATTTGAACATTAAAGTTTAAAAATTTATAAATTTATTTGTTTTTTTTAATATAATTAATTATTACATAGTTATTGTCTTATGTGTAATGTATCTACTCAATGTAAAGTATGTAATTTTAAAGGAGACTAATAAAGAAAGGCTATTATTATTATTATTATTAATCGCACAAAAAATATAATCTGATAATAGTTTATTAAATTTAATGTTCAAACCAACATCTACCTCAAATAACATAGGCGTAGTACATCAGTACGCACGGTTTTATTTCTAAGAATTATTGTAATTTTTGTGCTTGAAATTTTACTATAGTACTAATAAACAGAGAGCACTGCACAACTAATTTTCTAACGTTATTTTAACTAGGAATTAATTGCTGATTAAGAGTTTTACACTATTGGCGCAGAACGTGTATATTTTTATTATACGTTTTGAGTTAACTATCAGTTCCTAAATCAACAAAGAAATAATCATTAGAGAGCGTTACTTAACGAAATTTTATTTCTTTCGCAATATTTGTGTCTTTAACATATCCGAAAATATACAACTAAAATGTAATAGATTTGATGTACAGTAGAAAAAAATTATTATTTAGGTCTTGCGGTTAAGGCGGCCTACAATGACGACAACGCGCGTGTGACGTCAAAGGCAGCTATAATATAGGACCAATCAGAGTGTAGTATTCTCAACCACTGAAAAATCTCCAAAACTAACCAATCAGATGTCTTCTTAGGCATGATTTTGATTAGTTATTATTGTCCAATCAGAGAGCTCCTTATAGTTCACTACGTCATTCGATATGAACCAATGAAGTCGTATCATTCAGTCATTTGTCAGTGTCGAGCTTCCTGATTGATCCGGTACTGTTCCTGCGCGTGACGTCGCCTTACATTTTTACATAAGATTCGCCCATTGCCACCGCCCAGTTAATGATACGGCCGAATAATAGAGAATAACGTCTACTGAAATGCAATACGTTCTAGAATTAAAACACCTACCAAAAACATGTTAAATTTTGTTAGGGTTCTTCTTTTTTTAGGGTTCTTCTTTTGATTGGTTAATATTGTCCAATCAGAGGGCTCATAATAGTTCACTACGTCACCCGATATCAACCAATGAAAACGTCTCAATCAGTATTACGTCCATTGTTAGTATCGAGCTTTCTGATTGGTCCGGTACTGTTCCTGCGCGAGACGTCGACTTACACTTTTACATAAATCCGCCCGTTGTCACCGCCCAGTTAACGATACGGCCGAATATTAAACAATTAACGTCTACTGAAATGCTATACTTTCTAGAATTAAAACGCGTAACAAAAACATTTTTAAACTTGTTAAGGTTCTTCCGAGTATGGAATGATTATGATTTATGGTATGAAACAGCAGTACTATTTATACTGCTTTTCACAATATGAAATAAAAAAAGTCATAAAAAGGAAGGACAACAATAGCTTGCGTTGTCACATATAAGCTTGCTTAAATTTAAGACATTATTTTGTCGGCTACCATGCAAACACTACTCTACTAACGTAACACATTGTGATTTTTTCATTGTATATTAAAGTTTATTCTAATAAGGACGTCTCTGAAGTTTTTTTTGTCAACTAATCGTCAGTAGAATCGCCGAAATTACCAAACTGAAATTTAGAATATACTTTAACAATACCTAGTAAGAGCAAAATAGAACCTGTGCCCTTTTAACGACAATCAGTCACACTAAAAACGGTTAACGATATGAAAAATTTTTTGGCAATATTTTTGACATTTCTCCGCCGTTATTCGCTGCTTGTATCATTATTTTATTTCGCGATGCGAAAATTTAGTATTGCCTACAAGAGGCAGTTAAACTGTGAAATATGTTTTAAATTTTAACTGCTACTTCCACGGCTACAATAATCGTTCTGTTTTCTTAGCGAGAGAAGCAAATTTTCGACTAAAACATTATTAAGAAAATTAGAGGTACTAATGAAATAAACACTTTTAGAGATTGTTACAATGACAGTTGATGATTATGCAGTTAGACCTTGCAGTGAATATATTAACGGCGCCGTTTGAAACGTGCGAACTGAAACCTTTTTTAGAAGCCCTGCTACGCTCATGAAAACACGCTTCTACTGAGTGATACGGTTATAAACAATAAAAAAAATAACCGAATTAAATATTTAGTTTGGATTTCAGATAACCTGTAAATGTTTGAACTAACATCTAGCCTAATGATCTAAAAACCGAAATTAATTGTGCCAAGTATTTAACATCTCATTATTTACCTAAGTTTAAGTTACTTGTTGCCCATAACAGACAGGTGGAGTGTCAAATTATTTACACTCAATCTGTTTGTTGCAGGGCTAAAATAAATAGTTCTGTTTCTTATCACATGGTCAGTCAATTAAATGACTGGATCATTGAAGAACAGAAGAGGTAGAGGTGTAAAGGCACTAATCAAAGTTATTTTCTCTGAAAGTAATGAATTTCATTGTACAGCCAGACCCTGTGGTGAATGAAGTAAAGGTGTCATATACAGAGTGGAAAATATGTGCTTTTTAGAGGGCCCGGCCTGCTGATAAGCATACTTTTCCACTCAGTGAGGAAGACAATTGTAAACAACCTCACTCCTCGTTTTACTTAGTAAAACCTTTGGAGGTTCAAACCCGCCTTTTGGCTGTTGACCTAAACAACAACAAGTTACTTGATAGATTGGATTTGAAATAAAGGATGTGATCAATGTTATGAAGGAATGTTAAAATTTAATCTTATTAATCCCACAAAAAATATAATTTGATAATAGTTTAATCAATTTAATGTTCAAACCAACATCTTCCTTAAATAACATAGGCGTAGTCTATCAATACGTACGGTCTTATTTCAGAGAGTTATTATAATTTTTGTGTTTGAATTTTAACTAAAGCAATAATAAACAGAGAGCCATGCACAACTAATTTTCTAATGTTTTTTAAGGAGGAATGAATTGTTAATTGGAATTTTACACTGGTGGCGCAGAACGTGTACATTTTAATTATATATTTTGAGTTAATTATCGGATCCTAAATCAACAAAGAAATAATCATTATAAAGCTTTAGTTAACGAATGTTTTTTTATTCAGCACCATTTGTGTTTATAAGTTATCTGAAAATATATAATTGAAATCTAATAGAATTGACCTACAGTTGAAAATATAATTATTTAGGTCTTGCGAGTGAGGCGGCCCACAATGACGGTGTAGTCCGTGTGACGTCAATAAAAGATATAATATTGGACCAATCAGAAACTAGTATTCTCAACCAATGAAAAATCTTCAAACCTAACCAATCAGATGTCTTCTTAGGCGTCATTTTGATTGGTTAATATTGTCCAATCAGAGGGCTCATAATAGTTCACTACGTCATCCGATATCAACCAATGAAAACGTCTCAATCAGTATTACGTCATTTGTCAGTACCGAGCTTCCTGATTGGTCCGGTACTGTTCCTGCGCGTGACGTCGACTTACATTTTTACATCAATCCGCCCATTGTCACCGCCCAGACAAGGATACGGCCGAATATTAAACAATTAACGTCTACTGAAATGCTATACTTTCCAGAATTAAAACGCCTACCAAAAACATTTTAAAACTTGTTAAGGTTCTTCCGAGTACGGAATGATTATGGTTTATTGTATGAAACAGCAGTATATTTATACTGCTTTTTACAGTTTGAAATTAAAAAAGTCAAAAAAACTATGCACAAGTATACATTGCGTTGTCACATACAAGCTTGCTTTAATTTAAGACATTATTTTGTCGGCTACCATGCAAAAATTACTATACAACCGTAACACATTGTGATCTTTTCATTGTATATTAACGTTTATTCTAATAAGGACGTCTCTGAAGTTTTTTTGTCAACTAACCGTCAGTAGCATCGCCGGCATTACCAAACTGAAATTTAGAATATACTTGAACAATACCTAGTAAGAGCAAAATACAATTTGTGCCCTTTTAACGACAATCAGTCACACTAAAAATGGTTAACGATATGAAAAATTTTTAGGCAATATTTTTGACATTTCTCCGCGTTTATTCGCTGCTTGTGTCATTATTTTTTTTGCGATGCGAAAATTTAGTATTGCCTACAAGAGGCAGTTAAACTGTGAAATATTTTTTAAATTTCAACTGCTACTTCCACGGCTAAAATAATAGTTCTGTTTTCTTCACGAATGAAGCAAGTTTCGACTAAAAAATTATAACAACATAAGAAGTACTGGTGAAATAAACACTTTTAGACCTTGTTCATATGACAGTAGATTATTATACAGTTAGACCTTGCAGTGTGTATATATTAACGGCGCATTTGCAAGGTGCGAACTGAAAATTTTTTAGAAGACCTGCTTTGCTCATCAAATGACTTTTCTACTGAAACATACGGTTACAAAACAAGGAAAGTAACCAAATTAACTTTTCAGTTTATTTCAGATAACTTGTAAATATTTGAACTAACTTCTACCCTAATGTTCTAAAAACTCAAATTAATTGTGCCGAGTATTTAACATCTCATTATTTACCTAATTTTAAGTAACTTTAAAAATCAGATTTGTAAGAAAGGATGTTATCAAAGTCGTTATGAAAGAACGTTCAAATTTAATCTTACTAATCGTACAAAAAATATAATCTGATAATAGTTTATTAAATTTAATGTTCAAACCAACATCTTCCTTAAATAACATAGGCGTAGTACATCAATACGCACGGTTTTATATCTAAGAATAATTTAAATTTTTGCGCTTGAATTTTGACTATAGCAATAAAAAACAGAGAGCAATGCACAACTAATTTTCTAACGTTATTTTAACTAGGAATTAATTGCTGATTAGAGTTTTACACTATTGGCGCAGAACGTGTATATTTTTATTATACGTTTTGAGTTAACTATCAGTTCCTAAATCAACAAAGAAATAATCATTAGAGAGCGTTACTTAACGAAATTTTATTTCTTTCGCACTATTTGTGTCTTTAACATATCCGAAAATATACTACTAAAATGTAATAGATTTGATGTACAGTAGAAAAAAATTATTATTTAGGTCTTGCGGTTAAGGCGGCCTACAATGTCGACAACGCGCGTGTGACGTCAATGGCAGATATAATATAGAACCAATCAGAAACTAGTATTCTCAACCAATGAAAAATCTCCAAAACTAACCAATCAGATGTCTTCTTAGGCGTCATTTTGATTAGTTATTATTGTCCAATCAGAGAGCTCATTATAGTTCACTACGTCATCCGATATGAACCAATGAAGTCGTCTCATTCAGTATTACGTCATTTGTCAGTGTCGAGCTTCCTGATTGAACCGGTACTTTTCCTGCGCGTGACGTCGCCTTACATTTTTACATAAGATCCGCCCATTGCCACCGCCCAGTTAATGATACGGCCGAATAATAGAGAATATCGTCTACTGAAATGCAATACGTTCCAGAATTAAAACACCTACCAAAAACATGTTAAATTTTGTTAGGGTTCTTCCGAGTACGCAATGATTATGGTATTATTGTATGTAACAACAGTATATTCACTCCTGCTTTTCACTCTATGAAATAAAAAAGTCATAAAAAGTAAGCAAAAGAATAGATTGCATTGTCACATACAAGCTTGTTGAAATTTAAGACATTATTTTGTCGGCTACCATGCAGACACTACGATACGAACGTAACAAAATGTGATTTTTTCACTGTATATTAAAGTTAAAACAATATATAAAGTATATTAAAGTTTGTAAATTCTAACAAGGACGTCACTGAAGTTTTTCGTCAAAAAATCGTAAGTAGAATCGCCGGCATTATAAAACCGAAATTTAGAATATACTTGATCAATACCAAGTAAGAGCAAAATACAAATTGTGCCCTTATGACGACAATCAGTCACACTAAACACGGTTAACAATATAAAAAATTTCTGGGCAAAATTTTTGACATTTCTCCGCGTTTATTCGCTGCTTGTGTCATTTTTTTCATTTTGTGATGCGAAAATTTAGTATTGCCTACAAGAGGCAGTTAAACTGTGAAATATTTTTTAAATTTTAACTGCTACTTCCACTGCTACAATAATCGTTCTGTTTTCTTAGCGAGAGAAGCAAATTTTCGACTAAAACATTATTAAGAAAATAAGAGGTACTAATGAAATAAACACTTTTAGAGATTGTTACAATGACAGTTGATGATTATGCAGTTAGACCTTGCAGTGAATATATTAACGGCGCCGTTTGAAACGTGAGAACTAAAATTTTTTTTAGAAGCCCTGCTACGCTCATGAAAACACGCTTCTACTGAGTGATACGGTAATAAACAATAAAAAAAATAACCGAATTAAATATTTGGTTTGTATTTCAGATAACCTGTAAATGTTTGAACTAACATCTAGCCTAATGATCTAAAAACCGAAATTAATTGTGCCAAGTATTTAACATCTCATTATTTACCTAATTTTAAGTTACTTGTTGCCCATAACAGACAGGTGGAGTGTCAAATTATTTACACTCAATCTGTTTGTTGCAGGGCTAAAATAAATAGTTCTGTTTCTTATCACATGGTCAGTCAATTAAATGACTGGATCATTGAAGAACAGAAGAGATAGAGGTGTAAAGGCACTAATCAGAGTTATTTTCTCTGAAAGTAATGAATTTCATTGTACAGCCAGACCCTGTGGTGAATGAAGTGAAGGTGTCATTTACAGAGTGGAAAATATGTGCTTTTCAGAGGGCCCGGCATGCTGATAAGCATACTTTTCCACTCAGTGAGGAAAGCAATTGTAAACCACCTCACTCCTCGTTTTACTTAGTAAAACCTTTGGAGGTTCAAACCAGCCTTTTGGCTGTTGACCTAAACAACAACAACAAGTTACTTGATAGAATGGATTTGAAATAAAGGATGTGATCAATGTTATGAAGGAATGTTAAAATTTAATCTTATTAATCCCACAAAAAATATAATTTGATAATAGTTTATTAAATTTAATGTTCAAACCAACATCTTCCTTAAATAATAGAGGCGTAGTCTATCAATACGTACGGTCTTATTTCAGAGAGTTATTATAATTTTTGTGTTTGAATTTTAACTAAAGCAATAATAAACAGAGAGCCATGCACAACTAATTTTCTAATGTTTTTTAAGGAGGAATGAATTGTTAATTGGAATTTTACACTGGTGGCGCAGAACGTGCACATTTTAATTATATATTTTGAGTTAATTATCGGATCCTAAATCAACAAAGAAATAATCATTATAAAGCGTTAGTTAACGAATGTTTTTTTATTCAGCACCATTTGTGTCTATAACATATCTGAAAACATATAATTGAATTCTAATAGAACTGATCTACAGTTGAAAATATAATTATTTAGGTCTTGCTAGTGAGGCGGCCTACGATGACGGTGACGTCCGTGTTACGTCAATAAAAGATATAATATTGGACCAATCAGAAACTAGTATTCTTAACCAATGTAAAATCTTCAAACCCAACCAATCAGATGTCATCTTAGGCGTCATTTTGATTGGTTAATATTGTCCAATCAGAGGGCTCATTATAGCCATCCGATATCAACCAATGAAAACGTCTCAATCAGTATTACGTCATTTGTCAGTACCGAGCTTCCTGATTGGTCCGGTACTGTTCCTGCGCGTGAAATCGACTTACATTTTTACATAAGATTCGCCCATTGCCACCGCCCAGTTAATGATACGGCCGAATAATAGAGAATAACGTCTACTGAAATGCAATACGTTCTAGAATTAAAACACCTACCAAAAACATGTTAAATTTTGTTAGGGTTGTCAGGTATCCTATAAAAATATTGAAAATTGTTGTTGATTTTAAAATACATGTCATATATAATAATTTGAAACTTGTATTGTGCCTGTAATAAAAGTAGGGAAGATTGTTATTAAAAAATGTACCGTGTTTTAAAACACGTGATTTAGTGTTTCCTTTGAACAGGATTTAATTGAAAAAAATTTTACTTTAAATTAAAGTGTGAATTTGTTGTTCGTGAGGTAGCGTGAGTGTTTATAAAGTACATCAAGTAGATGTCTCCATTCTTCTACTCCATACACCGGTAATAACCTGAAAATTTTCACTCAACCACTTACCTGTTTTAAAATAATCTATATTAAAGGTTGCCTCCACCAGGACGTCGTAGAACGGCCCAACGTCCAAGACCTGAAATTTCCTACGAAGGAATTTAAAAAAAAAATACTTTGGGGGAAGTTTTGATTGGAGAGTCAAAACCCTGTTTCAAGTTGTTACTGTGAAATATCAGCTCAGATTTCACTCAAGAGCCACTGTTCTCGCTTTGTGGTTTGCGAGAAGGTACGGCTGTTTTCAGATTACGGAATCCATTTAGACAGTGAACATAAATTTTGTAACCAAAACATAATATTGCAACTTAATAAAAATCACCATACAAGGCCATTGGTGAATAAATCTTGGAGAAACAAGAAATTTCAGTAAATTCGCCAAGACATATACCTTTTTGTGTTTATAAATAATCAAACACGGTGCAGTGTTTAATATGGAGGTTCAAAAATAAATTTGTAGGTACAGTATCTCTAAAACAGTACCCAGAAGCGTTATAACTGTACTGAATAACGTTCATTCAAGTATCACCCATTATGAATACAATTCAATGTTGGAGTACATCCATCTGAAAAACTTATTTCTAAGACTAGACTAACAAAACAGGAAGATATTCTTTTAAAATAAAAAACAAGAGACGAATTTCAGTTTAACATTTTAGATTTATTTTTATAAATTTATATTTTTTTAAACGTTTTTTTTTTTTTGGTATTTAATTTAAAGTTTTTAACATTTTATAATTAAAATTTTAAATAATATTTCTTCTTTTTTTTTAAATTTGAACAGAATTAAATTATTTTTGTTAATTATTTTTATTTTTATATATTTTTAACGTATTTAAAGTACGTATTTAATTTAAAGTTTTTAACATTTTATAATTAAAATTGTGTTTTTATTATTAGCCCATTATTATTATTTTTTTAATAATATTATTATTATTATTATTATTATTTAATCAAAAAAACTAAATGATTTCACTAATTCTACATGAATTTTTTTTTTATTTACTATTATTTAACTATATTTTTGTTTTATATTTTCCATTTAAAATGGTTCTAAAAAAAGGTTATTTTTTTCTTTTCTTCATTTTTTTTTTTTATTTAGTTGTACAAAAGAAAATTAAAAGAAAATTACCTTTTTTAGTGAGTATCCAATCACAGCACCTTAGAAGCACGAACTTTACGCGTACACAATAGGAAAAAAACTCAGACGATTTTCTGCACACACACGGCTGACCGGGGCGCTAATTACAGGCGTACGGAGGGGGAAAACCAATCAAACTAGCCGTTATGAAAGACGTTGACAATCCGGCGTAAAACAAACGCGTTAATTGGCCGCAAAAAGTGCTGAAGTAACGGTAGGCCCCTCTACAAAAAGTACGTAGAGATGGAACTGAAAAATTGTTCCCAGGATCCAGAATTGCCAAGTAAGGGTTTTAAACAGTGAGAACTGAAAATAGGCCTTTAGGCTTTCTTATTTCCCACGAGAAAACGCGATGTAAAAACATGTGTAATAAAACCAACTAGAATAAACTAACAAAACGTGATTTCTTTATGAAATAATAAAAATTATTGAAAAGAAATACGTTATGTAAAATTACAAACTTTTATTCATAATAAAATAATATTTTTCTTCCTTAACGAATAAAGAAAAAAAACACCATTTTAATTATTTTAAAAAGACAAAATTTGATCAACTCCAAGGGTCTAGGGAGATTTCCAACAAAAGTCGAAAATTTGGAATAGTAAAGTCAAAAACTTTACATTCCCCCACTCCGGTATATGGAAAACCCAAAGAGTGGCTGAAAGGGGGAAAACTAGGAAAAAAAATTTACGGGAATTCGGGAACACTAATTGGATTGTGTAGAAACAAAGATTTCTATGCAATCATCTCCCTTGGAGGGGGGTGTGTAAAAAACTGAAAGATGAACGAATTGTGTGGCAGTGTGTGTGCTGAGAAGTTGCCTGACATTAGTAAACTTTAAACTGCTGGAACCTGCAATGTCCATCGAGACAAACAGACCACTGTTGAAAGACGAATAGGTCCAACTACTATCCTTGACTCTTAAGTTAATAAGACAAAAAAAGGTAAGACAAAAATAATAAAGTGCAATTCCCATTTTTAGGGTTAAAAGACTGGAAAAAAAAATTACTGTTAGCTAATTCTAAGGTCTGTTTATTGTAGATTGGCATTGCAGATTGTACATTGTAGTGTGCTGTGTTTTTTTTTTTTTTTTTTTTTTAATTAAGTAATTAATTAATAAATTCGGAATTTAAAACAACTAGCTTTCCGAGACGTAAAAGTATGATGAATGAAGGAAATTATGTTTTCCTTATTATTATTGCTTATTACTATTCTTATTAATATTTACTATTTCCCAATTACTATTTAAATCTCTTATGCCCATTTCTCTGAATTTAGATGATAAAGGTAGAAATTTAGTAGTTTCTTAAACTCAATCCAACCTACGCAATTCAATATGAGTTGGCTTGTTTACCTTTGCGGTTAGTATTTTAATTTTGATATATAAGTATAATTGTATGATAAAAATGATAATTAAGGCTGTGTATACTACAAATTTAGATACATGATCAGCAAGAATAATGTCTTTCCATGATTTAGGTAGGCTGCTCTCTTGGAAAACATAATCAGGGGTTTCATCATGAATGGAAATTTGAGGGAATGATAAGTTCCACTTGTGGTTCACAAGGTCAGGGAGTGACGAGATGGAAGGATGGAAATCTGTGTGAAAGGAAAACTTATAATGGTCGAAGGTTGACCAGGAAACGGGTAGCAAATGAGTTACCCCCGGCGACTTCGGAGTCCTGGAATCACACGGCACAACCCTGTTGATGATCGGTAACTCTCCTTCCATGACTTCACATTCGCAGGGCACTTGAATGTCCAAAGCACCGGCAACATTGACTGGAAGTTCGACTGTTGTTGTAGGACAAACTAGACGAGTATTGTGTTGTGGATTGGTGATGTAGTACCTTGATATTTGCACTTCCGTTATGTAAACTTCTGTCGTTCGCTTATGGCAGACGAAATGGCATTTATGCATTAATTGTTGCAGTGAACTATCTGTTAACATTTGCTTGATGCAATCTGTGTTAATGCTGGAATGCTGTTGGAACCTTGGAATGAAACATAAGCCATTATTGTTCAAGTCGCAAGAAGATGATGGTGATAGAGTTTGCACTCGTGGTCCACTCCTGATTACGTAAATATGTGGTGTTTCCAGTGAACAGATCTGGTTTTCCCATAGTAGTGGTATTGGAGCAACTTGAAACAGTGTATGATATACCGATGTGGTAATGATGGGTACTTGTAGTTTTAATAGAATTTTCGTTTTTGAAAAAACGCAAGTTGTTATTGGCTTTTCATAATAGAGGTGAGCTTCTTGTATAGGCAATACTAATTGTTGATTGCCTTTGTGAAGTTGTAAAGACAAATTTCGTAGATCAGCCTGTAGCATATCAGGTGTTACTAGTTCCCTAGGTAGCGTCTTCTGTTTGCAAGACATTTGCACTGAAGTCATGTGCGAATAATACGTGTTTAGGAACGATTGCCAATGTACACTATGCAAAATAGTCAGTAGATGATATAATTGTATTAGTTCGGTGTTTTCAGTGTCTTGAATCATTTTAGCGTATAGATTTAATTCTTCTTCCGTTTCTTGAAGGATGGATTGAACTCGGTGTGTTACCATGTCTATGTTTTGTGTAGATTTTACTAAATTTTGGTGGTCGGAGTGTACTGTTTGGGTGAGGTGGTTATAATGTTGCATTAGATATTTTTCGTTATGGAACGTTTCTTGTAGTTGATTTTGTGTCGCAGTTCCACAGCAAAAGTTTAAAAATTCGCCCACAAAGTCTAGGGCTCTGCGTGTGCGTGAAGGATTCAAATTTGAAATTGGGAGTCCTGTCGTGAGGAGAATATTGAAAGTTTCCTTTGATAGTGTAGTTATACGTTGGAAAAGTTGACATGCTGGAGACGAGTTGTTGTTGTCCTTAATTGCAGTAGCGAAGTGTTGTTTGAAATCCAGCGGGGTTTTTAAGGTTTTACTAGGAATGGAATTTAGTTTAGAGTAGTCGGTGTTTTGGGATTGTGAGCTATTAATGAATAGTGTTAAATCTGGAAATGGACAGGATAAATTTTGGAATAGATTTGAGGTTTTCGGTAAATCAGGCTGTGAGTTAAATGGGATAAGGTAGGTTATCGGAATAGAAGAGTCGTAAAGGTACACATCGGAAATATTTCTGATATGGAAACCAGAGAACAGTTTAATAACGTTATTTGCGCAAGCTACATTTTTCTCGAAGAGAAATAGAAACGCGAACAAGATCAACAATTGCTTTAGTACGGGGGACATTATTCTTGGATCTCACACAGAGAAAGAATTTACTTTGGTAGTTGTTATAGATTGATATAAATTTAAAATTGCTCGTGGAAGAGAATACAATTTAAATTACTTAAAGCGTGTTCAAGATACAATTACTATGTAATAAAACTAATTAGCTTATTTGTATATTATATTATCTTGTTTATTACTGAGACTTCGTTGGCCTTATCTTCATACGGTTAACTTAGATGTTAAGTGGATGAAGCTTTATCTTGTCTTAAACGAAGTGCTGATTTGATTCTCTATCTCACTGGTTTATCAATCGCTTAGCCACCGGGATATGGACAATATTATATGATGCGTACATAAACAAAGTTTTATTTAAATCTATAAACAGAGGAAATGAACAATAGTGAGTTTTACTCTTAAACTAAAGTAATTTTAAATAGGGGTGTTGAAACACAGAATCGTCCTTCATGCCGTTTATGCGAAGAACGGGAGACAAACAGAATTTGCCGTATAGTATTGTACTGTAATTATAATTCTAAGTTTAAATGAGTTGTCATAGTATATACCAACATTCGGATACAACTCTGAATTGTTATTTGTCTGTCTGTTGAAATTATTAAAAAAGTCATTAATTCATATTTCAATTAAACCTTTGGTTGCATTGTGGTACTGTCAAAATACGAGAGAAAACAAGTTGAATAATCGAAATTAGAAATCTACCACCACTCGAAAAAGCATGTCACCAACCATAACGGGGCAGCCTAGCCTACTTTTCATTAGCAAAAACTACCAAACTTACTGTTGTACGGTATATGACTCAAATATAAGCCTACTGTTCATGCAATACTGTAAATATTAAAACGGTCAAATTCCTACCGCTACAAAACTTCAATATCCTTAGTAGATTAAGAAAAATATATTACAGTGTAGCAAATTATGAAATATGAAATTGAAATATCCGATGATCTGAGTAAGAAACACAAACAAACTTTCTACTCGGCAAATCACTATACCTCTCTACTAAATTGTTCACAACGAAATATCAGTAGTGATTAATTAAGCCATACTTCAACGTAATATCAAAGTACAAAAACAAAATAGTCTTAAAACGTATGCTCAAGATAATTTTATAATGGAACAAAATGTAACCTTTTGCCGAAACCTATCGATGCGAAACCATCTAAAATTTAACATACTGTCCAGTTCAAAACCTGCTGAAGAAAGCCCAATCTAAAAACTTGCTGCAAACCTAAAACTCCTGTACTTGAAATCCAACACAAACAAATTTACAACATACAAAGACCAGCTCTTTAAAAACAAAATCCTTCACAATCCAAAAATCCATTTCCATTGTAGGGTTAAATACAGTAAACAAAAAAAAATCAAATGGGATGTCTTAGCAAGGAATCAGTGATAACACAAAATATCAAAACTTGACAAAGGGTTAGAGCGGAAAGAACCCTTTGTGTGATAACCAAAATCGAATTGGGGGGGGGGTCGTCCTAGTAATAAGTGAAACAAAGAAAGAAAAAAAAATGTAGTTAATGAATAAAACAAAAACACAGGGCCACAAACAAAAATATTCCACTATCCAGCCGTCGACCTAACGGGAGATTTTCTGTCGAACTTTTCCTGGAAAGCGACCATGCATACCGGCCAGGTACTATCAGACTAAAACAGTGACTGCCTGCTAGCTGCACGCAACAAACCGCAGATCAGCCCCGTACGAAAATCAAAAGGGAAAAGAATTTTGAAGTTATGAAATGGATGAGACTCACAGAAAGACATCCACTAACTCGTCCCGAAAAGCAGATTTTCCCACATTCACACATCATTCAAGAGGCCCCTTTCATACAACTCATTCACTCGTCAGATTCGGGCCCATTCATACACGAAAATCTGGTCCAGAAAAGATAACGGGTCCCTCTAACGGATCTCAACCAAAACAAAACCGCGACTGAGTTACCGGAACTGTACGCAGGGTACCGTCATACCCTATGCAAGATCCTGTAACCAATCAAAGTGACGGCAATAAACATGGGCCGGTTAAGCTAACAACCAGTAGTGAAATTTAGTAACTGAAAGACGGATTGGGCGGACGAAATGTAACTCTCTCTCATAAAATCCTCAATAACTCCAAAAATCAACATCAAAAACTCATCATAAATTCCAATAATCATCAATAAATCTCCATCCACTTCGAAACTCAATAACATCATTAATCATCAAATAACTCCATTAAACATCAATAACTCTTCATCAACTTCAATAATCATCAATAAAACTCCATTCACTTCAATATCATCGCAAAAAAAAACCTCATTATAATAATCATATAATCTTCAGAACCTCACAATAAAGTTTGCAAACAAAAAAAGAGAGAAAAAAAAAAATCGTATTCCATAAAGTTCAGAAAGCAGCACGTTATCAATAGCGCTACTCAAAGAAACTAGCTAACCAACCTCCTTAACTCCAAAGTGTAGGGCAGCACGTTATATCTAGCGCGACCCTAAAATTAATCTATATTATAACTGCAAAGTGTAGGGCAGCACGTTATATCTAGCGCAACCCTAAAATTAATCCTGTATTAACTCAAAAATAAAAAAAAAACTTCTCACACGTGAGTAATTGGTGTGAAAGAACTTTATTGTGAGTCACACTGTATTGCACTGACCGGCTAAGACACTCCTATAATAAAACTGACAATAAAAAAAAATACCCTATGTCCTAACTCTAGCAATCACGAAAACACTCCAAAACTTAAACCTCTTTAAAACAATAACTTAAAACATTCCAAAACATCGAACTTCATTAGTTATTAATTGGCAAGGCTATATAAATATAAAAAAAATTAAAAAAAACATACTGACGGCTAAGAGAAAATAAAATGTGAACAACTTGTAGCTAACTGAAAGCAAACTTACCCCAAAAAAAAAAACAATAATGTATTCGACAGTCCACAATACAACATGCAGTAGGCCTACGTTAAGATACGAGGCAAAAAAATAAATAGTGAATAAATATACCATCCTTGTACATAATACGGGCCTTGAAACATTTATATAATTGTTATGAGACGTAAAGAAAATAAAAATATTGTTAACAAAAGCGGAAAGGTGTATTATAGCTCACCCTCTCTCCTGAAAACGTCTAAAACCATTTACTCATAGAGCTAAAATAAAAAAGGTGAAATATTTGATTATGGGATATACTGAACTTATCGTTAATACTTCCGATGAACCTGTCAAATGAAGCATGCAATATTAACTGGTATTGTACAAAATAAAATTACAGAAATGCGTCTGAGTAAAGAAGTACCTTAGGGATACTAAAAACTAAATTTAAAATGAACGTTTTCTGATTACGTATTAATTTTCTGTCCTTCGAATAAGTAAAACCCTTAAAAGATTTATTACTGGTGAGACCGCTTGATCTGGTAGTAACAGCTGTTGATTACTCGCAGGAGTTTCGGAATTAGATACACACTTCTTTAGTCTGTTTATGTGTATCACCTCTGGAACCATCTTACCATATTTTTCGAGAAGAATTTCATAAGACACTGGAGTAACTTGCTTAACAACTTGGAAAGGACCACGGTAAAAATTTGTGAATTTTGTTGTCTTAGAATCTTTGGATTGTGGGAAATAGACAAAAACTTTATCAGAGGGCCTGAACTGAACGAAAGAATGTTTCTTGTCAAAGAAAACTTTTTGTGTAGCCTGGGCTTTCTGCATGAAAGCTGGAATAGTCTTGCGAACATGTTGCAATATAAGAAGTTGATGGTCAAGGGAAGAATCTAATTGTTCAGTTACAAATGGGAGATCGGCGGGACAGATTGGATGAAATCCATGCAGTAGGTAAAAGGGTGAATGACCTACAGATTTTTGAAGTGAAAAATACCCGGCGCCTCCACCATGTCAGGTATCCTATAAAAATATTGAAAATTGTTGTTGATTTTAAAATACATGTCATATATAATAATTTGAAACTTGTATTGTGCCTGTAATAAAAGTAGGGAAGATTGTTATTAAAAAATGTACCGTGTTTTAAAACACGTGATTTAGTGTTTCCTTTGAACAGGATTTAATTGAAAAAAATTTTACTTTAAATTAAAGTGTGAATTTGTTGTTCGTGAGGTAGCGTGAGTGTTTATAAAGTACATCAAGTAGATGTCTCCATTCTTCTACTCCATACACCGGTAATAACCTGAAAATTTTCACTCAACCACTTACCTGTTTTAAAATAATCTATATTAAAGGTTGCCTCCACCAGGACGTCGTAGAACGGCCCAACGTCCAAGACCTGAAATTTCCTACGAAGGAATTTAAAAAAAAAATACTTTGGGGGAAGTTTTGATTGGAGAGTCAAAACCCTGTTTCAAGTTGTTACTGTGAAATATCAGCTCAGATTTCACTCAAGAGCCACTGTTCTCGCTTTGTGGTTTGCGAGAAGGTACGGCTGTTTTCAGATTACGGAATCCATTTAGACAGTGAACATAAATTTTGTAACCAAAACATAATATTGCAACTTAATAAAAATCACCATACAAGGCCATTGGTGAATAAATCTTGGAGAAACAAGAAATTTCAGTAAATTCGCCAAGACATATACCTTTTTGTGTTTATAAATAATCAAACACGGTGCAGTGTTTAATATGGAGGTTCAAAAATAAATTTGTAGGTACAGTATCTCTAAAACAGTACCCAGAAGCGTTATAACTGTACTGAATAACGTTCATTCAAGTATCACCCATTATGAATACAATTCAATGTTGGAGTACATCCATCTGAAAAACTTATTTCTAAGACTAGACTAACAAAACAGGAAGATATTCTTTTAAAATAAAAAACAAGAGACGAATTTCAGTTTAACATTTTAGATTTATTTTTATAAATTTATATTTTTTTAAACGTTTTTTTTTTTTGGTATTTAATTTAAAGTTTTTAACATTTTATAATTAAAATTTTAAATAATATTTCTTCTTTTTTTTTAAATTTGAACAGAATTAAATTATTTTTGTTAATTATTTTTATTTTTATATATTTTTAACGTATTTAAAGTACGTATTTAATTTAAAGTTTTTAACATTTTATAATTAAAATTGTGTTTTTATTATTAGCCCATTATTATTATTTTTTTAATATTATTATTATTATTATTATTATTATTTAATCAAAAAAACTAAATGATTTCACTAATTCTACATGAATTTTTTTTTTATTTACTATTATTTAACTATATTTTTGTTTTATATTTTCCATTTAAAATGGTTCTAAAAAAAGGTTATTTTTTTCTTTTCTTCATTTTTTTTTTTATTTAGTTGTACAAAAGAAAATTAAAAGAAAATTACCTTTTTTAGTGAGTATCCAATCACAGCACCTTAGAAGCACGAACTTTACGCGTACACAATAGGAAAAAAACTCAGACGATTTTCTGCACACACACGGCTGACCGGGGCGCTAATTACAGGCGTACGGAGGGGGAAAACCAATCAAACTAGCCGTTATGAAAGACGTTGACAATCCGGCGTAAAACAAACGCGTTAATTGGCCGCAAAAAGTGCTGAAGTAACGGTAGGCCCCTCTACAAAAAGTACGTAGAGATGGAACTGAAAAATTGTTCCCAGGATCCAGAATTGCCAAGTAAGGGTTTTAAACAGTGAGAACTGAAAATAGGCCTTTAGGCTTTCTTATTTCCCACGAGAAAACGCGATGTAAAAACATGTGTAATAAAACCAACTAGAATAAACTAACAAAACGTGATTTCTTTATGAAATAATAAAAATTATTGAAAAGAAATACGTTATGTAAAATTACAAACTTTTATTCATAATAAAATAATATTTTTCTTCCTTAACGAATAAAGAAAAAAAACACCATTTTAATTATTTTAAAAAGACAAAATTTGATCAACTCCAAGGGTCTAGGGAGATTTCCAACAAAAGTCGAAAATTTGGAATAGTAAAGTCAAAAACTTTACAAGGGTTCTTCTTTTTTAGGGTTCTTCTTTTGATTGGTTAATATTGTCCAATCAGAGGGCTCATAATAGTTTACTTCGTCACCCGATATCAACCAATGAAAACGTCTCAATCAGTATTACGTCCATTGTTAGTATCGAGCTTTCTGATTGGTCCGGTACTGTTCCTGCGCGAGACGTCGACATACATTTTTACATAAATCCGCCCGTTGTCACCGCCCAGTTAACGATACGGCCGAATATTAAACAATTAACGTCTACTGAAATGCTATACTTTCTAGAATTAAAACGCGTAACAAAAACATTTTTAAACTTGTTAAGGTTCTTCCGAGTATGGAATGATTATGATTTATGGTATGAAACAGCAGTACTATTTATACTGCTTTTCACAATATGAAATAAAAAAAGTCATAAAAAGGAAGGACAACAATAGCTTGCGTTGTCACATATAAGCTTGCTTAAATTTAAGACATTATTTTGTCGGCTACCATGCAAACACTACTCTACTAACGTAACACATTGTGATTTTTTCATTGTATATTAAAGTTAATTCTAATAAGGACGTCTCTGAAGTTTTTTTTGTCAACTAATCGTCAGTAGAATCGCCGGAATTACCAAACTGAAATTTAGAATATACTTTAACAAGACCTAGTAAGAGCAAAATAGAACCTGTGCCCTTTTAACGACAATCAGTCACACTAAAAACGGTTAACGAAATGAAAAATTTTTTGGCAATATTTTTGACATTTCTCCGCCGTTATTCGCTGCTTGTGTCATTATTTTATTTTGCGATGCGAAAATTTAGTATTGCCTACAAGAGGCAGTTAAACTGTGAAATATTTCTTAAATTTTAACTGCTACTTCCACGGCTACAATAATCTTTCTGTTTTCTTAGCGAGAGAAGCAAATTTTCGACTAAAACATATTAAGAAAATAAGAGGTACTAATGAAATAAACACTTTTAGAGTTTCTTACAATGACAGTTGATGATTATGCAGTTAGACCTTGCAGTGAATATATTAAAGGCGCCGTTTGAAACGTGCGAACTGAAAATATTTTTAGAAGGCCTGCTACGCTCATGAAAACACGCTTCTACTGAGTGAAGCGATTTAAACAATAATAACCAAGCGAGCGGTTGAGTGAGCGGTTGAGTGAGCGGTTATAAACAATAAAAAAAGTAACCGAATTTAATATTTATTTTTTATTTTAGATAACCTGTAAATGTTTGAACGAACATCTAGCCTAATGATCTAAAAACTTAAATTAATTGTGCCAAGTATTTAACATTTCATTATTTACCTATATTTAAGTTATTTAATAGATTGGATTTGAAAGAAAGGATGTTATCAATGTTATGAAGAAATGTAAAAATTGAATCTTATTAATCGTACAAAAAATATAATTTGATAATAGTTTACTCAATTTAATGTTCAAACCAACATATTCCTTATAAAACATAGGGGTTGTCTGTCAGTACGTACGGTCTTATTTCAAAGAGTTATTATAATTTTTTTGTTTGACTATTAACTAAAGCAATAATAAACAGTGAGCCATGCACAACTAAATTTCTAATGTTTTTTTAAGGAGACATGAATTGTTAATTGGAATTTCACACTGTTGGCGCAGAACGTGTATATTTTAATTATATATTTTGAGTTAATTATCGGATCCTAAATCAACAAAGAAATAATCATTGTAAAGCGTTAGTTAACGAATGTTTTTTCATTCTGCACCATTTGTGTCTATAACATATCTGAAAATATATTTAAAATCTAATAGAACTGATCTACAGTTGAAAATAAAATTATTTAGGTCTTGCGAGTGAGGCGGCCTACAATCACGGTGTAGTCCGTGTGACGTCAATATAATATATAATATTGGACCAATCAGAAACTGGTATTTTCAACCAATGAAAAATTTTCATGTCTAACCAATCAGATGTCTTCTGAGGCGACATTTTGATTGGCTAATATTGTCCAATCAGAGGGCTCATAATAGTTCACTACGTCATCCGATATCAACCAATGAAAAGTCTCAATCAGTATTACGTCATTTGGCAGTATCGAGCTTTCTGATTGGTCCGGTACTGTTCCTGCGCGTGCCGTCGACTTACATTTTTACATAAATCCGCCCATTGTCACCGCCCAGTTAACGATACGGCCGAATATTAAACAATTAACGTCTACTGAAATGCAATACTTTCTAGAATTAAAACGCGTAACAAAAACATTTTTAAACTTGTTAAGGTTCCTCCGAGTACGGAATGATTATGGTTTATTGTATGAAACAGCAGTATATTTATACTGCTTTTCACAATATAAAATAAAAAAAGTCATAGAAAGGAAGGACAACAATAGCTTGCGTTGTCACATACACGCTTGCTTAAATTTAAGACATTATTTTTTCGGCTTCCATGCAAACACTACTATAATAACGTAACACATTGTGATTTTTTCATTATATATTGAAGTTTATTCTAATAAGGACGTCTCTGAAGTTTTTTTGTCAACTAATCGTCAGTAGATTCGCCGGAATTACCAAACTGAAATTTAGAATATACTTAAACAATACCTAGTAAGAGCAAACAAGAACCTGTGCCCTTTTAATGACAATCAGTCTTACTAAAAACGGGTAACGATATGAAAAATTTCTGGGCGATATTTTTGACATTTCTCCGCGTTTATTCGCTGCTTGTGTCATTATTTTATTTTGCGATGCGAAAATTTAGTATTGCCTACAAGAGGCAGTTAAACTATGAAATATGTTTTACATTTTAACTGCTACTTCCACGGCTACAATAATCGTTCTGTTTTCTTAGCGAGAGAAGCAAATTTTCGACTAAAACATTATTAAGAAAATTAGAGGTACTAATGAAATAAACACTTTTAGAGATTGTTACAATGACAGTTGATGATTATGCAGTTAGACCTTGCACTGAATATATTAACGGCGCCGTTTGAAACGTGCGAACTGAAACCTTTTTTAGAAGCCCTGCTACGCTCATGAAAACACGCTTCTACTGAGTGATACGGTTATAAACAATAAAAAAATAACCGAATTAAATATTTAGTTTGGATTTCAGATAACCTGTAAATGTTTGAACTAACATCTAGCCTAATGATCTAAAAACCGAAATTAATTGTGCCAAGTATTTAACATCTCATTATTTACCTAATTTTAAGTTACTTGTTGCCCATAACAGACAGGTGGAGTGTCAAATTATTTACACTCAATCTGTTTGTTGCAGGGCTAAAATAAATAGTTCTGTTTCTTATCACATGGTCAGTCAATTAAATGACTGGATCATTGAAGAACAGAAGAGGTAGAGGTGTAAAGGCACTAATCAAAGTTATTTTCTCTGAAAGTAATGAATTTCATTGTACAGCCAGACCCTGTGGTGAATGAAGTAAAGGTGTCATATACAGAGTGGAAAATATGTGCTTTTTAGAGGGCCCGGCCTGCTGATAAGCATACTTTTCCACTCAGTGAGGAAGACAATTGTAAACAACCTCACTCCTCGTTTTACTTAGTAAAACCTTTGGAGGTTCAAACCCGCCTTTTGGCTGTTGACCTAAACAACAACAAGTTACTTGATAGATTGGATTTGAAATAAAGGATGTGACCAATTTTATGAAGGAATGTTAAAATTTAATCTTATTAATCCCACAAAAAATATAATTTGATAATAGTTTAATCAATTTAATGTTCAAACCAACATCTTCCTTAAATAACATAGGCGTAGTCTATCAATACGTACGGTCTTATTTCAGAGAGTTATTATAATTTTTGTGTTTGAATTTTAACTAAAGCAATAATAAACAGAGAGCCATGCACAACTAATTTTCTAATGTTTTTTTAAGGAGGAATGAATTGTTAATTGGAATTTTACACTGGTGGCGCAGAACGTGTACATTTTAATTATATATTTTGAGTTAATTATCGGATCCTAAATCAACAAAGAAATAATCATTATAAAGCTTTAGTTAACGAATGTTTTTTTATTCAGCACCATTTGTGTTTATAAGTTATCTGAAAATATATAATTGAAATCTAATAGAATTGACCTACAGTTGAAAATATAATTATTTAGGTCTTGCGAGTGAGGCGGCCCACAATGACGGTGTAGTCCGTGTGACGTCAATAAAAGATATAATATTGGACCAATCAGAAACTAGTATTCTCAACCAATGAAAAATCTTCAAACCTAACCAATCAGATGTCTTCTTAGGCGTCATTTTGATTGGTTAATATTGTCCAATCAGAGGGCTCATAATAGTTCACTACGTCATCCGATATCAACCAATGAAAACGTCTTAATCAGTATTACGTCATTTGTCAGTATCGACCTTTCTGATTGGCCCGGTACTGTTCTTGCGCGTGACGTCGACTTAGATTTTTACATAAATCCGCCCCTTGTCACTGCCCAGTTAACGATACGGCCGAATATTAAACAATTAACGTCTACTGAAATGTTATACCTTCTAGAATTAAGACGCGTAACAAAAACATTTTTAAACTTATTAAGGTTCTTCCGAGTACGGAATGATTATGGTTTATTGTATGAAACAGCAGTATATTTGTACTGCTTTTCACAATATGAAATAAAAAAAGTCATAAAAAGGAAGGACAACAATAGCTTGCGTTGTCACATATAAGCTTGCTTAAATTTAAGACATTATTTTGTCGGATACCATGCAAACACTACTATACTAAAGTCCATTTGATTTCTTCGTGCGGGTGAAGGTCACGCGCTTCTTCCCCTTCCCTTCCGCAAGATTTCTCCTCATACCCCTTACACTACTTTTACATTACTGAATTAAGCTACTTCTTTTCTCTTTACGGACTAAAGTTTTGCCTGTTAACGACAAGAAATTTAATGGTTACTCTGATACACATAAGACATTAGGCCTACTAGGATATGTGAAACCCTTTTATTCTACACAATATATTTTCCTAATTTTTGTGCTTAACTTTCGGATCGTTGGAACAGTTCTATCCTAATATTTCTTTATACAAACTGCACCTTAATAAAAACATCGCCAACCTTTTTTACCTAAACGAAAAAGATGATTATTTATCTTTTATGTTTTAAAGCATGCATACAGAAACTGGATTGTTACAAATTTGTATACGACTGAGAAATAAACTGTTAATTACCTTTTATGTAAACTTGAGCGCCGTTCGCAAAGAATTAATTTCACACAAGTTCTTTTAAATAATTATATACCCTATAAATTATTTGTTTGGATTGTCTGCGAAGATTAGGACTGTTTGCAGCCATCTCAACGTTCACGCTTAAACAATTGAATTAACTAAACTTACACAAGCCCGCCGAAGAAACTGCACATCTGTATGATACAAAACTTTAATCTGAACTGGTCGAAAGAGTATTAAAAATCAAATAAATAGGCCTGTGTGTGGTGACAAAGGTGCTGTAACATGTTTGTTTACTTAAAACAATACATGTAAGCTTCATAAAGTCATAAAATATCACAGAGTCATTGCTGACGCATAGTATAATGACCGTGTTTCTATTTCAGTGACTTTTCTATTATTCCATATTACGTTGTAATAGTGCGTACATATAATATCTATAATAACCATAAAACAATATGAATAACAATTATAACAATAATATAATACACATTACATCACGTATATACTATTGTTATTACATGTAACAAAATGTTTGTCTAAATATACGTCCGGAAATGCTTCGTTGGCGAGTTATGCCTGGCGAAAGATTTTGCCTTGATTCCTGGGCAAAGAGTGAAATAAAGCAATACTGAAATTTTGAAAAGGTAAATTTAGGAAAATGTTTAGTGGTTTCTTATGGTTTTTATTTAACCTGGGAAACTTAAAAAAATGAGTCCCAGAACTGTATCGCTTTTAGTTTTTAAGAAAACTACGTAAATACATTAAAGAAAAGGCTTAGAAAATACTTTTTAAGTTTAGCGTAAAATAACTCTGTTAAATTACGAATAAAAACACGAAACATTTTAATGCAAATTGTAGAGAATTTTATTCTAAAAAATAATATAAATACGTCTATGAAAATTAAACTCATTTGAGAAGTTTTTTTAATTACAAACAAAAGAAAAACTGGATTTAGATTTTTTCCATTATAGTTTTCCTTTTGTTTGTAATTAAACTTCTCGAATGAGGTTAAGTTTAAGTTGATTTAAATAACACATTTATGTGTTGGTCTCGTCAGATGTTTTAAGCGTACGGTACTTCACGAAGTGAAATTTTGTAAACCTGATGAAGGCGTAGGCACAAGTGCACACACATACTCCGCGCAGCATCATTCAGACGACTGGTGGGGTAGGCGAGGTGAGAAAGTGGCATGACCTTCAACCGCACGTTGATTTCAAATAGATCATAACGTAACACATTGTGATTTTTTCATTGTATACTAAAGTTTATTCTAATAAGGACGTCTCTGAAGTTTTTTTTGTCAACTAATCGTTAGTAGAATCGCCGGAATTACCAAACTGAAATTTAGAATATACTTAAACATTACCTAGTAAGAGCAAAATAGAACCTGTGCCCTTTTAACGACAATCAGTCCCACTAAAAACGGTTAACGATATGAAAAATTTCTAGGCAATATTTTTGACATTTCTCCGCGTTTACTCGTTGCTTGTGTCATTATTTTATTTTGCGATGCGAAAATTTAGTATTGCCTACAAGAGGCAGTTAAACTGTGAAATATTTTTTTAAATTTTAACTGCTACTTCCACGGCTACAATAATCGTTCTGTTTTCTTAGCGAGAGAAGCAAATTTTCGACTAAAACATATTAAGAAAATAAGAGGTACTAATGAAATAAACACTTTTAGAGATTCTTACAATGACAGTTGATGATTATACAGTTAGACCTTGCAGTGAATATATTGTAACAAGATCGAGAAAAGACGGGATCGCTCACGAATCTTCCAGAATTCCATTCATAAACATAGTTAAGAAATAATAAATTAACAATAATCTACACAATAAGATCAGTTTTGTAAATGACAGTTGTAACCATAAAAGTGTCTATTCATTCATAAGGGTTGAAATAACTATCATAAAGTTCAGGTATACTATTGTGTACAGCTATTTTTATGAAGTTGTTTATGAGGTTGTTTACGTTTCTATTTGCAATAGTTGACTTGTTAACAAAGCGATTTTTCTAGGATTCATTAATAAAGAGTTATTTTTGTACTTGAGTAGATTTCTCTACTTTGTTCTGGAACGATCTTTGTGAATGATAATAAAAGGAGGCCCCCGGGCGGCGGTCCAGTCAGTATTCGTGTGATCTTTGCCGAGAGATTAATGGGGTTTGTATTTACAGGTTACACATCCGAGTATTGTAGTGATTCAAGATTGTTATACCGTCTCTTTGTTGTGTGCGTATTGGGTAAAGTTAATGTGTAGTTCTGTGAATTCAGCTTGTGTTGTATGTTAGTATAATCTATAAAAGCGATTGTAAGTAGGCTAAGTAAGTTATTAAGTTATTTATTGTTTGTTATTTATTTTAAGTGAATTATTTAATCATTTATTGTATTTCTTAATTATAATTAGTTTAATCATTTATTTTGTAATCTTTTAGTGAAATAAACATCTGTAATTGTAAACTTTAGTCTATTAATTATTTAATAACCTAGATCCCGAAACGGACCTTAGCAATAAGTGTCACAATATTAAAGGCGCCGTTTGAATCGTGCGAACTGAAAATTTTTTTAGAAGGCCTGCTACGCTCATGAAAACACGCTTCTACTGAGTGAGACGGTTATAAACAATAAACAAAATAACCGAATTAAATATTTAGTTTTTATTTCAGATAACCTGTAAATGTTTGAACGAACATCAAGCCTAATGATCTAAAAACCCAAATTAATTGTGCCAAGTATTTAACATCTCATTATTTACCTACTTTTAAGTTACTTGATAGATTGGATTTGAAAGAAAGGATGTTATCAATAATATGAAGGAATGTAAAAATTGAATCTTATTAATCGTAAAAAAAATATAATTTGATAATAGTTTATTCAAGTAAATGTAAAAACCAACATCTTCCTCATGTAACATAGCGTAGTCTATCAATATGTACAGTCTTATTTCAGAGAGTTATTATCATATTTGTGTTTGATTTTTAACTAAAGCAATAATAAACAGAGAGCATTGCACAACTAAATTTCTAATGTTTTTTAAGGAGACATGAATTGTTAATTGGAATTTTACTCTGTTGGCGCAGAACGTTTATATTTTAATTATATATTTTAAGTTAAATATGGGATCCTAAATCAACAAAGAAATAATCATTATAAAGCATTAGTTAGCGAATGTTTTTTTACTCTGCACCATTTGTGTCTATAACATATCTGAAAATATATAATTGAAATCTAATAGAACTGATCTACAGTTGAAAATATAATTATTTAGGTCTTGCGAGTGAGGCGGCCCACAATGACGGTGTAGTCCGTGTGACGTCAATAAAAGATATAATATTGGACCAATCAGAAACTAGTATTTTCAACCAATGAAAAATCTTCATACCTAACCAATCAGATGTCTTCTGAGGCGTCATTTTGATTGGTTAATATTGTCCAATCAGAGGGCTCATAATAGTTCACTACGACATCCGATATCAACCAATGAAAACGTCTCAATCAGTATTACGTCATTTGTCAGTATCGGGCTTTCTGAATGGTCCGGTACTGTTCCTGCGCGTGACGTCGACTTACATTTTTACATCAATCCGCCCATTGTCACCGCCCAGTTAACGATACGGCCGAATATTAAACAATTAACGTCTACTAAAATGCAATACTTTCTAGAATTAAAACGCGTAACAAAAACATTTTTAAACTTGTTAAGGTTCCTCCGAGTACGGAATGATTATGGTTTATTGTATGAAACAGCAGTATATTTATACTGCTTTTCACATAATGAAATTAAAAAAAGTCATAAAAATGAAGGACAACAATAGCTTGCGTTGTCACATATAAGCTTGCTTAAATTTAAGACATTATTTTGTCGGCTACCATGCAAACACTACTATACTAACGTAACACATTGTGAATTTTTCATTGTATATTAAAGTTTATTCTAATAAGGACGTCTCTGAAGTTTTTTTGTCAACTAATCGTCAGTAGAATCGCCGGAATTACCAAACTGAAATTTAGAATATACTTAAACAATACCTAGTAAGAGCAAACAAGAACCTGTGCCCTTTTAACGACAATCAGTCACACTAAAAACGGTTAACGATATGAAAAATTTCTGGGCGATATTTTTGACATTTCTCCGCGTTTATTCGCTGCTTGTGTCATTATTTTATTTTGCGATGCGAAAATTTTGTATTGCCTACAAGAGGCAGTTAAACTGTGAAATATTTTTTAAATTTTAACTGCTACTTCCACGGCTACAATAATCGTTCTGTTTTCTTAGCGAGAGAAGCAAATTTTCGACTAAAACATTATTAAGAAAATAAGAGGTACTAATGAAATAAACACTTTTAGAGATTGTTACAATGACAGTTGATGATTATGCAGTTAGACCTTGCAGTGAATATATTAACGGCGCCGTTTGAAACGTGCGAACTGAAATTTTTTTTAGAAGCCCTGCTACGCTCATGAAAACACGCTTCTACTGAGTGATACGGTTATAAACAATAAAAAAAATAACCGAATTAAATATTTAGTTTGTATTTCAGATAACCTGTAAATGTTTGAACTATCATCTAGCCTAATGATCTAAAAACCGAAATTAATTGTGCCAAGTGTTTAACATCTCATTATTTACCTAATTTTAAGTTACTTGTTGCCCATAACAGACAGGTGGAGTGTCAAATTATTTACACTCAATCTGTTTGTTGCAGGGCTAAAATAAATAGTTCTGTTTCATATCATATGGTCAGTCAATTAAATGACTGGATCATTGAAGAACAGAAGAGGTAGAGGTGTAAAGGCACTAATCACGGTTATCTTCTCTGAAAGTAATGAATTTCATTGTACAGCCAGACCCTGTGGTGAATGAAGTGAAGGTGTCATTTACAGAGTGGAAAATATTAGCTTTTCAGAGGGCCAAGCATGCTGATAAGCATACTTTTCCACTCAGTGAGGAAGACAATTGTAAACAACCTGACTCCTCGTTTTACTTAGTAAAACCTTTGGAGGTTTTAACCAGCCTTTTGGCTGTTTACCTAAACAACAACAACGTATTACTTGATAGATTGGATTTGAAAGAAAGGATGTTATCAATGTTATGAAAGAATGTAAAAATTTAATGTTATTTATCGTACAAAAAATATAATTTGATAATAGTTTATTAAATTTAATGTTCAAACCAACATCTTCCTTAAATAATAGAGGCGTAGTCTATCAATACGTACGGTCTTATTTCAGAGAGTTATTATAATATTTGTGTTGAATTTTAACTAAAGCAATAATAAACAGAGAGCCATGCACAACTAATTTTCTAATGTTTTTTAAGGAGGAATGAATTTTTAATTGGAATTTTACACTGGTGGCGCAGAACGTGTACATTTTAGTTAAATATTTTGAGTTAATTTTCGGATCCTAAATCAACAAAGAAATAATCATTATAAAGCGTTAGTTAACGAATGTTTTTTTATTCAGCACCATTTGTGTCTATAACATATCTGAAAACATATAATTGAAATATAATAGAACTGATCTACACTTGAAAATATAATTATTTAGGTCTTGCTAGTGAGGCGGCTTACGATGACGGCGACGTCCGTGTGACGTCAATAAAAGATATAATATTGGACCAATCAGAAACTAGTATTCTTAACCAATGAAAAATCTTTAAACCCAACCAATCAGATGTCTTCTTAGGCGTCATTTTGATTGGTTAATATTGTCCAATCAGAGGGCTCATTATAGCCATCCGATATCCACCAATGAAAACGTCTCAATCAGTATTACGTCATATGTCAGTACCGAGCTTCCTGATTGGTCCGGTACTGTTCCTGCGCGTGACGTCGACTTACATTTTTACATAAATCCGCCCATTGTCACCGCCCAGTTAACGATACGGCCGAATATTAAACAATAACGTCTACTGAAATGCTATACTTTCCAGAATTAAAACGCCTACCAAAAACATCTTCAAACTTGTTAAGGTTCTTCCGAGTACGGAATGATTATGGTTTATTGTATGAAACAACAGTATATTTATATTGCTTTTCACAGTATGCAATTAAAAAAGTCATAAAAAGGAAGCACAAGAATAGATTGCGTTGTCACATACAAGTTTTTCAAATTTAAGACATTATTTTGTCGGCTACCATGCAAAAACTACTATACGAACGTAACACATTGTGATTTTTTCATTGTATATTAAAGTTTATTCTAATAAGGACGTCTCTGAAGTTCTTTTGTCAACTAATCGTCAGTAGAATCGCCGGAATTACCAAACTGAAATATAGAATATACTTGAACAATACCTAGTAAGAGCAAAATACAAATTGTGCCCTTTTAACGACAATCAGTCACACTAAAAACGGTTAACGATATGAAAAATTTCTAGGCAATATTTTTGACATTTCTCCGCGTTTATTCGCTGCTTGTGTCATTATTTTTTTTTTTGCGATGCGAAAATTTAGTATTGCCTACAAGAGGCAGTTAAACTGTGAAATATTTTTTAAATTTCAACTGCTGCGTCCACGGCTAAAATAATAGTTCTGTTTTCTTCACGAATGAAGCAATTTTCGACTAAAACATTATAACAACATAAGAAGTACTGGTGAAATAAACACTTTTAGACCTTCTTCATATGACAGTAGATTATTATACAGTTAGACCTTGCAGTGTGAATATATTAAAGGCGCCGTTTGAAACGTACGAACTGAAATTTTTTTAGAAGACCTGCTTTGCTCATCAAATGACTTTTCTACTGAAACATACGGTTACAAAACAAAAAAAGTAACCCAATTAACTTTTCAGTTTATTTCAGATGACTTGTAAATGTTTGAACTAACTTCTACCTTAATGATCTAAAAACTCAAATAATTTGTGCCGAGTATTTAACATCTCATTATTTACCTAATTTTAAGTAACTTGAAAAATCAGATTTGTAAGAAAGGATGTTATGAAAGTCGTTATGAAGGAACGTTCAAATTTAATCTTACTAATCGTACAAAAGGGAGTTGCGCGCGGACTGCGATACGATTAACATCGAATGAACCACGGTCGTGATTACTGTATCGATTGAGTGGTTTAATTAAAAGTTATGTCAATTGTAAAATAGTATGTTATATAAGTGATCGTTCTTAAAATATACGTCAAGAATCTTGTAAACTATATGGAGGTTTGGGTGAGATATTTGTTAAAAACTAAGGTAAAATAATTTAAAATACTAGTTAATGCCAGCTTTATATTGTCATACAATAGTATTAATAGAGTTTGGAAGGAGACTCAAGGTAAAGGTCACTAATTGACCGGCCGGCTGTCGTTGCTTATCAGTCGTTTAGAAATAGAGGATATAAAATATCTACGACAATTTATCTTACCGTAACAACATAATATCATTATAAACTAAATAATAATTAAAACTGGGTTTACTCGATCTACTCAATAAGCAATATTAGTCGAACATCAATAAACTGGATATATATGGGGTGATTCAAAAAGAGCGCCGGTTTTGATATATCAAATTAAGAGATTTATTTTATTGAAAAATTGAAAATAAATACATCAACAAGTTCATCTTACCTTCCGATTTCATGTATGAAAAATGATGTCATGCATGTGTCCTCCTCTACTGCCCATGCACGCATCAACTCTGTCCATGAAATTGGATACTACTGCACGACAAGTTTCGACTTCCATTTGCCCGATAACCCGTCGAATTTCCTCCTTCAAGTCATTGATGTTTCGGGGTTTATTGGCATACACCAATGACTTCAGATGACCCCAAAGATGAAAGCCACAAGGCGTCAAGTCACACGACCTTGGTGGCTATTGATGGTCGGAATTACGGGAAATGATGCGATCCTGGAACCGTTCACGGAGCAACAACATTGTTTCTCGTGCAGCGTGACATTGCAGCGTGACGCGAGGGTTTTCTAAACCCCACATACGGCAGTTCTGTTTATTAACAAAACCGTTTAAGTGGAAGTGCGCCTCATCACTGAAAATGATTTTGTTTGCGAAGGTGTCATCATCCTGCCGTTTTCTTAATACCCAGTCAACAAACTGTCGTCTCTTCTGGTGGTCTGCCACTTTCAAATGTTTCGTCAAGTGAATTTTATACGGGTGATATTGGAGATCGTACCGAAGAATTCTCCGTACAGAAGTACATCGTAAACCCAATTGTTGAGAACGGCGACGTATTGATTTTGCTGGGCTAACAGCCGCACTGTCACGAACCAACGCAACGTTCTGCTCAGTTCGGCCAGAACGACGACGTCCAGAACTTTTAAGGTCGACTGTTGAACCCGTCTCAAAAAACTTTTTCATGAGCCTGCGAACTGTTGATTCATTCGGTGCTTCATTACGTCCTAGAGTACCGCGAAGTCGCCTGACAGTAGCCGCATAACTCTCTCCACTCTGGTAAAATGTTTTGACGATTAACACTCGTTGTGCAATAGTAAACTTCTCCATGGTTAGACACAGACTGCGAGAGTACTACACTGCGAACAAGAGAAACTACAACTGAATCGTCAATCGGAATGTTCTCCGAAATAGAAATGAGGTCTAACAATGTTGCCAACCGATAAACAAAAATTTACCAGCCGTTTAAAAACCGGCGCTCTTTTTGAATCACCCGTTACAAATATAGATAACGGAATAATTTTCTTTAGAACTGAATTTTATTGCCTGTATATTGAAATCAGTCAGTCATAAAAACTTTTATAATATCTAAAATTAAGATGGATTTAGACTCCTTCAAAAAAATACTGGATAACTTTAAAGAAGAAATGAAAAAAGAAATGAAAGCAAACATCAAAGAAGAGCTGAGCAAATTTTCAAAGCAACCCACTGAGAATTTTCAAGACTCCTTGATGTCACTGAATAACACCATTAAAGAGCAAGAAAAAAGAATTGATTTTCTAGAACGTGAGAATAGGAAGAAAAATTTAATTATAAACGGCCTAGAAGAAGGACAAGGAAATAATATGGACCTTGAGAACACGGTTTTCCATTCAATTAGAACTAAACTTAAGGTAAATATAGAGGATAATGAAATAGATTTTATAAGACGAATAGGCCGGGCGACTGAAAATAAAAATAGACTTGTCATCGTGGGGCTTGTTTCTTCTAGAAAGAAAATAAACATAATCACACAGGCAAAATGCTTAAAGGGATCAAATATTTTTATCTCTGAGGATTTCCCACCAAAAGTCATACAAGTTAGAAAACAACTCCAGGTAGATTTGAAGAAAGCAAGGTCAGAAGGAAAGTTTGCCATTATACGATATGACAAACTAATAGTTAGAGAAGGAACAGAAAAACCTAAAAAGCGTCTATTGAGTGAATCACCCAAAGGATCGATTAAACAAAATTCTCCAGCAGCGCAAATAGTTAAAAAAAACAAAGAAAAGTGAAAATAAAAGGAAAAACTCAATTGAAAGTTTTCTTATAGATAAGGATGAAGACAAAATTAACGACAGGAATGAATGAAAATTACAGGAAACTAGACTCAAGATAAGGACAAAAAATGTTAAAAAATATGATTGTAAAATAGGGAAAACAGAATGTAATAATATAAAAAGCAACTCATTTACAAAAACAACACCCCCAGAACGTTTGGTCAGCAAGGGGGCAAGAGACCAATACCTCCCAACTAGAAATAGAAATAACTCAGCAATACACACCACTTCACAATCAAACAAAAACTATAAAGTAAATTATAGTACATTCAGCACCTTAAATGTAAGATCTTTAATGTCTGAAGAACAAATTGTAGAACTTGAACAAGCTTTAAGCAATAGTGATATTGACATATTAGGATTATCGGAAATAAGAAGACAAGGTGAAAAAATAATTGAGAGGAAAAGCAAATTTATATTTTTCTATTTCGGAGAAGTATCCGGTAAAAATGGAACGGGTTTTTTAGTTCACCATAAATTTAGAAATGATATTTTAGAATTCAAACCTATATCAGATAGAATCTCTACCCTCAGTATTAGACGAAACCAAGTGATACTACGGTTTATTCAAGTGTATGCACCGACCAGCTCTTCTACTGAAGAAGAAATCGAACAATTCTATAACTTATTAATAGAGGAATTAGAAGAGAAGAAAACAAATTACAGGGAAGAAACAATAATAATGGGAGATTTAAATGCCCAAATAGGTCTCAGGAAGGTAGGAAAACAAGATACGATTGGTGCTTTAGGCTACGGCAAAAGAAATACAAGAGGTTAGAGATTGATAAGATTTTGCCAAGAATTTAACCTAAAAATTCTGAACAGTTTCTTTAAAAAAAGAGCAGGCCGTAAATGGACATGGTTGTCGCCAAATGGTAAGCATAAAAATGAGATAGATTTTATACTATCAAAAAACAAGAATATGTTCCATGATGTAAGTGTAGTTAAAAATTTCCAATTCCATTCAGACCATAGGCTAATACGAGGCAAAATACTAACCACAGATAGATCTAGGAGACATTTTTTTAAAGATAATAATCAACATCAGCATATTAACTTAGAAAACTTTCAGAGGAATATTAAGAATGCAGTGGTTCAAAGGATACCAAGAAATTGTGATATGCAAGAAAATTACAACTGGTTAGAAAACACTATAATTAACACAAGTAAAGAATCAAAAAGAAAGGTGAATAGAGGAATTAGACGAAATAATAAACTGAGTGACCTTACATTAGAACTAATCAGGAAAAGATCGATATTATGGAGAAAGGACAATAAAACTATTGAAGATAAATTAGAATTAAATATTATATGTAAAGCTTGTAAATACAATATTAGAAAAGACATTAATGCTTACAATAACGAATTGGTGAAAAGTCTAATGCAACCGGACCTATCTGTAAAGAAAACCAGGAAATCTTTATCTCAAGGTAGATTATGGTTGTCAGGTTTGAGGGATGAAAACGGAATTGTAAAAAGAAGCAGAGAAGATATCCTGGCTGTGGCATCTACGTTTTATGAAAACTTGTACAGTGTTTCAATAAATGAAGAGAACAAATTTACTATTGGTCAATCATCAGAAATCCAAGACGAACATAGCACATTTCTTAACATATTTGAGGAAGAAGTCATTTCGGTTCTAAAGAAACTCAAGAGTGGAAAATCACCAGGAAATGACAAAATAATAAATGAATACTTAAGAGTGGCAGAGTGCTTTATTTCAAAGAATTTAACACACATATTTAACCAAATAATGATGCAGGGCAAGGTTCCAGGCCAATGGCTTAAATCGGACATCATTCTGCTTCATAAAAAGGGAGAGGTAACGGATATTAAAAATTACCGTCCTATTACTCTTTCTTCATCATTGAGTAAAGTTTTCGCTAAGATTATACAACGACGTATGAAACCGATTGTGGAGTACAACCAACACATTGAACAAGCGGGTTTTCGCCCTGGGTTTTCAACTGTGGATCATTTGCAGGTAGTGAACCAGCTGATCGAAAAATGCAGAGAATATAACATAGAAATTTATATAGCTTTGGTGGACTTTGCGAAGGCTTTTGATTCTGTGAAACTGGTATCTGTTTTTAAGGGATTACAAGAGCTAGGGATAGATGAAAGAATATTAAGAGTATTATGGCAATGGTACAAAAATGGCGAAGCTCGAGTGGTCCTAGAGAATCCGGGCGATTTTTTTCCAGTTGGACGAGGTGTCAAACAGGGCGATCCTCTCTCACCCGATCTTTTCAATGTAACATTGGATTCAGTTTTCAAAAATTTGGATTGGGATGAAAAGGGTATAAGAGTGAATGGAAGAAACATAAGTAATGTAAGATTTGCAGATGATATTACATTATTTGCGAAATCACCAACGGAATTAAGCGGTATGCTAGAAGAACTACAGCAGGCTAGCCTATTAGCGGGACTTGAGATAAATAATGATAAAACTATTCTTCTCACTAACAGTAAGCGAGAGGATATTGTCCTAAATGGTAAAAAATTAATATGGGTAAATGAGGCGATTTATCTGGGACAGACAATTTCTTTTAGGAATGGATGCAGTAAGGAAGTAAACCGAAGAATGACTTTGGCTTGGAGAAAATACTGGTCAATGAAGTTTATATTTAAAAGCAAAATGTCTCAAAGATTAAAGACCTTAGCTTTTAATTGTTGTGTGCTTCCTTGCATGACCTACGGCGCACAGACATGGACTTTGTCAAAGAAGGACGTATACAGACTGAGAGTCACTCAAAGAGCCATGGAACGGAGCATGTTAGGGGTTTCCTTCCGAGACAAGATCAAAAACACAGAACTAAGGAGGAGAACACAACTTCAAAATGTTGTCGAAGTGGCAAAGCGACTGAAATGGAATTGGGCTGGAAATGTGTTACGGCTAAATGAAGGCAGATGGACAAAACGAGTTACAGAATGGCAACCGATTGAAAATATCAGGCGTAGAGGTAGACAGTGTATGAGGTGGGACGACGAATTGGTCAAAAAACATGCCGGGGCACATTGGCAAATTACAACAAGAGACAAATCCCGTTGGAAAACATTGGGAGAGGCCTTTGCCCAAAAATAGGCCTAGTTTCCTAAATACTTATATATATATATATATATAAAAAAAAAAAAAGAAATTATGATTTTATTTGGACATTAAAGTTTAAAAATTTATAAATTTATTTGTTTTTTTTAATATAATTAATTATTACATAGTTATTGTCTTATGTGTAATGTATCTACTCAATGTAAAGTATGTAATTTTAAAGGAGACTAATAAAAAAAGGCTATTATTATTATTATTATTATTATTAATCGCACAAAAAATATCTGATAATAGTTTATTAAATTTAATGTTCAAACCAACATCTACCTCAAATAACATAGGCGTAGTACATCAATACGCACGGTTTTATTTCTAAGAATTATTGTAATTTTTGTGCTTGAATTTTGACTATAGTACTAATAAACAGAGAGCACTGCACAACTAATTTTCTAACGTTTTTTAAAGAAGGAATGAATTGCTGATTGGAGTTTTACACTATTGGCGCAGATCGTGTATATTTTTATTATACGGTTTGAGTTAACTATCAGTTCCTAAATCAACAAAGAAATAATCATTAGAGAGCGTGACTTAACGAATTTTTAATTCTTTCGCACTATTTGTGTCTGTAACATATCCGAAAATATACAACTAAAATGTAATAGATTTGATGTACAGTAGAAAAAAATTATTAATTAAGTCTTGCGAGTAAGGCGGCCTACAATGACGACAACGCGCGTGTGACGTCAAAGGCAGATATAATATAGGTCCAATCAGAGTGTAGTATTCTCAACCAAAGAAAAATCTCTAAACCTAACCACACAGATGTCTTCTTAGGCGTCATTTTGATTAGTTATTATTGTCCAATCATAGAGCTCACTATAGTTCACTACATCATCCGATATGAACCAATGAAGTCGTCTTATTCAGTATTACGTCATTTGTCAGTGTCGAGCTTCCTGATTGATCCGGTACTGTTCCTGCGCGTGAAGTCGCCTTACATTTTTACATAAGATCCGCCCATTGCCACCGCCCAGTTAATGATACGGCCGAATAATAGAGAATAACGTCTACTGAAATGCAATACGTTCCAGACTTAAAACACCTACCAAAAACATGTTAAATTTTGTTAAGGTTCTTCCGAGTACGCAATGATTTAGGTATTATTGTATGTAACAGCAGTATATTCACACCTGCTTTTCACACTATGAAATAAAAAAGTCATAAAAAGGAAGCAAAAGAATAAATTGCGTTGTCACATACAAGCTTGTTGAAATTTAAGACATTATTTTGTCGGCTACCATGCAGACACTACGATACGAACGTAACAAAATGTGATTTTTTCACTGTATATTAAAGTTTAAAAAATATATAAAGTATATTAAAGTTTGTAAATTCTAACAAGGACGTTACTGAAGTTTTCTTGTCAAAAACTCGTAAGTAGAATCACCGGCATTATAAAAAAGAAATTTAAAATAATCTTGATCAATACAAAGTAAGAGCAAAATACATAATGTGCCCTTTTGACGACAATCAGTCACACTAAACACGGTTAATACTATGAAAAAATTCTGGGCGATATTTTTGACATTTCTCCGCGTTTATTCGCTGCTTGTGTCATTATTTAATTTTGCGATGCGAAAATTTAGTATTGCCATCAAGAAGCAGTTATACTGTGAAAAATTTTTTAAATTTCAACTGCTACTTCCACAGCTACAATAATCGTTCTGTTTTCTTAGCGAGAGAAGCAAATTTTCGACTAAAACATACTCCTACAATGACAGTTGATGATTATGCAGTTAGACCTTGCAGTGAATATATTAAAGGCGCCGTTTGAAACGTGCAAACTGAAATTTTTTAAGAAGGCCTGCTACGCTCATGAAAACACGCTTCTACTGAGTGATACGGTTATAAACAATAAAAAAAATAACCGAATTAAATATTTAGTTTTTATTTCAGATAACCTATAAATGTTTGAACGAACATCTAGCCTAATTATCTAAAAACCCAAATTAATTGTGCCAAGTATTTAACATCTCATTATTTACCTACTTTTAAGTTACTTGATAGATTGGATTTGAAAGAAAGGATGTTACCAATGTTATGAAGGAATGTAAAAATTTAATCTTATTAATCCCACAAAAAATATAATTTGATAATAGTTTATTCAATTTAATGTTCAAACCAACATCTTCCTTAAATAACATAGGCGTAGTCTATCAATACGTACGGTCTTACTTCAGAGAGTTATTATAATTTTTATGTTTGAATTTTAACTAAAGCAATAATAAACAGAAAGCCATGCACAACTAATTTACTAATGTTTTAAAGGAGGAATGAATTGTTAATTGGAATTTTACACTGTTGGCGCAGAACGTGTATATTTTAATTATACGTTTTGAGTTAACTATCAGTTCCTAAATCAACAAAGAAATAATCATTATAAAGCGTTAGTTAAGGAATGTGTTTATATTCAGCACCATTTGTGTCTATAACATATCTGAAAATATATAATTGAAATCTAATAGAACTGATCTACAATTGAAAATATAATTATTTAGGTCTTGCGAGGGAGGCGGCCTACAATGGCGGTGTAGTCCATGTGACGTCAATAAAAGATATAATATTGGACCAATCAGAAACTAGTATTCTCAACCAATGAAAAATCTTCATACCTAACCAATCAGATGTCTTCTGAGGCGTCATTTTGATTGGTTAATATTGCCAAATCAGAGGGCTCATAATAGTTCACTACGTCACCCTATATCAACCAATGAAAACGTCTCAATCAGTATTACGTCATTTGTCAGTATCGAGGTTTCTGATTGGTCCGGTACTGTTTGTGTGCGTGACGTCGACTTACATTTTTACATAAATCCGCCCATTGTCACCGCCCAGTTAACGATATGGCCGAATATTGAACAATTAACGTCTACTGAAATGCTATACTTTCTAGAATTAAAACGCGTAACAAAAACATTTTTAAACTTGTTAAAGTTCTTCCGAGTACGGAATGATTATGATTTATGGTATGAAACAGCAGTATATTTATACTGCTTTTCACAATATGACATAAAAAAAGTCATAAAAAGGAAGGACAACAATAGCTTGCGTTGTCACATATAAACTTGCTTAAATTTAAGACATTATTTTGTCGGCTACCATGCAAACACTACTATACTAACGTAACACATTGTGATTTTTTCATTGTATATTAAAGTATATTCTAAAAAGGACGAGTCTGAAGTTTTTTTTGTCAACTAATCGTCAATAGAATCGCCGGAATTACCAAACTGAAATTTAGAATATACTTAATACCTAGTAAGAGCAAAATAGAACCTGTGCCCTTTTAACGACAATCAGTCACACTAAAATGGTTAACGACATGAAATATTTCTTGGCAATATTTTTGACATTTCTCCGCGGTTATTCGCAGCTTGTGTCATTACTTTATTTTGCGATGCGAAAATTTGGTATTGCCTACAAGAGGCAGTTAAACTGTGAAATATTTCTTAAAGTTTAACTGTTACTTCCACGGCTACAATAATCTTTCTGTTTTCTCAGCGAGAGAAGCAAATTTTCGACTAAAACATATTAAGAAAATAAGAGGTACTAATGAAATAAACACTTTTAGAGTTTCTTACAATGACAGTTGATGATTATGCAGTTAGACCTTGCAGTGAATATTTTAAAGGCGCCGTTTGAAACGTGCTAACTGAACATTTTTTTAGAAGGCCTGCTACGCTCATGAAAACACGCTTCTACTGAGTGAAGCGATTTAAACAATAATAACCAAGCGAGCGGTTGCGTAAGCGGTTATAAGCAATAAAAAAAATAACCGAATTAAATATTTATTTTTTATTTTAGATAACCTGTAAATGTTTGAACGAACATCTAGCCTAATGATCTAAAAACGTAAATTATTTGTGCCAAGTATTTAACATCTCATTATTTACCAATATTTAAGTTACTTGATAAATTGGATTTGAACGAAAGGATGTTATCAATGTTATGAAGAAATGTACAAATTGAATCTTATTAATCGTACAAAAAATATAATTTGATAATAGTTTACTCAATTTAATGTTCAAACCAACATCTTCCTTATAAAACATAGGCGTAGTCTATCAATACGTACGGTCTTATTTCAGAGAGTTATTATAATTTTTTTGTTTGACTATTCACTAAAGCATTAATAAACAGAGAGCCATGCACAACTAAATTTCTAATGTTTTTTTAAGGAGACATGAATTGTTAATTGGAATTTTACACTGTTGGCGGAGAACGTGTATATTTTAATTATATATTTTGAGTTAATTATCGGATCCTAAATAAACAAAGAAATAATCATTATAAAGCGTTAGTTAACGAATGTTTTTAGTTCTGCACCATTTGTGTCTATAACATATCTGAAAATATATAATTGAAATCTAATAGAAATGATCTACAGTAGAATATATAATTATTTAAGTCTTGCGAGTGAGGCGGCCTGCAATGACGGTGTAGTCCGTGTGACGTCAATAAAAGATATAATATTGGACCAATCAGAAACTAGTATTCTCAACCAATGAAAAATCTTCATACCTATCCAATCAGATGTCTTCTGAGGCGTCATTTTGATTGGTTAATAATGTCCAATCAGAGGGCTCATAATAGTTCACTACGTCACCCGATATCAACCAATGAAAACGTCTCAATCAGTATTACGTCATTTGTTAGTATCGAGCTTTCTGATTGGTCCGTTACTGTTCCTGCGCGAGACGTCGACTTACATTTTTACATAAATCCGTCCATTGTCACCGCCCAGTTAACGATACGGCCGAATATTAAACAATTAACGTCTACTGAAATGCAATACTTTCTAGAATTAAAACGCGTAAGAAAACATTTTTAAACTTGTTAAGTTTCTTCCGAGTATGGAATGATTATGATTTATGGTATGAAACAGAAGTACTATTTATACTGCTTTTCACAATATGAAATAAAAAAAGTCATAAAAAGGAAGGACAACAATAGCTTGCGTTGTCACATATAAGCTTGCTTAAATTTATCAAATTACTTTGTCGGCTACCATGCAAACACTACTATACTAACGTAACACATTGTGAATTTTTCATTGTATATTTAAGTTTATCCTAATAAGGACGTCTCTGAAGTTTTTTTGGTCAACTAATCGTCAGTAGAATCGCCGGAATTACCAAACTGAAATTTAGAATATACTTAAACAATACCTAGTACAAGGAAAATAGAACCTGTGCCCTTTTAACGACAATCAGTCCCACTAAAAACGGTTAACGATATGAAATATTTCTTGGCAATATTTTTGACATTTCTCCGCGTTTATTCGCTGCTTGTGTCATTATTTTATTTTACGATGCGAAAATTTAGTATTGCCTACAAGAGGCAGTTAAACTGTGAAATATTTTTTAAATTTTAACTGCTACTTCCACGGCTACAATAATCGTTCTGTTTTCTTAGCGAGAGAAGCAAATTTTCGACTAAAACATTATTAAAAAAATAAGAGGTACTAATGAAATAAACACTTTTAGAGATTGTTACAATGACAGTTGATGATTATGCAGTTAGACCTTGCAGTGAATATATTAACGGCGCCGTTTGAAACGTGCGAACTGAAACCTTTTTCAGAAGCCCTGCTACGCTCAAGAAAACACGCTTCTACTGAGTGATACGGTTATAAACAATAAAAAAATAACCGAATTAAATATTTAGTTTGTATTTCGGATAACCTGTAAATGTTTGAACTAACATCTAGCCTAATGATCTAAAAACCGAAATTAATTGTGCCAAGTATTTACCATCTCATTATTTACCTAATTTTAAGTTACTTGTTGCCCATAACAGACAGGTGGAGTGTCAAATTATTTACACTCAACCTGTTTGTTGCAGGGCTAAAATAAATAGTTCTGTTTCTTATCTCAATGTCAGTCTTAAATGACTGGATCATTGAAGAACAGAAGAGGTAGAGGTGTAAAGGCACTAATCAGAGTTATCTTCTCTAAAAGTAATGAATTTCATTGTACAGCCAGACCCTGTGGTGAATGAAGTGAAGGTGTCATTTACAGAGTGGAAAATACGTGCTTTTCAGAGGGCCCGGCCTGCTGATAAGCATACTTTTCCACTCAGTGAGGAAGTCAATTGTAAATCACCTCATTCCTCGTTTTACTTAGTAAAACCTTTGAAGGTTCAAACCCGCCTTTTGGCTGTTGACCGAAACAACAACAACATATTACTTGATAGATTGGATTTGAAAGAAAAGATGTTATCAATGTTATGAAAGAATATAAAAATTTAATGTTATTAATCGTACAAAAAATATAATTTGATAATAGTTTATTAAATTTAATGTTCAAACCAACATCTTCCTTAAATAACATAGGCGTAGTCTATCAATACGTACGGTCTTATTTCAGAGAGTTATTATAATTTTTGTGTTTGAATTTTAACTAAAGCAATAATAAACAGAGAGCCATGCACAACTAATTTTCTAATGTTTTTTAAGGAGGAATGAATTGTTAATTGGAATTTTACACTGGTGGCGCAGAACGTGTACATTTTAATTATATATTTAGAGTTAATTATCGGATCCTAAATCAACAAAGAAATAATCATTATAAAGCGTTAGTTAACGAATGTTTTTTTATTCAGCACCATTTGTGTCTATAACATATCTGAAAACATATAATTGAAATCTAATAGAACTGATCTACACTTAAAAATATAATTATTGAGGTCTTGCTAGTGAGGCGGCCTACGATGACGGTGACGTCCGTGTGACGTCAACAAAAGATATAATATTGGACCAATCAGAAACTAGTATTCTTAACCAATGAAAAATCTTCAAACCCAACCAATCAGATGTCTTCTTAGGCGTCATTTTGATTGGTTAATATTGTCCAATCAGAGGGCTCATTATAGCCATCCGATATCAACCAATGAAAACGTCTCAATCAGTATTACGTCATTTGTCAGTACCGAGCTTCCTGATTGGTCCGGTACTGTTCCTGCGCGTGACGTCGACTTACATTTTTACATCAATCCGCCCATTGTCACCGCTCAGTTAACGATACGGCCGAATATTAAACAATTAACGTCTGCTGAAATGCTATACTTTCGAGAATTAAAACGCCTACCAAAAACATTTTAAAACTTGTTAAGGTTCTTCCGAGTACGGAATGATTATGGTTTATTGTATGAAACAGCAGTATATTTATACTGCTTTTTACAGTATGAAATTAAAAAAGTCATAAAAACTATGCACAAGAATACATTGCTTTGTCACATACAAGCTTGCTTTAATTTAAGACATTATTTTGTCGGCTACCATGCAAAAGTTACTATACAACTGTAACACATTGTGATCTTTTCATTGTATATTAAAGTTTATTCTAATAAGGACGTCTCTGAAGTTTTTTTGTCAACTAACCGTCAGTAGAATCGCCGGCAACACCAAACTTAAATTTAGAATATACTTGAACAATTCCTAATAAGAGCAAAATACAAATTGTGCCCTTTTAACGACAATCAGTCACACTAAAAACGGTTAACGATATGAAAAATTTCTAGGCAATATTTTTGACATTTCTCCGCGTTTATTCGCTGCTTGTGTCATTATTTTTTTTTGCGATGCGAAAATTTAGTATTGCCTACAAGAGGCAGTTAAACTGTGAAATATTTTTTAAATTTCAACTGCTACTTCCACGGCTAAAATAATAGTTCTGTTTTCTTCACGAATGAAGCAATTTTCGACTAAAAAATTATAACAACATAAGAAGTACTGGTGAAATAAACACTTTTAGACCTTGTTGATATGACAGTAGATTATTATACAGTTAGACCTTGCAGTGTGAATATATTAAAGGCGCCGTTTGAAACGTACGAACTGAAATTTTTTTAGAAGACCTGCTTTGCTCATCAAATGACTTTTCTACTGAAACATACGGTTACAAAACAAAAAAAGTAACCCAATTAACTTTTCAGTTTATTTCAGATGACTTGTAAATGTTTGAACTAACTTCTACCTTAATGATCTAAAAACTCAAATAATTTGTGCCGAGTATTTAACATCTCATTATTTACCTAATTTTAAGTAACTTGAAAAATCAGATTTGTAAGAAAGGATGTTATCAAAGTCGTTATGAAAGAACGTTCAAATTTAATCTTACTAATCGTACAAAAGGGAGTTGCGCGCGGACTGCGATACGATTAACATCGAATAAACAACGGTCGTGATTACTGTATCGATTGAGTGGTTTTTTTTATATTATTTTATTTATTTGGAACTGTACAATAACAACACAACGACCAAATTTTAGCACAGAGTAATATAAATCACAGTGATTGTAGGATAAAATTACATGTCCATTGACATTCATTTTGGGTTCAAAAAATAAAAAACATACAAATAGTAACAAACATAGCAAATAGACATAACAAATTAACAAATATTAAAACTAAGAAATTTGATGATAAATGATGGGGATAACAGTAGCACAGAGTGGTGAAATGGTGGAAAGTAGTGGAATGGTGTCATCTCAGCAGGTCTCTGCTCCATCCTCTTTTTAGTCGTCTGGCGAGCCGAGGATTGATCAGAATTCCCCTTACAAGCGGGTTACGGTGGCCGTTCAATTTTGAATGAAACCTCGCGTACAACCTTTTCACTGTTTCGGTAACGTAAGGTATTTGTAGGTCAGTATGAAGTGTTGAATTTGACACGTAGTACGGAGCATTGGTGATCATGCGAAGCAGTTTGGACTGACATACTTGTACTTTCTTTAATGTTGTCGAGCTGGCACTTCCGTATATCTGAGCGCCATAGGTCCACAATGGCATCAGAAGACTTTTATAAATTTTGACCTTTGTTTTTAAAGTAACATGTGATTTTCGATTAAGTAGCCGATATAGTTGTTTGACTCGTGAATTTAAAAGTAATCGTTTTATCTTTATATGGGTGTTCCACGTTAACCTTTTATCAAAATTTAATCCTAGAAATCGTACTTCATTGTGTAAATTGAGTGGTTTACTTTATGATTGAGTGGAACTTTATGATTTAGTGGCTTACTTTATGATATACTTTATATATATATATATATATATATACTTTAACTATATACTTTATGATTTAGTGGCTTACTTTATGATTGAGTGGTTTAATTAAAAGTTATGTCAATTGTAAAATAGTATGTTATATAAGTGATCGTTCGTAAAATATACGTCAAGAATCTTGTAAACTATATGGAGGTTTGGGTGAGATATTTGTTAAAAACTAAGGTAAAATAATTTAAAATACTAGTTAATGCCAGCTTTATATTGTCATACAATAGTATTAATAGAGTTTGGAAGGAGACTCAAGGTAAAGGTCACTAATTGACCGGCCGGCTGTCGTTGCTTATCAGTCGTTTAGAAATAGAGGATATAAAATATCTACGACAATTTATCTTTCCGCAACAACATAATATCATTATAAACTAAATAATAATTAAAACTGGGTTTACTCGATCTACTCAATAAGCAATATTAGTCGAACATCAATAAACTGGATATATATGGGGTGATTCAAAAAGAGCGCCGGTTTTGATATATCAAATTAAGAGATTTATTTTATTGAAAAATTGAAAATAAATACATCAACAAGTTCATCTTACCTTCCGATTTCATGTATGAAAAATGATGTCATGCATGTGTCCTCCTCTACTGCGCTGGCACGCATCAACTCTGTCCATGAAATTGGATACTACTGCACGACAAGTTTCGACTTCCATTTGCCCGATAACCCGTCGAATTTCCTCCTTCAAGTCATTGATGTTTCGGGGTTTATTGGCATACACCAATGACTTCAGATGACCACAAAGATGAAAGCCACAAGGCGTCAAGTCACACGACCTTGGTGGCTATTGATGGTCGGAATTACGGGAAATGATGCGATCCTGGAACCGTTCACGGAGCAACAACATTGTTTCTCGTGCAGCGTGACATTGCAGCGTGACGCGAGGGTTTTCTAAACCCCACATACGGCAGTTCTGTTTATTAACAAAACCGTTTAAGTGGAAGTGCGCCTCATCACTGAAAATGATTTTGTTTGCGAAGGTGTCATCATCCTGCCGTTTTCTCAATACCCAGTCAACAAACTGTCGTCTCTTCTGGTGGTCTGCCACTTTCAAATGTTTCGTCAAGTGAATTTTATACGGGTGATATTGGAGATCGTACCGAAGAATTCTCCGTACAGAAGAACATCGTAAACCCAATTGTTGAGAACGGCGATGTATTGATTTTGCTGGGCTAACAGCCACACTGTCACGAACCAACGCAACGTTCTGCTCAGTTCGGCCAGAACGACGACGTCCAGAACTTTTAAGGTCGACTGTTGAACCCGTCTCAAAAAACTTTTTCATGAGCCTGCGAACTGTTGATTCATTCGGTGCTTCATTACGTCCTAGAGTACCGCGAAGTCGCCTGACAGTAGCCGCATAACTCTCTCCACTCTGGTAAAATGTTTTGACGATTAACACTCGTTGTGCAATAGTAAACTTCTCCATGGTTAGACACAGACTGCGAGAGTACTACACTGCGAACAAGAGAAACTACAACTGAATCGTCAATCGGAATGTTCTCCGAAATAGAAATGAGGTCTAACAATGTTGCCAACCGATAAACAAAAATTTACCAGCCGTTTAAAAACCGGCGCTCTTTTTGAATCACCCGTTACAAATATAGATAACGGAATAATTTTCTTTAGAACTTAATTTTATTGCCTGTATATTGAAATCAGTCAGTCATAAAAACTTTTATAATATCTAAAATTAAGATGGATTTAGACTCCTTCAAAAAAATACTGGATAACTTTAAAGAAGAAATGAAAAAAGAAATGAAAGCAAACATCAAAGAAGAGCTGAGCAAATTTTCAAAGCAACTCACTGAGAATTTTCAAGACTCCTTGATGTCACTGAATAACACCATTAAAGAGCAAGAAAAAAGAATTGATTTTCTAGAACGTGAGAATAGGAAGAAAAATTTAATTATAAACGGCTTAGAAGAAGGACAAGGAAATAACATGGACCTTGAGAACACGGTTTTCCATTTAATTAGAACTAAACTTAAGGTAAATACAGTATAGAGGATAATGAAATAGATTTTATAAGATGAATAGGCCGGGCGACTGAAAATAAAAATAGACCTGTCATCGTGGGGCTTGTTTCTTCTAGAAAGAAAATAAACATAATCACGCAGGCAAAATGCTTAAAGGGATCAAATATTTTTATCTCTGAGGATTTCCCACCAAAAGTCATACAAGTTAGAAAACAACTCCAGGTAGATTTGAAGAAAGCAAGGTCAGAAGGAAAGTTTGCCATTATACGATATGACAAACTAATAGTTAGAGAAGGAACAGAAAAACCTAAAAAGCGTCTATTGAGTGAATCACCCAAAGGATCGATTAAACAAAATTCTCCAGCAGCGCAAATAGTTAAAAAAAACAAAGAAAAGTGAAAATAAAAGGCAAAAGAAATACAAGAGGTTAGAGATTGATAAGATTTTGCCAAGAATTTAACCTAAAAATTCTGAACAGTTTCTTTAAAAAAAGAGCAGGCCGTAAATGGACATGGTTGTCGCCAAATGGTAAGCATAAAAATGAGATAGATTTTATACTATCAAAAAACAAGAATATGTTCCATGATGTAAGTGTAGTTAAAAATTTCCAATTCCATTCAGACCATAGGCTAATACGAGGCAAAATACTAACCACAGATAGATCTAGGAGACATTTTTTTAAAGATAATAATCAACATCAGCATATTAACTTAGAAAACTTTCAGAGGAATATTAAGAATGCAGTGGTTCAAAGGATACCAAGAAATTGTGATATGCAATAAAATTACAACTGGTTAGAAAACACTATAATTAACACAAGTAAAGAATCAAAAAGAAAGGTGAATAGAGGAATTAGACGAAATAATAAACTGAGTGACCTTACACTAGAACTAATCAGGAAAAGATCGATATTATGGAGAAAGGACAATAAAACTATTGAAGATAAATTAGAATTAAATATTATATGTAAAGCTTGTAAATACAATATTAGAAAAGACATTAATGCTTACAATAACGAATTGGTGAAAAGTCTAATGCAACCGGACCTATCTGTAAAGAAAACCAGGAAATCTTTATCTCAAGGTAGATTATGGTTGTCAGGTTTGAGGGATGAAAACGGAATTGTAAAAAGAAGCAGAGAAGATATCCTGGCTGTGGCATCTAAGTTTTATGAAAGCTTGTACAGTGTTTCAATAAATGAAGAGAACAAATTTACTATTGGTCAATCATCAGAAATCCAAGACGAACATAGCACATTTCTTAACATATTTGAGGAAGAAGTCAGTTCGGTTCTAAAGAAACTCAAGAGTGGAAAATCACCAGGAAATGACAAAATAATAAATGAATACTTAAGAGTGGCAGAGTGCTTTATTTCAAAGAATTTAACACACATATTTAACCAAATAATGATGCAGGGCAAGGTTCCAGGCCAATGGCTTAAATCGGACATCATTCTGCTTCATAAAAAGGGAGAGGTAACGGATATTAAAAATTACCGTCCTATTACTCTTTCTTCATCATTGAGTAAAGTTTTCGCTAAGATTATACAACGACGTATGAAACCGATTGTGGAGTACAACCAACACATTGAACAAGCGGGTTTTCGCCCTGGGTTTTCAACTGTGGATCATTTGCAGGTAGTGAACCAGCTGATCGAAAAATGCAGAGAATATAACATAGAAATTTATATAGCTTTGGTGGACTTTGCGAAGGCTTTTGATTCTGTGAAACTGGTATCTGTTTTTAAGGGATTACAAGAGCTAGGGATAGATGAAAGAATATTAAGAGTATTATGGCAATGGTACAAAAATGGCGAAGCTCGAGTGGTCCTAGAGAATCCGGGCGATTTTTTTCCAGTTGGACGAGGTGTCAAACAGGGCGATCCTCTCTCACCCGATCTTTTCAATGTAACATTGGATTCAGTTTTCAAAAATTTGGATTGGGATGAAAAGGGTATAAGAGTGAATGGAAGAAACATAAGTAATGTAAGATTTGCAGATGATATTACATTATTTGCGAAATCACCAACGGAATTAAGCGGTATGCTAGAAGAACTACAGCAGGCTAGCCTATTAGCGGGACTTGAGATAAATAATGATAAAACTATTCTTCTCACTAACAGTAAGCGAGAGGATATTGTCCTAAATGGTAGAAAATTAATATGGGTAAATGAGGCGATTTATCTGGGACAGACAATTTCTTTTAGGAATGGATGCAGTAAGGAAGTAAACCGAAGAATGACTTTGGCTTGGAGAAAATACTGGTCAATGAAGTTTATATTTAAAAGCAAAATGTCTCAAAGATTAAAGACCTTAGCTTTTAATTGTTGTGTGCTTCCTTGCATGACCTACGGCGCACAGACATGGACTTCGTCAAAGAAGGACGTATACAGACTGAGAGTCACTCAAAGAGCCATGGAACGGAGCATGTTAGGGGTTTCCTTCCGAGACAAGATCAAAAACACAGAACTAAGGAGGAGAACACAACTTCAAAATGTTGTCGAAGTGGCAAAGCGACTGAAATGGAATTGGGCTGGAAATGTGTTACGGCTAAATGACGACAGATGGACAAAACGAGTTACAGAATGGCAACCGATTGAAAATATCAGGCGTAGAGGTAGACAGTGTTTGAGGTGGGACGACGAATTGGTCAAAAAACATGCCGGTGCACATTGGCAAATTACAACAAGAGACAAATCCCGTTGGAAAACATTGGGAGAGGCCTTTGCCCAAAAATAGGCCTAGTTTCCTAAATACTTATATATATATATATATATATATAAAAAAAAAAGAAATTATGATTTTATTTGAACATTAAAGTTTAAAAATTTATAAATTTATTTGTTTTTTTTAATATAATTAATTATTACATAGTTATTGTCTTATGTGTAATGTATCTACTCAATGTAAAGTATGTAATTTTAAAGGAGACTAATAAAGAAAGGCTATTATTATTATTATTATAAATCGCACAAAAAATATAATCTGATAATAGTTTATTAAATTTAATGTTCAAACCAACATCTACCTCAAATAACATAGGCGTAGTACATCAATACGCACGGTTTTATTTCTAAGAATTATTGAAATTTTTGTGCTTGAAATTTTACTATAGTACTAATAAACAGAGAGCACTGCACAACTAATTTTCTAACGTTATTTTAACTAGGAATTAATTGCTGATTAGAGTTTTACACTATTGGCGCAGAACGTGTATATTGTTATTATACGTTTTGAGTTAACTATCAGTTCCTAAATCAACAAAGAAATAATCATTAGAGAGCGTTACTTAACGAAATTTTATTTCTTTCGCACTAAATAGTGCGAAAGAAATAAAATAAAAGTAATAAAATAAATAAAATAAAATAAAAGACACAAATGTGTCTTTAACATCGACCACTGAAAAATCTCCAAAACTAACCAATCAGATGTCTTCTTAGGCGTCATTTTGATTAGTTATTATTGTCCAATCAGAGAGCTCCTTATAGTTCACTACGTCATCCGATATGAACCAATGAAGTCGTCTCATTCAGTCATTTGTCAGTGTCGAGCTTCCTGATTGATCCGGTACTGTTCCTGCGCCTGACGTCGCCTTACATTTTTACATAAGATTCGCCCATTGCCACCGCCCAGTTAATGATACGGCCAAATAATAGAGAATAACGTCTACTGAAATGCAATACGTTCCAGAATTAAAACACCTACCAAAAACATGTTAAATTTTGTTAGGGTTCTTCTTTTTTTTAGGGTTCTTCTTTTGATTGGTTAATATTGTCCAATCAGAGGGCTCATAATAGTTCACTACGTCACCCGATATCAACCAATGAAAACGTCTCAATCAGTATTACGTCATTTGTCAGTACCGAGCTTCCTGATTGGTCCGGTACTGTTCCTGCGCGTGACGTCGACTTACATTTTTACATCAATCCGCCCATTGTCACCGCCCAGTTAACGGTACGGCCGAATATTAAGAAATTAACGTCTACTGAAATGCTATACTTTCGAGAATTAAAACGCCTACCAAAAACATTTTAAAACTTGTTAAGGTTCATCCGAGTACGGAATGATTATGGTTTATTGTATGAAACAGCAGTATATTTATACTGCTTTTTACAGTATGAAATTAAAAAAGTCATAAAAAGGAAGGACAACAATAGCTTGCGTTGTCACATATACGCTTGCTTAAATTTAAGACATTATTTTGTCGGCTACCATGCAAACACTACTATACTAACGTAACACATTGTGATTTTTTCATTATATATTGAAGTTTATTCTAATAAGGACGTCTCTGAAGTTTTTTTGTCAACTAATCGTCAGTAGATTCGCCGGAATTACCAAACTGAAATTTAGAATATACTTAAACAATACCTAGTAAGAGCAAACAAGAACCTGTGTCCTTTTAATGACAATCAGTCTTACTAAAATCGGGTAACGATATGAAAAATTTCTGGGCGATATTTTTGACATTTCTCCGCGTTTATTCGCTGCTTGTGTCATTATTTTATTTTGCGATGCGAAAATTTAGTATTGCCTACAAGAGGCAGTTAAACTGTGAAATATTTTTTAAATTTTAACTGCTACTTCCACGGCTACAATAATCGTTCTGTTTTCTTAGCGAGAGAAGCAAATTTTCGACTAAAACATTATTAAGAAAATAAGAGGTACTAATGAAATAAACACTTTTAGAGATTGTTACAATGACAGTTGATGATTATGCAGTTAGACCTTGCAGTGAATATATTAACGGCGCCGTTTGAAACGTGCGAACTGAAACCTTTTTTAGAAGCCCTGCTACGCTCATGAAAACACGCTTCTACTGAGTGATACGGTTATAAACAATAAAAAAAATAACCGAATTAGATATTTAGTTTGTATTTCAGATAACCTGTAAATGTTTGAACTAACATCTAGCCTAATGATCTAAAAACCGAAATTAATTGTGCCAAGTATTTAACATCTCATTATTTACCTAATTTTAAGTTACTTGTTGCCCATAACAGACAGGTGGAGTGTCAAATTATTTACACTCAATCTGTTTGTTGCAGGGCTAAAATAAATAATTCTGTTTCTTATCACATGGTCAGTCAATTAAATGACTGGATCATTGAAGAACAGAAGAGGTAGAGGTGTAAGGGCACTAATCAGAGTTATTTTCACTGAAAGTAATGAATTTCATTGTACAGCCAGACCCTGTGGTGAATGAAGTGAAGGTGTCATTTACAGAGTGGAAAATATGTGCTTTTCAGAGGGCCCGGCCTGCTGATAAGCATACTTTTCCACTCAGTGAGGAAGTCAATTGTAAATCACCTCAATCCTCGTTTTACTTAGTAAAACCTTTGGAGGTTCAAACCCGCCTTTTGGCTGTTGACCGAAACAACAACAACATATTACTTGATAGATTGGATTTGAAAGAAAGGATGTTATCAATGTTATGAAGGAATGTAAAAATTGAATCTGATTAATCGTACAAAAAATATAATTTGATGATAGTTTATTCAAGTAAATGTTAAAACCAACATCTTTCTTAAATAACATAGGCGTAGTCTATCAATACGTACAGTCTTATTTCAGAGAGTTATTATCATATTTGTGTTTGACTTTTAACTAAAGCAATAATAAACAGAGAGCATTGCACAACTATATTTCTAATGTTTTTTAAGGAGACATGAATTGTTAATTGGAATTTTACACTGTTGGCGCAGAACGTGTATATTTTAATTATATATTTTAAGTTAAATCTCGGATCCTAAATCAACAAAGAAATAATCATTATAAAGCGTTAGTTAACGAATGTTTTTTTACTCTGCACCAATTGTGTCTATAACATATCTGAAAAATTATAATTGAAATCTAATAGAACTGATCTACAGTTGAAAATATAATTATTTAGGTCTTGCTAGTGAGGCGGCCTACAATGACGGTGTAGTCCGTGTGACGTCAATATAAGATATAATATTGGACCAATCAGAAACTGGTATTTTCAACCAATGAAAAATTTTCATGTCTAACCAATCAGATGTCTTCTGAGGCGACATTTTGATTGGTTAATATTGTCCAATCAGAGGGCTCATAATAGTTCACTACGTCATCCGATATCAACCAATGAAAACGTCTCAATCAGTATTACGTCATTTGTCAGTATCGAGCTTTCTGATTGGTCCGGTACTGTTCCTGCGCGTGACGTCGACTTACATTTTTACATAAATCCGCCTATTGTCACCGCCCAGTTAACGATACGGCCGAATATTAAACAATTAACGTCTACTGAAATGCAATACTTTCTAGAATTAAAACGCGTAACAAAAACATTTTTAAACTTGTTAAGGTTCCTCCGAGTACGGAATGATTATGGTTTATTGTATGAAACAGCAGTATATTTATACTGCTTTTCACAATATAAAATAAAAAAAGTCATAAAAAGGAAGGACAACAATAGCTTGCGTTGTCACATATACGCTTGCTTAAATTTAAGACATTATTTTGTCGGCTACCATGCAAACACTACTTTACTAACGTAACACATTGTGATTTTTTCATTATATATTGAAGTTTATTCTAATAAGGACGTCTCTGAAGTTTTTTTGTCAACTAATCGTCAGTAGATTCGCCGGAATTACCAAACTGAAATTTAGAATATACTTAAACAATACCTAGTAAGAGCAAACAAGAACCTGTGTCCTTTTAATGACAATCAGTCTTACTAAAATCGGGTAACGATATGAAAAATTTCTGGGCGATATTTTTGACATTTCTCCGCGTTTATTCGCTGCTTGTGTCATTATTTTATTTTGCGATGCGAAAATTTAGTATTGCCTACAAGAGGCAGTTAAACTGTGAAATATTTTTTAAATTTTAACTGCTACTTCCACGGCTACAATAATCGTTCTGTTTTCTTAGCGAGAGAAGCAAATTTTCGACTAAAACATTATTAAGAAAATAAGAGGTACTAATGAAATAAACACTTTTAGAGATTGTTACAATGACAGTTGATGATTATGCAGTTAGACCTTGCAGTGAATATATTAACGGCGCCGTTTGAAACGTGCGAACTGAAACCTTTTTTAGAAGCCCTGCTACGCTCATGAAAACACGCTTCTACTGAGTGATACGGTTATAAACAATAAAAAAAATAACCGAATTAGATATTTAGTTTGTATTTCAGATAACCTGTAAATGTTTGAACTAACATCTAGCCTAATGATCTAAAAACCGAAATTAATTGTGCCAAGTATTTAACATCTCATTATTTACCTAATTTTAAGTTACTTGTTGCCCATAACAGACAGGTGGAGTGTCAAATTATTTACACTCAATCTGTTTGTTGCAGGGCTAAAATAAATAATTCTGTTTCTTATCACATGGTCAGTCAATTAAATGACTGGATCATTGAAGAACAGATGAGGTAGAGGTGTAAGGGCACTAATCAGAGTTATTTTCACTGAAAGTAATGAATTTCATTGTACAGCCAGACCCTGTGGTGAATGAAGTGAAGGTGTCATTTACAGAGTGGAAAATATGTGCTTTTCAGAGGGCCCGGCCTGCTGATAAGCATACTTTTCCACTCAGTGAGGAAGTCAATTGTAAATCACCTCAATCCTCGTTTTACTTAGTAAAACCTTTGGAGGTTCAAACCCGCCTTTTGGCTGTTGACCGAAACAACAACAACATATTACTTGATAGATTGGATTTGAAAGAAAGGATGTTATCAATGTTATGAAGGAATGTAAAAATTGAATCTGATTAATCGTACAAAAAATATAATTTGATGATAGTTTATTCAAGTAAATGTTAAAACCAACATCTTTCTTAAATAACATAGGCGTAGTCTATCAATACGTACAGTCTTATTTCAGAGAGTTATTATCATATTTGTGTTTGACTTTTAACTAAAGCAATAATAAACAGAGAGCATTGCACAACTATATTTCTAATGTTTTTTAAGGAGACATGAATTGTTAATTGGAATTTTACACTGTTGGCGCAGAACGTGTATATTTTAATTATATATTTTAAGTTAAATATCGGATCCTAAATCAACAAAGAAATAATCATTATAAAGCGTTAGTTAACGAATGTTTTTTTACTCTGCACCAATTGTGTCTATAACATATCTGAAAACTTATAATTGAAATCTAATAGAACTGATCTACAGTTGAAAATATAATTATTTAGGTCTTGCGAGTGAGGCGGCCTACAATGACGGTGTAGTCCGTGTGACGTCAATATAAGATATAATATTGGACCAATCAGAAACTGGTATTTTCAACCAATGAAAAATTTTCATGTCTAACCAATTAGATGTCTTCTGAGGCGACATTTTGATTGGTTAATATTGTCCAATCAGAGGGCTCATAATAGTTCACTACGTCATCCGATATCAACCAATGAAAACGTCTCAATCAGTATTACGTCATTTGTCAGTATCGAGCTTTCTGATTGGTCCGGTACTGTTCCTGCGCGTGACGTCGACTTACATTTTTACATAAATCCGTCCATTGTCACCGCCCAGTTAACGATACGGCCGAATATTAAACAATTAACGTCTACTGAAATGCAATACTTTCTAGAATTAAAACGCGTAACAAAAACATTTTTAAACTTGTTAAGGTTCCTCCGAGTACGGAATGATTATGGTTTATTGTATGAAACAGCAGTATATTTATACTGCTTTTCACAATATAAAATAAAAAAAGTCATAAAAAGGAAGGACAACAAAAGCTTGCGTTGTCACATATACGCTTGCTTAAATTTAAGACATTATTTTGTCGGCTACCATGCAAACACTACTTTACTAACGTAACACATTGTGATTTTTTCATTATATATTGAAGTTTATTCTAATAAGGACGTCTCTGAAGTTTTTTTGTCAACTAATCGTCAGCAGATTCGCCGGAATTACCAAACTAAAATTTAGAATATACTTAAATATACCTAGTAAGAGCAAACAAGAACCTGTGTCCTTTTAATGACAATCAGTCTTACTAAAATCGGGTAACGATATGAAAAATTTCTGGGCGATATTTTTGACATTTCTCCGCGTTTGTTCGCTGCTTGTGTCATTATTTTATTTTGCGATGCGAAAATTTAGTATTGCCTACAAGAGGCAGTTAAACTGTGAAATATTTTTTAAATTTTAACTGCTACTTCCACGGCTACAATAATCGTTCTGTTTTCTTAGCGAGAGAAGCAAATTTTCGACTAAAACATTATTAAGAAAATAAGAGGTACTAATGAAATAAACACTTTTAGAGATTGTTACAATGACAGTTGATGATTATGCAGTTAGACCTTGCAGTGAATATATTAACGGCGCCGTTTGGAACGTGCGAACTGAAACCTTTTTTAGAAGTCCTGCTACGCTCATGAAAACACGCTTCTACTGAGTGATACGGTTATAAACAATAAAAAAAATAACCGAATTAAATATTTAGTTTGTATTTCAGATAACCTGTAAATGTTTGAACTAACATCTAGCCTAATGATCTAAAAACCGAAATTAATTGTGCCAAGTATTTAACATCTCATTATTTACCTAATTTTAAGTTACTTGTTGCCCATAACAGACAGGTGGAGTGTCAAATTATTTACACTCAATCTGTTTGTTGCAGGGCTAAAATAAATAGTTCGGTTTCTTATCACATGGTCAGTCAATTAAATGACTGGATCATTGAAGAACAGAAGAGGTAGAGGTGTAAGGGCACTAATCAGAGTTATTTTCACTGAAAGTAATGAATTTCATTGTACAGCCAGACCCTGTGGTGAATGAAGTGAAGGTGTCATTTACAGAGTGGAAAATATGTGCTTTTCAGAGGGCCGGGCCTGCTGATAAGCATACTTTTCCACTCAGTGAGGAAGTCAATTGTAAATCACCTCAATCCTCGTTTTACTTAGTAAAACCTTTGGAGGTTCAAACCCGCCTTTTGGCTGTTGACCGAAACAACAACAACATATTACTTGATAGATTGGATTTGAAAGAAAGGATGTTATCAATGTTATGAAAGAATATAAAAATTTAATGTTATTAATCGTACAAAAAATATAATTTGATAATAGTTTATTAAATTTAATGTTCAAACCAACATCTTCCTTAAATAACATAGGCGTAGTCTATCAATACGTACGGTCTTATTTCAGAGAGTTATTATAATTTTTGTGTTTGAATTTTAACTAAAGCAATAATAAACAGAGAGCCATGCACAACTAATTTTCTAATCTTTTTTAAGGAGGAATGAATTGTTAATTGGAATTTTACACTGGTGGCGCAGAACGTGTACATTTTAATTATATATTTTGAGTTAATTATCGGATCCTAAATCAACAAAGAAATAATCATTATAAAGCGTTAGTTAACGAATGTTTTTTTATTCAGCACCATTTGTGTCTATAACATATCTGAAAACATATAATTGAAATCTAATAGAACTGATCTACAGTAGAAAATATAATTATTTAGGTCTTGCGAGTGAGGCGGCCTACAATTGCGGTGTAGTCCGTGTGACGTCAATAAAATATATAATATTGGACCAATTAGAAACTAGTATTCTCAACCAATGAAAAATCTTCATACCTATCCAATCAGATGTCTTCTGAGGCGTCATTTTGATTGGTTAATATTGTCCAATCAGAGGGCTCATAATAGTTCACTACGTCATCCGATATCAACCAATGAAAAAGTCTCAATCAGAATTACGTCATTTGTCAGTATTGAGCATTCTGATTGGTCCGGTACTGTTCCTGCTCGTGACGTCGACTTACATTTTTACATAAATCCGCCCATTGTTTCCGCCCAGTTAACGATAGGGCCGAATATTAAACAATTAACGTCTACTGAAATGCTATACTTTCGAGAATTAAATGGCGTAACAAAAACATTTTTAAATTTGTTAAGGTTCTTCCGAGTACGGAATGATTATGGTTTATTGTATGAAACAGCAGTAAATTTATACTGCTTTTCACAATATGAAATAAAAAAAGTCACAAAAAGGAAGGACAACAATAGATTGCGTTGTCACATCTAAGCTTGCTTAAATTTAAGACATTATTTTGTCGGCTACCTTGCAAACACTACTATACTAACGTAACACATTGTGTTATTTTATAGTATATTAAAGTTTATTCTAATAAGGACGTCTCTGAAGTTTTTTTTGTCAACTAATCGTCAGTAGAATCGCCGGAATTACCAAACTAAAATTTAGAATATACTTAAACAATACCTAGTAAGAGCAAAATAGAACCTGTGCCCTTTTAACGACAATCAGTCACACTAAAAACGGTTAACGATATGAAAACTTTCTAGGCAATATTTCTTACATTTCTCCGCGTTTATTCGCAGATATTTTCATTATTTTATTTTATGATGCGAAAATTAGTATTGCCTATTAGAAACATTAAACTGTTAAATATTTTTTAAATTTCACCTGCTACTTCCACGGCTACAATAATCGTTCTGTTTTCTTAGCGATTGAAGCAAATTTTTGACTAAAACATATTAAGAAAATAAATAGTACTAATGAAATAAACACTTTTAGAGATTCTTACAATGACAGTTAATGATTATGCCGTTAGACCTTGCTGTGAATATATTAAAGGCGCCGTTTGAAACGTGAGAACTGAAAATATTTTTAGAAGGCCTGCTACGATCATGAAAACACGCTTCTACTGAGTGATACGGTTATAAACAATAACAAAATATTCCAATTAAATATTTCGTTTTTATTTCAGAAAACCTGTAAATGTTTGAACTAACATCTACCCTAATGATCTTAAAACCCAAATTCATTTTGCCAAGTATTTAACATCTTATTATTAACCTAATTTAAAGTTACTTGATAGATTGGATTTAAAAGAAAGGATGTTATCAATGTTATGAAGGAATGTAAAAATTAAATCTTATTAATCGTACAAAAAAATAATTTGATAATAGTTTATTCAATTTAATATTCAAACCAACATCATCTTTATATAACAGAGGCGTAGTCTATCAATACGTACGGTCTTATTTCAGAGAGTTATTATAATTTTTGTGTTTGAATTTTAACTAAAGCAATAATTGCTGATTGGAGTTTTACACTGTTGGCGCAGAACGTGTATATTTTAATTGTATATTTTGAGTTAAATATCGGATCCTAAATCAACAAAGAAATAATCATTATAAAGCGTTAGTTAACGAATGTTTTTTTCTTCTGCACCATTTGTGTCTATAACATATCTGAAAATATATAATTGAAATCTAATAGAACTGATCTACACTTCTTGAAAATATAATTATCTAGGTCTTGCGAGTGAGGCGGCCTACGATGACGGTGACGTCCGTGTGACGTCAATAAAAGATATAATGTTGGACTAATCAGAAACTAGTATTCTCAACCAATGAAAAAACCTTCAAACCTAACCAATCAGATGTCTTCTTAGGCGTCATTTTGATTGGTTAATATTGTCCAATCAGAGAGCTCATTATAGTTCACTACGTCATTCGATATCAACCAATAAAGTCGTCTCATTGAGTATTACGTCATTTGTCAGTAACGAGCTTCCTGATTGGTCCGGTTGTTGCTGCGCGTGACGTCGACTTGCATTTTTACATAAATCCGTCCATTGTCACCGCCCAGTAAACAATAAGGCCGAATATTAAACAAAAATGTCTACTGAAATGCTATATTTTCCAGAATTAAAATGCCTACCAAAAACATTTTTAATCTTGTTAAGGTTGTTCCGAGTACGGAATGATTATGGTTTATTGTATGAAACAGCAGTATATTTATACTGCTTTTTACAGTATGAAATTAAAAAAGTCATAAAAACTATGCACAAGAATACATTGCGTTGTCACATATAAGCTTGCTTAAATTTAAGACATTATTTTGTCGGCTACCATGCAAACACTACTATACGAACGTAACACACTGTGATTGTTTCATTGTATATTAAAGTTTATTCTAATAAGGACGTCTCTGAAGTTTTTTTGTCAACTAATCGTCAGTAGCATCGCCGGCATTACCAAACTGAAATATAGAATATACTTAAACAATACCTAGTAAGAGCAAAATACAAATTCTGCCCTTTTAACGACAATCAGTCACACTAAAAACGGTTAACGATATGAAAAATAACTAGGCAATATTTTTGAAATTTCTCCGCGTTTTTTCGCTGCTTGTGTCATTATTTTTTTTTGCAATGCGAAAATTTAGTATTGCCTACAAGAGGCAGTTAAACTGTGAAATATTTTTTAAATTTCAACTGCTACTTCCACGGCTAAAATAATAGTTCTGTTTTCTTCACGAATGAAGCAATTTTCGACTAAAACATTATAACAACATAAGAAGTACTGGTGAAATAAACACTTTTAGACCTTGTTCATTAGACAGTAGATTATTATACAGTTAGACCTTGCATTGTGAATATATTAAAGGCGCATTTGCAAGGTGCGAACTGAAAATTGTTTAGAAGGCGTGCTTTGCTCATCAAATGACTTTTCTACTGAAACATACGGTTACAAACCAAATAACGTAACCCAATTAACTTTTCAGTTTATTTCAGATAACTTGTAAATGTTTAAAATAACTTCTACCCTAAAGATCTAAAAACTCAAATTAATTGTGCCGAGTATTTAACATCTCATTATTTAAATAATTTTAAGTAACTCGAAAAATCAGATTTGTAAGATAGGATGTTATCAAAGTCGTTATGAAAGAACGTACAAATTTAATCATACTAATCGTACAAAAAAAATAATCTGATAATAGTTTATTAAATTTAATGTTCAAACCAACATCTTCCTTGAATAACATAGGCGTAGTACATCAATACGCACGGTTTTAATTCTAAGAATTATTATAATTTTTGTGCTTGAATTTTGACTATAGCAATAATAAACAGAGAGCAATGCACAAATAATTTTCTAACGTTTTTCAGGGAGGAATGAATTACTGATTGCAGTTTTACACTATTTGCGCAGAACGTGCATATTTTTATTATACGTTTTGAATTAACCATCAGTTCCTAAATCAACAAAGAATAAATCATTAGAGGGCGTTATTAAACGAATTTTTGTTTCTTTCGCTCTATTTGTGACTTTAACATATCCGAAAATGTACTACAAAAATATAATAGAACTGATGTACAGTAGAAAAAAACAAATATTTAGGTCTTGCGAGTGAGGCGGTCTACAATGACGACAACGCGCGTGTGACGTCAAAGGCAGATATAATATAGGACCAATCAGAGTGTAGTATTCACAACCAATGATAAATCTCCAAACCTAACCAATCAGATGTCTTCTTAGGCGTCATTTTGATTAGTTATTATTGTCCAATCAGAGAGCTCATTATAGTTCACTACGTCATTCGATATGAACCAATGAAATTTAAAATATTCTTGATCAATACCAAGTAAGAGCAAAATACAAATTGTGCCCTTTTGACGACAATGAGTCAAACTAAACACGGTTAACAATATAAAAAACTTCTGGGCGATATATTTGACATTTCTCCGCGTTTATTCGCTGCTTGTGTCATTATTTAATTATGTGATGCGAAAATTTAGTATTGCCTACAAGAGGCAGTTAAACTGTTAAATATTTTTTAATTTTAACTGCTACTTCCACGGCTACAATAATCGTTCTGTTTTCTTAGCGAGAAAACCAAATTTTCGAATAAAACATATTAAGAAAATAAGAGGTACTAATGAAATAAACACTTTTAGAGCTTCTTACAATGACAGTTGATGATTATGCAGTTAGACCTTGCAGTGAATATATTAAAGGCACCGTTTGAGACGTGCGAACTGAAAAATGTTTTAGAAGGCCTGCTACGGTCATGAAAACACGCTTCTACTGAGTGATACGGTTATAAGAAATAAAAAAATAACCCAATTAAATATTTAGTTTGTATTTCAGATAACCTGTAAATGTTTAAACTAACATCTAGCCTAATGATCTAAAACCCGAAATTAATTGTGCCAAGTATTTAACATCTCATTATTTACCTAATTTTAAGTTACTTGATAGATTGGATTTGAAAGAGCGGATGTTATCAATGATATGAGAGAATTTAAAAATTTAATCTTATTAATCGTACAAAAAATATAATTTGATAATAGTTTATTAAATTTAATGTTCAAACCAACATCTTCCTTAAATAACATAGGCGTAGTCTATCAATACGTACGGTCTTATTTCAGAGAGTTATTATAATTTTTGTGTTTCAATTTTAACTAAAGCAATAATAAACAGAGAGCCATGCACAACAAATTTCTAATGGTTTTTAAAGAGACATGAATTGTTAATTGGAATTTTACTCTGTTGGCGCAGAACGTGTATTATTTAATTATATATTTTGAGTTAATTATTGGATACTAAATCAACAAAGAAATAATCATTATAAAGCGTTAGTTAACGAATGTTTTTTTATTCTGCACCATTTGTGTCTATAACATATCTGAAAACATATAATTGAAATCTAATAGAACTGATCTACAGTTGAAAATATAATTATTTAGGTCTTGCGAGTGAGGCGGCCTACAATGACAGTATAGTCCGTGTGACGTCAATATAAGATACAATATTGGACCAATCAGAAACTGGTATTTTCAACCAATGAAAAATCTTCATGTCTAACCAATCAGATGTCTTCTGAGGCGACATTTTGATTGGTTAATATTGTCCAATCAGAGGGCTCATTATAGTTCACTACGTCAACCGATATCAACCAATGAAAACGTCTCAATCAGTATTACGTCATTTGTCAGTATCGAGCTTTCTGATTGGTCCGGTACTGTTCCTGCGCGTGACGTCGACTTACATTTTTACATAAATCCGCCCATTGTCACCGCCCAGTTAACGATACGGCCGAATATTAAACAATTAACGTCTACTGAAATGCAATACTTTCTAGAATTAAAACGCGTAACAAAAACATTTTTAAACTTGTTAAGGTTCCTCCGAGTACGGAATGATTATGGTTTATTGTATGAAACAGCAGTATATTTATACTGCTTTTCACAATATAAAATAAAAAAAGTCATAAAAAGGAAGGACAACAATAGCTTGCGTTGTCACATATACGCTTGCTTAAATTTAAGACATTATTTTGTCGGCTACCATGCAAACACTACTATACTAACGTAACACATTGTGATTTTTTCATTATATATTGAAGTTTATTCTAATAAGGACGTCTCTGAAGTTTTTTTGTCAACTAATCGTCAGTAGATTCGCCGGAATTACCAAACTGAAATTTAGAATATACTTAAACAATACCTAGTAAGAGCAAACAAGAACCTGTGCCCTTTTAATGACAATCAGTCTTACTAAAAACGGGTAACGATATGAAAAATTTCTGGGCGATATTTTTGACATTTCTCCGCGTTTATTCGCTGCTTGTGTCATTATTTTATTTTGTGCTGCGAAAATTTAGTATTGCCTACAAGAGGCAGTTAAACTGTTAAATATTTTTTTAATTTTAACTGCTACTTCCACGGCTACAATAATCGTTCTGTTTTTTTTTAGCGAGAGAAGCAAATTTTCGACTAAAACATATTAAGAAAATAAGAGGTACTAATGAAATAATTACTTTTAGAGATTGTTACAATGACAGTTGATGATTATGCAGTTAGACCTTGCAGTGAATATATTAACGGCGCCGTTTGAAACGTGCGAACTGAAACCTTTTTTAGAAGCCCTGCTACGCTCATGAAAACACGCTTCTACTGAGTGATACGGTTATAAACAATAAACAAAATAACCGAATTAAATATTTAGTTTGTATTTCAGATAACCTGTAAATGTTTGAACTAACATCTAGCCTAATGATCTAAAAACCGAAATTAATTGTGCCAAGTATTTAACATCTCATTATTTACCTAATTTTAAGTTACTTGTTGCCCATAACAGACAGGTGGAGTGTCAAATTATTTACACTCAATCTGTTTGTTGCAGGGCTAAAATAAATAGTTCTGTTTCTTATCACATGGTCAGTCAATTAAATGACTGGATCATTGAAGAACAGAAGAGGTAGAGGTGTAAGGGCACTAATCAGAGTTATTTTCACTGAAAGTAATGAATTTCATTGTACAGCCAGACCCTGTGGTGAATGAAGTGAAGGTGTCATTTACAGAGTGGAAAATATGTGCTTTTCAGAGGGCCCGGCCTGCTGATAAGCATACTTTTCCACTCAGTGAGGAAGTCAATTGTAAATCACCTCAATCCTCGTTTTACTTAGTAAAACCTTTGGAGGTTCAAACCCGCCTTTTGGCTGTTGACCGAAACAACAACAACATATTACTTGATAGATTGGATTTGAAAGAAAGGATGTTATCAATGTTATGAAAGAATATAAAAATTTAATGTTATTAATCGTACAAAAAATATAATTTGATAATAGTTTATTAAATTTAATGTTCAAACCAACATCTTCCTTAAATAACATAGGCGTAGTCTATCAATACGTACGGTCTTATTTCAGAGAGTTATTATAATTTTTGTGTTTGAATTTTAACTAAAGCAATAATAAACAGAGAGCCATGCACAACTAATTTTCTGATGTTTTTTAAGGAGGAATGAATTGTTAATTGGAATTTTACACTGGTGGCGCAGAACGTGCACATTTTAATTATATATTTTGAGTTAATTATCGGATCCTAAATCAACAAAGAAATAATCATTGTAAAGCGTTAGTTAACGAATGTTTTTTTATTCAGCACCATTTGTGTCTATAACATATCTGAAAACTTATAATTGAAATCTAATAGAACTGATCTACAGTTGAAAATATAATTATTTAGGTCTTGCTAGTGAGGCGGCCTACGATGACGGTGACGTCCGTGTGACGTCAATAAAAGATATAATATTGGACCAATAAGAAACTAGTATTCTCAACCTATGAAAAATCTTCAAACCTAACCATTCAGATGTCTTCTTAGGCGTCATTTTGATTGGTTAATATTGTCCAATCAGAGGGCTCATTATAGCCATCCGATATCAACCAATGAAAACGTCTCAATCAGTATTACGTCATTTGTCAGTACCGAGCTTCCTGATTGGTCCGGTACTGTTCCTGCGCGTGACGTCGACTTACATTTTTACATCAATCCGCCCATTGTCACCGCCCAGTTAACGGTACGGCCGAATATTAAACAATTAACGTCTACTGAAATGCTATACTTTCTAGAATTAAAACGCCTACCAAAAACATTTTAAAACTTGTTAGGGTTCTTCCGAGTACGGAATGATTATGGTTTATTGTATGAAACAGCAGTATATTTATACTGCTTTTTACAGTATGAAATTAAAAAAGTCATAAAAACTATGCACAAGAATACATTGCGCTGTCACATACAAGCTTGCTTTAATTTAAGACATTATTTTGTCGGCTACCATGCAAAAATTACTATACAACCGTAACACATTGTGATCTTTTCATTGTATATTAAAGTTTATTCTAATAAGGACGTCTCTGAAGTTTTTTTGTCAACTAACCGTCAGTAGAATCGCCGGCATTACCAAACTGATATTTAGAATATACTTGAACAATACCTAGTAAGAGCAAAATACAAATTGTGCCCTTTTAACGACAATCAGTTACACTAAAAACGGTTAACGATATGAAAAATTTCTAGGCAATATTTTTGACATATCTCCGCGTTTATTCGCTGCTTGTGTCATTATTTTTTTTTGCGATGCGAAAATTTAGTATTGCCTACAAGAGGCAGTTAAACTGTGAAATATTTTTTAAATTTCAACTGCTACTTCCACGGCTAAAAAAATAGTTCTGTTTTCTTCACGAATGAAACAATTTTCGACTAAAAAATTATAACAACATAAGAAGTACTGGTGAAATAAACACTTTTAGACCTTTTTCATATGACAGTAGATTATTATACAGTTAGACCTTGCAGTGTGAATATATTAACGGCGCATTTGCAAGGTGCGAACTGAAAATTTTTTAGAAGACCTGCTTTGCTCATCAAATGACTTTTCTTCTGAAACATACGGTTACAAAACAAGGAAAGTAACCAAATTAACTTTTCAGTTTATTTCAGATAACTTGTAAATATTTGAACTAACTTCTACCCTAATGTTCTAAAAACTCAAATTAATTGTGCCGAGTATTTAACATCTCATTATTTACCTTATTTTAAGTAACTTTAAAAATTAGATTTGTAAGAAAGGATGTTATCAAAGTCGTTATGAAAGAACGTTCAAATTTAATCTGACTAATCGTACAAAAGGGAGTTGCGCGCGGACTGCGATACGATTAACATCGAATGAACAACGGTCGTGATTACTGTATCGGTTGAGTGGTTTTTTTTTATATTATTTTATTTATTTGGAACTGTACAATAACAATACAACGACCAAATTTTAGCACAGAGTAATATAAATCACAGTGATTGTAGGATAAAATTACATGTCCATTGACATTCATTTTGGGTTCAAAAAATAAAAAACATACAAATAGTAACAAACATAGCAAATAGACATAACAAATTAACAAATATTAAAACTAAGAAATTTGATGATAAATGATGGGGATAACAGTAGCACAGAGTGGTGAAATGGTGGAAAGTAGTGGAATGGTGTCATCTCAGCAGGTCTCTGCTCCATCTTCTTTTTAGTCATCTGGCGAGCCGAGGATTGATCAGAATTCCCCTTACAAGCGGGTTACGGTGGCCGTTCAATTTTGAATGAAACCTCGGGTACAACCTTTTCACTGTTTCGGTAACGTAAGGTATTTGTAGGTCAGTATGAAGTGTTGAATTTGACACGTAGTACGGAGCATTGGTGATCATGCGAAGCAGTTTGGACTGACATACTTGTACTTTCTTTAATGTTGTCGAGCTGGCACTTCCGTATATCTGAACGCCATAGGTCCACAATGGCATCAGAAGACTTTTATAAATTTTGACCTTTGTTTTTAAAGAAACATGTGATTTTCGATTAAGTAGCCGATATAGTTGTTTGACTCGTGAATTTAAAAGTAATCGTTTTATCTTTATATGGGTGTTCCACGTTAACCTTTTATCAAAATTTAATCCTAGATATCGTACTTCTTTGTGTAAATTGAGTGGTTTACTTTATGATTGAGTGGAACTTTATGATTTATTGGCTTACTTTATGATATACTTTATATATATATATATATATATATATATACTTTAACTATATACTTTATGATTTAGTGGCTTACTTTATGATTGAGTGGTTTAATTAAAAGTTATGTCAATTGTAAAATAGTATGTAATATAAGTGATCGTTCTTAAAATATACGTCAAGAATCTTGTAAACTATATGGAGGTTTGGGTGAGATATTTGTTAAAAACTAAGGTAAAATAATTTAAAATACTAGTTAATGCCAGCTTTATATTGTCATACAATAGTATTAATAGAGTTTGGAAGGAGACTCAAGGTAAAGGTCACTAATTGACCGGCCGGCTGTCGTTGCTTATCAGTCGTTTAGAAATAGAGGATATAAAATATCTACGACAATTTATCTTACCGCAACAACATAATATCATTATAAACTAAATAATAATTAAAACTGGGTTTACTCGATCTACTCAAAAAGCAATATTAGTCGAACATCAATAAACTGGATATATATGGGGTGATTCAAAAAGAGCGCCGGTTTTGATATATCAAATTAAGAGATTTATTTTATTGAAAAATTGAAAATAAATACATCAACAAGTTCATCTTACCTTCCGATTTCATGTATGAAAAATGATGCCATGCATGTGTCCTCCTCTACTGCCCATGCACGCATCAACTCTGTCCATGAAATTGGATACTACTGCACGACAAGTTTCGACTTCCATTTGCCCGATAACCCGTCGAATTTCCTCCTTCAAGTCATTGATGTTTCGGGGTTTATTGGCATACACCAATGACTTCAGATGACCCCAAAGATGAAAGCCACAAGGCGTCAAGTCACACGACCTTGGTGGCTATTGATGGTCGGAATTACGGGAAATGATGCGATCCTGGAACCGTTCACGGAGCAACAACATTGTTTCTCGTGCAGCGTGACATTGCAGCGTGACGCGAGGGTTTTCTAAACCCTACATATTTAAAAGCAAAATGTCTCAAAGATTAAAGACCTTAGCTTTTAATTGTTGTGTGCTTCCTTGCAGGACCTACGGCGCACAGACATGGACTTTGTCAAAGAAGGACGTATACAGACTGAGAGTCACTCAAAGAGCCATGGAACGGAGCATGTTAGGGGTTTCCTTCCGAGACAAGATCAAAAACACAGAACTAAGGAGGAGAACACAACTTCAAAATGTTGTCGAAGTGGCAAAGCGACTGAAATGGAATTGGGCTGGAAATGTGTTACGGCTAAATGACGACAGATGGACAAAACGAGTTACAGAATGGCAACCGATTGAAAATATCAGGCGTAGAGGTAGACAGTGTTTGAGGTGAAACGAAGAATTGGTCAAAAAACATGCCGGTGCACATTGGCAAATTACAGCAAGAGACAAATCCCGTTGGAAAACATTGGGAGAGGCCTTTGCCCAAAAATAGGCCTAGTTTCCTAAATACTTATATATATATATATAAAAAAAAAGAAATTATGATTTTATTTGAACATTAAAGTTTAAAAATTTATAAATTTATTTGTTTTTTTTAATATAATTAATTATTACATAGTTATTGTCTTATGTGTAATGTATCTACTCAATGTAAAGTATGTAATTTTAAAGGAGACTAATAAAGAAAGGCTATTATTATTATTATTATTATTAATCGCACAAAAAATATAATCTGATAATAGTTTATTAAATTTAATGTTCAAACCAACATCTACCTCAAATAACATAGGCGTAGTACATCAATACGCACGGTTTTATTTCTAAGAATTATTGAAATTTTTGTGCTTGAAATTTTACTATAGTACTAATAAACAGAGAGCACTGCACAACTAATTTTCTAACGTTATTTTAACTAGGAATTAATTGCTGATTAGAGTTTTACACTATTGGCGCAGAACGTGTATATTTTTATTATACGTTTTGAGTTAACTATCAGTTCTTAATCAACAAAGAAATAATCATTAGAGAGCGTTACTTAACGAAATTTTATTTCTTTCGCACTATTTGTGTCTTTAACATATCCGAAAATATACAACTAAAATGTAATAGATTTGATGTACAGTAGAAAAAAATTATTATTTAAGTCTTGCGAGTAAGGCGGCCTACAATGACGACAACGCGCGTGTGACGTCAAAGGCAGGTATAATATAGGACCATTCAGAGTGTAGTATTCTCAACCACTGAAAAATCTCCAAAACTAACCAATCAGATGTCTTCTTAGGCGTGATTTTGGTTAGTTATTATTGTCCAATCAGAGAGCTCCTTATAGTTCACTACGTCATCCGATATGAACCAATGAAGTCGTCTCATTCAGTCATTTGTCAGTGTCGAGCTTCCTGATTGATCCGGTACTGTTCCTGCGCGTGACGTCGCCTTACATTTTTACATAAGATTCGCCCATTGCCACCGCCCAGTTAATGATACGGCCGAATAATAGAGAATAACGTCTACTGAAATGCAATACGTTCCAGAATTAAAACACCTACCAAAAACATGTTAAATTTTGTTAGGGTTCTTCTTTTTTTTAGGGTTCTTCTTTTGATTGGTTAATATTGTCCAATCAGAGGGCTCATAATAGGTCACTACGTCACCCGATATCAACCAATGAAAACGTCTCAATCAGTATTACGTCCATTGTTAGTATCGAGCTTTCTGATTGGTCCGGTACTGTTCCTGCGCGAGACGTCGACTTACATTTTTACATAAATCCGCCCGTTGTCACCGCCCAGTTAACGATACGGCCGAATATTAAACAATTAACGTCTACTGAAATGCTATACTTTCCAGAATTAAAACGCGTAACAAAAACATTTTTAAACTTGTTAAGGTTCTTCCGAGTATGGAATGATTATGATTTATGGTATGAAACAGCAGTACTATTTATACTGCTTTTCACAATATGAAATAAAAAAAGTCATAAAAAGGAAGGACAACAATAGCTTGCGTTGTCACATATAAGCTTGCTTAAATTTAAGACATTATTTTGTCGGCTACCATGCAAACACTACTCTACTAACGTAACACATTGTGATTTTTTCATTGTATATTAAAGTTTATTCTAATAAGGACGTCTCTGAAGTTTTTTTTGTCAACTAATCGTCAGTAGAATCGCCGGAATTACCAAACTGAAATTTAGAATATACTTTAACAATACCTAGTAAGAGCAAAATAGAACCTGTGCCCTTTTAACGACAATCAGTCACACTAAAAACGATTAACGATATGAAAAATTTCTTGGCAATATTTTTGACATTTCTCCGCCGTTATTCGCTGCTTGTGTCATTATTTTATTTTGCGATGCGAAAATTTAGTATTGCCTACTAGAGGCAGTTAAACTGTGAAATATTTCTTAAATTTTAACTGCTACTTCCACGGCTACAATAATCTTTCTGTTTTCTTAGCGAGAGAAGCAAATTTTCGACTAAAACATATTAAGAAAATAAGAGGTACTAATGAAATAAACACTTTTAGAGTTTCTTACAATGACAGTTGATGATTATGCAGTTAGACCTTGCAGTGAATATATTAAAGGCGCCGTTTGAAACGTGCGAACTGAAAATATTTTTGGAAGGCCTGCTACGCTCATGAAAACACGCTTCTACTGAGTGAAGCGATTTAAACAATAATAACCAAGCGAGCGGTTGAGTGAGCGGTTGAGTGAGCGGTTATAAACAATAAAAAAAGTAACCGAATTTAATATTTATTTTTTATTTTAGATAACCTGTAAATGTTTGAACGAACATCTAGCCTAATGATCTAAAAACTTAAATTAATTGTGCCAAGTATTTAACATCTCATTATTTACCTATATTTAAGTTATTTAATAGATTGGATTTGAAAGAAAGGATGTTATCAATGTTATAAAGAAATGTAAAAATTGAATCTTATTAATCGTACAAAAAATATAATTTGATAATAGTTTATTAAATTTAATGTTCAAACCAACATCTTCCTTAAATAACATAGGCGTAGTCTATCAATACGTACGGTCTTATTTCAGAGAGTTATTATAATTTTTGTGTTTGAATTTTAACTAAAGCAATAATAAACAGAGAGCCATGCACAACTAATTTTCTAATGTTTTTTAAGGAGGAATGAATTGTTAATGGGAATTTTACACTGGTGGCGCAGAACGTGTACATTTTAATTATATATTTTGAGTTAATTATCGGATCCTAAATCAACAAAGAAATAATCATTATAAAGCGTTAGTTAACGAATGTTTTTTTATTCAGCACCATTTGTGTCTATAACATATCTGAAAACATATAATTGAAATCTAATAGAACTGATCTACACTTGAAAATATAATTATTTAGGTCTTGCTAGTGAGGCGGCCTACGATGACGGTGACGTCCGTGTGACGTCAATAAAAGATATAATATTGGACTAATCAGAAACTAGTATTCTCAACCAATGAAAAATCTTCAAACCTAACCAATCAGATGTCTTCTTAGGCGTCATTTTGATTGGGTAATATTGTCCAATCAGAGAGCTCATTATAGTTCACTACGTCATTCGATATCAACCAATAAAGTCGTCTCATTGAGTATTACGTCATTTGTCAGTATCGAGCTTCCTGATTGGTCCGGTTGTTGCTGCGCGTGACGTCGACTTGCATTTTTACATAAATCCGTCCATTGTCACCGCCCAGTAAACAATAAGGCCGAATATTAAACAAAAATGTCTACTGAAATGCTATATTTTCCAGAATTAAAATGCCTACCAAAAACATTTTTAATCTTGTTAATGTTCTTCCGAGTACGGAATGATTATGGTTTATTGTATGAAACAGCAATATATTTATACTGATTTTCACAATTTGAAATAAAAAAGTCATAAAAAAGAAGCACAAGAATAGATTGCGTTGTCACATATAAGCTTGCTTAAATTTAAGACATTATTTTGTCGGCTACCATGCAAACACTACTATACGAACGTAACACACTGTGATTGTTTCATTGTATATTAAAGTTTATTCTAATAAGGACGTCTCTGAAGTTTTTTTGTCAACTAATCTTCAGTAGAATCGCCGGCATTACCAAACTGAAATTTAGAATATACTTAAACAATACCTAGTAAGAGCAAAATACAAATTCTGCCCTTTTAACGACAATCAGTCACACTAATAACGGTTAACGATATGAAAAATATCTAGGCAATATTTTTGAAATTTCTCCGCGTTTTTTCGCTGCTTGTGTCATTATTTTTTTTGCAATGCGAAAATTTAGTATTGCCTACAAGAGGCAGTGAAACTGTGAAATATTTTTTAAATTTCAACTGCTATTTCCACGGATAAAATAATAGTTCTGTTTTCTTCACGAATGAAGCAATTTTCGACTAAAACATTATAACATCATAAGAAGTACTGGTGAAATGAACACTTTTAGACCTTGTTCATATGACAGTAGATTATTATACAGTTAGACCTTGTATTGTGAATATATTAAAGGCGCATTTGCAAGGTGCGAACTGAAAATTGTTTAGAAGGCGTGCTTTGCTCATCAAATGACTTTTCTACTGAAACATACGGTTACAAACCAAATAACGTAACCCAATTAACTTTTCAGTTTATTTCAGGTAACTTGTAAATGTTTAAAATAACTTCTACCCTAAAGATCTAAAAACTCAAATTAATTGTGCCGAGTATTTAACATCTCATTATTTTAATAATTTTAAGTAACTCGAAAAATCAGATTTGTAAGAAAGGATGTTATCAAAGTCGTTATGAAAGAACGTACAAATTTAATCATTCTAATCGTACAAAAAAAATAATCTAATAATAGTTTATTAAATTTAATGTTCAAACCAACATCTCCCTTGAATAACATAGGCGTAGAACATCAATACGCACGGTTTTAATTCTAAGAATTATTATAATTTTTGTGCTTGAATTATGACTATAGCAATAATAAACAGAGAGCAATGCACAAATAATTGTCTAACGTTTTTCAAGGAGGAATGAATTACTGATTGCAGTTTTACACTATTTGCGCAGAACGTGCATATTTTTATTATACGTTTTGAATTAAATATCAGTTCCTAAATCAACAAAGAAATAATCATTAGAGGGCGTTATTAAACGAATTTTTGTTTCTTTCGCTCTATTTGTGACTTTAACATATCCGAAAATGTACTACAAAAATATAATAGAACTGATGTACAGTAGAAAAAAACAAATATTTAGGGCTTGCGAGTAAGGCGGTCTACAATGACGACAACGCGCGTGTGACGTCAAAGGCAGATATAATATAGGACCAATCAGAGTGTAGTATTCTCAACCAATGATAAATCTCCAAACCTAACCAATCAGATGTCTTCTTAGGGGTCATTTTGATTAGTTATTATTGTCCAATCAGAGAGCTCATTATAGTTCACTACGTCATTCGATATGAACCAATGAAATCGTCTCATTCAGTATTACGTCATTTGTCAGTGTCGGGCTTCCAGATTGAACCGGTACTAATCCTGCACGGACGTCGCCTTACATTTTTACATAAGATCCGCCCATTGCCACCGCCCAGTTAATGATACGGCCGAATAATAGAAAATAACGTCTACTGAAATGCAATACGTTCCAGAATTAAAACACCTACGAAAAACCTGTTTCATTTTGTTAGGGTTCTTCCGAGTACGCAATGAATATGGTATTATTGTATGTAACAGCAGTATATTCACACCTGCTTTTCACACTAAGAAATAAAAAAGAAATAAAAAAGAAAGCAAAAGAATAGATTGCGTTGTCACATACAGGCTTGTTCAAATTTAAGACATTTATCGGCTACCATGCAGACACTGCGATACGAACGTAACAAAATGTGATTTTTTCACTGTATATTTAAGTTCAAAAAATATATAAGGTATATTAAAGTTTGTAAATTCTAACAAGGACGTCACTGAAGTTTTTTGTCAAAAATCGTAAGTAAAATCGCCGGCATTACAAAAACGAAATTTAAAATATTCTTGATCAATACCAAGTAAGAGCAAAATACAAATTGTGCCCTTTTGACGACAATGAGTCACACTAAACACGGTTAACAATATAAAAAATTTCTGGGCGATATTTTTGACATTTCTCCGCGTTTATTCGCTGCTTGTGTCATTATGTTATTTTGTGATGCGAAAATTTAGTATTGCCTACAAGAGGCAGTTAAACTGTTAAATATTTTTTAATTTTAACTGCTACTTCCACGGCTACAATAATCGTTCAGTTTTCTTAGCGAGAGAACCAAATTTTCGAATAAAACATATTAAGAAAATAAGAGGTACTAATGAAATAAACACTTTTAGAGCTTCTTACAATGACAGTTGATGATTATGCAGTTAGACCTTGCAGTGAATATATTAAAGGCGCCGTTTGAGACGTGCGAACTGAAAAATGTTTTAGAAGGCCTGCTACGGTCATGAAAACACGCTTCTACTGAGTGATACTATAAGAAATAAAAAAATTACCCAATTAAATATTTAGTTTTTATTTCAGATAACCTGTAAATGTTTGAACTAACATCTAGCCTAATGATCTAAAAACCGAAATTAATTGTGCCAAGTATTTAACATCTCATTATTTACCTAATTTTAAGTTACTTGATAGATTGGATTTGAAAGAGAGGATGTTATCAATGATATGAGAGAATTTAAAAATTTAATCTTATTAATCGTACAAAAAATATAATTTGATAATAGTTTATTCAATTTAATGTTCAAACCAACATCTTCCTTAAATAACATAGGCGTAGTCTATCAATACGTACGGTCTTATTTCAGAGAGTTATTATAATTTTTGTGTTTCAATTTTAACTAAAGCAATAATAAACAGAGAGCCATGCACAACAAATTTCTAATGGTTTTTAAAGAGACATGAATTGTTAATTGGAATTTTACTCTGTTGGCGCAGAACGTGTATATTTTAATTATATATTTTGAGTTAATTATCGGATCCTAAATCAACAAAGAAATAATCATTGTAAAGCGTTAGTTAACCAATGTTTTTTTATTCTGCACCATTTGTGTCTATAACATATCTGAAAACATATAATTGAAATCTAATAGAACTGATCTACAGTTGAAAATATAATTATTTAGGTCTTGCTAGTGAGGCGGCCTACGATGACGGTGTAGTCCGCGTGACGTCAATATAAGATATAATATTGGACCAATCAGAAACTTGTATTTTCAACCAATGAAAAATTTTCATGTCTAACCAATCAGATGGCTTCTAAAGCGACATTTTCATTGGTTAATATGGTCCAATCAGAGGGCTCATAATAGTTCACTACGTCATCCGATATCAACCAATGAAAACGTCTCAATCAGTATTACGTCATTTGTCAGTATCGAGCTTTCTGATTGGTCCGGTACTGTTCCTGCGCGTGACGTCGACTTACATTTTTACATAAATCCGCCCATTGTCACCGCCCGATAACGATACGGCCGAATATTAAACAATTAACGTCTACTGAAATGCAATACTTTCTAGAATTAAAACGCGTAACAAAAACATTTTTAAACTTGTTAAGGTTCCTCCAAGTACGGAATGATTATGGTTTATTGTATGAAACAGCAGTATATTTATACTGCTTTTCACAATATAAAATAAAAAAAGTCATAAAAAGGAAGGACAACAATAGCTTGCGTTGTCACATATACGCTTGCTTAAATTTAAGACATTATTTTGTCGGCTACCATGCAAACACTACTATACTAACGTAACACATTGTGATTTTTTCATTATATATTGAAGTTTATTCTAATAAGGACGTCTCTGAAGTTTTTTTGTCAACTAATCGTCAGTAGATTCGCCGGAATTACCAAACTGAAATTTAGAATATACTTAAACAATACCTAGTATAAGCAAACAAGAACCTGTGCCCTTTTAATGACAATCAGTCTTACTAAAAACGGGTAACGATATGAAAAATTTCTGGGCGATATTTTTGACATTTCTCCGCGTTTATTCGCTGCTTGTGTCATTATTTTATTTTGCGATGCGAAAATTTAGTATTGCCTACAAGAGGCAGTTAAACTGTGAAATATTTTTTAAATTTTAACTGCTACTTCCACGGCTACAATAATCGTTCTGTTTTCTTAGCGAGAGAAGGAAATTTTTGACTAAAACATTATTAAGAAAATAAGAGGTACTAATGAAATAAACACTTTTAGAGATTGTTACAATGACAGTTGATGATTATGCAGTTAGACCTTGCAGTGAATATATTAACGGCGCCGTTTGAAACGTGCGAACTGAAACCTTTTTTAGAAGCCCTGCTACGCTCATGAAAACACGCTTCTACTGAGTGATACGGTTATAAACAATAAAAAAAATAACCGAATTAAATATTTAGTTTGTATTTCAGATAACCTGTAAATGTTTGAACTAACATCTAGCCTAATGATCTAAAAACCGAAATTAATTGTGCCAAGTATTTAACATCTCATTATTTACCTAATTTTAAGTTACTTGTTGCCCATAACAGACAGGTGGAGTGTCAAATTATTTACACTCAATCTGTTTGTTGCAGGGCTAAAATAAATAGTTCTGTTTCTTATCACATGGTCAGTCAATTAAATGACTGGATCATTGAAGAACAGAAGAGGTAGAGGTGTAAGGGCACTAATCAGAGTTATTTTCTCTGAAAGTAATGAATTTCATTGTACACCCAGACCCTATGGTGAATGAAGTGAAGGTGTCATTTACAGAGTGGAAAATATGTGCTTTTCAGAGGGCCCGGCCTGCTGATAAGCATACTTTTCCACTCAGTGTGGAAGACAATTGTAAACAACCTCACTCCTCGTTTTACCTAGTAAAACCTTTGGAGGTTCAAACCCCCCTTTTGGCTGTTGACCTAAACAACAACAACATATTACTTGATAGATTGGATTTGAAAGAAAGGATGTTATCAATGTTATGAAAGAATATAAATATTTAATGTTATTAATCGTACAAAAAATATAATTTGATAATAGTTTATTAAATTTAATGTTCAAACCAACATCTTCCTTAAATAACATAGGCGTAGTCTATCAATACGTACGGTCTTATTTCAGAGAGTTATTATAATTTTTGTGTTTGAATTTTAACTAAAGCAATAATAAACAGAGAGCCATGCACAACTAATTTTCTAATGTTTTTTAAGAAGGAATGAATTGTTAATGGGAATTTTACACTGGTGGCGCAGAACGTGTACATTTTAATTATATATTTTGAGTTAATTATCGGATCCTAAATCAACAAAGAAATAATCATTGTAAAGCGTTAGTTAACGAATGTTTTTTTATTCAGCACCATTTGTGTCTATAACATATCTGAAAACATATAATTGAAATCTAATAGAACTGATCTACACTTGAAAATATAATTATTTAGGTCTTGCTAGTGAGGCGGCCTACGATGACGGTAACTTCCGTGTGACGTCAATAAAAGATATAATATTGGACCAATCAGAAACTAGTATTCTTAACCAATGAAAAATCTTCAAACCCAACCAATCAGATGTCTTCTTAGGCGTCATTTTGATTGGTTAATATTGTCCAATCAGAGGGCTCATTATAGCCATCCGATATCAACCAATGAAAACGTCTCAATCAGTATTACGTCATTTGTCAGTATCGAGCTTTCTGATTGGTCCGGTACTGTTCCTGCGCGTGACGTCGACTTACATTTTTACATAAATCCGCCCATTGTCACCGCCCAGTTAACGATACGGCCGAATATTAAACAATTAACGTCTACTGAAATGCAATACTTTCTAGAATTAAAACGCGTAACAAAAACATTTTTAAACTTGTTAAGGTTCCTCCGAGTACGGAATGATTATGGTTTATTGTATGAAACAGCAGTATATCTATACTGCTTTTCACAATATAAAATAAAAAAAGTCATAAAAAGGAAGGACAACAATAGCTTGCGTTGTCACATATACGCTTGCTTAAATTTAAAACATTATTTTGTCGGCTACCATGCAAACACTACTATACTAACGTAACACATTGTGATTTTTTCATTATATATTGAAGTTTATTCTAATAAGGACGTCTCTGAAGTTTTTTTGTCAACTAATCGTCAGTAGATTCGCCGGAATTACCAAACTGAAATTTAGAATATACTTAAACAATACCTAGTATAAGCAAACAAGAACCTGTGCCCTTTTAATGAAAATCAGTCTTACTAAAAACGGGTAACGATATGAAAAATTTCTGGGCGATATTTTTGACATTTCTCCGCGTTTATTCGCTGCTTGTGTCATTATTTTATTTTACGATGCGAAAATTTAGTATTGCCTACAAGAGGCAGTTAAACTGTGAAATATTTTTTAAATTTTAACTGCTGCTTCCACGGCTACAATAATCGTTCTGTTTTCTTAGCGAGAGAAGCAAATTTTCGACTAAAACATTATTAAGAAAATAAGAGGTACTAATGAAATAAACACTTTTAGAGATTGTTACAATGACAGTTGATGATTATGCAGTTAGACCTTGCAGTGAATATATTAACGGAGACCGTTTGAAACGTGCGAACTGAAACCTTTTTTAGAAGCCCTGCTACGCTCATGAAAACACGCTTCTACTGAGTGATACGGTTATAAACAATAAAAAAAATAACCGAATTAAATATTTAGTTTGTATTTCAGATAACCTGTAAATGTTTGAACTAACATCTAGCCTAATGATCTAAAAACCGAAATTAATTGTGCCAAGTATTTAACATCTCATTAATTACCTAATTTTAAGTTATTTGTTGCCCATAACTGACAGGTGGAGTGTCAAATTATTTACACCAATCTGTTTGTTGCAGGGCTAAAATAAATAGTTCTGTTTCTTATCACATGGTCAGTCAATTAAATGACTGGATCATTGAAGAACAGAAGAGATAGAGGTGTAAAGGCACTAATCAGAGTTATTTTCTCTGAAAGTAATGAATTTCATTGTACAGCCAGACCCTATGGTGAATGAAGTGAAGGTGTCATTTACAGAGTGGAAAATATGTGCTTTTCAGAGGGCCCGGCCTGCTGATAAGCATACTTTTCCACTCAGTGAGGAAGGCAATTGTAAACCACCTCACTCCTCGTTTTACTTAGTAAAACCTTTGGAGGTTCAAACCAGCCTTTTGGCTGTTGACCTAAACAACAACAAGAAGTTACTTGATAGATTGGATTTGAAAGAAAGGATGTTATCAATGTTATGAAAGAATATAAATATTTAATCTTATTAATCGTACAAAAAATATAATTTGATAATAGTTTATTAAATTTAATGTTCAAACCAACATCTTCCTTAAATAACATAGGCGTAGTCTATCAATACGTACGGTCTTATTTCAGAGAGTTATTATAATTTTTGTGTTTGAATTTTAACTAAAGCAATAATAAACAGAGAGCCATGCACAACTAATTTTCTAATGTTTTTTAAGGAGGAATGAATTGTTAATGGGAATTTTACGCTGGTGGCGCAGAACGTGTACATTTTAATTATATATTTTGAGTTAATTATCGGATCCTAAATCAACAAAGAAATAATCATTATAAAGCGTTAGTTAACGAATGTTTTTTTATTCAGCACCATTTGTGTCTATAACATATCTGAAAACATATAATTGAAATCTAATAGAACTGATCTACACTTGAAAATATAATTATTTAGGTCTTGCTAGTGAGGCGGCCTACGATGACGGTAACTTCCGTGTGACGTCAATAAAAGATATAATATTGGACCAATCAGAAACTAGTATTCTTAACCAATGAAAAATCTTCAAACCCAACCAATCAGATGTCTTCTTAGGCGTCATTTTGATTGGTTAATATTGTCCAATCAGAGGGCTCATTATAGCCATCCGATATCAACCAATGAAAACGTCTCAATCAGTATTACGTCATTTGTCAGTATCGAGCTTTCTGATTGGTCCGGTACTGTTCCTGCGCGTGACGTCGACTTACATTTTTACATAAATCCGCCCATTGTCACCGCCCAGTTAACGATACGGCCGAATATTAAACAATTAACGTCTACTGAAATGCAATACTTTCTAGAATTAAAACGCGTAACAAAAACATTTTTAAACTTGTTAAGGTTCCTCCGAGTACGGAATGATTATGGTTTATTGTATGAAACAGCAGTATATCTATACTGCTTTTCACAATATAAAATAAAAAAAGTCATAAAAAGGAAGGACAACAATAGCTTGCGTTGTCACATATACGCTTGCTTAAATTTAAAACATTATTTTGTCGGCTACCATGCAAACACTACTATACTAACGTAACACGTTGTGATTTTTTCATTATATATTGAAGTTTATTCTAATAAGGACGTCTCTGAAGTTTTTTTGTCAACTAATCGTCAGTAGATTCGCCGGAATTACCAAACTGAAATTTAGAATATACTTAAACAATACCTAGTATAAGCAAACAAGAACCTGTGCCCTTTTAATGAAAATCAGTCTTACTAAAAACGGGTAACGATATGAAAAATTTCTGGGCGATATTTTTGACATTTCTCCGCGTTTATTCGCTGCTTGTGTCATTATTTTATTTTACGATGCGAAAATTTAGTATTGCCTACAAGAGGCAGTTAAACTGTGAAATATTTTTTAAATTTTAACTGCTGCTTCCACGGCTACAATAATCGTTCTGTTTTCTTAGCGAGAGAAGCAAATTTTCGACTAAAACATTATTAAGAAAATAAGAGGTACTAATGAAATAAACACTTTTAGAGATTGTTACAATGACAGTTGATGATTATGCAGTTAGACCTTGCAGTGAATATATTAACGGAGACCGTTTGAAACGTGCGAACTGAAACCTTTTTTAGAAGCCCTGCTACGCTCATGAAAACACGCTTCTACTGAGTGATACGGTTATAAACAATAAAAAAAATAACCGAATTAAATATTTAGTTTGTATTTCAGATAACCTGTAAATGTTTGAACTAACATCTAGCCTAATGATCTATAAACCGAAATTAATTGTGCCAAGTATTTAACATCTCATTAATTACCTAATTTTAAGTTATTTGTTGCCCATAACTGACAGGTGGAGTGTCAAATTATTTACACTCAATCTGTTTGTTGCAGGGCTAAAATAAATAGTTCTGTTTCTTATCACATGGTCAGTCAATTAAATGACTGGATCATTGAAGAACAGAAGAGATAGAGGTGTAAAGGCACTAATCAGAGTTATTTTCTCTGAAAGTAATGAATTTCATTGTACAGCCAGACCCTATGGTGAATGAAGTGAAGGTGTCATTTACAGAGTGGAAAATATGTGCTTTTCAGAGGGCCCGGCCTGCTGATAAGCATACTTTTCCACTCAGTGAGGAAGGCAATTGTAAACCACCTCACTCCTCGTTTTACTTAGTAAAACCTTTGGAGGTTCAAACCAGCCTTTTGGCTGTTGACCTAAACAACAACAAGAAGTTACTTGATAGATTGGATTTTAAAAAGAAAGGATGTTATCAATGTTATGAAAGAATATAAATATTTAATCTTATTAATCGTACAAAAAATATAATTTGATAATAGTTTATTAAATTTAATGTTCAAACCAACATCTTCCTTAAATAACATAGGCGTAGTCTATCAATACGTACGGTCTTATTTCAGAGAGTTATTATAATTTTTGTGTTTGAATTTTAACTAAAGCAATAATAAACAGAGAGCCATGCACAACTAATTTTCTAATGTTTTTTAAGGAGGAATGAATTGTTAATGGGAATTTTACACTGGTGGCGCAGAACGTGTACATTTTAATTATATATTTTGAGTTAATTATCGGATCCTAAATCAACAAAAAAATAATCATTATAAAGCGTTAGTTAACGAATGTTTTTTTATTCAGCACCATTTGTGTCTATAACATATCTGAAAACATATAATTGAAATCTAATAGAACTGATCTACACTTGAAAATATAATTATTTAGGTCTTGCTAGTGAGGCGGCCTACGATGACGGTAACATCCGTGTGACGTCAATAAAAGATATAATATTGGACCAATCAGAAACTAGTATTCTTAACCAATGAAAAATCTTCAAACCCAAACAATCAGATGTCTTCTTAGGCGTCATTTTGATTGGTTAATATTGTCCAATCAGAGGGCTCATTATAGCCATCCGATATCAACCAATGAAAACGTCTCAATCAGTATTACGTCATTTGTCAGTATCGAGCTTTCTGATTGGTCCGGTACTGTTCCTGCGCGTGACGTCGACTTACATTTTTACATAAATCCGCCCATTGTCACCGCCCAGTTAACGATACGGCCGAATATTAAACAATTAACGTCTACTGAAATGCAATACTTTCTAGAATTAAAACGCGTAACAAAAACATTTTTAAACTTGTTAAGGTTCCTCCGAGTACGGAATGATTATGGTTTATTGTATGAAACAGCAGTATATCTATACTGCTTTTCACAATATAAAATAAAAAAAGTCATAAAAAGGAAGGACAACAATAGCTTGCGTTGTCACATATACGCTTGCTTAAATTTAAGACATTATTTTGTCGGCTACCATGCAAACACTACTATACTAACGTAACACATTGTGATTTTTTCATTATATATTGAAGTTTATTCTAATAAGGACGTCTCTGAAGTTTTTTTGTCAACTAATCGTCAGTAGATTCGCCGGAATTACCAAACTGAAATTTAGAATATACTTAAACCATACCTAGTATAAGCAAACAAGAACCTGTGCCCTTTTAATGAAAATCAGTCTTACTAAAAACGGGTAACGATATGAAAAATTTCTGGGCGATATTTTTGACATTTCTCCGCGTTTATTTGCTGCTTGTGTCATTATTTTATTTTACGATGCGAAAATTTAGTATTGCCTACAAGAGGCAGTTAAACTGTGAAATATTTTTTAAATTTTAACTGCTGCTTCCACGGCTACAATAATCGTTCTGTTTTCTTAGCGAGAGAAGCAAATTTTCGACTAAAACATTATTAAGAAAATAAGAGGTACTAATGAAATAAACACTTTTAGAGATTGTTACAATGACAGTTGATGATTATGCAGTTAGACCTTGCAGTGAATATATTAACGGCGCCGTTTGAAACGTGCGAACCTTTTTTAGAAGCCCTGCTACGCTCATGAAAACACGCTTCTACTGAGTGATACGGTTATAAACAATAAAAAAAATAACCGAATTAAATATTTAGTTTGTATTTCAGATAACCTGTAAATGTTTGAACTAACATCTAGCCTAATGATCTAAAAGCCGAAATTAATTGTGCCAAGTATTTAACATCTCATTATTTACCTAATTTTAAGTTACTTGTTGCCCATAACAGACAGGTGGAGTGTCAAATTATTTACACTCAATCTGTTTGTTGCAGGGCTAAAATAAATAGTTCTGTTTCTTATCACATGGTCAGTCAATTAAATGACTGGATCATTGAAGAACAGAAGAGGTAGAGGTGTAAGGGCACTAATCAGAGTTATTTTCTTTGAAAGTAATGAATTTCATTGTTCAGCCAGACCCTATGGTGAATGAAGTGAAGGTGTCATTTACAGAGCGGAAAATATGTGCTTTTCAGAGGACCCGGCCTGCTGATAAGCATACTTGTCCACTCAGTGTGGAAGACAATTGTAAACAACCTCACTCCTCGTTTTACTTAGTAAAACCTTTGGAGGTTCAAACCCGCCTTTTGGCTGTTGACTTAAACAACAACAACATATTACTTGATAGATTGGATTTGAAAGAAAGGAATGTTATGAAAGAATATAAATATTTAATGTTATTAATCGTACAAAAAATATAATTTGATAATAGTTTATTAAATTTAATGTTCAAACCAACATCTTCCTTAAATAACATAGGCGTAGTCTATCAATACGTACGGTCTTATTTCAGAGAGTTATTATAATTTTTGTGTTTGAATTTTAACTAAAGCAATAATAAACAGAGAGCCATGCACAACTAATTTTCTAATGTTTTTTAAGGAGGAATGAATTGTTAATGGGAATTTTACACTGGTGGCGCAGAACGTGTACATTTTAATTATATATTTTGAGTTAATTATCGGATCCTAAATCAACAAAGAAATAATCATTATAAAGCGTTAGTTAACGAATGTTTTTTTATTCAGCACCATTTGTGTCTATAACATATCTGAAAACATATAATTGAAATCTAATAGAACTGATCTACACTTGAAAATATAATTATTTAGGTCTTGCTAGTGAGGCGGCCTACGATGACGGTGACGTCCGTGTGAAGTCAATAAAAGATATAATATTGGACCAATCAGAAACTAGTATTCTCAACCTATGAAAAATCTTCAAACCTAACCAATCAGATGTCTTCTTAGGCGTCATTTTGATTGGTTAATATTGTCCAATCAGAGGGCTCATTATAGCCATCCGATATCAACCAATGAAAACGTCTCAATCAGTATTACGTCATTTGTCAGTACCGAGCTACCTGATTGGTCCGTTACTGTTCCTGCGCGTGACGTCGACTTACATTTTTACATAAATCCGCCCATTGTCACCGCCCAGTTAACGATACGGCCGAATGTTAAACAATTAACGTCTACTGAAATGCAATACTTTCTAGAATTAAAACGCGTAACAAAAACATTTTTAAACTTGTTAAGGTTCCTCCGAGTACGGAATGATTATGGTTTATTGTATGAAACAGCAGTATATTTATACTGCTTTTCACAATATAAAATAAAAAAAGTCATAAAAAGGAAGGACAACAATAGCTTGCCTTGTCACATATACGCTTGCTTAAATTTAAGACATTATTTTGTCGGCTACCATGCAAACACTACTATACTAACGTAACACATTGTGATTTTTTCATTATATATTGAAGTTTATTCTAATAAGGACGTCTCTGAAGTTTTTTTGTCAACTAATCGTCAGTAGATTCGCCGGAATTACCAAACTGAAATTTAGAATATACTTAAACAATACCTAGTAAGAGCAAACAAGAACCTGTGCCCTTTTAATGACAATCAGTCTTACTAAAAACGGGTAACGATATGAAAAATTTCTGGGCGATATTTTTGACATTTCTCCGCGTTTATTCGCTGCTTGTGTCATTATTTTATTTTACGATGCGAAAATTTAGTATTGCCTACAAGAGGCAGTTAAACTGTGAAATATTTTTTAAATTTTAACTGCTACTTCCACGGCTACAATAATCGTTCTGTTTTCATAGCGAGAGAAGCAAATTTTCGACTAAAACATTATTAAGAAAATAAGATGTACTAATAAAATAAACACTTTTAGAGATTGTTACAATGACAGTTGATGATTATGCAGTTAGACCTTGCAGTGAATATATTAACGGCGCCGTTTGAAACGTGCGAACTGAAACCTTTTTTAGAAGCCCTGCTTTGCTCATCAAATGACTTTTCTACTGAACACACGGTTAGAAAACAAAAAAAGTAACCCAATTAACTTTTCAGTTTATTTCAGATAACTTGTAAATGTTTGAACTAACTTCTACCCTAATCATCTAAAAACTCAAATTAATTGTGCCGAGTATTTAACATCTCATTATTTACATAATTTTAAGTAACTTGAAAAATCAGATTTGTAAGAAAGGATGTTATCAACGTCGTTATGAAAGAACGTGCAAATTTAATCTGACTAATCGTACAAAAGGGAGTTGCGCGCGGACTGCGAGACGATTAACATCGAATGAACAACGGTCGTGATTACTGTATCGATTGAGTGGTTTTTTTTTTATATTATTTTATTTATTTGGAACTGTACAATAACAATACAACGACCAAATTTTAGCACAGAGTAATATAAATCACAGTGATTGTAGGATAAAATTACATGTCAATTGACATTCATTTTGGGTTCAAAAAATAAAAAACATACAAATAGTAACAAACATAGCAAATAGACATAACAAATTAACAAATATTAAAACTAAGAAATTTGATGATAAATGATGGGGATAACAGTAGCACAGAGTGGTGAAATGGTGGAAAGTAGTGGAATGGTGTCATCTCAGCAGGTCTCTGCTCCATCTTCTTTTTAGTCATCTGGCGAGCCGAGGATTGATCAGAATTCCCCTTACAAGCGGGTTACGGTGGCCGTTCAATTTTGAATGAAACCTCGGGTACAACCTTTTCACTGTTTCGGTAACGTAAGGTATTTGTAGGTCAGTATGAAGTGTTGAATTTGACACGTAGTACGGAGCATTGGTGATCATGCGAAGCAGTTTGGACTGACATACTTGTACTTTCTTTAATGTTGTCGAGCTGGCACTTCCGTATATCTGAACGCCATAGGTCCACAATGGCATCAGAAGACTTTTATAAATTTTGACCTTTGTTTTTAAAGAAACATGTGATTTTCGATTAAGTAGCCGATATAGTTGTTTGACTCGTGAATTTAAAAGTAATCGTTTTATCTTTATATGGGTGTTCCACGTTAACCTTTTATCAAAATTTAATCCTAGATATCGTACTTCTTTGTGTAAATTGAGTGGTTTACTTTATGATTAAGTGGAACTTCATGATTTAGTGGCTTACTTTATGATATACTTTATATATATATGTATATATATATATATATATACTTTAACTATATACTTTATGATTTAGTGGCTTACTTTATGATTGAGTGGTTTAATTAAAAGTTATGTCAATTGTAAAATAGTATGTAATATAAGTGATCGTTCTTAAAATATACGTCAAGAATCTTGTAAACTATATGGAGGTTTGGGTGAGATATTTGTTAAAAACTAAGGTAAAATAATTTAAAATACTAGTTAATGCCAGCTTTATATTGTCATACAATAGTATTAATAGAGTTTGGAAGGAGACTCAAGGTAAAGGTCACAAATTGACCGGCCGGCTGTCGTTGCTTATCAGTCGTTTAGAAATAGAGGATATAAAATATCTACGACAATTTATCTTACCGCAACAACATAATATCATTATAAACTAAATAATAATTAAAACTGGGTTTACTCGATCTACTCAATAAGCAATATTAGTCGAACATCAATAAACTGGATATATATGGGGTGATTCAAAAAGAGCGCCGGTTTTGATATATCAAATTAAGAGATTTATTTTATTGAAAAATTGAAAATAAATACATCAACAAGTTCATCTTACCTTCCGATTTCATGTATGAAAAATGATGTCATGCATGTGTCCTCCTCTACTGCGCTGGCACGCATCAACTCTGTCCATGAAATTGGATACTACTGCACGACAAGTTTCGACTTCCATTTGCCCGATAACCCGTCGAATTTCCTCCTTCAAGTCATTGATGTTTTTGGGTTTATTGGCATACACCAATGACTTCAGATGATCCCAAAGATGAAAGCCACAAGGCGTCAAGTCACACGACCTTGGTGGCTATTGATGGTCGGAATTACGGGAAATGATGCGATCCTGGAACCGTTCACGGAGCAACAACATTGTTTCTCGTGCAGCGTGACATTGCAGCGTGACGCGAGGGTTTTCTAAACCCCACATACGGCAGTTCTGTTTATTAACAAAACCGTTTAAGTGGAAGTGCGCCTCATCACTGAAAATGATTTTGTTTGCGAAGGTGTCATCATCCTGCCGTTTTCTTAATAGCCAGTCAACAAACTGTCGTCTCTTCTGGTGGTCTGCCACTTTCAAATGTTTCGTCAACTGAATTTTATACGGGTGATATTGGAGATCGTACCGAAGAATTCTCCGTACAGAACAAGCTTTAAGCTTTAACAAGCTTGAACAAGCTTTAAGCAATAGTGATATTGACATATTAGGATTATCGGAAATAAGAAGACAAGGTGAAAAAATAATTGAGAGGAAAAGCAAATTTATATTTTTCTATTTCGGAGAAGTATCCGGTAAAAATGGAACGGGTTTTTTAGTTCACCATAATAAATTTAGAAATGATATTTTAGAATTCAAACCTATATCAGATAGAATCTCTACCCTCAGTATTAGACGAAACCAAGTGATACTACGGTTTATTCAAGTGTATGCACCGACCAGCTCTTCTACTGAAGAAGAAATCGAACAATTCTATAACTTATTAATAGAGGAATTAGAAGAGAAGAAAACAAATTACAGGGAAGAAACAATAATAATGGGAGATTTAAATGCCCAAATAGGTCTCAGGAAGGTAGGAGAACAAGATACGATTGGTGCTTTAGGCTACGGCAAAAGAAATACAAGAGGTTGGAGATTGACAAGATTTTGCCAAGAATTTAACCTAAAAATTCTGAACAGTTTCTTTAAAAAAAGAGCAGGCCGTAAATGGACATGGTTGTCGCCAAATGGTAAGCATAAAAATGAGATAGATTTTATACTATCAAAAAACAAGAATATGTTCCATGATGTAAGTGTAGTTAAAAATTTCCAATTCCATTCAGACCATAGGCTAATACGAGGCAAAATACTAACCACAGATAGATCTAGGAGACATTTTTTTAAAGATAATAATCAACATCAGCATATTAACTTAGAAAACTTTCAGAGGAATATTAAGAATGCAGTGGTTCAAAGGATACCAAGAAATTGTGATATGCAATAAAATTACAACTGGTTAGAAAACACTATAATTAACACAAGTAAAGAATCAAAAAGAAAGGTGAATAGAGGAATTAGACGAAATAATAAACTGAGTGACCTTACACTAGAACTAATCAGGAAAAGATCGATATTATGGAGAAAGGACAATAAAACTATTGAAGATAAATTAGAATTAAATATTATATGTAAAGCTTGTAAATACAATATTAGAAAAGACATTAATGCTTACAATAACGAATTGGTGAAAAGTCTAATGCAACCGGACCTATCTGTAAAGAAAACCAGGAAATCTTTATCTCAAGGTAGATTATGGTTGTCAGGTTTGAGGGATGAAAACGGAATTGTAAAAAGAAGCAGAGAAGATATCCTGGCTGTGGCATCTAAGTTTTTAAAAAAAAAAAAAAAAAAAATCATCAGAAATCCAAGACGAACATAGGACATTTCTTAACATATTGGAGGAAGAAGTCAGTTCGGTTCTAAAGAAACTCAAGAGTGGAAAATCACCAGGAAATGACAAGATAATAAATGAATACTTAAGAGTGGCAGAGTGCTTTATTTCAAAGAATTTAACACACATATTTAACCAAATAATGATGCAGGGCAAGGTTCCAGGCCAATGGCTTAAATCGGACATCATTCTGCTTCCTAAAAAGGGAGAGGTAACGGATATTAAAAATTACCGTCCTATTACTCTTTCTTCATCATTGAGTAAAGTTTTCGCTAAGATTATACAACGACGTATGAAACCGATTGTGGAGTACAACCAACACATTGAACAAGCGGGTTTTCGCCCTGGGTTTTCAACTGTGGATCATTTGCAGGTAGTGAACCAGCTGATCGAAAAATGCAGAGAATATAACATAGAAATTTATATAGCTTTGGTGGACTTTGCGAAGGCTTTTGATTCTGTGAAACTGGTATCTGTTTTTAAGGGATTACAAGAGCTAGGGATAGATGAAAGAATATTAAGAGTATTATGGCATTGGTACAAAAATGGCGAAGCTCTAGTGGTCCTAGAGAATCCGGGCGATTTTTTTCCAGTTGGACGAGGTGTCAAACAGGGCGATCCTCTGTCACCCGATCTTTTCAATGTAACATTGGATTCAGTTTTCAAAAATTCGGATTGGGATGAAAAGGGTATAAGAGTGAATGGAAGAAACATAAGTAATGTAAGATTTGCAGATGATATTACATTATTTGCGAAATCACCAACGGAATTAAGCGGTATGCTAGAAGAACTACAGCAGGCTAGCCTATTAGCGGGACTTGAGATAAATAATGATAAAACTATTCTTCTCACTAATAGTAAGCGAGAGGATATTGTCCTAAATGGTAAAAAATTAATATGGGTAAATGAGGCGATTTATCTGGGACAGACAATTTCTTTTAGGAATGGATGCAGTAAGGAAGTAAACCGAAGAATGACTTTGGCTTGGAGAAAATACTGGTCAATGAAGTTTATATTTAAAAGCAAAATGTCTCAAAGATTAAAGACCTTAGCTTTTAATTGTTGTGTGCTTCCTTGCATGACCTACGGCGCACAGACATGGACTTCGTCAAAGAAGGACGTATACAGACTGAGAGTCACTCAAAGAGCCATGGAACGGAGCATGTTAGGGGTTTCCTTCCGAGACAAGATCAAAAACACAGAACTAAGGAGGAGAACACAACTTCAACATGTTGTCGAAGTGGCAAAGCGACTGAAATGGAATTGGGCTGAAAATGTGTTACGGCTAAATGACGACAGATGGACAAAACGAGTTACAGAATGGCAACCGATTGAAAATATCAGGCGTAGAGGTAAACAGTGTTTGAGGTGGGACGACGAATTGGTCAAAAAACATGCCGGTGCACATTGGCAAATTACAGCAAGAGACAAATCCCGTTGGAAAACATTGGGAGAGGCCTTTGCCCAAAAATAGGCCTAGTTTCCTAAATACTTATATATATATATATATATATATATATATAAAAAAAAAGAAATTATGATTTTATTTGAACATTAAAGTTTAAAAATTTATAAATTTATTTGTTTTTTTTAATATAATTAATTATTACATAGTTATTGTCTTATGTGTAATGTATCTACTCAATGTAAAGTACGTAATTTTAAAGGAGACTAATAAAGAAAAGCTATTATTATTATTATTATTAATCGCACAAAAAATATAATCTGATAATAGTTTATTAAATTTAATGTTCAAACCAACATCTACCTCAAATAACATAGGCGTAGTACATCAATACGCACGGTTTTATTTCTAAGAATTATTGAAATTTTTGTGCTTGAAATTTTACTATAGTACTAATAAACAGAGAGCACTGCACAACTAATTTTCTAACGTTATTTCAACTAGGAATTAATTGCTGATTAGAGTTTTACACTATTGGCGCAGAACGTGTATATTTTTATTATACGTTTTGAGTTAACTATCAGTTCCTAAATCAACAAAGAAATAATCATTAGAGAGCGTTACTTAACGAAATTTTATTTCTTTCGCACTATTTGTGTCTTTAACATATCCGAAAATATACAACTAAAATGTAATAGATTTGATGTACAGTAGAAAAAAATTATTATTTAAGTCTTGCGAGTAAGGCGGCCTACAATGACGACAACGCGCGTGTGACGTCAAAGGCAGGTATAATATAGGACCATTCAGAGTGTAGTATTCTCAACCACTGAAAAATCTCCAAAACTAACCAATCAGATGTCTTCTTAGGCGTGATTTTGGTTAGTTATTATTGTCCAATCAGAGAGCTCCTTATAGTTCACTACGTCATCCGATATGAACCAATGAAGTCGTCTCATTCAGTCATTTGTCAGTGTCGAGCTTCCTGATTGATCCGGTACTGTTCCTGCGCGTGACGTCGCCTTACATTTTTACATAAGATTCGCCCATTGCCACCGCCCAGTTAATGATACGGCCGAATAATAGAGAATAACGTCTACTGAAATGCAATACGTTCCAGAATTAAAACACCTACCAAAAACATGTTAAATTTTGTTAGGGTTCTTCTTTTTTTTAGGGTTCTTCTTTTGATTGGTTAATATTGTCCAATCAGAGGGCTCATAATAGGTCACTACGTCACCCGATATCAACCAATGAAAACGTCTCAATCAGTATTACGTCCATTGTTAGTATCGAGCTTTCTGATTGGTCCGGTACTGTTCCTGCGCGAGACGTCGACTTACATTTTTACATAAATCCGCCCGTTGTCACCGCCCAGTTAACGATACGGCCGAATATTAAACAATTAACGTCTACTGAAATGCTATACTTTCCAGAATTAAAACGCGTAACAAAAACATTTTTAAACTTGTTAAGGTTCTTCCGAGTATGGAATGATTATGATTTATGGTATGAAACAGCAGTACAATTTATACTGCTTTTCAAAATATGAAATAAAAAAAGTCATAAAAAGGAAGGACAACAATAGCTTGCGTTGTCACATATAAGCTTGCTTAAATTTAAGACATTATTTTGTCGGCTACCATGCAAACACTACTCTACTAACGTAACACATTGTGATTTTTTCATTGTATATTAAAGTTTATTCTAATAAGGACGTCTCTGAAGTTTTTTTTGTCAACTAATCGTCAGTAGAATCGCCGGAATTACCAAACTGAAATTTAGAATATACTTTAACAATACCTAGTAAGAGCAAAATAGAACCTGTGCCCTTTTAACGACAATCAGTCACACTAAAAATGGTTAACGATATGAAAAATATCTTGGCAATATTTTTGACATTTCTCCGCCGTTATTCGCTGCTTGTGTCATTATTTTATTTTGCGATGCGAAAATTTAGTATTGCCTACAAGAGGCAGTTAAACTGTGAAATATTTCTTAAATTTTAACTGCTACTTCCACGGCTACAATAATCTTTCTGTTTTCTTAGCGAGAGAAGCAAATTTTCGACTAAAACATATTAAGAAAATAAGAGGGACTAATGAAATAAACACTTTTAGAGTTTCTTACAATGACAGTTGATGATTATGCAGTTAGACCTTGCAGTGAATATATTAAAGGCGCCATTTGAAACGTGCGAACTGAAAATATTTTTAGAAGGCCTGCTACGCTCATGAAAACACGCTTCTACTGAGTGAAGCGATTTAAACAATAATAACCAAGCGAGCGGTTGAGTGAGCGGTTGAGTGAGCGGTTATAAACAATAAAAAAAGTAACCGAATTAAATATTTATTTTTTATTTTAGATAACCTGTAAATGTTTGAACGAACATCTAGCCTAATGATCTAAAAAATTAAATTATTTGTGCCAAGTATTTAACATCTCATTATTTACCTATATTTAAGTTATTTAATAGATTGGATTTGAAAGAAAGGATGTTATCAATGTTATGAAGAAATGTAAAAATTGAATCTTATTAATCGTACAAAAAATATAATTTGATAATAGTTTACACAATTTAATGTTCAAACCAACATCTTCCTTATAAAACATAGGCGTAGTCTGTCAATACGTACGGTCTTATTTCAGAGAGTTATTATAATTTTTGTGTTTGACTATTAACTAAAGTAATAATAAACAGAGAGCCATGCACAACTAAATTTCTAATATTTTTTTAAGGAGACATGAATTGTTAATTGGAATTTCACACTGTTGGCGCAGAACGTGTATATTTTAATTATATATTTTGAGTTAATTATCGGATCCTAAATAAACAAAGAAATAATCATTATAAAGCGTTAGTTAACGAATGATTTTAATTCTGCACCATTTGTGTCTATAACATATCTGAAAATATATAATTAAAATCTAATAGAACTGATCTACAGTAGAAAATATAATTATTTAGGTCTTGCGAGTGAGGCGGCCTACAATGGCGGTGTAGTCCGTGTGACGTCAATAAAATATATAATATTGGACCAATTTGAAACTAGTATTCTCAACCAATGAAAAATCTTCATACCTATCCAATCAGATGTCTTCTGAGGCGTCATTTTGATTGGTTAATATTGTCCAATCAGAGGGCTCATAATAGTTCACTACGTCATCCGATATCAACCAATGAAAAAGTCTCAATCAGAATTACGTCATTTGTCAGTATTGAGCGTTCTGATTGGTCCGGTATTGTTCCTGCTCGTGACGTCGACTTACATTTTTACATAAATCCGCCCATTGTTTCCGCCCAGTTAACGATACGGCCGAATATTAAACAATTAACGTCTACTGAAATGCTATACTTTCGAGAATTAAATGGCGTAACAAAAACATTTTTAAATTTGTTAAGGTTCTTCCGAGTACGGAATGATTATGGTTTATTGTATGAAACAGCAGTAAATTTATACTGCTTTTCACAATATGAAATAAAAAAAGTCATAAAAAGGAAGGACAACAATAGCTTGCGTTGTCACATCTAAGCTTGCTTAAATTTAAGACATTATTTTGTCGGCTACCTTGCAAACACTACTATACTAACGTAACACATTGTGTTATTTTATAGTATATTAAAGTTTATTCTAATAAGGACGTCTCTGAAGTTTTTTTTGTCAACTAATCGTCAGTAGAATCGCCGGAATTACCAAACTAAAATTTAGAATATACTTAAACAATACCTAGTAAGAGCAAAATAGAACCTGTGCCCTTTTAACGACAATCAGTCACACTAAAAACGGTTAACGATATGAAAACTTTCTAGGCAATATTTCTTACATTTCTCCGCGTTTATTCGCAGATATTTTCATTATTTTATTTTATGATGCGAAAATTAGTATTGCCTATTAGAAACATTAAACTGTTAAATATTTTTTAAATTTCACCTGCTACTTCCACGGCTACAATAATCGTTCTGTTTTCTTAGCGATTGAAGCAAATTTTTGACTAAAACATATTAAGAAAATAAATAGTACTAATGAAATAAACACTTTTAGAGATTCTTACAATGACAGTTAATGATTATGCCGTTAGACCTTGCTGTGAATATATTAAAGGCGCCGTTTGAAACGTGAGAACTGAAAATATTTTTAGAAGGCCTGCTACGATCATGAAAACACGCTTCTACTGAGTGATACGGTTATAAACAATAACAAAATATCCCAATTAAATATTTCGTTTTTATTTCAGAAAACCTGTAAATGTTTGAACTAACATCTACCCTAATGATCTTAAAACCCAAATTCATTTTGCCAAGTATTTAACATCTTATTATTAACCTAATTTAAAGTTACTTGATAGATTGGATTTAAAAGAAAGGATGTTATCAATGTTATGAAGGAATGTAAAAATTAAATCTTATTAATCGTACAAAAAAATAATTTGATAATAGTTTATTCAATTTAATATTCAAACCAACATCATCTTTATATAACAGAGGCGTAGCCTATCAATACGTACGGTCTTATTTCAGAGAGTTATTATAATTTTTGTGTTTGAATTTTAACTAAAGCAATAATTGCTGATTGGAGTTTTACACTGTTGGCGCAGAACGTGTATATTTTAATTGTATATTTTGAGTTAAATATCGGATCCTAAATCAACAAAGAAATAATCATTATAAAGCGTTAGTTAACGAATGTTTTTTTCTTCTGCACCATTTGTGTCTATAACATATCTGAAAATATATAATTGAAATCTAATAGAACTGATCTACACTTCTTGAAAATATAATTATCTAGGTCTTGCGAGTGAGGCGGCCTACGATGACGGTGACGTCCGTGTGACGTCAATAAAAGATATAATGTTGGACTAATCAGAAACTAGTATTCTCAACCAATGAAAAAACCTTCAAACCTAACCAATCAGATGTCTTCTTAGGCGTCATTTTGATTAGTTAATATTGTCCAATCAGAGAGCTCATTATAGTTCACTACGTCATTCGATATCAACCAATAAAGTCGTCTCATTGAGTATTACGTCATTTGTCAGTATCGAGCTTCCTGATTGGTCCGGTTGTTGCTGCGCGTGACGTCGACTTGCATTTTTACATAAATCCGTCCATTGTCACCGCCCAGTAAACAATAAGGCCGAATATTAAACAAAAATGTCTACTGAAATGCTATATTTTCCAGAATTAAAATGCCTACCAAAAACATTTTTAATCTTGTTAAGGTTGTTCCGAGTACGGAATGATTATGGTTTATTGTATGAAACAGCAGTATATTTATACTGCTTTTTACAGTATGAAATTAAAAAAGTCATAAAAACTATGCACAAGAATACATTTCGTTGTCACATATAAGCTTGCTTAAATTTAAGACATTATTTTGTCGGCTACCATGCAAACACTACTATACGAACGTAACACACTGTGATTGTTTCATTGTATATTAAAGTTTATTCTAATAAGGACGTCTCTGAAGTTTTTTTGTCAACTAATCGTCAGTAGCATCGCCGGCATTACCAAACTGAAATTTAGAATATACTTAAACAATACCTAGTAAGAGTAAAATACAAATTCTGCCCTTTTAACGACAATCAGTCACACTAAAAACGGTTAACGATATGAAAAATAACTAGGCAATATTTTTGAAATTTCTCCGCGTTTTTTCGCTGCTTGTGTCATTATTTTTTTTTGCGATGCGAAAATTTAGTATTGCCTACAAGAGGCAGTTAAACTGTGAAATATTTTTTAAATTTCAACTGCTACTTCCACGGCTAAAATAATAGTTCTGTTTTTACACGAATGAAGCAATTTTCGACTAAAACATTATAACAACATAAGAAGTACTGGTGAAATAAACACGTTTAGACCTTGTTCATATGACAGTAGATTATTATACAGTTAGACCTTGCATTGTGAATATATTAAAGGCGCATTTGCAAGGTGCGAACTGAAAATTGTTTAGAAGGCGTGCTTTGCTCATCAAATGACTTTTCTACTGAAACATACGGTTACAAACCAAATAACGTAACCCAATTAACTTTTCAGTTTATTTCAGATAACTTGTAAATGTTTAAAATAACTTCTACCCTAAAGATCTAAAAACTCAAATTAATTGTGCCGAGTATTTAACATCTCATTATTTAAATAATTTTAAGTAACTCGAAAAATCAGATTTGTAAGATAGGATGTTATCAAAGTCGTTATGAAAGAACGTACAAATTTAATCATACTAATCGTACAAAAAAAATAATCTGATAATAGTTTATTAAATTTAATGTTCAAACCAACATCTTCCTTGAATAACATAGGCGTAGTACATCAATACGCACGGTTTTATTTCTAAGAATTATTATAATTTTTGTGCTTGAATTTTGACTATAGCAATAATAAACAGAGAGCAATGCACAAATAATTTTCTAACGTTTTTCAGGGAGGAATGAATTACTGATTGCAGTTTTACACTATTTGCGCAGAACGTGCATATTTTTATTATACGTTTTGAATTAACTATCAGTTCCTAAATCAACAAAGAAATAATCATTAGAGGGCGTTATTAAACGAATTTTTGTTTCTTTCGCTCTATTTGTGACTTTAACATATCCGAAAATGTACTACAAAAATATAATAGAACTGATGTACAGTAGAAAAAAACAAATATTTAGGTCTTGCGAGTAAGGCGGTCTACAATGACGACAACGCGCGTGTGACGTCAAAGGCAGATATAATATAGGACCAATCAGAGTGTAGTATTCACAACCAATGATAAATCTCCAAACCTAACCAATCAGATGTCTTCTTAGGGGTCATTTTGGTTAGTTATTATTGTCCAATCAGAGAGCTCCTTATAGTTCACTACGTCATTCGATATGAACCAATGAAATCGTCTCATTCAGTATTACGTCATTTGTCAGTGTCGGGCTTCCAGATTGAACCGGTACTAATCCTGCGCGGACGTCGCCTTACATTTTTACATAAGATCCGCCCATTGCCACCGCCCAGTTAATGATACGGCCGAATAATAGAAAATAACGTCTACTGAAATGCAATACGTTCCAGAATTAAAACACCTACGAAAAACCTGTTTAATTTTGTTAGGGTTCTTCCGAGTACGCAATGAATATGGTATTATTGTATGTAACAGCAGTATATTCACACCTGCTTTTCACACTAAGAAATAAAAAAGAAATAAAAAAGAAAGCAAAAGAATAGATTGCGTTGTCACATACAGGCTTGTTCAAATTTAAGACATTTATCGGCTACCATGCAGACACTGCGATACGAACGTAACAAAATGTGATTTTTTCACTGTATATTAAAGTTCAAAAAATATATAAGGTATATTAAAGTTTGTAAATTCTAACAAGAACGGTACTGAAGTTTTTTGTCAAAAATCGTAAGTAAAATCGCCGGCATTACAAAAACGAAATTTAAAATATTCTAGATCAATACCAAGTAAGAGAAAAATACAAATTGTGCCCTTTTGACGACAATGAGTCACACTAAACACGGTTAACAATATAAAAAATTTCTGGGCGATATTTTTGACATTTCTCCGCGTTTATTCGCTGTTTGTGTCATTATTTAATTTTGTGATGCGAAAATTTAGTATTGCCTACAAGAGGCAGTTAAACTGTTAAATATTTTTTTAATTTTAACTGCTACTTCCACGGCTACAATATTCGTTCAGTTTTCTTAGCGAGAGAACCAAATTTTCGAATAAAACATATTAAGAAAATAAGAGGTACTAATGAAATAAATACTTTTAGAGCTTCTTACAATGACAGTTGATGATTATGCAGTTAGACCTTGCAGTGAATATATTAAAGGCACCGTTTGAGACGTGCGAACTGAAAAATGTTTTAGAAGGCCTGCTACGGTCATGAAAACACGCTTCTACTGAGTGATACGGTTATAAGAAATAAAAAAATTACCCAATTAAATATTTAGTTTTTATTTCAGATAACCTGTAAATGTTTGAACTAACATCTAGCCTAATGATCTAAAAACCGAAATTAATTGTGCCAGGTATTTAACATCTCATTATTTACCTAATTTTAAGTTACTTGATAGATTGGATTTGAAAGAGAGGATGTTATCAATGATATGAGAGAATTTAAAAATTTAATCTTATTAATCGTACAAAAAATATAATTTGATAATAGTTTATTAAATTTAATGTTCAAACCAACATCTTCCTTAAATAACATAGGCGTAGTCTTATCAATACGTACGGTCTTATTTCAGAGAGTTATTATAATTTTTGTGTTTCAATTTTAACTAAAGCAATAATAAACAGAGAGCCATGCACAACAAATTTCTAATGGTTTTTAAAGAGACATGAATTGTTAATTGGAATTTTACTCTGTTGGCGCAGAACGTGTATATTTTAATTATATATTTTGAGTTAATTATCGGATCCTAAATCAACAAAGAAATAATCATTGTAAAGCGTTAGTTAACGAATGTTTTTTTATTCTGCACCATTCGTGTCTATAACATATCTGAAAATATATAATTGAAATCTAATAGAACTGATCTACAGTTGAAAATATAATTATTTAGGTCTTGCTAGTGAGGCGGCCTACAATGACGGTGTAGTCCGTGTGACGTCAATATAAGATACAATATTGGACCAATCAGAAACTTGTATTTTCAACCAATGAAAAATTTTCATGTCTAACCAATCAGATGTCTTCTGAGGCGACATTTTGATTGGTTAATATTGTCCAATCAGAGGGCTCATAATAGTTCACTACGTCATCCGATATCAACCAATGAAAACGTCTCAATCAGTATTACGTCATTTGTCAGTATCGAGCTTTCTGATTGGTCCGGTACTGTTCCTGCGCGTGACGTCGACTTACATTTTTACATAAATCCGCCCATTGTCACCGCCCAGTTAACGATACGGCCGAATATTAAACAATTAACGTCTACTGAAATGCAATACTTTCTAGAATTAAAACGCGTAACAAAAACATTTTTAAACTTGTTAAGGTTCCTCCGAGTACGGAATGATTATGGTTTATTGTATGAAACAGCAGTATATTTATACTGCTTTTCACAATATAAAATAAAAAAAGTCATAAAAAGGAAGGACAACAATAGCTTGCGTTGTCACATATACGCTTGCTTAAATTTAAGACATTATTTTGTCGGCTACCATGCAAACACAACTATACTAACGTAACACATTGTGATTTTTTCATTATATATTGAAGTTTATTCTAATAAGGACGTCTCTGAAGTTTTTTTGTCAACTAATCGTCAGTAGATTCGCCAGAATTACCAAACTGAAATTTAGAATATACTTAAACAATACCTAGTAAGAGCAAACAAGAACCTGTGCCCTTTTAATGACAATCAGTCTTACTAAAAACGGGTAACGATATGAAAAATTTCTGGGCGATATTTTTGACATTTCTCCGCGTTTATTCGCTGCTTGTGTCATTATTTTATTTTGCGATGCGAAAATTTAGTATTGCCTACAAGAAGCAGTTAAACTGTGAAATATTTTTTAAATTTTAACTGCTACTTCCACGGCTACAATAATCGTTCTGTTTTCTTAGCGAGAGAAGCAAATTTTCGACTAAAACATTATTAAGAAAATAAGAGGTACTAATGAAATAAACACTTTTAGAGATTGTTACAATGACAGTTGATGATTATGCAGTTAGACCTTGCAGTGAATATATTAACGGCGCCGTTTGAAACGTGCGAACTGAAACCTTTTTTAGAAGCCCTGCTACGCTCATGAAAACACGCTTCTACTGAGTGATACGGTTATAAACAATAAAAAAAATAACGGAATTAAATATTTAGTTTGTATTTCAGATAACCTGTAAATGTTTGAACTAAAATCTAGCCTAATGATCTAATAACCGAAATTAATTGTGCCAAGTATTTAACATCTCATTATTTACCTAATTTTAAGTTACTTGTTGCCCATAACAGACAGGTGGAGTGTCAAATTATTTACACTCAATCTGTTTGTTGCAGGGCTAAAATAAATAGTTCTGTTTCTTATCACATGGTCAGTCAATTAAATGACTGGATCATTGAAGAACAGAAGAGGTAGAGGTGTAAGGGCACTAATCAGATTTATTTTCTCTGAAAGTAATGAATTTCATTGTACAGCCAGACCCTATGGTGAATGAAGTGAAGGTGTCATTTACAGAGTGGAAAATATGTGCTTTTCAGAGGGCCCGGCCTGCTGATAAGCATACTTTTCCACTCAGTGTGGAAGACAATTGTAAACAACCTCACTCCTCGTTTTACTTAGTAAAACCTTTGGAGGTTCAAACCCGCCTTTTGGCTGTTGACTTAAACAACAACAACATATTACTTGATAGATTGGATTTGAAAGAAAGGATGTTATCAATGTTATGAAAGAATATAAATATTTAATCTTATTAATCGTACAAAAAATATAATTTGATAATAGTTTATTAAATTTAATGTTCAAACCAACATCTTCCTTAAATAACATAGGCGTAGTCTATCAATACGTACGGTCTTATTTCAGAGAGTTATTATAATTTTTGTGTTTGAATTTTAACTAAAGCAATAATAAACAGAGAGCCATGCACAACTAATTTTCTAATGCTTTTTAAGGAGGAATGAATTGTTAATGGGAATTTTACACTGGTGGCGCAGAACGTGTACATTTTAATTATATATTTTGAGTTAATTATCGGATCCTAAATCAACAAAGAAATAATCATTATAAAGCGTTAGTTAACGAATGTTTTTTTATTCAGCACCATTTGTGTCTATAACATATCTGAAAACATATAATTGAAATCTAATAGTACTGATCTACACTTGAAAATATAATTATTTAGGTCTTGCTAGTGAGGCGGCCTACGATGGCGGTAACTTCCGTGTGACGTCAATAAAAGATATAATATTGGACCAATCAGAAACTAGTATTCTTAACCAATGAAAATCTTCAAACCCAACCAATCAGATGTCTTCTTAGGCGTCATTTTGATTGGTTAATATTGTCCAATCAGAGGGCTCATTATAGCCATCCGATATCAACCAATGAAAACGTCTCAATCAGTATTACGTCATTTGTCAGTATCGAGCTTTCTGATTGGTCCGGTACTGTTCCTGCGCGTGACGTCGACTTACATTTTTACATAAATCCGCCCATTGTCACCGCCCAGTTAACGATACGGCCGAATATTAAACAATTAACGTCTACTGAAATGCAGTACTTTCTAGAATTAAAACGCGTAACAAAAACATTTTTAAACTTGTTAAGGTTCCTCCGAGTACGGAATGATTATGGTTTATTGTATGAAACAGCAGTATATTTATACTACTTTTCACAATATAAAATAAAAAAAGTCATAAAAAGGAAGGACAACAATAGCTTGCGTTGTCACATATACGCTTGCTTAAATTTAAGACATTATTTTGTCGGCTACCATGCAAACACTACTATACTAACGTAACACATTGTGATTTTTTCATTATATATTGAAGTTTATTCTAATAAGGACGTCTTTGAAGTTTTTTTGTCAACTAATCGTCAGTAGATTCGCCGGAATTACCAAACTGAAATTTAGAATATACTTAAACAATACCTAGTATAAGCAAACAAGAACCTGTGCCCTTTTAATGACAATCAGTCTTACTAAAAACGGGTAACGATATGAAAAATTTCTGGGCGATATTTTTGACATTTCTCCGCGTTTATTCGCTGCTTGTGTCATTATTTTATTTTACGTTGCGAAAATTTAGTATTGCCTACAAAAGGCAGTTAAACTGTGAAATATTTTTTAAATTTTAACTGCTACTTCCACGGCTACAATAATCGTTCTGTTTTCTTACCGAGAGAAGCAAATTTTCAACTAAAACATTATTAAGAAAATAAGAGGTACTAATGAAATAAACACTTTTAGAGATTGTTACAATGACAGTTGATGATTATGCAGTTAGACCTTGCAGTGAATATATTAACGGCGCCGTTTGAAACGTGCGAACTGAAACCTTTTTTAGAAGCCCTGCTACGCTCATGAAAACACGCTTCTACTGAGTGATACGGTTATAAACAATAAACAAAATAACCGAATTAAATATTTAGTTTGTATTTCAGATAACCTGTAAATGTTTGAACTAACATCTAGCCTAATGATCTAAAAACCGAAATTAATTGTGCCAAGTATTTAACATCTCATTATTTACCTAATTTTAAGTTACTTGTTGCCCATAACAGACAGGTGGAGTGACAAATTATTTACACTCAATCTGTTTGTTGCAGGGCTAAAATAAATAGTTCTGTTTCTTATCACATGGTCAGTCAATTAAATGACTGGATCATTGAAGAACAGAAGAGGTAGAGGTGTAAGGGCACTAATCAGAGTTATTTTCTCTGAAAGTAATGAATTTCATTGTACAGCCAGACCCTATGGTGAATGAAGTGAAGGTGTCATTTACAGAGTGGAAAATATGTGCTTTTCAGAGGGCCCGGCCTGCTGATAAGCATACTTTTCCACTCAGTGTGGAAGACAATTGTAAACAACCTCACTCCTCGTTTTACTTAGTAAAACCTTTGGAGGTTCAAACCCGCCTTTTGGCTGTTGCCTTAAACAACAACAACAGATTACTTGATAGATTGGATTTGAAAGAAAGGATGTTATCAATGTTATGAAAGAATATAAATATTTAATGTTATTAATCGTACAAAAAATATAATTTGATAATAGTTTATTAAATTTAATGTTCAAACCAACATCTTCCTTAAATAACATAGGCGTAGTCTATCAATACGTACGGTCTTATTTCAGAGAGTTATTATAATTTTTGTGTTTGAATTTTAACTAAAGCAATAATAAACAGAGAGCCATGCACAACTAATTTTCTAATGCTTTTTAAGGAGGAATGAATTGTTAATGGGAATTTTACACTGGTGGCGCAGAACGTGTACATTTTAATTATATATTTTGAGTTAATTATCGGATCCTAAATCAACAAAGAAATAATCATTATAAAGCGTTAGTTAACGAATGTTTTTTTATTCAGCACCATTTGTGTCTATAACATATCTGAAAACATATAATTGAAATCTAACAGAACTGATCTACACTTGAAAATATAATTATTTAGGTCTTGCTAGTGAGGCGGCCTACGATGACGGTAACTTCCGTGTGACGTCAATAAAAGATATAATATTGGACCAATCAGAAACTAGTATTCTTAACCAATGAAAAATCTTCAAACCCAACCAATCAGATGTCTTCTTAGGCGTCATTTTGATTGGTTAATATTGTCCAATCAGAGTGCTCATTATAGCCATCCGATATCAACCAATGAAAACGTCTCAATCAGTATTACGTCATTTGTCAGTATCGAGCTTTCTGATTGGTCCGGTACTGTTCCTGCGCGTGACGTCAACTTACATTTTTACATAAATCCGCCCATTGTCACCGCCCAGTTAACGATACGGCCGAATATTAAACAATTAACGTCTACTGAAATGCAATACTTTCTAGAATTAAAACGCGTAACAAAAACATTTTTAAACTTGTTAAGGTTCCTCCGAGTACGGAATGATTATGGTTTATTGTATGAAACAGCAGTATATATATACTGCTTTTCACAATATAAAATAAAAAAGTCATAAAAAGGAAGGACAACAATACCTTGCGTTGTCACATATACGCTTGCTTAAATTTAAGACATTATTTTGTCGGCTACCATGCAAACACTACTATACTAACGTAACACATTGTGATTTTTTCATTATATATTGAAGTTTATTCTAATAAGGACGTCTCTGAAGTTTTTTTGTCAACTAATCGTCAGTAGATTCGCCGGAATTACCAAACTGAAATTTAGAATATACTTAAACAATACCTAGTAAGAGCAAACAAGAACCTGTACCCTTTTAATGACAATCAGTCTTACTAAAAACGGGTAACGATATGAAAAATTTCTGGGCGATATTTTTGACATTTCTCCGCATTTATTCGCTGCTTGTGTCATTATTTTATTTTGCGATGCGAAAATTTAGTATTGCCTACAAGAGGCAGTTAAACTGTGAAATATTTTTTAAATTTTAACTGCTACTTCCACGGCTACAATAATCGTTCTGTTTTCTTAGCGAGAGAAGCAAATTTTCGACTAAAACATTATTAAGAAAATAAGAGGTACTAATGAAATAAACACTTTTAGAGATTGTTACAATGACAGTTGATGATTATGCAGTTAGACCTTGCAGTGAATATATTAACGGCGCCGTTTGAAACGTGCGAACTGAAACCTTTTTTAGAAGCCCTGCTACGCTCATGAAAACACGCTTCTACTGAGTGATACGGTTATAAACAATAAAAAAAATAACCGAATTAAATATTTAGTTTGTATTTCAGATAACCTGTAAATGTTTGAACTAACATCTAGCCTAATGATCTAAAAACCGAAATTAATTGTGCCAAGTATTTAACATCTCATTTTTTACCTAATTTTAAGTTACTTGTTGCCCATAACAGACAGGTGGAGTGTCAAATTATTTACACTCAATCTGTTTGTTGCAGGGCTAAAATAAATAGTTCTGTTTCTTATCACATGGTCAGTCAATTAAATGACTGGATCATTGAAGAACAGAAGAGGTAGAGGTGTAAGGGCACTAATCAGAGTTATTTTCTCTGAAAGTAATGAATTTCATTGTACAGCCAGACCCTATGGTGAATGAAGTGAAGGTGTCATTTACAGAGTGGAAAATATGTGCTTTTCAGAGGGCCCGGCCTGCTGATAAGCATACTTTTCCACTCAGTGTGGAAGACAATTGTAAACAACCTCACTCCTCGTTTTACTTAGTAAAACCTTTGGAGGTTCAAACCCGCCTATTGGCTTTTGACCTAAACAACAACAACATATTACTTGAAAGATTGGATTTGAAAGAAAGGATGTTATCAATGTTATGAAAGAATATAAATATTTAATGTTATTAATCGTTCAAAAAATATAATTTGATAATAGTTTATTAAATTTAATGTTCAAACCAACATCTTCCTTAAATAACATAGGCGTAGTCTATCAATACGTACGGTCTTATTTCAGAGAGTTATTATAATTTTTGTGTTTCAATTTTAACTAAAGCAATAATAAACAGAGAGCCATGCACAACTAATTTTCTAATGCTTTTTAAGGAGGAATGAATTGTTAATGGGAATTTTACACTGGTGGCGCAGAACGTGTACATTTTAATTATATATTTTGAGTTAATTATCGGATCCTAAATCAACAAAGAAATAATCATTATAAAGCGTTAGTTAACGAATGTTTTTTTATTCAGCACCATTTGTGTCTATAACATATCTGAAAACATATAATTGAAATCTAACAGAACTGATCTACACTTGAAAATATAATTATTTAGGTCTTGCTAGTGAGGCGGCCTACGATGACGGTAACTTCCGTGTGACGTCAATAAAAGATATAATATTGGACCAATCAGAAACTAGTATTCTTAACCAATGAAAAATCTTCAAACCCAACCAATCAGATGTCTTCTTAGGCGTCATTTTGATTGGTTAATATTGTCCAATCAGAGTGCTCATTATAGCCATCCGATATCAACCAATGAAAACGTCTCAATCAGTATTACGTCATTTGTCAGTATCGAGCTTTCTGATTGGTCCGGTACTGTTCCTGCGCGTGACGTCAACTTACATTTTTACATAAATCCGCCCATTGTCACCGCCCAGTTAACGATACGGCCGAATATTAAACAATTAACGTCTACTGAAATGCAATACTTTCTAGAATTAAAACGCGTAACAAAAACATTTTTAAACTTGTTAAGGTTCCTCCGAGTACGGAATGATTATGGTTTATTGTATGAAACAGCAGTATATATATACTGCTTTTCACAATATAAAATAAAAAAGTCATAAAAAGGAAGGACAACAATACCTTGCGTTGTCACATATACGCTTGCTTAAATTTAAGACATTATTTTGTCGGCTACCATGCAAACACTACTATACTAACGTAACACATTGTGATTTTTTCATTATATATTGAAGTTTATTCTAATAAGGACGTCTCTGAAGTTTTTTTGTCAACTAATCGTCAGTAGATTCGCCGGAATTACCAAACTGAAATTTAGAATATACTTAAACAATACCTAGTAAGAGCAAACAAGAACCTGTACCCTTTTAATGACAATCAGTCTTACTAAAAACGGGTAACGATATGAAAAATTTCTGGGCGATATTTTTGACATTTCTCCGCATTTATTCGCTGCTTGTGTCATTATTTTATTTTGCGATGCGAAAATTTAGTATTGCCTACAAGAGGCAGTTAAACTGTGAAATATTTTTTAAATTTTAACTGCTACTTCCACGGCTACAATAATCGTTCTGTTTTCTTAGCGAGAGAAGCAAATTTTCGACTAAAACATTATTAAGAAAATAAGAGGTACTAATGAAATAAACACTTTTAGAGATTGTTACAATGACAGTTGATGATTATGCAGTTAGACCTTGCAGTGAATATATTAACGGCGCCGTTTGAAACGTGCGAACTGAAACCTTTTTTAGAAGCCCTGCTACGCTCATGAAAACACGCTTCTACTGAGTGATACGGTTATAAACAATAAAAAAAATAACCGAATTAAATATTTAGTTTGTATTTCAGATAACCTGTAAATGTTTGAACTAACATCTAGCCTAATGATCTAAAAACCGAAATTAATTGTGCCAAGTATTTAACATCTCATTATTTACCTAATTTTAAGTTACTTGTTGCCCATAACAGACAGGTGGAGTGTCAAATTATTTACACTCAATCTGTTTGTTGCAGGGCTAAAATAAATAGTTCTGTTTCTTACCACATGGTCAGTCAATTAAATGACTGGATCATTGAAGAACAGAAGAGGTAGAGGTGTAAGGGCACTAATCAGAGTTATTTTCTCTGAAAGTAATGAATTTCATTGTACAGCCAGACCCTATGGTGAATGAAGTGAAGGTGTCATTTACAGAGTGGAAAATATGTGCTTTTCAGAGGGCCCGGCCTGCTGATAAGCATACTTTTCCACTCAGTGTGGAAGACAATTGTAAACAACCTCACTCCTCGTTTTACTTAGTAAAACCTTTGGAGGTTCAAACCCGCCTATTGGCTGTTGACCTAAACAACAACAACATATTACTTGAAAGATTGGATTTGAAAGAAAGGATGTTATCAATGTTATGAAAGAATATAAATATTTAATGTTATTAATCGTACAAAAAATATAATTTGATAATAGTTTATTAAATTTAATGTTCAAACCAACATCTTCCTTAAATAACATAGGCGTAGTCTATCAATACGTACGGTCTTATTTCAGAGAGTTATTATAATTTTTGTGTTTGAATTTTAACTAAAGCAATAATAAACAGAGAGCCATGCACAACAAATTTCTATTGGTTTTTAAAGAGACATGAATTGTTAATTGGAATTTTACTCTGTTGGCGCAGAACGTGTATTATTTAATTATATATTTTGAGTTAATTATTGGATCCTAAATCAACAAAGAAATAATCATTATAAAGCGTTAGTTAACGAATGTTTTTTTATTCTGCACCATTTGTGTCTATAACATATCTGAAAACATATAATTGAAATCTAATAGAACTGATCTACAGTTGAAAATATAATTATTTAGGTCTTGCGAGTGAGGCGGCCTACAAAGACGGTGTAGTCCGTGTGACGTCAATATAAGATATAATATTGGACCAATCAGAAACTGGTATTTTCAACCAATGAAAAATCTTCATGTCTAACCAATCAGATGTCTTCTGAGGCGATATTTTGATTGGTTAATATTGTCCAATCAGAGGGCTCATTATAGTTCACTACGTCATCCGATATCAACCAATGAAAACGTCTTAATCAGTATTACGTCATTTGTCAGTATCGAGCTTTCTGATTGGTCCGGTACTGTTCGTGCGCGTGACGTCGACTTACATTTTTACATAAATCCGCCCATTGTCACCGCCCAGTTAACGATACGGCCGAATATTAAAAAATTAACGTCTACTGAAATGCAATACTTTCTAGAATTAAAACGCGTAACAAAAACATTTTTAAACTTGTTAAGGTTCCTCCGAGTACGGAATGATTATGGTTTATTGTATGAAACAGCAGTATATTTATACTGCTTTTCACAATATAAAATAAAGAAGTCATAAAAAGGAAGGACAACAATACCTTGCGTTGTCACATATACGCTTGCTTAAATTTAAGACATTATTTTGTCGGCTACCATGCAAACACTACTATACTAACGTAACACATTGTGATTTTTTCATTATATATTGAAGTTTATTCTAATAAGGACGTCTCTGAAGTTTTTTTGTCAACTAATCGTCAGTAGTTTCGCCGGAATTACCAAACTGAAATTTAGAATATACTTAAACAATACCTAGTAAGAGCAAACAAGAACCTGTGCCCTTTTAATGACAATCAGTCTTACTAAAAACGGGTAACGATATGAAAAATTTCTGGGCGATATTTTTGACATTTCTCCGCATTTATTCGCTGCTTGTGTCATTATTTTATTTTGCGATGCGAAAATTTAGTATTGCCTACAAGAGGCAGTTAAACTGTGAAATATTTTTTAAATTTTAACTGCTACTTCCACGGCTACAATAATCGTTCTGTTTTCTTAGCGAGAGAAGCAAATTTTCGACTAAAACATTATTAAGAAAATAAGAGGTACTAATGAAATAAACACTTTTAGAGATTGTTACAATGACAGTTGATGATTATGCAGTTAGACCTTGCAGTGAATATATTAACGGCGCCGTTTGAAACGTGCGAACTGAAACCTTTTTTAGAAGCCCTGCTACGCTCATGAAAACACGCTTCTACTGAGTGATACGGTTATAAACAATAAAAAAAATAACCGAATTAAATATTTAGTTTGTATTTCAGATAACCTGTAAATGTTTGAACTAACATCTAGCCTAATGATCTAAAAACCGAAATTAATTGTGCCAAGTATTTAACATCTCATTATTTACCTAATTTTAAGTTACTTGTTGCCCATAACAGACAGGTGGAGTGTCAAATTATTTACACTCAATCTGTTTGTTGCAGGGCTAAAATAAATAGTTCTGTTTCTTATCACATGGTCAGTCAATTAAATGACTGGATCATTGAAGAACAGAAGAGGTAGAGGTGTAAGGGCACTAATCAGAGTTATTTTCTCTGAAAAAAATGAATTTCATTGTGTCACCTCCCCCTCTATCTACATCGATAGGTTGGCCCAGGGGTGGACAAAAACATAAGGAAGCCAAATAAAAAAAGAGTTGTTGTTGCATATGATTATAATTGCATTAAAAAAAAACACAAAAAAGAAATATAATAATATTAATTAATTATTAACAAATCCAAGTTGTTTCTTTTAAAATAAAAGCAAAAAAAAGTAATATGAACACAATATAGATATATCAAAATTAAGTCCCTGAATAAATAACTTCAGAAAAATTTTAAGAGAATATCACAAATGAATTTAAACAGCAAAATTTAAAGAATACTAAGATTCAGTTAGATATTTTAAGTTTTCATTGTAACAGATAGTCTACAATTTTACCAGAATTATACTGATTTATAATTTTTGAATTTACTATAGTAAAATATCTTTTAAATATAAGAATTAATTTTGCATCAAATCAAATCATAGTCTGTTAATAGTATAATATCATAATAGTTGTTTTTAGAAATGCATTGCGTACCATGGCAGCTTTTACATAATTATTAAAGACAATAATAAAAACAAAATATATAAAAAAATATAAAATTTGTAATAATAAACGCCAAAATTATAAATAAAGAATATTCATTATGAAAGAGCAAAACATGAAATAGTTCTGATTTTAAATAATTTCAAGTTAAGTAATAGGCAAGTTCGTTCACCAATATTTTCCGTACATGACATGCACAGTACAGGCAAACATTCCTGACGAGCGCAGAAATGTTCAAGTAGAAACAACAGAGATTTTCCCCAAAAAAATTTAACCAGACATACCGGTTTGCAGAAATCAAACCTTCCAGGACAGAATCGGTGATCATCGGCCAAATTAAACAGTAGAATAGATAAACTGCCAAATTTCCGGGATTCGGGAATCGAACCCGGGAGAGTCATCTTCCGGAACCAAATTGCAAGGTGAGGTGAGCGGCACTGCTGTCCAAACTTCAAGCCTCCAAATTATTAGAACGGAAAATATTCCAGAACCGAAATGAAACCAGTTGAAATCTCCAATAGCCGAAGAACAGTCCCAGAATAGAACACGAAATAAATTTATTCGATGAAACCAAGAAAATTTCATACGCGACATGGTTAAGCACAAACCCGGTAAAGACTATTACCAAATACGTAACATCATAAAAGTTATTAAAAAAAACTGCAGATAAAAGACGAATCATAAGTTCACATTTTCAATAATAAATATGCAACACTTTAAAATAAAAACGATATTCTTTTACTAAAAGAATAAAAGTATAAATTCGGCGAAACATATTAATGTAAGCGACCGTTCAGTTTTAATTCACAACCAAGAGTGTACACGAACAAGGAAAAAACGTACATAAATTAAATTTACTAGAAAATTCGACACAGGCTAGAATAGTACAATGGAAAAAAGACAGATAGCGTCAGCTTACGGTGAACAGAGTTAAGTATTGATACAAACTGAAATGCAGCGCCAGATATGAAACAAAAACCCACAGTAACGTATTTCAACTTAGACGTTACAATTGTACAGCCAGACCCTATGGTGAATGAAGTGAAGGTGTCATTTACAGAGTGGAAAATATGTGCTTCTCAGTGGGCCCGGCCTGCTGATAAGCATACTTTTCCACTCAGTGTGGAAGACAATTGTAAACAACCTCACTCCTCGTTTTACTTAGTAAAACCTTTGGAGGTTCAAACCCGCCTTTTGGCTGTTGACCTAAACAACAACAACATATTACTTGATAGATTGGATTTGAAAGAAAGGATGTTATCAATGTTATGAAAGAATATAAATATTTAATGTTATTAATCGTACAAAAAATATAATTTGATAATAGTTTATTAAATTTAATGTTCAAACCAACATCTTCCTTAAATAACATAGGCGTAGTCTATCAATACGTACGGTCTTATTTCAGAGAGTTATTATAATTTTTGTGTTTGAATTTTAACTAAAGCAATAATAAACAGAGAGCCATGCACAACTAATTTTCTAATGTTTTTTAAGGAGGAATGAATTGTTAATGGGAATTTTACACTGGTGGCGCAGAACGTGTACATTTTAATTATATATTTTGAGTTAATTATCGGATCCTAAATCAACAAAGAAATAATCATTATAAAGCGTTAGTTAACGAATGTTTTTTTATTCAGCACCATTTGTGTCTATAACATATCTGAAAACATATAATTGAAATCTAATAGAACTGATCTACACTTGAAAATATAATTATTTAGGTCTTGCTAGTAAGGCGGCTTACGATGACGGTAACTTCCGTGTGACGTCAATAAAAGATATAATATTGGACCAATCAGAAACTAGTATTCTTAACCAATGAAAAATCTTCAAACCCAACCAATCAGATGTCTTCTTAGGCGTCATTTTGATTGGTTAATATTGTCCAATCAGAGGGCTCATTATAGCCATCCGATATCAACCAATGAAAACGTCTCAATCAGTATTACGTCATTTGTCAGTATCGAGCTTTCTGATTGGTCCGGTACTGTTCCTGCGCGTGACGTCGACTTACATATTTACATAAATCCGCCCATTGTCACCGCCCAGTTAACGATACGGCCGAATATTAAACAATTAACGTCTACTGAAATGCAATACTTTCTAGAATTAAAACGCGTAACAAAAACATTTTTAAACTTGTTAAGGTTCCTCCGAGTACGGAATGATTATGGTTTATTGTATGAAACAGCAGTATATTAATACTGCTTTTCACAATATAAAATAAAAAAAGTCATAAAAAGGAAGGACAACAATACCTTGCGTTGTCACATATACGCTTGCTTAAATTTAAGACATTATTTTGTCGGCTACCATGCAAACACTACTATACTAACGTAACACATTGTGATTTTTTCATTATATATTGAAGTTTATTCTAATAAGGACGTCTCTGAAGTTTTTTTGACAACTAATCGTCAGTAGATTCGCCGGAATTACCAAACTGAAATTTAGAATATACTTAAACAATACCTAGTAAGAGCAAACAAGAACCTGTGCCCTTTTAATGACAATCAGTCTTACTAAAAACGGGTAACGATATGAAAAATTTCTGGGCGATATTTTTGACATTTCTCCGCGTTTATTCGCTGCTTGTGTCATTATTTTATTTTGCGATGCGAAAATTTAGTATTGCCTACAAGAGGCAGTTAAACTGTGAAATATTTTTTAAATTTTAACTGCTACTTCCACGGCTACAATAATCGTTCTGTTTTCTTAGCGAGAGAAGCAAATTTTCGACTAAAACATTATTAAGAAAATAAGAGGTACTAATGAAATAAACACTTTTAGAGATTGTTAAAATGACAGTTGATGATTATGCAGTTAGACCTTGCAGTGAATATATTAACGGCGCCGTTTGAAACGTGCGAACTGAAACCTTTTTTAGAAGCCCTGCTACGCTCATGAAAACACGCTTCTACTGAGTGATACGGTTATAAACAATAAAAAAAATAACCGAATTAAATATTTAGTTTGTATTTCAGATAACCTGTAAATGTTTGAACTAACATCTAGCCTAATGATCTAAAAACCGAAATTAATTGTGCCAAGTATTTAACATCTCATTATTTACCTAATTTTAAGTTACTTGTTGCCCATAACAGACAGGTGGAGTGTCAAATTATTTACACTCAATCTGTTTGTTGCAGGGCTAAAATAAATAGTTCTGTTTCTTATCACATGGTCAGTCAATTAAATGACAGGATCATTGAAGAACAGAAGAGGTAGAGGTGTAAGGGCACTAATCAGAGTTATTTTCTCTGAAAGTAATGAATTTCATTGTACAGCCAGACCCTATGGTGAATGAAGTGAAGGTGTCATTTACAGAGTGGAAAATATGTGCTTTTCAGAGGGCCCGACCTGCTGATAAGCATACTTTTCCACTCAGTGTGGAAGACAATTGTAAACAACCTCACTCCTCGTTTTACTTAGTAAAACCTTTGGAGGTTCAAACCCACCTTTTGGCTGTTGACTTAAACAACAACAACATATTACTTGATAGATTGGATTTGAAAGAAAGGATGTTATCAATGTTATGAAAGAATATAAATATTTAATGTTATTAATCGTACAAAAAATATAATTTGATAATAGTTTATTAAATTTAATGTTCAAACCAACATCTTCCTTAAATAACATAGGCGTAGTCTATCAATACGTACGGTCTTATTTCAGAGAGTTATTATAATTTTTGTGTTTGAATTTTAACTAAAGCAATAATAAACAGAGAGCCATGCACAACTAATTTTCTAATGTTTTTTAAGGAGGAATGAATTGTTAATGGGAATTTTACACTGGTGGCGCAGAACGTGTACATTTTAATTATATATTTTGAGTTAATTATCGGATCCTAAATCAACAAAGAAATAATCATTATAAAGCGTTAGTTAACGAATGTTTTTTTATTCAGCACCATTTGTGTCTATAACATATCTGAAAACATATAATTGAAATCTAATAGAACTGATCTACACTTGAAAATATAATTATTTAGGTCTTGCTAGTGAGGCGGCTTACGATGACGGTAACTTCCGTGTGACGTCAATAAAAGATATAATATTGGACCAATCAGAAACTAGTATTCTTAACCAATGAAAAATCTTCAAACCCAACCAATCAGATGTCTTCTTAGGCGTCATTTTGATTGGTTAATATTGTCCAATCAGAGGGCTCATTATAGCCATCCGATATCAACCAATGAAAACGTCTCAATCAGTATTACGTCATTTGTCAGTATCGAGCTTTCTGATTGGTCCGGTACTGTTCCTGCGCGTGACGTCGACTTACATATTTACATAAATCCGCCCATTGTCACCGCCCAGTTAACGATACGGCCGAATATTAAACAATTAACGTCTACTGAAATGCAATACTTTCTAGAATTAAAACGCGTAACAAAAACATTTTTAAACTTGTTAAGGTTCCTCCGAGTACGGAATGATTATGGTTTATTGTATGAAACAGCAGTATATTAATACTGCTTTTCACAATATAAAATAAAAAAAGTCATAAAAAGGAAGGACAACAATACCTTGCGTTGTCACATATACGCTTGCTTAAATTTAAGACATTATTTTGTCGGCTACCATGCAAACACTACTATACTAACGTAACACATTGTGATTTTTTCATTATATATTGAAGTTTATTCTAATAAGGACGTCTCTGAAGTTTTTTTGACAACTAATCGTCAGTAGATTCGCCGGAATTACCAAACTGAAATTTAGAATATACTTAAACAATACCTAGTAAGAGCAAACAAGAACCTGTGCCCTTTTAATGACAATCAGTCTTACTAAAAACGGGTAACGATATGAAAAATTTCTGGGCGATATTTTTGACATTTCTCCGCGTTTATTCGCTGCTTGTGTCATTATTTTATTTTGCGATGCGAAAATTTAGTATTGCCTACAAGAGGCAGTTAAACTGTGAAATATTTTTTAAATTTTAACTGCTACTTCCACGGCTACAATAATCGTTCTGTTTTCTTAGCGAGAGAAGCAAATTTTCGACTAAAACATTATTAAGAAAATAAGAGGTACTAATGAAATAAACACTTTTAGAGATTGTTACAATGACAGTTGATGATTATGCAGTTAGACCTTGCAGTGAATATATTAACGGCGCCGTTTGAAACGTGCGAACTGAAACCTTTTTTAGAAGCCCTGCTACGCTCATGAAAACACGCTTCTACTGAGTGATACGGTTATAAACAATAAAAAAAATAACCGAATTAAATATTTAGTTTGTATTTCAGATAACCTGTAAATGTTTGAACTAACATCTAGCCTAATGATCTAAAAACCGAAATTAATTGTGCCAAGTATTTAACATCTCATTATTTACCTAATTTTAAGTTACTTGTTGCCCATAACAGACAGGTGGAGTGTCAAATTATTTACACTCAATCTGTTTGTTGCAGGGCTAAAATAAATAGTTCTGTTTCTTATCACATGGTCAGTCAATTAAATGACAGGATCATTGAAGAACAGAAGAGGTAGAGGTGTAAGGGCACTAATCAGAGTTATTTTCTCTGAAAGTAATGAATTTCATTGTACAGCCAGACCCTATGGTGAATGAAGTGAAGGTGTCATTTACAGAGTGGAAAATATGTGCTTTTCAGAGGGCCCGACCTGCTGATAAGCATACTTTTCCACTCAGTGTGGAAGACAATTGTAAACAACCTCACTCCTCGTTTTACTTAGTAAAACCTTTGGAGGTTCAAACCCACCTTTTGGCTGTTGACTTAAACAACAACAACATATTACTTGATAGATTGGATTTGAAAGAAAGGATGTTATCAATGTTATGAAAGAATATAAATATTTAATGTTATTAATCGTACAAAAAATATAATTTGATAATAGTTTATTAAATTTAATGTTCAAACCAACATCTTCCTTAAATAACATAGGCGTAGTCTATCAATACGTACGGTCTTATTTCAGAGAGTTATTATAATTTTTGTGTTTGAATTTTAACTAAAGCAATAATAAACAGAGAGCCATGCACAACTAATTTTCTAATGTTTTTTAAGGAGGAATGAATTGTTAATGGGAATTTTACACTGGTGGCGCAGAACGTGTACATTTTAATTATATATTTTGAGTTAATTATCGGATCCTAAATCAACAAAGAAATAATCATTATAAAGCGTTAGTTAACGAATGTTTTTTTATTCAGCACCATTTGTGTCTATAACATATCTGAAAACATATAATTGAAATCTAATAGAACTGATCTACACTTGAAAATATAATTATTTAGGTCTTGCTAGTGAGGCGGCCTACGATGACGGTAACTTCCGTGTGACGTCAATAAAAGATATAATATTCGACCAATCAGAAACTAGTATTCTTAACCAATGAAAAATCTTCAAACCCAACCAATCAGATGTCTTCTTAGGCGTCATTTTGATTGGTTAATATTGTCCAATCAGAGGGCTCATTATAGCCATCCGATATCAACCAATGAAAACGTCTCAATCAGTATTACGTCATTTGTCAGTATCGAGCTTTCTGATTGGTCCGGTACTGTTCCTGCGCGTGACGTCGACTTACATTTTTACATAAATCCGCCCATTGTCACCGCCCAGTTAACGATACGGCCGAATATTAAACAATTACGTCTACTGAAATGCAATACTTTCTAGAATTAAAACGCGTAACAAAAACATTTTTAAATTTGTTAAGGTTCCTCCGAGTACGGAATGATTATGGTTTATTGTATGAAACAGCAGTATATTTATACTGCTTTTCACAATATAAAATAAAAAAGTCATAAAAAGGAAGGACAACAATACCTTGCGTTGTCACATATACGCTTGCTTAAATTTAAGACATTATTTTGTCGGCTACCATGCAAACACTACTATACTAACGTAACAAATTGTGATTTTTTCATTATTAATTGAAGTTTATTCTAATAAGGACGTCTCAGAAGTTTTTTTGTCAACTAATCGTCAGTAGATTCGCCGGAATTACCAAACTGAAATTTAGAATATACTTAAACAATACCTAGTAAGAGCAAACAAGAACCTGTGCCCTTTTAATGACAATCAGTCTTACTAAAAACGGGTAACGATATGAAAAATTTCTGGGCGATATTTTTGACATTTCTCCGCGTTTATTCGCTGCTTGTGTCATTATTTTATTTTGCGATGCGAAAATTTAGTATTGCCTACAAGAGGCAGTTAAACTGTGAAATATTTTTTAAATTTTAACTGCTACTTCCACGGCTACAATAATCGTTCTGTTTTCTTAGCGAGAGAAGCAAATTTTCGACTAAAACATTATTAAGAAAATAAGAGGTACTAATGAAATAAACACTTTTAGAGATTGTTACAATGACAGTTGATGATTATGCAGTTAGACCTTGCAGTGAATATATTAACGGCGCCGTTTGAAACGTGCGAACTGAAACCTTTTTTAGAAGCCCTGCTACGCTCATGAAAACACGCTTCTACTGAGTGATACGGTTATAAACAATAAAAAAAATAACCGAATTAAATATTTAGTTTGTATTTCAGATAACCTGTAAATGTTTGAACTAACATCTAGCCTAATGATCTAAAAACCGAAATTAATTGTGCCAAGTATTTAACATCTCATTATTTACCTAATTTTAAGTTACTTGTTGCCCATAACAGACAGGTGGAGTGTCAAATTATTTACACTCAATCTGTTTGTTGCAGGGCTAAAATAAATAGTTCTGTTTCTTATCACATGGTCAGTCAATTAAATGACAGGATCATTGAAGAACAGAAGAGGTAGAGGTGTAAGGGCACTAATCAGAGTTATTTTCTCTGAAAGTAATGAATTTCATTGTACAGCCAGACCCTATGGTGAATGAAGTGAAGGTGTCATTTACAGAGTGGAAAATATGTGCTTTTCAGAGGGCCCGACCTGCTGATAAGCATACTTTTCCACTCAGTGTGGAAGACAATTGTAAACAACCTCACTCCTCGTTTTACTTAGTAAAACCTTTGGAGGTTCAAACCCACCTTTTGGCTGTTGACTTAAACAACAACAACATATTACTTGATAGATTGGATTTGAAAGAAAGGATGTTATCAATGTTATGAAAGAATATAAATATTTAATGTTATTAATCGTACAAAAAATATAATTTGATAATAGTTTATTAAATTTAATGTTCAAACCAACATCTTCCTTAAATAACATAGGCGTAGTCTATCAATACGTACGGTCTTATTTCAGAGAGTTATTATAATTTTTGTGTTTGAATTTTAACTAAAGCAATAATAAACAGAGAGCCATGCACAACTAATTTTCTAATGTTTTTTAAGGAGGAATGAATTGTTAATGGGAATTTTACACTGGTGGCGCAGAACGTGTACATTTTAATTATATATTTTGAGTTAATTATCGGATCCTAAATCAACAAAGAAATAATCATTATAAAGCGTTAGTTAACGAATGTTTTTTTATTCAGCACCATTTGTGTCTATAACATATCTGAAAACATATAATTGAAATCTAATAGAACTGATCTACACTTGAAAATATAATTATTTAGGTCTTGCTAGTGAGGCGGCCTACGATGACGGTAACTTCCGTGTGACGTCAATAAAAGATATAATATTGGACCAATCAGAAACTAGTATTCTTAACCAATGAAAAATCTTCAAACACAACCAATCAGATGTCTTCTTAGGCGTCATTTTGATTGGTTAATATTGTCCAATCAGAGGGCTCATTATAGCCATCCGATATCAACCAATGAAAACGTCTCAATCAGTATTACGTCATTTGTCAGTATCGAGCTTTCTGATTGGTCCGGTACTGTTCCTGCGCGTGACGTCGACTTACATTTTTACATAAATCCGCCCATTGTCACCGCCCAGTTAACGATACGGCCGAATATTAAACAATTACGTCTACTGAAATGCAATACTTTCTAGAATTAAAACGCGTAACAAAAACATTTTTAAATTTGTTAAGGTTCCTCCGAGTACGGAATGATTATGGTTTATTGTATGAAACAGCAGTATATTTATACTGCTTTTCACAATATAAAATAAAAAAGTCATAAAAAGGAAGGACAACAATACCTTGCGTTGTCACATATACGCTTGCTTAAATTTAAGACATTATTTTGTCGGCTACCATGCAAACACTACTATACTAACGTAACAAATTGTGATTTTTTCATTATTAATTGAAGTTTATTCTAATAAGGACGTCTCAGAAGTTTTTTTGTCAACTAATCGTCAGTAGATTCGCCGGAATTACCAAACTGAAATTTAGAATATACTTAAACAATACCTAGTAAGAGCAAACAAGAACCTGTGCCCTTTTAATGACAATCAGTCTTACTAAAAACGGGTAACGATATGAAAAATTTCTGGGCGATATTTTTGACATTTCTCCGCGTTTATTCGCTGCTTGTGTCATTATTTTATTTTGCGATGCGAAAATTTAGTATTGCCTACAAGAGGCAGTTAAACTGTGAAATATTTTTTAAATTTTAACTGCTACTTCCACGGCTACAATAATCGTTCTGTTTTCTTAGCGAGAGAAGCAAATTTTCGACTAAAACATTATTAAGAAAATAAGAGGTACTAATGAAATAAACACTTTTAGAGATTGTTACAATGACAGTTGATGATTATGCAGTTAGACCTTGCAGTGAATATATTAACGGCGCCGTTTGAAACGTGCGAACTGAAACCTTTTTTAGAAGCCCTGCTACGCTCATGAAAACACGCTTCTACTGAGTGATACGGTTATAAACAATAAAAAAAATAACCGAAATAAATATTTAGTTTGTATTTCAGATAACCTGTAAATGTTTGAACTAACATCTAGCCTAATGATCTAAAAACCGAAATTAATTGTGCCAAGTATTTAACATCTCATTATTTACCTAATTTTAAGTTACTTGTTGCCCATAACAGACAGGTGGAGTGTCAAATTATTTACACTCAATCTGTTTGTTGCAGGGCTAAAATAAATAGTTCTGTTTCTTATCACATGGTCAGTCAATTAAATGACTGGATCATTGAAGAACAAAAGAGGTAGAGGTGTAAGGGCACTAATCAGAGTTATTTTCTCTGAAAGTAATGAATTTCATTGTACAGCCAGACCCTATGGTGAATGAAGTGAAGGTGTCATTTACAGAGTGGAAAATATGTGCTTCTCAGAGGGCCCGGCCTGCTGATAAGCATACTTTTCAACTCAGTGTGGAAGACAATTGTAAACAACCTCACTCCTCGTTTTACTTAGTAAAACCTTTGGAGGTTCAAACCCGCCTTTTGGCTGTTGACCTAAACAACAACAACATATTACTTGATAGATTGGATTTGAAAGAAAGGATGTTATCAATGTTATGAAAGAATATAAATATTTAATGTTATTAATCGTACAAAAAATATAATTTGATAATAGTTTATTAAATTTAATGTTCAAACCAACATCTTCCTTAAATAACATAGGCGTAGTCTATCAATACGTACGGTCTTATTTCAGAGAGTTATTATAATTTTTGTGTTTGAATTTTAACTAAAGCAATAATAAACAGAGAGCCATGCACAACTAATTTTCTAATGTTTTTTAAGGAGGAATGAATTGTTAATGGGAATTTTACACTGGTGGCGCAGAACGTGTACATTTTAATTATATATTTTGAGTTAATTATCGGATCCTAAATCAACAAAGAAATAATCATTATAAAGCGTTAGTTAACGAATGTTTTTTTATTCAGCACCATTTGTGTCTATAACATATCTGAAAACATATAATTGAAATCTAATAGAACTGATCTACACTTGAAAATATAATTATTTAGGTCTTGCTAGTGAGGCGGCTTACGATGACGGTAACTTCCGTGTGACGTCAATAAAAGATATAATATTGGACCAATCAGAAACTAGTATTCTTAACCAATGAAAAATCTTCAAACCCAACCAATCAGATGTCTTCTTAGGCGTCATTTTGATTGGTTAATATTGTCCAATCAGAGGGCTCATTATAGCCATCCGATATCAACCAATGAAAACGTCTCAATCAGTATTACGTCATTTGTCAGTATCGAGCTTTCTGATTGGTCCGGTACTGTTCCTGCGCGTGACGTCGACTTAAATTTTTACATAAATCCGCCCATTGTCACCGCCCAGTTAACGATACGGCCGAATATTAAACAATTAACGTTTACTGAAATGCAATACTTTCTAGAATTAAAACGCGTAACAAAAACATTTTTAAACTTGTTAAGGCTCCTCCGAGTACGGAATGATTATGGTTTATTGTATGAAACAGCAGTATATTTATACTGCTTTTCACAATATAAAATAAAAAATGTCATAAAAAGGAAGGACAACAATAGCTTGCGTTGTCACATATACGCTTGCTTAAATTTATGACATTATTTTGTCGGCTACCATGCAAACACTACTATACTAACGTAACACATTGTGATTTTTTCATTATATATTGAAGTTTATTCTAATAAGGACGTCTCTGAAGTTTTTTTGTCAACTAATCGTCAGTAGATTCGCCGGAATTACCAAACTGAAATTTAGAATATACTTAAACAATACCTAGTAAGAGCAAACAAGAACCTGTGCCCTTTTAATGACAATCAGTCTTACTAAAAACGGGTAACGATATGAAAAATTTCTGGGCGATATTTTTGACATTTCTCCGCGTTTATTCGCTGCTTGTGTCATTATTTTATTTTGCGATGCGAAAATTTAGTATTGCCTACAAGAGGCAGTTAAACTGTGAAATATTTTTTAAATTTTAACTGCTACTTCCACGGCTACAATAATCGTTCTGTTTTCTTAGCGAGAGAAGCAAATTTTCGACTAAAACATTATTAAGAAAATAAGAGGTACTAATGAAATAAACACTTTTAGAGATTGTTACAATGACAGTTGATGATTATGCAGTTAGACCTTGCAGTGAATATATTAACGGCGCCGTTTGAAACGTGCGAACTGAAACCTTTTTTAGAAGCCCTGCTACGCTCATGAAAACACGCTTCTACTGAGTGATACGGTTATAAACAATAAAAAAAATAACCGAATTAAATATTTAGTTTGTATTTCAGATAACCTGTAAATGTTTCAACTAACATCTAGCCTAATGATCTAAAAACCGAAATTAATTGTGCCAAGTATTTAACATCTCATTATTTACCTAATTTTAAGTTACTTGTTGCCCATAACAGACAGGTGGAGTGTCAAATTATTTACACTCAATCTGTTTGTTGCAGGGCTGAAATAAATAGTTCTGTTTCTTATCACATGGTCAGTCAATTAAATGACTGGATCATTGAAGAACAGAAGAGGTAGAGGTGTAAGGGCACTAATCAGAGTTATTTTCTCTGAAAGTAATGAATTTCATTGTACAGCCAGACCCTATGGTGAATGAAGTGAAGGTGTCATTTACAGAGTGGAAAATATGTGCTTCTCAGAGGGCCCGGCCTGCTGATAAGCATACTTTTCAACTCAGTGTGGAAGACAATTGTAAACAACCTCACTCCTCGTTTTACTTAGTAAAACCTTTGGAGGTTCAAACCCGCCTTTTAGCTGTTTACCTAAACAACAACAACATATTACTTGATAGATTGGATTTGAAAGAAAGGATGTTATCAATGTTATGAAAGAATATAAATATTTAATGTTATTAATCGTACAAAAAAATATAATTTGATAATAGTTTATTAAATTTAATGTTCAAACCAACATCTTCCTTAAATAACATAGGCGTAGTCTATCAATACGTACGGTCTTATTTCAGAGAGTTATTATAATTTTTGTGTTTGAATTTTAACTAAAGCAATAATAAACAGAGAGCCATGCACAACTAATTTTCTAATGTTTTTTAAGGAGGAATGAATTGTTAATGGGAATTTTACACTGGTGGCGCAGAACGTGTACATTTTAATTATATATTTTGAGTTAATTATCGGATCCTAAATCAACAAAGAAATAATCATTATAAAGCGTTAGTTAACGAATGTTTTTTTATTCAGCACCATTTGTGTCTATAACATATCTGAAAACATATAATTGAAATCTAATAGAACTGATCTACACTTGAAAATATAATTATTTAGGTCTTGCTAGTGAGGCGGCTTACGATGACGGTAACTTCCGTGTGACGTCAATAAAAGATATAATATTGGACCAATCAGAAACTAGTATTCTTAACCAATGAAAAATCTTCAAACCCAACCAATCAGATGTCTTCTTAGGCGTCATTTTGATTGGTTAATATTGTCCAATCAGAGGGCTCATTATAGCCATCCGATATCAACCAATGAAAACGTCTCAATCAGTATTACGTCATTTGTCAGTATCGAGCTTTCTGATTGGTCCGGTACTGTTCCTGCGCGTGACGTCGACTTACATTTTTACATAAATCCGCCCATTGTCACCGCCCAGTTAACGATACGGCCGAATATTAAACAATTAACGTCTACTGAAATGCAATACTTTCTAGAATTAAAACGCGTAACAAAAACATTTTTAAACTTGTTAAGGCTCCTCCGAGTACGGAATGATTATGGTTTATTGTATGAAACAGCAGTATATTTATACTGCTTTTCACAATATAAAATAAAAAATGTCATAAAAAGGAAGGACAACAATAGCTTGCGTTGTCACATATACGCTTGCTTAAATTTATGACATTATTTTGTCGGCTACCATGCAAACACTACTATACTAACGTAACACATTGTGATTTTTTCATTATATATTGAAGTTTATTCTAATAAGGACGTCTCTGAAGTTTTTTTGTCAACTAATCGTCAGTAGATTCGCCGGAATTACCAAACTGAAATTTAGAATATACTTAAACAATACCTAGTAAGAGCAAACAAGAACCTGTGCCCTTTTAATGACAATCAGTCTTACTAAAAACGGGTAACGATATGAAAAATTTCTGGGCGATATTTTTGACATTTCTCCGCGTTTATTCGCTGCTTGTGTCATTATTTTATTTTGCGATGCGAAAATTTAGTATTGCCTACAAGAGGCAGTTAAACTGTGAAATATTTTTTAAATTTTAACTGCTACTTCCACGGCTACAATAATCGTTCTGTTTTCTTAGCGAGAGAAGCAAATTTTCGACTAAAACATTATTAAGAAAATAAGAGGTACTAATGAAATAAACACTTTTAGAGATTGTTACAATGACAGTTGATGATTATGCAGTTAGACCTTGCAGTGAATATATTAACGGCGCCGTTTGAAACGTGCGAACTGAAATCTTTTTTAGAAGCCCTGCTACGCTCATGAAAACACGCTTCTACTGAGTGATACGGTTATAAACAATAAAAAAAATAACCGAATTAAATATTTAGTTTGTATTTCAGATAACCTGTAAATGTTTGAACTAACATCTAGCCTAATGATCTAAAAACCGAAATTAATTGTGCCAAGTATTTAACATCTCATTATTTACCTAATTTTAAGTTACTTGTTGCCCATAACAGACAGGTGGAGTGTCAAATTATTTACACTCAATCTGTTTGTTGCAGGGCTGAAATAAATAGTTCTGTTTCTTATCACATGGTCAGTCAATTAAATGACTGGATCATTGAAGAACAGAAGAGGTAGAGGTGTAAGGGCACTAATCAGAGTTATTTTCTCTGAAAGTAATGAATTTCATTGTACAGCCAGACCCTATGGTGAATGAAGTGAAGGTGTCATTTACAGAGTGGAAAATATGTGCTTCTCAGAGGGCCCGGCCTGCTGATAAGCATACTTTTCAACTCAGTGTGGAAGACAATTGTAAACAACCTCACTCCTCGTTTTACTTAGTAAAACCTTTGGAGGTTCAAACCCGCCTTTTAGCTGTTTACCTAAACAACAACAACATATTACTTGATAGATTGGATTTGAAAGAAAGGATGTTATCAATGTTATGAAAGAATATAAATATTTAATGTTATTAATCGTACAAAAAATATAATTTGATAATAGTTTATTAAATTTAATGTTCAAACCAACATCTTCCTTAAATAACATAGGCGTAGTCTATCAATACGTACGGTCTTATTTCAGAGAGTTATTATAATTTTTGTGTTTGAATTTTAACTAAAGCAATAATAAACAGAGAGCCATGCACAACTAATTTTCTAATGTTTTTTAAGGAGGAATGAATTGTTAATGGGAATTTTACACTGGTGGCGCAGAACGTGTACATTTTAATTATATATTTTGAGTTAATTATCGGATCCTAAATCAACAAAGAAATAATCATTATAAAGCGTTAGTTAACGAATGTTTTTTTATTCAGCACCATTTGTGTCTATAACATATCTGAAAACATATAATTGAAATCTAATAGAACTGATCTACACTTGAAAATATAATTATTTAGGTCTTGCTAGTGAGGCGGCTTACGATGACGGTAACTTCCGTGTGACGTCAATAAAAGATATAATATTGGACCAATCAGAAACTAGTATTCTTAACCAATAAAAAATCTTCAAACCCAACCAATCAGATGTCTTCTTAGGCGTCATTTTGATTGGTTAATATTGTCCAATCAGAGGGCTCATTATAGCCATCCGATATCAACCAATGAAAACGTCTCAATCAGTATTACGTCATTTGTCAGTATCGAGCTTTCTGATTGGTCCGGTACTGTTCCTGCGCGTGACGTCGACTTACATTTTTACATAAATCCGCCCATTGTCACCGCCCAGTTAACGATACGGCCGAATATTAAACAATTAACGTCTACTGAAATGCAATACTTTCTAGAATTAAAACGCGTAACAAAAACATTTTTAAACTTGTTAAGGCTCCTCCGAGTACGGAATGATTATGGTTTATTGTATGAAACAGCAGTATATTTATACTGCTTTTCACAATATAAAATAAAAAAAGTCATAAAAAGGAAGGACAACAATAGCTTGCGTTGTCACATATACGCTTGCTTAAATTTATGACATTATTTTGTCGGCTACCATGCAAACACTACTATACTAACGTAACACATTGTGATTTTTTCATTATATATTGAAGTTTATTCTAATAAGGACGTCTCTGAAGTTTTTTTGTCAACTAATCGTCAGTAGATTCGCCGGAATTACCAAACTGAAATTTAGAATATACTTAAACAATACCTAGTAAGAGCAAACAAGAACCTGTGCCCTTTTAATGACAATCAGTCTTACTAAAAACGGGTAACGATATGAAAAATTTCTGGGCGATATTTTTGACATTTCTCCGCGTTTATTCGCTGCTTGTGTCATTATTTTATTTTGCGATGCGAAAATTTAGTATTGCCTACAAGAGGCAGTTAAACTGTGAAATATTTTTTAAATTTTACCTGCTACTTCCACGGCTACAATAATCGTTCTGTTTTCTTAGCGAGAGAAGCAAATTTTCGACTAAAACATTATTAAGAAAATAAGAGGTAGTAATGAAATAAACACTTTTAGAGATTGTTACAATGACAGTTGATGATTATGCAGTTAGACCTTGCAGTGAATATATTAACGGCGCCGTTTGAAACGTGCGAACTGAAACCTTTTTTAGAAGCCCTGCTACGCTCATGAAAACACGCTTCTACTGAGTGATACGGTTATAAACAATAAAAAAAATAACCGAATTAAATATTTAGTTTGTATTTCAGATAACCTGTAAATGTTTGAACTAACATCTAGCCTAATGATCTAAAAACCGAAATTAATTGTGCCAAGTATTTAACATCTCATTATTTACCTAATTTTAAGTTACTTGTTGCCCATAACAGACAGGTGGAGTGTCAAATTATTTACACTCAATCTGTTTGTTGCAGGGCTAAAATAAATAGTTCTGTTTCTTATCACATGGTCAGTCAATTAAATGACAGGATCATTGAAGAACAGAAGAGGTAGAGGTGTAAAGGCACTAATCAGAGTTATTTTCTCTGAAAGTAATGAATTTCATTGTACAGCCAGACCCTATGGTGAATGAAGTGAAGGTGTCATTTACAGAGTGGAAAATATGTGCTTCTCAGAGGGCCCGGCCTGCTGATAAGCATACTTTTCCACTCAGTAAAGGAAGGCAATTGTAAACCACCTCACTCCTCGTTTTACTTAGTAAAACCTTTGGAGGTTCAAACCAGCCTTTTGGCTGTTGACCTAAACAACAATAAGAAGTTACTTGATAGATTGGATTTGAAAGAAAGGATGTTATCAATGTTATGAAAGAATGTAAAAATTTAATCTTATTAATCGTACAAAAAATATAATTTGATAATAGTTTATTAAATTTAATGTTCAAACCAACATCTTCCTTAAATAATAGAGGCGTAGTCTATCAATACGTACGGTCTTATTTCAGAGAGTTATTATAATTTTTGTGTTTGAATTTTAACTAAAGCAATAATAAACAGAGAGCCATGCACAACTAATTTTCTAATGTTTTTTAAGGAGGAATGAATTGTTAATTGGAATTTTACACTGGTAGCGCAGAACGTGTACATTTTAATTATATATTTTGAGTTAATTATCGGATCCTAAATCAACAAAGACATAATCATTATAAAGCGTTAGTTAACGAATGTTTCTTTATTCATCACCATTTGTGTCTATAACATATCTGAAAACATATAATTGAAATCTAATAGAACTGATCTAAACTTGAAAATATAATTAGTTAGGTCTTGCTAGTGAGGCGGCCTACGATGACGGTGACGTCCGTGTGACGTCAATAAAAGATATAATATTGGACCAATCGGAAACTAGTATTCTCAACCTATGAAAAATCTTCAAACCTAACCAATCAGATGTCTTCTTAGGCGTCATTTTGATTGGTTAATATTGTCCAATCAGAGGGCTCATTATAGCCATCCGATATCAACCAATGAAAACGTCTCAATCAGTATTACGTCATTTGTCAGTACCGAGCTTCCTGATTGGTCCGGTACTGTTCCTGCGCGTGACGTCGACTTACATTTTTACATCAATCCGCCCATTGTCACCGCCCAGTTAACGGTACGACCGAATATTAAACAATTAACGTCTACTGAAATGCTATACGTTCCGGAATTAAACCGCCTACCAAAAACATTTTAAAACTTGTTAAGGTTCTTCCGAGTACGGAATGATTATGGTTTATTGTATGAAACAGCAGTATATTTATACTGCTTTTTACAGTATGAAATTAAAAAAGTCATAAAAACTATGCACAAGAATACATTGCGTTGTCACATACAAGCTTGCTTTAATTTAAGACATTATTTTGTCGGCTACCATGCAAAAATTACTATACAACCGTAACACATTGTGATCTTTTCATTATATATTGAAGTTTATTCTAATAAGGACGTCTCTGAAGTTTTTTTGTCAACTAACCGTCAGTAGAATCGCCGGCATTACCAAACTGTAATTTAGAATATACTTGAACAATACCTAGTAAGAGCAAAATACAAATTGTGCCCTTTTAACGACAATCAGTCACACTAAAAACGGTTAACGATATGAAAAATTTCTAGGCAATATTTTTGACATTTCTCCGCGTTTATTCGCTGCTTGTGTCATTATTTTTATTTTGCGATGCGAAAATTTAGTATTGCCTACAAGAGGCTGTTAAACTGTGAAATATTTTTTAAATTTCAACTGCTACTTCCACGGCTAAAATAATAGTTCTGTTTTCTTCACGAATGAAGCAATTTTCGACTAAAAAATTATAACAACATAAGAAGTACTGGTGAAATAAACACTTTTAGACCTTGTTCATATGACAGTAGATTATTATACAGTTAGACCTTGCAGTGTGAATATATTAACGGCGCATTTGCAAGGTGCGAACTGAAAATTTTTTAGAAGACCTGCTTTGCTCATCAAATGACTTTTCTACTGAAACATACGGTTACAAAACATGGAAAGTAACCAAATTAACTTTTCAGTTTATTTAAGATAACTTGTAAATATTTGAACTAACTTCTACTCTAATGTTCTAAAAACTCAAATTAGTTGTGCCGAGTATTTAACATCTCATTATTTACCTAATTTTAAGTAACTTTAAAAGTAAGATTTGTAAGGAAGGATGTTATCAAAGTCGTTATGAAAGAACGTTCAAATTTAATCTTACTAATCGTACAAAAAATATAATCTGATAATAGTTTATTAAATTTAATGTTCAAACCAACATATTCCTTAAATAACATAGGCGTAGTACATCAATACGCACGGTTTTATTTCTAAGAATTATTTAAATTTTTGCGCTTGAATTATGACTATAGCAATAAAAAACAGAGAGCAATGCACAACTAATTTTCTAACGTTATTTTAACTAGGAATTAATTGCTGATTAGAGTTTTACACTATTGGCGCAGAACGTGTATATTTTATTATACGTTTTGAGTTAACTATCAGTTCCTAAATCAACAAAGAAATAATCATTAGAGAGCGTTACTTAACGAAATTTTATTTCTTTCGCACTATTTGTGTCTTTAACATATCCGAAAATATACTACTAAAATATAATAGAACTGATGTACAGTAGAAAAAAATTATTATTTAGGTCTTGCGGTTAAGGCGGCCTACAATGTCGACAACGCGCGTGTGACGTCAATGGCAGATATAATATAGAACCAATCAGAAACTAGTATTCTCAACCAATGAAAAATCTCCAAAACTAACCAATCAGATGTCTTCTTAGGCGTCATTTTGATTAGTTATTATTGTCCAATCAGAGAGCTCATTATAGTTTACTACGTCATCCGATATGAACCAATGAAGTCGTCTCATTCAGTATTACGTCATTTGTCAGTGTCGAGCTTCCTAATTGAACCGGTACTTTTCCTGCGCGTGACGTCGCCTTACATTTTTACATAAGACCCGCCCATTGCCACCGCCCAGTTAATGATACGGCCGAATAATAGAGTATAACGTCTACTGAAATGCAATACGTTCCAGAATTAAAACACCTACCAAAAACATGTTAAATTTTTTTAGGGTTCTTCCGAGTACGCAATGATTATGGTATTATTGTATGTAACAACAGTATATTCACTCCTGCTTTTCACACTATGAAATAAAAAAGTCATAAAAAGGAAGCAAAAGAATAGATTGCGTTGTCACATACAAGCTTGTTGAAATTTAAGACATTATTTTGTCGGCTACCATGCAGACACTACGATACGAACGTAACAAAATGTGATTTTTTTACTGTATATTAAAGTTAAAAAAATATATAAAGTATATTAAAGTTTGTAAATTCTAACAAGGACGTCACTGAAGTTTTTTGTCAAAAAATCGTAAGTAGAATCGCCGGCATTATAAAACCGAAATTTAGAATATACTTGATCAATACCAAGTAAGAGCAAAATACAAATTGTGCCCTTTTGACGACAATGAGTCACACTAAACACGGTTAACAATATAAAAAATTTCTGGGCGATATTTTTGACATTTCTCCGCGTTTATTCGCTGCTTGTGTTATTATTTTATTTTGTGCTGCGAAAATTTAGTATTGCCTACAAGAGGCAGTTAAACTGTTAAATATTTTTTAAATTTTAACTGCTACTTCCACGGCTACAATAATCGTTCTGTTTTTTTAGCGAGAGAAGCAAATTTTTGACTAAAACATATTAAGAAAATAAGAGGTACTAATGAAATAAACACTTTTAGAGCTTCTTACAATGACAGTTGATGATTATGCAGTTAGACCTTCCAACACCCCGTTATCGCGGCCGGCAACACATACGGCAAACCAAAGCGATAGGTTGGCAAGGGTGTTAACAAAACATTTAAAAAAAATTTAAGGAAGCTCAAAAAAACAAACTTTCGGGTAATTCGCTGCATAAATGAAATAAATCTGAACAAGTGAGTTGAAAAAATAATTTAATTTTATAACAAGAAATATATATATATAGTAAACAGCAAAATTGTACAATGTTACCCAACCTTAAATAGCTAGAAGGTTTAATACAATATCAGGTCCAAAAAGTACTTCCTGAGGTATATTTTATAACTTTTAAGTGAAACAATAAAAATTAAAGATATATTCATTAAATGAATAACTGAACATCAAAAAATATGGCCAAATTATTTTGAATTTAAACTTATCCTTTTGTTTAGCATGCTAGCAGCTTACTTTTCGATATACATATTTTATAATTATTACTTTTAGAAATTTTAAAAATAAAAAAACTAAATTTATGATCAACCTTTTCAATAAGGTATAAAACAAGAATAGTAATAAAAATTATGAAATGAAATGTTAAATTTTATCTTTAGAATTTTAAATTTAGAAAAATACACATATTCAAATTCAACCCTTTTAATTAAGAGTAAAAAAAAAATTATTATTATTAAAAAATATTATGCAATGGAAAAATTAAATTTTACAGAACAATGTTCCTATTTGCTTAGTTTAGCAAAGGAATTAACAGGAAAATCTTTCAAGCAGGTCACTTTGAAATTCACTAATTTTCCTGTCTAAGACAAAAAGTTACCAAGATGGATCGTAATTTCTGGCGTGATCTTTTCCCCAAAAGGCATCGGTTATCACTTTGAAAACACCTTAAGTAGATGGATGAACTCCCCTCATAATAGATAAAATAATAACATATACCCTTTTGTAGTTAACACTTATTTTGAAACACAACTGACGTATGCAACCATCAAAGTAAGATCCCAGATGAAATTCCCATCCAAATTGGACTCCAAATAACTCAACGAAAGAAATTGTCAGGAAACATTGAACATCAATTACGGGATGCTTGCGAGGTGAAAATTTGTCATTCTCAGGAGTCGAACTCCATGTACTGATTATAGATATAGTAAGATTATTGAACGGCAATTCCCGTTCCCGGATTTGAACCCTGAAGAAAAGATCGAGCTAGTGTTAATATTAGGTAAAATAAGCGTCGATCACAAGCAAAAGCACTAACGCATAAAGAATGCAATGTAAATGAACGAAATATAACAAAGTTATGAATTTAAAGATAGAAACTTAATACGAGTTGCAATAGATAGACAATAATAAAGTTAAAAAAACTAGACAATTAAAATAAGCTATTACAATTCGAAAAAGAATACAATTTACCAATTACAAGGCTTTACATCATTTACAATAAATTTATCATAAGTCATAATTTAGTTTTACATAGATCAAAATCGAATCTAGTAGTCAAGAAATTGCAAGTACAATTGCAAAGTAGATACGTTAATACAAAAATATAATTTAATGCAACTCGTGATGAATTTCCAGCTTTCGGAATACTAAAATAAAAACAAATTACTTACCATGTTTAAATGGGCAAGAAGAATTAACTTTATTCAAAAGTTATAAAATTAAAATACACGTAATAAAATTTACTACATAGTAACCGATCTTAACTCAACGAAAATTCAACCAAGAGTGTCTTGTCATGCAAATGGAATAGCTCGATGAGAGGGCGGAACGCAGTTAGCAGAAAAAGCGGTAGAACGCAACACCGGCGGTGAGTTAATTAACGTCGCCAGTAGATTCGAGTTATCAGCAACCAAAACAACTAGCGAACGCCAACAAAACCAAAACAAAACGTAACAATCTGAAAGCAGATGTTACAACCTTGCAGTGAATATATTAACGGCGCCGTTTGAAACGTGCGAGCTGAAACCTTTTTTAGAAGGCCTACTACCCTCATGAAAACACGCTTCTACTCAGTGATGCGGTTATAAACAATAAAAAAAAATAACCCAATTAAATTTTTAGTTTTTATTTCAGATAACCTGTAAATGTTTGAACTAACATCTAGCCTAATGATCTAAAAACCGAAATTAATTGTGCCAAGTATTTAACATCTCATTATTTACCTAATTTTAAGTTACTTGTTGCCCATAACAGACAGGTGGAGTGTCAAATTATTTACACTCAACCTGTTTGTTGCAGGGCTAATATAAATAGTTCTGTTTCTTATCACAATGTCAGTCAATTAAATGACTGGATCATTGAAGAACAGAAGAGGTAGAGGTGTAAAGGCACTAATCAGAGTTATCTTCTCTAAAAGTAATGAATTTCATTGTACAGCCAGACCCTGTGGTGAATGAAGTGAAGGTGTCATTTACAGAGTGGAAAATATGTGCTTTTCAGAAGGCCCGGCCTGCTGATAAGCATACTTTTCCACTCAGTGAGGAAAGCAATTGTAAACCACCTCACTCCTCGTTTTACTTAGTAAAACCTTTGGAGGTTCAAACCAGCCTTTTGGCTGTTGACCTAAACAACAACTACAAGTTACTTGATAGATTGGGTTTGAAAGAAAGGATGTTATCAATGTTATGAAAGAATGTAAAAATTTAATCTTAGCTTATTAATCGTAAAAAATATAATTTGATAATAGTTTATTAAATTTAATGTTCAAACCAACATCTTCCTTAAATAATAGAGGCGTAGTCTATCAATACGTACGGTCTTATTTCAGAGAGTTATTATAATTTTTGTGTGTTTGACTTTTAACTAAAGCAATAATAAACAAAGAGCCATGCACAACTTAATTTCTAATGATTATTAAGGAGACATGAATTGTTAATGTGAATTTTACACTGTTGGCGCAGAACGTGTATATTTTAATTATATATTTTGAGTTAATTATCGGATCCTAAATCAACAAAGAAAAAATCATTATAAAGCGTTAGTTAACGAATGTTTTTTTATTCAGCACCATTTGTGTTTATAACATATCTGAAAATATATAATTGAAATCTAATAGAATTGACCTACAGTTGAAAATATAATTATTTAGGTCTTGCGAGTGAGGCGGCCCACAATGACGGTGTAGTCCGTGTGACGTCAATAAAAGATATAATATTGGACCAATCAGAAACTAGTATTCTCAACCAATGAAAAATCTTCAAACCTAACCAATCAGATGTCTTCTTAGGCGTCATTTTGATTGGTTAATATTGTCCAATCAGAGGGCTCATAATAGTTCACTACGTCATCCGATATCAACCAATGAAAACGTCTCAATTAGTATTACGTCATTTGTCAGTATCGACCTTTCTGATTGGCCCGGTACTGTTCCTGCGCGTGACGTCGACTTAGATTTTTACATAAATCCGCCCCTTGTCACTGCCCAGTTAACGATACGGCCGAATATTAAACAATTAACGTCTACTGAAATGTTATACCTTCTAGAATTAAGACGCGTAACAAAAACATTTTTAAACTTATTAAGGTTTTATCCGAGTACGGAATGATTATGGTTTATTGTATGAAACAGCAGTATATTTATACTGCTTTTCACAATATGAAATAAAAAAATCATAAAAAGGAAGGACAACAATAGCTTGCGTTTTCACATATAAGCTTGCTTAAATTTAAGACATTATTTTGTCGGATACCATGCAAACACTACTATACTAAAGTCCATTTGATTTCTTCGTGCGGGTGAAGGTCACGCGCTTCTTCCCCTTCCCTTCCGCAAGATTTCTCCTCATACCCCTTACACTACTTCTACATTACTGAATTAAACTACTTCTTTTCTCTTTACGGACTAAAGTTTTGCCTGTTAACGACAAGAAATTTAATGGTTACTCTGAAAAACATAAGACATTAGGCCTACTATGATATGTGAAACCCTTTTATTCTACACAATATATTTTCCTAATTTTTGTGCTTAACTTTCGGATCGTTGGAATAGTTCTATCCTAATATTTCTTTATACAAACTGCACCTTAATAAAAACATCGCCAACCTTTTTTACCTAAACGAAAAAGATGATTATTTATCTTTTATGTTTTAATGAATGCATACAGAAACTGGATTGTTACAAATTTGTATACGACTGAGAAATAAACTGTTAATTACCTTTTATGTAAACTTGAGCGCCGTTCGCAAAGAATTAATTTCACACAAGTTCTTTTAAATAATTATATACCCTATAAATTATTTATTTGTTTGGATTGTCTGCGAAGATTAGGACTGTTTGCAGCCATCTCAACTTTCACGCTTAAACAATTGAATTAACTAAACTTACACAAGCCCGCCAAAGAAACTGCACATCTGTATGATACAAAACTTTAATCTGAACTGGTCGAAAGAGTATTAAAAATCAAATAAATAGGCCTGTGTGTGGTGACAAAGGTGCTGTAACATGTTTATTTACTTAAAACAATACATGTAAGCTTCATAAAGTCATAAAATATCACAGAGTCATTGCTGACGCATAGTATAATGACCGTGTTTCTATTTCAGTGACTTTTCTATTATTCCATATTACGTTGTAATAGTGCGTACATATAATATCTATAATAACCATAAAACAATATGAATAACAATTATAACAATAATATAATACACATTACATCACGTATATACTATTGTTATTACATGTAACAAAATGTTTGTCTAAATATACGTCCGGAAATGCTTCGTTGGCGAGTTATGCCTGGCGAAAGATTTTGCCTTGATTCCTGGGCAAAGAGTGAAATAAAGCAATACTGAAATTTTGAAAAGGTAAATTTAGGAAAATGTTTAGTGGTTACTTATGGTTTTTATTTAACCTGGGAAACTTAAAAAAATGAGTCCCAGAACTGTATCGCTTTTAGTTTTTAAGAAAACTACGTAAATACATTAAAGAAAAGGCTTAGAAAATACTTTTTAAGTTTAGCGTAAAATAACTCTGTTAAATTACGAATAAAAACACGAAACATTTTAATGCAAATTGTAGAGAATTTTATTCTAAAAAATAATATATATAACGTCTATGAAAATTAAACTCATTTGAGAAGTTTTTTTAATTACAAACAAAAGAAAAACTGGATTTAGATTTTTTCCATTGCAGTTTTCCTTTTGTTTGTAATTAAACTTCTCGAATGAGGTTAAGTTTAAGTTGATTTAAATAACACATTTATGTGTTGGTCTCGTCAGATGTTTTAAGCGTACGGTACTTCACGAAGTGAAATAATGTAACCTGATGAAGGCGTAGGCACAAGTGCACACACATACTCCGCGCTGCATCATTCAGACGACTAATGGGGTAGGCGAGGTGAGGAAGTGGCATGACCTTCACCCGCACGTTGATTTCAAATAGATTATAACGTAACACATTGTGATTTTTTCATTGTATATTAAAGTTTATTCTAATAAGGACGTCTCTGAAGTTTTTTTTGTCAACTAATCGTTAGTAGAATCGCCGGAATAACCAAACTGAAATTTAGAATATACTTAAACAATACCAAGTAAGAGCAAAATAGAACCTGTGCCCTTTTAACGACAATCGGTCCCACTAAAAACGGTTAACGATATGAAAAATTTCTAGTCAATATTTTTGACATTTCTCCGCGTTTATTCGCTGCTTGTGTCAGTATTTTATTTTGTGATGCGAAAATTTAGTATTGCCTACAAGATGCAGTTAAACTGTGAAATATTTTTTTAAATTTTAACTGGTACTTCCACGGCTACAATAATCGTTCTGTTTTCTTAGCGAGAGAAGCAAATTTTCGACTAAAACATATTAAGAAAATAAGAGGTACTAATGAAATAAACACTTTTAGAGATTCTTACAATGACAGAAGATGATTATACAGTTAGACCTTGCAGTGAATATATTGTAACAAGATCGAGAAAAGATGGGATCGCTCACGAATCTTCCAGAATTTCATTCATAAACATAGTTAAGAAATATAAAATTAACAATAATCTACACAATAAGATCAGTTTTGTAAATGACAGTTTTAACCATAAAAGTGTCTATTCATTCATAAGGGTTGAAATAACTATCATAAAGTTCAGGTATACTATTGTGTACAGCTATTTTTATGAAGTTGTTTATGAGATTGTTTACGTTTCTATTTACAATAGTTGACTTGTTAACAAAGTGATTTTTCTAGGATTCATTAATAAAGAGTTCTTTTTGTACTTGAGTAGATTTCTCTACTTTTCTGGAACGATCTTTGTGAATGATAATAAAAGGAGGCCCCCGGGCGGCGGTCCAGTCAGTTTTCGTGTGATCTTTGCCGAGAGATTAATGGGGTGTGTATTTACAGGTTACACATCCGAGTATTGTAGTGATTCAAGATTGTTATACCGTCTCTTTGTTGTGTGTGTATTGGGTAAAGTTAATGTGTAGTTCTGTGAATTCAGCTTGTGTTGTATGTTAGTATAATCTATAAAAGCGATTGTAAGTAGGCTAAGTAAGTTATTAAGTTATTTATTGTTTGTTATTTATTTTAAGTGAATTATTTAATCATTTATTGTATTTCTTAATTATAATTAGTTTAATCATTTATTTTGTAATCTTTAAGTGAAATAAACATCTGTAATTGTAAACTTTAGTCTATTAATTATTTAATAACCTAGATCCCGAAACGGACCTTAGCAATAAGTGTCACAATATTAAAGGCGCCGTTTGAATCGTGCGAACTGAAAATTTTTTTAGAAGGCCTGCTACGCTCATGAAAACACGCTTCTACTGAGTGAGACGGTTATAAACAATAAACAAAATAACCGAATTAAATATTTAGTTTTTATTTCAGATAACCTGTAAATGTTTGAACGAACATCAAGCCTAATGATCTAAAAACCCAAATTAATTGTGCCAAGTATTTAACATCTCATTATTTACCTACGTTTAAGTTACTTGATAGATTGGATTTGAAAGAAAGGATGTTATCAATGTTATGAAGGAATGTAAAAATTGAATCTTATTAATCGTACAAAAAATATAATTTGATGATAGTTTATTCAAGTAAATGTTAAAACCAACATCTTTCTTAAATAACATAGGCGTAGTCTATCAATACGTACGGTCTTATTTCAGAGAGTTATCATCATATTTGTGTTTGACTTTTAACTAAAGCAATAATAAACAGAGAGCATTGCACAACTATATTTCTAATGTTTTTTAAGGAGACATGAATTGTTAATTGGAATTTTACACTGTTGGCGCAGAACGTGTATATTTTAAATATATATTTTAAGTTAAATATCGGATCCTAAATCAACAAAAAAATAATCATTATAAAGCGTTAGTTAACGAATGTTTTTTTACTCTGCACCAATTGTGTCTATAACATATCTGAAAACTTATAATTGAAATCTAATAGAACTGATCTACAGTTGAAAATATAATTATTTAGGTCTTGCGAGTGAGGCGGCCTACAATGACGGTGTAGTCCGTGTGACGTCAATATAAGATATAATATTGGACCAATCAGAAACTGGTATTTTCAACCAATGAAAAATTTTCATGTCTAACCAATCAGATGTCTTCTGAGGCGACATTATGATTGGTTAATATTGTCCAATCAGAGGGCTCATAATAGTTCACTACGTCATCCGATATCAACCAATGAAAACGTCTCAATCAGTATTACGTCATTTGTCAGTATCGAGCTTTCTGATTGGTCCGGTACTGTTCCTGCGCGTGACGTCGACTTACATTTTTACATAAATCCGCCCATTGTCACCGCCCAGTTAACGATACGGCCGAATATTAAACAATTAGCGTCTACTGAAATGCAATACTTTCTAGAATTAAAACGCGTAACAAAAACATTTTTAAACTTGTTAAGGTTCCTCCGAGTACGGAATTATTATGGTTTATTGTATGAAACAGCAGTATATTTATACTGCTTTTCACAATATAAAATAAAAAAAGTCATAAAAAGGAAGGACAACAATAGCTTGCGTTGTCACATATACGCTTGCTTAAATTTAAGACATTATTTTGTCGAGTACCATGCAAACACTACTATACTAACGTAACACATTGTGTTTTTTTCATTATATATTGAAGTTTATTCTAATTAGGACGTCTCTGAAGTTTTTTTGTCAACTAATCGTCAGTAGAATCGCCGGCATTACCAAACTGAAATTTAGAATATACTTGAACAATACCTAGTAAGAGCAAAATACAAATTGTGCCCTTTTAACGACAATCAGTCACACTAAAAACGGTTAACGATATGAAAAATTTCTAGGCAATATTTTTGACATTTCTCCGCGTTTATTCGCTGCTTGTGTCATTATTTTTTTTGCGATGCGAAAATTTAGTATTGCCTACAAGAGGCAGTTAAACTGTGAAATATTTTTTAAATTTCAACTGGTACTTCCACGGCTAAAATAATAGTTCGGTTTTCTTCACGAATGAAGCAATTTTCGGCTAAAACATTATAACAACATAAGAAGTACTGGTGAAATAAACACTTTTAGACCTTCTACATATGACAGTAGATTATTATACAGTTAGACCTTGCAGTGTGAATATATTAAAGGCGCATTTGCAAGGTGCGAACTGAAAATTTTTTAGAAGACCTGCTTTGCTCATCAAATGACTTTTCTACTGAACACACGGTTAGAAAACAAAAAAAGTAACCCAATTACCTTTTCAGTTTATTTCAGATAACTTGTAAATGTTTGAACTAACTTCTACCCTAATGATCTAAAAACTCAAATTAATTGTGCCGAGTATTTTTGTCAACTAATCGTCAGTAGAATCGCCGGAATTACCAAACTGAAATTTAGAATATACTTAAACAATACCTAGTAAGAGCAAACAAGAACCTGTGCCCTTTTAACGACAATCAGTCCCACTAAAAACGGTTAACGATATGAAAAATTTCTAGGCAATATTTTTGACATTTCTCCGCGTTTATTCGCTGCTTGTGTCATTATTTTATTTTGCGATGCGAAAATTTAGTATTGCCTACAAGAGGCAGTTAAACTGTGAAATATGTTTTTAAATTTTAACTGCTACTTCCACGGCTACAATAATCGTTCTGTTTTCTTAGCGAGAGAAGCAAATTTCCGACTAAAACATTATTAAGAAAATAAGAGGTACTAATGAAATAAACACTTTTAGAGATTGTTACAATGACAGTTGATGATTATGCAGTTAGACCTTGCAGTGTGAATATATTAACGGCGCATTTGCAAGGTGCGAACTGAAAATTTTTTAGAAGACCTGCTTTGTTCATCAAATGACTTTTCTTCTGAACATACGGTTAGAAAACAAAAAAAGTAACCCAATTAACTTTTCAGTTTATTTCAGATAACTTGTAAATGTTTGAACTAACTTCTACCCTAATGTTCTAAAAACTCAAATTAATTGTGCCGAGTATTTCACATCTCATTATTTACCTAATTTTAAGTAACTTGAAAAATCAGATTTGTAAGAAAGGATGTTATCAAAGTCGTTATGAAAGAACGTTCAAATTTAATCTGACTAATCGTACAAAAGGGAGTTGTGCGCGGACTGCGATACGATTAACATCGAATGAACAACGGTCGTGATTACTGTATCGGTTGAGTGGTTTTTTTTTATATTATTTTATTTATTTGGAACTGTACAATAACAATACAACGACCAAATTTTAGCACAGAGTAATATAAATCACAGTGATTGTAGAATAAAATTACATGTCAATTGACATTCATTTTGGGTTCAAAAAATAAAAAACATACAAATAGTAAGAAACATAGCAAATAGACATAACAAATTAACAAATATTAAAACTAAGAAATTTGATTATAAATGATGGGGATAACAGTAGCACAGAGTGGTGAAATGGTGGAAAGTAGTGGAATGGTGTCATCTCAGCAGGTCTCTGCTCCATCTTCTTTTTAGTCGTCTGGCGAGCCGAGGATTGATCAGAATTCCCCTTACAAGCGGGTTACGGTGGCCGTTCAATTATGAATGAAACCTCGCGTACAACCTTTTCACTGTTTCGGTAACGTAAGGTATTTGTAGGTCAGTATGAAGTGTTGCATTTGACACGTAGTACGGAGCATTGGTGATCATGCGAAGCAGTTTGGACTGACATACTTGTACTTTCTTTAATGTTGTCGAGCTGGCATTTCCGTATATCTGAACGCCATAGGTCCACAATGGCATCAGAAGACTTTTATAAATTTTGACCTTTGTTTTTAAAGTAACATGTGATTTTCGATTAAGTAGCCGATATAGTTGTTTGACTCGTGAATTTAAAAGTAATCGTTTTATCTTTATATGGGTGTTCCACGTTAACCTTTTATCAAAATTTAATCCTAGATATCGTACTTCTTTGTGTAAATTGAGTGGTTTACTTTATGATTGAGTGGAACTTTATGATTTAGTGGCTTACTTTATGATATACTTTATATATATATATATACTTTAACTATATACTTTATGATTTAGTGGCTTACTTTATGATTGAGTGGTTTAATTAAAAGTTATGTCAATTGTAAAATAGTATGTTATATAAGTGATCGTTCTTAAAATATACGTCAAGAATCTTGTAAACTATATGGAGGTTTGGGTGAGATATTTGTTAAAAACTAAGGTAAAATAATTTAAAATACTAGTTAATGCCAGCTTTATATTGTCATACAATAGTATTAATAGAGTTTGGAAGGAGACTCAAGGTAAAGGTCACTAATTGACCGGCCGGCTGTCGTTGCTTATCAGTCGTTTAGAAATAGAGGATATAAAATATCTACGACAATTTATCTTACCGCAACAACATAATATCATTATAAACTAAATAATAATTAAAACTGGGTTTACTCGATCTACTCAATAAGCAATATTAGTCGAACATCAATAAACTGGATATATATGGGGTGATTCAAAAAGAGCGCCGGTTTTGATATATCAAATTAAGAGATTTATTTTATTGAAAAATTGAAAATAAATACATCAACAAGTTCATCTTACCTTCCGATTTCATGTATGAAAAATGATGCCATGCATGTGTCCTCCTCTACTGCCCATGCACGCATCAACTCTGTCCATGAAATTGGATACTACTGCACGACAAGTTTCGACTTCCATTTGCCCGATAACCCGTCGAATTTCCTCCTTCAAGTCATTGATGTTTCGGGGTTTATTGGCATACACCAATGACTTCAGATGACCCCAAAGATGAAAGCCACAAGGCGTCAAGTCACACGACCTTGGTGGCTATTGATGGTCGGAATTACGGGAAATGATGCGATCCTGGAACCGTTCACGGAGCAACAACATTGTTTCTCGTGCAGCGTGACATTGCAGCGTGACGCGAGGGTTTTCTAAACCCCACATACGGCAGTTCTGTTTATTAACAAAACCGTTTAAGTGGAAGTGCGCCTCATCACTGAAAATGATTTTGTTTGCGAAGGTGTCATCATCCTGCCGTTTTCTTAATACCCAGTCAACAAACTGTCGTCTCTTCTGGTGGTCTGCCACTTTCAAATGTTTCGTCAACTGAATTTTATACGGGTGATATTGGAGATCGTACCGAAGAATTCTCCGTACAGAAGAACATCGTAAACCCAATTGTTGAGAACGGCGACGTATTGATTTTGCTGGGCTAACAGCCACACTGTCACGAACCAACGCAACGTTCTGCTCAGTTCGGCCAGAACGACGACGTCCAGAACTTTTAAGGTCGACTGTTGAACCCGTCTCAAAAAACTTTTTCATGAGCCTGCGAACTGTTGATTCTTTCGGTGCTTCATTACGTCCTAGTGTACCGCGAAGTCGCCTGACAGTAGCCGCATAACTCTCTCCACTCTGGTAAAATGTTTTGACGATTAACACTCGTTGTGCAATAGTAAACTTCTCCATGGTTAGACACAGACTGCGAGAGTACTACACTGCGAAGAAGAGAAACTACAACTGAATCGTCAATCGGAATGTTCTCCGAAATAGAAATGAGGTCTAACAATGTTGCCAACCGATAAACAAAAATTTACCAGCCGTTTAAAAACCGGCGCTCTTTTTGAATCACCCGTTACAAATATAGATAACGGAATAATTTTCTTTAGAACTGAATTTTATTGCCTGTATATTGAAATCAGTCAGTCATAAAAACTTTTATAATATCTAAAATTAAGATGGATTTAGACTCCTTCAAAAAAATACTGGATAACTTTAAAGAAGAAATGAAAAAAGAAATAAAAGCAAACATCAAAGAAGAGCTGAGCAAATTTTCAAAGCAACCCACTGAGAATTTTCAAGACTCCTTGATGTCACTGAATAACACCATTAAAGAGCAAGAAAAAAGAATTGATTTTCTAGAACGTGAGAATAGGAAGAAAAATTTAATTATAAACGGCCTAGAAGAAGGACAAGGAAATAATATGGACCTTGAGAACACGGTTTTCCATTTAATTAGAACTAAACTTAAGGTAAATATAGAGGATAATGAAATAGATTTTATAAGACGAATAGGCCGGGCGACTGAAAATAAAAATAGACTTGTCATCGTGGGGCTTGTTTCTTCTAGAAAGAAAATAAACATAATCACACAGGCAAAATGCTTAAAGGGATCAAATATTTTTATCTCTGAGGATTTCCCACCAAAAGTCATACAAGTTAGAAAACAACTCCAGGTAGATTTGAAGAAAGCAAGGTCAGAAGGAAAGTTTGCCATTATACGATATGACAAACTAATAGTTAGAGAAGGAACAGAAAAACCTAAAAAGCGTCTACTGAGTGAATCACCCAAAGGATCGATTAAACAAAATTCTCCAGCAGCGCAAATAGTTAAAAAAAACAAAGAAAAGTGAAAATAAAAGGAAAAACTCAATTGAATGTTTTCTTATAGATAAGGATGAAGACAAAATTAACGACAGGAATGAATGAAAATTAGAGGAAACTAGACTCAAGATAAGGACAAAAAATGTTAAAAAATACGATTGTAAAATAGGGAAAACAGAATGTGATAATGTAAAAAGCAACTCATTTACAAAAACAACACCCCCAGAACGTTTGGTCAGCAAGGGGGCAAGAGACCAATACCTCCCAACTAGAAATAGAAATAACTCAGCAATACACACCACTTCACAATCAAACAAAAACTATAAAGTAAATTATAGTACATTCAGCACTTTAAATGTAAGATCTTTAATGTCTGAAGAACAAATTGTAGAACTTGAACAAGCTTTAAGCAATAGTGATATTGACATATTAGGATTATCGGAAATAAGAAGACAAGGTGAAAAAATAATTGAGAGGAAAAGCAAATTTATATTTTTCTATTTCGGAGAAGTATCCGGTAAAAATGGAACGGGTTTTTTAGTTCACCATAATAAATTTAGAAATGATATTTTAGAATTCAAACCTATATCAGATAGAATCTCTACCCTCAGTATTAGACGAAACCAAGTGATACTACGGTTTATTCAAGTGTATGCACCGACCAGCTCTTCTACTGAAGAAGAAATCGAACAATTCTATAACTTATTAATAGAGGAATTAGAAGAGAAGAAAACAAATTACAGGGAAGAAACAATAATAATGGGAGATTTAAATGCCCAAATAGGTCTCAGGAAGGTAGGAGAACAAGATACGATTGGTGCTTTAGGCTACGGCAAAAGAAATACAAGAGGTTGGAGATTGACAAGATTTTGCCAAGAATTTAACCTAAAAATTCTGAACAGTTTCTTTAAAAAAAGAGCAGGCCGTAAATGGACATGGTTGTCGCCAAATGGTAAGCATAAAAATGAGATAGATTTTATACTATCAAAAAACAAGAATATGTTCCATGATGTAAGTGTAGTTAAAAATTTCCAATTCCATTCAGACCATAGGCTAATACGAGGCAAAATACTAACCACAGATAGATCTAGGAGACATTTTTTTAAAGATAATAATCAACATCAGCATATTAACTTAGAAAACTTTCAGAGGAATATTAAGAATGCAGTGGTTCAAAGGATACCAAGAAATTGTGATATGCAATAAAATTACAACTGGTTAGAAAACACTATAATTAACACAAGTAAAGAATCAAAAAGAAAGGTGAATAGAGGAATTAGACGAAATAATAAACTGAGTGACCTTACACTAGAACTAATCAGGAAAAGATCGATATTATGGAGAAAGGACAATAAAACTATTGAAGATAAATTAGAATTAAATATTATATGTAAAGCTTGTAAATACAATATTAGAAAAGACATTAATGCTTACAATAACGAATTGGTGAAAAGTCTAATGCAACCGGACCTATCTGTAAAGAAAACCAGGAAATCTTTATCTCAAGGTAGATTATGGTTGTCAGGTTTGAGGGATGAAAACGGAATTGTAAAAAGAAGCAGAGAAGATATCCTGGCTGTGGCATCTAAGTTTTTTAAAAAAAAAAAAAAAAAAAAAAAAAATCATCAGAAATCCAAGACGAACATAGGACATTTCTTAACATATTGGAGGAAGAAGTCAGTTCGGTTCTAAAGAAACTCAAGAGTGGAAAATCACCAGGAAATGACAAGATAATAAATGAATACTTAAGAGTGGCAGAGTGCTTTATTTCAAAGAATTTAACACACATATTTAACCAAATAATGATGCAGGGCAAGGTTCCAGGCCAATGGCTTAAATCGGACATCATTCTGCTTCATAAAAAGGGAGAGGTAACGGATATTAAAAATTACCGTCCTATTACTCTTTCTTCATCATTGAGTAAAGTTTTCGCTAAGATTATACAACGACGTATGAAACCGATTGTGGAGTACAACCAACACATTGAACAAGCGGGTTTTCGCCCTGGGTTTTCAACTGTGGATCATTTGCAGGTAGTGAACCAGCTGATCGAAAAATGCAGAGAATATAACATAGAAATTTATATAGCTTTGGTGGACTTTGCGAAGGCTTTTGATTCTGTGAAACTGGTATCTGTTTTTAAGGGATTACAAGAGCTAGGGATAGATGAAAGAATATTAAGAGTATTATGGCATTGGTACAAAAATGGCGAAGCTCTAGTGGTCCTAGAGAATCCGGGCGATTTTTTTCCAGTTGGACGAGGTGTCAAACAGGGCGATCCTCTGTCACCCGATCTTTTCAATGTAACATTGGATTCAGTTTTCAAAAATTCGGATTGGGATGAAAAGGGTATAAGAGTGAATGGAAGAAACATAAGTAATGTAAGATTTGCAGATGATATTACATTATTTGCGAAATCACCAACGGAATTAAGCGGTATGCTAGAAGAACTACAGCAGGCTAGCCTATTAGCGGGACTTGAGATAAATAATGATAAAACTATTCTTCTCACTAATAGTAAGCGAGAGGATATTGTCCTAAATGGTAAAAAATTAATATGGGTAAATGAGGCGATTTATCTGGGACAGACAATTTCTTTTAGGAATGGATGCAGTAAGGAAGTAAACCGAAGAATGACTTTGGCTTGGAGAAAATACTGGTCAATGAAGTTTATATTTAAAAGCAAAATGTCTCAAAGATTAAAGACCTTAGCTTTTAATTGTTGTGTGCTTCCTTGCATGACCTACGGCGCACAGACATGGACTTCGTCAAAGAAGGACGTATACAGACTGAGAGTCACTCAAAGAGCCATGGAACGGAGCATGTTAGGGGTTTCCTTCCGAGACAAGATCAAAAACACAGAACTAAGGAGGAGAACACAACTTCAACATGTTGTCGAAGTGGCAAAGCGACTGAAATGGAATTGGGCTGGAAATGTGTTACGGCTAAATGACGACAGATGGACAAAACGAGTTACAGAATGGCAACCGATTGAAAATATCAGGCGTAGAGGTAGACAGTGTTTGAGGTGGGACGACGAATTGGTCAAAAAACATGCCGGTGCACATTGGCAAATTACAACAAGAGACAAATCCCGTTGGAAAACATTGGGAGAGGCCTTTGCCCAAAAATAGGCCTAGTTTCCTAAATACTTATATATATATATATATATATATATATATATATATAAAAAAAAATAATGATTTTATTTGAACATTAAAGTTTAAAAATTTATAAATTTATTTGTTTTTTTTAATATAATTAATTATTACATAGTTATTGTCTTATGTGTAATGTATCTACTCAATGTAAAGTATGTAATTTTAAAGGAGACTAATAAAGAAAGGCTATTATTATTATTATTATTAATCGCACAAAAAATATAATCTGATAATAGTTTATTAAATTTAATGTTCAAACCAACATCTACCTCAAATAACATAGGCGTAGTACATCAATACGCACGGTTTTATTTCTAAGAATTGTTGAAATTTTTGTGCTTGAAATTTTACTATAGTACTAATAAACAGAGAGCACTGCACAACTAATTTTCTAACGTTATTTCAACTAGGAATTAATTGCTGATTAGAGTTTTACACTATTGGCGCAGAACGTGTATATTTTTATTATACGTTTTGAGTTAACTATCAGTTCCTAAATCAACAAAGAAATAATCATTAGAGAGCGTTACTTAACGAAATTTTATTTCTTTCGCACTATTTGTGTCTTTAACATATCCGAAAATATACAACTAAAATGTAATAGATTTGATGTACAGTAGAAAAAAATTATTATTTAAGTCTTGCGAGTAAGGCGGCCTACAATGACGACAACGCGCGTGTGACGTCAAAGGCAGGTATAATATAGGACCATTCAGAGTGTAGTATTCTCAACCACTGAAAAATCTCCAAAACTAACCAATCAGATGTCTTCTTAGGCGTGATTTTGGTTAGTTATTATTGTCCAATCAGAGAGCTCCTTATAGTTCACTACGTCATCCGATATGAACCAATGAAGTCGTCTCATTCAGTCATTTGTCAGTGTCGAGCTTCCTGATTGATCCGGTACTGTTCCTGCGCGTGACGTCGCCTTACATTTTTACATAAGATTCGCCCATTTCCACCGCCCAGTTAATGATACGGCCGAATAATAGAGAATAACGTCTACTGAAATGCAATACGTTCCAGAATTAAAACACCTACCAAAAACATGTTAAATTTTGTTAGAATTCTTCTTTTTTTTAGGGTTCTTCTTTTGATTGGTTAATATTGTCCAATCAGAGGGCTCATAATAGTTCACTACGTCACCCGATATCAACCAATGAAAAATGATAATATGCAGTTAGACCTTGCAGTGAATATATTAACGGCGCCGTTTGAAACGTGCGAACTGAAACCTTTTTTAGAAGCCCTGCTACGCTCATGAAAACACGCTTCTACTGAGTGATACGGTTATAAACAATAAAAAAAATAACCGAATTAAATATTTAGTTTCTATTTCAGATAACCTGTAAATGTTTGAACTAACATCTAGCCTAATGATCTAAAAACCGAAATTAATTATGCCAAGTATTTAACATCTCATTATTTACCTAATTTTAAGTTACTTGTTGCCCATAACAGACAGGTGGAGTGTCAAATTATTTACACTCAATCTGTTTGTTGCAGGTCTAAAATAAATAGTTCTGTTTCTTATCACATGGTCAGTCAATTAAATGACTGGATCATTGAAGAACAGAAGAGGTAGAGGTGTAAGGGCACTAATCAGAGTTATTTTCTCTGAAAGTAATGAATTTCATTGTACAGCCAGACCCTATGGTGAATGAAGTGAAGGTGTCATTTACAGAGTGGAAAATATGTGCTCTTCAGAGGGCCCGGCCTGCTGATAAGCATACTTTTCCACTCAGTGTGGAAGACAATTGTAAACAACCTCACTCCTCGTTTTACTTAGTAAAACCTTTGGAGGTTCAAACCCGCCTTTTGGCTGTTGACTTAAACAACAACAACATATTACTTGATAGATTGGATTTGAAAGAAAGGATGTTATCAATGTTATGAAAGAATATAAATATTTAATGTTATTAATCGTACAAAAAATATAATTTGATAATAGTTTATTAAATTTAATGTTCAAACCAACATCTTCCTTAAATAACATAGGCGTAGTCTATCAATACGTACGGTCTTATTTCAGAGAGTTATTATAATTTTTGTGTTTGAATTTTAACTAAAGCAATAATAAACAGAGAGCCATGCACAACTAATTTTCTAATGTTTTTTAAGGAGGAATGAATTGTTAATGGGAATTTTACACTGGTGGCGCAGAACGTGTACATTTTAATTATATATTTTGAGTTAATTATCGGATCCTAAATCAACAAAGAAATAATCATTATAAAGCGTTAGTTAACGAATGTTTTTTTATTCAGCACCATTTGTGTCTATAACATATCTGAAAACATATAATTGAAATCTAATAGAACTGATCTACACTTGAAAATATAATTATTTAGGTCTTGCTAGTGAGGCGGCCTACGATGACGGTAACTTCCGTGTGACGTCAATAAAAGATATAATATTGGACCAATCAGAAACTAGTATTCTTAACCAATGAAAAATCTTCAAACCCAACCAATCAGATGTCTTCTTAGGCGTCATTTTGATTGGTTAATATTGTCCAATCAGAGGGCTCATTATAGCCATCCGATATCAACCAATGAAAACGTCTCAATCAGTATTACGTCATTTGTCAGTATCGAGCTTTCTGATTGGTCCGGTACTGTTCCTGCCCGTGACGTCGACTTACATTTTTACATAAATTGTCACCGCCCAGTTAACGATACGGCCGAATATTAAACAATTAACGTCTACTGAAATGCAATACTTTCTAGAATTAAAACGCGTAACAAAAACATTTTTAAACTTGTTAAGGTTCCTCCGAGGACGGAATGATTATGGTTTATTGTATTAAACAACAGTATATTTATACTGCTTTTCATAATATAAAATAAAAAAGTCATAAAAAGGAAGGACAACAATAGCTTGCGTTGTCACATATACGCTTGCTTAAATTTAAGACATTATTTTTTCGGCTACCATGCAAACACTACTATACTAACGTAACACATTGTGATTTTTTCATTATATATTGAAGTTTATTCTAATAAGGACGTCTCTGAAGTTTTTTTGTCAACTAATCGTCAGTAGATTCGCCGGAATTACCAAACTGAAATTTAGAATATACTTAAACAATACCTAATATAAGCAAACAAGAACCTGTGCCCTTTTAATGACAATCAGTCTTACTAAAAACGGGTAACGATATGAAAAATTTCTGGGCGATATTTTTGATATTTCTCCGCGTTTATTCGCTGCTTGTGTCATTATTTTATTTTACGATGCGAAAATTTAGTATTGCCTACAAGAGGCAGTTAAACTGTGAAATATTTTTTAAATTTTAACTGCTACTTCCACGGCTACAATAATCGTTCTGTTTTCTTAGCGAGAGAAGCAAATTTTCGACTAAAACATTATTAAGAAAATAAGAGGTACTAATGAAATAAACACTTTTAGAGATTGTTACAATGACAGTTGATGATTATGCAGTTAGACCTTGCAGTGAATATATTAACGGCGCCGTTTGAAACGTGCGAACTGAAACCTTTTTTAGAAGCCCTGCTACGCTCATGAAAACAAGTTTCTACTGAGTGATACGGTTATAAACAATAAAAAAAATAACCGAATTAAATATTTAGTTTGTATTTCAGATAACCTGTAAATGTTTGAACTAACATCTAGCCTAATGATCTAAAAACCGAAATTAATTGTGCCAAGTATTTAACATCTCATTATTTACCTAATTTTAAGTTACTTGTTGCCCATAACAGACAGGTGGAGTGTCAAAATATTTACACTCAATCTGTTTGTTGCAGGGCTAAAATAAATAGTTCTGTTTCTTATCACATGGTCAGTCAATTAAATGACTGGATCATTGAAGAACAGAAGAGGTAGAGGTGTAAGGGCACTAATCAGAGTTATTTTCTCTGAAAGTAATGAATTTCATTGTACAGCCAGACCCTATGGTGAATGAAGTGAAGGTGTCATTTGCAGAGTGGAAAATATGTGCTTTTCAGAGGGCCCGGCCTGCTGATAAGCATACTTTTCCACTCAGTGTGGAAGACAATTGTAAACAACCTCACTCCTCGTTTTACTTAGTAAAACCTTTGGAGGTTCAAACCCGCTTTTTGGCTGTTGACCTAAACAACAACAACATATTACTTGATAGATTGGATTTGAAAGAAAGGATGTTATCAATGTTATGAAAGAATATAAATATTTAATGTTATTAATCGTACAAAAAATATAATTTGATAATAGTTTATTAAATTTAATGTTCAAACCAACATCTTCCTTAAATAACATAGGCGTAGTCTATCAATACGTACGGTCTTATTTCAGAGAGTTATTATAATTTTTGTGTTTGAATTTTAACTAAAGCAATAATAAACAGAGAGCCATGCACAACTAATTTTCTAATGTTTTTTAAGGAGGAATGAATTGTTAATGGGAATTTTACACTGGTGGCGCAGAACGTGTACATTTTATTATATATTTTGAGTTAATTATCGGATCCTAAATCAACAAAGAAATAATCATTATAAAGCGTTAGTTAACGAATGTTTTTTTATTCAGCACCATTTGTGTCTATAACATATCTGAAAACAGATAATTGAAATTTAATAGAACTGATCTACACTTGAAAATATAATTATTTAGGTCTTGCTAGTGAGGCGGCCTACGATGACGGTATTATCCGTGTGACGTCAATAAAAGATATAATACTGGACCAATCAGAAACTAGTATTCTTAACCAATGAAAAATCTTCAAACCCAACCAATCAGATGTCTTCTTAGGCGTCATTTTGATTGGTTAATATTGTCCAATCAGAGGGCTCATTATAACCATTCGATATCAACCAATGAAAACGTCTCAATCAGTATTACGTCATTTGTCAGTATCGAGCTTTCTGATTGGTCCGGTACTGTTCCTGCGCGTGACGTCGACTTACATTTTTACATAAATCCGCCCATTGTCACCGCCCAGTTAACGATACGGCCGAATGTTAAACAATTAACGTCTACTGAAATGCAATACTTTCTAGAATTAAAACGCGTAACAAAAACATTTTTAAACTTGTTAAGGTTCCTCCGAGGACGGAATGATTATGGTTTATTGTATTAAACAACAGTATATTTATACTGCTTTTCATAATATAAAATAAAAAAGTCATAAAAAGGAAGGACAACAATAGCTTGCGTTGTCACATATACGCTTGCTTAAATTTAAGACATTATTTTGTCGGCTACCATGCAAACACTACTATACTAACGTAACACATTGTGATTTTTTCATTATATATTGAAGTTTATTCTAATAAGGACGTCTCTGAAGTTTTTTTGTCAACTAATCGTCAGTAGATTCGCCGGAATTACCAAACTGAAATTTAGAATATACTTAAACAATACCTAATATAAGCAAACAAGAACCTGTGCCCTTTTAATGACAATCAGTCTTACTAAAAACGGGTAACGATATGAAAAAGTTCTGGGCGATATTTTTGATATTTCTCCGCGTTTATTCGCTGCTTGTGTCATTATTTTATTTTACGATGCGAAAATTTAGTATTGCCTACAAGAGGCAGTTAAACTGTGAAATATTTTTTTAATTTTAACTGCTACTTCCACGGCTACAATAATCGTTCTGTTTTCTTAGCGAGAGAAGCAAATTTTCAACTAAAACATTATTAAGAAAATAAGAGGTACTAATGAAATAAACACTTTTAGAGATTGTTACAATGACAGTTGATGATTATGCAGTTAGACCTTGCAGTGAATATATTAACGGCGCCGTTTGAAACGTGCGAACTGAAACCTTTTTTAGAAGCCCTGCTACGCTCATGAAAACACGCTTCTACTGAGTGATACGGTTATAAACAATAAAAAAAATAACCGAATTAAATATTTAGTTTGTATTTCAGATAACCTGTAAATATTTGAACTAACATCTAGCCTAATGATCTAAAAACCGAAATTAATTGTGCCAAGTATTTAACATCTCATTATTTATCTAATTTTAAGTTACTTGTTGCCCATAACAGACAGGTGGAGTGTCAAATTATTTACACTCAATCTGTTTGTTGCAGGGCTAAAATAAATAGTTCTGTTTCTTATCACATGGTCAGTCAAATAAATGACTGGATCATTGAAGAACAGAAGAGGTAGAGGTGTAAGGGCACTAATCAGAGTTATTTTCTCTGAAAGTAATGAATTTCATTGTACAGCCAGACCCTATGGTGAATGAAGTGAAGGTGTCATTTACAGAGTGGAAAATATGTGCTTTTGAGAGGGCCCGGCCTGCTGATAAGCATACTTTTCCACTCAGTGTGGAAGACAATTGTAAACAACCTCACTCCTCGTTTTACTTAGTAAAACCTTTGGAGGTTCAAACCCGCTTTTTGGCTGTTGACCTAAACAACAACAACATATTACTTGATAGATTGGATTTGAAAGAAAGGATGTTATCAATGTTATGAAAGAATATAAATATTTAATGTTATTAATCGTACAAAAAATATAATTTGATAATAGTTTATTAAATTTAATGTTCAAACCAACATCTTCCTTAAATAACATAGGCGTAGTCTATCAATACGTACGGTCTTATTTCAGAGAGTTATTATAATTTTTGTGTTTGAATTTTAACTAAAGCAATAATAAACAGAGACCCATGCACAACTAATTTTCTAATGTTTTTTAAGGAGGAATGAATTGTTAATGGGAATTTTACACTGGTGGCGCAGAACGTGTACATTTTAATTATATATTTTGAGTTAATTATCGGATCCTAAATCAACAAAGAAAAAATCATAATAAAGCGTTAGTTAACGAATGTTTTTTTATTCAGCACCATTTGTGTCTATAACATATCTGAAAACAGATAATTGAAATTTAATAGAACTGATCTACACTTGAAAATATAATTATTTAGGTCTTGCTAGTGAGGCGGCCTACGATGACGGTAACTTCCGTGTGACGTCAATAAAAGATATAATATTGGACCAATCAGAAACTAGTATTCTTAACCAATGAAAAATCTTCAAACCCAACCAATCAGATGTCTTCTTAGGCGTCATTTTGATTGGTTAATATTGTCCAATCAGAGGGCTCATTATAGCCATCCGATATCAACCAATGAAAACGTCTCAATCAGTATTACGTCATTTGTCAGTATCGAGCTTTCTGATTGGTCCGTACTGTTCCTGCGCGTGACGTCGACTTACATTTTTACATAAATCCGCCCATTGTCACCGCCCAGTTAACGATACGGCCGAATATTAAACAAATAACGTCTACTGAAATGCAATACTTTCTAGAATTAAAACGCGTAACAAAAACATTTTTAAACTTGTTAAGGTTCCTCCGAGTACGGAATGATTATGGTTTATTGTATGAAACAGCAGTATATTTATACTGCTTTTCACAATATAAAATAAAAAAAGTCATAAAAAGGAAGGACAACAATAGCTTGCGTTGTCACATATACGCTTGCTTAAATTTAAGACATTATTTTGTCGGCTACCATGCAAACACTACTATACTAACGTAACACATTGTGATTTTTTCATTATATATTGAAGTTTATTCTAATAAGGACGTCTCTGAAGTTTTTTTGTCAACTAATCGTCAGTAGATTCGCCGGAATTACCAAACTGAAATTTAGAATATACTTAAACAATACCTAGTATAAGCAAACAAGAACCTGTGCCCTTTCAATGACAATCAGTCTTACTAAAAACGGGTAACGATATGAAAAATTTCTGGGCGATATTTTTGACATTTCTCCGCGTTTATTCGCTGCTTGTGTCATTATTTTATTTTACGATGCGAAAATTTAGTATTGCCTACAAGAGGCAGTTAAACTGTGAAATATTTTTTAAATTTTAACTGCTACTTCCACGGCTACAATAATCGTTCTGTTTTCTTAGCGAGAGAAGCAAATTTTCGACTAAAACATTATTAAGAAAATAAGAGGTACTAATGAAATAAACACTTTTAGAGATTGTTACAATGACAGTTGATGATTATGCAGTTAGACCTTGCAGTGAATATATTAACGGCGCCGTTTGAAACGTGCGAACTGAAACCTTTTTTAGAAGCCCTGCTACGCTCATGAAAACACGCTTCTACTGAGTGATACGGTTATAAACAATAAAAAAAATAACCGAATTAAATATTTAGTTTGTATTTCAGATAACCTGTAAATGTTTGAACTAACATCTACCCTAATGATCTTAAAACCGAAATTAATTGTGCCAAGTATTTAACATCTCATTATTTACCTAATTTTAAGTTACTTGTTGCCCATAACAGACAGGTGGAGTGTCAAATTATTTACACTCAATCTGTTTGTTGCAGGGCTAAAATAAATAGTTCTGTTTCTTATCACATGGTCAGTCAATTAAATGACTGGATCATTGAAGAACAGAAGAGGTAGAGGTGTAAGGGCACTAATCAGAGTTATTTTCTCTGAAAGTAATGAATTTCATTGTACAGCCAGACCCTATGGTGAATGAAGTGAAGGTGTCATTTACAGAGTGGAAAATATGTGCTTTGCAGAAGGCCCGGCCTGCTGATAAGCATACTTTTCCACTCAGTGTGGAAGACAATTGTAAACAACCTCACTCCTCGTTTTACTTAGTAAAACCTTTGGAGGTTCAAACCGCCTTTTGGCTGTTGACTTAAACAACAACAACATATTACTTGATAGATTGGATGTGAAAGAAAGGATGTTATCAATGTTATGAAAGAATATAAATATTTAATGTTATTAATCGTACAAAAAATATAATTTGATAATAGTTTATTAAATTTAATGTTCAAACCAACATCTTCCTTAAATAACATAGGCGTAGTCTATCAATACGTACGGTCTTATTTCAGAGAGTTATTATAATTTTTGTGTTTGAATTTTAACTAAAGCAATAATAAACAGAGAGCCATGCACAACTAATTTTCTAATGTTCTTTAAGGAGGAATGAATTGTTAATGGGAATTTTACATTGGTGGCGCAGAACGTGTACATTTTAATTATATATTTTGAGTTAATTATCGGATCCTAAATCAACAAAGAAATAATCATTATAAAGCGTTAGTTAACGAATGTTTTTTTATTCAGCACCATTTGTGTCTATAACATATCTGAAAACAGATAATTGAAATCTAATAGAACTGATCTACACTTGAAAATATAATTATTTAGGTCTTGCTAGTGAGGCGGCCTACGATGACGGTATTATCCGTGTGACGTCAATAAAAGATATAATACTGGACCAATCAGAAACTAGTATTCTTAACCAATGAAAAATCTTCAAACCCAACCAATCAGATGTCTTCTTAGGCGTCATTTTGATTGGTTAATATTGTCCAATCAGAGGGCTCATTATAACCATTCGATATCAACCAATGAAAACGTCTCAATCAGTATTACGTCATTTGTCAGTATCGAGCTTTCTGATTGGTCCGGTACTGTTCCTGCGCGTGACGTCGACTTACATTTTTACATAAATCCGCCCATTGTCACCGCCCAGTTAACGATACGGCCGAATATTAAACAATTAACGTCTACTGAAATGCAATACTTTCTAGAATTAAAACGCGTAACAAAAACATTTTTAAACTTGTTAAGGTTCCTCCGAGTACGGAATGATTATGGTTTATTGTATGAAACAGCAGTATATTTATACTGCTTTTCACAATATAAAATAAAAAAAGTCATAAAAAGGAAGGACAACAATAGCTTGCGTTGTCACATATACGCTTGCTTAAATTTAAGACATTATTTTGTCGGCTACCATGCAAACACTACTATACTAACGTAACACATTGTGATTTTTTCATTATATATTGAAGTTTATTCTAATAAGGTAGTCTCTGAAGTTTTTTTGTCAACTAATCGTCAGTAGATTCGCCGGAATTACCAAACTGAAATTTAGAATATACTTAAACAATACCTAGTATAAGCAAACAAGAACCTGTGCCCTTTTAATGACAATCAGTCTTACTAAAAACGGGTAACGATATGAAAAATTTCTGGGCGATATTTTTGACATTTCTCCGCGTTTATTCGCTGCTTGTGTCATTATTTTATTTTACGATGCGAAAATTTAGTATTGCCTACAAGAGGCAGTTAAACTGTGAAATATTTTTTAAATTTTAACTGCTACTTTCACGGCTACAATAATCGTTCTGTTTTCTTAGCGAGAGAAGCAAATTTTCGACTAAAACATTATTAAGATAATAAGAGGTACTAATGAAATAAACACTTTTAGAGATTGTTACAATGACAGTTGACGATTATGCAGTTAGACCTTGCAGTGAATATATTAACGGCGCCGTTTGAAACGTGCGAACTGAAACCTTTTTTAGAAGCCCTGCTACGCTCATGAAAACACGCTTCTACTGAGTGATACGGTTATAAACAATAAAAAAAATAACCGAATTAAATATTTAGTTTGTATTTCAGATAACCTGTAAATGTTTGAACTAACATCTAGCCAAATGATCTAAAAACCGAAATTAATTGTGCCAAGTATTTAACATCTCATTATTTACCTAATTTTAAGTTACTTGTTGCCCATAACCGACAGGTGGAGTGTCAAATTATTTACACTCAATCTGTTTGTTGCAGGGCTAAAATAAATAGTTCTGTTTCATATCACATGGTCAGTCAATTAAATGACTGGATCATTGAAGAACAGAAGAGGTAGAGGTGTAAGGGCACTAATCAGAGTTATTTTCTCTGAAAGTAATGAATTTCATTGTACAGCCAGACCCTATGGTGAATGAAGTGAAGGTGTCATTTACAGAGTGGAAAATATGTGCTTTTCAGAGGGCCCGGCCTGCTGATAAGCATACTTTTCCACTCAGTGTGGAAAACAATTATAAACAACCTCACTCCTCGTTTTACTTAGTAAAACCTTTGGAGGTTCAAACCCGCCTTTTGGCTGTTGACTTAAACAACAACAACATATTACTTGATAGATTGGATTTGAAAGAAAGGATGTTATCAATGTTATGAAAGAATATAAATATTTAATGTTATTAATCGTACAAAAAATATAATTTGATAATAGTTTATTAAATTTAATGTTCAAACCAACATCTTCCTTAAATAACATAGGCGTAGTCTATCAATACGTACGGTCTTATTTCAGAGAGTTATTATAATTTTTGTGTTTGAATTTTAACTAAAGCAATAATAAACAGAGAGCCATGCACAACTAATTTTCTAATGTTTTTTAAGGAGGAATGAATTGTTAATGGGAATTTTACACTGGTGGCGCAGAACGTGTATATTTTAATTATATATTTTGAGTTAATTATCGGATCCTAAATCAACAAAGAAATAATCATTATAAAGCGTTAGTTAACGAACGTTTTTTTTATTCAGCACCATTTGTGTCTATAACATATCTGAAAACATATAATTGAAATCTAATAGAACTGATCTACACTTGAAAATATAATTATTTAGGTCTTGCTAGTGAGGCGGCCTACGATGACGGTGACGTCCGTGTGAAGTCAATAATAGATATAATATTGGACCAATCAGAAACTAGTATTCTCAACCTATGAAAAATCTTCAAACCTAACCAATCAGATGTCTTCTTAGGCGTCATTTTGATTGGTTAATATTGTCCAATCAGAGGGCTCATTATAGCCATCCGATATCAACCAATGAAAACGTCTCAATCAGTATTACGTCATTTGTCAGTACCGAGCTACCTGATTGGTCCGGTACTGTTCCTGCGCGTGACGTCGACTTACATTTTTACATAAATCCGCCCATTGTCACCGCCCAGTTAACGATACGGCCGAATATTAAACAATTAACGTCTACTGAAATGGAATACTTTCTAGAATTAAAACGCGTAACAAAAACATTTTTAAACTTGTTAAGGTTCCTCCGAGTACGGAATGATTATGGTTTATTGTATGAAACAGCAGTATATTTATACTGCTTTTCACAATATAAAATAAAAAAAGTCATAAAAAGGAAGGACAACAATAGCTTGCGTTGTCACATATACGCTTGCTTAAATTTAAGACATTATTTTGTCGGCTACCATGCAAACACTACTATACTAACGTAACACATTGTGATTTTTTCATTATATATTGAAGTTTATTCTAATAAGGACGTCTCTGAAGTTTTTTTGTCAACTAATCGTCAGTAGATTCGCCGGAATTACCAAACTGAAATTTAGAATATACTTAAACAATACCTAGTAAGAGCAAACAAGAACCTGTGCCCTTTTAATGACAATCAGTCTTACTAAAAACGGGTAACGATATGAAAAATTTCTGGGCGATATTTTTGACATTTCTCCGCGTTTATTCGCTGCTTGTGTCATTATTTTATTTTACGATGCGAAAATTTAGTATTGCCTACAAGAGGCAGTTAAACTGTTAAATATTTTTTTAATTTTAACTGCTACTTCCGCGGCTACAATATTCGTTCTGTTTTTTTTTAGCGAGAGAAGCAAATTTTCGACTAAAACATATTAAGAAAATAAGAGGTACTAATGAAATAAACACTTTTAGAGATTGTTACAATGACAGTTGATGATTATGCAGTTAGACCTTGCAGTGAATATATTAACGGCGCCGTTTGAAACGTGCGAACTGAAACCTTTTTTAGAAGCCCTGCTACGCTCATGAAATCACGCTTCTACTGAGTGATACGGTTATAAACAATAAAAAAATAACCGAATTAAATATTTAGTTTGTATTTCAGATAACCTGTAAATGTTTGAACTAACATCTAGCCTAATGATCTAAAAACCGAAATTAATTGTGCCAAGTATTTAACATCTCATTAATTACCTAATTTTAAGTTATTTGTTGCCCATAACTGACAGGTGGAGTGTCAAATTATTTACACTCAATCTGTTTGTTGCAGGGCTCAAATAAATGGTTTTGTTTCTTATCACATGGTCAGTCAATTAAATGACTGGATCATTGAAGAACAGAAGAGATAGAGGTGTAAAGGCACTAATCAGAGTTATTTTCTCTGAAAGTAATGAATTTCATTGTACAGCCAGACCCTATGGTGAATGAAGTGAAGGTGTCATTTACAGAGTGGAAAATATGTGCTTTTGAGAGGGCCCGGCCTGCTGATAAGCATACTTTTCCACTCAGTGAGGAAGGCAATTGTAAACCTCCTCACTCCTCGTTTTACTTAGTAAAACCTTTGGAGGTTCAAACCAGCCTTTTGGCTGTTGACCTAAACAACAACAAGAAGTTACTTGATAGATTGGATTTGAAAGAAAGGATGTTATCAATGTTATGAAAGAATGTAAAAATTTAATCTTATTAATCGTACAAAAAATATAATTTGATAATAGTTTATTAAATTTAATGTTCAAACCAACATCTTCCTTAAATAATAGAGGCGTAGTCTATCAATACGTACGGTCTTATTTCAGAGAGTTATTATAATTTTTGTGTTTGAATTTTAACTAAAGCAATAATAAACAGAGAGCCATGCACAACTAATTTTCTAATGTTTTTTAAGGAGGAATGAATTGTTAATTGGAATTTTACACTGGTGGCGCAGAACGTGTACATTTTAATTATATATTTTGAGTTAATTATCGGATCCTAAATCAACAAAGAAATAATCATTATAAAGCGTTAGTTAACGAATGTTTTTTTATTCAGCACCATTTGTGTCTATAACATACCTGAAAACATATAATTGAAATCTAATAGAACTGATCTACACTTGAAAATATAATTATTTAGGTCTTGCTAGTGAGGCGGCCTACGATGACGGTCACGTCCGTGTGACGTCAATAAAAGATATAATATTGGACCAATCAGAAACTAGTATTCTCAACCTATGAAAAATCTTCAAACCTAACCAATCAGATGTCTTCTTAGGCGTCATTTTGATTGGTTAATATTGTCCAATCAGAGGGCTCATTATAGCCATCCGATATCAACCAATGAAAACGTCTCAATCAGTATTACGTCATTTGTCAGTACCGAGCTTCCTGATTGGTCCGGTACTGTTCCTGCGCGTGACGTCGACTTACATTTTTACATCAATCCGCCCATTGTCACCGCCCAGTTAACGGTACGACCGAATATTAAACAATAACGTCTACTGAAATGCTATATTTTCCAGAATTAAACCGCCTACCAAAAACATTTTAAAACTTGTTAAGGTTCTTCCGAGTACGGAATGATTATGGTTTATTTTATGAAACAGCAGTATATTTATACTGCTTTTTACAGTATGAAATTAAAAAAGTCATAAAAACTATGCACAAGAATACATTGCGTTGTCACATACAAGCTTGCTTTAATTTAAGACATTATTTTGTCGGCTACTATGCAAAAATTACTATACGACCGTAACACATTGTGATCTTTTCATTATATATTGAAGTTTATTCTAATAAGGACGTCTCTGAAGTTTTTTTGTCAACTAACCGTCAGTAGAATCGCCGGCATTACCAAACTGTAATTTAGAATATACTTGAACAATACCTAGTAAGAGCAAAATGCAAATTGTGCCCTTTTAACGACAATCAGTCACACTAAAAACGGTTAACGATATGAAAAATTTCTAGGCAATATTTTTGACATTTCTCCACGTTTATTCGCTGCTTGTGTCATTTTTTTTTTGCGATGCGAAAATTTAGTATTGCCTACAAGAGGCAGTTAAACTGTGAAATATTTTTTAAATTTCAACTGCTACTTCCACGGCTAAAATAATAGTTCTGTTTTCTTCACGAATGAAGCAATTTTCGACTAAAAAATTATAACAACATAAGAAGTACTGGTGAAATAAACACTTTTAGACCTTGTTCATATGACAGTAGATTATTATACAGTTAGACCTTGCAGTGTGAATATATTAACGGCGCATTTGCAAGGTGCGAACTGAAAATTTTTTAGAAGACCTGCTTTGCTCATCAAATGACTTTTCTACTGAAACATACGGTTACAAAACATGGAAAGTAACCAAATTAACTTTTCAGTTTATTTCAGATAACTTGTAAATATTTGAACTAACTTCTACTCTAATGTTCTAAAAACTCAAATTAGTTGTGCCGAGTATTTAACATCTCATTATTTACCTAATTTTAAGTAACTTTAAAAGTCAGATTTGTAAGGAAGGATGTTATCAAAGTCGTTATGAAAGAACGTTCAAATTTAATCTTACTAATCATACAAAAAATATAATCTGATAATAGTTTATTAAATTTAATGTTCAAACCAACATATTCCTTAAATAACATAGGCGTAGTACATCAATACGCACGGTTTTATTTCTAAGAATTATTTAAATTTTTGCGCTTGAATTTTGACTATAGCAATAAAAAACAGAGAGCAATGCACAACTAATTTTCTAACGTTATTTTAACTAGGAATTAATTGCTGATTAGAGTTTTACACTATTGGCGCAGAACGTGTATATTTTTATTATACGTTTTGAGTTAACTATCAGTTCCTAAATCAACAAAGAAATAATCATTAGAGAGCGTTACTTAACGAAATTTTTTTTCTTTCGCACTATTTGTGTCTTTAACATATCCGAAAATATACTACTAAAATATAATAGAACTGATGTACAGTAGAAAAAAATTATTATTTAGGTCTTGCGGTTAAGGCGGCCTACAATGTCGACAACGCGCGTGTGACGTCAATGGCAGATATAATATAGAACCAATCAGAAACTAGTATTCTCAACCAATGAAAAATCTCCAAAACTAACCAATCAGATGTCTTCTTAGGCGTCATTTTGATTAGTTATTATTGTCCAATCAGAGAGCTCATTATAGTTCACTACGTCATCCGATATGAACCAATGAAGTCGTCTCATTCAGTATTACGTCATTTGTCAGTGTCGAGCTTCCTGATTGAACCGGTACTTTTCCTGCGCGTGACGTCGCCTTACATTTTTACATAAGACCCGCCCATTGCCACCGCCCAGTTAATGATACGGCCGAATAATAGAGAATAACGTCTACTGAAATGCAATACGTTCCAGAATTAAAACACCTACCAAAAACATGTTAAATTTTGTTAGGGTTCTTCCGAGTACGCAATGATTATGGTATTATTGTATGTAACAACAGTATATTCACTCCTGCTTTTCACACTATGAAATAAAAAAGTCATAAAAAGGAAGCAAAAGAATAGATTGCGTTGTCACATACAAGCTTGTTGAAATTTAAGACATTATTTTGTCGGCTACCATGCAGACACTACGATACGAACGTAACAAAATGTGATTTTTTCACTGTATATTAAAGTTAAAAAAATATATAAAGTATATTAAAGTTTGTAAATTCTAACAAGGACGTCACTGAAGTTTTTTGTCAAAAAATCGTAAGTAGAATCGCCGGCATTATAAAACCGAAATTTAGAATATACTTGATCAATACCAAGTAAGAGCAAAATACAAATTGTGCCCTTTTGACGACAATGAGTCACACTAAACACGGTTAACAATATAAAAAATTTCTGGGCGATATTTTTGACATTTCTCCGCGTTTATTCGCTGCTTGTGTCATTATTTTATTTTGTGCTTCGAAAATTTAGTATTGCCTACAAGAGGCAGTTAAACTGTTAAATATTTTTTAAATTTTAACTGCTACTTCCACGGCTACAATAATCGTTCTGTTTTTTTAGCGAGAGAAGCAAATTTTCGACTAAAACATATTAAGAAAATAAGAGGTACTAATGAAATAAACACTTTTAGAGCTTCTTACAATGACAGTTGATGATTATGCAGTTAGACCTTCCAACACCCCGTTATCGCGGCCGGCAACACATACGGCAAACCAAAGCGATAGGTTGGCAAGGGTGTTAACAAAACATTTGAAAAAATTTTAAGGAAGCTCAAAAAAACAAACACTCGGGTAATTCGCTGCATAAATGAAATAAATCTGAACAAGTGAGTTGAAAAAATAATTTAATTTTATAACAAGAAATATATATATAGTAAACAGCAAAATTGTACAATGTTACCCAACCTTAAATAGCTAGAAGGTTTAATACAATATCAGGTCCAAAAAGTACTTCCTGAGGTATATTTTATAACTTTTAAGTGAAACAATAAAAATTAAAGATATATTCATTAAATGAATAACTGAACATCAAAAAATATGGCCAAATTATTTTGAATTTAAACTTATCCTTTTGTTTAGCATGCTAGCAGCTTACTTTTCGATATACATATTTTATAATTATTACTTTTAGAAATTTTAAAAATAAAAAAACTAAATTCATAATCAACCTTTTCAATAAGGTGTAAAACAAGAATAGTAATAAAAATTATGAAATGAAATGTTAAATTTTATCTTTAGAATTTTAAATTTAGAAAAATACACATATTCAAATTCAACCCTTTTAATTAAGAGTAAAAAAAAAATTATTATTATTAAAAAATATTATGCAATGGAAAAATTAAATTTTACAGAACAATGTTCCTATTTGCTTAGTTTAGCAAAGGAATTAACAGGAAAATCTTTCAAGCAGGTCACTTTGAAATTCACTAATTTTCCTGTCTAAGACAAGAAGTTACCAAGATGGATCCTAATTTCTGGCGTGATCTTTTCCCCAAAAGGCATCGGTTATCACTTTGAAAACACCTTAAGTAGATGGATGAACTCCCCTCATAATAGATAAAATAATAACATATACCCTTTCGTAGTTAACACTTATTTTGAAACACAACTGACGTATGCAACCATCAAAGGAAGATCCCAGATGAAATTCCCATCCAAATTGGACTCCGAATAACTCAACGAAAGAAATTGTCAGGAAACATTGAACATCAATTACGGGATGCTGGCGAGGTGAAAATTTGTCATTCTCAGGAGTCGAACTCCATGTACTGATTATAGATATAGTAAGATTATTGAACGGCAATTCCCGTTCCCGGATTTGAACCCTGAAGAAAAGATCGAGCTAGTGTTAATATTAGGTAAAATAAGCGTCGATCACAAGCAAAAGCACTAACGCATAAAGAATGCAATGTAAATGAACGAAATATAACAAAGTTATGAATTTAAAGATAGAAACTTAATACGGGTTGCAATAGATAGACAATAATAAAGTTAAAAAAACTAGACAATTAAAATAAGCTATTACAATTCGAAAAAGAATACAATTTACCAATTACAAGGCTTTACATCATTTACAATAAATTTATCATAAGTCTTAATTTAGTTTTACATAGATCAAAATCGAATCTAGTAGTCAAGAAATTGCAAGTACAATTGCAAAGTAGATACGTTAATACAAAAATATAATTTAATGCAACTCGTGATGAATTTCCAGCTTTCGGAATACTAAAATAAAAACAAATTACTTACCATGTTTAAATGGGCAAGAAGAATTAACTTTATTCAAAAGTTATAAAATTAAAATACGCGTAATAAAATTTACTACATAGTAACCGATCTTAACTCAACGAAAATTCAACCAAGAGTGTCTTGTCATGCAAATGGAATAGCTCGATGAGAGGGCGGAACGCAGTTAGCAGAAAAAGCGGTAGAACGCATCACCGGACGGTGAGTTAATTAACGTCGCCAGTAGATTCGAGTTATCAGCAACCAAAACAACTAGCGAACGCCAACAAAACCAAAACAAAACGTAACAATCTGAAAGCAGATGTTACAACCTTGCAGTGAATGTATTAACGGCGCCGTTTGAAACGTGCGAGCTGAAAATTTTTGTAGATGGCCTGCTACGCTCATGAAAACACGCTTCTACTGAGTGATACGGTTATAAACAATAAAAAAAGTAACCGAATTAAATATTTAGTTTGTATTTCAAATAACCTGCAAATGTTTGAACTAACATCTAGCCTAATGATCTAAAAACCGAAATTAACTGTGCCAAGTATTTAACATCTCATTATTTACCTAATTTTAAGTTACTTGTTGCCCATAACAGACAGGTGGAGTGTCAAATTATTTACACTCAACCTGCTTGTTGCAGGGCTAAAATAAATAGTTCTGTTTCTTATCACAATGTCAGTCAATTAAATGACTGGATCATTGAAGAACAGAAGAGGTAGAGGTGTAAAGGCACTAATCAGAGTTATCTTCTCTAAAAGTAATGAATTTCATTGTACAGCCAGACCCTGTGGTGAATGAAGTGAAGGTGTCATTTACAGAGTGGAAAATATGTGCTTTTCAGAGGGCCCGGCCTGCTGATAAGCATACTTTTCCACTCAGTGAGGAAGGCAATTGTAAACAACCTCACTCCTCGTTTTACTTAGTAAAACCTTTGGAGGTTCAAACCAGCCTTTTGGCTGTTGACCTAAACAACAACAACAAGTTACTTGATAGATTGGATTTGAAAGAAAGGATGTTATCAATGTTATGAAAGAATGTAAAAATTTAATCTTATTAATCGTACAAAAAATATAATTTGATAATAGTTTATTAAATTTAATGTTCAAACCAACATCTTCCTTAAATAATAGAGGCGTAGTCTATCAATACGTACGGTCTTATTTCAGAGAGTTATTATAATTTTTGTGTGTTTGACTTTTAACTAAAGCAATAATAAACAGAGAGCCATGCACAACTTAATTTCTAATGATTATTAAGGAGACATGAATTGTTAATGTGAATTTTACACTGTTGGCGCAGAACGTGTATATTTTAATTATATATTTTGAGTTAATTATCGGATCCTAAATTAACAAAGAAAAAATCATTATAAAGCGTTAGTTAACGAATGTTTTTTTATTCAGCACCATTTGTGTTTATAACATATCTGAAAATATATAATTGAAATCTAATAGAATTGACCTACAGTTGAAAATATAATTATTTAGGTCTTGCGAGTGAGGCGGCCCACAATGACGGTGTAGTCCGTGTGACGTCAATAAAAGATATAATATTGGACCAATCAGAAACTAGTATTCTCAACCAATGAAAAATCTTCAAACCTAACCAATCAGATGTCTTCTTAGGCGTCATTTTGATTGGTTAATATTGTCCAATCAGAGGGCTCATAATAGTTCACTACGTCATCCGATATCAACCAATGAAAACGTCTCAATCAGTATTACGTCATTTGTCAGTATCGACCTTTCTGATTGGCCCGGTACTGTTCCTGCGCGTGACGTCGACTTAGATTTTTACATAAATCCGCCCCTTGTCACTGCCCAGTTAACGATACGGCCGAATATTAAACAATTAACGTCTACTGAAATGTTATACCTTCTAGAATTAAGACGCGTAACAAAAACATTTTTAAACTTATTAAGGTTCTTCCGAGTACGGAATGATTATGGTTTATTGTATGAAACAGCAGTATATTTATACTGCTTTTCACAATATGAAATAAAAAAAGTAATAAAAAGGAAGGACAACAATAGCTTGCGTTGTCACATATAAGCTTCCTTAAATTTAAGACATTATTTTGTCGGATACCATGCAAACACTACTATACTAAAGTCCATTTGATTTCTTCGTGCGGGTGAAGGTCACGCGCTTCTTCCCCTTCCCTTCCGCAAGATTTCTCCTCATACCCCTTACACTACTTCTACATTACTGAATTAAACTACTTCTTTTCTCTTTACGGACTAAAGTTTTGCCTGTTAACGACAAGAAATTTAATGGTTACTCTGAAAAACATAAGACATTAGGCCTACTATGATATGTGAAACCCTTTTATTCTACACAATATATTTTCCTAATTTTTGTGCTTAACTTTCGGATCGTTGGAATAGTTCTATCCTAATATTTCTTTATACAAACTGCACCTTAATAAAAACATCGCCAACCTTTTTTACCTAAACGAAAAAGATGATTATTTATCTTTTATGTTTTAAAGAATGCATACAGAAACTGGATTGTTACAAATTTGTATACGACTGAGAAATAAACTGTTAATTACCTTTTATGTAAACTTGAGCGCCGTTCGCAAAGAATTAATTTCACACAAGTTCTTTTAAATAATTATATACCCTATAAATTATTTATTTGTTTGGATTGTCTGCGAAGATTAGGACTGTTTGCAGCCATCTCAACTTTCACGCTTAAACAATTGAATTAACTAAACTTACACAAGCCCGCCAAAGAAACTGCACATCTGTATGATACAAAACTTTAATCTGAACTGGTCGAAAGAGTATTAAAAATCAAATAAATAGGCCTGTGTGTGGTGACAAAGGTGCTGTAACATGTTTATTTACTTAAAACAATACATGTAAGCTTCATAAAGTCATAAAATATCACAGAGTCATTGCTGACGCATAGTATAATGACCGTGTTTCTATTTCAGTGACTTTTCTATTATTCCATATTACGTTGTAATAGTGCGTACATATAATATCTATAATAACCATAAAACAATATGAATAACAATTATAACAATAATATAATACACATTACATCACGTATATACTATTGTTATTACATGTAACAAAATGTTTGTCTAAATATACGTCCGGAAATGCTTCGTTGGCGAGTTATGCCTGGCGAAAGATTTTGCCTTGATTCCTGGGCAAAGAGTGAAATAAAGCAATACTGAAATTTTGAAAAGGTAAATTTAGGAAAATGTTTAGTGGTTACTTATGGTTTTTATTTAACCTGGGAAACTTAAAAAAATGAGTCCCAGAACTGTATCGCTTTTAGTTTTTAAGAAAACTACGTAAATACATTAAAGAAAAGGCTTAGAAAATACTTTTTAAGTTTAGCGTAAAATAACTCTGTTAAATTACGAATAAAAACACGAAACATTTTAATGCAAATTGTAGAGAATTTTATTCTAAAAAATAATATAAATAACGTCTATGAAAATTAAACTCATTTGAGAAGTTTTTTTAATTACAAACAAAAGAAAAACTGGATTTAGATTTTTTCCATTGCAGTTTTCCTTTTGTTTGTAATTAAACTTCTCGAATGAGGTTAAGTTTAAGTTGATTTAAATAACACATTTATGTGTTGGTCTCGTCAGATGTTTTAAGCGTACGGTACTTCACGAAGTGAAATAATGTAACCTGATGAAGGCGTAGGCACAAGTGCACACACATACTCCGCGCTGCATCATTCAGACGACTGGTGGGGTAGGCGAGGTGAGGAAGTGGCATGACCTTCACCCGCACGTTGATTTCAAATAGATTATAACGTAACACATTGTGATTTTTTCATTGTATATGAAAGTTTATTCTAATAAGGACGTCTCTGAAGTTTTTTTTGTCAACTAATCGTTAGTAGAATCGCCGGAATAACCAAACTGAAATTTAGAATATACTTAAACAATACCAAGTAAGAGCAAAATAGAACCTGTGCCCTTTTAACGACAATCGGTCCCACTAAAAACGGTTAACGATATGAAAAATTTCTAGGCAATATTTTTGACATTTCTCCGCGTTTATTCGCTGCTTGTGTCAGTATTTTATTTTGTGATTCGAAAATTTAGTATTGCCTACAAGAGGCAGTTAAACTGTGAAATATTTTTTAAAATTTTAACTGCTACTTCCACGGCTACAATAATCGTTCTGTTTTCTTAGCGAGAGAAGCAAATTTTCGACTAAAACATATTAAGAAAATAAGAGGTACTAATGAAATAAACACTTTTAGAGATTCTTACAACGACAGAAGATGATTATACAGTTAGACCTTGCAGTGAATATATTGTAACAAGATCGAGAAAAGACGGGATCGCTCACGAATCTTCCAGAATTTCATTCATAAACATAGTTAAGAAATATAAAATTAACAATAATCTACACAATAAGATCAGTTTTGTAAATGACAGTTTTAACCATAAAAGTGTCTATTCATTCATAAGGGTTGAAATAACTATCATAAAGTTCAGGTATACTATTGTGTACAGCTATTTTAATGAAGTTGTTTATGAGGTTGTTTACGTTTCTATTTACAATAGTTGACTTGTTAACAAAGTGATTTTTCTAGGATTCATTAATAAAGAGTTCTTTTTGTACTTGAGTAGATTTCTCTACTTTTCTGGAACGATCTTTGTGAATGATAATAAAAGGAGGCCCCCGGGCGGCGGTCCAGTCAGTTTTCGTGTGATCTTTGCCGAGAGATTAATGGGGTGTGTATTTACAGGTTACACATCCGAGTATTGTAGTGATTCAAGATTGTTATACCGTCTCTTTGTTGTGTGTGTATTGGGTAAAGTTAATGTGTAGTTCTGTGAATTCAGCTTGTGTTGTATGTTAGTATAATCTATAAAAGCGATTGTAAGTAGGCTAAGTAAGTTATTAAGTTATTTATTGTTTGTTATTTATTTTAAGTGAATTATTTAATCATTTATTGTATTTCTTAATTATAATTAGTTTAATCATTTATTTTGTAATCTTTAAGTGAAATAAACATCTGTAATTGTAAACTTTAGTCTATTAATTATTTAATAACCTAGATCCCGAAACGGACCTTAGCAATAAGTGTCACAATATTAAAGGCGCCGTTTGAATCGTGCGAACTGAAAATTTTTTTAGAAGGCCTGCTACGCTCATGAAAACACGCTTCTACTGAGTGAGACGGTTATAAACAATAAACAAAATAACCGAATTAAATATTTAGTTTTTATTTCAGATAACCTGTAAATGTTTGAACGAACATCAAGCCTAATGATCTAAAAACCCAAATTAATTGTGCCAAGTATTTAACATCTCATTATTTACCTACGTTTAAGTTACTTGATAGATTGGATTTGAAAGAAAGGATGTTATCAATGTTATGAAGGAATGTAAAAATTGAATCTTATTAATCGTACAAAAAATATAATTTGATGATAGTTTATTCAAGTAAATGTTAAAACCAACATCTTTCTTAAATAACATAGGCGTAGTCTATCAATACGTACAGTCTTATTTCAGAGAGTTATCATCATATTTGTGTTTGACTTTTAACTAAAGCAATAATAAACAGAGAGCATTGCACAACTATATTTCTAATATTTTTAAGGAGACATGAATTGTTAATTGGAATTTTACACTGTTGGCGCAGAACGTGTATATTTTAATTATATATTTTAAGTTAAATATCGGATCCTAAATCAACAAAAAAATAATCATTATAAAGCGTTAGTTAACGAATGTTTTTTTACTCTGCACCAATTGTGTCTATAACATATCTGAAAACTTATAATTGAAATCTAATAGAACTGATCTACAGTTGAAAATATAATTATTTAGGTCTTGCGAGTGAGGCGGCCTACAATGACGGTGTAACCGTGTGACGTCAATATAAGATATAACATTGGACCAATCAGAAACTGGTATTTTCAACCAATGAAAAATTTTAATGTCTAACCAATCAGATGTCTTCTGAGGCGACATTATGATTGGTTAATATTGTCCAATCAGAGGGCTCATAATAGTTCACTACGTCATCCGATATCAACCAATGAAAACGTCTCAATCAGTATTACGTCATTTGTCAGTATCGAGCTTTCTGATTGGTCCGGTACTGTTCCTGCGCGTGACGTCGACTTACATTTTTACATAAATCCGCCCATTGTCACCGCCCAGTTAACGATACGGCCGAATATTAAACAATTAGCGTCTACTGAAATGCAATACTTTCTAGAATTAAAACGCGTAACAAAAACATTTTTAAACTTGTTAAGGTTCCTCCGAGTACGGAATTATTATGGTTTATTGTATGAAACATCAGTATATTTATACTGCTTTTCACAATATAAAATAAAAAAAGTCATAAAAAGGAAGGACAACAATAGCTTGCGTTGTCACATATACGCTTGCTTAAATTTAAGACATTATTTTGTCGACTACCATGCAAACACTACTATACTAACGTAACACATTGTGTTTTTTTCATTATATATTGAAGTTTATTCTAATAAGGACGTCTCTGAAATTTTTTTGTCAACTAATCGTCAGTAGATTCGCCGGAATTACCAAACTGAAATTTAGAATATACTTAAACAATACCTAGTAAGAGCAAACAAGAACCTGTGCCCTTTTAACGACAATCAGTCCCACTAAAAACGGTTAACGATATGAAAAATTTCTAGGCAATATTTTTGACATTTCTCCGCGTTTATTCGCTGCTTGTGTCATTATTTTATTTTGCGATGCGAAAATTTAGTATTGCCTACAAGAGGCAGTTAAACTGTGAAATATGTTTTTAAATTTTAACTGCTACTTCCACGGCTACAATAATCGTTCTGTTTTCTTAGCGAGAGAAGCAAATTTTCGACTAAAACATTATTAAGAAAATAAGAGGTACTAATGAAATAAACACTTTTAGAGATTGTTACAATGACAGTTGATGATTATGCAGTTAGACCTTGCAGTGAATATATTAACGGCGCCGTTTGAAACGTGCGAACTGAAACCTTTTTTAGAAGCCCTGCTACGCTCATGAAATCACGCTTCTACTGAGTGATACGGTTATAAACAATAAAAAAATAACCGAATTAAATATTTAGTTTGTATTTCAGATAACCTGTAAATGTTTGAACTAACATCTAGCCTAATGATCTAAAAACCGAAATTAATTGTGCCAAGTATTTAACATCTCATTATTTACCTAATTTTAAGTTACTTGTTGCCCATAACAGACAGGTGGAGTGTCAAATTATTTACACTCAATCTGTTTGTTGCAGGGCTAAAATAAAAAGTTCTGTTTCTTATCACATGGTCAGTCAATTAAATGACTGGATCATTGAAGAACAGAAGAGGTAGAGGTGTAAAGGCACTAATCAGAGTTATTTTCTCTGAAAGTATTGAATTTCATTGTACAGCCAGACCCTATGGTGAATGAAGTGAAGGTGTCATTTACAGAGTGGAAAATATGTGCTTTTCAGAGGGCCCGGCCTGCTGATAAGCATACTTTTCCACTCAGTGAGGAAGGCAATTGTAAACCACCTCACTCCTCGTTTTACTTAGTAAAACGTTTGGAGGTTCAAACCAGCCTTTTGGCTGTTGACCTAAACAACAACAACAAGTTACTTGATAGATTGGATTTGAAAGAAAGGATGTTATCAATGTTATGAAAGAATGTAAAAATTTAATCTTATTAATCGTACAAAAAATATAATTTGATAATAGTTTATTAAATTTAATGTTCAAACCAACATCTTCCTTAAATAATAGAGGCGTAGTCTATCAATACGTACGGTCTTATTTCAGAGAGTTATTATAATTTTTGTGTTTGAATTTTAACTAAAGCAATAATAAACAGAGAGCCATGCACAACTAATTTTCTAATGTTTTTTAAGGAGTAATGAATTGTTAATTGGAATTTTACACTGGTGGCGCAGAACGTGTATATTTTAATTATATATTTTGAGTTAATTATCGGATCCTAAATCAACAAAGAAATAATCATTATAAAGCGTTAGTTAACGAATGTTTTTTTATTCAGCACCATTTGTGTCTATAACATATCTGAAAACATATAATTGAAATCTAATAGAACTGATCTACACTTGAAAATATAATTATTTAGGTCTTGCTAGTGAGGCGGCCTACGATGACGGTGACGTCCGTGTGACGTCAATAAAAGATATAATATTGGACCAATCAGAAACTAGTATTCTCAACCTATGAAAAATCTTCAAACATAACCAATCAGATGTCTTCTTAGGCGTCATTTTGATTGGTTAATATTGTCCAATCAGAGGGCTCATTATAGCCATCCGATATCAACCAATGAAAACGTCTCAATCAGTATTACGTCATTTGTCAGTACCGAGCTTCCTGATTGGTCCGGTACTGTTCCTGCGCGTGAAATCGACTTACATTTTTACATAAATCCGCCCATTGTCACCGCCCAGTTAACGGTACGGCCGAATATTAAACAATTAACGTCTACTGAAATGCTATACTTTCGAGAATTAAAACGCCTACCAAAAACATTTTAAAACTTGTTAAGGTTCTTCCGAGTACGGAATGATTATGGTTTATTGTATGAAACAGCAGTATATTTATACTGCTTTTTACAGTATGCAATTAAAAAAGTCATAAAAACTATGCACAAGAATACATTGCGTTGTCACATACAAGCTTGCTTTAATTTAAGACATTATTTTGTCGGCTACCATGCAAAAATTACTATACAACCGTAACACATTGTGATCTTTTCATTGCATATTAAAGTTTATTCTAATAAGGACGTCTCTGAAGTTTTTTTGTCAACTAACCGTCAGTAGAATCGCCGGCATTACCAAACTGAAATTTAGAATATACTTGAACAATACCTAGTAAGAGCAAAATACAAATTGTGCCCTTTTAACGACAATCAGTCACACTAAAAACGGTTAACGATATGAAAAATTTCTAGGCAATATTTTTGACATTTCTTCGCGTTTATTCGCTGCTTGTGTCATTATTTGTTTTTGCGATGCGAAAATTTAGTATTGCCTACAAGAGGCAGTTAAACTGTGAAATATTTTTTAAATTTCAACTGCTACATCCACGGCTAAAATAATAGTTCTGTTTTCTTCACGAATGAAGCAATTTTCGACTAAAAAATTATAACAACATAAGAAGTACTGGTGAAATAAACACTTTTAGACCTTGTTCATATGACAGTAGATTATTATACAGTTAGACCTTGCAGTGTGAATATATTAACGGCGCATTTGCAAGGTGCGAACTGAAAATTTTTTAGACGACCTCCTTTGCTCATCAAATGACTTTTCTACTGAAACATACGGTTACAAAACAAGGAAAGTAACCAAATTAACTTTTCAGTTTATTTCAGATAACTTGTAAATATTTGAACTAACTTCTACCCTAATGTTCTAAAAACTCAAATTAATTGTGCCGAGTATTTAACATCTCATTATTTACCTAATTTTAAGTAACTTTAAAAATCAGATTTGTAAGAAAGGATGTTATCAAAGTCGTTATGAAAGAACGTTCAAATTTAATCTTACTAATCGTACAAAAAATATAATCTGATAATAGTTTATTAAATTTCATGTTCAAACCAACATCTTCCTTAAATAACATAGGCGTAGTACCTCAATACGCACGGTTTTATTTCTAAGAATTATTTAAATTTTTGCGCTTGAATTTTGACTATAGCAATAAAAAACAGAGAGCAATGCACAACTAATTTTCTAACGTTATTTTAACTAGGAATTAATTGCTGATTAGAGTTTTACACTATTGGCGCAGAACGTGTATATTTTTATTATACGTTTTGAGTTAACTATCAGTTCCTATCATTTCATCCTTCACCGTCTGCATTAGCAGTAATTGCAGAACAGTCGGACGTTAAACCAAAAAAAAAAAAAAAAAAAAAAAAAATATCAGTTCCTAAATCAACAAAGAAATAATCATTAGAGAGCGTTACTTAACGAAATTTTATTTCTTTCGCACTATTTGTGTCTTTAACATATCCGAAAATATACTACTAAAATATAATAGAACTGATGTACAGTAGAAAAAAATTATTATTTAGGTCTTGCGGTTAAGGCGGCCTACAATGTCGACAACGCGCGTGTGACGTCAATGGCAGATATAATATAGAACCAATCAGAAACTAGTATTCTCAACCAATGAAAAATCTCCAAAACTAACCAATCAGATGTCTTCTTAGGCGTCATTTTGATTAGTTATTATTGTCCAATCAGAGAGCTCATTATAGTTCACTACGTCATCCGATATGAACCAATGAAGTCGTCTCATTCAGTATTACGTCATTTGTCAGTGTCGAGCTTCCTGATTGAACCGGTACTTTTCCTGCGCGTGACGTCGCCTTACATTTTTACATAAGACCCGCCCATTGCCACCGCCCAGTTAATGATACGGCCGAATAATAGAGAATAACGTCTACTGAAATGCAATACGTTCCAGAATTAAAACACCTACCAAAAACATGTTAAATTTTGTTAGGGTTCTTCCGAGTACGCAATGATTATGGTATTATTGTATGTAACAACAGTATATTTACTCCTGCTTTTCACACTATGAAATAAAAAAGTCATAAAAAGGAAGCAAAAGAATAGATTGCGTTGTCACATACAAGCTTGTTGAAATTTAAGACATTATTTTGTCGGCTACCATGCAGACACTACGATACGAACGTAACAAAATGTGATTTTTTCACTGTATATTAAAGTTAAAAAAATATATAAAGTATATTAAAGTTTGTAAATTCTAACAAGGACGTCACTGAAGTTTTTTGTCAAAAAATCGTAAGTAGAATCGCCGGCATTATAAAACCGAAATTTAGAATATACTTGATCAATACCAAGGAAGAGCAAAATACAAATTGTGCCCTTTTGACGACAATGAGTCACACTAAACACGGTTAACAATATAAAAAATTTCTGGGCGATATTTTTGACATTTCTCCGCGTTTATTCGCTGCTTGTGTCATTATTTTATTTTGTGCTGCGAAAATTTAGTATTGCCTACAAGAGGCAGTTAAACTGTTAAATATTTTTTTAATTTTAACTGCTACTTCCACGGCTACAATAATCGTTCTGTTTTTTTAGCGAGAGAAGCAAATTTTCGACTAAAACATATTAAGAAAATAAGAGGTACTAATGAAATAAACACTTTTAGAGCTTCTTACAATGACAGTTGATGATTATGCAGTTAGACCTTCCAACACCCCGTTATCGCGGCCGGCAACACATACGGCAAACCAAAGCGATAGGTTGGCAAGGGTGTTAACAAAACATTTAAAAAAAATTTAAGGAAGCTCAAAAAAACAAACACTCGGGTAATTCGCTGCATAAATGAAATAAATCTGAACAAGTGAGTTGAAAAAATAATTTAATTTTATAACAAGAAATATATATATAGTAAACAGCAAAATTGTACAATGTTACCCAACCTTAAATAGCTAGAAGGTTTAATACAATATCAGGTCCAAAAAGTACTTCCTGAGGTATATTTTATAACTTTTAAGTGAAACAATAAAAATTAAAGATATATTCATTAAATGAATAACTGAACATCAAAAAATATGGCCAAATTATTTTGAATTTAAACTTATCCTTTTGTTTAGCATGCTAGCAGCTTACTTTTCGATATACATATTTTATAATTATTACTTTTAGAAATTTTAAAAATAAAAAAACTAAATTCATAATCAACCTTTTCAATAAGGTGTAAAACAAGAATAGTAATAAAAATTATGAAATGAAATGTTAAATTTTATCTTTAGAATTTTAAATTTAGAAAAATACACATATTCAAATTCAACTCTTTTAATTAAGAGTAAAAAAAAAATTATTATTATTAAAAAATATTATGCAATGGAAAAATTAAATTTTACAGAACAATGTTCCTATTTGCTTAGTTTAGCAAAGGAATTAACAGGAAAATCTTTCAAGCAGGTCACTTTGAAATTCACTAATTTTCCTGTCTAAGACAAGAAGTTACCAAGATGGATCCTAATTTCTGGCGTGATCTTTTCCCCAAAAGGCATCGGTTATCACTTTGAAAACACCTTAAGTAGATGGATGAACTCCCCTCATAATAGATAAAATAATAACATATACCCTTTCGTAGTTAACACTTATTTTGAAACACAACTGACGTATGCAACCATCAAAGGAAGATCCCAGATGAAATTCCCATCCAAATTGGACTCCGAATAACTCAACGAAAGAAATTGTCAGGAAACATTGAACATCAATTACGGGATGCTGGCGAGGTGAAAATTTGTCATTCTCAGGAGTCGAACTCCATGTACTGATTATAGATATAGTAAGATTATTGAACGGCAATTCCCGTTCCCGGATTTGAACCCTGAAGAAAAGATCGAGCTAGTGTTAATATTAGGTAAAGTAAGCGTCGATCACAAGCAAAAGCACTAACGCATAAAGAATGCAATGTAAATGAACGAAATATAACAAAGTTATGAATTTAAAGATAGAAACTTAATACGAGTTGCAATAGATAGACAATAATAAAGTTTAAAAAACTAGACAATTAAAATAAGCTATTACAATTCGAAAAAGAATACAATTTACCAATTACAAGGCTTTACATCATTTACAATAAATTTATCATAAGTCATAATTTAGTTTTACATAGATCAAAATCGAATCTAGTAGTCAAGAAATTGCAAGTACAATTGCAAAGTAGATACGTTAATACAAAAATATAATTTAATGCAACTCGTGATGAATTTCCAGCTTTCGGAATACTAAAATAAAAACAAATTACTTACCACGTTTAAATGGGCAAGAAGAATTAACTTTATTCAAAAGTTATAAAATTAAAATACACGTAATAAAATTTACTACATAGTAACCGATCTTAACTCAACGAAAATTCAACCAAGAGTGTCTTGTCATGCAAATGGAATAGCTCGATGAGAGGGCGGAATGCAGTTAGCAGAAAAAGCGGTAGAACGCACTACCGGACGGTGAGTTAATTAACGTCGCCAGTAGATTCGAGTTATCAGCAACCAAAACAACTAGCGAACGCAAACAAAACCAAAAAAAACGTAACAATTTGAAAGCAGATGTTACAACCTCGCAGTGAATATATTAACGGCGCCGTTTGAAACGTGCGAGCTGAAAATTTTTTAGAAGGCCTGCTACCCTCATGAAAACACGCTTCTACTCAGTGATACGGTTATAAACAATAAAAAAAAATAACCCAATTAAACTTTTAGTTTTTATTTCAGATAACCTGTAAATGTTTGAACTAACATCTAGCAAATGATCTAAAAACCGAAATTAATTGTGCCAAGTATTTAACATCTCATTATTTACCTAATTTTAAGTTACTTGTTGCCCATAACAGACAGGTGGAGTGTCAAATTATTTACACTCAACCTGTTTGTAGCAGGGCTAAAATAAAAAGTTCTGTTTCTTATCACAATGTCAGTCAATTGAATGACTGGATCATTGAAGAACAGAAGAGGTAGAGGTGTAAAGGCACTAATCAGAGTTATCTTCTCTAAAAGTAATGAATTTCATTGTACAGCCAGACCCTGTGGTGAATGAAGTGAAGGTGTCATTTACAGAGTGGAAAATATGTGCTTTTCAGAGGGCCCGGCCTGCTGATAAGCATACTTTTCCACTCAGTGAGAAAGGCAAATGTAAACCACCTCACTCCTCGTTTTACTTAGTAAAACCTTTGGAGGTTCAAACCAGCCTTTTGGCTGTTGACCTAAACAACAACAACAAGTTACTTGATAGATTGGATTTGAAAGAAAGGATGTTATCAATGTTATGAAAGAATGTAAAAATTTAATCTTATTAATCGTACAAAAAATATAATTTGATAATAGTTTATTAAATTTAATGTTCAAACCAACATCTTCCTTAAATAATAGAGGCGTAGTCTATCAATACGTACGGTCTTATTTCAGAGAGTTATTATAATTTTTGTGTGTTTGACTTTCAACTAAAGCAATAATAAACAGAGAGCCATGCACAAATTAATTTCTAATGATTTTTAAGGAGACATGAATAATTGTTAATGTGAATTTTACACTGTTGGCGCAGAACGTGTACATTTTAATTATAGATTTTGAGTTAATTATCGGATCCTAAATCAACAAAGAAAAAATCATTATAAAGCGTTAGTTAACGAATGTTTTTTTATTCAGCACCATTTGTGTCTATAACATATCTGAAAATATATAATTGAAATCTAATAGAATTGACCTACAGTTGAAAATATAATTATTTAGGTCTTGCGAGTGAGGCGGCCCACAATGACGGTGTAGTCCGTGTGACGTCAATAACAGATATAATATTGGACCAGTATCATACCAGTATCATATTAATATCAGAAACTAGTATTCTCAACCAATGAAAAATCTTCAAACCTAACCAACCAGATGTCTCCTTAGGCGTCATTTTGATTGGTTAATATTGTCCAATCAGACGGCTCATAATAGTTCACTACGTCATCCGATATCAACCAATGAAAACGTCTCAATCAGTATTACGTCATTGTCAGTATCGACCTTTCTGATTGGCCCGGTACTGTTCCTGCGCGTGACGTCGACTTAGATTTTTACATAAATCCGCCCCTTGTCACTGACAAGTTAACGATACGGCCGAATATTAAACAATTAACGTCTACTGAAATGTTATACCTTCTAGAATTAAGACGCGTAACAAAAACATTTTTAAACTTGTTAAGGTTCTTCCGAGTACGGAATGATTATGGTTTATTGTATGAAACAGCAGTATATTTATACTGCTTTTCACAATATGAAATAAAAAAAGTCATAAAAAGGAAGGACAACAATAGCTTGCGTTGTCACATATAAGCTTGCTTAAATTTAAGACATTATTTTGTCGGCTACCATGCAAACACTACTATACTAAAACGTAACACATTGTGATTTTTTCATTGTATATTAAAGTTTATTCTAATAAGGACGTCTCTGAAGTTTTTTTTGTCAACTAATCGTTAGTAGAATCGCCGGAATAACCAAACTGAAATTTAGAATATACTTAAACAATACCAAGTAAGAGCAAAATAGAACCTGTGCCCTTTTAACGAAAATCGGTCCCACTAAAAACGGTTAACGATATGAAAAATTTCTAGGCAATATTTTTGACTTTTCTCCGCGTTTATTCGCTGCTTGTGTCATTATTTTATTTTGCGATGCGAAAATTTAGTATTGCCTACAAGAGGCAGTTAAACTGTGAAATATTTTTTTAAATTTTAACTGCTACTTCCACGGCTACAATAATCGTTCTGTTTTCTTAGCGAGAGAAGCAAATTTTCGACTAAAACATATTAAGAAAATAAGAGGTACTAATGAAATAAACACTTTTAGAGATTCTTACAATGACAGAAGATGATTATACAGTTAGACCTTGCAGTGAATATATTGTAACAAGATCGAGAAAAGACGGGATCGCTCACGAATCTTCCAGAATTTCATTCATAAACATAGTTAAGAAATAATAAATTAACAATAATCTACACAATAAGATCAGTTTTGTAAATGACAGTTGTAACCATAAAAGTGTCTATTCATTCATAAGGGTTGAAATAACTATCATAAAGTTCAGGTATACTATTGTGTACAGCTATTTTTATGAAGTTGTTTATGAGGTTGTTTACGTTTCTATTTACAATAGTTGACTTGTTAACATAGAGATTTTTCTAGGATTCATTAATAAAGAGTTATTTTTGTACTTGAGTAGATTTCTCTACTTTGTTCTGGAACGATCTTTGTGAATGATAATAAAAGGAGGCCCCCGGGCGGCGGTCCAGTCAGTATTCGTGTGATCTTTGCCGAGAGATTAATGGGGTGTGTATTTACAGGTTACACATCCGAGTATTGTAGTGATTCAAGATTGTTATACCGTCTCTTTGTTGTGTGTGTATTGGGTAAAGTTAATGTGTAGTTCTGTGAATTCAGCTTGTGTTGTATGTTAGTATAATCTATAAAAGCGATTGTAAGTAGGCTAAGTAAGTTATTAAGTTATTTATTGTTTGTTATTTATTTTAAGTGAATTATTTAATCATTTATTGTATTTCTTAATTATAATTAGTTTAATCATTTATTTTGTAATCTTTTAGTGAAATAAACATCTGTAATTGTAAACTTTAGTCTATTAATTATTTAATAACCTAGATCCCGAAACGGACCTTAGCAATAAGTGTCACAATATTAAAGGCGCCGTTTGAATCGTGCGAACTGAAAATTTTTTTAGAAGGCCTGCTACGCTCATGAAAACACGCTTCTACTGAGTGAGACGGTTATAAGCAATAAACAAAATAACCGAATTAAATATTTAGTTTTTATTTCAGATAACCTGTAAATGTTTGAACGAACATCAAGCCTAATGATCTAAAAACCCAAATTAATTGTGCCAAGTATTTAACATCTCATTATTTACCTACTTTTAAGTTACTTGATAGATTGGATTTGAAAGAAAGGATGTTATCAATGTTATGAAGGAATGTAAAAATTGAATCTTATTAATCGTACATAATATATAATTAGATGATAGTTTATTCAAGCAAATATTAAAACCAACATCTTTCTTAAATAACATAGGCGTAGTCTATCAATACGTACAGTCTTATTTCAGAGAGTTATTATCATATTTGTGTTTGACTCTTAACTAAAGCAATAATAAACAGAGAGCATTGCACAACTATATTTCTAATGTTTTTTAAGGAGACATGAATTGTTAATTGGAATTTTACACTGTTGGCGCAGAACGTGTATATTTTAATTATATATTTTAAGTTAAATATCGGATCCTAAATCAACAAAGAAATAATCATTATAAAGCGTTAGTTAACGAATGTTTTTTTACTCTGCACCTATTGTGTCTATAACATATCTGAAAACTTATAATTGAAATCTAATAGAACTGATCTACAGTTGAAAATATAATTATTTAGGTCTTGCGAGTGAGGCGGTCTTGCGAATGTGACGTCAATATAAGATATAATATTGGACCAATCAGAAACTGGTATTTTCAACCAATAAAAAATTTTCATGTCTAACCAATCAGATGTCTTCTGAGGCGACATTTTGATTGGTTAATATTGTCCAATCAGAGGGCTCATTAGAGTTCACTACGTCATCCGATATGAACCAATGAAAACGTCTCAATCAGTATTACGTCATTTGTCAGTATCGAGCTTTCTGATTGGTCCGGTACTGTTCCTGCGCGTGACGTCGACTTACATTTTTACATAAATCCGCCCATTGTCACCGCCCAGTTAACGATACTGCCGAATATTAAACAATTAACGTCTACTGAAATGCAATAATTTCTAGAATTAAAACGCGTAACAAAAACATTTTTAAACTTGTTAAGGTTCCTCCGAGTACGGAATGATTATGGTTTATTGTATGATACAGCAGTATATTTATACTGCTTTTCACAATATAAAATAAAAAAAGTCATAAAAAGGAAGGAAGCAAGGTAGTCGATGGTTGTCAGGTTTGAGGGATGAAAACGGAATTGTAAAAAGAAGCAGAGAAGATATCCTGGCTGTGGCATCTAAGTTTTATGAAAACTTGTACAGTGTTTCAATAAATGAAGAGAACAAATTTACTATTAGTCAATCATCAGAAATCCAAGACGAACATAGGACATTTCTTAACATATTGGAGGAAGAAGTCAGTTCGGTTCTTAGGTACAGTTAGGTTCTTTCGGTACTTAGGTAAAGAAACTCAACAGTGGAAAATCACCAGGAAATGACAAGATAATAAATGAATACCTAAGAGTGGCAGAGTGCTTTATTTCAAAGAATTTAACACACATATTTAACCAAATAATGATGCAGGGCAAGGTTCCAGGCCAATGGCTTAAATCGGACATCATTCTGCTTCATAAAAAGGGAGAGGTAACGGATATTAAAAATTACCGTCCTATTACTCTTTCTTCATCATTGAGTAACGTTTTCGCTAGGATTATACAACGACGTATGAAACCGATTGTGGAGTACAACCAACACATTGAACAAGCGGGTTTTCGCCCTGGGTTTTCAACTGTGGATCATTTGCAGGTAGTGAACCAGCTGATCGAAAAATGCAGAGAATATAACATAGAAATTTATATAGCTTTGGTGGACTTTGCGAAGGCTTTTGATTCTGTGAAACTGGTATCTGTTTTTAAGGGATTACAAGAGCTAGGGATAGATGAAAGAATATTAAGAGTATTATGGCATTGGTACAAAAATGGCGAAGCTCTAGTGGTCCTAGAGAATCCGGGCGATTTTTTTCTAGTTGGACGAGGTGTCAAACAGGGCGATCCTCTCTCACCCGATCTTTTCAATGTAACATTGGATTCAGTTTTCAAAAATTTGGATTGGGATGAAAAGGGTATAAGAGTGAATGGAAGAAACATAAGTAATGTAAGATTTGCAGATGATATTACATTATTTGCGAAATCACCAACGGAATTAAGCGGTGTGCTAGAAGAACTACAGCAGGCTAGCCTATTAGCGGGACTTGAGATAAATAATGATAAAACTATTCTTCTCACTAACAGTAAGCGAGAGGATATTGTCCTAAATGGTAAAAAATTAATATGGGTAAATGAGGCGATTTATCTGGGAGAGACTATTTCTTTTAGGAATGGATGCAGTAAGGAAGTAAACCGCAGAATGACTTTGGCTTGGAGAAAATACTGGTCAATGAAGTTTATATTTAAAAGCAAAATGTCTCAAAGATTAAAGACCTTAGCTTTTAATTGTTGTGTGCTTCCTTGCATGACCTACGGCGCACAGATATGACCTTTGTCAAAGAAGGACGTATACAGACTGAGAGTCACTGAAAGAGCCATGGAACGGAGCATGTTAGGGGTTTCCTTCCGAGACAAGATCAAAAACACAGAACTAAGGAGGAGAACAGAACGTCAAAATGTTGTCGAAGTGGCAAAGCGACTGAAATGGAATTGGGCTGGAAATGTGTTACGGCTAAATGACGACAGATGGACAAAACGAGTTACAGAATGGCAACCGATTGAAAATATCAGGCGTAGAGGTAGACAGTGTTTGAGGTGGGACGACGAATTGGTCAAAAAACATGCCGGTGCACATTGGCAAATTACAACAAGAGACAAATCCCGTTGGAAAACATTGGGAGAGGCCTTTGCCCAAAAATAGGCCTAGTTTCCTAAATACTTATATATATATAAAAAAGAAATTATGATTTTATTTGAACATTAAAGTTTAAAAATTTATAAATTTATTTGTTTTTTTTAATATAATTAATTATTACATAGTTATTGTCTTATGTGTAATGTATCTACTCAATGTGAAGTATGTAATTTTAAAGGAGACTAATAAAGAAAGGCTATTATTATTATTGTTATTAATCGCACAAAAAATATAATCTGATAATAGTTTATTAAATTTAATGTTCAAACCAACATCTACCTCAAATAACATAGGCGTAGTACATCAATACGCACGGTTTTATTTCTAAGAATTATTGAAATTTTTGTGCTTGAAATTTTACTATAGTACTAATAAACAGAGAGCACTGCACAACTAATTTTCTAACGTTATTTTAACTAGGAATTAATTGCTGATTAGAGTTTTACACTATTGGCGCAGAACGTGTATATTTTTATTATACGTTTCGAGTTAACTATCAGTTCCTAAATCAACAAAGAAATAATCATAGAGAGCGTTACTTAACGAAATTTTATTTCTTTCGCACTATTTGTGTCTTTAACATATCCGAAAATATACAACTAAAATGTAATAGATTTGATGTACAGTAGAAAAAAATTATTATTTAAGTCTTGCGAGTAAGGCGGCCTACAATGACGACAACGCGCGTGTGACGTCAAAGGCAGGTATAATATAGGACCAATCAGAGTGTAGTATTCTCAACCACTGAAAAATCTCCAAAACTAACCAATCAGATGTCTTCTTAGGCGTGATTTTGATTAGTTATTATTGTCCAATCAGAGAGCTCCTTATAGTTCACTACGTCAACCGATATGAACCAATGAAGTCGTCTCATTCAGTCATTTGTCAGTGTCGAGCTTCCTGATTGATCCGGTACTGTTCCTGCGCGTGACGTCGCCTTACATTTTTACATAAGATCCGCCCATTGCCACCGCCCAGTTAATGATACGGCCGAATAATAGAGAATAACGTCTACTGAAATGCAATACGTTCCAGAATTAAAACACCTACCAAAAACATGTTAAATTTTGTTAGGGTTCTTCTATTTTTTAGGGTTCTTCTTTTGATTGGTTAATATTGTCCAATCAGAGGGCTCATAATAGTTCACTACGTCACCCGATATCAACCAATGAAAACGTCTTAATCAGTATTACGTCCATTGTTAGTATCGAGCTTTCTGATTGGTCCGGTACTGTTCCTGCGCGAGACGTCGACTTACATTTTTACATAAATCCGCCCGTTGTCACCGCCCAGTTAACGATACGGCCGAATAATAAACAATTAACGTCTACTGAAATGCTATACTTTCCAGAATTAAAACGCGTAACAAAAACATTTTTAAACTTGTTAAGGTTCTTCCGAGTATGGAATGATTATAATTTATGGTATGAAACAGCAGTACTATTTATACAGCTTTTCACAATATGAAATAAAATAAGTCATAAAAAGGAAGGACAACAATAGCTTGCGTTGTCACATATAAGCTTGCTTAAATTTAAGACATTATTTTGTCGGCTACCATGCAAACACTACTCTACTAACGTAACACATTGTGATTTTTTCATTGTATATTAAAATTTATTCTAATAAGGACGTATCTGAAGTTTTTTTTGTCAACTAATCGTCAGTAGAATCGCCGGAATTACCAAACTGAAATTTAGAATATACTTTAACAATACCTAGTAAGAGCAAAATAGAACCTGTGCCCTTTTAACGACAATCAGTCACACTAAAAACGGTTAACGATATGAAAAATTTCTTGGCAATATTTTTGACATTTCTCCGCCGTTATTCGCTGATTGTGTCATTATTTTATTTTGCGATGCGAAAATTTAGTATTGCCTACAAGAGGCAGTTAAACTGTGAAATATTTCTTAAATTTTAACTGCTACTTCCACGGCTACAATAATCTTTCAATTTTCTTAGCGAGAGAAGCAAATTTTCGAATAAAACATATTAAGAAAATAAGAGGTACTAATGAAATAAACACTTTTAGAGTTTCTTACAATGACAGTTGATGATTATGCAGTTTTACTTTGCAGTGAGTATATTAAAGGCGCCGTTTGAAACGTGCGAACTGAAAATATTTTTAGAAGGCCTGCTACGCTCATAAAAACACACTTCTACTGAGTGAAGCGATTTAAACAATAATAACCAAGCGAGCGGTTGAGTGAGCGGTTATAAACAATAAAAAAAGTAACTGAATTAAATATTTATTTTATATTTTAGATAACCTGTAAATGTTTGATCGAACATCTCGCCTAATGATCTAAAAACTTAAATTAATTGTGCCAAGTATTTAACATCTCATTATTTACCTATATTTAAGTTATTTAATAGATTGGATTTAAAAGAAAGGATGTTATCAATGTCATGAAGAAATGTAAAAATTGAATCTTATTAATCGTACAAAAGAAATAATTTGTTAATAGTTTATTCAATTTAATGTTCAAACCAACATCTTCCTTATAAAACATATGCGTAGTCTGTCAATACGTACGGTCTTATTTCAGAGAGTTATTATAATTTTTTTGTTTGACTATTAACTAAAGCAGTAATAAACAGAGAGCCATGCACAACTAAATTTCTAATGTTTTTTTAAGGAGACATGAATTGTTAATTGGAATTTCACACTGTTGGCGCAGAACGTGTATATTTTAATTATATATTTTGAGTTAATTATCGGATCCTAAATAAACATAGAAATATTCATTATAAAGCGTTAGTTAACGAATGATTTTAATTCTGCACCATTTGTGTCTATAACATATCTGAAAATATATAATTAAAATCTAATAGAACTGATCTACACTTGAAAATATAATTATTTAGGTCTTGCGAGTGAGGCGGCCTACAATGGCGGTGTAGTCCGTGTGACGTCAATAAAATATATAAATTGGACCTATTAGAAACTAGTATTCTCAACCAATGAAAAATCTTCATACCTATCCAATCAGATGTCTTCTGAGGCGTCATTTTGATTGGTTAATATTGTCCAATCAGAGGGCTCATAATAGTTCACAACGTCATCCGATATCAACCAATGAAAAAGTCTCAATCAGAATTACGTCATTTGTCAGTATTGAGCATTCTGATTGGTCCGGTACTGTTCCTGCTCGTGACGTCGACTTACATTTTTACATAAATCTGCCCATTGTCTCAATTAACGTCTACTGAAATGCTATACTTTCGAGAATTAAATGGCGTAACAAAAACATTTTTAAATTTGTTAAGGTTCTTCCGAGTACGGAATGATTTGGTTTATTGTATGAAACAGCAGTAAATTTATACTGCTTTTCACAATATGAAATTAAAAAAGTCATAAAAAGGAAGGACAACAATAGCTTGCGTTGTCACATCTAAGCTTGCTTAAATTTAAGACATTATTTTGTCGGCTACCTTGCAAACACTACTATACTAACGTAACACATTGTGTTTTTTTTATAGTATATTAAAGTTTATTCTAATAAGGACGTCTCTGAAGTTTTTTTGTCAACTAATCGTCAGTAGAATCGCCGGAATTACCAAACTAAATTTTAGAATATACTTAAACAATACCTAGTAAGAGCAAAATAGAACCTGTGCCCTTTTAACGACAATCAGTCACACTAAAAACGGTTAACGATATGAAAACTTTCTAGGCAATATTTCTTACATTTCTCCGCGTTTATTCGCAGATATTTTCATTATTTTATTTTATGATGCGAAAATTAGTATTGCCTATTAGAAACATTAAACTGTTAAATATTTTTTAAATTTCACCTGCTACTTCCACGGCTACAATAATCCTTCTGTTTTCTTAGCGATTGAAGCAAATTTTTGACTAAAACATATTAAGAAAATAAAAGGTACTAATGAAATAATCACTTTTAGAGATTCTTACAATGACAGTTAATGATTATGCCGTTAGACCTTGCTGTGAATATATTAAAGGCGCCGTTTGAAACGTGAGAACTGAAAATATTTTTAGAAGGCCTGCTACGATCATGAAAACACGCTTCTACTGAGTGTTACGGTTATAAACAATAAAAAAATATCCCAATTAAATATTTGGTTTTTATTTCAGAAAACCTGTAAATGTTTGAACTAACATCTACCCTAATGATCTTAAAACCCAAATTCATTTTGCCAAGTATTTAACATCTCATTATTAACCTAATTTAAAGTTACTTGATAGATTGGATTTAAAAGAAAGGATGTTATCAATGTTATGAAGGAATGTAAAAATTGAATCTTATTAATCATACAAAAAAATAATTTGATAATAGTTTATTCAATTTAATATTCAAACCAACATCATCTTTATATAACAGAGGCGTAGTCTATCAATACGTACGGTCTTATTTCAGAGAGTTATTATAATTTTTGTGTTTGAATTTTAACTAAAGCAATAATAAACAGAGTGCATTTGAAAGAGAGGATGTTATCAATGATATGAGAGAATTTAAAAATTTAATCTTATTAATCGTACAAAAAATATAATTTGATAATAGTTTATTAAATTTAATGTTCAAACCAACATCATCCTTAAATAACATAGGCGTAGTCTATCAATACGTACGGTCTTATTTCAGAGAGTTATTATAATTTTTGTGTTTCAATTTTAACTAAAGCAATAATAAACAGAGAGCCATGCACAACAAATTTCTAATGGTTTTTAAAGAAACATGAATTGTTAATTGGAATTTTACTCTGTTGGCGCAGAACGTGTATATTTTAATTATATATTTTGAGTTAATTATCGGATCCTAAATCAACAAAGAAATAATCATTGTAAAGCGTTAGTTAACGAATGTTTTTACATTCTGCACCATTTCTGTCTATAACATATCTGAAAATATATAATTGAAATCTAATAGAACTGATCTACAGTTGAAAATATAATTATTTAGGTCTTGCGAGTGAGGCGGCCTACAATGACGGTGTAGACCGTGTGACGTCAATATAAGATATAATATTGGACCAATCAGAAACTGGTATTTTCAACCAATGAAAAATTTTCATGTCTTACCAATCAGATGTCTTCTGAGGCGACATTTTGATTGGCTAATATTGTCCAATCAGAGGGCTCATAATAGTTTACTACGTCATCCGATATCAACCAATGAAAACGTCTCAATCAGTATTACGTCATTTGTCAGTATCGAGCTTTCTGATTGGTCCGGTACTGTTCCTGCGCGTGACGTCGACTTACATTTTTACATAAATCCGCCCATTGTCACCGCCCAGTTAACGATACGGCCGAATATTAAACAATTAACGTCTACTGAAATGCAATACTTTCTAGAATTAAAACGCGTAACAAAAACATTTTTAAACTTGTTAAGGTTCTTCCGAGTACGGAATAATTATGGTTTATTGTATGAAACAGCAGTATATTTATACTGCTTTTCACAATATAAAATAAAAAAAGTCATAAAAAGGAAGGACAACAATAGCTTGCGTTGTCACATATACGCTTGCTTAAATTTAAGACATTATTTTGTCGGCTACCATGCAAACACTACTATACTAACGAACACATTGTGATTTTTTCATTATATATTGAAGTTTATTCTAATAAGGACGTCTCTGAAGTTTTTTTGTCAACTAATCGTCAGTAGATTCGCCGGAATTACCAAACTGAAATTTAGAATATACTTAAACAATACCTAGTAAGAGCAAACAAGAACCTGTGCCCTTTTAATGACAATCAGTCTTACTAAAAACGGGTAACGATATGAAAAATGTCTGGGCGATATTTTTGACATTTCTCCGCGTTTATTCGCTGCTTGTGTCATTATTTTATTTTTCGATGCGAAAATTTAGTATTGCCTACAAGAGGCAGTTAAACTGTGAAATATTTTTTAAATTTTAACTGCTACTTCCACGGCTACAATAATCGTTCTGTTTTCTTAGCGAGAGAAGCAAATTTTCGACTAAAACATTATTAAGAAAATAAGAGGTACTAATGAAATAAACACTTTTAGAGATTGTTACAATGACAGTTGATGATTATGCAGTTAGACCTTGCAGTGAATATATTAACGGCGCCGTTTGAAACGTGCGAACTGAAACCTTTTTTAGAAGCCCTGCTACGCTCATGAAAACACGCTTCTACTGAGCGATACGGTTATAAACAATAAAAAAAATAACCGAATTAAATATTTAGTTTGTATTTCAGATAACCTGTAAATGTTTGAACTAACATCTAGCCTAATGATCTAAAAACCGAAATTAATTGTGCCAAGTATTTAACATCTCATTATTTACCTAATTTTAAGTTACTTGTTGCCCATAACAGACAGGAGGAGTGTCAAACTATTTACACTCAATCTGTTTTTTGCAGGGCTAAAATAAATAGTTCTGTTTCTTATCACATGGTCAGTCAATTAAATGACTGGATCATTGAAGAACAGAAGAGGTAGAGGTGTAAAGGCACTAATCAGAGTTATTTTCTCTGAAAGTAATGAATTTCATTGTACAGCCAGACCCTGTGGTGAATGAAGTGAAGGTGTCATTTACAGAGTGGAAAATATGTGCTTTTCAGAGGGCCTGGCATGATGATAAGCATGCTTTTCCACTCAGTGAGGAAGGCAATTGTAAATCACCTCATTCCTCGTTTTACTTAGTAAAACCTTTGGAGGTTCAAGCCCGCCTTTTGGCTGTTGAACTAAACAACAACAAGTTACTTGATAGATTGGATTTGAAATAAAGGATGTGATCAATGTTATGAAGGAATGTTAAAATTTAATCTTATTAATCCCACAAAGAATATATTTTGATAATAGTTTATTCAATTTAATGTTCAAACCAACATCTTCCTTAAATAACATAGGCGTAGTCTATCAATACGTACGGTCTTATTTCAGAGAGTTATTATAATTTTTGTGTTTGAATTTTAACTAAAGCAATAATAAACAGAGAGCCATGCACAACTAATTTACTAATGTTTTTTAAGGAGGAATGAATTGTTAATTGGAATTTTACACTGGTGGCGCAGAACGTGTATATTTTAATTATATATTTGAGTTAATTATCGGATCCTAAAGCAACAAAGAAATAATCACTATAAAGCGTTAGTTAACGAATGTTTTTTTATTCAGCAGCATTTGTGTCTATAACATATCTGAAAACATATAATTGAAATCAAATAGAACTGATCTACACTTGAAAATATAATTATTTAGGTCTTGCTAGTGAGGCGGCCTACGATGACGGTGACGTCCGTGTGACGTCAATAAAAGATATAATATTGGACCAATCAGAAACTAGTATTTTTAACCAATAAAAAATCTTCAAACCCAACAAATCAGATGTCTTCTTAGGCGTCATTTTGATTGGTTAATATTGTCCAATCAGAGGGCTCATTATAGCCATCCGATATCAACCAATGAAAACGTCTCAATCAGTATTACGTCATTTGTCAGTACCGAGCTTCCTGATTGGTACGGTACTGTTCCTGCGCGTGACGTCGACTTACATTTTTACATCAATCCGCCCATTGTCACCGCCCAGACAACGATACGGCCGAATATTAAACAATTAACGTCTACTGAAATGCTATACTTTCCAGAATTAAAACGCCTACCAAAAACATTTTAAAACTTGTTAAGGTTCTTCCCAGTACGGAATGATTATGGTTTATTGTATGAAACAGCAGTATATTTATACTGCTTTTTACAGTATGAAATTAAAAAAGTCATAAAAACTATGCACAAGAATACATTGCGTTGTCACATACAAGCTTGCTTTAATTTAAGACATTAATTTTTCGGCTACCATGCAAAAATTACTATACAACCGTAACACATTGTGATCTTTTCATTGTATATTAAAGTTTATTCTAATAAGGACGTCTCTGAAGGTTTTTGTCAACTAACCGTCAGTAGAATCGCCGGCATTACCAAACTGTAATTTAGAATATACTTGAACAATACCTAGTAAGAGCAAAATGCAAATTGTGCCCTTTTAACGACAATCAGTCACACTAAAAACGGTTAACGATATGAAAAATTTCTAGGCAATATTTTTGACATTTCTCCGCGTTTATTCGCTGCTTGTGTCATTATTTTTTTTTGCGATGCGAAAATTTAGTATTGCCTACAAGAGGCAGTTAAACTGTGAAATATTTTTTAAATTTTAACTGCTACTTCCACGGCTAAAATAATAGTTCTGTTTTCTTCACGAATGAAACAATTTTCGACTAAAACATTATAACAACATAAGAAGTACTGGTGAAATAAACACTGTTAGACCTTCTTCATATGACAGTAGATTATTATACAGTTAGACCTTGCAGTGTGAGTATATTAACGGCGCATTTGCAAGGTGCGAACTGAAAATTTTTAGAAGACCTGCTTTGCTCATCAAATGACTTTTCTACTGAAACATACGGTTACAAAACAAGGAAAGTAACCAAATTAACTTTTCAGTTTATTTCAGATAACTTGTAAATATTTGAACTAACTTCTACCCTAATGTTCTAAAAACTCAAATTAATTGTGCCGAGTATTTAACATCTCATTATTTACCTAATTTTAAGTAACTTTAAAAATCAGATTTGTAAGAAAGGATGTTATCAAAGTCGTTATGAAAGAACGTTCAAATTTAATGTTACTAATTAATTGAGACCATTAGACCTTCTACATTTATGACAGTAGATTATTATACAGTTAGACCTTGCAGTGTGAATATATTAAAGGCGCATTTGCAAGGTGCGAACTGAAAATTTTTTAGAAGACCTGCTTTGCTCATCAAATGACTTTTCTACTGAACATACGGTTAGAAAACAAAAAATGTAACCCAAATAACTTTTCAGTTTATTTCAGATAACTTGTAAATGTTTGAACTAACTTCTACCCTAATGTTCTAAAAACTCAAATTAATTGTGCCGAGTATTTAACATCTCATTATTCACCTAATTTTAAGTAACTTTAAAAGTCAGATTTGTAAGATAGGATGTTATCAAAGTCGTTATGAAAGAACGTTCAAATTTAATCTTACTAATCGTACAAAAAATATAATCTGATAATAGTTTATTAAATTTAATGTTCAAACCAACATCTTCCTTAAATAACATAGGCGTAGTACATCAATACGCACGGTTTTATTTCTAAGAATTATTTAAATTTTTGCGCTTGAATTTCGACTATAGCAATAAAAAACAGAGAGCAATGCACAACTAATTTTCTAACGTTATTTTAACTAGGAATTAATTGTTGATTAGAGTTTTACACTATTGGCGCAGAACGTGTATATTTTTATTATACGTTTTGAGTTAACTATCAGTTCCTAAATCAACGAAGAAATAACCATTAGAGAGCGTTACTTAACGAAATTTTATTTCTTTCGCACTATTTGTGTCTTTAACATATCCGAAAATATACTACTAAAATATAATAGAACTGATTGAACAGTAGAAAAAAATTATTATTTAGGTCTTGCGGTTAAGGCGGCCTACAATGTCGACAACGCGCGTGTGACGTCAATGGCAGATATAATATAGAACCAATCAGAAACTAGTATTCTCAACCAATGAAAAATCTCCAAAACTAACCAATCAGATGTCTTCTTAGGCGTCATTTTGATTAGTTATTATTGTCGAATCAGAGAGCTCATTATAGTTCACTACGTCATCCGATATGAACCAATGAAGTCGTCTCATTCAGTATTACGTCATTTGTCAGTGTCGAGCTTCCTGATTGAACCGGTACTTTTCCTACGCGTGACGTAGCCTTACCTTTTTACATAAGACCCGCCCATTGCCACCGCCCAGTTAATGATACGGCCGAATAATAGAGAATAACGTCTACTGAAATGCAATACGTTCCAGAATTAAAACACCTACCAAAAACATGTTAAATTTTGTTAGGGTTCTTCCGAGTACGCAATGATTATGGTATTATTGTATGTAACAATAGTATATTCACTCCTGCTTTTCACTCTATGAAATAAAAAAGTCATAAAAAGGAAGCAAAAGAATAGATTGCGTTGTCACATACAAGCTTGTTGAAATTTAAGACATTATTTTGTCGGCTACCATGCAGACACTACGATACGAACGTAACAAAATGTGATTTTTTCACTGTATATTAAAGTTAAAAAAATATATAAAGTATATTAAAGTTTGTAAATTCTAACAAGGGCGTCACTGAAGTTTTTTGTCAAAAAATCGTAAGTAGAATCTCCGGCATTATAAAACCGAAATTTAGAATATACTTGATCAATACCAAGTAAGAGCAAAATACAAATTGTGCCCTTTTGACGACAATGAGTCACACTAAACACGGTTAACAATATAAAAAATTTCTGGGCGATATTTTTGACATTTCTCCGCGTTTATTCGCTGCTTGTTTCATTATTTTATTTTGTGCTGCGAAAATTTAGTATTGCCTACAAGAGGCAGTTAAACTGTTAAATATTTTTTAAATTTTAACTACTACTTCCACGGCTACAATAATCGTTCTGTTTTTTCAGCGAGAGAAGCAAATTTTCGACTAAAACATATTAAGAAAATACGAGGTACTAATGAAATAAACACTTTTAGAGCTTCTTAAAATGACAGTTGATGATTATGCAGTTAGACCTTCCAACACCCCGTTATCGCGGCCGGCAACGCATACGGCAAACCAAAGCGATAGGTTGGCAAGGGTGTTAATAAAACATTTAAAAAAAATTTAAGGAAGCTCAAAAAAACAAACAAAAAATATGGCCAAATTATTTTGAATTTAAATTTATTCTTTTGTTTAGCATGCTAGCAGCTTACTTTTCGATATACATATTTTATAATTATTACTTTTAGAAATTTTAAAAATACAAAAACTAAATTCATAATCAACCTTTTCAATAAGGTGTAAAACAAGAATAGTAATAAAAATTATGAAATGAAATGTTAAATTTTATCTTTAGAATTTTAAATTTAGAAAAATACACATATTCAAATTCAACCCTTTTAATTAAGAGTAAAAAAAAAATAATTATTATTAAAAAATATTATGCAATGGAAAAATTAAATTTTACAGAACAATGTTCCTATTTGCTTAGTTTAGCAAAGGATTTAACAGGAAAATCTTTCAAGCAGGTCACTTTGAAATTCACTAATTTTCCTGTCTAAGACAAGAAGTTACCAAGATGGATCCTAATTTCTGGCGTGATCTTTTCCCCAAAAGGCATCGGTTATCACTTTGAAAACACCTTAAGTAGATGGATGAACTCCCCTCATAATAGATAAAATAATAACATATACCCTTTTGTAGTTAACAGTTATTTTGAAACACAACTGACGTATGCAACCATCAAAGGAAGATCCCAGATGAAATTCCCATCCAAATTGGACTCCAAATAACTCAACGAAAGAAATTGTCAGGAAACATTGAACATCAATTACGGGATGCTGGCGAGGTGAAAATTTGTCATTCTCAGGAGTCGAACTCCATGTACTGATTATAGATATAGTAAGATTATTGAACGGCAATTCCCGTTCCCGGATTTGAACCCTGAAGAAAAGATCGAGCTAGTGTTAATATTAGGTAAAATAAGCGTCGATCACAAGCAAAAGCACTAACGCATAAAGAATGCAATGTAAATGAACGAAATATAACAAAGTTATGAATTTAAAGATAGAAACTTATTACGAGTTGCAATAGATAGACAATAATAAAGTTAAAAAAACTAGACAATTAAAATAAGCTATTACAATTCGAAAAAGAATACAATTTACCAATTACAAGGCTTTACATCATTTACAATAAATTTATCATAAGTCATAATTTAGTTTTACATAGATCAAAATCGAATCTAGTAGTCAAGAAATTGCAAGTACAATTGCAAAGTAGATACGTTAATACAAAAATATAATTTAATGCAACTCGTGATGAATTTCCAGCTTTCGGAATACTAAAATAAAAACAAATTACTTACCATGTTTAAATGGGCAAGAAGAATTAACTTTATTCAAAAGTTATAAAATTAAAATACACGTAATAAAATTTACTACATAGTAACCGATCTTAACTCAACGAAAATTCAAACAAGAGTGTCTTGTCATGCAAATGGAATAGCTCGATGAGAGGGCGGAACGCAGTTAGCAGAAAAAGCGGTAGAACGCACCACCGGACGGTGAGTTAATTAACGTCGCCAGTAGATTCGAGTTATCAGCAACCAAAACAACTAGCGAACGCCAACAAAACCAAAACAAAACGTAACAATCTGAAAGCAGATGTTACAACCTTGCAGTGAATATATTAACGGCGCCGTTTGAAACGTGCGAGCTAAAAATTTTTTTAGAAGGCCTGCTACCCTCATGAAAACACGCTTCTACTCAGTGATACGGTTATAAACAATAAAAAAAAATAAACAAATTAAATTTTTAGTTTTTATTTCAGATAACCTGTAAATGTTTGAACTAACATCTAGCCTAATGATCTAAAAACCGAAATTAATTGTGCCAAGTATTTAACATCTCATTATTTACCTAATTTTAAGTTACTTGTTGCCCATAACAGACAGGTGGAGTGTCAAATTATTTACACTCAACCTGTTTGTTGCAGGGCTAAAATAAATAGTTCTGTTTCTTATCACAATGTCAGTCAATTAAATGACTGGATCATTGAAGAACAGAAGAGGTAGAGGTGTAAAGGCACTAATCAGAGTTATCTTCTCTAAAAGTAATGAATTTCATTGTACAGCCAGACCCTGTGGTGAATGAAGTGAAGGTGTCATTTACAGAGTGGAAAATATGTGCTTTTCAGAGGGCCCGGCCTGCTGATAAGCATACTTTTCCACTCAGTGAGGAAGGCAATTGTAAACCACCTCACTCCTCGTTTTACTTAGTAAAACCTTTGGAGGTTCAAACCAGCTTTTTGGCTGTTGACCTAAACAACAACAACAAGTTACTTGATAGATTGGATTTGAAAGAAAGGATGTTATCAATGTTATGAAAGAATGTAAAAATTTAATCTTCTTAATCGTACAAAAAATATAATTTGATAATAGTTTATTAAATTTAATGTTCAAACCAACATCTTCCTTAAATAATAGAGGCGTAGTCTATCAATACGTACGGTCTTATTTCAGAGAGTTATTATAATTTTTGTGTGTTTGACTTTTAACTAAAGCAATAATAAACAGAGAGCCATGCACAACTTAATTTCTAATGATTTTTAAGGAGACATGAATTGTTAATGTGAATTTTACACTGTTGGCGCAGAACGTGTATATTTTAATTATAGATTTTGAGTTAATTATCGGATCCTAAATCAACAAAGAAAAAATCATTATAAAGCTTTAGTTAACGAATGTTTTTTTATTCAGCACCATTTGTGTTTATAACATATCTGAAAATATATAATTGAAATCTAATAGAATTGACCTACAGTTGAAAATATAATTATTTAGGTCTTGCGAGTGAGGCGGCCCACAATGACGGTGTAGTCCGTGTGACGTCAATAAAAGATATAATATTGGACCAATCAGAAACTAGTATTCTCAACCAATGAAAAATCTTCAAACCTAACCAATCAGATGTCTTCTTAGGCGTCATTTTGGTTGGTTAATATTGTCCAATCAGAGGGCTCATAATAGTTCACTACGTCATCCGATATCAACCAATGAAAACGTCTCAATCAGTATTACGTCATTTGTCAGTATCGACCTTTCTGATTGGCCCGGTACTGTTCCTGCGCGTGACGTCGACTTAGATTTTTACATAAATCCGCCCCTTCTCACTGCCCAGTTAACGATACGGCCGAAAATTAAACTTTTAACGTCTACTGAAATGTTATACCTTCTAGAATTAAGACGCGTAACAAAAACATTTTTAAACTTATTAAGGTTCTTCCGAGTACGGAATGATTATGGTTTATTGTATGAAACAGCAGTATATTTATACTGCTTTTCACAATATGAAATAAAAAAAGTCATAAAAAGGAAGGACAACAATAGCTTGCGTTGTCACATATAAGCTTGCTTAAATTTAAGACATTATTTTGTCGGATACCATGCAAACACTACTATACTAAAGTCCATTGGATTTCTTCGTGCGGGTGAAGGTCACGCGCTTCTTCCCCTTCCCTTCAGCAAGATTTCTCCTCATACCCCTTACACTACTTCTACATTACTGAATTAAACTACTTCTTTTCTCTTTACGGACTAAAGTTTTGCCTGTTAACGACAAGAAATTTAATGGTTACTCTGATACACATAAGACATTAGGCCTACTATGATATGTGAAACCCTTTTATTCTACACAATATATTTTCCTAATTTTTGTGCTTAACTTTCGGATCGTTGGAATAGTTCTATCCTAATATTTCTTTATACAAACTGCACCTTAATAAAAACATCGCCAACCTTTTTTACCTAAACGAAAACGATGATTATTTATCTTTTATGTTTTAAAGCATGCATACAGAAACTGGATTGTTACAAACTTGTATACGACTGAGAAATAAACTGTTAATTACCTTTTATGTAAACTTGAGCGCCGTTCGCAAAGAATTAATTTCACACAAGTTCTTTTGAATAATTATATACCCTATAAATTATTTATTTGTTTGGATTGTCTGCGAAGATTAGGACTGTTTGCAGCCATCTCAACTTTCACGCTTAAACAATTGAATTAACTAAACTTACACAAGCCCGCCAAAGAAACTGCACATCTGTATGATACAAAACTTTAATCTGAACTGGTCGAAAGAGTATTAAAAATCAAATAAATAGGCCTGTGTGTGGTGACAAAGGTGCTGTAACATGTTTGTTTACTTAAAACAATACATGTAAGCTTCATAAAGTCATAAAATATCACAGAGTCATTGCTGACGCATAGTATAATGACCGTGTTTCTATTTCAGTGACTTTTCTATTATTCCATATTACGTTGTAATAGTGCGTACATATAATATCTATAATAACCATAAAACAATATGAATAACAATTATAACAATAATATAATACACATTACATCACGTATATACTATTGTTATTACATGTAACAAAATGTTTGTCTAAATATACGTCCGGAAATGCTTCGTTGGCGAGTTATGCCTGGCGAAAGATTTTGCCTTGATTCCTGGGCAAAGAGTGAAATAAAGCAATACTGAAATTTTGAAAAGGTAAATTTAGGAAAATGTTTAGTGGTTTCTTATGGTTTTTATTTAACCTGGGAAACATAAAAAAATGAGTCCCAGAACTGTATCGCTTTTAGTTTTTAAGAAAACTACGTAAATACATTAAAGAAAAGGCTTAGAAAATACTTTTTAAGTTTAGCGTAAAATAACTCTGTTAAATTACGAATAAAAACACGAAACATTTTATAGCAAATTGTAGAGAATTTTATTCTAAAAAATAATATAAATAACGTCTATGAAAATTAAACTCATTTGAGAAGTTTTTTTAATTACAAACAAAAGAAAAACTGGATTTAGATTTTTTCTATTGCAGTTTTCCTTTTGTTTGTAATTAAACTTCTCGAATGAGGTTAAGTTTAAGTTGATTTAAATAACACATTTATGTGTTGGTCTCGTCAGATGTTTTAAGCGTACGGTACTTCACGAAGTGAAATAATGTAACCTGATGAAGGCGTAGGCACAAGTGCACACACATACTCCGCGCTGCATCATTCAGACGACTGGTGGGGTTGGCGAGGTGAGGAAGTGGCATGACCTTCACCCGCACGTTGATTTCAAATAGATTATAACGTAACACATTGTAATTTTTTCATTGTATATTATAGTTTATTCTAATAAGGACGTCTCTGAAGTTTTTTTTGTCAACTAATCGTTAGTAGATTCGCCGGAATTACCAAACTGAAATTTAGAATATACTTATACTTGACCTACAGTTGAAAATATAATTATTTAGGTCTTGCGAGTGAGGCGGCCCACAATGACGGTGTAGTCCGTGTGACGTCAATAAAAGATATAATATTGGACCAATCAGAAACTAGTATTCTCAACCTATGAAAAATCTTCAAACATAACCAATCAGATGTCTTCTTAGGCGTCATTTTGATTGGTTAATATTGTCCAATCAGAGGGCTCATTATAGCCATCCGATATCAACCAATGAAAACGTCTCAATCAGTATTACGTCATTTGTCAGTACCGAGCTTCCTGATTGGTCCGGTACTGTTCCTGCGCGTGACGTCGACTTACATTTTTACATCAATCCGCCCATTGTCACCACCCAGTTAACGGTACGGCCGAATATTAAACAATTAACGTCTACTGAAATGCTATACTTTCCAGAATTAAAACGCCTACCAATAACATTTTAAAACTTGTTAAGGTTCTTCCGAGTACGGAATGATTATGGTTTATTGTATGAAACAGCAGTATATTTATACTGCTTTTTACAGTATGAAATTAAAAAAGTCATAAAAACTATGCACAAGAATAGATTGCGTTGTCACATACAAGCTTGCTTTAATTTAAGACATTATTTTGTCGGCTACCATGCAAAAATTACTATACAACCGTAACACATTGTGATCTTTTCATTGTATATTAAAGTTTATTCTAATTAAGACGTCTCTGAAGTTTTTTTGTCAACTAACCGTCAGTAGAATCGCCGGCATTACCAAACTGAAATTTAGAATATACTTGAACAATACCTAGTAAGAGCAAAATACAATTTGTGCCCTTTTAACGACAATCAGTCACACTAAAAACGGTTAACGATATGAAAAATTTCTAGGCAATATTTTTGACATTTCTCCGCGTTTATTCGCTGCTTGTGTCATTATTATTTTTTGCGATGCGAAAATTTAGTATTGCCTACAAGAGGCAGTTAAACTGTGAAATATTTTTTAAATTTCAACTGCTACTTCCACGGCTAAAATAATAGTTCTGTTTTCTTCACGAATGAAGCAATTTTCGACTAAAAAATTATAACAACATAAGAAGTACTGGTGAAATAAACACTTTTAGACCTTGTTCATATGACAGTAGATTATTATACAGTTAGACCTTGCAGTGTGAATATATTAACGGCGCATTTGCAAGGTGCGAACTGAAAATAATTTAGAAGACCTGCTTTGCTCATCAAATGACTTTTCTACTGAAACATACGGTTACAAAACAAGGAAAGTAACCAAATTAACTTTTCAGTTTATTTTAGATAACTTGTAAATATTTGAACTAACTTCTACCCTAATGTTCTAAAAACCGAAATTAATTGTGCCAAGTATTTAACATCTCATTATTTACCTAATTTTAAGTTACTTGTTGCCCATAACAGACAGGTGGAGTGTCAAATTATTTACACCCAATCTGTTTGTTGCAGGGCTAAAATAAAAAGTTCTGTTTCTTATCACATGGTCAGTCAATTAAATGACTGGATCATTGAAGAACAGAAGAGATAGAGGTGTAAAGGCACTAATCAGAGTTATTTTCTCTGAAAGTAATGAATTTCATTGTACAGCCAGTCCCTGTGGTGAATGAAGTGAAGGTGTCATTTACAGAGTGGAAAATATGTGCTTTTCAGAGGGCCTGGCATGATGATAAGCATGCTTTTCCACTCAGTGAGGAAGTCAATTGTAAATCACCTCATTCCTCGTTTTACTTAGTAAAACCTTTGGAGGTTCAAACCCGCCTTTTGGCTGTTGAACTAAACAACAAAAAGTTACTTGATAGATTGGATTTGAAATAAAGGATGTGATCAATGTTATGAAGGAATGTTAAAATTTAATCTTATTAATCCCACAAAAAATATAATTTGATAATAGTTTATTAAATTTAATGTTCAAACCAACATCTTCCTTAAATAACATAGGCGTAGTCTATCAATACGTACGGTCTTATTTCAAAGAGTTATTATAATTTTTGTGTTTGAATTTTAACTAAATCAATAATAAACAGAGAGCCATGCACAACTAATTTACTAATGTTTTTTAAGGAGGAATGAATTGTTAATTGGAATTTTACACTGGTGGCGCAGAACGTGTATATTTTAATTATATATTTGAGTTAATTATCGGATCCTAAATCAACAAAGAAATAATCATTATTAAGCGTTAGTTAACGAATGTTTTTTTATTCAGCACTATTTGTGTCTATAACATATCTGAAAATATATAATTGAAATCTAATAGAACTGATCTACAGTTGAAAATATAATTATTTAGGTCTTGCGAGTGAGGCGGCTTACGATGACGGTGACGTCCGTGTGACGTTAATAAAAGATATAATATTGGACCAATCAGAAACTAGTATTCTCAACCTATGAAAAATCTTCAAACCTAACCAATCAGATGTCTTCTTAGGCGTCATTTTGATTGGTTAATATTGTCCAATCAGAGGGCTCATTACAGTTCACTACGTCATCCGATATCAACCAATGAAAACGTCTCAATCAGTATTACGTCATTTGTCAGTACCGAGCTTCCTGACTGGTCAGGTACTGTTCCTGCGCGTGACGTCGACTTACATTTTTACATCAATCCGCCCATTGTCACCGCCCAGACAACGATACGGCCGAATATTAAACAATTAACGTCTACTGAAATGCTATACTTTCCAGAATTAAAACGCCTACCAAAAACATTTTAAAACTTGTTAAGGTTCTTCCCAGTACGGAATGATTATGGTTTATTGTATGAAACAGCAGTATATTTATACTGCTTTTCACAGTATGAAATTAAAAAAGTCATAAAAAGGAAGCACAAGAATAGATTGCGTTGTCACATACAAACTTGCTTAAATTTAAGACATTATTTTGTCGGCTACCATGCAAAAACCACATACGAACGTAACACATTGTGATCTTTTCATTGTATATTAAAGTTTATTCTAATTAAGACGTCTCTGAAGTTTTTTTGTCAACTAATCGTCAGTAGAATCGCCGGCATTACCAAACTGAAATTTAGAATATACTTGAACAATACCTAGTAAGAGCAAAATACAAATTGTGCCCTTTTAACGACAATCAGTCACACTAAAAACGGTTAACGATATGAAAAATTTCTAGGCAATATCTTTGACATTTCTCCGCGTTTATTCGCTGCTTGTGTCATTATTTTTTTTTGCGATGCGAAAATTTAGTATTGCCTACAAGAGGCAGTTAAACTGTGAAATATTTTTTAAATTTCAACTGCTACTTCCACGGCTAAAATAATAGTTCTGTTTTCTTCACGAATGAAGCAATTTTCGACTAAAACATTATAACAACATAAGAAGTACTGGTGAAATAAACACTTTTAGACCTTCTACATATGACAGTAGATTATTATACAGTTAGACCTTGCAGTGTGAATATATTAAAGGCGCATTTGCAAGGTGCGAACTGAAAATTTTTTAGAAGACCTGCTTTGCTCATCAAATGACTTTTCTACTGAACATACGGTTAGAAAACAAAAAAAGTAACCCAAATAACTTTTCAGTTTATTTCAGATAACTTGTAAATGTTTGAACTAACTTCTACCCTAATGATCTAAAAACTCAAATTAATTGTGCCGAGTATTTAACATCTCATTATTTACCTAACTTTAAGTAACTTGAAAAATCAGATTTGTAAGAAAGGATGTTATCAAAGTCGTTATGAATGAACGTTCAAATTTAATCTGACTAATCGTACAAAAGGGAGTTGCGCGCGGACTGCGATACGATTAACATCGAATGAACAACGGTCGTGATTACTGTATCGGTTGAGTGGTTTTTTTTATATTATTTTATTTATTTGGAACTGTACAATAACAATACAACCACCAAATTTTAGCACAGAGTAATATAAATCACAGTGATTGTAGGATAAAATTACATGTCCATTGACATTCATTTTGGGTTCAAAAAATAAAAAACATACAAATAGTAACAAACATAGCAAATAGACATAACAAATTAACAAATATTAAAACTAAGAAATTTGATGATAAATGATGGGGATAACAGTAGCACAGAGTGGTGAAATGGTGGAAAGTAGTGGAATGGTGTCATCTCAGCAGGTCTCTGCTCCATCTTCTTTTTAGTCGTCTGGCGAGCCGAGGATTGATCAGAATTCCCCTTACAAGCGGGTTACGGTGGCCGTTCAATTTTGAATGAAACCTCGGGTACAACCTTTTCACTGTTTCGGTAACGTAAGGTATTTGTAGGTCAGTATGAAGTGTTGAATTTGACACGTAGTACGGAGCATTGGTGATCATGCGAAGCAGTTTGGACTGACATACTTGTACTTTCTTTAATGTTGTCGAGCTGGCACTTCCGTATATCTGAACGCCATAGGTCCACAATGGCATCAGAAGACTTTTATAAATTTTGACCTTTGTTTTTAAAGAAACATGTGATTTTCGATTAAGTAGCCGATATAGTTGTTTGACTCGTGAATTTAAAAGTAATCGTTTTATCTTTATATGGGTGTTCCACGTTAACCTTTTATCAAAATTTAATCCTAGATATCGTACTTCTTTGTGTAAATTGAGTGGTTTACTGTATGATTGAGTGGAACTTTATGATTTAGTGGCTTACTTTATGATATACTTTAGATATATATATACATCCCGCTAACAATTCCGCGTCTTTTCAAAAAGCGTGCATTTCGCACATCGCTTATTTGAAGAGTATATTCAACTTTGATGAGAGTATATAGGGTATTTGTTACACTTACACCCTGAGTTTTGGTATTGGTTTGTCCTGATATTGAAAATTGAGCATTTTTGAATTTTATTCACTGTGCTATCAATTCAGACTCCTTTCGAATTACCGACAATTTCGCGTTCGTACAAATTACCGACAATTTCGCGTCCGGCATCGTTCCCGCTATTATGACTTATAGCCTGCAACAGTGTAAACGATGTTGCCATGTCGTACCGGCACGTGTACTGTAGCATTTGCCACTTCTACGTGTTGTAATGATTGTAGTTAGATATTCACATCTCACCCTAGTACTTCTCCACACAAGACCATCGTATGAAAACAATTCGTTCTCGGACGGAATCCAATCCAGTCATCAAAATAATTTATTATTTGTTGTTTATTATTTTGACATGTATTTTAAATAGGTACTTATTTTAAATCAATGTAAAACCAGAATAATTAAAGAAAGTATATTTTTTATTTGTTAGAGTTAATTATTTAAAATATCCTAATTGTTACAAATACAGTCAAACCTCCTCATTCGAAATCCTCCCTAAATCGAATATAATTGTATGCTATCCCCTTCAAAAATCGTCCTTAATATGAATTAAATTACCTCCCTATTCGAAAATTTTCGAGAGTTTCGTGGTCATATATATTGTAACAATACATTTTTTTATACATTATTAATAAAATAATTACAAAATTTCCAATTTACACATTGTACACGATTTTTAATGAAGCATGCGTTAAATCACGACAATAAGGACACAGTAAGCGTAGTACAAAACTACAAAAAGCTTTATAAAAAACTGAAAATGCAGTTAACTTTTGAGTTAGAAGAAACCAAGCAGAAACACAAACAATTACACTTCTTACAAAACATTATTGTCACAAAACCTTACGACCAAATAAGGGCATAACAAGCGTAGTTCAAAGCTTCAATACGCATCAGGAAATATTGAAAATTCAGTTAATATTTAAGTCAGAGGAAACCAGACGAAAGCAAAAAAAAAAAAATTAGTTAGGCTAAATTAGTAATGCAGTCTTTCCTTCTTTGGTGTATGATTTTCGTACAAACAGGGTAAAAAATACCGTAGCTGTATTCATTCAGATTAAGCAATATTTTACTCGTTAAAATTTCTAAAATTTTCGGTACCCAATTTATTTTTCATTTTCTGTAGGCTGACCTAACTTTTTGTTTGTAGGTATAGTTGTACTGTTTACGCGTATCCCGATTTTATTTTACTCTGTTTTTTATGTCGTTTTTTCAATAATTTTTCATATCGTTCTTATAAGTAGAATAATCTTTTGCTTTTGAGTACTAATAGAGCTTGTAATACCAAAGCATGCCCTTAATTCTTAATCACAGTATTAAGTAAACCCTGTGGTGAATGAAGTAAAGGTATCATTTACAGAGGGGAAAACATGTGCTTTGCAAAGGGCCCTGCATGCTGATACGCGTACTTTTCCGTTCAGTGAGGAAGGCCACCTCACTTCTCGTTTTACTTAGTAAAACCTCTACAAGTTCAAACCAGCCTTTCGGCTGATGACCTAAACAACACAAGTAAAATAATATTTGTAAAAAACTTTCCTCAATCAAATTGGTGGTCTATTAATAATTTTGACTTTTGTAATTTAATATTTTATGGAATTACATGAATTTTATTAAAACGCAATTTTTAAGTACATTTTTTGTTTCAATGTTTTACCTCTGTAAATCGAAATCAGCCGGTTCCATCAGATTCGAATCAGGGAGGTTCGACTGTAATTACTATAATATGATCAATTAGTAGACAATGCAATTAAAATATTTACTTAGTTGACAAAATTATGTAATTGTAAAGCGACATAATTTGTTCAATATTCAAATGGAGTACCATTCACCCATTGTCTTTTCGGTGTTCAAATGATTTCATCATCATCATCTGATGATTAGGCTTAGGCTTAGGATTAGGCTCAATGGCCTGTTCCAGTATTCATCTCTTTTTAGGTCTTCCCAAGCCTCGCTTCTCTCTAGGTTTATATTTCCATGTTTTAGTGACTGAATCAAAATGATTTTATAAATTATACAAAAGTACGATGGCCAGTAAAATTTCTACAACTTTTGAAATGCAGTCCGGCTTAGTCATAGTTTGTATTTTTATTCTTGTTCCTCAAGTAATGGTAATCTTTGATCTTCAACAAATTATACATTACACTAATAATTCTCGTATCCAGCTGTTTTGTACACGTTGAAGTTTATCCTTTAACAGGCCATTTCCAAGATTATTTTTCGGCTAAACAACTTTCAGTCAGTCTTCCAAACCCTGATATTTTTCTCTGCGTTTTCTTTTAAATTATTTAGTGTTGTAAAAGCCATGGTGGCCACTTTTTGTTGATATTCTTTTGGTTTCTAGTACTTTATTTACATCGTCAACCAACCACCCAATCTAGGAATCAATATTACAAATAATGAAATAAATAAACCTTATTGTTACGTAAAATAATGTACATAATTTTTGACAAGTCAAAATGCTTGGGATAAGGAACTGGAAGGTTATACTATTGCACAGAAGACAAAAAGGAGACAGACAAGGCATTCATTTGGAGAGGCCAAGAAAAACTATGTGAAACCTTGACCAAGACAGCCAAACAATATGCTAGGACCAACTGATTAGAAACGAATTCTTAATAGTAAACAGTGTCCATATTCATAAGTTAATTTGATAGTTGATCATTAAAAATTTTAATCATTATATTTAACAAAAAACCAGATAAAAAGTAATTATATGACGGAATAATTTGAACATTATTTGATTTTTTAAACATACATTTGAATAAGTTTAAGTGTGACTAAATTAAAAACAAATCCATCAGAATTTGTAAACATGATAAATACTCAAAGGTATTGGTACGCTAAGTACCTTATTTTTAAGCGTTTTAGGGCGTAGCAGTAGGATTTGATTATATAGCAGATACGTTCCTTAATACACCTGTCCCAGGATAGTTTGCTACCTAATATTAATTCTAAAAATTATGTAACTTACCTGTTACAAAAGATTTTGATATATTGTCATTAATGGAGATATCCTTACTTTGGTTACTTAGTTCCTTACGACCAGTGAAGCATTTGGCCACAGTTTTATCTGAGTTGAGAACTAGATTATTTATTGCATCCAGTCTATAACCTTACTTCAAGCTTCGTTAGTTTTAAACCTTGTTCATAGTTTTCATCTTCGAAAGATATTATCGTATCATCAGCAAATAATATATCATTGAAGGAGCCAAGAAATTCAGCGAGATCGTTAACAAAAATTAAAAATAGCAAGGGTCTTAAAATTCTAACTCGTTGAACTCCCCTTTTAACTTGTATAAAATTTTATGTATATTTTGTTTTAACTTTGCAATGATTGGATGGCAATTCGACCCTCTGATGTCCCTCTAATACCATACACCTCAATTTTTTAATGGGCAAATCATACGGGACACGGTCAAAAGCTTTACAAAAATCAAAAAATAAATAACAGGGGTTTGTTTTTGCTAATGATTAATTTCAGTAAGCTTCTTCAGTATCGGGAAATTACAGACTCTGTTGACCTACACTTTCAGGACTCGTGTTGGACATTTACGAGTGTACTGAATTTACTTTAAAAAAATCGACTAATCTACTCTCTTATCAATTTATTATCTTTTGTAAAAATATTTTCGCCGTTTGGAAACATTTTCTCGATGTGGGTATCCTTTGAATTATCGATTTAAATTTACTCGCCCAAGTGACGAATAAAATGCATGTTTTGATTTTCAGAGGCAACTGCCTTTAATAAAATAATAGTACTGTAAGGGGTTGCACATAACAGGCAGGTGGAGTGTTAAATTATTTGCACTCGATTTGCTTGTTTCAGGACTAAAAAAAATTTAGTTTTGTTTTTATCACATGGTAAGCCAAACATATGACTGAAGTATTTAAGAACAGAAGAGGTACAAGTGTAAAAGATACTTGTCAGAGTTATATCTCCTCTGAGCGCAATGAATTTCATTATGCAGCCAGACCCTGTGGTGAATAACGTGAGGTGTGTCATTTGCAGGGTGGAAAATAGGTGCTTTTTAGACGGCCTGGCATATTGATAAGCTTTTCAACTCGGCGAGGAAGGCAATTGTAAACCACCCCACTCCTTGTTTTACTTAGCTAAACCTGTAGAAGTTCAAACCAGGACTGCAAAGTTGGCCCCATACAAAAATTTCAAAAATTAACTTGTAAAATTGATCGGTCTACGTTTCTACCGGATTATTCCGGAAAATTTTTTGTTTGTTCCGTCCAAATAAGTGAAAAAACGCCGGGAGGGGCTAACTTCACACTGGCCTCCCCCCGCTCAACTTTTTAAATTTTTTTTGGACTTCAGGGACAGACCTTCGTTTGTTTCGGATGGTCTCGCAAAATATTTTTTTAGTTCCTTTCAAGTAAGCGAGAAATCGAGAAGAACTGGGTGGTGCTACTGTCACTAATCCCCCTCGACTCAATATTTTAAAGTTTTTTACATAGATTGACAGCCCTTCGTTTGTTCCGGATCATTTCGCGAAAATTTCGTTTGTCCCGTTCAAATATGCTAGAAAATCAAAGAAAAATTTGGAGTGGCAAGTATAAGCCCATGCATTCAATACTTTTTGGTTTTTACTTTAAATGATAGCTCTCATTTGTTCTGGATTGTTCTGTAAATTGTTTTGTTTGGTCTGCCGAAATCAGCGAAAAAATCGTGAAAAACTTAGGAATGGTGGCGATACTCTAAGAAATTCAATTTAAACTTTATCGTTATCCCTATCGAGAGTCGTTCTGCTGTTTCGGAACGTTCCATAAATATTACGATTGTTAAGCTCATACTCGCGAGAAAATCGAGGTGAACTGGATGGTACAAACTTCACTTTAGGTCACCCACTCATTAATATTTAAACTTTTTTGTCTAAATCCATGGCCCTTGTTTTTTCCGGCTATTTAAAAAAATGTCGTTTGTTCAGATGTTGTAAGAGAAAAAGGAAAAAACTGAATGGGTGTACTTTATTCTACCCTTAACATTTTTTTTCTGAAATCTGTAATCTCTGTCCAGAATTTTATAATGAAAGAAAATCGGTCCAGAATAAATATTAAAATATGCCTACTTGGTTCAGGTCTGTCTAGTAAAGTTTGCTATTTCCCGAATTTCTTAGTTTAATTTTTTATCGCATTGTTTTTAAGCAAAAAACAAGGCTAATAATAATCTACTCCTAGTCCATTTTTCATTTTTTATATTTTAGAAAAAGTTTTTTCTCTTTAATGTTTTATTTACTTACTGTAAAACTGCTAAACCTAGTAATTGGGGCGACATATTACATGATACGAAATAGCATTATGGAAGTGTACTTGAACCATTTTGCAGTGAGAGTGGGCAAACAGCAAAATGCGCATTCTTTTTACACATCGTAAGCGTAATCAGGAAATATTTGATTGACAATTGTCAGGTGGTGTAATATTAAAAAAAGCGTGAAATAAAATGTTAAAAATTCTTAAACAAATTTTTGTTTTGTTTTATCCCTGATGCGTGTAGGTTGCAATTTGTTCGATTGAGAACAATAAGCAACCCCATGACCCAATGATATGTATGACGTTTAAATGAGCTGTAGTCTCGTACATACCCAGGCCGACCATTCCTGAGAGAGTATGGTTAATTGACCCCCAACCATCAAAGTACATTGGTAACCACTGTCTAGTATTCAAATTCGTATAAAAGAACCAATTATACTATATACTAGGATTTAAACTAGGAACCTCCATCTCCGAAAATCAGCTGTCAGAAAAGCTGTCGAAAAGTCAGCTAAACAGCTGACTTGCGGCGACGACTTTTCTTCTAGACTAGACCAACCCGTTGGTTACTAAACGAACGACGTAAACAAATTACTAAAGGATTTGTTCATGGATTCGTTGACAGTAGGTTTATGCCTAATTTGAAAAAAGAAACCAAAGCGGCGTGCGATGGACTCATGTATGGAAGGCGACAGCACGGCGGAGAACAACTCTTCAAAATTGCGTATAATATACGTTGTGTATACAATGCGTTTAGAAAGATATCCTGCCAGCCATAACAATAATTTAATCCTGACACTACTATGCGCAGCACCGGTTTCCTTCCAGGATAGTTTGTCAACCCAAAAAATCGTCTATCGGAAAAGAGAGTTTTTTAATTCTATCAAAAAATATATAATTATTTTTAATTTAATTGTATTACTTATATCAAATAATTTGCCGAATAATATTTATTTGAATGTTTAGTAAATTAGATTGTGAGTTTTGAAAGAATTGTAATTCGATGATTAATAAAAATTTGTTTTTATTATTCTTTTAAACTTTTTTTCTTAACACAACACAATATTTATTTATAACTTGTTTTGTCTATTTTCTTAACCGGTGGACGCGAAATTGATAGCAGATGTGAAACTGCCGTCCTTGTAAGAATATACATAATATACGTATATTTTTACATAGGGGCGTAGCGAGAGCACTCTGGTGAGAAACTCTCCAAGGTACGGTGTATAAAATAGTTTCAAAACACCGCCATTTCGCATCCGGTACCAAAATTTATTTATTTTTTTGTGTCTCTCTGAGTAACAATAAAATTCTCAAAAAATAAATATAGTTGCCCGAAACTATGTACTTTAGTTTAAAAAAATTACGTCCGAAAACCATGTCACAATAAATTTTTATTAAGTTTTTATTAAGGATTACAATTTGGCGTCCGTATACGGACGCCAAATTGCACTCGGACTCCAGATTGTTAGGAAATTGTCAATGTATGGACGCGAAAATGATAGTAGTACATATATATATATATATATATATATTATTTTATTAAACATTATTTTCCTTTGTTTGCACCACTTTATATATGATTATGAACAGCCAAAACAAAATAAAATAAAATATAAAACTCACCTCAGAGTATTATATCATATTAAGATCTTTCGTCTCCCTCGGAGACATCATCAGGACTTTAAAAAACATAAACACAATAAAACATAAAACACAAACACAATAGTGGTCGTAGACCACGTCAATTGTTCAAAACAATAGCTATCCTAAAGCACCATTCCGCGCGCGGTTTATTCGGCCGAATGACAGTATAATCATTTTGTACCTAGTTTTATTCCTTATCTCGATTAAGTACAATTTGAAATAATTTATCATTATCAAATTCTGTCTGGCTGTTCATTAAATTTATCTTTTTATTTTTAAATTTATAAATATAATATTTCTCCAACTGCCATAATTTGTTACTATCAAAACATATTTCTAAAATTTCCAAATTATTTTCATGACTGCTTATTTTATGCCCTTTCGTCAGCAGATGTTCTGCCACATTAGAACTTTTACATTCCTTTTTTAAATAAGCAGCATAATGCTCAGAAAATCAGTATATGATATAATACTCTGAGGTGAGTTATATATTTTATTTTATTTTGTTTTGGCTGTTCATAATCATATATGTAGTGGTGCAAACAAAGGAAAATAATGTTTAATAAAATAATATATATATATATTACGATACGTAGAAGGCAACTGAAAAATCTAATTCAAAATATCTTGAGACGAATTAATTTTTATCACAGGGTCAGCCAATTATATGACTAAAGCACATAAAAACAGAAGAGGTGGAGGTATAAATGACACTAGTCAGAGTTATCTCATCTGAGATTCATGAATTTCATTTTACAATCAAACCCTGTTGATAATGAAATACAGGTGTCATTCGGAGAGTCGAAAGTACATGATTTTCCGAAGGACTGGCATTCTGATAAGTATAATTATAAATGCTGTGAGAAGACCATGTAAACTAACTCAACATATCTCACTCAGAAAAGATTTTAGAGGTTCAAACCACCTTGTCCGCTGCTTACCTAAAATACAACTTTCATTGCACAACAATTTCAACAGCCAGCATTTTAGTTTACTGACAAATTGGATTGAAAATAAGTAATTTTATTAGCCTACCTTGCTTAAGAGAACGCATGAATTGTTCGGTTTCGGAACGTTAAAAAGTCGCATCTGATAATGCTTATAAAATTGTAATATTCGAACAAGCCTACATAATGCCTACATAATGCCTACATAAACACTGATTACAGGCCTAAAACTCTATAAAATCACAGCTACCGGGATCGTAATTTTTCTGCTTATACTTTCGCTACGACAATTAAGCGAATGCTGTCGCCAAATTATTTTTTATTTATCTCATCTGTACGAATCAGGTGTTAAAGATTATAAATTTACACTGCCTGTGTAGAAGATATAAATACTGCTTATAAATTTCCCGTTAACTAACAGATCCTAAATCAACGAAAAATAGACTTGACAAGGCGTTACTTGACAAATCATTTTTGACCTACGCTATTATTGTGTTTAATAGAAACAAAAATATATGTATCAAAATATAACTGGTATTCAACAAACGATCTATTAGGGTTGCGTGAGTAAGTCGGGCCAATTTGATTGTGATGCGCATGTGACGTCAACGGCTCAGGTAATAATTGCCCAATCAGAGTCTCGTATTTTCGGCCAATAAGAAAGCCCAGTTTTAACCAATCACAAATCTTCTTTTGCGTCATTTTGATTGGTTAATATTGTCCAATCAGAGAGTTTATATTACTGTACAACGTCACACCGATGTCAACCAATGACAAAGTGTCTTGAGCGTTACGTCATTCGTTTGGATATGCTGCTTTCTGATTGGTCCGTACTGATTCTAGGCGTCACGTCGAGTGTGATTGTAATATGAAGTCCACACCCAATGACAACTTCTAGTTAACGGTAGGGCAGAACATATGAAGGTACCTTTTAATGAGATTTATAGTTTCTTGGTAAATATCACTTACGAAATATGAAGTACCCCATTGTAGAGATCTTTCGAGTTCTTAAGGAAATTAAAAATTGGTTTCTGTTGATGCTAAATGTTAACACGGTTTTTTAAAAAATCACGAGTGTTCATTCGATACCGACACAAAGAAAAAAAACAAAAGAAGGTTATCTATTTTTCCTAGTTGTTCGATTTTTGTAACCTAATTTTTGGCCAGTAATGTATCATATTTTTAAGGGAATGACTTTATACAACTGTAAATAAATATTACGATACGTAGAAGGCAGTTGAAAAATCTAATTCAAAATTTTTTGAGACGAAACAAAGTCAATATCCTACCGGGTAAGAAAATATACCTCATTAATCCGTTTTATAACAAGAAAACTATTTTGCTCTACCAACGAGCATTAGTCGAAAAATAATAATCAACGGTTTGACTAAATGATAATATAATGGCCAATGTGATTTCGAGAAATGTTTTCTGGCTTTACTCTGATTTCATTAGTTCCTGTATTTTAAGGTGGATGAAATTTTTTGTGGCCATAATGAAAAGGTAGAGTGTTAAAAATTTTTGGAACGTAATTTGCTAGTTTCTGCAGGAAATAAATGTATTCATTTTTATCACAGGGTCAGCCAATTATATGACTAAAGCACGTAAGAACAGAAGAGGTAGAGGTATAAATGACACTATTCAGGGTAATATTATCTGAGATTCATGAATTTCATTTTACAATCAAACCGTTTTGATAATGAAATACAGGTGTCATTCGGAGAGTCGAAAGAACATGATTTTACGAAGGACCGGCATTCTTATAAGTATAATTATAAATGCTGTGAGAAGACCATGTAAACCAACTCAACTCATCTCACTCAGAAAAGAAAGCATTTGACAATCTGGACTGGAGTAAAATGTTTAAAACATTGAAAAGGCTAGGAATTAAATACAAAGAAAGGAAAGTTATCTACAGTCTGTATAAGAATCAAACGGCTGTTTTGAGAATCGAGGGGTACGAAAAAGAGGCTGCTGTAAGAAAAGGTGTACGACAAGGTTGTTCTTTGTCACCACTACTTTTTAACTTGTATATAGAAGAGACTATAAATGAAGTGAAGGAGAAATTTGACGTAGGAATAAAAATTCAAGGAGAAACAATAAAAATGTTGAGATTCGCCGATGATATAGTAGTATTAGCCGAGGCAAAGAATGAACTAGAGGATGCCTTAAATGGAATGGATGAGATCTTGAGGAAGGATTACTTCATGAAAATTAATAAGAACAAAACGAAAGTGTTGTGCAGCAGCAAGAGTGGTTTAGAAGAGATGGGAAATTTAAAAGTAGGCAACGAAAACATACAGGAAGTTGGGGAATTCTGCTATCTAGGGAGTAAAATAACAAAGGATGGTAGAAGCACGAGTGATATCAAGAGTAGAATTGCTCAAGCTAGAAAAGCCTTTGAAATGAAAAACAGCTTACTGACTACAAACATTGATTTACAGATTAGGAAAAATTTCTTAAAACATTATGTTTGGAGTGTAGCATTATACGGAAGTGAAACGTGGGTGATAGGGGCTGTAGAACGGAAGAGGATAGAAGCTTTTGAAATGTGGTGTTATAGGAAAATGTTAAAGATTAGGTGGGTGGACAAAATAAGTAATTTAGAGGTTCTTAGGCGAGTGGATGAAAAAAGAAGTATATGGAAGCATCTTACCAAAAGAAGGGATAGGCTAGTGGGGCATATCCTAAGACATCCAGGTATTGGGCTATCAATAATGGAGGGTAACATTGAGGGAGTACATTGTAGAGGGAGGCAAAGATTAGAATATATAAAGCAAATTACAAAAGATGTAGGGTGTTACAGGTATGTAGATATGAAACGACTTGCGCAAGATAGAACAGGTTGGAGAACTGCATCAAACCAGTCGAGAGACTGATGACAAAAAAAAAAATTTCGAAAAAGGTTTTCTGGCTTTACTCTAATTTCATTAGTTCCTGTATTTTAAGATGGATGAAATTTATTGTGGCTTTAATGAAAAGGTAGAGTGTTAAACATTTTTTGCACGTAATTTGCTAGTTCCTGACCGTAAATATGTATTCATTGTTATCACAGAGTCAGCCAATTATATGACTAAACCACGTAAGAACAGAAGAGGTAGAGGTATATATGACAGTAGTCGGAGTTATCTCATCTGAGATTCATGAATTTCATTTTACAATCAAACCCTGTTGATAATGAAATACCGGTGTCATTCGGAGAGTCGAAAGTACATGATTTTCCGAAGGACTCGCATCCTGATAAGTATAATTATAAACGCTGTAAGAAGACCATGTAAACCAACTCAACTCATCTCATTCAGAAAAGATTTTAGAGGTTCAAACCACCTTGTCCGCTGCTTACCTAAAAAACAACTTTCATTGCACAACAATTTCAACAGCCTGCATTTTAGTTTACTGACAAATTGGATTGAAAATAAGTAATGTTATTAATCTACCTTGCTTAAGAGAACTCATGAATTGTTCGGTTTCGGAACGTTAAAAAGTCGCATCTGATAATGCTTATAAAATTGTAATATTCGAACAAGCTGCCTACATAAACACTGATTACAGGCCTAAAATTCTATAAAATCACAGCTATCGGGATCGTAATTTTTCTCCTTATACTTTCGCTACGACAATTAAGCGAATACAGTCGCCGAATTTTTTTTTATTTATCTCATCTGTACGAATCAGGTGTTAAAGGTTATAGTTTTACACTGCCTGTGTAGAAGATATAAATACTGCTTATAAATTTCCCGTTAACTAACAGATCCTAAATCAACGAAAAATAGACTTGAGAAGACGTTACTTGACAAATCATTTTTGACCTACGCTTTTATTGTGTTTAAGAGAAACAAAAATATACGTATCAAAATATAACTGGTATTCAACAAACGTTCTATTAGGGTTGCGTGAGTAAGTCGGGCCAATTTGATTGTGATGCGCATGTGACGTCAACGGCTCAGGTAATAATTGCCCAATCAGAGGCTCGTATTTTCGGCCAATAAGAAAGCCCAGTTTTAACCAATCACAAGTCTTCTTTTGCGTCATTTTGATTGGTTAATATTGTCCAATCAGAGAGTTTTTTATTACTGTACTACGTCACACCGATGTCAACCAATGACAAAGTGTCTTGAGCGTTACGTCATTTGTCAGGGTATGCTGCTTTCTGATTGGTCCGTACTGATTCTGGCGTCACTTTGAGTATGATTGTAATATAAAGTCCACACCCAATGACAACTTCCAGTTAACGGTAGGGCAGAACATTTTATGAAGGTACCTTTCAATGAGTTATATAGTTTCTAGGTAAATATCACTTACCAAATATGTAGTAGGCCTAGTCTATATTTTCGGATTTGTGAAAGGCACAAATAGTGTGAAAGAAATAAAAATTCGTTGAGTAACGCTCTCTAATGATTATTTTCTTGTTGATTTAGGAACTGTTCGTTAACTCAAAACGTATAATAAAAATATACACGTTCTGCGCCAATAGTGTAAAACTCCAATCAGCAATTCATTCCTCCTTAAGAAACTTTAGAAAAATCGTTGAGCATTGCTCTCTGTTTATTATTGCTATAGTCAAAATTCAAGCACAAAAATTTTAATAATTCTTAGAAATAAAACCGTGCGTATTTATGTACTACGCTTATGTTATTTAAGGAAGATGTTGGTTTGAACATTAAATTTAATAAACTCTTATCAGATTATATTTTTTGTACGATAAGTAAGATTAAATTTGTACGTTCTTTCATAACGACTTTGATAACATCCTTTCTTACAAATCTGATTTTTTAAATTACTTAAAATTAGGTAAATAATGAGATGTTAAATACTCGGCACAATTAATTTGAGTTTTTAGATCATTAGGGTAGAAGTTAGTTCAAACATTTACAAGTTATCTGAAATAAACTGAAAAGTTAATTGGGTTACATTTTTTGGTTTGTAACCGTATGTTTCAGTAGAAAAGTCATTTGATGAGCAAAGCAGGCCTTCTAAAAAATTTTCACTTCGCACCTTGCAAATGCGTCTTTAATATATTCACACTGCAAGGTCTAACGGTATAAAAATCTACTGTCATATGAAGAAGGTCTAAAAGTGTTTATTTCACCAGTACTTCTTATGTTGTTATAATGTTTTAGTCGAAAATTGCTTCATTCTTGAAGAAAACGGAAGTATTATTTTAGCCGTGGAAGTAGCAGTTGAAATTTAAAAATTTTTAACAGTTTAATGTTTCATATAGGCAATATTAATTTTCGCATCATAAAATAAAATAATGAAAAGAACTGCGAATAAGCGCGGAGAAATGTCAAAAATATTGCCTAGAAATTTTTCACATCGTTAACCGTTTTTAGTGTGACTGATTGTCGTTAAAAGGGCACAATTTCTATTTTGCTCTTACTAGGTATTGTTCAAGTATATTGTAAATTTCAGTTTGGTAATGCCGGCGATTCTACTGACGATTACTTGACAAAAAAAACTTTAGAGACGTCCTTATTTGAATAAACTTTAATATACAATGAAACAATCACAATGTGTTACGTTCGTATAGTAGTGTTTGCATGGTAGCCGAGAAAATAATGTCTTAAATTTAAGCAAGCTTGTATGTGTAAACGCAATCTATTCTTGTGCTTCCTTTTTGTGAATTTTAATTTTTTATACTGTGAAAACAGTATAAATATACTGCTGTTTCATACAAATAACGATATTCATTCCGTAGTCGGAAGACCTTAACAAGTTTAAAAAGGTTTTTGGTAGGCGTTTTAATTCTGGAAAGTATAGCATTTCAGTAGTCGTTATTGTTTAATATTCGGCCGCATCGTTAACTGGGCGGTGACAATGGGCGGATATATGTAAAAATGTAAGTCGACGTCACGCGCAGGAACAGTACCGGACCAATCAGGAAGCTCGATACTGACAAATGACGTAATACTGATTGAGACGTTTTCATTGGTCGATATCGGATGACGTAGTGAACTATAATGAGCCTTCTGATTGGACAATATTAACCATTCAAAGTGACGCCTAAGAAGACATCTGATTGGTTAGGTTTGGAGATTTTTCATTGGTTAAAAATACTACACTCTGATTGGTCCTATATTATATCTGCCTTTGACGTCACACGCGCGTTGCCGTCATTGTAGGCCGCCTTACTTGCAAGACCTAAATAATTATTTTTTTCTACTGCACATCAGTTCTATTATATTTTAGTAGTATATTTTCGGATATGTTAAAGACACAAATAGTGCGAAAGAAATAAAAATTCGTTAAGTAACGCTCTTTAATGGATATTTCTTTGTTGATTTAGGAACTGATAGTTAACTCAAAACGTATAATAAAAATATACACGTTCTGCGCCAATAGTGTAAAACTCCAATCAGCAATTCATTCTTCCTTAAAAAACGTTAGAAAAATCGTTGTGCATTGCTCTCTGTTTATTTTTGCTATAGTCAAAATTCAAGCACAAAAATTATAATAATTCTTAGAAATATAACCGTGCGTATTTATGTACTACGCTTATGTTATTTAAGGAAGATGTTGGTTTGAACATTAAATTTAATAAACTCTTATCAGATTATATTTTTTGTACGATTAGTAAGATTAAATTTGTACGTTCTTTCATAACGACTTTGATAACATCCTTTCTTACAAATCTGATTTTTTAAATTACCTAAAATTAGGTAAATAATGAGATGTTAAATACTCGGCACAATTAATTTGAGTTTTTAGATCATTAGGGTAGAAGTTAGTTCAAACATTTACAAGTTATCTGAAATAAACTGAAAAGTTAATTGGGTTACATTTTTTGGTTTGTAACCGTATGTTTCAGTAGAAAAGTCATTTGATGAGCAAAGCAGGCCTTCTAAAAAATTTTCACTTCGCACCTTGCAAATGCGTCTTTAATATATTCACACTGCAAGGTCTAACTGTATAAAAATCTACTGTCATATGAAGAAGGTCTAAAAGTGTTTATTTCACCAGTACTTCTTATGTTGTTATAATGTTTTAGTCGAAAATTGCTTCATTCTTGAAGAAAACAGAAGTATTATTTTAGCCGTGGAAGTAGCAGTTGAAATTTAAAAAATATTTAACAGTTTAATGTTTCATATAGGCAATACTAATTTTCCCATCATAAAATAAAATAATGAAAAGAACTGCGAATAAGCGCGGAGAAATGTCAAAAATATTGCCTAGAAATTTTTCATATCGTTAACCGTTTTTAGTGTGACTGATTGTCGTTAAAAGGGCACAATTTTTATTTTGCTCTTACTAGGTAGTGTTCAAGTATATTTTAAATTTCAGGTTGGTAATGCTGGCGATTCTACTGACGATTACTTGACAAAAAAACTTCAGAGACGTCTTTATTAGAATAAACTTTAATATACAATGAAAAAATCACAATGTGTTACGTTCGTATAGTAGTGTTTGCATGGTAGCCGAGAAAATAATGTCTTAAATTTAAGCAAGCTAGTATGTGTAAACGCAATCTATTCTTGTGCTTCCTTTTTGTGAATTTTAATTTTTTATACTGTGAAAAGCAGTATAAATATACTGCTGTTTCATACAATTAACCATAATCATTCCGTACTCGGAAGACCTTAACAAGTTTAAAAATTTTTTTGGTAGGCGTTTTAATTCTGGAAAGTATAGCATTTCAGTAGACGTTATTGTTTAATATTCGGTCGTATCGTTAACTGGGCGGTGACAATGGGCGGATTTATGTAAAAATGTAAGTCGACTTCACGCGCAGGGACAGTACCGGACCAATCAGGAAGCTCGATACTGGCAAATGACGTAATACTGATTGAGACGTTTTCATTGGTCGATATCGGATGACGTAGTGAACTATAAAGAGCCCTCTGATTAGACAATATTAACTAATCAAAATGACGCCTAAGAAGACATCTGATTGGTTAGGTTTGGAGATTTTTCATTGGTTAAAAATACTACACTCTGATTGGTCCTATATTATATCTGCCTTTGACGTCGCACGCGCGTTGTCGTCATTTTAGGCCGCCTCACTCGCAAGACCTAAATAATAATTTTTTTCTACTGTACATCAGTTCTATTTTATTTTAGTAGTAGGTCTTCGCCATTGTAGAGATCTTGCGAGTTCTTAAGGTAATTAAAAATTGGTTTCTGTTGCTGCTAAATGTTAACACGTTTTTTTAAAAAATCGCGAGTGTTCATTCGATACCGACACAAAGAAATATAACCAAAGAGAGTTGGCTATTTTTCCTAGTTGTTAGATTTTTGTAACCTAATTTTTAGCCAGAAATGTATCATATGTTTAAGGGAATGAATTTATACAACTGTAAATAAATATTACGATACGTAGAAGGCAACTGAAAAATCTAATTCAAAATATCTTGAGATGAAACCAAGTCAATATCCTACCAGGTAAGAAAATATACCTCATTAATCCGTTTTATAACAAGAAAACTATTTTGCTCTACCAACGAGCATAAGGCGAAAAATAATAATCAACGGTCTGACAAAATGATGATATAATGGCCGATGTAATTTCGAAAAAGGTTTTCTGGCTTTACTCTTATTTTATTAGTTTTTGTATTTTAAGATGGATGAAATTTATTGTGGCTATAATAAAAAGGTAGAGTGTTAAACATTTTTTACACGTAATTTGCTAGTTCCTGACCGTAAATATGTATTCATTGTTATCACAGAGTCAGCCAATTATATGACTTAACCACGTAAGAACAGAAGAGGTAGAGGTATAAATGACACTAGTCAGAGTTATCTCACCTGAGATTCATGGCTTTCATTTTACTATCAAACCCTGTTGATAATGAAATACAGGTGTCATTCCAAGAGTCGAAAGTACATGATTTTCCTAAGGACTGGCATTCTGATAAGTATAATTATAAACGCTGTGAGAAGACCATGTAAACCAACTCAACTCATCTCACTCAGAAAAGATTTTAGAGGTTCAAACCACCTTGTCCGCTGCTTACCTAAAAAACAACTTTCATTGCACAACAATGTCAACAGCCAGCATTTTAGTTTACTGACAAATTGGGTTGAAAATAAGTAATTTTATTAGCCTACCTTGCTTAAGAGAACGCATGAATTAATCCGTTTCGGAACGTTAAAAAGTGTATCTGATAATGCTTATAAAATTTTAATATTCGAACAAGCTGCCTACATAAATACTGATTACAGGCCTAAAACTCTATAAAATCACAGCTATCGGGATCGTCATTTTTTTGCTTATATTTTCGCTACGACAATTAAGCGAATGCTGTCGCCGAATTATTTTTTATTTATCTCATCTGTACGAATCAGGTTTTAAAGGTTATAGTTTTATACTGCCTGTGTAGAAGATATAAATACTGCTTATAAATTTCCCGTTAACTAACAGATCCTAAATCAACGAAAAATAGACTTGACAAGACGTTACTTGACAAATCATTTTTGACCTCCGCTATTATTGTGTTTAACAGAAACAAAAATATATGTATCAAAATATAACTGGTATTCAACAAACGATCTATTAGGGTTGCGTGAGTAAGTCGGGCCAAGTTGAGTGTGATGCTCATGTGACGTCAACGGCTCTGGTAATAATTGCCCAAACAGGGTCTCGTATTTTCGGCATATATGAAAGCCCAGTTTTAACCAATCAGATGTCTTCTTTTGCGTCTTTTTGATTGGTTAATATTGTACAATCAGAGAGTTTATATTACTGTACAACGTCACACCGATGTCAACCAATGACAAAGTGTCTTGAGCGTTACGTCATTCGTCAGGATATGCTGCTTTCTGATTGGTCCGTACTGATTCTGGGCGTCACGTCGAGTGTGATTGTAATATAAAGTCCACACCCAATGTCAACTTCTAGTTAACGGTAGGGCAGAACATATGAATGTACCTTTTAATGAGATTTTTATTTTCTAGGTAAATATCACTTACGAAATATGAAGTACCCCATTGTAGAGATCTTTCGATTTCTTAAGGTAATTAAAAATTGGTTTCTGTTACTGCTAAATGTTAACACGGTTTTTAAAAAATCGCGAGTGTTCATTCGATACCGACACAAAGAAAAATAAACAAAAGAGAGTTATCTATTTTTCCTAGTTGGTCGATTTTTGTAACCTAATTTTTGGCCATTAATGTATCATAAGTTAAGTTACATTTATATCTCATATATTATTTTTAGTCACTAAAATGTAGTTTAGGTGTAAAAAGTATTAAATTAAATTTAAGTATAGGCCTAAAATTGTTTCTATAACACTGTGTTAGTGAAATCATAAAATAAGTGCTAGTGCCATTGGGTGACTGCATAATTATGGTTGGAAGGGAATAACACAGCTAAAGAGAAACTGTTCATTAGTTTTAAATAACTAGTTGCACTAGATTTGAAATATAAAAAAAAATTAACATACCCATTGATGACTATACGCTCTCCATTTTTTGTTGATATATTTAGTAATAAAATTTCTCCTCTGTAACAACCAACAGCTAAAAGATTAGGTTCTGTTACCGAAAAACTTAAAGCAGTTACAACATCATTTATAGGGTAAATTTTTTCAGGTTGGTCGGGGTTTTTCACATTCCAACAACATACTAATCCATCCATCTCGTCTTCATAAAAATATTTACCATATCCAGCAGCAATAATATTCTGGAACAAATATTTGTGGATAACATTGCGAAGCTTAACGCATTCAAATCAAAGAAAATATTATTTGGAAAAAACTAATCGAATATTTTATTTTATTAATTGAAATGTTAATAAACATATACATTTTTTTTTGTTTCAATCACATCAACATTAAGGGCTTGTACACATGAGGCGACTAACGCCGCGTTAACCGCGCGTTTGCAAACACATTCAAGCGTAAAATGCGCGTTTGTTAAAGAAAACAATACATAGCGCAGCTGTTCATTGCTAGGAAGTTCATGTCATTTTAATAAAAATGGAAGTCAAAGAGGTAGTGTGTTTGTGGCTCTGTGATAATAATTGATATCGACGTCGCAGGCAAGGACAGAAACAATTTTGGATGCAGCCAGTTTTATGAGATAAACTAACGCATAGTTTATTTGTAACACTGTACTCCAAATTCTTTGATAACTTCCGAAGGTTCACAAAACCTTTGATGCTTTATTATAGTTGATAGAGGACGATATTTCGCCCAGTATGAACAATGTAAGACATGCAATTGGAGCTGAAGAAAACTTGTAATTTCGTCTATTTCACACCATTTCATCTATGAAACGTTTTATTTCAAATCTTTCCTTGTCCATTTTGTATTTCACACAGTGCCTGTTTGATGATTATATCTGTAATAATGAAATAGAGCAATAAAGACGGTTGACAAAAAGCAACTTCTAGTTTCAAAACGCGCGATGAGATGTACAAAGGAAATTACCACAATGTATACGGGAGAGCGCGCGGTAGTCGTGTTTAACAGCCATAACTCGCGCGGTCAGAACGCGCGGTCGGCCAAATCGCGCGTTTGAATGTGTACATCTCATGGAATTCTGTGTACCTCGCTCACGCGCTACTGCAATCGCTTTCATGTGCCTTTCACTTAGCTTTAAGGTTATCAGTGACAACAAAATGTACAGTACGTATAACATGTAAATAAAATATGAATACATGAAACACTACAAAACACATTAGAACTAACCCTTGAAATAATGACACTGGCATACGAAATTTGATTTTTTTTGTCCCAGAAATGGTTTTCCGCTGAATTAAAATATGTTTTCAGAATCAGCCTATCACGTAATGATTTTTAGAGACGAATATTTTAATTTTACAACAAAAAGTATATAAAATGCATACCTAAAAAGTAGTAGTGATTGATTTTCTACGATATTTTTTGTCATGACATCTCTCTTTAGGGTCCAACAACATTAAGCAAGAATGTAGGATAAGTATATTAGTTTATTAGGTTTGTTGTTCGTATTTTTTTAGATTTATTATTAATTGTTTTTGTTTGCGTGTTCTTAACGCCCTATAAAATTTTAGTTAATTCGACTTTTTAAATTCTTAGATTGTTTTTAGAAATAGTTTAATTTTTTTGATTGTCATGGTTTTAAGCCTAAATCTAGTTTTGAATCTCAGTTGTACAGTCTGCGAAATAAAAGAAGAGAACACCTACCCTAAGACATGGCTTTTTGCCAAAGTTCGGTAGGTCAATTTCCTCCACCTCGTACATTGTGAATTGTAAATACTTTATGGCTTTAGAAAAAAATGTGTGTGCATTATTATTGTAAAATATATGGAAATGAAGTTTTATTATAATTATTATTTATGAAAGTGAAGCAAGCGGGTTTGCTAGTTGTAGTGGTACAAGATTTAGAAAATAATATAGGCCTATGAAACCTGAACAGGAAATATGATTCTTTCACTGAACATATTATTTATGCCAATTAGGCTTTAAACTGCCCATAACAGACAGGTGGAGTGTCAAATTATTTACACTCAATTTGTTCGTTGCAGGGCTAAAGTAAATAGTTCTGTTTCTTATCACATGGTCAGCCAATTAAATGACTGAATCATTTAAGAACAGAAGAGATAGAGGTGTAAAAGACACTACTCAGAGTTATCTCCTCTGAAAGTAATGAATTTCATTATACAGCCAGACCCTGTGGTGAATGAAGTGAAGGTGTCATTTACAGAGTGAAAAATATGTGCTTTTCAGAGGGCCCGGCATGCTGATAAGCGTACTTTTCCACTCAGTGAGGAAGGCAATGGTAAACCACCTCACTTCTCGTTTTACTTAGTAAAACCTCTACAGGTTCAAACCAGCCTTTCGGCTGTTGACCTAAACAACAACAGGCTTTAAAATTCATCTTACAAATAAAGTGAAATTTAAATAAAGTGTTTTAAATAAAGTGAATTTTATATCTTACCAAATTTACTGTGTTCCAAGAAATTGCAGTAACAGTCCTATCATCATTTTTCTTTAACGAAAATGTCCATAATAATTTCATTATATAATGAAATCCTATTGGTGTTTTTAAATCTAATGAAAGCAAATGAGAAACAACATTAAAGCCATTTTAATAGAATATACAGTAAATAAGTTATTATTAATAAATAATTTGTGGAAACTTGCTTGTCGGTCTCGTCTTTTAATAATCATCTTATGGACAATAAAATGCCCCGTTATCCACAGCGTTACATATTTTCACTTTTTTGTCTTTACTTGTTTTATTCATTGCAATAGATGTACGACTCCTTTTCCTAGAAATATTTTACAAAATTTATTCAGGGAACTCCTTTTTTTCTTTTGGTTTAACGTCAGACTGTTCTGCAATTACTGCTAATGCAGATTTGTTTTATTTAATGTTTAATTTGTTTTATTCATTGCAATAGATGTACGACTCCTAGAAATTATTTTACAAAATTTATTCAGGGAACTCCTTTTTTTCTTTTGGTTTAACGTCAGACTGTTCTGCAATTACTGCTAATGCAGACGGTGAAGGATGGAATGATTTTTTAGTAACGTATGAAAATATGCCGTGCCTGAATGGGATTCGAACCCAAGACCGCATGATGAAAGGCGAGCACGTTACCAACTACGCCAATGCGGCCGGTAAACTTTAAAAAGGGAGTATAGGTAGAGGGGAAACAATCGTCTTCACCAATTTTACTGCACTCACAGTCATCGCTCAATTTATCGTGTCAGTATTCTAAAAGCCATAACGATATTTTTCTAATAGCATACAAATTTAATTAACATTCGATGAGCACCATCGAACTAATCTGATGGCGGCGTTTAGTTTAGTTTTTGTTGACTTTCGTAATTTTTTTTATAGTGACGGGAAATGTTTATTTAGGTGGTTACCTTATTAGATAAATACTGGTACAAAACATCGCGAATTAAGACTAAAAGTGTAAATGTAATTGTGAAATTGGTTGTTAAGAAAAAAATATTATTTTGTGAATTAATTCACACCGATCAGCTAGTAAACTTTAATGTTTTACTTATTTAATACCAAAAATCTGGTGTGAAACACTCACACAACTTTATCTTGCCAATGCAAATAATGGCCAATATAACCTAACATTAGTAATAAAACATTAGAAATAAACAAAAAACTAACCTCAAATAAACCTAACTTCATTTTAATCATGCGTGAAAGACGCAAAATGAAAATCGATCTCAGTTTGGCTTAAAAATACGGAAAATCACTCTTTCACGCTAAACTAAGCTCTGTAGAGAAAAATGCTTTAAATAAGTTGTAGATCTTTTATTTTTCTATAAATTTGATTTATACACTTTTGCCGTAAAATGCGTACTAAGGCCGAAATCTTAAAAAAATCGATTTTTCACATGTTTTCGTGAGAAAAAACAGAAAATCGCTATTATCGCTAAACTAAGCGTTATACAAAGAATGTTTGAAATAAAAGTTGTAGAATTTTAAATTTTCTACAACTTTTACCTATTATATAAATTTTTGCGCTAAAATGCACATCAAAGCCGTAATCTTAAAAAACAATTTTTTTTACGTGAAAACAGCTCACCAAGAATTTCAGCAAACATGGCGCCTACCCTATCTTGTAGAGCATAAAAAAGTTAGTAAATCAGGCGATTTTTAGAAAAACAGTAGGACCAGTTTTTAAGAAAATCGCAAAAAAGTGAAAAATTATATGAATAAACTACTACTTCCGGTTGACCGAGTTTGATGAAAATGTTCGTGTCGGGTCCGGTAGTGGTATGTAACTTAAGTTTCAAGTTCGTACGATGTTCCGTTCTTGAGATATTCTGTTCACACACACACACACACAGACCATCGCTAAAAACATGTTTTTTTGGTTCAGGGGGTCTGGAAATGTGTAGATCCGGTGAAAACTCGATTTCGAAAAATCGACATGAAACCAATACTTTCCTTCCTATATATTCATATGGGCAAGAGAAAGTAAAAATTATTTAGTATTTAACATTTCACATTTTTTTGTGAGTAACATGGTAATGACTCGTTATTTAAGTTCGAAAAAGAAATGGAAGGGTTATTTTATGAGAGAATCTCAATCATTCAAATCCACCTTTCACCATTGTATCAATAATAAAGGGTTGCGGATACCAAGACTTATCCTACAGGCTACATTAATAAAGCCTACTTACCGTCAACGATAATCCCGGAAAATGATGTTTGTTGGGCAGTATAAACATTGGAAGCTAGCAAACGTTCTGCAATAACCATGGCGTGTTTGAATCTGGGCATACGAAACAATTTTATTATTTCATCATTGCGACTACATTCTAAAGATTTTTCTTCGTCGATTTCAGTTTCTGCAAAACATTTAAAAAAATTCAGTTTCATTTTTTTCAAAAGGTAGACGTATTAGCTACACTAATATTAAAAAGACGTAACGTTTGTTTATGAAAGTTTTTCCGGTTTTACTTTTGCTAAATACTTTACTGAGTTATACTGTATGTTATGCACATTCTTCATATTACAACCTTGGCGTTAATAGTTAACGTTTCATTTGAGTGGATATTTTTATCTTCTTTTGTGTTAACTATTTTTTTTTGTTTTTTTTTGTTTTTTTTTTTTTGCTTTTGAGGCCTAACAACGGACCACTTTAATCAATGTTGGAAGATCTTTTAGAACAATTTCTGGAGACTAAGACTTCTGGAGACTGGAATAAAAATAGATAAAGTAGTAGATAATAGTATGACAAAGAATAGATAAAGTAAAAATAAAATAAAATTAAAAATGTTGTCCAGGAATCGTCAAAGAATATTCTAAAAATTGATTATGAAATCCAAGTACATATTCGAGAATTCTTCAGGACATACAGGATTCAATAATGATGTGCCAGCTTCCTGGTTTTGTTTTACTTCTATCTCAAGTGAATTTTCTTCATCTGCCCCGGTGGGAACTGCTACAAGCTCCAATTCTCCTATTTGTACAAATGTTGGTACTATTAGGCCATAAGGCTATAAGGCCCGCTGCAGATATTTAATCTGCACAGCCAAGTAACAATAAAAACAACTCTGATAACTAGAAAAATATTTTATGTGATCAACTATTTTGAAAATCTATAACACTACCTTCGATTCTCAACCAACAATCTTCAATTTTTATATTAAAAAAAATTATAGTAATTATTAGTTATTACCTTTTTATGTTTAACATTCTAAATTTAAATTACTTCTAAATTTTTAACACGTTTTTATTTGTTGTGTAAGATTAATATATTTAAGCAAGCTATTTATTGAAATATTAAAATAGTAGGTTTATATAATTTTATATTAACCCACCGGGTTGGTCTAGTGGTATATTCGTCGCCACGTTTCAGCTGTTTAATAGCTGAATTAGTCGTAAATATTAATTTCAACAATACAAATTAAGAATTGGTATTAAAAGCAAATAAACGTAAAACAAAACGTCGGCGGCCCTTGTGTAAACGAAGCTGGGCTGACGCACCACTGACTAATGGTAAGGAGTACTGACAGAGGCCGGCTCGCTCGCACTGCACTGGCTCAGCATTCCATTAGATAGTTAGTTCTATGGTTCTGCCGCGCGTCTTGAGCACTTTTTATTTGTTTGACGTACCCGGAATGCGATATAAAGAAATACAAAATTAAGCAGCCTCTTACCTCCTTTTCAAGCGTGAATTGTACTCGTGATGAGTGGGGATTAAAAGGGGAAAGACAGAAATAAGAGATAGGTATACCCACTACACTGCTATCTTCTTCCAAGGAGCGATTTCTTCACATGAAACTTCCCGGTTGTGTGCCGTTTTCCGGGTGCGCGTATAGGCGATGCTGTTAATAAAGCGTGGCGGTGCACTTCCATAAAAGCGGCGGACCGACTGTCTCCGGTGCGTACTAGCGGCGAGTGTGTGGTCAGCGGTTACAATACAAGCGACAGCGAGCCCTCAATCCTTCAACTATAAATTCAAACTGTTTTTTTTTTTTTTTTTTTGGTTTAACGTTCGACTGTTCTGCAATTACTGCTAATGCAGACGGTGAAGGGTGAAATGATTTTTTTGTAACGTATGAAAAGATGCCGTGCCTGAATGGAATTCGAACCCAAGACCGCATGATGAGAGGCGAGCACGTTACCAACTGCGCCAATGCGGCCGGCGCATATCATAATAGCTTTTCTGTCATATTCATTACAATTTAACTAGAAACTTAACAAGAACGCAGATTAAGATCCCACTATCTTTCTCTGGTAGGCCTACTATCCGAAATACAGTAGCCCATCCGTGGTCACCATACCATGATAAAAAAATCTGGTGTGAAACACTCACACAACTTTCTCTTGCCAATGCAAATAATTAATAATAAACCTAACTTTATTAATAAAATATTAGAAATAAACAAAAACTAACCTCAAAAACATAACCTTATTTTAATCATGAGTGAATGACGCAAAATGACAATCTAACTCAGTTTGGCTTAAAAATACGGAAAATCACGCTTTCACGCTAAACTAGGCTCTGTAGAGAACAATGCTCTAAACAAAAGTTGTAGATCTTTTAATTTTCTATAAATTTAATTATATACACTTTTGTCGTAAAATGCATACTAAGACCGAAATGTTAAAAAAATCGATTTTTCTCACGTTTTCGTGAGAAAAAAAACAGAAAATCGCAAATTACCGCTAAACTAAGCGTTATACAAAAAAATGTTTGAAATAAAAGTTGTAGAATTTTATATTCTCTACAACTTTTATTATATAACGTTTTGCGCTAAAATGCATATTAAAGCCGCAATCTTAAAAAGAAAATGTTTTTACGTAAAAACAGCCTCACGCAGAATTTCAGCAAACATGACGCCTACCCTATATTGTAGAGCATAAAAAATGTAGTAAACCAGGCGATTTTAAAAAAAATCGTAGGACTAGTTTTTGAGAAAATCGCAAAAAAGTGAAAAATTATACGAATAAACTACTACTTCCGGTTGACCGATTTTGATGAAAATGTTCGTGTCGCGTCCGGTAGTGGTACGTAACGTAAGTTTCAAGTTTCAAGTTCGTACGATGTTCCGTTCTTGAGATATTCTGTTCACACACAGACACACACACAGACCAATCGCTAAAAACATGTTTTTGGGTTCAAGGGGTCTGAAAACGTATAGATCCGGTGAAAACTCGATTTCGAAAAATCGACATGAAAACAATACTTTCCTTCCTATATATTCATATAGGCAAGAGAAAGTAAAAAACAATTTCATAACGACCACTCGACAACCAACAGTAATTAGTTCTATTCACTCAGTGGTGCTTGAAAACTCTATTTTAACGCAACCTCTTTGAGACTAGCAATGAAACCACGCGCTTGGCGGATGCAAAAGTTAGTCTTGTTCCTATAACAGAAAACTAGTTTTAAAGCCAATCGTTGTTCATTGTTTGTATTTTTAACTTAAAAGATTACCTGGCAAACAGAAATCATCTGGAATCCGATCATTTCCTTTAACTTCAATTTTTTTACTTTTCTTATTTGAAATTTGGGGTGTCTCTCCATGCAAAATTTCTTCATCTGATTCTGGAAACATATAAACGTGGCTTGCATGTTAATCAACCCTTGAATATTAATGGATTTAAAAATAAAATTTATTACACAAATTACTACAGTACGACTTTTGTTTAAAAAAAAATTTAGACTTTAGTTACTTCTTTTTTTTAAACTTGGTAATTGCAATGTAATTACAGTACTATTGTTTCACGTAACTTTTGGATTATCCTGACAAATCTGAAATTGAAATATTACCTTTTGTATCAGGCCACCTTATCTACAATACGGTGAACCATATAAATATATATATTCATACAATATGTATACATTGGGTTACATATGTATACAATATTACATTGGGTTCAGCACTGTGAATAGTTCGACCACGTTTTCGAGAAACCGACATTTGTGTTTACGGTAACAAACAGTTATATTCGTACAGTTAACCTACAAAAGGTTCCCCGATATACTGTATATGGTCTGGGTATAGTATAAGTTGTATGTTTGCCGTACTGAAATTAAAGCAGTCGCGCATGCGCACTGATGCTTTTCCCCCTTTACCCCTCTTTGAAAGCAAGGGCAAACTCGTGACTCAAGTGACTATAGTAAATAGGGTTTCTAAGAAATAGAAATAGAACGCACAAATGGTTACATATAGGTAGGCCTATTGTTGCACGGCTATCTGAAAGAGCCGGGTAGGCCTACCTATTTAGATAATTGGCCCTTTTTTAACCCCTTTTATTCAGTCCTAATGTGTTCACAGTTTGTTAGGATTTATCCAGAAACCGACAAAAAGATTTTGTATTTTTATTAATATATCGAAAATCTCTGTCCTTCTCGAAATCTCCACAGCTCAAGTACCTATATAAGTGCAGCCAGTTTAGTTAGAGTCTTAGTCTTTGATCTGCTATCGGCGAGTTTTGATTTGTCAGTGAGTAAGCGAGTTATACTGAGTACGAGTACGTCTGCAAGGAGATCCAGCGTAGACTGCATTGCAGACCGTATAGGCCTAATCGTTGTTAGCTTTGTAAGTAGGATTTAGTTTTAAGTAAGTGAAAAATAATCTTATAATTTCTTAAGTTTAAGTTATCAATTTATTGTGATTAGTTAGTTATTTATTATAAGTGATTTCCTTGTAGATTTAAGACACTTAAATTGTAATTGTAAATTTTAGTTTATAATAAATAATTATAATTTTTAAACTATTGTGTGTTAATATTATTTAATTTACCCAGATCTTGAAGTGGACCTTAGAGATAAGTGCTCAATATCCATTACATTTTGAGAAACAATTTTTTTGTGATTTTTCTTTCTAGCAGAATTCTTTTTAGAAACCTGGGTCATTTAATCAATAAATTCTCACGTAAGGAACTAAAAAACGACAGATCTAACAAAACAAAACACAAAATGAAGCCCTATCTTTTACATGTGTTGAGATGTATGGCAAAAAGTTGACATTGAGTTATTTGGAAAGTCGGACTTCACCTTAACTTTTCAAACTTGTAAATCTCGTATAATTGTACACAAATCACAAGATAGCTTAGAACTTACCACCATCACAAGATGTTTTTCTGTAAGTATCATATAAATCCCATTCAGTTGCAAACACGTAACTATCCTGAAACCCAATCAACAAAACTGAAATGTATATTTTCTTACTATTTTCAATATTATTTTATTCCTTAATTTTAAAATATTTATTTCTCCAAGAGCCTGACGTGTCTTCACATTTAGATGTGTCGTATCCACATTACAGAAGACTCAAGCTCTTGTCCTTAGTTTCCCTGAATGTCCAAGCATCGCATCCGTGAAGCAGTAAGCTACATGCCAAACCATTTTAGTAAACATTCTCTCAGGTTTAAGGGGAGTTCTTTTAATGAAAATAATCGAAATATTTTCGAATTTAGTTTTTACCGATTATTGTAGCTTGAATTTTCCGCTTTAATTATGTATTTAGTTTTTTCTACGAACAGAAGAAATAATTTCACTATAGTTATGTCAGTGAGACAAAGAAATGTATACTGAAACATCATAGAAATATCTGTTTTTATTCATAATTTTTTACAATAGTTCGTTGTTATAATGGGTGTTTTATTAAGGACGCAACCCTGATTATAAGAAGATATACCGGTATATAGAAGTAATACCGGTAAATTTTCTGTACCCCAATCGGTATGTTGGCAATAGTGTACTCAAGGCCAACTACTTAAGACAATTAAAATATTCCAGTCAAGCATTAGTGTTGTGACAGCAGTCGTTTCGTTATATTGTGTCAGCAATGGTTTTTTTCAAGGTAGAACGCGTGTTTATTCAGCGTGTTCATGAGTTCATGAGTTATACCAACACGATAAAAATGCAAATGTAACTTTTTGTAGCTCTGAAAACGTAGTTAATGTTAGCCCAGCTTGTGATGATAATCTTCTAAGCGATTTTTTAGGTGATTGAGTCAAACGATTTTTCAAATCTTCGAGAACTTCCGCGGTTAACTTTGTTGGCTGGCGAGGTGGTTTCTCATCGAGTACATTCCCAGTTCTACGGAATTTATTTATTAAACGCAATATTGACGATTTATTCGGAACGGCAGAACGGGGAAATTTCAAATAAAACTCATCTTGCACACATTTGTAAGATTTACTCGCTATGTAAGTCTCAACAATAAACACGCGTTCTTCCTTGGGAAAAACCATTGCTGACACAATATAACGAAACGACTGCTGTCACCACACTAATGCTTGACTGGAACATTTTAACTGTCTTAGGTAGTTGGCCTTGAGTACACTGTTCTCAACATACCGATTGGGGGACAGAAAATTTACCGATGTATTACTTCTATCTTCTTATAATCAGCGTTGCGTCCGTAACGGGTAATAAATCACCCGTTAGTTTGTTTATATTGTTTCAAAGGTTGCAAAAATTTAAATATTGCTGCTAATGCGTTCTGCATTAGTAGCAATATTGCAAAAGTCAGACGTAAAACCAAAAAAGGATGAAATTTTGTTGATAATGTATTTGTCATTAGTTATTCAAAATATTTTTCTAGTTGTGTTTTTGAAGTGGCGGACTATATTTTTTGTTTAGCAGTAAAATATAAGTTTATAAACCTTTTCCTCAAAAGCAATTCTTTAAAACTTCAATCAATATTTTCTTTGTAGGTAAGGTAGTATTTTTGTTCATAATAAATTGATTTGTTTATTTTTATTTTATTCGTGTATACAATTTTTTTAAGTTATTTTAAACGAATATGTGTAGTTACAGAAAATATGCTATATATTGTACCGATTATTGAACAGAAATAAATACATTATCATCATTGTTATTATTATAAAACAGCCCGAGGATAATTGGCACTTTATTGAATTTATGAAAGCTAATAGTGTTTTGCGGTAAATGGTATACAATGTGTTATATGTAGTATACAAAGTGTTTCGTAATAACGTTTTAAATTGCACTTTATTCGACGTCCGACGGATCGGACTTTGGGATTAACAGATTGATACACACAATTTTACTAATATAATTACAGAAAAGTATTATTTTTTTATTTTCTTACCGTAGTATTTATTGGAGAAGTTTGGCACAATTTCTTTTTATTTACTGTACTGAATGTTTGAACGAAAGTGTCTTTTTTATTTCTCTTCAGTCCTTGTTTTTCAAATTCATCTTCCTGTAACAATTACATGAATAATTAATGACATGTAGAAACTGTGTTTAAGTCATACTGGGCAGATATAAATCATTCTACAACACTTAATTATACCTGGGACGTTCAATAATTAAGGGGATAAATTAACGTAGAGAAAAACGGTTCGTTCAATGACAATGAAACTTTTTGAGGGCAAAGTTTGCAACCTTTTGAAAACTGTTGATCAGCTGTTTAATTGTAAATAAATAAACATTATCACTTTTGTTCATTTCAAAATTTCAGTTACGCTTGAAAAATGTACGCTGGAAGAGCAACGTTCAGTAGTGATGAGATTTTCTCTGTCTGAAGGTGTAAAACCGCTGGAGACTTACTCAAAAATGTTGAAACAGTATGGTGAAAAGTATTTAAACTACAGTAAATTGTAAAAGTGGTTAAGACATTAGTTCGGGCAAAACAAAATGTCAATGATATCCATCGCTCTGGAAGACAAGTTGAAGTTTCATTTACTGCGCTGAAAAATCGCATAAATGATCTTATTCGCGAAGATATGAGAGTCACAATTTCCCAAATTTTTAGTTTGTGCTATATTATTGTTGGAACCGTGCATTCAGTCATTCATAAAGGGCTGAATTCTTACGTGAAGTGTTCAAGATGGGTTCCAAAACAGTTGAGTCAAGTGGATAAGGACATGCGGATTCGCATTTGTTCTGAACAACGGTTTAAAGTGGAAGATTATGATTTTCTAGATCGTAGGCCTATAATAACCTGTGATGAAATGTGGATTCACCGTTTCTACCCGGAATTCAAACGGCGAGTCTTAAGTGAAAACATCTGGATTTGCCCACCAAAAATAAACGTTCAAAACTTAGATGCCAGCCGGCAAAGTGATTTTGACGGTTTTCTAAGACTCGCATGGCCTAATTTTGTATGGCTAGAAGAAAAACGGGACTGTAAACAGTGAATTTTATTTTAACTTGCTCCAACAGAAAGTAAGACCCGCAATAAGCAAACACGTAAAAGCACTCTCTCAATAGGTGTAGTTCTTATGCGTGACAACGCGCGCCCCCAAAACTGTTTAGAACAGGAGAAACGCTCGAGAAGTTGGTTAGGAGATTTTGCCAGTGGCGGCCCCAGAAATTTTTTTCTGGGTGGGCCCACTTATATATTTATAAGTTAATTTTTCAAGTAAAAAAGTAGCTGTTTATTTGTAATGTACATTATTTTTACCTATGTAAAACATATATATATATATATATACATTCTTCGACGCTCGATTTCTACATCTTAGCCGTGACTTTTTACCTCGAAAACTGCATCATTGAGATGCAGTTTGTTTTATGCATCAGATGTAAAAAGAGATGTTCAGTTGTTATAAAAATTATACAAATTGTTATACAGCTTTATACACATTTTACGCTATTATCGTTTTTTGACTCATTCACGCGATGTTGCCGGTTTTACACATCTTAAGTCGAGTCGCTGTCATCAGTTCTGTTCAGTTATGATCTGTTCGATCTGCACGTGGCTGCACTTCCACAGTACTGCGCGGTTAAATTTCCTGTCTCATCATGTTGAAACGAAGCGATATGTATTTCAAAGCCATGGGATTACAAGCCCCAGAGTTGAATACAAACAGCTATATAAAAGGTAAGTTTTAATTTATTATTTTTATATTATAACATTAATTAGACCTATCATTATTATTTTAAAATGTCGCATTGCTTGCCTTATTTTTGGATAAGTAAAATTTATATAGCCAAAACTTAACTGAATAGCATACAATCTATGAATATCACATTAATATTAAGCATTAACTGTCGATTCACGGAACTGCAATGGAATTACTAGTAGGGCTACGATAGGCGACTAAATGCTTGATGGTTGCCGAAGATAATTCCCACAGAAATCCGTGGCCCGTTCGTGAAGTAGGCCTATTATCTTTCAGCGCCTTCTACTTTTTTTGTGTAAATTTTGTCAAAAATATGAAACCAAATTATTATAGACCAACTATTACTGGTTCCTAAAAAAATTAGAAGCAGCTTCCATTTTCTCCAGCAATAAATTACCGTCACTTGATGTTATTTTTTGTGTAAATAAAAGGTTACAAAGGGTTGTAGGTTCCTATTGTTAGACTGAAATATTATCATCTTATTTAGGCCTACCTAATTTATAGTCTAAGCTTGTGGCGAAATACAAAAAAATCTTAAATAAAATGAATAAGGATTGGTTAGGCCTCTAGGTTTATTTAGAGCTTAAAACAAAAAGTTTTGTTTGATGTATTAAGTAGTAGCCAAAATATACTACTAAAATATAATAGAACTGATGTACAGTAAAAAAAATAATTATTTAGGTCTTGCAAGTAAGGCGGCCTACAATGACGGCAACGCGCGTGTGACGTCAAAGGCAGATATAATATAGGACCAATCAGAGTGTAGTATTTTTAACCAATGAAAAATCTCCAAACCTAACCAATCAGATGTCTTCTTAGGCGTCACTTTGATTGGTTAATATTGTCCAATCAGAAGGCTCATTATAGTTCACTACGTCATCCGATATCGACCAATGAAAACGTCTCAATCAGTATTACGTCATTTGTCAGTATCGAGCTTCCTGATTGGTCCGGTACTGTTCCTGCGCGTGACGTCGACTTACATTTTTACATATATCCGCCCATTGTCACCGCCCAGTTAACGATACGGCCGAATATTAAACAATAACGTCTACTGAAATGCTATACTTTCCAGAATTAAAACGCCTACCAAAAACATTTTTAAACTTGTTAAGGTCTTCCGAGTACTTAATGAATATCGTTATTTGTATGAAACAGCAGTATATTTATACTGTTTTCACAGTATAAAAAATTAAAATTCACAAAAAGGAAGCACAAGAATAGATTGCGTTTACACATACAAGCTTGCTTAAATTTAAGACATTATTTTCTCGGCTACCATGCAAACACTACTATACGAACGTAACACATTGTGATTTTTTCATTGTATATTAAAGTTTATTCAAATAAGGACGTCTCTAAAGTTTTTTTTGTCAAGTAATCGTCAGTAGAATCGCCGGCATTACCAAACTGAAATTTACAATATACTTGAACAATACCTAGTAAGAGCAAAATATAAATTGTGCCCTTTTAACGACAATCAGTCACACTAAAAACGGTTAACGATGTGAAAAATTTCTAGGCAATATTTTTGAAATTTCTCCGCACTTATTCGCAGTTCTTTTCATTATTTTATATTATAATGCGAAAATTAATATTGCCTATATGAAACATTAAACTGTTAAATATTTTTTAAATTTCAACTGCTACTTCCACGGCTAAAATAATACTTCTGTTTTCTTCAAGAATGAAGCAATTTTTGACTAAAACATTATAACAACATAAGAAGTACTGGTGTAATAAACACTTTTAGACCTTCTTCATATGACAGTAGATTTTTATACAGTTAGACCTTGCAGTGTGAATATATTAAAGACGCATTTGCAAGGTGCGAAGTGAAAATTTTTCAGAAGGCCTGCTTTGCTCATCAAATGACTTTTCTACTGAAACATACGGTTACAAACCAAAAAATGTAACCCAATTAACTTTTCAGTTTATTTCAGATAACTTGTAAATGTTTGAACTAACTTCTACCCTAATGATCTAAAAATTCAAATTAATTGTGCCGAGTATTTAACATCTCATTATTTACCTAATTTTAAGTAATTTAAAAAATCAGATTTGTAAGAAAGGATGTTATCAAAGTCGTTATGAAAGAACGTACAAATTTAATCTTACTTATCGTACAAAAAATATAATCTGTAAGAGTTTATTAAATTTAATGTTCAAACCAACATCTTCCTTAAATAACATAAGAGTAGTACATAAATACGCACGGTTTTATTTCTAAGAATTATTATAATTTTTGTGCTTGAATTTTGACTATAGCAAAAATAAACAGAGAGCAATGCACAACGATTTTTCTAACGTTTTTTAAGGAGGAATGAATTGCTGATTGGAGTTTTACACTATTGGCGCATAATGTGTATATTTTTATTATACGTTTTAAATTAACTATCAGTTATTAAATCAACAAAGAAATAATCATTAGAGAGCGTTATTTAACGAATTTTGATTTCTTTCGCACTATTTGTGTCTTTAACATATCCGAAAATATACTACTAAAATATAATAGAACTGATGTACAGTAGAAAAAAATAATTATTTAGGTCTTGCAAGTAAGGCGGCCTACAATGACGGCAACGCGCGTGTGACGTCAAAGGCAGATATAATATAGGACCAATCAGAGTGTAGTATTTTTAACCAATGAAAAATCTCCAAACCTAACCAATCAGATGTCTTCTTAGGCGTCCCTTTGATTGGTTAATATTGTCCAATCAGAAGGCTCATTATAGTTCACTACGTCATCCGATATCGACCAATGAAAACGTCTCAATCAGTATTACGTCATTTGTCAGTATCGAGCTTCCTGATTGGTCCGGTACTGTTCCTGCGCGTGACGTCGACTTACATTTTTACATAAATCCGCCGAATGTCACCGCCCAGTTAACGATACGGCCGAATATTAAACAATAACGTCTACTGAAATGCTATACTTTCCAGAATTAAAACGCCTACCAAAACATTTTTAAACTTGTTAAGGTCTTCCGAGTACGGAATGATTATGGTTAATTGTATGAAACAGCAGTATATTTATACTGCTTTTCACAGTATGAAAAATTAAAATTCAGAAAAAGGAAGCACAGAATAGATTGCATTTACACATACAAGCTTGCTTAAATTTAAGACATTATTTTCTCGGCTACCATGCAAACACAACTATACGAACGTTAAGGTCTTCCGAGTACGGAATGATTATGGTTAATTGTATGAAACAGCAGTATATTTATACTGCTTTTCACAGTATGAAAAAATAAAATTCACAAAAAAGAAGCACAAGAATAGATTGCGTTTACACACACAAGCCGCTATACTTTCCAACGTCTACTTGCTATACGTTAAAAGAAGTTGTAGCACGAATGAAGCAAACAATACAAATTGTGCCCTTTTTTTGAATGGATATGAACTAGCTTATTCTTAAATTTTCTAATGAAACATACGGTTACAAACCAAAAAATGTAACCCAATTAACTTTAAGAAGTATTTAACATCTCATTTGTCTTAAATTTAAGACATTATTTTCTCGGCTACCATGCAAACACTACTATACGAACGTAACACATTGTGATTTTTTCATTGTATATTAAAGTTTATTCAAATAAGGACGTCTCCAAAGTTTTTTTTTGTCAAGTAATCGTCAGTAGAATCGCCGGCATTACCAAACTGAAATTTACAATATACTTGAACAATACCTAGTAAGAGCAAAATAGAAATTGTGCCCTTTTAACGACAATCAGTCACACTAAAAACGGTTAACGATGTGAAAAAATTCTAGGCAATATTTTTGACATTTCTCCGCGCTTATTCGCAGTTCTTTTCATTATTTTATTTTATGATGCGAAAATTAATATTGCCTATATGAAACATTAAACTGTTAAATATTTTTAAATTTCAACTACTACTTCCACGGCTAAAATAATACTTCTGTTTTCCCTAAGAATGAAGCAATTTTCGACTAAAACATTATAACAACATAAGAAGTACTGGTGAAATAAACACTTTTAGACCTTCTTCATATGACAGTAGATTTTTATACCGTTAGACCTTGCAGTGTGAATATATTAAAGACGCATTTGCAAGGTGCGAAGTGAAAATTTTTCAGAAGGCCTGCTTTGCTCATCAAATGACTTTTCTACTGAAACATACGGTTACAAACCAAAAAATGTAACCCAATTAACTTTTCAGTTTATTTCAGATAACTTGTAAATGTTTGAACTAACTTCTACCCTAATGATCTAAAAACTCAAATTAATTGTGCCGAGTATTTAACATCTCATTATTTACCTAATTTTAAGTAATTTAAAAAATCAGATTTGTAAGGAAGGATGTTATCAAAGTCGTTATGAAAGAACGTACAAATTTAATCTTACTAATCGTACAAAAAATATAATCTGATAAGAGTTTATTAAATTTAATGTTCAAACCAACATCTTCCTTAAATAACATAGGCGTAGTACATCAATACGCACGGTTTTATTTCTAAGAATTATTATAATTTTTTTGCTTGAATTTTGACAATAGCAAAAATAAACAGAGAGCAATGCACAACGATTTTTCTAACGTTTTTTATGGAGGAATGAATTGCTGATTGGAGTTTTTCACTATTGGCGCAGAATGTGTATATTTTTATTATACGTTTTGAGTTAACTACCAGTTCCTAAATCAACAAAGAAATATCCATTAAAGAGCGTTACTTAACGAATTTTTATTTCTTTCGCACTATTTGTGTCCTTAACATATCCGAAAATATACTACTAAAATATAATAGAATTGATGTACAGTAGAAAAAATTAATTATTTAGGTCTTGCAAGTAAGGCGGCCTACAATGACGGCAACGCGCGTGTGACGTCAAAGGCAGATATAATATAGGACCAATCAGAGTGTAGTATTTTTAACCAATGAAAAATCTCCAAACCTAACCAATCAGATGTCTTCTTAGGCGTCACTTTGATTGGTTAATATTGTCCAATCAGAAGGCTCATTATAGTTCACTACGTCATCCGATATCGACCAATGAAAACGTCTCAATCAGTATTACGTCATTTGTCAGTATCGAGCTTCCTGATTGGTCCGGTACTGTCCCTGCGCGTGACGTCGACTTACATTTTTACATATATCCGCCCATTGTCACCGCCCAATTAACGATGCGGCCGAATATTAAACAATAACGTCTACTGAAATGCTATACTTTCCAGAATTAAAACGCCTACCAAAAACATTTTCAAACTTGTTAAGGTCTTCCGAGTACGGAATGAATATCGTTATTTGTATGAAACAGCAGTATATTTATACTGTTTTCATAGTATAAAAAATTTAAATTCACAAAAAGGAAGCACAAGAATAGATTGCTTTTACACATACAAGCTTGCTTAAATTTAAGACATTATTTTCTCGGCTACCATGCAAACACTACTATACGAACGTAACACATTGTGATTTTTTCATTGTATATTAAAGTTTATTCAAATAAGGACGTCTCTAAAGTTTTTTTTGTCAGGTAATCGTCAGTAGAATCGCCGGCATTACCAAACTGAAATTTACAATATACTTGAGCAATACCTAGTAAGAGCAAAATATAAATTGTGCCCTTTTAACGACAATCAGTCACACTAAAAACGGTTAACGATATGAAAAATTTCTAGGCAATATTTTTTAAAAATTTCTCCGCACTTATTCGCAGTTCTTTTCATTATTTTATATTATAATGCGAAAATTAATATTGCCTATATGAAACCTTAAACTGTTAAATATTTTTTAAATTTCAACTGCTACTTCCACGGCTAAAATAATACTTCTGTTTTCTTCAAGAATGAAGCAATTTTCGACTAAAACATTATAACAACATAAGAAGTACTGGTGTAGTGAACACTTTTAGACCTTCTTCATATGACAGTAGATTTTTATACAGTTAGACCTTGCAGTTAGAATATATTAAAGACGCATTTGCAAGGTGCAAAATGAAAATTTTTTAGAAGGCCTGCTTTGCTCATCAAATGACTTTTCTACTGAAACATACGGTTACAAACCAAAAAATGTAACTTAATTAACTTTTTAGTTTATTTCAGATAACTTGTAAATGTTTGAACTAACTTCTACCCTAATGATCTAAAAACTCAAATTAATTGTGCCGAGTATTTAACATCTCATTATTTACCTAATTTTAAGTAATTTAAAAAATCAGATTTGTAAGGGAGGATGTTATCAAAGTCGTTATGAAAGAACGTACAAATTTAATCTTACTAATCGTACAAAAAATATAATCTGATAAGAGTTTATTAAATTTAATGTTCAAACCAACATCTTCCTTAAATAACATAGGCGTAGTACATCAATACGCACGGTTTTATTTCTAAGAATTATTATAATTTTTTTGCTTGAATTTTGACTATAGCAAAAATAAACAGAGAGCAATGCACAACGATTTTTCTAACGTTTTTTAAGGAAGAATGAATTGCTGATTGGAGTTTTACACTATTGGCGCAGAACGTGTATATTTTTATTATACGTTTTGAGTTAACTATCAGTTCCTAAATCAACAAAGAAATATCCATTAAAGAGCGTTACTTAACGAATTTTTATTTCTTTCGCACTATTTGTGTCTTTAACATATCCGAAAATATACTACTAAAATATAATAGAACTGATGTACAGTAGAAAAAAATAATTATTTAGGTCTTGCAAGTAAGGCGGCCTACAATGACGGCAACGCGCGTGTGACGTCAAAAGCAGATATAATATAGGACCAATCAGAGTGTAGTATTTTTAACCAATGAAAAATCTCCAAACCTAACTAATCAGATGTCTTCTTAGGCGTCACTTTGAATGGTTAATATTGTCCAATCAGAAGGCTCATTATAGTTCACTACGTCATCCGATATCGACCAATGAAAACGTCTTAATCAGTATTACGTCATTTGTCAGTATCGAGCTTCCTGATTGGTCCGGTACTGTTCCTGCGCGTGACGTCGACTTACATTTTTACATATATCCGCCCATTGTCACCGCCCAGTTAACGATGCGGCCGAATATTAAACAATAACGTCTACTGAAATGCTATACTTTCCAGAATTAAAACGCCTACCAAAAACATTTTTAAACTTGTTAAGGTCTTCCGAGTACGGAATGAATTTCGTTATTTGTATGAAACAGCAGTATATTTATACTGTTTTCACAGTATAAAAAATTAAAATTCACAAAAAGGAAGCACAAGAATAGATTGCGTTTACACATACAAGCTTGCTTAAATTTAAGACATTATTTTTTCGGCTACCATGCAAACACTACTATACGAACGTAACACATTGTGATTTTTTCATTGTATATTAAAGTTTATTCAAATAAGGACGTCTCTAAAGTTTTTTTTGTCAAGTAATCGTCAGTAGAATCGCTGGCATTACCAAACTGAAATTTACAATATACTTGAACAATACCTAGTAAGAGCAAAATATAAATTGTGCCCTTTTAACGACAATCAGTCACACTAAAAACGGTTAACGATATAAAAAATTTCTAGGCAATATTTTTGACATTTTTCGTGCTTATTCGCAGTTCTTTTCATTATTTTATTTTATGATGCGGAAATTAGTATTGCCTATATGAAACATTAAACTGTTAAATATTTTTTAAATTTCAACTGCTACTTCCACGGCTAAAATAATACTTCTGTTTTCTTCAAGAATGAAGGAATTTTCGACTAAAACAGTATAACACCATTAGAAGTACTGGTAAAATAAACACTTTTAGACCTTCTTCATATGACAGTAGATTTTTATACCGTTAGACCTTGCAGTGTGAATATATTAAAGACGCATTTGCAAGGTGCGAAGTGAAAATTTTTTAGAAGGCCTGCTTTGCTCATCAAATGACTTTTCTACTGAAACATACGGTTACAAACCAAAAAATGTAACCCAATTAACTTTTCAGTTTATTTCAGATAACTTGTAAATGTTTGAACTAACTTCTACCCTAATGATCTAAAAACTCAAATTAATTGTGCCGAGTATTTAACATCTCATTATTTACCTAATTTTAAGTAATTTAAAAAATCAGATTTGTAAGAAAGGATGTTATCAAAGTCGTTATGAAAGAACGTACAAATTTAATCTTACTAATCGTACAAAAAATATAATCTGATAAGAGTTTATTAAATTTAATGTTCAAACCAACATCTTCCTTAAATAACATAGGCGTAGTACATCAATACGCACTGTTTTATTTCTAAGAATTATTATAATTTTTTTGCTTGAATTTTGACTATAGCAAAAATAAACAGAGAGCAATGCACAACGATTTTTCTAACGTTTTTTAAGGAAGAATGAATTGCTGATTGGAGTTTTACACTATTGGCGCAGAACGTGTATATTTTTATTATACGTTTTGAGTTAACTATCAGTTCCTAAATCAACAAAGAAATATCCATTAAAGAGCGTTACTTAACGAATTTTTATTTCTTTCGCACTATTTGTGTCTTTAACATATCCGAAAATATACTACTAAAATATAATAGAACTGATGTACAGTAGAAAAAAATAATTATTTAGGTCTTGCAAGTAAGGCGGCCTACAATGACGGCAACGCGCGTGTGACGTCAAAGGCAGATATAATATAGGACCAATCAGAGTGTAGTATTTTTAACCAATGAAAAATCTCCAAACCTAACCAATCAGATGTCTTCTTAGGCGTCACTTTGATTGGTTAATATTGTCCAATCAGAAGGCTCATTATAGTTCACTACGTTATCCGATATCGACCAATGAAAACGTCTCAATCATTATTACGTCATTTGTCAGTATCGAGCTTCCTGATTGGTCCGGTACTGTCTCTGCGCGTGACGTCGACTTACATTTTTACATATATCCGCCCATTGTCACCGGCCAGTTAACGATGCGGCCGAATATTAAACAATAACGTCTACTGAAATGCTATACTTTCCAGAATTAAAACGCCTACCAAAAACATTTTCAAACTTGTTAAGGTCTTCCGAGTACGGAATGAATATCGTTATTTGTATGAAACAGCAGTATATTTATACTGTTTTCACAGTATAAAAAATTAAAATTCACAAAAAGGAAGCACAAGAATAGATTGCGTTTACACATACAAGCTTGCTTAAATTTAAGACATTATTTTCTCGGCTACCATGCAAACACTACTATACGAACGTAACACATTGTGATTTTTTCATTGTATATTAAAGTTTATTCAAATAAGGACGTCTCTAAAGTTTTTTTTGTCAGGTAATCGTCAGTAGAATCGCCGGCATTACCAAACTGAAATTTACAATATACTTGAACAATACCTAGTAAGAGCAAAATACAAATTGTGCCCTTTTAACGACAATCAGTCACACTAAAAACGGTTAACGATATGAAAAATTTCTAGGCAATATTTTTGAAAATTCTCCGCACTTATTCGCAGTTCTTTTCATTATTTTATATTATAATGCGAAAATAAATATTGCCTATATGAAACATTAAACTGTTAAATATTTTTTAAATTTCAACTGCTACTTCCACGGCTAAAATAATACTTCTGTTTTCTTCAAGAATGAAGCAATTTTCGACTAAAACATTATAACAACATAAGAAGTACTGGTGTAATAAACACTTTTAGACCTTCTTCATATGACAGTAGATTTTTATACCGTTAGACCTTGCAGTGTGAATATATTAAAGACGCATTTGCAAGGTGCGAAGTGAAAATTTTTTAGAAGGCCTGCTTTGCTCATCAAATGACTTTTCTACTGAAACATACGGTTACAAACCAAAAAATGTAACCCAATTAACTTTTCAGTTTATTTCAGATAACTTGTAAATGTTTGAACTAACTTCTACCCTAATGATCTAAAAACTCAAATTAATTGTGCCGAGTATTTAACATCTCATTATTTACCTAATTTTAAGTAATTTAAAAAATCAGATTTGTAAGGAAGGATGTTATCAAAGTCGTTATGAAAGAACGTACAAATTTAATCTTACTAATCGTACAAAAAATATAATCTGATAAGAGTTTATTAAATTTAATGTTCAAACCACCATCTTCCTTAAATAACATAGGCGTAGTACATCAATACGCACGGTTTTATTTCTAAGAATTATTATAATTTTTTTGCTTGAATTTTGACTATAGCAAAAATAAACAGAGAGCAATGCACAACGATTTTTCTAACGTTTTTTAAGGAAGAATGAATTGCTGATTGGAGTTTTACACTATTGGCGCAGAACGTGTATATTTTTATTATACGTTTTGAGTTAACTATCAGTTCCTAAATCAACAAAGAAATATCCATTAAAGAGCGTTACTTAACGAATTTTTATTTCTTTCGCACTATTTGTGTCTTTAACATATCCGAAAATATACTACTAAAATATAATAGAACTGATGTACAGTAGAAAAAAAAAATTATTTAGGTCTTGCAAGTAAGGCGGCCTACAATGACGGCAACGCGCGTGTGACGTCAAAGGCAGATATAATATAGGACCAATCAGAGTGTAGTATTTTTAACCAATGAAAAATCTCCAAACCTAACCAATCAGATGTCTTCTTAGGCGTCACTTTGATTGGTTAATATTGTCTAATCAGAAGGCTCATTATAGTTCACAACGTCATCCGATATCGACCAATGAAAACGTCTCAATCAGTATTACGTCATTTGTCAGTATCGAGCTTCCTGATTGGTCCGGTACTGTTCCTGCGCGTGACGTCGACTTACATTTTTACATAAATCCGCCCAATGTCACCGCCCAGTTAACGATACGGCCGAATATTAAACAATAACGTCTACTGAAATGCTATACTTTCCAGAATTAAAACGCCTACCAAAACATTTTTTAAACTTGTTAAGGTCTTCCGAGTACGGGATGATTATGGTTAATTGTATGAAACAGCAGTATATTTATACTGCTTTTCACAGTATGAAAAATTAAAATTCAGAAAAAGGAAGCACAAGAATAGATTGCATTTACACATATAAGCTTGCTTAAATTTAAGACATTATTTTCTCGGCTACCATGCAAACACTACTATACGAACGTTAAGGTCTTCCGAGTACGGAATGATTATGGTTAATTGTATGAAACAGCAGTATATTTATACTGCTTTTCACAGTATGAAAAAATGAAATTCACAAAAAAGAAGCACAAGAATAGATTGCGTTTACACACACAAGCTTGCTTAAATTTAAGACATTATTTTCTCGGCTACCATGCAAACACTACTATACGAACGTAACACATTGTGATTTTTTCATTGTATATTAAAGTTTATTCAAATAAGGACGTCTCTAAAGTTTTTTTTGTCAAGTAATCGTCAGTAGAATCGCCGGCATTACCAAACTGAAATTTACAATATACTTGAACAATACCTAGTAAGAGCAAAATATAAATTGTGCCCTTTTAACGACAATCAGTCACACTAAAAACGGTTAACGATATGAAAAATTTCTAGGCAATATTTTTGAAATTTCTCCGCACTTATTCGCAGTTCTTTTCATTATTTAATATTATGATGCGAAAATTAATATTGCCTATATGAAACATTAAACTGTTAAATATTTTTTAAATTTCAACTGCTACTTCCACGGCTAAAATAATACTTCTGTTTTCTTCAAGAATGAAGCAATTTTCGACTAAAACATTATAACAACATAAGAAGTACTGGTGTAATAAACACTTTTAGACCTTCTTCATATGACAGTAGATTTTTATACAGTTAGACCTTGCAGTGTGAATATATTAAAGACGCATTTGCAAGGTGCGAAGTGAAAATTTTTTAGAAGGCCTGCTTTGCTCATCAAATGACTTTTCTACTGAAACATACGGTTACAAACCAAAAAATGTAACCCAATTAACTTTTCAGTTTATTTCAGATAACTTGTAAATGTTTGAACTAACTTCTACCCTAATGATCTAAAAACTCAAATTAATTGTGCCGAGTATTTAACATCTCATTATTTACCTAATTTTAAGTAATTTAAAAAATCAGATTTGTAAGAAAGGATGTTATCAAAGTCGTTATGAAAGAACGTACAAATTTAATCTTACTAATCTTACAAAAAATATAATCTGATAAGAGTTTATTAAATTTAATGTTCAAACCAACATCTTCCTTAAATAACATAGGCGTAGTACATCAATACGTACGGTTTTATTTCTAAGAATCATTATAATTTTTTTGCTTGAATTTTGACTATAGCAAAAATAAACAGAGAGCAATGCACAACGATTTTTCTAACGTTTTTTAAGGAGGAATGAATTGCTGATTGGAGTTTTACACTATTGGTGCAGAACGTGTATATTTTTATTATACGTTTTGAGTTAACTATCAGTTCCTAAATCAACAAAGAAATAATCATTAGAGAGTTCTTTCGCACTATTTGTGTCTTTAACATATCCGAAAATATTGTAACAGAATCGACCAGACGGATCACGAATGTTCCAGAAATCCATTCATGAAATAGTATAGAGTGTGAAATAATAGTTACAACAAGAGAGAGTAATAAAGAAATAATAATATATCAGTTGTGAATGACAATTTTACAATGACGACCATAAAGGTATGTCTATTCACAATAGTTGTAAAAACTATCGTGTAGTACGCCTATTATAAAATTTCAGGTATACTATTGTGTACAGCTATTTTTTTGAAGTTGTTTATGAGGTTGTTTACGTTTTCTATTTACAGTAGTTGACTTGTTAACAAAAGGATTTTTCTAGCATTCATTAATACAGAGTTATTATTTTTTTACTTGAGTAGATTTCACTGCTTTATTCTGGAACAATCTTTATGAATGAGTAGGTATAAAAAGAGACCCCCGAGTGCGGTCAGTCAGTAATCGTTTGATCTTTGACGAATGTCCAACGGACGTAGGTAGGCGCGTACGAACATTGTGTCAGTCGACGATTCTAACACTGTCTGTGAGTCTATTGTGTAAAGCCTTTTGTGAGTGTATTATAAAGTTAATGGGTAAAGTTAATGTGAATTCAATTTCTATGTTTTGTATGTCTGTTTAAGCTATAAAAGTGATTGTAAGTTATTTATTGTTTATTATCAAGTTTAAGTGAATTATTAAATCATTTATTGTGTTATTTAATTATAATTAGTTTAATCTTTTATTTTGTAATCTTTTAGTCTAATAAATATTTGTAATTTGTAAACTTTAGCGTATGAATTATTTAATAACCTAGATCCCGAAACGGACCTTAGCAATAAGTGTCAAAATATACTACTAAAATATAATAGAACTGATGTACAGTAAAAAAAATAATTATTTAGGTCTTGCAAGTAAGGCTGCCTACAATGACGGCAACGCGCGTGTGACGTCAAAGGCAGATATAATATAGGACCAATCAGAGTGTAGTATTTTTAACCAATGAAAAATCTCCAAACCTAACCAATCAGATGTCTTCTTAGGCGTCACTTTGATTGGTTAATATTGTCCAATCAGAAGGCTCATTATCGTTCACTACGTCATCCGATATCGACCAATGAAAACGTCTTAATCAGTATTACGTCATTTGTCAGTATCGAGCTTCCTGATTGGTCCGGTACTGTTCCTGCGCGTGACGTCGACTTACATTTTTACATAAATCCACCCATTGTCACCGCCCAGTTAACGATACGGCCGAATATTAAACAATAACGTCTACTGAAATGCTATACTTTCCAGAATTAAAACGCCTACCAAAAACATTTTTAAACTTGTTAAGGTCTTCCGAGTACGGAATGATTATGGTTAATTGTATGAAACAGCAGTATATTTATACTGCTTTTCACAGTATGAAAAATTAAAATTCTTAAAAAGGAAGCACAAGAATAGATTGCGTTTACACATACAAGCTTGCTTAAATTTAAGACATTATTTTCTCGGCTACCATGCAAACACTACTATACGAACGTAACACATTGTGATTTTTTCATTGTATATTAAAGTTTATTCAAATAAGGACGTCTCTAAAGTTTTTTTTTGTCAAGTAATCGTCAGTAGAATCGCCGGCATTACCAAACTGAAATTTACAATATACTTGAACAATACCTAGTAAGAGCAAAATAGAAATTGTGCCCTTTTAACGACAATCAGTCACACTAAAAACGGTTAACGATGTGAAAAATTTCTAGGCAATATTTTGGACATTTCTCCGCGCTTATTCCAGTTCTTTTCATTATTTTATTTTATGATGCGAAAATTAGTATTGCCTATATGAAACATTAAACTGTTAAATATTTTTAAATTTCAACTGCTACTTCCACGGCTAAAATAATACTTCTGTTTTCTTCAAGAATGAAGCAATTTTCGACTAAAACATTTAACAACATAAGAAGTACTGGTGAAATAAACACTTTTAGACCTTCTTCATATGACAGTAGATTTTTATACCGTTAGACCTTGCAGTGTGAATATATTAAAGACGCATTTGCAAGGTGCGAAGTGAAAATTTTTTAGAAGGCCTGCTTTGCTCATCAAATGACTTTTCTACTGAAACATACGGTTACAAACCAAAAAATGTAACCCAATTAACTTTTCAGTTTATTTCAGATAACTTGTAAATGTTTGAACTAACTTTTACCCTAATGATCTAAAAACTCAAATTAATTGTGCCGAGTATTTAACATCTCATTATTTACCTAATTTTAAGTAATTTAAAAAATCAGATTTGTAAGAAAGGATGTTATCAAAGTCGTTATGAAAGAACGTACAAATTTAATCTTACTTATCGTACAAAAAATATAATCTGATAAGAGTTTATTAAATTTAATGTTCAAACCAACATCTTCCTTAAATAACATAAGCGTAGTACATAAATACGCACGGTTTTATTTCTAAGAATTATTAAAATTTTTGTGCTTGAATTTTGACTATAGCAATAATAAACAGAGAGCAATGCTCAACGATTTTTCTAACGTTTCTTAAGGAGGAATGAATTGCTGATTGGAGTTTTACACTATTGGCGCAGAACGTGTATATTTTTATTATACGTTTTGAGTTAACGAACAGTTCCTAAATCAACAAGAAAATAATCATTAGAGAGCGTTACTCAACGAATTTTTATTTCTTTCACACTATTTGTGCCTTTCACAAATCCGAAAATATAGACTAGGCCTACTACATATTTGGTAAGTGATATTTACCTAGAAACTATATAACTCATTGAAAGGTACCTTCATAATATGTTCTGCCCTACCGTTAACTGGAAGTTGTCATTGGGTGTGGACTTTATATTACAATCATACTCAAAGTGACGCCCAGAATCAGTACGGACCAATCAGAAAGCAGCATATCCTGACGAATGACGTAACGCTCAAGACACTTTGTCATTGGTTGACATCGGTGTGACGTAGTACAGTAATAAAAAACTCTCTGATTGGACAATATTAACCAATCAAAATGACGCAAAAGAAGACTTATGATTGGTTAAAACTGGGCTTTCTTATTGGCCGAAAATACGAGCCTCTGATTGGGCAATTATTACCTGAGCCGTTGACGTCACATGCGCATCACAATCAAATTGGCCCGACTTACTCACGCAACCCTAATAGAACGTTTGTTGAATACCAGTTATAGTATTTTGATACGTATATTTTTGTTTCTCTTAAACACAATAAAAGCGTAGGTCAAAAATGATTTGTCAAGTAACGTCTTCTCAAGTCTATTTTTCGTTGATTTAGGATCTGTTAGTTAACGGGAAATTTATAAGCAGTATTTATATCTTCTACACAGGCAGTGTAAAACTATAACCTTTAACACCTGATTCGTACAGATGAGATAAATAAAAAATAATTCGGCGACTGTATTCGCTTAATTGTCGTAGCGAAAGTATAAGGAGAAAAATTACGATCCCGATAGCTGTGATTTTATAGAATTTTAGGCCTGTAATCAGTGTTTATGTAGGCAGCTTGTTCGAATATTACAATTTTATAAGCATTATCAGATGCGACTTTTTAACGTTCCGAAACCGAACAATTCATGAGTTCTCTTAAGCAAGGTAGATTAATAACATTACTTATTTTCAATCCAATTTGTCAGTAAACTAAAATGCAGGCTGTTGAAATTGTTGTGCAATGAAAGTTGTTTTTTAGGTAAGCAGCGGACAAGGTGGTTTGAACCTCTAAAATCTTTTCTGAGTGAGATGAGTTGAGTTGGTTTACATGGTCTTCTTACAGCGTTTATAATTATACTTATCAGGATGCGAGTCCTTCGGAAAATCATGTACTTTCGACTCTCCGAATGACACCGGTATTTCATTATCAACAGGGTTTGATTGTAAAATGAAATTCATGAATCTCAGATGAGATAACTCCGACTACTGTCATATATACCTCTACCTCTTCTGTTCTTACGTGGTTTAGTCATATAATTGGCTGACTCTGTGATAACAATGAATACATATTTACGGTCAGGAACTAGCAAATTACGTGCAAAAAATGTTTAACACTCTACCTTTTCATTAAAGCCACAATAAATTTCATCCATCTTAAAATACAGGAACTAATGAAATAAGAGTAAAGCCAGAAAACCTTTTTCGAAATTTTTTTTTTTGTCATCAGTCTCTCGACTGGTTTGATGCAGTTCTCCAACCTGTTCTATCTTGCGCAAGTCGTTTCATATCTACATACCTGTAACACCCTACATCTTTTGTAATTTGCTTTATAATTATATTCTAATCTTTGCCTCCCTCTACAATGTACTCCCTCAATGTTACCCTCCATTATTGATAGCCCAATACCTGGATATCTTAGGATATGCCCCACTAGCCTATCCCTTCTTTTGGTAAGATGCTTCCATATACTTCTTTTTTCATCCACTCGCCTAAGAACCTCTAAATTACTTATTTTGTCCACCCACCTAATCTTTAACATTTTCCTATAACACCACATTTCAAAAGCTTCTATCCTCTTCCGTTCTACAGCCCCTATCACCCACGTTTCACTTCCGTATAATGCTACACTCCAAACATAATGTTTTAAGAAATTTTTCCTAATCTGTAAATCAATGTTTGTAGTCAGTAAGCTGTTTTTCATTTCAAAGGCTTTTCTAGCTTGAGCAATTCTACTCTTGATATCACTCGTGCTTCTACCATCCTTTGTTATTTTACTCCCTAGATAGCAGAATTCCCCAACTTCCTGTATGTTTTCGTTGCCTACTTTTAAATTTCCCATCTCTTCTAAACCACTCTTGCTGCTGCACAACACTTTCGTTTTGTTCTTATTAATTTTCATGAAGTAATCCTTCCTCAAGATCTCATCCATTCCATTTAAGGCATCCTCTAGTTCATTCTTTGCCTCGGCTAATACTACTATATCATCGGCGAATCTCAACATTTTTATTGTTTCTCCTTGAATTTTTATTCCTACGTCAAATTTCTCCTTCACTTCATTTATAGTCTCTTCTATATACAAGTTAAAAAGTAGTGGTGACAAAGAACAACCTTGTCGTACACCTTTTCTTACAGCAGCCTCTTTTTCGTACCCCTCGATTCTCAAAACAGCCGTTTGATTCTTATACAGACTGTAGATAACTTTCCTTTCTTTGTATTTAATTCCTAGCCTTTTCAATGTTTTAAACATTTTACTCCAGTCCAGATTGTCAAATGCTTTCTTTTCTGAGTGAGATGAGTTGAGTTGGTTTACATGGTCTTCTCACAGCATTTATAATTATACTTATAAGAATGCCGGTCCTTCGTAAAATCATGTTCTTTCGACTCTCCGAATGACACCTGTATTTCATTATCAAAACGGTTTGATTGTAAAATGAAATTCATGAATCTCAGATAATATTACCCTGACTAGTGTCATTTATACCTCTACCTCTTCTGTTCTTACGTGCTTTAGTCATATAATTGGCTGACCCTGTGATAAAAATGAATACATTTATTTCCTGCAGAAACTAGCAAATTACGTTCCAAAAATTTTTAACACTCTACCTTTTCATTATGGCCACAAAAAATTTCATCCACCTTAAAATACAGGAACTAATGAAATCAGAGTAAAGCCAGAAAACATTTCTCGAAATCACATTGGCCATTATATTATCATTTAGTCAAACCGTTGATTATTATTTTTCGACTAATGCTCGTTGGTAGAGCAAAATAGTTTTCTTGTTATAAAACGGATTAATGAGGTATATTTTCTTACCCGGTAGGATATTGACTTTGTTTCGTCTCAAAAAATTTTGAATTAGATTTTTCAACTGCCTTCTACGTATCGTAATATTTATTTACAGTTGTATAAAGTCATTCCCTTAAAAATATGATACATTACTGGCCAAAAATTAGGTTACAAAAATCGAACAACTAGGAAAAATAGATAACCTTCTTTTGTTTTTTTTCTTTGTGTCGGTATCGAATGAACACTCGTGATTTTTTAAAAAACCGTGTTAACATTTAGCAGCAACAGAAACCAATTTTTAATTTCCTTAAGAACTCGAAAGATCTCTACAATGGGGTACTTCATATTTCGTAAGTGATATTTACCAAGAAACTATAAATCTCATTAAAAGGTACCTTCATATGTTCTGCCCTACCGTTAACTAGAAGTTGTCATTGGGTGTGGACTTCATATTACAATCACACTCGACGTGACGCCTAGAATCAGTACGGACCAATCAGAAAGCAGCATATCCAAACGAATGACGTAACGCTCAAGACACTTTGTCATTGGTTGACATCGGTGTGACGTTGTACAGTAATATAAACTCTCTGATTGGACAATATTAACCAATCAAAATGACGCAAAAGAAGACTTGTGATTGGTTAAAACTGGGCTTTCTTATTGGCCGAAAATACGAGCCTCTGATTGGGCAATTATTACCTGAGCCGTTGACGTCACATGCGCATCACAATCAAATTGGCCCGACTTACTCACGCAACCCTAATAGAACGTTTGTTGAATACCAGTTATATTTTGATACGTATATTTTTGTTTCTCTTAAACACAATAAAAGCGTAGGTCAAAAATGATTTGTCAAGTAACGTCTTCTCAAGTCTATTTTTCGTTGATTTAGGATCTGTTAGTTAACGGGAAATTTATAAGCAGTATTTATATCTTCTACACAGGCAGTGTAAAACTATAATCTTTAACACCTGATTCGTACAGATGAGATAAATAAAAAATAATTTGGCGACAGCATTCGCTTAATTGTCGTAGCGAAAGTATAAGCAGAAAAATTACGATCCCGGTAGCTGTGATTTTATAGAGTTTTAGGCCTGTAATCAGTTTTTATGTAGGCATTATGTAGGCATTATGTAGGCTTGTTCGAATATTACAATTTTATAAGCATTATCAGATGCGACTTTTTAACGTTCCGAAACCGAACAATTCATGCGTTCTCTTAAGCAAGGTAGGCTAATAAAATTACTTATTTTCAATCCAATTTGTCAGTAAACTAAAATGCTGGCTGTTGAAATTGTTGTGCAATGAAAGTTGTATTTTAGGTAAGCAGCGGACAAGGTGGTTTGAACCTCTAAAATCTTTTCTGAGTGAGATATGTTGAGTTAGTTTACATGGTCTTCTCACAGCATTTATAATTATACTTATCAGAATGCCAGTCCTTCGGAAAATCATGTACTTTCGACTCTCCGAATGACACCTGTATTTCATTATCAACAGGGTTTGATTGTAAAATGAAATTCATGAATCTCAGATGAGATAACTCTGACTAGTGTCATTTATACCTCCACCTCTTCTGTTTTTATGTGCTTTAGTCATATAATTGGCTGACCCTGTGATAAAAATTAATTCGTCTCAAGATATTTTGAATTAGATTTTTCAGTTGCCTTCTACGTATCGTAATATATATATATATATATATTATTTTATTAAACATTATTTTCCTTTGTTTGCACCACTACATATATGATTATGAACAGCCAAAACAAAATAAAATAAAATATAAAACTCACCTCAGAGTATTATATCATATACTGATTTTCTGAGCATTATGCTGCTTATTTAAAAAAGGAATGTAAAAGTTCTAATGTGGCAGAACATCTGCTGACGAAAGGGCATAAAATAAGCAGTCATGAAAATAATTTGGAAATTTTAGAAATATGTTTTGATAGTAACAAATTATGGCAGTTGGAGAAATATTATATTTATAAATTTAAAAATAAAAAGATAAATTTAATGAACAGCCAGACAGAATTTGATAATGATAAATTATTTCAAATTGTACTTAATCGAGATAAGGAATAAAACTAGGTACAAAATGATTATACTGTCATTCGGCCGAATAAACCGCGCGCGGAATGGTGCTTTAGGATAGCTATTGTTTTGAACAATTGACGTGGTCTACGACCACTATTGTGTTTGTGTTTTATGTTTTATTGTGTTTATGTTTTTTAAAGTCCTGATGATGTCTCCGAGGGAGACGAAAGATCTTAATATGATATAATACTCTGAGGTGAGTTTTATATTTTATTTTATTTTGTTTTGGCTGTTCATAATCATATATGTAGTGGTGCAAACAAAGGAAAATAATGTTTAATAAAATAATATATATATATATATATATATATATATATATATATATATATATACATTCTTCGACGCTCGATTTCTACATCTTAGCCGTGACTTTTTACCTCGAAAACTGCATCATTGAGATGCAGTTTGTTTTATGCATCAGATGTAAAAAGAGATGTTCAGTTGTTATAAAAATTATACAAATTGTTATACAGCTTTATACACATTTTATGCTATTATCGTTTTTTGGCTCATTCACGCGATGTTGCCGGTTTTACACATCTTAAGTCGAGTCGCTGTCATCAGTTCTGTTCAGTTATGATCTGTTCGATCTGCACGTGGCTGCACTTCCACAGTACTGCGCGGTTAAATTTCCTGTCTCATCATGTTGAAACGAAGCGATATGTATTTCAAAGCCATGGGATTACAAGCCCCAGAGTTGAATACAAACAGCTATATAAAAGGTAAGTTTTAATTTATTATTTTTATATTATAACATTAATTAGACCTATCATTATTATTTTAAAATGTCGCATTGCTTGCCTTATTTTTGGATAAGTAAAATTTATATAGCCAAAACTTAACTGAATAGCATACAATCTATGAATATCACATTAATATTAAGCATTAACTGTCGATTCACGGAACTGCAATGGAATTACTAGTAGGGCTACGATAGGCGACTAAATGCTTGATAGTTGCCGAAGATAATTCCCACAGAAATCCGTGGCCCGTTCGTGAAGTAGGCCTATTATCTTTCAGCGCCTTCTTCTTTTTTTGTGTAAATTTTGTCAAAAATATGAAATCAAATTATTATAGACCAACTATTACTGGTTCCTAAAAAAATTAGAAGCAGCTTCCATTTTCTCCAGCAATAAATTACCGTCACTTGATGTTATTTTTTGTGTAAATAAAAGGTTACAAAAGGTTGTAGGTTCCTATTGTTAGACTGAAATATTATCATCTTATTTAGGCCTACCTAATTTATAGTCTAAGCTTGTGGCGAAAAACAAAAAAATCTTAAATAAAATGAATAAGGATTGGTTAGGCCTCTAGGTTTATTTAGAGCTTAAAACAAAAAGTTTTGTTTGATGTATTAAGTTGTAGCCAAAATATACTACTAAAATATAATAGAACTGATGTACAGTAAAAAAAATAATTATTTAGGTCTTGCAAGTAAGGCGGCCTACAATGACGGCAACGCGCGTGTGACGTCAAAGGCAGATATAATATAGGACCAATCAGAGTGTAGTATTTTTAACCAATGAAAAATCTCCAAACCTAACCAATCAGATGTCTTCTTAGGCGTCACTTTGATTGGTTAATATTGTCCAATCAGAAGGCTCATTATAGTTCACTACGTCATCCGATATCGACCAATGAAAACGTCTCAATCAGTATTACGTCATTTGTCAGTATCGAGCTTCCTGATTGTTCCGGTACTGTTCCTGCGCGTGACGTCGACTTACATTTTTACATATATCCGCCCATTGTCACCGCCCTGTTAACGATACGGCCGAATATTAAACAATAACGTCTACAGAAATGCTATACTTTCCAGAATTAAAACGCCTACCAAAAACATTTTTAAACTTGTTAAGGTCTTCCGAGTACGGAATGATTATGGTTAATTGTATGAAACAGCAGTATATTTATACTGCTTTTCACAGTATGAAAAATTAAAATTCTTAAAAAGGAAGCACAAGAATAGATTGCGTTTACACATACAAGCTTGCTTAAATTTAAGACATTATTTTCTCGGCTACCATGCAAACACTACTATACGAACGTAACACATTGTGATTTTTTCATTGTATATTAAAGTTTATTCAAATAAGGACGTCTCTAAAGTTTTTTTTTGTCAAGTAATCGTCAGTAGAATCGCCGGCATTACCAAACTGAAATTTACAATATACTTGAACAATACCTAGTAAGAGCAAAATAGAAATTGTGCCCTTTTAACGACAATCAGTCACACTAAACACGGTTAACGATGTGAAAAATTTCTAGGCAATATTTTTGACATTTCTCCGCGCTTATTCGCAGTTCTTTTCATTATTTTATTTTATGATGCGAAAATTATATTGCCTATATGAAACATTAAACTGTTAAATATTTTTAAATTTCAACTGCTACTTCCACGGCTAAAATAATACTTCTGTTTTCTTCAAGAATGAAGCAATTTTCGACTAAAACATTATAACAACATAAGAAGTACTGGTGAAATAAACACTTTTAGACCTTCTTCATATGACAGTAGATTTTTATACCGTTAGACCTTGCAGTGTGAATATATTAAAGACGCATTTGCAAGGTGCGAAGTGAAAATTTTTTAGAAGGCCTGCTTTGCTCATCAAATGACTTTTCTACTGAAACATACGGTTACAAACCAAAAAATGTAACCCAATTAACTTTTCAGTTTATTTCAGATAACTTGTAAATGTTTGAACTAACTTCTACCCTAATGATCTAAAAACTCAAATTAATTGTGCCGAGTATTTAACATCTCATTATTTACCTAATTTTAAGTAATTTAAAAAATCAGATTTGTAAGAAAGGATGTTATCAAAGTCGTTATGAAAGAACGTACAAATTTAATCTTACTAATCGTACAAAAAATATAATCTGATAAGAGTTTATTAAATTTAATGTTCAAACCAACATCTTCCTTAAATAACATAGGCGTAGTACATCAATACGCACTGTTTTATTTCTAAGAATTATTATAATTTTTTTGCTTGAATTTTGACTATAGCAAAAATAAACAGAGAGCAATGCACAACGATTTTTCTAACGTTTTTTAAGGAAGAATGAATTGCTGATTGGAGTTTTACACTATTGGCGCAGAACGTGTATATTTTTATTATACGTTTTGAGTTAACTATCAGTTCCTAAATCAACAAAGAAATATCCATTAAAGAGCGTTACTTAACGAATTTTTATTTCTTTCGCACTATTTGTGTCTTTAACATATCCGAAAATATACTACTAAAATAAAATAGAACTGATGTACAGTAGAAAAAAATAATTATTTAGGTCTTGCAAGTAAGGCGGCCTACAATGACGGCAACGCGCGTGTGACGTCAAAGGCAGATATAATATAGGACCAATCAGAGTGTAGTATTTTTAACCAATGAAAAATCTCCAAACCTAACCAATCAGATGTCTTCTTAGGCGTCACTTTGATTGGTTAATATTGTCCAATCAGAAGGCTCATTATAGTTCACTACGTTATCCGATATCGACCAATGAAAACGTCTCAATCATTATTACGTCATTTGTCAGTATCGAGCTTCCTGATTGGTCCGGTACTGTCTCTGCGCGTGACGTCGACTTACATTTTTACATATATCCGCCCATTGTCACCGGCCAGTTAACGATGCGGCCGAATATTAAACAATAACGTCTACTGAAATGCTATACTTTCCAGAATTAAAACGCCTACCAAAAACATTTTCAAACTTGTTAAGGTCTTCCGAGTACGGAATGAATATCGTTATTTGTATGAAACAGCAGTATATTTATACTGTTTTCACAGTATAAAAAATTAAAATTCACAAAAAGGAAGCACAAGAATAGATTGCGTTTACACATACAAGCTTGCTTAAATTTAAGACATTATTTTCTCGGCTACCATGCAAACACTACTATACGAACGTAACACATTGTGATTTTTTCATTGTATATTAAAGTTTATTCAAATAAGGACGTCTCTAAAGTTTTTTTTGTCAGGTAATCGTCAGTAGAATCGCCGGCATTACCAAACTGAAATTTACAATATACTTGAACAATACCTAGTAAGAGCAAAATACAAATTGTGCCCTTTTAACGACAATCAGTCACACTAAAAACGGTTAACGATATGAAAAATTTCTAGGCAATATTTTTGAAAATTCTCCGCACTTATTCGCAGTTCTTTTCATTATTTTATATTATAATGCGAAAATAAATATTGCCTATATGAAACATTAAACTGTTAAATATTTTTTAAATTTCAACTGCTACTTCCACGGCTAAAATAATACTTCTGTTTTCTTCAAGAATGAAGCAATTTTCGACTAAAACATTATAACAACATAAGAAGTACTGGTGTAATAAACACTTTTAGACCTTCTTCATATGACAGTAGATTTTTATACCGTTAGACCTTGCAGTGTGAATATATTAAAGACGCATTTGCAAGGTGCGAAGTGAAAATTTTTTAGAAGGCCTGCTTTGCTCATCAAATGACTTTTCTACTGAAACATACGGTTACAAACCAAAAAATGTAACCCAATTAACTTTTCAGTTTATTTCAGATAACTTGTAAATGTTTGAACTAACTTCTACCCTAATGATCTAAAAACTCAAATTAATTGTGCCGAGTATTTAACATCTCATTATTTACCTAATTTTAAGTAATTTAAAAAATCAGATTTGTAAGGAAGGATGTTATCAAAGTCGTTATGAAAGAACGTACAAATTTAATCTTACTAATCGTACAAAAAATATAATCTGATAAGAGTTTATTAAATTTAATGTTCAAACCACCATCTTCCTTAAATAACATAGGCGTAGTACATCAATACGCACGGTTTTATTTCTAAGAATTATTATAATTTTTTTGCTTGAATTTTGACTATAGCAAAAATAAACAGAGAGCAATGCACAACGATTTTTCTAACGTTTTTTAAGGAAGAATGAATTGCTGATTGGAGTTTTACACTATTGGCGCAGAACGTGTATATATTTATTATACGTTTTGAGTTAACTATCAGTTCCTAAATCAACAAAGAAATATCCATTAAAGAGCGTTACTTAACGAATTTTTATTTCTTTCGCACTATTTGTGTCTTTAACATATCCGAAAATATACTACTAAAATATAATAGAACTGATGTACAGTAGAAAAAAAAAATTATTTAGGTCTTGCAAGTAAGGCGGCCTACAATGACGGCAACGCGCGTGTGACGTCAAAGGCAGATATAATATAGGACCAATCAGAGTGTAGTATTTTTAACCAATGAAAAATCTCCAAACCTAACCAATCAGATGTCTTCTTAGGCGTCACTTTGATTGGTTAATATTGTCTAATCAGAAGGCTCATTATAGTTCACAACGTCATCCGATATCGACCAATGAAAACGTCTCAATCAGTATTACGTCATTTGTCAGTATCGAGCTTCCTGATTGGTCCGGTACTGTTCCTGCGCGTGACGTCGACTTACATTTTTACATAAATCCGCCCAATGTCACCGCCCAGTTAACGATACGGCCGAATATTAAACAATAACGTCTACTGAAATGCTATACTTTCCAGAATTAAAACGCCTACCAAAACATTTTTTAAACTTGTTAAGGTCTTCCGAGTACGGGATGATTATGGTTAATTGTATGAAACAGCAGTATATTTATACTGCTTTTCACAGTATGAAAAATTAAAATTCAGAAAAAGGAAGCACAAGAATAGATTGCATTTACACATATAAGCTTGCTTAAATTTAAGACATTATTTTCTCGGCTACCATGCAAACACTACTATACGAACGTTAAGGTCTTCCGAGTACGGAATGATTATGGTTAATTGTATGAAACAGCAGTATATTTATACTGCTTTTCACAGTATGAAAAAATGAAATTCACAAAAAAGAAGCACAAGAATAGATTGCGTTTACACACACAAGCTTGCTTAAATTTAAGACATTATTTTCTCGGCTACCATGCAAACACTACTATACGAACGTAACACATTGTGATTTTTTCATTGTATATTAAAGTTTATTCAAATAAGGACGTCTCTAAAGTTTTTTTTGTCAAGTAATCGTCAGTAGAATCGCCGGCATTACCAAACTGAAATTTACAATATACTTGAACAATACCTAGTAAGAGCAAAATATAAATTGTGCCCTTTTAACGACAATCAGTCACACTAAAAACGGTTAACGATATGAAAAATTTCTAGGCAATATTTTTGAAATTTCTCCGCACTTATTCGCAGTTCTTTTCATTATTTAATATTATGATGCGAAAATTAATATTGCCTATATGAAACATTAAACTGTTAAATATTTTTTAAATTTCAACTGCTACTTCCACGGCTAAAATAATACTTCTGTTTTCTTCAAGAATGAAGCAATTTTCGACTAAAACATTATAACAACATAAGAAGTACTGGTGTAATAAACACTTTTAGACCTTCTTCATATGACAGTAGATTTTTATACAGTTAGACCTTGCAGTGTGAATATATTAAAGACGCATTTGCAAGGTGCGAAGTGAAAATTTTTTAGAAGGCCTGCTTTGCTCATCAAATGACTTTTCTACTGAAACATACGGTTACAAACCAAAAAATGTAACCCAATTAACTTTTCAGTTTATTTCAGATAACTTGTAAATGTTTGAACTAACTTCTACCCTAATGATCTAAAAACTCAAATTAATTGTGCCGAGTATTTAACATCTCATTATTTACCTAATTTTAAGTAATTTAAAAAATCAGATTTGTAAGAAAGGATGTTATCAAAGTCGTTATGAAAGAACGTACAAATTTAATCTTACTAATCTTACAAAAAATATAATCTGATAAGAGTTTATTAAATTTAATGTTCAAACCAACATCTTCCTTAAATAACATAGGCGTAGTACATCAATACGTACGGTTTTATTTCTAAGAATCATTATAATTTTTTTGCTTGAATTTTGACTATAGCAAAAATAAACAGAGAGCAATGCACAACGATTTTTCTAACGTTTTTTAAGGAGGAATGAATTGCTGATTGGAGTTTTACACTATTGGTGCAGAACGTGTATATTTTTATTATACGTTTTGAGTTAACTATCAGTTCCTAAATCAACAAAGAAATAATCATTAGAGAGTTCTTTCGCACTATTTGTGTCTTTAACATATCCGAAAATATTGTAACAGAATCGACCAGACGGATCACGAATGTTCCAGAAATCCATTCATGAAATAGTATAGAGTGTGAAATAATAGTTACAACAAGAGAGAGTAATAAAGAAATAATAATATATCAGTTGTGAATGACAATTTTACAATGACGACCATAAAGGTATGTCTATTCACAATAGTTGTAAAAACTATCGTGTAGTACGCCTATTATAAAATTTCAGGTATACTATTGTGTACAGCTATTTTTTTGAAGTTGTTTATGAGGTTGTTTACGTTTTCTATTTACAGTAGTTGACTTGTTAACAAAAGGATTTTTCTAGCATTCATTAATACAGAGTTATTATTTTTTTACTTGAGTAGATTTCACTGCTTTATTCTGGAACAATCTTTATGAATGAGTAGGTATAAAAAGAGACCCCCGAGTGCGGTCAGTCAGTAATCGTTTGATCTTTGACGAATGTCCAACGGACGTAGGTAGGCGCGTACGAACATTGTGTCAGTCGACGATTCTAACACTGTCTGTGAGTCTATTGTGTAAAGCCTTTTGTGAGTGTATTATAAAGTTAATGGGTAAAGTTAATGTGAATTCAATTTCTATGTTTTGTATGTCTGTTTAAGCTATAAAAGTGATTGTAAGTTATTTATTGTTTATTATCAAGTTTAAGTGAATTATTAAATCATTTATTGTGTTATTTAATTATAATTAGTTTAATCTTTTATTTTGTAATCTTTTAGTCTAATAAATATTTGTAATTTGTAAACTTTAGCGTATGAATTATTTAATAACCTAGATCCCGAAACGGACCTTAGCAATAAGTGTCAAAATATACTACTAAAATATAATAGAACTGATGTACAGTAAAAAAAATAATTATTTAGGTCTTGCAAGTAAGGCTGCCTACAATGACGGCAACGCGCGTGTGACGTCAAAGGCAGATATAATATAGGACCAATCAGAGTGTAGTATTTTTAACCAATGAAAAATCTCCAAACCTAACCAATCAGATGTCTTCTTAGGCGTCACTTTGATTGGTTAATATTGTCCAATCAGAAGGCTCATTATAGTTCACTACGTCATCCGATATCGACCAATGAAAACGTCTTAATCAGTATTACGTCATTTGTCAGTATCGAGCTTCCTGATTGGTCCGGTACTGTTCCTGCGCGTGACGTCGACTTACATTTTTACATAAATCCACCCATTGTCACCGCCCAGTTAACGATACGGCCGAATATTAAACAATAACGTCTACTGAAATGCTATACTTTCCAGAATTAAAACGCCTACCAAAAACATTTTTAAACTTGTTAAGGTCTTCCGAGTACGGAATGATTATGGTTAATTGTATGAAACAGCAGTATATTTATACTGCTTTTCACAGTATGAAAAATTAAAATTCTTAAAAAGGAAGCACAAGAATAGATTGCGTTTACACATACAAGCTTGCTTAAATTTAAGACATTATTTTCTCGGCTACCATGCAAACACTACTATACGAACGTAACACATTGTGATTTTTTCATTGTATATTAAAGTTTATTCAAATAAGGACGTCTCTAAAGTTTTTTTTTGTCAAGTAATCGTCAGTAGAATCGCCGGCATTACCAAACTGAAATTTACAATATACTTGAACAATACCTAGTAAGAGCAAAATAGAAATTGTGCCCTTTTAACGACAATCAGTCACACTAAAAACGGTTAACGATGTGAAAAATTTCTAGGCAATATTTTTGACATTTCTCCGCGCTTATTCCAGTTCTTTTCATTATTTTATTTTATGATGCGAAAATTAGTATTGCCTATATGAAACATTAAACTGTTAAATATTTTTAAATTTCAACTGCTACTTCCACGGCTAAAATAATACTTCTGTTTTCTTCAAGAATGAAGCAATTTTCGACTAAAACATTTAACAACATAAGAAGTACTGGTGAAATAAACACTTTTAGACCTTCTTCATATGACAGTAGATTTTTATACCGTTAGACCTTGCAGTGTGAATATATTAAAGACGCATTTGCAAGGTGCGAAGTGAAAATTTTTTAGAAGGCCTGCTTTGCTCATCAAATGACTTTTCTACTGAAACATACGGTTACAAACCAAAAAATGTAACCCAATTAACTTTTCAGTTTATTTCAGATAACTTGTAAATGTTTGAACTAACTTTTACCCTAATGATCTAAAAACTCAAATTAATTGTGCCGAGTATTTAACATCTCATTATTTACCTAATTTTAAGTAATTTAAAAAATCAGATTTGTAAGAAAGGATGTTATCAAAGTCGTTATGAAAGAACGTACAAATTTAATCTTACTTATCGTACAAAAAATATAATCTGATAAGAGTTTATTAAATTTAATGTTCAAACCAACATCTTCCTTAAATAACATAAGCGTAGTACATAAATACGCACGGTTTTATTTCTAAGAATTATTAAAATTTTTGTGCTTGAATTTTGACTATAGCAATAATAAACAGAGAGCAATGCTCAACGATTTTTCTAACGTTTCTTAAGGAGGAATGAATTGCTGATTGGAGTTTTACACTATTGGCGCAGAACGTGTATATTTTTATTATACGTTTTGAGTTAACGAACAGTTCCTAAATCAACAAGAAAATAATCATTAGAGAGCGTTACTCAACGAATTTTTATTTCTTTCACACTATTTGTGCCTTTCACAAATCCGAAAATATAGACTAGGCCTACTACATATTTGGTAAGTGATATTTACCTAGAAACTATATAACTCATTGAAAGGTACCTTCATAATATGTTCTGCCCTACCGTTAACTGGAAGTTGTCATTGGGTGTGGACTTTATATTACAATCATACTCAAAGTGACGCCCAGAATCAGTACGGACCAATCAGAAAGCAGCATATCCTGACGAATGACGTAACGCTCAAGACACTTTGTCATTGGTTGACATCGGTGTGACGTAGTACAGTAATAAAAAACTCTCTGATTGGACAATATTAACCAATCAAAATGACGCAAAAGAAGACTTATGATTGGTTAAAACTGGGCTTTCTTATTGGCCGAAAATACGAGCCTCTGATTGGGCAATTATTACCTGAGCCGTTGACGTCACATGCGCATCACAATCAAATTGGCCCGACTTACTCACGCAACCCTAATAGAACGTTTGTTGAATACCAGTTATAGTATTTTGATACGTATATTTTTGTTTCTCTTAAACACAATAAAAGCGTAGGTCAAAAATGATTTGTCAAGTAACGTCTTCTCAAGTCTATTTTTCGTTGATTTAGGATCTGTTAGTTAACGGGAAATTTATAAGCAGTATTTATATCTTCTACACAGGCAGTGTAAAACTATAACCTTTAACACCTGATTCGTACAGATGAGATAAATAAAAAATAATTCGGCGACTGTATTCGCTTAATTGTCGTAGCGAAAGTATAAGGAGAAAAATTACGATCCCGATAGCTGTGATTTTATAGAATTTTAGGCCTGTAATCAGTGTTTATGTAGGCAGCTTGTTCGAATATTACAATTTTATAAGCATTATCAGATGCGACTTTTTAACGTTCCGAAACCGAACAATTCATGAGTTCTCTTAAGCAAGGTAGATTAATAACATTACTTATTTTCAATCCAATTTGTCAGTAAACTAAAATGCAGGCTGTTGAAATTGTTGTGCAATGAAAGTTGTTTTTTAGGTAAGCAGCGGACAAGGTGGTTTGAACCTCTAAAATCTTTTCTGAGTGAGATGAGTTGAGTTGGTTTACATGGTCTTCTTACAGCGTTTATAATTATACTTATCAGGATGCGAGTCCTTCGGAAAATCATGTACTTTCGACTCTCCGAATGACACCGGTATTTCATTATCAACAGGGTTTGATTGTAAAATGAAATTCATGAATCTCAGATGAGATAACTCCGACTACTGTCATATATACCTCTACCTCTTCTGTTCTTACGTGGTTTAGTCATATAATTGGCTGACTCTGTGATAACAATGAATACATATTTACGGTCAGGAACTAGCAAATTACGTGCAAAAAATGTTTAACACTCTACCTTTTCATTAAAGCCACAATAAATTTCATCCATCTTAAAATACAGGAACTAATGAAATAAGAGTAAAGCCAGAAAACCTTTTTCGAAATTTTTTTTTTGTCATCAGTCTCTCGACTGGTTTGATGCAGTTCTCCAACCTGTTCTATCTTGCGCAAGTCGTTTCATATCTACATACCTGTAACACCCTACATCTTTTGTAATTTGCTTTATATATTCTAATCTTTGCCTCCCTCTACAATGTACTCCCTCAATGTTACCCTCCATTATTGATAGCCCAATACCTGGATGTCTTAGGATATGCCCCACTAGCCTATCCCTTCTTTTGGTAAGATGCTTCCATATACTTCTTTTTTCATCCACTCGCCTAAGAACCTCTAAATTACTTATTTTGTCCACCCACCTAATCTTTAACATTTTCCTATAACACCACATTTCAAAAGCTTCTATCCTCTTCCGTTCTACAGCCCCTATCACCCACGTTTCACTTCCGTATAATGCTACACTCCAAACATAATGTTTTAAGAAATTTTTCCTAATCTGTAAATCAATGTTTGTAGTCAGTAAGCTGTTTTTCATTTCAAAGGCTTTTCTAGCTTGAGCAATTCTACTCTTGATATCACTCGTGCTTCTACCATCCTTTGTTATTTTACTCCCTAGATAGCAGAATTCCCCAACTTCCTGTATGTTTTCGTTGCCTACTTTTAAATTTCCCATCTCTTCTAAACCACTCTTGCTGCTGCACAACACTTTCGTTTTGTTCTTATTAATTTTCATGAAGTAATCCTTCCTCAAGATCTCATCCATTCCATTTAAGGCATCCTCTAGTTCATTCTTTGCCTCGGCTAATACTACTATATCATCGGCGAATCTCAACATTTTTATTGTTTCTCCTTGAATTTTTATTCCTACGTCAAATTTCTCCTTCACTTCATTTATAGTCTCTTCTATATACAAGTTAAAAAGTAGTGGTGACAAAGAACAACCTTGTCGTACACCTTTTCTTACAGCAGCCTCTTTTTCGTACCCCTCGATTCTCAAAACAGCCGTTTGATTCTTATACAGACTGTAGATAACTTTCCTTTCTTTGTATTTAATTCCTAGCCTTTTCAATGTTTTAAACATTTTACTCCAGTCCAGATTGTCAAATGCTTTCTTTTCTGAGTGAGATGAGTTGAGTTGGTTTACATGGTCTTCTCACAGCATTTATAATTATACTTATAAGAATGCCGGTCCTTCGTAAAATCATGTTCTTTCGACTCTCCGAATGACACCTGTATTTCATTATCAAAACGGTTTGATTGTAAAATGAAATTCATGAATCTCAGATAATATTACCCTGACTAGTGTCATTTATACCTCTACCTCTTCTGTTCTTACGTGCTTTAGTCATATAATTGGCTGACCCTGTGATAAAAATGAATACATTTATTTCCTGCAGAAACTAGCAAATTACGTTCCAAAAATTTTTAACACTCTACCTTTTCATTATGGCCACAAAAAATTTCATCCACCTTAAAATACAGGAACTAATGAAATCAGAGTAAAGCCAGAAAACATTTCTCGAAATCACATTGGCCATTATATTATCATTTAGTCAAACCGTTGATTATTATTTTTCGACTAATGCTCGTTGGTAGAGCAAAATAGTTTTCTTGTTATAAAACGGATTAATGAGGTATATTTTCTTACCCGGTAGGATATTGACTTTGTTTCGTCTCAAAAAATTTTGAATTAGATTTTTCAACTGCCTTCTACGTATCGTAATATTTATTTACAGTTGTATAAAGTCATTCCCTTAAAAATATGATACATTACTGGCCAAAAATTAGGTTACAAAAATCGAACAACTAGGAAAAATAGATAACCTTCTTTTGTTTTTTTTCTTTGTGTCGGTATCGAATGAACACTCGTGATTTTTTAAAAAACCGTGTTAACATTTAGCAGCAACAGAAACCAATTTTTAATTTCCTTAAGAACTCGAAAGATCTCTACAATGGGGTACTTCATATTTCGTAAGTGATATTTACCAAGAAACTATAAATCTCATTAAAAGGTACCTTCATATGTTCTGCCCTACCGTTAACTAGAAGTTGTCATTGGGTGTGGACTTCATATTACAATTCAATTATTATTTATTATATTATTATTATTATTATATTAATTTTAATTATTATTATTTATTTCTAGGCGTCACTCGACGTGACGCCTAGAATCAGTACGGACCAATCAGAAAGCAGCATATCCAAACGAATGACGTAACGCTCAAGACACTTTGTCATTGGTTGACATCGGTGTGACGTTGTACAGTAATATAAACTCTCTGATTGGACAATATTAACCAATCAAAATGACGCAAAAGAAGACTTGTGATTGGTTAAAACTGGGCTTTCTTATTGGCCGAAAATACGAGACTCTGATTGGGCAATTATTACCTGAGCCGTTGACGTCACATGCGCATCACAATCAAATTGGCCCGACTTACTCACGCAACCCTAATAGATCGTTTGTTGAATACCAGTTATATTTTGATACATATATTTTTGTTTCTATTAAACACAATAATAGCGTAGGTCAAAAATGATTTGTCAAGTAACGTCTTGTCAAGTCTATTTTTCGTTGATTTAGGATCTGTTAGTTAACGGGAAATTTATAAGCAGTATTTATATCTTCTACACAGGCAGTGTAAAACTATAATCTTTAACACCTGATTCGTACAGATGAGATAAATAAAAAATAATTCGGCGACAGCATTCGCTTAATTGTCGTAGCGAAAGTATAAGCAGAAAAATTACGATCCCGGTAGCTGTGATTTTATAGAGTTTTAGGCCTGTAATCAGTGTTTATGTAGGCTTTATGTAGGCATTATGTAGGCTTGTTCGAATATTACAATTTTATAAGCATTATCAGATGCGACTTTTTAACGTTCCGAAACCGAACAATTCATGCGTTCTCTTAAGCAAGGTAGGCTAATAAAATTACTTATTTTCAATCCAATTTGTCAGTAAACTAAAATGCTGGCTGTTGAAATTGTTGTGCAATGAAAGTTGTATTTTAGGTAAGCAGCGGACAAGGTGGTTTGAACCTCTAAAATCTTTTCTGAGTGAGATATGTTGAGTTAGTTTACATGGTCTTCTCACAGCATTTATAATTATACTTATCAGAATGCCAGTCCTTCGGAAAATCATGTACTTTCGACTCTCCGAATGACACCTGTATTTCATTATCAACAGGGTTTGATTGTAAAATGAAATTCATGAATCTCAGATGAGATAACTCTGACTAGTGTCATTTATACCTCCACCTCTTCTGTTTTTATGTGCTTTAGTCATATAATTGGCTGACCCTGTGATAAAAATTAATTCGTCTCAAGATATTTTGAATTAGATTTTTCAGTTGCCTTCTACGTATCGTAATATATATATATATATATATTATTTTATTAAACATTATTTTCCTTTGTTTGCACCACTACATATATGATTATGAACAGCCAAAACAAAATAAAATAAAATATAAAACTCACCTCAGAGTATTATATCATATACTGATTTTCTGAGCATTATGCTGCTTATTTAAAAAAGGAATGTAAAAGTTCTAATGTGGCAGAACATCTGCTGACGAAAGGGCATAAAATAAGCAGTCATGAAAATAATTTGGAAATTTTAGAAATATGTTTTGATAGTAACAAATTATGGCAGTTGGAGAAATATTATATTTATAAATTTAAAAATAAAAAGATAAATTTAATGAACAGCCAGACAGAATTTGATAATGATAAATTATTTCAAATTGTACTTAATCGAGATAAGGAATAAAACTAGGTACAAAATGATTATACTGTCATTCGGCCGAATAAACCGCGCGCGGAATGGTGCTTTAGGATAGCTATTGTTTTGAACAATTGACGTGGTCTACGACCACTATTGTGTTTGTGTTTTATGTTTTATTGTGTTTATGTTTTTTAAAGTCCTGATGATGTCTCCGAGGGAGACGAAAGATCTTAATATGATATAATACTCTGAGGTGAGTTTTATATTTTATTTTATTTTGTTTTGGCTGTTCATAATCATATATGTAGTGGTGCAAACAAAGGAAAATAATGTTTAATAAAATAATATATATATATATATATATATATATATATATATACATTCTTCGACGCTCGATTTCTACATCTTAGCTGTGACTTTTTACCTCGAAAACTGCATCATTGAGATGCAGTTTGTTTTATGCATCTGATGTAAAAAGAGATGTTCAGTTGTTATAAAAATTATACAAATTGTTATACAGCTTTATACACATTTTACGCTATTATCGTTTTTTGACTCATTCACGCGATGTTGCCGGTTTTACACATCTTAAGTCGAGTCGCTGTCATCAGTTCTGTTCAGTTATGATCTGTTCGATCTGCACGTGGCTGCACTTCCACATTACTGCGCGGTTAAATTTCCTGTCTCATCATGTTGAAACGAAGCGATATGTATTTCAAAGCCATGGGATTACAAGCCCCAGAGTTGAATACAAACAGCTATATAAAAGGTAAGTTTTAATTTATTATTTTTATATTATAACATTAATTAGACCTATCATTATTATTTTAAAATGTCGCATTGCTTGCCTTATTTTTGGATAAGTAAAATTTATATAGCCAAAACTTAACTGAATAGCATACAATCTATGAATATCACATTAATATTAAGCATTAACTGTCGATTCACGGAACTGCAATGGAATTACTAGTAGGGCTACGATAGGCGACTAAATGCTTGATGGTTGCCGAAGATAATTCCCACAGAAATCCGTGGCCCGTTCGTGAAGTAGGCCTATTATCTTTCAGCGCCTTCTACTTTTTTTGTGTAAATTTTGTCAAAAATATGAAATCAAATTATTATAGACCAACTATTACTGGTTCCTAAAAAAATTAGAAGCAGCTTCCATTTTCTCCAGCAATAAATTACCGTCACTTGATGTTATTTTTTGTGTAAATAAAAGGTTACAAAGGGTTGTAGGTTCCTATTGTTAGACTGAAATATTATCATCTTATTTAGGCCTACCTAATTTATAGTCTAAGCTTGTGGCGAAATACAAAAAAATCTTAAATAAAATGAATAAGGATTGGTTAGGCCTCTAGGTTTATTTAGAGCTTAAAACAAAAAGTTTTGTTTGATGTATTAAGTTGTAGCCAAAATATACTACTAAAATATAATAGAACTGATGTACAGTAAAAAAAATAATTATTTAGGTCTTGCAAGTAAGGCGGCCTACAATGACGGCAACGCGCGTGTGACGTCAAAGGCAGATATAATATAGGACCAATCAGAGTGTAGTATTTTTAACCAATGAAAAATCTCCAAACCTAACCAATCAGATGTCTTCTTAGGCGTCACTTTGATTGGTCAATATTGTCCAATCAGAAGGCTCATTATAGTTCACTACGTCATCCGATATCGACCAATGAAAACGTCATTTGTCAGTATCGAGCTTCCTGATTGGTCCGGTACTGTTCCTGCGCGTGACGTCGACTTACATTTTTACATAAATCCACCCATTGTCACCGCCCAGTTAACGATACGGCCGAATATTAAACAATAACGTCTACTGAAATGCTATACTTTCCAGAATTAAAACGCCTACCAAAAACATTTTTAAACTTGTTAAGGTCTCCCGAGTACGGAATGATTATGGTTAATTGTATGAAACAGCAGTATATTTATACTGCTTTTCACAGTATGAAAAATTAAAATTCTTAAAAAGGAAGCACAAGAATAGATTGCGTTTACACATACAAGCTTGCTTAAATTTAAGACATTATTTTCTCGGCTACCATGCAAACACTACTATACGAACGTAACACATTGTGATTTTTTCATTGTATATTAAAGTTTATTCAAATAAGGACGTCTCTAAAGTTTTTTTTTGTCAAGTAATCGTCAGTAGAATCGCCGGCATTACCAAACTGAAATTTACAATATACTTGAACAATACCTAGTAAGAGCAAAATAGAAATTGTGCCCTTTTAACGACAATCAGTCACACTAAAAACGGTTAACGATGTGAAAAATTTCTAGGCAATATTTTGGACATTTCTCCGCGCTTATTCGCAGTTCTTTTCATTATTTTATTTTATGATGCGAAAATTATTATTGCCTATATGAAACATTAAACTGTTAAATATTTTTAAATTTCAACTGCTACTTCCACGGCTAAAATAATACTTCTGTTTTCTTCAAGAATGAAGCAATTTTCGACTAAAACATTATAACAACATAAGAAGTACTGGTGAAATAAACACTTTTAGACCTTCTTCATATGACAGTAGATTTTTATACCGTTAGACCTTGCAGTGTGAATATAATATTAAAAACGCATTTGCAAGGTGCGAAGTGAAAATTTTTTAGAAGGCCTGCTTTGCTCATCAAATGACTTTTCTACTGAAACATACGGTTACAAACCAAAAAATGTAACCCAATTAACTTTTCAGTTTATTTCAGATACCTTGTAAATGTTTGAACTAACTTCTACCCTAATGATCTAAAAACTCAAATTAATTGTGCCGAGTATTTAACATCTCATTATTTACCTAATTTTAAGTAATTTAAAAAATCAGATTTGTAATAAAGGATGTTATCAAAGTCGTTATGAAAGAACGTACAAATTTAATCTTACTTATCGTACAAAAAATATAATCTGATAAGAGTTTATTAAATTTAATGTTCAAACCAACATCTTCCTTAAATAACATAAGCGTAGTACATAAATACGCACGGTTTTATTTCTAAGAATTATTAAAATTTTTGTGCTTAAATTTTGACTATAGCAATAATAAACAGAGAGCAATGCTCAACGATTTTTCTAACGTTTCTTAAGGAGGAATGAATTGCTGATTGGAGTTTTACACTATTGGCGCAGAACGTGTATATTTTTATTATACGTTTGAGTTAACGAACAGTTCCTAAATCAACAAGAAAATAATCATTAGAGAGCGTTACTCAACGAATTTTTATTTCTTTCACACTATTTGTGCCTTTCACAAATCCGAAAATATAGACTAGGCCTACTACATATTTGGTAAGTGATATTTACCTAGAAACTATATAACTCATTGAAAGGTACCTTCATAATATGTTCTGCCCTACCGTTAACTGGAAGTTGTCATTGGGTGTGGACTTTATATTACAATCATACTCAAAGTGACGCCCAGAATCAGTACGGACCAATCAGAAAGCAGCATATCCTGACGAATGACGTAACGCTCAAGACACTTTGTCATTGGTTGACATCGGTGTGACGTAGTACAGTAATAAAAAACTCTCTGATTGGACAATATTAACCAATCAAAATGACGCAAAAGAAGACTTGTGATTGGTTAAAACTGGGCTTTCTTATTGGCCGAAAATACGAGCCTCTGATTGGGCAATTATTACCTGAGCCGTTGACGTCACATGCGCATCACAATCAAATTGGCCCGACTTACTCACGCAACCCTAATAGAACGTTTGTTGAATACCAGTTATATTTTGATACGTATATTTTTGTTTCTCTTAAACACAATAAAAGCGTAGGTCAAAAATGATTTGTCAAGTAACGTCTTCTCAAGTCTATTTTTCGTTGATTTAGGATCTGTTAGTTAACGGGAAATTTATAAGCAGTATTTATATCTTCTACACAGGCAGTGTAAAACTATAACCTTTAACACCTGATTCGTACAGATGAGATAAATAAAAAATAATTCGGCGACTGTATTCGCTTAATTGTCGTAGCGAAAGTATAAGGAGAAAAATTACGATCCCGATAGCTGTGATTTTATAGAATTTTAGGCCTGTAATCAGTGTTTATGTAGGCAGCTTGTTCGAATATTACAATTTTATAAGCATTATCAGATGCGACTTTTTAACGTTCCGAAACCGAACAATTCATGAGTTCTCTTAAGCAAGGTAGATTAATAACATTACTTATTTTCAATCCAATTTGTCAGTAAACTAAAATGCAGGCTGTTGAAATTGTTGTGCAATGAAAGTTGTTTTTTAGGTAAGCAGCGGACAAGGTGGTTTGAACCTCTAAAATCTTTTCTGAGTGAGATGAGTTGAGTTGGTTTACATGGTCTTCTTACAGCGTTTATAATTATACTTATCAGGATGCGAGTCCTTCGGAAAATCATGTACTTTCGACTCTCCGAATGACACCGGTATTTCATTATCAACAGGGTTTGATTGTAAAATGAAATTCATGAATCTCAGATGAGATAACTCCGACTACTGTCATATATACCTCTACCTCTTCTGTTCTTACGTGGTTTAGTCATATAATTGGCTGACTCTGTGATAACAATGAATACATATTTACGGTCAGGAACTAGCAAATTACGTGCAAAAAATGTTTAACACTCTACCTTTTCATTAAAGCCACAATAAATTTCATCCATCTTAAAATACAGGAACTAATGAAATAAGAGTAAAGCCAGAAAACCTTTTTCGAAATTTTTTTTTTGTCATCAGTCTCTCGACTGGTTTGATGCAGTTCTCCAACCTGTTCTATCTTGCGCAAGTCGTTTCATATCTACATACCTGTAACACCCTACATCTTTTGTAATTTGCTTTATATATTCTAATCTTTGCCTCCCTCTACAATGTACTCCCTCAATGTTACCCTCCATTATTGATAGCCCAATACCTGGATGTCTTAGGATATGCCCCACTAGCCTATCCCTTCTTTTGGTAAGATGCTTCCATATACTTCTTTTTTCATCCACTCGCCTAAGAACCTCTAAATTACTTATTTTGTCCACCCACCTAATCTTTAACATTTTCCTATAACACCACATTTCAAAAGCTTCTATCCTCTTCCGTTCTACAGCCCCTATCACCCACGTTTCACTTCCGTATAATGCTACACTCCAAACATAATGTTTTAAGAAATTTTTCCTAATCTGTAAATCAATGTTTGTAGTCAGTAAGCTGTTTTTCATTTCAAAGGCTTTTCTAGCTTGAGCAATTCTACTCTTGATATCACTCGTGCTTCTACCATCCTTTGTTATTTTACTCCCTAGATAGCAGAATTCCCCAACTTCCTGTATGTTTTCGTTGCCTACTTTTAAATTTCCCATCTCTTCTAAACCACTCTTGCTGCTGCACAACACTTTCGTTTTGTTCTTATTAATTTTCATGAAGTAATCCTTCCTCAAGATCTCATCCATTCCATTTAAGGCATCCTCTAGTTCATTCTTTGCCTCGGCTAATACTACTATATCATCGGCGAATCTCAACATTTTTATTGTTTCTCCTTGAATTTTTATTCCTACGTCAAATTTCTCCTTCACTTCATTTATAGTCTCTTCTATATACAAGTTAAAAAGTAGTGGTGACAAAGAACAACCTTGTCGTACACCTTTTCTTACAGCAGCCTCTTTTTCGTACCCCTCGATTCTCAAAACAGCCGTTTGATTCTTATACAGACTGTAGATAACTTTCCTTTCTTTGTATTTAATTCCTAGCCTTTTCAATGTTTTAAACATTTTACTCCAGTCCAGGTTGTCAAATGCTTTCTTTTCTGAGTGAGATGAGTTGAGTTGGTTTACATGGTCTTCTCACAGCATTTATAATTATACTTATAAGAATGCCGGTCCTTCGGAAAATCATGTTCTTTCGACTCTCCGAATGACACCTGTATTTCATTATCAAAACGGTTTGATTGTAAAATGAAATTCATGAATCTCAGATAATATTACCCTGACTAGTGTCATTTATACCTCTACCTCTTCTGTTCTTACGTGCTTTAGTCATATAATTGGCTGACCCTGTGATAAAAATGAATACATTTATTTCCTGCAGAAACTAGCAAATTACGTTCCAAAAATTTTTAACACTCTACCTTTTCATTATGGCCACAAAAAATTTCATCCACCTTAAAATACAGGAACTAATGAAATCAGAGTAAAGCCAGAAAACATTTCTCGAAATCACATTGGCCATTATATTATCATTTAGTCAAACCGTTGATTATTATTTTTCGACTAATGCTCGTTGGTAGAGCAAAATAGTTTTCTTGTTATAAAACGGATTAATGAGGTATATTTTCTTACCCGGTAGGATATTGACTTTGTTTCGTCTCAAAAAATTTTGAATTAGATTTTTCAACTGCCTTCTACGTATCGTAATATTTATTTACAGTTGTATAAAGTCATTCCCTTAAAAATATGATACATTACTGGCCAAAAATTAGGTTACAAAAATCGAACAACTAGGAAAAATAGATAACCTTCTTTTGTTTTTTTTCTTTGTGTCGGTATCGAATGAACACTCGTGATTTTTTAAAAAACCGTGTTAACATTTAGCAGCAACAGAAACCAATTTTTAATTTCCTTAAGAACTCGAAAGATCTCTACAATGGGGTACTTCATATTTCGTAAGTGATATTTACCAAGAAACTATAAATCTCATTAAAAGGTACCTTCATATGTTCTGCCCTACCGTTAACTAGAAGTTGTCATTGGGTGTGGACTTCATATTACAATTCAATTATTATTTATTATATTATTATTATATTATTATTAATTATTATTATTTATTTCTAGGCGTCACTCGACGTGACGCCTAGAATCAGTACGGACCAATCAGAAAGCAGCATATCCAAACGAATGACGTAACGCTCAAGACACTTTGTCATTGGTTGACATCGGTGTGACGTTGTACAGTAATATAAACTCTCTGATTGGACAATATTAACCAATCAAAATGACGCAAAAGAAGACTTGTGATTGGTTAAAACTGGGCTTTCTTATTGGCCGAAAATACGAGACTCTGATTGGGCAATTATTACCTGAGCCGTTGACGTCACATGCGCATCACAATCAAATTGGCCCGACTTACTCACGCAACCCTAATAGATCGTTTGTTGAATACCAGTTATATTTTGATACATATATTTTTGTTTCTATTAAACACAATAATAGCGTAGGTCAAAAATGATTTGTCAAGTAACGTCTTGTCAAGTCTATTTTTCGTTGATTTAGGATCTGTTAGTTAACGGGAAATTTATAAGCAGTATTTATATCTTCTACACAGGCAGTGTAAAACTATAATCTTTAACACCTGATTCGTACAGATGAGATAAATAAAAAATAATTCGGCGACAGCATTCGCTTAATTGTCGTAGCGAAAGTATAAGCAGAAAAATTACGATCCCGGTAGCTGTGATTTTATAGAGTTTTAGGCCTGTAATCAGTGTTTATGTAGGCATTATGTAGGCTTGTTCGAATATTACAATTTTATAAGCATTATCAGATGCGACTTTTTAACGTTCCGAAACCGAACAATTCATGCGTTCTCTTAAGCAAGGTAGGCTAATAAAATTACTTATTTTCAATCCAATTTGTCAGTAAACTAAAATGCTGGCTGTTGAAATTGTTGTGCAATGAAAGTTGTATTTTAGGTAAGCAGCGGACAAGGTGGTTTGAACCTCTAAAATCTTTTCTGAGTGAGATATGTTGAGTTAGTTTACATGGTCTTCTCACAGCATTTATAATTATACTTATCAGAATGCCAGTCCTTCGGAAAATCATGTACTTTCGACTCTCCGAATGACACCTGTATTTCATTATCAACAGGGTTTGATTGTAAAATGAAATTCATGAATCTCAGATGAGATAACTCTGACTAGTGTCATTTATACCTCCACCTCTTCTGTTTTTATGTGCTTTAGTCATATAATTGGCTGACCCTGTGATAAAAATTAATTCGTCTCAAGATATTTTGAATTAGATTTTTCAGTTGCCTTCTCCGTATCGTAATATATATATATATATATATATTATTTTATTAAACATTATTTTCCTTTGTTTGCACCACTACATATATGATTATGAACAGCCAAAACAAAATAAAATAAAATATAAAACTCACCTCAGAGTATTATATCATATACTGATTTTCTGAGCATTATGCTGCTTATTTAAAAAAGGAATGTAAAAGTTCTAATGTGGCAGAACATCTGCTGACGAAAGGGCATAAAATAAGCAGTCATGAAAATAATTTGGAAATTTTAGAAATATGTTTTGATAGTAACAAATTATGGCAGTTGGAGAAATATTATATTTATAAATTTAAAAATAAAAAGATAAATTTAATGAACAGCCAGACAGAATTTGATAATGATAAATTATTTCAAATTGTACTTAATCGAGATAAGGAATAAAACTAGGTACAAAATGATTATACTGTCATTCGGCCGAATAAACCGCGCGCGGAATGGTGCTTTAGGATAGCTATTGTTTTGAACAATTGACGTGGTCTACGACCACTATTGTGTTTGTGTTTTATGTTTTATTGTGTTTATGTTTTTTAAAGTCCTGATGATGTCTCCGAGGGAGACGAAAGATCTTAATATGATATAATACTCTGAGGTGAGTTTTATATTTTATTTTATTTTGTTTTGGCTGTTCATAATCATATATGTAGTGGTGCAAACAAAGGAAAATAATGTTTAATAAAATAATATATATATATATATATATATATATATATACATTCTTCGACGCTCGATTTCTACATCTTAGCTGTGACTTTTTACCTCGAAAACTGCATCATTGAGATGCAGTTTGTTTTATGCATCTGATGTAAAAAGAGATGTTCAGTTGTTATAAAAATTATACAAATTGTTATACAGCTTTATACACATTTTACGCTATTATCGTTTTTTGACTCATTCACGCGATGTTGCCGGTTTTACACATCTTAAGTCGAGTCGCTGTCATCAGTTCTGTTCAGTTATGATCTGTTCGATCTGCACGTGGCTGCACTTCCACATTACTGCGCGGTTAAATTTCCTGTCTCATCATGTTGAAACGAAGCGATATGTATTTCAAAGCCATGGGATTACAAGCCCCAGAGTTGAATACAAACAGCTATATAAAAGGTAAGTTTTAATTTATTATTTTTATATTATAACATTAATTAGACCTATCATTATTATTTTAAAATGTCGCATTGCTTGCCTTATTTTTGGATAAGTAAAATTTATATAGCCAAAACTTAACTGAATAGCATACAATCTATGAATATCACATTAATATTAAGCATTAACTGTCGATTCACGGAACTGCAATGGAATTACTAGTAGGGCTACGATAGGCGACTAAATGCTTGATGGTTGCCGAAGATAATTCCCACAGAAATCCGTGGCCCGTTCGTGAAGTAGGCCTATTATCTTTCAGCGCCTTCTACTTTTTTTGTGTAAATTTTGTCAAAAATATGAAATCAAATTATTATAGACCAACTATTACTGGTTCCTAAAAAAATTAGAAGCAGCTTCCATTTTCTCCAGCAATAAATTACCGTCACTTGATGTTATTTTTTGTGTAAATAAAAGGTTACAAAGGGTTGTAGGTTCCTATTGTTAGACTGAAATATTATCATCTTATTTAGGCCTACCTAATTTATAGTCTAAGCTTGTGGCGAAATACAAAAAAATCTTAAATAAAATGAATATGGATTGGTTAGGCCTCTAGGTTTATTTAGAGCTTAAAACAAAAAGTTTTGTTTGATGTATTAAGTTGTAGCCAAAATATACTACTAAAATATAATAGAACTGATGTACAGTAAAAAAAATAATTATTTAGGTCTTGCAAGTAAGGCGGCCTACAATGACGGCAACGCGCGTGTGACGTCAAAGGCAGATATAATATAGGACCAATCAGAGTGTAGTATTTTTAACCAATGAAAAATCTCCAAACCTAACCAATCAGATGTCTTCTTAGGCGTCACTTTGATTGGTCAATATTGTCCAATCAGAAGGCTCATTATAGTTCACTACGTCATCCGATATCGACCAATGAAAACGTCATTTGTCAGTATCGAGCTTCCTGATTGGTCCGGTACTGTTCTTGCGCGTGACGTCGACTTACATTTTTACATAAATCCACCCATTGTCACCGCCCAGTTAACGATACGGCCGAATATTAAACAATAACGTCTACTGAAATGCTATACTTTCCAGAATTAAAACGCCTACCAAAAACATTTTTAAACTTGTTAAGGTCTCCCGAGTACGGAATGATTATGGTTAATTGTATGAAACAGCAGTATATTTATACTGCTTTTCACAGTATGAAAAATTAAAATTCTTAAAAAGGAAGCACAAGAATAGATTGCGTTTACACATACAAGCTTGCTTAAATTTAAGACATTATTTTCTCGGCTACCATGCAAACACTACTATACGAACGTAACACATTGTGATTTTTTCATTGTATATTAAAGTTTATTCAAATAAGGACGTCTCTAAAGGTTTTTTTTGTCAAGTAATCGTCAGTAGAATCGCCGGCATTACCAAACTGAAATTTACAATATACTTGAACAATACCTAGTAAGAGCAAAATAGAAATTGTGCCCTTTTAACGACAATCAGTCACACTAAAAACGGTTAACGATGTGAAAAATTTCTAGGCAATATTTTGGACATTTCTCCGCGCTTATTCGCAGTTCTTTTCATTATTTTATTTTATGATGCGAAAATTAGTATTGCCTATATGAAACATTAAACTGTTAAATATTTTTAAATTTCAACTGCTACTTCCACGGCTAAAATAATACTTCTGTTTTCTTCAAGAATGAAGCAATTTTCGACTAAAACATTATAACAACATAAGAAGTACTGGTGAAATAAACACTTTTAGACCTTCTTCATATGACAGTAGATTTTTATACCGTTAGACCTTGCAGTGTGAATATATTAAAGACGCATTTGCAAGGTGCGAAGTGAAAATTTTTTAGAAGGCCTGCTTTGCTCATCAAATGACTTTTCTACTGAAACATACGGTTACAAACCAAAAAATGTAACCCAATTAACTTTTCAGTTTATTTCAGATAACTTGTAAATGTTTGAACTAACTTCTACCCTAATGATCTAAAAACTCAAATTAATTGTGCCGAGTATTTAACATCTCATTATTTACCTAATTTTAAGTAATTTAAAAAATCAGATTTGTAAGAAAGGATGTTATCAAAGTCGTTATGAAAGAACGTACAAATTTAATCTTACTTATCTTACAAAAAATATAATCTGATAAGAGTTTATTAAATTTAATGTTCAAACCAACATCTTCCTTAAATAACATAAGCGTAGTACATAAATACGCACGGTTTTATTTCTAAGAATTATTAAAATTTTTGTGCTTGAATTTTGACTATAGCAATAATAAACAGAGAGCAATGCTCAACGATTTTTCTAACGTTTCTTAAGGAGGAATGAATTGCTGATTGGAGTTTTACACTATTGGCGCAGAACGTGTATATTTTTATTATACTTTTTGAGTTAACGAACAGTTCCTAAATCAACAAGAAAATAATCATTAGAGAGCGTTACTCAACGAATTTTTATTTCTTTCACACTATTTGTGCCTTTCACAAATCCGAAAATATAGACTAGGCCTACTACATATTTGGTAAGTGATATTTACCTAGAAACTATATAACTCATTGAAAGGTACCTTCATAATATGTTCTGCCCTACCGTTAACTGGAAGTTGTCATTGGGTGTGGACTTTATATTACAATCATACTCAAAGTGACGCCCAGAATCAGTACGGACCAATCAGAAAGCAGCATATCCTGACGAATGACGTAACGCTCAAGACACTTTGTCATTGGTTGACATCGGTGTGACGTAGTACAGTAATAAAAAACTCTCTGATTGGACAATATTAACCAATCAAAATGACGCAAAAGAAGACTTGTGATTGGTTAAAACTGGGCTTTCTTATTGGCCGAAAATACGAGCCTCTGATTGGGCAATTATTACCTGAGCCGTTGACGTCACATGCGCATCACAATCAAATTGGCCCGACTTACTCACGCAACCCTAATAGAACGTTTGTTGAATACCAGTTATACGAGGGCCATCCGGAAAGTAGTACCCGTTTGTGAAATAAAGACACAGAAGTAAATATTAACAAATGTAAACATTTTTATTGAAAAGAGCATACCTTAAACTACTTCTCCACATAATCTCCAAGCAAATTTAAGCATTTGTCATAACGTGTGACGAGTTTTTGTATTCCAGCATCATATTCCTCCGCCGCCAGCCGATCGAAATACGTAGTCACACCTTCTTTAAGTTCTTCATCGCTGTCAAATCATTTTCCCCCCAAAAACTCTTTTGTTTTGTAAAGAGTTTTGTAAATAGATGAAAATCTGAAGGGGCCAAGTCCGGGCTATACGGTGGATGGTCGAAAATTTCCCAATTGAATTGCTGGAGAAGTTGTTGTGTTATCCCCGCTGCATGAGGCCTGGCATTGTCATGGAGGAGAATGACGCCATCAGACAATAGACCTCTCCGTCGATTTTGTATTGCCCGCTGTAATTTCTTTAATGTTTCACAATACGCATTAGCGTTAATAGTGTCTCCACGGGCCATAAAATCAATAAGCAGTATACCACGTCGATCCCAGAAAATGGTTGCCATAAGTTTCCTGGCGGACAGAACAGTCTTGAATTTTTTTGGTTTCTTTGGTGAATGAGGATGATGCCACTCCAGTGACTGTCGTTTACTCTCAGGTGAAGCATAACAAACCCACGTTTCATCACCAGTAACCATGCGATTCAAGAACGCGTCTGCTTCATCAGAATAACGTTCCAAAAATGTTAATGCAGCAGCCATACGCTTGGTTTTGTGCTCATCTGTAAGCATGCGAGGGACCCACCTTGCGCAAATTTTTGAATAATGCAGATGGTCTTTGACAATTTCATGAAGAATTGTGCGAGAAACATTAGGGAAATGTTCACAGATGTCATCAATTGTAACGCGCCGATCGTGCCTCACGAATTCGTCTACTGACCTCAGCAGTTGATCTGTAATGACAGATGGTCTCCCTGAACGCTCATCGTCGTGTGTGTTCCCCCTCCCCAAGTTAAAATTACGACACCAGCGCCGAACAGATGACTCATCCATCACATCGTCTCCATACACTTCCTTTAATTGGCGATGAATATCACAAGGTCGAACGTTTCTTGCATTGAGAATTTTTATTACAGCCCTCACTTCACAACTGGCGGCGTTCTCAATTTTTTTAAACATTATGAACGGTCGCAGAACAAGACAGGCAATGCTAGCGTCGCGGAACTTGCAACAGAGAAGGCAGACAAGCCACTGAAGCGATCTGACCTTAACCGGCGGCTGCTAGCCTCGTCAGCGCCTCATGCGGCGGAAACGGGTACTACTTTCCGGATGGCCCTCGTATTTTGATACGTATATTTTTGTTTCTCTTAAACACAATAAAAGCGTAGGTCAAAAATGATTTGTCAAGTAACGTCTTCTCAAGTCTATTTTTCGTTGATTTAGGATCTGTTAGTTAACGGGAAATTTATAAGCAGTATTTATATCTTCTACACAGGCAGTGTAAAACTATAACCTTTAACACCTGATTCGTACAGATGAGATAAATAAAAAATAATTCGGCGACTGTATTCGCTTAATTGTCGTAGCGAAAGTATAAGGAGAAAAATTACGATCCCGATAGCTGTGATTTTATAGAATTTTAGGCCTGTAATCAGTGTTTATGTAGGCAGCTTGTTCGAATATTACAATTTTATAAGCATTATCAGATGCGACTTTTTAACGTTCCGAAACCGAACAATTCATGAGTTCTCTTAAGCAAGGTAGATTAATAACATTAATTATTTTCAATCCAATTTGTCAGTAAACTAAAATGCAGGCTGTTGAAATTGTTGTGCAATGAAAGTTGTTTTTTAGGTAAGCAGCTGACAAGGTGGTTTGAACCTCTAAAATCTTTTCTGAGTGAGATGAGTTGAGTTGGTTTACATGGTCTTCTTACAGCGTTTATAATTATACTTATCAGGATGCGAGTCCTTCGGAAAATCATGTACTTTCGACTCTCCGAATGACACCGGTATTTCATTATCAACAGGGTTTGATTGTAAAATGAAATTCATGAATCTCAGATGAGATAACTCCGACTACTGTCATATATACCTCTACCTCTTCTGTTCTTACGTGGTTTAGTCATATAATTGGCTGACTCTGTGATAACAATGAATACATATTTACGGTCAGGAACTAGCAAATTACGTGCAAAAAATGTTTAACACTCTACCTTTTCATTAAAGCCACAATAAATTTCATCCATCTTAAAATACAGGAACTAATGAAATAAGAGTAAAGCCAGAAAACCTTTTTCGAAATTTTTTTTTTTGTCATCAGTCTCTCGACTGGTTTGATGCAGTTCTCCAACCTGTTCTATCTTGCGCAAGTCGTTTCATATCTACATACCTGTAACACCCTACATCTTTTGTAATTTGCTTTATAATTATATTCTAATCTTTGCCTCCCTCTACAATGTACTCCCTCAATGTTACCCTCCATTATTGATAGCCCAATACCTGGATGTCTTAGGATATGCCCCACTAGCCTATCCCTTCTTTTGGTAAGATGCTTCCATATACTTCTTTTTTCATCCCCTCGCCTAAGAACCTCTAAATTACTTATTTTTTCCACCCACCTAATCTTTAACATTTTCCTATAACACCACATTTCAAAAGCTTCTATCCTCTTCCGTTCTACAGCCCCTATCACCCACGTTTCACTTCCGTATAATGCTACACTCCAAACATAATGTTTTAAGAAATTTTTCCTAATCTGTAAATCAATGTTTGTAGTCAGTAAGCTGTTTTTCATTTCAAAGGCTTTTCTAGCTTGAGCAATTCTACTCTTGATATCACTCGTGCTTCTACCATCCTTTGTTATTTTACTCCCTAGATAGCAGAATTCCCCAACTTCCTGTATGTTTTCGTTGCCTACTTTTAAATTTCCCATCTCTTCTAAACCACTCTTGCTGCTGCACAACACTTTCGTTTTGTTCTTATTAATTTTCATGAAGTAATCCTTCCTCAAGATCTCATCCATTCCATTTAAGGCATCCTCTAGTTCATTCTTTGCCTCGGCTAATACTACTATATCATCGGCGAATCTCAACATTTTTATTGTTTCTCCTTGAATTTTTATTCCTACGTCAAATTTCTCCTTCACTTCATTTATAGTCTCTTCTATATACAAGTTAAAAAGTAGTGGTGACAAAGAACAACCTTGTCGTACACCTTTTCTTACAGCAGCCTCTTTTTCGTACCCCTCGATTCTCAAAACAGCCGTTTGATTCTTATACAGACTGTAGATAACTTTCCTTTCTTTGTATTTAATTCCTAGCCTTTTCAATGTTTTAAACATTTTACTCCAGTCCAGATTGTCAAATGCTTTCTTTTCTGAGTGAGATGAGTTGAGTTGGTTTACATGGTCTTCTCACAGCATTTATAATTATACTTATAAGAATGCCGGTCCTTCGTAAAATCATGTTCTTTCGACTCTCCGAATGACACCTGTATTTCATTATCAAAACGGTTTGATTGTAAAATGAAATTCATGAATCTCAGATAATATTACCCTGACTAGTGTCATTTATACCTCTACCTCTTCTGTTCTTACGTGCTTTAGTCATATAATTGGCTGACCCTGTGATAAAAATGAATACATTTATTTCCTGCAGAAACTAGCAAATTACGTTCCAAAAATTTTTAACACTACCTTTTCATTATGGCCACAAAAAATTTCATCCACCTTAAAATACAGGAACTAATGAAATCAGAGTAAAGCCAGAAAACATTTCTCGAAATCACATTGGCCATTATATTATCATTTAGTCAAACCGTTGATTATTATTTTTCGACTAATGCTCGTTGGTAGAGCAAAATAGTTTTCTTGTTATAAAACGGATTAATGAGGTATATTTTCTTACCCGGTAGGATATTGACTTTGTTTCGTCTCAAAAAATTTTGAATTAGATTTTTCAACTGCCTTCTACGTATCGTAATATTTATTTACAGTTGTATAAAGTCATTCCCTTAAAAATATGATACATTACTGGCCAAAAATTAGGTTACAAAAATCGAACAACTAGGAAAAATAGATAACCTTCTTTTGTTTTTTTCTTTGTGTCGGTATCGAATGAACACTCGTGATTTTTTAAAAAACCGTGTTAACATTTAGCAGCAACAGAAACCAATTTTTAATTTCCTTAAGAACTCGAAAGATCTCTACAATGGGGTACTTCATATTTCGTAAGTGATATTTACCAAGAAACTATAAATCTCATTAAAAGGTACCTTCATATGTTCTGGCCTACCGTTAACTAGAAGTTGTCATTGGGTGTGGACTTCATATTACAATCACACTCGACGTGACGCCTAGAATCAGTACGGACCAATCAGAAAGCAGCATATCCAAACGAATGACGTAACGCTCAAGACACTTTGTCATTGGTTGACATCGGTGTGACGTTGTACAGTAATATAAACTCTTTGATTGGACAATATTAACCAATCAAAATGACGCAAAAGAAGACTTGTGATTGGTTAAAACTGGGCTTTCTTATTGGCCGAAAATACGAGACTCTGATTGGGCAATTATTACCTGAGCCGTTGACGTCACATGCGCATCACAATCAAATTGGCCCGACTTACTCACGCAACCCTAATAGATCGTTTGTTGAATACCAGTTATATTTTGATACATATATTTTTGTTTCTATTAAACACAATAATAGCGTAGGTCAAAAATGATTTGTCAAGTAACGTCTTGTCAAGTCTATTTTTCGTTGATTTAGGATCTGTTAGTTAACGGGAAATTTATAAGCAGTATTTATATCTTCTACACAGGCAGTGTAAAACTATAATCTTTAACACCTGATTCGTACAGATGAGATAAATAAAAAATAATTCGGCGACAGCATTCGCTTAATTGTCGTAGCGAAAGTATAAGCAGAAAAATTACGATCCCGGTAGCTGTGATTTTATAGAGTTTTAGGCCTGTAATCAGTGTTTATGTAGGCATTATGTAGGCTTGTTCGAATATTACAATTTTATAAGCATTATCAGATGCGACTTTTTAACGTTCCGAAACCGAACAATTCATGCGTTCTCTTAAGCAAGGTAGGCTAATAAAATTACTTATTTTCAATCCAATTTGTCAGTAAACTAAAATGCTGGCTGTTGAAATTGTTGTGCAATGAAAGTTGTATTTTAGGTAAGCAGCGGACAAGGTGGTTTGAACCTCTAAAATCTTTTCTGAGTGAGATATGTTGAGTTAGTTTACATGGTCTTCTCACAGCATTTATAATTATACTTATCAGAATGCCAGTCCTTCGGAAAATCATGTACTTTCGACTCTCCGAATGACACCTGTATTTCATTATCAACAGGGTTTGATTGTAAAATGAAATTCATGAATCTCAGATGAGATAACTCTGACTAGTGTCATTTATACCTCCACCTCTTCTGTTTTTATGTGCTTTAGTCATATAATTGGCTGACCCTGTGATAAAAATTAATTCGTCTCAAGATATTTTGAATTAGATTTTTCAGTTGCCTTCTACGTATCGTAATATATATATATATATATATTATTTTATTAAACATTATTTTCCTTTGTTTGCACCACTACATATATGATTATGAACAGCCAAAACAAAATAAAATAAAATATAAAACTCACCTCAGAGTATTATATCATATACTGATTTTCTGAGCATTATGCTGCTTATTTAAAAAAGGAATGTAAAAGTTCTAATGTGGCAGAACATCTGCTGACGAAAGGGCATAAAATAAGCAGTCATGAAAATAATTTGGAAATTTTAGAAATATGTTTTGATAGTAACAAATTATGGCAGTTGGAGAAATATTATATTTATAAATTTAAAAATAAAAAGATAAATTTAATGAACAGCCAGACAGAATTTGATAATGATAAATTATTTCAAATTGTACTTAATCGAGATAAGGAATAAAACTAGGTACAAAATGATTATACTGTCATTCGGCCGAATAAACCGCGCGCGGAATGGTGCTTTAGGATAGCTATTGTTTTGAACAATTGACGTGGTCTACGACCACTATTGTGTTTGTGTTTTATGTTTTATTGTGTTTATGTTTTTTAAAGTCCTGATGATGTCTCCGAGGGAGACGAAAGATCTTAATATGATATAATACTCTGAGGTGAGTTTTATATTTTATTTTATTTTGTTTTGGCTGTTCATAATCATATATGTAGTGGTGCAAACAAAGGAAAATAATGTTTAATAAAATAATATATATATATATATATATATATATATATATATATATATATATACATTCTTCGACGCTCGATTTCTACATCTTAGCCGTGACTTTTTACCTCGAAAACTGCATCATTGAGATGCAGTTTGTTTTATGCATCAGATGTAAAAAGAGATGTTCAGTTGTTATAAAAATTATACAAATTGTTATACAGCTTTATACACATTTTACGCTATTATCGTTTTTTGACTCATTCACGCGATGTTGCCGGTTTTACACATCTTAAGTCGAGTCGCTGTCATCAGTTCTGTTCAGTTATGATCTGTTCGATCTGCACGTGGCTGCACTTCCACAGTACTGCGCGGTTAAATTTCCTGTCTCATCATGTTGAAACGAAGCGATATGTATTTCAAAGCCATGGGATTACAAGCCCCAGAGTTGAATACAAACAGCTATATAAAAGGTAAGTTTTAATTTATTATTTTTATATTATAACATTAATTAGACCTATCATTATTATTTTAAAATGTCGCATTGCTTGCCTTATTTTTGGATAAGTAAAATTTATATAGCCAAAACTTAACTGAATAGCATACAATCTATGAATATCACATTAATATTAAGCATTAACTGTCGATTCACGGAACTGCAATGGAATTACTAGTAGGGCTACGATAGGCGACTAAATGCTTGATGGTTGCCGAAGATAATTCCCACAGAAATCCGTGGCCCGTTCGTGAAGTAGGCCTATTATCTTTCAGCGCCTTCTACTTTTTTTGTGTAAATTTTTTCAAAAATATGAAACCAAATTATTATAGACCAACTATTACTGGTTCCTAAAAAAATTAGAAGCAGCTTCCATTTTCTCCAGCAATAAATTACCGTCACTTGATGTTATTTTTTGTGTAAATAAAAGGTTACAAAGGGTTGTAGGTTCCTATTGTTAGACTGAAATATTATCATCTTATTTAGGCCTACCTAATTTATAGTCTAAGCTTGTGGCGAAATACAAAAAAATCTTAAATAAAATGAATATGGATTGGTTAGGCCTCTAGGTTTATTTAGAGCTTAAAACAAAAAGTTTTGTTTGATGTATTAAGTTGTAGCCAAAATATACTACTAAAATATAATAGAACTGATGTACAGTAAAAAAAATAATTATTTAGGTCTTGCAAGTAAGGCGGCCTACAATGACGGCAACGCGCGTGTGACGTCAAAGGCAGATATAATATAGGACCAATCAGAGTGTAGTATTTTTAACCAATGAAAAATCTCCAAACCTAACCAATCAGATGTCTTCTTAGGCGTCACTTTGATTGGTCAATATTGTCCAATCAGAAGGCTCATTATAGTTCACTACGTCATCCGATATCGACCAATGAAAACGTCATTTGTCAGTATCGAGCTTCCTGATTGGTCCGGTACTGTTCTTGCGCGTGACGTCGACTTACATTTTTACATAAATCCACCCATTGTCACCGCCCAGTTAACGATACGGCCGAATATTAAACAATAACGTCTACTGAAATGCTATACTTTCCAGAATTAAAACGCCTACCAAAAACATTTTTAAACTTGTTAAGGTCTCCCGAGTACGGAATGATTATGGTTAATTGTATGAAACAGCAGTATATTTATACTGCTTTTCACAGTATGAAAAATTAAAATTCTTAAAAAGGAAGCACAAGAATAGATTGCGTTTACACATACAAGCTTGCTTAAATTTAAGACATTATTTTCTCGGCTACCATGCAAACACTACTATACGAACGTAACACATTGTGATTTTTTCATTGTATATTAAAGTTTATTCAAATAAGGACGTCTCTAAAGTTTTTTTTTGTCAAGTAATCGTCAGTAGAATCGCCGGCATTACCAAACTGAAATTTACAATATACTTGAACAATACCTAGTAAGAGCAAAATAGAAATTGTGCCCTTTTAACGACAATCAGTCACACTAAAAACGGTTAACGATGTGAAAAATTTCTAGGCAATATTTTTGACATTTCTCCGCGCTTATTCGCAGTTCTTTTCATTATTTTATTTTATGATGCGAAAATTAGTATTGCCTATATGAAACATTAAACTGTTAAATATTTTTAAATTTCAACTGCTACTTCCACGGCTAAAATAATACTTCTGTTTTCTTCAAGAATGAAGCAATTTTCGACTAAAACATTATAACAACATAAGAAGTACTGGTGAAATAAACACTTTTAGACCTTCTTCATATGACAGTAGATTTTTATACCGTTAGACCTTGCAGTGTGAATATATTAAAGACGCATTTGCAAGGTGCGAAGTGAAAATTTTTTAGAAGGCCTGCTTTGCTCATCAAATGACTTTTCTACTGAAACATACGGTTACAAACCAAAAAATGTAACCCAATTAACTTTTCAGTTTATTTCAGATAACTTGTAAATGTTTGAACTAACTTCTACCCTAATGATCTAAAAACTCAAATTAATTGTGCCGAGTATTTAACATCTCATTATTTACCTAATTTTAAGTAATTTAAAAAATCAGATTTGTAAGAAAGGATGTTATCAAAGTCGTTATGAAAGAACGTACAAATTTAATCTTACTTATCTTACAAAAAATATAATCTGATAAGAGTTTATTAAATTTAATGTTCAAACCAACATCTTCCTTAAATAACATAAGCGTAGTACATAAATACGCACGGTTTTATTTCTAAGAATTATTAAAATTTTTGTGCTTGAATTTTGACTATAGCAATAATAAACAGAGAGCAATGCTCAACGATTTTTCTAACGTTTCTTAAGGAGGAATGAATTGCTGATTGGAGTTTTACACTATTGGCGCAGAACGTGTATATTTTTATTATACGTTTTGAGTTAACGAACAGTTCCTAAATCAACAAGAAAATAATCATTAGAGAGCGTTACTCAACGAATTTTTATTTCTTTCACACTATTTGTGCCTTTCACAAATCCGAAAATATAGAACAGGCCTACTACATATTTGGTAAGTGATATTTACCTAGAAACTATATAACTCATTGAAAGGTACCTTCATAATATGTTCTGCCCTACCGTTAACTGGAAGTTGTCATTGGGTGTGGACTTTATATTACAATCATACTCAAAGTGACGCCCAGAATCAGTACGGACCAATCAGAAAGCAGCATATCCTGACGAATGACGTAACGCTCAAGACACTTTGTCATTGGTTGACATCGGTGTGACGTAGTACAGTAATAAAAAACTCTCTGATTGGACAATATTAACCAATCAAAATGACGCAAAAGAAGACTTGTGATTGGTTAAAACTGGGCTTTCTTATTGGCCGAAAATACGAGCCTCTGATTGGGCAATTATTACCTGAGCCGTTGACGTCACATGCGCATCACAATCAAATTGGCCCGACTTACTCACGCAACCCTAATAGAACGTTTGTTGAATACCAGTTATACGAGGGCCATCCGGAAAGTAGTACCCGTTTGTGAAATAAAGACACAGAAGTAAATATTAACAAATGTAAACATTTTTATTGAAAAGAGCATACCTTAAACTACTTCTCCACATAATCTCCAAGCAAATTTAAGCATTTGTCATAACGTGTGACGAGTTTTTGTATTCCAGCATCATATCCCTCCGCCGCCAGCCGATCGAAATACGTAGTCACACCTTCTTTAAGTTCTTCATCGCTGTCAAATCATTTTCCCCCCAAAAACTCTTTTGTTTTGTAAAGAGTTTTGTAAATAGATGAAAATCTGAAGGGGCCAAGTCCGGGCTATACGGTGGATGGTCGAAAATTTCCCAATTGAATTGCTGGAGAAGTTGTTGTGTTATCCCCGCTGCATGAGGCCTGGCATTGTCATGGAGGAGAATGACGCCATCAGACAATAGACCTCTCCGTCGATTTTGTATTGCCCGCTGTAATTTCTTTAATGTTTCACAATACGCATTAGCGTTAATAGTGTCTCCACGGGCCATAAAATCAATAAGCAGTATACCACGTCGATCCCAGAAAATGGTTGCCATAAGTTTCCTGGCGGACAGAACAGTCTTGAATTTTTTTGGTTTCTTTGGTGAATGAGGATGATGCCACTCCAGTGACTGTCGTTTACTCTCAGGTGAAGCATAACAAACCCACGTTTCATCACCAGTAACTATGCGATTCAAGAACGCGTCTGCTTCATCAGAATAACGTTCCAAAAATGTTAATGCAGCAGCCATACGCTTGGTTTTGTGCTCATCTGTAAGCATGCGAGGGACCCACCTTGCGCAAATTTTTGAATAATGCAGATGGTCTTTGACAATTTCATGACGAATTGTGCGAGAAACATTAGGGAAATGTTCACAGATGTCATCAATTGTAACGCGCCGATCGTGCCTCACGAATTCGTCTACTGACCTCAGCAGTTGATCTGTAATGACAGATGGTCTCCCTGAACGCTCATCGTCGTGTGTGTTCCCCCTCCCCAAGTTAAAATTACGACACCAGCGCCGAACAGATGACTCATCCATCACATCGTCTCCATACACTTCCTTTAATTGGCGATGAATATCACAAGGTCGAACGTTTCTTGCATTGAGAATTTTTATTACAGCCCTCACTTCACAACTGGCGGCGTTCTCAATTTTTTTAAACATTATGAACGGTCGCAGAACAAGACAGGCAATGCTAGCGTCGCGGAACTTGCAACAGAGAAGGCAGACAAGCCACTGAAGCGATCTGACCTTAACCGGCGGCTGCTAGCCTCGTCAGCGCCTCATGCGGCGGAAACGGGTACTACTTTCCGGATGGCCCTCGTATTTTGATACGTATATTTTTGTTTCTCTTAAACACAATAAAAGCGTAGGTCAAAAATGATTTGTCAAGTAACGTCTTCTCAAGTCTATTTTTCGTTGATTTAGGATCTGTTAGTTAACGGGAAATTTATAAGCAGTATTTATATCTTCTACACAGGCAGTGTAAAACTATAACCTTTAACACCTGATTCGTACAGATGAGATAAATAAAAAATAATTCGGCGACTGTATTCGCTTAATTGTCGTAGCGAAAGTATAAGGAGAAAAATTACGATCCCGATAGCTGTGATTTTATAGAATTTTAGGCCTGTAATCAGTGTTTATGTAGGCAGCTTGTTCGAATATTACAATTTTATAAGCATTATCAGATGCGACTTTTTAACGTTCCGAAACCGAACAATTCATGAGTTCTCTTAAGCAAGGTAGATTAATAACATTAATTATTTTCAATCCAATTTGTCAGTAAACTAAAATGCAGGCTGTTGAAATTGTTGTGCAATGAAAGTTGTTTTTTAGGTAAGCAGCTGACAAGGTGGTTTGAACCTCTAAAATCTTTTCTGAGTGAGATGAGTTGAGTTGGTTTACATGGTCTTCTTACAGCGTTTATAATTATACTTATCAGGATGCGAGTCCTTCGGAAAATCATGTACTTTCGACTCTCCGAATGACACCGGTATTTCATTATCAACAGGGTTTGATTGTAAAATGAAATTCATGAATCTCAGATGAGATAACTCCGACTACTGTCATATATACCTCTACCTCTTCTGTTCTTACGTGGTTTAGTCATATAATTGGCTGACTCTGTGATAACAATGAATACATATTTACGGTCAGGAACTAGCAAATTACGTGCAAAAAATGTTTAACACTCTACCTTTTCATTAAAGCCACAATAAATTTCATCCATCTTAAAATACAGGAACTAATGAAATAAGAGTAAAGCCAGAAAACCTTTTTCGAAATTTTTTTTTTTGTCATCAGTCTCTCGACTGGTTTGATGCAGTTCTCCAACCTGTTCTATCTTGCGCAAGTCGTTTCATATCTACATACCTGTAACACCCTACATCTTTTGTAATTTGCTTTATAATTATATTCTAATCTTTGCCTCCCTCTACAATGTACTCCCTCAATGTTACCCTCCATTATTGATAGCCCAATACCTGGATGTCTTAGGATATGCCCCACTAGCCTATCCCTTCTTTTGGTAAGATGCTTCCATATACTTCTTTTTTCATCCACTCGCCTAAGAACCTCTAAATTACTTATTTTGTCCACCCACCTAATCTTTAACATTTTCCTATAACACCACATTTCAAAAGCTTCTATCCTCTTCCGTTCTACAGCCCCTATCACCCACGTTTCACTTCCGTATAATGCTACACTCCAAACATAATGTTTTAAGAAATTTTTCCTAATCTGTAAATCAATGTTTGTAGTCAGTAAGCTGTTTTTCATTTCAAAGGCTTTTCTAGCTTGAGCAATTCTACTCTTGATATCACTCGTGCTTCTACCATCCTTTGTTATTTTACTCCCTAGATAGCAGAATTCCCCAACTTCCTGTATGTTTTCGTTGCCTACTTTTAAATTTCCCATCTCTTCTAAACCACTCTTGCTGCTGCACAACACTTTCGTTTTGTTCTTATTAATTTTCATGAAGTAATCCTTCCTCAAGATCTCATCCATTCCATTTAAGGCATCCTCTAGTTCATTCTTTGCCTCGGCTAATACTACTATATCATCGGCGAATCTCAACATTTTTATTGTTTCTCCTTGAATTTTTATTCCTACGTCAAATTTCTCCTTCACTTCATTTATAGTCTCTTCTATATACAAGTTAAAAAGTAGTGGTGACAAAGAACAACCTTGTCGTACACCTTTTCTTACAGCAGCCTCTTTTTCGTACCCCTCGATTCTCAAAACAGCCGTTTGATTCTTATACAGACTGTAGATAACTTTCCTTTCTTTGTATTTAATTCCTAGCCTTTTCAATGTTTTAAACATTTTACTCCAGTCCAGATTGTCAAATGCTTTCTTTTCTGAGTGAGATGAGTTGAGTTGGTTTACATGGTCTTCTCACAGCATTTATAATTATACTTATAAGAATGCCGGTCCTTCGTAAAATCATGTTCTTTCGACTCTCCGAATGACACCTGTATTTCATTATCAAAACGGTTTGATTGTAAAATGAAATTCATGAATCTCAGATAATATTACCCTGACTAGTGTCATTTATACCTCTACCTCTTCTGTTCTTACGTGCTTTAGTCATATAATTGGCTGACCCTGTGATAAAAATGAATACATTTATTTCCTGCAGAAACTAGCAAATTACGTTCCAAAAATTTTTAACACTACCTTTTCATTATGGCCACAAAAAATTTCATCCACCTTAAAATACAGGAACTAATGAAATCAGAGTAAAGCCAGAAAACATTTTTCGAAATCACATTGGCCATTATATTATCATTTAGTCAAACCGTTGATTATTATTTTTCGACTAATGCTCGTTGGTAGAGCAAAATAGTTTTCTTGTTATAAAACGGATTAATGAGGTATATTTTCTTACCCGGTAGGATATTGACTTTGTTTCGTCTCAAAAAATTTTGAATTAGATTTTTCAACTGCCTTCTACGTATCGTAATATTTATTTACAGTTGTATAAAGTCATTCCCTTAAAAATATGATACATTACTGGCCAAAAATTAGGTTACAAAAATCGAACAACTAGGAAAAATAGATAACTTTCTTTTGTTTTTTTTCTTTGTGTCGGTATCGAATGAACACTCGTGATTTTTTAAAAAACCGTGTTAACATTTAGCAGCAACAGAAACCAATTTTTAATTTCCTTAAGAACTCGAAAGATCTCTACAATGGGGTACTTCATATTTCGTAAGTGATATTTACCAAGAAACTATAAATCTCATTAAAAGGTACCTTCATATGTTCTGGCCTACCGTTAACTAGAAGTTGTCATTGGGTGTGGACTTCATATTACAATCACACTCGACGTGACGCCTAGAATCAGTACGGACCAATCAGAAAGCAGCATATCCAAACGAATGACGTAACGCTCAAGACACTTTGTCATTGGTTGACATCGGTGTGACGTTGTACAGTAATATAAACTCTCTGATTGGACAATATTAACCAATCAAAATGACGCAAAAGAAGACTTGTGATTGGTTAAAACTGGGCTTTCTTATTGGCCGAAAATACGAGACTCTGATTGGGCAATTATTACCTGAGCCGTTGACGTCACATGCGCATCACAATCAAATTGGCCCGACTTACTCACGCAACCCTAATAGATCGTTTGTTGAATACCAGTTATATTTTGATACATATATTTTTGTTTCTATTAAACACAATAATAGCGTAGGTCAAAAATGATTTGTCAAGTAACGTCTTGTCAAGTCTATTTTTCGTTGATTTAGGATCTGTTAGTTAACGGGAAATTTATAAGCAGTATTTATATCTTCTACACAGGCAGTGTAAAACTATAATCTTTAACACCTGATTCGTACAGATGAGATAAATAAAAAATAATTCGGCGACAGCATTCGCTTAATTGTCGTAGCGAAAGTATAAGCAGAAAAATTACGATCCCGGTAGCTGTGATTTTATAGAGTTTTAGGCCTGTAATCAGTGTTTATGTAGGCATTATGTAGGCATTATGTAGGCTTGTTCGAATATTACAATTTTATAAGCATTATCAGATTCGACTTTTTAACGTTCCGAAACCGAACAATTCATGCGTTCTCTTAAGCAAGGTAGGCTAATAAAATTACTTATTTTCAATCCAATTTGTCAGTAAACTAAAATGCTGGCTGTTGAAATTGTTGTGCAATGAAAGTTGTATTTTAGGTAAGCAGCGGACAAGGTGGTTTGAACCTCTAAAATCTTTTCTGAGTGAGATATGTTGAGTTAGTTTACATGGTCTTCTCACAGCATTTATAATTATACTTATCAGAATGCCAGTCCTTCGGAAAATCATGTACTTTCGACTCTCCGAATGACACCTGTATTTCATTATCAACAGGGTTTGATTGTAAAATGAAATTCATGAATCTCAGATGAGATAACTCTGACTAGTGTCATTTATACCTCCACCTCTTCTGTTTTTATGTGCTTTAGTCATATAATTGGCTGACCCTGTGATAAAATTAATTCGTCTCAAGATATTTTGAATTAGATTTTTAGTTGCCTTCTACGTATCGTAATATATATATATTATTTTATTAAACATTATTTTCCTTTGTTTGCACCACTACATATATGATTATGAACAGCCAAAACAAAATAAAATAAAATATAAAACTCACCTCAGAGTATTATATCATATACTGATTTTCTGAGCATTATGCTGCTTATTTAAAAAAGGAATGTAAAAGTTCTAATGTGGCAGAACATCTGCTGGCGAAAGGGCATAAAATAAGCAGTCATGAAAATAATTTGGAAATTTTAGAAATATGTTTTGATAGTAACAAATTATGGCAGTTGGAGAAATATTATATTTATAAATTTAAAAATAAAAAGATAAATTTAATGAACAGCCAGACAGAATTTGATAATGATAAATTATTTCAAATTGTACTTAATCGAGATAAGGAATAAAACTAGGTACAAAATGATTATACTGTCATTCGGCCGAATAAACCGCGCGCGGAATGGTGCTTTAGGATAGCTATTGTTTTGAACAATTGACGTGGTCTACGACCACTATTGTGTTTGTGTTTTATGTTTTATTGTGTTTATGTTTTTTAAAGTCCTGATGATGTCTCCGAGGGAGACGAAAGATCTTAATATGATATAATACTCTGAGGTGAGTTTTATATTTTATTTTATTTTGTTTTGGCTGTTCATAATCATATATGTAGTGGTGCAAACAAAGGAAAATAATGTTTAATAAAATAATATATATATATATATATATATATATATATATACATTCTTCGACGCTCGATTTCTACATCTTAGCCGTGACTTTTTACCTCGAAAACTGCATCATTGAGATGCAGTTTGTTTTATGCATCAGATGTAAAAAGAGATGTTCAGTTGTTATAAAAATTATACAAATTGTTATACAGCTTTATACACATTTTACGCTATTATCGTTTTTTGACTCATTCACGCGATGTTGCCGGTTTTACACATCTTAAGTCGAGTCGCTGTCATCAGTTCTGTTCAGTTATGATCTGTTCGATCTGCACGTGGCTGCACTTCCACAGTACTGCGCGGTTAAATTTCCTGTCTCATCATGTTGAAACGAAGCGATATGTATTTCAAAGCCATGGGATTACAAGCCCCAGAGTTGAATACAAACAGCTATATAAAAGGTAAGTTTTAATTTATTATTTTTATATTATAACATTAATTAGACCTATCATTATTATTTTAAAATGTCGCATTGCTTGCCTTTTTTTTGGATAAGTAAAATTTATATAGCCAAAACTTAACTGAATAGCATACAATCTATGAATATCACATTAATATTAAGCATTAACTGTCGATTCACGGAACTGCAATGGAATTACTAGTAGGGCTACGATAGGCGACTAAATGCTTGATGGTTGCCGAAGATAATTCCCACAGAAATCCGTGGCCCGTTCGTGAAGTAGGCCTATTATCTTTCAGCGCCTTCTACTTTTTTTGTGTAAATTTTGTCAAAAATATGAAACCAAATTATTATAGACCAACTATTACTGGTTCCTAAAAAAATTAGAAGCAGCTTCCATTTTCTCCAGCAATAAATTACCGTCACTTGATGTTATTTTTTGTGTAAATAAAAGGTTGTAGATGTCCTTTCTACAATAAATGAATTTCTTACAAGATTTAAATCATAAATTAATGTTATATTCTTTATTTTCTCATTTACAATATTTTAATTAATTAATTTGCATTTATCATTGTTATTATTATCTTGTCCCCTTATATTACTCACTCCAATTAACTATTTATTTTTTAAATATTTAAATTTCATTTCATTTTTAATAGAACAAACATGGATGGGACCTACCTTCCTTCAACGTTCAGGTCCCACTAAAATCTTTTAACAATTTCTTCATCCTCCTTTAGTTGTCTAGCAACCAGATTTTGTTTATCCCTTCTTTTTTAAATTAAAATAATTTTTATCCTTTTCACCAGCTGGGTCTATTTACATTTATTTAACTAAAAAATAAACAAAGCCAGCTGTCAATGATTTTGAATCGTTACAAATTACCCCCGATTTAAATTTTGAAAACCATGAGAAATTTAACCAAAATTATAGTTTGAATTTTGAATCTGTTTGATAAATTTAAATATATAAATGGCCGAAATGTTTGAAATATAAGTTGCTAAACAGCCTTACAATTATTTACTAATTTTCATTCTACATCTAATCCTGCAACAAACAAAAAACATAATAAAATAACCAATGATCTTGTTGGTCTACCTCAAAATAAAACTAATAGTGATAGTAGAGTATACAACCCAAACTTACTCACTTCAATGAATACTAATAGCAACAATACAGACACAAACCACAGTGTAATAAATTTCCTAAATTCTGTTAGCAATATGCCTAATAAATTGCGCAATGATAACTCTAGCAAACAGAATCCTGAATACAAAATCAAAACTTGTACATTTTCTAATGTAATGAGTACAAATAATCCGGTGACTGAAATACCCTCTATTTCTAATCAACAATCTATTATTAAAAATAACACAGCAAATAATACTTTCCCAGACTCTTCATTAAAATAATACATCAGTAAATTTTTTCTGAGGCTAACCGAACAGTTGAAAACATCTTATTGTACACCAATAATACCCAATCACAAAGCAACAACCCCACAGATAATATGTTTAATTCACATAACACTAAATTAACCAATAATACCAGTGGTGCAACTAGTAAAACAACTGATTCACAAAATTGTATCAAAGGTAACAATTTTCCTTACATACCCAAACAAAAGATTAATAGAACAAACTAATATATATATATAAAATAAATAAAGGTTCAAATAAACATCATACACACACAACAAACCTCATACATACATACACAACAAACATACACATACATACATAACAAACCTCCACCTTCATCACGACCGTCACTTTCTATACTATAGAGTACATTTTTAAATAGAATTTCAGATACTACTTTTCCTATTGATCCAGGTATTTGTTTAACTTCTAGGCCACTCCTATTCTCCTCGTCCTGCACATCACTCCTGGCTGAACGACCATTACCTTCCCTTGTCACATCAGAATTATAAGTTGAAGTGCTGTAAGTGCTAACTCGTCCTGGTATTCTTTCATCATCCTCAGTTTCATTTAAGATTGATATTCTTTGATTCACACTATTTCTCTTTCCTTCTGGCAATTTTAAACCGTTTTGACTGGCATTGGCATAAGTATTTGTTTCTAGTTCAACATCATCCTCATCTGGTTTAATATTTTCCTTTAACATTTCATTATTTTTACCACTTACTGATTCAATTTTTAATATATTCTCCCTTGATTCTCCTATATCATTATTTTCATCTGGTTTAATATTTGCATTTAATATTTCATTGTTTTTACCACTTACTGATTCAGTTTTTAATATAATTTCCCTTGATTCTCCTATATCATTATTTTCATCTGGTTTAATATTTTCAGTCAATATTCTATCTATCTTACTGTTTAAATTTCCTATTAATTCAGCCTGTTCATCTAATTTACTATTCATATCCTCTCCTCGTTTATCTATTTTATTTTCTAACCTGCTATTTTGTTCATCCAATCTTTTATTTAAATTATTTAACTCACCACTCAAACTGTTACCCTGCTGAGTTATTAAATTTATTAACTGTTGAAACATATTCGTGGTTACTTTGTCCTGATCACCATTATTACTATTTCTATCACTAATCATACCCATCTCATCATGTGCTGTGTCCATCACACCTGCATCCAGTCCCACATCAACGCTGTCAACGATGGCTCTGTCCTCCTCTTCATCCTCAGACGAATCGCCAGCTTCATCTTTATCATCTTCATTTTCCGACGAATCAATTTCATCATCCTCATCAGTTTTCTTTCTTCTTTTAGATGCAGTCATCTTCTTTTCAGTTGGAGAAGACGCAACCTCGAACAGATATGACTCCGGATTATGTCCTTCATCTTCTAAAGCCCTCTGAAGACGCTCCACTAGTACAGCTTTCACACCTTTGATTTCGACATCTCGTTTCCTTAGCTCTACCTTTAACTCCGCTACACGAAGATCCATTAAACTCTTCTTCTCAGTCTGTGACATAATTACTTTTTCTCTTTTTTTATTAGCTTTAATTTTTTTTCTTTATAAAGTCTTTTGCATACCTTATATATCCTTTAACATATACTTTTACATGTTCTTTAACATAGGTTCTTAGACAGACTCTTTAATTAATTCTGGTCCCCACAAGCTGGATGCCATATTTGTTCAATAACTAATTTTTATTCCCCACAAGGGATCGACATATTTGTAGACGTCCTTTCTACAATAAATGAATTTCTTACAAGATTTAAATCATAAATTAATGTTATATTCTTTATTTTCTCATTTACAATATTTTAATTAATTAATTTGCATTTATCATTGTTATTATTATCTTGTCCCCTTATATTACTCACTCCAATTAACTATTTATTTTTTAAATATTTAAATTTCATTTCATTTTTAATAGAACAAACATGGATGGGACCTACCTTCCTTCAACGTTCAGGTCCCACTAAAATCTTTTAACAATTTCTTCATCCTCCTTTAGTTGTCTAGCAACCAGATTTTGTTTATCACTTCTTTTTTAAATTAAAATAATTTTTATCCTTTTCACCAGCTGGGTCTATTTACATTTATTTAACTAAAAAATAAACAAAGCCAGCTGTCAATGATTTTGAATCGTTACAAGGTTACAAAGGGTTGTAGGTTCCTATTGTTAGACTGAAATATTATCATCTTATTTAGGCCTACCTAATTTATAGTCTAGGCCTAAGCTTGTGGCGAAATACAAAAAAATCTTAAATAAAATGAAAAAGGATTGGTTAGGCCTCTAGGTTTATTTAGAGCTTAAAACAAAAAGTTTTGTTTGATGTATTAAGTTGTAACCAAAATATACTACTAAAATATAATAGAACTGATGTACAGTAAAAAAAATAATTATTTAGGTCTTGCAAGTAAGGCGGCCTACAATGACGGCAACGCGCGTGTGACGTCAAAGGCAGATATAATATAGGACCAATCAGAGTGTAGTATTTTTAACCAATGAAAAATCTCCAAACCTAACCAATCAGATGTCTTCTTAGGCGTCACTTTGATTGATCAATATTGTCCAATCAGAAGGCTCATTATAGTTCACTACGTCATCCGATATCGACCAATGAAAACGTCTTAATCAGTATTACGTCATTTGTCAGTATCGAGCTTCCTGAATGGTCCAGTACTGTTCCTGCGCGTGACGTCGACTTACATTTTTACATAAATCCACCCATTGTCACCGCCCAGTTAACGATACGGCCGAATATTAAACAATAACGTCTACTGAAATGCTATACTTTCCAGAATTAAAACGCCTACCAAAAACATTTTTAAACTTGTTAAGGTCTTCCGAGTACGGAATGATTATGGTTAATTGTATGAAACAGCAGTATATTTATACTGCTTTTCACAGTATGAAAAATTAAAATTCTTAAAAAGGAAGCACAAGAATAGATTGCGTTTACACATACAAGCTTGCTTAAATTTAATTCATTATTTTCTCGGCTACCATGCAAACACTACTATACGAACGTAACACATTGTGATTTTTTCATTGTATATTAAAGTTTATTCAAATAAGGACGTCTCTAAAGTTTTTTTTTGTCAAGTAATCGTCAGTAGAATCGCCGGCATTACCAAACTGAAATTTACAATATACTTGAACAATACCTAGTAAGAGCAAAATAGAAATTGTGCCCTTTTAACGACAATCAGTCACACTAAAAACGGTTAACGATGTGAAAAATTTCTAGGCAATATTTTTGACATTTCTCCGCGCTTATTCGCAGTTTTTTTTCATTATTTTATTTTATGATGCGAAAATTAGTATTGCCTATATGAAACATTAAACTGTTAAATATTTTTAAATTTCAACTGCTACTTCCACGGCTAAAATAATACTTCTGTTTTCTTCAAGAATGAAGCAATTTTCGACTAAAACATTATAACAACATAAGAAGTACTGGTGAAATAAACACTTTTAGACCTTCTTCATATGACAGTAGATTTTTATACCGTTAGACCTTGCAGTGTGAATATATTAAAGACGCATTTGCAAGGTGCGAAGTGAAAATTTTTTAGAAGGCCTGCTTTGCTCATCAAATGACTTTTCTACTGAAACATACGGTTACAAACCAAAAAATGTAACCCAATTAACTTTTCAGTTTATTTCAGATAACTTGTAAATGTTTGAACTAACTTCTACCCTAATGATCTAAAAACTCAAATTAATTGTGCCGAGTATTTAACATCTCATTATTTACCTAATTTTAAGTAATTTAAAAAATCAGATTTGTAAGAAAGGATGTTATCAAAGTCGTTATGAAAGAACGTACAAATTTAATCTTACTTATCGTACAAAAAATATAATCTGATAAGAGTTTATTAAATTTAATGTTCAAACCAACATCTTCCTTAAATAACATAAGCGTAGTACATCAATACGTACGGTTTTATTTCTAAGAATCATTATAATTTTTTTGCTTGAATTTTGACAATAGCAAAAATAAACAGAGAGCAATGCACAACGATTTTTCTAACGTTTTTTAAGGAGGAATGAATTGCTGATTGGAGTTTTACACTATTGGCGCAGAACGAGTATATTTTTATTATACGTTTTGAGTTAACTATCAGTTCCTAAATCAACAAAGAAATATCCATTAAAGAGCGTTACTTAACGAATTTTTATTTCTTTCACACTATTTGTGTCTTTAACATATCCGAAAATATACTACTAAAATATAATAGAACTGATGTACAGTAGAAAAAAATAATTATTTAGGTCTTGCAAGTAAGGCGGCCTACAATGAAGGCAACGCGCGTGTGACGTCAAAAGCAGATATAATATAGGACCAATCAGAGTGTAGTATTTTTAACCAATGAAAAATCTCCAAACCTAACCAATCAGATGTCTTCTTAGGCGTCACTTTGATTGGTTAATATTGTCCAATCAGAAGGCTCATTATAGTTCACTACGTCATCCGATATCGACCAATGAAAACGTCTCAATCAGTATTACGTCATTTGTCAGTATCGAGCTTCCTGATTGGTCCGGTACTGTTCCTGCGCGTGACGTCGACTTACATTTTTACATATATCCGCCCATTGTCACCGCCCAGTTAACGATACGGCCGAATATTAAACAATAACGTCTACTGAACTGCTATACTTTCCAGAATTAAAACGCCTACCAAAAACATTTTTAAACTTGTTAAGGTCTTCCGAGTACTTAATGAATATCGTTATTTGTATGAAACAGCAGTATATTTATACTGCTTTTCACAGTATGAAAAATTAAAATTCTTAAAAAGGAAGCACAAGAATAGATTGCGTTTACACATACAAGCTTGCTTAAATTTAAGACATTATTTTCTCGGCTACCATGCAAACACTACTATACGAACGTAACACATTGTGATTTTTTCATTGTATATTAAAGTTTATTCAAATAAGGACGTCTCTAAAGTTTTTTTTTGTCAAGTAATCGTCAGTAGAATCGCCGGCATTACCAAACTGAAATTTACAATATACTTGAACAATACCTAGTAAGAGCAAAATAGAAATTGTGCCCTTTTAACGACAATCAGTCACACTAAAAACGGTTAACGATGTGAAAAATTTCTAGGCAATATTTTTGACATTTCTCCGCGCTTATTCGCAGTTCTTTTCATTATTTTATTTTATGATGCGAAAATTAGTATTGCCTATATGAAACATTAAACTGTTAAATATTTTTAAATTTCAACTGCTACTTCCACGGCTAAAATAATACTTCTGTTTTCTTCAAGAATGAAGCAATTTTCGACTAAAACATTATAACAACATAAGAAGTACTGGTAAAATAAACACTTTTAGACCTTCTTCATATGACAGTAGATTTTTATACCGTTAGACCTTGCAGTGTGAATATATTAAAGACGCATTTGCAAGGTGCGAAGTGAAAATTTTTTAGAAGGCCTGCTTTGCTCATCAAATGACTTTTCTACTGAAACATACGGTTACAAACCAAAAAATGTAACCCAATTAACTTTTCAGTTTATTTCAGATAACTTGTAAATGTTTGAACTAACTTCTACCCTAATGATCTAAAAACTCAAATTAATTGTGCCGAGTATTTAACATCTCATTATTTACCTAATTTTAAGTAATTTAAAAAATCAGATTTGTAAGAAAGGATGTTATCAAAGTCGTTATGAAAGAACGTACAAATTTAATCTTACTTATCGTACAAAAAATATAATCTGATAAGAGTTTATTAAATTTAATGTTCAAACCAACATCTTCCTTAAATAACATAAGCGTAGTACATAAATACGCACGGTTTTATTTCTAAGAATTATTAAAATTTTTGTGCTTGAATTTTGACTATAGCAATAATAAACAGAGAGCAATGCTCAACGATTTTTCTAACGTTTCTTAAGGAGGAATGAATTGCTGATTGGAGTTTTACACTATTGGCGCAGAACGTGTATATTTTTATTATACGTTTTGAGTTAACGAACAGTTCATAAATCAACAAAAAAATAATCATTACAGAGCGTTACTCAACGAATTTTTATTTCTTTCACACTATTTGTGCCTTTCACAAATCCGAAAATATAGACTAGGCCTACTACATATTTGGTAAGTGATATTTACCTAGAAACTATATAACTCATTGAAAGGTACCTTCATAATATGTTCTGCCCTACCGTTAACTGGAAGTTGTCATTGGGTGTGGACTTTATATTACAATCATACTCGAAGTGACGCCCAGAATCAGTACGGACCTATCAGAAAGCAGCATATCCTGACGAATGACGTAACGCTCAAGACACTTTGTCATTGGTTGACATCGGTGTGACGTAGTACAGTAATAAAAAACTCTCTGATTGGACAATATTAACCAATCAAAATGACGCAAAAGAAGACTTGTGATTGGTTAAAACTGGGCTTTCTTATTGGCCGAAAATACGAGCCTCTGATTGGGCAATTATTACCTGAGCCGTTGACGTCACATGCGCATCACAATCAAATTGGCCCGACTTACTCACGCAACCCTAATAGAACGTTTGTTGAATACCAGTTATATACCGTATTTTATTACCATTTTATTATTTTATTTTATTACCAGTTATACCGTATTTTGATACGTATATTTTTGTTTCTCTTAAACACAATAAAAGCGTAGGTCAAAAATGATTTGTCAAGTAACGTCTTCTCAAGTCTATTTTTCGTTGATTTAGGATCTGTTAGTTAACGGGAAATTTATAAGCAGTATTTATACCTTCTACACAGGCAGTGTAAAACTATAACCTTTAACACCTGATTCGTACAGATGAGATAAATAAAAAATAATTCGGCGACTGTATTCGCTTAATTGTCGTAGTGAAAGTATAAGGAGAAAAATTACGATCCCGATAGCTGTGATTTTATAGAATTTTAGTCCTGTAATCAGTGTTTATGTAGGCAGCTTGTTCGAATATTACAATTTTATAAGCATTATCAGATGCGACTTTTTAACGTTCCGAAACCGAACAATTCATGAGTTCTCTTAAGCAAGGTAGATTAATAACATTACTTATTTTCAATCCAATTTGTCAGTAAACTAAAATGCAGGCTGTTGAAATTGTTGTGCAATGAAAGTTGTTTTTTAGGTAAGCAGCTGACAAGGTGGTTTGAACCTCTAAAATCTTTTCTGAGTGAGATGAGTTGAGTTGGTTTACATGGTCTTCTTACAGCGTTTATAATTATACTTATCAGGATGCGAGTCCTTCGGAAAATCATGTACTTTCGACTCTCCGAATGACACCGGTATTTCATTATCAACAGGGTTTGATTGTAAAATGAAATTCATGAATCTCAGATGAGATAACTCCGACTACTGTCATATATACCTCTACCTCTTCTGTTCTTACGTGGTTTAGTCATATAATTGGCTGACTCTGTGATAACAATGAATACATATTTACGGTCAGGAACTAGCAAATTACGTGCAAAAAATGTTTAACACTCTAACTTTTCATTAAAGCCACAATAAATTTCATCCATCTTAAAATACAGGAACTAATGAAATAAGAGTAAAGCCAGAACACCTTTTTCGAAATTTTTTTTTTTGTCATCAGTCTCTCGACTGGTTTGACGCAGTTCTCCAACCTGTTCTATCTTGCGCAAGTCGTTTCATATCTACATACCTGTAACACCCTACATCTTTTGTAATTTGCTTTATATATTCTAATCTTTGCCTCCCTCTACAATGTACTCCCTCAATGTTACCCTCCATTATTGATAGCCCAATACCTGGATGTCTTAGGATATGCCCCACTAGCCTATCCCTTCTTTTGGTAAGATGCTTCCATATACTTCTTTTTTCATCCACTCGCCTAAGAACCTCTAAATTACTTATTTTGTCCACCCACCTAATCTTTAACATTTTCCTATAACACCACATTTCAAAAGCTTCTATCCTCTTCCGTTCTACAGCCCCTATCACCCACGTTTCACTTCCGTATAATGCTACACTCCAAACATAATGTTTTAAGAAATTTTTCCTAATCTGTAAATCAATGTTTGTAGTCAGTAAGCTGTTTTTCATTTCAAAGGCTTTTCTAGCTTGAGCAATTCTACTCTTGATATCACTCGTGCTTCTACCATCCTTTGTTATTTTACTCCCTAGATAGCAGAATTCCCCAACTTCCTGTATGTTTTCGTTGCCTACTTTTAAATTTCCCATCTCTTCTAAACCACTCTTGCTGCTGCACAACACTTTCGTTTTGTTCTTATTAATTTTCATGAAGTAATCCTTCCTCAAGATCTCATCCATTCCATTTAAGGCATCCTCTAGTTCATTCTTTGCCTCGGCTAATACTACTATATCATCGGCGAATCTCAACATTTTTATTGTTTCTCCTTGAATTTTTATTCCTACGTCAAATTTCTCCTTCACTTCATTTATAGTCTCTTCTATATACAAGTTAAAAAGTAGTGGTGACAAAGAACAACCTTGTCGTACACCTTTTCTTACAGCAGCCTCTTTTTCGTACCCCTCGATTCTCAAAACAGCCGTTTGATTCTTATACAGACTGTAGATAACTTTCCTTTCTTTGTATTTAATTCCTAGCCTTTTCAATGTTTTAAACATTTTACTCCAGTCCAGATTGTCAAATGCTTTCTTTTCTGAGTGAGATGAGTTGAGTTGGTTTACATGGTCTTCTCACAGCATTTATAATTATACTTATAAGAATGCCGGTCCTTCGTAAAATCATGTTCTTTCGACTCTCCGAATGACACCTGTATTTCATTATCAAAACGGTTTGATTGTAAAATGAAATTCATGAATCTCAGATAATATTACCCTGACTAGTGTCATTTATACCTCTACCTCTTCTGTTTTTACGTGCTTTAGTCATATAATTGGCTGACCCTGTGATAAAAATGAATACATTTATTTCCTGCAGAAACTAGCAAATTACGTTCCAAAAATTTTTAACACTCTACCTTTTCATTATGGCCACAAAAAATTTCATCCACCTTAAAATACAGGAACTAATGAAATCAGAGTAAAGCCAGAAAACATTTCTCGAAATCACATTGGCCATTATATTATCATTTAGTCAAACCGTTGATTATTATTTTTCGACTAATGCTAGTTGGTAGAGCAAAATAGTTTTCTTGTTATAAAACGGATTAATGAGGTATATTTTCTTACCCGGTAGGATATTGACTTTGTTTCGTCTCAAAAAATTTTGAATTAGATTTTTCAACTGCCTTCTACGTATCGTAATATTTATTTACAGTTGTATAAAGTCATTCCCTTAAAAATATGATACATTACTGGCCAAAAATTAGGTTACAAAAATCGAACAACTAGGAAAAATAGATAACCTTCTTTTGTTTTTTTTCTTTGTGTCGGTATCGAATGAACACTCGTGATTTTTTAAAAAACCGTGTTAACATTTAGCAGCAACAGAAACCAATTTTTAATTTCCTTAAGAACTCGAAAGATCTCTACAATGGGGTACTTCATATTTCGTAAGTGATATTTACCAAGAAACTATAAATCTCATTAAAAGGTACCTTCATATGTTCTGCCCTACCGTTAACTAGAAGTTGTCATTGGGTGTGGACTTCATATTACAATCACACTCGACGTGACGCCTAGAATCAGTACGGACCAATCAGAAAGCAGCATATCCAAACGAATGACGTAACGCTCAAGACACTTTGTCATTGGTTGACATCGGTGTGACGTTGTACAGTAATATAAACTCTCTGATTGGACAATATTAACCAATCAAAATGACGCAAAAGAAGACTTGTGATTGGTTAAAACTGGGCTTTCTTATTGGCCGAAAATACGAGACTCTGATTGGGCAATTATTACCTGAGCCGTTGACGTCACATGCGCATCACAATCAAATTGGCCCGACTTACTCACGCAACCCTAATAGATCGTTTGTTGAATACCAGTTATATTTTGATACATATATTTTTGTTTCTATTAAACACAATAATAGCGTAGGTCAAAAATGATTTGTCAAGTAACGTCTTGTCAAGTCTATTTTTCGTTGATTTAGGATCTGTTAGTTAACGGGAAATTTATAAGCAGTATTTATATCTTCTACACAGGCAGTGTAAAACTATAATCTTTAACACCTGATTCGTACAGATGAGATAAATAAAAAATAATTCGGCGACAGCATTCGCTTAATTGTCGTAGCGAAAGTATAAGCAGAAAAATTACGATCCCGGTAGCTGTGATTTTATAGAGTTTTAGGCCTGTAATCAGTGTTTATGTAGGCATTATGTAGGCATTATGTAGGCTTGTTCGAATATTACAATTTTATAAGCATTATCAGATTCGACTTTTTAACGTTCCGAAACCGAACAATTCATGCGTTCTCTTAAGCAAGGTAGGCTAATAAAATTACTTATTTTCAATCCAATTTGTCAGTAAACTAAAATGCTGGCTGTTGAAATTGTTGTGCAATGAAAGTTGTATTTTAGGTAAGCAGCGGACAAGGTGGTTTGAACCTCTAAAATCTTTTCTGAGTGAGATATGTTGAGTTAGTTTACATGGTCTTCTCACAGCATTTATAATTATACTTATCAGAATGCCAGTCCTTCGGAAAATCATGTACTTTCGACTCTCCGAATGACACCTGTATTTCATTATCAACAGGGTTTGATTGTAAAATGAAATTCATGAATCTCAGATGAGATAACTCTGACTAGTGTCATTTATACCTCCACCTCTTCTGTTTTTATGTGCTTTAGTCATATAATTGGCTGACCCTGTGATAAAAATTAATTCGTCTCAAGATATTTTGAATTAGATTTTTCAGTTGCCTTCTCCGTATCGTAATATATATATATATATATATATATATTATTTTATTAAACATTATTTTCCTTTGTTTGCACCACCACATATATGATTATGAACAGCCAAAACAAAATAAAATAAAATATAAAACTCACCTCAGAGTATTATATCATATACTGATTTTCTGAGCATTATGCTGCTTATTTAAAAAAGGAATGTAAAAGTTCTAATGTGGCAGAACATCTGCTGACGAAAGGGCATAAAATAAGCAGTCATGAAAATAATTTGGAAATTTTAGAAATATGTTTTGATAGTAACAAATTATGGCAGTTGGAGAAATATTATATTTATAAATTTAAAAATAAAAAGATAAATTTAATGAACAGCCAGACAGAATTTGATAATGATAAATTATTTCAAATTGTACTTAATCGAGATAAGGAATAAAACTAGGTACAAAATGATTATACTGTCATTCGGCCGAATAAACCGCGCGCGGAATGGTGCTTTAGGATAGCTATTGTTTTGAACAATTGACGTGGTCTACGACCACTATTGTGTTTGTGTTTTATGTTTTATTGTGTTTATGTTTTTTAAAGTCCTGATGATGTCTCCGAGGGAGACGAAAGATCTTAATATGATATAATACTCTGAGGTGAGTTTTATATTTTATTTTATTTTGTTTTGGCTGTTCATAATCATATATGTAGTGGTGCAAACAAAGGAAAATAATGTTTAATAAAATAATATATATATATATATATATATATATATATATATACATTCTTCGACGCTCGATTTCTACATCTTAGCCGTGACTTTTTACCTCGAAAACTGCATCATTGAGATGCAGTTTGTTTTATGCATCAGATGTAAAAAGAGATGTTCAGTTGTTATAAAAATTATACAAATTTTTATACAGCTTTATACACATTTTACGCTATTGTCGTTTTTTGACTCATTCACGCGATGTTGCCGGTTTTACACATCTTAAGTCGAGTCGCTGTCATCAGTTCTGTTCAGTTATGATCTGTTCGATCTGCACGTGGCTGCACTTCCACAGTACTGCGCGGTTAAATTTCCTGTCTCATCATGTTGAAACGAAGCGATATGTATTTCAAAGCCATGGGATTACAAGCCCCAGAGTTGAATACAAACAGCTATATAAAAGGTAAGTTTTAATTTATTATTTTTATATTATAACATTAATTAGACCTATTATTATTATTTTAAAATGTCGCATTGCTTGCCTTATTTTTGGATAAGTAAAATTTATATAGCCAAAACTTAACTGAATAGCATACAATCTATGAATATCACATTAATATTAAGCATTAACTGTCGATTCACGGAACTGCAATGGAATTACTAGTAGGGCTACGATAGGCGACTAAATGCTTGATGGTTGCCGAAGATAATTCCCACAGAAATCCGTGGCCCGTTCGTGAAGTAGGCCTATTATCTTTCAGCGCCTTCTACTTTTTTTGTGTAAATTTTGTCAAAAATATGAAACCAAATTATTATAGACCAACTATTACTGGTTCCTAAAAAAATTAGAAGCAGCTTCCATTTTCTCCAGCAATAAATTACCGTCACTTGATGTTATTTTTTGTGTAAATAAAAGGTTACAAAGGGTTGTAGGTTCCTATTGTTAGACTGAAATATTATCATCTTATTTAGGCCTACCTAATTTATAGTCTAAGCTTGTGGCGAAATACAAAAAAATCTTAAATAAAATGAATAAGGTTTGGTTAGGCCTCTAGGTTTATTTAGAGCTTAAAACAAAAAGTTTTGTTTGATGTATTAAGTTGTAGCCAAAATATACTACTAAAATATAATAGAACTGATGTACAGTAAAAAAAATAATTATTTAGGTCTTGCAAGTAAGGCGGCCTACAATGACGGCAACGCGCGTGTGACGTCAAAGGCAGATATAATATAGGACCAATCAGAGTGTAGTATTTTTAACCAATGAAAAATCTCCAAACCTAACCAATCAGATGTCTTCTTAGGCGTCACTTTGATTGGTCAATATTGTCCAATCAGAAGGCTCATTATAGTTCACTACGTCATCCGATATCGACCAATGAAAACGTCTTAATCAGTATTACGTCATTTGTCAGTATCGAGCTTCCTGATTGGTCCGGTACTGTTCCTGCGCGTGACGTCGACTTACATTTTTACATAAATCCACCCATTGTCACCGCCCAGTTAACGATACGGCCGAATATTAAACAATAACGTCTACTGAAATGCTATACTTTCCAGAATTAAAACGCCTACCAAAAACATTTTTAAACTTGTTAAGGTCTTCCGAGTACGGAATGATTATGGTTAATTGTATGAAACAGCAGTATATTTATACTGCTTTTCACAGTATGAAAAATTAAAATTCTTAAAAAGGAAGCACAAGAATAGATTGCGTTTACACATACAAGCTTGCTTAAATTTAAGACATTATTTTCTCGGCTACCATGCAAACACTACTATACGAACGTAACACATTGTGATTTTTTCATTGTATATTAAAGTTTATTCAAATAAGGACGTCTCTAAAGTTTTTTTTTGTCAAGTAATCGTCAGTAGAATCGCCGGCATTACCAAACTGAAATTTACAATATACTTGAACAATACCTAGTAAGAGCAAAATAGAAATTGTGCCCTTTTAACGACAATCAGTCACACTAAAAACGGTTAACGATGTGAAAAATTTCTAGGCAATATTTTTGACATTTCTCCGCGCTTATTCGCAGTTCTTTTCATTATTTTATTTTATGATGCGAAAATTAGTATTGCCTATATGAAACATTAAACTGTTAAATATTTTTAAATTTCAACTGCTACTTCCACGGCTAAAATAATACTTCTGTTTTCTTCAAGAATGAAGCAATTTTCGACTAAAACATTATAACAACATAAGAAGTACTGGTGAAATAAACACTTTTAGACCTTCTTCATATGACAGTAGATTTTTATACCGTTAGACCTTGCAGTGTGAATATATTAAAGACGCATTTGCAAGGTGCGAAGTGAAAATTTTTTAGAAGGCCTGCTTTGCTCATCAAATGACTTTTCTACTGAAACATACGGTTACAAACCAAAAAATGTAACCCAATTAACTTTTCAGTTTATTTCAGATAACTTGTAAACGTTTGAACTAACTTCTACCCTAATGATCTAAAAACTCTAATTAATTGTGCCGAGTATTTAACATCTCATTATTTACCTAATTTTAAGTAATTTAAAAAATCAGATTTGTAAGAAAGGATGTTATCAAAGTCGTTATGAAAGAACGTACAAATTTAATCTTACTTATCGTACAAAAAATATAATCTGATAAGAGTTTATTAAATTTAATGTTCAAACCAACATCTTCCTTAAATAACATAAGCGTAGTACATAAATACGCACGGTTTTATTTCTAAGAATTATTATAATTTTTGTGCTTGAATTTTGACTATAGCAAAAATAAACAGAGAGCAATGCACAACGATTTTTCTAACGTTTTTTAAGGAGGAATGAATTGCTGATTGGAGTTTTACACTATTGGCGCATAATGTGTATATTTTTATTATACGTTTTAAATTAACTATCAGTTCCTAAATCAACAAAGAAATAATCATTAGAGAGCGTTACTTAACGAATTTTTATTTCTTTCGCACTATTTGTGTCTTTAACATATCCAAAAATATGCTACTAAAATATAATAGAACTGATGTACAGTAGAAAAAAATAATTATTTAGGTCTTGCAAGTAAGGCGGCCTACAATGACGGCAACGCGCGTGTGACGTCAAAGGCAGATATAATATAGGACCAATCAGAGTGTAGTATTTTTAACCAATGAAAAATCTCCAAACCTAACCAATCAGATGTCTTCTTAGGCGTCACTTTGATTGGTTAATATTGTCCAATCAGAAGGCTCATTATAGTTCACTACGTCATCCGATATCGACCAATGAAAACGTCTCAATCAGTATTACGTCATTTGTCAGTATCGAGCTTCCTGATTGGTCCGGTACTGTTCCTGCGCGTGACGTCCACTTACATTTTTACATAAATCTGCCCAATGTCACCGCCCAGTTAACGATACGGCCGAATATTAAACAATAACGTCTACTGAAATGCTATACTTTCCAGAATTAAAACGCCTACCAAAACATTTTTAAACTTGTTAAGGTCTTCCGAGTACGGAATGATTATGGTTAATTGTATGAAACAGCAGTATATTTATACTGCTTTTCACAGTATGAAAAATTAAAATTCAGAAAAAGGAAGCACAAGAATAGATTGCATTTACACATACAAGCTTGCTTAAATTTAAGACATTATTTTCTCGGCTACCATGCAAACACTACTATACGAACGTTAAGGTCTTCCGAGTACGGAATGATTATGGTTAATTGTATGAAACAGCAGTATATTTATACTGCTTTTCACAGTACGGAAAAATAAAATTCACAAAAAAGAAGCACAAGAATAGATTGCGTTTACACACACAAGCTTGCTTAAATTTAAGACATTATTTTCTCGGCTACCATGCAAACACTACTATACGAACGTAACACATTGTGATTTTTTCATTGTATATTAAAGTTTATTTAAATAAGGACGTCTCTAAAGTTTTTTTTGTCAAGTAATCGTTAGTAGAATTGCCGGCATTACCAAACTGAAATTTACAATATACTTGAACAATACCTAGTAAGAGCAAAATACAAATTGTGCCCTTTTAACGACAATCAGTCACACTAAAAACGGTTAACGATATGAAAAATTTCTAGGCAATATTTTTGACATTTCTCCGCGCTTATTCGCAGTTCTTTTCATTATTTTATTTTATGATGCGGAAATTAGTATTGCCTATATGAAACATTAAACTGTTAAATATTTTTTAAATTTCAACTGCTACTTCCACGGCTAAAATAATACTTCTGTTTTCTTCAAGAATGAAGGAATTTTCGACTAAAACATTATAACAACATAAGAAGTACTGGTAAAATAAACACTTTTAGACCTTCTTCATATGACAGTAGATTTTTATACCGTTAGACCTTGCAGTGTGAATATATTAAAGACGCATTTGCAAGGTGCGAAGTGAAAATTTTTTAGAAGGCCTGCTTTGCTCATCAAATGACTTTTCTACTGAAACATACGGTTACAAACCAAAAAATGTAACCCAATTAACTTTTCAGTTTATTTCAGATAACTTGTAAATGTTTGAACTAACTTCTACCCTAATGATCTAAAAACTCAAATTAATTGTGCCGAGTATTTAACATCTCATTATTTACCTAATTTTAAGTAATTTAAAAAATCTGATTTGTAAGAAAGGATGTTATCAAAGTCGTTATGAAAGAACGTACAAATTTAATCTTACTAATCGTACAAAAAATATAATCTGATAAGAGTTTATTAAATTTAATGTTCAAACCAACATCTTCCTTAAATAACATAGGCGTAGTACATCAATACGTACGGTTTTATTTCTAAGAATCATTATAATTTTTTTGCTTGAATTTTGACTATAGCAAAAATAAACAGAGAGCAATGCACAACGATTTTTCTAACGTTTTTTAAGGAGGAATGAATTGCTGATTGGAGTTTTACACTATTGGTGCAGAACGTGTATATTTTTATTATACGTTTTGAGTTAACTATCAGTTCCTAAATCAACAAAGAAATAATCATTAGAGAGTTCTTTCGCACTATTTGTGTCTTTAACATATCCGAAAATATTGTAACAGAATCGACCAGACGGATCACGAATGTTCCAGAAATCCATCCATGAAATAGTATAGAGTGTGAAATAATAGTTACAACTAGAGAGAGTAATAAAGAAATAATAATATATCAAGTGAATGACAATTTTACAATGACCACCATAAAGGTGTGTCTATTCACAATAGTTGTAAAAACTAACGTGTAGTACGCCTATTATAAAATTTCAGGTATACTATTGTGTACAGCTATTTTTATGAGGTTGTTTACGTTTTCTATTTACAGTAGTTGACTTGTTAACAAAAGGATTTTTCTAGCATTCATTAATACAGAGTTATTATTTTTTTACTTGAGTAGATTTCACTGCTTTATTCTGGAACAATCTTTATGAATGAGTAGGTATAAAAAGAGACCCCCGAGTGCGGTCAGTCAGTAATCGTTTGATCTTTGACGAATGTCCAACGGACGTAGGTAGGCGCGTACCGAACATTGTGTCAGTCGACGATTCTAACACTGTCTGTGAGTCTATTGTGTAAAGCCTTTTGTGAGTGTATTATAAAGTTAATGGGTAAAGTTAATGTGAATTCAATTTCTATGTTTTGTATGTCTGTTTAAGCTATAAAAGTGATTGTAAGTTATTTATTGTTTATTATCAAGTTTAAGTGAATTATTAAATCATTTATTGTGTTATTTAATTATAATTAGTTTAATCATTTATTTTGTAATCTTTTAGTCTAATAAATATTTGTAATTTGTAAACTTTAGCGTATGAATTATTTAATAACCTAGATCCCGAAACGGACCTTAGCAATAAGTGTCAAAATATACTACTAAAATATAATAGAACTGATGTACAGTAAAAAAAAAAATTATTTAGGTCTTGCAAGTAAGGCGGCCTACAATGACGGCAACGCGCGTGTGACGTCAAAGGCAGATATAATATAGGACCAATCAGAGTGTAGTATTTTTAACCAATGAAAAATCTCCAAACCTAACCAATCAGATGTCTTCTTAGGCGTCACTTTGATTGGTCAATATTGTCCAATCAGAAGGCTCATTATAGTTCACTACGTCATCCGATATCGACCAATGAAAACGTCTTAATCAGTATTACGTCATTTGTCAGTATCGAGCTTCCTGATTGGTCCGGTACTGTTCCTGCGCGTGACGTCGACTTACATTTTTACATAAATCCACCCATTGTCACCGCCCAGTTAACGATACGGCCGAATATTAAACAATAACGTCTACTGAACTGCTATACTTTCCAGAATTAAAACGCCTACCAAAAACATTTTTAAACTTGTTAAGGTCTTCCGAGTACTTAATGAATATCGTTATTTGTATGAAACAGCAGTATATTTATACTGCTTTTCACAGTATGAAAAATTAAAATTCTTAAAAAGGAAGCACAAGAATAGATTGCGTTTACACATACAAGCTTGCTTAAATTTAAGACATTATTTTCTCGGCTACCATGCAAACACTACTATACGAACGTAACACATTGTGATTTTTTCATTGTATATTAAAGTTTATTCAAATAAGGACGTCTCTAAAGTTTTTTTTTGTCAAGTAATCGTCAGTAGAATCGCCGGCATTACCAAACTGAAATTTACAATATACTTGAACAATACCTAGTAAGAGCAAAATAGAAATTGTGCCCTTTTAACGACAATCAGTCACACTAAAAACGGTTAACGATGTGAAAAATTTCTAGGCAATATTTTTGACATTTCTCCGCGCTTATTCGCAGTTCTTTTCATTATTTTATTTTATGATGCGAAAATTAGTATTGCCTATATGAAACATTAAACTGTTAAATATTTTTAAATTTCAACTGCTACTTCCACGGCTAAAATAATACTTCTGTTTTCTTCAAGAATGAAGCAATTTTCGACTAAAACATTATAACAACATAAGAAGTACTGGTGAAATAAACACTTTTAGACCTTCTTCATATGACAGTAGATTTTTATACCGTTAGACCTTGCAGTGTGAATATATTAAAGACGCATTTGCAAGGTGCGAAGTGAAAATTTTTTAGAAGGCCTGCTTTGCTCATCAAATGACTTTTCTACTGAAACATACGGTTACAAACCAAAAAATGTAACCCAATTAACTTTTCAGTTTATTTCAGATAACTTGTAAATGTTTGAACTAACTTCTACCCTAATGATCTAAAAACTCTAATTAATTGTGCCGAGTATTTAACATCTCATTATTTACCTAATTTTAAGTAATTTAAAAAATCAGATTTGTAAGAAAGGATGTTATCAAAGTCGTTATGAAAGAACGTACAAATTTAATCTTACTTATCGTACAAAAAATATAATCTGATAAGAGTTTATTAAATTTAATGTTCAAACCAACATCTTCCTTAAATAACATAAGCGTAGTACATAAATACGCACGGTTTTATTTCTAAGAATTATTATAATTTTTGTGCTTGAATTTTGACTATAGCAATAATAAACAGAGAGCAATGCTCAACGATTTTTCTAACGTTTCTTAAGGAGGAATGAATTGCTGATTGGAGTTTTACACTATTGGCGCAGAACGTGTATATTTTTATTACACGTTTTGAGTTAACGAACAGTTCCTAAATCAACAAGAAAATAATCATTAGAGAGCGTTACTCAACGAATTTTTATTTCTTTCACACTATTTGTGCATTTCACAAATCCGAAAATATAGACTAGGCCTACTACATATTTGGTAAGTGATATTTACCTAGAAACTATATAACTCATTGAAAGGTACCTTCATAATATGTTCTGCCCTACCGTTAACTGGAAGTTGTCATTGGGTGTGGACTTTATATTACAATCATACTCAAAGTGACGCCCAGAATCAGTACGGACCAATCAGAAAGCAGCATATCCTGACGAATGACGTAACGCTCAAGACACTTTGTCATTGGTTGACATCGGTGTGACGTAGTACAGTAATAAAAAACTCTCTGATTGGACAATATTAACCAATCAAAATGACGCAAAAGAAGACTTGTGATTGGTTAAAACTGGGCTTTCTTATTGGCCGAAAATACGAGCCTCTGATTGGGCAATTATTACCTGAGCCGTTGACGTCACATGCGCATCACAATCAAATTGGCCCGACTTACTCACGCAACCCTAATAGAACGTTTGTTGAATACCAGTTATAGTATTTTGATACGTATATTTTTGTTTCTCTTAAACACAATAAAAGCGTAGGTCAAAAATGATTTGTCAAGTAACGTCTTCTCAAGTCTATTTTTCGTTGATTTAGGATCTGTTAGTAAACGGGAAATTTATAAGCAGTATTTATATCTTCTACACAGGCAGTGTAAAACTATAACCTTTAACACCTGATTCGTACAGATGAGATAAATAAAAAATAATTCGGCGACTGTATTCGCTTAATTGTCGTAGCGAAAGTATAAGGAGAAAAATTACGATCCCGATAGCTGTGATTTTATAGAATTTTAGGCTTGTAATCAGTGTTTATGTAGGCAGCTTGTTCGAATATTACAATTTTATAAGCATTATCAGATGCGACTTTTTAACGTTCCGAAACCGAACAATTCATGAGTTCTCTTAAGCAAGGTAGATTAATAACATTACTTATTTTCAATCCAATTTGTCAGTAAACTAAAATGCAGGCTGTTGAAATTGTTGTGCAATGAAAGTTGTTTTTTAGGTAAGCAGCGGACAAGGTGGTTTGAACCTCTAAAATCTTTTCTGAGTGAGATGAGTTGAGTTGGTTTACATGGTCTTCTTACAGCGTTTATAATTATACTTATCAGGATGCGAGTCCTTCGGAAAATCATGTACTTTCGACTCTCCGAATGACACCGGTATTTCATTATCAACAGGGTTTGATTGTAAAATGAAATTCATGAATCTCAGATGAGATAACTCCGACTACTGTCATATATACCTCTACCTCTTCTGTTCTTACGTGGTTTAGTCATATAATTGGCTGACTCTGTGATAACAATGAATACATATTTACGGTCAGGAACTAGCAAATTACGTGCAAAAAATGTTTAACACTCTACCTTTTCATTAAAGCCACAATAAATTTCATCCATCTTAAAATACAGGAACTAATGAAATAAGAGTAAAGCCAGAAAACCTTTTTCGAAATTTTTTTTTTTTGTCATCAGTCTCTCGACTGGTTTGATGCAGTTCTCCAACCTGTTCTATCTTGCGCAAGTCGTTTCATATCTACATACCTGTAACACCCTACATCTTTTGTAATTTGCTTTATATATTCTAATCTTTGCCTCCCTCTACAATGTACTCCCTCAATGTTACCCTCCATTATTGATAGCCCAATACCTGGATGTCTTAGGATATGCCCCACTAGCCTATCCCTTCTTTTGGTAAGATGCTTCCATATACTTCTTTTTTCATCCACTCGCCTAAGAACCTCTAAATTACTTATTTTGTCCACCCACCTAATCTTTAACATTTTCCTATAACACCACATTTCAAAAGCTTCTATCCTCTTCCGTTCTACAGCCCCTATCACCCACGTTTCACTTCCGTATAATGCTACACTCCAAACATAATGTTTTAAGAAATTTTTCCTAATCTGTAAATCAATGTTTGTAGTCAGTAAGCTGTTTTTCATTTCAAAGGCTTTTCTAGCTTGAGCAATTCTACTCTTGATATCACTCGTGCTTCTACCATCCTTTGTTATTTTACTCCCTAGATAGCAGAATTCCCCAACTTCCTGTATGTTTTCGTTGCCTACTTTTAAATTTCCCATCTCTTCTAAACCACTCTTGCTGCTGCACAACACTTTCGTTTTGTTCTTATTAATTTTCATGAAGTAATCCTTCCTCAAGATCTCATCCATTCCATTTAAGGCATCCTCTAGTTCATTCTTTGCCTCGGCTAATACTACTATATCATCGGCGAATCTCAACATTTTTATTGTTTCTCCTTGAATTTTTATTCCTACGTCAAATTTCTCCTTCACTTCATTTATAGTCTCTTCTATATACAAGTTAAAAAGTAGTGGTGACAAAGAACAACCTTGTCGTACACCTTTTCTTACAGCAGCCTCTTTTTCGTACCCCTCGATTCTCAAAACAGCCGTTTGATTCTTATACAGACTGTAGATAACTTTCCTTTCTTTGTATTTAATTCCTAGCCTTTTCAATGTTTTAAACATTTTACTCCAGTCCAGATTGTCAAATGCTTTCTTTTCTGAGTGAGATGAGTTGAGTTGGTTTACATGGTCTTCTCACAGCATTTATAATTATACTTATAAGAATGCCGGTCCTTCGTAAAATCATGTTCTTTCGACTCTCCGAATGACACCTGTATTTCATTATCAAAACGGTTTGATTGTAAAATGAAATTCATGAATCTCAGATAATATTACCCTGACTAGTGTCATTTATACCTCTACCTCTTCTGTTCTTACGTGCTTTAGTCATATAATTGGCTGACCCTGTGATAAAAATGAATACATTTATTTCCTGCAGAAACTAGCAAATTACGTTCCAAAAATTTTTAACACTCTACCTTTTCATTATGGCCACAAAAAATTTCATCCACCTTAAAATACAGGAACTAATGAAATCAGAGTAAAGCCAGAAAACATTTCTCGAAATCACATTGGCCATTATATTATCATTTAGTCAAACCGTTGATTATTATTTTTCGACTAATGCTCGTTGGTAGAGCAAAATAGTTTTCTTGTTATAAAACGGATTAATGAGGTATATTTTCTTACCCGGTAGGATATTGACTTTGTTTCGTCTCAAAAAATTTTGAATTAGATTTTTCAACTGCCTTCTACGTATCGTAATATTTATTTACAGTTGTATAAAGTCATTCCCTTAAAAATATGATACATTACTGGCCAAAAATTAGGTTACAAAAATCGAACAACTAGGAAAAATAGATAACCTTCTTTTGTTTTTTTTCTTTGTGTCGGTATCGAATGAACACTCGTGATTTTTTAAAAAACCGTGTTAACATTTAGCAGCAACAGAAACCAATTTTTAATTTCCTTAAGAACTCGAAAGATCTCTACAATGGGGTACTTCATATTTCGTAAGTGATATTTACCAAGAAACTATAAATCTCATTAAAAGGTACCTTCATATGTTCTGCCCTACCGTTAACTAGAAGTTGTCATTGGGTGTGGACTTCATATTACAATCACACTCGACGTGACGCCTAGAATCAGTACGGACCAATCAGAAAGCAGCATATCCAAACGAATGACGTAACGCTCAAGACACTTTGTCATTGGTTGACATCGGTGTGACGTTGTACAGTAATATAAACTCTCTGATTGGACAATATTAACCAATCAAAATGACGCAAAAGAAGACTTGCGATTGGTTAAAACTGGGCTTTCTTATTGGCCGAAAATACGAGCCTCTGATTGGGCAATTATTACCTGAGCCGTTGACGTCACATGCGCATCACAATCAAATTGGCCCGACTTACTCACGCAACCCTAATAGAACGTTTGTTGAATACCAGTTATAGTATTTTGATACGTATATTTTTGTTTCTCTTAAACACAATAAAAGCGTAGGTCAAAAATGATTTGTCAAGTAACGTCTTCTCAAGTCTATTTTTCGTTGATTTAGGATCTGTTAGTTAACGGGAAATTTATAAGCAGTATTTATATCTTCTACACAGGCAGTGTAAAACTATAACCTTTAACACCTGATTCGTACAGACGAGATAAATAAAAAATAATTCGGCGACTGTATTCGCTTAATTGTCGTAGCGAAAATATAAGGAGAAAAATTACGATCCCGATAGCTGTGATTTTATAGATTTTTAGGCCTGTAATCAGTGTTTATGTAGGCAGCTTGTTCGAATATTACAATTTTATAAGCATTTTCAGATGCGACTTTTTAACGTTCCGAAACCGAACAATTCATGAGTTCTCTTAAGCAAGGTAGATTAATAACATTACTTATTTTCAATCCAATTTGTCAGTAAACTAAAATGCAGGCTGTTGAACTTGTTGTGCAATGAAAGTTGTTTTTTAGGTAAGCAGCGGACAAGGTGGTTTGAACCTCTAAAATCTTTTCTGAGTGAGATGAGTTGAGTTGGTTTACATGGTCTTCTTACAGCGTTTATAATTATACTTATCAGGATGCGAGTCCTTCGGAAAATCATGTACTTTCGACTCTCCGAATGACACCGGTATTTCATTATCAACAGGGTTTGATTGTAAAATGAAATTCATGAATCTCAGATGAGATAACTCCGACTACTGTCATATATACCTCTACCTCTTCTGTTCTTACGTGGTTTAGTCATATAATTGGCTGACTCTGTGATAACAATGAATACATATTTACGGTCAGGAACTAGCAAATTACGTGCAAAAAATGTTTAACACTCTACCTTTTCATTAAAGCCACAATAAATTTCATCCATCTTAAAATACAGGAACTAATGAAATAAGAGTAATGCCAGAAAACCTTTTTCGAAATTTTTTTTTTTGTCATCAGTCTCTCGACTGGTTTGATGCAGTTCTCCAACCTGTTCTATCTTGCGCAAGTCGTTTCATATCTACATACCTGTAACACCCTACATCTTTTGTAATTTGCTTTATATATTCTAATCTTTGCCTCCCTCTACAATGTACTCCCTCAATGTTACCCTCCATTATTGATAGCCCAATACCTGGATGTCTTAGGATATGCCCCACTAGCCTATCCCTTCTTTTGGTAAGATGCTTCCATATACTTCTTTTTTCATCCACTCGCCTAAGAACCTCTAAATTACTTATTTTGTCCACCCACCTAATCTTTAACATTTTCCTATAACACCACATTTCAAAAGCTTCTATCCTCTTCCGTTCTACAGCCCCTATCACCCACGTTTCACTTCCGTATAATGCTACACTCCAAACATAATGTTTTAAGAAATTTTTCCTAATCTGTAAATCAATGTTTGTAGTCAGTAAGCTGTTTTTCATTTCAAAGGCTTTTCTAGCTTGAGCAATTCTACTCTTGATATCACTCGTGCTTCTACCATCCTTTGTTATTTTACTCCCTAGATAGCAGAATTCCCCAACTTCCTGTATGTTTTCGTTGCCTACTTTTAAATTTCCCATCTCTTCTAAACCACTCTTGCTGCTGCACAACACTTTCGTTTTGTTCTTATTAATTTTCATGAAGTAATCCTTCCTCAAGATCTCATCCATTCCATTTAAGGCATCCTCTAGTTCATTCTTTGCCTCGGCTAATACTACTATATCATCGGCGAATCTCAACATTTTTATTGTTTCTCCTTGAATTTTTATTCCTACGTCAAATTTCTCCTTCACTTCATTTATAGTCTCTTCTATATACAAGTTAAAAAGTAGTGGTGACAAAGAACAACCTTGTCGTACACCTTTTCTTACAGCAGCCTCTTTTTCGTACCCCTCGATTCTCAAAACAGCCGTTTGATTCTTATACAGACTGTAGATAACTTTCCTTTCTTTGTATTTAATTCCTAGCCTTTTCAATGTTTTAAACATTTTACTCCAGTCCAGATTGTCAAATGCTTTCTTTTCTGAGTGAGATGAGTTGAGTTGGTTTACATGGTCTTCTCACAGCATTTATAATTATACTTATAAGAATGCCGGTCCTTCGTAAAATCATGTTCTTTCGACTCTCCGAATGACACCTGTATTTCATTATCAAAACGGTTTGATTGTAAAATGAAATTCATGAATCTCAGATAATATTACCCTGACTAGTGTCATTTATACCTCTACCTCTTCTGTTCTTACGTGCTTTAGTCATATAATTGGCTGACCCTGTGATAAAAATGAATACATTTATTTCCTGCAGAAACTAGCAAATTACGTTCCAAAAATTTTTAACACTCTACCTTTTCATTATGGCCACAAAAAATTTCATCCACCTTAAAATACAGGAACTAATGAAATCAGAGTAAAGCCAGAAAACATTTCTCGAAATCACATTGGCCATTATATTATCATTTAGTCAAACCGTTGATTATTATTTTTCGACTAATGCTAGTTGGTAGAGCAAAATAGTTTTCTTGTTATAAAACGGATTAATGAGGTATATTTTCTTACCCGGTAGGATATTGACTTTGTTTCGTCTCAAAAAATTTTGAATTAGATTTTTCAACTGCCTTCTACGTATCGTAATATTTATTTACAGTTGTATAAAGTCATTCCCTTAAAAATATGATACATTACTGGCCAAAAATTAGGTTACAAAAATCGAACAACTAGGAAAAATAGATAACCTTCTTTTGTTTTTTTTCTTTGTGTCGGTATCGAATGAACACTCGTGATTTTTTAAAAAACCGTGTTAACATTTAGCAGCAACAGAAACCAATTTTTAATTTCCTTAAGAACTCGAAAGATCTCTACAATGGGGTACTTCATATTTCGTAAGTGATATTTACCAAGAAACTATAAATCTCATTAAAAGGTACCTTCATATGTTCTGCCCTACCGTTAACTAGAAGTTGTCATTGGGTGTGGACTTCATATTACAATCACACTCGACGTGACGCCTAGAATCAGTACGGACCAATCAGAAAGCAGCATATCCAAACGAATGACGTAACGCTCAAGACACTTTGTCATTGGTTGACATCGGTGTGACGTTGTACAGTAATATAAACTCTCTGATTGGACAATATTAACCAATCAAAATGACGCAAAAGAAGACTTGTGATTGGTTAAAACTGGGCTTTCTTATTGGCCGAAAATACGAGCCTCTGATTGGGCAATTATTACCTGAGCCGTTGACGTCACATGCGCATCACAATCAAATTGGCCCGACTTACTCACGCAACCCTAATAGAACGTTTGTTGAATACCAGTTATAGTATTTTGATACGTATATTTTTGTTTCTCTTAAACACAATAAAAGCGTAGGTCAAAAATGATTTGTCAAGTAACGTCTTCTCAAGTCTATTTTACGTTGATTAAGGATCTGTTAGTTAACGGGAAATTTATAAGCAGTATTTATATCTTCTACACAGGCAGTGTAAAACTATAACCTTTAACACCTGATTTGTACAGACGAGATAAATAAAAAATAATTCGGCGACTGTATTCGCTTAATTGTCGTAGCGAAAGTATAAGGAGAAAAATTACGATCCCGATAGCTGTGATTTTATAGATTTTTAGGCCTGTAATCAGTGTTTATGTAGGCAGCTTGTTCGAATATTACAATTTTATAAGCATTTTCAGATGCGACTTTTTAACGTTCCGAAACCGAACAATTCATGAGTTCTCTTAAGCAAGGTAGATTAATAACATTACTTATTTTCAATCCAATTTGTCAGTAAACTAAAATGCAGGCTGTTGAAATTGTTGTGCAATGAAAGTTGTTTTTTAGGTAAGCAGCGGACAAGGTGGTTTGAACCTCTAAAATCTTTTCTGAGTGAGATGAGTTGAGTTGGTTTACATGGTCTTCTTACAGCGTTTATAATTATACTTATCAGGATGCGAGTCCTTCGGAAAATCATGTACTTTCGACTCTCCGAATGACACCGGTATTTCATTATCAACAGGGTTTGATTGTAAAATGAAATTCATGAATCTCAGATGAGATAACTCCGACTACTGTCATATATACCTCTACCTCTTCTGTTCTTACGTGGTTTAGTCATATAATTGGCTGACTCTGTGATAACAATGAATACATATTTACGGTCAGGAACTAGCAAATTACGTGCAAAAAATGTTTAACACTCTACCTTTTCATTAAAGCCACAATAAATTTCATCCATCTTAAAATACAGGAACTAATGAAATAAGAGTAAAGCCAGAAAACCTTTTTCGAAATTTTTTTTTTTTGTCATCAGTCTCTCGACTGGTTTGATGCAGTTCTCCAACCTGTTCTATCTTGCGCAAGTCGTTTCATATCTACATACCTGTAACACCCTACATCTTTTGTAATTTGCTTTATATATTCTAATCTTTGCCTCCCTCTACAATGTACTCCCTCAATGTTACCCTCCATTATTGATAGCCCAATACCTGGATGTCTTAGGATATGCCCCACTAGCCTATCCCTTCTTTTGGTAAGATGCTTCCATATACTTCTTTTTTCATCCACTCGCCTAAGAACCTCTAAATTACTTATTTTGTCCACCCACCTAATCTTTAACATTTTCCTATAACACCACATTTCAAAAGCTTCTATCCTCTTCCGTTCTACAGCCCCTATCACCCACGTTTCACTTCCGTATAATGCTACACTCCAAACATAATGTTTTAAGAAATTTTTCCTAATCTGTAAATCAATGTTTGTAGTCAGTAAGCTGTTTTTCATTTCAAAGGCTTTTCTAGCTTGAGCAATTCTACTCTTGATATCACTCGTGCTTCTACCATCCTTTGTTATTTTACTCCCTAGATAGCAGAATTCCCCAACTTCCTGTATGTTTTCGTTGCCTACTTTTAAATTTCCCATCTCTTCTAAACCACTCTTGCTGCTGCACAACACTTTCGTTTTGTTCTTATTAATTTTCATGAAGTAATCCTTCCTCAAGATCTCATCCATTCCATTTAAGGCATCCTCTAGTTCATTCTTTGCCTCGGCTAATACTACTATATCATCGGCGAATCTCAACATTTTTATTGTTTCTCCTTGAATTTTTATTCCTACGTCAAATTTCTCCTTCACTTCATTTATAGTCTCTTCTATATACAAGTTAAAAAGTAGTGGTGACAAAGAACAACCTTGTCGTACACCTTTTCTTACAGCAGCCTCTTTTTCGTACCCCTCGATTCTCAAAACAGCCGTTTGATTCTTATACAGACTGTAGATAACTTTCCTTTCTTTGTATTTAATTCCTAGCCTTTTCAATGTTTTAAACATTTTACTCCAGTCCAGATTGTCAAATGCTTTCTTTTCTGAGTGAGATGAGTTGAGTTGGTTTACATGGTCTTCTCACAGCATTTATAATTATACTTATAAGAATGCCGGTCCTTCGTAAAATCATGTTCTTTCGACTCTCCGAATGACACCTGTATTTCATTATCAAAACGGTTTGATTGTAAAATGAAATTCATGAATCTCAGATAATATTACCCTGACTAGTGTCATTTATACCTCTACCTCTTCTGTTCTTACGTGCTTTAGTCATATAATTGGCTGACCCTGTGATAAAAATGAATACATTTATTTCCTGCAGAAACTAGCAAATTACGTTCCAAAAATTTTTAACACTCTACCTTTTCATTATGGCCACAAAAAATTTCATCCACCTTAAAATACAGGAACTAATGAAATCAGAGTAAAGCCAGAAAACATTTCTCGAAATCACATTGGCCATTATATTATCATTTAGTCAAACCGTTGATTATTATTTTTCGACTAATGCTAGTTGGTAGAGCAAAATAGTTTTCTTGTTATAAAACGGATTAATGAGGTATATTTTCTTACCCGGTAGGATATTGACTTTGTTTCGTCTCAAAAAATTTTGAATTAGATTTTTCAACTGCCTTCTACGTATCGTAATATTTATTTACAGTTGTATAAAGTCATTCCCTTAAAAATATGATACATTACTGGCCAAAAATTAGGTTACAAAAATCGAACAACTAGGAAAAATAGATAACCTTCTTTTGTTTTTTTTCTTTGTGTCGGTATCGAATGAACACTCGTGATTTTTTAAAAAACCGTGTTAACATTTAGCAGCAACAGAAACCAATTTTTAATTTCCTTAAGAACTCGAAAGATCTCTACAATGGGGTACTTCATATTTCGTAAGTGATATTTACCAAGAAACTATAAATCTCATTAAAAGGTACCTTCATATGTTCTGCCCTACCGTTAACTAGAAGTTGTCATTGGGTGTGGACTTCATATTACAATCACACTCGACGTGACGCCTAGAATCAGTACGGACCAATCAGAAAGCAGCATATCCAAACGAATGACGTAACGCTCAAGACACTTTGTCATTGGTTGACATCGGTGTGACGTTGTACAGTAATATAAACTCTCTGATTGGACAATATTAACCAATCAAAATGACGCAAAAGAAGACTTGTGATTGGTTAAAACTGGGCTTTCTTATTGGCCGAAAATACGAGCCTCTGATTGGGCAATTATTACCTGAGCCGTTGACGTCACATGCGCATCACAATCAAATTGGCCCGACTTACTCACGCAACCCTAATAGAACGTTTGTTGAATACCAGTTATAGTATTTTGATACGTATATTTTTGTTTCTCTTAAACACAATAAAAGCGTAGGTCAAAAATGATTTGTCAAGTAACGTCTTCTCAAGTCTATTTTACGTTGATTAAGGATCTGTTAGTTAACGGGAAATTTATAAGCAGTATTTATATCTTCTACACAGGCAGTGTAAAACTATAACCTTTAACACCTGATTCGTACAGACGAGATAAATAAAAAATAATTCGGCGACTGTATTCGCTTAATTGTCGTAGCGAAAGTATAAGGAGAAAAATTACGATCCCGATAGCTGTGATTTTATAGATTTTTAGGCCTGTAATCAGTGTTTATGTAGGCAGCTTGTTCGAATATTACAATTTTATAAGCATTTTCAGATGCGACTTTTTAACGTTCCGAAACCGAACAATTCATGAGTTCTCTTAAGCAAGGTAGATTAATAACATTACTTATTTTCAATCCAATTTGTCAGTAAACTAAAATGCAGGCTGTTGAAATTGTTGTGCAATGAAAGTTGTTTTTTAGGTAAGCAGCGGACAAGGTGGTTTGAACCTCTAAAATCTTTTCTGAGTGAGATGAGTTGAGTTGGTTTACATGGTCTTCTTACAGCGTTTATAATTATACTTATCAGGATGCGAGTCCTTCGGAAAATCATGTACTTTCGACTCTCCGAATGACACCGGTATTTCATTATCAACAGGGTTTGATTGTAAAATGAAATTCATGAATCTCAGATGAGATAACTCCGACTACTGTCATATATACCTCTACCTCTTCTGTTCTTACGTGGTTTAGTCATATAATTGGCTGACTCTGTGATAACAATGAATACATATTTACGGTCAGGAACTAGCAAATTACGTGCAAAAAATGTTTAACACTCTACCTTTTCATTAAAGCCACAATAAATTTCATCCATCTTAAAATACAGGAACTAATGAAATAAGAGTAAAGCCAGAAAACCTTTTTCGAAATTTTTTTTTTTTGTCATCAGTCTCTCGACTGGTTTGATGCAGTTCTCCAACCTGTTCTATCTTGCGCAAGTCGTTTCATATCTACATACCTGTAACACCCTACATCTTTTGTAATTTGCTTTATATATTCTAATCTTTGCCTCCCTCTACAATGTACTCCCTCAATGTTACCCTCCATTATTGATAGCCCAATACCTGGATGTCTTAGGATATGCCCCACTAGCCTATCCCTTCTTTTGGTAAGATGCTTCCATATACTTCTTTTTTCATCCACTCGCCTAAGAACCTCTAAATTACTTATTTTGTCCACCCACCTAATCTTTAACATTTTCCTATAACACCACATTTCAAAAGCTTCTATCCTCTTCCGTTCTACAGCCCCTATCACCCACGTTTCACTTCCGTATAATGCTACACTCCAAACATAATGTTTTAAGAAATTTTTCCTAATCTGTAAATCAATGTTTGTAGTCAGTAAGCTGTTTTTCATTTCAAAGGCTTTTCTAGCTTGAGCAATTCTACTCTTGATATCACTCGTGCTTCTACCATCCTTTGTTATTTTACTCCCTAGATAGCAGAATTCCCCAACTTCCTGTATGTTTTCGTTGCCTACTTTTAAATTTCCCATCTCTTCTAAACCACTCTTGCTGCTGCACAACACTTTCGTTTTGTTCTTATTAATTTTCATGAAGTAATCCTTCCTCAAGATCTCATCCATTCCATTTAAGGCATCCTCTAGTTCATTCTTTGCCTCGGCTAATACTACTATATCATCGGCGAATCTCAACATTTTTATTGTTTCTCCTTGAATTTTTATTCCTACGTCAAATTTCTCCTTCACTTCATTTATAGTCTCTTCTATATACAAGTTAAAAAGTAGTGGTGACAAAGAACAACCTTGTCGTACACCTTTTCTTACAGCAGCCTCTTTTTCGTACCCCTCGATTCTCAAAACAGCCGTTTGATTCTTATACAGACTGTAGATAACTTTCCTTTCTTTGTATTTAATTCCTAGCCTTTTCAATGTTTTAAACATTTTACTCCAGTCCAGATTGTCAAATGCTTTCTTTTCTGAGTGAGATGAGTTGAGTTGGTTTACATGGTCTTCTCACAGCATTTATAATTATACTTATAAGAATGCCGGTCCTTCGTAAAATCATGTTCTTTCGACTCTCCGAATGACACCTGTATTTCATTATCAAAACGGTTTGATTGTAAAATGAAATTCATGAATCTCAGATAATATTACCCTGACTAGTGTCATTTATACCTCTACCTCTTCTGTTCTTACGTGCTTTAGTCATATAATTGGCTGACCCTGTGATAAAAATGAATACATTTATTTCCTGCAGAAACTAGCAAATTACGTTCCAAAAATTTTTAACACTCTACCTTTTCATTATGGCCACAAAAAATTTCATCCACCTTAAAATACAGGAACTAATGAAATCAGAGTAAAGCCAGAAAACATTTCTCGAAATCACATTGGCCATTATATTATCATTTAGTCAAACCGTTGATTATTATTTTTCGACTAATGCTAGTTGGTAGAGCAAAATAGTTTTCTTGTTATAAAACGGATTAATGAGGTATATTTTCTTACCCGGTAGGATATTGACTTTGTTTCGTCTCAAAAAATTTTGAATTAGATTTTTCAACTGCCTTCTACGTATCGTAATATTTATTTACAGTTGTATAAAGTCATTCCCTTAAAAATATGATACATTACTGGCCAAAAATTAGGTTACAAAAATCGAACAACTAGGAAAAATAGATAACCTTCTTTTGTTTTTTTTCTTTGTGTCGGTATCGAATGAACACTCGTGATTTTTTAAAAAACCGTGTTAACATTTAGCAGCAACAGAAACCAATTTTTAATTTCCTTAAGAACTCGAAAGATCTCTACAATGGGGTACTTCATATTTCGTAAGTGATATTTACCAAGAAACTATAAATCTCATTAAAAGGTACCTTCATATGTTCTGCCCTACCGTTAACTAGAAGTTGTCATTGGGTGTGGACTTCATATTACAATCACACTCGACGTGACGCCTAGAATCAGTACGGACCAATCAGAAAGCAGCATATCCAAACGAATGACGTAACGCTCAAGACACTTTGTCATTGGTTGACATCGGTGTGACGTTGTACAGTAATATAAACTCTCTGATTGGACAATATTAACCAATCAAAATGACGCAAAAGAAGACTTGTGATTGGTTAAAACTGGGCTTTCTTATTGGCCGAAAATACGAGCCTCTGATTGGGCAATTATTACCTGAGCCGTTGACGTCACATGCGCATCACAATCAAATTGGCCCGACTTACTCACGCAACCCTAATAGAACGTTTGTTGAATACCAGTTATAGTATTTTGATACGTATATTTTTGTTTCTCTTAAACACAATAAAAGCGTAGGTCAAAAATGATTTGTCAAGTAACGTCTTCTCAAGTCTATTTTACGTTGATTAAGGATCTGTTAGTTAACGGGAAATTTATAAGCAGTATTTATATCTTCTACACAGGCAGTGTAAAACTATAACCTTTAACACCTGATTTGTACAGACGAGATAAATAAAAAATAATTCGGCGACTGTATTCGCTTAATTGTCGTAGCGAAAGTATAAGGAGAAAAATTACGATCCCGATAGCTGTGATTTTATAGATTTTTAGGCCTGTAATCAGTGTTTATGTAGGCAGCTTGTTCGAATATTACAATTTTATAAGCATTTTCAGATGCGACTTTTTAACGTTCCGAAACCGAACAATTCATGAGTTCTCTTAAGCAAGGTAGATTAATAACATTACTTATTTTCAATCCAATTTGTCAGTAAACTAAAATGCAGGCTGTTGAAATTGTTGTGCAATGAAAGTTGTTTTTTAGGTAAGCAGCGGACAAGGTGGTTTGAACCTCTAAAATCTTTTCTGAGTGAGATGAGTTGAGTTGGTTTACATGGTCTTCTTACAGCGTTTATAATTATACTTATCAGGATGCGAGTCCTTCGGAAAATCATGTACTTTCGACTCTCCGAATGACACCGGTATTTCATTATCAACAGGGTTTGATTGTAAAATGAAATTCATGAATCTCAGATGAGATAACTCCGACTACTGTCATATATACCTCTACCTCTTCTGTTCTTACGTGGTTTAGTCATATAATTGGCTGACTCTGTGATAACAATGAATACATATTTACGGTCAGGAACTAGCAAATTACGTGCAAAAAATGTTTAACACTCTACCTTTTCATTAAAGCCACAATAAATTTCATCCATCTTAAAATACAGGAACTAATGAAATAAGAGTAAAGCCAGAAAACCTTTTTCGAAATTTTTTTTTTTTGTCATCAGTCTCTCGACTGGTTTGATGCAGTTCTCCAACCTGTTCTATCTTGCGCAAGTCGTTTCATATCTACATACCTGTAACACCCTACATCTTTTGTAATTTGCTTTATATATTCTAATCTTTGCCTCCCTCTACAATGTACTCCCTCAATGTTACCCTCCATTATTGATAGCCCAATACCTGGATGTCTTAGGATATGCCCCACTAGCCTATCCCTTCTTTTGGTAAGATGCTTCCATATACTTCTTTTTTCATCCACTCGCCTAAGAACCTCTAAATTACTTATTTTGTCCACCCACCTAATCTTTAACATTTTCCTATAACACCACATTTCAAAAGCTTCTATCCTCTTCCGTTCTACAGCCCCTATCACCCACGTTTCACTTCCGTATAATGCTACACTCCAAACATAATGTTTTAAGAAATTTTTCCTAATCTGTAAATCAATGTTTGTAGTCAGTAAGCTGTTTTTCATTTCAAAGGCTTTTCTAGCTTGAGCAATTCTACTCTTGATATCACTCGTGCTTCTACCATCCTTTGTTATTTTACTCCCTAGATAGCAGAATTCCCCAACTTCCTGTATGTTTTCGTTGCCTACTTTTAAATTTCCCATCTCTTCTAAACCACTCTTGCTGCTGCACAACACTTTCGTTTTGTTCTTATTAATTTTCATGAAGTAATCCTTCCTCAAGATCTCATCCATTCCATTTAAGGCATCCTCTAGTTCATTCTTTGCCTCGGCTAATACTACTATATCATCGGCGAATCTCAACATTTTTATTGTTTCTCCTTGAATTTTTATTCCTACGTCAAATTTCTCCTTCACTTCATTTATAGTCTCTTCTATATACAAGTTAAAAAGTAGTGGTGACAAAGAACAACCTTGTCGTACACCTTTTCTTACAGCAGCCTCTTTTTCGTACCCCTCGATTCTCAAAACAGCCGTTTGATTCTTATACAGACTGTAGATAACTTTCCTTTCTTTGTATTTAATTCCTAGCCTTTTCAATGTTTTAAACATTTTACTCCAGTCCAGATTGTCAAATGCTTTCTTTTCTGAGTGAGATGAGTTGAGTTGGTTTACATGGTCTTCTCACAGCATTTATAATTATACTTATAAGAATGCCGGTCCTTCGTAAAATCATGTTCTTTCGACTCTCCGAATGACACCTGTATTTCATTATCAAAACGGTTTGATTGTAAAATGAAATTCATGAATCTCAGATAATATTACCCTGACTAGTGTCATTTATACCTCTACCTCTTCTGTTCTTACGTGCTTTAGTCATATAATTGGCTGACCCTGTGATAAAAATGAATACATTTATTTCCTGCAGAAACTAGCAAATTACGTTCCAAAAATTTTTAACACTCTACCTTTTCATTATGGCCACAAAAAATTTCATCCACCTTAAAATACAGGAACTAATGAAATCAGAGTAAAGCCAGAAAACATTTCTCGAAATCACATTGGCCATTATATTATCATTTAGTCAAACCGTTGATTATTATTTTTCGACTAATGCTAGTTGGTAGAGCAAAATAGTTTTCTTGTTATAAAACGGATTAATGAGGTATATTTTCTTACCCGGTAGGATATTGACTTTGTTTCGTCTCAAAAAATTTTGAATTAGATTTTTCAACTGCCTTCTACGTATCGTAATATTTATTTACAGTTGTATAAAGTCATTCCCTTAAAAATATGATACATTACTGGCCAAAATTTAGGTTACAAAAATCGAACAACTAGGAAAAATAGATAACCTTCTTTTGTTTTTTTTCTTTGTGTCGGTATCGAATGAACACTCGTGATTTTTTAAAAAACCGTGTTAACATTTAGCAGCAACAGAAACCAATTTTTAATTTCCTTAAGAACTCGAAAGATCTCTACAATGGGGTACTTCATATTTCGTAAGTGATATTTACCAAGAAACTATAAATCTCATTAAAAGGTACCTTCATATGTTCTGCCCTACCGTTAACTAGAAGTTGTCATTGGGTGTGGACTTCATATTACAATCACACTCGACGTGACGCCTAGAATCAGTACGGACCAATCAGAAAGCAGCATATCCAAACGAATGACGTAACGCTCAAGACACTTTGTCATTGGTTGACATCGGTGTGACGTTGTACAGTAATATAAACTCTCTGATTGGACAATATTAACCAATCAAAATGACGCAAAAGAAGACTTGTGATTGGTTAAAACTGGGCTTTCTTATTGGCCGAAAATACGAGACTCTGATTGGGCAATTATTACCTGAGCCGTTGACGTCACATGCGCATCACAATCAAATTGGCCCGACTTACTCACGCAACCCTAATAGATCGTTTGTTGAATACCAGTTATATTTTGATACATATATTTTTGTTTCTATTAAACACAATAATAGCGTAGGTCAAAAATGATTTGTCAAGTAACGTCTTGTCAAGTCTATTTTTCGTTGATTTAGGATCTGTTAGTTAACGGGAAATTTATAAGCAGTATTTATATCTTCTACACAGGCAGTGTAAAACTATAATCTTTAACACCTGATTCGTACAGATGAGATAAATAAAAAATAATTCGGCGACAGCATTCGCTTAATTGTCGTAGCGAAAGTATAAGCAGAAAAATTACGATCCCGGTAGCTGTGATTTTATAGAGTTTTAGGCCTGTAATCAGTGTTTATGTAGGCATTATGTAGGCATTATGTAGGCTTGTTCGAATATTACAATTTTATAAGCATTATCAGATGCGACTTTTTAACGTTCCGAAACCGAACAATTCATGCGTTCTCTTAAGCAAGGTAGGCTAATAAAATTACTTATTTTCTATCCAATTTGTCAGTAAACTAAAATGCTGGCTGTTGAAATTGTTGTGCAATGAAAGTTGTATTTTAGGTAAGCAGCGGACAAGGTGGTTTGAACCTCTAAAATCTTTTCTGAGTGAGATATGTTGAGTTAGTTTACATGGTCTTCTCACAGCATTTATAATTATACTTATCAGAATGCCAGTCCTTCGGAAAATCATGTACTTTCGGACCTCCGAATGACACCTGTATTTCATTATCAACAGGGTTTGATTGTAAAATGAAATTCATGAATCTCAGATGAGATAACTCTGACTAGTGTCATTTATACCTCCACCTCTTCTGTTTTTATGTGCTTTAGTCATATAATTGGCTGACCCTGTGATAAAAATTAATTCGTCTCAAGAAATTTAGAATTAGATTTTTCAGTTGCCTTCTACGTATCGTAATATATATATATATATATATATATATATATATATATATATATATATATTATTTTATTAAACATTATTTTCCTTTGTTTGCACCACTACATATATGATTATGAACAGCCAAAACAAAATAAAATAAAATATAAAACTCACCTCAGAGTATTATATCATATACTGATTTTCTGAGCATTATGCTGCTTATTTAAAAAAGGAATGTAAAAGTTCTAATGTGGCAGAACATCTGCTGACGAAAGGGCATAAAATAAGCAGTCATGAAAATAATTTGGAAATTTTAGAAATATGTTTTGATAGTAACAAATTATGGCAGTTGGAGAAATATTATATTTATAAATTTAAAAATAAAAAGATAAATTTAATGAACAGCCAGACAGAATTTGATAATGATAAATTATTTCAAATTGTACTTAATCGAGATAAGGAATAAAACTAGGTACAAAATGATTATACTGTCATTCGGCCGAATAAACCGCGCGCGGAATGGTGCTTTAGGATAGCTATTGTTTTGAACAATTGACGTGGTCTACGACCACTATTGTGTTTGTGTTTTATGTTTTATTGTGTTTATGTTTTTTAAAGTCCTGATGATGTCTCCGAGGGAGACGAAAGATCTTAATATGATATAATACTCTGAGGTGAGTTTTATATTTTATTTTATTTTGTTTTGGCTGTTCATAATCATATATGTAGTGGTGCAAACAAAGGAAAATAATGTTTAATAAAATAATATATATATATTGTTGGTCAAGAGATGATATTATCATCTCTTGAATTAGAATGTGGATATACGTTAATGATAAAATCATCTAAGTTACTGTCTATCACAAAATATTACTTTAAATATTGTTCTTCAATTAATTTTAGGAATTTGGGCCATACGTGACTTAAGGAACATTAGATAAGTGCTGTCAGGCCACCATAATACCGAGTCAGAAAAAACAATAATTTATTCTTTGAATGAATTGGAACAACATAAGAAAACAAAAATTTATATGAAAATTAGAAGATTCATTACAATAAATTCTGTTTCTAAACAAAATCTGGTGTGAAATACTCACACGAATTTGTTTTACCAAAGTAAATAATGAAAAATAGTATAACTTATGTTTAATCATGAGTAAACAATATACCTAAAATGAAAAAACGTAAACTAATTTTAATCAAGATTGAAGGACACTAAATGAATTCAACCTTGGTAGGACTTTAAATTACGGAAAATCACTAATTGACGATTAACTAGGCTGCGTAGGTACAAATGGTTGGATAAAAGTTGTAGGTTTTTAATTTTTTCTGTAATTTTGATTATAATAAGCACGATAAATTTAGGCGGGTGGGAGTTTGCTGTGTACTTCACCACTCCAACCAGTCGAGCAATTTCTCCTCTCTAACTGCTCATATTGACTTGAAAATTATACCTCATTTTAAAGTTTACTTCACCCTTTACGCTCAAAAAATGTACTCCACCTATAATATTTAATAGGCTACACACCAAGAGATAAATTTAATATATTTGCGACGTATGCATTCAAAATAAAAACAAAACTTAAATTAAAAAAAGAAAAATTTCAAACTCTTCGATTTTTATGTTTAAAAATTAGCTTATCGTTTTGATTGTACAGGACTACTGCGTGTATGTTTTATTACCTGTAAAGTTTATATTTCGTACGAAATTAATACAAGATGTAGGCCTAAATTACATTACAATTTGTATGTAAATACAGTTTATATGTAACTAGTTACATTACAATTCTATTTATACTTTATTTGTATAAATAATATATTATCCAATTGCAGTAAATAAATAACAAAAATACAGTTAATGAGAAAGTACAGTGAATGAAATACTTTTATTTATTCTAACGCGTAAAAACCAGTGTACTTCTTGTAACACTTCTAAGAGCGTAAGGGAAGTACTATGAGTACATAAAAGGTTGTGGAAGGGATAGACGAGCGAGAACTCGACCTGCCTACTGTCGATTTCTTTTTGTAGATACCCGAGTTTAGAGCCTTGTTTCTTCAAAAGTGCTTGTTCAATTTTAACGTACTATACACCAAAATTTAGCTGATTTCAATCTGCGTTGTTACATGTTAGTTTCATATTTTTTCGTTAATTGATATTCCGATATCAAGATGAGAAGAAAAAAAGAGCCGGTATTCTTGTTGCTGCAACACATTTGATGCATTTATAGGCTTATAACTCAAACACCGCTCGACCGATTTATTTGAGATTTCACCGGAGTATAAACCTGTATGTTGTTATTGTACATACGAAATTTCAGATTTTTAGCGTATTTAAATTTTGAGTAATTAGTAAAATTCTGAATCCTTGTTAACTCCGTAACCGCTCATTAATTCGGCAATTCACATTGTATTCAGTATAGAAAAATTAATACAAATTCATTAATATTACGGAACAGCGATTGACCACTTATTTGGTAGAATTTTTTAAATATTTAAATAATGGTAGATGCTGCGGGGGTGGAAGAACCTTAACCATGTTGCCGCGTTGTAAATCGGTAGGCCTACTACCTATTTTTATTAGCATACCTGGGACCTGTCCCTCCAGGTATACGTATTACAAACATGACAATGCAAGGGTAGTACCCATTCATCATTTACTTACAATTGTCAACTAAACTACTTGTTGTATGTTGCGTCGGAAGGCGACTTTAGCAGGAAGAGAAAAGAACACAACCGATTAAAAGCCGTGGCAACATGGTTAAGCTTCTTCCATCCCCGCAGCATCTACCATTATTTACATATTTAAAAATTTGTACCAAAAAACTGGTCAATTGCTGTTCCATAATATTAATGAATTTGTATTAATTTTTTATACTGAATACAAAGGTTTTTTGAAATAGTCGAATTAATGAGCGGTTACGGAGTTAACAGGGATTCAGAATTTTACTAATAACTCAAAATTTAAATAAGCTAAAAATTTGAAATTTCGTACGTACCATAAGAACATACAGGTTTATATTCCGGCGAAATCTCAAATAAATCGGTTGAGCGGTGTTTGAGTTATAAGCCTCTAAATGCATCCAATGTGTTGCAGCAACAAAAAAACCGGCTCTTTTTTTCTTCTCATCCTGATATCGGAATATTAATAAACGCTAAAAATATGAAACTGCCTTGTAACAACGCAGATTGAAATTAGCTAAATTTTGGTGTTTACAACGTTAATATTGATCAAGCGGTTTTGAAGAAACAAGGCTCCAAACTCGGGTATCTGTAATAAAGAAATCGACAGTAAATCTTTCGTTCTTAGTATAATAACAGTTTTGCTATGAATTCGATACTAAGGCCGCAGTCTTAAAAAAAATTATATTTTTACCGATTTTGATAAGCAAAATACAGAAAATCACTAATTTACGCTAAAATAAGAGCTGTATTATATTTTTATGAATAATGTAAATTTTATATAGACCTACTATATTATTATATTTTTTATACTACATTTTAATTTATATACTCTAATATGAAGTATATATTTGTATTTACTATGTACTGTAGGATGAAAAATCTACTTAATCATAAAATGTCAAACCTTCAGTTTCGAAGAAAATGAACATTTATTTTTCCAATCACACCAAACTGGATAGCAGTAGTATACTTTCTTTCAACCACTGTAATTTTACCATATATAATCTATATTATTTTATTAGGCTACAAAAAAAAATTCTGTTTCTCATCATAATAGTCAGCCAATTATATGACTGAACTATTTAAGAACAGAAGAGGCAGAGGAGTAAAAGACAGTAGCCAGAGTTATCTCCTCTGAGAGTAATGAATTTCACTATATAGCCAGACCCTGTAGTGAATGAAGTGAAGGTGTCATTTGCAGGTTGGAAAGTGGGTGCTTTTCGGAGGGCCTGGCATGCTGATAAGCATACTCTTTCAACTCAGTGAGGAAGGCAATAGTAAACCACCTCACTCCTCGTTTTTACTTAGTAAAACCTCTAGAGGTTCAAACCAGCCTTTCAGCTGATGACCTTAATAACAAGAAGAAGTTTAAACTACGAACATATTTTTCATCATTAAATCGGAATTTATATAGGTTGCTTCTGTAGCCTAACTAAAAATAAGTCTTTATACGTCTTATATAAAAAGTTGAAAATCCATCAAAAATTAACTTTGACAGATGATATAGGCCTAATACTTGAGATTGATCAAAAAGGTATATTTGTTATAAAATCGACAAAATTGAGGTAGAAACTTGTTTATAGTTATTTCCCTTGTTGAAACACGCGTTAAAGAAGTTACCGCTTTGAAGTTTGATTTGATTTTTGTTGTTTGATGTGAGAAGGCTTAGGACAACATATGTTGTAAGTTAAGAACAAGTTATAGAAGTCAAACTTTACTCTTAATGAACTTTTAACAAAGTTTATATAAATACGAAGTGAATTTTACGACTTAAAATCTATTGTTGTAAGTGGTTAAAGAAAATTAAATCACCCACATTAATTATCCAGATATCACCTGTCATTTATCTCATAGGTATTTACAAACTTATTAAAAGTTGGAAAAGCTGACTAGTTTTCACTTTATAATAACATAAATAATAAAGAGAAAATTCCCCCAGGAGATAAATTTTATAAAATTGATAACGATTCATTGTAAATTAATGTAGAGTTGTATACATGGAATTACTTGTTACAATAATAAAATAATTTATAATAAATTTAAAAATGCCAGAAATCCCACACACAAACACAGCTAAATATCTTGCATTACATCGTGACAAACGCCTAAATTTGAAAACACATTATTCAGTAGAAACGAAAAGATTTGGACTTAAAATTAAACAGATCGCCTTCGTGGCTTATTGGTTAGCGCGCTAGCCTACTAGGTAGTGGTTCCGGTTTCAATTCTCGGCAAGGGTCTGGAAATTATTACGTGCAAAAACCCACCATTACAATTTTTTAACCCATCGTAATCGCTAATGACCAAGCTGTTGGTGCGACTTTAAATTTAAAAAAAATCAAATATTTATTTTTGCTATTTGGACCAAAATAAAAATTAACACTTCATAACAAAATTTTGATTACAAAGCCATTTTTAAATCAGTCCGAACCTACGGTATCCAGTTATGGGGTGCATAAAGTAATTCATATATCCAAATTATTCAACGTTTTCAAAGATCTTCTGAGCTCTAACAGCTGCGTCCACGACGAACAACAACATTCACAAAGATCTTTTATTTCAACAGTCAGTCAAAGAAGAAATTTCAAAATTTAGTTTAAAATAAAACGGTAACTTACGGCGTTCAATAGTATCCGCGGTATGTCTTGGAACTAATTAGCCGCGGATAAGGGGCTCAACTGTACTGGTTATTTAAAAGAAAATATGAAAATTTGAATTCATTATTTAATTTAAATAATGATAAATTATTAATTATTAATAGGAAACGTTAATTATTTCTGAAAATCAAGTAATAGAACTTTTCTGGGAAGAATGTAGTCGATAAATTCCTATTCAGAAATAGCATAATCTATAAACATAAATTACAAGAAAATTTAATCCCTGATGTAATACATTAAATTTTTGAAGCATGAAATTACGTGCATCCTTTCAGTAAATTTTACTGAACGCATCAATGAAAGACTTAACCTTGGTAATAATAATCTACGCTTTTCTTTACAAGTTATCTCACACATATGGGAGCATATTTCCTATAAATTCTTAAGTGATTCGTAAACACCTAGGAAATTTCTGAAGCTTTTAATATTGAATATTATCTAAATTGATTTTTCTAGTGAATATTATAAACTCTTTTTCTTTGTTATTAATTATTTCTTATATAATACCTCTCTATTCATTAAATATTTACACATGCTTTTAGGAATCTGTATACCTAGAATCTGTGTACCTAGAAAATTAATAGATAAATGTTTTAAGTTTTTATTTGAATCAGTCTTTTCCATTAATATTTCCATAATAAACTGCATTGTTTTAGTTTTTAGTGTTTTTTTGTGTTGATAGCCTTATATTATTTTAGTTAATTAAAAAAATACCAAAAAACTGAGTTTAATTTGTAATTTCTTGTGCAGTAAATATAAGAACGATGTTAATTTAGGCTTTTTTTTCTCAGAAAACAATATGTTTTTGTTTATTTTTATTTATTGATTACAAGTCACATCAGCACCATAGGTAATTAGTAACTAAAAAAAACTATAACAATTTTTACAAAAATGATTTATACATACATAATTACAGAATAACATATATTATAGAATGAAGCAGAAAAAAGAACAATTTGTTAAGTACATAGTTAATTAGTGTTGAACATAGTTAAATTTAGAGCTCTGTAGTTTCTGAAATTCAACAAACATTAAAACGCAAAAAATATACTGAGGTCATAAGAGTTTGTTAAAGTAATTTATTTTTTAAAAGGACAAAATTGTTTGAGAAGTTGGTTAATTTAGGCACTTATGAATATCATTAGGAATTTTCAATTTATACCCCAATGAACTAAAGACTGTAGATAAGATCTAGCCAATAAGAGCCAAGGTCGGGTGTGAGGTTGCCCCTTCGCTACGTCACACCCTGTTCCACCGAACTTCAGCTTACGTTTTGTTAGGCTGACATCCACAGCGGGACCACAACGTAACAACGCAGGATACGATTAACGAAAGTCAATTGGCTCTGTGCTGTAATCTTGGTCACTATGATCCGCCTTGATCTGCACTTTCTAGTTCGGTAAGCTCCTAGAATTTGTAATAATTGGATTCAGGATTCACTCTACCTCTTTTACTGAGCTACGACCTCCATTGCTGGATAATAGCATTCCATCGTTGGTATTTTTATCTTGCATTGTAGCTTGCAAAACTCTACTCAAGATTAACAACGTACTCTGTGACATCTATCTTGCTTTTTATCCAGGTGTTTGTTTTTTCTCATTCTTCTACAGCAGATAGGCAAACACGCCGCTCCGGTCCACACTAATCAGTAAATATACTCTGATCATCTCCTCCATACCCACACCACTTTCTCCCTCAGATCTGACACTAGTCTCTGTCAGGTTCTGTGTACACTGACATTAGTATTTAGCGCTTAAATTCTAAGCTCTTCTCGGATATTTTCTTCCCAAAGCCTGTTTTATTTGGAACGACCTTTGACAGCCCAAAAGAATTTCATTTCTGTTGCATGCAGTCTGTTTTCTCCTCTCGTACTTATAATCCAGATTTAACCCTTTCAGTGCCGAAACAATATTTCAAAGTTTGATCCTAAAGTGCCATTTAATTTGAATAAGGGTGTACAATTATTTAATTTAATAAGGGGTCTTGGTACGAGAGAAGCACTGGTAGCAATCCAGGTACTGGTTCAGAAATGCTACGATCAGGGGAAAAATGTAATCTTGTGCTTCATAGATTACGAAAAAGCATTTGACAAGGTACAACGTAGTAAACTTGTTCAAATATTGAGAGGACTAGACATAGATCAAAGGGATGTCCGATGTATAGAGGACTTATACTGGAATCAAACGGCTGCAGTGAAGATTGACAATGAAACTACAGAGGCACAGAGTATTGTTAGAGGTGTGAGACAGGGATGTGTCCTCTCCCCACTCCTGTTGGACTTGTATTCAGAAAGCATTTTCCAAGAAGCACTCGAAGGACAACAGTTGGGCATCAAAGTGAACGGCACATGGATCAACAATGTACGGTATGCTGATGACACGGTTCTTGTGGCGGATAACATGAATGACCTTCAACATCTCCTCAACACAGTTGCAGTGCATAGCAAAGGTATGGGAATAGATATCAACGTACGAAAGACAAAGTTCTTAATAATTACTCGCAAACCAGATGAGTTTCAGAATTCAAAGCTAAAGCTCAACAATGAAGACATAGAGCGTGTGAAGAAGTTCAACTATTTAGGAACTTGGTTATGTGAAGACTGGTCATCAGATGTGGAAATCAAGTGTTGAATAGAGAAGGCACGGAGTGCATTTATAAGGTTCAGAAGCATCCTCACCAACACGGAATTTGACCTCAACCTTAAAATACGATTCACAAAATGCTATGTATGGTCGGTACTTTTGTATGGCATGGAGGGTTGGACGCTGAAGGTTAATACCATGAACAGGCTGGAAGCATTTGAAATGTGGATCTACCGAAGAATCCTGAAGGTTCCATGGACAGCAAAAATAACCAATGAGGAAATTCTGGAGAGGATAGGAAGGAAACGGGAACTGATGAGCACCATAAAAAGAAGGAAGACCGCTTATCTGGGACATGTGATGCGCAATGAGAGGTACCATCTGCTGCAACTGGTTATTGAGGGGAAGATAGAGGGACGGAGAGGAGTAGGCAGACGGAGGATGTCGTGGCTGCAGAATATCAAGCAATGGACAGGGATGGAGGCCGCAGGAGACATAATACACACGTGTGGTGACAGGGAAAAATGTTCAGCGGTGATCGCAAACATCCATTAATGGATAGCAGACAAAGAAGAAGAAGAAGGGTGTACAAAAAGTGCAAGCCCTATTTCGAAAACTTGCAGGCGTAAGCCTACCATTGCCAACAAAAATTTCAAAGTTGCAGAAAAATAAAATTTCCTGTTAAAAATTAATTTTTATTGTGTTCATAAAAAAACAAATCGTTCTAACACTAAAAATTTTCAACATAATTTTCTTTCGTTTATTTAAAAAAAGCACCGACAGCTTGGTAATTAGTGACTACTGTGAGTTTTGGTACCTTCACGGTGGTTTTAACGTGTTAAAATTTCAAGACCCTAGCCGGGAATCGAACCCAGGACCTCTCGCTTTGTAGGCTAGCGCGCTAGTCACTACGCCGCGATCTCAAATACATTATTCCATTAATTTTTGTTTGAAAGTTTTTTTTGTAAATGTTGGGTTATCCGGACGTCCGGTAAACCGGATGTTGTCACTACGTAAAATATATTGACGTCCTGTTTTCCGGACGTTATTACTGAAAGGGTTAACTTTCAGTTCTTTTTTTGGAATGGGAACAACCTTATAAAATTTTAACTTCGGATCATGTTTAACCTCTCATTTCCGATATTTGTTTTATAGGTTAGGGTGTAACCCAAATTACTGAAAACAGGCGTCTGACAGTTGCTCCAACACAGAATATCTAGCCACTACTTTAGATCTGACTGGTCATCTCAGTTGGTGGTGCTAATGTATGTTACTAGTCGCACTTATTACTACACTGTGAAAATTAATTGGGACATGCTATTTTTCTTCTTCAGTAAACTGTAAACTGTAACACCCTATGAAACAAATTGTCTAGGGGTTTTTTCGCAACAAATAACCCTCGGCAGTTAAGTTTTTGTTCAAGGTATGATGAATTTAAACAAGTACATTACGACGTACAAGTATATTACAACTTAACATTGTTACATTCAAGCAAACGTTTGGAGGGGAATTTCAACATGACTTAGTTCCTTGTACATAATTCGAAATTGGTCGAAACTTTTATGCTGGAAAATGTAATTAATGTGCTTAATTGGCCTGGAAATTAAACAGACTTAAATCCATTGAGAGCTTGTGGAATATTTTGCAGAGACGTGTAAATAAGACGGATTGTACAATAAAATGATAACTAATGCTATAAAAGTGTCGTTCCACGACGATAAAGTCAAGAAAATGTCCACTGATCTAGTAGAGTCAACTCCAAAACGTCTTCAAGAAATAATTTCTGCTAAAGGAGTACGTACTTCGTACTACCACACGTATTTATCTGTGTTCATCAAGACATAGAATGAATAAACACATAGTTTTTTGAAAAAAAAAACATTTTTTTGTCCCAATTAATTGGCACAGTATATTAGCTAGTAACATTTGGGATGTCGCATTTGCGAGAACGTTTACCGCGCTACTCTGGTGGAATGTCTGCTTTATAAACATTCTTAGTTTATCCGTAGTTAGTAACTTTAAGTTAGTAACCCTAACCATAATCGGATTGTTCCAAAATTAAGAAATTAAAATGCAACGTACGGAACCGCAAATGCTACGGAATGCTTTCTGGTATGCGTACGGAAATGGAACGAAAGAAATGCTTAAAAAAACTGAAGGTAATTGAAATATAACAACTTTGAACTTAATATTCTATGGTCCAAAGGGTAGTTTAGCAGTAATTTGTAAATATCTGTAAAAACCGTATTAAAATCGGTACATTCTATATCATTACGAGTCATTCAACATTATGAAAGTTGGTGAGGTTTGTTAAAGATGACTTAAAATTAATTTCAAAACAAAAATTCTTAAATAAAATAATTTTTATGTTAAAAGTTTAATTTAAAACGGAAACTAATTAAATACTTACAGAAATGAATTTAGATTACGACACTTAATTCTTTTAAAAGAAGAACACAAATTCAATTTAATAAGAGAAAGCCAAAATGATTCGCGCTAAATTTCATTAGATTATGAGAGAACTGAATTTACAATTGATAATGTAGTTTGAATAAAACTTGGTACAGTACCCGAAGGCAAAATTTCTGTTGCGCTTGAAAGTATCCAGGGAATGCGCAGTTGTTGTTAGCGAACTACGTGCCCTATGCAATGTAAAAGGGACGAGAGAGCAATTGGTGGAGTTCAGAACACCGTGAGACGTTCAACTGATAGGAGCAGTATGTTGTTATCGAGTTCATTTTTGAGTCCACGTGGTTATGAGTTTGCGTGTGATAGTATTTCTTATAAACGTTTTCAGTGCTTTGTGATATTTATTAATATAAATGGTAATTAATTGCTAAAGTGATCATATTATGGGAATTACATTTAAGATTTTTATCAGATAATTTTAAAATATATGAATTTTTAAGCACTTAATTTTTAATTTTGCATGATCATTTGCACTACTGTTATTATTATTATTCTTTAAAAAAATATGAAACTCAACAGAAAAGTAGTTTTTTAATAACTTTATTTGCAATCAATTTTTAAAAATAAACTGTAAACAAATCTTTGAATTTACAAATCACAAGTTGAGGTCTCATTACTCTTGAGTACCTCTCATTATATCAATTTTATTAATTTGTTAAAAGAGAAAATTACTATGTGCAAAGATATTTACATTTTACAATGTGGAATACTTTTCATTATAATTTTATGTACACGTATAAACTAAGTCCAAAATATGGTAACGATTCAGGCGTCTAACTTCTTTTGCATTGTTTAAAAGATTTAAGGCTAATTCGTTTTAAAAAGACTGCAACAGAATAGTATGTCTTTAAAATTTTATTAAATTTGTAGGCTAAATTTATTTAAATTATTATTTAGGCTAATAATTTAAATTTTTGAGATAATTGTAGGTAGATTGTAATTAAAAAGCTAATGTATTATGGAGGGAAACAACAATCTACTTTTAAGATTGTTGATGGTTTTAAACTCTTATTTTTCATCGGAAATAGTCTTTTTATTAAAAAAAAACAACGCTCAATTCGATAGCTTTTTTACTTTCGTTTTTTGTTTCAAATAAATTTAAATTTAGCTTGTCATTTTACTAAATCGGTCTCCCTATTAGCGTTACTTAACACTTCATTACGACTTACTATGAATGATTGACTAAACCGGAGACCGATTGTTAATTTTCAAAAAATCTTAAAATTTTTCATTCTTTTACCGATTTACAAATACAATTTACAATATTACTTTCCTTAATTACTGTAGTATTCTACAACTACATTTCAATTAATTTTTTGTTAAAAACTTAGTTCATACATTCCTACAATCAATATTTTACGCGGTAATTAAAGTAACCTGTTACCGGTGTTTTTGGCTGCGGTGGTTTTGAGTATTTTCTATAGACTAATCAGTCTAAGTTTACAAAAGATCACAAAATTCGTTTTTAAAACACCACAGTGGTTCTAAATGTATTTGGTTGAGCGTTGTACTTAACAAATCTAAAAATTTCATGACAGGTGAAAATAAATAAATGAATATAAATGAAAAATTCTATTTAACAAATATATTTACAATTAATTTAGTATCAGTCGGGTGACTGTAAACAATTTTAAAAAAAATTTAAAAAATTGACCAGGTTTAGTTACTTAGTACTGACAAATCAGTTACGATTACATGTAGTTACTACCCTAGCTTTATTTTTACTTTCTCTTGCCTATATGAATATACTCGTATATCAAGGAAAGTATTTACCTCATGTAGATTTTTCGAAATCGAGTTTTCACCGGATATATACGTTTTCAGACTTCCTGAACCCAAGAACATGTTTTTAACGATTACTCTCTCTCTCTCTCTCTCTCTCTCTCTCTCTGTGTGTGTGTGAACAGAATATCTCAAGAACGGAACATCGTACCAACTTGAAACTTGAAACTTAAATTAGATACTACCACCAAAACCGACACGAACATTTTCATTAAAATCGGTCAATCGGAAGAAGTAGTTTAATCGTGTCATTTTTCACTTTTTTACGACTTTCTCAAAAACGACTCTTACGATTTTTTTAAAAATCGCATCATTTACTAATTTTTTTATGCTCTAAAAGATAGGGTAGGCATCATGTCTGCTGAAATTCTTGGGGAGGCTGAGCTCTAGTAGAAAATAATGGTTTTTTTTAAGATTGCGGCCTTATTATGCATTTTAGGGCAAAGGTGTATATATATATATATATATATATATATATATATATATATATATATATATAAAGTTGAACATAATTCAAAAATGTACAACTTTTAATTCAAAGATTTCTTTGTGAAACGCTTAGTTTAGCGGTGATTTGTAATTATGTGTTTTTTTTCCATGAAAATCTGTAAAAAATGGATTTTCTAAGATTTCGGTCTTAAGATGAATTTTACGACAAACGTGTATGCAATAAAATTGATAGAAAATTAAAAGATCTACAACTTTTGTTTAAAAAGTTTTCACTACAGAGCCTAGTTTAGCGTGAAAGAATGATTTTCCATATTATTAAGCCAAACTAAGGTTGGTTTTTATTTTGCATCATTCACTCATGATTAAAACAAGATTATGTTTTTTTTGAGGTTAGTTTTTTTTGTTTGTTTTAACGTATTATTACTGATGTTAGGTTATATTGTTCAATATCGGCATGGGCAAGAGAAAGTTGTGTGAGTGTTTTGCAAGAGAAAGTTGTGTGAGTGTTTTACACTAGATTTTTTTAGATTAATTTAATCTACTATGTAATCTCTACTTTTACTTTAATTTGATTTTGTTTTTAATCTGAATGGATGTTTTGTAAAATTGTTGACTAATCTGTTACATAATAAAATATCTGCTCTGTTTAAACATCTCACGTTCTCTCTATTATACTATGTATTAGTAGCCAATGAATTTAAATGGAGTTTTAAACGATTTAAGTTTATGACAGACTTTTCCACTATAGATACAGAAACTTACTGATCTATTTTATCATTTCATAGAAACCAGGTATAACTGAAGATATATCTGTATAATTAATTTTGATACGTGTGGATAATTTTGGTGTTATTTGACTAAAAGAGCCTGACAGTTGATGTCGTAGATCCAAACAAAATTCAATAAATTTATTATGATAAAAAATCCTTTACATGAGACAACACGAATCATGACAGGTGTCAATTTTTAAAAAGGCTTATTTTGGGCTTATGGCAAAAACCATTATCTACTTTTTAAGAGGAATTGAATGACACTATTTTTGTTTTCAAATTTCGACTTTGATTTCTTTTACTTCTGGTTTTAGGCCACTTCCGTCTGAAACCGGTACTTGAAACCCAATAATTTCTGCATCTACTCTTTAAGAGGAATCGAATGACTATTTTTGTTTCCAAATTCCGACTTCGATTTCTTTTACTTCCGGTTTTAGTTCACTTCGGTTTGAAACCGGAACTTTAAACCCAATGATTTCTGCATATACTCTTTAAGAGGATTCGAATGACGCTATTTTTGTTTCTGAATTCCGACTTTGTTTCTTGACTTCCGGTTTTGGGTCACTTCGGTTAAAACTGAAACTTCAAAACCAGTCCAGGCTCACAAAATGTTTGTGTAGATTACGAATCCAAAACTGGTTTTTTCTCTCTGTTATAATTTCTGACTTTTGATTTCTTGACTTTCTGGTTTTGGGCCACTTTCGGTGAAAATCGGAACTTCAAACCAAATTTAGGCTCACTACTTTTTTGTGTAGATTACGAATCCAAAAACCGGTTTTGCTACCTGTTATAATATAGTTTCTGACATCTGGGTGGGACGGGCGCACGGACAAAACAAAAGATACATGAAAATTTTAAAAATTGCCACCAAAAAGCAAAATTGTAATCAAAAATTATACACAGTAGAATTTATTTTTGGAGTATTACAAAGCTTATTTTTCCTAACTTTGGAACACAATAACACATGAAATTAGTAATGCTTTTATTTATTGTAATTAGTCTCAGACTAACAAATTTTTTTTCAATTTTAAACTATCAAAGGTTAACACAAGTATCGAAGGTTAACTATTTTTAACGGTTAACACAAAAAACCCTATGGCTACTCTAATATTCTAACGATTACAATCCTTATCTAAAATATAACCATAAACCTGCTAAATATTTTCTAAAGTGAAATTTAACTACATTAGCACTATATCTACTCTAACTACTTCTAATGTAACATAAAATACTTCAAAAACTGGTAAAAATTCAACAAAATACACTTTAAAACAACCAAACGGCTACTCTTATTTATCTTGTAAATTTTATTATTTTATGGTTTATTTAAAGGCACATCACATAGTAGTCATTAGAAACTATTTTTCGTTAAGAGAAGATGGGTTTAAGAAGTAACAATTTTCCAAACGCTAGCCGGGATTTGAACCTGGTACCTTTCTCTTCGCAGTGTAGCACACTAACCACTTGGCCAAGTAGGCAGTCAAAAATATTATTGATTATGGCCACTTTTTTTTGTAAAAAAAACATAGTTTTTTGAATTAAAAATAGTTTACCCGAAAGTAATTTTATTTTAAAATTTAATAAATCCTCTGTAGCAGGTAACCATTTAAAAAAAAGTTGTAGGATCTGTTGGAACAACTATTACATATTTTTGGTTTTTTTTCTAGTAAGTTTTAGTATATATATAAAAAAAATGAAATATTTCAAGTAATATACTTCTTAGATTATTTTTATACCGTCGTGAGGTAAACTGAAAATTCCCAATGAAATTCTGTTGTATGATTTTTGATGTTGACGATTTACATAATGTAATACTATCGGTAAGGCAGGCATAATGAAAATTTTTATGTTTCAGTATTAACAGAAGTCCTAAGTATCATATTATAATATAATATTGCGTCAATAGAATAAGCTGTTTTTATTACACACTTTTTTTATATACATGTATTAAAATTTGATGTACGATGTAATTATAATAACGTTTTATCTTATACAGAAATGTAGGGTGCAGTAAGCAGTATTAATTTATAATTACATTCTAAGAAATTAGAAGAAATTTAAAACATATAATCGGTTTTTGGTAATACTTATAAACAATTACTTATGACATTTCGAAGCTCTAACGTGAAAAACATAACTTAATATTTTAATCATGAGTGAATGACGGAAAATGAAAATCAACCTCTGTAGAACTTAAAAATACGGAAAATCAGTAATTGACGTTAAACTAGGCTCTGTAGAAAAAAGTGATAGAAATAAAAATTGTAGGTTTTTAATTTCATATAACTTTGATTATATGAAACACTTTGATTATTTTGATAATACTGTTATCGCAAAATGCCTACTAAGGCCGCAAAAATACCATATTTTTACCAAATTTAATGAGCGAAATACATAAAATCATCAATAATTGACGCTAAAGTAAGCGTTGTAGAAAATACTTTTTAAAATAAAGTTGTATGTTTCTTAATTTTCTACAGCTTTAATTATAGGTCTATTATAAGGGCTTTGCCCTAAAACGCATATTACTCCCGCAATCTTAATTTTTACCACAATAGAAGAATTTTTGCAGTTATGACCTTATTTTGTACAGAATAAAAATGTAGTAAATAAGGCGATTTAAAAAAAAATGGAGGAGCCGTTATTGAGAAAATTCCAAAAATGAAATAATTGCACGAATACACTACTCCTGTTCAACCGATTTTGTTGAAAATATTTATGTCAGGTCTCCTTGTGTTACTTAACTTAAATTCTACGTATCAACTTAGTACGCTATTCCGTTCTTGAGATATTTTGTCCACACACACACACACACACGCGCGCGCACGCACGCTCGCACGCACGCACACACCAATCGAATCGGTCCCTGCAAAAAGGTTCAAGTCATTAACGGTAACTGACTCTTCACTCCTTGCAAAAATGTTTTAAGTCTGTGACATAGAACATTTTTGCATGGATTGAAAATGTTAAGAGATCAAAGTAATCCCAAAGGATTAAATAAGAAATTTTATGTATTCATTATTATAGAATCCATTTTCAGACTTAACTCAAAACCTTAAAAAAATGACTTAGCACCTTTTGGTAGGGACCGATTCAATCGTTAAAACACTTTTTTGGGTTCAGAGGGCCTAAAAATTTGTAATACCGTTGAAAACTCGATTTCAAATAGTCGACATGAAAACAATTCGTTCCTCCCTTACATATTTCATATAGGGCAAAATAAAGTTAAATGAAAATTTTTATTTGGCTGAACAAGTGCAAAAATGAAGTTTTCTTTTAAACTATTTTAAAATTCCACTTCTAATAATAACTTTGAGTAAACCTTTTATAAAATGTAAGCAACAAAATATGTAACGTTAAAGCAACAATGAAAATCTTGATAATGCAAGAACCATTAAGAAAAAATAAGTTAAACAGAAGTTTTTAAAAGTAACTAAACAGATATATCATTTTTATGTAATTTATAAAACTCCCTTAATTTGCTGGTATTGTAGAGTTTCTTTTAAAAAGTCTTCCAAGTTGAGTAGCTAACTTTTCAAAAATCAATCGGTGAAAGAAATCTTTTACGTAAACTTTTATAACTTATGTTGTAAGAACAAGATACAAGCAACCAATTTGATCTCTTTCGTCTACACTGAAATACCATTAATAATTTTCTTTTTCCTTTTCCTTTGCCCATGTTATCTTGGAATTCGATATCTTTATTTTCCACTTAAATTAATAGCTTGTTGATTTTACATTATTTTACAAAATGAATTTTATTTTGCTTTGAAAACTGTGAAACGGTAGTGTTAGTTTTAAAGAAATTTATTTAGTGATTATTATTACTATTTTATAAAGGCTGTTCTACAGCACTATGCCATTTACTGCAATTCGAAACGCCATTAATTTCCGTTGAACACATCTTCATTCCTTAGACATTCCTTAGAAAATTTATCCAATTTTTAAATATTCAGTCAATTTTATAATGGCATTCGGGCCAGCCCAGTCAGTCAGCTGGTAGAGAGTCGCTATTATTTGTTAAGTAACACCGGTTGGGCAAGCGACTTTGTAAGGTGACCAGCTAACAGCCATCCATGAACAAACTCTACTGGGGGGTCCCTGTTCAAACTCATGTCTAATCCACGTCAAAAAAAAAAAATACAGCAAAAAGCAGCGATCAAATTGGGTAGTTGTCAACAAAGTACAGTTCCCGATAACAAATAAAAGCTAAAAAAAAAATTATAATGGCCATCGGGCCAGCCCAATCAGTGGTAGAAAGGCGCTATTATTTGTTAAGTAACACCGGTTGGGTAAGGGACTTTGTATGGTGACCAGTTGACAGCCATTCGTGAACAAACTGTACTGGAGGCCTCAAGCCTAATCCACGTCAAATAATACAGCAAATAAAACAGCAATTAAATTAGATGGTTGTCAACAATATACAGTTTCCGATGAAAAATAAAATAAAAAAATAATAAAAAATTCCCTTTCATGAGACGACGTGTCTCATGTCTGGTGGGAATTTTTACCTTTTGACCTATGGCAAAAACCAGTGACTGCGGTATTTACTCTTTAAAGGGAAATCGAATGACACTATTTTTGTTCCCAAATTTGATTTTTTAACTTCCGGTTTGGGCCACTTCCGGTCTGAACCCGAACCACTTCAAACCCAATTCAGGCCCACTAACTTTTTAAGTAGATTACGAATCCAAAACCTGATTGTTGCTATTTATTGTAGTTTCTGACATAGGGATGTGACAGACGGACGGAAAATTATAGATAGCAATTTTATACAATTCATGTAGCTTACTGTAAAAATTATAATGTAATCTTTTAACTATTGCAAACCTATTGTAAATATTTTCAATTCTTTCTCACGTTCCTTTTTTGTTATTTAATGGGCTAAAAACCAAAAATATTGATGCAACCATAATGAAACTAATTGTAAAAAATTCTATATATGAAGTTTTTTTTTCAAATCTCTTTAATCTAAATAATACTTCATCTTGATTTCAATCTGAAATAATGTCGATTTAAAATAAATGAAATTAGTATTCAATACGGAATACATTTTTGAAGTTATTTTAATTCATGCTATTTTATAAATTATACATGCAAACTGCCAATAACGGGCAGGTGGAGTGTTAAATTAATTACACTCGCTCTGCTGGTTTCAGGGCTACAAAAAAGTTCTGTTTCTTAGCATATGACTGAACTATTGAAGAACAGAAGAGGTAGAGGTGTAACATACACTACTCAGAGTTATCTCCTCTGAGAGTATTGAATTTCACTATACAGCCAGACCCTGTGGTGAATGAAGTGAAGGTGTCATTTGCAGGGTGGAAAGTAGATGTTCTCAGTGGGCCGGGCATGCTGATAAGCATAATTCTCCACTCAGTGAGGAAGGCAATGATAAACCACCCCACTACTCGTTTTTACTTAGTTAACCTCAAGAGGTTCAAACTAGCCTTTCGGCTGTTGACCTAAACAATAACACATGCAAACATAATTTTACGGAAAGCCGGGAGTTGATGGGCTCAGGGAGAAAGTATTAAAGCCAAAAACAATAATACAAACAAAAATTTTGTTTAATTTTGTGTTTAGTTTTATGTTAGTTAACGTTAGTTAACGTTAGTTTTATTTAGTTATTGTTAGTTAACCCTTTATTTATTCCTAATGTGTGTACATTTCAAACTGTTCAATTAAGAACAATAAGCAACCCTATGACCCAATGAAATGAAGATGATAAGTATGACGTGTAAAAGAGGTGTCCGTAGTCTTGTACAGGCTCAGGCCGACCATTCCTGAGAGATTATGGTTAATTGAACCCCAACCTTTAAAGTACTCCGGTAACCACTGCCTAGTGTTCAAATCCGTATAAAACCTTTACAAGGATTATACAATAAACGTAAGATAAAATAGTTTTAGCCTATTATCTAAATTAAAAAAAATCATAATATTATTGTTGAAAAATACTTTTATATTAAAATCTGGAACCGAAATGAAAATAAAATTATGTAATTTACAGAATGCTAGGAATCGAATAAAAATTTAAAAGAGAAAATCTGATAAAAAAACCCTTAACGATTCGTTTGTTATACAAGCAGAACGAGAAACTCAGAAAGACAAATATTGCTGACCTACTTATATACATTCACGTTAACTTGCATACTCAGGAAGTTGAATTTTTTACTTTATGTTGAAAGTTAATAGTACCAAAAATACAGACTTCAAAGTAGACCTACAAACCTACCAGAAATTCAGCAACCGTACATGTTTTCATATTTTAAATAAAATATAAAATAAAAATAATAAAACAACAGCAGTAACCATCAAATTTCTTTTAGTCACAAATTTTCTTTTCGTTTTATTTCTCAACCGTGCAGGAAAACGAACTTGAAGTTTGAAATTTTGTTAAAATTATAGGTTTTTCATAAAATCACACATTGTCGCATCAGATAAAATATATATTACGCACAAAATATTATAGTATTTGTTATGTTCTTTTGTACCTGTTATTGAATATTTGTATTTTAAACACAAAATATTGTTCAATGTATTATTTTAAATGGAGATTCTGTTTGCACTTAATACAGAGTTTTAAACAACTCTTACTTGGTTGGAAAGAGGACACTTTCAAGATTCCTAGAACAATCCGAAAATGAAAATTAGTAAAAGACGTAACGAGATATTGTGAAGTAAAAAACAAAAATAAATAAATGAAGTTGTAATGTTGCTACTTTTCTGGCGGTGACGTTGCGAAGTTCAAATCGACCCGCAGTTTGTTTTGAAATGTCGTTGTAGTAGTACTTGCTTGTTGTTATGGAACATAAATATAATCTAATACTTCAGTTATATTAGAATGTTTTGATAGACTATTATAATTGTTAATCTAATTGTGAAATAATTAGTTAATAATAAATTAAGTACTAAATTAAGTAACACCAACAAAAATTATGATGCGAATTGTATTTTGCACGAGCCAGCTCGTAGACTTTAAAGCTGTAATTATGGAAGAACCGATTTTGGTGTGTAATATTTTAAAAATATGTAGTTAAGGTTATCAGCAGAAAGGCTGGTTTCAACCAGTAGAGGTTTTACTAAGTAAAACGAGGAGTGAGGTGATTCACCATAGCCTTCCACACTGAGTGGAAAAGTACGCTTATCAGCATGCCGGGCCCTCTGAAAAGCCCATATCCACTCTGTAAATAACACCCTTACTTCATTCACCACAGGCTCTGGCTGTATAATGAAATTCATTACTTTTAAAGGAGATAACTCTGATTAGTGTCTTTTACACCTCACCTCTTTTGTTCTGAAATGATTCAGTCATTTAATTGTCTGACCATGTGATAAGAAACAGATCTATTTATTTTAGCCCTGCAACGAACAGATTGTGTGTAAATAATTTGACAATGCACCTGTCTGTTATGGGCAGATTTAAAAATATAGTAACAAATTATTTATTGTGTTCTTAACTAAGTTTCGGAGAAAATAAAATAAAATACGAAAGTTGTAGCTCTTTTAACTTTTTAAGATTTATGTTACTTCGATGTTTCCCTAAAACCCATCGTGAGGTTGTAAATTTCAAAAAATACATTTTTTGAAGGAAAGTAAGCCCCTTGAAATTTTTTATTTTCTATTATAACGGTTTTAGTTTTTAAAAAACCTATTTTTTGAATAGGGTAAAGAACACCGTTGATTTTTCTCAGAGATAAATCATGTATACTCGCTGAATGAGCCAGTCATACGTAGTAAATAAGGAAGTTTAATTAAAATCATTTGACCCGTTTTTGAGAAAACTGAATTTTTAAAATTTTTTGTACTGGAGTAAAATGCCCTTAATTTTTTGGGCTACATAACTAATTCCAAAATCTCTATGGTATTAGTTGTAAGTAGTCCATATACACGCAAGTAATTTTTATATAAATCAAAATTTGGCTGTAAATGGTATGAAGATAATTTGAAACCTCGTTATAAAGATTTTACTAGATCACAATAATATTTTCTTTATAATGTAAATAGATCTGCAAGAAAGTAAAAATTGGGACAAATATTATAAATTTTATTCCAGGTATTTATTATAAGTGATTAAAATTAAGTGGGTGTAAAACAGTGAAATTTGCATTTACCTTAAATTTAAATTTGAAATATTCTGAGATAAATTATATGTTAGCGTGCTCTAATTTCATTAAAACAATTGAATATATTAACCTTAAAAAATAATTAATTTATTATCTTAATTATAATTTCATAAAATTGTAATTTAAAAATTATACATGCAGTTGAATGTAGGTTAGAATGGACTAAATACAATAATTTTAACTCTATCATGCTTATTGTGGGGATAACCATGTAGAGTCAGCATGCAATTCACGTTTCAATTAGGTAATAAAAGAGGAAACATTTGAAAGGCTTCTACCATCACTTAAGTTTCTGTTAATTAAGGAAGGATGGTAAAAAAAGATGTAACATGTAGCGCACGTGCTTCGAGAATGTTTACAAAATACGTACAGTAATACCCTGAAGTTGCGTCATAATTGGTTCCACCATTGTCGATATAACTTGAAAATAACGTCGGGGACTACTTAAGACAATGAACTAGGCCTATAGTAAATTTATAAAATAATTTATATAAATTACATTTTTACCTATGTATAAAAATGTAGAAACTGTTATCATAATGTAGGTTAGAATAAAAAAATAAGTCTTTATTTACGAAAGTATAATACCAATTAAACTAAGTAATAAAAACACAAAAAGATATTTTTTTATTAATTTTTTCTCGTATAGGGCCAATTTTAGATCACGGGAGGTTACTTTAGACGTTTCTGGAAGCTCTTTTTGCATTCCAAAGCTCTCAAAGAGCTAAAGCTCCCAAAAAGTTCAAGTTATTTTTTTATTGTCCAATACATTAATTAAGTACCCGTACCAGGCAGGTGGATTTTGGGGGGGGGGTGAAGTCTACCTTTATTTTACACCAAAAAATTCCAAATTAATATCCCCATTCTTTTCTTAAAAAGGTGGTGTAATTTGTTTTATCATCGGTAGTTGCTAACAAACATTATAAAAATAAATATAAATGGGTGTCATAGCGGTGAGAAAAACTTAGTAATTTTGTTTTATTGTTTTCCGTAAATTATGTTTTTTGCGTATAGTTTAAATGCCAGAATGATCATAACTTTTATCTAAAGAAGTTGGAGCTGTAATTTATTTTTAAATTGTTCAAATTTTCACATTCTGTGATCTGATAGAGCCTTTTCAACTGTAGTCTTTATGTAGAATTTTTAAATTAGCTCAATTACATAGAAATGAAGTAAATTTTTGCTTACTAATTAAATAAATTATTTTGTTCCTTACAAACGCTATCTTTAAAAAAGCTTCTTACAGACCGCAGAGCATAATTTTCTCTTTAATTTAAAATAAATTTTATTAAATAATTAATAAGATATGTTCGTTCTAAAATTGCGCTAAAATCCACCATTTTGGTTATTTTAGAAGTGCGGGTAAATATTTTTTATACTTAGAATATTTTTTAAAATGCTATAACACATTCTACTTTATTGTGCTAAAAAGTTTATTGCTCTGATTACCAGTAAAAAATAAAAAATTAGGGTAGGCTCCCCCTAAAGTTATTTGTACTCGATTTGCTAGTTCCAGAGCTACAAAAAAATAGTTCGGTTTTTTTACTACATGGTCAGGCAATTATATGACTAAAGAATTTAAGAACAGAAGAAGTAGAGACGTAAAAGATACTAGTGACAGTAATATCTCTGAGAGTAATGAATTTTATGTACAGCCAGACCGTGGTGAATGAAGTGAAGGTGTCGTTTGCAGGGTGGAAAGTAGATGCTTTACAGAGAGCCTGGCATGCTGATTAGCATACTTTTCAACTCAGTGAGGAAGGCAATTGTTAACCACCTCACTCCTCGTTTTACTTAGTAAAGCCTCTAGAGGTTCAAACCAGCCTTTCGGCTGATGACCTAAACAACAACAACAACAACAACAACGACGACGACAACAACAACAACAACAACAACACATTAAACATTTATTCTTCGGCCTTTTTAATGAATACAAATGATAGACCATATTTCTAAACATTAACCCACCGGGTTAGTCTAGAGGTAAAGTCGTCACCGCGAGTCAGCTGTTTAACAGCTGATTTTCGGAGACGAAGGTTCCTGGTTCAAATCCTAGTAAAAGTAGTTATTTTTATACAGATTTGAATACTAGACAGTGGTTACCGGTTGTACTTTGATGGTTGGGGTTCAATTAACCATACTCTCTCAGGAATGGTCGGCCTGGGTCTGTACAAGACTACATCTCATTTACACATCATACATATATCATTTTCATCCCATTGGGTCATGGAGTTGCTTATTGTTCTGAGTTGAACAGATTACAACGTACATCAATTAGAAATAAACAAAAATTTAAAAAAAACAACATAAATATAATTTTTTCTTTTAGAGTCTGTTACATGTTTAAAAGTTCATTGTATGACGCATAAAATTAGACTCTATTCCTATAATAGAATATAAAAAATTACATTTTTTTAATGTATTACATTGTATTATTTTAATTTTATTTATGTTTTTTTTTCAAAATGGACACATTTAGGCCCACCTCTGGGTATCGAGTTGTCCCAACCTTTTTTTTACCGGATTTTTTATTTAAAAAAATCTTATTTTTACTCTTTCTTCTAACTTTTGTAATTCTTATGAGTATCAAGTTGATTTTAAGTAACGCATTCTCAAGATTTTCTAATCACTTCTCACTATTGCTTTGACATAGTACTTCCACCTATTACTAGTGTATATTTGCAGGTATTCTTGTGTATAAGATGACTAATAATCCTAATAAATTAGTTGGGAGGGTGTAGTCATATTTCCCTTTGCCAATTTAGCTTTTCTAGGAGAAGTAAAAACCATTATAACGCGAATGAAATAACTATTTCTAAACTAATCACTATAGACTTACAAACTTTTACGCAGTGAAAATCGGGGTCTGCTGTCATTCAAAAATTTAAATAAATTGATACCTAAGAGCGCAGTTCAACGTAAAAATATATATTGCAAAAACTAAAAATAGTTTAAAAATTCTATATGTTTTTCATGTAATACTTTTTTATCAAGCTTAGTTCACCCACTAAATGTAATTTTACTTGAAAATCTGCATCAAAATTGGTTTGTTCAGAAATAATAGTCGTATTTTGAAATAATAATGTAATGTGCGGCGAAATGCAATTAACAAAAATATGGGAATAAACAAATTTTACAATAACATATTATGTTCAGAGTTTAGTTTAGTGGTTGTTACACCCCGATCATCCATTGACATTCATTTGTGCAAGTACACTTGGGTTTCGAATAGAGTACCGTTAATTTCTTGGTTACTTTGAAGTAACTTAATTTTATCTCTTTTTGTTTTTTAGTTTATTTAAAGTCGCATCAACAGCTTGGTCATTAGTGACTACAGTGGGTTATGGAACGTTAGGTTGTGACTTGGTATAATTTCCAGACCCTAGCCGGAAATCGAACCCGGAACCCCCGCGTGGTAGGCCAGCGCACTACCACTACGCTACGGAGGCGGCCTGGATTATCTATTAAATACAACTATTTCAGTTAATAACCAAACTCACAGATGAGAATTCACCGTAGCTTCACGTGGCGTGTACAGTCATCAGATTCAAAGTAGCAAAACGAACGAAGGAGTCTGAGCCCTATGTACCTTCAAAAAATTGCAACCACTTATCAAATTTCCTCGAAATTTTCTAAACTGTTCAGATTTCAGCTCAAAGAACAGAGAAACAACCATATAAAAACTAACTTTCGAACTTTAGGCTGCTCAAAAATTTTGGATATCTTACGAAAATAATATTTATAGCATACTTTATTTATATAAATTTATAAATACTTCTGTAAATTTATTACTAAATAATTCACGAACATTGTCTTCCTAAAAATATTTAAACTCACCTCATATATTTAAATTAATAGTTCCTTCAATAAAGTTAAACGTTGTTTGCATAATTTCTTAGAATTACCTGTATTGAACATTCTTAGAATATTTTATTAGATACTAATTTATTAAACTGCGATGAACAATTAAAATTTAATTTAATGGTGTATGAAATATTAATTATTGTTTTAAAGAAGGATGTTTCTGAAACATGGTAGTTTGAATAATTATATTCTGTAATTAATTAACGTCCCAATTTAGCTTTGTCTTATTATAGACACATTTTCTTTATGCGACAATTTGTACTTTTCTGTATTAAAAATATCATTATAATAATTGTCATCATCAATATTAATTCAAAATTTTAATTTTAAAGTTTTATTAAGGTTCCACTTCCACCAGGATGAGTATAATTGTTTGATGTTTGTATTTATTTTTGAGAAATAAAAACGTACTGATGTTATAACTTGCTCATAAAACAGGTAGGTGGTGTGTTAAATTATTTTCAATCGATCTGCTAGTTCCAGGGCTACAAAATGTAGTTATGTTTCTTTTCATATGGTCAGCCAATTTTAGGACTAAAGCATTTAAGAACAGGAGAAGTAGTGGTGTAAAAGACACTGGTCAGAGTTATCTTCTCTGAGAGTAATTAATTTCATTATACATCCAGACCCTGTGGTGAATGAAGTGAAGGTGTCATTTGCAGGGTGGAAAGTAGATGCTCTCAGAGGGCCGGGCATGCTGATAAGCATAATTCTCCACTCAGTGAGGAAGGCAATAATAAACCACTTCACTCCTCGTATTACTTAGTAATGCCTCTATAGGTTCAAACCAAACTTTCGGTTGATGACCTAAACAACAATGTTATAACTTATAAAAACGTTTAAAAAATTGTTTTTATTTGATCCCAACATTTTTGGGTTTTCAGCTAACCACCGAAATTAAGGAGGAAATTTTATTATGCAAATATATCCGTTTGTTGCGTGAAAAACTTTGTCAAAAATATTAGGTTAGTAAAGATTTCTCACGACTGGTTTATTTTTATATAGTAGGCCTATAATAAATTCAGCGTTTAAAATTTGGAGCTTGGCTAAGATATCCAAAATATTGGCATTTAAGAAATCTGTAACCGGTACCTGTGAGTAGATAACTTAAAATGGAAACGACTTGCGACAGTTTTTTTCTATAACTGTTGCAGGTTATCCTCAAACTTTACAGTTTTAACAATCCATAAAATTTATAAGTGCAGCAGATATATTTTTCACTTTTTTTTGTTTGAGACAAAAATCAAAAAGTCTTAAATTTATCAAAGTTTAAAATCTCAGATAATTTATACCTGTAACATTTTTTAACAATTTTACTACAGTAATTTAAAATGGATGTAAACATTACAAAATTTAAGTTTGATACCTCTAACGGTTTTTGAGATATTAAGTAATTTATATGGCAAAAATGAACTTACAAGAATAATAATCCAAGCCTTAAATTTCAAGAAAATTACTTTAAAATTTTGAGATCATTTCAATATTTTGTCATAAACAAAACAAAAACTCTTACTAAACGCAATAAGAACAAAATATTGCTTTCTAAGATAAATATTACCTTTAAAAACGTAATTGTAAGAAATTAATTTTTGATACATTACTTAATTATGTAACATTTTTTTAATCCCTAATGTTAGTACGTTGCAACCTTTTCAACTCATAACCATAAGCAACCCCATGACCCAATGAGATGAGGATGATGTGTATGGCGTGTAAATGGGAAATAGTCTTGTACAGCCCTAGGCCGACTATTCCTGAAAAAGTATTGTTAATTGAGCACCAATCATCAAAGTTCACCGGGAACAACTGTCTAGTATTCAAATCCATATAAAAGTAACTACCTTAACTAGGATTTGAACCTTCGTCTCCGAAAATCAGCTGTTATAACAGCTGACTCGGCAGCTTACCTCTAGATCAACCCGGTGGATCTATGAAATATTAAATTCAATTATCTAGAAAAGAAATGATTAAATCATACAATGATAACAATACACTGGCCACGTCCGTAGCGCAGTGGTAGCACGCTAACCTACAACGCAGAGCTCCCGCAATCGATTCCCGGCCATGGCCTGAAAATTTTCATAAGTTCACCGCTACATAACTCACCATAGTCGTTATTAATCGATCTGTTGATTCGACTTTAAATAAAAAATTAAAAGATGCACTATTTAAAGCCTACACAAAAGAAAGTGTACCGTATCTTAGATTAAATAGCCAAATGAAGGGTGCAGGGGAAAAACCAACTGTCACAAAACAGGAATTTTGGGGGAGGGCAAAAACAAAGTTTAAAACGATCTGAGCGAAAGAGAAATTTAGAAATTAGAAGGCCAGCGACTATGTCGCTGGCATTGGACTCAGTTGGTTATTCCCCTGATCCGAATGGACCGAGTTGGTTTTTCCCCTGTGCTGCAATATTTCAAATGGCTATATCTTGTGATTAAATTAGTTTTTCCCCTGTAGCTTTCAGCACGTGAAAATATTTACCAAAGAGTATCAAATGGCATATTAATCTGAGTTTCGAATTTTTTGGACTAAGTTGCTTTTTTCCCTGTACCCTTCAAATATAGATTTCATTTTGAAATTTTCGATTACAGATTCTTTTAATAAAAATGTTTCAAATTTACGTTTATATTTACCGATATTTACAGATAGGCCCACATAACAACCGGGATGTGCAACGTCATAGCTTTAGAGTACTACCATGTACAAAAACATTTATCGCAATTCGATGTACCCTTCCGTACACCACTCTTCTCTCTCCTCCTCCCTCCCCTCTGTCTCTCTTTCTATCTATCCCTCTATCTTCCCCCTTACTCTCTTTCTCTCTCTCTCTCTCTCTCTCTCTTTCTATCTCTCTATCTCTATGTCTATCTATCTATACCTATATTTCCAAGAATTGAAAAGAAGTAATACGCACACCACAGAACACACACACGCACGTGCGCGAATATGTTGCCCTCATGCTTTCCTTTTGTTATTGTTATACTTTTTGGCGGAATGTGTTAGTAGCGGAGCAGAAACAATGTTTTCAGGAACGCACGAAACTGCAGTCATAACATTCCTGTACTCCTTTCTTTCCCCTAGTTTGTAACGGTTATTGAGCCCGGTTGTTACACGGGCGTAGCTGTAATTACCGGAAATGAATATAAACATCAAGAAACTACTACATTGTGGAGAGATTAGAGTTTTAATACTACTTTATTTATATTAACTCTGTAACTAAAAATTTATATGACACAAAATGAGATTGTAAGTAAATGAGATATTTTGAACAGATAAAAATCCGTAAGAATATAAAAATAAATGAAACAAACAATATAATAAATTAGAAAAATTTAATAAAGAAAGTAGTTTGATTTTTATTGAGGGTGTTTTTGATTTGAAGTGTAGTGTAATAATCGTTATGGACAGAACGATAAAATAAAATAAGTACTGTTGCAGCGTTTGTTAAGTAACAAATAGAGGGAACATATGATACAAATGATAAGAACATTAAAATTCCAATATGGACGAGTGTAATAAAAGTGAATATGATACTGGACCTAAATTATTACTTTTATTATTGGTGCTTTTAAAAAGAACAAAAATAAACAGAAATAAAATAGATCTGGTGAAGTTTTGTGATACAAGTGAATTGTTATAATAATGGCCATTATGCAGTCTTGTTGCTGTTGGAGATCATTGAGAAAAGGCAGTTACGCCAGCGCTGCTTATACGGCGGTAAGTTTTTCCATTATTTTATTATATTTTATCATTATTTATTAAATTTTCAATTATTAAAACTGCTTTTCCGAGGCTAATTATCGGGTTTTTTGGCGGACGATGTTACAATACAATACAAAACTGTTACAATAATATTCCATAAGGCAATAACTTTCTGCCAGGATGCGGAAAAACCAATTTACCCTTATATCTCTAATAGCCAATATATTGCTAGATGACGAGTGTGTAAGTACTCAACAGTTTGTGTAATAGTCAATGTACGCACACACCAGTAAATATTATAGTTAAATAGCTGAATGTGTGAGGAAGAATGTAAGTTATTTAGTAACACAATCTGATTAATGGGAAATTTTCTATTGGTTTGTTAATGTTGTAGTACCACTGAACTCCGATTTTTTTGAAGAAAACCTTGTAAAGGTTTAGTTATAATAGAAACAGAGCGCTTTCCATCATAACAGTTTTGGGAGAGAGACGCTCACCCCCACTAACGATCTAGTTGCCCCTACTCCTCACGTCTCAACCAATTCCCTCTACCATAGGAGTTTATATTTGTTATGTGCAAATATAAACGCCTATGGTACCACACCCATTACAACCGATAACCTATTCAACATTAGTTCATTAAGATTAGGTTATCGATTGTTTCGGGCATTTATATTTGCACATAACAACCGATAACCTATTCAACACGAGCTAACACGCCCACATAACAACCGATAACCTATTCAACACGAGCTAACGCATCCACATAACAACCGATAACCTATTCAACACGAGCTAACGCACCCACATAACAACCGATAACCTATTCAACAAGAGCTAACGCGCCCACATAACAACCGATAACCTATTCAACACGAGCTAACACGCCCACATAACAACCGATAACCTATTCAACACGAGCTAACGCACCCACATAACAACCGATAACCTATTCAACACGAGCTAACACGCCCACATAACAACCGATAACCTATTCAACACGAGCTAACACGCCCACATAACAACCGATAACCTATTCAACACGAGCTAACGCACCCACATAACAACCGATAACCTATTCAACACGAGCTAACACGCCCACATAACAACCGATAACCTATTCAACACGAGCTAACGCACCCACATAACAACCGATAACCTATTCAACACGAGCTAACACGCCCACATAACAACCGATAACCTATTCAACACGAGCTAACACGCCCACATAACAACCGATAACCTATTCAACACGAGCTAACGCACCCACATAACAACCGATAACCTATTCAACACGAGCTAACACGCCCACATAACAACCGATAACCTATTCAACACAAGCTAACGCACCCACATAACAACCGATAACCTATTCAACACGAGCTAACGCATCCACATAACAACCGATAACCTATTCAACACGAGCTAACGCATCCACATAACAACCGATAACCTATTCAACACGAGCTAACGCACCCACATAACAACCGATAACCTATTCAACACAAGCTTGAATTTGAATTTTACACACCTATTTTGAAAGCTTGAATGATAGAGATAGGTATATGGTTCAATAATCGCTTTTAGCAAAACCGGTTGAATTGAATGTGACCTGTAAACGGTAATAAACCCTCTAAGATTCGTAGAATAACCAATTAAACCAATTTAACCAATTCAGACCTTCTTCACAATTAAACTAGGATGTGTTCTTCTAATCTTTTTTAATTTTTTTCTAAATGCTCGTGTTCAAAAAATTCCGTGCTTTCATATAATAACATACGTTATATAAATAACTGTAGGAATGGGTCAATGACATAATTTCAAAGAGAGCAGTTTTCCCCTTTCCTTTTAACATAGACATCCATATTCACTTGACTCTTACATATGCTTGAATAGTTATATAGTGTGGTAAGCGAGGGCGTTTGATATATTAAACATTTTTCTAGACATTTTTTTTAATACCATATTAAAAAAAATGAAAATAATTTACTGCCAAAAAACGGCTGATTCAAAAAATTATCCAATTAGTCTTGTAAGCCGAATCCACTGTACAGGATGTATACCTTCCCGAATAGCTGCAGTTCAAAAAATCGGCATGCGTACCATGTTTCCTAAAAAAAACCTTTCACATTTCACATGTTGGCACCTAACGGGTTAAAAATGGGAGTAAGTAACCCAACAAAATAAATGACCATCCTAAAGAGTTGTTTTTCTTAAAATCAGCATTACTACATTTTATACTGAAACTAGAAAAAAAATATACCAGTTTATTTGAGCAAGATCTCTGAGGCAATAAGCCCATACTGAGCCGAAGCAATGTATGCAGAACACCAGAAAACAGATTAGCAAGAATGATAGTGGAAAATTTGTAATCCAAAATCTTAAACATCCAGTCGATAAAAGAAATTAAAGGAGATTGAAGGGGACCCGGAATGCCTATTTCCGTAATGTTAATGTTAGGAACATTTTCTCAAAAGCTGTAAAGAGTTATCCAGACCAATTTTCTTGTGGTTACTTTTCAGGTTATTTTACACCCACTGAGTTAGTAGTATCTTGATATATTGTCAGGAAGATAAGACATTTTTTTTGAAATTATCGCTTTTGAAAATCATAATTTTTTACCTATTGAAGTGGAAAATAAATATTCAAACACATTATTTTACTGTAGTATTAACTCAGTACATTAAAATTCTGGTATGAAAGGCTGTGCTAAATTTTCATTAAAATCCATTCACAGTTGGCCGAGAAAATGTTCCTTACGCGTCAAAAATTGCTATTTACGGGCAACAAGAAAAAAATAAAAGAGAACACATTATACGTTAAATAATTCAATATGTTATCTTTTAAAGTTCAGAGGTTAAATATTACATTCACAGGTGGCCAGGAGATAAAAAAGTTTTAAAACAAAAAAATCGCACAAAATAAAAAATATTATGTATTTATCTGTCATTCAAAAAAATAGAGATGTTATGCAAATGGTAACGTTTAAAAAATAACGTAACGGATTCAAATTATTTTTAATTTAAAAAAAACTGCAAAACCCCCAACAAATCATACCTATATCGTTGGATGCAAAAAAACTCTGAATTTTAATAATTTACAAAAAACCGGAAATGGGAAAATTTTCAATTTCTTTTGTTCCGGGTACTTTTAACATAACTTGAACTAACACTAAAGGACCAAAAAGATAAATCCTTAAAATACAAGCAAATAATTAACGATAAAAATAAACAGCTACATGTTAAAACAAGAAAACTACCGACTAGGGTTTATTCAGATGAGGAGACAGAAAAGATCTAAAAGAATGAAAAAATAACGTAAACGGAAATTAAAGAAAACTCAGAAGGAAGTAAAGACAACCCAAAACTGACTAAAGTGATCCAATTCAATCGTAGAAGCAAAAAAAGGTATGTAATACGAGGTGTTGCTATTAAATAACGAGACTAACGTTGTAAAAAAATTTCTTTTTCTTTTATACATAATCACTTATTGTCACCTTCAGTATACACTCCTTCTCTATCCTTACAACGCTCCATGCGAATTTTTCGTTGTTGGAAACAGCGCTGAAAGTCATTTTCTGTCAGCTCCTTCAGGACACGTACCGCTTCCTCTTTTACAGCTTCCACAGACTCAAATCTTGTCCCTTTTAATGCAGATTTCACCTTAGGGAACAGGTAGAAGTCACATGCTGCAAGATCTGGTGAATAAGGTTGATGTTCTAACACTGAGATGCTGTACTTGGCTAGGAACCTATTGACACATAACGCGGAATGAGCTGGCGCATTGTCTTGGTGGAGAACCCATGATTTGTCCTTCCACATTTCGGGGCGTTTTTCCTTACTGTTTGACGTAGTTTAGAAAGTTCCTCAAGGTAGTAATATTGATTAATTGTTTGACCTGTAGGAACCCAGTGAAGGTACACAATCCCATGGTTATAAAAAAAACAATCATCATTGCTTTAAATTTTGACTTGCTCATTCGAGCTTTTTTGGCTTTCAGTGAAGTTCGGCTCTTCCAGTGCATGGATTGGGGCTTCATTTCCGAATAATAAGTAAAAAACCACGATTCATCACATGTTATTATCTTCTACCTGTTCCTTAAGGTGAAATCTGCATTAAAAGGGACAAGATTTGAGTCTACGGAAGCTGTAAAAGAGAAAGCGGCACGTGTCCTAAAGGAGCTGACAGAAGATGACTTCCAGCACTGTTTCCAACCATGGAAAATTCGCATGGAGTGTTGTAGGGATAGAGAACGAGTGTATATTAACGGTGACAATTGCTGATGTCAAAGATCGCACATCGGTTTACAAGGAAACAATTAAAGACAAAAACAAAATTTTATCAGAAAGAACAATTAAACGAAAAGAACAGGTTTGTTCAGACGAATTGAGAAAAGCAAGATCCGTCAGAATGAAAAAGTATTGGAAAGAATGAAATGAAAAGGAAATAAACTGCCAAAGAAAAAGAACTAACCAAAGTGACTAAAGTGATCCTTTGTGGTCATAAAAAAATGTGGCAATAAGTGATTATGTGTAAAATAAAAATAAATGTTTTTACAACGTCAGTCTCGTTATTTAATAGCCACACCTCGTATATATTTACCGTATTCAGTTTAATTGTTAATTAATTACTCTATTTAGTAAAGTTGAAGTACATAAATAGTTACAGTTGAAAACTTATTCACAAATTTAATATTATCCCAGGTTGGTAGTTTAAGTTTAGTTCTCAGATCACTGAGTTATTGGTAGTATCAAATTTGCCTCTCAATCTTCTACAAATTTCAGGTATGTGCTAATAATGCAGAGAGAATATTAAGATTAGTACCTATGTAATTGCTTATTATTAATAAGGATCTGATAATAACTGCTTATTATTTAATAAGGAGCATCAGTAATTAGTTATCTGAAATGTTCGAAGCTACATTAGAGTATGAACTTTCAATTAAACCGTGATCTGATTACCGGAAAACTAAATCCGTCGGAGGAAAGCTTTATAAAACTTTTTACGTGTGGATATCAACTATATAATGTATTAAAATACTTGTATTAAATAATATTAAATTTTGTTTTTGTTGTTAATGTCTGCCCATGACAGGCAGGTGGTGTTAAATTATTTGTACTCGATCTGGTAGTACCAGGGCTAAAAAAAATTAGTATATTTTGTATTTTTTAAGTTTTTTTGTAAATAAAAAATGAAAATATTTTGTTATTATAAAATTTTGCCCTAGAAACCGTTGTGAGAATTCGATTTTCTCACTGATTTTCCGAATGAATAAAATAATATTTGGAACTCTTCATTTAAAACTAGCATGTAAACAGAAACTTATTTTTTTATCTTACATTTTTTATGTAATGTAATTGAGAATCCATACACTCACAGAAGAAATTTTATCTTTTATCTAGGTCAACAAAGATCCGATCTAATTTTCATGGAATTCATTACAAAGATGGAATTCATCGGAACTCATAGCACACGCACCCTACACCCTTCAACACGCAACCTCATTACCGATGGAGTTCATTTCCATTTCTACCTACCCCCTACCAGTTTATATCAGGGCCTATCTTCATATTGTTTGGGTGATACAAAAAATTTAATACTTTATTACTATGTTTTTAACAATGAAATAAAATAATATATAAATTATGATCCAGATCATTAAATTTTTGTTTTCTGAAATGTTTTATTAATGAAATGATTTTACTATCAATCATTTTTTTGGGGCTCCCAAACTCCTCTGTACCCCACCGTTTCCACCCACTACTATGGCTGGTTGCAAGGATGCGAGGGGGTCGCTAGAACAGCAATAGAATATTGCCTTGGTATACTGCACCATTATTATTCTTATCATTGTCTTTTTTTTCCTTTTCCAAAAAAAAACTGTCAGCTGCCGAGCCCAACACATGCCACACAGACACAAAGAACATAAAACTCATAAAATAACATAAACATCACGTAAAATTCACTTTATCTTGTATAATTTTTCTTTAATTCTGGTATCTCTGTGTAGCAAATCTACCAGTCCGTTTATATCATTTGCTGTAGCTATACACCTATTAATTGGAGCTATTTTACTTCTTGTGGCACCAGCAATCAATCTGAAATTTCTTAAAGTTGCTCAAGGCACTCTCAGAAATATCTTCGAGATAGCTGATATATAAACCCGTGAATTTAGAATGTTGTAAATGTATAGTTGGTTTTTTCTTAGTTGAGTCCTAGCCAAACAAACAATCGGGCGAGTGGAACGAAGAGAAGTGTTCAAAAAATGTTGCTTACACTACTACTAATACAACGTTTAAAAGGTTCTAAGTTAACGTTCATGTTTTAAGATTTTTCACATTAATACTTTCTCTTGCCTTTATGAATGTAAAGAAAGGAAATCATTGTTTCATATCGATTTTTCGAAATAAGAGTTTTCACCGGGTATACACGTTTCAGACCCCTGAACCCCACAAAAATCATGTTTTTAGCGATTCCTCCCTCTCTCTCTCTCTCTCTCTGTGTGCGTGCGTGTGTGTGTGCGCGCGCGCGCGCGTGTGTGTGTGTGTGAAAAATATCTCAAGAACAGAACTTCGTAAGAATTTGAAACATAACACTTAAGTTAGATACTACTACCGGACCCGACACGAACATTTTCATCAAAATCGGACAACCGGAAGCAGTAGTTTATTCGTGCCATTTTTAACTTTTTTGCGATTTTCTCAAAAACGGCTCCTGCGGTTTTTTTAAATCGCCTCATTTACTACAATTTTTATGCTCTATAAGATAGGGTAGGCGCCATGTTTGCTAAAATTCTTGGGGAGGTTGTTTTCTCGTAAAAAAATTGTTTCTTTTTAAGATTGTAGCTTTAATATGCATTTTAGCGCAAAAATGTAGACCTATATAATAAAAGTTGTAGAGAATTTAAAATCCTACAACTTTTTTTCAGACATTTTCTTATATAGGCCTAACGCTTAGTTTAGCGGTAATTCGTGATTTACTGTTTTTTTTTTCACGAAAATTGTAAAAAAAATCGATTTTTAAGATTTCAGCCTTAGTAGGGCCTATGCATTTTACGACAAAAGTGTATATAATCAAATTTATAGGGAATTAAACAATCTTCAACTTTTATTAAGAGGATTTTTCTCCTTAGAGCCTAGTTTAGCGTGAAAGAGTGATTTTTCGTATTATCTAACCAAACTGAGACTGATTTTCCACTCATGATTAAAATAAGGTTATGTTTTTTAAGGTTAGTTTTTTTGTTAATTTCTAATGTTTCATTAATAATGTTATATCATATTGATAATTTTTACATGGGCAAGAGAAATTTGTGTGATTGTTTTGTCAGATTTTTGTTAAATAAATGACTTTACTCACTCGTATGAAAAATGGTCTTTAAAAAATGATGTATTGTTAGACCTTCGTTCAACTGGTAAATAATTTTATGCCTGTTCTAAAATGTCATGCACGAAATGATGAAACCAACAATAGATAATCGAAAATAATGTTTGAAACTTAAAATGAATTTTAATTAAAAAATTTACAATTTTTTCAAGGAAGTACATTATCACATACTTAATAAATATAATATCGTGTGAAACTAATAGTTGTTATTAGTTACCTCTTTATTTAATTTCAAGGATCTCTCGCCTATGTGGAATGTCTGTTTTTGATTTTTTTTAATGCTTTGTTTTTATTTTTTCCATAACTCAAAATTTCTGTAATTCGAATTGTTTTCCCCATCCTATGAGGATTCAAGTTATAGAAGTTCTACTGTATAATACACTGTAGATAGGCCTATTGTAAAACATTATGGATCAGTGAAATGCAAAAAGAAAATAGAGCATATAAGACTAAAGATTATAAATATTTGCAGGGAGTTATGAGGTATCAAGCAAATTAAGATACTGTCGGTAAATGAAACAAGTTATAAGAAAACAGTACAAAAGACCTGCCTCAGGGTAGATAATCTCATGATGATGGTAAAGATAAACACTGTACAAAAACGAACGTAAACAATTCCCTGGTGGGAAGAAGGAATATTTACTGGCTGAAAATCCAGATTACTGTAATAATATTCAACATCTGGCAAGAGAGGAACTGGAGGAGTTATCTTAATACTTAGGTTGGTTAAGAAAACATAAGTTTTAAAATTCTAAGCCAGTTTAAAATAATAGTTTTTGCTCCGGAATATCACACTCATAGAGGGAGAGAAAAAGAATGACGAGCAGAAATCCATATTTAAAACAAATTTTAACTTCAAGAAGTTATGAAACGTGAAGATTAGTATAATATTTTCGTAAAAGTTTTAACACGACACTATAGATAAAGCGGGGAAAACATTAAACGATTTGTCATAATAAAAAAAATCTGGTGTGAAACACTCAGACAATTTTCTCTTGCCAATGCAAATAATGAACAATATTACCTAATATTAGTAATAAAACATTAGAAATAAACAAAAAACTAACCTCAAAAAACATAACCTTATTTTAATCATGAGTGAAAGATGCAAAATCAAAATCAACCTCAGTTTGGATTAAGAATACGAAAAATCCCTCTTTCACGCTAAACTAGGCTCTGTAGAGAACATGCTCTAAATAAAAGTTGTACTTTTAATTTCCTAAGAATTTGATTACACACTTTTGTCATAAAATGCAAGGCTGAAATCTTAAAAAAAAATCGATTTTTTACAGATTTTTATGAAGTAAAACAGAAAATTACTAATTACCGTTAAACTAAGCGTTATACAAAAAAATGTTTGAAATAAAAGTTGTAGGATTTTAAATTCTCTACAACTTTTAATATATTTTTGAGCTAAAATGCATATTATTAAAGCCGTAATCTTAAAAAAAATTTTTCTTCGAGTGCATAGCCTCCCCAAAAATTTCAGCAGACATGGTACCTACCCTATTTATAGAGTATAACAAATATAGTAAATGAGGAGATTTAAAAAAAAATCGTAGGAGCCGTTTCTGAGAAAATCGCAAAAAAGTGAAAAATGACACGAATAAACTACTATTTCCGGTTGACCGATTTTGATGAAAATGTTCGCGTCAAGACCGGTAGTAGTAGCTACCTAACTTAAGTTTCAAGTTCGTACGATGCTCCGTTCTTGAGATATTTTGTTCACACACACACACTCACACACCAATCGCTAAAAACATGTTTTTTTGGGTTCAGGGGGTCTGAAAACGTGTACATCCAGTGACAACTCGATTTCAAAAAATCGACATGAAAACAATACTTTTCTTTCTATAAATACATATAGGCAAGAGAAAGTAAAAAAGATTTTATATTAAATAACTTCCTTACAAAACGATAAATTAATTTGATGTTATAGAATTTATATACTAAAGTATAATAAAGTACGTAAATTTCAGAAATGTTCTGTGAATTATTTTGTAAAGATAGGCTGAATTAAAATGGATGGATTTTCCAGTCGGAAAACACAACGTTTGTAGTGGTTGATGTTTGATAAGAGGTTTAATTAATTAATGACACAGTACAGAAAGATATTTTCTTTTCATTCGCCATAAAACGTGATATTACTTTCAGAAAGGAAGATACTACTAAAAGGGGTAAATTACAACGTATTATTTACTATGTGAACGCCAGATTCTATTTAAGACTTCTTAATAAAAGCTAATAAGCTAGGCACTACTCTTTAAATAGTATTACAAGTTAAATGTTACATGCAATTAAGTTCAAAGTTAAAGTCGATTTTAGAATAATTTATTCTTGGAATATACTAATTAAATTTTCAAATCTGTTATCATACTTAATTGGTTACATTCCAGCATGGTTACCATACCACGATACTGAAATAATTTTGTTTTATTAATAAAGCTACTTATGTTTTGTTTCTTCTTAATTTCTTTAACTGTTATTAAAAATATGGTGTGGAACACCCGCACAACTTTCTCTTGCCAATGCAAATAATTAACAATATAACCAAACATTAGTAATAAAACCTCAGAAATACACAAAAAACTAACCTTAATAAACATAACCTAATTTTAATCATGAGTGAAAGATGCAAAATCAAAATCAACCTCAGTTTAGCTTAAAAATACGGAAAATCTCTCTTTCACGCTAAACTAAGCTCAGTAGAGAAAAATGCTCTAGATAAAAGTTGTAGATCTTTTAATTTCCTATAAATTTGATTATATAATTTTTGTCGTAAAATGCATACTAAGGCTGAAATATTAAAACAATCAAATTTTTTACACGTTTTCGTGAGAAAAAACAGAAAATAATAATTACAGTATTCAGATGAACTAAAGTCCCCTAGCCGTGGGAGTGAGAGAATGCATAACGCTCTCACTCGCACATGCCATAACAACATTCCAATAACATTGTATAATTTTACTCATTGTTGTTAGCAAGCGTTTGTGCACGCAGTTAACTAACTAGCAATATAACGACTGTAGTATGTTTTCAGATTTGGATTTTAACGGTAAAGACCTTTGGGCGCATGCATAGTTATGCCACATATCTCCTACTCACTCGCTAGGCTATGTGACATTAATTTATCTGATATCCGTACCGCTAAACTAAGCATTAGACAAAGAGAAATAAAAGTTGTAAATTTTAAAATTCTCTTCAACTTTTATTATAATATTTTTGCTCTAAAATGCATGTTAAAGCCGCAATCCTTTTATTAAAACAATTATTTTACGAGAAAACAGCTTTTCCAGAAATTTCAACAGGCATGGCGCCTACCCTTTCTTGTAGAGCATTAAAAATGTAGTAAACGAGGCGATTTTGAAAAAAAATCGTAGGAGCCGTATTTGAGAAAATCGCAAAATAGTGAAAAATGACACGAATAAACTACTACTTCCGGTAGATTAATTTTGATGAAATTTTCGTGTCAGTTTGAAATTTTGACATTTGAAATTTTCAATTCACTGAAGTGCGTGACAAGATGATTCAAGATGAGGTTAAACGCTTTCTGAGGGATTTATTCTATGAGGAAATGTTAAGAAGTTTATAAATTGGAGCCCTATCATGGGCTCATGTTGGGCTACCGAACAAATTCAAGAGGTGTAGGATAAAAGAAAATTGATACCTAATCTAACTTAGCAATTACTATGTGGTATAATTTTGATAGTGTGCTAGGGTGGAAGTTCCTGGGTTTAATTTCAGGCTAAAATATGAAAATTTTGTAACGTTCATTACTTACAAGCCAACAAATGAAACAGTAATTCAAATAATTATAGCAGTTGGGCCAGAGATTTGCTCTATCCATTTTCCAGTGGAACTGATTTAACAAAATGTTAATATAAGTAGTTGATTTTACCATGTTCTCAAACCTGATAATGGAAAAAATAATGGATTGCAAATAGACAAAATTAAAACAATATTAATTTTTATATACTAAATTCAACTAATATATCGATGTTATTTCAAAAGCACAGTAAAATGAAAGCAAAAACTAATTAACGGTTCATCAAAAACCAATTTCAGTTTAATTTTATAGAAATGTTGAAATACATTTAAGACCTTGAATTTATTAAAAGGAAATTTGTAACCCAATATTTATTACTTGAACATTTTACCTCAGGAAATAATAAGGAGATGGAAAATCGTCTTTGTTAGATGTCAGGGAGATTGTTATTATTTTTATTGCAAAGTTTCAAGCTTTAAGAATGTAAAAAATGAACAATCAATATAGCTAAAAAACAATGAAAATCAACATTCAAATAGAAAAAGAAAACCTGGTGTGAAACACTCACTCGACTTTCTCTTGCCAATGTAAAAAATGAATAATATAACATAAGTTCAATCATTATTAATGTAAAATGAAAAATGGCGTAGTGGTTAGCGCGCTAGCCTACTAAACGGAGGTCCAGGGTTCGATTTCCGGCTAGGGTCTAGAAATTATTACGTACGAAAACTTATTGTTACAGTTTCTTAACCCACCGTAGTCGCTAATGACTAAGCTGTTGGCGTGCCTTTAAAAAAAATAACCTAATTTTAATCATTAGTGAATGATAAAAAATTGAAAAATGAAAATCCACCTAAGTTTGACTTTTTTAAGTCATAGCCGTATTTTTTAATACGGAAAATCACTCTAAGGCTCTGTAGGGAAAAATCGTAATTGTAGGAGCCGTTTTTTGGAAAAACGCAAATAAGTGAAAAATCACACAAATAAACAACTACTTACGGTTGAACGATTTTGATGAAAATGTTCATGTCGTGTCCTTTTATGGTACCTAATTTAAATTATAAGTTTCAACTTCATTAGATATACCGTTCTTGAGATGTTTGTTCACACACACACACACACACACACACACTCTCACACACACACACACACACACACACACACACACACACACGCACGCACGCACGCGCGCACACACACACACACACACACATACACACACACACACACACACACACACACACACACACACACACACACACACACACACACACACACACATACACAGTCAAATCGCTAACAAACATGTTTTTAGGGTTCAGGGGGCCTGGAAACGTGTATATCCGCTGAAAAACTCGATTTTGTAAAATCGACATGAAACCAATACTTTTCTTTCCTATAACAAACATGTTTAAAGGCAAACATGTTTGTTTTTTTCGAGGTGTGGCTATTAAATAACGATACTGACGTAAAAAAATATTTTTATTTTATCCATAATCACTTATTGTCACCTTCAATATACACTCCTTTCTATCCCTACAACGTTCCATGCAAATTTTCCATTGTTGGAAACAGTGCTGGAAGTCATCTTCCGTCAGCTCTTTCAAGACACATACCGCTTTCTCTTTTAAAGCTTCCACAGATTCAAATCTTGTCCCTCTTAATGCAGATTTCACCTTACGGAACAAGTAAAAGATAATAACATGTGATGAAACGTGGTTTTTTACTTATGATCCGGAAACGAAGCGCCAATCTATGCACTGGAAGAGCCGAACTTCACCGAGAGCCAAAAAAGCTCAAATGAGCAAGTCAAAATTTAAAGCAATGATGATTGTTTTTTTTTATCCATGGGATTGTGAACATTCACTGAGTTCCTGAAGGTCAAACAATTAATCAATATTACTACCTTGAGGTACTTTATAAACTACGTCAAAGAGTAAGGAAAAAACGCCCCAAAACGTGGAAGGACAAATCATTGGTTCTCCACCAAGACAATGCGCCAGCTCAATCCGCATTATCTGTCAAGAGGTTCCTAGCCAAGTACAGCATCTCAGTGTTAGAACATCCACCTTATTCACCAGATCTTGCAGCATGTGACTTCTACCTGTTCCCTAAGGTAAAATCTACATTAAAAGGGACTAGATTTGAGTCTGTGCGAGCTGTAAAAGAGAAAGCGTTACGTATCCTGAAGGAGCTGAAAGAAGATGACTTCCAGCACTGTTTTCAACAATGGAAAATTCGCATGGAGCATTTTAGGGATAGAGAAGGAGTATATACTGAAGGCGACAATAAGTGATTATGTATAAAAAATTTTTTTACAACGTTAGTCACGTTATTTAATAGCCACATCTTGTATATTTTCTTATGGGACAAGGGTACGTAAAAATACATGTTTGTAAAATTAAATTATCTGCTTGTTATTCGGAGCTATTACATTGTAATCACTCAATTTGCTGACTGCTTCGGTCAGTTTTTTGATGAGGTAGTATGAAATAGAACAAAGTACCCTTTGGCGTTAATTAATAGCTAACTGTCAGTTTGTTAAACAGTACGCGTTATCTTAACTTTTGAAAAGACTTTCTACCAACAGATTGACTAGGTTGGACTAGAGACTGAAATATAAACTACATTATGAATATTTAATTTTCTTATACACACTCTTTGAGTAAGTTTACTGTTTTTATTATTAATGCTGAATCAACCACTATAATTTCCTTCATTCGTGCAGAGATGAGAGTAACGCACCTGGTGTTAAAGCAATAGTAGCATACCGGTTCACAGACGGCTGGGTTCAAATTATTTAAAGCCCGTATTTTATACACATACACACTAACCCCGCTAATCCAAAATTTCTGATAATCTGAACTGATCTCTAAGTTTTTGAACATCCTTTTTAGTATAAAACGTGATTTAAAATAACAACTTATAAGTTTTATAATAAACAGATATATTTTTAATAACCTTCAAAACGAAATAATTAAATTATAAAAAAAGATAAACAGTGTAGTTGCAAATAAAAAATGAATATAACAAAGTTATTAATACAACTCAGCGATTCGGTCTAGTGGTAAAGTCGTCGCCGCGAGTCAGCTGTTTAACAGCTGATTTTCGGAGATGAAGGTTTCGTGGTTTAAATTCTAAAAGTTTTTTTTTTAGATTTTATTTTTTATCGGGAACTGTACATTTTTGACAACTACCCAATTTGACCGCTGCTTTTGCTGTATTAATTGACGTGAATAAGGCAAGAGTTTGAACAGGGACCCCCAGTAGAGTTTGTTCATGGATGAATGTTAGCTGATCACCATACAAGGTCGCTTGCCCAACCGGTATTACTGAGTTTTTGAATTCCAAATTCAACGAATGGATTGGTCGCTGTGGTACAATTGATTGCCTTCCGCGCTCGCCAGCTTTAAACCCATGTGATTTTCACTGTGAGGTATTATAAAGGATTGGTGTTTTCTTCAAAACAACAAAACCTAGCCGAACTAAAAAGCACAATAGAAAATACATTTGACACCGTCAATGAAGACTTCTTTTCCTTTGTTATTTTACTCCCTAGACAGCAGAATTCCCCAACTTCCTGTATGGTTTCGTTGCCTACTTTTAAATTTCTCATCTCTTCTAAACCACTCTTGCTCCTGCACAACACTTTCGTTTTGTTTTTATTAATTTTCAGTGATTCCATATGAGAACGTATTTTTACTTGCACTTACCTATATGAATATTTAGGAAGGAAAGTATTGTTTTCATGTCGATTTTCCGAAATCGAGTTTTCACTGGATCTACACGTTTTCAGACTCCTTGAACCAAAATAAACATGTTTTTAGCGATTACTCTCTTTCTCTCTCTCTCTGTGTGTGTGTGTGTGTGTGTGTGTGTGTGTTTGTATGTGTGTGAACAGAATATCTTAAGAACGAAACATTGTACGAACTTGAAACTTGTTAGATACTACAACCAGACCCGACACGAACATTTTCATCAAAATCAGTCAACCGGAAGTAGTAGTTTGTTCGTGTCATTTTTCTCTTTTTTCGATTTTCTCAAAAACGGCTTCTACGATTTTTTAAAAAAATCGCCTCATATAGTACATTTTTTTTATGCTCTACAAGATAGGGTAGGCATCATGTCTGTTGCAATTCTTGGGGAGGTTGTTTTCTCGTAAAAAATTGTTTTTTTTCAGATTGCGACTTAAATATGCATTTTAGCGCAAAAATGTATATAATAGAAGTTTTAGATAATTCAAAATCCTACAACTTTTGTTTCAAACATTTTTTGTATAACGCTTAGTTTAGTGGTAATTAGCGTTTATCTGATTTTTCTCACGAAAACTTGTGGAAAAATGGATTTTTTTAAAGATTTCAGCCTTAGAATGCATTTTACGACAAAAGCGTAAAATAAAATTTATAGGAAATTAAATGGTCTACAACTTTTATTTAAAGCATTTTTCTCTACAGAGCCTAGTGTAGCGTGAAAGAGTGATTTTCCGTATTTTTAAGCCAAACTGAGGTTGATTTTCATTTTGCGACTTTCACTCATGATTAAAATTAGGTTATGTTTACTGAGATGAGTTATTTTGTTTATTTCTAGTGGTTTATTTTTAATTTTAGGTTATATGTTGATTATTTGCATTGACAAGAGAAAGCAGTGTGTGTTTCACACCAGATTTTTTGATCATATTATTCTTCAATTCATAAATCAATAATTGATTTAATTATTAAAGATAACGTCTTAAGGTTCTGAAAATTAAGGTTCTGAAAATTAAGGTTTCGTTTGAACTACAACGAGCTATAATGGAGTCAATATTCTAGTTGCTAATAAACGGAACGTATTGTAGAAACAAAATTGAGTCACACTAAATTTTAATAGCATCTATCTAGCTGAATACTAAATTACGTAATAGGCTTTATAACAAACTGCAAATTTACCAGTTGGCTGCGCTTCGAAAGAGGTAAAATGCAAATCAGCAAGTGGGCTTCACCTAGACAAGGGGTAACCTATAGCACAATAGGTACAACCCCATTATGTATAAATAGCTATTACAAAAATATACTGTAGTAAGCATTGAGTTAATAAAGTTTGTAATATAATTGGATATCATTAATATGTGTAATGAAATAAAGTATAACGAAAATAAAACTTTAAAAAGTGTTTAAAGTAAAAAAGTTGGATCATTTTAATTTTATTTGATTTTTTTCCGTATTTTTACTTCTTTCTCTTGCCTATATTATTAAAAAGTAAAGTATTGTTTTCATATCAATTTTTCGAAATCGAGTTTTGACCGGATATTAACGTTTTCAGACCCCTTGAACCCAAAAACCATGTTTTTAACTATTGTTGTGTGTGTAAACAAAATATTTCAAGAACAGAACATCGAACGAACTCGAAAATTACAACCTAAGTTAGGTACTACAAGAGGTTCTGACAAGAACATTTTCATCAAAATCGGTTAACCGGAAGGTTAGTTTTTCGTGTCAATTTTCACTTTTTTGCGATTTTCTCAAAAACGGCTCCTACGATTTTTTAAAAAGTTGCCTCATTTACTAAATTTTTTATGCTCTGCAAGATAGAGTAGACGCCATGTCTGCTAAAATTCTTGGGGGGCTGTTTTTGCGTAAAAAAATTGTTTTTTTAAGATTGCGACTTTAATATGCATTTTATCGCAAAAATCTATATAATAAAAGTTGAAGAGAATTTAAAATTCTACAACTTTTAATTCAAACATTTCTTTGTATAACACTTAGTTTAGCAGTAATTAGCGATTTTCTGTTTTTTTCCATGAAAATCTGTAAAAAAGTGGATTTCTTAGGATTTCGACCTTAGTATGCATTTTACGACAAAAGTGTATACAATCAAATTTATAGGAAATTAAAAACCTACAACTTATATTCAAAGCATTTTTCTCTACAGAGCCTAGTTTAGCGTGAAAGAGTAATTTTCCTTATTATTAAGCCAAACTAAAAACTTGGTTGGTTCATTTTGTATCATTCGCTCATGATTAAAATAAGGTAATGTTTTTTGAGGTTAGTATTATGTTTATTTAAAGTTACATCAACAGCTTGGTCATTAGCGACTACGGTGTGTTGATAAACTGTAACGATGGTTTTGTCACGTAACAATTTCGATGCCCTAGTTGGTAATCGAACCCGGGACCTTCGCTTAGTAGGCTAGCGTGCTGTCTACTGCGTCACGGAGACGGTAATTTTTCAGTTTTTTTACGTTGTTTAATAATGTTAGGTTATATTGTTCTTTATTTCCACTGGCAAGAGAAAGTCGCGAGAGCGTTTCACATCATATTTTTTTCTATTAAATACACCTGAAGACTTTTATTTAGAAAACTCGATTTTTTTGAGTAGAAAACGATTTTGGGATTTAATAATTAATTTCAAAAAGCTCTAGCGGAAGTTTTTTTAAGTGTTTGTTCAATCGGTACTACAGTAAGTTTTGATCCAGAATTAATAACATTCACACATCCATACAAGAACGAATGGACGGAGAGATCTTTCTAAAAATTACTTTTATAATTGTTTTGGTTCATGGGGTCATGCAACGCAAAGATCAGTTGAAATCCAGGTATTATTTTGCACAAATACAATAATTTTTCACTGTATTGATAGAGTGGGCAAAATAAAAAAACAAATATAAAAATTAAAATCATATTTTAATTCAGCGTTATTTTATTATTAAATATCAATTACTTTACTTCTTATGTGAAGAAATAAGAAGAAATTAAACATTTTGGAACTGAAGTGTGGGAGACGACATTTTCACTTAGAAAGAAATTTTGAGGACAAAACATGTCAAGAACTGAAGTAAGCACTTCATATAATACTTGAACTTTAATACCGTTAAAAGCTTTTATTTTCTAACAATATATCTTGTTCGGTGTTACATTACTTTGTATTATATATATAGGCGTTTATTTATTTATTTTTTATAAATAATTACACAACCTTCTTATTGTTAAAGTAATAGTTTCTAAGTAACAAGTTTTTTCTAGTTAAATACTAAAATTACGAGATATGTGAAAGTTTTGACAGGCTAAACCCGATTAGAAAAAAAATGTTATCAATAATAAACCATTAGGAAGTTAGTAATTTTAAACTGCTTCAACTTACATTTTTAAACAACTATACAGGTTTATTCACTCCAAATCATCTATAGGTCTCAAACAGAAATAATTTTTACTCTACAATTCCCACTTAAAACCTACCTGGATGTATGGTATTAATATTTTTGGTTGCGCAAAACAGAGTTATTTAAAAACTAAACAAGCATTTCAGTCTAAATTTCTCCGTAAAATTACCGGTTACAAATTACACGCTATACACAGATTTAAAAACACCATTCATTTGCGACATCATCAAAAATAGTTATTTTAAATTCTATTCGAAATTAGAAATTTATAAAAATCCGCTTATCTATGACATGGCAGATCCACCAGACTTCATTAGACGATTAAAAATCTGATGTGAAACATTCACACGACTTTCTCTTGCCAATGCACATAATGAACAATATAATCTAACATTAGTAATAAAACATTAGAAATAAACAAAAAACTAACCTTATTTTAATCATTTATTGATTTTATAGAATACAAATAAAATAACTTTTTCATTGGTTAATTATTTATGTACAATTTTGAGTTATATCGGTAAGGGAAGCAATTTTGTAACGTATCCTTCCAACAAAGAGGAACAAATTAACACACTTGTGTTTCACGTTTCAGTGTTTGATACTAAAAGCTACGTCAGACAAGAAAACAATAAAGGATACGAGTAGGTGTAGTCATTCTAAAAATTAATTAACTTCTTCTAAATGATGTTAGTACTTGCAGACAGAAATAGAAGTTAATTTTTGTTAGATATTCCAGTGCACAAACAATACAAAAGCTAAAAGAATATTCATTTGAACAACCCCGTTTGCTTGTTTCACTAGGCTACTAAAATTCTGAGTTTTAACAAGTGCAGTATTAATTTCAGTATAGGTTAATTAGTATTAAAACTATGACAATAAAATTATAGCTATTCAATTTCAAACCAATTAAAAAAACCCTAATGTGAAACACTCACACGATTTTTTCTTGCTGATGTAAGTAATGAAAAGTTATATATTTTTCATCATTAGTAAAAAATAAAAAATCTGGTGTGAAAATCTCACACGACTTTCTTTTGCCAATGCAAATAATGAATAATATTACCTAAAAATAGTAAACAACGTAAATAATTCGGAAAAATGGCCGCTTCCTTGACGTACTGGTTTGCGTGCTAGCCAACTCAGCGAAGGTCCCGGGTTCGATTTCCGGCTAGGGTCTATAAATTATTACGTACCAAAACCCATCATTACAGTTTTTTTAACTCACTGTAGTCGCTAATAATCAAGCTGTTGATGCGACTTTAAACAAATAAAAAAACTGAAAAACATAACCTAATTTTATTCATAAGTGAATGATACAAAATGAAAACCAACCTTAGTTTGACTTAGTAATACGAAAAATCACTCTATGACGCTAAACTATGTATCATTTTTCTCTGTAGCGAAAAATGCTTAAAATAAAAGTTGTGGGTCTCTAATTTCCTATAAATTTTATTACATACACTTTGTTTTTTCTACAAGAGAAGAGCCTTCTAACGAATTTCATCAGACTTATCACTATCAGACGCTTACCCTATCTTCTAGAACATGAAAATGTAGTAAATGAGGCAATTGAAAAAAATTGTAGGAGTAGTTTTTGAGAAAATAGCATGAAAGTGAAAAATTACTCAAATAAACTACTACTTCCGGTTGACCGATTTTAATAAAAATGTTCGTGTTTGTCCTCTAGCTAAGTTTTACTCTAACTTAAGTTCCAAGTTTCAATTTCGTACAATATTCCGTTCCGAGATATTTTGTACACACACACACATACACATACACACACACACACCCACACACAAAGACAGACACCAATCGCTATAAACATGTTTTTTGGGTTCTGGTGTGAAAAAGTGTAAGATATCCGGTGATAACTCGATTTCGAAAATCGACATTAAAACAATAATTCCTTTCCTATATATTCATACAGGACAAGAGAAAGTAAAAACGAGAAACTTATCTAATTTTAAACATTAGTGAATGACGTAAAATGAATAAACTTCTAAAGAACTTAAAAATACGGAAAATCACTAAATTATTTTCCGTATGAGCGTTTCCCCTCAAAAAAATTAAGTTTTTTCCCGAACAACCCAATAAGGGTCTCAAATGGTTGCATTAACTTTTATAACGGGTCTTCGAGAAAAGTAGCATTGTTTTTAAGGAAATACAGTTTAAAAACTACTGGAGATAGTAATTTTTTTTGTTGTAAACAGAAAATATTAAAGTTGTTTACATACCATAATATCGAGCGTAAACAATGCAACAACAGTAGAAATTCGCCGGCCACATTGGCATAGTTGGTAACGTACTCGTCTCCCAACATGCGGTCCTGGGTTCGAATTCTACTCAGGCACGGCATATTTTCATACGTTACCAAAAAATCATTTTATCCTCATTACGCACAGTTACACTTCAACGTCGTCCCTAATGACCTTGCAATTGATCCGACGTTAAATAAATAAAAAACAGTAGAACTTCGTTGCCCTCAACATAATTGCGCAACTGTTTCGCGAGGCAAGAATCGCATAGCGTAGATAGGGCCCAACCCAAAACTCGTTAAAAATTAATTGATTTTTTACGAATTATGCATAAAAGATTGGAGGAAAGTATTGTTTTTATAACAAATCAGAAAATGTTTTACTAGAAACCTCAATAAAATTAAAATGTATGTCATGCGATTTGATGTAAAACGTTCTCCGTAAATTTTTGTGAAGTTAGATGAGTTACAGAATATGGTACAGAAATTTAATCAGAGTTCTTTGAAAGAAATGTTTAACAGAAAATCCTTTTCTCTAGTAACAGGATGTTGAAATTGAAATAGCAAGGGAAAGAAAAGGAATTTAAAGAAATTTGTTGCTTTCGGATGTGAGAATAGGGGGTTAGGTTTTTTGAAATAAGAAAAAGAAATAAAAGTAATGGGTGGCATTTTAGTCCATTCGTGGGATAGTAAAAGGGTCTTCTTTAGGTAAATTTAAGTGGAACAGGGTTTAAAATAGAATTGATGTAATAAACCGTTTTTGGTGACTCACCCTGTTGAACAGTAAAGCGAATAAGTGAAGGGTAGTTTTGGCAGTCTGTCGTTTCCATTACATTACAGACTAAAATTCCAGTATAAGCTAAAGAACCTTTAAAATAGTTATAAAATAAAAGAAAAGAAATAGCTTAAGTAAAACTTAAATAAAATTCATCTACTGGAATATTAAGGAGTTTAAAGTTTTTATTTTCTTTAAAAAATCTTGATTAAGAATGGATTGTAAAAATATTAAATGGCATTACAAATTATTTGTGTCTAAATATATAATTGAAGAAGTTTTTGGAAAAAAACACCATAGTCCAAAAAACGCCAATTTTAGTTATGCATGCCGTCTTGTAGTGCGCCCTTGCGTCCATTATGTGCACTAATCATTATAGCAAAAACAGCCATAGTTACATTAATTCAATGTTTAAAAGTTAGCTAAGTTTGTAAAAACAACTATAGTCCATTTGTTTTATACAAAAAGTGCCATAGTCCTTGGACTAAGGTTGTTTTTGATCAAAATTATTACACTGTTCAAAAAAGTGTATTCTTTACTTGGTTTCTTTAACTAAGGTATGAAATGGAACCACCTGACATTGATAGTAATCAGAGTGATTTATTGTTTTTTTCCCATTTCTTTGTTATAAATTGACTTTACATTGGAAGTACAAAAATACAGCTGGTAAAATTGTTATCAAAATCAACCTTAATCCAGGTTTTAATTTTAATTTTATTACATAACATAGGCCTACTATTGGCTTTTAATAGACGTTCAAATAATGACTTTTCTTTTCTCAAGAAGTATGCAGAATAAAGTTACCACAGTATCATGTGCGTAAAAGAATAACAACATACTGGAGGACTTTTTTTAATCCTCCTGAAAAATTTTCATTTTTGGACTTAAGTTGTTTTTGCTGAAATCTCTTCAATTTTGAAGAAAGATAAAACTTAAAAGAAAAACAAAAATTTATTGATACCCATTGCAGTTCTTTTGAGTACACGACTATATAAGCAACTAAATAAGCCACATATCAGAGTGCGTATTCATTTTAATCACTAATGAAACTAAAAAACAAAAAAAAAATTAAAATTTTTAAGGGACACTCGTCTATATTGTACTAAATTAACTGATCATTCGGATATATCATTGGTAAAAAATTAAAAAAAACCTTAGAAAATCTTCTGAAATCTGAAGTTTTATCTAAACTGTTCCAATAATTTTTAAACTTAAGACCAATCTACCAGAAGGATCCGAGTCAGTATTTTTATAATTTTGCAAGTGTCAGTTTTTGGATAGTGGAATAAATAAAAATACTCGTGTTAACTATCTGTCCTTATCTAATTACTGTTTTTCGATGGTTTTTTCCCCGTATTTTAGACGATCTCCTTTCTCCTTTCTACCCGGTGTTCGGTTGTTGCTCTTCATGGAAGCCCCTAAAGTCTGTAGGTAGTTTCTGAATTTGATTCGGTTCATTACGGTTATCTCAGTGCCCTCACAATTTTTAATCGATGTTTGAAAATGTTTTTGTGCAAAATGTTGTAGTACAATATTGTTTAAATGGTATATAATTTATAATATATTGTATGTTCATGATTCAGTCAGCCTACGAACATAACCTCAAACTAACGGAAGTACCAATATGCCTTCATGATTATGATTAATAATGATCTGTACAAACCTGACAAGGATAGATTTTGGTCTGTTCGGTTATTTGTTTAGGTCAACAGCCGAAAGGCTGGTTTGAACCTTTAGAGGTTTTACTAAGTAAAAACGAGGAGTGAGGTGGTTTACTACTGCCTTCCTCACTGAGATGAAAGTGTATGCTTATCAGCATGCCAGGCCCTCCGTAAAGCACCCACTTTCTACCCAGCAAATGACACCATAACTTCATTCACTACAGGGTCTGGCTGTATAGTGAAATTCATTACTCTCAGAGGAGATAACTGTGACTAGTGTCTTCTACACCTCTACCTCTTCTGTTTTTAAATAGTTCAGTCATATAATTGGCTGACTACGTGATAAGAAACAGAACTATTTGTTATAGCCCTGGAATCAACAGATCGAGTGCAATTAATTTAACACTCCACCTGTTCATTATCCGTAATGTTCGGATATACTTGGGAAAAATTATGTGTTATCTGCTTCAGAATGAGGAAACATTAAAATATTTAGTAAAAATGTACTTGGGTCATTCTTGCTGTGGGGTCTTCAACTTCAAGTCTGACAATGTGGTAGACAGAAAAACAGAAAATTGATTTTTTGATTCAGGATCTATAAAATAACGATATTTAATGCAGTAAAAATTTTATAAATTTTTTACGATTAGGCGTTTATTATATTAGCTTCATACAGCGACAAAAGAATATTTTTTTTAAAGAGAATTAATAAATCTATTGTCTAAAATATTTACTTCGATTTATTGATAAGTTTTGAACTAAAGTAGTAATGAGAGGAAGTAACTGACAAACTGAAATCATGCACTTTACGATGTAAAAACACAACAACCGCAGTGTTGTGTATTCAGCTGATGGTAAAAGGAAGTCATCGTCATTTCCACCAATCAGGAAACAAGTGTCAGGAAATAAATGATGAATATAAGGTTTTGCTATGCGAAGCAGTATAACAAGTAATAGTTTGAGTTTTGCATTGTATGTAAACAATAAATTTAGTCTGACTGACAGTTTTCTGGATTCAATTTTATATTTAATTAAAATGGCAAAGAACCAAACAAGTCATGTGAAAAGTTTACTGATAGAATTTCGTTCTATTTTGACAAACAATCATAATGCAGCATTTAAGAAAAACAATTAAATAATAGGCTAATTTTATATAACACAAAACTATTTCTATTTATTTTTTCAATATATGAATAAGAAATTTCTCAATGACTGAATGATTGACACATATGTCAATCAATAACTTATCTAACTTTCCGTTAATAAAAAAAAAAAAAAAAAAAAATCTGGTGTAAAACACTCACACGACTTTCTCTTCCCAATGCAAATAATGAACAATAGAATCTAATTTTAGTAATAAAACATTGGAAATAAATAAAAATCTAACCTGAAAAACATAACCTTATTTTAATCATGAGTGAAAGACGAAAAATGGAAATCAACCCTCAGTTTGGCTTAAAAATACGGAAAATCACTCTGTTTAGGCCCGATAATTAAATTATTTTTGTTATCGCCGCTATCGGTAGTAAATATAGGAAGCAGATAACTCGACACAGTCGTTGAGTGACCATCGTACAGTGCGCGTCGCCTTTTTGTTACCGCTGTCTCGTTAACCGCATATGACCGCTGTTTTTATAACACGGGAGTTCGGAACACCGCAATTTGGAAACCTTGTACCTTATCCCTGCGCAGGTGGTATTCCTTTTATTTTATTTTTCCTTGTCTTGGAAAAAGGGGTAAGTCAAGATTTCATTAAATTTTACTTCGCATATATTATAATTAATTTATGTTACCGCACTACAGTCCACTGTCGCTCCATCAAATAAAATACAACCGCAATCATTGGTAACCTCCGGACCTGATATCTTCCAGAAGCACATTATTAACTTTCGGGCGGATAGCTTCGAAAAGACCATTGGTTTTCCTTCGCGAGGATATACCTTTACATTGTGTTTTATTTGATGTCAACTGAATTCACGTTAAATCGCTATGTTAATGTAAATGTAAATAACATTAATTTGTTTAAAATACGCTATTCGCTATTGCACGCTATACGCATATTTGTTAAATTTGCGCTTTGCATAAAATTCATAACTGTTCATTTTTTTAAGAAGTCGGAAAACTTTAATTACGTTTTAAATTATATATATTGTTAGCATAATACGCATTGCAATTCTTGTATGCTGTGTCGAGTTTTAACCTGCATAAAACTTGTTATTCGCTTTAGGTTATCTGCTACCTATTCCTACAAATTTTGTTATTTCGTTATCGGCTTATCTACAAACTTCACATTTAAATTTAAATTTCGATAAACACAATAATTATAATTTTATTATTTCAATTTGATTATCTTCATGAATAAATTCTTTAATCCTTAAATTATTTTTAATTATTATAACTTAATTTAAAGAAATTATTCTTTAATTAAGTTACGCGATTTCCGTGCTACTTGTTTGCATTTATAACCCTGTTATTTGGTTCATTTCTTATATTTAAAAAAAAAATAAAAAATATGGCAACCGATCAAAAAAGGTTAAGGGTATTAGAAGCTAAGAAAAACCATCTCTACCAAAGAGTTCAGCAAACGTATGATGCCAGCCTAAAGCTGGATATACCCGCTTGTAAAGATTTATTCATAAAAAAATGTTTAACTATTAAAGAAACCCGAAATGAATTTCGTTTAATTATGGATGAAATAAATGAATTGTCATTAAAAATAGATGATAACACTGAACCTAGTTTTCAAGCAGTTGATGCTTTAGAGGATTTATATTGTGCTATTATAACCGCAGAAAATTCGCTTAAATTAGAAATTAACAACAGTGAACAAAAAAGTAAACAAGTTACTGAAATTAAGCCTAAAATTAAGTTGCCGATTTTAGAACTACCCGGATTTTCGGGCGAACTTTCGGAATGGCCTATATTTTTTGAAAGTTTTAAAAGTAATATTCACGAAAATATTAACTTATCCGATTCCGATAAAGTTAGATACCTTGTAGGTAAACTAAGTAAAAAAGCATTAGCAGTAACTTCCGGAATTCCGCCTACCGCTGAAAATTATGCTATTTTATGGAAAAATCTTGTAGATAAATATCAAGATAAAAGAAATTTAGCGTCTTTTTATTTAAATAAAATTTTAGAGTTTAAACCTCTTACTTGTCAATCTGCTCAAGGATTAGAAAACTTTTTGCATTCTTTTGTAGCATCCGTTGATGCTCTTAAGGCTATTAATGTCGGTAACTTAGCCGATTTTATTATTTTGCAAATAGCCCTCTCAAAGTTAGATCCAGAAACTGTGCGCTATTTTGAAATGCATTGTAGGAAGGATGATATCCCTACGTTCGATCAACTTTTAACTTTTACAAAAGAAAACGAAAAAATTCTTTTTCGTAATTTAAAATTTAATAAACTCGAGAATTCTCAAATTAAAGATAAAATTAACAAAAGTAAACCTACTCATACTTTTTTGACGAGTAAGAATAATAATTATCAACCCCCAAAATGTGCAATTTGCAATGAATTGCATCAAGTTTTTAAATGTCCTGAATTTAAACGGTTATCATCCGCTGACCGATTTTCGGCTGTAAAAACAAAACATTTGTGCGTGAATTGTTTGTCATCTCAGCATACTACTAAGAACTGTAAGAGTTTTAAGACCTGCATTTTCTGCAACAAACGACACCACTCTACCTTGCATCGTGACAGTCAACCTTCTGTGACGAAAACTGAGGAACTGAACGCAAGTAAATCGGATACTCAGACTCCTTCTGTTGACACTTCGAAACAAGTTACCTCATTTGATTCTTCGCTCGCGCACTGCTCAACATCGTCAGTTAGCATGACTTCTCAAAATACTCCGCCAGAATCGATAGTTCTATTATCAACTGCAAAAATTCTCATTTTTGATACGATGAACCGCGCTCATGAAGCTCGTGTGCTTCTTGACAACGCCAGCCAATCAAATTTTATTACTGCCGAATTTCAACGCAAGCTGGGGTTAAAGGTATCACGAGTAAATTCAGCGGTTCAGGGAATTGGACTTAGCACTCGTCCTCTTAAATTTAACGCATCACTTTCTATCGCCTCCCGCTTTGATACGCAAAGGGTACTTAAATTAGACGCTTTTGTTATAGATAAAATAACTGATAGTTTACCCAGCCGATGTTTTTCATTGGAGTCATTATCGCACTTAAAAAATATTCAGCTCGCTGATGATACGTGTAATATTCCCAGTCAGATAGACATTCTGTTGGGATCGGAAATATTTTCGCGTATAATAAAATCACATAAAATAACGGGACCTCCCGGGACTCCAGTCGCTTTAGATACGCTTTTCGGTTACATTCTTATGGGAAGAACTGTATCGGATCATTTGCACAGTAATCGTTCTGAAAATCAAGTCTACATGTCTATTACTGAGACTTCACTGGATGATTTAATGAAGAAATTTTGGAGTCTAGAAGAAATCCCGCAACCCACTTTTTTGGACAAAGGAGACGAGATATGTGAAAAACATTTCATCGACACCCACCAGAGACTACCGACTGGTCGCTATTCTGTTTCGCTGCCGTTTAAAGAAGATCCTTCCACTCTCGGAGATTCACTACCTGTCTGCGAAAAACGCTTCTCATCTTTAGAAAGACGACTTAAAGCCAATCAAGACATGAAGATAGAATATCATGCCTTCATGAAAGACTACATTGAACAAGGTCATATGTCTCTGTCAACTTTTACTAACGACAGTTATTATCTGCCACATCATTGCGTAATAAAACCGGACAGTGCAACCACACGTCTTCGAGTAGTTTTCGATGCAAGCGCTAAGGCTTCAAATAATCGTTCGCTTAATGATCTTCTTTATACAGGACCTAAATTACATTGTGACTTAATAGAAATTCTTGTTAGATTCCGCTTATATCCGATTGCAGTTACTGCAGACGTGAAACAGATGTATCGGCAGATTGAAGTCAATTCCGAACATCGAAAATTTCAGAAGATTTTATGGAGATTTTCCCCAGATGAAGAAGTGCGCGCGTGGACACTAAATACTGTGACTTTTGGTGTCAAGCCAGCTCCATTTCTCGCGATTCGAGTCACTCGGCAATTAGGCGTAGATGAAGCAACCAAATATCCTGAAGCTGTTGCCGCAATAAATAATTCCATCTATATGGATGATCTGGTCACTTGTATAAAGAACCTCCAAGAGGCTCAGACGCTATACCATCACTTACGAAAATTGTTTAAGGCTGGTGGGTTCGAAATGGTCAAATGGTCAAGCAATTCCTCTGATTTAGTTTCTGTAATTCCAATTGAAGACCAACTTCTGAATTCTAAAAATTTCCAAAATGATGACACAAGAAAAATTTTGGGTTTGCAGTGGATCGCATCATCGGATTGTTTTAGTTTCAAGATATGCTCTGAGAATAAAATTTGTACAAAACGCAACATTTTGTCGTCAATAGCTAGGATATTTGATCCTTTGGGATTTCTAGCTCCCGCAACGCTGCTAGCAAAATGTTTAATAAAAACATTATGGTCATTAAAAATAGACTGGGATGAAAGCCCTCCAAAACAAATCGTGGAGACTTGGACCAACTTTCAATCGCAACTGCCAGTACTATTAAAATTAAAAATTTCTCGCCATGTCGCTATTTCTGAAGGACACACAGCAGATCTTATCGGTTTCTGCGACGCGTCTGAAAAGGGCTATGGTGCTGTAGTTTACATTAGAGCTCAGCAACCAGATAATACATTCAAAATTAATCTCTTATGTGCAAAATCTCGTGTTGCACCTATGAAAATAAATACAATTCCGCGGCTAGAGCTATGCTCAGCAGTTATGCTTGCTCGATTGATTTCATTTGTGTCCAAAGCATGTGAAATTCAATTTAAGTTCAAGAATATATTCGCATTCTCGGATTCAATGATAGTGCTTCAATGGATCAATAGCCCTGCATCGAGGTGGAAAACCTTTGTCGCTAACCGCGTATCATATATACAAGAAAATCTACAATCTTCAGCTTGGTTTCACATAAATGGAGAGCAAAATCCGGCCGATTGTCTCTCTCGCGGCCTACTGCCAAATAATTTGGTTGACCATCAGCTATGGTTTCGAGGCCCAAGCTGGCTAGAAGAAGATTATTCTCTCTGGCCTAAGTATCCGATCAGTTCGTCAAAAGAATTCGTCGATGAACAACGTGTTTTGATTGCTACGGAGTCAGCAGATTACCCGCTTCGAGACTTAATAGACAAATGCTCGTCCTACAATAAATTGCTCAGAGCCACTGTTTACGTTTTACGGTTCTTAAAACGACTTCCTTGCGTTGATGGTCTCATATCCGCATCTGATTTAGCCGCCGCCGAATTACTTATAGTCAGAGAAGTACAAAAGGAACATTTTGCCTCGGAAATACAATCGCTTATTGAAGGAAAGGGCTGCTCTTCGGAAATTAGGAAGCTCAATCCGTTCTTGTCAGAAGGTGTTCTACGTGTTGGTGGACGGTTAATTAACTCGGAAATAAGCTACGAGCAAAAACATCCTATACTTCTTCCAAAACGAGATAACTTCACGAATCTCATCATAAATCATTGTCATCAAAGGCATTTCCATACAGGGCCGACGCTCGTGTTATCGCTACTACGCCAGAAATATTGGATCTTAGGTGGAAGAAGCATAATTCGAAACTTGATCCGTTCTTGCAATATTTGCTTTAAACTTCGACCAAAACCCGTATTTCCTCTTATGGGAAGCCTACCCTCTGCAAGAGTGAAGCCAAGTAAGGCATTTTTGCACACCGGTGTGGACTACGCTGGACCATTCTGGGTGTCCTGGACAAGACGCAGGGGCGCTCGCCCTCAAAAGGCTTACTTGTGCTTATTCATCTGCTTAACTGTCAAAGCAGTACATTTAGAATTAGCATCTGATTTGTCAACTCAGACGTTCCTTTCTGCCTTTAAAAGGTTTATATCTCGCCGTGGGCCATGCAAGACGCTTTATTCTGACTGTGGAACAAACTTCATTGGAGCCAGAACTCAGTTGAAAGAAGTATACGAATTAATAAAATCAGACGCTTACGTCCATGCATTGGGGTCAGAGCTAGCCGAGAACCAAATTGAATGGAAGCTTAACCCACCTTATGCTCCGCATTTTGGCGGTTTGTGGGAGTCCAATGTAAAGTCTGTGAAGAGCCATCTTTATAGAGTAATTGGTCAACAAATTTTAACGTTTGAAGAGCTTTCCACCGTTTTTTCACAAATAGAAGCTATTCTCAATTCTCGCCCGCTTTATTGCTTAAGCTCGGATCCAAGCGACCCTTCAGCTCTTACTCCAGCTCATTTTTTAGTGCAACAACCTCTACAAGGACTGCCTACTTGCAACCTACTGGATGAACCACTGAATCATCTTACTAGATATCAGCTTTTAGACCGGTTGATCCAAGAATTCTGGAAGAGATGGAACGTGGAGTATCTTCACAACCTGCAAGTAAGACAAAAATGGAACTCTCCCGCTAAACCTGTGGAGGCCGGTTTAATCGTCATCATTAAAACTGATAATTGTCCGCCTCTTCAGTGGCCACTTGGAGTAATTCAAGAAGTTATTCCTGGTCCGGACGGAATTATTCGAGTCGTGAAAGTTCGCACTCGAACAGGAGTACTTACGCGGTCGGTGACTAAAATTTGTCCGTTGCCGACCCAGTAATATTTCGATTCTCTTTTAATTATTTATTCAAGGTATCTTTTATTTTAGTTTATTCTATTCTATTTTCGCAATATGATTTCGATATCTTTTCTGTAATTTTTATTTATTTTTTATTGCGTTTGTAAATAATCTGTGTGTAGAGGTTTTTTACACGGAAACTACGCCTTTAGATTTTTCTATTTTATTTTTTTCCATATATTTTTTACGCTATTTTTCTTAATTATCCTTTCTTTTTCCCTTTCTTCCGTGGGCCACCTCGCCTTCTCAAGTCTTCAGTGACAGCCCCCGCTGAAGTGAAGATGTCTCCTTTCCTTTTCCTTATTTATTTTTTTGGGGTTCAGAAACTGTCGTTTCAGGGGCGGGGAGGATGTTTAGGCCCGATAATTAAATTATTTTTGTTATCGCCGCTATCGGTAGTAAATATAGGAAGCAGATAACTCGACACAGTCGTTGAGTGACCATCGTACAGTGCGCGTCGCCTTTTTGTTACCGCTGTCTCGTTAACCGCATATGACCGCTGTTTTTATAACACGGGAGTTCGGAACACCGCAATTTGGAAACCTTGTACCTTATCCCTGCGCAGGTGGTATTCCTTTTATTTTATTTTTCCTTGTCTTGGAAAAAGGGGTAAGTCAAGATTTCATTAAATTTTACTTCGCATATATTATAATTAATTTATGTTACCGCACTACAGTCCACTGTCGCTCCATCAAATAAAATACAACCGCAACCACACTCTTTCACGCTAAACTAGGCTCTGTAGAGAAAAATGTTCAAAATAAAAGTTGTAGATCTTTTTATTTCCTATAAAATGAATTATATACACTTTTGTCGTCGTAAAATGCATTCTAAGGCCGAAATCTTAAAAAAATCGATTTTCACACGTTTTCGTGAGAAAAAAAACAGAAAATCGCTAATCACTGCTAAACTAAGCATTATAAAAAAAATGTTTGAAACCAAAGTTGTAGGATTTTTAATTTTCTACAACTTATATAAAGTTTTGCGCTAAAATGCATATTAATGCCGTAATCTTAAAAAAAAACAATTTATTTACGTAAAAACAGCCTCACCGAGAATTTCAGCAAACATGGCGCCTACCCTATCTTGTAGAGAATAAAAAATTGAGTAAATAAGGCGATTTTAAAAAAAAATCGTAGGACCAGTTTTTGAGAAAATCGCAAAAAAGTGAAAAATTATACGAATAAACTACTACTTCTGGTTGACCGATTTTGATGAAAATGTTCGTGTCGGGTCCGGTAGTGGTATGTAACTTAAGTTTCAAGTTTCAAGTTCGTACAATGTTCCGTTCTTGAGATATTTTGTATACACACACACACACACACACACACACAAACCAATCGCTAAAAACATGTTTTTTGGGTTCAGGGGGTCTGAAAACGTATAGATCCGGTGAAAACTCGATTTCGAAAAATCGACATGAAAACAATACTTTCCTTCCTATATATTCATATAGGCAAGAGAAAGTAAAAATATTGTAAGATTCGTGAAACAACGTTTTGATAAAACTTGGTTCCGCCGCAGACCAGTTTCTTGAAATTATTCCATAATTGGTTAACTTTGTTACTAAACAATTTTCGCACCACAAAAATGCAGAATTCACGCCAACTTAGAGAATAAACATCGACTAATTGGTGTGGTCTGTGTATAAGCGAAACCAGTGGTTGTCACCCGGTGACGTCATGTGCAGAGCAACCAACTTTTCACTGTTGTAAGATACTATCTGTCGTCATAATATCGTGCACAGCCATCTCAAGCAAAATTTGCAGACCAAATCTCAATGAAACCTACCAATGGCTAGCCATTGCGCATAAACGCAATTAGAAAAGAAGTGTTAAAGCACACTAGTGTAAGAAGTACAGAAATTAAATGAATATTTCATATTTAAAAAATTGTTATAAAAATTTGATTACTTTTGAGTTAAAATTAGTAAATGGCAGAACTGTTAAGTTAATGTCAATTCCTGGTGAGTCAGTAAGATTCTCTTTTATATAAAAGCACTATACTTAAAGAGAATAGAATTTAAAATGCTATGAAAAAGAATTTTTCAATAACTAAGTACAACTTTATATCTAACAGGACGGGAAATTTCTTTGTGATGTATAAAGTAAAAACCGTAAAGAATTCTGTAAAGTTATTTTTTAAAAGTTTTAGAAACTTTTTTTGAAGAAAGTTAACTGATTATAACGCAAGTTAAAAAAGCAAAACTGTGAAATTCCTGCGTAAAAAATCAATTCTAAGTGCAAAATTTGAGAAAGCTTCAATCAGTTGCTTTAAAAGATTAATTTCAATAAACAGTAGCTACAGATTAATCAAATGGTAAAAGTCATAATAAAAATTCGGTTAGTGAAACATTTGTTGTTAAAGAACACTATCATTGATTTTTATTTTATTACGTTAATATTTAGTTAAAATTAAGTAAAAGTGTTAACTTTATTTTTATTTTTTTTAAATTACCTATATTTATAATATATTTCACACATATCACCTCAGTCCCCTCACGTATTTCCTTACTGATTTGGTCTTGCTATTCGTGGTAAGTTCGCGGATTATAAACCCATACGAATAGAGCGGGATTATTGTAGTTGCATAAATTTTTTTCTGCATTGCATGATTTTAAAAGAACAAATAATATTGTGCTTCAAGAAGAAACTATTTAAAGGAAAATTCTGGGAAACATGATACACTCAAAATTACCATATTGCAGATTAAACACTCAAGTTCATTTCAATTTACTCATTTTTATATGATCCCATCAAATGGTAATCTACTGATAAAAAATGAACATACAATCTTCATTATACCCTGAAAATTAGTTTTACAAAGGAAAAAATAACGTGGAATATATTTAAAAAATTTCCTGTTAAAATTATTACGCATGTTTCTTTTTCTCTTTTGTTTTGGGATTACTTCCAGTTCCGGTTTAACGTTGATTGATGCTATCCCGTTTCTTACCCTGCGCTATAATCTGCCTCTTTCATCCTGGCTAAACAATATCAGCTTCCGTTTAATCTTTTCAAGGATTCATTTTCTAATATAAAATAATAAATTTAACAACTGCGAGTAAGTTTATAAACAAAGTTTATTATTTTTAATCATATACCCTAATTTTTAAATTAAAGTGCATTAACTATTTCCAGTTTAAATATAGGTCTAATGTTAAATATTTAAAAAGTTAAGCTGTTAAAATTGCATTAAAAAAGTTTTTCTACACTGTTACTTTTGATTTGGGGAAGTAATATTGATTGCTCGTAATTTTGCAGGCTTCTTTACAAACTGCGGCACTTACACCACAAATAACCTTTCTAACGATTAAATTTTAATTTTTTTAATTCATCTACTGGTGGCATTAAATATGGTATGACTATATTGCATCGCCAATTCATCTGATTTTATCGGAGAATCACACCTGATATGGGAAAGTTTTTCCCGCTTACTGGCGTTTGAAGCCAATTTAAATATTCTTCTATTCCAGGGTACGAAAACATTTTTGTACACATTTGCGTTAAAAGCAAAAAAGAATTCGGATTAAAAATAAAATTCAAACAAGAAGTTCGAGTTATTGGCGCTAATTTTAACGAAAATTAACGAGTAAATCCTAAGGAAACCAATTTTAATTCGAATTATTGATGTTCGGGTTATGAAAGTTCAACTGTACTAATATACATTTCTTTTGTTAATAATAATTATAACTGATGAGAAATTTTCTATGCTAACACTGTATTGTGGCCGACACCCCCCACTATTATCAGCGCCTGCAGACAGTCCCAGAACCTTCCTGCCGCGGGGAGCGCTAATGACGCGAAGCCAGCAGTGCCTCCCCTCCACAATGAAGTGGACTCGCCGGAGAGGGATTTAAGCGGCCACATCGAACCGCGAGTCACACTCGCCATCCAGCTCCTGAACGGAGAAAAAAAGAAGAAGAGCCCAGTCAAGCCGGACACACCATCCCTGGTCGACTGACGGAAGTCAGTGCGTGCCTGATGGCTGAAGACTGAATTCAGCGCGGGACCGGAGAGAACCGCCTCGGCCGCGCTATCGGCCGACCCGACACTGCGGGGCTCTGGGGGCCACCACTGTCACGCCGGAGTGGGGACCCAAAATGTCACTGAGCAAGAGTTAGGCCTGAGCCCGGTAGCCGAGCCATCACTCTTTGGGCTCCGCTCTCAGCACGCCGGCTCGCCGCTCCCGACCACCAACAAGGGCCCTTTTCTGGGCCACCACAAACAACCAAACGGTTCTTCTCAGGACCCCCGACCAATTAAACGGCCCTTTTCAGGGCCGCCAACTTCACAAGTAAGGTTTAACCACGTGTCGTCGGCCCCGGTCGGCGATAGTATATTATAAAAGATTTAAAAAATAAGCACTTTGTACGATTCAATTAATGAACTTATCATAAATTCAATATCAATGTTGAAAATAATTTAACAATAAGGTATATTTTGGAGGAAGATATGTTAAAAAAATTAAGGTTTTTCGTATAATTTTTCTTAGAAAAAATTAATCCATACTTTTAAATTTAATTTCAGATTACAATAGATTTTAAAGGAATTGAATTTACAATAGATGAAAATTTGTTTTGTGTCGGATAATATTGATAGGTAGAAAAGAATCGATTTCTGTTTTTGTCAGTTATTAACTTAAAGCTTTTCAAGTAAGTTTAACGATTTTAAAGGAATATAAAACTAACATTATCCATAAGAGATAATATGGTTTTTTAATATTTTTTTTGATGAATTGATAATACAATTATGTAGGCTATTACGTGTAAACTTTTATTTTGTACAATTATTATCCATTTTCATGTAAATTACTTGTATAAAATCTATTAAATTATTGCCACGTGTCTCTATAACATTAGAATAAATAAATGTTGAACAATTCAAACATTTTAACAATTTAGTTTTGTCAATAATATTACACAGATTCATATATTTTATATCGGGTGGTAATGAAATATCGGAGTGTTTGATTTATTTTCCTCCACAATTTACTTTTCACCCTTTCATCTTATTATAGACATAAAATTCAGTGTACGCCCTGAATAAAAAAATACGTTTGATATAATTAGACATCAGATCATTTAAGAACAAAAAATATTATTGACATATATATGAAATTTTATGCTCGTAACAGGTATCCTAATACGTATGTTGTCGCTCGAGAACAATTTACTTTTATATGTTTCCAACGAAGATCCACGTATGAAGAAAATTTTAAATGAAAAATGAATGCAACTGTCATAGAATTAATTAATTATTTAATGATTAATTTCTTTTCTTTATAAGTAAGTGTACTTATTGCATGTAAAAATTTTATTAGTAAAATTATAATAAACGATTTTTCTCATAAAATGTAAATGATTTCATTATTGTTTTGCGACACCCTTATAATATCACCATGAGCCCCAGGTTGAGAATCACTGCCGTAGAGTAACATTCTTTTCACTTCCTTAGCCTAAAATTATGACTTTTAGCGTTCGAAAATTTATTTTCTTCTACGTGACAAAAACATATATATTAATTTGGGAACACATCCTAAATTAATTTAATTTCTCTATGTTAAAAAGAAGTTGAATGGGCACCGTACTTTCTGGACATCGTGTATTAAAATAAGTAGTGAAAAATAATTTATTAACTTATATCTGTATTTTTAAAAATTTCAATTCATATTTTCTTTTGAATTTTAATATTTTTTTAAATATTTCATTATTTTCAACCGATATTTCCTGACATTCGTTATTGTTATCTACGTCGATTGCATACAATAGGTTTCTCACTTATTCAAAATAATTTTTTTGTTCTCATTGTTATTTTTCCGTTTTTATCTTGGAGTTTCCGTTTTTATCCTACGGATTAAGACTCTTATATTTCAAGTTATAAAATATTCTATACTCGTTTATACTGAAAATATTTAAAATTATACAAAAAAATCAAAATAAAACACAGTATTTTATAGGATGATAAAACATTAATGGGCTGAAAAATAGAATAGCTGAAAAGATTTATTTTTTTTCATTTTTACTCAATGCTATATACACCGTGCTTCCCAACAAATCTAACATATAGGGAAATTTTCATTGGACAATCTACTGTCAACACTAATCATATTATAAGGGTGTAATCTTACTTTCATTATTCCAGTCGTTTGGAAACAGAATAAAAATAACTCACCAAAAGATTTTAGTTGCTATAATTGCTTAAAAATTTAATTATTAATAAATAAAAGCAAAAATGTTACTCAATTTAGATGTAGCGCTGTACTTACATAAGAAAAAAATATTTGTGCTCATTGTTGTCTGAACGTTAGCCGAGCGCGTAAAGGCGTCAGTTTATTTTTATTTCTGATATTTTGGTAAGTATACTTACCAAGAAACGTTAATTGAATTGGAAATCACATAATGTTTAGTGGTAAGAATGCTTATTAAAACAACTTGTAATATTGTATAACACACGCCGGGGTCCAGAGTTCAATTCCCGGTCAGGTCTGGCATTTTTTCATCATTCATTTTCATAATAATTATTATTTACCGTCTGCATTAGCAGAAATTGCAGAACGGTCAGACGTAAAACCAAAAAAGAGAGAAAAAAGTATAACAAAAAAATGTGTAGAATATTTTATCTTAACTTTAGATTTCGCCCATAACAGTCAGGTGGAGTATTAAATTATTTGCACTCTATCTGCTAGTTTCAAAGCTACAAAAACAATAGTTGTGTTTCTTATTACGTAGTCAGTCAATTATATGACAGAACTATTTAAGAACAGAAGAGATAGATGTGTAAAAGACACTAGTCAGAATTATCTCCTCTGAAAGTAATGAATTTTATTATAGAGCTAGACCTGTGGTGAATAAAGTGAAGGTGTCATTTGCAGGGTGCAAAGAAGATGCATTTTAGAGGGCTTGGCATGCTGATAAGCATAGGCTACTTTTGAATACAGTGAGGGTGGCAATTGTAAACCACCTGACTTCTCGTTTTGCTTAGTAAAACCTTTAGAGGATCAAACCAGCCTTTCGGCTGTTGACCTAAACAACTTTATATTATAGCATGAATGCTTGCTTTTCCGTAAAAACTAGATTTTCTAAGCACTGTACAAAAGTAAAAATAAAACAAAGCGGTAGCGTAAGGTATGAATCCTTATCACATTCATGCAATTTAAGAAGCAAACGGTCGCTGCGAGCTAATTTCAATGCAGGATAATGTAACTTGCCATAAAAACGAGTGCCGTCATTTTTGAAACACTCGTTATTATAATGAATATAAGTATGTGGTAATGCGAAAAGGAGTGCGGGTTGCTGCCATTTATTTAGTTTTTAATATATCCTAAAATTAAAAAAAATCTGGCATTATTATTCCAAACGAGCTGATGTATTACGATAGAAACTTCTGCTCTTGAATATTATATAGAAAAACGAACGGTAAAACAAGTTGAGAGAAATACTGAAAAGGAAAAGCGATGAACTGAATTTTAAATATTTGTTTTTAATCCTCAATGTTGAGCTCGTTAATTGAAGATCTTTCAGAAGTAAATTGGTTCTAGTGCAAAAAAATTTATTCGTTAGTAAAAAAGTGATATAAAAGAAAATATTGAGAGAGAAAATAATTAATATTTTATCTTGTAAATATGTGATCTAATAATTAAGTCCAACTATATTATTTTAATCATTCAGCAATAATTTAAATTTCATCGCATGAAATAACACCATCATTTTTTTACTTCCTTTTGCCCTATATGAATATGTAGGGAAGGAAAGTATTGTTTTCATGTCGAATTTTTTGAAATCCAGTTTTCACCGAAAATACACATTTTCAGGCCCTCTAAACCCAAAATAAAACATAATTTTAGCAATTGGTATGTGTGTACATGGAACAAAATATCTCAAGAATGGATTAGCGTACAAAGTTGAAACTTGGAACTTAAATTAGGTACCACCTAGGGACCCGACAAGAACATTTTCATCAAACTCGTTCAACCAGAAGTAATAAGCTTATTCGTACAAGTTTTCACTTTTAGTCAATTTCCTCAAAACGTTTCACACGAATTTTTAAAAAAATCGCCTCATTTACTGAATGATAATAGACAGATGCTCAATACTGGCAGGTGGAGTGTTAAATTAATTGCACTCGATCTGTTCGTTCCAGGGCTACAAAAAATAGTTCGGTTTCTTATCACGTGGTCAGCCACGTATATGACTAAACTATTTAAGAACAGAAGAGGTAAAGGTGCAAAAGGCACTAATCAGAGTTATCTCCTCTAAAAGTAATGAATTTTATTATACAGCCAGACCCTGTGGTGAATGAAATAAAGGTGTTATTTGCAGAGTGGATATGTGCTTTTCAGAGGTCCCGGCATGCTGATAAGCATACTCATTCAACTTAGTGAGGAAGGCTATAGTAAACCACCTCACTCCTCGTTTTTACTTAGTAAAACCTTTAGAGGTTTAAACGAGCCTTTCGGCTGATGACCTAAACAACACAATAAAGACAGAAGAAATGAGAAAACGTATAGTGAGCGAATGTTAAGAATGCGTAATAAACATTACAAAAAAATTAAAAAAAAAAGAAAAAAAAGAAAATTTTAAGAAACGCTATTATTTAACAATTAATCAAAGAAAAATGAACTAAAAAGAAAAAAATAAAAAAATTTACAAAAAAAATCACAGACATTACAGTTAAAAATAAAAGCGTGGCGCATTAATATATGTAATATTTTACAACGAATATTTTACAATAAATATTATATATATTAATGCGCCACGCTTTTATTTTTAACTGTAATGTCTGTGATTTTTTTTTTGTAAATTTTTTTATTTTTTTTTTTAGTTCATTTTTCTTTGATTAATTGTTAAATAATAGCGTTTCTTAAAATTTTTTTTATTTTTAGTTCATTTTTTTGATTAATTGTTAAATAATAGCGTTTCTTAAAAAAAATTTTTTTTTAATTTTTTTTTTGATTTTTTTGTAATTTTTTTTTCTGTGATTTTTTTGTAAATTTTTTTTTCTTATTTTCTTTTTAGTTATTTTCTTTTTAGTTAATTGTTTTAAGTAATTGTTAAATAAAAGCGTTTTTTAAATTTTTTTTAAAATTTTTTTTTACACACACCTCCACAGCGTAATATTGTCATCGAAGATAAACAAGTGTGCAAAGTTTGATTCATATTGATACGGTAGAAGTATTAAAATTTTAAGTTGCAAGATTTGATGGATCCAAGAGTAAGTTAAATTAAAAGCGTTATAAAATTTTAGAATTTTAAATTTTTTTTTTACAAACACCTCCACAGCGTATTGTCATCGAAGATAAACAAGTGTGCAAAGTTTGATTCATATTGATACGGTAGAAGTATTAAAATTTTAAGTTGCAAGATTTGATGCTTCCAAGAGTAAGTTAAAAATAAAAGCGTTTAAAAAAGAGCTTCCAGACAGCATCTAACGTCAACTCACGTGGTATAAAGGAGAAAAAAACAGTGTTATAAACTATTTCATACTATTTTACAAAACGAGCGTTTCTCTCGTTCATGGTTTAGACCATTAGAAGGGTTATAATGATCTATATTCTTGAATCATATTACATAATACTTTTATACGATATTGAATTTAACAAGCACTTTCCTTAATGAGGTTATTTCCAAGAAGTTACTTAATATAAAAATACATTTTGTAAAAATATTCATTAATTAAAATTCTTGCCTTTTTGTGAATTAATACAGTAAAAATTTAAAAAGATAAGCGTTTAGTTACGTACACTTTTTAATGTCCTTTTGCAATTCAGTAGACTAGCTATGATATAACACAGTAGACAAGAAGGCGATATTTTTAATTGCTTTTATTATTAAACAAATTTTAATCTCTTTATTTTTCACTTTTTAAATTTAATGTAAAATTTGTGTTATTAATTTTATGTTAAATTAAAATAATACAATTTTGTGCTAAATATTTTAAGCGACTTTTCGTTATCCCTAAAAAATGTTGATACAAGGATTTTGTGAAAATGATGGATTTCAATTAATGTTTATTAAAAACGTTAATCACAAATATTTCAATTGTTTACAACGAAAACTGTAGAATCATTCTTAATTAAAATTCAACGAGAAAAATACTGTTAATATATTATTAGGCATGGAAAATATACACAGAGTGATTCACGAAGAAACGGAGATACTTCGGGAGATGAATCTACATTCAAAAATTAGAAAAAAAGTTCATAAACATAGGTCCAAAATCGCTTCGTTAGCGAGTTAGAACTGGCAAAAATTTTCGTCTGGGTTTCAGTTCCCCCTTAGAAATGAAGCCGTACAGAAATTTTTAGAGTTTTAATTAAGTTGTAAAATTGAATAGATTTTATGTAAAATGAGCTGAAGAATTAAATAAAACAGGTCCCAGATCTGTAACTAGAGTATTTTTTGAGATATCTACGAAAGAAATTCTTTCAAGTTTGGTCTCAAAACACTGTTTTTTAAGTTATTAGCTACATTAAATTTTGTTAAATAGGTAAACTTCTGAACAAAATTTGTAGAAAATTTAATTCTGAAGAGAATGATATAAAACAGGTTAATTAAAAATACAAACTTTCGAAAAAACTAATGATATAAAATAGGTTAATTAAAAATACAAACTTTCGAAAAAACTGTTTCTACTACACCGAAACAAGACAGAACAGTAAACAATGTTGGGGGGGGGGGAGGACTGAAACCCGGACGAACATTTCGGCCAACTACTACTCGTTAATGAAGCTATCCTAGAGCTATGTTTATGAACTTTTTCTTATTTTTGAATGTGATTGACCTCCCGAAGTACCTCCGTTTCTTCGTGAATCACCTGTATATTAGATACATAAAATCCTAGTTCCAGGGCTACAAAAAATAGTACTGTTTCTTATCACATAGTCAGCCAAATATATGACTGAAACATTAAAGAACAGAAGAGGTAGAGATATAAAATACACTAATCACAGCTATCTTCTCTGAGAGTAATGAATTTCATTATACAGACCCTGTGGTTAATGATGTGAAGGTGACATTTAGGGTGGAAAGTAGATGATTTTCGGAGAGCCTTGCATGCTGATAAGCATACTTTTCCACTCAGTGAGGAACGCAATGACAAATAACTTCGCTTCTCGTTTTACTTAAAAGCCTCTACAGGTTCAAACCAACCATTCGACTGATGACCTTAACTGCAAACTGTGTAGATGAATCTAAAATTTCTGGTCATATTCTTTTTAATAAGGAAACATAAAGTTAAATTTTAATAAAAGTAGCCTATATTATACTGCAAATATAGTTACTTGAATCACGAGTTTGCCCTTGTTAGCAACGAGGGGTTGCCCTTGTTAGCAACGAAGCATCAGTGCGCATGCGCGACTGCTTTAAATTTAGTACAACAAACACAAAAACTTATACTACACCCAGAGCATATACAGTATATCGCGGAACCTTTTGTAGGTTAACTGTACGAGTATAACTGTTAATTACTGTAAACAGAAATGTTAGTTTATCGAAAACGTGGACAGACTATTCACAGTGCTGAACGAAATCTAATATGCAGTATACTAGAATGCTGTGAAGTTGAAGCTAAACAAAAAATGTCCTTCCCTGCCTCTTAACAAAAGCCATAAGTGAGTTGCTAACTACTGTGATGTTTCTCTTTCCACAATTTGAAAAATAAAAGAGGAAAGTAAAGACGTGAAGAAGCTATTCTTCAACAGTTTTGTTGACACCTGGTAAAAAAAAGGAAACGGTTGGGTAGATACTAGTGAGACTGACAGTGAAGACGCCGGTGACAGCGATAGTAAAGAAGGCGATTCATTCGTAAAGAATTTTGTTCCGATGGAATAAGGTAGCTGGTAATTAGAGTAAATCCAACATTTCTAATCATGTAATTAAGCTTTAGGCAATATTACAGGTCACATTTTATTTCTTACAAGGTTTATGAAGAAAACATTTTCTAGGAATAAACCACAGCTTACAAAATGTATGAAGAAACTGCACGGTAGTGAAATGTACAAGTAATGTCTCACTGTTGAGGTTGGCAGCAATGTCAAATTTTTACTTCTCTTCCTCACAGCCCATCCATACGCAAAAGGCAGCCTCTTGACTTCAGTACTATCTATAACGTATATTGAAATTTTAAAACCATTTTTTAGGGTTTACTTTCAACTCTTCTGTTCATTAAGGATAATTGAGTTGAAATTTCAAAACAGCATTTGTATCAATAATTTATACATGAAGTATTTACGAGGGAAAATGTAAATTATAAAGATGGCAATAAGCTGTTTTAAAAACAATTTTCGCTGTTATGAAACAATCCTCTGTTTTATCAGAAAGTTGTCTAATTAACGATTGTTGTTTATTAGTTCATCCGCCGAAAGGCTGTTTTGAACCTCTAGAGGTTTTACTAAGTAAAACGAGGAGTGAAGTGGTTTACAATTGCCTTCCTCACTGAGTTGAAAAGTAAGCTTATCAGCATGCCGGGCCCTCCGAAAAGCAAACATTTTCCACCCTGCAAATGACACCTTAATTTCATTCACCACAGAGTATGGCTGTATAATGAAATTCATTATTTTTCAGAGAAGATATTTCTGATTATATTAGAACTACTGTAAGATTGCGGATGAGATCTAGCCAATGACAGCCAAGGTCGGGTGTGAGGTTGCCGCTTTGCTGTCACACTCCGTTCCATCGACTCCAGCTGACTTTGTAATTTTTTAACTTTGTAACGTGAACAGCGGGACCACAACGTGACAGCGGTGGATACGGTTGCCGAAAGTCAATTGGATATGTGTTGTGTTCTAGGCCGCTATGTTCCGCCTTCATCTGCAGTCTTTCATTCGTCCGAATATAGTATCTTACACCTTTACACCTCTGCCTTTTCTATTCTTGAATGATTCAGTCATTTAATTGGCTGACCATATGATAAAAAACAGAACTATTTTTGTAGCCCTGGAACTAACAGATTGAGTACAAGTAATTTAACACGCGACCTGTCTGTTATGGGCAGAATTAATGATTATCCAGTAACAATTTTAAACCTGAGAAATCAATCAGATATTAATGGAAATGAATTCAACACAGATCTCTAAGTAATTTTAATAATAATTAATTAGATTCCATCACTAGAATGGGAAAACTTAGTTTCTGTGACAGATCACCGGATTATGTATTACCTAACGACGTTGGTCATTAGTTTAGCTAAGTTTCATCAGTTGCAGTTAGACATCTGCCAATATTTCGGTGTTCCCATTTACAAGTATTATTTAACTATTTGGGTATGCAAATTACTACGAAATATTATAGTTAAGTTAATATTATAATAATACCTTGCGGCTCTTAAAGTTTAGAGACTTTAATACATACCTACTTCGTCATCTAAAATCAAAAGCTACTTTACCGATTAGATTATACATTTAAGGCAAATAACATATACGAGTATAAACAATACCAGCTGGGGAATAATTTTTGTAGATATAACTGTTTTGAATTTTATTAAAAGAAATTGATTAAAATGCTCTCGTCCCCTAGTGGTATCTAACTTAAATTACAATTTTCATTTTCGAACAAAAATCCATTTTTGAGATATTGTGATAGCACACACAGTCACTAAAAACATGGTTTTTGGGTGCAGGAGGCCTGAAAACGTATATTTTCGGTGAAAATTTGATTACGAAAATTGACATGAAAACAATACTTTCTTTCCTTATATATTTATATAGGGCAAGAGAAAGTCTTCTTCTTCTGCCTTTCAAGGATTAGGCATTTCTACCTGTTCCGAACCTCTCAAATCTGCCCATCTCTTTCTCGGGCATCCTCGGTCTTTTTTTCCTCCGGTTTATAACCTATAGTGTTTGCTTAGCTATCCTATTCTCCCTCCTTCTGTTCACATGCTCCAACCACTGAATTCTGTTCTAAGATACCCTGTCTTTTATAGAGAAGATATTGAGTTCTTTCCTTGTCTCGGTATTCCTATAACGATCTTCTCTACTACACCCATACGTATGTCGAAGAAATTTAGTTTCACAAAAGAGAAAGTAAAAAAAGTAAAAAGGCAAGAGAAAGTAAAAATACATACTCATGTAGTTTTAAATTTATTCACGATGTGGTAAATTAATTTATCAACTATGATTTATCACGTCCTACGATAGATCAATTTTTTTTTTATTGAGTGATGATGCCTACATAAGCCTTGGGCTTGTGCGTAGGTAATGATATGCGGTGATTTACAGATGAAAAAATGCCAGAACTGACCGGGAATCGAACCCGGGACCCCGGCATAGTAGCTAGTGCGCTGACCACTACACCACGGGAATCTTTAAACACTAGTTCTCCCAGAATTAAAATATCAAGGTTTGAAGCTCACAGATTTTAATACATAATAATTTCCATCGTGTTCTATCTACGGACGGTAAGCACCATTTCTGTAATTCCGTTCTAAGCTATATGCTGTTGTATGTGTTCTTATGATGATGTACATGGCTTTCATGTTGTATTGGTCAACAACACTAAACATCTACTTTGAAACCCTCAAGGGGTTTACGAGTATTACTATTTATCCTAACGCTTGACTTCAAAAGCCTTTACTTTCCGACTACGTAAATATTACCGGACTTAATTCACCACAAGGTCTAAACAATGAGATCCAATACTCTTAAGGGAAGTAATTCTGATTTCACTAATACACTTACACATTCTGTGTTTGATAGCAGTAATTTATTTAAGTTTACACGAGAGAAACGAAAACATATTTTATGTTCTTAAAACCAGTTAGTCAAGTTTAATTAGTTGAACACTGACAGGCATGTACCTAGGTGAGTAAGTGGTTTGCCTATTTTATACTTTCTCTTGCCTTAAATTAATATTTATAGGGAAGGAAAGTATTGTTAATGTCAATTTTTCGAAATCGAGTTTTTATCGGTCCCCTGAACCCAAAAATATGTTTTAGCGGTGATCTGTGTGCGTGATGTGTGAACAAAATACCTTGGAAACAGAATTACGTACTGTCTATCTATAACTTGATGACCTCCCGCAGAGAGGAGCAATATGCGGATTGTAAACCATTTCAGAAAAAATACCTAATTTTTTTAAGTAACTGATATTGTAGGGAATGACGTATTTTTATAAAACAAAGTACTTTGTATGGTTTTTGTTCTATAACATTAATTAGAAAAACACACGCTTAATGAGATAATGTATAATTTAGTAAATGTTTTTTGAAAAAAAAACTTATTTTTTCAATTACATCGTCATTGTTCAACAACTATTTCACGGATTAACATAATATGTGGCAGGTTTGTTCGTTATTAATTATGGAAAACGATGATTCAATAAAATTTAACAGAAAATAATTACTTTTTAAGTTAACGAGGACAGTTTTTCTTCAAAAACAAAACTTTCACTAAATTATATATACATTACCTCTCTAAGCGTGCGTTTTTCGAAATAACTTTATAAAACAAAAAACACGCGAAATACTTTCTTTTATAAAAATAGTCATTTCCGACAAGTTTCAGTTGCTTAAAAAGTTGGTCATTAGGGACTACGGTGGTTTATGAAACTGGATCAGTGGGTTTCGACACGTAATCTTTTCCAGACGCTAGCCGGGATTCAAATCGCGGACCTCTCGCTTTGTACCCTAGCATGCTAATCACTATGCCAAAGACAAAGCCTTTTATAGCTACAAAAAAAAAAATAAATTTACTCCTTTTATAATCTTTTTTTTAGTTTATTTTATAGCGTGACATTTGGTCTGATTGTAAATTATTTATTTTCTCTAAGATTAATTAATTATTTAATAACGGACAGTTTATTTCAAGCATCTTAATAAATTATGTTACTATAGGGTGATTCAAAAAGAGCGCCGGTTTTGATATATCAAATTAAGAGATTTATTTTATTGAAAAACTGAAAATAAATACATCAACAAGTTCATCTTACCTTCCGATTTCATGTATGAAAAATGATGTCATGCATGTGTCCTCCTCTACTGCGCTGGCACGCATCAACTCTGTCCATGAAATTGGATATTACTGCACGACAAGTTTCGACTTCCATTTGCCCGATAACCCGTCGAATTTCCTCCTTCAAGTCATTGATGTTTCGGGGTTTATTGGCATACACCAATGACTTCAGATGACCCCAAAGATGAAAGTCACAAGGCGTCAAGTCACACGACCTTGGTAGCCATTGATGGTCGGAATTACGAGAAATGATGCGATCCTGGAACCGTTCACGGAGCAACAACATTGTTTCTCGTGCAGCAACTGAATTTTATACGGGTGATATTGGAGATCGTACCGAAGAATTCTCCGTACAGAAGAACATCGTAAACCCAATTGTTGAGAACGGCGACGTATTGATTTTGCTGGGCTAACAGTCACACTGTCACGAACCAACGCAACGTTCTGCTCAGTTCGGCCAGAACGACGACGTCCAGAACTTTTAAGGTCGACTGTTGAACCCGTCTCAAAAAACTTTTTCATGAGCCTGCGAACTGTTGATTCATTCGGTGCTTCATTACGTCCCAGAGTACCGCGAAGTCGCCTGACAGTAGCCGCATAACTCTCTCCACTCTGGTAAAATGTTTTGACGATTAACACTCGTTGTGCAATAGTAAACTTCTCCATGGTTAGACACAGACTGCGAGAGTACTACACTGCGAACAAGAGAAACTGCAACTGAATCGTCAATCGGAATGTTCTCCGAAATAGAAATGAGGTCTAACAATGTTGCCAACCGATAAACAAAAATTTACCAGCCGTTTAAAAACCGGCGCTCTTTTTGAATCACCCGTTAATTGTGTAAATTTTAAAGAAACAATTGTTTAAACTAAATGGAACTGATGCATATGAAAGCGGGGCATCGAATATCGTAACGTATTAACAGATGTAGAACTATTTAAAGAATAGAACGTTGAAGTATTACGAGGTGATCGGCGGGTTAATCCAGGCAAGCAAGGGTGATGCGGTCTTGCAGAGTGGAGCGTCCAGCAGCAGTTAGTCATAGGCAGTGGTACATGAGAGTGATAGAGGAACAGCTGTTTGTGAGTTTGGATTCGGACTATCATATGTGAACAGTCTACACGGCCGCTCATTTTACACATTTTGTGTGTTGTGGACTTTACGTGGTTAGTGTGCTGAAATGATTATAAATTATTTACCTAAATAAATAAATGGACGTGAAAGCTAAACACTCGAATACTAAATTTCAAAGAGTATCTAGAAGCAATTACTGATTCAATATCCGCCTTTTCTTCGACTACCAGTAAGATCAATCCATAAATATTTACATTTAAATCAGAACATCATCAGTCCCAAGAACTTTTTATAAATTTAATAATTAATTGCATGCTGGTTAATTTAAATAAATATTTGTTTAATTTGTTTAATAATTTTGGGTTAGTTCTGTGTGAAGAGATGCGTTTATCCACAGACACAGGTTTTCGTTAAACACACACACCTTTAGAAACTAAGTAGCAGCATACTGTGTATTAAAAATACAATAATACAATTCAAAATTATTTAATTAAAAAATTAATAATATAATTTTATTTAATTGAGAAGACTGCTACATTTTTTTGTCGCATCAACATCTTCATATTACCGATTACATAGGGTTGAGGAACAGTGGGTATGAATTGTAATAATTTCCTAGAGCCTGGCCGGGAATCGAACTTGCTTTGCAGAGTAGCGCGCTAACCACTGTCCCACGAAGACATATTTTTATGTTCTTAATAAGGAAAATTAACGAAAATAATTTCTCATTTTAGTATTGTAGTTAATTATATCTAATATATAAAATTCTCGTGTCACAGTGTTAGTTGCCATACTCCTCCGAAACGGCTGAACCGATTTTGATGAAATTTTATATGTACACTTGGTAGGTCTGAGAATAGGTTTTTATCTATTTTTGATACCCCTAAGTGAAAAGGGTGGTCCACCCCAAAAAAAGTTTTTTTTATTTTTTGGACGAAATTTTATTTTTTATGTGGCATTAAAAAATACATACACTCCTAAATTTTCACCCTTCTACCACCAACCCCTATTTTTTATAGCAGTATTAGTAATTTAATAATTTTCTACTCTCGGCGGTCGATAACTGATCAGTTGTCACTCGATCAGTTATTCCCGCCAGGCGTCTACCTGTGTCACTCTCACTTCGTAAACAGCACAGAGTAGGGATGAGAACGAAGCCGGTCTCCGGTTTTTCTCACACAATGAGCTTTCTCTCACTCCCTATACTGTTTTTGGCCATTTTTATTGTTTGTGCATCGATTGTAATAGTGACGTTTACAATTATCATTTTATGCCCCTGGCATTAGGTTTTTTTTGTTTTACGTCTGACTGTTCTGCATTTTCGCTAATAAAACTGGTGGATAATGATAGTAATGAAAATAAGTGATGAAAAAATGCTAGACCTGACCCGGAATCGAACCTGGACCCCGGCGTAAAAACCTCTTGCGCTAACCACTACGCTAACGGGCCTTAGATAAAATAAAATAAATCTCATATTTTCCATAAAAACATGTTTTCTAATCTTGGGCGTAGCAACGCGCGCTGGGTACCGCTAAATACAATATAAATTAAAAATGCTTGGTTTTTAATATTAATAAATATTTTTATTTCTTGTTGCAGGGATATTTCACCGTGATCGTAATTATCATGTCCAATTTCGTTCATGAGGAAAGACATTACTGGAGTGGGAATACTACAATACCACATAGTCATAGTTTTTTGGAACCAGGAACAATTTCTCCAAGTAAGTTACTGTACCATTATTAATTATTCTTCTTTAGTTAAATTTTTGAAAATATACTTTTAATGTGATAAAAATATGGAAAAATGATCCCTTTTCTAACTAAAGTTTAGATGACAAATGTTTTACATTTAGATGAATGATAAAATCTCAAAAAAAACATCCCTCAGAGGACAGAGCTTTGTCCTTTGCTTGGAAATGGGATTACGAAACTTAGATTAGGAATTTATGTGTAAAAATTTTTACTTTCCATAAGGTTTTCAATAAATAAATAAATAAATAAATGCATATATAAATATTTACAACGGTAAACTGCACTGCCGGCCGCATTGGCGTAGTTGGTAACATGCTCGCCTCTCATCATGCGGTCTTGGGTTTGAATCCCATTCAGGCACGGCATATTTTCATACGTTACAAAAAATAATTTCATCCTTCACCGTCTGCATTAGCAGTAATTGCAGAACAGTCGGACGTTAAACTAAAATAAAAAATCTGGTGTGAAAAACTCACACAACTTTCTCTTGCCAATACAAATAATTAACAATAAGCCTACAATTAGTAATAAAACATTAGAAATAAACAAAAAACTAACCTCAATAAAAACACCTAATTTTAATCATACATGAAAGACGCAAAATTAAAATCAACCTCAGTTTGGCTTAAAAATTCGGAAAATCGCTCTTTCACGCTAAACTAGGCACTGTACAAAAGATTCTTTAAATAAAAGTTGTCGATCTTTTAATTTCCTATAAACTTGATTATATACATTTTTGTCGTAAAATGCATACTAAGGCCGTAATCTTAAAAAATGGATTTTTTACACGTTTTCGTGAGAAAAAAACAGAAAATTGCTAATTACCGCTAAACTAAGCGTTGTACAAAAAATGTTTGGAATAAAAGTTGTAGAATTTTAAATTCTCTACAAATTCAATTATACATTTTTGCGGTAAAATGCATAATAAAGCCGCAATCTTAAAAAAAACAATTTTTTTACTTGAAAACAGCCTTTCCAAAAATTTCAGCAAACATGGCGCCGAAAGTTGGTTTGAACATCTAGAAGTTTTATTAAGTAAAAACGAGGAGTGAGGTGGTTTACTATTGCCTTCCTCACTGAGTTGAAAGAGTATACTTATCAGCATGCCAGGCCCTTCGAAAAGTATCAACTTTCCACCCTACAAATGACACCTTCACTTCATTTACCACAGGGTCTGGCTGTATAGTGAAATTCATTACTTTCATAGGAGATAACTGTGACTAGTGTCTTTCACACCTCTACCTCTTCTGTTCTTAAATAATTCAGTCATATGATTGGCTGACCACGTGATAAGAAACCGAACTATTTTTTGTTGCCCTGGAACGAACAGATCGAGTGCAATTAATTTAACACTTCACCTACCTGGTATGGGCTTAAATGTACTAAGTTGAAATTCGGAACTTGAGTAAGCTACCACTAGGAAATCGACGCAAAACATTTTCATCAAAATCGGTCAACTGGAAGTAGTTTATTCGTGCAATTTGTTTTTGCAACTTTCTCAAAAATGGCTAATTTAATATATTTTTTTCTGCTCTATAAGAGAGGGTAAGCGTCGTGGTTGCTGAAATGGGTAAAAAAGATTTTTTTAAGATTCCAACCTTAATATACATTATAGGGCAAAAATGTACATAACTAAAGTTGTAGAACATTAAAAACCCTACAACTTTTATCTCATATTTTTACTTTCTCTTGCCTATATGAATATATAGGAAGGAAAGTATTGTTTTCATGTCGATTTTTCGAAATCGAGTTTTCACCGGATCTATACGTTTTCAGACCCCCTGAACCCAAAAAACATGTTTTTAGCGATTGGTCTGTGTGTGTGTGTGTGAACAGAATATCTCAAGAACGGAACAACGTACGAACTTAAAACTTGAAACTTAAGTTACATACCACTACCGTACCCGACACGAACATTTTCATCAAAATCGGTCAACCGGAAGTAGTAGTTTATTCGTGTAATTTTTCAATTTTTTGCGATTTTCTCAAAAACTGTTTCTACGATTTTTTTAAAAATCGCCTGGTTTACTCAATTTTTTATTCTCTACAAGATAGGGTAGGCGTTATGTTTGCTGAAATTCTTGGTGAGGCTGTTTTCACGTAAAAACAAAGTTTTTTAAGATTACGGCTTTAATATGCAATTTAGCGAAACAATTTATATAATAAAAGTTGTAGAAAATTTAAAAACCTACAACTTTTATTCCAAATATTTTTTTGTAAACGCTTAGTTTAGCAGTAATAAGCAATTTTCTGTTTTTTTCTCACGAAAACGTGAGAAAAATCTATTTTTTTAAGATTTCGGCCTTAGTATGAATTTTATAATAAAAGTGTATATAATTGAATTTATAGAAAATTAAAAGATCTGCAACTTTTATTTAGAACATTTTTCTCTACAGAACCTAGTTTAGCGTGAAAGAGTGATTTTCCGCATTTTTAAGCCAAACTGAGGTTGATTTTCATTTTGCGTCTTTCACTCATGATTAAAATTAGGTTATGTTTATTGAGGTTAGTTTTTTGTTTATTTCTAATGTTTTATTACTAATGTTAGGCTATATTGTTTAAATCATTTGCTTTGGCAAGAGAAAGTTGTGTGAGTGTTTCACACCAGATTTTTCTACAAGGCTTAGTTTAACGTCACTTAATGATTTTCTGTATTTTGCTTACAAAAATCGGTAAAAAATGGATTCTTTAATATTATTTTTTTATTCATTTATTTAACGTCGCATCAACTACAACGGTCATTAGCGACGACGTTGGGGTGTAACTATTGTACAATGGAGGATGAAATGATTTTTTTTTGTAACGTATGAAAATATGCCGTGCCTGAGTGGGATTCGAACCAGGACCGCATGATGAGAGGCGAGCACGTTACCAACTGCGCCAATGCGGCCGGCTTTTTAATATTTATTTACAGTAATACAAAATATTACGGCCTTAGTAGGTATGCATTTTACGACCAAAGTGTAATTAAAGTTATAGACTATCAATTGAAACTCACTGAATGCAGTAAATAGAATGCAAGATAGTATTAAGGGGAAGTGGAATAAAAAATAATCGATTTTTCTTTAAAAATATAGTTTGAAATGTGCACTTTAAAATGGCGTTAGAATCATGTTGCTATGCAAACTAGAAAATATTTTATTAATTTTTTGTGATTTTATGTTTAAGCTGATTTTGCCATCCGTCACGGAATTTTACAATATAATTTTCCCTTTCGATTAATATTTTACTGTGATTTATTATACCATTTTTTCACCCTGCCGTCTCTCTTTTATTTATTCATAGATTGGCAGTATAACTTAAAAGTTTATAAGCTGCACTATTTTTGTTGTGGTCTGTCTTTTTTACACTCGTGTTTTTGTTTCTCAAACTTAAAACGTGAATATCTGAAAACGTCATTTTTAGAACTTTATGTACCTGTTTCTCAGCTTCCATTAGATACAAAGCTGAAATTTTGATAAAGTATGTTAATTGTCCAGTTCTATTGATTGAACGTGCCGTTTTGAAAAATATTGAAAACTGTGGGAGAAAAAATGTTTTTTCGAAATGAAAAAAAATTGTCTTTTTAAAAAAATTGTGAAAAGCAAAATTCTTACCAGAATTAAATGCTACAAATTCTAATTATGTACCAAAGAGTGGCCTTTCATACAAAATAAAATATAGCTCTAGCTGTAGTCGTTGCTGAGAAAAAGGTACAAACATTAGCAATGCTTAAGAAAGGGATCCACTCTCCCCTTAAACAAAAGCGTTTACAATAATTTAATTTTCTAACTACGCAAATTATCAATACGTACCCACGAGGCTTTCAGTATTACAATATTATTAAATGTCGCAAATATCTGCAGTACAATGAACACAGAAGTAGAGGACCTATGTTTATTGTTATAATCAATAATAAACGTAGTCTACGTTTTGTTTACATACTTGTGCAAACCTAATAAACAGAGCATGTGTAATTATTATTAACTTGTACAACATAGATTCAATATGCACTATGTTTGCACAAAGTAAGTATTTACAAAATTTAGTTTACTGTTGTATAATTGTTTGTAAAAAACAAACAAATTATTGTGGTAGTATTTAATTAATCGATATTAGGGGGCATGTTATAGATTTTATTAAAGTTTATTTCACACGGATAAATATTTTGATTTCATCTTTCTGCACGTAGTTAAACGAACGAAATGTAATAAAAATTTCTCTAGTCAAATAAATGCGTTGACCAGAGGTGTTTGTCTACTAAAAATATTACTTACAAATAAACAACTGGCTTTACATTCAACAGGCTCTCTCTGTAACGTAAGGATTGCACGATAATTTGCAAAACAAACGGTCATGGGTTCAATACCTGGCTAGGGTGTTGAAATTATTACATGTCAAAAAATCTACCATTCAAATCTAATAACTTACCGTAGTCTCTAAAATCCGAGCTACTGACGCTATTTTGGCAGTACGTGAAACTTTCCTTTGCTTTTGAACATTACCTACTACAAGTTTAGGTCTACAAGCGTCCCTCACTGAAACCTGCAATCGTTAACTGTCGTTCAATTATTGTTTTATTAAATAAAATTATTAAGCAAATTCATTTACCTATTTTCATGTCTTTTTGTGAATTTATTATTACGAATAATTTAACAATTTATAACAATAAAGAACAGAATATCTCAAGAACGGAATATCGTACGAAGTTGAAACTTGAAACTTAAGTACCACTAGAGGACCCGATACAAACATTTTCATTCAAAATCGGTCAACCGGAAGAAGTAGTTTATTCGTGTCATTTTTAACTTTTTGCAATTTTCTCAAAAACGGCTCCTACGATTTTTTTAAAAAATCGCTCATTTCATTTACTAAATTGTTATGCTCTACATACAAGATAGGGTAGGCGCCATGACTGCTGAAACTCTTGGGGAGGTTGTTTTCTCGTAAAAAAATTGTTTTTTAAGATTGCGACTTTAATACCTATGCATTTTAGCGCAAAAATGTATATAACAAAAGTTGTAGAGAATGTAAGACCCTACAACTTTTAGTTTAAACATTCTTTTGTATAACGCTTAGTTTAGCGGTTATTAGCTATTTTCTGTTTTTTTCTCACGAAAACGTGTAAAAAAAATCGATTATTTTAAGATTTCAGCCTTGTATGCATTTTACGACAAAAGTGTATTGTATAAAAATTATAGGAAATTAAAAGATCTAAAACTTGTTTTAGAGAATTTTTCTCTACAGAAACTAGTTTAGCGTGAAAGAGTGATTTTCCGTATTTTTAAGCCCAACTGCGGTTGATTTTCATTTTGCGTCTCTTACTTATGATTAAAATAAGGTTATGTTTTTTGAGATTAGTTTTTTGTTTCTTTCTAATGTTTTATTACTAATGTTAGATAATATTGTTAATTATTTGCATTGGCAAGAGAAAGATGTGTGAGTGATTCACACTAGATTTTTTTTTAGCTTTATACGACTACTGATTAAGCGCTCGAAATTAATAATTCACATTAAAAGTTTTTATAATTATTAAATAGGTAGCAGCCATTGAAATAGAGATCTGGAAAAAAACTGAGAAATTAGAATATACCTAAATCGCAAATCTGTTCACGTTAATTTTAGGAACAGGAATGTGAGTATGCGTGGATCACTATCACTGGCTGAATAGTACCTTATGTAGGCTTAAATTAACCCAAATATTTAGGGATGACGTTAGATACAAAGCTACGCTGGAAGTCACGAGTAAAAAAAAAGAAAGATGAGCTTTTCCTAAAATACCATAAAATTTATTGGTTGTTTGGGAGAAACTCAATCCATATTAAGCTTCTGATCTACAAACGGGTACTGAAGCCAGTATGGATGCATGGTATACTATGGAGTTATACCAGTTAGCGGAATACCGCAAATTTTCAGAGGTTTTAAAAAAAAGAATATTGAGGAACATTGTCGATGTTCCGTGAGTAGACACAAACGCAGACCTTCATAAAAATTGGAAGGTCGAATTATTTTCAAATGAAATAAGGAGATATGCACAGAAAAATGAAGCAAGGGTCCATTAGCGTGTAACCATCGACGGTACACAACTTCTCGACAACTCAGACGTAGTGAGGGCACCGGTTCGAGAAAGAGGAACGCTTTAAGTTAGTGGAGAGCTGAATGTAATATACTTTACTAGCGTCCCCCGTCGCGGCTTCGCCCGCGCAAAGGTTATTGGTTACAAAATATCTTATGTTAAAAATAGTATAAGAGGCTTTTAATTTAGGTTTTCAATTTTGACTGTTATTTCATGAAAAATTTCATGTTTAACAATAGTATAAAACTCGAGTTATTGTCTTTTATCTCATGACTTATATACAATAGAAAAAATATTATAATCCCATATCTTCATCAATAGCATGCACGAATTAGACAGTCCAATCTTCCGCAGTGCGTTGAACAAAACCTGTCAAACATGTTCAAACCTGTTGAATACCTGTCAAACATCTGTTTTTATTTTCTGGCTTTTTTTCTATTATATTCAACTTATCTATAGATCCGATATAATCTCTGTGTATTTCTTATGGGAGACGTCATTTTTTGCGATTTCTCCCGTTAAAATCAAAATTTTGGGAAACTTTTTCTTAGTGCTCCCCTACATAACGTAACAAAGGTTCCCTGCAAATTTCAAGTCTGTACCTATTATAGTTTCGGCTGTGCGTTGATTATGAATCAGTCAGTCAGTCAGTCAGTCAGGACTTCTTCTTTTATAAGTATTATGCTAATTACAACAATTCTGGAATTATTTCTGATTAAAATATTAATCCAGTTCAGGTCAAAAAATTAAACACTACGTACAGTACAACATCCGGAGTGACAAAAGTAAAACATAGATTAAAATCGTTGTTAACGTCAATTCAACTTCTGGGAAAATAGCTATAGATTATAAATGCGATTAAGAATAAAATGCGAGTTTTAACATCCGCTGTAGGCCGACTGTTACTGTTTTAAACGAATCATATATATAAGTATAGGCTACCTATGTGTATTTCTTATGGGACGAAATTTTTGCGATTTCTACACTTTAAAATCAAAATTTTGAAAAATCCTTTATTAGGATTTTACATAATAGATTTGCAATCAAATTTATTTAATCAATAAAACTGAAATAATTGAAAATTTTTATAAATAGACCGTTCAAATCATTTAATTCTGAATATGTAGCCTAAATTTGTAATTTTTTGTTTTGGTGGCTGTCAAATACCGTTTGCTTTTTTTCGGGCCTGCGCCCTAGATCCACATTCAATATAATAACAGTAATATTTAGTTACTGAAAATGTGTTCTTGGATTTCAAATCACTATCATTAAATAATTGATTTAAGTTAACAAAATTCGTTCTTAGAAGAACGGTGAGTAACGACTGAAGCACAGTAGTACGATAGTTTGTTCTGAGAAAAACGGTTTTTTTGACGCTATCACAGTGACTGTCAAATAGGCCTACCGTCTGAAAGTGTGCAACAAGTACTGGTGAGCTATGGAATATGCCTACGGAAGGGGTAAATGTGTGTTGGAGAACCAGCCGTAAGCGTAGCGCTTCGCGTTGATTCCTTATCCTCGCATCAGTGGGGGGAATTTTTGCTATTTCTGCCCTTTAAAATTAAAATTTTGCAAAATCCTTTCTTAGTGCGTCCTTACACAACATAAGAAAGCTAACTTCCAAATTTCAAGTCTGTAACTATTATAGTTTCGGCTGTGCGTTGATTATGAATCAGTCAGTCAGTCAGTCAGGACTTCTTCTTTTATAAGTATAGAAGATGTATAAATTATTTTGTTTTACGTTTGTTTTGCAATTCCTGCTCAAGCAGATGGTGAGAAGGATGATAGATGGAAATGAGTGATGAAAAAATGCCTGATTGACCGAGAATCGAACCCAGGAACTCAGAGTTGAAGCCAGTTGCGCTAACCACTACCCTAAAGGGCTGGTTAATGCATAGAGGAGTGCATAATATAAAATGTACTAATTGTGAACAGAACAATAGTTGACGTTAGGAACTGTTGGGCTTTAAGTTTAGTTTTAGTAATTTCGGTTATAAAAATTTCCCCTCATTAATCCTAACAGTGTAAAAGAAAACATATTATATAACAAACAGAATAAAAAATAGGGTTTTTATCGAACGTTGACAATAAAAAAGTGAAAACAAAATAACATTTTTGTAACATTTTATAATTAATCGAATGAGGGTTAAAAACATTGTGTTAAACAAATCAATAATAATTTTTAAAACCGACATTGTATGAGTGAAAAAGAAAATGGGTTATAAAATTTTGGTAACAAAGAAGGAAAATAAAAGTGAAGGGGTATATAACATGGAAAACACTGAAAAGGCGGTTGTACGTAGTACTTCATACCAATAAACAAAGGGACAAAACCTCCATTGTAGTCGTGAGGACATGGAGGAACCACTCTTGTTTGCGATTCTGTTTATTTGTCTGTTTGTTTATAACAAGGACATTGTCATGTAACAAAAAAAAATCAAATTTAAAACTGTATACGATATTTATTTTTCTCGTTGGTTAGATGTCCAAAAACGTTACATCGTATTTACTTTTTTTTAATAAGCACACCGTACCTTTAGGGTTTTAAACACGAATTGAATTTGTTTGTAACAATTATTTTTATACGTATTTATTTTTGGAAAATAAAAACTATTACGGCAACAAAATATTTTACGATTGCAGTTACTGGCTTAGATAGTTCTAACGAATAATTTTGGGTATAAAATGTGTATTTTTAAGCAGATTATGAAACTTAATTATACTATAAAATCTCGTATGAAACACTCATACGACGTTCTCTTGCCAATGAAAATAATGAACAATATAACCTAACATTAGTAATAAACCGTTAGAAGTAAACCAAAAATACTAACCTCAAAAAACAATACCTAATTTTAATCGTGAGTGGATGTTGCAAAATTAATACCTACCAACTTTAGTTTAGCTTAATAATACGGAAAATCACTCTTTGACGCTAAACTAGGCTCTGTAGAGAAAAATTCTTGAAATACAAGTTGTAGATCTTTTAATTTTCTATAAATTTGCATTGTTTACTTTTGTTGTAAAATGTCAAAGGCTGAAATTTAAAAAAAATCCATTTTTTACAGATTTTTTTGTATGAAAACAGAAAGTCAGTAATTACCGCTAAACTAAGCGTTATACAAAAAACTGTTTGGAATAAAAGATGTAGGTTTATAAATTGTCTACAACTTTTATTTTCCTCTTTTGCCTTAAAATGCATATTAAAGCCGCAATCTTAAAAAACCATTTTTTCTACGAGAGAACAGCCTTCCCAAGAATTTCAGCAGACATAGCGGCTACCCTATCTTGTAGAGCATAAAAATGTAGTAAATAAGGCGATTTAGAAAAAAATTGTAAGCTGCTTTTGGGAAAATCACAAAAAAGTGAAAAATGATACAAAAAAGCTACTACTTCCGGTTAACCGATTTCGATGAAAATGTTCATGTCCGGTCCTCTAGTGGTATTTAACTTAAATTCAACTTCATCCGATGTTTCGTTTTTGAGATATTCTGTTAACACACACACGCACACACACACACACACACACACACACACACACACACGTACACACACACACACACTCACACACACACACTCACACACACACACTCACACACACACTCACACACACGCGCGCACACACACACACACACACGCGCGCGCGCGCGCGCACACGCACACACACACACACACACACACACACACACACACACACACACACACACACATACATTTTTTATGCGCCAATCGCTAAAAAAAAATGTAACATGTTTTTTTGGGTTCGGGGTCTCAAAACTTGTATATCCGGTGAAAACTCGATTTCGAAAAATCGACATGAAAACAATAATTTCTTTCCTACATATTCATGTAGATAAGAGATAAGGGAAAGTAAATATATATTAGGATTGCTGTAATTGGTTTACACACTTCTAACGAATAAATATTTTAGATATGATATGTGCGTTTTTAAGGTGGTTATGACACTTTATTGTACTAAAAATGGTTATAGAACGGTGATTAATAACGTGTTAACAATTTTTTTTGCCAGAAATTGAATCACAGATCTTTTGCTTCGCAACCTAACCCACAGAAGTTTTGAACCACGAAGACTTTCTCAAAATTTACTGTTTTTATTTCTGTTACATGATAATTTTATAATAGCCGTTTACTTATGTAAGTGTTCCACCGGGTTGGTCTAGTGGTAGAGTCGTCACCAAGGGTGACGAAAGTTCCTTGGTTCAAATCCTGCTAAAGGTCTAAGTTACTTTTGTACTGATTGGAATACCAGACAGGGTACTTTGATGATTGGCGTTCAATAAACCATATTCTCTCAGGAATTATCGGCCTTAGTCTGTACAAGACTAAACCTCATTTACACGTCATACACATCATCCTCATCTTATTGGGTCATGGAGTTGCTTATTGTTCTTAAATTGAACAGACTGCAACGTACACACATTAGGGATTAAAAAACGTACTGTACTTGTCTAGTTGATCCAGTGAAGTCAGCAACATTACGTTGGTAATAATCTTATTATTGACTTCGTATTCGTTGGCTAACTGTTGAGTTTTTAAATAACAATTGTGATAATTACAACAATCATAAGAATCCCTTTCATGAGAACCACGTCACTTGGCTGGGGGAAATTTAAAAAAGGCTTACCTTTGACTTATGGCAAAGACCTATTGGCAATTTCTGTATGTATACTTTAAGAGGAATCGAATGATACTATTTTTGTTCCCAAATTCCGACTCTGATTTTTTGACTTCCGGTTTTGGGTCACTTTCGGTCAAAACCAGAACTTCAAATCCAATGATTTCTGTATCTACTCTTTTAGAGGAATCTAATGACACTATTTCTGTTTCCAAATTCCGACTTTGCTTTCTTGACAATCAGTTTTGGACCACTTTCGTCGAAACCGAAACTTCAAACCCAATTTAGGCATACTAACTTTTTGTGTAGATTACGAATCCGAAAACTGTTTGTTGCTATATCTTTTAATTTCTTCCTGTCTGTGACGGACGGAGGAAAAAAATGATAGATGACAATTTTAAAAATTGCCACCAATAGCAGAATAAAAATATTTATTAAATAATGTTTTGTACGGCTTGTCTGAGGGTTCCACAATAAAAATTAAATTATCAATAGAGCTTATTATTGTGGAATAACACGTGCTACTTGTAGCACAATTTGTTTGCTTCTAAATTCTATTAAATACCATTAATTGGACAATTATTATTTTGTGAACGTTAAATAAAAAATTAAGTTACTCATTATCTCTATTTATTTGTTTATAAAACACTTTTTATATTTATTTCTTTTATTTGGCCTATTTATATTCAATTATTTTAAACTTACTTTTTAAAATGTTAACACACTTCCTCCCCATCATATATATTTTTTTTAATACCTAATATGTGTACGCTGCAATCTGTTAAATTATGAACAATAAAACCAACCGAATGACCCAATGAGATGAGAATGATAATGTATGTATGAATGAGATGAAGTCTTGTGCAGACTCAGGCTGACCATTCCTGTGAAAGTATGGTTAATTGAACCCCATCCATCCCAAAAAATCAACTGATTTTTGCGACAACCATATCGCTAGACCAACCTGGTAGGTTCCCGCACCATATGATTCTGATTACTTTAGTAGTATTACAAATATTTTTATCAAATGCCAAACTATCCATATCTTACGATGAGGAAGGGGCTGACAAAACATTTACTGATAAACTAGTAAATCATACATCTGGAAAAAGAGTCATTCGGTATCCAAGACTAGCCGTCAATGAATCATTGAAAATAAACAATAACATAAAGAAAAACATACCGACATTGTCATTAAAAGCTCAAGACTATTTTACTATTGCCAGAGCTAGAAATAATAAAACAAAGCAGGAAATGTAATTTAATGATTAGTACACAAAGAAGTGACTCGATAGTAATTTTACAGCCTTTCCAATTAGCATCACTTACGATGCATTGTCAGACAGTTCTGACATGGAGGACGATTTGTTGACACTGAACCAAAGCCGCCCACTATGTCTATTCCTAGCGTTAACAATCTGCAACTGATTTTAAATAAAATCACTGGCAATGTTTTAAAAATAACCGATTACACGTATAAAATTACTTCTTGAAATCAGATGTGAATGGACGCCAGCAGTCGTGCATTTTCGACAATAATACAAAACCTGAAAGCTGTAAAATTAGCTTTCAAACATACTTATTAAAACAATAGTTGTGTTAGGTCACGTCAATTATTTACTTGTTGTCAACAACCCAATGCAAGAACTGGCCGTACATAAATATACAGTGCGGAACATTTAAAGCATACGACACAGAATTTTGAAAAAGCATCTCTCACTTTTTTGTAGATTTAGAACCGGAATCTTATAATTAGGATATTTACAAAATAGAATTTTAGCAAAATGCAAAAATACAATCGAACCACCCTATCAGAAAGACAATGTATGAGATGTCAACGGTATGGGGATTGAAGAGGATATTGCTACAGACTCTTTCGTTGCATGAATTGCATTAAAATAGTTATGACACTAATATTTTATGCTAAAACACAAAGACACACTACCATAATGCAATTTGCGTTGATGTGACCTCTCTCCAAATCCAAAGGTTCTGAAATATACAAACAAATTAAAGTGAATTTAGTGACAACTAAAGGTGGAACCATTTTAATTTTTGTTTTGTAGAGTAGAACAAAATTAACCAAAACAAAAAAAAAATTACTTGCTTACTTAAATTTACTTTAGAAGAATAAAATAATGAAATAAAATTTTACAGAATTTCAACCAATTTATTTAGTAAAGATGGTTTTTAATTACAAATTTTAATTATGTTACGTTATCAGTTACATGAAATCTGTAGTAGCTGTACATTTAATCGATTCCCGAAATTTAATTAAAATGGTGTGCCAAATTTTTGCTTATTTGGGTTATAATGCACGATTTGATTTTACCGTATTGAAGTACGGTCGGTTACATAAACTAAACTATCAGTAAATTTGAAATTATGTGCAGTTAGATTTTATATTTTATGTTACCATAAAACCGTAAAATATTTTCTATGGACAATTCTTAAATAATCTTGCGTTTGGAACTAGCCAATAATGTGTAGAAGATGTCCTGAAAATTTCAAAATGATATCTTTAAAGATGAAAAAATTTCTTTTTAATATTGTCCGTGAATTATTTAATATTTTGTTATTAACCTAAAGAGGGTGTTCACTAAATTTTTGTCGTCTCTGACATCTTTGAACGTAGCAGAGTTACAACGAACTAAATAAGAAAACATCCATATAAAATAAAAAAATAAAAAAATACTTTAAAGTTAAAACAAGGTATTGCCACAAACTTTGCCATAAAGTTTATTAATTTTGCTTTAATACTTACTATGGTTTAACCAACCCCTTTGATATCTGCAACCCTAATACTATTAAAATCCCTTAAGGCCTATTCCCACGCTGTATGTTTACTAGCTGCTAGTACTAGCAGGTTAAACTAGCGCGTATTTTACGGTTCCCAGGGAGCTAATTATTAATACCGGTGCTCTGAAGACATACGTGAGTTGAGTTGTGTATTGCTGCACAAAGTACAGCCTACTAGCAACGTTTCCAAACGTTCACACCGAGCTAGTTTACCATTGCTAGATAATCACGTGACCTTTTCTCCCCTACTAGCGCTAGTAAAATCAAAAATGTTCAAAGTCACTAGCACGCTAGTGATTACTAGCGCTTTAACTAAACTAGCTGCTAGTTGTTCGTTCCCATTACAAAAATTTGCTAGCTGTTGGTCAACTTATAGCGGCGTAGGAATAGGGCTTTAGTGGTCAGCAATATTATATTCTTATTTCTAGTTAATAAAAATAATTTTTTTTTGTTTACAGCTACGATGACCTTTAATTTGGTGGCTTTAATATGTGCCTGTCTAGGAGTATTAACATGCGTACTACTTGTCTACGCAATATACACGGTAAGTTTTTTTTTATTATTATATTTATTTACAATACGACTATCATGAAATTTTTCGTTACTTTTATTCATTTCTAAGTTAACTTTTTTTTTAAACTCTGAAAATATATTAAAGAAAATGTAAGTTTGAGACGTATATTGATACTGTTCAATTTTTGTGTTTGTTATTTTCTTGAAAGAAGGAAAGAAAATAAGAAACCCACAAAAGTTCTTTTCATACGGCTAATTGGAACAAACCAAGTTAGATACTATAAAGACCATGGGCGTTTTTATTATTACTAGTACAAAAAATATTGAATTTGAATATTTTATATCTAACAAGTTTCACAGACACCTGAAGAAACTTGTTTAAAAACTATCAGTGATACAATTTCAAAATTAACGATGACTTTGATAATCGTGTAGAAAGATTTTCACATTAAAAACCTAAAACACAATTTAATAATTTCATTTCGTAATTATTCTGTTCTCTTAAAAACGAATTTACTATAATTAGGGAATCTAAATTAAAACTACGTGGATCTAGAGAATGCTTCAATGGAATCCATTTACAGAACTAGGGTTAGCAAAAAGTGAAAAAAAATTAAAGATTATAATTAATTATGATGGTTTTAGTATTGCTATAATGGAATTGAAACACCTGTATTGAAACAGTTGAAACACATGAAAAATTAACAATTCAATAAGATTCCATGCCTCCACATGATAAAAACATTACCTATAAGAGTTTTTTTTAACGATGAATGGGGTTCATTTACTGGATCTTTATTTTTTATTTATTTAAAGTCGCATCATCAGAAAATATCTGAACAAGAGAAGTTTCTCTGATGGGATCTGGAAGTCCCATCCCGAACGAAGAAGTCTACAGAAATTCAGAACCTCTAGCACAATGATTCTCAACCTGGGAGTCGCGACCTCCATGGGGGTCATGGTGATATTATGGGGGGTCGCGAAACAATAATGAAATCGTTTTTTCTCAAATTTATCCATTTCACATTAGAAATTAAAAATAAATCGGTTTCACGGTTGACTTTAATCGCACCACTAAAAATAAAAGCAGCAGATGTACGCTTCGGATTCAAGACTCAACTGAAGTTGTGCGATCGCCAGCGCCTTTTAAATGCTAGTAACAGAACGACTTGCTCAAACACGTCCATATGCATCTTCAAACATTTTCTCACAGTGAGTATTATAGAAGGAGATTAAATTACAAAGAGCACGAACACATCAAGTTGGAACTTGTAAATTGCTTATATATGTGCACGTCATACATGCATGTTGATACATGTCACTACTATAAAAGTATAAATGCAGCAACAGAAAATAATAGCAATAGTTGTATTCCATTTTTTTTACTGTCTGTATTTTCTTTAAAGACATAAAATTAGTGCAGTTTGATTATATAATATTAAAGAAACATTTTACATTTATAATTACCGTCAAAATTCAATTATTAGTAGTAAGACTTAATATTATTATCGGGCGGGGGGAGGGGTCGCGAAATATTAGTTTTATTTATTTTTACTATTTGAGGGTAGCGGACAAAAAAAGGTTGAGAATCACTGCTCTAGCAGACCAGATGAGGAAAAAGATAATTTCTTTCTTTGGCCATTTCTACTGACTCCGCTAGAATCTCTACACAAATCATCAACTATTTCTTAAACAGAAAATCTCAGTCCCACTGAATCAAAAAAATTGAACAGGACATGAACGAAATCCAAATCTCACTTGAGGACCTGAAAAGAAAACCCGGAAGTTACCACAAACTGAACAACACAAGACTTGAACAGTAGAGATCGACTAAACGACAGAAAATTGTGTATTCCGACGAACAACGCCAGAAGAGATCAGAAAGTTTGAAGGAATACTGGAGAAGAATCAAGGATAGAAACATCAGGAAAAGTACTCCAAGACAACAACAATTGAAATAAGATGTTTCTTCTTTAATGAACTTATGTAGTCGTATGTGGATTTTCAAAAAAAGTCGTATCAATAGCTCAGTCATTAGCGACTACGGTGAGATATTTAAAACTTTATTTTTAACTTTGTAGAAATATCCAGACCCTGGCCGGGAATCGAATCCGGGACCTCCGCGTTGTAGGCTAGCACGCTACCTGCATCATTGGATGCAGAAAATTCTGAATTTTAATAATGTGCAAAAAAACCGGATATGTGAACATTTTAAATTTTCTCCGTTCCGGGTACTGTTAAGTAATAAGAAAATGCTTATCCTTAAGGATATAAAATGTTTCCTTCTAATTAACAAATTAAAATGGATGTTCTTTTGAAGCTTAAGCTCTACTTTCTAGTGGAAGAGGCCATACAAAGATTCTATGCAAAAATCTTTTTAAGGTGTATAACTACTGTTTATGACAACGATAACGAACGTGAATAGCCCTGAAAATTATCATTTTTCTTTCTTAAAGTTAAGAATTTCAATTTTTATTATTGCCGAGAGCTACTTTAAGTTTAAATATAAACTACTGAAATAAATAAATGAATATTATTGTACAGCACAATTTTCTTCTGGTCTAACAACGTATGTTACAGAAACAACGTTAGCTAACATTTTACTCCAAATTATTTCAGAAACACCTTAAGTCTAAATTTTCAATTTTTTTTAAACAATTGGCTTGTCTTTAAAAAGACAAAAGTAAAAAATTTTATATTAAAGGGGACAACCGTCTGTACAGTTTATATTTTTCAAATTGAAACATAATAAATGACAAGTTTTTTAATCTCCAAAAGTTAGTTTTTTGACTTTTGGGTTTTCTGAAATGACCGATTCAAATAAAGATAAAATCAAACAATTTGTACATTATTTCTTTAAATACTTACGCAGCGAAAATTATACTAAACATCGCTCTTCAATATTTAATCCTAAAATTACTGATCAAGCAATTTAACTGCTGATATATATACGAGTATATACGTTCGTACGTATACAAAACTGTCAGTAAATTTTCAATATTTCAATTAAAACACTAAACAGTGAGCGTTGACAACTCTGGTCAGTATGACGTCAAGGGATAAATTAAGCCCACGGTTACCATATTACATTAAACTGGGTTTTTACAATAAATATTTAGATAGTACAATTACATTGTATAATGTATAAATGTATTGTGTAAGAAATAATAAAAACAAAATGTTTAATATTTTCATTAACATTGTAATAACGATCTCTCTTCTTTTCGCATTCATTAATATTTATTTACTAAACTTATAAAACAGAGATGTTTATTCCTGTTCTTTTGAGCTCTGGTGTATTAGAAAGAACAAAAATTTCCTTTTAATTTATATAATAATAATATTAGTGAAATGAAATATCTTTATTATAATCAGTTATTTTTGGGCCCCGATAAGTGAATAGTCTGACTTGGCATTAGGTGCCCATACAAAACATGATTTTAGCGATTGGTCTGTGTGTGTGTGTGTGTGTGTGTGTGTGCGCGCGCGCACGTGTGAACAGGATACCTCAAAAACGGAACATCGTACGAACTTGAAAATTAAGTTAGATACTATTACCGAACTCAACATGAACATTTTCTCATCAAAATCGGTCAACCGGTAGTAGTAGTTTACTCGTGTCATTTTCACTTTTTTGCGATTTTTTTCAAAAACGGCTCCAACGATTTTTTAAAAAATCGCCTCATTTACTAAATTTTTTATGCTCTACAAGATAAGGTAGGCGCCATGTCTGCTGAAATTCTTGGGAAGGCTGTTTTCTCGAAAAAATTTGGTTTTTTTTAAGATTGCAGCTTTAATATGCGTTTTAGTGCAAACATGTATACCATAATCCAAGTTGTAGAAAATTTAAAATCTGACAACTTTTATTTCAAACACGTTTTTTGTTTAACGCTTAGTTTAGCGGTACTTAGTGTTTTCTGTAAAAAGGATCGATTTTTAAGATTTCATTTGTAGTATGCATTTTATTACAAAAGTTTAGGGCTATAAATGATAAAATTTAAAGGAAATTAAAAGATCTGCAACTTTTATTTTGAGAATTTTTCTTTACAGAGCCTAGTTTAGCGTGAAAGAGTGATTTTCCGACTTTTAAGCCAAACTGAGGTTGATTTTCATTTTGCATCATTCACTCATGATTAAAATAAGATTATGTTTTTTGAGATTAGTTTTTTGTTTATTTCTAATGTTTTTGTTACTAATTGTAGGTTATATTGTTAATTATTTGCATTGGCAAGAGAAAGTTGTGTGAGTGTTTCACACTAGATTTTTTTTCTTACAAATCCCACAAGCTGCTCTTCCACTGTTTCCTACCCTCCTCACTAAAGCCCACCTGACATCCATAATTTTCCGCCAGCTCTTTAAATTCATATAAAATTATTTATTAACAAATTAACTACTATTTTTAATTATTACAGTAAAAATAGTAGATAATTACATGTAACTGATTAACTTAATAAATTGATCACCAAATATTTTTAAAACTGAACTTAAACGAAACTTAACTGCAAAGAAAATATGACTATTTACAATGAAATAAATAATTAATTCTTCACATACAGTTACTCTCAATTATAATAATAGTTCATTATTTGCCTGTCATGAAGAATCTATTTCCATACACGACACTCAAATCGGTTTTTAACCGTTTCACTTCATTTAATGCAAACTAATTTGACAATGGTTCACGTATTACTACTACTGACACGAAATTATGACGAAATTATGTAACGGTTTGTGTAGTAAAATTCATAAAATTTCTTGTAGGATAACAGAGAAATAGAATTCAAATTATTGAAATTGCAATGAATATTATTTTGGCATTGACTTTATATCAGGAAGGAAAATAAAATCAGAATAATTATTAGCGTTGAATAGAACTGAAAGATAATTAAACACGTAATGTTTTGAAGGAAGAAATCAAATTACACCAATTCATTTAATTAAAGGAGTTCGTCAGTTAAAGGAGTCTTGAAGGAATTTCAAGAATCTCTCATTCATGTAATTAAATTGTATATTTGCTTCAGGTTCTATTTATACAATATTCTTCGTTAGTATTCTTTTTAATAATTTTATTCCTTTTTTAACGAAGTTGCAATAAAATTAGTATTAATTGGTGTATCTACCGTACCAGATGTTTTATGAAGTAAACTTATTTTAATGTCAATGACCTTCCAGATAACTCTCTTATTTTATTGCGCTCTTTTCATATTTTTATACTAAAAGTATGCCCATAACAGGCAGGTGGAGTGTTAAATTATTTTCACTTGATCTTATAGTTCCAGGGCTACAAAAATAATTCTGTTTCTTATCTCATGATCAGCCAATTATATGACTTAAGTATTTAAGAACAGAAGAGGTAGAGGTGTTAAATAAACTAGTCAGAGTTATCTCCTCTGAGATTTATGAATTTTATTATACAACCAGACACTATGGTGAATGAAGTAAAGGTGCTATTTGCAGGGTTGAAAGTAAATGCGTTTCAGAGGGGCTGGCATGCTGATAAGCATATTTCTTCAGTCAGTGAGGAAGGCAGTAAACCACCTGATTCCTCGTTTATTTAGTAAAGCCTCTAGAGGTTTCAAACCAGCCTTTCGGGTGATGACCTAAACAACACAATTATGTTCACGAATGAATGCCTAACAATACCTGGGGGGGAAGGCTGGTCTAAATGAAACAGAAAAAGTCGAGAGATAGGTCCTTGGCAAGGTAATGGGTTTAAATAGAATAAAAAAGAAACAAAAATACAAGAAAAATGAAAAAATAATTGAAAAATTCAAAAACTAGAAGGTTAACAAATGATAGTAGACTAGCCGGTTGTTTAAAAATTGACAAAATTACACCTGGCAAAACTCAGTCAAACAATTGTCTACCATTGTTAACATATTATGCCATATTAACTATGTAAAAACTCCCAGAAATATTGGTTTGTTCTAAATTTGGAAACTTTAAATGTAATGTAATAATATTTGATTAAATGCTTACTCCAACGGAAATAAGTAATGAAGTAAATTTTTAATGAGATAGTCGACTTATCTCTTTTGCTGACGGGGAATAAACTTTGTACTGGAAACAGGAGTAATAAGCTATAAACAGTACATTGTCGTAAGGAACATTTACTTCGTAACAGTAACTGCACGTTCTGAATATTGTTTTACGAAATATTTTGTACTAAAAACACACTTTAATGATCTTTTCTCACTTAATCATCGTAAAAGGCAGATTATTGAAAATGAAATTAACTTCCATTATAAATAAAAATCTTATAATTTATTGAAACTTATAAAGTGAAGTAAAATTTCGAATTTAAGTAACATTTCAAAAGTTTTCCTTTTCAATATAAATTCTTAAGAACAATTCCTAGTATCCTTTACTAGATTTCAAATTTAAACCTTTACAAAGATCTAAACGTGCCTTTTGTGAATGAAGTTGCTCAAAAGACTTATTCGACATTTTATAGCCGACTTAACCGCCATCCAAATTCCTCAGTACAACAACTAAGAAGAAAAAACATACCGCAAACAAGAACAAGAACAAGAAAACAATCTGGTGTGAAACACTCACACGACTTTCTATTTTTAATGCAAATAATGACCAATATAATCTAACATTAGTAATAAAACATTAAAAATAGACAAAAAACTAACCTTAAGAAACATAACTTAATTTTAATCATGAGTGAATGATGAAAAATGAAAACCAACCTTAGTTTGGCTTTCTAATACGGAAAATCACTCTTTGACGCTAAACTAAGCTCCGTAGAAAAAATGCTTAGCATAAAAGTAGTAGATATTTTAATTTGCTATAAATTAGATGACAATACACTTTTGTCGTTAATGCATACTAAGGTCGAGATCTTAAAAAATCCATTTGTTTTACGGATTTTCATGAAAAAAACCAGATAATCACTAATTACCGCTAAACCAAGCGTATACAAAGAAATGTTTAAAAGTTGTAGGTTTTTAAATTTCCTACAACTTTGATTATACACACTTTTACCCTATAATGCATATTAAGGCCCCAATCTTAAAAAAAATTCTACGAGAGCACAACCTCCCCAAGAATTTCAGCAGACATGGCGTTTGTAAAGCATACAAATATAACTTTTACTAACTATTAGGCAAACTATTAATCAATTATAACTAATGTAACTATTAAGCAAGACATCTGTAAAGAATTGTCGAAAAATGACTAAACATACAAATCAATAAACCATCAATCATAAACTACCAACAGAAAAGAAAGCAATTTGGTGTGTAGACTTTACAAAATTTTCAAAACAGACAAATCCAAACGACAATTTCCTGAACTGACCTGTATTTTAGAAAAACCCAAAAGAATTGCTACGTTTATCAAAACACTTTTACTTTTGTTCCGTAAATTCTTCGCAGTTTTACTGCTTATCAACGAATAATAAACAATAACCTGACGTTCATTAGTTTCATAGCAAAAGAATAATTTTACAGGGGTGCAGGTTCACATGTCCGAAACCACTGTCAAATAAGTACATCGAAACTTAATACTATTGATAATAACAGTAACCAATAATTATTACCACCGTAATTATAAAATTAGCAGCAAAAACAATATAACCCCCACAAACACCAAGACTTGATGTCTCAATATTCATCAATTTTCATATTTTTCTAAAGTCAAATTTTAGTGTATAGGTTGGTTTTTGTAGATTTAAAATAGAACTGAAATAAGTTTTAGTTAGAGTAATTTGTTTTAATATACTTTACTGAGTATTTATGTTTGATGATAATGTTTTTCTTTTTTGCATTTCAGGACCAGAGAATATTTCTTGTTCCATGGATATTTACATTAGGTTTAACAACTCTTGTTGACCTAGCACATTCAGTTTATATGTTTGCATTAGAAACTGTAAGTATACAAACAAAAATTTTTATTTGTAATTGTTATTAATATTATTATTATTAGTCGTAAAACTCCCAAAGTGGAAGACGCTAAGTAAAGATGGTTCAGTTTTGGGGTTTCTTGTTGTTCTTTTTATTTGCCCACCAGTTTTTCATTCCTTGCGAGAATTTAGCTTTTCTTTCTTCACTCCATTTTACTCCAGTTCTCGGAGCTTTTGTCTCTGGTTTAACTTCCCATTTCTCAACCTTCCTCCTAAAATTGTTTCTTGTGTCCAAGTCTTCTTTCACAATCTTAGCCATTTCCAAGTCTTTTTTAACATTTCGGATCCATTCTCCTCCATTAACGAGGGATGCTACGTATTTTACTATTTTTTTGTTAGTCTGTGATCGGGAAGCCTCATTATATGGCCATCGAATTTAAGGCGTCTTTTCCTCATGTCTGTCTCTACATTAGAATATTCTTCAACTTTAGACGTTTTCTGTAATCTATATCCATTTTCGGTCCATCTTGGTCCCAGAATCTTCCTGATTAGCCTTCTTTCTTCTTTCTTTAGATTTTTCATATCTACATTATTATTATTATTATTATTATTATTATTATTTTCTTTTTATTTATTTATTTAATGTCGCATCAACCACAAAGGCCATTAGCGATGACGTTGGGGTGTAACTATATACAATGGAGGATGAAATTATTTTTTTTAAAAGTATGAAAATATGCAGTTAAAATATTATTTTTACTTTCTCTTGCCTATATGAATATAGGAAGGAAGTATTGTTTTTATGTTGATTTTTTGAAATCGAGTTTTCACCGGATATGCACGTTTTCAGACCCTCTGAACCCCAAAAAACATTTTTTAGCGACATGTCTGTGTGTCGGTGTGTGTGTACGTGCATTCGTGTGTGTGTGTGTGTGTGTGTGTGTGTGTGTGTGTGTGTGTGTGTGTGTGTGTGGGTGTGAATAGAATATCTCAAGAACGAAACATCGCACTAAGTTGAAACTTGTAACTTAAGTTAAGTACCACTAGAGGACCCGACATGAACATTTTCATTAAAAACGGTCAACCGGAAGTAGTAGTTAATTCGCGTCATTTTTCACTTTTTTGCAATTTGGTCAAAAACGGCTTCTACGATGTTTTTAAAAATCACCTCATTTACAATTTTTTAATGCTCTACATGATAGGATATATCTGCTGAAATTCTTGGGGAGGGTGTGCTCTCGTAGAAAAAAAATGTTTTTTTAAGATTGCGACTTTAATATGCATATTAGGGCAAATGCGTATAATTTAAAGTTATAAACAATTTTATTAAACAATTTACAACTTTTATTTCTAACATTTCTCTGTATAATGCGTAGTTTAGCGGTAATTTGCGATTTTCTGTTTTTGAAAATCATGAAAATCTGTAAAAAATGGATTTAATAAGATTTCGGCCTTAGTATGTAGGCTATTTTATGAAAAAAGTGTATATAATCAAATCTATAGAAAATTAAAAGGTTGACGACTTTTGTTTATGTATTTTCTCTACAGAGGCTAGTTTAGCGTGAAAGAGTGGTTTTCTGTATTATTAAGCCAAACTAAGGTTGGATTTTCATTTTGTATCATTCACTTATGATTAGAATAAGGTTATGTTTAATCAGGTTAGTTTTTTGTTTATTTTTAATGTATTATTACTAATTTTAGGTTACATTGTTCATTAATTGCATTGCCAAGAGAAAGTCGCGTGAGTGTTCGCACCAGATTTTTTTTTAACTTTAATTAATTAATTAAATTTGCAACTGTGCAGCTATGCAGAATCAGTAAATCAGAAATACACCACTCATTAGCAGAACCCTCACGTTTGACTGATGTTTATTATTAATGTTTTTATTTTAGAATAAATAATATGGAATGTGAAAATATTAAATTCTGAAAAGCTGATTTTTTAAGAATGTTTATTTTATATTTCATACAAAATGAAACAAATAAACAACACGACATTCAGCCTTCATACATTAGTTATTAGCGGCCAAAATTATATATAAAAAATAATCGAACATATTTATAATACAATGAAAAATCACATTATATGAACAAGATACAAATAGCTGATAACAATTATGTAACAATTGTTAATGATTTTTATTAAAATTTTTTAAATACCAAGTGACCTTTTACATAGGTACTGTTTTTAATGACTGAATTTATGTACAATCTGTTCTTTAAAAAACAATAAATTGATTTTTACAAATGGTACGAATGATAACTCCCAACTTAAGTACTTTTACAATAAAAAACCTATTAGTGTTAACGTAATAAGCTTAATTTTGAAAAGCATAGGTTCAAAATTGATTTACTGAACTAATAAGTCTTTTGAATACTTCTGTTTTAGCCTTATTTTTATTGTTTCATCGTTGCCCAGTAAGTTAGCCGAGTAATTATCGTGTGATTCAAGCAATTTTTTATGCGCTAAACTAAAATTTAAAATATCTTCTTTAACTTTTGAAATAGATTACTGTGAATGTAATCGTTTGTACAGGTATTGTAGTTCAATAATTTATTGGTGGTAATTTTGAAAATTGTCATCTATCATTTTGTTTTACCCGTCCGTCCGTCCGTTACATCCAGATGTCAGAAACTACAAGAGATAGCAACAAACAGTTTTCGGATTCGTAATCGACACAAAAAATTAGTGAGTCTAAATTGGATTAAAAGTTCCAGTTTTGACCGGAAGTGGCCAAAAAACAGGAAGTCAAGAAATTAAAGTCGGAATTTGGAAGCAGAAATAGTGTAATTCGATTCCTCTTAAATAATAAACACAGAAATCACTAATGATTTTTCCCATAAGTGAAAGGTAAGCATTTTCAAAAATTGCCATCAGCCATGAAACGCGTCGTGTCATGGAAGTGATTTTACTTTCCATTGAAGAGGTTTTGGTGGACTCAAAAACAACTTCATTTTTATATTCCAAAATAATAGCATGGTTTTAAACCATCGAATTGGGAAATGCGATAATTCAATTATTTCGTTTCATTTAATGCGCATGCTGGAGATAGATTACTGGGTCAGTGTTCCCCACCACTTTTCCACTTTGCTTTTTTTGACGTACGTTATCCTTTATACCGACATAGAAGGAAGGTACAACAATTATAAAAATCTGGTGTGAAACACTCACACAACTTTCTCTTGCCAATGCAAATAATTAACAATAAACCTAACATTAATAATAAAATATTAGAAATAAACAAAAAACTAACCTCAAAAACATAACCTTATTTTAATCATGAGTGAATGATGCAAAATGAAAATCAACCTCAGTTTGGCTTAGAAATACGGAAAATCACTCTTTCTCTCTAAACTAGGCTCTGTAGAGAAAAATGCTTTAAATAAAAGTTGTAGATCTTTTAATTTTCTATAAATTAAATTATATACACTTTTGTCGTAAAATGCATACTAAGGCCGAAATCTTAAAAAAATCAATTTTTCACACACTTTCGTGAGAAAAAAACAGAAAATTGCAAATTACCGCTAAACTAAGCGTTATACAAAAAATTGTTTTAAATAAAAGTTGTAGAATTTTTAATTCTCTACAACTTTTATTATATAAAGTTTTGCGCTAAAATGCATATTAAAGCTGTAATCTTAAAAAAACAACGTTTTTACGTGAAAACAGCCTCACCCAGAATTTCAGCAAACATGACGCCTACCCTATCTTGTAGAGAATAAAAAATTGAGTAAACCAGGCGATTTTAAAAAAAATCGTAGGACCAGTTTTTGAGAAAATCGCAAAAAAGTAAAAAATTACACGAATAAACTACCACTTCCGGTTGACCGATTTTGATGAAAATGTTCGTGTCGAGTCCGGTAGTGGTACTTAAGTTTCAAGTTCGTACGATGTTCCGTTCTTGAGATATTCTGTTCACACACACACACACACACACACACACACACACACACACACACACACACACACACACACACACACACACACACACACACACACACACACACACACACACACACACACACACTCACACACACACACGCGCACACACACACACCCGCACACACACACACACACACACGCACACACACACACACACACACACACACACACACACACACACACACACACACAGACCAATCGCTAAAAACATGTTTTTTGGGTTCAGGGGGTCTGAAAACGTATAGATCCGGTGAAAACTCGATTTCTTAAAATCGACATGAAAACAATACTTTCCTTCCTATATATTCATATAGGCAAGAGAAAGTAAAAATAACTGGCTTCGTCTTGCTACCTGTTGCGGTACACATTACCTTATATTTACAATCATAGCATCGCCTATATTAAACTGCTGTGTTTCTGTGTAATTGTGTGCAACTTTAAAAAGATGTAGCGTTTGGTTTCAATTGTGGTAAATTATGCCTACCTGTATCTAACTTAATAATTATAGAAATAAGAACTCCAGCCAAATCTTTCTATTTGTTGAAATTATTTTCACTTCATTAAAAATCACAGTAACATACAGTGTTTCTATTCTTCAACTCAATTTTTAAGTTTCGTTCAGAACATTTACCTTGATTATGCACAACACTGAAGAATAAAATGTTTTTGGCAACTGCCGTTTACAAAAATCTCCTTTTCAATTAAAATTTATTTTTTATTAAAATAGAGATTAAAGAGTAATAGACATCAGTCGCATTATGTAGTAAACCAAATTTTTAATATTACTAACGAGCCAACACATTTTATAAAGATTAAAAAGTAATAAATAACAACATAAACGATATGATAAAAACAAAGTAAGGTGAATAATTGTACAAAAGCATAGTATCAGACTATTTTAGCCTGAAGTTAAGAACTTAAAATAAATTTCTTAACTGAAACATTATGAGCAAAACACAACTTACTGTATAATCACGAAGTGATGTGAAAACAAAATCTGAGGTACTTACTGGGAAAGAATATCAAAGATTTGTAATAATAGCTTTAAGTTATTTATATCTATAGTCTATCTACTGTAAGAGTAATCCGAGCGAGGCAAGCACCTATAGGTTGTAAACGAAAGTTTTACACTAGTTACCGCGTATCTACCTCTCCGCCGGACAATTACCTTGCACTACGTTCCATCATAAAAAAATCTGGTGTGAAACACTCACACAACTTTCTCTTGCCAATAGAAATAATTAACAATAAACCTAATATTAGTAATAAAACATTAGAAATAAACAAAAAACTAACCTCAATAAACATAACCTAATTTTAATCATGAGTGAAAGACGCAAAATGAAAATCAACCTCAGTTTGGCTTAGAAATACGGAAAATCACTCTTTCTCTCTAAACTAGGCTCTGTAGAGAAAAATGCTTTAAATAAAAGTTGTACATCTTTTAATTTCCTATAAAATTAATTATATACACTTTTGTCGTAAAATGCATTCTAAGGCCGAAATCTTTAAAAAATCAATTTTTCACACGTTTTCGTGAGAAAAAAACAGAAAATCGCAAATTACCGCTAAACTAAGCGTTATACAAAAAAATGTTGAAATAAAAGTTGTAGAATTTTAAATTCTCTACAACTTTTATTATATAACGTTTTGCGCTAAAATGCATATTAAAGCCGCAATCTTAAAAAACTTTGTTTTTACGTGAAAACAGCCTCACCAAGAATTTCAGCAAACATGGCGCCTACCCTATCTTGTAGAGAATTAAAAATTGAGTAAACCAGGCGATTTTTAAAAAAATCGTAGGACCAGTTTTTGAGAAAATCACAAAAAAGTGAAAAATTATACGAATAAACTACTACTTCCGGTTGACCGATTTTAATGAAAATGTTCGTGTCGGGTCCGGTAGTGGTATGTAACTTAAGTTTCAAGTTTCAAGTTCGTACGATGTTCCGTTCTTGAGATATTCTGTTCACACACATACACACACACACACACACACGCACGCACGCACGCACGCACGCACACACACACACACAGACCAATCGCTAAAAACATGTTTTTTGGGTTCAGGGGGTCTGAAAACGTATAGATCCGGTGAAAACTCGATTTCCAAAAATCTACATGAAAACAATACTTTCCTTCCTATATATTCATATAGGCAAGAGAAAGTAATATCTACATCCACGTAAAATAAACATTATCCTTTAGGTGTTTTCAATTATACCGTTCAGATTACTTGTAATTATTGTAATTTCATAAAGACTCGTTAATAATTATTTTAACCATTACAATTTAACAAAACAATTTTTTTCTACTTTTTAATGTTTACCATTTTATGTTTCAAAAACTCAACACATTCACTATCACGCATGTTAACAAGACACAGCTTAACAAAACTTTTCAACTTCAGTCTATGAAGAAAATCGAAACGAACCAATGCAATTCCAAAATATAACTGATGAAACTAAAAATGAGTAAACACGGGCAAGTGCAAACAGTTGTATTAAACTAGTCACTGACATTAATCATTTTAATGATATGAAATAAATAATTTGAAATGACAAACAACGAATCACTGGAATTGTTTATTCTTCTGTTATAATTCAAGCGCATTAGTCTTATAGGCCTATTACTTGTGACCAAAAATAAAACAAAACTGAGTCTATAATAAAAACCTACTAATCATAAATAATAGTAAATAATGTAACGAAAAATAACAATGAATAAGTAACAATAATAAAATTTTAGGGTGATTATATAGAATCAGGGCCTGTCACCGATTGTACGATTTGTTTTCGAAATGGATACGTTTTTGGGCGCTGAATCCGAATTTTCTAACAAATGAACGTTTAGATCGCTTAGAGTGAATCAGGTTGTATGGAATTTTGTTTTTGATCATGCTGTGTGAATTTTTAATTAATGCGCATGCTCACTTGTATTGCTGGTTGCCTACGTCGGAGTACTCTTAGCGTAGACAGACTCTAAAACAAAAGTTTGTTTGGCCGGCCGCATTGGCGTGATTGGTAACGTGCTCGCCTCTCATCATGCGGTCGTGGGTTCGAATCCCACTCATGCATGGCATACTTTCATACGTTACAAAACATCATTTCATCCTCCATTGTATATAGTTACACCTCAACGTCGTCGCTAATGACCTCTGCTGTTGATGCGACGTAAAATAAATAAATTAACAAAAACAGTTTGTTTATTACACATTTATTTTTTTAAGATTATGCTTGACACTTTTCAATCATCAACATCGTTAAAGATTAACAAAAATACAGAAATTAAATGACAATTCTTTCAGTTTTGATAGATTCTCTATAATACTGATTAATTGTTTAAAAAGATTTTTATTGAGAATATTTTTTCCATTCGGAAGGTAAAAAATATAAATAGTTTATACTTAAAGCGTTAAATGGTTTGACATTTTTTTTAAATAAGAGAATAAACTGGATTATCAAAGAACTTCTGACACTTAAAACAATTCCAGATTACAATGAAATACACTTTTCAATAATGTTATCTTTTCCCCATTTATACTCTCTCACTCCCCTTCATCTTTACTCCCTGGCCCTGTGAATAAATCTCATTTCTTTTCTACTTAACTCTGTTGTTACAATGTTTAATTTAATTAAAATCGTCCCTTCTACTGTATTTACATGGCATTTTAGAAAAGCATTTTCCTATTTTCTCTATCCTCAGTAATCTGTAATTTATCTGTAATACTGTCCGGGATTTACTTAGACCACTTTCAACTTAAAACGTATTTCTGAATAATTTACAAGCCCATAAATATTTGTTTTTTGTTTTTATTAAAAATACATTTAAATTAAACTTTCTAATTTTATGTAATTTAATTTCAAAATAGGCTATAGACTACGTGTTTCAGAAATTAAATCATTTTTTTCATTACATTAATTGAGCTGAAAGAATGCACCTCAATTGGTAATGTATAACACATTTTATGTACTTTGGATCTTGGTTAACCCATACAGAAGATTAAACAACAAACATCCGAAGAGGAAGAAAAAATTCTTGGCCGTCATTTTTCATCAAGAGAAAGAAGTAACTTAGTACATCAATATCAAAATTTAATATTGGATCTCTCTAACGTAATTCTACAAGTACAGTCAAACTTCTACTAACGGACACTTCTGAATTGAGGACAGTTCCTAATAGCGGACAATTTTAAAAGTCCCGGCATTTTCCCGTAAGACACAATACTAAAATATTTCTTAATAACGGAGCCTCTACAAAACGGACGCGAACAGTTGATTTGTATAGTTTTGAAAATTGAATTTCTGGAAAGCGGACAAAACTTGTCCACAAAAAAATGTTAGTACAATGTATGTAATACATTGCACACAAAATCTTCAGATCAGAAAAAATATGCATTTAAAAATGCATATTTTTATGCTGTTTTATGCTGTCTCCTGTTTTGTACACCATTTACACTTCTGATCTTCCACAAAATGACAACACTACAGTGGCAACATTTGTCGACGACACAGCCATTCAGGCAATACACGAAGATGCACAAATTGCATCTCATAACTTGCAGCAACACTTAGACAGCGTACAAAATTTGCAAAAAAGTGGCGTATAAAAACAAATGAACACAAGAGTCTGCACGTCACATTTACACTAAAACGGGAAACATGTTCACCAGTGTTTTTTAACAACGTACAAATTTCACAATCCGATACGGCAAAATATCTTGGCCTCCACCTGGACAGGCGTCTAACATGGAGGACTAACATATGGAACAAACGAAAACAGTTAAATCTTAAATACCAACAGCTCTATTGGATGCTTAATGGAAAATCCAAATTATCGGCACAAAAAAAATTGTTACTTTATAAAACTGTACTTAAACCTGTGTGGACATATGGGATACAACTCTGGGGCACAGCAAGTCACAGTAACATTGAAATAATTCAACAGTTTCAGTCAAAAATACTTCGAAACATCATGGACTCACCTTGGTACATATCCAACACTATATTGCACAGAGACACGAACACTCCCACGGTACACGAAGCTATACAGAAATTTTGCACCAGTTACCAAACAAGACTTGAAAATCATCAGAATCCAGAAGCCATCAATCTCCTAGACAACAGTGGAACACACAGAAGACTATGCAGACTACACCCTACAGATTTATTTTAATATGTGATTGTGTAATTTATTTTACGTTCCTGGCAAGATCAATTCAACAAAATGGGAAATTTTATAGAGTAATACCAAGGGGTATTACTTACTCAAGATTTATACTTACAACACATCTACTCATTGTTCTATGAGAGCAGATCGTAGATTTACAGTTATTTAAAAAAAAAACATTGAGTGCATAAGTGGTTAAATTTATAAATAGTGTGCGTTTTAAAAAACAAAAAATGATTTTATTACTACTGTAGTAGGTAAATTGTGTAATCAACTTATGTACAATCCTGGAATACAAACATAAGGTATGGTGGATTACTTGTAAGTACTGTACATGCATGCAAATTTTTTATAATACATATTAGATAATACGTTCCTTTTTTGGTAATTTTATGTATGTGTACTATATACTACAAACTTATGTATAATTTTTTTTTCATTGCATAAACGTACATAGTGTGAATTTTATATATTCTTGTTAAATACGTTACATTACGCCATACATAATGGAAATACAGAAAATTGTATAGTACTCATATTTTTCATTATTGGACACTTCTTAATAGCGGACAAATTTTTTGGTCTTGCGAGTGTCCGTTTTTCAGAAGTTTTGACTATATAGTCTATTTTTCTATACAAAATAAAAATTTATTGATTCTCAGAATACGAAGGTATTAATTACTAATAAAAAAAAATTAAATACTTTGGGATTTTAATAATTAGCAAATACCTAAAATATTTTTTTCAGAATCATAAAGGTAAGATCGGGTTAGAATCATTAGGGAACTTTATTTGAATTCGAATACATAATATTTGCATAATGACATTACAACACTAATTGGATTATTAAACCAATTCCCGGTATTTGGTCATTTGCTCTGCCTGAAACAGATTAGAGGAAATCGGTATGTTCGGAAACATATATATTGTTATAATTAAACTTCATGAATTTGAAATTAATTTTAATCATAATTATTTATTGAATTCCACTAAATAATAATAATACAAACTTTATGTAGCAATAAATTGACGTCAGTAACCAATACTGTATTACTCATATTATAATTTATTTAAAACAATGAGAATTATGAAATTATTTTGTTGTAATTGACTAAATTTTTATATTATTTTTTAATGTTTTATTAATAATTATTTGTTTATTTCTAATGTTTTATTACTAACGTTAGGTTATATTGTTCATTATTTGCTCTTGGAAAAGAAAGTCTTGTGAGTGTTTCATAGCAGATTTTTCTATATTAAGTAATGAAATCATATTGAAATAACATATATTTTAGAAGAAATGTAAAAACCTGTTATGGCAGTAAAATCCATTTTTTGTATTTATTCATAACGAGTATTCTTTTCTGCTTTATATGAATCTGAAGAAAGCGAAGACAATTTTACGGTTCAGAGGAGACAGTAGAGAAATATTCAATGAACATAAATAATATTTCATCCCCAATATTAAAATTTCGCTTCACATACTTGGAACATTGCCTGCTTTTAAAAGAATCAGCGAGTGTTTCGAAGGGGTTGTGTAGAACTATAGAATCGGAAAATTCTTTTCAAACTTAAAATATCAAAAAAAAAAAAAAAACAATAGCGTACGTTCTTGTTCAAGTGAAAAATAATAAGTGGGAAAGATTCTTTTCTTTTTTAGGTTTCAGAGAATTATTTATAAATTTTATACCAGATTAAACACCCACATTAAATGTTATGTGTCTCTAAATAAATATTAATGTTTTTATATAAATTTGGTTAACGTGCAACTCATTATTTTTAAGAATACCATTATCAAACCTTATTTATTGCTTAAATATTGTAAATACATTTTAAATTGATTTTCAAATTATTGTGGTAACTAACAAACTTAATTAAATAAACTTTAAATGTTAATTAAATTAAATTCAGCTAATTTTGTAATGTAAATTCGTTCAGTTTATTAAAAATATGCTTGTATCCAAAACTACGAATGATATAGTAAACTTAACAACACTAAACTAACTCATTGAGAAAGTTTAAATTCTATCGAGGTATTTGGGAATAATAATAAATGAGAGTAATGATCGAAATCCTTTAAACTAGATGAATAAGATGTCACCGACAGGGACCGACGACATGTGGCGAAACCTTGCTTGTTAGTTTGGTGGCCCTGAAAAGAGCAGTTTTATTGGTTGGGGGTCCTGAAAAGGGCCGTTATTGGTGGTCGGAAGCGGTGAGCCGGCGTGGTGGAAGCGAAGCCCGAAGATTGACGGCTCGGCTACCGGGTTCAGGCCTAGCCTTCCGTCAGCACAGTCGGGTTCCCACTGCAACGTGACACAGTGGTGGCCCCAGAGCCCCGCAGTGTCGGGTCGGCGTAGGTCGTCTGCCGATAGCGCGGCCGCGGCTGTTTCCGCGGCTTTTCGGGTCGGCGAAGGCTGACCGGTGCGGGAATGTGCGTCCGCCACCGGTAGTGTAGACCAGGGATGGTGCGTCTTCTCTCGGCTGGGTTCTTCTTCTTCGGTTTGTGCCATTTCCGGTCGTGTTACGAACAGAAAGTCTTTTACCCTAGAACAACGGGTTTTCATTCTTGAACAATATTTTGCTACGAAATCGTACGCGAGTGCAAACGAATCATTTCATATTAAATTTGTTGGTGTTCCTCCACCAGAAAAAAATGTCAATTTTTAGGCTAACAAACCGATTTCGAGAGACAAGTAGTGTTTGCGACAGAAAACGTAGTGGTCGACTAACTCTCTTGTCAGGTGCCGTATTTAGAGAATATGAAAACAAGATTGCTCAATTCTCCACGGAAAAGTTTACAAAAACTTTTCTCGCAAGCTGATTTGTCATATTCGAAGAAAAAATTTAATTTGAAATGATTTTTTTTACACTCGCGTACGATTTCATAGCAAAATATTATTCAAGAATGAAAACCCGTTGTTCTAGGGTAAAAGACATTCTGTTCGTAACATACCGGAAACGGCACAAAATTTTACACAGCTCAAGGAGAATGAACTCATTCTGCCATATCTACACCGGTTAAGTAAGTAGTGCTACCAACTTCGTGCCACAAAACAAAATTTCCTCTCTTAGAAAAATATTACCACACATTGACAATTGGGTAACAGTACTAAAAAATTACTGTAGAAAGTTGTATTACGTGTATAAAGAATGAAGAAAAAATTCACTCATATACAAAACTGAAATAATTTAATTGTATAATTACGACGAATATCTTACGAAGAATGGAGAGGAATTTATAATTTTATTTTCCTCCGGGAAATTAAAATTAAGACCTACCTGATTTAAACGACTCTCCTTTTTATATCATGAATAATACCACATTTAATAATACCACATTTAATACCGCATTTTCTCATTCTAAATTATGGTACTGGTTTGTTACTTTATTATATATATTATTCTGCATGAATTCAAAACAGAATACAAATGAGCACAAAATAAAATATACGATCAACCGAATGTACCTCAGTTTCTTTCAACTGTTTCATCAAATATATATTTTTCCATTAATGTTTTGAAACATTTAATGTAAACCTTGAATATAATGTTGGCTCCAATACTAATTTTGCAATATTCCTTGGGGAATACTGGAAATTTACTTTAAAGAAAGAAGATTAGTGATCATTGTGTTTTAAATTAAACTTTTTGAAAAATACTTAAAAGGGTCTGCCAGATAGATCTTAACAGTTTTAAGAATAAAGGAAAAGCTAAGGAAAAGTACATTTTAAAATCTATGAGTCCATTGCCAGATTTTATCAAAAGCATAAGAAGATCGTTCATCAACATTTCGTAGTTTGGGTACATGAGGAGGATACCTGGAGGTAGATGGCCGCAGATGGCATGGAGGTGGAAGCCGGGGACGAGGCATAGAGAGGAAGACTGAGTTTGGCCTGGAGGGAGAGTATGCCGAACAATGAGGCTTAGAGGTTAGAGAGAGGATGATTTGTGACAGGGTTGAATCCTCAATCGAAACGATGCAAGAAACGCCGATTGGTGTAGTCCAATCCTGTAATTTAGATTGTATCGATTTTGCTTAAAGTTTATATTTATATTTAAAAATCTGATGTGAAACACTCACACGACTTTCTCTTGCCAATGGAAATAATGACCAATATAACGTAACATTAGTAATAAAACATTAAAAATAAACAAAAACTAACCTCAAAAACATAACCTTATTTTAATCATGAAAGAATGATGCAAAATAATATCAACCTGTTAGGCTTAAAAATACGGAAACTCACTCTTTCACGCTAAACTAGGCTCTGTAGAAAAAAATGCTTTAATTAAAAGTTGTAGATCTTTTAATTTCCTATAAATTTGATTATATACTTTTTTGTCGTAAAATGCAAATTAAGGCTGAAATCTTAAAAAAAGAAGATTTTTACACGTTTTTGTGAGAAAAAAACAGAAAATCGCTAATTACCGCTAAAATAAGCGTTATACAAACGAATTTTAGTAATAAAAGTTGTAGGATTTTAAATTCTCTATATCTTTTATTATAACACACTTTTGCGCTAAAATGCATATTTATGTCGGAATCTTAAAAAAACATTTTTCTTACGCGGAAACAGAAAAAATCGTAGGACCAGTTCTTGAGAAAATTGCAAAAAATTTAAAAATTACACAATTAAATTACTACTTCCGGTTCACCGATTTTGATGAAAATGTTCGTGTCGGGTCCGGTAGTAGTATGTAACCTAAGTTTCAAGTTTCAAGTTCGTACAATGTTCCGTTCTTGAGATATTCTGTTCACACACAGACACACCCACATACCAATCGCTAAAAACATGTTTTTTGGGTTCAGGGGGTCTGACAACGTGTAGATCCAGTGAAAACTCGATTTCTAAAAATCGATATGAAAACAATACTTTGCTTCCTATGTATTCATACATGCAAGAGAAAGTAAAATAGAATATTTCAGAGAAATTTGTCGATAGAAAACTTGTGAAAGAAAAAATACCAGTAGCATCATATAATAGCTTCGATCATAAATTAGCTAAAACAGTGTTTTACCAATTAATAAGTAATCATGTGAAATACTGGGTCGGACTTAACAGGATTTGATATGAACGTAATAAAGTAAAAAATGTAAATTGGTTTTTAAACTTCTTAAACTTAAATTAATTTTTTAAATATTATTTAATATTGTAGAGAAAAACTGAAGATCATTAAGTTATCAACTGAAGTTTCTTATTAAATTACGTAAACCCTGATTGTGTAAAATTAAGTATAAAAATACAAACTTGGAATAACTGATACATAAGTAATTTCAGGAGAGATATTTTCATCATTTTTTTGCGGAGGAGTTGAAGATTCGAATTTATGAATTAATTAATCACGTGAACCTTTGTTCACCCACGTTGATAGTCAATAACTTTATTTCCTTCAATAAAGATTTATGTATTACATTTTACGTTTTGTCAGAAGTTTTAATAATATTTGAAGAGTGCGTATCAATTATAATCACTGAAAAATTAAGATCTATGGAGTTCATGACATATAAAGAAGAAATCCCGTGGGATTAAATAATGGGAAATTGGTATTGATCTATCGGTAAAAATAATTTGTAAATAAATAATTGTTAAAAGTTAAAAAAACGTCTGTTTGTTATTTATTATCCTCAGATTCCGAACGAACCTAGGCTTAATTGTTGTGTTAGTCATTAGCCAAAAGGCTGATTTGAATCTCTAGAGGCTTTACTAAATAAAACGAGGAGTGAGGTGTTTTACCGTTGCCTTCCTCACTGAATGAAAACGTATACTTATCAGCATGCCAGGCCCTCTGAAAACATCTACTTTTCGCCCTACAAATGACAATTTCACTTCATTCACCACAGGGTCTGGCTGTATAATGAAATTCATTACTTTCGGAGGAGATAATTCTGATTAGTATCTTTTACACATCTACCTCTTCTGTACTTAAATGCTTCAGTCAATAATTGGCTGACCATGTGATAAGAAACGGAACTATTCTTTGTAGCCCTAGAACTAGCAGATCGAGTGCAAATAATTTAAAACTCCACCTGCCTGTTACGGGCTTCAGTCAATAATTGGCTGACCATGTGATAAGAAACGGAACTATTCTTTGTAGCCCTAGAACTAGGAGATCGAGTGCAAATAATTTAAAACTCCACCTGCCTGTTACGGGCTTGCTGAAGTGTTACAATATGTATAATTATAATTTATATATCAAAACACATACGTCCATTTTGGATTAATCTATAGTTATCGAGTTTATAACATGCTTTTACTTTTACCGAACTGATTAAATTTATTAACTTTAAAATATGAAACAAACCTATATAATACACAATCACAACTGAAAATAAAATTTGAAATATTTATGAAAATATACATAAATATCCTTTTTACAAACAGTAAAATTGAAATAAATCAACAAAACAGAATGAAAAATTTATAATAAATTAATAAAACGTCACGTAAATATGTTTTTATTACAATACACGCTTCAGTGAATCAAATAATGGTCAAACATGTTGTATTGAAACACTGAGAATCACATTTATTAACACGTGACTGAATTATTGTATTCTATAGCCACGTGAAGTTAGAAATAAGGGAAATTTGACAAAACCATTGGTTAGTACAAGTTTCATAAAACAATATTTCAATGTGTCTGAGAAACTTAATTAATGTTACAGATTTGTATAAAAGCATTGTAGTGTAATAATTAACTATGTACAAATATGAGAAACTGACACCAATTATCTTTAATTACAATTGTTATAATTGAGAATATTAAAGCATACAACTAATGGGCAACATTGAGTACTTCTAATTTTTAGAAACATTCCTTTAAGTAAATTGTAAGTACTCGTTTCATTTCATTTTTCTGATTTCCTTTTTACTTTATCTTGTCTATATGAATATATAAGAAAGGAAAGTATTGTTTTCATGTTGATTTCCCGGAATCGAGTTTTCACCGGATATGCACGTTTTCAGACGCCCTGAACCCAAAAAAATACCCTATGTTTTAAGTGATAGGTCTGTGTGTGTGCGTGTGTGTGTGTGTATGTGAACAAAATATCTCAAGAATAAAACATCGTGCAAACTTGAAACTTGAAACTTAAGTTATATACTAGTACCGGACCCGACTCGAAAATTTTCATCAAAATCGATCAACCAGAAGTAGTTGTTTATTCGTGTCATTTTTAACTTTTTAGCGATTTTCTCAAAAACGGCTTCTATGTTTTTTTTAAAATCGCCTCGTTTACTCAATTTTTTATTCCCTACAAGATCGAGTAGGCGCCATGTCTGCTGAAATTCTTAGGAAGGCTGCGCTCTAGTAGAAAAAAAAAATATTTTTTTAAGATCGCTGTCTTTTCATTTCAGCACAAAAATGTAATATAATAAAAAGTGTAAAAAATTTAAAAACCTACAACTTTTATTTCAAACATCTTTTTGTATGACGCCTAGTTTAGCAGTAATTAGTGATTTTCTGTTTTTTTTTTCATGAAAATCTGTAAAAGAAATTGATTTTTAAGATTTCAGCCTTAGTATACATTGTAAGACAAAAGTGTATGATCAAATAAATTTATAGGAAATTAAAAGATCTACAACTTTTATTTAGCGCATTTTTCTCTACAGAGCCTAGTTCAGCGTGAAAGAGTGATTTCCCGTATTTTTAGGCCAAATTGAGGTTGATTTTCATTTTGTATCATTCAGTCATGATTAAAATAAGGTTCTGTTTTTTGAGGTTAGTTATTTGATTATTTCTAATGTTTTATTACTAATTTTAGGTTATATTGTTAATTATTTGTTTCGGCAAGAGTTAGTTGCATGAGTGTTTCACACTAGATTTTTATCTTCCGAGTGTTTATAGTTTTTCCTTTAAAATTGTTCAAAAATATGAACAATTTGTGGTTTGTGGTTCATTGTTCAACAATTTGGTTGTTTTGCACTATTTTGTATACTTACGCCCTACATAGAATTAGTTTTAAAAACTTCTAATATTATCAGGTTTTATGACTCTTGATAGGGGATTAAAAAGAACTGCTTACGACATATTTCGGAGGAGAACAACTGAAAATCATCTCTAAGAAAACAAAGTTAATGGTCGTTTCTATAAGCATAACCGTAAGAATAATGATACAGTGAATACTAAACTGAGGAATAAAAGAAGGAAGCCAATACTATTATCTAGTAAGTTTTGTTATCTACAGAAGCAGTTAATAAATAAATCTGAAAATAACTTCAGTTGAGCAGGCATTTAACTGTAAAAGACGTTTGATAGCGAATATTATTACTTATACGAGTATAAAGAGTAAACGTTTATTTGTAGGTTAAATAAATCACAAGAACTGCTTAACAAATAATCTCTGAATTTACAATGTTGATTTATCATGATCTCCCAAATTTTATAGGTTGTGTTAATAATGAAAAAGAATTTGTGATGAGTTTTCTTCAAGAAATAATTTATCGTAACTATAAAACTAAATAATATTTGAGCTCATTTAAACAAATTAATTAAAATCATAATTTCAAAATAGCTATTCATAATATTTTAATAATTTTTATAAAAAATTTAACTTAAAAATTTACTTAGTGTTATTTTTACTTTCTCTTGCCTATATGAATATATAATATAGGAAGGAAAGTGTTGTTTTCATGTCGATTTTTCTAAATCGAGTTTTCACCGGATCTACACGTTTTTGGACCCCCTGAACCCAAAAAACATGTTTTCAGCGATTGGTGTGTGTGTGTGCGCGCGCGCGCGCGCGCGTGTTTGTGTGTGTGTCTGTGTCTGTGTGTGAACAGAATATCTCAAGAACGGAACATTGTACGAACTTGAACTTGAAACTAAGTACTGGTATGTAACTTAAGTTACATACCACTACCGGACCCGACACAAACATTTTCATCAAATTCGGTCAACCGGAAGTAGTAGTTTATTCGTGTAATTTTTCACTTTTTTGTGATTTTCTCAAAAACTGGTCCTACTATTTGTTTTAAAATCGCCTGGTTTACTAAATTTTTTATTTTCTACAAGATAGGGTAGGCGCCATGTTTGCAGAAATTTTCAGTGAGGCTGTTTTTACGTAAAGAAATTATTTTTTTAAGATTACGGCTTTAATATGCATTTTAGCGCAAAAATGTATATCGTAAAAGTTGTAGAGAATATAAAATCCTACAACTTTTATTTCAAACATTTTTTTGTATAACGGTTAGTATAGTGGTAATTAGCGATTTTCTGTTTTTTCTCACGAAAACGTGAAAAATTTATTTTCTTAAGATTTCGGCCTTAGTATGCATTTTACGACAAAAGTGTATATAATAAAATTTATAGGAAATTAAAACATCTACAACTTTTATGTTTAGCAATTTTCTCTACAGAGTCTAGTTTAGCGTGAAAGAGTGATTTTTCGTATTTTTAAGCCAAACTGAGGTTGGTTTTCATTTTTTAAATGTTTTATTACTAGTATTAAGTTATATTGTTAATTATTTGTATTGGCAAGAGAAAGTTGTGTGAGTATTTCACACCAGATTTTTTAATTTAAAATTTATTTATGAATAATTAATAACCAAGAATAAATCGATTAAAAATTGTAAAATTTCATATTTTGTTAAAATTCACTTTTCAAATTTCAAAGAAATTCTGGATCAGTGTTGACTTCATTCATCGATTCTCGGGTGATATCCACTCGACATTCTATTTGTTCGAAAATCAGTAATTTCGGAATGAACTTTTCTGCCACGCGTTTCATCCTAAACATCCCAAAATATGACCATGATCCAAATGATATAACCGACCTCCCTTGCAACCTCTGTGATAGTGATCCTGCGATCTTTCAGAATCATTTCCCTCACTTCTACGAGACTATCGTCGGTTATTGATGTGCTAGGGCGTTCAGTGTAGTCGTCATCTTCAACGTTTTCACTTCAGCTGTTTTTGACCCGTTTGTACTACTCGTAAACTCTTGTTTACTCACACTAGATTCGCCAGAAGCCACTGTCACCAATTCGAATGTGGTATTAAACTTGATATAATTTTGCACACAAAATTTAGTGCAAACTTTTTGATCCGTTTTTTCAGAAGTAACAAATCGCCTAGCGAATGCAAACACACATGTACTCTTTTTTAACTACTAACAATAAACTGTACATTCAAAATAGCTGCAAATGCGAAAATATTTTAACAACAGGTGTACCAAAAAGGTAAAAAAATCAATTTTGGAAATCAGATTTACAAAATCCGTGAAATTAAAAAATTCCCGTTATTTTTTGATCAAACCTCGTATAATGGAATTAAAATATTGCAAACATAAATGTATAACTAGAATTCATTGGATTAACCTATAATTTTATGAATTTCAGTAACACAATTACTCATTCTTTATAATTTTGTTTTGCTTAATTTATGCGAAAGAACCTTATCATAACCTTATCATAATTATTTTAATGTCTGAATGAATCCTAACTTGATTTATATAATAAAAATACCTAACCTTATGTTTATTCGATCTCACAAACGTAATATGAGATTTCAATAATTTACTTTTATTGACCTTTTTATTGGTTTAATCAAGACCTATTGAATTATATTAAAAAGCTAGAAGTTTGTTTATTTCCTGAATAGTAGTTGGTTATTTATGGAGAAGGAATGTTTAAAAAGAATTGATTAAAGTAAACTGAGGAAAGTAAATAAGTTCATTTGGAAAAAGCTTTAATCAAATGTGATTGGAACGCCAATAATCCCATTTGGAGTAAAATTGCTTTAAATCTTTTCATCTGATAACCTAATTTACATTTAAACCTTTTTCGAGATGACTAAAATCTCTTTTTATATTGTACCAGTTGTTAGTTCTGGCCATGAAAAGACAACTACAAACAGTGGGGCGTATCCTCAAAAAGTTTAAGCTTGTATCTTTAAAAACTACGAAATTACTCCAATTATCTTTTTTTAGTTATGGCTCTAACGTGATACGAGTGAAATTTCTAGAAACTTCATAAAGTTTCTACTCCCCTTAAAAAAGCTGCTTTAAAAATAAAAGTCTTTAATTTTCCGAACAGAGTAAAGTATTTCTTGAATTTAAGGAAGAAGAACAGTACGCTTTATCAAACTATTGAAAATTAAAAATATCTATACCCTATTTTTTTCCTTTTGAGATCGCAGTGGATCACTTGAATCAATTTCTGGGCACTCTCTTCTGGTTCTTTTCTTTGATTTTCTTCCAGTATTTGTTCTTTCTGGCAGACCTTCTTTGCCTTTCTGCTTCCGAAAAGACCACTTTCTTGCTTCCTCTTTTATCTAATTTTCCTTGGAATCTAATATTTTTATCTTATAATAGTTTCAGCTGTTTGGTTTTATTTTCTAGATGTTCGAAGGTGATGCCTAATTCTTCCATATCTTTCTTGATTTCTCTTAACCATATTACTTCTGTCTTTTTCTGGTAGAGTTTTCTGACTATTTGGTTAGTGATTATATCTTTGGGTCCATAGAAGGATATTCTCTTTTTCCTCATCGTATCTATTACCGTTTCGGTCTCCTGGTAGACCTGCTCATTTGGTTGTAATATCCATTCTCCATCTTCTTGGTGTCTCTTTCCGATGCAGGTTCTAAGGATCCTTCTTTCAAGTTTTTGAATTTAATCTATTCTGTTTTCCTGATTTAATTTGAACAGTTTTGCTACAATAAAAATTTACAGAATTTTAACTCAAATCCACTATAACTTGATAGGGACCCTTACTGAGATTCGAGCGTTTTCGATTTCTTCTCCACCCAATTAAAAAAGTAATTTAACTTAGTACAAATTCAAAACAATATATTACTCCAAAATTAAATTCTCGGTTGTTCTATTCATTATTTTACCCTGTTTATTGTTAAGAAAATTTTCTTAGTATTTTTAATTTTTTAATTTGTTTTTTCTTTGCAGATGAGTTTTAATCCCATGACGGCAATTTTGTTCACCATGGATTTCTTCTTGTTATGTCTTAATGTAAGTAAAATACAAAAAAATTATCATTGTTTAGTAAATAAATAATATTTTTAACTTATTCTATAATTTTTTCGTAGTAATAACAATTAATTACAATATTGGTGAATAATGTGATGAAAGTATGTGATAATTGGCTTGAGGAAACTGGTGCTGCATATCACGGTATGTATCTCTATACATACCGTGCTTCATGTTAACAAGCTTGGTCTGAAATTGTCTGGTTTTGATTGTCTGTATTTGTTTAAAAAATAAAATTTCTACGAAAGGTAATAATTTGGGCTCAGTAACAGCGCATTTTTGATGTCGATTGTGAAGTAAATGCCTGTTCTCTTTCCCTTCCTCTGTGGACAGTCCGGTAGACGTAATGAATCCAGTTTTTTGATTGTCATTTTTTTGAAAAATATATTGTGGATTTGTAGTTTTCCTGAATTAGCCTTTATTAATAATATAACGAGTTTTAAGCTTATTATGTTTGATCCAATTTTACCGTTAATTGAATGTTAAGATTGTAACTTCAGTCCAAATTGAAAGAAAGATTTCATTGATCCGGTTTTTATATAAAAATTTAAATAGTGGTTAACCAAGATACTGACAAAAAATAGCATTTAAAAAAATGTTTTAGAATTTTTACTTTCTTTTTTCTGTATGAATACCTAGAAAAGTAAGTAATGTTTTCATGTCGATTTTTTAAAATCGAGTTTTCACCGGATCTATACGTTTTCATACCCCCTGAACCCAGCGATTGGTGTGTGTGTGTGTGTGTGTGTGAACCAAATATCTCAAGAACGGAACATCGTTCGAACTTGAAACTTAAGTTAGATACTACGACACAAACATTTTCATCAAAATCGGTTAACCGGAAGTAGTATTTTATTTGTGTCATTTTTCACTTTTCTGCAATTTTCTCAAAAACGGATTTTTTTAAAAATCGCGTCATTTACTACATTTTCTATGCTCTACAAGATAGGGTAGGCGCCATGTCTGCTGAAATTCTTGGGAAGGCTGTTTTCTAGTAAAAAAATGTTTTTATAAGATTGCTGGTTTAATATGCATTTAAACGCAAAGATAAATTTAATAAAAGTTGTGAAAATTAAAAAAACGTAAAACTTTTATTTCAAACATTTTTTTATATAATGCTTAGTTTAGCGGTAATTAGCGATTTTCTGTTTTTTCTCACGAAAACGTGTAAAAAATCGATTTTTTAAGATTTCAGCTTTAGCATTTTACGAAAAAGTGTATATAATCAAATTTATAGGAAATTAAAATATCTACAACTTTTATTTAGAACATTTTTCTCTACAGAGCCTAGTTTAGCGTGAAAGAGTGATTTTCCGTATTTTTAAGCCAAACTGAGGTAGATTTTCATTTTGCGTCTTTCACTCATGATTAAAATTAGGTTATATTTATTGAGGTTAGTTCTTTCACTCATGATTAAAATTAGGTTATGTTTATTGAGGTAAGTTTTTTTGTTTATTTCTAATGTTTTATTACTAATGTTAGGTTATATTGTTTATTATTTTTGTTGGCAAGAGAAAGTCGTGTGAGTGTTTCACACTAGATTTTTAATTATGTTTAATTTTAGCATGGAATCTTTTCATTAATTTCACCGTAAGATTATAATTTTTTAAAAAGGATTGTCCGGAACATGAGAAAAGCTTCTTACAAATTTTTTAGGAGTACGGCTTATATTACCCTATGTATAATAAATCCAGCAACTCAGCTGTAGCTAAAAAAGTTTTATCAAGATTATTTGAGCTGTTTTTTAAACAATTAGATTAATATATTTTTGGATCGGAGTAAATTGTTCTTAATTTTTAATGCTATATAGCCTAGCTAATTCCAAAAAAATCAATGCGGTTAGTTGAGAATATTATTAATTTTAAAATTACACCTCAATAACTGTTATAATAAGTTTTGTTTCTGACTAAATAAAACACACACGCGCACGCGTGTAAAAAATGGAGTATCCCAACTGTCTATATATTATATTGTTCAATTAAGTCTATTTTCTACCTGTAAGTACCTGAAGGGAGTTGTTTATACCTCATTAATATTAATCGAAATATTATGTTTTAGTAAGAATTATGTCTTAGTATAATGATTTCAGAAGAGCCCTTCGTGCGAGAGAAAATATTAAATTTTCTTGTGAATTTAAAACACATGGTGCCAACCATCGATCATTATTCCCTGACAAAGCGTTAAAAATGCAGATATTATTGTTATTATTAAATTATTATGGTTATTCCATTTCCCTGATTCAAACTACAGTGGAGCTTTAGTTATCCGAACTAATTTGGACCATAGCGGTTCTGATAATTAAATACTTCGGATAATCAAACACGCTAAATATTGTAATATGATTCACTGTATATGTGTAATATGATACTTGAAAAACAAACAACTTACTGACTACAAACATTGATTTACAGATTAGAAAAAAATTCTTAAAACATTATGTTTGGAGTGTAGCATTATACGGGAGTGAAACGTGGGTGATAGGAGCTGTAGAAAAGAAAAGTATAGAGCTTTGAAAATCTGGTGTTATAGGAAAATGTTAAAGATTAGGTAGGTGGACAAAATAAGTAATTTAGGGGTTCTTAGCGAGTGGATGAAAAAAGAAGTATATGGGAAAATCTTACCAGAAGAAGGGATAGGCTAGTGGGGCATATCTTAAGACATCCAGGTATTGGACTATCAATAATGGAGGGTAACATTGAGGGAGTAAATTGTAGGGGGAGGCAAAGATAAGAATATATAAAGCAAATTACAAAAGATGTAGGGTGTTACAGGTATGTAGATATGAAACGACTTGCGCAAGATAGAACAGCTTGAAGAACTGGATCAAACCAGTCGAGAGACCGATGTCACAAAAAAATACAGTGTACCGTAACAATATAATATTAATACATCTGTATCTTCACAAAGTTCTATTGAGATTTGCCACTGACTCAATGTGGACCAGTCCAACTCTATAAACGCAGGAGTGTCATAGGATAAACTTTTAGGCAAAGTTCCGTCTAAGTTTTGTAAATATTGTTTCACCCACGTGGTTCTTGCACAATGTTAATAAATTCATTAATGACAATATGTGTTTTACGTACACGTTTAATACAACTATATTTTCACTTTATAAGCCTCAGTAAAAACTGTGTTCATATAAAAAAAACATTGTGAAAACAATGTTATATTTCACAGATTTAAATTTTGACAGTCTGAAAAAGCAACCGCAAATAATTAATACCATAAATGGCAAGGGATTACGGTACTATTAGTAATTTTTATTCATCCACTGACATTTGCAAAACGAATTTTAATGCAACTCTTCTGAGTTTAGCAATAAACACGTTTCGTACGTGGGCGGAATTTATTGTTTATATATAGACAGATGTATTTTTTTTAAAAATTCGATTAGAAGAAGTAATCATCATGTAATTTTTACAACAATGTCAGTAATAAAAACCGTTATTATCAGCAAACTCATAAAAACAATAATTAAATTTTAATACTGTATTTTGTGAGTGGAGTCATGAAAATGGTACCCATAAATTTCATAATAATTTATACGCCCATAGATATGGGTTATAGTGGCGGGGTAACTCTAGTATAACTTGGATATTCTGATAGGCAATAAATTCTTTCATGATTTATGATTCACATTTTTTTTTATAACAAATAATTTGCAATTCTTTAGTTTTATTATCTATTATTAAAATTTCATGGAATTTTAATGTATTTTGCTTGTTTAGTTTAATACCTGTAATACCTGTTAATTAGACACTTCAAAATTTTGAATGATGATTTGGAAGCTGACAAAGCATCTGTTATTATTCTATCCGTGTAAAAAGGTTTATGTTATTCTTCAATAATTCATTATGCATTTATATTGACGGTAAATAGTACTGTATATTTATTTAAATACTGTACTTTGTTTTAAATTTTCGTTGATAATAAAATTTAAAAATTAATTTTATGAATTTATGTCGTATTTCGGCAATTCCGTGTTTTTACAAATTACACAATTTTGTAGTAGTTGAATACACAAAGAAAGAAACGCTTTACAAATTTTATATTAAGAATAATAAAAAAATAAAAATCTGTTGTGAACACTCACACGACGTTCTCTTGCCAATGCAAATAATTAACAATATAACCCACGGTTACTATACTAGAATGTAACCGTTACTCTAGTAAAGTAACCGTGATATAACCTAACTTAGTAATAATACATTAAAAATAAACAAAAATCTAACCTACAATTGTTTTTTAAATCGCCTAATTTACTACATTTTTTATGCTTTACAAGATAGGGTAGGCGCTATGTCTGCTGAAATTCTTGGGAAGGCTGTTTTCTCGTTAAAAAATGTTTTTTTCAAGATTGTGACTTTACTGTGCATTTAACGCAAAAATGTATAAATAAAAGTTGTAGAGATTTTAAAATCCTACAAGGTTTTTTTAAAATTTGTTTTGTAAAACGCTTAGTTCAGCGGTAATTAACCATTTTCTGTTGTTTCGTACAAAAACGTGTAAAAAATCGATTTTTTTAAGATTCCAGCCTTAGTATGCATTTTACGACAAGAAAGTAGCTATATAATAAAATTAATAGAAAATTAAAAGATCTACAACTTTTACTTAAAGAATTTTTCACTACAGAGCCTAGTTTAGCGTGAAATAGTGATTTTCCGTATTTTTAGCCAAACTGAGGTTAATTTTCATTTTGCACCATTGACTCATGATTTAAGTAAGGTTATGTTTTTTAGGTTAGTATTTTGTTTATTTCTGATGTTTTATTACCGATGTTAGGTTATATTGTTCATTATATGCATTGGCAAGATAAAGTAGTGTGAGTGTTTTACACCAGATTTTTCTATTTCAAGAGGTATTGTAAACTATATTTTGGGACTCAATGCACCATATTTATCGATTAAACCACAAAATCGTAATGATTTAAATTAAAGGTTATTAAATGAAACCATCTAGTAAATCTACAAACCTGAAACTGAGTAAACAAAAATAACTCAGCGTGTAAATAAATGGTGTATGTAGTATGTACTTGTGTTTTCATCATAGTGTTAACCATTGAATCGTTCCAAAAAGAAATTTATAACTACACGTTATATGCAGACATAACGTAGTTTTTAATATTTGATTTCGCGTAGTTTCCCATAACAGTTAAATGGCGTGTTAAATTATTTGCACTCGATCTGCTAGTTCCAGGGCTACAAAAAAAAGTTCTGTTTCTTATCACATGGTCAGCCAATTATATGACTGAAGCATTTAAGAACAGAAGAGGTTGAGGTGTAAAATACACTATGATGCTATTCACCGATGAGATCTACTGTCCCACGCGTTTAGACCAAAAATAACGTTTGTCAGATGTACAAATGTATCAGCTTCACAAACATTACGCGCCCATTCGTATAAGAGCCGTAGTTCACTCGTGTCTTGCATCTCGTACTGAACACGTCGATTATAGAGCACGTAACATGCAATATTTTATAATATAATCAGCTGGTTGTAGGTTTATAGGTTATAATTTTATTATTGAAATACCAAAAATAAAAAAATGGCTGATATAACGTCCATCTAATGGTAAACTCGCGAATGTGCAAATTCACAGTTTTACAGGAGAGCTAAAAACAAATTCAATGCTTCCTTTTTTAACACATTTCCTGTATTTTCGTAACTTTACAAAGGCTGAATCTCCCTAACCGAACAAGATACATATTTGCGAGTTTACTACAACATGCGTTGGGTTGTATACATCAGCATGCACTAACAAACTCATTTCGCAAAATTTGCACATTCGCGAGTTTACCAATTTTCTTCAGGTGCCTTCTCCATTACGGAGGTTGGCTACCATCATGGTTAGTCATATTTTGTCTACTGCTGCTCTGAAAACGTCATGCAACGAGCAGTTAAACGCTTCTCTCAGGTTTCTTAACCAAAATATTCTTCTGCTTCCCACCGAGCGTTTACCAACGATTTTCCCTTGAATTATGAGATGCAGAATCTCGTATTTAGGCCCCCTCATGATGTGTCCAAGGTATGTCAGTTGTCTTATTTTTATGCTTAGCAGGATTTCCAGCTCTTTCCGCATTCTTCTGAGGACTTCTATATTTGTGACCCTGTCCGTCCACGGTTTTCGAAGTATTCTCCGGTAGGTCCATAATTCAAACGCTTGTAGTCGAGTCTCACATTCCTTGGTAAGTGTCCACACCTTTACCCCATACAAGAGGATGAGAAAGACGTAGCACTTCAAGAGGCGGGTCCTGGTTTCGAGGCTCATGTCGCGGGCCGAAAGAAAAGGACTCATTTTTAGGAATGCTGCCCTAGCGTTTTCAATTCTGATCTTTATTTCTGGCAGGTGGCCTGCATTGCAGTTGACTCGAGTCCCCAGATAGTTAAAGGCTTCCACTTGTTTGATTCTGTTTTGCCCAGCAAAAAGTTGTTCTTGTGGGTTGTCTCGTTTAGCAATGACCATGTATTTTGTCTTCTTAGCGTCTAATGTGAGCCCATACTTTTCACTGGTTTTAATAATGTTGTTCCATTGTAGTTTACCATTGGAGGGACGATAATATATAACAGAGCTACGAGAGCAAATATTGGCAACGTTGGTGATCAGTGAAAGTCATTGGCTAGCTATGAAGTGGGTAGGGTACAATGCGTACATACAGAGCTCATCAACTTTGAAAAATAGTATAGTCAGAGTTATCCCCTCTGAGAGTAATGAATTTCATTATACAGCTGGACACTGTGGTGAATGAAGTAAAGATATCATTTACAGTGTGGAAGAAGATGCTTTTCAGAGGGCCTGGCATGCTGATAAGCATACTTTTCCACTCCGTGAGGAAGGCAATCGTACTCCACCTCACAGCTCGTTTTACTTAGTAAGCTTCTAGAGGTTCAAACCAGCCTTTCGGCTGATGGCCTAAACAACATCATTAGTCAACCATAATTATTAACAAAATTAGTACTACTGTAAAATTAAAGGAATAAAACTATTAGTAACGTAACTAACAGACAAAAACAAATCTTTAAAGAAATTAAATAATGAAAGTATAGACAGAAATTATAATAAACCTATCTGTCCCATTAGACATAAAATTTTGTGTATCCATCTAACCGCAAAGTATAGTATACCCTACTACATTTCAATTTCCAGGAGGTTAGAGATGTCCTCAATAAAGCTATTCAACACAGGCACTTTGAGTTCACCATGAATATGGGAATTTCTAACAAACCATGAAGCTTTCACCGCCATCAAACTGAGAATTTTATTATGTCATTAAAATACAAGGATATACAAAGCTATTGCACACAAAATGAAACAGAAATAAAACTTTCTGACAATCACAAAGTTTCAATGCAAGTTTAAAACTAGAGTGCACATCGACTATGAGTTATAAACAAATCTCCTCCCTTATCTATTATAAGTTTTGTTTTGTATATTGTGTATAAAAGCACGACCTTCTGGTTGTAAATTATGTATTAATAGTCACATATGCCAAAGAAAAACCATTTTCCATTGGATCTACTCTGGAAAAAGCCAAGGATTTTATTAAAGATCATTTGAACCGAACTGAAATTTTACCAAAAATAGGGTGAAACCTAATAATGGTTAACACAGATAAATTCATTATTGTTACATTTTCCCTTCGACATCAACTATATCCATCCTTTCGTCTTAATAATGCAAATAATTTTCAAAACGATAAAAAAAGTTCCTAGACGTATGGCTAGATAAACGATAACGTGCAGCAATCATATAAAATTGAAACATCTGGAACTGAATAACCGTCCTGAAACAATTCATTCTTTACTATTGTGAAATTTAAAACTGTTTTTTATGTCACTTTATTTAATTTTATTCACAACTGTACTATGTTATTAGTACAACTATTGAATATGATGAATGACATGTGGATGACGTGAAGTGAATCAATCCAGTGACTGATTGCAACATGAAGTGAACGAAAATAATCAAATGATGAAGTGTGATGTAGCGGTTATGTTCATGAGATCCTACGTTAGGATTAATGTGATCAATGGTCTTATTGTGTATTCATTGTAGCTATGTATTGCCAACAATTTCGGAACTGTAGTAGCCATTTAAAAATATTTATGCAGTGTACTATTTGTAAACAACAGATTGTAAACAACCAGTAGTTCCGTTCTTATGTCCTCATTTCTTAATTGGTTCCTACGATTACAACCCTTTGTTCTTATTATGCACATGTATATATATATTATATATTTATTTATTTATAATTAGAACATTACGAAATCCGTACAGGTTTTGGTTACAATTAGTTTGGATTAAGGGGGTTGCTGTGTACATAGTTTCTCAAATTATAGAAAATGTTGCATGAAAAATCTAGTGTTAATAATACTCGTGTTTCATATTATTAATGGTAATATTTTATCTACGATTACGACATATTCCATTATGTATAATATACTCATTACAATATAATCAATATAATCATTACTTTATTCTATGCATTATTAATTTACTTTGTGACCTTCCCCACATTATAACTAGATGTTTCATGTTAGATTACTTGGCTTCAAGAAAATAAATTGTCTAGCATTATAAAATATGAGTAACGTAGTTTGTTTTTATTGTCTGAAGGTTAAAAATGATTTACCATGTTTTTCTTGGTAGTTAAACAGAAAAGGTGGAATATATAAATGTCATTCTGTGTTAGAAATACTGTTGTCTATTCAATTAAAATAGTATAGATGTAATTTTTTCTACGAATTTTAGAATAACACAAATTTCTATTCGATTTATACTTTTTAACGAGTTACATTGTCCCCAAGGTAGTATCTTAAGTCCATTTCTTTTTACTTTATATACTTCTGACCTACCGGAGAGCAATAACACAACCATTGTCACTTTTGCTAATGACCAGCTCTATTAGCAACAGATGACTCTACCGTTGGGGCTACTAAAATACTACAAGACCATCTGAGTATAGTTGAGAACTGGTGTAAGAAATGGAAAATTAAGCTAGATGACAACAACTCGAGACATATTACGTTTATTTTGAGGAAAGACACATGTCCACCGATACGAATAAATGAAAGACCAGTTCCTCAGTCAGATGATGTAAAATACTTGGGAATGCACTTAGATCGACGTCTTACCTGGTCCAAACATATTTGGAACACACGCAAAAGACTAGGATTGAATCTGAGAGATTTGTTCCGGATAATGAACAAACGTTCACAGCTGTCATTAGAGAGCAAGCTTCTACTGAACATAGTGATATTGAAACTACTGTGGACTTACGGGTTACGGCTTTGAGAATGAGCTGCGAAATCGAATCTTGCTATTATCCAACGTTTCCAGTCGAAAGTTTAACGAATAACAACGAATGCTCCATGTATGTGACAAATGATGTGTTGCATAGGGACTTACGTGTCAGCACCGCGAAAGAGAAATTACGCAGCTAAGTTTTAAATATCAAGTAAAATTATCAGATTACCCAAATTCTTTGGCGCTTAATTTACTTGATAATAGCGAAGACGAAACACGACTAAAACGAAATAAAATTGATTGACCTTCCATTTAGTTTTACCGACTAACCTACATTGTAAATAATTGTATTCCATATCAACATCGTCAACTTATCTCTGTCAACACCATCTTCTTTCTCTACGCATTCTACTATCACCGCTATTAATTTTGTTACCTTTCCATTACTGTTCTTCATGTTTTATCTAGTTAATGTTTTCAAAAATTATAAAGAATTTTCTTTTCTTTTCGAAGCAATACCATTGGGTATTGTCTTCGTCATGTGAACACTTTTATGTTATTTACTTATAGTTTTTGTTTTAAACTGATTGTAAAAAATATCAGATGTTAGAAAAAAAATTGTCTAATATCTATTATTATAATTCAACAGCGCAAGATTATATAGCTGTCCTGGTATTGAAAAAAATCAAATGTTTCAGATTTAGTTTAGTTCAAAGTCTGACTATTTTACAGAATACTGTTAATGCCTAGAATGAAGCGCTATAAATTAAAATGAGTGATAAAAATACCAGACCTGACCAGTAATCAAATCTGGGACACCTGGAGTAAAAGCCAGTTGTGATGATCACTACACCAATGGACCGTTCTTTGATGGGAAAATCTGAAACGGAAGATGCATGTTTACTTTATTCGTAACTATACTCCATTTCACGTTCAGAATGCAGTACAGCTTTTATGAGAACCCGCTGTGTTATCAGGCGTACGAAAACATCAGGCACAGCCAATAAAATAACCTCCTTCACCGACACCATCCGAAGATCACGGGTAAAAATATTTAGAGTTTCGCTTACCACGCTCTAACAAGCTCATTTTCAATCAAAAAATTCTGAAAAATTACTTACGCTTCCTAATGAATCCTATTTTATTACGCTAAAAATGTTATTATTATATTCTGATTTTTAGATAAGATACGCTCGTACAAAGTTGGAGGTTTAAATCTCGTCACATTTTTTGCGTTTATAAATGTTGTTTATGACATATGTTGTTTATTATTTTGTCATAAAATATAGAATTTTATCTGTTATTTTATAAAATATGATAAGTCATATGTTGTAAGGAAACAGAAATAATAAACGAGTTTAAAAAAAATCACTGATGTTTTCATATTACGTTATTCAATAGGAGTTTGTAAATGAGAACATATGGCACGGAGTCGATATTTTTACTTAGTGTAGTAGCGCTCGAATTCCCATTTGAAATACATTGTTTGTGGACTTCCCGTACTGCATTCTGAACGTGAAATCAACTATAGTAATCTCCCGATCACTGATAGAAGAGATAAGCGAATCAGTGAAAGCTTTCATATTAATATCTTCTTAGAGTGCCAACTCTAATAAAGAAGGTTGTCTGCAATAGGTCTACTGGTAAATCGCTCTCTATCTTGAACCTTGCATAAAAGAGTGCGCGTAATTATATTTTTATATTTGTCAAATCTAATTTTTTTCTATCAAGCCCATTTATTTCGTCCTGGTATGCGCCAACCCACAATATTGCTTTGGAGAACAAGACTTACAAGCTATGTCTTATCACTTCCGTATAAGTGATCAAAGTCGCCAGTCATCTTTTATTTGATTATGCTCAATAACTCACACTCCATGCATTTATCTACAATAAATATGATACATGATCCAGAGATTCAAAATAAAAAAAAACAAATTCTATCTTGGATGCTACCTGGTTCATTCAAATTGCTGAAATATCAGTATATTATTTTTGTACCTAGAAGAAGATGCAGAAAAAGATGAGGGCAGAAATTAAAAATATCAGCCAAAAGTATATCAATAGTATCAGAAAACAACAAATAAGCTGTGTTTCTAATCTGCTAGATGATAAAACAAGAGGTCAAGCGTTAAAAAATGGCTTAAGAAATGGCAGGTTACTCAAAAGTTTTACCTACAATACAATTAAAGTAAAAAAGTCATTAAAAATCAAATTACTTAATAAATTAATATTTAATCTAAAAAAACTGAGTGACTAAACCTCACGAGTTTCTCTAAATGTCACAAAGTTTACTTATAGTCTACTGATATAAATATAGTAACTGATTGTAAATATAGATTTAAAACAATACCGAATATAAAATATTATTATTAAATTACTTTGTATTTACTTCGAGTGAAAATTAAAATCAAATTTGCCTCACAACTCTAAAAATCTAAAATTTACTCTTGTAATTCAAGATGAAACTTTGTTTTGAGGATCTACTAAAAGAAAAGTGTAGAGCATAAAATATTAATCCCACTGAAAGCCCTGAAAATGTGTCTGTAAAGTGTAAAGAAATGTGCATTAAGAATTGCGGAAATGACACTTAGAAATTTCACGTAGTAACAAGTTTTACCGATAAAACATGAACAAATTTTCCACATAATCCTAGTTGACATATAGTATAAACAATGGCGTAGCAACGACATAACCTTAATCGCTTGCTGCTTTCCTGAGGGGTAGATGGGATTATCGTCCTAACAAAGTTACAAACTGCTGTCACGGCACCTTTACCAACTCATACGAATATACAACAGAGATTTACCCTGAAAAGATAGAATATAATTCAGTTTCTCCCTTTCATGAAAAACCTCTGCAAACTTTTTTACATATCGCATTACATCTACACAGTTTCCTTTTTTAACTTTCAACCTTTGATATAAATTTTCCAAATACTTCTGATTAAAATCCTACTTAATACAACTTTAACATTGCATACTTTTCTAAAATTTAATAAGTATTTTTTCAAATTTAACATCTCTCAAATAAAGTTTTAAATTAAACTTAGATTACAAAAATATGATAAAAATTAATTGAAGGAGTTTGATGTAGAAGTAAGCTTAAGAAGGTATTAATTTCCGTTTCAGTTTAATTTTATCAGTCCTACGGAACAGTTCACCGTTTTTTAAATCAGAGGATTTAATAACAAAAATTTTTCCACTGAAGATTTTGGCTTACTTTTATTAAAAAAATCTTTAATTTCATTTCGTACGTTTTAGTGTTATATTAAGTAATTTTAGTAACCTTGATAGTCATACTTTGTCGTTAACCTTTAAAAAAATAATAGATTCATGGCTAACTTTCTCGGTAGCCTCCAAACAGTACTAAATTTCACTCTAGGAACTAATCTTGATATTGAATACACAAAGTTTGAATGTGGTTAACAATGTGAACGTGCAAGGATCCAAGGATCGAATTTAATTGGGTTTTTACCTACTGGAAATAGCAAATTACCACTAAACTACGGGTTCAATTCCTGGTTAAGTCTGACAATTTTTCATCATTCATTTTTATCAGCCCACCGAGTTGGTCTAGAGGTATAGATGGGAGCTCACTTGATTGCTAGCGTAAGGAATTCGATTGGAGAGGATTGTTTGCCGATCTGAGAACTGTTGCTCTTTAAATAAGTATAAAAATGATACATGGCTTTAGAGTTACCCCTAGGGTGCAAGTGATCAAATAAAAATGCTTTAATTTGCTCAGCTCATAAGGAATAAATCTGCTAAATTCCAGCCCTCTAGGTTTTCGGGTTTTCGGGAAATTAGGGAGTTATTGATGAGTTCGTGAGTGAGTGAATGAATCAGTCAGTAAGTAAGTGCTTTCGCATTTAAATTTAATTATTTTCCCATTACTACACAAAAACCATTTAACAACTACCTTAACTTTATTTCTTTAAAACCTAATATTACTTAAATTAAGTTTGTGATGTGAATATTTATCTAACCAATTATGATTTCCCACGTACAAGAAGGGTAGATCAATTTAGTGCTTCTGTGTTTATTTTTCTACTTCGTCTCCTACGCTATATTGATAGGTTAGTAATTGGAAGTTTGTGTTATTATAGTTACTTTTAGTGGGTACTAATGAAACTACAGTTAAAATAGATTTATTTTGATAATACAGGGTGGCCCATATGTCAGTTTTCCCAATATATAATGAATAATGATTTTTGTACGTTATGATGCTGCCAACATTACACTATTACCAACTGATCAACTTAGAATACGGTTCCCTTCCATGCCTCACTGACAATATGTAAGTTTTTTAACCCGACATTTCCCTTGTTACTACAAGGGATATTATATAAACAGTTCCGAGGGAGGTGGAGGGTTTTTGCTGATGTCGGATCAAGTGACCTAGCGGCGGGTTTTTGGTTGGTAGGTGGTTGCGGTCTCCTTGAGGCTGGACGAGGACGCCTCAATTGAGTCCAACACTACTTTCCCCATCGTGAGGGAGTGAACATGAGTTTTTCTCGCCGCCTCGGATAAAAAATAATGAACTTATCAAAATGAAATGTCTCATCTCATGGGGAAACCGACATATGGGCCAACAGGTATATCATAACCACAGTATATCATAACGGTATAACCATAGAATATTATGAGTACAGAAAAACTTATATAATATCTAGGAATGTAGAAACTTTGACAGATTATGAGATCAGTAAACAAGCTCACTACTAGTATATTACACTACTAGTATATTCACTACTAGTACAAGTAGCCTATACTATATAATACTATAAATATACTGTAAATATACTTATAATACTAGTATATATATATAATACTACTATACTAGTATAGTACAATATACTAGTGTATATTCATTGGTTTTATTTTTTTCTACCTTTAACCACATGGTTATTGGTTTTTTATATTTTATGATATCCTGTATATTTTAAAGGGGTAGGAAACCCAGATTGTGTCGTTTGGGTGCCAAGTAGTAGAGTAGACTTTGGTACAACGTTTTTGAGACCTCATGTATAAGCAAAATACCATTGGACCATGTACTTATAATATTATTCTTAAACGTAAATAATTTTTCTTCATATGTGCACACAACCATATCAAACGGAAACGTTTATTACTGAATTCCCGACTTAAACTTCTATATTCCCTACTTCACAAACGATCAAAATTACCAATGGCACAAAAATTACGCATATATTGTTCTCTTTTGAAACCTATATGGACCTACGGGTCCCAAATCTACGGTTCAGCCAAATCCTCTAACTTGCAACGAATTCAAGCATTCCAGTCAAAAACATTACGCCTTGTAGCAAATGAACCTCTTTACGTTAGCAACAAAACCTTACATACAGATTTGAAAACACCACTTGTACAAAATTCCATCGAATACCTATACAAACGCTTTCACGACAAGTCACAGGAACACGAGAACCCACTGGTGCATTCACTTTCCACCTTCTATTTACCTGCTAATCCCCCTAGACGCCTTAAAAGATGCTGGAGTAGAGACCTGCCAATTTGATATACAAATTTCATTTTTGGGGAGGCACCGATGGGGGCCCTACCCCTCTCATTTGCTTGTGGTAAAATTTTACAGTTGTAAATAAAGAATTAAAGAGAGAAAAAATGTGCATAATAAGAGCTTGTCTAGGAAATATTTGACGAATATCTTTTACACAATATTATTCTACAAACTGCTGTGACGGATACATCGGTTATTTATTTATTAATGTAATCTTTAAACGAGTTTTTGAACTTTCAGGGGAGGATTAATAAAATACAAGAAGTTAGTACCTCCTAACATATCATACCGTAGATTAGTATGATAAGAAAACTTTCTTTTTAAATCCCTAATGTTTGTACGTTGCAATCGATTCAATTTAAGAACAATAAGCATTCCCATGACACAATTAGATCTTGTACAGACTCAGACCGATTATTCCCGAGAGAGTAATTGAACCTCAATCATCAAAGTACACTAGTAACCACTGTCTGGTGGTCAAATCCATATAATATACATTTACTTGGATTTGAACCAGGAATCTTGCCGGCCGCATTGGTGTAGTTGGTAACGTGCTCGCCTCATCATGCTGTCTTGGGTTCGAATCCCATTCAAGCATGGCATATATATTTTATATTTTTCATTCAGGGACGGAATTATATTTTCATACGTTACAAAAAATCATTTCGTCCTTCACCATCTGCATTCGCAGTAATTGCAGAACAGTCGGACGTTAAACCAAAAAAAAAAAAAAATAAAACACGAATCTTCGTCTTCAAAAATTAGGTGTTAAACAGCTGACTCGTGGCGACGACTTTACCATCCCAACTCGTATCGGTAAGTAAAGTAAACTAAGTTCTTCTCCCACCGGCGAAACTTGATCTCAACGCTATTAAAATGACTCTACCTCGACTCGACCGAAAAACGAATCGCGTCGTGGGTATGCGTATGCGTGTGCCCAGGAACTCTCCTGTGATGAAAACAAATTTAAGTCTTTTTACCGGATGCCAAAAGAAAGGTAATATCTCGCCTAGAATATGCTGTCAAATTAAAATTGTACAGACACGGATATTTTTCAACTTCAAGCACAAAAGCTACGTTGGCTGCTTCGTCTGCCATGATAATACGCGACTGGTCGAGCAGATGTTGGACAAGCTGAGTCGCATGCGATCGGTTCAATCGAGGTTGCATCGAGGTCGTACTGGTGGGAGGGCGAACGTATAAATGTAAGGGTCGGACTCGTATCGGACGTCGAGTCGCAGTCAAGTTTCACCGGTGTGAGAGAGGCCTTATGGTCTACTTATTCAGCACTCCTCCAAGTTTTTGAAAGTTAAGTTATTTTCTCAGACTATGACGAAAGTCTTGAACGTTATATCTCCATATAAAGTGGCAGTAAATTTTAACATCTAGTAATTTTGTAATTGCTATCGAAAAACATTTTTCCAGGGATATTATGCCTGGATAGGTGTTCATGAAAACAAATGTATTATACTTTCTTGTAAGTCGTCACTTACTTGATAAAACATCAGTTTCTTAAATTTTTAATGGTATTGTAAATTTGTACATTGAATAATAGCTGAATTTCAGCTATTATAGAAAACATTAAATTGAAATTTAAAAATATTTAAGACAATTCTCTAAAGAAAGATATACCTACAACTCGTCATTTTATACATAAAAGAAAACCACGAAAGCTTTTACAAAGAAATACGTTTCTACAAATTAGTGAGCTAATTGATTAAAACTCTTAAGACGTTAGTTCCTAAAACTTCGAAGAAAAACTACGAGTATAAGGAAATATTATACTAATTTAGAAAAAAAACCCAAGGACAAAAGTCCGCAATAAAATAAGCTGTAATCATTGTTTACTATAATAACGCAATCATTTTAATTTTATAAATCTCTACAGGAATCGCTACATAAATTTAATTTCATAAACATTTGTAAGATATTTTTGTAAAAATGATAAAGATATTTATTTTATATTTTAATGTTTTATAACTTTATAGAAATTTAATAAATAATGTAAACAAAATAAGCAAAATAAACAAATGTTTCTATTTTTATGTTTAATAATATCATTTTATTATGAAATAAATTTTACAAAAATGTTTTGCTGGTAAATATCAGAATTAATTATTTTCATAGCCGTTGGGTGTATAATTCTTTTTTAATGTTTTTTTAAAGTCAAACCAACACCAAAGGTTATTTTAGTTACTAGAAAAATGATTGATACATAGTTATATAACATATTACAGAACAAAACAGAAAAAAAACAATTTATAAAGTTCATGTACACAGTTAAGTTTAGAGCATTATAGTTTCTAAAATTCAGCAAACATTTGCAGTAAGAGTCTGTAAGTATCGTCCAACGAGCTTTGACCGGCTAAACTCAGCTGCGTGGGAAAACGTTTTAAAATTTAAGAAAAATGATATAATCAATTTAAATTACTACGGAAAACCGTCTACAAAAAAAGAAAAGAAAACGAAATTGATTTGAATTGCAAATATTATTGTTAAAAATCTAAATGAAAAGAATTTCAAGAATTTAAATTTTGAAAACAATTGAGTTACATTTTGTCTTCTAAGTCAATATTTTAATTATTCAAAAATTGTTGTTGTTTAGGTCATCAGCCGAAAGGCTGGTTTGAACCTGTAGAAGTTTTAACTAAGTAAAAAGAGGAGTGAAGTGGTTTACAATTATATTGCCTTCCGCTCTGAGTTGAAAAGTATCCATATTAACATGCCAGTCTCCTGGAAAGCACATATTTTCCACTGCAAATGACACCTTCACTCCATTCACCACAGGATCTGGCTGTATAATGAAATTCATTACTGTCAGAGGAGATAACTCTGATTAGTGTATTTTACACCTCTACTTCTTCTGTTCTTAAATGATTCAGTCATTGGCTGACCATGTGATTAGCAACAAAACTATTTTTTAACCCTGCAACTAACAGATCGATTGCAAATAATTTGAGACTCCACCTGTATGTTACGGGCTATTCAAAAATTATAAATTCATCGTTTATTAATCACGACTATTTGTCTAATTATTTATTTATACTTTCATACATTCATGTGTTGCCCATAACGCGCAGGTAGAGTGTCAAATTAATTACACTCAAACTGTTGGTTCCAGGGCTACAAAAAATAGTTCTGTTTCTTATCACATAGTCAGCCAATTATGAGAGTTCATATTATGAGATGATAAGTTCATGACTGAACTATTTAAAAACAGAAGAGGTAGAGGTGTAAAATACACTAGTCAGAGTTATCTCCTCTGAGAGTAATGAATTTCACTATGCAGCCAGACCCTGTGGTGAATGAAGTGAAGGTCTCATTTGCAGGGTGGAAAGTGGTTGCTTTTCGGAAGGCCTGGCATGCTGAAAAGCATACTCTTTCAACTCAGTGAGGAAGGTAATAGTAAACCACCTCACTCCTCTACTAGAGGTTTCACTTGGTAAAACCTCTAAAGGTTCGAACCAGCCTTTCGGCTGTTGACCTAAACAACACATTCTTCTGTATTTGTTTTGCTTGATAGCAGTTATAATTACTTAATTAAATATTAGATATTTCAAAAACTTGCAAACGGTGTAATAGGTTTGGTGTCCAACTACCTACCAGTTAAAACATTACCATTGTTAAGAAAATTTTGATTTATTTTCAAAATTTTTAATTTTAAAAAACTTGAAAATTAATTTAATTTCGGGGATCAAAAATTGTGCTGCATTTATTGTCTCATTCTATATTACAGAGAGAGCGAGTGAAAGTAGAAATATGAAACAAAGAAGGGTTCAGCGGATGAGCAGAAAGCTTTAATAAGGGTTAGTTGCTAGGATATTAACGATACTAGACTGTAGAATTGCGGTACAAGTCAGCGCTACGTTTGAAGACTTAACACAACAGATATGCGCAATGTGATTATCGCAGGTCAGTGGATGGAAACCGTAGCGAGGGGTATAGTAATGCCGGTTGAGAAAATGTGAAATAGGGTTAGAATATAATTTCTCCTTGTACCTGCGCCTGTTGAAACGTAGACCGCATCGTTCGTTAATGTTCACAACGAACATTAATATAACTTACAACATTTTACATTAACGTTGCTTTTCTCGTCAAATACTATGAATTTCTTGCGGATATTAAATACGTGTTTTCACAGAACAAATATATTTTATGTTCACTGAGCCCGTTTTTGCTCGGTTTAGAAATTGACGCTAATACATTTCACCTGTTTAATTTTGTATTTAACATGAACATTAATTTATAACAACGATTATACATTATAAATTACTATTCAGAATTAACAAAACAATCAATTTCGATTAAATAAATTAAATGGGAAACCTCATTAACTTTCCCGTTGATTTTCAAGAAGTATTAAATGTTATTAATTTAACTTTATTTTAAATTTTGCTAATATCATCCATGTGCATTAAATAAATTGGTTTATGTTTAAAATGAAAATCTTCTTATTGGATCTTGTGAGTATTATAATAGTCATAACTAAGCAAACATTTAGCTTTTTAGGACTTTTTAATGAAAAAAGTGATTTTTTAGTCCTGTTACCCAATTGTTAATATCTGGTAATTTTTTTCTAAGAAAGGGAAATTTTGTTTTGTGACACGAAGTTGGTAGCCCTACTCAACCGGTATAGATACGGCAGTTTGAATTGATTCTCCTTAAACTGTGTAAAATTTTGAGCCGTTTCCGGTCGCGTTACGAACAGAATGTCTTTTACTCTAGAAAAACGGGTTTTCATTCTTTAAGAATATTTTGTAAGAAATCGTACGCGATACGAATACAATTTAAATTTTTTAGCAGCTTTCTTAACACTCGAATATGACAAACCAACTTGCGAGGGAAATTTTCGTAAACTTTTCCGTGGATAATTTTGAGCAATTTTTGTTTTCACATTCTTTAAAAACGTCATCTGTCAGAGAGAATTTCTGTCAAGAGAAGTTGGTCGACCATTACGTTTTCTGTCGCAAACACAACCTGTGTCTCGATATCGGTTTGTTAGCCTAGAACACGACATTATTTTAGTGGAGGAACACCAACAAATTTAATTTGAAATGATTCTTTTACACTCGCGTACGATTTCTTACAAAATATTGTTAAAGAATGAAAACCCGTTGTTCTAGGCTAAAAGACATTCTGTTCGTAACACAACGAGAAACGACACAAAATTTTACAAAGCTCAAGTAGAATCAACTCATACTGCCGTATGTATACCGGTTGAGTAGGGCTACGATCTTCGTATCACAGAACAAAATTTCCCTTTCTTAGAAGAAAATTACCACACATTAACAATTGGGTAACAGAACTAAAAATCACTCTGTACAATGAGTCAATCTATGCATAAATAAATTTGATGCCACATCCACAACAAAACTGTAACTTCAAAAACATTTAAAATAAATATTTTATATTAAGTAGTTTTATCTTTTATTATTATTATTTAGACGGTAAAACTCCCTTGAGAGGAAGACGCTAAGTATTCAAAGGTTCATTTTTCATCCCGGCTTGTCCTTCTTCCTGTTAGCCCAGTACTCCTTCATCCCCTGCGAGAATTTCCGCCTCCTTTTCTCACTCCACTTAGGTCTAAACTGTTTTGGTCGAAATTCTGAGAAAGCCTCCCACTTATCTACTTTCTTTCCAAAGACATCCCTGTTTTAAATCTCCTGTTCTGTTGTATTCAGCCGTGTTAGATACTTTTTGATACGAGTATTTTCCGCCCAAGGTCCTGAGCCACTTACAAACAATAAATATTTTAAAACTTATTATTATTATTAGATTCGTTTATTGTTAGAGCACTCTTTTTTCTGACTAATTATAGTAATTACTATTAAACTATTATGGTAAAACTATTATTACCAAATGCATCTAAAGGCTATTATCACTTGAAAGTTGTAATTTTCGAAAGACCTTTTTTAATGCAGTTTTCACAAATGAAATCACTCATTGCCGCTGACATTAGCATCGAACAGAAAAATGTTACACAAAAATAGGAACAATTTTAAAAGTTGGAGTATTTCTATTTATAGTCGGTTGTTCTCTATTTCAATTTCAAAAGATGAGTTACATTCATACAAACAATGAAAAATGTATTAAGTTCACAATAGGCCTCCGGGCCAGCCTAGTCAGTCAGCTGGTAGTAAGTCGCTATTATTTGTTAAGTAACATCGTTGGGCAAGCAACTTTGTATGGTGACCAGCTGACAGCCATCCGTGAACAAACTCTACTGGGGGTCCCTGTTCAAACTCATGCATAATTCACGTCAAATAATTCAGCAAAGCAGCCATCAAATTGGGTAGTTGTCAATAATGTACAGTTTCCGATAACAAATAAAAGCTAAAAAAAACAAAAAAAGTTCACAATAAATGGTAAATTAAAAACTGTGTATAAAACGGTTGCAGTATATAAAACAATGCTCTTTACACTTGTAGAATAGTGGATAAAAAGAAGTAAAAGAAACTGAAATGTTTTCATTAGATAGAAAAAAACTCCGTTGTAAAAGTCCAGAAAATAACCTTTAAACTCACAAATTTTATTTTGTGGCATCACAATTATTATTGTGAGTGGTATGGAGATTTCTAAGAATCCGCAAAAATTGAATAACAAACAACCATCAATTTACCAACACAATAAAAATAATTACGATTCAGTAATAAAAAAAAATCAATTATTTTGTAGCGTAGAATAAACGGTGGTTTGATTTATAATTAAAATAAGGTTGATGATAAAACAAAATATCTCAAGTGGAACATCGTACGAAGTTGAAACTTAAGTTAGATACCACTATCTGACACAAACATTTTCATCAAAATCGGTCAACCGGAAGTAGCAGTTTATTCGTGTAATTTTTAACTTTTTCGCGGTTTTCTCAAAACTGACTTCTACGATGATTTTAAAAATCGTTTCATTTACTACATTTTTCATGCTCTATAGATGGGAGCTCACTTAATGGCTTTTTTTGTAATCTCTAATGTGTGTACGTTGCAATCTGTTCAATTCAGAACAATAAGCAACCCCATGACCCAATGAGATGAGGATGATGTGTATGACGTGTAAATGAGATGTAGTCTTGTACAGACTCAGGTTGACCATTCCTGAGAGAGTATGGTTAATTAAACCCCAACCATCAAAGTACACCGGTAACCACTCTCTAGCATTCAAATCCGTATAAAAGTAACTACCTTTACTAGTATTTGAACCAGGAACCTTCGTCTCAGAAAATGAGCTGTTAAACAACTGATTTTGGCGACGACTTTACCTCTAGAACAACCCGGTGGGTTACTTGATTGCTAGCGTAAGGAATGCGGTTGGAGAGGATAGTTCGTACAATTCCTCTTCTCCTATAACCTAGTAGTAATAATAATACCATTAGTACGCGCTCTTTTAAAAATATTACTCACAAACCATTTCGAATAACTACTGTAGTACCAGGCCCCCTTGCACTTCATCCCCCACTAGCATCCCCCACTAGTCAGCTCCCTACTATACAAGATAAAGTAGGCGCCATGTTTGTTGAAATTCTTGGGGAGGCTGTTCTCTCATAGAAAAAAATGTTTTTTTTTAAGATTGCGGCCGTAATATGCACTTTAGCGCAAAAAAGTATATAGTAAAAGTTATAGACAATTTCTGTGTGTCGGAGGTATACTACATTATGTCCATTTTTATTGAAATTGAGTTTTTAACACTATGTTATATAACTTTTTCTGCTCTTTCCAGTGGTATACTGAACTATGTTAAAATCTTAATAACAACAGAAATAAGGCTTCTTAAAACTACACTATGTGGTTCTTTCGTTTGTGGTATATAGTACTATATGCACATGGTGTTCTAGACTTCTGAAAAAGCATGGAACTATACAACACCATATCCACGTATATCTTCATTCTTACAAAAAATAAACGTTTTAGTGCATTACATTCGCGCAGTTCTTTAGACTCCGCCGTATTATCAACGCAATGCATAAACTGATGAGGTCATCGGACTGTTCAGCTATTACAGCATGGCTCACGCACGCCTCAGTTCTTCGTTTTGTTTTTAAAATCCTATTTAACAGAATTCGTTATTACAAACATGAGTATCAATCAGTTTTATTACCAATCGCCCAACTCATTTACAGACTAATCAAAGAAGGTACTGCAACCAGCAATGGTAGTGCTGGTAATGGTGATGGTAGTGAAGGTAAGAAGGTACTGCAGTAGCCATTAACAACGGCATACCTAATTCAACTGGAGAAGTCAATTGCTCTATTTATGTAGACAATAGTTTTCAAACTGGAGGACAATATAAAATAATTTTATTGCATCAAGACTTATTTTTACGTAGTAGTGGTAGCAAGACAGATGACACGTCAGCAGATGAAGGTTATGTATAACCCGCAAATGTTTCTTCTTTAGAACTACATAATAAACGCTAATTTATGAGTAATGACAGAAGGGAACTGAAATTATTCAAGATGTAAATGTAGAGACAAAGGAGATAAATAAAGAAAATATCTTATACGGCAGTGAGCAAAGCTCATATCAAGCAAGAAGGTAGAAAACGGCAAAGAGATCCAGAAAAATTGAAATGCAACCACGAAAAAAAGAGACTTCTATCAGGGCAAAGTTCCATAAGCAAAAAGGGAAGGTTGTGCAAGAGTCATGAAACTACCTTACCATTCCCGAATGAAATGTTTTGAAAAGCTTTTATAAAATTACAGAAAAATTATTTTTGATTTGTATTTGGATGGTTAGAAAGATTACGATGTAAAACAACAGTTCATTCGATCATGCATACAGGTGAAACAAAACGAAAGAAACATAGCAAAGGTGAGATCAAAGAGAGAACAAATACTTTAATATACAATTAAGAATTCATGGAACTGAAGTAAGAGTATGTAAAACCACGTTCTTAAACACCCTTAAAATATCTAACTCTGAAAAGACAGCCAAATTTAAGAAAAAAGAACCAAGTGAATAATTCAGTCAGACCAACGTGGAAGGAATAGACCTACGCCTAGAACCAAAACCCTGTAGGAAGTTATAAATAATAATATTCAGCACATCTCTTTAACACCAACGTACGAGAGTCACTACTCGCTAGAAAAAACTAAAAGAGCCATTTTCAGTCCCAGATTTGTCTCTTACAGGCTTGTATAAATTGCACTTGAAGTTTTGCAAAAAACTAAGTACTCCAAGGAATGATGGCAAAACAATGGCTCTACAATCGTATTTCCAATTTTATTTTTCGAAAATCTGATGTTACTAAGCAGCCAGTTTTATTATTCCGTAGTGTTTGTCTACAAGTTAGCCAAGAAAAAATTGGATACCTTTACAAAGTGAACCCTTTTGAGGAAAATTACTTTGTTGAAGTTATTGTGGAAGGAGCACAAGAAAGGATAAAATTGAAATGCCTGAGGAAATAAAAATAGGTAATAACAGATAATCCTGGACCTATATCAGCAAAGAAATATATTGACATCATAAATATCTCTTCGTGGTTTCTTACCAACAGAATGTCACGCGTTTTACAAATAACTCCAATTAGAAAATAATGCAGAAGATTGTCTACTGGAGAAAAATGAAGAATTTTCATAATTGTGTTGGATAATATTACTAACTAAACTTTTGAGTGAAATAAAAATCAATTTTATAAATAATTAAAAATACTTTGGATATTGTGTTAATATCACTTTTCTGTAAAAGTTTCTTTTATGTTTTGTACTGTTTTGTTTTGTATTTTGTATTGTTTATTTTTTTTGATTTTATTTAAACAATGTAACCTTAGTGTAATGATGCATTTCTTTTACGGTGGTCGCCAATAATCTCGCTGGTGACGCAATAATAAATGAATGCTCGTAAAACAATTCTTGTAGAAATATAGGCCGCTTGCGTGGTCTAGTTGTCCCGTATAGATTCTAGAAAATTACTATGCATTCAAACCCACCATTCCTTAACCCAAAATAGTTGCTAATAACCAAGATGTTGGTGTAACTTGAAATAAACTAAAAAAATTAGTCATTTATTTGATTAAAACAGAGAATCTTGCATTGATAAATGATCATTCTTCATCTTTTTTGTATTAGCCAGCCTACATTTTTTTTAGTTTATTATTTTATGGTGAAATAATTTATTTATTTTCAGTGTTTTAATAATCTCTTTTAATTTTTATTTATGTATTTATTTTAATACATGATATTTCAAGCTATTTCTACTTTACTCCTAAAATTAACACTTAATTCCTCTGACATTAAATTATTTCACTTGGAAATAGTGTAGGGAAAACTAAGCAGATTCAGAAGTAAAAATATGTCCATTTTCCAGGTGGAAAACAACAATTTTCATTTTATTCAATACACATTAATTAGCGTATACTAAAATGAGTAAGTATCGGTAAAAATATTTTAAGTTAATAAAAAGCTGAAAGAAATATGAACAATATACTAAATTTTAAAACTTTAAATGGCTCTCCTGTAAAATCCTGATTATGGCACATGGTGTACTATACCTCCGATACAGATTTTAAACTCTACAACTTTTATTTTACTAATTTTTTTAGTGCAACGCTTAATTTAGCGGTAATTAGTGATTTTCTGTTATTTTCATGACAATCTAAAAGTTGAGGTTTTTTAAGATTTCTGCCTTAGTATACATTTAACGACAAAACTATGGATAATCAAATTTATAGAAAATTAAGATCTACAACTTTTATTTAGAGCATTTTTCTTTACAGTGCCCACTTTAGCTTGAAAGATTGATTTTCCGTATTTTTAAGCCAAACCGAGGTTATTTTGAAATTTAAGATATTCATTTTGCGTCTTTCACTCATGATTGAAATTAGATTGTGTTTATTAAGGTTAGCTTTTTGTTTATTTTTAATGTTGTATTACTAATGTTAGGTTATATTGTTAATTATTTGCATTGGCACGAGGAATTTGTGTGAGTGTTTCACACCAGGCTTTTTTTATTCAAGATTAAGGAAGATTTTGTTCATTTTTGTACAAACGAGGGAACACACCTTATATGAACATTTACCTTAAAATGAATGCAGCTTTGAAAAAAAAAACAAATTCTTCAAATGAAGGTAGGCACTTCTCAAATTGTTCTCGAGATCTGATTGTAGTGCCATATCCTCATTGAGAGTTGGCGATCATGACGGCCCATCTAATCCTATCCACTGCACATTTTAAAAAGTCCAATGAAGTGAGACAAGTTTTTAATCCAGGTTGTTTTGTTAATTTTTGACCAGAATCTCTTCACCCTTCAATATTTTCCTGTACGCCTCAGTCTCAGCAACTTGTTTACCCCTTCAACATTTATCATGACATAACCGAAGTAACAAACTGTTCTCTTGACAGTATCCTTTCTCTTTTGTGCTCCCCTTTACTCACCTACCACTTCTCTCTTATTTTTACCTCCGCTGTATCATTCCCTCTCTCAGTTTTCTCTGTCCTTATTTTGATCTCCCTGAATCTACCCATTTTCTAGTCACGTCTTAACTGACGCGACAAAAACTAGGGCAACCAGTAAGCTGCCCCAGTGAATAATTTCATAGTACCCATAATACCATTACCGCAGTTGTTAACAAACGTAATTTTTTATATTTTCATTAGAGTGAAGTATTACTTTAATTTTTAGGCTGCATAGCTAATTCGAAAAAAGGTTAGGGGTCGGTTAAAAAAACCTTAACATTTAAATTTAACCCAAACCTATTTATTAGTTTGGGTCTAAAACTAAAACGTAAACATACACATATGTACACAAAGAATATTCTTGTATAAAACTTTGACTTTAAGGTGTTATGATGTTTAACAGCTGATTTTCGGAGACGAAGGTTCCTGGGTCAAATCCTAGTAAAGCTATTTACTTTTATACGGATTTGAATACTAGGCAGTGGTCACCAGTGTACTTTGATGTTTGGGGTTCAATTAACCATACTTTCTCAGGAATGGTCGGCCTGGGTCTGTCCAAGACTACACCTCATTTACCCGTCATACATATCATCTTTATCTCATTGGGTCATGGGATTGCTTATTGTTCTAAATTGAACAGATTGCAATGCACACACATTAGGAATTAAAAAAGGTGTTATGAAACGCCACAATCAAGTGCAATTTATGGAAAATTCCCCTATCACAATATATTTTTACTCCATACAACAGAACGCGAGAAATTAAACGATTTCCTGTTATAAATCGCAGTAGATTATAAAGTTTAGGTGGGTATATCAAATTATGGTATCATTTGTAAAAATATTTTACAACTGTTCAGGAGTTGAAATTAATTAAATAACAGAATGAAAATAATTTATATCGGTAATACCAAACCTGTTTTTACATAATCACTGACGTCAAAATTCTCATTTTATTCGATGAATGCAAAAATACTGAATTATTGATCGAAATACTTGTTGTAAATTAATATTGTAAATGTCACACAATATGATTCATACGTAGGATTAATTTACAACCTTTTTTGACGTTTTACATGATCTAAAATAGACAATTCAATTATTTATTTTAAAACCCTACACGAATTATATCACCCCGGAAATTCAAACGTCTTTGTTCGTTAAAACATCTTTATGTGGGCATATGATCTTAAAATAGAATCTCGGAAAGGTTTAAGCTTTTAATTAATATCATCTTGTGTTTCATATTACTTTGTCTTACTAAAGAAGGATAAAGTAACGGGAAACCAACCAAAATTAAATAAAGAAAGTCAAATTTCATTACCTTTCCCACAAGAAGATCTTCTAGTATTTATGAATTACTACGTTTTATTTATTTAAACATTTTATACGTTAAGTTGTGGTGACTAAAAATTATAACTTTAATATTTACTTACATAAAAACAGGAAATTATTTTAAAATACCCTTCGTAAATAATAGGACTATTCCATATTGTATTTGTTCCAAATCTGTGTTTCTTCTCGTCTTTTCACAATCAAGGATTAGGCTTCCGCCTGTTCCGGCTAGTAACAAACTATTGAATTATAGCCATCTTTTACGTGGCATCCCAACATCTCTTCTCCCCACCGGTCTGTATTGCAAAACACTGATGGGGATCCTTCCCCCAGGTATTTTCTCTACGTGCTCCATCCATCAATTTCAATATTCTGTGATCTTCCCAATCAAGGTGTAAACATCCAGTTCTATTCTTATATCCTCATTTTTTTAGTTCGTCTCTACGACTGCAATCCTTTGTTCTTCGCAGGAATCGCATCTCTACTCTAACTGTACTCTACTTTCTGTAGTCTGGTTCTAATCCACGACTCACATCCATAGAGTAGGACTGAGGCAGCCATCACCTTGTAAAACTTTATCTGAGTTTATCTTCTTGTTTTCTTGCCTAGGATTCTGCTAATATTCCCGCACACTGCTTGGAATTTTTCCAACTTTTTTCTCTATGTCCAAATCTTGATCAAACCCGATGTCACAATCTAAATAATTGCATTGTGATTCTCTTTTTTCGGTACTACATCATTTAACACAATTTTAGACTCAGTACGATATATACCAGTAAATGTCATTACTTCTGACTATTTTACGGAAAATGTGTATTTTTGAAAGTAATTTTTTTTCCAATTTAATCTCACCTTCCACGGGCTGATTCAGGTCAAGTTATCTTTTTTAACGAATCTCTCAACTTCCAACATCCGTCGAATCTGAATCTCGAATTATGGCAGAACATTAAAAATAAACTTCTTCTTAAAACCCTGTTTCTGAACATTTTTATCTCATCACACCTGTGATCAGGTGTCTTTGTGACTTCTAAAAGACTATGTCATGCTGTTTCGCAGAAGTTTTCTTTAATTGGGATGAAATAATACAGTTTTAAAAAATTTGGAAGTCTTCAGATGTTCGTTCGCCAATTTGGAGAAAAAGGTTTTTACGCGGTACACTTCCTGCAGAGTCCATGTTTAAGAAACCTTACCCTGAAAAATTCGACCAATGATTTTCAAATCACTACATTTACGCGGGGCTAGGCCTACACTCTATCGTATAAGCTCTTTGTTTCAAAACATACCTAAAAATTTAGGATCAAACTATTTCGTTCTTAAATTTAAAAAAAAAGCTTAATATTTTTATTCTCTTTTACACATAGGTTGAAACTTTTATAAGTGTGTTATTTGTACGATATTTGTACCACAGTAAGAACAATCTTTAATTTTGGACTACATGGTTAATTCCATAAAAATTTATGCTGATTTAAGACATAGTAATTAACTATTTCTAGGCTGGATCCAAGCTTTATTACTAAAGAATACTTTGTTTAAAACTTCGATTCCATTATCATTTACGAAAGACCTAAACACGGAAATATTACAATCGCTTGTTTAAATCTGGAAGATGAAGCTCTTGGAATAATCGTACGCGTTACGGATACAATATCAATTATTTTATTGCAGCTTTCTGAACACTTGAATATAACAAACCAACTTGCGAGAAAAGTTTTCATAAACTTTTCCGTGTAGAACTGAGCCATCTTGTTTTCACATTCTCTAAAATGTCATCTGTCAAGAAAATTGGTCGACCTTTACGTTTTCTGTCGCAAACACTACCTGTCTCTCAAAATCGGTTTATAAACCTAGAAATTGACATTTTTTCTGGTGGAGGAACACCAAGAAATTTAATTTGAAATGATTCTTTTACACTCGCGTACGATTTCGTAGCAAAATATTGTTCACGAATGTAAACCCATTGTTCTAAAAAAAAGACATTCTGTACCGGAAACGGCACGGAATTTTACACAGCTCAAAGAGAATCAACTCACACTGCCATACCTATACCGGTTGAGTAGGGCTACCAACTTCGTATCACAAAACAAAATTTCCCTTTTTTAGAAAAAAACATTACCGGACATTAACAATTGGGTAACAGGACTAAAAAATCAGTCTGTAGTTTTGTATTCAATTGCATAGCTCAATTAATTATTTATAAAATTTCATAAAAAAACGAAAAACCATTTTTATTATTTTTCTGTCGTTCATAAAAAGTGAACAATGACGTAAATTTATTTGAAAATTTCCACTAGAATGGTTTTATAGATTTTAGAACAGCGTATAAAGTCGTATTATAGTAAAAATAGCGTTCGCTGAGAGAAGACTGATGAAAATATCAGCATCGAGGAAACGGTTGCTATAAAACAAAAGGTTCATTAGCATTTGAACTAAATTTTTAGCGTAGTAAGAAATAAAAAAAAATAGTGTTCACGGATTTTCCTTGTTAATGAGACAACAAATAGAGTGTATTAAAATTTCTACTTTAAATTTTACGAGGGATTAAAATCACAATTTAACGTTTACTTGTTAATTAGAAAAATCAATACGTCAGTTTCACCTTTAAAAATTTCCTAGTGTAGTGAAACAGTAGAAACTTTGAATAAACTCAGTTTTCATTAGTGTAATTCACTGAAATTCTCTAAATTTAATTACTTTCAATTTACTTTTAAGTCTTGTCTGCTCGTTCTTGAATATATACAAAATAAATTGAACCTTTAAGTTACCTTAAATATCTCTGTATAATTTAATACGGAAGCCATCACTGATTGATTGACTGAGTGACTCATTCGTCAATCTTACTTCCTAATAGTAAATAAGGCTAAAATTTCGCTCAAAGTTTCCTTTAGTGGTGAATAAGAAAAGAAAAGCATTTGTGTTTTTACCAGTTTGCCTGCGGAGTAAAAACGGGTGCTAACTCGAAAACAGTAAATATTAATTTATATCTTTCCAATGAGCTACAATATATTTGGGTCACATAACCAGAGGAGAAAAATATGAGTTGCTGAGAATTATTATGCAGGGAAGGATCCGAGGAAGAAGAGGCGTAGGAAGAAGACGCATCTCCTGGCTGAGGAATCTTAGAGAATGGTTCAACTGTAGTTCATTGCAACTATTCAGAGCAGCAGCCAGCAAAGTGACCATAGCCATTATGATATCCAACCTCCGATAGGAGATGGAACTTTAAGAAGAAGAATGAGCTACAGTTCTGAAAATAGATTTCATGATATTCTCGAAATCATATCAAAGAAAAATTATTTTAATTTCCACTGTGATTTTATTAGATCCAATATGAGTACAAGTTTAAAAATTAAGTTTTATACAGTCGGACTTCTATAATTCGAACGTTTATAACTCTAAATTTCTATATCTCGAATTAAATTTTAGTTCCCTTAATCTTCCACGCATTCACTATGTGAAAATCCATCTATAACTCGAATTTCGCTATTTCTTTAAGTCGAACTGTTTATTTAGTTACTTTTGACAAAATTATGTATAATTCTCAAAATAGCGTATTCGGTCATTTAAAAACTGTAGTTACAGTGCTGCTTCTTTTATTTTAAGAGGAAATGTTCGACCATAAATGAGTACAAATCCTGTAGTCCACTTTAGACAATTTGGAAGCTTTCAGTCTCTTTTTGGCGTGAAATTCTCTCATGTTCTGAGCACGCTTCTGTTTGGCTGCTTCTGAAAATTCCCTCTTCATATACTCTCTTTTCTATGTCGTAAGCCGATGGTTGTAGTCCTTGATTACCTGTTTGTATTCGAGTGATATTTCCGTTAGATCTTCGTGAGTTAGTCAAAGTTCATATAAGTCCCTTTTGATTTCTTTGTGCTATATGTATGCGTTACCAGCGTCCGTTTTTTGTCTCATTTCATGGTCAATTATTCTGCGTAAAAGTCTGGTGTTTGGTGTTCTTAGTATATGTACAAAGTACGACAACCGTTTCTTGCACATGGCCACTGTTATTGGTTCTATGTATCTGTAGACTTGATCATTAGGCAAAAGTCTGTAGTGATTGTCTACCTTGTGCTTCTTGTTTATGCAAGTTCTGAGTATCCTGTGTTCTACTTTCCTGCAGATTTCCTTGATTCCTCCCCCATCTATCCACGCTAGGGTTTTGCTGCCATATAAGATTTTGGTTCTTAAATTCGTTTTATAATATTTAATTTTTGTGTTTACTGATAGTGATTTTTTATTGTATGTATTCCGTGTTAACACTTGTCAGTTCTAAGTTTGCTACTTCTAAGTTTAGCGATCCGGTCATCCCAGCATATCTTTTCATTAAATCTGTGATGAATGTCTTCACCTAGGTATTTAAATTTTTCAACTATTCTTACACTGTGTCCTCGTATGTATATTTCATGATGCAGAATGGCTTATCACTATTATTATTAACATTAACACTTTTAGTCGTGCTAGAGAATTCTAGAACGAACACTTACCTTTTAAATATTGTCACAACATGTATGCCATGTAGTCTACAAAGTGTAGTCTTGTACATACTCAGACCGACCATTTCTGGGAGAGAATGGTTAGTTGAACCCACCATCAAAGTACAACGGTAACTACTGTCTAGTATTAAAACCAGTACAAAAGTTCGTCTCGGAAAATCAGGTTTTTTTTCAAAAAAATTGTTGTGAAAAAAACTGTTGTGATTAGCACAACAGTAATCAATTTTATATCTTGTGATATGGTTATGGAGATGTAATTCCTGTAAAAAGGATTTTGTTTTAAATTATTACTTTAAAAAAATGTACAAAGATGTAAAAATTAAAATTTAGGAAAAATTCTAAAAATGTAGAATGTAGTTCTGTAGGGATATTCCGTGAAAATATGTATCTCATTAGGGTATTTACCCCCTATTATACCTTAGGCGTTAGGCTTTTCCAATTAAAATTCTTTAGTTTCTTTATTAAAACCATGAGGAACAAATAGAGTGATGAATTTTGTTGCACTTGGTTATCGGGAAGTGTCGAAGAATTAGTAAAGAGTAAGTCAATCGTTTTATCAAAGAAGACTTCCAAATTATTGCACAGAGAAAGATGAAAATTATACTATTTAAATCATAAAAGAGATTTTTGTATTTACGAGTACATTAAATTTTAAATTAAAATTACCTTTAATATATAGACCAAATAATAAAACCAATAAATTAAATTTTATGACATTAAAACTTTTGTGATAAACCTTATAACGTAATAAATTACAGTAAATAATAAAAACGAGCTTACCATTTGAAAAACTTCATAACGGAATATTTTTATTCTTATTCGCTCGGATAAAAAATATTATTGAAGCGTATAACTTAAAGAATTCCAATATAATGTATTAAAACTTTCAAACTTTTAAAAGTATAACTTTAATGCAATATTTTAAGTATATTAAGCGCATATTTAATATTTTGAATCCAATATTTTAAAGGAATAAACTGTGCGACAAACCGTAAATTTTTCTTGCAAATTTTGGAACAGTTCTACAAATTACTCCTTTTCAGACCAGTTTTAATATTGAAAGAATATTTAAACGTTCGAGTTCCCTGTTAATTCTCTATTATCTCCAAGTTCCAAGCTTTTCAAATTATAAAAATCCTGTAAATTCAGTACACGATTTAGTGTTATAATTAACTGGAATACAACACTGATATTCATCATCAAATTTCGGATTTAATCTCCAGCTATCCTACGCCCTGTAACTACACCATTGACCCACTTACAATTAAATATAGCTTTCACAAATCAATCTAGCTCAGGTTTACGAGTATACACAGTTCGAAACAACTAAATATATTTTTAAGTCATTACACAAGTACTGTTTTATTACTTGTGTTTATTTTATTAAATACATTTTCAAATTCGTTAGAAGAAAAATTATCCGATTTTTCAACCGGACCTAGCTCGGGTACTTCGGCGGGTCATTTGATAAAATCCTGATTTTACTTTTTCGATTGAATCGAATCTTTAAATCATGCCATAGGTCTGATTTCAGAACTAATAAAATAAAGACATACGTGAATATAATCTAATTTTTTTTTTTTGAGATCGTGAACCCGAAAACAATTGAAATATGGTGATCAAAAATGTTTCACCATCGTAATACTGTCTCACGTTGTGCTATTACAGAATGTGAGAAACTTGTTGTTTAAGTCTTTCAATCTCTAGAGCAGTGATTCTCAATCTTTTTTGCTCCGCGACCCCCAAATAGCCAAACTAAACAAATAAATATTTCGTGACCCCCTCGCCCCCCCCCGATAATAATAGTAAGCCTTATTATTAGTAATTGAATTTTGACTGTAATTATAAATGTAAAATAGTTTTTCAATAATTATATAATCAAACCGCACGGAATACATAAAAAAATCACTTTCAGTAAACACAAAAATGAAACATTATAAAACGACTTAAAGAACCAAAATCTTTTACGGCATCGTAACCCTAGCGTAGATAGACGGGGGAGGAATCAAGGAAACCTGCAGTAAAGTAGAACGCAGGATACTCAGAACTTGCATAAACAAGAAGCACAAGGTAGACAATCACTACAGACTTTTGCCTAATGATCAAGTCTACAGAGACATAGAACCAATAACAGTGGCCATGTGCAAGAAACGGTTGTCGTACTTTGTACATATACTAAGAACACCAAACACCAGACTTTTACGCAGAATAATTGACCATGAAATGAGACAAAAAACGGACGCTGGTAACGCATACATGTGGCACAACGAAATCAAAAGGGACTTATATGAACTTTGACTAACTCACGAAGATCTAACGGAAAAATCACCCAAATACAAACAGGTCATCAAGGACCACAACCATCGGCTTATGACACAGGAAAGATAGTATAAGAAGAGGGAATTTTCAGAAGCAGCCAAAAAAAGCGTGCTCAGAACATGAGAGAATATCACGCAAAAAAAGAGACTGAAAGCTTCCAAATTTACTAAAGTGGACCATTGTGGCTAAACAAGCACTAAAAAAAAACAAAATCAAACTGCATTAATTTTAAGTCTTTAAAAAAAATACAGACAGTAAAAAAATGGAATACAACTATTGCTATTATTTTATATTGAAATAATAGCAATAGAAATGGGTACTGAATCCGTTTAGTGAAAACGTTGTTGCCGCAGCTTTGAGATTCACGAACGGCTCATCTAAATGTCTGCCGACAAAACGCTACAACTGCAATTTGCATCTGAAGATTTAAATACGTTTTAACTTACTCGATGACATGAATATGGAAATTTAGTCAAAGAAACATTAAAAATATTAATACCTTTTTCCACGTCTTATCTCTATAAACAGGGGTTTTCCTCTACGGTTGCTCTAAAAACTAAATATAGGGATCGTATGTTATCACTCGAGAACAATTTAATTTTATATGTTTTTTAACAAAGATCCACGTACGAAGAAAATTTTTAATGAAAAATAAAAATGCAACCATCACAATTATAATTAATTAATGAATAATGTCTTTACTTTACAAGTAAGTGTACTTATTGCATGTAAAATTTTATAAGTAAGTATATAATAAAGATTTTTTTTTCATAAAATGATTAATAACTATTAATAAATTAATAATTTTAAATTTTAAAAATTAATTTTAAAAATTATTAATAAATTAATAACTGTTTGTTGCAGGGCTAAAATAAATAGTTCTGTTTCTTATCACATGGTCAGTCAATTAAATGACTGGATCATTTAAGAACAGAAGAGGTAGAGGTGTAAAAGACACTAATCAGAGTTATCTTCTCTGAAAGAAATGAATTTCATTGTACAGCCAGACCCTGTGGTGAATGAAGTGAAGGTGTCATTTACAGAGTGGAAAATATGTGCTTTTCAGAGGGCCCGGCATGCTGATAAGCGTATTTTTCCACTCAGTAAGGAAGGCAATGGTAAACCACCTCACTCCTCGTTTTACTTAGTAAAACCTCTAGAGGTTCAAACCAGCCTTTTGGCTGTTGACCTAAACAACAAAAATGATTAAATGATTTCATTATTGTTTCGCGACCCCCCTATAATATCACCACGACCCCCATGGGAATTGCAACCCCCAGGTTGAGAATCATTGCTCTAGAGGATTCACTGAATAAAACGAGAAGGGAGTTGGTTTACGATTCCCTTCCTCACTGAATAGAAAGGTATGCTTATCAGCGTTCCAGGTTCTCCGAAAAGCACCTAATTTCTACCTTGCAAATGATACTTTCACTTCATTCACCACAGGGTCTGGCTGTATAATATTGATAAAATTCACTTTCAGAGAAGATAACTTTGACAAGTGTTTTTTTACACCTCTACCTCTTCTGTTCTTAAATGCTTGTCGTTTAATTGGCTAACCATATAATAAGAAACAGAACTATTTTTTCTCCTCGATTTAGCAGATAGAGTGTAAATAATTTAACACACCACCTGTTTGTTGTAGACAAACTTATAACAAATGTAACAATAACTAATAAAACAAGTGAGAAACTAATAACAAATAATTGAATTATGAGATATTACGAGAAAATAATTAAGTCAACACTTTAGTCTGGTTACAAAAAAACAGGAGTTATGACTGCTGAACTTTCAGTTTTATTAAAGAAATATTATTACCACGAAGTTCTTGTGATTAAAACTGATTAAAATTAATTAGTTAATTAGTAGGGTTCAGAATAATAATTAAAACGAGAGGTAGATATTCTGGTATGATTGGATGGCCAGATGAAAGAGGTTCACAAACAAAATGTTTATTAAAACTCTAAGCTGCATGAAATGAATATATCAGTAAAATGTTCTGTGAATTAGTAGGCATAGGAAACTTGAAATATTCAAATACGATCAAAGATTTATTCTGAATTAAATTCGGTGGTTTATTGTAAATATGGTTATGGTAATTTACTGTCTGATGGTACCTTTGAATTACTGAGGCAAATTGAAATTTAATTCATTTTGACAGGTCTCAATGAACAGGACACGATTTCTTCATTTGTCCAGGACTGAAAACCGTGTGCTTTGACGGACTTGATCACTGACTAAATGGGAATGGGAAATTTGTGTCAGACTGGCGTGGCATTTAGGTAGATGGTTTAATGGAATCTCTAACTGAAATTAAACATTAACCTCGACTATAGCACTAAATCATGAACGTTGGTTGTGATTTATTTATTTGTTTGCACTTATTTAATATTCACTGAAAAGTAACTGGGGTTAAATAAATACAAATTTTACGGAACCATAAAGTATCCTGTGATGTTATTTTAATAGATTGTAAATAAATTTAAATTATATATAAACATTCATTTAAGGGTTGATTAAAATATAACTACTTCGTTTATTTTGAAACTAAAATAGAAAACTGCTTAAAATAATAAAAACTTTACAGAAATTTAAATAAACCACACAAATCAATCATCTTCTGATTCTTAGCTGTTAAGATAAAAATATTTTCCGAACTTATTTAATTTACACTATATTGTGAAAATACTGCAATATCTAAACTTTACAGCTGAAATTGTATAATTTTATATTTTAACTTACATCTTTCGTGAATCCATTAGGATCAATGTAAATAAATTTTAAAAATCGAAACTAAATTAGTTAAAAACTTTCTGAAAGATGTTGAATTTCGAGTCAATTGTACAAAACTTGTAGCTATTATTTTATTTTATTCTGCAACTGCGCAAAACGTTTTTTAAGTAATATTAAAAAAATAGTCAAAACTATGTTAATATTTACATAAAAGCACAAAAATCGGGTGTGAACATTCACACGTCTTTCTCTTGCCAATTCAAAAATTAAATATATAACCTAACATTAGTAATAAACATTAGTAAAAAAACATTAGAAATAAACAAAATAACATAACCTCATTTTTATCAGGAGTGAATGATGCAACATGAAAATCAACCTTAGTTTGGCTTAGTTAATACGGAAAATCATTCTTTCACTAAAATAGGCTCTGTAGAGAAAAATGCTTACAAATGAAAGTTGTAGATCTTTTAATTTTACGTAATACTACGACTGAAATATTAAAAAAATCGATTGTTTTACACATTTTCGTGAAAAACCCAACAGAAAATCGCTAATTACGCTAAACTAAGCGTTGTACAAAAAATGTTTGAAATAAAAATTGTAGATTTTTAAATTATCTACAAATTTCATTACACAGCTCTAAACTTATTACTTTTGCCCTAAAATGCATAATAAGGCCACAATCTTAAAAAGAAACATTTTTTTCTACATCAGAACAGCCTCCCTGAGAATTTCAGCAGACATGGCGCTTTTATGCTCTTGTAAAGCATAAAAATTTAGTAAATGAAGCAATTTAAAAAAAACTGTAGTAGCCGTTTTTGATAATTCACAAAAAAGTGAAAATGACACTAATTTATTTAGCCTACCAATTCCGGTTGACCGATTTTGATAAAAATGTTCGTGTCGGGTCCGTTAGTAGTATCTGACTTATGTTTTAGGTTTCAACTTCCTACGATGTTCCTTCTTAAGATATTTTGTTTACACGCACACACACAGACCAATCGTAAAAACAAGTTTTTTTGGGTTCAGGGAGTCTGAAAACGTGTGTATCCGGTGAAAACTCGATTTCGAAAAATCAATATGAAAACAATACTTTCCTTCCTATATATTCATATAGGTAAGTGAAAGTAAAAATATTAGTATTCCGGTTGAAATAAAACTTATTTATCGTTTGAAATTGCATTCGTCTCTTTTATTACAATATCTTTTTAAGGCAATAGAAATCTCCTCTACCCGATAAATTATTTTCAATATCACAAATGGAAAGTGCGCAAATCAGTGTAGAGCACCGTATCCTAAATCAAACTAAAAAGAATGTCGACTCAAATGAGGTAGACAAACTAAAGCATTTCTTATCTGCTTAACAAGATGGAAACTCAGATTTTGCAATTTCCATGTACGTACAATTTATAACAAAAGTCACTGGTGCGTTTCTGTATGTGGTTCATACCTTAACAGCTTATTTTCTAAATGATTATCATTTATTTTATGACGTTACTTATAAACAAGTACACGACCTACCACTCTGAGTTTTCCAGGTAATTTCCCTAGGCGACAATGAAAATGTTACAAAAGTGCCATCATATATTAAGACTAACATTTTAAACATTTATATTTTATACATTTTTTTTACTTTAACGTTTTTATTGTCTAACATAGAATTTTCCACTATTACATTACCTAATTTAGTTATGTCCAACGTTTCATTTTCACTCTGTTTGTACTCGTAAATAAATGAATAAAAATAAATTTATATTTCTCATAATACGTGAAAAGAAGAATTACTTAGCAAATAATGTTACTTGCTGTAACGTTAATAAAAATTTATTTAATATGTTTACGGCAATGAAGCTAAAATTTTTATAATATTTTTTACTGCGATGATTTCGTTTCGTTATTAACATTTTGATACTGCATACAATAACAAATTTTAACTGAAAAACACTTTGTTATAAAATAAATAAATAGGCTACTGTACATGTTTTTTATTCCAAAATAATTACAAGTATAATAAAAATATTCATTAATTAAAACTGTGGGATGGTGTTCGAACAGAATTTTAAAACATATTCTGTATTGCTTAAAAAATTAAAAACGTTAACTATTGTTAACATCTTGTTAGAAATTAACGAAATTGTGACAGAATTATTTATCGTATTTTAGTACCAGAAAAAGATAAAACATTGTTAATTTTATTTAATTTAATTTTCGTTCTATTATTTTCATTTTTAATTACAACTAGAAAGTTATTTTCTGCAAGACTGAATTCAAGGCAACAGATTGTTTTTATACGAGTAGTAAAAATGACGTTAATTACGGCGTACTTAATACGTAGAACATAAGTTACCTAAACTTTACGAACTAAACTTCACTGTTATTAAATAAAACATCTTTTGATATAATCTATTTTGTAACTTGACTAACTTTTCGGTATTATTGCTAGAGAAGAGACTGAATTTAACGATCTTCGTACTTGTATAAAACCGAAACTTCTAGAAATTTTAAGTGAATCTATGCGGAATGTTGAAATTTAATTACATACAAGAAAAAAGTTTGAATTTGTTTATTATATTGAAGTTAAAAATCTTTGGAGCAAGTTAAAACCATCATTTTATTCATAGAAAACTGAAATGGGTGGAAAAGTGAATTGATTACATAACACACTGTAATCGTTTGACTTATGGCGAAAACCATTAGTGATTTTTGTGTCTATTCGTTGAAGAATCGAATGACACTATTTTTGTTCCAAATTTTGACTTTGTTTTTTTGACTTCCGGTTTCGGACCACTTCCGGTCGAAACCGGAACTTCAAACCCATCGATGTCTGTATCTATACTTTAATAGGAATTGAATGACGCTATTTTTATTTACGAAATCTGACTTAGATTTCTTGCCTTCCGGTTTTGGGCTTACTTCCGGTCAAAACCCGAGCTTCAAATCCAGTTATTTCTGTATCACTCTTTAAGAAGAATCGAATGAAACTATTTTTTTTCAAACCGATTTTAATTTCTTGACTTCGGGATTTGGGCCACTTCCGGTCGAAACCTTAACTTAAAACCCAAAAATTTCTTCATCACTGTTTAAGAGGAATCGAATGGCACTATTTTTTTTGTTTCCAAATTCCAACTTTAATATTTCACTTCCAGTTTTGGGCCATTTCCGGTTAAAACCCGAACTTCAAACCAATTGTTCGTGTATCCTCTTTTTAAGAGGAATCGAATGACACTATTTTTGTTTCCAAATTCCGACTTTGATTTCTTGACTTCCAGTTTTGGACCACATTCGGTCAAAACCGGAACTTCAAAGCCAACGATTTTTGTATCTACTCTTTCAGTGGAATCAAATGACATTAGTTTCCAAATTCCGACTTTGATTTTTTTGACATCCGGTTTTTGGCCATTTCGTTCAAAGCCGGTATTTCAAACCTAATGATTCATGTATCTACTTTTCAAGAGGAATCGAATGGCGCTATATTTGTTTCCAAATTCTGACTTTGATTTATTGACTTCCGGTTTTGAGCCACTTCCGGTCAAAACCTGAGCTACAAATCCAATTATTTCTGTATCACTCTTTAGGAGGAATCGAATGAAACTATTTTTTTTTCCAAATTTAAACTTTGATTTCTTGACTCCCGGTTTTGGGCCAATTCGGATCAAAATCGGAAATTCAAACTGAATTTCGTCCTACTACTTTTTGCGTTTTACGAATCTAAAAATCGTTTGTCGCTATCTTTTGTAGTTTCTAACATTGAGGTGTGACAGACGGACGGCTATAACAAAATGATAGATGACGATTAAAAAAATAGCCACCGATGTACGAAAATACTAAAGAAAACCAAGATAAGTTTACAAGTACTGAGGAAATTCCCGTGGTGATAAGGTTGTATAGGAATTTAAGTAATTTAAAAAACGAAAGTAAATTATTTTAACAATATTGCCTGATCAAACAGTATAAGCTAAACAACACAGTAAAACTAGTGGAATGGTGGATGCTGTCCTCAACCCTTAACATCAAATTTAAAAAATCTGGTGTGAAAAACTCACACAACTTACTCTTGCCAATGCAAATAATTAACAATATAACCTAACATTAGTAATAAAACATTAGAACTAAACGAAAAACTAACCCCAATAAACATAACCTACAATTTTAATAGTAATTTTAATCATGACTGAAAGTCGCAAAATGAAAATTAACTTTAGTTTAGCTTAAAAATACGGAAAATCACTTTCACGCTAAACTAGGCTTTGTAGAAAAAAATGCTCTAAATAAAAGTTGTAGATCTTTTAATTTCCTATAAATTTGATTAAATACACTTTTATCGTAAAATGCATAGGCTACTAAGGCCGAAATCTTAACGAAATCTATTTTTTACGCGTTTTCGTGAGAAAAAAACAGAAAATTGCTAATTACCGCTAAACTAAGCGTTATACAAAAAAATGTTGAAATAAAAGTTGTAGGGTTTTAAATTCTATACATTTTTTATTATATAATTTTTTGCGCTAAAATGCATATTAAAGCCGTAATCTTAAAAAACATGTTTTTACTTGAAAACAGCCTCACCAAGAATTTCAGTAAACATGAGGCCTACCCTATCTTGTGGAGCATAAACAATTTAGTAAACGAGGCGATATTTAAAAAAATTGTAGTACCAGTTTTTGAGAAAATCGCAAAAAAGTGAAAAATTACACGAATAAACTACTACTTCCGGTTGACCGATTTTGATGAAAATGTTCGTGTCGGGTCCGGTAGTGGTGTCTAACTTAAGTTTCAAGTTCGTACGATGTTCCGTTCTTGAGATATTGTGTTCACACAAACACACACAGACCAATCGTTAAAAATATGTTTTTTGGGTTCAGGGGGTCTGAAAACGTGTAGATCCGGTGAAAACTCGATTTCAAAAATCGGCATGATAACAATACTTTCCTTCCTATGTATTCATGTAGGCAAGGGAAAGTAAAGAAATGTAAACGCAGAAATTGTTTTGCTTCTTCCCGCAGACAATTGATGAGGAAACAAAGACTTGGTACTACCTAACTATAAATTTTATAATTTTATTGCTGTAACTATTATTTTAATAAACTTGAAGGATAAATTTACATTAAAATAATACCATCCATTTTATGAAATTTAATTGATAAATTTCTCGGAATTTCTACCTGAGTTGATAATAAATTTTCTATTAATGCACACCCTTCTTGCACCACTTACGTTAATAGTCTGTGTGGGTTTATTTGTTATGGTATCACGCCATAATAAGGGAGTGGGGTGTGAGAGTTAACAAAACTTGTAGGTTATCTTGTACTTGGTGGTCGGCCAATAATTTTACTTGAATATAATTTAAATTTACTCTGGCCATTCAATTTTATAGAGACCACAATTTATAAAGTTATATCAACTGACTAAAACCACAAATTTACTAGCAAGTTTTTTTGTAGCTTTCATTTTTCACGTTGTACCAACTACTTTTACATCTGAAATGTCCTGTTGACAAGTGCATTAACTCTATTAAAAAAAGTTTAAATTAAATATAAACTATATACTGCGATAAAAGTTTCTATTTAAATTGAAAATAAATACAGCGGTAAACCGCAAAAAAATTACTCAAACTTTATACTTGTTCTTCAAGCCAGCTGAGTCTATAGTCTGGTAGAAAAGTGTTAAGTGATACCGATCGGAAGAGCCGTGTGGTTTAATTACCAGCTGACAGTCACACATGAACAAACTTTACCTAATCACTATTAAAATTCTCGTTTACTCCAAGCCTGAAATTCTGTATGAGCAACGATCAGATTAGGTAGTTTCAACAGTGTACAATTTCGAATGGTATAAAAAGTAAAAATTTCTACCCATAGGCCTACATTATTTCATTCAATGTTTTTTGCCAACTTTGATGCAGTATAATAATAATAATAGTAATAGTACAGGGGGTTTCATAATGTACTTTAGGATTACGAAAATACAGTCAAAAATCGAAAAAGGAATTGTCCGTTTTGTAGGCTAATGGGCTAGTCAATAAGCTACCGAAAAGATTTTTAATTGGAAAAACAAATGTATTACTCCATTAGAAAAAGAATCTATAAAATGTGTCATATGAAGATTTAGTGACAATTATTAGTAAATATTAGTCTAATAATCTAATATTATTACTAAAGAAATTAGGTTTATTCGTTTCTGTAACTTAAAAGAACTACAAATAAAGTGATAAATTTAGATGATTAAGTGTGACATGAATGACATGAAGAAGAAGATCACCCACCAGACACTTCATATTTGTGTACTGTACGCGCGCGCGCGTGTGTGTGTGTGTGTCTACTGTTGTTGTTTAAAAAATTTTCTACTGTTGTTATTTAAAAATTTTTAATTTATCTCAACTGAAGTTTATTTAAAAATTAACTGACAATTATTTTTTTAGTGTGTTTAATTATATTTTAATCCTGTAGTAAATTTTTGTTCAATTTCCTCTTTAACTTCCTCTGGGGAACGTCAGATGTCTGTGATGTATGCATTTCATGCACTTATACTTTTAAAACAAAATTAATACAGTTTGTATGATAATCATTTTAATAACTTCTATATAACGAATTATTTGTTTTTTAAGAGTTATTTAAATTATAAATTGGTCTGGAATTATCTACACAGTTAGATTGTTGAGTAGATGATCGTGTGATGTAGTTACCAATTATTAATTTGTAACTTTTTTCTCTTTAGTAATAGCAACGTTAAAATTTCATTGGTGCCTGCCACGAAAGAAGTCCGTTTTTGTTGTGTGATGAATTTCATTCATCACAAAAAGATTGAGAAATGATTTTTCGACTGAACCATGAATTTTTACAACAGTATTGTGCCAATTATAGACTTTGGCACTTAAAATTACAAATAAAACAGAAATATTTTCTGTTTTAAACAGGCATATTTAACAGGCATATTTTCATACGTTACAAAAAATCATTTCATCCTCATCACACACAGTTACACCCCAACGTCGTCGCTAATGACCTTGATGTTGATGCGACGTTAAATAAATTAAAAAAACAAAAACAGAAATAGGACTTGTGATTTAAATTAAAATTTTTTATTAAATTGCTTGAGGGGCAGCTGATCTTCACAGTAGACTTTTATCGTGGCGTGAACTATAGTGCATAACACTTACGTCTACACCAAGAATACTTCTACATCTTAATTTTTGTATTCTCTGTGTCTTAGTAAATTGAAATTTTAATGTCAAAATCTCTTCCTAATAATAATGCTTCAACATTCAATCCTGCAGTTATATTAGCATACAAATACAAAGGAATAATTGCTTGTTAGAACAGTTCTCTCTCTCAAAAAAAAATGTTTATATTGTTTCAAAATGTATATTTAAATATTTCAAATCATAATGCAGATCATTATCGTTAGTGAGTTTGTTGTAGGGTCGATATAAAGAAAGTTTCTTCTCTAATATTCCCAATCCTGGGCTTTTGTTTCCATTTTCAGCTCAGGATTTATTTGCTTCAGATCATCCATCATTGTGATTCATTTTTTCCCCTTCTTCATCTCTTCTACTTCTTTTATTTCTTCTTTTCCAAAATATTATACCATCTCAATTTTTTCCATAGCCTCAGGTATTATGTATTTAACTATAATACGTATGTACATTTTTTCTCGTTTTATTTTGTGTATGAGTACATGAAATTTCATTCTTATTTTTAAGTCAGTTTTTACTATATTTTGATCATCAAAGACACACGATAAAACCAAAAAATATTTTAGGTATTATCCAATATCGTCTAACAAAAATAAAATTAACTTTTCAATTAGAATCCGATGAATTTGTTTTGTAGCTACTATTAAGATATAGCAGTGGTCACCAATTAACTTTGACCAAGGCTCGTTTAAAATTTTGATTTAACTGCCAAGGTTCAGCCAACCTTTTACTTAAGTCTACCATTCCGACTGTAAAAATTCATAGCCTATATGACAATTATTCTAAATCTTAATACTAATTATTGTTGATTACGAAAAGATTTGTGTAATAAAATGTAAAAAAAGCTTTTAATTATTGTTGGGGGCCCAGTTACAAAAGATGTAATTTTTTGGTAATTTTAGTGCGCTGTTCTTACGAGTTTCGTCAGCCTGGTTGCGACCGTAAACTTGTACAATGAGCATCAACTCTCTTCAGAGAAACTTGCATATATGTTCTGTTGACTTCACCAGTTGCTCTCAACATTAACATAGCCTAATATGCTTTTCACAGTTGATGGGCTTTGCTGTTCCACACGTTTAGACCAATCAGAACTTTGCCAGCGTTGTCAGATTGTACCTGACAACATTAAGCGTGCATGCGTATAAGAGCCGCAATAGTTCACTCGTGTCTTGCATCTCGTACTGATCCATGGAGAACGCCATGACTGAACACATCGATTCTGTACTTTATAATATAATCAGCTGATTATATTTATAGGTGATAATTTTAATTGAAAGACCAAAAAAAAAAAAATGGCTGAAAAAATATTTGACAGAGCTGTAAGAGCAAGTATTGGCAACGTTGCTGGCAAGTCGTTGGTAAGCTATAAAGTGGGCAGGGGGCATTGCATACGTTCAGAGCTCATCAGCCCTGAGAAATAGTATAGGTGAAAAGTTCACATCGTACACGAAAATAAGATCTACACACATAACAATATTCTCTAGAGCTCAAAAATGAGTCGACAATCCCCGCCGTTCACCAACCAGTTGATGACCACAGATATAACATTGTAATAATTATACAAAACTCAGTTAATCCTATTATTGAATCGTACCGGAATCTTTATCTACGAAGTTCAGCAATGAAAATGTTTTCTGCCAACAATGTAAACAAATGAACTTTCAAATATTATTTTACAATCTACTTAACTCAATAAAGCAACAAGAAAACACAATTTTTGGTACTAAAGAATATACCGGTTTTGGAAAAAGTTCAGATTATCCAATAAACACTTTTGAACCTAATTTTTAAAATGTAGCTGAACAATTTAACAAATCAATTTTAAAATTCTAACCCTCTTGTCCACTAATCACAGAAAGATTTCCTTTATTTCGGCACCAGAAACGGTTATAATTTAGAGCCTTATTGATTTAAAAATTTATAAAGTTAAAGTTTTTAGTGCTAATGTCTTTTAATTATTTCTCCTTTATTTTAACTGAAAAAATATTGCTGAGTTAATTCCTTTTTAATCAAGACAAATCCAAACATGTTGTATGTTTTACTTTTCCACAAATTCTGTGATTAATTACCTTTTATGACAACATCAACATACCAAAACTGAAAAAATAAAAATTATTGCAGCGTTACTTTCCTGACTTTTCCGTTGTTTGTTATCCGTGATTGTTCTATTTGAAAAATACGACACCAAATTTTTGTAATCTACTTATTTTAGGTCACGTCGTCATTGGCGACTATATAAATATATCCAAACGATGTATATTATCAAAGTGTATATAAATTTGAACTGGAATATCCAAGGATATTTGTTTATTTACGGTTTTCAACCCACCGGGTTGGTCTAGAGGTAATTTCGTCGCCAAAATCAGTTGTTTAACAGCTGATTTTCGGAGACGAAGGTTCCTGATTCAAATTGTAGTAAAGGTAGTTACTTTTATACGGATTTGAATGCTAGACAATGGCTACCGGTGTACTTTGATGTTTGGGGTTCAATTAACCATTCTCTCTGAAATGGTTGACATAAGTCTGTACAAGACCACCTCATTTACACGTCATACACATCATCCTCATCTCATTGGGTCATGGGGTTACTTATTGTTCTGAATTGAACAGATGCAACGTACACACATTAGGGATTACAAAAAAAATTACGGTTCTCAGCTGCTCACCCAGTCAATATCCCAATCAATTTCTCCTACCCATTTAAAAGTAACTTTGTACCAATTGACTGGGTTAGACCTGTAGGTTTAGGTTTTTAATTTAAATTTATAAAGCCTCCCGAGAAACCCAGTTAGCTAAGTACAAAATTTCTTCGAGATGTTAGTCTACAATGCTTGAGCAAAAACTTAGAATCGTGGTAATCTGGCAGCTAAAAATATAAATAAATGGAATTACATATTCAAGAAAATATAAAAAAGGCAATTTAAAACTGTGTTGCATTTTCAAACACTGAATACATTAAAATCTAGTTTTTGTTTCTTTCAGGTGTATTGTTTATTGTGTGTCGTGTCGCAATATCAAGAGTATAAAGCTGGAAGAGGAACCGCAGAATTTGATCACAGGGTATGAATTTTTTATTGTTATACTTTTGTACCTCATTTAGTCAAAAACAATTATTACTACCAATCAAACAAATGTTTCGGTTAAGGGGACACGGAAGCATAATAAAGATTATGTAATTTTCTGAACAATTTCGATTATTAAACATGAGATTTTTGTTTTTTAATTTATTTTAAATAATTATTTGAAAAATATGTTGCAATCAATTTTAAGTAAGTGCGTTTACTAATTTTCTTCTTTAGTTTTTTGCTATTTCCCAAAAACCCGGTTCTGAGTATATAAGGAAAATTTTCTTTGGAACAATTATTGTACCAATCTTTCTGGAATTTTTCACAGCCTTTATCACAAGGATTGACAAGAGCTGACATTTTTGATGAGGCTAGACCAATTAATAGTCTTTAAAAAAATCTAAACTTTAGCAAACTTCTTAGTGCGTTGATGAAATTGTTTTATCAATTTCAGTGACATACAATAAAAAACATCAGCATATAAAATATAAAAAGATGTAATTAAAAACAAGTAAAAATGTGAGGAGGATTGGTTAAGTGGTTCATGAAAAAATGTTCATTACTTTAACATTATGTAGTATAGGGATTCTATATCCCCTTAAGCATAAGGAAAATGTAGTAAAGTTTGGAGGCCCGCGAGAAAGTTAATGTGATTAACCGAATTTCTTTCTTTTAAATTAAAAAAAAAATCTTCTTAATAAAATATTACTTCGTTTATTGTTTTCATTCTAAATTTTTTATAAGCATATTATTTATTTTACTTAATAAAAATTTCGAACATCAATATTGTAATATAACTCACCAAGTAATAATATTTTCTCTTATTTCTTTTGTTATATTTTTTACGCTTTTATAATCTTTTCTCTTTAGCTAATTACCTTCTTCAGAGTTTTAAATTACATTGTAGTTTATATTTCAGAAATAATAACTAATTATAAAGATATTTTTTCTCTGTATTTCTTAAAATATTATTTACCGATTTTCTCTTTTAAAATTAAATTTGCTTCATTACGTTGTAAAAGTTTCTTTAAAGATTATGCCTGATTTCTTTGTTCTGAGAAAACATTATTAGTTGATACTTATCTGATAAGAATACTTTATAATATAATATCTAAATAATCTGATAATTTACGATGTATACAAATATGGAAGTATTTTAGAGATACAAAACAGCAAAATGTAGTCCAATGTATAGGATGATTCAAAAAGAGCGCCGGTTTTGATATATCAAATTAAGAGATTTATTTTATTGAAAAACTGAAAATAAATACATGAACAAGTTCATCTTACCTTCCGATTACATGTATGAAAAATGATGTCATGCATGTGTCCTCCTCTACTGCGCTGGCACGCATCAACTCTGTCCATGAAATTGGATATTACTGCACGACAAGTTTCGACTATGTGGGACAAGTTTCCGTATGTGGGGTTTTCTAAACCCCACATACGGCAGTTCTGTTTATTAACAAAACCGTTTAAGTGGAAGTGCGCCTCATCACTGAAAATGATTTTGTTTGCGAAGGTGTCATCATCCTGCCGTTTTCTCAATACCCAGTCAACAAACTGTCGTCTCTTCTGGTGGTCTGCCACTTTCAAATGTTGCGTCAACTGAATTTTATACGGGTGATATTGGAAATCGTACCGAAGAATTCTCCGTACAGAAGAACATCGTAAACCCAATTGTTGAGAACGGCGACGTATTGATTTTGCTGGGCTAACAGCCACACTGTCATGAACCAACGCAACGTTCTGCTCAGTTCGGCCAGAACGACGACGTCCAGAATTTTTAAGGTCGACTGTTGAACCCGTCTCAAAAAACTTTTTCATGAGCCTGCGAACTGTTGATTCATTCGGTGCTTCATTACGTCCTAGATTACCGCGAAGTCGCCTGACAGTAGCCGCATAACTCTCTCCACTCTGGTAAAATGTTTTGACGATTAACACTCGTTGTGCAATAGTAAACTTCTCCATGGTTAGACACAGACTGCGAGAGTACTACACTGCGAACAAGAGAAACTACAACTGAATCGTCAATCGGAATGTTCTCCGAAATAGAAATGAGGTCTAACAATGTTGCCAACCGATAAACAAAAATTTACCAGCCGTTTAAAAACCGGCGCTCTTTTTGAATCACCCTATATTTTAAGAATTTCTTAGTGAGTCACGAGAATGCCTTTTGCGTTTGGATGGGCTGTGAGGAAGAGAAGAGAAATCTGTAGTGCTGGCAACCTTAACAATGAGACACTATATTTTACTACCGTGAAATTGAACCGTTTGTTAACCACATGTTGCCTTTCAATTAATATACGTCTTCATTGTGACTGACACTTTTTCCAATTAAACCCAATTTCTTTTAAAAATTTTCTTAACGTGCAAAGTTTCCAAAAAAAAATTTAGCTACTCTTTCAAAACCGGTAATAACTTTTTACATGTCGTTATCACTTTCTTATTGATATTACTATTTCCTATTTTTATCAGATATCAAAAATTTTTGATAAAGAATTATCTTCTTCACTGTCTTTAACTTCCTTCTTTATATATTTCGAATTGTGAAAAGAGAAATATCACAGTAGTTAGCAGCTCGCTCACGGATTTTGTTTAGAGGCACGGAAAGGTATTTTTGTTTAGCTTCAACTTCAAAGCAATTTATTACATTGCATATTAGATTTTGCTTAGCACTGTGTTCGACTGCGTTTTCGATAAATTGACATTTCCGTTTACGGTAATAAACAGTTATATTCATACAGTTAACCTACAAAAGGTTCCGCGATATAATGTATGTACTCTGGGTATAGTTTACGTTGTTGTGGTGGTAAAATGATATCAAAGCAGTCGCGCACACGCACTGATGCTTTTCCCCCTTTACCCTTTGTGTAAACCAAAGGCAAACTCGTAACTCAAGTAACTATACTAGAGATTCTATTTGTATTTACCCTTCTATACTGAGTTCTACCAAACGGATTTAAATAATTTTTATATGGTTGTAAAGATGACGCTTTCGGAAAAAATATGTAAATTAAAATTGGTGAAAGTCGTAACAAGATTACGCGAAACAAATTAAATTAAAGATCCAATGGTGCTACAATTTTGGCGACGATATTATGAAGTCCGAGTTAAATGTTTAAAAGATAAAAAATATGTAAAAATTTGATTGTTTACTAAGCAAGAAACGACTAGAATGAAATGATTTGACATGATTATCTTGAAAATTTTAATTCAGATAAACCGTTTAGCTACTGTAAACAAGAACATGAATAAAGAACAGAAAATTTCAGACATTTTCGAATTTTGTAAAAGAAACACAAGTTCTGGGTTTAGGGACTTTGATGTGTCATAAGCTAACACCCGACTTTGTCAATCGGGAGTCATACTATACCCTCGGCCGGCTCGTTGACGCGGTGGTTAGCGCAACTGGTTTCTACGCCGGGGTCCCGGGATTGATTCCCGGTCAGGTCTGGCATTATTTCATCACTCATTTTTCATATATCATCATTCTCCACTGTCTGCATTAGCAGAAATTGCAAAGCAGTCAAACGTAAAAGCAAAAAAAAAGACTTCGTCAGGTGTGTGTATACCAAATTTGTAAACAAGAATTATTTCCCGAAGAGGTTTAAAAATAAGCTTAGGTTATTTGGCTACAAACGAATAGTTGCTTTAAAAAAAAATATAGACTTTTTAGTGTAAGTTAGAATAAATTATTTGTTGAAAAGTGTAATGTAAAAACGTAATATTGCAATTCATAATTTTTTATTACGGCCAATTTTCGTTAATGCACTCATAAAAGTCTTGTCACGCAAAATTTATAATTTTAACTTTATAAAATATTGCTCTATAAATCTGGTTACTTTGTAATTCAATATACTTGAACGATCGATATTTTACAATTTATGTGAAGCACTTATTTATGATTATTTATTTATATAAAGTACTTGAAAATTAGAATATACATTTCTTTGATATGGTGTAAACATTTTCAAAACCTTAGTAGCCTAAAGGATCAGTTTCGAGATACTGGACTTATTAATCAAGAATATTGCCGATTAAGGTAACGGATAAGTTCAAACAGATATCTGTACGTACATAAATACAAAAGTTCTCACTGATACAGACACTCATCAAAAATTATCTAACGTCCCGAACATCTAAAGCACTAAAATTCGACACGTATCTCTTTAGCGATAGAAAAATGTAAAGAAATTAAAATTTAAAGCTTAAAATTTACATTTATGCTGATGATTTAGTGATTTTTTTGCTGATTCTGAATATGATTTTGGTTTTACAAAGATCAATGTATACATTTAGTTTAACCGCTGAGCGATATACCCACCTGATTTCTTTTGAGATAACAAAAAGTGATGGATTTTAATGGTACTGATCATTTCAGAGGCAAAATAGTTTTGAACAACAAAATCTTAGATAGCAGTAACATTCTAGCATTAATAGGTGATTATTTACTTGGGATGTGATGAATTATGAATTCGGGAAACTCAAAAAAGTAATAATCCAATTTAATTGATTTTCCCAACTGAGACTAGAAATTTGTGGTTTTTATCATAAGCAAACGAATAAAATCTTTGAACCAGGTAAATAATTAAGAAATTATTATTTTTTCTTAGTAGGGTTATAGAAAGGTTACATGACATTTAAATTCTGTCCTTTGGAATGATAAGATAGGGAAGGAGACAAAGATAAATATTTATCATGCTATCCTAGGAGTGTGTGTACCTATGCTGCGGAAGTATGGGTATTGACAAAGAGAGAAGGATCGCCTAAACGCGGTGGAGATGGATTTCTGGAGGCGTAGCTGTGGTGTGTCGCGGATCGATCGAATTCCGAATTCTGAAATTAGGAGAAGAATCGGCGTTCAAGGAAATATCATGGATACCATATCCCGGAAGCAATTAAAATGGTTTGGCCATTTTCAAAGGATGGAGGATGGTAGGTGACCAAAGAGGGTATGATAGGAGTGGATGCCAGCCGGTAGAAGAAGGAGGGGTAGGTTGGAAGTGATATGGTTAGATGGGGTGCAGGAGGCAATGTCTTTGTGGCGGCTCTCCGACGGGAACTGGCGAGACAGAGAGAGATGCTGCTTAGGAAGCGAGATACGGCTGGGGCTGTAATCCTCGCATGAATATATATATATTTTTTTTCTTAGTACTGATTTATTTAATTATTAATAAGATAATATTATACTCAACACATTTTTACAACAATCTACTCTGATTGAAAAACGGCTAAAATTCTAACAGCAAAACTTACATTAAGCCATCACTTCTTAAATAAAGCACATCGGTCTCTTTTATTTCTAATCAGATCATAAAAAGTACTTTGATAAAAAAAACTTTCAGGAAATAAATTGAATTTACAAGTAAAAAAACGTTTATCTCAACCTACAATCAAAACTTTAACTTATTTAGTTCAGGGAAAAAGTTGGGTTGCTGTTCCGATGTTAGGTTAACTATACTTATACACTGAATATGTCAAATAAATATAAATTAAATTTTAAAAAAATATTGAGAAGCAAATCATCCTCATACCGACTACTTTTGGTTGTCTAAATTTGTAGGTATAATGGTGATGTATAAAAATGCTGTTTTTAATATCTCTAATTTTTGTTAGAAAACTCTTGCTTTAAATTTCACCAAAATATTAAAAAAGAAACAGATATTTTGTACTAAAGAACCCACCAAAAAATTTTACAGAGGTGCTATAGGTACACCTTTTATGAGCCCGGAATATTTAGTGACCGAAAGAAGTTTAATATGAATGATTAAAGCCGTTTTTGAATAAATTTGGGTTCTATTTTTGCTTCGAAATAGAGTTTTCTTAATTAGATAGGGTTCTTAATTAAAAGGGTTGTGAATTCTGGAACGGTTGAGAAAACTTTTGTTTTAAAGGACCAGTACAATCGGTAACGCAGTTTGAACATCTCGTACTGAAATCTCGTTCTGAACACATCGATTATAGAGCGCGTTAACATGCTATACTTTATTATACAATCAGCTGATTGTATATTTATAGGTTATAATTAATTGTCATTGAAAGACCATAAAAATGGCTGATAAAATAGTAAGGTGGTTTACCAGCCTTCCTCACTCAGTGGAAAAGTATGCTTATCACCATACCAGGCCGTGAAAAGCATTTAATTTTCACCCTGCAAATGACACCTTCACTTAATTCACCACATGGTCTATTTTGCAGGTTACTTACGTTCACTTGAAGTCTTTTAAACATTTCTTTCACGTACAGTTGTCTTAAATCCATGACATTGAAATCTGAAAATATCTGCTCCGTTTAAGACAAATGATTAAAACAAATGTGCCAACTTTTATTTCTAAATGTTTTTAGGAAATACGAAAATTAATGCAGTCAGTTAGATAGGGCTTTCGTATTTTATTCATAGAAAAGCCGATTCTGATACTTCTAAACGTAGTATTTTAGATTCAGGATATCACGAAATTTGACACTCAGATAAATCCGGTTACATCAAAATTTTCCACTATCCTAGCACTTTCTGAATCTGTACCAAGTAAAGAGTGCGAATTTATTGTACAGCTTGTCTAACAATCCCTTCACGTTTACAAGTTTGTTTTGTAATTTATATTATTAATTTATGTAATTGATTATCAGCTTGGAAAAATAAACAAAACTTTTGATATGTAGGTTAATTAAATGAATGTCAAATTTCCTGGGGTATTCTGTTGTGTTGAATGAGAAAAGGATGAAGGGAAAGATGAATTCTCTATTGCAAAATTCATCTATCTATCAAGTAAAGTCCACAGATATAATGATTTCAAATTTATGTACATAATTAAAGGAATCGATAAATTTAATACGAAAACAGCTCTTCAGTGATGGAATTTATACAGGAGCAATGACAGTGTATTCAATGCTCTTCTAATACATAAATGTATTAAGCAACAAGATTAATATTGATTGTAATACATTAAAAGAATCTGGTGTGAAACACTCACACAACTTTCTCTTGCCAATGCAAATAATGAACAATATAAACTAACAATAGTAATAAAACATAGAAATAAACAAAAAACTAACCTCAATAAACATAACCTAATTTTAATCATGAGTGGATAACACAAAATGAAAACCAACCTCAGTTTGGCTTAAAAATACGGAAAATCACTCTTTCGCGCTAAACTAGGTTCTGTAGAGAAAAGTTCTCTAAATAAAAATTGTAGATCTTTTCATTTCCTATAAATTTGATTATATACATTTTTGTGTAAAAATTCTTGAGATATTCTTTTCACACACACAAACACAAACACACACACACGCGCGCGCGCGCACAAACACACACACACACACAGGCTCACATACCAATAGCTAAAAACATGTTTTTTGGGTTCAGATATCTGAAAACGTGTAGATCCAGTGAAAACTTGATTTCGAAAAATCGACATGAAAGCAATAGGTATTTGTCCAATGTATTCATATTTAAAGGCAGAAGAACGTAAAAGAGACTTATACGACTTTCCCTTGCCAATGTAAATAATGAACAATATCTAACAATAGTAATAATATATTGAGGTCAAACATCGATGGGTGTTTGATTTCCTTGAGGTTTTTCACTTTTCTGCCAAATTTATTATTCATTGTTCAAAAAAATTAACAGATTATAACGTATGAGTATATCAAATTTAAAAAATTACCTGTAAAAGCGAAAATTATGCACTGATGACAGCAATGCCGGAAAGGAAGCCTTAAAAAAATAGGTCGTAAAGTGTATGGGTGCAGACACAGTTATGCAACTTTTTCATACCCTTCCATTGGCGAACATAATGAGGAAACTGATGAAAATTTTAGAGAAACGGGACCTAATAGTTAACTACTCAAAGAAGAAGTTCTTCCGATTTGATAAGTCGGACGATATCTGCAAATGGAAGGACAAAGGACAGATTTGTGATAAGTGCAAATACCAAGGTGTATTTTTGAGTTATGAGGGGAACAGGCAAAGGGAGATGGTAAGTAGAACGAATGACACAGATGCTAAATCGGATCAGAACAAAGTAAAAGATTGGAAGAGACATGGAGGAAGAATTCTGACGTACGGTGCTGAAAAATAGGAATTATCAGAAGTAAGTAAAGAGATGAATAACCAGCCTACATGAAAATTTTGATGTTTGAAATGTTACGGTTATTTGTGCACATTTAAAAAAATACGTTCTCAACTAATTTACTCATCAATTTTATCTACACGGTTTTATCAAATGTCCTCGACAGGTGGTTTGTTTCCCTTCTGTCAACAAATGATTTTTGTTTATTTCATTTTGTTTCTCTTTTGCCATCCAATTCCTCTGATTTACATCACGTGTAATAATGGTATGTTTTAAATTACGGAATTTATTGATATAAAATAAGTTTAAAATTATATTACACTACAAAATGAATTAAAATTTAGATATATAGTTACTTAAGTCACAAGTTTGCCCTTATTTGCAACGAGGGGTAAAGGGGGAAAAGCATCAGTGCGCATGCGCGACTGCTTTAATTTCACTACAACACACCCAACAACTTATATTGTACCCAGAGCACATACAGTATATCGCGGAACCTTTTCTTCGTTAACTGTACGAATAAACTGTTTGTTACCGTAAACAGAAAAATGTTAGTTTCTCGAAAACGTGGCCTGACTATTCAGTGCTGAACGAAATCTAATATGCAGTGTAATAAAATGCTGTGAAGTTGAAGCTAAATAAAAATGCATTTCCCTGTCTCTTAACAAAAGCCATGAGCTAGCGGCTAACTATTGTAATGTTTCTTTTTCCACAATTCAAAATATAAAGAAGGAAGTTAAAGATAGTTAAGAAGCTTCTGTGTTCTTCAACAGTTTTGTTCACGCTTGGTAAAAAAAGAACACTGTTAAGTAGTTACTAGGTGAGACTAATAGTTAAGACGCCGGTGACAGCGATAGTAAAGAAGGCGATTCATTCGTAGAAAATTTTGTTTTAATGGAATAAGGTATGGTACAGTAAATCAATCATTTCTAGTCATGTTATTAAGCTATAGGCAATATTACAGGTCAAATTTATTTCTCATAAGGTTTATGAAGAAAAAAACATTTTCTCGGAATAAACTACAGCCTACAAAATGTAAGTAGAAATTGCACGGCAGTGAAATGTATTATTAGTGTCTCACTATTGAGTTTGGTAGCACTGTCAAATTTTCACCTCCCTTCGTCTCAGCCCATCCATACGCAAAAGGCAATCTCGTGACTTCAGTATACATACCGATTAATGTTTTTACCTCTTAGACACAATGGTGGAATGACAAAATGGTTTAGCTTTTCTATTTATAACTTGAGAAACGTAGTTACCGAAACATTTTGAGTCTCTGTGTTATTGGGAAGTTAAAAGATTATTGGCAAGTGATGAAACAATGAATGAATGAATGAATGAATGAAGCAGTCAGTGAAGGCTTTCACATTAATGCATTCATATAATAGGAAAACTTTGATGTCTAAAATTAGATTAATATATAATTTTAAAATTTAGACTCAAAAATGAAAATAAGAATTCTGAATTGTTTCAGGCACCGCCAGTAAGATATTTAGCATCAAGTACTGAAGCAACAGTTAGTTCTAGAAGAGTTGCAACTTATCATGAAACACAAAGTCCGACACAAGCGCATTCTACGTTTCCACCTCAAGAAGTTGAATCGTATTGCCCACCTCCTTTAAGAAGACCATCTAAAAAACATGTACAGTTTGGAGCGGATCGAACTCCAGATTTTCTTCGGGTTCATTGGAAAGGCGAAAATGACATTCCAGAAAAAGGTGAGTGAATAATATTCCATTTTATTATCTCTCGTTTGAATTTGTAAGAAAAATAGAAGTTTTTAATACTTATTTAAAGAAGTATCTTGGAAGTCTATGTGAAAAGAATTTCTGTCAGTTGAATGGAACAATAGATATATACTCATGTGTAAGAACTAAGAAAAGGTGTCAAACGAAGGTTCTTTCTGCCAAATCTGCTTAAATTGATTAGAAAAGAATCTATTAAAAAACTTTAAAAAAAGAAATGTGTAACGTGTAAAAATACTAACATTTGCTAAGGGGTGAATAAAATAAACTGATTTTAACTAGTTTTACCCGATTTCTCTAGTTTCACTTAATGCTATAATTTTTCTTGATATAGTTTAAAGAGTATTAGTTCTAACTATAAGAATCACAGCTCAATGTGAGGTATAAAAATATTACGTATTGCTTTAGAATTATTGTTATTCCCTTTTTACTCCTTAGGCGCTAGTGATTGGAATGCTATAATTTTTCTATTCAAATCTTAAAGAACAAATGGACTGAATTTCAGCTCTAAATGATCGGGAATATAGAGAATTAGTAGTGAATGCGTGATTGAGTGAGTTAGTCAGTCAATCAATCAGTAAGGGTCTTTGAATTTATTTACAGCGATAACAGCACGCACACGACTTTCTCTTGCCAATGAAAATAATTGACAATATAACCTTTTTTTTTTTTTTTTTTTTTTTTTTTTTTATCACACAATATTTTATGTACAATCTGCTTAATAGCAATAAGTACAATTGACTAAATGAATAATTCACATAAAAGGATAAAAACCCAATGGTTTACCCTATATAGGGAGCAATATTTTTAAAAATATCGTTATATCAAGTGTAGTTTTACATGATGGTTTATATGTTTGTGTAAGAGTAAGTGCTTGTGTTTGTGTGTGTTTTTTAGAATCTGAAATGTAAATCTAGAGGATCAAATCTTTGAAGTCTACGTAATGTGTCACTGTTGTCCAAGAGATTAACTGCCAGAAAGTTCTCATGATTGTTTAATTTTGAAATGTACTTATCACTAAATTCACTGATCACTTCTTTGATTGGTTTGATGTTACAGTCTTCATGGATTCGCGAGTTGTTGACGTACCAAGGAACAGCTAGTATTGTCCTGAGGGTCTTGGATTGGAATCTTTGTAAAATTTCAATATTTGAATTTGACGCAGTCCCCCAAAGCTGTATACCATACGTCCAAATTGGTTTTAGTATCGTCTTGTACAACAATAGTTTGTTATCTATCGAAAGTTTAGATTTATTTCCAATTAACCAAAAATGTTTGCTGAATTTAATGTTGAGTTGTTTGCGTTTAGTTCTTATGTGTTTAGCCCATGTAAGTCTTTTATCCAAATGCATCCCTAAATATTTGACGTCGTCATTTTGTGGAATTTGGATACCATTAAGCGTCACTGGTGGACATGTGTTCCTCTTTAAAGTAAATGTGACATGATTCGATTTTCCTTCGTTAACTTTAATCTTCCATTTACTTAACCAGTGTTCAATTTGTATTAAACTGTGTTGTAATTTTTCCGAAGCAATCACTGAGTTACCATCAGAAGCTAGAATAGCAGTGTCATCTGCAAATGTAGCAGTGAGAACATCATTTCCATTCGGTAAGTCTGATGTATAAACAGTGTAGAGAACAGGTCCAAGAACACTTCCTTGAGGGACACCAGCTTTTATTGGTTTCAAATCAGTAATTGTATCATTTAATTTAACTTGGAACATTCTTTCCGTAAGATATGAACGTAAGATACGATAAAAATTTCCTGGGAGTTTTTCTTTAATTTTGTATAGAAGTCCTGTATGCCATACGCGATCAAATGCTTGTTGAACATCCAAGAAAACGGCAGAACAATATAATTTATTCTCAAAACTGTTTCGGATTTCTTTAACTAAGCGATGAACTTGTTCAATCGTTGAATGTTGTTTTCTAAACCCAAATTGATGGTTTGGAATTAAATTATTATTTTCAAGATGAGGACTTAACCGTAGGAGAAACATTTTTTCGAATAATTTTGAAAGGATGGGAAGAAGACTTATAGGGCGGTAAGATGAAGACACTGATGGAAGTTTACCAGGTTTTTGAAGCATTATTATTTTAGCTACTTTCCACTGATACGGCACGTAATTTAAACGGAGAACAGCATTAAATATTAGTAATAAAACTACTAGTCCTTTACGAGGGAGTTCTTGAAGAATATTTCCAGTGATAAAATCATAGCCTGGAGCTTTCGCTGGATGAAGGTTCTTAACACCTTGTTTTAATTCTTGTAACGAAAAATGAATTGGAGGCAAGTTATTTTGCATTTCTTCACAAAGAAACCTTTGCATTATAAGTTCATCATGTGCATGACCCAAATCATTGAAAGGTGTAAAACGATCTTCCAGTTCTTGAGCAAATAATTTTGCTTTCTCTTCATCAGTTCTTGCCCAGGTGTTGTCAGCCTTTCTTAGGGGAGGAATGCCTTTAAACGTACGTTTTATTTTTTTAGTGGCTTTCCACAACGAATAATCAGTATCATCATATGGAGATAAATTTTTTAAATAATTTTGAAAAGTTTCATTCCTAAAATCAGATATCATTTCTTTTAAATTACGGCAAGCAATATTAAAATTTCTTTTATCTCGCTGGTTTCTACTATATTGCCAAATTCTTCGAAGTCGCCTTTTTTCTTCAATTTTTCTTTTAATTGTAGCAGGAAAATCAAGGAAACAATTGACTTCATTTTCACTTGGAGTTGACTGCCATGCGCACTTTTGAAATGTTTTGTTTACATAATTTATTGCTACTTCAATATCTTCAGGCGTTCGAAGGGGAATGTGTGATATTAAATCCCTTTCCACCATGTCTTTAAAATTACGCCAATCTGTTTTTCTGGTCGTAAGTTTGAATTGTTTTTCAATACGGATTGCACCAGAACTTACTGTCGCTATTACAGGAGAATGGTCAGAACTTAGATCTGCACAAGAATTTACACGTATATAATTTGGTGATATTCCTTTAGTAATTAGAAAGTCTAAAAGATCTGGTATTCTATTGTTATCACTAGGCCAATATGTTGGTTCACCAGTTGAGATAGCCTGTAAATTCAGATTTGTAACAGCTTTATATAATTCTCTTCCGCGAGGTGTGTTGAGACGTGAGCCCCAGGACTGGTGTTTGGCGTTGAAGTCACCACCTGTTATAAATCTGTTACCTAGCGTATTAAAAAAAATTTGAAATAGGTTTTTGCTTATGTTATGTCGTGGAGGACAGTAGATAGCTGATATTACTAATGGTCCATTCCAGTCTTCTACACAAACACTCGTTGCTTGGATATGAGCAGTCTTATAAGCTGGTAACTCGTAATGTTTTATGCTCTTACGAATTAATATGGCACTTCCAGCATGAGCTCTCCATCGGGATGCTTGGTGTCATAAACATTAAAATTTTGTAATTTAAAATGACTTCTCTCGGTGAAATGTGTTTCTGATATAAGAAGAATATCTATTTTATTTAAAGTAATAAACATTTCTAGCTCTCTAGAATGTTGCGAAAGACCATTTGCATTCCAGATGGTCATTTTATAACTGAGATTCATATTTTAAGTTTTGAAATAAGAGTTGTCAAAAGATTGACAAGCGTGTTCACTTGTTCTGCTTGTTTGAGCATCATGTTTTCAATTTTGCTAAAGGTGAGTTGCATTACTTGCATTAAATTGCTACTGTTTTCTAAATTTTCACTTGCATCATTATTACTACGATTATGAAAAGTACTATTAGCATTAAAATCTTTAGTAATTCTGGAATAAGAAATATAACCTAACATTAGAAATAAAAGAAACTAACCTCAAAAAACATAACCTTATTTTAATCATGAGTGAAAGACGCAAAATGGAAATCAACCTCAGTTAGGCTTAAAAGTACGGAAAATCACTCTTTCACGCTATACTAGGCTCTGTAAAGAAAAATACTCAAACAAAAATTGTAGATTTTTAATTTCCTATAAATTTGTTTATATAAACTTTTGTCGTAAAATGTATACTAAGGCCGAAATCTTAAAAAAATCGATTAGATGATGGTGGATCCACCGAAACACGTGTAAGTAATGATAAAAGTTGACGCAGTTTAAAAAGAAGGTTAGTGAAATTATATAAATTCATTATACAAAATAGATTTAGTTAGTAGTTTATTATTCATTAAATGTTTACTTCAAGTAAGGAGATTAGTCTTTTTTATTTATTTTTCATGCTCTGCTGACAGAGCTGGCGCCCAACAATTTTTATTAATCATTTTTTAGTTCACATAGAGTATTTCCTTACCGATCGAAGTTGATGTTGGCGCACACACCAACCAACCAGAAAATCCTTAAAAGAGATTTAACAGATTCTGGAATAATCTCGTATAAAACATCACCTAGGGCTTGTTCACTGGATGATTTTTTTGTAGTTCATTATAGTTGCAGATATTTCTAAAAAAACATCGCAATTGATATAACGCAAAGGTAGAAAAAATTTTCCTACGACAAATAAATGTTTCTTATTGTATAAATAGAATTTGAAAGAAAAGTAAATTAATTTTAATTCACAGTAACTTATGTTTACTATAAAGATTTCAAATAGAAAGTAAAATTAATGAAGAAAATGATTCATCATTTTCTTATTGTATTTTATAATATCTTAGGAATAATAAATAAAGGCTCACAATTTCTTCAAGATTCGAAACATTATTTACCATTTTTTCTTTTATAAATAACCATCTAAGGGTTCATCAATCATCCCTTGTTTTCTTTTTATACACTTTCTTTTATCTCCTTTTGTTGTTATTTTTCACTACTTTCAGCCCATTATCTTGATAATTTTAACCAATTTACTTTTTGTTTTCAAAACACCATCACGTACTTAAAAAATTTAATGAGAATTAATGTTTAACAATACTTCTACTTTTTTACTTTCTCTTGCCTGTAAGAATATATAGGAAGGAAAGTATTGTTTTCATGTCGATTTTTCGAAATCGAGCTTTCACCGGATCTACACGTTTTTAGACCCCCTGAACCCAAAATCATGTTTTTAGCGATTGGTCTATGTGTGCGTGTGTGCGCGTGCGTGCGTTCGTGTGTGTGTGTGTGTGTGTGTGTGTGTGTGTATGTGTGTGTGTGCGCGCGCGTGTGTGTGTGTGTGTGAACAGAATATCTCAAGAACGGAACATCGTACAAACTTGAAACTTAGAACTTAAGCTACATACTACTACCGGACCCGACACGAACATTTTCATCAAAATCGGGTCAACCGGAAGTAGTAGTTTATTCGTATCATTTTTCACTTTTTGCGATTTTCTCAAAAACTGGTCCTACGATTTTTTTTAAATCGCCTGGTTTACTAAATTTTTTGTTCTCTACAAGATACAGTAGGCGTCATGTTTTTTGAAATTCTAGGTGAGACTGTTTTTACGTAAAAACAAAGTTTTTTTTAAGATTACGGCTTTAATATGCAATTTAGTGCAAAAATCTGTATAATAAAAGTTATAGAGAATGCGGTCCTGGGTTCGAATCCCACTCAGGCATGGCATATTTTCATACGTTACAAAAAATCATTTCATCCTCCATTGTACAATTGTTACACCCCAACGTCGTCGCTAATGACCGTTGTAGTTGATGCAACGTTAAATAAATAATAATATAAAAAAAAGTTGTAGAGAATTTAGAATTTTACAACTTTTATTTCAAACATTTTTGTGTATAACGCTTAATTTAGCAGTAATTAGCAATTTTCTGTTTTTTTTTTCACGAAAACGTGTGAAAAATCTATTTTCTTAAGATTTTGGCCTTAGAATGCATTTTACGACAAAAGTGTATAATTTATATTATAGGAAATAAAACGATCTACAACTTTTATTTAAAGCATTTTTCTCTACAGAGCCTAGTTTAGTGTGAAAGAGTGATTTTCCGTATTTTTAAGCCGAACTAAGGTTGACTTTCATTTTGCATCTTTCACTCATGATTAAAATTAGGTTATGTTTATTGAGGTTAGTTTTTTGTTTATTTCTAATGTTTTATTACTAATGTTAGGTTTATTTTTGTTAATTATTTGCATTGGCAAGAGAAAGTTGTGTGAGTGTTTCACACCAGATTTTTTATTTTTATAATTAAACTTTTCATTGCATAAAATAAACAATAATACTAATAATATTGTTGTTAGTGGTACGTTAACGGTCGTGAGCTTATCAAACGAATTTATTAACACTACTCTGACAGGACTTTGCATTTTGGCTTTATAAAGAGCTATCAATCCCTTTTACGACAAGCTTGCAGAATATTCACAAACTGAATAGCCTACCAGTGGCCTATATCGTGCATAAAGCTTTGTTATATATTTCGCTTTAAGCAACGTTATAACCACTTCTATCAATATTCAGTTTTGTGTTAAAATTTACAGAAAATATTAATACATATTAGAAACATATTAAATTTTGCAAACTTTAAATTTCACATACTATTAAAATAAGAAAACCGAAGGAACATTATTATTGCTTTCCGATCTTTACAGATCGTAGTTGCCAGTAAAGAAATGTAATTTACAGACGGCATCAAAGAGAAAATGAACAAAAATGATCGGTAATAAATATTTTTACTTTCTCCTGCCAATATGAATATACATAAGAAGGAAAGTATTGTTTTCATGTCGTTTTTCGAAATCGAGTTTTTACCGGATATACACGTTTTCAGAACTCCTGAACCAGAAAAACATGTTTTTAGCGGTTGGTCTATGTGTGTGTCTGTGCGTGTGTGAACAGAATAACGCAAGAAAAAAACATCGTACGAAGTTGAAACTTGAAACTTAAGTTATAATATACTGCTACTGAACCCGACACAAATTTTCATTAAAATCGGTCAACCGGAAGTAGTAGTAGTTCATGTTATTTTTCAGTTTTTTTGCGGTTTTCTTAAAACCGGCTCCTACGATTTTTTAAAAATCGCCTCATTTACTGCATTTTTTATGCTCTACATGATAGGGTAGGCGCCATGTCTGCTGAAATTCTTGGGAAGGTTGTTTTCTCGTGGGAAAATTGTTTTTTTTAAAGATTACGACTTTAATATGCATTTTAGTGCAAAAATGTATATAATAAAAGTTGCAGAATTAAAATTCTAAAACTTTTATTCCAAACTTTTTTTTGTATAACGCTTAGTTTATCGGTAATTAGCGATTTTCTTTTCACGAAACGTGTAAAAAATCGATTTTTTAAAGATTTCAGCCTTAGTATGCCTTTTACGACAAAAATGTACATGTTAATATTTATAGAAAATTAAAGATCTACAACTTTTATTGAAAGAATTTTTCTCTACAGAACCAAGTTTAGCGTGAAAGAGTGATTATCCGTATTTTTAAGCAAAACTGAGGTTGATTTTCAATTTACGTTTTTCACTTATGACTAAAATAAGGTTTTTTGAGGTTAGTGTTTTGTTTATTTTTGATGTTGTATTTCTAATGATAGGTTATATTGTTAATTATTTGCATTGACAAGAGAAAGTTGTGCGAGTTTGTCACACCATATTTATTTATTTATTTTGGGCGCAATGCCATTCTGAATAAAATAACGTCGCGAACGTAATAGCTACGTAATCTGGATGAAATTGAGTGGTTTTCCTTTCTATTAACTTCTTTGCACTTTAACTCTTTTGTATAAAAGTGTCTGAGCCAAGCTCGTTATGAAGCACAGTTTAACGAGATGTTTACTGTATGTTTAAAGTAATAAAAAAAATCCAGCAATAACAATAATATATAATTGAACAATTGTTTATAAAATATAAGCGGTCCGTATAACAAATTAAAGCAATAAAAGAATTAAACAAAAAATGGAATAAATATAATTTTAAATAAATCATTTTAAAATATCGGAAACCATTTTTATAAAACAAATAATGTGAATCTTTAGTAACAACATGCGCCAGATGAAATATGGTAACAGAGTTTAGTAGGGTTAACGGTTTTATGGCAGCTATACAAAAATACACAAAATTGTTTTAGAATACATAATAGCCCTACGCGTTATTAAATAATAACGGAAAACACCATATCCGTTGAAAATAATACATTTTGATTTACAACTAAAGCAGTAAAATTAATTATTAAATTCATAAATGAATAAATTTATGTAGGTGGGTAATAACAGCAACTTTTATTATAAATTTGTATGCGTAGTTCATTTTACAGTTGTAATAATATGGAAAAGATAATTTAAAAAATCACATACTTGTTCTTTTCCGTCTTATCGTCAAGAATTAGACACTAGACACATGGCCTGTTATGCCATCCTCCTTCTGGCATTATTAATCCTTTCATCTTTTCCTTGGCCTTCCCAAGTTCCTTCTCTCTCAAAGATTGTAATCCTTAACCACTTTGAAAATTCAATTCGTACTAATCCTCCTAATGTGCACCAACCAATGCCTTTTGTGGAGAAGTGAAAATTTAAGGCAATAGACATGTTTTTGAGATACCGTAATACACAGAATGTAGATCAGACGGCGTCGCGACAAAAGCGCCCAACCTATAGTATATTTTAATATTGATTACTGATTTCTATCACACTTTATCCAGGCTTTGGGCTAGCTAAATGAGAGAAACCAGTGCATTATGAATTCTTCCACTTAGGCGTGTTTAAAATCAGCTTGAAGAAAGCTTCGTCATTTTGTACATTTTTATGTAACATTTTAACTTAAAACGTCTAACTTTTTAAGGTAAGAGAGCGTGCTAAGACATTGTATTATATTGCCATTTTCTTCATACAGCTTGCTTGTTTTTCGAAGTTCTTGACCAGTTTCTTATATTTCAGTTTTATCGCTTTCCATCTAGGTTCAATCAATTGCATTCTTATGTGTATTACAGCTGAGTTTCTGGCCTCCATTTTCAAACTTCGGGCAGGGAGGGGTAGTTTGGGCGCTCATGTCACATATCTCAGCATGGGTGCTTATGTCGCTGGGGGCGTTTGTCGTACAATCGATCAAGCAACTGGTTTGGTTCAAGTATGTTCAAAGATGACCATAAAAATCTTTCTTTTCCGTATAGAAAATAGGAGAAGAGGTCGCCCTCAAAAAACATGGATACAGAAAGTCCAAGAAGTTATGGTATTAAGGAATCTCTGGGTAGGTGCCGGGAAAGTCAAAAGACCATAATTATTGAATGCGGAAAGCGGAGAAATTAATAAGTACCCTTGAAAAAAGTAAACATATAAAGACGTCGGGGAAAACAGGTTCAGTCACCTTTTGTTAATTTTTCAGGAAACGGTTTTTAAGACTTAAAGCCTAGTTTGCGAGTAATTTCTAAATACAGGTACTTTTTAAAATCCTAGTGTCAATACTTAGCTCTTTCAATTTAACTGTTTAATAATATAGTTTTTTAATATTAAAAAATAATTTGTCTCAAATATAATGAAATATTTAACCGAAGTATCGTTTTTACAGTGAAAAAAACAGGCTCAGTTCAGGACATCTTATTTTTCCCCGCAAAGCAAACTTGGGTTATAAATAACACTTAAACCAATTCCAAAAGATTAAAGATTTTTCTTTAAATTTAAAACTTAGTAAGTCATTTAATTTTAAATCCTCACCTTATGTCTCGATTCATTTATCCAAATGAGGAAGATTGGTGAACTATTCTTGAGCAGCACAACCACAAAATATTTTTAAATCCTGTAACTCTTCGTACTTAGCCTTCTTGATAGGTTTTCAAACTAACTGATTGAAAATGATAAGCATTAAAACTGTTTTAAGTGACATCCACTTGATGCTGTTCACTCCAAGAATGATAAAACAAACGGATCAGTTGATCGTGAAATCAGCTGTTCCAGAGTTCTCAGCTGGACTAAGCCTTTTCTGTTAACAAATTTAGAACTGAGCTTGTTTTACCCGCAAATATATGAATCCTTGCATTCATTAAGTCAACATTGTTATAAAATATTAAAAAACAAATTTAAAAAAATGGATTAAGCCTGTTTTCCCCCTAACGTCTTCATAATAGAAGATATTTGATTTATTATAATCGTGTAATAATCATTTATGTTTTCTATATTTTTAAACCTAGATTACCTTCGTCTTCTCTTCACGGGTTAGGCATTTATACCTGTTCCGGCACCAATCTTTTCTTCGTCCTGCCAACATCTCTATTTCCCACTGGTTTGTATCTTCTCGCTACATTAGGCAAGCGGCTATCAGGCATTCTATTTAAATGATCGATCCATTGGGCACGATACAAATTTTATTTTTTCGTTGAGTGGAAAAATTCCCAATTCCTAGATTCCCAATACCTAGATTACCTAACTATTACAATAAACGGAAAAATAACTATCTTTTAACTTTCCTTTTCTAGCAGCTAATACAATAAATAGAGAGCTCAAAAATTGTGTTTTCCTGAATAGTGTTGGCCCTATTTTAAGGGGATTTTTAGAATGAAATATTTATAGGGATGTTTGTACGGAGTCTATAGAAAAACGTTGGATAAATAAATTTATTCTTCCTTCTTATCAATATTAAATCTTCTCAAATATCCACAAATTTTCCCAACAAATTAACACTAATAAAACCACTCCCGACTAGAAAAAGCGTCCCTTCCCATCAAAATGTTCTCACTGTTATCCCGATTCCGAGCTCATTTCCCCCCCCCCCCCCAACAATTCATCTGTAATTCCAAATAAAGAAAAATCCCAAAAACGTTCCTTCCATCCAATTCTCCGAACGACAAGGTAGCCCTACAACGTCGTCATCCCTCAAGTTCACTTCTTTCAGGACTCGAACTCGGACTTGATAAGAGGTTTTTAGTCACCATTGTGGTTTTGACAAATTGACGTAAACACCTTTATAAAGTGAAAATTGATAGATCAGTATTTACTTTTAATTTACTTGATATAATAATATCAGACGTGAACAGTAGATAGGTATTATAGCATTATTTTAATATCAGCTTATAAATTCCAAAATTATGGAAAAGCCTGCGGTCACAATATTTATGAACGTTATTTTGCTTTAACAACGTAAGCTTTTACATGAAGCTTAAATTTTGAGTGGCAGAACGGTGTACTCAGTATATTGATAAACATTCAGTGAATGGAAACAGAAAGCTTCTTTGATTTAAATTATATAATATCTAACATGTAGGTTTATAGAATTCTAATGTTTAACTGTTCTAAACATATGTTCTAAAACTTTACTACGTGATTGATGAAATAATCTGCGTACGTGAAGTTGATGATAATGATTAGAATGGTAAGAGGTTCATAAATGAGGCGAAAGGAATGGGGTTTGAGTTAGTGGAATTATAAGGGGAAACTACTGAACATGACGTTATTGTCAGATTACAGTTAGTAGCACTGTATTTATGACACGTTATAATATCCATATTCATCAATAACGTACCGCAATATTCATATTATGTTCATGTTTGTCATATACTTTACTGCTATGAATATGTGAGTACATGCATATAATTCTGATTTTATGATTCTTTGACGCAAGTAAGTATAAATAAAACACATAAATTTTAAAGTGCATACCACGTTAAAATTTTACAAAAAATCTTTATTTTATGATCAACTGAATAATCACGATGCATCATAAGGGTAATCTATACTAATGCAATAAAGACAAAACGTGTTTTTTTTGTGCAGGCTAATTTCCTAAACTACTGAACGGATTTTCATAAAATTTTGACAGCATATTCGTATTTATATTCACAGCAACATTTTCTTTTTAAATTTTCAAAAATGATAACCTAAGGGCCCTAACAAAGACTTTCATAAATATGTACGCGTGACTGCGTTTGTGTGTATGTGAGCATGTATTGCTCGTATTGCTGTTGCAGTAGATAAAGGGGTTTGATAGTGGAGAGAGAGAGAGAGAGAGTTTGTACGCGGAGGAAATTATCAAAAGGTTTTGTGTATCGGTGTGTGTATGTCTGTGTGAATGAGAGAGAGAGAGAGAGATGGAGAGGAAGGGTGAGAGAAAAGGAGGAGGGAGAGAGAAAGGTAGGATAGAGGGAAAAAGGGTGGGAGAGGGAGAGATGGAAGGCTGGGAAGGGTTGGAGAGAGGGAGGGAAAGGGTGAGAAAGAGTGGTAGAGGAGGAGATGGTGGAGAGGGAGAGTACGAGAGGTAGAGGGGGAGAAAGAGGAAGAGAGAGTGCGTGTGTGTATAAGCGTGTGTTTATGTGCGCGCGCACAAACGCGGCTTACGAAGCCGCGCGGGGCATGCTAGTATTTTAAAATATAACTTACTGACGGAATATTATATGGCAAAGGTAAACGTCTGAGGAACAATTCAAGAAAACAAACTTCTAGTATAATTTCCTTTACTCGTGTAATTTTCCCGTAATAATATGTCTTAAAAGGATGACACATTATAATTTTATTATGCAATTTTAAATAGCTGGATCTAAAAGAAATTTTCTTGGTACCTTCATTCTTTATTACTTAATTTTTCGTAATAAACTTATTGCACAAAAGCAACTGTGTTTTTACGAGACAATAAAAGAACATTGCGATATCGCAATATAAAATCTTGTTTTGTTTGCTTTTTGTACATTTCGAGTGTAAAGATTTAGCAGATTCCCAAGTTGAACTCCATACATCCTGATTGGTCTTGTAAATCGTTAATTTTGTGATATGGTTAATTTAGGATACATTTTTATTTAGGATACCTTTTGTTATATTCGCTTTTGTCGTCAAAGGTATACTAAGGCCGCAGTCTTGAAAAATACAATTTTTTACCGATATTGATGAAAAAAAAACAAGAAAGTCACTAATTGCCACAAAACTAAGCGTTGAGAAAAAATGCTTTAAATTAAAAGTTGTGGGTTTGTAAATATCCTGTATCTTTGATTATATACACTTCTGCTCTAAAAAGGAAATTAAGGTCGCAATCTTAAAAAAAACATTTTTTCTACGAGAGCATAGCCTCTCTAAGAATTTCACCAGACATGTCGCTTCTTACCCTATCTTGTAGAGCATAAAAATGTAGAGGCGAATTTTAAAAAAATCGTAGGAGCCGTTTTTGGGAAATCGCAAAAAAGTGAAAAATTGCACGAACAAACTACTACTTCTGGTTGACTGATTTTGATAAAAATGTTTGTCAGGAATCCTCTAGTAATACTTAATTTAAGTTTCAAGGTTTAACACACACACACACACACACACGCGCGCGCGCGCGCACACACACACACACGCACGCACGCACGCACGCACGCACACACACACACACACACACACACATATCGATCTCTAAAATATAAGTTTTGGATTCAGGGGGCCTAACAACGTGTATATCCAATCGATTTTGAAAATCAACTTTGAGACAATACTTTCCTTCCTTATATATTTAAACCCGATGCCCATAATGGGTAGGTGGAGTGTTAAATTAATTGCACTCCATCTGCAGTTTCCAGGGCTACAAAAAATAGTTCCGATTCTTATCAAATAGTCAGCCAAATATGTGATTGAACTATTTAAGAACAGAGGAGATAGAGGTGTAAAAAACACTAGTCAGAGTTATCTCCTCTGAGAGTAATGAATTTCACTATACAGCCAAACCCTGTGGTGAATGAAGTGAAGGTGTCATTTGCAGGGTGGAAAGTGGATGCTTTTCGGAGGGCCTGGCATGCTGATAAGCATACTCTTTCAACTCAGTTAGGAAGGCAATAGTAAACCACTTCATTTTTCGTTTTTACTTAGTTAAAACCTCTAGAGGTTAAAACCAGCCTTTCAGCTGTTGACCTAAACAACAACATATCTATACAGGGCAAGCGAAAGTAAAAATAGTGCAATTTTCCTAATATTTATTTGTATTGAAATACGAATACATTTTCCACAAACATACTATTGTGTAATTAATATAAGGAAAGCACTAGCACTATAGCGTTACATCGATGTAATGATGGATTCAGTATATAAGAATCATTGTGAAAATATAACTGGGTTATAGAGACCGACTTCATTCATTCTATTCAGTAAAAAAGTTACCCTTACTGAGAACGAACTCTGTCAAATGCAATTATAATTTCCACCATTCATTTTTCCTTATTTTCTCTTCATTTTTCATTTTTTAACAACACTTTTCGTTATTCAAATATATTTTATTTATTTTTTTGCTGTTGTTATATAAATCTAATTCGGATTTAACCAAGTACTCTGCCTTCTACAGACATAACCATATATTTTCTTCAAAATATATTTTTATCATTAAAAACCTTATAGATTTATTGGTATTAGAAGGCGTGGGTAGAAAAAACAATAGATCATGTCAAATACAATTGTTGAAAATTTACCTGTATTTCTAATGTTTTTCTTTTTGACTGAAAGAATGATTGATATTGAATTCAAAGAAAGGTTTTCTTTGTTTTGGGCAGAAATAAATATAGATACAACGGAGTCTAATCGCATTACTCTTTTTTAAATTGGCTTATTTATATCATAAATTTAACCCTTAACACTCGGGTTTTTCAACTAGTGTACTTCCCCACTCATAATTAAAAACATTAAATAGGCTGCATGAGAATAACGTTTTTTGGTAATTTTAAATAGTCCTGTAAAACAGGTTTAAGATTCATATAGCCATATTTAGTGTAACGCCCAAAAAAGGTTTAAATTCAGGTAAGTAAGTCAACATCTTTTCATTTTTTCCAGATTGACAAGTAGAGGAGAACAGTAAGAATTTTTTTCAGCAGCGTACCTAATGGTTTCTGTAACCATTTCAAAATTGTTTAATATTTCAACAACTTTAAAAAAGTTTACGAATTATTAAGCACTGGATAATAAATTACCGTTAGAAATAATTATTAAAACAAAACGGAATTTTTATCGTAGATACTGAAGTCACGAGATTGCCTTTTGGGTATGGATGGGCTGTGAGTAGGGAAGTGAAAATCTGTCAGTGCTGCCAACCTCAACAGTGAGACACATTTCACTACACTCATACACTCGTACATTCAACGCTCGCACATTTCACTACCGTGCCCGTGCAGTTCCTACACACATTTTCTAAGCCGTGGTTTATTCAGAGAAAATGTTTTCTTCATAAACTTTATAAGAAATAAATGTGACCTGAAATTTTGCCTTTAACTTAATTACATGACTAGATATGTTTGATTTACTGTAATTACCAGCTACCTTATTCCATTGGAACAGAATTTTCTATGAATGAATTGCCTTCTTTACTATCGCTGTCACCGGCGTCTTCACTATCAATCTCACTAGGATCCATTACCTAACCGTTTCCTTTTTTTACCAGGTGTCAACAAAACTGTTGAAGAATAAATTTTTCACGTCTTTAATTTCTTTCTTTATTTTTCGAATTGTGGAAAGAGAAACATCACAGTAGTTAGCCACTCACTCATGGCTTTTGTCAAGAGGCAGGGAAATGTATTTTCTTTTAGGTATAACTTCACAACATTTTATTACACTGCATATTAGATTTCATTCAGCACTGTGAATAGTCTGCCCACGTTTTTGATAAACTGACATTTCTGTTTACGGTAACAAACAGTTTATTCGTACAGTTAACCTAAAAACGATTTCGCGATATGCTGTATAAAATGCTCTGGATATAGTATAAGTTGTTGTGTTTGTTTTACTGAAATTAAAGCAGTCATGCATGCGTACTGATGCTTTCCCTCTTTACCCCTCGTTGCAAACAAAGGCAAACTTGTGACTCAAGTAACTATACTTATAAAAATTAGGTGTGAACCACTCACACGACTTTCTCTTCCCAATGCAAATAATAAACAATATAACCCAAAATTATAAATAAACAAAAAACTAACCTCAAAAAACATAACCTAATTTTAATCATGAATTAATGATGCAAAATGAAAACCAAACCGTAGATTGGCTTAATAATACGGAAAATCAGTCTTCGACGCTAAACAAGGCTAAGTAGAGAAATATGCGTGAAATAAAAATTATAGATAATTGAATTTCCTAAAAATTTGATTTAATACGCTTTTGTCGTGAAATGCATACTAAGACCGAAATCTTAAAATAATTCATTTTTTACAGATTTTCATAAAAAATATAAAAGTCGCTAATTACTGCTAAACTAAGCGTTAAACAAAAAAAATGTTTCAAATAAAAGTTGTAGATTCTTAAATTGTCTACAACTTTTATAATCACTTTTGCTATAAAATACAGTTTTAGGCCGCAATCTTAAAAAAACAATTTTTTCAACGAGACAGCCTTGTATAGCATAAAAAATGTAGTAACTAAGGCAATTTTTAAAAAATATCGTAGGAGCCGTTTTTGAGAAAATTGCAAAAAGGTGAAAAAGATACGAATAGCTACTACTTCCGTTTGACCGACTTTGATGAAAATATTTGTGTCGGGTCCTCTAGTGGTAGTAGTGTAGTCCTAATTTCCAACAATGGAAAATTCTCATGGAGCGTTGTAGGGATAGAGAGTGTATATTGAAGGTGACAATAAGTGATTATGTATAAAATTAAAATTAATTTTTTTACAACGTCAGTCTCGTTATTTAACCACACCTTGTATATCCAAAAAGTCAGACTAGTGTTGATTGCTTTGTCCATCTGTTCAAATTTCTAATTATCCTAATCCAAGTTTGTTTAGGTTAATCAGAATAGTTGTTTCAACTAAATATTAACAGTCAAATAATGTCTTAATTATTATATTTATTACACAGTAGACTACGCATTAAAAGTAATTAAATAATTTTGTATAATTTTGTTGTGTTTCAGATGGAGTATCGAGTATAGCCAATAGTTGGGAGATCTCGGAGCCGTGTAAAACCCTTCCAGTTGACACTGAACCATTGATACACACATTGAATAATTCAATAAAACCTAATGATATTAATTAAACACAAATTGTTACTCTGTATTATACAAATCTGTTTCGATGAAATCTTTGTGTGTAAACATGTGAATATACTATTACACGGCAATATGTTTACTCTATTACAAACGTGCGGTTTCAAATAACGTTTGAATAATAGATCAAATAAAGACTGCATTCAACAGTGTGTGTGTGTGTGTGTTTGTGATATCTGTTAATAGATCTCATTTTCCAATGTACTGTTTGATGATGAATATGTCTAAAAACACAGAATAAAATGAATATGTTAAATAAATACGTGTAAATTACAAAATACTGCTAATACTGTTACAATTAATTTATAATACATATTATATTTTAAATTAAACTCTAATGAAAACTTGTAGAATATTAAACATTATAATTTTCAGTTTTAAAGTTTAAATCTGTATCATGGACTCAATACTAATTATTTATATAATTATTGTAAATTATTAATAATAATCAAAATCTCGTTTAAACTGTAAATTCACTGATCTTGTTTGTTTGAAATCGGATAAATTTTCATAAACTATTTTATTATGAATTCATATGGTATTCGACGCCAAATTTTATGGCCTATTCCATAATTTGTTTTCTTTTATATTATAATATATTCCAATGAGTGTAAAATATAAAAGTCGCTGCTACATAAGGCACTATGAAAACAATAATTATTTTTAATAACTTATTTTATTTTGTAATTGTATAAATACAACCAGCAAAATTGTTCACAGGATGTAGTAATTTAAAAAATAATAAAAAAATCTGGTGTGAAACACTCACACAACTCTCTCTTGCCAATGAAAATAATTAATAATATAACCTAAAATTAGTAATAAAATATTAGAAACAAACAAAAAACTAACCTCAATAAGTAACCTAATTTTAGTCATGAGTGAAGGACGCAAAAGTCTGAAAATCAACCTCAGTTTGGCTTAAAAATACGGAAAATCACTCTTTCACGCTAAACTAGGCTCTGTAGAGAAAAATGCTCTAAATAAAAGTTGTAGATATATTAATTTATTATAAATTTGATTTTACACTTTTGTCGTAAAATGCATGCTAAGGCTGAAATCTTAAAAAAATCGATTCTTAGATTTTTCGTGAGAAAAAAAACAGAAAATCGCTAATTACCGCTAAACTAAGCGTTATACAAAAAAATGTTTGAAATAAACGTTGTAGGATTGTAAATTCTCTACAACCTTTATAATACATATTTGCGCTAAAATGCATATTAAAGCCGCAATCTTAAAAAAACCTTTTGTAAGAAAACAGCCTTTCCAAGAATTTCAGCAGACATGGCGCCTACCCTACCCTATCTTGTAGAGCATAACAAAGATAGTAAATGAGGCGATTTAAAAAAAAAATCGTAGTAGCCGTTTTTGAGAAAATCGAAAAAATGTGAAAAATTACACGAATAAACTACTACTTCCATTTGATCGATTTTGATGAAAATGTTCGTATCGGGTCCTCTAGTGGTATGTAACTTAAGTTTCAAGTTCGTTCTGGAGATATTCTGTTCACACACACATAGACCAATAGCTAAAAACATGGTTTTTGGGTTCAGGGGGTCTGAAAACGTGTAGGCCTATATCCGATGAAAACTTGATATGAAAACAATACTTTTATTTCTATATCATATATTCATATAGACAAGAGAAGTAAAAATACGCGTTAATGGCTTTTAGGAGGGCACCAACTAATAGTGTTCCAGATAATTTAACAAATAAGTTAAATTTTAATTTTATATTAAATGTAAACTACGTACTGTTAAAGTTGTATTAGTTTCATCATGTCTCTACTCCATCGAATTTCAATCGTCTATGTGCGAAAACAATTTAAATTGTTTCTATACTAGATGCACTTTTGAACTGAAATTATATATTACTCTAACTTTAAAAACGTCCTTTTTTATGAGATGGAAGTAAAATATCACCTATTAAAAATAAATTGTTCTAAATGGAAAAAGAAAAATCAGAAACTTGAAAATTAACAATGGAAACATTTATCTTTGTAAAAAGCAATAAAAAATAAAATTCTCTAAAAAGCCTGAGTTATAAACAAAATTATCTAGGTCACCTCCCTAGCGTAACGGCAGCGCGCCAGCCTACAACGTGGAGGACCCGGGTTCGATTCTCGTCTAGGGTCTGGAAATTTTTACAAGTTTAAAACCTACTTAACCTTAACAAGTTGAAGACGTGAAGAAACTATTCTTCAACAGTTTTGTTGAAACCTAGTAATAAAAGGAAACGGTTAGGTAGATACTAGTGAGATTGATAGTGAAGACGCCGGTGACAGCGATAGTAAAGAAGGCGATTCATTCGTAGAAAATTTTGTTCCAATATAATAAGGTAGCTGATAATTACAGTAAATCAAACAGTTCTAGTCATATAATTAAGCTGTAGGCAATACTACAGGTCAGATTTCTTATAAGGTTTATGGAGAAAACATTTTCTCGGAATAATTCTTAATTTTTCTGATGAACCCTTAAAAGTGTCGGATTTTATATCCCATATGATCGAGGAGTTCCGAGAATTAGTAATAAGCGAGTGATTTATTATATATTACAGATAGTTTCTAATATATTACTCTTCTCCTTCTCCCACTATTAGTAGACTACATTAATATTAATATATCCGCAGGAGAATAAGTGAATTATGAGTGATTAATTGACTCAGCGAGACTGAAAGAGAGATTGATGTTCCAATCAGACAAATTTATTCTACGTGTTGGCAAATGTCCAATACTGAGTACGCTTGAACAATATCAGCTGTGCATCTTAAAACCATGATTCATGGTAACAATGTAGAATAAACATGAATTTCTCACAAGAGAGATATTCTGTAATATCTATTATTAAAGTAAACTAAATTCTGATAGAAAGTCACTCTGAATTATTGAGTAACGCCAGCCTGGTCGGTAATCTATAGTCTACTAATATTATAAAGACACAGCATGTTGTTTTGGTCAGGCTAATTTCCAAAACTACTCAACGGATTTTCATGAAATTTTAACAACTTATTTTGTATTTATGTTCACAGCAACATTTTTTTAAAATTTACAAAAATAATAACTCTAAGAGCCCTAATGAAGATTTTCATAAATGTGTGTGTGTGTGTGTGTGTGTGTGTGTGTGTGTGTGTGTGTGTGTTTGTATGTGCGCGCGCGTGCATGTGAGTAGGTACTTGTTGCTGTTGAAGTAGATGAAGGGGTTTGAAGACGGTGAGAGACATACGTAGGGAAATGATCAAAATGTCGTTTTGTGTGTGTGTGTGTGTATACTATTGTTGAAAACAGTATATCATTACGTATAAAGGCTAGCCAGAGACAAACGCGGGGGAATTTGTCGAAACGTTGTGTGTGTGTACGTTGGAGTATACAGTCAACTATAGTATATCCCACAGAACCGTGCAGCAGATACAAACAAACTACGTGTTGAAAGTCAGTAAAAATGATGCGTCATGTTGCACTCTACCAACGCTGTCAGTCAAAACCACCGACGATAGACCAAATGTTTTATAATAGGACTACTCTGTGAATTCTTTCTACTGGTACTGTCATATCTTGTATTTAGTGTATGTTTCAATTAGTATACAGCAAGTTTTATCTGATAAGCAAAGAACATTTTTTGTAACTCGAATAGATCGTGCTAAGTTCACTCACAATTTTATTACATTTATGTTTTGACGTACTGCACGGTTTCATAGGGTAGAGTACAGCAGCTATAGTACTAATTCGTTGCATATTTAAAAAAAAAATGATTAAGTTTACACATTTTTCGCGTGCGAAGCCGCGCGGGTTATGCTAGTGATACTAAAAGGCAATCAGTGATAGCGATTTGTTGTTTAGGTCATCAACCGAAAGACTGATATGAACTTCTAGAGGTTTTACGAAGTAAAATGAGGAATGAGGTGGTTTACACTTGCCTTCCTCACTGAGTTGAAACGTATGCTTATCAGCATGCCAGATCGTCTGAAAAGCACATATTTTCCACTCTGCACATGACACCGTCACTTCATTCACATGGAGTCTGGCTGTATAATGGAATTCATTACCCTCAGAGGAGATAACTTACTGAAGTGTCTTTTACAACTCTATCTCTTCTTTTTTTTTAAATGCTTCGGTCATTTAATTGGCTGACCGTGTGAAAAGAAACGAACATTTTTTTGTAGCTCTGGAACAGGCCAACTGAGTGCAAATAATTTAACACTCCACAGATCAATCGCTAAAAACATGTTTTTTGGGGTTCAGGGGGTCTGAAAAGTGTAGATCCGGTGAAAACTCGATTTCGAAAAATCGACATGAAAACAATACTTTTAATGTCAAGAAGACAAGAAAAAGTAAAAATAATTACCTAAAGTACAAAAAACAAATTATATAACGTTAAAAGTAACATTGTGTAGCAAATCGAATCAACAAATATAAAATCTTTTTCTCATGGCCACTTGAATAGCCAAATTGATCGCAGTAAAGTATATATGCCTACTTAAATCCTTAACTCATTCTGAATTCCTCCCAAACGCCCACAATTCCACCTACTCACATCTAAAAACGATGATCATCGTAAGGGACAACAGATTTAGAAATATAAAAGTAGAAAATATATTGTATGTGATACCTACGTAACAATAACAAGAAAGTTAAGTCACAGTAGCAGTACTCTTAACCGAAAAAACTGATATTGATAAAATTTATTTATTTTCAAAACGTTTGACTTTACGTGACATTACGTTACATTATCTCCACTTTTCATTTTCTCTTGCCTATATGAATATATAGGAATGAAAGTATTGTTTAATATCGATTTTTCTAAATCGAGTTTTCACTAGATCTACACGTTTTCAGACCCCGTAAACCCAAAAAACATGTTTTTAGCGATTGTTCTGTGTATGTGTGTGTGTGTGTGTGTGTGTGTGTGTGTGTGTGTGTGTGTGTGTGTGTGTGTATGTGTGTGTGTGTGTGTGTGTGTGTGTGTGTGTGTGTGTGTGTGTGTGTGTGTGTGTGTGTGTGTGTGTGTGTGTGTGTGTGTGTGTGTGTGTGTGTGTGTGTGTGTGTGTGTGTGTGTGTGTGTGTGTGTGTGTGTGTGTGTGTGTGTGTGTGTGTGTGTGTGTGTGTGTGTGTGTGTGTGTGTGTGTGTGTGTGTGTGTATGTGTGTGTGAACAGGATATCTCAAGAACGAAACATCGTATGAAGTTGAAACTTGAAACTTAAGTTACAAATACATACGTGTACAAATACATATATGTGTTATACATACCACTAGAAACTGACACAAACATTTCATCAAAATCGGTCAACCGGAAGTAGTAGTTTATCGTATCATTTTTAATTTTTTTGCGATTTTCTCAAAAACGGCCCCTACGAGTTTTTTTAAAAATCGCCTCCTTTACTACATTTTTTATGCTCTATAAGATAGGGTAGGCGCCATGTCTGCTGAAATTCTTGGGGAGGGTGTTTTCTCGTTAAACAATTGTTTTTTTTAAGATTGCTGGTTTAATATGCATTTTAGCGCAAAAATGTATATAACTAAAGTTGTAGAGAATCAAAAATGCTACAACTTTTATTTGAGACATTTATTTTTATAATGCTTAGTTTACCGGTAATTAGTGATTTTCTGTTTTTTCTCACGAAAACGTGTAAAAAATCGATTTTTGTTTAAGATAACAGCCTTAGTGATTCATTTTACGACAAAAGTGTATAAGATAAAATTTATAGGAAATTAAAAGATCTGCAACTTTTATTTTGAGCATTTTTCTCTACAGAGCCTTAGCGTGAAAGAGTGATTCTCCGTATTTTTAAGCCAAACTGAGGTTGACTTTCATTTTGCGTCTACCACTCATGATTAAAATTAGGTTATGTTTATTGAGGTTAGTTTTTTGTTTATTTCTAATGTTTTATTACTAATGTTAAATTATGTTGTTAATTATTTGCATTGGCAAGAGAGAGTTGTGTGAGTATATCACACCAGATTTTTAATTCAAGTATGAGGTGGGAAATCAACTAATCTAATTAAGGGATTATCCCATGTCCTAGGAAAGATAAATTTATTGTCTCATTTTTAAACACCTGGTTTTCATATTGATTGTATTTCATATTTTTATTTGTATTTGAATAAATTGTATACATTTGTATTTGTATACCATTTTTACAGATTATTAGATTTGATTTTTGATTGATTAAACAAGGTTATTGTTTATTATCTTTAACTTTCGTTCGTTTAATTCATTTATTCATTATTTTTCTCGTTATTACAAGCTTTATAAATTAAAATTGGGAAATTGCTATTATGACAGAATACAAAATAAAAGTACATGTTATTCAATTAGTATTAATTGCTGCCTTGTGCTTTATGAGAGAGGTCAACCAGCGGCAACCTCTCGGGAAGGTAATATCATTTTAAAACCTATGTGTTATTACAAAAAGAAAGCAAAAGTATTTAAAATTTGTTTAATTTTTTTTGGCATGATTAATTAACCAGCAATTAACAACATGTTAAGAGTTAAAAAAAATTTCAATAATTAATTATTCATAAAAGTACATTAGTACTTATGTATAATATGTAGATTAGTACACATTAGCAGTACATAAAAACAAAAAAGCTTAATATGTACTTTTTTTAGTTTTAATGAACATATTAGAGTACATATTCACACTAATATGTATTAATGTACACATTAGTACATTAGTACATATGTACTTTTATGTGCACCAATGTATAAATTAGTACTTATGTACTTTTTTCCAGTTAGTAATGCACATTAGCACATAAGTAAATTGGTACTTATGTACTTTTATGTGTACCAATGTACACATTAGTACTCAAGTTTATTAGTACTTATGTACTTTTAAGTTATCAATGCATATTAGTACATAAGTACTTATGTGTTTTTTGAGTTATGAGTACTTATGTGCTTCTTTTAAGTTATTGGTACACATTAGTACATAAGTACATTAATACATATGTACTTTTTTGTGTGCTTATGTACGCATTAGTGTATAAGTACATTAGTACTTACGTACTTTTTAATTATTGCTGCACATCGGTACATAAGTACATCAGTACCTATGTATTTTTAGAGTTTTTAGTACTTATGTACCTTTTTAGTTATTGGTGCACATTAGTAAACTTAGTACTAATGTAATTATATGAATATGTGAATAATGTACATTAAAGTACATTATTCAGTTAAGTACGGAAAGTACATGTTGAAACGTTGAAACCTATGTTAAGTAGGGGTTTTCTTTCCATCACAAAAATTAAAGAAAGAAAATAAAACAATGTACATTTTTTTGCAAAGTATTTTTATTTTATTAAAATACAAATATAACAGTGCATTCACGAAAATTCGAACATCCAAAATATCGTACCATTTGGATCTAATAAATTAACTCAAAGTTTTACCATCTTAATTTGTAATCATAAAATACACGCTACTTGTAAAAAAGATACACAGTAAATAATCAGGGTTATTTAAATAAAAATTTTCTACTTTCACTTCTTTATGAAAATTTTATACAAGACTTGCCAACAAGGCGATTGAAGGCAAACGAAACAAGAAGCTCACATGATGCATTTACATTTCTTTATTAAAATTTTTCACATAAATATAGTAACAAAACAAAAATTTCACAACACACAGAGGTCTCTCTGTGTGTTGTGAAATACTAAATATCTTGTATTACACCTAACCACAAGCCGTAATTCGAGAACGGAAAGTACAAGCAAAGTACAAGCTATGATCTACGACAGTATGACATAATTTCACTCAGTGTTCGACTGTCGTAGCGGTAACATTGTTCCCTGAATTCTTTACTTTTTTTTATTTTGCATACGATAAAACTCTATTTTTCAAAACAACTTCTTTTAATTATTCGTATTCTAAAGTGAATTTACTTAATTAATTAAAATGTTTTTACAAAAATGATGTAAAAACACGTTAGGTGAAGAAGTGGTAAGGACGAACAGGTCTATTGGTGACGCGCACAATTGTAAAACGTGACAACTCAGCACTGACTGATCCCCCCTTCCAGGACTCTTTTTCAAATATAGCTTATACTGCCCATAACAGACAGGTGGAGTGTCAAATTATTTACACGTAATATGTTCGTTGCAGGGCTAAAATAAATATTTCTGTTTCTTATCACATGGTCAGCCAATTAAATGACTGAATAATTTAAGAACAGACGAGGTAGAGATGCAAAAGATACTAATCAGAGTTATCTTCTCTGAAAGAAATGAATTTCTTTATACGGCCAGACCCTGTGGTGAATGAAGTAAAGGTGGTATTTGCAGAGTGGAGAATATGTGCTTTTCAGAGGGTCCGGCATGCTGATAAGCGTACTTTTCAACTCAGTGAGGAAGGCAATTGGTAAACAATCTCACACCTCGTTTTACTTAGTTAAACCTGTACAGGTTCAAACCAGCCTGTCGGCTGATAACCTAAACAACATAGCTTATATACTGGGGATCCCGATTTCAATTCCTGGTCAGGTTTGGGATGTTTTCAGCACTATTATTTATCCATTGTCCATCTCATCGTCTGCTTTAGCAGTACGCTAAATGCAAATCAGCTGGACGTAAAAAAACAAAGATCTAATTATTTGAACATGTAAAGAAGAAATTTGCTGTAAATATAAGTTATGAATTTCTATAATAAAGATATCATTTATGGTGTAAATTATATATAAATATTATAAAATTTAATGCTTTGAAATTTATAATGTGTAAAAAATTGTATAACTTAAGTGCCTTTAATAAGTAGTGTTAATTTATCTGACTAAAATATATATAGGTATATTATATTGTTTAAAAATATAGTTATAAAAATTTTTAAAGTGTTATTAGGAAGTTAATTTATAAGATCCCTGTAAATTATTATTGGTAATGTACATAGATTAAATTAAAGTCATTAAAATTTGTTATTTTACACCAGTGGTCACTGGTGTACTTTGATGGTTGGGGTTCAATTAACCATACTCTCTCAGGAATGGTCGGCCTGAGTCTGTACACGACTACACCTCATTTACACGTCATACATATCATCCTCATCTCATTGGGTCATGGGGTTGCTTATTGTTCTGAATTGAACAGATTGCAACGTACACATATTAGGAATTAAAAATTTTATATATATCAAATATTATTTACGTTGTAACTAAAATTTGGTCATGTGCTTTACAAGATATGTAAATAACTTAATTTAGAAATTTTTATTTTTGTCTTATACTACAAATTGAAGTAAAATAATACATCCCCGTTAGTTACAATAACGCGTTCAATCATATTTTGCAATATTTCTTCGCACTAAAAAATTTACTTAGTTTTGGTATTGTATTCCTATCCCGTATTACCGGACGTATTACTCTGTTCTTGCATGATTTGTTGCTAATATATACTATTCTGTTGTATGTTGCAATCTCCAATGTAGTAAACCGCAGGTGTTTAAATTTGTGGTTTCCCTTTATTCCTAAATTATCTAGAATTTCTAAACTGTTCTGTGGTTACCACGTATTCTCTTTTTCCAAAGTTGATCTCCAAGAATACTTTTGGGTAAACGTCTTTCAAATTACTTTATACATAGCTGAGAGGCCCTCCTCATCTTGTGTAATCAGGGATCAGTTTTTTGTTTCATCCTTTGTAAATTATATTCCTTTATGAAATGTATTTAATAATCTAGATTTCCAGTCAATTATTATCGACGTAAAAATTTAGATCAGAACGGGAAATGAACCAAGAAATTGTAGTCCGATGAACGAAGATTTATATTTTTGCTAGACATAACAGAGGTCATTTCAAAACTCTTTGTAATTACCCATTTGAATTGAAAATGGAAAATATCAATAGCACTAAAGATTAGGAATAAATTTTTCCTTAATGTAGTTAGGAAGGTGACTAAATAGTCTAAATTTTTAAAGATTAATTTTCAGAATAAAATTTAAAGTATATTTTGTGCTTTATAGTTTAGTTTAAATTTATTTTATAGTTTATTTCCATTAAATAGTTATTTATGTTTGAAAAGTGGATTTCATCTCTATAATTTTAACACTGGTCTAATTATCTATTATAACTAATCAGTTTTTAAACTGTATTAGTTTTATTTTTATTTCGGTCTGACAAATTTAATTTCTGTATCGAAATCTTAAGATTTTTTATTCAATAATTTGTAACAAATATTTTAATGCTCTTAATAACTTACTTGATAATTGATAAACATTTTATAGTAATTTTTTTAAATTTTATAAATTGTTTTATGATAAGATTACATTTTGATTAAAAATTCACCATTTTATATTTAATTAATTGTTCACACAGAGAAGTAATTACATTGTATATTTTTTGTTACAAATAGAATAATATAAGTTGATATCTAAATAAAAATCTATTGTAATAGGTCACATAGAACAACAAATTGTTCTAGCAATGTTTATAATACATTAGTAATAATATTTTATGGTGACTTGATTTATTAAATGCAGCTGTTTATTATACAAAGAAATCTTGTTAACAAATCTTGACAGACTGGCCGGATAACCAAGATCCCGGATTACGAAAATCAGTGTTCTATACCTTATTCGTTTCTTTTTATACTGAGCTAAAAAGAAACGATCTTGAACAATAGGTATGGTATTGATTTGTCAAAGAGTCTTAGGTCGTAAATTGTCTACTTTCATCAGTAATTATTTTAAACAAAATTTACAGTGTATACTTTTTTGTAATGTATAAAAGTGTTGTTGTGCAGCTTATAGAGTATAATTATCCTTGTGACTCATTAGTGAAGAAAATATTCTAATTAAACTGTAAAAATAGTAATGATTTTCTCTTGTACTTATAAAATATTAACAAACACAAGAGATAAAGTAAAGAGAACATCAATTAAAATTATTTTCAAACTAAGAAGTACACTTCAAAAACTCTATGTGTCTATAAAATATACGGATGTCATAGACAATACTTTACTGATATTATAGTCATATTTTCGTTTTTGGTAGTTTACTCGTTTTGTTTTATGTCATTATTTACTGTTACTTTTACTTACTTGTACACGCGGCAACGCTGGAAGATGAAAGGTGAGATGGAACTGTTATTATTACCAAAACGTTGAAGCTCACAGTAATATAACACATACCATAATATTATTAACGACAGAAAAAATCGAAGTAAAAAATTTTATTCAATTTTATTTCTCTCTTTTTTGAAACAATTATCAGAAAAGTCCGGATTAATGAGATTTCACTGTAATATAAACGAATGGAATGAACTGTAAAATTTAATCTATTATTATTCCGTACAACCCACCAGGTTGGTCTAGAGGTAAAGTCGTTACCGCGAATCAGCTCATTTTCAATTTCATCATCATTTCAAGCATCATCATCAATTTCATTTCATCAATAATTTCATCATTTCAAGCTTATTTTCATTTTTTCAGCGAGTTACAACTCATTTTCGGAGACGAAGGTTCTTGGTTAAAATCCTAGTAAAAGTAGTTACATTTATACGGATTTGAATACTAGCCAGTGGTTACCAGTGTACCGGGTCATCGAGATTGCATCCATTTAAAAAAAATACAGTTTAAAAACTACTGGAGATAAAGTCATATTTTTACTTTCTCTTCCCTATATGAATATAAATATGGGAAGGAAAGTATTGTTTTCATGTCGATCTTTCGAAATAAGAGTTTTCACCGAATCTACATGTTTTCAAACACCAGAAAACATGTTTTTAGCGATTGGTCTGTGTGTGTGTGTGTGTGTGTGAACAAAATATCTGAAGAACGGACCATCGAACGAACTTGAACTTGAAACTTAAGTTAGGTACTACTACTGGATCCGACGAGAACATTTCCATCAAAATAGGTCAACCGGAAGTGTTATTTTTAACTTTTTTGCGATTTTCTCAAAAACGGCTTCTACGATTTTTTTTAAATCGCCTCATTTACTACATTTTATATGCTCTACAAGGTAGGGTATGCGCTATGTCTGCTGAAATTCTTGGAGAGGATGTTTTCTCGTATCTCTCTAAGATTGTGGCTTTAATATGCATTTTAGCGTAGAAATGTATAAATAATAAAAATAGTATATAATTTAAAATTCTACAACTTTTATTTGGAACATTTTTCTGTATAACGCTTAGTTTAGCGGTAATTAGTGATTTTCTGTTTTTTTTCCACGAAATAGTGTAAAAAAAATTGATTTTCTTAAGATTTCAGCCTTAGTATGCATTTTACGACAAAAGTGTTCAGGACTGGCCCTACCGATCCATCGGTCAGGAAACCGATCATTCAGAGCATTTCATTGAGGCGTTTTTGGGTTCATTGAGCGTTTTGAGGGCGTTTCAGGGGGTTTTTCATTGAGGGCGTGATGCACTGGAACATTGAAATGAGAAGACGTGCCGTCATGTTGCCAAATTATGTAATTGTTTTTCTCCAATTCAATTTGTTCAACTTGCGGTACAGCCGTACCAACAAAAAAAGCTTTAATATTTCTGTTTACAACAAAAAATTTATAACTATCTCCATTAGTTTTTAAACTATAATTTTTTTTAAATGGATGCAACCTTTCTCGATGAACCGGAAATTTGACTGTTGGAGTTTAATTAACGATCCACTCTCAAGAATGGTCGACCTGGTTCTGTACAAGACTACACCTCATTTAAACGTCATACAACATTTCATTAGGTCATGAGGTTATTTATTGGTCTGAATTGAACCGATTGCTACGTAAACACATTAGGGATGTAAAAAATATCATTGTACATAAACAAGATTATTATTAAATAATTTATTTGTACATAAGATTACTAATAGTATTATGTTATAAACTTAATTATGTTAATAATATTATAAATAAAAAACAATTAAATAATGTTGTATGATTAGAAATTTTTAATGTTTGTAAATTTAAAAAATGAAAACAATTATATAATTAAACTGTAAAATAAAGAAAGTTGTAATGTGATATTTTCCATTTATTTTCCGATTTTACCAATTTATTATATATAATTTAATACTGTTGTTTAATGAATAAAGTTCTTGTTAGTTCGTAATAAATGTAATTAATTTACAAATAAAATTTTGTTGCGGCATTGTTAAATTTGTCAATTAAAACGGTTATATGGTTATATCGTAAAATAATAATAAAACCGAATTTAATGTTTAAAGAGTATTACGTTTATTTAAAGGGTGAAATACTCAAACTTTGTGACTCAGGAAACTCTATATAAAATTTTCAGTCATTTAATGAGATTCATTTTAAGCAATAAAACGTTGAAATTGTACTGTTATCTAGTTACACAGACAATACAATGACAATGATTTTATTGTCTGGATGAAAGTAATGAAATAATTTCCAATGTTAATTATACTTTTAATGACGTGACTTTTGTGTTATTCCGTTACGTTTATTAAATGTTTAATTTTGTAATTTCAAAGCTGTACAACTTTTTGATTGTAACCGTAATCAAAACAGTTTTAACAAAGTAAAACATTGACTGCTATCTTTTTTATTTAGTAATATACACTTTGTGAAACAGATGAAAAGAAAATATTTTCAAAAATAACTGCTTAAAATAAAAGTTATTAATACAATTAAGCTCAAAGGAACTTTTTAAATATTTGACTTCATCGCGTTTTTTCCATTGTAGCTACAATATAAAAATCTGGTGTGAAACACTCACACAACTTTTCTTACCAACGTAGATAACAAACAATATTATCTATACGCAAATGAAAAACAACCTCTGTTGTACTTAAAAATACAAGAAATCACTAATTGACGTTAAACTAGGCTCTGTAGAAGAAACTCCTAAAATAAAAGTTTTAGATTTTTAAATTTTTTTATAATTTTGTACACTCTTGTCGGTAAAATGCATACTAAGTCCGGAGTCTTTAAACTCCTATTGTTTTTTTAGTAATTTTCATATAGAAACAAAACAGGAAATTACTAAATGTTGCTAAACAAAGCGTAGTACAAAATAAAGAAAATTCAAATAGAAGTTGTAGATTTTTAAATGTTTTACAATTGTTGTGTTGTTTATGTCAACAGCCGAAAGGGTAGTTTGAACCTCTAGAGGTTTTACTAAGTAAAACGAGTAGTGAGGTGGTTTACTATTGCCTTTTTCACTGAGTTGAAAGAGTATGCTTATCAGCATGCCAGGGCCTCCGAAAAGCACCTACTTTTAAATACAATACGAATACAACTAATTATTGAGATAATTTGATTTCACCATTGTACTCTATCTAAATTAACATGTTAACAGTACAGATTGCATTCAGTTTTGTTTGCTAATTTTCTTTAAATTCAATATTAAGTATTGAGTTGTTGTTGTTGTTTAGGTCAACAGCCGAAAGGCTGGTTTGAACCTCTAGAGGTTTTACTAAGTAAAAACGAGGAGTAAGGTGGTTTACCATTGCCTTCCTCACTGAGTTGAAAGAGTATGCTTATCAGCATGCCAGGCCCTCCGAAAAGCACTCACTTTCCACCCTGCAAATGACAACTTCACTCCATTCACCACAGGGTCTGGCTGCATAGTGAAATTCATTACTCTCAGAAGAGATAACTCTGACTAGTGTCTTTTACACCTCTACCTCTTCTGTTCTTAAATAGTTCAGTCATAAGACTGAACTATGTGATAAGAAAAAGAACTATTTTTTTAGCCCTGGACCAAACAGATGGAGTACAATTTAATTAACACTCCACCTGCCCATGTTGGGCATAAAAGTATTGAGTTATGTAAATAAATTATGAATTATCGTGGTAACATAAATTTTACATCCTCTCTATGAACATAAAGGACAATCCTTAACTTACCAAAGTAGCTAGTTACAGTCGGGTAAAACAACTAGTTCTTAATAATAATAATTTGCAACATAATTATTATATAGAGAAATATCTGAATTTCCCACTGAACTGGAACAAGAACTATATAATTTAGTGGTAAATTTAGTTAGGTTGTGATCCCGTCATAAACATGTTTATGGTTCTGTAATGAACAATGTTCTTTGAACTGTATTCAAATTGTGAATATAGCACAATCATTGTGTAGGACGCCTTAATTAACCTTATATTGACAGTTTTCTAGGAATTACTTGTTAGGTAAATTATATGACAAACCGCACTTTCTCGTTAATCTTTAAAAGGAATTAATGTTTCACTCATTTTATGATTGATTTTAACGCTGTATCCTCAACAGTTCTAAAAATAATCTTTTGCGGTCAGCAATGTAGAACGATCTAACATGGAATAGAATAGTTTTAAAACTACATTTTTACAGATTATCGAAATTTACCCTAGATTAATCTTTGGACATAAATTATTAATACCTCTATAAATAAGTTGTTTGCCCATAACAGACAGGTGGAGTGTCAAGTTATTTACATTCAATCTGTTTGTTTCAGGGCTAAAATAAATAGTTCTGTTTCTTATCACATGGTCAGCCAATTAAATGACTGAATCATTTAAGAACAGAAGAGGTAGAGGTGTAAAAGTCACTAATCAGAGTTATCTCCTCTGAAAGTAATGAATTTCATTACACAGCCAGACCCTGTGGTGAATGAAGTGAAGATATCATTTGCAGAGTGGAGAATCTGTGCTTTTCAGAGGGTCCAGCATGCTGATAAGCATACTTTTCCACTCAGTGAGGAAGGCAACGGTAAACCACCTCACTTCTCGTTTTACTTACTAAAACCTCTACAGGTTTAAACCAGCCTTTCGGCTGATGACCTAAACAACAACAAATAAGTTGTAGCGAGTCTGATTATATTTAATTTTTGTTCAATAATTTTTTGTTGTTTTTTAAGTATTATTACTAATGTTAGGTTGTATGGCTGCCCATAACAGACAGATGAAGTGTCAAATTATTTACACTCAATCTGTTCGTTGCAGGGCTAAAATAAATAATTCTGTTTCTTATCACATGATTAGCCAATTAAATGACTGAATCATTTAAGAACAGAAAAAGTAGAGGTGTAAAAGATACTAATCAGAGTTGTCTCCTATGAAAGTAATGAATTTCATTATACAGCCAGACCCTGTGGTGAATGAAGTGAAGGTGTCATTTACAGTGTGGAAAATATGCCCGGCTTGCTGATAAGCGTACTTTTCCATTCAGTGAGGAAGGCATGGTAAACCATCTCACTCCTCGTTTTACTTACTAAAACCTCTACAGTTCAAACCAGCCTTTCGGCTGATGATCTAAACAACAACAGGTTATATGGATTATTATTTGCATTGGCACGAGAAAGTCGTGTGAGTGTTCCACACCAGATATTTTTCACTTTATATTCAACTTTCAGTTGTTCACTGTAAAAAATTGCTCGTCCCTAACTTTTCAGCTCTAACTTTTTTTTATTTTCTGAATAATTCATCTAATTACTATCTGTTTTTTTAATGAACAACAAATATAAATATATCAGGTTGTCATAAAAATTTAGCTCCCAGCGGAAGTATCTCTGCAAAAGAAAATCATTTCATATTTTTACGGAATGAAGATATTTGCAGCAGACGAGGAAAGATGGCGGTTACACTCCGAAAAATTCACCACTTGTATAAGAAGAAAGTACTGTCAAGACAATCCAAAATAAAACTTTATAATACTGGGGTAAAACCTGTGCGTGAGTGAGTTCCTTGTAATGACCGGAGAGACTGGTCTAAGAGAACAAGAGAAATTTAAGAGAAAGATCCTCCGCAAAAAAATGGGTTGGATGATAGTACGGATGGGACGAATCATATAGCTAACGAGATCGAGAAGAATTGTACAAGGAAAATGAATGATTGATGGAAACGTTTAGAAAAATAAGACTAAATTTTACAGAAACCTGTGTAGAATGGATGATAAACAGTTGACAATACAAAACTTTTAAGGCACTTAACAATTAAACCTAAGGTATTAGATAAATGGTTCAAAGAAGTCAGAAAGGTTATTAAGAAAATCTAAATAAATCAAGAAAACTTAACAAACCGAATCCAGATTCAGACAACTAATTTCGTACTCCAGGGGCTTCCATAAGCAAAAACAGAACATCCAGTGGACAGAAAAAAGGAGTAAAGCCTACAGTAAACGATTGCTGATAATGTGAGCTGTAAAAATAGCTTCCAGAAATTCGTTTTTTCCGTTCTAAAATATTACAACCTGAACTAACACGCACACACACACCAATCGCTAAAAACATGTTTTTTTGGGTTAAGGGAGTCTGAAAACGTATAGATCCAGTAAAAACTCGATTTCAAAAAATCGACATGTAAACAATACTTTCCTTCCTTTATATTCATATACGCAAGAGAAAGTAAAGTATATGTGGTAGTACAATGGTTTATACATTTTATACCATCTTATCTGATTAACCTTTAGTTATAATTATATATTAATTTATAATTTTAGCTGATTGCAAATCAAAATTAAAGTGTTAAAAAAATAAATAGATAATGTCATAAATATGTAAATAAACAAAAGAAATGAGATTGAAAAGAGAGAATTACAAAACAGGTTTTTTTATTTATCTGAAATAATCGATATTACTATCCGAAATTCAAGGAGCTTCGCAGTGCGTAAAGTAAATAAGTTGCTACATTTTACATAAACATTTGTGCTCTTATGAAATATAAAACAGAACTTAAAATTGGTTTTTATTTTGTAATTCAGTTTTCGTCTCTTTAGACTTTCTTGTTATTTTTTGATATCTTTTCTTTGCTTTGTGCAAAATAATATAACTTATATAAATATGTATCTTCAAAAACATTACTATGTAACTCATTTAAAATTTATTATAGCTAAAGCAGTTTTGCAAGTTTTGATGTCGGAGAAATAGGCAAAAATTCAAAATTCATATATTGCCAAAATATATTTAAATAAATATATACATAAAATTAATAAAAGATTGTTGCTGTACTCCGACTACCTTACTACAGCCTGATTAAGAAGAAAGCACCCTATAGACAGAACTCTCAAGATTATATTACGGTAATAAAACTTGTTTTAAATAAACTTGTTTTGTTGAAAAAAACTGTTGAAGAATAGCTTCTTCACGTCTTTAATTTCCTTCTTTAATTTTAGAGGCGTGGAAAGAGAAATATCACAATAGTTAGCAATTCGCTCATGATATTTGTTAAGAGGCAGAGAAAGGTATTTTTGTTTAGCTTCAACTTTACAATATTTTATTACACTGCTTATTAGATTTCGTTCAGCACTGTAAATAGTCTGCCCACGTTTTCGAGAAACAAACTTTTCCATTTACGGTAACAAACAGTTATATTCGTACAGTTAACCTACTAAAGATTCCGCAATATATTGTATAGGCTCTGGGTATTGTACAAGTTGTTAGGTTTGTTGTACTGAAATTAAAGCAGTCACGCATGCGCACTGATGCTTTTCCTCTTTTACCCCTTGTTACAAACAAGGGAAAACTCGTGACTCAAGTAACTATATTAAAGATTTTTTCCCCATCTCAAAACTTTCTATTTCGGTACCTTCTGTAGATATTTAAAAAATTTTTTTTTTTTTTGGTTTAACGTCCGGCTGTTTTGCAATTACTGCTAATGCAGACGGTGGAGGATGGTATAATCTTTGTAACGTATGAAAATATGCCGTACTTGAATGGGATTCGAACCCAAGACCGCATGGTGAGAGGCGAGCACGTTACTGTAGATAGAATGTTTATTTGGATAAATATTATATTCAATGATTATTGTAAAATTTCTTAATACTTCCATTAGAAGTTTTAAAATTTTCGATTTAGATATTCCAAATGGTTTTTATAATTTACAGTATTACATATCTAATCTATATTGTTATAATGTGTGGCGAAAAGAGATCAGCTGGTGAGAAAAAAAAGAAAAAAGAGACTGTTGTGTGAAAGATGTTCATGTTTGGGTTAAATATGTTCATGTCTGTGTTAAATATGTTGTGTTTATATGTGAATTAATTAAATGATAAAGATGCATTGTACAAAAAGTTTACAATTTTACTCTTTCTACAACGAGTTGTAACAATGGTGTCAGAAGTGGGATAAATTTTTAATAACTCGCTGTGAATAATTTTGGTAAACAAACCTTTGTTTTGATTTTTATGGAGACGCGAACAAAACTGAGAGAGATGGAAGAATTAAAAGCTCTTATTACCAGTTTAAACGAAAATTTAAATTTAAAAACGGACAAATTAAATTCTAAATTTGAAGAACAAAATATTAAATTTAAAAATTTTACGGACAGCTTAAATCAAAATTTTGATCGTTTAAAAGGAAAAATGGAACAGTTTGAAGGACGAGTGGACAAAATAAGTGAAAAAATTGTAACAGTCGAAGAGGAATCTGGTAAGTTCAGGGAAAATATTAGAAAGGAAATAGATGAAGAATTTAGGAAGTTTAAGGAAGAGATTGGAAGGGATTTACGAAAAAAAATTCCGGAATTTAATGAAATAAATGCAACTGCTACGGATGTTGTTATGCCCGTAGATGTTACCGAGCGCAGTTTCGGAAATTCATCATCGTTCGAAAAATCGGTGCATAGAGTAAAAGTACCGATATTTGATGGGAGTGTGTCGTGGTGCGTTTATCAGTTGCAGTTTGAAGCAGCTGCAAAATTTAATAACTGGTCCGAGTCGGAGAAGGCGGCCAACCTTACGGTATCGTTACGGGGATCTGCAGCGGACTTGCTGCGAACTTTTCCCGCGGGAAATGCCAGCTACCAGTGTATTGTAACAGCTCTGGAGCAGCGGTATGGTGACAGCCATTTACAAAGCGTGTACCGCTGCCAACTGAAACATCGAATCCAGAAACCAGGCGAGTCTGTTCAAGAATTTGCTGCGGAAGTGGAAAGGTTAGGCCAGCTGGCTTATCACTCGGCACCGGTAGACATCCAACAACAACTTGCTACGCAGGCATTTGTGGACGGTCTACGGGATCAAGAGATGAAGAAACTGCTCCTGCTAGGTGATCATCGAACTGTGGCTGCAGCTATAGTGCAGGCTTTGACGCTGGAGGCGGCCACGATAGCGTCACGTTCGATACCAGTTCGCGAGCTTACTGTTCGACAGAAAGCGACCCGTGGAAGATCGGAAACTTGGAGCCCGGAAATTGAATGCTGGAATTGTGGAGAGGCCGGCCATGTAAGATCAACTTGTCCGAAAAGGAGCCCGAAAGCAGACTATAAGTGTTGGACCTGCGGCAAGTCTGGCCATTTAAGACGGGACTGCCGAGAGAAAAAGCCGGCTGAAGGAGGTCGTCAGGTTTCAGTAAGTACGCAGTCGGGAAAACTAAGTCGAGCTGGCACGGCGGGGCGTATGTCGGCTGAAGTGAAACCAAATGCCCCAGACTCTGTTGTAAGCGTTACCCTACTGAAAAGTGATGGTGATAGTCTTATGATGCCCGCCCGCGTGAACGAACGGTCATGTGTTTTAACTATCGACACCGGTGCGACATCATCCGTCATCAGGCCAGATATGGTGGCAGCAGATATTGTTAGACAAACAACGAGAAGTTTTGTCCTTCAGACAGCATGTGGGGAGACAGTCCCAGTACAAGGTGAAGCGGAGGTCGACATCGCTTTCGGCCGTCGTAGAATTAGGGCTGTGGTGTTTGTCGCACCGATCTCGGATGAATTTATTGTTGGGCTGGACATCATGAGAGTTTATAATTTTGTTATCAATGTTAAAAGACAGTTAATTAATATCGGAAACGAGAGTGTATGTATGCAACCTAATCGGCATGCTCGTGAGTTTACGAATAAACTGGTTCGGCTGTTGGTTAGAAGGGAAGAAGTAGTACCACCTATGACTGAGCGTATAATTGAAACGTTTCCGGAAGAGCAAGTCACGTCATCACTTCTTATCACGGAGCCAGATAATTTGGAAAAATGTGACGGATTGCTGGTTGGTCGAAGTCTCGTCCAGGAGACTGCCTGCATTCCGGTACGGGTCGCGAATGTGACTAGTGAAAGTAAAGTGATGAAGCCGGGGCAAGTAATAGGACGTTGCGAACCAGTTGAATGGGTAGCCGAAAACGACGAGGGACCCGTTATTCAACCAAGACTGAACGAGGAGAAAAGAAAAATCCTTGATGTACTGCTGGAGGGAGCTGGTGAACTGACGGAAAAGGAACGACAGAAGGCTCGGCAGTTGTTGGTAAAGTATATGGACATCTTTTCTACAAGTGAAACGGATATAGGGAGAACAAATTATACTTATCACAAAATCGATACTGGCGAAGCACTACCTATTCGTCAGCGGCCAAGGAGAGTTCCTTTCGCAAAGCAACAGGAAGTTCGGAACCAGCTGGAAAACATGGAAAAGCAAGGAGTGATTGAGGAATCGAGTAGCCCGTGGTCATCGCCGGTAGTCTTGGTAAAGAAAAAAGATGGTTCGTTAAGATTCTGCGTCGATTACAGAAGACTAAATGACGTAACGAAGAAAGACAGCTACCCTTTGCCGAGGATCGATGATACTCTAGATACTGTAGCAGGATCGCAGTGGTTCTCAACACTGGATATGAAGAGCGGTTACTGGCAGGTGGAGGTCCACCCGGAGGACAAAGAGAAAACAGCGTTTTCTACTGGTGAAGGTTTGTGGCAATTTACAGTGATGCCGTTTGGTCTTACCAATGCACCTGCTACGTTTGAGAGATTAATGGAAATGGTTTTACATGGTCTTTCGTATGAGGTATGCCTGGTCTATCTTGATGACATCATCGTGATGGGTAAAACATTTTGTGAACATAAGGCGAATTTGGAGAAGGTGTTTGACCGGTTAAGAAAAGCAAACCTGAAATTGACTCCTAAAAAGTGCAATATTTTTAGGACTGAAGTGAAGTTTCTGGGCCACGTAGTATCCAGGGATGGCGTCAGCACGGATCCAGAGAAGTTGAATGCCGTTAAGGACTGGCCTGTACCAACTAGTAAAACCGAACTTCGGAGTTTCCTGGGACTATGCACGTATTACAGAAGATTCGTTCGTAATTACCACAATCTGTCAAAGCCGTTGACTGAGTTGACTGAGGAAAGAAGACATTTTCATTGGAGTGACCGAGCTACACAGGCATTTTGTGCTCTAAAGGAGGCATTATGTACGTCCCCAGTGTTAGCGTATCCACGGCTGGGCGAGCGATTTACCATCGATACAGACGCCAGTGATGTTGGTATTGGAGGAGTGCTGTCTCAGATGCAAGATGGTGAAGAGAAGGTCATTGCATATTTCAGCAGGACTCTATCACGAGCAGAACGAAATTATTGTGTCACTCGCAAGGAGTTACTGGCTATTGTGAAAACTGTTGAGCATTTTCATAAATACTTGTATGGCCAAGAATTTTCTATCAGAACGGACCACTCTGCTCTGCAGTGGTTGTTCGGTTTTAGGAACCTGGAAGGACAGACGGCACGCTGGATGCAGCGGTTGCAAGAGTATGATTTTAAAATTGAACATCGGAAAGGAAAAATGCATTCCAACGCTGACGCTCTATCCAGAAGACCGTGTCCAGAAGGCTGCAAGCATTGCATGAAGCTGGAGGAACATAAAAGTATTACCGTGAACCGAACACAGATTCAGTCATCCTGTGATTGGAACGACGACATTTTGCGCCGAGACCAGATAGCGGAAGAAGATCTTCGCCACATCCTAGAAGAAAAGGAGGGAGATTCTCGACCTGCCTGGAGTGAAATCTCGATGAGGAGTACGGCATATAAGAGTTACTGGGCTCAGTGGGACTCTTTGCTAGTGGTGAATGGAGTCTTAAGCCGGCGGTGGGAGTCAGCCGATGGCAAGAGTAGTATACTGCAGAAGATACTACCGAAGAACAGAGCGACCGAAGTTTTGGAAGAGATCCATGGTGGGGCATCCGGTGGTCATCTGGGCGTCAACAAGATGTTAGAGAAAATAAGAAAGCGGTTTTACTGGGTGAACTGTAGGGCGGATGTGGAGATGTGGTGTCGACGTTGTGATGCGTGCGCTGCAAGCAAGGGTCCGAAGACTCGTTCCAGGGGTCGACTACAGCTGTACACTGTGGGTGCACCATTTGAAAGGGTTGCCGTGGATATTCTTGGACCATTCCCTCGTTCTGCAGCCGGAAATCGTTATCTTCTTGTGGTAATGGACTACTTTACAAAATGGCCGGAGGTGTATCCAGTTCCAGACCAAGAAGCTGCTACAGTGACGGAGCACCTGGTAAAAGATTGGATCTGTCGTTTCGGTGTCCCTTTGGAGCTTCATAGTGACCAAGGTAGGAATTTTGAGTCAAAACTTCTTCAGGATATTTGTCAGTTGCTGGGGATGAGGAAGACCAGGACAACGCCGTTACATCCACAATCAGACGGTATGGTGGAGCGTTACAATCGTACTCTTGTAGAGTATCTGAAGAAAGTTGTATCAGAGAGCCAGGAGGACTGGGATACTAAAGTGCCTATATTCTTGTTGGCTTATCGTTCAGCAACCCATCAGGCGACTGGTTGGAGTCCAGCAGAAATGGTGTTCGGAAGAGATCTTAGACTGCCCTGTGATTTAGTGTTTGGTGCCCCTCCAGATCGACCAAATGCTCCAGTGGAATACGTCAGGGATATGGAAGAACGACTACGAACTATCCACCAACTTGCGCGAACTAGTTTGAATTTGTGCTACACAAAAATGAAGAGCCGTTACGATCTAGCAGCAACATCATCGGGATATTGCGTTGGAGACAAGGTGTGGTTATACAATCCTGCACGGAAGAAGGGAATTAGTCCGAAGTTAAGGGCTCCGTGGGAAGGCCCCTACGTCGTAGTGAAGCGGATTAATGATGTTGTGTATCGAGTGCAATGCGTTGGCAAACGCTCCAAGCCGAAGGTGGTTCATTTAGATCGCCTTACACCGTACAAAGGAGAGCTGGAAGGTGTTGGGGACCAACACCCTTGAGAGGGAGGTGGTGTTATAATGTGTGGCGAAAAGAGATCAGCTGGTGAGAAAAAAAAGAAAAAAGAGACTGTTGTGTGAAAGATGTTCATGTTTGGGTTAAATATGTTCATGTCTGTGTTAAATATGTTGTGTTTATATGTGAATTAATTAAATGATAAAGATGCATTGTACAAAAAGTTTACAATTTTACTCTTTCTACAACGAGTTGTAACAATATTTATTTATTGCCGTTAATGTTATCTACAAATAAAATTGCAACTAAAACTTCCTTATAGTAGAAACGTATATAAAACTTTTCTGATGGAACTAATAGTTTTAAAATGACACAAACAATTTTAAGTTTGTAAATAAACAAAGTAATGTACATTAAAGTTTAAATTAAATGGTGCTTTCAAATACTTTTAAGAAAAGTTTTGTTTATTTAACGGGATCCATCTCATAGATAATGGCTAAAAACTATTTAGCAAACTATTTTACTCCATACGAATACTAATGCTTGCACTTAAATTTATTTTTAGTTTTTGTTATTCTTTATTTAGAAACATTGTTTTTCTTAACGGATTGTAACATAAAAATAAAATTAATCGTTGTAGTTTATTCATTTGGAATATTTTTACTGAACTAAATTACTGTTTAGATTGTATCAGACTTAACGGAGACGTAAACTTTACTAAATAGTTTCATTACATTTAAATGTAGGTAGAATATATTTTTTGTAAAGTAGATGTATTATGTATTTAAATTACAATCTTAAGTTATTTCCGGGTAGGGCTTAATTATTCGTGTGAAAACTCTATTGTCTCGAAACCTAAAAATTCGAACTAAAAGTACAGCTTATGGTCAGTCAATGTCATGCGTTTTCCCTACGTTCTTTCTCCATTCATCTTTACAAATGTTGCATTTTTTTTTTAATTGAATTTATTTATTTTACATTTATATTTAAGGGGGGGAGGGTCTACCTTTATTTTACACCAAAATATTTGTTTTGTTCCAAATTAATCTCCATTTTTTTCTTAAAAAGGTGGTAAAATTTGTTTTTTCATCGGTAGTTGCTAAGTAACAAAATAAAAATAAATATATTAATAATATACAGTACAGTGTCATAGCGGTAAGAAAAAACTAAGTAATTTTTTTGTCGTTTTCCGCAAATTATGGTTATTTGCGTTTAGTTAAAATGCTGAAACAAACTTATTAACGACTACAGTGGGTTATATGACTGAAACAGTCGGTTTTTTGACTTGTGAACATTTTCAGACCCTAGCCAGGAATTGAACCCGGGACCTCCGTGCTGTAGGCTAGCGTGCTACCACCACACTACCAATTTGGGGGAGGGGAGGCACTGCTGGCTGTGCGTCGTTAGCGCTCTCCGCCGTAGGTACTGAGCCATTTGCAGCGCTGATAATGGTGGGGTCGTAGGCGACAGTGAAACATCAGTAAAACAATATAAAATGAAAAACATAATCTAATTTTAATCATGAGTGACGAAAATGATGTTTTTAATCATGAATGACACTAAATGAAAATGAACCCCGCTATAGGACGTAAAAATACGAAAATCACTAATTGACGCTAAATTAAACTGTACATAAACATGCTTGTCATAAAAATTTGTATGTTTTTTAATTTCCTATAACTTTTATTACAATAAACTTTTGCTGTAAAATGGATGTTAATGCCACACTCTTGAAATGTTCAATTTTTACCGATTTTGATGAGAAAGTACACAAAATCAGTAATTGACGAATTTATTGAGGGATTTTGTATTTTAATTTACAAATAAGTTTTTGTTATCAAATTTTAAACAAAAATTAATTCTATTCTTAAAGAAATATTAAGTAATTAATTGTTAATTAGTAAACATAGACAAAATGAGACTGTTCTGAGGGAACTATTCCCATCTTGCGGTATTGAAGTGTAAAATCAATTCCTGGTATTCCCAATACGGGATTAATTTCGAACGTTCATGCACAATTGAATCACTTCTCTCAATTAAATATTAATATAATACTGTGTTAAAATTTTCATCTGAATTGCAAATTTAGCAAACTTAATCTAAATTTTGAAAATTTAATGAAAGTGATAATTGTTGTATTTCCTCGTACTGTTGTAATAAAAACTTGTATCATATTTTTATTTATTTATGTTTTAATCTGTGATCTGCATAATATATAATTGGGAAAACCCTTGTAAAATAACTTTCACTTTCGCACGCGCGCGCCTTGTACTCATAAATTGCTTGTATGGTAGTATCAGTGGGTACATTAACTGATAAATTGTATAGTTAATTTTTCTGTCATTCGTAATCTTTTAAGATGATCTAGCGTGGAAAGGTGGTAAATCAGGTACTAGGTAATTAAATTGGTTTTAATGTTTCGATAACGTTATGACAATTCTTAGGATTGATTTAGGTTTCTTAAAGCTGATATATAGCCTAGTTCCTTCCCTGTAGGCCGAAGTACAGTACACTAAGGTTCCAAGACTGTCCTTCTGACTTGTATCAAATAATTAGTAATAATAATGAATAGGTCACCCCGCTTTGCAGGTAGAGTAGGTTACTCTTCGAGGTGGAACGATATGCTTGTAATGGGAGATGCGGAGGCTATCAAAAACATATCATTTTTAAGACCTCATTGGATTACTATAGTCAATAACTTCTTGGTTTTCTTTTGGAGTTTATTTTCCCAATAGGCTTTCGTCCTAACAAAAATTGTTATAAAATTTCGTTATAGCATCTTATTAATAGTGCTAAATAAAAATTGTCAAGTTGATTTGTTCAAAACCCAACTTTTGAAGGAGAGAAGAGCTCCAATTTAATTTTTACCAGGAATACCACTCATGCAGCTAAAGCCGTTTAAAAAATTTAGTAAATTATACATGTTAAATCAAAATCGTTACGCTATTTATAAAATATTAAATTTTTGCATTTTAGGAACGTAGCCATAACTTTAGAACTGCGTAGCTGATCCTAAAACCCATTTGAGAATATCTTGAGAAAACTTTTTTCAAATTGTAACCTCATTAGTTAACCCTTTATAGGTCTTTGGTAAGTATACTTACCACTGGTAATAAGGACGAGTTTATTTTAGAATAAGGTATGCAGTTCAACCTTGTTGGCATTTTATGGTGTTATAGATATTCTCTGGTATGTAGGCTATCCACATATTGAAATTAGCGCGCAGCGACCATTTGCTTTTTGAGTTGCACGAACGTGGTAAGGATTCACACCAGCGTACGCTACCGTGTTGTTTTGTTGTTATTTTTGTACAGTGCTTAAAAAATGCAAGTTTTTAACGGGAAAGCAAGCCATTCGTGCTAATGTGAAGTTAAGTTATTTTACATATTTTTTTGATATATAGTACTACAAGTTGTTTTAATAAGCATTCTTACCACTAAATAATATGTGCTTTCCATTTCAAAAAACGTTCCTTGGTAAGTATATTTGCCAGGTCTTAAAATAAAAAAGAAATATCTTACCGTTCTCGTACTAGAAATACATTATTCAAGTCCCTGTAAAGCAAAATTTAATTTTACAACATTTTACATCATATATATTTTTTCCCGTAGTACTGCCCTATAAAGAGTTGAGTACTTTTTAATCTAAGGATACCAAAAAATTTTCACAAATACAATACTTTCTTACTTGAATGCAAGATGTTAAAGAGAACGACAAAATGATATCACATCAAAATAATGTTTGATATCTTATAAACGTGCATGTTTTCTTTCTTGTTTGAATGCTGATATAAAAAGGGAATCAGACGAGAGCAATAACACTAAACAGGGCCGAAGTTATTGGCAGTTAATAGGTATAAGATTACAATGGGGGTAATAAACAACAACCATGAAGGGTTGAATATTATTGCTATCGCTCGAGGACCAATAAACGTGATGATGTTATTAGGTTATGTTACAGCATTATTATAGTCGGTGCTATAAATCCAAACCACTTTTTAATAACAACAAATTTTGTTGTAGAAAAACATAGTAAATACTAATTTCGCTAACACAGTTTAAAACCACGCAGTTTATTAAATTTTGTCTTTTGTTATTTCAATCAATTCACAGGTTTTATTTTCGGTCAGTAGGATAATAGTCGTCATCGTCCATTATGATTAGGTTGTAATTGAGCATGTTTCGGCGTCCATCTCTTCCTCGGTGTCCCATTCCTCTTGCACCTATCTGTTCATAAAGCCATGCACTGTTAGGTAGTCGGTCCTGTGACATTGAAAATAATGATCTGTCTATTGTACTTTATAATTCGTAATGGCACAATCACGGAATACGGAAAATCACTCTTTCACGCTAAACTAGGCTCTGTAAGAAAAAAATGCTTTAAACAAAAGTTGTAGATCTTTTAATTTCCTATAAATTTTTTATATACACTTTTATCGTAAAATGCATACTAAGGCCGAAATCTTAAAAAAAATCGATTTTTCACGTTTTCGTGAAAAAACAGAAAATCGCTAATTACCGCTAAACTAAGCGTTACACAAAAAATGTTTGAAATAACAGTTATAGGATTTTAAATTCTCTACATTTTTTATGATACAACTTTTTGCGCTAAAATACATATATATAAACCCACCGGCTTGGTCTAGAGGTAAAGTCGTCGCGAAAACCAATTGATTTTCGGAGACGAAGGTTCCGGGTTCAAATCCTAGTAAAGGTAGTTACATTTATTCGGATTTGAATACTAGACAGTGGTTACCGGTGTACTTTGATGGTTGGGGTTCAATTAACCATACTCTCTCAGGAATAGTCGGTCAGGGTCTGTACAAGACTACACGTCATTTACACGTCATACGTACATACACATCATTCTCATCTTATTGGGTCATGGGGTTGCTTATTGTTCTGAATTGAACAGATTGCAACGTTCGCAAATTAGGAATAAAAAAAATGCATATTAAATCCGTAATCTTAAAAAAACAACTTTTTTACGAGAAAACACCGTCACCAAGAATTTCAACAAACATGGCGTCTACCCTATCTTGTAGAGCATAAATATTTAGTTAACCAGGCGATTTAAAAAAAAATCGTAGGACCATTTTTGAGAAAATCGTAAAAAAATGAAAAATGACACGAATAAACTACTACTGTCGGTTGACCAATTTTGATGAAAATGTTCATGTCGGGTCCGATAGTGTTATGTAACTTAAGTTTTAAGTTTCAAGTTCGTAAGATGTTCCGTTCTTGAGATATTCTGTTCACACACACATACACGCTGAAAACATGTTTTTTGGGTTCATGGGGTCTGAAAACGTGTAGATCCAGTGAAAACTCGATTTCGAAAAATCGATACAGAGTGTTTCGGGAGGAATCTTCCATACTGCACAAGCTTATTTCTCTCATCAAAATAATGACAAAAGTTCACATAAACATGGGTCCGGAAATGCTTCGTTGGCGAGTTATACAGGGTCAAAGATTTCACCTGAAATTCAGCTCCCTCGGTGAAATTAACTCACACTAAAAATTTCAGGGTATTAATTGAGTTTGTTAATTAAATAAATTTTATGTAAAATGAGCTGAAAATCGTATAAAACCTGTCCCAGAACTCTAACTCCAATAATTTAAGAGAAAATCGGGATAAAGCAAAAAAGGTTAGGGTCGAAAACACACTTTTTTGCGTTTGGACAACAATAATTTCGTTAAATTGCTATAAACAAAGAAAAATGTTCAATACAATTTGTAGAGAATTTTATTCTCAAAACAATAATGTAAATGAAGTCAATAAAAACGGAGTAGCTGCCTTTTAAATTCAATTTTATTAAGTTAATAATTAACCGTGTTATTTTTAACTTTTTTCTGATTTTCTTAAAAACGGCTCCTATGATTTTTTTTAAAAATCGCCTCATTTATCTAATTTAACACATTACATTAAACATTAATAAGGTCTATTTTCGCATGTTTTCTTGGATCAGCTGCATGAAAACTTTTATTTTTAATACACGCTTATTTATAATCCATGCCATCTTGATCAGATGACCGTCTACATTAGCAAAAATTGCAAAACAGTCAAACGTAAAACAAAAATCAAAAAGAAAACAATTAATCAGATGACATGAAATCGACTTCGTATATTGTTGTGCAATATTTTTACACCAGACCAGAGATAGGGTTACGCGACAATTCCACAAACACTTATTGCAAAAGAAACAGTTATATTTTATTTGCACAACAGAACATTGGTAAAAAATAACATTTTACTTAAAATAAATATGCACAGAACACTAAATATAAATATTTTAAAATAATTAACGAACTAAAAAAACCCACGCGTAAACAAACATATTAGCTGGTCAGCTATAAATAATTAATTTGTAGGAATTTAAAAAACCTGCGACATTTATTTAAGCACCTTGTTTGCATTTAAGAACATAATTTTCTATAACTTTAGTGTCCATAACTAAAGTCATAGAAAATTAAAGAACTTACAAATTTTATTTCAATCATTTTTACACCAGACCAAAGATAGGTTAAGCGACAATTCCACAAAAAAATTTTATAACTTAGGTATTTCAAAAGAAACACATTAACATTTTACATTTTAACAAGAAACAGAAATAGATTTTTATAATTTGTAGTTTTGCGTGTTCCTTAATAAAATTGAATTTAAAAGAAAACTATTACGTTTTTATTGACTTCATTTACATTATTTTTTTGAGAATAAAATTCTTTATTTTGAATTGAACATTTTTCTTTGTTTATAGACAATTTAACGGAGTTATTGTAATTTAAACGCAAAAAAGTGTGTTTTTGACCCTAACCTTTTTTGCTTTACCCCGATTTTCTCTTAAATTATTGGAGTTAGAGTTCTGGGACAGGTTTTATACGATTTTCAGCTCATTTTACATAAAATTTATTTAATTAACAAACACAATACCCTAAAAATTTCAGTGTGAGTTAATTTCACTGAGGGAGCTGAATTTCAGGTGAAATCTTTAACCCTGTATAACTCGTATGTATAACTCGTCAACGAAGCATTTCCGGACCCATGTTTATATGAACTTTTGCCATTATTTTGATGAGAGGAATAAGCTTGTGCAGTATGGTAGATTCCTCCTGAAACACCCTGTATATTCATATAGGCAAGAGAAAGTACAAACCAATGGAAACTAATTTTTGTGTAAGAGGTATTTCATTTGAAACCAAATTCAAGTTAATACTTAGTATTAATTAAAATAGACTTTCAATATCTTTGCATATCATATTTTTGTCAAAATTTAATTATTGTAAGCTTTTGATTTTGCTAAGCCGTCGTTAGAAATTAGCCAACATTGTTAACGTTAGTGGATATCGTTGAGTGGTTTTGTTTGGAACTGGCAAATTAAGATTGGAAGCTTTCCAAGTGTTGTAGTCCTTTAAACGATGTTATAGACGTGCGAATTAACACAACTACAACACGATGAAAAAAATGTCAATTAATTTATCGTACGTTAAGTATTCTAATTGTCCAAAAATATAACTACTAATTTTATTTCTACGGTAGTGTTCATAAATAAAACAACCAATCCAAATATTAAAAATTATAAATTTTTTTTTCAGTTGTTAGATTTTGATGTTCGTGTCAGATCTTTTGATATCTAATTTAAGTTTTTAACGTTGTATGATAATCCGTTCCTGAGATATTTTATTCACACACACACACACACACACACATATAAACACACACAAACCAATCGCAAAAACATACTTTTTGGGTCCAGGAAGTTTGAAAGTTTGTACTTAGGGTGAAAACTTGATTTTAAAAGTATGTGTAGGGAAGAAAACAATATTTTACTTGAATTTTATATACTCCGTATTCATAAAAAGCAAGAAAAGGTAAGAAAAATACTGAAATTGGAAAATCAGCTAATTGAATTCTTAAAAATTAACGTATTAAATAAATATCATAAATTCTAAAAAATAAATAATATCCTTTAAATTAAAAGATATTCTATTGTTAACATTTTTTGTAGGTAGGTATTTGAATAGAATTAATTTTATAATAATTGCATAAACTTTTTACCTTTTTGTTATGACCATACAAAATAAACCGGAACGAAATCAAATAATATTTTCGTAACATAAATGATTGAATCTTTGCTGAGTGCTTAAAAATAAAAGTCTGTCGGCTTTAACTAAAATTTTAAATCTCCCGTTATTAAAAAATTACCAGAGTGGAAAGTAAAGAAATTCGTAAATGCATTGAGAGTTTTATTTGATATACAACCGGATTAACTGAGCTTTTATGAGTACGATATTATATTCTTTATTTTCTACTCGATCATTAAACTGGTACGTATCGTTAAAAAAGAGTTTTTAACAGAACGAGATGATTAAGGCGTAATAAATATTTTAATTGCTTTGCAAGCATTGTCCGTTATCTTCAAGTACCACTCTACTTAACCCCTTCTTTCAGATTTTTACCCTTTTTTATATCATGGTTGTTCTTGAATAAAAGTTTAAAGATACTTTATCTTTACAGTTAATATTAGATTTTATATATTATATATTTGGATGACTTAATCAGACAATGAAAACTTTTTTTTTGGCTTCAACTTTATTTTTATTTACAACTGTACAATGTTTTAAAGCACAACTAGTAAATGAGATGGAATGAATGAGGAATGGCGGGAATGTAACGTGAATGTGAATCGATCCAGTGACCGATTTTGGCGTGAAAATTTACAATAAATGTGGTGCCAATATTTTGAATGATTAATTTATAAACTATGATGGATGATTTTTTTTATGAAATGAAACAGGCATGACAAGTTAAATTGAAATGTTTTTTTAGTTATATTTATGGTGGTTACAGAAGATCCCTATTCCACCTTCGTTTCAGTCGTCTGTTAACAGGGAGATCGTTAGTTGAAAGAGATTGGATATTTGGATTTATGTGGTCAATTGTCTTTGTATGTAATGTGGTGTATGTTGCGTTTACAATGTCTCGAACCGTTGGTATTTTCAGGTCTTTGTGAAGGGTATGATTGGTTATGTAAAAAGGTGCGTTCTTTATTGCTCTAAGTGCCTTTGACTGGTGTCTTTGAAGAATATTCAAAGTTGTACTGTCACAGGCTACAAAAATTGGTCCACCAATAGCCAAATTGGCCGTACTAGTGGTTTATAGAGGATGACTTTTAAGTGTAGAGGTAGCGAGGACTTGCGACCTAAGACGCCATACAACATACGAAATCGTGAGTCTGAGATTGCTCTGACGTGTGCAACGTGTGGTTCCACGTGAGACGTCTGCCAAGTATTAAACCAAGGTACCTAACTTTGTCTGCAACTGTAAGCCTAGTATCATCGATGCGAAAATTTGAGCAATCAACAGCCCGAAGTATGAAAGTTACCTGTTGTGATTTAGAAATGTTCAGTTTAATCTTCCACATCTGGAGCCATTCTTTGATAGCATCTAAATGTGTTTGTTTTAATGAAAACTTAAATTTATATAAAAATAATTGAAGTGAAAACTTCTTTAGGTGCATCTTGTGCTCTTTATGAACAGTGAAAGAAACTGAATCGTCACGTCGGGGTCGGTGACGATAAACCAAGTATACTCGGCTCCAGTCAACATCAGCCAGCGAGTTCACTGTCTGCTCTGAACAGTGAACAAAGCTGAACCGTCACGCTTGGATCGGTGACGCTGAATCGGATATACTCGGCTCCAGCGGTATCAGCCAGTGAGTTCAATATTTGAGCCGTCAGTCTCCAGTCGTTATCAGTTATGTTTAGTGTCGTAACAAGGCGTCCATCGTTTTAAGAAATACGTTTTATTATTTTTACTTTCTCTTGCCTGTATGGAAGGAAAGTATTGTTTTCATGTCGATTTTTCGAAATCGAATTTTCACCGGATCTACACGTTTTCAGACCCCCTGAACCCAAAAAACATGTTTGTAGCGATTGGTCTGTGTGTGTGGGCCATCTGAAAATCATCTACTGTCCACTCGGTAAATGACACCTTCACTTCATTCTCCACAGGGTCTGGCTGCTAATGAAATTCATTACTCAGAGACGACAACTCCTCTGATAGTGTCTTTTACGCCTCTTCCGTTCTTAATAGCTTTAGTCATATAATAAACTGATCATGTGATAAGAAGCACAATTATTTTTGTAGCCCTGGAACTAGCAGATCGAGTGAAAATAATTTTACTCTCCATCTGTTTTTTATGGGAAAACACATTGGAGTATAGCTTCAAAACTGTTACTCGTGTTTTTTAAAAGTGTTCTTTCTATTTTTAACCTTATGTTCTTTACCTTAATTTATTGCTAATAAAATTTAAAATGTTATAAAGATTTACAAAAATATAATAAAATCAAGTTAAAAAATAAAACTGATTAAATACTTCGCCCACTGGTTCTTTTCTCAAAAAAAGAGACATAACGAAATAAAATCAAATAAGGAAAATCCCTTCATTAATATTGAATGAAAGTGAGATTTGATAAACACATTAAGAAGTTTTTAGATTAACTTCAAAAATGTTTAGGTTTTTTATTTATAAACGAATCTACTAAATGAAGAAGAACCGAGTTTAAAATGAAAAAAAATCAGAAGCACGGTTACAACAAACGGTACAAATAAATTTTTCAGTAATTGATTGGTTCCAATAATAATTGAACGAAGTAAAATAAACGCTATTTGATTTTTGTATTCAGTTTAAAGAGAATAAATTCAATTTGTAATGTTTATTATTTGAAGTAAAAATCATTACAGATTCTCTTTACTAAATCAGCATAACGTTAAATTTAAACCTTAAGTAAAGTTAAAACGGTGAGCTCGCACAAAAATAATATTAAAATCTGTTGGTGTTTCGTTTTACAAAAAGAACAAAATAAGAGTGATTTAAATTAAAAATTAACTTTTTAAAATGTTGGTATAACATAATTAAATTTGTACATACGTTTTTGCATATATCATTATCGCGTCTGTCACATGCGGGTGGAATATTGAACAGATTCAAACAGATTTTCAGATCAAAATAAACTTTAGGGATAAAAATGTACGCTTCTCTCTTACTCAGTCAAATAAATTATTGAATAATAATTAAATTAAATTAATTATATTAGAAAAGTTCAAACTTTGGTCTCATATTTTAAATAAAGAACTCTAAACCAGTCTGATTAATAAAAAAATACAAAACAACGCCATTTATCTAAATTAAATGGAACCGAAAACTGTTTGGATCTCGAAATGTTCGGATTATTCAAAAACCTCATGAAATACGAGTTTTGATAAAAAAAATAACGGAAATTTTACTTTTTCTTAAAAAATTATTTATTCATCTATGACAATTGTGTCCGCTTCAAAGTAACCATCTTCAGATATAATACACTGGTGCCAGTCTTTTTTCCAGTCTTGAAGCAATTCTGGAACTCACTTTTTGGTATAGCTGTCAGCTCCTTCAGTGATTTTGTTTTTATGCCATTAATGGTGGCAAATCGTCGTCCTTTCATGGTTCTCTTGACACCTTGAAACCGACGTCATACCTATGTATCCATGTTTGGTCAACTGTTATGACTGTTTGCAGAAATTCTGGGTCAGTGTTGACTTAGTTTACCAATTCTTGGACGCATCCATTCGACGTTCTTTTTGTTCAAAATTCAGTAATTTTGGAACGAAATTTGCTGCCACACGTTTCATGCCCAAAGCATGCGAAAAATTGCTTGATATGATCTAAGTGATATACCGACCTCATCAGCAACCTTTCTGATAGTGATTTGGCTATCTTTCAAAATCAGTTTCCTCACTTCTACGACCCTGTTGTCTGTTATTGATGTGCTAGAGTGTCCAGGGCGGTCGTCATCTTCGAAGTTTTTTCGGCCATTTTTGAACAGTTTTTACCACTCGTAAACTCTTGTTTTACTCACAGTAGATTCACCAAAAGCCACTGTCAACATTTTGAATGTAGTATTACATTTGATATCATTTTTTTCACACAAAATTTAATGCGAACTCTTTGATCCACTTTTTTCGGGAATAACAAATCACCGAGCGATTGGAAACACGTATACTCTTATCAACCACTAAAATGTACGTTCAAAATGGCTGCAAATTCGAACATATGTTATGAACAGGTATTTCAACAAGGTAAAAAGAGATTTTGGAAATCGAATTTACAAAGCCCACGAAATTTAAAAACTCCCGTTGTTTTTGATCAAACCTCGTATGTTACACAGAGTAGCTTATCACATCGAGAAGTAGCAAAAGCCCTAAAACTAGCACTGCAGTGTTTAGAGTATAACATCACTACGCACACAGAACTGGGTTTTATGAGGTTCTAGCAAAGTATTGCGTCATCATGAGATTCTTGGAATTACTTCAGCAAACAATTAATAATTCTATGCAGCCACATAATTGTGAAAATATCTTGTAATTGCTAATGAACTAGAAGAGATGTCATACCATTAAGCGATTTAATTGTTATAAGAACTTTGTTATCTTCGTTCTCAAATAACCCACTGGGTTGGTTTAAGTGGTAAAGTCGCCGCCGTGAGTCAGCCGTTTAACAGGTGATATTTGAAAAGAAAGGTTTCGTGATTCAAATCCTAGTAAAAGTAATTACTTTTATACGGATTTGAATACCGGGTCATCGAGAAAGGTTGCATCCATTTTAAGGGAAGACTGTACTTTGTATCCCGCCAATGTTAAATTTGTTATTTTTAGGTACATTTTTCACAGGATTGGTAAAAGATAGCGAAATGAACTATACATTCTTATAGTTGTCAGGTTTCTCTAGCTATTGACATTTTTCAAAAAATCTGTTGAACCATAATGTTAAAAAGATAATAAAGAATAACATAAACAAATTTCTACGTTTTTTGCATATAACTAATTTTTAGAGCATCTGAGGAAGTCATAAAAACGCCAGTGTTTGTGCACGTAAAAGATGAATAACTGGTAAAAGTTTCAGCCACGTAGGTTTAATGGTTTTCGAGAGAAATGCCCCTAATATTAAAAATTTAAATTTACGGGAACAGGGAAAAACAAAAAGGACAAATCAAAAACAAAATGTACACAAACAAGTAAATTTCCCATCAACAGTTGGTTAGAAAGCTGAAACAACAGCTGAGAATATTAAAAACAGTAGGCTTAATGCTGATAATTATAATGCTTAATGCTTAATGCTGATAAAACACTAAAATTCCTTTGCTCTATAACGATCAGTGTAAAATTATAAAAAATAGTCATTCTGGTGACATGATCATTTTTCTGGCTAAACCTGCTAAAAAGTTTATTTTTTCATTAAAATAATTTTTTTTTGATGTAATTTAATGTTCTTGTGGTAGCTTTAGGTGAGAACTATTAAAAACATAAAAAACTGAAAATCTAAATTTTCAGTTAAAACCATCATACAGTCTTACCTTAAATAATCTGGTGTAAAACACTCACACGACTTTCTCTTGCCAATGCAAATAATGAAAATATTAGAAAGGATTAAAAAAAGTAGAAATCAGTTTGGATTATCAGAATAATTAGCGGGGTTGTTGTGTGCGTGGTTTAATAGCGTGTAACATAAACAAGACGTCGTGAGTGTAGTTTTATATAATATTACTCGGAATCTGAACGTGATAATTGTGGTAATTTCAAAATCTTATTAACGTCTTATAAAATATGTGAAAATTTAGACTTGACGAAATAACCTGTTCCTTCCCGTCCGCCGCAGTTTCGTGGTCCTTATTTTTCTCCTCACCTTTCTTATCTTCCTCCTCCCATCCCTTTCCTTTTTTCATACGGTATAAGATGATGTGGTTGTTCTGACAGCCTTCTCTTTAACGATCAGCTTCTACATCAAAACTCTTCTGGCGTTTACTTTCAAGTTTTCATTGGAAACTCTCACCGCGAAATTTCTTTGAATAAAATTAAGTTTACAGGCGTAATTTTTAGTCATCTACTGAACGTTGTAGAATTTATACTAATATGACAGAAAATTAAAACACGAACATTTTCTAGCCACATTTATTAAAGTGTTACAAAGCGATCAGCTTCCTCATACCATTCTTAACCTATTGTCATCACATTTTTTAGAAAACTTTTGGTTGTTTCTTGAAACAGGAACAAATAAAGAATATGTCGCAAGATGAAGGTAACTTCTTTTAAACGTTTACTGTAAACTAATGCGATTGTGGTTAATAATAATGTATTTTCTATCAATCTGAAGTAAAAGTTTACTTCATTTTCTCTTTAATCTTTCATGCGGAACGTTATGTAAATGTACTATGCGGATTTATTTTACTAAGTAATGTTTTATATTTGTCAGTTTTTCTGCGGAATTAATTTTTGTGTTCTTTAAGTATACTAAAAGCTTAAAGAATTCATTGCTTAGTGTCATTCCTTACGTACCAAGAAGAGTTAGTAATAGTAAGTATCTTGGACTGAACTGTTTGCTAAAGGGCAGTAAAACCAAATAATTTGATAAGCGTATGTCCAAGTAGACCTTAGCAAGTATTTGTGGACAGAAAGTTTATGCTTTAATGGTAAGCGTAAATCTTTCCAATCAACCTGTAGAGAAGTTTGTTCTATTTGATAGAGTTTGTTGATCGTATTTGTCTCGTTAATTATTAAACTTGCCCATATCCGGCAGGTGGAGTGTTAAATTAATTGCACTCGATCTGTTTGTTCCAGGGCTACAAAAAATAGTTCTGTTTCTTGTAACATAGTCAGCCAATTATATGACTGAACTATTCCAGAACAGAAGAGGTAGAGATGAAAAATATACTAGTCAGGGTTATCTCTTCTGAGAGTAATGAATTTCATTATACAGCCAGACCCTGAGGTGAATGAAGTGAAAGTGTCATTTGCAGGGTGGAAAGTGGGTGCTTTTCGGAGGGCCTGGTATGCTGATAAGCATACTCTTTCACCTTAGTGAGGAAGGCAATTGTAAACTACCTCACTCCTCGTTTTTACTTAGTCAATTCTCTAGTGGTTCAAACCAGCCTCTCGGCTGTTGATCTAAACAACACAATTATTGAACACTATCGTATATGATCAAATTTACAATATATACGCTTTCAATTTAACTTGATCTATTTGATAGGAAATATCAGTTTGTAAGCTTATCGAAATTCGAAAACATTAATTTATTGTATGATGGTGATAATGAATGGCGTATTGATTTCAATACGAACAGTTTTCCTATAGTATCTTCATATATAAATATCAACGCATATGACGTAACATTTTATATCATCGATAATATGAACAGGGGTTTGCTATTTTGGGGGTAGACTATGTGACGCAAGTTGTGTTGAAGCAAATGAAGCGAACGTTGGGTGTTAAAGCGTTGAAGCGTTGTGATCAGTAAGTTTGCCTTTACCAGAGGTAAAGCGGCCAACTGTGGCCATTACCTAGCCATTTCGAATCCTATGTTATGTGAGATTATTGAGCTTGTAGTCGACCCGATGATAAAATGAAAGCGCACGCTTAATCAAGTGTAGCTATTTTCTAAAGGATTAATTTTGTTTTTAACCATCACAATGTGTATAAATAATTTTTCTTTATTTTTATTTTTTCTGAGATGCTTTCATAATTCATAAATAGCAAACGTCACAAACATCCTCGCTTATAACATTACATTATGTTCTTATATATCATAACATTTTAATTATTAATGAGCACATTCTTTAAAATGTGTGTATAAATTCTAGGAGTTATTGCACAGCTAAATATACTAAGAAAACTTTTATATAAACACATGTCGGGAACGCTTTGTTTTCGGTTAACAGTTAGCGAAAGATTTCGTCTGAAAGTCAGTTTCCCCGAGGATATGAGGCCATACTGACATTTTTGTTAGGTTTTAATTAAAGACTATAATGTTGGCATATTATGGTTTTTAACTTGGAAAATTCAATAAAACAGGTACCAGAACTAAATATTGCAAAATTTCAAAGATATCTGATATAAAATACAAAAATTAGCGTTCGAAAATAACAAATTTTTAAGGTTTAATGTAAAATAACTTTGTTAAATACTTAAATAAGTTACTGATTTTTTATTAATCATCACGTAGAAAATAAAATTTTGAGAAAGTTGATGTAAAGGAAGCAGGTGAAATATAGATACTAAAATATATTGAAATTCAATTTTATTAATATTACAACAAAACCAGACTAAATTGTTACTAAAATATTAATGTGTTTCATTAAAAAGAGATAATTTTTTCATAAGTTGACAATAATAGCTAATTAATTAATTTTTTCAATTCTGAAATTCAATTAAAAGAATAAAGGTGTTAATTAGTTATTTTCTACAGAGTTGCTTGAAATTGCTTATGTTTTTTTAAAAATTCATATTTCTCTCGACAAATTTATTCTTTTGTTGTACCATGATGAGCCATAACGGAAGGAGTAGTCTATTTCTTAAGTTCAAAAGTTATTGGATACCTTAGATCATTTTATGAGTTCATCCTTTTAAACAAAAAGACAACTCACTTCATTCAATCCCAAAGGGCAAATTCTGATTGTGTGAGGTCAGAAAATCTTGGTGGTCATTTTACTGGTATTTATCTAAACAATAACGTCCTAGAGTTTGGACATACATTTTAAAAACAACCTGTATAACGAGCTTGATCCTCTATTTAAAACAGTTGTTAATTTTGTTTTGGTCAATGTCGAACGACTGAAAAAAGAACAATGGATTTTAATCCGGTCTTCTCCAAAACAAAATTGCTGAATGCCATTAAATTAAAACGTCGGAAAAATTAATTAGCAAGATTTCAATTTTTATTTATTATACATAACATTTGTTGTGTTTATATTGTGACACTTATCCGTTAAGGTCCGTTTCGGGATCTAGGTAATTAAATAATTAATACACTAAAGTTTAAAATTACAAGTATTTATTACAACTAAAAGATTTACAAAATAAATAATAAACTAATTATAATGGAGTAATACAATAATAACTTAAATAATTTATTTAGTACTGCTTACAAATAATTATACACAAAGCACATACACAAAAACTGAATATAATGCACACACACACAAAAGATAGCATAACAATAGTTGACCACTACAATTCCCGGATACGTAACATTCACTACGCACCGACAGCTCACTTAATAAACACTCGTCAAAGATCAAACGAATACTAACTCACTGACCGCACTCGAGGCTCTATTTATATGGGCGGATCAAAGAATCCTCTCAAAAGACACCGAAATTTGATACAAAAGTTCTTTCTTGAGAAATCTTATTTAATGTAAACAGGTTATATTTGAATAAAAAGGTGTTACAGGTAACCAACCGACTCTTTCATAAATAGTTGTACAACAAAAAACCCTACCTTATCATACACAATAGCGCGGTCCTTTTTAAATACCTTTTATAACTAGCCCTATTGTTACTTTTTCACTCTATTATTTACTCTTTACCATTTTATGAATGAATTACTAGAAATTTCGCGAACCATGCCCTTCTTCGATATTGCCACAATATTTTGGCTTTAAATTGCATAATATTGAACTGTTTTTTTAACAACAAATCGATTTTATAAATATAACCGATGAGATTTCGGATGAAGGTGGTAAATAAAATGTTATTAAAGGTTTACTTTTTAATTCTGATGAGGGTTTCAATTGATTATTAATCACTTACCTTCATCTGTCATCTTTCTCATCTTCTGCATTAGCAGTAATTGCATACACCATTGCAGTACTTGCTCTATAATATAGACAGTCGTGAAAATGTAATTAACAATAATAATGTAATATAAATTTTTTTCGGGTAAACCCAATGTGTGTTTTTATGACAGAAACAACAGATGACTCCATAACTTCATAAAATATTAAAAGGTTCCTTTATATTTAAAAATTTTAAAACTTATATACATACAAAACAGTTTTTATCGTTTTTCTTATATGGATTCGATCTTCTTTACGGTTCTTGGTTGATCAAATATAGGCCTAAATTCTATTTGTTTGGTTGTTTGGACTTCTTAAAAAGCATTTGTTAAGCAAAAAGTTTTCCCATTTTTAGAAGTAGAAAACATTTGGATTACATATAAAAACATCATTCCTGAATTGTTTATGCCTTTTATTCATATGAATTTTATAAATAAAACTTTTGAATTGACGTCAAGCTATCTATATTTTTTTCTTTCACGCAAATCCAAGTTACCAACTACATCTAAATTAACCATTTACAGCTCCTACCTTCGATCAATATAGAGCTACGCCAGTCAGCTTTATTACTGTGCAAAACCATCGGTATTAGCAAAAATTCAGCGTTTTTATTCAAAGCTTTTACGGAGGTTAGTTAACGTCCCCTATTATGTAACCAATAAAACGCTACACTCAGACCTAAACGTACCCTACATAAATGAAGTTTCTTAAAACTCTATACCCTATAATCTTATAGTAGTTATTCTTATACTCTATAGTTCTTAAACTCTAGGAAGTAACTCGCAAACCACCATAACCCATTGATCTCAAATCTAGCTAGCAGACTCTCCCAAACAATCCAATAAGACGACTAAACCGTCAATGGAGCCAGGATCTCATCAATTAACGTAGTACTGTAATTGACTACCAATTGCAGTGATCTAAATACTGCACTTAATGATACACTCTTATTTATTCACGTCGGAGTTCCGTCACTGGACTGTGTCTCCACTCAGCTTTATTTATTATGTTAATTTTTTCATATTTTGTATTAACACATTCACTGATTGTATCTAACAGATTGTGAATTTCTTGAATAAAGAGAAAAAAACACTATATTTTTGAATCAAGGAGAATAAATTTATTTGGGTTATTTTTTGAAGAGTAATATTGACAGTTAATTTTGTATATTTCTTTCGTTTTTATATCCATTAGTGTTCATCTCTATAAATCAATTTCGTTACTTTGTAATACACTATATTAAACTACTGATGTAATAGCAAAGTATGCAGAAACACGTAAAGAGAAAGCGGGGGAGAGAAAGTGAGAAGGAGAGAAAAAGAGGAAGGAGTGAGGGAGGGAGGGAGAAGAAGTGGGTGATAGTGAAGAATGGATAAAGGGGAAAGCAGATAAACGGAGAGGTGAGGTAAAAGGGTGAGAGGCAAGGAGTGATAAAGAGAGGAAGGCAAAATGAGTAAGGGATCTCCTTAGCGAAAGAGGTGATGGAAAAGAGAAAGAGGGGCGCGGAAAAGTATATATATTAATATATATATATATATAGGGTTAAGGTTGGGAGGAAAAAAAAGCTTGGGGAGGGAAAATGTAGGAAGAGGGTGGGAGGGGAATAATGAAAATGGGAAGAAAAGAGGAGGGTAGGGGGAAATGTAGAGACGGTAAGAGGGTGAGAGAGAGAGAGGGGGAATTGATAGAGAGAACCATGATGAGAGGGTGAGGTTATTAGGTGGTATGGAGAAGAGGTGTGCGGTGAGGGAAAATGGGAGCACAAAGAAAGAAAAATGGGAAGAGAGGGAGGAAGAGGGAGCGAGGTAGAACTAGTGAGAGGAAAGGAGCTAGTGTGAGGCAGTGGTGTGGGAAAGAATAAAGAGGGATTGATATAGGCCTATAATATAAAGTAGAAAATAATTATAAGCTACGCTACTTATTGCTTTAAATGCACTAATTTAAAACTATTAACAGTGCAACACTACCTACTACAACTGTTTATTGTAATATGCTACTGATACAGTACACCCTGTGGTGAATGAAGTGAAGATGTCATTTGCAGGTTGGAAAGTTCGTACTGTTCGGAGTGCCCGGCAAGCTGATAAGCATACACTTTCAACTCAGTGAGGAAGGCATAGTAAACCACCTCACTCCTCGTTTTTACATAGTAAAGCCTCTAGAGGTTCAAATCAGCCTTTCGGCTGTTGACCCAAACAACAACAATGTTACTACTGCTACTACTACTACTAATACTACTTCTATAAATGCTGCTACTACCACTGCTACTGATGTTGCTGCATGGTTAACCCGCTGGTGTATTGGTCAATGACTAACAATTCCTATCAATGAATGTATTATAAAAATTATTAGATCCGCTTTTGAGAAAAATGTATTTCTTATAATAATTGTACCCGCGAACAAACACAAACTAATATTATTCTAAAATTATTCGATTAAATTATATAATAATATTATTAAATTCAAATAGGTAATTATTGTTAAAATTGTGTCTAAATAAATAAAATTGTATCTATAATTAGTAATTAATTGGTAAATTATTAAATTTGTTCGGATATAATAATTATAGTAAACGATAGTCCAAGTTTGAAACGAAACAAATTTAATTGTAAGTTGTAATACATAATCAAAATGGAGTTCAAAAGTTTTGACAGGTTCAATTATTAATAAATGTGAAGTGCTTCTAACCGATGAGGTCAATCTGTCAAGTTTAATGGGCGTAGAATAATCATATTCAATTGCAGCTCCTTGGACACCATACGGAGTTCAGTTTCTCCTTTCTTGCTTGATCATTACTTTGTACATTAAAAATAATACACAAAAAATGATCTAATCAATAATGAATTAAGTTAATGAAAAAACTAATTTAGATATATATAAAAATCAGTAATTTTCTTGTAACAATTTAGTCTTATTTTGTAATAAAATTAATAAATATTGAATTTTAAAAACTTGTATTTATTTCATACTTAACTAATTTACATAAATTTTCTAAGAACATAATTTTCTACGCGTTAAGTTAAAAAAATTTAATTAATTAAAGATTTAACAAAGTTATTTTACGTTAAACCTAAAAGAGTTTGTTTCAGCCTCTAATTTTGTGTCATAAGGTCAAATATCGTTAAAACTGTGAGAAATAACACTTTTGGGACCTATTTTATTAACAAAGTAAAAATTTAAAGCAAACCACTAAATTTACTATTTAATTCGTATTTATTTTAGTCGACTTGCACTGGGACTTGGGAGTAAATTCCATAAACGAAGTAATTCGGAAATTTCCCAGGAGTCATGAAATTAGACTTTATCGCCATGTGAATGCCGAAGCTATACAGCTACTCGACAACGGAGATCTGAATAGGAGACTTTCTTGCGTAAAACCATTTGAACTGGTGTAATGAACAGTATAAAGTTATTAATTTGTAAGTTAATAGTTACTTGTATATATTTTGAAGTGTTTTGTTAAATATCAATGATTAGTATATTTTATATATAGTGGTCAGAATAACTAATATAAACTTAGAACTATTAGTTGGTAAATTTTTAGATTAAGTACTTAGATCAATTAAGTTAGAACCAAATTGTTAGTTAGCCTTAGACTAATCACAATAAATTTCACAATCTGAAAAGAAAGTATATACAGAGTGATTCAAAACTATACGGCAATCTCTTGGGATCTCATTCTATAGCTAAATATAAGAAAAAAAGTTCATATAAACATATGCCTGAAAACGCTTAGTTAGCGAGTTACGGCTAGCGAAAAATTTTACCTACAACTCTGTACCCTCGGTGAAGTAAGGCCGTATAAAAATGTTAAGGGTTGTTACAAAGATACAAATACGATTGCTTCTTATGTTTTTAATCCGAAAAATTGAATAAAATTGGTTCCAGAGCTGTAAATGCAATACTTTCAGAGATATCTTACATTAAACACAAGAATTGGTGCAAAGAAATAACACATTTTTGTGTTTAACGTAAGATTACTTCCATAAATGGTAAATAAAGGTGTATTTTTTCTTAAATAAATTTGTAGAAAATTTAATTCTGAAAAGATTCATGTGAATTATTCAGGAAAAAATTAATAATAGATATTGAAATTTTGCTTTATTTAAAATCAAAACAGACGCACATTCTTAACTGCATAAAATATTAACTCATATTTAGGTTGGGAGTAACAGCTGATAAATGATCAGCTGTTACTCCCAACCTAATTTTTTATCCAGTTAAGAATGTGCGTTTTATATGCGTCTGTTTTGATTTTAAATAAAGCGAAATTTCAATACCTATTATTCAGTTTTTCCTGAGTAATTCACATGAATCTTTTCAGAATTAAATTTTCTACGAATTTATTTAAGAAAAAATACATCTTTATTTACCATTTATGGAAGTAATCTTACGTTAAACACAAAAATGTGTTATTTCTTTGCACCAATTCTTGTGTTTTATGTAAGATATCTCTGAAAGTATTGCATTTACAGCTCTGGAACCAATTTTATTCAATTTTTCAGATTGAAAAATATAAGAAAAAAATAGTACTTGTATCTTTGTAACTACGTTTAACATTTTTATACGGCCTTACTTCACCGAGGGTACAGAGTTCTAGGTGAAATTTTTCGCTAGCCGTAACTCGCTAACTAAGCGTTTTCAGGCATATGTTTATATGAACTTTTTTTTTATTTTTAGCTATAGAATGAGATCCCAAGAGATTGCCGTATAGTTTTGAATCACCCTGTATATTTCAGTATGGCTTCATTTTCTCGGGTTAGCTGAAATTCGGACGAAACGTTTCACTAGCTGAAATGTTTTAGAAACGTAGCAAAGCGTTTTCGGTTGTATTCTTGTCGAAGTTTATTTTTATCTGTAGTCTGATCTCGTGATATAATAAGTAGGATTACTCAAACTAGAAAAGCCTTTCAGCCTTACAGCTTACGACTACAATCATTAATTTTTTAACAATTTATGAAAAATTTCTTAAAACACTATGTTTGGAATGTAGCATTTTGTGGGAGTGAAACGTGGGTGATAGGGGCTATAGAAAGAAAGAGGATAGAAGCTTTTGAAATGTGGTGTTATGGGAAATTTTAAAGATTAGATGGGTGAACAAAATAAATAATTTAGAGGTTTTTAGACGAGTGGATGAAAAAAGTACATATATATGGAAACATATTACCAGAAGAAGGGATAGGCTAGTGGGGTATATCTTAAGACATCCAGGTATTGGTTTATCAATAATAGAAGGTAATATTGAGGGAGTGAATTGTAGGGGGCGCCAAAGTTAGAATATTTAAAGCAAATTACAAAAGATGTAGTGTGTAGGTATGTATACATAAAACGACTTGCGCTGGATTCTATAATAGCTTGGAGAACTGCATTAAATCAGTTGAGAGACTGATGAGATTGAGTTACAGTCTAGAAATAATCTGTATAGTATAATTCAGTGGGTGTAAACACGAAGTAAAACTGCAAAATAACCAAAAATGTGGGCGGTAACGCCCGGAATTCATCATTAAAACAATCACAAATAACCTGACAGAATATCCATAATTTTTAATTATTTTTCCATCAATAAATCTTTACATAAATAACTTATAGAAGCTACTGTGAATCTTTCGTATATTTTAAAAATGTGATTTACCATCGGCAATATTTTATAAAGATTTTCTCTGACATATTTCAAATTTAATAGGGAAATAAAATTAAAAATATCAGTGAGTTTGACACGTGTGTAGGCTTATACAAATGTATTTAGATACATCTAAATAGGATTTAAAATTGAACATTGTTAGCAATGGTAAATGTTAAATCCTATATGTTATTTTTTAAACCTTTTATCTCACACGGAACTGCAACAAAGTTCCAGTTAATAATTTTATAGAAATACTCGTTACTACAAATACAATGCTTTTCACAATAATTATTGCATATTTATGTTTTCCATTTGGTTAAATACATTTTTTTACGTTAAATGAACTATAATGACGCAACTTTTAACTATTGTTTGTATTAACTGATGTATCTATAGGGTGATTCAAAATTTAATCTTTTGGATGTTGAATTTATAAATACAAATAAGAAAAAAATGTTTATATGACCATACGTCTTCGTTACCGAGTTACGGCTAGGGAAAGATTTTTCCCGGAACTCGGTCACTCCGGTGAAATAAGGCCATATTAAAATTTTTAGGACTTTAAATAACAGTTAAATTTGATAAAGTCTTATGGTTTATAAAATTAAAAATTAAATAAAACTCAGATCTGACATTCATTGAGATTTCAGACCTGTATTTTTCATTCATACTTTTTAAGATATCTGATATGAAACACAAAAAATTATGAGTAATAATAGACATTATTTATATTAACGTAAAATATTTAGTTAAATGCTTAATTAAGCTATTCATTTTTTTTAATTTATCACATAGAAAATTTGAAATTTGAGTAGATTGAAGTAAATTAAGTAAGTGTAAAATAAATCAAAGAAACTGAAATTCGACTTTAATTGATAACAAGTCCAGAATAAATTGTTACGAAATATTTTTTTTTAACAGAATGAAATATTTTTTTCGTAGGTTGGTAATAAAAGCTTATCAACTATTACTCTTATATTATAAAAGAATTCTGAAAAGAATAACGAAATTAAAAGAATGAAGGTGTTATTTATTAAAAACAACAATGTTGCTCGATTTGGCATTCGTTTGGATTTAGAATTAATACATTTCGCTCGATGAATCCATTTTATTTTTGTTGAGCAAATCATATTAACAGGAGCATTATTAAAAGTTTCTGAAGTTTCTATTATACGTTTCTTTAGGTCATGACGTGTATCAATTCAAGGAATACAATTTAAATTAGATAAGAGGTATTAAAGCAGCTAAAAAGGTTATTATTTCTAACTCCAATTTTTAATGACATTCTTCAAACTACAAAATTTCGGATACAAAAATAATAATAAAATTTAATTTTAAATATTTTTACTATTCATTTCCAGAGAAATTCTTTCAAACAAAAACTGTAATGTATTTACAACAATGCCCAATGTACTAGGTGGAGGAAATTGACCTACCCAACTATGGCTAAAAGCCATGTCCTAGGGTAGGTGTTCTCTTTTTTTATTTAGTAACACATTACAAGAGAGATTTAAAACTACACTAGGGCTTAGAACAAAAATATTTAAAAATTATATAAAATTTCCAAAAAATTTCACTCCAAAAGTCTAATAAATCTAGTTAATAAACAATATATATGGTTTCAAAATCAAGCGACTATCCAAAGTTATACAGTTTAAAAAATCTTTAAATATAACTTTGAAGATATTTCCAAGTTACACAATTGAAAAAAAGGTTTTGAATAAAATTTTTAATATAATTCTAAAAAACGAGAAAAAACTAAGTTTAACTTTAAGGTTATACAATTATTTAAAAATCCGCCAATCTAAAATTATTAGTATAATAAATCTAAAAAAACCAAACAATAATATAATCTATTGAAACAGAAAATTGTAAACATGAAAATTAGTGAGCTAGAAGCTTTATTTTGATAGTAGCCTTTCTAAACTGTCTCTTCCTGCATGAATGATCCATTCATAAACACTACTTTTGAAAGACCTTTCATTAAAAATTTTCACATCCAAAGGAAGCTTACAATGGAAACTTACAAAAATTAAAATAATAATGTACGCCTGATAAATCGTCCACAGAAGGTGGAGCAGGTATTTAGGATACATTTTTTAAGTCAACAGACTTATATATTTTCTTTTTAGTGAATATATTAACAAATAGTTACAAAAAAAAACAGTAATCTGTATTTTCTAAACAACAATTTTATTAACGTCATGGCATTTGAACGTGAGGATTCTGCTAATGATTGATGTTATCCTAAGACGTGGTACGAAATTGATGAAAAATAATCTACAAATATATTTACTGGGTGTTCTCAATGCTGCACAGTTGTAGATTTAATAATATAAAGTGAAAAAAAGTGTTCAAATAAATTAAAATCTTTACGAATGTTTTACTTGCCACGTTACAGGGCACAACTGTTAGAGCTCTGACAACCTTTAAGTGAAAACACTGAATAATTTGGACATCGTTCAGTCACTGGATGGGTCTCCATTACTGGATACCGTTCCAGATTTGATAACAGTTTGACAAAAAAAAAAGTTTGTTTAGAAGTGATAATTTTTATTTTAATCCAATTTTTATAGCTAAAAGAATTGTTCACTTATACCTCGTATACTAGGTCCAACTGTCACTTGTGATTGTGAGGAAGTTATGCGATTCCAATTTAACATTGGTTGTATAGAGCAATGCGGTCCCTACTACTATCTGTCCTACAAATATACCTTTTATTTAATTAATAACGTATAACTTTTAGTTTTAGTTGTAATTGTAATGCAAACTAAACTTAAATTGATCTGATTTATTCATTTCAAAACCATCTACTTTTTCTGCCGGTCCCTGTACAATGGGTGTTGTCAATTTTCAACAACACGCGGACTGTACATCATACTGTGATCGGAGGGGTATGCGCGTCGAAGTTATGTATGCGCATGCGCCGTCCAGCGCTCACAGCAATTGGCTTGACCTTTACGAGTGTGGCAAAACCATTAAATACAAAAATAAGAGCATTTTAAAAATTTTCTCTAATTCTTTTTGTGAGCATTTTTTGACTTAAATGAACCTTTAAGCCAAACTAAGCGCTAATTAGTCGTTCGAAATTGTTAATTTTATTTAATTCGCTTCAGAATACATCATCTCATTACATTATCATTGTTATTATTATTATTATTGTTATTGTTTTTGTTGTTATTTATTCTCTTTAATTCATAAAAAAAAGTCTAAAATACATCTTGGTTTAGTATAGCCTACCATATCCAGCTTTGGATAAAAAGCTAAATAAAAAAGTTTTAGAAAGTGTTACTTTTTTATTCATTTTATGGAAATTTTTGGCTAAAAGTACTCGTATACCTTAAAGCTAAAATTAAAAAAAAAGATTATAAATTGAAATATTATAATTTCATTACTTTAACAAATTTTCCATCAAAAATATATTTTTTAAGGTAACACAATGCATTTTGGCGTTATCTGAAATTTAAGTTTTTCTAAATCGATCGATATAAAATAGGTCTACTCATTATTCATTCAATCATTTTTAACAAGAGGTCGTTCAAAATTTGAATCTTATAAATGATATTTCACGTTTTTCTTTCTTTGCGAGTTCGTTACAGCTCTAACCGACTTTTACATCCCATATGCTTCTCCTCTTTATCAATTCAGTTCTCTGCACTCAAATTCCTGGTAGACATGACCTTAGTAAAAAACATAACCTTATTTTTTTTTTTTTTTGTTTAACGTCCGACTGTTCTACAATTACTGCTAATACAGACGGTTTGGGTTCGAATCCCATTCAGACACGGCATATTTTCATACGTTACAAAAATCGTTTCATCCTTCACCGTCTGCATTAGCAGTAATTGCAGAACAGTCGGACGTTAAACAAAAAAAATAAATAAAAAATAATGCAGACAGTGAAGGATGAAATGATTTTTTGTAACGTATGAAAATATGCTGAACCAGAATGGGATTCGACCCAATTAGGCACGGAATATTTTTATACCTTACAAAAAAATCATACAATACGTTATTTTAATAATGATTGAATGATGCAAAATGAAAATCAACCTCAGTTTGGCTTAAAATACGGAAAATCACTCTTTCACGCTAAACTAGGCTTTGTAAAGAAACAAGCTCTAAATAAAAGTTATAAATCAATTTATTATGAAAAATAAGTAAATCGATACATTACGTAGTGAACATGTAAATGAGTTAATCAGTTAGTTACTACCATTTCGCTTTTATAGCGACATAGGTAAATACAGACTGTTACATTTTCAAAGAAATGGTATGATTTTTATTTATAATGTAAAGATTATTTTGCATTGTGGTAAAAATAGTGATATATATTCCACTTCGATTTATATAAAAATTATTTTAATGTCACGATAAATTGAATTTCCTTTTATCCATGTGTTTTAAAGAGACTAAATGCTAGTACTATTACAGCTACCCTTTGATGTTGCAATACGTAATACGATTATGTGTAATATCTGCAGTGTATTTAAACTTTATTATGTCATCTAAAAGTGTTTTAAAATTTCCATTTACTAATCAGATTATTCTAGAAAGGTTTTGTCTGACATGTTTCAAATTTAATAACAAAATTTTAATGTTTTTAATGCAGTAAAATTTTGGTTTCCGAAATAAAAGGGGAAGGTCACATAACAAAAAATTGGGTTAATCATATTAACAGGCGTTTGGTTCAACCAACAAGACGCTAGTTTACTAGCTGCTAGTAGATTAGTACTAGCGTCGTGGAACGAACAACTAGCAGCTAATTTGGTTAAAGCGCTAGTATGTGTAGTGGTATCTAACTTAAGTTTCAAGTTTCAACTTCGTACGATGTTCCGTTCCTGAGACATTCTGTTCACACACACACACACACACACACACACACACACACAGACCAATTGCTTAAAATATGTTTTTTGGGTTCAAGGGGTCTGAAAACGTGAAGATCCGGTGACAAGTCGATTTCGAAAAATCTACATGAAAACAATACTTTCCTTCCTATGTATTCATATAGGCAAGAGAAAGTAAAAATTTACTTTATAAATTACTAAACTATTGTGCAAAACAGCAATGCTGCCTGTAGATGATTTTAAAACTGAAACGACAATATTGCAATGCTATGAAGCTAATCCGATTTTACGACGTGACCGGTTCAAGAAGCGGTAACATCGTCTTAAAATCGACGATTGCCTGCTCTAGGGTTAATAAAAACTCACTAAATACCAAAGGTTTCACACAAAAGTAATTTACAAAAACCATGTAAAAGATTGTTTAGTTGAAGAAAAGTAATGAATGGAGTAACAAAATACATCATCTCGCAGTAATTTTAGCAAAAACACATTTGCACATTATACAACGTAACCGATCTCAGTTCTGAGCAAATGGCATTTCCCACGCTCAGAAATTACAGAAAACATTGTAATAAAGAACATGAAGTTATTGTTTGTTATACTATAGTAACAAACAATTTTGGGTGTAATAAAGAATACTTAATTAGTTTTTTCAATTGTTGACTTAAATGTTAAAACTTAATTTATAACGTAAGTAAATTAATAAAAGCCCAGCAACTTACCAAAAATACGTACAACAAAAAATACTTATCTATTCAGTCTAAACTGCAACGCTATAAAACGGTAGTACAACCCGAAGTCACTTACTGCTACGAAACTATTTCTAATTTAAAAATCTGGTGTGAAACATTCACACAACTTTTGCTTGCCAATGTAAATAATGAACAGTATAACCTAACATTAGTAATAAAACATTAGAAATAAACAAAAAACCACTTACCTCAAAATATATAACCTTATTTTAATCATGAGTGAATGATGCAAAATAAAAGTCAACCTCAGTTGAAAATACGGAAAATCACTATTTTACGCTAAACTAGACTCTGTAGAGAAAAATACTACAAATAAAAGTTGCCGGTCTTTTAATTTTCTATCAATTTGATTATATACACTTTTGTCGTAAAATGCATACTAAGGCTTCAATCTTTAAAAATTCGATTTCTTTTACGGATTTTCATGAAAAAAAAAAACAGAAAATCACTAATTGCCGCAAAACTAAGAGTTATACAAAAATTGTTTAAAATTAAAGTTGTAGGTTATTAAATTCTCTAAAACTTTAATTATATACATTTTCCCGCTAAAATGCATATTTAAGCCGCAATCTTAAAAACAAATTTTACGAGACAAGAGCCTCACGAAGAATTTCAGCAGACATGGGCCTACCCTATCTTGTAGAGCATTAAAAATGTAGCAAAGCCGGCGATTTTAAAAAGAATCGTTTTTGAGGAAATCGCAAAAAGTGAAAAATGACACGAAAAAACGACTATTTCCGGTTGAACGATTTTGATGAAAATGTTCGTGTCGTGTCCGGTACTAGTAGGCCTACTTAATTTACGTTGCAAGTTTCAAGTTTTTACGATGTTCCGTTCTTGAGATTTTGTTCACACACCCAGACCAATCGCTAAAAACATGTATATTGGGTTCAAGAGGTCTGAAAACGTGTAGATCCGGTGAAAGCTCAATTTCGAAAAATCGACATGAAAAAAATACTTTTCTTCTTTTATATTCATATAGGCAAGAGAAAGTAAAAACAAAAACGAGATGAGAGAAATTCTAAAAATAAAAAGAAGAATCCTTAGGACTTGCATGAACAAAAAACGTAAACTCAACGATTTTCTTATGAACTCTACCATGAAATCGAGCCAATTACTGACATCAAGCGAATGAAACAAATTTCTCTCTGCGGGTATTTTCTTAGGATACCGGGCAATCGAGTAACTAAACAACTCATTTCTATAATTAACTCGTGGAAACATCCTCCAAGGTGTTTGGCCGAAATAAAGCAAGATATGTAAGAACTTAACATTACAAAACAAGATCTTTTAGAAAAGTCTAAACAGCTTAAGTTGCTTAAAGATAAAGACACACGATTCGTCGTAAAACTCAAGTTCACTCGGCAATGATTTGTAAACATAAAATCAGACAGATCAGATCCCAACATATAAAGAATTTTTTAGAAAAACGTAAAAATTCTAAAACCAAAGAAGAAGGATTTCTAAATTTGAAACTATTCTTACTATTATTACGGCACTTGTAAAATTAACCACAACTCAAAATTCGCCATTCATTTCTATTGAACATGTCTTCCTTATTCAGACCCCTCCTCTCAATAGCTCTTATCAAAATAATATATTAAATAATTATTCGGTGCACAAATGTTATAATAATACTTAAAAAATGTAAAAAATAGGTTTAAAAATGTGTTTTAATTGTATACAAAGTTGTACGTGTAGGCAAATGTTGAATGTAATTTATTCATTACAATTTTACACGAAATATGTATTTAATTTCGTCAGCTAGACAGAATTTTCCCTTTTTGATAAATACGTATACCTTTACCGTACGCGCGAAATATTCCGCCTCGGGTAAGGAACCACCATCCATTCTTCGTCGTCCTTCTCTTCCTCATTGCTGGAATCCATAGCCAAATCTTCAGTGGCAAGGTGTTGTTCTCTATCTTTTAAAGATTACAGTACCAGATGAATTGAGTGGTGTTATGCAAAAAGGAGTCAACCCACAAATTTTGAAAAAATGAGTTATCCACACTAAACCCATGTATAAGTACTATTCTACGAGTATTCTACTATTCTACTATTCTCGTACATTAAGCAAAAATGATTTAACCCTCAAGTACGTTTGAGAGACCTCTAGTGGCAAAAGTGTTAACCCACATTTACACAATCTTTCATTTGGAAATATGTAATAAACACTCAACCACATCAGCTGATTCTACAAATTTGAAGAAACAGCTGATTCTACGCAAGTTTTCAGATTATTTCCTAACGTTCTAAACTGTAAAATAGAGTTAAACTGGGTAAATAGAGTTCAAAACTGTGGTTTAACTGCTTTTTTCAAATTAAACATAATGAAAAATTTGATAAAAAGCATTTAATCCACAATTTTAATTATTTTATGACCTAAAAATAGTAAAATTTAAACAAAAATACTTGCACAGTGCTCACAAGTAATATACATATACAGTAAAATTGTTTAATGTACAAATCTGTCTTGGTTTATTTAACTACAACCTCTGAAAATATTTCAGAGGTTAAATTAATAATTGCTCACAAACTTAAAACGTGTTTTTATCAAAAGTAGCTTAATGTGGGTTGACTCCTTATTCCATAACACCACTCAATTGTCTTTCTCTAATTTTTTAATTAATAAAAATCTTTTTTCATTTTTCTTTGAAATATCTTCATTTTTAACTCGAAAACTACAATTACCTAATTAACAACTCTTTCTCTAAAAAGATTACTTTAAAACCCTGGTTGTAGAGTCCAAACCTCTAAGCCGTGAATGGAGGAGATATCAACAGAACAACAAAATATTCTCTTCATAGTGCGACAAAATACGTGATTACTTTACAAAACCGGATAACAACATTTTTCAAAATTTAATTGTCAGGTGTTTATTTATTTAACTACAACGGTCATTAGCGACGACGAGGATGAAATGATTTTTTGTAACGTATGAAAATATGCCGTGCCTGAGTGGGATTCGAACCCAGGACCGCATGATGAGAGGCGAGCACGTTACCAACTGCGCCAATGCGGCCGGCGTTTAAATTTACTTTATATATTTAGTAAATTTTTAATTTTATGTCAACAACAGTGTTCACATATTGACCGTCTTAAAATGCAATATATCAGGATGTTAATAGGAATTATACAACTCTTCATAATATTCGACAAATTTCAAGAGTTAGACAGCAATATTTTGAATAAAATACTTCACCTTTTTAATTTAGAATCAACAGATAACTGAAAAAGATGACCATTTCTCAAATAGCTCAGAAGGTTATGAAAATAGATTTCATGAATATTTCTTAGAATGAACAAAACATTTAAATCGTTACAAATTAGTTACCGCTTGTAATTAAAAATATTTCAGAGGATTGGCACCTCAATTCTTTTTAAAGAAGCTTTTAAAGTTTGATCTTCTTACAAGATCAAAAGAACCTTTCATAAGAAGATTATGTGTTATAAAAAACGTTCAAATTGGATAGAGAACCGAGATCAAAAAGTAACTGGGAGACAAACAGAGAGAAAAATAGAATTAAATTCCTGTCTATTTAACAAAAGAAAAACGATGACTTAAAGAGGATATATCGTTTTAAAAGTACAAAGATAACAATAGAAAATAGTAAAGTATGGATTTACTTAAAAAATAAAGCTGGTTAACGTTAAGATTAATATAAGATGAATACTATTTGAACGAACTTCTTTCATTTTTAATTTGTAAGTGGAGTATTATGACACTGAGCTGAACTAAAGTAGACGGCTGTAGAGTTTTTCTATTGTTTTGTATGACAGGTGCGAATTTTGACCTTGCAAACACCGACTAGAGGCTAATTGTTGCTTTCTAGTACATGGTGAAAGGTAAAAACCGAGTTCTATTGTATTCCATTAGTCTATTATGTTGTTTTTACTTTCTCTTGCCTATATGAATATATAGGAAGGAAAGTATTGTTTTCATGATTTTAAGAAATCGAGTTTTCACCGGATCTATACGTTTTCAGACCCCCTGAACCCAAAAAACATGTTTTTAGCGATTGGTCTCTGTGTGTCTGTGTGTGTGTGTGTGTGTGTGTGTGTGTGTGTGTGTGTGTGTGTGTGTGTGTATACAGAATATCTCAAGAACGGAACATCGTACGAACTTGAAACTTGAAACCTAAGTTACATATTACTACCGGACCCGACACGAACATTTTCATTAAAATCGGTCAACCGGAAGTAGTAGTTTATTCGTATAATTTTTCACTTTTTTGCGATATTTTCAAAAACTGGTCCTACGATGTTTTTAAAAATCGCCTCATTTACTCAATTTTTTATTTTCTACAAGATAGGGTAGGAGTCATGTTTGCTGAAATTCTAGGTGAGGCTGTTTTCACGTGAAAACGTTGTTTTTTTAATATTACGGCTTTAATATGCATTTTAGCGCAAAAATATATATAACAAAAGTTGTAGAGAATTTTAAATCCTACAACTTTTATTTCAAACATTTTTTTGTATAACGCTTAGTTTAGCAGTAATTAGCGATTTTCTGATTTTTTTCTCACGAAAACGTGTGAAAAAGTGATTTTTTTAAGATTTTGGCCTTGGTATGCATTTTACGACAAAAGTTTATATAATTAAATTTATAGAAAATTAAAAGATCTACAACTTTTATTTTAAGCATTTTTCTCTACAGAGCCTAGTTTAGCGTGAAAGATTGATTTTCTGTATTTTTAAGCCAACCTAGGTTGATTTTCATTTTGCGTCTTTCACTCATGATTAAAATAAGGTTATGTTTTTAGAGGTTAGTTTCTTTGTTTATTTCTAATGTTTTATTACTAATGTTAGGTTGTATTGTTAATCATTTGCAGTGGCAAGAGAAAGTTGTGTGAGTGTTTCACACCAGATTTTTTTTTATTGTTATTCATTATTCTAGTGTTCTATTATGTCGAGTGTTCTTTATTCGTCTGGATTCCTTTTACCCTTCTAGAATCCTATGATTCTCATATATGAAAACAATCGACTATATTTTTACAGAATCAGTCAAGTAGTGGTATCAGTCAGTAGTAAACCGTTTGTGCAGCCAATTTTATTAGAATGTATTAAAATTACTTTTGTACATAACACGTTGTGAATGTAGAAATTCTTCGTAAAATACATTCATTGTATAATTATTTTTGTTAGTATGTAAGAATAGCTTAATTATTTGATTATAAATGTTCATATTTATTTTCAGTTAAGTCTTGATTAAGTTTTAAAAGATAATTTTTAACCAATTTAATCTATTTTTAAGTTTAATAGTTTATTGTAATTTTCTAGTAGGTATAACTATAATAATAATTAATGTAAGTTATTAATCTGTTAATAAAGACCTGTTATAAGTTTAAAAGAAAATTTTGTTATTCATAAATAACTGAGTTCCTAAAAACCTGGAATGAAAGTCACAATGAATTTCTACAGATGATTTTGACATTTCATCTCTTTTCAATACATACGAAAGAAAATTCTGTTATGTTTGTATTGTATTGTATTTCCGCTATAAAATCAAAAACTACGGAGCCAAATTAAATAATAATCATACTTAATTATTTCTTATAAATTTAGAAATGTTCAGAAAATAAAAATGTATTAAAATAATCTTTAAAATTCATGAGAAAAGGAAACTATGAGATATACTGATGTAATCATTGTACTCCTCTAGCGTTAACATTTTTAGAACACAAACGAAAACGTTTTAGAGTTAGGTAAATAATTATAGTGTTCACTGTTATTTATTTATGTAATAAAATTTATAATTAGGCTACCATTGCAAAGTAAACTTCGTCCTTTTAAAACTTCTCTATAAACATGAAACGCAACAACCCTTTATTACTCAGGCGCAGAAGGGTAGCACAGCTAGCCGAAATATACGCAGGCACACAATGTACGTTTAGCACGAAAAATCAAAATCTTTGGTAGGGAATACAAAGATTTTGCTATTACTAGAATGAAAATATTCTGAAATTTACCTGGAGGTAAAAAGAAAAGGTTGCGATGAAAAGGCCAAGTTTTGTACGAACGGGTGGCGAGATTGGACAAGATTGGATATTAACTTCGAAGAGTAAAGGGAAAATGTGAAAGAGATAGATGGATTTAGTTGTCAAAGATTTGAGAAGGTTTATCGTGATTATCAGGAGAAGTGGATCGACAAAGGACAAAGAGGGTTGAAGACGAGGTTTTGACTTGGTTCTATATGAGCTGAATAGTTGACGATGATATAAATTAAAGAAAAAAGCGAATGATGAAATGATTTGAGTGATGATGATAGAAAGTATAAAGGAGACTGACCAAGAACCGCTTGGAGTAGCAAAGGAAAACTAGGGAGTAAGTTGACCACGGCAACCAAAAATTACACCAATTAAAAACAATTTTCTCTATAATTCCCAGATATTTTACTCCGTTTTATATTCACATGTCAACTTATTCACATTTAACAAATGACACTTTCAATATCAAAAACAAGACAAATAATAATTACATAACTCAAGAAAATCTAGTAGGCTAATTTCAATAAAGTTGGGGAGTTATCAGATTAGATACAAGTATTCTCAACTACTCAATCTGTCATTAAAAACTCTTGTTACATTTTGGGTTTAAAAAAATATTAATTTAAAATATACCCGCATGCATTAAAAATGTGCGTTACTTACCACTTAAAAATGACTACTGCATGCTGATCTCAACGTCCAAGTTTCCTGAAAGAAAGAAATTCACAAAAAATTATACTTTCTGAATTTTAAAATAAAATAAAATTGAATGAATTAATCACTAGGTTTGATTTGCGGTCTGACTTGACGGTTTTTATCAACATAACATAATATTATTACAAAAAAAAAATTATTGTATTATTATTATTATTATTATTATTTATTATTATTTGTATATTATTGTATTATTATATTATTGCCTACTTACAAGTCTAGGTTTATGTAAGCATCATCACAAAATACATACACACACATATATATATACATTTATAAATTGATATTTAATCAATTTATTTCCTTCTTTAAAATATTAACAATATTTTTACTTGATTTATTATTTTACTTTATTAGTTAATTTTTAATTATTAATTTAAGGTTAAATTGATTAATTAACCTTAATTTTTTAACTACATGACCAATTTTAAAATTGGTTCTAACTTTATGAATAACAAAACTTTTTTCAGAGACTTCTTGTTTCTTCATTTACTTATTTCAGGTTATGAAAAGTTGAATTTATAAGAGAAGCCTCCGAATAGATTAAAATTAAAACTTGTGTTAGGCATGGTGATAGACTGTCACCTGTTCATTTTACCTGCGTGGTGGATAAGGTGAATTGGGAACAGGATATTGAAATTGAAAAAAGAATTGTTAAATCTAGTAGACATTGTAGAATCAAAGAAAGGCTAAAACTGTTTTCTTTGTTTAGATAGCAATCGTTTCTAAGAACATAGAAATAACAATGGAACAAATTAACGTTTTAAAACAATCAGCAGAAAAACAGGATTATAGACTTTACTTACTCTAGTACACTTACTTTACTTTACTAAAGACAACTGACTTCAAGAGCTTCCACAAAGAGCAAAATCAAAAAATCGGAAAAAATCCTCAGGAATAGAATTCTGAGAATGTGACCTGCAAGAAAGCTTACAAGTATGGTCAGTCAATTTACTCAGTCTAAAATGGTCCTATACAAAAAATAACCAGGTTAAAAAGACTACATGACCTCTCATACAATTTTCATTCAATGCAATTACAATTTTCAATTTCAATTTTCAATATCATTTGTACTCGTGCTTGGAGGGTTAAAATTGGACTACCCTATTTAAATTTTTTTCAAAATGTTGACTAAATAAAAATGTCGCTGTTCTGGATAGAGTATCAAATAAATGAAGAAAATAAAGATTTACAAGGAAGTTATTTCGGATTGCCGCCCACTATTTTAGTTTTCAGCTAATACGTAACAATATTAAGTCAATAGATTTCTCGATTTGGGTATAATCCATTCGAATGAATAAATTGTATTGCTCGTACGTTACATCTCACTAACCAAATAACGAAAGTCGTAACTCACTTTTGCTCAGACTCCTCTCTGTAAATCCAATTTGACTTTCTAATTGAGATTGACTTAATTGATTAATTGAAAGCCAATAATGATAGACATCGGTAACATGACATGTGAATCCTATTATTAGTAACACGTCTTTATTTCCGTTAATTTGTCTTTGACCTTTTCAATTTAATTTAATTTTCTACAACTTTGATCATAAAGCTTTTGCTCAGAAATGCATATTAAGACCGCAATCTTAAAACTATCATTTTTTACGAAAAAAGGACAGCCCCCATGAACTTCAGCAGACAACCCGCTTGACTTATCTTGTAGAGCACAAAAAATTTAGTAAATGAGACGATTTTAAACAAAATCGTAGAAGTTGTTTTGAGAAAATCGTAAAAAACTGAAAAATTTCGTAAATAAACTACTAATTCCGGTAAACCGATTTTAATGAAAATGTTTTTATTGGGTCCTGTAATGTACGGAGTGTTTGCAAAAAATTATCAAGAGTTCGTTTTGTTTTCCGAAAACTCAGACTTTTGCTTCTCCTAAATGCACTACTGTCGATTATTTTTCACTTTTCCAGAGCCACATTACCTACGGCATTCATTTATGGGGTCATAATGTTCTAGTTTACAAAATTTTGTTGGCTCAAAAATACAGTAAAAATAATACTCACAAACCTTCCCGTGAGCATTGCAAACCCTTTTTGGGAAAATCATATAAAATTGAAAAATTCCGTAAATAAACTACTAAATCGGTAAACCGATTTTGATGAAAATGTTTGTATCGGGTCCTTTTAATGTACAGAGTGTTTGCGAAAAATTATCAAGAGTTCTTTTTGTCCTCCGAAAACTTAGACCTTTGCTTCCCCTAAACACACTACTGTCGATTATTTTACACTTTTCCAGAGTCACATTACGTATGGCATTTATTTATGGGGTCATACCTTTTTAGTTTACAAAATTTTGTTGGCTCCAAAAAACAGTAAGTATAATACTTACAAACCTTCGCGTGAGCATTTTAAACCCCTTTTCAAAGAATTGAAATTTATGCCAGTATATAAAATTTATACATGTTTTATTCGGTATTATATCTATATAAAAAACATTTTAAATACGTATCAGCTAATTTCTGATGTTCAGGAATATGAAACTAGATTTAGGACAGATCTGGACGTTCCACGTACTTGGTTGACAGATACAAGCCGTAATGTTTTTACATACAGATTAAAAATATTTAATAAATTGCCTTTAACAGCTAGGACGGTGCCAATAAAAAAATTCAGAAAACAAATTTGCTCCTGGTTGATGTTCACCCCATTTTATGAGAGAGAAGATTTTTAGCAGGTCGGGTTGACATACCTTTTTGACTATGGTAGTGAGCTTTATTGTATATGTTTTTTATGAGTTTACCTGATTGCATTTTGTGTTATTAATATGTATAAATTTAATCTAAATTGTATTGACGCATTCTATTCTGTGTTTACAGTCATTGAATAAAGAGTTATTATTATTTTTAATAATTATTAATTTATCTTATAATTTTCAATTTCGTTCTGTGCTACGTTCTTAAGATATTTTGTTCAAACACACAGACCAGTCATAAACTAGCGCGCACACACGTACAAGCAGACCAATCAGTAAAAACAAGGTTTATGTGAGTTCATAGGGCCTGAAACGTGTACGACTGATGAAACTCGAAAAAATCGCCATGAAAATAGTACTTTCCTCTCCTATATAGATTTTATATGGACAAGAGAAAGTAATGGGTAGCTTAGTTGGTTGGTACGTGTGAATAAATTCACGCAATCAATTCTGAGTGAAGTCCACTATCCTACAGCTGATTTTTTCTTTGATAAACTTGATATACCTTGGACAATTCGAGTTTGCACAAGCAGCTTCGGTGTTATCTACTCCACTCTTTGCCCCTCGCCATGCAACGAAGGTACAGTCAAAAAAGTATACAGTCGCTACTGTGTAATGTGCGACTCACGCAGGTCACTACGCTTTGTTTCATTTGTTATTAATAATCTCTCAGATATAATGATGTGACTAATTTGTTTTCATGTAATGATTTTCTGTTCATTATATTCAGACCAATTTTTAGTTAGTTGCGTGCGACTGTAGAGTATAGTTTAGTGAGTTTTTGCAGATTAGTTCTTGTAATTTATAATTTAAATTTTTACTGGGACAAATTAAATACACATTTTAAAATGAAATAATTATTTGTATGTTTGTACATTGAAATAAGGTTGTAGGCATTTGCGTACATTAAAATTTGTAGACCTTGTTGAAAGAATAGGTTATGAACATATTTTAAGCGGAACTGTGTGTACGAGGTGTGGCTATTAAAAAATAACATTATTATTTTTGCTATTAAATAACAAGACTGACGTTGTAAAAAATTTTATTTTTATTTTATACATAATAACTTGTCACCTTCAATATCCTTCCCTATCCCTACAAAGCTCCAAGCGAATTACATTGTTGAAATAATGCTGGAAGCATCTTCTGTCAATGGAAACGCTTACAAAAAAAAAAACAACCCATAGAATTTAAACACTGCAAATTATACCATTCTTCAGAGTATATTAGTTTTAACCGACATTTTGCGGTAAATTCCCTTTAAATATCAAATTCTTACTTCAGGACACGTGCCGCTTTGTTTTTTACAGCTTCCACAGACTCAAATCTTGTCCTTTTTAATGGAGATCTCACCTTAGGGAACAGGTGGAAGATAATAACATGTAATGAAACGTGGTTTTTTACTTATGATCCGGAAACGAAGCGCCAATCCATGCACTGGAAGAGCCGAACTTCACCGAGAGCCAAAAAAGTTTTGAGTTAAAATTTAAAACAATGATGATTGTTTTTTTTTATATCCATGGGTTTGTGTACCTTCATTAGGTTCCTGAAGGTCAAACAATTAATCAATATTTAATCAATATTAATACCTTGAGTTACTTTCTAAACTGCATCAAAGAGTAAGGAAAAAACGCCCCGAAATGTGGAAGGACAAATCATGGGTTCTCCACCAAGACAATGCGCCAGCTCATTCCGCGTTATCTGTCAAGAGGTTCCTAGCCAAGTATAGCATCTCAGTGTTATAACATTTGCCTTATTCACCAGATCTTGCACCATATGACTTCTACCTGTTCCCTAAGGTGAAATCTGCATTAAAAAAGAACAAAATTTGAGTGTGGAAGCTGTAAATGAGAAAGCGGCACGTGTCCTGAAGGAGCTGACAGATGACTTCCAGCACTGTTTTCAACAATGGAGAATTCGCATGGAGCGTTGTAGAGATAGAGAAGGAGTCTATATTGAAGGTGACAATAAGTGATTACGTATAAAATAAAAATAAAATTTTTTTACAACGTCAGTCTCGTTATTTAATATCCACACCTCGTACATGTAGAGCTAGAGTTGTGCCAGTTCAGATTGTCCACAGAAGTCTTATATTTTATGATTTATTCCAAACTGGTCCCTAAATTGTAGCCATTAAATTTTAAACTTTAAGTATTCGATGATGGCAATACAATTTAAATGCCAACGTCATAACGGTCATTGGCCGTGCAGATAGGTCCCTTTGAATGGCAAGAGGTGGATATAGAGTAAGATAGGTTCGTTCAAATATTTTTATTAATGGGTGTGATAGCTGGATAAGTTTCATCGTTAAGAAAGGTCATCGTTTGACTGTAATCAGATTTCGATATAAGCTGCTTAATGAGAACGTGGAACAGGTTCAGTGGCAGATTTTACATTGTTGACAAAAGGGTAGAAATAACATCAAATTTAACATTCAAGTATTTAAAATTTACTTTTTAAAACTTTTATAAACCCCTCATATTACGGAACTTTAACGCTTTTTGACTACTTAGTATGGTAAAAGAAGACTTTATCAATGTAAGGATTGTAAAAAGCGACCGGTTAGTATTAAAACAAATAGCATGAGTTAGAATCACTGTAGTGCTTTTCACTGCTGATGAGCTCTGCTGTTCCTTGCGTTTAGACCAATCAGAACGTTTACCAGCGTTGTCAGATTATACAAATGTATCAGCCTGACAAACATTACAGAACAAGTCGATTACAGAGCGCGTTAACATGCTGCACTTTAAAATATAATCAACTGGTTGTATGTTCATAGGTTATAATTGTTATTGAAAAACCAAACAAATGGCTAACGAAATATATAATAGAGCTACGAAACCAAGTATTGACAACGTTACTGACAAGTTGTTGGTAACTATGAAGTGGATAGAAGGGTAATTCACACGTTCAGAGCTCATCCACGCTGAAAAATAGTATAGTAATTTAAATACATTGAATATAATTTTATTTTATAAAATTCTCATTTACTTCTCAAAATTTTGAACGTATTGCTCTAATTAATCGAATAGTTCGAATTTTAACTTTGCAACGTCAACACCAAAATAGCAGAACGATGTACATCAAAAAATAATTTCAACAACTATCTTTGCTCTTTCAAGTTTTTTTTAAAATTATTAAGTAAATAAAAAACTAAATGTTTCACGTATAATAAGAAGAAAATTTAAATAAACTGAAAAATAAGATTAAGGAAAGAAGAAAGTGTACGGAATGGAAGGCTTTTGGGACTTCATGGAATATGAAATGAGAGTAGAAAAGACGTGAACCAACTCACTAAAGATACAACTAAAATTCGTGAAAAACCTATATTAAACTTTTTCCCTACAAAAGCAAATTCTTAAATTTTCCTGATTAAGAAGCTGAATTTTTGAATGCATTGTTTATCTCTTTTTCTCCCAGTGAAACTTTTCTTTAATTATTTTGTTTTTACTTTGAAAAATCACGTTATTGTTTTAACCAGTTTTCATTTATACAATTTTTTATTATGAATTCCGGAAGCGTCCTCTTTACGACCTTATAAAAATTTTTTAAATCGTTCAGTATTGGACAAACTGAATTTCCATTCAAAATAAAATGGACCACATATTGTGTTTTTATTGTATAGATGTTAGAACTAAAACAGAGAAGTGTAAAGCAACTTGTATCCAATATTTATGTACCTTGTATTTATAAGGTAGTGAAAAATAGTGTTTTATTACATTGAACAAAATTTTCCATATTTTTTATTTATTTAAATGAATAACTCTGAAATCTATTTCACTCATAATTTAAAGAATTTTTGCATGAACAATTATTTTAAAATGAGCTAAAAGGCGTTAATTACTAAAATGAAATTGTAATAAAAATTTCCAGATGAAATAGTTTAATGAATATTTAAAAAAACAAAAAGATAAATTTTTATCTAAAATTTATAAAAAATTTTAAATGACTTGTTTCGCTTTGATTATTTTGTACTTTTTTTGAAGAGAGAATAAAAAAATAAAGAAATGTATTTAATGTATTCAAACATTTTTGAATTTTAACGAAACGAAATAACTTGTTCTTTGTAGAAACCAATTTAAAATGAAATTGTTTTCGCATCAGTAATTATTTATTTTTTTATGTCTTCTTATATTACAAGTAAAAGAATGTTCATCTGTAATACAAGTAAGAAGTAAGATCTCTTCACAGAATAAACTGGTACAGAAAAATTCATTTTCTTGTACTTCAGTCAGTACTTTATTTAATTCATTTTATTACACGATAGTAAATCGACAACTATTTACTATTTATTAGTACATGCAACTAAATAAAACAAACGAAATATATTTTTTTTAGCTTTTATTTGTTATTGGGAACTGTAAATTATTAATAACTACCCAATTTGATCGCTGCTTTCCGCTGTATTATTTTGACATGGATTTGACGTGAGTTTATTCATGGACGATTTATAAATTATACTATAAATATAAATTATTTATTTGATTGAAATTTGTTATATATCTTTTTATTTAATTTTCATTTGTTTCATACACATTTTGTAATAAATTTATCCAGTTATTAAGTTAACTATTTATCGTATAATTCTAGTGGTTATTAACTGTAACAATTTTAAGTAACTAATTTATGAATAAATATTTGAAACAAATTCAAAAGGAATTTTGCTATTTAGAAATAACCAGATCCTGAAAAACCCGTGACAATATGATTTTTTGGAAAGTAAATTATTGTTAAAATCTGGTCCATTCCATGTTCAGTTATTTGATATAATTGACCACATAAAATTATAAAGATGGGTACAGCATCAAAATTGGTGATAAAATGTTTTTTGTTTGTCATCAGTCTCTCGACTAGTTTGGTGCAGTTCTCCAAGCTGTTCTATCTTGCGCAAGTCGTTTCATATCTACTTACCGGTAACACCCTACATCTTTTGTAATTTGCTTTATATATTCTAACATTTGCCTTCCCTTACAATTCACTCCCTCAATATTACCCTCCATTATTGATAGACCAATACCTGGATGTCTTAAGATATGCTTTACTAGCCTATCCCTTCTTCTGGTAAGATGCTTCCATATACTTCGTTTTTCATCCATTCGCCTAAGAATCTCTAAATTACTTATTTTGTCCACCCACCTAATCTTTAACATTTTTCTATAACACCAAATTTCAAAAGCTTCTATCCTCTTCCTTTCTACATCCCCTATCACCCATATTTCACTCCCGTATAATGCTACACTCCAAACATAGTGTTTTAAGAATTTTTTCCTAATCTGTAAGTCAATGTTTGTAATCAGTAAGCTGTTTTTCATTTCAAAGGCTTTTCTAGCTTGAGCAATTCTACTTTTGATATCACTTGTGCTTCTACCATCCTTGTTATTTTACTTCCTAGATAGGAGAATTCCCCGACTTTCGGTATGTTTTCGTTGCCTACTTTTAAATGTCCTATCTCTTCTAAACCACTCTTGCTGCTGCAAAACACTTTCTTTTTGTTCTTATTAATTCTAAAGAAGTAGTCCTTTCTCACGATCTCATCCATTTAATTTAAGATATCCTGTAGTTCTTTTATTATCTCGGCTAATGCTACTATATCATCGGCGAATCTCAGAATTTTTATTGTTTCTCCTTGAATTTCTATTCCTGCTTCAAATTTTTTATTTTATTTTGGTTACAAAATTATTATTTTTATTTTGGTAATAAAATATGTAAATATATTATAAATAGTGGTAGAATATTGAAGTAATTATTGCAGCCTGTCATAATATTTTTATTTTATTATTCAAACTCACTAAAGTCTTGTAGTTATAAACAACGCACAAACATGGTAATTACCACTCAATTGAAATCACTAGAAGCTCCAGACTTTTCATCTCTCCATTATATCTCAATATCTGACATTGGCATTGTTAAAGATATGTAAGCCTTAAGGGTTATATATTCCGGTTTATCAGCAGTGCTAAAGTTCAAAGGTTGACTAGCCCAGAAGGCACATCCTATGCACGCGTTAGTTCATCATGTTCTAATTACCCCTCGTTTATTAAACTACAACCAGCATTATGAGCATAACTATCTGAGACGTGAAATGAAGTACGTTCGGGTTTACACCGTGCTGAGCTAAATTAAACTGTTGTTTTGTAAAAAGAAACCATTAAATTTTTTAAAGGAATAAAATAAAAATAAATAGGAATAAAAGTAAAATAAAAAATATAATTTTTGTGATTTTGTTTTTATTTTGGAAATTTCAGTACTTTATAATTTTCTAAATTCAGACATGTAATTACTTCTAACGTGCAAAAAATTCGGTTTATTTATCACATTTCAAATAAAACACTAAGTAAATTGTTAGTTTTGTATGGGAGATTTGAGGGAAAGATATAGAAAGAAGTGTTAAGATAGAACTTAAAAATAATGGTCATGTGTATAGACGGATTAAACTATGATGACGTACAATTGTAACTTGACAGTGTTTATTTTAAAGTTTCCCGAAAATTTTATATTTTTTAATTTTTCGATCGATCCTTATAGTAATTTGTCCCAATAAACATTATATCAGGTCATTTTCTTTTAATAATGCAAAATTATTTGTAATTTAGTTGGTACTATTAGCTACAGATAGAAACGATATTAACAATGTTAAAATTCTGGTGTGAAACATTCACATGTCTTTCTCTTGCTAATGCCAATAAAGAACAACATAACCTAACATTAGTAATAAAACATTAGAAATAAACAAAACAAAAACATAACTTTATTTTAACCACGAATGAATGGTGCAAAATGATAACCAACCTGAGTTCAGCTTAATAATAAGGAAAATAACTTTTTGGCGCTAATCTAGGCTCTATAGAGAAAATGCTTTTAATAAAAGTTGTAGATATTTTAATTTACCATAAATAAATTTTATTATATACACTTTTGTCGTAAAATGCATTTTAAGGCTGAAATCTTAAAAAAACATTTTTTACAGATTTTCATGAAAAGAAAAACAGAAAATCACTAATTAACGCTAAACTAAGCGTTATACAAAAATTTTTAAAAATAGCAGTTGTAGATTTTTAAATTTTCTACAACTTTTATTATATACATTTTTACGCTAAAATGCACATTAAGGCTGCAATCTTAAAAAAACTTTTTTTCTACGAGCAGCCTCCTTAAGAATTTCAGCAGATATGACGCCTACCCTATCTTGTAGAACATAGTAAATTGAACATAGTAGATTGTAGTAAATGAGAATAAGGTATCGTTCTTTCAATATTAGAAGAAATAGAGTATTTCTTAAAAAGAGTGAAGGACATTTTTTTCGCCGAAGACTAAAAGTGACTTTTACCGATTTACTTTTATTCACGATTAACACAACAAACAACCATTCACACAATTTGTTCAGATGATGTTGAATATTTTTATTTTTATCTAAGAAGAAGATTATGGAAACCCCTTTAACAAAGAGGTTCTTCAAAACAATTGGATGTCTTTGCCTAGTTATAGTGTATCGATATAGTCACCCCAAGATTAAATAATTAGATAGCTTGAATGAGATTCTATTCGTTTTTATTATTGTAATTAAAGGCCTTGACTTCGTTTTGAAATAAAATAAAATATGAGTTGTATAAATTACACATAAAACAGGAGAAAGTTAATATCATTTGCCTTACTCTTTCAAAAGCCCCTGGAACTATTATATTTTTTATATAAAAAATATATAATGAACAAAGTAAAGTTAAAAGGGATTCATTATAATCCTTTCCAAAAGTGATATATTGAATTTTGCGTCATTATCAAAGGTATAAGGTTTATCAGATTCTTCAATTACAATACAGATAAGAAACCTTCCGCTCGGTTGAAGAATAGATGAAAGTAAAGTATCTAGTTATGAACGAGAACATCAAATTAAAAGATGAGAGAGAACTTGTAAAATAACACGAGTAACTTTGTACCCATCAAGTAACTTTTAAGTCATGAATCTTGTTAGACTTCTTACATGTACGTAGTGAAGTTTTAATCCGCCTAGTAGAACTGCGTGTCCATCTCTAAAGCCATATTTTAACACGGTTAGACTCCTCTTTCTCCTAAGAAATTTTCTAAAATTTAAGAAAAAGCCGTATGTTTTCTAATAAGACGATTTTAAGTTATTTTATTAAAAGTTCTGTAATTTCCGAGGAAAAGGATTTCCACCAAAAATTTAAAAGTGAAGTCAGAATTAACAAATTCCTGTATAATAAAATTAAGTAAACCAAACAAAGATGAAATGAAAAATAAAAAATAAATTCAGAAAAGCAGTTGAATAACATATGGGTATTCCAGCAGAAAATTAAAAAAAAACCCATACTAAAAATGCTTGATGAAAGAAAAAAATTATTTTCAAAATTAACGAAGAAAAGATGGACTAAATCTCAAACTTCAAAATAAATACTCGAGCAAGAAACGTAAAGCAAAGAAGTAACTCATTTTGATTATCGTAGTTCTAGTTGATTAAAATGAAAATTTAAATTGAATAATTTAAAATAGCTAAACAAAGACATGAAAAATGTTAGGAAATATTTTTGAGTCTAGATTACCAGAGAAAATAAAATGAAACTTTTGAAAATTAAAGTTAATTAGGCTTACAAAACTTTACAGCAGAAAGAAAGAAACAGCGCAGTGAAAGAATAAAGGAGAATTCAAGAAGAAACTAAATCTAAACAATGTAAAGTTTTTCTAGTGTGGCTAAAACGAAAAAATTATTTAGCAGTAAAATGAATTTAGAATAAAAGATCTACAGCATAAATTTTTGTAAAGGTATAAATTTGTCACATTTCTTGAGATATAAATGAATACATTCTGAAGAAAATGGGGAGGAAATTTTTTAAAAGTGGATAATTAAACTATGGATAATGGATAAAAAAATCACTGGTGATTAATAATGAATAAAGAATGATAAAGAATTGATAACGAATCGAAAATAATTAGACCCTAACTTGTCTGGTACGGTCAACATAAAGGTCAACACTAAGGTCGCCTTTACTGTGAATTACTATCTATTGTTTAACGTTTAATTATTCTGTGCCATTTTTTTTTGTAAATAGTATACAGTAAATTGGTTAAGTTTATTTATTGTTACTAGTTAATTATAATTCGTTTGTTATTTATTATAAGTAATTTACTTGTAGATTTTAGTTACTTTATTAATTGTAATTTTTAGTTGAAATTAATATTTGAATTTTAAACTTTAGTGTGTTAATTATATAATTAACCCAGATCCCGAAACGGACCTTAGAGATAAAAGTAACAATACAATCACTTTATAAACATAAAGTTTTAAGAAATTACAGACACAAAGTCTTCTAAATAGGCTATATTTTATAAGCTGTATAGTTTATTTTCATTTTTTAAATTTGTGTATTTCGATGATGGTAGATCCACCGAAACATTATTTAATCATATGTTGTTTAGGTCATCAGCCGAAAGGTTCGGTTGAACCTACAGAGGTTTTACTAATTAAAACTAGGAGTGAGTTTTTTTACATTTGCCTTCCTCACTGAATGGAAAAGAACGCTTATTAGCATGCCGGTCCCTCTGAAAAGCACATATTTTTCAATCTACAAATAACACCTTCACTTCATTCACCACAGGGTCTGTCTGTATAATGAAATTAATTACTTTCAGAGGAGATAACTCTGATTAGTGTCATTTACACCTCTACCTCTTCTATTTTTAAATGATTCAGTCATTTAATTGGCTGACCATGTGATAACAAACAGAACTATTTACTTTAGTCATGCAACAAACAGATTGAGTGTAAATAATTTGACACTTCACCTGTATGTTATGGGCAGAATTAAATCATGTAAAAACAAATTAAAAACAAATAATGTCGTAGCTATAATAAATAAGACAAAAAGTTAAAATATTTTAAAAATACAATAATTAAATTGTAGCTGCATGATAAATTATAAAAATTTATTTGTAAGTGTTGATACCACACTGAATTGAATCTCGAATAATACAACTAGAACAAAGAGTTTGAGTGATTTCAAATGTTATATCCCGCTATGAAATGATATTTTTGTCACCTCTATTTTTGATTTGTTGTCATTTAATAGCCTCGTTGACACCTATCACTCATAAAGTTATACTAACAAGCAAATGTTACATTTCGAACTTAAAGTATACCTATTTGTATAAACATAACAACGTTTGAATCCACAATATAGAATCAAAATATATCCGATCACCAAAAGAACTTAAGTGTTATTTTATTTATATTACAACGTATTGTATGAGAAACAAATTTTATTTACTTTATTTGTTTAAATTTACGTGTATTTAAAGTGTATTACAAATACATAATTACAGTGAAGATGATACAAATGATAACGTGAGGAACATAATGATATGACAAAACTGGCCGGGTACCCATCGATAGAACTTCTTTATTTTGTTTTCAAATGTAATTTTGCATAGTTTTTAAAATTTTACTTAAGGGGACCCGGTGTTCGTATCTTTCTCCTTACTAACATAAAGAACACTTTCTCAGCCTTTGGTTCAGATAATTAGCTCAATTTTTTCCACAAATTTATTGGATATTTTTACGTGAGGGTTTCTCAAATTAACGTTTAGTTCATCAGAAAAAGATTTTTTCTTTGTTAATGTCAATAATTTCCAATACTTTAACATATTTGTCACTATAAAATCGGTTTTAGCTAGTTAGCTGTTAGACTGCCATGTCAAAATATGGATTTCTATATATTGTTCACTACTGAACAATGTAGAACGCTGGTAAGGCAGGCTATGGCAGGTAAGGGGTTGCTTACGAAGGTAGGGGTTGTTCAGTAGTGAAAAATGTAGAATGCTGGTAAGGCAGGCTATGACAGGTAAAGGGTTGCTTACCTAGGTAGGGGTTGGTAAGGGATTGTTCAATAGTGAACAATGTAGAACGCTGGTAAGGCAGGCTATGTAAGGTAAGGGGGTTACTTACCTAGGTAGGGGTTGGTAAAAGGAGTGAAAATTGTAGAACGCTGGTAAGGCAGGCTATGGCAGCTAAGGGGTTTTGCGTGTGTGTATTTTTGTGTGTGTGTATGTGTAGGGGTCGGTTTATGGTCAATGTGCCACCGAGCTGTGAACACATTATAATTTGAGAAAAAGTATTTTTAATATTTACGACAAAAAAATCTGGTAGTAAGAATCAATTTTAAAATTTGATTATTAACGGTCAACAAGACAGTCATAAGTCAAATCTGGACGTATAGAGTTCAACTTTGGGAATCTGCTGAAGCTTCAAACACAATCGTATAGCTACAGGAGATACAAAACAAGTATTTACGTGCAATATCCCTTTTATGTCACAAATTTAATGTTACACAAATACCTTACGTAGCTGATGTTGCGACATAACTATACAAGATGACGTAAGAAAAAATTGAATTATATGCAAACTATCTTGTACGAAACATTTGTACAAGGGCGATACTTCCTACTTAGCATAGACGTTTAAAACACCGGTGGTCCAGAGAGCTTCTTGAAAAGGGCACATTATAGGACTCTGTGGTAATGACTGTAAACTTCAACAAGTGAATCAAGTTTTGTAACCAATATAGTTAAATTAAATAATTATTATTATATTTATATTTTAAAAAAATCAAACGATTAGTCTCGTAGTAAAGTCGTCATCGCGAATCAGCTGTTAACAGCTGATTTTTGGAGACAAAGATTTCGTGGTTCAAATCCTAGAAAAGGTAGTTACATTTATACGCATTTGAATATTAGACAGTAGTTACCTGTGTTTTTGATGGTTGGAGTTTAATTAACCATACTCTTTCAGAAACGATCGGTCTGAGTCTGTACAAGATTACATTTCATTTACTCGTCATACATATCATCATATGATTGGGTCATGGGGTTGCTTATTTTCCTACATTTAACAGATTGCAACGTGCTCACATTACGCATTAAGTAAACGTATTAACACAGTCATGCTGAATTTATAATGAAAACGTCACAAAAAATAAATTAGATACGGCTAGTATGTAAAACGAAGGATATGTACACAAGTTATTGTTATGGAGATAGTTCAAACAAACAATATCTATAGCACCACTTACATCCGCAATAATACTATAAACAAATATCAGGTTCTGTTCGTTCGTGATTTCTCTAAAAATACGTCCTTGTAAAGTTTGAAAAAAAGAAGTATTCATCCGTCCACTGATCAAAGCGTATCATGTCTGAAGGAAGGTGAAGGATAAAATAATTCCGATACCGTTTAATTTAAACGCCAATACCTGACAGTTGAAGAAACACTTCATCACATAAAAGAAATTTCTACAAAAAAACTTTTTTACAATAAAATTTTAAAAAGTTCTGTAATTCAGAGATTGTAGATTGCGTATGTTATTCTGTACTGATTATATATTTAATTTATTACTATAAAAAGAACTTAAAAGTATTTCGAGTTATTGTCTTATCTTTTTCAAATTACTAAATTGTAAGAACATTTTCGTATAAACCAATAACTATATTGGTGTTACGGAAAATAATATACCTATCAAAATACCAGTCAATATTTTTATCAAGAGAACATTCCTTTTTGGTTTTTTTTCTTGACTGACATCAAATAAGATGTCATTCAACTAAACCAAGAATTCTAAAAAATGTGATTTCGATGAAATTTTGACAGATACTTTGAAATTTTTAAGAAAGAAACATTGAAAGATATTTTCCTCGGCAGTGTTATTAACACCATAAGAATACAGAAGAACATAAAGATAAATCCGAATATTTGCTTTGATCAACGTATTCAAGAAATAAATTTCAGTTTAAAAATTTTAATTTGTCCCGATAGTATTGCAAATGATCAAAGTGCCAACGTAATATTAAAACTCCTTTATTCAAAGAATATTTTCGAGAAGTATAATAAAGAAAATTAATAAGCCGTGCGTTTGTGATTTTGACACTTTTCAAATGAGGCTTTTGAATTTATTTCTACTGCAAAGAAACGTTTTATAATTATAATAAAATAAATTAATTCAGAAAATTCTTGCACTTTTTCTATAGTATTAAATATTTCTCTTCTTTTTCATGGATTAGGCAGTTCGGCCTGTTCTGAAAACTAGTAATAATTACGGTACAGAATTGTCAGTACTCAGATTTTACCTAATCGTCATGTTGCATGACTGTCTAACGTCAAAAAAGTTGTTGCAATGAAGATGCTTTAGTGATTTCGGGGATGCCTCCACGGGATCTAGTGGCGTGCGGGAGGGAAGAGCAGTGAACTGGCGTTGATAAAGAGGAACGTTGGAATCGATAACTCAGCAGGTGGCAGAGGAGATTGAGCGAAGCTAGGGTCGGGAAGTGGACAAGGAGGTTCATTCAGAATGTCGAGGTGTGGATAAAGAGGACATTTGATGATACTACCCATGAATTGACGCAGTTGTAAAAAGGGCATGGTTTCTTCGGGGCATATTTGACGAGGTTCAAACTTAGTAAGTGTCGAAATACTGACTATGTGACAGTGAAGAGCAACCAAGGGAACAGACCTTCAAAGTCAGCTGGTTGCCTTTGTATAGGCCTAACAGGCGTAAACCAAAACAATGAATTTCTTTAAATCGACGAATCTTTGGTCAACCACAGAACAATAGAACCATAGATAGTCTGTCGGTACAAAGTACCGTATTCAGCATGCACTGCGTAATTTTGAAATACTGTATACAATATTTATACAGTACTTAACACTGCAGCCAATAGCTAAGCTAAATGCCGCGTACAGTACTGTATTACGAAATTACGCATGTGCAGTAGGCCTACATATTCCAAATCTTGTAGGGGTTATGTATTAGAATATTATGTGGAATGTTCTTGTTTTTGTTTTTCTTGTTTTTTTTTAATAATTGCTTTGTATTTATTTTTTCATAACTCCTCGAATTCTTTTACCCATTCTTTGAGAATTCGAGTTATAGAAGTTGGACTATACTTTGTTTAAGTGTTCTTATGAGTTTTGTAACGATCCACATGTTTTTCTTTTTTAGATTGGCGCTTAGTGGGTCCGTTTTGTGGACTACGGAATATAATTAACTAATTAACCCTTTCAGTGCCGAAACAATATTTAAAAGTTTGAACTTAAGCCATTTAATTTGAAAAAGGGTGTACAAAAAGTATCAGCCCTTATTTGGAAAACTTGCAAATGTAAAAGCCATTGCCAACCAATATCTCAACGTTCCGGTTAAAAATCAATTCCGGTTAAACATTTTTTATTTTTTTTATTTATTATGTTCATAAAAAAAGAACTTGTTCTAACACTAAAAATATTCAAAATAAGTTTTTTTTAGTTTATTTAAAGTAGCAGTGACAGCTCTGTCATCAGCAACTAATGTGGGTTTTGGAATCTTAACAGTGGTTTTAACGTACTAAAATTTTCAGACCTTAGCCGGGAATCGAACCCAGGGCCTTTCGCTTTGCAGGGTAGTACTACGCCCCGGAGGTAGTTTCAAAATACATTATTCCGTTAAATTTTCTTTAAATTTTTTTTTTTTTTTTTTTTTTTTGTAAATGTTCGGTTATCCGGACCGGTTAGCACTTGATGCATAACTTATGGACGTCTGGTAAACCGGTTGTTGTCACTATGGAAAATACGATGTATCGACGTCCTGTTTTCCGGACGTTGGTTCTGAAAGGGTTAACATAATAATAAATATTTCAAGATACAATTAACTTTTAGAAAGATGAAATTAATTTTGGATTTTACTATGTATAAAGATTGTACTATACATTAATCTAATAAAAAAATAAATAGAATTTTTATCGATATTTGCTTTTTATTTTCATGAAATGTGAAATGACTATTATATTTATTCTGCAATAAAATAAAAAGCTTTTATACGTTACGTTTAGATTTTAATACCGGTGAAACTCAAGTCTGATGCTAGAACCTAGTACTAGAATAAAGACCTTTTTAGACAAAAGCCGTTTCCATGCTCCCATTGGCTTTATGTCTTGAGTACCTTCACTTCTCATTTTGAAAGGAAGTGTACACTCTAAATTCCACAAAAGAAATAGTGGAACGCACATTGTACATTGATTTTTAAGAATTAAAAATACGAAGCATAAATAATCCTTAAAAAAATATGAATAAATTATTTAGAGAATAAATAATTTGAAGTTTTGTATTTTGAAATGATCTATTACAAAAAATCTAACAAACAAACCACCAATATTTTGATGAATTTAAGGCAAAATAAAAGTATAAATTTCATAAAATGATACATTTTCAAATTTTATTTTTTTATTTTTACATATATCTATTTCCTTTATTACTCCTCCAAAAGAGCAAAACCCGTGCTTGGAGGAGGATTACGCTAATTAAAAAAAATACATAGCACAAAATTAACTACAATAACACAATAATAGCACTGATAAAAAAACAGTTAATACTAATACTACATCACTTATTACATAATAAAAAATACGGTATTACATAATAGAATAAGAGAAAATGATCCAAATAACATTAAACAACAGGTTAGTATAAAATTTAAAATTAAAATAATAAAAAGAAACAGACAGAATACAAATGAAAATAAAAATTAAAACTTATGATAACAAAACTAAAATGTTAATAAATGATAAAACAAACATCTGCAAAGTTATGAAATAGCATTAATAAAATAGCCTATGACAAAAAAACCTCTACCAATTTACTTACACTTTTTTTTCGAATAGCTCTTTAACGAGAGCACGCTAAATCAATATTTGGGGTGTTTCTTCATGTCCTACGCTGCTCCATTCTCTTCCTCACCCACACCTCCCTCATCCTTCTCGATCTGTCCATCCTCAGCTGGTCCATATTGTGAGGTTCACACCTCCTCCTCTCACTTTCCTCCCTAAAGGTCACTCTCTCAACTTTACCCCGAAAAACCTCTCTATTGCATATATCTTCTGTGGTAATCCCTGCCGTTAAGCAATCTGACAGCGTTTCGGTGAACCATGCTGGCTTAATCTTAAGTTTCATTATCCTCTCATAGACCTGTTTTGTCAGCCGATTATTGTCCATTCTCGCTATATGACCAAAAAACATAAGTCTTCTTTTCCTCATTGTGTGAATAATGTTTTCAACTCTGCTATATATTTCCTTATTTGTTCGGGGTCTATTGTACTCTGCATCTAGTTTCCTAGGCCCCAATATACTTCTCATTATTTTCCTTTCTGCGCCCATCACTTTACTTATACCTCCTTTTAGCTTAATTTTAAGCGTTTCCGCACCATACAACGCTTCTGGCCTTATCACTGTTTCGTAATGTCTGATATAGAGAAAAAATGAAAACAAAGTTTAGCCTTAACTACCTCCCTTAAATTTAACTATTTCTTCATCCACGAATGCAACACAGAATACATGATACTAGCGCAATATCAGAAACAAAGAAAGTATTATAAATATACATAAATATAACTGCAACTACTACTAGTATGTGACTAATATTTTAGTGAGCCAATAATACCCGCCTAACCCTAGTGGCGAAGAGAAAAGATTAATTTACGGATAGCAAAACAAACTTAAATGTTATTTAACCTACAATAAAATTTTCACTTCAAAGTTCTTATCATACGAAAAATTATAATTACATCATCTAATCGAACTAAATAATAATTTAGGACATTTTAAGAAAAACAAAAAAGCTAATATTGTAAAATATTATTTATATACTGTATAAATCTATATTTTTATTCATATTGATTTTTAATTTTATAGGTTACATGATTTAAAACGAATATTCGTTGATAATATAAAGGTTTTAGGTTATTTTTAGTTGTTAAAGTTAAATTACCAGTTTGGTCAAATAAGAGTTGATACAGCAAACATAGCTTTTTCTAGTTAGACTCTAATTTTTCATTCCACAACCCCCTTGGGGATGAAAATGATTTTTTTTTTAAGTTAAGCCTACTTATCGTTTGAATAAAGGGTCATTTTGTAAAGAAAAAATGGATCCACTAGATTGAATAGAAAAATAACTTCATAAAGTTGGCCTTTCCCCCTTTTAAATTATGTACCCTTTATTTTTGAAATGTATAGTTAATTTCGTAAACATTTTTGGGACATGTCAAAGAACCTTATTTAAAAAAATTGCCCATAACGGGCAGGTGAAGCGTTAAATTAATTGCACTCGATCTGTTTGATTCAGGGTTACAAAAATAGTTCTGTTTCTTTTCACATAGTCAGCCAATTATATGAATATTTAAGAACAGAAGAAGTCGAGGTGTTAGAGACACTAGCCAGAGTTACCTTCTCAGAGAGTAATGAATTTCACTATACAGCCAGACCCTGCGGTGAATGAAGTGAAGGTGTCATTTTCAGGGTGGAAAGTGGGTGATTTTCGGAGGGCCTGGCATGTTGATAATCATACTCTTTCAACTTAGTGAGGAAGGCAATTGTAAACTACCTCACTCCTCGTTTTTACTTAAAAACACCTCTAGAAATTCAAACCAGCTTTCGGCTGTTGACCTAAACAACAACATTTAAAAAAATATTTGGCAAATCGACTCAACAATTTTTATTTAAGAATGAACGAAAAACACCCAAACAGAGGCAGATCTTCTTCTTAAAGTTCCATCTCCTATCGGAGGTTGGATATCATAATGGCTATGGTTACTTTGCTGGCTGCTGCTCTAAATACGAGGGTAGGCTGATAAGTAATGCACACATGCTTGTAGAAGACGAACAAAAAGAAATAGCAAGATGGGGTAAATAACAAATTAAAGTACAAATCTTAACCTACCAAATTATCTATTTATTTTTCAATATAGTCACCGTTAAGCATTACACATTTCTCCCAACGTTTAACAAGTTTTTTCATTCCGTCACTGAAAAATTCTTCCGACTTTCCTCGAACCCAGGACGCAATAGCTGCCTTCACCTCATTGTCCGAGCTGTAATGATTACCCTTAAGGTCTCTCTTCAGTAGAGGAAAAAAATAAAAATCGCAAGGCGCAAGGTCGGGAGAATACGGAGGGTGTAAAATTGGTTGAAACTTCAGGTTTCTCAGAGCCTCTCCAGTTGCACGCGAAGTGTGTGGACGAGCATTGTCGTGTTGCAAAATTATTGGCGCCAGGTTGCCTCTAACACGACAAACTCGACGTCGGAGGTGTTTCAGAGTCTGTATATACTGAGCAGAATTTACCGTTGCCCCTCGTTCCAGATAATCAGTCACATAAACTCGGCGAGCATCCCAAAACACAGTCAAAAGAATTTTTTTTGCGGACGGTTGTGTTTTGAACTTTTTCACAACAGGAGAATGTGGATGACGATATTCAGCGCTCTGCCTTTTTTCTTCGGGATCGTAATGATGAACCCATGACTCGTCCCCCGTCACAATATTCAAAAGAAAGTCGTCTCCTTCGTCACGGTAGCGCTTCAAAAGTTGTTCACAGCATTCCAATCGACGCTGTTTATTCTCGTCTGTCAGACGGCGTGGTACCCATCGTGCACAGATTTTACGGTATCCCAATTGTTCAATAATGAAGCCAACACGTTCCTTAGATATTCCAATTTGGTTTGCGATACGCTGTTGAGTGATTCGCCGGTCATTTTGAATCAAATCATCGATGAGTTTGCGACGATTATCGTCTGAGGCAGTGATTGGTCGTCCACTGCGTGTTTTGTCAACAATTAAGGCTTTTCCAGGTTGGCAATCACGAAATTTTATTACCCAACGATTCACAGTAGACCTATCAACAGTATCGTCACAATAAACAGCCTTTAAACGACGATAAATCTCACTAGGATTCACTTTCTCAGCAGTTAAAAGTTCGATAACAGCGCGTTGTTTAATTCTCGTTGACATAGCACCAGAACACGACGCCATACTTCTACTACTCAAAACAAACTGAATGAAAGCAACGCCTTCAAACTGCGCAGGCTTGTAGAGGAGAAATAGTACTTCCACATGCCACCAGGCGCGCTACTGAAGTTTATTTAGTTGTCTTCTACAAGCATGTGTGCATTACTTATCAGCCTACCCTCGTAGTTGCAATGAAATACAGTTGAACCATTCTCTAAGATTCCTCAGCCAGGAGATGCGTCTTCTTCCTACGCCTCTTCTTCCTCGGATCCTTCCCTGCATAATAATTCTCAGCAACTCATATTTTTCTCCTCTGGTTATGTGACCCAAATATTCTAGTTTTCTTGTTTTTATACTCTTCCTAACTTCCAACTCCTTATTTAAACGTCGTAGCACCTCAACATTGGTAACCTTTTGGACTCACTGAATTTTCAACATTCTCCTGTAACACCACATTTCGAACGCTTCTATCTTCTTTATGTGTTGTCTCTTCAATGTCCAAGCTTCCATTCCATATAGTACGATAGAAAATACGTAACATCTTAGAGCCCTCAATCTTAGAGACATCTGAAGGTCTTTGTTTGTTAGCATTGTCTTCAATTTTATGAATGCTTGCCTTGCAGTTTCAATTCGTACTTTAATTTCTTTGCTTTGGTCATTCTTGTCATCAACCCAGGTTCCCAGATATTTGTATGCCTCTACTTTTTCTATTTGGGTTTGCCCTATTGTTAATGTTTCATTTCCATGTTCTGCTTTCGAGACAATCATAAATTCAGTTTTTTTCTCATTTAGAGGCAGATATCCTTCATTAATTATTTTTTTGGCTTCACGGGGTCACGAAACGTGAACGAAATAAAAATTATCATTCAGTAAAGCAAAGAGAGCGCGAAAATACAAAGAGAAATGCAGATATAGTAATATACAAAATTAACATTAACGTTAAAATATTTTTGGGACCTAAAATATTTATATATAGCCTAGAATGAGTCAACTTTTCTGTAAAAGTTTTAATGAAGACTACATAAGTAAAGGCTGGCGGTCTTTTAAAATTTGTACATATTTGAGAAACAACAGTTTAGTTTTAAAACACGGTAAATTGCAGATAGGATATCATATTTCTTTCCCAGTATAAAGGGAGAAAAACCGGAAAACAATAAGTTTCCTTTTGTTTCAGCAAACACAGAAAGTTACTCAGTTAAGAAAGTTATAATGTTTAAGTTACAACTTGCCTAAATATTTCACAAACATTTTACATTGTAGTTTTTTGTCTCGTTTAGGATCTTCTTAGACTACGATAAGTAACTTCACACATTTTTTGGAGCTCAGTCTACAGACCTTATTCTCAGAATTCTTTCAGAATTCTTTAACTGTTGAGTTTGTTCTTTCTTGTGTTAACATTAAACATTTATCCTTTATGGAAGCCATTAAAGTTAATAATTTGTAATTACATTATGGTTTGTTAGATGATTCCAATGTTTTTAAAGTAATTTATCGTTTCTTCAAAAAAGTTTTTAAAAAGACATTAAGCTTTTTGCTTAATGTCTTCAAAATTTGTTTCATAAACGATTTTTGCTTCCATACTGTACAGAAGCACAAGTGATATCAAAAGTAGGATTGCTGAAGCTAGAAAAGCCTTTGAAATGCAAAAACAGCTTACCGACTACAAACATTGATTTACAGATTAGAAAAAAATTCTTAAAACACTATATTTGGAGTGTAGCATTATACGGGAGTGAAACGTGGGTGATAGGGGCTGTAGAAAGGAAGAGGAATGAAACTTTTGAATGTAGCATTATAGCAACATGTTAAAGATTAGGTGGGTGGACAAAATAAGTAATTTAGAGGTTCTTAGACAAGTGGATGAAAGAAGTGTGTGGAAACCTCTTACCAGAAGAAGGGATAGGCTAGTGGGACGTATATTAAGACATCCAGGTATTGGTTAGTCAATAACGGAGGGTAATATTGAGGCAGTGAATATTAAGGGAAGAAAAAATTAAAATATTTAAAGCAAATGACAAAATATGTAGGGTGTTACAGGTATGTAGATATGAAACGGCTTTCGCAAGATAGAACAGCTTGGAGAACTGCATAAAACAAGTCGAGAGACTGATGAAAAAAAAACTGTACAGCTGGCCTTTAAATGACAGTCTTCCTTTCCACAATTGAGTCTACCAACTGTTCATTTTACTCTCACAGTTCTCTTTCATCTATTAACTGGTATGAACGTCCGCCAACTTCAGGCTCATATCTTGGTTATTCCTGTGTCTTCTTCTTCTCTGGGGTTTCTCCAGCCGGCCTTAATGAATAAAGTCGGCATTAAGAAGAAAAATATTACTATAATGTTTCAGTTTAATACTACAAGTAGATAGGTAATCATATAATCATTGGAATAACAAATACACACATCTAAATAAGAAAGATATTCATCAACAAATAACTGTTTTGGCATCACGAAATTACGATACGTGAACATCGGTTAAAATCCATGTATAAAAATTTCTCCACTATCGCAGAACTTTTTCACTTACTATTAAAAGCGTGGGGGAAGTAAAAAAAAAGTGAAGAAATTATTTTTGAATCAATATCTGTAACTGATGAAAAGGAAAGGACTGAATTGAAAGAAAAATTTTCCAGTATAGATTACAAGAATTACAACAGTTTCCTTGTAACTGCTTTCCCATTTTCTTTACAACGGTTATTGTATTTGAAATAAATTCCCTAAGGTACAGTTCTCGACCTAACTTAACCTGAAATACTATACGGCAAAGAAGCCATGAACTTGATTTATCCTTTTAGCGATTGATTGTTTTCTTTGCAATATCCTCATTCATTAATTATATATAAAAAATACGTAACAATGTAATAAGTTTTCTTTTAAGATATTAAAACTGTAAAAGGATTACTTTCTTGTGCTTTATTACTTCAACTAATCTTCCTAATTACTTCATGACTTGTGAAGTGAAAAAATGTGCAATGTGTTTCTGTAAGAAATAACACTATGGATAGTAGTAATTTTATTCTTAAATAACATTTTATTTAAAATTGAGGATTATTAATGAAACTGTTGAGTTTATTCTAAATTTTTTTTCAGAATCCGTCTACTTTCAAATAATCTTTCCTGAGTTCTTTGGCTCCGTAATAAATAACGGATGAGATTTTTCTCAAAACTCACTTTTAGGCATCTGAGTTCATAGAATTTAAAGATCCCTTGAAATCCTGGTAAATCATTATGTATGATTTCAATTATTTTTAGTTTTATATTACAGAATGTTTTAACCCGCCGGGTTGGTTCTAATGGTAAAGTCGTCGCAGCGAGTCATCTATTTTCCAGCACGAAAATGAAGATGAAGGTTCCATGGTTGAAATCTTATTAAAGGTATTACATTTACATAAATTTCAATAATAAAGAGTGGTTACCGGTGTACTTTGATGTTTAGGGTTCAATTAACGATACTTTTTCAGTAATGGATGGCATGAGTCTGTTGAAGACTACACTTCATTCACACGTCATACATATCACCCTCATCTCATTGAGTCATAAGATTTAATGCTTTAAATTTAGCCGATTGCAATGTTTAAACATTAGTCAGTTGGATAGTTTAATTAATTGCACTCGATCTGGTATTTCCATGGCTACAAAAAATTGTTCTGTTTTTTATCACACGGTTAGCCAATTATATGACTGAACTATTTATGAACAAAAGAAGTAGAGATGTAAAATACACTATACCCTAACGAACTAAAGACTGCAGATGAGATCTAGCCACTAACAGCCAAGGTCGGGTATGAGTTTGCCTCACTCATTTCCACCGAACTTCAGCTGACATTTTGTTATGCTGTCATCCACAGCGGAACCACAACGTGACAACGCAGGATATGATTAACGAAAGTCAACTGGCTCTGTGCTGTGATCTAGGTCACTATGCTCCGCCTTCATCTGCAGACTCTAGTTTCTTAAGGTACAGTCAGAGTTATCTCCTGTGAGAGTAATGAATTTCACTGTATACAGACAGACCCTGAGAGAATGAAGTGAAGGTGTCATAATTAGAGAACAAAGTAGGTGCTTTTCGGAGGGAGTGGCATTCTGATAAGCACACTTTTCAACTCAGGAAGGTAGGCATAGTAAACTACCTCACTCCTCGTTTTTACTTGGTAAAATCTTAAAAAAACAACAACACATTTTTTAGAGTTAAAATTTTTTTTTTATCATATAACTTTTTTTTAATGCATAATCTGTTATAAATAACAATAAATGCAACTTATCGATTAGATACAACTCATGAAAAAATTACAACCCACTGGTGTAATTAACAAATTATAACATTAAAACATATTATACTGTTCTTAATTATTATTTACAATCAAAATTAGATAGTACTTTTTTAAATAAATAAAAACAATAAAAAATAACCAAAACCTCTATTACAACGAAAAAAACAAAATGATAAGTAATAAAATAATATAATAAGCACATGATTCTGAAATATACACCTAACTTCACCGGAGATAATTATTAAAAATGTTCATTCAGGTATTTACAACATTCACAAGTTATGGGGCACAGCATCACCTTCAAACATCGAGATTCTGCAACGGTTTCAATCAAAAGTTCTGCGGACCATACTGAATGCACCGTGGTATATCACCAATGCCGATATACATCGTGATATGGATGTGCAGACGGTACGAGAAGAAATACGAAGTTTCAGTTGTAAATACATCGAACGTCTAAAAAACCACGTAAATCACTTAGCACTGAATCTCTTAGACAACAGTAATGATGTCAATAGGCTAAAACGTGCTACAGTACTGGATCTCCCAGGGCGATTCTGATAAAGTGTTTTAAAAAGTTGTAAATAATATAATGTTAATATTCTGTAGATGATTGTCGTGTTTAAGAGTTTAAAAATAAATAAAAAAATTATTTTTGAACTTTCACAATATCAAATATTATTGAGAAAGTTCAAATGTGATGCATTCTATTTACAGATTGTAGAAATCAAGTATTAATAATACATTGATATAACATTTAACTAAGTACTCAAGCAGATTTCCATGATAAATAACAACTAAGGTCGGGAGTTGCTTCGATTTGTACCCTGATTGTTTTGTGTAACATGTGATTCTGACACGTAACTGGAAGTTTAAAATAATGCTGTATTCTATAACAATGCATTTAATAATTTCTAACTTTAATGCATTTCTCTTGTTCGTATGAAAGTTTAAATTACTATCTACCGTAAACGTGTATTATTTATCATATTACGTTATTATCATATTACATTATGCCCATAACGGGCAGGTGGAGTGTTAAATTATTGCACTTGACCTGTTGGTTACAGGGCTACAAAAAAATAGTTCTGTTTCTTTTCATATATTCAGCCAATGATATGACTGAACTATTTAAGAACAGAAGAGGTAGAGGTGTAAAAGACACTAGTCAGAGTTATCTCCTCTGAAAGTAATGAATTTCACTATACAGCCAGACCCTGTGGTGAATGAAGTGAAGGTGTCATTTGCAGGGTGGAAAGTGGGTACTTTTCGGAGGGCCTGGCATGCTGATAAGCGTACTCTTTCAACTCAGTGAGGAAGGCAATAGTAAACCACCTCACTCCTCGTTTTTACTTAGTAAAACCTCTAGAGGTTCAAACCAGCCTTTTGGCTGTTGACCTAAACAACATTACGTTATTACCTAGAATGCATTACACATTAATATTTAGAGTAAAAATCTGGTGTGAAACACTCACACGACTTTATTTTGCTAATGAAAATCGTGAGTAAACAATATAAAATTAAAATAATCTAATTTCGTGACTGCATGACGCTAAATGAAAATCATTTTATGTATGACTTTAAATACGAAAAAACCTCTAATTAACGCAAACTGACCTTTGCAGAGAATTTGATTATGAACACTTTTATCGTAAAATGCACACAAATTCTGCAATCTTAAAAAACCAATTTTTATGAGTTTTTTTTGTTTAGGTCATCACCCGAAAGGCTGGTTTGAACCTCCAGAGGCAATACTAAGTAAAACGAAGCGTCAGATGGTTTACCTTCTGAGTGGAAAGGTTTACTGAGTGGAAAACTATCCTTATCAGCATGCCACGCTCTCTGAAAAGCATTTACTTTCCACCCTGAAAATTACACCTTCACTTCAAAATCTTTTTGATTGTATTTAATTTTATTAATTTTTAATAATTTTATTAATTTATAATAATTTAATTTATTTAATTTTGTGCATTGGCAAGAGAAAGTCGTATGAGTGTTTTACACCAAATTTTTTTAGCTTTATTTTTAAACAGACTTAAATTGTCACAACTTTTTAAATCTTGTGGTAATTTATTGATGTATTTTCTACCTGCAAAAGTAGATATTATATTGTACTATTTTTATACATCACTAGATTTGTTTTATACATCCCTATGCATAATTATTGTGACAATCAATTGTTTCGAAAATTTTAGAGAAAGACCGAGAGTTTAAAAATATTTACGTAAATAATAAGAGTAATGAGTAGAATTTCCAAGAAATAGTATGGGTACTATAAACGGTTTTTATAGAACAGGTAGGCTTGGGTATTGTTTTACAGGTATTGTGAAAAATCGGGTACCTTTTTAGATAATTGGCCTTTTTTTAACACCTTATATTCAATCCTAATTTGTTTTATAGTTTTTAAGACTTATCCAGAAGCTGTCAGAAGGATTTTGAATTTTTATTGTTATGTCGAAATTCTCTATTTATCTCGAAATCTCTATTAGCCCACCTAAATAAGCAACTAGTTTGTTTACGATCAAGTTCATTCCATTTTTGTCTGTGAATCAGTGAGTGAATTATAACAGTGCGTTTCAAAAGGTCGACCTTACTGTGAATTACTGTGTATTGTTAAACGTTATTTCTGTATCTTTTGTAAGTAGTTTTTTGATATAATTAGTTTGTTATTCATGAAGTAATTTAATTGTAATTCACTTGTAGATTTTAGTCACTTAATAATGTATTTTTTTAGTTATAATAAATACTTGTATTTTAAAACTTTAGCGTGTTAATTATTTAATTTACCCAAATCCCGAAACGGACTTTAGAGATAAGTGTCACAATGTTTTTCTTTTATTAGTAATAAAAAATATATTAATATACCGCATTTACTTTTAAGTTAATTTAACGGATATAAAAAATAACAGAAAAATTCATCCACAATTTTATTTATGACATAAATGTTGTCATTTTAATTGTTAAAAAACACTTCATAAAAATAAATACGAACAGAATTCATTTATTCATATCCTGGAATATTTTCATTATTGTTATCTCTGTATTTTTTATACAGTTTTTAATTTCCTTAGTTTATTTTAGAAAGTGTTTATTCTTTTTCTTTAACCAGGATTAATTTCCTCTAAGGAATTCATCACGTACGTACAAATGTATTCCCACAGCAAGCCATGAACTTTTATCTCAAATGTAGTTTACTCTTTTTATTAGGCTACGTTACCATACGACGTTTGCATCTAAACTGCTGATATTTTTTACTTTATATTTCTCTATATAAAATATAAGGAAGGAAAAGAGGCTTTTACTTTCATTTACATGATTCAGAATCGAGTTTTCATCTGAAATATACGCTTTCAGGCCCCTGAACAAAAAAAAACATATTTTCATCGATGTCTGAATTAGTGTAAGTGCGTGCGTGCGTGTGTGTGTGTGTGTGTGTGTGAGAGAGAGAGAGAGTGAAAATATCTTAAGAATGGAATACCGTACGAAGTTCAAACTTGGAACTTAAAGTACAGTAGTGTCACCGCCACCCCTTCTAACTAATTATTTACTGTGTTGCCGGCCTTCAATATTTCTCCCGGCTCTTGTTGGCGTAGCAGGCCCTTTGGCGGCATACCGACAAACCCTTCGGCTGCGTACCAACAGAGGGCTATGTTGCCCTTTGTTGAAGTGACCTCTGGTGAGTAACCGCCCCCTACCACAGCGCTCTCAGTAGCTATACAAGCGCCCTGCACTGAGCCGCTCATTATTACGCTCTACATCTCCGACGTAGATCGATCGACTACATCCACGAGAGGGAAGAAGCTCTGGGACTTGCAGTAGCCAGCAACGCAGCAGCCATCGCCGCAGCAGCCGCAGCTACGCGCTGCCTACGCCGGTCTCCTTCGAGACCAGCACAACGGTCCTTCTCAGGACCAATTTATTGAGGTTGTAAATGGCTCTTTTCAGGGCCATCAACCTGAGTCACGGCTCTCGCCGCAGCCACGCACTGCCTACGCCGGTCTCCTTCGAGGCCGACACAATGATCCTTCTCAGGACCAACTCTTTAGGGTACACACCGGCCCTTTTAAGGCCCATCAACCAGCTCTGTCCGCCCCGGCCTACACACAAATAAACGGCCCTTTTTAGGGCCACCAAACAAATAAGGTTTCAACTTGCCACTTAATGTCACCATCCGGTGACAGCAGGTACCATAAAGGGACCCAACACGAACATTTTGATCAAAATCGATCAACCGGAAGTATTAATTTATATGTGCGTTTTTCCCCTTTTTTGTGATTTTCTTAAAATTTTCCTCTACGATTTTTTTAAAAATCCTCTCATTTAGGTACTACATTTTAATGTTGAATAATCGCCATGTTTCCTGAAATTCGTGGGGTGCAGTGCTCTCGTTGTAACAAATAGGTTTTTTCAGGGTTGCGGCCTTAATTTGCATTTAAAGGCAAAATTGTATGTAAGTTAATCAAAGTTTTAAAAAAAAATATATTGTTTAATTTCAAGTCGTTTTTCTAACGAACATGGTTTAGCGTCAATTATTAGTGGCTTTTTGTGTTTTTAATTCAAACAAGAGGTTGACTTTCTTTTAACGTCATTGACTCATGATGAAAATTAGGTTCTGTTTTTTTAAAGTTCAGTACTTATCTAAGATTTTAAAAAGAGACAATATTGATCTGGTTGCAATTCAGGAAACTCACTGCAACACCGAAGAGCAATTACAGAAAAGAGGCAAGATACCTGGTTATGATCTACTTGGTGCCACATATCATCAAGCGTATGGAGTAGCAACTTATGTAAGGCATGATATAGAAAATGCTACTCTCATCTCCACATCCACAGACAATGAAATACACAGCGTGCTTGTGAAAGTAGGAGGCTTGAGTGTGTCAAATATATATAAGCCTCCGGCCGTCCCATGGTCGAGCACAGTTGTTCAAATATAATCTCATCCAGCTGTATACTTGGGCGACTTTAATAGCCACCATGAGCTGTAGAAATATAGAGATTGTGATGCAAATAGTGAGGCTGTGGTGAGATGGGCGGAAGATGCGTGCCTCACTCTTGTTTATGATGCCAAAGACCGATGCACATTCAGGTCAGCCGCATGGAGACGGGAATATAATCCAGACTTATGTTTTGCATCAACTGATGACAGAGGCCAAACCCTACCAGTCACCCGAAGGGTTCTTTGTGACTTCCCTCACAGTCAACACAGACCAGTTATAATAGAAACAGGCATCCAAATTCCGCTAGTAACATCCATACCTCGACCTAGGTGGAACTTCAAGAAAGCAAACTGGGAACACTTCTCAAGAGATTTGGACAAATGCCTGGGCTGGATACCACCAATCAGCAAGAATTATAACAGGTTTATTGGAGCAGTAACAAGCATTGCTAAGAAATACATTCCTAGAGGATTTCGCGAGGAATATGTTCCAGGCTGGTCTCAAAACAGTGAGGAACTCTATCGGTGCTTTCGAGAAACAGGCAATCAGGAGGTGGCAGACGAACTTCTTCAAAGCCTTGATGATGCTAGACAACAAAAATGGACAACAACAGTAGAGAGTATGAACTTCCAGACCTCAAGCCGTCAAGCGTGGACATTGCTAAGAAAATTGGGCAGTGCAGCTCCGATTCAAAGACAAAAAACTGGTGTCACCCCAAATGCTGTAGCGTCTCACATAGTGACAACATCTAGAGCACCAAAAGATAAGGAACACTCAATCCAGGTTAAGCAGGAACTGAGAAAGATGAAAAATGATGCAGTGGTGACTGAATATGCACAACCTTTCGCAGCAGAAGAAATTGGACTTGCGCTTAGAGATATGAAACCTGGTAAAGCACCCGGATTTGATAACATCAACCCAGAATTCCTTATAAATTGTGGAAAATATGCAAGGGTTTGGCTGGCTAGATTTTTCACAGATGTAATGCAAACTGGCAATGTACCTAAGGAATTGAAGCAATCAAAAATAATAGCAATTCTCAAGCCTGGGAAACCAGCAGACTCACCTAAAAGTTACAGACCTATTGCATTGCTATCGGTGATTTACAAATTACTGGAACGGCTCATCCACAATAGAATCTGCCAAAGTGTCCTTGATGTGATACCACATGAACAGGCTGGCTTTAGGCCAAAACGGAGCTGCTGTGACCAGGTCCTCTCATTGACAACATTCATTGAAAGTGGATTTCAAGAGAAGCTTAAAACCTCCGCTGCTTTCATTGACTTATCAGCAGCTTATGATACAGTGTGGAGAGAGGGCATGATTTATAAGTTTCTTCGTGTAATTCCATGCAAAATAACATCTCGTCTCTTACATAACATGCTGAATAACAGAACATTTCAAGTCATCATGGGTTCCAACAAAAGCACACAGAGGAAACTGAAAAATGGTCTGCCCCAAGGATCGGTGCTCGCCCCGCTCCTCTTCAGCCTCTACATTGCAGACTTGCCCAAGACTACATCCAAAAAGTTTGGCTATGCTGATGATTGGGTGTTAGCAACTAGGTGTGGATCGTTTGAGGAGGCGGAACAAGTTCTTTCTCATGATTTAAAGAGAATGGGTAGATATTTCCGACAATGGTGCTTGCAGCCTAATGCTAGCAAGACTGAGGTTTCTTGCTTTCACCTTAACAACAAACTTGCCAAGAGAGAGCTCAAAATCCAGTTCGAGAACAAATTGCTTCTTCACAATAGTACCCCAAAATATCTAGGCATAACACTTGATAGAACTCTTTCTTTCAAACATCATCTATCAAGAATAGCAGAGAAATTGAAAGCAAGGAATAATATTATACAAAAGCTCTGTGGAACAACTTGGGGAGCTTCAGCCTCAACTCTTCGCTCAACAGCTCTGAGCCTTGTGTTCTCAGCTGCTGAATACTATGCACCTGTCTGGCTAAACAGCCCTCACACTCATAGAGTAGACGCCCAACTCAACAATATCATGAGAATGATCACTGGCGCTATCAGATCAACACCTACCGAATGGCTTCCAGTATTGAGCCACATACCACCCCCAAACCTGCGCCGCAAGAATGCCCTCATTAGAGAGTATGATAAGATTGTCGACAATCAAGACCTGAGAATTCATGAGGATATTGAAAACGCAAATAAAACTCGTCTGCGATCAAGAAAGCCACCTACAAAAACTGCAATTACTGCCAAAGAGGAAGCATTTAACATACCCAGTGCATGGCAGCAAGAATGGGCATCAAAGCAGCAAGAACAAATCTCATGGTTTTCACAAAAACCACCAGGTTTTGGACTACCTCGTAGAAAATGGTCAGCTCTAAATAGAATAAGAACAAAACACGGTAGGTGTGCTGATTTATTGTTTAAATGGGGCAAAATACCATCGCCTTTATGTGAGTGTGGTCAAAGACAAACTATTGATCACATAGTGAAAGAGTGCAGAATAACTGCCTTTAGAGGAGGGACGAGAGCGGATTTCCTGATGGCAACTCCAGAATCAATAGCCTACTTGGACAGACTGGATGTCTGTATATAGACTTAAGCATGTTTTTATAATTACGTACTGTATGTACATATTTTTCATGTTCTTTTTATGACTATTTGTTTCCCAAACAATCATTAATGTTATTTCCCATCCTTATAGACAGAGGGTCATATTTGATCCCAATATATAACAATTATGATGCTGATTTTTAAATGTCTTGAAAAGCCATACGCTAAATAAATCTGTTTTTTGTTTTAAAATGTTCACTCATGATGAAAAAATATAAGGTTAAGTTATTTTTTTTAAGTTTTATTATTTAAAATGACAAGAAAAAGTCGTGTGGGTGTTTTACATCAAAATTTGTTTAAATACGTTTACTGTTTCGTAATAATACTCTTCAAGACTGATTAAAACGTCTATATAGTTTTATTTAAAGAATTACAAATATTTGTTTTTATTGAAGCAGCTCTTTGATTCGTCTCTTAGGATTCTTTTGTTGATTTTCAGGTAATTCGTTTAAAATCAAAATTGGAACATATTCAATGCTATTCATGCAATTAAAACCCTAAAAAAAGTTTAAGAAAAAAATAAATATTTAAACCTGTTCTATTTTTCCTTCATCCCGGTACTTGTCCGCAAACTTTCTTAAGTAACTTTAACATTTAAAACTAAGATCGGCGTAAATATTTAACATGATAAATATTAAATATTTAACAAAAACTAAAATGACAAACAGTATAAATGTTCTTTACGGCTAATTGGAAAACCTTCTCAATTATCATTTTTTTGTAATCCCTAATGAGTTTACGTTACAATCTGCTCAATTAAGAACAATAAGCAACCCCAAGACCCAACAAGATGAGAGTAACAGGTATGATGTGTATATGTTTTGTAGTCTTGTCCAGAATCAGGCCGAAAATGCCTAAAAGAGTACGGTTAACTGAACCCTAACCATCAAAGTACACTGGTGATCGCTCTCTTTTATTCAAATCCGTATAAAAATAACTACCTATACTAGGATTTGAACTATGAAACATTCGTCCCGAAAAGCAGCTGAACTGTGGCGACGATGCTAGCGCAAGATAAACCAAGAGTGGTTCTCTTACAACCGAAGCAAAACTTTTTCTTGTTAAATAACTGCTATTTGAACATTTTTATACCAGACGCGCACACGCGCGACCACTCACGCACATACGGAACAATCACTAAAATTATTTTTTTGGGTTCAGGGGGTCTGAAAACGTATAGATCCGGTGAAAACTCAATTTCGAAAAATTGACATGAAAACAATACTTTCGTTCCTATAAATTCATGTAAGCAAAAGTAAAATATGTTTATAAAACTTAAACCAATTCGACGTTACTTTTTACATTAACAATTAAAATTATCGAAATCCCACAGAACCATTCAAATAAATAAATTAAAATTTCAAGTTTCCGATTGAAGGAAATTAATGGAAATCCCTAAACCTAATGGATATTAACACTATAGAGGTATTGCAATTTCAAATTCAGTGTGCTCTAAAGAATGTGAATTGAATCTTTCTCTATTCATTGTAAAATGAAAAAATAAATGACGAATACAATAGGTGACAAAGATAAGTTACACGCTCAAAGTAAGAGAGTAAGAAAGTCGTAAGGGAATTGAGCCTTTTACATTATTTCCTCAAAGAAAAAAAGCAATAAAGTAAATTAAAAAGTGTGTTACTTACATTTTATTTAAGAAGAAAGATTATTTTCAACAATTTCTTACCAACAACTAGTAATTGGTGACAAATTGTAGTAAACTGTAAGAATTAATTTAATTGTTTTTGCACTGCAAGTAGTCTTCATTCTTTTGAATTCATTAAAATATTTAATACCAGTAATTAATTGCGGTTTAAAACACCACTAAAGTTTGATAAAGTACTTAATTAAAAACTTAGTATCAGTTGCAATAGCTTTTCCGTGAATGACCAACACAGCATCTTCTATGTCCTTAAATGGGAAGGTCAATAACAGGTTGGTGACTTCAAATGGTACAGAACTTAAATAAGCAGCCAACCGAAAACTTAGTATTATTACTATTACACTTTGAAGACTGACATCTTTTTTTGTAGTTTTGCCCGTGGACTGCCATTTTTCGGGAAATTTAAAAAAATTGTAACAAATCAACCATTGGTCTTGAATTCAAAAATAAAAATTTAAATTAAAGATCATAATTAGTAGATTACCTTTCATTTATTAAGATTAGGATTATTTAAATTATAATGATAAAGATGTTCAACTGATGAGAGGTATGTTTTCTTGAATTTCAATTTTTTCACCGTATAATGATAATAATAGGAATAATAACGTTAATTATATGAGTTAAATTCTTACAAACTATTTACATATTTCTAATAACCAATTTACTTTTTTATTTCTCAAGTAAAATTAAAAAAGAACTAAGTATTATAATAACGAACTAATAACTAACAACAACGCGCAGAAGTTCCGGCAGATCGATTGCTCACAATCGATAACATCGATAAAATCGATGCTGTAAAAGTCGATATATTCGATTATCTGACAACATTAGGACTATGAGTGTACTCTATTAGATTCAGAATGAACTAAATTAAGTGACAGCATAGACGGCAATCGTATACGATACGAGCTAATGTATATAAAACCAAGTGAAATAGGTGCCCGTATCGTATACGGGTGCCGTCCAGCCGATCAAAATGGCGTGCCCGTATCGTATACGGGTGCCGTCCTGAAAGTGTTAAGTACAGGCATTTTGAATGATATAACTGTATTTTATAGAAAGTGTAGAAATGTTCTTTTTTGCTGTTGCGTACTGAGTAACATCCTTTTACATTTACATATATGATAATGAACAGCCAAAACAAAGCAAATTAAATATTAAACTCACCTCAGAGTATTACATTCATTCAAGATCTTTCGTCTCCCTCGGAGACATCATCAAGAATTCAAAAAAACACATGAATCACATAAAACATAAAACATTAAAACAATTATGGTCGCAGACCACGTCAATTATTTCCTACATTAAGAACCATTCCGCGCGCGGTTATTCGGCCGAATGACGGTATAATCATTTGTACCTAGTTTTATTTCTTATCGCGACTAAGTACAATTTGAATAATTTGTCGTTATCAAATTCTGTCTGGCTGTTCATTAAATTTAACTTTTTATTTTTAAATTTATAAATATAATATTTTTCCAACTGCCATAATTTGTTACTATCGAAACATATTTCTAAAATTTCTAAATTATTTTCGTGACTGCTTATTTTATGCCCTTTCGTTAGCAGATATTCTGTCACATTAGAATTTTTACATTCCTTTTTTAAATAAGCAGCATAATGCTCAGAAAATCGTTTTTTAAACGATCTATTAGTTTTTCCGATGTAACAAAAATTGCAGTCTTTACAATTGATTTTATATATATACCCTTTTACATTTATCTCTAATTATTACAGATGGAGAAAATGTGTCGAATTCCGGCTCCATATTTTGTTGTTGTTGTTTAGGTCATCAGCCAAAAACCTGGTTTGAACCTGTAGAGGTTTTACTAAGTAAATCGAGGAGTGAGGTGGTTTACCATTGCCTTCCTCACTGAGTGGAAAAGTACACTTATCAGCATGCCAGGCCCTCTGAAAAGCATATATTTTCCACTCTGCAAATGACACTTTCACTTCATTCACCACAGGGTCTGGCTGTATAATGAAATCCATTACTCTCAGCGGAGATAACTCTGACTAGTATCTTTTACACCTCTACCTCTTCTGTTCTTAAATGATTCAGTCATTTAATTGGCTGACCATGTGATAAGAAACAGAACTATTTATTTTATCCCTGCAACTAACAGATTGAGTGTAAATAATTTGACACTCCACCTGTCTGTTATGGGCAACTCCATATTTTATAGGACGTTAAAGAATCAGTGATGATTGAATGAGTCAGTAAGTCAAGGAATAGAAATATTTATTTATAAAGAACAACTGAGGAAGTAAAAATTACTGAACAGAAAATGAAAAGTAGATTACATAAATTAATATAATATATTGTAATCTTTTTAATTCTGGATGGGAAAGGAACACTATTCGGGGCATCTGTCAGCTGTCACTCCTTGGGAATTTCCATACAAGCCAACTGTCTATTCTCTATTCTGTTAACTGTGGTGCCAGAAGATCCGTTCTTCTATAAAATATTCTCCATTTTAACTTAACAATTTCTCTCCGTACCTTCCATCAACAGTAAATAACAAAGTTCCTTTCCTTTTGTTTCTCCGATTAAACCTATTCTGATTCCGAAACATATTTAGGGTTTCTGATAAAAACTCAGCTATGTAAAAGTCACGTGAGAAAAAAAGGAGAAGAAGTCGTCTTCAGAAAACATGAATACAGGGAGTTCAAAAAGCTATGTTAGTAAGGAATCTCAGGGAGTGTAACTGGGAAGACAAAAGACGATGAGCTGTAAAATGCAGAAGCGGAGAAATCTGTAAGACTACCGAAAAAATTATTGTAATAAAGTCTGTTTTATGTTTATAACAGAAATCATTGCAACGATTTACAACTTCCGTAAATATGTCTGATCTGGCGAAAAAGTTCTCACCAATGTGCAAACAAAATTTGACACAACCTGTGTGAAGGCTTAAACGCCTATAACCACCAAACCTTGTTGCAGAAAATCCATAAGAAACCTGACTTAATAATGTTACCCTGGTCAAGTAAAAACTTTTGTTTATTATTCGAACTTTGGATTCTTATTTACGTATAATACTTGTCCTGGAAAATTTACCGATTGTAAATATTTAAAGAAAACAGTTAAAAACAAAAGCTCAAAATGTTATGAGTGTATTTATTATTTCATTTCTCAACGTGTTTCTTTAATAAATTTAAAAGAAATTTAGCTCTGTTTCAACTTCAGAAAGGTTGATTTTTTTCAAAACTTATTAGTAAGTTTTGAAAAAAGCAACACATGGAGAAATGAATATAAAAATCAAATATGTTTGATAAATTACAATGGTTGAATATAATTATTGTTTAAGACAGAAAATGAAAATCGAGGTAATTTGTTAAATATATCAAGAAAATTAACTACTGTATTTTATTATTATCTTGGTATTACAAGAGCCTAAAATGCGGGTAGAAGTTTATTAATCTTTAATGTTTAATATGCAGGGATTTCCTAACGCTCAAATACCCTGCAAAAACAATGAATTTTATTGTGACATAATGAGACAGAAACTGTCTGTCGTAAAACTTGTTTTTAGGACATAGTAACTAGTAAATTCAAGGATTTAAATCGATTGAAGTGCGGTCATTAATCTGGCTTATCTCTCGTACTTCTATTCTACAGTACATTTCAATAAATTCACAAAATGAGAAACCTTCGAAAATAAATTTAAAAAAATCAGTCAGAGGATTTCAAAAGGTTTTAATTGATTCGTATAACAATAATTTTCAAACGCAAATCTTTTCAGAAAAAAGCGAATTTCACCTTTTGAATTATGAGTTAAGAATTGTTGAAAATGTTTACAATGAAACACACAATTACAGTAGAGTACATCTACTCATTACGTGCTTCATTATTGACTTCGATTATAAAAATTTGTTGCGTTTAGAAGTAGATTTCATAGACTTTTTCTGCGCAAATAGGCTATTATTTCAGATTTTGAAAAAATTAAAACATAATTATTATTGTTAAAAACCAAAGCAGTATGTTAATAAGACAAGGAAAACAAAAGAATGTCCGTCATACAGAAGCTGCGTAAATTAAGCAGATTTCCTTCGTGTGATTCTGGATTTTTAAATTATTTAATCAACCATCTGGTAATTAGCGATTATTGTAGGGTACGGAAAAATGTCGGAGGCTTTAAACGTGTAAAATTTTTAGACCCTGCCGGGATTTGAAATTATGAACCTCCGTTTTGAATCTAATAATACACTAATCTAATCTAATCTAATCAACAAACCACGTCATCACGATCAGCTACTATAGGAAATCGGCTAAAAAGTACAAAAAACTATGGGTGTTATACGTTTTACCGAAAACTCACCTGCTTCTCAAACATGAAAATTGAATGTTATATTTCAATGTTGTGGTCTAGAAACCAAAATGATGTTTGAATCAGATCAAGTTGGTGATAAATCAAAAGAGCGATGAAGGAATTGTCAGAAGAGATCGGAAATCAAATCCTGGTAAGTCTGACAAGCCCATGGTGTAGTTGTCAGACCAATTATTTTTTATGCTAGGGGCACCTTTTCGATTTCCGGTTGGGTCAGGCATTTTTTCATCTGTTTACTACCTCACGTAATTACCTAAGCACAAGCTTATGTAGGCATCTTCACAAAATAAAAAAAATCTGCTGTGAAACTTTAACACAACTTTCTCTTGCCAATGCACATAATGAACCATATAACCTAATATTAGCAACAAAACATTAGAAATAAACAAAAAACTAACCTCAAAAAACATAACCTTATTTTAATCATGAGTGAATGATGTAAAATGAAAATCAACCTCAGTTTGGCTTAATAATAAGGAAAATAACTCTTTCACGCTAAAGTAGGCTCTGCAGAGCAAAATGTTTAAAATAAAAGTTGTAAATCTTTTAATTTCCTATAAATCTGATTATATATACTTTTGTCGTAAAATGCAAAGTAAGGCTGAAATCTTAAAAAAATCGAATCTTAACACATTTTCGTGAAAAAAACAGAAAATCGCTAATTATCGCTAAACTAAACGTTATACAAAAAAATGTTTGAAATAAAAGTTGTAGGTTTTTATTTTCTCTACAAATTTTATTATATATTTTTGCACTAAAATGCATATTAAAGTTTTTGAAAAATCAAATTTTATAAAATAAAATTAATTTTTGTTAAATCATATTTTATAATCTTAAAAACGAATTTTTTTCTACGAAAGCACAGCCTCCCCAAGAATTTCAGCAGACATGGCACCTACCCTATCTTATAGAGCATAAAAAATGTAGTGAATGAGGTGATTTAAAAAAAACGTAGGAGCCGTTTTTGAGAAAATCTCATAACGTGAAAAATGACACGAATGAACTACTACTACTTCCGGTTGACCGATTTTGATGGAAATGTTCGTGTCGGGTCCGTTAGTAGTATCTAACTTATGTTTTAAGTTTCAATTTCGTATGATGTTCCGTTCTTAAGATATTTTCACACACACACACACGCGCGCGCGCGCGCGCACGCACACACACACACACACACACACACACACACACACACGCACACACGCCAATCGCTAAAAACTTGTTTTTTTGGGTTCAGAAGGTCTGAAAACGTGTAGATCCGGTAAAACTCGATTTCAAAAAATCGAAATGAAAACAATAGTTTCCTATTATTCATATAGGCAAGAGAAAGTAATAATCGTATTTTCCGTTTGGGAGGAGCTGAAGACTCTTAAGCCACCTCACTACGTGGTTTACAAAAAATATGCGAACGATTACAAATACACTTAGGAATGGAGCTCGCAAACATATTTGAGATATTTTATGACGTAATGGCAGTTCCAACTCCTTTGCATGGCAGCGAAACTTAAGCTCTTACAGAAATGTAATAGAAATTGGAAATAGAGATGCACTTTCTACGAATAGGAAGGTTCTGCGAAGGATAGAATTCCAGATTACGATGCAAGGAAAATGTTGCTGAAAGTAAGAGTAAATTTAAGATCTTTTATTATCGCAATAAATAGTTGGAGCATCTTCAAATTCAAAGAATGGAAGACAAAATTCTAAAACGGGTTCTAAGATACAGGCTAATGGAAAAAGAAGCTTGGGAGGATCTTTGCAACGTTGGAAGTAATTTGTTTATTTACAGTTTTCTAATAACAAATAAATAAAACATTGAGATGGCTTATGCCATGAAGAAAATAAAATGAAGGTTCACAGAGATACATATACGGATACTATACTAGACGGCGATGGTCACACGCAACTGCTGTGAGATAAAGTGAGTGATGACGTAGACTGGTCCCCAACAACTCGGCCGGTGCGTAGTGACGGTAGGATTATTGTATTGTTTTTATGAACATAGCTGTTCAGGTATGTTTACACAGGAAATCGATTTTAATTTTAATAATTCTTTGTTTGCGTCCTGAATTTTTTCTATAAGTAACTTGTTTTCTTCTCTTAATTCTGCGTTTTCACGTTTTAAGAGATCAGTTTCCTCTGATTGCGCTATATACAAATTTGGCGGTTCTTCATTAAACCGAGGCCTACCTTCCTCTACGAATATCCCTTTATTTTGTGAACTGCCTGCGTTGTAATTAGATGATGTGTTTAAAATAGATATCATAAACTTTCTTACAAGCGTATCGTTTCTCTGCTCGATTTTTACGTTCACCACAAGCCGGGTTTATTACGTAGAACGGCAATACAAATCGGCAAATATAAAGGTGGGACTGAATTCGTCTTTAGGACACGTTTTAATGGAAGATGTAGCAACTCGGACTTTAAATCGCGTACATAATCCGATTCGTCAAATCTACTGAACATACGCGATCATCAGCAGAAAATGAATCGGTCCGCTTGCAAGCATTTATCCACTTCAATCTAGTTTCACTGGCCTTTGGAAAACTTAGTGTCCAACTTCTTTTGGTATCTATCGTAATAAGACCACCCGGAAATCGTACAACACACCATTATTAATGACTAATAAAGTATTACAGACCGACACCGTACGTCAGGGTGCGTCGGCTGTCGCTGGTGACCAGATGACGTCAGGGGGCGGGGCTTGTCACTGCGCATTTTGTTGATGATCCCTACCGTCTAGTAATGTCACCGTGGATACATACAAGTTTATTTATTAATTTACTATTTATATTTTTGTAATCAGGATCAAGTTGTAAATGAGACTTTAAAAAATCGTGTTTATGTATAAATATTAGTACTTTCTGGGGAATTATATAGTTCGTAATAATGTAATGAATGTTTTAAATGAAAATTGTGGACAAAGAAAGAATTGTCAATTGCAAAAAAGGTCTTGAGGGAATATAAAAAACTTTAATTAATATAAAATGAAATTGCAGTGAGGTCAAAAACATTCCCTTACATTAGTGAAATAAAATAAAATCATTTTAAATCCTTTCAAATTTATTCTTAACTCTTTTTTATTTGGCTTGTTTATGTATTTTAGTTAGAGTCGTCGTCAATGAATTTTTAAGATAACATAGCAAGCCGAGACTTTATGTTTTCAAGTGAGATTAAAAATGTTTCCTGACTTTACACTGGTATGTTTTTATTATTGTTACTTCACAATGTTTAATAATTTAAACTGGAATACTGAAATAATCTAGAGCATAAAGTGCAACTTGCATTATGTTTCTTTCTGTTCTCAGTATTTTCTATTTACAGCAACAACACACTAAAGAAACTCAGTATTTAATATAGAAAGAATTCCTAAGGGAGTATTAAAATAAAAAGAACAGAATAGAGATATGAATATTTATAAACATTACATGGTCCCAAAATTTAAAAAAGAAATGTAAATATTAGGAAATATAAAATTTCATTACATTAAACATATTTTCTTGAATGTCTTTACGTTATTAAAACTGGCCATACTAATATAATAAAAAAACCAACGGTATCGAAATTAAATAGCTTGAAGCTATGATAAAATAATATATGAATTTAGTATAAATAAAAGAAATCTGCAGTTTCTCATGGTACAAGCTGTATCGGTATTTTTAATAAAGCTTCATTAAAGGAATTTAAAAAAATATGTGTTCTGATCGATCGTTTAGAAACGAGGTATTGGAATTTTTTAAAGAATTTTGACGTTTTAGCGATTCTCTGTAGCTTATTGGTGTAGTTGTCAGGTCACCTGGGTTTAATGCAAAGGGTTCTTGAGTCCAATTCCTGTAAGCTCTGCAATTTAATTATGGGTTAGAAAATTCCTGTTCCTAGTAAAATTCGGTAAGTTTATTGAACAGTAACTGACACAATGTACAGTCGGACCTCCACATATCGAAATTGTAAGTTCCTTATAAATAATTTGATACACGAGGTGTGGCTATTAAATAACGAGTAAAAAAATTTATTTTTATTTTATACATAATCACTTATTGTCACCTTCAATATACACTCCTTCTCTATTCCTACAACGCTCCATACGAATTTTCCATTGTTGAAAACAGTGTTGGAAGTCATCTTCTGTCGGCTTCAGGACACGTGCCGCTTTCTCTTTTACAGCTTCCACAGACTCAAATCTTGTCCCTTTTAATGCAGATTTCACCTTAGGGAACAAGTAGAAGTCACATGGCGCAAAATCTGGTGAATAAGGTGGATGTTCTAATACTGAGATGCTGTACTTGAATAGGAACCTCTTGACAGATAACGTGGAATGAGCTGGCTCATTGTCTTGGTGGAGAACCCATGATTTGTCTTTCCACATTTCGGGGCGTTTTTTCCTTACTCTTTGACGTAGTTTAGAAAGTATCTCAAGGTAGTAATATTGATTAATTGTTTGACCTTCAGGAACCCAGTAAAGGTACACATTCCCATGGATATAAAAAAAACAATCATCGTTGCTTTAAATTTTGACTTGCTCATTCGAGCTTTTTTGGCTCTCGGTGAAGTTCGCCTCTTCCAGGCATGGGATGGCGCTTCATTTCCAAATCATAGGTAAAAAACCAATTTCATCACATGTTCTTATCTTCTACCTGTTCCCTAAGGTAAAATCAGCATTAGGGACAAGATTTGAGTTTGTGGAAGCTGTAAAAGAGAAAGCGGCACGTGTCCTGAAGGAGGTGACATGAGATGACTTCCGGCACTGTTTCCAACAATGGAAAATTCGCATGGAGAGAAGGAGTGTATACTGAAGGTGACAATAAGTGATTATGTATCAGTCTTGTTATTTAATAGCCACACCTCGTATAGAAACTTCGATAAAGAGAAACGCTGTTTTTTCTCATTATGACTGCTACATACTATATCGACCGTAACCATATTGCCTAAAAAACAATATTTGTTTACAATAAAGTTCCTTTTATTGTACAGTATTATAAGGCTAACACTATACTTAAATGATACTGTATTTTGGTTAAAAATAATAAAATAACAGTAATGAAAAACATGCATCTGTTGGATATTCTGCTACAATAACTTCTTCAACTACCCTTAAGATATCATTGAGTGAAATATCGTTGTTGATCGTACCTGCCAATGGACCCAACATTTCTCAATTCGCGGTAGTACATAAACCTCTTCCACGACATTTTTTCAGAGAAGCCGGCTTTTAAAATACAATTTTTTCTGTCGATTCCGCTACATAATTTTGCTACACCTTTTGTAATTCTAATATAGATATCTGATATCATAGGTTGTAGTTTCGACGTAGTATTTGGAGGCAAAAACAAGCTTCACGTTTACAAACTTTTTTGAGACAGAAGACGGATGTGCAGGGCAGTTGTTCACAAAAAGAACGACTTTTCTCTTTTTCTTAGGCATGTATTTATCTCGTAACTCTTTTACCCATTTCTGAACTGCTTCGTCTACATAATCGTATTTATATTTTTGTTCATACATAAGTTAAAAGTACCACACTACTCTTATACGTTGACCACAGCAGTCAATGTACTGTATTGTCACGTTGCTCTCTCTCAATCGGATTGACTATTGTGTTATGGGAGGGCTACATGGAGTTCTATTTATATTTTCACTAAAATTAAGTTCGATATATAGAATTTATTTTCGATAAATAGAGGTCCGACTGTATTTGATAATTTTTGTACCTAGTACTTACAAAAATGTCAACTGAGCCAAGAAAGATTAATATTCCACTGTATTCTGTTCAATCGAAACTAGTGATGAAGTGTCTTTAGGACAATAATACTTTTGAACTCGTACAAGTGTAACACAAGTGTTTAGAGTACTGGTAACATAAGTGTTATTATTACTGAATTTCCTGCTGCATGCGGTCTTTCGCCTACTCTTACATCCGATCAACTCCTCTATTCACTCGCTCCCATGGTTCAGCAGGTATGTACTTAATAACAACAAATTTAACAGCAGCTATATCAAAAACACTGTTTAAATTCGTAGCTTGTCATGTATTTTTACCTTCAGCCCTTGGTGTAATGGTCAATGCAACTAACTTTTACACCAGGCTACTTGGGTTTTATTTCTGGTCAGGCCTGTCACTTTTCATAACTCATTTTCATCTACTACCATTGTAGAATTGTGTGAATAAACTCGCGCAATGTTCTTGGGCTTCAAACCGCTGTCATTAAATAAATGATTCCAGTTAACAAACTTAACAGTTCTTAGAAGAGCGGCGAGTCGTTACTCACCGTCGTTACTGTAACGGCCCCTCTATCTACATCGATAGATTGGTAGGGGCGTTAACAAAAAACAAGAAAGGAAGCTAATAAAACAAATAAATATACTCAAGTTGCGGTTGCATAAAATTCGTTTCAACAAAATATTAAATTTAATGAAAAAATAAGAATAATACAGTAATAGCGTATAATGGTAAAAATCAATAAAAATTAATAATATTAATTACTTTTATAAAAACATGACTCAACTTAGTAAATGAAGTAATACACAATTTAATAAAAATATCTAATTAATATTCAAAAGCTAAGTTATAAAAATTACTTATTACCAAAATATTTACTTTTAACAATAACTGCCCTATTTTGTAAATAAGATTTGAAATCAACCATGGTTGTTAAATTAAGAATAGAACATAAGAAGTTTGGCCATTTTCCCTTTTTTATAATAAATAAGACTGAGAAAAATCCAGCGAATACTGGTAAGATATTTGAAAAATATAAGTTTTGTAATGGTATTTAAATTAAAAAAAAAACATATAAAAATATAGAATACATAATGAAAATTTTATAAAAACTGCTTTAGTTATTTTAATGCAAAGGCTACTCTGCTGTTTTTTAAAAAAAAACACGAAACTGACAAAATAAAATAGCTAATAATTTACTCAAGAACATGCTTGACCAAAGTAGATCCATCAGTCCGTAAACCATCATTGAACGGCCCCAACATGTTGGCAGCAGTTAATGAAAATCGACGCAATAAGGTAAATTCAGATGTAAAATTAAATAAATAATCACATACCATTCTTTGCAGTTTTTAAACAAATACCTCCTTCCAATTTAAAATAGATGGACTCAGTAGCGTTTGCATTTTTATTTGTTTTTGTTTTACTAGATGATGAACTATCTCATTTCTATTTTAATTCTTAAGGTTATGCACGGGGAATCGAACCCTGATAATCGTAACAATGTTCAATTCAGAAAGACATAGTTCAAGTTTAATAAACACGCACAAACACTTTAAATCACCAGTAACCCGTAAGAGTTCTCAGTTCCAGAATGCTATCAGCCAATTAACTTTCTAAAATTTAAATTGGACATAAAAGAATTACAAATTTCATTTTAAACAGATTGCAGAATCCGAAAAGACTTTTGAAAATTAATACGGAAACTAATAAATTAAAACCGCAAAACAGACAGTTCATACGAGTAAAAGAAGATAAAATAACAATTAAACTTTTTTACTAAAAAGTATAAAACAACAATTATTTAGGCTCGAGACATTACGCAGTCGTAATGCAACGTCCTTACATTTTGACTATCGAGACACGACTCTCTGTAACAGGAAAGTATTGCATAAATTCGGCAGCAATAACAAATTAAAAATAGGCCACCTCTAGTACAAACAGCAGACGCGAGGGTCGCCAGCTCTCGGACACGACATAAATAAATAAACGAGGGGGTAAATAAATAAATCAGCCTATGAGTAGATGACTAAACAACCGCCGAAATACGAAAATTTAAAAATCAAATAAGTAACGGCCCCAAAGCCGGACGTTACATAACTAAATACCATTTACTACTACTATTTTTTGTTTAAATACTATTTATTTGTTACTAAAGCATAGTAGTACGATGGCTTTGTCCTGAAAAGAATGGTTTTAAACTAAAACTTTAAATAAAACAACGTTAACACAATATCTAATATCGACTGAGTGTGTTGTGAGGAGAAGAGATATGATATATTTATTCTGTATACTTATGTTATCTATGGAGGGGGTAAATGTGGGAGAACCGCATTATATTCAGCTATATTACCGCTATGTTATAAACGAAATATACTATTTTTCATTTCATAAAATGAAGCCCATATTATTTCAAGTTTAGAACTTTTGGGTAAATCAGGAACTCTTTAAAACAATGAAAAAATTATAAAAATCCGTTCAGTAGAAATCTGTATTTAGAAGTTAATAGAATTCCCTTTTAAAATACATTGGAAGCGATTTTGCGTTTTAAATAATAGATTTTAAATACAGTAAAACCTCACTAATTCGGACTAATTGGGGGGAAGTGAAGTCCGAATTATTGAAAGTCCGAATTATCGCGAATATTTGTTTACATCTAAAAATTGAATAATTTAGGCAATTAAAATAAAAAACTAAATGTTACTTGTCTGAAATATCGATGTTTAATGAATTTACAGTACAGTATATTGAAAAACAACAAAGTTAAAAGTATAGAAATAAAATATTTACGGCAGTAAAAATATTGTTAAATAATAAATGTTCAGTGTAAAATGATATTTAATTAAAACACTGTACTTACGTACCGATTATTTGGCACTTGTTGAAGTAGAGGGTTGACAAATATCCTCAGGAATCATTTGAGGTTGCTTAGAAAAAAATTTTTTTTTTTTCTGTGATTCTTTGCTACACTGTTTTCTTATAACTTGTTGGCGCATCTCTCTTAGGACAAGATAATAGTCATTTAATTCCGGGTTGAAGTCTGCAAATTCAATAAGTTCGTCTATGTGGTTTCTCACATCATTAGCTTAAATTGCGGAACGTTTTCTTCACTGAGTAACCAATATTGTATTACAGGATGAAATAATTCTTATTAGACAGTTAAAAACTATTATTTTTTGAAGTAGCACTTTATTAATTTTTAACTAAAAATCTTCTAAAAATATTAAAAAAGCTGCTCTTCTTGGAGTAATCCGAAATATCGCGAATTCCGAATTAGTGAGGTTTTACTGTATATAGATACCCTTCATTTTCTTTATTGGCATTCAGGTGTAGAAAAGTTGGACCAAAAATTAATTATTCTCCTCGAAAACAAATCAAAGAAAAATACTGTGACAAATTGATTAAACAGGACAGTGGGTTGTGTATAATTAATTGTATACAACAGCAGCTATTGTATTAAGTTTAACCAGTTGTATTTTTTTACCTTTTGAGTACATTGACCTTTGATTGATTGTTGATTTTTCTATTACATAATGGAAACACGACACCACAATTTCTTACTTTTAAGATAGTTGCCACGAAGTTCATAGACTTTCCGTAATATAAGAAAAAAATGTATTTTTCTTTTAACATTTAAGCGACGAATATTATTAAAATTCATAAGGACCTCGGTTGATCTTTTTAAGGAGACAATCATGAAAGAAGGATGTAGAGGAGTTCGAACCGACACCTCTTTTAACTCAATCTGTTGGTCTATCATAGTGAAGGAAACACCTTAAGAAAATCGTGTTTCGTATGCAAATAATTTTGAAATCCAGCTTAGTAAAAAAAATTGATCCTAACTCTCAATTCCGTGGACACGTTTGCTTAAATTTACTTTCTTATTTCTCGCGCTCTAGTCACAACAAGGGTGAAAAAGTATTGAGACAGACAAATTTTTTTTGAGTTAATCTTTCATTAAAAATATCTAATTTTAGACCACCTGAAGTCAAAACAATGGAGTTTAAGAATGAATGATCGTCACTCTGTATACTCGTATATGTGCGTTTTATTTGATTAAACACGTTCTTTTATTAAACACGTTTGCGCTAAAATGCATATTAAAGCCACAATTTTTAAAAAATACATTTTTTCTAGAAGAGCACAGCCTCCCCAAAAATTTCAGCAGACATGGCACCTACCCTATCTTATAGAGCATAAAAACGTAGCAAATGAGGCGATTTTTAAAAAAATCGTAGGAGCCGTTTTTGGGAAAATCGCAAAATAGTGAAAAATTACACGAATAAACTACTACTTCCGGTTGACCGATTTTGATGAAAATGTTCGTGTCGGGACCTCTAGTGGTACCTTAAGTTCCAAGTTTCAACTTCGTCGATGATTCGTTCTTGAGATATATTGTTCACACACAGTCCAACTGCTAAAAACATGTTTTTTGGGTTTAGGGGGTCTGAAAACGTGTCGGATCCTCTAGTAGTACCTTACTTAAGTTTCAAGTTTCAAGTTCGTACGATGGTCCGTTCTTGAGAAATTTTGTTCACACACAAACACACACACGCACACACACACACACACACACACACACACACACACACACACACACACACACACACAGACCAATCGCTAAAAACATGTTTTTTGGGTTCAGGGGTCTGAAAACGTGTAAATCTGGTAAAAACTCGATTTCGAAAAATCGATATGAAAACAATATTTCTTTCTATTATTACATTCATTTAGGCAAGAGAAAGTAAAAATCAGTGCGTACATGTCGTCTGTCTGGTTTCAGAAGTTTTTGAATGTCCGAATTTTTCTTTATACTATTATATGAAAGTGTTTTATGTCTTACCTTTCTGACTAACACTTACGATTTGCGAAAAACCTATGGTTTTCTAAAAAAATTACTTCATTTATTGTTTAATTCACAATAACGCTTTCAAAATTGTTGATCGAACACAACATTACAACTCTCGAGAATGTAGTATCAAAATCGGTCATAAAATGAGTGAAATATTGTATTGATTCATGATTAGTATAAAAGTTAATGCGGATCGCTGACTGTTTGTTTTTGTATAGTAAATAATAAAAAATATAATTATTCTGAGAGCATACTCATACTTTTAAAAACCAGGACCATTTAAAAACTCATTAATATAAATAAAAAGTTTGTTTATTTTAACAACATTTGTCCCAGCTCGGTAAATAAATATTAGCTTAAATTTAGTAAGAATAAAAAAGGAATTAACAAACTACTGCAGATACATTTTGAAAATGACGGCAAAAATAAAAGGAGGTTGAAATGTTCCAAGGGTTGATGAAGATTAATGCGGCCAAAGCAGTGACCTCTCTATACAACCACACCCTAGTAAGCCCCACTCTTCAAAACCCTCCTTTAGACGCCCACTAACAAAATAACAACTTGATGACACTTACTACTGAAAATGAGAAATTACTAATATTTTTAATAACTTTATTTTTAATTTTAATACTTACGTAAATTATTCAAATTCCATATTTTTATTTTTTACATGGTGTACTTGTAACAAGATTTTATCCCCCAGTAAATAAGCCAACCGGTTTTCAGAACTGTAAATCTTCGGTAAAGTATACATGTGACATGTATTGTTTAAGGGTAGTTACCTTAGGTCTTAGGTCTTAGGTAAAGTATACATGTGACATGTATTGTTTAAGGGTAGTTACCTTAGGTCTTAGGTCTTAGGTGGACCAGCAAAGTGACCATAGCCATTATGATATCCAACCTCCGATAGGAGATGGAACTTTAAGAAGAAGACCTTAGGTCTCAGTAGTTGAAATGTAAATCCTTTAGTTTTCTGTTTAACCTATGCAAAAACAAATATACCGAATTTCAGCGTTCTAGGTGGTCTGATGACCCAGAAACAGTCAGGTGGGTGCTAAATTATTTACAATCGATCTAATAGTTACAGGGCTACAAAAAATAATTCTATTTCTTATCATAGGGTCAGTCAATCATATGACTGAAGCATTTAAGAACAGAAGAGGTAGAGGTGTAAAAGACACAATAGTCCCGCCACGAAAGAAGTCCGTTGTATTTGAAGAGCTTTATTTCAAAAATGACCGACGAAAAAATTTCAACGCTACAGTAAATTAAAGCATGTTCTTTCCTGCGTTTATTAAATTAATTTAAATTCTTTTATTTAAAAAATTGTTGGATGTATAGCAATTTACGGATAACAAGTACGCAGTTCTTAGCCGGTTTTCTGGTGGTATGCTTTGTGATGTGTCCGGTTCCAAATAATTAACTGCCCTAAATTTAAGCTAGCCAAAAATGGACGTAAATAAAAAACATAATTTTAAGGTTATGCTGAGAAAAACAAAATTAATCATATTGAATTCAGAATAAGATTCAAAAATGAGAGTTTACTTAGTAATTCATTAAAAAATATATATTTTAAATGATTTATGATTTGATTCCTTTCTTTTTTTTAAGTAATATTAATTTAACAGATCTTAAAGTTTATTCATCGTTTATTTTAAAATTAAAAGGTTTTACCATATGATTGTCCATGTTGTTCACTTTTGATCGTCGGTATTGTTGTCTTGTTAGAGGTTCTTAGTTCATGTAGCGCTCTTCTTGATGAGACCATCCTCAAATAAAATATGGTTTCGTTGATTTATATATTTAATAACTCTATTAACCTTCGATGTTCCATTGTTCCTTCACTCACGCTATTATATTTATTAATTATAATCTCATTGGTTGAAATTTAATTCGTGTAAAATTCCGTAGTAGAATTTTTTACTACGGTATAAATACCGCAGTAGAAAATTCAAAGTTATTAATGTAAGATTTTTGTTGGTTAGGTCTCAGCCAAAAAACTGGTTTAAACCTCTACAGGTTTTACTAACTAAAACGAGGAGTGAGGTGGGGTACAACTGCCTTCCTCACTGAATGGAAAAGTATACTTATCAGCATGCCAGACCATCTGAAAAGTATCTACTTTCCACCCGGTAAATAATACTTTCACTTCATTCACAACTGAGACTTGCTGCGTAATCAAATTCATTGCTATCAGAGAAGATAACTGCGACTAGCTGCGACTTGTGTCTTTTACACCTTTACTTATTCTGTTCTTAAATGCTTCAGTCATATGTTGACCATTTACAGTAATAAGAAACATAATTATTTTCGTAGTCCTGTAATTAGCAGATTGAGTGAAAATAATTTAATACTCTACCTGCATGTTATGGCCAAAATATATGATTATACAGGGTGTTTCGGTTAGTGTTACCGGCGCGTTCTGAGCTCATTGAACTAGTGAAAGTAATGAAAAAAGTACATATAAACATAGGTCCAGAAATGCGTAGTTAAAGAGTCACGGCTAGCGAAAGATTTCGCCAAGAATTTGGAACCCTGGGTGAAATGAAGATTTTTTGAAATTGTAGGAAGGTAACGTAAGGAATGAATGAAGATGTTTCTTATAGTTTTTGAGCTGTTGAATCAAATAAAATAGGGTCCCAGAACTGTATCTCTATTAGTTTTTAAGATATTCTGCGTCAAACTAAAAAAATAAGTAGAAAAACACAATTTTTTACGTTTGACGTACAATAACTTTGTTAAATAGGTAGATAATAATCACACAAAATTTTTAAACAAAACGTAGAGAATTTAATTATGAGAAAATTGGTGTAAATAAAGTCATTGAGAAACAAATAATAGTTAATGAAATCTAATTTTATTGCTAACACTTAACCGTATGAAAATGAAGGAATTTCAGGACAAAAATCCAAAATTTTAAAATTTCAGTAAAACAACAAAAAGAAAAATAGTGTATTGGTTAAGTTAACTTGTAAAAAAAATAAGCGAATTAATTTTGTGTAAAGTGGTAGTGTTAAATTGGTATTGAACGTCGACTTTGGTTCACGAATTATTAATGAGAAATTTAGTGAATGATTACTAAATTTTAACTGTAGGTGGAGTTTGTGGTAACTCGTTAATTGAGTGTTCACATACACCGGCGTATTGTAAAAGTTTGCTAACAGAATTGATAAAAGTTTGATCGTTACTTTCTACCAACGCAAATATGTTCATTTTTAGATTAAAACTAAATTTAAGTTTCTTAACAAAAATTATTTAATTAAACTTTTACTAATTACAAATTTTACTAAATTGGATAGTTTGAAAGTTGCCAGGAATTTGTTAGTTATCGTATAGACGAAGAAGAAGAAGAAGAAGAAGAAGAAAAAGAAATTAACATGACTGCTTCGGTGATTTTAACTAATATTGGATCCTAGAGGTTAAATTACTCTCTTAGTTTTCTATACTTCTAAGTCAAAGACTCAGGATTCGATTCCTAACTCGTGATTAAAATACGAGTCAGGAATCAAATTTGAATTTCTGACTCATTTAAAATCATAACTATTATTTAAAACTCATCATTTAAAACATAATTGAGCTCTAGGGAATATTACAGGTCAGATTTTTTTTGTATAAGGTTTATGAAGAAAACATTTTCTCGGAAATTAACCACAGCTTACAAAATCTATGTAGTAACTGTACGGCAGTGAAACGTAGTGTCTTACTGTTGAGGTTGGCAGCACTGTCAAATTTTCACTTCCCTTCCTCACAGCCTATCCATACTCAAAAGGCATTCTCGTGGCTAAAGAATTTATATCAATAGAACTAGACATTTCAACAGAGAGAGCGAGAAAGGGGAGCGATAGAGATAGAGGGGTCGAGGAAGTGAGAGGGAGAGGGAGGGGAGATAGATAGATAGATATATAGATAGATAGAGAGAGAGAGAGAGAGAGAGAGAGAGAGAGAGAGAGAAGGTTATCCGAGACAAAACAAAGGTAACTGATATCACGGAACGTATTGCGGGTCTCAAATGTGAACGGGTTGGATGTACAGCAAGTGGCAGGTACACAGGGTGATCTCATGGAACCAGCAGAGGTGTTAAAAGACCACAGACGAGGTGGGAAAATGATGTAAGAGAAACAGCCGGGGAACCGGATGGATGAGAACAGTTGACGACAGGAAATAATGGAGAAAATTGGATGAGGCTTTGGATGGGAAAAGGCTAATAAAGGAAACGAAGAAAATTAGAAACTTATACTATTTTTCAGGGCTGATGAGCTCTGAACGTACGCATTGACCCCTACCCACTTCATAGCAAGCCAGTGACTTGCCAGCAACGTTGCCAACACTTGCTCTCGTAGCTCTGTTATATATTTTTTCAGCAATTTTTTTGGTCTTCAATAACAATTTATAACCTATGAACATACAATCAGCTGATTATATTATAAAGTATTGCATGTTAACGCGCTATATAATCGATGTGTTCAGTACGAGATGCTAGACACGAGTGAACAACTGTGGCTCTTATACGCAAGCGCACGTAATTTTTTCAGGTACAAACTGACAACGCTGGCAGACGTTCTGAATGGTCTAAACGCGTAAAACAGAAGAGCTCATCAACCATGAAAACCATTATAGTGAATTTGTGATGAGTTAGTGAATTCGTGGGTAAATGAGGGCTTACGTATGTATAGTCTATAGAATATATAAAAATGCACAATATTACAGAAATTTGTTGTAATAATTACGCCATGCTATTAAGAGAAACAATTAAATGGTTTACCTAGCTTTCTTTTTATGTTATATGAAAAACCTTTTTTATCATCAGTCGTATAATAAGCTTCACTTCCAAGTTTTCTTAGTGTCAAATAAGTCTTGTAAGCCTTAAGTTTCATCTTATCCGACCTCTGTTTTCTCAGTAGACCAACTCCTCCCTACCCAGCCTACGTTTATGTCAATATAGCGGCCAGAATGCCTAGTCGCTATAAATCGCTAAGCAGTACAAGGGGCAATATTTACTCCATACCCTGGGGAGATATATATGCCAGAATGACATGAGTATCTAAGGTAGGCGTAACGTAAGCCTACTTCATTTCCCGTACCTTAACTGAAGTAAACAGGCACACCAACATACCTATCCTTTATATACACACGCACGCACGCGCACTCTTAAAAATATTTTACAACCTCCTTACTAATTAATAATCCTTACAGAAACTTTGTTATAACTTATAATCATTGTTTATTTAAAATTCCCTTGAAATCTGAATAAACAAAGCGTCAAGTTGTTGAATTTAAACAAGCTTTGTATTATCAAAATATTGTTATTAAATTAAAGCACCCAATTTTATGATGTTAAAAAAATCGGTAAACCAAACTAACTCTCTCGATAATGTTTAATCTTTACTGATTATATTATTCACTTATTGACCAATTTTTGTGCTGTATTTTTGTTTCAATTTTAAGTAACACAGTAAATTACCCATAGAGATTTTTCTATATCAAATAGTAATTAACATATAGCCTATATAAAAAATTTAAATTACGATTCAAAACATTCGGCAATCAATAAACGATAGTAGAAAGTTAAAAACCTAAAAGGGCCGGAATATTGAAATGAAATAATTTGTTCCTTATAAATACATAATAAATGGATATATTTATGTAGTTTTAACATTTTAAGCATTATAATACTTTGACTAATAGCTAAATTAATATTTACAAGTACGACAAAATAAACAAAATGCCTATTCTTTCAGATAAAGAGAGAAATGCGCTGCATAAGAATGACAATTCTCTCACTTCGATTAGTAAGTAATGGGCATTATTTAACATAACAGGATTTTTTTAATTTATTTATTTAACATCGCATCAACTGCAACGGTTATTAGCGACAAGTTGGGGTGTAATTGTGTTCAATGTAGGATGCAATTATTTTTTATAACGTATGAATCGTATTTTATAACGTATCTGCCCATAACAGACAGGTGGAGTGTCAAATTATTTACACTCAATCTGTTTGTTGCAGGGCTAAAATAAATAGTCCTGTTTCTTATCATATGGTCAGCCAATTAAATGACTGAATCATTTAAGAACAGAAGAGGTAGAGGTGTAAAAGACACTAATCAGAGTTATCTCCTCTGAAAGTAATGAATTTCATTATACAGCCAGACCCTGTGGTGAATGAAGTGAAGGTGTCATTTGCAGAGTTGGAAAATATGTGCTTTTCAGAGGGCCCGGCATGCTGATAAGCGCACTTTTCCACTCAGTGAGGAAGGCAATGGTAAACCACCTCACTCCTCGTTTTACTTAGTAAAACCTCTACAGGTTCAAACCAGCCTTTCGGCTGATGACCTAAACAACAACAACGTATGAATATATGCCATGTCTGAGTGGGATTCGAACCCACTACCGCATGATGAGAGGCGACACGTTACCAACTACGCCAATGCGGCCGAAATTGATTGAGCCAGTTATCGTGATAACAAGTAACTAAAAGCACCTTGTTATTTTAATAACACCCTGTCAGCTGTTACTTTATGACACCTTGATTCAAAGCCGTTTAATAAGGTGATGTACGCATGACGCTTTTTTGACTGTTATAACAGCAAGATTATTGAAACTAAATGAAGTTATCAATAACCTTTCCGTCTAATAACTCCACTTTTAAGGTTAAGTACGTTATAATACTGTTATTAATACAAACACCTGCCCAGAGCAGACAGGTGGAGTGCCAAATTATTTACACCCAATCTGTTCGTTGCAGGGCTAAAATAAATTGTTCTGTTTCTTATCACATGGTCAGCCAATTAAATGACTGAATCATTTAAGGACAGAAGAGGTAGAGGTGTAAAAGACACTAATCAGAGTTATCTCCTCTGAAAGTAACTAATTTCATTATACAGCCAGACCCTGTGGTGAATGAAGTGAAGGTGTCATTTACAGAGTGGAAAATATGTGCTTTTCAGAGGGCCCGGCATGCTGATAAGTGTACTTTTCCACTCAGTGAGGAAGGCAATGGTAAACCACCTCACTCCTCGTTTTACTTAGTAAAACCTCTACAGGTTCAAACCAGCCTTTCGGCTGTTGACTTAAACAACAATACAAACACACGGGTGGCAAATCTCACTGAGTCTCTCACGGCCACAAAGTTAAGACAAACAGCACTATTTTCTGTAACCAAATACAACTACAACCCAAACGCAATTTTTCACGAAAAAAGGGTGGCCAGTCCCCCTGAATCTTTCTCCGACACACAGCAAGGCACTATACTGTCTTGTCTGTAACTTGATGGCCTCCCGCAGAGAGAAGCAGAATCGGCCCGCTACTAGCCTTCTCAATAACATTTCACTATGTACTACTACTAACTAGTACACTGGAATCGGTACATAATGAAGTGTTATTGAAAAGGCTAGTAGCGGGCCGATTCTGCTCTCTGCGGGAGGCCATCAAATTATAGACAAACAGTAGTTACATTGTACACCGAGCCGAGAAGTCAGCAGCCATGCTTCCATAAAAACCTGTGAGGGAGAAACACTATAAATTGCAATTTTGTCGTGAATATTCCAATAAAATCGGCTGAAAATTAAATTAAATGTTTTTAACACAAGATTCGCGACAATATTGAAGCAGATTTTCAAAGTTTTATCTTAGAAGTAACTTGAGAATCTGGAAAAAAATATAGGTATTTATTTTTAGCTATTTTATTCAACTTTTATAAGTGCTTTTACTTATACTTGTATAAGAAGAACTTATTTAAAATAGAAATGCTATAGAAAATAAGAAGATTGAAACAAGAATAAACAGTTTAATCGGGTTTACTTCTTGGAAATCTAATTCAGTTTTATCACAATATGGAACGTATCTACTTAAAGTTTAATGGAAATAAAATGTAAATGGTAAGGTAAACAGGACAAAATTTCTCGCTAACCATCAAGCAGTAAAACATTATTACTATTTTGAGACCGATTCTGATTCAAAAAGTTTTAATTTTACCATTATTATTATTATTATACAATTAACAACGTCGAACGAATCAATAAAGAATGAACCAATCTTAATGTGGTTTCTAAAAAAAAAAATAATATAATTGATTGTCGCTTAAATAAGCGCTTGTCGAACATTATTATTTTCCTTAAAAGTTGTAGCATATATTTAAATTGATTTTATTACATTGATTTTTATTACAACTGTAATTTTAGGATACATAATAAGTTACACCGTATGTGAGAAACTTTTTATGGGGATTACCTGAGAGCCATACATGAACAAATTCCACTGAAAATGGAGTTCCTGTTCAAATTCACTTTAATCCTGTTAAAAAATATAGCAAAATCAGCAACAAAATTGAGTAGTAGTTGTTTGTGTAAAGTTCCCGATAACAAAATACTAATAGCAAAATTTTTTTTTTCTCTTTAATTTTTTATTTACAACTGTAAAATGATACAACAAGCAAATGTGATGATTATCGTGATTATGTAAATGACATGATAGGCATGAGAGGGGTAGGGCCCCCATTGGTGCCTCCCCAAGAATGAAATTTGTATATCAAATTAGCATGTCTCTACTCCAGCGTCTTTTAAGGCGTCTAGGAGGATTATCAGGTAAATGGACGGAGGAAAGTGAACGCACCAGGGGGTTCTCGTGTTCGTGTGACTTGTCGTGAAATCGTTTGTATAGGTATTCAATAAAATTTTGTACAAGTGGTACAAAATTATACGTATAACAGCAAAATAAATCACACGTTATTAAAATGTGTATCAGATTATCTTTTTTCAAATAAAACCAATTATAGTCCATTGTCATTATTAATTGCTTTTCGTTGTTTGTGATTTATAAACAATGTCAATAGCCTATTTAATAATTCGGTGCATTGTACGTAGGCTGTAAAGTAACATGTTTGATATCGACAGAATGAAGTACGAGCAAGATTTTATTGCCAACGACAAAATAATGACAGTAGTCTACTGGTTTATCTAAACAATACTTAACACTATGTGGATTCATTGGATGAATATTCATTTTACTGAAACATTGAAAATTTATATTTCCCGTGAACAAAACCGTAAATAGTTAATCCTAATCACAGCATGATTTCAGTTATTGCAGATAGAAAATGGTTTCAAATAATCGTTTGATTCGACTGGCTCATTCCTAATTTTATTCTTTAACTTCCTTATGAACTAAAATTTGGCACATTCTTTTCCTAAAGTGATTGATGAAAACCCTAAAGTAATTCTGCTACTTGCTCCCAAGGGTAAACAAACGGGTAAATATACTAATTAAATACATATTCTATATATTCAAAGAATCAAACATCTACAGTTTGTTCTGCAAACAGGCACGCGTATTCTCCGAATAATATCTAAGAAGAATAATTTATTTAAATTTTGATAACCTATTGTTATTTGCTCCTAATGTGTAAAACTTTAAAAAAATTTAATATAAATTCTACATCTCCCACTGAAGCTACAGTTTTGAAAATTGGAATGTGATTCTGTAAAATTAGCTACCTGGAAAATGAATACAATATGGAGCAACTTGGACTGACGAATAATTGTACGTCAAACAAACTACTGGTACATAGTTCTCTTTAAGTATTGTAATAAATGGATTAACGCCTTTCAAATGAATGGATTAAATAAACATGTTAGTTTATAACGCACTCAGGTATTCCAGTCAAAAATATTAGGTACAATAATATAGTGCAAACACCCCTTCAAGTTACTGCTAAAACTTTACACACAGATTTGCGAATAGCTTAACTCCGAAAATCCATCGAATATTACAGGGCACCAACATTTTTTGCGGACCGGAAGCTCTAGAGAATCATTTTTACTTTCTCTTGCCTATATGAATGTATAGGAAGGAAAGTATTGTTTCATTTCGATTTTTCGAAATTTAGTTTCCACTGGATAAGCTATACACGTTTTCAGACCCCCTGAACTAAAAAACATGTTTTTAGCGATTGGTCTGTGTGTGTGTTTGTATGTGTTAGAACAAAACATCTCAAGAACGGAACATCGTACGAAGTTGAAACTTGATGCTTAATTAGATACTACTACCGCACCCGACACGAAGATTTTCATCAAAATCGGTAAACTAGAAGTACCTAGTAGTTTAGTTTATTCATGTCATTTTTAACTTTTTTGCAATTTCTCAAAAAACGGCTCCGATTTTTTTATAAATCGCCTCATTTACTACATATTTATGCTCTACGAGATAGGGTAGACGCCATGTCTGCTGAAATTCTTGAAAAGGCTGTTTTCTCGTAAAAGAATGGTTTTTTTAAGATTGCGGCTTTAATGTGCATTTCAGCACAAAAATGTATATAATAAAAGTTGCAGGCAACTTAAAATCCTACAACTTTTATTTCAAGTATGTTTTGTACAACACTTAGTTTAGCGGTAATAGTGATTTTCTCTTTTTTATGAAAATGTAGCAAAAATCGATTTTAAAGATTTCGGCCGTAATTAGTATCTATTTTTACGCCAAAAATGTATATAATAAAATTTATAGGAAATTAAGATATTTACAAATTTTATTACAAACATTTTTCTCAACAGAGCCTAGTTTAACGGGAAAAATTGATTTTCCGTATTAAGACAAACAGTTTGATTTTTATTTTGCAACATTCACTCATGATTAAAATTAGGTTATGTTTTTTGAGGTTAGTTTTTTTGTTTATTTCTAATGTTAGGTTATATTGTTAATTATTTGCATTGGCAAGAGAAAGCTGTGTGAGTGTTTTACACCACATGTTTTTATACAGATCTCATTTTTGTGTGTGATGTGAAATTTTTATGCTAAGGTTGTGTGCATACTGTGAGAAACTGGTGATGTCAACACGACATTTACACAAGTTTCTCTGAAGAGAGTCAACGCTCTCTTGAAACTTTACGGCCGCGATCTGCCTGTAAGCAACTCGTGACGGTGTCGCACTACAAAATACACAATACTACAAATATTGTACACGGGCCTACAGTAGTTAAAAACTGTTGTTACATTTTCTTTCTCAAATCAACAATTAATATATAGATTTAGCATGTTTGTTGTACCTAAATTTTTAAAGTCGGCAGGATGAGCCAAAGTAAACAGTTGGACGGACCGTAGCAGTCTTATCAAAATTTTAAATCTTGATCAAATTTAGTTGATGACCTATACAAAAGCTTTCCTAACAAGTCACAAAAACACGATAACCCACATTATATAAACATTTTTCATTCTACATCTACCAGGAAATTCGGAAATACGCCTAAAAAGACACTGAAGAATAGATCTGCCAGCTAAATGAAATAAAGCTTATTTAAAATTCAGAAGGAGTTTTAAATTAAAATTCTCAGAAAGACACCAATGGGGGGCCACATCCCTCTCATGCCATTTCAAAATATTCATTTTCACATTCAATTTTTATAATGCACATTTCATTTGTTTGACTGTATTATACATGTATTGTAGCATGATATTTTAGTACCCCTAGTAATAGCTGCATGACTATTTAAATTACTAACACAGTTTTAAATACTAACATACTAGTACAGTACCGTAATAATTCAAATAGCAGAGAAATATTCACGGAAGCACTAAACTCACCCACCAATTAACGTGAAAAAAACTTTAGTTTATAGTAATTTTCCCATAACGTATGTAATGTAAAGAAGTTTAAATTTAATGTTGTAATAATTATTATTTGCCCATAACAGACAGGCGGAGTGTCAAATTATTTACACTCAATCTATTTGTTGCAGTGCTAAAATAAATAGTTCTGTTTCTTATCACATACTCAGCCAATTAAATGACTGAATCATTTAATAACAGAAGAGTCAGAGGTTTAAAAGACACTAATTAGAGTTATCTCCTCTGAAAGTAATGAATTTTATTATACAGCCAGACCCTGCAGTGAAGAAGTGAAAGTGTCATTAGCATAGTGAAAAATATGTGCTTTTCAGAGAGCCTGACATAGTGATAAGCGTACTTTGCCATTCAGTGAGGAAGGCAATAGTAAACCAATTCACTCTTCGTTTTACGTAGTAAAAACTCTACAGGTACAAACCAGCCTTTTGGCTAATGACCTAAACAACAACAATAATATTATTAAGGAATCTAATATTACATTGCAATGGTTTTTCTAAATATGGAATTAGATATAAGGTTAATGGCCCCAGAATATAAGAGAAATTTAATGAAAATAATTTTGGGGAAAATCGGATTTTTGCATTATTTTTATATCATATTAATTTGCTCTTAATTCTCAGGTTAACTAGCTCTTACAACTTGATCTTGAGTTGATTGAGGTAATATTTTTTTTAAATTTCAATAAAAACAGTCTCTAGTAGTTTTTTTGCAGTTCAAACATACGCGTGTGCGCGTATATACATACAGAAATAACGAGAAAGAGAGATAAAATGGATTCTTTAAAAAGTTTTTCGGCAAAAAGTGGTCATGATATATTGAGATAAATAGAAAGCCGGGAATCAAAAACTTTATCTCATCGCAATACTTTTTCATTCTATTTACAAATAGAATGTAAGAGAGTAAAAACAAATTGTCAGGTGATTTATGGATCACCCTATGTACAAAACACGAATTTTGTGTTCTGTTGAAACATGATTACTAAAACCCGCGAAACAATAACCGACTATATTCAATCGTAATAACCGTATCTGCCATTTCGTTATTGTATGGTTAACGTCATGTTTTGATACTACTAGGTACCCTCTGAGCGCTCTTTCAAAACATCGGTAAATGTATGGACAAATATTACACATGTATCCTGACTGTTTATTGAGATAGTATTTACATTCTCATTTATCACAGAATGTACATGCCTAAAGGAACAAACTCATAAACAATAGATAAAATGAATGAAAACTGTTACTATTGAAAAACGATTAAATTTTAGAAAAGTTTTAAATAAACTTAAATATTACGAGTAATTACATGTTGTTGTTTAGGTTATCAGCCAAAAGGCTAGTTTGAACCTCTAGAGGCTTTACTAAGTAAAACGAGAAGTAAAGAGGTTTACAAGAAGAGGTCGGCAGAAAAAAGTGCTAACCCACAAAATTCCCAGCATGACTTTTCTTAAATATTCTGTAAAAATAAAATATACAGCACGTTTTAAACAGGATGCTATATTTACGATTTTAAGACTAGATTAAAAGAAAATAACAAATGTTTCACAAAAATTCAAAAAACTTAATTTGTAGATTTCAGTAAAGTTTCAAAATGAAAATGCGTAAAATTATGTTGATGAGGTTTAGCACTATCTTCTCCCGACCTCTTCTAAAGAATCGATTATTTTTCAGAAACCCCATAGGTCAAAAACTTACTTTTGGAAAAATTAAAAAACTGGCAATTTACTGTTTCAATAAAAAATATAATTTGTTCAAAGGGCTGTTCCTTTTAACATAAAATATGTACTGCCGACCGCATTGGCGTAGTTGGTAACGTGCTTGCCTCTCTTCATGCAGTCCTAGGTTCGAATCCCACTCAGGCACGGCATATTTTCATACGTCACAAATAAATCATTTCATCCTCATTACACACAGTTACACCCCAACTTCGTCGCTAGTGACCTTGCAGTTGATGCGACGTTAAATAAATAAATAAAAAAAGTATGTACTCATCTTTTTAAAGATAAGCCATTGATTAAAAAAAGAACATTTAGACTTAAGGTGTTTCTGAAATAAATTGGAGTAAAATGCTAACTTATGTTATTTTCTGTAAAATACATAGTTTGACCAGAAGAAAATTGTGTTGTATAGCCTGATTTTCGTAAGGAGAGCGCTGGGTAAAACGTGCGCCTGCATTAGTATAGTCTTGTATGTACTGCAATAGTTCAGCGTATGAATCAAAAAATGGAACAGCATGCCTACAAAATACAATGGTTGTCAATTTTCAGCAAGACTCTGACTGTACATCTAACTGTAGATCGGAGGGTATGCAGGGTCGAAGTCAAGTATGCGCATGCATAGCCCAGTGCTCACAGCAATTGGCTTGACTTTTACAATACTATACATTTATTTATTTCACTAGTTTACATAATTATTGACTTAAAATAGTTTTTTGCAATATTAAAAATTAAAATTCTTTTCATGAAAGAAAAAATGTTGACTTTCAGGACTATTCACGTTCTTCGTCGTCGTCACAAACTGTTATCTCCCAATTATCAAAGATTTTTGCATGGAAACTTTATATAGCTTTTTCTCCTAGAAAGTAGAGCTTTCAAAAGATCTTTCACTTTCGTTTTTTTAATTGGAAGAAAACAAGCCTTTAGAGTATGCCTTTTCTTAGTGTTATATTGCTTAAGGAATGCCAGACTTATGTGATTTTTGTAGGAATGGTGTGTTTACATTCAGTTAGTTCTAAAATTTACTAATAAAATAATAGTACAATTGTGACTTATGGGTTTTCTGAAATGACTGATTCAATGGCCTTCCTCACGGTGGAAAAGTACACTTATCAGCATGCCAGACCCTCTGAAATGCTTTTTCACTATTCAAATTACACCTTCATTTCATTTACCACAGGGTCTGGCTGTAAAATGAAATTCATTACCCTTAGAACAGATAACTGTGACTGGTTTCTTTTACACCTCTACCTCTTCTGTTCTTAAATGTTTTAGTCATAAAATTGGCTGACTATGTGATAAGAAACAGAACTAATTTGTATCTCTAGAGTGCAAATTTCTGAAGCCTCAGATCGAGTGCAAATAATTTAACACTCAACTTGCCTGTTATGGGCTACATATATACAAATAACATACAAAAGAGCACTTAATATATATTTTGAAGAGTTTTGAGGAGTTGCCTCTTCTTTAAACGTTGGATATAGACTGTGGTCTCTTTATGTAGTACAATATGCAACCAAAACTTATAACCATAAAACCCAAAATTAAATAAACCAAAAAATCTAAACAAATACAAGTTATTATTTATTTATTAAATTATTATTTATTTAATAAAATGCTATTAATAATGTTATAATGTTATGTTTTAATGTTATTTATTTATTTATTTTTTGTTATTATTTATTTATTTATTTTGGGTTATTATTTATTTTTAATTATTTATTTTTGATTTGATAGGTGGTTTATGTTGAAAAATATTGTCCCAAATGAAAAATTGTCGCTAAATTAAAAATAATATTAAATTTTTACTAATTGTTTTCCTTTCATTTTTACTAATTGTTTTTCTTTCATTTAAATTAAGGTAATAATTTATAATTTAACATAAAAAATGGCATTACATTAGTTCTTAAAAATTTATTCTTAATATAGACAGCAAAAATTAACGAATTTGAAAAATTCTATAATTTTTTCAACTTACAAAATACTATCTTTCTGAAGTATAAATTTAAAGTACGAAATTTAATTTAAGAATTAAACTACTCAGGCCCTTTTTGAGAAAAAAAGCCTAATTTAAAAAATTCTGGTGTGAAACACTCACAAAGATTTTTCTTGCCAATGCAAATAATTAACAATATAACCTAACATTAGTATTGAAACATTAGAAATAAACAAAAAACTAACCTCAAAAAACGTAACCTAATATTGTAATCATGCGTGAAAGACGCAAAATGAAAATTAACCTCAGTTTTGGTTAAAAATACGGAAAATCACTCTTTCACGCTAAACTAGGCTTTGTAGAGAAAAATGCTCTAAACAAAAGTTGTAGATCTTTTCATTTTTTATAAAATTTATTTCACACACTTTTGTCGTGGAACGCGTAAAAAATCGATTTATTACGTTTTCATGAGAATAAAACAGAAAATCGCTAATTACCTCTAAACTAAGCGTAATAAAAAAAATGTTTGAAATAAAGTTGTAGGATTTTAAATTTTCTACAACTTTTATTATATACATTTTTGCGCTTAAATTCATTCTAAAGCCGCAATCATAAAAAAATAATTTTTTTATGAGAAACAGCCTGTCTAAGAATTTCAGCAGACATCGCGACTACCTTATCTCGTAGAGCATAAAAAATTTAGTAAATGACGCAATTTTTAAAAAAATCGTAGGAGCCGTTTTTGAGAAAATTGTAAAAAGTGAAAAATGACATGAATAAACTACTTCTTTGTTGAGCGATTTTGATTAAAATGTTCTGGTAGTAGTATCTAATTTAAGTTTCATGTTCGTACGATGTTCCGTTCTTGAGATATTTTGTTCACACATATTCACACACACACACACACTCACACACAGACCAATCCCTAAAACCATGTTTTTTAGGTTCAGGGAATCTGAAAACGTGTGGATCCGGTGAAAACTCTATTTCAAAAAATGGACATGAAAACAATACTTTTCTTCCTATATATTAATTAAGGCAAGAGAAAGTAAAAATATTAATAAACAAGAATTTTTTAAAAATATTTTAAAATTCATCAAAAGAAATATGAGAACTTATTAACAGGTTGGTAGCTTTGTTTGTTGTACTCTTGAAGCCTAATGGAATATCCTGAATGTATTTTGATAAACGCTATCCCCCTTTCCACAAACTCTAAAAACTAAACCCGATGCGTAATCCCTAAGTCCACATTTACGCTGTACCAATACTTTTATTTTACGGTATACAAATAATATTTTGTTTTTGTAAGAGCTTTGATATTGTTTAGTTTCATTCTGTTCAAATATATTTCAACAATTCTTTAGGGATTGATATAAAATTTGATCTGCATTAGTTGAACTATACAAATATTTATGATCTCGAGTTTATTTTAAATTAATTAAGTTCAGTACACTCTTGGAAAATAATACAAAGCAAAATAATATTGTAATCGAATCCCAGAAGCTTTATGCTCTATAAGTGTCATGTAATAATATGGTTTTCAACCACTACAAATTAATGGTATGTCATGAAATTTTTACTTTCTCTTGCTTGTATGAATATATAGGATGGAAAGTATTGTTTTCCTATCGGTTTTTTGAAATCGAGTTTTCACTGGATCTACACGTTTTCAGACCCCTTCAACTTAAAAAAGTCATGTTTTTAGCGATTGGTCTGTGTGTGTGCGTGAACCAAATATCTCAAGAACTTTAACATCGTACCAACTTGAAACTTGAAACTTAAGTTAGATACTACTAGAGGATCCGACACGAACATTTTCATCAAAATCGGTCAACCGAAAGTAATAGCTTATTCGTGTCATTTTTCATTTTTTTGCGATTTTCTCAAAAAAAAACTACGATTTTTTAAAATTCGCTTCATTTACTAAATTGTTTATGCTCTACATTATAGAAAAGGCGCCGTGTCTGCTGAAATTTTTAAGGAGGTTGTTTTCTCGTAAACAAGTTTTTTTAAGATTGCGACTTCAATATGAATTATAGCGCAAAAATGTAGCTATAATTAAAGTTTTAGACAATATTTAAAATCCTAGAACTTTTATTTCAAACATGTTTTTTATTAGTTTAGTGGTAATGAGTGATTTTCCGTTTTTTTCTCACGAAAACGTGTACTAAAATTGACTTTTTTAAGATTTCAGCCTTAGGATGCATTTTAAGACAAAAAAGTATAATCATATTTATAGGAAATTAAAAGATCTACAACTTTTATTTAGAGCTTTTTTCTCTACAGAGCACGTTTAGCGTGAAAGAGTGATTTTCCGTATTTTTAACCAAAACTGAGGTTGATTTTCATTTTGCGTCTTTCACTCGTGATTAGTATAAGGTTATGTTTTTTGTTTATCTCTAATGTTTTTTTACTAATGTTAGGTTATATTGATTTGCATTGGCAAGAAAAAGTCGTGTGGGTGTTTCACACCAGATTTTTACCCTTAGAGAGCACGGATACTACTTGCATGTGTTTCTAGTGTAAGTTTTCATTTCCTCAGTACCATTTAGAGGAATAAATATAGCGGTATTCCGAACTGTAGAAAATAGGGAAGAAATAGATAGAATAGGCTACTATCTGTCATTCTAACCTAGTTCACACAACTTATTGGAATAAGACAGAAAGTTACGTATTCTAAGCAGTCTAGCCCTTTAACCACTGGGCCACAGAGACAGATATTCCTAACTTATTATTATGGAAGCATTAATTTCATATCTTATCCAAATCTTACTATTAAATAACGAGATATTTTTGATTTTACGTCCGACTACTATTTTTGCCTTATGCTACTGAAGACGATGAAGGGTGATAAAGAAAATGATTGATGGAAAAATATCAGAAGGAAACGGCAATACAACCGAAGATCCCCACCATAGAAGCCAGTTGTACTGACTACTTTACCATTGGGTTAGCCTACATAAATAAAAAACATTTGTTTAAGTATTCGTGAAAATTTCAAGCATCACTAACTAAAGACTACCGGTGACAAACCTTATGTCATATTTTGATAATTTTTAGGCAGCGCAGTTTAAACTTTAAAAATTTTATACAAAATACTATTAAATAATATTATTGTCTGATTTAATAACAGTAATATCTGAAATCTTTATTAACGTCTACATTGGCTCTTATATTTACAATTGTTATAATTTTTTTAAATTAATTTATTAAAAGTCGCATTTACTGCTTGGTCATTAACGACTACAGTGGAATATGCAAAATTAACTGTGGGATTTGAAACGTGAACATTTCCAGACGCTGGCCTGGAATCGAACCCGGGACCTCCGCGTGGCAGGCCAATGAGCTAACCACTACGCTACAGAGGTGGCCTGTTGTAAATTTATTTAATAAAAAAATCTGGTGTGAAAAACTCACTCGCCAATGCAAATAATACACAATAATATTAGTAACAAAACATTCGAAATAAACAAAAACTAATTTCAAAAAATATAATTTCATTTTGATCATGAGTGAATGATGAAAAATGAAAACCAACCTGTTTGGCTTTATAATACGAAAAATCACTTTTTGATGCTAAACTGGGCTCCGTAGAGAAAATGTTCTAAATAACAGTTGTAGATCTGTTAATTTACCATAAATTTTGTTATATGCACTTTGTTTTTGCATATGTTTAAAATCCATACTAAGGCTGATATCTTAAAAAATCCATTTTTTACAGATTTTTATGAAAAAAAAACAGAAATCACTAATTACTGCTAAACTAAGCGTTATCAAAAAAATGTTCGAAATAACAGTTGTAGATTTGTAAATTGTCTACAACTTTTATTATATACTTTTTGCGCTGAAATGGATATTAAGGCTGCAATCTTAAAAAAAAACATTTTTTCTACGAGAGAACAGCCTCGCTAAGAATTTCAGCAGACATGTCACCTACCTTTTTCTTGTAGAACATAGACTTTGAAGTAAATGAGGCGATTTTTAAAAAAAATCGTAGGAGCCGTTTTTGAGAAAATCGCAAGAAAATAAAAAATGACACGAATAAACTACTAATTCCGGTTGACCGATTTAAATGAAAATGTTCGTGTCAGGTCCTCTAGTGATATCTAACTTAAATTTTAAGTTTCAAGTTCGTACGATGGTCCGTTCTTGAAAAATTCTGTTCACACACACACTCACACGCGCGCGCGCACACACACACGCACGCACGCACACACACACACACACGGACCAATCACTAAAAATATGTTTTTTCGGGTTCAGGGGGTCTTAAAACGTGTATATCCCGTGAAAACTCGATTTCTTAAAACCAACATGAAAACAATACTTTCCTTCCTATACATTCTTATAGGCCAGAGAAAGTAAAAAATAAATGAGTGTTTTCTTTTTTATTATTTAATAAACTAGCACGCGGAAACACGTGTAGGACCTAATCTATTTTTTTTTTTAAAATAAATATCCAACAGAAATCGTCTAGCAGCTAGATTGACTGTATAGGCCTACTCCACGTACGCATGCACACACACAACGTTTTGATAAATCCCCCCGCATACGTCTCTTGTTCATCCCCACCCTTTCAACTATTTACTTCAACAATAAGCATACATGCACACATACGACGTTTTAATAATTTTTTCCGTGTACGTTTCTCGTTAACATAAAATCCCTTCATCTATTTCATCAGCAATACATACTCACATGTACACGTTATACACAAACGCATTTATGAAAATCTTCATTAGGGCCCCTTAGGGTTATCATTTTGGAAAAATTTTAAAAGAAAATGTTGCTGTGAATTTAAATGTGAATATGCTGTTAAAATTTCATGAAAATCCGTTCTGTAGTTTTGAAAATTAATTTGCACAAAAAAACAAGCTTTGTCTTTATAATGTTAGTATAGATTGCTTAGTCCATTCACTGGTTTGGAAAAATTAGGTACACCAACAAACTGGAAAGTTTTAGCTTAAATCAATTACGACAGTTTAGTAAGGGGACGGGGTATTCTGAATTGCCGTATCACGGTTAACAGAGATTATAAACTGTTATTAAATAAAACCTGTCTCGTAGTAAATTTTGTTAATCCGAACATAAATCAGTTTCAATTAGTCTGGGTTAGCAAGGGTTTCATTGTTTATTAAATCGGTAGTAGGTCGTTTTAATTACCTTATAAATCCTATAATATCTCAGAAATTCTCTTATCATTTTGTTTACTATAAAAAAATCAAATAATGGGAATATGTATTAAAATACATAATTATTAATATGTTGAAACGTAACGTTTAAAATTTTGACAATTATTTTTTTTTTTTAAGAAAATCGTGTCAAGGCAATATCTCATTTAAAAATAGTTATAACCGCATTTGAAAGCTTAAATGGTAAAGGTAGGTAAATTGTTCCATGGTGCTATTATAGCAAAATTGATTGAATTGAATATGACCTGTAAAAGGGAATAAATGCTCCGAAATTTGAAGAATAGCCTATTTTCAGACATTCTTCACAATCGAACTAAAATGTTCCAATATTATTTTTTATATTTTTTTCTACATGCACATGTTCACAAAATTCCATGCTTTCATATAATAACATAAGTCAAATAAATAACTGTAGAAATCGGTCAATGACATTGGCTCAAAGAGAGACAATTATTGAAATCATATTATTATAATAATACTACAATAGGTTACGACTGACAAAAATTATACACTAATTAATTTTATTAACCAATATTAAAATTATTGTAATATTTTATATACATACCGTAAAAATAAGTTTTCATTTTAGTAATAATTTCCGTGTAAAGAACAGCACGAGTATAGCACAATGCACAACAAAACTAATACATGTAAAAACTGGAGAAGTGTACGTTCAGAGGTTAGCTGAATGCGCGCGCATTTGTTCCGATTTCGGTATTCATCTACCCTCGACTGCTTTTCCCTACCAGCAGCACAGTAGAAACGGCTGACGAATAGCCAGTGGTGAGCGAGTGACGTGATCAAACAAAGGTAGTATCTCTTGCTCAACATAGCAAGTTCAGTTACCTGAAGTTTCATCCGTACTAAATTATTGTTCTCATTCTTTATCGTTTATTTTTACCATATATTTTAAATTTGTTGGATTGATTTTATACAATATTTGGGGGTCTTTTCCGTTTTTTGTATGCCACTATCAAATCCGAATTCCCTGAAGGGTTGCACACGTATTCATTTCTCCCACTCACTGTCTTAATGATACTCAGCTGAGACAGTTACACGCACGCGCACACACGTCCTTCCCAGTCCCAGTAGGCTATATAGCACTATTTTACATGTTCTCTTCTTATAATTATTCTTATTTTGAGTTTTTATTAATTTTTTATTTTTTTATTTACCGGTTACTTTAACTTATTCTAATTATTTACATTATATTTTATATTTATTATTAGGTATATTACTACAAGGTTATAATTTTTAATTATTTACTTTGAAAAGAGAACGTCGTGTGAGTGTTTCACACAGAATTTTCTAGTTGTTACATCTTCTGGGATTATGCAATAACCCCCTTTCCTAAAGGAAACCTGCAGCATCTTCCTTCATCCGAATATTATTAAGTAACTCCATAAAATTCATAGTAGACTTAGTAGTAATTAACTGTGAAATGGGAGTGGAGTTGTCATTAAAAATAAATCAACCAAAATAAAGACATTACGCAGGAATATTAGATTATCAGATTGGCGTGCTAGACGCAGGAGTGGGAGAATTGTATAACACTTCGAGGAATTCGGATTTAATAGTGGTATACAGAAAACTTACACTCAATCTGTTCGTTGCAGGGCTAAAATAAATAGTTCTGTTTCTTATTACGTGGTCAGCCAATTAAATGACTGAATAATTTAAGAACAGAAGAGGTAGAGGTGTAAAAGACACTAATCAGAGTTATCAATTCTAAAAGTAATGAATTTCATTATACAGCCAGACCCTGTGGTGAACGAAGTGAGGTATCATTCAAAGAGTGGAAAATATGTGCTTTTCAGAGGGCCCGGCATCAGTACGCCGGGCCCTCTTTTGTACGCCGGGCGTAGCTACTTCTACCCTCTACACCGGGCGTACTTTTCTACTCAGTGAGGAAGGCAAAGGTAAACCACATCACTCCTCGTTTTACTTAGTAAAATCTCTACAGGTTCAAACCAGCCTTTCGGCTGATGACCTAAACAACAACATTATGCAGAAAACGGAAAAGACCCATATTTGGTTACGACAAAACACATATTTTAGATTTTGCGATTTTTTACATAAAATAGGAAATGGGTCTTTTCCGTTTTCTGTATGCCACTATCAAATCCGAATTCTCTGAAGGGTTGAACATTTCTCCCACTTTTGCGTCTAGCGCGCCAATCTGACTAGCAATACTCCTGCGTAATGTCAACTCCACTCCCATTTCACAGTGCCTAATATGCATTTTGTAGAGTTATTTAAAAATATTCGGGCGGAGGAAGATGTTCCTTCAGGAAAAGGGGTTATAGCATAATCCCAGAAGATGTGACAACTAAAAAACTCTGTGTGAAACACTCACACGATTTTCTCTTCCCAATGTAATTAATTAAAAAATATAACGTAATAGTAATGTAATAATAATTAAATGTAAATAATTAGAAAAGTTTAGTAATAATATACAATCTGGTACATAAACGCGAACTTTGTGCACTGCGTTACGTGATGTTTTTCAAAAAAGGAATAACTATCGCCGTCTTATCATTCTATTTCTCTCACACGCTATGTGCACAGCTACCGGCCGGGCAGTATACGTTTACTACCGTTGGAACGTTAAAAAAATTTTACTTTAAGTTTTGAAAAAATCAGTGGCATCTTAAAAGTTCATACGAATATTTTTATTATTACTATTTGAATACGTGCAAATTTATTTACTGCAAGGATACCAACAAACTGACTAGCGTGCGAGTTTCAAAGATGGCACACGCTACAAAACAAGGTAACATTGCGTGGAATTGTGAAGCGACTGGTGCTCTTAATGAAGTGTAGGATGGGGTATAAGTAATCTATCAAGTTGATTAAGTGGCGATCTCCAGCTATACGTCGGACAAAGGGCGCACAGACTGGTACACCACAGCTTAATGATGTCACGACAAAAGGAAGAGTGGGCGCAGGCGTGAAGGGGTAAAATATATAGGGTAAAGTCTTAAATGTTTAACTTTATAACGTCCTATATCTGCTGTAAAAAATAGAACAAAAATCTTCCATATAATTTTGAATTAATGATGATAAATATATAACATTATTCATTTTTATAATATTTGTTTTGAATGTTTATATTTTGATACATCTCCAAATATTCGTTCAACACATTATAAAACTACTGAAAGGTCAATTTTTTGAAACGGTTTTAAGTTGTGCTATTGTGGTTTGAACAAAAGAAGTGCCCATTCTTTGAGCCTAATTTCCCTTAGCCCTACTTTGAAGTCGTGCAAAATCAAAACGGGAGGTCGATTCTAGCCAAATTTTGGGAGAATATATAACAGTTCTTTCTAAAGAGCTCTGCAAAATTCAAAACTCAATTTTTTAAGAAGCTGTCGTCAATTTTACGAATTAACTTTTTCTTTGAAACCCGAATTCCAAAAATTAAGCTCAAAAAACGGGCACTTCTTTTGTTCAAACTTCAATAACACAACTTAAAACCATTTTAAAAAATTTGGCCATTCGTTTAATCAACGCAAATTTAAACAAGCTAAATTTGGGTAAAAAGTACATTAATATCTGAAGAGCCATTTTCCGACAACATGCTTTCAAACTCGAGTTTTTATAGTTTTGAAACAGATAATAGTTATCTAAATTTGGTTCGGTTTATTAAATTTTCTCGGTTTATTCGGGTTTTCTCGATATATTTTCTGACTTCTTTAAACCATTTATCCAACATCTTAGGCCAAAGTATAAGAGTATAAGTATAGCAAGTATAACCGTATACGAAACCAAAAATACAAATATGTTTACAACTTTTTATTTTTCTTGCCCTCTATGAGTATATATAAGAAAGAAAAGTATTTTTTTCATGTCGATTATTCAAAATCGAGTTTCCACCGAAAATGCACGTTTTCAGATCCCTGAACCCAAAACATATTCTTAGCGATTGGTCTGTGCGTGAGTGTGAAAAAAATATCTCAAGAACGGTACATCGTACAAAGTTGAAACGTAAAACGTAAGTTTTGTTTTATAAGAAAATCCGACATCAAAATCTGCCAAACAGATGTAGTTTAATCGTGCATTTTTCATTTTTTGCGATTTTCTCAAAAATAGTTTCTACGATTTTTTTAAATATCTCTCATTATTACATCTTTTATGATCTATATGGTAGGGTAAGCGCCATGTCTGCTAAAATTGTTGGGGGGCAGCTCTTGTGGTAAAAAATAGTCATTTTAAAATTGCAACCTTAATATACATTTTAGGGTAAAAATATATATAATTACGAGGTAGGAAATTATAAAACCTATAATTTATATTGAAAACATTTATTTCTACAACGCTTAGTTTCATGTCAATTAATTATTTTCTGTAATTCGCTCATCAGAAACGGTAAAAATGGGATTTTTTAAGATTGCGGCTTTAGTATCCATTTTGCGGCAAAAAAGTATACAAATAATCAAAGTTACAAGAAATAAAAAACCTAAAACTTTTATTTCAAGAATTTTTTCCTTTGTAGCCTAGTTTAGCGTCAATTACTGATTTCCCGTATTTTTAAGTTTTACAGAGGCTAATTTTAATTTTGCGTCATATCCTCATGATTAAATTTAGGTTATGTTTTTCAATATATTCATGATAAAACAAATGTTACATTTTAAATTATTTACATTGGCAAGAGAAAGATGTGTTAGTGTTTCACAGCAGTATTACACACTTAATCAAATCTAATTCAATTTTAACGAACTTACCTGGATTGTCAGAATTCATGTTTTAATAAATAACTCCATATACAGCGACAGTCGGCCGCTTTGACGCAAAGTCATGTAACCTTAATTAAATTTGTTGATTATTTCACAACAAAGTTAACAGAAAAAAGTACTTTAAAAAAAGATTAAAAATTTTCAATAAAGTATTCATTAAATAAAGTAAACGATGTAGAATCAAATATTTATTTATTACAAAAAAGGATACTTAATATCGAAACTTAATTACATCAAAGAGTAAATACAATATGAGGAACTGTAGAAGGTTATTTTATGTTTTTATAAATATTGTGCTTTTATATAGAAATACTTAAGGTACGTTATAGAATTGTACTATTACAATATACTTATTGCAGACATACACATATTAAAACGTGATGTACATAGATTCCATCCAATTAATATTTGTAATAATTTATTATGTATGTTTTTAAAATTACTCACCGTTTTGTAATAAAGGATAGGGTTAGTTTTGTATGTCATTGTTAATGCTATATGTATAAAAGAGGGATTAGAGGGAAAAGGTTTGCAAATAATTTTTTTATAAAAAATAAAAAGGAGTAATATGAACAGCAATACAGATTATTCCTTTACATATTTTTATTTAAAATAAACCATTGAGTTCATAAACATACCCCATTAATTAACTAATATTTGAAGATCTTAGGGGATGAAGGTGTTATGTTACAAAATTATAGTTTTGAGAAAAATACGGTCAAAAATCAAAGGCTCCCAATTTTTTGTGACGTTGTTGAATGATTTTATTGAAGCACCTATTTATTATTCCTCCTAAAAAATTGTATATGAATTTTAAAATTCTTCAAATTTTACTTTTCAATATTATTCTTTTAAATCAGTTTTCTTATAACTTTACTCTGCAATAACTACTTCATCCACACAAATTATATTTTCTTTTGAAAATGGATGGCTATCTCAATAATACAAGATGAAGTTTTTAATTAGAGAATCTTTTAAAGAAATTCTTAATAACAGCTTCTAGTAATGACATTTAATGTTTATAATTAGAGTTACCTTTTACTAAAAAATGATAATGACTACTAGAGAAATGACTCCTAGAGAATGATGTAAAATAGGCCAATAATAAACAAACACAAAGTTTAAAAAATTTATGTTTAACTAAATCAACACATACGAAAAATAAGACAGAAAATGCAATATCTTTTTAATAAACGTTCTTCGTAAACACAAAACATTTTAGCCTAATTGCTGAATTTTTTATTTCAATATCCATACCTTACAAATGGTGTTCAAAATGATTTCCTTGGTCATTTGTGCACAATCTAGCGCGTTTAATGAAACCACGTGAAGCTTTTCTGATACCATCTTGGTTGTCATTAGTAGTTCACACGTATGTGTTGATTTAATTAAACATAAATTTTTTAAACTTTGTGTTTGTTTATTATTGGCCTATTATACATCATTCTCTTCAGAATTAAAATCTCTACAAGTTTTTCTTAATAAATTTACACATTTATTAGCCACTTAACTCAGTTATTGTTCTTCAAACCTAAAACAACGAATTTTTAAGCACAGATTTGTCCGTTTTTCATTGGATATTACAGAACGTACTGGAGATATGATGCTGAAACTTATTTTATTCAATTTTTAGGGTCAAAATACATAAGAAAACATCAAATCTACTCATAAAATTGGGTTCCTAGACCTCTAGGATGACTTTATTTAGGCGTATGTTCTGAACCTAGGGCGAAATCTTTCGCTAGCCGTAACTCGCTAACGAAGCGTTTCCGGACCCATGTTTATAAAAACTTTTTTCATTATTTTGATGAGAGGAAACCACCTTATAAGTTTATCGGGTTACTCGTGAGACATCCTGTATATTACATACTGGCATTCAATACAATTTTATGGAGTAAAAATTTAACATGAACAAAATTAATTAAAAAGTTGTAAATCCAAACTAATAGTGAATATTTCTTTTAATTTAATTTAAACAGAATTCTAATTACATAATTTGTCAAAAACAAGAGATGTGCAGTTCATTTTGTCGTTAAACGATTGATTCTGACATTTAATAACCCGAATAATCCAGGTATTGAATACACTTCCGTTATCGGTATTGTTCTGTTGAATGTACACCCACTAATCGGAAGTCTGAACGAATAGCCGAATGTATTTTACTTGTAAAATCTCTTTATAAATAAAGAGCATTATTACTAAAACATTTACTGTCATAACGATGCGTAATTTATTATTAAAACGAAAGCCTACATTAAATTTTTATATTCACTTTTATATAAATTTAAAGTTCCTTTCAAATTTATAATATTGCTAAATTATGATATTAAAACTTACACAAAAACTTCAACAAGACACCAATCCACTCATTTAGGGCATTTATATGACTCAGACGACAAATTTTGATTCGAAGATGATGGAGGGAGATCTACAAGATTAAACTAAAAAAACAACCAACAACCTTACTCCGATTTAAACTAGTAGTCTACTTCTATTTAACTTTTAAATACAGTTGGTTTACTTCATTTCAATTTAGTAGATCCATTCATTATGAATTTAAGACCTATTTATTACTCAAGCTAATAAGTAAGTACAGTCCAACCTCGATTATCCGGGCTGACCTCCAGCTACACACACCCCGAAAAATCGAAATCCCGGTTAATCCGAATACACAGTATTACATGGTACATTTTGTACTATATTATTATACCATCGATAGTAAATAAACATGCTGTTTCTGTTCGCTGCTTGTCTCTCTGTAATCATGAAAACATTTTTTATGTTTAGTCAGCCTATTAACTAATTAACTACCGTTTTTGTCAATAAAATAGATAAAAGTTAATTTAGCTTAAAACTCGTCGTTTCAATACAGGGTCAACTTGGTTCATTGTTTGTTATACATTTTTCTACTTTCTTAAATTTTTAAAATAGCTTTATGACAATAATGTTTTTGATACATAAGTACCGATTGATGTTGACGCTTAAGTGTCACGTGAAACACATTGTTAAAACATACCTTTTGTGTGTGTGTGTGTGTGTGTGTGTGTGTGTGTGTGTGTGTGTGTGTGTGTGTGTGTGTACACGCGCGCGCACGCATGTGCCGAACTTACTTTCAGATATTACCACAATGCCGGTAATTGTTTTACGACACGTAAATCCCGCAATCTTTGTAAGACCGTGGAAAATCCTAAGAAATTCAGTACTGATTGCACCATATTATGGGTTTTTCAATATACATTATACATACAAACATACATAACGACTCTTCAAGAAAATCAGGTGTACAAGAGTTGCGGCCACGCCTACAATTATGTTACATCAAAAGACAAAATAAATTTTCCCTGTCACGACCGCAAAGTTACTTTTCTTTCGGCGCCGATGCAGGTGTTCCCATTATCACGATCCCGGATGATCATGACCCCGGTTAATCCGAATCCCGGATAACCGAGGCCCGGATAATCAAGGTTGGACTGTATATTGTTTGCTCATAAATCAAATTTTTTACTGTTTATTTTAATAGTACATTCAAATATACAATGCTAACCATCTCCTTTTTGAATAGCTATTTTCATATTATTTTTATATTAGAGTTATCAATCCATTTACGGGTGGTATAGAAAATGCGGAACATGGTGAAGCTTGTAGGGGAAACGTGGTAACAGAGTAAGTCGATTGAAGAGGGTTGATACGCTATTATTGTTAGCCAAAAACATAATTCTAACAACTACGCTATAAAAGATCTTTAATTTTATCACGCAATTGTTTTCAAGGTGTAAAGAAACCCTGACCTACAACTGTGTTGGATTTCATCTCTTCTAAACTGCGCTAAATGATATTTCAAAGAACACCCAAATTAAAGTACTTTAATTAACATAATGTTCCTAATTCGTTCAGTTATGTTATAACTCTTTGTAATGTTATTAACTCATTTAGTTCCTTTTTAAAAATTCATAATTATAAATTACTAATAAAGGATATATCTAACTGTATAAATTTTCTTGCGGTCATTTCCCGATCTGTACTAGTGTTGTGATTAGTTCACAACAAACTGCACTATACTGGTAAACAAATGAATACGAAAATATCGAAACTAATGAACTATAGGCACAACCAAAAAAAACAACATCTACTACTAGCTACTATTAATTACTGAACTACGAATTAGCCTACAGTAATGATTAATAAACTCCCGGCGAATACCGGTTACTTGCAAACGAATATCAAAGTCATTGAACACAAAATTATACAATGAAAACAAAACAATGATATGTGAAGGACTGACTAATGTTTTCAGAAACCTGACAGAATTTTCACTGTTCGGCGCAGCACGTGGGACGAGTGAAATCTTATTCCCTCTACCTCTAAACCAGTTTCCATTTGATTTCGAGCGACGGGATGAAGCTTCACCACGTTCTTCACGTACTTTACTTTATGGTACAATCACGAATAAAGTACTACATTCATAAAAACTTTATAGCTCGATTATAAATAATTCTATCAACTTTCATAAGTAAATAGTTCAAATAATCGAGGTTCTACTACATTAAAAAATTATTATAAAAACAATGACAAATATGTTGTGCGATGATTTTACAATATTAACTTCCATAATACTAAAATTATGACTACATTAATGGATAAGCGTAAGAAACTTTTTAAAAGTTGAATTTTAAAAAGTTTCAGTTTTACTATAATTATCAGGTAACCACGAGATAAAACACGAATATTATACACAAATTATTTCTTTTCATTTGTTGGGGAGGGACTTGGTGTGCTTATCAAAGGGACAGTATCCAAACTTGGCAGTCGATTGTCACTTGGCAAAATCCAAACGGCATTTCCATTTCCATCAGAAGCTGTAACAAAGAAAAAACAAAATAAATATTCATAAATAATATTAAGCATGGTGATTTATAATAATATTACAGGAATATTACAATAAGAAATGTATGTCCATCAACACAAAATTAAGACACTACAATACCGTGATACTTCCTGAAGTCCTGTATGCGAGTGAAACCCTGTTTGATCCAACAAGAATAGGCGAAAAGGACAAAATCGAGAAAGTGGAGAGGCAAATAGCAAGAAGGTGTATTGGAAAATGGTCCCTTCAAGATGGTAGTTTCTATATTGTACCAAACAAGGAAGTATATGAAACAATTGAGCCTTTAACCAGTATCATCAGGAAAAAAAGGATATCCTTCCTGGGACATATATTAAGAATGGAGGATACAAGATTACTAAGAAGGATGACTGAGTTTTTCTGGCAAAAGAAGATGACACCAAACTGGATAAAGGAAGTCAAAAAGGATATGGAGGAACTAAACATCACAATAGCTGACCTCAAAACTAAGTCAGGGAGCTACAGGACATACAAACAGCGATCGGTTAAATTTAGGGAACAAATGAGGGTCAGGAAAGCCATGGTGATTTCGGACACTGAGAGACTGAGAAGATCCGAAACATTAAAGAATTATTGGCGAAGAAGAGGAGAAGTACGGGAGCGACAACTGCGGGGGCGTTTTGGTGGAACATCTGAGAGAGCTAGACGTTGAAAGATTGAACTTAAGTGGTCCTTTGTGGCCGTAAAATAAAAAATAAAAAAAAATTACAAAAAATAATGTCTGTTTGTTTGCACGAGGTGATTTCAAAACCTACTTAACCTATTTAAAAAATGTTTTCACTGTTGGAAGGTTAGAACTGTCTAAGTAACATAGGGACATCTTTCAAAAATATAGTCTAATGCGTACATTTTTGAAAGATATCCCTATTTTGGCCTCAACAGAATGGAGACATTTGAGAAGATAGGGGTTGCACAGGGAATCCCAGAGAAAGTACGGGCAGCGATGCTGTGGGATGAGGAGAGCTGGAAGTTGGTCGCTCAGTTTGCGGAGAGGGTGGTCGGGAGACTGCGGAAAAATGAGACATTTGGAGATCAGCGGGATCGTCATCTCCCACAGTCAATCAATCCTGTCCCGATCTCAGAAGGTAGGCACACTAATTTCCTGAGCTGGTGATGAAAGAGATGAACGAAAGTGAGAGAGTGAGTGTTGGTCAGTGACAGCGAGAGGGGAAATAGGCTACGGTTCCCTTCCACGCCCCGCTGACAGTATGTAAATTTTTTAACCTAACATTTCCCATTTTGTAGTGTAAACAGTTCCAAGGGAGGTAGAGGGTTCTTTGCTAATGTCGGATCAAGTGGCCAGGCGGCGGGTTTTTGGTTGGTAAGCAGTTGCGGCCTCCGTGGGGCTGGACGAGGCGCCTCAACACTACTTCCCTCTTCTTGAGGAAGTGAAGCGAACATGAGTTTTTCTCGATGCCTTAGGTAAAAAAACGTAACATAAGCTGTATAGTATTTGTAATTTTTAAATTTTTAAAAATATGTATTTTGATGGTAAAATAAAGTCGTCTTTTATTTTGGTTGTTTGAGAAGGTAAATATTTTATCTGTTGTCATATCACTGATAGTATACTACAATATATTGCAGTCAGGTATTAGTTACGTTGCAGTATCGCCCCGTAATATGACATTATCTTTTACTCTTTCATTTCTTAAACATTTTGAAAGTTATTTGTAGTACAGAATATATAAATAACGTTACGTCCGATTTGTTCCTAGAAAATTATGCATTTTCCAAAATTTAAAAAGATCATACTATACCAGCGGTTCTCAAATTATGCGTCGCGGCGCCCGGGGCTGCCGAGCCTCAACATACGCAATCATTTTCTTTTACGTTTTACTTTCTTATCTCCTCTGGAATGGAATCACCCGCGTAACATGCATGATGAAAATTTACCGTACAATGTACAATTTGTACTGTACATGGTTAGTTCATAATAAGAGATAAATGATCTGTATATCAAGGGAGCCGGGGATCTATAAAGTTTAAAACTACTGTACTATACTACGAGATGTGGCTATTAAATAACGAGACTGATGTTGTAAAATATTTCATTTTTATTTTATACATAATCACTTATTGTCACCTTCAATATACACTCCTTCTCTATCTCTACAACGCTCCGTGTAAATTTTCCATTGTTGAAAACAGTGCTGGAAGTCATCTTCTGTCAGCTCCTTCAGGTCAATAGCCGCTCAAAAATGTTTGTACTGACACTTTGTACGCGATGGAACATGATCCAAATTTTTTTGGAAACGATAATAATATGTGATGAAACGTGGTTTTTTACTTATGATCCGGAAACGAAGCGCCAATCCATGCACTGGAAGAGCCGAACTTCACCGAAAGCCAAAAAAGCTCGAATGAGTAAGTCAAAATTTAAAGCAATGATGATTTTTTTTTATATCCATGGGATTGTGTACCTTCACTGGGTTCCTGAAGGTCAAACAAATAATCAATACTACTACCTTGAGGTACTTTCTAAACTACGTCAAAAAGTAAAGAAAAAACACCCCGAAATGTGTGTAAAGAGTGAATCAATGAATAAATAAATAAAATGCAAGATAAATGTGTTGATGAAATAATATATTTTAATATCAACAAATATTAACAAATATTGAACTTAACATAAGAAATTGAAATTGTTCTAATTGAATTTAATTAATTTATTGATTTTATTGATGACATTATTGTTACAAACTAATTATGCTAATGAATTTACTTTGATAAATATATTGCAGTTTGTTATTCTGAAAATCTTTAAGTTTATTGAATGATATTTTTAATGAGCTCAGTTATTAAAGAATAAATATAATTACGAATTGTTCTGGATTGCTTGCAGTCCTCTGGTTCCTTCTTGTCCATCCTCGATCGGGAATCAAATGGGGCGTCGATGCATTGTTGCACTTGGTTTTATAGTTTTTGACAAATTTTTTTAAATTTTATCTGCATATTCTAAAATAATCAAAATTGTTTCAGTTGGTTCCATAATTAAATTAAATCTTGATATTCTTGTAATTTCTTTTAAATCTTTTCTAACTGGTTCAAATTTTTAAATTAAAATTATACTATTTTTTGTTTTCTTGTTTTAAATTTAGATATTTGGCTTCTGGATTATTATTTAAAATTAAATATTTTCTTCTTATAATTTATCTTGATATATATGTAGTTTTGATTACGAATAATTTAAATTTTAATTAGAAATTGTTTATATTTGATTATTTTTTTGAAATCATTTCTTTTTAAAGAAATCCAACAATGGAATATTAACTACGATGTTATGTAGAATAGACTGCTATTCTACATGTGGAAGGACAAATCATGGGTTTTCCTCCAAGACAATGCGCCAGCTCATGCCACGTTATCTGTCAAGAGGTTCCTAGCCAAGTACAGCATCTCAGTGTTAGAACATCCACCTTATTCACCAGATCTTGCATCATGTGACTTCTACCTGTTCCCTAAGGTAAAATCTGCATTAAAAGAGACAAGATTAAGTCTCTGGAAGCTGTAAAAGAGAAAGGGGCACGTATTTTGAAGGAGCTGACAGAAGATGACTTCCAGCACTGTTTCCAACAATCGAAAATTCGTGTGGAGCGTTGTAGGGGTAGAGAAGGAGTGTATATTGAAGGTGTCAATAAGTGATTATGTATAAAATAAAAATAAAATTTTTTACAACGTCGGTCTCGTTATTTAATAGTCTTAACTCTTATTCCAAAAAAATTATTAAATTCATTTTTTTAAATACATATTTAGAGATTCTCAGGTTGTATTTCACCCTTGCCAATGGTGATTCATACTGGTGTTAACAAAATTACAGTTTCTAGTATATTATTTTTTTTTAAATCATTATTTACCTCATGAGGTAGTGTGAGAAGTTGAGCGATTTAAGTTTAGATTTCTGTGAAGTGCAGCCAGGGGGTGGAGGGTTTGCTAGTTTTCTCTGTACAGTACATACAAACGTAAAGGCCTTCGGTGATTGACTCACTCTCACACTCGTTTCGCTATTTTTCAAACTTACCGATCTTATAGACATTCTAGAATGTATTCTATATATTTTCTCCTTAGAATTTGAAATTTTTTTTAAAGCATTTGCATTTTAATTACGTCTAAAAACATTCTTAATAGACTAAGAAAACATATTTCACCGAACCAAGTAAATAATACTGAAATTAAAGGTATTCATAAAGATAAAAACTAGAACGTTAGATAGAGGGATAAAATAACTTTTCCCTATAGTGAGAAGTGCTAAGAATGGGCTGCAGAAAAAATCTCAAAATTTTTTTAACTTTTTTAACTAAATCTAAAATGACCCTGAACGACAAAAAGTCAGATTTATTATTTTACAATTTTTTGTGTTTGCGGGAATCATAGATCTATCGTTCAAAAATTTTTATACCTACAATTTAAAAAAAAATGTTGGATAGAATCATACGATTTTCAAAGAATAAAAAGCCAAGTTCTCGGAATTCGAAACAAAAATTTTACCATAAAAATACTCTTTACATGTTGTTTAGGTCATCAGCTGAAAGGCTTGTTTGAACCTCTGTGACTTTACCAAGTAAAACAACCAGTGAGTTGGTTTACAATTGCCTTCCTCACTGAGTGAAAACGTATGCTTATTAGCCTGCCCGGTTCTCTGAAAAGCATACTTTTTACCCTGCAAATTACACCATCACTTCATTCACCACAGGGTCTGTCTATATAATTAAATTCATTATTCTCAGAGGAGATAAGTGTGACTAGTGTATTCTACACCTCTACCTCTTCTTATCTTAAATACTTCAGTCATATAATAGGCTGACTATTTTTTAAGAATAAAAACTATTGTTTGTAGCCCTGGAACTATCAGATCGAGCGCAAATAATTTAACTCTCCACCTGCCTGCTATGGGGAAATCTCCTAACATAAATACTCTAAAGAGAAGCTTAATTCAATTTTAATCCCTTTAAATTAACATTAAGCGTAACTAAAAATTAAATTAATTTAATATTAAGAAGAAAATGAATTTTATCTAATTATAATCGGGGTGGAAGGATAGTCTTAATGATTACTGGGTGGAGTCAAAATTTAAAGTGAAACTCAATCAAAATAACCTCCTGTAATTTTTGTTGTAGTCGCAGCAATGATTGCGTGATGTGATAACAAACGAAGTACCTAAGAATTAGGGGGTCGTTTTTGTATCTATCTAATTTTCATCAAACATCTTTCACCGTCTGCATTAGTAGGCCTACTATTGTACAAAACTGCCGCATGTAAAACAAAGAAATAAAAGCGGAAAACCTATAGATAAATCAGTTAAATCGTATATAAAGGCAATATTCCACTAATATTTTCAAATTTGATGTAACGTTGGTTTAGTTTTTTGTTTAATTAAATTCACACGAAGAGCGTTCTCATTAATGACTACTTTATGTTAAGAAATAGTGGATCTAAATATGGAACAATTTTCCAGACCCTAACAGGGAATGGAACTCAAGACCTTCTAATCTGCAGCTGAGCACGTTAGTACTGGACAAATAATGTGTCTTTCTTAACCCTCTATTATAGGACAGTACTACGGGGAAAAATATATAATGTTCTAAAATGTTAAATTTTGCTTTACCGGGATTTGAATAATGTATTTCTAGTGTCAGAACAGTAAGATATCATTTATTTATTTTCATATTAAGCCCTGGTAAGTATACTTACCAAGGAAAGTTTAGAAATGGGAATCACATAATGTTTAGTGGTAAGAATGCTTATGCATTAAGAGTATTAAGTAAGAGTGCTTATGCTTTCTAAGCACTGTACAAACGTAACAACAAAACAACACGGTAGCGAACGCTGGTTTGAATCCTTACCACATTCGTGCTACTCCCGAAGCAAATGGTCGCTGTGCACTAATTTCAAAATGTGGACAGCCTACTTTCCAGAGAATATCTATAACTTTATATTTCTTAACTTTATATTAGCATGACTGCTTGCTTTCCCGTAAAATCTCGAACTTTCTAAGCACTGTACAAACGTAACAACAAAACAACACGGTAGCGTACGCTGGTTTGAATCCTTACCACATTCGTGCTACTCACGAAGCAAATGGTCGCTGTGCACTAATTTCAAAATGCGGACAGCCTACTTTCCAGAGAATATCTATAACTTTATATTTCTTAACTTTATATTAGCATGACTGCTTGCTTTCCCGTAAAATCTCGAACTTTCTAAGCACTGTACAAACGTAACAACAAAACAACACGGTAGCGTACGCTGGTTTGAATCCTTACCACATTCGTGCTACTCCCGAAGCAAATGGTCGCTGTGCTCTAATTTCAAAATGTGGACAGCCTACTTTCCAGAGAATATCTATAACTTTATATTTCTTAACTTTATATTAGCATGACTGCTTGCTTTCCCGTAAAATCTCGAACTTTCTAAGCACTGTACAAACGTAACAACAAAACAACACGGTAGCGTACGCTGGTTTGAATCCTTACCACATTCGTGCTACTCACGAAGCAAATGGTCGCTGTGCACTAATTTCAAAATGTGGACAGCCTACTTTCCAGAGAATATCTATAACTTTATATTTCTTAACTTTATATTAGCATGAATGCTTGCTTTCCCGTAAAAACTCGAACTTTCTAAGCACTGTACAAACGTAACAACAAAACAACACGGTAGCGTACGCTGGTTTGAATCCTTACCACATTCGTGCTACTCACGAAGCAAATGGTCGCTGTGCACTAATTTCAAAATGTGGACAGCCTACTTACCAGAGAATATCTATAACAACATATAATTTCAATAAGGTTCAACTGCATAGGTTATTCTTAAATAAAATCGACCTTATTGCTAGTGGTAAGTATACTTACCCAAGACCTACAAAAGTTTAAATTTCAACTGAGATGGTTATCTCAGTTGTTTATTACGTACATACCATCACAAAGCTCCATTTTTTAAATTGTGGAACATGATTTACAAATTAGCTCACTGTTGACATGTTTCAAACACAATAGCTAATTATCTTATTGATAACTTTGTATTCACTAAAATAAGCAGTTTAAAGAAGTAAAGTCAAATCTAAAAATATTCTGTTTATGTGATATAACAGCACAGAAATAAAGTTAAAAACAAAGTTAATATTAAGTGTAAACAATCCTGTAAGAATCACGAATAGACAGTATTCCAAGAACGATAGCCTACAAATTATTGTTTAAATACTGAACACAAAAATAATGGATTTAAAATGTTTGAAACTGCATTAACAATAATGTATAGACTACAAATTTACACATTATAATGTATTATAATATTAGATACACCAATAAAACTGTTGAAAAATTTCAAGGGGTTGTAAAAATAAAATTTCTAAAACTGTTCAGAAAAACGTTACATATGTTCGGTTTAATTTTTTACTAAAACTAAAATGAATGAAAAAAACAATATATTTACATAAACAAAAAATAAATATGTAAATTTATTTTCAACCCTAATGTGTGTGCATAGTAATCTGTTAAATTTAGAACACTAAGCAACCTCATAACCCAATGAGATGAGGATACGTATGACTTGTGAATGAGTTGTAGTCTTGTACAGACTCAGGTCGACCATTCCTAAGAAATTATGGCTAATTGAACCATAAATTGAATTTCTAAAATATGGTGTAACTGTTGATGACTTCGCCTGTGACATGTTAATGCAGTAATATGAGAATTTAATGAAAATATTTTTAGTTTATTTAAAGTTGTATCAACAACTTGGTTATTAGTAACTGTAAATTATGAAAAAAGATTTTTGGAACTATCATTATTTGTTTAAAAGATAAACGTTTCACAATAAATTGTGCAAAAGAGGTTTTATCGCCGAATCGCCCTAAAGTATTAACACACCAAAAATTATGTGAATTACATGTGAAACTGACGTACGAAAACGAAACAGCTTATAATTTAAATAAAAAGTCTAGATTTATGTTAAAAATCCTTGACAATTTCACATTGCATATTACCTTTTTTTAATATTTTATCATGTAAAATCAGTTTATTATTCAAACACTAAAATATCAGATCTAAAAATTTATAATTTTGACTTTGAAATGTAAGTTAAACTTTGAAACCAACAAAATAAACTAATCTAATATACAACAACTTTTTTATTTATATTAGTTTTTTTAGGAATCCATTCATCTAAATTAATAGGCTTTAAACTTTTTATGTCATAAAGAACAATTCTATTACCTATTAAAAACTAATTATTTGATCACTGTATATAACTTTACTGAAATTTCTTGGAGCCAAGAATTTGAACAGGGGCACCAGAAACTTCTGACTAGATGATCACAGAACGAACTTCTCACCTAAACGGTGTTACATAACATTAGAAAGCAGCTTCGTTCGACTGACTGGACTAGCTCAAAGTCCATTAAGTCAAATTAAAAATTTTCAATAATTCAGAAATAACGAATCATATATTAAATTTTTGATGTTGCGAAAATCTTTTTTACACTAATTTTTTCTTTGTTAGGTTTTACAGTACTGGTTGATGACGAAACAATCAACAAGTGAAACAATCAACAGCAAGTGAGTCATCATTTTTAAATTACATCAATTTTTAATTAGTTTCTGGTGTAGTAGTTTTATTTTTATTTTTTAAAACGTACACCGATACTGTATTAATATGATATCCTTTTTCACAGAACTTTCTATTATTTATTTTGTACGAAGGTAGGTACAATTTAATTAAAACTTTCTCTTCTCTAATTTTTACTTTCTCTTGCCTATGTGAATGTATAGGAAGGAAAGTATTGTTCTCATGTCAATTTATTGAAATCGAGTTTTTACCGGATGTACACGTTTTAAGACCACCTGAACCCAAAAAACATGTTTTTAGCGATTGTTCTGTGTGTGTGTGTGAACAGAATATCTCAAGAACGGAATATCATACGAACTTGAAACTTGAAACTTAAGTTACATACTACTACCGGATGCGACACGAACATTCTCATCAAAATCGGTCAACCGGAAGTAGTAGTTTATTCGTGTAATTTTTCACTTTTTTATCCTTATCACTTTACTTTTCACATTTCACTTTTTTCGCCTCATTTACTAAATTTTTTATGCTTTTCACAATTGGGTAGTCGCCATAATTATCTGCTAAAATTCTTGGGAAGGTTGTTTTGTCGTAAAAATATCGATTTTGTAAAGATTTCATCCGTAGTATGAATAGTAGGCCTATTTTACGACAAAGTGCACATTATCCAAGTTATAAAAAATTAAAAGATCTACAACTTTTATTTAAAGCTTATTTCTCTACATAGCCTAGTTTAGCGTGAAAGAGTGATTTTCCGTATTTTTAAACCAAACTGAGGTTGATTTTCATTTTGCGTCTTTCACTCATGATTAAAAAGGTTATGTTTTTTTGAGGTTAGCTTTTTGTTTATTTCTAATGTTAGGTTATTTTGTTCATTATTTGCACTGGCCAGAGAAAGTCGTGTGAGTGTTTCACCCCATTTTTTTTTTTTTACTAAGGTAGATGAATTTGGTTCTATGAAAAAAATACCTCATTAAAATGAGTATACAATAATTTTTTTAGCTGTACGAAAACGAAAGTTTACAGAATCGTTTTTTACACAAACATTCTACTCATGATTCGTTCAAAAATCAGAATTAAATTCAATACATTGTTAAAAATGAAAATCTGATGTTTTAGAAAGATTAAAGTACGGTTGAAATTCAACAGGCATTTCCACAATGTTAGGTGATCGATCAATAATCTCCTGATTCTTTTGACAATAGATTTCATTTTTAGGAAACATTTTTTCCATTAAAGATGAATAAACAACCTATTATAAAGAACAAAGTACATTTTCAATCAAAAATATAAAAACTGTTTAAAATGAATTCATTTATGTAAGTGCACTAGACATTTCCAGTTAATTCATGATTCAATTCCATTAATTATTAAACCGAAAACAAATATTATTTTTCAATATTATTAATTAAAATTTACTTTAAATTATATCCAGTGGGCGTTATGTACGCAGAAATAACTCGCGTGATAAGCGTGGGCCTATTGTTAGCCTCAAAAGAGTGGGGTAAAAATTGGAGTAGCGAAACATTATTGTGTAGGCTACAGCACATTATTACAGAAAACTAGTTTACATTAAGCGTTTCAGTAAATAATCTAACATCTATTAGTAAGCACTTAAAGATAAAAGTTAATAAGAAAACAAAAGACCTGAAAATTTATGAGATCTAAGTAAACAAAGTGAAGGATTATGATTTATTTTGTACTATCAAATCAGCAAAATTACAATCGGTTCTTTTATACAGAAACAAGAACAATAAGTAATAAAATTAACATTAAATATACAACGCAAAAAATTTATTCATTAATAATAAAGGTTACAGATAATATACTTTTTTCAGTTCGCTTTAGACTTTTTAAAATTAATTAATCCTGAAATGATTAAAAATTTTATTTAAAAAAAATTATATATAGAACACAGGACAGTAATAGAACAAATTATTGTGTTAAAAGAGCAAGCAGAAAAAGCAGGACTACAGATTTCCTTTGAGAAAACTAAATACAAAACGAACATCAAAACAGGTTGACGCTGAATACGGAAAAATTGGGAGAGTTTATCTCCTCAAACTAGTAAGTACCTCGAGGAGATAATACAACCAAAGACCAGCAAAAAGGAAGCGAACAGCAACAAACGAGGAAAGATGGCTGATGTACTCCGTGGAACTCACAAATTGTATAAAAATAAAGTTCTCTCAATAAAGCACTCTGTAAAGCCGAGGTTATACATTATAATACGTTGATAAAAGCTGATATAGAGAAAACCGGAATAAACCGAGAGAATTTAATAAACCGAATTCAGACAACTAATTAGGGATTTTAAGGGCTTACACGAAGAGCAAAAACAGAACACCGGTTGGACAGAAGAAAGGAGAAAAACCTTAAGTGAACGAATGCTTAAAATGTGGGCTGCAGAAAGAGCTACCAGAAACAAAGTCACCTTTCAAATTCTAAAATTGACCCAATACAAGAAATAACAGAAGAAGAAGAAATATATATACAGTATATATATAATCATAATATGTAATAAAAAAATAAAGTAAATAATAAATATAGAATAATAATAATAATAATCACATACTAATAACACACATACATAACATACATATACACACACACACACACACACACACACACACACACACACATAATCACATACATAATACGAGGCATATGTTTGTAAATAAACTTAACAAAAAGTTGTAATAGAGCTTAGTGCGGATCCACATGCTGTTTTCTTTTAATAACACAATTTTTCCCTACCTATGATGTGTATTTACGGAACAATACATTTGTATAATTTTTTGTTTTATATTTAATATTGTATCATATATTAAAAAATGTATAGTACATTTATGTACATACATTTACATTTACATTTACATTTGTTTGTATGATTACAAACTTTCTTTCTAGCGATAAAGTAATGTTTTAATTTTTCAGTCTTGCTTTTCATTGTCGCTAAAACATAATGTTTTTGGGCCTTAGCTGATTCATGGAGATAAATGTTTTGTGAAATGCCCAAATTTTCACTAGATTTTGTTAATCTTGGGTGGCGAGAATCTAAGTTTTAACTTAACTAATTTATGCACTTTTGGTCCTGTATTTTTGCGTAACATGTCACTTGGAATTTTTCTGTTACTGTTGGAAGCTACGAAAACTCAACTAAATTTTAATAATATTAGAGTCAGGTTATGTAGGTAAACAATCACAAATTGTATTGCATTGGCGTAATAGCAAGTTAAAATTGAATTGGTGTAGTTAGTAACGTGCTTGCCTCTCATCATGCGATCGTGGGTTTGAATCCCGCTCAGGCACGGCATATTTTCATACAGTACAAAAAATCATTCATCCTTCATTATACACAGTAAGTTACAAGCCGACATCGTCGCTAGTGACCACTGTAGTTGATGCGACGTTAAATAAATAAATAAAAAAAACATCCCAAATTAATAAATAAGACTCCCTCCGTGGCCCAATGGTTAGCGGGCTACGCTCCAAAGCAGCGGTCTGGGATTCGATTCCTAGCCAGGGTTAGAAAAATTATTACTAGTATAAACCTACCGTTCCTTAAACTAGTGTAGTCGCTAATAATCAAATTAAAATGATGTTGATGCAACTTAAAATAAACTTTTCTTTTTGTTTTACGTCTGACTCTTTTGCAATTTTTACTAATGCAGATGGTGGAGAATAATTATATGAAAATGAGTGATGAAAAAATGCCAGACCTGATGCTAACTATTACACTATCGGACCAGCCAGTTAAAATAAACTAAAAACAAAACAAAAAATACATAGAAATTAAGTTTCAACTTAATATTTTTGAGAAAATATATCCCACTGCGTCCGTTGTTCCGTCGCATTGCGTTATAAACGGAAATGAAAGAGCTGACACGGTCGCCAAAGTGGCGTTAAAGACGCCACTGAGAGAAAAACATCTCTCATCTCATACAGATATCAGAAAACATTTGCACAACCAAATTAAACGACACTGGAACCAAATCTGGTCTCGACATCCTCCAACGAAAATTCACCACATCAGAAAACACATTTTTGAAAACCCTCAGCCTCACTTGGAGCTTCGATGGCATCAAGTTCTACTTACACGGCTACGCATTGGACACTCTAAGCTAACGCACAAACACTTACTGAAGAAAGAAGAACCACAAATTTGTACACATTGCAACACGCCACTTACAATCAAACACATCATCACAGACTGTCAAACTACACAATTCACACGAACAGTATTCAAAATTAACAGAATTTTAGCAATTAATTTAGTAGACAAAGTAGTGGTTCATAACACAATGAATTTTCTAAAATTTAACAAAATTTCAGATTTTATATAATTGTAAAATCGCATTCGTTATTTTGCATTGTGTCATTCTATTTTTTAGTTTTTATTTCTCTGTTATCTAAATTTTAATTGAATTCAACTAATTTTTCATTATGTATTTATAACGTATCATGTATTTATATGTAACATGGTCACTAATGACCTCGTAGTCGATGTGACCTTAAATAAATAATAAAAAAAATAATAAAACTCGTAAGTAACAAATAAATCCAAGTATCACGGAACATTATAATTTAATGTTATTCTAATATTATTAGTATGGATAACGTACCATTAGGAATACAAAAGAGCAAATATTTATATAATAATTTCTGAAACTATAGAATATTATGCTTATTACAGAAATTGTTTATGTACATAAGTAAGAAAATTGTTTCATTAAGATAAATATAAAGTACTGAGTGTTTTCTACTGCTTTATAGTTCAACATTTTGTAACAAATGTTGTAATAAACATAAAATTCATTACTTGCGCATTATTACAACTGGCACAGCAAGATATGCTATGCGATTTATGGATCTCTTGCAAGTGCACTCAGAACTGTACGCTAGTCTACCCTCTGAGACAAAATTAATTTTATTTATTTATTTTGTCTTTTACGAGTAAACTAAAATATAAAATCTCTACTTTATAAACAGTGTCCCTGTAATTTATGAAAAACTTAAATTGTTGGTTCTTTAAATAAGAACATGTTCAAAGTTCTAAACATCATCGTCCAAAAATGAGTCGTTTTGTGTCTGGCCTATTTTGTATTTTCAAAGAACAACATTTACCTCAACGATAAACAATCTAAATTATAAAAAACTAAATTATGCACCTTAAATTTTAAACAACTATAAAACAGTTATTAAAAATTATGTATTATATAAAAAGTAAAACATTTTACCTGTATACACATGAAAGTACAAACTATTTTAGGTTTAAAAATAAAAATTAATTACCCCCCTCAGGCAACTGTTCACAGGTATCCTTAAAATCGATTTGTTCAAAATAAACAAACGAATATTAAAGATAATTAATCATACATCAAATTTTCTGTGTATTATTTTGTCTAATACTTAGTTTTGCGGCAAATTGGTCGGCTGAGTCTAAATACACCACATTTATAAGTCATATCATCCTCTGCCCATAACAGGCAGGTGGAGTCTTAAATTATTTGCACTCGATTTGCTAGTACCAGAGCTACAAAAATAGTTGTTTCTTATCACATGGTCAGCTAATTATATACTAAAGCATTTAAGAACAGAAGATGTAAAGGTGTAAAAGCCACTTAGTAGAGTTTCTCTGAGAACAATGAATTTCACTATACAGCCAAACTCTGTGGTGAATGAAGTGAAGATGTCATTTGCAGGGTGGAAATTAGGTGCTTTTCGGAGGGCCTGGCATGCTGATAAGCATACTCTTTCAACTCAGTAAGGAAGGTAATAGTAAACCACCTCACTCCACGTTTTTACTTAGTAAAACCTCTAGAGATTCAAACCAGCCTTTCGGCTGTTGACCAAAACAACCACATCATCCTTATCTCACTGCGTCCATGGGTTTACTTATTGTTCTAATTGAACGATTGTAACGTACACAAATTAGGGTAAAAAAGTGTGTCCATATCGAGTTCAATCATACACCGTGTTAAAATCATATTTAAGGGGGTAGTCAATACAGAAAATGAAAATCAAAACTTCTGGCTATAATTTATCATTATTTATTTTAAATAAGAGAGTAATTTACTAGTAATGATCTACCATTTGAACCAACCCAAAAAATTAATTACAGCCCCTAATATAAGGGGGATGTAGGAAAAACGGGCTTTTACAGGGAATCGAATATCTCAGGAACCAAGAAAGATATCAACATGATTCGCATGCTAAAAAATAAAGAAAATTTCTTTCTATTATCTGTTGTATGCGCTTGTATGTATTTTTTCTTACAAGAAATTTATTGAAGAAAAACCATATTTTCAAAAACATTTATTTTATGTATTCACAAATTACGTTTTAACTAAATCCCATTAAGGTTTTAGTAACAATCATTCCACAGATAATAGAGCAAGAAATTATGAACATTTAAAAAAACCATCATCCAAATATCTCCAATACAAACCATAATATTTAATTCCCAAGAAAGTACAATCATGCAAAAACCACATTTCCGAAAAACTTAAAGTTGAAGGAATAATTTCACTCGCCTTGCTAGTGAGCTTTATTTTAAATAAATGTTTTTATAACTTTTTGTCAACGTACAAACAAACAAAGTAAACAAATGTTGTGATTCAGAAAATTTTAAACTTCAAATATATGTAAAAAAACAGTCTAAATTAAAAAAAAATCATTTTCTTGAGTTGACTACCCCCTTAATGTGAATGCAGTATAAAAATTGGTCATAAAATAATTCTTATTCTTCTTAGAGTTTCCTCTCGTAATGGAGGTTGCTTATCATAATGGAAGTTCCGACTTTAAACACCACTGTTCTGAATAAATCTATAAAGGAACAGTTGTACCATTCTCTTAAATCCTTCAGTCATGAGTCTCGTCATTTTACAGGATTTTCCCGATTATGATTGACTTAAGCCCCTTCCCGAACAGAAAATGCTACGAAATTAGAATTTTCTGTTCGGGAAGGGGCTTAAGTTTTATAAGCCAATTATAATCAGAAAAAATCCTGTAAAATGACGAGACTCATGACGGAAGGATTTAAGAGAATGGTACAACTGTTCCTTTATAGATTTATTCAGAACAGTGGTGTTTAAAGTCAGAACTTCCATTATGATAAGCAACCTCCATTACGAGAGAAAACTCTAAGAAGAATAAGAATTATTTTATGACCAATTTTTATACTGCATTCACATTAAGGGGGTAGTCAAGTCAAGAAGATTTTTTTAAATTTCGATTGTTTTTTACAGTAGTAGTTATTTATATACTACTGTTACAACCATATATACAGTTTTACAAAAGTGTCCGTATTTTTTATTACCAAATATTGAGGTTATGTTGAAGTTTAAAACTTTGACTTAAGATTACCGTGAATTTATTTTTTTTCACATAACCCATTACATCAGAAAATTTGGAATTATGAAACTAAAATTTTAAAAGTAGGCTATATAGTATATATTAATAATATAGATAATGTGATGTTAAGGTTATTAGCCGAAAGGCTAGTTTAAACCTCTACAGGCTTTACAAAGTAAAACAAGAAGTGAGGTGGTTTACAATTGCCTTTCTCACTGAGTGGAAAAGTATGCTTATCAGCATGCCAGGCCCACTGAAAAACATCTACTTTTCATTCTGCAAATGACACCTTTTCTTAATTCACCACAGGGTCTGGTTGTATAATTAAATTCATTACTCTCAGAGAAGAAAACTCTAACTAGTGTCTTATACACTTCTACCTCTTCTGTTCTTAAATGCTTCAGTCATATAATTGGCTGACCATGTGATAAGAAACAGAACTATTTTTGTAGCCCTGGAACAAGCAGATCAAGTGCAAATAATTTACCACCCCACCTACCTGTCATGGGCAATATAGATAATAATACATTCTAAATTACTGTAATTAAATTATTTAAAAAGTTGCAAAAAGTTGCAAAAGTTACCACAGGCTGAAGACCACAAGACTTGAACAGCAGAAACCGACGAAAAGACAGAAAGTTGTGTATTCTGACAAGGAACGGCAGAGAAGATCGGATGGATTGAAGGAATACTGGAGAAAGTTCAAGGAGGGAAACATCAGGAAAGGACTCCAAAAACTGAAAAATTGAACCGCAAAAATTGAAATGAGTTTTTTTTTAGTTTGATGAACTTATATAGTCCTTCGGACGTTAAACCAAAAAAAAAAAAAATTATATAGTCCTATGTGGCTTTAAAAAAAAGTTGCAAATTTATATATATTCATTCATAAAAATTGAGAATTTTGGAAATATTCTAATTTTTTTATATTTCAAATGTAACCTACAACAAATCATTAATTTTAATACCACACTTTCAAATTATATGTATTGATAGCTTACGTTTCAGAGGGTTTTATTTACGCTCCACGTTTTATTAAGAAAACAAGTCGTAAGTAGGTTTCATTTAACATAAAACGCGGTTTCTCACACAAAGTTACAAATAGCAGCTAAACAAGCCTTCATATAAAACAATGTCAGCTACAAAACTTGTGGAAACTTTGTATACCTATTTGTTATAATCATTGCTATACAAAAGTGCATCATTATTTTATGCTGTAATTTAATAAGAAAAACAACAAATTTTCGAACAAGAGCCCAACAAAATTTTCCAAATATGACATCTAAATATTTTTGTGGAAAGTTTTTAATTAAAATTGTTAGAGCTGCTAAAAGGATTTTTATATTACTAGACAATTACCTTTAATGTCATGGAATTATATTATCTTATTACAGAAAACCCTAGGGGGTTGATTAAGAAAACCTTAGGTTTCTAGTTTCAGTTCAATCAGTACCCTACAGTGGTTTCAGCTACAAACTAAACACACACACATAAGAATGTAAGAATGAAATAAAAATACTTTTTATTATTAATATTACACACTTTGTTTTTGTGAATATTGTGTCAATAAAAACATAAATTTCTAGGTAATTATCAAAAACAAAAACGTTAAATCTGATCTAAAATGTTTAATGATAAACAAAAACCGGGCTTTCAATTTAGTAATGTATTATTGATAGTCTATACCTTCTTAGCCGCCGAGCTGGTCGTGATAACTTTAATTCTGTATACGCAATCAACATAAATTTAAAAAAAATGAACATTTGAATAACAGACAAATTCAAATTGATCTCCTTTGAAGAATATTTACTTGATTCTACAAAGAAGAACATTAAAATGCTTTAAAGTTTTATATTTTTCCCGCTTTTCTTTTTCTTGGTTTTCCCAACGTTTCTTTTTTAGTTAGGTTAAGTAGGATTAGATCATCTATTGTACCACAAAAAACATTTTTGTAGCAGTACTTGTGAGTAAACATTTCCTATGACCTTCTATTCTCTTTGATATCAGAACCGTCCTTATTTTTTTAATATTTTTTTATGTTTTGTCTGTTCTTTTTCCTTTCTTTTTTCAACGTTTCCTCTTTTAATGTTTTATTCAAATATTAAATATTATCTTTGAGAAAGTTTCAACAATTGTAATTTTATTCTTTGTTAGAATCATAAAAATAATAGTACAATAGTCTTACAACTAGAAAAAAATTGTACTTTTATGATGTCGTTTTTACTGTAATGTAAAATTCACAAACAAATATTCAGGTCAGACTTAAATATAGTATACTGAAATCATGAGTCTATGAAGTTGGGTGGGTGGGCCCTTATAGCTGTGCGTTTGGAGCGTTGTCGCCAACCTACACTCTTCAGTAAAAAAATATACAGCACACAAACTAATGTTTTCGAAAAATTTTCAAATCGATCTCATATTACGTATTTCAACACTTACTCATCTTACCACTAACTAATCGTATGGGGTCAAATATTTTGAACGCATTAATATAAAAGACAAATTGTAGGGTGGGTTTATAGGAGGAAACAAATTTCCCTTAAATAAGCTGTTGATGAAATTTATTGTAACTTCTATTTTGGGTTCTTTCGGGATATGGTTATTGGTGACAATTTTTACTTTCCCTTACCTATATGAATATAAAGAAAGAAAAGTATTGTTTTTATGTCGATTTTTTGAAATCAAGTTTTTACTGGATATACACATTTTCAGACCCCCTAAACCCCCCCCCCAAAAAAAAAGTATTTAGCGATTGGTCCGTGTGTGTGTAAATATGTGTGTTTGTGTATGGGTGAACAAAACATCTCAAGAACGGAACATTGCACAAAGTTGAAATTTGAAACTTAACTACTACTAGAGAACTACTAGAAAACCCGACAATAACATTTTTATCAAAATCAGTCCATCAAAAATAGTAGTTTATTCGTGTAATTTTTCAACTTAGCACAAAGTTGAAATCTGAAACTTAAGTAGGCCTACTACTAGAGAACCCGACAATAACATTTTTATCAAAATCAGTCCATCGAAAGTAGTATTTTATTCATGTAATTTTTCAACTTTTTTCGATTTTCTCAAAAACGGCTCCTACCATTTTTTTTCTATCGCCTCATTTACTGAATTTTTTATGTTCTACCATATAGGGTAGGCGTCATGTCTGCTGAAATTCTTTCGGAGGCTGTGCTCTTGTAGAAAAAAGAATGCGGCCTTAATATGCATTTTAAGGTAAAACTGTATATAATAAAGTTGTAGAACATTTAAAAACCTACAACTTTTATCCCAAAAATTTCTTTGTATAACGCTTTGTTTAGCGAAAATTAGTGATTTTCTGTTTCTTTTCATGAAAATCTTTAAAGAAAAAGGATTTTTTCGATTTCAACCTTAGCATGCATTTTACGACAAAAGTGTATAATTAAATTTATAGGAAATTAAAAGATCTACAACTTTTATTTACAGCATTTTTCTCTACAGAGCCTAGTTTACCGTGAAAGAGTGATTTTCCTTATTTTTAAGCCAAACTGAGGTTGATTTTCATTTTGCATCTTTCACTCATGATTAAAATTAGGTTATGTTTATTAAGGTTAGTTTATTATTTATTTCTTAAGTTTTATTACTAATGTTAGGTCATATTGTTAAGTATTTGCATTGGCAAGAGAAAGACGTGTGAGTGTTTCACACCAAGTTTTTGTATTGTTTAGCCTGAGAAAGTAAATTAGTCTAATGTGTTCACAAAAAATCAGTTTTATCTAACATTTTTACAGTAAAAAAAATTGCTAACATGCGATCAGGAAAGCTACTTGGAGAGAAATAAAATGAATTGGTCAGTGTCAAGACGAAATATTTATGAGGTGAAATTTCAACCTACAACACGGGGGATGAATAACTGAAATGTACAGGCGAAACAAGTGACAAATAAAGTGAGTTCAATTTTACGCTCTGGAGAAATAAATTACGCTATTTTAAAATATATCTGTTGCGAAAATTTAAGATGTGACATAAACATAACATTGAAGATTTCGCTTTAATATTTAGCTCAAATGTTATAATTATGCGTTGAATATTAAATAATGTCACTTAACATATTTACTACTGTAAACATTTGTTTAATTTGTTACTTCATAACATGAAAAACAGAATATGTGCTGACGAAATTTAGAGAAATTTACGGCCCGTTGAATTTGTGCATACTATGGATTTATAGTTAAAAAAACAAGTTTAATTTCTTTGCGATTCTATGGGTTTATTAAACGCAGAAGGAAAGTTGGTTTTAGAAACATATGATAATATGAATGTCCACACACATCCTAGTTATTTTAAATAGAAGAAAATTACTACAAAAACACTCAAAATAATAGCATCAGTGAAGCATGGACAATGCCTTAATTTTTACTTTCTCTTGCCTATATGAATATATAAAAACGAAAGTATTGTTTTCAAATCGATTTTCGAAATCGAATTTTCACCGGATCTACACGTTTTCAGACTCCCTCCTGAACCCAAAAAATATGTTTTCAAAGATTGGTTTGTGTGTGTGAACAGAATATTTCAAGAACGAAACAACGTATATAACATGAACATATACAATTCTGAAACTTGAAACTTAAGATACCACTAGAAAATCCGACACGAATATTTTCATCGAAATCAATCAACCGGAAGTAGTAGTTTATTCGTGTCATTTTTACTTTTTTGCTACTTTCTCAAAAAAAAAAAAACGGCTCCAACGATTACTTTTAAAATCGCCTGATTTCAAAACATTTTATGCTCTACAAGATAGAATAGGCGCCATGTCGGCTGAAATTCTTGGGGAGGTTGTTTTCTCAAAAAAAATTGTTTTTTTTTAAGATTGCTACTTTAATATGCATTTTAGCGCAAAAATGTATACAATAAAAGTATTAGACAATTTAAAAATCTAACACGTTTTTTTCTAACATTTTTTTGTTTAACGCTGAGTTGAGCGGTCAATGAGCGTTTTTCACGAAAAACGTGTAAAAATATTGATTTTTTAAGATTCCAGCCTTAGTATGCATTTTACGACAAAAGTGTATATTATCATCAAATTTATAGGAAATTAAAAGATCTACAACTTGTATTTAGAGCATTTTTCTTTACAGAGCCTAGTTTAGCATCAAAAATGTTTGTACATTAGCTAAACTGAGATTGATTTTCATTTTGCGTCTTTTAATCATGATTAAAATAAGGTTATGGTTTTTGAGGTTAGTTTTCCGTTTATTTTTAACGTTTTATTACTAAATGTTAAGTTATATTGTCCATTATTTACATTGGCAAGAGATAGTCGTGTGAGTGTGTCACACCAGATTTTTCTTTCTCTATACATATATGCTCACAATATATCTAATATATTCATAAAGGGCACTATGGTAACTCAAGAACGGAATATACGAAGTTTAATCTTAAAACTTGAGTTAGGTGCCACTAGAGAACCCGACACCAACATTTTCACCAAAATTGGTCAACCGGAATTAGTAATTTATTTGTGTAAATTTTAACTGTTTTGCGATTGTCTCAAAAACGGCTCCTACGATTTAAAAAAAAAATTTTGTTACATTTTTTATGCTCTACAAGATAAGGTAAGCGCCATGTCAGCTGGAATAAAATTAGGTTACGTCTTTCATTTTACATTCCTTCCTAATGATTAAACATATTTTTATATTTATTAAATTGTTATTTACATTTTATTAAATTATTTTTGTACATATTTTGAAATAATTTTTCATTAATATTTAAAAATTTTCATTAAACAAGTTATATATTTCATTTATTTACATTGCCAAGAGGAAGTCGTGTGAGGTTTACATCAGATTTTTAATTTTCTGATCAACTATTTAATTCGGTTCTGTAAGAAATGAAAAATGAAATTTAAAGAATAAAAAAAAATGGCTGTAACTAATAGCTCCTAGAACGTAACTCTAAAATACTTAAGACTTTTTTTTATCCGAGGCGGCGAGAAAAACACATGTTCACTCCCTCACGATGAGGGATTAGTATTGGACTAAATTGAGGCGTCCTCGTTCAGCCTCAAGGAGGCCGCAACCGCCTACCAATAAAAAACCCGCGGCCTGGCCACTTGATCTGACATCAGCAAAGAAACCTCTACCTCCCTCGGAACTGTTTTTATAAAACTACAAGGGAAGTACTTCAGACTTAACATCTCCCAAACTGCTTTAATAAAAGAAATGTTTTGTTTGTACGTATGTTGTAGTGCAATTTATTATTTATTATAGGTTATAGCATCAAAATCGGTAAATATGTGAATAAATATTTTATGCCTATAATACTGCTAGAATATTAGTGAAAATGTTAATGAAGTTTCACAACTTTTCATAATTTGTTTTAGTAATTTTCTTGTCAAAATGTATAACGAGTGAAAAAAGTTGTAACTTTTTGTTATATTTTGTAAATTACTTTTCGACATTTTGTTTAGAAAAAAATAACTTCAATTTGATCAATACAAGACTACACAGCCTATTGCTTTTCTTTTAAAGTATCGACATACTTAAAGCCATTTTTCTAATAAAGTATATTATTTCTCGTAAAGGGGAAAGAGAAAGTTCTTATACATCCTAAAGTCTATCAGACATCATTTCTTGATATTTTTAGGTTTCAACAAAACTTTATTGAATTCAATGAAACGAGATAAGACACTATTGTACTTTCTTTAAGTATCACACCAGAAATTGCTTTCAATGACATAAAAAAAGGAAGATAACGTCGCAGACAGATGTTGTAAGTTATTCAATTTATAGTACTTTTTCATATCTTAGTACTGAAACCGAATAATACAGATAAATTATAACTTACTATTCGTTATGCAAGATGTTTTCTTTATGATTAAAACAACTGTAAAAAAGTATTTGCTACATTATTTCTGAAACCGTCCAAATCATATTAACAGTAACATTTCTTGAGGAAAAGTCAACACTTTCGTTTATAACTGTTTATGATGAGTTTTTGGAAAAATTAAGAGATGGATCATTATTAAAATTTTTCAGACTGGACCTTGGAGTCAAACCAAAAACCAATTACTAAGCAATACCTGAATGATAAGAAACCATGTTTTAAGGAACTTCAATTGGTTACAGTTCCTTCTTTCCACATTTTGTAAGTAAATTGAGGATATTACCGGAAGAAAAGCATAGGCCTATAACCAAAACTTCATTTTTGGAAATTGAAGGTTGAAAAATTAGTTTCTTTTTAAATAGGAAAATATTTTCTAACTGTTTAGGTAAACAATTATTTATAAGATTTAGTTTTCACTGATTCCTGGAATTAAAATAACAAATATTAAAATTGCACTGTATTTAAAGAAAAAGTATACTAAACACGCATGTTATGCGCCCTTCTTCCAACAATCAAATGTTAAAGGCTACAGATGATTAAAGCTACAACATTTTATAAAATTGTTTACTTATTTATTACAAAGTCAAAATAAAATCATTATTTAACCGTTTATTAAACCATTAATTATTTGTTACATTTACAAAACAAATATATTTTGTAACTTTTTAATTAAGTTTTTTTTTTATAACTTTTGAGACCCCATTGGATCACTTCAGCTCAAATTCAGGTTTTTTCCAGGGTTGGGTTTCTTTAAGAACCACCCCCTCTTGAGACCGCCTTCCTTTCGTTTGGCCCACACTTTCTTAAGACGCTCCGATCTTTGTCTCCGGTCTTCATCGGTAAACACCCTGTTGTATACTCTCCTGGGTTTTGTTGCAAATGTTATCATGTTAGCCTTGACCAGTTGGTCGTAATCTGTTGATTTCGTTAGTAGGTCCTGTTTAGTGATCTTAAGTTCCTCCATATCTTGCTGTACATTTTTCAGCCACTTAGGTCTCGACACCTTATCCCAAAAATGGCTGATCAACCGGTTCACAAGTCTGGAGTTTTCTGTTCTGAGTAGGTGTCCTAGGAATGATATTCTTTTCCTTCTGAAGTTGTCTGTTAGTGAGGTGATTAGCTTGTAGATGTCTTTGTTTGGGATTAACCGCCACTGTCCTTCCACCATATACTTTTTGTTTATGCACTTCCTCAGTATTCTTCTTTCTATTTTCCCAATTCTGTCGGTGTCTCCCACGCGATACGGCCCGAATAAAGTTTCGCTGGCATAGTGAATTTATATTAAGTTTAATATTTAATTAGGCTAAATTTAAATTAGTTTATATTAAATTTAAATTAATTAAGTTTATTATATCAAATAAAAAGTTAAAAAATAAATAAAACATGAGGATACTTAATGTTATTTACAGCCTCAATAAAAATGTTTATATATTAAAATCAGTATATTAATTATATTATTATATTAGTTTAAATTACCATTATTTAATAATATTATTTTTATACTATTATAGTACATTATAAAATATTAATATCAGGTAAACAGCAACAGACCCTGCTGCCCACTGTATCTACGGAAACGAAAAAATTATCTCCTGACTCACAGATAAGAAATATCGACATGAAATTTTAAAGGCATATACATTGTACTGTAAATAACATCTCTGTTTTGACTGATGTGTGGTTGCTGTTGTTTATCTGTTAAAATGTTTATTACCTCTATCCTACCCATTATCTTATCTTGCCGCTTAGAACCACGTGTTGTTCGTCAGTGGCCTGTAATGGTTTTAATAAAATATATAGCATTGTACATATATCGGATTGGTCCCAATAAGTGGCATTATGGACCGAATAAACGGAGTACTTATCAATGTAAAATCCCGTTCTGTTTTTGTTCATTAAAAAACTGTCCAAAAAACCGGCTGCCCCAATTAACCAGTGTACCAATTATCCGGAATTGACTGTATACTAATACCGGTAAAATAAAAATTAAATTGACTTAAAAATAAATTATTTATGAATCAATAAATGACACAAGTTTTGTGACTCAACGTTAAAAGCTTAGATTATGCTGAAATGCAAAGTGGTAGGTTTTTGTTTTGATTACCAGCTAGAGACTGACAAATTTTAGCAAGGTAAAATCCATTGATACATTGTCGCTAATAACTAAACACGTAGTAGTAACTTCTAAGAAATTAAAAAAAGCAATCAAATAAAAGATGCATAATTATAAATATAAAATATCAATAATTATATAAATATTTAATTTACCTTTGTTGGAATTACTGTTCGTTTCTTTCCAGTGGGCATGTAATCGATCAGGACTGATATCTTCTCCAGCACCAAACTGAACATGCTTTCTAGATGATTGTCTGTCTGAATCTACAGAAGTAAATCCGGAAGGGCTTGGTAAATCCTGACCGGAATTAGTGTGATTTCTTCTAGAACTATCACATGTAGTTACTGTAGCTACAGGTTTTGGAATATATCTTACAGGTAATGCCTGGAATCATATTAAAAAAAAACATAATAAATTATTAGTCTATACACTTTGCATTTTACTAATTTAAATTAAATTTTAATAATAAGTAAACTGTTACTTACAAAAAATTTCTACACGTAAATGTAATTCAAAAGTGAAAACATTATGTATAATAAGTATGATACATTTAGGCGAGTCGGAGTTTGCTGTGTACTTCTCCACTTCCTCACCACACCCCTCCCACCAGTTGAACAACTTCTCCTCTCTTACTGCTCCTACTGACTTGAAAATTATACTTTATTTTAAAGTTTATTTCACCCTTGACGCTCAAAAATTGTACTCCGCCTATAATATCTAATACACATTAAGTGATAAATTTATCATATTTGCAACGTATGCGTTAAAAAAAATTGAAATTAAAAAAATAAAAATTTCAAACTGTTCTATTTTCGTGTTTAAAAATTAGCTTATCGTACTTGATTGTACAGGACTACTGCACGTATGTTTTATTACCTCTAAAGTTTATATTTCGTACGAAAATAATTAAAACAAGATGTAAATTACAACTATTTATATGTAAATACATTACAATCCTATTTATACTTTATTTTTATTAATACAATATTATCCAACTGCAGTAAATAAACACAATATAACAAATGCAGTGAATAAAAAGGACAGTGAATAAACTACTTTTATGTATTTTAATCTTAACACGTAAAAACAGTGAACTTCTTGTAACACTCTCTTCTCTCTTCTTCAAGTGCCGTCTCCGCGTCGGAGGTTGGCGATCATCATTGCTATTCTAACTTTCGAAACAGCTGCTCGGAACAGTGACGTGGAGTTGAGACCAAACCAATCTCTCAAATTCTTCAGCCAGGACGCTTTCCTTCTACCCGGCCGGCGCTTTCCTGCTATCTTTCCTTCCATTATCAGCTGAAGAAGTCTGTATTTCTCGTTTCGAAGAACATGGCCGAAGTACTGCAGTTTTCGTCGCTTGATGTCGTATAGCAGTTCCATCTCCTTGCCCATCCGAGTCAGTACGTCCGTGTTTCGTACTCTGTCGGTCCACGATATACGGAGCATGCGGCGGTATAGCCACATCTCAAACGCCTCCAGCCTCCTTTCTAGAAGTTTCGTTAGTGTCCATCCTTCCTGCCCGTAAAGAAGTACAGGAAGTACGTAGCACCTCAGAATTCGGAGCCTCGTGTTGAGACTAAGATCACGCCGGCGCAATAGATGTTTTAGTTTCGTGAACACCGCTCTGGCTTGCTCGATACGCACTTTAACTTGTAACACTGCAAAGAGCGTAAAGGAAGTACTATGAGCACATAGGAGGTTGTGGAAGGGATACACGAGCGAGAACTCGACCCGCCTAAATATTTCGTTCTTAGCATAATAGTAAGTAAGTTTATAATGTAGATAACTGAGTTTTCTTGGTGATAAAATATCCCACATTTACCAACGTAGAAGAATGAGTTTCTTGCATGAAATCTACGAGTTTCATGTTAAGAGCTCGTACTTTTAAAAGACAGGTACGTTTGCCTTTCTTAACCCCTCAATGTCTTTTGTCGTACTATTACGCTGGTAATATTCAGTTCTGCAGAGTTTTGACGTAATAGTATGCTTCATGCCAGCTGTTGTTGCTGCTTTCTGACAACCGCGATTTGTATTAATTTATACTTTTGAATGTTATTTACTGCCACCATTCTGTCGTTCAGTTAATGATCATGGTTGTTAGTTTACGTTTACATTCGGAATCAAACCCGACAACTCTGGAGTAGAAGCCAAATTAAAATTAGTATCGACAGATCAGCATTCTGATAATTTATGTTAGAAATCGGAGACGATGAATCGCTTATTTTGACCTTCGAATTTAACCCATGCAAATGGGGTCACAGGCACCTGTATAGCTAAAGCGTTAAAATGTTAATCAGAGAGATATAGCTTCTAATAAGAATACCTTACCCCTTGAAATAATATTTATCATTTTCTTCACTTTGAAAATGTCATATTCCTTTCGTTTATCCTATGAGCTAGCCCTAAAACAACATCTATCATTTTCAGAGGAAGACACCAATCAAAGTTATCTCCTCTAAGAATAATGAATTTAATTATACAGCCCGACCATGTGGTAAGTCTGTCTTCTTCTTCTTTCTCTTCCTCCTCCGCCTCCTTCAACGCTACAGCCCGCTGTGAGCCTTGGCAACCGTTACCATTATTCTTCAACGTCCACTATCCTTAGCCGGCTGCATTGGCGTAGTTGGTAACGTGCTCGCCTCTCATCATGTGGTCTTGGGTTCGAATCCCATTCAGGCACGGCATATTTTCATACGTTACAAAAAATCATTTCATTCTTCGCCGTCTGCATTAGCAGTAATTGCAGAACAGTCGGACGTTAAACAAAAAAAGATCCTTAGCCATCCATATGCAGCTCCTTGTACTTTAGTTACGTTATCAAAACATCTAATTCTAGGTCGCCTTAGTTTTCTAGTACCATAAATCTGAGATTCTGTATCTTCTTTGGCATACACTGTTCGTCTAATCGCTCCAAGTGACTGAACCATGGAGAGGACTGAGAATTAATGAATTTTTCTACTTCAGTACCACAACTTTGATTAGTGCCAAACCTTTTTCATTACATTTTGTCCTTAAAAGCTAAAGTCATATTTTTAACGAGTAAGAGAAAATAACAGTACTGTTTTTTAGCCTTAGAACCCGTAAGTTAAATAAAATTAATACAGGATTCCATCTGCATTAAGAAGGCGTTATTATCTCCTTCGGTGAAACCACTATTACAATCAAAAATATTTGTTATTATTAATTAACTATTCCATGCATATATATAATTAATTAATTAAATTAATGTAATAATTACCCTGCAGTAGTCAGCAGTACCTCTCCCAGCATTGTATTCCTGATACTGGGAAATAACACACAGAAGGCAATACACCTAGAACAAGAAAACAAATTAAGAGTACAATAATGTTATATTAAATTACTTCAATTTTGCAGTATGCGACATTAAAAATAACAATTATTACTGATAAAAAAATAAATTCCACACAACTCATCAGTTTTTTCCTAAATGGTAAAAATCTCAGCCACACTGGATCAAGGAAATTGAACACGGCATGAATGAAATTCAAATCTCACTTGAATACTTGAAAAAAATCCGGAAATTACCACAAACTGAACATCACAAGATTGAATAGAAAATAGGTTTATTATAATATTTTATATGTGTAATATTTTTTGTTTTAAAACTTTAAATTGACATTAGACCAGCTGTGAATGTAACATATTGAATTCTGTGTACAATAAATTTAACTGGTCTTCGTGTTTATAACCTTTCATTATTTTAGTTTTTTATTGTTTCCTTTAAATTAAAATGTTTGACGCATAAGGAACATTTTCTCAGCCAACTGTAAATGGATTTTAATGAAATTGTTGCACAGCTTTTTTTTGTAAGGCCCATTGGACCACTTTAGTCAAATACTATCAGTTCCTCGATTTCCTCCTAATCATCTCCCAGTAGTTCTTCATTCTCTGGAATTTAGCAGCCCGTTCAGCACCTGAAAAAACTCTAGGGTTCTATGTATTTTCCTAACCGTTTCTTTGAACCTGATATTTGTGTGTTTGATCGCTTTCAGGTTATCGGATTTTTTTTCAAGGTCCTCCAATGTTAGGTTCAGCTCCACAACGTCCTTCTTCACTTCACGAATCCAAGCCGGCCCCGACTTAAGGTCCCACATATATAACATAATTTTATATAACAAAAGTTGCACAGCCTTTTATAACATAATTTTTACTGAGTTAATATTACAGTAAAATAATATGTTTGAATATTTATTTTCCATTTTAATAGGCAGAAAAATTATGATTTTCAAAACAGGTAATTTCAGAAATACTTTTTTACTTCTTAATAATATTATGAAGATGCTATAACTTAGTGGGTGTAGAACAGCCTGAAAAGTAACCACAAAAAAATTGGACAGGATAACTCGAACAGTTTTTTAGAAAATGTTTCATACATTAACATTACGGAGATAGGAATTCCGGGTAACCTTAAGTTATTAACAAGTACGGATAAATTGTTGAAAATTCGGAATTAATGATATTGAGTTCGCGTTTCAGTTGAAATGTAATAAAGTAAATAAGACCAAAAATAAATAATTCATTGAAAAATATTATTGTTAAGCAAAGCGAAAAATTGTATAAACAAAATTTTCTTAATAACAAAAACCAGACTTTGTAGCCGGTTGGAAATGTGTAGCTTTATATGAAAATACATCTTCAACATTTTCAAGTATACTTCACGTTTGCGTATTCAAAGAGATGTGTATTTAGGAGTAAAATATACAAGATGTAATTTACTAAGTATGTACTGTACGGAGTATATTTGTACGCATAAGGAATTATGGGTAAAGTATATTAGCAAAAGGATGATGGTTAGAATTTGGAATTGCCCACCATTTAGTTAAGTGATGGTGCTGTTTAAAGACTGAGTCACGTACAAAACAGTGAAACATGTCTATGTAATCAGACAGTTTTCTGTGTAATTCTACTCTTGTAAAAGTGTCTTTACCAACAGTTTAAAAATTTAACGTTACTACTTTAACGTGAAAACTTTAGCGATAAACTGAATATTTTAGAGAAAGTCCTGATTTGATAATATAAATAATTCTGTTAATAAATGAAACATTATATCATGAAAATTTACTTTAATCTTAAAAACTTTTTACAATTTTCTAGAATTAAATTAAATCAACAACTTGGTTTTTCCGGGTAAAATGTTTTACGTATTTGAAAGATAAATGTTTGTAGAACATTATGAGATGTAGGTTAGCAAAAGTCAATACTATTTACTTAAATATTTACAAAATAAATTGAAAAACAAACAAAAATTGTTACATTACTTCTTCATGGTGTATTGGTTAGTGTACTAGACCGCATATTAGGAGGCCGCGGGTTTTATTACCAACCAGATTGTGGAAAGTGTTGTTGTTGAGGTCATCAGTCGAAAAGCTGGTTTGAACATCTAGAGGCTTTACTAGGTAAAATGAGGAGTGAAGTGGTTTACCATGCCTTCCTCACTGAGTGGAAAAGTATGCTTATCAGCTTGCCAGGCCCTTAAAATAGCACCAACTTTTTACCCTGTAAAATAATGACACCTTCATTTCATTCACCACAGGGTCTGGCTGTATAATGAAATCATTACTCTCAGAGGAAATAACTCTGAGTAGTGTCTTATACACCTCTAACGCTTCTGACCTTTAATGTCACATAAGTATAATATAATTGGCAGACCATGTGATATGAAACAGAACTATTTTTTGTTGGTAGCCCTGAAACTATCAGATGACCCTGAGCTATCAGCTATATTGAGTGCATTGAATTTAATACTCGACCTACCTCTTATGGGCAAGGTGTGGAAAGTATTACACGCTAAAACATTCTGTTCCACAACCGATATTAGCTGTTAATGACACTAATTTTTTGATATAACTCAAACTATAAAACGAAATTTGACTCCTATCAAATAATTTAATGAATTATTTTTGGTTCTTAACGTAGTGGTAGCGCTCTAGAGAACAATGCAGAGGTCTCGGTTTCTATTCCTGGCTAGGGTCTTGACATTTTCACACGTTAAAACCCACTGTTACATAACTGACCGTAGTCGCTATTAACCACTGAGCTGTTGATGCATAATTGAACTAAAAGTAAAAAAAAAATTAGTATTCAACAAATTTTAACTAAGAATTTAGAAAATTTTTATTTCAAAATATAATGTTTTTAGGTTTCTATTATCCGAGGTGGTGAGAAAAACTCATGTTCACACCCTCACGAAGGGGGACGTAGTGTTAGACTCAATTGAGGCGTCCTCAAGGTGGCCGCAACCGCCTACCAACCAAACACCCGCCGCCTGGCCACTTGATCCAACATCAGCAAAAAACCCTCCACCGCCCTCAAAATTGTATATACGAGGTGTGGCTATTAAATAACGAGACTGGCGTTGTAAAAAAATTTATTTTTACTTAATACATAAACACTTATTGGCACCTCCAATATACATTCCTTCTCTATCCCTACAACGCTCCATGCGAATTTTCCATTGTTAGAAACAATGCTGGAAGTCATATTCTGTCAGCTCCTTCAGGACACGTGCCGCTTTCTCTTTTACAGCTTCCACAGACTCAAATCTTGTCCCTTTTTATGCAGATTTCACCTTAGGGAACAGGTAGAATATAATAACATGTAATGAAACGTTGTTTGTTTTACTTATGATCCGGAAACGAAGCGCCAATCCATGTACTGGAAGAGCCGAACTTCACCGAGAGCCATAAAAGCTCGAATGAGCAAGTCAAAATTTAAAGAAATGATTGTTTTTTTTTATATCTATGGGATTGTGTACCTTCACTGGGTTCCTGAAGGTCAAACAATTAATCAATATTACTACCTTGAGGTACTTTTTAAACTACGTCAAAGAGTAAGGAAGAAACGCCCCGAAATGTGAAAGGACAAATCATGGGTTCTCCACAAGACAATGCGCCAGCTGATTCCGCGTTATCTGTCAAGAGGTTTCTAGCTAAGTACAGCATCGCAGTGTAATAACATCCACCTTATTCACCAGATCTTGCACCATGTGACTTCTACCTGTTCTCTAAGGTGAAACAAAAGGGACAAGATCTGAGTCTGTGGAAGCTGTAAAAGAGAAAGCGGAACGTGTCCTGAAGGAGCTGACAGAAGCGTTGTAGGGATAGATAAGGAGTGTATATTGAAGGTGACAATAAGTGATTACGTATTAGGTAAAAATAAAATTTTTTACAACGTCAGTCTCGTTATTTAATAGCCACACCTTGTACAATACTACATGGGAAATGTCGGGTTAAACAATTTACATACTGTCAGCGGGGCGTATAAGGGAACCGTACGTTTTTAGGTTAAGACACGTAAACTGCTAAAAGTAAAATACAATTGAACATGAATTCAACATTATCATTAACATTATCATTATCATTATCATTTAACATTATTATTTGACATTATCGTAGGTTTGAAAGGCAAAGTGCTCACTAAATATCAATTTTGAAAAATTTGACTTCTAAATAATTGTAATTTGTTTAACCTACCCTTATTATTCCACAGGAACAACACTGCCATTATCCAACTCGCCATTAATTAACAATCTGTTTAATGGCTAATCGTCGTTTGTGTATGTACATGTAGAATAAATGGTACATTACCTATACTAATAGTATCTTTCAACGACTCTAAGCAATTCTCATTTACCATGCACCATGTGGGATGTTGCGTATGGTACTAGTAATTAAAATACAGTGATTATTCGGGTACAATATGCATGGTACTGACAATATGTCACGTGATTGGTTATTGTCTCCACATAATACTCCCCGTTTGATAATTATATTATTCCAACCCCTTTAGTACAGTAGTTAATTAAAATAATTTTAAATTACCGTTAAACACAATAACAAAAAATTTTGACTAGTTTTTTTTAAAATTTATTTACATAAGATAATATTCTACTTACGTTTAAACTAAGGAGAAAAAAATCTGACGTGTACAAAAATGCCGTTACGGGATTGAATATCATCTGAAATCAAAAGAAGTTAACAATATTATCTGTAAAATATAAATGCAAAAAAAACGGACTAATTAACTGAATCACTGACTCACCACGAAATCTCAAACTATAAGGTTTAGAAACTTGACATTATCGTAGGTTTGAAAGGCAAAGTGCTCACTAAACATCAATTTTGAAAAATTTGACTTCTAAATAATTGTAATTTGTTTAAAGTACAGCTTTTATTATTATATTTCAGACTAAAAATGCACATAAATATCCAAGTAAACTAAGCACAGCCTACCACCATAATTTTATTGCTGTTTCTCACTCAACGCTGAAATTACAGCAAAGCAAAAAATTTTCAAAAACATATTGAAATCGATTTTCCCAAAATTCCATTGTTAGAGTGGACTTAAATGATAAAGGATAAAGTCATTAAAATAAAATTGCAAAAATAAAACTGCTGAGATAGTTCAATTAATTTAGGTATTAGTATTCCTAAGTTTCACTGTGACGCTGCAATTGTACTTCCAATATTTTGTAGTTACTCTTTTTGTGCCAACGTATCTTTTAAGTTACGTAACTTTTGTGACCGTTTTAAGTTCTGGTTCCTTGGTCTTCCCTTTCCTCTTTTAGTCAGCTTCTAACCATCACAATTTTCTAAGAATATAATTTATTCTTAGAAAAACAAATAAAATAAAATAAATAAATAAATAAAATAACTTATATCTTGCGTAGTTGGTAACGTGCTCGCCTCTCATCATGCAGTCCTGGGTTCGAATCCCACTCAGGTACGGCATATTTTCATACGTTACAAAAATCATTTCAGCCTCATTACGCACAGTTGCACCCCAACGTCGTCGCTATGACCTTGCAGTTGATGTGACGTTAAATAAATAAATAAAAATTATATTGTTCCATAATATGCCCAATTCATTCGGTTTTCTTTTGTTCAAGCTTGTAATGAGTTTCTTGTAAACCCTTCCTAGTATTATCATTTTCCTCATTATCCGTTTTTTCTGATCTATTTTGTTAAGCTGATTTTCTGAAGTCGCCATATCTCTCTGAAGTGGCTGAAGTCATAGCCATATCTCTATCTCTTCTATTTTTGCTTTATCCTACTTTCCCAAAATCCATATTTTACTTCGTTCAGTAAAACTTTCTGGATAAACCGTGGCATCAACTTAAAATGTGTATAATTATTCACTAACATAGTTAATAAACTATAATGAAGTTCATTTTACTGTCTTTTAGTGCTAAAAGCTTGCTTAGCTTAAATTTTATTATTCGCTTTATTTCTTTAATATTTCTGGAAATAATCATAGTTACTAAACTATAATGTCGTATTACTGTCTTAACTTGTTCAAAGCTAGTTTAGTTAAAATTATTCTTCGCTTTATTTCGTAGTAAATGTTTCTGTAAAATTTCTTCAAAGAAAATAAATTTAAATACATAAAATTTAAGGTATTTTATAATGCTTAATTATTGTTACACTTGTACAGTTTTATCAAGGCACGTTAACTCTTAATAAATTTTGAAAGACAAATTTTCATAAAAAAGCGAAGTTTCTTTTACAAACATTTGTAGCTGTTGTGTCCCTATTGAAATAATTTTGCCCTAAAATATGTATAGTGGTACAAGAGTAAGTGATAAGAATATGATACTGCGATCTTAGTGAAAAAGGCATGTAATTTAAAATCAAAATAAAGTCGGACCTCCAAATATCAAAATAATTGTAGGTTCCTTATAAAAAATTTAATATATATATAGAAACTGCGATAAAGAGAAACGCTGTTTTTCTCATCAAGACTGCTACTTATATTACGTGAGATTAGTCGACCGTAACCTAATTGCCATATTAAAATTTTGTTTACAGAAAAGTTTGTTTTATTGTACAGTACTATAACGCTACGCACTATACTTAAATGATACTGTATTTTGGTTAAAAATAATAAAATAAAAACAGTAATGGAAAACATGCATCTGTTGAATATTCTGCTTCAATAACTTCTTCATTACCCTTAAAAATTCATTGAGTGAAATATTGCCATTGATTGAATGGACCCAACATTCCTCAATTTTTGGTGGTACATTTAACTTCTTCCACAAGGTTTTTTCAGAGAAGCCGGCTTTTAGAACAATTTTTTATCATCGATTCCACATCATTTTGCACACCTTTACTAATTCTGATATAAACAGCCTGAGGTTAATAACATTTTCAATAGGTTTGTCATTTCCCAACGCAAGAATAAGGTCTCTTAACCCTTTGTAGGGCAGTACAACGGGTAAAAATATACATGTTGCAAAATGTTAAATTTTGTTTTATAGGGACTTGAATAATGTACTTTTAGTGCCAGAACAGTAAGATTTTTTTATGCTAAGTCCTTGTAAGTATACTTACCAAGAAACGTTTATTGAAATGCAAATTAAATAATGTTTAGTGGTAAGAATTTTTATTAAAACAACTTTTAGTCATATGTAACAGAAAAATGTGTAAAATAACTTATCTGGACTTTATATTAGCATGAATGCTTGCTTTCCCGTAAAAAACTCGAGTTTTCTAAGCACTATACAAAAGTAACAACTAAACAACACGGTTGCGTACACTGGTATGAATCCTTACCACATTCGTGTAACTCATAAAGCAAATGATCGCTGCGTACTAATTTCAAAGTGTGGATAACCTACTTACCAGAGAACATCTATAAAACCATAAAATGCCAATAGGGTTTAACTGCATAGCTTATTCTTTAAAAAAAATCGACCTTATTACCAGTGGTAAGTATAATTGCCAAAGACCTATAAAGGGTTAAAACCTGTTTTCTGTAATAAATTTTTTGAGTTTAAATAACACCTTGGTCCACAGGTTGTAATTCTGACGAGGTATTTGGAGGAGATAAAAGGCTTCACGTTACTAATTTTTTTTGAGACAGAAGACGGATGTGGAGGACAATTGTCCACAAAAAGAATACTTTTTTTCTTTTGCTTAGGCATGTTTTTATCTCGTAACATTTTTACCCATTTGAGAACTTCTTCGTCCACATCATCGTTTTTACGTATTTTTGATCGTACGTACTATACGAGTATTAGTATCAGAGTACCACATTACTCTAATACGTTGACCACAGAGGTCAACGTACTGTATTATCACGTTGCTCTCTCTCTATGTTTCGGGTTAACCAGTGTGTTATGGAAGGGCTATATGGAGTTCTATTTATATCTTCACTAAAATTAAGTTCGATATATAGAATTTGTTTTCGACATACAGAAACATTTTTCCATTAAAATTTCACGGGACTCAGGAAATACTTCGACAAATAGAGAATTTCGATGAATAGAAGTTCGATAAATAGAGGTCCGACTTTACTTAAAGTTAAAGTATTAGTACTTTCACAATTGCATTAACTTAATTTTATAGCACAGGAAGACAACTAGTTGACTCAAACTTACTAAATGAACAATAAAGAAAATTATTATTTGGATATTGAATAATCTAAATATTTCTAATGTTCTATTTTCACAATCAATATTAATGTAGTATAATCAGCTAATTAAACACACAGTTCTGAGAGAAATCAATTTGATAATTAAACGTTGAAACTTAACGAACATAGGGAACTTGTCTCATAACGATATTATATCAGATAAGCTATCATAAGGGTATGTTTTAACACCCCTAAGAACTCAACTCAATGTTACGTGAAATACTATACTACCGTATTTAATTAGGAGAAGGTATTTCTAGATACTATTTAGTTGACTCAAATCAAATTACAGCACAAGCATAAATCCATATTCTACAATCTATCCTTAATTTGAGTTCAGTTTGTTCACAAACTCTAGTAACTGCACCCGTACACTTTTACAAATATTTAAATTTTCAATAAAATTGAAGACAATATTTTAATACTCAATTTTATTTTCTCAATTGTTACTAAAATTTCAAAATGGTGTACGTATTTGATAATTAAAATCTTATATTTTTTTTTTTTTTTTTTTTTTTTTTTTTTTTTTTTTTTTTTCAAACACTGCTTAATCTACAATCTGTTTGCAAGGAACAATGAATAGATGAGTGGTAGAGTCTATTAACTGGCTTGTTGAAGAAGAACTCATTAGTTCTTCTCCATTTTACAAAATAAAATATATAATCACTTTAAAAAAAAAAAAGTTTTTTTTTTTTTTTTTACACTGAATATAGTTACGTTGGTTGTGTTTTAAAATAAGTCTGTCGTGTGTAGTCTTTGTAAACGTCGAATTTCTTCACTGTTGTCGAGGAGGTTCACCGCTAAATAATTTGTGTGGCTATTAAGTCTTGTATGATACCTCGAAGAAAATCTTGAGATTTCATCCGTGATGGTTGGTATGTTCAAGTCTCGTTGAATGATCCTGTTGGTGACATACCACGGAGAGTCTGTGATAGTCCGGAGAAATTTCGTTTGAAAACGTTGAATTATGGCAACGCTTGACTTTGTCGCCGTTCCCCAAAGTTGTATCCCGTAAGTCCAAATTGGTTTCAGAATAGTCTTGTAAATTGTTAGTTTGTTCGTTAACGATAATTTAGAATTTTTGTGTAACATCCAATAAAGTTTATAAAATTTGTAATTTAGTTGTTTCCTCTTATTCCAGATGTGTGTTTTCCAAGTTAGTCGACGATCTAGATGCATTCCAAGGTATCTTGCTGTATCTGATTGTGGTAGTGTTTTATTGTTTAGTTTAACAGGTGGACACGTGTCTTTTTTTAGTGTGAATGTCACTTGAACACTTTTCTCTTCGTTAGACTTTATCCGCCACTTTTTTTGCCAGCTCTCTATGTTGTGTAGATGTTCTTGCAGATATTTTGAAGTAGTATGTGGTTTGCTATGTACAGCTTGGATTGCAACATCGTCAGCAAAAGCTGCTAATGTGGTGTTTTCCGAAACAGGCATGTCAGAAGTATATATACAATACAGGAAAGGTGACAACACACTACCTTGAGGAACTCCCGCATGGATTGGAAATAATTGTGATGAGTCTGCTTGTAATTTAACCTTGAAATACCTGTCTTCTAAAAAGGATTTAAATAAATTGAAAATTTGATGAGGTAGGTGCTTTTTGAGCTTGAAAAGCAGACCAAGGTGCCAAACCTTGTCATAAGCTTGACAGACATCAATAAAGACTACGGAGCAAAATTCTTTTTCTTCGAAAGCCTTTTGAATTTTAGCAGCTACTCTGTGGATTTGCTCGATCGTACTATGCCCCGCTCGAAAACCGAACTGGTAATCTGGTATTACAACACTTTGTTCGAGTACAGGTATCAATCTTTTTAAAATAAGTTTTTCAAACACTTTAGACAACACTGGCAACAAACTTATTGGCCTGTATGACTTTATTTCGTTAGGTGGTTTACCTGGTTTAGGGATGAGCACAATTTCTGCTATTTTCCACTGTTTAGGATAGTATTCAATACGAAGCATAGCATTAAAAATGATTGTTATTAGTCTCAGAGTTTTTTGTGGCAATTCTTTCAGAATTTCTCCTGTGATTGAGTCGTGCCCCGGCGACTTTCTTGAACAAATATTTTTTTGTATAATTTCCTTGACTTCATTTATGGAGAATAATTTAAGAGGCATTGCCATTTGAAATGGAGATTCTAAAAATTCGTTAATTTCCTCTTCATCAATTGAATCTGAGGGAAAAGGAGTGAAAACACTTTCAAGATGACTAGCAAAAGCTTCTGCTTTTTCTTTGTTGCTCTTTACCCAGTTGCCGTTCGGTAGTCGAAACGGTGGAATGGTGTGATTGGGTCTTTTAATCCGTCGCAAAGGTTTCCAAAGGGAAAAATTTGTATTATAATTAGGACCTAATTGCTTTAAATAATCTTGTAATGATTCATTACTATATTCCTGCAACAAACGCTTCAGATTCCTGGCTGCATTATTGTAATTCCTTTTATCTACTGGGTTTCTTGTAGTTTGCCATACTCGCCTTAGTCTCCTTTTTTCGTTAATAGAAATTTTAATGTTCAAAGGTTGATAGACGTCCGTATTGTCGTAATTAGTTGTCTTGTCCGGAGTTGACAATTTGGCTGCTTCCTGGATTGTTTCGGTTAGGTAATGAACAGCCTTGTCTATATCATTTTCATTTTTTAAAGGAATATCACAGGTAATTTTGTAGTCTAATCTTTGCCTAAAATAGTCCCAGTTTGTATATGAATTTGTCAAATGTTTAGGCAACTGTGATTTATTAAAAATGGATGCAATTGATAATATTACAGGTGAGTGGTCTGACGACAAGTCAAAGCAAGACTCTATTTTTACGTGCGCGTCAGGAACTCCCTTTTTAATAAAGAAATCTATGACGTCTGGAAGTCGTCTAGTATCCGTAGGCCAATATGTAGGTTCATTTGAAGAAATATAAGATAATTGTGTTTGATCGATGACTTGCATTAACAGACGACCTCTCGGGGAAGTTATTCGAGATCCCCAACGCTGATGTTTTGCGTTAAAATCGGCACCTATTATAAAACGCCTTCCCAGTGATTTGAAAAATTGTGTGAAGTCCTCTTTCCTTAGCGTGTACCTTGGAGGAAAGTATGCTGCTGATACGTTTAATGGTCCAAAATTATCTGTTATTGACACACTTGTGGCTTGAATGCTTTCAGTTTGGTACGCTGGTAATTGATAATGGGCGATGGTATTTTTTATTATTAATCCGGAGCCCCCATGAGCTCTACCATCAGGGCTGTTTGTTTGGTATGTCGTGTATCCTGTCATTCTGAACGTATTTGTATCTTTGAAGTGAGTTTCTGATATAAGTAAAATGTCCAGTTTCTGAAAAATGATAAAAGACTTGATTTCTTGGCTATGTTGGGCCAAGCCGTTAGCATTCCATAGAGCTATTCTAAGAAGTCTTACCATTATGACAATTTTGCTATAAGGGTAGACATCATATTTAGTATGATCTTAATGTCGTCATATAATTTAGCCTGACATTCTAGCTGCCTCGAGATCAGCTGTTCCAATCTGTTGAGGGTTTGACTGCCTACGCTTGTTTCATTTCCAGGAATTGTATGCATTAGTACTGGAGGTGACTGTGTTGAATATGTTATACGATTTCCTTCTGAGTACGGATGAGGATTCAGTACACGATTATTAGTGACGCTATTATCTACATAGTGCTGAGTTGTATGCACTTTAGAAGCCACCTGTGCGTACGTTTGTAGTGAGCCGTTTATAATGCGCGGATCACGCGGTGAAGCAGTCGGTATTGCCGTAGGAGTTTTAAGATGAGGTTGATTAATTTGCTGTTGAGAAGGATTTATTTTTGGCCGAACCTGAGGATATTTTCTTTTCTGTATATCCTTATATACAGAGCACCCTTTATAGTTTGCTGGATGGGATCCTCCGCACAAAACACATTTTGCTGGTGTTTTGCGATCTGTTTTTTTACATTCAATCGTTGGATGTTCTTCAGTACACTTAACACAACGGAAGGGGTGTCTGCAATACGCCTGAGAGTGACCATACCGCTGGCATCTTAGGCATTGTACCACATCTTTCTTAGTGTGGGGGACTTCAAAAGAAATTTTGGCATTTAGCAAATATTGAATCTGATATATATCTTTGTTATTATCTTTTCGCTGTATATCAACAAAAAACATATTTAGTGGCTCTTTTGAGATCCTGTGTTTTATGTTATGAATTCGTAAAACTACATGGTCCTTTTCTTCTAATTCGGTTTTCACGTCATCAAGACATGCTGTGTGGTGCATCCCTTTGAGTACAACTCGGAAACACCTGTTTTGTGTCAATTGGTACGTGTGAAAGCTTATATTACGGGATTCCAATAGTTTAGCTATAACTGAATATAATTTAGTAGTTTTAGGAGTTAATTTAATTTGATTTGTATTTTCTAATTTGTAATAATATTGTCCTTTAGCAACCTTGTCTACAATTCCTAAAATATCATTTATGTTCACAAAATTTATAAAAAGAGGTTTCGGTTTTTCTAAAACGTTTTCTATTTGGGTTTCTTCGGTATCTTCTATATCTTTATCTTCCATGACTTCTTCGTCACTAGAAGATAAGCAGTCAAACATATTTGTAATCGTTACAAATTGTTTAGAGTTTATCTTAGTCTGGTTTTTATTGAAGTTAGGTTTTAAAGTTCTTTTAAATTTTTTTGAATTATCAGGAAGAACATTTTTATCCACATCGTTGGTATCGACATGATTATAAGCACGTTTAGATTCTTTGATACGTTTCTTCTTCGTCAAAGAAGAAGAAGTAATTCCATTAGTTGACTGTCTATGCTCCAAGTCGTCTAATACCTTTAAATATTCTAAAACAGCTGTTGTTCCGACATCTGTACTGCCAGAGCCTGCTAGATCGCTAGAACGAGGCGTAGTTGCGTTACCGTTTCCATTACACTGACTACTGAAATTGGTAGCCATGGCAACTAAACTCCAAACCTCGTATAGGTTACGTATAGGTTAGGCATCCAAAAGAAATAAAACTATTTTCTGAGTTATCTTGTAAAAAACCAAAACTTACGTATTTCCTTTGTAGCCTATTTGTTAAAAAAAAAAACTCCAATAATTAATACACTTTTTAACTCAAAAAACTCACTATTTCTCACAAAAAAAAGTTAAATAACAGGAGTCACTCATTAACTTAACATACAACCAGCTGATAACCTAATATTCAGATATTTTATTTTAAAAAAAAAAAATTTATGCGAGTTGAGTATTGAATAATTTTAGCAGTTGAGTATTTCATTAGTAGATCTGATGAGGTATCATAATATTAAACAGTATTAACTGCAGATTTGACAAACTTTTTATTTTAATTTGTAAAATTTTCATTATCACCATTATAAACAATACGTATTAAACTTTCTGATCTGTTTAAACTTTAAACTTATTTATTTGATATTTTTTAAAGTAGTTTGGATGTCTATCTCTTCCAAAGTCGTTTAATTGTCCATTTGGTTTGTAAGTAAACACCTGTTTGGATGTTCGACAATCTGGCATTCACAACATAACTATACAACATATTTTGGCTGTATTTCTGAATAATTGTAATCACCCCTTAGGACAGTAAGTTCATGCCTAATGTCTTTGTTTCTTTTGTAGCCTAGAAATTAATATCCTTCCAGTTAAAACTCTTGATAATCACATCTCAGCATCCTTGATACTTTGATATTTACTACATTCCAGTTTAATTTCTGCATCTCGTGATTGCAAATTTCATATCCCAAGTAATAACCGAATGTAGTATATTTTGTTCTAAAGTTTACCATTTAAAACTAAATTGCTTCTGAGATAACTAATACCACCAAGACAAAGGTAAAGGTAAACCACCATAGTAAAGTAAAGGTGGTAAACATAGGTGGTAAAGGTGAAAATCTTTACCTTTGTTTTGTTTAAAGAAATCAGCAGGTCATATAAATCAACAGTAAGATATATTAAATTAAAACTTATTAAATAAACTAAGTAAAACTAATAAACTAATTATACATGGCTCTATTCCGTAGCTTAATCGTTAGCGCCTTAGTCTGAAACGCGGAGATCCCGGATTCGATTCCCGACTTGGGTCTGAACATTTTCACAAATCAAAACCCAGTGTTCTCGATACATAAACTAAAAAATCTGGTGTGAAACACTCACACAACTTTCTCTTGCCAATGCAAATAATTAAAAATAAACCTATCATTAGTAATAAAACATAAGAAATAAACAAAAAAACTAACCTCAATAAACATAACCCTTTTTTAATCATGACTGAAAGACGCAAAATGAAAATCAACCTCAGTGTGGCTTAGAAATACGGAAAATTACTCTTTCTATCTAAACTAGGCTCTGTAGAGAAAAATGCTTTAAATAAAAGTTGTAGATCTTTTAATTTTCTATAAATTTAATTATATACACTTTTGTCGTAAAATGCATACTAAGGCCGAAATGTTAAAAAAATCAATTTTTCTCACGTTTTCGTGAGAAAAAAACAGAAAATCGCAAATTACCGCTAAAATAAGCGTTATACAAAAAAATGTTTGAAATAAAAGTTGTAGAATTTTACATTCTCTACAACTTTTATTATATAATGTTTTGCGCTAAAATGCATATTAAAGCCGCAATCTTAAAAAGAAAATGTTTTTACGTAAAAACAGTCTCGCGCAGAATTTCAGCAAACATGGCGCCTACCCTATCTTGTAGAGAATAAAAAGTTGAGTAAACCAGGCGATTTTAAAAAAAATCGTAGGACCAGTTTTTGAGAAAATCGCAAAAAAGTGAAAAATTATACGAATAAACTACTACTTCCGGTTAACCGATTTTGATGAAAATGTTCGTGTCGGGTTCGGTAGTGGTATGTAACTTAAGTTTCAAGTTTCAAGTTCGTACAATGTTCCGTTCTTGAGATACTCTGTTCACACACACACACACACACACACACACACACACACACACACACACACACACAGACCAATCACTAAAAACATGTTTTTTGGGTTCAGGGGGTCTGAAAACGTATAGAACCGGTGAAAACTCGATTTCGAAAAATCGACATGAAAACAATACTTTCCTTCCTATATATTCATATAGGCAAGAGAAAGTAAAAATCTGGTGTGAAACACTTACACGATTTTCACCTGCCATTGCAAATAATTAACAATATAACCTGACATCCTGACATTAGTAATAAAATATTACAAATAAACAAAAAACTAACCTCAAAAACATAACCTAATTTTAATCATAAGTGAATGATGCAAAATGAAAACCAAGTTCGGCTTAATAATACGGAAAATTACTCAATCATTTTTCACTGTAGAGAAAAATGCTAGAAATAAAAGTTGTAAATCTTTTAATTTCCTATAAATTTAATTATTGCATTTTTGTCGTAAAATGGATACTACGGCCGAGATCTTTAAAAAATCCATTGTTTTACAAATTTTCAAAAGAAAAAAACAAAATCACTAATTACCGCTAAACTAAGCTTTATACAAAAAATGGTTGTAATAACCGTTGTATTTTTAAATTGCCTACAACTTTTATTAATACACTTTTGCGCTACAATACATATTAAGGCAGCAATCTTAAAAAAAAACACATTTTTTACGAGAGAACAGCCTCCTCAAGAATTTCAGCAGACATAGTGCCTATCCTATCTTGTAGATCATAAAAAATATAAATAAGGTGATTTAAAAAAAATCGTTGGAGCCGTTTTTGAGAAAATCGCAAAAAAGTGAAAAATGACACGAATAAACTACTATTTTCGGTTGACTGAGTTTATGAAAATCTAGATTCGGGACCTCTAGTCGTACCTAACTTAAGTTTCAAGTTTCACGTTCGTACGATGTTCCGTTCTTGAGATATTTTGTTCCCACACGTACAGACACACACACGCGCGCGCGCGCGCGCACACACACACACACACACACACACACACAGACCAATCGCTAGAAATATGGTTTTTGGGTTTAGGAGGTCTGAAAACGAGTAGATCCGGTGAAAAATCGACATGAAAACAATACTTTCCCTCCTTTATATTCATACAGACACACACACACAGACCAATCGCTAGAAATATGGTTTTTGGGTTTAGGAGGTCTGAAAACGAGTAGATCCGGTGAAAAATCGACATGAAAACAATACTTTCCCTCCTTTATATTCATACAGACACACATACACACACACACAGACCAATCGTTAGAAATATGGTTTTTGGGTTTAGGAGGTCTGAAAACGTGTAGATCCGGTGAAAAATCGACATGAAAACAATACTTTCCCTCCTTTATATTCATACAGGGAAGAGAGAGTAAAAAAAAACTATATAAATTGAACTAAACCATTTATTTTATATTAAATATCTTTTAGCAAATATCACTAGCAGTTATTAGCAGTCCCCCGAGAAAAACATGTAACGACAAATTGTATTAGATAATTTGATAATAGCTTTAAAGTATTTTTGTTGATGTTTATATCCACAAATTAAATAATTTAGGTTTACTTCGCTAACCCTATAACGTTAACATAGAAAGCCCCACTTATACGAATAGAGAATACTGTAGTACTACTATTTGATAGACATATTCGACAGTAAGTGTGGAAAAGAAACTCACTTTGAAAAGCGGTATTCTAACCAAAACCAACCAAAGACTTGACTGACGTCAAAAGAACAAACTCTGTAACGTTTTCTATACAATACAACAGCTTGGAAATCAATGAATCTTTCTTCCATTACAATGAAAGCAGAAAGAATTTCAATTTCTTTCAAATAAAAGCGTGTAAAAAGTCTTTTTATCGTTATTAAAAAGTAAGTATTGCTACTTCTATTGATAAGAATATCCGGTCAATCAGAGCTTATTAGTAATTATTATTGTTTTATAGTTTATAATAATAATATTAATTATATTGTAACATTTAATCCAGGTTCTTTTCAGGATCTCATAATTATTATATGTAATAAAATTTCCTTTAAAATTTATTACATATATTTATTACCAGGTTCCAATATGCCATTTATAAGTTGCACAACATTGGCGGAGAGTTTGGCATGAGAATATCGGTGCAAAAATCAAAGGTTATGGCATTCAAGGGAAGATGGCCGGTTCGCTCAAAAATTATACTTGTCAACCGAACTACGGAACAAGTTCGAGATTTTAAATATTTAGGATACAAGATTTCCTATGACAAAGATGATGACTTAATTTTCAAGTTTTAAGTTCGTACGATGTTCCGTTCATAAGATATGTCGTTCACACCACACCCACCCACACAAACACACACACACACACACACACACACACACACACACGCATGCACGCACGCACACACACAAATTGCTAAAAACATGTTTTTTGGGTTCAGGGGGGTCTGAAAACGTATACACCCTGTAAAAACTCAATTTCAAAAAATCGACATGAAAACAATACTTCCCTTCCTAAATTCATGTAGGCAAGAGAATGTAAATAAACAAGTAAAGAAAGATCAGTCAGCGTCCGGTAGGTATTAAACTACACTGTCAAAAGCGCCATTGTCAAGCCGATTTTTCCATACGTTTAGTATCTTTTTTTATTACAATGCAATAAAACGCGATGAAAACCTACCATTTCAACAAATTCAATTAAAAATTAATGAAATAAAAGGGAAAAAGTTAGACTAGTATGTACCTGCATGCAATTGCGACAGATTTATTACTACCATGAGACTTTTTATAAGTAATTTTAACTCACACCTTTCGCTCATAATATGAGACTGATTGTACATATATTTTAAATAGAAGAATATGTTAGCAACTTTAAAATATATAAACCATGTTTCTAACACTTTTCTGTTTACTTCCTTTCTGGTCTCGTCCTCATTGGCGTTCTTTTTAAATCTTGGGGGTCGATAATTCATTAAAAAATAAGTCTGTGGGTGGCAGCGGATAGAAATTAATTTCAAGAGTGCATCTGTCATTAACTACGGTGCTACGAAAGTATACTTTTCTTTTTTACCTCAACTTTGTTAATTTTCCCGTCTAGAAGTTAAAAGGAGAATTTAAATGTAATTAATCTCTTAAATGTAAGTAGAGTAAAACAACTTTTTTTTTTTGTAAAACGTTTGAAACTTTTCTATCTGGAAGGTCAACTTTTTAATTTACTCGATCAGAAATTACAGTTCAAGGTTGTTTGTATAGTCCATTGAAAGTTCTTTTAACCCATGCAGCATTAGTAATATAACTTTGATTTTAGTAGAAACGAAAAAATATACAAATTCGATTCAGACTACGACTCATAATCTATGTTATTGATTAATAAATATTTGAAATTATATTAACTAATAATTAATTATACCTAGCGTACAAAAACCACCTTGGTGATTCGATTAATGTTTTTATTACTTTCCTTTGCCTGTATGATATGAAGGAAAGGATTGTTTTAATGTAGATTTTCAAAATCGAGTTTTCACCTAATCTACACGTTTCCAGAACCACTGAACCCAAAAAAACATGATTTTAGCGATTGGAGTGTCTTTGTGTGTGTTAACAAAGTTTCTCAAGAGCGGAACATCGTACGAAGTTTAAACTTGAAACTTAAGTTAGATACCACTAGAGACCTGACAAACATTTTCATCAAAATCGGTCAACCGGAAGAAGTAGTTTATTCGTGTCATTTTTCTTTTTTGCGATTTTCTCAGAAACGGTGCCTGCGATTTTTTTTAAAAACCCCTCATGTACTACATTTTTTATGCTCTATAAGATAGGGTAGGTGCCATGTTTGCTGAAATTCTTGGTGAGGCTGTTTTCACGTAAATTCTTTTTTTAAGATTGCGGCTTTAATACGCATTTTAGCGCAAAAATTTATATCATAAAAGTTCTAGAGAATTAAAAATCCTACAACTTTTATTTCAAACATTTTTTTTGTATAACGCTTAGTTTAGCGGTAATTAGCGATTTCCTGTTTTTTTTACACGAAAATGTATTTCCGTACAAATTTTCTATAAATTTGAATTATACACTTTTATCGTAAAATGCATACTAAGGCTGAAATCTTAAAAAATGTGTTTATATAAAAGCCTAATGACGATTACCAACTGGCTAACCGATTAATCATTATATTATTACTGTATCTCAAAAATGGCATAACCTACCAAGCTGAAATTTTGCAAGTTGAGCTCTCATACTGCCTATTCTCTTTTAAAAAAGAAATAGAAACACATTTTTAAAATACAGAAGCTTTACAAATAATAAGCAGTGAAAATGTTTAGAAACAATTTCCGTTATTATGAAAAGAAAAGTAATACCTAATAAAATCCAACATAAATATTGTTGTTTAGGTCATCAACCGAAAGGATTACTTGGATTACAACCGAAAGGAACCTGTAGAGGTTTTACTAAGTAAAAACGAGAAGTGAGGTGGTTTTCCTTGCCTTCCTCACTGAGTGGAAAAATACGCTTATCAGCATGCCAGACCCTCTGAAAAGCACCCACTTTCCACCCTGCAAATGACACCTTTACTTCACTCACCACAGGGCTGTATAATGAAATTCATTACTTTCAGAGGAGATAACTCTGATTAGTATCTTTTACACCTCTACCTCTTCTTTTCTTAAATAATTCAATCATTTAATTGGCTGACAATGTGACAAGAAACATAACTATTTATTTTAGCCCTGCAACATAAATATTATACTCGTAATATTGTAAATAAATTGAAACGTTTAATGCATTTATTAAAGAAGTGTACAACGCAGTCGCAATTGGTAATTTTAAAATAAAATTTACTTATCGCCATCACATTGAGTATAAAATATTTAGAATAATACTAAAATTATTTTTTGCACTTAAATTAAATTCGCATTAAGTTGTTATTGGAACAAAGAATATTCTCTTACAATTCCACGAATGTTATAGTAAACAATTCTGAGAAAAATCTAATAGGAATTTTACGCACTACAAAAGTACTTCAGAAATTTGGCAGTATTACATAATTTATTAATAATGTGTTTTATTTTTTTCAAAAACGAGGTTCAAGAACATTATTTGATAAATAAATCGTTTAAATTTAATAGTTACACAAAAAACGAATGTAGAATTTAAAATGGGGAAAAATTAGAGGTAAAAGTTTATCTTATAAAAATACTACTTTAGTATTTTTGCTATAAATAAATTTACGTATAAATAAACCACTAAAAATATACACCTATGTGTATTAAAAATATTTATAACCTAGCAAGTAAGATATTCAAACTCGTAAAGAGATGCTGCCAAGATTTGGTTACGGTCGATGTGTGATTTTATAACGCGGATACGGAAATTATATTCCTCCGCATCATTTAGATAAATTTCGTTTTCGTAAATACTTTTACATTCCTAAATATCAAAGGAGGTATCTTGTAAGGTGTGAATCACCAACAGAATATTAGAGATACTGTATTTTATTTTGAGAAATATATTTAATGAGTTCAAAAAACAAATATTAAAATTAAATATTTTATATGTATAAAATTGTTAGGGGCCTGCTTTTTGTCTTTAATTTATATTACGGTATTGTGCAATACGCTGCATAATTTCCGTACGTGATATTTCGTTTAACCCTTTATAGGGCAGTACTACGGGGAGAAATATACATGTTGTAAAATGTAAAATTTTGTTTTATAGGGACTTGAATAATGTATTTCTAGTGCCAGAACAGTAAGATATTTATTATTTTTTATGTTAAGCTCTGGTAAGTATACTTACCAAGGAACGTTTATTGAAATGGGAATCATATAATGTTTAATGGTAAGAATGCTTATTAAAACAATTTGTAGTTCTATATAACCCAAAAATGTGTATAATAACTTATCTCAACTTTATATTAGCATGAATGGTTGCTTTCTTGTAAAAAACTAGAATTTTCTAAGCACTGTACAAAAGTAACAACAAAACAACACGGTTGCGTACGCTGGTATGAATCCTTACCACATTCGTGTAACTCATGGAGCAAATGGTCGCTGTGCGCTAATTTTAAAATTTGGATAGCTTATTTACCAGAAAACATCCCTAAAACCGTAAAATGCCAATAGGGTTCAACTTCATAGCTTATTCTTAAATAAAACCGTTCTATTGCTAGTGGTAAGTATACGTACCAATGAAGTATAAACGACGAAGTATGACACGTACGATGAAGTATGAGTATGACGTATAAAGGGTTAACGGCGGTAGATTATTTTACTGAAAGGAGAAGAGGTACACCCAGTGGTACATTCTCCGTTCAGAACTACGGGTGTTGTTCGTTATTCAGACCAAGTGGTCTCTATTACATTTTCTCTTTAGACATGGTATAGATGAAAAGTTTCTCATAGCTAAGTTACAGGCTAGCAGGTTGGGATGGTAATTTAGTCGTTCACAAAAATTACTATAGAAGGACGCAGTTAGTTCCTGTACTGTTGAAATTATGAAATCTTCGTGGAGCGTTTTACTGCTTACGTGTGTTATTAAAATCAAATTCATACATAATTTCTGGAAGAAGTTATCCAAATTAAATCAGCTACTTAGAAAATATACCAAGACAGAAAAATTTAGAAATTAAATGCGGAAATAGGTTGCTAATGTCAAAAAGGACATCTTGGAAGTGACAATAAAACACATAGTTAATTGTAGACTATAACTTAACGAACTAGAGACTGCAGATGAAGGCGGAGCATAGTGACCGAGATCACAGCACAGAGCCAATTGACTTTCGTTAATCGTATCCTGCGTGTCACGTTGTGGTCCCGCTGAGGATGACAGCCTAACAAAAAGTAGCTGGAGTTTGGTGGAACAGAGTGTGACTTAGCGAAGGGGCAACCTTACATCTGACCTTGGCTGTTATTGGCTAGATCTCATCTGCAGTCTTTAGTTCGTGGAGGTATAAGCTTTTTTACCAAATTTTTTTTAAGGTTATTACTTTACTTTTTACTTTTACTTTTACTTTACTTTTTTACTTTTTTTTACTTTTTTTACTTTTTTTACTTTTACTTTTTTTTACTTTTTTTTACTTTTTACGTTTTACTTTTTTTTTAAGATTATTACTTTGAAGTTCAATGAAATAGATTTTTTCCGTATGACTTTTAACAAAATTAAGTTAATTTCTACCCCCTTTGTTATTGGGATGAATGTAGTAATAAAGATGAATATGTGTATAAAATAAATTACATAAAATGTAAGTTACGAATTGTATTTTTTGGAAGTTATGAAGTATTATTATTATTTCTACGCTTATTTGTCCAAGGAATGGTCTTCTAGTCTATAATTTGGCTATTTTTCCATGAGTAGTTTTATGATTTAAAAAAATAAAGGTAAATAAATAGCCAAGTTACAAACTATAAAACTCTTGCTAGGATAGAAATTCAAAGAAATAATGTAAATATTTTAATTAAATAATAAATAAGCAGGGGCCGATACACAAGAAACGAAAAGCAGGGTTAAGTTTACAAGTAAAATTCCTTCTGGCGTTCAGTTGGATTGTGAATTTGTCCTTATGAATAAAATATCTAGGATTTAATCGGATTTCACAAATTTTTTAGGGTTGGATATCTTTGGGTACGAACTTATTGCCTTAAACTATGTTTTACGTTTGACTGTTGGGTACGACAATGAAGGGTAGTATATGAAAATTTACCCATAACAAGCAGGTGGAGTTTCAGATTATTTGCACTCGTTCTGGTAGTTCCAGGGCTATAAAAAAATAGTTCTATTTCTTATCCCATAGTCAGCCAATTATATTACTGAAGCTTTTAAGAACAAAAGCGGTAGAGGTGTAAAATACACAAGTCAAAGGCATCTCCTCTCAGAGTAATGAATTTCATTATAAAGGCACACCCTGTGGGGAATAATGTGAAGATGTTATTTGCAGGGTGGACAGTAGAAGTTTTTCAGAGGGTCTGACATGCTGATAAGCAAAACTTACTTTTCAACTCTGTGAGGAAGGAATAGGTAAACCACTTCACTCCTTATTTTACTTAGTAAAGCTTTTAGAGGTTCGAAGTAGCCTTTCGGCTGATGATCTGAACAACGATACGAAAGTGAGTGACGAAAGGATACCAGACCATACTGGGAATCGAACCCGGAATCGATGTTGTGAAATCCAGTTGCTTTGATCACTGAACCGCTTACAGCCACCAATTCTGTACCCAACATAAACTTAAAATAGTAACTGTTATTGCAGACTACTTTAAATAAAGTATTTTGTTTGAAATTAAATTTGCAGCAAGTTATATTTCAATTTAGATAGAACAAGCGCGTAGGAATATTAAATAGTTTTACATAAAAAGTATTGGAAGAGTTATTGTGGTTTGTTGTGATTTAGAGAACTTTGAACAATATCAGAGAAAAAATTGCTGTTTCTTAACGTAACATTTTTTACTAGAGTTTGTAAAAATTAATCCATCACACGCCGCTATTATTATTACAGTTATCTTTGAAAGCAAGATAATTTGTTGTCTAGTAAGTTCCATTGTAGTTTTTGTAGAACTTTATATCATTTTCTACATACAAAAGAGAGTGTAAAATAATGACTACATGTTGCATCTACGCTCTTAAATTCCAAAGAAAGAAGATGTATGTACACCATAAAAAATAAGCTTTGTAAGAACTAGGCAGACCTCAATAAATTGTTTCAGAAAGAAAGAATGAAAAAGCGGAACGAAAGAAAAGAAATGAGTAGACAAATGCATCACTATCTAAATCTGTCTTGAACAGAGAAAAAGCTGACTGTTCCCATTTTCAGTAGCTAAGAATTTCTGGGTGGCAATGTTGCGAGAGAAAACCCAGTATCCCGAGGGTAATGAGGGCTTTGGGATCAGGACGTGGCCTGAAGTCATTACTAGCAAAGGGTGGATAGCAACTTTGCACGCACCACAAGCATTCTAACATTTTCTTTTATTTCCATTAGGTACTTTATTCTTTATTTTTTTATTTACTTATTCTTTTTCTTATACGTGATGCAACTGGTATTGGTTTTATTCTTAAATAACTTGAAAAATTATTTTGTTAAAGAAAAACTTAAGGAAACTAAAATACATACAAAATACTTTCTCGAGTTTTGTCAAAGTACTTAAAAGAAATTAATTATGAGCGTAAAGTGAGTAAGTATTGCGACATTGAGCAAAATTCCTGATATTTCAACTGAACTTCAAACCCCTTGAAGCCAAGAATTTGTTTTCAGAAGGATGTTCGTGTTCTATATGTTTGTGAACGAATACTGCAGAGTCAAATGTGTTAAATTTAAATACAAGAATCCCTCAACCAAGACCCAAAGTTTTTTTGGAATTAGCTACACAGCCCAAACATTTTGGGTATTTTGGCTCACTTTACTCCGTTACAAAAGAATTAAAAAATTTATCCGCTTATATTTTCTTATAAATGTTACCTTATATAAAGTTTTACTGTAAAACAACACGCAAATGTTGAAGTTTATTAAAATTGATATCGATGTCGTATTTGGGAATTTTTCGTTAGATTTTTCAAATTTTTTTTTATAAGTTACAGCTGTAAGATGTATTTTATCGAATAATTCACAGAACAACAGTTAAAGAAAATTTTTAATTTTACCGCTGCATTCGTGGCTCAGTGGTTAGAGCACTTGACTGATGTAGCCGACGCGCGCACACGCGCCGGATGGGATGAGGACAATCGACCCAAAAAAATTATAACTTTAGTTAAATTTCAAAGAAAAATTGTTCTTACATTAATATTTAACAAAAAATCATCCTAATGTTAACAAACCTAAACGCTTTAGGGAATCCCCAACCAAGCCTTTTGCTAGGTATTCCGGTCACCGGAGTAACTCCAATCCCTCCCTTCGGCCCCAAAGCCGATAAAAACCAAAAAATTGCATTCTGTCCTAGCAGATGATCAATCAGCATTTTGAAACATTACCAGAATCCGACGAGAGGCCTGGTCAACAACCCTTCAGTTAATTCCTAACAAAACATATTGAAACATCACGAGACTCATACTATTCAACGAAATGAATATTCAACACTTTATACTTATATTTTACCCCACACAAGAAAAAAACACTTTACAACTCCAATCGGCCGAAAATTCACTTTTAAATAATAAATTTCATTCATAGAAAAATGTATCTACTATATTTATTAATAATTATCACTAATAACATCTACTTAGCAAGACCAGGAGACTAGGTGCACACAACATAAACGACAAATCTTAAACCCGGAGTTAAACGACTTGAATCATATGTAACCAGAAAACCCTAAACACTCCTTAATTGTATGACCCTGACTGAACCGCAAAACTATTTTCTTAAACCTATCTCAAAATTGCTTCTACCTTCGCATTCATAAGTAAAACCCACGCCTCCTGTAGGCATAACACACAACCTGGACCTCCATAGGTCACACCCAGGTACCAGTTCACCCAACTCGGCACAACGTCACCCAGCTCCAACACAGACAGCGACGCCCCACAGCAAGCAGCAAGAGCCTCCAATCTATCCCTGTTTCTGCTCCGGTCAACTTAGTGTCTCTACCAAAAAAGCTTCCCTCGGAAATCAGTCCCGCCGAAACACCGACCTTGACTGTCGTCAATGGAAAATCAGTGGCTAGCCAAAAACGCTACATTCCTAAAGTTCTCCTAAATAACCAATACCTTGGGTCAGTAAAAACATAACAAAGAATTTCACAAGAAAAATAGCACATAAATTTAGTCTCATCCTCTCCAAAGATTGGCAGACTCAAGCAGTCATGAACCAGTCACAAAACTTAGCCGAAACGTTCTAAAGGCAACGGAGGAAAAAATATTGAGTTCTATCACACGGCTATCCTACAGTCTTCCGCTGAATTGATCAACAATAATAAACTAACAATATTTCTTTATTTCAAAAAAGCAGAACATATTATAAAAATGTACAACATAGAAAGTTATAAATCAAACACACGCTAATCATGCGAATAAACTCAAGTATCAATAAAATAAACAATGATATTAAAATTCCCAAAAACAACAACATAAATCATAATTATATTCTCGTACAGTAGAGCCGCGGTTATCCGAGCCCCGACAACTTAGTTCCGGGTTAACCGAGGTAGTCCCAAAAAGTACCGCGCAAAGCAAAATCCACGTAAATTGGAAAATCGATCATAAATTGTACGTCTTTTTTCAGTTTGTATTTTTATTTTATTTTTATTTGTACGCTATTTTTTCATTTGATAAATACAGTAGATGCTTTATTTCACACCTTTGACCACGTTTTCATTCATTTCACCAGTTTACCGTACGTTTCCCTCACAATTTTTGATACAGTCCGTAATATCCGAATTTTCGATTATCCAAGGTACTATCAGTTTACATTACCTCGGATAATCGAAGCTATACTGTAATTTAACAGCAAATACTACTTTAGAAACAGAACTCAGCCTACTGAACACCAAAATATTACATAGTGTAAATAAACCTTAACCTGACGGCTATTGTAAAAGCATAAATAAAAATTTTCAAAAATTTTACCAATCCGACCAAATTTCTAAACTTTAGTTAAGTCTCCAGTATACTGAATTAACTGTCTAAAATTGAAAATATTTTTGTTGGTAGTTTTTTTTAATAAATTTATAAAAATCGGTTTTCTGCATATTGTTTTCATATAAGATATAAACCTAGTAACGTGGAATTTCATATAAGATACCCCTATTAAAACGCGAACTGTAACTTCACAAGTTTTTGAAAGCTAGAGAAAGTTTATTAAATATACGTCATAATGTTGTGAAGTACAATTAATCCTATTTAATTCTATAATTCAAGAACGGAATAATAAACTGAATTTTAAAGCCCAGTTAATTAAATTTAATAAAGTAAGCAACTTTATAATTAAAATAAATTTAATAAAAAGGAATTTGTTTTATAAATTAATTATAAAGAAAGTAGGCAATGTATTAAACCGGTAATTGACCACTGTCGTCTGGGCGACATGGACAAGCAACCCTAATTAAATTTTTAATTAATTCAAAGTTGTAGTAAATAGAAAATTACCCAAAATTAAGTGGAATATACTTACATACGTTAGCATTTTTAAGAAACCGACTTTATGAAGTATAAACAATGTACTTGGTTTTCATAAAATTTTATTTTAATTTCTCTGCCCCACAGGACTGGCAGACTTGAAAATGAGGGCAGAAACGTGAATATATGATTCCAAAAATGCAGAATGGATTAATAATAAAACAATACAAAACGATTTTTTACAAAAAGTTGTACTATAGATTCAAAGTACTGTACTTAAAATAACATTGTCAACATACAGGGTTTTTATTTTAATACCACCATATTTCTTTCACATATCAGACGATAAGAATTGTACGTATTATTAATAGTACAAGACGTTTCATAATGTACTTCGTGATTCAGTAAAAATTCAGTAAAAAAATAAAGTATTTCACTTATAAGAATGAAACAAGTTCTGTACGAAAGAGCATTTCAAATAGTTTTTCCACGTATTCTGGGTAGTTAGTTAACCGTTTGCCCGCTAGGCGTAGACAGTAGAGAAAATGGCTGCCACGGGAAGTGAGAAGTCGTTTTGTGTGTTAGAATTTCTCGTGTCAAAGTCAGTAACTACTGTGCAACGTGCGTTTCGGTTGAAATTTAATAAGGATCCACCAAGTGACAATCCAATTCGTGCATGGTATAAACAATTCAGTGAAACCGGTTGCTTGTGCAAGCGGAAATCAACTGGTCGTCCATCAACCTCAGATGCCAATGTCGAACGTGTGTGTGCAAGTTTTATTTGCAGTCCGTCAAAATCGACTGCGTCTGCAGACAGAGAGTTAGGAATCCCGAAAACAACGGTGTGGAGACTTCTCCGTAAACGTTTATTATTCAAAATGTAACATCTTCAATAATGCAGCATCCATTTGGTGGAGATAAAACACGTCGGCGCTGGATAGTACACGCGTCTGAAGAAGACCAACACATTATGCTATAGCCACCAAGATCATCAGACCTCACGCCATGTGACTTATTTCTCTAGAGTTATGTGAAAGACAAGGTGTTTATCCCCACAATGCCGAACGATATCGCTGAGTTGAAGCATCCCAAAATCAATGCAATAAACTCTATCGAAAAGGACATATTAAAACGTTTTGGGCAAGAGCTAGACTTTCGTGTTGATGTGTGCCGTGTCACCAAATGGGCCACATTGAAAACTTATAGATAAACTTTCATTTAGTTAAGTGAAATTTTTTTTTGTACTACTGAATTTTCGGAACCCCAAAAAACATTATGAAACACCCTGTTCAAATACTTTAATTTTTTAATTTAATAAAATATCAAATTTATACACCTTTTTTAAATATAATACTTTTGTAATATTTAGATTGAACTGAGGAAATTGACCGACCCAAATAATTGCTAAATTTTATGTATTAGGGTAAGTGCAAATTTCTGTATATAATATTACATTGCAATTGAGATTTCAATACAAGAGCTGTCAATCACTGATGATTTAAAATCACGTAAAATTTTAAAAGTAAAAAAGAAATGAAATGAAATACATTCTAAGCGTTTGCTAAATTGTATTACCTAGACAATGTAATTAAGCTATATTTACGACGTTACCATCATTTCATGTAAATATGAAACGACTTACGCATGATAGAACAGCTTGGAGAACTCCATCAAACCAGTTGAGAGACTGATGACAAAAAGAAACATAATTTCTATATTTCCTCCTCCAACATTTGTTATTCATTCCTGGACACTATCATTTAAGTTATTTCCTTGTAACATAGTTATCACTTGCTAAAAAGGGTTAGAATCATGTTAACTATCTTAAGTCAATAAATATTATTTTTGTATTTTTCCACAGAGCGGTACTTTTGAAAATCGCCAATAGTTTTCTAAAGTGATACATAGAAAAATGTGAAGAGTGTAGTAAAACCAGGTAAATCAAATAAGACAATAAAAAAACATATGAAATACACTCTCATTAAAGCATTCTTAAATAAGTCATAGCAACACAATTACAGAATTTGTATTAGGTACACTGTTGACGTTTTTATGTTTAGCTAAATAAATTTTTCTTGACTTTGTTCCTTTGAACTCCAAAAGAATTTTAAAAAAATCTGGTGCGTAACACTCACACAGCTATCTCTTGCCAGTGCAAATAATGAAAAATATAACCAACATTGGTAATAAAAAATTAAATATAAACAAAAAACTAACCTCAAAAAACATGACATAATTTTCATCATTCGATGCAAAATGTAAACCAACCTTAGTTTGGCTTAATAATACGGAAAATCACTTTAAATAGACGCTAAACAGCTAGGTTCTGTAGAAAAAAATGCTTAAAAATTGTTGTAGATCTTCTAATTTCCTATAAATTTGATTATAATATACACTTTTGTTGTTAAATGCATACTAAGGCCAAAATCTAAATAATTTTTTTTTCAAAAGTTCATATAAAAACAGAAAATCACTAATTACCGCTAAACTAAGCAGTCTGTTCATATAAAAAGAAATGGTTGATATAAAAGCTGTAGATTTTTTAATTCTCTACAATTTTTATTATTTTGTGCTACAATATATTCAGGCCGCAGTTTTAATAAACCTTTTTTTTCTAAGAGAGAACAGCCTCCTCAAGATTTCCATCCGTCATTGCGCCTACACTATCATGTAGAGCATAAAAAATGTAGTAAATGAGGCGATATTAAAAAAAAACATAGGAGCCGTTTTTGAGAAATTCGCAAAAAGGTGAAAAATTACACGAATAAACTACTACTTTCGATGGACCGATTTTGATGAAAATGTTCGTGTCGGGTTCTCTAGTAGTACTGTACGTAACTTAAGTTTTAAGTTTCAATTTTGTACAATGTTTCGTTCTTGAGAAATTTTGGTCACACACACAGACCAATCGCTAAGTACATGTTTTTTTCGGTTCAGGTGGTCTGAAAATGTGTATAACCGGTGAAAACTCGTTTTCGAAAAATCAACACGAAAACAATACTGTCCTTCCTATATTTATATTCATATAGGTAAGAGAAAATAAAAATAAAAATTATTTATTATTTTATTTATATAAAGATAGAATTATTTAGTTCAGGGAACCTGAAAACATGTATTTCCGATGAAATACGATTTCGAAAAATCGATATGAAAAAATACTTTCCTTCCAATATATTAATACAGGGCAAGAGAAAATAAAAAAATATTTCAATAAATGCTTTTGTTATTTGTTAAGTAATGATCTAGCCAACGTATAGTACTCAGCTACAACAGAAAAAATTTGAAAATCTAACAAATGAAAGAAAAAATGACGAATTCATGGATTTAAAAAAAATACTAAAGCTTAATAATGTATATATTATTTTGTACGGGATTGAAGAGAAATACAGGTCAAAAATAAAAATAAAACTTTTTTACCTATTATTTTGCGTGTGAGATTTTATATTGATGTTTTAATAAAAGAGAGAACAATACAGTAGGGTGAGTTGGTTCAAAAGCCGTCTACAGAATTTTTTAAAATTCAACAAAAAAGTTCGTTGAACAGAAAAGGATTTATTATCTCGTAGATTCATTAAAATAACATTTTAAAGGATATTTTATGTTTTGTTTGTTTTTTTTTATTTCCGAGAAGACTGACTTAAAATATAATTACAAAATTGAACAATATGCAATATGAGACAGTGAATTTGACTTCTTCATTGTTATGTACAAAATAATAATGTACGTGTGGAAATCTAATAATTAATTAAAGTAAGAATATTATGGGAAACTCATCAAGAATTTTCATTTTGCTTTAAGGCTTATGTATTAATTTCTTTGTCAAGAATATTGTAAGGAAAATTAGATCTAACTTTTAACGAAACATATAATTAAAAATATTTTTTTTAACTTCTATTATTAGATTGTTTTTTCGTACTTTTATTATTCAGTAATGTTTTCAAATACATATTAATTCAACCACTGGAAATGAGCTGGGAAAACACGTTTATCATTCCTTCATAATTTAAAATTAATTGTTTTTTGTTAGTTTTTATTTCCTTAAGCTGTATCCGTATTGCAATAGGAAACATTTTTGATGGCAGTACTTCAAATCTTATTTCATGAACCTTGAAGTTGAAAAAAAGGTTTTTATCAGAATATCCATATGTATTTGCCCATAACAGGCAGTTGGATTGTATTACATTACATAACATTACTGAAGCATTTAAGAACAGAAGAGGTAGAGGTGTAAAAGACACAAGTCAGAGTATCTCCTCTGAAAGTAATGAGTTTCATTATACAACCAGACCCTGTGGTGAATGAAGTGAAGGTGTCTTTTGGAGGGTGGAGAGTAGATACTTTTCAGAGGGTCTGGCATGCTGATAAGCAAACTTTTCCACTCAGTGATGAAAGCAATGGTAAACCACTTCACTCGTCGTTTTACTTTGTAAAGCCTATAGGGGTTAAAAGTAGCCTTTCGGCTGATGACCTAAACAACATTCATCTGTATGTGTATGTGTGCATCTGTGAATGTATGTGTTTTATTCGTGTTGAAGCAAAGATTTTTTGACCGCATAGATTAAAATTTAAAAACAGGTTTAATTGTTCAACTTTAGAAAGTCTTAAGTTGTCACATCTTGTACTTCCGTGGGTGGTGCAGCATGACGGCAAGCCAAATAAGTGTCAGACCTGCCCCTTTTTCTTTTGCTTGCCGCTATGATGCGCCACCAGTAGTTGAATCTAACGAAACATTCTTGCTTAAACTTTGGTTTTAACAAACAGCGCTTTTTTTAATGATTAAGGCTGGTGATACATAAAACTAACTCTAAGACTAAATTAAAATATTGAACAATATGGCTTTATTGTGACTTCTTAACAAACTTGATAGCAAAAATTTTAATTAGGGGGCCTTACACATAATTTTTTTATTTAATTCTTTGTAAATAAAATTACCACCAGAATGGTCATGGACCATTCGATCATACACATTTGATGTTTTTGCCCAATTCTAAATTCGAGGTAATCTACAAAATTACTGTATTAGAATTTTTGCGCGTTCCATGGAAATTTTTCAACATATTGACCAAACAGAATTATACGTTTGGTGAATAAAAATTAAGTTATCAAATAAGTAAAATATAATACTTCTTGAAGATTACCACAAATTTATTTCCGGTTTACTCCCCATTTTTTATCTTGAGATTAAATTGTACTATAAAAACACTTTATTCTTTTAGAATGACCAGATAGTGTTGTTGAATAACCAAAAATAAAATAATATTAGTAATGAGTATTCTGTTTACTTAATTGGTTACTAAAAAAATAAGAAAATGATTAGTCTTACCTTACCGGTACTCGACATATATAAGCTATGAGCTAGATCTACTAATGTTGAACATAAAACGGTTAATATCCAAGGAATGAGTAAGAATTTCTTATCCTGAAAAACAAAAAAAAAACACTTTATAAATTAACATAATACAAATTCTTTATATCATATTAGTAATGAATTAACTGTTTTTTCGCTAAAACCTGTTAAGTGAAAAATCATTTTTTTAAATCCTATTGTATAGAAATTTCAGTCTAGCTGGCATCGCTTGCCTACCCTGAAACTTTAGCCATTTTGCGGCTGAAATTCGTTTGAAATCCTGTCTGCCGTGCCAAAATTATATAATGTCAATAATTAAAGTAGTTTCAATATTATTAATTCTATTACGTATCGAATATTCATCGTCATTTAATTTTTAATTAATGTATATTTCGATCAAATTTTGCGTGAAATCAGGTCTAGAGAAGGTTTTTAGAGAGTTAAAATCTTCAACTTCATAAATATTAATTGTTGAAGAAATTTATGTTTGTATGATAATAATAATTATAGATATCGTCAGACAAACAAGTATTTCAGGTGCACCGGAGTCCATGAGTTACATAGACTGACGCAAGTTTTCAGATGCGCTGGCGTGACACAACGATTCCGATTTTAATATAAAATGTCGCTTTTTACCAAATGTTTCATTTTTTGTCATCAGTCTTTCGACTGGTTTGATGCAGTTCTCCAAGCAGTTCTATCTTGCGCAAGTCGTTTCATATCTACATACCTGTAATACCCTACATCTTTTGTAATTTTCAAAAATACCAGCGTTAGTCAACCACGTGACTTTTTCTCCCCTACTAGCGCTAGTAAAATAAAACATGTTCAAAGTCACTAGTTCTTTAACTAAACTAGTTGCTAGTTGTTCGTTCCCACGATGATGCTCTTTTACTAGCAGCTAGTAAACTAGCGTCATGAGAATAGACATTTAGATTTTGAACTCGTAATTTATGTGTTATGGTTGTAATTCCAAAATAGAATATAAAGTGAAGAAAATTCAGTAGGCTACTGTTTGTGAATAAACAAGTAAGGTAGTATGGTGAGGCGATATTTCATGTAATTAGCAATGTAGGTAACCTCAATGATATCTGTTACTCGAATTAATATAACTCCTCTGAGACTAGCAAAGATCTCTGGAGCAGCGCGGGTGTAATTGTTACTTAATGATAAATATGCTACGCTATAAATTAAAGGATTAACTTAAGGCGTAGTTTAACTACTGGGTATAATAAGACAAAAGGATATACGGATTTCAAGAAGCATTGTATCCAATACAACAAGGAACTAAGAACTCGTACTACGGAACAGGCCATGTATAGACATAGTTCATGGGTTTATACATTGCTGTACGGATAACTTTGCTTTAGAAGACAAAAGAGTTAAAGTACATAGAACTATGAGGAGTAAAACAAGGAATTAGAATACAGAGAAATGTATATGAAACGACAAGAAAATTAATTCTATTAAAGAAAGAGTTAATTACATACTTATCAGTAAGTCAAGGGATTTAAGTTGGTAAGTTTTCAACTTTTTCCTTAAAATAAAAAAATTGCCTACTCTTTTTTTTCTGAAACAGTTTTCTTCCTGCTCTTAGAAAAGCTAATATTCTACAGAAGATACGAACATAAATCGATTGTTTCGGTTGTTCAAGTGAAAATACAAAGACTAAGGTTCTATTCCGGAAATCTTTCACACTGGCATAATGTTTTAAATTAATATAGTTGCTAGGAATAACTAGGCTACTAAACAGTTTATGACCTTTTAAAAATAATTATTCTATTTCAATAACAGACAAATAGTTTTTCTTTCTTAGTTAAATCTTTAAGAAATTCATAAAACTTCCATACTTTCTCATAAAATCTAAAACAGTACTTCATTCATTGACCCATTTTCAGTAATGTAATTCACATTAAAAAATAAATAAATAAAAACTTACATGACCATTATTTTGAAATTTGTTACAAAATTTAAATCTATTAATGTGATTCCTTTATCCAATCATATGATATAGTATATGCCTATAAAAGGTAGGTATGGAGTGTTAAATTATTAGCACTCGATCTACTTGTTCCAAGGCTACAAAAGACAGTTCTGTTTCTTATAACACGGTCAGCCAATTATTTGCCTGAAGCATTTAAGAACAGAAGAGACACAGGTGTAAAAGACATTATTCAGAGTTATCTCCTCTGAAAGTAATAAATTTCAGCAAACAGCCAGACCTTCTGGTAAATGAAGTGAAGGTATCATTTACAGAGTGGAAAGTAGATGCTTTTCAGAGGACCGGTCATGCTGATAAGCATACTTTTTCCCTCAGTGAGGAAGGCAATTGTAAACCACCTCACCTAGTTTTACTTAGTAAAGCCTCCAGAGGTTCAAACCAGCCTTTAGACTGATGGCCTAAACAACAACAAGATACAGTAGCTAAATTTATACATAAAAATAGCGAAATAGCTGATAACGGGGAAACATAGGCGAAATGCAATTTTTCCATATGATATTTTTGTTTAGTTTACAAGTAGAATTCAAAAATTTGCAGCCAGTCACTATTTTTGAATCACCTTATATTACTCGGTTTAGCCGATCCTTATATTTGATAACCTTATATACAGATCGGTTTCACAGAGTAAGGGTATCTATAGTCTATATTGTGACAAAAACTAAAGGGAATGTGGGTTCGAGAAGATTCGAGGAAGACCGAGAGATTAATAATGTTAACGATAATAATATGAGTAGTAATAAGGTAATAAAGCAATAATGTTTTCTGAGAACAAGTAAAGAAATATTATGTGTAATATAAATGGTCTTTTATAGTAAAGGTAGGCTTGGCTTTTGTTGGCACTCGGTATTGTGAGAGTCGGGTGGTTACCTGTTTAGATCATTTGCCTTTTTATAACACTTTTTATTCAATTCTAATTATTGTTACAGTTGTTAAGATTTATCCAGAAGCCGTCAGAAGGATTTTGTACTTTAATATTATATAGCAAATCTCTGGCTTTTCTCGAACTCTCTATTAGCTAACCTATTTAAAAGCCGGTTTGTTTACAATCGGGGTCACTATTTGATTTATCTTCCATGAGAATACATTGTGTAGAGCTTAAGACTCCTTACACACACTCCGGCATGACGGCTGTGTAGTCGACCATTGGCATCAATGTTGCTTTACATACTCTTTTTTTTGGTTTACATACTCAACAACATACTCAGTTTGCTGCCGAGACTGTCGACTAGACTACACGGATTGTCGGCTGCCAGTTTGAATAGTATGGGCTACTACGGCCAGCAAACCTGGCCGGCATGCCGGCGTGTGTGTAAGCAGTCTACCGGTTACGTTTGGAATAGGTCAGCGTACTGTAAATTACTCTCTATTGTTTAACGTCTACTTCCGCTGTCTATTTACTCTTTATCATTTCTGTAAGTAGTATTAAGTAAATTAGTTAAGTTATTTACTGTTTTTAGTTAATTATAGCCTAATTAGTTTTTTATTTATTAAGTAATTTAATTGTAATATACTTGTAGTTACTTACTTAATTGTATTCTTAGTCGTAATAAGTACTTGAATATCAAACTTTAGTGTGTTAATTATTTAATTTTTCCACATCCGAAACGGACCTTAGAGATAAGTATCACAATATTTAAAACGCAAAATTGCTTCTAATGTAATTTAAATTGGAATTCTATTAACTCCTAAATACAGAGTTCTACTGAACGGATTTTTATAATTTTTACATGATTTTAAAGAGTATTCTTTCCTGATTTTCCCAAAAGTTTGAAACTTGAAATTCATGCTAATATGAGTTTCATTTTACGAAATGAAAAGATTAAATTTCGTTTACAATGTAATACGGTTTTTCCACATTTACCCCTTCCAAAGCCATATTCCATAAGCCTACAGGATATGTGCACCTCTCTTCTCATCGCAGAAGACACTCAGTCGGTAGAACTTGTGTTAACGTTATTTTATTGGAAGTTGTAGTTTAAAATCGTTCTTTTCAGGATGAAATTATCGTACTACTGTGCTTTAGTCGTTACTTACCATTCTTTAAGAACGGTTAAGTTTATTGTTAACTTAATTTATGAACTTAACTTAATTTATTAACTTAATTTATTTAATGATAGGGGTTTGAAACTCAAGAATACACTGTGCGAATTTATTCGCACGGGTCCACTATGCTAATGCAGATTTAATTTCCTGAATAAAGATAGACGAGAATATCAGCCGATAAGGCTGTAGAACTACACATATTTTGTTCTCTCTCTCTCTCTCTCTCTGACTGTTTTTACTTTCTCTTGCCTATATGAATATAGGAAGGAAAGTACTGTTTTCATGTCGATTTTTCAAAATCGAGTTTTCACTGGATCTGCACGTTTTCACACCCGCTGAACGCATAAAACATGTTTCTAGCGATTGGTTACACGTCGATTTTTCGAAATCGAGTTTTCACCGGATCTACACGTTTTCAGACCCCCTGAACCCCCGAAAAACATGTTTTTAGCGATTGATCTGTGTGTGTGAACAAAATATCTCAAGAAAGAAACATCATACGAACTTGAAACTTGAAACTTAAGTTAGATAACACTAAAAGACCCGAACCGAACATTTTTATCAAAATCGGTCAACCGGAAGTAGTAGCTTATTCGTGTCATATTTCACTTTTCTGCCACTTCCTCAAAAACAGCTCCTACGATTTTTTTTTTAAATCACCTCATTTACTAAATTTTTTATGCTGTGCTAGATAGGGTACGTGCCATGTCTGCTGATATTCTTACTAATATTAGGTTATATTATTCATTATTTGCATTGGCAAGAGAAAGTTGTGTGTTTCATACCAAATTTTTTGTTTCAGTGAAGTTATAAGATTGGATGTAAATCTTTTGTTAAGAGTGATTCCAAAAAAAATAAAATAAAGAGAGAAATTTAGCACGTAAATTCATTTTTATATTTCATTCAGAATGAATTTAAGATGGTATGATTTTTGAAATACCGGCAATTTCTCATTAGTAGGCTATTTCTTATTGAATTATTATTTAAGTATTTTTCGTATTTACCAGATTTTAAATTTGAATGGTTGTTATTAGAAGATTTAATGAGAATATTTATTACTAAACAAAATATACGAAAATCTAACGTTATTTACATAACAATACCTGATAAGAAAAAAATAATGTAACTTAATACACCCTGTTTTAAAACGGAAGCACTTGAATTCAATGGAGTGAAATTGAGAAGTTTCAGTCTAAAAGCCGGTGTACTACCAAATGCAGACAGATGAGCAGCACCACTTACCTTTTGCCTATTAAATGATGAGCTAAAAAGGGTTGTTCGGTGAAAAAGATGGGAGGTGGGAGTTCATGTCTACCATCAGTTTTATGAAAACCGCCTCTTCCTAACTATTCTTTCCTTGTCTGTCTATATATATTTACACGATATAACAACCAACCGTTCCAGCCCTACCATTTTGCACTCCACCTTCACATCAACTTTCAACTTCTCTAAACATACTTAGAGAAGGAATATGTTTTACTTTGCCATAATAATATCATATATATAGTTTTTATGACCACATTAAACCAACCGTTGTTACGCATGACCTCAAATTTTCATATCAGTTTAATATTCATCAGTAACGTAGCTAGAAGGAATGAACCTCATCGCAATGTTACATTTTATATGAATCTAAAATATATGTTAGATTTCATAGAATTTTCCTTATCTTATTTATTGCGGCACTGTTTTATTTGGAAAATATATAAAAAATCTGGTGTGAAATTTTCTCTTGCCAATGCAAATAATTAACAATATAACCAAACATTAGTAATAAAATATTAGAGATAAACAAAAAACTAACCTAAAAAACATAAACTTGTTTTAATCATGAGTGAAAGACGCAAAAAGAAAATCAACCTAAATTTGGCTTAAAAATACGGAAAGTCACTCTTTCACGCTAAACTAGGCTCTGTAGAGCAAAATGCTCGAAATAAAAGTTTTAGATCTTTTCATTTCCTATAAATTTAATTATATACACTTTTGTCGTACAATGAAATTTTAAGGCTAAAATTTAAAAAAAAAATCGGGGTTTTTTACGAATTTTCATGAAAAAACCAGAATATCACTTATCACTGCTAAACTAAGCGTTATAAAAAAAATGTTAGAAATAATAGTTGTAGGTTTGTAAAATCCCTACAACTTTTATTTTATACATTTTTGCGCTTAAATGCATATTAAAGCAGCAATTTAAAAAAACATAATTTTTACGAGAAAACAGCCTCCGCAAAAATTTCAGCAGACATAACACCTACCCTATCTTATAGAGCATAAAAATGTAGTAAATAAGGCGATTTTAAAAAATCGCGGGACCCGTTTTTGAGAAAATTACAAAAAAGTTTAAAATGACACGAATAAACTACTACTTCCGGTTGACCGATTTTGATGAAAATGTTGGTGTCGGCTCCGGTAGTAGTACATTACATAAATTTCAAGTTTTAAGTTTGTACGATATTTCGTTCTTGAGATATTCTGTTCAAACACACACACACACACACACACACACACACACACAGATACAGAGGCACACATACATACATACAAATTGCTAAAAATATGTTTTTGGATTCAGAGGGTCTGAAAACGTGTAGATCAGGTGAAAACTCGTTTTCGAAAAATCGACATGAAAATAATACTTTTCTTTCTGTATATTCATATAGGCAAGAGAAAGTACAAATATACAATATAGACTACCAAACATGATCATTACAAAATGCTAAATTTTTGATGGAAGTAGACTTGAGAAAAACGGACAATGCTATTTCTTCAAACATGACTGTAAATTGATGACCACACAAAGTTTTAGCAATTCAAGGGGCGTTTCTATCAGATGGCTACCTAGGCTATCTCTAATCTGAGGTTTCTCCTTCTCCTTCTTCATCACGCTATCAACATCCAATGTCGAATGTAGCCATCTTGAAACTTGAATATACAGAACTTGAATTAAAGGGTCTTGAAACTCGGATGCTATCAAAGCGAGAGGGAGAATAGATTGCAAGCATCTGAAATGAAATTTCTTCGATATACATATGGGTGTAGTAGAGAAGATCGTTACAGGAATATCGAGATAAGGAAAGTACTCAACATTTTCTCTACAAACGACAGGGTATTTTAGAACACAATGCATTGGTTGGAGTATGTGTGTAGAATGAAGGAGGAAAGGATAGCTAAACGAACAATAAGCTATAAACCGGAGAGAAACAGAGAGTGAGAACGCCCGAGAAAGAGATGGGCAGATTTGAGAGGTTCGGAAAAGACAGAGATGCCTAATCCTTGAAAGCCAAAAGAATAACTTTTCTACCGATTTATGATTTATAGAAAATAAGAAAAAATTGTAACAATTTCATTATATCTCATAATAAATCTTTTTTTTTAGAATTTCCAAGAAATAATACACCTGAAATTGTCAAAGCTCGTTTTATATTAGATTAATATTGATTTACTTTACAATTTGTTAAATAAACTGACAGATTTATAGGAAAATAATAACAGTACTTTATGGTACGGTACGTAGAAAATATATTTATGATTCGGTAGAAATTAATATTAATGGTTGCAAAAAAATACAAAGAGTTTTAAATCTGTGAAATATAAAGAATAAAAAATGAAAATCAACTCGGTTAAAGTGTATCATCAGAAACTTTGAATCATAAATAATAATGATACATATAATCCAATAAAGACATTAGTTCCTATGTTTATTTTATGGTAGGTATATTATTTTCTCTTGAAAATTGATGTCTTTAACTTTCATAACTACAACTTTTGTGTATTTGATGTTATTTATTATCTTATTTGTTTACGACGTAAGAAATCTAAATGCCTTGAATATATGCTGATGAACCAATTTTAAAGATTATGGTAGAAGTGATTTCCTTCTTTCTGTCAGAAAGTGAAACCTAAATTTGACAACAGATCACTTTGTTATTTATTATTATTGTTGAAATTGTTACTGTTACTGATGTATATATGTATAATATAACCAGACTTAAATCCCGACAAGTGTATTTACGTGGTGTGGACATACTAAAAACACAACATAAATAAAAACCTCTGTTTTTAGTATACTTAAAAATTTTCAGATAAAAGCATAAATTTAGCCCTTAAAAATAAAATTAGAATAAACCAGAAAGTAATAAGACCAAATTGGGCTTCTAAGATGTAAAGTGGGATTCTGGTAAAACAACGCATTCAGTTGACTGAAAAAATATTATGTTATCATCATTCTGTCAATGATTAATTAGCCTCTATGGCCTGTTCCGGCATCCGTCTCTCTTAGGTCTTCCCAAGCCTCGCTTCCCTTTAGGTTTTTATTTCCATGCTCGCAGAGGAAGTCTGTGAGCCAGCATGCGAAGTAAATGGTTGAACCAGTTCCTTTTATATATTCTTAACGTTTCCAATAGTGACTGAACATTTAACTCAGCACGAATATCTTCGTTACATACTCTATCTAACCGGGTGCAACCTTTGACTCCCCGCAAAAATCTCATTTCAGCAGCCTGGATACGAGATTCATTCCTTTGTAATGACATCCATGTTTTACTCCCATATGTTATGAGTGGTACAGCCATTGCTCTATACAATTTCATTTGGGTGTCATTTCTCCTTTTCTTTCCTATAATCCTGCGAATATAACCGCATACAGCGCTGAATTTTACCAGTTTTTCACTCACGTGATCATCTTTGTCATGGGAAATCTTGCATCCTAAATATTTAAAATCTCGAACTTGTTCTATAGTTCGGTTACCAAGTATAATTTTTGCCAAGTATAATCCAAACCAGCTCATTGTTGACCTAGACACACCAGATTTACCAACTGCCCTTATACAAAGACTGAAAAGACTCTGGAGTAAGGATATCATGAGACGTCAAAATTAAAGAAAACCAAAATAATAATATATACTATGAATAATAAACAAAATAATGAACTAACTTAATGTTTACAGTTGGAGTACTGTCAATATCCTAGGATACAGTGTGCAGATAGCTTACTTGACTGTCAACAATCGAGTTTACTGCATTACTGTGAGGTGATTTGTTTTGAATTTACAACTGAATACTTAAAAAAAATTCTTTTTATAGCAATGGAATTTGTAATAGATGATAATCATGATAATCATGATAAACATAGATAAACATGATAATCTTTATACTTGTGAATATTAAATAATTTTCGTAATGAACTTTTTCAAAATTTTTTCCTAACTATAGTTTAATGGTAGTTATTTAATGGGGAAAAGTTATGTTTATTTAATAACACATGAGTATTGACTAAGTAAATTTAATATACTGAAAACATTTTATTTATTTTTAAAATTATTTTCCATATTCGTTCAACTCTCCGTGGTACGAAAAACTTCACGACTTAAAAGTGTCATTTTATACGTGTACGAATAACCATGGAAAAGTTTTGTTTAAACTTTCTCTGAAAGTTAGGCAGGTATAAAAATGTTTTAGTTCGTCAAATCCATAGAGATCGAATTCCGGATAATCCTACCCGACGGTTAAAGAGAGAGTAAAACAAATACTATGTTAGCCTTTAGACCCTTCAGAGACCTAAATACATATTTTTTTAAATTAATATCACTAAACCAGATAAGCATAAAATGAAAAGAAACCTATTATTTTCCTTATTTATCGGAAGTTACACTACCTAATGGGTGATATTCTTTTAGTCATACGTCATAACATTTTGTTGTTGAACTTTATTTTACAGAAACAAGTAATTTTATTTAAAGAACATTTTTTTATCTGTATTATAGAATTTCAGTCCTCATTATAAATTTTAAATGCACTTAAGTCTCAATTTTCATTGGAAAACTTCAGTGTTTAAACAAAACCGATATATAACATTCTTGGTTTAAATTTATAATTTCTTTGCGTAGAATACTTGACATTATGTTTTTCTGAAGTACTTTTTAAACATACTAACATTTTTACCTAATATATTATACCTAATCATTTTTAAAAAAATAAATATGTAACAGAAATCTTGTAGCTGCTGGCGACTGTATACCCCAACGTTCTTTCTCCCTCTCTCACCCCTCCCCGTCATTCTCTTTACCCCTCCCCACTCTCTCTCGCACGCGCGTGCGCCACACACGCACGCACACATATACACGTATTTATGAAAATTTTCATTAGGGCCGTTAGGATTATAGTTTTTGAAAATTTAAAAATAAAATGATGCTGTGAATATAAATAGGAATATGGGGTCAAAATTTTATGAACATCCGTTAATTAGTTTTGGAAATTAGCCTGCCTAAAAAAAACACGTTTTGTCTTTATAATATTAGTATAATAATGATAGATAGATTCTTATAAGTATTTATTAATGAATACTTGTTTTAAGTAGAATATTAAAAGGAAATTTGGATCTTTTCCGTTATTTCAAATCATCAAAATATCGTGTGAATGCACCTTTACTAGAGTCCATTTGATTTCTTCGTGCGGGTGAAGGTCACGCGCTTCTTCCCCTTCCCTTCCGCAAGATTTCTCCTCATACCCCTTACACTACTTTTACATTACTGAATTGAACTACTTCTTTTCTCTTTACAGACTAAAGTTTTGTCTATTAACGACAAGAAATTTAATGGTTACTCTGATACACATAAGACATTAGGCCTACTATGATATGTGAAACCTTTTTATTCTACACAATATATTTTCCTAATTTTTGTGCTTAACTTTCTGATCGTTGGAACAGTTCTATCCTAATATTTCTTTATACAAACTGCACCTTAATAAAAACATCGCCAACCTTTTTACCTAAACGAAAAAGATGATTATTTATCTTTTATGTTTTAAAGCATGCATACAGAAACTGGATTGTTACAAATTTGTATACGACTGAGAAATAAACTGTCAATTACCTTTTATGTAATCTTGAGCGCCGTTCGCAAATAATTAATTTCACACAAGTTCTTTTAAATAATTATATACCCTATAAATTATTTGTTTGGATTGTCTGCGAAGATTAGGACTGTTTGCAGCCATCTCAACTTTCACGCTTAAACAATTGAATTAACTAAACTTACACAAGCCCGCCAAAGAAACTGCACATCTGTATGATACAAAACTTTAATCTGAACTGGTCGAAAGAGTATAAAAAATCAAATAAATAGGCCTGTGTGTGGTGACAAAGGTGCTGTAACATGTTTGTTTACTTAAAACAATACATGTAAGCTTCATAAAGTCATAAAATATCACAGAGTCATTGCTGACGCATAGTATAATGACCGTGCTTCTATTTCAGTGACTTTTCTATTATTCCATACTACGTTGTAATAGTGCGTACATATAATATCTATAATAACCATAAAACAATATTAATAACAATTTTTTTTTTTTTTTCTCTTTAATTATTTATTTGCAACTGTAAAATTTTACAATAAGCAAATGAGCTGGTTTTAACATAGGAAAATTTACAATAACAAAGATTAGACCCAGTGGCTAATCTTTGTAGGTGCCACGAGTCATTGTCTTATAAGAGCAGGTCTCTATTCCATGAACGGCGAAGTCGTCGGCGAGGATTTCCAGGAAGAGTACGAGATGATAAGTTTTTGATGTATGGATTTTGATGGTTTTGAAGTTTTCCGAAGAATCTTCTGTAGCAGTTGTATGCCATATCTTTTATGTGTGTTATTTTGAGGTCGTCATGTAGTATTCTGTTGTTAATGTAGAATGGAGCATTGGTGATGAGTCGTAATAATTTTGATTGAAATGCCTGTAGTTTTCTGATATTACTTGGCTTTGCAATAACAATTATTATAACAATAATATAATACAAATTACACCACGTATATACTATTGTTATTAAATGTAACAAAATGTTTGTCTAAATATACGTCCGGAAATGCTTCGTTGGCGAGTTATGCCTGGCGAAAGATTTTGCCTTGATTCCTGGGCAAAGAGTGAAATAAAGCAATACTGAAATTTTGAAAAGGTAAATTTAGGAAAATGTTTAGTGGTTTCTTATGGTTTTTATTTAACCTGGGAAACTTAAAAAAATGAGTCCCAGAACTGTATCGCTTTTAGTTTTTAAGAAAAATACGTAAATACATTAAAGAAAAGGCTTAGAAAATATACTTTTTAAGTTTAGCGTAAAATAACTCTGTTAAATTGCGAATAAAAACACGAAACATTTTAATGAAAATTGTAGAGAATTTTATTCTAAAAAATGATATAAATAACGTCTATGAAAATTAAACTCATTTGAGAAGTTTTTTTAATTACAAACAAAAGAAAAACTGGATTTAGATTTTTTCCATTGCAGTTTTCCTTTTGTTTGTAATTAAACTTCTCGAATGAGTTTAAGTTTAAGTTGATTTAAATAACACATTTATGTGTTGGTCTCGTCAGATGTTTTAAGCGTACGGTACTTCACGAAGTGAAATAATGTAAACCTGATGAAGGCGTAGGCACAAGTGCACACACATACTCCGCGCTGCATCATTCAGAAGACTGGTGGGGTAGGCGAGGTGAGGAAGTGGCATGACCTTCACCCGCACTTTGATTTCAAATAGATTATAGCAGTAACAGTACTAACAGTACAGCACGTGCTCTGTACTGTTCGATTAGCATTCGCCTGATTCTTTTATTTTCGGTTTTTATTTTCATTATATTTTCGGTTGTTTTTTTTTTCATTATTTCACAAGTTTCACAAATTATTTACAAGCTTTATATTCCAAATTACAAAACATTAAAATGAATACATAAAGAAAATAATACGATTTATTAGAAAGTGCAGAAAAATTACAAATATGATTAAGATCAAACGATTACAAAACATTAAAATTTAAAAATACTGAAAATAGCACAAATTAATTTTAAAAAATACAGAAAAATTAAAATTTAAAAATACAGAAAATAACACAAATTTATTTAAAAAAAAAGAAAAATTACAAAAAGAACAAAACATTTACATTTCAAAAAACACAAAACAACACAAAGTTATTAAATTACAAATAAATAATGACTATTGGGGAGGCATGAACTGAGCGACGTATATTAATAACATGTGTATTAATAAACATGCAAACAATATCTACAGTATTAATTATAGTGAGTGGGAGTCATCAGTCATAACAATAAAGATGCGTTTACACGAGGCGACTTTAAGGTTACAGATGGTGTGATGTGAAATAACGGAAAAGGTCCGGAAATTTTATTATTTGTATATGATCAGATTTTTAAAAGAACCCAAAATAAACAATACAAAATAAATAAAAAAATAAAAATATATTTTCTTATTACTACAAACTTCTGTATCTAAGCAGTTATCTCAAAGACGAACATTTATAAAACACTGCAGTTATAATTGCTAGGTGAAGAAAGAAAATCAAGCTTCATACTTACTACAAAATTTCAGAAATCGTTAAAAACATATTACCTAATTTATCCTAAATATTTTATAAAATTAATTATTCCAAAGTAATTCTTTTATTAAAAATTATTGAACAAACTTTTTTGATATAATGGTGTGGTGCAGTTGTCATTAAATACAAATTAAAGAAAAGTTTGTCTCATTATAAAATTTAATTGTTTCTATAAAGTTCATTAATTTTCTTTCTTCTAAAACTTTGTATTTTATAAAAAGTTCTACCAATAAAATGTGGTTGTCTACTGACAAGACAAATTATTTCATTATAACAAAAATAAAAAATATAATAAGAGAAAAATTGATTTTATTTGTAAAGTGTTACTAAATTAAGGATTCGTTTTTATTAATTGTTGTTTAGGTCATCAGCAAAAAGGCTGGTTTGAACCTGTAGAGGTTTTACTAAGTGAATCGAGGAGTGAGGTGGCTTACAATTGCCTTCCTCACTGAGTGGATAAGTACGCTTATCAACATGCCGGGCCCTCTGAAAAGTACATATTTCCATTCTGCAAATGACACTTTCACTTCATTCACCACAGGGTCTGGCTGTGTAATGAAATCCATTACTTTCAGAGAAGATAACTCTGATTAGTGTCTTTCACACCTCTACCTCTTCTGTTCTTAAATGATTTAGTCATTTAATTGGCTGACGATGTGATAAGAAACATAACTATTTATTTTAGCCCTGCAACGAACAGATTGAGTGTAAATAATTTGATACTCCACCTGTCTGTTATGGGCAATTTTATTAATTATAAAATGAGATTGTTTGATGTTTTCCTCTCCCCTAGTAGATATATGTACATATATGTGTATATTCTCATTAAGGGGAGATTTTTTTTAAATTTAAAAAAATTCTAAGTCATTAAGAATTCTACCAGGAAGGCATAATATTAAAAGAGGTGTTGCGAATTTAAAAAAATTGAAATCTCCCCACAAAGTGAGAAGCTGTTACTTAGCAACACTTCTTTCAACATTATGCTGTCCTGGTATAATTCTTAATGACTTAGAATTTTTTTAAATCTCACTTAGTGGGGAGATTTTTTTTTAAATTTAAACAAATTCTAAGTCATTAAGAATTCTACCAGGAAGGCATAATGTTAAAAGAGGTGTTGCGAATTTTAAAAAATTTAAATCTCCCCACAAAGTGAGAAGCTGTTACTTAGCAACACCTCTTTCAACATTATGCTGTCCTGGTATAATTCTTAATGACTTAGAATTTTTTTAAAAAATCTCACTTACTTTGTCGGGGAAATTTTTTAAATTTAAAAATTCTAAGTCATTAAGAATTTATACCAGGACAGCATAATGTTGAACGAGGTGTTGCTAACACCTCACTTTGTGGGGAGATTTAAATTTAAAAAAATTCGCAACACCTCTCTTTTAACATTATGCTTTCCTGGTAGAATTCTTAATGACTTAGAATTTTTTTAAATTTAAAAAAAATTTCCCCACAATGAGAATATATTTATATATTTATTTATTTATATATAGAAGTGTTTATAAACACAGTAAAATCTCATCAAATTCGAGTCACGTGATGAAAAGATATTTAACTCATTCATGAATCCGAGTTAGAACCTCATTTTATAAACATTTGGTTATCGCTTATTTTCCAAAATGGATAATTTCCTGTATTCATCAATCTTCGTAAACAAAATTTATGCGGCGGCGGCGGCTTTTATAATGTTGGCAATACATTTTCATTAAAACGTTTTGTAAAATACAATTTGAACCTTTCTTAATGATAGAACAGGTAACATAAACATTCTAATTAAGACTATAATCTATATCTATTAGGTAATATTATGTAACTTTAGTTTAGGCCTAATGTATTTTATTTGTTAATGCACCATGTGCAGTTTTCGGTGTTTCCCGATGCTAAGAGATACAAAAGAATCTAAAATTGCATTTAGGGACTCTTCACAGCGTTTTCACACTGATATGTAATAAAAGTTCTATTTATTCAAAGTAATTTTCTTCCTTTTGATTCAGCATAGATTTTTTTCAGCATTGTCATCGAAAGTCTGCTTTCATCCTTCGCCACTAAATTACATTTTTTTACTTTCTCTTGCCTATATGAATATATAGGAAGGAAATTATTGTTTTCATGTCGATTTTTCGAAATGAAGTTTTCACTGGATCTACACGTTGGTCTGTATGTGTGGGCCGTCTGAAAATTGGCAGAAAAAAAGGTGCACAAACCAAAAGAAAATTATAAAAATATTAAATATATCAGCAAAATTAATTTGCAAACCAAGAAAGGTATTATTTTGGGACAATATTCACGCAGAAACTTCTTCTGGATAAAAAGCAAACACTAAATGAATGAGCTAAAGAAGCAAAACATTTTAATACTTGCACCACAAGAAACGAATTCCATTGACACGAAACATGAAACAAACTTACTACACGGAACAAAAATCTGCGTAAACAAACGGCGGGCGGGTCGTCTTCGTAACAGAATTCCATTCACCTTCTGAAAGGATTTGTACTTTAATCATAAATTTTGGGTACAAAATATATAAAAAGCACAGCAATCTTTAATTAAACACAATACTGATGATATTTCTTGTATAATTTTGAAGATTTAACAATGTGGTTTTTGTACCATAAACATTATACTGCAATATGGGTTATAAATTTATGGGTTAAACTAAAATACAATTCTTAGGGTAGTAAACAAGAACATAAATTGGATAGGATTGTTTTAGTATGCCAACTAATATTGATTGCAGTGCACGTTGCAAATGTTCCATTTATTACCCGCTATAAAATATTTTAAGTTATGTTATAATTAATTATTAGTAACAGTACAATTCTATTTTAACTGTCAATTTTATATTTCTTTCATTAATTAAAAAAAAACTATTAAAGTACAAAATAAAAAACGAATGAAAAAATTATTCGCCTGTTTCCTATGCCTATTTTAGCAATATTATAATATATAGGCCTAATATATTATTGTATTTTTACTATATACTTATATTATTGTATTATTATTATATTATATATATATATATATATACATATATATATTGGAATATTATATTAAATTAAAAGCTTAAAAAGCTTATATTTTGAAAACTACCTTATAGTTGTATCTTCAAACAGATCTCCATGATATCTTTCAAAACATTTTGCAAGTTTAACGCAAGGGATCTTCTTGTTCAATTGTAGGACTGTAGTGATGACTGCAAGCTCCAGCAAGTAATTCAAGTTTTGGAACCTTAGCGTCATAATTTAGAAATTTTTATATTATCGTTACCTAATAATAGATATTAAATTTTCGATAAAAAGTGTCAAAAAATAAATAGGTAACGAATAATAGGTTAATCTGTAATTAAAAAGATGGATTTGGAAAACAAACTTCAAAATGTATGTAAATACGCGCGCGCACACGCACACAGACCAATTGCTAAAAACATGTTTTTTTGGATTCAGGGGTCTGAAAACGTGTAGGTCCGGTGAAAACTCGATTTCAAAAAATCTACATGAAAACAATACTTTTCTTCCTATATATTCATATAGCCAAGAGAAAGTAAAAATCAAATGATCATTATATTGAGGAAGGATCATTGTGAATGAACATGAAAAAGTTATCTGATGGTCTAGGAGGAAGTGCGTTTGTTATCTAAACGACCGGAATTATTATCAGTTTGTTTTTGTTTCTGGAGATAAACGAATTTTATTTTATGTTCTACTAGAAAAATGAAAATAGTATTTGATACTGTAGATAAACAAAGCTTTAATGGAAAACATTGACAAAATAACAAATTCTAAAAACTCATTTTTTTAAAAACATTATATAAATATAAATAACTGATTGAACGAAATGTGTTAAAAATTAAAACTATTTTATTTATTATAAGTAATCGAGATTATTTTGAAAAAAGTTCTATATATTTTAAAAAATATAGATTTTACACCAAAAAAATTGAATTTTAAATATTTTTGCAGCCGTTGCTCATATAAATTTAATATTCCTACCTATCAAAAAAGTTTAACACTCTTTGGAAAAGTATACAACTCATCCATTTAAATTTGTCTCTAAGTAGGATTGCCATGGCAAGAATTTTATGAGTGAATCACTTTAACTAAAATTTAACTCCTTAAACACATTCTTGTTGTGAGCAACCACCTCCTGAATTCTTACATGGTTTTTGAGACCAAATTCCTCACCCCTTCTCTTTCTCCTTTATTTTATAATGATCCATTTATTGTTTAAAGTGATTCTCTTGCTTACATCTATTGTCTGCAAATCTTTCCTTTTATCAAAATTTAAATTCTGTCTCCCTTTTACAACCCATAACGTTTCGTACGAAATACCACTCCGTAGCTTTAATATCCATTTCCATTTCCCTGTGAAAGCCCAAGTTTTATTGCTATACAAAAGAGCTGATCGCATGTCTTCCTATAATATTAAAATTGAAATCGTCTTGTCCGCGTCAGTGCGTCAGTAATCGCATCATCGTAATGAAACTGATGAACAACAGTGCACCTAAAACGTCTCGATCTTTTGTAGTCGCAGGTGCGGCAGGGAAATGCTCTTCTCGACGCTCAAATTTATATTTATTAAAATTATAATTAAACATTCAAAATTTTATTGTTAAGGGGTTTGAAGTTTCTTTCAAAGAACTTTACCATAGTTTGAAATAATAAATAATTATTTATACTTAATCTGAATTAATAATGACTAAAATGTAAGTGTGGATAAATATTCACTATGAGATTGATTACTAAAGCTGCTCTAAGTCTTTAAGCGTTATGAATTAAATAGAGGATATAACCAGAAGACAAGGTTTTGCAAGCAAAAGAAGCGGTGGGACGATGCACTCCTATTTTACATAACATACGGTAGATATTCATTTATTATTATTATTATTAATACTATTATTATTACTTTTTTTAGTTTATTCATTTAGTCACATCAACACCTTAGTCATTAGCGACTACAGTGGAACGTTGGGACGTTGGTATGGAACGTTGGGTTGTGAGTTGTTATAATTTCCAGACCCTAGCCGGGAATCGAACCTGGGACCTCCAAGTGGTAAGCCAGCGCGCTACCACTACGCTATGGAGGTGGCCATTTATTATTTTGGAACAGAAATAAAGTATCAAATAGAATAAACGTGATTTACCAAAAGAACAGAGTGGGCAGTACAAGATGTACAGTTGTAACGTTCAAATAGTCAATATAGAAATTATAGTAATTTCGAATTGAAAAATAAATCCTTATAATGCATCCTGCAGCTTAAAATCAATTCTATTTTTTTAAGCCACATAGGACTACGTAAGTTCATCAAACTAAAAAAAAACTCATTTCAATTTTTGCGGTTTTGGAGTCCTTTCCTGATGTTTCCCTCCTTGAACTTTCTCCAGTATTCCTTCAATCCATCTGATCTTCTCTGCCGTTCCTTGTCAGAATACACAACTTTCTGTCGTTTCGTCGGTTTTTGCTGTTCAAGTCTTGTGGTCTTCAGCCTGTGGTAATTTCCGGATTTTTTTTGAGGTCCTCAAGTGAGATTTGGAGTCCGTTCATGTCCTCCTTAATTTCCCTAATCCAGTGGGGCTGAGTTTTTCTGTTTAGGAAAAAGTTGATGATTTGTTTTGAGATTCTGGAAGAGTCGGTTCTCAAGAGATGTCCAAAGAAGGAAATTCTCTTTTTCCTCATCTGGTCTGCTAGAGGTTCTGTATTTCAATTCTATTTTATATATAATAAATTTTCACAATAAATTTCACTAATATTTTTAAGCTGCCTTGATCTCTATTATTCATTACTGACACGTGTTTGGATGGATTCACCATCATCAGAACACAATATCATTCGAAAGTTAAAATGTTTATTTAAAATTTATAGAAGATATTACATCTTCAATCATCTATACCGAGTGGCCCATATGTTGGTTTCCCCATGAGATGGGACATTTCATTTAGATAAGTTGGTAATAGTATAATGTTAGCAGCATCACGTACAACATTCATTAGTTGTCTGTAACAGTGGCTAGTGAGAGGTACTTCTCCGTGTAGTTACTAATTATTTTCCTTCGTATCTGTACTTTTAAAATGTTTACAGCTCAACAACGAGTTTATATGCTTCGGTTGTGGTGGAAGCATCATAAAAATACTGCAAGAATTTAGTGATAAATATCAAGGTGTGTCGTTACCGACTCGGCAACATTTACGAGAGTTAAATAAGAAATTTGAAAACACAGGAAGCGTTTTAAATGTCCCGAAGTGTGGTCAATTTGCAATGACAATAACCTACAAAAGTTTGCAAAAGCATTTGTATCCAGTCCTGGTAAATCAACTCGTAAGCCATCTTCTGAATAAAGGTATCACAATCTAGCGTGCAAAGGCTGACGAAGGAATTAAAATTGAGGCCATTTCGCCCATATTTACTCCAAGTGCTTCATGAGGACGATAGTGACAGGTGGTTGGAATTCTGTGACTATGTAAATGACGATAAAATGTTACTGTTGAAAATTTGTGAATCAGTTTTAAGTAGCTGTATAAAGTGCCTAGAGAATCATGGTGGAAATTTTGAACACCTGCAGTAACATATTCAAGGTAATATATATACAGTTCATCTAATAAATTTGTTTTTTTGTCTATAGGTTTCTTATTCCATTAACCTTTCTTCAAATTTCCGTAAATATTGGGGAAACCGACATATGGGCCACTCTGTATAGAAAAGTTTTATATAACAAATCTATATCAAGAGTTTTATATAGATGACTGAAGATATAATATCTTCTTTAGATTTGAAATAGACATTTTAAGTTTCAAATGATATTGTGCACTCTTATGATGGTGTATCCACTGAAACACGTGCAAGTAGTGTATAGAAGAGATTAAGACAGCTTAAAAAGGTGTGAAGTTTATTGTATAAATTTATCTCAAATAGAATTTTTAATTACTGTAATTTCCAGTGTCAAGAAAAATCCAACCAATGGATAAAAGGGAAAACCCCGTAATTAAAATTAGTTGCATTAGAATAGTAATTAGAATTAGACAATATGTTATATGTATATAGCAAACTGTGAATCATCTGGTACGGGTTTTTGTTCTTTTGTTGGGTGTGTTTCCCCCTTTGGTTTTCAGGTTTTGCTTTCACCTGAACCTTTCAGCCAATCGTCGGAGTGGTTCTCCTTACTTTCGGCCACCGATTAGGAACGGTCGGTGTGGCCAGAGGTTTGTCAACCAGGAGGGTTAGATCAAGTTAATTCTCTTTGAAATGCAGCTACGAAGAGGTCTCAAGAAGCATATGGTAGAAACTTTTATTTGGAGGAGAACAGGAGGGAAAGGATAAGAAGAAGACAATGGAGAAATACTTATTTAAAGGTATTTGGTAGTCAAATTGTTTCGTTAATTATAAGGGACAAGTTTTTTTTTCAAACACTGCTTAATCTACAATCTGTTCGCAAGGAACAATGAATAGATGAGTGGTAGAGTCTATTAACTGGCTTGTTGAAGAAGAACTCATTAGTTCCTCTCCATTTTACAAAATAAAAAATATAATCACTTTAAAAAAATTTTTTTGTTACAATGAACATATTTACGTTGGTTGTGTTTTAAAACAAGTCTGTCGTGTGAAGTCTTTGTAAACGTCGAATTTCTTCACTGTTGTCGAGGAGGTTCACCGCTAAATAATTTGTGTGGCTATTAAGTCTTGTATGATACCTCGAAGAAAATCTTGAGATTTCATCCGTGATGGTTGGTATGTTCAAGTCTCGTTGAATGATCCTGTTGGTGACATACCACGGAGAGTCTGTGATTGTTCGGAGAAATTTCGTTTGAAAACGTTGAATTATGGCAACGCTTGACTTTGTCGCCGTTCCCCAAAGTTGTATCCCATAAGTCCAAATTGGTTTCAGAATAGTCTTGTAAATTGTAAGTTTGTTCGTTAACGATAATTTAGAATTTTTGTGTAACATCCAATAAAGTTTATAAAATTTGTAATTTAGTTGTTTCCTCTTATTCCAGATGTGTGTTTTCCAAGTTAGTCGACGATCTAGATGCATTCCAAGGTATCTTGCTGTATCCGATTGTGGTAGTGTTTTATTGTTTAGTTTAACAGGTGGACAAGTGTCTTTTTTTAGTGTGAATGTCACTTGAACACTTTTCTCTTCGTTAGACTTTATCCGCCACTTTTTTTGTCAGCTCTCTATGTTGTGTAGATGTTCTTGCAGATATTTTGAAGTAGTATGTGGTTTGCTATGTACAGCTTGGATTGCAACATCGTCAGCAAAAGCTGCTAACGTGGTGTTTTCCGAAACAGGCATGTCAGAAGTATATATACAATACAGGGACAAGTAAGCTTGTTTTTTTTTAGTTCAAGTCGTGAGAGAAAAGGTTAGTAATATATATTGTTTTAAATATGTTAGGAAAAGTTAAATAAATTATTAATATATTAAAATGGTTTTAGTTAAATTCGAAGAAGCCTAATTTTTATTTATTTAATTAATTTTATGTTCTTTTGCTAGAGCTGGTGCTCAACATTTTTTAAGTTTTATAAGTAAAATATTTGCACAATGGAAAATTTACAGTTGTGCACAAAGCAGAGATAAAAAATTACAGAAACATTTGTGTAATAAAGAAACCACATTATTATGGTTTACACAATCTTAATAAAGAAGACAACATGAAATAAACTTTTTAGCATTCTTTTCTGCAAGAGAATTTTTATAAAACAGTAACTTTAACTTTCAGACACATTAAAAAAATATATAACGGTTATTGTCATAAAACGGTAAATGGAGACCGAATGAAAAGTACATTATTTTGATACATTTCATTTTAATACATTATTTTGAACGGTAGTAGTAACGACTATTTTGTTATACATATTTTATTACAATGAAATAGTCACATACATAAAATGAGATACTCTAATAATGTTATCCATATTTTATTTTTTTATACCTGTAGTAAAGACGGCATGTATTAATATAGGTTTCCATAAAAATAAACATAAAAATGCGCTATCATTTCCGTTGTTTTTAGTCTTAACTTTATAAAAAGAATTAAAATTGGAATAAATACAAGAAAAAGATAATGGTTACCTTAAAAATTCCATAAATCAGTAGAACGGAAGTTAAAACACCTATCGAAGAACACCCCAAAATTATTAGTTGAAACATCATAGTGGCTGAAACACAAATAAAGCACAATATCAATAAAAGTTTCATCGTTTTAAATCATTTTTAATAAAAATATTAACAAATTAATAAAGCAATTTCACTTCCAATCTAATAGAGATTTGTTAGATTTATACAAATGTATTTATCTCCTACTAGCATACCTCGTGTGGCTTCGCACGCAAAACATGGGTAATAAATTTTTTTTTTAAATAAATATGTAACAGAAATAGTGTAGCAGCTAAATCGACCGTACACTCCAACGTATAACACACATACCCACACATACAACGTTTTGATAAATTCCACCCCATACGTCTCTCGTTATTTATATTGTACTGTATTTCAACAATAGCACACACACACACACGCGCGCGCGCGCACACACACACACACATACACATACACACACACAGACACACACACACACACACACACACACATTAGCACAGTAATTGTCTGCATTAGCAGTAATTACACAAAAGTCTGACGTTAAACCGAAACACACACACACACAAATTTATGAAAATCTTTATTACGGCCCTTAGGGTTATAATTTTGAAAATTTTAAAAATAAAATGATACTGTGAAAATAAATGCGAATATCCTGTCAAAATTTCATAAAAATCCGTTTAGTATTTTTGGAAATTAGCTTGCAAAAACACGCTTTGTCATTATAATTATTAGTATTGATAATAAAATATAGGAAATCCTTCAATATCAGGATTAGTAAGAATGGTTGCATAAACTTAATGGTCAAAACCGTTACTGAAAAATACATTTTACTGTTCTTTTTTTAAATTTCATTTGTTTAATTCTTTGAAAAATGAATAAACAATCATTAAGCAAGTAAATAAACAATAAAGTTATGATTTACTAGCAAACCCCGCTCATTGCACTTCACGGCTTCTAATGAAATTTATTAAATTAAGAATTAATTTAAAACTTGTTTCTGAACGATGTAGGTTAAATTATTGTTAAAAATCTGGTGAGAAACATTCACACAACTTTCTATTGCCAATGAAAATAATGAAAAGTATAACCTAATATCAGTAATAAAACATTAAAAATGAACAAAATCTAACATCAAAAAACTTAACCTTATTTTAATCATGAGAATGATGCAAATGTAATCAATCTCAGTTTGGCTTAAAAATACAGATAATCACTCTTTTACGCTAAACATACTAGGCTATGTAAAGAAAAATGTTTTAAATAAAAGTTGTAGATCTTTTACACTTAGACCTATATACACTTTTGTCGAAAAATGCATACTAAGGCTAAAATCTTATAAAAAAGAATTTTTCATACATTTTCGTGAAAAAAAAAACAGAAAATCGCTAATTACCGCTAAACTAAGCGTTATACAAAAAATGTTTAGAATAAAGTTGTAGAATTTTAAATTCTCTACAACTTTTATTATAGCCTATAATACATTTTTGCGCTAAAATGCATAGTAAAGCCACAATCTTTAAAATACATTTTTTACGAGAAAACAGCCTTTCTAAGAATTTCAGCTGGGATGGAACCTTCTTTACCTTATTGAGCATAAAAAATTTGGTAAATAAGGCGATTTAAAAAAAACCATCGTAGGAGCCGTTTTTGAGAAAATCGCAAAAAAGTGAAAAATGACTCGAATAAACTACTACTTCCATTTGACGATTTTGTTGAAAATTTTGGTGTAGGGTCCGGTAGTAAGACCTAACTTAAGTTTCAAGTTTCAAGTTCGAAAGATGTTCCGTTCTTGAGATATTTTGCTCACACACACACAGACAGACACACACACACGCGCGCGCGCACACACACACACACACCCACGCACACATACACACACATGCGCGCACGCACGGGCACACACACACACACACACACACACACACACACACACACACATACCAATCGCTAAAATAAAGTTTTTCTTTTTGTTTTAGGAGGGTCGGAAAACGTGTAGTATATCCGGTGAAAACTCGATTTCAAAAATCGACTTGAAAACAATACTCTCCTTCCTATATATTCATATAAGAAAGAGAGAGTAAAAATTACGTACGTTAATGTATTTTTGCATCGGAATAAGTTATTCTAAATTTTGAGACATCGTAGCTAAATCTAATAACTTTTCCGGGGTTGAGTGATAAATGAATAAACTTACGGACGGGAAGGTCAGTTACAATTCGTTTGTAGAATAAGTTATGTTTTTTTTTCAAATCCTTTGTCGCTCTGTACTGCTAAAAATTAATCAGAGAATTTATCAAAATAAGTTATTAAAAAACTAATAAAATTACGACTTACAAAATTATTGTTATATTCTCTAATTGTATTAATGAACACAATATAAATTTTGTAACGTTGCTTACATAAATTATGCAACATTTTAATGAACTGTTAAAACCCATTCTACACCTGTGAACATTTACATAACGCCATTTAAATGCAAAAGAGGTAATTAGATTCAAGATTACGCAGTACTTAAAACAGTAATAAAATAAACACATATGCTTTAATTCATAATTTACGAATTATTTTAACTGCAACTAGTGCGTTTCTGGGTTATAATAATACGAGAAATTTTCAATAGAGTCTAAGTAGAGTTAAATGAATACCAATTTTAAATACAGTATTAAAAAACGGAGTTTCAGAAAACGAAAATCTTTACTTATCTTCAAGTTTTAAATAGCATTCGATCTGGTTAAAATTTAATTATTTCAATAGTCAAAATAAGAAAAAGTTTATAATTAAATTAATTAAACAATTTAAAAAGTTCCATCTGTAAATAGATTAAAGGAAATTCATTAAAATTATCTGCGATGAAGATTAAAACTACTGAGATGGAAATATGAGAGCAGTGTGAATTTCACACTTATACGAGTAGCTACACACTACTACATTCAGCTTCCGAAGAACGGTGTGACATGCAATAAAAAAATATTTTGCATTTTTTTTGTTAATCTTCATTTTTTAACTGCAGTTCTTTAATCAGAACTATATATACTGTTGAAAAGGAAAGCGTATTCGAGAGTTTTCTAGGAGGACCAAAATTTTATAAATGTAACATAAATAAAAGTGTAATATGGTAACAGAGGAGTAGTAATAGGGTAATAAAGCAATAGTATTTTCTGAGAACAAATGAAGAAATATTATGTGTAATATAAATGGTATAAATGGTATGGTTAACGGTATAAATCAGTCATGTCAAAGATACGGCCCGCGGGCCGCAACTGGCCCTCGGGCTGTATCAATACGGCCCGCGATCGCAATGTGTCACAGAAAGAAGAATCATGTTTTTTTGGAGCTTTAAGACTTCACTCGATTCCTCTACGGAAGTTTTAAAATGCGCACACTACATTTATAAGTAATTTTAAGAGCAGCGCGTGCCCAGACAAGCGAGAGAGATAGACAGTAACGCCATCTCTACCTGACATCAATGAGCTTGTCAAAAACAAGAGAAGTCAGGTATCTGGATCCTCGAGCTCAAAATAATTACCATCTTTTATAACTGTAGCCTACAATTAAATAAATAAAATGTTATAATAATTCAGTACATTTTTTGTTATTTGAATCTGGCCCGCCTACACATTCTAAATTTAATATATGGCCCTCTTCAAAATTGAGTTTGACACCACTGGTATAAATGGTCTTTTCTCGAACTATCCAATAGCCCAACTATTTAAGCGCCGGTTTGTTTACGATCGGAAGTCAGTATTTGATTTATCTTCCACGAGTGCACATTGCGTAGTGCTTAATGATTACGTTCGGAATAGACCAGCGTACTGTGATTTAATCTCTATTTTTTAAGGTCTATTTACTCTGTATCATTTCTGTAAGTAGTATTAACTTAAATTAGTTAAGTTATTTACTGTATTACTTAATTATAGCCTGATTATTAGTTTGTTATTTATTAAGTAATTTCATTGTAATATACTTGTAGATTGTAGTCACTTATTTAATTATAATTCTTAGTCGTAATAAATACTTGTAAAATTAAACTGTAGTGTGTTAATTATTTAATTTACCCAGATCCCGAAACGGAACTTAGAGATAAGTATCACAGTACGATACAACCACCGAGGGTTAAAAGCTTAAGAAACAAAGTGACATAAATATTATGAAAATATACAAAAATAAATGTTCAACATGTCTTAAAATAGTAAATTAAACAGTGAACTAAAGGTTTTCTCACTAGAAATCTGACCTAATCTCTATGAAAATCGAGTGTATGAGCTTCATTGAAAAAATGAAATAATTATTTGTAACTTACAAAAGTTAATAACATTATAATTATTTTTTTAACAAAGTGTAATAATTTTGCAATCAGTTTAACTTTAAACTTAAAGCAAAGACCATAAATCCTGAATAATAACGTTATTTGAATAAAACTATAAAAAACACTACGTAGTGAGTTTCAAAAATAAGACTAAACTCCAAACAAAAAACAAACGTAAACACCACTGAAGTTTGTCATTATTCAACTAATTTAATTTGTTTCTCTTTCAACCACTAATCATCGTCATCTCATAATCTGCATCATTATCATCTCAATCATCGTCATCTTCAGCTTCAACTACTCCATATTTCAAAATACGTAATAAATACTCCTCCATATTTTAAAATATGGAGTAGTTGAAGCTGAAGATGACGATGATGGAGTCATCTCCATATTATCATTAATGATGCAGATTATGAGATGACGATGATTATTAACTGAAACAGAAACAAATTAAATAAGTTAAATAATTAACAAAAAGGTAAAATGTCAATGAGGTTGGTTGTGAAAAGATTTTGATGATTTTTAAAATAAATGACAAAGGTAACATAAAATTAATATTAATAAACGAACAAGTTTAAAGCAACTGAGTTCAATTTCAATGTTTCAATTTTTTTTTGAATTCCCTCTAATATTTATACAGGATTGGAAATTTGGAGTGAAGTTGTTATTTCGCCGGTTTAGTCTAGTAGATCTTTAATCCTTCGTCTTCGAAGTCATCGTACTCTTTTAGGGGATGTGCAGAACGAGCGGGTGGGGATGTAGTTGTAGTATTTTATGGAAGTTTTTACTGTGTAAAAATAGGATTTATTTAAAAATTTCTAGCCACGATTTAATTTGATACGTACTGTGGTACACCTTGTGTGTTGACAATTTGTTTTGCTCACAATCTGTTATGCGTTATTATTTTGATTGAAAAGTCTGAAATCTGAGAGATCCCCTGGGAGGCCACGCAAAAGATGGAAATAATTTAATAGTTTGTAGCTGCTGTGATTCGGAACAGGTGGAAACCTAATCCTTGATTGTGAAAGAAGAAGAAATGTGCAAAATACATAAAATATCTTCTGTGGAATATTCACACGACTTCCTCTTCTCAATGTAAACAATGAAAGATATTACTTATATTTAATAAAACAATGTAAATATAAAATTAAAAACATATCCTATTTTAATCATGAATGAATGACGCTAAATGAAAATAAACTTCTAACGTTAAACTAAGTAGTAGGACCTACTATAGAAAAAACTTTTGAAATAAAAGTTATAGGGTTTCTTAAATTTTCTATAACTTTAATTATAGGCACTTTTGCCCTAAAATTCATATTAAAAATACCACGAGACCACAGCCCCACGAATTTCAGCAGAGATACCACTTACCACTCACATTTTTTGAGTAAAAAAGTGTAGAAAATGAAACAATTTTAAACAAAATCGTAGGAGCCATTGTTAATAAAATGCAAAAGTGAGAAAAATTGCACAAATAAACTACTCGACCAATTGTACAGCCAAGTTAAATTAAAGTCTGTAAATGTTACTTCTTTTTAGCGTTTTCAAATATTTTCAATTCGTATGTTCAAATTGGTATAATTAAACATTTTGATTTGTATAATTTTTAATTAAGTGCAACCAGTGATTTTTTTATAAAGAAATCTATATAAAATTTTTAGTGCAGTTCTTTTTTGCTAAAAAGTGGACCCTATGATAGGAGTTGTAAATCTAGTCTGTTTTTTTTTCAATTTCTTCTAACTTTTCCAAAGTGTATTCGCACTAATACGTCAACTACTTTGAAACCGCGCAAATGTACCTGACCTGTGTGTATATAAAGTACCTGCTAACTGTATGCAGCTGTCGTAATATCATTGCACCATGATATAAATTGTACAGACAGTTTGTTCCAAATTCTCTTGATTTAATGCAAGCAGTGTTGTAAATTTAGCATTAGCCCAAAGCATTTTGGTTAGAATTCTGGATTATGAAAGCGGTCCGTTGGTTATCAAGGTCAAACATAGATTAAAAGACAAAAAAGGAACTTTGTAAAAATTAATCATTCCAAAACAACTGAAATGTAGCAGCTTATTATTTTTTTCCGAGTAGACAACAAAAAATTATCACGCAGAGGATTAAACTTCTTAGAAATTTCTTCCGCTTTTCTCTACGCCCAATATTCATTCATTTGAGATCTTTTTGTTCTTTCTTCATCTTAGAATTTTCTTTTGTTTCTTCTTTATCCGCTGTAGGATCTACTCTCAAACTGTAAACTTCCTCTCAAAATGGTTATCTATCCCAGGAATCAGGTTCAGAAATATTATATTTCTCATTCAATTTCTGTTTTTGGAAACCAAGATGATTAATTTTCTACAATTGCAAATACTATTAAAATTTTGGTTGTTTTTTCTCTGCAGGCTCATTTTTACCATTAGACCATAATATATAATTCTTCCTTTAATTATTAATTCTTCTATTGGTTCTGAGTATTTGTACAAATTTGTGTTTAATTCTTTCTTTAGATTGGTTACTCCGTTAAATTTAGACCATGAATTTTCATGAGAATGCTCATTTCCATAATTTTTAATATTTTAATTTATCCCTTGCCGTAATAAAGTGTTTCAACGATGTATTAAACTACCAGTTTCAAAATTGGTTGCTAGAGGCCGAATTTACATTTAAGGGAAAGGTTGGATTCAAAATAAATAATATTTTTAGTGTAGTTCAATCATTTCTGGAGTTTTACACAGCGCGATTTAATCACAGATTTGAGGAGATAAACATTCTGTATAATTTCTCAAAGATATTTAAATTTATCGGCAGTTTGAATTTTTCATAATTGGTTTTAACGAACTTCTTCCGAAAAGTTTTTCTGTTGACTTAGATTTGTTTTCTCGAGGGTAACCTGGGGTCAAATTTTCTCAGAAATATCTTTCAGGCGATTTTATTACACATGTTACAAAAACTCAAAAATATAAGATAGTCACAAACCCATCCGTCAAAGTACACCGGTAACTATTGTTGAATATTCAAATCCGTCTAAAAGTAACAATAATTTCTAGAATTTTAACCACGGAACCTTCAATATTTATAATAATATTTAATACTTGTTTTCAACGTACTGTTTTTCACTCCTGTATTCTACGGATTTTTTTATTTATTTTCCCTTATTACTTTTCTTGTTTTTAGCGATTGATCTGTGTTTAGGTGCGTGCGTACGTGCGTGCGTGCGCGCGTGTGTGTGAGTGTGTGTGTGTGAACAGAATATTTCAAGACCAAAACATCGTACGAACTTTAAACTTGTAACTTAAGTTTTGTTTAACTAGAGGACCTGACACCAAAATTTTCATCAAAATTGGTCAGCCGGAAGTAGTAGTTTATTCGTGTCATTTTTCACTTTTTTGCGATTTTCTCAAAAAAGGCTCTTACGGTTTTTTTAAAAATCGCCTTATTTACTAAATTTTTATGCTCTGCCAGAGTGGGTGGGCGCCATGTCTGCTGTTCTTGGAGAGGTTTTTTCGTAAAAAAAAGGTTTTTTTAAGATTGCGACTTTAATATGCATTTTAGCGTAAATATAATTATATATATTTAATAAAAGTTGTAGGGAATTTAAAATCCTACAACTTTTAATTAGTATTTTTTTGTATAACGCTTAGTTTAACGGTAATATTAGCATTTTCTGTTATTTTCTCAATAAAACGTGTGAAAAATTGATTTTTTTAAGATAGACCTATAAGCCTTAGTATGCATTTATACGACAAAAAAGTATATAATCAAATTTATAGGAAATTAAACGATCTACAACGTTTATTTAGAGAATTTTTATCTAGAGAGCCTAGTTTAACGTAAAGAGTGATATTTCGTATTCTTAAGCCAAACTGAGGTTGATTTTTATTTTGCGTCTTTCACTCATCATTAACATAAGGTTATGTTTTTTTATGTTAGTTTTTTGTTTATTTCTAATCTTTTAATACTAATATTAGGTTATATTTTTCATTATTTGCATTGGCAAGAGAAAGTTGTGTGAGTGTTTCACACCAGATTTTTTCCCTTATTTTTAACAAACTTGGGCTAGTGAGAAATTCAATTTGTACCTACTAAGAAGAAAAGTAATATTTGACTTACTAGAAGAAAGTTCTTCAGGTTCCAAAACACTAGGACTTTTAGGTGTTTCAGATTCTCCAGAGTAGTAATGTCGTTCTTCATAAATAAATCCCAACATAACGATAAAGGTAAGGAGAAAATACACCTGAAACAAGAAGAGGTAAATTAAATTAATATTATGAAGCTATAAAGAAGTAAAGTTTAAATCCAACCAAATGGAGTTTCTAACTTCGATAACATAAAGCCTAAAATATGCGTATAACTTTCTTGTTTAGCTAATTAAGCCACAACTACGTTAAAATATCAAGTGAGTTTTACAATATGTACAACAAACTAAAATATTAATAGAATTAGACCACTCAATCGATTTATAATTATGCCTGGATGACGTTACGCACAAGCTCCGCCGTTCAATTCCAAGTTAAGGTCTGAACATTTTCGTTCATATTCATATCTTTGCCCAAAAGTACAGTAAGCACTCGTTTAAGGACATCCCGTTTACCGTTATTTTTATTTGACCCATCTCCGTTGAATGTTTAAAGTTAAAGCAACAAGCACACTTCCCCACACACCCTTTCAAAAATTTCGTGAAACATAACTTCTGGTATTTCCCGTTATATCCGATATTTCATAAGTTATACTTGAGTGTTTTTTGCCCATAAAGAGGGAAGTATTAAATTAATTGCACTCGACAAGTTGGTTGCAGGGCTACAAAAAATAGTTCTGTTTCTTATCACATAGTCAGCCAATTATATGGGTGAACTATTTAAGAACAGAAGAGGTAGAGGTGTTAAAGACATTAGTCAAAGTTATCTCCTCTGAGAGTAATGAATTTCATTATACAGCCAGACCCTGTGGCAAACGAACTGAAGGTGTCATTTTCAGGGTGGAAAATAGATGCTTTTCGGAGGGCCTGGCATGCCGATAAGCTTACTCTTTCAACTCAGTAAGGAAGGCAATAGTAAACCACCTCACTCCTCTTTTTTAATTAGTAAAACCTCTAGAGGTTCAAAACAGCCTTTTGGCTGTTGACCTTAACAACACAACTTAAGTGTTTGTTGTAAGTGCATTTCAGTTGTTAAGTTTTTATAAATTACAGCCCTATTTTGGGTTTTAGAGTAACGACACACATAACAACACCTAAAGATACTTGTATCCCAACCATTGAAATCATATTATAGGTTAGTTACTGCTTAAGTTTTTATAAATTACAGCCCTATTTTGGGTTTTAGAGTAACGACACACACAACAACACCTAAAGATACTTGTATCCCAACCATTGAAATCATATTATAGGTTAGTTACTGCTTAAGGTTGGTTTATTTATATTTCTATAAAAAATTAACACGGATATCGTTCTTAAACTACTTTTTGACTCCAGAGGTCGTGAAAATCAATAGAAATCCTGGTATCAAAAATATTTCACCATCACAGTACTTACCTCTTATAAATAAGGTACAAAAATGAAAAATCAAACTACAAATTTATGTTATCAAGTCTTTTTTTTATCTTTACTCAAAGTAATTTTGTGATTGTTTTGGCGGATTGAACCCTATTTCCGATAATACAGCACATCAGAAGACGTAAATTCGAAGAGGGATAACGACGGTCTTATCTATTTTACGACTACTTCGATGACGACAACAAAAAGTACAGTGGTGCCTTGAGATATCAAAAAACCACTCTTAAAAAACTGATTTTGTAGAGTAACTGGTCATGATTCTATCCCTTAATAATAAAAGAAGAATGGTTGAAAATCATTCAATAACTTTACACATTCTTAAACCTTGACCAATTTTTATCGAATGAGTAAGAATACATGTAGTAACTTAAATATAGTATTCGTTCTCTAGAGTTCAAAAATATAAACACTAAGTCGTTTGAATAGCTTTATAAAAAGCATTATATTTCTTACGTTATCTTTTCCACAACAGTTAATATTTTATATATCTTAATTTCAATTTTGTTAAACACAAAAGCTATAAAAGTTTCACACAGGAGCTAAGTCAGCTGAGAAAATTTCTTTTGTACATTTTTTGTTAAATCAACAGTTTGGTTATTAATGATTGTTGTGGGATGCGAAAAGGAATCGGAGGGTTTAAACGAGTAAATATTTTCCAGACCCTGCTGGGATTCAAACTCATAATGTACAATTTAGAGTAATCTAAGTCACGAATTACTGTTTTATGAGTCGGGTATTATAAAAATTTCTGTGTCATCAATCAATCTTGCTCTTGCTTTTAACGACGGCTAACGGTTACTTAAAAAAATTAAGATTAATGATCGGAAAAATCTCCTTTCCCATGAGTGACCCATGAGACTAAAATTGCGTAGAGTATAAATAAAAGAAAAAATTTCTGTAACTTAATTATAATATTTTTTTTAGGATTGATGCTAATGGAAATATTTATGATTTTACGTTTTTCTTTTACAGTGCATCTCCTCGCTCAGTGATCCAACTTTACTCGTTAACGAAATCATTTCGTTTTCTAAGAGAAACCTAAATACTAAATTTGGTTGAGAACAGATGAAAAATTACAGCCGTTAGAGAGTTAACAAAATATTTTTTACCAAGTTGTAATTATTTTTCAATCAGTGTTTTAAGAATAAATAATATTACCTTTAAAAAAAATTATAAAATTCTAAATTTTAACATTTTTGAACATTCAGTAGTATATTTCAAAATACTTTACTTTGAACAAAACTAAACTTAACATTATTATTTTAAAACATGAAATAGATAAAGCTGAAGACTCCAATGACGACCAAGATGATCTTTATCATCCAGATAATAATGCTTACTATGTGATGACGATGAACTTGAACAGATATTTTATGACATGAATTTTAGAGGATTCCATTTTTGATATATCTAATCGATGAGGAATTGAAGGAATTTTCCGGAAATTACGTTATGACAGTGACCTAAATAGGTGATATTTTATAGGAAATCTGCTAAAATAGTTTTCTGTTAAATCGTCGTCGTCTTCCTTCAAGGATTAGGCACATTGCCTGTTCCGACTGCAAACTCCTTTATTAATCAATTCCATCTCTTACGAGGCCTGCCCACACTTCTCTTTCCTGTAACTCCGCCCCTCTATCACAATGATAAGTTGGTAGGGGCGTTAACAAAACAGGAAAGGAAGCCAAAAAAAAAACAATTAAAAACTCAGGTTGTTGTTGCATATATGTAATTGTAAAAACCAAAATTAATTATAGTTACAGAAACTAATGAATTACAACATTTATTGCTTAGCAAAAGCAAGTTTAAATTTTGAAGAACAAAGTAATACCCTTCTTTTTTTTAGAAATAAATTTCAAAAGAAATTTTCGAATGCAAAAAAAAAAAATATTATTGATATATATACCATTTCTTTTAATTTTAAAGAACTAAGGTTATTTTTACAATTTTAATTTTCATATCAACCATGGTTGTTCCAGTAACTAATTAAACATCAAAAAAAAAAATATATATTCTGGCCAGTTTCAAAAAAAGTATTTGACAAAATCCAGTGGTAATACATGTGAGATCAACCTTTTGTAAAATATTTTAATTCACAATTATAAATAAAAAAAATACATATTTGGTAAATGTTATTAATCTTATGTTGATTGTATTTTTAAAATGTGCAAGGGGAACTTTGCCGTTAGTGACCCCAAAAAGAACAAGACATAGACAAATAACTTAGTAAAACCTTAGTCAGGAAAAGAATCGACGAAAACGTTGTTTCATCCTTTCGCAGACTGGTAGCTAAACTGATAGAACATGTCGCCACGCAGATTGACACATTCCAGACGAGATCAGGTAATTACAGAAGAAAAATATAGTTAAAATAATCACATACCATTTCATACGACGTTACTAAAAATACCTCCAGGTGATTCAATAAAGATGCAAGCTTGAAAATAAAGGAATCGGTCAAGTAATCTGATAGTACCTAACTTAAGTTTCAAGTTTGTACGATTTTCCGTTCTTGAGATATTCTGCACACACACAAACACCAATCGCTAAAAACATGTTTTTTGTGTTCAGGGGTCTGAAAACGTGTATATCTGGTGATTTCGAAAAATCGACATGAAAACAATTCTTTCCTTCCTATATACTCTCACATAGGCAAGGTAAAGTAAAAAGGAAGTACTAGTTGAACGTTAAGATAAAAATAATTGTAATTTTCAGAACATCTTATTTTATTAAAAAATATTTCCTTAAATCCTGATGAAATCCAAACTGTTGACACAAAGTAGCATGTTGCATTTAATACAGTACTCCTCCATACCCACTTTTTACGATGTAATCTATAAAAATAAATAACATGAACAGGAGTCTTATACGCTACATCAAATATTCTGTATGTTTTTCTACTTAGCATCCTGTTAAGGCAAGTTTGTTTATCCAAATGTGTATGTTTAAATTCTGGAACTGTGCTCTACATTTAGCATGTGATATGTCTGCCAACGAGTTGTTCCCTGGAAGAGATTTTTACTCTTATGGCCTATTTGCTCTACCGTGTTTGTTTGTTACGCTGCAAACGACAGCACAGTAAACAGTTTAATGCAGTAAAGTAGTAATGTAACATATTTAGACATTCCAGTCAACATTTTCAAACATTACTTGTCAAAATTTTAATAGGTACTAAGAGTAAAGGTTTAATACAAAATGACGGAACTGTTTTATTCATATTATTAATAATGATTTCCTAGTTGTCGATTTTCATTCCACCATTATGAACATCCATAAAATACATGACAAATCATATTAACGTTCTTGCTAGTCTTTAAACTGCATTTTACGAAATTATTTTTTCAATACGAATACTGAATTCAAAATATTTACGATTGTACGACAAATAATATTTATTTAAAATGAAATGGACCAATTTTTACTTTCTCTTGCCTTGAAAGAAAGTATTATTTTCATGTCGATTTTTCGAAATCGAGTTTTCACCAGATCTACACGTTTTCAGACCCACCTGAACCCAAAAACATGTTTTTAGCGATTGGTGTGCGTGCGTGCGCGCGCGCGCGCGCGTGTGTGTGTGTGTGAGTGAACAAAATACCTCAAGAATGGAACATCGTACGAACTTGAAACTTAAGTTAGGTACTACTACCGGACCTGACACGAACATTTTTATCAAAATCGGTCGGCAGGAAGTAGTAGTTTTTTCATTTGTAATTTTTCACTTTTTTGCGATTTTCTCAAAAACGGCTCATGCGATTTTTTTAAAAATCACCTCATATGGTAAATATTTTATGTTCTACAAGATAAGGTAGGTGCCATGTCTGCTGAAATACTTGGGGAGGCTGTGCTCTCGTTGAAAAAAAATTATTATAAGATTGTGGCTTTAATATGAATTTTAGCGCAAAAAATATATAACATACATATTATAATAAAAATTGTAGACAATTCAAAAACCTACAACCTCTATTTCAAACATTTTTGTATACGTTACGCTTAGTTTAGCGGTAATTAGCAATTTTTCACGGAAATGTATAAAAAATCCTTTTTTAAAATTTCAGCCTTAGTATGCATTTTACGACAAAAGTGATATGAAAATCTATAGGAAATTAAAACATTTACAACTTTTATTTAGATAATTTTTCCCCATAGAGTCTAGTTTAGTGTGAAAGAGCAATTTTCCGTATTTTTAAGCCAAACTGAGGTTGATTTTCATTTTGCATCATTCACTCATGATTAAAATAAGGTTACGTTTTTGAGGTTAGTTTTTTGTTTGTTTCTAATGTTTTATTTCTGATATTAGGTAATATTGTTCATTATTTGCATTGACATGAGAAAGTCGTGTGAGTGTTTCACATCAGATTTTTACAAATTATTATAAACCGAAATAAAATTTTCAATATTATCAATAAAATAATGTAGGTAATGAAAATCAATTTCAAAAAAAGAGGAACTCCGTCTAAGGTATTTAAAATAATTTGTAAGAGATACATATCTTTGGGTTTATCGGCTGAATTTTTAAAGTGTTTTTAGCACTTGTAATTCGATTTTATACAAAAAATCGTAAACTACCACAGCATCCTTTTACAAATAATGTTTTCGGCACTAGGGATACACCTGAAGATTAGTTTCGGCATTACACCTGAAGATTAGCGAAAATTTAAAATGTTTACCAACGAAATTCTTTTGCGCTTTACATTAAAGAGTGTGATAAAATAAAAATTTTAAGTGTACTAATTTACTTATTTTATAAAATTTTGTTTAACAAATGCAACTCACGAAGTGTTGCGCAGGTTATTACATAGTCTACCGAAAACAAAACGAAAAAGCAACATGAAAACTAGGTAGTCTATTTCTTCCTTTTTCATTAATTCTATCCCAGTTTCTCTATCTAAACTACCTCAACTTTGTTATTTTCTTACGTTATATTATTCTTTATTTTTCCGGGAATTTTTTCTCCGGGGGTTTCATTTAGTTTTTTCAATTTTCTTAGTTATTTTTTTCTAATAATGGGGTTTTCCTATCTTACAGCTTACAAAAGCACTTAACACATTTATTAACCATTGTTATAAGACGTAACCTTAAGTAAATTAACCAAACAAGTGTGAATTTTAAAAATTTCCTACATAAATTAACAATAATATTCGAAATTTTAGAACCACTAATGAAATTGGGTTGTTGAAAAGAGCTTATAAATTGAATTTCTTCTCTACAGCAACCCGGAAAAAGAAACTATGTGATTTTAATATAAAAATCACTTAGTGAATTGATTACACAAGAGAATAAGAAAGTATACAATTAATTTACACCATTAAATTTTATCATTGGTCGTACGTGACCTAGTGTTTAGCGTTTTGTGTTGCAAAGTGTAAATCCCGAGTTTGATTCACGGCCAGGGTCTGGAAAATTATTACACTTTCAAATTCACCGTTCTTAACACAAAGTAGTTGCTAATGACCAGGACGTTGATGTGACTTTAAATTGACTATAACAAAATATGAAAGTATTTTCACGAGAAGCCAATATCCGTCATAAAAAATAATACGCCAGTATTGTTATCCAGGAAATTTGATAACTAATGGCATTAGACGTAGTAAAAATAAATAAACTTAATAGTAGTTTTCGCTCTAACGAATTACTTACTTAACAGTACAAGAAATTATCAGGGAACAATCTTATAAACGTTGAGATGAGGAAAGATCTTGTGAAAATATTTTACTGGAGTGTTTCATTACATGGAAGTGAGACATACTTATCGGTAAGAAGAATAAAGAAATACTAGAATGAATATAGATGTGACATAGATGAATACAAATCAGCTGGAAAAATTAAATGTGCTGTGGTTTCTTCATATCAAACAGTTTTGCACATTAAGGCTAAGACAAATTGTCTTGGATGATAGATATAAATAAAAAATAGAAATCTGATCTAGAATCGAACCCAGAACCCCTATCATAGAAGTAATTTTATGGTTACCACTATATTAGCAAACTGGCTATTTTTCAATTTCCATGGTATACTATTAATAATGAGTACATTACAAAAGAAAAATTACTGAAAGCTTAAACAGAAGGAATAAGACGTACATTAAGATGTACAGTAATTTCATCATAAATATTTTCGATGGATAAGGCCGAGGAACCAGGATTCAGAAATGTTAATGAAAATATGAAACTCTATAAGTTCTTTAGACATGAAGAGAATGTTTAACTTGACTGGATAAGGAATTATAGCACGTTACAAATACTGTGTATTGCAGAAAACTGGAGTAGGGCCTACTTCAAACATGTTGTGAGAGGTGAGAAATACAGAACGGTGCAAAAGTCATGCAGGAAAAGACACAGAACATGATATATATCAACGTAGTATTCATCATGGTTGAAGAATATTTGTGATTCTGGTATGATGTAAAGTCAGTTATTCTAACTTATCGACAGGGAGTCGTCAGTATTCAAATGATCTTGAGGGTAGCCAACATTCTGAAAGGACAGAACACCTGAAAAAGAAGAAAAATTACTGAAAGGAGCTCATTATTTCAGCGACAAGGTGGGATCTTTCGAGAATGGATCTTCTTTTAAATGTACCGTATCCTTTTAGAAAGTTGGTAAGCAATTCGTACTTTATTGGCAGCTACTCTAAAAAGCGCAATCGTTTGCACACTACACCAGGCCTGAATGATTTGTTTTTAGATTCGATGTTTTTCTTCGACCCTCTGTTATTATCTGTCTTTTTATCTGTTATTTTTTCTTGTATGATATTCGTCAATAACCAAAAGTTTTGATATTTTATCGCGTGCCCCCAACATTCCAATTGCCTTTCTTTATGGTGTCTACAATTTTAATTTTCTATCTAAACGATGTAGTTTTTGGAGTTGCAAACTATTTCTATTCAAAAATCTTTCAATATCCTTACGAATTACGAATATGAATTAAAGAACAATGCCGTCTGCATTAGCAGAAATTGCAGAAAAGTCAGACGTAAAAAAACAAAATCAAAATTAAGAACAATAATATTTTTTGTAGCAATCACTGAAAATGGGATTTTTTGAATGGAGATAAATGGTTATGTATAAAACTTTATAAGAAAAGTCTAACCAATAGAAACGAATAACTATGTAGTACTGGAGATCGGGTGCAAAACAGAACTCATCGCAAGATTGAAAAAAATTCCAAAATTATCTGAAAAATTATAAGAAGTATTAATTTTTTTGTGAATATTATTTATGGTAAGATACTGCTTAAGAGAGAAAAGGGAAGGCCTAAGAATAAGAACTTATAGAATTAATGAAGGGTATGAAATTCTAAAAGTATGTAGACATGAAAAGAATGGCGATTGAAAGGAACCTATGATTGAAGCGACAATGTGAGGTTTTTAGGATGAATAATGGTGAAAATATTTTTTTCTTCATTTACTTTTTTGATTCATTTACTTAATAAACGATATTTAAATAGCAATGTTACCGTACGGCAATGTTTACCATACCGTTTAATTTACAAAATGTAGTAATTTTGCATGAAAGTGAATTTTCAATCTGTAAATGAACTTTACTGGAATGCTTTTACTAAATTATTGACTTTGTCGATCTGTATTTTATATATACCTCTTTCTAACAACAAGCTACACATCAATGTGGTACATCCACTTTCCTGATTTATTTCTTCGGGCTCCCTAGAGCCTCCTATCTGTTGTAGAAAAAAATCTAATAAAAATCGTACTTTCTTCACCAAAAAAATATGTCTCAACCAATGAAAATTCCTAAACGAAAAATGTACCTGTATAACATTCGCATCTACATACCTTTGCTGCAAAAATCTCGTTTTGAAATTCAATTTTGTATGCTTGTGTGAATTTACGTATGTATCTATGTCAAAATACAAGTTTTTTCGGTCTGCATAAATTTTATACAATAAAATAACTTGTATTATATCATCATAACTTGGGAAAATTGCACTAATTTTTCGCTAATCTTTATACACTACTACATTTTACTTATTCTTGATTGGTTCTTTACGATCGTTATAAATGTGTGTAGTCAACAATGAATATTTTTTGAATTATTTATTTCCTCTTGCCTTAGATGAAATCGAGGTAAGGTAACTTATGTTTCCGCGTCAATTTTCGAATTGGATTTTCACTTCGAATTCACGTTTTCAGGTCCCCGAGCCCAAAAACGATGCTATGACCGATTATTCTCTTCTCTGTGTGAACAAAAACTGAAAAACATTAAATCGAACTTCTACATCTCAATTTTTCCATGTTCGAATTAAATTTAGTTTTCCTAGGATTTACTCGTTAATTTACGTTAAAATTAGTGTCTTTAACTCGAAATTCTTGTTTGAGATTCTTTTAAATCCGAATTCTTTTTTGTTTTTAACGCAAACGTATGCGAAAATATTTTCGTAGCCTGGAATATGTGTTGTCTTTAATTGGCTTTAAGAAGTACAGCGGAAAAACTTTCCCATATCAGGTATTGAGAAAACTTAGATATTGAGAAAAATACTCCGAGAAAAAATAGATCAATTAGCGATGTACCATGGTCATATCAAATTTAAAGCCAGCAGTAGAAGATTTAAAATTAAAAATCGTCATGAAACTTTCAAAAGGTTATTGGTGATGAAAGTTCCTTGGTTGCTCACGAAGACTGCTAAAATTACTAGCCATCAATACTACTTCCCTTAATTAAAAGTTACCGCGCAGAAGAATTGTTTAATGCCATTAAAACAGTAAACATAAAACATTAAATTATTTTTTAAATGTTTAACATTCTTCTTTCAAGGCTCAGGCAGTCGCCTATTTCGAACTCACAAACTTAAAACTCTCAGCTTATATCCATGCTTTCCGAGGTCGTCCCACATCTCTCCGTCCAGCCGGTGCATTACGGTATACTTGGAGGGGTATATGTGGTCTGGCATTCTGTTCAGGTGCCCTCTCCATTACCCGCGATACCCCTCAATCTTCTCATTCAGGCAGTAGAGTTGGAGCTCCTTCTTTATATTCACATTCCTCATTCTATCCAATCTCGAGCATTCCTTAACTCTTCGTAGAATGTTTAACATTATCTTTAAAACTTGATCAAAATTGTATAGTTTTGTGGTTTCTGTATTTCGAATTTTCTTTAACTCGAATTAGTACCATATTCCCTACGTGGTTCGAGTTGTGGAGATTCAGTTATACTAAAGTGAAATTTGGCACTTTACTTTGGTGCCACAAGAGGACCCGCAACAAAGGATGCGTTCAATCGGAAGTTTATTCATGCGATTTTCACTAATTTTAAATTTTTGTAAGAATGGCTCGTACGATTTTGATTAAAATTGTCTCACTTGATAAATTTCCGCATACTAAATTATTAACTACATAAGCAATCTTTAATTAGACTTATATTCAATTTGATGCAGGAATAAAAATTTACGGAGAAACAATAAAAATGCTGAGATTCACCGATCGGTATTAGCTGAGACAAAGGAAGAAATAAAAGATAATATCTTAAATGTAATGGATAAGATCATAAGAAAGGATTACTTCAGAAAAATTAATAAGAGCAAAACGAAAGTATTGTGCAGCAGCAAGAGTAGTTTACAAGAAATGGAAAATTTAAAAGTAGGCAACAAAAACATACAGGAAGTTGGGAAACTCTGCTATCTAGGGAGTAAAATAACAAAGGATGGTAGAAGCACAAGTGATATCAAAAATAGAATTGCTCAAACTAGAAAAGCATTTGAAATGAAAAACAGCTTACTGACTACAAAACATTAACTTACAGATTAGGAAAAATTTCTTAGAACACTATGTTTAGAGTGTAACATTATACGAGAGTGAAAATATTAGAGGCTGTAGAAAAGAAGAGGATATATAAGCTTTTGAAATATGGTGTTATAGGAAAATGTTAAAGATTAGGTGGGTGGACAAAATAAGTAATTTAGAGGTTCTTAGGCGAGTGGGTAAAAAACGAGGTACCTATGTGAAAGCATCTTAGCAGGAGAAGGAATAGGCTAGTGGGGCATATCTTAAGACATCCAGGTATTGGTCTATCAATAATGGAGGGTAATACTGAGGGAGTGAATTGTAGCGGGAGGCAAAAGTTAGAATATTTAAAGCAAATTACAAAAGATGTTGGGTGTTACAGGTATGTAGATGTGAAGCGACTTGCGCAAGATAGAACAGCTTGGAGAACTGCATCAAACCAGTGAAGAGACTGATGACAAAAAAAATCAATTTTGCGTTTAAGTTTATAAAAACTCAATCCGATACTATTATAATGAAGACATTTATTGGCTTCAGGGGTTATGAAACTTGAAGATCAATTGATATCCGAATACGGGAAGTTTTATCTTATCTCAATAAGTTCTCGCTGTGTAAGCTACTATTGATGAATTACAAGAAATCATCAGAAAATTAATCCCATGAGACAGAATATAATGCCAACAAATTTAATAAACAAAGTTAACACGTCAACTAAATTCATGCAACGTTAATGTCCTTTACCTCATTATCCTTACTAATTTTGCTAAAACTGAAATGCAGATTTCTCTACCCAATTCAATTTTCTCGATATTGTAAATCACTAATAGAATTTCATACTTTGTTGTAACTTATCATGATTAATCAATAACAAACCACCTAAGTTCAGCTAAAATTGGTATTTGTGGAAAACCATACCTAAATCCAATTTTCTTTAAAGTTAAATCAATATGAAACACTTAAAGCAAAAATCAGCTCAATACAGAATTTAGGTATCCACAATATCTGTACTAAGTGGGAACATTTTGGAGCAGTATCCAATATTAAATATTTGGAATGTGAAGTGTTTTTTTACAAACAAGCTTAAGAGTATATGCGGGACGAAAAATAAAACGTTAAAACACAAAACTAGGAAAACCACGCATTTAAAGTTGGATAAAACTATAGTTATAACCATTTAACAGGAGAAGAATAGGTGTAAAAAACACTAGTCACAGTTATCTCCTCTGAGAGAAATGAATTTCATTATACAGCCAAATCCTGTGGTGAATGAAGTGAAAATGTCATTTGCAGGGTGGAAAGTAAATGCTTTTCGGAGGGCTTGGCATGCTGATAAGTATACTTTACTACTTGGTGAGGAAAGCCATTGTAAATCATTTCACAACTCGTTTTACTTTGTAAAGGCTCTAGAGGTTCCAACCAGTCTTTTGGCTGATGACCTAAACAACAAACAACACAAAACGATGGATATTCCTGTGATACTATACAATGGAAGTGTAGTATAGGCAGGTTTCGTTCAAAGCGGAACGAAATAGGTTGCAGAGGGCGGAAATGATGTTTCTGAGATCGATTAAAGGATGTACGTGAGAGGATAGTTTAAGGAATGCGGATATACGTGATGAGATGAGGATTATTAGTTTAGATGAGTGAATTAAAATTTATAAGAGGTGCTGGTGCAGCCATTTGTAACGGATGAGGATAGACCACTTGCCCCGATTAGCTTACAAGTACAAACCCACCGGTAAGAGAAGTGTTGGACACCCGAGAAGTAGATGGTTTCTAGAAGAGCTGAGCTGCCTAATCCATGAAAATGAAGAAGAAAGATACAAATTTTGTACTTCTTATACGACCTTAGTAATCCTTGCAAATGTAGTAAATGGAGAAAGTTTAAACAAAATGTCTAGAGAATTTTTTGAGAAAATTTAATTTTTGAATTTCGCACCGAATTAGATTACACTTCAATTTTTAAGGGTACCCAGAATGCCTATCTCCGTAATGTTATTGTAAGGAATATTTTCTCAAAACCCATTACAGTTATCCTATTCAATTTTTTTGTGGTTACTTTTCAGGCAATTCTACACCCACAGAATTAGTAGCATCTGTATATAAATTGTTAGGAAGATAAGAAAATGATTTTTGAAGTTACCCCTTTTGGAAAGCATAATTTTTTGCCTATTTAAGTGAAAAATAAATATTTAAACACATTTTTACTTTCTCTTGCCTATATGAATATATATAGGAAGGAAAGTATTGTTTTCATGTCGATTTTTCGAAATCGAGTTTTCACCGGATCTATACGTTTTCAGACCCCCTGAACCCAAAAAACATGTTTTTAGCGATTGGTCTGTGTGTGTGTCTGTGTGTGTGTGTGTGTGTGAACAGAATATCTCAAGAACGGAACATCGTACGAACTTGAAACTTGAAACTTAAGTTACATATCACTACCGGACCCGACACGAACATTTTCATCAAAATCGGTCAACCGAAAGTAGTAGTTTATTCGTATAATTTTTCACTTTTTTGCGATTTTCTCAAAAACTAGTCCTACGATTTTTTTTAAAATCAACTGGTTTACTACATTTTTTATGCTCTACAATATAGGGTAGGCGCCATGTTTGCTGAAATTCTGCTTGAGGCTGTTTTTACGTAAAAACATTTTCTTTTTAAGATTGCGGCTTTAATATGCATTTTAGCGCAAAACGTTATATAATAAAAGTTGTAGAGAATGTAAAATTCTACAACTTTTATTTCAAACATTTTTTTGTATAACGCTTAGTTTAGCGGTAATTTGCGATTTTCTGTTTTTTTTTCTCACGAAAGCGTGAGAAAAATCGATTTTTTTAACATTTCGGTCTTAGTATGCATTTTACGACAAAAGTGTATTTATTAAATTTATAGAAAATTAAAAGATCTACAACTTTTGTTTAGAGCATTTTTCTCTACAGAGCCTAGTTTAGCGTGAAAGCGTGATTTTCCGTATTTTTAAGCCAAACTGAGTTCGATTGTCATTTTGCGTCATTCACTCATGATTAAAATAAGGTTATGTTTTTGAGGTTAGTTTTTGTTTATTTCTAATATTTTATTAATAATGTTAGGTTTATTATTAATTATTTGCATTGGCATAAGAAAGTTGTGTGAGTGTTTCACACCAGATTTTTTACTGTAATATTAACTCAGTACATTTAAATTATCGTATAAAAGGCTGTACAAAAATTTAATTTAAATCCGTTCACATTTGGCTAAGAAAATGTTCCCTATGTGTCAAAAATTGCTGTTTACGGGAAATAAGAAAAAATTAAAAAAGAACATACTATAAGTACAACAAAATAAAGTTAGGCTACCTCTAATACGTTCCAGGATCATAATCTGGAAATTCCTCAACTGTTACATTCACAGCTGGTCTAATGCCGACTTAAAGATTTAAAACAAAAAAAAATTATGAGTTTATTGTTTGTCATTCAAAAAATAGATGTGTTTATGCAAATTGATAACGTTTAGAAAATAACGTAAGGGTTGAACATATTTTTAATATTTTTTTGGGTAAAAAAATTGCAAAAACCCCAACAAATTATACATCATTGGATGCAGAAAATTTTGAATTTTAATAACGCGCAAAAAACCGGATATGTGAAAATTTGTAATTGTTTCCGTTTCGGGTACCCTTAAGCTACATAACTCCAAAACATCCCTTAAGATTGGCTGATTAGGAGTGTTTTAGTTTAAACGATGATCTTTGACAACGTAATGATCACCATAAACATGACAAACGAATTTTTGTAACATTTACTTTTTTCTAACAGGGGTCAGGAATCATAATAAATCAGTTAAAATCCGGATATCTATGCAATATTTTTCAAAGAAGTCAGAAGAGTTGTATAAACAAAAAAATGTTTATTTGTCGGCGATAACAAAAGAATAGATTTATTTGCCGGCCGCATTGGCGCAGTTGGTAACGTGCTCGCCTCTCATCATGCGGTCCTGGGTTCGAATCCCACTCAGGCACAGCATATTTTCATGCGTTACAAAAAATCATTTCATCCTCCATAGTACAAAAAGTTACACCCCAACGTCGTCGCTAATGACCGTTGTAGTTGATGCGACGTTAAATAAATTAATTTATAAAAAAGAATAGATATTAATTTAAAATAACAACAAAATTAGGAAGCAGAAGCCAATAATAGAATGTAATTGGTAATTGATTGTAACATCAGGTTCAAAAGGATGTACTGACTGATAAGATGGATTTCTCCATTATCAAATAAGAATACATTTCTTGCGTATAAACGATTTTAAAGCCCATCTGAACCTATGGGATTCATCTGTGAGGTAGGATCTGCAACAGCAATATCGAGATACTTCAACGGTTTCAGAATAAGATTTTCCTTAGTTTTGTCAGCGCCCCTTTAATTTTCTAGGAACAGTTAAAATATCTACGAACACCTGAACTTTCCATTAGTAAAACATTGAATACAATTTTTTTAGCGAGAAATAATATTAAATAAATTATAACGTTAGGCTACCATTAAAATTATAATAATTATATTTAGTAAGTTTTTTAGCAGTAGATCTTTTAACTGTGTTGAATTAAGCGTTAGGTATGAGACAACTTGTGTCATATATTATTATCTATTTAAATTCGAGATTAATTGTACATTTTTTTTATTCCTAATTTGTGTACGTTGCAATCTGTTCAATTTAGAACAATAAGCAACCCCATGACCCAATGAGATGAGGATGATGTGTATGACGTGTAAATGAGGTGTAGTCTTGTACAGACCCAGGCCGACCATTCCTGAGAGAGTATGGTTAATTAAACCCCAACCATCAAATAATTGTACATAAAAACATTATTTTAAATAAATAAGAGGAATGTTATTGAACACTTTTTTCAAACGTTATTTTGGTAATAGTTCATTTAGGCTAATTACAGTTTAAAAATTATTTTAAATATTTTAAAAATTAATAAATATTTCTATTCAATAATATATTACAGTACATAGATATACGAGTATTACAAGTTATACTATATTTATTATTACTATTACTGTTATTATTTTATTTCCAAAAAATGGCAGGCACTTTAATAGGGAAGTTCCCAAAAATATAATCTAAATTGAACAGTATTAGCTTATATATTTTATTATTAAATACATTATGCAAGATCTCTTGCTCAAAATATGACTCTTGTTAGGGATAAAAATTTATTTCATTAGCTCATGTACTTCACAATCAAATTACACAGGTCAACAAAATTAATGCTTTGTTTTCAGGTAATTGAAAGTTGTTTGTAATCTGACCACTGATTTTATTGTTTCTTGTGCGCTGATTACAAATATGGCCATCGTTTTTTCTCATCACGTAAGGATTTTTCACGACAATGAAAAAAGGAAATGGAGATTGTCGTTGTGTATATCCACGCCTATTCTCTATCCTATATCCTATTGGATATCTTTTCTTCTAAAAAATTTAACCCATTCATTCACGAATTTTTATCTTAGAATTTAAAAAAAAATTATTATATTCTTACCCATCGGGTTAGTCTAGAGGTAAAGTCGTCGCCAAAATCAGCTGTTTAACAGCTGATTTCCAGAGACGAGGGTTCCTGGTTCAAATCCTAGTAAAGGTAGTTACTTTTATACGGATTTGAATGCTGGACAGTGGTTACCGGTGTACTTTGATGGTTGGGGTTCAATTAACCATACTCTCTTAGGAATTGTCGGCCTGATTCTGTACAAGACTACACCTCATTTACATGTCATACATATCATCCTCATCTGATTGGGTCATGGGGTTGCTTATTGTTCTCAATTGAACAGACTGCAACGTACACATACTAGGAATTTAAAAAAATATATATATTCTTAAAGTACTATTTTTTGTATTATTAAAACATTTCAAAAGTCCCAATAGATTGCAGCACTTGCTGGACTCTTAAAGAATTTGTTCATTTATGTGGCCAATTTTACGCAAAGCGATGTGTGCGCAGTTTAGTGAATAAGAATTGGCAAAATTTTATGTACATGTATATGGCCAAAGTGAATGAATGGGTTAAGTTAAAAAAATATTAAAATTAAAGACAAAAAACCACATTTAGTAAGTTTTAAAAAATCGGATCATAAATAACATAAAAGTTTTGTATTTTTCCAGCCTGAATTCTTCATCTCAACGAGTTGAATAATATTGTAGTTGTAATTTTTTTTTGTAAACCTTTGTATTTAACCGTTGAATAAAGAATTAATGGATACCCTACATTGATTCAATAAATTGATTTTTTTTTAATTTTTTTTTAAAAGCTGTGTTCCGAAAGACCTGAGATTATTCTAATTGAGCGTCTTTTATCATGAACATTTTTTAAAACGGTTCATTAAATTACTCCACTGTATAAACGTCCACTATTTTTAAACTGATAAAATTTTATAAATCCGACTATAGAAAAAATATTTTAAAATACGAAAAAAATTAATTAATAAGAGCAATACATACGGATTAATTAACTTGTTGGAAGTATTGACATTGTTGTCAGATATAAATGTACATTTGTAGAATACGTAATAGGACAACTTCGGTTTTTATACATGATGTTAATTTAAACTGTCAAAAATCTGTCACGTGTCAACCGCCACGTAGTTCACGTACTCAGGAAAAGTTAGTGAACGGGGGTACTGTGACAAGAATAGAAATATAGCATCATATATAAAGAATAGAGGATTATACGAAATTTAGACTCGGTACGTAAAATAAATTTTAATGTCTGATATCAGTGAATGGTTCGGAATATGAAAAGGATGGCTATGTATAAAATGGGAGGAAGTATTGAAGTAATCCTCATTGAGGTTTATACCTTATACAAAGTTTTATTGATAACTATTGAAGTTTACATTTATATTTTATTTATGATAGTCTCTGTGTTTGTTTCTTTTAATACTATAGGATAATATTTTTTATAAACTTTATTGTACATTTTGTGGTACAATCTTGCAGTTAAAGTGGTGAATCCAAAACGCACTCTAAAAGCACATATTTCTATAAAAAAAAAAATCTGGTCTGAAACAGCCACAAGACTTTCTCTTGCCAATGCAAATAATTAACAAAATAACATAAAATTAGTAGTAAAACATTAGAAACATACAAAAACAATTAACCTCAATAAACATTAGGCGCAAAATGAAAATCAACCTCATTTTGGCTTAAAAATACGGAAAATAACTCATTCACGCTAAACTAGGTTCTGTAGAAAAAATGCGCTAAATGAAATTTGTATATCTTTTAATTTCCTATAAATTTGTCTAATACACTTTTGTCATAAAACGCATATAAAAGCTGAAATATTAAAAAATCGATTTTTTACATATTTTCGTGGAAAAAAACAGAAAATCACTAATTACCGCTAAATTAAGCGATATGAAAAAAAATATTTAAAATAAAAATTGTAGGATTGTACATTCTCTACAACTTTTATTTTATACATTTTTGCGCTAAAATGCATATTAAAGTTGCAATCTTAAAAAACAATTTATTTTCTACAAGAGCACAGCCTCACCAAGAATTTCAGCAGACATGGCGCCTACCCTATATTGTAGAGTGTAAAAAAATTAGTAAATGATGCGATTTTTAAAAAAAATCGTAGGAGTCATTTTTGAGAAAATCGCAAAAAGTGACAAATGACACGAATAAACTACTACTTCTGGTTGACCGATTTTGATGAAAATGTTTGTGTCGGGTCCGGTAGTAGTACCTAACTTAAGTTTTAAGTTTTAAGTTCGTACGATGCTCCGTTCTTGAGATATTTTGTTCACACACGCGCGCACGCGCGCGCACACACACACACCATTCGTTAAAAACATGTTTTTTGGGTTCAGGGGATCTGAAAACGTGTAAATCCGGTGAAACTCGATTTTGAAAAATCGACATGAAAACCATACTTTCCTTCCTATTAAGTAAGAGAAAGCAAAAATAAAACAATTTTCTGAAGATCAATTTATACAACAAAAAAAACTTCGGCATTATTAATATTGTCAGTTAAATAATTTAACTTTTTTATTGTTTGGAATATAATTTATTTTAGTTCAGATTTTCAAGACAACAAATTCACCACTTTTCCCCGTATGTGTTCTTAACCATAACAAGTCTCTGCACCATTTTCAGTTCATGAACAACCATTATTATTTCATATTGTGGGAGCTCATTTTGAAGAATGTTTTCTAGGCTGTTCTTAAGGTTCAGCACTCTGTATTTCATCCTAAGAATTTGTGGAGAGCCATGTGATTTTATAAGGTGTAATGAATGATACTCTCATGTTTAAAATATTTGTTTACCGAATTCTCGTTTCTTTTTCCACATGACCAATTACTTGGGTGTTAGAAAAACTATGCTCGCCCTTAAGAGAAAAGTGTTTAAAATTATAAATAATCTAACTTTTATTGTTTAAATAAATAATCAAAACGAAAACGCATTATGTGTGAACCACTGTTGTGGAAAGAAGTTTTTTTAGTTCCTTACTGTTGAACCGTTGCATAAGTACAAGGTTATGGAAAATACGATAATTCCTAATTACCGTAACTTCCAATATTATGGTAAAAACCCAATAAATAATGTAAGGGAAATCCCCCCTCCTTTGTTAGAATTAATTACCATAGAATTGTTAGACAATAAGTTGTAAATATAGCCAACGGTCAATCATCTGATACGAGGTAGTATTCTTTAGAGCGGTATTCTTTAGAGCAGTATTCTTTAGATTCCCCCTCTGTGTTTGTGGGCCTTTCTTTTATCTGCCAACTTACAGCCAATTATTGGGATGGTTCTCCTTCCTTTTGACCTTCCAGGTTGGTTGAACGGGGTTGTTAGGCGAGAGAGGTTTGTCAACCAGGGGTTTTCTGGTTCAAATCCAGGAAATTAAAATCAAATCCTTTGAGACTTAGGAGTGGAACAGTTAGTTAAGAAGGGGCAGTATTTTAAGAAGTGACCAGGAGAACAAGGAGTGACCAGAAGAACGAGGAGAAAAAGAAGAAAGGGGAGTATATTTTTTATTTAATTGGAGGTGAATTCATTAGTATATTTATTAAAAATTGGTTAAGTTTTGTTTTTGTAATAAAGTCGCGGCAGAAAAAAGGTTAGGTATATTTTTAAATAGGTTAAGGATAATTTTGTTAGTAGTTTCGTATTAGTATTCATTAAGTACAAGTTACTACACAAGTTTAGTATTCATTAAATATTTAGTTTTAAGCACGGAAATATAGTCTTATTTATTTATTTTTCTCATGCTCTGTTGGTAGAGCTTGTGCCCAATATTTTATTAATTTTTTTTTTTTTAGTTCATATTAAAGTATTTCCCGACCGGTATAGTTGATGGTGGTGAACTTAGTAGCAAAGTACAAGGTCTACACTTATGGAATTTTATCTACTCAAGTTCAATTGTTTATGTTTGTATTTTATTCATAACAAGAATTTGAAAGAAGAAACAAATCCTTCTTCCAAGCTATTTTAGTTAAGGTGAGGGGGTAATTAGGCTACAATTCCCTCGCAAGCCCCGCTGAAAGTGTGATAAATTTTAACCTTCCATTTCCCTTGTAGTGTTATATTATTAACCGTTTCGAGGGTGGTGGAGGGTTTTTGCAGTTTGAATCAAGTGACTAGGTGGTGGGTTTTTATGGTAGGGGGTTGTGGCCTCTTCGTGAGGAAGACGCCTCAATTGATTCCAACACTACTTCCCATTGTAGGGGAGTAAGCACGAGTTTTTCTCGCCACCTCGGATACAAAAAGAAAGTAACCTTTAATATGCATGGACGTTTATCTTTTAAAATTGTATAAACACAGTATTGTCTTGATGAATAGGTTTGTCTGTTGTACCGTTTTTAATGGATCGAATACGTAAGGAACTTTTGTAGGCCATAGTGAATAATCTTGTTCCTTACGTACCAAAAGAGTTCGTAATGATTATAAGTGTTCTGAAGTGCCAAAGAAATCAAACTTTATTACTCGGTTTAGCGAATCCGTAATTTCAGAACCTATGTCTAAATCTCTTTAAGATAATATAAAAATGTACAAAATTGATTTCTTTGATAAAGAACATAAATATTTCTGCCAATTTGATTGTGTACGTATTTTTCTGTGTGTAAATGTTTGCTGTTTTAGTTAAATAAGAGGTTTCTATGTGAGTCGTGTGTCCAGAGTGATTTGTAAATAGCCTACCTAATTTTGTCAGTCTGTGATAGGCGAATTGTTTATGTAAACTAGGGAACATGTTTGAAGCAGTAGAATGAAGGTAATGTAATTAGATTTCATTGGATTAACTTTGATTTTCTACTTGTGGAGTTCAGAGAGTTTTGTTCTGGATTTTAAAGAGTTTTGTTGAGGCATGCTGTAAATATACTAGTGACGCATTTTTCTGTAAAGAGTATCATATTACTTTTGTAGTAAAAATAACAAAAAAAATCTTTTTTATTTCTAATCTATGTCTTCTTCTTTCCAACAAGGATTAGGCTTAAAGCCTGTTCCGGTTTCACAAAAATCTTAATTCCATCTTTTCCTCGGCCGACCCACATCCCTTCTACCTCCTGGCACGTAAGACATTATCGTCTTGGGAATCCTCCTCTGATCCATCCTGCCAAGATGATTCCTCCATTCCTCCTTGTATCCCTCAGCCCTTTCTAGGATGTTGAAGACATTTAGTTCGTTTCGGATGTCTTCACTTCTGATACAATCTCTTCGAGTGCATCCCTTTATTCTGCGAAGGAATCTCATCTCAGCCGCCTGTATCTTAGACCTATCACGTTCCGCAGTTATCCATGACTCGCTTCCATATAACAATACTGGAACGGCCATAGTTTTATAGAACTTAATCGTCGTTTCCTTCCGGGTCTTGTCTTTTAGAGTCCTACTGATCGTTCCACATATATGTTGAAACTTGTTAATTTTATTTTCGATATCCGCGTCGCGATCATAACTCACATCGCATCCCAGGTAATTAAAGTGGGCCACTTATTCCAAAATATTGTTATCTATTACAATTTTCGTTCGTACCGGGTATTTTCCATGGAATGCCATTACTTTGGTCTTCTTCCAAGACAGTCTAAAATTATACCGTTGGCAAATCAAGAACAATGCGTATAAGGATCTTTGCAGGTCATCTTCCGTTTCATTCACTATCAACATATCGTCAGCAAACAGCAATGAATTAATGTAAGAGTATTCATTCAGTTTTATCCCAGGATTAACATTATTTTTCCATTCTTTTAGAATATGGTCCATGTATATATTAAAAAGAGTAGGTGATAATCCACACCCTTGTCTAACTCCTTGGTTGATCCTTATTTCTTCTGATCTTCTCTTACCTGAATTCATCGCAATTTTTGTATTTCTATATAATGATTGAATGACCCTTGTCAAGTGCTGCGGGTACCCGCTTTCTTCCATTATTTTCCAGAGCATTTCCCGATCCACTCTGTCAAAGGCTTTCTCCAGATCCACAAAAGCTATATGTGTTTCACAATTAAATTCCCGTCTTTTTTCTATTAATCGTTTAATTGCGAAGATGTTATCACTACACAAGCGTCCCTTCCTAAAACCACTTTGTTCTTCATTCAATAGAACTTCAGCTATTCTAATCTATGTATGTTGCCATATTATGTTCGATTTTATATCAATAAGCAACCCCATGACCCAATGAGACGAGGATTATAATATGTATGACATGTAAATGATGTTTAGTTTTATACAGACTCAGGATGACCATTCCTGAGAGTTTATGGTTAATTAGACCCCAAACATCGAAGTATACCGGTAACATCTGTATAAAATTTTACTAGGCTTACACCTTTACTAGGATGTGAAACATAGAATGTTCGTCGCCAAAAATTAGCTGTTGAAAAGCTGATTCGGGTGGCAACTTTACCACTAGAATGTTTCTAAATGTTGTCGCCGACTGCCCCATCATTATCAGCCGTCCCAGAATCTGCCTGCCGCGGGGAGCACTACCGACGCGCAGCCATCAGTGCCTCCCCTCCGCCATGAAGTTGACTCGCCGGAAGGGTATTTAGGCCACCGCACTGGCCTGCGAGTCACACTCGTCATCCAACTCCGGGACGGAGAACAAGAAAAAAGAGAGCTAGCAAGAAAGAAGAAGACCCCGGCCGAGACCAGACGCGCCATTCCTGGTCAAAGCACATTCTCGCACCGGTCAGTCTTCTCCTACCCGGCCGCCAAAGGAAGCCCGTGCGTGCCTGATGGCACCACAGTGAAGATTAAGTTTAGCGCGGGATAGGAGAGAACCGCCTCGGCCGACCCGATACAGCGAGGCCCTGGAGGCCTCCACTGACACGCTGCAGTGGGGACCCAACTGCCGCTGAGGGAGAGCTAAGCTTAAACCCGGTAGCCGAGCCGTTACTTTATAGGCTCTGCTCTCTACGCGCCGGCTCGCCGCTTCCGACCACCAACACCGGTTCTTTTCAGTGACACCACAAAAACCCAAACGATCCTTTTCAGAACCCCCAACAAATTAAACGGCCCTTTTCAGGGCCACCAATTTCAAAAGCAAGGCCACTTATCGTCGGCCCCGGTCGGCGACAATGAAACAAATAAAATATCGATCACAATGTTTGCATGCAAAACGCCTTCGTAAAGTAAGTTGCAATCCGAGCACGTTACAAGAGGTTGCTGAGTCAAAATAAATTTCAAGAATTATTGCAGATTATGTAAATTCCAAACCTCAGGAATTTGAGAACAGATTCAAAATGAATTGATTCATATATCTGTTAAGATAAAGATAACGTAACTAATAAAAGAAACTAATATGTTTAAAATTTATAAGTAACTTATTTGGTTACTGCATTTTCACTATTTACATAAAAAGAAGCCGTTGAATTTAAAATAATCACAGATAAATGTTACATAGATAACCCTGAAAAATTTTCGGTAATAAATAAACACGTATAAGGTGTAGTTACAGGATAGACTTGAATAAAATAAAAGTAACGATTGGTTTGTATAAATCAGTCAAAAGGTAGTTTAAGCTCTATTTGGCCCCTAGTCACATCCGGCCATCAATTTCTTCGTTTTATAGATGTTTTGCTTTTGACTGGGTAGAGATTGCTATCTATTTTCTATCTTGTAGTTGTAGTACACTAAAAATAGTTCGCCACAAAACTGTCGATTTGAAATTTATTTCCTTTTACAGTTTCATTCCATGTTACTCAGCAAAACCTTTGAAAAGGAAATTTATTTTGACGTAGCTTAGATAATAGCTTTAGTAACTGTTGTTTATCCTACTTTACTAATTATTTTGCAAGAGTTATATAAAACCTCTGGAAAATAAAACGCGATTGAAGTATTATAATTTAAAGTATTGTATTATTTACAACTTATTATTGGTATTTACAATTTGAACGAAAACATAAAGGATTATCGCCAAAGTTGGACACAGCACATGGCAAGGATGTCAGATCACAGGATACCTAAGCAGGCGCACTGGTATGCTCCAGAAGGTAAAAGGGATGTCAGTAGACCTAGGAAAAGATGGAGATATAGTATGTTAGTTCGGAATAGGCTGCGGCCTAATCCTTGGTTGGAAGAAGAAAAGAAGAGTAATTTATTATTCGAAAATATTGAAACATAATTAAATATATAGGTATTATTAGCCTCCCGCTGCTGCATTTTGTTTAGCGTGTTAGACGAAGTCGAAGGTTCCTCGTTCAAATCCCAGTAAAGGTAGTAACTTTATTACATATTTGATTACTAGACAGTGGTTACCGGTGTTCTTTGATGTTTTGGGTTCAATTAACTATACTATCTAAAGAATGGTCGGCCTGAGTCTTTACAAGACTACATTTAATTTACACATCATACCTAAATTCATCATCCTCAGCTCATTCGGTCATGGGGTTGCTTATTGTTCTTAAATTGAAAATTATTGCAATGTACACACATTAGGGATTAAGAAAACGACTGTAAGCAGAAGATCACGTGTTCGACTTGGAGATGTGGTCTGGAAATTAAATTGCATCCGTTCTATAACTGAAGGTTAACGTTAATGACGAAGTTAATGAGACAAAACAATAATTTACATTCATTTAAATTAAATAATAATTATGTGTTAAGACTTAATAATTATATCCTACGGAAGACAACACTCAGCTGCCTTGCCTTAAACGTCTTCTGATATTTTAACAGATGTTTAATTAATTTCGAAGGATCCTATAAGATCCAAGATTGCGTTTAATAATTTTTTGAGCAGGTCAGAATATTCAATTATTATTTGAATTTCTAACAAACAAAAACTTAAAAAAATAAAGACAATACAAATAATTTACAACAATAAATGCGATGGCTAATGCTATGTCTGATGTCTAATTAAGATATGAAAGATGCTTGGTAATTTAATATGGTATATTTTAATGAAACGCCAACTGATTTGTAAAGTGTAATTACAATAGTTACAATTTTATTCAGTTAACAACATGAAACGACTTAACAAAAAAAAACGACTTATCTAAAAATATCACTAAGTTAGTTTTATCATCGAACTAACTTAGTGATATTTTTACTACGGGGGACATCCGGAAAGTAGTACCCGTTTGCGCCGTATGAAGCGCTAGTGAGTAGAGTAGCCGCCGATAGGATTTAAAGCTTTCAAAAAGCTGTTTGCTTTTTACTTTCTCTTGCCTATATGAATATATAGGAAGGAAAGTATTGTTTTCATGTCGATTTTTCGAAATCGAGTTTTCACCGGATCTATACGTTTTCAGACCCCCTGAACCCAAAAAACATGTTTTTAGCGATTGGTCTGTGTGTGTGTCTGTGTGTGTGTGTGTGTGTATGTGAACAGAATATCTCAAGAACGGAACATCGTACGAACTTGAAACTTAAGTTACATACCACTACCGGACGCGACACGAACATTTTCATCAAAATCGGTCAACCGGAAGTAGTAGTTTATTCGTATAATTTTTCAGTTTTTTGCGATTTTCTCAAAAACTGGTCCTACGATTTTTTTTAAAATCGCCTATTTTACTCAATTTTTTTTTCTCTACAAGATAGGGTAGGCGCCATGTTTTCTGAACTTCTCGGTGAGGCTGTTTTCACGTAAAAACGTTGTTTTTTTAAGATTACGGCTTTAATATAAATTTTAGCGCAAAAACTTATATAATAAAAGTTGTAGAGAATTTAAAAACCTACAACTTCTGTTTCAAACATTTTTTTGTATGACGCTTAGTTTAGCAGTAATTAGCGATTTTCTGATTTTTTCTCACGAAAACGTGTGAAAAATCGATTTTTTTAAGATTTTGGCCTTAGTATGCATTTTACGACAAAAGTGTATATAACCAAATTTATAGGAAATTTAAAGATCTACAACTTTTATTTAACGTGTTTTTCTCTACAGAGCCTAGTTTAGCGTGAAATAGTGATTTTCCGTATTTTTAAGCCAGACTGAGGTTGATTTTCATTTTGAGTGTTTCACTCATGATTAAAATAGCCTAAGGTTATGTTTATTGAAGGTTAGTTTTTTGTTTATTTCTAATATTTTATTACTAATGTTAAATTATATTGTAAATTATTTGCATTGGCAAGAGAAAGTTGTGTGAGTGTTTCACACCAGATTTTTCTGTGTAAAGCCAAGTTTACACGGGTCGAGTAGTAATGGTCGAGTGATTTAGTAATTCAGTAACTGTCCGCACGTGTTACGTGACAGCGAATTTAGTGCATTGTTGTGACTGCACGGAGGTGGGATCTCGATCGTAAAGTACGTTTCCGAAGTGGTGGGGGTAAGCTACTAAACTGTGCACTCGACCGTACACACTCGACTACAACTAAACTACTCGACTAAGACGTCCAGTCCAAACAAATCGAGTACTAAATTACTAATCTACTCGACTAAAATACTCGACCAGTGTAAACTAGGCTTAACGTTACTTGGCCGTTTGCATTGACTGTATTGTTGCTGTTAGTGTTTATGATGTTTAAAAAAACAAAGAATACCGCCAGTTGTGAAGTTAGGGATGTGATCAGGTTCTCAAGGCAAGGAATATGCGACCAATCGATATTCATCATCAATTGAAGGAGGTTAATGGAGATAATGTTATGGACAAGTCAAGTCGGCGCTGGTGTTGTTACTTCAACTTGGGGAGAGAAAACACTCGTGATGACGAGCGTTTGGGGCGGCCATCTGTGATTACTGACGAACTGCTTGGTTCAATTGAATAGTAAAGAACGATAGACACGTTACAATTAATGAAATCTGTGAACATTTCAGTAATGTTTCACGAACAATTATTCATGAAATTGTTATAGCCCATTTGCATAATCCAAAAATTTGAGCAAGGTGGTCTGTTGTCTAGTGTCATCGTCCTCCTCCACGACAATTCCAGACCTCATACGGTTAAGATAACACAACAACTTGTGGAACAATTCAAGTGGGAAACTTTCAACCACCTACCCTATAGCCCAGACTTGGCTCCTTCAAATTTTCAACTTTTTACTAAACTCAAAGACTTTTTTGCCGTAAAGAAATTCGAAAGTGATGAAGAACTGAAAGGTGTTACTACGTATCTTACTTAATACACTGGCGGTGGAGGAATATGAAACTGGAATACAAAACCTCGTCATACTTTATGATAAATGCTTAAATTTGGATTGGGATTACGTAGAGAAGTAGAAAAATGTATATTTATTTCATTAAAACCTTTAATATTTGCTAATATTTACTAGTTTTTATTTATACTCCCAAACGGGTACAACTTTCCGAATGATCCTCGTAGAAGTCACTAACTACCGCTAAACTAAAATTACTGAACGAAATACTTGACATAATAAATTAAAAAATTTTAATATCATAAATTGTTTATTTTGTTCTGTTTTTCAGTAAATTTTACTTTAAGACGATAATGTTAGAAGAATTGATTTTGATGTAATTTTTCACATGAAATTACAAACAGCGGCCAAACTAAACTTCAAACATAATAGGCCAACAAAGCTTAACAAAAACAGTAGGATATTTTTAAATACAATTTTTGTACATGTATTATTTTATCTTACAGTAGGCCTACACCGTAAGGTTGTATCTAAAAGGAAAACTATTTTGTTAAGTAATAATATTTTTTAACTTTGTAAACTTGAAAATCCAGTATACTATAGATATATAATTTATAAACGAAACCACAAAACGAAATATTAGATTTTTATTCTTGTATTATATAACTACCGAAGATATTTCTTCTAAAGGAAATAACAATACAAATAAAGTTGAAACTGCAGAGTATTTTGTAAAAGATTTCCCTCAATTTTTAAGTTGGAAAATGAACAAAAGAATTTCTTCCCTCTGAGCGCTTTTAGTTCAGTTTACTTGAACAGTGTAACTTTTCCTCTAAAACCAGTAATATCCTAACAAAATTTCTGAATATTGTAGTTCAATAGAGTTATATATTTCAATGGTATAGATAACTCTATCCATTTATTTTCTTCAACTAAATACATATTTTTCACACACATTTTAAACTATTTCTAAAGTACAAGGAACTGTGACCGCGGTGTTGTATTGCTAGAACTATCAGGGATTTAATCAAAATACAGTAGTGAGTTTAAGCAAAGTTAGCCGAATCAATGAACAAAGAAAAAGTTGGTAAAAATTTTTATAAATGAGCGTGGAAGTTAATAGATTCTTTTGCTAAGTAACGATACGCTCTCTCTAAGAAATTCCATGTGGGAATCAAACCCTGTCCCACCCTGTATACCACTTTTAGAAAACAACATTAAAAAACACAAGAGGTTCTATAGTAGTCTTCCTCCTCCACCTCCTCCTCCTTCTCCTTATCCTCATCCTCCTCCTCTTCCTTCTCCTTCCAACCAAAGATTAGACCAAAGCCTGTTCTGAACTATACCGACATCTCTTCTCTTCTAAGGTCTACCGACAATATCTCTTTTACCTTCCATCTTACAAGTGCGCTTGCTTACGTATCCTGTAATCTGAAATCCTTTCCATGTACTGTCTCCAACTTTGGCGATATATCTTTATCATTTTGTTCGTGTGGTTTAAATCTATCATTAAAATTATATCACTTTTAGAAAACAATAACAAAAATATAAGAAGTTTTCTTAAAATATTAATCTGAACCATTATTGTTTTAAAAGCCAGAAGAATAGTAACATGAAATTAACTTAAAAAACATCGTATAATACAAAAACACTAAATGACAATTGACTTCACTCACTAATTTTTTAGCTTTTGGATCATCTAGAGAGCTGAAATTTGGTGCAAAATTGTTCCTCACGGTTGATCAGAAAAACTAATACATTTGCAATTCAATTACTTTCAACTAACGGAAAGACAGCTTTACTACCCTAAATTACACGTATTATTTTTATACCTTCATAAAAAGTTACATTTCTGAATATCCGCGTCCGTATTCACTAACTTATACTTAGAAACAATATGTATTTTAATAACTATCATTAATACGCTTAGGGATAAAATACGGAATAACTACCCTACTGGAATAATATTACTTGTACATTTTCTCAAATACATAAATCATTCTGAAAGCATGTTTTAAGTGATACACTGACTGATCTGTGGAAATTTGAGAATTTAAAATTTATATATAAAAGATTGACAACATCCCTAAAAAAAATCAGTTCTGAAGGGGTTAATAACTATCATTAATACGCTTAGGGATAAAAAACGGAATAACTACCCTACTGCAATAATATTACTTGAACATTTTCTCAATTACATAAATCATTCTGAAAGCATGTTTACGAGTATTCTTATATTAATAGTAGTACTTTTTATTCACTCAGTGATGTTAAAAAACCTAATTTTGAACCCTCTTAATAATGTAAGAAGTAAAGATAAAATAATAACAACTTTCGTCAGTAAATTCTGAGGAAATCTAAACAATACCTAAAACGTAAGACAAAATAATAGAAGCAGAAATGAAGCATACTGCTGCCTGATTTAAGAATCTGATACTGGAAATGAAAATACTGAGCTGAAAAAGGATTCCAAGATATACCTTGATACGACTTTGAAAGCCAGAATAGACAATATAATTTTATTTTTTTAATCTTCTTCATGTACTATTTCGTAAAAATATTCGTTAAGAACGTTTGGCAGCCAGTCAGTGTAGTGGTAATTGTCTTCTACACCAGGAGTTTGAGTTCCGATCAGATCTTGACATTTTTCATCCCATGTTTTCATCTATCACCCTTCATTGCCTGCATCAACATTAATGTGCAAAACAGTCTGATATATAAAAAATAATAATTCAGAACGTAGGTAACTATCACAGCACTTTTTCGGTAGCCTATATAATAATCAGTTTTTTTAAAGGAAAAACTTGAAATAAATAAAATTTAAAAATGTTTCCTTGGGAAAATATAATTTTAATGGTTTTCATAAATTACGTAATTCATCTTAATTTAATTTAGATAGTGAACCATTGTAAATGTACAATTTTACGAACAATGGAAGTTATGGTAATTCCTAATTACTATAACTTCTATTATTCAGGTAAAAACCAAATAAATCATTTAAGGGAAAAATCCCCATTGTTAGATTAAGTTACATTAGAATATTAGTTAGACAATAAGTTGTAAATATAGTCAACTGTCAATCATCTGATATTGTTTAGATGTGTGTATTTCTGTATTTCCCTCTGTATTTTTGGGCCTTTCTTCCACCAACCAACTTTCAGCCAATCATTGGGGTAGTTCTCCTTCCTGTTGGCTCTCCAGGTTGGTTGAACGGTTGGTGGGAGAGGGAGGCTTATCAACCAGACGTTTCCTGGTTCGAAACCAGGAAATTCACAATCAGTTCCCTTGGGACTTAAGTATGTAATAGAGTTGTTAAGAAGGAGCAAAAGTTGAAGTTAACGAGTAGGAGTACAAGGAATGACGGAGAACGAGAACGAGAAGAAGAAGAAAGGAGAGACATTAAATTCGAGGTAATTCATTCGTTTATTTATTAAGGGTTTATAATTTTTTGTTTTTATATTAACGTTGCGGTAAAAAAGATTGGCTACATTTAAAAACAGGTTAGGGTTGTTTCAGAATAATTTTGTTAGTAGTTACGTGATTTAGATAGTAATTTATTATTTATTAAATATTTAGTTTAGAACCATGAAATATAGTTTTTTTTCATTTCTCTCATGCTCTGCTGACAAAGCTGGGCGCCCAACAATTTTTATTAATTATTTTTTAGTTCCCATTCAAGTTTTTGACCACCGGTAAAGTTGAAGGTGGTGCAATACTAAAGAAAGTTAACTTTTACTTCAGCTTTACACTAAACGTGAAATATCTAATGAATTCAAAATAATTTGAAACGAATAAAGACGCAAGACATTCTATAGTTTAGACAAAAATTCATATCATTCATTTGTTTTTTAACCTGTTGTTGAAAAAAGAATTACGATAAAAATACGCAATTAATTGTCTACTTGAAATAAAACAAATTTCTCACTTTCAATAAAAATTTGAAAACAGATTTTAACCAATATAATTTGTTAATTTACATTGGGTTATGAACGGTTGTGAACTAATCGAATTAATTAATTTACAGAACTAATTCAATAAAGTAAACACTTGACCGATATGGAAATTTATATCAAAGCTTATCCCTTTTAACCATTACAGTCAGAATGAGATCTTATTCAAAGGAAAATCCAAGGAAGGCAATTTACATTTCAAAAGATAAGGGCCCTTAGCTGTCATTTTAGAGGCTTCCAAATGTATATTAAGTCTTCTAAAGTCAGTTTCGTACTTTTGCTATCAATATAGACTTATTAACTTACGCAGTACATAAAATATAAACTTCGATAATTAATTTCTACAAAGTTTGCAGATAAGTTACCAAGACTTTCATTTTTAAAATCACTATTACAATATTAAAAGTTTGGTGTGAAATACTCACACGACTTTCTCTTCCCAATGCAAATAATGAACAATATAACCTAACCAGTAATAAAACAAAAAAACTAACCTCAAAAATATAACTTTAATTTAATCATGAGTGAAAGACGCAAAATGAAAATCAACCTGTTTGGCTTAAAAATACGAAAATCACACTTTCACGCTAAACTAGGCTCTGTAGAGAAAAATTCTCTAAGTAAAAGTTTGTAGATCTCATAATTTTCTATAAATTTTAATATATACATTTTTGTCGTTAAACGCATAGGCCTACTAAGGCTGAAATCTTAAAAATCGATTGTTTAACACATTTTCGTGAAATAAGCAGAAAATCGCTAATTATCGCTAAACTAAGCGTTATCCAAAAAATGTCTGAAATAAAAGTGTAGAAGTTTAAATTCTCTACAACTGTTATTACATACATTTTTGCGCTAAAATGCATACTAAAGCCGCAATTTAAAAAACAACAAATTTTACAAGAAATAAGCCTTTCCAAGAATGTCAGCAGACATGGTGCCTACCTTATCTGGTAGAGCATAAAAAATTTAGTAGGCCTATATGAGGCGATTTTTAAAAGAATCGTAGGAGCCGTTTTTGAGAAAATCGAAAAAAGTGGAAAATGACACAAATAAAACTACTACTTATGGTTGATCGATTTTGATGAAAATTTTCGTGTCGGATCCGGTAGTAGTGTCTAACTTAAGTTTAAAGTTTCAAGTTAGTACGATATTCCGTTTTTGAGATATTCTATTTACACACATACACACACAGAGAGAGAGAGAGAGAGAGAGTAAGACACCAATCGCTAAAACACGTTTTTTGGGTTCAAGGGGTCTGAGAACGTGTAGATCCGGTGAAAACTCGATTTGAAAAATCGACATGAAAACAATACTTTCCTTCCTTTAGATTCATATAGGCAAGTGAAAGTAAAAACAATTAATTACCGCAAATTATTTTAGTTATTAACATAATACATACTGAATATTAAGCGTAAATAAATTACGGAAAGTTTTTGCCTCTAAAGCGCAGTGGTCATGAGCTAGTCCAGAATGGTCTACAAAATGGATAGACCTGAATTTGAATCTCTAGAATTTGTAACATTATTAGAGTGGACGCCAAATAAGATTGCCGGTTTTTTGAATTGCGCAAAAAGTTTATTTTGGTAATGGCGCGCTCGGTTGCCTCAGTGAGTGGTGGGGTCAGTGCTGTACCAGCCGTGATCAGAATCATGCACGGTTACTTTACTAAAATAGTATATTAACCGTGGAATCACGTCACTCTCGCCTCGTTATGTATCAGCTGACCTAAAAACATTTGTCTGTAATGTGTTGTAAGTGGTAGGCGTTAATTGTATACAATGTTTACTAATGAATTTCTTTAACATCGCTAATACATGATAATTTATATCGTTTAGAACACTTGATTTAATAGTCAGTTTGGTACTAAGACACGAAATCTACCGACTGAATCCAAACTGTTTGCGCAGCTACACCGGCAAGCATATTTTGCGTCCGCTCTACATAAGTCTGCAGGATGAAGGCGTTTAGGACGACTGCGGTGAAAGTAGGAGGATTTTTGTAACCGAAACAATTTATTTCTTAATCCTTGCTGGATATTTTTCCCTTTTTTAGTTTTACGTACAATTGTTTTACATATTAATTCTAATGCAGCCGATGAACGGTGATTGATGAAAATGAGAGATGAAAAAATGGCTGACCAGGAATTGAATCCAGTGACCCTGGTGTAGAAGCCAGTAGAGCTGACAACTACACCACGGCTCAGGTCCTTCCTGGAAGAAGAAGATTGATACTAAAAATCAGAATTAAGTTAAGGAAAGAACAAAATTAAATCACCAACACCGTAAGTAAAGAGTTTTATATAAACGACTTAAAAGCATTGCTTGATTCTTAATAAGCCTTAGGTTACGTAAGTTCAAATTTATATTTCATTGCAGCCTCGTTAAACAAATAAATCTCACAATATGTTTCTATATTTTGTAAATAACCCACACAAAATTGTAGACTTAGTCTTACTTATAAGCCCTACAACTTTGCAATAACTTTGTTTTCCTCGTTTCTAAAACAGTTAGTATTGTTTTATACTTGCTTGTATGTGTTTGTAAAACAATAAAAGAACATGGATGGAAACAGAAATTTATTTTGGTTGAATCTTCTCAAAAGCTACTTCTATTAACTTTCCATTTTGTTATTATAAAATAAAGCATAGAGCTACATTTTATCATCTGAGCCAGTTTCAAAATCATATTTAAAGTTATATTTACATTTATTTAATTTTTAAGGACAGTACGTTTAATTTATAAGCCTATATACGTAATTACAAAGCTGTTTCAAAATTTGTTCAATCCCTTTTTAACGTCGTATTTATTTTGTGCAGAATCTGTAATATTAAGTCTCCAGAAAGTAATAGTTATTTCTGGGAGTGTTTACAAACAAATTATGTACTTAAGTCATTAGCAACGATGTTGGGTTTGTTGCAGTTAAAAAGTAAACAAACGGTAGGTAAATTCCCGAGCATAGCCGATAATCGAACCTGAAGATTTCAAATTCCTGAATTTTACCACCAATTGAGGTGGTATCCAGGTGATCACAAAGAAATTGATTAATTGTTAAAGAAAATTATATATATTTTTATAGAAAGTTAATAAAATCTAAAGATCTCACAATAGAAACAAACAATTTACATATTTTCAATTTATTAACATTTTTATAAATAATGTTTCAAATATAATTTTTGATGTGGTTACGGGGCCTTTAATTTTATCGAGGGTTGAAAAAGTTTAAAAAATTAATCAATCTGTGAAGGAATATTTAAAAATTAACATTTTCAATTAATTTTTGAATGACCGACCGCCTCCGTAACCCAGTGATTAACGTGCTAAGAAAGCGGAAGATCCTTGCTTCGATTCCCGGATAGGGTCTGAAAAAATAATTACACGTTCAAATCCACCGTTCCTTAAAATAAAGTAGTAGCTAATATCCAGATTTAGATACCACTTTAGATGAACTAAAATGATTTTTTTTATTAATTAGAAATCTGGCCCGTTAGCAAAGAGGTAAGAAGATATGGCTTCTACGCCAGGGATACCGGGTTTGATTCCCGGTTATGTCCGGCAATTTTTATTTATAGCTCATTTTCATCTATCACTCTTTATCTGCCCATAACAAAAAAATAGGTGGAGTTTCAAATTCTTAACACACACTCAATCTGTTAGTGGCAGAGCTAAAATAAATAGTTCGGTTTCTTATCACATGGTCAGCCAATTAAATGAATCATTTATGAAAAAAAGAGGTAGGGGTGTAACAGACACTAATCAGAGTTATCTCCTCTGAGAGTAATGCATTTCATTTTACAGTCAGACCCTGTGATGAATGAGGTGAAGGTGTCATTTGCAGAGTGGAAAATATGTGCTTTACAGAGGGCCCGGCATGCTGATAAGCGTACTTTTCCACTCAGTGAGGAAGGCAGTTGTAAACCACCTCACTCCTCGTTTTACTTAGTAAAACCTCTACAGGTTCAAACCAGCCTTTTGGCTGATAACCTAAAAAATACTCTTTATCATCTCAATTAGCCCTAAATGCATTATCGTCGGATGTAAAATAAAAAAATAAAAAAAATAAAATAATGAAAGAAATATTTACTAGATGCAGAAAATTTTATTCAGATTATTCGTCGAAGCAGATATGAAAAATGTTTTTATTTAAACCTAAATGTGTTTATATTTTTTTAACCCGAGAAATTTGTATGAAGTGGTTAAATTACAACAAGCGTTCCAGTTCAGTAAAACAAATATTGCAGGTATAAAATAATAAAGTTCTTGTTTTATAGATTTCTAAAGTAAGACATGCATCATTATTACACTTGGTTATTAAGCCAACGACCATTATAAGTATTCAATACATTAACTAAAATAAGTTAGTAGAGTATTAGTGTATCCGAAAGACAAATAAACTTAGTTTACACGAATAACATTTTTTTTTTGAAAAATTGAGTTAGCGTTAAATTTTTTTAAAAGTATAAGTTAGTAAATATAAACAATTAAATTAGTCGAAAACACTAATAACTCTCAAAGAGGTAATTAGGCGAGGATGTTATTCTTTGTAAAGAAAAAGTATTATTTATGAATTTTATAAATTCAAGTGTATCAGAAAAGGTAAAAAGCAAAACAACAGTGACAAATTTTATAAGTAAAACAAGATAGAAAACGTTGTAACAACAATATTTTAAAGTGAATGATTTAAAAGAAGTCAATAAATCTTTTTAAAATTTAAACAACGTTTTTATTTATTCAGAAACTCTACACTTATCTTTATTTCTAAAATAAAGACCATAATATAAAGATGTTTATAAACTAACTTCAATTTTAAATTCACAGGTTGAGAAAGAAATATAGCAGTAAATGGAAAAGTTTTCAACAGTGCAAATATTTCTTTACTCTTAGAATAAAATTTATGACTAATCTTGCACAAACATTATTTTTCTCAAATGTCAAAATAAATTTAAATTTACTAAAATGTCAAAAAAATTAGTTTCTCAGATGAGATCACTGTTGATTTCTATGCTAAGGATTCGAATTCGATTTCTAGCTAGGTATTTAAATATCCCAATGTTAATGTAATATAACTTTATTTATCTGTGGAAAGAAGAGATTTGGTGGAAAGACACAAAACTGGGTGTATACTATCATTTCAAAAAAAAACACTTTCTATTTTAATTTATAAAATTTATGGTAAGTGCACTTACAAAAAAAAATGAAAACGTATATTATTTGACTAGTGAAATTTTTTAGGTACATGAAACCGTTACAAATTTATTTCAAGTTTTTCTGAAAATTCCATTTTTAAATTTTTTTAAATATTTTTTCGTTCAAACCGTAGTTTCGTTTTTCACCCAACGGAATGCAAGAAAATTTTGCAAGCGTGTCTGTTATGTGTCAAGAAGGCTAACATAATAAAAAGAAAAAAGTTATAAAATAACGTATTTAATAATATTGAAGACCTTAGGGGATGAAGGTGTTATATTACAAAATTATAGTTTTAAGGAAAATACGATCAAAAATCTAAAGGCGATCTAAAGGAGGTGTAGTAATTTAATTTTGGTACCTACTTTATCCGTTCACGAAAAATAACAAAAGAATTTAAAAATTCTTCAAATTTTACTTTTCAACATTATTCTTCTATATCAGTTTTCTTACAACCTTCCTCTGCATATACCTCGTAATTCCTTCAACCACAAAAATTCTGTTTCCTTTGAGAATAGATAACAGTAGGCTTTTTTAATAATATAAGACAAAGTTTTTCATTAGAGAATCTTTTATAGAAATTCTTAATAACAGCTTTTGATGACGTTTAATGTTAATTACTAGAGATAAGTGTAACTGATAATTTGTAAAATGATAATGTCTTCTATTCTAGAGAAACAAGGTGATCTTTACCCCTTTATTCAATACAAAACACAAAATTAAATGGTACATACCCTCTTGATTCTCTAATATTTCCTTGAACTGTTGAAATAGAACATTCTATGTCCAAGTAACTACATATGCTTGTAATAATCATCAGTTAAGAAAACTACGTTTTAAAAAAATGACACATAACACTTTCATCCAGTCATCAATTATAAAATGGATCTCTCTTTACGCTTGTACAACAGAAACACGGAAACCAATTTTATGATTCCGATCAGTTTTATTGGACAAAAAGTAATGCCTTCATTTTTTTCTATTATATAAGTGAATTTACAATAAACTTTATGAATTAAAAAGAAAAATGATTTTTTAATTCATAGTGCACACCCAGTTTTGTGCCTCTCCGCCAAATTTCTTCTTTTACCAGACAAATAGTTTCCATAAAAATATACCATTTTTGATGCAACAATATCTTCTTCAAAAACAAAATTTAGTAAAAGAAAATAAAGGCGAGAAAAATCCTGCAAAATCCCCTAGGGAAGAAGTAAGAAGGGCAGGAATACAAACGAAATACTGTGTAAAGGAAGTGGGAAAATCACAAAATCCTTTAAAAGCAACGTTATGCGCTTCTATGCACAGTGAGAGAATTTCGACGGCTAGAACATCGGAGAATTCTGGATTGAATTGCGAGCAAGTAGACAAAAATTTCTTAAGGAAATTGATGAAAAGAATATAACGCAGAACGTACAGTACAATAGATAAGATTACAAAAAACCATCAACAAAATCAAGCTTCACCGAAATCGAACAAAAAGGAAAACGATACAAATCGCGTGGTTGCATAAACGAGAAGAAGCATAATACTCTGAAAGAATGAAGAAATACTGGATTGATGGCAAGTAACACAACGAGAAATTTGTGATATTAATCGTGGTAAACACTTGGCCCGATCAACTTAAAACAAAAATGTTTTACGTTGATCAATCAAAACTCAATTTTAAAATAATTATGAAGTTATAATTTTGCTTACATATTATAATATCCATTTTCTAAAATGTATAATGCTGCAGGAGAATATCTACGGTAAAGTTCATCTCTAATAAACGTGTTGGTATGAAGCACAATGGAATTTGGTCAGTGAATTTGATAAAATTGACATTGAAATGATGATATAGACATCAGGAAACTCGTATGTAAAGGAGATTGAAATGTTCTGGATTCGGAAGTATGATTTTGATACTTCCACGCATGACGCATCAGATTTGAAATCTGACGGGTAACCCAAATAGAAGAGCATTTGTATAAACACTTCCCTCTATAATTCTCACGCATTGTTTACACTATCTCGTTAAGTTTACAATCTTCGTTATAAACTTTATTACTTTCTCTTGCCTATATGAATATATATTAAAGAAAGTATTGCTCTCATGTCGATTTTTTGAAATCAAGTTTTCACCAAATCTACACGTTTTTAGACCCCCTGAACCCAAAAACTTGTTTTTAGCGATTGGTCGTGTGTGTGTGTGTGTGTGTGTGTGTGTGTGTGAACAGAATATCTCAAGAACGAAACATCGTACAATGTTGAAACTTAAAACTTAAGTTAGATACCACTAGACGAGCCGACACGAACATTTTCATCAAAATCGGTCAACCGGAAGTAGTAGTTTATTCGTGTCATTTTTCACTTTTTGCGATTTTCTTAAAAACGGCTCCTACGATTTTTTATAAATGGCCTCATTTACTAAATTTTTTATCTTCTACAAGATAGGGTATACATGTCTGCTGAAATTCTTGGGGAGATTGTATTCTTGTAAAAAAATAGTTTTTTTTGCGACTTAAATAATTATGCATTTAGCGCAAAAATGTATATAATAAAAGTTGTTGAAAATTGAAAATCCTACAACGTTTATTTCAAACAATTTTTTGTATAACGCTTAGTTTAGCAGTAATTAACGATTTTCTCTGTTTTTCTCACAAAAACGTGTAAAAATCGATTTTAAGATTACAGCCTTAGTATGCATTTTACGACCAAAGTATATAATTCAAATTCATCGGAAATTAAAAGATCTACAACTTTCATTTACAGCATTTTTCTCTACAGAGTCAAGTTTAGGGTGAAAGAGTGATTTTCCGTATTTCTAAGCCAAACTAAGGTTGATTTTCATTTTGCGTCTTTCACTCATGATTAAAATAAGGTATTGGTTTTTGAGGTTTTTTTTTGTTTATTTCTAATGTTTTTTTATTACTAGTGTTAGGTTATATTGATAATTATTTGCATTGCCAAGTGAAAGTTTTGTGAGTTTCACACCAGATTTTTATAATTCAAAATGAGAGGCTTGTTTAAAAATAATGTAAATTATAAAAGTAATACTCTAGTTATAGTTAAGGGAATAAATAAATTGTCTATTGTAAAAAATTGTGTATTGTATGACGTGGAGTGTATTGAATAAGGATAACGGATTACGATGAATGAAATGTTTTCAAGGATAATCCTCGGAAATGAGGTAGTGGGTCTGTGTTGTGCCTGCTATAATTCATTTCTACTCTGTTTTGGATTGTTCTGTAAAGTATAGGAGGATCTCAATTGTGATCTTATTATGTAGAAACACATGAACATCACCACAGGTATTTAAAGGCGGTAGCCCTTTATCGGCAAGCTCAAATTACTGCACGATTAGAAAGTGCTTGTATACACTGTAACAAGTAGGCTACGTTAGAAAAGGTGCTCGTACTATAGTTGTCTATTGTAATACAGTATCACTGTTATTTTTCGTTACGTCAGTTTAAGCTTTATGTTTTGCAATTAATTAAATTGAAGTACTTAGAAATTGAAGTACTCAGAAGATAGAAGCGTTCGAAATGTGGTGTTACAGGAGAATATTGAAAATTCAGTGGGTCCAAAAGGTTACCAATGTTGAGGTGCTCCGACGTTTAAATAAGGAGTTGGAAGTTATGAAGAGTATAAAAACAAGAAAACTAGAATATTTGGGTCACATAACCAGAGGAGAAAAATATGAGTTGCTGAGAATTATTATGCAGGGAAGGATCCGAGGAAGAAGAGGCGTAGGAAGAAGACGCATCTCCTGGCTGAGGAATCTTAGAGAATGGTTCAACTGTAGTTCATTGCAACTATTCAGAGCAGCAGCCAGTAAAGTGACCATAGCCATTATGATATCCAACCTCCGATAGGAGATGGAACTTTAAGAAGAGAAGAAGTACTTAGATCTTAATTTATTAATATTCTAGGCTATATAGTAAATTGTAAATTACGAGGTGAGGCTATTAAATAACGAGACTGACGTTATAAAAAATTTAATTTTAATTTTATACATAATCACTTATTGTCATCTTCAACATACACTCCTTCTCTATCCCTACAACGCTCCATGCGAATTTTTCATTGTTGGAAATAGTGCTGGAAATCATCTTCTGCCAGCTCCTTCAGGACATGTGCCGCTTTCTCTTTTACAGCTTCCACAGGCTGAAATCTTGTCCCTTTTAATGCAGATTTTACATTAGGGAACAGGTAGAAGAAAATAACATGTGATGAAACGTGGCTTTTACTTATGATCCGGAAACGAAGCGCCAATCCATGCACTGGAAGAGCCGAACTTCACCGAGAGCCAATAAAGCTAAGTCAAAAATTAAAGCAATGATTATTGTTTTTTTTATATCCATGGGATTGTGTACCTTCACTGGGTTCCTGAAGGTCAAACAATTAATCAATAATACTACTTTGAGGTACTTTCTAAACTACGTCAAAGAGTAAGGAACAAACGCCCCGAAATGTGGAAGGACAAATCATGGGATCTCCACCAAGACAATTCGCCAGCTCATTCCGCGTTATCTGTCAAGAGGTTCCTAGCCAAGTACAGCATTTCAGTGTTTGAACATCCACCTTATTCACCAGATCTTGCAACATGTGACTTCTACCTGTTCCCTAAGGTGAAATCTGAATTAAAAGGAACAATATTTGAGTCTGTGGAAGCTGTAAAAGAGAAAGCGGCACGTGTCCTGAAGGAGCTGACAGAAGATGACTTCCAGCACTGTTTCCAACATTGGCAAATTCGTATGGAGCGTTGTAAGGATAGAGAAGGAGTGTATATTGAAGGCGACAATAAGTGATTATGTATAAAATAACATTAAAATATTTTTACAACGTCAGTCTAGTTATTTAATAGCCACACCTCGTAAAATGATAAAAATTAAAAAATGTATTACTAACATATAATAATTTATAAGAACTAAAATTTATGAGAGAAAGTAAAGTTTTTGAATAGGAAGAAGAAAGAGATTGTTTATTGTATTTTATGATTTAGGCGATAGAAGGATATTGGAAGGAAATAGTCGTAACTTTTAACTGGTATTTGAAATACATAATGTAATTGTTAATTAATATTGAATGTGTATTATTGTTATTTTCCTACTACCTAAAATGGTTTTACATTTGTTTATTATTTATTATACCCAGATCCCTAACAAACTTAGCTTAGGTGTTCATACTGTTAATTTTAATATAACTTTTACATACTGGTCGTGTTGGAAACTGGATGGTTTTTTAAGGACTCCAAGAATGTAAAATCTTTAACTTTTTCCTTATCTTGTTAATTCTTTAAAAGATGTAGTTTATGGGAACAGATGTCAGAAAAATATTCACCCAGTTGATCAAGATAGGAAGTCAAAATTTTGAATAAAATCCATTATTTTATAAAGAATGTATTTTCTATAACATATTCTAGCTGGAATGTTTACATAACAATATAAAATATGTATAAAAATGAAAAGAATAAAATTGTGGTATTAAACGGTATGCGATAACGTTGAGAAAAAAACTTTAAGAGTTTTTATAAGTACGATAATATTACAACGTTTTTGCCGGACTTCCATTCCATCATATTTCCTGTCAACATTTTCATCACCTAACCTTTCCAACAGTTCATCAGACAGGAATACCTTTTTCTAACTCAGATACTATTCGAAATAATCTCTTTCACTTACTATCTATCTTTTTTCTCTCTCTGATGAATTTACGCTGACAGATGGGATTTTACAGTTATTCGATGCAATTTAATTAGTAACATAGCATATCCATTACCAGTTTCAAATAAGCCGTTTAAAAATGTAATCTATATAAAAACAAAAATACGGTGATTAATATATATATATATATATATATATATACCTCCAACTACAAAATAAATCCATTTTATTTAAAGGATAAATGAAAAACAAAACAAAATGAAGTCTACTTCAACTGATCCTCAAAATACAAAAAAAAAAATATATTCATTTATATTTTTATTAATTCAGGTAAATTTAAAAACCACATATTAAACCCGTATCAAAATTAATTTAAAAATATATTTACTATTCCATTTATTTTTTAATTTCTATAGAAGGGAATTAAAATATAATACAACCTTATAAGTTCACAATCTGTGATGTTATGTGCAGAAAATAAATTTCGATCTGGCTCTCGTTCTGAAATCCTGACTCCACCAGGATCTACCGGTGCGATTGGAAAATTTCGAAGTAGATTGATTCTAGTTACAGAATAGCAGTCTACGCTCCAGTATATCGTTGACCTACGATCCAGTTTAATAAATCAGTTGTTGAAACTTCAAGGAATAAATTTTAAATAATCATAGACCTACTGGGTTGGTCTAGAGATAAAGTCGTCGTCGTGAGTCAGCTGTTTAACAGCTGATTTTGCAGACGAAGGTTCCTGGTACAAATCCTAGTAAAGGTAGTTTACTTTTATATGGATTTGAATACTAGACAGTGGTTGCCGGTGTACTTTGATGGATGGGATTCAATTAACCATATTCTCTCAAGAATAGTCGGCCTGGGTCTGAACAAGCCCTTTGAGCCTTACAAGAGTTTTTAACCTGTTACTATTACACTCGTATACAATCAACCAATTAAATGCGGACGTCAATGAATTTAGATATTGATGTGACCTTAAATAGAACAATTTTTAAAAAGTTTATTAAAACTATTTTATTACACTCGAGACAAGATATTTAAGAAAATAATAAGTAAATATACCACTGAAAGCTAAAAGCAAACAAAAATTCATAAAACGGAATAGTATTCATGTATTAGTTTATAGATGGTTGTTAAATTTCCCGGTTTCCTTTTGGCGAAACAAGATATCGGATAAACGTAAGTATATAGAAATGTGGTTTAGAAAAACAGCGTACGCTACAACGAATTGTGTTTAAGCGAAAGTTAATGGAAAAGTACCATTGAAGCGTACGAAAAAGAACGAGTTGGAGCTATCGATTTAGAAAACTTTACACTCATCATAAGATATAAAAATAAGTTGAAAGTTATCAAGTTATTGGAGTAACACATGCGTATCAAAATAAGATTAGTAAAAAGAAGAAGACATAGAGAAAATATACATTCTTAAGTAAATCGGATAAAATATAATTTATCCTTTTTGATATATGATCATCCTTTTTCAAAACACATAAAGGAAGAAATAAATAATAAAAATATCACGTCGTTGATCTTAGAAATGTTTGGATAATTTCCTTAATATAATTGTAACCCACCGGGTTGGTCTAGAGGTAAAGTCGTCACCAAAATCAGCTGTTTGAATGCTAGACAGTAGTTACCGGTGTACTTTGATGGTTGGGGTTCAATTAACAATACTCTCTCAGGAATGGTCAACCTGAGTCTGTACAAGACTACACCTCATTTACACGTCATACACATCATCTCCATCCCATTGGGTCATCGGGTTGCTTATTGTTTTGAATTGAACAGATTGCAACGTACACAAATTAGGGATTACAAAAAAAAATAACCGTAAAACTTTCCTTTAAAACAATTACACAATTTCAAGAATTCAGTAGGTGATATACTTTTCAAAAAACAAACGATGGTAAAATAAATAAAACACTGTGGGAGTTTAATACAATTCAAGTTTTTATAAATTTTTTCGCATGCACGCGCGCGCACACACAGACCAAGACCATTCGCTAAAAACATGTTTTTTTATGTTCAGAAGGTCTGGAAACGTGTAGATTCGGTGAAAACTCGATTTCGAAAAATCGACATGAAATTAATACCTACTTTCCTTCCTATATAAATTCATATAGGCAAGAGAATGTAAAAATATCTTATTGCTTTTAATTATATATATTTATTTATTCTAGAATTTTCAATAAAAAATAATCGATTAATTTGAAAATAACTACAATTTAGTCTTTGTTTTTGTGTGGATTAATTATGATAATGGGTGAAAGCTGAAATACACCATGATAACTGAACCTACTTACGCTAACTCCGTTTGATCTCTACTATGTAGATTTGGTTAGTTTGTCAAAGCCATAGCAACTTCAAAGTTAAACCACAGAATAGCTGAATACATCGTGGAGGGTAAACTAACCCTTGTTTTGAAATAACGGCACTCAGTATACTGAAGCAAAGTAATCATGAAGTAAATTTATATGTTTTAAATGCTTTGATGAAATAAATCCTAAAATTTCATGAGTAATATGAACACGGAGAAGCCACACGATTTTATAAATTCGATTATTATGTCACTAACCACAGTACGAAATTGTTTCAACAAAAACCTACTTGTCCAGGGATAAAATACACCAATAAATCGCCACAAACTTTTCAAAGCTGTACTAATTTGTATTTTTTTTAAATGATAAAAAGTTACCTGATTAATGAGACATTTTTGTTGTATACAAAATTCTTTTATAAATATTTTTTTCGGGTTTTATTCCCGGCTAGGTTCTGAAAATTTTCACAAGTCAAAACCCACTGTTAGGGTAAGAGCGCACAGTGAACGCTGGTCGCAGATCGCTGGTTGCTGGTCGCTTACAAGCGTGAGCCTGCTAGTAGGAATATGCCATTATATTTTAATCGGACGTCTCACAGTAAACGCTGGTAGGGAAACCTGCGCGCTGGTCATCTGCCTATATCAGCTCACGGGTTTGTTGTGTATAAACCTGCCTGCTGCTTGCTGGCAGGTTGCTAAGTGAACTTGGAGTCGTAAAATACATCATAAATAAAAACAACTTGTTAATAGCGTTAGGCAGGTTTCCCTACCAGCGAAAACTTTGACTATACGGCCAAATAAATATCAAACTAAAACTAATTGATTACAATTCTTCTAATAGTTTTCAATGCTTTATTTAAAAATGAACTCAATAATTTATCGCTAAAGAATTTGCTTCTTTATTTTGGTTTTAAGTCCGACTGTCCTGCAGTTACTGCTAATGCAGATGGTGAAGGATGAAATGATTTTTTTTGTAACGTATAAAAATATGCCGTGCCTGAATGGGATTCGAACCAAGACCGCATGACGAGAGGCGAGCACGTTACTAACTACGCCAATGCGGCCGGCTTCAAGGAATTTGCACTTTCATTAACAAAAAAGCAAAATAAAATAAACTGCTTGAACAATAGCGAGGGTGTACACGTTCGGACAGAATAATGAATGAGGAAATAAGATTAGAATTGGATATTTACAACTTGAATTTTTTTTTTGTTTTTTTTTGCTACGTAGAGATAAAGGATATCGCAAAAGTTGGAGAGAGCACATGGAAAGGATGTCAGAACACAGGATATCTAAGCAGGCGCACTGGTATGCTCCAGAAGGTAAAAGGGATGTTGGTAGATCTTGGAAAAATGAGATAGATGATTAACGTGTGAGTTCGGTGCGGCCTTATACTTGTTTGGAAGAAGAAGAAGAAGATCAATAGCGACTGCGGTAAATGATGGTATAGTTCACTGAATTTCAACGCGTTAATATTTTCCAATCTTGCTCGGGAATATAATCCGGAACATTCTGTTTGGCAGTTCAGCATTATCTCACTTTTTGAATAAGTACGCCAATTAGACGGGCTTTGAAACGTTCATTTTGTCATTAGAAACTTTTTTCCTTTCATTAAATTTTAATAGTGATCCTTAGTGCAGTTTCTTAATGTAATGTCTGTTCATGGAGTCAGTTAGTCATCATTCTTTGACACTCATCCAACCTTTGTAACTAAAATATTGAAATCAACATTTCGTTACATGATTGACTAAGTGAGGTAGAAAGTTTAATAATTTTAAACTTTAAAACCTTATCAATTCGTTTTTATAATAAAAAATATTAGCTTTATTCGTTTAAAGTGAAAACGAATAACCCCAGAGAAAATAGTAATGAGATTTCTGCTGTGAAGTTTTAAATTTTTAAATTTCAATTTAAATATCCAGATAGTTAGAATACCTTATTAACGTTTGAACTAAAAATATAAAAAAATCCTTTCATTATGAAGAATAAGGTAATAAGCAAAATATAAGTATTAAAGAAAATGTAAATAAAAATTGTCAAGAAAATAAAACAAAACAAATATACACAATAAGAATCGTTTATTTTGTGATTTCATACAAGAAAAACAATTTTCTTTCTTTTGTATTCCAGGAATGTTTCTTTAATAAAAGCCAACCCAGAACAAGACTTTCATTCCGATTACGTTGAAATTGAAAACTTTTTGTACGGTAGATGTATTATTTATGTGGAGTAACATTATGATATAAAAAATATCATTTCCTGTTTTCTATTTTCGTGATTTGTGTGTTACAGTTTAGACAAAATCATCATTTTTGATGCCAGATATTTGAAAATTAAAACCTTAATTGATTTAGAAATAATTTACTTTTATAAAGATAATAAACTTTTAACAAGAACTTCGTCGGATTTCAACAATTCCATATAATTTTCTATTAGAACCAATTTTAGAAACAACGATTTACAATTTATTTATTCGATTCTATCGATAAGGACGCTGAATGGAAGTGACATGTTATGGCAATCGCTCTAGAACTGCTAGTTCCAAGCCTAGGAAAATATAGCTCTGTTTCTTTTGTTGATGTTATGTTTTGTCAAAGATATCACTTTCTCAGAACCAACTTAAGGTTTATTTAAGGTTTTAAAAGGTTCTGTTCAGGACCACCAACCACTTCTACTTACCCTAAAAGCAATGAGCATAAACAGTTCTTTAGAGGCCCATAAACTTTTAAGTTTACCTAGATACTCAATGTTGTTACCACTGGGTAAAAACTTCAATAACTTTGACACCTATAATGCTCTTCACGGTTGATGATCTCTGCTGTTTTATGAGTTTAGATCAATCAGAACGTTTACCAGCGTTGTCAGATTGTACGAATATTATCAACTTGACAAACATTACGCACGCATGCGTATAAGAGCCGCAGTAGTTCACTCGTGTCTTGCATCTCGTACTGAACACATCCATTATAGAGCACGTTAACATGCAATATTTTATATTATAATCAGCTGGTTGTAAGTTTATAGGTTATAATTGTTATTGAAAGACCAAAAATGGCTAACAAAATATATAACACAGTTATCAAAATTATCTTTACGACCATAGTAATCCATTGCCTACAAACTTGTTAAAGAATTTGAATATTATAAGGAGGTTGCAGAGAGTCCATGTTTTAGATTTAGTTAAACGAGATTAATTTTTTTTACACCTTTAGTGCTAAATTGTATGTAATACAAGTTGTACGTAACAAATATAATGTGTTAACTAACCACCACTGGCAGGAACACTCGTACAAAAGTGTTAAAAAATAGTTTTGAAATTCTGTATATTTTCCTATTTTTTTATGATCTTATCGATTGTATTCTACAGAGTAATTTTTTAGTCCTGTTACCCAATTGTTAATGTCTGGTAATATTTTTCTAAAAAAAAATAAATTTTGTTTTGTGACACTAAGTTGGTAGCCCTACTCAACCAGTATGGATATGGCAGTGTAAGTTGATTCTCCTTGAGCTGTGTAAAATTTTGTGCCATTTCCGGTCGTGCTACGAACAGAATGTCTTTTTTCCTAAAACAATCTCTGGAGGCTGAAGCTCTAGAACTAATCGTATGTGATACGGATACAATTTCAATTTTTTAGCACCTTTCTGAGCACTCGAACATGACAAATCAACATGCGAGGAAAGTTTTTGTAAACTTTTCCATGGAGAATTGAGCAATCTTGTTTTCACATTCTCTTAACGTCATCTGTCAAGAGAGTTGGTCGACCACTACGTTTTCTGCTTTAAACAATACCTGCCTCTAAAAATCAGTTAGTTAGCCTAGAAATTGACTAGAATAGAGTGGAGGAACACCAAAAAATTTAATTTGAAATGATTCTTTTACACTCGCATACGATTTTGTAGCAAAATATTGTTCAAGAATGAAAACCCGTTGATCTAAGGTAAAAGACATTCTGTTCGTAACACAACTGGAAACAGCACAAAATTTTACGCAACTCAAGGAGAATCAACTCAAACTGTCGTATCTATACCGGTTGAGTAGGGCTACCAACTTTGTGTCACAAAACAAAATATCCCTTTCTTAGAAAAAAATTACCAGACATTAACGATTGGGTAACAGGACTAAAAAATCACCCGGTACAATTGCAATAAATTAGTGTTTTTTTTTAAATCAAAGTTTATGTTAGCCTTTATTAACTTGTTAAAGTTTATATTGCGTTGTTGCAGTACAAAGTATCAAATTCCTATATTTAGCGTATTTGATTATCAGAACCGCTCTGATCCCAATCAGTTCGGATAACTGACACTCCACTGTATTTCAGAATTACGGTATCACACAAATTCTTCATTTGGCCGCCTTCTTAGTGTAATGGTAGCTTACAGCACAGAGGTCCCGGGTTCGATTCACGGCTAGGTTCAGGAAATTATAACTACAATTTAAAACCCACCGTTTCAGTTAAATAATGTAACATCTGTTTTGCAGATTGTTACTGTTTCTTTAAGTTTGATCTGCGTTGTTCATCGTAGTAGTTTGTCGTATTGCCGATAGTCTGGTTTTGCTTGCCGTAAGCTGGCGCGCTCTGTTGTTTTTCTTTGGTACTGCTTCTGTTCCTCAAGTGAGGCTACGACGATGTAACGGCTGTGTCATGTCTACCGTTGCAAAATGTAGTTACGTATGTTTTCTTATGCCAATTCATTTACGTAAAATGTGATTATTTTGATACTTTTAGGAAAAGTATTGTTCGTCTGCCCATTTGAAATGGTAAGCTTAATTCTTTTTGGCATTCCGGAAGCTGAGAACATTATTGAGAGTTTTATTTCTGTAAAACTGAGCTACTTTCAGTCTAGGCCTATTTTCTAACTACAAGTTAGCTGGTGTTTTAAAATTTAGGCAACTTAATTGCATCACTTTTGTAAAAATATTATTTTATCTGTATAAATATTTTTTTATAAGAAATGAGTTTATTGTATTTCGTCTAATTGTTTTAAAGCTTATTATTGTAATTTTTAAAACTCGATATTTTGTTCTCACTTTCCTTATACTACATAACCTAGTTTTTACTCAACTTGTAATATGTGATGGTACTGTAGTAAGATCTTTTATTATTTATTGACACTCTTGTTCGATCTTCCTGCAGGGTTCAAGTATGCGTTACAAAAGCACGATTTAGTGCATGTTTTGGGAGATTCTGTGTGGATACAATTATACTGATCATTGCAGTTCATCCAGTTAAAATTTTCAATGCCTGCCGACTTCAGCTAAACAATTATTAATTGGGTATTTCGATTCCCATACGTGATCTGTACCAATAAAAACGAAATTCAACGTCTTGATGGGGTTTACCTGCTGGTTTTCGATTATATTGTTCAATCTGGCTTCTTAAGATTAAATTACCAGGACTAGTGAGTGTTTCACAGCTATATGTTGCAAAAAGAGGTATGTGACTGTTTTTTTTTTAATACTTGGTGAAATCATCATTCTCCATCAACTTTAATTCGGCGAAACCAATTGGCATTTTACTCATAAATCTATTTTAAATCATGGTAATTCGCAAGTATCGAACTAACAGATCTTGTCAAGACACAACATAATTTTATTATATTTTCAAGTCTATTCAAAATAAGCAATAACTAATTATTACAAAATTAAATTCTATAAATTTTATTTAAATTATTATTTATGTTCTATCTTTTTGATTGGTTCTTGTAATTTAAATTACTTTAAAATTTTATGCTTAATTCAATGTCTATATGAAAGAAAATAAACCTAAATTACTAAAATAAAAATTCCTGCAGTAATCAGGAAACTTGAACATAAAGGTTATTAATTCTATTAAAAACTATTTAAAATTTTGAGTATGTTGGCCAACACAAAGAATACTATATGTTATTGTATAAAAATTTTACTTTTCTAAATTATTTTTTATTTATCCACATTGTATTAATTCTTTTTGCAATTGTTCGGTTTACACCGAACAGTCTATTATTGTTTTTTTTTGCATTTAATGCTTCGTATATTATATCCTAATCTGGTTCTGTTATTAATTGAATATTTATTTGACTGCATTTTTGTGAATGATTTTATTTGTTCATGCAACGATTCCTCTGTTTTGTTCAGCGCTTCCTAATTTTATTTGTTCTCACCCTATCCGACCTGTCGCTTGTGTTTTTGGTGCCGTGGGTGTTCACGGTGGCGGCAAGGGTGTTTGACAAGTTGGTACCAGAACGTGTGGTTCTTTAATCTGGTCGGTCTGTTTTATTGGTATTTTGATTTATTAAACTTATGTTCATGTATTTATAAATCGTTGCATGGTGAAATATTATCTGAAGCATAATTGTAATATTATTAATGTTTTCAGCTTCTGGGATGCTACCCTCACATACTGTTTTCCCTTAGTTTGTTTTTTTACTTGTATGTCTTGTCAGGCAATCATGGAGTTAGCCGATGATAATATTTACTTCGACTATCTCATGAAGGACGACCTATTATATGAATTGAGATGTAGGGGAGTAAATGTATCTGGGTCCGTATCCGAACTGCGTGTTAAGTTACGGAGGGTCATTGCCCAAAATATAAAACCGGTTCCCGAATATCTTAATGTGTTTTCTTTAGAAAAAGAAATTCAATTGTTGACCTTGCGTTTACATAGTTTTATCGACGAATTGGAGAATATTGAAGCTCCAATTTCGGTTAGATATTATAATGGCCTTAAAGGCCGGTTATCTTCCGTTACCAAGCGTTTTAATATGCTGAAATCCTTATGTAACGAAGAACTGCTAAATTCAGAAAAAATAAAAGAATTCGGTGACCACATACTGAATCTTGAAAGTTCTATTAAAACCTTAAGCAGTATGTGTACCAATAGCGATCTTCCCGGTAATACCGATAATAAAGATGTTAATAAAAACAATAATAGCGCCACTAATAATATTAATAGCAATACCTCTTCCAATGATATTAGTAACACAAATAACGTTACTGTGCTAGAAGGAGTCAAACCTACGTTCTCCTTATACAGTAAATTACCTCACCCCGCTGAAAAGTTTTTAAGCAAACTACCGGTCTGCAATGGTTTTAGTGTGGACGATTTATTGAAATTGTTTCGAATAGGGATCAACTTACACGATTCATTTCCTGACATCCGGAAAAGTATAGTTTCGCTATTATTACCTTACGCTGTAAGTCCCTTGCGTGATGTTTTAATTAAACACACCTCTTCACAAAACTTTAGTGAATTTCAACGCGAAGCCATTCTTACCTTTATACCTACCCGGCAGTTCGTCGAGTTAAAACAAAATTTATTCTTTAGGAGTCAGATGGTAGATGAGGATTTACACAGATATATTTCTGAAATTAAAGAATCTGCCGCTATTTTGCAGTTAGGTTTGAGCGAAGCCGAAATTGTCAGCAATATTGTGGATGGTTTGTCGCCAGAAACGAGGTCTTGTCTGGTTATGAGCAATCGGCCACGCGATTTCGTCGAATTGAATTTACTGTGCGTTCAAGTTATGAACACATTGTTCACAGACAATAGGCGTCAGAAGGTGAACGAGTGTAGTAAGTTATCAACACGTGATAGTAATGTACCCGTGTGCCATTTTTGCCACAAACCGGGCCACATTGTTGCGAATTGTTTTAAAAAGGCTGCTATAAGGAGAAATGTTTCTTCGTCTTCAAATAATCGTAATAATATTCCAAAAAAACTAGTTTGTAGTGGGGTAGATACGGTTAGCCTACCTCACTATTCTGAATTTAAGTCTAACTTTAATAATAAATTTCCTCCTCAATGTTACTTGTGTAGGGTTCTGGGACATTACATATGGGACTGTTCTCTTTTCAGGTGTAAGCGGATTTATACCGCTCGTGTTAGTCATAATTATTCTAACAACGTTGGACAGAATTTCGTTTCCGATTCGCATTCTGTTAATAATTATTCTAGATTGGTCCGTTGGCCTAAAGCTGTTAACGGCGTATTGCAACCTAATCGCAGTAACATTATAAATATTTGTCCTGTTAGAAGTCGCCCCAGAGTGAATCTTAAATTTAATTCATGTGATATACCTGCTCTTCTTGATTCCGGATCTGTAAGATCGTTTATGAGTTTGAATACCTTTAATTCTTTAAATAAGTCTCGCAACTTTAAATCTGTAAAAGAGTCTAACGTTCTTTGTTCATCTGCTACTAGCTCCAAATTGGACATTATGTATGAAGTTATATGTAAAATAAAAGTTGATTGTTTTACTTGGAATTTTCCCGTCCTTGTAGCAAGTAATCTGGCCTGTTCTTTTATTCTTGGATCAGATTTCTTTGTTCATACTGGTCTTGTGCTTGATTTATCTTCTAGTCTTTTTCATTTCAAATTTCGTCCCAAGTATAAAATACCCTTATTAGGAAGTCCTATAATTTCTAATTCTATTGATCACCAGATAGAGTCTCTTGATTCTGATAGTATGGACTGGGGAAAACTTATTTCCCATCTTGATATTGAACAACGTGAACGTGCTGTGGAGTTGTTCAATGAATTTTCCGAGGTGCTTACGACTCGTTTGGGTCTGACCCACCTCGTTGAATACGACGTTAAATTAAATAGTAAGGTCCCTGTGAAATCTCATCCTTATGTTTTGGCCCCACCTAAGATGTTGCTTTTGCGCAATTTGGTCGACAAATTGCTCGAACAAGGTATAATCGAGCCGAGCAATTCATCTTATGCCAGTCCCGCTTTTGTCGTTACTCGTGACGACAGGAAACCACGCATGGTGATCGATTATAGGAAGCTCAATCAACATGTTGATGTTGAAGCCGTTCCTCTTCCTAATCTGCACTCTTGTTTCGATTGGTTCGGTAAGGCCAAATTTTTCACGATACTTGACCTTAATTCCGCTTACCATCAAATCCCTCTTTCTCAAGAATCCAAGCATGTGACTAGCTTTTGCACTCCTTGGATGTTATATCAGTTCACACGAATCCCTTTTGGTTTAGCCACTGGCGGTCAAGTATTATCTCGTCTTTTGGACAAAATTTTCCATGATGTCAAATTTCGGTATGTGTTCAATTTCCTGGACGATGTTTTAATATTTTCTAATGATTTCGATGCTCATGTTGAACACGTGCGTGATATACTTCAACGTCTGTCTAAAGCTGGTCTTACTGTCAATCCGGATAAGGTGAAATTCGCTGTTAGCGAAGTTGGTTTTCTTGGCCACCTTATTTCGGCGGGTGGTGTTAAGGTTAACCCCGACCGTACTACTGCTATTTTAAATTTTCCTACGCCTAAGAATGCCAAGGCCGTATCGAGATTTGTGGGCATGGTAAATTTCTTTAGAAAGTTTATTCCAAAGTTTGCTGAAATTGCCGTTCCTCTGAATGCTCTTCGTGGGAAAAGGAGCAAGTTTTGTTGGAATGACGATGCACAAAGAGCTTTCGACACCTTGAAGAGTGCTATTAGCAACCCGCCCGTGTTACGAATACCTGACTTTGAAAACAGCTTTATCTTGCAAACCGACGCCAGCTCTTGCGCTTTAGGCGCTGTTCTTTTACAAGAAATCGATGGCTCACGTCAACCTGTGGCTTATGCATCCAGAAGTTTAACGCTGCAAGAAAGGAAAGCTTCCGCTTACGAACTGGAATGCCTTGCGGTGGTGTACGGCATGGAGAAATTTCGCCCCTATCTGGAACACCGCGAATTTGCTCTGGAAACGGACAACCAAGCGTTATCCTGGTTGTTAGCTCGACCCAGATCTCTAGGAAAGTTAGGGCGCTGGATCGCAAGAATTATGTCTATGAAATTTTCTGTGACACATATAAAAGGAACGCAAAATGTGATAGCCGACACTTTATCTAGAATGTTCGAGGAAAACGAAGTTGCTGGTGCTGACGATGATATAGAATGTTTCCCTATCCTCAATAATTTTCCTTTGGCCTTTGGTGATATTAGCTCCTATCAAAACCAAGACCCCGAGCTGTTGTCAATTATTTCTTCACTAAAGGACGGTGTTGTTTCATCCAAGTTTTACCTTTCTAAGGATGTCTTATGTATTAAACCTTTAGGAATTTTCCCTTCGCGTATTGTCCTCCCTTCAGTATTAGTTGACATGGTGTTTGCGTATTTTCACGATTCTGTGTTAGGAGGTCACTTCGGTTTCATGAAAACTCGTCGTAAAATTTCACAGTATTTCTATTGGCCCTCTATGTCCAAAGACATCGAAAATCGTATCAAGTCCTGTAACATCTGCGCCACTAGTAAGCCTTCTCGCAACACCAAAATAGGTCTCTTAGCCTCCACCGTCCCCACTCGCCCTTTCCACGTTCTTCACATTGATTATGTTGGTCCTTTACCCCGTACCCGTTGTGGGTATCGTTATATTTTGGTCATTGTCGATTCTTTTTCGAAATTTACCTGGCTTTGTCCTGTACGCGACGCCACTTCTGCTAACACTATTAAATCCCTTAAGGATCATGTTTTTCAAAGTTTTGGTTTTCCCGATATTGTTATCTCTGATAACGCTACCTGTTTCACTTCACATCTTTTTCGAAACTTTCTGTTCTCGCTGGGTATTAAGTTCTCTACCTTATCCCCTTATCATCCCCAACCTTCTAATGCCGAAAGATTCAACCGTAATCTTAAGGCGGCCCTTATTGCCTATCATTCTGATTCTCAATCTAATTGGGACCAATCCCTCACATGGTTACAGCTCGCCTTCAATTCTTCTTTCCACGACTCCATTAAGAATTCTCCGTTTAATATTATTTTTAAAATTTTTCCCTCCTGTCCACTATCCAATATTTGGAAAATTAATGATTTATTGCCGCATGATGCTAGCTCTGCCTCCGAAGTATGGAAAAGTGCCAAGGATAATTTGATAAAGGCGCGAAAGCGTTTCGCACAGAGTTATAATAAAGGAAGAACTGAGAATCATTTTAAAGTCGGAGACCTGGTATGGTGTATGAAACATAATTTAAGCTCCGCTATTAATAAACAATCGGCCAAGCTCATGACGCGCTGGTTTGGGCCGTTTACTATTTCTAAATTTCTTACTCCCGTCACCGTGGAATTGGCTCGTCCTGGCTGTTCCGCGTGTGTTCGGAAAGCTCATCTGTCTCAACTCAAGGTTGCTTACGGGCCTGTTCGACATACGGACCTCCCCGTATCCGATGATGATGTTTCCGATTGCGACGACTTGGAAGTAACCACTGTAGATTTTGTCCACTCTCGCTGATTCTTTTGTTGTTGCTTGTTTGAATTTACCCTAGTTTATGTCTTGGATAGGCATGTTTACCTTTTCTTTTGACTTGTCTTTTGTTTCTTTTGGAAAAACCCTTTTTCCTATTTTGTTTTGTTGCCCTCGTTTTGTTGGGTCACCCTTGTAGGGAATCGCCTTGTTTTACCTGATTTGTCTTAGCTAGGGTCCTTGTGCCCTGTGTTTGGTGCGTTTGGGGTTGGTACCTCACGCATTTTTGGGATTCTTCGGGGAGACGTCCTCGAATCCCTCACCTTGATCTTCTGATCTATTGGCTTTCTCAAGCCATCTATGGGTTTCTTGCCCGTTGGACATAGTGAGTCCTCTGTCTTAGGTTAGCTTATTTGGTGTTTTAGACTTAGGTTGGTTATGTTTGCGGGTTTTGGTGATGGTAAGGTGTTTGGTGGTGCCGTATCTGCTGCATCTTCCCTTAGTTGGGCGGATGTGTCAGTGCGGTCACCGGGGACTTGTGAGGGTCTCTTGAGCCTTCGGTCTCTTCCCTTAGCTGGGCGGACGATGGAGGGTTACAGAGACCTTTACGGTCCTCCTTCTTTCGATTTTGTCGGTCACGCGAAGGAGATGACCTTAACTACTCCTGTGGGGTTCTGTTGGGGGGTTGATGTCAGTCGCGCTAGGGGACGACTTTAAACTCCCCGTTGTTGTTGTTTCTCCTCTCGGCTGGGGCAAACAAAGCCATTTCTTGGTTTTGTTTGTTCTTGGCGGGGGGAGTCTGTAACATCTGTTTTGCAGATTGTTACTGTTTCTTTAAGTTTGATCTCCGTTGTTCATCGTAGTAGTTTGTCGTATTGCCGATAGTCTGGTTTTGCTTGCCGTAAGCTGGCGCGCTCTGTTGTTTTTCTTTGGTACTGCTTCTGTTCCTCAAGTGAGGCTACGACGATGTAACGGCTGTGTCATGTCTACCGTTGCAAAATGTAGTTACGTATGTTTTCTTATGCCAATTCATTTACGTAAAATGTGATTATTTTGATACTTTTAGGAAAAGTATTGTTCGTCTGCCCATTTGAAATGGTAAGCTTAATTCTTTTTGGCATTCTGGAAGCTGAGAACATTATTGAGAGTTTTATTTCTGTAAAACTGAGCTACTTTCAGTCTAGGCCTATTTTCTAACTACAAGTTAGCTGGTGTTTTAAAATTTAGGCAACTTAATTGCATCACTTTTGTAAAGATATTATTTTATCTGTATAAATATTTTTTTATAAGAAATGAGTTTATTGTATTTCGTCTAATTGTTTTAAAGCTTATTATTGTAATTTTTAAAACTCGATATTTTGTTCTCACTTTCCTTATACTACATAACCTAGTTTTTACTCAACTTGTAATATGTGATGGTACTGTAGTAAGATCTTTTATTATTTATTGACACTCTTGTTCGATCTTCCTGCAGGGTTCAAGTATGCGTTACAAAAGCACGATTTAGTGCATGTTTTGGGAGATTCTGTGTGGATACAATTATACTGATCATTGCAGTTCATCCAGTTAAAATTTTCAATGCCTGCCGACTTCAGCTAAACAATTATTAATTGGGTATTTCGATTCCCATACGTGATCTGTACCAATAAAAACGAAATTCAACGTCTTGATGGGGTTTACCTGCTGGTTTTCGATTATATTGTTCAATCTGGCTTCTTAAGATTAAATTACCAGGACTAGTGAGTGTTTCACAGCTATATGTTGCAAAAAGAGGTATGTGACTGTTTTTTTTAAATACTTGGTGAAATCATCATTCTCCATCAACTTTAATTCGGCGAAACCAATTGGCATTTTACTCATAAATCTATTTTAAATCATGGTAATTCGCAAGTATCGAACTAACAGATCTTGTCAAGACACAACATAATTTTATTATATTTTCAAGTCTATTCAAAATAAGCAATAACTAATTATTACAAAATTAAATTCTATAAATTTTATTTAAATTATTATTTATGTTCTATCTTTTTGATTGGTTCTTGTAATTTAAATTACTTTAAAATTTTATGCTTAATTCAATGTCTATATGAAAGAAAATAAACCTAAATTACTAAAATAAAAATTCCTGCAGTAATCAGGAAACTTGAACATAAAGGTTATTAATTCTATTAAAAACTATTTAAAATTTTGATTATGTTGGCCAACACAAAGAATACTATATGTTATTGTATAAAAATTTTACTTTTCTAAATTATTTTTTATTTATCCACATTGTATTAATTCTTTTTGCAATTGTTCGGTTTACACCGAACAGTCTATTATTGTTTTTTTTTGCATTTAATGCTTCGTATATTATATCCTAATCTGGTTCTGTTATTAATTAAATATTTATTTGACTGCATTTTTGTGAATGATTTTATTTGTTCATGCAACGATTCCTCTGTTTTGTTCAGCGCTTCCTAATTTTATTTGTTCTCACCCTATCCGACCTGTCGCTTGTGTTTTTGGTGCCGTGGGTGTTCACGGTGGCGGCAAGGGTGTTTGACAATAACAACCGTAGTCACTAATAGGTAAGCTACTAATGCGAATTTAGAAAAAAATTACATTTCTTTAGGCACGTTTAATGTTTAAATTTTCACTCCTCGTTTACCGTTCTTAATAAATTAAGTAATTTACTATAGGCCTAAGTTAAATTTACTTCCAACTTTATCACCTAAATAATGTCTTAGATATGACATTTTTATACCATATGTCACATTATTTAATTAACAATATTGTCTAAGGAGTCATTCATTATGCAGTACGTGAAAGTATTTCTAAATTAAGAAACATTCTGTTAAAGAATCCTATTTAATTTTCTAAAACATTAAACACGATGATATTTTCTAAAACGTTTCTTCTGTTTACAAAAGATTACGTTATATGTTACGTCATAAACAATGACAACGTTATTAATAAAACTAGGCAAGAAACACCCACAATGGTCAGTGCATCGAAGGTTAAATCTAAAATAAGAATGAATCTGAATAGCATGAAAAATAAATTAAAAAATTTGCAGTTCAATGAATATTTCTGCTTGAAATCATTGCCGACATGAACAGTAGATCAAAGGATGCAACCTATTACAAAGAACCATATTAGAGATTGCTCATTTTTTCCTGTTGTACATAAACCGAGAGATCGATTATTAATTAAAACACCGTAATAATTTTAGCTCAATCAGTTGTTTTATCTAACTTTCCGTATACTGTTTATCAAACAGAATTTACCTCAAACAAAATTCATTCATTATCACCTCTTAAAATAATAAACTACCAACAAAACAAATATGAATTTTAATGAAATGTGTTTATTATTTGTTTAATTAAACAAAAAACACCTTATAACTTGCAGTAATTTTTTAAGAACCATAGTACGCCTTTGGGTAGATTCAGAAAATTAATATCGGGACATAATTCAGTAAGTCATTATTTTAAATTTATTACAGTCCGTTATAAGATAGCCTTAGTATAATGTTTGGTTGTACTGGTCAAGATTTTCGCCCAGTTTTTCTTGGTTACTCTAAGCGAATGCCCAGTCAGTCTCTTTTTTTCTTCTCTGCAGCAGGTATTAAACTTTCAGTTTTTTATCCAAAGCATTTTACCTTGTCATATACAGTACATAAACTATACTCTCTCAGGAATGATCGGCCTGAATCTGTTAAAGACAACACCTTCTTTACAGGTCATACACATCATTCTCATTGGGTCGTGGCTTTGTTTACTGTCCTGAATTGAACAGATTGCAACGTACACACATTGGGGTAAAAGAGATAGTGACATCACTACATTGTACAATTTTGTACCTTACAACGGTACAAGCATTAGGGCCCCCTTAAGAAAATTATTTTGTATTTGATTCAAAGTTACATCAATAGGTTTTCCATTTATCGCGACTTATCACTTAGAAAATTCAACGTGTGAATTCATTCGCACGAACCAACTAGTTAAAATAAAAAAATCTAAACTATCAAATGTGTAACTGTGTAAAATAGTAAATTTAATTATTAAAAATTCAAAAGTATTACGGGTTGATGAATTTTATAATTCGAACATCAGTTCATCATGTTATGCTACTTTTGGATCAAAAAAATTGTTTAGGTAAACATTTATACAGTTGAAAATAAACGAATGTAAAACATAGCTATATAATTTATGCTAAATATATAATTTGTATATATATGTGTTAAGAACTTAAATAATTTTTAAATCGTGTAGTAAAATATTTACTTAAACATTTGAAAGCTAAATAAAAATATATCACGACAAACAATTTAGAAAACTTGTTTCCATTTCATCTGGAAATTTTATAACACAACATAAAATTCAGTGACATGTAATAAAAATTGAGATACATATTTACGATTTCTATAAAACTTTACATAAATGAAAATAATAGTAAAATGTTATGAGCGTGTGATATAAATAAATTCTGTAGAAGGTTGCGAAGCTAGTGAAATATAGAAGTGACCAGCTAGTGGACGGGCCAGTAAAAAATTGCATCAATTTGTTAGCCCATGAAAATGGGGAAAGCGAGCGCAAATTGAAGACATGGGGGACAATAAAATAAGTCAGTTGTTCCCATCATTCACGAACGTCAAGCGTCTCTGACCATTTCCCCCTACCTTAACTTATTTTCAACTACCCTTCCATTCCTCCCTGTTTCCCCAACTTTTTCCTATCACAACCATCAGACATCCGGGATTACTCTATACTACGAATATCAAATCATTGTAAATTTCTTCAGCTGATTTACTGCCATCACATAACTTTGTCGCTTCTTTACTTCCGGCAGAATTGTTGTAACTTCTATTTTATTTCATCATCCAGCTGAATTTAAACGACTCTTTTAAACCGTTGTGTAAATTTAAAAATTCCACAAACAAAGTCTTAAATTTAAACCGTACTTCATTTTTGTAAGATATTAAATTTAAAATATTTTATTACTGTATTTTTAAGTAAATGTAAAGTAATGAATAATTTGATTACTTGTTTAAAATATTTTATTATTCTTTAGTTTAATATTTTATTTTTTTAAGACCATAAAAGTAATATTACTCTCTTAATAATTTTAAACACATAATGTAAATTACAATTAAATCTCTTTTTCTAACCTAAAAGTATCGTTAACATTTATAGATAATTCCATTTACTCATTTAGTCGCAAATGTAAAAGCAGTTGAATGAAATACAAAATAATTTTTTTAAAGGGGTCCTAATGCTCAACTTTGAATAAAAATATATTAGCTTAAATTTTTACTTCATACTCAGTCTAAAAAAATTATACAAAGGATTTTTTTTTAGAAATTACTTTTAATGATACAATTTTCTTAAATCGTCATCACTGACGTAAAGGGATCCAAATTATCAACAAAAATGCCTTATTTGGGGTTCAAAACAATTCAGTAAAAATTCTCCCATTAATAATTTATTGTATTTTAGTACTGTCAGAACCTCCTAAAAATTTCAAGTCAATAACTTAAGTAGTGTCTGAGATAATGGTTCTTTTATATATAAAACCATGTTTAGAGGAAAACGCTGACAAAGAAATAAATTGTGAATTTCACATGACCCACCGGGTTGGTCTAGTGGTAAAGTCGTCGCCGCGAGTCAGCTGTTTAACAGCTAATTTTCGGAAACGAAGGTTCCTCGTTCAAATCCTAGTAAAGGTAGTTACTTTTATATGGATTTGAATACTAGACACTGGTTACCAGTGTACTATGATGGTTGGGGCGCATACTCTCTCAGGAATAGTCGGTCTGGGTCTGTACAAGATTACACCTCATTTACACGTCATACACATCATCCTCATCTCATTGGGTCATGAGATTGCTTATTGTTCTGAATACTCTCATTTTACAGCATTTTTTTAAATTCAGCTACTTTAATAAAATTTTCTCTGACACATACACTTCAGCATTATGTAACTCATTGAGCTGACAAAATTAAAAAAGTATATCAAAATCGATGAAGCATTAAAGGAACAAATGTTCCTTTATGTCAAAAAGACATTATTTTCGAAACACAACAGAAATTTAGGGGAAAATATTCAGAATCAGAAACGACATAGCAAATTTCAAAATTTGTAATAGATGGATTATCGAAAACTCTCCATAAGGATTATTTATATCAAAATGTTTACAAAATTTTGTGATTTTGATGACATAAAAAAAGAAAAATGTCAATAGAATTTTGTTTTAGTTTCCAGGTCACCTTGGTACTTATTTAGAGTAGAATTTCGATCAATAATTTCAGTAGTAGTTTACATAGAAATGCAGTTAATTTAATGCATGAAGGACATTGAAAATATCCATTCTGACAGCTTGTAATAAACTTTCCTATCTTCAATTATGAAGGATTTCAAGTGTGCCACTACAGAACAACACTACAGAAATGAAAATTTTAAGTACTGTAAATAACTTGTATGATCAACTGTCACACAATGACAATCCTTCAGTTTGAAGCTTTCATAGAAGTTTCTATTTCAATGTCTCATTAGTTTTTTATGTGCATTGTAAGTAAAGTTTGAAAGAGAAGATGTTTAATTAAAAGAATTACCTGACCCAAATAAACATATGCCTTCTATTCATGCATATTCCAACAATTTTCTAAAACAAAAATCTGATGTGAAACAAAATATGAATAAAAAACTAAAAAATGAAAAACCACAAAATGAAAAACATAACTATACTTTTTAATCATGAGTAGACATTGTAAAATGATGAATATAAACTAATTTTAAACATGGATTTTGTTGTTTAGGTCATTACCTGAAAGGCTGCTTTGAACCTCTAGAGGCTTTAATTAGTAAAACGAGGTGTGAAGTGGTTACAATACCTTCTTCGCTGAGTGGAAAAGTATGGATATCAGCATGTAAGGCCTTCTGAAAAGCATCTACTTTCCACCCTCCAAAATACACCTTCACTTTATTCACCAAAAGTTCAGGCTGTATAATAAAATTCAATACTTTCAAATGAGATAACCTGTGACTAGTATCTTTTATACCTCTACCTCTTGTGTACTTAAATGCTTCCGTCATATAATTGACCGACCATGCAACAAAAAAGAGAACTATTTTTTGTAGCCCTGGATCGAAAGCAAATGATTTAACAATCCATCCGCCTGTTAATGCGCAGAATCATGAGAGAATAATGAAAAATGAAAATGAGAAATCGACCATTGTTAGACTTTTTTTTGATTTTTATGAGTAAAATTCAGAAACTCACTAATCAACGCTCTGTGGAAAAACCGCTTGAACACAACCAAAAAACCGCACACACAGTGTGTATGTGTGTGTGTGTGTGAGAGAGAGACTGTCTGTATGTAACTGTGAACAGAATATCTCAAGAACATCGTACGAAGTTGAAACTTGAGTTAGGTAACTGTAGGACCGACACGATCATTTTCATCAAATTGGTCAACTGGAAGTAGTAGTTTATTCGAGTAATTTTTCATTTTTTTGCGATTTTCTCTAAAACAGCTCCTAAGATTTTTTTAAATATCGCTTCATTTATTACATTTTTTATGCTCTACAAGGTAGGGTAGGCGGTATGTCTGCTGAAATTCTTGAAAAGACTGTTTTCTCGTAAAAAAATTGTTTTTTTAAAGATTGCATCTTTAATATGCATTTTAGCGCAAAAAGTTACATAAGAAAAGCTGTAGAAAATTTAAAATCCTTCAACTTTTATTTCAAAAACCTTCTCGTACAACACTTAGTTTAGTGGCAATTAGTGATTTTCTGTTTGTTTTTTATGAAAATCTGTAAAAAAATCGATTTTTTAATAGATTTCAGCCTAGTATGCATTTTACGACAAAAAAGTACATTATAAAATTTATAGAAAATCAAAAGATTTACAACTTTTATTTAAACAATTTTTCTCAACGGAGTCTAGTTTAGCGTGAAAGAATGCTTTAGCTTTTAAGCCAAATTGAGGTTGATTTTCATTTTCCATCATTCACTGATGGTTAAAATAAAGTTATGTTTTTGAGGTTAGCTTTTTGTTCATTTCTAATGTTTTATTAGTAATGTTAGGTTATATTGTTTATTATTGGCCTTGACAAGAGAAAGTCGTGTGAGTGTTTCACACCAGTTTTTTTTTCTACGAGAAAACAGCCGCTCCAAGAATTTCAGCAGACATGACGCCTACCCTATCCTGTAGAGCATAAAAAATGTTGCAGATGAGGCGATATTAAAAAAATCATAGGAGCCAGTTTTGAGAAAATCGCAAAAAGGTGAAAAATGACTCGAATAAACAAACGATAAACTAGTAAACTAATAAACGACTTTATCTTGCCATAAAGTCGTATCAGTGTTTCACACCAGATTTTTTCAATCACAGACCAATCGGTAATTCTTTGGGTTCAGGGGACCTAAAATGTGTATTTCCGGTGAAAAATTGATTATAAAAAATCAACATGAAATTATAGGTAACTTTTCTTACCTATATTTCATATAGGGTACTATTAAGTGTAAAGGGTTTTTGTCTACACCAATGGGAAAGATCTTACAGACTACCTTTTTATGTTCTTAATTGATTTGAATTGACTTCTTCATACCTTGCATGAAATGCATTTATAATTAAGTTACTAAATTTCCTGGTAGTAGCGCTATAGTAATATCTCCTTAATTATGCAACACGTTGTAGTAGAATACAAACACGCGCCCTATCTGTATACCAAGTATTCAGTACATAGGCTAACAGATAGTTGGAATGTATTCATGTCCTAACAGGTAACCTAACTGAATAGTGTAATCTATATTACTGTGTTAGTGTAACTATATAATTAATATTACATTATCCCTAACTAAACGATTATTATTACCTGCCCCTGTCTGTTTTCATTGTACAATACCTACAATGCCAATATACATAACGCCTGGAATTACCTCCATAATGAATGAAAACCGATTACAAATACATGACATGTTTGAACACGTTTAAAAAATAATATTCTTTTTGTTAACAAGTTCATAAAAATGTTTATTACTTTCTCCGGCTCTATATTAGATATGACCCGTCGGGTTGGTCTAGAGATAAAGTCGTCGCCGTGTGTCAGCTGTTTAACAGCTGATTTTCGGAGACGAAGGTTCCTGGTTCAAATCCTAGTAAAGGTAGTTATTTTTATACGGATTTGAATTCTAGACAGTGATTGCCGGTGTACTTTGATGGTTGGGGTTCAATTAACCATACTCTCTCAGGAATGGTTGACCTGGGTCTGTACAAGACTACACCTCATTTACACCTCATACACATCATCTTCATCTCATTGGGTCATGAGATTGCCTATTGTTCTGAATTGAACAGATTGCAACGTACACATGTTAGGAATAAAAAAAATTAGATATTATAACATTGTACAGTGATTTTCTAGAAATGGTTAAGGATAATTTGTTCGTCGTAAGAATTTCTATATTGTTTAGAGTGGAGTGTACTGAACAAAGATAATTATAACAAAGATAACAAAGCTAAAGGTCATTAGCGACGACGTTGGGGTGTAACTGTACGTAATGAGGATGAAATGACTTTTTGTAACGTATGAAAATATGCCGTACCCGAGTGGGATTTGAAGCCAGGACCGCACAATGAGAGGCGAGCACTACAACAGTTTTAGTTGCCTATTCTGCCTATGTTTCTCTGTTCACACCACGCTATCCTAGAATTGAATTTGTTTATTTCTTGGTTTACATGGTATATTTTTGTATATATATTCTTCAGCTTTGAACACAGAATCTTTTTTTATTTTTTTTTATTTATTTAACGTCGCATCAACTGCAAAGGTCATTAGCGACGACGTTGGGGTGTAACTGTTTACAATGGAGGATGAAATTATTTTTGTAAAGAATGAAAATATGCCGTGCCTGAGTGGGATTCGAACCCACGACCGCATGATGAAAGGCGAGCACGTTACCAACTACGCCAATGCGGCTGGCGTAGTTTTTTTATTATATTTTGAAATAAACATTATAAGTAACGATTCGTATATAATGAATTTTGAAAGTAGAGCATAAGAAAGTTTTAAACAGTACCGGTAATGTTATCTGAAATTTTAAAAAAAATATTTGTCTAAAAATTATTTTCAAATTGCTTCAGCATCCCTAACTGTCAGATTAAAATTTCAATAACGTATTTATTCTATTTTAATAAGTTTTCTTGTTATTATGATACGTCACGTGATAAGGTTTGTGATTGATAGCAAATTTTTAATGATTTCTTTACGGTTCGCTGACTCATGCTAGAAATTCTCTGCCGGTTTAGAAAAATGTTATTGCCGGCTGTAGGGTTAAAATGTTCTGGATTTTTTGTATAAACTATCAGACAACTCTTTTAAATGAAATCATTCAGTCATACAAAGATAATTTGGTTTACTCATACAGATAGGACGCAGGATGATAGACTGCCGTTGTACGTGCTGAACTTAAGTCTGTCTATACTAAGAGTACTCCGACAGTAGGCAACCAGCAATACAAGTGAGCATGCGTATTAATTAAAAATACGCACAGTATGATCAAAAAAAAAAAATTCCGTACAGCATGACTAGTTCGTTTGTTGTAAGCTTAATGTAATAACCACTTTCAATTCATTTGTTAGAAAATGTTTCATAAATCGAACATTAGTTTACCATTAATAACTAAAACATTTCATATTGTTATTCTTCTCTTTCTATTGTTACTCTTACATCGTTATTTTTCGTGACATTATTTACAATTATTACATTATTATTTACGAGTATGTACTACGTTTTTATTGTAGACTCAGTTTCATTTTTGTCACAAGTAATACGACAGACTAATGCGCTTGAATTATAACAGGACAGTAAACGATTCCAGTGATACGTTGTTTCTCATTTCAGATTGTTTATTTCGTATCATTAAAATTAATGGCTGTGACTAGTTTAGGGTAATACAATTGTTTGCACTTGCCCGTTTTTAACTCATGTTTAGTTTTGTCAGTTATCTTTTGGTATTGTATCGGATCGTTTCAATTTTCTTCGTACACTGGAAATTGTAAGGTTTTGTAAGCTCTGTTTTGTTAACATATACGATAGTGAATGTGTTAAGTTTTTGAAATAAAAACGATAAACCGTTAAAAAATAGAAAAAATTGTTCTAAATGTCTTTAATTCCCTTAGTAAGAAAAAAATTGCTTTGTTAAATGTAATGGTAAAAAATTAATTAACGGAGTCGCTTTATGAAACTACAATAATTACAAGTAATTTGAGCCATATAATTGAAAACGTTTAAAAGATAATGTTTATTTTAGCTGGATGTAGATATTTTAATGGTGGAACATAGGGTAAGATAATTTTGTCAGGTGGAGAGGTAGATACGCGCTAACTAGTGTAAAACTTTTGTTTACAACCTATAGGTGCTTACCTCGCGTGGAGTACTCTTACTGTAGTAGATCGACTATATATACAAAAGGAAGCAGAAGCATTGATAGACCGAGGTTAAGATGAGCGGAACATATCTGAGAGCCTACAATCCTGAAAACATTGGAGGATTATAGACTAACAAAATAATATAAGATTGGGTATTTAAAACTTGAACGAAAAGATATAGGATTATCGCCAAAGTTGGAGACAGCACATAGAAAGGATGTCAGATCAGAGGATACCTAAGCAGGCACACTGGGATGCTCCAAAAGGAAAAAGGAATGTCGGTAGACCAAGGAAAATGGAGATAGATGATATACTGTATAAGTTCGGAACAGACTGCGGGCTAATCCTGGTTTGGAAGAAAAAGAAATAGATAGACTGCCGTTGCACGTTGCTCGAACATAACAAAAGGAAGACGAAGAATTGACAGACCGAGGTTAAAGTTGCTGAAATACATCTGAGAGCCTACAACCCTGAAAATATTGGAGGATGATAGACTGCCGTCGAACGTGCTGAACTACATACCAAAAGCAAGATGAAAAATTGGTAGACCGAGGTTAAGATGGGCGGAATGCATCTAAGAGCCTTCAACCCTGAAGACCATGGTGATGATAACCAGATTTTTATATATTTATCATTAAAGAAGAGCTCGTGTTTAAAGTGATTCTAGAATGTCTAAGGGTCACTTATTTGGACGTTACCTTAAATACGCTCCACTAAAAATTTTAAACAAAGTCTAATTGAAGTAAATACGTGTGTATAATAATTATAAATATCCTAATTTCGGTTTAATGTTATCGGTTTCGTTTAATCTTATCGGTTTAATTTTATCTTTGTTAGAATGTATTTATATTTTATTTCCGAGGAAAAATGAAAATAATACTAAAAATAAAATTCTATGGGAATGAAGGATGATGTCAAAGGAATCCAAACTGGAAATTCATATTTTAAATCACTTCATAAAACTGTATGAGAAACCTGAAGAAATCGCTCAAGCATTATTTAGGAATAATGTAAATTTACAAACATTGGAGGAGAAATGTATTTTTATTTTAATAATTCAGATAATGCATAAAAGTTATTTTCCCAAAACATCTGAGGAAAATCCATTTTTGTTTAAACTTTAGCAACAAAATTGAGCCATGTGAGAAATTACTTCAGTACTATAAACAATTACGCGCTAAAAATACGATATTTTATAACGAACTAATCACATTATTAATTATAAAATTTTTGACACGTTTGTTGTCTACCATAGTTTTAGACCTGGTAAGATATTTACAAGCGACCTTTGACTGTTATTCGAAAACGTAGAAATTAAATTTTTTGCGTAATTCATTTAAACATACACTGATCTCTAAAGCTCATTATCACTCTCTTGTACGACACATAAATCATCCGCAAACAGTAAAGGATTCAGGTAAATTTTCATACTTTAGTAATATTTTTTGTTCATTGTGATTCCAAATTTAACATTGCTGAATGTTGTATTAAATGTTCTGTTAATGTTAATTGTAATTTAAAATCAATGTTCTCTCATCTTTTGGTAGTTCTCTATAGTAGGTACAGTTAAAGATTCAAAATAAAAGATAATTGGTAATTGGTTTACTGGCATTTCTCCCACCACCTTCCCTCCTATTGGTCGTCCGAAAGCATAGACCCAGAGGCCGTTCCGTAGAACTCTTACATACCGTGATTGGCGACTGTCACATACCTAATTTGTCAAATAACTAAATAAAATATCAAGAGTGAGGGTGAGCCTGGTCGGAAATCAGGGCGATGCGTTTTAATCGCTCTTTTGTCGGGGGAGCCTCTTGACGCACAAGGCACCTGCCATCATGAATATTGAAACTAGAAATTTGGGTTCTAACAGTCTAAAGAAATGTCAGAATTAAAATATAAATTAAAGACTAAAATATAGCTAGGACCTGTCGCCATAATACAATGCACCAGCAAGTGGTCGACACCATTAATTTGTTCCCGGCAAGGAAAACTTTAGTGAAACAGCACTAGAGATTCAGACCTATGCAGAATAACTCCCTTAATTAAACTAAGTGACGACGGTAGAACGACGCTACCTAGTCGAGAAACTCCCACACCAGATACCTATGCACATCGTGGTACAAGCTCTTACGTACCGTAAGGGGCTAATTTTCCCCTTGGCCTTAAAGCTCCAGGGTCGGTCGCTGCCTGGACCCCCCAAGAGCGGGACACGCGTATTTATCTATTCACTCCTTGACCGACCACGCCCATTCCGGAGGATAAGCAGCTTAGTGGCTTCAGAATGCTACCTAGCAGGCGAACCCACAACCCCTGAGAGGCCAACCCGAATGAGTGGGTGCAGTCACGTCCGCAGGGTGCCCTACTCCCCTCAGTACTGGTGTAAACGTTGGACGAGTAGCCATCGAGCTCGTTACGCCGCTAATGGTTTGCACGTGGCTCTACCACACATGAAAGTACTACGCATAACCATGTACTACGGATAGCACATAGAGGTGCTACGGCCAGCGTCCATTACCTCAAAAGCAGGCAAGGATAGGGTAGCTAAACCGCAGTTTTATGGGCACGCTCTGTGTGGTCTTGGGCGTGCCCCACCTTAGAGCGGGACAGTTATACAACAGATGGTCTCGTGACTGTACCTCCCCACAGATACACGAATCATTATCCAGTAGACGAAACCTTTTCAAATAAGCCGCGAACTCACTATGCCCAGTGAGAATCCGGACTTCCGATGTCCTTAAATAAATGCTAGAGGCATACGATCCCCCCAGATCTTGTATGAATTCATACAAAGACCTTCCCTTGGGCGAGGTGTTTCACTCGGCCTGCCACCCTGCCAAAGCGAGAGTCTGTACTCTCTCCTTCAAGGCAGCGTAGGGCAACCTTGTAACGGCAATTACGTTACCCGGTCCCTCCGGATCGCGGTCACGACCCGCCAAAGTGACTCGGAACCTTTCACCAAAGATCTCGGCTTTCTGCCCCTTCACAATTTCCACATGGCATCCCGCACTCTCACATTAAAATCCGTCGGGAGAGCCTTTCCGCTACGGTAGTAGCCTCATAGGAGCATATGTGTTAAAAGCACCAGTACAAACTATAACTCTGCGCTTGGCGCTCCGTAACTTTACAAAAAGTCCTCTATTCTGGTTTAGTCGGCAAACCCATACGGCTGCCGCGTAAGTCATTATGCTTTCGAACACTCCTTGGTGAATCGTACGGAGACTGCCAGAAGAAATAACAGACGAAGAAAGATCAACCTGATGACTTAAACATTAACTATAACACTAACTTTTTATTAACATAATTTCCACAATTTTAATCTTATCTCGGGCAATACTCAAACAAAGCTTTTCTGTTGGTATCGACCATATGTACATATCGTTATATTCTGGAATCAACCACACTGTGACTTTACTTAGAGGAATAATGAATTTAAAAGATTTTAATAAAACTTATCTCTTGTTACAAGAAAGTGTAAGTAATTGTTCAACATTGCCTATGTTAAACAATGTTGCCCTATGTTAAACAATGTTAAGTTTATTGGGCGTTACTTTAGGCGTATACATTAAATTTAGTTGCCGCAACAAACCATATAATAGAAGGAATGTAGGTACGTTAAAGTAAATGTAGCTAGACTACTAAAATGTTATTTCAAAGTTGTAGAGCGTTTTGTAATAAAACGATCTCCGACTGACATAAGGTTACGTTTCGAGTCATATAAAATAGATATATCCGTTTTACTTTCGTTTTATTTATCTCATGGTTTTAACATAAGAAGGATAGTAGCAACGTTTAATATATTTGTCCGTAAAAGTATTGATCTGTTTTATACGACGAAGACTATCTTTCTATCCAATACGTTTTAAATTTCTATTGCGGTCAAAAGAAAAACGATCACAGAAGAAACAAAGTTCATTTATACTTCCTATTAAAAGTTAACTCGTGACAAAAAAAATAGTACCACCACTATCACATTTCTTTTACTACTTTTTTAAGCCACCACATAGGACTACATAAGTTCATTAAAGAAGAAACATCTTATTTCAATTTTTGTTATGTTGGATTACTTTTCCTGATGTTTCTATCCTTGATTCTTTTCCAGTATTCATGATTCAAATTTTTGAAGTAATTAAAATTTAAATAAATTAATTAAAATAATATAAACAATATAAGAAAATATTTCCAGATCTATTTATGATAGATCTCAATGACGTATACTTGGATGAAGAAGTCAGGAAAGACCTTGTATGTAGGGATGAACCGAGAAAACATGCTGGAACAAATAAAATATAGATTACTGGATTGAAGAACTTTCATGAAGATCAAAACGAAACAAAAAGGTGTACTAGATGAAAAAAGAAGATAAGAAATCGGAAATACTATGAGAAAACGTTACTTTAGACCGTCCACCGATCTGATTTGTTATTTTAGAAAAAGAAAACACCAATTTTGATGAGATAGTTAGAAGTAAAACAAAAATAGTAGAAGAGAAAAATGTAGGTCGATGATAAGAGATTTTAAGAGATGTCTACACTAAGAACAGGGGAGGGGCAGTCAAGATCATTTACACTAAAAGCTTTAAACCGTACTCTGACATTTTGAGAAATGAATAACGTAAGATTTATTCATCCCTTAAGCCATGAGATATGTTGTTGTGTTATCTTATAGTAATTTTAATTTAAAGACAAAAATGGACGTATAAAGAAAACATTTACGCGTTAATAATTTAGATAAATATATGAAATATTTATAAGTCTAGATGTGAATCGAATATAATAAAAAAAACTTGTAATGTAGTTCACTTTGTTCGAATAGCTAACTTTAGTACGAATACACATTTCTTAAATTGCTTACTGAAATATATTTCAGAAAATGTCAGTCATGATTTTTATTTTTCAATCTAGGGTTACATAAACTTTCTCGGGTTTTAGTTAATGCTTTGAATTACAATACGACCTCGATGAGTTTTAACTTTGAATCTTTTATACTTTCATAACTTTATTTAGAAGAATCCAAAAAGGCACTATGTCAAGATAAAAACTGATAAACCTAGTTTAGTTGTTATCACCGTTAATGGGTAAATGAAAAATATGACATAAAAGAATTATAATTATGCCTTGAAACGTTTCATAACGTTAGGTTTTAAGGTATTTTTCGTTACAACGACGATTAACAAAGTTATTCTTTTTTTGTTTACCCGTCCCTCGGAAAATCCTTAGCTCAGTGATAACAAATAAAATTAATTGATATTTTCAATCCGATCATGTTCATAAAATAAATTTTAAATTACTTGAATTTGGTTCTGCAGTGTTTCTGTGATACTGAACAAACAAAAAAAAATCATCAGACAACTTGTTTTTAGTGCTTACTTGGTTGATTAGACGTAGAAACAAAATTTGAGCCATATTTAAAACTTTACAACCAGACTAACAATTAGATTAAGTCTTACATAGATTTCCTAAACACTTCCTATAGGGTTGAAGTAAGATTTGTTGTTAAAAGTCATACTAATCCATCCGTAACTTTTAAGTCGTTCCGCAATGCAAATCATAAAAACTTTAACTTTATTAATGAACTACTTCATAATACGAGTATTAAGAACCATTCTCAACTTTAAATATCAGTCCTACGGGAAATGGTGGCTCGTGTCCAATAATAGCTACACTATACCAAGAAAACGAACAGATTTCAGACTCAATGGGATTTTTTTTTATGTTGTACCTGACTGTTTTGCATTCTCTGCTAATGCAGACGGTGGAAAATGATGACATATGAAAATGAGTGATAAAAATATGCCAGATCTGACCAGGAATCGAACCCGGGACCCCGGCGTAGAAGCCAGTTACGCTAGCCACTACGCCAATGGGCCGGCCACAACGAGAAAAAGACAATTGTCATTCTTCAGCTACTTAATCAGAATGCCAGAAACAAGGCTAGTCAAGAAACTTCTCAATCAGCTTATTTATGCAATACAAATCACAGAATGGCTGGCTACAAGAGATAAACAACGATTTTAACACCCTCGAAATAACGTACAACATTATTCTGAGACGGAAAGATGGACCAATACGCAAGAACCCCAAAATTCAATTGCCACTAAGCTACCAGAAAAAACCGACAATATGTTTTAATAAAAAATTAACTGACAAGCAGAGAAGGGCCAGATCTGAGAATATAAAGAACATGTGGGGAAAACGATCCGCTAAAAACTGAAAGTTGACTACAGTGCTCCAATTGGGGCTTAAAAACTACTTCGTACAAAATCTTTGTTTAAGATTAATTTGGACAAATTTCTTCGTACCAGAATGAAAATTTATAAAAAATATTGGTAAAACTGATTAAAATATATTAACTAAAAATGAAGCAATGTTTGTTGTAAAATTTATTCAGATATTTTCCTGTAATTCTATACTTATTATTCATATAATGTTTCTTTAGAGTACGTTATAATTTTTAAATTTAAACAAATTTGATTTGGGTTACAATGCGTTTGTTAATTATAAAGCAATCTTATTACGGCATTACAGATATCTTCAAAGTACATAGGATTACTGCTTACGAACTTAAGCTTCCTATTCCAGCAATGTAACTTCAAAGCTATATAAATTTATGTGGCTGGATTATTTGGATAAATTACAACTTTATACTACAAATGAATATAAGGAATTTAATTAAGAAAGAGATACATTCGTGAAAAACTAATATAAATTAAACTACCCCTAACAACATTTAATCCTATAATATAGTAAATTAAATTACTTGATACATTTGTAGTAAGAATAAAAATATAGAGTACTTCTGTATAAATAAAATATGAATGTCCTTTCTGATTGACTGACTGACTAATTCGCTTACCACTGATTCTCTATAAGCCGGAGGGCAGGAAAGAACGAGGACGCCCGAGAAAGAAATAAGCAGATTTGACAGGTTGGGAACAGGCAGAGATGCCTAATCCTTGAAAGGCAGAAGAAGAAGAAGACTAATTCTCTAACTTTCTAGAATTCAAATGATACCAACTGATATTAACAATTACTATCAAGAAAGCAGAAATGCCACATGCAAATTTAATTAAAATTTAAGACTATTAAGTCTGTATTTGTCACATTATAAAAATTTAAGAATATACAAAATTTTATAAATATATTTACGACCACGAAATTCCTCTGGTAAGGGATGTTTTCATTCAACTTTATCAAAACTTCCTCATCACATTTTTTGCTCATCCAAACCAACTGATCCGCAAAGTTTCTTCTTGTCTCTACCAAACAACGTTCAAAGTTAATTAAGAAAGAAGTGGAGCAGAGATCTACTGTTTTAGGAATTATTACAAAAAACATAATCAAATTCACCGGATAATCAAACACGCTAAATATTGTAATTTGATAGACTGTACCGTAACAATGTAATATTAACACATAACCTATATTAGGTTTGATACATTTTTTTATTTATTTTTTTAGCTTTTATTTGTTATCGGGAACTGTACATTATTGACAACTACCCAATTTGATCGCTGCTTTTGGCTGTATTATTTTGACGTGGATTAGGCGTGAGTTTGAACAGGGACTCCAAGCAGAGTTAGTTCTCAGATGGCTGTCAGCTGGTCACCAAACAAAGTCGCTTGCCCAATCGGTGGTACATAACAAATAATAGCGACTTTCTACCAGCTGACTGACTGGGCTGGCCCGAAGGCCTGTTACATTATTAATTTTATTTTTACGTCTGATTGTTTTGCAATTGCTGCTAATGCAGCCGGTGAAAAGGATGATAGATGAAGATGAGTGATGAAAAAATGCCAGACCTGACCGGGAATCGAACCCGTGACCCCAGCGTAGAAGCCAGTTGCGCTAACCACTACGCTAACGGGATTATAGAAGGCTACCATAAACTTTAGTTTAAAATATACAATAATTTGCATTTATTTACAATTTACAATTATTTTATTGAAATGCAGAGTACTAAATAACCCTATATTATAAAAAAAACAGAATTTAAAAACTAATTAAATTAAGGAAAATATCACGGTAAAATTATTTATAAAATATGTTTTAACCCATTTGCACTTACTATACAGTAATTTTTAAAAAATCTTGAATTTTTCTTTAAACAGTCTCCACTGTCCCTAAATTGAACAAGGAAACTAAACTGTAGTTTTAATTTTTCATTGAATTGTTATGATTGTCCGTATTTTAGTAGTTAAATGTATTTTTTTCTATCGATAGTGGTTCGGATAATTGATAGTTAGGATGAATGATGTTCGGGTAATTGACGTTCCTGTATATCACTAATAAATATACAAATAAATCAGTAAAAATAAATACGAAAATGTCGAAGATCTGTCATTGGATTGTGCTTTCCGTACACGTCTTTCATGTCATGTCACGTCACGCATTCTTTCATCCATCATCGTATTCACTGGTTGTTTAATTTGTAACAATTTTGTAATTTACTAATAAAGTCAAAAAAATGTTTTATGCAACGATATGTGTAGCCACTATTATAAATTTTCTGTAAAAGAATTGAAACAGATTCTATTTGAATTAAACAAAAAAGTTGCAGTGACATAAATAAAAAACAATGAATAATTAAAAAAGGCGAGTTGATATCGGATTAAAAATATACAAAAATACAAAATGATTTAAAACTAACTAAAATTTAATTTCCTATAGGTACTCACCCCAGTGTACGTGCCGCATGCATAACACCCTCTCCTTAATGACCTCCAACAGCAGCAAGATTTTATGATGGCCATTTTTGTTTTTCAAAATCCATTAATGGCATGGTATATTTTATAAGTTTTTAAACAAATTATACCTATTAACACATGAAATAATTTGATAATCTTTATTAATTTCATTAAGTACAGTTTAAATTATTTAACTGACTCACTTCCGAACAAAACGAAACACAAAACCGTTATAAAATATTCCGTTTGTTAACAGATTAAACTTCCTTTTATTAATTTATTAGAGCTGAACAATACAACCTACAATATGACCTAGTAGCTTTTCGTCTTCATCCCATTATTAAGAAACCTCTTTATGTTTATTTAAAATCTTTTCATCGTCATCCTCGTTATTCACTACTTATGTTGGTAAATTCAGCGATGCGGCAACTTCATTCAAAACCTGCAATCAACAGAAAGAAAAATGTACGTAAATTAATTAAGTCCTTAGAGAAAAACAAGTAACAAGATAAAAATAGGTAATAATTAAATGTTAACAATTTAAAAATCCCTTAAGCCTTTATAGGTCTTTGGTAAGCATACTTAACACTGGCAATAAGGTCTATTTTTTAAAAGAATAAGCTATGCAGTTGAATCCTATTGGTAATTTATAATTTTATAGATGTTCTCTGGTAAGTAGGCTATCCACATTTTGAAATTAGTACGCAACAACCATTTGCTTAATGAGTTACACGAATGTGGTAAGGATTCATACCAGCGTACGCAACCGTGTTGTTTTGTTGTTACTTTTGTACAGTGCTTACAAAATTCGAGTTTTTTTTAGGGGAAAGCAAGCATTCATGCTAACATAAAGTTGAGATAAATTATTCTACACATTTTTCGGTTATATAGAACTACAAGCTGTTTTAATAAGCATTCTTACCATTAAACATTATTCGATTCTCATTTCAAAAAACGTTCCTTGGTAAGTATACTTAGCAGGGCTTAACATAAAAAAAATAAATATCTACTGTTCTGGCACTATAATTACATTATTCAAGTCCCTATAAAAAAAATTTAACATTTTACAAAATGTATATTTTTCCCCGTAGTACTGCCCTTTAAAGGGTTAATACATATTTTTTATTCAAAATAAAAAATAAAAATATATATTTTATAGAATATAATATTTATACAAATAATTATATTTAATAGAATATGGCCATATGACCATATGATAAGAAACAGAACTTTTTTTTGTAGCCCTGGAACTAGGAGATAAAGTGCAAATAATTTAACACTCCGACTGCCTGTTATGGGCAAAATGTATATATATATATATATATATATATATATATATATATATATATATATATATATATATATATATATATATATATGTACAATTTTAATTAAAGTAAATTATATATAAAAATATTCCATTTCGTGAGACGATGCGTTACATAACTGGTGGCAATTTTTAAAAAGACTTAGAGCCTACCTTTGATTACTGGCAAACACCATTAGTGATTTCTGTATCTACTCTTTAAAAGGAAACAAAATGAAACCGGTTTTATTCCCAAATTTCGAATTTTATTTCGAGACTTCCGGTTTTGGGCCAATACTGGTCAAAACCGGAACTCCAAATCCGATCCAGGCCACTTTTTTTTGTAGATTACGAATGCAAAAATCGTTTGTTGCTATCTTTTGTAGCTTAAGGACTTTGATTTTTTGACTTCCGGTTTTGGGCCACTTTCAGTCAAAACCGGAACTTCAAACCCATTTAAGCCCACTAACTTTTTGCTTCGATTATGAATCCGAAAACTGTTTTTTGCTATCTCTTGTAGTTTTTGACATCTGGGTGTAACGGACGGACAGAGGGACAACAAAAACCAGAGATGGCAATTTAAAAAATTGCCACCAATAAAAACTTAACCTTAATATGAATGTAATATATTTTTCCAAGGTTTAATTTTGATATAATTTCAGATTTTTCTCATCACGACTTATAAAAGACAATGGACAGATCATTTATTATATCATATACTATATACTATTTATTATATCACATGACCAACTACGTTTAAATGCATGCCTTTATGAACCGTGGGGTAAAAGAGAAGTGGAGAGACCAAGGAAGAGATGAACACCGGAACAATCTCAATTACAGCCTAATCCATGATGAACGACGATGACTTTTTAACTAGTCATTCACTATTACCATCATCATTTCTAATATTTTAAACCATATTTATCCATATGGAACGTATAAACACGAAGAATATAAAAACGCAAATGATTAATATACGAAATAACATGTAAACCCAAAGGACTTGAATATAAAAACATATAGAAACACATTATTACAATTAATTGAACCAAGTTGCATTTCTCTGTAACTCCACCTGAAGTTGTCAATTATAATATGTTGTGTAATTATAATTATATTAGTAATTTGGTTGTATTTATAATAAATTTACAATAAATTCAACAAATAAAATATTCTCCATACTTAAAGCTCTAAACATTACTTTATAAAGTACTGTAAATACCAATGTTTAAATTAAAACCACTTAAATAAAACAATGTACGAAATGATAAATTTATCTGGTGGAATAATTTTAAAGAGCTTCACAAATAGTATTATAGACAATTAAAATTACCTAAATTATTTCTTTACTTAATTAAAACTTACTAAAAGCAACAGCTGAATGTAAATATTAAATATACTAGTTGAGAATTTATATTCATTACTTTCGTAAACCACCGAACAAATGAAAACATTTATTTGTTGAAAACCTACATTTTCATTTAGTAAAACACTCGGGAAATTTTCTACAAGAGTAAAGGAAATTGGTATTCGTGCGGATAATTTCCTGAATGGACTGAATATGAATATCATTCTGCCGGTAGAATTTAATTAAAACGAGTAATTAAGATAAAACTTTTGAAGCTGACAACGATTGAGGTAGAACTATAGTACATTTTCCTTCAGTTATGCATGGATTAACTACGAATTGTAATCCTAGCGATTAAGGACTTAAATGTATAATGGATAAATGAGTCGGAGAATAGTCTGTTCTGTAATTAAAGACACTGAAATAGGGGGAAGCAATTCATTACAAAAGAATTACAGAAGTTGTAACTACTCTGACGAGAGCTGTATAAATATTTATCATCCATTATAATCTTTTGTACTTACTAAATGGGGTTTAACATAAATTAGTAAAGAATGTTTATTAAGTAATCTACTAGTATTTCTACTTGAATTTTAATTTTATTTTGACTAAAAAATATGAAATTTACATTTTTTTGCCGATTTCAGTATTCATTTATACACTCATCCCAAATTCTTTAACTTTCTGATCACCTAGAGAGCTAAAATTTGCATTTCGTTCACTTTTGTTCCTGCAGGATCGAACAGAAAAATTAAAATATTTTCCTTTCGATCAGTTTTGCCTAAGGCGTAAAAATGTGGTAAATACTCTAAAGGCATTTAGATTATTTATATATCAAGTGACAAACCTTTGAAGGTGTTTTACATGACATCCCTACTCCAGTTTCTTTTTAATCTTCTTTGTAAATTTTGTAGTAGTAGGGGAGATTATGATTAATGTTTATAATTAAATTTGCTTGATTTTCTAATTTTTAATGAATATTGTTGAAGAAAATATAAATTTTTTTATGCTCATGCATACTGGGTCAATGATGGGATAAAATACTGAACACAGTTTATGCAGAATAGCATGGCAGTAAGTCACCAGCGAGGAACGAATGCAGGAAGAATAAAACTAAAATTACGGTGAAAAAGTTATTTTTCAATAATATTACATTTAAATATTTTTATTATCTAATGTTGCGTTTGCAATAAATCAGCTGATCCTTATTTGCCGCTTCGTTGTTCAAAACGGATCATTATTTTTATTTTTTTTATTATTTGTTTGCCTAACGTCCAACTGTTTTGAAAGTATTGTTAATGCAGATAGTGAGAAGGATGATCGATGAAGAATAGTGATGAAAAATTCCAGACCTGGACCAGGAATCGAACCCGGGACCCCGGCGTAGAAACCAGTTGCACTAACCACAACACCAACGAGCCGGCCATTAATATTTTTTACAAAATTATTACTGTTTTTGTAATAAAGTTTGCCTGTGAGTTTACCAGTACAAAATTTAACAATTATTATTTAAAAGTAAATTAGGTGGACGCAAAGTTTCGTTTTGTTTTATTAGTGTATTATATTCAGTTTTTATTTGATAATTTCAGGTGTTAGTGTTTTATATAAAATAAATACCTATCTTGTTTCATTGTATTAATAATATTTTAACTGTTGCTGTTAACTAACAAGAATGAAAATATAGAATGAAAAAAATTAAGATTGAAAATATAAAATAATAATGCTTGTTGACATTACAAACGCACATGAATGTTTTTTGCTAAATTTTTAAAATACTAATTTTAATAATTTTGGCAAAAGAAATGTAATTTTGATCATAACATTGACCGAGTGAATATGAAACATCAGAAAAATTCTCTCCTCGTCAATTTTATTTGTATAAAAATTAAAAATTCCCTCCTTTAGATAATTTTATTCATCAACTTAATATTCCATATACATTAATGCTGCCATTCTATTCTGAATTAACTGTTTGTAAATTTTAAAAATATTTTTGAGTTTGGTCATTTATTGATACCAATACTTCAGTAACGAGTCATAATTATTTTAACGCAGCAACACTTACAAATATTCTCTAAATATTTTTATACCAAATAAACTTGCACTTCTTCAGTATCATTAACACGACAATATGTATTCAAAATTAATTAAAAACATTATTTTCAAAATTCGTATTAATTCAAAACCTTAATTTAATATATTTAATTTAATTTATAGTTTGATTCTTCGTATCCTGTAAAACACTTTACAAAAGCTCATTAATTGTTATTCAAACATACGAGGCACTGGATTCCAAACCGTTCCTTATGCACCAAACTTCTTTTTTTAGCAAAACATGAAATATTTGTAGATATTTATTAACAGGGATAGTCATCAATAATTTTTCCTCAAAAATAAATAAAAATCATTGGAATGCTTTGGAAAAGTACTAGTCTTTTTATACAAATTTGTATGAAAATTGTTTTTAAAATACGGAACACTTTTGATGGTGATAAATGAAGCAATTTTGGTTTATAATGATTGTTTATTTAATTAAATAAAACCATTATCCTAATAATAATAAATAAAGGTAAAGTTTAAAAATAATAAAAACATCTTGTTCAAAGCTGGTCATTATTGTCTAAGCTAGTCTAGTCTAAATTCTTAGATCTTAATTTTTTTCATGCTCATCTACATTCTCTTCTAGTGTTTAAGGATTTTTCTGGAACACATTATCTTCTTTATTTAGTACACGTTCGTAGTAATCCAACTTCAGGAGTTGTCTCCGTTCTTCACCGAATTGTTTCTTCATAAGTTTATTTACATCCTTTATTTTTTCGGTCTTTATTGGAAATACATTTGGGAGTAATTGTGGGTGAATGTCATGGACTATTTTTTTAGTTTTAAGTACTCTATACATTTATATATACGGATTTTCTTAAATATATCGGATTTTGTTACAGCTGTCACCGATTCTCCGTCCCCAGTTTCCACTGTTTCCTATCTAAGGTTACATATTTGTAGCAGGATGACAAAAGCTGATAAGTACTACCATTTTTGCCAAAAAAAACTTTTATAATTATTATCCTCTTCTAAATTTCTAGCCGTCATGGCCTTATTTACGCCATCTCTCCAATTCCGACGTGGATCTCTCTTTTTCTCCGTTCTGGAGGTATCCATTGTAATATTTTTCGGGGCCATCTCTCCTCTGCCATCCTCTTCACATGTTCAAACCACGGCAATTTTTGCCTTTCGATTTCGTCATCGATGGTTCTTCCCTATTCTTTTCGGCTCGTATATCTTCATTTCTAACTCTCTTAAGTCTTAATTTCCCACAACTTCTTCTCAGAAAGTCCATTTCTATTGCTCTAAGTTTATTTTTGTTCCCAAACTTTTGAGCTATAAAATATGATGCTTTGAACTATACTTATGTATACGTGTTTTTTGTGTTTTTGTTATAAATCTATTCCATAGTAAAGAATTCAGTGTTTGGATTTGTGTTCTACCTTATTTGAGTCTGCTTTGAATTTCTTTCTCACTGTTACCATTTTTATTAAAACTATAGTATACGTTTATAATTTACAATATCACACCAATTGTTCACCTCGCCTTGATGACAACCTTGCCAGTTTTGGCAGATTTTTTAGCAATAACGTTTTGATGGGGTGAACTTGAAATTTTCATTTGGCAAAATTACAGTAATAATTTGAACTTACTAAACTTTATATTATAAACTAATTTTTTTCAATTTTGAGAAAAAATGGAGTGTTAAAGATTAAAAATATTTCGGATTGTCGGGTTGAGAATTCTAATAAAATGTGAAGCGAATTGGAGAATAAGTACGCCAATAAATAATTTAAATTTTCTTTACGTAACCATAAGTTCTTAAGATGAACTCAACTGACAGATTATTAAATATTATATTTTATTACAATTGAAAATTAAATTGTAAGGAATCCTATTTTTGAAACACAATTTCTATACCCGATTACATAATACAAGATTTAAAAGGTTATTAGAAAATGCGTTAGACTTACACGTGAAATTAATGAGAAATGAAATAACGTTTTATTGTAGGATTTAAAAGAAAATTACATTCGGATAAAATACGTTTCGTTTCAAAACGTCAGCTAAACAAAAATACGATAGAAAATACGCTACCTGTATTTTAGTTAAAAGCATAAATGAAATGAGATAAAATGAAACAAACTCTTTTACACAAAAGCAAAACGTAACAAAATGCAATAGTCACTGTAAATGAAAATAGCTTGCGTTATCTAATGACTATCAGCGAGACAGCCCGACGAAACAATACAAAAAATAAACAATGGCTTAAAGAAGTACGTTCACATATAAAAGTGTTGTTACACAATGAATAATTCATTGTGAAATTTAATAATAATGTTATATCGTCCCACAGAATCTATGAATTTTTCTAAATACAGTAAATTATCCTGTGCTTTTCCTTATAAATAATAAAAATCTGGTGTGAAACACTCACACGACTATCTCTTCTTAATGTAACTAATGTAAAACATAACATAATTTTAATCATGACTGAAAGACGGTATATGAAAATTAACCTCTGTAGAACGTAAAAAAACGAAAAATAATTAATATTATACTAAGCTATGTCTATCTATTCACTTCGGAGTTCTGTCACTGGACTGTGTCTCCACTCACGTTTATTTATTATGTTATTTTTTCCAAATTTTGCTTTATTACATTCGCTGATTGTTTCCAACAGATTGCTAATTTCTTAAATAGAGAAAAAAATCTTAGTCACAAGTAATTCCTAATTTTAAAATTCAAATTTTATCGATTTCAATGAGGAAAATTTAACATTTTTATGAACATTTAGAGAAATTATATCATTAAAATTTGTAAATAGCTGGTTTTTTTTCATTTACCATTTCTGTAATTAATTAATAAAATATGTTTGATAGGCACTTGTAGTTAACGATAGATTAAATTAGATCAAAGGATTAATATTTTAGTTATTGACAAATTGTTATAATAAGCAAATGTAATGGTAGAATATTTAGTTAATAGAAGCAGGACAGCATAACCTACAATATTTACTGTATAGAACTTCTGTCTAATAAATCAGATGTGATTGGTTTCAACGTCGTCGCTAATGACCGTTGTAGTTGATGCGACGTTAAACAAAAAAAAAAAAAAAAAAAAAAAAAGATTGGTTTAAATATAGGTGTTGTTATGTGCGAGCGCAACTGCAATCTAATACTGTCAGAGGTGGTATGAGCTTTTAGGCTGGGTTACCAAAGCTTATGAAGACCCGTGGGCACAATTTTAAACGAGTGAGAAAGCTTGAATCTGTTTATATGTTTGTGTATGTGAGAGAAAGAGAGAGATATATTAAGTGGAAATGAAACGGAAGTCCTGCATACACACTCACATACTCACCCTCACAAAAACACTTACCGAATCACCTAATGAATTTCCCTCGCAAAGTGCTGATGAAACGATCCAGAATATCTACAGGGAGTATTCAACAAGGATTTTACAACATACATAGGTTCAGGCGCTTGAATACTCGTCTTTAACTTACTTGATATACGAAGAAATAATAATATACAAATGAAAGTGGTTTTCGCTTTTACAAGAACAACCCAAATGTATTTTTTGAAATATAAATTGAGGTTTCTTATCATTCATTCCGATGGAAATAAAATACATAAAAGTACAGTCGCACATCAAAGATAATAGTTTTACTTTCTCTTGCTTAATTGAATATATAGGAGGGAAAGTATTGTTTTATGTCAATTTTTCGAAATCGAGTTTTCACCAGATATACACGTTTTCAGACCCCCTGGACCCAAAAAAATATGTTTTTAGTGATTGGTCTGGGTGTGTTTCTGTGTGTGTGCGCCCGCGCGCTCGCGTGTGTGAGTGAGTGTGACTATATTTGTGTGACCGTGTGTGTGTGTGTGAACAGAATATCTCAAGAACAGAACATCGTACGAACTTGAAACTTGAAGCTTAAGTTAGATACTACTACCGGGTTAGACATGAACATTTTCATCAAAATTGGTTAACCAAAAGTAGCAAATAGTTTAGTGTAACAAGTAATTTATTCAAATTTTTAGCAAACCCTATTAAAATTTATGGGTACGTTAAGTCATTCTCTGGGTTAGTTGGAATCTAGGGGATGAGCAAAAGCTATTCAAATTTATGGGTACATTTGAAATTAAGTCATTTTTACTTTCTCTTGCCTATATGAATATATAGGAAGGAAAGTATTGTTTTCATGTCGATTTTTCGAAATCGAGTTTTCACCGGATCTATACGTTTTCAGACCCCCTGAACCCAAAAAACATGTTTTTAGCGATTGGTCTGTGTGTGTCTGTGTGTGTGTGAACAGAATATCTCAAGGACGGAACATTGTACGAACTTGAAACTTAAAACTTAAGTTACATACTACTACCGAACCCAACACGAACATTTTCATCAAAATCGGTCAACCGAAAGTAGTAGTTTATTCGTATAATTTTTCACTTTTTTGCGATTTTCTCAAAAACTGGTCCTACGATTTTTTTTAAAATCGCCTGGTTTACTACACTTTTAACGCTCTACAAGATAGGGTAGGCGCCATGTTTGCTGAAATTCTGCGTGAGGCTGTTTTTACGTAAAAACATTTTCTTTTTAAGATTGCGGCTTTAATATGCATTTTAGCGCAAAACGTTAAAAAAAAAAGTTGTAGAGAATGTAAAATTTTACAACTTTTATTTCAAACATTTTTTTGTATAACGCTTAGTTTAGCGGTAATTAGCAATTTTCTGTTTTTTCTCACGAAAACGTGTGAAAAATTGGTTTTTTTTTAAGATTTTAGCCTTAGAATGCATTTTACGACAAAAGTGTATATAATAAAATTGATAGGAAATTAAGAGATCTACAACTTTTATTTTAAGCATTTTTTTGTACAGCGCCTTGTTTAGCGTGAATGAGCGATTTTCTGTATTTTTAAGCCAAACTGAGGTCGATTTTAATTTTGCGTATTTCACTAATGTTTTTGAGGTTAGTTTTTTGTTTATTTCTAATGTTTTATTACTAATGTTAGGTTTATTGTTAATTATTTGCATTGGCAAGAGAAAGTTGTGTGAGTGTTTCACACCAGATTTTTTGGGTTAGTTGGAATCTAGGAGATGGGCAAAAGCTTTTCAAATTTATAGGTTCATTTGGAATTAAGTCATTCTCTTGGTTAGTTACTGATTTGATTTCATTTAAATTGTTTTATCTGTATGGTAATTATAATTTACCAATTAATAGGATTGCAATATTTAAGTAATAGCATACCACAATACAATGTATAGAAAATAATTTAAAAAAAAACAATATGAGTATTAATTAACAATTAGCATTTAATTATTCAACAAAATTACAATATAGATACCTAACTTAAATAGTTTTTAATCAATACCAAAAACAACACAACTTTTACTAAAATAATTAACAAAAACTTAAGTGTAACAATAAAGCATATGGATGCATTTATACACTTAATCCAATTATATTCATTATTCAATGCTTTAACGCATTAGCCTAATATACCGTTTTAGGAATATTATTCTAAAATGTATAGTCGGCAAAATCTGTGAACAGAAGCATCTGGTTTTGTCGTTAAATAAATATATAAATCTCACAGTTAGAAAGGAAGCAGATGAGTTTTAATAAATTTTAAACTATTTGCTCCACATAAAATGATAACGTGGCCGCCTCCGTGCAGTAAGTTAGTGGTTCGCGTGCTATAACTATACAAAATGAAAGGTGCGGAATTAGATTCCTGGCTACAATCTAAAAATATTAACAAATTAAATACTACAGTATTCGTAAATGGCAAACGTGCGATTGTAAATAAACTATAAAAATTTAAATGTCATTGTAAAACATTACCCGGCATTGAAATTAGTCGACTTAATGTAGAATCGTTCGGAAATCGTTAAACATATAAGTTATAACTTTCAGGTTCTCCTAACTACGTTTTTTTTCGACTTTCTCTTGCCTACATGAATATATTATATATAGAAACGAAAGTATTGTTTTCATGTCGATTGTTCGAAATCGAATTTTCACCGGATGTACGCGTTTTCAGACCCCCTGAACCCCAAAATGTGGTGTTAGCGATTGGTATGTGTATGTGTGTGTGTGCGCGCGTGCGTGCGTGCGCTCGTGTGTGCGTGCGCGCGCGCGTGTGTATGTGTGTGTACGCGTGCGCGTGCGTGCGTGCGAGTGTGTGTGTGTGTGTGTGTGTGTGTGTGTGTGTGTGTGTGTGTGTGTGTGTGTGTGTGTGTGTGAACAGAATATTTCAAGAACGGAACATCGTACGAACTTAAAACTTGAAACTTAAGTTAGATACCATTAGAGGACCCGACACGAACATCTTTTGTACATCTTTTACTTTAAATATTCTAACCTTTCCTCCCATCAACCCTTAATCCACTACCCCTACAATTCACTCCCTCAATATTACCTTCCATTATTGATAGACCAATACCTGGATGTCTTAAACCCTTCAGTGCCGAAACAATATTTAAAAGTTTGATCTAAAGTGCCATTTAATTTGAATAAGGGTGTACAAAAATTTTCAAACTCTTTTGAAAATTTGCAGACGTAAGCCTGCCATTGCTGACCAAAATTTCAGCGTTACAGAAAAATATAATTTCCTGTTATAAATTAATTTTTTTGTGTTCATAAAAACAGAAATCGTTTCACTAAACGTATTCAAAATAGTTTTTTTTAGTTTATTTAAAGTTGCATCGACAGCTTGGTCATTAGCAACTACTGTGGGTTTGGTACCTTAACGGTGGTTTTAACGTGTTAAAATTTCCAGACGCTAGCCGCGAATCGAACCCGGTACTTTCTGCTTCGTAGGTTAGCGCGCTAGTCACTACGCCCCGGAGGCGGTTTCACAATACATTATTTCATTAATTTTTGTTTAAAAGTTCGGTTATCCGGACGTTGGCACTTTACGCATAACTTACAGACGTCCTTTAAACCGGATGTTTTAACTACGTAAAATATATCGACGTCCTGTTTCCTGGACGTTAGTACTGAAAGGGTTAAGATATGCCTCGCTAGCCTATCCCTTCTTCTGGTAAGATGCTTCCACATACTTCTTCTTTCATCCACTCGTCTAAGTACCTCTAAATTACTTATTTTGTCCACCTACCTAATCTTTAACACCACATTTCAAAAGCTTCTATCTTCTGCCTTTCTACAGCCCCTATCACCCACGTTTTCCGTAGAATGCTACACTCCAAATAGTGTTTTAAGAATGTTTTTCTAATTTGTAAATCAATGTTTGTAGTGAGTAAGCTGTTTTTCATTTCAAAGGCTTTTCTAGCTAACTTAGGTAACTACGTTACCTGGGTTCAATAAAAAGTTATGATTTGTGCCCTCGAAAAGAATTTGTGGATTGAAGCTCTGCGCTCATTTTAGCATGGTTTAAAGTACAGCCTCAAGTTAAAAATTGAATCACTGTATACAAAGGTAAAGAAAATTTAAAATACTACAATTTCTTCTGCTTTTACTACTTCTACATATTGTATTCCTCCTACTTCTTCTTCTGCTACTCCTTATCTTTCTTCTTCTTCTCGTTCTTCTCATCCCAGTTTGCCTCCTATTGCTCCTCCTACTTATCCTTTTTTTCTCCTTTTTATTCTCCTCCTTTTCACTCTTTTTTCCTCTTAATTCTCCTTCTCCTCGTCCTTCCTATCCTTCTTTCCTCCACTTTATTCTCTTCCTTCTCCTCCTCTTTCTCTTTCTCCATCACTTCATTCCCATTTTTCTCCTTCCCTTTTTCTTCCTCTTCTTGTACTTCTCATCCTTCCTCATTTTGTCTCCTTCTCCTTTTTCTTCTTTCTTCTCCATCTTTTGCTTTCATCACCTTCGTCCCCTCCTACTCCTTTCTTCCTGCTTTCCTTATTCTTCTTCACCTTCTCCCCTTCTTTTTGTTATTCTTCTTCACCCCATATTATACTTAGCCTCAAAGTGTTCAGCCAAGTACTAGATCGTAATTCTGAGCATCAGCATTAGTGTTTTTAAATCAATACGTAACCCACCAGGTTAGTCTAGAGGTAAAGTCGTCGCCGTGAGTCAGCTATTTAACAGCTGATTTTCGAAGTCGAAGGATCTTGGTTCAAATCCTAATAAAGGTAGTTACTTTTATACGGATTTGAACACTAGACAGTGGTTACCGGTGTACTTTGATGATTGGGATTAAATTAACCAAACTCTCTCAGGAATGGTCGGCCTGGGTCTGTACAAGCCACACCTCATTTACAAGTCATACACATCATCCTCATCTTATTGGGTCATATAGTCTGCCACGTAGTTTGTTAAAACTGTTACGTTTACATAATCCGTATCAATCTCGTTTTGTTCTCTTAGATTTTTATTACAGTACTGTACACTGAGCTTAACTATTTCCGAATAACGATGTGTTTTATGGATACCGATCTGTCCAATATTTATACATGTAGGCTATATAAAAATATGACGATATTTATACAACATACGACAATCACGGTAATTGCAGTATATTTTTTGACTTTCTCATGCTTATATGAATGTACAGGATGGAAAGAATTGTTTTCATGTCAATTTTTTGAAATCGAATTTCACCGGATCTACAAGTTTTTAGACCCCCTTAGCCCAAAAACAAGTTTTTAGCGATTAGTCTGTGTGTGTGTGTGTGTATGTGTCTGTGTATGTATATATGTGTGTGTGTGTGTATATGTGTGTGTGTGTGTGTGTGTGTGTGTGTGCGCGCGCGCGCGTGTGTGTGTGCGTGTATGTGTGTGTGGGTGTGTGTGCGTGTGCGCGCGCGCGTGCGTATGTGTAAGCGCGCGCGCGTGTGTGTGTGTGTGTAAAATATCTCAAGAACGGAACATCGTATGAAGTTGAAACTTGAACCTTAAGTTAAATACTACTTGAGGACGAGACACCAACATGTTCATCAAAATCGGTTTACCGGAAGTAGTTGTTTATTCGTGTCATTTTTCACTTTTTTGCGATTTTCTCAGAAACGGCTTCTACGATTTTTTTTTTAAATCGCCTTATTTACTACAATTTTTTTATGCTCTACAAGATAGGGTAGGCGCCATGTCTGCTGAAATTCTTGGGAAGGCAGTTCTCTCGTAGAAAAAAATGTTTTTTAAGAATGCAGCTTTAATTATGCATTTTAGTACAAAAATGTAATAATAAAAGTTGTAGAAAATTTAGAAACCTACTATGTTAATTCAAACATTTTTTTGTATAACGCTTAGTTTAGTGGCAATTAGTGATTTTCTGTTTTTTTTTTTCATGAAAATCTATAAAAAACGATATTTATATTAGGTTAATAATAATTTTTTTTTGTTTAGCTTTTATTTGTTATCGGGAACTGTACATTGTTGACAACTACCCAATTTGATCTCTGCTTTTTGCTGTATTTTTTTTGACGTGGATTAGACATGAGTTTGAACAGGGACCCCCAATAGAGTTTGTTCATGGATGGCCGTCAAACTGGTCACCATACAAAGACGCTTGCCCAACGGGTGTTACTTAACAAATAATAGCGACTTTCTATCAGCTGACTGACTGGGATGTTATTTTTTAAGGTTTTTAAGATTTCGGCCGTAGTGTCCATTTTACGACAGAAACGCATAAAATCAAATTTATATGAAAATTAAAATATCTACAACTTTTGTTCCAAATAATTTTTCTCTACAGAGCCTACTTTAGCGTCAAAGAGTGATTTTCCGTGTTAAGTCAAACTAAGGTTGATTTTCATTTTGCGTCTTTCACTCATGAATAAAATTAGGTTATGTTTTTTGAGGTTAGTTTTTTGTTTATTTCTAATGTTTTATTACTAATATTAGATTATATTGTTAATTTTTTGCATTGGCAAGAGAAAGTTTTGTGAATGTTTCAAATCAGATTTTTTTTTGTTTATTAATACCAACAAGGTTAAGCTACATTAGCTGTTTTTAATGTAAATAATTTATTGCGGAATAAAGAATTTAGCCTGATTTAAGAAGTACTGGTTTATTACTCTTATATTATTTAAGGAGCCTTAAATTATAATTCGTAGGTATTAAATTGGAAGGAATTGCAAATGAAGAATTTGTTGACTTGTTTATGCCCTGAAAATTAGAACAATAAGCTTATTGCAAACAAAGGAACTAATTCGGTTCTTAAGAGATTCACATTTATTGTTGGTGAGTTTTAAATACTTCAGTCTTAAATGATATGGTGTATCACAATGTATTCATATGAATTAACGATACGACAAATTGGACTAAGTTTGTTTAAACTTCATAAAAGAAAATCGAAAAGGAGGATCAAGAATGGAAAATAAGAGAAGAAAGAGGAAGAAGAGAACTAAAGATTTTCAGATAATTAAACCCTAAAACTAGCGTTTACTTATAAGCCAATTGAAGAATATGATGTTGTATGACCTCAGAAGAGATGAGTATCTCAACTTCTTTAAGTAGCCTAACATCAGATTACAGTAAGACCTTCTCGATCGCGGTTAATGTGTTTCCTGGATACCGAAGAGCGAAACCGTGGACGAAATACGTTAGGCATAATGAAAATACGTGGAATGTTCCAGGATCAACAAAGTAGCCGATAACACAAAAAATAAAAGTAAGATTCAAAACAAGATTCTACGAGCGACAACGCAATGTCCCATTTACGTTACAAACTTAATGTTGTAGAAAGACTTACAAATCCAAAATGCAATCGCGAAACAACTATATAAGACGATGCGTGAAAAAGTTTAATTACATGACAACCCTTTCATACAATATACATGTACATGGGTGATACCGGCTACTCGGCACAGACTTTTAAAACGCCTCTGGCCAAGTGATCTTCTTGGCCAATCGTAGAAATGTTATTGATGACTAGAGCTGCAAGCTTCAGCAAGTAATTCAATTTTGGAACCTTTAGTGTCATATTTAGAAATTGTTTTAATATTATAATACCAGATAATAAATTTTTAATAAAAAAGTGTAAAAAAATTCACCTTTCAACCAAAAACCTAAATTGTATTACCAAATTTAGCAAAAACGGAAACCAAATAATACACATACTAGTTCAATAAGAAAACGTAATAAATAAATATGATTTTGTAAAAGTACGACAGATAAGCTACATTTTTTATTAACGATACAAATTTATTATGATACAAATAGATTCTTATTAATAAAACAAGCACTAACGTTTAGTAAGAAGTAGGATTTATTAATTTGGGTGAGATCATACAGTACAGAAATCCACAGTACCTGGAAACAATTACCTTCTAAAAGTTAAATGTTTTTGGAAGGTAAAATGACTAAGCCAATTGAATTTAGCCCTTAATTATTAGAACTACCATTGTAAGTATAAAGTAGACTTCTCGCAGAAATTTTAGAAAAAAACACACTACAAAAATTTGTCATACTTTGTGAAGTAGATCTATTTCAATCAATAAGGTCTATAGATCAATAAAAATTCAAAACTCTGACATTATAACACCGTGATTCTTTTGGAAATCACATACGGCAGTGAAACGATATTCAGCCTCAGGAGAATCAATACGGAACAGAGGATCTTAAAATTAAACCGTCGGATCACCAGAAAATGTCTCAACGAAAGATTTTTCCCTGACGTGATCTGAAAACCCGTCCTGAACGAAGAAGTCTAAAGAAATTCAGAACCTCTAGCAAACCAGACGAGGGAAAAGAGAATTCCTTTCTTTGGACATCTTTTGAGGATTGACTCCTTCAGAATCTCCACATATCATCAATTTTTTCCTAAACAGACAATCTCAGCCCCACTGAATCAAAGAAATTGGTCAGGATATGAACGAAACTTAAATATCACTTGAAGACCTGAAAAGAAAACTTTGAAATTACCACAAACTGAACAACACAAGACTTGGATAAAAAAGACCGAGCAAACTACAGAAAATCGTGTATTCCGACGAAGAACGCTGTGAGAGATCAGAAGAATTGAAGGAATACTGGAAAAGAATCAATGAAAGAAATATCAGGAAAAGCATTCCAACCCAACAACAAAATCAAAATAAGATTTTCTTCTTTAATGAACTTATGCAGTCCTATTTGGGTTTAAAAAGAGAGAAAAACGAAGACATATTTTTGTACGCACAATCCATTAAGGTAGTTCTGCAGAGATATTCAAAGATATTACAGTACAGTAAATATAAAAATTTGTTTTTGTGAGTCATGATGAAAATTAAACGGTATTAAGTAAAAATTTGCGTAAACGAGAAATAATTTGCGAATGAAATAAAAATCCAAAATCACGATCGGAAAAGCCACAATCAGGAAGGTTCTACTGTACGAAGTTTTATATTAGAACCCGCAAATTTTTTATTGAATAATGTTGTCCCGGCATTCAAAGTTATTCAACAAGTTATAGATAAAATGAACGGTCAGTTTTTTATTTCTTGAAAAAAAATAATAAAAAAATATTATGAAGAAAAAAAAATCACATCAAATTTCTTCATTATATTCAAGTCTAACTTAACAGGAACAACATTCCTATTAGTATGTCTAATCAGATCAAAAAATTACACTTTACAAAAAATCATCATCTAGGATTTGAAGCGCAGGATGATATTGACACTTCGTAGACGTATACTATTCCTTTCTATCTCAATTTACTGATAGCACTACATCTTGAAAATATTTTAAAAAATCAAAAAGATTTATTAACTTTACTAAAATAACATAAAAATTTAAAAAAGAATTAACTAAATAATTTAAAAGACGGGTTATCCCCCAAAATCCTGTTGATTAAAAATTAATAAAACAATTAAATATCGAATTAATTCCCTTAAAAATAAATTGAATTCTTCAGTCATTACTTTTTTGTGTTCGGGGATATTTATTGTTTTTCGGGTAATCAGGATATTCAGTTTATTGATGGGCTGATTGTTCAGTCTCCTTATCACCGGCTGAGATATACAAAATAAACAAGGTAAAATAAATCGTGGATTATCATTTAAATTACAGGTTTCCCTAAATGGATTAAAAACCGCCAGATCTATTGAATTTAAAATGAAATTCAATTCAAATTTAAATGAAATTTTGACGCCAACAGAACTAACTCGTGATTTTTTATGATGATTAAGATTAAAAGATCAAACTAATCACAAATCTTTGTATTTAACAGTATTAAAGGACTCCTTTCATCAGTTCTAGACTGCAAAACGAAAAGTTCGTTTGTATGTCTCCATTCCTTCTACCGTAGAAATCAAAGAGTTTGATGGAAAAAGGAACCTAAAATACTATAGGCCCTTTTTCCGTCAAAGTGTTCATTGAGTCCGCTAAGATGTTATCTGTATTTGTCCAAAGTTTTATACCTCTTTGTTTTTTCTAAAAGATGCGACGACGATTTAAAATGTCATGTCAAGGCAGGAAAATTTGTTAACTCGTAGGCAGTCAATGAGGTTCTGTTGTAAACTAATTAAATTGTAGTAATTTACCTAATTAAAGTAGTAAGTAGTTTGAAATTTCTGTTGTGTATTCTGTATTATACTTTTGTGTAGTTTCTCAGTAGTAAAAAATTGAAATTTTATATAGATATTATACATATCTGTCCGCCTACTTCTATTGCAATGCATCACAATATTTATAACAAAATTATTAAAGTATCGTTTTCTCAATATGTCGGTTGTAAAGATACGCCCCTTTTCCATCAAACTCCTCAGTTTTAATCAATATATTAAATATTTTGTGAACAAAATATGGAGATCTGTTCAAAAATTAATACTAGTGCTTTATTTCTAGTAAAGGAAATAACAAACAGAACAGCAACTATTAAAATATGATAGCTTTCCAACAAGTAAATAGGTCATTTTAAAACAATGTTATATGAAAACAGATAAGTCTAAAATTAAACTTTAATATGACTACTGTTGAAAAGTTTAAATGTACAACTAAAGCTCATGTATGATATCTATCTGGACTTTATGGGTCAACTTAACAGCAATAAAATTATATAAATGCACAATTTTTCTATTTATTTTTCAGAAGAAAACAAAACTATTTTTCTCATAGATTGTAAAAACAAGAAAAATATTAAAAATAGTTGATTTTGTTCGATAAAATACAAATGGTGTAAATAAATTTGGCTCGTTTTTGATGTTATTTTTTAAACTAAAAAAGTTTTCTATGAATTAATGGTTTTTATTGAATTACAACTAAGCGTGTCTGCATTATTGTAATTAATCTGAATGTAGGTTACCATTCATTTTATCACCAAGTTCGTTACTTATATTATAAAAATGATTTATATTTATTTATTTATTTATTTCGCTTTGTTGAATATCACCACTGCAATACTTGTATTAAAACATTCGGGTATGATTTGATTAGTTGAACGTTAGTCAGTAGAGGCAATATTTTTTTTCTCAATAACGAATCACAGACAAAAACACATTTTTAAACACATTGTAAAACATCCTTCCAAAAACGACATTTTTATTTCCAGGGCTCACGAAAGTGACCAGTTAAAATTCGGATGAATAATTTGGCTAGTTCCGAACACAAAGTTAAGGTAGCGTGGAGTCTGACAAGGAGCTGACAACACACCTATACGTTTAGAAAACATAATTCTGATTTGCGTCAATTATACCCACACCTCTTGTTGTTAAATTTTTCTGACGAAAATTTAACTCAGAGAAAAAGTAGTAACAGAACCATATTTGTATTCGGAATCATAGAACTAACAGGTTTGACTCATTCATTTAATCACAGAGGCTGGCTGTATAATGAATTTCATAGTGTTTATAAAATATAAAACTTATCGTGTCAATCACATTTATCATCTTACATTTTTAAATGCTTCAGTCACTTTTTTAACTAATCAAAAGCAACAGAACTATTTTCATAGTCCTAGAATCAGCAGGTCACATTAACTCACTTACAGGCTGGCTGTATAACGAAATTCATTACGTTCATAAAAAACAATATCGATTAATATCAATTACATCTACATCTAGTATTATTAAATCGTTAATAATTTTATTAAGTAGAAAAGAAGTTACAGTAACTTAGTCGGTAATCGAACCCCGGACCTTAGACGTTCTGCAGCCTAGTACGTTAACCACTAGTAGTAACAACTACATTTAGTAAGAAAGTGATCGCTAGTTTTGTAAAAAGTAATTACAGTTCATTCTTTCTACATTTTGATAGTAATGTATGTAAAGCAAAATCTCCTTTTAGAGAATTAATGCCCACAACACAAAAATCAAAATTAATTACTATGTTGCTAATTACAACACTATATTATTTGAACGAAAACTACTTATGCAAGTAATAAATACATAAATTAACATAAGCTTTAAATATTTGTGGTAATTTGTATTGTTTTAAAAATTAATTAATTAATGTAAAATTTTACAGTACACATGAATTCCTTACAAAAATAGATTGTTTTTGTAATAAAAATAAATTTCTTACTACTTACTTACGCTGAGGTAAATCGTGTAATATATTTGGCAAAAATTGTTAGATACCGATTGAGACAAGAAAGTAAGAGTAGTAATAAAAAGGTAATAAATGAATTAATAAGTAATGAATTTAAGTAAAATGTTGCTATTTAAGCATTAATAGGTCAATACGAATGCCCATAACAAGAGTGGAGTGTTAAATCATTTGCAATTGATCAGCTAGTTCCAGGGCTACAAAAAATAGTTCTGTTTCTTATCACATGGTCAGCCAATTATACTGATGCATTTAAGAACAGAAGAGGTAGAGGTGTAAAATACACTAGTCAGAGTTTCTCCTCTGAGAGTAATGGATTTCATTATACAGCCAAGGCCCTATGGTGAATGTAGTGAAGGAGATGTTGCAGGGTGGAAAGTAGTTGCTTTCAGGTTGGTTTGACATGCTGATAAGCATATTTTTCCAATCAGTGAGAAAGGCAATTGTAAACCACTTCACTCCTCGTTTTACTTAGTAAAGCCTCTACTGGTTCAAACCACCCTTTCGGCTGATGACCTAAACAACAACAGGTCATGATGCCATCATGAACCTAGGCTCGTGCCCAGTTAATGCTAATATAATGTTAATGCAATGTAACGTTACGTAACGAAACGCAATGTCAATGTAATGTTAATGTTAACTGTAATATTAATGAATATGAGATTATATACAGATTAAAATATGCCAGATCTGAATAAAAATCGAACCCAGAACCCTTGCTGTAGAAGTCAGTTTCGCTGACAACCACGCCACGGGCCGCCCGTGCTTCACAAGGTCCATAACTCCTTATTGAAACCCTTGGATACAGTTTACAAAATAAAATAAAAATTTCGTCTCGGTGGCGGAAAGAACTAATTTACTTATCTTAGAATCAACAGGTCAACGGCAGTGGGTTTAAAACTCCACCAGCATTAATCCGGTATTTGAAAATAACAAAAATAATGTGTAACGATTCGTTGAGTATTTAGTAACCTATTAAAGAAGTGATAAAACAAACAATTTTCCTTGAAAACGCATTTAAAATATTTTTCATATAAAAAATTAAAAGAAAAATTATTAATTATACTTGTGCTATGTCAGCTATTAAACGCCTCTTTGTTTATAGCATTTTAGATTTAGGTGTTGGAAGAAACCTTACCCCTTCTTTACGGTACGTTCTTCATAGGCTTGTAATTAATTGCAGCCAACCTTTAGCATCACCAAAGCGGTGAAAAATAATTATTTTACGAGCATTGTTACAAACGAACGAACTTTAATATAATCACTAATTATATTTCAGGAAAATTAAATGAAAGAGTATAATTAAACAGTCTATGCTTAATTAATTTCTTTTAAATTTTCTATAGTTATTTTTAAGTAAATTTAATTTCAGTTTATCCGATATACATAAACTGGCCCACAATAAAGTAGCATAGCGAATATGAAAAGAATTAGACCACGTTAAACTGCCACTAGTAATTTTTTACCACTTAATCACTGTGGTAATTTTTTAAAATAATCATACCCCAGATGATATTTTACAATAGATTTGGTCAGGATAAATATTTTTAGACGCTCCTAGAAACATAATTATTGGTAAATTCACTAAGATATTATTACGAAAAAAGTCATTTACTTTTTTATCTTCGTATTGGAACTTTTCCTTATTGACTTAACATTACTCCACTCTGGAATTTCAGCAACTACGCTTAACTCTAGGGCTAGAAACCTAACCAAATTCCATAGTTCCTTCATAATATAAACGCTCGGTTATAAAAATACACCAGGTTGGTCTAGTGGTTAGTCGTCGCAACATCGCTGTTTGACTTCTGATGAACAGAGATGAAAGTTCTGTGGTTCAAATCCTTGTAAAGGTAGTTACTTTTATTTGAATTTGACACTATACAGAATTTACTGGTGTAAAGGCCAAGCCAATTGCTGTGAGCGCTGGGCTACGCATGCGCATACTTGACTTGGACCCTGCATACCCCTCCGACCTAAACGCATATCTTTTAATCCTTGACCGACTACACCCAGTCCAAGTGGACTTTAATCAGTTTAGTAGCCGCAGAAAGCTACCTAGCAGGTAAACCCACAACCCCTGAGAGGTCAAACACAAACGAGTGAGTGCGGACGTGAGCCGCAGAGCGCCCCACTCCCCTCAGTACTCTTGTAAACGTTGGACGAGTCGCCGTCGAGCTCATTACGCCGCTAAAATGCTTTGCACGTGGCTCTACCAGACATAGAAGTACTAAGCACAACCATGTACTACGAGTAGCACATGGAAGTGCTACAGCCAGCGCCCATTAACCTCGAAAGCAGGAGAGTATAGGGTAGCTAAAGCGCAGTTTTATGGGCACGCTCTGTGTGATCTAGGGCGTGCCCTTCTTCCGACCTACAGTTAGATGTACAGTCAGAGTGTTGTTAAAAATTGACAACACCCATTATATTTTGTAGGAATGCTGTTCCATTGTTGATTACATACGCTGCACTATTGCAGTACATAAAAGACTATACTAATGTAGACGCACGTTTTACCCACCGCTCTCCTTACGAAAATCAGGCTATACTTTGTAGTTGGGGTTCAATGAACGACAGTTTCTCAGGAATGGTCGGCCTGAGTCTGCACAAGACTACACTCATTTACACATTATACATATCATCCTCATCTGATAGAATCATGGGGTTGCATTGTTATCAAACTGAATAGATTACAACGTAGACACATTGTTGTCAAAAAAGTTATAACTATGTTTGGAGTGCAACATTGTACGGGAGTGAAACTTGGGTGATAGGGGCTGTCAAAAGGAAGAGGATAGAAGCTTTTAAAATGTGGTGTTATAGAAAAATGTTAATGATTAGGTGGGTGGACAAAATAAGTAATTTAGAGGTTCTTAGACGAGTGGATCAAAGAAGAAGTACAGGCCTATGGAAACATCTAACCAAAAAAAGGGATAGGCTAGTGAGGAATAACACATCCTGGTATCGGTCTATCAATAGTGGAGGGTAATATTGAGGGAGTGAATTGTCGGGGGAGGCAAAGATAAGAATATTTCAAGCAAATTACGAAAGATGTAGGGTGTTGCAGGTATGTAGATATGAAACGCCTTGCGCCAGATAAAACAGCTTGAAGAACTGTATCAAACCAGTCGAGAGACTGAAGACAAAATTAACTATGACAAAACTGAATAAATTAAATTAATATCGGAGAACATTTATGTTTAGGAAACCATAACTACATTTCATATTATTTTATTTATTAAGATTAGTCAAAAGGAAATAAAGGGGTGAAAAGAGTGTGTGCAACTAAATAGAATTATTGGTTGAAAGCACAGGAAGAAAGAATATTCTCTTGAGGTTTATCGATGTTACTATGGTAACGTAAATATATTAGTGACGACAGGTTGCTTCCTTTTGTTTGTGCTCTCGTCTTTATGTTATTTTATAACAAACGGATCCCACAGGGGGCACAAATGTTATTTAGATGTCAGGTTGGTCTTGAAGGAAATACAAGTGGTTTGTAAAATTGCAAAAGGGCAACTTAGAACAATACAGTTAAGGTTGGGCTGTATCAATATTAGTTACCTTCACAACAAGATAGAGAGCGCTTCGAACAGGTAGTTGTTTCCTTCGACAAAATATTACGGAGTTTCAAATTGTATCCCACTCTTGAATATCGTCAGCCGATACCCATTCATTTAATATAGTACAAGAGGGAAATTATTTATGTACAATATATTATTTGAGATCGAAATGAATGCTCTCAGTACAACTTGAACGTTCGTCCCCCAGAATTCCAACAAATTCAATTTCCACCTAATTGATTTACAACCAAACAAGATTTCGTAAATTCCTGTAGAATCAACACCGTATTAGAGACAATGCCTCCTATCTAAAACAATGACGTAATACAGGAAATTTTGTTTAAATTTGGTTGGTTTGGAATCGGCATTTGACTAATTCATTAAACGCTTAGGAGTCAAGTCAAATGTAAACTTCAAAACTATAAGATATATACAAAAGATCCATATTTTCCGTCAGCAAGTTAAACGAGAGCCACTATATTTTAGTCCGGCGTTGATCTAATAACTTTAAATTTCTAGGATCAAATAAATTGAACTCATTGCAATCTTCATTGCATAGTGGTTAATGTGATAATACTACAAAGCCGAGAGTCCCGTTTTCGATTCCCTGCTAGGGCGTAGAAAATTATTTCACGTTAAAACACACTGATTATGTTACACCCAAAGTAGCCGATAATGATCAAAACATTTGACGAAACTTTAATCTCTACTATCACGCTTAATCCATTTTGTAAAGCAATGAAAATTACCATATCCATTAACTACGGTTAAAAATCGATATGATAAATAATGTCCTTTTGTCCATAATCGGCAGGTGGAGTGTTAAATTAATTGCATTCGATCTGTTGGTTCCAGGGCTCCGAAAGTAATGCATTGGACTATACAGTCAGACCCTGTGGTGAATGAAGTGAAGGTGTCATTTGCAGGGTGGAAAGTGGGTGCTTTTCGGAGGACCTGGCATGCTGGTAAACATACTCTTTCAACTCCGTGAGGAAGGCAATAATAAACCATCTCACTCCTCATTTTTACTTAGTAAAACCTCTAGAGGTTCAAACCAGCCTTTCAGCTGTTGATCTAAAGTAGCCTATGGACCTATGGAAAGTGCCCTCACAGTTAAATTTTGCGCTTTACTTGTCGTCAATTACATTATGTTCTGTTTGACATTAATAGATTATAAATTTTGGAGCCAAATGAAATAATTAATGTCGCTCATACAGGGCGTTTTTCGCTTTGTCTGGAATGAGCTGGTGTTTATTTCTTAAATCGTACATATTTTTTTTGCACGGTTATTTACTCTTACATAACTGTCTCAAGATCTCCCTTACACAAGTTCCTGATTCTCAGCACTTAAAACTCAGAAAAAAGTTAGACGGATAGTAGGATGTATTTTTACTTATAACTTTTAAAATTACTTTCTGAATTACTTATAGGAGATTAAATTACCAATACAAAGTTACATTCCAACCCACAATAATACAAGCCAAGAGTGACTGCTCTGTAGAGAAGTAGACAATTGCTTATGGTTTTAATGTTGAGAACACTTTTAAGTTTCTTAAACAAATTTATTGTCTTTCTCAGACGCTGACCTTAGTTCATCAATATGATCCTTCCATATAAGCAAAAAACTCAACTGTTATTCCAAAATGACTATTCCTTAGTTATTTTGTGACATCTAAAATGGTTATAAAACAATCTGGGCGGCTTCGTTTGTAGTGTTCAACGCAATTGGCTTCTGTACTGGAATTCCGGGTTTGATTCTCGGTAAAATCTGGAATTTTTTATCTTTATCACCTCATATATGACCCAAGCCAAAGATTATGTAGGCACAATTACATGAATAAATAAATAATTGTAAGAAAAATTTAAACGATTGCCGTAAAAAGATGTTTGCAGTAGAACAGCTGAATTGATATTGGAATTAGAAATTCCATAATAAATAATATTATCATCGAAAATGAAATTAGATAAAAATTTATATTATCAAAATATTATTTTCCAGTGAAAACCTCTTAGCTCTTCCGGTAGAAGAAAACAAAAAATGAATTAAAAAACTGATACTTGATCTCTTAGTAGAATATCAAGTATGGTTCGATTCTTAAAACGTGTTGTAATTATTTAGACTACCATTTTATTAATGTAAACAATATGTTTACATATCCATACAATATCAGATAATGAAATTATTTTCGACAAGGTTTTGTATTACAATGTATTCAATTATAATATTAAATTCACCTTCCGAAACAATTTCAAATTAAAAGGAGTTGAATTACAGGTTTTAAACATTTTAGGGCGTGCACAACAGCAGAAAATTAATTTTGATTATATTCATAATATTTAGTAATATTTATTAAAATTATTTTTTAATATTTTAAACTCAATTAATTATTTACGAAGGGGTACCCAATATTAACCGGAATAGCATTGCCGTGGGCGGTGCTTGTGTAGTACACATTTCTGCCGCACAGACGTGTATAGCGCAACTCTTTGCGAGTTCAGTGCAGTGATTGCAACTCATTGCGAGTTCAATATTCATCTGCAGTGATTGTTTTTGCTAGCGCTGTTTTGTTCTTGTTTCGTTTTTTATGACGGCAAGTTTAAGAGAACAACATGTACCTGTGCAATTTTGTTTTCTACTCGGTAAAAGTGCTGCTGAAATTGTTTTAATGTTAAAAACCGCTTACAAAGTTGACGCTATGGGAAAATCTCTAGTTTACGAGTGGTTTTCTCAGTTTAAAAATGGCGAGATGTTGATTGATGAAAACCCTCGTTCTGGACGTCCATCAACTGCCCGAATCGACGAAAACGTTTAGAAAGTTCGATAGCGTGTGCTTTTAGACCGCCAACTGACAATTTGGAAGTTTTAAGAAGATTGCGCCCGTGAGGGGATTTGCCAGTTACCTCCATCGGGTGCGTCCCCGTGTGGAATCGGGGAAGCTCACCGGCCCTGCAGCCAGCAGCGTCGGAGGGTTGTGGCGAAATAAAATAGTCACCGTGAAAAAAAAACTGGACTGGTCCTCCAGGTTGGGGGTTCAAGCTTAAGGCCAGCAACCTTAAATTGGTAAAAAATATGTGACCGCTAAAAATCTCAACATTAAGCCTCGGAAACATGGGACTGGATTCAACGGAAACACTAACAGGAAACGAAAACGTAAATGGATTTTGAATATCGGAACTTGGAATGTGCAAGGAATAAATTTGAAAACTAAGGAAATCTTGGATACTCTGCAGAAGTATAAAGTTGACATCATTATTCTAACAGAGGCAAAGAAAAAGGGAAAAGGAACAGAAAACATGGATCCCTATATAAGGTTTTATAGTGGTGTTGACACAGATAAGAGAGCCAGAGCAGGAGTGGAGATATGGATTAAGAGGAAGTTTAAATGAAATATTAAAAACTGGGAAATGATCTCTGAAAGGTTGATGAAGATTGAAATGGAAATATGTGGTCATGGCACAGCAATAGTGGCAGTATACGCTCCTACTGACGACTCAAACAATGAAATAAAGGACACATTTAAGAAGGAGTTGGACTCAACAATATCTGTGAAATCCAGGAATGAGCTTATATTGGCTGGAGATTTTAACTCACGGATAGGAAACAGGAAAAATGACGAAACAGTTGGCCCTTTTGGAGAAAATGTTGTAAATAATAGTGGTAGCCGTCTCATCCAATTTTGTAAAGCCCACGACCTAAAAATAATGAATGGGTTTTTCAAGCACAAGGAGATACACAAATATACATGGTATCAACACACCAAAAATCTGAAGTCGATTCTGGACTACATCATTCTGAAGAAAGACTCAAAGATAAAAACGAATGATGTGCGTGCTTATAGAGGAGCTGAATGTGGAACAGATCATACTTTGGTTGTTGGCAAAATGTTCTTTCCATGGAGAGCAATTAAAAACTGTCACAGGGAGATGGATGGCATGCTGAAGGTGGAGTACAGTAGATATAAGTTGCATCTGCTCAGAGATCCGTCAACAAACCTGTTATTCAAATGGAGAGCTGCGGAAAAAGCAAAGAATGGGATAACAGGTACAGTTGAAGAAGAATATAAAAAAATAACCAGGATTCTGCATACTGCTGCTCAGGAAGCTCTGGGGAATGAAGACGGCTCAAAGAATGACAGAAGATACTGGTGGAATAGTAGCATGGATGAATTGATAGAAGGAAAGAAGCAATTATACCAACAGTGGCTGACGACAAAAGATTTTGAAGACAGAAAGAATTACTGCCGGATGAGAGTTCATGTTAAAAATGAAGTAAAAAAGCAAAAAATGAAGCCTGGGAAAGAAAATGCGACGAAGTGAACAGATGTATGGTAGGAGAGAGGAGTAGATGTGCTTGGAGAGTTATAAGAGAAATGAGAAATAACTCTAAGTACAAAGCAAATCTTGATATGATACCTGTGAATAAATGGAAAGATCACTATGAAGATATGTTTAAAGAAATGCGAAACCAGTTTCAGATAAATGAAGACTGGGAGAGGGCTCCAATGGAAGAGAGAGAAATCATAGGAAAAATAACTCTCAAGGAATTTGAAAATGCTCTTCAAAAAACAAAGAATGGTAAAGCGCCCGGACCTGGAGGTATTCCAATAGAACTGGCGAAGCATAGTCCAAAGTGTATAAAAGAAGCATTGGTAACACTTTTCAATGATTGCTTGATAAATGGAGAAGGATGCCCGCAAGAGTGGAAATTGGCACATATTACACCAATTTTTAAAAAAGGGTCAAGAAAGGATCCCAAGAATTATAGAGCGATAAGTGTCACCTCATCTATTGGGAGACTGTATGGTCGTATCATTAAAACAAGAATAGAGAATGACATAAAAATTGGAGAAGAACAAAGTGGGTTCACTGGAGGCAGATCTTGTTTGGACAATATTTTCTCTCTCAAGCAACTCGTAGAAAAGAGAGTCTCACGATACATGGAGACACACATGGTGTTGGTTGATCTAGAGAAAGCATATGATAATGTCCCAGTAGAAAGACTATTTCATGTACTGGACAAATATGTGCATTATAAGTACATATGTGCCATTAAAGATCTTTACACCAACCAAAAAAGTGTTATACAAAGTAAGAATATGGTTTCGGAATGTTTCCCTATAACTAAGGGCCTCAGACAAGGTTGCTGTATGTCCCCAACTATTTTCAAGATATATATTAATGAAGTATTAAAAGAGTGGCAAAATAAATGCTCTATGATAGGGATAAAAATTGAAGAACGATTTCTCCACACACTTCTGTTTGCAGATGATCAGGTTGTTATAGCAGGAGATGAGTTTGACATCCAGTATCAGATGAGAAAGTTGACAGAAACCTTTGAAAAATGGGGTTTGAAAATAAATTATGACAAAACCAAATATTTGGTAGTTGGAGGAGACGCGGTAACTGGAAAAGACGTGAAAGATCTGGTTGTCGATAATAAAATAATTACAGGATGTGAGGAAGTGAAATACCTGGGAGTAGTTCTTTCAAGAAAAGGAAATAGTGAGCAAGAAATTGCAGAGCGTATCACAGATGCCAGAAAAGTCATTAGTCAACTTAACCCACTGCTTTGGTCAGAAACTCTCAGTCTAAGGACTAAAAGAATGATGAACGATGCGATCCTTAGAAGTGTTCTGATGTATGGCGCAGAAGCATGGAAGTTAACAAAAAGAAATAAAGATAAGCTGAATGCAGTGGAAATGGACTTCCTGAGACGCAGCTGCAGGGTATCTAGGATAGGGCACATAAGAAATGAAGAAATAAGAAGAAGAATGAATCAACAGGAGTCAGTTGTTGAAGCAATAGAAAGTCGCCAACTGTTATGGTATGGACATGTTAAAAGAATGTCAGAAGCTAGATGGCCCAAGTTCATAATGGAATGGACACCTCAAGAAAGGAGAAAAAGGGGGCGCCCTCCTAGAAAATGGGAGCAGGACATTCAAAACGCCATGAATTTGAGGCAACTGGCTCCTGAAGATACACTGGATAGGGGCAAATGGAGGTTGAGATGCGAGAAACGGCCTGATGATGCTGTAAGAGACCTCGCTTAAGTAAGTAGTAAGAAGATTGCGAAACAGTGTTCGTTAAAAAATATCCGATTTGTGACAGACAAGAGACTGGTTCTTCCACCATGACAATGCACCTGCACACATAGCCATCTTGGTGAAAGATTTTTTGACTAAAAATGGCATGGTTCCGCTGCCCCACGCACCTTACTCGCCTGACCTGGCTCGGCGCGACTTTTTCTTATTTCCACGGATTAAAAAAGGGACATTAAAGGTCACCAATTTGACAAAATTGAAACGGTCAAGAAAAAAACGAGGGAGGAGCTGTCAGATATTTCTAAAGATGGCTACAAAAAAATGTTCGAAAAGTGGAAGCACCGGCAGGATAAATGTATTAGTTGTAATGGAGAGTATTTTGAAGGGGATAAGGTTGTTTTGTAAAAAAAATTAAAATAAATAGCTTTTAAAAAATAATTCCGGTGTCTTTTGGGGACCCCCTCGAAAGTATTTCGTTCAAATGTTACCGTAATGTTAATTATCTACACGCAACGCGCTCATACATATTTATTATGTATTGTATAAATAACGAAACATATAAAGTGTGTATTTCTTTTGCCTTTAAATATACAGTTTTACTGAACACGGATTTTAAAAAAAATGTTTTCATGATTGTAATAAACACATTTTCGGTATTTTGCAAAAAAAAATCAAAAATTAAATTGATAAGCAGTACGAGACTTTGCAAAGTTAATAACAATATAAATTGATTAAAGTTTTGATGGAGCTGCTATTCTGACAGTGAAGTTACAATTCTCGCGTTAAAATCGTTATAGCAGTATGGTTTGGATTTTGAGAAATAAATAAGAATTTTATAAAAAAACAAATCCAATGTTAGAACTGTTAGGCAATTTTAACACATGCTTATTTTTGGAATTTATGAAATAACTTTTTACCATTAATTTGGCGTAAGGATTCTTATACTGCGATTATTTGTCAAGAAATAAGTGTTAAAGTAGGTACCGTAAATCTAGACGGCAAATTAATTTTTTGAAAAACAAATAAATTTTAAAGAATTGAATTATAAATTTGATGATATTGCTATCCTGGTCGTAACCTAAAAAGTTCGATTTACCACAGACAATCTGTTTCCGATTCCTGCTAAGCAGGAATCCTACAACTTTTACTTCAACCAGTTTTTTCTGTAGAACTTGTTTTAGCGTCAATTAGAGAATGAGTTTCCGTATTTTTAAGTTGTAGAACTTGGTCAAGAACCTCAATTATTGAATGATTTTCCATATGTTTTAAGTTGTAAAACTTGGTTTATCGTCAATTAGTGAATGATTTTCTGTATGTTTAAGTTGTAGAACTTGGTTTATCGTCAATTAGTGAATGATTTTCTGTATATTTAAGTTGTAGAACTTGGTTTATCGTCAATTAGTGAATGATTTTCCGTATGTTTAGTTCAATAGAAATTGATTTTTTTTCTTTGTTTATTTAACGACGCATCAACTACTGTGGTCATTAGCGACTGGGACATTGGAACTGTGAATGATAAAATGATTATTTGTAACGTATGAAAATGCCGTGCCCGACTGGAATTCCAACCCAAACCGCATGCTGAGAGGCGAGCACGTTACCAACTACACCAATGCGGCCGGCTGATTTTTATTTAGCGTTATTTAACTCACGATTAAAAATTAGGATATGTTTTTCACATTATATAGTTTACTCATGATTAAACATGTTATATTTTTAATTTTTTACATTGGCAAAAGAAAGTCGAGTCGATGTTTCGTAAATAATTTTTTTTTAATTTATTCAAACCGTATTAAGTGACTAGTCATTAGCAGATACAAACGCTTATGAACCGTAAATTTATATTTATTTAATGACAAAAACAGATGGCTCTGTTCACAGATTTCATGCAGTAAATATTTTAGAATATTATTCCTGAAACGGTATATTATGATATTAACTTAGTGCTGTGAGAATGCAGAAATATGTTTGTATACTACTGAACGTCTGGTTAATGTTTGTATAACTAATATTGTTTTTGACATTGATTAAATGTTATCTTACATGATATGAAATTATTCATTTCACTAATAAAATTAATTGACAATGCAACGTAAATTCTATATCGTTAAGATCTCCTACCTTCATTTATGAATAAATTATTTAATTTTCATCACTACCATCACTACATAAAATAAAATTATTAGCAACCAACTCCTTTTTACTTTCTCTTGCCTATATGAATATATAGGACGAAAGTATTGTTTACATGTCGATTTTTCGAAATCGAGTTTTCACCGGATCTATACATTTTCAGACCCCCTGAACCCAAAAAAACACGTTTATAGCGATTGGTCCGTGAGTGTGTATGTGAACAGAATATCTCAAAAACGGAACATCGTACGAACTTGAAACTTAAGTTAGATACTACGAGAGGACTCGACAAAAATATTTTCATCAAAATCGGTCAACCGGAAGTAGTAGTTTATTTGTGTCATTTTTCACTTTTTTCCGATTTTCTCAAAAATGGCTCCCACGTTTTTTTTAAAAATCCTATCATTTACTACATTTTTTATGCTTTATAAGATAGGGTAGGTGCCATGTCTGCTGAAATTCTTGGGGAGGCTGTTTTCTCGTAAGAAGATTGTTTTATTTAAGATTGAGACTTTCATATGCATTTTAACGCAAAAATGTATAATAAAACTTGTAGAGAATTAAAAATCCTACAAATTTTTTTGTATAACGCCTAGTTTGGCGGTAATTAGTGATGTTGTGTATTTTTATTTCATGAAAAACTGTAAAGAAAAATAGATTTGTTTAGATTTCAGACTTAGTATGCATTTTACGACAAAAGTGTATAGGCCTATAATCAAATTTAGGTCTATAGGATATTAAAAGATCTGCAACTTTTATTTTATGTATTTTCTCTATAGAGCCTAGTATTGCGTCAAAGAGTGATTTTCCGTATTATTAAGCCAAACCAAGGTTGGTTTTCATTTTGCACCATTCACTCATGATTAAAATAAGTTTATGTTAGTTTTTTGTTTATTTCTAATGTTTTATTACTAATGTTAGGTTATACTGTTAATCTTTTGCATTGGCAAGAAAATGTTGTGTGAGTGTTTCACACTAGATTTTTTACGTATCTAGTGTACGTATTAAAATTTGACTTAATTAGTTTTAATTAATGATAAATGGACAAATTGTCTCCTGTGCATAAATTAATATCGTGAATTAAAACAAAAAAAGAGTTTGCAAGTGAATAGTTAATGAGAATTCTGTAATTTAAAAACCTAGTTTGATTAGGCACGTATTGAATAAAATATGCAAAGCACGACATGACGTAGATTTATCAAAGGAGAACGTGGCTAGTAACAAGTAGTAAGTGAAATGCACTTTAACCCTCCAAACGTTTTGAAGTATTATTACGTGCGATTGAAACTGCATTCAAGTAACAACCTCCAAAATTAGCCAATTCACCAATAAACAAAATATGTAGATGGCCTCCTCCGTGGCGTGGTGGTTAGCGCATTGGCCTGACATGCAGAGGTCTCAGGTTCGATTTCCGGCCAGGGTCTGGAAACTTTTATGTGTCAAATCTCACAGTTAATGTTATATACTTCACTGAAGTCGCTAATGACATGCAGTTGATGCGACTTTCAATAAATAGATTAAATATATATATATATATATATATATATATATATATATATATATATATATATATATATATATATATATATAATATACTACCTATGTAGATTTAATTAAAAATATCTGGTGTGAAATACTCACACAAACTTCCTCTTGCCAATGCAAATAATGAACAATATAACCAAGAATTAGTAATAAAACATTAGAAATAAACAAAAAACTAACTGCAACTTTAATCATAAGTGAATGATGTAAAATGAAAATCAACCTCAGTTTGGCTTAATAATAAGGAAAATCACTCTTTCACGCTAAACTAGGCTCTGTAGACAAAATGCTTAAAATAAAAGATGTAGATCTTTTAATTTCCTGTAAATTTTATTAATAAAACTTTTGTCGTTAAATGCATACTAAGGCTGAAATCTTAAAAAAATCCACTTTTGCAGATTTTCATGAAAAAAAAAACAAAAAATAACTAATTACTGCTAAACTAAGCATTATACAAAGAAATATTTAAAAGTAAGGTTGTAGGTTTCTAAATTTTCTACAACTTTAATTTTGCACTCTTTATACATACACGCGCGCGCGCGCACACACGTTGCACACACAAATGAACCCTTGTTAATTAAAAGGATAGCATTGGTTATAACTCGTTACGTTCATCGGAAAGAAACTAACATTTTTTTAAAAAAATGCTGGAATTCTATTATCCTTTGTACTAAAAGTACAAACTATTTATTTAAATAAATAAATAGTTCTCAAGATACCTACTCCATATTACTTTAAAACGTTTGGTTACAGTGTCGGATCCGATTACTTTGTTTACATACCGGAGTACCTTTATTACAGTGATCCGTTTGCGCAATCGGGTTGCTTCGTTATTCTTAGTTTTGTGGTTTTTAACATTCCTGAGACGTTAAATTTGTGATTTTAATTTTTTGTGTTTATTGCTTATAAAATGTCTATGTGGAAGTGGACAAAGGTGGAAAAAAGAAATATGTAGCAAATTCTTTCGGAAAACCAGCAAAATTCACTATCCACCATTTAAAAAAAATATATATATTATTTATTGTCTACCAATAATGCACATGCGATAATTATAACTATACGCCGTCAGTACGCGAATTATTCTACATAACAAAGTTTCTATTTAAGGAACTTTTTCGGAAATCCCGTGATGATTCGCTATATGAAGTTTGACTGTATTTTAATTTCTGAGTTATTATAAGGTTCATTTACTATGAAAATGAGTAATAAATGAGTGTAAATGAAAATAATATTACCAAACGTTTCTAGACTCATAACATTTATACATTTCAAACAAAATATTTCAATTAAAATTAATTTAAATGAATTTAAAATAATTAGTTATATTAAACAATCTTTGGAACCGGAAACCAAGACTAGAAGAGTGCAGAGGGTGACGGAAGAACTCCGGGCTCAGAGATCACAAAGAATGAGGGAATACTGGGTAAAGATCAAGGCTCAGAGATCGAAGTAGAGTCTTTCATGTTGTGGCTGAAGTGGTCCATTGTGGCCTCACAAGTAAAAAAAAAAAAAACAATCTTTGTTTTCCATTGAAATATGTATGTATAAATTAAATAAAACATGTTTTAACAGAAAATAATTTCATATATGCAGTAATGAAACTTGAGAGTAATGGACAATGAATTTACACATATTATTTCGTAATTGAAGGTACATACTACAGCTGCAAATTTTTCTTTCTAAAAATTATTTATTTTTATTTCTTCTAATACTGCCATCCGTCAATACCGATTGGTTTTTGCGTACCCGTAGGGGCATGCGTGCCACAGGTTGGGAACCAACGCTTTAAGTAATTAAAATAAAGTTGTGGCAAATTATTATTAGTTATTTTACAAACAACGTTAGATAAAATCTGAACAGATATAATGAACAAATTTTAAATTTCATGAACTATTATTATTCATCTTTTACCATAAGATAAATTTGTACCAATTCTTTAGTTAACATCGCTTATTAACATACATGACTAAATAATGTAGCTACAGCAGTTTCTGAGATAAGTCTCGAATTTACAAAACACTCAACTACAACTCCTCTAAAAATTATTTATATTTATTCAAATAATACAGCATTTTTACTTTCTCTTGCCTATATGAATATACTCGTATAGGAAGGAAAGTATTGTTTACATGTCGATTTTTCGAAATCGAGTTTTCACCGGATCTACACGTTTTCAGACCCCCTGAACCCAAAAAATATGTTTTTAGCGATTGGTCCGAGTGTGTGTGTGTGTGTGTGTGTGTGTGTGTGTGCGTGCGCGCGCGTCTGTGTGTGAACAGAATAGCTCAAGAACGGAACATTGTACGAACTTGAAACTTAAAACTTAAGTTACATACCACTACCGGACCCGACACGAACATTTTCATCAAAATCGGTCAACCGGAAGTAGTAGTTTATTCGTGTTATTTTTCACTTTTTTGCGATTTTCTCAAAAACTGGTCCTACAATTTTTTTTAAAAATCGCCTCAGTTACTAAATTTTTTGTGCTCTACAAGATAGGGTAGGCGTCATGTTTGCTGAAATTCTTGGTGAGGCTGTTTTCACGCAAAAAATTTGTTTTTTTAAGATTGCGGCTTTAATATAAATTTTAGCGCAAACATTTACATAATAAAAGTTGTAGAGAATTTAAAATCCTATAATTTCTTTTACAAATTCTGAAGTGATAATTGTATCTTGTCATTTTTAAGAAACATTTTTTTACTTTTATCTTATTTGTTATTGTGAACGATTTAATACGACACTCAAGTCTTTGGGAATATTCGCCGAAGTTCGTTGTTTGGTTAAAATATTCGGCTGCAATTTTTCCAATCTATAACTATTTTCTTATGAGTATGGACGTAAATTACTTTGCTTATTCTCCAAGTAGAACGCCACCTTCAAAATACATACCGCAACTTCTTTATTTCAGAATGTTTCTGTACTATTGAATTTTTTCTATACTAAAGTTGTAATAGGTAATTTGTCAGGGGTAAAGGACGACCTATACACAGCTACAAATTGTCGACTAATTGTTTACCTTATTTTCCACAAAAAAGTACTCAGCAAAAGAATCTTTAACAGGGTGTTATGGCTAAAAAGAGTACGTTGTAATGATGAATTCATGCAGCATAGGTGTCACTTTATAATATTATGACATGTGAACCCTCTTACTTCGTTCCACAATCATAATATTGGACGATTGTAGATCGTATAAATGTTAAATAAATAGTGAATTGAACTTTAAGTAACTTGCAATGACTTAAGTCAAATTCCACTCTTCATGCGCCATCAGCTGGCGCGTTCTGTACCCATTAATTATTTTTAAACAGGCCCGTTAAGGGGAGACTGTACTTTGTATCTCGCCAATGTTAAATTTTCTATTTTTAGGTACATTTTTCATAGGATTGGTGAAAGTTACGAAAATAAAACTTTACACACTTTTGTAGGGTGGTTTTAGCTACAGATATTTTTTCAATTTAAGTTGTTGGACCATTAAGTTTTTAAAAGAATAACGAATAACATAAGATTTTTACAATTTTTTCAACGTTGTTTGCATAATACTAATTTTTTGGGCACCTGAGGAAGTAAAAACATGTCGGTAAATGTGGATGTACATGATAATTAACTGGTAAAAATTTCAGCCTGGTAGGTTAAATGGTTTCTGAGAAAAACGTACCTAGTGTTAAAAATCTAAATTTAGGGGAAAAGGCACAAATGAGAAACAAAATGTACAAAAACAAGTTTAATTTCCCATCAACAGTTGGTTAGAAAGCTGCACCAACAACAATATTAAAAATAGTGAAGCAGATATTTAAAAAAAACTAAAATTCTTTTTTCACTAAAACGAGCAATATAAAAATTATGAAAAATATTTGTTCTTGGCGACATGTTAATTTTTAGGATAAACCTGATAAAAACTTAAATTTTTTTTTATTAAAATAATTTTTTGTTGTAATTTAATATTTTTGCGGTAGGTCTAGGTCTAAACTATTGACAAAACATAAAAAACCAAAAATCAAAATTTTCAGTCAAAACCATCATACGGTTTCCCCTTAAAGTAAAAAATATTGTCATATAAGGGCAGTATATAAATATATTACCCTTTTAAAGCCAAAAATTTTTTACACAATTTTTCTATACACTAGACCTTGATAATTACTATTATCATAAAATACACTTTCTTGTATTTAGTTGGTATAGTTGCTTGAGTCACGAGATTGCCCTTGTTTGCAACTGGGCAAAGGGGGAAAAGCACCAGTGCGCATACGCGAATGCTTTAATTTCAGTACAACAAACATACAAGTTATACTATGTCCAGAGCATACACAGTATATCGTGGAACCTTTTGTAGTTTAACTGTACGAATATAACTGTTTGTTACCACAAACAGGAATTTTAGTTTTTGGAAAACGTGGGTAGACTATTCTCAGTGCTGAACGAAATCTAATATGCAGTGTAATAAAATGCTGTGAAGTTAAGCGAAACAAAAATATCTTTCCCCTGCCTCTTGACAAACGCCATGAGCGAGTGGCTAACTACTGTGATGTTTCTCTTTCCACAATTCGAAAAATATAGAAAGAAATTAAAGACATGAAGAAGAATTCTTCAGCAGTTTTTTTTTGACAACTGGTGAAAAAAAATGGTTAGGTGATACTAAAGAAACTGAAAGTGAAGACGCCGGTAACAGCGATAGTAAAGAAGGCGATCATTAATAAATTCATTAATAAATCATAGAAGGCGATCATTAATAAATTCATCATTCTTAAAACATTCAATAATAAAATTCTTTGTTTTAGCAAAAGGCCATCTCGTGACTTCAATAGCTACAGTTACAAAAATACTGAACTAGTGAAAAACTTAAATTTTCATAAAAGAATGCTATAAAAAGACATGTTTTAGCTAAAATAAACATAACTGTTCAGTTATATCATCTCTTTCTCTACAATTCTGGTATCCTTTTTAATGGATCTAAGCTCAACTGAAACGTACCCATTTTGTTTTATTGTGTGATTATTCTTATAAGCCTTGGAAATAGTGCAGGGAAGCAGTTAAATAAACGACCAGAAAAATACAAAAACAATGCGTAGAACATTGAATACCTTTCCTAAAATAGCAGAAAATTAATAAAACAGAATACACGAACTTTTATTGTCAATGTTTTTTAACCTATTAGAAAGATACTGTACATTTCTAAATTTCTACGATGAATCAATCAATATTGTTCTCAGATTCTTCCTTTTCGATGTATAGTGTTACAGTGAACGTAAAACATTCAATAATAAAATTCTTTGTTTTAGCAAAAATTCCTACCTTAGAAAGAAATGTCGTTTTTTATTACAAAGTATCTTTAGATTAAATACCGATATAAGAATTTTATTTTTAAGGTAAAACGTAAGGAAAACCCAGCCAAAAATGTTGTATATAATGGAATTACATGGATTTGTAGGCTTCTATGGTAAATAGAAGTCTCAATTCTTTTTTGATCTTTGCCTAGAAAAAAGAGCAAATATGGAGATTAGCTATATTGAAATAATTTAAAAATATTTCAATCATTTTTACAGATTACTGACAGGTTGTAACATTCTTTAAACACTGGGAAATATTTAAGTTCGATTGACATTAGAACAATAGCGTTTTTTCATGAACGGTAGAGGTAACTACCGTACAGAAATAAGTATAGCAGTATATTTACACCATTCCATCAAATAAGTCATTAGCGACCACAATTACAAAATTTTAATTAAAGTGACTTGTGTAACTTTAAGTGTCTCAATGCTTCGGTTCAGCTGTAAGTGAACCATCTGAGTTTACACTTATATGGTCTTTAAATCTTGCAGTCATATATTAAACATAGACCTAAAGACAGCAGAATGTCGATTTTTTTTATTTATTCATTTAAAGTCGCATCAAATGCTTGGTTTTAGTGACTACGGTGGGTAATGCATCGAGCAGTGGGTTTTGACTTGCGAAAATTTCCAGGCACTGGCCGGGAACCAAACCCGGGACCTCCGCGTGGTAGACTATCGTGCTAACCACTACCCTACGGAGGCGGCCGAATGTCGATTTTGTTTTTCAAAAATACTTGAGATTTAAATCATGCGTTAAAATGATTTTAAGCCATCGTGGTTCACGGGTTGACGAACTGCAAAAACATTTGGAAGACTTGAAATATTTAACAGTCTGAGGTACATATCCACGCGATAACCTAAAGCTTTTGGATAACTGGCTCCCCTTTCTGGCAGGTGATTGGTTTCATTTGAATATCGCACTACATACTGGATTCATCGGTGTTAAATACACCGGTGTTTTAAATAGCCTGAAAATTTTATACATGAGTATTTTCTGCGATATGACAACGGTAAGTCATTGCCGAAAGCAATGATACTTTACAACAGGCTGGTCCTGAACCAACCCTGAGCCATAAGCAAACTGGTTAGATTAGAGTAAGAAATTTTTTAATGATTTTTGTGTAGATTCATAAATAATCGAACGATAATCTAATTTGTTGGTGGCAATTTTTTTTAAATCTATAATTTGTTTTGTCCGTCCGTCACACCCAGATGTCAGAAACTACAAAAGATAGCAACAAACTGTTTTCGGATTCGTAATCTACACAAAAAGGTAGTAAGCTTAGGTTGAGTTTGACGTTTCGGTTTTGATCAGAAGTGGCCCAAAATCAGAAGTCAAGAAATCAAAGTTGGAATTTGGAAACAAAAATAGTGTTATTCGATTCCTCTTAAAGAGTAGATACAGAAATAATTGGGTTTTAAGTTCCAATATCGACCGGAGGTGGCCCTAAACTGGAAGTCAAGAAATCAAAGTCGGAATTTGAAAACCTAAATTGTATCATTCGAATCCTCTTAAAGAGTAGATACAGAAATCACTACTGCTTTTTGCCATAAGTCAAAGGTAAGCCTTTTAGGTAATTTAATCATATTTATTCGTTGTGAACAGTGTGCTTTAAGTTTTCTAACGTGAGAAACTCATGTAAGTTTCTTGTCAAATCAGTTTCTCGTCATGCCTAGTACTTTCAAGTACAAATGTGTAGTACTTTTTAACTTTCTACGATTATTTTATCATCAATATATGATTAAATACGCCCATAACAGATAGGTGGAGTGTCAACCGTAATTACATTCAATTTCTTAGTTGCAGGGCTAAAATAAATAGTTCTGTTTCTTCACATGGTCAGCCAATCTTCACATGGTCAGCCAATTAGAAAACTGAACCATTTAAGAACAGAAGAGGCAGAGGTGTAAAATGCACTAATCAGAGTTATCTCCTCTGAAAGTGATGAATTTCATTATACAGCCAGACCCTGTGGTGAATGAAGTGAAAGTGTCATTTGCATAGTGGAAAATATGTGCTTTTCAGAGGGCTCGGCATGCTGATAAGCGTACTTTTCCACTCAGTGAGAAAGGCCACCTCACTCCTCGTTTTACTTAGTAAAGCCTCTAGAGGTTCAAACCAGCCTTTTGGCTCATGACCACATGACAACAACGTGATTAAATATAAATAAACTCGTAAAATGCATATTTGTTTTCAGATTTTTGAGAACGTTACAGCAATACTCCGTAGCTACGATTTATTAAAATTAGGATTATTGCTAAACAGGAAAACTGAATTTATATTTTTTTAGAACTCTATGTATTAGTACTTGAAATTACTTCTAAATAAATTATACGTACTTTTAGCCTACTTAAAGATGTATTTGGTTGTGGCTTTTTGAGAACGTTACAGCAATAGTCTGTATGATTTATTAAAATTCATATTATAGCTAAAAAGGAAAAAATAATTCATTTTTTTATAATTATATGTAGGTAATAATATTTGAGTCGGTGTATCAAAAGAAGTAGCTCGCTTAAATAGTTGATTGAGAATGAATATTTACTTAAAAAAAAGCACTTTAACAAACGAGTCGGGCTTTTAGAAATGCCTAATCGGCATAGCGTTTCATTTTTAATGAAGTTTGCATAAGCTTTAAACTTTCTAAGAAACGATCTTACTCAGAATAAGTCAAAAGTTTTTTATCACTTAGGAGGCACAATAACGTCTTCTGCATTTTTTGTTATTCTACCTTTTATCCTTTCATTTTACGATATTATTAAATAATTCATAAGCATTACAAATTAGGTTGTTTTATAACTATTTAGTTGGCATTATGAAGTATAATACAGATGTTCACAAAATGAAAGGGTAGCATAGTAATATTAATTGGAATATAATTAAAATGTTGAATGATTCTGGAGAAGTCAAAGCTGAAGTCAGCCTAAAAATAAAAAAATATCTAGGAAACTGAGAAAATTCCCAGTGAATGAAAAACGGAACTAATACATCCGCTGCATAAGATAGGAGATGTAACGGATAATATGCCTATAACGGGTAAGTGGAGTGTTAAATTAATTACACCCGATCTGCTGGTTCCAGGGCTACAAAAAATAGTTCTGTTTCTTATCATATAGTCAGCCAGTTATATGACTGAACTATTTAAGAACAAAAGTAGAGTTGTAAACGACACTAAGCAGAGTTATCTCCTTTGAGAGTAATGAATTTCATTATACAGCCAAACCTTGTGGTTAATGAAGTGAAGGTGTCATTTGCAGGATGAAAAGTAGATGCTTTTCAGTGAGCCTGGCATGCTGATAAGCATACTTTTTCAACTCAAAGAAGGAAGGCAATAGTAAACCACCTCACTTCTCGTTTTACTTAGTAAAACCTCTAAAGTTTCAAATCAGCGTTTCGACCGTTGACCAAAACAACATAACGGATATAAATAATTAACGCGGTATTTTCTTTTTACCCGTGAGATATAAAATACTACTCTTCAAAGCACTATTAACTAGAATAGAAAATCAAGTGATCACCAACTGGGCGAAAATCAAGACTGCTTCAGGAAAGGAAAGATCCTGCGTGGAACAGGTCCGAAACCTAATACGAGCTGACAAGTTACATTTCAAGAAATGTAGAGGTATATTTGTAGATTTTAAGAAAGCTTATGATTCAGTAAACCGAGAAACGCGATCGAATATCTTAGAACAATTTGGATTAGACGTAAAAACAACGAAAGCCATTAGGAAAATATTACCAAAAAAAATTCGAATAATTATGTCTAGGATAAATCTCAGAAAAGTTTAATATTGAAACTGAAATAGGGCAGGATTATAAGTTATCATTTGTTCTGTACCTGTGTACTGGAGAAGGTTATCCAAGAACGGGAACTTGAGATTTGTCAAGGTTGGACCTTTAAATCAAGAACACATTAGCGGATCAAAGGAAGGCGTCAAAATTAACTGTATTGGTTTTGGTCATATGACCTGACAATGGTTGTAGGAACACAGAAACAATGGAAAAGCAAATCAATGTGTTAAATTAACAAACAGAAAAAGATCGAACTAAGATCAGACTGCTAATTACAGACTACAAGGACATCCACGACGAAAAAAGCAGAACACCGGATATACGGAAGAAATAAGAAAAGCGTGATGCAGAGAAAACATACTGAGTGTGTGCTGTAAGAAAAAGCTTCCCCAGATTCGATCTCCACGTCATTTGGGAGTAAGTTGACTTTTTTAATTAAAGCATAGATTTATCATCCATAGTTTTTGTTTCCTTCTTCTTTTTTTGATTGGAATAGAGACTTAGTCAATCAGCCAACAGAAATTTGCTTTACATCTGTCGTTCTGTCGAACGACAGAACCTCAAAATATGTGACACGCCCCAACTTAAATTTGAAATTTAACTTTATTTTTCCATTAAAAGTTACAATAATTATTTTTAAATTGATGATACAGAGTATAAAAGAAAAGAAACAAAAAAAACTGATCCCCTCTTCCTCCTTCTTCTTCTCTTACGTTACACAAATTACCAGAAATCATGCCAGCAAAGGTTGAACCAACTGTGCTCAGGCATGAGTTGCGGAAATTAACATTTTTATATGAAGCATCCCTGGATGATACATCTTGAAAACCAGTTGATAAATATAAAGAAAAAATATTGCAATATTACAATGATTATATAACATAAAAATCTGGTGTGAAACACTCACACAACTTTCTCTTGCCTATGCAAATAATAAACAATAATCCTAAAATTAGTAATAAAACACTAGAAATAAACAAAAAACTAACGTCAATAAACATAACCTAATTTTAATCATGAGTGAATGACCCAAAATGAAAATCAAAATGAAAATGAAAATCTCAGTTTCGCTTAAAAATACGGAAAATCACTCTTTCTCACTAAACTAGGCTCCGTGGAGAAAAATGCTTTCAATAAAAGTTGTAGATCTTTTAATTTTCTATAAATTTAATTATATACACTTTTGTCGTAAAATGCATACTAAGGCCGAAATCTTAAAAAAATCAATTTTTCACACTTTTTCGTGAGAAAAAAACAGAAAATCGCAAATTACCGCTAAACTAAGCGTTATACAAAAAAATGTTTGAAATAAAAGTTGTAGGATTTTAAATTCTCTACAATATTTTTTCTATATAAATTGTTGCGCTAAATTGCATATTAAACCCGTAATCTTAAAAAACTATGTTTTTACGTAAAAACAGCCTCACTCAGAATTTCAGCAAACATGACGCCTACCGTATCTTGTAGAAAATAAAAAATTGAATAAACCAGGCGATTTTTAAAAAAATCGTAGGACCAGTTTTTGAGAAAATCGCTAAAAAGAGAAAAATACTGAATGTTATTTCTGCATATAACTTATTTAAATTCACGTTAACTTAAGGGGTTACATAAAAAGTTTCAGAAAAATACCAAATAGTTTTTAACCTAAAAAGTTTTGTTATACTTCATTGTGTAAAAAGCAAAAGAGATGCCCAATCATATGCGACTGTCCGTGACATACGATACACTACATGAACCAAATAAAATTCTGCTTAACGAAACAGAACAATCGCATAAAACTGGGTTCAGTAAGCATTTATACAACTGTCACTTTTAATAAATCATATTACAACAATAGTTCTTTGTATTTTTATTTTATTTTATTCGATAACATTGAGTTCAAAAATTGTGTATTTATTGACAGTGATGAAGTATGCTAATGAATTCATTTTTCATTCATCTTTGCTAGTTTTAAAATAGTTTCTTTAAAAATTATATTTTCCAATTTTACAAAATGAACTATGTGATTTACATGACTTTATTATGCCCATAACGGTTAGGTAGAGAGTTAAATTAATTGCACTCGATCTGTTGGTTCCAGGGCTACAAAACATAGTTCTGTTTCTTATCACATAGTCAGCCAATTATATGGCTGAACTATTAACCCTTTCACTGCCATGTTATAAAACCGTAGGTTAAACCAGTGGGCCGGGTTTTTTTAAATATTTTTTTGGATGCATCTTAAGTTTTTAAACTTGATAAATTACCAATGACTTCCAGTAAGAGTTAAAAAAGTCAATTTCACACGAACTTTCTTTCAAATCATTATTTTTTATTACATTATTTATTTCACTAAAATCATGACAACAGGAATAAATTTATTGGAAGCCCACTGGTAGCTTTCCGAAGTAGGTGTAACCTTTTTACGTCGTTTAGTTGAAGTTTCAATTACACTAGATTCTTCTTCCATGTCACTAACATCACTTTCATCAAACGCATTCACGTCACAATCACTATCACTATCAGCTAAATCAGAATGTGAATCGAATAAAAATAATTTAATATCATTATCTGTAAGATCACCGTGTGAACGACTAATAGACGCCATTTCGTGTTTACAAACAGAAAAAGCAGCACAGAAATGAAAATATCTCTACTACGTACTTGATTTTGTCGACGAAAAGGTAAGACAGTCAACAGTAAATGTGTAAATACAGTTGGTAACAGTTATTGGAGGCAATTCAAACACTTTCCATGCCAATCGAGTTAAATCGTGTTTGGCAATACGATTTAAAACATTGAAACGAGTAAACTCGTGTTTGGCGTGTAAGTGTGGTAACCCAAATACGTGTATACTCGTGTTTAAAAATGAAAGGGTTAAAGAACAGAAGAGGTGTAAAAGACACTAGTCAGAGTTAGATCCTCTGGTAGTAATTAATTTCATCATTATTCAGCCAGACCCTTTGATGAATAAAGTGAAGATGTCATTTGCGGGGGAGGGGGAAATGGGTACTTTTCGGAGGGCGTGGGATAATGATAAGCATACTCTTTCAACTCAGTGAGGAAGACAGAAGTAAATCACCTCACTCCTCGTTTTTACTTAGTAAAACCTCTAAAGGTTCAAACCATCCTTTTAGCTTATGACCTAAACAACAATGACTTTATATTCAGCAGACCATTATATCAATGAAAATTATCATCACACAATCATGGTTACTCGTAAGGGAGATTGCATATTGGTTCGGAATGAGATTTCAGTACAGAAAATTAGCTAAATTACCTGCAGATCAGTTGGTTTATTATGCTAGTGGCCATATTGGAGGTAATTCATTAAAAATCAAGTAGAAATAGACATGAGAAATGAGCAGCTTGTTCATTACTTCCCAAAATGTAAAATTAAAATTGAAACCTGAACGGATACGGTTCATGGTTTTTTTTATAGTAGATTTACTGCAACTAGTTACTTAAACGCATCGAACAGTTTTTCTTTAGTGATAATATTTCCCCTATGTATATAATTATGTAGTCACCCACTGGTGCTAGCACTTATTTTCTAATGTCACTTATACAGTGTTCTATAAACATTAATTTCTTAAAAATCTAACTTAAACCTATTGTTAATCTACTAACTTGGGTAAATATATTTATAACTATAACTTAAACGTAGCCTAACCATTAGTTTTAGTAATTTATATTATATACATGGCTTAAAAGTAATTTACACTTATTTACAATTTAACAGTACTTTTATTAGTATTTTTCTTAACACGCTAAATCTACCGGCTTAGTTCTTTGCAGTCGCCTAACTATTACATTTTTTCTCATTTAGTAATCTTTTTTCTTAACACGCTAAATCTACCGGCTTAGTTCTTTACAGTCGCCTAACTATTACATTTTTTCTCTTTTAGTAATCTTTTCTTTAACACACTAAATCTACAGGCTTAGTTCTTTTCAGTCGCCTAACTTTTAACTTTTAATAATATTTTTTTTAACAAACTAAATCTACAGGCTTAGTTATTTTCAGTCGCCTAACTATTACACTACTATCCAACAGTTGAAGCGCTTCAACATTGACGTGATCGTGAAGACGATCTTCGTGTTTCTTGGCACACTTACACACTTCTTCTGCTACTGTGTTAACATGCAATTCCCGATGGATGTCGCTGTTGCGGGAATACTATGGAGCGTTTACAATTTTTCTGAGCTTTCTGTTCTGGAATCTTTGGATAGCGTTTATTTTGCTTGCTTTTGTGTAGCTATAGATAATACTATGGAGCATTTACAATTTTTCTGAGCTTTCTGTTCTGGAATCTTTGGATAGCATTTATTTTGCTTGCTTTTGTGTAGCTATGTAGCAAGCCGTACGTCCATACCGGTTTTAGCACTTGCTTGTATACAAGCATTTATTGACGGTTGACAGTGGAGAGGTCCTACCGAGCAGCCAATACATCTTTCTATACTTAATTTGTAATTCTTCCTTTTTATTCTTAACGTGTTTCTTCCACCTCAGCTTTGCATCCAGAGTCATCCCAAGATACTTTGCCGCGTTGGAAAAGATACTGGGTTGCCATTGATAGTTATGGGACTGTGATTAACTTTTTTGTTTGCAAAATTTACATGCTCTGACTTATGTTCAATGAGTCTGATCTTCCATTTTTTGGTCCACATACTAACTGCAGTTACAGCTCGCTGTAGTTTTACGGTCGAATGCACTTTTTAATTTCCTGACGCCAGTATGGCTGTATCGTCAGCAAATGTACCAATAATTGCTTCTTCACTTACTGGCAGATCACTGGTGTATAACGTATACAAAACAGAACCCGGATACGGTTCATGTCACACACAAGCAGTAATGGTGGATATTCTTATTTTCTGTAAGGGACACAATTCTAAAATCATGATTTGCATAACATTAAAAATTCTTAACCAAATAAATGAACGCAACAGTAAAATTATTTGCATAATGTGTTTGAGCAAAAATATTTATGATAATCTTAGTAGAATTAGGAGACCTACTTTTATATATTTAAAAAATAACTTAAAAATATAGTAAAAGCTTACAAAAGAAGTTTAATATTAGTGCATTCTTAAGCGCACCATTAAATTTAATTTATTCAGCCCTAGTATTTTTTTATACTTTTGTGTATACATAATGAGAAGATAGCGAAAGGGTTGGTGATGTTAAGGGTTGAAAGAACGCAGGGAAGAAAAAGAAGTTCATTGATATTTAGAAAGACGAGTATTCCTGAATTTCTGGCTGTCACATTTCCCCTATTCTCTCTTAAAATTTCATTTTCTAGACAATGTGGCAAGTCTAACCTCTTCATTTGATACATTTTAATATTAAATACCATTAAAACCACCTCGTTTATTTTCCTTTACTCTTTTTCTTCACTTTATGAATCATTCTTTACATTTGTTTATTATGATGAAAGTGGACTTCATAAATGGCACAATCCTTAAAATTTCTAATAAATTTTGTAGTATTTATTTTCGACGTAACTTATATTTAATTAAATTATTATAGATGCTGTTCTATAGCACTATGATATTTACCGAAACCCAAGATGCTACATTCATTTCCTTTAAATACATCTTCATCCCTTAGACCCTTCTTCTCCGCAAACCGCATAACACCATCTGTTCACTCCTTTCTGGAACGTCCTCTCTTCTCTAGCTGGGATCCATTACAAAATCTTCTGTGGCGATCTGTTCTTTATTTTGAGTTGGCTTCCTTCATTTATATCGATTAATATGACTTTTTTTTAAATTACTAGATACCTAACTCGAACTAGCACAAATCAGTCACGCAGACAACTTCCATGAAAATTAATTTCCACAGCTGCTATGATTTTAAATCTAGGTTGGAACGTTTAAACCTCCAACGAGCATAAATTTAGATTTTTAATGTTAACCCTTTCAGTGCTCAAACAATATTTACAAGTTTGATCCTAAAGTATGATATAATTTGTATAAGAATGTACAAAAAGTGCCAGCCCTTATCTCGACAACTTTCTGGCGTAAGCCTGCCATTGCCAACCAAAATTTCAACGTTAAAAAATAAAATTTCCCGTTAAAAATTAATTTTTATTGTATTCATAAAAAAAATAAATCGTTCTGATAACACTAAAAATATTCAAAATACTTTTTTTTCTTTATTTAAAGTCGCATCGCTAGTTTGGTCATTAGCGACTATTGTGAGTTTTGGTGCATTAACGTCTTAACATTTCCAGACCCTAGCCGGGAGTTGAACCCGGGACCTTTCGCTTTGTAGATTGGCGCGCTAGTCACTTCGCCATGGAGACAGTCTTAAAAAACATTATTCCATTAATTCTTGTTTAAAAAAATTTATCTATGTAAACGTTCGGTTATCCGGCTTTTGGCGTTTTATGAATAACTTATGGACGCCTGGTAAACCGAACGTTGACACTTTTTTTGTTGATTTTTTAAGATATTTTTATTTGCAACTGTTTATAATTAATAACAAGCATGTTTTATAACAAAATTATACAGTACTGACAATTTTAAGACAATGAGGAGATCGCTGCCCATTGACAATACTCTAACTGTAATCATTAAGTTAGTTCATTATTTTGTTAATTATTTACTTAATTTTATTTTGTTGTTCTTTAATTTTGACGTCTCATGATACCTCTACTCCAGATTCGTTTCAGTCTTCGTATAGGGGCAGTTGGTATATCTGGTGAATCTAGGTCAACGGTGAGCTGGTTCGGATTATTGTGTAATTTCCTGTTAAATCTTGTGTATGTGCGCAAGAACACATCGTTAATGTATGGGACGTTTAAGTCTGTGTGTCGAGTATTGTTCGTTACGTAAAAGGGAGCACTAGTTATCTGCCTTAACAGTTTGGCCTGAAAGCGTTGTATTTTCAAAATGACCTACGTTGGAACTTTACATAAAATATATCGACGTCCTGTTTTCCGGACGTTGGCACTAAAAGGGTTAATAAAATACATTCCCCACTTGTAAGATACTGTTAGTGGAAACACACATATTTATAAGTTAAACATCCCTAATTGGTAGCAATCTTTTTGTGCAAACATCTAATTTTAATGTAGGCTTACAATATTGCAATTTGGTAACCTAAAAATGGTTTGCGTTAAGGTACTGTTAGCAAACATTTCTGGATGAATCATGTTTAGCTGTAACTTCTGGAAATTTACAAAATTATCTATTTTTGGAATTCATAAAAATAATATTTATTTCTGTAGGGTGGTTACTCCCTTTTTAACCCTTACGTAAGTAGGCAACGAAAACATACAGGTAGTTGGGGAATTCTGCTATCTAAGGAGTAAAATAACAAAGGATGGTAGAAGCACAAGTGATATCAAAACTAGAATTTCTCAAGCTAGAAAAGCCTTTGAAGTAAAAAACAGCTTACAGACAACAAACATTGATTTACAGATTAGAAAAAATTTCTTAAAACACTATGTTTGCAGTGTAGCATTATACGAGAGTGAAACGTGGGTGATAGGGGTTGTAGAAAGGAAGAGGATAGAAGCTTTTGAAATATGGTGTTATAGGAAATTGTTAAAGATTAGTTGGGTGGACAAAATAAGTTATTTAGAGGTTCTTAGGGGAGTGGATAAAAAAAGAAGTATATGGAAGAATCTTAAAGATTGGCTTAGTGGGCCATGTCTTAGCACATCCAGGAATTGGTTTATCAATAATTGAGGGTAATACTAAGGGATTAAATTGTAGGGGGAGGCAAAGGTTAGAATATATATAAAGCAAATTACGAAATATGTAGGGTGTTACAGGTATGTAAATACGAAATGAATTGCGCAAGATAGAACTGCATCAAACCAGTCGAAAGACTGATGACAAAAAAGTAAAAAATATGGAAAATAACATATATTATTTTTTCGAAGTATCACAGAATACGTGTGCTGATTTCTAGAACTGTATCTCCTAGGAAAGATATAGAAATGATTTTGTTCTACTTTATGGGTTTCGCTCTTTTTCGTTAGGCATACAACGATAGGGACTAGTGATCAAAATACAAATGCTTCGGTATGTTCTGTTCTACCGCTGCTGCACAATGTTATTCTCAATTTATTTTCTCTTAGTAATCGAGAATTTAGAGAATTAGTGATAAAAGAATTTGTGAGTGAGAACTTTCGTATTTATATGTGTACATAGATAAAGGTATCATAATGTAAATCCATACTACAAGTAAAAACTTAATTACATACAGGAGGCCTAATATTCCACGCAAAATTCAAAAGTAAAAATCTATTGATATGAGAAATATTTCAGTAGTTTAGGATCTGAAAATTGTAGTGATAAAGGAACTGAGAATTTCGTAGACAAATAAATTTGCAACAGTAAAAAATTATTAGTTCGATTCAATAATTTAATGGAAAAAATTAGGTAGGTCAAAACTGTCAGATAAAACACCTGTAAATATTTTAAAAGATCAAAAAATTGAAAATCTATTAACAAGTAATAACCGGAAAATATTAAAATCACTAAAAATTTAATAGATTAAATTTCCGAGCATCAGATTGAACATTGGTTTTAATTTTTTATCCAACGAAAACAACATAATAAAATTTGCTTTTTGTGAAATTGGAAATCTAAAAATTTCACTAACTTTGGAAAAGTTTCAACAACTTTATTTTACATTTACACTATATTTATAACTTTTAACGTTAGAATCAAATATATTTACTCTTTTACCGCACGAAAAAACCGCAGTAGTATTTTTACGATTTCCCAAACGCACTGGATGAACACAAAACTTAACCAATTTAATGGAAAGTTTTGTGATGTATCACAAAACTCTATACCGCCAAGACTTATACCATCTTTGTGTAAGAATACCCTAAATAAATATAAAGTAGTGATTAAATTTTAAACTTTAGTAAATATTGTTTTTGAAAACATTTTTAAATCGAATGGTTATAATAACTAATGAAATGATATTATAATAATTTATCACACACGCCACAAACTCAAAACACGCTTCTGTCAACTGAAACGCTTACTCGATAGATATTCTAAAATTAAACATGTCACATAAATTAACAATCTACAAGACAGTCTTAGACTAATCTTGACATATCGAGTTCAACTTTGGGGATCTGCTAAACCTTCACACACGAAACGTTTACAAGCGATTCAAAACACGATTCTACGATAATGCAACGCCCCTTTTACGTTACAAACTCAATGTTTCACAAAAACTTATACACCTCATACGTAACTGATGTCGCGAAACAACTATACAAGACGACGCATGACAAATTTTAATTGCATGACCATTCTATCATCCAAAACATGTTTTCTAGGGACGATACCGGGTACTCAGCACAGACGTTTAAAACGCCAATTAAAAAATACCGGACAAGGCATCTTCTTGGCCAACTGTAGGACTGTGGTGATGACTGCAAGCTCAGGGAAGTAAATAAGGATTTGAAACCTTAGCTTCATATTTAGAAATTGTTGTACTATTATAATAACAGATACTATATTTTCAATTAAAAGTATCAAAGAAAATTACATTTATTGGAATCTTATAGGCTACAATTACAAAAATGTTATATCTTTAAATAATAGATTTTTCGTCCGTTCGAGAAGTTTTATAAATGAAATTATTATCGTATACAGATTTATACTATCATAAGTATATAAAACATAATGTTTGGAGTGTAGCATTATACGGGAGTGAAACGTGGGTGAAAGGGGCTGTAGAAAGGAAGCGTATAGAAGCTTTTGAAATGTGGTGTTGCAGGAAAATGTTAAAGATTAGGTGGATGAACAAAATAAGTAATTTATAGATTCTTAAGCGAGTGGATGAAAAACAAAATATATGGAAGCATCTTACCAGAAGAAGGGATAGGCTAGTAGGGCATATCTTAAGACAACCAGGTATTGGCCTACCAATAATTAAGGGTAACATTGAGGGAGTGAATTGTAGGGGGAGGCAAATGTTAAAATATTTAAAGCAAATTACAAAAGATGTAGGATGTTACAGGTATGTAGTTATGAAACGACTTGCGCAAGATAGAACAGGTTGGAGAACTGCATTAAACCAGTCGATATACTGATGACAAAAAAAACCAAAGATGTTTTCATGAATACTAAGATTGATCTACGCCGCCTCCGTAGTGTAGTGGTTAGCGCATTGGCCTGCCACGCAGAGATCCCGGGTTCGATTCCCAGCCGGGTCTGGAAATTTTCACGTATCAAATTCTACAGTTAATGTTACGTAATCCACCGTAGTCACTAATGACCAAGCAGTTGATGCGTTTTTAAATAAATGAATTAAAAAACAAAGGTTGATCTAGATTTTGATTAGTGTTATAGTGGTATTTTTATTGTGACAATGAACAATAGGAGCATGTATTATATGAATTTAAAAAATGTGGTCGTTACCTGCAGGCTGACCTGCAATCTCTTTCAGGTGTTGACCTTTGGAATAGATAGAAAAAGTTTTAAATACGTTCTTTTCATTGTTATTCATTTTTATTTATTCTTTGTATTTCTTTATGTTCTTTCTATTATTCTTTAGATTTTTCTAGCAAAGTGTCGGAGATGCAATTTTCAGTTCTTATTCTCAATGATTGTGCATTATTCCAGAAGTTGAGCGACCGGTTATAATAAAACAGCCGAATTCCCCATTTATTCATTTCAGTAGTATCTCAGATGTGAAACCAGTACGATTATATAGTGCTAGTTTGTTTAAACCAGTTTTGTATTTAACGTAGTACGAATGTAACCAGATTACAGCAGTAAAGTACAATTGTTGATTTGTACGTAACAGTTGATTAATTGTTTAATTGTGAGTTGCTATATTTTTCAGTTTTGTTAATTTTATTTTGTCCTTAAATTTTTAATAACATTCTGAAATAAATTAAATGTTCTATTTAAAGTGTTGTTTAGGTCATCAGCCAAAAGGCTGGTTTGAACCTGTAGAGGTTTTACTAAGTAAATCGAGGAGTGAGATAGTTTACCAATGCCTTCCTCACTGAGAGGAAAAGTACGCTTATCAGCATGCCGGGCCCTCATATTTTCATATTTTCCACTCTGCAAATGACACCTTCACTTCATTCACCACAGGGTTTGGCTGTATAATGAAATTCATTACTCTCAGAGGAGAAGGATTTTAAGTAAAGTAGTTTAAATGTAATTAACTAGTGTTACAGCCGGCCGCATTGGCGTGGTTGGTAACGTGCTCGCCTCTCATCATGCGGTCTTGGGTTCGAATCCCATTCAGGCATATTTTCATACGTTACAAAAAATCATTTCATCCTTTACCGTCTGCATTAGCAGTAATTGCATAACAGTCGGACAAAACAAAACTAAAAAAACTAGTGTTACGACAGTAATTGTTTATTTTAAAAAAACAAAAATTGTTAATAAATACTTTGTTATAAATTTACAGGAAGTTTTATGATTTATTAATAACAGAACCCGAAAGAACCTGGATTTATCGTTAAAATAACATAAGGTTAACTAGCAACTGCGCCCAAGTTATGAATAGACTAATTGAATCGTCTAGTTACTAAATCAAATACATCCAAAACTTTCAAATTTTATATGTTTGCATTTTCTAACAGTTTATAACCTTTTCTAACAGTTTATAACTTTTTAACAGTTTATACCCTTTGCATTGTAAAATGCATATGTTTCAAAACCATCTACATTCTTAATGAAAACACGCATAAAGTTTCTGGTAGTTTCAAAACCAAATACATCCATTCTCTAGTACTGACCTCGTAAAACATATTATGTTTATGTCACACGGCTCGGACATTAGTTTGAGGTTATGTTGTAATATGAGCAGGTAGTTGCAAACTGTATTTTAGTGAACTTTTTTCCTTTATTTGTATAATTTAGTGTTGTCGTTTTTCTTAAACAAATATTAAAGTTAGTGAATTATTTTAATAATATTACGAATTGGAGTGTTATCCTGAAGAAGTTAGAAATAATAAACCACAAAAAAGCATTATGAAAAATGTTTTTCATAATTTTTTAATACTATCGTACCTAATTTTTGTAAATTTTATTCCTAAAACACCAAAATTTGTGATTAATTATGTTAAAAATTAAATTATCATGCGTTTTATTTTGATTTTTCAGTTTGTTTCAAAACCAGATACATCCACATTTATTATGTGAAATTTCTGTTGAACTACGGTCATTAGAAAATTAAAAGTTACTATATAAAATCGTCTATCCTAATACTATTCCTCGAGTAAGTTACAATGTTGTGTCATTTCATGTTTTTGAGAGAACCGTTTTTCAGGTCTCCTTAAAAATTTATATTTTTGGATGTATCTGATTTTGTAACTAGACGATTCAATTGTAGTTTCAAAGGTTTTAATTTAAAAGAACAGTTTATTTTTCCCGATTTCACTTCAAATCTTAATTTTCTTATAAAAAATAGTGCTCGCCACGAAAGGAGACCGTTGTGTTTGAAAAGCTCCATTTCCAAAACGGCCTAAAGGAAAATTATTAACGCTACTGCAAATTAAAGGCTTTTCTTTTCTGCGTTTATTCGTTTAACTTAATTGTTTTATTAAAAAATTTGTTAAAGATAATTTATTAAAGCATAAAAAGTACTCAATTCTTAGTCGGTTTTCTGTTAGTGTGCTTTTTAAACGTCTACTTCATCCAGACATTACGTAAAAATTCGGGGTTTAAGTATGTTAAAGCTAGTGGGGTTTTTTCTACAATGGGAATATATAAAAAGTAAAATCCAATTTCCGGTTTAATATGGCGGCTATTTAAAAAAACCGTGCTACTTTGGCTCCACGTGAAGATTAGGAAATGATTTTTTCGACTGAACTATGCATTTTTACAACAGTATTGTGCCAAGTATATAGATTTTTTGCATTTATAATTACAAAGGAAACCGAAATGAATGGTGCGTGCCTTCCCCTCCCCAAGACGATAAAACTCCCACATAACTGAAAAAGGCCACTGAAAAACAAAATAAAAGAAAAGAGCCGCTCTTAAACCCACTTGTCCCTTAATATAAATTTTCATCCACGAGTAACTTCTTAAAATACATTACCTCCTTTGAAGTCCCAGTCCCAATCCCGCAAGAGCCAGAATCCTATTTCCTAATTTTAAACTGTAAAATTCCCCCTAAATTTCATGAGGTTGCAATTATTCAGTAAAATTGTTCCCCGAGCGACCAGGTGTTCCTTAACACGATGTCGCCATCATAGGGCTTCTCAGCCCTCTCAACCAGGATTCAGGATTCAGGATTCACCGAAATGAACTTGTGATGTAAAAATAAAATTTTACTGAATTGATTGAGGGGCAACTGGTCTTCACAGCGGACTTCTTTCGTGGCGTGCACTACTTTTAATAAGAAAATAAAGATGTGAAGTGAAATCGGGATAAAAATAAACTGTTCTTTTAAATTAAACCCTTTGAGGCTGCAACCAACCTAGTCATAATGTGGGCGCAGTCGCTAGTTTATCTTATATTATTTTTATGTTAAGTCCAGGTTCTTTCGGGATCTGTTATTTATAAAACATTACACTTCCTTTAAATTCATATCAAAGTATTTATTAACAATTTCTTTTGTTACAGTAAACAATTACGGTTATAACACTAGTTAATTACATTTAAATTACTTAACTTAAAATATTATCATCTCTGAGAGTAATGAATTTCATTTTACAACCAGACCCTGTGGTGAATGAAGTGAAGGTTGTCATTTGCAGAGTTGAAAATATTAAAAAAGAGTGCCCGGCATGCTGATAAGTGTACTTTTCCACTCAGTGAGAAAGGCAATTGTAAATCACCTCACTCCTCTAATAAACCTCTACAAATTCAAACCAGCCTTTTGGCTGAAGACCTAAACAACACTTAAAATAGAACAGTAAATTTATTTCACAATGTAATTAAAAACTTCAGACAAACTAAAATTAATAAAACTGCAAATATAGCAACTTACAATTAAACAATTAATCAACTGTTACGTACAAAACCAACAATTTTATACTCTACTGCTGTAATTTGGTTACATTCGCACTACGTTAAGTACAAAACTGGTTTAAACAAACTAGCTCTACATAATCGCACTGGTTTTACGTATCAGTGTAATAATACTAACACAAAACCACAATTTTCAAATTGTTATCTAATCAGTTCAATAAGTGATGGTTGTAGAACGAACCCCAAAAACATTCACAATTTGTTCTCAAAATGTTTTTGAGTTTTCCTAAAAACATTCACAATACGGATGTCTTTATAAGAACCAATTTTTATCTTCAGGCATCCACGAAACTTTAATATCATTGAAATTCGGTTATAGACAATATTTTTAACCGTCACGATACTTTCTCGTTTTACATTACATGGAGATTTCAAGGCAGTAAAAAGGTAAAAAAAGTACAAGAGTAAAAGTAAATGCGTCTTCCCAAGTTTTTCTTGCTATTTAATCTGGTTTTAATAGTGCGGGTAGATCAATAAAAAAACAGTCACTTTTTTAAAATTTTTAATAGAAAACTGTTTTCATTTAACCAGCTATTCAGTTTGATTTTTCTTTTATCACTTTACAGAAACTTTCTAAAAGCTGATGAACTCTACTACTCAAGAGATTTACGGACAATGTAAAGATAATTACTCATGCCTACATAATTTAACACCAATTAAACACCTGAAGACGATTTTAAATATTTTGAGGAAAATTGGACCTTGAGAAAATTTATCATTTGGCTTTAACTTAATAGCTTTACATTTTCAGCTATGTTACAGCAATTAAAACTTCCTAAACTTCTCTCTATATTCTACCGTCATAGTGATGCTCTTGTTAGCTAAATAAATTACTACACCAAAAGTTCCTCTTTCCATTCCCGTCTAGTTTCTGAAAACTTTGCAGAACCTTTTAACTTTAATTGATATTCAGTAATTGTTGTTTAGACAATGACCATGGAGTTGATGTGATTTAGAGAAAATCACTTTGATAGATATTTTACTCTGACATACCATAATGCTGTAGATATAAACGGACATTTATTTCTAATGCATATACTTAGAACTATGAACTTTTTTTTATTTTAGTTTATTATTCCTCAATTTCAATATAATAATACAGAGTGGCCCATATGTTGGTTCCCCAATATTTACGGAAATCGGAAGAAACGTTAATGAAATAAGAAACCTATAGACAAAAAAAACAAATTTATTAGCCTATACTTTAAACTGGATATAGGCCTATATATTATATATTTGCACGCTAGTTCGTGATAACCTTAGTTCAGAATGCCTTACGAGTTGATTTACCAGGACTGGATACAAACGCTGCAGTAACCGTTTGTAAGCTATCGTCATTGTAAATCGATCGTGGACGACCGCACTTCGGGGCATTTAATACGCATCCTGTGTTTTCAAATTTCTTATTTAACTTTCGTAAATGTTGTCGAGTCGGTAACGACACACCTGGATACTTATCACTAAATTCTTCCAGTACTTTAGCAGTATTCTTATGATGATTAAACCACAACTGAAGCATATAAACTCGTTATTCAGTTATAAACATTTTCAAAGTAGGTACCGTTACAAAGGAAAATATAAAAACTACACGGAGATGAACCTCATACTAGCCACTGTTACGGACAACTAATGAATGTTGTAAGTGATGCCACCAACATTACACTATTACCAACTTATCAAAATGAAATGTCCCATCTCATGAGGAAACCGACACATGGACCACCCAGTATAATTTACTGTGTTAAGTGCTACCATGGCGGCCCCTAGTTTCTTTTGACCAAATTTCAGTACACTTCTGGGATAATGAACCATAATCAACAGTTTTATGAAAATTATATAATATTTGTCCTATATTGGTAATAATATAAGACAAAGAACGATTTGAATTTCATGAAATTTAACGATAAATCTTGAGAAGAGATTACTTAATAGCTCTACGAAGTTCCCATTGACCGCATTTTCTTGTATTAGTGCACGCGATTACAAAACATTTCAAAACAGACATTTCAAAAGGGAAAAATATTTTTGGAAGTGAAAACTTCTTTAAGCACACCTTACAAATTTTCTGGTTGACTTTCAATTTTCGCTTGACAAAGGTTCCTGGTTCAAATCCTAGTAAAGGTAGTTACTTTAAACGGATGGGAACACTAAACAGTAGTTATAAACTTTAATGGTTAGGGTTAAATTAATCATACTTTTTCAGGAATGGTCGGCCTGAGTCTGTACAAGACTACACGTTATACTCATCATCCTCGTCTCATTGGGTCATGGGGGTTGCTTATTGTTCTGAATTGAACAGATTGCAACGTACACACATTAGGGATAGAACAAATTGCATGTTGTATCGGTAAGCGCTAATTTATATGTTAACCTTTGTCTAATTTGCAAATGAAATTATGTCACTTTTCGTCTAACTGTCACACCACTGTCAGTTCATTTTGGTGAACGCTCCGCCTTAGTCATATAACGAGACAAACATAGTTAGGTGAAAACAGTGGGTAATGGAATGGTAGATTAGAACTAGTTACATGCTCTTGTAGATACAACTAAGAAGTTGAACCCGTGATGTTCCAGTTTCCAGTTAAGCACATTAACCACGGAGTTATAAAAAATAAAGTTTTGACAACATAAATAAAAAAAAATCTGGTGTGGAACACTCACAAGACTTTATCTTACTAATGCCAATAATGAAAAATATAACCTAACATTAGTAATAAAACATTAGGTCGCATTTGACGACAGCATTGGCGTAGTTGCTAACGTGCTCGTCTCTCATCATGCGGTCGTGGGTTTGAATCCCAATCAGGCCCGGTATATTTTCATACGTTACAAAAAATCATTTTATCCTCACACAGTTACACCCCAACGTCGTTGCTAATGACCGTTGCAGTTGATGCGACGTTTAATAAATAAATAAAAAAGCATTAGAAATAAACAAAAAACATACCTTATTTTAATCATAAGTGAATGATGCAAAATGAAAACCAACCATACTTAGTTTGGCTTAATAATACTGAAAATCACGCTAAACTAGGCTCTGTAGAGACAAATGCTTAAAAGTTGTGGATCTTTTAATTTCCTATAAATTTTATTATAAAATGCCTTATTGTCGTAAAATGGATACTACAGCCGAAATCTTAAAAAATGTATTTATTTACAGATTTTCATGAAGAAGGAACAGAAAATCACTAATTACCGCTAAACTAAGCATTATACAAAAAAAGATTCGAAATAAAAGTTGTAGGTTTTTGAATTTTCTACAACTTTTATTATACACACTTTTGCCTAACCTGCTTATTAAGGCTGCAATATTAAAAAAGAACATTTTTTTCTACGAGAGCACAGCCTCTCCAAGAATTTTAGCAGATATGGCGCCTACCCTATCTTGTAGAGCATACAAAATGTAGTAAATGAGGCGATTTTTAAATACACATCGTAGGAGCCATTTTTGAGAAAATCGTAATATATGAAAATTGACACGAATAAACTCTTACTTCCGGTTGAACGATTTTAATGAAAATCTTCGTGTCGGGTCCGGTAGTGGTATCTAACTAAGTTTCAGATTTTAACTTCGTACGATGTTTCTTTGTTGAGATATTTTGTTTACACACACACGCGCGCGCGCGCGCGCATGCACACAGACCAATCGCTAAAAATATGTTGCTTGGATTGAGGGGGTGTGAAAACGTGTATATCCGGTGAAAACTCGATTTCGAAAAATCGACATTAAAGTAATACTTTCCTTCCTAAATATGCATATAAGCAAGATAAACTAAACTAAAAAAAAATATCATTTCATCCTCATTACGCACAGTTACACCACAACGTCGTCGCTAATGACCACAGCAGTTGATGCGACATTAAATGAATAAATAAAGAAAAAACTCAATTCTACGTAAAAAAAACTCATCGGTATTCTCCCTTTTAAAATAAAAAATATATTTTATAAATTCAGATGATATAAATAACAAATAAATCTAAAAATATTTGAAATATTACGGAATTACGAGAAAAACGTGTACGTGCATGCGGTTTTAAAAACACATGGGACAGACGACGTGGGATGAGAATCAACTGTGGGTACGTTTGTCTGTTAGTTGGCAACTCTTCATCAACTTTACTGTTTTTGACATGCGTAGTTTTTGACTACAGGTGACTTCTATCATTAATATGGGAAAAATAACATTGCTCTTGTTTATTCATGCTCTTTTCTGCGGTCTCTAAAGAAATGTAAACATATTTCAAAATAAATAAAAACCTAAACAAAACATTTTAAACAACAACACTGATGACAAAACAAATATTGCAAAAATGTGGGAATGTATTTTTAAGAACTAATTTGGTATTAATGATTGTGTAGACTCACTGAAAATAACTCGAGAATTTTTTTTATTCCTAATTTGTGTACGTTTCAATCTGTTCAATTTAGAACAATAAGCAACCCCATGACCCAATGAGATGATGTGTATGACGTGTAAATGAGGTGTAGTCTTGTATAGACCCAGGCCGACCATTCCTGATAGAGTATGGTTAATTAAACCCCAACCATCAAAGTACACCGGTAACCCCTGTCTAGTATTCAGATCCGTATAAAAGTAACTACCTTTACTAGGATTTGAACCAGGAACCTTCGTCTCCGAAAATCAGCTGTTAAACAGCTGATTTTGGCAACGAATTTACCTCTAGACTAACCCGGTGGGTTAAATCGAGAATGATTAGTGCATTATTATTATTATTATTATTATTATTATTCCAATCGTGGAGGTAAGTTCAACATCATTGATAAGGACTTGATTGTTTACAACAATAATCCAAACAATATTTTGATTTAATTTAATACGAGTATCAATATGCAAATTAACTTCCCTGTCATTTATTAGAAAAATAGAATAATAATTCTTTCCTTAGGTGTTGAACTTGTTGAACTGGAAAATTGGATTGACCTTTTCTAACTCATCTGTAATAAGAAAGTTTTAAATCTTACATATTTTACCGGAAATTAGATTTTTTATGAAAACGAAATTTTCACAGAAGGATGATTTCAATTCTGATCGACTGATAATCTATGGTTGAAGACCAATATTGGAATTTAAACTTTTACTATTACAAAGTTTTATCTGTCGAACAAAATATCAAAGAATCTCTACTGGACAAACTGTGAAAAATATTTTGTCATATATTCTGTTTAAATGATAAATTTTAGAAAACGAAATAAAAAATCATTGAATTTTTTTTTAATGTGTATCATTTTTTTATAAATACAACATTATGACTCACAAATTGATCGATGTTATGACTGGTCTTTATTAACACACGTATGTGAAACATGGACTCTTGAGCAAAAATATATTAAAAAGTTAGACGCATTAGATACGTGGCTTTATTACAGGGTGCTAAGAGTAATGTGAAAAATGAAACAACCAACAAAGAGGCATAGTCAACGATTAATTCACGTTTGCATCTAACTGCCATAACAAAAATTAGGAATACAGTATATTTCAGTCAGTTATGATGCCCCACCAAATTTTTGAGCAAATATTGATATTGAAAGACAAGCTTGGGAAAAGATGAGGGTAGTTAAAAAGAGGAAACCAAGCTTACGAAACATCAAGGAATGGATCCGCACAGACGGAGATCATTACTTCACTCGTAGATGCAGCATCTTACTTTACAAAGGTCCATAATAAAGAAATGATTACCGTAATAATACCAACTTCAACAGAAATGGCGCTAAAGAGAAGTAACTGGAAAACTGGATTCTCTCATTCATCATGAAATATGTACGTTCGATTTGAATTTTAGGTAATTACTAAAAAATAATTTTGAAAAAGTCTACTTCTTAAGGAAAGAGAAATAAAATTTATGATATTGCGAGGGAAATTATTTTTTTCAAAATTAAAGCCTTATTTAAATCTCGCAAATTAAAGAAAATTAAAAATTTGATAACTTTTTAATTTTTTTTTATCCAACGCTTAATTTATTGGAATTTTCTGAGAAACTGCTTAAAAATTGATTTCATCTGAAATTACAGCCTTTGAGTGCTGCTTTTAAAATAAAAAGGTCAAAAAATCAAAATCATAACAATAAAATTCTGGTATTTATATTAGATATTTGATCGTTAAAAGCTTAAGTTTATCTTGAGAGTTGTTTAATCTTCAATCAAAATTATGAAACGGTTGTTTTACTCATTGAAACGATCTAATGTTGCAAGTACGAGAGAGTTAATTAGTTGCAGAATTAACATTGTTAATATTTTATATAAACAAAGATGTATAAGCTCTTTAAAAATATTTCAATACACAGTTCTATGAGATCATTAAATTAAATAAAAAAAAATCAGGTGTGAAACAGTCACACGAATTTTTCTTGCCAATGCAAATAATGAACAATATAACCTAACATTAGTAATAAAACATTAGAGATAAACAAAAAACTAACCTCGATAAACATAACCTAAAATTTTAATCATAAGTGAGAGACGCAAAAAGAAAATCTTCCTCGGTTTGGCTTAAAAATACGGAAAATCACTCTTTCTCACTAAACTAGGCTCTGTAGAGAAAAATGCTCTGAATAAAAGTTGTAGATCTTATAATTTCCTGTAAATTTGATTATGCATTTTCGTCGTAAAATGCATAGACTACTAAGGCTGAAATCTTAAAAAATCGATTTTTTTACAGATTTTCATGAGAAAAAAAACAGAAAATCACTAATTACCGCGAAACTAAGCGTTATACAAAAATAATATGTTTGAAATAAAACTTGTAAATCTCTACATTTTTTATTATATATATTTTATTATTGTTAAAATATTTTTCACAGTTTGTCCAGTAGAGATTCTTTGATATTTTGTTCGACAGATAAAACTTTGTAATTTTATTATACACTTTTGCGCTAAAATGTATATTAGGCCTAAGGCTGAAGTATTTAAAAAATCATTGTTTTTCTACGAGATAACATCCTTCCTAAGAATTTCAGCAGACATGGCGCCTACCCTATTTTGTAGAGCATAAAAAATGTAGTAAATAATTTTTTTTTAAATCGCGGGAGCCGTTTTTGAGGAAATCGCAGAAAAGTGAAAAATGACACGAATAAACTACTACTTCCGTTTAACCGATTTTGTTTAAAATGTTCGTGTCCGGTCCGGTAGTAGTAGGCCCTACCTACCTAAAGTTGTAAGTTTCAACTTCGTACGATGTTCCGTTCTTGAGATATTTTGTTCACACACACACACACACACACACACACACACACACACACACACACATGCGCCCCCCACACTCACACACATCTACTATGTGTTTATGTGCACACACACACACACACAGATCAACCGCTAAAAACATGTTTTTGGGTTCAGGGGGTCTGAAAACGTGTATATCCGGTGAAAACTCGATTTCAAAAAATCAACATGAAAACAATACTACCTATACTCATATAGACAAGAGAAAGTAAAAATGATATGTAAGCGAAGCGAGTATACAGATATATTTCGGTTTAATATATTTTGGTTTGATATATATTTTAAATGGTACATTGAATTTTCAATTTAAATTCGACAGATGTTAGAAAAAGCTTGAATTGAATGATGGTGAAATTGGTTTTTAAATAGTAAATTTTAAAAATCTTTAAGGCTGTAAAGAGAAGACTGAAGTCTTTCTTTAAACCTATTAAATTTATCAGTATTTTGGCCCGCAAGCAGGATTGTTAAAGGAAAATTCAGAAAGGTAAAAGTGAGTTTATTTATCTCAGAAAATGAGGAATTGTATGAAAGGATGAAAGTTTTCTTCTTCGTATACATTACGCTGTATGTACTTTATTCATTAGCTTGTCGGTTAAGATCAAGTCTCAAGAGTAAAGCTTCAAATCATGTAATTTATATTCATATGATTTACAGAATGAAGTCTTTCCATCCCTCGTCGTAACCAAGCAAGAATTAAGAATAAAATTTGTACAAAAGGATAATAAATATCCAAGGGAATAAAAAATTATTTACGCACTTAAATTTACTATTCAGAGAAAGCTCATCCTATAAAAACTGGGACAGAATATCAGTTCTTACATAAGATAAGTACATTTTTCTTTTATAAACTAAAATATTTAAAGTTCTTTTAATTTCTCTTGGTTTGTTCACAAGTAGAGAGAAATTACTGCAATGGGGCTAAATTCTTTAAATCCATATTTTGACTTTTCTTTATATTTCAAGGAAACCTAAAACCAAATAAGATGGTTTTAAGATAAATGTTCATTTGTATGTACGAGTATTGCAATTTAATCATTTTGAAGCCAAAAATGCTGCATCGATTTAAATTAAAAAATTAAAGTTACGTAAATCTTAAATAAATAGCACTTTACTTTAAAAATACACATATCAGATTTTCCTAGAAAAAACTGTAAAAATTTGAGTGATTTCCCCTTAATTACTACCTTTTTTGTGCTTATAAAGTGCGCATAAATGGTACCCCTTAGAAAACTAACCAAACGTTCGAAGGGGGAAGATCTCATTTAAAAAAATAACATTTTCTTCAAAAAAATTACAGCTCTATGGTGAATTTACGGAGAAAATTTAAGCTACACAATTAAAATCAATATGTGGTAAATAATATTGTTGTATTTACCTTTTTTGTCAAATGATATTATTTCATAACTGATTTATTTTAGTTTTTATTTGTAATTATATATTAAAAAACGCATTGAAATTGTTTCTAAAATTACAAGCTTAAAATACAATGAAGTTCTCAAAGAAAAAAAACATTAAACCATCTGTATTTAATATGTTTTGTCCAATATAAGTTAATTACAAGGTAATTTGTGATGTTTTATAAAACAAATCTCATTTAAATTGGGCCAGACTGTCTCCGTGGTGTAGTAGTTATCATAATAGATTCAAAAACGGAAGGTCTCGGGTTCAATCACCAGTTAGGCCCTGAAAATTACGACGTGTGTTAACCAACACACAATTGTTTCATACCCCACTATAACTAGCGACGAAAACTGTTGATGAAATTAGAAAAATGAAAAATAAATAAACTAAAAACACAGAAACATCTAATATTGTCTTTCTTCACCGCTAAATTAAATTATAACTATGAGTATAATTTCTTTAGAATTGTCAAAATACAAAAATTACATTCTCAAATTAGCGTTCTATTAACACAACGGATAAGGCTTTAGTAAACAGTGCGTCGGAATACCGTGTAGAATAATTTATTTCTTGATTTTTTTAAACTTAATGTAGTGCAGGTTACATAGCTAAAATAGTTACAAGTAATCAATATTGGTTTGTAAATGCTCTTAAAAACGTTAAACTCTCATTTTCTTAATATTGAATTATAAAGAAAGCTGTTAAAATACCAAAACCATATTAAATAAAGTGATAGATTAAAATTATAGGTTAGGAAATTACTATAGTTTTACGAAAGTATCAGTGTCTTAAAAACTTTAATAAAACTCTTATAAAGTATATTATTTCAATAAAGAAAAGATTTAGAAATACTTACAAATTATTAAAACATAACTGAATGGAATCACAAAGTAAACAACAGTTTTTTATCCACATTCGCACGCATTGTGGTTAGGTAGGTAAAACAAACAAAACTAAAAACTTAACGCGGCACACATTACAAACACTGCACACCGCTGGGACGTGAACAGCGCTACTGAGTTGAGTTAGTTCTAAGGGTAGATGATAGAGCGCACCACTAGTGTAAGATTCATTATTGTAAATTTATAGTGACCTTGAACTTAGTATATTGCTCCAAGGCAAACAACTACACTTTACTTACTACCCTAGTTTATTGTTAATGTTTCAGGGGAGGGTCTTTAAATTAACTAAAAGCAAAATATAGAAACTCGTCACTTCATATTAGGTTAATTTAATATTATTGTAATTTACGAAGTTCACTAATTAACATGCGTTATTACTCTATTTTCTAACATAAAATTTCTTAGCCATAAAATATTTAAAATTTGCACTAAATTTTATAATTTTGTTGAAGAAGAACTAGTAATAAGTTTTATGTAAATTTAAATTTATCTGTGGTGCATAGGCCTACTTTAAAAAAAAACCTGAGGTACCGTAGTATTAATACTACCTCATTTTATTATGCTCACACATTCTCATATTTAAAAATAAGTTACAAAATTACATCTTGGGGACCTCTAAATTAAGCAGATGTCATCTTTATTACAGGTTATTACAACCATTCGACGCATAGCAAAATTACAACATTTTTATAAAACCTTTGCTAATGAACTAAATGTAATCTACTGGCATGGATGTCTGCCCATAACAGGCAGGTGAAATGGAAATTATTTGCACTTGATCTGCTAGTTCCAGGACTACAAAAAATAGTTCTGTTTCTTATAACATGGTCAGCCAATTATATGGCTGAAGCATTTAAGAACAGAAGAGGTAGAGGTGTAAAAGACACTAATCAGAGTTAGCTCCTCTGAGAGTTACGAATTTCATCATAATACAGCTAGACCCTGTGGTGAATGAAGTAAAGGTGTCATTTGCAGGGTGGAAAGTAGGTGCTTTTTAGAGGGGCTTGTATGCTAATAAGCATACTTTTCCACTCAGTGAGGAAGGTATGGTAGACCACCTCACTCCTCTTTTTACTTAAAAAAGCCTCTAGAGGTTCAAACTAGCCTTTCTGCTTATGACCTAAACAACAGCAACATAGCATACATGTAAATATATGAGTGCTCATAATTTTTGTAACAAGAAATGAACATTTATTTTTGAAAATAAAGATTTCACCAGACTAGATACAAAAATTGTTTTACGAAAAAGCAATGTACTAAATACGTCTGTATTTAGTACAGACACTACCCATGCGTATTTATGTACTCACTTCACAGTTTTAGAAATAAACTCAACCATTTCTGTGGTGCAGTAGTTAGTGTGCTACACTACAAATTGGAAGTTACCTAATTTGATTCCCGGCTAGGATCTGGAAAATTATTACACATTACAACCCTCGTGCTATAACTTAAAGTAGTTATTAATGACTGAACTGTTGATATGACTTATACTAAAAACAATTAAAAAAATAAACACAAAAATTTTAGGCTAGAATATCAATTTTACAATATTAATAAATTCTTTCATATCTGCTGAAATCAATTAAGGAAAAACTTGATTTACTCTTTCTTGTTCATATATAGGTCTACTTGATCATTGAGTGATAATTATTATACCACTTAATAATTATTATTAAAAAATTCTTTTATCCTTGTTAGTTTTCTTATTTTTTTTTCTTATCTTTATTTTTTTTTAAATCTCTAATGTGGATACGTTGCTATCTGTTCAATTTAAGAACAATAAGCAACACCATGGCCCTATTAGATAAGATTATATGAATGATGTGTAGTCTTGTACAGACTCAGGCCAACCATTCCTGAGAGAAAATATGGTTAATTGAACCCCAACCATAAAAGTACACAGGTAATCACTATCTAGTATTTAAATCAGTATAAAAGTGACTATCTTTACTAGGATTTGAACCACGGAACCTTCATATCCAAAAATCAGCTTTTAAGCAGTTGATTTTGGTTAGACCAAACTCTACCGCTAGTCCAACCCAGTGGGTAGGTATTCTTTAATTAAAAAAAAATATTATCAAAAATATATCAATTTGTGTTTGAACTTATTCAAATTTGAATGTTGATTAAAGAAAAGATTTTAATAAAATAAATTTTAGTACCAAAATATATATAATAACGTTTTCTCCTTTCACTTAATTTTTTAAATTTTATTTAAAATAAGATGGTGGGCCGCATAAATAAAAAGAAGTTTAGGTTCTGTAATATTTGTTCTATGAATCATATGGTCCGCATAAGGGAACTAGATGACTATAATCCTCTAGTAAATTAACAATTTCCTATAGGAAAGTGCATTGACTGCATTGTCTGCATTAACTAGTTCACGGTCATAGCTGTATGTACTACAGTACTTAAATTTACCCTCTACCAGTTTATTAAATAGATTTCTAAAAAACAAAATGAATTTATAAATTTCAGGTTGAATCTTTACAACTTATAACCATATTATTTGTCTTCGGTTGTAGACAAATCTAAGTCCACCAGTTTTATTGATCGTTCACTATCAACTGCACCAAAAATTGGGTCTTGAATAAAATAAAATTAAGCCACTATCTTAAGTGATGGAATTAAAATTACCACCTTGTTCCCTTAGTTAGAAGAGTACTCTACATCAAAAGTATAAATCACAGATTCAATTCGAATACTTACTTTACATAAAATGGTTTTTAGAAAAACATCCGTCTAAAACCACTGTTTCACTCTTTGATGGTTATTAGATGGAAAATAAGTTCAATTGATGAATATTAAAGATTTTCCCCATGTTTTTTACAATCATAGAGTGCAAGAAAGTAAAGATGGGAGTTTGCCTTCGTAATATTCTTCTTCTTCTTTTCATAACCAAGGAGTAGGCTTCTGCCTGTTCTATTTCACAACAGTGACAAACTACTGAATTATTGCCATCTTTTGCGTGGCCTCCCAACATTTCTCCTTCGCTCAGGGCTGTTCTGCAAAACACTGAAGGAATCCTTTCCTCAGGCATCTTGTCTCTACGTGCTCCTTCCATCGATTTTGATATTCTGCAATCTTCCTACTCAGGTTGTAAATATCCAGGTCCGTTCTTATGTCCTCATTTTTTAGTTGGTCCCTATGAGTCCAACCCGTTGCTCGTCGCAGGAATCGCATATTTGCCACCTGTACTCTAATCTCCTGTGGCCTGGTACTAATCCACGACTCACTTCTATAGAGTTACGACTGGGGCGGCCATCACCTTGTAAAATCCTTATTAATTCTAAATTAAATTAACATTCTTTAGGTCAACAGCCAAAAGGCTGGTTTGTACCTCTAGAGGTTTTAATAAGTAAAAACAAGGAGTGAGGTGATTTACTCTTGCCTTCATTCTTAAAGATACTGAATCCAATAACTATTTCAAAAATATTTATTACAAAAAATATTAATAGTACTATTATAGATAAATGTACGGAAGGGTGATAATCAAGAAGCTGTAAATCAAGTTACTCGTTGGATCTGGTTATTTTTTTAAATGGTGGTTGGTTTTCCACAGAAGCAGAAATTATTCATTGTTTTTTAATGTCAAGGTATATTATAAGATAAAATACAATGCCCATAACATGCAGGTGGAGTGTTAAATTATTTGTACTTAATCTGCTAGTTCCAGGGTTACAAAAAATAGTTCTGTTTCTTTTTACAAGGTCAGCCAATTATATGACTGAAGATATTAAAGAACAGTAGACTTCACTGTTCTTTAATATCTCTACCTAGAGATGTAAAAGACACTAGTCAGAGTAATCAATAAAGTAAAAAAAATTGTTCTGTTTCTTATTACAAGGTCAGCCAATTATATGACTGAAGACATTTAAGTACAAAAGAGGTAGAGATGTAAAATACACTAGTCAGAGTTATCTCCTCTGATATTAATGGATTTCATAATACCGCCAAACCCTATGGTGAATGAAGTGAAGGGATCATTTGCAGAGTGGAAAGTAGATGCTTTTCAGAGGGCCCAGCACAATGATAAGCAAAATTTTTCATTCAGTGAGAAAGATAATGGTAAACCACTACACTCTTCAGTTTACTTAGTAAATCTGATGACCAAAACAACAACAACATAAAACACAGTTTAAAAGTTTACCTAAAAAGGTTTTATTATTAAAAATGTAATTACAAATTTTTGTAACAGAAACATTGAAATGTATTTAAATTTAACAAAGATGAATGTGGCACAAAGGTTCAGAGAAAACATTAAGAGTCATTTTTGTGAATTGTATAGATTATTATCTTTAGGGATAAGAAGACAACAAACTTTATTGTATTCACATTTACCCTGAGGGTCTCTCGGAGGCCAACGACATTCATCATTGGTTAAACATTTTCCTCCACGTTCTTGACAGTCTGAACCTGAAAATATTAATAGTATTAATATACATCATTTATATTACAAGATTATATACATTGCTGTATTTCTTCTCTTGGTGGACCTACACTAATTGTAGACTTGACACATTAGCCAAATTTGGTATTAGTATTTCCCAGAAAAAACCACATTTATATTGGCGAAGCTAAAAAATAAATTCCTGATTGTCTGTATGTGTCTAAATTACAGATGATAATATTGTATTTTAACTATGAGAAAAAAGGGTAGATCAAGACAGAAGCTTTTGAAATTTGGTGTTATAGGAAAATGTAAGTAATTTAGAAGTTCTTAAACGAGTGGATGAAAAAAGAAGTATGTGAAAACATCTTACCAGAAGAAGGGATAGACTAGTGCAGCATTTTTTAAGACATCCAGGTATTGCCCTATCAATAATTCAGGGTAACATTGAGGAAGTGAATTGTAGTGGGAGGCAAAGATTAGAATATTTAAAGCAAATTACTAAATACGTAGGGTGTTACAGATATGTAGATATGAAACGACTTCCGCAAAATAGAACAGCTTGGAGATCGGCATCAAACCAGTCGAGAGATTGATGACAAAAAAAATCTAAGCTAATATTATAAAGTAGTAAATCCTAAAGAAGTAGTAAATTATAAAGTAGTAAAGTAGTAGTCTAAATATTATAAAGTAATAAATAAAGTAGTAAAAGTAGTAAATATTATAAAGTAGTAAAGACAAGATAAATGGAAAGATAATTAAAGTCAAACATTTTAAATACTTAGGCGAGATCCTCGAACCCACAGGTGGAGAGAAGATTGCACTGAAAACTCGACTGCAGAAAATGAAGGGGGCATTTGGCATGACGCATGACATTTACAATAAGAAATGTATGTCCATTGGGGTGAAGATTAAGCACTACAGCTCAGTCATTAAACCAGCAGCATTATATGCAAGTGAGACCCTTACATTCCAAAACAAAGGTGATATTGAAAACATACTGAAGGAAGAACGGAAGATAATGAGGAAAATTCTAGGTCCAAAATTAACAGACAAAGGCTACAGGTTACACTCCAGTAAAACAACCGAGAAGATGTTTAACCTAGCGACAGACATACGGAAAAGAAGGCTGCAATTCTATGGACACATCAGTAGACTCCCCCCAACACGACTCACTAACAAGATTCTTACTTACAACAAACAAAAACTTACAAACAAAAAGTTAAATCAACAACACCATGGATTACACAAGTGAAAATATACTTACTTACATAAGGCACAAATAGACCCAACAGGTATTGGAGACAGAAATACATCCAGAAACAGGGTAAACAAGTGGAATTTGATGTCAGAGAATGAGATCCTCAGGAAGACAGGGACAAAGTGGACAGAGGAGAGGAAGCAAAAACATGGGGAAAGAATGAGAGAGGTATGGAAAATGAGAAAGAATTCCCAAAAATGAGTCGGAAAGCTTTGCGCGATCCATCAGGGTCCATACGCACATAATAATAATAAATAAAGTAGTAAATTTTATTTATTTTACCAAGTAGCATAATCTCAGAAACTACCCAACATATTTCAAAAATCGTTTTACTGTTGGAAGGCTTAAGAGCTTCCTGATAATATAAGCTATTACGTAATTTTTAAATTTTGAAAAAATGTTGTATATAATAATAAAATTATTCCATTCCACAATGATGGCATCAAGATTCCAATATAACAAAATTGGTGACAGAGGGCACATCTGTCGAACACCTTCTGATGAACCTTGTTCACTTTTACCGTTTATCACTTTTATGACTGTGGAAGAATACACTCTGTATTACTCTAATTAAATACAAAATATCCCTTTTTTTATCATCACCCTCCACAAACCAGTTCTGAGTACTTCATCAAAGGTTTTCTGCACACCCACAAATGCCATAAACGTAGGTTGTGAGAAGTTACACTTTTTTAGTGTGCTGTAAATCACAATGAGGGGCAGGTTGCAACCATATTATATTATTATTGTTAAAAAATAAAAAGTCATTTTCAGATATATTCGTATGAACTTTTCATGTTTAGACGAATTGATTTACCTCCTGTCACAATACACTAAAATATTAGGATTTGGCACAATAATCCTGTGTAGTACCTAAGCTTACATTTGAACAGGCTAAGGTACATTTCCGAAGCGTGACACCAAGTCAAAAAAAAAAAATCACTTATAGAAAATACCAACTGAAATAGTCGATAGATGAAAGTTAAAAATTACTTTTGAAAATAAGATAAGAATATATATCTTACAAGATAGTTTATACTTTCAGAATATAACTAAAATCTGAAAAAATAATCTCAAATAAAATGTGTTCAGGCAATATAAATAAATTTTATGCACAATAAACAAACACAAAATTGCGCATACAGTGGATGAAATCTCAATCGTTCATGGCCAAGAAACCTTCCCCGGAAGTCGACACCAACACATTGTTTCCAGGTAATTAATGTAACCCTTTCTTTCAACTTTACTTACATTTGTTACAATATAAAATACTGCAGAAAAGAGCTCAACATACCCTCCATATGGCAGAAAATCGAGGAAACCAAACAAAACTGGAAGGATCATGTGGAGCGCATGGAGGATGGAAGAATTCCCAGGGCAGTCATCTCCTATCAGCCAGTAGGAAAGAGAAGTGTGGGCAGGCCTCGTAAGAGATGGAATTGATTAATAAAGGAGTTTGCAGTCGGAACAGGCAATGTGCCTAATCCTTGAAGGAAGACGACGACGACGATAAAATACTGCAAATGACACTGGAGTGAAAAATCTTTTACCTAATTTTTACTCACCAGACCATAAAAAAACGCTACAAAATCATACAACCTAATCAATAAATTCAAAAATTTCTAACAGAAATGAAATTTTTATACAAAAATAGGCTAAATAAATAAATGTGAACAACGAAAACTAAAAAAAAGTGTATTTCCTTTTAATAATAGAATATTTTATATCATTTTTCTCCAAATTAATCTATATAGATCATGTTCACAATTATAACATGAGAAACAGAAATGATTATTATGTGGCTAATCACTCCACAAAATAGTTTGAACAAAAACCTACTTACGCAGGGAGAAAATTCATGAATAAATTACCCCAATTTTTAAAATGTTGTGAGGATTTGAATTCCTTTAAAAGGAATCTGAAAAATTACTTGATCGGTGAAACTTTTTATAGCGTACAAGAATTTCTTTCTTGATAGTATTTGCAGTATTTGATATTTGCAGTATTTTATCGTCGTCGTCTTCCTTCAAGGATCCTTCAAGGATACATTGTGTGATTCTTATATATATATATTTCAGGTGTTATAGCTGACATGTCCTATACTCCTCCTGGGGTCTCCAGGGCGCAAAAAAAAAATTGTTTCTATTTAATTTTTCATAGCGGTTTTTTATCATTAACCAATAAGAGATCATTCTTTCAGTGTGTCTTCTTTCTTTCTATAGTCCATACAATACCAGATTTTTTGAATGTCTGTTTCATTTTAGATTCCTTTACTCCCACTATTTTACTTCAAAATTAATTTCTATCCTGAATTTCATTTTCCCTTAATGACTTCTTTGCCGAGTCTTTTTGTTTGTTTTTCAACCACAGATTTTAGTTTTTCTTATATTTCAAGAATTCTAAGACTCTTTAACACATTCAGCGCTGAGTACAATAAACAAACACTCCATCTCTCCCGCCAAGCTGATTACTCATGCGGCCTGTTCTACGCTTGCTTTATTTACAACTGTATGTTATTTACATTTTTTATAGATTTTTTTTAACTTTCGACCTATACATGGATTTATTATTTGCTAATAATATAAAAGTAAACAATTCAATTTTTTTTTTAGATTTTCATTTAATTTATTTTCATGTGTTATTGTAAATGCATTTCTTGTTTAAATGTTTTCATTTATTCTTACGATTTACGCATGATTTATTATTTTAAACTACAAATAATACATGTCTTTTTAATGTAAACCCAAAAGTTTAAGCTACTTTGCATAGAAAGATAATGAATGCACAGCTTCAATTGTATCCTGAAACCTGATGAAAATAATGTATGACACTATACTAAAGGGACGTATAAGATCGTGAGATGAAAATTAAAGAACGAATTGTACAGTTACAAAACAAAACCTTTTTGAGGGCCATACAGTAGCATCAAACAAATATTTGATGACTCATGTCTCATGATAGGTATTTTTTAATACCTATTGTTTTTTATTAAAACGTAGTAAATTACCAGTTTTTAATTTTTCCAAAAGTTAATTTTTTGACTTGACTTATGGGCTTTCTGAAATGACTGATTCAATTACGAAAATATGTTATGAAATATATTCATGATCTAATTAAATTGAATTTATATTTTAATAGCTTGGTAATTAAATTCAACAGAAATAGATTTTAAATTTCTAGAATGCAACTTATCTATGAATAACAATGTTACTACACAAACTTACAAATTATTGAAACGACTAAGCCATACCTTCAATAGATGCAACGCACCACAAAAATAAAACTGTGATTAATGTAAGAATATATTTAATAGTTTTCCACATGGTGGATCTACCAAATGTTTTCTAAATTTAAATATTACTCCTTTCCTCTAGTTACTAAGACCACAAAATTTCGCAAAAAATACTAGCAAGCCTATTACGCACAAAATGTGTTCTTACTCAACATTGTCTTTACCCCTTCCCAATTTAAAAAAAAATTACAAAATCTTGAAGGTTAGGAGACGGCTGATAAGAAAAAGTCGTAGTTAAAACCCATGTATTTGTAATAATTATTAATTAGTGTTTGTAAACATTGTTATCATTGAAGGCTTGTACTTCAGTTAAATATATAATTTTTGTTAATACATTGTTTGGCAATTATAATGTATCCCTGAGTTGAAAATATAAGTTACTTTTTCTCAGAAATACATCCATAGTTGTTTGAGGAAAAAATAACACAACAAACCACATTAACTTTCTTGTAAATCTCCAAACAGAATTTTATTTTACTAAATTCATGTTAATTTCTTCTTTAGTTTACTTAAAGTGGCGCCCGCAGCTTGGTTATTAGTAACAACTGTCGAACAACTCTAGCGCCAGAAGTTGACTTGTAATAATTCAGACCCTAGCCAGGAATCAAATCGAAATCGGGACCTTCTGCATTGTAGGCTCTAAAGCTAACCACAACGCTATGAAGGCAGTTTTTGTCCAATTTAAAATGTTTTATTCGCAACAGTTTTGTTGTAAATTCATGTAGTAAACAATGTAAAACAACAACATGGAGTTTTTTTTTAAATAACATTATTTGCATTCAGTTTTTTATAAATAAACTATAAACAAATCTTTTGAATTTACAAATCACGAGTTGAGGCATTTCTTAGCCTGTCAAGATGCATACCCAGGTACTTCACAATTATGCCAATGCCGGACACATTAGCATAGTTGACAATATGGAGTGGATTTATTTTTAACTGATTTTACTGAAACCGCAAATTGTCTAGTGGCTCTCTGATGGGGACTGGCGAGAAAGAGAGAGGTGGTGCTTAGGAAGCGACATAGTGATGGGGCTGTAAATCCTTGCATGAATATATATGTATTTTCTTAGTCATTATTAAATAATGTACAGTATAATAGGTGGATGTTAGTCGTGACTTTGAAGCAAAAATGATAGTTCAAGTAAGAAATTAACGTACAGGACAAAAATATTGTACTCTACTACAAACAATACTATCCTACTGTTTCAGGCATGTAGACTGCCTTAGTAGCTATTAATATTTTTACCAATAATAAACAGGCTGTTGAATGTTCATATTGATTAATTAATGATTAAGAGCTAATATATAACTGCATGACAATGAACAAGAGCTCTGATTCAATTAATTGGTTTCGTCTGTGGATAATAGAACTAGTTGGCTACTGTCCTAGGTACATCATTAAAATTTAAGTGCTGTACAAATACTGAACATGTTCAGTTTGAAAGGATAGAGAAAGGTCGATTAAAAAGGTTTTATCTCCTATGGTAATCAAGGATCCTTTAGTTTGGTGTTTCAGAATACCTTTTCTCAAGTCCTTTTCATAAAGTGAATTTCCTCAATAAAATTATCTCTTGTCGCTTGTAGACTATAATTTATGAAGAATTCAACAATAAAAGTTTCATCATTGAAACTCCCCTTAGAAAAATGACTAGAATTTTAATAGGAGTCTTAGATTCCCACTTAGCATTGGGTTTATTTTTTATCTGAGGTGGCGAGAAAAACTCATGTTCACTCCCTCACAATGGGGGAAGTAGTGTTGGACTCAATTGAGGCGTCCTCATTCAGCCCCAAGGAGGCTGCAGCTGCCTACCAACTAAAAACCTGCCGCCTGGTCACTTGATCCGACATCAGCAATCAACCTTCCACCTCCCTCAGAACTGTTTATATAATACTACAAGGGAAATGTCGGATTAAAAAATTTACATACTGTCAGCGGGGTGTGGAAGGGAACCATAGCCTAATTCCCCTCTCGCTGTCACTGACCAACACTCACTCTCTCGCTTTCATTCATCTCTTTCATCACCAGCTCAGGAAATTAGTGTGCCTACCTTACCTACTGAGATCGAGACAGTATTGATTTACTGTGGGAGAGGGCGATCCCGCTGATCTCCATATTTTTCTTCCCTCCTCAGTCTCCCGATCACCCTCTCCGCAAACTGAGCGACCAACTTCCAGCTCTCCTCATCCCGCAGCATTGCTGCCCGTACTTGGCATTGGGTTGGTCCACTGTTTGTGTTTTCATTGTTTCTGTGTGAGGAGGAGGTTGAAGTCAGTTTCCAAGCCTACACCCCATTCTAGTTTAGCATCAGAATGAGATAGAATACTTAAGGCCTTAGAGATGCGGTGTTAAGGAGATTGCTGTGAATATTATGGATAAATAAATTAAGGAATACGGAAATCTTAGTGGAGTTAAAAAGATGGATGTTATGAGTACTGTAAACCGTAGAATGATGAACCGTCTGGATGATTTTGGTCATGTGATAAGCGATGAGGAATACAAGATGCTGAATCAAGATGTTCAGGTTGATGAAGAATGATTTTAGTTAAAGAATCTTTAGTACTGGTATGGTGTGACAAAACTCAATTGTCCTTGATGGTAGTCAACATTATCAGAGAACAAGGAACCTGAAGAAGAAGATAGGGTCGATATATCATATGGAAATTAATTTAAGCCCAAGTAAAATGATAAATAAAAACACGTTACCAATGAATAGAAAAGTATATAATTGTACAAAATATTTAAATAATATAAAAAAATCTAAAAGTTTTATTAAAAAATATTATAAATATTCCAACTGTAAATCAGAAAGTTTTACATTACATTTTGTAGCAATAATGTAAATCTTATTCGTGTAACTCGATCAAAATGAATTTACACAAGTGCACAGCAAACTTCATTAGAATTACAGTCTTTAGCCCATGGTATTCTAACTCCTTCTGGACACTGAAATTTTGGTTGACATAATCCGCCACGTTTCTCACATCTTACTTCTTTTGTTGAAACTGAAAAATTTAATAATAATTTTGTCATAGATAAAACTGAAGTCTATTTCAAGAACATGTGTAATCTATTGTGAGTTTTTCTTGTAAGATCAACTCAACTATCTGTAAAATTACGATTCAATCCATCGTTTTAATTATTTACAGTATACTCCTTTAAACTGAAAGAGGATTAACAAATTAATCTTGATTCTAGGATTCATGATATTTTACGATTTTCAGAATTTTAATATTAAATTCTTGAATTTTTTGTAAAGATTTAGAAATCTATTTATTTTCAAAGGTATCTTTTCTTGTTATAATTCAATTTTTGCCCATTCAATTTGACGCAGGTGGAATGTTAAATTAATTGCACTCAATTTGTTGGTTCCAGGGCTGTAAAAATAGTTCTATTTCTTATCATATGGTCAGCCAATTATGACTGAACTATTTAAGAACAGAAGAGGTAGAGGTGTAAAAGACACTAGTCAGAGTTATCTACTCTGAGAGTAATGAATTTCACTATACAGCCAGACCCTGTGCTGAATGAAGTGAAGGTGTCATTTGCAAGGTGGAAAGTGAGTGCTTTTTGGAGGCCCTGGCATGCTGATAAGATCTATTGTGACATCTCTTTTAACTCAGTGAAGAAGGTAATAGTAAACCACCTCACTCCTCGTTTTTACTTAGTTTACATAGTAATAGTGTTTACTTAGTGCAGGTAGTTGTTTCAACAATTCAATTTTGATATTATTGAAAGTTAAAAAGAGGATGAAATAGAGACCTCTTAATGTTTTGTGAATAGTGAAAATGTATCATTAGACTCTAATATTTTAGTTTTATCCACTCATGAATTTTTTTTCATTGTTAGTTAAACAATTTAGTTGTGCTCTCATTTTAATATATTCGCACATAACATTAAAATTAAAACAATTGTACACAGCCTACCAATAATGACTTGGCTGCTATAGACAAATAAAATACATAAATGATTTACTGACTGAAAAAAATATTTTTTTGGTTTAAGGATTTTAAAATTATTTGGTAAAAGGAAAGTTGTTCGTAATTCCAAAATTCGCTCATATATGAATCTTAAAGAACACCACTTAACTTTTCAATGGGAAGAAAAATTTCAAATATTTGTCCAGTAAAGTATACCGGAGAAAACGTTTAATTGTATTGAAATTTCGAAGTTATATTATTGTTTCCATCCAAAAAAGTGTTACTTTCTTCCCAGGCAACAAACAACACGTTCTATATTTTTTACATGTAAGTTTTTGCTTTTATCATAATTATTTATATAATTTTATTAGGATTTGCCTATAACAGACAAGTGGAGTGTTAAGTTATTTACACTTAATCTGTTCCATGCAGGGCTAAAATAAATAGTTCTGTTTTGTATCATATGATCAGACAATTAAATCACTGAATCATTTAAGAACAGAAGAGGTAGAGGTGTAAAAGACACTAATCAGAGTTATCTCCTCTTAAAGTAATGAATTTCATTATACAGCCAGACCCTGTGGTGAATGAAATGAAGGTGTCATTTACAGAGTAGAAAATATGTGCTTTTTAGAGGGCCTGGCATGCTGATAAGCCGTACTTTTCCATTCAGTGAGGAAGGTAATTGTAAACCACCTCACTCCTTGTTTAACTTAGTAAAACCTCTACAGGTTCAAACCAGCCTGATGACCTAAACAGCAACAACATAATTATTGCATTACATTTGTTTTAATCTCCCTGTCATTAAACTATATCCCCTATTTAATTGGTGCAATTTTATGTACTGAAGGCACTTACGTATGCCTATGTAAAGTAATCACACAATAAGAAACATAAAGTTCATAGATAACTATACAAGAAGTTAATAATCCTCCAACTCTTAGACTTTTTAGTTCAGTTACTGATAAAATTTAATATTAATTGCTTTATCGACTCATTTAACCAAAGCTCTTCCATGTGTACTTCAGCAAGGATGTAAGTATGCTCCGAAATGACGTTTGAAAAATATTCCTGTTTGTTAAAAAAAGATACTCAAAATGGCGTAATATATTAATAATAATTAGGTCATTATATAAATTTTATTAACCCTTACAGTGCCAGCGTCCTGATATTAGGACATCAGCAGTTCAACCGAACATTCCGGCGTCTTTTATTAGTACGTTGACTAAAAAACTGATAGAATTTCTATTTTTCACTCAATTGTTATTAATAACACAAAATATTTAGTAAGAAATTTAGATTTTGTTACGAGTGTAATTGATTAATATTGTTTGAATAACTTCATATTGATTAAAGAAACTAAAAATGAATTTTCAAAACTTTTATCACAATATTTTTATATTTTACAATAGTCTTAATGATTTTTGGTGACATTGTACATAATTACATTGTCTTAGTGATTTTCTTTTAAATTAAAAAGTAAATTTACACAAAAAAATGTGTAATTAAGTAGAACTTTTTATTTTTTAAATTGTAAAATATATGTTATAAGGTAAATGTCATACGAAATTAATTCATTATGAAGAAAACAAACAAAAAAATCTGGTGTGAAACACTCACACAACTTTCTCTTGCCAATGCAAATAATTAACAATAAACCTAACATTAGTATTAAAACATTAGAAATGAACAAAAACTAACCTCAAAAACATAACCTTATTTTAATCATGAGTGAATGACGCAAAATGACAATCGAACTCAGTTTGGCTTAAAAATACGGAAAATCACGCTTTCACGCTAAACTAGGCTCTGTAGAGAAAAATGCTCTAAACAAAAGTTGTAGATCTTTTAATTTTCTATAAATTTTATTATATACACTTTTGTCGTAAAATGCATACTAAGACCGAAATGTTAAAAAAATCGATTTTTCTCACGTTTTCGTGAGAAAAAAAAACAGAAAATCGCAAATTACCGCTAAACTAAGCGTTATACAAAAAAATGTTTGAAATAAAAGTTGTAGGTTTTTAAATTCTCTACAACTTTTATTATATAAGTTTTTGCGCTAAAATTTATATTAAAGCCGTAATCTTAAAAAAACAACGTTTTTACGTGAAAACAGCCTCACCGAGAATTTCAGCAAACATGGCGCCTACCTTATCTTGTAGAGAATAAAAAATTGAGTAAAATAGGCGATTTTAAAAAAAAATCGTAGCACCAGTTTTTGAGAAAATCGCAAAAAACTGAAAAATTATACGAATAAACTACTACTTCCGGTTGACCGATTTTGATGAAAATGTTCGTGTCGCGTCCGGTAGTGGTATGTAACTTAAGTTTCAAGTTTCAAGTTCGTACGATGTTCCGTTCTTGAGATATTCTGTTCACACACAGACACACAGACACACACACACACACACACACACAGACACACACACAGACCAATCGCTAAAAACATGTTTTTTGGGTTCAGGGGGTCTGAAAACGTATAGATCCGGTGAAAACTCGATTTCGAAAAATCGACATGAAAACAATACTTTCCTTCCTATATATTCATATAGGCAAGAGAAAGTAAAAAATTGCCAAGTTGTGGATACATAACATACTACAAATCGCAAAAAATAGGCTGGCATTTTTCAGCAATACCTAGCGAAAAATAGCTGGTATTTTTCAGTAGTAACTCACAATAATCTCCTGGCACTAAAAGGGTTAATTTACTTACTTCCATAACAGCATTCTACTCCATATTCCTGTTGAGATGCACATAATCCTAAAGGTGCGGCAGAACCTGCAGGGCATTCATCTGATGGAATACATGTTCCTCCACTTGAAAGACATTCAGGCTCATTCCAAGCTCTTGCATTTTTGTTATCTGCTACTTCCTTTACTATCTTATTTGTTATTGCTCTTGCATGTTTATTTTTTTCAACATCTTTTACAATTTTATTTGTAATTCTTCCTTGAAAACAAACAAAAAATTAGAGTAAAATTACTGCTGTATATTTTGATTAAGTATTAATGATTTTTATACCTAATTTATATCAATTGACTGATCACAGCTGCTGTTATAAGCTACATTAACTTACTAGTTAGGTCAGCTGATATTTTAAGTTTTTTGAAAATTCATTAATAATTGCTTTGGTCCGATGCCCCATCTTTTCTGTTCCTTTATATTTTATGAAATCTTAGACTCTTTAGAAATATGATATAGAAAAAATGTAAGTTTTTGAATTATAGATATACGACAAGTACTAAAGATATCATGGACAGAGAAAAAAAATGAGAAGTGCAAATACATAAAGACCTAGAATTGATAATTATGATAAAGGAACAAAAACTGGAGTTTTTTGAACATTTTATGCTTGGAGAGAAGACAATATTTTTCTTTGTTGCAGTAGAATATACAGAAACAAAAAGTAAAGAGAGAGAAGAGCCTAGAAAGACAAAGAACACCTTGGTTATGAAACCTGCGAAACGGAAATTTGCTCCTCTAAGGATAATAATATTGCGGAAAAAATTTCTAAAAACTAAGAATTTTCTGCTATTAATAATTCACTAAACAAAAATAATACGTAAAAAGTTTTTTTTGTTTAATTATTTTATTTAGGTATACAATAAGCATGAAGCCAGAGGAAGGGGCTTGGGGGGGGCTTCAACCCCCAGAACAAAAATTCAAATTTCATACCAGAATTATATGCCACAGGTCCCTGTTCCGAGTCTCCAGACTCAGCGCCCCAAAAAATCTTTAAGCTCAGCCCTCTGAACCAAAATTTTGACAATAGACTTGGCCTGTAATTAAATTTGAAGGATTACTGATTCATTTAGTTGTTATGAAATCTTCTAAATCACAACGCCTAGAATTTAAAATTGATAATCTAGGTTTTCTTTGAGTTCAAGGTGCTCGCTAAGTTTTTCTTTTAATTCTAAAGGAGTAATACAGAGAAAACGTATGTTGCTATGTGTGCCCAAAGTGTGCATAAACAATTTTTAGATACCTAATGAACATTGTAAATAAAACAAAGTAAGATCCTCTGAAATATCACACTAAAAATTAAATCAGAAAATGGGCAGAGAAAAAGTCAAAAGAAAATGGGCAGAGAAAAGAGATTAAGTCAGAAAAGTTAGAAAATGGGGAGGAGTGCGAGTTTATTTATGTTTTTGTGTTAATCTACTTTAATAATAATAATCTATTTTAATAATTTAATACTTTAATGTTATTCCATGTAATTACTTTTATGTTGTTCAAAGCTTTGGAATACCGAAATCACTCTCAAGTTATGACCTCGAATACAAATTTAACGTCAAATTGTACTCCAGAAAGTGATATTTTGGGGAAAGCTGACAGAGGTTAAGCTGTCACTAAAACATTGCATCCTGTTTAATGAAGTAATTCGCATATTTTTTAATCTAATTATGATCTTTTCTAAAAACTAAAATACATTAATAACTTACATTGCCCAAGGTAGAGTAATTGACTTATCCAACAATGGCTAAATGCCATCTCTTATGGTAAGTATTCTTTTATTTTATCTAGTAACACAGTATAAACTGAGATTTCAACAAAAGATTTAACAATGAGTTGTATTTTAAAATCACACGATTATTAAAAACTCTAAAATATGAAATAAACTACAATTTAAAGGAATGTCAATCGAAATAACTAAAAAATATAATTGCGGCCGCATTAGCGTAGTTGGTAACCTGCTCGCCTCTCATCATACGGTCCTGGGTTCGAATCCCACTCAAGCACGGCATATTTTCATACGTTACAAAAAATCATTTCATCCTCATTACGCACAGTTACTACACCCCAACGTCGTCGCTAATGACCTTGCCGTTGATGCGACGTTAAATAAATAAATATTAAAAAAATATATAATCGAATTAACTAAAAGATAAATAAATAAGTGGGCCAGTACTAACGATGTTCCTCTTCCAACATTTCAGTTTTTCAAACACCACAAAAACATTTAATCACTCACAACGAACCTTCTCTTTTCTTTTATTAAACTATTTCCAACCAGAATTTAAAAAAATCAATAACAGTTCTGAGAATGAATTTCTGAAGGAAGAGTTGTCAGTTGACTTTGCTAGATCAAATTAAGAATGAAGAAATATTAAAGAAAATTGACAAGAAATATTTATTAATCGATAAAATTGAAGAAAGATGGCACCATCGTAAATCATCTGGTATAGTAATATGCGATAAATGGAGAAGAACAGATTGCCACTGAGAATTTGGCTATGGGTTTCAGCTACATGGTGAAAGCGGAGACGATGCAGATAGAAGTAAATAGATGGTGTTATTATAGTTATGGAGAAGGGGAATATAGCGGAAAAGTAATGGTCATAGAAATTAATGGCGTTTTGTGATGCGGTGAATGGCCTATTGTTGCAGAACCACCGATACAATTCTTTCACTTCGATTCTTTATCATGCAAAAAACAAAGATCGAGTTCTGCCAGACTTGCGTCTGTTGGCGGGACAAAACAATAAAATTTTAATGGACAAATAATAAAATTATTGATCGTAAACTATAGATAAAAATTTACAATAATAAGAGTTTATAATTATTTTTATAATGAAACCCACAAACGGTCAAGCGCGCGCTCACACACACACATGTACAAAAATACGCAATTAAATGAAACAACAATAATTAACTTATAACAGTAATTGTTTTTATAGAAAGTTCTTTAACACACGTACACAGTAAACATACACATATTCACCACACAAGCACACACGCACACACACAAGTTACAAGTTCATCGATTAGTGATTGTTTTTTTAAATAAACTGTGAACCACACAGTAATTAAATTTATATTTATTTATTATATAATTAATGTTTATTATTTTATTTTACCAAAATATTATTCGCTAATTAAATTTAAGCTTAAAAGATAACACCTCGTAAATAATAAAAGGAAACTGTGAGTAAAACAAAAATAAAAATATAAATACAATAAAAATACATTAGGAGAAAAAATGTGCACTATTCAAAATAATTTTAATATTATCTTTAATAAACACCTTACTAATAATAATCATAATAATAAATAATAATAATAATAATAATAATAATAATAATAATAATAATAATAATGTAAGTTTAACTAGGTATTGAGCAAATTCCAGAGGACGTGCGGGACTGTAAGCAAAACTTTGGGAAATAGAGCGAGAAAGGCACAAAACTTAAGTTCTATAAAGTTATGGCAGCTCCAGTTATTCTGTATGGAAGTGAAGCATAGGCAACTAAAAAAACCTAAGAGCGGGGAACCCAGACGGCAGAGATGAAATTTCTGCGAAGGACTAAAGGTATACACGCTTGGACAGAAAAAGAAATGAGGAAATAAGGTTAGAATTTGGTATTTACAACTTGAACGAAAAGATAAAAGATTATCACCAAAGTTGGAGATAGCACATAGAAAGGATAACAAATGACTAAGCAGGCGCACCGGTAAGCTCCAGAAGAGAGAAGGGATGTCGGTAGTGTAAAGTTTTTGACTTTACTATTCCAAATTTTCGACTTTTGTTGGAAATCTCCCTAGACCCTTGGAGTTGATCAAATTTTTGTCTTTCTAAAATAATTAAAATGGTGTTTTTTTTTTTCTTTATTCGTTAAGGAAGAAAAATATTATTTTATTATGAATAAAAGTTTGTAATTTTACATAACATATTTCTTTTCAATAATTTTTATTATTTCATAAAGAAATCACGTTTTATTAGTTTATTCTAGTTGATTATATTTCACATGTTTTTACATCGCGTTTTCTCGTGGGAAATAAGAAAGCCTAAAGGCCTATTTTCAGTTCTCACTGTTTAAAACCCTTACTTGGCAATTCTGGATCCTGGGAACAATTTTTCAGTTCCATCTCTACGTACTTTTTGTAGAGGGGCCTACAGTTACTTCAGCACTTTTTGCAGCCAATTAACGCGTTTGTTTTACGCCGGATTGTCAACGTCTTTCATAACGGCTAGTTTGATTGGTTTTCCCCCTCCGTACGCCTGTAATTAGCGCCCCGGTCAGCCGTGTGTGTGCAGAAGATCGTCAGAGTGTTTTTCCTATTGTGTACGCGTAAAGTTCGTACTTCTAAGGTGCTGTGATTGGATACTCACTAAAAAAAGGTAATTTTCTTTTAATTTTCTTTTGTACAACTAAATAAAAAAAAAATGAAGAAAAGAAAAAAATAACCTTTTTTTAGAACCATTTTAAATGGAAAATATAAAACAAAAATATAGTTAAATAATAGTAAATAAAAAAAAATTTCATGTAGAATTAGTGAAATCATTTAGTTTTTTTTGATTAAATAATAATAATAATAATAATAATAATAATAATATTAAAAATAATAATAATGGGCTAATAATAAAAACACAATTTTAATTATAAAATGTTAAAAACTTTAAATTAAATACCTACTTTAAATACGTTAAAAATATATAAAAATAAAAATAATTAACAAAAATAATTTAATTCTGTTCAAATTTAAAAAAAGAAGAAATATTATTTAAAATTTTAATTATAAAATGTTAAAAACTTTAAATTAAATACCAAAAAAAAACGTTTAAAAAAATATAAATTTATAAAAATAAATCTAAAATGTTAAACTGAAATTCGTCTCTTGTATTTATTTTTAAAAATATATCTTCCCATTTTGTTAGATTAGTTCTAGAAATAAGTTTTCAGAGAGATGTACTGCAATTAATTATATTCATAATGAGAGATATTTGAATGAACGTTACTCAGTACAGTTACAAAGGTTCTGAGTACTGTTATAAAGATACTGTACCTACAAAAATATTTTTTTTTGAATCTCCATATTAAACACTGCACCGTGTTTGCTTATTTATTTTGAAGAAAAAAAAAAGTATATGTCTTGGCGAATTTACTGAAATTACTTGTTTCTCCAAGATTAATTCACCTATGGCTTTGTATGGTGATGTTTATGAATTTGCAATATGTTTTGGCTACAAAGTTTTTTTTCACTGTCTAAATGGATTCCGTAATCTGAAAACAGTCGTACCTTCTCGCAAACCACAAAGCGAGGACAGTGGCTCTTAAGTGAAATCTGAGCTGATATTTCACACTAACAACTGGAAACATGGTTTTGACTCTCCGATCAAAATTTCCCCCAAAACATTTTTTTTTATTCCTTCGTAGGAAATTTCAGGGTCTTGGACGTTGGGCCGTTCTACGACGTCCTGGTGGAGGCAACCTTCAATATAGATTATTTTTAATATGCAGGTAAGTGTTGAGTGAAATTTTCAGGTTATTACCGGTGTATGGAGTAGAAGAATGGAGACATCTACTTGATGTACTTTATAAACACTCACACTACCTCACGAACAACAAATTCACACTTTAATTTAAAGTAAAATTTTTTTAAATTAAATCCTGTTCAAAGGATACACTAATTCTCGTGTATAAAACACGGTACATTTTAATAATCTTCCCTACTTTTATTACAGCACCAATTCAATTCATTCATTTTATTAATTTTGTCAATTTTATTTAATACCTGACATGGTGCAATTTTACAGCTACAATTTACAATTTATTTAGGATACCTGACAGGTAGGTCTAGGAAAAGATGGAGATAGAATAGTGTGTAAGTTTGGAACACGGTGCGGCCTAATCCTTGTTTGGAAGAAAAAGAAGAAATTTAACTAAAAAGATCGTTTAGAGTATCTTCTTCAAATTAAATACTGTTTAAAAACACAGAAAATTGTGAACAATATTTTAAAATTGTACAGAAAAGTACAAAATTTTGAAATTAACTGCAAGTTCTACGTTTAATAAAGAATACAATATAAGTATCGAATTCAACGGGACCGTAACTGGGAAAAAATAAATTTTTCAGGTTTTTTATTTTTTCATTTTATAAAACTGTATAGAATTCTGAGTGTTTTGATCTATTATTTATGGTGGTAGTAAAATTTTGACGAATATAAACATTATATTATTGTATAAATACACTCTTGTACAAAGAACTAGCGGTTGAAACCTGGAAAGACTATACTTCGTGCAATGGAACGACTGGACTCAGGACGAATAGAAGACACTGAAAGAAAACTGTCTGAATTTGAAAAACCAATACGGGAGAAAAGGAGTTTAAAAATAAAACAACTTGAAAACAGGGATCCAGACCAACCATCTTACAGCGCTGGACGTTATTAAAAAAGTATAAATTACCATTTAAAGTCAATTAGTGGCAAATCATGATTTTTGAAAGTTGATGCAAGTTTTCTTAAGAGTGGTTAAAGATATCAGTTTGAAATTTACAGAACACATTTTACTTATAATGGGCTAGTTCCGCACACAGAATTATTTAAGAATTGTCCATAATAAATATTTTACGATTTTTTTCATTAAGTATTTTATCGGAATCATTTTTGTACTTTTTATAAAATTAATAATCAATTTCTAATACTTTATTCAGCGGCCGGCCGCATTGGCGAAGTTGGTAACGTGCTCGCCTCTCATCATGCGGTCTTGGGTTCGAATCCCATTCAGGCACGGCATATTTTCACACGTTACAAAAAATAATTTCATCATTCACCGTCTGCATTAGCAGTAATTGCAGAACAGTCGGACGTTAAACCAAAAAAAAAATAAAAATAAATAAATACTTTCTTTAAAAATAAACTTCTGTGCGGAACTAAATAATAGCCTGAAGTTAAATTTAAAAAATTAAGGTTCTATTTTTTATTGTTTTTAAGAAAGTTGCAAAAACTTAACATGTAGTTATATAGGCGGTTACGGTCCCCTTAAAAAGTAATCTAATATTCTGCTCTTAATATTTTCACTACAAAATTGTTTTCAAAGAAATGAAAATTTACTAATAACAAATTTTATAAAAGATTGTTTGTACCTTCAGCAGTTACGATATACCACAAAAACACTACCACGAATATAAACAAATATTTATCACATTTCCACATGATGCACCGATTGATTTAACCAAAGTTCAGTTGTACACTACTTTAAAAAATTTACAAAGAAAATTCAAGGAGACTAGTTTTATACTTCCGTTTGTTATTCTGCTTCCCCCACTATTTTTTAAGGTTAAAGAAACTCCTGAAGGTTTAAAGGAATGTCGATAACTGATAACAATAGTGTAGTCTATGTCATTACTGTAGTTATTAATTAGTATTTCTTAACATTGCAATCAGTATCTACTTGCGATAACTAAAATATATAACCATGTATTGTATTTAGTTAGATAATGAAAGGAAGGACCTGCCCCAAATTTAACCTTCCGTGCCGGACAATTTTCATATCATATTCAGCTATATTTCATTCACGACATACGCTTCTTGTTTTTGTCTGTTGAACAATCAAAAACAATATTTCAACATCCGCTGAAAATGCATGAATCGAAGCAACCACAGTTAGGTAAAACAATACATTGACAAGTTATCAAATTGCAGTCGTATTATTAAAGAAGTATGCAATTATTTTACATCAATGATAAACTAATGAGGTAGTCTAGGACTACAGTTTTAATCTCTAATAATGTAATAGTAATAATAATATTGTAAAAACAATAACTTTTTTACAGTTGCTTTAAGGGGGTCGCAATTCCTGTATGATTAATGTTAAAATTTGACCCGTTATCTCAGCAGACAGTAGAGATATGAGCTTCAAATTTTTACCTCACATTTATTGTGACATTTATTTCGGGGTTTTTTCAGAATCTGGTTATTTCTAAGCAATAAAACCTCCTTTTAAATTTATAATATATATTTATTTTGAAGAATTTTGGAGAAGCCTGTACCCATCTCTAGGGTTTGTTTAGTACATTAAAAAAAATTAACAAATAAACCAATTATGATAAATTAAAAATATTGGAAATGAGGAGGTCTTTGTCAAATGGGCGTATACTGGTATACGCCCATTTCTCAATAGGACTGAAAATTTTTATTTCAATGTCTTCGTATTTGAGATCTAAACGTTAAAATGAAGAAGGCAGTGCACTGAACACTTTTGCTTGTGAATGAAGTTAAGAAAAATGTAAAAAAAATAATCAAAACAGGAATTATTTTATATTCTAAAATATATAAGATAGAATCTGTTCTAAAATAGAGAAAACTTCCAAAAAGTTTTAGTTTTGCTTAACGTGAACTAATCTAAAGAAACCATTTACATCGTGAACATTTTTGAAAAGTTCCCATTACGTCTCGTGTTCTTGCTGCCCAATATTAAAACACAAAATACTTTCGGAATCTATCAGCAATATCAACAATATTTATTGATATTTTATAAATATAAATTATATTAATTTAATAAATATAAATATATAAAAACTGTACAAACTGAATCCTAAGAACATCAGAATAGGATGGGTAAAAGATAACATCAGATTAAACTGTCTAGGATTCGCGGACGATCCGGCCTTACTGGCAGAGTGTTAAGCAAGCTAGGCACCAGTTAGAAACCCAAGAACAATTAGCAGGAAAAGTTGGATTAAAAATCTCTTATGAAAAAACTAAAATTATGGCTAAAGAGACACTCTGCATAAATTCAGTAAACATAAACGGAAACCAAGTGGAACTAGTTAAATCGTTTAAATATCTAGGAGAACACATAACACACAACAATAAAGAAAACATAGCGTGGGAAGAGAGACGGAAAAAATTATCTAAATCACAAAAAATAACCAAAAACCTATACAACAAAATATGCTTATCTATACAAACAAAAATTAAACACTACAAAACAGTCATACAACCACAAGTTGGTTACATATGGCAGCGAAATATTAGCAACAGTGACCAAGACAAAAGCAATAGACAATGTCCTAAAACTCGAAAGACGAATCCTAAGAACCTGCATTGGAAAGAAAAACAAAGTAGATGGGCAATGGAGATTTCTTACAAACGAACAAGTCTATAAAGAAAACGAACCAATAACGGATACAATAAGGAAGAAAAAGATACCTTTACTTGGACATCCTATCAGAACACTTAAAGACAGAATTTTAAACAAGATGATTAGAAAACTCTTTCCAATGGTAACATTAGGAGCGTGCATGATCGAACTCGGATTAACTTTCGATGACTTAAAAAACAAAACAGAAATATTCAAAATCTTAGGAATAAGGAAAGTACATTTGAAACAAAATCAGATGGAAGAAAAAACCCAAGCAGGAAGAAACCGGTCGTTTCAGAGAAAGTTCGGCAAGCAAGATCAGTCCGAATGAAGGCATACTGGCAGAACATCAAGCTAAAGAATATGAAAAGCAAGAAGCTTTCTAAATTTGACTAACGTGATCCATTGTGGTCATAAAAGACAAAAAAAATATAAATTTATTGATATTGCTGATATTTCAGTTATCAATAAAATTTAATAATATTGCTGATAGATTCCAAAAATATTATCATTAATGATAAGAAACCTAATTCTTTCATTTATCGCCCAAATATCGGAATAAAGTTTTTACACTGATCTAAAATATGACGTATGTCATGTTTTTTTTAATCGACACCGGTCTCTGTAGGACCACGATAAATAGCTTCACCTTTTGACATTTCTTTTCTTTATTTCCCAGTACATTTCTTGTTCTCTTCTCATCTTTCTTGTGATCATTCCGCCTGCGTTCTCTTTCTTCTGGAATCTTTGTTTTTGGGAAATTCACTCATTAAAATCAAGTCTAACACAGGTTTATTTTCATTTAGTGTATGTAATTCACTCACGATTAAAATTGTTTTTTCATCTTTACATTATGTACTCATAAATAAACATAGGTTATATTTTTAATTTTTTATATCGTGAAAAGAATCGAGTGTTTCAAAACAGGTTTTCTACTATGGATGACTTAAACTGCATGTAGTAATTTAATTATGTAAAAGTTGTAGGATTTTTAATTCTTTACAACTTTTATTATACATTTTTGCGCTAAAATGCATATTAAAATAGCAATTTTAAACAACAATTTATTTTACGATAAAACAGCCTCCCCAAGAATTTCAGCAGACATAGCGCCTACCCTATCTTGTAGAGCATAAACAGTGTAATAAATGAGGCGATTTTTAAAAAAATCCTAAGGGCCGTTTTTGAGAAAATCGCAAAAAAGTGAAAAATGACACGAATAAACTACTACTTCCGGTTGACCGATTTTGATGAAAATATTCGTGTCGGGTCCTCTAATAGTATCTCATTTAAGTTTCAAGTATCAACATCGTCCAGTGTTCCCTTCTTGAGATATTCTGTTCACACACAAACACAGACCAATCGCTAAAAACATGTTTTTTGAGTTTATGAGGTCTAAAAACGTGTAGATTTGGTGAAACCTCGATTTTGAAAAATCGACATGAAAACAATACTTTCCTTCCTATGTATTCTTATAGGCCTGAGAAAGTAAAAATAGGTTGCATTTGAATGCTGTGTGGTCTAGTGATTTATTTTGTTTAGGTTATCACCCGAAAAAAAGCTGGTTTGAAGCTCTAGAGGCTTTACTAAGTAAAACAACGAGTAAGGTATTTTGCTATTGCCTTCCTCACTGAGTGGATAAGTATGCTTATTACTATCCCAAGCTTTTCAAAAAGCATCTACTTTCCACACTGCGAATGATACCTTTACTTCATTCATCACAGGGTCTGGCTGTATATTGAATTTCATTACTTTCAGACGAGATAACTCTGACTAGTGTATTTTGCATCTCTACCTCTTTTATCCTTAAGTGCTTCAGTTTTATAATTAGCCGACCATGTGATAAGAAACAGAACTATTTTTTGCAACTAGGAGATCAAGTGCAAATAATTTAACACTCCACCTGCCTGTTATGGGGAATGATGTGGTCTGATGATGTAATATAGTATATAATTCCTATGATAGAAAAGAGACTAAAATTTAATCCTTTTTTTTAATTTATGAATGTCATAAATTTTCATAAACATTCGCGAAGAAGAAATATTCAAAAATAAATTAGTAAACTTACTTTGGTTAAAAATACTCAGCTCAGTAATTCTTTTACAAATTGGTAAAAAGTATTTGATAGATGTACATACACATAAACCATGAGGTGGTATATTCTCTTTGACAATTCTTTCCATTTCAAGAACCGAATGGAAAGGATCGAAATTCTCTAAATTCTTTAGGAACCTTGTGATATTCTACATTATTAGCATTAACTAGCATACTAGGCTCTGTCTGATCGGATTATTGCTTCTTGCGGAATCTTTATAGGTAAAGGAACTTAACTATAAAGATGATACTTCTTTCTGTTCCTCCAATTGCTCTACTGAAGGAGTACGAGGCTTTACGCCCTTAACAGTAACAAGTTCGTTAGTGAGCTGAATAGCTTCTCAGAGCAGGATTATCTGACACAACTCATCTAATTCATAATATTATTTATAGTGACTTCAAGTCTGAGCTGGTGATGAAGTGGGTGAGGTTCTGTTACAAAGATAAACTTTTATCTCAAAGAGAGAAAGTATCGCGATGCATTATCGTCACTAAAGTAACCCATCACCTATAACCGACAATATATACTTAGTATTTTTTAAGTCACCCTGAAATTTATTTCACCACCTGAAAACATTTTCTATTTTGAAAATTTGTAGAAGGTGTTACTGAGAAAATAAATTTTCAGAATTTCTAGGGTAGTTAATTTGCGTTTATAATTTATTTATTGACTCTCCGTGGTATGTCACCAACAGGATCATTCAACGAGACTTGAACATACCAACCATCACGGATGAAATCTCAAGATTTTCTTCGAGGTATCATACAAGACTTAATAGCCACACAAATTATTTAGCGGTGAACCTCCTCGACAACAGTGAAGAAATTCGACGTTTACAAAGACTACACACGACAGACTTATTTTAAAACACAACCAACGTAACTATATTCAGTGTAAAAAAAAAAAAAAAAACTTTTTTTTTTTTAAAGTGATTATATATTTTATTTTGTAAAATGGAGAAGAACTAATGAGTTCTTCTTCAACAAGCCAGTTAATAGACTCTACCACTCATCTATTCATTGTTCCTTGCAAACAGATTGTAGATTAAGCAGTGTTTGAAAAAAAAAAAAAAAAAAAAAAAAAAAAAAAAAAAATAATTTATTTTAAAATTAAAATCTAGGCATAAATTATCTAAGCTTATAGCTAGATAAACGTGGAATAATCACATAAAATTTAAACCTCTGGAACTGAGTAATCAACTTAAAATTTCATATATTATTATTAACACGAAAATGAAAATGAAATTTAAACATGAAAATAAAATTATATTATACTAAAACCTACATGACTTTACGGAATAATGGCTTCTTGGCTTTTTTACATGGCTGTTTGGTGTGTTGGAAAAAGTAACACTTCAAAAGATAAACCCCTTTATAAATTCTTAAAATCAATTACAAATTATAAGTGTCCCTCAAACTGTTTAACCGCCGGAACCCTCTTATACGTGATCTAGACAATGAACACCTCCCAGGTAATCCCCAAGGCGTCTACGCAGACGATGGAGCAGAAATATTATAAGGTAAACTATACTTACTACGTACGTACACAATTTTGAAAATTATTTTCAAAATTTTAACAAATAATTATAAACAAACACCATTATAACGCTGGAGTCCTGTCGCTGGGTGGTGTTCTTGAAGTAGCTACGTAATACATAGTTTTATTTTTATCATTATCATTGGTTGTAAAATTGTACAGTATAGTCTTGAAATTTCAATAAAATGAAGTTAAAAAAAACAAGTGTCCCTTACTAAATTTAACCTCTCACAAATAACTTTTAATGAATTAATAAATTCATACGCTAATTTTAAAAACGCGTGAATGATGCAAAATGAAAGTCAAACTCTGTAGAAGTTTAAAATACAGAAAATCACCATTGACGCTAAACTAGGGTCTGTATAAAAACAAATGCTTGAAATAAAAGTTGTAGATGTTTTTCTACACCTCTACAATATTTATATATTTTTGTCGTAAAATGCATACTAAGCCCGCACCCTTAAATTATCCCATTTTTTACGAATTTTGATGATCAAAATGCAGAAAATCACTCGTAAACGCCAAACTAAGCGTTTTAGAACAATATTTAAAATAAAAGTTGTAGGTTTGTTAATTTCCTACAATTTTAATTTATACACTTTTGCCCTAAAATCCGTATTAGGGCTGCAATCTTAAAAAACTATTTTTACTACATCACAGCTCCCCAAGAATTTCAGCAGACACGGTGCTTGCCTAATCTTGTAGAGCATAAAAAATGTAATAAATGAGGCGATTTTAAAAAATCGTAGGAGCCATTTTTGAGAAAATTCCAAAAAGTGAAAAATTGCATGAGTAAATTACTACTTTCGGTTTACTGATTTTGTTGAAAACAAGAAAAGTGGTCTTGTTGGGTTCCCTAGAAGTAGCCTACTTTTAAATTAAGTTCCAAGTTTCAACTTCGTATGATATTTCGTTCTGTGTATATTTTGTTCACACACGCGCGCGCGCACACAAACATACATTTTGAGAGAGAGAGAGAGAGAAAGAGTGTGTGTGTGTGTGTGTGTCCAATCCCTAAAAACTTGTTTTTTGGGTTAAGGGGCTGGAAAACGTGTATTTCTGGTGAAAACTAGGTTTCGAAAAATTGATATGAAAACAAAAATTTCCTTCTCTATATATTCATATAGGGCAGAGAAAGTAAAATAAAATCTTTTTTATCTTTGTTTTGTATACTCGTATAGGTGTATTTCTCACTTGTCCACTTTTAAAAAAAAACAACGGAACTACATCACTTTTACACATGTAAACTGATGAATTTTAATACTATTTCGAATTATTTAATGTTGAATAAAGTTACTTTAACATCATAATATTTGCAAGCCATCTCAAAATATTTTTATTTCAATTTTTAAATCTAAATTCCGTCTAAAAATAAAAATTTGTCTTTGAACTATAAAAAAACGGCTAATTTAAATTAGGTAAAATAAATTTTATTTCCACAAATAAACGTAAACACTTAATAAACTTAAATTAACGTACAAAACTGCTGAATAGTTTAACTTTAAAATCCTCTAAAGATAATTATACTTAAATTAAGTCTTTGTACTGTTATATTATTTCAAAAATCCACAACAAATTTCACTTGATTTACAATTTTTTGCTTCTGATATTATTAATGCTGAATTTTTGCAATTATATTATTATTATTAATAATTACAATTAATTATTAATGAATTATAATTAATTACAATTAATATATTATTATATTATTATTTGGTATGCACGTTCCTCCAAGTTTTTCACATTTTGTCTCTGTTGCTGATGCTAAAAGCAATTAAGAATCACACATGTAATACAAAGAAATGGTACCTTTTTAAATGTGAATTTTCTACAATATCATGAAAAATTTAATAGTTTTTTACTAAAATGAAAATTATAGTATCCTTTGTCGAAAGTTTTTGATTTTTTTTAAAATTAGTACGTAGACATTTAAAATTGTTGATTTGGATAACTTTAATACTTTCTAAAAGTTCATTGAAATCTTTCATGCGCTGTAAATATTAATTCACAAGAGCACAACAAACTTCACTTGATTCGCAATCTTTTGCTTGTGTTATTATTAATCCTGTATGTCTACATTCACTTTTCGGTCTGCATATCCCTCTAAGTTTTTCACACCTTGTCTCTTTTGTTGACACTAAAAACAATTAAAAATAAAACTTGTAAAAAATGTGACATTTGAATTTAAATTTCAAATTTTTACTAAGTAAAAGTTATAATGATTTAGTAACTTAAATTTAGTATAAAAATTACTAATTAATAACAATAGTACTTTTGATGTCTGTAACACTTTTTTTAAATTATTATGAAACTTTGTTTTTCGGTTACCAAAGTATAAATAATGGAATACTTCATCGAAAACTCTGGATGTTTCAATATGTACCATTTATGTAGTAACACAGATTGGAACATGTTATTTCGAGATTCCTTGGTCTGGTAATTAACGTGATAGGTTAAAGATCGATAGGTCTCGGTTTGATTCCTAGTTATGGAGTAGTGCTAGTGGCCACACTACTAATGTGATTTTTTATTATTATTATTTCCGGATATCTTGAAGATTTTTCTGAGGGTGCCTTGCACAGCTTTAAAAAGTTTCAGGCTGTTTTCTGGAGCCACAAACAGTAAAATAGCTCCAATCAATAGATGTATAGCTACAGCCAATGAAATAAATGGAGAGGTAGATCTGTTTCACAGAGATTGTAAAATTAAAGAAAAACTGTACAGAATACTGTGAAGGAAGGCTGTAAATACTGCGTGATCTTTATGTTATTTTATGTATTTTTATGTTATTTGTGTTTATGTGGTGTATGTTAAGCTCGGCGGCTGACTGTTTTTTAGTGAAGAAAGAATGACTACGTTAAGTTATAATGGTGCGGTATACTGAGGTGATATTCTATTGCTGTTCTACTGTACCACCTCGCATCCTTGCGACCAGCCATAGTAGTGGGTGGAGACGGCGGGGTGTAGGGGTGTTTGGAGCCCCCAAAAAAATTAAAGAAAAAAAATTATTATTATTATTATTATTATTATTATTATTATTATTATTAATACTACTACTATTACTAAATACAGGCAAAACCTTGTAACTTTGAAACAAAGTGGACAATACTATGTCACAAAAACACTTGAATTAACAAAACAAATCTACCTTATACAATCCGTAATGACAATTAAAAAATAGACAAAAACTTTAAATTGAAATTATGATACACAAAAACTTATCTACGTTCTACCCTGAATGAGCTTATGGAGAATTGAAAAAAACTTTTTAAACTTTAATGTTACTCCTTATTAACAAGTAGATTTTTTAACGAAAAATTATTAAAACCAAAAATAAGTGAAACAATTGATAAGATACAATGAAGGGACGGTGGTAATTTATGACTTTATATTTTACAAACATTTTCAGTTTAATAATAACTACACAACTTAAGTATTGTGTATGCTTTCTACTGCTATTCAAAAAGCTTTTTTCAGGGTGAAGATACTGCATGACAAAAAACATGTACTTAACAAAGCAAAGACTTTGTTTCACAGTTCTAAAGAATATGGACAAAACTTGTTCCATTTTTAATATTATTTAATTTTAGAATTTTTTAAAATTAGTAAGTTGTTGGAAAAAGTACTATTACTTTTAACAACACTTATAACTTATAACTCGTTCACTGATACTTTTAGTGTATTCATTTTTTACTTACAGCCATAACAGCATTCAACGCCAGGTTGTGATGGACATAAGCCTAAAGGTGCTTCAGAACCTTTCGGACATTCATCCACAGGTAGACAGATTCCTCCATTTGAAAGACAGTCAGGTTCATTTCGAATTGTAGTTGTTTCGCTTTTCAGTTCATCTTTATTGATAGTTTTAGTCTGTTCTGTAAAAATTTATAAATGATGTATCAGTAAACATTTTTATATTATATCCAAGAAAGCCTTGTCATAAAAATAAAATTTGATTCTTGAGAAGGGCTTTTTCCCATTCTTCGTGCAGCTGCTGTGTTTTCTTACAAGAGTTAATAATTCAAGGTTAACTGATCTGATTCTTAAAATCAGAAATTACGTGTCTTGATACAAAACGATTAAATTCAGGAAATGATATTCGCGACGATTTCTTATCTTAAAACGTTTTGGTAAGAACTTGGGTTCCCCATTACCTTCTCACGTCGTCCTGTAATTGACACAGACAAAATAAAAATGTTATAATCCTCAAACATTTACAATTTTTTAATAATAAAATTATATTCTTCGAACAAAAAATTTGATTCTAAACTGATCTAGTACCCCTCGATTATCTATAAATCTTTTGTTTATAAAAAAATACAGATGTATCAAAACAATAAAAAACTGCCGCCTCCATGGCCTAGTGGTTAGAGTACTAGATTGTGTTCTCCTTTGCAAAACATAAGGTCTTGGGCTACGGTTGGAATTATTACATGTTGGAAGTAACGAGTTTGTACCGTAACCCATATTATTATATAGGTTATTTCACAAATTTTTAAAAAAACTTGAACACGTGGCTTGCTCTGCTTGTACTGTTTTCGTCTCTCCCACTACTCTGCATCGATACTATTCCTCTACAGCCAGTCCAGCTGTTAATCATCGCTGACGCTACTCTGCTCCTACTATCATAGAGGGAGATTTCTTTTCCAGTCTTCAGTTGGCGCATGTGCATTGAAATTTTTAATGTTTTTTTCATTATAGTCCCTAAAAACAAAGCAGTTGATGTGTCTGTAAATAAACTAACGACTAGTTATATTTCATACCTAGTCACGTTACTATCAATTTAGTATTAAAGTAAAATTATCTTTCATACCTAGTCACGTTACTATTAATTTAGTATTAAAGTAAAAAATCGTTTCAATGTTTTTCCTTGATTACTACTAAGAAAGTATTTCAGTATTTTAAACCTGTATAAGAAGATATACAAACTGAGATAATTCTATTTACACTCTTTTGAAAGTAAATACTAGATATTGAGCCGAATAAGACGGAGTAAATAATTTTACTTTAAAACTGTCCAGTTTACCATTTTTTCCACGACCATGCACTACAGACTAAAGTAAATTTAACGTATCTTGCACTGTAGGGTACTCACGTGCTTAAAAGGTTCTATCAAAGTCAACTTTTGTAGAAAATTAAGTAAATATTAATGGGATAATAAAAGTATAATTTTTGGTAATTGATATGATAATTTAAGTTCAACTTTTTAAATCAATAAGTTATTCCCAGTAATTTATCAAATAATAGATACACACAAAAAATTGTTCTACTTTGGTACAATTAAATAACCTTCCTGTTTCATGTAACCGTTTAATGGTTTCACAACTTTTAACTTAACACCTATTATACAGTCATTAAAATACAATAATTTGTTTTTTTACATCATTATAAAATACAAAATAAATTATTGGTATATTTAAAAGTTAATTGGCTAAATTTCTAGTACAATCGAACCTCTCTAATTCAAGCCTCTATAATTCGAAACAGTTTCTAAATCAAAACTGTATTTAATTATTTATCTCCTTGAAAAATTCTCGGTAATTCGAATTAAATTACATTTTTTATTCAAAGAATTTCGAGAGTTTCTTGGTCATGTATATTATTTGGGAACATTTCTGAGACATTATTAATAAACAATTAATAAAATGTATACGATTCTAATGAACCATTTGTAGCAATCAATGCAGTTAAATTACGTAAAACTGTTTTTCTATAAATATGAGGCTTATAAATTTTTTTCCGTACTGTACTGTTAAAATGTAGTCCACTTTTTCAATAAATTAGTAAAGATATTTAGCCTTTTGGTGCATTAATTTCTTTAGAAATTGGTTAAAAAATGTACTATATGTTCATGTAAATGACGTAATTTTCTGCTTCGTTAAAATTTCCGGTAATTTATTTTCTGTACCGTATTACTGTAGTATAAATATGCTCCACTGTTTACATTTTTCCCGACTATTTAAAATTATTTTTACATCGACTTTCCATACTTTGTCACATTGAATTTTTTTAATGAATTTGTTTATTTTGGTGTCAGATAATACAGATTAATTAATTGTCAAATATTAATACAGGATGCCAACGAATACATTTACGTAACTCTTAATCGCAGTATTTAGTAAAATACATTTCTAGTAATCGTTTTTCAATGAAATTGGTGGTTTATTAATATTTTTTTTATTTTTCCAATTTACTTTTTTATGGAATAATATGAATGTTTATCAAAACGTGGCAATTTTGAAGTACATTTTTGAGTTTTAATATTTTTACCTCTGTAAATCAAAATCTCCGTGAACTAAAATAAATATCAGTTCCTTCTCGAATTGGAAAGGTCCGGCTGTATTTTAGTTTCAGAATTTTATGTTCAGAAGAAGAGGTACCCAGTGGTATATTCTCCGTTTAGAACTATGGTAGTTGTCCATTAAGACCAAAAGGTATCTCCTTCATTTTCGCTTTAGACGTTGTAAAGTTGGGAAGTTCAATGTAGCTAGGTCACGAGCTAGATGATTAGGTTGGTTATCTAGGTGTTCGCGAAATTAACTATAGAAGAACCCAGTTAGTTTCTTTATGTAGGAATTTTGGAGTGTTTTACTGCTTACATAAAAAGTAGAGCCAGAAGCAAGTCTTAAGAATTTTCGCTGAAAGGCCTTGCATCGACTTTAAATCTCTACCGCTGTTTCTAAGAGCTGGGCACCGTAAGTCTAAATTTATCTCAAAAGGGTTTAGTAAATTAAAATTTTGGAATAGAGGTTCAATATTTTTATTGAGGATTAATTAACCCTAGAGCCGGTAATCGTCGATTGTGAGACGATGTTACCACCTTCTGAACCGGTTGCGTCGCAAAATCGGATTTGCTTCATAGCATTGCAATGTTATCGTTTTAGTTTTAAATTCATCTGCAGACAACGTTGCTGTTTTGTACAAAAGTTTAGTAATGTAAAGTAAATCTTTACGTACGATACAAGACTTTTAGTTGGATATTCTGCCTGTGTTTTTCTGTTCAAACCACGCTATCCTACAGCTGATATTGGTTATTTCTTAGTTTGCATGATGTGTTTTTGTTTTTCTTCAGTTTTGAACATAGAATTGTTTTTTGATTTTATTTTGAAATAAACACTGTAAGTAATGATTCGTGTATAATGAATTTTGAAAGTAGAGCATAAAAAAGTTTTAAACAGTAGTGTCATCTGAAATTTAAGAAAAACCTTTGTCTAAAAGTTATTTTTAAATAGCTTCAGCATCCCTAACTGTCAAATTAAAATTTCAATAATATATTATTTTATTATTATTATTTTTATTTTACGGCCACAAAGGACCACTTAAGTTCAATCTTTCAACGTCTAGCTCTTTCAGATGTTCCACCAAAACGCCCCCGCAGTTGTCGCTCCCGTACTTCTCCTCTTCTTCGCCAATAATTCTTCAATGTTTCGGATCTTCTCAGTCTCTCAGCGTCCGAAATCACCATGGCTTTCCTGACCCTCATTTGTTCCCTAAATTTAACCGATCGCTGTTTGTATGTCCTGTAGCTCCCTGACTTAGTTTTGAGGTCAGCTATTGTGATGTTTAGTTCCTCCATATCCTTTTTGACTTCCTTTATCCAGTTTGGTGTCATCTTCTTTTGCCAGAAAAACTCAGTCATCCTTCTTAGTAATCTTGTATCCTCCATTCTCAATATATGTCCCAGGAAGGATATCCTTTTTTTCCTGATGATACTGGTTAAAGGCTCAATTGTTTCATATACTTCCTTGTTTGGTACGCTGATCAATAAGCTTGAAATTCTCTGCCAGTCTAGAAAAATGTTATTGCCGGCTATAGCGTTTAGCAGAAGAGTAGCTTCTGGTGGCGGTTAAGTTTTAAACGTTTTGTACGCCTGAGATGCTTCAAAGTTAGTCGTCTATCAAACCACATATTGCACCACTCTTACTTGAGGATATGTATTTTATCTATGAAAATGTAATGTCATGTAACTAATAAAGTTGTCTTTTAAATATCTGTAGATACGAACTTCAAAAATCATTATGAAAGTATTGTGCACAATAAACAAAGTTTTAAAAGATCACTTGGAGTCTGTGATTTCTCTTCGCCACTAGGTTTAGGCGGATATTATTGGCTCACTAAAATATTAGTCATATACTAACTTGTTGTGTTGTGTAGGTCATCAGCCAAAAGGCTGGTTTGAACCTGTAGAGGTTTTACTAAGTAAAACGAGGAGTGAGGTGGTTTACCGTGCCTTCCTCACTGAGTGGAAAAGTACGCTTATCAGCATGCCGGGCCCTCTGAAAAGCACATATTTTCCACTCTGCAAACGACACCTTCACTTCATTCACCACAGGGTCTGGCTGTATAATGAAATTCATTACTTTCAGAGGAGATAACTCTGATTAGTGTCTTTTGCACCTCTACCTCTTCTGTTCTTAAATGATTCAGTCATTTAATTAGCTGACCATGTGATAAGAAACAGAACTATTTATTTTAGCCCTGCAACGAACAGAGTGAGTGTAAATAATTTGACACTCCACCTGTCCGTTATGGGCAATACTAACTTAGTAGTAGTTATAGTTATATACCTATATTTATAATCGTTTTTTTTTTGTTTCTGATATTGCACTAATATTATGTATTATGTTTTGTCTTTGTATATGAAGAAATAGTTAAATTTAAGGAAGGTAGTTTTTTTTTGTAATCCCTAATTTGTGTACGTTGCAATCTGTTCAATTCAGAACAATAAGCAACCCCATGACCCAATGAGATGAGGATGATGTGTATGGCGTGTAAATGAGGTGTAGTCTTGTACAGACTCAGGTCGACTATTCCTGAGAAAGTATGGTTAATTAAACCCCAACCATCAAAGTACACCGGTAACCATTGTCTAGTATTCAAATCCGTATAAAAGTAACTACCTTTACTAGGATTTGAACCAGGAAGGTAGTTAAGGTTAAATTTTGTTTTCATATTGTTTTCTAAAATAATGTAAATTGGTAGAGGTTTTTTGCCATATTTTATTAATGCTATTTCATAACTTTGCTGAAGTTTGTATTATCATTTATTACACTTTAGTTTTGTTATCATAAGCTTTAATTTTTATTTACATTTTTTGTATTCTATCTGTTTTTTTATGTTTTTTATTTTATACTAACGTGTTTTTAATGTTATTTGTTCATTTTCTCTTATGAGTGATTTATTTTTTAAGTAATAAGTGATGTATTTGTATTAACTGTTTTTTTCTTTTTGTTTTTTTATCAGTGCAATTATTGTTGTATTGTAGTTTTATTTTTGCCCAATGTATTTTTTGTAATTAGAGTAATCCCCCTCTAAGGCTTTGCTCTTTTGGAGGAGTAATAAAGAAAATAAATAAATAAATAAAATATTTAATTTCCGTTTGTTAAATAAAATAGTGTTTTAAAAGCATAAAATACAAAACGATAATGTTATGAATTTGAGTATTATAGATCCATTCAACTTAAATACAAGAAAGGAAATTAAAAACGATTTTGACATTTATTGAAAAACATTAAAATGATTTAAAACACATAAATATAATTGAACTTACCAGATTCTACGAATAATATTACACAAATACAAATCAGAATACACAATCTAAAACTCTTAGCACATACCCACATGTTTCACACTATTATATGATAAGTTTCACTTTCAACTACTGACTAATGTTTATGAATAATGTATGAACAATAAAATAATGGTGACTAGTTTTATATCGTCAGACTAGATTTGGTTTCCCCCACCAAAACGGCCTTCTAAACATTTGACGATTACCGATTGTCAAGTCTAATCTTTAAATTAACCAATTTAATGTAAGCTTATTGTAGTTTTTGTTATATTTTGACATACTATTCTTTTATACCTGATAATCGAATATTGTCCCCAAAAATGTTATTTTTTCATTCAATTATAGATTAATTTAATTTCTTCAGATATGTTAATAACATATTTACTTATTATCATTTTCAACTCACTCCGTTTTGCTTCATGAATATTTCATTTATAATTTACTTATAAATTGTATTATTATTTTTGATATTTGTAGTGTATGAACACCTCCGATCTGTAATACAAATCGCTTTTGATAATAATGTCAATCATTTCAACAACAATCCATAATTTTAATACATTTTAAAGATCAGGCATGAATAATGTTCCTATCCTCCTTTTTGCTACACTTAAAAATTTGATTTTTCTTTCTTGACTATATATTTTTACTTTCTCTCGCCTTTATGAATATATAGAAAGGAAAGTATTGTTTTCGTGTTGATTTTTTGAAATCGAGTTTTCACCGGATCTACACGTTTTCAGACCCTCTGAACCCCAAAAAAAAACATGTTTTTAGCAATTGGTGTGGGTGTGTGTAAACAGAATATCTCAAGAACGGAACATCGTACAAACTTGAAACTTTAAAATTAAGTTAGATACCACTACAAAACCCGACACGAACATTTTCATCAAAATCGGTCAACCGGAAGTAGTAGTTTATTCGTGTCATTTTCTACAATTGTTTTTAAATCGCCTCATTTCCTACAATTTTTATGTTATACAAGATAGGGTAGGCGCCATGTCTGCTGAAATTCTTGGTAAGGCTTTTTCTCGGAACAAAATTGTTCTTTTTTTAAGATTGCGGCTTTAATATGCATTTAAGCGCAAAAATGTATACGAAAGTTGTAGAAAATTTAAAATCCTACAATTTTTATTTTTCATCCATTGTTTTTTTTTTGTATAACGCTTAGTTTAGCGGTAATTAGCGATTTTCTTTTTTTTCTCACGAAAACTTAAAAAAAAATCATTTTTTTAAGCTTTCAGCCTTAGCATGCATTTTACGACAAAATAGTATATAATCAAATTTATAGGAAATTAAAAGATCTACTACTTTTATTTAGAGCATTTTTCTTTACAGAGCCTAGTTTAGCGTGAAAGAGTGATTTTCCGTATTTTTAAGCCAAACTGAGGTTTATTTTAATTTTGCGTCTTTCACTAATGATTAAAATTAGGTTATGTTTATTGAAATTAGTTGTTTTGTTTATTTATAATGTTTTATTGCTAATGTTAGATTATATTGTTAATTATTTGCATTGGCAAAAGAAAGTTTTGTGAGTGTTTCACACCAGATTTTTAATAGTATTTTAGTGAAGGTTTATTAGCAGTTTATTACCTTGGTTAACGATTGGCGAAGCTCTATTTAATTTTATAAAGAAAAGCGGTAACTAAATGGTTTAGAGCACTGGATTGAACTGAATTACAAAGCGGAAGACAACAAACTTTATTTTTGGGTTAACATGTGACAAAGATGTTTATAGCGTAAAGATCTAATATCATTTGTTTTTTAATCCTTTGTAGTGACTTTGATCAAGTAGTGATGAACTTTAAATTAACTAAATAGATTACACTAATAAAATCAAGTTCATTGGGTTAAATCGATTAGCTGTTACCATTTAGGCCTAATGAACCAAAAAAGCATCGTATTCTAGTCTGTAATTCCAGAATTTTGACAGCACCTATTACGTTGGGAGAAAGGGTAAGAGATGCGATTCCTTATCTTAATAATCACCAAAATAGTATATAGCCAAAATAGTATATTAGTAATACAGAATGAAACAGACTTTTTCTGTTTACTTACAAACGTAAATTTTATTACAAACGTTCAAATACGTACTCTTAATTATACCAAGTTATATCTTTTGGTTAATAATTTTATTAGTTTACAATTTCATTAAAACCGTTAAAGTTTTATTAGACTTTTTCCAACGATGCGTAAAACAGTTGTTTCTTGTTTTATGAAAATATATTTTTTAATGGTGCGAAAGATAATAATTTAAAATTAAATGTGGTACTCTTTTTATTCTTTGAAAGATATTATTAAAAAAATATTTTCTCACTAAAATAACATTGTAGTGAATTGTGTTCTTTATCCTTCTTCCAAATTTTCTGGGGTTGGACCCAACACAACTCCTGTTTACCTCTTCTATCGCTAAACCATCAGTTCTTCATTGCTTTCTTGGCATATCATTTTTTTCCCAATCGATTCATTACTGAATCCATCTACATCACGTCACTCTTGTTCTGTTCCTTCATCTTTTACCTTCCACCTCCAAGCACAGCACCATTATAGAAAGCCTACCCTTCTACATCCTGCTGACATGTCCAAACCATTGCAGCTTTGTCTGTTAAACTTTTCTTGTCAAGCTGTCCATCGCCAATTGTTCCCCAATTACATTATTTACAATGCATCCTGATCCTCTTCTTGAATAAATTTAAAATTCAAATCTCTCTTAATTAGATGTACATAAATATTTGAAATTTAATTTCACCAAAGAAAAAAGAAAATGATTTTTAAACATTTGACAGATCCGCTAGTTTAGTGGTTAGCAGAATTCATTTTATTCCAGGTATCCCAATTTATTCAGAGTTTATCGTAATATTTTTTATCTATCCCATCTTACCGTTTGAAGAAATATTATTCTCCAAAACAATTTGGACATTGAACAAAAGATTATGTGTAAAATGTTATTATTTTACTTACAGGCTTACAGTTTTGATTAATTTGATGATAGGTTACTTAATTTAGTCTCTCTATTAAACCTTTTACTGAGAATCTTTAATACAGGTCATATTTGTTTCTTAAGTATTTTCCCGTTATCCGTATATTATTTAATTGGTAATATTTTTTGGAAAATTAACTTTGGACTGTATGTTTACTGTACCGTACTGTGCAGGAACGATTTCTTCCAAGAAGTTCAGTAACCGATAAAGTTTGAGGTTAAAATCCTGTTCAAATCTTGTTTCATCTTGTTTAGAATATACTTAAATAAGCAAAGAGGTTTGTAATGACTGAAGATTGACTTCCAGTAATATAGGAAGTTCACTATTACTATAGATATGGTCTTATCTGTTACATGAAACTTGTTTAGAATTCACCAAATAGTAAAGGAAGTTGAAACTCTGTTGACAAACTTTTGGTTAACTTATTCAAAACTTTGAGTAAGTTCATGTTTGTAATAATAATTACATTAGCTAAGTTGAAGAACTATTACTATTGGATTTATGTATGATATATTTAAATTTATTTTCGTGGAAACTCAATTTTATCTATATAATATGGTCTCCCACATAAGCTCGATCATGAAGACTAAAAATCACATAGATTTTGAATTATTTAAAAATTTTCAATATATTTTCTATTCCGCAGCAAATAACAAGCTACTTACGATATTTAGGTGATTCAAATTTAATTTAAATATTAAATGATTTGAAAAGTTTTGGTTATATAACCGAAAGGCACGATAAGAGAGTCGGGGAGAGAAGAATTCCCTAATTCAAGTACAATGAAATTTAATTCAAGTTTTCTTACAACATATAAATTTGTAATGTAAGGAAATACTATTTTGAATTTTTTAGAAAATAATATATTTTTACATTAGGAAAATATTTAGAATTTTATTCTGTAACTGTAAATGCTAACACCTGTGTAAGTTAAGTGGAGGAACTTTTTTCTAGAAATGCATTCTTAAAATACGTTATAAATAAATAAAATATCACCTAATGATTTTGAAGAGTTGTAATAATAATTTGTTGATAGGCCTAATTAGTAATATAAAATGAAAATTGACGCATATTATTTAGTACCTACCAGAAAATCAGGAGTTTTTCAAGTAGTTACGCACTTAATAAATCTGTATCAGTTGAAGACTTTACTTATTGCACTCTTGTATGAAATAGTTATTTTTTTCAATTTTGAAAGAAATTTTTCAATTTCAAAAGAATTCAATTTTTCACTTGTATTATTATTGTAAGTTGGGATGGATAAATAAAATAAGAAATCTTCTTACCTAATTTTGTTTTGTACTTTCTAATGTATTTGAGTTGTAATCTGTTCAATTTAATAGCAGTAAGCAACCCCATAACCAAATGAGATAAGAATGATATGACATAAATTATATTGTATGACGGGTAAATGAGATGTTATCTTGTACAGATTCAGGCCGAACACTACCTGAGAGAGTAAAATTAATTGAATCCCAATAAAATCAAAGTACACCGATTATACTGTTTAGTTTTCAATTCGTATGAAAGTAACTATCTTTACTAGGATTCAAACCACGGAACTTTCATATTCAAAAATCAGCCGGAAAAAACATCATATCGATGACTTTACCACTATACCAACCCGGTGGGTCACCCAAAAATTAAGAGTAAAATGATAATTCTAAGATATGTTAGCACACCAGTGTGATAGTTTAGCACAAAATTCCCTTTAACTGTTTGTGAAACTATTCACTTAGCACGAATGTAATTGTAAAGCTATTCACTTAGCACGATAATGACACTAAGTGATTATGTGTTGTATCACTGCAAGTGCGCACTATAAAATAAAATACTCCGTCTATTTAGTAGTATAGGTACTGAAGTCACGATATTGCGTTTTCCGTATGGATGGGCTGTGAGTAAGGAAAGTGAAAATTTGACAGTGCTGCCAACCTCAACAGTGAGTCAATACTCGTACATTTGACTACCATGCAGTTTCTACACACATTTTGTAAGCTGTGTTTCATTCCGAGAAAATGTTTTCTTTTTAAACCTTATAAGAAATAAATGTGACCTGTAATATTGCCTATAGCTTATTTAAACGACTAAAAATGTTTAATTTACTGTAATTACCAGCTACCTTATTCCACTGAAACAAAATTTTCTACGAACGAATCGCCTTCTTTACTATTGCTATCACCCGGCGTCTTCACTATCAATCTCACTAGTATCTACCTAATTGTTTCCTTTTTTACCAGGTGTCAACAAAACTGTTGAAAGAAAGCTTCTTCACGTCTTTAATTTTTCCTTCTTTATTTTCCGAATAATGGTAAAAGAAACATCACAGTAGTTAGCCACTCGCTCACGGCTTTAGTTAAGAGGCAAAGAAATACATTTTTGTTTAGTTTAAACTTGACAACAGTTTATTATACTGCATATTATATTAGATTTCGTTCAGCACTGTGAATAGTCGGCCCACATTTTCGAGAAATTAATATTTCTGTTTACGGTAACAAATAATTATATTCGTACAGTTAACCTACAAAAGGTTCCGCAATATACTGTATATTCTCTGGGTATAGTATAAATTGTTGTGTTTGTTGTACTGAAATAAAAGTCGTCGCGCATGCGCACTGATGCTTTCCCCCTTTTACCCCTCGTTGCAAACAAAGGCAAACCTTGACTCAAGTAACTATACAAAGAACACATTTCTAGTGAAAGTTGAACTTAATTCCTCTGTGCACTTAACAATTGAATGTTGCCTTTGTTAAGGTAACATAATATCGTACGGAATATATTCATCGTAAAACTATAGTCATTTTGTCAGCTAATATTACCGATATTTTTAACGAAAAATGATCTTCTACCACAAGTAAGTAAAGTACAATTAATAGTATTTAATTTTTCTCTCCTTTAGATTTACATTTTTACCTTAGGTGAAGACACATAAATAAACGACTTTTTGAAAGGAGAGAGATAAAAACCTAAAATGTTTTTGTAATTTTTATATTCAAAGTTTGGAAAAGGGTTATGACTCAAATATGCTGTGAGTTTTGTAAAAATTGATTTAATTATTTGGTAATACTATCACTACAGACAACAGGTGATGTTTTATGTCGGTTGACAGATTAAATTCACAGTAATGCTAATTAAGTGATATGATCTGTTATAATACAGAAGGTTAAATTTAATATCCTTTTATTATTTTCATTTTGCTCTGTTTTTATTATTCATGTAATAAACCAAACAAAGTTTCCTATGACAGTTGGTTTTACCCATTGTCAATGAAGCAGGTCAAGAACCCTCTCAGGTTACGTAATTAAATTACATAATATAATGTAAAATGTTCAATGTCATTTAATATTTATTAAAATAACATTATGATTATTTGCAATGAAATTTAAATATGTTTATTAAAATACTAGTGTCACGCTAATCGAATCATTTTACTTTCTGAAATTTATTCATTTAAAATCCGGTATAAAATCTTCACACGAGTTTTTCTTGCCAGCATAAATAATGTAAAACATAACTTAATTTCGATTATAAATGGATGACGTTTAATGAAAATTGATTTCTATTGAACTTTTAATTTGATAAGAAAAAATGGAAAATCATTTATTGGAGCTAAAAAAACTCGCTAAGCTCTGTCAAAGAAAATGGTTGTAAAAAAAGTTGTAGGGCTTTCAATTTTTATAACTTTGATTATTATATACACATTATTATATACACATGCATTATAAATGCATAATCTGCATTTTAGAATTAATATTATTAATACGGCAATTTTAAAAATAACACTTTTTGCTACGAGAGCACAGTTACCCCTCCCCACAAAATTTCAGCAGATATGCTACTTATAGAGTACAAAAGAAGAAAAAATTTGACGCAGGAATACAAATTCAAGGAGGAAAAATAAAAATGCTGAGATTAGCGGATGATATAATAGTATTAGCAGACACAAAAAAAACTAGAGGATATCTTAAATGGAATGGATAAGATCATGAGAAAGGATTACTTCATGAAAATTAATGAACAAAACGAAAGTATTGTGCAGCAGCAAGAGTGATTAAGAAGAGATGGGAAATTTAAAAGTAGGCAACGAAAACATACAGGAGTAGGGGAATTCTCCTATCTAGGGAGTAAAATAACAAAGGATGGTAGAAGCACAAGTGATATCAAAAGTAGAGTTGCTCAAGGTAGAAAAGCCTTTGATATGGAAAAACAGCTTACTGACTGCAAACATTGACTTAAAGAATACGAAAAATTTCTTAAAACACTATGTTTGGAGTGTAGCATTATACGTGAGTAAAACGTGGGTGATAGGGGCTGTAGAAAGGAAAAGGATAGAAGCTTTTGAAATTTTGTGTTATAGGAAAATGTTAAAGATTAGGTGGACTGTGAGAGAACAGTGAGTGAGAGGCTGTCCTCTCGTAAAAAAAAGGTTTTTCAGGATTGCGGCTTTAATATGCATTTTACGGCAAAAGTGTATAAATATAGGTAATTAAAGTTGTAGAAAATTTATAAATATACAACTTTTATTTAGATAATTTTTTATAATGCTTAGTTTAGCGGTAATTAGTAATTTTCTTTTTTTCCATGAAAATCTGTATAAAATGGTTTTTTAAGATTTTGGCCTAAAATTTTACGACAAAAATGTATATAATCAAATTTATAGGAAATTAAAAGATCTATAACTTTTATCTAAAGCATTTTTCTCTACAGAGCCTAGTTTAGTGTGAAAGATTGATTTTCAAATTATTAAGCCAAACTGAGGTTGATTCTCATTTGCATCATTCACTCATGATTAAAATTAGGTTATGCTTTTTGACGTTAGTTTTTTCTTTATATCTAATCTTTTATTACTAACGATAGGTTATAGTGTTCATTATTTGCATTGGCGAGAGAAAGTCGTGTGAGTGTTCACATTTTTTTAAAAATCCGTTTTACTACATTCCCTTTGAGCGGATACAAAAAAGTCAACGTAAGTTACTACATTTAATCCAGAAAATGTTCGGGATGATTTAGATTTGAAATATACTACTGGATTATATTTTAATTAATCGCTCTACCTCAGCAACTATAATCTTTAGAGTTGATAACAAAAATCCGTGATGTAAAGCACCAATTTGGTGAAAATTTAATAATTTGACCATATTTAGTTGAAAATTTGACATTAATAATATAAGGTATTTTATTTTTAAAACCGGTTTTATTGTAGTTGAAAAATGACGAATGAATCTTTTAAAAGTTAGGGTAAAACCCAAATGACTGAAAGCAGAGATACTAACTTCACACAGGAAACGTAGTTTTGGCAGGAACACCATTTCTGATTTCTAAAAGACGGCTTATCAAAGTAGTGTTATTTTAAACCCCACTCCGCCCACTTTCTCTCCTCCCACTTGTGAGTTTTATAAATTGAATTATAATGTTTCAGTGTGATTATTAAACTTTACATTATATAGAGAAGACTGATGGAGTTCTTGCTGGGAAAGAAATTTTAATCCATATTTTCATGTACTCGAGAAAATCATTTGGAATATACCTCTTTAATTCGTTATATCATAACATTATATTAGAATGTGTACAGTGAATTTCCACTGTAATTAGAGATGAAAATATCTGCTCTGTTAGATAATTATTAGCTCTTTCATCCCATACAAATAATGAACTATAAGTGGCCACATTATTATAATTTTGATAGAATATTTCATTCCAATAAACGTGTGTGACCAATCAAACTGAATAACTGGGTCGGACTGAGTTAAATAACTAAATTGCTGAATGGAACAATTACAGTATCTGCTTAATTTTGAATGAGGCTATGTGGTGAAAACAGAATCAATAATAGATGACAAATCCGATGAATTTTAACCAATAGATGTTCGTCTCTACTTAAAATTATTACAGTCACAAAACTCCATTGTAAGTTCTCCCAGTAAATATAATGATATTTATTAACAAAATTTATCTACAATCTGTTCCTTACGGAACAATTAATAGATTTGTCAAAGCAAAATGTAGTGAAAAGTGAATTATCTCAAGTGGAGATAATTTCAAAAAAATACTGTTCACATAATCTGTACGTTTATATAACACAAATTTTATTGTTGGATATTTTGCGCCTTATGAAAGCTTGCCGAGAGCCAGCTATTTACTCGTAACAATATTGATTTTCGGAAACGAACGTTCCGTGGTTCAAATCCTATTAAAGGTAGTTACGGATTTGAATACTAGGCCCCCTGGCATTTTTTCATCGCTCATTTTTATCTATCACCCTTCTCATCGTCTAAATTAGCAGTAACTGTAGAGCAGTCAGACGTATAAATGTTGGAATTAATCCGTTGATAAGGGCGTAGTTCTATCAAAATCAGGTAAAGAGGGATCGGATTTGTGTTACGATGGGTTATTCTAATAAATAAATTAAGTTTAACACAGAAGCCTAAAGAAGGTTACAGCTTCAAGAAGTGTCTCAGAGTAATCTATTTCGCCATGAAGCCAAGATTGAAAGTGTTTTACAAGTGATGAAAACCCTGAATTTATATACTCGTAACTGTACATAACTTGTATGATGTCTAAGTAAAACCTCTGTAAATAGTTTTGTGTACTTGTAAATGTTATGTGTGTTTTTGTCTACCCTGTACGATAACAGTAATTTTCATTTTCTGCCACCGATTGATGTTTGACGATCGGTAATTGTTTGTCTGCACCACTAATATCTGCGACTCAGACGGTCCCAGAACCTTCCTGCCGCGGGGAGCGCTGCCGACGTGCAGCAGTGTCTCCCCTCCACCATGGAGTTCACTCGCCGGACGGTAATTAAGAGGCCGAGCTGGCCTGCTAGTCACATTCGCCACCCAGCTTCCAAACTGGAAAGAAGAAGAAAGAAGAGCTTCCGACTGAAGAAGAAGAGCTTAGCCGAGACCGGACGCACCATCCTTGGTCTACGCTACCGGTGGCGGACGCACTTTCCCACACCGGTCAGCCTTCGCCCACGCGGAGAGCGCCGCCTCAGCCGACGGCCTACGCCGACCCGACACTGCGGAGCTCTGGAGGCCACCACTGTCACGCTGCAATAGGGACCCAACTGCCGCTAAGGGGAGGCTAGGCCTGAACCCGGTAGCCGTGCAGTCACTCTTCGGGCTCCGCTTCCAACACCCCGGCTCAAAGCTTCCGACCACCAACAACGGCCCTTTTCAGGGCTACCAACACAATTAAACGGCCCTTTTCAAGCCCACCAAACTCAAAAGCAAGGTTTCACCACGTGTCGTCGGCGACATGTTATTATTTAGTTTTTAATTTTGTTAGTATAGCCTAATTAATTTTTATTGGTAATTCATAGTAGTTATTTTATAGCAATAATGTATTGGATATTTTTAAATATTTTGTTTTTGATTGGTCGCTAATGAATGCATTTTTGAAGCGACCTTAAATAATTTAAAATATTAAGTATAATAAACAATAATATTTTTGTTTGGCCGCTTTGAAAGCTGAGACTGCAAATTATATAGTTTAGTGTCGATTCTCGAACTTAAGAGTTATATGTCAACAATATTATTTTCGTATGCTTAAAGCGTTGCTTGATTCCTCATTCTAATTTCTTATGAATTAAACTCTTTCATTTAAACAAATTTATTTGTTAATTTTAGCGATTAGCAGTACAACTCACTGGAGTAGTGAACCATTGTTTCAATGCATTGTCACTCTCAGTTGAAAAACAACTACAAGCCGAAGGTTCCACCAAGGTCTGATTCCAGTTTAGGCCAATTTACTGTAATAGCGTTGTTTCTAATTAAGTAGTTGTAAATTTCCAGCAAAACAATCCCTCATTATTTTATTTAAAACGGTCCATTTACGGTTCAGAGGTTCGGAATTTCTAACAAAGATTTAAAATCACAATAAAAGCTACGGAAGTTAGTCTCCGAAGAAGTTGTCAGTTGACTGTGCCAGATCGTGTCAATAATAAAGGAATTTTAAAGAAAGTGAGAACAAAATTTTTATTAGTTGACAAAATTGAAGCAAGAAAACTCTTATCCAACATCTGCGAATAATGGTGGAGGACTGACTAGTGCAGTCAAATGGTCAAAAACTTTCTTCAAAAAATTGAAGACGGTTAAGTAAAAATTGGTAAAATGGTTAAAAAAGCTACTTGGTATGATTGTAAAATTTAAGTTGATAGTCAACTATGACTATCTTTTCATGTGTCTTAAATAATCATGTGTCAGAAATAATCACTGTAGAACGGTGTGGTTTGTTGAAAATACTCGATTAATTAATAAAAAAATGAAAGAATAGAACCGGGTTATTTTTTGAAAAAACTTCAGGATATAATACAAAAATAACATTACCTAGAATGTTTTTTTAATTCCTTTTTTTGTAGTAAATAATTTATTTTGAAGCCGAAAAATTCATACTCTGCTAAAGCAAAAAAAGAATACATTTAAAAATAACATATGGTTATTATTAATATATTTTTAATGAATCTGTCATTCACAAAGTTTACCTTTGGGGAAAATACTCTTAAAAATATAATATTTAGCCTATAGAGCTTGATCAAAGTTATTTTCAATAACTAAAGGGAAGGGAATATCATTTTAATCAAAAGATTTTCTCTCATTTTATTACCTATTAAAAACAGGCGTTGGTTAAAAATGAATTGAATTTTGAATTGTAATACAGATTCTCATTTTTTGTGCGTTCAACTTTAAGTTCTACAACTTTTGTGGTTATAAAACTTGGTTAAACTTTTCTTTAAACATTTCTAACAAGTTTAATTAGATATTATTAATTATAAGTAAGGTTTCCTCGTAGGAATATAATATAATATTTGAAAATTATTGTAAATCTGGATTTGAATTTAAAACATTTTAATGTCTTCTTGCTATCAAGAATTGGGCTCCTGCCTGTTCCGAACTCATTTTTATATATTTTACTATGTTCAGCGAATAGCTATTTATTTTGATTAATTCCATTCTTAGAGATTTATTACACTTTCTCTACTTTAAATATTACCATCTTCTCCGTGACCTTCCAGTGTTTCTTCGTTCATGTGGTCTATAGTTCTTCACTTTCAAGGGTATTCTCTCTTCTGACATTCTCACCAGATGTTGTTTCCATTTATCACAATTAACTTTTATTCTTTCTTTCAAGTTCTTCTTCTTCTTCTTTAGGTGCCAATCCTATTTCGAATGTTGGCAATCATCATCGCAATCTGCATCTTATCCGTTGCAATTCTGAACAGTTCTGCCAAACTCGGCAAACCAAGTCCTAAGATTTGCCAGCCAGGATATTCTTCTTCGTCCTGGTGCTCTCTGTCCTGACCTTACTCTGGAGTATTTGCTGAAGCAAGTTATACATATTCCTAATAATTTCTTTCAATTTCTAATAATTTCTATAATAATTTAAACAAATGAGTTTTATACAAATGACTGAAGATGTATCATCTTCTATAGATTTTAAATAAATAAAAACATTTTTTAGTTTCAATTATGTTATTTACTCTGATGATGGTGGATCCACCGAAACACGTGTAAGTAAAGATAAAAGTTGACGCAGTTTAAAAAGAAGGTTAGCGAAATTTATTATATAAATTCATTATGTAAAATAGAATTAATTTCAAACGGCAGGATGCATTATAAAGATTTATTTTTGAATAATTAAAATAATTTCTTTCGAATTTAAAAAGGAAACCCACACCGCTTTCATAGACTTTAATAAAGCTTTTGATAGTGTCTCAAGGGAGACTTTATGGGATGTTATGGAATATAGGGGTTACCCAAAGCATTTAATTCAGGTGGTGAGGGGCACGTAAAGAAAAACAAAGATTGCTGTAAAGGTTGGAGAAGAGATAACTGGAATGGAGCTGGTTAATAACGAGTCAGGCAGGGCTGTAGTTTGTCTCCAACTCTTTTTAATATATATGTGGATGATTTGATGCGAAAATGAAAAAATAGGGTGGCCCTAGGTGTGCGTTTGGGTGATGGGATTTTTTTTGAACTCGATTTTATATGCAGATGATTTAGTGATCATTCAGGAATCGGAGAACGATCTTCAGGTGTCGATATTTCTGCTAAAACACCTTTGTGAAGAGTAATCTCTGATTATTTCTATCGATGTCAAAAGTAATGACTTTTAGGGGTATAAGTTACCTACTCGGATGAAAATAGTACGGAGGACAGTTTTCACATTTTAAGTACTTGGGTTTTGATACGATATTTGAAGAGGAATTTTACGTAATGAAGAAGTTTCTAGGTTTCAACGTGTTTGCAATCATATAAATAGAACATGCAAGTCCCGCAAAGAATGCAGTTGAGGCTATATGATGTAATTGCACTGCCTTTTTTATGTATTGTAGTGAAACATGATGGGTCTTTAGGAAATATGAGGGTAGGAAGCTGGAAGCAGCTGAAATGCGTTTTTTGAGATCGCTACACTTAGGCATCGTGTCAAGAGTGAGACAATACGGCATGATTTAGGTAAAACGGAATCTATGAGGCAGAGGATTAAACGATATAGGGAGAGGTGGTTACAACATGTACGCCGCATGTGCCAGAGGATCGGTACCCAGTACTGGCCTTACAATACGGTCCCCAAGGAGTGCGATCGTTGGGTAGATCACGAAGAAGATGGATAGAAGCTGGAACAACCAATGCGCCTAATCCATAAATGAGGAAGAAGAAGAAGAATTTCTTTCAAGTTGTATATTCCTAATTCGAGCTAATACCTACAAAAAAAATAAGGTGAAACTTTTAGTTAATATGGTTGGTGAGAGTTGAAAAGTAAACGAAAAAACTAATTTGCGAGTTTTATCATTAATAAAAATCTAACTAGCATTTTTATGTCATTCAGAGAAATAATTTTCTCTAAATTCTACATGGCTCATTGGATTTTATTTGTCAACCTTGACACCTTACGTTTTGTCTTGTCTACTAAGCCTTACACCTATGCATTTGTCGTTTAATACACGCAGACATTTCAATCAGACTACTGTCACGGTACCAATTTAGCTTGACATATTAAAGCTATCAATTTTATGTTTTTCTTTATTTGCCAATTTTATTATATTGTGTAGCAAACCAATACATATAGTGCATTCTTTAGATACTTTTGTGTACCCACCACTTATTTGAAATAAGTAATATACATACAGGGTGATTCAGGAGGCTAAGACAATACTTTTACAACTGATTCTAGAGCTAAAATTTAAAAAAAAAATTTTTATATAAATATAACTCTGGAAACGCTTGATTTTTGAGTTATGGCTAGTGAAATATTTTGCCTTGATTTCTTCTACAATGGTAAAGTTATGCAATACTGAAATTTCAGGGACACAAATTACAGAGTAATTTGATGTTTTTATATGGTTTTTGAACTGAGCAATTAAAAAAAGGATCCCAGAATTGTAATTTGAGTAGTCTTCGAGAAAATTGGCATAAAACACAAAAATTGGAGTCAAAAAAACTCATTTTTTTAGCTTAGGCGTAAATTTATTTTGGTAAATTGTCAATAAATAAATAAAAGTTTTCGACAAAATTTGTAGCAAATTTAATTTTCTTCCTCACCGCTCGCCTATTAGATTGTCATTAACCAGTGTTATCATATTGTCAAGTGACAGATGAATACCGAGCGTCTGTCTTTTTATGCAGTGTGCGTGGGTGTTGTATGTGATTCTGCAATATTGCAGCTAACTACAGTGACCTTGGAGCTCATTTTCGGGTAAGTACATTGCATAGGCTACATTGTACGTTAAGAACAGGTCTGCGTGATGCACACATTTTATTTGGTTGTAGGTAAGAGGTAATTGTTAAATGTAAAATTATTCCTATTGATATTTAGTTAATTTAAGCTTTACGGTTTTTGTAACATAAATTTAAGTAAAACTCGATTGTAATTTGAAAGTAATCTAGGTTTAATAATTAGTAGTAATTATTAATTGTATTAATGAGCAATTGTTACAAGTTTAAGAAAGTCTGTTTATTTTTATTATACTCAGATCCCGAACGAGCCTAGGCTTAGGTGTTACAATATTTTTTGTATACAGAGTATTTTCAACAAAAAATACTACCTCAACCAAAAATTTCGTTACGTCTTTTATATGCAAGACACAATTATTTCTCTCATTTACTTTGTATAGTACATAAGAAAGTAAAACAAGAAAAATAAAAACTCCATAAAAAACAAAAGTGTCATTTAAATTGGAAAGTAAATTCATGCTTACTGACATTTTATAATCGTGTGAATTCATAATTTTCAACGAGGGAGGAAAAAAGGCGTGAATTTTACACAAAAAAGGGAAGGAGATCTGAGATTTATTAAATTAATAATGGAGCCACAACACGTGTGTTTCATGTCGTGCGTGAATTTTCCCTTGAACGTAACTTTTTATAGTACTGTTATGTAATTTAGCAACACGTTTTCAGTTGTAAAAGTTAACATTTTATTTCCCATTTTAATAATTTGATTTAAAAGTTTTAACAAATACCTCTGCTATTTCTGTCTTGTTATAAAATATTAATATTTCAGTTTTATTTTTATAATGCATGACTTTTTACATTGAGGTAATATAAATAATATTATACCAACGTTTTAACTATGAATTTTTATGAAAAACTTCTTGCTATTAAAACGGTCACAAAATCTATCTAGTTAATTTAACGTTTAACGCATAAAAAGTATAAAATCTGGAAGAAGAGACGTAGAACTGCACACAGACGTTAATCTACCTTATTGTATTCTTATAAAGAAGGTTTATAGCGTATCAAGTTTATTGATACCATTGATTGTTGTTTCCCGATTCTCTTTGGAAATTAAATCTAAACGATAAAAGAAGATCAATCTTACACATACATAAGCAAGATTTTACAGCTTTAACATGCCGTCTCTCGCGTCCTAATCTCCACAGCCTCCTATCACGCCAACCGTCATTCTACCCTCGTCTTGCTCACGCCTCCATGACTCCCTCCATCCAATCTCTTGGAGGCCATCCACGATTCCTTCTTTCGTGCGGACACCTACACTCTTCTAGGCCATCTACACACATTCATTCGCCTTATTCTCTCCGTATCATCAAACAGTCCTTGGAGCTCCCATTTTTTTCTTACTTTCTCTTGCCTATATGAATTTAAAGGAAGGAAAGTATTGTTTACATGTCGATTTTTCGAAATCGAGTTTTCACCGAATCTACACGTTTTCAGACCCCCTGAACCCAAAAAACATGTTTTCAGCGATTGGTTTGTGTATGTATTTGTGTGAACAGAACAACGTACGAATTTAAGTTAGATACTACTACCGGACCCGACACGAATAATTTCATCAAAATCGGTCAATTGGAAGTAGTAGCTTATCCGTGTCATTTTTCATTTTTTTGCGGTTTTCTCAAAAACGGCTCCTACGATGTTTTTAAAAATCGCCTCATTTACTACAATTTTTATGCTCTACAAGATAGGATAGGCGCCATATCTGCTGAAATTCTTGAGAAGGCTGTTTTCTCGTAAAAAAATTGTTTTTTAAGATTTCAGCTTTAATATAATTATATTTTAGCGCAAAAATGTATATAATAAAAATTGTAGACAATTTAAAATCCTACAACTTTTATTTCAAACATTTTTTGTTAAACGCTTAGTTTAGTGGTAATTAGCGATATTCTGATTTTTTTATTCATGAAAATGTGTAAAATATCGATTTTTTTAGTAATTCAGCCTTTTTACGACAAAATTTATTTTTCTTAGAAAAACATTAGGTACCAGACATAAACAAATGGGTAACAGGACTAAAAAATCTGGTGTGAAACACTCACACAACTTTCTCTTGCCAATCCAAATAATTAACAATATAATCTAACATTAGTAATAAAACATTAGAAATAAACCAAAAACTAATTTTAATCATGAGTGAAAGACGCAAAATGAAAATCCTCAGTTTGTCTTAAAAATACGGAAAATCACTCTTTCACGCTGAACAGACTAGGCTCTGTAGAAAAAGTGATTTAAATAAAAGTTGTAGATCTTATAATTTCCTATAAATTTAATTATATACACTTTTGTCGTGAAATGTATAGGCTACTAAGGCCGAAATCTTAAAAAAGAAAGATTTTTCGCGCGTTTTCGTGAGAAAAAACAGAAAATCGCTAATTACCGCTAAACTAAGTGTTATACAAAAATATTTTTTAAATAAAAGTTGTAGGATTTTAAATTCTCTACAACTTTTATTGTATATATATTTTGCGCTAAAATGCATATTAAAGCCACTCTTAAAAAACAATTTTTTAACGTAAAAACAGCCTTACCAAGAATTTCAGCAAACATAGCACCTACCCTATCTCGTAGAGCATAAAAATTTAGTAAACCAGGTGATTTTAAAAAAAAATCGTAGCACCCGTTGTTTAGAAAATCGCAAAAAAGTGAAAAATTTCACGAATAAACTACTACTTCCGGTTGACCGATTATGATGAAAATGTTTGTGTCGGGTCCAATAGTTGTGTCTAACTTAAGTTTCAAGTTTCAAGTTCGTACGATGTTCTGTTCTTGAGATATTCTGTTCACACACGCGCGCGCGCACGCACGCACACACACACACACACACACACACACACACACACACACACACAGACCAATCGCTAAAAAACATGCTTTTGGGGTTCAGGGGGTCTGAAAACGTGTAGATCCGGTGAAAACTCGATTTCGAAAAATCGACATGAAAACAATACTTTCCTTTCTATATATTCATATAGGCAAGAGAAAATAAAAATTACTGTATACAGGCTTCATTCTATTAATAACAGTCAAGAAATGTAATAAATTAAATCGGTAGCACAACGAGATTGTTCCATGCATAAGGGAAAGTGATTTAAACTGTTTACTACAGTACATAGGTATTACATACAATACATAACAGCTATATTCACAGCGGTGATAGTTGTATCTATGGGTAATGCAATGTTAACTCAGGGCTCCAGGACAACAAGCTCTGCCCTGATTACAGTTCAGCGCCCTGACCATGTTGTTCAGCCTTCCCCACAAACTCCCACCCACTCCCATATATCTTGTGTAATATATGAGTATGATATTTTATCGATTTCCGATATTCTAACCGTATTTATCATACAGCTGTCTTCTGTTTCCTTTAATTATTATTTTAACTTAACCTGCGTTATGTTAATTAATATTAATTACTTTGATTATTATTTAAATTACTTTATTTAATGTTTACTTCAATATGTTAATTGTAAATTAATGTTTAAGTTTCCTTCATAATTTGGTATCTTTATTCTAGTATCTATTTTATTGTTGTTTTGTTAGTGTCGTTTTGCATTAAATTTTGTAATTTACATAAATTTTGCTAAAAGTATTTGTCACTAAATTAACATAATTATAGGTTTATAATAAATCCATGTGAGCCCAGAGTATGGGCTTACATTAAACGCTAAGAAGACAAAACACATGGTCATTACTAAGCGAGACAATCCACAGGAACAACTTTTTGCTGGGCAAAACAGAATCGAACAAGTGGAAGCCTATAATTATCTGGGAACCCGAGTCAATTGCAGTGCAAGCCACCTGCCAGAAATAAAGATCAGAATAATTGTAAAAGCCAGGGCAGCATTCCTAAAAATGAGACCTCTTCTATCGGCCCGCGACCTGAGCCTCAAAACCAGGACCCGCCTCTTGAAGTGCTACGTCTTTCCCATCCTCTTGTATGGGGTAGAGGCGTGGACACTCACCAAGGAATGTGAGACCCATCTACAAGCGTTTGAAATGTGGATCTACCAGGGTGCTTCGAATACCGTGGACGGACAGGGTCACAAATATGGAGGTCCGCAGAAGAATGGGGAAAGAGCTGGAAATCCTGCAGATTATAAAGATAAGAAAACTGACATACCTTGGACACATCATGAGGGGGCCTAAATATGAGATTCTGCATCTCATAATTCAAGGGAAACTCGTTGGTAAACGCTCGGTGGGACGCAGACGAATATCCTGGCTAAGAAACCTGAGAGAAGCGTTTAACTGCTCGTCGCATGACCTTTTCAGAGCAGCAGTGGACAAGGTACGACTGACCATGATGATAGCCAACCTTCTTAATTGAAAAGGTACCTGAAGAAGAAGAGAATAAATCCATTTAAGGGAACACAGCAGTCCAATATACTTCACCATACTTACGTAAGGAACATTTTCTCAGCTAGTACAGCTTAGAACATTATGCATTTTTTCTTACAACATTATTATGCTTTTTATACATCATTTTAAATGTACTCGTATAGTTTACGGTAACAATGAGTTATATTCGTACAGTTAACCTACAAAACGTTCCGCGATATACTGTATATGCTATGGGTATAGCATAAGTTGTTGTGTTTGTTGTACTGAAATTAAAGCAGTCGCGCAAGCGCACTGATGCTTTTCCCTATTACCCCTCGTTGCAAACAAAGGCAAACTCGTGACTCAAGTAGTCTAACTATCCAAAGAATACATTTCTGGTGAAAGTTGAACTTAATTCCTCTGTGCACTTAACAATTCAATATTGTCTTTGTTAAGGTAACATAAATATCGTACGGAATTTATGAATCTTTTCATAGAAAAACTATAGTCATTTTATCAGCTAATATTACTGATATCTTTAGGAGGACACGGGACATAAAAATCAAAGTTAAAAATAAAAAAATTTACAAAAAAAATTACAAAAAAATCAAAAAAATTTTTTTAAGAAACGCTATTATTTAACAATTAATCAAAAAAAAAAGAACTAAAAAGAAAAAAATTTACAAAAAAAAAATCACAGACATTACAGTTAAAAATAAAAGCGTGGCGCATTAATATATATAATATTTATTGTAAAATATTCGTTGTAAAATATTATATATATTAATGCGCCACGCTTTTATTTTTAACTGTAATGTCTGTGATTTTTTTTTTGTAAATTTTTTTCTTTTTTTCTTTTTAGTTCATTTTTTTTTGATTAATTGTTAAATATAGCGTTTCTTAAAAAAAAAATTTTTTTAATTTTTTTTTTATTTTTTTGTAATTTTTTTGTAAATTTTTTTCTTTTTTTCTTTTTAGTTCATTTTTTTTGATTAATTGTTAAATAATAGCGTTTCTTAAAAATTTTTTTTTGTAAATTGTTTTATTTTTTTATTTTTAGTTAATTGTTTTAAGTAATTGTTAAATTTTTTTTTTTTTTTTTTTTTTTTGGTTTAACGTCCGACTGTTTTGCAAATTGCTGCTAATGCAGACGGTGAAGGATGAAATGAATTTTTGTAACGTATGAAAAAATGCCATGCCCGAGTGGGATTCGAACCCAAGACCGCGTGATGAGAGGCGAGCACGTTACCAACAACGCCAACGCGGCGTTGTTAAAATTGTTAAAAATTGTTTAAAAAATTGTTAAATAAAAGCGTTTTTAAATTATTTTTTTAATTTTTTTTTAAATTTTAAAATTTTTTTTTACAAACACCTCCACAGCGTATTGTCATCGAAGATAAACAAGTGTGCAAAGTTTGATTCATATTGATACGGTAGAAGTATTAAAATTTTAAGTTGCAAGATTTGATGGATCCAAGAGTAAGTTATTTTAAAAGCGTTATAAAATTTTAAAATTTTAAAATTTTTTTTTACAAACACCTCCACAGCGTATTGTCATCGAAGATAAACAAGTGTGCAAAGTTTGATTCATATTGATACGGTAGAAGTATTAAAATTTTAAGTTGCAAGATTTGATGGATCCAAGAGTAAGTTAAATAAAAGCGTTTAAATACCTTTCACTGCCTCTTAACAAAAGCCATGAGCAAATGGCTAACTACTGTGATGTTTCTCTTCCCACAATTCGAAAAATAAAGAAGGAAATTAAAGATATGAAGAAGCTATTCTTCAACAGTTTTGTTGACACCTGGTAAAAAAGGAAACGGTTAAGTAGACACTAGTGAGACTGATATTGAAGACGTCGGTGACAGCGATAGTAAACAAGACGATTCATTCGTAGAAAATTTGTTCCAATGGAAAAAGGTAGAGCTGGTAATTACTGTAAATTAATCATTTTTAGTCATGCTTACAAAATGTACATAGAAACTGCACGGTAGTAAAATGTACAAGTAGTGTCTCAATGTTGAGATACTTTTTCCGCATTGGCGCAGTTGGTAACGTGCTCGCCTCTCATCATGCGGTCCTGGGTTCGAATCCCACTCAGGCACGGCATATTTTCATACGTTACAAAATATCATATCTTTCACCGTCTGCATTAGCAGTAATTACAGAACAGTCGGACGTTAAACCAAAAAAAAAAAAAAACTTCCTCACAGTCCATCCATACGCAAAATCTCGTGACTTCAGTATCTATAAACGAATATTATTATTTATGGTAACATTCTTAATTAACGTCTGAGAGTATGTAAAATGGATTATTTTAATTCTTTACGGACTATTACAATATAATAAAATTTTGTTGACTAAAATATAAAGGTTAACCCACCGGGTTGGTCTAGAGGTAAAGTCGTCGCCAAAATCAGCTGTTTAACAGCTGATTTTCGGAGACTAAGGTTCCTGGTAGTTACTTCTATACGGATTTGAATGCTAGACAGTGGCTGCCGGTGTACTTTGATGGTTGGGTTTCAATTAACCATACTCTCTCAGGAATGGTCGGCCTGGGTCTGTACAAGACTACACCTCATTTACACGTCGTACACATCATCCTCATCTTATTGGGTCATAGGGTTGCTTATTGTTCTGAATTGAACAGATTGCAACGTACACAAATTAGGGATATAAAAAAAATATAAAGGTACGTGAATGTGATGAACGAAATTACGAAGGCAGTGGAGCACGTTTGTCATCCATGTTGTAAACAATTTTCGATGTGTTTGTTTGTATTCTAAGAGTGCATAGTTTTGTTTTGTTTGCATGATAATCGTGGATTATCATCGTGATAATCGTGGAGTTTATAAAAGTGAAAAACTAATGATGAATGATGTTAAATACATTGTGTTGATGACTTACCAGTTGCTGGATTAACGATGCCATCGATGTGCAGTTGTATTCTTTATTCCTTCATATTCAATGAAGCTGCGATTGGTCAGAAAAAACATTGCACAATAAAAAATTGGGGGTTGTGTACCTACATACCTGTTGTGTACCTATCTGTTTTTTCTTTTTTAATTTTTTTGCCCAATATATATTTATTTATTACTTTATTAAACATCCTATACTGTGACCTTCCCGGCCCACAAAACCCAGCCCTTTGGCAATCGATGAGGAAGGCACAAGAAAAATAAAAAAAAGGAAAAATAATGGGTGGTTGTTGCTAATAATTAAAAAACAAGAGTACCATTTGGACTTATTTCAAGTGAATTTAATGAAAATAATAAAAAAAAATTAACAATTAATTTTAAATATTAATTTCGCAATTAACTCTCAATATCAGTTTAAAAAAAATATGTAGATTAAACAATGAATTTAAATAATAATACCACCAATATATATATGTAGGAATCGGAAACCGAATTTGCTGGTTTTCCCGCCGGTGAGATTCAGATGGCACGTGAGCTCGCAACAGCTGGATATCGGTCGACGCCAGAAGAAGAAACCAGTGTGTGTAAAAAAAGTGTCGAGTGACGAGAGACTGTTTTCTTATGTTGTATTCTTTTTATTCTGATGTAATAATGTTCATTTTCATGTTTAAATAATAATTTGTTAAATTGACGTGTGACGAGTTTTATTTTCATCCATTCAAATCCCACAAATTGGGGGCCCGTCCGGGATGAACTGAGTAACGAGTTTCGACACGAAACACACGACGCAATTTAGGACGCCATTTTTACGACGCTTACAACGAACCATCTTCTTTGCTGTTGCTTACGACGCTGACGACGAAACGACGTGCAGTTTTGTGAATCGACGACGTTTGGATCTAAGACGAGGATTCATTTGATTAACAAAACGTGCTTTTTGGATTTTGGGCATTTTGGCTGCAGCATTTTTTGGTGGTACAAGTGACGACGAGAGGTATAAATTGTGACGACGACGAGGGATTTTGGATGTGGTGAGAAAAGGACGAAGGCTCATCAGAAAAATAAAGGAAACGACAAAAAGGTATCGACAACCTAACCTATAAACCGGTGCGACGAAAAGAAGATTACACAGTTACCGACGGTCGATAAAACTGGAAACTACTTTACCGACTTTTGAATAAAACGACGAGATGGCGACGCTAGGTGACATAACCTCAATTCTGAACAACATAAACAACTCACCAACGAAAGCAATCAAGGTTTTACATCACCTTATTTTTGGGACAATTCCAACTGACAGGAAAAATAGAAAACGACTGCGGGAGTTTACAGGATTCGAGTTTACAGCAGGTTCGATTGAGGAAGAACAGCAAAAGAAATTTATGGAGGAGACGTTTTCGGTGTCGGAGTTGTGTGTTGTGATAGGAATTTTGTGTGTTGACGCTGGCACTAAAGGGGAGATGATTGATGACATTTGTTATTACCTGACAAATTTGGACGCACTTCAAGCAAAAATAAACGACGATATCAAACAGGAAGAAGAAGACGACGAAGAAGAGGAGGATGATGAGGACGATAAAAAGAAAGTGAAGATAAAAAAGGACGAGAAGAAAGGCAACAGTTCTGATGAGGAGCAGGACAAAGATGTGTCGGAGGAAATAAGGCGAAATTTGGCTGCGATGGAGTTACAAAATAGGAGGTATGAAGAGCAGCATAAATTTTCGTTGACGTTTCGTGACATAGAGGGCGCTTTGAAAACATTCAATGGCAAGGACGGATATCCGGTGAAGAAGTGGATCACTGATTTCGAAGAAACAGCAGTCTTGATGGGATGGAGTGAGCTGCAAAAGTTTGTGTTTGCAAAAAAATAACTTGAAGGTTTGGCTAAGCTTTTTGTTCAAGGTGAGCGAGGATTGACGTCTTGGTCAGCTTTGAAGAAAGCACTGAGGGACGAGTTCGATACAGCGACGAGCAGTGTGGAAATTCATAAGCTGCTAACTCAACGACGGAAGAAGCAGGACGAATCCCTCCAGGAATATTTCCTAGTGATGAAGGAGATAGCCAGCCGTGGTGACATTGAATTAGTTTCAGTGTTTCAATATGTGATTGATGGTATCGACGACGAGACAGGAGCAAAACTTCTTTTGTACGGGGCGACGAGTTCTAGGGAGTTCAAGGACAAGATGAAGAGCTACGAGTTGGCAGTGAAGTCGATGCCAAAGAAGAGCTCCAAGAACTCTAACAACGGCAATTCGCAAGGAGGTTCCAAGCACAACAACGAGAAGGATGGAAGACGCAACGACGGTGCAAGGAAGAAGGACAGAAGCGGCGAAGGAGAAAAGAAGTGCTATAATTGTGGTGATGCTGGACATAATTCGAGGAACTGTATGCATAAGGACAAGGGTAGAAGATGCTTCAACTGTAACGACTTTGGGCACATCTCCAGTGAGTGCACAAAAGAGAGGAAGCGAGACAGAAGAGGTACTGCAAGGGATGGTTCAAACATGCACAACCTGGCGACTTCGAATAGCAACCTGAAATTCAAGGAAGTCAAGCTGTGCGATCAGGAAATCAACGCCCTTATTGACTGTGGAAGTCACTACAACCTTTTGAGACAGAATATATACGAGACGATGGAAGCTCCAGGATTGCGAGAGACGAGTGTTGTTCTGTCAGGGTTCGGAGGAAGCAAGGTGTCTCCTCAAGGTTATTTCCAAACAGTCATTGAGGTCGATGAGGATGAGTTTGTGACGAACGTCTATGTAGTGTCTGGAGATGCTATGAAGATAGACATGGTGATAGGTAACGATCTTCTGGACCAGGGTGAGGTCATCTTGAGCAAGAAGGGAGTAACCATCAGGAAACAGGAAGTATCGATCATGTGCATCCAGGTAACCAATGAACCAGAGTTGGACATCGAGAATTGTGTTGACAAAGAGACGAAGAAGCAGGTAGAAGACCTAGTGGAAGGTTATGTTCCAGCAAAAACGAAGTCAACTGACGTGAAGATGAGGATCGCAGTGAAGGAAGAGCAACCAACGTTTTGCAAACCTAGACGACTATCACCAAAGGAGAAGAAGGTCGTTGATGATCAAGTCGAGGAGTGGCTAGAGAAGGATGTCATCGAACCAAGTTCGTCGGAGTATTCGAGTCAGGTGGTAGTGGTCAAAAAGAAGAACGGTGCACATCTAGTTTGCGTGGACTATCGAAGAGTAAATCGAATAGTGGTCAAGGATCGCTATCCCATGCCGCTGATCGAGGATGTCTTGGACAAACTACAGGATGCAGCTGTATTTTGTACATTGGACCTCAAGGATGGATTCTTTCACGTAGAAGATGAAGAGGACAGCCGGCGATACCTGGCTTTTGTGACGCACACGGGACAGTACCAGTTCAAACGAGTACCTTTCGGATTTACCAATTCACCTGCAGTGTTCCAACGTTATATCAACGCCGTGTTCTGGGTGTTGATCAGGGAGAACCTGGTGTTCATCTATATGGACGACCTAATCATCCCAGCGAAGAACTTTGTTGAAGCGATTCAACGATTGGGACGTGTCTTGGGGATAGCTGCAGAGTACGGGTTAGAAATCAACTTTGCGAAGTGCCAATTCCTGAAGACGAAGGTACAGTTCCTGGGATACACTATCCAAGGTGGACAGATCCAACCATCTGAAGAGAAGGTTCTAGCCGTTCGTGACTTTCCAGAGCCGAAGACGATTGCAGCGGTGCAGAGCTTTTTGGGACTGGCAAGCTACTTCAGGAAGATCATTCCAAACTTCTCTGTCGTGGCTAAACCGCTGAGTGACCTGTTGAAAGGAAAACCTGAGTTCAAATTTGACGATGAGCAGCGACGTGCATTTAACGAGCTCAAGGATATCCTTTCTTCAGAACCAGTTTTGAGAATTTACAACCCGAAATTTGAGACGGAGCTTCACACCGACGCCAGCAAGTATGGATATGGAGCAGTTTTGTTGCAGAAGTGTCCAGACGACGAGAAGCTACATCCGGTCTCATATATGAGCAAAAAGACGACCGTTCAGGAAGAAAAATACAGCAGTTACGAGCTGGAGATCTTGGCTGTAGTAAAAGCACTGAAGAAGTACAGAGTGTACTTGCTTGGACTGGCATTCAAGATCGTAACTGACTGTGAGGCGTTCCAAAAGACGATGCAGAAGACAGACCTAGCAGCGCGTGTGGCCAGATGGGCGATGAGCTTGGAAGAGTTTGACTATACCATCCAACACCGAGCTGGTAGCAGAATGAAACACGTCGACGCTCTAAGCAGATGTTTAGCAGTGATGTTTGGCTTCCCTGATGGTCTAACATCGAGGATCAAGATCGCGCAGGAAAAAGATGACGGACTGGTAGCGATTAAAAAGATCTTGGAAGAGAGACCATACGAGGACTTCATAGTGAGAGATGGACTTCTGTTCAAATTTGTCGACGGTCAGGAGGTCTTGGTGGTTCCACGAGCGATGCACCAGGAGATCATCCGAGCGGCACACGAGAGAGGACACTATGCTGTCAAGAGGACGGAAGAAGACGTGAAGCAGGAATACTACATTCCTGACCTGGCCAACAAGGTGAAACGAGTGATCGCCAACTGTGTGAAATGTCTGGTGGTAAACAGGAAGGTGGGCAAGAAGGAAGGCCTTCTTCACCCTCTGTTCAAGGAGAGTGAACCGTTGCACACCTACCACATGGATCACATTGGACCACTCGCATCTACCAACAAGGGGTATAACCACATCCTTTGTGTAGTTGACGCCTTCACGAAGTTTGTCTGGTTATATCCAGTGAAAACGACGAAAACGGCTGAGACGATTGGAAAGATGGAATTGCAAAAGACGAACTTTGGAAACCCGGTGCAAGTGATCACCGACAAGGGGACATCGTTCACTTCCCGAGAGTTTGAGGACTACTGTGAAGCAGAAGGCATCAAACACATCGCGGTGACGACAGGACTACCCAGAGCAAATGGTCAAGTTGAAAGAGTCAACGCAGCTGTTGGAACGATCATCTCCAAGCTGAGCATCGACGACCCGACGAAGTGGTACAAGGTGGTACCTGCCGTGCAACGAGCGATCAACTCCGCGTTCCAGAGGAGCATCGGAAGATCACCGTTTGAATTGTTGATGGGAACCAAGATGCGCAACAAGGACGATCTTCACATCGTCGAACTCATTGAAGAAGAGTTGGTTACCTCATTCGACGAGAAACGTGACCAGATGAGAGAAGATGCCAAGTTGCAGATCCAGAAGGTGCAAGCTGAAAATCGGAGCAGCTTCAATCGACGACGAAAGGAAGCTGCAAAGTATAAGGTCGGTGATCTGGTTGCCATCAAACGCACCCAGCTGGGACCGAACCTTAAGTTGAAGACAAAGTAGCCTACTTAGGACCATACCGAGTGATGAAGGCCAAGCTGAATAACACCTACGATGTCTACAAGGAAGGCGAAGACCAAGATGGACCACGGCTGACAAGTACTTGTGCTGAGTACATGAAGCCCTGGCTGGACGGGTATTCCTCATCCGAGTCGGATGAACTTCAGGACGGCCGAGTGTAGGAATCGGAAACCGAATTTGCTGGTTTTCCCGCCGGTGAGATTCAGATGGCACGTGAGCTCGCAACAGCTGGATATCGGTCGACGCCAGAAGAAGAAACCAGTGTGTGTAAAAAAAGTGTCGAGTGACGAGAGACTGTTTTCTTATGTTGTATTCTTTTTATTCTGATGTAATAATGTTCATTTTCATGTTTAAATAATAATTTGTTAAATTGACGTGTGACGAGTTTTATTTTCATCCATTCAAATCCCACATATATATATAGTAGTACTACTGTAATAGGAGACACTTATACACACAAACAATAACGCACACGTACATACAAATGACAAACTAAATACGTTCACGCATAACATAAACATACACATTCACACACTCAATATAAACAACAGATGATTTACCACCGTCAGATGCGAGCAACGAGAATAATAAAAAAAAAAAATTTATTAATAAATTATTAATAAATAATAATAAAAAAGAACATATTAATAAAATGGATTGTTAATTCATTCTATTTTAAAAGTTTTAAGGAGTGAGGTGCAATTTACAATTTTTTAAAATAGAAAAAGTTTACGAATTTTAAAAAATATTATTTTGAAATAATAAACCATTTTAGAAGATTTTCTGGAGCGGAATTTTAAAGGAGTTTTAATACATTTTAAAAGATTTTAAAAATTTTAACACTTTTAAGAATTTTATGATATTTATCAAGAAACTTTAATAAAGAGCTTTGAATTTTAAAGAGAATTTTATTTACGAACCTCTGGGACAAAAATGGTGCCGTGACCAGGATGATTAATGAAAAATTCCAATAAATAAATTCAGTAACATAATATTTGGGAAAGAAATTAAAATAATAAACAAAAAGGAAGGATTCATCAACAAGAAATCATCAAAAACACATAACAAGATTAGTCAAAGGCCAAGAAAAAGACAAAGAGAAAGATCAAAAATAAAACAACAAATCTTCTAAAATTTATAAAAACAAAACCTAAATTATAAAGAACTCGTATCTGACAGGTATACCGACGTCGACCGGTAAGTCACCTATTACACATACATAAATAATCATCATCAACAAACAAAACAAATAGAAACATGAATAGACAGGTAGCACCGATTCTTGATCCCACTAAACTAGACGAAACAAACCTTAACTTCCAACTTAGAATACGAAAAAGCACAACAACAGGAAACGTAAGACAAAAAAGGCAAAGATTACAAAAACTCTTAGATAATGGACGACAAATCGATTTAACTACATTACATAGATTTGACATGGACAAACAACTGACAGAGTGTCAAAACTATTTAGTAAAGTTACGAAATGTAGAAAATTTAAATGAATTAGAAAAGTATAATGCCGAAATTTTTGATGATCGGCTTAACAAAATATTAACATTCATATTACCCAACAAACCAGATAAAGTCGTAGGCTTTCAAAATTTAAGAGAGGGATTTGATATTTGGAAGGCTAATGGGTTGCATAATTTCGAAGTTGGACCTAATTTCGAGCAAAACTTAAATCCTGAAGAGGCACATTTAGGGAATAATTTCTTACCTGATCAACAACAAGGAAATCTTAATTATGATCAAATTAATCTTATGCATCACCCAGAAATGCAAAATCCTGTTCTTAGAAATGAAACCCCTGACATATTAATACCAAATGCTGTAGGTAACAATAATCCCGTGTGTTTACAACGCGAATTGAACTTTAATTGGACAAAAATTGCAAATCCAATAGAAAACGAATTAAAACAATTGACTATTACTGATGGACGTGACATTGACACGTTAGTACGAAATATCAAAATTATTAAACAGATACAGAAACGTTATGCAGTTGATTTACCCTTGGTGTTGTTAACTCCGTTTATGACCGGTTTTACAGAACAAATTTTTGAAAATTCTATTAGAAATAATCATAATTTTGATCAATTTCATAGAGATTTAGTAAACAAATTAATCACACCAAAAATGAAAGAAATATTAAAATTAAAATTATTATACCGAAACCAGTCACAAACGGAGACCCTTGCGGAATACATGAGAGAAATTTTAGAAAATCATGATGTATTAAGATTAGATTTAACAGAAGGTGAGTTAATTAATATAATTTTAACGGGTTTAAATGAAATATATGCCACACACATAGGTATAATCGGCAAACCCAATAACGTACAAGATTTTAATAAATTAGATGCATATGTCTATGAAAGAGTTTATGCTAGAACTCTTAATGACATCGGTTTATCAAAAATGAATAATACAAGCGTCATAAACAATGTAAATAACACAGTACCTAACCAAGGTACACAAAACACATTAAAAGATACAGCATGCAATAAAATCAGATCACAAATGTCTGCAACAACTTTGAAGTGTTTTTATTGTCATAAATTAGGTCATATCAAAAGAAATTGTAAACTTTTGCAACAAAAAGGAAATAACCATGTTCCAAAAAAACTGAATGTTTACAAATGCGCACAACATAGTCATATGATGCGTGTTTGTAAACATAACGCATGTAAACATTTAAAGATAAAAGAACAAAGGTTAAACAGTAATTATACTTTGAAAGCTTTATCAATAAAAATCAAAAATAATATATTTAATGCCCTTCTTGATTCTGGTTCCACGCACAACATTATTAACCAACAAATGTATAAACTTTTAAAAGCTAAGAAGGCGATTGTAAAGAGGAAAATATTAAAGCAATTTGTCTTACAGCTGATAGATTTCCTCTAGAAATTAATAAACAGGTCTGGATTAACATTAACCTACAAAATATATCATGGAAAATAAATTTTAAAGTATTAACAAAAATACAGCACGAAATAATACTTGGAATGAATTTCCTACAAAAAACACGTGCAATATTTAACGCCACAAGGTCTGTGATAACTTTTGACTGGTTGAAAAATCAAAAATTTCATCTAATAAATTTATACCCAGATCAGATTAATAATGTGGAACAAAGTGAGTATATTAAAAATAAAATTAATAATTTATGTAAAGAATTTCCTGACGTACTCACTACTAAATTAGGTTGTACCCACGTATTAAAATATGATATTAAACTTAAAAAAAATGAAATTATAAAATCTAGACCCTATCCCTTAAATCCAATAAAAACACTTCAAATGAAACAACAAATTGATAAATTATTAAAAGATAAAGTAAAGAAAAGATAAAGTAAAGCAGGTTTGGATGGAATTACTGGTGAGCTTTTCAAGTACGGTGGTTTGTTACTAGAATTAAGGGTCTTACACCTGATAAATGAATGCTGGATGAAATGTCAAATTCCGAAAGAGTGGAGTAAAGCAGAAGTAATCTCTCTCTTCAAAAAAGGCAAACGAAATGACTGCAAAAATTATAGAGGTATCAGTCTTTTGAATGCAGGATATAAAATATACTCAAAAATAATCAATTCTAGAGTGAAAAGTATCGCTGAAGCAGTTTTAAATGAGGAGCAGTGTGGGTTCAGAAAAGGTCGTTCATGCACAGACAACATTTTCTCAGTTAAAAGACTGATAGAGAAAAGAAGAGAATTCAACCTCGAAACGCATATGGCTTTTATTGATTTTGAAAAAGCTTTTGATAGAGTGAATAGAAGTCTTATGTGGAGAATTCTGATGGAAAGAGGATATCCTTTGCATCTTGTAAACGCAATACGATCTCTTTATCACAATACTCAAATAATAGTCAATACAGGTGATAAACGACTAGATGAAATCACGATCAACCAAGGTGTTAGACAAGGGTGTAGTTTATCGCCCACCTTATTTAATATATATGTGGACCACATTTTCCGAAAATGGAAATGTAGAGTAGATTTAGGAATCAATCTTGGTAAAGACGTTTACCTAAATGCACTGTTGTTTGCTGATGATTTGTGTGTGATACAGAAAAACGAAGATGACCTCCAAAAATCTGTGCATATCCTCCACGAAATTTGTAAAGAATATAATCTCAAAATATCAAAGGAGAAAACAAAAATCATGGCTTTTAAAGGAAAGTACCCAATACGATCTAAAATTGTGATAGACAACAAAGTATTGGAGCAAGTGTCTCAATTCACATATCTGGGCTGTGACATAAGTTACAAAGATGAAATGGATGTGGAGAAGAAAATAGGAAAGTTCCAAATGATTTGTGGAAGTATCAGTAGGACATTGGCGAAAAAAGCTACCACAAACACAATAATGAAATTTTATAAAACAATGGCAGCTCCAATACTCCTCTATGGTAGTGAATCTTGGGTCACATCAAAAACACTTGAGAGTAAAGTGCAGGCAGCGGAGATGAAATTTCTTCGCAGAACTAAGGGCTGTGACAGGAGAGATCACATCAGGAATGAGGAAATAAGGAGGGAGCTGAACATCTTCTGCTTGAATGAGAGAGTTGCATCGTATCGCCAACAGTGGAAAGTACATGTTGAACGAATGTCAGCCGATAGGCTTCCACTGAAAATTTACAAGTATCAACCGGTAGGCAAAAGAGGTATAGGCAGACCACGGAAAAGGTGGCAATGATTGTACCATAAGGAAAAAAAAACAAATTTTATAAGATAGACTTAAATTTATCATTGATAAAATATGAATTACATATTTAACATAGATGTTTTCTAAAATTATTAATATAAGCTGAATGTGAGTCGGAACAGGCCATAGCCTAATCCCTGTTTGAAAGAAGAAGAAGAAGAGAAGATAAAGTAATTAGAGAAAGTGTTTCGCCTTATTCATCTCCAGCGTTTTTGATTCCAAAACCAAATGGCGCGAGTCGTTTAGTCGTAGACTATCGCTCAGTCAACTTAATAATTGACTCAGAGGCCCAACCTTTACCGAATATAAATCATGCTTTTCAATGGTTTTCCAATGCACGATGGTTCAGTACATTAGATTTAGCGCAAGCGTACCATCAAATACCATTGACAGAAAAATCTCGTCAAATCACCGCGTTTTGTACCCCGGATGGCTTATACGAATATGAGAGATTACCTTTTGGTTTGTCGACTGGCGCACAAGTTTTAACACGTCTTATGAATACAATATTCAAAAACATTAAATATAAATTTGTATTTAATTACATAAATGATATATTAATATATTCCAAAAGTTTTCCAGAACATGTGAAACACATTAAAATAGTATTGTCAATTCTGCGGAAGGCTGGCATTACAGTTAATCCTGATAAGGTAACATTTGCCGTAAATGAAATACCGTTTCTTGGACACACATTATCGTACAAAGGAGTCTCTATAGACTCAACTAGGACACAAAAAATATTGGAGTACCCGCAACCTACGTCAGTGAAACAAGTACATCGATACTGTGGTATGATTAATTATTTTTCTAAATTTATCAAAAATTATGCTGATAGAATCGAACCCCTGAATAAATTGCGTCGTAAAAATACTCAGTTTATCTGGGGAGACTCACAAAAAATCGCGTTTGAAGATCTTAAACAGGCAATTGCTAATCCCCCGGTATTGGCAATACCAGACTTCTCCAAAACTTTCATTTTACAGACGGATGCGTCTGATACAGGTCTAGGAGCTGTACTGCTTCAGGAACAAGAAGGGTCTAGACGACCCATAGCGTACGCTTCCAAAACATTAACAGAGGCAGAACGGAAGTTTTCTGCATATGAGCGAGAGTGTCTTGCAGTTGTTTTTGCAACAGATCATTTCAGGACCTATTTAGCACATCGTGAATTTCTTTTAGAAACTGATAATCAAGCCTTAGCCTGGCTTCTTTCCAGACCAAAACAGTTGGGTAGATTAGCTAGATGGTTACTTCGGTTATCTGTTTTTAAATTTAAAATTAATCACATCCGTGGTTCGGATAATAATGTGGCGGACGCATTATCGAGGATGTACGATTTAAATAATGAAGATATCTCAAAAGATATATCTTATATTAATACTTTATTATCGCAGTTCCCCCCTATCTTTTACAGACATAAGACAACATCAGGAACAGGATACCTTTATCCTTCAACAAAAACAACAAATGGATAATAAATTTTGTTTATCCAAAGGAGTCCTATGTCTAAAAGATAAAAACAATAATCCAACCAAAATCGTTCTCCCCAATTCCTTAAAAGATTTAGTATTTAAATACTTTCATCATTCGGAAATCGGTGGACATTTAGGTGTCGATAAAACTATACACAAAATTACACGGTATTTTTATTGGCCGGCTATATATCGAGAAATTCCTTTAAAAGTGAATGCTTGTACAACCTGCCAACGCAGCAAACCTGGAATAAATTATAAATGGGGAAATCTCAGTTCCAGAGTTCCAACAACACCATTTGATACACTATTTATTGATACAGTAGGCAGCCTACCAAAAACCAACCAAGGATACAAATATATTCTAGTGGTGGTAGACAGTTTTTCAAAATTTACATGGTTGGCTCCATTAAAAAACACTAATACATCCTCCATTATAGAAGAATTAAAACGTATTTTTCAAAATTACTCCATACCGAGGTTAATCGTCACAGATAATGCTAAAAATTTTAATTCAATAATGTTTAAAAACTTTTGTTTCAATCTAGGCATAAAACGAACCACTCTCTCCCCCTACCATCCGCAACCATCTCACGCCGAACGATTAAACCGAAATCTTCGGTCTATTCTTATTGCATACCATGCAACTACTCAAACAACCTGGGATAAATCTCTATTTTGGTTTCAATTAGCCTTCAATATGGCTCAACATAACGCGCATGGGAAATGTCCATTTGATATATTGCATACTTTTCCAGCTCAAACACCGTTGGATAGAGCATGGAATATCCAAGATATCCTTCATAGAAATCCTGTACGTTCAAGCAACATGATGTGTGACATTAGAAGAAAACTAATTAAATCTCATCATGATATGGCGCGCCGATATAATGCTATGCGCCACCCCAATCCGTTTTCGGTGGGAGATAAAGTTTTGCTTAAAACTCACCCCGTAAGTTCGAAACGGAAAAATATTTGTGCAAAAATGGCATACCGATGGTCTGAACCATTTTATATTATCGGCTTCTCCACTCCAGTTACAGCCTTACTCCGTAAGACTATTGGAGGGGAAATAACTAAAGAACACATTTCTAACCTTAAAAAGGTTACATAATTTGCTCAAAAAAAAAAAAATAAACTACTTTTTCGGTGATGTCTGTCGCGATACTCGAGCTTGAGATGATTGTAACAAAAAACTAAATGCTGTTTGCATGCTGTATGAATGTATTATTGAAAGGGGCCCCGAATGAACGAATTTTACCGTCTCAGGCCGACAACTGCTACGTACTCACCTTTCCTTTTTCACATTTAAGCACCCACCCCTTATCCTTTTTGCTTATGCATACTCCCCGGGGGGGGGGGGGGAGATTGTAATAGGAGACACTTATACACACAAACAATAACGCACACGTACATACAAATGACAAACTAAATACGTTCACGCATAACATAAACATACACATTCACACACTCAATATAAACAACAGATGATTTACCACCGTCAGATGCGAGCAACGAGAATAATAAAAAAAAAAAATTTATTAATAAATTATTAATAAATAATAATAAAAAAGAACATATTAATAAAATGGATTGTTAATTCATTCTATTTTAAAAGTTTTAAGGAGTGAGGTGCAATTTACAATTTTTTAAAATAGAAAAAGTTTACGAATTTTAAAAAATATTATTTTGAAATAATAAACCATTTTAGAAGATTTGCTGGAGCGGAATTTTAAAGGAGTTTTAATACATTTTAAAAGATTTTAAAAATTTTAACACTTTTAAGAATTTTATGATATTTATCAAGAAACTTTAATAAAGAGCTTTGAATTTTAAAGAGAATTTTATTTACGAACCTCTGGGACACTACTATTTAAGGGTTGGCCAACCAAAAATTAAACAAATAGGTTAATACGTACAATTAATTAAAAAAACATTATTGTTGAAATATGTCAAAAGGAGTAATTAAATGACTACATTCTTGCAGAAGTTACAGTTCCTGGGTTATAAATTGAAAAGATTCTTCCAAAAAAACACAAAAACGATGAATTTTAGTTTTTACATGATATTATACAGCTTAAATTTTCAACTTTCCTTCGCCAGATTAAATAAATAATACTTTCATTAATTACAGTAATTACCAGGGTTTTTTTTTTTTAAAATTAATCCATATCAGTTATAAGCTATGAAATCAATGGATTTTATCCAGAAAAATGGTCAATCTAACTTCTCAATATTATTATTATTCTCATCGTGGCACCCTGGACAGAATAAAAACCAAAACACAAATAGAATATAGTCCAGATAACATTATTCTTCGTTTTTACAAAGTAATAAAACTAACCAACAGCCACATTTACAATAAAAATATTTTAAAGATAGCTCAAAGATAACTTTAGTACAGCAGGCTTAAGGCCATGGAACTTTCTAGAATTCCGGACATTGCTTCAAAATTAAAATTTATAACCAATTAAATATATATGAAAATATTGCCAAATAAGGGCATAAAACAAAACATAAATAATATTTAGAATATAGATCAATGTCGGCCCATAGAAAATTTACATGAAAAAACAAGGTAGATGCACCAAAATAGATGGTACATTCATGATGTAACAAAAATATCATGAAACAGCCTAACTAAAATAATAATAATAAAAGTAATAAACTATAAATACAATTTAGTAAATAAATGTAAATTGCAGATAAAATTTAAAATTTAAGGTGATAATTACATTTATAATTTGAAAGTACATAATTTTACAATTTAAGTAGTAAAAAAACTACTCAAACGGGCCGACGTTACAATGACCAAACTTTACAATAAACCTTGTAAAGGAATTTCTACTGGCGGCTAATAAATAAAAATAAGAGCTACAACTCACCTCGAAAGGGGAAACGCAGAAAAAGTAAAAAGAGTATATTAGATTTGCTTTAAGTTAAAAGTAAAAAAATTCAAACATTTCGAATAAATCACACTACACCATAGGCAACCACATCAAACACAACTCCACTACATCATAACACAGAGTGTTTAAGAAACAGGAAAACCAAAGCAAAATTACCAACTCATGGCAACTCCACCATGAGCCGGCACCTCAAGAGACAAGAAGAAAGCGGCAATCGAAACCAAATTTAAACAGCCCATTACGAAATACGAACAAAAAAATGTAACAACGGTTACAATACAGGTGTTTTTAACCACAGTATTATATTGATAGTCAAAGTACATTATTTACTTTTAAAGCCACCATTTTATGCACAAAAGCACTCTAATTGGTGTTTACTGTTTACCGTATTACAGGTGGTTTTAAAAAAAAAATATATTTATATCTGTCCGTAACAGGTAGGTGGAGTGTTAAATTATTTGCACTCTATCAGCTAATTCCAGGGAAAAAATAAATAGTTCTGTTTCTTATCACATGGTCAGCCAATTATATGAGTGAAACATTTAAGAACAGAAGAGGTGGAGGTGTAACAGTCACTAGTCAGAGTTATCTCCTCTGAGAGTAATGAATTTCATCATTGTACGGCCAGACCCTGTGGTGAATGAAGTGAGGGTGTCATTTGCAGAGTGGAAAGTAGATGATTTTTGGAGAGCCTGGCATGCTGATAAGCATAATTTTCCACTCAGTGAGGAAGGCAATGGTAAACCACCTCACTCCTTGTTCAACTTAGTAAAGCCTCTAAAGGTACAAACCAGCCTTTCGGCTGATGACCTAAACAAGAACATATATTTATATAATATAAAATATCAATTTAGAAGCCAGGCACCGCCCTCTGGACCATTACAAGAAGGGTTCTGTGTGATTGGTCTGTGCATGTGTTCGTGGTTGTGTGAGAGAGACACAGCAAGTGAATCAGTAGAACCAACCACTCCCCACGCCTAAAAATACACGTCTGATGGGTTGCCAGCCCAAGGGTTAGCTATCACAGTCACCTCCAACATCAACGTAGTCTATGTAGACAATTTTCCCAAAATGAACATGAGGAGGATTTAGATTCTGCAGGGGGGAGGGGGTGGTGTGGTGTTGTTCAGAAGAAATAAACGTGTTGTATAATAATAGCAGTGGCCATGACATATAACAACCAGTTTGAAACGAGTGGTATTGTATCAAAAATGCCGCTCCTTCCAAACTTTTTTCTCTTTTGGTTTTACGTCTGACTGTTCTGCAATTTCTGCTAATGCAGACGGTTGTTTCAAACTGGCCAGAATGGCACTGAGAAAATATCCATTTTTCATCACTAAGCAATGAACATAAGATGTTGCTATGGCAACTGCAAGTATTCTAAAAAAATGTTTTTATTTTTTTTTTGGTTTTATGTCTGACTATTATGCAATTTCTGCTAATGCAGATGATGGAGAATAATGACATATGAAAAATGAGTAATGAAAAAATTCCAGACCTTATGGGGAATTGAACCCGGGACCCAGGTGTAGAAGTCAGTTGTACTAACCACCATGCCAAAGGGTCAGCCAACATTTTTTTTACTTTCGCTTGACTATGTGAATATATAGGAAGGAAAGTATTGTTTTCATGTCGATTTTTGTCAAACCCCAAAAAAAAACATGTGTTTAGCAATTGGTCAGTTTGTGAACAGAATATCTCAAGAATGGAACATGGTGTAAGATATTAAAACTTGAAACTTAAGTTATATACCACTAAAGGACCCTACACGAAGATTTACATCAAAATTGGTCAACTGGAAGCAGTATTTTATTCATATCATTTTTCACTGTGCAATTTCCTAAAAAACTGCTCCTATAATTTTTTTAAAAATCGCCTCATTCACTACATTTTTTTCTCTACAAGATAAGATAGGTAGGCACCATGTCTGCTGAAATTCTTGAAGAGGTAGTGGTCGTGTAGAAACATTTGTTTTATTATAATTGCGGCCTTAATATGCATTTTAGCACAAAAGTGTATATAATTAAAGTTGTAGAAAATTTAAAAATCTACAACTTTTATTTTAAATATTTCTTTCTATCACGCTTAGTTTAGCGGTGTAACTAATGATTTTCTGTTGTTTTTCATGAACATCTGTAAAAAAATGTATTTTAAAGATTTTTGGCTTAGACAAAAATCAGGGAATTTGGATTTGATAGTGGCATACAGAAAACAGAAAAGACCCTTCTCTTTACATTTATATGTTTATCCACATAAGACGACGATCAATGTATAGATGGGAGCTCACTTGATTGCTAGCGTAAGGAATTCGGGTGGAGGAGGATTGTTTGTATGATTCCCCTCCTCCTATAACCTAGTAGTAGTAATAATATCATAAGTACGCGCTCTTCTAAAAATATTACAGTAGAATCTCAGTAGTCCGGCCTGTTCGGGCCCGAGAGGGTGCCAGATTACTGAAAATGCTGGATTGCTGGATTTGTTGGAATTTTGGAACTATAAATTATAAATTTAAACAAAAAAAGAATATCCATTGATTTCTAACTGATTTTGAATTAAATTAACTAATTAAAAAAGGTTTGCTGAGTACTTCTGTAGTCATTGTACTGAACATAATTTTATCAACTATTGACATCGCCTAGTGCGGTGTGGGGGTGCTCATGTTCTGAGAATTACGTTTCGTTGTCAATTCAGCATGAATTATAGAGTATGACTCAGTTCTGGGTTTTGGATAAAAGCCAAAAATTTTTCCATTTAACAATAATTAAAGTCTGCTTATTCATTTCTTTGATCAAATCGTAAATATACATGTTATATTAAAACCGCCGTAATTAGGTTGAGTTGATTTCCCTAATTCCATTTAAATATTACCAAAATCTGTCCTGAGTGAGGTTTCATACTATGTCATTTCATACTACTGTCTTTTAAACCTAATATTTTCAGGGCCGGATTACTGGAGGTGCAGGACTACTGCACGGCCGGACTACCGAGATTCTACTGTACTCACAAACCATTTCGAATAACTATTGTAGTACCAGGCCCCCTTGCACTTCACAGTTAATGGGAAAAAGTGTCAGTTCTTACAGTTCAAAAACAAACACAATGTAAGGGAAAACAGAGAAGTGGATGTCTTGATACAAAATAATATCCTAGATCATGTGCAAACAGTGAAGTTTCTAGGAGTGTCACTAGATAGGACCCTATCGTGGGATTATTACACCGATCAAATTTGTAGTAAAATATCATCTGGGGTATTTGCATTAAAACAAATTGCCAGATTAAATGATAAAAAATTGCTTATAGCAGCTTATCATGGTTTAATTTTATCTCATATCAGGTATGCCATATTAGTATGGGGTAATTCATCACAGGGTAACATGGAAAGAGTTTTTAAAATACAGAAAAAAGCTATTAGGTGTATGATGGGAGTCAACCACCTTACCTCATGCAGATCACTATTTAAAGAGCTGCAATTGCTCACGGTTCCTTCTTTGTACATTTTTGAAGTGATAATGTACGTAAAGAAAAATACCTTTTTACAGAATTTAGATGTTCACAACCACTACACAAGAAACAGAATCGATTATTATGTTGCCAATCACAACACTAAATTGTTTGAACAAAAACCAACTTATGCAGGTAGAAAATACATCAATAAATTGCCTCAAGGTTTAAAAAGTTGTGACAATTTAAGTCATTTTAAAAAAAAGCTAAAACAATATTTGATTGATGAAACATTTTACAGTGTGCACGAATTCCTTTCTAAATAGTTTTGGTATTTAACTTGAATTAAACAAATATTGTGTACAATTTGATACAAAGGGGTTCTTGACAAGCCTGCTGAGTTAAGCAGTGGTAGGGGGAAATTATTGGTAAGTGATGAATTTATCATTGTGTTTGATTTATTTTTATTATTTATTGTGTGTGATATTTAATTCATTAGGGTTCATGACAAGCCTACTGAAGTAAGCAGAAGCAAAAACAAATTTTGGTGGTAAGTAGTAAATTTATTACATTGGTGATAAACTTTCAGTTCATCAATTTTACCTTGACATGTCCTATACTCCCTTTGGAGTCTCCAGGATGCAAGTAACAAAAAAAAAAACAATCCCCCACTAGCAAACAAATCAGCTCCCAACTATTTAATCCAAGGTATGGGTATGGCACTCTGTGGAAGAGGCAACACAATAAATGTGATAGATTATTTTAAAGCATTTAACGAATTTTATCGCTCCATTCGTGCAGAGTGGGAAAGAGCATTAACTTAATTTAGTCTTTCTTTCTTCTTATTTCTTTGTCACCACATGATTTTGAATTTTCCCACATTACTATATCAGCTGATGATTGCTATTTATCCTTATTGCACGTTTGAATCAGCTGTTATACGTCTAACGTGTGGTGTCCGTTTTGTATCGGTGTTTTAACCTTGATAACCTCAAGGGACTTGATTGTTTATTTGTTTTGTTTAGATTTAATATTTTGTATTAATTTATACATCATTTTCTCTTGTTATTGTTATCAACAGCTGTGTTTGTGATGATTTTAATTGTTTTTAAATTTGTAAATTATTACGCTAGCGTATGAGATGATTTATTTAATTTAACCAGCAAGCAAAGTCGTTTTAATTAAAATATAATGAGAGATATTACGTAGTAATTTAGATTGGAAATAATTTATTGGATGTAGTCTTACTAGTAGAATTGTAATCATGTTCAAGAAACTTACTACGAAGCAAGTACTTAATTGCTCAAAATATATTTCTAATAGTGTAAAGTTAAACAGTTCTCAGGGAAGAAATGTAAATCCTGTAAAACACACTACTTATGCTCATGGAAAACATTTTCAACCTCAAAATGGTCCGTTTCCAGATGAAGCTAAAGTTGTGGTGTGTGGTGGAGGTGTCATGGGTGCCGCTGTAGCATATCATCTTGCTGAAATGGGATGGGGAAAGCATACAATTGTACTTGAACAAGGAAGGTGAGTAGTTGCTAGCAGATATTCAATAATTTAATTGTAATGTAATATTGTCAAGATTAAAAAAACTTGTTACAGTGAGTGTTATTCTCATTTAAATTTAGGTAAATTATTTTAACTTCTCTCTAGACCTTCTCACAAATAACTTATAACCGGTTATAAAAATAACCAGTTAGTTAATTACTGATTAAACCCTGATATAATTCATAAGATTGAATTGTGGTTTGTACTTCAGAGGTGATGGGCTGTTATGACTTCATGTTGTAGTGACTTTATGAAGGAATTATTATTCAGTATAAGTAATATTTTTATAGTTTCATTGTGAATTACTGTGTTTCTTTGTATGTTATTTTTAACAGAGTTGGAGGTGGTACAACATGGCATTCATCAGGGTTAGTTGGTGTATTTAAACCAACTCGAGCACAAGTTAGGTTATGTCAGTCCAGTGTAGAATTGTACAAAAAATTAGAATCTGAAGGTCTTCCTACTGGATGGAAAGAATGTGGCAGTCTGTGCGTTGCTAGAACTCTTGATCGAATGACTGTATTTCGTAGAATGAAAGCTCAGTCTGTGTAAGTAAATCATTCATATATGATATATTAATTTCTTGTAGTTCTCAATGTATCATTAATATTACTGAAGTAAATTATAATTTTCAGCGAAACACATAACTTTTACATTTTTGGTACCTCATATTCTGTACACTAAGGTTTTTTATTTTACGTACACATTTACTGAAGATAATAGTATTTAATAATACATATATATTAAGTATAATGCAATTATAGGTAAATATATCCTCGATAAATGGTGTACAAATATAAATAGATGTGAGTAAAAGATAAAAATAATTGTTACTAAATAGGTCCATGAATTCTTAAATTCAATTTTTGGTTTGAAAAGTTCCATTGGTTTTTTTTTGGAACTTTGAGAATATCCTGAAACGAAGATAATAGTTTTACACCAAATGAGCCAACTTTAAGTAGTATGATACAAATAAATTTGCCTTGCTATCATCTAACAGGACATTTCAGGTGTTTGTTTCATTTTATCTTGAAAAATGAAATTTTGTTTGTTTTAACAAAATAATTGAATAGAATGTTTAATTGGAAACAACACGTGTTCATATTTGTCGCTTGTTCATTTCAATCTTTAACTAACTAGTGAATATACCATCATACGAGGTAGGGTCAAAAATTTCCCGGAATGGTCGCTTACAGTCACGTATTTGTAAGCTGAAAGGGAAATTTTTGTTTGTGAGGTTGGCATAACTGGTAGTGAATGTGCTTTTGAGGTTAGCAGGCAGTTGTAGTTGGTTCCGTGCGTTCGGTGTTTAATATTGTAGATCGTAGTTTCTGTCTTTCGTCGGATTGTGCAATGTCGTCATTAGAGCAGCGTGGCAATATTAAATTCTGTGTGTTGCTGGAGAAATCACCCTCGGAGACTCTTGAGATGCTAAAAAAAGCATACGGAAATTCTGCGATGAAGAAAACAGCAGTTTACGAGTGGCATAAGCGTTTTCGCGACGGTCGCACAACAATTGAAGATGACGTTCGGACTGGGCGGCCTTCCACTTCCACTACAGACGACAATGTTGAGCGCGTTCGACAAATTGTGCGTGCGGACAGGCGAACAACCATCAATACTATTGCCTCTGAAGTTGGTATTTCACATGGGAGTGTTCACAGCATTCTTCATAATGACTTGAACATGCACCGTGTTTGCTTGCACATTGTTCCAAAAATGTTATCCCCTGAGCAAAAGGAAATGAGAGTGACCATGTCCAGGGACTTGATTGAAATGGCTGATGCAGATGACAGCTTCCTGCGCAAAATTGTTACAGGTGATGAGACATGGTGCTTTCTTTACGACCCTCAGACAAAACGGCAGTCCGCTGAATGGAAGTCAAAAACTTCACCAAGAAAACAAAAATTTCGCTTGGACAGAAGCCGGGGTAAGGTGATGTTGGAGGTGTTTTTTGATTACCGTGGAGTGATTCATTATGAATTTATTCCTGAAGGGAGAACAGTAAATAAAGAATTGTACACAGAGATCTTAAAACGGCTACGAGATGCAATTCGACGAAAACGACCTGAAAAATGGGCAGAGAATGACTGGTATTTGTTGCACGACAATGCCCCAGCACATCGATCCCTAATGGTGAAACAATACCTTGCCAAGAATAATGTTAACCACTCTGGAACATCCTCCATATTCTCCCGATCTCGCACCACCAGATTTCTACCTGTTTCCAAGGTTAAAAATGGCATTGAAGGGACATCGTTTTGCTGATTCGTCAGAGGTGATTGAAAATGCGACGGAGCGGCTGAAGGAACTTTCAAAAAACGGCTTTCAAGAGTGTTTCCAACAATTATATGAACGGTGGAATAAATGTGTAGATGCAGGAGGAGAGTATTTTGAAGGGAAATAATGTAAGAATGTTATAAATATTTCTAATAAATTTTTAATAACCAATTCCAGGAACTTTTTGACCCTACCTCGTATATCTACAATAAACAAGTATCAGGTGTATTAGTTTTCACTCATATACTCTATTGCTTGCTTTACTGTTACCTACTAGTTCGGTGTTAATAAATTAGTACTATTATTGCGTATTTTCAATACCTACTAAATAAAAGTTTAGAACAAACATAAAGAAATTAGAAACGTTCAGTTGACAATGTACGGAGAATCCTGCAGATATCATGGAAGAACCACTAACTAATGTCAAAGTCTTTTAAAGAATGAACAAGAGTAAAGAAATCTTAAATACTATAATGATTCGCAAGCTCCAGTACCTTGGACACATAATGAGAAATAACAGCTGATACGCCTTGCTTCAGTCCTTCATTCAAGGGAAGATACACGACAAGCGTGATCTGGAGCGAAGGAGAATTTCGTGGTTACAGAACCTGAGAGCGTGATATAGGGAAACATCTAGCAAGTTGTTCAGAATTGTAGCTGACAAGAGCGAAGATAGCCATGCTGATCGCTTACATCCGGAATGGATGAGGACTATAAGAAGAAGTGACTATGTAATATGACTGACATATGATACAACTTCCTCCTTCTTGTTCCTCGCTTTTCTGTCTTAAACTAAAAATTAATTTGATTCACTTGGTGTATCAGTATATAGTAGATGTACTTACTTAAAATAATTATTTTTATTACACATTTCGAATGTTAAAGCAAATCAGTAGCTGAGAAACAGTTTTTTTTCAAGTAGTTATAAAGATTATTTATAAATCAGTTTTGTGTACATGCAACTAAAAAAATCATTCTTAGATGTTATGTCCTGAAAAGATACGAGTCGAAAAAGTGTATTTTCTTATTCCTACTGGTCATAAAACTGAAATAACCCACCTTTCTTCCCACCTTTAGTTTTGTACAAGTGTAAAGTTTTGTAAAGGTGCAATCCCACCTTTATTTTTGTATCAGATTATTCAAATTCATAATAGTTTAAATATTTGATAAGTATCTACAATATCTTTTATATTCCAGGTTGTCATAAAACGTTAAACACCACAGTATCAGAATCTGTTACTTAGTGACAATTACTTTAAACAAATGTGCTTTTAACAAATTCGTAATATTATCAGCTTCATATATAATACTTAAACATTAAAGCTGTTTACTGAATACAGAAATTCATACTTTAAATTTTTATACCTTTTGACTACTTTGCCAAGATAGTAAAGAAGCGGTAGATTCAATCTATATAGTTGCAGAAAGAAATATGAATGTGAAAACTTCTAGTTCTAAGTGTTGCATAATTATGTATTTGTATATTTTTTTATTTCCAGAGCACTAAAAATTGAATGTCAGCTTGTAAGTCCTGAAGAGATAAAAAAAATTTGTCCGTTAATTAATGTTGATGATTTAAAGGGTGGTTTATGGATACCTGGAGATGGTGTGGGGGATCCGTATGATATCTGTCTTTCACTTCTTACTGTGGCTAAACAAAAAGGTATGAATTAAATTATCTAACATGTTTGATTAAGTTAATGTTATAATTGTATATAAATATTCATGCGAGGATTTACAGCCCCTGCCGTATCTCGCTTCCTAAGCACCACCTCTCTCTGTCCCGCCAGTTCCCATCAGAGAGCTGCCGCAAAGACATTGCCTCTCGCACCCCATTCAACGATGTCACTACCGGCCTGCCCTTCCTTCTACCGGTTAGCGTTCACCCCATACCCTCTTTAGCCACCTCCTCCATCCTCCACAAATGGCCAAACCATTTTAACTGCTTCCGGGATATGGTATCCATGATATTTCCTTGAACGCCAATTCTTCTCCTAATTTCAGAATTCGGAATTCGATTGATCCGTGACACACCATAGCTCCGGCTCCAGAAATCTGTCTCCACTGCTTTTAGGCGATCCTTGTGTCTCTTTGTCAATACCCACACTTCCACAGCATAGGTACACGCACTCTCTTGGATAGCATGATAAATATTTATCTTTCTCTTCTTCCATATTTTATCATTCCAAAGGACAGAATTTTACTGCCCTATAACCCTTTGCCCTTGCAAAATATATAATAATAATAGTAAATGTTATAATAATATTTGCTTCTAGTCGCAGGTTTCTTGTTTTACATTATTCTCCCATTGTTCATGAATGTCTTAATCAAAAGTAGATTTGTTCTTTTGCGTCATACTACTTTATTAATTAAGAATAATTATGGACCAAAAGATGATTGTAATTCAGTTTTTGATTAAAATAAAGATGCATGCTTCCTAAGTCTACAAGTTCTCAAAAATAAACATTGTAGCAGCCTAGATGAAAAATGTTTATATTAGTTAAAGGAAACTGAAGAATTATCAAATAGAACTGATTGTTCCTTATGTGCTGTTTTTGACTGAATGTTTTGGTTAGGTTATAATTTTGTAATGAACCCTGTGAAATCATAAGCAAATTTAACATTTTTACACTTTTCAATTATTTTGTCTTAAATGAAGTTATTTCCAAAACATTTTTACTTCTTTTTATGTTCCTGCAATTCATTTTACAGTGATGTTTATGAGTTACTTAATAGTTTTTTTATATTTAGCCTTTTTTTAAATTGACTTTTTGACATCTTAGCCATCATTTTCAATTTAAAAATATTTACATCTACGTACTACAGATATATTTCTTTTAATTCTTTCGGTCTCGATTCATAGTGATGAGTGAGGACTCATCACTTAGCTTAGTTAGTTAGCTTAGCGAGTACAAATCCACTGGTGAGAGGATTGTTGGACACTCAAGAAGGAGATGGTTTCCGAAATAGGCAAAGTTGCCTAATCTGTGAAGAGAAGAAGAAGAAGAAGAAGATGATGTATTGCTTACTACAAAAAAATTAGATGTATGAAAATCAAAGAATTAAGATAAAAATGAAATTTTATTATATATAAGAGTTGTATAGGACTGCTAATTAAAGTATATTAAAACAGCTATCAGATTTTCAAAAAATCCACAGTACCTAATTAATATTAACTAGTAAATTATTCAATATTAAACCTAATTATTTCTGTCACAGGTGTTCGAATATTTGAGTTTTGTGGTGTAGAACATGTATTAAATGAAATGGGTAGAGTCGCTGGAGTGGAAACTTCATTGGGAACCGTTCAGTGTGAAGTATTTGTAAATTGTGGTGGATTTTGGGCAAGAAATATTGGACAGCTTAGTGAACCATTTGTTAAAGTGCCTTTACATGCTGTTGAACATTATTATTTACATACTAAACCTATTCAGGATCTTGACCCGATGACTCCAGGTAAATAGTTTATTTTACAATTATTAATATTTACTTGTTTTCACAATTATTGTTAGCGAATTTAATACCAGAGCCTAATTGTTTCAGATATTGTGCTTATTGCTAAATTTCAACCCTATATTTTAAGGTATCGTGAATGGTTTTATCAGGTTTTTAAAAATTTTATCTCTTTGCGAAGATACAAATATAATAATTTTTTTAGGGTTGTTAGCTCCACTTCTTAGAGGAGCATGTGATTGAAATTTGAATGCTTTATTTTTCCTAGGTATCATTATAGGTTATGCATTCTGGTTTTTGCTTTCTCTTGCCTATATGAAAATATAGGAAGGAAAGTATTGTTTTTATGTCGATTTTTTGAAATCAAGTTTCACCGAATCTACATGTTTTTAGACCCCCTGAACCCCAAAACATGTTTTTAGCGATTGGTCTGTGTGTGTGTGTGCGTGTGCGTGTGTGGGTGTGCGTGTGTGTGTGTGAACTGAATATCTCAAGAACTAAACATCGTATGAGCTTGAAACTTGAAACTTAAGTTAGATACCACTGGAGGACCCTTACACGTTTTTCATCAAAATCGGTCAACTGGAAGTAGTAGTTTATTCGTGTCATTTTTCACTATATTGCGATTTTTTCAAAAACTGGTCTTAAGATTTTTTTAAAAATTGCCATGTTTACTCAATTTTTTATGCTTTACAAGATAGGGTAGGCGTCATGTCTGCTGGAATTCTTGGAGAGGCTGTCTTCATGTAAACAAAATTGTTTTTTAAGATTGCTGCTTTAATATGCATTTTAGCGTAGAGAATTAAAAATTTTACAACTTTTATTTCAAACAATTTGTTTTGTATAATGCTTAGTTTAGCGGTAACTAGCAATTTTCTGTTTTTTCTCACGAAAATGTGTAAAAAAATTGATTTTTTTAAGATTTCAGCCTTAGTATACATTTTATGTCAAAATTGGTTATAATTAAATTTTTAGGAAATTAAAAGATCTGTAATTTTTATATAGAGTATTTTTCTCTACAGACTAGTTTAGCATGAAAGAGTGATTTTCTGTATTTTTAAGTGAAACAGAGGTTGATTTTAATTTTGGGTCTTTCACTCATTATTAAAATTAGGTTATGTTTTTTAAGGTTAGTTTTTGTTTATTTCTAATGTTTTATTACTTAGGTTATATTGTTAATTATTTTTATTGGTAAGAGAAATTCGGGTGAGTGTTTGACACCAGATTTTTAGAACTTTATTGCACTATCCAAGAATAGAAATTTAATACATGCTGTAGGAGTTATTACTCTAATTTACTGATAAAATTGCTGAAATTGGAGGGATATTCCCTTTATCATTAATAGAAAAGTTAAACATAAACGATTTCAACATTCAATCGTTAAGGAGTTTAAAAGAGTGTTCTAATAACCGATATTTATTTTTTACTAAGTTCCAGACAAGTTAGATGGCTGAATATTTTGGTGACGTTATTTATAGTGCAACTAAAAAATATTCTCTTTACAATTTTGAAAATGTACCCCTAAAAGGTTGAAGAGGGTGTCCAAACCTTAAACCAATATTTCTTATTTACTAAATTCTGGATGAGTTAGATGACTGAAATTCAGTGGAGATGTTATGTTTAATTATGCTGAACTAAATACACCCCATTGGTTTAAAAAGTTGACTCATTTTTTATTTATTTATAACCCTATTTTAAAAATTATTGAAATAAAACAAAATTATACCCAGCTGAAGCTGGGACTAGCACCTAGAGTATGTACATAGGAGGTGAAAAACAAAAGGTATCACTTGTATTAAGAATCAGAAAACTTTTTTTTAACCTTAAATATTAATAAATTAATAGATTTATTGTTTCTACCTGGACAGACATGATAATTGATCGTTAATTTGTATTAAAACTCTATTTAGTATTTTGTTTTCAGTTGTAAGAGATCAAGATGGACATATATATTTTAGGGAACATGAGGGTTGCTTTTTAGCTGGTGGTTTTGAACCAGTTGCCAAACCAGCTTACGAAGATGGTAGTATCCCAAGTGAGTAAAACTTAATTAGATATTAGTTTTATTTAGTATTATTACAAATGTATATGTGTGCATTCATCAGCCAAAAGGCTGGTTTGAACCTCTAGAAGCTTTTCTAAGTAAACTAAGGAGTGAGGTGGTTTACATAACCTCTTTATACATTATGAGAAATGCTTAAATTTGCATGGGGATTACGTAGAGAAGTAGAAAAATGTATATTCTTTTCATTAACCTTTTGAGGACTATGCACGTATGTTTCATGGTTTTAGTCCAAAAAACTACAAACCCACTGGTACATTTGCTTCATTTTTTGTACTAATACATGACGTGAATACAAGTTCTAAATAAATGTATCGTTATATAGGCTTTGTTTTACTAGATTGAAAAAGCATGTGCATTAACCTTGCTAATGTGTTCAGAAAATCAGTATTATTGTGTTAGCTTCTTGCTAACATTTGTTTACTAATATAGAATATTTCTTTCCCTGGGAAAATAAATGTTTTACAATAATATAAATCTTGTTTGTATTATGCATATATTTGTTTTATTTTAAACGTTTCGTTTAATTGTTTATTTTGTGAAAATACGAGTGGAAATTGTTGGCTTTAGTGGTAAGCGTCTCTGAGATGAAGAAATATTACAGTAGCTCTACAAAACATATTTAGTTCCAGGGATAGAGAGTTGAGAAAAAATAGGTGAATAATAAATGCAAGAAGAAGAAGTAAATGAAAATCTAAAAAGAACTCAAATTGTGGTATAAGTTCTAGGTTGAAAAACATGGTCTTCAAAAGGTTAAATCTTTAATATTTGCTAATATTTACTAGCTTTTATTTTTATTCCCAAAGGGGTACTACTTTCCGGATGACTCTCGTATTTTATGTTTCCGATCCTGGCAATGAACTAGAATTACAAACTTTTACTGGCTATGAACTATGATCTTAGCTATGAACTAGAAACACAAACTTCTGCTTTGCATTAGAGTATAATCTAGTGCTCTGACCACTGTCTCACATAGGTGGCCAACATTATCTATCATTACTACCTCTCAGCTTAAGTCAGCTTCATTTAACTCAAATAACCCAAATCAATTTCTAAGAAAATTTAAAAATTGATTCATGAGGTTTCTAAAAACAAAGGGACTTAAAACTTTTACATAAATATTTTATAAAATAAAAAACTTTTTTTGTTCAAGAACTATGATCATAGTTATTGCATTAGAACACACAGACATGTACTGTGAGCACAAGTTGGAAAATGTTTTGGTCAATATAAAGGAAATTTTTTGTATTTAGTGTTTTTTATTGATTTTCCTTTGTAAAAAATTTACTAATAAGGTCACTGCTTGTTGAAATGTGTAATTTTATATCATATTTCATCTCTGTATTTTTAATTTTATTTTAGGAACACCTGTTGAAAGAGTATTACCAGAAGATTGGGATCATTTTCATGTATTATTAGAACAGTTATTGCACAGAGTGCCTAGTTTGGGTGACGCTGTACTCAGCAGACTGACTAATGGCCCAGAGGCATTTTCACCTGATTGTAAATGGATTTTAGGTGAAGCTCCAGAGGTTAGTCTGTTATATGTTCTTGTCTTAACATGTTCTAGACTCCCTTTGGAGTCTCCTGGATGAAAAAAAAATTATACGTGCATGATTAAAATTAAGAAATACATTAGTCGCATTAATTTTGTTGGTTTTTTTTATGTCACCGGTTCGCATAGAAAACTCAAAAAACCAAAATATTCTTCAAAATCTTCTTAAAAAAAAAATTCTGTTTTGAATTTTTAGAAAATTATTGTTCGAAATTTTTCAAACAGAAATTTTTCCGGAAAATTTTCAAACATGTTCAGGTAAAATGCTTTCCTGACAAAAATTTTTTCAGAGGAATATTTTTTTTAAATTAAGGAGGCTCATCCTTAACCTCAAGCTCAAACCCTTACTTATTAAAATTTCAAACTTCAACCTGAAAATTACAAACTTTCAAACTTAAAACCAATGTAAGCAGTGTTACAAAGTTTGCGTGTTGACCACTTTACATATTAAAAACTTAAAATTAGTTTATTCTCATCCACCAAACCCCTTTGGCAGCCAAACTTCACCTTATGTCAAAGTGCGGGCACACAGCGCACGCACTTCTATGGTTCTGATCCACCTAACCTTATTGATGCAAGACGCAGCTGGAGTGGCGAGTTATTTCATTTATATACTATTATGTACTATGTATGTAATAATAATTGACTATACGGTTAAAATTAAAAAAAAAAGCATTAGTCGTAATCATTTCGTTGGTTTTTTTGTATGATAATTAGAAAGACTTTCATAGAACTAGTTAGTTAGGTTCAAATCGTATTAATTCATACGAACAAAATCATGTTTTGTTTATTTTTCTGTGTTTTCTTTGGACTCTGTGTTGGGTGTTATTCACCCAAGGTGTTTTTTTTTTATTTTTAACAATGTTGAAGTTGTATTTTTTTCATTTTGAGGCCACATTGGACCACTAAGCCAAACAATTTCTAGTGTTCTTCGGATAACATAATGGTCTAGCCTTACGATTTTGCCAGTTTTTTTTTTTGAGTTGGTCCGATCTTTGTTTCCATATCTCATCTGTAACTTCCATTGTGCGTCTTTCTGCTTTTCCCCAATAAAATCTGTGTGTTTTGAGAGTACTGTTTTTTTTCTTGTCAAATGCGTCTTCAATTGCCAGTCCAATTTCATTGAGATCTCTCTTAATCTCTTCAATGTATCTTCCTGTAATCTTCCTATTCAAGTTCCTGAGGATCAGTTGTTTCAATAGTCTATCATTTGACATTCTTAAACTGTGGAAAAAGTAGGAAATGCTCTTTTTCTTCATCACGCTAATAATCGGATCAATTTCCTTATAAACAGTTTCATTATAAGGAATTCGCCGTACCCCATTTTTTTGATTATTCTTGTTAAGGCAGGTTCTGAAGTTGTGAGGTTTTACGTAGGTTGTATGTAGGAAGTTGTTGTAGGTTTAAGTTGTATGTTACAGATAATTTCTACTACACTTTTAAAATTTAAAATTGTCCTGTTAAAAAAAACCAGGAACTAGACATAAACTCCTTTTCTATAGGAACTTTCTTTCCCACTTAATCTTTTGAAGCATACATCCATATACCTAAGAGTCCAGGAAGTCTGTTTAAATGTTTCTATATATTCCAGGGGGCCTTCGATTAAATTTGCACATAGTTCAAAATATTTCCCTCAGAGTTTGTATATATGAATTTATTAGTCATCTTTTAATTCTTTACATTGATATTCAACTGGATTCTTTACAAACACAACTTTTTTATCCCTAATGTGTGCACGTTGCAATCTGTTTGTTCAATTCAGACCAGTAAGCAACCCCATGATCCAATGAGATGAGGATGATGTGTATGACGTGTAAATGAGTTCTAGTCTTGTACAGATCCAGGCCGACCATTACTGAGAGAGTATGGTTAATTGAACCCCAACTATCAAATTACTCCGGTAACCTCTGTCTAGTGTTCAAATCTATATAAAAGTAATTACCTTTACTAGTATTTGAACCAGGAACCTTCATCTTCGAAAATCAGCTGACTCGCAGCGACGACTTTACCTCTAGACCAACCCGGTGGATCTCAAACTCAACTGATGAAAAAATAATAGGCTTGTGAATCAAAATCAGGAATCTGAAATTAAAATTTTGAGTTCTTATTTAGTTGATTAGAAATTGCAATGATTTATTTTACCAATAATGAACTTATAATTGATGAATTTTCTTGCAGATACAAAATTATTATGTAGCTGCTGGAATGAAAACTGTTGGTATATCTGCAGCTGGAGGTGTTGGTCGAGCAGTAGCTGAACGAATTATTAATGGTCATACATCATATGATATGTATGAAATAGATATCAGTCGCTTCTTAGGATTACATAACAATCGAAAGTTTCTTCGGGATAGAGTACGTGAAGTACCAGGTATAAATTTTTTATAATTTAATTTGATGTGCAGTGCTATATCGTTTATCTTAATTAATTGTATTTGTAAGCTATCTGAAAAATTAAAAGCCTGGATAAAACAAAAAGAATAAGATATCAATAACAATAAAATGTAATAGGAAAAAATTGTCATGTATTTATTTTTTTTGGACAGAAACAAACTACAATATTTTTGTATACAATTATTTTTTATTGTTGACTTTTTACTTACAAAAAAATTCATTTACTTTTCTCTGCTTTAGTTTTGTATGGTGTTTAATGGCAGCACGATCATGGAATCGTTTTCACCATTATCAATTGGTTCAGTTGGTGTGGTGCCGGGCTGCTTCTCCAAGTATGCCATGATTTTATACAGTAATGTGTGTGTAATGTTTTAGCAGTAAAGTATATACTGTAACTGTACACTTTCATTTGTATATAATTACTGTATGGGTTATACAGTGTATAATGCCTCAAGGCTCCTTGGTTATTAAAACTTTAACCTCAAACTTACAAACTTACTTAGTAGTGATAATCTAAAATATGTATTTACTGCCGATTTCTTTATTATAGATACTCGAGTTTGGAGCCTTGTTTCTTCAAAATCGCTTGTTCAATTTTAACGTACTGTACACCAAAATTTAGCTAATTTCAATCTGCACTGTTACATGTTAGTTTCATATTTTTAGCGTTTTTTAATATTGTGATATCTGGATAAGAAGAAAAAACGAGCTGGTTTTTTTGTTGCTGCAACAGATCGGATACGTTTAGAGGCTTATAAATGAAATACCGCTCAAACGATTTATTTGAGATTTCACCAGAATATAAACTTGTATGTTTTTATTGTACGTACAAAATTTCAGATGTGTAGCGAATTTAAATTTTGAGTTATTAGCAAAATTCTGAACCCCTATTAACTCCGTAACCGCTCATTAATTCAGCAATTTCAAAAAATCATTTTATTCAGTATAAAAAATGAATACAAATTCATTAATATTATGGAACGGCGATTGACCAGTTTTTCGGTAGATTTTTTAAAATATTTAAATAGTGGTAGATGCTTCGGGGGATGGTAGAAGCTTAACTGTGTTGCAGCGTTATAACTTGATAGGCCTACTACTTATTTTTATTAGCATACCTGGGACCTGTCCTTCCAGCTAACACATAACAAACATGACTGTGCAATGTATATACCCATTAATTGTTTACTTACAATAGTTAACTACTACTAGTTGTATGTTAATATCAAAAGGCGACTTTAGCTGGAAGAGAAAAGAATACAACCGATTAAAAGATGTGGCAACATAGTTAAGCTTCTTCCACCCCCCCTGCAGCATCTACCATTATTTAAATATTTTAAAAAATCTACTGAATAACTGGTCAATGGCTGTTCCATAATGTTAATGAATTTGTATTCATATTTTTATATTGAATAAAATGATTTTACTAAATTGCCGAATTAATGAGCGGTTACGGAGTTAACAGGGGTTCAGAATTTTGCTAATAACTCAAAATATAAATTCGCTACAAATCTGAAATTTTGTACGTACAATAACAACATAAAAGTTTATATTCCGGTGAACCTCAAATAAATTGTTCGAGCGGTATTTCAGTTATAAGCCTCTAAATGTATCCAATCTGTTGCAGCAACAAAAAAACCACCTCTTATTTTCTTGTCATCCAGATATCGCAATATTAAAAAACGCTAAAAATATGAAACTAACATGTAACAGTGCAGATTGAAATTAGCTAAATTTTGGTGTATAGTACGTAAAAATTGAACAAGCGGTTTTGAAGAAACAAGGCTCCAAACTCGGGTATCTATAATAAGAAATCAACAGTAAATACTGTGTCTAGATCAAGAGATTTTACTAATACCCAGACCTGGATCACTGAGCTGCTTAGAAGTTATTACTGTTATATATATGTGACACAAATTTTATTGTCAGTACTGATTTCTCTTTATTTATTCTAAGAAGCAAATTACAGATAGCGTTTAACACTAGATAAAGTTGTTATAATTTTTGCATAAGTGGAGCTTTGTTTGTAAAGCTATATTTTTCAATTTAATGTGTATGAACAAATTTATTTTCTTTACAGGTCTTCATTATGGTCTGCAGTATCCATTCACAGAATTTAAGACTGGTCGCAATTTAAGGATGTCTCCAATTTATCCAAAATTGAGAGAAGCAGGGGCTGTATTTAGTCAAGTTATGGGTTATGAAAGACCTGCGTGGTTCGATAATACATTTGGAGGTTTGTCATGTAGTATTTATTTTTCAATACAAACTTCTCTTCTCATAGTTTGTTATTTACAGTTGTATTGAATTACTATTATCAATAAATTCTTATTTAATTTAAAACAGCTACTGATTTTTTTTATCATTACGTAAGGACTATCATGGCAGGTGTTAAATTAATGACCTGCTTGTTCCGAGACTGTAAAAACAATTATATATCTTCTCACTAGATTAATCGTTAAATTTTTGAATTAGGAAAGTTTTAGATTTGTAAGTGTCACTAATCTTTAGTTATTTCCACCAAGAAAATTGATTTCATTATATAGCTAGAACCTGTGTCAAATACATTGAATGTTTCATTTGCTGTGTAGGAAGTGTGTTTCAGAAGGTCTAGCATACTAACAAGGTGTCTTACTTCATCACCTTCTTCTTCAATTTTTCACTTTAAGGAAATCCTGGTAAACCGTCTTGTTCCTCTTTACTCATTAAAATCTTAAAAGATTCAAAGCAGTTTTTTGACTGTTGACTTAAATAATATTGTACTTATGTGTATTTTTATCAAACTCAAAATATTTATACGATAGTTAAAAAAATTATAAGATTTGTTATCATGGGCATGCGTAGCTCAAAAAGTTAGTAGAGTCGACATAGGCCCAGCCGGAGCGGCAGGGCATCCAGCGGCGTATTCGAGTTCAAAAGGAAAAATGGTTGGAGAAGCCTTCGCTGCTGCCTCAAAGAGGAGCAGCCCCGCTGGCAAACTAGTATCGTCTCTACTGCTACCTGAAGCTGCTAAAGGCAGGAGGGGATGCCGATGCAGCGAACACCGTTTACCACTGCCTTTAGGAGGAGCAGTCGCTGGTGAAGCAAAGGGGAAGGATTGTCTACACCACTACCTAACGAATAGGAGCGGTCACCGACGCAGCGAACACCGTTTACCACTGCCTACAGGAGGATCAGTCGCTGGTGAAGTGAAGGGAAGGGAAGGGAAGCTGTCACTGTGGAGCAAAGAAGTTGTCAATGTTGAGCGATAGATCCTTCTCCGTGTCGACCTTCTCGAAGGGACGATCGATACTGACTAACTGTTTCCTTCTCGATCCTGCCTCAACTATGGTGAGTCCAGTCATAGGTGTTAGGTAACTGCCGCTGTACAAGCTGCTGTGAGAAGTTTCGCTGTCTGTGCTATCTAGCAGCAGCAGAAACAACAACGTTCCCAGTGCCAATGGCGGGCAAAACACGAACGACGGACCGAAATAGTACAGTATCAGATTAATTTGTGAAAGATGAATTTTGAATTTGAAATATTTCAATCAGATTTATATGTGTATACATTTAAAACAACATCACCATTATGTTTTATAAATCACATGGTTTTGTTGTTTAGGGTATAAGTCTAATGGTGATCCTGCTCCATATAGAATTGCAACTACCAATACATTTGGGAAACCAGATTGGTTTGATTTTGTGGATGCTGAATACGCTGCTTGCCGAGAGAAAGTTGGACTTAGCGATTATTCATCTTTCACTAAAATCGATCTTTGGGTAATTTATTTATTTATTTTTGAACTATTTCATAAGATTTATTTTCACAAAAAGTTTAACTTTGTACCAAAAGTATCTAATTTAAAACTTTAGGATATCATTCAAAAATAAACCCATAAAATGCATGTTGTGGCTTGAAATCAAGTCTATTGTATAAATATTGAAAAATTTCAATGACGATTTACAGCTGCTTTGATCCGTATTATGATTTACTCATGTTTAATCATCAGAGTACACAAAAAAATTATTTAAAACTTTAAAACCTATAGAAGATGCACCTTCGTTCAAAAAAGTACTACAAAATATTTACTGGTTATTTTTTTATATACAAGGGTTATCCAGAAAATAACCTCCGTTTTGTCACTAGGAGGAAGTGACACTAGGAAGTCACTAGGAGCCAAGTCCGGGCTGTATGGGGGATGATCAAAAACATCCCATTTAAACTTGGCCAAAAGTTCATCTGTTCTTCGAGCTGTATGAGGGCGAGCGTGTTATCATGCACAAACAAAACACCACATGTCAGAAGGCCACGACGCTTGTTTTGGACTTGGCTCCTAGTGACTTTCACCTGTTCCTGAACATGAAGCGGTGGCTTGCATCTCAGCAGTTCGCCAATGACGAAGAGCTTCAAAACGCCATGAATGGTTGGCTACATTTACAGGCAGCAGATTTTTATGTAGAGGGTATTTCAAAGACTGTTCCAAGGTACGAAAAATGCTTGAATCTGTTTGGCGACTATGTCGAAAAATAGAGAAAAACTGTAGTTTTGTTTTCGTTTGCTTTTTATTTCAAAGTTATTTTCTGAATAACCCTCGTAGTTTTAATCGTAATGATCACTAAAATGGATCGATGTGGTAATTACATGGTACTGGTTAATCGATATCTGTTAAATGAAGCTATGTGTAGATTATTCTTGACAAAGGCTATCTTTCACTTTTTATTCAAAATACAGAGTAACTTTATTTTTAAAACACTTAGTTTAGTGTCAATTAGTAATTTTCTGTATATTTTTCTCATTTAAATGGTTTTTTTTAGATTGTAGCCTTAGTATATGTTCTACGACTAAAATGTATATTATAAAAATTATAGAAAATTAAAAAATCTACAACTTATATTTCAAGCGTTTTTTTCTACAGAGTCTTTTAGTTTAGTGTAAGTGGTTTTCCATATTTTTAAGACCTTAAGAGGTCGCGTCATTGACTCATGATTAATGTTATATTATTTCTTTCATATTGTTGACTCATGATTAAAGATAGGTGTTTCATTATTTAAATCAGCAAGAGAAAGTTGTGTGAGTATTTCGTGCCAGATTTTTTTAAATTTATTTTACCAGCACAATGTTGTTAGTACTTTAAAAGATTAAACAGATATAACGTTTAATTCAATTTTTTTTTTTTGTAGTCCAAAGGCAGAGAAGTTGTAAATAGCCTTCAGTATCTTTGCAGTAATGATGTTGACGTGCCAGTAGGCAGTATTATTCATACTGGTATGCAAAATACTAGAGGAGGATATGAAAATGACTGCAGTCTTGCAAGGCTTTCTGAAAACCAGTCAGTATTATTTTAGATATTTTATCTTTTTGTATAGTTTCATTTTAATTGGAAGCTGTTCAAATTTTTTTGTATTCAATATGAAACAATTTAATACAGATGAAATTGTAAAACATGAATACCAAGTTCATAGGATTGCATGTGTTAACAGAATGACAAAATTTTTAATAAACTAAAATTGTAATAAAATAACTACTGTAGTTCCCCATTGCTAATAAGAATGTAATTTGTGTTGGGATTCTTATATTTGCTTTGAAATTAATTTATATTACTTTTGTAATGTTCAAAAATGTAAAATCAAGTACAGAATATGTGTTATAAAGTACACACAGTTAATGCCATAAAAAACTGGAGTTTTTTATATACTTTACTCTATATATAAAAAAAATGTGTAAAACATTTTGTTTGCTCTTGTTAATTGTCAAATTAAGAACTTCATTGTAACTGAAAAAAAATTCTGAAGAGAATATAATTAAAGTTTTCTAATCGACTCTAAATAACAGCTTGCTCTAATAATTTAACAATTAAATAATTAAAAGTTATTATCTAGTAAAATAATAATAGTCTAGTGTCTACAACAAGTAAAAAATGTTTGTGATATGAAATAGAGAAGGAATATTCTTGCCCAGAATGCAAAAAAGAGACTGACTAGACATTCAATTGAAGTGGTGCTAAAGAAACCTGGGCAAAAACCTGACCAGAATTGACTTCTGATTATCCAGGGATAATAGTGAGAAAAGAATTCATAGTTGATTTAGAACTGGAAATCTTTCATGCCTTTATTAATACTCTTGTTTGGTAAAAGTTACATGAAATTACTAATATTGATATTTATTCCAGGTTCTTTCTTTCAGGTCTGGTTAAGTTCAAATAACAAAATTTCTTTTTAAATTTGTAACAGGCATTTATTTATGAATTAATTATTACAGTTATAACAATTACCAAATCGCAATAAACTAAACTTAACTAAAAATAAATATGGCCGTTTAATCAATCAATTAATTAATTATTCTTACTTTCAACCTAAAAAAAGATTTTTCACTAATTCCCCTAAACAAAGAAACTATTTTAATACTTGACAGACAAACTAATTTTTAACAACTTCACTTCACAATTGTTCAACCAACACTGACTTACTAAGAAAAGGATAGCGACTTTGTATAATAAACAATCTCTGTACACTCTTGAAAGATAGAGAGTAATTGAATTCAGTAAAATAATCTAAAGAAATAAATGATAATATAACCTTGTACACTGTACTGGAAATATAACAAGTAAGGTGGCATCCAAAAACAATAAATCACACTGTTAAAAACACACGGAAGTCGGATAGACAAAATACAATTGCCCTCCATATGCGTACATCACTATATCATGTAAGCATTGGGTATTTACATTACCTTTTTTTATTTATTAGAAATGTACTAGGGGCTTCATAAAAGTCACTCCACTATTCACCAGAAAATATTTTTTTTTTTGTAAACTTTTCTCAGTTAAATTTACTTATGATATTAATTTCTAATTAATCAGGAATTTACTATACTTTAAGTTTGTATATATATATATATATATATATATATATATTAGCGAGTTTGTTTTACAGCTGTCGCCGTCTCTCACATCCTAATACCCTCCACATTTGTCTGTCCAAGCAGTCATTGTCTGTCAGTCCTCTCGCCTGCATCGCCACCTCCATGCCATACTGCCAGGAGTGCTTCGGCCTTCCTCTTTTCCGGCTTGACTCAGGGACCCAGTCCAATAATATCTTTGGCCATCTCTCAGGAGGCATTCTCTTCACATGCCCATACCACTTCAAACTCTTTGCCTCTATCCAATCGGCAATATCCTCAGTCAGACCCATCTTCCTTCGAATATCATCATTTCTCACTCTGTCCATTCTTGTATATCCACAACATCGCCTCCAATAATCCATTTCCAAAGCCTTGAGCTTAGCTTCATACGTTTTATTCACCTCCCAAGTTTCTGCACCGTATGTTCCAATGGTTTCAATGACTGTGCTGTAAATGCGAATCTTATTTTTCTTTGTTATTTTTCCATTCCATAGGACACTGTTCAACTGCCTTATTGCTGACCGCGCTTGACCAATTCTTGCATTTATTTCCTCATTGCTTCCCCCATTTGACGATAGCACAATTCCGAGGTATTTGAATCTTCTTGTTGCCTTTATGATTTCACCTCCAAGACTCAAATCCTTAGCATTTCCTCCAACAACCATATACTCTGTTTTCATTCTGCTTATTGATAGACCCCAGTTTGTGTACTCCTCATCCAGTTTCCGTAGCATGTAGTCAATGTCTTGTTCATCTTCAGCCATAATAACCTGATCATCGGCAAAGTGCAACGAGTACAACCTTTTATCTCCAACAAGGATACCCATGTTGCAACATTTCCTTCTCCAGACTTTCAATGCTTCATTCAAATATATTTTGAACAGTGTAGGAGCAATGCAACATCCTTGTCTTAATCCTTTACTAATGGGAATTTCATCTGTGATTTTTCCACGCACTTTGATATTTGATGTCATATTCTTATATAGTTGCTGGACAGCATGAATGTATTTCACACTTATGCCCTGATTTTTCATGGCCATCCATAACTTTGAGAGAGGGACACTATCATAAGCCTTAGTAAGATCCACAAAAACAATATGAGTAGCTTGATTATGAGCTATCCTTTTGTCTGTTAACTGTTTCAAAGAGAAAATGCTGTCTACACACGATCTTCCCGCTCTGAAGCCATTCTGCTCCTCCACATCCATGACTTCCTTCTCAATTCTGTTCTTCAGGACTTTCCCATACACTCGAGACAATGAATTTGTTACACTTAAACCCCGATAATTATTGCAGTCTCGACGGTCACCTTTTTTAAAAAGATTACTGATATAAGACTTTGTCCACTCAGGTGGTAGGTCTTGACCTCGAAAGAATACGGTGAATACATAGGCTAGTAATCTCAACAGAGTCTCTGAACCATGCTTTAAGAGTTCATTTGGCACACCAAGAGGACCAGCCGCTCTTCCATCTTTCAAATTAGCAATCACTGCTTTTACCTCATCAACAGATATTTCATCATCCTCATCATACTCTAAGTCACCCGCTGTTGTATCAGCCTCCAAGAACTGAGGCCTGGTCTCACGAGCAGCTCAGAATAGTGCTTTTTCCATGCATTTTCATCTATAGTGTTCAAACTACTCTTTTCCTGCTTGTTTGTTCTTAGTTGCTTTACTGTTTTCCATGCCTCTCTTGACTTTGTTGATCCCATATATCTGTCGACCTCTGCACATTTCAGCTCCCACTGCTGATTTTTAGCTTGGATTACCAACTTTTTCACCTCTCTGTTCATTCTTGCATACTGACGTCGGTCCTCAGCATCCCTCGTTGTAAGCCACTTATGGTATGCTTGCTTCTTCTCCTTCACCGCCTGGTCAATATCGGGTGTCCACCAACCGGGAGCATCCTGTTCCTTGAATTTTGGAACCTGTCCCAGGGCCTCCAATGCTGCTTGAGTGATACTGGAAACAATGTCCTGATACATTTGATTTGCTGAGGAATATGTCACATTTTGTAGCTTCTGGTCCAGTCGCCGTTTATATAAGTATGAAGTAGAAGGATCATTCAAGCTCTGGATATTAAATTTGTTTTCCTCTAATGGAGTCAAATCCGAAGTTCATTGCTGGTTCTGGTTTTCTGTATTTTTCAAATGATGTTTGAAAGAGAAATAGCACACTGCCCGAAGAAGGTGATGGTCTGATCCACATTCTGGCCCTCTTAGTACTCTTACATCTTCAAAGTGTATTTTTGTATTTTGCTTCGCCACGACATAATCAATTACAGATTTTATTTTTCTAGCAGGCTGAGTGTATGTGTACTTGTGAATTTCTTTATGTTTATAAAACCCATTTAAGATCTGCAATGAGTTTTGTTCACAGAACTGTATCATTCTCTCACCACCATCATTCAGCCTCACATCTCCATATTTCCCCACAACTTTATCATCCAATCTATTTCCTGTCCAACCATTGAAATCACCCAGGACAATAACCTCTCTGCGATCACCAATCACTTCAATATGCTCTGTCAGTGCTTCATAAAACTCATCCTTTTCAACATCATTTGCATCATTTGTTGGAGCATATACTCCAAAAATCTCTAAGCTGTGTCCTTTCCATTCAAGTGACAGTCTAATGAGTCTTTCATTTATTTGTTCCCATCCTTTGATCGATCTTCTTAGTTTTTTTGAAATCAACACAGATACTCCAGCTTTGGCTCGTTTCTCCTTGTCCACTCCACTATAAATATGCACAAAGTTTCTCACTCCCTCACTACCCTGTCCGTTCTTCTTAGTTTCCGTTAAAACGATGATATCCGATTTGATTCCCTCCAATTCTGTGATGACCTCGTCAACCTTATTTCTCCATCCCTGCACATTCCAAGTACTAATATTTAAAGTCCGTTTCCGTTTTCCAAGTCGTTTACTGTTTCCTTGTTTATTCCATTGTAGGCAGTCCGAGTTCCGAGGCTGGTTTTTAGGAGTTTTTGCGGTAAGAATTTTTACAGATGACAGGGTGCAGGCCTATCGATCTAACCCTCTACCAGAAGGATCGCTCAATTTTCTTTCAGGGTTTTCTTCCCTCAGCCTTTGATAAACCAATATCACATCTACAAGGCAGCAGCATTTCTTTGAGTACTTCTTTGTCTGGCTCCTACCCCTCGACCTGTCCGGCTTGGGAGGCCCTGCCAGTAGTTACACTACCGCCGGCATAGCTCTCGGGGTCAAAGGAGCACACAAGCCCCTCCACCAACGTCAAGGTCTTGTACTCACTAGGAGGAGTTTTAAGTTTGTAATCTGGTTTATATTGCATAAATTTTCACTTATTCTTTTATCAATTCTACTGTTGTCTGATGAGCTCATTGACCAGTTGAGACTTTTAATTCATTATAAAAATTTTATGATTGTAGTGTAGTATAACCATGATAAAAGTGTAACATTGTTTTTTTAATGTATGGTTTCAGTTATATGATGATCGCACCTACTATTCAACAGACTCGTTGCAAAGTATGGATACAACGACATTTACCATCTGATGGCTCAGTATCAATATCTGATGTAACATCTATGTACACAGCAATTTGTATAATGGGGCCTTTCACTCGTTCTTTACTGTCTGAACTTACTGATACTGATCTTACGCCAAAATCTTTTCCATTTTTTACATTTATGGTAAGTTGACCCACCAGGTTCATCTTAGCAGTAAGGTCGCCACCACAAGTCAGGTGTTTAACAGCTGATTTTTGGAGATGAAGGTTCCATGGTTCAAATCCTGATTAAGTTAGTTACTTTTATATGGTTTTCATTGATAGACAGTGGTTACTGGTATACTTTGATAGTTGGGGTTCAATTATTAATCATACTCTCTCAGGAATGCTCAACCTAAGTCTTTTCAAAACTATCTCGTTTACATGTCTTGCATATTATCCTCATCTCATTGGGTCATAAATGCATACAATTGAAAGAACAATTGTGCTCCTCAGTAGCGAGCCAGTTGATAACATGCAACTTATGTGTTTATGTCTACTTCTAATATAAGTACTTAAAAGCTTCTAGTGAACAGTTTAGTTCTTTATTGATCCTTGGACAATGTTCTGGTTAGCAGTCAAATAAAATTTCTATTAGACATGAATCGGTTCTCATAGTTGGAATGGCTTGTGTTGACAATTTTCTGTAACCTCTATTACACTAACACCCAATTGCAGAACAGAGTGTTTACATCAATTCCAAAGATAAGTGGAAGAAACTATAGGTGCTGGTATCTTTGGGAAACATTTTGAACAAAATTTTTTTATGACTATGATCAGGTAACTCCAGACTTATGTTTGGCTGTTTTAAAACTAATTTTCCAACTCATGAATTACTCGCATTCTTGTTGTTAAATAAACACTAAAGTAAGATAGATTGTAGTTTTACGTAGTACACAATACAGGCTCATATCACTTCAAAAGTATTTAGTGTGTAAAAATTATTTTTAATACTAATAAATTTAGGCAAAAGTGAATAAAGAACTTCCAGTGATAACAAAATTAAGAATTAAATTAAAATAAGAAAAAAATTTACTTGACGACCTGCAGTGGTGCTATTAAATCCCACCTTTAAAAATGTTTCCTCAAAATAAAATATTGAGTTGTCACTTTATACTCTGTGTCAGCATGTGTGTACAATTATCGTGAAGTACTTTCTGGTTTGATATTCCAACTGAAATATTGAAAAAAATGTGTAATTATTTTGTTACCATAAATATCACAGAACTTCTAAAAGTAATATTATGTATGAGACACTAACCGGACTTATATGGGGGGGGAGACACCAAAATGACAGGTGTAAAGACGCCCTGAAGGTGAAAACACAAAAGTTCACAGAAGTGTGTTTAAAGAATGTATTGCAATAATATTGGTGTCCCAAAATTTTTTAGCAAGTTTTTACAAGAAACGATACTTTTTAATTTAATTTTTATGAAATGTTATGCACTGTTTTTGAGAAATTTTTATTTTTACTAATTTTTCATTTTTATGATTAGGAACTAGATATTGGATTGGCCAATGGAATTAGAGCAATGAATCTTACACACACAGGAGAATTAGGTTATGTTTTGTATATTCCCAATGAATTTGCACTACATGTGTATACAAGACTGATTGAAGCTGGTGAAAAGTACGGCCTCATGCATGCAGGATACTATGCAATGCGTGCTCTACGTATCGAAAAGTTTTATGCATTCTGGGGTCAAGATTTAGATACAACAACTACACCACTTGAATGTGGACGTTCATGGAGAGTTAAATTTGATGTAAGTAGGTGTATTTGCAGTATTTTGTTTTGTTTTAATAATTTTATTGAGTTATTTTAGATGGTTTTTATTTTACTTAATAACCAAAAGGCTGACTTGATATGCATAAGGTTTTACTAAGTTATTTGAGAATTGAGGTGGTTTTTCCATCTTCGTCTTCTTCATGGTGCTACAATTCTGTGCGAGTCCTGTCCTTTTGTAGTTCAATGTACAGGACTTTCTGTCTGATAGTGTATTCCCAGTTCCTCATTCCCACCGACACTATCCTGTATGTTCATATCCAATTCTCTAGTTCTGAGCCTGCCTTTCCTTGATTTGCTGTAAATACGACCTCTCGTCATTTGTTTTGTTGGGTTGGTATTATTTGTATCAATGATGTAGTTTGCCCTAAGACAAGTCTTTTTCACTATGTTTGTCTCCCAACTTGTTCTGTTTTCCACCAGCATCTTAATTTCTTGATTCCTCGTACCTCCTTTTAAATTATTGTTTAGGTCATCAGCGGAAAAGCTGGTTTGAACCTGTAGAGGTTTCACTAAGTAAAACGTGCCCATAACAGGTGTAGTGTCAAATTATTTACTCTCAATCTGTTCATTACAGGGCTAAAATAAATAGTTCTGTTTCTTATCACATGGTCATTAAATGACTGAATCGTTTAAGAACAGAAGAGGTAGAGGTTTAAAAGACAGTAATCAGAGTTATCTCTTCGAAAAAATGAATTTCATTATACAGCCAGACCCTGTGGTGAATGAAGTGAAGGTGCCATTTGCAGAGTGGTATATATATGCTTTTCAGAGGGCCGGTATGCTAATAAGCGTACTTTTCCACTCAATGAGGAAGGCAATGGGAAACCACCTCATTCCTCATTTTACTTAGTAAAACCTTTTAAATTAACAATGTTTATTCTTGGACATTCTCTTTTCCTTTCAGCTTCTGCTGGTTGTTTAACATAATTTTAATTAAACCATTTCTCTTCTTTTTTACTCTTCATAATACGTCTACATACCTTGCTGTGTATAATTTTCTTAAATTATCATCCATACCCACATTGTAAAACCATAGTCTTTCTTTTTACCTTAATATCCATGTTTCACAACCGTACAGCAGTACACTTAACACAATAAAATTTTACTAAATATGTAATTTTATCTCACTGTATGGTAAGTAAATATTGTATATTTTTTACACAAGCTATATGTAGTGTGTAGTTTTATTGAGTATATTAGAAAGTTTCACATAAAAATTGTTGTTTAGATTAACAGTCAGAAAGCTTTGAACCCCTAGATGTTTTATCAAAGGAAAGTAAGGTGGTTCGCCATGCCTTTCTCACTGGTTTGAAAAGTGTGACTACTCATTATTCCAAGCCTCATGAAAAACACCCAACTTTAGTCATGCAAATTTGCCTCTACTTCTTCCACCAAAGGATCTGGCTGTATAATTTATGAAATTCAGTACTTTCAGAAGAAATAACTCTGATAAACCCATTCAGTGCCGAAACAATATTTAAAAGTTTGATCTTAAGTGCGATTTAATTTGAATAAGGGTGTACAAAAAGTGGCAGCCCTTATTTCGAAAACTTGCAGGAATAAGCCTGCCAATACATTGCCGACCAAAATTTCAACGTTACAGAAAAACAAAATTTCCTGTTAAAAATTAATTCTTATTGAGTTCATAAAAAAAATCGTCCTATCACTAAAAATATTCAAAATATTTTTTTGTTAGTTTATTTAAAATTGCATCAGCAGCTCAGTCATTAGCAACTACTAAGGGTTTTGGTATCTTAACGGCGGTTTCAACCTGTTAAAATTTCCAGACCCTAGCCGGGAATTGAACCTGGGACCTTTCACTTTGTAGGCTAGCTCACTAGTCACTACGGCACAGAGGTGGTTTCAAAATACATTATTCTATTAATTTTTGTTTAAAAGTTTTTTTGGAAATGTTCGGTTATCTGGACCTTGGCACTTTATGCATATCTTACAGACGTCCGGTAAACCGGATGTTATCACTACATAAAATATATTGACGTCCTGTTTTCCGGATGTTAGTACTGAAAGGATTAAAGCCACGTACAGCTGCCCCATTCTTAAAATATATGTGTCTTATTTTGTTGACCGATCTTTTGATAAAATAGAACTACTTCTATAACCCTGGAACTAGTGTCAAACATTCCACCAACCAGTGTTGACATTATTTTGAAGTCAGTTTCCGTGTACTGAGAATTGAATTAAATATAAATGTAGATTAAAAGAAATAACTATAAGTATATTTGTCACCAATTTCTGAAAAGTTTATTCACTTGTAAAATATATTTACATTTATAAATTTTTATTTTTCTGTATCATCACTTTATTTTATATAAATAATTTTCTTCCCCGCATTTTTCTTTAAGTGTCTTGAATGTTGTAAAATTGAGACCTACAGAGTTTGTAATTAATATTATATAATAATTGATTAATGATTTAAATAGATGTCCTTATTGATTGTACTGAACAAAACAGTTTATTTGTAAAAATTAAAAATTTGTTATTTAAGACACAAGTTATTGAAATTATCATTTTGGCATTCATCCAGAACTGTATGATCAGATGATTTATTAACATGACATTACAATAATCCGAGATTATGAAATTATCTTTACCACTTCAGTACTGTCATGTGATTTGTTGTGCTTTTTTTCCTCAACCAAGTCTAATGATCAGCCCTGCAGAACATAGAGTAATCTGGTTGCAACTGTATATTTATACATTATAATGATATTAATCCTACATATCTCTTTGGAATTTTCAAAAGTCTCATTATTTAACTTAATCTTGTATTGTTTGGTTGTTTAACAGAAAGGTGCCTTTATTGGAAGAGAGGCATTATTAAAACAAAGAGAAGAAGGTGTTAAAAGAATGTATGTCCAATTAATTCTAAATGACCATGATCCAGACATTGATCTTTGGTCATGGGGTGGTGAGCCAATTTACAGAGATGGAAAATATGTTGGTTCAACTACCACAACCGGTTATGGTTTTACTTTTAAAAAACAGGTATTGTATAACATCAAAATAGTGTTTTTATTTTGAAATTATTTGTACTGAAAATTATGGGCGTGATTACTGGTTGTTGGTAGAATTGAATGCGTAATGTACTTGGTAAATTACTCAAGTTAACTTACAACTTGATAATTTTTTGCCATGTAACCGAATGAATAAAATGATGGCTTTAGATTTCTTAATAATTGTTTGATATAAATTGAACTCGCATGCACCAGCTGTATCTAACTGTTTGTGTTAGATGCCTTTACTTATCACTCATTACTACGAGTCATGCGCCATAAGTTGGTGCACAGTAGGGAGAGTAAGTGCTGACAATGCTAAGGTTTGGAGTGCTACTATGCACGCATTCCAAAAACATCATTGTCATCTTATTATTAATTCAAACATGAGAGAAACTGAGTTTCCAGCACAATCCAGTAATATTCGTTGTTCATGACTTAATTTTGTGGCAAAAAATGTGAGTAAATGAGACCGTGATGGTCAAAAAATGGCATTAGCACAACTTTGGTGGCTAATTTTCCTGACGCACTTTCTTGGCTTTTGGTAAGTCAAAAGTCTTCCACATTGAACTTTTGTATTTAAAAAGTGGATCAAAACGTGGAACCCAACTCTAATCACACGTGATGACTCTTAAGAAATCTAGGTTGCTAGTCATCAACTCCAGCCACTGATTCCAAGTGTTCTTGTTATTAGTCATCTGTTCCCTTGTCAGCAATTGTGGAACCAAAGCCAAGCAAGTACACCACATATGCAAATGCTCTGTTGCATTCATTGCAGAGCAGTAAATGGAACTTTTGGAAGTGTCAAAGAGAGAATACAGAGTCTCTCTTCTTGTCATTGCTATTTTGACCTTTTAGTCTCAGGGAATAAACCCATAAAGCTTTTATCGAACCAGATTCCCAAATTGGTGAGCCAGGAAATTCTTCTTCTACCAGGATTCCTCTTTCCCTGCAGGATGCACTGCAGTATATTGTTTCGTATTTAATTTCTTGAATACAGAGTATACACTGATAAATATTGATGGTCGTGAATCACGTTCACCACAGTACCGGTGTTTTCTTCGGTAATGGCAGTTGACAGCTGATCGCAATCTCCCAGAATCAACTCAGCAGGCTTTTCAAGGGTATTGATATCATGCATTGATTTTCGTTTATTAATAAGCATTCATTATATTTAAAGAATTTACCCCAGTTGTATTGTAGTGTTCGTAACTAAGCAGACAAAGCAAGATCATTTTTCATGTGTTGAAATATTTGTAAGAAGAAGCAAAGTTAAATTGCTACTAGAAATTTGACTAATCACTGCAGCAAATATAGTAAAGCTACTGAAGAATCCTTAAGTGCGATAATGCCATAACAAAGAAAGGTTAAAGCATACTTTCAGTTGAACCATCAAGTTTTAATAGTATACTCTCACAGCTCAATCCAGTTATATTGCTACTCTAAAACATTAATATTATCAAAATTTCAGTATAAACAAAGCAGTTTATACAAATACTGATTTCTACTTTACTTTCGTACACAATATTCTGCATACTCGTATTACGAACTGCACTTGTTCAGTTGGACACAAAACACTCATTCTTGTAAGGCATGCATACTGATAGGTAATATATGTGGATTTGTGATTCTTTAGTTACAGAAAAATAAAAATTATATCGTAGAAAAGAGGTTTAGTGTGCGTAATTAAATCATAAATCTTATTTTGATTCTTTAATTATTTTTATTAGGTCTACTATCTTTTTATTAGACCTACTATCTATTACTTGCAAATATTTTATACCAATGTATTATCTTTCTATTTTATTAAGTGTCTCAAATTTTTTTAAATATATGTTTATAGTTATGACCCAATTGAATTTTAAAACTATTTTTTTTTCCATTGTTTAGGTTTGTTTAGGATTTGTACAAAATTTTGACAAAAATGGAATACGACAAAAAGTAACTAATGATTATATATTAAACGGAAATTATGAAGTTGATGTTGGTGGAATAAAATACGCTGCAAAAGTTAACCTTCATTCTCCTAATTTACCTACCAAGTTTCCAGATCAAGAACGTGAAGCATATCATGCAACTCGTGATAAAATGGTTACAGAACCAATTCTGCGATCTTATACTTAGGCGCAGTATTTTATTACAGGATAAGTTCATTAATAATTGTAAATACAGTTAAGTCTCTGTACTCTAACTTATCCAGTTTAATGTCTTGGTCTTAACATTCTGTGGAGAACTTTCTGAATTGTTCATGTCACAGCTTTTCTATGTGTATCAAGAAACTTGTGTAAACAAAACTGTTGTCATTATTTATTAATTTTGTGGAAGTATTTTTAAGACACAATGTTAGATTTCATAAGTGATGGTATTAACAGACTGAGCATGTTAGTCTGAGTGAATTTCTCATTTAAACATTCAGTAATTTAACCCTTTCCACTCGTATTATGTTTGCACTGTGATTCCCCCTCCACTTGTATTTATTTTATGATTTATTGATACCCTATTATATTAATCATACCCATAATGTGTTGTTATTAGTTTTAAGAGCATGCAATATTTTTTATGTTTGTTATTACTTTAATGTTAATAATGATACCTAAAAAATGCTTTTTTTCACCTAAAAACTTTTAAAATATAACCTGCAAAACATACACTGCTGTTGTAAAAACTGAAATAATATAAACTGTATAACTAGAAATTTCTATTTCATATAATGAATTAATATAATAATTTCACTAACCTTCTTTTTAAACTGCGTCACCTTTATTTTAATTTCTACTTACACGTGTTTCGGTGGATCCACCATCATCAGAGTAAATGAAAAATTGAAACTAAAAATTTTTTTTTCTCATTTATTTAAAATTTACAGAAGATGGTATATCTTCAGTCACTTGTATAAAACTGATTTAAAATTAGTTTATTTTAATTTATCCCTTCTCATATTTACTGTAGATAGCAGCAGCAGTCAATATCACTTCATCATTCCTAAATTTTATTTGTTCATTCAAAATGTCCTGCTTTTGCTCTTTCAAATATTTATAAATATGGAACATCTTATATTTTTCAATTTTATTTTTATTCTCTATATTACATTGTTCTATTATATTGAAATGTTCGTCTATTTTACCAAATTTATGTCTTTCTTCTTTTATATGATTGGTATAGTTAGATATAAGGTAGTCACATTTCAGTGCTTTTTTACGTTCATTATACCTCACTTGAAAATTACGACTAGCCATACCAATGTAACTAGAAATTGATACCTAAAACCTAACAAAAACATGCAAAATAATCTGAATATTATTTTCTGTGAATTAATTACCTAAAACTACCTAAAAACATTAACCGATCTTAAAGCGACATGAAATACCACAAACTGAACGATGCTCGTTCACAATTAGGGTAGTTTGTTTACTAGTTTGGTATGGTGACATCTATTCAATTAATTCCGGTTATATCTATAATCGTTAGTAGTCAACTATCGAAAACTACAAGAATTAATTTTTAAAACATCCCATAGAGGCCAGCACGCTACAGCAACTTTGTTAAACACGTATTTTCATACAAAATCAGCTGTGAAAACGGAGTCGCATGGGGTCTGACGTATGAGTGGAATGGTAATACTATCGTGTTGGATCAGATCCGACAGTCGAGTGGAAAGGGTTAATGAGTCATGATCGCATACTGTACATGTTAGATTAGAGAGACTCTATTTTGTTATTTTTATATTATGTATTTTGTATGTAATATAGTGTAACCTTGATTATCCTTTTTGGTTCATGGTGGCTCATGTATGTCAATAAATGTTTTGTACTTCTAATTCTTGTGTGCTATTAGGGTTACTGAGTATGTTAGCCCTTCATTAAGTCGACCTCTTTCAGTTTGAATCTTCAAATAATCTTGATCGATTTAGAAAAATGTTAAGGAAAATGTAATAAAAATATGATTGATTGAATTGTGTTTATCTTTCCATTGGCATTGATGAGATATCTCCCTTCCTATGTACTGCTCTAACTGGGCAGCCACAGGGATGTCTTGAAAAATGCAGTTTAATTTTTGCTTGTTATAGATTGATAAATGTGTTGCATTAAGCTTGGTAATGTGATATATCAATTTCATCAGAATGAAAAAGGGAATTTTATTCTTATATCTTTACCCGTTTGAATGTGTCCTGTTACCATCACATAGAACAATGTATTGTGCTTGGATGTTCAGTTCTTTATTAGTTTCTTTCTTATATGAGTGTTGTGATTTTTGTTTTCATCGGTTATTTCTGGTATTTCTTTTTATATATTACGAAGTTAAACAATATACAGTTTACTTATGTAATAGCTCTTCTCTTATTCGGTTATTCATGTCCAATTCATTTTTTTAATTTTACTTCTTCGCCTTTTCTTAACTGTTCCTTTCTGTTACGAAATGGATGATTGGTCCCTGGTGGGTATGAGTTTAAATTTATGGCCTGTGAAAGGTCAATCAGAGGTAGCTAAAAGTTTGCAATAAATTTTTTAGAGAACCTACATGGCAAATTCAAAAAGTAAGAGTACTCAGTTATTTAAATCAAAAAGGTAAAATATTTGTTAATTGATACACATGCATCAAAAAATGTTTTTTAACGTAATCATGTTTGTCTTCAAGACACGTTTTTGAGAGGAGGGATGAGCTTTCTGGACCAATCACTTGTAAACATCCCATAAACAGTTTTATTTTGTTAAAAATCTGGAACAGTACATTTCCGTTCACAAGGAGAAACACAATTATGCTCCTCAACACATAGCTGGCAAGATTCACAATCAATTCACTCATTTTACTTCTACAACAAGAGGTTACAACACATATTCTACTCTCCAGACCTTCACTTTGAATCCAGTGCTGCTACTTTGTTAAAACAAATCTCTTTCAACCTTAGCAAATCTGTACTCTTAGGGTAAAACCACAGTGCAGCCAACAAAACAGTTGCAAAACGTTTGGAACCAGCCGAGTGGCCGAGAAATGTGTAGTGGGAGTAAGTATCAACACACACTGGACCAAACCAAAACCCATTCGGTTCGGTCAAGTGTCTGTTGCTGCCTACTCCCACCATGCATTTCCCAGTCAGTTGGCTGGTTCCAAATGTTTCGCAACTGTTTTGTTGGCTGCAGTGTGGTTTTACCCTTACTTTCTGAATTTACGCCATTGTGTAGAATGCTTATTGTGCAAGAATTTTAGACTTAGTTTTTGATGTGATTGGAATTAACAATTTCTACTGTATATATATGGTGATTGTGTGTTTAGCTCAGTATATAGGAAATAGGGTGTATTTTATTGATTTTATTTTATTTTTGTTCTCTGGTTAATCCAATTGGTGTCAATCTCTATTAATCTGACTAAATTAAAGTTCTGGAAATTCTTAATTTTTAGCTTGCAGAGAATGTAAGAATTTAAATAAGGTATTTCCAATCTTTTAGTAATTATGTAAAAATTGTTGTAAAAGCGACAATATCTGTATAAATTGTTATATTAAATATATACAGTATACAAACTTTCTATAGGCTTGCATTCATTCATATTTTGATTAAATTGTAAGATTAACATACGTGAATAATAACTTGTCTTTTATTAAATCTTAAGCTATTCAAAACAGTTTTGTTATACACTTGAATTTTTGAATCTAAGTAGCAATATTAAATTTAAGAATCTGAATTTTTAGCAATATTTATTTCTAAAATCAAAATTTTTACTTAAAGATCTTAGATTTATTATTTAATTACAGCCTTAACTAATTATCTGCGTAAAGTAGGCCTACTGTGACAATAATAAAATTATTGAAGTTATTAATATAATACAAAATTTATCTGTAAAAATTAATATTTTGTAAAAGTATCTTGTCGTTTTGTTTCTATCAGTATTCATTTTGGTTTGTTCAGTGATTTTAGTGTACAGTAGATATTCTTTTTGTACATATATTTCTACTAGTAGTATTACATTTTAAAATTATTTTATTTTTATAAAGAAATTTTGGTAAATATTTAAATAAATTGATTTAGTAAGCAAAACTGTGTAATAGCCTACTAGTAAAAAGATTATGAATTAGACAACTGAATTTTTAATATTGAATAATTGTACACTTTGAAAAAAATTAGGTACCCTTAGGGTATCTTAGATATAGATAAACAAATCATTTTTTGTTTTATTATTCATAAAATTATTAAAAACCACCGGAAACTGAGTGAGTAAAAACACTTAACCAATTGAGTAGTACTTTTGTAGCTTTATCTCATCGTCAGCTCATTACAATACTTAAAATTACACAATTAATAAGAATTAAAAGGGAAATTTATTCCTGTAATTTTCATGACAATGCAGAGGAGGTTAACACTATCGATAAAATAAATTTTATTGAGTAATTTTATGCATTTTAATAAGCTGACAATGTGATAAATCCACAAAAGTGCACGCAATTGACAAGTGTTCTTACTCATTCTTTGATCATTTCTATTCGTTTTAAATAATTTTATTTATAACAAAATAAAAAACTGATTTAACGATGAATGTATGCTACAATATTTAACTAATTAAAATAATTGTATATTACACCCCAGGAATAGTTGTAAGTCATTCATTGTTACAAACTCTATTTTTTAAATTTGTTTTTGTTTCTGGTTTAACGTCTGACTGTTGTGTAATTACTGCTAATGCAGATGGTAAAGGATGAAATGTTTTTTGTTACATTTGAAAATATGCCGTGCCTGAATGGGATTCGAACCCAAGACCGCATGATGAGAGGTGAGCGGTATTTTATAAGTGGGAGACAAATTTTTATCATGGTACTGCCAACTTAGAAAACAATAAATCAGATTGGAGTTACTCCATAATTATTTGTAGACAATGTAGTCACAATATAAAGTTCTTAGATAATGGTATAAAAACAGTATTGTTTTGATTACAAATCATCAAATCTTAGTATTGTAAGATGGTATTTAGATAACATATTGTAATAAACACTTTTATACTTTATATCTAGAGGACAATATTTACTGCAATAAAAACATGTGCTTGCCGATATTATTTTTAAATATAATTGCTAGGATTTAAGGTTCCGGGTTCAAATCCTAGCAAAGGTAGTTACTTTTATACAGATTTGAATACTAGACAGTGGTTACCGGTGTACTTTGATGGTTGGGGTTTAATTAACCATACTCTCTCAGGAATGGTCGGCCTGGGTCTGTACAAGACTACACCTCATTTACACATCATACACATCATCCTCATCTCATTGGGTCATGGGGTTGCTTATTGTTCTAAATTGAACAGATTGCAACGTACACAAATTAGGAATAAAAAATAAAAAAAATATAATGTACAAATTTTCACTAGAACTTAAAAAAAAAATTAGTTATTAATAAAAATAGTTGAAGCCTATAATTATGTGACGTGATTGCCTTAATTTGTGAATTATAGCCATATTAAAATTTTAATTGTTTTGTTGTAAATATGCCTACTTCTTTTTAATTTTTGTTTATTGTTTAGCTATGATATTGTTAATAGTATTGTGATTATGTAAGTTCCTTTATATTTTATAAATTAATTATGTTTTTGTATTTTAATGTTTTATTTTCATTATCAAATAAATGTATTTTTGTTAAACTATATTTGTGATTTTATTTCACCTTTCTTACATTAATTAAATACTTAACAGTAGTTAAAACAATTATGAGAATGAACAGTAATTTTGCAGGGAGTGTTGCTAGATAGGTGTACCACTGCTTTTTAAATCCAATCCTTGCATTTTAATAGTTTTCGTAGAATGATAGCTAACAAGTTCTCCTATTCATACAAAAAAACACATTATACTATTTTCAGGTCTGATTAGCTCTGAACGTATGCATTGCACCCTACCCGCCTCAAAGGTAGCCAATGATTTGCCAGCAATGTTGCCAACTCTTGCTCTCAAAGCTCTGTTATATATTTTGTTAGCCATTATTTTTGGTCTTTGAATTAAAATTATAACCTATAAACATTATGACCAGCTGATTATATTTTAAAGTATTGCACGTTAACGCGCTCTATAATATTGATGTGTTCAGTACAAGATACATTTTTTTTTTTTTTTTTTTTTTTTTTTTTTTTTTGGTTGAACATCCGACTGTTCTGCAATTACTGCTAATGCAGACGGTGAAGGATGAAATGATTTTTTTGTAACGTATGAAAAGATGCCGTGCCTGAATGGGATTCGAACCCAAGACAAGATACAGGACACAAGTGAACTACCGCAGCTCTTTTACAAATGTGTACGTAATGTTTGTCCGGCTGAAACATTCTTACAGTATGACAACGCTGGCAAACGTTCTGATTGGTCTAAACGCATGGAACAGCTTTGCTCATCAACTGTGAAAAGCAATATAGTGTGTTGAATCAAAGTTCTTCCTCCATGTTTTCTAATTAAAATCTACTTCCTAAACCATAATTAATTTTTACTATCATTAAGATGTGAAATACACAAAGTCATTACTATTAGCCTATAAACTTTATGCAAAAAAAGCACATATGTGTGCGTGTGTGTGTGTGTGCGTGTGTGTGTGTGTGTGAACAAAATATCTCGAGAACAAAACATCATACGAAGTTAACTTGAAACTTAAGTTACATACCACTAGAGGACCCGACATGAACATTATCATCAAAATCAGTCGACCGGAAGTACATAGTAGTTATTCGTATCATTTTTCACTTTTTTGCGAATTTCTCAAAAACGGCTCCTACGATTTTTTTAAAAATCGCCTTATTTACTACATTTTTTATGCCCTACAAGATAGGGTAGGCGCCATGTCTGCTGAAATTGTTGGGAAGGCTGTTTTCTCGTAAAAAAAATGTTTTTTTAAGATTACACCTTTAATATGCATTTTAGCGCAAAAATGTATATAATAAAAGTTTTAGGCAATTTAAAACTCTACAACTTTTATTTCAAACATTTTTTTGTATAGCGCTTAGTTTAGCGGTAATTAGCGATTTTCTGGGGTGTTTTTATTGAAAATCTGTAAAAGAAACGATTTTTAAGATTTCGACCACAGTATCCATTTTCCGACGAAAATGCATAATCAGATTTATAGGAAATTAAAAGATCTACAACTTTTATTTCAAGCATGTTTCTCTACAGAGCCTAGTTTAGCGTGAAAGAGTGATTTTCCGTATTATTAAGTCAAACTAAGGTCGGGTTTCATTTTGTATCATTTATTCATGATTAAAATTAGGTTGTTTTATGAGGTTGGTTATTATTTTTTTTATTTCCAATGTTTTATTACTAATGTTAGGTTTTATTGTTCATTATTGGCATTGACAAGAGAAAGTCGTGTGAGTGTTTCCCACCAGATTTGTTTTATGAATACCTCGATACTGTTCAAATAGGACCATGGTGGTATTCTACAGAGCCCTTAAATTTCCGTATATGCTCAAAAAAGGCGAACAACGGTGAGGTGTGTGTGGTTTGTAACTCTCATTATCACTGTTATCTGATGTCTTACCAGGGCGTGCCTTATTAGAACCTTAAGTTTTCTTAGGGTTCCTTAAGTTTTTTCTTAAGGAACAAGATCGGACGGTTCGCGATGGCTGGGGTGGTGGTACTATTATGTGTTACTTCGCGGTTGAGTCTTTCGGAACTCCTTGGAAGAGCTTGTTAGGGTCATCTGCGCAGTAGTAAGCCGAGTGGAAGACAAGGCCATTTTGGGTGGTTTGCCAAGCTGTCATCACGCCATCTGCTTGCCCCGGCAGAACAACGTGCAAAAGGCTCTTTTCAGGGCCACCAAACTTTATGATTACGGAATACACTTTTTAAATAAATAATTCTTGTCATACAATGACAAGGCTTTTGGGGAAGTTTTGCCGTGTTTTCAGTCAGAAAAGAAAACGTTTCTGTTTGTAAGCGGCACCATTACTCAGTCCCTGCTGAACAACAACTGCTCTCTTCTCCAGTCTTCTAAAATCTTGATAACGGACTGCCAATTCATGTGTCAGACGTTTTTTATAGATTCTGTCCTTAATCCTGAATTCCGAGAGTTGTACAGTAAAACCCCGATTATCCGAAGCCCGGTTATCCGAAATATCGATTATCCGAAATCTTCTTTTTTCTGTAAATTGTGTAGCTAGAAGACGAACTACTACTTTACTCAATCTGGTAGGTAACGCTACGTGTACTACAAGTAGTCAACTTTCAATGAACTTATTTACAGTGCAACGTAAGTGGATACAGTACACTGTACATAGTATACTATTTTTCAAGGCTGATGAGCTCTGAACGTAAGCATTGCCCCTACCCACTTTATAGCTTACCAATGACTTGCCAGCAGCGTTGCCAATACTTGCTCTTGTAGCTCTGTTAAATATTTCGTCAGCCATTTTTTTGGTCTTTCAATAACAATATTATAACCTGTAAACATACAATCAGCTGATTATATTATAAAGTATTGCATGTTAACGCGCTCTATAATCGATGTGTTAAGTACGAGATGCAAAACGAGAGTGAACTATGGCGACTCTTATACGCATGCGCATGTAATGTTTGTCAGGTACAATCTGACAACGCTGGCAAACGTTCTGATTGGTCTAAACGAGTGGAACTGCAGAGCTCATCAACAGTGAAAAGCATATTATATTACAGGACAACGCAAGAGGATTAAAAACTTCTATTAGGCGATAACGAAGAGGGAGTAATATTGAACTTCAAAAACAGATAAATTTAAAATCATGTGAATTCATTATTGCTGAAGGATGGAAAATGTTCAAAATGTTACGCTACCAAGGTCTTGAAAAAAGCTTTACAATTCTGAAAGATAGCGACAGTTCTAACGATCAGGCCGAAGAAGAACAGCTACCTTTACCATTATGGTAAAAAATAAATAAAATGATAAAGCTACCTTTATCATTATTACGGCTCAACAAATAGCCGGTTTTGACGAGTGCAATGAAAATGACAAACGAATGGATCAGTTTTGAAAATACGTATGGGGATCCCGGATGGCAAATAAAAACAGATGAAGACTTATTGAATCAGTTCTGTAGGTACCAATAGAAAATGACGACGACGAAGACATACAAATTACTGATTCTGATGTTCCTGCGCCAAAAAACAGTCAAGCATTTGAAGCGTTAGAAACAGCTTTAATTTGGTATGAAATGCAGCCTGAAGCAGATTTTTCTACTCTCCTGACTGTCATTCGAATCAGGGATCTAGCAGCATTGAAGCGAAAGAACAATGTTAAACAACGCAAAATAAGCTATTTTTTTAAAAAACAATGAACTGCAATACCTAGGTCAATCATTTTTGTTTCTTATAACTTACAATATTTTAACGTATTTTTATTTTTGTTTATTACGGTTCTGTATAAATTCACAATTTTCATTGTTTTTCCACTATTAAAATTGATATTTTTCACTACTAAGTATATTTATCTTTTTATTATTGCCTTTCCCGAGTGTGATCGATTATCCGAAAAAATCGGTCATCCGAAATTGTCATGGCCTAATTATTTCGGATAATCCGTACTTTACTGTAATTCCTTATTTAGGTTCAGAGTGGTTGACTGTAGTTTCACTGTATAACTCGCCTAATTAAAGTAACTTAATTGACTGAGCTGGCCCAGATACCAACAAATTAACTAATAAAACATTTTATTTTATTTAGAATTTAATGCAAATTAAATATATAAGTATATTATTATTAAATTTTATTGACATTTTTATGTTTTTATTAGTCTATAAATGTTCTTTGTAAATTATTTGATTTCAGTGAAACATTTTTGTCTTGGCTTTATTATTTAAAAAAATTATTTTCACGTCAATATCTTAGTTATTAGCGACTACTTTGGGTCGAGAAATTGTGGGTTTGAATTTGTTATATTTTCCAGATACCGGTCGGAAATCGAACCCAGGACGTACACTTTTCGGTGTAGTAGCTAACCCCTGGGACAAGGAGCGGCCTTCAGTTGTATTTTTACCTTAAAAATGAAAGTAATTACATGATACATCATTGTAATAAATTGTTTTGTTAACTAATTTTTAATTTTAGAAAAACATAATTGATCGAAAATTTTATTGTTTAAAATTTATAGAAAAGGTATTATGAATTTATTGGATAAAATAAAATATCTATCAGATTTTCTACAGTATTTTCAACGATATAAATCTATAAATTATTAGCCTTATTAATTATTGTTGTTTATTTTATTTATGGGAAGATAATTGAATGATTAATGATAGAATTTAAGCGAAAGTGATGAATGTGGTCGGAACAATAAATATCTCCCTAACGTTTAGCAAATTGTAAATTTATTTCCAATTCAACCACTGCCCTTTTGTATGGCTCTTTATTGTTTTGCTCTTATTGATAAAGAATTTACAAAAATATTTGTTTACAACGAATTTAACGTGTTAGTATTTTTTTTTCATTTTGTGTTAATCCCTAAAACTATAACCTACATTGGCCATTCTGGTTACGGAATCGTTAACCTACTAATCCAATGTTCCAAGTTTAATTCCTGACCCGGTTCTGAAGAATTTTCGTACTAAAGTCAAAACGAAGAATGCAAATTCTCAGCAACACTGAGACTGCGAACTACTGTTGACATTTTTGCATCCATCCAGTTTATTCTTACTCTATTTTTTTACTCTATTTTAATATTTTAAACTCTGTAATCAACATCTATAGAAAGAAGTCCGCTGTAAAGATCAGTTACCACTCAACCAATTTTATTAAATTTTTTATTTACATCACAAATTAATTTCTGTTTTATTTGTAATTATAAATGAAATAGTCTACTATGCTAGTCACACTACTGTTGTAAAAATACATAGTTCAGTTGGAAAATCATTTCCCAATCTTCAAGTGGAACGGATGCCAGAGGAGAGAATACCTTTAAAAGTAGTGACGGAATATGTTCCAGTTGGAAGAAAGGAGGTGGGAAGACCTCGAAGAAGATGGCATTAGTCGAGATGTATGGTTTGGAATATCTCGTGTTTGCGTAGACGTACAGGATGGTATGTGAGTTTGGAACAGGCTTAAGCCTAATCCTTGATAGTAAGAAGAAGAAGAAGAAGAAGAAGACGCACTGTTCTGGCAATCCACCAAAAGGGATTAAGGGAACCACGGAAATAACTAAATCAGAATAGAAAAATTTATAATATTTTTAACAGAAACTGTACAATGATTAAAATATTATTTTCACAAAATTCAGAGCATGTCAATAGACAAAAACTTTTCAATTTTGTTCAAGTTTGAAATGAGCATATCTATCTGTTAACTTCTGTTTTGTAACAGTATCTGCCATATACTGAAATTAAAGACTTTATTCATTAGCGGTTATATTTAACGAAAAGTATGACAAAAAGAAGTAATTTTGTAAAAATCTTATAATAATTATTAGTTAAATTTAATCACATAATTTCTGTAGTAGAAGTATAAAAACCGGATATTCAATTAGGCTACATAGATAAAGAAAGTTTTGGAATTTGGAATTTCAGAAGAAACTTTTTTTAAAAACTAGAATTTAAATAATTGTCCCAATTTTACCCGGAGATATTCTTCTATTTCAATAAAGTTTGATTATGCAGTGCCGATCGAGAATTTTAGGAAGCAAAAGTGGGTTCGCCCACCTTCTCATTCCCCGACTTTCCGCTTTCAGGTAATTTAGGACTTTGCAATTCTCGAGTCGGGAAAGCTTTCAGGCTTCGTTTATTGCCAACTAATGAAACTAAAACATACACTTATAGTTACACACGTATACAGGTATACGAGTACATCATTTTAATACCAAACATGTTTATTTATATTACCAAGTACTGTATTAATTTTCCGCCCGGGAAATTCTCTTCTTTTGAACCCCATCTCCATAGATCCAGCCCTTTGATTATCCATACCTACTTACAACTTAATTTTTTCTAGTCATTGAATTTATTTATTCAATTTTGATTTCAAAATAGAAAGACTCATACTTAAAAAGTAGGTCATCAGCCAAAGGCTGGTTAAACCTCTAGACGCTTTACTAAGTAAAACGAGGAGTGAAGTGGTTTACAATTGCCTTCCTCACTGAGTGGAAAGAGGCTTTACTAAGTAAAACAGGAGTGAGGTAGTTTACTACTGCCTTCCTCACTGAGTCGAAAAAGTATGCTTATCAGCATGCCAGGGCCTCTTAAAAGCATCTACTTTCCACTCTGCAAATGACACCTTCACTTCATTCACCACAGGGTCTGGCTGTATAATGAAATAAGAGATAACTGTGACTAATGTATTTTACACCTCTACCTCTTCTGTTCTTAAATAGTTCAGTCATATAATTGGTTTACTATATGATAAGAAACATTTATTTTTTGTAGCCCTGGAACCAACAGATTGAGTGAAATTAATTTAACACTCCACCTGACCGTTATGAGCGTTGCAGTAAATTAAAAATAATAAAGAAAAAATTTACAATGATGTATTGGTTGTTTGGTTATGTACAGGAAAGATAATTTTTTTCTAGTGTGGAAACTTAAATTAAAAAGGGCTATCATATTTAAATTTCAGAAGATTAAATTTTTCCTGGCTCAATTGTAAATATAATTATAATTGGTAATACAGGGAGATGAATCTCGGAAGGAAAAAAGTAAAGGTGCATTAGGATAGAGGACGACATGAAAAGTCGTCAGGGGGTAGACAGAGTGTCCTTGAATTATGATATTGGTGGGGGTTGGATGATTGTGTGTAGGTGGCAATGTAGGGTGAGCAGAAAATGTAATGTGGAGCGGGCGGAAGGTAGCAGGGGCTTGTCCGGGGGCAGAGAATACGCTGCTCTTCAGTCGCGGGGAGGCTGAGCTAGAGTGCGTGACTGAAACCTGAGAATGAAGGAACGTAAACAAGAAGATATTTCGCTCGCTACTACTACCACCATCACATTTAACACAAGCAATGCCACCTCTTCAACCGGTCAGTTTACTTTACGCACAATAAATAACGTTTATTTTTGTAACCATTTGAAAGGTACTTTACATATCGTTTATTTACCTCATGAAAACATACATTATATATTTGAAACACTTAAAACCATTTCACCGGCTTGTGCGCGCGCATACAAACACACAATCACTGGAAATAATAGGCTTCAAAGTTTTTAAAACTTGAAACACATTTATTAATTAGTTTTACTTCTATTAAAAGTTTAATTAAATAAAATTTATCTGGTCTTTTGTAGTTATATTTTATAATTTTATATTACTTTTCCTTATTTAATTAATTAAAAACTTATGCAACCGATAAAGTTAAAAGAAAGTGATCATTTGTAAAGCTTTAAGTTGAAACACCACAGAATTTATTTATTAAACCATATTTAAGTCCTTTTGTAAAGAAACTATGTACAAACATAACAAGAAATGAGGTAGCAAATTCAGTATTTTATAATTTTTTTATTTTGTAGTTTTGTCTTAGTGTAGGCCTACTTCTTAAACAATATATCGTTACATACATAATATACAATAATTTAAAAAAACAAATAATACAATTTATTTTTTTAAAAAATTAATACAAAAATAAACTCAATTTATACCATATGTAATGTTTTTTTTTAACTCTTACATATGGTTAATTTCTATATACACTTTCATAGGCATTATTTGCACGAATACTGTTCACTTCGAATTTATTTGAGTGCTTTTTCTCTCCTGAATTGAAATCATTCAATAGAATTAGCTTAATGAAAGTATATCCGTTTTATAATTTATCCATGCGAGGTAAAATGAATGCGAGGTAAGGCAAACTGAATGAAAATTTTAATAAAAGATTTCAACCAAATCGATATTTTAACATATTGACCAATCTTGATGATAAATTCAGGAAAATTTAATTTAATACATAAATTTTGTAAAAAATGTATTTTTTGACGGTAGTTTTTATATCATATGTTCAACTATGAAGATTTACGGATTAGTCGATATTGATTCGGTTTTTCATATTACTCGTATATTAAACTGTTGCTAAATTATTATTGGTCGGAGAAAACATGGATAATCCAGAAGACATCGCATTTTTGTTAGTATAATTAATTGCAATTTTGTTACTAACAAAATTAACTAATTTAACGTTAATTTAAAATTTAGTTTAGTTAATTTAAAATTAACTAAATTAACTAATTGTAACAAATCTAACCTTATAACTTTATACTTTTTTCACGGCAGACCTTCCCGTGTATCTTAATATGTGCAGATTCCACCGATTAAGATCGTTAAAACATATTTAAGGTGCATCTTGAACAAAAGTCAGATTCCTTAAACCGGACTAAACCTTACTCTATTGAATCTGTGACTACAAAATTTTTACTCTTTTTAAAATTAGCAATCTATCGTCTCCCTCCGACAAAAAAATTAAAATTTTTCTGATATATATAGTATACAATACAGCATCAAAGTCAAATTTAAACCGTATTTAAATGTTTCAAAACAAAATATTACATTTGATATCTTTAAATCCCTTAAACTTACATCATTCCATTCTATATGATAACTTCAAAATTCTGCCCATAACAGGCAGGTGGAGTATTAAATTATTTGCACTCAATCTGCTGGTTCCAGTGCTACAAAACATAGTTCTGTTTCTTATCACATGGTCAGCCAATTATACGACTGAAGCATATTAGAACAGAAAAGGTAGCTGTTTAAAAGAAACTATTCAGAATTATCTCCTCTGAAAGTAACGAAATCCATCATACAATCAGACACTGTAGTAAATGAAGTAAACGTGTTATTTACTGGGGTGGAAAGTAGATGCTTTTCAGAGGGCCTGGCATACTGATAAGCATACTTTTCTACTCATTGAGGAAGTCATATTAAACCGTCTAATTTTACTTAGTAAAACCTCTAGAGGTTCAAACCAGCCTTTTGGCTTAAGGCGTAAACAACAACTTCAAAATTTAAGGGCATAGATATAAATCAATTTATTGCTGAATAAAGATCCTGACGTGTAAAAAATTCTACAGGTGGTTATTTAGTTCAATAATCCAAAATAGTTCGGACTAATCCTAAATGTGTTTCGGTAATGGCATTATAAACTGCTGCAAAGTTTATCTCGTATGAATTAGGTAAATGATTTAACAAGGAATATACGCAGGATCATCTTAGTTTATGGATACCTTTATAAAAATTTATGACGTCGTAAAGATAAAACTGAATTCTTATGTAGTAATAAAATACAGCAAAAAGTACTTGATTTTAGTAACTCCTTTTCCCCTAATAAAAAATATTTATGTAAATATGATGTTATTCTCAATTTAAGGCGTTTAATATTAAAACAATTGTTTACTGTTATTGTCTGTACGTTTCTGAAATTAATCGAATGCACCTCTGTTTCATTCCATAAATATTTATTAAAGTAAATTCTCTAATTTTTGACATCCTCTGTTGCAGAAACTTCTTTGTAATGGATAAGTTAACGGGTCCCCTAACAATTTTTATAAGTTATCTACAATATAAAATTTTATACTTTGAACTAAAAACAAAAAATTTGCTAAATTTCTTAATAGCGAACATAAATTCTTTCCCCCTTCTGAAAAGATAGAAAATTTTTATCTTGTCCTATTATATTATTTGACAACTTTGCTAATGTATGTTTGTATATTCAATTTTGTTCTCGAAAACGGCGCTAACGATATTCCTGAAAATTTGTGTCTAAAAGTTTTTCAGGTCTACAAATAGATTATACTAAATCTCATATTTGCAAAAAGTCGTTAACACGCTAAATTAAGAAATATAATAAGAACAATAGGCTGGCTACAGATGTAATAAACAATAACAGATAGTAGAAATAACAATAACAGATAGTAAACAAATGTTCGGTATTTTAAATTTAAAGACTACATCAGAACTCCTTCAACGGCTTGTCTATTATCAAACCCATTGTATAATAATTCTTTTCGGAATTCGATCATATTATATAATCTGTAACCCGGTACTAAAACATTGTTGAACCACTTTGTACCAAAGAGGTAAAGAGTGTTAACTCCAATTTTGACAAAATTGAGTGTAAACTGCTTTCAAAATCAGAAAGAAATGCTCTAATGCTTAAATTTTGTAGTTGATGTACAAGAGTGTTTGAAAAATCGTTATTAAATGTGTTTTACTGATAGTCAAGTAAATTTTGCTTGAATTTGGTGTTTTATTTGTCTGTTACTAAACAGTAGGCTACTGGAAAATTATGAAATTTTCTCAAACATTGTATATAAAATGCTGCTTCTTTATAAAAATAGTATTAGCACTAGGTATTTTACTTAAGTTTTTTTCAACTTACTGTACATTGGAGTTAACACTAATTTAGAACGTAAAAAAATGACAAAACACAGAGAGCCGTTAGGGTTTTAAGTCCTGTTTGGGTGGAAAGGAGTATAGAAGTTGACAAAGTTATGAAATAATAAATTTGTAGATAGGAAGCATTTTCTGTAGAAACTGGGTGAAAATTTCAAGTTTCTAACACCAACTGAAATTTTGTTACAATAATGAAAAGATAATACTGCTAATCTCTTCTGAAAAATCACCAAAATGGAGTTAACACCTTTTGCTTCTCAGGTACAGACATATGTAAACATTAAAAACATTTAAAAATGCCGGCCGCATTGGCGTAGTTTGTAACGTGCTCACTTTTCATCATGCGGTCTTGGGTTCGAATCCCACTCAGGCACGGCGTATGTTCATACGTTACAAAAAATCATTTCATCCTTCACAGTTACAACCCAAGGTCGTCGCTAATGACCGCTGTAGTTGATGCGACGTTAAATAAACAAAGAAAAATACATAAACAAATTGGTTTTAATAGAAATAGGTAATTACAGTATTTTCTTAAAATAATATCAATTCACATAGCGATATAATTCATACGATTTTTTGGAAAGTAATTAATTACTTCATATTAGCGTTTATTTTGAATATCTATTTAAAGACATTTCTGAACATTAAATTTTTAGTATTTTGTTAACATATTTAGCAGTTTTAATGTTCACTAATAAGCAATACTCTACAGTAATTTGTTAATTGGAGGACAAAATATACTCATATAGTGCATAACGATATTTTTTTATAAAACATTTTAATCCTCTGACACAGTTTTTACTTCAACAGTTTGATGTTAGAGTCTATCATAGGCTTTAAACTAGTTAAAACTTAAAAACTTAGCCGGAAATCGAACCCGGGAACTTTTACTTTCATTTAGTAAAAATAATCAGTGATAACAACCACTGATGGAACAATAAAATAAAATTTAGAAACTAATTTTGTTTGAGCCGTTTTCGTAGCTCAGCAGTTAAGTTACAAAGCGAAGGTCCAGGGTTCGATTTCCGGCCAGGGTCTGGAAAAATTATTTCACGTTCAATTCCACTGTTCCTTAATCCAAAATGTTAATAATGACCAAGATGTTGGAGTGGCTTTCAATAAACTAATAAGTTTTTTTCAGATAATGTAATATCTAATGATAACCTAGTAATTTTTAATGACAACTTAATATAACATTATTCTGTAATAGTATTGCCATTCAGACCACGGATATACTCTTATTATTTTGAGAATAAATAGAAGAAATAAACGTATTAAATTCTACAACAGGTAAAGTTTTGGTCGTTATACTTTTTATTAGTGTTTTATCAACTTGTTAATTTCCATCATACGTTTCACTGAGTACGCTTCTAATAATTTGAGTGCAGACTTAATTAATTTCCGTTTTCCCTTTGATCTATGTAGTTTCATCATTGCATTAGTTTGCGCTCTTCGTTTATATGTTTAGCCAATTGAATTATTTTTATTTATTAATTTAAGGGCTGTAAATTTTATCCTAATCATCCCTAAATGATTTATCCTTACCGCCCACATTCTCAAATACACACTTAACATATATACGTTTTGTCAGTCAAATGAGTTATTGAATATACAACATGAAAATAATTACAGTTTCTAATTATTATTTAATTTAATAATGCTTTTATAATTCAAGTTAAAAACTAAATTATTTAAATTATTATTTTCTATGAATCACATTTTTTACTTTGACAACAGTTTTTTTATATACAATATTAATATGCATAATAAAATATGTCTGGTTTCCTCTGCAGCGAAGTGGTAGCACATGACTCCAAAGTGTAATTAATTTATTCTCAATTAGAATCCAGAAACAATTTCACAAAGTACCATGTTCTAAAACAATTTTACACCCACTGTAGTAATGATCAAACAGTTGACAGGACTTTAAATTGATTAAATAAATTTTTCAAATTAATTTACTTTTACGTAACTTGTAAGTTAAGATCATTGGTTAAAGTTTGTGTGAGAAAATAAAACAGAATAATTTAGCTAGGGCTACAAATCTTTTAGGATTATTTATTTTTTCAGGATACCGTCTATTAAAATAAACCATCATGAATGTTGTAATATGAAAGAAATTGGGAGTGATTTGGAACAAAAAAATAAAAAAATAATAAGAATTAACATAAAATAAACGTTTCAAATTATTACAAACTATTACAAGGTTTGATCTGGGCATAATATTGCAGTAAATTTTCATGAATTTTGGATATCAATTTTCTTTTAGACAAACATTGTTTGTAGCTATAAATAAATACCGGGTGTCCCACAAAGAGGTTGCTATTTTTTTAATTAATATGCTACAATAATCTTGTGGATAAAACCACTTGAAGTCAAAGGGTATAACAGTGTGGGTTGCTGTCACCAAGAATGGTGTTTAATCGTATGCCATATCCCATCAGACAATGACTGGAGACAGATACACATCAATTTCAGTTCCTCATCTTTGTCAGGCGGAGATGCTGGACATTTTTCCTAGCATGATGGAGCTCCTCCACATTATGCTAATCTGGCCAAAGCGATTTTAAACCAAAATCTTCCTAACCATTGAATAGGTCGTGGCAGCGGCCTCATGAACTGGCCTCCAAGATCGCCAGACTTGTCTGTTTGCGATTATTTCCTATGGGGCTTTTTGAAAGAGAAAGTTTATTCTCACACCATTGCAACAGACGATGAATTATTGAGGTTGATTGAAAAGGAACTGCTGTTGATACCTCGGCAATTCTTTAAAATCGTTTATGATTCATTTTTGTATCGTAGCTATAAGTACATAGCTATTGATGGACATCAGTTCGAATAAAGGTTAACAAAACAAATTGTGTTCATTAATAATTTATCACTTTCATATTTCTTTCATTTTATTACTTAAGTAATATTGTAACAATCACCAATTTGAAATGGTTATGCAAATAAAATTACATTCCACCATTTTGTTTTGGTTAATCATAAGCAAATGAAACACGAGGGTACTTTTATTGCGTATCTAGTTATTATAACTGTAAAGTTTCCAGTCTGTAGAATGTGAGATACATCTGGCATATTAATTCAAAAATAGCAACCTCTTCGTGGGACACCCGATGTATAGATTGATAGAATATGCATTTAGATAGAATAGATATCATTTGTCACTAACCATTGAGCGTTTGTTACAGTTCTTAGATCTCTTTACTAGAATCGTTTTATGATTGTAAAACTCAATTTTGCAGCTGATCCCCAAAGCGGTAACATATAAGCCCTCAGTGGTTTCAGTAGTATGGCTTAAATATATATGGCTTTCAGCGGGTATGGTTTTTTAAAGAAATATTGTAATATATACAATATAGGCCCCAGTAAAACATTTTGTTAATGAGAGAAATGCTGGAAGTTGTTTTGCAGGATACCCTTTGAATAATAAACAACATGATTGTACGAGTATTGCCTTTTGAAATTTTAAGTTATTTAAATATCATGGATCAAAGGTGGCATTAAATGTAGATTACACGCCGTTAATTGTTATGATAAAAATATACTAGACAAACGTTAAGACAGTCAATTTTTAAACTATTAAATTTTGTCTTTACATTTTATTTCTTGTAGGTAAAGATTATAATTTAATTTTTTAAAACTTAAATTTACGGAATTGTTGTCCATTTTTTTATTTTGTTGTACAGACAAAGTTTGATAGAATAGTACTTTTAGTAGCTTAGAAGGTGCTTAAGGCAATGTTTGAAGCTGAAGAGAATGCGTAAGACGTGAAGCTTAGAAGAGTAATAATGTAATTAATTAGCTGGATACTTTCCAGTTATCTTTTGTGTTTGGATCATTACTAAACAATAACTTGAAGTTTCCATTTTCTAATCTTTTAAAGTAAGCGACAGAGAAAAATCAAGTTTCATCACTCTTTCACCTTTCAAATGCAGTTTTTAATTTAATTATGCACATCAAATTTTTTACAAATTGACGCAAATATCAGGTCGTATGTACCGTATTTTTCGGACGATAAGACGCACCCTTGTTTTTCAAGGCATAAATTATGTAAAAATTATTTTGACTGATTTAATTAGTTTTTTAATACAGGTAGGTATTATTTTGACTGATTTAATTAGTATTTTAATACAGGTAGGTATTAATACAGGTAGGTAGGTATTCTAAATGTGATTTCTTTATTTGAAAAACAGCAAATACAGAAGATACAATATAGCCTATATAATTATTTTATAGTCATAAAATTACAAAAAAACATGGATATAGAAACTTTACATCAAAATTTAGCTCATTTTTTCTGCTTTGACTTATAATAGTCATATATTTTTAATGTTGTTTAAAAGTTGCCATATCGAGGTTGGAAGACAAAAAGACCCGATTTTTTTGATACCGCAACAAATTTCATGCGTTTAGAGGCGTGTAACTCGATAAATATTTGACCAAAAAGTTTGAAATTTTAACACGACATAGACAATTATATTATAACAACGTGTACGAAATTTCAAATTCATAAGTTATTTAAATTTTGATTTATTAACAATATTCTGAACCCTTGCTTTTTTGGTAACCGCTCGATCGTTCGGCTCGGGCAAACTATCGTTTTATTCAGCGTAAAAAACTTAGTACAGATATGCTAATAACATGAAATATCGATTGGCCAATGTTGTTGTAGAATTTTTAGAATTTTGAAAAAATAGATGCGTAATGCGGGGGTGGGTGTTACTATCCATGTTGCTAGTTTGTGTACGTGACATCGTGTCGGACTGTACCTGAACTGACATACTGCATTGTCAAATCAGGTAGACAATCAGATTCAGGCAACATGGTTAGTCTAATAGTAATTGATAATCCAATTTTTCAATTGTGCTTCAAGTTGTGGCCATTTGACGGCATGAGTTCGAAATTTACTGGAATGTTTCTTATTATCTGTCTTGAGTAATAGGCCTAACTCTTCTTGTTTCCGCCATTCCCGAATCATTTTTTCTTTAAGGGGAGGTAAAAAATTCCTTTCTACTGCCCGAATGCCATTATCTTTTGCATATTGAACCACTTTTAATTTAAAAGCGAAAGAGTACGAAACTTGCTTCATATTTTAAAATGCTATGATATTTACCGTAAGTAATATCGATACAGAAACTACTGTGTATGCGTAGAATTTTCAAGACGATACAGTTTAAAAACTACGGTACATCCTATATCATTGTATGTTTTGTTTTGAAATCCCTAGTTATTGAACGTGTTTAAGTAGAGTAGGGTAGTTTAAAAGCATCTACCCCGAAATGTAGCTAGCGTTCGGACCATAAGACGCATGGTAAGTTTTAGGTCATTTTCCTACGGAAAAAAGTGCGTCTTATCGTCCGGAAAATGCGGTAATTTAAGAACTTACAGATTATGTTTTTTTAACAATTTTTGGGCTTGGGCTTCTAGCCAATACCTTTTCAATATGAATTTTCTTGTAGACCGTTAGTATTTTTAAAATATCAGGGAATATTTCAATATGGTTTTCGATTAATTAATGGTGCTATCATTATGTAGTTTTTAAATTAATTTTACATTCATAACAACTGCACCGGGGAGTAAATCTATTGTCAGGTGAAGACTTACTCCTCTCTGAAATCTACACTTCTACTTTTCGAGCTAGTGCGTTCGCATGAAGCGGAGGGAAAGATGTAAATTACACTAAAAAGTTACAAAATCGAACACACGACAGTTATAAGAATTACACTAAAATACTTAATTTAATACAAAACGTTCTAAAACGTAACCAAAATTGAAACAAAAACAGAGCTAAAAAGAGATATAAACATTTAGATTGAAATAATTCATTGATTCCTATTCACAACCAATAAAAATTGTGCGCTATCTTTCCGTCACGAAGAAACTGCTTTGATACACGACGCATCACATATGAATCATTTTTAACTCACTTCACAACTGTTTACACAATAGTAACTCATCATAAAAGAGCAGCAGCTTTTTATATAAAACAATCATCGAATGTTCTCGAATGATAAAGGACCACATTCTCAATATTTTTTTACTGTAGAGTTTCTTCTTTCTTCCGTCCATCCGGTATTCTGTTTTTGCTCTCCATGGAATCTCTTACAAATAAAAACCAGTTATTTGAATCCATTATGTTTTCTCATTTTATTTATATATCCTTTCTGACTTCTTTTAACTGTTTATCCGATAACAGAAATCTATTGTTTAGTCTCTTAAAGATTTTTGTTTTGACAACCGTTTATCATTCATACAGGTGTCCTTAAAATTCCAGTATCGTTTTTTAATCGTTCCCATTAACCGGTAATTTTTTGTACAGATCTCGTTCTTACAAACTATATTATCCGTCTATTATTTTGTAATGGATCTTTCATATTTTTTAGACCAGCCTTTTCAGTCATTCACACAGACGTACATGAATTAAAAATAATCTTTTTTGTATGCAAGAGATTTCATTAGATCTTATAAAATTTTATTAGAAGTCGTTAGATATTAAAAAATAAATAAAATTACTTAAGATTGGCGGTGCTTGGTAAGAAAATATTCTCTTCCGCAAAGAAACACTTGTGGTGAATGCACAGAATTTGATTGATTTTGATGACAGATTCTCAGTGAATTGGATGTTTTTGGGAAAAGAAATAACCAGTATTAAATAAATGACAAAAACTTTTCGTTTAACTAACTTTGTTCGACAATTACGATTTACAGAACTGTACCACTTTTCAATCAAAAAAGTTAGAAATAACTTTTATGCTACTTCCTTGGCAATTTTCCGTACATTTATCGTTTGACTTTAATTCATTTCTGTACATTGATTTATTATTTGTTGATATTTTTCTCATAGATTTATACTTACAGTTACGTTATTTTATAAATTGCTTACAATAGTTATTTTTTCTAGATGTCATTTTTAATACAACTGTTTTTTTTTCAAAAAAAAAAATTGTCCGTATGCTTAACTCGATTGAAACAGCTTATAATGCTTTGCTTAAACCAAGTCATTTGTTAAGAAATTTACAATTTCTGAAAAAAAAATTTTGTACTCGCAAATGAAATTTTTTTACTAGTACTTTAAATGAATATTAAATTAACGGAAAATCGTTAAGAGCTTTTTGGTTATTATTCAATACATTAGATGTTCTTGTGTCAATATTGTGCCACTTATCGCTAAGGTCCGTTTCGGGATATAGGTAATTAAGTAATTAATACACTAAAGTTTAAAATTACAAGTATTTATTACAACTAAAAGATTGACAAAATAAATAATAAAATAATTATAATGAAGTAATACAATAAATAACTTAAGTAATTTATTTAGTACAACTTACAAACAATTATACAGAATGTTGTAAGCAAAGATGTTGTTGAAGTTGTACAATAAAGACCTTACCTTATTATACACGGCCCTTTTTGAATATTCTTTTATAACTAACTCTATTGTTACTTTGTCGCTCTATTATTTACAATTTAACAATTTATGAATTTCTCGATCCTAGAAACCTCTCGAACAGCATTCCTTTTCGATATCGTCACAATATGTTTTAAATATACTGGGGTCCCAAAAGTCCGAGTATGGAAAAATATTTCGAATGTAAGGAAAATTTCAAAATATATACAATTATGAATCTCACTCAAATAAAAAATGCTATTTTATGATGAATTAAAAAATGTTGTCAAGGGAAGGTGGTCATATGACATCAGATTGGCTTTTTTCACAGGGGTAACTGACTTCCGGGCAAAATCTTTCGCTAACCGTAACTCGCAAAATATGTGGTTCCGGACCTATGCTTATATGAACAATTTTTCTTATTTTTAACTACAGAATCTACCCCCGAGATATTACCGTTGAATTCTGAATCACCTTATGGAATGAGATAATTAATAAAATTAATGCAAATCGAACTGGGATTACTAGCTTTTAAACATGTTGGGAACATATAGGCCTAACTTTTTATGTACAATGTGATATGAAGTTATAATAAAACGCATTTTACACCAAATTACACATTGATATTTTTTTTGTTTTTTGCATGACTTTATTTATTACCTCTATTTTTGTCTTTAATAAAGTGAAGGTACGAAATTCAAAAACCAATGTAACCGGCAGGAATACTGTTACAAGATATTACACAATACAGTGTATTGATTTACTTTTATATCGATGTATCGATTTTCTTCTGGTACTGAATTCATCTCCAATTTGATAATTCGGTACACATTTTCCGATACTTCTAGGTTTTTACTGTAGACTAAGTTAAACTTTTCTGCATATATATGTTTTTTTCTGACGGTTTAATTCAGTTGATTGTTAACAATAAAAAATGCTGAACAAATCTAATTCTTTAAATTTAATATAATTTAATATTAGCCCTACTTAAAGTAATAAATATATTTTAAATGTTTGAAAAATTTAATAATAAATGAAACGTTACATTTCATTAAATATTTACTCTTTTTATTGCCTCTCCGTTCAGTCTTATGAAGGACTTTATAGAAATACAGATTGTCTGATAATAAATATGTAAACAAGTTAATTTATTTTAACTTTTACTGTAAACAACTTAAATATTACAGTTGATTTTTTGTTTTTCTTATTTTAATTCACCTTGAATTACCTATAGTCATATATTTTATATCAAATTTTATTTGCATACGTTTATTCTATTCGTACCTGAGTATGTCAGAAAGCTGTTTAGCTATTGTTGTTTCTGAACTGACTTAAATGTTTTTTTCGAATCTTAGTAGGGAATAGGGAATAAAAGATAATCACTATAGCAAAGGTCTACATGAGATATTAATGCATCATTAAATTGTTTGCTAAAACCTTTTTAAACGATTTAAGAGGATATCTTAAATGAAATAGATGAGATCATGAGAAAGGATTACTTCAGGAAAATTAGTAAGAACAAAACGAAAGTCTTGTGCAGTACCAAGAGTGGTTTAGAGGAGATGAGACTTTTAAAAGTAGGCAACGAAAACATACAGGAAGTTGGAGAGTTCTGCTATCTAGTTAGTAAAATAACAAAGGGTAGTAGAAGCACGAGTGATATCAAAAGTAAAATTTCTCAAGCTTTGAATGAAAAACAGCTTACTGACTAAAAAACATTGATTTACAGATTACGCAAAATTAAAATATTACGAAAAATTTCATAAAACACTATGTTTGAAGTGTAGCATTGCATAGGAGTGAAATGTGGGTGATAAAGGCTGTAGAAGGGAAAATGATAGAAGGTTTTGAAATGCGGTGTTCTAGGAAAACGCCAAAACATTTATTCAAACATGAAGGGTGACATGTTTTCGGAATCGTATAACTTCCCCACCTTCCACCAATTACGGTGTACACAAGGTAGAGATTACGTACGTATTTTAAGGTTTTAGGCCCACGGACAAAGTCCGCGGATAACCGAAACCCGCGGATGCTAAACCCGCGGATACCAAGGAATTACTGTGTATAATTTTAAACAAATTTCATTAATACAAAAAAATTACTCTATAAACTCATTAATATTTCGATGTTTAGCATTCATAAAATTTTTATGTCATTTTAAGTGCATAATTATCTCTTCCAACCGATCAAAAGTTTTAAAATTTTTTATTACCTGTGTAATAATGGTAATTTCCTATAAAAATTCAATCCAATCAAAATTTATAACGTTGTACTAACAAGATTATTAAATTGTAAATTTCCCTTTACGTTTTTGTAGCAAGTTAGTGTTATTCATTAACGACCATTGTCTATGTAAAACAGTTTCCGCTTTGGTGAGTAGTGAAATTCCATCAAAGTTGGTTGTGGTTTTGATTAGGTGCTGCGAGTCATTAAAGTCACTAAACCTCAACTTCATTTGGCGTTGTTCTATCACCATCACTAACATTGCCATTAGCACAGTAATATTCTCGTGTGTACATACATAAATACATAGTTTATGATTTTCGATGATTTAGTAAATGTTTACTTTAGCTGTATAGTAAAATATTTTCACATGTTTCAGTTTTATAAATTCAATTATTATTTTTAATAAATGTTTTCATGCCCATAACGGGTGGGTGTAGTGTTAAATTTATTGCACACGATCTGTTGGTTCCAGGGCTACGAAAAATAGTTTTGTTTCTTATCACATAGTCAGTCAATTATACGAGGTTAAATAACGAGACTGACGTTGGTAAAAATGTTATTTTTATTTTATACATAATCACTTATTTTTACCTTCAATGTACACTCCTTCTCTACCCCTACAACACACTCCATGCAAATTTTTCATTGTTGAAACAGTGGTGGAAGTCATCTTCTGTCAGCTCCTTCGGAGCACGTGCCGCTTTCTCTTTTACAGGTTCCACCGACTCAAATCTTGTCCCTTTTAATGCAGATTTCACCTTGGGGAACAGGTAGAAGTCACATGGTGCAAGATCTGGTGAATAAGGTGGATGTTCTAACACTAAGATGCTGTACCTGGCTAGGAACCTCTTGACAGATAACGCGGAATGAGCTGGCGCATTGTCTTGGTGGAGAACCCATGATTTGCCCTTCCACATTTCGGGGAGTTTTTCCTTACTCTTTGACGTAGTTTAGAAAGTACCTCAAGGTAGTAATATTGATTAATTGTTTGACCTTCAGGAACCTAGTGAAGGTACACAATCTCATGGATATCAAAATAAGCAATCATCAGTGCTTTAAATTTTGACTTGCTCATTCGAGCTTTTTAGGCTCTCGGTGAAGTTCGGCTCTTCCATTGCATGGATTGGCGCTTTTTTCCGGATCATAAGTTCTAGATCATAAAACCACGTTTCATCACATGTTTGTTATTATCGTTTCCAAAAAAATTTGGGTCATTTTCAATCGCGTAAAAAGTATCAGTACAAACATTTTTGCGAGCTTCATTTCAAACATTTTTGAGCGGCACGTGCCCTGAAGGAGCTGACAGAAGATGACTTCCAGCGCTGTTTCCAACACTGGAAAATTCGCATGGAGCGTTGTAGGGATAGAGAATAATAGAGAAGTATATTGAAGGTGACAATAAGTGATTACGGATAAAATTAAAATTAAATTTTTTCAACGTCAGTCTCGTTATTTAATAGCCAGACCTCGTATGACTGAACTATTTAAGAACAGAAGAGGTAGAGGTGTAAAATACACTAGTCAGAGTTATCTCCTCTGAGAGTTTGAATTTCACTATACAGCTAGACCCTGTGGTGAATGAAGTGAAGTTGTCATTTGAAGGGTGGAAAGTGTAGCTTTTCGGAGGGCCTGGCATGCTAATAAGCATACTCAGTGAGGAAGGCAATAGTAAACCACCTCACTTCTCGTTTTTACTTATTAAAACCTGTTGAGGTTCAAACCAGCCTTTCGCCTTTTGACTTAAACAAAAATAACAACAACAATAAAATAGCTATTTGTAAAGTTTTCTACTTCGGTTATTGCCTACGACTCAAATTTTACAAAAACTTTAACATATTAACATAACCGGAAGTCGATTCGTGAAAAATCTTTAAAGTTTTAATTTTATTTCTATAGTACTTGAAATGAAAGATGAAGCCTGTGTTTGGAACCGTGTATCTCACCAAGTAAGAAACATAAAAATTTCTGGTACGGCTCATTTTAAACCTTGATTTTTCGTTATTTTATTCGTATAAACTACGAAACACGGAAATGTATTTGGCATTTTGTAGCCATTTAGAAATAAAATATGTACCCATTTTTCACTTAGTTCATGTTTTCAGAACATATAGCACGATTAATTTTAAGAGGAAAAATATAGCATATGCATATTTGTTTTCTTATTCATTTTTAGCTAAAATTCAGCCTTTTAGTACAAAGAGTAAAAGAATTAGAGCGTTTTCAAAAAGAAATAATTGTTATTTTCGTTCCCTACGGATGTAACCAGTTAGAACCAACGCTGTATCCCTTTAATTAATTAAGGAATGAAATTACACTACAAATAATTATTTTAAGGGGAGAAAACCCTACACAAATCCTGTGAGTTCAGACGCAGCAAGGTGGCGGCCCCACCATTGAACTCAACCTGCGCAGCGTTCGTACCGCGGCCAGGGGATATCTTCAACTACTGGCAAGCATCACAATTTAGCCTCGGATCGGGACCGGACTTTAAGGAATAGAAAACGAGATGTGGGAAGGCCGAGGAAAAAATGGATGCCGGAACAGGCCAATAGAGCCTAATCCTTGTAAGATGATGATGATGATGATGATAATTATTTTAAATTTAACGGAGTTTTTTAAGGAAAGGTAGATTTTAGAAGGATTTTATTTATGAAAAGTGGGCAGTGGGCTACGTAGCGAGTAAGTGGACAATGCAGTGGAGCCACATAGTACGCTCCTGTTCATGTCAAATATGAGCCAGATACTATGTAACTACATAAAAATGAAAGATTCTCGTGTGAGTACTTCTTTTTAATTCAAAACAGTTAACAGTATGCAGGATAACTCGAAAATTAACAACTCACTGCCGAACGCATATTTATAATGCATCATCTTTCAATATTTCCTATGTAAATGAAAAAACCTTCAATTTACAACATTTATCTGTATTGAAATTGCATTTCCTTATTAATTAAAGGGATGTAGTGTTGTTTCTAACTCGTTACGCCCACCGGAAACGAAAGAACAATTGTTTTAAAACGCTGTAATTCCTTTACCCTTTGTACTAAAAGGATGAATGTTAGCTGAAATTAATTAGAAATCGTGCAGAAAAACTCATCTAAAACGCCATATTTTTTTCTCTTAAAATTGATCGTGCTACTTGTTCTGAAACATGGACCAGTATAAGTGAAAAATGCGTTAAAAACGGGTAACTTACATATTTTGTTGCTAAATCGTTAGGAACTGACTAATACACTTCTATGTTTCGTAATTTATACTAATAAAAAACCCACGCTTCACAACGAGCCGTACCAGAAATTTTTATTTTTCTTACTTGGTACGAGAAATACTTGTGTTGATAAATACTTGGTTGTATACACAGGCTTCAACTTTCATTTTACGTACTATAGTACCCCACGATTGAATACCGTATGTTTTATTCCACTTTGTTATAACTACTTATAAATTTATAAATAATTCAGGAAAATTGTATGAAAAGTCTGGATAGTTAAAAGATTTCAATAAACAGAAAACTGGATTAAGCTGGGTAATTTTCTTAACTGGATTGTTTAACTCACGACTAAAACTGTTTATAATTAAATTATTTGTACACATTATATAATGAAATCAGCACCAGATGTTTCTATTCGTTTTCAATAGCATATTATTTTTAAATAAGTCTTTTAAATGTAATGTTTAATTAGTTGCACTAAATTGTTATCGCTATAGCCCACCTGTTGACCTAAATATTTTATTTACGAAGTAATGCATCCATGTATTCTGTTTATTTATATTAAATGTACATGAAAATCATCAACTGTTAAATTTATCTCATATCTAATTTCAATAAATAATTTAGTGAAAAAGATATTAATTACTGTAATTTTATATTTAATCATTGATCATAAATTAATAATTAATTTATAATCAGATATATCAAATTAACTGTATACAGGTGTTGAATTGATCCATAAAACCGAACGTTATTTTTCAACCATAATATTGTAACGTTTAATCTAGGTTCTTCAAGATCTGGTTATAATAAATTATAAACAAACTTCTTTTAAACTTATTACATTTATTTATTATTAAATAGTAAATCATTTCATCCTCATTACGCACAGTTGCACCCCAACGTCGTCGCTAATGACCTTGCAGTTGATGCGAAGTTAAATAAATAAATTTAAAAAAAGTAGTAAATTACAATGGATTAATACGCTTAGATTTCTAATAAATTACGATTAAATTTAATAGACTAAATAAATATTACAATATATAACTAGCTAAAGTACCCGTTCTTTGAACGGCTTCCTTGGTGCCGTGGACGGTCGGTTAGGGTACCGAGTTCGATCCCTGTCAGGTCTGATATTCTTTAACTATTCATTGTTATCTACCTCTTTTCAACCTCAGCATTATTATTTATGAAAAAAATAGTTGAACGTAAAATAAAAGCGAGATCTTGGTGTTTTTAAATTAAGATAATGCAGCGCTTAGTTATTTTCATAATAATGAAAGGTAAATCACAATAAAAACACTACGATGGTGACCACTATTTAGAACACTGATTCATTTTTGACAATGTGACGAGAAAAGGTGTATAGGGTACTGGTGGAATGGGTAGGTCGGTAACTGACTGAATGAATACGGATTTTATCGGCCCGTAGGCGTGTGTTTATTGTTCTGTTTAGTTTGTATGTTAATATTCTTCTAAAAATATTGGTTAATTTTTTCTTATTGGTAATATCTCCGTTATTATGCATGACAATAGAAAACTTTACATAATCAAAATTGTTCGTCTGTAAACGTTTCCTAATTTCGATTAAGTTATAAAACATTTTTTGATACATTGACTTTTAACGGAGATATTCGTATTTTTTGTTTAACTCTCCCTCTGAACCCCCCTCCATTCCTTTGTGATATTAAAAAATTTATAGCCTATTTTCATTTCAATTATGTCCAGAACCTAGATACCGAAATTCATTGAATTTGTTTCAGCGGTTCTTGCGTGATGCCATAACATGCAAACAGACAAACAGACAAACATTCAGCTGAACTTATTGTGGTACATCTGGCGTAGAAACAAAATTTGGGGCATTTTAAAAAATTTTATAGACAAAATCACAATTTTATTTATATAGATAATCGACTTTTACAACCAATTGTGTACAAAGTTTCCCGCATGTAGACCTGCGTTTCTTAACGTACTTTTTACATTGCAGAAACTGGTTAACAAAACGAACACTTTTTAATGGCATTCATTTCATTCACTATCCGAGTTTCAATTAGAACTGACCGACAAGGGAGCCGACTGTTTATTTGTAACCTTCCTTTAGGGTTCGAGAACGAAACAGAAAGAGAAGATAATAAATAAACAATATAACTAAAAACAAATTCTTTTGAAACCTGAAAACTGATAAAAAATAGAATAGACTAGAACAAATAATAAAAAAGCATAAACACACAAAAGAAATCTACCTTTTTTACAAGAACAAACAATTGAAAAGGTAGAGGACCCACCATTAAAAACCGGATAAATGACACCTGTTCTATTTTAAAACACAACACAATGATGTTTTTTATTTCACAAAATTTACTTTCAGTTTAACTTTTAGTAAATAGTTATGATAAAATATAATAGCTCTGTCATGATTAGGAAAGTGTACAACGACCCTTCTCTACAAATTAAACACGAAAACAGTATTAATAACAGTAGTTATGAAAATTAAAGAAAACACAAAATTATTTACAGAGAAATATAAACAAACATTTAATGATATTAGGAAACAAAACAAAAACTAACAAAATAATGAACTAATAATTAAATAACAACTTAAATAAAAACTAAAATTATTTTCATTTCAATGGTAACTAGAAAAAATGTATAGCCTACTTCAATCCTACTTCAATTATAATTAATTAAAAAATTACGGCTTATGATGGTGTAGTTAATACATTATATTTATGTACAACTTGTATTACATCAACTTAGCTCTAAAGGTGTAACAAAATTAATCTCTTTCAACTAAAACTAAAACATGGACCCTCTGCAACCTCCTTGTAGTATTTAAAGTGTTCAACAAGTTTTTAGCCAATGGATTAACAATATGCCACAATATATTTATGATACTCGTATAGTTTATGTAATATTAATTAAACAATTACAAAACCCAGTTGTAAATTATTTTAGGTATAATCAGACTTATTGGAGAAACATTTTTAAATTCCCAGAAATATAAGGATAATTTTTAGATTCAATTTCATTAGCAATAATGGTTATACATATACAAAAAAGTTAGCATTCAAATGCCCGTTAAAGAATTATATTAGTTGTTTTCTGCCAAACTTTTACAACCCCTCAGTTCAATAACTGTACTACGGAAGAATTATGAGAGAATATAAACGTTGGCGCCATGCATAAAAGTTTTTTCTATAAATTTTAAATGGCATTTATTGCAGAAATTCAAATAGAAATCGTGTAGACTAAACTAACAGACAATATATTTACTACCGTGTAGAGGTCTATATAAGACTTATTTACATTATGTATTTTTACTTTCCCTTGCCTTTATGATTATAAATAGGAAGAAAAGTATTGTTTTCATGTCGATTTTCCGTAATCGAGTTTTCACCGGATCTACACGTTTTCAGACCCCCTGAACGCAAAAACATATTTTTTGCGATTGGTGTGTGTGTGTGTGTGCGTGTGTGCGCGCGCGTGTGTGTGTGTGTGTGTGTGTGAACAGAATATCTCAAGAACGGAACATCGTACGAACTTTAAACTTGAAACTTAAGTTGAATACTACTACTGAACCCGACATGAACATTTTTATAAAAATCGGTTAACCGGAAGTAGCAGTTTATTCAGTTCATTTTGCACCTTTTTGCGATTTTCTCAAAAAAAAGCTCCTACGATTTTTTTTAAATCGCCTCACTTACTACGTTTTTATGCTCTACAAAAAAAGGTAGGTGCCATGTCTGCTGAAATTCTTGGAGAGGATTTTTCTCGTAAAAAAATTGTTTTTTTAAGATTTTGACTTTAATATGCATTTTATCAAAAATTGTATATAATAAAAGTTGTAGACAATTTAAAACCTACATGTTATATTTCAAACATTTCTTTGTATAACGCTTAGTTTAGCAATTTTCTGTTTTTTGTTTTCATAAAACCGCGTAAAATATTAATTTTTTTCAAGATTTCAGCCTTAGTTTGCATTTTATGACAAAAGTGTATATAATAAAATTTATAGGAAATTAAATGATCTTCAACTTTTATTCAAAGCAGTTTTCTCTACAGAGCTTAGTTTAGCGTTAAATAGTGATTTTCCGTATTTTTAAGCCAAACAGATTGATTTTCATTTTGCGTCTCTCACTCATGATTAAAATAAGGTTATGTTTTATGAGGTTAGCTTTTTGTTTATTTCTAATGTTTTATTACTAATGTTAGGTTATATTGTTAATTGTTTGCATAGGAAAGAGAAAGTCGTGTGAGTGTTTCACACCAGATTTTATTTTAATGTGAGAGTGTTCTCAAAACTTACGGATAATGATTCACCAATATTTTTTTCTAAATTACAACATTGGTTTAGACATGAGTTTTATTAATAGGTTAGGTTTAAATTTTAAATCAATGATTGTTCAATTTTTAGTGGTAACTAATTATTTGTTAATTCTGTTATCTCTATAACATTTTTATTAAATTTTATTTACCAAGTTACGTTAATTTTTTTCTAGCTACCAATTAGCCTTGCTTACTTCTTTTTGCATTTCCTCTTTCGATCAATTTTTCAGTACTCTTCATACTTTTATGGTTGGGTTAATCTTTTCAACACTTCGCCTGCTATTCGGTTGACTGGCTTCGTTCCAAATTTATGCCTCCTTCCTCGTTCTTTTCTATTGTCCGTAAACACTCAGCATCTATCTGCAAACCTCGGTTATGAATGATGTATTTATCAAGAAGTATCATAACGAACTTTTTTTAACTACTACGATATAGTTGTAAATCTGTTGGTACATGTTCATTATGTTTTGCCTCTAATTTTAACTATTTCGTAATTTCAAATTAATACTAATAGAATAACTAAATCTATTTTAGAATATTTATATATAATAATTATTTCGGTTTTTAAGGATATGCCTATATATAAATTGAATTATCGTCTCAGATTTTTGTAAACTTAATAGGACCCGAAGTGTGTTAGGAACATTTCTACAAAAAATCTGCTTTAAAACACTCATAGAACTTTTCTTGCCAAGGTAAATAATGAAAAATGTAACCTATGTTAATCATAAGTAAACAATCTAAAACGAAAAACATAACCTAATTTTTATCTTAAGTGAAAGATGCAAATGAAAATCAACCTCAGTAGAACTTAAAAATACGTAAAATCACTAATTGACGCTAAAATAAGCTATAGCCTTATAGAAAAGTATTCTTAAAATAAAAGTTGTAGAAGTTTTAACATTCTATGACTTTGAATCTATACATTGTTGTCGTAAAATGGATATTAATGACGCAATCTAAAAAAACAATTTTTTACCTTGAGAGCGCAGCCTTTCCAAGAATTTCAGCAGACATGAAGCTTAGTCTATCTAGTAGAGAATAAAAAATATAATGCATGAGGTGATTTTTAAAAATCATAGAGCAGTTTTTGAAAAATTGCAAATAAGAGTTAAAAATTGCATGAACAAACCACTTCTTCCGGTCAAACAATTTTGATGAAAATATTCATGTCAAAGTCTTTAGTAGTACCTAATTTAATGTCTAAGTTTCAACACCATATGATATTTCATTCTTGAGATATTTTGTTCACTCTCACACATACACACACACACACACACACGCACACAAACACACAATTTGTAAAAACATGTTGGGTTCAGGGGGCCTGAAAACTTCTACCTTCGGTGAAAACGTGATTTTGAAAAATCGACATATAAACTGTCCTTCCCTATATATTCATACTGGGCATGAGAAAGTAAAAAATATAAATAAAAATATGTGAAGGAATTTTCACTCTAAATACCAACAAATAGGCCTACTCCAAAAAATATATAATAATTTTTTTTATGGTTTTTTTGTTACATTTTCACTTTGAGAGATTCCTAAAATCGAATAAGTAAAAATAATAATAATAATACTGTTACAAAAATATTGTTTTTTCTTGTTTTATTACAAGTAAAAGATTGTTTTCCTTTGGGACTATTCAATCATTGTAGATGACTCGCTGAGACTTAGCCTACTTTTCCTTTTTTACATGAAAGACTTCTATTGATGTGAAAAAAATCATAATGTTCTTTAGTATTCCATCCATTTATATGGTTTTGTAACTGACGCGTAATTTATTTTCATTCATTTGTATCTCGTTTTAGATTATCAAAATTAATATTCGAAATAATTAAAGGACATAATAATGAAAGAAAATGTACTAGGGATTCTAAGAAAGAAAAAATAATTTTATTATTAACTAATATAGAACTGGATGTTTACAACCTGAATGGGAAGACTGCAGAATATCGTAATCGATGTAGAAAGCACGTAGAGAGAATGCCTGAGGTAAGGATCTCCTCAGTAATTTGCAATACAGACCGTTAAGTAGGGAAGATGTTGGGAGGCCACGAACAAATATAGCAATAATTCAGTAGTTTGTCACTGTTATGAGTTGGAACAGGCGGAAGCATAATCCTTGATTGTGAGAAGAAAAAGACTAATAGAGAGAACGGTGAATAATCATTCATTAAGCAATAGACATCATTTTACAAACTAGAGTGTTTGAAAAAATTGAGTTCAATTCTAGCCATTGTACAGTCATTTTTTGTTAATTTTCTCTGAATTTGTGCTTTTTAACTTACGATATTTAATGACCTATTATGATAGTTCTATACAACGTGATGTTAAGCATGAAACAAAGAAATACTGACAGGTTGAAAAACTTGAAAATTATTTTGTTAGTTTTACAAAATAATAAAGTTATGACAATTAAGTTCAGGATAGTGAGGATAATCTGCAGTGGTGCTCTTTTTAGGTTTTATAGTGTTTATCGTACGCCCATAACAGACAGGTGGAGTGTCAAATTATTAACATTCAATCTGTTCGTTGCAGGGCTAAAATAAATAGTTCTGTTTCTTATCACATGGTCAGCCAATTAAATGATTGAATCATTTAAGAACAGAAGAGGTAGAGGTATAAAAGATACTAATCAGAGATATCTCCTCTAAAAGTAATGAATTTCATTATAGCCAGACCCTGTGGTGAATGAAGTGAGGGTGTCATTTGCAGAGTGGAAAAGGTGCTTTTCAGAGGGCCCGGCATGCTGGTAAGCGTACTTTTCCACTCAGTGAGGAAGGCAATGGTAAACCACCTCACTCCTCGTTTTACTTAGTAAAACCTCTACAGGTTCAAACCAGCCTTTCGGCAGATGACCTAAACAAGAGTGTTTATCGTCGGTTTAATTTGCAAATGTCTAGAAAAAAACAAAAATGATGAAATTTAGAGGGAAATATCTAGTCAGGACAAATATAGTAGATAATAGAGTGATTCTGGAACAGTTCAGTCATTTTGTCTATTTGGGATGTAATGTGTCATATGAAGTGGACAATGACTTTGTAGTACGATACTTCGGAATTCAAAAGGAAAAGCTTGAACTGACACATTGATGTAATTCTACAAGACAGCGGTTGTCCCAACAGTGATACATGTCGGTGACACCTGAATGTGGAAGAATACGTATAAGAAAATGCCACCCAGTCTGCAGAGAAAAGTTAAAGATTTCGGCCTTAGTATGTATTTTACGACAAAAGTTTATATAATCAAATTTATAGGAAAGTAAAAGATCTACAACTTTTTATAGAGCATTTTTCTCTACAGAGCCTAATTTAGCGTGAAAGAGTGATTATTAAGTATTATTAAGCCAAACTAAGGTTGGTTTTCATTTTGGATAATTCACTTATTATAATTAAAAATATGTGTTTTGAGGTTAGTTTTTTTTTTGTTTATTTCTTATGATTTATTACTAATGTTAGGTTATATTGTTAATTATTTGCATTGGCAAGAGAAATTCGAGTGAGTGTTTCACACCAGATTTTTACCAACGTTTTTCTTTTGACTAAGAGCCTTTGATCATTTCCCCATTGCCCTTCATATATTGTACACATTTTTTCAAGAGCAATGTGTAAATAATCCCAATTATTTAAGAAAAACTGCGCAGTTTAAGAAAATCAAATTTCTTAAAGGGGTAGTCAACCCAGAAAATTAAAATCAGAACTACTGGCTAATTTATCATTATATATTTTAAATGAAAGAGTAATTTACTAGTAATGATCTACCGCTTGAACCAGGCGAAAAATTGAATTACAGACCCTAATATAAGGGTGGGGGGTGAAAAAGCAGGCTTTCACGGGGAACAAAATATCTTAGAAACCAAGAAAGATTTAACATGATTCTTGTGGCAAAAAATACAGAAAATTTCTGTTTATCATCTGTTTTATGCTATTGTATGTAGTTTTTCTTACAAGAAATCAATTGAAGAAAAACCATTTTCAAAAACATTTTTTTATGTATTAATAAATTAATTTTTAACCAAATCCCTATCAAATTTTTTTTAATAATCATTTAACAGATAATAGAGCAAGAAATTATGAACGTTAAAAAATCATCTAAGTATCTCCTACACAAACCGAAATTTTATTTAATTCCCAGGAATAGACAATCATGCAAAAACACATTTTCGGAAAACTTAATTTAAAGGTTAATGAATAATTTCACTCGCCTTGCTAGTGAGCTTTTTTTACAAAATTATTTATTTATCTAATCGTTATGTAAATAAATTATTTATTTATTTACAAAATAAACCAACAGTAACTAGTAAATTTCTGATTTATAAATATTTCACAATAAAAACCTAATAAACCGTTGTTACGATGACAAAACATGTATATTTAAAACAGATGTTTTTATAACTTTTTGTCAAAGTACAAACAAAATAAACACATGCTGTGATTCAGAAAACTTTATATCAAAAAACCTTTCAAATAAATGCAAAAAAAAATTGAAATTTAAAAAAATCATCTTAAGTTGACTACCCCTTTCATTCCTTAAAGATTTGGTTGCATGTTCCAAAAAGTTATAACTGATGTAATTTTATTTGAGTTAGATTGAATAAATGTGTATTTTTGTATTAATATATAATAAACGGTATTTGCTTTTGACTGCTATTTGTAAATTCGTGTAGCTCTTTAAATTAAAACAATGAGGGAGTGATGAAGGTAGAAATAGCGTGCGAGACCGACAGAGAGCACTTACTGTTTATAAGCAAGCAGCTGTCACAAGCACATGTTGTAAATTACTGTGCAGCACTTGTTACTTTACAAGCGTTCTACTTGTAACATAATTTTAACTGGACTATATGATATCACGTACTACGCCGTCAAAAAATTTTATAAAATAAAAAAATATTATTTTTATTTTAAAACATTGGGTACAATTATTTCAAGACCGTCAAAAATATTATTTTTATGACAGGTTTCGGAGTTATAGCTTGTACTTTTTAAATATTATTTTGAATTGTATAAGACTCATTCAATCCGAAGACAAATGCAAGGTTGTTTAAACAGGCCAGAGAAGATCTAAAAGAACATAAACAAAGTCATTCAGAAGAACACTTAAAACATTTGAAGAAAAATTACATTAAAAGAATATACTCAGGAAAGGCGAGACGAATACTCATGCACAATGAAAAAGACGTGGGAACTGAAGAAAAAAGATACAAAACAAAAATCTGGTGTGAAACACTCCCACGACTTTTTCTTACCAATACAAAAAATAAACAACATAACCTAACACTAGTAATAAAACATTAGAAATAAACAAAAAACTAACCTCATATACAACCTAATTTTAATCATGAGTCAATGATGCAAAATGAAAATCAACCTCATTTTGGCTTAAAAATACGGAAAATCACTCTTTCACGCTAAACAAGGCTCTGTTGAGAAAAATTTTCTATATAAAAGTTGTAGATCTATTAATTTTCTATAAATTTGATTATAAACTTTTTTCACAAAATCCATAGGTACTGAGGCTGAAATTTTAAAAAATCGACTTTTTTACAGATTTTAATGAAAAAAAAGTAACAGAAAATCACTAATTACCGCTAAACTAAGCGTTATACAAAAAAAAATGTTTAGATTAAAGTTGTAGAATTTTAAATTTTCTACAACTTTTATTATACAAATTTTTACGCTAAATGCATATTAAAGTCGTAATCTTAACAAAAAAAAATTTTACGAGAAGACAGCCTTCCCAAGAATTTCAGTAGACATGGGGCCTAACCTTTCTTGTAGAGCATAAAAAATTTAGTTTGGCGATTTTTAAAAAAATTGTTGGAGTCGTTTTCGAGAAAATCCCAAAAAGTGAAAAATTATATGAATAAACTACCTACTTCCGGTTGACCGATTTTGATGAAAACGTTCGTATAAGGTCCTCTAGTGGTACCTAACTTAAGTTTCAAGTTTCGACTTCGTACGATGTTTCGTTTTTGAGATACTCTGTTCACATACACACAGACACAGACACACACACACACACACACACACACACACAAAACATGATTTTGGGTTCAGGGGGTCTGAAAGCTGTAGATCCGATGAAAACTCGATTTGGAAACCAAATCGTAATGAAAACAATACTTTCCTTCCTAAATATTCATATAGGCAAGAGAAGTAAAAGGTTTTATGAGATATTTTGTATTTTGTTCGATAAACGTAAAACAAATTCCTAGCTAAAAATCTCTGGCTTGATTTTTGTTTGAGGTTTAAACAATTAAATGTTTTCAAAGTAATTGATGTAACAGAACTTCCGTAGACACTAAAACACATGTATCTAAGTTAGTAAATTTTATATAAACAACTTATTAAATAAACTAATACGTAAAAATTGTTAAAAAGTTTTGTTAACTATTTGTTGCTGTTGTTTAGATGATCAGCCAAAAGGCTGGTTTGAACCTGTAGCAGTTTAACTAATTAAAACGAGGAGTGAGGTGGTTTACCTTGCCTTCCTCACTGAATCGAAACGTACGCTTATCAGCATGCCGGGCCCTCTGAAAAGCACATATTTTCCACTCTGCAAATGACACCTTTACAGAAACACCACAGGGTCTGGCTGTATAATGACATTCATTACTTTCAGAGAAGATAACTCTGACTAGTGCCTTTTACTACTCTACCTCTTCTGTTCTTAAATGATTCAGTCATTTAACTTGCTGACCATGTGATAAGAAACAGAACTATTTATTTTAGCCCTGCAACGAACAAAACTAATTGATAAAATGTTTAAATTGCTGAGAAAATTTTGTCTCTTATTATATAGATGAGTACGATATATTAATTAAACATCGGGTTCCGTAAACTCTCAAGTTATCAATTTTCCTTAATTGTGTTAATTTTAGTTATTGATTTAACGCTGTGTTATTTAAACGTATGTATTTAAATATAATGCAACGTTATTTAAAAATTTTTCATTGATTTTCCTTGTTTCCCCCTTTAGCTAATTTTATTTATGAGTACATTCACTTTTCTTAGCTACAGATTCTTACACCTGAGTTAAGTTCATATGCGAGTAAACTTGATATAATTAAAAATAAAATATCGGTAACGTAATACTGTTTGTTATTATATTGCGAAAGAGACTAGAAAATACAGTAATTAGAAAGGTGCTTAGAAAATTGTTAATATTTTTTTTATTTATTTACGTTTAATTTTCAGTTATAGCCGTACCGGGAAAACTACAAAACTAAAAATCTGGCGTGAAACACTCATACAACTTTCTCTTACCAATGCAAATAATGAACAATATAACCTCCCATTAGTAATAAAACTTTAGAAATAAACAAAAAAAACTAACCTCACAAACATAACCGAATTTTAATGAGTGAATGATTCTTCAAAATGAAAATCAACCTCAGTTTGGCTTAATTATACGAAAAATCACTCTTTGCCGCTAAACTAGGCTCTGTAGAGAAAAATGCTCTAAGTAAAAGTTGTAGATCTTTTAATTTCATATAAATTTGATTATTACACTTTTATCGTAAAATGGATAGGCTTACTACGGCCGAAATCTTAAAATATCTATTTTTTTTATTTTCATAAAAAAACAGAAAATCACCAATTTTACCGCTACACTAAGTAAGCATTATACAAAAAACATTCGAAATAAAAGTTGTAGATTTTCAAATTTTCTACAACTTTATTATAAACACTTTCCGCTAAAATGCATATTAGGGCCGCAATCATAAAAAAACCACTTTTTTACAAGAGAACAGCCTTTCCAAGAATTTCAGCAGACATGGCGCCTACCCTATCATATAGAGCAAAATAATTGTAGTTAATGAGGCGATTTTAAAAAAGATCGTAATAGTCGTTTTTGAGAAAATCGTAATAAAGTGAAAAATGACACGAATAAACTACTACTTTCGGTTGACCGATTTTGATTAAAATGTTCGTGACGGGTCCTCTAGTGGTATCTAACTTAAGTTTCAAGTTCGTACGATGTTCCATTTTTGAGATATTCTGTTCACGCGCGCGCACGCGCGCGCGCACACACACATACACACAGACCAATTGCTAAAACCATGGTTTTTGGGTTCAGGGGGGCTGAAAATATGTATATCCGGTGAAAACTCGATTTCAAAAAATCGACATGAAAACAATACTCTCCTACCTGTATATTCATATTGGCAAGAGAAAGTAAAAAATAATGATATAAATTTTCTAAAATGTTTTATTTGTAATAATTTTTGGAATGAAAGAAGAGGACCTTGTCATCTGTAGTCGGACGCAATCGATTTCTGTGACAATTCTTTCAAAACTTGAGTGCAATTTCAAATGAGTTTTGTGAAATATGAATATTTAATAATTTTTTTTAAAAAACGACGAAAGACTGTAATTTCATTTTAAAACAGTTTTAATGAACAATTTAAAAATTAATCAGGAAAATGTAAAAAGAGTGTTATGCAAAATCAGTAAGGTACTAAATGATAATTCATGAATCTTCTGAATAAGCAATTGCTTATTCATGAAACATTGTGAATAAATATGTTGATGAATACGTTTTGAGAAACGACAGGGGGGTTGAAAATTGTTTTCTCAGTCCCTGGGCGATTACGGAAATTGTATTCAACCAAATTAATTTCCTTCATGTTATCATAAATAAAATTAATTTTTAGTTTGTCTTATACATAAGTTACATACATCCAAGATATTTTAAATATAGAATAGATTAATATTATAATAACTGGTAACTATTACAAGAAAATTTTTATTTAATAGATTTTTCTCTTCCATATTTATTTATGAGAATTTAATCCTAAAAGAATACTAGTTGGTTCAAAAGGTAATATAGTACTGTAATCCTACGCATCGGTAATTTCCGTAGTTTTGCATGGCTAAAGACCTGTTCTCACAACGCTATTATAAGCAGCTACACTGCTTCCAAGGCTGATGAGCTCTGAACGTATGCATAGCCCCCTACCCACTTTATCGCTAGTCAATGACTTGCCAGCAACGTTGCCAATACTTGTTTTTTTAGCTCTGTTAAATATTTCTTCAGCCATTTTATTTGGTCTTCAATAACAATTTATAACCTATAAACCTACAATCAGCTGATTATAATACAGTATTGAATGTTAACGCGCTCTACAATCAATGTGTTCAGTACAAGATGCAAGACGAGAGTGAACTATTGCGGCTCTTATACGCATGCGTGCGTAATGTTTGTCAGGTACAATCTCACAACGCTGGCAAACGTTCTGATTGGTCTAAACGTGTGGAACAACAGAGCTCATCAACCGTGAAAAGCATATTAGTAGACTTCTTCTCTTCGATACGTGCCAATCCGGTTCGGATGTTGGCGATATCATGGCAACTTTGGCCTTATTAGTCGCAATCCGGAATAATACCGTGGAGCTCTTATCGAACCAGGTCCTCAGATTGGAGAGCCAGGAAATTTTTCTTCTACCAGAATTCCTCTTCTCCTCTATCTTCTCCTGCAGTAGATCATATATTTTTTGATTTCTCATTATACGTAAGACCGAGGTACTGCAGCTTACGGCACTTAACTATTTTGACCATTCCCTTGTTCATTCTTAACAAAACTTCAATATTATACCCCAACGAACTAAAGACTGCAGATGACATCTAGCCAATAGCAGGCAAGGTCGGATGTGGGGTTGCCCCTTCGCAAAGTCACACTCTGTTACACCGAACTCCAGCTGACTTTCTGTTAGGCTGTCATCCACAGTGGAACCACAACGTGACAACGCAGGATACGATTAACGAAAGTCAATTGGCTCAGTGCTGTGATCTAGGTCACTATGCTCTGCCTTCATCTGCAGTCTCTAGTTCGTTAAGGTATAGTGACTTTCTACGTCCACAAAATTCTCAGCTTGTAAAATAGAGTATGGGGACAAACAAAGAGCAGCTAGTTTAGTTAAAGCGCTAGTATTTATTAGCGCGCTAGTGACTTTGAACATGTTTGATTTTACTAGCGCTAGTAGGTTGTAAATTAGCTCGGTGTGAACGTTGCTTACTAATGCTAGTAGGAGAGAAAAGGTCAAGTGATAGACTAGCACTTGTAAATTAGCTCGATGTGAACGTTGCTAGTAGTAGTAGTAGTAGTAGAAGTAGTGCTCCTAGGAGAGAAAAGGTCACATGATAGACTAGCGCTTGTAAATTAGCTCGGTGTGAACGTTTGGAAACGTTGCTAGTTACTAAAAAGCTGCTAGTACTAGCAGCTAGTAAATTAGCGTCACAGGAATAGAAGGTTACTTTAGCTTCGCTCGATAGGTGGATATTTGTAGATGGATAGTTGTCAATTGTCCGGCCCGTTGGCGTAGTACTTAGTGCAACTGGCTTCTACGCCGGGGTCCAGGATTCGATTCCCGGTCAGGTCTGGCATTTTTTCATCACTTATTTTCATTATCATCATTATCCACCGTCTGCATTAGCAGAAATTGAAGAACTTCTTCTTCTTCAGGTGCATTCTCCATTACGGAGGTTGGCTATCATCATGTCGTCGTTACAATCGTATAAATCAATTTTTCAATTGAAGAAGTTCTTCAATTTCTCTCAGGAGTAATCGGCCTCGGTCTGTACAAATTTACACTTCATTTACACATCATCCTCATTTCATTAAGCCGTGGGGTTGCTTATTGTTCAGAATTTAACAGATTGCAACGTACACACATTTGGGATAAAAAAAACTGAGGTATACGGTATTTATTTTTCAAAAACACTGTTTTTTTTGTTTACTGAAAGTCACATCAACAAAATGGTAGGTTTTATCGTGTTACGATATCTATACCCTAAATTTCACTTATTTTATTTTGATCGGAGTAACATATTATCCTTCACACTAGGGCTACATAAGTAATATAAAAATTCCCGCGTATATTGGTAGAAAAACTTTTTATTTTATATATTTCAGCCCGATCAGTGCAGCAGATTTATTGCAGGGCAGTACAAAAATACGTGCAGTACACACATTCAGTATACAAACAGATATCCTAACAGAAATCAATTTTTTGACTTTAAGAGATTATGAATCGTGAAGATAAGTTGATATCCGGGTATTGAAAATTTTACATCCTTGCAGTTTTGTTCATTTTTAGCACCTAGAGAGATTCAAGCGGTTCAAAATATCGAGTATAATCTTTTATGGATAAATTAAGGTTTATTTGGCCGCCTTCGTAGTGTATTGGTTAGCGCTTTAGCCTACCACGCGGAGATCCCAGGTTCGATTCCCGGCCAGGGTCTGGTGAATTTCACAAGTCAAATCCCAGATTTACAGTCACATAATCCACTGTAGTCGCTAATAACCAAGCAGTTGATGCGACTTTAAGCAAATTAATTAATTAATTTTAAAAAAAGTTTCAAATTATATTTTAAAAACGTAATTTAATTTTTATTAGAAAAAGACTAGCCGAATAAATAACCGCTATTCTAAAACAGACTATTTATTAAAATAATATTATTGAAAGCAAATGTGTGTTTATTTTCAAGAGGTTTTGCAAGAAATGTTTATCGTTTGCTTTGTTTATAAATCTTGTCATCCATTTGTTATAATTTAAAAAATATTTCCTTTATCTGAACAGAAAATTTAATTTCCCTTTACATTAAAACAATAGTATAAACAGCAAGGGAGAAGTGAAGACTCATTAGTAGCATCTCTGAAGATTTAATTAAACGTTTTACAAAATGAGTGTACGTTTATCCATTTATTATTAAATCTACGTTTTATTTATTTATTTTTTATTTTTCACCCTTCCGCCTCTTTCTTCTTTTCCTCCTTCTACCAGCTACCCGACATCAAAATGTGTTATTTTACGTTAGAAAGGTGTAAATAAAATAAATTACTCCCAGCATTGTAGAGGTCTTCCAAAGTTTCTTTTCCCTCAGGTCTATATTCCATTTTATAATACTCTTCCTCTCCTCATTCCAAGGAAATGCTACCTCTATTTAGTGCAATAATAACTTATTCTCTCTATCACACTTATTATCTTGAACACCCTTTTCTTACATTGGAATTTTGAATTCCTTCCTCCCTCGTACAATCCTTGACGCTTCGCAGTTAACACACCTCCGCAGCTTCCTTTTTTATCCTTCTCCCTGTAAGAGCCCAGGGTACGGAACTGCTATTATATTGTAAAATCTCATTGGTGTATGTTTGTAAGCTTTAGTCCTCAGTTTAGTTGCCATTAATCCACATATTTTCAGAAAACGATGTGTCTTTCCAATATTAAGCTCTTCGTTTGTTATCTTTTCAGCACGGGTTAGAGAGTTCTGTTGTGTTCCAATGGATTCTACTAAGTCTGTTGTAATTTTTTAATCAGGAATACTCCCTAAGTTTGTTGTCCTTATAGATGGAACTATGGTTCCTTTTATATAAGGCCATGCGATGAAGTTACGTGGTTAAGACCCGGTTTGTGTGTCACGTACTGAAAAAGATTATTCATAACAAACAAATATTGTACAACTACAGTATTATAATTTATACAAATAGAAGTAAAAATTAATCAATTATTTGATTGTAAATTACCGTATTTCTTTTTAGTTAGTTTCTTTAAATCTGAAGTTTTTATAACGTTTTGTAATAAATTTAGTCTACTAAGTTGTTTATTGTAATTTTCTAGTTAAAGACCTATAACTGCAATAATTAATTCAAGTAATTAGTTTGTAAATAAATATTTGTTATTAATTTAAAAAGAAGTTTTTGGGATTTATGAATAACCAGATCCTGAATAGAACAAATGGAATAAATGGCATAATATGAATTATGACAAAGAAAGTATAAAACAATATAATAATATAAGATTAATGATTATTCTAAATTATACATAAATTTTTGTAATATTTAAGTAATTACTCGATATTTTAGTAAAACTGGTTAATTCTATTTTTTGTTTCAAAATGTTAACAATTTTTTGTACGTATTTTCCTCCCGTATTCTTAGGAGTAGAATATGGCAATACTTACAGCAATGTAATTTTTCTGTTGAATTATTTATGTCAAATTCCCATAGTTAATCAAAATCTTAAAATTGGGTCGTATATATACTATTTTTATATCTGTAATGTTGTTATGTAGGTCACCAGCCAAAAGGCTGGTTTGAACCTCTAGAGGCATTAGTAAGTAAAACGAAGAGTGTGTTGGTTTACCATTGCGTCACTCAGCGGATAGGATGCTTATCAGCATTCCAGGCCCTCAGAAGAGCATACTTTCCCCCCTGCAAATGACACCTTCACTTCATTTACCACAGAGTCTGGCTGTATAATGAAATTCATTACTCTCAGAGGAGATAACTATGACTAGTGTCTTTTATACTTCTACCTCTACTGTTCTTAAATGCTTCAGTCATATAATTGGCTGACCATGTTATAAGAAACAGAACTATTTTTTATAGTTCTGGAAACAACAGATTGAGTGCAAATATTTAACACTCCACCTACCTGTTTTGGTCATAGATCTGTAATATGAGAACATCAATTCTAGTTTTTACTACTTGATTCATAACTGACGTAATGAAACTTGAAATTTATACATTAAAAATTTCCATTGAAAATTATTAAACTTTTTAAATTGTTAGTTTGGTTCTAGGAATATCAAATTGTTTATAAATGGATTAGAAAATAGCCTGTGTACTAACCTACTTTAATTAAGATTGAACACATGAAAACTTGATTGGTTGTGAAGGTACATAGGACGTTTTTTATTTTTGTTTGTTATTGTTTATAAATGTTCATTCAAAAGGTGATAGGAAAAGGGCTGGTAGTCTTTCAGGATATAATAGGAACGTAAATTGTAGAGTGTATCACGTGGTACATGCAAACAAATTTTATATCAAAACGGCAGGATTGAACGCAGGGGGATATAACATAGAAGAGGAAAGGTTGGGAAAGCCTTAATCTCCATTTAACGAGGTACTTCGTATTTTCCTGTAACATCGTATTCAGTTTAAAATGAAAAATCCCCTACTTTATACACTAGTTTATTTCTAAGTTAACTAATTTTTCATGTTAATTCGCTATTGTATTTTGTTATTTTCTTGTCTATTAAGCATGTAAAGGAGATAACCACCTACAAAATGGTGAAGTCCTAAAAAATTATAAGAAATTTACATTAAGTTTAAAATCTAGATAAGGTTAACACATGTTAATCATTGCTTATTAGTTATTAACGGTTATTTCATCTTAAGACAGATTTCAGCTAAACTATTATTTCCATTTTGTTCTTTTTTTGTACTTTATCTTTTATTTTCCCTAAATGTTCTTGATTTTTTTTACTTTCTCTTGCCTATATGAGTAAGGGAAAGTATTGTTTTCTTTCAGATTTTTCGAATCGTTTTCATTGGATCTACACGTGGTCTATGCGTGTATGTGAACAGAATATTTCAAGAACGGAACATTGTACGTACTTGAAACTTGAAACTTAAGTTAGATACCACTAGAGGATCCAACACGAACATTTTCATCAAAATCGGTCAACCGGAAGTAGTAGTTTATTCGTGTCATTTTTCACTTTTTTGCGATTTTCTTAAAAACGGCTCCTATGATTTTTTTTAATCCCCTCATTTACTAAATTTCTTATGCTCTACAAGATAGAGAGGCGTCATATCTGCTGAAATTCTTGGAGAGGTTGTTTTCTCTTAAAAAATTGTTATTTTAAGAATGCGATTTTAATATGCATTTTTGTGCTAAAATGTTTATATAAAAGTTGTAGAGAATGTAAAATCCTAAAACTTTTTTTTGTACAACACTTAGTTTAGCGGAAATTTATTTATTTTTTTATCCCTAATGTTTGTACATTGCAATCTGTTCAGTTCAGAACAATGAACCCCATGACCAATGAGATGAGAATAATGTGTATGACGTGTAAATGAGGTGTAGTCATGTACAGACCCAGGCCGACCATTCCTGAGAAAGTATGGTTAATTGAACCCCAACCATTAAACTACACCGGTAACCACTGTCTAGTATTCAACTCCATATAAAAGTAACTACCTTTACTAGGATTTGAACCAGAAACCTTCGTCTCCGAAAATCAGCTGTTAAACAGCTGATTTTGGCGACGACTTTACCTAGCGGTAATTAGCGATTTTCTGTGTTGTTCTCACGAAAACGTGTCAAAAATCGATTTTTTTAAAGATTTCAGCCTTAGTATGCATTTTACGACAAAACTGTATATAATCAAATTTATACCAAATTAAAAGATCTACAACTTTTATTACAAGCATTTTTCTCTACACAGCCTAGTTTAGCGTGAAACAGTGATTTTCCGTATTTTTAAGCCAAACTGAGGTTGATTTTCATATTCCGTCTTTCACTTTTGATTAAAATTTGGTTATGTTTATTGAGGTTAGTTTTTTCTTTATTTTGAATGTTTTATTACTAATGTTAGGTTAGGCCTATATTCTTAATTATTTGCATTGGCAAGAGAAAGTTGGGTAAGTGTTTCACACCAGATTTTTATTTTTACCTCTACTCTGTTTCTTTGATTTAAATTTAAAAACGTTGCAGACAATGTAATCTTTAATTTTATTTATTGTCCGTCGTGCTGCATACATTTTGATGCTTCAAAAAAATGCTTTCAATTTAAGTATTCAGGGCAAGCGTCTACCCTGGTCAAACCTTTAAAACTAAAACAGTTGATATTTACTAGGAGAACAAAACTTCTACACAGCTTTATTGAAAAACTTTCTTACCTACCGCTAAAATAGAATCGTTCTGTATACAAGTATCATTTAAAGCATGTGTTGTCATATGCTTATCAAATATACTATATGGTTCCATTGCTAATAGAAATTTATCTCGCAGCTCAATCTGAGTTACTCAGGATTACCACCGATTCCCCTTAATGCATCCTTAACGAAACCTTCTACGGACGATTCACAGAAAAATTACCTAAAGACAAACTACCTACCTTCAAACAAACATAAAAACTACCTAATTGAAAGAATACATCACACCTACCTCATGTTTCCCAAAAGAGATAATGTCAACCAATCGTAGGGTTTGTAACTAAAGAAGAAAGTTTTTAAAGATTTATTGTTTTGCTATCAATGTTTTCGTATCTCCTAGTAATTTTTATATAAAGTACTTCGGTCTTACGAATCTAGGCTAGAGAACAAGCCTTTGTTTGGTGTATCATTAAAATTTTTCTGTTTAGTAGTTCTTAAAATTTTCCCATACCAGACAGGTGGAGGGTCAAATTATTTACACTCAATATGTTCGTTACAGGGCTAAAATAAATAGTTCTATTTATTATCTTATCACATGGTCAGCCAATTAAATGACTAAATCATTTAAGAACAGAAGAGGTACTTATACGTGTAAAAGACACTAATCAGAGTTATCTCCTCTGAAAGTAATGAATTTCATTATACAGCCAGACCCTGTTGTGAATTAAGTGACGGTGTCATTTGCAGAGTGGAAAATATGTGCTTTTCAGAGGGCCCGACATGCTGATGAGTGTACTTTTCCACTCAGTGAGGAAGGCAATTGTAACACCTCACTCCTCGTTTTACTTGATAAAACCTCTACTGGTTCAAACCAGCCTTTTGGCTGATGACTAAACACCAACAACAGTTCTTAAAATAGAGTTCTTCAAAAAGAACGGGTTTCTTTTGTGAAGAGGACTATAAAATTATTAAACTAACAAAATCAATTTCGTTGTGTAGTATCTGAATACTCTGTTAAAGTTATTATGAAGCGCAAAATAAAAAAATAGAAATGAGCAAACCGACAAAAATTGTGTTTTATTTAAGTTACCATGGATCTCTTGTTTTATACATAAATTCAGTTGCAATTGGCTTAATTTTAAGTTTAATTTTTCCGTATTTTGTTTTAGGAAGTTTTGGAGTTGTCTTTTCGGAGGGCATGATGTCGGTCTTCTTAAAAGTTTTTATTTATTGACACATATATTTGTTATTTATTTTATTTATTTATTTAAAACAATATAAAGACTAACAGAGCTTATCCATATAAGCCTTATTGACATAACAAATTTACCTGTTTACAAAACAATATTTGCTTACGAATATTTTATTTTCATAATATACATCCTAATACACTTTTTGTATCGTTTGCTCATAAAAATATATAATTTAATATAATATATATACATATTTATGACAAATTCAACAATTTTTTTGGGAGCGTTCTCCTTCACCGAAAAGAGTTTGGAGCGATCAAACCGGTAAATGCTTCCGGCCGCATTGGCGTAGTTGGTAACGTGCTGACCTCTAATCATGCGGTCTTGGGTTCGAATCCCATTCGGGCACGGCATATTTTCATACGTTACAAAAAAAATCATTTCATCCTTCACCGTCTGCATTAGCAGTAATTGCAGAACAGTCGGACGTTAAAAAAAAAAATAGGTTAATTTGTTTTTAGTATATTTCAAGTTGCATCAACTTCGGTGGGTTATGTAACTAGATAGTAGATTTTGACTTAAGAAAATTTTCAAACCCTAGGTGGGAATCGAACCCGGGGCCTCTACGTTAGCACGCTAACCATTGGACTACGGAGGCAGGTAAGACTTAAAGGTAGTAAGAATAAATTCTAAATTTTATTAAATAGAATTCATACAATTAGAATAATTTTATTATTAAAAGTAAAGGTGAACATTTATTTAAGATACATATATAACTACTAACATGCGGTAGTCTTAGATCATAGATCAGTAACGTTGATTTGAAATAACGGTTAATTGGCGGTGATCCAAACAGTAAATATCTTAAGGTTTTCCAAACACAACTCAATAATGTTTTTACATTTACGCTAAATATACACTCAATAATTCAACTAGAAAATTATAGCATTAATATTTCTAGTACATAATTTGAACTGTAATATGTGTCCTTAAAACTGAATAACTCGTAACTACATTACATAAATTCACATAATTATTGAAATTTTTGTAATACGTATTACAAAACTCTAAAAAAATTTCAAGTAAATGTAAGTTTAAACGGTATTTTTTGTGTCAGTAATTATTGAAAAGATATACAAAAATCTGGTGTGAAACATTCATACAACTTTCTCTTGCCAATGCAAATAATGAACAATAGGCTATAAACGAACGTTAGTAATAGAAAACATTAGAAATAAACCAAAAAAACTAACCTCTAAAACATAACCTAATTATTTTTAATCATGAGTGAATGATGCAAAATGAAAATCAAACTTAGTTTGGCTTAATAATACTGCAAATCCCTCTTTCACGCTAAACTAGGATCTGTATAGAAAAATGCGCTAAATAAAAGTAGTAGATCTTTTAATTCCCTATAAATTTTATTATAAATACACTTCTGTAGTAAAGTGCAAGGCCGAAATCTTAAAAAATCGATTTTTTTTATAGATTTTCATTAAAGAAAAATAGAAAATCACTAATTACCGCTAAACTAAGCGTTATAAAAAGAAATTTTTGATATAAAAGTGTTAGATTTTTAAATTTTCTACAACTTTTATTATATAGGCTAAATTTTTGCCCTAAAATCCATATTACGGCCACAATCTTAAAAAATAAAATATTTTTTTTCTACAAGAAAACAGCCTTCCCAAGAATTTCAGTAGACACGCCTACCCTATCTTGTAGCGCATACAATATGTGGTAAATGAGTCGATTTTTAAAAAATATCGTAAAGCCGTTTTTGAGAAAATCGCAAAAAAGTTAAAAATGACACGATAAACTACTACTTCCGATTGACCTATTTTGATAAAAATGTTCATTTCGGGTCCTCTAGTGGTATCTAACTTACGTTTTAATTTTCAATTTCGTACGATGTTCCGTTCTTGAGATATTCTATTGACACACAAACACACACACACAGACCAATCGCTAAAAACATTTTTTTTGGTTCAGGGGATCTGAAAACGTGTATCTACGGTGAAAACTCGATTTCAAAAAATCGATAGTTGGTAACGTGCTCGCCTCTCATCATGCGGTCCTGGGTTCGAATCCTACTCAGGCACGGCATATTTTCATACGTTACAAAAAATCATTTTATCCTCCATTGTATATAGTTACACCCCAACGTCGTCGCTAATGACCTTTGTAGTTGATGCGACGTTAAATAAATGAATTAAAAAAAGCAGATATATCCAAAAATGTAAATTTTTCAGCAGACCTGAAAAACGTTTCTCTGAAAAATACGAAATGATACAACATTGTGACTTACTCGAAAAATAGCATTAGAGTAGAAGATTTTACACGCTGTGTATAATGCGGTAATCAAATTTTAGTATGATTCCTACATTCTGCTTAAATTCGTTAGGGCGGTTGGATCTAATACAACCAGGAAACAAAAGACGCGATGTGGCTTCGACGCGCACATTAGGCGTAATGCTAGGCTCGTTAATGAATAGGTAAGTTTGGATATTGGATAGGAACATACACATGGGATAAAACTGCAATTGGTAATAATTTTAGCAGTACTTACGTAACTTTGAGTGCGTAGGTTTCCCAGGATGCTTCGATTAGGTAATGCCGTTGTACGAAGACACTAAACTGTTTGATAAGATCTGTACAGATTTCACACAATAAACAAGTCACCAAAGGCACGTTAACAATAGAAATGAAGCACTGCGAATACTTGAGTAATTACAGTTTAGGAAAACGGTTTGCAGGTTCACAACACGGGGTAACACCATTTCACAAGGTTCGGTAATCAGTTGAATAAAAAACACAACATGAATAGTTCGTTGATTAATTGTACGCACGTTTTACACAGAATAGCTCGTTATTTGGGGCCGTAATTACAAGTATTGACGGCAACATGGTATTGGAATGTCCAATGCGTTACATGAAAAGACGCCAGCACAAGCGGGCTGAGAGCGTCCGTTGAGACCGTGGTGCGCTACACGACCGGCACGTTCGAGAGTTTTACTTGCAGTGAGAGAGAATCAGGAAGGAAGGAGCAATGGCGAAATGAAAGCAAGAAATTAGTCGAATTTTGCTATTGGCGGAGAGCGGGGCACGTGAGCGAGGATCACATATGCGTAGAACTAATTAGTACAGTAATCAATACGAAATCAATATTAGAGATTTAATCGAGCGGGAAGATCATATTCTAGAATGATCGACGGCGCGGGGTATTTGAACTTATTGTAATACTGAACACGCTGATTTGTAATTTTCTAATGACCGTAGTTTAAGAAAAATTTCACATACTATATGTGGATTTATCTGGTTTTTAAATGGAATTTGACTGTATCTGGTTTTGAAATAAACTTAAAAACCAATATATATAAAACGCATGATTATTTTAATTTGTAAGATAATTAATTAATCACAAATTTTGGTGTTGTAGGATAAAATTTACAAAAATTAGGCACTAAAATATTAATAAATTATGAACAAAAAGGTTTTTTAAATGCTTTTTCCGGGATTTATTATTACTAACTTCTTCAGAATAACACTTCATTTTGTAATATTATTAAAATAAATCATTAACTTTAATATTGTTTTAAGAAAAATGACAACACTAATTATACAAATAAAGAAAAACGTCCACTAAAATACAGCTTGCAACTGCTTGCTCACATTACAACATAACCTCAAACTAATAAATTCGAGCCGTGTGACATAAACGTATGTTTTCGAGGTCAATTACTAGAGAATGAATGTATTGAAACTAACCAGCAACTTTATTCACGCTTTTATTAAGTATGTAGACGATTTTGAAACATATACATTTTACAGTGAATGTAAAAGGTTGTAAGCTGTTAGAAAATGCAAAAATATAAATTTGATAGTTTTGGATGTATCCGGTTTTGTAGACAAAACCATCTAGACGATTCAATAAAATTAACGTAAGGTTATATCACATAATAAAATAGACAAAGTAGCTACATAATGAGGTAAAAATAAAAATGCTACAATAGTACAATCGTAAAAAATCTTATTTATAGTCAAAATGTTTTTTTTAATGAGCTCATGTCCGTGTGTGAGGGAGGTAATCGTAGCACATGAAAATGCGATCCGGGAACACTGTGATTGATACCTATATTTAAATCATATTTAAGTAATTTAAACAGCATCGGTCTGAGTGATAACTAAAGTCCAATACATTAGTGCTGTTTTCATTAGTAGTTACATCATATAGAATGAAATGATGTTGTGATCGGCTTCAGTAGGAGAAGCATTATTTTGTACTCAGCACCCTTCGTTTCTCTTAAGCCACCCGTCTACTCAATCCTCAAGGACAGTCTCAAAGCTTCGACAAAAGCTTAGTAACCAATTAGGAATTAAACTCAATATATTTGGTTATGCCCCAAATTTAATTTACTTTCATTTACCAAAATTAACTGTTACTTCATTAGCGAATATTAAGTTTCACCTTAATGACTAACAAAACTCTTATTTAAAACATTTTCCTGTAACTTCTGTTTAAAATTTAAGAGATAAAACCGGAAGTTTTATTTATATTTTTTGTCATTAGTCTCTCGACTAGTTTGATGCAGTTCTCCAAGCTGTTTTATCGAGCGCAAGTCGTTTACTATCTACATACCTGCAACACCCTACATATTTTGTAATTTGCTTTCAATATTCTAACCTTTCCCTCCCCTAGAATTCACCCCTTCAATATTACCCTCTATTATTAATATACCAATACCTGGATGTCTTAAGATGTGCTCCACTAGCCTATCCCTTCTTCTGATAAGATATGTCCATTCCATATACTTCTTTTTTCATCCACTCATCTAAGAACCTCTAAATTACTGATTTTGTCTACCCACTTAATATTTAACATTTTCCTGTAAAACCAAATTTCAGAAGCTTCCATTTTCTTCCTTTCTACACCTCATATCACCCACGTTTCAATCCCGTATAACATACGTACTACACTCCAAACATAGTGTTTTAAGAAATTTTTCCTAATCTGTAAATCAATGTTTGTAGTCAGTAAGCTGTTTTCATTTCAAAGGTACTTCTAGCTTGAGCAATCATACTTTAGATATCACTTGTGCTTCTACCATCCTTTCTTATTTTAATCGCTAGATAGCCGAATTCCCCAACTTCCTGGATGTTTTCGTTGCCTACTTTTAAATTTCCCATCTCTTCTAAATTGCTCTTGTTACTTTACTGCACTACACTTTGTTTTTTTTTTATTAATATTCATAAATTAATCTTTTCTCATGATCTCATTCATTCTATTCAAGGTATCCTCTAGTTCTTTCTTTGTCTCGGCTAATTCTACGATATTATTAGCGAATCTCAGAATTTTTATTGTTTCTCCTTGAATTTTTATTCCTGCGTCAAATTTTTCCTTTAATAGTTTATATTAACTAGACTAACCTGGAGTACTTCTATTACTTGGACTATTTCTATTTTTCCTGGTTTGTCTTTTTCAACCTATTTATAACAATTTTAACGTTTAAATCGATATCGCTTCGCAATCACTGCAGTAGTAATTTGCCACTTCTGGCTCGTTAACTATATCACGTGCGTGTCAAAAGAAGCAAGTTTCAGTTCTAAATGTATTTTCATTCATTTTTGGTGAGTTGCTCAAACGCACAATTATATCGGTGTCCCACGAAGAGGTTACTATTTTTTAATTAATATGTTGGACGTATCACACGCTCTACAGACTGAAAACTTTACAGTTATAATAAATAAATATGCAAAAAAGTACCCTCGAGTTTCATTTGCTTATGATTAATTAAACCAAATGGCGGAATATGAAAATAATATCAAAAATAAACAATAATCCTGTGGATAAAACCATTTATACTTACAATAGGATTCAGATGAAAAAACATGTTTTTGTCACTCCATTTTAACTAATCACATAGTTTCTCATCTTTCTCAGGCGGAGATGCAGGACATTTTTCCAGCATGATGGAGCTTCTCCACATTATGCTAATGTGGCCAAAGCGGTTTTAAACCAAAATCTTCCTAACCGTTGGATGTGTCGTGGCAGCGGCCTCATGGACTGCCCTCCAAGATCGCCAGACTTTGCGATTTTTCCTATAAGGCTTTTTGAAGGAAAGGAAACATTTATTCTCACACCATTGCAACAGACGATGAATTATTGAGGTTGATTGAACTGCTGTTGATACCTCGGCAATTCTTTAAAAACGCTTATGACTCATTTTTGTTTCGTAGCTATAAGTACATAGCTATTGATGGACATCAGTTCGAATAAAGGTTAATGAAAAAAATTGTGTTCATTAATAATTTATCACTTTCACATTTCTTTCATTTTATTACTTAAGTAACATTGTAACAAATCACCAATATGAAATGGTTGTGTTAATAAAATTACTTTCCACCATATTTGTTTGATTAATCATAAGCAAATGATACTCGAGGGTACTTTTTACATATCTATTTATTATAACTGTAGAGTTTCCAGTCTGTAGAGTGTGCGATACGTCCGGCATATTAATTCAAAAATAGCAACCTCTTCGTGGGACACCCGGTAGTTAACATTGTAGAAAATATTGTAAACAAAAGGACGACATTTTATGAAATGCCCAACAAGACATCGTATGATATCAAAACGCAGTTTAACCTTTGAGTTGTTTAAAGTAAAACAGTTTAATAACAATTTTGTTGAAAAGCTATATCAGTAACAACTCGGCTACATCTCTGAGACCATTTATCATCCCATCGTTCTACCTATTTCTTTTTCCTCTAGATCAATAATAAAATTACCTTAGTTAGGCTCAATTTTACTACTCTCTTAACGCATTTAATCTATCTTCTTCGAGTTTTGGTTTTTATCTCTTAGTTAATTATACACCTAACCCGTATCTAAAATTTCCTTCCCTATATTTTTTTAACCAAGTCATATTTCAACTTTTTCAAAAAATTCCATTTTATGTCTAAATGTTCAATACAATAAGATTTTTACTTTCGCTTGCCTATATGAACATATAGAAAGTATTGTTTTCATGACGATTTTTCAAAATCGAGTTTTCACCGGATGTATACGTTTTCAGACCCCCTTAACCCAAAAAACATGTTTTAGTGATTGGTCTGTGTGTGTGTGTGTGTGTGTGTGTGTGTGTGTGTGCGCGCGTGCACGTGTGTGTGTGACTGACTGTGTGTGAACAAAATATCTCATGAACGGAACATTGCACAAAGTTGAAACTTAAAACTTAAGTTAGGTACTTGTACAGGACCCGACACGAACATTTTCATCAAAGTCGGTCAACCAAAAGTAGTAGTTAATTCGCGTCATTTTTTACTTTTGCAATTTTCTCAAAAACGGCTCCTACGATTTTTTTTTAAATCTCCCCAATTACTATATTTTTTATACTCTACAAGATAGGGTAGGCGGCATGTCTGCTGAAATTCTTGAGGAGGCTGTTCTCTCGCGAAAAAATGGGTTTAAGATTGCGGCTTTAATAAGCATTTTAGCGCAAAAGTGTATGAATAAATTGAAGTTGTAGAAAATCTAAAACTGTAGCCTACACCTTTTATTCCAAACATTTCTTTGTGTAACGTTTAGTTTAGCGGTAATTAGTGATTTTGTGTTTTTTTTTTCATGAAAATCCGTAAATTAATTTTTTTAAGATTTAGGCGTTAGTATGCATTTTACGACATAAATGTATAAATATTCAAATTTATAGAAAATTCATTCACCAACAGGGTCTGGCTGTATAATGAAATTCATTACTCTCAGAGGAGATGACTCTGACTAGTGTATTTTACACCTCTACCTCTTTTGTTCTTAAATGTTCCAGTCATATAACTGACTGACCATGTGATAAAAAACAGAACTTTTTACCATATGATAAAAAACAGAAGCCCTGGAACGATCGAGTGCAAATAATTTAACACTCCACCTGCGTGTTATGGGCAAACAGAAATAATAAACACTTAAATTAATTAACCGTATAAAGTTATTTTTATCAAAAGTTTTTTTGAGTTTTCCTTTAGAAATTTATCCTTACTAAGACTTGTTATGTCAATTATCAATGGCTATTTTGATTTATCTTTGAATTATGAATTTAAAAACTAAGAACAAATTTTTCATGATATTGATTTGGTAATATTTTTCTGTTCTGTTATTTAAACAAAAAGTAGAGTTAAAATGAATGGAAAATATATATCTTTATTCTGAAAGTAAACCACATGTTTTTTATGGTGATTTATTATTTTAAAGGGGAAAGATAACAAACGTCGCTATGCAATATTACTTTATTGTAACGTACACCATTAAAAGAACGTATATAATATTTGAGGTTGCCTAACATGAATAACTTGTTGCAAGGAAAGATTTTAGATACTATTCAAACCCACTAAAGAGAGGAATTTCTCTCTTAAAAACTTTGACCATTCATACTACTTCCTCTGCGCCACTACTTTTCTGGATTCAAGCCAAACTGTATCATGTAAAAACTCTAAAAACACCTGTTCCTTTTCGTATCAAAGAACTAACGTGTGTTAGTTATATATTTCTACCCGTGTTTCATTTCCTTCCTATTTCGTTTCTAACTTTTCCGTATCCGGTGTTACCTTGAGATAGTTCAAATTTAATTCTTGTACTAAATTTTAATTATTTTCTAGTTCACCTCCTTTATAAGACTCATTGGTTATTGTACTAAGGGATTTTTTTAGCCCTTTTACCCAATTTGTTAGGTCTGTTAATTTTTTTTAAGAAAGGGAATTTTTTTTTGTGACATGAAGTTGGTAGCCCTACTCAACCAGTATAAATACGGCAGTGTGAGTTGATTCTCCTTGAGCTGTGTAAAATTTTATGCCGTTTCTGGTCGTCTTAGGAAGAAAATGTCTTTTACCCTAGAACAACGGGTTTTCATTCATGAACAATATTTTGCTATGAAATCGCACGCGAATCATTTCAAATTAAATTTTTAGGTGTTCCTCCACCAGAAAAAAATGTAAATTTCTAGGCTAACAAACCGATTTCGTGAGACAGGTAGAGTTTGCGGCAACAAACCTAGTGGTCGACCAACTCTTTTGACAGATGTCGTTTTAGAGAATGTGAAAACAAGATTGCTCAATTCTTTACGGAAAAGTTTATGGAAACTGTCCTCGCAAGTTGGTTTGTCATATTCGAGTGTTCAGAAAGCTGCTAAAAATTGAAATTTTATCCGTATCGCCTACGATTAGTCCAAGAGCCTCAGCCTCCAGATTTAAACAAGCGATTATTCTAGGGAAAATACATTCTGTTCGTAACACGACAGGAAACGGTACAAAATTTTACACAGCCCAAGAAGAATCAATTCACTTCCCGTATCTATACCGGTTGAGTAGGGCTACCAACTTCGTGTCACAAAACAAAATTTCCTTTACTTAGGAACAAATTACCGGACATTAACAATTGGGTCACAGGGCTAAAAAAATCACTCTGTATTTTACTACAAAGCTGATGATCCTAAGTTAAATTCCTGGCTGGGGTTTGGAAAATATAAAATGTTCAAATCCACCGTTCCATGACACACATGAGTCGCAATTGTTACTGTTTTGTTCCAGGATTGTTTGTATACTGTATAAGTAAAGTAAATATAAAAACAAAATTTTATTATATTCAGGTTATATTCTTGAATCTTCCGTGGTTTCCATTAAAACTCTAAAGGCCATTCCAACGACGCTAGTACTAGCGACTAGTTGACTAGCAGCCAGTAAAATAGCGAAATTGGAACGAACAACTAGCAGCTAGTTTAGTTAAAGCGCTAGTATTCACTAGCGCGCTAATGACTTTGAACATTTTTGATTTTACTAGCGCTAGTAGGGGAGAAAAGCTCACGTGATTGACAAGCGCTAGTAAACTAGCTTGGTGTGAACGTTTGGAAACGTTGCTTGTTACTAATGAGCTGCTAGTACTAGCAACTAGTAAACCAGTGTCGTGGTATTAGCCCCTAACTTATCATCATAATTTATCATTGAATCAATCTGGAGAAAACCATCAAATTTTAAATACAATTTCGAATAATAATTTAACCCTATATTCGAATCCAGTAGCTTTTATGAGAACCCGTTGTGTTATCAGGCGTACGGAAAACATCAGGTACAGTCAATGCAATAACCCTCCTCTGCCGACACCATCCGAAGGTTCTAACGCTCTAACAAACTCATTATTAATCAAAAAATACTTTCGCTTTCTAATGAATCGTATTTTATTGCGCTGTAAATGTTATTATTATACTTTGATATTTAGAAAAGAGACCGTAGGTACGTATAAGAGAAAGGGGTATGATGTCCTTCTCTTCGTCACCCTCACTATCGGGCCAGGGGAGTTTTATTACCATTTTAGACTTTTCCGAGATACTAACGACCTTTAATCAAACAAGATTTAAACAATACCTATTATTTACTTTAAAATAACTAAAAAGACAATAAAATTGATAAACAATTCCACTACTATCATAATTGTTGGTACCTGATCTTTAAAACGATACAAATATTAAGTATATTTTGTATTACGTTATTCAATAGGAGTTTGTAAATGAGGTTATGTGGCGCGGAGTCGATATTTTCACTTAGTGTAGTAGCTCTCAAACTTCCATACATGAAATACATTACTTATGGATTTTCCATACTGCATTCTGAACGTAGAATTAACTATAGAGACGGCAATCGTCGATTTTGAGACGATGTTTACCGTTTCTTGAACCGGTCGCGTAGCAAATTGCATTTGCTTCATAGCATTGCAGTGTTGCCATTTTAGTTTTAAATTCATCTACAGATAGCGTTGCTGCTTTGCACAATAACTGAGTAATGTATAATACAATAGTTTTAGTTGCATATTCTGGCTGAGTTTCTCTGTTGAAACCACGCTCTCCTAGGGCTGAATTTGGTTATTTCTTGCTTTACATGATGTGTTTTTGTATGTATCTTCTTTATTTTTGAACTTCTTTATTAACTTCTTTATTTTTTGGTTTTATTTTGAAATAAACATCATAAGTAACGATTCGCATATAATGAATTTTTAAAGTAGAGCATAAGAAAGTTTTAAACAGTAGTGTCATCCGAAACTTTAGAAAAATATTTGTCTAAAAATTATTTTCTGATTGCATCAGATTAAAATTTTAATAATGTATTTATTCTATTTTATAAGTTTTCTTGTTATTTTGATACGTCACGTGATAAGGTTGGTGATTTAGAGCAAATTTTTAATGATTTCTTTACGGTTCGGTGACCCATATGCTGAAAATTCTCTACCGGTCTAGAAAAAATGTTATTACCGGCTATAAGGTTAAATTTTTCAGCATCATTTAAAATATTTGTCTACAATGTACTCTGAAAATCTTAATGATTGTACTCTCGTGATAAACTATTTTTTTTTAAATTGTGACCTTAATATGCATTTTAAAGCAAAAGTGTATATATGCCTAATTAAAATTGTAGAAATTAAAACCCTACAACGTTTATTTAAAATATTTATTTATATAACGCTTCGTTTAGCGTCAATTAATGAATTTTTGTATTTTGCTCATAAAAAAAAAAAAATTGTAGTTTTTTTAAGATTTCGACCTTAGTATGCGTTTAACGACAAAAGTAGGCTACACACAATATTAAAAATATAAGAGTTTAAAAACTCTACAACATTTATTTCTAGATTTTTTTCTACGGAGCTTAGTTAAACGTCAATTAGTGATTTTCCTATTTTTAAGTCAAACAGCGGTTGATTTTCATTTTACATCATTCATTTATGATTAAAATTAGGTTGTTTTTCATTTTATATTGTTTACTTATGATTAAACATAGGTTATATTTTTCATTAATCACATCAACAAGAGAAAGTCGTGTGAGTGTTTCACACCATTGGATAGAATTCTGTATTTAAGGACAAAGAGAAGCTTCACTTAAATACATTGGACCAGATTTTTCTTTCTCAGAGATTCTTTTTGACAAATATATATTTTTTTATATAGTTAATGTGTACAGTTATACAAATACAGAAACAAATTACGTTAATACAATAACTGTTAAATTACAATTAATAGAATGCGCACTGCTAGTTGAACTTGAAATGAATATTTTCTTCAATTTATCAAGATTAGTCAATCGTTGCTTTTAAGATCTAATTAAATATAGTAATTAATTTTAGAGAGATGTCTAAAAAATTAAATATAAAATCGTCGTATTTTACCTGCCACACATTTTCTATTAATAGTTCAGTTAGTAACTGCTTCAATCCACTTTGAATTACTTTTAACCAGTCATTCACTTAAGTTTGAATCACTTAGCAGCTTATAAAATAATATATTTTAATTTATTTTTCCAAAATTACCATGCTTTTTATATTTTCTCTTACATAACGTCTTCAATTATCTTATCTAAATAAAAATTAATAATTAGGTGAAAGTTAACTAAATAATTTTAAAAAATCTGCTGTGAAAAACTCACTCGACTTTCTCTTACCAATGCAAATAATGAACAATATAACCTAACATTAGTAATAAAACATTAGAAATAAATAAAAACACTAACGTCAAAAAACATAACCTTATTTTTATCATGAGTGAATGATGCAAAATGAAAATCAACATTAGTTTGGCTTAATAATATAGAAAATCACTCTTTCACGCTAAACTAGGCTCTGTAGAGAAAAATGATTAAAATAAATGATTAATTTACTATAAATTTTACTTTTTTGTCGTGAAATGCATACTAAGGCCGAAATCTTAAAAAAATGTATTTTACAGATTTTCATGAAAAAAAAACAGAAAATCGCTTATTACTGCTAAACCAAGCGTTACACAAAGAAATGTTTGAACTAAAAGTAGTAGATTTTTAAATTGTGAACAACTTTTATTATATACACTTTTGCGGTAAAATGCATATTAATTAAGGCTGCAATCTTAAAATTAATAGAAAATTAAGATATCTTTATTTTTTTATTTCAAGCATTTTTCTCTACAGACACTAGTTTAGCGTAAAAGATTGATTTTCCATATTATTAAGCCAAACTAAGGTTGATTTTCATTTTGTATCATTCACTCAGGAATAATCCTGAGGTGAAATGTGAGGTGAAAGGTGAAATCCTTCTTTTTTCGATTCAATGAAAAGAACAAACTACTATAAAAGAAATAATGGTACTCGTACAATCAAACCAAAAAGTTAAACAAAGGTATTATAAAAAACTAACTGTCGAAAATTAATTGTCCCTTTTATACTATTTTATTGACAATATGAAACAGTACTACCAAACATTCGAAAAGAACCAAAATCGAGATCTTTTACCAAATAGTCGAGTCAATAATTATTGATTATTTTGATCTAATAACATAAATTTTGTTTTTTATCCCAAATGCATGTACGTTTTGTTCATTTTAAGTACTATATGACAGTAATCAATTACTGGATCATAGTCCAGTGGAGATGAGTATAATACGTATTACAAGTAAATAATGTGTAGGTATTGTACAGATTCAGGCCGACCATACCTGACAAAGTATGGATAATTGAACAACTTCTTCTTCTTCTTCTTCTTCACTTCCAAGGATTAGGTTTCTTGAACCTGTTCCGGTACCCATCTGTTCCTCGGTCGTCCTATATCTCTTCTTCCTGTAGGTTTGTAGTTTCTGGCGGCTTTTGGTATTCTCTCGCCTGGCATGCGATTCAAATGGCTGCACCATCTGTTCCTGTTCTGCTTGATTCTGTCTAGCAACGGTAAAGCATTCAGTGTTTTTCTAATTTCTTCATTTCGTAGCCTATCTCTTCGGCTGCATCCATATACACTTCGTAAGAATCTCATTTCTGCAGCCTGGATTTTGCTGTCTACCTTTCTCGTATGTATCCAGGACTCACTGCCATACATCAAAGTAGGGACAGCAATTGTATCGTAAAACTTAAGTCTCGTATCTTTTCTTGTTTTCCGTTTCAGATGTTTATGTATATTACCACAAATGCTTTGAAATTTAGATAGTTTGTAAAGCACATCTTTGTCAAAGTCATACGAAACATCATTACCAAGATATTTGAAATGAGAAACTTGTTCAAGCACTCTTCCTCCTAATTCTATTTTAGTTCTTACGGTGTATTTTCCTTTAAATGCCATAGTTTTAGTTTTTGTCTGCGATATTTTCAAATTATATTTCTCAGACATTTTGTCCAACATAAAAACCGCTTTCTGTAATTGAACAACAAAAATCAAAATACACCACTGTCTAATATTCAAATCCATAAAAAAGTAACTACCTTTACTGGGAAAACACTATGAAAGAATGTTAAGGTCTTCAGCCGAAAGGCTGGTTTGCATCTCTAAGATTTTATTAAGTAAAGCGAGGAGTTGGGTGGTTTAAAATAATTGCTGTCCTCAGTGATTGGAAATGTATCAGCATGCCATGTTCTCTGAAAAGTATCTACCTTCCAACCTGCATATGACACTTTCAATTCATTCACAACAGGGTCTGGCTGTATAATGAAATTCATTACTTTCAGAGGAGATCACTCAGACTTATGACTTTTACACCTCTACCTCTTCTGTTTTTAAATGCTTCAGTCATATAATTGGCTGATCATGTTAATATGAAACAGAACTATTTTTCATAGCCCGGAATTAGCAGATTGAATGTAAATAATTTAATTCTCCACTTCCTTGTTATGGGCAATACGAAAGAATATAAAAGAAATAACAATAAGAGCCGACACCACCACTGCACCCTTCCCAGGTAACAACACTAGTTACATAAAAATTTCTTATTTATAATATTTCACGTCTCATCTATCTCATGACTCATCATGCGATCTTGGGTTCGAATCCCATTCAGGCACGGCATTTTTTCATACGTTACAAAAAATCATTTCATCATTCACCGTCTGCATTAGCAGTAATTGCAGAACAGTCGGACGTTAAACAAAAAAAAAAAATCTATCTCGTGAATCACGGAAATTTCGTCTCCGTTCATCAGCTGTCAAAAAGCTGACTCACAACGACGACTTTATAACGAGACCAATCCGGTGGGTTATTATTCTAATAAACTAATATACTTGAAAAATATCGATTGGTTTTACCACGTGTGCACACGGACTTTTATCACAATTTAAACTATGTATAAAATATTTACATAGAAAGAGTGAAGTATAAATAACGGGTGATTCAAAAAGAGCGCCGGTTTTTAAACGGCTGGTAAATTTTTGTTTATCGGTTGGCAACATTGTTAGACCTCATTTCTATTTCGGAGAACATTCCGATTGACGATTCAGTTGTAGTTTCTCTTGTTCGCAGTGTAGTACTCTCGCAGTCTGTGTCTAACCATGGAGAAGTTTACTATTGCACAACGAGTGTTAATCGTCAAAACATTTTACCAGAGTGGAGAGAGTTATGCGGCTACTGTCAGGCGACTTCGCGGTACTCTAGGACGTAATGAAGCACCGAATGAATCAACAGTTCGCAGGCTCATGAAAAAGTTTTTGAGACGGGTTCAACAGTCGACCTTGTTCTGGCCGAACTGAGCAGAACGTTGCGTTGGTTCGTGACAGTGTGGCTGTTAGCCCAGCAAAATCAATACGTCGCCGTTCTCAACAATTGGGTTTACGATTTTCTTCTGTACGGAGAATTCTTCGGTACGATCTCCAATATCACCCGTATAAAATTCAGTTGCTGCACGAGAAACAATGTTGTTGCTCCGTGAACGGTTCCAGGATCGCATCATTTCTCGTAATTCCGACCATCAATGGCCACCAAGGTCGTGTGACTTGACGCCTTGTGACGTTCATCTTTGGGGTCATCTGAAGTCATTAGTGTATGCCAATGAACCCCGAAACATCAATGACTTGAAGGAGGAAATTCGACGGGTTATCGGGCAAATGGAAGTCGAAACTTGTCGTGCAGTAATATCCAATTTCATGGACAGAGTTGATGCGTGCCAGCGCAGTAGAGGAGGACACATGCATGACATCATTTTTCATACATGAAATCGGAAGGTAAGATGAACTTGTTGATGTATTTATTTTCAGTTTTTCAATAAAATAAATCTCTTAATTTGATATATCAAAACCGGCGCTCTTTTTGAATCACCCTATACTCGAAACAACAAAACAGATTTATGTTGAGTAATCAGTCAAGTCAACTATGTGAAATATTTAGCTTTCTATATTTAACATTTTAAGCTATTAATCATGTACGAAGTTATGAATTAAAATTTAAAATATTTTTCAAGATAATAATATGCGTACGTTTACAACAATAGAATGTACCAATCAAATTAATACTTTTGTGTTCCAGAATATTAATTGAAGTATTAAATTTCATCATAAACCCATTGAAACTTTTAGTTGATGAAATATAAATTATTTATGTGTTATTAAAACATGGACTAAACAGAGTGTTAAGGATTGATATAATCTGTATAATAAAATCTGTGTGTAATATAAAATACCCGCAATTGTTCCCACGCGGGCTTATTGATAACCTCAGAAGGGGAAATTAAATAAACGGTTTCACTTCATGCTAATACTTTTAGATATAAAGTATACTTCACTTATCCGGACTAATTGGGAGTGAAAGCAATTCGTAAAATCTAAAATCCGGATAAATTAGAAACTACAGGGAATTAATATAAACATAATGTAACGGAAAAATTTACCGTTTATTTAAATACTTCTTCGGTCAAAAACACACAGCTACAACATGCCTTATATACGAATTGTAACATTAGACTAGAAATTGTTAAGACGAGATAGTTAGGTGAGACGTAGAATTTTATGAAAAAAATTTATTATGTGACTAGCATTATTACCTGGGAAGGGTGCAGTGGTGATGTCAGCCTTATTTTCATTTCTTTTATATTATTTCATTTTCTGTTTTGAGTTTTATTCAATTTCCAGTGTTTTATAATTTTTGTATAAGTGTATACTCTTTTATGATTTTATTTATGAAATTTTTGATTATCTTTTTATGACTTTGTTTCTGGTATAATCTTTCAGAATTCAAAAGAAAGTTTTTGTACTTCTATTATGTGTTTACTACCGTCTTTCTGGAAACTTAATGGGGTAATATAAAGAGTTCGATCTTTTTGCGAGTTCAATTCAAGTTGCCTTGCCACACGGTTATAAATGAGTGAAAGCTATTAGCAAGTGTTTGTTTACATTGACATAAGTACGTGAAGAAAAAGGTCTTCGTACTGTAAACCTTTGTAAACATTGATTGATTGGTAAGAATTGTTAAAGAGTGTAAAATGATCTTTATTATTAATTGAATTAGTTTAAGCTTTAAGTTTTGTTGCTAATTATATTAATAAGTGCTTAAGTTAATTGTACTTTGTTAGTAGTCTAAGAAGACTAATTACTTGTGATTTTAAAATTTGTAAATAAATAATGATTGTTATAAATTTCAAAGAAGTTTGTTTACTAATATTTTTTTTTAATTATTATTGCGTCCAGAAGACTTCAGGGGAAGTACAGGACATGTCAAGAACTTAGAACACCTGAAATTCATATTACAATCACACATTTTTCTATTACTACGATTTAGAAAGAAATTCTTGTACGCTATAAAAAGTTTCATCAATTAAGTAATTTTTCAGATTTTTTTAAAGGAATGCAAATTATCACATTTTATCTGTTTCTGTTTCTTGTGTTATGATAGTAGACATTGAAATTTTGCTTAAAACTTTTTTGCCTTAATACATTACCACCTCAAAAATATAGAGTTAGGGAACTACCACCTCAAAAATATAGAGTTAGGGAACTTTAACCAATATAAGCTCCTTAAATAGTGTTCTGCATGAGGTGAGGTAGTTAGCTTCCACCTAACACCCATTTTAACAGCTTTCTTTTGAATTTTAAAAGCCGTATTCATATTACTCATACAAGAATTATTCCATACTAAAATACCATGACAGATATGAGACAGAATTAGACAATGGTAAGCTGCCATTATAATTTTTTATCTTTCAATCTGGCAATTTGTTTAATGCAAATACGCCAGATGATAGTTTACTACAGACTTGATTGTTGTAGAAATCCCGACAGATATCTTATGTAGTGATACTCCTAGGAACTTCACTGTTTCTATAGATAATGAGTCACGAGAATTCTTTTTGCGTGTAGATGAGCAGTGAGGAAGGGAAGAGAAATCTGACAGTTCTGCCAACCTCAACAGTGAGACTCTATATTTTACTACCGTGAAATTGCACCGTTTGTTAACCACATGTTGCCTTCCAATTAATACACTTCGTTGTGACTGACACTTTTTTAATTTCCTTTAAAAATGTTTCTTTGCGTACAAAGTTTCCAACTAAAATTTAGCCTTTCTTTCAAAAATGGCAATAACGTTTCATATGTCGGCATCACTATCTTATTGATCTGACCGTTTCCTTTTTATACCAGGTGTCATAAAAACTGTTGATGAAGAATTATCTTCTTCACTGTCTGTAACTTCCTTCTTTATATTTAGAATTGTGGAAAGAGAAATACCATAGTATTAGCCGCTCGTTCACGTCTTGTGTTAGAGGCACGGAAAAGTATTTTTGTTTAGCTTCAACTTCACAGCATTTTATTACATTTAATATTAGATTTCGTTCAGCACGTGAACAATTGGCCCGCGTTTTCGAGAAACCAACATTTCCGTTAACGCTAACAAACAGTTATATTCGTATAGTTAACCTACAAAAGGTTCCGCGATATACTGTATGTACTCTAAGTATAGTTTACGTTGTTGTGGTGGCGAACTGACACCAAAGCAGTCGTGCATGCGCACTGACGCTTTCCCTCTTTACCCTTGGTAAAATAAAAAGCAAACTCGTGACTCGAGTAACTAACTATGCCATGCTCTAAACTATTATTATGAATAAATACATCCACTTCTCTACTTTTTTCAACGTTATGTTTGTTTTTGAACTGCAAGAGTTGACACTTTTTCCTATTAACTGTTATTGTTAATAATTAACAATAACAGTATTGTTATACCCAAATCCCGAAAAAACCTAGGCTTAATGTTACGATATTTTATGCACTTTGATGATACATCTTACTTACCCCTACTGTATGAATGTGAAACTATACTTTGTTTTACTATACTTTGTTTTTCAATTTCTGTTAATTCTGTATAGTTCATTAGTTAGATCCCGTCTTGAATTTGTTTCTGCCATTTGAAGCTCGTTCAAAAAACAAGGAAAAGAAAAAAGGTAGTCACATCCTTTTTACCCCTAAGACGCTAGTGGTCAAGATGCTAATTTTTTCAATAATTAAAAGATACTTAAATGGGCTGATTTTCAGCTTTAAAGGTATTTTGAGTTTACAAAATCAATATGAGTGAGTGAGAGAGTCAGTAGTCAATAAAGGCTTTCACATTCATACAGTAGGGGTAATTACGGAGATCTTTAATTACATAGATTTATTTATAATCTTTAACAACAAACTAATTACGTAATTATTATACACAAAATATATTACTTCCTTTTTGTTAAAAAATAGAAAAGCTTTTAATTTTCTTTAATGAAATTTATTGTATAGTCTGAAGCTATTAGTATTACTTATTAGAAAATTAGATGTAGAGGCTACACTGGGTACAGTAACCCATGCACACTGAAAAGCACTTAAATTTTCAAACTATTTTGTAACACGTATATACTTAACATTCTCTGTTTTAGCAAGCTTTCCCTCTTTCGGGTTAAACGTTTCTCGTAGAGTTCTCCATTCTCTTTTATACGTGTGCACTTGAATTAAATTTTAACACCCATTTAAAGCACCGCTGCTAATCTAGTTTTGTTTGATAAAGCACGTATCTCATCGTCTTCCGATTTTCATTATCGTCATGTCAACGTCAAAGACTCAACTATCTTCTAATTTCGGTTCTATCACAAATTTTAGTAGGCTATTATATTGAAATTTTCAAAATTGTAACTGTACAAAAGCAGAAAGCCTTAGGCTACAGATTGCCTTACTGAATTCACTGTATCACAAACGCTTATAGAACGATTTGTAGAACTTGGATTCAAAATTCCTTAAATATTAACGCAACTTTTAAAACCAGTATTTCTTTCTCTTGGCTATATGATTAATGAAGGAAGGAACGTATTGTTTTCATGTCGACTTTTTGAAATCGAGTTTTCACCGGTTATACACGTTTTCAGACCCCCTGAACCCAAAAAACATGTTTTTAGCTATTGGTATGTGTGTGGGTGTGTACGTAAACAAAATATCTCTAGAACACAACATTATACAAAGTTGAAACTTAAAACTTAAGTTCGGTACCACTAGAGGACTCGACACGAATATTTTCATCAAAATCGGTCAACTAGAAGTAGTAGTTTATTCGTGTAATTTTTCACTTTTTTGCGATTTTCTTAAAAACGGCTCCTACGATTTTTTTTAAACTGTCTCAGTTACTTCATTTTTTATGTTCTACAAGATAGGGTAGGCGCCACGTCTGCTGAAACCCTTGGGGAGGCTGCACTCTTGTAGAAAAAGTAGTGTTTTTTTAAAGATTGCTGCCTTAATGCTATGTATTTTAGGGCAAAAGTGTAGTCTATGCAATCAAAGTTGTAGAAAATTTAAAAAACCTACAATTTTTATTCCAAACATTTCTTTGTATAACGCTTAGTTTAGCGGTAATTAGTGATTTTATGTTTTTTTTCTTCAAGAAAATCTGTAAAAATGGATTTATTAAGATTTCGGCTGTATTATGTATTTAACGACAAAAGTGTCTATAATAAAATTTATTAGAGATTAAAGACCTACAACTTTTATTTCAAGCGTTTTCTGTACAGGGTCTAGTTTAGCGTCAAAGATTGATTTTCCGTATTATTTAGCCAAACTCCAAGTATTAAGCCTTTATAAATATTATTAAGCTATTTATAATATGGCTTAAGTAATAGAAATGTTATCGAAAACCATAATCTATTTAATATACTTCAATTTTCTAGAGTTGTTAATCACATTAGCAAATACTATGGATTTGAAAAAAATGTGTATGAATGGTACGTTTAGGAAATTTTACAGATTCTTAATAATTTAAAAAAAAAGTTTTATGTTATTACTCTATGTATATCTATAGGGTGATTCAGTTAGAGGTTACAATTTTAAGTTGGCAGCACTGTTCTCTTGTGCAAGATAAACAGCTGTTATTTTGTAATTGGACATTGTTGTTTAAAGACGTTTGCTGTTATGGAACGTTATTCGATTGAAGAACGTGTTTTAATTGTTAAAACCTTTTTTAAAAGTGGGGAAAATTTTACTAACACAATTCGAGCACTGCGAAATGATTTTGTTAACTATAACCGTCCATCACGCGCGGCGATTAAAAAACTGATTGATAAAATTAATGTAACGGGTTCAGTGTTAGATGTTCAAAGACCAGTTCGCCCTTGAAGTGGCCAATCAGTGGCAAATATCGTCGCAACAAGCGCAAGTGTTCGAGAAAATCCGTCAACCTCAATTCGTCATCGTTCCCAGGAATTAGGCCTTTCCTACGGTACAACGCAGCGCATTTTGACTAAAGATCTGCATTTGTATGCATACAAGATCCAATTGATTCAAGAATTAAAACTAGGAGATCATCAACAGAGGCGTGAATTTGTTAACTCGGTGTTGGAAAATAATCAGAATGATGACAATTTTGTGAACAAAATCATCTTTTCTAATGAAACACATTTTCATCTCAATGAATATGTTAATAAGCAAAACTGCCGCATTCGGGGACTTGAAAATCCTTAAGCTATTCACAAGAAACAAATGCATCCAAAAAAGGTAACTGTTTGGTGTGGCTTTTTGGTTGGCGGCGTGATTGGCCCTTACTTTTTCGAAAATGCCCATGGCGATGCAGTTACAGTCAGTGGAGTACGTTATCGAAAGATGATAAGCAATTATTTTTGGCAGCAGTTGGAAGAATTGGGTGGTAATAACGATTTGAACGACATGTGGTTTCAACAAGACGGAGCCACTTGTCATACTGCTCGAGAAACCGAGCAGTTGTTGCACACAAAGTTTCCCGGCCGTTTAATCTCTCGTTTCGGTGATCAACATTGGCCAGCAAGAGCATGTGACCTCACACTACTTGATTATTTCTTTTGGGGTTACTTGAAGCAGAAGGTTTACGCAAACAAGCCCTACTCGATTCCGGAGCTGAAGGATGAAATTCGCAGAGTTATCCATCAAATTTCACAACAGTTGAATGAGAAAGTGATGGAAAATTTCATCAAAAGGGCTGAAGTCTGTACGGCTGCTTTAGGCGATCATTTGACGGATATCATTTTTCATGTTTAACGTCAATCTCTAACAAACCTTTCTGAATAAAAATATACCAAGTAAGTAAACTACAATGCGTATTATTTAATTTTTTAATTGTAACCTCTAACCGAATCACCCGGTATTATTTAGAAAGACATAAGATCAATTATGAAGAAATAATGTTTAAAAATGTAGAGAGTTTAGATATTTACGATGAAAAATATCCTTAAATTTCCTTTGAAAAAAAAATAGCAAACTATACAACAGAAAGCACTTTTTTAGTAGAATATACACGTATGTGAGAGGGTAAAACAATAGGCTCTTTAGTGCCGCTGTTGAAGAGGTTGAAAGGATCCCCCTTCATTCTTATTTAACCAATCAATACTCGTATATATATTGTAATTAAGAATCTTCAGTAAAAATTTACACAAATTTAATCTATTCTATATATTTAAATTTAAAGTACAGAAACCCGGTATAACCTTCTTGCAAATTTTAAGCCATGACTATTTATTATATTTTTATTACCTTAACAGATTTTTATACTATACGAGGTGTGGCTATTCAATAACGAGACTAACGTAATTTAATTTTATAAATAAGCACTTATTTCACCTTCAATATACACTCCTTCTCTATCCCTACAACGCTCCATGTGAATTTTCCATCATTGGAAACAGTGCTGGAAGTCATCTTCTGTCAGCTTCTTCAGGACACGTGCCGCTTTCTCTTTTACAGCTTCCATAGACTCAAATCTTGTCCCATTTAATGCAGATTTCACCTTAGGGAACAGGTAGAAGTCACATGGTGCAAGATCTGATGAATAAGGTGGATGTTCTAACACTAAAATGCTGTACTTGGCTAGGAATCTCTTGATAGATAACGCGGAATGAGCTGGCGCATTGTCTTGGTGGCGAACCCATGATTTGTCCTTCCACATTTCGGGGCTCTTTGACGTAGTTTAGAAAGTACCTCAAGGTAGTAATATTGATTAATTGTTTGACCTTCAGGAACCTAGTGAAGGTACACAATCACATGGATATAAAAAAAACAATCATCATTGCTTTAAATTTTGAGTTGCTCATTCGAGCTTTTTTGGCTCTCGGTGAAGTTCGGCTCTTCCAGTGCATGGATTGGCGCTTCGTTTCCGGATCATAAGTAAAATACCACGTTTCATCACATGTTATTATTTTCTACCGGTTCCCTAAGGTGAAATCTGCATTAAAAGGGACAAGATTTGAGTCTGTGGAAGCTGTAAAAGAGTAAGCGGCACGTATCCTGAAGGAGCTGACAGAAGATGATATCCAGCACTGTTTCCAACAATGGAAAACTTGCATGGAGCGTTGTAGGGATAGAGAAGGAGTGTATATTGAAGGTGACAATAAGTGATTATGTATAAATAAAAATAAAATTTTTTACAACGTCAGTCTCGTTATTTAATAGCCACACCTCGTATTCACAACAAAAGAAATCATTGCAAATACATTTTAGTAATATTTTACTTCAAAAGTTAGATTTTTGCTGTAACTTACATGGGAACCATGAGAAACGATTAATGTGAGACAATACACAATAAATAGAATGTATGAGCAATACCAGAGCAGTATTCAACGAAATGAGTCCTATACTCAAGAGCAACAACCTTACTCCAGAAAAAATGAGACATTTAAGATGTTTCCTTTCTTCTTCTTAAGATGTTGCCTTTTCTTCACTTCTGTATAGTGTACAATCCTGGACCTTGTACGAAGCCATCACAAGGAAACGAGGCGGTTAAGATGCAGTTGTATAGGCGAATGTTGATTCTACCATGGACGACTGCTCAGATGACAAATTTAAAAGTTCTTAGGATGAAGAAGAAAGACGTGTAAATCATTTAATAATCAAATGTAGTAAGTTCCGGTGCCTAGGACATGTCTTAAAGGAATGAATCCAGATGTTTGTTACTTCGAACCATTTTGCAAGGAAAATAGTGGAAAAAATAAATCTAGTCGAAGAAGGCTTCGAGAACCTAGAAATTGGTATTTCGAAGTGCAACAAACTAAGTGAAAATTACTGTGTTGTTCATCATCATTCGAAATGGATAGCTACCTGAAGTAGAATAAAAATTAAAACTTTTTAAAACAAGATTAAAGGAAGAAATTTAACTCAGTTGCAATCAGTAAAAACTAGTAAAATTTTTAATTTTCTTTCTTTATAAACGCACATTTAAAATTTATGTGTATTTTCTTCAGAAAGTAATGGGCTATGGTTGGAATACAGAGAGAAACTTATTTTTTCGAAGAGTGGATTGTCCTTCTCTTCTTCTTCCACCTCCTTCTTTTTCCGTATCATCTCTTATCGAAATTGGCAACCAATCTTTAACATGTGGACTATCTGAAATTTGAATAAAGCTCTCACAAAATATCTCTTGTGTTGTCCTGCTGTACCACGTGAGCAAGTTCTCAGTCAAGAGTTTTTTCTTTACACAGGACCCTTCTACTATGGATTTTGCCACGTATGATGCGTTCCAGCAACAAACATTTTTTTATGTGACTAATGTTCTAATTATTTTTTTTTAGTACGTATATTAGTTACATGTTACAATCCATTATGCCAAGGACCTTCATGTTTGTTTTTCTTCCCGCCGAGGAAATTCTAATTTATCCGTCTCTACACCCAATTTTGAAGGAATTTATGCGCCTTAAGTTGTTTCTTGAAATTCCATGATTCCATCTAATATTACACTACTGAGAAGATCTAACATTTCAATAGTTTTACCAATGGTCCATTTTGAAATCTTGGTTACCCAGAAAGGACTTTTAGTTTTTATAAAGGCTTGTTATTCCTGTTCGATTCTAGTTTTTACTTCTGCTTCTGGTATCCATTCTACGTTTATTATGGTTTTCAGATATCTGTACACATCAACTCGCTGAATTTCTTGGTTGTCCATTCAAGCACAATCCTTCCTGCTTTTTTCCTTGGTTTTTCAGCCGACTGTTTTGCAAATTAATGCAGACGATAAAGTTTAATAGATAAAAATTCGTGGTAATAAAGTTCCTCCTTGGCCCAGTGGTTAGTGTGCTACGCTGCAAAGCGAAGGTCTCGGCTCGATTCCCGATTACGGCTTGAAAAATTATTACAATTTCAAACCCACCCTACCTTAACCCAAAGAAGTTACTAATGACCAATTAATGCAACTGTAAATAAACCAAACAAAATTTAAGAATTTACAACAAACTACTCAAAATTGTGAAAAATAAGGTAAATTGATTTTGGTTTTTAATAGCATTGCTTCAATGTGAATATATTCAATTTTTTACTTGATATTGAGGTTTCATTGTGTTGTTTATTTATGCCTTGATATTTTTCTGTGTGTTAGAATTATTTTTGCGGCTCTTCAGTATGGGTTATTGATTGTTTGATATGTTGTGTTTTGTCCGGAGATTATTTAAATATTGACAGTCGATTAATACTTGTTTGATTGCCAGTGGTGAGTTACAAACACATTAAATTTTTTTCGAATATATTTTTTTTGTAGACCATAATAAAAGGTAAAATTGTGGTACTTTATTACACCATAAATGTAGAATTTTTATGATGAGAAATTTAAAAAACAGTCATTATAGTATTTTTAATCACAAACGTTTTGCTTTCTCTTGTCTACAGGTATATGAATAGAAAAAGGAAAGTATTGTTTTCATTTCGATTTTTCGAAATCGAGTTTTCACCGTATACTGTATACACGTTTTCAGACACCCTGAACCCAAAAAGACATGTTTTTAGCGATTGGTCTGTGTGTGAGCAGAATATCTCAAGAACGAAACATCGTATGAAGTTGCAACTTAAAAGTTAAGTTAGACAACACAAACATTTTCATCAAAATCGGTCCACCGGAAATATTAGTATTCGTGTCATTTTTCACTTTTTGCAAATTTCTAAACAACTGCTCCTACGATTTTTATAAATTAACTCATTTACTACAGTTTTTTATGCTCTACAAGATAGAGTAGGCGCCATGTCCGCTGAAATTCTTGGGGAGAAGTTTCTCTCGTAGAAAAAAATGGTTTTTTAAGATTGCGGCCTTAATATGCATTTCAGGGCAAAAAAGTATATAATAAAAGTTTTGGACAGTTTAAAAATCTACAATTTTTATTATGAACATTTCTTTGCATAATGCTTAGTTTAGCGGTAATTAGTGATTTTCTGTTTTTTTTTCATGAAAATTTGTAACAAATGGACTTTTTAAGATTTCAGCGTTAGTATGCATTTTATGACAAAAGTGTTTACAATCAAATTTAATTATAAAAAATTAAAAGATCTTTAACTTTTACTTTAAGCACTTTTTTACAGAGCCCAGTCTAGCGTGAAAAAGTAATTTTCCGAATTATTAAGCCAAACTAAGGTTGATTTTCATTTTGCATCATTCATTCATGATTAAAATAAGGTAATGGTTTTTTAGGTTAATTTTTTTGTTTATGTGTAATGTATTATTACTAATGTTAGGTTATATTGGTCATTATTTGCATTGGCTAGAGAAAGTCGTGTGTTTCACGCCAGATTTTTCTTTCACTAAAAACCTTAGAATACACATTCTTTTTCAACGTAATAAATCAATTTCTTGTTAGAAATAGATTAGAACGAGAAAATAAAGAGATAAACTATTAATCCGATAAATAAACGGAGATGGACGGGTTTTCCTCTTTATTTTACGATAGATTTTGTTGTTAGTTGAATCAGTGAATACTTTGGCAGTCTGACAAATCTCTTGAGGCTACAAAACTACCTCTAGTCGCCTTACCGAGTGACAGGTATCGGGGGAACTAAGATAATAAACCCCCTTTAAATCGATAAGAAAACCCAAGTAGTCACAGTTTATTTTTAAAAAACTTGCGTGTTCTTACTCTAGTTCATTTATTAGTGTGACTAACTACAGATTATTATTCGGTCATACCTTGCCATATTACTTTAACTTGCAAATTTACTGAATTTGTATTCTTTATACTTGACTGCTTAAGTAAAATTCAAAACATCAAGAAAAAATTAACAATTGTTCCAGTACCCATCTCCTGAGAGGTCTGGCAATATTTCGTGTGCCATCTGGCTTAATGAATCTGAACCGCCATTAATGGAAACTTATCGAAACTCATCCTACCCTGTGTTTATATCACTGTCTTTTATATTCTTCGACCCAGTTGCTAATGGCTAGATTTCTCAGTTCCCCTACTCCAACAATAGCAATTTTGTCCAGCGATTACATAAGTACTTTTTAAAATTTTTATTTCAACTGCCTGGACTTTGTTATTTGGTGGTTTTGAATTCTCCCGTTTTCACAGTCATGGAGAAAGTAGAGATGGCCAACACGGTTTAGAATCTCAAACATGTATCTTTCAACACGTAATTTTTAAAGTCCGATCTACTTTTTCGTAGGTATTCTGAAACCTGGAAAGTTTTTCTTTAACACCTATATCCTGATCGTACGAGATGTGTCATCTCTCAAAACTTGAATGCGATATTATTCTATGCAGTATTACAGGATAAATTTAGCTTAGGATTACTATTTTATATTTTTTTAAAGAAACAAATAATTTTTTGAATAATTATCCTCCGTTATTTATGAAACTAATTATTGACAATATAATATTGAGAATTTCACGCAGAAAGTCACTAATTTTGAAGTTTTATTGAGAATGAACAAGGATTTGGAATTGTTCAAAATTTTCCAGTGTCTTAAGCTGCAGTACCTCATATTATGAGATATCAAAAAACATATGATCTCCTGCAGCGCATTCTGCAGGGGTAGATAGAGGGAAAGAAAAATCCTGGTAGAAGAATTTCGTGGCTCGCCAATTTGAAGACCTGGTTCGGTAAGAGCTCCACGGAAATATTCCGGATTGTGACTAATAAGATCAAATAGCCATGTCGATCGCCATCATCCAAAATGGATAGGGCGACGAGAAGAATTAATGAAACTAATATTAAGTTTCTCATTAGACAGTATTATTTTGATATCGTATCAAAAATTAATCCTTATTTAATGCATAATTCCCAAGTGTATAATAACGGATAAGTACACGTGTATCAGTCTTTTTCGTAAAATTTTAACATGAATTAAATCTGTGTTATGTAATCAAGGGATTAATTTATAACGTAAAACTATTTTTACTGCAGTTGCTAAAATAAATTTAAGTCAAAAACAAAGAACAGTGTTATATTCTATATTGGTCTCATTCAATGTTCTATAAAATTAGCCTTATCTAAATAAACATACGATAAATGTAGTCAAAGTTTGGTTATTTTAAGAGTTTATTTGTAAGTCCAATATCATTGAAACTATTTTTGCTTAATGAATTAGTGTTGTGTGAAAAATATAACAGTTTTCATTCACGTAAGAGTAGTCCTGATTAAATTGTTAAAAGAGATTAAATTCATTCATACTCTAAAGTATGAATTCACCTTGCCGTTAAAATTGTGAATTCTTTTCAGTACATAGAAGTGGATTATTTAGTTCCAGTTTTTCTCACTTTTTTAACGTTTTTCTTTATTTAAACTTTATACTATTAAAGAATCACATCTCTTATCGGTATACCTAAAAACTAGAAGTGTTATACTGCAGTTCTAATATAAATTTAGTATTTTTTATTAATTTCTTAGTGCACAGGATATTTTTTTTAAAGTCGTTCAAGTTAGCCGTCTATCCAGGTTACTCGGTTCAAGAATATTTCCCTATTGTAAATTATTCTGAAATGCTTTGGGGTCAAGTACAATCATGGTTCAGGAAGTTAGTCTTTTTTGGCATCAGTCTCGCGACTGGTTTGATTCAGTTCTCCAAGATATTCCATCTTGCGCAAGCCGTTTCATATCTACATACTTGCAACAACCTACATACTTCGTAATTTTCTTTAAATATTCTAATCTTTACCTCCCCTACAATTCACTCCCCTCAATATTACCTTCCATTATTTATAGAACAATACCTGTATATGTTAAGATATACCCCAGTACCCTATCCCTTCTTTTGGTTAGACATTTTTATTTACTTCTTCTTTCATCCACTCGTCTAGGAACCTCTAAACTACTTATTTTGTCCACCCACCTAATCTTCAACATTTTCCTATAACATTACATTTTAAAAGCTTCTATCCTTTTCCTTTATACTGCTCATATCACCCACGTTTCACTCCTGTACAATACTACACTCCAAACATAGTGTAAAATAAACCAAAAGTTAGTCAAACTAAAAATTGTGTATATAGTAAACTTTTAAGGGACCCAGAATGCCTTTCTCCGTAATGTTAATACAAGGAACATTTTCTCAAAAACTGTTGGAGTCCAATTTTCTTGTGGTTACTTTGTAGACTATTCTACACCCACTGAGTTATTAGCATCTTGATATATTGTTAGGAAGATAAGACTTTTTTTTGGAAATTACCTCTTTTGAAAATCATAACGTTTTACCTATTGAAGTGAAAAATAAATATTTAAACACATTATTTCACTGTAATATTAACTCAGTGCATTGAAATTATGGTATGAAAGAATGTGCAAAAATTTCATTAAAATCCATTCACAGTTGGCTGAGAAAATGTTCCTTATGCGTCAAAAATTACTATTTACGGGAAACAAGAAAAACTGTAAGAAAAGTTTTTATACGTTAAATAAATGAATATGTTATTTTTTACCGTTCAGAGGTTAATTTATTATATTCACAGGTGGTCTGGTGCTAACTTAAAGTTTTTTTTTAAGTTATTTATTTTAGGTCGCATCAACAATGCAGTCATTAGCGACCTGTTATTACAACAAAATTATAACAGTATCCAATAACTACTGATACATAATTACAAAAACCAATCAACAAAAATAACAACAATGATTTAATTACTAACAAAAATTAAAAACATTAAATAATTACAATGACTGATCGGCAAAATTCAATCGGTGACAGAAAAGTACTGTCACACACACACAAACACCACTCATTTACATGTACAAGAACGATTTACATAGTTTTACTTGAAGACATCATAAAAGTTATAAACAGTTATACAAATTTAGGTTCTTCATCACTTGTAACACACTTTCAATCTTTTGTCTTCATGGCAGAAAAGATTACTCAGAGACACATCTTGAATGAAAATTTCAGAAAAAAATTTTTAAATTTTAAAACTTTAAGTTTTAAAACAAAAAATATCGCACAAAATAAAGAAAGTATGTATCCGTTGTCATTAAAAAAATAGAGACGTTATGCAAATGGTAACGTTTAAAAAACAACGTAAGGATTCAACATATTTTTAATTGAAAAAACCTGTAAAACCCCCAAAAAATTATACCTATATCGTTGGATGCAGAATACTCTGAATTTTTATAATTTACAAAAAACCGAAAATGTGAAAATTTTCAATTTCGTTCGTTCCGGGTACCCTTAAAAATGAAAGTAAATTTTACATTTATATAGAAAAATCTATTTTTCTTTTTTCGTAATTCATTAAGGGAGAACAGCAAGTTCATAAATAACTCAAAATTAAACAAAAAAAGAAATTATAAGGTAAAACATGAACAAAAGTAGATTCATCACTTTCTGAAAATGCATAAGACAGAAAATGAAACTCTTTTTATCAATTGTTGAGGGTTGATTTTTCTTTTCCATATGGCTCCACTTGTAAAATAACATGTCCTTTTCTTTTGGCCACTTTAAGTTTTTTGTCGGCTTCATATAAATGACAATGGCACCATCACTAGAGGTTTTCATTACTAAACCAGTAAATTTCATTCCATTCCATAAAGCAGAGCAAAATACCATTCTTCCACATTTTCAAATGAATCGCTCTCTAATGATAGCTGTGAACGTTTTTTCATCATCCAATACAAATCTCTCAGCTTCAATCCTAGTCTTTTGCGTGTGTTACTAATATGTTTGGACCAGGTAAGGCGTCGATCTAAGTGCATTTTCAAGTATTTCACATCATCTGACTGAGGACCTGGTCTATTCTTAAATCACTTATTTAATTAAATGTGTTAGAAGAAACAGTATTATTTTTTTTAGATATCTGGAACTAATAAGTCATCTATAATTAATTAATAATGAGATTTATGTAACATCAAAAGAAATAAGATGGATTATTTACTAATTAATTTAAAATGTGAATGATGCTTAAAGAATAAATTTTAATATTTTCCAGAATTTTTCCAAATAAACTTGCACCTCACAGAAAGAAATTGAAATTTTCAAGAATTCAATAAAAATACTCTGGTTTATTTTTAAAGAATTTTTGAAAGGTAGTATTGCCGTTGCTAGATTAGAAGGATCAGGATGTCGTTGTAGAAAAAGAAGTAAAAAAGAAAGTGTATGATAGCGAGATCTTTGTTGAAAGTAGATAAGTGCTCATCGTCACACCCGTATTATTTGATAAAAGGTTTACCAAAAATCTTACAGAACAACATAAAAATATTGGTAGGTATATCACGTCACAAATCCTTGAAAAATAAACAGAGCTCTATTCTGTTTATGGTGTAATCGTACAAATCCTATTTCTTTAAAAATATAATCTGTTAATTTTTGTTTGCGTAGAAATCACAATAATTTTTTTTAACAGTATTTTAAATTATTGTAACTTAATCATTAAAAATCTTAATTTCAAATAATCTAATCTTTTAAAATTTAAGTAGACCTACTTATACGAATTTTTATAAAATAAATGAAAAAATCAGCGGACAGATATGAGGAAATAAACTACTTTATAAAAGAGACTTAAAACGTACACTAATAATATAATTTTTACTCTCACTTGCCCTACATGAATATATAGGGAAGGAAATAGAACATTAGTTCAATACTTTTGTGCCATTAACTCTTCATACACTATCCAACAAGTTCTGATGAATCAGACCGTACCAAGTTTGCTTGAAGTTGGGACGCACAATGTTCGGTCAGCGATTCTTCATGCCCTATCGAACGTGGTCGGTCGCACAAGGCATCAACCCGGTACGTAAGATGTTTGGACGACAAAAGTCAGGTGCGTTGCATCCCTACACTTTATCGAACCAACCTTTCTAGAGAAACGTTCAGTTCATCATTTGTCAGTTTTAGTTTGTGTGTTGTAAATTACTTTACAATATTATCTCGTAATAATTACTATCGGATTGTGAAGTGAACAGAAATAATGGTCGGTAGGAAACGTTTTGCCGCTCTAATATTGTTATTAGATGAAGTTGGGGTGTTTATTCTGGGAGTGTTTATGAAGTTTTTTTTGCGTCCAGGAGACTGTAGGAGAAGTGTAGGACATGTCAATTATAACACGTGAAATACATATAAGAATCACACAATGTGTCACTACTATCAAGAAAGAAATTCTTGTACGCTATAAAAAATTTCACCGATCAAGTAATTTTTCAGGTTTTTTTAAAGGAATGCAAATTATCACAACATTTTAAAAATTGGGGTAATTATTCATGAATTTTCTCCCTCCATAAGTAGATTTTTGTTCAAACAATTTTGTGGAGTGATTAGCCACATAATAATCATTTCTGTTTCTCGTGCTATGATTGTGGACATTGAAATTCTGCATAAAATTATTTTGCCTAACATACATAATCACCTCAAAAATGTAGAGAGGGAATTGTAAGCAATTTAAGCTTCTTAAATAGTGGCCTGCTTGAGGTTAGCTGGTTAGCTCCCACCATACACCTAATAACTTTCTTTTGAATTTTAAAAACCCTATTCATATTACCCACGCTAGAATTACCCCATACTAAGATACCATAACGGATAAATGAGACAGAATGAGACCATGATAAGCTGCCATTAGTAATTTTTTATCATTTAATCTGGCACTTTGTTTTAGTGCAAATAGCCCAGATGATATTTTACTACAAACTTGATTGGTATAGAAGTCCCAAGACAAAAATCTATCTAGAGATACTCCTAGGAACTTTACTGTTTCTACATGCTCTAAACTATTATTATGAATAAATACATCAACTTCTCTACTTTCTTTAAAGTTATGTTTGTTTTTGAACTGCAAGTGAGTTAGTCGGTTGTCTGTTCGCTCAAACCCGTTTGGTGCCCCCACACACTGTCCAACATCGTGTGTAAAACTTCTGTTGTCCCGCGGTTGGCGCGTGTATATAGCCGACATGGTAAACCAGAGGTTCAGCTAACTCGGTGCGGTACGGATCGCCCGTCCACATACTACCAAACCCCAGCCAAAACCGGTCTGTCATCCCACCAAGTTGTATGAAACGACGAACCAAGTTGAATCGTGTATGGCGTAATTTAATAGTTACACTTAAGCCTGGAATAATGCCGGGGGCTACAGCAGTAGAAGCTTACAGAGCTTATCTGACGGCACAAGTTGGCTCCGTTGTAAATGAGATGAGCCTCTCACTTCATCCCTCAACAATTCTGTTACTATATATATATATATATATATATATATATATATATATATATATATTATAATACATTAATTTATAAAGGGTATTTACAACTTCCCGTTTCGTTTTCCTTCTAAACCCAATTTCTCTTTGCCCAATTTTTCTCATTAACGAAGTCTTTTTCAATGTCATTTATAGAATCTGCTATTAAGTTGAATAAGTGCTTTTGACAATTATAAGTGGAAGCAATTTTAAAAACTCAGACATCTTACTAATAGTTAACGGTGCAGTCTATAACATTTAGATTGGGATTACGAAAAACTTTTACCAAAATTACAATAAAACATGTTTACGTGCAACAACTCCAAAAGAAACAAAGTAATAGAACAAGAAATAGACTTCTGGGAGAGATAAATCCCAAGAAAATAGATTGAAGAAGTGTGAAAAAATAAAGTAAGTTGTTTTAAGAAAGTACAAAGAAAATGCTCTCTACTGATCTCAAGACTTATTTTATTGAACTAGAACCCATAAATTATTTTATTTACATTAATCTAGAACGTTAGCTTAAAAGCAAGTTACGTTTACTGCCTCAATCGTGTATGTAATCTACTGTTTGTATCTAGTCGATAAAGATTTACAAGGGCAAATTATTTTAGTTTTACTGTTTCCGTCCTGAAAGTGAAAAAAGTAGTTTTAAAACAAAATTACTACAGTAGCAATATAAAATATTAAATTTCGGTTTTGTTTGTTTGATCCTAGTCATAAGAGACAATTTTTTTTTCTTTTTAAATCCCTAATGTGTGTACGTTGCAATCTGTTCAATTCAGAACAATAAGCAACCCCATGACCCAATGAGATGAGGATGATGTGTATGACGTGTAAATGAGGTGTAGTCTTGTGCAGACTCAGGTCGACCATTCCTGAGAGAGTATGGTTAATTGAACCCCAACCATCAAAGTACACCGGTAGCCACTGTCTAGCATTCAAATCCGTATAAAAGTAATAAAAGTAACTACCTTTACTAGGATTTGAACCAGGAACCTTCGTCTCCGAAAATCAGCTGCTAAACAGCTGATTTTGGCGACGACTTTACCTCTAGACCAACCCGGTGGGTTATAAGAGACAATAAAAAAAAAAAAAAAAAAAAAAAAAAAAACAGAAATAAAATAATTTCACTGTGTACTTTGATGTAACCATTTTTAATAGTTTTATTTGAATTTTACTATGTATAAAAATCACAAAGATCGACTATAAACATAATTGTTTACAGGCCAGCATGATCCAAATGAATTGTGAGTTGCGCAGAACAACTGAGAGAGAAAGAAATATTTAGAAAGGGAGAGGTATATTGTTTCCCACTCTTGTCAGTGCGTAACAGCTTGCCTACAAAATTCTGTGTGCTGTTTATCACAATACACGGACACACGTACACACATATTATTGTTATTGTTACAAATAGATTTAATTTTCTCTTGTACTATTACCGAAATGAAATTAAAACTTACCGCTTATATGCAGATGTTGTCTTCTATGAAAATGCAATCTTAATGTAAGCCCTACTACGACAAATCACAAGTCTTCCACGCCGGAAATCTCACTTCCTGAATTACTCTCGTCTGAATCATCACTGTCAGTATTAGGATTTATTACCACGCTATCAATCACTTCATCTAAAGCATATTCGTTTTGCATTAGTTCGGTTTCTAACTTAACGACGTGTTCGCATCGTGATTTCCAGTTATCGGCAGAGAATGTAGTAAAAAAGTCATCACATAGTTTTTTGACATCATTAAAATTACAGTTAACATTATTTTTACTTACGTAATCTTTAAGTGAAGCCCAAACCATCTCGATTGGATTCAAATCGGGATGGTACGGAGGAAGTCGTAATACAACATGACCTTTACTTTCTAAAATCTTATCTATTTGATAAGTTTTGTACTTAGGCTTATGCAGCTTGATTAAATTGTACAAATCAGGTTTCAGCATAGAATCAACAAACTGAATGTTTCTCTTTCTCAACCATTCTGACGTGGGACAGTGTTCTTCTAACTTATTATGGTGTGGTGCATTATCTACTACAAGAACACTATTCGACGGCAATCCTTTAAGTAATTTTTCTTCTACCACTTTTTATAGTTGTTAAAGTTCATTTCGTTATGATAATCGCCAGTACATGAATTGGAGTTCCATCTTAGATATGCCCCTGATACAAACCCGTGTTCACCACCGGCATTTATTATTATTAGTCTCTGTCCCTTAGATATTTTCTTTCTAAAACCGGCATTTGAATTGTCAGTCCAAGTTTTCGCCAAAACTAGAGTCAAAACTATGCTTGTAGAGCATGTCTGACGGTTCGAGTCGGCTGCACGAATAGTGGAGGATGGAGGGCCGTCGAATAAGATCTCTTATTTAACGGCCCTGGGAGGATAGTCTGTTTACCTGCATACTACAGTTTTGTTCTAAGCTGGCAGCAATTAATATTACATTCCTCTTATTGGAAAATATTACTGGAATATGTAGAAGATATTGTTTTGTAGTATTTATTTTAATATTACTATTCATTTACGGCTAATAGTTAAACGATAAGTCGAACTGGATGTGCTTTGATCAAAATTTTAACTCTGAGCATCGATTCAAAAATAATAAGATTCTCGGAAAAAGCTTACCTACTACAAACTACAAACTTCCTACTACAAACTTACAAACTACAAACTTCAAACTACAATTACAAATACAAACTACAAACTTCCGTATTATAAAATGATTGTATTAACAGTTCCTTCAAACTGTTTCCAAAGAAAAATCTAAATTTTTAATTAAAGAATAACAATATTTTTATAATAACCTTGGATTTAAATTTTCCAATGAAACCCAATGGAATCACTTACTTATTCCGTATACTTACAATGTTTGCGCACTTCAGACATTTTAAAGATTAACTTCCACTGCATGCGAACTAACTAAACAGAATTTTATTTTATAATTTCCCCTTATAGTCCCAGAAGACATCTTTTATAGCTATGAAAACCAGACTTGTTTTAAACAAGTAATTACGTAAATGCATGCTGTGTCAATAATACTGCAGAGCAATCGTTGTTCTAATACTATAATTTTACCTTCATTTTCTTTTCATATTCTACAAACCACTATGGGTACATTGAAGTCAGTTTAATAAAGTTAATTAGGCCTAATTAATGAAAATTATTTTTAAAAACCCAAGTGTTTGACACAATAGCTTTATAATTAAAATTATGCGAACATATTAATATTTAAATTGAATTAATTATTTTATTTACTTGTAATCAAAAATTCGTATATGTAGGATATTAATATTGTGGCAATACACAATATTTGGGACAACAGAACCGGCAATTATACGGGGTTTTATCAGAAATCATTTACTGCTTTTCATAATATTGGGTCCTTTTATTTAATTATTGTTTCTCCAGAGAAAGGTAGATTGAGTTATAGTAAAATTTATTGACTTTTCTTGATTATTTTCTTATATATAATACAAGCAACCTTTTTTTAACGAATTAGATTGTAATTAGTGGTTAATGCAGTCGGTGTTTTTATTAAACCATTATGTCTGTTGAACCTTTGGTACTGAATAAAAGAAGTTGCTGAACCAGTTTTGTGTATACAGTATTGTGATAGAGTTATGAGATATTGAGTAAAGAATTATTTCTGTAGTTAATAAAAAAATAACCATACTTGATTTTTTTAAGGTATTATACTTCAATTTTAATAATATTTTGTAATCGATTTAATTTACCAGTAGATATAACCGTAATATTTTGTTTTAATTTAAAGTCGCATCAACAACACGGCCATTAGCGAATACAGTGGATTTTAAGATTTTAACTCGTGAAAATTTCCAGACCCTGGCCGGGAATCGAACCCGGGATCTCCGTGTGGTAGGCTAGCGCGCTACCACTACGCTACGGAGACGGCCACCGTAATAATTTATAGTCATTGATTGATTTAATAATTAATTACAACGCATGCCGATGATATAGCTGTCCTTGTTACTGATGAGAGCCCAGTTGCTGCCTCCGGTACTTTACAAAATTATTTAAACAAACTTCAAGCGCGGTTGTCGAAATGGCGAATAAAAGTTAACGGAACAAAATCTCAACATTATGACTTTTACTCTACGTAGATATACGTGCCCTGCTGTAACGTTGAACAATTAGTTAATACCAAACGCCAATGAGGTAAAATACCTTAGGCTGCTTCTCGATTGCAGATTAAGCTGGAAGACACACAGCAAGACGAAAAGAAAACAACTGGACCTCTTATTTCGCAAGATGTATTGGCTCTTAGGGCCCCGCTCAAATTTGTCTGTCAACAGTAAGATGACCATGTACAAATCGGTCATCAAGCCAATATGGACATACGAGATCGCTCTTTGGAGTACTGCAAGCATATCAAATATTGAAATTTTGGAAAGGTTCCAAAATAAAGTTGTAAGAGCCATATTTAACATTCCGTGGTACATCCGGAATGACTTTATTTTTCAAGATATCGGCCTCACATCAGTTAAAGAAGAAATTTCTAGAATGAGTAAAAGATTCTGTCAGCGCCTAGAAGAACATCCAAACCACCTAGCCTTGGGCCTTCTTGATAATAGCTCCCGTGTTAATTTACTGATTTTATAAATTTAAGTGAGAGATTTAAATTATGTTATTTCTAATTAATTAAAATTTATATGAACTTGTATAAGGTATTTACTATATTTAACTTGTTATCTAATAATTATTATTCTGTGATTTAGTAAGGATGTGTGTGTTTGCGCGTGTGTGTGTAAATATGTAGTTCGTTCTTTGTTAGCATTTAAGTTGCTACTCAGTGTGTTAGTAACTTATCCACTGATAAATTTTCAATATTTAGCAGTATTACTTATTTTTCATACATGAAAAGATTGTAATTTTTCATTTATGTTAAAATTAAAATAAATAAATACTGACTTTAAGTTTAAAATAAAGTTTTATCATTCATTAATAACCAGATCCTTAAGTACACCCGGAACAAACGTTACAATACATTAAATTTCGAAACCAAATTAAGGTAAAATTTATTTAAAATGTTAAATGAAGTGTATATTATCGAATGGTTTTGAAACTTCATGTTTTTTAAAAAGGATATTCTATTGAGTGAAATGAAATCATTTATTATCTGACTTGATTGAAGTTTTGACCTGATTGTTAATTGCTTAATGCTTGTCAAGTTTCTAGGGGAGGATTCTGCAACAGACACACACCGATCGAAATTCTGCACCTACGCGTGCTTGGTCATCATGAACATTCTTTTGAATAGGCGTTTTAATTGATTCTAATTTGTATCAAACTTTCTGTTTTATATGGACAGGTTTTTAGGATATCCCAATACATTTCACCTACAATGTGATTAATTTTCTTTTTATTCATTACTATACATCAGTAATTTAAAATTACTATTTGTATAATTTGTATCCTGTAAATATACAAAAAGAAGTAAACTAATGAAATATGATTTTATATAAATAATCGTAGGTGATTTAATGGTAAAATTACAAAAACCCTTTTCATAGAGAATATTTTTTAATTTCTTATTGTTTCAACTTTGTAGGTATGGTTATTATTGCAGTTGTTCGCATCCCAAACTCTAAGCCTCTCTATCCATCCCAAACACCATTCTAAAAAGCCTCTACTGGTTTTTAACTCCGTTTTTTTTTAATGAAAAAATAAATTTATTTCCGTCTTATATAAAATACAAATACACAATTTTATATTATGAACTAAATATAATAATAATAATAATAATAATAATAATAATAATAACAATAAAAAGTTCTAATGTTTAACATAACACAAATATATGAGAATACATAAATAAGAGAATTAATTACAAGTTTTCCTATCCACCCACCGGGTTGGTTCTAGAGGTAAAGTCGTCGCCGCAAATCAGCTGTTCAACAGCTGATTTCCGGAGACGAAGGTTTCTGGTTCAAATCCTAGTAAAGGTAGTTACTTTTATACGGATTTAAATACTAGACAATGGTTACCGGTGTACGTTGATGGTTGGGGTTCAATTAACCATACTTTCTCAGGAATGGTCGGCCTGGGTCTGCACAAGACTACTTCTCATTTACACATTATGCATATCATCCTCATCTCATTGGGTCATGGGGTTGCTTATTGTTCTAAATTGAACAGATTACAATGTACACAAATTAGGAATAACAAAAATAAAAAAAAAACTTACTATATTTCATAGAATTGAGAATATTGTACTTAATTTTAAGTAAAGTCTATTCCAATATTGTCTCCATTCCAGATTATAAATTAATTAGGGGCTGTGATGTTTTAGGATTATGTAATAAATTGTCACAGGTTACCTTTTAATACGTTAAATTTTGTTGAATTGTTGAATTGGAGATTTCATTTATATGGTTTGTATAATTATCAACAGAAACACACCGTCAAAGTTGACTTATTTTCAAACACAAATTTCAAAAGACTTCACTCTTCTATTGCTTTGCCGTGTGTCCTTTTTCCCTTTTGTTCCTTGGAGTCCCAATTCCATACTCTAGTGGGCCATTTATCATTTATCACAGTGGTTCCCAACCCGCAGTGGTCTGCGGACCACTCAGCCTGAAAGTGAACTACCACGGACCACCCATTACATTATTGCATATATCTTATCAGGTGTAACCAAATTAAAAGGTGATTAAATAAAACAAATTTTCAGAAACAAACTATTATTATTAATTAAGAAACTATTATTACAAACATATAATTGTTATTTTCAGAAAGTAGGGTACATTGTTCATCACAAAAAGTAAAAATATTTTAACTGTACATTGTCTTTTAATAAAATAAGGAATACAGAATTTACTTAGTCGAAAATAACAATGCAAATTAAAACATGAATTAAAAATGAAATTAAAATTCCAATGCGACTTTTGTGCACGAATCTTTCTGACTAGCTGAGGAATTCTAAATTTTAGGCTCGTGCTAAGAGCTACTCTCAAATCACTGCTTACACTTAGCCGATTTCGTTGTTTGTTTTTAATTAACAATAAACTAGAGAACCCCTGCTCACACAAATAAGTGGTTGAAAAAAAATCATAAGATACCGCAAAGCTACTTGCTGAATCTTGGGGAAGCCCAGGGCTTTCTTACACCACAACTCTTCTACCTTTCCTTAATCTGAATCTTGAATGTATTTACTTAATCGTGTTCAATGAAAATCGTAACTTTGATTTAATCACGGGAAAATATTACTTTTTTATAAGTAGTGACCGGACTCTCGCGGACCACCCCGAAGGCTCTCACGGACCACCTTTGGTCCGCGGACCACCGGTTGGGTTACACTGATCTATCATCTAGTGGGTCATCATTCATCCAATGCATGTGTCTATATCACAGCGAAGTCTTTTTATATTTTTATCTGATGCACTTTTTTGCCTTGCTACGTTTTCTCCGATTGCTTGATTCCTCACGTGATAAGCTTCGAGATCCGAGAACTTCTTCTTCATAAATCATCATTTTACGTCTTTCTGACAATTCCAACGTATCTGCACAATTACTATGTCAATACTAATTAAATAAATATTATTTATTGACCGCATCGGTGGCTAGATTGTTAAATTAATTGTTTTATTCCTGACAAGAGTTTTAAAGAACATTAATACACAGTCAAGTAGTTAACCTATATAGCGAAATGCACAAAAGAAGATTACTCTGCTCGTACATTAGCTGAAAACTTGAAACCAGCTCCTCCACTTATTCTTACTAAGCACCAAATTCTAACACGTTTCCCTCTCTTCCTTTCACTCCCTCTGTCTTTCCCGTCTCTCTACAAACCTCCCCCTTACACTCTACCTCACTCTATCACTCCCTCCATTTTCTCACCCTTTCTCTATCTCCCTCTCTTCCTCACTTTCTCTCTTTCCCCTCTTTTCCCTCTCACTCCTCTCTTGCTTTTCTCTCTCTCGTCGTCCTCTTTTTCCCTCCCCCTCGGCCTAGACGTTGTCTCTTTCTCTTTCCCTCCCTTCAATCCTCTCTCCATCTCTCCTTCTCTATCTATCTATCTCTCTCCTTCTCTCTCTCTCGCTCTCTACGTTTCAATAATCGGTCTAATTAATGCACAAGTAACTAAAATTGATACAGTCGTAATTACCCCTCTCAACGATTTATTTAAATCTAAATAAAGAGAAGAGAATTGATAAATTTTAATGTGTAGGCGCCAAGCAGTCACAAATTGTAATTTTATTATGAACACGACTGTTCTTATGCGTGTTGTGTGATGATCCACCTTTTGTGGTTATTAGAACCACACAAATTTATAAATATAAATACGTTTGAAACTTATAAAAAATAAGTAAAATTAATTAATAATTAATTAATTAGATTTGATGTTACTTAACTTCTTTAACTTCAGGCGGATTAATGTTAAAAATAATTAATTGTTATGCTTTGTATATTATAAATTATACTAGATTAGGCCTAAGCCGTTCTTGTTTATCAAAACATTACAGTCCGAGTTTTAGGACATAAGTCATATAAAAGGTTATTCTTCTTATATAAGTAAATATTATAGCAATGAACAGATTGTTATATCGACAATAACTATATTGTGTGTGTGTGTGTGTGTGTGTGTGTGTGTGTGTGTGTGTGTGTGTGTGTGTGTGTGTGTGTGTGTGTGTGTGTGTGTGTGTGTGTGTGTGTGTGTGTGTGTGTGTGTGTGTGTATGTGTGTGTGTGTGTGTGTGTGAGTAGTCGCGTGCGTGAACAAAATATCTCAACGAAACATCATAGGTAGTTGAAACTTGAATTTTAAGTTAGGTACTACTAGAGGATCCGACACGAACATTTTCATCAAAATCGGTCAACTGGAAGTAGTCGTTTATTCGTATAATTTTTCACTCTTTTGCGATTTTTTCAAAAACAGCTACGATTTTTTTTTTAAATCATTTTATTTACAAAATTTTTTACGTTCTACAAGATAGGGTAGGCGCCATGTCTGTGGAAATTCTTGGGAAGGCTGTGCTTTCGTAGAAATTTATTTTTTAAGATTGCGGCCTCAATATGCATTGTAGCGCAAAAATTTACACAATATAAGTTAAAGAGAATTAAAATTCCTACAACTTTTACTTCAAACATTGTTTTGTGTAAAACTTAGTTTAGCGGTAATTAGTGATTTTTTATGAAAATCTGTAAAAAAATTGGGTATTTTAAGATTTCAGCCTTAGTATGTATTTTACAACAAAAGTGTTGATATATAGGTAATAAAATTTTTAGGGAATTAAAAGATTTACAACTTTTATTTAAAGGAATTTTCTCTACAGAGCCTAGTTTAGCGTCAAATAGTGATTTTCCGTATTTAAGCCAAACTAAGGTTGGTTTTCATTTTGCATCTTTCACTCATAATTAACATTAGGTTATGTTTTTTGAGGTTAGTTTTTTGTTTATTGCTAATGTTTTATTACTAATGTTAGGTTATTTTGTTCATTTTTTGCATTGGTAAGAGAAAATTGTGTGAGTGGCTCGCACCAAATTTCTCAGTTTGAAATATTTCCAGTTTAATCATAAATTATTATCGAATTGTATATATATTTCCTTATTAAAACCACCTTATATGATATAAATCGTTTTATTTAACAGTAAAGTACTTCTTTGTATTTAAGTAGGTACTTAAAGGTAGATGTTGAATATTTAAAGTAACATCTGAAAGATAGTTACTAAACCTTATCTTATCTAATAATTCTTTTTATCGTTATATAACGCAATGTTATTATGTTTTCTTAGAGATAATGGATCGCTTTGAATAAAGAATCTAAAACACTGTCAAATGAAGTATTGTGATTCAGTTTCTTTTTCCTTGTTTTTGTTATAAAGTAGAACAGAAAACTAAATGCTTTTGTAAATTCTTTAGAACTACTGTAAATAAAAACAAAATATGTAAAACATAATATTTTAAAACTATTGCTGAAGAGTAACCGGGAAAATAAATTTGTTTTGTTAAAAAATAAATTTAGTAGCTATTATTTATATAAAATAATGGTGCATTATAATCTTTTGTTGTTTTAGTAAAAAAATAGCAAAAGAATAATTTTCGACGTAGTCGTTATTATTTGTATTTTAACTAATACTAACAGAAATATTGTTAATTATAGTATGTTTTGTCGTTTTGGAAGAAGAGTGAAAACTGGGGGCTCAGTATAAATGTAGACAAGACTGAACACCTTAGACTACTGTTGGTGATTCAGAAAATTATATTCAGTTAGGTACGGTTGTAGTGAAAAGCTGTGAAAATTTTAAACACCTGGGAGTCATCTTTGATAGGAGCGAAACAAGTGCAGTAGAATTAAATAGCAAGATTTCGCAAGGGCAAAGGGTTATAGGGCAGTTAAATTCTGTCCTTTGGAATGATAAAGTATGAAAGGAGACCAAGATTAATATTTAACATGCTACCCTAGAGATGTGTGTACCTATGGTGTGGAAGTGTGGGTATTGACAAAGAGAGAGAAGGATTGCCTAAAAGCGGTGGAGATGGATTTCTGGAGGCAGAGCTGTTGTGTGTCACGCATCGATCGAATCTAAAATTAGAAGAAGAATTAGAGTTCAATGAAGTATCATGGATTCTATATCCCGGGAGCAATTAAAATGGTTTGGCCATTTGCAGAGAATGGCATAGAGGATGGTAAGTGGCCAAAGAGGGTATGAAGTAGACGTAGGCCGGCCGTGACGTGGTTGGATGGTGTGCAGAAGGCAATGTCTTTGCGACGGCTTTCCGATGGTGACTAGCGAGACAAAGAGAGATGGTGTTTAGAAAGCGAGATACGGTTGGGGCTGTAAATCCTCGCATGAATATAGAATACGTGGTAGGGTTAAAAAGTTCCCGGAATTGTTTAATAGAAATCGATTGAAAGTACGTACAACATTTTAATCCAATGTTCCTTCAAAATACTCTCCTCCTGCATCTACGCACTTATTTCACCTTTCATACAATCGTTGGAAACACTCCTGAAAGCCATTTTTCAAAAAATCTATCAGCTGTTTCGTCACATTTCTATCCCCTCTGATGAATCAGCAAAACGATGTCCCAGCAATCTCATTTTCAATTGTGGAAACAGGTAAAAATTCGGTGGTGCAAGATCGGAAGAATATTGGAGAGTGTTCCCAGAGTAGTGACATTGTTCTTTGCAAGGTATTGTTTCACCATTAGGGATCGATGTGACAGGGTTGTCTTGCAACAAAAATGAATCATTCCCTGCCCATTAGCTCATTTTCAGGCCGTTTTCCTACAATTGCATCTCGTAACCGTTTAAGATCTCCGTGTACAATTCTTTGTTGATTGTTTTACCTGTTGTCGCCTGTTTGCACGGACAAGTTGTCAAACGCGCTCTACATTCTCATCTGTGGTAGAAGTGGAAGTCCGAATATCATCTTTAATTGTTGTGACTGTGGCGAAAATGCTTGTGCCACTCGTAAACTGCTGTTTTCTTTATTGCATCATTTCTGTATGCTTTCTTCAGCAAGAGTCTTCTAGGGTTATTTCTCCAGCAACACATACAATTTGATATTGGCACGCTTCTCTGATGATGACATTTCACAATCCGACGAAAGAGAAAACTACGTCTAAAATACACCGCACGCAGGAAACCAACTCTAACTGCCTGCTGAATGCCATAGCACCTTCCCTAGTAGTAATACCAACCTCCCAAACAAATATTTCCCTTCCAGCAAACAAATGCTTGGCTGCATGTGACCGTTCCGGGAACTTTTTGGCCCTACCTCGAACATCTAGGCCTATGTATATAAATTATGTGTGTGTTTTGGTTTCCATATAAACCACTTCTTATTACAGTAAATTTTTCCCGTTAACGAATTTATCCTTTTGTTTTCTAAGGGAAACCTAAAAATACTGAATTTTATTAGAATTGCATGAAAATTACGAGCACTAGAGCGTTCCCAGACAAATATATGTATAATTTTTAGCAGTTCTCATTTTTGACATTTCTGATGTAGCAACGATGGAGATATGAAGGAAATTTTAGGAAATCACGTCATAATACAGGAGTTTCTAATTACCAAATTTCCCACTGAAAATCTGGTACAATGAAGTTCAAATCGATATAGAAGATCTAAGATTGAGGTAGAATGAAATTTCATATCTATAAAAACAATAAGTATTTTTATGTCCTTCCGCATTGACAACGCACTCATCTTCCAATCTCATAAATTAATGATCGTTATCCATTATAGGTTTCAGTCACAATTTGTTAAGTGCAAAATTGTTTATACAATATTTAATAAAAACACTTTAGGCCTTTTAGAACTTTAGAATTTCTTGTCTGAACGTACATTAAACATTAGAACACACATCTCACAAAACCAATCACAAATGGTTTGGTAAAAGGAGGTTGAATATAAACTCTCACACCCGTATACGAAACATTCACAAAGAGATGTCAAAACCGCCCGCCAACCGTACTTTAGTATCTACATTCACTACATGCAAACATTATTCGGTTACTCTCCAAAACAAATTGTTGCTATAAAAATTGCTTCTGAAGCTGAAAAAGATCTTTATCTAATCACTTTCATGCGTCGTAAATGTATCTGATAGTTTGAATTAAACAAATATACTAGTAGACTATACATATTCGAAAATTTATTTTATTCCTTTAGATAAAATATTATCGAAAATAACAGATCCCTACGTAATATATTTTTTTACTACTGTAAATTTTTATTCGGAATATTATAATGCACAATAAACCACCAGATAGGTTGATAACTTTTGAAAAAGACACATGAATAGCATGAAAATACACAACAAACAATATTCTGCGAGCCTAACGAGTTTTTAAGTACAATAGTAAATTAAGCAGTGAAATAAAAATTTACGTTTTAAAATGACATCTAATATATGAGCATAAATGAAAAAAATCTGGTGTGAAACACTCACGCGACTTTCTCTTGCCAATTAAAATAATGAACAAATAAACAAGCATTAGAAATAAACAAAAATACTAACCTCAAAAAACATAAACTTATTTTAATCAGGAGTGAATAATGCAAAATGAAAAACAACATCAGTTTGGCTTCAAAATATTGAAAATCACTCTTTGCCCCTAAACCAGGCTCTGTAGAGAAAATTGCTCTAAATAAAAGTTGTAGATCTTTTAATTTCCTATAAATTTGATTATAATATAATCAAATTTATTTATAAAAGTGTATATTATACACTTTTGTCGCTAAATGCATACTAAGGCTAAGGTCTTCGTGCCACGTAACGATATGACTGTGAACGAATAAAGCTTCTCGACAAAATGAAAACGTATCCACCTAACTTAAGCCAAGGTAACTATTCTACAACTTTCGGAACTAACTGGTGTACCAAAAATTATGATAGCTTGTATTGTGCTCCAAGAAAATTAAAATACGCCAAAAGTTTGCATTAAATGATCATGGAACATCTCAGAAAAGAAAACGTGAAGGAAGGATCCAATTTTTGAGAAGCGTTGAATGAATGGTTTGCCATTGTAACTTTGCAAGGTGTTAGTGTCAATGTCTCAATTCTTAAAACCAAGGTAAAAGGTTTTGCAAAAAAGTTAATCATTGTTTTGATATCCTTTTATTTTGTTTCGTGTGTATATGGATAGAACTTGCATGTAAAATTTATGTATGTGATAATTTTAATAAAATACAGTATCGTATTCACCACAGTGTACAAATTCGTTTATTAGGGCCAGCCGTTTAATTGGGCCAAAATCCTCCGGTCCCGATATGCCCCAATTATCCGGAATTGACTGTATTTATTCCTATTTGGCTATTGGTTCCTTTACTGATCGTAGTAGTCAGACGTAAAATAGAAAAATCCATTAGAGATGCTCATTTAATTAAATTTATATTAATTTAATTAATTTCTTAGATATCAACATCGATGGATGTTTGACTTTCTATTAGTTTTCACTCTCTTTGCCAAACAAGTTACTTATTTTTCAAATATGAGATAATAATTTAGCAATAACAATAAAAAAAGTAGCTATAAAGGATATCCTTTCCAGTGTCCAGAATCGCTTATGAAACGAATAAATTTTTCCAAAAATCTACGGTAACATTGAAATAGTAGTTATTTTAAAATTATAGATATTTCTAATATTTCATATTTTTTGTTAAATACCAGTGAATATTTCCCCAGTTGTTTTAATTTAAAATTTTTAAAGCAACTTTCTACTAGCTGAATGACTCCGAGCTATTTTATTTTTTACTCAGTAAAATAAATTTATTAAATAATCTGACTTATAACGAAGTTTTGTAAAATTTTATTCAACCGTGTTTATTAATTATTAACAGTTGAACAAACACATTCGAAATAGAATAAACGGTAAAATATTAGAGTAATTTATAAATTTAAGATTATAATATTTTCTCTCGTCGCTCCCTTAGTATGGCGATAACACTCTCCGGAAATATTCCAGTTTTTTTTTCTTAATTTTAAGTAACCTAACAAATTAGTTTCGATAGAAAAAACATGAAGTTGTTAAAATAACACTATCATGTAAATATTTTAATTTAATTACTCAGTCCAATATTTATTTAATTTAACGTTGTTAATGAATTCAATTTTAAAGTGTTTTTGTTATTTTTCTGGTTTATATCAGTAGTTCGTGATTAAAATGTAATAAAGGACTTCATACTCTATGTTCACAGAAACCGTACCGTTTGTTATTCCTTTATAAAATTAAATACAAATACTAAATTTTAATTAGATCTGTGAAATTAATGTAAGCAATATTTCATTTATTGTGTAATATTTTAGAACGTTGTATTCAACTATTTTTTTAGCACATACTCTTCCTGGCTTATCCCTGAACTGTTAAATTATGAAAATAAAATTAATAAGAACAAAATGAAAGTGATGAGCAACAGAAAGAGTGGTTCAGAAGAGATGGGAAATTTAAAAGTAGGCAACCGAAACATACCGGTAGTTGGAGAATTCTGCTATCTAGGGAGTAAAATAACAAAGGATGCTAGAACCACAAGTGATATCAAAAGTAGAATTCCTTAAGCTATAAAAGCCTTTGAAATGAAAAACAGCTTACTTACTACAAACACTGACTTAAGATAAGGAAAAATTTCTTAAAACACTATGTTTGGAGTGTAGCATTATACTGAGTTAAACGTGGGTGATAGGAGCTGTAGAAAGGAAGAGGATAGAAGCTTTTGAAATGTGTTGTTATAGGGAGATGTTTAAGATTAGGTGGGTAGACATGATAAGTAATTTAGAGGTTCTTAGGCGAGTGGATGAAAAAAGAAGTATATGAAAGCATTTTACCAGAAGAAGGGGTAGGCTAATGGGGCATATCTTAAGACATTCAAGGATTGGTCTATTAATAATGGAGCGTAATATAGAGGAAGTGAATTGTAGCGGCCCACAAAGGTTTGAATATATAAAGCAAATTACAAAAGATCTAGGGTGTTGTAGGTATGAGATATGAAACGACTTACGCAAGATAGAACAGCTTGAAGAACTGCATCAAACCAGTCGAGAGACTGATGAAAAAAAAATTACAAATTAAATTGCATCCTAATTTTGTTGCGTAAACCAACCAAATGCCCACAACAGACAAGTGGAGTGTTAAATTATTTTCACTCGATCTTCTAGTTCCAGGGCTACAAAAAATAGTTTTACTTCTTATAACATGGTCAGCCAATTATATGACTGAAGCATTTAAGAATAGAAGAGTTAGAGGTATAAAAGACGCTAATCAGAGTTATATCCTCTACGAGTAATGAATTTCATTACACAGCTAGATTCTGTGGTAAATGAAATGAAGGTGTCATTTGCAGGGTGGAAAGTACGTATATACTTATACGTACTTTCGATATACTTATCGTAGGGACCGGCATACTGATACGCATAGACTACTTTTTCGTTCAATGAGGAAGGAAATGGTAAACCACCTCACTTCTTGTTTTACTTAGTAAAGCCTCTAAAGTTTCAAACCGGCCTTTCGGCTGATGACCTAAACAAAGTTATTTCTGTCTAAATAATTCAACTAATTTCGGGTGGAATGACTTTTTTTTAATTTTCATTCCAGTCAACTTAGAAATACGATAGTCATGAATTACTATTTTAATTTTCTTGCTTGAGTCCTTATTCGGAGCTTGAGTTTATTGTTCCCACTTTTTCTTCATTACTTCCAAAAATGTTTCTGTCTTTCATTGCTCCACTATGGTGGAACGATTTTCCTTAATTTTTTTCTCAGGAAAGCCATTGTGTTCAACATTTTTTTCTAAATTTATTTTTACCTTCTACAACATCTGTATGTTAAGGGTCATTGTGTCTTTTCTATTTCTTTGGAACTTCTTGGTTTATTCAATTTTAATTTTTTAGTTTGCTACTTCATGTACATTAGCATATGATAACTGTTGTAAAAAAATGAGTCACTGATTAAGAAAACCTTTACACAAGAATGGAATTCTTCAAAAGAATTAAAAATGTGACTTAATTAGATGAATATTGGAAGGAAAATGTTTGATATGAGTTAAGTATAATTAGCTAGGACATGACGTGAAGGTGTTAGCAGGGTGGAAAGTAGATGCGTTTCGGAGGGCTTAAAATTCTGATAAGCATAATTTTCCACTCAGTGAGTAAGGCATGGTAAACTATCTACCCCTCATTTTATTTACTAAAGCCTCTAGAGAATAAAATCAGCTTTTTGGCTGATGACCCTAACAACAACAATATATTTTAGTATTAAGTAATTTATTTTTTATTACTACATAATTTTAACATTAAAATTTATAATAAAATTTTATGCTTCGTACATTTTAAATATAATGTTTCCAACTACAGTATATTGAGGTTTATGATCTTATTTGGTTTATTAATATAGTAATATATATAGACGGAAGAGATTATGTCTATAAAAATACTCTTGTCATTAGATTATAATTGGTGTCTGGTAGAGTTTATGTAGAACGAAACAACCCTATCTGTTTATTAAAAGGGGACTGAGAAAACGGAAAATGTAAACTGGTAATTATTAATTTCCTAGTAGCGTTCTCTGATATTAAATAGAGAAGTTATTGCCTAATCGAATTACATAAGGTGATGGATATTAGACATATCTTGAATGTTAGACACAATTTTAATGGCGGAATTATCGATTCTGTATTTGCATCCATCGACATTTTATTAATATTAATTTTGGTGTCATGGTTTCAATTTAATTTTATACCGATCATAAATTTAATTCTGTCTTTAAATATTAAAATAATATTTTGTGTTAAATTTATTCCTTATATAAATTAGTTGTCTTATTTTAGGTACAATAATTTTATACATCACTTGCTTTTATAAGGTTTTAGAAGTCTGTAAATTTATTTTTATTGTGATATTAAAATTAAGGTCCTAATGACCTTAATGTTTTAATTAGTAGAATACTAAATTGGTAATCTAAAATTCCCTAGCCTACAGACGGAAGGTCCTGGGTTGTTTCCCGGCTAGGGTGTGAAAATTATTACAAGTTAAACCCAACGTAGTTGCTAATCCAGTCTTCCAAACACAGCTTACAGTTATTATAATTCACAGAAGTAAACAAAAATGGAATGTTGTCTTCGTTTATTGTCCATCAAGATATAATCTTGAAAAATTTCAATATTAAAACATTACCTTTCGATTTTTTGAAATCGACTATGCACCGAATCTACACGTTTTTAGATCCCCTGAACCCAAATGTTTTTTACATGTTTTTAGCGATTGGTCTGTGTATGTGTGCGTGTGTGTAAACAAAATATCTCAAAAACGAAACATCGTACGAAATTGAAACTTGAATCTTAAGTAAGGTACTACTAGAGGACCAGACATGAACATTTTCATCAAAATCATCATATCTTGAGATGACCCTGGATGCCAAGCTGAGGTGGAAGGAACACGTTAAGAAGAAAAAGGAAGAATTACAAATTAAGTATAGAAAGACGTATTGGCTGCTCGGTAGGACCTCTGAACTGTCAACCTTCAATAAATTGCTTCTATACGAGCAAGTGCTAAAACCGGTATGGACCTATGGTCTACAGATCTATGGCTGCACAAAAGCAATTAACATAAATGCTTTCCAAAGGTTCCAAAACAGAGTGCTCAGAAAGATTGTAGTGCTCAGAAAGAATATGGCGTTCCTGCTTGTATTTTAATTAATGTCAGCTAAAATTAAGCCTTTTAGTACAATGATTAAAGAAGAGCGTTTGTAAAAAAAATTTTATTTTCATTCCCAATGGACGTAACGAGTTAAAATGAACACTGTATCTTTTTAATTTATAAGGGAATGAAATTGAATTTTTTATTTATTATTTTTTTTTTACTTTCTTTCCTATATTGATATATAGGAAGGAAAGTATTGTTTTCATGTCGATTTTTTGAAATCGACTATGCACCGAATCTACACGTTTTTAGACCCCCTGAACCCAAATGTTTTTTACATGTTTTTAGCGATTGGTCTGTGTATGTGTGCGTGTAGGTAAACAAAATATCTCAAAAACGAAACATCGTACGAAGTTGAAACTTGAATCTTAAGTAAGGTACTACTAGAGGACCAGACATGAACATTTTCATCAAAATCGGTCAACCGAAAGTAGTAGTTTATTCGTGTAATTTTTCACTTTTTTGCGATTTTCTCAAAAACGGATCCTACGATTTTTTTTAAACCGCCTCATTTACTACACTTTTAAGGTCTACAAGATAGGATAGGTGCCATGTCTACTGAAATTCTTGGGGAGATTGTGCTTTCGTAGAAAAAGTTTGTTAAAAAATTTTTGAAAAAAATTAAATTAAATTAAATTTTGTGAAAAATTTTTTTGCGGCCTTAATATGCATTTTAGCGCAAAAATGTATATATTAAAAGTTGTAAAAAATTTAAAAACCTACGACTTTTATTCCAAATATGTTTTTGTATAACGCTTAGTTTAGTGGTAATTAGCCTAATTTTATGTTTTTTTCCATGAAAATCTGTAATAAAAATGTTTTTATTTATAATTATTCATCATTTTAATTTATAGGAAATTAAAAGATCTACAACTTTTATTTAGAGAATTTTTCTCTACAGAGCCTATTATAGCGTGAAAGAGTGATTTTCCTTGTTATTAAGCCAAACTAAGGTTGATTTTCATTTTTTGTCTTTCGCTCATGAATACAATTAAGTTACGTTTTTTGAGGTTCGATTTTTGTTTAATTCTAATGTTTCATTACTAGTGTTAGGTACATTATCGATTAGTTGCACTGGCAAGAGAACGTCGTGTGAGTATTTCACACCGGAGTTTTAATTTTTATGTTTTTTACTTGGTGAGACACGCAGTTCCCAACACAAGCTTCATCTTTAATTTTACTTACTTTATAACATGTTGGTGATATATTTTAGTTAAAATTTATATTGTCAAGCATGTTGACTGGAGGACACGTTTAACAACAATTATACGATATGCCATGTAAATAAGTTTTAGGAAGGCATGTTAATACCATATAAATTGAACTACAATTAGATGAAACAGGTAATATCTCTTTGTAATAATTTACTGAAAGTCACTGTTTTTGATCTTTGAATAAACAAAAAAACTAACCAAAGAAAACTTATTCGAAAGAGAAGTATGTGAGTGTGGAGGTACAAATATTTTGTTTAAGATGAACAAGCAAAGTATCAAATTATGGATTGAATTTATTAGATTACAAAGCCTCATAGAATAGAATACTGTTGACATACCCAAACCATTGAAGTTTGGTCCTACCAGTTTACTCTGGCTGGAATATCCATATACTGGATTGTTCTCTTACAATGTCAATGCAAATCCTAATTTAGTGTGTAACTGTATAATATGGAACAGTGCGATTTCCTAACAACGTGGCAGATTATGTCTCTTGTGCACCCAAACTGGGTAAATTAACTTTGTTACTGAATTAGATCTATATTAATATCTACGCTTTTGACATCATTTTATCAAGCCACATAATAATTAATCGATTTTCATATCAATTTGTTTTGTCTTTAAATTTTCCTGAGATTTAACATTTTTTAAATTTTAAAACTTGTTTATTGTTGAGAAATAATTTCTTAATTACCATTATAATAATAGTTACTTAAAAGTTTTTATCAACACAGCAATTTAATTTTGTTGAATCTTCTGTAATACCCATAGTATTGATTTCAAAGACTTATATTATCAAAGTTTTAGGGTGGCATGTAAAGTTACATAAACTTAGGAACACAGTCATTGTAATCTAAACCCTAATTTACATTTCTGGCCAGATTTTGTTAGTGTAATTTTAAGATTGTTTAATTTATGGTTAAGCAATAAAAAATTATTTGCTTGTATATTTTGTTTGCTTGGAAAATCTAATAATATTTTAACTTTCTCTTGCCTATATGAAATTATAAGAAGGAAAGTTATGATTGGTCTGTGTGTGTGTGAACAGAACATCTCAAGAACGGAACATTAAACAAACTTGAAACTTTAAACTTAAGTAAGATACCACTACCGGACCTGACACAAACATTTTCATCAAAATCGGTCAACCGGAAGTAGTAGTTTATTCGTATCAATTTTCACTTTTTGCAATTTTCTCGAAAATGGCACCTACAATTTCTTTTTTAAATCGCCTCATTTACTACATTTTTATGCTCTACAAGATAGGGTAGGAGCCAAATCTGCTGAAATTCTTGGAAAGGCTGTTTTTTCGTAAAAAATGTATTTTTTTGAGATTGCGGCTTTAATATGGGTTATAGCGCAAAAATATATGTAATAAAAGTTATAGAGAATTTAAAATTCTACAACTTTTATTTCAAACATTTTTTTGTATAACGGTTAGTTTAGTGGTAATTACCGATTTTCTGTTTTTTCTCACAAAACCGTGTAAAAAAATCGATTTTTTACGATTTCAGCCTTAGTATGCATTAAAATTAAAAGATCTACAAATTTATTTAGAGCATTTTTCTCTACAGAGCCTAGTTTAGCGTGGAAGAGTGATTTTCCGTATTTTTAAGCCAAACTGAGGTTTTATTTTGCGTGTTTCACTCATGATTAAAATTAGGTTCTGTTTATTAGGCTTAGGTTTTTTGTTTATTTCAAATATTTTATTACTAATGGGGTTATATTAAATTAGGTTATATTGTTAATTATTTGTATTGTCAAGAATAATTCATGTGAGTGTTTCACACTAGATTTTTCTCCTAGTTAATAAATTTATTTTTACTCTTTATTTTATTTATTATATTTTCTTACGATTAACCGAATGGTAAAAGAAATTTATTCAATAAACCATTAAAAACAATTTATTATTATTTGATTACTAACCAACAAAGTGATTCTACGCTTAACCTGGATGAATTTAACACCCCCACTTTAATAATACGTGTTGGAGTGTAACAGAACTCAATTGTAATTGATGTTGTAATTGCATTGTAGTTGATGCATTGTTTATTAGGAGAAGCGAGGCTAGGCTTGACGCAGTGAATCATCGCGTTGAATTACTACGCTGAACTGCAAATTAATAGGTCCTGGTTTCCAATCTTCGAAGTGTATGATGGAAAAGTTTTATTCAAAGACCTCCATACTCTTTCGGATATCCCTAAACTGCCACATTTATTAAATAAACAACGCAAAATTCTGGCGTGAAACACACACAACTTTCTCTTGCCAATGCAAATAATTAACAATATAACCCAACATTAGTAATAAAACATTAGAAATAAACAAAAAACTAACCTCAATCAACATAACCTAATTTTAATCGTGAGTGAAAGACACAAAATGAAAATCAACCTCAGTTTCGCTTAAAATATGGAAAATCACTCTTTCACACTAAACTAGGCTCTGTAAAGAAAAATTCTTGCAATAAAAGTTGTAGATCTTTTAATTTCCTATAAATTTGATTATACACTTTTGTCGTAAAGTGCATACTAAGGCTGAAATCTTTAAAAATTTGATTTTTTTGCACATTTTCATCAAAAAAAACATAAAATCACAAAGTACCGCTAAACTAAGCGGTCTACCAAGAAATGGTTTAATGACAGGTGTAGGTTTTAAATTCTTTACAACTTTTATTACATACAATTTTGCGCTAAAAGCCATATTAAAGCCACAATCTCAAAAAAACATTTTTTTACGAGAAAACAGCCTTTCCAAGAATTTCAGCAGACTTGGCACCTACCCTATTTTGTAAAGTATAAAAAACGTAGTAAATGCCGCGATTTTTTAAAAAAATCGTAAGAGCCGTTTGTGAGAAAATCGCAAAAAAGTGAAAAATGATACGAATAAACTACTACTTTCAGTTGACCGATTTTGGTGAAATCGTTCGTGTCGGGTCCGGTAGTAGTATTTAATTTAAGATTCACGTATAAACTTCGTACGATGTTCCGTTCTTGATTTTGTTGGAGCACACAATGACCAATCGCTAAAAACATGTCTTTTGGGTTCCGGGGGTCTGAAAACGCGTAGATCCGATGAAAAATCGATTTAAAAAAATCGAAATGAAAACAATACTTTGCTTCCTATATATTCATACAGGCAAGAGAAAGTAAATATTACTGAAAGAAAATGTGCTTATTTTACATCTGCAGCTTCCGCATGAGAAATTAAATTTCATTATTATAACCTCACATAAAACGTCCTAATATGCATTATTAATGAAATTATATTTCTTTACTTTAGATTTTTATATAAATTACGATTTTGAAAAATTGTAAAACTAAAAATAATGAAAATTATTCTTAAAGTTATCCCTTCATGAATTCAAATATCAGACAATTAATCTCAGACCTTATACCAAAACCAAACAAAATTTTTAATATTCTCCAAATTTAGCAAAAACATAGAGAATTAAGGCTACGAAGAAATGTTTCCTCTCAGTATGAGTAAACGCTATATCTCTGAAGTGAACTGTTTTATTTAAGATTACACGACAAATTTTGAGGAAGGAATACGTACGGGTAATGAAATTGCCTCTTAATATTTCTTCCAACGACTTGAATCTTTTCCATGCAAATCATGGCAACACAAAATTGTTTTTAGACCGTCTAATATCCTTTCCTTTGCCGGTTAAATAGTTCATTTTTTGTATCCGAAATATTTCGTTCTCAGTTGTGTAGCCTGTTTAACTAAGATATGGTAACAAATAATTGGATACGTGATCGTATAAAAATATTAGTGGTGTTTTTATATAAAATTTCAAAACTTTATTTTGTACAACGAGATATTTAAGACAGTTGATCCTTTTTTTGTCATCAGTCTCTCAACTGGTTTAATGCAGTTCTCCAAGCTGTTCTATCTTGCGCAAGTCGTTTCATATCTACATACCTAAAACACCCTAGATCTTTTGTAATTTGCTTTATACGAGTCAAACCTTTGTCTCCCCTACAATTCACTTCCTCAATATTACGCTCCATTATTGATAGACCAATCCCTGGATGTCTTAAGATATGCCCCACTAGCCTATCCCATCTTCTGGTAAGATGCTTCCATATACTTTTTTTTCATTCACTCGCCTAAGAACCTCTAAATTACTTATCTTGTCCACCCACCTAATCTTTAACGCTTTCCTATAACACTATATTTCAAAAGCTTCTATCCTCTTCCTTTCTACAGCTCCTATCACCCATGTTTCACTCCCGTATAATGCTACACTCCAAACATAGTGTTTTAAGAAATTTTTCCTAATCTTAAATCAATGTTTGTAGTCAGTAAGGTGTTTTTCATTTCAAAGGTTTTTCTAGCTTTAGCAATTCTACTTTTGATATCACTTGTGCTTCTACCATCCTGTGTTATTTTGTTCCCTAGATAGCCGAATTCCCTAACTTCCTTTATGTTTTCGTTGCCTACTTTTAAACTTCCCATCTCTTCTAATATTGTAATAATAACATTCAGTAATAAACGCTTAATAGTTCGAGAATGACCAACCTTGATACCTTAATTTTGGAAAATTGCTTTACTTATCGGTACACACTATATAAAATAACCTTTACTACTATACAAAATGGTAAAATGTTTTGTTTTGATAGCTGTTTCTGTTTTACCAGCCCGATTTAATGGTTTTGGTGTCGTTTGAAAGCTATTGTCATATAGATTTGTAAAAATTCCCAAATAATTGTTTTTCTCAGAAAATCCTACCGGAAAAATTAGTTATCTCTATAACTGTTAAATTTATCGCATTGCAACCTTTACCAGTGAATTCCTAGACCCAGGAAACTAAAGAATTTCAAGTTTAAACCGTAATTAATGTAGTTTCAAACCGTACGTCAGGACATACTTTTTCAAAGTTGAAAAATAATTTTTATTATAAAACTGAACGAAGAGACACTGCCGGCCATTATGTCGTTGCGTTCATTTGTCTCCAGGGACCATGCCCTTTTTATTTGAAAGAGTTCAGTTCCCTATTAAACTATCCTTCGCTATAACAATTAATAAATCTCATTTAAATTCGTCGGGTTAGATTTTCGCAAAGAATGTTTTTCGCATGGGCAGTTATAAATGTGGGTCTGTCAAGAACTGGTAGTTTTCGCAATCAATGCATTTTAATAACGACTGGAAACAAGACAAAGAATGTTGTGTTTGAGGAGGTATTTTAAATATTGTTGGCATTTTAACCGATAAAAATATTATGAGGCTTTCAATTGGGGAAACTGCTGTTTTTAGCAGAAACAATGTTAATTAATGAAAACTTTTATAGCCGATCACCCGTGTGAAGCCGAGGGAGAGGTCCGCTATTTATTTAATTCCACTCTTACTGTAGGTAGGCCTACAATATTTTTAGTTGACGAAGCGAAGCGAGTACAGGTCCGCTAGTTTAATCATATATTCAAATTAATTTAGTTTTCAACTTATATAAGTGATGGGGTTTTGCTTAAAGATGTGATGTGATGGGTTTTTGAATTGATTTTTTTAATTTTTGATTTATATTTTATTATAATGTTGACTAAAAACAGTAGAAGGCCATCGGTAAAATTTTCCCGATATCCTCCAAAGCCAGGAATCACCCTGTATAATTCATTTATATTCTATTCATTCTGTATAATTAAGAGAATAGTTACGAGAACGCAAAGAAGCAGTAAAAACTGGATGTGAGTTACCTAAAAAGAGAAATTATATTAAATTAGTTATCAGTACACTAATTTCTAATGGTCTAAAAAATAATTGATGATTACAAATCGCAAGGCACGTGAAACGAACCAAATGACTGAAAACATTGCTCTGTTTGTATATATCTTACAACTGGGTACAATCGAAAGGGGAAACGCACGAATAAAATTCTTATTTGATTCCGATTAAATTTTTATACTGACTTAAAAATTGGATAATAGTGTTTTAGCGCGCCAAATTCTAAACTACGTTTGCTTGTTTTATTAGTGTTGTACAGATATCTTGTCGCTGCACGATCTACACTTAACTTGTACAGATACTACAATATTTAGAGTAAAACTCGTAAAAAAATTCCAATACAACAATATTTCCCTTTATTCGTTTTTACTCTTTCCACAGAATAGTAAATTAATAAAGTCGTTTAACTAGAGATATTAATTTATAATATATTCCTTTAGGTATTAGATATATTAAAAATTATTTCCTGTTGTAAATGACATAATTTTGGAGACCACCAGTGTTTTAAATGTGTTAATAAACGGAAGAGAAGGTTAAGACACTGTGGAAGAGAAAAAATTAATGATGGCAAAATCGAGGAAGTGGTAAAAGATTGTTTTGTTGATGGTAGGAAGATCTGGGCAAAGAGCCAAAACTAAAAGGCTTTGTGATGGAGCGTAACCGCCCTTGCAACATAGTAATTCTACTGGCCAACGTACAAACGTACACGTGCGCTCTCAAACGCAAATTCACAGGTGGGATTTGCGAGCAGTCATTACTGAATTAAATTTCCTTTTTCCTAATTCAATAGTAGAAAAAAAGATTTTAAACAATTTTATCTCTCGTTAAAGGTTTAATCTTTTATTTACACATAATATTAGTTTAACAAACCTATATAGTTTATACTAAATTTTCAAAAATAAATATGTTCAATTATTAAAAATAAAAGATATTAAACTTAATCTTTTTAACCAAATATTTCTTTTGTATTTAAACCGATTTATTAAACTGTTACATCAAAGTGATTTAGAATATCAGTGGTAATTATAATTATTAACGTTATTAATGATAAGCAATACATATTACCTCCCCGTTAAAAATAGTTTGTTTTCCTTTACCAACGGTCTTTGACAAGGTACAGTGCTCCTGCACAACAAAGTGACAACAAAGCTTCCGATGTATTGACGGAGGGAAGCCGACAGTACTTCCGACAAGGTCCGCAGATCTCTGTCGGCATTGCAGAGGTCTTAAAACTGCCCCTCTGGTTACTATATAAGAGCGCTCTACTAAGCTCGATCGTCATTCCATTCCACTCTACAGCTTCTACCAGACATCGACCATCGGTACACAGCTATCGGACTCCGACGAAGACGCATTGACCCCCAAGAGAGAAGATGATGCTTCCGCTCACCGACCTGACACCATAAGCACAGTCGACCAAGACCGACATCGCCGCTGCTGCGAGCGATCCCCACAGCGGTCCCTCAACCGATTGTTGCGTCCAACGGGACCCGACAAAGCAGCTAACGACGCACTATTGCGGGAAAAGAAGATGATGTCTCCGCTGGACGACGACAAGCCGTGTTGCTCACCTCCTTAACTATCACGTCGACTACGACCGAGTATTCCCACCTGAATGAATGGCTTTTTCAGGACCAAAACATTTAATGTTTTCGCACGCCACTCATTTTCTGAAAATGAGATGATGGTGACAACCATCAATTATTTTTTTCATTTTTAAATTGTTTAATACTTAATCCTCATAAAGAATATTATTGCAGGTGGTTTTTACTAACTGATTTCTTAACAAGAAAAATGTTCAATTTGTGGCATATGTATGCTTTTTATATTGTTTGTACACTAATTACTTCGAGATGCTTCGGTCAATCGGTTGGAAGAAATTCGCTTTTGAATTATTAAGTAAAACCGTTCGGGGTGTAGCTGAAAATTAAATAATTATCAGTTGAAATCTAACGCGGCTGCTGTTAAAATTATAATGTAGTCATCTATGATGAAAACTATTTTATAACTTGTATTTTTATTGTTGTTGTTGTTGTTTAGGTTATCAGCCTAAACGCTGGTTTGAACCTTTAGAGGTTTTACAAAGTAAAACGAGAAGTGAGTTGGTTTACCCACTGCCTTCCTCACTGAGTTGAAAAGTATGCTTATCAGCATGCCAGACTCTCTGAAAGCATGTATTTTTCACTCTGCAAATGGCACCTTTACTTCATTCACCACAGGGTCTGGCTGTATGATGAAATTCATTACTTTCAGAGGAGATAACTCTAATTAGTGTCTTTTACATCTCTACCTCTTTTGTTCTTAAATGATTAAGTCATTTAATTGGCCAAGTGATAAGAAACAGAACTATTCTAGCTCTTCAACTAACATATTGAGTGCAAATAATTTTACACTATTATATGGTATGATATGGGCTGATTTTTAGTGTTAAAGATGCAAAATATATGGGCTGGAAGAATATTATTAATATGAGTTACACATAAAATATTTTTAAGATTGAATATTTTACTGATGAAATACTAATGTTGCTTAGTTATGAAAAGTTTTAAGGATACAGATTCGTTATGACTATAAATAAGTTCTTAGCTCTTTGTGTAAATACACAGAATAACCAATTATACAGTCAAACATCATTAGCTTTACTTTTCTTGTTAACACGTACTAAAATCTGTTTTTCTCACATAGACATCTTTACCAAAGAAAGTTAGGTTTACCCATAATTTAATACAATATCAACTCTATATACTGAAAGTTAAGGATCGAAGAAACTTTGCTGCTTTACTTTAATAATACTTAAGTAAACTAACAATACGGGAAGTTTAATTAGAAATTACAGTTAATTAAAAATTTAAAATATTTGTACTAGTCCTTAAACAAAATTTAAAAAATTAAACATTAATGTAAAAAATAAATAAATATATTTTACGGCTTATTCTACAAAAATAAGTGTTTTCTTTGTTAATGTTAACATGTTACTGAGAAAATTTGAATAAATTGAGACAACAAAAGGCGAAACCATGTTTAAACTACCAAGTTTACCATGTTTTAACTTCAATGGTTTCCACGAACAACAAAAATAGATCACCATATATTGACAAACACAAGTAGAAACGCCTACAGTAAGAATGTTGTGAGTAGGGACTGCAAAGACAGCTTCCAGAAATATTACTGTACGTAGTCTAAAATGAAGAAAATAAAAGAAAAGAAAAGCCGCTTTCATGAGACGACGCGTCTCATGGCTGGCGGCAATTTTTGAAAAGGCTTACCTTTAACTTATGGCTAAAACCATTAGTATTTCTGTAATTATTTTTTAAGATAATTCAAATGAAATTATTTTTGTTTCAAAATTTCGACTTTTATTTCTTCACTTCCGGTTTTGGGCTACTGCCGGTCTAATCCAAAACTTCAACCCCAATCTAGGGCTACTAACTTTTTGTGCAGATTAAAAATCCAAAAACCGTTCTTTGCTATCTCTTGTAGCTTCTGACATTGATTTTTTTAGATCAAAATATGTTTTGGGTCACTTTCTTTTCTGTTTTTGGGCCACTACCGGTCAAACCGGAACTTTAAACCCAATTCAGGCCCCCTAAATTTTTTTGCAGATTACGGATTCAAAAATCTTTTACTGCTACCTCTTGTAGTTTCTGACATCTCGGTGTGACGGAAGGAGAAAGGATAATGATACATGACAATTTTAAAAATTGCCAACAAAAAATTTCCTCTTACCCTACCTTATGGACAAAAAATGATAGTATTTTAGCTTTAAAACAACTAAATTTATTTTAAGTATTACTTAAGATAAAAACCAACCATCTTGACCAGATAATGTTTGTTGTAATTTTCAAAATACTTGATACTTTATTGTTTTGGTGTTTCTATAATTTAACCGCCTTCAATGATAAAACTTTCAAAAATTAAACAAGTAAACTCTAATAATATAACATTTCACGGTCAATTTTTTGAGGCAAACCGAAAAAGGGTAGAAAAAATATAATCGTAAAAAAACGATGTTTTATTTTGAAAACAATTTAAATGTAATAGTTTAATTTAGATAGCATTATTCACGAATTATTTTACAAAGTTAAACTGCATAATAATTGTCAACTAAAAATTTTAAAATTTGTAGAATATCTTCGGAGTTTATAACAGGCCTCTGGACATGTCACAATGTATTAGAAACATACACTTAATTTGTATAATAAAGTGCAGAAATATGTTTTCCACTTAGGTTCCTTGAAACTAATAACAATCGTATAAGCAACAAAGATTGTATATTTTTAATGAAAATTAGTTAAAGCAAACTAGTTACAGACTTTCTTAAAAGTGTTAAAATGAGAGATATTTCAGAAATGAGGAAATTTTAGAAGGTATTAAGAAAATCGTTATTAAGAAAATCTTTATCATTAATTAAATTCCTTTAATAAATGTAACTATTACAATTTACACAAAGTTGTTGCTAAACTACAATCTGCAGGAAAACCATTTCTACTATTAACAGAACGATCATGTACGTACTTTAAAATGTTTGTACAAAACTTTTTAATTTCAAACGTTTATATTTTTACGTTTAAGGTTTCTTGCGCTAACATATTCTAGTTTATTGGTAGTTACTTTATAATTTCAAATTTATACACAAACAAGTAGTTTTTGAATTAGGTTTTTAAATAACATCGATTGGTTTTTATTATGAATGGATAATGAAATATCACGATGTGTGATACAAAATAAAAATTTCTAGAGCCTACATTTAAAACTGGAACCCTCTGGTAAGAAGTGAAGGAGGCTACTGATTTTGATATCTTTTTATGGATCTGTGAGGTGTTCTTTTATAAAAAAAATTGTAAGCCTAACAAATGTAGGAAAAACATCTCTTGGAGTTGGTGGTAGAAGCCCCCTCGCAACTTAAAAATCTCCTTTGGAGTTGATTTGACAATCATACTGCTTTTAGTCAGATGCCCCTACCGTGTGAAGTAAGGAAGTTCACACGTCTTGTCTTTTAGATGTAGAGCATAGACAGTTTAGTAAATGAGACGATTTAAAAAACACCGTAGGAGCCATTTTTGAGAATGACTATACCTTTTTCTGGTCTTAAATGCCCCGAGAACATGAAAAAATTTGTATACGGTAACCAAATTGAATAGTACTTATTTGGTAATGCACTATTACTATTACTACTCCTACTAGGTAATAAACATAATAACATATTTAACAGTAACTTAGCTTTAGTCTGCGTGCTGAACAATTAATATCAATGTACGTTACCATAAACGGCATTATAGCTGTTAAACAGCTGACTCGCGGCGACGACTTTACCTCTAGACCAACCCAGTGGGTTACTTAAACTAATAACACGATTATATCTGATTAATTTTGTTTTAGATTATTTCGTTAGGTTTTTCTGAACTGCTGACTACAGTACGTAAAATGAAAGTGGAAGCCTGTGTTTGGAACCGCGTATCTCATCAAGTAAGAAACAAAAACATTTCTGGTACGGTCGTTTTAAAGCTTGGATTTTGTAACTTTATTCGTATATTACGAAACATGGGATTGTATTAGGCTTTTTCTAGCGATTTGGAAACAAAATATGTGTCCGTTTTTTTGTGCATTTTTCACTTAGTCCGGTGCATTTTTCGCTTATCATGTGATCTTGGGTTTAAATCCCATTCAAGCATGACATATTTTCATACGTTACAAAAAATTATTTCATCCATCACCGTCTGCATTAGCAGTAATTGCAGAAGAGTCGGAAGTTAAACCAAATAAAAAATAAATAAATAAATAAAAAGTTTGTGATATGCAGCAGAGAACACTATGCAGCCTGGTTTTGAACTAAGTAGAATTACCCCCTCACGAGACTTTTTCATTTTTATGTAGTTACAAAATATCAGGCTCTAGTTCTACACAAAACTGAGCGTACAATGGGACACTACATCATTGCCTGTTTACACACAACACTGCCCGCTTTGAATTTATACAATTCATCTAAAAATCTACCTTTTTTTAGAAAATCCGTTAAATTTAAAATAAATTAATTGTAGCGTAATTTAATTTCCTTATTAATTAAAATTATACAGTGTTGGTTCTAAGTCGTTATGTCCAACGGGAACGAAAGTAACTTTTTTTTAAATGCTCTAATTCCTTTACCATTTTTGCTAAAAGGCTGAATTTCAGCTAAAATTAATAAGAAAATATGCACGAACACTATTCTAAAACGCCATAATTTTTCCTCTTAAAATTGATCGTGCTACATGTTCTGAAAACATAGACTAAGTGAAAAATGTGCTTAAAACGGGTACATATTTTGTTTTCAAATCGCTAGAAAAAACCTAATGCACTCCCGTGTTTTGTAATTTATACTAATAAAATAACAAAAAAAAGCTTTAAACGAGCCGTACCAGAAATGTTTTTGTTTCTTACTTGATGAGATACGCGGTTCCAAACAGAGGCTTCCTCTTTCATTTTACGTACTGTAGTCAGCAGTTCAAAAAAACCTAACGAAATAATATAAAACAAAATTAATCAGATATTATCGTGTTATTATTTTAAGTGACCCACCGGGTTGGTCTAGAGGTAAATTCGTCGCCGCGAGTCAGCTGTTTAACAGCTGATAGTCAGAGACGAAGGTTCCTGGTTTAAATCTTAGTAAAGGTAGTTACTTTTATACGGATTTGAATACTAGATAGTGGTCAACGATTCACTTTCATGGTTAGAGTTCAATTAATCATACTCTCTCAGGAATAGTCGGCCTTGATCTGTACAAGACTACACCTTATTTACACGTCATACACATAATCTTCATCTCATCGGGTCATGGGGTTGCTTATTGTTCTGAATTAAACAGATTGACTTACACAGATTAGGAATTTTAAAAAAAACAAAATATATTTTAAGTGCTTTTTTAAAAAACTCAATAACCCTTATTTACAATAAAAAGGCTGTTTGTTAAAAAATAATTATATTATATTTCATTTTTTTACGAAGACAAAAAACCCATCAAAATATCTTTTTTCAGGTTCTAAAACCAGAAACTTACACATAAAATTTTTACAATGTCTGTTTTCATAAAGTGATCAAATTAAAAAATAATATGATAGATGGTACGGATTTTGGTCACACGAAAAGCATATTCTACTTATCTACAATCTGTTAAAATGTACCTACTTTACAATTGAATTTACAATAGAAAAAATATAACAAATTAACAATAAATAGGCTAACATAAATACCAAAATTTATAACAAAGGAAAAAATAAAATTCAAAAATTATTAAGAAACACTATTTTATTTAGCCATTATAAATGGATTTGCATCAATCAAATTGGAAAGTTGCTTACAGACCAATAATCTTGACATTATTTTGATGGATGATGTACTTCCTGAGACAAGTAAACGGACAATTTTAAACAATGACCTCATCTAATGTTTTTAGTAATAATAATACTGAACATCGTTTTTTTAAACATCCAAAATTTGTATAATACTAATACTTTGTTATTATAAAATATTTATATTTAGTTGAACATGTCAAATTAAATGTGACTTTAACGTGTAATCACAAATATAAATGTTTCAAATTTAAGCGTGGTTGATGTAATGGTATAGAAAAAACGGTCGCTGACAAGATGGAGGTAAACTTAAAATACGTATAATACTTTTCAGAACGCTTTTCAGTAAGAATAAGATTTGTTTTGTCAGTTTTAACAAATAAGAAATTTATAAGCCTAACTGAGGTTGATTTTTATTTCATCATTCACTCATGATTAAAATAAGGTTATGTTTTAGAGGTTAGTTTTTTTTTGTTTATTACTTTCTCTTGCCTAAATGAATATATAGGAAGGAAAGTATTGTTTTCATGTCGATTTTTTGAAATCGAGTTTTCATCGGATCTATACGTTTTCAGACTCCCTGAACCCAAAAAACATGTTTTTAGCGATTGGTTTGTGTGTGTGTATTCAAAATATCTCAAGAACGGAACATCGTACGAACATGAAACTTAAAACTTAAGTTACATACCACTACCGGACCCGTCACGAACATTTTAATCAAAATCGGTCAACCGGAAGTAGTAGTTTATTCGTGTAATTTTTCACTTTTTTGCAATTTTCTCAAATTCTGGTCCTTAGATTTTTTTAAAAATCGCCTGGTTTACTCAATTTTTTATTCTCTTTAAGATAGGGTAGGCGCCATGTTTGCTGAAATTCTTGGTGAGGCTGTTTTTACGTAAAAAAGTGTTTTTTTTAAGATTACGGCTTTAATATGTATTATAGCGCAAAATTTTATATAAGAAAAATGTAGAGAATTTAAAACTCTACAACTTTTATTTCAAACATTTTTTTGTATAACGCTTAGTTTAGCGGTAATTAGCGATTGTCTGTTTTTTCTCACGAAAACGTGTGAAAAATTGATTCTTTAAGATATCGGCCTTAGTATGAATTTTATGACAAAAGTGTGTATAATCAAATTTATTGATAATTAAAAGATCTACAACTTTTATTTAGAGAATTTTTCTCTACAGAGCCTAGTATAGCGTGAAAGAGTGATTTTCCGTATTTTTAAGGCAAACTGAGATCCGATTTTCATATTGCGTCTTTCATATATGATTAAAATTAGGTTATGTTTATTGAGGTTAGTTTTTTGTTTATTTCTAATGTTTATTACTAATGTTAGGTTTATTGTTAATTATTTGCACTGGCAAGAGAAAGTTGTGTGAGTGTTTCACACCAGATTTTTTTTTAATGTTTTATTACTAATATTAGGTCATATTGTTTAATATTTGCATTGGCAAAGAAAGTCGTGTGAGTGTTTCAACCAGATTTTTAATAATATTTTGAAGTGCTTGATAATCCGTTACTGTTTTGGAAACAAGCTAAAAGTTTATCATAAGGTTAATTTATGTAAAATCTAGGACCCAGAATAATTATGAAAGTAATAGCTAACCATATCTAGAAAGAGAAAGTGACCAAATAATTACCTAAAAAGCATTATTTTACAAATAATTTGAAAAAAATGAAGCGGGTAACTAAAACAGTGCCCGAAAACATAATATTAGTAGGTTATACCAATAATCTATAACAACGTGAAATAAAATAATACAGATTTAAAAGCTCACCGAGTAATAGCTTCAGCCAGAGAAAATGTTGATTCAACTGACTTGGTACAGCTGAAATGTAATTTACATTTCTCTGATAACTGATTACGAATTAATATGGTACTTTGAAAAAAAGTTGTACAGAAAATAAAAATAAAAAATATATTGTGAGGTAAGAAAATATAAAAGAAAGGAGAACGAATAGATCAGCTTATGAAAAAAGACAGATTATAGGGAAAAAAGGGGAAGAATTGATTAATTACTTTTTATTTTGTTTAAGGAATGAAAACTGTCAGTTTCCTCTCCTGAATCTTTTCTATATTTCCTCATTTTGTCTTTCTATTTACTGTTTCTTTTTAACCCTTCATTCACAATTATATTATCATCTTTATTTCTTATATATCCATCTTTTTCTTTCACTAAACTAATCTCTTTTATTCTTTCCATCTTTTCCTAGAATTTTCAACCCTTCTGTCAACGATACAGGCGTTTCAAGTCATTAGTAAGCCCTCGCCAATTTCCATTAATTATAATACATCAATTTTGAAAAAAAGTTATTTCATCTTGTAAATTACCTGAATACTTGTTTCATTTTCTCGTCAATTACGAGTATTTTTGAAACCGTTTCGTTTTCTTTAATGTTTGGATAGAATAACTTTACCGATTTAGTTAAAACCATAATGCATTATTCTTTTACTTTTGGAAGTAGGGGGAAAAACAATTATCAGATAAATTAATCAACTAAATCTGTTATTAATCTAATAATTGGATAGCTTTAATATATTTATTTCACCTTCGATATTACCTATATTGAAAACTAAGTGTTAAATTTATTTATAAGATTGTGTTAATCGGTTTAACCCTTTCAGTGCCGAAACAATATTTAAAAGTTTGATCTAAAGCCATTAAATTTGAATAAGGGTGTACAAAAAGTGCCAGCCCTTATTTCGGAAACTTTAAACGGAAACTTTAACAGTTTATTTACACAATACACCGATCACACAAAAAACCTCAGTGAAATACTTAGGACTGACACTAGACAGAAGACAGACATGGAATCCACAGACCAGACTTAAAAGGCAATCTCTTAACGCGCGGTTAAAACTTCTTTACACTTATTCACCATAAATCTGCTCTTCCAATTACTCAGAAACTTAACTGTTAAAAGGTACTTCTTCGTCCTATTTGGACGTACGGTTCAGTGATCTACGGATCAGCTGAAGTATCTAACATAGAACGTATTCAGACATTCCAGAACAAAAGTTTACGCATCATCACTGGATGTCCAACATACGTTAGTAACAAAACATTACATAGAGACCTTAACATCGAAACGGTAGACGAAACAATAACGAAACTATACAGACGTTTTCATAGCAAACTACACTATCACACAAATCTACAAATTGAGTCATTGCCCGCTCCTCACCTACCACACAACCCACCTAGAAGAGTGAAAAAAACAATGGAATAGAGAACTTTTGTGAATCATCTTGAGGGGTTGCGACTACCTGGGCGACTACCTCACACAAGTGACATCAAGACAATTATATAAAACTATTGACATTATAACTGCTGGTTGTGTTAAATTGTTACTCAGTTGTAGTTTATTTTTCTTAAATAAAGTCAAAAGAAACATAATATGGTGACTGCAAAAATACATAAATTATTTCAAAGGTATTTCGAATTACTGTCTTACACAAAAACAGTTAAACAACTAATAATTTTGTTAAAACTTTTTAAATTTTAACACATGCTTACATTCAAAACCGTAATGAATTACTTGTACTATAAACTTTCAGCATCAACTAGTCGTTCGTTTGTAATACATAGTGTAAAGGCAACGGAGTCTAACTTATTGGAAAGTTAAGTAACGTTGTTGACGAACGTCACTAGCAGACGAACCGAATCATCGAAGTTTATCGATCTACGAGTAAACTCTGCACACTTAAATCTTTACTCTAGCTTCAAAGATACCAATAAACAAGATGATTCTTTGAAATTTTGTCACCGGTATTAATACGAAAAATTTTAATTTCGATTACATATAACTGTTTTGTAAATAAGGCAGTTGATCTGAAAAAATATTATAACAAACTGCATTACAATTCTTGCTTATCTTTAAGCAGTTTTCCTAGAGTTATTTAATTTTGTTAAGTTTATCACTTATTTTGATGATGTTTCCGAAACTTATAATTTTCACTTTCTCTTGATAATATGAATATATAGGAAGGAAAGTAGACTATTGTTTTCATGTCGATTTTTCGAAATCGAGTTTTCACCGGATCTACACGTTTTCAGACCCCCTAAACCCAAAAACATGTTTTTAGCGATTGGTGAACAAAATATCTCAAAAACGGAACGTCCTACAAAGTTTAAACTAGAAACTTTAGTTTCAATTAGAATAAAGCTATTCCAAAAAAACCCGGATTTTATCAATGTTTTACACAGCTTTTCACAAATACAACATTGTTTGGTAATAGTTTTGACTTAACTCTTTAATAAATGGTTAAAATTAAATAAATTTTTAATATCTACATTCATTTTTGAGAATTAATTTAAGTAAATCTTCTGTTGCAATTGTGAATAATTATCAACCTAATCATTCATTAAATCAGGAATCTGCCTGTTTAGGGCTATTTAAGCCTATAGTTTAATTTACTAATGTTTTTGATTTGCCAAAAAGAGCAACATTAAAAATTCAGACACTTTAATGAATTTTTTGCGACTTGTTTCTTGTACATCATCTTACGTCAGTAATCAGACTTTACATGAACTTAAAATTCGATTCATAAATTAATGGTTTATCAAAATTTTTCAAAATGTGATTCTACAACAAGTTATACAACAACTACAGCTGGTTAATGTAGGATTCAGCTCATAGGATTTCGCTCAAAAGTGAAAACACTTAAAAGCGAGTGGTGTAGGGATCTTCTGTAGACTTAATCATACCGTATAGCATGTCATACTCTCACATCGAGATTCGTACAATTATATAGAAACAGGTGCTATGTCACATCAAGACTCAACTTCCGTTAATTCCCTGCGGCATAGAGTTCCAATTCTGGAATTTAATCCGTTGTGAATTGATTTTCTTAACTTATGAATTCATGCCATATTTGTTATTTTATTTTAAGCGTTTAACTTGGTAGTTGTACAGAATTGTATAGTTTCAAATTTTAGAAAAAGGATATAAAAATAAAGCATGTACCATTATAAAATTGTATGGTAATCTACAATAAAAAAAATTTATTAAAACCAAAGAAAAAAGTATTAATCCTTATATTTATTCGATGTTCAACCGAATAATTAAGATGCATGGAAGGGTTTATGCAATGCAGAACAATGAAAAATAAACATATATTAATTTTGTAATGATGTTTTAATATTGTAATTATACTTAAAAATTAATTAACAAGAAATATAAAAACAATAACTATGATCTAAATTTTATATACATAAAAACCTGATTTAACATGGATGTTCTGATTTTGTACGAGATATAACATATTAAAATTGTCACGCCTTTACTTAACACTTTATAGGTTTTTGGTAAGTATACTTACTACTGACAATAAGGTCGATTTTATTTAAGAATAAGCTATGCAATTGAAACTTATTGGTATTTTAAGGTACTATAGATGTTCTCTGGTTATCCACATATTGAAATTAGCGCGCAGCGAACATTTGCTTCATGAGTGGCACGAATGTGGTAAGGATTCTTACCACCGTACGCTACCGTGTTGTTTTGTTGTTCCTTTTGTACAGTGCTCAGAAAATTCAAGGTTTTTAAGAAAGAGCAAGCATTCATGCTAATATAAAGTTAAGATAAGTTATTGTACACATTTTTTGGTTATATAGTATTACAAAATTGTTTTAATCAGCATTCTTACCACTAAACATTATGTGATTCCCATTTCAATAAACGTTCCTTGGTAAGTATACTTACCAGGGCTTAACATTAAAACAAAGAAATATCTTACTGTTCTGGGACTAGTAATATATTATTTAAGTCCCGGTAAAGCAAAATTTAATATTTTACAACATATATTTTTCCCCGTAGTCCTGCTGTATAAAGGGTTAAACTATACTTTAGTTTATTTTAAACCAAAAATAACTGAACTGATTATAAAATAATACCCAATACTGCCATACATACTATACTCATTACACTGTCATACTGTATTCTAAAATCATGCCATACTGTACTGAAACATTAAACTTGCCCTCTACATAAAAACTCGGTACAACCCCCCGTATGACGTCGGACCAATGAGAACCCTTCTTTTAACTTTCGAAGGTCTCAGTGTCCGTTAAAATTTTCAAAAGATACGACGTGTAAGCAATTACTTATTATGGGCTATTTAGACAACTAACGAACTATCCGTCCCATACAAACATTTACTAAATTTTTCCGACACAAATATACATAAAAATGTATCACTATTATGTCGGTACCATGAATATATATTTATGAGCTAACGGTTACATTTAATTGATTGTTTTCTTTTATTTTTAAAATGCTTATCCTATATATTTTAACGAATACCTACTTAAAGTAAAGTATTTTCTTCGCTTGTTTTAAATATACATTAATTTATAAGCAACATAACATTAGTGTTTTCACTTTTGAGCTAAATCCTATGAGCTGAATCCTACATTAACTAGCTGTAGTTGTTGTATAACTTGTTGTAGAATCACATTTTGAAAACTTTTGATAAACCATTAATTTATGAATGGATTTTTAAGTTCATGTAAAGTCTGATTACTGACGTAAGATGATGTACAAGAAACAAGTCGTAAAAAATTTATTAAAGTATCTGAATTTTTAATGTTGCTCTTTTTGGCAAATCAAAAACATTAGTAAATTAAACTATAGGCTTAAATAGCCCTAAACAGGCAGATTCCTGATTTAATGAAAACTTGGGTTTTGGAAAAAGAAAACGATTAAGATTTTAATTGATTGTTTTATTTTCACTTGAATAACCACTGCTGCAATAGGTACAACTAATGCTTAGTAATTTCTTTCACATTTTGATTAGGTTGATAATTATTCACAATTGCAACAGAAGATATACTTATATTAATTCTCAAAATTGAATGTAGATATTAAAAATTTATTTAATTTTAACCATTTATTAAAGAGTTAAGTCAAAACTATTACCAAACATTGTTGTATTTGTGACAAGCTGTGTAAAACATTGATAAAATCCGGGTTTGTTTTTGGAATAGCGTCATTCTAACTGAAATGAAACACACCTAAAATTTATTTAATACTCGTTTGTTGTTCAGACCGTTTTCTCTCAATGATTTTCGCTCTTATGAATTTATTGTTGAACTTGTTAAAGTGCTAGTTTTTAGAAAACCCAAAAATATATGTCCAAAGAGAAAAATACAAAATAACAGTGTGATTTCTTCTGTCTAAGTGTTTTGTATAAGCAAAACCCGAACATGGTTTGATCTTATTGTTTTTAGCATTAAATTATAATAATAATACTATTAATATGATAAACTATTGTATTAACACTTTCACTGAGCTATGGATGTAGAAACGTTATTTGAGCTATCCGGTCTTTGAGACCGGTCAGTGTGTTTTAGTTTTTACCGGTCAATTTATTAACTATTTCTTATTTAATTCATATTTTTAGTAAACATATTTCATGGGGAACGTATATAAAAACAATTAAACATTTTTACTTTTTTATTTGCAAACCTTTAAATGTAGAAAATTACAAAATGAAATACTGCTGCTGTTGTACTACAAACAAAAAAACTCTTGATCACATCGAAAATTTAATTTGAAAAGAACAATTATGATAAAATAATAGTTTGCAAGATGTTTTTGAGTAATTTGCTATAATAATGGATTATAATAATAAACAAAAGAAATAACAGTTCAGTTTATGAGTTTACACAGTATTTTGCACATTTATAGCAGACTTTGCAACTGCACTCTAAACAAATGGGATTAGAACACTTAATGCATTTATATTGGGTTTTCCTCTCTGGAATAGATGGACACTTGCTGCACGTTTTTCTCTTCTCCATTCAGTCGGAAGGGACTTCTTCCTCTATTGCATGAACAGGGTTATTTTCTGCCAACACCATCAAAATAGTTTGCCTCAAATCTCGCCGGAGATTGGGAATTTGTAGTCTTCTCTGAAGGTCAGGTCTAATAAGGTCATAGCCCAAGGCTTTTACGAATTCAAAACGTGAAGTCACTTTATGAACTGGAATCACTTTCATTTAGCAACACAAAGTCTGGATCTGCATCGGGATCGTGTATTTCACTCTGAATATCTGAATCATCTAAACTAGACTCATCATCCAGCATTCTACGTACACAAACGGCAAAATCATCGTCTTCCACGTGTGCAGATCGATTGGTAGAAGGTCAATCCATTTCACTAACACTGACGCACTAACACTTTTATGAGCTATCCGGTATACAGGACCGGCTAATTAGTACACGATAACTGAGCTATTCGGCATGACAGACCGGGTGGTTTTCAAAAAGCGGTTGTCACCAGAGAACGATTAACGGAAACTTAACTAACGCTAGTGTTTAGTGAAGAGGGGGAGTTAGAAGTCAGCTACTGAGCCTATAAACGACCTTGAACAAACAGGGCTGAAACTATGGAAATCTTAATATACCTCCCGGTCTGAGAAACCGGTAGCTCAGTTAAAGGTAGCTCAGACCGAATCTCGCGTGGTCTAAATTCTACAATACAGGGTAAGCGCCATGTCTGTTGAAATTCTTGGAGAGGTTGTTTTCCCGCAAATAATTGATTTTTTTAAGATTGTGGCTTTAATATGCATTTTAGCGCAAAAATGTATATGCTAAAAGTTGTAGACAATTAAAAATCCTAAAACTTTTAAACATTTTTTTGTATAATGCTTAGTTTAGCGGTAATTAGTGATTTTCTGTTTGTCTTCTCACGAAAACGTGTAAAAAATCGATTTTTCACTATTTCTGTCTTAGCATGCATTTTACGATAAAAGTGTGAATAATCAAATTTATAGGAAATTGAAATATCTACAATTTTTATTTGAGAATTTTTCTGTACAGGCCTAGTTAAGCATGAAAGAGTGATTTTCCGTATTTTTAAGCCTAACTAACTGAAGTTTATTTTCATTTTTCATCATTCACTCATGTTTAAAATAAGATTGTAGTTTTTGTGGTTAGTTTTTTTTTGTTTATTTCTAATGTTTTATTACTAATGTGTTAGGTTTTATTGTTAATTATTTGCATTGGCAAGAAAAAGTTGTGTGAGTGTTTCACACCAGATTTTTTCATGTTATCGGGACATTTAAGACCAGAACAAGGTATAGTCATATCTTGCTATCTTGTATTTAAGTTGCGATGTTCTCTACACAAATTTATGACACTTATGATTAACGTTGTTGGTAGATCAAGATTTTTATAAATTAGATACTCGCCACCCCAGCGGCGCTTCGCGCCGCTTCCGTGCCTCGCATCAGAGGGGTAGGTGGATCAGAATTCATTATTGGATCAGAACCATTTGCCACAAAGTGAAGTTCGGTCTACAATGAGTTTGCGTGGATCACAATATTTTGAAATTTTAACATATGAAAGGTTAAAGTTGAAGTTTGAAGTTTTAAAAGTTAAAAATTTGAAGGTTTTGAAGTTTTAGGTTAATAATATATAATATTTAAAATAATAATAGTTTTAAAATTTAACTTTGAATGTTGAGGTTTGAATGTATGATACTATGAGTTTTTCGTTTTCTTATGTGATCTGGAGTTGCGACTTGAAAATTTTCGGATTACCAAATTTGAGAAATTGAAGGTTCAACGTTTGAAGTTTTGAAATTTTAAAGTTAGCAATTAATATTTGAAGATTGAGGTTTTATGTTTTTTTGAAAATTAAGAGTTTGAAGTTTTTAGGTTTGAGGTTGTCGGTTAAAGATGTGCCATTTTAAAGTTTGAACGTTGAGGATTCTTATGTTATGTGATTAACTTTATGATTTTTCAAAAACACAAGTTTGAAAATTCAGAATTTTCAGTTTGAACCATTGAAAATCTAAGGTTCAATTAATGTCACTAAGTTTGAATATTTGAGTAGTGCGTGGAATGTATGAAGTTCCAAAGTTTTTTTATTTTAAATTTTGAATTTTTTGTTTGTTAGTTTAAAGGCTAAAAATTTAAATGTACGGAGTTTGAAAATTGTAATTACCAACGTTTGAAGGTTTATAGTTCGAGGTTTCAAAGTTTGATGTTCAAAAGTTTGCAGACGAAAGGTTTTAAGCTTAAAGTTTTACGTTCGGCTTTTAAAATTTTAATTTCAAAGTTAAAACATTTTAAACCTTGAAGGTTTAAATTTTGAAGGTTTAGTTTAGAACTCTTTTAGGTTGAGTGAGGTTTGAAGGTTTAACGTTTGAGATTAAAAAATTCAAAGAGTCTGGGCTCTGCCGTTATCTGCTCACATTTCTCTATGTATAGAAGAAATACTAAAATTTCACTATTTTTCCGGTTTTCCTATTATTTGGTGGGGTTACATGAAAAATATTAATAGGGATTAAGGTTTTGGGGGATTACCGACAAAAAAGCTGCTATTGAATTTCTGTCTCTTTAGCTTCATGAAGTTTTTAAAAATTTCCGGGTTCCCCGCAAAAATTGGTCTGATGGGTTTCGAATGTGCTCTGTCGTCTGGATTATTTGGTCGACGGCCAATAAAAGAGTATTTATTCTTTTTTTGCGCTCGGGGGCTTGGTTGACTTTTCAAATAATTTTGTTCGGTTTCTTCCCCTCTCCAAAATGGGCTTAATGGACTTCAGTCTAAGGATGTTGTGTCACCCCGACATAGTTCAATATGGCACGTACGTCAGTAATTCCGAATTAACCCGACGAGAACGGAGATTTTTAACGCACACGCGGACTGTCATTTTACGTCTAATAAAAGCTCTTTTATTTCAGTCAGTTTCAGTTCTAAAAATTTGAAAAAATTACCATATATTTATAAAGAATTTGTTATTAGAACACCGTTTAAACCAAATTTTTCCGTTTTCATTTACGACCACAATAAAAATTGAAATCTAAGAAAAAATATTTTCTTTTAGTAATATCACGTTACGTACGAAAAAGTGTCACAAAATCAGTGAAACATACAAAAACATATGTTTAGCTATGTATACATAAATAAAGCAATTCATTGCAAGAAAAACCAACGTTTAGATATTGCAAATTTATTGACGCATTCAAAAGATATCACACTTTTTGTTCATCAAAGTAACGTGCTGGATGAAAAAAAGGCGAAAAAATCACTTAAAAATAATGTGCTGTCTTTTCAATTTTTATTTACTCTTCTTCTATGTAAGTTCTATATCTTTTACGCACGTTGCGTTGTGTATTATCCTTTTCTAAACAGGATAGCATAAATCAAAATATGTTATCGTTTATTTTGACGCTAATTGTAAGGTTTAACCGAAGGGTAGATGAGACGGGTAGTGTTAACCTTCTTTGTTCGATTTTAGGGTCATAAAATTTGTCGCCGGCTTTTTTAATTTATTGATTTCGATTGTTACATTTCAAACTAACTGGTGATGTCATTCCCAAACAAATACGGGTTTTTGTTGAAAAGTTATGGATGAAAACGTTCAAATTTTAGTACTGGCTATTCAAAAAAAATACATTTTTTTCGCGTAACACTACGTCGTCAATTTTCATTGTACAAATATGCAAGATACATCAAATGAAAGAAGAGAAAATTCTCTATCCAATAAATTCTCTATTTCGTTGAAAATAATGAATAGTTAATAATAATGGAAAATAATGAATAACGAAGATATTGAGTTTAAAGAAAGATGATGACGAATGGGTGATATTGGGCTTCCCGGTTAGTAAGGGTTAAACGAGAAAAAAAATTTTTTCACCCAATTTCGGGAAGGGGTGCAAGCCGAGAATTTGGACAATGATGACGATATTAGGGCAAACACGATGCGAGGCAAGAATTTGAATTGAAATCAATTCTATTGGCGTGAGACATAAAAGTCAAAATTTAGTTTTTGAGTTTTCTCAGTGAACGGGTGGGTTAAGGGGACCTTTCTGTACATATTCTGGAATTGATCTAGCAGGGACTCAAAACAGGTCCTATATATTTTAACGCTACGGTGCTCCGTTTAGAAGTTAAAAATTACATCTCCTTCCACCCCAAAAATGGGCCGGATAGATCTTAGTGGAAAGATGTTGTTACGCGCCGAAGAAGTTATACACAAAACGTACGTCAAAATGATTTTTTTCTCGGAATGATACGAGAACAACGTTTTTTACCCAATTTTGGGGTGGGGGTGCAACCCGAGATTCAAGCCAAAAATGCCGATATTAAGGCAAACACGATGCAAGCGAAAATGTGAAGTTAAATCAATGTTCGTGGCGTGAGATATAAGGATCTTCAAACCCGGATGCAAAAAAGTCAAAATTTGGTTTTTTGAGTTCTCTCCGTAAACGGGTGGGCTGAAGGAACCCTTGTTTACATATTCTTGAAGTACTCCAGCAGAGGAACGAAAAAGGCCCTATACATCCTTTTAGCTACGACCCTCCGTTCAGAAGTAAAAAATTTCGCCCCCCCCCCTTAGGAAGAAGGAGAGGTTTTTTTAGAATTTTGAAGCAACCCGTTCCTATGTGTTTTTCTCGCCAAACAAAATGCTGTAAAAAGATTTTTAGCGTTCTGAACATTTAAAAAATTTCCAAAAATTTGGAGTGGGGTAGCACCTCTCACGGGTCCCGAACCAAAGATTTCGAAAATTTCCCGTGTTCGGGTACTCAGCTGAGCACGTTCCATAGCGAATGCTTGAACCGAAAGCTATTTTTGAGGTGTAAGAAATAAGCAACTTGAAACCCGGATGCACAAAAAGTCAAAATTTGTTTTTTTGGATTTTCGTAACGAACGGGTATCGAAAGGGAACTTTTGGTTAAATATTCTTAAAGTACTTCGGTAGGGGAACAAAACACCCTTTGTTTACATCTAGGTCCGACAAACCGTTAAGGAGATAAAAACCACCCCTCCCCCCGCCTAAGTAGATGGAGAAGTTAAAAAAAATTTCGAGTAAACAAACTTTTACGTACTTTTAACGCCAAACGAGGTGCTGTTAAAAGATTTTTATAGTTTTGAAAATTCGAAAATTTCTAAATTTTTGGGGAGGCGTAGCACCGCGCAGGGGTGCGGGACCTAAGATTTCAAAAATGTTTATTAATTCCAGCTAGAAGGGTAAGTCGTTTCAAATCTGAAAAGTGCAAGAAAAGTATTCTGCGGGCGTAAATAAAGCGGAACGTGCAAATCTGCGGAAGCCGAAAAGCCTAAATTTCGTTTTTACATTTTTCTCGGCGAACGGTCGCTTCCGGGGCAACTTTAGTAACATATTCCGAACCCCCTCCAAGAGGGCTACAAAAAAGAATCCGGGCCGTTTTTAGCTACGACGCACGGTTAAAAAGTTGGAAATTTCAACCCCCGTTCCGAAAAATCTCCTCGTCTGCCGATAAGAGTCACCCGCGATTTCGGATTTTTCCTGGGGGTTGTACGTACCGGTCGAGCTGACCTCACCGCCGGTCGACCCGAGCGATGCGCCCAGATGGCTGTGATTTTACCGTTTCCGAAAAGCCCGCAACCGCCCCTTCCCGGACCCCCGGGAAAAAACGCCCCCATCATTTTCGCCCCCAGAGGCCTCCTTCAGGGCGATAATTTATGTCAGTGAATCAGTGACACTGGGGCTTTATATAATATAGAGAAGATAGAGATAGAGAAGAGATAGAGAAGATAGAGAAGATATAGAGAAGAAGAGAAGATTTAGTGTTTGGAGTTTATAGTTAAGTGTTTTTGTAAATCAGTTAATAATATAGGTAATATATTAAAATTCAGATTACTTTCTTCTTCTTATGCTGACCGGGGAGGTACAATTGGTATCCCTGTGAAAATACATGAGGGTTGCTGTCGATTGGGTGTTATAGGGTTGCAATCGAAAAATCGATTGTTTTCAAAATTACGGTCTTTTTAATGCACCTTAGGACAAAATTTGGCTATATATTTGCATAAGTTAGGCCTACTATTTAACCATTGATGGAGATCGTCACATACTCACATTTCCTGTTCGTAAAATTGAAGTGAACAGATTTGCGATCAATTATTCTATAATTCCATTTTTAGTTCAGTTTTCTATTTCAATTATTTTTGTGTCTCATGAAAAACATTGTTGTATGTAGTAGTCTACTCTGCATGACAGAATTTTACTGTAGTAATTTTCTATGATGTAAAATTTATTCATTAAAACTGGGAATTCTACTCGTTGAAAGTAATTTCGAGTGTAAACTCTACAATTTTCATTCAACAATGAAATAAATAAGAAAAAAAGGTAAAATTTATAAATAGGTAAATAATACGACAAAAATAAGTGTTAGAGTTTGATTTTACCAGAATTATTCATTTAAAAAAATTACGTACTAGGCCTATACATTATTAATCGACAAGCTCAGATAAAACAAAAACGTTTTAAACCCTTCTACTCTACAGTCATGGTTTTTGAAGTGAGAGAAAAAAGCCGGCATTTTCTTTTTTCATTTAAAATCTACCTGTTATGTTCCCTGACACGGAGAACGAGATACTGTTTCAATCTAGCCTAACATTGCCTTTCCATTTAACCAACCCTTTCTCTACTGCGAATAAGATACAAAAGTGCCGCCTGAAAATTAATTGAGCCTCTACCACTTCTCACCCCAACGATTAATATCTTTTGCAAGTAAAACTGTAAGATGGGACGTGCTTTACGAACTTACTGCTCACTATTTATACTTTACCTCTCACAAATTATTTAGCAGCTCTTTGTCTTTTGTATTTTCCAACTCACTCGATTGTTTCTTATACAATTTATCTGAAGTTTACTCTTCAGTTCTTGTTAATGAGAACTTTAGTTGTAAAATAATTTACTGGAAAATGTTTTTAAAACTTCATTTTCTTTAACTCTCAGTTTGATATTTTCCATTTTTGGTATTGTCTAGATTGAATATTCTAAATTTTATTTTAATCTATATTGTTGAAAGATCTTAATTCTTGTATAATAAATGACAGATGTGAATTCTGGCCAACTGTTGTACAAGTTAGTCTTTTTATTTTGATTTTAATATATTTATTTTACATGAATTCATAAAAAATAATTTAACATTACTAAAAATGAATATTTATCGGTTTTCTAAAACTAAAATACCTCAAAAATGTCACAAGCGTTTCATCTGCATTTTTTAAATTTTAATTTAAATGGCTTGTACAACCATATAGGGCTATATTCATTGATATTTTGGTTATATAATAAATGTATGTGTTTGGTAAGATGATAAAAGAGGTAATACCTTTGAGATATCATCTGGATTGAAAAATTCATCGATTTTTCAAATTATGAAGTTAAAAGTAAATTTCGAGCAAAAATTCATAATAAAAGTATACAAAATCGTAAATTCCGCTGCACCATTTTTTTATTTTTTTCCTAGGACTTTCTAAAGTAAAGACGTACATGCCAGTTTAAGTCGGTTTTCCACCTACAAATGTCACCCTACAAATGATATCTTCATTCCATTCACCACAGGGTCTGGCTGTATAACGAAATTCTTTATTCTCAGAGGAGATAACTGAGACTAACGACTTTTAAAACTCTACCTCTTCTGTTCTTAAATAGTACATTCATATAATTGGCTGACCATGTGATAAGAAACAGGACTATTATTCGTGGCCCTAGAACTAGCAGATCGACTCCAAATAATTTAACACTTCTATTTTTCAGATGGGTTAAAATAATGAGTTAACTTGTGTTTAGGTCATCTGCCGAAAAGCTGGTTTGAACCTCTTGAGGCTTTACTAAGTAAAACGAAGAGTAAGGTGGTTTACTATGCCTTCCTCATTGAGTGAAAAAGTGTGCTTATCATTCATGATTGTTTCACTTATGTTTCTTGAGGTTAGTTTATTTGTTTGTAAGTTTATTGTTAATTATTTGCATTGGAAAGAGAAAGTTGCGTGAGTGTTTCACACCAGATTTTTATAATTTATTTCCAAGTACCTACTGTATATAAATGTTTATATTTGTGTGATCGTTTTGAACAAAATTTTAAACTTAAATATATTCAAATATACTAAACCGTAATTGAGTGTTCATCATACAACAGTATGACAGTTACATAGGAAATTGACCAGGGACTTCTTGAATTGACTCGTGTATTTATTCAATTAATTTCGGAGAATTTACATCTCTCCTGGGATTTTATCATTCGGTACATCTGCTCCTACTCAGTTCATTTTCTTGGAATAAATTCGCTACCATTCATTATGAGAATTGAATCGGGTAGTTTGCTGTACAGTACTGTATCATGAGTGTGACCTAAGTAATTTACACGATATACCTGATATTTACATGTGAATGGTAGTTGAATTTGTTTTGGCTTCCTAAGTGACTACATTAAAAATTCAATATGCCGGGTATAATTGGCTAATATATTTTCGAAAACGATTCTCCGCAAATAGTCTGTTTCTTGTTAAATCCTGTCTTGTGGGATGCCTAGGATTTGCTTTCAATCTACCTCTGACGTTGTTGTTTAGGTCAACAGCCGAAAGGCTGGTTTGAACCTCTAGAGGTTTTACTAAGTAAAAACGAGGAGTAAGGTGGTTTACCATGCCTTCCTCACTGAGTTGAAAGAGTATGCTTATCAGCATGCCAGGCCCTCCGAAAAGCACTCACTTTCCACCCTGCAAATGACAACTTCACTTCATTCACCACAGGGTCTGGCTGCATAGTGAAATTCATTACTCTCAGAGGAGATAACTCTGACTAGTGTCTTTTACACCTCTACCTCTTCTGTTCTTAAATAGTTCTGTCATATAAGTGGCTGACTATGTGATAAGAAATAGAACTATTTTTTTTAGCCCTGGACCAAACAGATAGAGTGCAATTAAAATAACACTCCACCTGCCAGTTTTGGGCACCTCTGACGATAGCACTGAAAATTCATTATCAAGTGATCAGCTACATTATTATAATCAGTAGAATTAGAACTTTTGAAGACTTATCAATTATTTCTCTGAAACCTCAAAACCTAATACTACTACTTTATGACCAGAACTCAATGCAGGAAATTTATCCATAATATCAGCAAGACATATTAAATTGATTTATCAACAATAAAACGTATACAGTATTGTGGCAACCAAGCACTTTTTTAACTGTCATTTAAAAAGTTGAAATTAATAAGGTGTACCAAAGGTGGCCATAGTTAAGGAAAAATGTAAAAATGTAAAAATATAGTAATAAAGCGTTTTAAATTTTGTAAACTTTCTCATCATATTGTTGGTGCTATGAACTTACTTCTTGCCTGTACTTAAACATTTTGCAATAGTTATTTTATTAATTTTCAATTAAATATTTATCTTTTAGCAGCGGGTCATCTTTGGAACACCCTGTTACAAAGGTGGCCAATGGTTCCAAAGGTTTTAACCGTCAGGTTAAACTTTAATGTGCATCTAATAAAAGCCAAAAAACAACAGTTTAAAATAGTATATAATACTCAAGGATTATAATAAATATATTGTTTTTGTCATCAGTCTCTCGACTGGTTTGATGCAGTTCTCCAAGCTGTTCTATCTTACGCAAGTCGTTTCATATCTACATATCTGTAACACCCTACATCTTTTGTGATTTGCTTTATAAACTCTAACCTTTACTACACTGCAAACATAGTGTTTTAAAAATTTTTTCCTAATCTGTAAATCAATGTTTGTAGTCAGTACGCTGTTTTTAAATTATAAATATATAAATTAACAAAGAAATTTTACTTACCAGAATATTGTAGTACGACGCCAACACTGACAACTTCGAGTACACAAACAACAATAATATGGTCGGCGTTCCTCCTAGAGGAGACGTTAGTTTCTAGTAACGGCACTAGACTGCTATTCTGTTTAAGTTAGTACTTGCATCTTACTAGTTGTAGGACAAAAAAATTGAAATGGGTCACCTTAAGAACATGGACCACCTTTGGCGCACCCACCTTAGTTAATTATTAATAAAATAAAAAAGTCTTCCAGAAGAGCCTGTAACCCCCTTGAGAGCGTGTCCCCGTGTCATGGATAAAGGAATGCCTGCCAGATATGAGTAGCAGAATCCAAATTAAATTCCCCCCGTAGAACAACGGACACCCTAGATGGTGTTCGACCAATCATGGGTGGCTATGAACAGCATAAGTCTCAGAGTAGGCAGCTTAACATATGGATCTTCCTGCAGGGGGTTTTATCGTCAGGATTCAGCACTCTGTCACATGTAAAAATTAACCCTTACAGTGCCAGGATATTGTGAGTCCTACTGAAAAATGCCAGGCATTTTCCACTAGGTACTGCTTAAAAATCTAGCCTATTTTTGTGCGGTTTTTATTATTTTATAGGTTATAAATCTATCCATAACTTATTCAGTTATTTTTCAGCTATTCAGCTATTTTTCAAGATATTTTAATTTTTTTTTTGTTCATAATGAATTTATCTTATATGACATTTAACTTATAACATATTTCTTACAATTTAAAAACGTACAAAAAATAAAAAGTTTTTGTGGAAATGTTATTTTTTAATTAAAAAGAAAGCTCACTAAAATATTATGTCACCCAACTCCACTTATATCACTTTAAATAAAATCTCATTATGTACAAAATCTCCAGGAATCATTTATTTATTGTAAAAAATAAAAATAATTTGGTAAAAGTTTTTAAAATCCAATTTTTGGTTTTTTTTTAACTTTGAAAAATACGTAGGATAAACACATAAAAATGTGTACGTTAAAAATTTATGTACAGCACTATTAACACAAGAAATAATTAGCAATAAAATATAAAACCAGCAATAATCGAGCGAAAAATAATTTTTTAGTCAACTTACTAATAAAAGGACGATTTTTCGGCTGAACTCCTGACGTCCAAATATTAGGATGCATTCTAAGGGTTAAGAGCCAAAGAAGCGAAATTCAGGATAAAAAATAATGGAGTGAATACCCGCGTGGCAATTCACACCTCTAATGGAGGGAGCCCCATCGGATATGGGGGAGGATTCTGCACAAAACTCACGAGATCTGAACTTGAATCTCAACCAATGTAAAGTGGAAAAGTGAATGGGAAAGAGGCTCAGACTGGGAGCATGAAATATCCAAGAGTAGAGAAATAAGGACGGAGAAGATGATCCCTCACAGATGAGATGGAGGAGGCCATGGAAAGGAGTGGACTTTGGAAGGAGGATTGAATGGATCAAGATAAACGAACGCAGAGGTTGAGTGAGGGGGTGGTGTCACCGTAGGAAACCCCTTTTATATAATATAGGTATTTAAAATAAAAAATATGAAACCTGATTGCGGAAAACTAGCATGTTCAAAAATAAAAATACTTTTACAAACATCCACTTTGCCTTACATGACATTAAAGAATGTCATGATTTCGAAGTAGATCTACTAATTTACAGAAAAATCTTCAAATTTTTATTTTACATATGTATATTTTTTATTAATAATATCATACAATGCGTATACCCCTTAACTCAGAATCAGCTCTACTTGCAAAATTAGCTTTCCAATAATGTTGTTACCATTAGCAAACAAACCATCATTAAGCCAGCTAGGCGATCAATTTTTTGAATTCATTGATTTGAAGTAACCAAATGCTAACTTCTCTTTAGATAAATTTAAGAATTCTGTTAAAGGAAAATGGATTTATGAAAAATATTTTAAATGTTTTTAATAATACAAAATTGAGCAATCATTCCTGACTTTGTTTTGTTAAATAATCTTATTTTATATAAAAGAAGAAATGACGTTATCTGTTTAACTGTAGCTCTTCTCCTTCTTTAATTATTACGTATTTTATTTTCACATTTTCTGTCAGTGGATTTATTATATCAGTAGAAACATAATAAAATTATAATTCAAGCGTGAAGTATTTTTCAGATTAAGGAAAAACTATTACTTTATTCAATATTTCAGTTACATAATTTTTTCTTGTTTTGTTATTTATAAATTCTGTTATAACTTTGTTGATAATAAATGACTTATTTAAAATGTTTCATATTTTATTTTGTAATTTCTTCAAGAAAATGTTTTAAGAAACCAATGGTTTTATATTTTGTATTAGATAAATTGTTAATAAAGAACCAGAAAATTACCTGAATTCAATCCTTTGCAGAATAGTGATGGATATATCCGCCAAAAATTCATTTTGACTGTCGTTTTGCAGATGTATCCGCATACGGTTTTGAATAAATATGGTCGTATAGAAGGATATATCCGCACATTTACAAATTAAATCTGAAAAGATTTTGACTAAAATCAAATCAATAAATTCTTCAAAATTATGCCGAAATATCTAAACACTCCAGGAAATTTTCTTCTGCGGAAGGTGGTTCGACAGCACTGCCCGACAGTGTTTCCTGGCTGCCACGAGATCGGTGTTCCATATCAGTTGTGCTTCCTCTGTTCGTTACTGCCCTTCGTTCCTCCAATTCAATCATAATATTTCTTAAACAATATTTGGACTTTTAAATTTTTCTCCATTTATTCTGCACTGAATGTACAAATAATTTTTTTAAGTCAGTTCTATTTACGGATTTATCCTCTACGTCTTATCACTCAGGACTACAGACAGATATATCCGCAACCATTATGAATTAAAAGTGAAGAGATAAATACGTGACGAGATTTGGATTCTGAGCCTTTAAAAATAGTATTCTATCCAAGAAAACACATTTTTCTAAAAAAAAAAAATGTATAACCACAAGTCATAGTTAAATGCGTCTCTATGTGATGAAACTAATTCCATCTAAAAAGAATTAAAAAATACTTACCAGAAAGCTTTACTTTAATTGATATGCTCGTATATATATATATATATATATATATATATATATATATATATATATATATATATATATATATATATATATATATATATATATATATATTTATTTATTTATTTATTTATTTATTTACTCATGCGAGGATTTACAGCCCCAGCCGAATCTCGCTTCTAAGCACCACCTCTCTCTGTCTCGCCAGTCCCCATCGGAGAGCCGCAATGACATTGCCTCCTGCATTCCATCCAACCATTTCACTTCCGGCCTACCCCTTCTTCTTCGACCGGTTGGCGTTCACATCCGTACCCTATTTGGCCACCTACTTATCCTCCATCCTCTGCAAATGGCCAAACCATTTTAACTGCTTCCAGGATATGGTATTCATGACATTTTCTTGAACACCGATTCTTCTCCTAATTTCGGAATTCAGAATTCAATCGATCCACGACACACCACAGCTCCGCCTCCAGAAATCCATCTCCATCGCTTTTAGGCGATCCTTCTGTCTCTTTGTCAATACCCACACTTCTGCAGCATAGGTACACACACTCTCCAGAATAGCATGATAAACATTTATTTTTGTCTCCTTCCATACTTTATCATTCTTCTATTGAACGTTTTTAACATTTAGCTGTCCTGGTCAAGATTTCTGAATAGTATGTTTTTGGTACCAAAGATCATAAAACATTGATACAAACCTTTAAAGATAAAGATAAATTATTATCTTATTACAATAAAAATTCCATCTACCATTTTTACCAAATAATATTATACAGAGTGATTTTTTAATCCTGTAAACGAATTGTTATGGTCTGGTAATTTTTTTTCTAAGAAAGGGAATTTTTTTTTGTGACACGAAGTTGCTAACCCTACTCAACTGGTACAGATATGGCAGTGTGAGTTGATTCTCCTTAAGCTGTATGAAATTTTGTGCCGTTTCCGGTCGTGTTACGAACAGAATGTATTTTCCCTGGAATAATCGCTTGTTTAAATCTAGAGGCTGAAGCTCTTGGACTATCGCTTTCTGAACAATCGAATATGACAAACCAACTTGCGAGGAACGTTTTCGTAAACTTTTCCGTGAAAAATTGAGCAATAATGTTTTCACATTCTCTGAAACGTCATCAGTCAAGAGAGTTGGTCGACCACTACGTTTTCTGTCGCAAACACTACCTGTCTCTCGAAATCGGTTTGTTAGCCTAAAAATTGACATTTTTTCTGGTGGAGGAACATCAACAAATTTAATTTGAAATGATTATTTTACACTCGCGTACGATTTCGTAGCAAAATATTCTTCAGGAATGAAAACCCGTTGTTCTAGGGTTAAAGACACTCTGTTCGTCACCCGACCGGACACGGCACAAAATTTTACACTGCTCAAAGAGAATCAATTCACACTGCCTTATCTATACCGATTGAGTAGAGCTACCAACTTCGTGTCAAAATTTCTTTTTTTAGAAAAAATATTACCAGATACTAACAATCGGGTAACAGGACTAAAAAATCACCCTTACAATTTTCCAAAAAAAATAGAATCCCCGGGCCGATTTTTAAAACTTAATCTCATCGGGAATGTATATAAATTAAATTTTACTTTTTAGGGACACACCATCGAAATATAAGTAAGTGCTTTAATTTCTGTGTTCTATCTCTAAGAAAGAAATCTTATGAATTTCACAGATCTATAGATGATCGGGAAGTTTAAGAGTTAATATCGCTTTTTCATCCTAAATGTGTGTACGTTACATTCTGTTCAATTCAAGAGCAATAAGCAACCCCTTGACCGAATGAGATGAGGATGATATCTATGACGGGTAAATGAGGAGTAATTTTGCACCGACTCAAGTCGACTATTCATGGCAAAATGGTTAATTGATCCCCAACCATAAAAGTGCACCAGTAACCACTGTTTAGTATTCAAATCCGCGTAAAAGTAAGTACCTTTACCGGGATTTGAACCAGGAACCTAATATTAAGTGAATGAGTGAATTTCCGAATCAATTAGTAAGGACTTTCGCATTTACACGAGTACATAAATTCATTTTTAATTTTCGGCAATGATAAAATTGCAAAATAATCAGTACCTATTTGGGTTGTGTAAAAGGAACAAGAGTTTATCAATAAAATTCAATTACGTAGTTACATCAATGAAAATTATGATGTAGATTTTTACTTTCTCTTGACAATATGAATATATTATAGGATGGAAAGTATTGTTTTCAGGTCGATTTTTCGAAATCGAGTTTTCTCCGGATATACACGATTTCAGACCCCCTGAACCCAAAAAACATGTTTTAACGATTGGTCTGTTTGTGAACAGAATATTTTAAGAACGGAACATTGTGCGAACTTGAAACTTAAGTTAGATACTACTACCGGACCCGACACGAACATTTTCATCAAAATCGGTCTACCGGAAGTATTAATTTATTCGTGTCATTTCTCACGTTTTACGTTTTCTCAAAAACGGCTCCTAAGTACGATTTTATTAAAGATCGCCTCATTTGCTACATTTTTTATGCTCTACAAGATTGGATAGGCGTCATGTCTGCTGAAATTCTTGGGGAGGCGGTTTCACGTAAAAAAAATTGTTTTTTTAAGATTGCGGCCTTAATATGCATTTTAGCGCAGAAATGTATAAAAGTTGTAGACAATTTAAAATCCTACATTTTTTATTTCAAAAATTTATTTGTATACCGCTTAGTTTAGCGGTAATTAGCGATTTTCTGTTTTTTTCTCACGAAAACTTGTAAAAAAATTGATTTTTTTTAAGATTTCAGCCTGAGTATGCATTTAAGACAAAAGTGTATAACCAAATTTATAGGAAATTAAAAGATGTACAACTTTTATTGAAAGCATTTTTCTCTACCGAGCCTAGTTAGCGTGAAAGAGTGATTTTCCGTATTTTTAAGCCTAACTGAGGTTGATTTTCATTTTGCGTTCTTCACTCTTAAAATAAGGTTATTTCTTTGAGGTTAGTTTTTTGTTTATTTCTAATGTTTTATTACTATTGTTAGGTTATATTGTTCATTATTTTCATTGGCAAGAGAAACTCTTTTGAGTGTTTCACACCAGCTTTTTAATATGGTATTTGATCATACCATATAACAGCACTACGATACTTGTGGAAGTTCTCGTAACGAACCGTATAATATTAGAAATATGTTGAGGTTACAGTCGGTGCAGCTGTGTTATTACTTCGTTTTATGTCGGATATATATAGTTTTTCTTCTTTATCAGTCTGTACATTACAAGAAATATTACAAGCACTTTTAGCTCAATAACAAATGTGTTGTACAGCTCTTTATTGAAACCCTTTCAAATTCGTTTTTCTTTTTGTTAAGACAAATACGCTTATTTCTAACACAGAAATGACGATAACCTTACAGTACTGACTACATTATTAAAAAATTATTTTTGATTATCTTATTACTAAATTTTATTACTTTATTATTTTTATTTTATTGTTAAATTAAATATCTTTTATATTTAGGCCACTTTCGTGGCCTAGTGGTTGTCGTAATACGCTCCAAATCGGAGGTCTGGGGTTCGATTTCTGGTTACAATCTAGAACATTACACGTTCGAACCCACGATTCCTCAACCCAAAGTAATCTCTAATGTTTAAGATCCTGTTCGACTTTAAATAAACTACAAAAATCTGGTGTGAAACAATCACCCAACTTTCTCTCTCCAATGCAAATAATTAACAATATATACTAACATTAGTAATAAAACATTAGAAATTAAACATAACCTATTTTTAATTATGAGTGAAAGACGCAAAATGAAAAACAACCTTAGCTTGGCTTAATAATACGGAATATCACTCTTTTACGTTAAACTAGGCTCTGTAGAGAAAAATGTTTTAAATAAAAGTTGTAGATCTTTTAATTTTCTATAAATTTTATTATTCACTTTTGTCGTAAAGTGCATAACAAGGCTGAAATCTTAAAAAATCCATTTTTCAACAGATTTTCATGAAAACAAAAACAGAAAATTACCAATTACCACTAAACTAATTGTTATACAAATAAATGTTTAGAATAAAATTTGTAGATTTTTTAATTGTCTACAACTTTTATTATTACATTTTTGCGCTAAAATGCATTTTAAAGCCGCAATCTTAAAAAAACAATATTTTACCTGAAAACCGCCTTCCCAAGAATTTTAGCAGACATAGCGCTATCTTGTAGAGCATAAAAAATGTAATAAATGAGTCGATTTAAAAAAAACGTAGGAGTAGTTTTTTAGAAATTTCCAAAAAAGTGATAAATGCCACGAATAAGCTACTTACGGTTGATCGATTTTGATGAAAATGTTTGTGTCGGGTCCTCTAGTAGTATTTTCTTAAGTTTTAAGTTTCAACTTTGTACGATGTTCCGTTCTTGAGATATTCTGTTCACACACAGACCACAGACCAATTCCTAAAAACATATTTTTTGGGTTCAGGGGGTCTGAAAACGTGTATATCCGGTGAAAACTCGATTTCGAAAAATCGACATGAAAACAATACTTTCCTTCTCATACATTAATATAGACAAAAAAAAGTAAAAACAACATATTTCATCTGTTTGGTAAATTCCCTAACAAACTGTATGATTCTTACATTTTTTTACGTTTCTACGCTCTATTTTTCTTTTAATGAAAAATGGTTTTTGCATTTCTATAAATGAAATTATCCTTCGGCCTTTCCTTACCAATAATATGTCCTCCTTTTGCTTATTTTATAAGGAGTATACTGATGAATCGTGCGTCCCGGCCATTTATAATTCTTAAATTCGAATCAGATGGAATTATTATATCCATACAGATAATGATGGATGACTAATATTATGATTTGAAGTTACATCTGCAATAGGTAAAGTACTTCAAATCAAGTATTCAAATTGTCATCTGGCAATCCTACTCACAGTTTAGGTCTACACTGGTTTTGTTATTTTTAAATTATAAGTTATAAATTTATTAAAATATTTTTTTTGTCATCAGTCTCTCGACTGGTTTGATGCAGTTCTCCAAGCTGTTCTATCTTGCGCAAGTCGTTTCATATCTACATACCTGTAACACCCTACATCTTTTGTAATTTGCTTTATATATTCAAACCTTTGTGTGCCCCTACAATTCACTCCCTCAATATTACGCTCCATTATTGATAGACCAATCCTTGAATGTCTTAAGAAATGCCCCCCAGTAGCCTACTCCTTCTTCTGGTAAAATGCTTTCATATACTTCTTTTTTCATCCACTCGCCTAAGAACCTCTAAATTACTTATCATGTCTACCCACCTCATCTTAAACATTTTCCTATAACACCACATTTCAAAAGCTTCTATCCTCTTCTTTTCTACAGCCCCTATCACCCACGTTTCACTCCCGTATAATGCTACACTCCAAGCATAATGTTTTAAGAAATTTTGTTCATCTGTAAATCAATGTTTGTAGTATAAAATATTTTATTTACCTTTCATTATATATGTGTTTGTATAAGTATTTACAACCAGACATCGGAAGAAATTCCTATTATGAGAGGAGTTAGACAGGGCTGCGTGCTCTCTCCACTTTTGTTTAATTTATATGCGGAGAAGATCTTCAGAGAAGCGGTGGAAGACAGAGCAGAGGGTATAATTGCTAATGGAATAGTCATTAACAATTTGAGATACGCTGATGACACAGTTCTGCTGGCAACGGACAGGGATGATTTGCAGGCGCTCCTACATTCAGTGACGGACCATAGCCAACAAATGGGTTTGAAAATAAACATAAAGAAAACCCAATGGATGGTGATCAGCAAGAACTAAAATATAGCTAATAACTTGGCAGATATTGTGATAGATGGGGACATAGTGCGAAGAGTGCAGGCATGCAAGTATTTGGGCTGTTGGGTGAACGAGGAGTGGGACTTGTCGCAGGAGATTAAATGCAGAATAGAGCAGGCGAGAACATCATTTAGGAAAATGCAAAGGGTACTAACAAGTAGAGAGTTAAAACTTGCGCTGCGAATACGCTTATTGCACTGTTATGTGTTTAGCATTTTGTTCTATGGGATGGAAGCATGGACCCTCACAGAAGCAATGTGCAGGAGGATTGAGGCTTTCGAAATGTGGGCTTACCGCAGAATGTTGAGGATATCGTGGATGGACAGAGTGACGAATCAAGTGGTAATGCAGCGGCTAAACAAGGAAAAAGAAGTGCTTAATATCATAAAAAGAAGGAAATTAGAGTACTTTGCCCACGTGATGAGAAATCCGAAATATGGAATGCTGCATGTGATCATCCAGGGGAAGATAGAGGGGACGCGCGGCCCCGGACGTAGGAGAACGTCCTGGCTTAGGAACCTTCGCCAGTGGTACGGGGTGAGCACCACGACACTATTTCGGTTGGCTGTGGACAGAGTGAAGGTCATGCGACTGATCGCCAATGTTCTAGGAGGACACGGCACTTAAAGAAGAAGAAGATAAGTATTTAGTCTTCGACTGAATACTTTGTTATACGTATGGGCGTAGTAAAGAAGATCGTTACAGGAATACCGAGGTAAGGAAAGAACTCAACATCTTCTCTATAAACGATAGGGTATCTCAGAACAGAATGCAGTGGTTATAGTATGTGAGCAAAATGAGCGAGGATAGGATAGCTAAGCAAATATTAGTCTATAAATTGGAGGGAAAGAGAGAACGAGGATGTCCGAGAATGAGATGAGCGGATTTGAGAGGTTCGGAACAGGCAGAGATACCTAATCCTTGAAAGGCAGAAGTAGAATACACAAGTATTTAGTTCTCAAATAAATTTCTCTTGTTTTTATAAGTTTTATTTTATCTTACCTTATATAAAATGTATTTGAAAATAAAATAAAATACGATACATAATAAAGTTCTGAAAGGATATTTACAACAAAAACTTTGTATTTAACATTATAAATAACAAACCTTTAAATCTAAAAACATATCTCTGATAAATTGTTATAAAAGCTATAATACTGAATATTTCTTACGACCAATAACCTTTGTAAAGTGTGTATATGCATTTGATACGCAGTGAACAGACCATTTTACCGACCGGAACGATTTTCTATATGTATACAAGCTTTTTATGTAAAAAGGTATGACGATTCTTTTCGAACGGTTTTTCAAGATGTTATTTGTAATGTATAAGTATACAATAAAGAATATAATAGTCTTATAAATTCTTATTTTATATTTTTATGATTAGTAAAAATCATATTAAGTATAAATTATAATAAAATTGGCGCGTAGTATTTGATTAAGTTGGGTTAATATTGTAGGATCATAAAAACGAACGCGTTTCTTGCCACTCTTGTTATTTTTAGATAAATTGGAAGTAAATCAAGCAGCCCTGCGTACTCTATGAAAATATCTTTTTTTTATTCCTTTTATGCGTTTCGTGCTCATATAAATTTTGTTTGAACTTTTGCAATATTAACAAACGAGGTTATTACAACTTTTTTTATTTCTTTTCTTCACAATATCATTTTGCTAATAATATTTCTGAAAATATTTTGTTTTATATTTTATGTGCATAACACATCTACATAATTTCTATGATCTTCAATCCCTCTCAATAATTACAATCTTTTGAATAAATTTTAACAATTCGATTTAAATCCATTTAAAAATAAATTTCTTCGTCGTGAAAAGATTAAATTTTTATCTGTTATTTATATTCTCATTTTGAAAAATTATTTTATTCTTGAAGCACTTCGCATCTTAAATTTCTTGAACATTTCATGTTTATATGTAAACTTCAGTTTTAATTTATGACGTAGCCTAGATTGGTGAAATGATTAAAAAGCTGTGACAAGATCAACCGTCTTGCTTTTGCTGAAGACTTGGTAACGATTTTCAAGTTCCTAATTCCTAATTTCCAAGTTTCTAGGAACACAGATTTGTCGTTATCAAAGCCTGTCTGGCTGTTCATTAAATTTATCTTTTTATTTTAAAAATAAAAATAAAATTATTAAAAATAAAAACAAATTATTTCAAATTGTTATAAAGTCGCGATAAGAAATAAAACTAGGAACAAATGATTATACCGTCATTTGGCCGAATAACCGCGCGCGGCATGGTTAGTGAAATAGAAAATAATTGACGTGGTCTTTGACCATAATTGTTTTAATGTTTTAACCCTTTATAGGTCTTTGGTAAGTATACTTACCAGTGGCAATAAGGTCGATTTTTTTAAAGAATAAACTATGCAGTTGAACCCTATTGGCATTTTATGGTTTTATAGATGTTCTCTGGTAAGTAGGCTATCTGCATTTTGAAATAGTGTGCAGCGACCATTTTTTTTGTGAGTTACACGAATGTCGAATGTGGTAATGATTCATACCAGCGTACGCTACCATGTTGTTTTGTTGTTACTTTTGTACAGTGCTTAGAAAATACCAGTTTTTTTACGGGAAAGCAAGCATTTATCCTAACATAAAGTTAAGATAAGTTATTCGACACATTTTTTTGTTATATATTTTTTTTTTTGTTACTTGCATCCTGGAGACTCCAAAGGGAGTATAGGACATATCAAGAAAAATTGATGAACTGAAAGTTTATCACCAAAGAGATAAATTTTTCACTTACCACCAAAATTTGTTTTTGCTACTGCTTACTTCAGTAGGCTTGTCATGAACCCTATTGAATTAAATATCACACACAATAAATAATAAAAATAAATCAAACACAATGATAAATTCATCACTTACCAATAATTTCCCCCTACCACTGCTTAACTCAGCAGGCTTGTCATGAACCCCTTTGTATCAAATTTTACACAATATTTGTTTAATTAAAGTTAAATACCAAAACTATTTAGAAAGGAATTCGTGCACACTGTAAAATGTTTCATCAATCAAATATTGTTTTAGCTTTTTTTAAAATGACTTAAATTGTCACAACTTTTTAAACCTTGAGGCAATTTATTGATGTATTTTCTACCTGCATAAGTTTGTTTTTGTTCAAACAGTTTAATGTTGTGATTAGCAACATAATAATCGATTCTGTTTCTTGTGTAGTGGTTGTGAACATCTAAATTCTGTAAAAATGAATTTTTCTTTACGTACATTATCACTTCAAAAATGTACAAAGAAGGAACCGTGAGCAATTGCAGCTCTTTAAATAGTGATCTGCACGAGGTAAGGTGGTTGACTCCCATCATACACCTAATAGCTTTTTTCTGTATTTTAAAAACTCTTTCCATGTTACCCTGTGATGAATTACCCCATACTAATATGGCATACCTGATATGAGATAAAATTAAACCATGATAAGCTGCTATAAGCAATTTTTTATCATTTAATCTGGCAATTTGTTTTAATGCAAATACCCCAGATGATATTTTACTACAAATTTGATCGGTGTAATAATCCCACGATAGGGTCCTATCTAGTGACACTTCTAGAAACTTCACTGTTTGCACATGATCTAGGATATTATTTTGTATCAAGACATCCACTTCTCTGTTTTCCCTTACATTGTGTTTGTTTTTTGAACTGTAAGAACTGACACTTTTTCCCATTAACTGTTAACATTAATTCATTCAGAAATTGGACTACAGATTCTACGCTAATCTGTGTGTTCACTTCGAGACTATCTACCAGTAAACTTTTGTTTATGATTGAAGTATCATCAGCAAACAATAAAGCTTTACTGTTGGGTAAGATTTCTGGTAATCTATTTATATACAACAAAAACAAAATGGGACCTAAGATTGAACCCTGTGGAACACCAGCTTTGACATCAAGCTTTTCAGACAAAATTTTTGTAAGTTTCCCCCTGACTACTCTAGTTATTTCTACGCACTGTACTCTACCTACCAGATAAGACTGAAACCATTTAAGTTCTACGTCCCTAATACCTAATGACTCTAACATTTTCAACAAGACTTCATGATCAACACAGTCGAAAGCTTTCCTGAGATCTAAAAACACAGCTAAGGCTTTTTCTCCTGCATCCAATATATCAACTATCTGCTCAAAAAGTGAGACAATAGCAGTTTTGGTTTACTTACCCTTTTGGAAACCATGCTGATCTTTTGAGATGATAAGGTTTTCAGTCAAAAAATTGATTAACCTAATGAACACTACCTTTTCAAAAATATAGAGCTACAAGTAGTTTTAATAAGCATTCTTACCACTAAATATTATGTGATTCCCATTTCAATAAACATTTCTTGGTAAGTATACTTACCAGGGCTTGACATAAAAAAAGAAATATCTTACTGTTCTGGTATTAGAAATACATTATTGAAGTCCCTATAAAACAAAATTTAACATTTTACAACATTTATATTTCCCCCCGTAGTACTGCCCTATAAAGGGTTAATGTTATATGTTTTTAGTGTGTAGTATATAATTCCTGATGATGTCTCCGAAAGAGACGAAAGATCTTGAATAAATGTGATACTCTGAGGTGAGTGTTATATTTAATTTGTTTTGTTTTTGGCTGTTCATTATATATCATATATGAAGTGTTGCAAACAAAGGAAAATAATGTTTAATAAAATAATATTTATAATGTAATGTTTTTTTTCTCTTTACAGATTACCACCATCCCACCGGCGGGCCGGGGGCTGGGGGTGATGGACGAGGTGGTTCACTACGCGACAGAGAACGTGAACGTGATAGAGAACGCCTTCACCAAAGAAGATTCAGTGCACATATAGTCGCGCGACGTGAATCGACGTTTGATCGAAGTATAGATGCTGCAATTCGTCGGCCGTCCTTGGCAGCCGTTGCCGAACGCGGATCTTGGGGTTCCCGATGGGAATTTTTACTTTCATGTGTTGGTTTATCCGTCGGTATTGGAAACGTTTGGCGTTTTCCGTATCTTGCTTATCAAAATGGTGGAGGTAAGTATTTTTGTTTAATTTTTATAAAAGTTAATATTCAATACTGTTATAGTTATTCCAGGTTCTTTCAGGATCTGATTATTTCTAAGTAACAATATCTCATTTTAAATTAATAACTAGTTATTAACAAATTTATAACGTATTAAATACGAACGTTATAACTTCTAAAAAAAGTATAGCAAATTATTTAACTTAATACTGAGTTATAATCTGAGAATCAATACTTTTTTCCTCCCTTTAATTCTTTATTTACAACTGTAAAATTTTACAACAAGCAAATGTGATGATTATGATAATAAAATAAATGACATGCTAGGCATGAGAGGGGTAGGGCCCCCATTGGTGTCTCCCCAAGGATGAACTTTGTGTATCAAATTAGCAGGTCTCTACTCCAGGGTCTTTTAAGGCGTCTAGGGGGAGTATCAGGTAAATGGACGGTGGAAAGTGAACGCACCAGGGGGTTCTCGTGTTCGTGTGTAAATAAAAACGTTTATTTACTTTCTTTTGCCTATATGAATACATGTTTTTTTAGAGATTGGTAAGTGTCTGTGTGTGTTTGTGTATCTGTGTGTGTGAACAGAATATCTCAAGCACGGAACATTGTACGAACTTGAAACTTGAACTTAAGTTAGATACCACTAGAGGACCCGACACGAACATTTGCACCTAAATCGGTCAACCGGGTAGTATATATGTGTCTTTTTCACTTTTCTGCGATTTTTTCAAAAAAGGCTCGTACAATTTTTTTTAAATCGCCTCATGTACTACATTTTTTATACTCTACAAGATAGGGTATGCGCCATGTCTGCTGAAATTCTTAGGAAGGCTGTTTTCTCGTTAAAAAATTGGTTTTTTATGATTGCAGCCTTAATATACATTTTAGCGCAAAAATGTATATAATAAAAAAATTAGAGAATTTTAAATCCTACACCTTTTATTTCAAACGTTCTTTTGTATAACGCTTAAATTAGCGGTAATTAGCGATTTTCTATTTATTCCTTACGAAACCGTGTAAAAAATCAATTTTTTAAAGATTTCAGCCTTAGCATGCATTTTACGACAAAAAAATTTGTAATAAAATTTGTAGGAAATTAAAAGATCTACAACTTTTATTTAGAGGATTTTTCTCTACAGAGCCTAGTTTAGCGTTAAAGAGTGATTTTCCGTATTTTAAAGCCAAACAGGTTGATTTTCATTTTGCGTTTTTTACTCATGATTAAAATAAGGTTAGGTTTATTTGAGGTTAGTTTTTGGTTATTTCTAATGTTTTATTACGTTTTCTTTTTTATATTGTTCACTATTTGCATTGGCAAGAGAAAGTCTTGTGAGTGTTTCACACCTGATTTTTTTTTTTTTTTAATTTCTATAAAAGTTAATATTAATCAATACTGTTATGTTTATTCCAGGTTCTTTCAGGATATGATTTTTTATAAGTAACAAAATTTCATTTTAAATTAACTAGTTATTAACATTTATATTAAATACGATAGTTATAACTACTAAAAAATGTATAGCAAATTATTTAACTTAATACCGAGTTATAATCTGAGAATCATTACTTAAAAACTTTTTTTATTTTAAAAAACGGATACATACCTACGTTAATAAAAGTTTAACAAACGTTATACTTGACACAATAATTTTTGTATTTTTTATAAATTATTATTTTAATCGTCATTAATTGTATGTAATATAAGTTTAAAGTACTCTTTGAAATGAAACGGTTTCGTTTTATTTAAAACGTTAAATTTGAAATTCTCTCGTAATTACTTCGAGAGGTAAAGAGTTGTTCTTCTCTTTGTGAGAGTATATTACAAATATTTACATTTATGAAAATACTATTGCGCTTGTTTTCTGGAATTGTTTATATTGGTCTTCGTTGGAAATTCAACATAAATTTCATACATGTAGAGTGCAGGTTCTGAATTAGGCCTACGTTTCATGTAATTATTGGGACTTGTTAGAGAGCTTTGATCACCTTAGAAAATAGGATTGCTTTTACCCAACTACGGTGAAGTCAAGAGGAGGTTAATCGTTTTAGTATATTAGGATATTCTGCCCATAACAGACAGGTAGAGTGTCAAATGATTTACACTCAATCTGTTCGTTGCAGGGCTGAAATAAATAGTTCTGTTTCTTATCGCAGCCAATTTAATGATTAAATCATTTAAGAACAGAAGAGGTAGAAGTGTAAAAGATGTAAAAGACACTAATCGAAGTTATCTCCTCTGAAAGTAATGAATTTCATTATACAGCCAGACCCTGTGGTAAATAAAGTGAAGGTGTCATTGCAGAGTAAAAAATATGTGCTTTTCAGAAAGCCCGGCATGCTGATAAGCGTCATTTTCCAGCTGATCACCTAAACAACAAATACCGATATCGGGGCCGACAATTCGTATAAAAAGTAAACAACGCTTGTCGGTATCGTGTCGTCAGTAACACCCGAGATCGGCGACGATATATCGATATCGTATCAGTAAGTGAAAAACCGGCCTAACAAGACGTATTATATGGAGTCAAAACATTGGAAGTGATGTCGACTGGATGATCACATATGCTGGTCTGAATATACAGTAAACGTATTGTAACAAGGACAATAAAAGGCTGATGAGGGTGCCTTATTAAATAGGTTTGGACAGGTGTTTATCGAAATATGATCTGGCTATTATCTCTTGGGCAGTAAAGGTATGCTGCTATGCCTATTTCCCTATTTTATTCAAAATATTTTATTTATTTACGTTCTTTTTTTATTGTTTAGATTGTTCTGGTAAAGTGAAGGAGTTCAATTTTCGGTTTTTTAAATTTTTATCTCAATGCCTACTTATATTTTTCTAGAAATTGGATTATCTATACTAATATAATAAAGAAGAAACGTCTGTTTGTTTGTATGAGATAATCTCAGAAACTACTGAACTTATTTTAAAAAATCTTTCATTGTTGCATAGATTAGAGCTTCCTGATCAATATAGGCTATTTTGCAACTTTAAGTAACTTTAATTAAGTGATTTAAGCAACTTAAGCTGTGACGATGTCGCATGTATTAGTTTATCGGATGCATAGTACTTTTATTTTTTTCTAAGTCCTCTGGATGGTTTATTTTTTGGGCTAGAAGCACGATTAAACTTATATATTTCATAGAAAAACGTGAAGAATAACGTTGGATTCCAAAAACATTAAAAATCGGATTCAAAATTTTTATTTTTGTACTGTTATATTTCATATATTTTGTTTTCATTCGACAGGCAGTGAATGAGTCATATATTTCCAATTACTCTGCGTACCGCACCCACGTATTACTGTCTCTTATCTCAGCCATATATTCACTGTCTCTTTCTTTTCCATCGGTATTCTTCTAAGCATTCTATTCAATTCTGTTAAATCGCAGGGACAAACATTTAAAACGGTGGGCATCGATTTGAGACAAGAGTGCTTCCTTCACTCATGGACAACTTTATGTCGGACTTTCTAAAGCTGGAAGTGCAGAAAAACAATTTGTTTTGCTGCCACAGGGCAACAAAACCACAAATGTTGTATAAAGAGAGGTTTTAAAATAATTTAATGAGTCCTACATTAGCTGGTGCGAAGCGAAGCGAGCGGGGGTTGCTAGTTGAATGATATAAAATGAACAAAATCACACAATGATTCAGTAGTACAGTAGACTCTCAAAAATCCGGATCGCGTTAGTCCGGACTCCGGATAGTCCGGACGATGATTTTTCTTTTTTACTTTATTTTCTGAAAATTTACAACTTTTAAATTAACAACCAGTAAAAAGTTTTCATGGAATTGGCCCGATGAAATCAGTGGGGAGGCTTTATCGGCGAACAAAGACGCTGTTTCTGAATTTAAGACCTTACTTTTTAAAATCCTTGACGAAGAAGGAATTTTCGGTGACCAGCTGTATAATTGCGACTGGTCTGAACTATAAAATGTTGCCCACGAAAACTCTCGCATCCAAAAAAGAAGCTTCAGCCTCGGGCTATAAAAAAGCAAGGAACGGGTTACGGTGTTGGCTTGTAGCAACGTGACCGGCAGTCATAAACTTAGGTTAACATTAATAGGAAAATCAAGAAAACCCAGAGCTTTTATAAATTTAAAGAAAGACGATGTGTTGCCACTTTGGTATACAAACCAACAAAAAGCATGGATGAATTCTACAATTTTTAAGGCTTGGTTTTTTAATGAATTTGTACCTACTATAATTACTCTATATAATTACTCTATAATTGAGACATATATGACACATTTTGTTACATCTTTGAAATCCGTAACTTACAAATCTTACAAAGAGTGCAATCGAATCTTATTACGGTACAGTAGCGTTAAGTTTAGTCAATGTTTGTGCTTCGTATATTGAATAATTACAGTACCAGTAGCCTACTGTAATTTATTAAGCCTACAGTGTTTTAAAGTTTTTTCAGAAGCTCACTCTTATATTAGCAGATAAACGTTAATGCTTATTGTCATAATTATTCGCCATAAAGACGAAATTGCCAACCTCCGGGAAATCCGGATTTTTCGAAATCCGGACCGGCCGTCCACCACATTAGTCCGGATTTCTGAGAGTCTACTGTAGTATCAAAAATCTGGTGTGAATGAACCGAGTGCGGTATAAAGGCTTGTTAAAACCAGTTTATGCATTGTGACAGGTGGGTTTAGAAAAGCAGGTCTATGTACGGGGAACTATTTAATACAATTGGTTGTAAGAGTCGTTTATTTATTTGAATTTTAAATACTCATTTTTCCTTATATATTCGTATAGGCAAGAGAAAGTAAAAATACTGTGAATTACTTCTAGACATACACCATATCGAAACTAAGACTACCAATTTGGTAATCCAGCATTCTATCATTGCGACACCGATGTGGTCGCCATTAATTTAAATAAAAAGTTTATAACTTTTAATTTTAAAACAACTAAAACAAAAAAACAATTAAATTTTAATTAACATCAACGAGAAATCATAATTAAATCTGGGATTTCCTAGAAAAAAATTTAATAATGTTAATATTTTGCGTATTAGATTAAACAAATTTAAGAAAAATCAAGAAAGAAATAAGCCTTATTTGAAATAAAGGATGTTGAAACTGAATACACCGGTCTGAATATACCTTATCAGTTTAATATAATATTCTTAGGTTAGCAAATTCTGCTTTCAAGTTACAGTAAATTAAATTAAGCTCATCGTTCCATTTACCAGTATTAGTATTTCCTATACTTAATTAATTTCAATCGATACTATCAGTTAATTAAAGTGAAATCGATTTTTCGTTAAGTTTAAATTTAATTCACATTTTGTTTTTATTTACTGAAAACTTATATTATTTAGTAACAAATAACAACTTGTACTTATTTTTTCAGACTGGATCAATGTTACTAAACGGTCAACATATCAAAGGTTATTGGCAACTTTCTTTCATATTGTACAAAATTCTTCTGACATGAATCTCGGGATTGGTAGTTTAACATTCCATTTTGTTGCCAATTGTACCACAAACTTAATCATAGTTTTTATTCACAATGAGGATTTTTACAGCTATCACTGCCTTCCCTATTCACCGATTCCTCCACATCAATCTGCCGTTTCAACACCGCTCTCCGAAATTCCGTTCTTCTATAGTTTGGTTTATCTCATCCTTGAAGGAACTTTTGGGCCGAACCCTCTTAGTCTCACTGCAGGATTAACTGGTACGTCAGCATTGACGTATTTTATTGTTGTCATGCCAAAGAACGTCAAAAATTTCTCTAATGATTTTCATCCGGAAACGCTCAAGTATTTTTATTTTTGAATTGCTAATAATTTTGAATCCTGTAAGTTCACACTGATTAATATACGGATTTGTAGAGGTCGATTTAGAAGAATAAGATAAACTTTATTTTGGACTTCACAACCAGTAGGCTTACGCACTGGTAATGGTACAAGAGACAAAGGATTTGCTACAGAAAGAAGTACACGCACTGCAAAAGAATGTGATTACTACAGAGTGATTTTTAGTCGTTTTACCCAGTTGTTAATGTCTGATGATTTTTTCTAAGAAAGGTAAATATTGTTTTGTGACACGAAGTTGGTAGCCCTACTTAACCGGTATAGATATGACAGTATGAGTTTATTCTCCTTGAGCTGTGTAAAATTTTGTGCCGTTTCCGGTCGTGTTACGAACAGAATGTCTTCTAACCTAGAACAACGGGTTTTCGTTCTTGAACAATATTTTGCTACAAAATCGTACGCGAGTGTAAAACAATCATTTCAAATTAAATTTTTTGGTGTTTCTTCGCTAGAAAAAATGTCAATTTCTAGGCTAACAACCCGATTTCGAGAGACAGGGAGTGTTTGCGACAGAAAACGTAGCGGTCGACCAACTCAAGAGAGTTGGTCGACCAACTCAAGAGAGTTGGTCGACCTTGATCTGTCAAGAGACAGATTACGTTTTAGAGAATGTAAAAACAAGATTGCTCAATTCTTTACGGAAAACTTTCCTCGCAAGTTGGTTTGTCATAATCGAGTGTTCAGAAAACTGCTAAAAAATTGAAATTGTATCCTTATCACGTACGATTAGTCCAAGAGCTTCAGCCTCCAGATTTAACAAGTGATAATTCTAGAGTAAAAGACATTCTGTTCGTAACACGACCGGAAACAGCACAAAATTTTACACAGCACAAAGAGAATCAACTCACACTGCCGTATCTATACCAGTTGAGTAGGGCTACCAACTTTGTTCACAAAACAAAATTTCCCTTTCTTAGAAAAAATTACCAGATATTAACAAATTGGGTATTTTCTGTTAAGGAACACTCCAGGGCACTTTAGTTGTAGCACGTGAATGCTACATGAACTGACTTCTCTTTGTTGATTGAAAGAAAATTCTTTTCATATACCATTGAATCCTGAATCCTGGTTGAGAGGGCTAAGAAGCCCTATGATGGCGACATCGTGTTAAGGAACACCTGGTCGCTCGGGGAACAATATAACAGAATAATTGCAACCTCAAGAAATTTAGGGGGAATTTTATAGTTTAAATAGGAAATAGGATTCTGGTTCGTGGGACATTGGAACTGGGACTTGAAAGGAGGTAATTTATTTTTAGAAGTTATTTGTGGAAAATTTAAATTAAGGGACAAGTGGGTTTAAGAGCGGCTCTTTTACTTTATTTTATTTTTCAGTGGCCTTTTTTCAGTTTTGTGGGAGGCCTATTATTTTGGTGAGGGGAAGGCATGCATTTTACTGAACGTGGACTAAAGGTATAATTTAAGGTAGGGGTTAGTTTATGATTTCAGGGGAGACGGAAAGGGTAGAGTTTGGCATAATCACCGGCCTTTTTATCTTCTGAGTGTTTATTAATTTAAAATGGCGGCTCTTTTCACCGTAGTGGAGTGATTATGCATAGGAACATGGGGACAACTACCAACTGGGGGGAGTGAGTCATACAAGTAGGAGGGGCATGGGCAAATAAGAGGAATACAGGGCAGAATAAAAATGTGGCAACTCTAAATTTTGTTAAGTGGGTCATTCTAAAATTTAGATAAAGTCGTGGAATGGTAATGGGATAGAGACTTCAGGTGGGTGTAGGCGTCGGTACAAGTCCTGAATGATCTGGGGTCCGTCAGTTTTCCCAGCGTCGTGTAGCCGTTTCGAGGTATTGTAAATAAAGTCCTCCATAGAAGGGAAGAGAAGGTGTTCGTGTATGATGCGATTGGATATAAGATAGTGGAACTGTGTGATGCACCGGAGGACTTTGTTCTGGTATGCTGAAGTACGTCTTTTGTTGGACTTGGAGAGAAAGGGCCACCATACCGGTGACCCGTACAAAAGGAAAGGACGTAGGATAGAGGAGTACATCAGAAGTTTCAGTTTTGAGGAGTATGCAGGAGAGAGGAACAAAGGGATGAGTAAAGCGAACAAGGCCCTACCCTTGCTAAGCTTGCTGTCAATGTGCTGTCGAAGTGTCAATCGTTTATCTAGGTCAACCCCTAGATATTTCACGCTGTTCTGCCATGGGAGGAGTTCCCCTTCCAATCGTAGAGGCGGAGGAACATTGCGTTTTAGTGTAAAGTGGATTGCTTCGCATTTTGTGGGGTTAAGTGATAGTCTCCAGACACGACACCAGCTAGTGATGTCTAGAAGCTGAGTTTGAAGCGCGCGGCAATTGAGGCGGAGGCATCTGCCGTGACGGTACAGAATAGCATCATCGGCAAACAGTCCGAATTGGATTGAATCACGGACAGGAAAATCGAAGGTGTACATAAGATAGAGGATGGGCCCAAGGACCGAGCCCTGAGGTACACCCGCGGACGAAGGGGTGAGTGGGGACATGGCCATGTGGAACTGAGGAATAGTGACAGAGACTTGGAATTGTCTTCCAGTAAGATAGGAATGGAGTAATCGGACAGTTGAGGGGGGAAAGAATTGTGCCAGTTTGTAAAGGAGGCCCATATGCCAGACGCGGTCAAATGCAGCCCGAAAATCAAGCAGTACAGCCGTCGTGTCACAGTAAGAATTTCTGGCATCCACAAGTGCCGTGACGATGCGGAGGAGTTGGGTAGTTGTGGAGTGTCCTTGACGAAAACCAAATTGCTCGGGGGGAAGAACAGATTCAACAACAGGTCGCAGGCGTGGGAGAAGAAGCCTTTCGAATAATTTTGACAGGATCGGCAAAAGGGAAATTGGTCTATAACTTTCGGGATCAGTTGGACGTTTGTGGGGTTTCAGAATAGTAATGACTTTGGAAACCTTCCACGAAGAGGGGAAATGTTGCAGCGCCAACACTGCATTGAAAATTGTCAAAAGATGAAGCTTTAGATCTGGCGGGGAATTCAGGATGGCGTATCCAGAGACATTATCAGGACCAGGGGCCTTACGCGGATTAATCGAGGAAATTACAGAGGTGACATCATCCTCCGTGAAGGGCTGTAAGTTACAGGGCGTAGGGTCAGAGAGCGTTGAGTTGACTTCATCATGAATGAGTTCATCCTGGTCATGATGAACGGGCGGAGGGGCAACAAAATGTCGTTCAAAATGCGAAGCGAAAGTGTCAGCAATCGCCTGCGGAGAATATGTCAAACCATTAGGTGTCATCAGAGGATGCGACTTCCTCTGGGTCGACAACAAACGACGTGTAGCCTCCCATGGTCTTCCGTCATCCGCTACTCGATGAAGGTAGTCCTCCCACTTACTACACCGGTGACCATCGAGTAGCAGTTTACACCTAGTAGCGGCACCGTTGAACAGATCCCGATGATGTGGATCTCTGTAATATACCATTAAACAAAATTAAAACGTTTTATAAACTAGTTGTATTTAATAAATAAATTCTAACAGTGGTTCTTTATATAAATAAGAAGATACATTAATGATAATTATAGTGATAGTAACGATTATAATGATGATGGGGTTTTTCCGTGCAACTGTAAATCTCTTTTTTTCTACTCTTCTTTTTCTCACTCCCTCATTTTGCTCTCTTTTCTTCTCTCTTGAAAAATTCCATCCATACTACACTTAACTGATCCCGCATAAGGTTCTTGAATGAATCGAATTATAAGTGCTGTTAAGTTCGTTTTCTTCCTTTATTTTTTAATTAGCTCTTTTTCCTTTATGTATACTCTTTTATAATTTTTTCTCTCAGCTCTTGTCTACACTTTTTTTTTGCAATTTTATAATAAAAGTATTGTTCTTGTAAGTATACGTGTTAGAAAGTATTCTACAATTGGATAAATCCACCTATAGATTGATGTTCTTTTTTTAACTAAATGGGATAAAATTAAAATGTTAGCAAAATATAAAAATTACATTTTTGAAAGTACAGTAGACTCGCGGTAATCCAGCATATGTGAGACAACCCTATTCCCGAATTAGTGGAAGTGTACATATAATATGGGAATTACTGTGCAATAGATCAATTTTTTTTCAAATAAAAAAACGAAAATTTTACATTCCTGTTGAATATTTTACTTTAATGAATAAATGTCCCTTCTATTGATTTACAATCACAAGTACCGACGGATTACTGGAGATACCGAATTGTATGAAGATGGATTACTGAGAGTCTACTGTATTTTAATACGTTAATAGCCTTCTATTCATTGTTTTATTTATTCTATTTACCTGTTCAACATCTATTCATTTTTCTATAACAAGCAGATCGTTTACAGTAACACAAAAAGATTATTTCAGAGTTTTTTTTAAATTTTTATTGTTGTATAGTTTCAAAATAAAAAATTAACTTAAAAAAAATAAATTATCCTTTAAATAAATAAATATTTTTAATATGTAATATCTGCGATATTTCGTTTATATTACGTTTGTGACCTAGGTGAAATGTTTATTTATTTCCCTTGAAATAAAGGACGTAGTTAGCAATAATGCATTAGCGTAGATTAGGAGAAGTGTCGGTGAAGTAAGAAGAGGTAACTCGGCTCTGGCTGGGCGTTGCCCTGATAACAGATGATAGAATATGAGCTAGAGAACGAGTGGAACTAATGACTCCATTTATAAGCCAACTTAAATGTGTGTTTTCATCACAGTTTTCTATTCGTTATAAAACATAAACCAAGATTTATGTCATTTTTTTATCGTATTTATTTTATAGGTCAGTAATAAAATTGAGGTATCTATCCGTTTCTAGAATTTTTGTGAATTTTAGAGTAGATATTTTGCATCCGTTTTATTACTGAGGAAGAAAACTTTAACCACTTCGTTTAATTTTCATAATTATTATTACATTTTTTGTTCAATCGTTACCTTATAGCTTAAAAGTTACTGATTCATTTACATTTTAACCTACCGGATTGGTCCTAGGAATAAAGTCGTCGCCGCTAGTGAGCTGTTTTACAGCTGATTTTCAGATACAAAGGTTCCTGGTTCAAATCTTAGTAAAGGATGTAAAGGCAAAGCTAATTGCTGGGAGCGCTGGGCTACCATGCGCATACTTGACTTCGACCCCGCTTACCCCTCCAACCAACAGTTAGATGTACAGCCAGAGTGTTGTTGAAAATTTGACAACACCCGTTGTATTTTGTAGGTATGCTGTTCCATTGTTGATTACATACGCTGCACTATTACAGTACATACAAGACTACACTAATTCAGCCGCACATTTTGCCCAGCGCTCTCCTTACGAAAATCAGGGTATACTTTTACACGGGTTTGAATGCTAGACAATGGTTACCGGTGTTCTTTGATGGTGCAGATTTAATAAATCATACTCTCTCAAGAATGGTCGGCCTGAGTCTGTACGAGATTACACCTCATTTACACGTCATACACATCATCCTCAATCTCATTGGGTCACGGGGTTGCTTATTGTTCTGAATTGAACAGATTGCAACGTATACACATTAGGCATAAAAGGATTAGGCATCTCTCCCTGTTCCGAACCTCTCAAATCTGCCTGTCTCTTTCTCGGGCGTCCTCGTTTTCTCTTTCTCTCCGGTTAATAGCCTAGTGTTCGCTTAGGTATCCTATGCTCTCTCATTCTGCTCACATGCTCCAACTACTGTTCTTTGCCTACAAGACAAATATAACTTACTTAAATAGGTACAACTTAAAAAAACATATCTTATTTTAATCATGAGTGAATGATGTTAAAATGAAAATCTACCTTAGTTTGGCTTTATAATATGGAAAATCACTCTTTTATACTAAATTAGGCTCTGTAGAGCAAAACGCTCGAAATAAAAGTTGTACTTAAAAGATCTTTTAATTTCCTATAAATTTAATTATGCACTTTTGTTGTAAAATGCATACTAAGGCCGAGATCTTAAAAATTCCGTTAAACTAAGCATTATACAAAGCATTATACGAAGAAATGTTTGAAGTGTATGTAGACAAGTGTAGAAAAGTTGTAGGTTTTTAAATTTTCTACAACTTTAATTTATACACTTTTGCCCTAAAATTAATATTAAGGCCGCAGTCTTAAAAAAAACATTTCTTTGCGAGAGAACAGCCTCCCAGAGAATTTCAGCAGACATAGCGCCTATCCTATCATATAGAGCACAAAAATATAGTAGCCTAATTGAGGTTATTTAAAAAAAAATATCGTAGGAGCCGTTTTTAAGAAAATCACAAAAAAGTGAAAACTTATACTAATAAAGTACTACTTCTGATTGACCGATTTTGATGAAAATGTTCGGTCGGGTCCTCTAGTAGTACCTAACTTAAGCTTCAAGTTTCAACCTCGTACGATGTTTTGTTTTTTAGATATGTTATCCCCCTACACACACATACACACACACACACACACAACCACTAAAAACATGTTAAAAACATTTGGGTTCAGAGGGTCTGAAAACGTGCATATCCGGTGAAAACTCGATTTTGAAAAATTGACAAAAACTATTCTTTCCTTCCTATATATTCATATAGCCAAGAGAGAGAGTAAAAATGTATTCAATTTCTCAGTGAAAATTTATCCGTTTATCTTTGTTGGTAAAACACAAAATAACGTTGGTTTTCGTTTTTAATGAATGTTTAACACATATTTTACTTTTCAAAAAACAAATACAAGATATAAAAATACTAAAATTAACTGTTACTACTTGGTGACCTAATTAAGTTTGATCTTCACCCAAACTCACAATTTTTATTTTGTATCGTTGATTTTCATACGTATTTTCTGTGGAGAGAGTTCAAGAGGTGTCGTGTAGATTCAGGACAAATAAGTTAGACTCGGTCTTGAAATAAGAGTTACAGCAAAGAGTACAGCAGTTTATCACTTCAAACACTATAATTTCTCATGTCAACTCTCACATTTCGTGAAAATGTTCTCTACTGAACATTACCAGATTTTTAGTATCGTCTTAAGGTGTGTAATTAATTTATATGAAATATCAAACGTAATTTGTTACATATTAAAATCAAACAAAAAAAGTACAGTTTCAAAATCTGCCATAATTTTTAATTGGTGGCATTTTAATTGCCATATAATATCATTTTCTTATGTCCGTTCATCACACCCAGATGTCAGAAACTACAAAAAATAATAGCAAACGGTTTTCGGATTTATGATCTACACAAAAAATTTGTGGGCTTAAATTGGGTTTGAAGATCCGGTTTTGACCGGAAATGGCCCAAAAATAATAATAAACTTGTATTTTCACGTAAAATAATAAACATTATATAATATGAAATGGCAGATTATAACAGGGTTTAGGAAGTTATTCTACTAAATAAATAGGATTTTAATAAAAAATAATCGTCGTCGTCGTCGTCTTCATGGATTAGGCTGTGCGTTAGCCTGTTCCGGCGTCCATCTCTTCCTCGATCTACCAATACATCTTTTACCTGTCGGATTATGGATCAATGCATTTAATGGAAGGCGATCTTGGGACATTCTTAACACATGCTCTGACCACTTTTCTTTGTATGTCCTTATAGTGTTCAACAATGGTTGGGCACCGCATTCATTCCTTATTACTTCATTACGAATGCGATCCTCTCTTGTGCAGCCCTTAACTTGCCTTAGAAATCGCATTTCCGCTGACTGGATTCTTGATTCCTGTTTTCTCGTCAGCACCCATGCCTCACTTCCATAAGCCAAAGTTGGGATCGCCATTACTTTATAAAACTTTAGCAATGTGTTTTTCCTGGCTCTATTCTTGAGAGATCGACTTATTGCACCACATACCATGTTGAACCTAGTTACTTTTTGATGCACATCATGGTCATAATCATACGTAACATCGCATCCCAAGTATTTAAAATTAGCTACTTGCTCCAAACGCTTGCTTCCAATCACTATTTTAGACCTTGTAGGCCATTTTCCATGGAAAGCCATAATTTTTTATTTGCCTGCAGAAATTTTCATATTAAAATGTTTGCCAATTATGAAGAGCTTATGCACTGCCATTTGCAGCTTGTCCTCGGATTCCTGTATAATCACAGTGTCGTCAGCAAATAATAAATAGTTCATAAAAGTATTGCGGGTAAGAGCGATACCCTTGTCTACTTCATGCTGCCACATAGACATAAGCTCGTTGACATATATATTAAATAAAGCAGGTGAAATTGGACAACCTTGTTTGACTCCTTTATTTGTAGCTATTTCATCTGTCAATTTTCCGGCCCCCACTGCTATTTTTATTGTTGTGTTCCCATATAAAGTTTTTATACTGTCTATCAAATGCAAGGGACATCCATTTCTCAACATTATGCTCCAAAGTAGCTCTCTATCGACATTATCAAATGCCTTCTCCCAGTCTACAAAGGCCATGTGTGTTTCACTATTATACTCTCTGCGTTTTTCTATTATCATTTTTAAAGTGAACACCGCATCAATACAGGATCTCCCTCTTCTGAAACCCATCTGGTTCTCCTGTAAAAGAGACTCTGTTATTGCCTGTAATCTTCTAGAGAGGATGAAAGCATATAATTTGAATAAGTCTTCTGGATACAACATACAAATTATAAAAAATAATAACAATATTTATTTATTTATTCCCATAATATTACACATATAAAAAATAAATTAAGATAATACAAAATTTCTTGCAGTAAATTACTTTCTTAGGACGTTAAAGGTGGTGGAAATTATCCCATCCAATTATGCACAAAACTATGTACTAGGATGGATTGGAAACTTTTAAATAAATATCAAAAGCTAAAGTATTAACTGTTAGCAATAGCATTCAAAACGATATTTACTTACTACACTAACTTAACCAATACTTTGCTATTTACTAAGATTACGATTGTATCAATTATGATGCATTACATTTCAATAAGCTTCTATTTATTAAACTTACACTATTTTTAAAAAATAAAGATAATTAATGCAACCTAAAATTTATTATTACATTTAAAAACAAAAACTAAAAAAAAACAATAATAAAGTAAAAAATATACTATTTAATTTTCCCCTGTCTCTTTAGTTACATCTACATTTGAATATTGCTAACCATTTTTGCTTTTTTCTCTCTACCTGTTTTGGCTATCCATTTTTTTAGTTCCTTATGAAATCTTACACCCGTCAGATTTTTTAATTCTAACAGGAGCAGGTTATATATTTTGGGTGCCAAGTACTTAAAAGGACGCTGGTAAAGAGCAATTCTCGCTCTCTCCGATAAGAGCAGATCTCTGTTTCGTGTATAGTACTGATGCCCTCTATTTAGCAGGTTAATTACGTTCACTTGAAGTCTTTTAATTATTTCTTTCACGTATAGTTGTCTTATATCCATGACATTGAAATCTGTAAATATCTGCTCCGTTGAATATCTACGCGGTTTATTAGATGTAAAGCTGTTCATGTTTAATTTTGTTTTACTTCAATTCAGCTATTAATAGATACTTTCATTTAAGTAGCTAAATAAATTTAAGGAAATTAAATATTATTGGTAGAAATTTTTAAATATCATCTATCATTTTCTTAACGCCATTCGTCCGTCACAGCCAGATTTCAGAAACTACGAGAGATAGCAACAAACGGTTTTAATCTACACAAAAAGTTAGTGGGCCTGGATTGGGTTTGAAGTTCCGGTTTATACTGGAAGTGGCCTAAAAATGGAAGTTAAGAAATCAAAGTCGGAATTTGGAAACAAAAATAGTGTCATTCGATTCCTCTTAAAAAGTAGATGTTGTTGTTTAGGTCATCTGCCGAAAAGCTGGTTTGAACCTCTAGAGGTTTTACTAAGTAAAAACGAAGAGTGAGGTGGTTTGCTATTGCCTTCCTCACCGAGTTAAAATAGTATCCTTATCAGCATGTCAGGCCCTCCGAAAAGTACCCACTTTCCACCCTGCAAATGACACCTTCAGTCATTCATCACAGGGTCTGGGTTCATTACTCTCAGAGAAGATAACTCTGACTAGTGTCTTTTACACCTCTACCTCTTCTGTTCTTAAATAGTTCATTCATATAATTGGCTGACTATGTGATAAGAAACCGATCTATTTTTTGTAGCCCTGGAACTAACAGATCGAGTGCAATTATTTAACACTCCACCTGTCAGTTATGGGCAAAAAGAGTAGATACAGAAATCATTGAAGGTTTTCAAACAGAAATCATTGAACCATTGAAACGTGTCGTCTCATGAAAGGAATTTTTTTCAATAATTTTGATTTTAAAAAATTTCTCTCAAGAGTTTACTAAACGTAACTCTAAATTGTACATAATTATTTTGAGACATTGAGAACATGAGACTGAATATGACGACGACGATTAAGATACTCCAATCACCCTATGGAATGATGAGGATCATCATCGTCATAGAATGCTTACTATAAAATGACGATGATTGCATAATAGTCTGCTTGTATTCGAAAAAATTATTTTGTTATTTTATGAACAAAATTGTTAAGAAAAATCCATTATTTTAATACGTTTCAATCTGTGAATATCTTTCTAAATTAATACATCTTTGCACAGACGCAATGTTTTCCGCTCTGTTATTTCCTGCAGTGGTTTAATTCATTAGTTAAATAATCCCCAGTTAACTAACACAATGTTTTCTTTTATTAGGTAACTTATATCTACTACAATTTTTGCTTTTTTGTCTTCTCAGAACTGTTACTTATATTTACGGAAGTTGGTGATTGGTTGCCCTGGTGGAAACCATTTAACTTTTATTGATGGTCGTGAAAGGGTAATCCTTTAGATTTTCACTTTTTACCATCTTAAAATTATATGTTATTTTAGAAATCATAAATAAATTATTATGTAACAGTGATGAAGTTAATAAAAAATATTAATAGATAAGTAAATAATCTTTCTTACGGGTTATGATATTAAAAGTTCTAGATTGATTTAATTATTAAATCTCAAATTATTTTGTTTACAAATTGTTAACACTATAAACTGAAAGATAGCTAAATATATTTCAACATGGACATTGATGTTATTTCACATAAGACGGACTCAGTAATCCATAGGTATAACAACTGACTGAAATTCAGCGATCAATTAAGTACTTGTAATACGATTCAAATCTAATTTCAAGTAACCTAGATTGCTTCTGGTTTCTATACAGCTAATGTCAGCGTTGTAGGCTTTAATTAGTCCACCGTACAAACCAACAGTTGAACTAATTTATTGGGTATTATCTTTCACGGTTCAAACAGCGAGAAGCTGTATGAAGAATTTAATTTCATCAAAAACTTTTAATAATAAACTAAATTTTGTAACAAGACATCTTTGATTCTTACGTAATCTTTTTACATTTCAAGATATGATTAATTATTAAAGTATCTTTAAAAATTTAATCAATATAAAATATTGTGTTTTTATTTATTTAAAGTCGCATTATATTTACGTATAGGCAAGAGACAGTAAAAATCGTAAAATATTTCATATGGACAATTTTTACATGTGTGTGAAACTAGCCCATTATGAGTAGAATGTGTCCTGAGAATTTCATACTGATACCTCTAACTGTTCCTAATAAAACTTGCATCAACTTTCAAAAATCATGATTTGCCGCAAAGTGACTTTAAATTGTAAATTATACTTTTTTAATAACATCCAGTGGTGTAAGATGGTTACTTTGGATCCTCGTCTTCAAAATATAAATAAGTTGTTTTCTTTTCAAACGTCACCTCTCCCGTATTTGATTTTCAAATTCAGACAATTTTCTTTCAGCGTCTTCTGTTGCTGCTTAGGTCATCAGCCGAAAGGCTGGTTTGAACCTATAGAGGTTTTACTATGTAAAACGAGAAGTGAGGTGGTTTACCATGCCTTCCTCATGGAGGGGAAAAGTACGCTTATCAGCATGCCGGGTCCTCTGAAAAGCACATATTTTCTACTCTGCAAATGACACCTTCACTTTATTTACCACAGGGTCTGGCTGTATAATGAAATTCATTACTTTCAGAGGAGATAACGCTGATTAGTGCCTCTTTCACCTCTACCTCTTCTGTTATTAAATGATTCAGTCTTGTAATTGGCTGACCATATGATAAAAAACAGAACTATTTATTTTAGTCCTGCAACGAACAGATTGAATGTAAATAATTTGACTCTCCACCTGTCTGTTACGGGCAGAACTGTTTACTAATCAGATTTATTAGACTTTTAGAGTGTATTTATTTTTAGAAATTGTATATATTTTTTAATTGTCTTCGTTATAACCTTAGTGTAGTTTGTAAATCGCTCTTGTACTGTATTATTAAATAAGAGAAGAAAACACCTACCCTATGACGTGGCTTTTAGCCGTAGTTTGGGTACGTCAATTTCCTCCGCTTCGTACATTGGAAATGTAAATGCATTACAGCTTTTTGAAAGAATGTCTACGGAAATAATTGGGAAAAATGGAAATAAAGTTTTATTATTATTATATTGTACATACTCTGGCACAAAATCAGTATTAATTAATTTAGGAAACATTTAAGTTATACGAAGTGTTGCTATTAAATATTGAGACTGACGTTGTAAAATATTTAATTTTAATTTTATACATAATCTTTTAATGTCACCTTAAATATACACTCCTTCTCTATCCCTACAACGCTCCATGCGAATTTTCCATTGTTGGAAACAGTGCTGGAAGTCATCTTCTGTCAGCTCCTTAAGGACAAGGGTCGCTCAAAAATGTTTGAAATGAAGCTCGCAAAAATGTTTGTACTGACAACTGTACGCGATTGAAAATGACCCAAATTTTTTGGAAATGATAATAACGTGAGTTGAAACGTGGTTTTTTACTTATGATCCGGAAATGAAGCACCAATTCATGTACTGGAAAAGCCGAACTTCACCGAGAGCCGAAAAAGCTCGAATGAGCAAGTCAAAATTTAAAGCAATGATGACTGTTTTTTTTTATATCCATGGGATTGTGTACCTTCACTGGGTTCCTGAAGGTCAAACAATTACTCATTATTACTACCTTGAGGTACTTTCTAAACTAAGTCAAAGAGTAAGGAAAAACGCCCCGAAATGTGGAAGGACAAATCATCGGATCTTCACCAAGACAATGTGCCAGCTCATTCCGTGTGATCGGTCAAGTTGTTCCTAGCCAAGTACAGCATCTCAGTGTCAGAACATCCACCTTATTCACCATATCTTGCACCATGTGACTTCTACCTGTTCCTTAAGGTGAACTCTGCATTAAAAGAGACAAGATTTGAGCCTGTGGAAGCTATAAGAGAGAAAGCGGCATGTATCCTGAAGGAGCTGACAGAAGATGACTTCCAGCACTGTTTCCAACAATGAAAATTCGCATGGAGCGTTGTAGAGATAAAGAAGAAGTGTATATTGAAGGTGACAATAAGTAATTATGTATGTAAGGAGTCAGCTCCTACATATGATTTAAAATTCTCCCGCCTGAACTCAGAGAGTCGAAATTACAGAGCTCTAGAAGAACAAACAGCTGAGCGTTAATAAACAAGTGCAATACATAGCAATGTTCTTATTATAATTGAATTTAAATTAAAATAGTTATAAACCGTGTGCGAGACAAGATTGCGAAGAATAAACATTGAATGTTGTTTCTTGTGTTTTACAGGTATGTAACAAATGTAAATAACCTTTGTAATTTGCGAAATAATAAAACATTTCGAACTTGTGTTTTACAGTGAAACTTTTCTGTTTTATTCTTAACTAATCCGGGACCCACACGATAACTAAAATAAACTCCTATTATAAAACAACATTTGCGTTTAGTCAAGCAATGGACAAACTTAGATTTGAGTTTAGATTAAGAGGCACAGCAGATGGAAAAACGAACATCATGTGCATAACCTCAATTGAAACCGCCGATAAGCGTTTGTTTGGCCTACCAGATGAATTGCAGCCAGCTACCTTACACGAGGAATTAATTAAACATACAAGTTACAAAAAAGTAAAAAAAACACTTACAAAAAGGAACCAATACCGAAAAATTTGGATAACTATAGATGAGAACTTGAAAAAAGTGTACTTTGACAATGAAGAAAATCTGCAATTCAATGACTTTTTTTTAGAAGAAATTACACAGGGACATTTAGGAGAATCTACAATCACACAATCATCTGCAATAGAAGAATTATTGCAAAAAATTATTAGAAGTTAATAAAAAACAAGAAAAATCTGCAGGCAAAATAGCAAAAGAATTTATTCTGCAGAAATTCGACAATAAAATAGTCGATACAAACCAGTGGATAAAACAGTATGAAGATGAATGTGAAAGATTTCAAATAATTCAAGATAAAAAAAAGATTGAAGTATTAAAATTCTTTTTAGAGAAAAACTGTTTAGACTGGTATGAATGTATACTAATGAAACTTACCATTAATTCGGAGTGGTCTGAATGGAGAAAAAAATTCTGTAATACTTTTGCAAATAAAGGTTGGTCTCCAATCAGGTATGCGATAACATTTAAATACCAAACAGGCTCTCTAGTAGAATTTGCTTTAAAAAAAGAAAAATTACTTCTGGAGACAAGAAAATCAATTGATGTTGGCACCTTGATTGATCTAATATCAGTAAGTCTCCCAAACTATGTGAGTGATAAAATAGATAGAAATGCACTGTTGGAAACGGAAGATTTGTACAATGAACTAGGAAAATTAGAACACTTGGTCCATAAAAATACTGGTAAAGAAGTAAAAAAACAAACAGAATATACAAAAAAATCTAAATCACCTTGCGAAATTTGTAAAGAAAAAACCAACAAAATCAGATTTCACCAAACTCAAGACTGCTGGTTCAAGGACAATATAGAACCCAAGAAGAAGGAAAATAAGGTAAATAGAAACTTGTTAGAGTTAAATGTAAATAGTGAAGATCCAAAAAACTTGGACACACACCATTAATTGAGGTTAAGGTTATGTTAAATGGTGACTTTGAGGCATATGGACTATATGATCCAGGCTCAAATGTATCACTTATTAATGCAAAAATATTAAAACTGAAATTAAAAAATGAGCATGAAAAAAAACATAACGTCTGCATAAAATCAATTAATGGTGTTAATAATGCAGATTGCATGATAAAAATAAAAGCAAGAATAATGGATATGGAAGAAGATGTCTATGTGTTTGTAGTTAACAACGAAAATTTTAAACATGAATTTTTAATCGGACTAGACTTAATAAAAATATTTAAGCTGAGTCACGATAATAATTTAAATATAATCCAAAATAATACAGTTAATACACGTAACACTAAAGACACTACAGTAAAAATCTCTAAAAAAATAGATTTAATGAAAAATGATAGTAATAAAAGTTACGAAATCAATTTCAACGAGAATTTAGACACAGATCAATTCTTAATAACCACAGAACATTTACAAAAAGAAGAAAAAGAACTTATTTTAAAATTGGTAAATAAATTTGATAAAATATTTGCAAAAAATAAATTCGACATTGGCACAGTATCAGACTTCGAGGCCAGAATAGATTTAATCATAGAAAAATACTGCAGCAAACGACCATATAGGTGCACAATACAGGACAAAAGGGAAATAGAACAACAAATTTCAGAATTACTGAAAAATAATCTAATAGAAGAGTCCTACAGTCCTTTTGCAGTCCCGGTCACGCTAGCATTCAAAAAAGATGAAAACCAAAAATCTAGACTCTGTATAGATTTCAGAGATCTTAATAAAATTGTAGTACCTCAGTCACAACCATTTCCTCGTATTGAAGACTTAGTGACAAAAACAAGAAATTGTAATTACTTCTCAAAGTTAGATATTAACTCAGCCTTTTGGTCTATTCCACTAAGAGTGGAAGACAGGCGAAAAACTGGATTCGTCACACAGAATGGACACTATCAGTGGACATGCCTCCCGTTTGGTTTAAAGACAGCGCCAGCAATTTTTCAGAGGGTCTTGAGTAATATCATAAGAAAAAACGAATTATCAGGTTTTACAACCAATTATATAGATGACATACTTGTATTTTCGAAATCATTCAAAGAACATCTAGAACACCTAGAACGATTAATGAGTGCAATTAAAGAAGTAGGTTTTAGGCTTAAATTTTCTAAGTGTTCGTTTGCCTCAAAGACAGTAACATATCTTGGTCACGTCATCGGCTACAATACGGTCAAACCAATGAAAGACAATCTAAGAGCTATTCGCGATTTTCCAACGCCAGCAAACCAAAAAAATATTCGACAATTTTTAGGTAAAATAAATTTCTACCACGATTATGTGCCTAAGATCGCTATTGTGCTTGAACCGCTTCATAATTTACTTCGAAAAAACCAAAAATTCATCTGGTCACAAAAATGCGAAAATGCATTTAAATTTTTGAAAGAATTCTTATGTAATGAGCCAGTTCTGACTATTTATGATCCAGACTTACCAATAAAAATATACACAGATGGAAGTATTCATGGTCTGGGAGCAATACTAAAGCAACCTCAACCCGAGGATAACAAAGAAAAACCAGTAGCATATTTCTCCAGAAAATTAAATGATGCACAAAAAAAGAAAAAAGCCATATATATAGAATGCTTAGCAATCAAAGAGGCAATTAAATTCTGGCAATACTGGCTTTTGGGCAAATCGTTCGAGGTTTATTCGGATCATAAACCATTAGAAAACTTGAAGATCAAAGCTAGACCGGATGAAGAGCTTGGCGATATGACTTACTATTTATCACAATTTCAGTTTCAGGTAAAATATAATCCTGGTAAATTTAATGCAGAGGCCGATGCACTGAGTAGAAATCCGGTACTCGAAACAGATGAAGAACAGGAAAAAGAAATAAGAACTGTAAATTCTTTGGATCTAAAAAAAATCATTGAAGACCAAAATGAAAATAATGTAGTAAAAGGTAATAAAATAATTAAAGATAAATCAGATTTACTGCTGAAAAAAGGGAAAATAATCATATCAGAAAAATTAAGCAAAGAGTTGATAAAAAAAGTCCATCATGAATTTTGTCACATTGGAGTACAGCAGATGACAAGTTTAATAAGACAATGCTACTCGACAAAAAATTTAGACACAAATATTAAGGAATTCTGCAGGAATTGTGAAATCTGCATAAAAAACAAATCCAGAGGTCAAAAGAAGTATGGTCAACTCTCTCAACTGGGACCAGCGAAACACCCATTTGAAATAATATCCATTGATACAATTGGAGGATTTGGCGGATCAAGATCCACAAAAAAATATTTACACTTGCTGGTGGACCACTTTACCAGGTACGCATACATCTTAACGTCAAAAACACAAACGGGAAAGGATTTTATAAAACTGACCAAAATGGTAACCGATGAAAATGTAGGTAAAATTCTGACAGACCAATACCCCGGTATTAATTCAGAAGAATATAAAGATTTCTTAGAAAGCCAGAATGTACCACTAATTTTCACGGCTGTCAATGCTCCCTTTTCAAATGGTTTGAACGAACGATTGAACCAAACTTTGACTAATAAAATAAGATGTATAGTCAACCAAAAAAACAGGAAAATAGCATGGACAACTGCTGCGCACGAATGTATAAAAAAATATAATGAAACTATACATACAGTGACAAAATTTAGTCCAAAATATCTATTAGAGGGTGTTGATACATCAATAAAGCCAAATGAATTAAAAAAAACATTTTCACCAGAAGACCTGAAGATAAACAGAGAAAGGGCTCTGGAAAACAGCATCAAATACCATAATTATAATAAAAAGAATTATGATAAAAACAGAGTTACCCATGAATTCCAGGAGGGCGAGTCTATATACGTGGAAAATGGTAACAAACTGAACAGAAGAAAAACGGATGAATTAAGAATAGGACCATACCAAATCGAAGAAAAAATATCAGATTCGCTCTACAGAATTAACACAGGCCACAAGAAAAAGGAATCAAATCTGTTTCACATTTCGAAGCTGATCCCTAAGGACCACGATCAAGAAAAATGAATTTTTCTCTCCGAAGGGGGGGAGATGTAAGGAGTCAGCTCCTACATATGATTTAAAATTCTCCCGCCTGAACTCAGAGAGTCGAAATTACAGAGCTCTAGAAGAACAAACAGCTGAGCGTTAATAAACAAGTGCAATACATAGCAATGTTCTTATTATAATTGAATTTAAATTAAAATAGTTATAAACCGTGTGCGAGACAAGATTGCGAAGAATAAACATTGAATGTTGTTTCTTGTGTTTTACAGGTATGTAACAAATGTAAATAACCTTTGTAATTTGCGAAATAATAAAACATTTCGAACTTGTGTTTTACAGTGAAACTTTTCTGTTTTATTCTTAACTAATCCGGGACCCACACGATAACTAAAATAAACTCCTATTATATGTATAAAATTAAAATTAAATTTTTTACAACGTCAGTCTCGTTATTTAATAGCCACACCTCGTATTTTAAAAGGGGGAGAAAATTTAATGTTTGAATTTTCCGTTTACGGCTCTTGGGTCTCTCTGGGCCAGTCTAATCAGTCAGCTTACAGAAAGTCTCTTTAGATTTTTAAGTAACACCGGTTCATCAGAACCACTCAACAGTGTATTTGTGTCACAGAAAGTCAAGGAAGAAGTATGGTACAAGCAAAGTACTGAGAGCCATGTTCCTTGGTTTGGCAGTCTTGGTGATCTGCATAGACTCTACGTCCTTTTTGTACCCAGTAAAATAAAAAAATATCTTCTGAACATAAAGCTCTTCTACTTGGTAATATCGATATGGAAGCAATTTAATTTCTTGACAGTGAAAATGTTTTAAGAAGGATTGAAAAATCAAGCTCTTCAAGCTAGTGTAATCTTGTGTGATTATAGTTTGAAAATCAGAGCAGTGGACAGTGTTATAAGCAGTTCATTAAGTTTTAAGACATTGATAAATGAACTATAGCATTTAAGTGCTTAGTCTTAGATATTATGAACTAAAAATTAATGGTTGGTCTTTTATTATAGTTTTATTCGACAACGTATAAAATATAAAAACTTTCAGAGGATGAACAATGATTTGTGTCACTTCCATCTCTACCTCTTCTGTTTTTCAATAATCCAGTTATTTATATTTTATAACCCTGAAATGATTAGGTAAAATTAAAATTAATTTAACACTCTAATGATGGATATCATGTTGAGGTACAAGCAAAATCTATATTAAAATTTTAATAAGTTGAAAATTCGGTTTGTAAAATTAAAAAAGTTGGGTTTAAGAATAGACGTAACTTGTTTAGAACATAGGGTGATAAATAATGTTTTGTTATTATTGTTTTTTTTTCTTGAAGTTAAACTATTCTAATTTGTGTTCTGCTGTGATTGAGCTTTTGCTCAATTGTTAATTTTTCTAGCAAAAAGGAGAAGGAGAAAAGGAAAAAGGATGAAGAAAACAGAGAAAGGTTTTAGTAGATTATATTGTGGTTTCGTCAGGTTCTATTAAGTATATTTTTCTTTATTCATCTAGACTCCACTTTATTATTCTCTAAATTCTATGATTCATTGTTATGAATGAAGCCGCTGTTTTTGTCGGGTCGGTTAGAAATTGGACAGCGTGAAGTGGAATGGTCTATGCGCAAACGTATTGCGCAGTGAATCGGAGTTTTTGGAGTGTACGAGGTATGTTCAAAAAATAACTGAATTTTTTGAATTACGAGCTAACGGGGATATTTAGTGACTTGCGGTTTGGAGCACACTGTTCTACGTCCTTTCTTATGTAAACACATGTTCTTGGATTGTTGATATATCATTTACTTTTCGTGTAGTTATGTTTTTAGTACGACGTGGTTAAGTGCTAGTGACGATTTTTTTAATGTGCGATTTTCGAGAGCAAAGTTGCACCGTGAAATTTTGCGTGAAACTTGGGAAAACGTTCACAGAAACATTTTAACTTTTGAAATAAGCTTATGTAGATGATTCTCTGAGTCGTACGTAATGTTTTGAATGGTTTTCTTGATTTAAAAGTGGTCGCCAGTCAATGAAAGATGATCCTCTACCAGGATGGCCTTCGAAATCAACTGATGACACCCACGTTAGGAAAATCCATGATCTGGTTCGTGCAAAACTATCAATCGCCGATTGACTATCAGAGACTGTCGTGTGTACTATGAAGGCGTTTTAAAACAGTTACGTGAATAAAATTTCAAAAAGAACCAGAGTTGTGGACAACTCATGGTTCTTCCATCACGACAATGCGCCCGCAAAGTCAGTTTTGTCAGTTCGTCAGTTTTGTGCTAAAAATCAGATGACTGTCCTGCCGCATCCTCCTTACTCGCCAGATTTGGCACCTTAAGACTTTTTTAATTTCCGAAATTAAAATCGGTGATGAAATGAAGCCGTTTCGAGACTGTTGATGCCATTAAAGAAAACTCGTCACAGACCTTGAAGCCCACCTCAAACGAAGCTATCCAGGGGGCTGCTTAGCGAAGAGGAAACATCGCTGGGAAAAGTGTGTGAATAGGGCAGGGAAGTGAGCACTTTAAAGAGGATAAAGACGAATAATATGTAAAATTAATAATAAAGATTTAAAACTAAAGTGCGGTTATTTTTTGAACAGACCTAGTATGTCAACAGTGGTAGGAACCGGTTTGACGTGTTTAGAAAAAGTTCATTAGAGACAGAAAATAGTTGTACTATTGTTAAAATCTGTATAGTACTTTTTATAGAAAATCATCTGATCGTTCAAGATGATCTACTACGTACAGATCATCTGATCTTAGATAAATATTTAAAAAAATTTAAATTTGTAAAAAATTATTTATTTAAAAACTAGTTAAAGGATTTCTTAATAATGTTATTTGAATTTAAATTTTACTACTTAAAATTTAAATTATTTACAAATATATTTTAAAAATATATATTTTAGAAGAATATGTTTCTTATTGTTTAAAATCAGTGGAATTTGAACCTTATGAAAATAAAGTTATCACCAACTCAACTAAAGATCAATTTAACAAAAATTAAGAAAACAATTAATTAAAAAAAATTGAAAGACTTAATTATGAAAACACTAAAACCTGCAAGTAAAGAATACAAATTATTTATTGTAAATGGTCACATAATAGAAGATATGTGGGACCTTAAGTCGGGGCCGGCTTGGATTCGTGAAGTGAAGAAGAACTTGGTGAAGCTAAACCTAACATTGGAGGACCTTGAAAAAAAATCCGATAACCTGAAAGCGATCAAACACACAAATATCAGGTTCAAAGAAACGGTTAGAAAAATTCAGAACCCCAGAGTTTTTTCAGATGCTGAACGGGCTGCTAGATCCCAGAGAATGAAAACCTACTGGGAGAGGATTAGGAGGAAATTGAGGAACTGATATTTTTTAACTAAAGTGGTCCAATGGGCCTTACAAGAAAAAAAATGGTCATATATTTTTTTAGTTAAGTTTAGTTTGAGGCATAAATTTTCAACAAAAGTTTCATACATTTTCATCAAAATCGGTCTACCGGAAGTAGTAGTTTATTCGTGTAATTTTTCACTTTTTTGCGATTTTCTCAAAAACTGGTCCTACGATCTTTTTTAAAATCGCCTTATTTACTAAACTTTTTAATCTCTACAAGATAGAGTAGGCGCCATGTTTCCTGAAATTCTGGGTAAGGCTGTTTTCACGTAAAAACATTTTCTTTTTAAGATTGCGGCTTTAATATGCATTTTAGCGCAAAATGTTATATAATAAAAGTTGTAGAGAATGTAAAATTCTACAACTTTTATTTCAAACATTTTTTTGTAAAACGCTTAGTTTAGCGGTAATTAGCGATTTTCTGTTTTTTTCTCACGAAAACGTGTGAAAAATTAACTTTTTTAAGATTTCGGCCTTGGTATGCATTTTACGACAAAAGTGTATTTAATCAAATTTATAGGAAATTAAAAGATCTACAACTTTTATTGAAAGCGTTTTTCTCTACAGAGCCTAGTTTAGCGTGAAAGAGTGATTTTCCGTATTTTGAAGCCAAACAGGTCGATTTTCATTTTCCGTCTTTCACTCATGATTAAAATAAGGTAATGTTTTTAGAGATTAGTTTTTTGTTTATTTCTAATGTTTTATTACTAATGTTAGGTTATATTGTTCATTATTTGCATTGGCAAGAGAAAGTTGTGTGAGTGTTTCACACCAGATTTTTATGTTTATAATCTAAAACACCGATAAATAATGTGCGTGAAAGTTATTGGTATAAATGAACATGGTATATTAATAAACGATTTTGATTTAACAGGTGAGCTGACAAGCAATTAAAAGTTCAATTAAATTCTTAATGAATTTAGTGATGGATTCTGTTACAGCAGGACTTAATGTGATAATAAACAATTACTCATGGATTATTGACTGTGATTTAATGTGACCCTAATGACAGCATTGTTACTCCGTATACGTGCATCACTTTCAAATTATTTTTGGAAAAATAAATAATTGGATTTTGAACGTGAATGAACAGTATTTCACTAAATATCATTATAATTTGTAGTAGTAATGTTATGCACTCTTACAATTTACAAACCTATAATTTATTTTAGTCATATTTTTAATTCTTGAAAGCAAAAAGTATTTTGTAATGGACGATTTTCACTATATCAATGCGTGTTATTCTTTCTTGAGAGAAAATACAATATTACCTTTGTTTAGGTTCTTAGTGGTAATTTCAAAATAATGAAACTTTATTTTTAAACTTTTACAAGTATTTATTTAACAATTAATAAACTATATGAGTTATTACAGTTACTACTACTAGTAATTTACAATAAACTAACTACTGTAACATAATAACATATTAAATTGATTACAAAATATTTTAAAAATTGAAAACTTAAATTAAATTTAAAATAAATAAAACCTATAATTTAAAACATTGTAATTTAATTGTAATTTATTACAATTAAATTACAATTAGTTTTTGTTTATTTCTAATGTTTTATTACTAATGTTAGGTTATATTGTTCATTATTTGCATTGGCAAGAGAAAGTTGTGTGCATCGGTTGTTGTTGTTTGCTATTTACAATTAAAAAAACAATTTGTCATCGGATGGCGACATTAAGTGGCGAGTTGAAACCTTTATATTTTGGTGGCCCTGAAAAGGACCGTTTAAACGGTGGTCGTCTTGGCGAAGCGTCAGTCGTAGTCGTAGTCGTCGTGGCGGTCGGGGGCTGGGCGGCACGGCGTGTCGTCATCCAGCGGAGACGTCATCTTCTTCCCTCGCAGTAGTGTGTCGATGGCTGCTTTGTCGGATCCGGTGGGCGTAAGGCTCAGTTGAGGGACCGCTGTGGGCATCGCTCGCGGCAGCGGGCGATGACGGTCCGGTTGACGGCTTACGCTGTTGGGTCGGCGAGCGGAAGCATCGTCTTCTTTCTTGCGGGATCGTCGATGAGCCTTCGTTGGAGTCCGGTAGCCGATGGTGGACGTTTTGTCTACTGTCTGGATCGGAATTGAATCTTCTGGCTCAGTCGAGCGCTCTTTTTATAGTCGCCGAGAGCGCTGTGGTAGGGAGCGGTTACTGGTTCGGCCTTGGTGACAAAGGTCTCTATCGGTACGCCGCCACAAGCCTACCACCCCTTTCGAAACTATTGGCAGTTACCTCTGTCGCTACGTCAGAAGCTTTGTAGCCGGCAGCACAGTACCTAATCAAAGGGGACGACGGTGACAAATTAATTCCTTATTTTACAGCTATATTTTGCACAACAATATTGGTGTCACAAAATGGACTATTTCAGTAGTGACACACAAAACTGGTTCCTATTGTTTCACTTGACACTGTTCAAGACAACACAATAACTGACTAACTTTACGATCTGTTTACACCCTACTCCTGAATAAAGAACGGTTGATAAGACCGGACGCAGCCATCCCCAGTCAACGCTATTGATGGCGGACACACATTCCCGAACCGGTCAGTCTTCGCCTACCGGCACCCGAAGGAAGCCCGTGCGTGCTTGATGGCACCACAGTGAAGACGGAGTTCAACGTGGGACCGGAGGGAGCCGCCTCGGTCGCGCTACTGGCCGACGGCCTATACCAACCCGACACTGCGGGGCTCTGGGGATCACCACTGTCACGCTGCAGTAGACACCTAACTGTCGCTGAGGGAGAGTTAGGCCTGAACCCAGTAGGCGAGCCGTTATTCTTCAGGCACCGCTTCCAACAACCAAGCTCACTGCTTCCGACCACCAACAACGGCCCTTTTCAGGCCACCAATACAACCCAAACGGCCCTTTTCAGGGCTACCAACCCGTTACGGGTTGTTGGCTCTTTACGTTGCGTTCAACGGTTCTTCTCAGAACTCCCAACCTATTAAATGGGCCTTTTCAGGACCACCAAATTCGCAAGCCAGGTTTTGCCACGTGTCGTCGGCCCCGGTCGGCGATAATAAATAATTCACTGTAAAATAATAATACAGTAGAAATATTTAAGTTAATTTAAATCTGTTTAATTAAAAAAGCTCCACCATATTATTCATTTACTGATTCTTTTGGGAAATGAGAATTCATATTCCATATGAATATTTTTTTATTTTAAATTTAATTTCAAAAATACCAGTGTTCAGTGTTAGGATGATATTTATATTCTTCTGTATATTTGTTTTATTAATTGCATCATTGCTTCATTGTTTTAATTAACTTAATTGCATTTTTTAATAATTAATTAATTTAAGCGTTTTAAGCATGTACAAGTATAATTATATTCTTCCATTCACGTTCTTCTTCGTATTAAGCATACGTAGTTCATATTCGTGTTAAATTTTTATGGATTCCCGTGAGATTATAAATGACGTCTCTTTGTAGAAATTAACGGTAAAATACTAATTCAATTTAGAATAAATACGTAAAGGTACTTTTCCTGAAACTCGGAATAACTTGTTCATTATGTATCTATTAACGTTGTGGAGTGTTAAATTATTTGCACTCGATCTGCTAGTTCCAGGGCTATAAAAAAATAGTTCTTTTTTATTACATTGTTAGCCAATTATTATGACTAAAGTATTAAAGAGCAGAAGTAGAAGTGTAACTGGTTTGCTGGCATTTCTCCCACCACCTCCCTCCGATTGGTCGCCCAAAAGCATAAACCTGGGGGTTGTTCCGTAGAATTCTTACGTACCGTGACTGGTGACTGTCACAGATCTAATTTGTCAATAACTAAATAAAGTTTCAAGAGCGAGGGTGAGCTTGGTCACGCTCGCAAGTGGAGGTGTAAAAGACACTAGTCAGATCTCCTCTGAAAGTCTATTTAGGGATGATGTTGCTTTTCCAATGTCTTGTTAGTCAGGAGAACCAATTGTATGTACATATTTTTCATGTTTTTTTTTATGACTATTTGTTTCCCAAACAATCATTAATGTTATTTCCCATCCTTATAGACAGGGGGTCGTATTTCATCCCAATATATAACAATTATGATGCTCATTTTTAAATGTCCTGAAAAGCCATACGCTAAATAATAAATCCTCTGAAAGTATGAATTTCATTATGCAGCCAGATTCTGTGGTGAATGAAGTGAAGGTTGTTGTTCGTAGGGTAGAAAGTAGATGCTTTTCGGAGAGCCATTCATGCTTATAAGCAAACTTTTTCACTCAATGAGGAAGGCATTGGTAAACCACTTCACTCCTCTATTTACTTAGTAAAGCCTTTAGAGGTTCAAACCAGCCTTTTGGTTGATGACCTAAACAACAACAACAATATTTCTATAATGCAATTATCTCGCTATTCCTCGTCTCTTGGTGACTCTGTGGCTTTCAGCAAGATCCTGTGTGACTTGTCCAAATTACACCACCACCAATATTGCACCCGGGAAGCGCTTGATCTTATTGCTTACCGCAGAATTTTTCATAAAGTTGTCTAGATTATTGATTTTCTCAATTTCACTTCATACTTTACTTTCTCTAAGTATTACTCAGAAAATATTTTGTCTATTATGTCGGAATTATCATTCATTTCAAAATTCTTCTTTCTGTGAATTATTTCAATTTTTTGGCTATTCCGATGTCTGTATGTGTTTTAATAAGGCAAAAATGTTCGTTAGATAAACTAAAGCTATTATTCTTGTGATGGAGTGCTAAACCAATTAAAATTAATCTACCGGTTTCAGACTTATGATAAAAAATACAGTTCTGCATCTTCTGGTTTGATCAATCAATTAATTTACTGAAACATGAAAAATAGAAGAAGTAGAGGTTTAACTTACAAAATTATAGGCGTTATAATATTCGAAAGTTAAGAGTTTTATCGTACAGGTAGGCCCATAACAGACAGGTGGAGTGTCAAATTATTTACACTCAATCTGTTCGTTGCAGGGCTAAAATAAATAGTTCTGTTTCTTATCACATGGTCAGTCAATTAAATGACTGAATCATTTAAGAACAGAAGAGGTAGAGGTTAAAAGACACTAATCAGAGTTATCTTCTCTGAAAGTAATGAATTTCATTGTACAGCCAGACCGTGTGGTGAATGAAGTGAAGTTGTCATTTACAGAGTGGAAAATATGTGCTTTTCAGAGGGCTCGGCATGCTGATAAGCGTACTTTTCCACTCAGTGAGGAAGGCAATGGAAAACCACCTCACTCCTCGTTTTACTTAGTAAAACCTCTAGAGGTTCAAACCAGCCTCTACAGGCTGATGACCTACAACAACGTACAGGTAGATCCTATGGTGAACGAAGTGAATACGTCAGTTGCAAGGTGGAAAAAATATTTCTCAGGAAGCTTGGCATACTGATAAGCGTTGATCGTACTTTTCAGCTTCTTGAGGAAGGCATTTCAAAATACCTTCATTCCTCGTTTTATTTTATTTTTAATTGCTAATGATTTTCCCAGCTTTTTTGATATAATTTTTTAAACTTGTTCATGATTTGTTCATGTGCACAGTATGTACAACTGTAAATGTGCTGATAGTTTTCTTTATTTTGGTTTTATATCTGACTGTTTTGTAATTGTTGCTAATGCAGACGGTGAAAAGGATGATACATGAAATGAGGGATTAAAAATTGCCAGACCTGACCGGGAATCGAACCCGAGACCCCGGCGTAGAAGCCAGTTGCGCTAGCCACTATGCCAACGGGCCGTAGTGTGCTGATAGTGAATGATGAAGAATGATACTAAATGATAAGAGGAATTTGACAACCGAATTCTGTCCCTTCAATTACTATTTATATTGCTTTTCACAGTTGATGAGCTCTGCTTTTCCACGCATTTAGACCAATCAGAACGTTTTCCAGCGTTATTAGATTGTACGAGTGTTTCAGCCTGACAAACATTACGCGTGCATGCGCATAAGAGACGCAGTAGTTTACTCGCGTCTTGCACCTCGTACTGAACACATCGATTATAAAGCGCGTTAACATGCAATACTTTAGAATATAATCAGCTGATTGTATGTTCATAAATTATAATTGTAATTGAAAGACCAAACAAATTTTTTTAAATTCCTAATATGTGTACGTTGCAATCTGTTCAATTCAGAACAATAAGTAACGCCTTAACCCAATGAGATGAGGATGATGGTTGTGTATGACGTGTAAATGAGGTCTTGTACAGACCCAGGTTGACCACTCTTGAGAGAGTATGGTTAATTGAACTCCAACCATCAAAGTACACCGGCAACCACTGTCTAGTATTCATATCCGTATAAAAGTAACTACCTACCAAACAAATGGGTGACGAAATATATAACAGAGCTACGAGAGCAAGTGTTGGCAACGTTGCTGACAAGTCATCAACTCAGCTGACATCAGCTGACTCAGCTGACAAGTCATGTGGCTAGCTATGAAGTGGGTAGGGGACAATGCGTACGTTCAGAGCTCATCAGCCCTGAAAAACAATATAGTCAGAATTTCTACTTATTGTATAGTCTTAACTGCTGAAATTGTGTCGTTGGTCACTGTAAAAGGTCCCTACACTTTCATTTCAGCCTCTTTTAGGATTGTCAGGCAGTTGTGTTCTGCTAATTAATCGAATGAAATCGTTTTCTTATTCGGTTTATCTTAATATTCTAAACAATAAAATAAATAGTAAGCCAACATTATTTTAACTTTTCGTATTACATTTTATAACTTTAACAATTAAACAATGTGATGATAGTTACAGAATAACTTTAAAGAGAACAGTACTTCGTTGTAAGATTTTTAACTGGAACGACTAAACGTGTGTAAGGACGTTGAGGATTACCTGGTAGGTTTCGGAAATACAGATCGTGTATTCGTAGATTGGTGTTAGCATGTGGTTTTCGCTTTAAGCGCTCATAAAAATTATAGATTACAACATTTGAATCAGTCAATTCAGAAAGCCCATAAGTCAAAATTTTACAATTTTTCTTTACTGCATTTTAGAACTAACTTAATGTAAACACACCATCCCTACAAAAATCACATAATTATGGCTTTCCTAAACACTAAGAAACGGCTTATCCTTAATAATATAAAGTGTTTCCTTCTAATTAAAAAATTAAAGTGAATGTTTTTTTGAAGCTTAAGCTCTATTTTCTAGTGGAAGAGGCCATACAAAGATTCTACGCAAAAATCTTTTTAAGGGAGATAACTACTGTTTATGACAACTATGGAGAACGTGAATAGCCCTGAAAATCAAAATTTTTCTTTCTTAAAGTTAAAAATTTAATTTTTATTATTGCAGAATACTATTTGAAGTCGTAATGTAAACTACTGAAATAAATAAATAAATAAATACTATTGTACAGCACAATTTTCTTCCGGTCCAACAACGTATTCTACAGAAAACAACGTAAGTTAACATTTTACTCCAATTTATTTTAGAAACACCTTAAGTCTAAATTTTCTTTTTTTTTTAAATAGCTTTTCTTTAAAAAGACAAAAGTATATTTTACATTAACGGGGACAGCCTCTGAAAAATTTATAATTTTTAATATTTTTTTTAAATTGAAACACAGTAAGTTAAAAGTTTTTTTAATTTTTTTGACTAATGAGCTTTCTGAAATGACCGATTCATCTACTTAAGGGAACGTTTAAATAATTATAAAATTACATTATTTGTATATTTTGTTACAAAAATTCATATTTATGTTTTTTAACCAATAAAGTGTTTGTAATTCTACACGTTTCCGATAATTTTTAATAATTAAACGTAGTTTGCAAATAGAAATACGCAATAGTATATTTACATGTTTTAAGTCTAATGTATAAAAATAAAGTGTAAATAATTATTATTTTTAAATTGCTTTGACACTGAGCACAATGTATTTTTATTGTTATCTTATTCTACGCAGTTAAAAATAAATATAAGGTATCAACCTTAAATTAAATGGATTCAAAATACTGTTATTGTTCGATTTTTTTTTATTGTCATTACACTTCAGCTGAAAGAATAAAGGAAAGATTGGAGTAAAATACTGCAGACATTTGTTTATTCTATCAATATTCTTTATAATGTTATATGAAGCCCCAAGTAAACGTCCCTTTTCTTCTGTGAAAACTCTTATCCTTCCAGACAACTTTCAAAACGCACGCACAGTTTCTTACACACACATTCATACAAATGCACGCATAATGTTAACGCAAGAATATACATCAGTTCACTAACATTTTCTATTCGTTGTGAAAAAGTTTATTTCTCTTCTTGCTTGACTGCAATCGACTTCCATCACCAAATTTACTTAACTGAATTTTATTTTATTCTTTTTATTCCATCCCACTCTACATTTCTATTATTTTCCAATTCTACTGTCTCAAGTACCAACAAAATAAATAAACTGATTTACATTTTAAAACCAATAAGGGGTTTTTATGTAAATACAACTTTAATTCAATTTAAGTTATAATAATACGAGTTTAAAATGGTAGTACTGTTTCAGCGATAACTTATTTCACTCAATTGATGATTACTGGGGTGATGATGACTAAAATGAAGTATACAGCAGGGCCGCAGAAACATTAACGTTGCTTAAGAGGTGGTTCAACTCTAATTCCCTTACTGTGAACGAAAATACAACTAAACATATAACAACGTAGTTACGACCATTTGCGGACCCAAAAAACAAAATCCTACAATTTCATTCGTGTCAAAAGAATATTATACCTTGTAAATGTTATGTCCTAGAATATGTTAATTCATACAAGTACCTCGGAATCTGGTTTGATGAAAGAATGAGGTGGTCCGTCCATATTCATCATTTGAAACAAAAAATCCGAAAATTTCTTTATATTTTTCCCCGCATAAATAGAATTTTGTCACAAAATGACCTAAGAAAGGTATATTGTGCCTTGATACAATCCTTGCTGCAGTACGGAATCATCGCTTGGGGTGGGACCTTCCGTTCGACATTGGAACCACTCGTAATGGCTCAAAAAGCTGTGATCAAAAGCGCTTTAAATTAAGACAAACAATTAATTCCCTTCTGATTAATTATACGAAAGAATCGGGTACTTAACATTCGACAACTTTACAAAAGGAATTTATTACTGTACATAAGATCTAATTAACTTTCTGTACTACAGAAAAGAACTCATAATTATCATACCAGAGCTGTAACGCGTATTGGATAACAAGCCCCTAGATGGCATAAAACCATTAACGGCACTGCAGCACATTATAATATAATGTGCTGCAGTGCTGTTAATGGTTTTATGCCATCTAGGGGCTTGATATCCAATAGGCAATATTATAGCCTCAATCACATACCTTAATTTACCAGAGGCTATCCGAAATACTGATGTCACTCCTCAAATATACAAAAGAAAAGTAACCAAATGGCTGATTAATTTAGGGGGAGGGCAGTCTGAGGATATAAAGAGCTATTATTAAAATAGAATAAATAAAATAAACCAACTCATACCCGCGCATAGGATAGACCTATGCGGGTATTAGGAAATAAGATAGGATAAGATTCATTGTACTTGTTTTTAGCAATAATAAATAAATAAATAAATTACTAATTTGATCATTCTTCTTGATACAAGCAATGAAAATGAATAAATGATTGAAAATTAATAAATATTGTGACAATATCCAAAGGGAATGTATGTTCTTGAATTTTCGAGGAGGACCGAGATTTTAAAAAATGTTAACGTAAATAATAAGAGTGATAAATAGGGTTTCCAAGAATATTATATACTATAAATGGTTATGTATAGTACAGGTAGGCCTGCCTATTGTTGTACGGCTTTAGTGAAAGAGTCGGGTATCTATTTAAATAATTGGCCTTTTTGTCACACCTTGTATTCAATCCTAATTTGATACAGTTTGTTAAGATTTATGCAGAAGCTTCAGAAGGATTTTGTATTTTTATTAATATATCGAAAATCTCTGTCCTCGAAATTTTAGATAGCTCACCTACATAAGCGCAGTTGGTTTGTTTAGAGTCAGTCAATCTTGATTTGTCTGTAATTCAGTGAGCGAATTACGTAGTGCGTAACAGTGCGTTAGAGAAGGTCAACATTACTATGAATTATTGGTTAAAGTTTAGTATCATTTTGTACGTAGTATTTAGTTTAAGTGCGAGTTAAGTTTATTTATTTTTATTATTTATTGTAATTATTAATTTAATTGTAGATTGAAGACACTTTATTAATAATTGTAATTTTTATTTTGTAATAAATACTTGTAATTTTAAACTTTAATGCGTAAATTATTAATTTTACCCAGATCTTGAAACAGACCTTAGAGATAAGTGTCACAATATTAAATAAATACGTGTCTTGTCTTCTTTTTAAATCTTTCCGGTTCACCTGTTCTATACAGACAACATTTACGAAACCATATCCTCTTGGATTCAATTATATTTAAGTTGTTTCAAATCATCACCTTCTTTCAGTGAGAAGTAACACACGCTTCAAATTTCAGTTAAAACCATAGTGAAATTTATCAATTCTTTTTACATTGATCCACCTAACTGACAACATAACATTATAACTGTATGAAAAAACATTATTTCATATAAAAATATTTTTTATTTTTAATATTTAGCACATACCATTTTTGCCAAGAACACAACATCAAAAGCTGAATAAAATGTAGTAAAACTGGAAGATTAGCTAGAATGTTAGTGCGGGTTTTGTGCTATTTTTTACCCTACATTTGGTATGTCGTCTTAGACTACAATCTCGAATCGAAAACTATAACTTTCAGAGGACATAACTTTCATTAGAACTGCTCACAAATCTACCTCACTATTCGTGAATGAACATATTGCGATACTTATTTCTAAGGTACGTTTCGGGATCTGGGTAAAATAAATAATGACAAACTATAGTTTAAAATTACAAACAAATACTTATTCAACACCTGGAAAATCACCAAGTAATAGATTCGGAGTTTTACTTTCGTTTATCATACGAAAAGATTGAAAGTCATTTGAAAATAAATATTTGTTATAAATTCAAAAGGAGGTTCTGTTATTTAGATATAACCAGGACCTAAAAAAACTCGGAATAGCATATTAAGGTTTTTCCAGATAGAATTATTGTTATGGTGGTTTAACATTTGTTTAACTAAGTACACATTTCACTTAGCTGCTTTATCAGTTTTCTGTTTTAAACCAACGATCGATCAACCTAATCAAATTTAGCCTACTCTGAAGATTTACAAGAAGAATTTTCTTAACCGTGATTTTCCTTTTGACACTTGACGTTTTAACCAACGAGATCAAATCACGCACAAACTTTGCTTCCTTCTTTTTGTTTCCTATTCTTTCAATACCCTTTCATCACTTACCCGTAAAACTTCTCTCTTTCTTTAGTCCATATTGCTTCTACGTTCTTTGTTTTCTTCCTGACAATCAGTTTAATTTTAGTAAGTATTTTATTTCAGAGTGTGTTTCCATCTAAGATTTTAGGTTCGTTCATGTTTTTGTATACTAGATCGCTTGCAAAACTCTTTTTTAATCTACACAGATTTATTTTCCCTGAATTACTTAAATATTTGTTCGGTTAATTTATCTTCTTTTTCTCAGTGTTACCAATTTTTTTTCTACATGTAGCGCTCTACTACTTATTTGTACCTTACAATGTTACATTTTATGAGTCCTTTTTCTAATGTTTCCAATTTACTAATTTTATAATGAAAAGTATTCTTTTTTAATCACAAGAAAAATGTACCAATTCGAACTTTTTTGTCTGTAACTGAAGACCTTCGTCGTAAGCTGACAGCCACTCGTTTACGCCAACTTTACGTGTACACTGTTGAGTGTTGAATTCTCACACTCAATTTGTACATTGTACACAATTGGACAAGATCAATACGATAATGTGTGGCTCATGAAAAGGATTTTCATAATTTAATTATTTATTTATTTGGTAATTTGAAAATAAAATATATTTGTTACAAATTTAAAAAGAGGTTCTGCTATTTAGATAAAACCAGGGCCTAAAATAACTCGGATTAAGGTTTTTCCAGATAGAATATTATTTTTATGGCGGTTTAACTTGCCTATATTTATTAAATTCAATAATAAATAATGGCAAATAAATATAATCTCATAGATATGTTTTTTTTGTTTTACGGCCTCATTGGACCATTTGAATAAAATTTAGAAATCCTTCTTGGTTTGGTTTTAGGATTCTTACGCTTTGCCCAATAATTCTTCATATTTTGGGATCTGATCTGTCCGATTTTATTTGTACAAATCACTGACGACGGACCTCGAGTTTTTCGACGAATCTTGTGTCTTTCTACAAGATAAAGGCCAAGCCAATTACTGTGGGTGCTGGGCTACGCATGCGCATACTTGACTTGGACCCTACATACCCACCGTCCTACAGTTAGATGTACAGTCAGAGTGTTGTTGAAAATTGACAACACCCATTGTATTTTTTAGGTATGCTGCTCCATTGTTGATTACATACGCTGCACTATTGCAGTACATGCAAGACTATACTAATTCAGACGCACCATTTGCCCAGCGCTCTCCTTACGAAAATCAGGCTATACATAGATATGTTTATAATATATAAAAATCTGGTGTGAAACACTCACACAACTTTCTCTTGCCAATGCAAATGATTAATAATAAACCTAACATTATTAATAAAATATTAGAAATAAACAAAAACTAACCTCAAAAACATAAACTTATTTTAATCATGAGTGAATGACGCAAAATGACAATCGAACTCAGTTTGGCTTAAAAATACGGAAAATCACGCTTTCACGCTAAACTAGGCTCTGTAGAGAAAAATGCTCTAAACAAAAGTTGTAGATCTTTTAATTTTCTATAACTTTTATTATATACACTTTTGTCGTAAAATGCATACTAAGACCGAAATGTTAAAAAAATCGATTTTTCTCACGTTTTCGTGAGAAAAAAAACAGAAAATCGCAAATTACCGCTAAACTAAGCGTTATACAAAAAAATGTTTGAAACAAAAGTTGTAGGTTTTTGAATTCTCTACAACTTTTATTATATAAGTTTTTGCGCTGAAATTTATATTAAAGCCGTAATCTTAAAAAAACAACGTTTTTACGTGAAAACAGCCTCACCGAGAATTTCAGCAAACATGGCGCCTACCCTATCTTGTAGAGAATAAAAAATTGAGTAAAATAGGCGATTTTAAAAAAAATCGTAGGACCAGTTTTTGAGTAAATCGCAAAAAACCGAAAAATTATACGAATAAACTACTACTTCCGGTTGACCGATTTTGATGAAAATGTTCGTGTCGCGTCCGGTAGTGGTATGTAACTTAAGTTTCAAGTTTCAAGTTCGTACGATGTTCCGTTCTTGAGATATTCTGTTCACACACAGACACACACACACACACAGACACACACACAGACACACACACAGACCAATCGCTAAAAACATGTTTTTTGGGTTCAGGGGGTCTGAAAACGTATAGATCCGGTGAAAACTCGATTTCGAAAAATCGACATGAAAACAATACTTTCCTTCCTATATATTCATATAGGCAAGAGAAAGTAAAAACACGTAAAAACTCTGTTGTTGTTGTTGTTGTTTTTGAAGTTGTTGTTGTTGGTGTTGTTTATGTCATCAGCTGAAAGGCCGGTTTAAACCTCTAAGGCTTTACTAAGTACAACGAAGAGTGAGGTGGTTTACTATTGCCTTCCTCATTGAGTGGAAAAGTATGTTTTTTAGCATGCCAGGCCCTCTAAAAATCATTTACTTTCCACCGTACAAATGATACATTAACTTCATTCACTACAGGGTCTGGCTGTACATCGAAATTCATTATTCCCAGAGGAAATAACTCTGACTATTAATAGTATATTTTACACCTCTACCTCTTCGTTCTGAAATAGTTCAGTCATATAAGAAACAGAACTATTTTTTGTAGCCCTGGAACTAGCAGATCGAATGCGAATAATTTAACACTCCACCTGCCAGTTATGTAATAAATAAATTATAACTAGAAATTATGTCTAGTTATAATTTATTTATTTGATAATAATTTTAAAATAAATATTTGTTATAAATTTAAAAGGAGGTTCTGTTATTTAGATATAACCAGGACCTAAAACAATCCGGAATAATGCATATTAAGGTTTTTCGAGATAGAATAATTGTTATGGTGGTTTAACATGCCTATATTTATTAAATTCAATAATATAATAGCAAATATAATCTCATAGATATGTTTATAATTATATAAAACACGTAACAACTCTATTGAAACTGAAATTAATTGCTTATTTATATGCGGATACATTGAATTGCTTATGAGTATTCATTATATCATTGGGATAGTTGGAACCTTTATCTCTACAGTAGAGTAGTTATTTACTTGTTATCGTTCATTGTATATTACAAATAGGATGATTAGATTAAGAAGATAAGTGGAGATTTTCTCTCAAATGAATTAATTATAATTACATTTCATAAAGTAATTATAAAGTCACGTGTAATATTTAAATTATTACAAAATTTGATAATGCACGAATGTTATGTAAATTTATAATTGATTTTCTAACTAAGATACGAGACAAAATTTATTAATTAATCTGAAGACATAAAATCTAAAATTCGTATATTGAGGGTGAGTCACTACTCACTCCTTCGACAATGAGTTTCAATGAGTACCAACCCAACCGTTTATAAGAGACACATTCTAAAATTTGAAATACTTTTTTATATTTATTGAATAACTATTAACTAATCGATTTTTAGTTGCATTATTTAAAATTTTATTATAATTTTCTATTAAAAGGAAATTAGTAAAAAACATTTACAAATACTCGAAAATCATCAAAACCTATTAGTAATTAACCTTCTCGACAACAGCGAAGATACTCACAGACTGAAACGTTTTAAAACATTAAACTTACCTTTACGATTTTGGTTATCGTTTTTTCGTTTTGTTTTATGTCTGACTTCTGCAATATCTGCTAATAAAGACGATGGATAATGATGATAATGAAAATGAGTGATAAAAACATGCCAGACCTGACCGGGAATCGAACCTAGGACCCCGGCGTAGAAGCCAGTTACGCTAACCACTAGGCCAACGGGCCGGATTTTGTTAATCATTTAATGTTTTTTTCTTTTCTACTTCAACTGCTAATCATCGTCATCTCATAATTGACATCGTTATCATCTCTATCATGGTCATCGTGATCTTTCACTTCAACAACTTTGTGTTTCAAGATGTTGATTCACAGTTCATCAAGTTTAGATTTATATTTGTTTTTCTTCACAGTTCAGTCTTTTTGAAACCAATACTGAGTGTGGTTTATATTTTAGTTCTAAGGAAAATAACTCAAATTTTCTCATATTTGCTTAAAGTTTATAATAATGGTATTTATAAAAATGCTAATTGCAAAATAAATACAGTTTAAAAAAAGGGAAAGTTTAAAAAAATAAATTATCTTGCCAAGAAATAACAGTTTTCAAATAAATATCGAATATCTTTACTAAAACCTACAGCTAGGTTGGCATTTGCTCTATTCTATATTGCTGTTAATATCAAAAAAATCTGTTTACGTGGCAAGTGACCGTACCGTAATATCAGTGATACGTTATTTCACCGGGGTAACTGAATTTCAGGTGAAATCTCTCTCCAACCGTAACTCGTTAACAAAGCTTTTTGAACCTATGTATACACTAACATTTTTCTTATATTTAGCTACATAATCACTTCCTAGAGTTTGATCTTGCCTTTTAAAGATACACTGTATATCTGATGATTTTTAAATTTTGACAATTTGTTTTATCATCTAAAATTATTGCAACAATCTGAAAATCTCTCTGAAAATTAAATGTTACTGAAGGAAATATTTAGGTATTTAAAATAATACTGAATTTGCTTTCAAAAAAAACAAATTTTTAAATAAATAATTTTAGATGATAAAACAAATTGTCAAAATTAAAGAAATTGATAAAAATAATTTTTTTTAAATATTTCCAGTATTTTGAATCAAAACGTTTTACCGCTGTTAGATTCGACCCACCTATATTTACATCTCCGGTCCAGAAGATTACCATTACTCCAAACATAACAATGCGAAAAGTTGATAAAATTTACAACACGTAAATGGAAAACGGTTACAAATTTATGTATTTCTGTATTTAAGCTAAAGTACAGCTTAAAACGTATCAAAATTGATATTTTTTTAAAGGTCTAGACATTTTCTAATGATTCCTGACTATAACAAGTATTCATTTAATCGTGGGAAGAAAATATTTACAAACTAATGAAAATCAATGCTATTTCCCTATGGTTCAAATTCCGTGAAACATCCGGTATAATCACTTCCTAGAGTTTATATCCTGTAGGCCTATATCTAATGGAAAAATTTGAAGTGTTAGCGAATTTTTGTTTACGTTTTGATGTCCAGCCATTCGAAAATTATGATAATTTATACTTGTTAATTTCAAGTTGAAGAATTATTAAATTCCCAGTACGGAGCAAGTGACCAACGCCGAAGTTCTGCGAAGAATGGGAAAGGATGTGGAAGTTTTAACAATTATCAAAGCATGTAAGCTGCAGAACCTGGATCATATTATGCGGAATGAATCCAGATGTGCCTTGCTTCAGTGTATTTTGTCGGAGAAGATCTTCGGAAAAAGAGGCACCGGAAGAAGAAGGATATTGTGGTTAAAGAATCTTAGAACCTGGTTCATCAAAACCTACTCACAACCCTTCTGTATTGCTGTTGACAAAGCGACAGTTTCCATGATGATCGTCAATTTTCGTAACGAACAGACACCTTGTCAAGAAGAGAATTGCAAGTTGTATCAGCATCTTAGTGATTAACGAATACTGTCGATATGAAACGATATGTTTAAACGTATAATATTTTTTGGACCCTAGCCGGGAATCGAACTTTGGGACCTTACGGTTTGTAGTCCAGCTCGCTGACTACTACGTCAGCATGATGGCGTTGAATTTACACTACTCTTGTATAGAGTAGCCTATAAGGTATATTTATTTCGACCAGATAAAGTACCCGTCGCATTACGAATGGTTTTCAATTCTTTTAACATTTTCTGGACAATGGCGGAATCCTACTCATTCCTAACCATTATTTGTTTGGATGTTTTACTAGTATGCCAATTTCCATTACTCTCACATAGCGCGCTGGTTACGTGACAGTTACAGATTACTGAACGGTGCGTAAGCGTTCGTTGTTCGTCGTTGTGATTTTAAATATTTACAATTCAAAATAACAATCAGTTCTTTTAAGAACTTCATCTTGCGTAAAGGTAAGAATATATACTAAATAATAATCAAAGTTATTCTTTGTTTTATTAAATTATTCGTTTTGTACCGTATTTCAATTTTTTGTCATCGGTCTCTCGATTGGTTTGATGCAGTTCTCCAAGCTGTTCTATCTTGCGCAAGTCTTTTCGTATCTACATACCTGTAACAGCCTAGATTTTTTGTAATTTGCTTTAAATATTCTAACCTTTGCTTCCCTCTACAATTCACTCCCTCAATATTGCCCTCCATTATTGATAGACCAATACCTCGATGTCTTAAGATATGCCCCACTAGCCTATCCCTTCTTCCGGTAAGATGCTTCCATATACTTCTTTTTTCATTCACTCGCTTAAGAACCTCTAAATTACTTACTTTGTCCACCCACCTAATCTTTAACATTTCTCTATAACACAACATTTCAAAAGCTTCTATCCTCTGCTTTTCTACAGCCCTATAACCCACGTTTCACTCCCGTATACATTCCAAAAATAGTGTTTAAAGAAATTATACCTAATCTTAAGTCAATGTTTGTAGTCAATAAGTTGTTTTTCATTTCAAAGGCTTTTCTAGCTTTTTTTTAAATTAGTTACTTTAAACGACTTTAATCTTTGCGTTTCTATTTTAAATCATTCGTTAAAAAATTATTCTTAAATTTGTTAAATCTATTATTCCCAGCGTTTCCTTTTTGGTTTATTTTATTTCCGCACTTGGAGCGAAGCGCATGGGAACTTCTAGTACACGTATTCATATGGGGCAAGAGAAAGTAAAAATAACAGCTAGATAAAAACAGATAATTTTCGCGACATATTGTCATGTTAATTTTTTCTAATAAATAAACCGCCTTTAAACAATATTGAGTTTTAAAGGATTGATAGAAGAACTGAATAATAATACTAAAATAAATAATAATAATTTATTTATTCTCATGTTATTACACATTACATAAAAAAATAAATTACGATAATACAAAATTTCTTATAGTAAACTACTATCCTATTACGCCAGAGGTGGTGGAAATTATCCCATCCAACTATGGACAAAACCATGTTCTAGGATGGATTGGGAAATTTTAAATAAACATCAAAATACTGAAATATTAACTATTAGCAATAGCATTCAATACCTACTATTTACTTAGTACATTAATTTAACTAACTAACTTAACCAATACTTTGCTGCCGGCCGCATTGGCGCAGTTAGTAACGTGCTCGCCTCTCATCATACCGTCCTGGGTTCGAATCCCACTCATGCACGGCATATTTTCATACGTTACAAAAAAAAAAATCATTTCATCCTCCATTGTACAATAGTTACACCCCAACGTCGTCGCTAATGACCGTTGTAGTTGATGCGACGTTAAATAAATAAATTTAAAAAAAAAATACTTTGCTATTTACTAAGATTACGATTGTATCAATTATGATACATTATATTTTAATAATTTATTAAACTTACACTATTTCTAATAAAAATAAAGATAATTTAATACAACCTAAAATTTGTTAATACATTTAAAAATAAGAAATAAAAAAGCAAATAAATATACTATTTTATTTTATTTCTGTCTCTTTAGTTACATCTACATTTGAATATTGCTGACCATTTTTGCTATTTTCTCTCTACCTGTTTTGACTAACCATTTTTTTAGTTCTTTATAATATTTCTTTTTTAAATGCAACATATAATACCTTTAGTTAATGCTAATACTAGCATTACTGAGAAAAAGTCGACTATTATAATAAACTCAGTGGCTTAACTGACTTTTCAGTAAACTAAATATGTTTTACCAATAAATCCGTTTATAAATTTTATACTGAATTTTGTGAATTATTTAAAAAAAATTTAATACGAAATATGAAATTCAATCAGGTTCTTATTTCCATTTTAACGTTGTAAATGTGTATTTTTTAAACGTTTTATTTGCGCGAGTTGGCTTACACGGTGAAGAGGGTTATTAAGAGTTTTTTTTTCCGGGAACTGTATTGGATCGATGGGTTTCTGTCTCATTTTCTCTCTTAACCCTTTTTTCTTATTTTACTTCCTATAGTCTATTACAAGACCTTCAATTCATCTAAAAGGTCTCATCTTTCTTTCCTTCTCAAACTCATATCAGATAACCTTGACTAAGTAACCTAGAAAACCATTTCGATATCCCTTATTCCGGAGATTCAGTTTACAATTATGAAAGAAGTAAGAAAAATATATAATGCAATATTCTTTATAATTGAAAATACTTTTCAAAAACAAGAAAATATTACAAATAAAGTAAAGTAATTTTTGTCGATAGCGTGGGGTTTTTAACTAATTGTTTCTAAAGTTTTATTACATTTCTTACTTTAAATGTTAGACTTTACTTTTACATCTATATGTAGTGGAGACATATCTAATGGCACATGACAGATTTCCAATATTATTTATGTTACTATACTTTATGTGCAGTGGTGTAAAAGACACTAATCAGAGTAATCTCCTCTGGGAGTAATGAATTTCATTATACAGCCATACCCTGTAGTAAATGAAGGAAAGGTGTCATTTGCAGGGTGGAAAGTAGATGCTGTTCGAAGGGCCTGGCCTGCTGATAAGCATACCTTTCCACTCAGTGAGGAAGGCATGGTAAACCACCTTACTCTTCACTTTACTTAGTACAGCCTCTAAAGGTTCGAATCAGTTCTTCGGCTGATGACCTAAACAACAACACATTATGCGAAAATTATTTATTGGCGGCAATTTTGAAAACTGAAATCATTTTTCTTTGTCCGTCCATCACACCCAGATGTCAGACACTAGGAGAGATAGCAACAAACGGTTTTCGAATTCGTCATCTACACAAAAAGTTAGTGGGCATAAATTGGGTTTGAAGTTCTGGTTTTAACAAAAAGAGGCCCAAAACCGGAAGTCAAGATATCAAAGTCAGAAACTACGAGGCATAGCAACAAACCTTTTCTCCGTAACCTACACAAAAAATTAGTGACTTAAACTGGATGTAAAGTTTCTGTTTCGACCCGAAGTGGCCTAAAACTGGAAGTCCAGAAATCAAAGTCGGAAATTACAAGAGATAACAATAAACAGTTTTCGGATTTCTAATCTACACAAAACGTTATTGGGCCTAAATTGGGTTTTAAGTTCCGGTTTCAACCGGAAGTGGCCCAAAACCAGAAGTCAAGAAATCAAAGTCGCAAGCATGAAACAAAAATAGTATCATTCGATTCCTTTTAAAGAGTAAATACAGAAATCATTGGGTTTAAAGTTTTGGTTTCGACCGGAGTGGCCCAACCAGAAGTCAAGAAATCAAAGTCGGAATTTGGAAACAAAAACAATGTCATTCGATTTCTCTTAAAGAGTAGACACAGAAATCATTGGGTTTGAAGTTCTGGTTTCGACTGGAAGCGGCCCAAAACCGGAAGTCAAGAAATTAAAGTCGGAATTTAGAAGCAAAAATAGTATAATTCCTTCTAAAGACTAGATACAGAAACCACTAATGGTTTTTACCATAGGTCAGAGGTAAGCGTTTTTTTTTAATTTTCCACCAGCCATGAGACGCGTTATCTCATGAATGGGATTTTTTATTGTATTTTTGTTGCACATACGGTGGACCCAGTAAACCCGGCGTATGCATTTTAAATGTTTGACGTTCTACGGAATATAACCCTCACCTCGGGTGGTTATAAGTTACATTTAATATTCTGGAAATATATAATAAATATGAAATGAAATGATACGTTACTATTACTATGATAGTGTTCTTTAGGTCATCAGCCGAAGGCTGGTTGAACCTCCTTTTACTAAATAAAACGAGGGGTGAGGTGATTTACAATTGCCTTCCTCGCTGAATAGAAAAGTATAATTATCAGCATGCCTGGCTCTCCGAAAAACATCTATTTTCCACCCTGCAAATGACTTCTTGACTTCATTCATACAGTCTGGCTGTAAAATGAAATTTATTACTCTCAGAGTAGATAAGTTTGTATAGTGTCTTTTACACCTCTACCTTTTCTGTTCTTAAATGATTCAGTCAGTTAATTGGCTGACCATGTGATAAGAAACAGAGTTATTTTGTGTAGCCCTGGAACTAACAGATTGAGTGCAAATAATTGGACACTCCATTTCTCTGTTATGGGTTGAAAAAATAATGTATAAGCCTATATCAATTATTTTTATTGTGGAAAAATTTAAGTATGTTCAATATAACAAGGAAGTTCAATATAACAAATGTCGCAAAGACTTTTAGAAGTTTTTAGAAGTTACAATATTAAAATGTAGCGAGTAAAAGCTTGATAAAATAAATATATAAATAAAAACCGTGGTTGTTGTTATTTTATTTTAAAATAAAAACAACCACGGTTTTTGCATTTTATTATTCTTCTATGAGAAGAATGGTTTAACAAAGTAAAATATTACATAAATAAAAGTTTAAATTAAGGTTTTTAAAAACCTGTAAAGTTCTTAAGATGCAAAATCAATTATTAAATGACGAAGTGAAACAAATCATCAAATGCTCATATCCCGGTCAGGTCTGGCATTTTTTTCATCACTCATCTTTATGTATCATCCTTCTCACCATCTACATTAGCAGCAATTGAAAACATTCAGACGTAAAGCAAAAATAGTCCATATTAAGTCGTTTCAAACTATTAACCACACAAAATTTATCAGTGTTCTGTGTTCTGCATCAAAATCGATCGTAAAAATGAGAAAATATAATACTTTTTGAAGTTCAACTAGAAAATTATGGGCGTTTGACAAACCAGTTATTTCACTGTTGTTTGTAATTTCAAAAAATTTCGCCCTATATTGGAATGTCGTTCGTAAAACGAAAGATAACATAAATATGTGGGTGGAGCGGAATTATACTATATTCTCCTACTGTGAATAAAATACCTGCTGCTCAGGATATTTCGTATTTCAATATTTTGTGGGTACAATATTGTTTGAAACGGTCGAATGGTTAAAGTTAATTATTACCATCTACAATGGTAACTGATATTCTTCTGAGTTTTACCATATAAAACATGGATTTATTGTTGCAATTTAAATTTTTTTCTTAAAAAGTGTTTTGTTTCATATTGTAAAATTTTTATTGGTTTGATTATGCAAATAATTAATTATATTTTACATTTTTACTTTCTCTTGCCCTATATGAGTACTATATTGAAGGAAAATATTATTTTCATGTTCATTTTTATAAATCGTGTTTTCACCGGAAATACACGTTTCCGGGCTCTCTAAACCCAAAAGATAAGTTTTTACCGATTGGTCTGCGTGTGAGTGAACAAAATAGCTCAAGAACAAAATATCGTACCAAGTTTAAACTTGGAAGTTAAGTTAGGTACCTCTAGGAGACCCGACACGAATATTTTTATCAAAATCCATCAACCGGAAGTGGTACCTAGTTTTATTGGTGAAATTTTACACTTTTTTCCAATTATCTCAAAAATGGTTCGTACGATTTTGTTTAAAATCTCAAGATAGGGTAAGCGCCATGTTTTCTAAAATTCTTAAGTTGCGTGCTCTCAGGGTAATATTTTTTTAGATTGCAGCCATGGCCTTCGGGCCAGCCCAGTCAGTCAGCTGGTAGTAAGTCACTATTATTTGTTAAGTAACACCGGTTTGGCAAGCGACTTTGTATGGTGACCAGCTGACAGCCATCCATGAACAAACTGTACTGAGGGTCCCTGTTCAAACTCATGCCTTATTCACGTCAAAAAATACAGCAAAAGCAGCGATCAAATTAGGTAGTTGTCAAAAATGTACAGTTCCCGATAACAAATAAAAGCTAAAAAAAAAAAAAGATTGCAGCCTTAATATGCATTTCACGACAAAAGTATATAGGTAGTTAAAGTTGTAGGAAATTGAAAAAGCTACAACTTTTATTTCAAGAAATTTTTTCTACAACGCTCAGTTTAGCGTCAATTAGTGATTTTTTATTTTACTTATTTGAAAATTAATAAAAGTTATATTTTTAAGATTGCGGCCAAAGTATGCATTTAACGAAAAAATATACATAAATAAAGTTACTATCTTATCAAACATCCTATATAGGTATTTTTAACAGCTGTATTATATTGATAATCAAAATATAATTTTTGAATTTGAAAATGGAGGTCCGCCATTAACCGTTGAACAGTTCGGTTGTGTTTTTTCAGTGCTGTTTTTTGTGAGTGATATTTTATTCTTACACAGACCTTTTTGAGTTTGTTTAAGTACAATTATTAAATTAGATGAAAATCTACAAGACTTCGACTATAAGTATCTTGTTTTATTTTATATTTTGTTTAAAGAAAATAATAATTTATTTAAATTGATTATAACCTAAATTTATTGATGGCTGAGAAGCCAACAATATCTTTAACAGATGACCAATCAGCTGTTACTACTAATTTCATTAGTATGGAACATACTATCGATTGCTCTAGCGATATCGACCACGGTCTAACAGATCGAGTATCGATGGAGTGGAAAGACGTTTTATCGAAACGTAAACGAAGCAGTCCTTTGGAAGAAAGCAGCAATTTTAATAAACGGGCAAATTATTCTGCTAAGGATCCGCGACTCTCAAATAATGGACTCTTAGATAAGAACAAATTTAATATTTTGACCTCTTTGCCAGAATCTGGTAATAATGATGATTTATCATCACTGCCTGATACCAAATTAGTACGACCACCTCCTATTTATCTTCAGTCCGAAATTAAATTTTTACAATTATGTGAATTGTTGAATCAAATTGTCGGTACCGATTCATACAAATGTTCATCAACTACGCGAGGTGTCACCATTTATCCATCAACTCCGGAAGCTTACCGGAAAATAATAAGTAATTTTAGGGAAAATAATGCGCAATTTTATACATATCAACTGGCTCAGGACAAGGCCTACCGAGTTGTAATTCGAGGTCTTCATCATTCGATCGGAGAAAAAGAAATTCTGGAGGAGTTGATATCGAAGGGATTTAAAGTTCGTAATGTCACAAATATTATTTCCCGAGATAAGGTTAAATTACCGTTATACTTTGTTGATCTTGAACCTGATAAAATAAATAAATTAATTTTTAATCTCAATTCAATGTTTCACACTAAAATTGTCGTGGAAGAACCTAGGCAAAACAGGCAGATTGTACAATGCACGCGATGCCAGCGTTACGGTCATACACAACATTACTGCAATTTACCTCCACGATGCGTCCGTTGTGCTGGGCAACATTTATCATCCGATTGTACAAAAAGCCGAGATACACCAGCCACCTGTATTTTATGCAATAATGCTCATCCGGCAAATTATAGAGGTTGCGTAGTTCACCGAGAACTTCAAAATCGCCGTTCTTCGGGGAACACATCTAATTCGGCAAATTCTAAAAAATATTCTCATGCAACAGATATTCCTTCATCTCGATCGTCCAATCAAAACTTGGATCATAAACTTAATACTTCTTTGTCAGCAGCATCGACATCAACTTCACCACAACTTTCTTCTAACTCATTCCCTCCGTTGAAATCTCACCAAAGATCGTCCATTAACAAGTCAAATTCTTCCCCAACTTCGCTTCTGTCTCATCAATCATCCATTCAAGAAAACTTCGTTACAAATAACCCACATCGTACTCCGTCTGTTTCCTACAGCCAGATTGCGGCGTCAACAACCCTAAATGAAACACGATTAGACACCTCTGAAGTATCATCTCAGCTTACACATTTTATGTCAGAAATGAAACAGTTGATGGCTCCTATGATAACACTAATGTCTCAATTCAGGTCTTACTACAGCAACATGGCAAATAATTACGGAACTGTCAATTCCATGGTAGCTCTCCTGTGGAATGCTAATGGGATCCTTCGTCATCGGAATGAACTTGAACATCTCCTATACGAGAAACGAGTCGATATTGTTATGATTTCAGAAACGCATTTAACATCACGAAGTCGGTTTAAGATAACTGGATATAAAGCGTACCGTACTGATCACCCTGATAACACAGGTCATGGTGGAACGGCTATATTAATTCGTACGTCTATAAGACACCATCTGATGCCGCAGAATATTCAGGAAGAACATATTCAAGCTACAACAATAGCAGTACAATTTTGCAACTACAGCGTTTCATTTGTGGCTGTTTACTGTCCTCCACGGTTTGTACTTTCAGAAGAACACTTCACTTCTCTCTTCCGAGATGCAGGTCCCCGAGTTTTACTTGGAGGTGACTATAATTCGAAACATCCTCTGTGGGGATCCAGGCTCATAAATCCCCGTGGTCGTGTTTTACATTCCGTTATACAGAAAAATCACCTTCATACTCATCCCCCACCCACTCCAACCTACTGGCCAGCAGCAAGGAACCGGCTACCTGACGTGCTCGACTTCTTTATATCAAAGGGTCTAAACTCCATCAATACAAGAGTTGAAACATTGTATGAGCTTTCGTCCGATCATTCACCTCTACTGTTAACCCTTCAAACATCACCGTCGCGTGTTACACATCGTCCATCCTTAACAAGAGGGAATGTTGATTGGAATCGGTTTCGTGAAAAAGTGGACGCTAATTTAGATCCCAACGTCAAATTGAAGTCAACTGAAGATCTTGACAACGCAGTGGAAAATCTTACTCAAGTTATACAGTCTGCAGCTTGGGATTCAGCAATGTTTCGTCAACCTGCTTTGTCCTATTTACCGCAATACCCTGTTTATATTCGTGAGCTCATCCGAGAAAAGCGTAGAGCTCGGCATCAGTGGCAGAGGACTCGCATGAGAAGAGACAAGGCAACACTCAATCATCTGTCAAACCGGTTGAAGAAAGAACTTGCACTGTTGAAGGCAGAGCGATTTGACGCATTTACAGCGGATCTGACTGAAAGTGATGGGTCCCTTTGGAGAGCAACGAAGCGGTTCCTTAAAGAGGCGGACGTATCTACCCCTTTACAACGGGTAGACAATTCGTGGGCGAAGTCAGAAGAAGAGAAGGCAGATCTTTTTGCAAACACTCTGGAAAACACATTTTATCCTCATGCAGATGTTGAAGATGTTGAATTTACGCATCATGTGGAAGACTGTTTAATTGCTTCATTACCGCTATCTTTACCGCCTGTCCCATTTTGGGAACATGAAATAAAAGAGGTTATAGAAAAATTACCAAGGAAGAAGGCTCCCGGGTATGACTTAATATCTGCGTGCGTTTTAAAAGAACTACCGTCTTCGACCTTCCGGTATCTTATGATATTATTCAACGCAATAATTCGGCTGGGTTATTTTCCTTTACAGTGGAAGTTTGCTATAATTGTTTTATTTCCTAAACCAGGAAAAGATCCTCATGCTTGCACTTCGTACAGACCTATAAGTCTACTCCCCGTTTTAGGAAAGGTTTTCGAAAGTCTTCTGCTTCCTCGAATACTACTTCATTGCACTGAATCCAACACGATCCCACCACACCAGTTCGGGTTCCGGCAGGGTCATTCTATGATCCAACAACTTCATCGAGTCACTGATTTCTTAACGGAGAGTTTGGAAAGAAAGCTCTACGCCACTGGAGTATTTCTTGACATAAGTGCTGCTTTCGATCGGGTGTGGCACGCCGGTTTACTTTATAAGTTAAAAGAAATCCTCCCAGACTCATATTTTCTGGTAATAAGGTCATTTTTAGAGGATAGATTCTTTAAGGTGAAAGTAGGAGATGCTTTTTCCAACACCCACAAAATCAATGCCGGCGTTCCTCAGGGTTCTATCCTTTCACCTGTTCTTTTTACAATCTACACCAGCGATATGCCGTTGAAGAACAATGCACTTATTGCAACATATGCAGATGATACTGCCATTATTGCAAGAAGTGAAACAACAGAAGGAGCGTCAAGAAAGGTTCAACAATATCTGAACGACCTAGATACCTGGCTTAAAAAGTGGAGGATAAAGGTTAATCCTGGAAAGTCCGTCCAGGTCACCTTTACCCTTCGTAGAGGCAGCTGTCCGCCGGTAACCCTTGGTGGGGTCAACATACCAACTAGAAACAAAGTGAAGTACTTAGGATTATGGTTAGACAGGCGGCTGACGTGGAATGAACATCTGAAAAGCAAACGCTTATTACTAAACAATCGCCTCAGATGTTTGTTCCACCTAGTTAAACCGCGTTCTCGTCTACCACTGAAACAAAAAATTACAATTTACAAGACTTTGCTGAAACCTCTCTGGCTGTACGGAATTCAGATTTTTGGTGCTGCTGCTCGAACAAGTTTAAACAAAATACAGGTATTTCAATCAAGATATTTAAGGCTTGCCACTGGAGCACCTTGGTATGTGAGAAACGACACCCTTCATTCTGACCTTCGTATTCCCTACGTAAAAGACGTTGCACGACAACTTTATCAAAGTTTCTTTGATAAATTGCAAAATCATCCAAACGATCTCGCTCGACAAATGGCCATTCAAAATTTTCCAAATTTTCGACGACTTCGCCGGCTATGGTGTAGGGATCTTCTTCGATAACATTCTGTTACCGTTCTTCCATTATCTTCATTTCATTATCTTCAACATCACATCTTCTTAAGTTCGTCACTGTTGGGTTTCATTTTCATCAAGATCATCTCACTCATAGTATGATTACGTCATCCTGGAGGATATACTGCTGGGTGTGACCCCTCCTCCCACGCCTAATAATGACTCTCATCAAATCTAGTGATTGTGCTTTAATGTATAGTATAGTGTTCTAGATTTTAAAATTAAAGACAAAAAAAAAAAAAGAATTTGAAAATATAAACATTTAAGAATGAATTCACCGGGTTGGTCTAGGTCTAGAGGCAAAGTAGTAGCCAAAATCAGCTGTTTAACAGCTGATTTTCGGAGACGAAGGTTCTTGGTTCAAATCCTAGTAAAGGTAGTTACTTTTATACGGATTTGAATACTAGACATTGGTTACCGGTGTACTTTGATGGTTGGGGTTTAATTAACCATACTCTCTCAGGAATGGTCGGCCTGGGTCTGTACAAGACTACACCTCATTTACACATCATACACATCATTCTCATCTCATTGGGTCATGGGGTTGCTTATTGTTCTAAATTGAACAGATTGCAACGTACACAAATTAGGAATAAAAAAAAGAATGAATTAATAATCGATTGAATTCTTATCTACCATGGTGGAAATGGGATTTTTTAAATTTTAACCCTTTAAGTACCAGGAGAATATTGTGAGTTCCTACCAAAAAAATGCCAGCCTACTTTTGTGCGATTTGTAGCATTTTATATATCTATCCATAACATGGCTATTTTTCAAGGTAGCTTAACGACTTTTTTGTTTTGTTCATAATGAATTGATCTTGAATAATATTCAACTTGGAACGCATTTTTCACAATTTAAAAATAAAATTATACGTAATCATTTTTTTGGAAATTTCCTATTTAATTTAAAAAAAATCACGCTAAAAACTATGTTACTCAATTTCACTTATATTACTTTAATAAAGACAATTTAATTATGCAAAAATTACAAAAAAAATCATGTATGTATTGTAAAAAATAAAAATACTGCGATAAAAGTTTTAAAAATTCAATTTTTAGTTTTTCTAATCAGTATTAATCAATTACATTCATAGAAAAACTTTACATGTATTTTTTCAATCTTCATTTCTTACTGATTATTTTCATACGTTGTTTTAAAAAATTGAGTAAAAAATAAAAATTTTATGAATTTTTTAGTCAACGTACAAAAGGACGACGCCGGAATTTTTTGGTAAAACTGCTGACGTTCTAACAATAGGACGCTGGCATTTTTTAATCTAAATCTTGACGTCCTAATATTAGGACACACACACACACACACACACACACACACACACACACACACACACACACACACACACACACACACACACACACACACACACACACACATACACACACGCACCAATCATTAAAAACATGTTTTTTGGTTCAGGGGGTCTGAAAACGTGCAGATCCGGTGAAAACTCAATTTCGAAAAATCGGCATGAAAACAATATTTTCCTTCCTATATATATATATTCATATAGCCAAGAGAAAGTAAAAATTTTGTTGTTTTAAAACTCGTTATTTTTATCTTGTCCGTGATTAATTGAAATTATATTTATATTAAAATGAATAAATTAATTCACATTTAGATGATTTTTAACCCTTCGTTTTTGTCGTTAATAGCTAATGTAATCAAAAACGAAATTTAGGTATTCAGGGTTACAACGGTCAGTACAGAGCACAAAAGGGGTTTCGTTGACAAGAGGCAGTTTCGTATAATTAATGATACCATATTAGGTCGGCTTGACTCAACCACGTTTGAGAAATGGCATGATCTTCTGAGTTATGACATGGGGTCAGTTATTCGTGACATTACGGACCTACATTATATTACGCTTACAGAAAATGGGTGGTATAATCACAATCTTGTCTAAGACGATGTTTTGCTTTATTATCAACAATTTGTTCAAATGTCCAAAATATGAAGAAATTTATTTTTTTACTATGACATTCTGTACAATGAAATTTTTGATTTATTATGAAAATTTTATATTAATATTACCAATTCTTCACAGGAAACTATACATTTAAATTCGACCATATATTTTTAGTTAATGCCGTTCTTTATTACTTTCTCTTGCCTTAATGAATATATATATATTATTTTATTAAACATTATTTTCCTTTGTTTGCACCACTACATATATGATAATGAACAGCCAAAACAAAACAAGATTAAATATAAACTCACCTCAGAGTATTATATTGTATCGAGATCTTTCGTCTCTCACGGAGACATCATCAGGAATAAAATTAAAAAACACTAAACACATATAAAACAAAAAACATTAAAACACTTATGGTCAACGACCACGTCAACTATTCCCTTTATCGTAAACCATTCCGCGCGCGGTTATTCGGCCGAATGACGGTAAAATCTGTTGTACCTAGTTTTCTTTCTTATCGCGACTAATAATTTGAAATAATTTGTCGTTATCGAATTCTGTCTGGCTGTTCATTAAATTTATCTTCTTATTTTTAAATTTATAAATATAATATTTTTCCAACTGCCCTAATTTGTTACTTGAAACTTAAAACTTAAGTTACATACCACTACCGGACCCGACACGACCATTTTCATCAAAATCTGTCAACCGGAAGTAGTAGTTTATTCGTGTAATTTTTCACTTTTTTGCGATTTTCTCAAAAACTGGTCCTATGATTTTTTTTAAAATCGCCTCATTTACTTAATTTTTATGCTCTACAAGATAGGGTAGGCCCCATGTTTGCTGAAATTCTTGGTGAGGCTGCTTAAACGTAAAAAAATTGTTTTTTTTAAATTACGGCTTTGATATGCATTTTAGCGCAAAAATGTATGTAATAAAATTTGTAGAGAATTTACAATCCTACAACTTTTATTTAAACATTTTTTTGTAAAACGCTTAGTTTAGCAGTAGTTAGCAATTTTCTGTTTTTTCTCAAAAAAAATATAAAAAATCGATTTTTTTAAAGATTTTAGCCTTAGCGAATCATTACCTAAACGAATCATTTTACGATAAAAGTGTAATAATAAAATTTATAGGAAATTAAAAGATCTACAACTTTTATTTAGAGCATTTTTCTCTACAGAGCCAGTTTAGCGTAAAAAAGTGATTTTCCGTATTTTTAAGCCAAACTCAGGTTGATTTTCAATTTGCGTCTTTCACTCATGATTAAAATTAGGTTATGTTTATTGAGGTTAGTTTTTTGTTTATTTCTGATGTTTTATTACTAATGTTGGGTTATATTGTTAATTATTTGCATTGGCAAGAAAAAGTTGCATGAGTGTTTCACACCAGATTTTTTGCCTTTCTAAACAAGGTTTCCCTGTGTTTTTCTTTAGCCTATCCAGGTAAATACCGGATATGGGATCCCTTTCGTTTGCCGTAGAGTTAGCGTGCCATTCCTTTCCCTAAATAGGACACATTAATCGATTGTCGTTCATAGAGATGTATAATTTCATCTAATTTATGCAGAAATTAATCGGAAATTCGGGATTTTCGGCTTATCATTCGAATGCATACTGACAAATCATACAGTTGGTCATTGTAACAGTATCATAAGTTATTTAATTAATACCATGGATGAAATTAATTTATTTTCATCTAGTTTTACGTTTAGCTAAATTATTTAATGTATCTACATTCGTCATGTAGTTTTGAAATAATTGTTTAATTTGCATTTCGTTTTCATTGTAGTGTTGAATTTTCAACTGATTTCTTTGCGATATTAGTAAATCTTAATAGATTTATTCTTACAGTTTGACTAAGCTAAATACAAATTTTTGATGATCTATGTTATTTTTTTTTATTCACACACATAATTTCCAAGTTACTAATTTTACATTGGTTTTCGAAACAATAATATAAGTTAATTATTTATCCACACACAATACATTTTCTAATTAAACTAATTTTATAACACAATAATTAACCAAACTTACAGCAACATTATTATAACACTAAGTGGGAAAAAATGTGGTCGAGTACTTTATTGAAAATCGTGTTGAGGCACCATCCAGCTCAAAAATAGAAAGAAAAACCTAGAGCTAAGTTAACAAAACAATATAAAATTTTAATTTTAGTCTTAAATGAATAGATCAAAACTAAAAACATAAGAGTAGCTACTTTTTTTAAATATATGTGGACAAGAACTACATTATAAAACTGAGATACAATATTTTAAAGTAATGAAACAAAAATTCGACATAATCTTGTAAAAATAACCAGGATTTCAATTATTTTAAAAATTTAACCATTTTTACACATGAAGTTATATTTATAGGCAAATAACTAAAAAACTTCAATGAACAAAAGGAGAAAAATCTACGGTGTGCTTCAATATTTGGTTTTATTAAAACTACCCGATTTTTCAACCTTAATCGACTTGAATACACTTTAGAATTACTCAGTATGTTCCTACATCTAATAAAAAATATTCTTAGTACTCGGTACACATACAGATATCTTAAGGGAAGTATGTCTAAATGTTTAAAAATTCCAATGGTGTGTTCGGTTTTCGGCTATTTTTATTTTATATTTATACTTATATTTTATTATTTGGTTGTGTATTAGTGTTTATTTAATACTAACATTTTATTCTTTTCAATGAAATTTCATTAATTTTATTGTTTAATAAAGAGAGACAACACCTCAAAATTTTATTTGAAAAAACCAAAATAATGGCAACAGACCCGTTATGTACAGACAATGTCCAAATTAACGACCAATATATATAACTCGTAGATTCCATTAAATACTCGGGAGAAATCATCACTTACAACAACAACGAAAAGGAAGCGTGGGAGGAAAGAACCAAGAAACTTAAAACTTTACAACTAATCACCAAAAGCACCTACAATAAAAAATCTCTATCAATCAAAACCAAAATAAAACAATACAAAACGGTCGTACAACCAAAGATAACGTATGGGTCCGAAACTCTATTCAAATTAAACTAGGAAAACAGAATAGATAAAATCCAAAAACCTGAAAGGAGGATCCTTAGGACCTGCATCGGAAAGAAACATCTTATGCATCGGTAGATGGAGAATGGAGATTACTACCAAATGAACAGGTCTACTAGGAGACCAAATCGGTAATAGATACGATGAGGAAAAAGAGAATATCCTTCTTTTGACATGTAATCAGAACACCCAAAGATAGAATCACGAACCAAATAGTCTGAAAAAGACAGAAGTAATATGGTTTAGCGAAATCAAGAAAGATATGGAAGAATTAGGCATCACCTTCGAAGATCTAGAAAATAAAATCGAACAGCTGAAACTAGCGTATCGGAACTAAAAGAAGAAGAAATCTTTTTACGAAATATATTTTCAATCCAATTAATTTTCTGAATCAATCGTTAAGGAATTAACATATTCTTAATACCGTCCATGAATTAAAAGATAAAAATATTAGATTCCAAGGAAAAGTAGATAAAAGAGGAAGCAGGAAAGTGATCTTTTCAGAAGCAGAAAGGCTAAGAAGATCTGCTAGAATGAAAGAATACTGGAGGAAAATCAATGAAAAGAACCAGAAGAGAGTGCCCAAAAATTGACTCAAGTGATCCACTGTGGTCTCAATAGAAAAAAAGAGAGAGAATTACGATATTCGGTTAACTAATGGAATGGAATAAATTTCATATTGTGAATCATAAGTGTTCATTTTGATTACATTCATTTTTGAAACAAATTTTTAATTAATGGTTATTACTAAGGGAATTTATCGTTTAAATTTATCGTATACAACTGTACATTAATTTTAAAAAAGTATTTAATAAATTGTTGTTTTCATGTACACTATTTATTTGAGGTTACTGCTCTGAATTGTAAAAAAATATAAACTTTTTCAGAGTTCAGATAATTTACTGCTCTCTAGAGAAATGACTCGATAAAAATGTTTATATATTTCTTTCTTAAAGAGCTTAATTTTCAAATAAATTATTAATTCGTGTATTTGTATCAGTTCAAAGAAGAGTTATTCTAAATTCACGATCATCGTTTCAAAAAGTTTTCAGTAAAATAACCTATTTTAAATTTTCCTTGGGGATTAATCAAATATTATTTAGGAAGAGACGTAAGTACAATATCTAATAACTTATACATAACATAATGCACAATTATCTATACAATTCAAAATGTCAATGGTTCTGATGTCTACATACATTTGATTTAACTTAGGCCAATCATATTATTGTTAATATCAAAATAATAAATATTACCAATACCAAAGAAAAGTATACGAGGCCGCCTTCGTGACATAGCCTAGTGTTTATGGTAAGCGGTCCCAGGGTCTAGGAATTAAGACAAATCAAAACCCACAGCAGTCGCTAATGATCTATGTGATGTTAATAAGACTACAAAATCTGGTGTGAAACACTCACAAGACATTCTCTTTTCAATGTAAAAATAACCGATTTTGGTAATCAGAATATTATGTATAATTTGTTTATAAAATATGACACGAAAACATAACTTTCTCTGTATACATTTCAAGTATATTAAGAGAATACAATAATGGAAAAACAAAACCTATACTTAATCATGAGTGGATGATCTTAAAATGAAAATAACCTCTGTTGGACTTAATTGTAATGAGGTATTGCAGCTAAACTAAGTTTAAAAGAAAAAAAACGCCTAAAATAAAAGTTTTAGGAATTTAAACTTTCTATATTTTCGATCTTATACGCTTTTGCCTTAAAATGCATATTAAGCCTGCAATCATACAAAAAAACCATTTACCACTAGAGCCCAGCCCACCCTACCCCCACGAATTCCCTAGACTTGCTGCTTAACCAACTGGGTTGGTCTAGTGGTAAAGACGTTGCCGCGTCTCATCCTGTTTAACAGCTGATTTTCAGAAACGAAAGTTTCGTAGTTCAAATCCTAATAAGGGTTGTTACTTATACAGATTTAAATACTAGACAGTGGTTACCGATTTACTTTGATGGTTAAAAGTTAATTAACCATTGGTCTAGTGTTTCAGGAATGGTCGGCCTGTGTCTGCACAAGACTAAACCTCATTCACATGTCATACATATAATCTTCATCTCATTGGATCATGGGGTTGTTTATTGTTCTCAATTGAACAGATTAAAAAAGAATTAGATTAAAGAATTAGGGATTAAAAAAGACCCTTACCTCATCTTGTAGACTTTTTTTTTACATCCGACTGTTTTGCAATTACTGCTAATGCAAACTGTGATGAGGATAATAGACGAAGATAAATTGTAAAGAAATACCAAACCTGACCGGCAATCGATCCCGGGACCCCGGCGTAGAAGCCAGTTTCGCTAACCACTACTCCAACGGGCAACTTGTAGAGCGCAAAAAATGCAATAATTAAGTGATTTTAATCAAAATTATGGAAGGATTTTTTGAGAAAATTGTAAAAAGTAAAAATTCGTATGATTAAAGTGCTACTTCTGGTAGACCGATTTTGATGAAAATATTTCAGTCGGTCTCTTCTCATGGTTACCTAACTTACGTTCCCAATTTCAATTTCGTACTATTTTCCGTTTTTGAGTTATTTTGTTTTGGTTTTAGTTTTTGTTATTTTTTAGCACCCGTATACAGGCACGCAGAGATATAAACGGACCCATCGGTAAAACATGTTTTCTGGGGGCTCAGGGGACATAAAAACATGTACATTTCTAGTGAAAATTCAATTTCGAAAGTTTATCACGAAAACATAAGAATCATAACAAAAATTAGTTATTCTTTACATAACCTTACGTCTTGGTAGTTACAGTTCCCACTATGCACTGGAATTAATGCTAAAGGCAACTACCCAGCCACTCCCTATTTCAAAAACCTAGCAGTTGCTACCCCTGAGACTTTCCAGATAATATAAAACCTTTAGGTTGTACGGGAACTTAGTTTTCATATCAGGGACTACATAAATTATTTTAAAAATCTGGTGTGAAACGCTCACACAACTTTCTCTTGCCAATGCAAATAATTAACAATATAACCTAACATTAGAAATAAACAAAAAACTAACCTCAAAAAACATAATCTTATTTTAATCATGAGTGAAAGATGTAAAGTGAAAATCAACCTCAGTTTGGCTTAAAAACACGGAAAATCACTCTTTCACGCTACTAACTAGGCTCTGTAGAGAAAAATGCTCTAAATAAAAGTTGTAGGTCTTTTAATTTCTTATAAATTTCATTATATTTTTTGTCGTAAAATGCATAATAAGTCTGAAATCTTTAAAAAGTCGATTTTTTTACACGATTTCGTGAGAAAAAACAGAAAATCGCTAATTACCGCTAAACTAAGCGTTATGCAAAAAAAATGTTTGAAATAAAAGTTGTAGAATTTTAAATTCTCTGCAGCTTTTACGATACATTTTTGCGCTAAAATGCATATTAAAGTCGCAATCTTAAAAAAAACCAATTTTTTTACGAGAAAACAGCCTCACTATCTCGTAGAGCATAATAATGTAGTGAATGAGGCGATTTTTAAAAAAATAGTAGCAGCCATTTTTGAGGAAATTGCAAAAAATGAAAAATTGCACGAGTAATTACTACTTTCGGTTGACTGATTTTGTTGAAAATGTTCTTTTCAGGTCCGCTAGAAGTACTTTACTCAAGTTCCAAGTTTCAACTTCGTATGATATTTCGTTCTGGGTATATTTTGTTCACACACACAGACCAATCGCTAAAAAAAAAAAATTATGGTTCAGGGGGTCTGAAAACGTGTAGATCCGGTGAAAACTCGATTTCGAAAAATCGACATGAAAACAATACTTTCCTTCCTATACATTCATATAGGCAAAAGAAAGTAAAAATCTGTTTTTCTTTAATGAAATAGTCAAGAGAAGGAAAGATTTGATAAGAACTCAAGATATTCTTTATGATTCAAATACTTTTTATCATATTATAGTATGAGAAAGTTTAAATCAACAAAAGGGTGAAACTCTCCCTATTAACAGAATAAATGTCAATTTGTTTTAGTTTGAAGAAATTAATTTAAAAGCTAATAAAAGGAACGAAAGAGAAGGATGTTGTTAAAAGATAACAAGAAAATAGAAAATGAAACCGTTCATTCGTGCTTAAAGAGTGAGAATTAGGATAAAGTAAAACGTAAAGAGAGAGAAAGTAAATGTATCTGTGAGTACAAAAGAGAGAGATGTAGATTAGGTTTGGGTAGGAAATCGGCAACAATAGAGTTCAAATAAAATGGTAATTCCGCTTCACAATTTAACTAAAGCTAAATCTTGCCACCCAAAACTCTGGATTTGAGTGAATAAAATGCGTCTTAGAATAACAGATTCAACACTTTGAATCTTTCAACAGGTCTTTTTGATTATTATCAAAATGACATTTTTATGTTATTAGCTAAAAATTTGCAAACAATTGTATCAGTTCTTTCTGAGTGTATACTGAAAAATGTATTTTATTAATTTAAAACAAAAATTTTGGTAATACTTTCAACATTATTTTTTTTAGTACTTACTTCGTTTCCGTTGATTTCTCTAGTCAATTTTCGCGACTGATTAAAAAAACAATTTAAACAGATAAAACTTTAAATGTGCAAGTGTCAGGAATGCAGCATGCTAGAGCTAGGGTAGATGGTCTGCTTGTTTATGCTGGGTTGTGCCCACGCTTTCGATCCACCATTCCTTCTGCAAAGAATACTACTTCCTGAGGCGTCTTGGATCAGTATTGTCGTCACATTGAAAGAATCAACTGGAAGAAAAATTCTAGGCCTAACACAAATTGACTTGCCGATCCAGCTTGTAGCTGGAGTTGGTTACCCAACCTTTCACTGGATAGCTCGGTTTAATAGGGTCACTTCTTGTAGGTTAATTGCTGGAGTACGAGTTGCTGATCATATTCTCCTGATTAATTCTCATTATACGAAAAGACAGGTGTTAGCTATTATTTATCAGAGCAAAAGCTCTCCTTGAGTTAAATTTCAGGACTCGAGTTCAAAATAGTAAAATAAAATATTTTTTGGTGTCTCAGGTAAAAGTAAATTTAACCCAAAAATATTATTAAATTTTTAAAATAATGCAAAGTCATAAATAAATAAAATCAATCATAAAATTCTTCCTCTTGTTGTACCTATCCGGATCGGGTATTGGTGGTCATCATGGCCATTTTGACCTTAGTCGCAATCCGGAACAATTCCGTGGAGCTCTTACCGAACCAGTTCCTTAAATTGGCGAGCCAGGAAATTCTTCTTTTACCAGGATTCCTTTTTCCCTGCAGAATGTGCAGCAGTAGGTCATATATTTTTTGATTTCTCATAATATGCCCGAGGTACTGCAGCTTACGACACTTAACAGTTTTGACCAATTCCAGACCCTTGTTCATTCTCAATAAAACTTCAACATCAGTGACTTTCTGCGTTCACGGAATTTTTAATATTTCCTATACAACCACAGTTCAAAAGCCTCAAGCCTGCGTGCAGTCGCCCTGTTCGAGGTCGAAGTCTCCTCACCATACAGAAGAACAGAAAACACATAGCTTCTGAAGCCGTAATTTGGTGACCAATGTCAGGTCATGGCTACTAAACACTGAACCCATTGCATTGGAAACCTCTCTGGCCTTTCCAAATAAAGGCCAGAAAATAAAATATTTAATTTAGAAAATTGTAATTTGGGTTTTAAAAATAAAGTATTAGAAAGACCAGAAGCATAAAATTAAAAGCTTTTTAACACTTTTTTCAAAATGGCAACTTAAAAGTAGTTTTTCTTGGCCTTTTTCAACCACTTAAGCATATTGAATAAAATATTGTTTTTTTTTATATTGGGATTAACAAGTTGTTTAATTGGTAGGTAATATAAAAGGGATAAGAGATTATTTAGTTTGTTTTTTCATGAAGGGTTTGTTATGTTAAAGATTTCTAAAATTGTTTTAAAATTTAGTAATGAGATTTTCTATCAACAGAAGAAAATTAAGCAAATGTGGAATTTTGCAATAAGTGCTGTTATTTCAGGAGCATAGTAGCCTTATGACTAATTTTGTGTCAGATATGTAAATCACAGTTTGTTGTATTAAATTTAAATAATGAATTGGTATTTTTAGTAATAAAGGGCATTTTATTTTTCAGGTGCTTTCCTTGTGCCATATTTAATAATGTTGGCGTTAGCTGGTAAGCCAATGTATTTTTTGGAATTAGCTATCGGACAGTTTGGCGGAGTAGGCCCTCTTGCGTTATGGAATTGCTGTCCCATCGCTAAAGGTATGTAAAAATTTATCTGGTTTTATAATTTTTTCTAAATACAGTGTGAAGTCGATTATCCAGACCAATTGGGGATTTGATCGTCCGGTAAATTGATTTGTCCGGATAACAGATTTTCCGAACTTATTTTACGTTATAGAAGCTAGAACTGAAAACTGTGCTGTAATACGTACACGACACTATTGTACTTGTAACTTAATTTTTATTAAACACACAAATTTAAAAACACATAAATGTTATGTACTCATACAATTAATTCATTATATCGTACTTTACAAAATAAATGAACATGTAGTAGCCTACTACTATAAGTTAAAAACACTAAAAATCATAATTATGTTCAGTATTAATGTGTTACACAAAATTAGTTTTTAAAAAAATCTGAAATATTCTTTTGTTTAAGGGAAGCAACTCTCTTGCTAGCAGCCAAATCTCGAAGTAGTTTTAAAATTAAAACTGTAGCGGCGTCACATTCAGGTTGCTGTTCCAGCCATTTCATTCCATTTTCTGCATATTAAACAAAGCATTTATACATTATCACATATGACGTTTTAATACGATAACGGTATTTTAAATTTGTATGTCTACGAAATTCAGAAATAAATTAGTACATCCATAAATGTACTTAGTACATACTTACGTACAGTATTTTACAAATTTTTCCTGAAGGGCATCCGGATAACCGGTCGTCCGATTGATAGACGTTCGGATAATCGACTTCTTACTGTATTGTATCATTAGTAATATGTCTACGTTAAACATTTTTAAGCTGAAATAATAAACGATATTAGACTAAAGAATATATTGCAGAGAAGGAAAATGAAATATTGTTACGAATATTGTGTACTGTAATATTGCCTACAGCTTAATTATATGACTAAAAATGTTTGATTTACTGTAATTACGAATGAATCGCCTTCTTTACTATTGCTGTCATCGGCGTTTTCATTATCAGTCTATCTAGTATCTACCTAACCTTTTTTTACCAGGTGTCAACAAAACTTTTAAAGAATAGAATACTGTTAAAGAATAGTCTACTGTTAATTTTCACGTCCTTAATTTCCTTCTTTATTTTTCGAATTGTGGAAAGAGAAACATGACAGCAGTTAGCCGCTCGCTCACTGCTTTTGTTAAGAGACACGGATAGACATCTTTGTTTAGTTTCAACTTCACAACATTTTCTTACGTTGCATTCAGCACTGTGATTAGTTCGACCACGTTTTCGAGAAACCGAAATTTGTGTTTACGGTATCAAACAGTTATACTCGTATTATTACAGTTAACCAACAAAAGCTTCCGCGATATACTGTATATGCTCTGGGTACAGTAGGTATAAGTCGTTATGTTTGTCGTACTGAAATTTGAAGCAGTCGCGCATGAGCACTGATGCTTTCCCCCTTTACCCCTCGTTGCAAACAAGGGCAAACGCGTGACTCAAGTGACTATACCTAATAACATTGGAGTAGGCTTCAAGATCCAGAAAACCAACCTCGCATCTCCCCCTTAACAGCCGTGGAGTAAGTCATCGAGATAGTCAAATGAAATTTTGTTTATAACTTTCGAAATTCACATTTAAGCAATGAACCTTAATGTTCATACAAAAAAACTAAATGTTTATTCTTTAACACATATTTATGTAATCAACTGCCAATTTTATTAGCAACTACCATCTGCGATTAACCTATTATTTACGATTTGTTTGTAACATTTAGAGTAAATTGTAAATTCCGTTATTTTTGCAGTTGCACTTTATTCCGTCCAAAATATTTTCTATTCTCATTCAGATATGTTTTAAGTTTCTTTCTGACTTCTTTAAAACATAAACCTTATTGGACCTTAGATCACAGCAGGCCTAATCTCGTGACCTAAAAATTTGTTTTGATAGTATCATTAGCATTCATTCATTTTATGGATAATGATATAATGTTTCTCTCCATCTTCTTATCGTCTACATCAATAGTTTGGTTTCCTTGTAATATTCCTGTTTTCCTTGCCACATATACCGTTTGTTCATTATTACAAATCCAACTTTTATCATCTCCTTCAAGGCCTAACCATACTCCTACTTCAATGCTTCAATATGTTAAAGTGAGTTCTTTCTGAGAGCATCTGATGAACACGATCTCTCCATCTCCTTCTGTACTCACTGATTTTTAGCATTCAGTGCTTGGAATCCCAGCTCTGCTCGAATATCTTTACATTGAAACCTGTCCAATCTGGAACAACCATTGACAAGAAATAATTCATTTCTGTGGCTCACAGTCTGCTTTCCTCTCTTGAACCCACAGTCCAGATTTTAATCCACAAACCAATATGGGCTACAGCTAATTTCTTGTAAAATTTTAATGCCTTCGTAACATTTGTTATCTTTTGTTTTAGATTGCGGTTTATAGTTCCGCATTTCCACATATTTCTTCAACATCTGTTTATCTTGAGACTAAAATTGATGTCTTTTTTGTAGGGTAGGGCGCAACCCAAATAATCTGTACCTTTTATCTTCCATAGGATATTTCTCTCTATTTTCTCCACTTCTTGTAGTCCAGCCATACTGAACATTCATAGACATGTACTTTTTTCTATCAGATATTAAGTTATCAATATATTATACCATGTGAGCTCAACTTCCTTTAGAATTTCTAATTTTCTCACATGATTTGTGTGTTTTATGGATTGTAGTTGCTATCTACTCTTACTTCTGAGGTTTATTTCTTCACGATGGATTTTCAGTTACATTAACTCGATGACGTTCCTGAAGCTGTCGACTTTTTCAATTACTATTTCTTCTTTAGTTTTTTTAAAGTCAATTGCGTCCTTTACATTCTTGGTTGTTGTTCTACCACGTGATTTGTTTTGCAGAAGTTTCTCTGATTTATCATAATATTTTTCTTTTCTGAATCTCGTTTTACAATGTTATATTTGTTACAGGTATAGGTTGTGCCATGGTGATGGTCTCGTTAATAGTCTGCATTTATTACAACGTTATAATGTCGTATACTGTATACTACATGGTATCTTCCTTCAGAGCAGAAGTGCCTTGGAGTAAATGTGACCCAAGCTGGGCAGATATGGCTACATGTTATGTTCGTGGAGCTTCTGCTCCGGTAAGTTCATTATTAGTTTTATTTTTTAGAGATATATTTTATTAAATATTCATTTCTTTCATTCATTTCTTTGGAATTATACTTAGGCTAATTACATTTTGTACAAAAACAAAATCATCTACTTTTTTTCAACTACTGAATGCCAAGATGAAAATATAATATACATTTTTTGTGGTGCCGTACTAATAGGTTGATTTTTTTAATGAATGGCATAATCAATGGAGGATATAAAAGTAAATGTAAATTGTACAGTAGAAATGAAAAGTAAAAGACAAGACCTATCCCATAGTCAAAATTTGCACCCTGGTTATAAAAGATTTTGTGGCTTATTAATTTTTGGATAATGGCCAGTCATATGTCTAATCACCATAAAACACAGGCTTATAAATTACAGTGAAAATTTCCAATTAACAAAACAAGAAAGAAAAAATACACTTTTAAAAATTTATTGGCTGGGTCATGGTGTAGTGGTCAGTGCTACTACCTTCTTATGCTTCTAATGCTTATACTAAGAGTCCCAGATTTGATTCTCGATCAGGTCTGGCATTTTTTCATCACTCATTTTCATCTGGCACCCTTCTTATCATCAGCATTAGCAGTAATTACTACACAATCTGATATTAAACCAAAAAATAAATTTATTTCTCAAAAAGAAAATGTAACAATTAGTGTAAGATAAGTCAAATTATCGTGAGTGTTTTCTTAATGTTGCTGTTAAGGTCATCACCCGAAAGGCTGGTTTGAACCTCTAGAGGTTTTCCTAAGTAAAACAAGGAGTGATGTGGTTTACCATTGTGCTACTCACTGAGTTGAAAAATATGCTTAGCTTGCCAGACCCTCTGAAAAGCACATATTTCCACCCTGCAGATGACATTTTCATTTCATCCACCACAGGGTCCGGCTGTATAATGATGAAATTCATTACTTTCAGAGGAGATAACTCTGAGTAGTGTCTTTTACACCTCTACTTCTTCTGTTCTTAAATTACACAGTCATTTAATTGGCTGACCATGTGATAATAAACATAACTAATTTTTGTAGCCCTGGGACTAGCAAATCAAGAGCAAAAGATTTTTTTAACAAAAATTGGATTAGCTTCACATCTGATAATATAAAAACATTAAGTTCAGGTTATTCTGAATGCTGAACAGATTGAACTGCCTACAGTTCTCTTACTTATTGTAGTTTTTTATCATTTCAGATGCCTAATTCCTCGTTATCTTCAAATTCTACAAATAATATTTCAATGATCCATTCTGATACAAGTAATAAAGAAACTGCTAGTTTGCAATATTGGGAGTAAGTATTTCCTATTTACATGGAAAACCAAGTAATATATTTTAAACTATTTTGTATGTCCTGTAATTTACGCATAATGAACAACAGTAAGTCAATTATTTCCACCAAGAATAGATTTAAGTGTTGGTATGTGTAAATAAAGCGTGTGTATAGATGTAGCTACGTTGAGTTAGTTATAATTGATTTTCAACTAAAATTAAGACTGTGTTTTACACGTGCTTATCACCTCAAACTTTACCTTAACCTCTTCAATGAAACGCCGTAGTTTAATGCAGACTCCTTGGCAGCAGTGATTAAAGTTTAAATGGAGATACAAAAGTGTGTTGATGTGATGACTCATTTTTGTAAAAACTATATTTTCTACAATATCTTATGCTGTCAATAAAGAGATCAGTTATTATTATACAAATTAAACCTATAGAAATCTGAAATCTAAAATCTGTAATAGATTGGACCATATAAATCAAGCATCATCCATTGATTGCAAAACAGATGGAAAATATATATAAAGTTGTGCATTTTTTTCTACAAGGCTACCTTGAAATAGTTCCTTGAAAATACTTTAATTACAGCCTTATTGCTACATATAAGTGAATAATAATATTTATTCAACAAAAAATGGAATTTCTAGAAATCTAATTACTCACATAAGTAACATTATACACTATAATCCACTTAATACAATTTTCATGGGTCCGACACAAATTAACATCTTAAGTGGAAAATCGCCTTAGCCGAAAAGCAACCAAGACAATCTTAGGAGAGTGCTTTTTAACGAAATCATAATTGAAGGCAGAAAAGTGTTACTGTTTTAACATTCTGCGTTATGTGAGAAAATATTAATAACAATAATTACACATACGTTATATATAAACAAATGTATAGGTTATACGTAGTACTTAAATAAACGTAAAGATGCATACCTTTTTTTAACATCACATTTAATTTAAAAAAAAACAAACAAATAACACCGCTAATACATAAATGTACATAAATACTGTGTAACTAATAACAAATTTCCATAACTTATTTTTAAAATAGACATCAATTTTGAGCACGTATTAGGCGGGATTGAATGCGTATGAAGCGGGAAAATATACACGTGTTTTATCTTATTAATTAAGGGACTTCACGAAAACCACATTTTAAACAGAAAATCGTTTTAGTCGTGAGCATATTAAACGGATACTACTGTAGTTCACTTTAGTAACAGAAGCTACAGTCTGGCACGTAGTAAAGTAATAAACTCAGAAATCTTTTGCAACTCCTGTTTGATATCCAGAGTCACTTAAAAATCGCAAAAATAACTTTATTTTTGCCATGAGCTAAGAACGCCTCCTATTATTTCATCCACTTAACCCTAAAAATGGTCAGAAAAGTAGTCTTCACTGTCACTTTCAGATCATAACAAAACCTTCAGCCTACAAGGACTAATGGTCTTCCTGCTTCTGCAATGCTTCATGGCGCAAAAGTTAATCAATTTAGTTATACTTACATTTATCCAGTACCCGTTCCAGCTATCGGCAGGTCTGGGTGTTCACCAAGCCTCTCCATCTTCTTCTGTCCATCCACCATTTCTCCTCCTCTATTCGTTCCCAGTTGTATCCCCATCCCTCCACACTCCTCTTAACTTCTCCTTATATCTTTTTCTTGGTCGTCCTCTTGATCTCGTTCCATCCACCCTTCCTTCTTCCATCCTTCTAGGCAACCTTTCCTCCCCAATTCTCTTCACATGGCCATACCATCTTATCCTCATTTTCTCCACCTTTTCCCTCATACATTCCACATTTAGCTCCGCTCTAATCGGTATTTTTTATTCTATCTCTTCCTATCCCCTTTATTGCTCTTAAGAACTTCATATTCCCTGCCTGTAACCTACTCCAATTCCCCTCATTCATCCCCATGTTTCCACTCCATACAGCACTGCTACAATGCATAATACAATTTGTACATCATTCATTTGGCCTTCTCTGGTATCTTTCTGTCCCATAACAGGTGTTTTACTACTTGATATAAATTATATATCCTCCTTTTTGCAACTGTTTTGTTATCTCTCCATCTATCTTTCCATTTTCTGAAATCTCACTCCCTAAATATTTAAAAATTTTCACCAGCCTCAATGCCTCTCCTTCCAATGAATGATCTAAATTCAGTTATGAAGAAATATAAAAAGCAAGTAATGAAACAAATGTGTCCAAGTAAATGGACTTATTTATTACTCAAACGATCAAAAGCTAGTATTTTAATTATTGGAAATAAGAAAGAATAATTATTTTTATTCAGTAGACCCAAGTTTCTATAAATACAGAAGGTTATACTTTAATTATTTAGAACATAGCTTCCCTTGTAAATTAAGTGAATCAGATTTAATCAATGACAGACACAGTGTAATTCATTTTCTTGTATACATTAAGCAATTTTTAACTCATGCTAGCCTACTTAGAATGTATTAATATTGTAATATATTTTTTTCTAGGCGACATGTTTTGAATCTATCAGATGGAATAGAGCACCTTGGCCCAATCAAATGGGATTTGGCATTATGCCTTCTTTTTTCTTGGGTTGTTGTCGTACTGTGTCTTATAAAAGGAATCAAGACTTCAGGGAAGGTAATCTAAAAAATGTATTTTATTTTTTTTTATTTCTATGGATTTAATTAAATATTGTATCATATTTTTTCTGTATTATTTTATTAATATTTTAGATACATTTACAAAAGATTCACATAAATTTATACTCTGATATCAATGTTTTGAAATTTTGTAAATTATATATTTTAAAACAAAATCAACTTCTGTTTACCTTTTAACTAATAAGTTGTTTTCTTACAAACATGTCTCTCGAAAAGAAAGATTCTAATGGTTTTTTTTTCAAAAATGAGTTTCTCTAATTTTTTTATTGAAAAAAGAATTTTTTATTGAAAAAAGAACATAAAAAATGATTTTTTCAAAATATGTAATTCATATGATGTGAAATTTTAAAACCAACACAATATCAAATATTACATAAAATAATATTCATATCCATCAATATATATCTCAATAAATATAATTATAATATATTTTAAAATACCGACAGTATTAAGATGAAAATGTGCTAGTCTCTCTTTAAGGCACAGATGTATTCAAATATTATTTGCAAATATATGATACAACTTGTCTCATCCTCTTTATAGCATCTTCGTACTTTACGGCATCTTCATTGTCCCAACTTTTTATAAAAAATTAGTTTTACAAAAATCCACATGCAGTGCAATAAGATGTGTTCACTGAATATAAAAATGTACTAATTACGCATGGGCCACTAGTATCCAGCTCATCATATTTGTACATTTATTCATCAAAGGGTTAATTTAGAAATTGGTCTCCAGACCAGCCCAGTAAGTCAACTGGTAAAAAGTCATTATAAAAAGGTAAAGTACATACTAGTTGAGAGAGCTATTTGGTATGGTGACCAGCTGACAGCCAACCAAGAACACACAGTACTTGGCAAATGAGTTTTACAATTCTAATTCCAGTGAACGAAAGCAAAAAATACCAGCAAAGACCCAGATGTAAATTAGTCTGTCCATAATATATAACAAAGTTTCTAAGAAAGAACCAAAAATTAGAAAAAATCAGATACAAAATTGGTACAATCAGTTTCACTTGTTTCATTTTTTCACTTACAAATGTATTTTTTATAAATATTCATAATGACCTCATTTATTCTTTCTTAAAGCAATATTTCTGAGAATTTTTAATGGAATAACATTTTGTGAACTGTGTAAAAAGGGATATTTTTTAAGCGACCAAATATCCCTTAGATATCTGGTCTGAAAATTAACAATCATATAGGTTATGATATTCTTCAAACAACTTATGTGTCTGAAACTTGTATACAAAAATAATTTGGAAGAAATTTCATGGACAAAGTTATCTTTTACTGTACTAACAATCTAATAAATTTCAGTAAATAATTAGTAACAATAGTTTAATATTTATTCCATTTATTTTAATAACTCCAAATGTAAAAACCTTATGAACCTTTATTAACCTTATTTTGGTAGTTCAAATTTACCCATATGCAAATTGTCCTGCAATTGCATATTTTTGTGGATTCATAATCATCAGAGTATAAAATTTAACATAAAAATTGAAACCAATTCATTAAACTTTGTTTTATTCAAAACAGAATTTAAAATAAAACAGTTTTATACAAGTGACTGAAGATATAACATCTTCTGAAAAAATATTAATGAATTGGTTTCAATATTTGTATATTAATATACTACAATGATGGTGATCCACCAAAACTTGTAGGTGTATCATAGTAAGGGAGATTAAAGCAGCAAAAAAATATTAGTAAAGGCTTGTACTTTTTACTTTTACATTAGATTGATTAAAAGCTGCAGGCTACATTTTAAATATTTATTACTGAGTAATAATATAGACAATAATTTTTTTATGTTTCAGGTTGTATATTTTGCTGCTACATTTCCATATGTAATTTTGTTAACATTAATGGTTACTGGTCTTATGCAAGAGGGAGCTATAACTGGTGTACTTTATTTTATAACACCTACATGGAAAAAATTACTTGATATTCAGGTACTACTGCAAATTATACTGCTATGTATTATTTAATAGCATTTTTAAAACATCATCAGTTTTATATAATTAGATGCCTAGTCAATTAAATTAATTGTTTATTTTTTCCTAGACACTCACTATTTTTTATTTTTTTATTTGACTAGCCCATTGAAGAGTGCACTCATTACGTAGTCAATTTCTTCGCTTTTTAGTTGGATTCCTGAGCTGCTTTCTTTAGGCATGAAATTCCTTCATTTTAACTCTAGACACTCACTATTTATAAAAATTAAAATTATTATTTTCCATTATGAGTATAAAGCACAAATTTAGCTTAAGATCAGAGTTCTACTGATATTCCTGGATACTCCGATTGTTTGGGATAAATTAAATTCAACCAAAATATTATTTAGAGTTTTTAAACCAATAGATTTTTCACTTCTTGCTTAATAAGATCTCTGTTCACTACCTGTAGTTATTAACAATAACTAATTAAATAGGTAATTATGAAAAACATTAATTAGTATTGTATTTATGTATTACTGATTATGTAAAATTCTTAACAACGGAGAAGAATAAAATCTAATCATGACAGTAGAAATTACCTGATCCCAAATTTTTTTGGACCATCCTGTGGTATAGGGATCAGTTACCCAGTGCACCAACTGGATTCTGTGCCAGGGTCCCAAGTTCCATTCCCAAGTTAGGTATGACGTGTCACCTTATATTTTTACCTACTCATAGAAAAGGCTTATGCAGGCATCATCACTTAATAAAAAACTGTATATCTTCAGACATAAACTCTGCTTTCTAGATGCGCCGTGGTTCTAGTGGAAAGCGGAGTGATAGGGGTTAGATAGTTACTGGTATGGTATCAGAAGTCAATCAGCAAACATCATGAGCTATCATAATTTGTGAAAATTATGATAGCTCATGATGATTATTAGTCAGTTTGTTTTGTTTATGAAGTAGTTTTTTCAGTTACTTTAAATTTTCTAGATTTTAAAGTTATAAATTTCTAAGAATTATCTATTGACATTATTTATGTTTCCTAATTGTTGCCCTGTTCAAACATAAATGAGCTAATGCCTTTTAACTAAAAAAGTACTTGTGATTGAGCATAATACCAAGAAGGCAAATCCCTTCGTTTCCTCTGTCACAGTTTATTTCCTCCTAGCACCGTTTACTTGATAATGTAGCTCATACATAATACCACATAACATATAGCTATTTTCTACAAATTAAAAAATTATAAATGCAATATTTAGTGTTAATTTTTAATTGGTTATGTAACCATATTATCCGCCCATAAAAGACAAGTGGAGTGTTTACTTATTTGCACTCAATCTGTTAGTTCCAGGGCTACAAAAAATCATTCTGTTTTATATTATATCATCAGCCAATTATACGGCTGAAGTAATTAAGAACAGAACAGGTAGAGATGTAAAAGACACTAATCAGTTATCTCCTTTGAGAGTATTGAATTATTTCATTATACCACCAGACCCTTTGGTGAATAAAGTGAAGGTGTCATTTGCAGGGTGGAAAATATGTGCTTTTCAGAAGGCCTGGCATGCTGACAAGCATATTTTTCAACTCAGTGAGGAAGGCAAAGGTAAACCACCTCACTCCTCGTTTTACTTAGTAAAATCTCTAGAGGTTCAAACTAGTCTTTCAGGTGATGACTTAAAAACAACCTTATTATCTTAGATATTTGTATAAATCTACAAGAAAAATCAAGTTGTTCAATTTATGGATAGTTTTTAGATAAGTATTTGTCTAATTGCATAATGAAAGTTTTATTTATTTACTTAGAAGCATCCCAACAACTAAAGTAAAACTTTTTTAATTTTTGAAATAGATTGAAAATATAAGTTTAATCTGTGTCATTATTTTTAATAACTTCCTATTAATTCAAAACTTTTAATTTAACTCAGTTACCATTCTATTTATCTCATTCGTCAATTTATTTTTAATAGTATAAAAATGTTCAGTGAATGTCTAAAGAAGTTCCTAAAGTGGTACATATTATTGTTCAGGTATGGCAGTCAGCAGCGAGTCAAATGTTTTTCTCATTGAGTGTATCTATGGGTGGTTTAATTATGTACAGCAGCTACAATGATTTTCATAATTTTGTATACAGGTATGGAATCTTTATATAAAATTATTATTGAAATATATATTTACTAACCACCAGAATACGGTAACATAAAACACTTACCAATGTTTATAGCGCTTTCGTGTATCTTGTACACATCTTCAGTAAATTAAAATTTATTACAAGTCACAATTTAAAACTTCCTGCTCCTACCATGGTAGATAAGGAGTCAGTGGTAGATAAGGTAAAATTGCCTGCTGACATAGCTGTAAAAGACTTGTTGGCTTAAAAATCTGTGTGAATGGTTTAATTTGATACCCTAACACATAGCTTACTATGTTAGGGTATTGTTTTATTGTATTTCAACAATTGTTTATTTTATTTAAATGTTTTATGTGACTACCTAAGTACATGCTTTAAATGAATAAATCCCGCTGGCCACTGCTTTTATTTGGCCAAAGGAGTTTTTATTATTGTTAGTATGATTAATGGAAAGCTATTCTGGTTTTCTTTCCTTAAGTAAGGAAAACCAAATCCTCAGTAGAAAACGGCACGCAAAGAAGAAGATATTTTTGCTTTTGCCACAAATGGACTAACCATTACATCATTACATAAATATTTTTGTAAATCTTGGTATATATTTTTTATTTTAATAACAGAATTATATTCTTTGGGAATGAAGTAAATTAAAAGAAGATAAATCTCTGATGACGAAAACATTTCCCTTGTCTTAACAAGAATTAAGTTTCAAAGTTCTTAAGAAATATGGAGTTTATAGAGTAATAATTTGCTAATGTTTTACTTTTTTAATACAGAAACTCATTTCTGTAATTTTTCTCTTAATGTTTGCTAAGGTAAATCAAATAAAATTAATTCTAATACTGGTTTTTATGTTTCTATTTTTCAGGGATGCATTGGTTGTAAGCATCATGGACACAATAACTAGTTTAATATCTGGTATAGTTACTTTTTCAATTCTTGGTGCCATGGCACATGATTTACAAGTACCAATACAACAAGTTGTTAAAGAAGGACCAGGTTTAGCTTTTGTTGCATATCCTGAAGCTTTATTAAGATTACCATTTCCACAACTGTGGTCTATTTTATTTTTTCTTATGTTATTTGTCTTAGGATTAGATAGTGAGGTGAGTAATCTAATCATGTACTTTTATGATATGTAACTTAATACATGTTTAGCTTATTTAAAGTTCATCAGCAGCTTTCGTCATTAGTAACATCAGTGGGGGTTATGAATTATGGGTATTAACATGTTAGAATTACCAGACCCTAGCTGGCAAAGAGGTCCTGGTAGAAAATGGATATCGTGGTTAAAAATCTTAGGACCTGATTCAACAAAACCTCCTTACAACTCTTTCATATTGCTGTTGACAAAGTATTTTCATGATGATTGCCAACATTCATAACAGACAGGCACGTTAAGAAGAAGAAGAAGCTGGAAAAGATTTTTTCTGACATTGCAATTTACATATTTAAGTTCATGCGTATGGTTTGGAGACTTGAACCTTAAACAGGGCGACTATCAACAAATTCAAAGCCTTTGACCTCTGGCTATAAAGATGGATCTTGAAGATATCATGGACGCAGAGTGTCACCATCATAGAAGTCTTACAAAGGATGAATAAAAGCCTAGAAGTAATAAATATCGTCAAATGTTGTAAGCTTGACTATCTCAGGTACATCATGAGGAATCTAAAAAGATATAAAATACTGCAATGCATCTTTCAAGGAGGAAAGAAGAAAAAATAACTTCTGGCCAAGAGTAATTTCATGGCTTGCCAGTTTGAGGGCCTGGATTGGTAAGAGCTCTGAAGAGTTTTTTTATATAGCAACCAACAAGGTTAGATTAGCCATGATCATTGCCAAAATCAGAAGTGAGTAGGCATGCTAAGAAGAATAAAAAGGTAAAAATGAAACTTGGAACTTTCTGCTTTTTACATGAATGGATCTTGGAGCCAGAGCAGAAAGGAGGAAATACCCTGGCTGGCACATCCCATGATGGCAAATTGACCCATTATAATATAAATAAAATTTGTAGGCCTATTGTACAAAGTGTGTAAATCCTGAATTAAAAAGATAAAAATTTGAAATTAATTTGGTATAACCACAACCAACTTGATGGAATTAACAACTTTTAAATTGTCTGAAAGTGCATAAGTCACATGGTAAGAGAGTGAATATAACCCAACAATATTGCCACTTTCCAAAAAATTCTGGATCTAACACTGGCTTCTTAGTCTGACATGCTTTCATTACCCCATTGAGGCAGCCAACTTAATTTTGTTTTCATGAATCGCATTTAAATAGATTTAAAGCATCGACATTCTTAAACAGATTGACTGTTACAATAAAACAAATCAAATTTAGACAATATGCCAACAGAATTCCTTCAAAATTCTGATGTTTGTAACATAAGAAATTGTATTTTAATCATCAAAAAGTAGAACCCGGTTAATTGAGATAAGTATGTCCAAGTAAAAACTATTACATTAAAGTTACTGTCCCTATAAAACCAAATGATTTGTTAGACAGTATAGAACACTAACATTTAGAGCAGGGGAAATTATATAATCTAACCTATTTATTAGTAAAAATGCATGCAAATAGCCAAAATAATGAGAAAGAACAAAACTAGGACTAGAAAAATTAATTCACTACTTAAATTGTTGATTTCAGCACAGATGTTATTTCAGTAAGCTATCCAGCCATTCAAGCTTGTGATGAAATTGAGGTTTAGATAAACTCGATTTCATCACTTGCTTTTCTATCCTACGCACATGACTTCATTCCGCCCTTTCATTATAAATTCTGCTCTTGTTTTATCGGCTTGTATTCAAGTAACTAGTAATTAAATTTATTTCTTCCCACAGCCTTCTTCAAAATCTTTGGTACCTAATTTAAATCTCTGTTGGCAAGCTAAATCTCTTTCTGAACTTTATAAAACTGTCGGTATTTTACTTTACTTTTTTCTTGATGCACAACAGATGATTATGTACTCACCCATAAAACATAAGAAAAAAGCTTTCAATGAGTAAACTAACTAAAACAACGAACATATCTAAACAATGATTTTGATAAAATGAGAGGAAGATGACTGTGAAGCAGTGCTTATACAATTGGTTTATAACAATGAAAAAAATGTCACCAAAAATCACACAAGGAAGAGGATGAGTCACACTTTCTTTATGCACAAGGTAGTTGCCTGCCTTGAAAAGTGACACACCTGTCCTATATAATTGAAATTCATTTCCATTGTCCCCTACATTTTGTTTTATTTATTTTTCACTTGATAATATTCTAATACTTTACCTTTCATGGATGTTTACAGTTTGCACTTCTTGAAAATGTACTAACAAGTATATCGGACGAATTTACAAGTTTACGAAATCACAAGCTATCATTTTGTATTGTAACTGCTATTATTTGTTACTGCATAGGCCTTACATGCGTAACTCATGTAAGTAAATAAAAATATTATATATCAATTTATAGTTATTGTAGATATGTGTTTGGTAATTAGCTATTACAGTAAATTTAAGGTATCAGTTGTTTTAACATGTTAAAAACTTATAGATTATAAATGAGAATCCAATTTGGGGTCTTCACTTTGCATTCCAGTACAGTTGAATGTTCTACTACTGTGGTACAAAGGCAGGGTAACAAAAATATCAGAATTTAATTAAATACTTATCTATTGCAATGACAACAGTTTATTGAACGTGTGACAGCTCAAGTTTCAAATAAAATTTATTTTGGTTTTACATTCTTTATCCAACAAAAACATATTTTAATTAGTTTTTTTTTCATTTTTCAGGGAGGCAATTATGTTTTAACATTAATGGATGTATATGGAGGAGGAGTAGCTGTTTTATTTATTGCTATATTTGAATGCATATCGCTTGTTTGGATTTATGGTATGTATAATAACTTTAATAAATATATTTATTGTAGGTTAGTATTAAAATATACTATTACATATTTAAAAAGATATACTAAATACATAATGAACATTAAAACAGCCCTGCGTCACCTGTAGACACAATACGTCGAAAAATTGGGAAAGTTGACAGCTTCTAATACAACCAAAGACCAGTGAAAAGGAAGCGAACAACAACAGACGAAGAAAGATGGCCAGTGCACTCCAAGGACTCACCACTTGTATAAGAAGAAAGTACTCTCAATACAAGCCAAAATTAGATATATATTTTAATACTGTAATAAAACCTGTGTGTCTGTATGCGAGAGAGTAACTTAGAATGACTGGGAAGGCTAGTCTAAGAAATGCAGAGAAATTTTAGGAAAGATCCTCTGCAACATAATGGGTTTGAACATTGTAGATGTTTACCATGCTATCCTGGAGAGTGTCTGTACCTATGCAGAAGTGTGGATATTGAATAAGAGGCAGAAGGATCGCCTAAGAGTGGTGGAAATGGATTTCTGGAGGCAAGAAATATCATGGATACCATATCCTGGAAACAGTTAAAATGGTTTGACCATTTGCAGAGAATGGTAGGTGGATGGTAGGTGGATGGACGGAGGATGGTAGGTGGCCAAAGAGGGTGTGGGAGTGGATGCCAATCGGCAGAAGAAGGAGGAATAGGCCGGAGTTGATGTTATTGGATAATGTGCAGGAGGCAATGTCATTGCGACGGCTTTCCGATAGTAACTGGAAAGACAAAGAGAGGTGGTGCTTAGGAAGTGAGATATGGCTGGGGCTGTAAACCCTTGCATGATTATGTATATATACATAGATAGTAGATGAATAATAATAGGTTGCAAAGTCGAGAATAACAGTATAAAGGAAATGAACGATTACAGGAAATGATTAGAAAAAGAAGAATAAAATTTTACGAACACGTGTATAGAATGGATGACAACTGATTGACAAAAAGAAAATTTAAGACACTAAACAATAGACCTAAGGAGCTGGATAAATGGAAAGTATAAATTACGTAGTTTATGAAATTTTAGTCTTACTTTAGATAGTACTGTATGAAACTCATTTTTGTTTATAGGCCTAAAACGATTATGCCAGGATTTAAAGTTCATGCTTGGATTTGTGCCAAATTTTTATTGGAGAATCACTTGGTCTGTATTTGCTCCAGTTATACTTTCTGTAAGTACAAACTATCGCAATTATAATATTAACATAATTTTTCCTTGAATGAGATTGTAGGATTAATTTGTAAAACCACGTAACTGCCACTTCTCCAGTTTTACAGGAGACATTAAAAAGTGAATTATTACATACCGTACTGGTAATAGATATATTTTATAAAACTTATTTAATTTTAAAACTTACATTAAATGTTATTTCAAAACAGGTATAAAATTTACGTAAAAATCTTAAGTTAAATTGTGAGTTACAAGTTTTAATAACTCACTCCTTGCTTACTAATGCATGTAACCTACCTATAGTAATGTTTACCAAAGAACATTTACAAAGACAATGATATACAGTATAATACCGATTATCCGTGGTAATTGGGGGGATAACTATACCGGATAACCAGAAAACACGGATAATACAACCCAATTCGGTCGAGACCACCTACATCATAAACAAAACCACCAGTTACGCGTATGTTTTATTCTACTGATTAATACATGTTAATACTATCGGATATCGGAAATAAATAAACAAATTTTGTATTGAAATAAAAATATTTACTACATAAATTTATATAAATCTTACCTTAAACTACGTAACAAAAAAAAATCACAAAAAATCTGTTATTTTACTTTGTTTCATTTTATGCCGTAATATTTTTTCTTTTATTTTTCTTATATAACCACGAATATGTAAAATGTCCACGTAATCTGTGTCATCCTGATTTTCCATGAAAGTTAGTAATGTTTCGGCACCGGTTAAAGCTTCTTTGCAACTTATTTTAGGAGCTGGTAACGTGCTCGCCTCTCATCACGCGGTCTTGGGTTCGAATCCCACTCGGGCATGGCATTTTTTCATACGTTACTAAAAATTCATTTCATCCTTCACCGTCTGCATTAGCAGCAATTAGCAAAACAGTCGGACGTTAAACCAAAAAAAAAAAAAAAAATTTCTAGGATCGCACGGTTAATCCAAACCCCGGTTAAACGATCCACGGAAAATCGGTACTCTACTGTACTTATACAATTTGTATCTGTCATAGGTTATACATTAGTAGTTCTAAGTCCAAAGAGAATGATACGTTTTTGCTCAGCTAGTATTAATTTTTGTACCAATAGTAAAATGTATCAGATACATTGTAGCAGTACGATTCAGTACCTGTATCAAGTTATACCAAAAATAGAAAGGTGTTCTATCCCAGGACTAGAAATAACATGGTGGAACTACTCCATAAAATTGTCTTTAAGACACTAACTAGTCAGCGAACCAATAAGCAGTTTACATGAGTAAATTATGCCCATAACAGGCAGGCAGAGGGTTAATTTATTTACACTTGATCTCCTAGTTCCAGGACTACAAAAAATAGTTCTGTTTCTTATCACATGTTTAGCTAATTATATGACTTAAGCATTTAAGAACAGAAGAGGTAGAGGTGTAAAAGACACTAGTCGGAGTTATCTGCTCTGAGAGTAATGAATTTCATCTTTATACAGCCAGACCCTGTGGTGGAAGAAGTGAAGGTAACATTTGCAGGGTGGAAAGTAGATGCTTTTCAGAGGGTTTGGCATGTTGATGAGGATACTTTTTCCAATCTGTGAGGAAGGCAAGGTAAACCACCTTTCTCCTTGTTTAACTTAGTAAAGCCTCCATAGGTTCAAATCAGCTGATGACCTAAACAACAACATGAGTTTAAATAATAGGATATAAATTTTGTTCCTCTCAATTTTAGGTAATATTCATCTTCTCTCTTGTGGATTATAAACCTCTTCACTATGAAAATTATGACTACCCGGATTGGGCTGATGGAATTGGTTGGGGATTAGCCGGAATATCTACTCTACAGATTCCTTTTTGGGCTATAGTCGTTGTTCTTCGACAACCTGGTTCTTCAATAAAGCAGGTATAATTTTCTTTTCATTTTCAAAAATGTTTAAAATGTTGTATGTTTTTTTTCATTCACTGTTTGTATTTTAGGATTTTTTTCACTTGGATTGGTGAAACAGAAGGCCTACAGAAAACCTATTTTAGAATAGTTAATTTGTAAATTCAGGTTGATTCATCAAATGATATTCAGTTATCTATTTAATCAATTCCTATAGGGTTTTAATTAGTTTTGTAAACATTTTTTTTAACCAATCTGATCTATGTAATAGTCCTAACAGTTGAACTTCTCTTAATAACCACCCCTATTCAGCGACCACCTGTTTCTCCGACCGAATATTTGTGGAACCAATTTTATTACTCATAAGACCTAAACAACAACGAATTTTATAATTTTATACCCCGAATTATTTTTTGAATTTTAATTTGGATTTTATACCCCTATTAAACAACCACCCCTCATTCTGACTGATAAACACTGGGTAGAAAAGCATTTTCATTTTCTGGCGACCATAAATTTTACAGCTACAAGGTTTAGGAAATTTCCAATACTGTAGATGTACACCAATTATATATGTTAGTTGTTTGCCTACTGCTATTCATTGTTAGGTTGTATAAGGAACAGTTAGGCTTCTAGAATTCCAAGAATTTTGTTGAAATGATATTTTTGTGTTTGTATTATTGTATTTGTCCATAACAGACAGGTGGAGTGTCAAATTATTTACACTCAATCTGTTCGTTGCAGGGCTAAAATAAATAGTTCTGTTTCTTATCACATGGTCAGCCAAATTAATGACTGAATAATTTAAGAACAGAAGAGGTAGAGGTGTAAAAGACACTAATCAGAGTTATCTCCTCTGAAAGTAATGAATTTTATTGTACAGCCAGACCGTGTGGTGAATGAAGTGAAGGTGTCATTTACAGAGTGGAAAATATGTGCTTTTCAGAGGGCCCGGCATGCTGATAAGCATACTTTTCCATTCAGTAAGGAAGGCAATGGTAAACCACCTCACTTCTCGTTTTACTTCGTAAAAACTCTAGAGGTTCAAACCAGCCTTTCGGCTGTTGACCTAAACACATTATTGTATTGTGTATAGTTCATTGACCCCTCCATACCTGGGCTGAAAGGGTCAAACGCCCGCCGCTATGTAGCATGATTTCTAGACCCCCTCCCTGTACATATTGTTTCACCCTCTCTATTAGATTACGATTGATGACACTCTTCAAAATATATCAGTGCATTTATTGTTCTGCTACTGTTTGCATCTAAGATTATCGATCCATTTAGTGTGTTACTATGTGCATACTTTTTTAAATAATGTATTTGTTTTAGATAAAAAAGTACAAAATTGTATACAGCAACTTGGTACATACATATAATTTCAATTCCGTAACCACATATTTCGCATCCTTTTGCCATGTTACAGATAACATGGGCCTACAATACTTAATAAAAAAAAACTGCTATTTCTATAAACCCTTTTTAAGCGATCACTCTTCTAAAAGATCAATTTACTCTTAAAATTGTGGTGATCGATTTAGAGAGGTTTAACTGTATTTAGAAGGATAAGGGTACTCGTATTTTGATCAAATTTGCTCTCATATCTCACTGGACAGATCACAGTGAATCTTTTTTAAAATGCAGCTCTCAACATGCAGATTTGCTATCACCCAGTGATTTTTTTTCTAATGTCTGATTAATGCAGAAAGCAGAAAATTAATGTTTTTTTTTATAACATAGTTCTTTAAAGATTTATTTCATTGTTGGCATAAGACTACTTGATAAATTTGTGGCCTCTATGAAGACTAATTTTGTACAGTTTTATATGAAAGTTCTTTAGTTTTAAATGAAATTATACCCTTTTCGAAAATCATCAGCTCCCTGCTGATCCTTTCATTCCTAATTTTGGGGTTTTATAAACTTGTAGGTGTAGAAAAGGAAACTATCCCCGCCATATCCATGATCTGAGTACTTTGTATAAACGATATGACTGAAATATTTCAAATTGCCATATTAATTTGGGGGGGGGGCTTAATATCAGTTTAGTAACCTCATTTTCTAAATCTACATCAAAAATTAATTGATTGAAATGTAGCCTTTTATTTAAGTATCGTAAATTTTATGAATATGTCACATTGTATGTTTGGAGTAATAGTAACGTTGTTGTACAGAGATGTACAGATAAGTGGGTCGAATCCATTTTTTTTTCCTCTTCAATTTTTTATTTACAACTGTAAAATGTTACAACAAGCAAATGTGATGATTATCGTGATTATGTAAATGACATAATAGGCATGAGAGGGGTAGGGCCCTCATTGATACCTCCCCAAGAATGAAATTTGTATATCAAATTAGCATGTCTCTACTCCAGCGTCTTTTAAGGCGTCTAGGAGGATTATCAAGTAAATGGATGGAGGAAAGTGAACGCACCAGGGGGTTCTCGTGTTCATGTGACTTGTCGTGAAAGCGTTTGTATAGGTATTCAATGGAATTTTGTACAAGTGGTGTTTTCAAATCTGTATGTAAGGTTTTGTTGCTAACGTAAAGAGGTGCTTTTGCTATAAGGCGTAATGTTTTTGACTGGAATGCTTGAATTCGTTGCAAGTTAGAGGGTTTGGTTGAACCGTAAATTTGGGATCCGTAGGTCCAAATAGGTTTCAAAAGAGAACAATATATGCGTAATTTTTGTGCCATTGGTAATTTTGATCGTTTGTGAAGTAGGGAATATAGAAGTTTAAGTCGGGAATTCAGTAATAAACGTTTCCGTTTGATATGTGTGCGTTTGATATTGTGTTCGAATCCATCTGCAGAAAAAATTTGTTATTGTTAAAAAAATAATGGAAATATTTAAAAAAATTAATTAATTAATTTTTTTTTTTTAATTTTGACAATTGTTTTATCATCTAATATTATTGTAACAATCAGCTGTCTCTGAAAATTAAATGTTACTGAAGAAATAATATTAGGTATTTAAAATAATACTGAATTGGCTTACAAAAAAAAACAAATTTTTGAAGTAAATAATCTTTTTTAGATGATAAAACAAATTGTCTAAATAAAGAATTAATTTTTTTTAATATTTCCAATATTTTTTTAACAATAAAAAAATTTTCCACAGATGGATTTGACCCACCTATCTGTACATCTCCATACAACAACGTTACCATTACTCCGCACATACAACATGATTCATTAAATTTACAATACTTTTTTTTTTTTTTACTCCTAATTTGTGTTCGTTGCAATCTGTTCAGTTCAGAACAATAAGCAACCCCATGACCCAATGAGATGAGGATGATGTGTATGACGTATAAATGAGGTGAAGTCTTGTACAGGCCCAGGCCGACCATTCCTGAGAGAGTATTGTTAATTGAACCCCAACCATCAAAGAACACCGGTAACCACTGTCTAATATTCAAATCCGTATAAAAGTAACTACCTTTACTAGGATTTGAACCTCGAACCTTTGTCTCCGTAAATCAACTGTTGAACAGCTGACTCGCGGCGACGACTTTACCTCTAGACCAACCCGGTGGGTTACAATACTTAAATAGAAAATGGTTACAAATTTATGTAATTATGTATTTTAAGCTAAAATACAGCTTAAAATGTATCAAAATTGATTTTGTTTTATAAGTCTAAATGTTTTCTAATGATTCCTGATTATAAAAAGTCTTCATTTATTCATAAGAAGAAAATATTAACAAGCTAATGAAAATCAATGCTATTTCCTTATGGTTCAAATTCCATAGAATAAATGTTTTTCTAATATGTGCCTACTCACCATTTGGGTTACTGACAAGTGTCCTTTCAGTTTCATGTAATAGTCCTGATCATTTTTTTGAGGATTAGCCTTTCTATTACCATATTCATAAAATTTTCTTAAAACTACAATAGTCTATCCAACCCCTTTGATATTTGCAACCCTTCTGATGTAAGCAATAAGCACGCACATAAAACAGTCGCAATTCCTAGTACGTGTTTAAATAGAAAAGGAAATTTTCTAGTATTTTTTACACTTGGTTAATATTGATTTATTTAATTCACCAACTTATATAAGAGACACATCATCTGTACAATTTTTTTATTTTACAGAAATTTTTAAGGGCTTTGAAAGCAAACAGTGATTGGGGACCCAGTGATCTTGACTTAAAAGAGGAATGGTCAGCTTTAAGAAGAGAATTAGATTCAAAAAATTCCAAGTTACCTCATCAAAATGGTAATGTATTTGTGTAATTATAAACAAACGTAATATTTAAAAAAATTTTTTGATAAATTTATTCACATTAATAATAATTATTTGTGACAATTGGCAATTGGGATTCCATGACAATTGTAATCGTAATCATCTGTAATATATCATCATTTTAAAAGAAAAATTTACTTATTTATTAATTTAATTATCATATTTCCTGAATTTTTACAACAGAAGTATATTAATTTTTCAAAATACCTATATATATTTAAATTGCTAAGAGATTTGAGTTCAAGCTTATTTCTGAAGTTTTGATCAGTCAATTTTTATGAGACTTACAGTAATAGAATCCTTACACTATCTTGACTTGCCAAAAAGTGTTAAAGTGCTGTAAATCTGGGCCGTTCATTTAATTGAAAAAAATTTAATTAATGCGATTAAAGGCAATGTTGTAAAATTTGTCTCCTATGGAACTTGCTCTCCATTCCTGCTAAAGCAGCATAATTGCAGCTAATTGCAGTGCGACTTTTATTTAAGACCTGGCTTCTATGCCGGGGTCCCATGTTCGATTCCTGGTCAGATCTGGCATGTTTTTTATCTGTATATCACCTCGTATCATTACCTACACACAAACCAAGGCTTAAATAGCCATCATCATTCAGTTATAAAAGTTATGAAAAACAAATTAATTTTTTTGAGCCTTACATAATTTGTTTTACCCTCTTATCAACCCATGACTGCTAGACTGTTGCATTTCATTATTGTTGTGACCACAACATATTTACTATTTACAACTTTGACTTACCAGAATTTTATGATCAGTTCAGTTCATTATAATTTCATCACAGCATATGTTCTAGGGATAATAATATCAATCAGGACCGATTGTCCAGATTTACTCACATCCATCAGGTAGTTTCAATTTTTTTTTTTATTCCTAATTTGTGTACGTTGCAATCTGTTCAATTTAGAACAATAAGCAACCCCATGACCCAATGAGGTGAGGATGATGTGTATGACATCTAAATGAGGTGTAGTCTTGTACAGACCCAGGCCGACCATTCCTGAGAGAGTATGGTTAATTAAACCCCAACCATCAAAGTACACCGGTAACCACCGTCTAGTATTCAAATCCATATAAAAGTAACTATCTTTACTAGGATTTGAACCAGGAACCTTCGACTCCGAAAATCAGCTGTTAAACAGCTGATATTGGCGACGACTTTACCTCTAGACCAACCTGGTGGATCGTAGTTTCAATATGACCATGGATTATTCATGAAGGAAGATTTTTTGGTCATTCATTCAGAAAAATATGTATTTTGCTGCAATTTATCGCTGAAAATTCTGGTCACTGTCCTAACTTTTGCTTGTAATAGTGGAAAGAATATGAACAAATCAGCTTACAGTTTTAATGTGTTTTCCCTGGTAAATTTTCCAGTTATTGTTTGTGCTAATGTCTTAAGCAGAACCTAGAGATAATTTTTTTTTTTTTGTTTAACGTTCGACTGTTTTGTAATTACTGCTAATGCAGACCGTGAGAATGATAATAGATGAAGATGAGCGATGAAAAAATGCCAGACCTGAATCGAATCTGGGACCTGGCCGTAGCAGCCAGGTTTGATTCCCGATCAGTAACATTAGTAACATTAGCAGTTAATTGCAAAAGTCGGACATTAAACAAACAAAAATTACCTTTATGGGTTCCACTTGAGAAATTAGCACAAACAATATCTGAAAAATTTCCCAGGAAAAACATAATTAAAAATGTAAGCTAATTTATTCATATTCTTACCACTGTTACAAACAAAAGTTACAGTGACCAGAATTTTCAGTGATAAATTGCAGCAATATACATATTTTTCTGAATGAATGTTCAAAAGCTATCCCTTCATGAATAATCCATGATCATATTGTTCTAAAACACTATTACTACTCTTTACTATTACTCACTATACAAATTAAATTACTCACTATACAGGATGTACCACAAGTAAACCGACATACTACTGAGGTGTATTCTTCTCGTCAAAATAATGAAAAAAGTTTATATAAATATAGGTTCAGAATCGCTTCGTTAGCGAGTTACAGCTGGCGAAAATTTTTGTCTGGGTTTCAGTTCCCCCGCAGAAATGAAGCTCTACATAAATGTTTAGAGCATTAATTAAGTTGAGAGACTAAATAGAACTTATGTAAATGAACTGAAAAATTGAATGAAACAGATCCCAGATCTATAAGTAAAGTAGTTTTTGATATCTGATAAAATAGACCAAATTTGGTCTCAAAATCTATTTTCCTTATGGTTTGAAGTACATTAACATTTTTTTTTTTTTTTTTTTTTTTTTTACCCCCTGGAGACTCCAGGAGGAGTATAGGACATGTCGTCAGATGTAACACCTGAAATACATATAAGAAACACACTATGTATCACTACTATCAAGAAAGAAATTCTTGTACGCTATAAAAAGTTTCACTGATCAAGTCATTTTTTAAATTTTTTTTAAAGGAATTCAAATCCTCACAACACTTTAAAGATTGGGGTAATTTATTTATGAATTTTCTCCCTGCATAAGTAGGTTTTTGTTCAAACTATTTTGTGGAGTGATTAGCCACATAATAATCATTCCTGTTTCTCGTGTTATGATTGTGAACATTGAAATTCTGCATAAAATTATTTTGCCTAACATACATAATCACCTCAAAAATGTAGAGACAGGGAACTGTAAGCAATTTAAGCTCCTTAAATAGTGGCCTGCATGAGGTTAGCTGGTTAGCTCCCACCATACACCTAATAGCTTTCTTTTGAATTTTAAAAACCCTATTCATATTACCCATGCTAGAATTACCCCATACTAAAATACCATACCGGATATGAGACAGAATGAGGCCATGATAAGCTGCCATTAGTAATTTTTTATCATTTAATCTGGCGATTTGTTTTAGTGCAAATACCCCAGATGATATTTTACTACAAACTTGATTGATATAGAAGTCCCAAGACAAAGATCTATCTAGAGATACGCCCAGGAACTTCACTGTTATACAACATTGTTATAATGGGTAACAAACATGTAAACTTTTTAACAAAACTTGTAGAGAATTTAATTTTGAAGAAAATGATGTAAAATAGACCAATAAAAAACAAACACAAACTGAAGAAAATCGGGTTTTTATTAAATCAAAACAAACAGAGAATAAGAAAGAAAATGCAATATCTGTTTATAATTAAACATTTCTTGTAATATGGAGAAACAAAACATCTTAATTACTGAAAATATGTACAGTTTATTTGTAAATACAGTATTTAGTTTTGCATAAAATCTGTTTAATTTCACAACTTAATTAGCGCTCTAAACATTTCTGTAGGGCTTCATTTCTGTGGGGGAACTGAATTTCGCCAGCTGTAACTCACTAATGAAGTGATTCCGGACGTATGTTTATATTAACTTTTTCATTATTTTGATGAGAGGAATCCACCTCAGAAGTATGTCAGATTACTCGTGGTACACCCTGTGTATTACAACTCTTTCTACAAAATAATACTTTCTACCGTCTACAGATAATCTTACCCGCCATCTTAAAATTTAAAATATTAACAATGAATTCATTGTGTCCCATAATGTGCCCGATTCATATTGCATTTCTTTTATATAAGCTTTCTGCTCTCTATTGTATCTGGCTGGTCGGCCAGATTGTATCTGCTCTCTGGCCGGCCCGTTGGCATAGTGGTTTGCGCAACTGGCTTCTACGCCGGGAACCCGGGTTCGATTCCAGGTCAGGTCTGGCATGATTTCATCACTCATTTTCATATATCATCATTCTCCACCGTCTGCATAAGAAGAAATTGCAAAACAGTCAGACGTAAAACAAACAAAAAATAATCTATTTTATCTGATCGACAATAATAGTTCATCTTTTAGAAGTTCAGCTGAACAAAGAAAAGGTAGAGTACTATGAACAAATTCAGAAAGAAAAAACAAGTAATGAGTTTTCAAGATGGTATTGTAATTAAATTTTCTGAAATAAATTTTAACTTGATAAATTTATTTTTCAGGTTTACTGGAAAAGAACTCAAAAAATTCTTTGTTGACACATAATCACCCATCAGTTTAAGTTTTTCTTTCATGGAAAAGGAACTTTGTAAAAATCAGACTGTCTTTTCATTACATAACTCCATTAATAAATAAGTAAGCCAAAATTTGTGCCGTGTTTATTAATATTGTTGAAAATTGATTGATTGTTTGTTTGATGAATGTAATGTACAGTAAAAATTAGATTCTAGTTAGTGTATGTAACGCTAGTCATAATTTTTAAGGCTAGATATGGAAAATCTTCGCACAATATTTTGTTAAACATTAGTTTAAAAAAATATTAATTAGTATTTTAAAAAGTATATTTTAATGATAGATAGTTTACAATTAATTAAGACTTCATGTAAATTTACCTGCGTATAAATTAAATTATCTTTGAAAGAAAAATTATTTGTCATATTATTTGTATGTAAATTAACGAGGTGGATCCTCTATGTTGAAAAGATTTCATCTCATCTTTATAATAGAGTTTTATGCTGGACTTTATGCTGTATTTTATTTGAAAAATTATTTTATGTAATGGCCTAAAGGAAAATAAAAAAAATGTCCATTATCGTGAAATGATAGTACAATATATCCAGCCTAATATACTAATTTTGTAAACAAAATGGTTTTAATATGAATTTAATATTTTATTATAGTATAATTAAGCAAGTTTGCCAAAGGGTTTCTTGTAGTATTTCTGAGCCAGACATTATATTAAGGAAAATTGTATTTATTATTCTTTTTGCAATATTAAGGCAGTTAACCTGCAATTTTTTTGAGAGTAGATCAGAATCAAAACTCACCAAGTCAAAAAAAAAATAGATTGAAGCTTTTTTCATTCTATTGCTCAAGGCACATTAGTTTATATAAAATTTTGTTTTCATAACTCACGCTATTTTCTTTTAAAAAAATGCATGTATAAAATGTGCTGTTTTAATCTTAATGACTAAATGGAAACACTGTTCTGAATTTTAATTTTTAATTTTAATAATATTGCTCTGAAAGAAGGTGGTACCACCAAAATGTGCGTAAGTTTTTTAAACTTATAAAGTAACCAAAGGTAAGGTGATAAATTTAATTTATACTGTAAAATAATCATTTACCAGTGTTTTAAATTGTTTAATGAGTAAAAACAATCATAATATGAATTTTAAATAGGTAGTTTTTTATTGCTTCACTACTCATTAAAACCAAATCTTCAAGAATAAAACTATCTAAAAACTACTGAAGTCAGTGAAATGGTTATAATATTCCAAAGTCCAAATTGTTTTCTAAGATTTCATGAATATACTTTATAACACTTACACAAACTTTGTGATACTTTATAAAACTGATATTTATAAAGCTGAAATTATAAAACTGATGTTTAAATTAGGGTAGATTTTACAATGAACCTCAAAAACAAAAAAGATCTTCAGTTTTTCCATTACTTACTTTTTCCATAGTTTTCTCTTGTTTACCAAAAATCTGACAAAGTGGGCTGAGTAAATTTTGATTTTGATCTACTCATGTATATATTTTAATGTTTTATATTCATGAAGCCATTATTTCATTTCAGACAATCCGCTCCACCTTTTTTTGTCCTTTGCTACTTATTTTACTTTGAATAGGTGACTCGTTCACATTTTTTAATTAAATCTGATTTAAGTCTTGTTTTATCTTTTAAAATGTTATTATGTATTATACACCACAAAAATCTTTTCATTTGTTTTTTTACAATAAATTATAAACAAAATTTGTCTCTTCTTTTTTCATAATTTGACTTTTCTCCATTTCATTTCAATAAACAAATTCTAATAAGGCTATTTTTATCTTTTCTTTCTTTATTAACTATTAAACTGATCCTCTAAAAATTCAAATTAAATTGTTCAAAAAGGGAAAATCTGTAGGTATGTCCCTTGCTCAAATTTGCATGTGTTCTGATAAAATTGATTACAAAAAGCAGGTAAATTTATTCAGAGTAAAATATTAGAGGTAATTTTATAATGCAACCAAATTTTTCCATTTAAAAAAAATTTTATGGTAAAATTACAATAATTACTTACATATAGTCCAGCCTCTCTTAGTTTGCTCCTAATGTAAACAAATAATGACGTCACTGAGCATGCGCATTACATCAAAATGTGTACATGCTGATTAAAAAGTAACAACAAATACTTTCAAAAGTATTTAAATACAAAATACTTTTAAAAGTATTTTTCTAAATGAAATTGTTAGGCCCACATCATATCATGACTGATGTTTTTAGTACTATAAGTACTTATAATTTAAAAAATAGTTAACTTAATAGGAATACGACTCCGTAAAGTCGTAGACTCTAGCGTGCACCGTGTAGTAGGTGGCTTTTGTTTGTTGACCGTAGGAGCAAACTAAGAACGGCTGAACTATAGATGTAATTTTGTCAGTTTAATTAAGAACTCTGTATTTGTCATGATGTGATTATTGAATACTAAATTAATCTGTGGTCAATTTGCTCATAAGCAAATGTTGCTAGAACTTTGTGAAAATGTGTTTTCACCAGGTATTCTCAAAAAGAAATTAGACTTATTATTCAAAATCAAATCATAAACTACAGAATTAACATATTAGAGATTTTTCTATAATTTTTACTGGTAGGTATCCTAAAAAATACACAAATGATTTGTTTATCAAATAGTTTATTAACGTACGATTTCATTCCTTTTCAGCATATTATTAAATAAAAAGTACTGAAAACTTTGGCTTGATAGCTGAGTATTTTCCACCTACTAGGTTGACTTACAAAAGGATTTATTTATTTATTTATTTAAAGGTGCATCAACTGTTTTTTAGGGACTACTATGGGTTATGGTACAGAATTGACGAGCTTTTAAGTTCAATAATTCCAAATCCTAGCCGAAAATTGAACTCTGGATCTTTTATTTTAAGTGTACAGTCAAAAAGTGTGCACTGTACTCAAATATGGAGATGACCTATGCTATAATTTCATTCATTTTCTTTTTTTATAACAAAGTAGATTTCTACCATTATAAAATACACCGATCAGATGAAATAAGAAAGAGAAGATGACATTCTAACAGATATCTGGCAAGAATAAATCAAGGAAGACTTACAAAATAAGGATTTGAAAAGCTGAAAAATACAAAAGAAAACTAAGATGGTTCAAAGAAAAAACCAAATAACACTAGACATACATAAAGATGTGATGGAAAAGAAATTCAGAAAAGCAATGAAGAATGTAAAGGTTTTCCAGAGGAGAAATTAAGAAAAACTGAACAAAACTGAAGTGAAGCAATGAAAGAAAGGAAGCGTTTTTAGAATTAATGAAGAAAAAACGGGAAGAAAGAAAACTCAAGTTCAAAATAAGAGATCAAACATGGAGTAATTCATTTACAATTTTGATGTTTAGGTCATCAGCCAAAAGAATGGTTTGAACCTCTTGAGGTTTACTAAGTAAAAACAAGAAGTGAGGTGGTTTACCAGTACCTTCCTCACTGAGTTGAAAAGTACGCTCATCAGCATGCCAGCCCTCTGAAATGCACATATTTTCCACCCTACAAATGACACCTTCACTTCATTCACCACAGGGTCTGGCTGTATAATGAAACTCATTACTTTCAGAGGAGATAACTCAGACTAGTGTCTTTTACACCTGTACCTCTTCTGTTCTTAAATGATTCAGTCATTTAATTGGCTGACCGTGTGATAAAAGCAGATCTATTTTTTTATTTATGTTTTGGTATTTTTTGTGGCCTTGTACTAACAGAACTACGCACAATTATTATTGAAGTCCTTATTCGATTGAAACAAAAAAATTTTAAATACATTGTGAATCCCTTAGGAAATTTATTGATTACTTTAAAATATTGATCAAATAATGATAATTTATAATGATAATAACTTTAGTATTTAAATTACTTTTTAAAGATTATTTTTTGAGTATAATTTATGTAGGTTGCATTATAAAATTATTTTTAAGTATGAACATTGTTAATAATTCATATATTTATTAAGTACGTCAATTTACTATTAGATCAGCAGTGATACAAATTATTATTTTTACATAATTATTGTAATAAATGTAAATAATAATATTGGTAACAATATTATTTTTTTATTAAAATTTATATCAATGTTATAAAATAATATATTAGGATAATGTAATACAGTTATAAGATATTAGTGGCAAATAAATATCAGTTAGCTCATTTTTTTATTGTTACCGTTGTGGTAAATTTATAACATGTTATAAGGTAAGTATTATTATTAATAACACAGGAACTTTGTTTCAAAAAATATTGATATTGTTGTTTTGTGTAATTATGTAATAGTTGTTGGTTTTGTATAACATATATTATATAGATATATTATGAAGTTGAATAAAATATAAAGTAAATTGTTAAATGTTGTTTATAACTTTTCAAAATAGGTTGGCGAATAAAATAATTAATGTCATTTAAATTACAATACAGATATCGTTTGTATTGTTTTCATCAACAATTATTCATTGTTTCTACTAATTTTTTTTTCTTTAAGGGTAGTCTGATCAAAATAAAAACTTTTACTTTTAAGGGGTTGTAAGCTTATATTTATCATTTTATCAAGGATATAATAGAGAATGTTTTACTAAATTTTCATAATTTTATTACCCCTTTAATTTGTTTATTTTTTCTTGTTTAGGCTAATTCTAGACCATGTGGGTGACTAGACGTTTATGGAAGCTCTTTTTGTAGCTCACATTCTTAGCCTTCGTTCACTCTAGATATTTCTCCTTTTTTCTATCCACCCAGTGTTCTGTTTTTGCTCTTCATGGAAGCCCTTAACACGTTCAGCACCGCGGTTAGAATCATGGGTGCTTCGCTACGCCGACCCGCCATTGCAGTGAAAATATACCATGCCACCTTAAGGTGGCATTAGGCCGAAAACACCTTACTTATTTGCTCATCTACTAACCTGCTAAATATAGTACGGTATTATACGCATTTGTTGTTTCTATGAAATTTATTTTTTAGTTATTAGAAAAATTAATACATATAAATTATTAAATAAATGAAAATTATTTTCATGTGTAAAATAGAACAATACAATAATTATGTTTGATAACGAATAATATTTAATTCACAAAACTGAAAATGTAAAATTATATTTTTTCATATTTTATATTTTTTATAGTAGATATGTGCAAAACTAAAAATTGGATTTTCAAATCTTTTGTCACATTTTTTTTACAATACATAAATAATTTTTTGTGACTTCATACATTTAAATTTTGTTAAAGTGGTATGTCAAGTTGAGTACCACAGTGTTTTAGTGTGATTTTTTTTTAAAAAAAGAAAAAAATCACCATGATAAACATTTTTTTAAATGTTCTTTTTTGTATTGTTTTAAATTGTAAGAAATACCTATGTTAGTTGTGTCATAAGATTAATTCATTATGAACAAACAAAAATCATTAAGATATCGCGAAAAAAGCCAAGTTGTGGACACACACACACAGCCCAAAAGGCTGACATTTTTAAGAATACCAATGGAAAACTACTAGCATTCGGTCGAAACTCACAATATTTTCCCAGCCCTCAAGGGTTAAATGTTTTATTCCAATGTTTATTGATTAAATTACATTACAATTGAAAAATAGGCCATAAGTACGCACAGTATTTTTGTGCAAACAAATTATACAATTATTATTTTGATAATTTGTGTCTACAGAAAACTCAATAATTATATTGTAACATGTACTTAAAAAAGTATTTAGCTTATTTATTACTCATTATTTTATATAATTACAGCTTATTTATAAAATGGTAAAACATTTTGGTTTTTTTGGTGATGGAACAACTAATTCTCTATTATTTTTCGTTATGATGCTAAACGTATAAGCTGACTAATAATCTTTAGCGAGACCATGGCAATATGCAAAAATTAGTAATAAAAGTACTTTTACTGGTACAAAATTATTTTATGACCGTAATTATAAAAATTAAATTATTTTTATGTAAAAATATAATATTCTTAGCTTTTCTTGGTAAAAAGAAGTCACTGGGAACGGAAAAATTCATAGAATAATGATATAATTAATTAAAAATGATAAAATTACACTGCGCTAGGAGTCCGAATAGACTACAATTTTAAAATTCGTTCAAAACTTCCCGGCAGTTGATAACAAAAGATGATCTTCACAGTAGCACTCGTAGGATTGATCTGATCCCCTGAAAAACATTTACTAACACTGCCAGTACACCGGTGATTTAACAAAGGCTACAGAATAATGTGGTATGGTATATGCCACCTTAAGGCGGCATTCGTCTCTGGAATGAACCTCGATTTGCCACCTTCAGGCGGCATTTGTCTTGAACATGTTAAAGTCCATAATTAGTTGTCTGAATTTGGATCGATTCATTAAGTTTTCTCGGTTTATTCCAGTTTTCAATATCTTTTCTGACTTCTTAGACCGTTTATCTGATACCTTAGGTCTATCGCTTAATGACTTCAACATTTTTTTGTCAAACAGTCGTTGTTCATTCTGTACAGATGTCCATAGAATTTTAGTCTATTTTTCTAATTGTTTCCATTAATTGTTAATTTTCTTTGTTCAGATCTTCTTGATCTCGTAACCTAAATAGTCCGTCTACTATCTTCGAAACCATTATCTTATGGAGGATTTTTCTCTAAACTTTCTCTGCTTCTCTTAGACCAGCCTTCCCAGTCATTTTAAGGCACTCACTCAAGTACAGACTTACAGGTTTTATCACAGTATTATAAAGTCCACCGCTTTAAAAGCGGGAAGCAAAAAAATTTTATGTTTTTCAATGAAGACTCTCTCGTTAACTTTAGCCTAATTTGCTCTTGTTTCTGTTCCCATTCTTTTCTTTTTATGTTCTGGATCTTGCTGCTTTTTTATCTGGAACCTTTGTCCATTCAAAGTGTTTTTCTTAAAAGAACATGCTTGTAGATATTTTTGCCTGTGATTCCATTTATTGATAGGTATTCCACTTCCATAAATGAAGCACAATAACTTATTTTGTAATTAATCAAAAATTTTGCAGGTCAACCTCCTGAATTAATTTTTGACAAGCATATGAGTATTTTCAACATTTGAGTAGATTTTCATCGTAATTTGTTTATATTTTTTCAAAACATTCATCATTTTTGTTCATTAAGTTTACTATTAAAGTTTAAGTTTAGTTTAACACTTTAATATATCAATAATTTTTTAATAACTGTGATAATTATTGTATACCATAATTATTTACTGTATCAGATAAGTAGAGGTAAGTAAGATATACCTGTTTTGAAAAGTTGTTATTGAGGTGTGTAATTAAATATTTACTGTACTAACTTATTTATCAATTGTAAAATGATGGATTTTGAACAATAAGTTTTAAAATTTATTTGGAAATTTTTTACCACAATTAAAGTTCTATGCTGTACTTTTAAAATAACACTAAGGTTGTTATTGTCGTGCTAGTGAAAATTAAATTTCATGAAAATTTTTTCTGTAGCTGATCTTCAATTATAAACTAACAATTATCTAGATAAATAATAGGCAGAGCGGCACAAGAAAGAGTAGCAACACAGTTGCTAAATCCGTTTTGTGGTTAAAGGCAACGCAGATCAGACAAAGGAAAGGATTGGAAAAATCATACAGCAAAGCATTCTGGCGTACAGTGCATAAATGTGGGAATTGACAGAAAGTAAAAGAATGATTCCAGCTATGCAGATGGACTTCTTGAAAAGAAGTTGTTAAATCTCAAGGTTGGAGTGCGTGAGGAATGAAGCAACTTGGGAAAAGTAGAAAGACTTGAACAGTGTGTTTGTAAAATAGAAAATATTAACTGTTGTGGTATAGACAATTGCATCAAAATAATAAAGACACTTGTTTTCATTATTTTGAATAATGACACTTGTCTTCATTATTTTGAAGCAGAGCAGAGTTTTGGTGAAGCAGAGTATGGAAATGGACCTTATGGCAAAGAAGAAAAAGAGTATGCCCAGCAAAGCAATGGATGAGTGCTATAATGGAGGCAATTGCCATTAGAGACCTACAGGAAGGTGACTGGATGGATAGAGAAAAAATTATTCTGATTATATTTCAAAAATTATTTTATGTTATCTCTCAAACACTATGATTAGATTTCCAGTTTTAACTTTGTTGTAGACCTTGGCAATGAGTGAAAACTCATGAATTTGTGTCATTTATTACTCAGAAATCAAGGAAAATGTTCAAATATCTTGTCTGCAGCAAAAACATTTTCATTTTACTGTAATTTATCATTAGGTACTCTTTATTTTTTAAGATATGCTAATTTTTTTAAAAATTCCTAATATGTGTACATTGCAATCTGTTCTCAGAACAATAAGCAACCCCAAGACCCAATGAGATGAAGATGATGTGTATAACATGTAAATGAGGTGTTGTCTTGTACAGACCCAGTCCAATCATTCCTGGGAGAGTAGGGTTAAAATTGAACCCCAGCTATCAAAGTACACTGGTAACCACTGCCTAGTATTCAAATCTGTATAAAAGTAACTAACTTTACTAGGATTTGAACCAGGAACCTTCGTCTTTGAAAATCAGCTGTTGAACAGCTGATTTGTAGCAATGATTTGACCTCTAGACCAACTCGGTGGGTCATTACACTAAAAACCAGGAATTTTAACCAATTTTTTGCCTGAGCTATAGAATATCAGACTATAATAACTTCAGAACAGTTGTTTGTTAAATTTCTGTGTCTAATTACCATACATAATTGTATTCATATAAAAAATTGCAGTGCACATGTTTCACCCAGTAATTGAAGTGTACTTAAATCACATACGAAAAAATGATAATTTCTTGAAGAAACTGCTAATCTCTCTCTCTCTCTCTCTCTCTCTCTCTCTCTCTCTCTCTCTCTCTCTTTCAATGTGCCCTGTTGATCCCCCTAACATTGGTTATCACCAAGCGCACTCTATTCTATTCATTGTGAGGTGGTTCAATAACTTACACTTCTTAAGTAGAACATGTTAATTCTCTGTAAAAACTTCTCATTTGTTCTCTTGCTAACCTTCGAACGCAAAGCTTTCTCCTGTGAAGCCACATCTCAAATACTTCAATGTGGTAAATATTTTCAGTATAAACGAAGTTTATATAATTGAAAAATTATAGGTACCAAAGAGTACCTTTTACAACTATGTTGAACAAAACAAGTTTTTGTTGTTCAGAATCCACATGCATATTAACAATGTGAACACTGTTTGTTTTTTAAACATTATACTGTAAATAATAACTTTATTCACAAAAATTGTTGTTTGTTAGAAAATATTGTTGTATATTTTGTAATCAATGTATAAATATTTTATTGTTCGTGCACATATATGCGCGTACATGTGTGTTTGTCCAATTTATGAATAAGTATGATTGTGGTATATTATTAATATGTAGGCCTATGATATACATTGCAGAATACATTTTCTTTAAATAATTTGTTGTATCCTCCCTACACAAAAAAATAAGAATATTTTATTTTGTCACCATTTAATATATTTCTGCCTAAGTTTCTAATAACTTTTGGTTTTCATCGATCATATTTCAGCAAAACATAATGTTGTAAAATTTTATTTGCAACTTTAGTATTAAATTATTTCTATTGTTGATTTTGTTTTGTTTTAGAGTTACTGTCCTGCAGATTTATTTGAACCCATAGAAGTTTTCCTAAGTAAATGTTGTTGTAGTTTAGGTCAACAGCCGAAAGGCTGGTTTGAACCTCTAGAGGTTTTACTAAGTAAAAACGAGGAGTGAGGTGGTTTACCATTGCCTTCCTCACTGAGTTGAAACAGTATGCTTATCAGCATGCCAGGCCCTCCGAAAAGCACCCACTTTCCACCCTGCAAATGACACCTTCACTTCATTCACCACAGGGTCTGGCTGTATAGTGAAATTCATTTCTCTCAGAGAAGATAACTCTGACTAGTGTCTTTTACACCTCTACCTCTTCTGTTTTTAAATAGTTCAGTCATAACATTGGCTGACTATGTGATACGAAACAGAACTATTTTTTTGTAGCCCTGGAACCAACAGATCGAGTGCAATTAATTTATACACTCCACCTGCCCGTTATGGGCATCCTAAGTAAATATAAAGCAATAATTTTTACTTTTATAAAGTATTACAGTAGTGAAACATTCATAAATTATTGCAGCTAATATTTGAACTCAACTAAAGTTGAGTTGTAGTATTACGTGCTGTAATTTGCAAAGTGAGTTTTGTTATCCCTAAGTTTTATAGTACATAAATAATATATACTTTTATCATCAGTAAAAGTAGGTGCAGGATTAAAATGGTTTTCATAACTAGCAGTACCTGGTGCGCATTGCTACACCCAAGAAAAGAACACATGTTTTTAATGAAAAATATGAAAGTAAATTTATATATTTTATCTTAATGCTAGACGAGGAAAACTGTTTTTGGTTATTTTATTTGGTGAATAAATGTACTAATTTTTTGATGCAACAACTCGGGAGCAAGCTACTTACAATTGACTATGTGAAAAACATGAATTTTGCAAATTCAAGCCAGCAATTATCAACGATTGTCTTGGTGCTTTGTTGATGGTGATTGCGAAGGCAAGACGCAAAGGCAACTGTAGCCACTTGAAAGTTTTTTTTTTTTAATTCTTAAAGTGTGTACATTGCAATCTGTTCAACGTAGAAAAATAAGCAACCCCATGACCCAATGAGATGAAGATGATGTGTATGACATGTAAATGAGGTGTAGTCTTGTACAGACCCAGGCCGACTATTCCTGAGAGAGTATGGTTAATTGAACCCCAACCATCAAAGTACACCAGTAACCACTGTCTAGTAAAGTTGAGAGTGAAAGGCACATCGTTTTGACAAACAAAAACTATTTTTATTTTTATATAGCAACAAAAATTCACAGGGGAAAAATGGCAAAAAAAACCTTTCTTTTTTTATTGCGATCGGCATCAAACTTCACAGGAACCCAAGACTATTTATTTTACATGTTTCCTGAAGATGTGATTAAAAGCAGTCAAGCGGTTTAGGATTCCATAGGGAATGTACATACATACACACACCATTATCTTTTATGTATTAAACAGACTCAAACACTTTTTCTATGAATATGAACTGGTAAATTTAACTTATAAAATTCAGATAAAATTGTACAATCAACATAAAATTGATTGCTCCCAGGTTCATCCTTATTATTTTTATTATACGTTACTGTACTGTACCTGATACCTGTATAATACAATACATTGTTTACAGTAGAATACATAGTTAAAAGAAATAACTTTACCCCAAACAAATAAAATAAAATATGACTTCATTATACCATTCACACATTTTTTTTTACCAAAATTTAAAAATTATGTAATGTCAGACATAGATATGTCTTTGACATTTTATCCCTACATTACAAAGTAAGCTCTAACCTTCCAACAGCAAAATCATTTTGAAATCAGTTGGGTAGTTTTGACATTACTTCGTACAAACACATAAACATTTTGTATAAGTACCGGTTGCGGATAATAAAAATTGTTAATGTATTCTGCAATATTTGTATTCTTGGAATAGAAATAAATCAATGTATTTTGTGATATAGTTAGTTAACTTACCAAAATATTTAAATAGTAATAATTATAAAAAATATCGTTCAACTTTATTTACAATATTATTTAAATGTCCTATAATAAAAACTAAAATTTATTGTAATTCATTTTATATAAGATGTTATTTTATTGTAGCAGTTGTTAAATATATATTGTAAATACAAATAAATGTAACACTGTTACTTAATTTTGTATAAAAATAATGTATTAGTTCAAACAGGGTCTTTAGTTAGTTTCATATTATAATAAATAATTCTATATTTTACTATGTTTAATTTAATTTAAATTTTAAACTTTGATTTAAAAATGATTTAAATTTAAATAATTTATAATAAAGTATCAATAATTGAGATGTACTGTTTAAACTACAATAGATTGTCATTAAAATTATGGAGTGAGTCAACATTATTGAAAATTAAGATAACATTTCAAATTCAATATAGAAATTTTAAAATAATATTTTTTTTATATTTTAAAGTTGCACAAACTGCTTGGTTATTAGCGACTAGGGTGGATAATGCATTGAGAACAGTGGGTTTTGATTTGTAAAAATATCTAGTCCCTGGCTGGGAATTGAACCCAGGATTTCCGTGTGGTTGGCTAGTGTGCTAACCACTATGCTATGGAGAGGGGCAAATAATAATTTTATTTTCAACAGATTTCAAGTTATCCATTCTATTTCATCATTTTAGTTTTTCATCTGAGAATAAAAACTGTTTAGGGGTTTTTATTTTCTTTTATAAAGATTATGAGTTCTGGTAATTGAACAGAAGTTGGAATTCTTTGTAACTCATTTTTAAATTTACACAAACTGCTACATCATTCTTCTTCAGGTGCCTTCTCAATTACGAAGGTTGGCTATCATCATGGTTAGTCGTACCTTGTCTACTGCTGCTCTGAAAAGGTCATGCGATGAGCAGTTAAACGCTTCTCTCAGGTTTCTTAACCAGGATATTCGTCTGCGTCCCACCGAGCGTTTACCAACGAGTTTCCCTTGAATTATGAGATGCAGAATCTCGTGTTTAGGCCCCCTCATGATGTGTCCAAAGTATGTCAGTTTTCTTATCTTTATGCTCTGCAGGATTTCTAGCTCTTTCCCCGTTCTTCTAAGGACCTCCATATATGTGACCCTGTCCGTCCAAGGTATTCGAAGTATTCTCCGGTAGGTCCATATTTCAAACGCTTGTAGTCGGGTCTCACATTCTTTGGTGAGTGTCCACTCACCAAATATACAAGAGGATGGGAAAGACGAAGCACTTCAAGAGGCGGGTCCTGGTTTCAAGGCTCAGGTCGCGGGCCGATAGAAGAGGTCTCATTTTTTAGAAATGCTGCCCTGGCTTTTTCAATTCTGATCTTTATTTCTGGCAGGTGGCTTGCACTGCAGTTGACTCAGGTTCCCAGATAGTTATAGGCTTCCACTTGTTCGATTTTGTCTTGTCCAGCAAAAAGTTGTTCTTGTGGATTGTCTTGTTTAGTAATGATAATATATTTTCCATCATTAATGACTACTAATTATGTCGTTTTTAAATTTTCTGCATCTTATGCAGTCAACCCTTAGCGCTGATACTTTTCTGTTTTACTACACTTACTTTTTGTCATCTTCTGTATACAAACTTGTAATTTTCAAACTTCTGAAGTTTCTTTAACATTGAAATTTTGCAATGGTAATAAGACCATCTTCATGCTTTTAAGCACACTTATGCACCTCAATGATTCATGCATTTTCTTGAAAGCCACAATGGATGTCAATATTAGAGATATATAATAAAGTGTTTTCAAGGTTCCTGATCTAATTTTGAAACATAAAAATTACTTTTGGGTAACTTACTTTGGTAGGCCATGAATGCAACTATACTCTACTTCATGTTCAGAATGCAGTACAGCTCTTATGAGAACCCATCGTGTTATCAGGCATACAGCCAAAACATCAGGTGCAGCCAATAAAATAACCCTCCTCTGCCAACACCATCCGAAGGTCACAGGTAAAAATGTTTAGAGTTTTTCTTATCACACTCTAACAAGCTCATTTTCAATTATAAAATTCTGAAAAAATTACTGTAGCATCGTAATGAATTTTATTTTGTTACACTATAAATGTTATTATTATATTCTGATGCGTAGATAAGATACGATCGTACAAAGTTGGACATTTAAATGTTGTCACTTTTTGTGTTTCATATCATATAACTTTTTTCTTTTAATGACAACATATGAGTTTTATAACTTTGTTATAAAATATAGAATTTTATCTGTAATTTTATTTATGATAGTCTTATGATGGACAGAAACAGAAATAATAAATGAGATTGAAAAAATCACCGATGTTTTCGTATTATGTAATTCAATAGGAGTTTTGTAGATAAGAACGTATTGTGGTGCGAAGTCAATATATTTACTAATTGTAGTTGCACTCAAACTCCCCTCTGAAATACATTGCTTATGGACTTCCCATACTGCATTCTGAACGTGAAATCAACTACAGAAGGAATGGCACTAGATTTTTCAATTGTGGTACTTTGTGAAAAAATTATAAAGCACTTACTGGGAATCACATCCGTGGCACTCTGGTGAGCAGTTTTGTTCTACCTCTGTCCCTCAAAGGCAACTAATTTATTTATTTTAAATTTAATAATTCAAAATAAATTTATTTTCCTTAATACTATATTATCCTTCTATGGTTCACAGAATAATGAAAGTACCATTAAAATTATGTTGCTTATGTTCTAACCAGTGGTAGGTCAACATATGAAGTGTCTAAAAATTAAATCCTTATAATGCATCCTGCAGCTTGAAATTAATTCTTTTTATATAATAAATTTCACTAACCTTTTTTTAAGCTGACTTTATTTTTTATTTATCAATTACACATGTTTCGGTGGATTCACCATCATCAGAGTATATTATATCGCTTGAAACACAAAATGTTTAAAATCTATAGCAGATGTTACATCTATAGGTTTCAAAAAATTTTAGTAAAATAGAATGTCTAAAAATTGTATAACTACATTTCAATGATTTGATAAATTTCAGGATAAAATTTTAGACTTCATAGTTATATTCATATACCAATGCATTACCATAATTTGAAATTATTGATCCTTTGTTAAAAATATAAAATTTAATTAATTTAGTGCAATGAATCATCAGATTTGAAACTCAATTTTAACGTTGCTAAACAACAAATTTGAATTAATTAATTTTCAAAGATGGCTTAGAGGATAATAAAAATATCCTAAATTGATGTCCTAGATTATAAAAAATTATAAAAATCTAGATTAACTTTGAGTATAACTATTAATTATAGAAATAAATTTATCAATTATTTTTTAAATATTCACAGAACTAACAATTTTACTATTAGACTAACAAAAAATATTAGACTTGTTAATACCAAAACAATAATTTAGAACAGGGTCAAAACAAATAAATATTTTACCAAAAAATTTTTAAAATATCATTAGTAAAAAATATTTTTTTAAATGATATATATTAAACCAAAATAGGGAACAATATAATACCTTTTTTTAGAAAATAATTAATAACAAATGTGAAAACTATATGATTGCTAAAATGTAATAGAGAAAATATATACCGTGTGTCTGTAAATGAATATATCAGTTTCAATTGTATATTATAACAGTTTAATTTTAACTATTTACCACAAATCATACATCAAATTAAAGGCAAACTTGCCTAGTTTTTTTTTATAAATGTTTAATATGTGCATTTTTGTTGTACAGCACACTTCCAACCTAAAATCCAATTCTTCCCACACTTTGGTTAATACGTCCGGAGTAATGGAAGTGATGGTCTGTTTAATTCTTTATCTCAACTCTGGCAAATCATTACATACTGGCGGAACATAAACATAATTTTTTATATAGCCCCAAGGAAAAAATTGCATGGTGTGATATCAGGTGAATGTGGAGGCCAGCAGAAAAGAGCTCTGTAGTTTTGACCATTACGACCAATCCAACGATCAGGAACTTAGATGTTCAACCACTCTCGTACAAAGAGATGCCAGTGGGGAGGGGCTCCATCTTGTTACCAAATTAAGTTTTCGGGCTCACCCTCTAAATGGAGAAAGAGCCATTCTTGCAACATATCCTGATAACCCACCCCTATTACGATAGCTTCTGCGAAAAAAATGGTCTGTACATACACATGACATAGTGACACATTGCAGAAAACGATTGAGGGAATCTCTTTGATATTGCACAATTTCATGAGGATGTCCTGTTCCATATATTCAAACATTATTGCTATTTACCGTCCCACTTAGATGAAAAGTTGACTCATCACTGAATACCATATCATCAAGAAAGTTAAAACGCTGTATGGTCAGGAGTCGCCATTTTGTGTACATAGTACACAAAACCACAGTACCACTGCAAGCGAGGAAACCACAAAGCAAAACTCGTGCATGTGCTTTTCTAAAACTGTTTGAGTTGCTCTTTAATTTGCAGTAAATAGTGAAAATTAAATTTTTATAATACAGGGTTATTATAAATGATGGACCCAATTTAATAAATTCATATTTATTTAAGTATAAATGCAAAATGAACAATTCACATACCAATGGAAAGAGGAAGTTTCAAAGTTTTTTTTACACATTTACAAATGTTCGATGTGTCCTCCTTGTGCAGCACGGCAAACATCTAAACGATATCCAAACTCGTCCCACACACGTGCAAGCGTATCTTTCGTTACTGAGTGCACTGCAGCAGTGATACGGTTCTGCAGGTTGGCCAGAGTTGTTGGTAGAGGCGGGATGAAAACTCTTTCCTTAACGTAACCCCATAAGAAATAGTCACATGGGGTGAGATCAGGAGATCTCGGTGGCCAGAAGTTTAGAGCCAGGTCTTGATTTCCTATCCGTCCGATCCAGCACTGAGGAAGGTTCTGATTCAAAAAGTCTCGGACATCGAGGTGCCAATAGGGTGGAGCTCCATCTTATTGGAAAATGAAGTCCTGTGAATCTGCCATAGGTTGAGGGAAGAGCCATTGTTCCAACATATCCAGGTATGTCATTCCAGTCACAGTTCTTTCCCCAAAAAAGAATGGTCCATAAACGGTGGGCGACACATTGGCGCGAGAACTCTAGCGGCCGTTTCTGCAACTACAGCCGCCCACTTGCGCACATGTACAGGTTAAGAATGTGCAAAAAAACTTTGAAACTTCCTCTTTCCATTGGTATGTGAATTGTTCATTTTGCATTTATACTTAAATAAATATGAATGTATTAAATTGGGTCCATCATTTATAATAACCCTGTATATATACAAATTAAACTGGGACTTTCAATTACGGACACCCAATATACTTAATTCCTAATGTGTGTATGTTACAATCTGTTCATTTTAGAACAATAAGCAACCCGACGACCTAATGAGATGTGGATGATATTATGTATGATGTGTAATTGAGCAATGGTCTTGTACAAAAAAAAATCTTTGTGTGTCTTGTACACACTAGAATGACCATTCCCAACAGAGTATGGTTAACTGAACCCAACTATGAATGAGTACCAGTAAGGGATATAGTCCCCAGACCCCATAAACACCATCCCTCCACTCCTTCCTGGGTCATCCTCATTTCCTCCGTCTAATTGGAACCCATACTCAAATCTTCTGTAGCAACCAGTCCTCCTAAATTCTTTACAGACAATCCTACCAGATAAATTTTCTTTCTTCAAATCTATCAATTAATAAAACTTCCTAGTCAACTTTTTTTTAAATCTTTTCATTCCTAACTTGATATAGCACAGTCAACTTACAACTTCTCCAGAAACCTGAAATTTACAGGTAAAAAAACTGCCAAAATTTTAAGAAAAATAAGCTGAATATCATAGAAGAAATTTTTATGTTATAAATAAGATTTTTTTCGTATATATGTTATCGTTGAATTACTTTAAGTTCTGAACAGATTTCTCCAGTAAATTTTTAAATAAGATTTTGTTGTTAATTCTGTAATTAAAATTTAATAATAGTATTAAACATAAAACAGAGGTTTTGTTGATAAATTTATGTAATAATCTTAATGTATTTTTGTAATGTTTTGGTAGAAAATAATAAAGTATTAGTTTATACATATTGCATGTTTGTTATGTAGCATGTATATGGAATTTATGACATGATAGTTCACTGTGTAGAAATTATATTTTTATATATGTACTCCCAGATCAATTAATACATATATAGTACCCAAAACATATGTTACAAATGAAAAATAAATTTAAACTTTATTTGTAAAATTGTCTAAATTTTTTAATGTTTTCATTAATAATGTATAAATGATTCATTCTCCGACCCATCTAATTAATTCCAATAAATAAATTATCATTTTTTAATTGATTTATATAATTCACTGCATAAATTTATTTAATATGTCTTGGTTTATTTTATAATTAATAATGTTAAGAACAATATTATTTTAAATAAATTGATGTTATATAAAGTAAGTTATTCATGAAAGACAATTTTTTCTTATAATTGGTGTTATAAAATTTGGTATTTAAAAAAAATATACGTAGGGTATATTTAAAAGAATTAAGTACAATTGATGCTTATAATATCCTGTCACCTTGGACTTGGGATTAGACTTCAGGCTGAATAATGGAATGGTTGCAAAAAAATAAAATAGTTTTTTAAATAAAATCTTTGGCATTTTCTGAGTAATTTGATAAAAAATGTATGTGTATACATCTAAAATTAATTATTTTATGACATGGTGACCAGACGTGGGATAAATGAATTCTTTGTTGAGGTATAACAATTATTATACCTACAATAATTATTAGTATTATAACAATTTTTTTCTAATTTGGACACTTGGTGCATATTTAACCGCACATTTTACTTGGTGAACTTCACACACATTTTCATTATTTAGGGCTTGAATACATACAATAAATCCAATAGTTACAGCCTCAGTGACTAAGAATTGTTACAAAAATATAAACAAATCACTTAATATCTAACTTGGAGTAGACTACCAAAAACTGCCTTTATGGGGATAGATACTATGTGACTCTTGGTGTCAGCTTACAGCAATGTCAGCTTATAGTGAGAGGAATATAGCTAAATATCAGGCATACAGATATTGAAGTCACCAGATTACATATGGATGGGCTGTAAGGAAGGGGAAATGAAAATTTGACAGTGCTGCCAACCTCAACAGTGAGACACTCTTCATAAATTTCACTACCATGCAGTTCCTACATACATTTTGTAAGCTGTGGTTTATTCCGAGAAAATGTTCTCTTCATAAACATTATAAGATATAAATGTGACTTGAAATATTGTCTATAGCTTAATTACATGACTAGAAATGTTTGATTTACTGTAATTACCAGCTACCTTATTCCATTGGAACAAAATTTTCTATGAATGAATTGCCTTCTTTACCAGGTGTCAACAAAACTGTTGAAGAATAGCTTCTTCACTTCTTAAATTTTCTTCTTTATTTTTGGAATTGTGGAAAGAGAGACAACACAGTAGTTAGCCACTCGCTCATGGCTTTTGTTAAGAGGCAGGGAAAGGCATTTTTGTTTAGCTTCAACATCACAGTATTTTATTACATGGCAAATTAGTTTTCGTTCAGCACTGTGAATAGTCTGCCCACGTTTTCAAGGAACTAAAATTTCTGTTTACAGTGACAAATGGGTACATTCGTACAGTTAACCGACAAAAGGTTCCACCATATACTGTATATGCAATAATGTATAATTATATAAGTTATTGTGTTTGTTTTACTGAAAATAAAGTAGTTGCAATGCACACTGATGCTTTTCCCCCTTTACTCCTCGTTCCAAACAAGGGCAAACTTGTAACTTAAGTAACTATACAAGACAGACTGATAGGAATGTTAAAAAAAACAAAAATAGTTTTTGGTGAATACCATCACCTTTTCCTAGAAGTCAAGGTCAACACAGACATATTTTTATATTTGAACTAATTTTTTGTAAATATTTAAGATTGTAGCCAGATTATTTTTGTACATTAACAAATCAAAATGAAACTTAGCTAATTGTCCTTATGTTTTGTTGTACCTATTTATATGAAGAAACAATGTAAACCAAACTAGCTTAATATTGCCCCTTCACAAAATCTTTCTGGGCCACCAAGTAAACTGTTACCATCGCACTGGTAACAGTCTATCTTGTATGGTTACTTAAGTTACAAGTTTGCCCTTGTTTGCAACGAGGAGTAAAGGGGGAAAAGCATCAGTGCGCATTGCGACTACTTTATTTTCAGTAAAACAAACACAACAACTTATATAATTATACATTATTGCATATACAGTATATGGTGGAACCTTTTGTAGGTTAACAGTACGAAACATATTACTGAAACATATTACTGGTGTAATATGTTTCATTTACCAGGAGGTAAATCACAAGCTGTACCAAGAGCTACTATGCATTCATTGTGATCTGCTCACCATATTCTTACTCTTAAGCTATTTATTTAATGATAAAATCCAATCCAACAGAGCCAGAAGCAAAGTACAAATAAAACACAACGTTTTGAGTGTACAATATTGATTTTAACTTGACACGGTAAAGATTAAATTAAGTTCCCTTACATCCTCACCATAAATTGACGAGTTCCAAACTGTACGGTTTTCATTTTGCTTTAATGTAAGTCTACTTACTTGCATTACAGGTTTTATTGACTTTCACAATCAAAACACATACATAACAAAATAGTACAGTCAACAAAAAATAATTCATGTTGTAATGGGTAAATACCATTGAGCAACAGGTGAAAGTGCGTATGAACCATCCAGTCTGTGACAGTTAAGCAAGCACCAACTGTATTTATTAATGAGTTATTTAAAATATTAATAACTTTAAAAGTTAGGAGAAATTTAAATGACTGAATTCATATTGGACCGTTGTGTATAATCCCACATTATAAAATGTAATAAGATTATATAAATATAGGTAGTAGATATGTAGAAATATGTCCAGGTATTATAAAAAAGATTTATCCAGGGATAAGATTTATTCATCTCTGTTTTAAAGGCTGGTTAACGAACTGGAAAAACCACCAGTACATCCAATTTTTAAGTGCTTATAAAATTATTTATTCCGTAATAAAAAACTCGATCATAAAATGTTGACCTTGGATTATCAATTAGAGCAGTGGTTCTCAACCTTTAAGGCACTGTACCCCCCCCTTTGAAATGATGTGAGGTCATGCCCTCCCCCTACCATCACCACTATAATTGGTCAAAACAAGTAGTAGCCAACAATTGTAATATGAAATAAAAGCTGGTTGGGTGCAGCTGTTTATTATTTTGTTTTTGGTTTTATGTCCGACTGTTTTGCTAATGCTGCTAATACAGATGGTGAGAAGGATGATAGATGAAAATGAATGATAAAAAAAATCCCAGACCTGACCGGGAATTGAACCCGGGACCCCAGCGTAAAGGGCAGTTGCGCTATCCACTACGCCAACAAGCCGGCTGCTGGTTATTACATTAAACTTGAGATAATTTTATACTTAACATATAACTTTATTTTGAACATGTATTATCACTATTAGTATAGCTACAGAATTTAATTACTTTTTTTGTCTTTTATGACCATAATGGATCACTTTAGTCAAATTTAGAAAGCTTCTTCCTTTTCATATTCTTTATCTTGATGTTTTGCCAGTATGCCTTCATTCAGGCTGATCTTGCTTGCCAAACTTCCTCTGAAATGACCGGTTTCTTCCTGCTTGGGTTTTAAATAAAAGAATTCTAGAATTACGAGGTATGGCTATTAAATAACGAGACTGACGCTGTAAAAAATTTTATTTTTTATTTTATACATAATCGCTTCAATATACACTCCTTCTCTATCCCTACAACGTTCCATGTGAATTTTCAATTGTTGGAAACAGTGCTGGAAGTCATCTTCTGTCAGCTCCTTTAGGACACGTGCTGCTTTCACTTTTACAGCTTCCACAGACTCAAATCTTGTCCCTTTTAATGCAGATTTCACCTTAGGAAACAGGTAGAAATCACATGGTGCAAGATCTGGTGAATAAGGTGGATGTTCTAACACTAAGATGCTGTACTTGGCTAGGAACCTCTTGACAGATAATGAGGAATGAGCTGGCGCATTGTCTTGGTGAAGAACCCATGATTTGTCCTTCCACATTTGTAATATTGATTAATTGTTTGACCTTCAGGAACCCAGTGAAGGTACACAATCCCATGGATATAAAAAAAAAACAATCATCATTGCTTTAAATTTTGACTTGCTCATTCGAGCTTTTTTGGCTCTCTGTGAAGTTCGGCTCTTCCAGTGCATGGATTGGTGCTTCGTTTCTGGATCATAAGTAAAAAATCATGTTTCATCACATGTTATTATCTTCTACCTGTTCCCTAAGGTGAAATCTGCATTAAAAGGGACAAGACTTGAGTCTGTGGAAGCTGTAAAAGAGAAAGTGGCACGTGTCCTGAAGGAGCTAACAGAAGATGACTTCCAGCATCGTTTCCAACTATGGAAAATTCGCATGGAGCGTTGTAGGGATAGAGGAGTGTATATTGAAGGTGACAATAAGTGATTATGTATAAAATAGAAATAAATTTTTTTACATCAGTCTCGTTATTTAATAGCACACCTCGTATATACAAATTTATTTTAGGTAATCTATCTGTGGTATTTATGCATGTCATATCAGTCAGCATTAATGAAAAGGCTGGCACTGTTTGTCCTTGACAAATTTTTAAATATTTGGTTTAACAGTGACAAAGCACAGCTCAAGTCACTTTTAACATCCAGCCTTGCTCAATATTTTGACTTTATATATAACGTAGAAAATACGCACTCACAGAGATACGTTGATGAAAACTGTACCAACAACTTTCCAGCTTCCAAAGCAACTTTTGGGTAAACATGAAAATAACTTAACCAAAAAGCTTCAAAATTCATGTTTGAAAGTCGGCATTTGCTTAAGAATCATATTTTAGGTCAATTGCTTGTACCTGAATGTGATCATTCAAATATTCATGCGACTACAAAACCAAGTAAATTATAGTTTTACTTTTTTATTTTTTTCCTTAATACTCACGCCTCCCTTGAAATTCTTCTATACCCCCTCTCAAGGTTAAGAACCACTGAATTAGAATATGGCAAAAGCGAAAATAAATATAATGGTAATTTATTACCATTATACACTTTTTGTTATCCTTAAAAGAGCTTACACAAGAATAGTCAAACCAAAAGTTTTAATTTTTAATAATACTGACATAACCTATTAAATATTCTTATACATATAAAACAAAGTAAAGAGTACACTAGAATTGTTAATGATAAAAATTAAAAGATTTTGTTGATATTGTTCAGAAAAAAGTTTAAGATATAAATGTGCCTCAGAATTATATTTTATTAAGATATGTATTTGTAAGTATACTTATATGTCAAGTAAATAACTAATTTATGTCAATGTTAATATTGAATAGTTTATTATATTATAATATACATAAATATAATATAATGTACAAAGTTATACATGTAATGTTATTTTTAATGTGATAGTTTATAAACTATAAATAGTAGACAATATATTGTTTAAAGTAAAGTGTTGTAGCAATAAAAATGATATTAACCATGTAAACTCATTATTTTTTCATTATCTTTCTGTTGTCCAGTTTTTTCTAACAGCGACAGAACCATTGAATCATTAACGCTTGCATGGCCTCCCAACATCTTTCCTCTCCTCTGGCCTGTATTTCAAAACATTGAGGGGGATCATTCCGTCAGGCATTCTTTTGACGGGCTCCCTACATCGATTTCAATATTCTGCCATCTTTCTATTAAAGTTGTAAACTAATTCTATTCTTACATTCTCATTTCTTAGTTAGGCCCTATGATTGTAACCCTTTGTTTTGCACAGGAAACGCATCTGTGCCACCTATACTCTACTCTCTTGTGGTTTTTTTTACTAATCCACAACTCACTTCCATAGAGTACGACTGGGGCAACTATCACCTTATAAAATTTTAAATTAGTTTCTTTCCTTGTTTTCCTGCCTATGGTTCTCCTTTTACTTCTGCACAATGCTTTGAATTCTCCAACTTTCTTCTGTATATCAAAATCTAGATCAAATTCGATGTCACGACCTAAATAATTGTACTGTAATACTTGTTTAAACCAATGGTGTTTTTTAATACCACCAGTTGCAAGCCCGGGGTCTCGTCTTGCATGTGATGAAGAAAGATGAGCAGGAGTAATAACCTTGTTAAAAAACCAAGGTTCATCTGGCTCAGGATGGTAGCACTTGTCAGGGCTCCTACTTAGGGTTACTAAGTGAAACTTATTAACGACCTTGGAGATGGAAGAAATTCCCAATGGCAGGAAGAGTGGAAGAACCTAGAGCGACACCTCCAATAAAAGGTTCGGTGGACTTGAAGATAGTAAAGTAGCGGTCCTACAGTCAAGCTCTACCTGTGCAACGCACCCAGATTTATTAACTTAATGACAAACTCACAATCAGCCTCGGTTTCAGGTTATCCAGTTTCTTGAGTTAAATTATTTAATGGATTGTAGACTTCCATTCTGTGTTTTCTTGATTACACCTCTCCTGCATCTCTCTTCATATCAGTGCCCCTAATCTCAATATTCTCCTCAATTTGTCCATCCACCCTTTCCTGAATCTATATCTTTTTCTTTACCTCTTGGGTTAGCAAGTACAAACAACTCACCAAACATTGATTTGGCATAAATCATAAGACATTTCTTATGATTAAAAAATTACTTGCACAGCACGAATAATAGTCTCTTTGCTCAGTTTTTTTATAACTGCATCCAGGAGACTCCTAAAATGTAGTATAGGCATATCAAGACAAAACTGATGTCTACGTATTAAAATTATGTTAAATTCATTTATTCCTTTATTATACTGTTCGCCAACTACGGCGGCATGTAGGGAGGGTAGCGGGACAGAGAGAATGTGTTGCGTCCGCCGTTCCCTTCAACTCATTTCAATCTGTGCACGGTGTTCAAGCGCAATAGTGACAATACGCGGTACGGTAGGGCACTCTGCCGGCCAGTTTCCTTCACTACACTCTAACAAGCTCATTTTTCATCAAAAAATTTTGAAAATATTACTTTCGCATCCTAATGGATCTTATTTTATTACACTAAAAATGTTATTATTATACTCTGATATTTATATAAGATACGCTTGTACAAAGTTAGACGTTTAAATCTCATCGCATTTTTTGCGTATCACGTAGGCTAATACAGTATAACTTCTTTTCCAGAATTACATAATATGCATTTTATTATTTTGTTATAAAATATAAAATTTTATCTGTAATTTGATGTATGTAGGGCAGAAAGAGAAAAAAATAAACGAGCTTGAAAAAATCACTTGTTGAAGGGAAGTCAAAGATAGATAATCGTGTCTGGTGTCTCCTTCCTGTTAATATTCCAAGAAGCTGAATCGATTTCAATAGTTGTGAATTTTATACAAAACATACGTCAAATTTTAGAAATCAACTACACACGCACAATATCAGTTGTTTGACACTTTAACAAAAAGAACCATATAGTAAATATAACAGAATGAGGTTATGACGTACCTTTCTTTTGGGCCTGTCAAAACGTATGGTAGGTACAGCATTTAGAAAAAAACTTATTGCCTATTACCCCAAAATGAATCGCAGACATTTTCCCCGTACTTTGTGCGCGTGCAACTAATTTTGACGGGGTGTGGCTTTCGACAGCGACACCAATGTCAAAACGATTACCGCATGAACACAACACAATGAGTAGTGGTACTACTTTAGAGGCAGCCGGTATCAGGCTACGACGCTGTGGTGGGGGAGCTACTTACTGCGCATGTGCAGCCCGCATGCCACCATAGTTGGTTATAATTATATCACTACTTACTTCAATAAGCAAGTCATATACAATTTTTACCAAATAATACACAATTCACCTCAGCATTTACAAATAAATTCTTGTATAATGTGAAATATCTCATTAGTCAAGTATTTTTTAAAACAAATTTAGATCACCAAAATTTTTTTTAGACTTTTGAAACTTTTTATTGGCACTTTCTACCTGCATAAGTAGGTTTTTGTTAAAATAATTTAGTGTCATAATTAAGCAACATAGTAATCAATTCTGTTCAGTTAAATTCTGTAAAAAGGTATTTTGCTTTTCATACATTTTCACTTCAAAAGTGTACAACGAAGGAACAATAAACAATTAAAGTTTATTTTGTATTTTTGACATATTTGATGAATTTTGACCACAATTGTCTAAAAACATTCCCATTTTTGCTTTTTGACAATTTTCAAGCAAAATGGTCAAAAATATATCTATATTAAATCCTACGACAAAGATCTATCTAATGAAACTCCTAGAAACAAATGTATTTCTATGAACAGAAAAATACAGTTCCAATCCAAGACTAAATTTTTATCCCTGAACAGCTTCACCTCAACCTCATCTTCCAGCATTGCCATATAAACAGATAATTAAAAGTAATGTAAGGTTATGCCACACAATAAACTATTTAATGGACTGAAAATTCAGAAGCATAATGCATCAGTAACATATAGTATTTATAGATATGTACTGAATCATACAAGTATACGAGTGAAACATCATCCAACGATAACATGACAAAATCCATCAACCTAAAAGCTCACAAAGATATGACGCACATTCTAATGATGTTCGTATGTATAAAATCTATGATGAGAATAAAATAGAGCAGTTCAATCAAGATTGCCTTGAAAACAAAAATACGACGTACGAAGGGGTACCCAAAAGTAACCGGAATAGCATTGCCTTAGGTGGTGCTTGTGGGAGTTCAGTGCAGCGATTGCTTTTGCTAGCGCTGTTTTGTTCTTGTTTCCTTTTTTATGATAGCAAGTTTAAGTGAACAACTTGTAGCTGTGAAATTTTGTTTTCTACTCTGTAAAAGTGCTGCTGAAACTGTTTTAATGTTGAAAACAGCTTACAAAGATGACGCTATGGGAAAATCTCAAGTATACGAGTGGTTTTCTTGGTTTAAAAATGGTGACATGTTGATTGATGACAAACCTCGTTCTGGACATCCATCAACTTCCTGAATCGACGAAAATGTTTAAAAAATTCGATAGCGTGTGCTCTCAGACCGTCGACTGACAATTTGGAAGTTTTAAGAAGATTGCCCAACAGTGTTCGTCAAAAAAGATCTGATTTGTGGCAGACAGGAGACTGGTTCTTCCACCACGACAATGCAACTGCACACATAGCCATCTCGGTGAAAGATTTTTTGACTAAAAATAGCATGTTTCCGCTGCCCCAGGCACCTTACTTGCCTGAACTGGCTCTGTGTGCCTTTTTCTAATTTCCACGCATAAAAAGGGACATTAAAGGACACCAATTTGATAACATTGAAGCGGTCAAGAAAAGAACAAGGGAGGAGCTGTCAGCCATTTTTAAGATGACTACAAAAAATGTTTCGAACATTGGAAGCACTGGCAGGATAAGTGTATAAGTTGTAATGGAGAGTATTTTGAAGGGGATAAGGTTGTTTTGTAAAAAAAAATTGAAAAAAATAGCGTTTGAAAAATAATTCCGGTTTTTTTAGGTAGCCCCTCGTATAAATGAACAAAACATTTATATTTTAGAAAAAACAGTTAAAATATTAAAGAAAAAAATTAAATACTGGTTTAAGAAAGAAAGAATTTTTAAGATTGATACCACAACACAAATTTCCTCTAAAGAAATTAAACTTATAAAAAAATTTATTTGAATAACAAAGGTAGTTAATTAAGAAGTTGGAAACGTATATTATTAAATTTGTTTTTATTACTCAATTTGTTAAAAAAAAACTACAACATATTATAAAAAATATAAATGATCTGACAAGGTTACAAAAAATTAAATGTTATAAATTTTAGAACAGTATGACATTGATCGAATAACAAGTACATAATTTACTAAATATTTAAAATGAGTTTGTTCTTGAATTTTTTTATTTTAGAGAATCTCCATTAAAATTATGAATAGTTTTATATTACATAAGAATTGTGGAACTGTACTTTAAAATCGCACAAGAAAATGGTACAACAATAAAATATAGTGCATTATTAATAATAATAATACACAAATTATCACATCTTTTTACACTTATTTTATGATACATCATTAACTGAAATAATACACGATTACAAACAGAAAATTTAAATTTACATGTTAGACTTGAGTAACCATTTTTTCATACAAATTTTAATCATACACAATAAAAAATTTTAAAATTTCAACATAGTTTGTATAATAAAAAGAAAATTAATAAAATTTCAACATAGTTTGTATAATAAAAAGAAAATTAAAATTATAAAACATAAAATAACATATAAAATCTAATACAAAATATTAACAATATTAAACTCAGTTTTTCTTTTGCATTACATACTACATTTTATACACACATCCACAAGCTTAAATACAGTTACTTTTTTGTAATGCAATTTCTTCTTTAAATTTTTTCTATACATTCTTTAAACTTCTAACTTTTTTACTTTTTAACAACAATAATATAAAAATAATACTAAATTGTACAATGATACATCGATTCAGCATGCTCAAGAGAGTTGCACAATATTAATAAACAGTAAATTAAAATAAACAAACTTGCAAATTAGTGATCTTTGTTTCCAAAATGTTTAAGAAAAAAGCTTCTTCTTCTTCTAGGAGTGTTTTGATCTGCCCCTGAACTCCCAGTTGGCGTATTCTGAAAGAAATAAAAATCATAAATTTATTTATTTATGGCTAAAGGTTAAATTATACATACGAGATGTGACTATTAAATAATGAGACTGATGTAGTAAAAAATTTTATTTTAATTTTATACATAATCATTTATTGTCACCTTCAATATACACTCCTTCTCTATCCCTACGACGCTCCATGCGAATTTTCCCTTATTGGAAACAATGCTGGAAGTCATCTCCTGTCAGTTCCTTCAGGACACGTGCCGCTTTCTATTTTACAGCATCCACAGACTCAAATCTTGTCCATTTTAATGCAGATTCACCTTAGGGAACAGGTAGATGTTAATAACATGTGATGAAACGTTGTTTTTTTACTTATAATCTGGAAATGAAGCACCAATTCATGCACTGGAAGAGCCGAACTTCACAGAGAGCCAAAAAAGCTCAAATGAGCAAGTCAAAATTTAAAGCAATGATGATTGCTTTTTTTGATATCCATGGGATTGTGTACCTTCACTGGGTTTCTGAAGTTCAAACAATTAATACCTTCAATTAATTAATTACTTATTAATTAATTACCTTCAGGTACTTTCTAAATTACGTCAAAGAGTAAGGAAAAACGCCCTGAAATATAGAAGGACAAATCACGGGTTCTCCACCAAGACAATGCGCCAGCTCATTCCGCGTTATCTGTTAAGAGGTTCCTAGCCAAGTACAGCATCTCAGTGTTAGAACATCCACCTTATTCACCAGATCTTGCACCATGTGACTTCTACCTGTTCCCTAAGGTCTGCATTAAAAGGGTCAAGATTTGAGTCAGTGGAAGCTGTAAAAGAGAAAGCGGCACGTGTCCGGAAGGAGCTGACAGAAGATCACTTCTGGCAGTGTTTCCAACAATGGAAAATTTGCATGAAGCATTGTAGGGATAGAGAAGGAGTGTATATTGAAGGTGCTAATAAGTGATTATGTATAAAATTAAAATAAATTATTTTACGTCAGTCTCATTATTTAATAGCCACACCTCGTACACCGGGCAGGGTCCGCTCCGTCAGAGAGCCTTCTGGGAGTTCAAATTATACTATTCAGGGCGATAACCGTAAGACTTCAGGGAAAAACACCGTCAGTTCGTTTTTGGACGCATTTTGTTTAACAATGTATTTATCTACAGAAGATTTAGTGGTAATAACAATTGCTTTGGATGATGAAAAAAATGAAAATTGATGACAAAAGAGAAGGTGGAGTATACATGCAGCTTGGAAAAAAACGCAAAACTGAAGGAAAATATATTAACTATAAAGATCTGATAGATGATAAAAGAAAATTTTTTGAGTATTTTTGTACATCTAAATATGCGTTTGATGTGTTATTAAATGCGACTGAAAGCAGTCACAACCAAAAAACACTTCCACAACAGACAATATTTTAACGCACGATAGATAAACTGTTACTGGATGACGCCCGTGTTGAATCAGTTTGTACTATCACCGTAGTACGGTTTCGTACAGGTTGAAACGGGTCCAAGTTTAGAAATATATTGGTGGCTCCGATTGTATTGCAGGACTCAGCTGGGAGTTGGTGGAGAGCTGTCTGCTCCCGGTGAATGTGTAAACTGTTCCGCATGGAAGCAAGCTTATAATGTTTGTTCCGGGCGTGACACCTTCCGTATTGCGGTATTTTAAATTAAACCCCTTCCACTACAATAAAATTAGCTGTTTATTGTCAAGACTTTGCAGAAACTGCAGGGAGGCATTCACAACAAAAGAGGAAAGTTGACTTTTTGAGTTGTCCTCATTCATAACAACACCTGCCCTCACAGTGCTGTTGTTACCAAACAGCTTCTGAAGGAGTTTAAATGGAACGCGTTTGATCACCTGGCATATAGCCCCAAGTGATTTTCATTTGTTCCTTGAAGTGAAACTGGTTAGGAGGCTAAACCAACGTAGATCTTGAGAACTACAGTCAGGTCCATCTCACAGAACTGGCATCAATGTTCTTCGAAGAGATCAGAAATCTCTTCCACCAATACGACAAATGCTTGAATCTACATAGCAATTATATTGAAAATTAACCATGTATGTACAAAACTTATGGTAATAAATTCATTTTACTTTTGCCTTTTTATAATCGCTCATCAGCGGTTGAAAACGAAATGGCCCTCATATGTAGCAGTTCTATCTACCAGATGAAAGATTTCATTTTTTATTAAATTGGCATGTACACAGCCGAAAACTACACAATTAAAACGAGATGCCTTGGCTAATAGTAGTTTAAAGTAGTACAGTAAACCTTTGCTTCTTCAACACTCTGTATATTTCAACACGGCTTGTGGTGAGGCAACATGACGTGGTGTCAAGCAATCCGGCAGGCAGGTCATCCCCTTACACTTTCTCCTCATCTTCTACCCTTCCATTGCCATTGAGTACAGTATTGTATTGAAGGGCACGTAAATTTGTTTGTGTTCATTATTAAAAATTGTGCAATTTTTGTACTAAAATCGTTTTTAATGCTTACTACATAATAATATGCCGCATGCTGTGGATAGTTCGACATTTCGATACTTTGACAACCTCTAAGTCCACAAAGTGTCAAAGTAACAAAGTTCTACTGTATACTGAAATTTTATAAAAGTAATTTGGTAAATAAGACAGCAAAGTTTCAGTTACAGTAAAAATTGTACGAATAAACAGCTACTTTTGGTTGACCGATTGATAAAAAACATTTATCAAGCCTCATGATACTTAAGTTCCAAGTTTCAGCTTTGATTTTTCCAATCTGTAAAAACATTTTTTCTGGGCTCAGAGGATCTGATAATAAGTAATTCCAGTGAAAACTTGATACCTTGAAAACATAGCTTTCCTTACTTACATTCCTTATAGGACAAAATACAGTATAAATGTTCATCACACTTAATTACATTTTTAAAGTTAAGTCTGACTATTTTTAACTTTTTTTCTTTAATAACAAAAAGTTACATGTTTCTACCCTATTTCAAGCACATTTAATATATGAATCAGTCATTTCAGAAAGCCGATAAGTCAAAATTTTACATTTTTCCTTTAGTGCATTTTAGCACTAACTGAATGTAAACACACCATCCCTACAAAAATCACAGAAGTCTGGGTTTCCTTAAGTAATATATAACACTATGAAAAGCCTTATCCTTAAGGATATGAAGTGTTTTTTTTAATTAAAAAATGAAAGTGCTGTTCTCTTGAAGCTTAAGCTTTACTTTCTAGTAGAAGAGGCCATACAAAGATTCTATGCAAAAATCGTTTTAAGGTGTATAACTACTGTTTATGACAATGATGAAGCACACGAGTAGCTCTGAAAACCACCATTTTTCTTTTTTAAAGTTAGGAATTTCAATTTTTATTGTTGCAGAAAGCTATTTCAAGTCATAATGTATACTACTGAAATAAATGCATGAAGGCCACTATTTAAGGAGCTTAAATTGCTTACAGTTCCCTCTCTCTATGTTTTTGAGGTGATTATGTATGTTAGGCAAAATAATTGTATGCAGAATTTCAATGTTCACAATCATAACACGAGAAACAGAAATGATTATGTGGCTAATCACTCCACAAAATTGTTTGAACAAAAACCTACTTATGCAGGGAGAAAATTCATGAATAAATACCCCAATTTTTAAAATGTTGTGATAATTTGCTTTCCTTTAAAAAAAATCTGAAAAATTACTTGATCGGTGAAACTTTTTATAACGTACAAGAACTTTTTTCTTGATAATAGTGATACATTGTGTGATTCTTATATGTATTTCAGGTGTTATAACTGACACGTCCTATACTTCTGGATGCAAAAAAAAAGAAGATAAATGAATACTATTGCATAATTTTCTTCTTGTCTGACAACGTATTTTACAGAAAACTATGTAAGTTAACATTTTACTCCAGTTTATTTCAGAAACACCTTAAGTCTAAATTTTCATTTTTTATATAAACAAGTCTTTAAGAATAAAAAAGTATATTTTAAATTAAAAAGGACAGTTCTCTGAAAAAATAATTTTTTTTATTACATGTTTTAAAATTTTTCCAAAAGTTAGTTTTTTAGACTCTTGGGCTTTCTGAAATGATCGATTTAATTAGACCACACAGTTTTGCTTTGAACAGATTTCATTAATAATCATATAATAGACTTACTTCATCTTTTCGTTTTTGTCGTGAAGGAAATAATGAACTGAGTCTACTGGGTGTTGAAGCTTTAGATTGTTTCAAGCTTGAAGAATTTACTTCCTTTAATACTGTAGAATGAGAACTGCTACTGGCAGATGCCTAAAAATATACATTAACAATTAAAACAAATCATCTTAAAATTTGCAAATGAATTGAACAACATACTCAAGTTTCATAAACCCCGCAAAATTTCTTTTAAAAAAGTAATTACTTTTATGAATCTATAATTAAAAATAAACTGGACAACTTCATTTTAATCTAACTTTAAAGAGCATAAAACTACAAAATATAAAGTAGTGAGAGATCTAAAAAAAATACTGGGCGTGACTTTAAGGGTGCAGTAGTTATATTTTCAAAGAAAATGATACTGTGCTCAAATACATATTTAAAATTTGGTGTGAAACACTCACACAACTTCCTCTTGCCAATGCAAATAATTAACAATATACCCTAACATTAGAAATAAACAAAAAAACCAACACCAATAAACATAACTTAATTTTAATCATGAGTGAAAGACGCAAAATGAAAATCAACCACAGTTTGACTTAAAGAATACGGAAATCACTCTTTCACACTAAACTAGGCTCTGTAGAGAAAAATTCTCTAAATAAAAGTTGTAAATTTTTTAATTTCCTTTAAATTTGATTATAGACACTTTTGTAGTAAAATGCATACTAAGCCTGAAATCTTAAACAATTGATATTTTTTACAGATTTTCATGAAAAAAAAAACAAAAAGTTTTTAATTACCGCTAAATTAAGCGTTATACAAAAAAATGTTTGAAATAAAAGTTTTAAATTTTTAAATTGTCTACAATTTTTACTATATAAACCTTTGAGCTAAAATGCATATTTAGGCTGCAATCTTAAAAAAACATTTTTCTCTACAAGAGAGCAGCCACGGCACCTACCCTATCTTGTAGAGCATAAATAATATAGAAAATGAGGTAATTAAAAAACAACCGTAGGAGCCATTTTAGAGAAAATCGTGTAAAAGTGAAAAATGACACGAATAAACTATTACTTTTGGTTAACCGATTTTTATGAAAATGGTCGTTTTGGGTCCTCTAGTGGTATCTAACTTAAGTTTCAAGTTCGTACTATGTTCAGTTCTTGAGATATTTTGTTCACACAGACCAATCGCTAAAAACATGTGTTTTGAGTTCAGGGGGTCTGAAAACGTGTATTTGGTCTATCACTGTTTAGGAGAAACACAAATAGAAATTCAGCTTTAAGTTGTACCAAATTCTATTTAACTAAATTTTCCAAAAATAACAATTAGAAATGATATTCTTTCAACGAAAATACTTCCATAAACAATTACTTAATGTAAGTTTTTACTTTCAGTCAAAACTCAAGAGAGGATGCGGAGATTTTTTATCACCAGTTATGTAGAAGAAAGTAATTCTCCCATAAACATCCAGAATTGGAAATCACAACATTAAAATGAAAATACAAGACCTTCACGCACAAAAAAGTCATTCTGAAATTTCAAAAATAAGTTCCTCAAATAATTTCCATTTTAAATCTGTTATTTTTATCACCAACATAAAAAAATCAGGTACAAACTAAGAAAATAACATTACATATTAGTTTTGGGGTATATTAAAAGAAGCATATTATTAAAAAAAGAATAATTGTATATTTGTTAACAGATTTTTTTAATAAATTATACAAAGCTAGCACTTTCTCACAACTTTATGCTCAAAATATTTCGTAAAACTGTAGTTTAACCAACATCAATACTTATTTATGGCCGGCCGCATTGGCGTAGTTGATAACGTGCTTGCCTCTCATCATGCGGTCTTGGGTTCAAATCCCATTCAGGCACGGAATATTTTTATACGTTACAAAAAAATCATTTCATCCTTCACCGTCTGCATTAGCAGTAATTATTGCAGAACAGTTGGATGTTTAAAAAAAAAGAAAGATATTTATATAGTTTTTTTGGAAAAATTAATTCATGCAAAGTGTAAAATACGTTGAAGAAAACAATTATCAAGATTTGAAAGGAATTGCATTTCAATGGAGTCTTATCATTACTGATGAGTCTACGTGCATCATAAAATTTGAAATGAAATAGAAAAAAATAACATGCACCTAATTTTCAAAATTTTCAGGAAGATTTGAGAATAAAGGCATTTGTACGAAAAACAACAGAAACGAACCTTAATTGTTTGATGGCCACCATGCTTACCAGGTGTAGGGGGGCCAGGTCTTTTATATACAATCTGAAAAAATAAAATCAATCTTAAGTTTTCTTGCTTACACCATAATTTTTTCCTGAATCTCACAAAAAAAATTGATTGTATAATCAAAATGATATGGCCAGAATTATGCAAGGAAAACATTTATGTATTACTTACCTGATTCTTTCCCTTTTTGCTGTTGGAATCTTCAGGAAGAAATCCAGACTGCAAAAGAATAAAAATTTGTCATTAGATTACTTTCCCTCATAATACATTTTTTGGCTGATATTAAGGTGTTACATGCATAAAGTTTTAAAAACTGGAAATGTTTACCAATTAATCTGTTTGATTAAGATTCATGAAAGGTAATTTTTGCTAAATCACTCAGAAACCAAATTATTTTTATTTTTATTAGCAAGTACTATTATCTTATAATGTTTAACACACACAGAGACATCCACTAAAATACACTAGTATTTTAAAAGATATTTTGTTTCTGTAAACTCAATATTACTACTTGTTTACTTCAGTTGCAGTAGCTGTGGTTTGTTATAATATTTTCTTTTCTATTTCCTCTACTTTGTTCATCCTAACCTGTGTTATATTTTGAATGATTTTATTTATTACTTTAGCTAATAATGAATAATGTAAGTGAAGGGTGATTTTATGATACTCATGCGCAAACAAGCATACATAGAACTTCTCATACCCCAGTAGCATTCATTCAAACAGAGCACCTGTTGCACCAATTTTCCAATTCAGAAACCAAATGTGTATCAAATTTTTCTAAATCACAATTGAAGTAACTGCCCATAACAGACAGGTAGAGTGTCAAATTATTTACACTCAATCTGTTCATTGCAGGACTAAACTAAATAGTTCTGTTTCTTATCACATGGTCAGCCTATTAAATGACTGAATCATTTAAGAACAGAAGAGGTAGAGGTGTAAAAGACACTAATCAGAGTTATCTCCTCTGAAAGTAATGAATTTTATTATACAGCCAGACCCTGGTGAATGAAGTGAAGGTGTCATTTGCAGAGTAGAAAATATGTGCTTTTCAGAGGGCCCGACATGCTGATAAGCGTACTTTTCCACTCAGTGAGGAAGGCAATGGTAAACCACCTCACTCCTCCTTTTACTTAGTAAAACCTCTACAGGTTCAAACCAGCCTTTTGGCTGATGACCTAAACAACACAATTGAAGTAAATTAGAAAATTTTTCCACTCCTCTGAATCAACAAATGAATAAATACCAAATTGCATAAAAAATGCAACACTAAGAAAAGTGGACAAATCTGATATGTTTGGGTCCAATTTGTATTACGAAGAATTTATACGAAGAATTTGTAATCGAAGAGGGGTTTACATTACACCATTTTCCTTATCTTAAAAAGAGCTTTAAAATTATGAACGGGTATAAAATTTTTGCATCACTCTTTATGTAAAAGTATACGGATACATGTTCCCTGGGAATTGGCCTCAGGGAAAACAAGATAATTTTAAATCTAGGTATCAAAAAATTTTACATGTTACAAAACTGTATATTGTAAATAGTCATGAGGAAATAAACAATGAAATAATTAATTTACCTTAATATCTTCTTCTTTAGGACCATCAATTCGGAAGAACTGTGTCTCGGCAGGATAAGATGATTTCAGATGAGGTGGACAAAGCGAGTTACGCATCATTAAAGTGCTCAACCTTTCAGGAGCATTATTGACATCACATCTACCTTCTTTTAAGTCCATCAAATTCCTGTTATCAAATATCTCTCCTGTTTCATCTTCACTTGGAAATACTTTTCCTGAAATTTGTAAATATGATTATTTAGAAATCACATTTAGTTATATTGGAACTGTGAGTAAACACCTTATGCAGACATAACATTTATAAACAATTAACAAACTAATTAAAGTCTAGTACTAATGTAAACAAAATTGTACAATTTTGTAAACAATTCAAGAAAATATTAAATTGTCAAACGTAAATGGGAAAGAGCTATTAATACTTATAACTATCATTCACAATTTTAATGTCAAATCTCCAAAAATTAACATTCCAGCAGTTTCAAATTATTAAATTTAATTAAAATGAGTAAATATTACCCTTATTTGTTTCAGCTACTAACAAGTTCAATAAACTTGAAAATTAACTACATGACATGATGTTATAACCTTGTAATCTTCTGTAAAAAAAACAACCTGACCTTTAGAGCAAGAAATTTTAAGAAACTTAATATTTTAATTATCATTAACTATCAGTCTCAGAGAGGCTTTAAACATCACACAGGATGGGTTACACCAATGTAGTTATTAAAACAAAGTTCTTAAATGGCAATTGGGTTTACCATTAAAATAATAACCAACTATTAAAAGTATTCAGAGGATCACTTGTCAGTAAGGCCTACTCAAAAGAGAGTGGACACGTAGTCGGTTACATCACAAACAGTCTTATCTCAAAAATCATATTTTTCTAAGAGAGCCATTTAAAATTTTACGTTAAGTTGTCCATCCCATATCTCAGCAACTCTTTACAATAAAATAGTAATTATTGTTTTAAATAATCAACAAAAGACTATTTTTTTAATATTAATATGATATTAATGTAAGTTATTAATTTTTATCAATAATGTATAAATTGTCGAGTACGACCGTACATGATTCATGGGAACACATTATGTAATATAAAAAAATGACATATCTCTATAGATAAAAGTACCCTGATAAAAAATGAACTAACAATGCATGATGATTACTGTTTTTTATAAATTCTATATTAATACAGACAATGCTATACATATATTTTGTGCATGGAAATATGGATATCGTGATATATCCTGACGATTGCTACATAATCCTATCAAGGAGATACCTATATAAATGCCAATTTTATTATTTAGTTTTATTTAATAAGGAAGGCCTACTTATTCGAATAAGCCACATACAGTTTCGGTTTCATTAGCTAAGCAACCGCATCACTAACTGATGAATATACAAATACGTCACAGTTAGGAATCACAATTCAAGTTTTACAAAGTGACATATCTCAACATACGACAGTACGTGATTTACTATGCATAACTTTTTGTGAATTATGCAGTAACATTATTGCTCGTATCTTTGTTAATAACGAAGATATAGATACGTCAGTTTGTGATGGTGTGGAGTACACCCAGACACATTCATAGGCGATTAACTCAATTTTAAATTATTTGTGATACGTCACATTGTGACACATGACTGACATATTAGAAATATAGAAAATCAGACGCTAATAACAATTCCAGTAAACAGCGAACCAAAACATAATTCGCATAAATAAAATATTAAAAACAGTCACTAACACAATAAAATAACAAATTAAACAAGTTAAAACAAAAGAAGGCCCTAATTTTTAGTCTTTGAAAATGAGGTTGATAAACCAATATGGTGAACTTCCCAAATTGATACAGTGGTTTGAAATGCAGTTGCATTTTTGATAATACAGACTTGAAACATAGGCTCAAGCCAAGACATTTTTTCTACACTTAAAAATTTATAAAAACCCCAAACCTCCAAGGGTTCAACAAAGAGCTGATGGTTTCTAGATTTTTCAAATTTTATAACTCCATCTAAAATGAAGAAAACATGTGAAAAACTGCACAACTTCAAGGAGGTCAACCTGATTAAACGTGATATCACTGTGCTAAATCATCAAAGAACCAGGTTATAAAATGCTAATTTCTATTTTCTGCATAAATCTCTAAATTAGAAAAAAATAACGATGGATGAAGATAAATCTCACAATGGAGAGCTGCATTTAAGAAAAAGTTGACCAGTATCATTCCAGTAGGAGCTGAGACCAAAACTCCCCTTCCCTTTTTAAATCAATACATATAGGTACTGAAAAAATAGCAAAACATGCACCGTCTGAATGAAAAGCATACCAACATGCCAAGAATTAAATGGAAATTGAAGCTGCAAGGAGAAATTAGAAACATGCTGAACCAAAACCTTTAGTAAGATCCAAAGCTGTTTAGATTATTTTTTTTAAATGACGTATGTAACGTCTGATCTTCAGATCGTTACTTGTTTAGTTTTCATTTTATATTTCGGCGGTTGTTTTGGTTATCTACTCGTAGGCTGTATTATTTCATTTCATTTCTGTTGAGTCCGTGAGCTGGCGCCCCTCGCGCCTGCTGCTAGTACTAGCTGTGGTCTATTTTCTAGTTAGTTATTGCTGCCAAATTTATGAAAAATTTTCCTGTTGCAATGTGAGACGTGTCTAAGCTGTCGACTTGTAAGGTCGTACATTACTGCTCCGTAATGTTTTGAGCCTATTTAGTGCTTTATACTTTTGGTAAAAAGTTTTTTATGTTATCTGATTTTTTTATTTTGTATGTTTCAATGGTCTGTTTTCCGGTATAAATTTATTAGTTTTCCGTATGAATTTATTAGTCTTTTCGGTGTCTGTAATCTTTTTAATAAAATGAATATGAGATTTGTTTATTCGCCGAAATTAAATTTTGGTAAGTTAATTGTTTTATTAATAGCATTCTGAGAACTGAAAATTCTTACAGGTTACGAGTGATTTAAAGATTTGTTTTGAAAAATTTAAATTTGATTGAATTTATAATTGTTACGATTACCAGGTTCGATTCTTGTTTATGTAATTCTTTTATTCTGACTATGGTCAATTTATTTCTAATTTAATATCATTATTTGAATTTGTATAATGAAATTAAAGTCAATAAAAATGTATTTACTAATTAACTGCTTTAATAAAAAAGATTTTCTTAAATTATTTCCTGGTTAGTTAAAAGGCTTGTAACTTGTAGGAAATTTCATTTAAATTCTGTTTTTTGTAATTTTGTTTATCTTAAACTTTATCAATTTTGTGATTTTGTTAGTTTAAATTGTAATTATTATTTTGAAATATTGTTTCTGATGGTATTTGGAATTTACTCATTTCAGGGTTCAATTCCCGGTGGATAATCTTAATGATTAATCTAGGAAAGTAATAGTTCATCACCTAGTAAAAAGAAAATGCAAACGCTACTGCGTTCATCTATGTTCTACAAAAAAACCAGGAGGTTTTTTGTTTAAAATCTACAAAGGAATGGTATGTGATTCTTTATTTAATTTTGCAACTGAATCTACCTAATTGCGTCGGAATTCATTATCTGCAGCCGACATGTTCTGGCCATTTTACAGATGGTTTGTGGACGGACGGATCAACTTTCGGTCAATCTTGTTCTTGACTAAAATATTACCTATTTTATTTGTCAGTTTCCTGTTTTTTTTAACGGCAAAGTAGCTCTTGCATTTAAAATAATAAAAAAGCAGTTTTATAACATTTTCATAATGTATATTATATTTTTATAAAACTTTTAAATTTAAATACCTTTATAAAAACTTATATATTTCATTGTATTACCAGTATTTGCTGGATTTTTCTCAGTTATAGAAAAAAAAGAAAATGGCCAAATTTTCTTATGTTCAATTCGTTAATTAACAACCATGGTTGATTTGCAAATCTAAATTACAAATATAGGGCACTTTATGTTAAAAGTAAATTTTTTATAACTTAGCTATTTCTTTTTGAATATTAATTAAATATTTTTGGAATTTTGTATTACATTATTAACTACATTGAATCATGCTTTTAAAAAGTAATTAACGTTATTAATTTATATTTGTTTTTACGATTATATTTTATTGCTGTATTATTATTATCTTCATTAAATTAAATATTTTGTTGAAACAGATTTTATGCAACACCAATTTGAGTATATTTGTTGTTATTTTTAGCTTCCTTACTGGTTTTTTTTGTTAACGCCCCTACCAACCTATCGCTGTAGATAGAGGGCGCGTTACACGTATTTATGAATTTAACAGTCAATATCCAAAAATAACCATTACTTATAGAATAAATGGCATTCAAAGTTCATGAGCTAAAATTTAGATCAGAAATAAAATCAGCCCATCATTGAATTACCACAGGTATCTAAACCGAATATACAACTTTAATATCAGGAAATGCTCTTGAAATTTCAAAAAAAAAAAATTCTGTATTTTTCACCCAATAAAAATTGGTCATTATTTTCACAGTTGACTGTTCAAATTACTTCTCATGAAGGATCGTACATTATTACATATTAGCATTAAAGATATAAAATATTAATAAATGATGTTAGTAGCTAACCCGATGGCAAGGTGAATTTTTTACCCATTCCAGCTGGAAGTAAACTGCGCCGCCTAGCGTGATCATCACTATCAATTGGCTGAATATTGGATACACTTTGAAGCGACTGTGCTTGACTCAGTCTACCGCTACCATCAAATCGCTGGCTCCTTAAAAATAAACAATCACTTAAAACATATTCACGGTTTACTAAAATTATTTAAATGTATGTTAATATACTGGTTTTTGGAAGAGACAGAGGTATCGAGGGGACTATTACTACAGTGGAAGGAGAGGCATTGAGGCTGGTGAAAAATTTTAAATATCTAGGAGTGAGATTTTAGAGGATGGAAAGATAGATGGAGTTAACAGAGCGGTTGCAAAAAGGAGGAAATATATACCAACCGGTTAAAAAATTTTTATGGGGCAGAAAGATACCACCAGAGAAGGCCAAATTAATGATGTATACTTTATATATGCATCAGCAGTGCTATATGGAGCGGAAACGTGGGGGATGAATAAGAGGAATTGGAGTAGGTAGCAGGCAGGGGAGATGAAGTTCTTAAGAGCAAGGGTAGGACAAGGAGAGATAGAATAAAGAATACTGAGATTAGAGTGGAGCTAAATGTGGAAGGTACGAGGGAGAGGGTGGAGAAAATGAGGATAAGATGATATGGCCATGTGAATATTAATGGGGGAGGAAAGGTTGCCTAGAAGGATGAAATTAAGAGGAGTGTGGAGGAACCGGGATACAACTAGGAACGAATAGAGGAAAAATGGTGGACGGACAGAAGAAAATGGAGAGGCTTGGTGAACACCCAGACCCGTTGATAGCTGGAACGGGCACTGGATATATATATATATATATAATATATAATATATTGGGTCATCGAGAAAAGTTGCATCCATTTTAAAAAAAATACAGTTTAATAACTACTGGAGATAGTCATAAATGTTTTTTGTTGTAAAAAGAAAATACTAAAGTTTTGTTGTTGGTACGACTACCAAAAATTGAACAAATTGCATTAGAAAAAACATTAACATAATTTGGCCACGAGATGATGTGCTTCCTCATTTGAGTCTTCTAATGCGCCACGCCCTCAATGAAAGGTCCCCTGACCATGGATCGGTAGGGCCAGTCCTGTGCTTTGGTATCCAGGGAGTCCAGATTTAACCTCACTTGATTTTTCTTCTGGGGTTATGTTAAAAACCATGTCTATAGTGAGAAGATTTGAAATGTGAAACATTTAAAACATTTACAAACACAAAGAACTTTAAAAAAAAACTGCTATTCAAATAAAAAGTGTGAAGTTGCAAGACTTTCAAAATGAAATTAAACAAATCTATAAATGATACACACCACACAATATAAATAGTGTGCTACACCAGGAAGAAAATTTTTTGTCATGTAAAGACTTACTCCTCTTCACCATCCCCGCTGCTACTTTCTGAGCTAGTATAAATCCCAGTGGTGGGAATACAATGTCCATCAATATTTTTTATGTGAATGATTCCAAATAGATTCATCCTGGATGAGATTACAAAACAAATGCAATAATGAACTCATCCCATGCACAGCACCGTTTGTTGACAGGAGGTTAATGATGAATGGTAGAATAGGGACAGAACTAATGTCCTCCCAATGACCAAAGACTGGCTCCTTGGTTTTATATATATTTATTATTGTAACCACAAATCACAAAGTTTACTGTTCTAAGGTTTTGCAACGATTTTTCTTCATTCCTTCAAATAAATGTTAAAACAGTTTTAAAACTCATCCAACAGATCTTAAGGTTGTTCCTTTTCTGTAGAAAGCGCAACTGCCAGGAATCCCAATCAAGTTAAGCATGGTTTCACACACATTTTCATCTATCACCTTTACCATAATGCATTACATTAACGTGCTTCAGATATTGGACATTAAACAAAAGAAAGAAAAATTGTGCAGAAATAATAAGCATACAGTGCAATCACTTTTTCTTGTTTTATGATTTACCACATATTAAATTGTACTTTATATTATTATACAAATTAAGACTTAACTATTTTTGAATTTCATTCCAAACGTTTTTTAGCTTTTTCCAACTATTTTTAACTGGGTAAGTGGAAAACATCTTGGCTAGAATTTGAAGCAGTAATTTAGTCAGTTGCAAGAGCTTTCTTGTCCAGCCGTATAGAAGGTCATGATTGCAAGGGATGGCTACTACCAAGAATTCCAATAAACATTAATCAGTAATTTTGAAAAATCTTGACCATACTCAACATGATCAAAAATTTTCATTAACTACTTCTGATCAAATGTATCTAATAGATAATAGATTAACATAGCGACAAGTTATAAAATGTACTTACGGTAAGACTGGCATAGAATCAACTGATAAAGATCTCCTTCGAGCTTCAGACTGCAACAAGAAAAAGTCAATCAGCAATTTTACATAATTAATATTTTGTTTCTTTCTTTAGTGCTTGTTTAGTTACAATGGACCACTTCAGTCAATATACGAGGTGTAAATACTATTAAATAACGAGACTGACGTAAAAGATTTAATTTTAATTTTATACATAATCACTTATTGTCACCTTCAATATACACTCCTTCTCAATCCCTACAACGAATTTTCCATTGTTGGAAACAATGCTGGAAGTCATCTTCTGTCAGCTCCTTCAGGACATGTGCCGCTTTCTCTTTTACAGCTTCCACAGACTCAAATCTTGTCCCTTTTCATGCAGAATTCATCTTAGGGAACAGGTAGAAGATAATAACATACGATGTAATGTGGTTTTTTTTACTTATGATCCGGAAACAAAGCGCCAATCCATGCACTGGAAGAGCCGAACTTCACCGAGAGCCAAAAAAGCAAGAATGAGCAACTCAAAATTTAAAGCAATGATGATTGTTTCTTTTTATATCCATGGGATTGTGTACCTTCACTGGGTTCCTGAAGGTCAAAAAATTAATCATTATTACTACCTTCAGGTACTTTCTAAACTATGTCAAAGCGTAAGGAAAAAACACCCTGAAATATGGAAGGACAAATCACGGGTTCTCCACCAAGACAATGTGCCAGCTCATTCCGCGTTATTTGTCAAGAGGTTCCTAGCCAAGTACAGCATCTCAGTGTTAGAACATCCATCTTATTCACCATATCTTGCACCATGTGACTTCTACCTGTTCCCTAAGGTGAAGTCTGAATTAAAAGGGACAAGATTTGATTCTGTGGAAGCTGTAAAAGAGAAAGCGGCACGTGTCCTGAAGGAGCTGACAGAAGATGAACTCCAGCACTGTTTCCAACAATGGAAAATTCGCATGGAGCGTTGTAGGGATTGAGAAGGAGTGTATATTGAAGGTGATAATAAGTAATTATGTATAAAATTAAAATAACATTTTTTACAACGTCAGTCTCGTTATTTAATAGCCACTTTATTCTGCTTCTTATAATTTGTTTCTAAAAAGTACTTTGGTGGTGCGCACCACTTCTTCAGGTAATAATAATACCTTCTAGAAATTGTTGATGAAAATTGTATCTTCCTTTGTCAACAGTTTGAATCAAACTCAACCGAGTTACCTGAAGAAGCAGTATAAGGTAAATATAAAAAGGTTTTTTATATACACATAAAAAACAAAACATTAATACAGATTCTGCTGCTATGATGCTAACTAGTCAATTTAAATAATTATAATTTTACATAAAATTACTATTGATAACACATTTCTTTAAACTGTATGTACATGTATGTAAAATGGCTTGCTTGTTCAGTTATATCGTTTATAAATCTTTTTTTGGCTGGCTCGTGGTGTAGTGGTCAGAACTGATTTCTACGCCAGAAGTCCCAGGTTTATTTTTTGTTGGATCTGGATTTTTTTACCAATCACATCACCTTCGCTAATAGGAGTTCTTTTTAAAGTCTTCAATAAAGTCATCTGCATTAGCAGCAATAGCAAACCAGCTGGACAAAAATAATTCTGGAATATTTGTCATCAAAAGTAGGTAACCTATCTACTGTCACACCAATGGCTAAATTAAATTTTTTAATAGTTTCATGAAAAAAACAATTGAAACTCATATTGTCAACCTTGGAAGCTGTTATTTCATAGTAGATATAACATACTCTCCACATTATTACACGACAAATTCTGAGTATTTCTTAATTCCTCAAAGAACTTCAGGAAGGATTTGTAAGGACTACTAGCCCTTTCTTAACTTAAAACACCTCAATACATACACACAAATAATACAACCCCACACAGATGAATGAGATTAAAATAAAACACTGATATGGCAACTAAACTCATTGATTTACCACAAATAAATACACAAATTAGAGTAATGCGTTAAGGGGAGCAGATCATTTTCATTATCCTTATATAGTCACTTGAGTCACAAGTTTGCCCTTGTTAGCAACGAGGGGTAAAGGGGGAAAGCATCAGTGCCCATGCGCATCTGCTTTAATTTAAGTACGACAAACATAACAATTTATACTATACCCAGAGCATATTGTACTGTATATTGTGGAACCTTTTGTAGGTTAACTGTTTGAATAAAATGTTTGTTACCATAAACAGAAATGTTGGTTTCTTGAAAACGTGGTCAAACTACTCACAGTGCTGAACGAAATATAATATGCAATGTAATAAAATGTTGAAAAGTTGAAGCTAAACAAAAATGCCTCTCCGTGCCTCTTAACAAAAGCCGTGAACAAGCGGCTAACTACTGCGATGTTTCTCTTTCCACAATTCAAAATATAAAGAAGGAAGTTAACCCTTTCATTGCCAAACACGAGTTAACTCATTTCAATGTTTTAAATCGAATTCCCAAATATGATTAAACTCGATTGGCATGGAAAGTGTTTAAATTGCCTCCAATAAGTGTTACCAACTGTATTTACGCATTTACTGTGACTTTCTTTCTTCTTTGTTGAGGAAATCAAGTATGGTAAAAAGATATTTTCATTTTTGTGTGGCCTGTTCTGTTTGTTAACACGCAACTGGCGGCGACTAGTCTTTCATGCGGTGATCTTGTAGATAATATTATATTTTTTATTTGATTCAGAGTCTGATTTAGCCGATAGTCATAGTGACTTGAATGCGTTGATGAAAATGAAGTTAGTGACATGGAAGAACAATCTAGTGTAATTGAACCTCCACCTAAACGACGTAAAATGCTTAGACCTACTTCGGAAAGCTACCAATGGGCTTCCAAAAAATTTATTTTTGTTGTTCATAATTTTAGTGATATAAATAGTGGAATAAAAAATAATGATCTGAAAGAGGATTCGTCTGAAATTGACTTTTTTAACTCTTATCAGGAGTCATTAGTAATTTATCATGTTTAAAAACTTAAGATGCATCCAAAAAAGTATTTTAAAAAAACCTGGCCCACTGGTTTAACCTACGGTTTTATAACATGGCAGTGAAAGGGTTAAAGACAATGAGAAAGCTAATTCTTCACAAACAGTTTTTAAAAAAAATTAAAATCGGTCTGCTCCCAGTAACATTAACATTCGCAACACTAACTTGAGATGCTCTCCCTTCTGTTTTACATACCAAAAACATTTTTCCAACATAAAACATTTAAAAAATAATACATAAAATTATTTCTAACAAATTGTACATTTATTTAGAATTAATTGTTGAATTCTCAGAGTTTCATATTGTATTTTATGACAGAATTATTTCATGCTAATAAGAGTATTTGCTATCAGCTTCACTTATGCACTAATCATTTGATATTAAAATTTAAATCGACAATTTTCTTTTGAAACATACGAGGGTAGGCTGATAAGTAATGCACACATGCTTGTAGAAGACGAACAAAAAGAAATAGCAAGATGGGGTAAATAACAAATTAAAGTACAAATCTTAACCTACCAAATTATCTATTTATTTTTCAATATAGTCACCGTTAAGCATTACACATTTCTCCCAACGTTTAACAAGTTTTTTCATTCCGTCACTGAAAAATTCTTCCGACTTTCCTCGAACCCAGGACGCAATAGCTGCCTTCACCTCATTGTCCGAGCTGTAATGATTACCCTTAAGGTCTCTCTTCAGTAGAGGAAAAAAATAAAAATCGCAAGGCGCAAGGTCGGGAGAATACGGAGGGTGTAAAATTGGTTGAAACTTCAGGTTTCTCAGAGCCTCTCCAGTTGCACGCGAAGTGTGTGGACGAGCATTGTCGTGTTGCAAAATTATTGGCGCCAGGTTGCCTCTAACACGACAAACTCGACGTCGGAGGTGTTTCAGAGTCTGTATATACTGAGCAGAATTTACCGTTGCCCCTCGTTCCAGATAATCAGTCACATAAACTCGGCGAGCATCCCAAAACACAGTCAAAAGAATTTTTTTTGCGGACGGTTGTGTTTTGAACTTTTTCACAACAGGAGAATGTGGATGACGATATTCAGCGCTCTGCCTTTTTTCTTCGGGATCGTAATGATGAACCCATGACTCGTCCCCCGTCACAATATTCAAAAGAAAGTCGTCTCCTTCGTCACGGTAGCGCTTCAAAAGTTGTTCACAGCATTCCAATCTACGCTGTTTATTCTCGTCTGTCAGACGGCGTGGTACCCATCGTGCACAGATTTTACGGTATCCCAATTGTTCAATAATGAAGCCAACACGTTCCTTAGATATTCCAATTTGGTTTGCGATACGCTGTTGAGTGATTCGCCGGTCATTTTGAATCAAATCATCGATGAGTTTGCGACGATTATCGTCTGAGGCAGTGATTGGTCGTCCACTGCGTGTTTTGTCAACAATTAAGGCTTTTCCAGGTTGGCAATCACGAAATTTTATTACCCAACGATTCACAGTAGACCTATCAACAGTATCGTCACAATAAACAGCCTTTAAACGACGATAAATCTCACTAGGATTCACTTTCTCAGCAGTTAAAAATTCGATAACAGCGCGTTGTTTAATTCTCGTTGACATAGCACCAGAACACGACGCCATACTTCCACTACTCAAAACAAACTGAATGAAAGCAACGCCTTCAAACTGCGCAGGCTTGTAGAGGAGAAATAGTACTTCCACATGCCACCAGGCGCGCTACTGAAGTTTATTTAGTTGTCTTCTACAAGCATGTGTGCATTACTTATCAGCCTACCCTCGTACACTTGACTGAATAATCTATCTACTTTCCAAGTTTTTTAAGAACTCACTCTTCACAGAAACTAAATTTTGGGAAATCCGTGATTTCTATGAATCACTTATTTGACATAACCTAAATTTTCCATCATGAAGAACAACAAAATAGAAATAAAAATAAGCGATAGATTTTGTTTTTGTAAATGTAAGCCTAATAAATAATAAAATAGTTAATAATATGCTTGACACTTACAGAAAAGTCTGAAGGTTGTAAATTCATAATTGCCAAATTTTGGAGTTTTGTTTTCAATTTAAGATATTCACTCTGGGTCAAAATTAGTTTGTCACTTGTTTCCCATAGCTGAGAGCTCAGCTCAGCAATATGAGCGTCATCTTTGGACAACTAAAAGGAAAGAAATAATTTATTTTCATTTTGTGGTATTTGCTATAATAAGTGACACACAGTACTTTGCAAACTTAATTTCAAACAAATCGTAGAGCATAAAGTTTTAATAACACATAGAAGTAACAAAACAAAAGTATCTGTAACTTAACTGTAATTGTTCCTTAGATTAATTTGATCAATCTCAAAAGTTCTGTTTACAGTACAATTGATTTAAGGACATTGATTTCATTTATTTACATTCGTGATTTCTATAAATCACTTATTTGACATAACCTAAATTTTGCATCGTGAAGAACAACAAAATAGATATAAAAATAAACTCTCGGAAAATAGTCTGCCTAAGTTAGTCATAATAGTTGGTGGTTCAGACATACAAAGCTAAAACATTAGGAAGCATATTGACAATTTAATAATGCAATTTATCTTTAGATTCAAATATTACATCACCCCTGTACATGGGCCACATAACTTTAAAACCATATTGTGAACCTAAAGAAGAAAAATTATATTACAATGACCCCTTAGAATCAGAAATAGCTGTAGGTTTTTAGTCAAAGAGTATTCCATTACGAGTATTATGGTTCATTTTTTCTTTCCAATTTTCTATATCTAAAGCACCAATCACTAGCTCAATGAGCTATACTTAGTTTGGAACTTAGCAAATTGGATTGCTTCTGCAAGCTGACCGAACCTTTCTGATACAATTCTACTCTCCTGTTTTAAAAAAGCAAGTTTCCAATATGAGTCATATTTTCCATGATTATTCCCACGACAAACCCTAGAAAAAGTTAACCATTATCAATCATGGAAAATATATGTGGTATTTTCACCACCCCTATTTAATAAAAGACAAGAGTGTAAATTGTTCCTCGAGGATATTAGACGATTAATATTGTTCATAAAGAAGTTTTACAATGAGTTAAATCAGATGATGCAAACAAACTATAAATACTACAGCTCTAACATCAATGTTAAGTTTATCACAACGTGTTTAATGCAGTCAGGGTTCATTCTGTAAATTTATTCACAATAGTGAAGGACATAATTTAAATATAAAAAAAAAATAGAAAATACATATAAAATAACATTCAAAATACATAAATAGAAACATACAAAATAAAATACAACACATATACAACAACAAACATATAAAATACACATTACCCCTAAATTACTGAGTCCTTTCAGAGCTACTCATTCTGCTATTGTGAACATTCAAATATCAAAGCATGCTCCCGCATAAATTCATTTATCTAATTTCATTATTAATAAAAAAATTATGAAAAAATTACAGCTGTTTTTTATAATAAGTACAGATATTTTGAATATACAAACATAAAGATCGGTTTTGCTTTCCGCTTGCTAGATGGCACGAAATATTCGCGAGCACAAAAAAGTTCATATTTTTTGCTGTAACACGGTGATATTGTAATTAATCATAAAATTGTACACACCACATTTTGTAGAAGACAATTCCGTGAATAAAATGATGTATCACATTACTATTTTGGGTAACATTCAGCCGAGATATAGTAGTTTGAAATGTATAACATTTTTTTCCAAATGGCTAGGCGATCGGACCGCTTGCCTAGTCTTGTGCGTTTTTCCTCCAGATACCAAAGTCAATGTGGGTCATTAAACTCATATAATTGTTAGAATGTAGAACAGGCAAAAGATAATAGTAGTTACAGATCGTACAGGATAAGAAGAAGAGAAATATTTGAATGAATAAGGCAAAGAATGACAAACAGATTTCCTGTCTCAAAACACGTGTGTGTTTGTTACTATAAGCTATGTCTTTGGTGAACTACACACTGTACTGAGGGAGAAAACAGTTTCACCTACTCAAAATTGAAATATTTCCAAGTTTAATAGTGACGAACTCAGATGTTACGTTGGCCCAACTTTTACCACCCTCTTATCTTATATACTATTAGGAATACCGTAGTATTTTATAACAAATAAAACTACATTTCAAGGCACGTAATTTGAGATATGATACGCGCTGATAGTTTTATAAATATGCATGCTACGGTTGTCTGAAGCCTGGAAAGTCCGAGTTAAGTGTATATACATCTCCCATAGTCAAAGGGTAAAAGTAGGAGTTGTTTTTAAGTCACCTATCATCTTCAATAGGCCATTGTTTTAATCAGTCATTTCATTATCCAAAGTATGGCCCAATGTTTCTGGATAAGTGAGCATCCACCATTGTAACGCAACCATACTTTTGGAACTAAATGGTCTATTTCAAAACCAACTTGAAGGGACTTCCCAAACCCCCCCCCCCACAATATAAAGAATTGTTCATTAGTTGAATCACCTACAATTCAAAATTAATTTTTTCATTCAAGCAATTTTAAAACCCAAAAAGAAATCATAATTTTTCTGTTTTATTTAAAACCAACCTATTGGTGTAGTGGTCATCGCAACTGGTACTTATATCAAGAATCTGGCATTTGATTCCCGGATAGATCTGGATTTTTTCAATCATTTTCATCTTTTACCCTTCATCATTAGCTTTAAAGAGTGTAACAAACGGACATACAGAAAATTTTAAAAAAAACATTTCTTTAAAATGAAATACAAATATTTATTTATTGTTCTATCTTAATTTTTTGCAAAGTATTTTCAAAAAATTGTTCATCTTATTTAACTTATAAAATGACCCCAAGCTTTAAAATTAAAATTCACAATCACTTTTATTTTTTTAACAGGAAACATTTAAAATTGCCACAGATTTAAAACTTACCTTTTCTTTGAATTTTTTTAATTTCTCTTCAAATTCTTCATTTTTCTTTTGCATTTCTTCATTCCAACAAGAACTCTGAAAAAACAAACTAAAAATTATTTTTAGCCAACTTAATTTAAGTACAGAACATGATTGACATGTTTTTTACGTTACCAACTACGCCAATGCAGCCGGTAAAAGATATTTAATCAGTAGACTTCAATAAAGAATTACAGCTACCAAATACACATGTCAATTTCTTCAAAAATAAATTGAACGGCAAACTAGTCTCTCTCCAACTCTAATATTCAGGGGTATTACAATTTACTCAATTATTATTTTCAATTTAATACCTGAATCTAACATATTTTAAAATACTGAATCCAAATATGAACAACAGATTTCTCCACCATATATTTCACAAAAAGACATCAAAAATCTTTTTTAATTATAAAAACTATCTTTTTTTAAATTTTGAATTTGTTTACAAGAGATTTGAAAAACAAAATTACTTTGAATTAAATGAAAACATGTAAAATACTATTTACATATTTTGTAGCTGATGCTACGATTTCGATTGTAATTGTATTGGAGACGAAATTGATTTGTAATTCATTTATAAACTTTCTTTTATGTATTTTTTTTATATAACCACCGTTTACTTGATTTACTGGTTATCGATTTCTAGTAGATAAGATTATAATTTTGTAATATTGTATAAAAAAGAATAAATAAATATTATTATTATTATTATTATTTATTTCCTTTAAAATCCTCAAAGAATCTTTTTCTTACTATGCTCCATTTTGTGTTTTTTTATTCTGTGTCTTACAGAGTGTCATCATTTTTTAACAACCAACAGAAGTCAGCTATCATATATTAATGTTCCATCTTCCTTTGCATCTCCTCTCCATCTTTATACCTTGGTAAAATATTTTCTCCTGCTCCTAACTTACTGCACTCCACAATTTTTAAAAAAGTAGTCTAGTTGTGAACCTAGAAAATGCACCTTTAAGCTCATGTTACAACCTAATTTTTTTATTTATTCCAACACACTTTGTACAATACATTGATAATTTTCATCTTTCTTGTTGCAAAGAAACTTTATAACTACATCCGTTAAGGCTTTCCACGCTAGTCTTTCTATTTCTTCTATTTCCATTCAAAATTTTTATCTTTCAAAAGCTTCCTTATGTCCAGTGCAATAAAAACATCCACGTTTATCTTTGCATCTTTAGAAACTGACTGAAAAGATAAAAATGAAACTTTTTCTCATCTTTTTTATGACTTTACAAATTGTTCATTAGCCTTAGTTTAAATATGTAACAGAGGAAGAAAAAATTTTGTGTGGCTAGAACAAATGTACACAAATTATAAAAAAAACTTTTGTAAATGATTTTTTTAAATATTTTTTTCTATTTTCAGCACCGAAGAATCCATTGAAATCACTAGGTAGATTATAAACAATTTTACCAAAGCAGACCTGTGTTATTCATGGAGGTTGCAATTAAAAAGTAATACACTAAATTAAATAACAAAATATGCGGGTGGTCTAGAGGATGATATGACTCAGGATAGGAAACCTTGAAAGGAAGGATGCACAGCATGGCCAAAAAAGGTAGAAATCCCGCTTAAATAAAAAAAATATATATGAATAAGAAAAGTCATACCATCTGCTGCTTAATTTTAATTAACTGGTTTTCAAAATCTGCTCTTACTCGTTTCTCTAAATCAGCCTGTCTTTTTTCTAAATGATCTCGCTTTTTTGTAAGCTCTTCTACTGTTCTTTGAAGCTTATCATTTTCCAGCTTTAAAGACTCATTTGAACTTGTTAGTCTAAACAAAAAAACCAAACAAATTGTTAACAAACAAAATAAGAATATTAAGATTTAACCTAAAATTAACAATAATTTGGATACCAAGACAGCATGTTAAATACGATTAACAGTAAAATGAAAAAACTTCAAGAACTACAGAGTGATCGAAAAGTCGTTCACATGTAAACAAATTTTTTGGTAAATAGTAGTTTCGTTGAATTAGTTATGTTGGCTACCGCAAGATAGCATCATAAATAGTGCCAACAACAAATTTAGACACCATTGAAATGGATACTGGCCACATTAAGTCTGTAGTATTGTTGAATTTACTGCTGTTATAAACATGTCGTTTTCTCAAGAGCAGCGAGTTTTTATTGTTGAACAGTATTCATCAAGCCAATTATAAGTGCATGTTATAAATGAATTTCATGAGAAATATGCAGATGCCGCAGTGCCTCATAATTCAACTGAGAATTTTGACGGACGCTAAACTGGATGAGGTTAGAAATGTGATGCTACGCTCGCTTTCAAAAAGTTTGAGGAGTCTATCAACACACTCTCAGATGTAATATGGTAGTGCTCAGAAAACGATTAAGAAGTTAAAACTTTGTCCGTGACACGTACATAGTGTTCAGGAATTGAAAGAGCCGGATAGATGGTTTTGGACATTCATCAATACCAATGGAGTAGTACAGCTTGACCTTGTTTTCTTCACTGATGAGGCATGGTCAGTGGTTATGTCAATAGTCAAAACACAAAAATTTGGTCGACCGAAAATATTTAAGTCTTCCATGAAACCCCCTTGCACTGTCAGAAAACAACATCAGTGTAAACATGCTGGAAAAGTATCATCAAACATGATAAAATAAGTTCATGCATGCATTATTGAACAAGGCAGCCATTTTAAGAATTAGTTCTAAAAATTCAAATAATTTATGTAGGTAATAATTAAAGTTTTTAAAATACACTTTGGTTTACTTAATTACTTTTTTCTACTTAATTACCTTTGATGTGCGTGATTTATCGATCACTCTGTAGTTTATGGTAATTGCTGATTGATACATTCTATGATTTATTTCTAGTCATATCTAATTTATCAGAAACTAACAAGATCAGACCTGATGAACAAAATTTTGAATAATCTAAAATCATCAAATTCAGACTTTTGATGTTTTTCTGTAATAGCACATGTTTAAAATGTCAGGCTGCTGCTATCTGACAGCAATTTTACTATAATAACTTGGACTCAATGCAGAGTCATTATAAAATGTCACTTCCATTTTCAATAACACTTTTCTAATGGCCGCCTCTGTGGCCCAGTGATTAGCGAGCCACGCTGCAAAGCGAAGGTCCAGAGTTCAATTCCCAGCCAAGGTCTGGAAAATTATTACAAGTTTAAACCCTTATCCTTACCACAACCTAGTCATTAATACCAAGATGTTGATGCGACTTAAAATAAACTAAAAAAACAAAACAAGACTTTTTTAATAGTTTAAGAAACAAGATTAACTAATGTTCAAATTTTAAATTCAAATAATTCGGAAGAAAAGTAACCAAACTATCAACCATCTGGCATTTAGATTACCTCTAATTAGTGAACTTATTTAACAAACCATATTCTGGATAACTAACAATCCAGCTTTCCTTTCCAGATTGACAGAGCAACATTTTCTGAAGGCAATTCCAAGTACTGTATTGGTAAAAATACCACTATATAAAAGAGTTATAATTTGCTAAAAACAACCGATACGAGGAAGGATTCCTCCTTCTGGTATCCAAACCATAAAGCTGGCTCATGCCTTGATATTTATCACACTAAAAAAAAAATTTTGTTTCGTTCTAGATAAAAATTTCCTGGCTCCACAATATCAAAACCACTGTAGCCTTTGTTCCACTGGTACTTCGATAAAAAATAGTCAGGACAAATTAAAAAATAATACTGTTCTTATACTTACGCGCTATTTTCAATTTTAATATCATTGTACTGAGCATTTAGCTCACTTAATTCTTTCATGAGTTTATCTTTAGATCTCAACTTTAATTTCAAATCCAGTATCTCTGCTTTCTTATCAGAAACACTGCTTAACAAATTATCAGAAAAGCTCTTCTCTTTCTGAAACAATTACAAAAAAATACTTTTTAACATTCAAATTCAATGTTATTAGATCCTAAATTTTATTTTATAAATATTAATTAAATCGTAATTTCAGACTACAAGATAATTTTTAATAAAAATAGATTTCATTACATTACTAAAAAGTGCAACAGCTTATCAACAGTGAAAAGCATTATAGAACTAAAAGTGTCAAATACTTCAGATATATTTTTCAATGTGGTATCCAGAATGAACCCGAAACAGCATTGGCATATTACTTTCCAAACTATAAACACTCTGTTCATGTAAGGAAACAGTACAGGGATTAGATTAGTCCCAGTTAACTGATCTACGAGGTGTGTTCAGAAAGTAAGTACAGTTTTTAAAAAAAACAAGTAAAAGAATTTTTTTTCAACACAATTATATTTCTACATGAAAGCCCAAACCTTAAACAATTTTTCGACATAGTTTCCACCGATGTTCAAACACTTGTCGTAGCAGGTGATTAATTTGTCTATACCCTCTTTGTAGAAGGTTCCTGCCAACGAATGTAGCCAAGACTCCACAGCAATTTTCACTTCAGCTTGCGATAACCTAAGCAGTCCGTAACAATTTCATACAAAAGAGTGCGTGAAATTTGTTGGAAATCGTCAGATAGCGTTGTCGTAGTGAAACGTCTGTTCTCTTTGATTTTTTCATAAACTGCCCTTACCAGATCATCGGTGACGAAAGAAGGCCGACCGCTCCGATTCTCATCATGCACATTTGTTCGACCGCCATTGAACATTCTAACCCACTTTCTCACCATTCCTTCACTCATCACGTCTTCCCTGTAAACATCTCGAAGTTGACGATAAATTTCAGCCGGTTTCAAATTCCTTGCGTTCAAAAGTCTTATTACAGAATGAATCTCACAATCGGCGGGATCACTAATTGTCTTAAACATTTTAAACGTTCAGAGAAAACTGAAAACACAACGTAGAACAACTACAATGGCGTGAGTCGATAGCCAGTGAACAAGGACGACTAGTGCGCATATGCGGAACACCGACTGCAGCGCTACGGCAACAGTATACTGAAACGGTACTTTTACGATAGCCAGTGAACAAAGACGACTAGTGCGCATACGCGGAACACCGACTGCAGCGCTACGGTGGTAGTAGAATGAAACGGTACTTACTTTCTGAACATGCCTCGTATAATTATTTAATAGAAAGTTTTTTTTTTTGGACCTTTTATCTTAAAAACTGACTGAAAAATGAATCAGTTACTGTTTTTAACATTATTCTTGGACTTGTCACTGTCTGATGAAAGGTCTCTTCATGTTGTGTAGTCTTCGCTTACTATTAGATCATCTTTACTTCCATCCATGTTTGCGATAAATTTCTTAAGACCCTTAACAATTTTGATGCCAGGAATATTTTATTCCATGCATTCTTAATCCACTGTCCCAATTGAATTATGAGGTGTGGCAATTAAGTTCTGGAAATTTAGTTATAACTCAGGAATTGGAAACACTGTGTCTCGTTCGTAAACATATGATACTTACGAACGACATCACCGGTTCCGTCTGCAACGTCATTATGGCAGTTTTTTTAGAATAGAGATTGAAAGTATTTAGACTTTCTAATCAGTCATTACAGGTGATGAGCGTTGGTGTTACGGGTACGACCCAGAAACCAAACAAGCGTCAAGCCAGTGGAAGGCTGGCTGGATTAACGACATCGCAGGCAGAACACAACAACAGTAAGAGAAACACAATACTATGATCAAACATTAACTGACAAACTGACGCCATCTGGGCAGTCTGGGGTTGAAGGTCTCTACTAACCCCATCTAGTGGGAGAACTCTCTACTACATCTACAAATGGCAGCGTGCTCTCAGTCTGAGTTTTTTTGGGTCCCCCCTCATATATATATATATATAAATTAATAAGTAACGGATAACAATAAATTGATCATACAATGTATTTCTGCTGAACACTGCTCAGTTCTTTCTTAATAGTGTTTCCAATTTCTTGTTCTTGTTTCAAAAGTTCGCTTTCTCGACGAAGCTCTTCTAATACTCCATCTTTCTCTTTTAACAAAGATTCCTGAAAACAACATTCATAATTTTTACAAATTCTTTTTAAAAATTAAATCAGTTTTTTTTAAATAGCAGATGTTAAAAATTAGATTCAATAATGTAAAATAATATAATTTTTAAAATGATTAATTTAAAAAATGAATGGAAAGTTATGGCTTCAAAATAAAGAAGTGGGAACAAATCAATAAGAAACAAAAATTTAAACAGAAGAAAATAAGTTGGGGATGAAGTTACTTTTTCTGCTGATTTTTTTGATCCCAACGCTGGTAATAACTATATTTTGTCTACTGCATTTTTAAAATCTTTACCACATTTTGAAAAATGTAAAAAAGACAATACAGTCAAATGTTATGCCAAAAACAGACAGGTGGAGTGTTAAATTATTTGCACTCTATCTGCTAGTTCCAGAGCTACAAAAAATAGTTGTTTCTTATCCCGTGGGTCAGCCAATTATATGACAACTATTTAACAACAGAAGAGATAGAGGTGTAAAAAACACTAGTGAGTGTTATCTCCTCTGAAAGTAATGAATTTCATTATACAGCCAGACCCTGTGGTGAATGAAGTGAAGGTGTCATTTGCAGGGTGCAAAGTAGATGCTTTTCGGAGGGCCTGGCATGCTGATAAGCATAGGCTACTTTTGTACACAGTGAGGAAGGCAATGTTAAACCACCTCACTCCTTGTTTTACTTAGTAAAATCTCTAGAGGTTAAAACCAGCCTTTTGGCTGTTGACCAAAACAACAGCAACACAGTCAAATGGTTGTAAAATGATAACAATTACCCCAAAAATCATTTTTCTAGTAACAAAACGACTATAAGTCATGTAACAAAGTAGGAGTTCACCTAGAAATGGCTAACAGGTTAACAGGAGGCTGTCAAAATGCTGTATTATGAGGCATGTCTCCAATGCTGGAAATATCACGTAATCACTCTGCAACAGATCTGGACTGGCATAGATGATAAAATGCCTGCCATCCAAAATCATCCAAGAGCTTTTGGGTATGATTAGCCATGTGTGGACATAAAGAAACAAAACTTAAAACAAAAAAAAAACAGTTTTCCCTGATGCTTATTTTACACCACCCACCTTTTTTGCAAATGTTTTAAAAACCTGTCCGAGGAGTTTATTGTTAAGCCATGATCTTACTGGCCGATTACATTTGCGGACTTCTTTTGGTTTCCTGGGAGAATTTGTGTCCCCATTCCATAGACTGGTCTTACTATCTCACAATCTGACATGCTGTATCCATGTCTCAGCCCTATTTATGACACAATCGAGAAGTGAATTACCACCTTTGTCATGGGCTTTGACGAATGTCAATGATGCAGCAAGACCTTGTTTAATTAAATGTTATCTTCCGTCAAGATTCTGCGCTATCTGGTACAAAACTTGGGATAGCCAATATTCTCCGCTACAATTTGCAGTAAACTTTGTGTTTTGAAGAAAATAAATGGAAAGCTCCATGATTTTGTAAACTTGTGATTTTCACAAATTTTTTTGTTGAGTTTATCAATCACATGACTAGACCACCAAGATCCTCATTGTGAACATTGGTGCAGCCACTTTTAAACATATGCACCTCTGCTTTACTCCACATTCACTAATTAATGTTTCTGTACACATCACAAAGTTGTCAATGAATTTCAATTGGTTTGCAGTTTTTTGTCGATAAAAACCTAATTACTGAATGCACCTCACAACTTATGGGATTTTCTATTGCAAAGTAGAGGAAGCATTATCTACATACTACCACAGCTGACTGTCTACTGAGTTTGAGGATGGTTTAATACCAAGATGGTGGCTCTAGCCCCGCCCACTGCCACTCTAGGCCGAAATGTAAGTTACTTTCTGGACAGCTCTTGTAAAATCAGAAATTTTAAACAAACACCACTAAGTAAAGTAAATATAATAATAACATACTCATTCTTCATAATTTCATGGCTAAAATACTTATTCTTTGTAAAACTTATACTATTTCCACAGAATGACAATAAAAAGATACATTTTTCTTACCATTTTTTGTTTCAATTCTGCAATTTCATTTTCATGAAGCTTTTCAATTTCTTTTACATCACAATATTTCTTTGTTAATTGATCTTGCTCCTTCATCAGTTCTTCATATTTTTGTTCCAAATTATTGTTTTGAGTTTTAAAAGATTCATTATTATTCATTAACCTAAACAAATTTTTTTATAATTTACAAAATGTATTCTGCATAAAGAAATTTTGTTTAACTTTGTACTTCTTAACACCAAGAAAAAGAAAACTAGTATTGATTTCAATTAAATGAAATGCACATATGTATATATTTCGGTCATATTATGCACAACAACAAAAAAAACTCCTTCCAACTCGATGTACAGGGCAAAGGAAGAGTCCTGGCTAAATAATTTGCACATATGATTGAGTAGTGTAACAAATAATTAGTGCGTCTGTAACCAAAAATCAGAAACCCTTACTGATAGAAAACCACCAACAATAGATGATATCAGAAGAAAATAGCTACATAATATACTAAATTCTGAGCATTTGAAGATTTTACATGTTTAATCAGGCAATTCTACTTAAAGGTAGTAAATTTTTTTACATTACACAATAAGAATACATGTAGTTCTGTATTTAACACTCAAATAACAATATTAATATTACTAATATAATTCCACAGAGGAAAAGAATCTTAGCATTCTTTCTTATAAATGTTCAATATTGTACATTTTCTTTGTGTTTTTTTTTTAATCCCTAATTTGTGTACATTACAATCTGTTCAATTCAGAACAAAAAGCAACCCCATGACCCAATGAGATGAGGATGATGTGTATGACGTGTAAATGAGGTGTAGTCTTGTACAGACTCAGGTCGATGATTCCTGAGAGAGTATAGTTAATTGAAACCCAACCATCAAAGTACACCGGTAACCACTGTCTAGCATTCAAATCCGTATAAAAGTAACTACCTTTACTAGGATTTGAATCAGGAACCTTCGTCTCTGAAAAACACCTGTTAAACAGCTGATTGTGATTTGTGTTTTTAAAGACAATTTTTGGCTGCAGCATTATGAAAATAAGCATTGTCTAGTACTGAAAAATACTTTTGAAAAACATTGTTTAAAAGAGCAGAAACTAAAAACACACTGTCTAAAAATAAATTTCCAAATGAAAAACACAACAGCAATGCCAAAAGATTTCACAAAAACAACTAACTTCCTTTAATTCTAAAACTATTGGCTTCATACATGATGATCCATCCCTTTTCTCCTCCAACACAGAATAATCACCATTAACACATCCACAGTTGGACTATAGTACTTACACACACACACACACACACACACACACACACACACACACACACACACACACACACACACACACACACACGCACGCACGCACGCACGCACGCACGCACGCACACACAGACAGACAGACTAGAGTACTTATTAACCTTTTCAGTACCAAAACAATACTTAAAAGTTTGATGTAAAGTACCAGCCCTTATTTCGAAAACTTGCAGGCGTACGCCTGCCATTGCCGACCAGAATTTTAGCGTTATAGAAAAATAAAATGTCCTATTAAAAATTATTTTTTATTACGTTCATAAAAAAAAGAAATCATTCTAACACTAAATATTTATTCAAATAGTTGTTTTTCGTTTATTTAAAAGTCTCATCCACAGCTTGGTCATTAGCAATTACTGCGGGTTTTGGTATTTTAACGGTGTTTTAACGTGTTGAAATTTCCAGACCCCAGCCGGGGATCGAACCCAGGACCTTTCGCTTTGTAGGCTAGTGTGCTAGTCACTATGCTACGGAGGCGGTTTCAAAATACATTTTTCCAATGATTTTTGTTTAAAAGTTTTTTTGGAAATGTTTGGTTATTCGGATGTTGGCACTTTATGCCCACTTACGGACGTCCAGTAAACCGGATATTATCATTACATAAAAGATATGGATGTCCTGATTTCCGGACATTGATACTGAAAGGGTTAATGCATTCTAAATTTCACGAGGCACAGTTTCTACAATAAAAAACATAACATAATCAATCAAAGCAAAACATAAATTTTATACAGTTCAAATGAATTATTTCTGATAAGACCTACATTATGTGTTCATTTTTCAGATCCGAGAACTGTACCCTGACTTCGTTTACTTCTTGAACAAGTTTCTCCTTATCAGCTTCCAAATCAGAAATGCACTTCCTCAAATTTTCAATTAAGTCATCTGCAGTATTCTTTTCACCCTAAAAAATAAAAATAAATCCAGCATAAGCCACATAATATATTACTTATACGTAGCTTTATTTTTAAAATACATACGGAAGTGTTTTACCAATTCCCAAAGGTACATTGCACATACAGGTATAATTTTACATTTAAGTGCCTCCTAAACATCAACATTGTCAATTAAAACCTATCTTAGCTGACATTAGTAAAACTAAGCAATTATGGGTTATGGAAAAGTACAGTAGGTGCCCATTTTATTAAATTACAAGTATACGTACGTAGTAATTAATAAACGTAGTATGTATATAACAGATGGCCCACATGTCAGTTTCCCCATGAAATAGGATATTTTGTATCAATAAGTTTGTAACATTGTTACGTAAGCAGCAATCAAGTACAACATTAATTGTTGTCCATTATAGTGAGGTGAGTCTCTAAGCCATATCGTCCATTTTTACTCCAAGTTTTTCATGAGGGTGATCCCGATAGGTGATTGGAATTCTGTGAGACAGTCGCTATCCATACAGAAGCCGATCCAAATTTCTGGTGATCAATTGTGTGGTGCATTGAGGCATATTTTAAATTCAATGAACATGTCAATCAGCGTAAATGTGTGTACTCATCAGATGCAAATCCTCATAGATAATCCAAGAAGAGCTAAATGTACCTGGTGTAATGGTATGGAGAGAAATTACGAGTTTTGCATTGATAGACCCTTTTTTTTGAGGGAAATGTTAACTCGGAAAGTTACTTACAAGTGCTGCAGGAACTAGTCTTTCTGGAACTTGAAAACAGTCCTGTTAACAATATTCAATCGCACATCTGGGAACAAGATGGGACCCTAGCATATTTCGATATTGAAGTTCAAGAGCTTTTGAATTCCAAAAGTTTTTAGGTATTATACTTGCTTTAATCTAAAATCAAGATAATGGGTATACAGCAAACTTTCCAGTAACCATCAGTAGTTAAAAGCATTCCAATACTTAAACATATTATGAATAGAGCCATTCTACTAAAACCTATTAAAATTTCTGATCTTAAAAAAACCATTTTTTACCACCAGAGCATTATCTCCCAAAAAAATTTCACCTAACATGGTGCTTACCCTACCTTGTAGAGAATAAAAAATGAAATAAATGAGGTGATTTAAAAAAAATCATAGGATCTGTTTTTGAGAAAATTGCACAAATAACTATTAGACCTGATCAACCAATTTTGATAAAAAATTCTTGGTGGGTCTCCTCGTGGTACATAATTTAAGTTCCAAGTTTCAAATTTGTACAATATTCTGTTCTTGAGATACATTGTTCAAACACACATAGATCAATTGCTAAAAATATATTTTTTTGAGTTCCGGAAGCCTGAAAACGTGTCTTTTCGATGAAAATTCAACTTGAAAACAGTTATTTTCTTCAGTGTATAATCATACAGGGCAAGAGAAAGTAAAAAAAGTTAATTAAGCAATTAAAAATATACAATTTGTTCTTCCCAGTTCCATCAACTTCACACATCAATTACATATTTTCGCCTGTTTTCCAAAATGGGCCTACGTCACGTGATACAAGTTCCTTCTTTACTGGTGCAGCAGTTTAAAGCTAGTTTAATGTTAGAAATCAAAATGAAGTCATAAGAAAACTTACATCAAGGGTTTATAAGATAACAATAGTAAAGTCAAAGAAATACACACACATCTTCATTTAATAATATTGGACTTGAGTAATTATGATGGTATCAAAGATATGAAGGTTATACCAAATATAAAGAATAAAATGTATCACATAAGGTGTGGAATACATGAACACTGATACTACAAGGAGGTAAACTTCAGTTTACCTCCTCGTAGAAGCAACTGAAAGGAGCAAAGATCTGCCTGTCTGTTCATATAATGCTCAATTCACAAGTATTATTCTGGGTACAGGATATCAATCCATATATTTAACTGGGAGTAGTAGTCAAAATTAAAACTTGAAAAACAAATAATAAAAACAGTACGGAAACATAATATTAAATAATTATTAGAAATTTTGAATCATTGAAGTGTACACAATTTATACTAATTGAAAAACACTAGTTCATAAACAGACTAATATTTTCACTAAGTACGAAGCAGATGAGTGTGCTCTATCACTTTCGATACCAAACCAGTTACTGTCTTACCCCATTAAGAACCACACTTTCACACAAGAACCACTGAGCATCTAGCAAGCATTCTTTATCTCTAGCGAAACAAGCCTAAGGTACATGTTTAGTATTACAAATAAGTTTTAAATTCCGCGCTGTGTATGTTCTCGAATGTTCCAGAAATTCTTTCCCGTGCGCTAAACATTGCGTAATATTGATTCTTATTATCGATTTCGTAATTAATTGGACCTCGCGCGAGGTTATCGGTCGCGTGACCTTTCGCTCCACCAATCGCAAAATTAATAATTATTGTGTTTCCGCACTTCGCCATTGTCTTCATCTTTCTTCTTGTGACCACGCTCCAGTACCACACCGATATTTGAAACGATCAACAGCTCTGTTTATGAGCTCCTTAACGCCTCATAACGCCTAACGTTTTCACGCCTTTTGTGAATGTCAAATAACGTCTCTTTCTTTGTCGCTGGTATTCAAGTGTATTGTCCGGCCCCGAGTGTAAATCCTGTGAATCGTATTATTGTAATTTACTGTAATAACGCTAGTTTATTATTCGTAACGCATGTTGTTCTACCCCCTTTCAACGTCCTAACCGATATTTGTTCCTTGAACTGTGCCTTAACGAACATTGCACTCCTATGATTAATAATAGTCAACGATTTCAAGCATTATTAAACGTGTACTCTATAATTATCTCAATATTGTGTCTGTTTTGTGTAAGTGAACTGTTAACGTACTTGTGTGTTGCATTCGCCGTGCAGTGTAGTGTCTATAGCTATAGATCAAACAGTATCTGCGTCTTCATTGGATATTGTGACGAAAAAACAGTAAGTGTCAATCTTTATTTTCATAGGTTAAGTGCAATTGTACCTTATGTCTACCTTTCCTTCCTATTAATTTACCTTTTTCAAACGAGCTTAGCATCGCTTAATACATGCGCCGAAACTGTATTGTGCTTTAAGTTTACTGGCCGTAATCGATCCCGCCCCATTAACGAAACAAAGCAAAACCTCTGGGGTTATAAAACCATTTAATTCCCAGAGGTTACAGTACAATTTATTTAAAGTTGCATCAACATCTGATTTGTTAATAATGATATCAAGGTATGTTAAGGGATTCAAATTTTTTCAAACCCCAATTGGGAACTGAACCAAGGAATTTCAGCTTAACAGTCAAAAGCAAAGGTGAATAAGGCACCTAAATATTCAGTCTATAAATTTAATCCTAAATTCCATTAAATAATACATGAAAAGCTTTAAACAATACTTTAAATAACAAACAATAATTATACCAGCAATTTTTTGTGATCAGTTTCTAACTTCGTATTGATGGCATCGGCAGCATCCAGTTTCTGCTTAAGTTGTTCAAGTTCTTGATCTAATTTCTGAACCGATAAATCCTTTTCTTTTAAACAGGTATCCTAAAAAAAAACAAATAATATAATAGTACGGTTCATCTAAAATAAAATTACAGTCGTACCCCACTATACAAACTTAATCCATTCTGAAGTGGAGATCGTTCGTGTAGCGGAGTGCACCCCATTATGTAATAATTATGAATTACATTTCCGTGTTTGTAAATCTTGGTAATACCTTTTGCAACAGCAGTTGCCTTGTAGAGCGAATGCCAAATACTGTAAGCTTTCCATTCTCCCAGCATGCGTCACTCATTCATTATACCTCACCCATACCCTTCACCCTGTGACTACACGGAGCTTGGAACCGCACAATAGGTTAACTGTACAAATGTAACTGTTTGTTACACTACAATAGGTTAACTGTACAAATGTAACTGTTTGGATTATTCAGTGCTGAACGAAATAAAAAATAGTTGTAATAAAATGTTGTGAAGTGAAGCTAAAACAAAAATCCATTTCATTTAACGGGAATAAACCACTGGGTATGAAATGTATGAAACATTTTACTAGGGGCTTGTAATTAATCCCAATAAGACTACTGTATTAAAACCTTTTCAGAAGATATATCACCTATTTAAAACATTTTAATTTTTTAGATATATTCTGACGATGATGGGTCCATTGAAACATATAATTGTAAACTAACAAACGAAGAGAGATTAGAAGCAATGAATAAAAGGTACATTCAACGAACGATGTAGTATTTTTGCGTTTGGATACTACGTGATATTATATAAATTTTGAATAATAGCAAAATGTTAAAATTTGGTATTAAAAATAAACCTTACCATTTCTTGTTTTATCTGTAACATTTCATTTTTATGACATGTTTCAATATCCTTTGCTTCATCAGCATATTTCTTTGATAAATACTCTTGGTGCTTTACTAATTCTTCATATTTTTGATCCAGTTCACATTTAACATCATTAATCAATTTATTATCATTCATTAACCTGTAATAAAAATATTTTTTTTTAGTTCACAGAATATTGCTTTGATTTTTAAAGGTACAATAGGCAAAATAAACATTTCTTGGTTATTGGCCCCTAATGTGTACAAAATACACAAACATGTTATCATTACCAGCCGTTACTCTATAGACCTCTACCATGATAATTTTACAAAAGTAAATAGATTATTATTGCACCATGTAGACTCTGCTATTGTGTAATTCAATAACTACGACAATAACAACCTGAGATCAACTAATGTTTGGTTTGGAATAAAAACACAATTTTCTAAAACTTTCTCCCCATTTGTATACATTCTGTTATTATAACATGTTTACAAACAAAAGCAGGTTCTCCATTTGCCTACACTGTTAACTGCATGAGCGTTGTGATTTCACCAATCATTTTTACTTCCTCTTGCCTATATGAATATATGGGAAGGAAAGTATTGTTTTCATGTAGATTTTTCAAAATTGAGTTTCCACTGGATCTTCAAGTTTTCAGACCCCCTGTATCCAAAAAACATGGTTTTTGCAATTGATCTGTGTATGTATATGTATGTGTGTGTGTGTGTGTGTGTGTGTGTCAACAGAATCTCTCGAGAACAGAACATCGTACGAACATGAAACTTAAGTAAGACACCACTACCGACCCGACAAGCATTTTCATCAAAATCTGTCAGCCGAAGTAGTAGTTCATTCGTGCAACTTTTCTCTTTTTTGCAATTTTCTCAAAAACGGGTCCTACGATTTTTTCTAAAATCGCCTGGTTTACTAAATTTTTTATGCTCTACAAAATAGGGTAGGCACCATGTTTGCTGAAATTCTTGGTAAGGCTGTTTTCACGTACAAAAATTGTTTTCTCAGATTGCGAATTTAATATGCATTTTAGAGCAAAAATGTATAATAAAAGTTGTAGAGAATTTAAAATCCTACAACTTTTATTTCAAACATTTTTTTGTATTAACACTTAGTTTAGCGGTACTTAGATTTTCTGTTTTTTTTCTCACGAAAACGTGTGAAAAATCAATTTTTTTTAAGATTTCGGCCTTAGTATGCACTTTACGAAAAATGGGTATACAATCAAATTTATAGGATATTAAAAGATCTTAAACTTTTATTTAAATCGTTTTTCTCTACAGAGCCTAGTTAAGCGTGAAAGAGAGATTTTCCATATTTTTAAGCCAAACTAAGGTTGATTTTCATTTTGCTTTTTTCACTCATGATAAAAATTAGGTTATGTTTATTGAGGTTAGTTTTTTGTTTATTTGTAATATTTTATTACTAATATTAGGTTTATTGTTAACTATTTGCATTGGAAAGAGAAAATTGTGTGTTTCACACCAGATTTTTTGTATTATTTTAATACCTTAGAAGTTAATTATGCACAGTTAACTAAGGGTAATAACAGACAAGACACTGGTGCATGGTACAGTGACATATGTCAGTATCCGTGATCGGTAGCTGGCTCATAACACTTCAGTGAGACCAGTGGTTCTAATGTTACAACCACCTACCCGACAGTCTATCGTATCATCACGTAATTTTGTGGAGTTAATTGCGACATTGCGTTTATTTGCGACTTTACGACTGAAGTCGTTAACTCGTAAAAGATTGTATAGTTTAATTTGAGCAATCACCATATGTCCCACAAATAAGGTCGTTAGGAATAACTTCATTCAGTAAGTGCCTCGATGTCAAAAATTTTCTACAGCCATTTTTTAAAGTACCTAGAGTAATTTTGTTCTAAATTTTTAATCGTATAAATAATTAAAATTAATACTCATCGACAATCTACATAAATTGTAAAACAGTACGAAGTAAAACAGGCCTACACATGGCAATAATATAATAAATTGGTGTATAACTTGTACAAAACTAGATGATGGCACCCTTCTAGAGTCTCGTCTGATGGTCAAAAATCAAATGAGTGGCCTTGCAGAATTCCATACATAGTGTCCAGTGTCCCAGAGATTCTGAGGGGGAGAGACACCATAGAGCCACAGAATTCGGTAGCATGCTACTCGGAATATCTGCCTGTTGACACAAACTTAATTCTTAGTATAGTTCCTGTCTGGTGTACATCCTGTACACCAGAGTCTTGTCTGTTGTTACCCTAACACAATATCCTATCTTTTATTAGGTTATTAATACCCAAACAAATTTTTGCCTCTGCTTTCTAATGACCATTTCATACTTTTCACTAGCAGGTGGATAGGTAACCCTGGTGGATACAACACTAGTTTTATTGAATGGCTGTGAATGGGTAAAAAATCCAATAAAATGAAAAATATAACACTTACATCTCGTGTTCTTGTCTTAAGTTGGAATACTGTGCTTTGATCTCATTTACTTCTACGGCCAGTTTTTCTTTCTCCACTTCTTTTTCAGAAATGTTTTTTTTAAGATCTTCAATTAGCTCATCCGCACACGTCTTTTCATGCTAAAAAATTATAAGACAAACACACTCAACAATTTTTGATGCGCCTCATTAGACAAAAATTACACATAAATACGTAACATACTGGTTTAATTCTAGAATTTCAAATGTAAATCAAAAGAAAACTTAGTCCACACATCAAAAACTAAGAAACCACAACTAATGGTTAATTCAGATAGATTACGCTGGCTTAAGTCGTTGGTGGATACGTTTTTATTTCGTCGAGAAGCTTTATTTGTTCAGTCATTTCATTCAGTAAAGGTCACTATAAAACACAGATAAAAACAAAGAATTATAAGACAGCTTCAGTTAATAACATGACTTGGGTCTTTCGATGGTATCTCAGATATGAAGGTTAAACTTAATGTAAACATCATTTATTTATTTGAAGCTGTGTCAGTAACTGAGTTATCAATGATCATGTCAGGGTCTTTTATTAAATTAAACAAATATCAGAATTTTCAGTCCTTCACTGACACCTGAACACATTATAATAGCTAAAAGCATTACCAACAAACGCTAGAAATATTCACTCGATATGCAGACAATTCGGGATAATTGGGACACATCAGGGCCGGAGCATTATGGCCCAATTAAACGAATTCGTAAACTGTTCAGTACATGATACAGTATTTTATTAAACATAACACACACATACATTTTGTTTGTCACACTGTTGTTTATCTGTCAAAATGTTTACTGCCTCTATCCTACCCATTATCTTATCTTGCCGCTTTGTTGTTTGTTGCTGGCCCGTAATGGTTTTAATAAAACATATATTGGATTGGCCCTAATAAGTGGCATTATGGACCGAATAAACGGAGTACTTAGCAATGTAAAATGCTGTTTTGTTTTTTTTCTTTAAAGAACTGTTCCAAAAAACTGGCAGCCCCAATTATCCAGTGGACCAATTATTCGGAATCAACTGTATTCTAAATCCCCAGTTATCTATCGAACCATGCTTCAAAATTTTTTAACAATATTTTTAAACATAGATGATAATTTATACCAGCAATTGTTGATGATCAGTTTCCAACTTCTTATTGACTGTATCAGCAACATTCAGTTTCTGCTTAAGTTGTTCTAGTTCTTCATCCAACTTCTTAATGAATACATCTCTCTCTTTCAAACAGGAATCCTAAAAAAATATATAATATTTAATGTCAGAGTTTATCTAAAATTACAATGAAATAGAAAAAACTAATTGATTTTTTTCATAGGACACTTTTGATCTTTTACAATTTTCTAAACACTTAAAACACATGGCTCAAATTTTGATAGAAATGAAATTTGAGAATCAGCGGTTGCAATCCCTTATATGTTAATTACAAAATAATGATATTTTAGATAAACAATAGTCCAGATTAACCAGTATTTTAGGTTACTTGATAATGAAAAAATACTGGGCATCAACTGGGGTGGTCTTTCATCTAGATTCGTCTAATTGGCCTACTATCTGTAACTGCTGTTACTTGTAATAATACAAGGTGTGTAAAAAGTCTAGAACCAGTTAATTTTTAGTCGAATTGCTTATATTAGCGTAGTATTTTTGCTACAATACTTCTTCGACTTATGGCACATAATTTTGACGTAAAATTTCAAAAGAGAAATAATGGCAAACCCCGTTTAACGATATCCTTTACCCTTCTTTAGGTATTAGCCATTGAAATCTCCCGATCGGGGAAAAAACCGCTATAGCCAACCTCTCTCTAGATTAATTATTTGCGATAGAAAAAAAATGACATCATTTAACATTGTCTTCTTACACAAAAATCAATTCAGCAATCCATTTAATAATATCTCTTCTTGTTAGTTGATTAAACAATAATTTTTACAACAAAGTACTAAAAATTTGCAATAACAATTATCGTTTTATTAACTAACAAGAAAAGATATTATTAAATGGATTACTGGATTGATTTATGCATAAGAAGACAATGTTAAATGATATCATTTATGTTTTTCTACCACAAATAATTAATTTAGAGAGGTTGGTGACAGCGGTTTTCTACCCAATCGGCACCAATTCAATGGCTAAAATCTAAAGAAAGGTGAAAGGTATGATTAAACGGGTGTCATCATAGTTTTTCTCTCAAAATTATACATCGAAATCATTAGCCATGAGTCTACTTTCCGATTTAAAAAAAAGGTAGATTCAATTTGGCAGATGTAAATATCAGGTCCTTGAAAAGTACATTTTTGTATCTCTACAGATTCTCATTGCTTATTCTTCACTACATAAAGGTATTTGACAAAAAATTAACCGGTTCCAAACTTTTTACACACCTGGGTAATGCCCATTGAGGTAAACTGGAAATAAATAATACAATTTTCAAGATCTTACATAAAAACATAAATACAGTGTTACAAGATAAACCTAAGAAAAATGACAAAATGTTAAAATTAATATTAAAGATAACCAATAAATTATAACATAACTGATTATTTGTTTTCTCTGTTTAGGTTGCTATTTAGTTTATATATTTAAAAAATTACAATGGTTTCGGTGGTACTATAGAACTGTGGTTATTCGAGCCCCGACTAACCGAAGTAGTCCCAAAAAGTACTGCGCAAAGCGAAACCTGTATATATCAGCACATCAATCATGAACTGTATGTACTGTTAATCTTTTATTAATTTTGTATTTTTATATTATTTTTATTTGTACATCATATTTTCATTTGTTAATACAGTAATGGCTTTTTTCACATCTTTGATAACATTTTCATTCATTTTACCAGTTTACATAATCTTAAAAAATCGAGAGGGAAACATATTATGTTTCCCTCTCGATTTTTGACAATAAAAATAAATACCAACCATAAGAGAGGTAAAAATTATAATTTTAAGATTAAATGGTTGGAAGCATACATTACTAGAATTTGTTCCTAAATAACCAATAAATCTTACCATTTTTTGTTTTATCGTTAACACTTCATTTTCGTGACGTGTTTCAATATCTGTTGCCTCATCAGCATATTTCTTTGATAAATACTCTTGGTGCTTTATCAATTCTTCACATTTTTGTTCTAGTTCATTTTTAAAATCTTTAATAGATTTATTATCACTTTCTAGCCTGTAATAAACATTTAAATTCACAGAATATTCTTTTGGTTTTTAAAGTAACAATAAGTAATTTATATAGATCAATCCATACAAAAAGTGGCCCAGATTTGTGGTTACTTGACCATTTTATTTATTTTTGTTTTTTTTATACTGGGATGTTCCCAATGGGAGAGTTCATAACAACAAAACTTTATCCCATCTGTTCTCTTTTAAATCTCACAGCCATTATTATATTGTGACTGACCACAAGCATTTTTTTAATGGTTGCAAGCCTCTGTATTAAATGCAATAACTTTTTCAAGGTTTACAACTGGAGACTTGAAATAAAAACCACTTTATTCAGCACATTCTGAGCTATAAATATTATTGCAATAATTGATTTATCTACACTAATATTATAAAGACAAAGCATGTTTTTTCTGCAGGCTAATTTCCAAACATACTGAATGGATTTTCATGAACTATTGACAACATGTTTGTATTAATATCCACAGCCACATTTCATTACAAAAAATTTTCAAAAATGATAACCCTAAGGGCCCTTATAAAGATGTTTGGAAATATGTATGTGTGTGTGTACATGTGAGTATGTATCGCTGTTGAAGTAGATGAAGGGGTTTGTTGATGGTGAGAGACGTACATGGGGGATATTATCAAAACTTTTGTGTGTATGCGTGTGTACGTCGTATGTAGTGGACTATTAGCTACACAATTTCTGTTACATATTTTTTTTAAAAAAATTGATTTGACACTTGTTACGTGCAAAGCTCTGTGGGGTATGCTAGTAACAAATATATGCAATTTATACTGAAAATGTTCACTTTGGCTATCTTTAATTTTTTTTACAATAGGGAACTATTTTTTATATATAGCTATCTAGCACTACATAGAGCTAGTAAAAGAAATTCCAGCCCTTAAACTGGTTTCCCTTTTTTACTATAAAATTTTGAAATTTGGAATTTCTGATTTTTTGCAGTTGAGGTAATCGCTTTCATAGGATAGCAGAAAAAAATATAAAATATATCTTACAAAGATGTCTTTTGTACTGAATTAAATTTTTCTTAATGTATTTCAAGGAGAATAAGAGTTGTACCACTAAAATCAGAAAAACAATGCTTTACTCACTGATGAAGCATTTTATATACAATTAAAGATTTATAAATCTCAACAAATATTGTATTTTTATTACCTGTCTACTTATTATATATGTTCTAATGTTAATTTCAACAAATCACAAGCAAATGACATTTAAAAACCAATTGCACAGTAATATATGTTGTATTTCGTGAAACACAATGTTAACTAAGGCTAGCTCTGCATACCAATCTATAGAAATTAACAAGAAACATATGGTGAAATATGACATCGGTCGGATGCAAAGGCACCCGGCTGTTGATATCAGTGACGCAAGCAATGAACATGTTATTGAGTAAGTCAGTGAGGACAAATGAAGAAGTACAAAAATTAATTATAAAATGAGAGAAGTGCAATTAACAATCTACCCTGTTACAATATTTACATAACTAGTGAACATCTAAGTTTTTACTAACGTTTCATGTTTACTTTTCAGATCCAAGAATTGCTGGTTAGTTTCATTTACTTCTTTTACAAGTTTATCTTTTTCAACTTCTACCTCAGAAATAAATTTTCTTAGATCTTTAATTAAATCTTCTGAAACCCTTTTTTCATGCTGAAAAATAAATACAACACACTGATTGTTCAAAAATTTATATAAATAACAGTAAACAACAACTCTGATAATCCAAAACTTCAGATAATCAAAACTAATTTCACGCTTTTCACATATAAAATGTGTTTTAATATATAAACAAAGTAATTTTATAATCTGTCTCAAAAAAGTTACGAGGGTAGGCTGATAAGTAATGCACACATGCTTGTAGAAGACGAACAAAAAGAAATAGCAAGATGGGGTAAATAACAAATTAAAGTACAAATCTTAACCTACCAAATTATCTATTTATTTTTCAATATAGTCACCGTTAAGCATTACACATTTCTCCCAACGTTTAACAAGTTTTTTCATTCCGTCACTGAAAAATTCTTCCGACTTTCCTCGAACCCAGGACGCAATAGCTGCCTTCACCTCATTGTCCGAGCTGTAATGATTACCCTTAAGGTCTCTCTTCAGTAGAGGAAAAAAATAAAAATCGCAAGGCGCAAGGTCGGGAGAATACGGAGGGTGTAAAATTGGTTGAAACTTCAGGTTTCTCAGAGCCTCTCCAGTTGCACGCGAAGTGTGTGGACGAGCATTGTCGTGTTGCAAAATTATTGGCGCCAGGTTGCCTCTAACACGACAAACTCGACGTCGGAGGTGTTTCAGAGTCTGTATATACTGAGCAGAATTTACCGTTGCCCCTCGTTCCAGATAATCAGTCACATAAACTCGGCGAGCATCCCAAAACACAGTCAAAAGAATTTTTTTTGCGGACGGTTGTGTTTTGAACTTTTTCACAACAGGAGAATGTGGATGACGATATTCAGCGCTCTGCCTTTTTTCTTCGGGATCGTAATGATGAACCCATGACTCGTCCCCCGTCACAATATTCAAAAGAAAGTCGTCTCCTTCGTCACGGTAGCGCTTCAAAAGTTGTTCAATTCGCGTTGTTTAATTCTCGTTGACATAGCACCAGAACACGACGCCATACTTCCACTACTCAAAACAAACTGAATGAAAGCAACGCCTTCAAACTGCGCAGACTTGTAGAGGAGAAATAGTACTTCCACATGCCACCAGGCGCGCTACTGAAGTTTATTTAGTTGTCTTCTACAAGCATGTGTGCATTACTTATCAGCCTACCCTCGTAGTAACGTGAAGCTAGTTTTCCCCTACAAATACCACGTCGAAACTACTATCTATGGACCACGTCTATATCAGAATTTGTAAAGCTGTGGTAAAATAATGTAGCGGAATCGACTATAAAAAAATTGTCTTTTAAAAGCTCTCTCCTCTGAAAAAACTGTCGTGGAAGAAGTTTATGTACTACCGCAAATTGAGGAATGTTGGGTCCATTGGAAGGTACGATCAATGACAATATTTCAATCAATGAATTTTTTAATGGTAGATGAAGAAGTTATTGTAGCAGGATACCAACAGATGCATGTTTTTCATTACTGTTATTTTATTATTTTTAACAAAAATGCAGTATCATTTATATAAAGTGCATACCCTCATAATACTGTACGATAAAACAAACTTTATTGTAAACAAATACTGTTTTTTAGGCAATGTGGTTGCGGTCGAGTAATCTCACGTAATATAAGTAGCAGTCTTAATGAGAAAAAAAGCAGCATTTCTCTCTATCTAAGTTTCTACATATCAATTTTCTTATAAGGAACCTACAATTTCAATACAAGGAGGTCCAACCATATTTTAAATACACTTTGAAATATTAAAATTTAATTTGAAAAATAATTAACGATGCAAGTGAGAATAGAAAACCAACATAACAGAGTTCTTAATACTAGATGTACTTGTGATATAAATCACTTACTAAAAAATCTGGTGTGAAACACTCACACAACTTTCTCTTGCCAGTGCAAATAATTAACAATAAACCTAACATTAGTAATAAAACATAAGAAATAAACAAAAAACTAACCTCAACAAACATAACCTAATTTGAATCATGAGTGAAAGACGCAAAATGAAAATCAACCTCAGTTTGGCTTAGAAATACGGGAAATCACTCTTTCTCTCTAAACTAGGCTCTGTAGAGAAAAATGCTTTAAATAAAAGTTGTAGATCTTTTAATTTTCTATAAATTTAATTATATACACTTTTGTCGTAAAATGCATACTAAGGCCGAAATGTTAAAAAAATCGATTTTTCTCACGTTTTCGTGAGAAAAAAAAACAGAAAATCGCAAATTACCGCTAAACTAAGCGTTATACAAAAAAATGTTTGAAATAAAAGTTGTAGGTTTTTAAATTCTCTACAACTTTTATTATATAAGTTTTTGCGCTAAAATTTATATTAAAGCCGTAATCTTAAAAAAACAACGTTTTTACGTGAAAACAGCCTCACCGAGAATTTCAGCAAACATGGCGCCTACCCTATCTTGTAGAGAATAAAAAATTGAGTAAAATAGGCGATTTTAAAAAAAATCGTAGGACCAGTTTTTGAGAAAATCGCAAAAAACTGAAAAATTATACGAATAAACTACTACTTCCGGTTGACCGATTTTGATGAAAATGTTCGTGGCGCGTCCGGTAGTGGTATGTAACTTAAGTTTCAAGTTTCAAGTTCGTACGACGTTCCGTTCTTGAGATATTCTGTTCACACACAGACACACACACACAGACCAATCGCTAAAAACATGTTTTTTGGGTTCAGGGGGTCTGAAAACATATAGATCCGGTGAAAACTCGATTTCGAAAAATCGACATGAAAACAATACTTTCCTTCCTATATATTAATATAGGCAAGAGAAAGTAAAAATCATTCCCAATTAAAAGAAATCATACATTTTCAGTACTGCCTCGCTGTGTAGAAAACACTTATTATTTGCAGTTGTAATTCTAAAATCCTTAACGCAATATTGTGCCATCACTTCATAAAAAAAAAATGTTGGTGTGATACTCTACATACTGTAGAGCTATTTCCAGTGTATTTGTTACTTCTTAAGGTGCAGTTTCGTTTGTGCAATTTTCGCTTGTAATTAGTGCACGCAGCTGCTGCATGCATCACTGCAATTATTCATCAAATAGATTTCTTAAGAAGTGGTTCCCTTTATGCGTCCGACACAAGAGATCCCATGCGTCGGCTGCATTGACTGCTTTGGGAATCAGTCACCTGCAGCAATCCCAAGCATCTAAAAGTTGAAAATAAGTTTTTCCAAAGACAATGACGCAAAACTCATTAAGTTAGCTACAGAAAATCTAAAACTATTTGATCTTTCAAACTTGCTTTCATCATTTAATAGATACAGTAAACTAACGTTAATCCAAAATAATTGGGGTGAGCAGATTTCACATATGTCGGGGTTTTTAAATAACAAGAAAATGGTGTTTTAACATAAAAAAAATATTATTGTGTCCTTAAACTTTTATTCTTACGATTTAATTGTTAAATATTTCTCGTACATTTTAATTCTTTTTTTGAAGTCAGAAATTTTTTTTGGTTTTTATTTTCCATTCGTTTTCTTACCAAAATGTCCCGCCAACGTTTAACTAAAAGTACATCAGTGGGCGTCGCTTCGATTGTTTTGACCATGCATTTACATTTACACGTCATTGTTAAATATCATTTCACTTCCACTACCAGTGCATAAAACAAATTAGCTACAAAACGAAATGAAAACTACATTAAGGCCAAGACACTACCGTACCCATTCAACCACAATACAGTACTAATTGATTGTTTGCAGCTAAGGTGATACAGCCAAAATAAACAGTAGGCCTAGTAGTCGGCTACCGCTCCACGGAAAATACTCATGTTATTGGTAAAAATCCTGTCTACAGTGCTGAATGTCATGTAGGCATACTTTACTATAATTTACAGTTCGGTTTGCTTTAACAGTATTTTGGTAAAGAAATACAATTTAAGGTATTTATTATTGATAGTTTTTATTACAGTTATAAGAAAAAAATTACATTTAAAATACGGAGTATTTTTTGACGTTTCGGGTAACCCAAACTTCGGTTAACCCAGACGTGCAGTTGGATCGCACGTTCCACTGCACAAACGAAACCACCCGACATATGCGACGATTGCAAAAAGAAACTGCACCTTTAATCTGAAATAAGCTACTCTGTGTTACCAACTTTGTTTACAAAGTTTGCCGGCAAGCAAACTTTGCCGGGTTACAAACTTTGTTTTTGTATTATTTTTTGAAATTACGCACATGTCTTTCAGTTAAACAAAACAGGTTCCAGTCTCAATTAGTTTAGATTTGTGAGATTGTTGAGTATTTATTATGGTTTTGTTCAAAAATTAAAAAAGGAATAACACCGGAAATTGAAGAAACATTCCAAAATCTTAACAAGCAACTAAAGTGTCAACTGTCAACCCACTAGAACTCATAAGCCAAGAGACGAGTTTAAATAACAAAGATAACAACATATATGGTAAGTATTCAACATTATCGTAAATATGAAATATTTCAGCAAGGTGTTATCAATGAAGGAGCAAAAATAGGTCAAAATGCAATAAATGAACCGGTCTCTAACTATCAATTTATTACCAAAATTATGACACATGAAAATGTTCCATTATGTCATTAAAACTATTCCCAACAGTTGTTAAATTTAAAACCAAACCACTAAACAAGCATGCCTTGTATTTTAATACACTTAAATCAATCACTAATTTTAACTGTTCTAATTTATAATTTAACAGTTTTCTGACACTTCAACATTTACGACATTGTTCAAATAGAACTTAAAAATAATACTATACCAATAATTCCTGATGATTATTTTCTAACATCTTAAAATCTGTGGTTACAACATCCAATTTCCGTTTGAGTTCTTCACATTCCTGATTAAACCGAGTCACCAAATCATCTTTCTCTTTTAAAGCAGAATCCTGATGAAATAAAATCAGAAATCAGTATTATATGACCAAAGATCAAATACATTTTTTTTCTGAGAAACTTGTTTTTGAAGAGATTGGAGAAATAGTACATTATTTTTTCGCAATGTTTTAACATATATGAGGTAATTAAAAGTCGACCACTCCATAAATAATCAGATAAAATTTATCCATACAAGCAAAGGTTAACACGTTCAGCGCTACCCAAATAATCAAAACTTCACCGAGTGGCTGAAATTTTTTTATGTTTTTTTTTTGTTCGTCTATCAGGAGAACATGTTTTTATACTAGTTTTTGCAATTTATTCATTGCAAAATGTTAGTTTTGTAGGAAATAATGTTGGACGTTCTGGAACATCTTCAGCCATTAGGTTCGATCTTCATTAGGAATGACTGAATGACGTTCCAGAACGTCTTTGTTATTTCATTCAAAAGATGTATTATTTTGTTCTGTACTATATACAGATATATATACCGTATAATATACGCTTGCACTGTTTTATAATATTATTATAAAACAGTGCAAGCGTTATATGTAAAATAATTTTGTATAAAAATAGACGATCGTAGTCATAAAAAGTGATATGCGTACAGGAATATTTTACGCATTGTACGCAGATAACATAATGAAATAAAAGCATTATCCCATTTTGAAACAGTTTGTGTACTGAAGGGGTACTATACTGTATACCTGCATACACATTTTGTGTTTAGCACAAAACTTTATCTCCCTTGATTTTCACCGCTTGTAGAATAAAACGGTTTTTACAAGATAAGTCGAGGGTGGTGTTACTAGCAATAAAAGTTATACTCCTGAAATAGTTTCTTGCTAAATGAAATGTTTATATATATATAGTAAAAAAAGAATATTATTTATGGTTTGTGGTGCTGTTTGAAGGGGGAAGCATGGATCTAAGCAAAGAACCGGCTTGTCTACACACGCTGGACAATACCATGTTGTGTCCTTCCTTATTTTATTTTTTGCGCACACCCGATATATTTGGGATATTGGGATATTTTCTGGCTGTATCTAGTCTATCCCTCTTTCTTCGGTAACCGGACAGGTACATGCCCTTCTTTCACTGTCAGTCTGGGTGGGAGGTGTACTGGTATAGTTATCGCTTGTATTCTAGATTTGAGGGCGGGGTGATCAATGACCTTATTACCGAAAGTCGTATCATGAAGGGAAAGTTTAGAGTTCCCAGACGTTTTTCTAAAAAGAAAGAAACTATTTACGCGGGCTAAATGAAATATATGTATGGCACGCTTTTTATACCACTTCATAGTTTCCTTTCAATGGGATAATAGGCCATCATTTGATCAATATGATCGATGCCACCCTTCGCTTTGTTGTATTTCACAACAGCTTCTGGTTTAGAAACTGTTATGCCTCTGCGATTGGTGACACTGACCATATCTGCTTCAAATTCGAAGCTGATCATCAGTATATTATCTTTTTTGTCCTTCCACTTTAGAACGCAAAAACCGTCGTCCGTAAACAACTTGGTAACTTCAGTTTTTATTTACTACTGAAAATGGGTTATCTTTCCGGTCAGTACGGAGTGTTCCAATTGCACATGTGCCTCTTTGAAGTAATTCGGAGATTAGGTTCACGCTATTATAATAGTTGCCCATAAACAGAGAAGGGCCAGTATTCCCTCCATCAGTCTGTTGAGCCACAGAGATATCAGGTACATCTTCAGGAGGCACGTTCTGTTCATCTTCAGAGGAAGACAAACTGAAGAGGTCCGCGTTGGCCAGGTGTACTTCTTCGTCCTCACTGTCTTCCAAAATCCGCTGTATTTTTTCCAACGTTACTACAGTATGGTCGGAAGTTGATCTACGGCCTGAAGTTGAAGGTCCCGGCAGATCAAAAATATTTGAGCCCAGGGTCCAGGTTGACCTTCAGGCTCAGTCGAAGGTCAAGGCTGATGTTGGGAAATCAGTTTTCCCGCAGCATTACGTTTTCCTCCACGTGTACGAACCATGCTGAAAAGAATTTACTTAATTTTCTGCTATTTGGAACTGTACTCTTTAGAAAACACAACTAGGAGGACGCAGTTCTGACATTTTATTCACATTCAGAGTCAGGGGAAAACAAAAAAATATTTTCAACATTGATTGGATAAACGAATTGAAAATGGAGAATTAAGGAAAAATAATAATATAACAATATTCCTAACAAATAAAACGAAAACTTACAATTAAATATCCTGCAAAAAAATCGAGATTACGTATCAATATCCAAATCTTAGAAAAATCGTAGAAAACGATAAAATGCTCGGAGCAAGAAACTAAAAACATGCACTTGTTCGTTGAGATATTACGAATGGCTACAGCACCAACAAAAGTGTCTTAGCAGTGGCTGCCCCTTTTACAACTAATAATTCGTTCGTACTACCTTAGACGTTCCGGAACGTCCGCCGCCATTACGTAGCACCTAATATGACGTTCCGGAACGTCCGCCGCACTGAACGTGTTAATAAAATAAAATTTAAAAAAAAATGCCTAAATCTGTCACTTCGTATTTTTAAGATAGAAATTTATATTTTAAAAATGTTTGAGATACCATTATGAAAATTGGTACACCTGTTCATATTAAAGTTATTTAATAAATAAAATAATTATGATCACTTAATGACATCAATTGTCAAGAAGACATTCAAAGTTAAATTATTTACCTGCTAGTAGCTCAGTAATGTGATACTGTTTTTAATTGTACGCCGGTCCGTAGTTCATATTTTGCCCACTGTGGCGCTGTGATGGGGTTGCTGCTGCCGATAGAATGCGCCAGCGGTCATACCTCTCACAGCGCATGTACCAAGTGGCAACATATGTGTCTATGCACTGGCGATGCAAAAGTCGAGAAGGAGCAGGTGACAGTATCGATATTCTCTGTGTTGCGAGAATCGATACGGGGAAGTTGACATCTCAACATTGAGTCTTCATTCCGTCATCTGTACCTCCATCCCCTTACCCTCGCTTCACCGGCGACTGCTCCCCTTCGGAGGCAGCGGTATAAGGTGCACGCTGCGTCGGCGACGCGCTCCTATTAGATTAGGCAGCGATACAGACGACCCCGATTCACTTCACCGGTGACTGCTCCTCCTCGGAGGCAGCGCTGAAAGGTGGTCGCTGCGTCGGCGGCTGCTCCTAATCTTTTAGGCAGCGGCGAAGACGACCTCCCTTCCTCCCCCCCCTTCGAGGTTTTCATTATTTTGAACTACGCCGCCAAAGGCCCGGCCGGTCCTATGAACTCTCAAACGACTGCGCTACTAGAAGCCGGTGGCGACAAATGTATGGATGTGAGATACAGACCCTTATATAAAAAGATATCAGCAAACTAGAACTATTTGAGAAGAGGCTTTCTCGCAAGATGCTAAAAATAAGATGGAAAAGTACAACAACTAACAAAGAGATATTGTCAAGAATTAATACACATCTGCCATCTAACTGCTATAATAAAAATTACGAAGAGAGCAAATCTTGGTTACATCAGGTGCCAAGACTCAACAAAGTCAATTGAAGGTAGCAGGCAAAATTGAAGGAAAGGGAGGGATAAATAGAAAATGAAAATTGTGGGTTTGAGAAAATAAGGAATGGACCCACACAGATTGAAACATCTGGCTTCAAGCCCACAATAGAGAGAAACCTGTTGTAATAGTTGCCGACCAGAACTGGAGACAGCTCTAAAGAGGCACTCAGAAAAATTTTATTTCTGAAAACCATTAAGTATTTCATTATGAACATGATGCTACTTCATTTGTTCTAATACAAGTTCAAATAACTAAGTTAAAAAACTTTACAAGATTTAATCAAAAAGTTTAAACAAAACAATATAAACAATATATATTACATTTACTGTACATAAAACCTGTTGTGTAGGTACAGAAAATGTGAATTAATTGTCACTTACCATTTTCTGCTGAATGTCCAGTAACTGATTTTCGTAACGGTCTTTAATTTCAGTTGTTTCTTCAGTAAATTTATTTTCTAAATACTCTTGATGCTTAACAAATTCTTCACACTTTTGTTCCAGTTCTTTTTTAATAGCTTTAACTGATTCATTATCGTTTGTTAACCTACAAAAATTTCAAACAAAATTCTTTTCCTATTTGTTTATGATAAACAATTTACATATTTCTTATCATCCAAAATATAACTGACAAAACTTCATAACACTATTACTGAAAGGTAATAAAAATGTTGTTTTATTATAAATTTTATGGTAACATACAATAAAAAAATGTAATTAAAATAAGGTATTATTCCAAAGATGTGATGTTCAACAAATAATTAAGAAAAATGGAAACGTTCATGCAATGGAGAAGAAAATAAAAATAACTAATATTAGTTTTAATAATATTAGAATAATTTAACTATGCTTAAACAAATTGATGATTGATCTGCGTATATATGTATGTATGTGTGTGTGAGTGGGTGAACAGAAAATCTCAAGAACAGAACATCGTTCGAACTTGAAACTTAAGTAAGACACCACTACCGGACCCGACATGAGCATTATCATCAAAATCGGTCAACCGAAGTAGTAGTTCATTCGTGTAACTTTTCCCTTTTTTGCGATTTTCACAAAAAGATTCTTTTAAAATCACCTGGTTCACTAAATTTTTTATGCTCTACAAGAAAGGATAGGTGCCATGTTTGCTGACATTTTTGATCAGGCTTTTTTCACGTAAAAAATTGTTTTCTTAAGATTGCGGCTTTAATATGCATTTTAGCGCAAAAATATAAAAAAAATGTGTAGAGAATTTACAACTTTTATTTCAAACATTTTTTTCTATTAACATACAGTTTAGTGGTAATTAGCGATTTTCTGTTTTTTCTCACGAAAAAGTGTAAAAAAATCGATTTTCTTTAAATTTCGGCCTTAATATACATTTTACAGCAAAAGTGTATACAATCAAATTTATAGGAAATTAACAGATCTACAACTTTTATTTAAAGCATTTTTCTCTAAAGAGCCTAGTTTAGTGTGAAAGAGTGATTTTCCATATTTTTAAGCCAAACTGAGGTTGATTTTCATTTTGCTTCTTTCACTCATGATAAAAATTAGGTTATGTTTATTGAGGTTAGTTTTTTGTTTATTTGTAATATTTTATTACTAATATTAGGTTTATTGTTAACTATTTGCATTGGAAAGAGAAAATTGTGTGTTTCACACCAGATTTTTTGTATTATTTTAATACCTTAGAAGTTAATTATGCACAGTTAACTCAGGGTAATAACAGACGAGACACTGGTGCATGGTACAGTGACATATGTCAGTATCCGTGATCGGTAGCTGGCTCATAACACTTCAGTGAGACCAGTGGTTCTAATGTCACAACCACCTATCCGTCAGTCCATCGTTTCGTCATGTAAATTTGTGGTGTTAATTTTGACACAATGTTTATTTGCCAATTTACGACTGAAGGCGTTAACTCGTAAAGAAATTGCAATGAAATTCAGCAATTTCTTATATAGTTTAATTTGAGCAATCACCATATGTTCCACTAACCAGGTCGTTCAGGAATAACTTCATTCATTAAATGCCTCAATGTCAAAATTTTCTACTGGCATTTTATAAAGAATACCTACAGTAATTTTGTTCTAAATTTTTAATCATATAAATAATTAAAATTAATACTGACCGACAAACTACATAAATTTTAAAACAGTATGAAGTAAAATAGGCCTACACGTGGAAATATTATAATAAATGGTGTATAACTTGTACAAAACTAGATGGTGATGCCCTTCTAGAGTCTCATCTGATGGTCAAAAATCAAATCAGTGGCCCTGCGGGATTCCATACGTTCCAGTGTCCAGTGCTCAGAGATTCTAACGGGAAGAGACACCGTACAGCCAAAGAATTACGTAGCATGCTACTCGGAATATCCGCCAGTTGAAACAAACTTAATTCTTAGTACAGTTAGCATCCTGTACACCAGTCTTGTCTCTTGTTACCCTAACACAATATCTTTTCTTTTATTAGGTTATTAATATCCAATCAAATTTTTGCCTCTACTTTCTAACAACCATTTCATACTTTTACACTAGCAGGTGGAAAGATAACCCTCGTGGATACAATACTAGTTTTATTGAATAGCTATGAATGGGTTAAAAAATCTAATAAATTGAAAAATATAACACTTACATCTCATGTTCTTGTCTTAAATTGGAATACTGTGCTTTGATATCATTTACTTCTACGGCCAGTTTTTCTTTCTCCATTTCTTTTTCAGAAATGTTTTTGTTAAGATCTTCAATTAGCTCATCTGCACACGTCTTTTCATGCTGAAAAATTAAAAAACAAACAACAATTTTTGAATGCAACTCAATACATGAAAATTACACATAAATACGTAACACACTGGTTAAATTCTAGAATTTCAAATGTAAATCACAAGAAAACTTAGTCCACGCAACAAAAACTCAGAAACCACTACTAATGGTTAGTTCAGATAGATTACGCTGGCTTAAGTCGTTGGTGGATACTATTTTATTTTGTCGAGAAGCTTTGTTTGTTCACAAACTCATTTCATTCTGTAAGGTCACTAAAAACCACGATAAAATCCAAGAATTATAAGACAGCTTCAGTTAATAACATGACTTGGGTCTTTCGATGGTATCTCGGATATTAACGTTAAACTTAATATAAACATCATTTATTTGAAGCTGTGTCAATAACTGCATTATCAATGATCATGTCAGGGTCTTTTATTAAATTAAACAAATATTAGAATTTTCAGTCTTTCACTGAGAACTGAACACATTAATAGCTAAAAGCATTGCCAACAAAGGCAAGAAACTATTCACTCTATATACAGACGATTCGGGATAATTGGGGCGCATCAAAACGGGAGCATTTTGGCCCAATAAACAAATTCGTAAACTGTTGCATACATGATACCGTATTTTATTAAGAATAAAACACACATACATTCTACATACAAGTTCTATCCATATACACACAAAAAAAGTATCAGAACAATAAATAAACTTTTTAGTAAAACCTTTTGCCTTGGTGTTAAGGATTGGAACATTGACGCTAAAACCTTGCGAAGTTACAATGGCAAACCGTTCATTCAGCGCTTCCTCAACAAGTGGGCCCTTTCCTATGTTTTCTTTCCTGAGATGTGCCATGATCTTTTTTTAATGCCCACTATTGGCGTACTATCTCCTTGGAGCACAATAGAAGCTATCATACTTTTTGGTACACTGGTTAGTTCAGATAGATTACACTGGCTTAAGTCATTGGTGGATACATTTTTATTTCGTCGATAAGCTTTATTTGTTCACAGTCATATCATTACACAACATTTTAACTCACTAAGACATTGATAGAATAGAAACTACACTGTAAGCCTACGCATAAAAATATAAACAAAAAGTTAATCCAAACAGGTTCCAGTCCCAATTAGTTTAGATTTGTGAGATTGTTGAGTATTTATTATGGTTTTGTTCAAAAATTAAAAAAGAATATCACGGGATATTGAACCAACATACCAACATCTTAACAAGCAACTAAAGTGTCAACTGTCAACCCACTAGAATTTATAAGCCAAGAGATGAGTTGAAATAACAAAGGCAACAACAAATATGGTAAGTATTCAACATTATGGTAAATATGAAATTTTTCAGCAAGGTGTTCTCAACGAAGGAGCAAAAATTGATCAAAATGCAATTAATGAACCGGTCTCTTACTATCAATTTATTAGCAAAATTATGACACATGAAAATGCTCCATTATGTCATTAAAACTATCCCCAATAGTTTTTAAATTTAAAACCAAACCACTAAACAAGCATTCCTTGTATTTTAATACATACAATTTAATCTATTACTACTTTTAACTGTTATAATTTGTAATTTAACAGTTTTCTGACACTTCAACAACGACATTGTTCAAATATAACTTAAAAATAATACTATACCAATAATTCCTGATGATTATTTTCTAACATCTTAAAATCTGTGGTTACAACATCCAATTTCCGTTTGAGTTCTTCACATTCCTGATTAAACCGAGTCACCAAATCATCTTTCTCTTTTAAAGCAGAATCCTGATGAAATAAAACCAGAAATCAATATTACATGACCATAATATACCTGACATTGAACATGACTTTGGTCTTTGATAGTATCTCAGATATGAACGTTAAACTTAATGTAAACATCATTTATTTGAAGCTGCGTCAAGAACTGAGTTATCAATGATCATCTCAGGGTCTTTTATTAAATTAAACAAATATTAGAGTTTTCAGTCCTTCACTGAGAACTGAGCACTTTAATAACTAAAAGCATTGCCAACAAAGGCAAGAAACTATTCACTATATATACAGACGATTCGGGACAATTGGGATGCATCAGGACCAGAGCATTTTGGCCCAATAAACAAATTCGTAAACTGTTGCGTACATAATATCGTACTTTATTAAAAATAAAACACACATACATTCTACATGCTAGTTCTATCCTTTTACAAACAAAAAAAAAATAAAAGGGTATCAGAACAATGAATAAACTTTTTAGTAAAACCTTTTGCCTTGGTTTTAAGGATTGGACCATTGACGCTAAAACCTTGCGAAGTTACAATGGCGAACCATTTATTCAGCGCTTCATCAACAAGTGGGCCCTTTCCTATATTTTCGTCCCTGACATGTTCCATGACCTTTTTTTAATGCTTACTATTGGCGTACTATCTCCTTGGAGCACGATACAAGCTATCATACTTTTAGGTACACCGGTTCGTTCAGATAGATTACGCTGGTTTAAGTCATTGGTAGATACGTTTTAATTTCGTCGAGAAGCTTTATTTGTTCACACAGTCATATCATTACACAGCATTTTAACTCACAAAGACATTGATAGAATAGGTATACTGTTCGCCAACTACGGTGGCATGTAGGGAGGGTAGTGGGACAGAGAGAGAATGTGTTGCGTCCGCCGTTCCTCTCAACTCATTTCAATCAGTGCAGAGTGTTCAAGTGCAATAGTGACAATACATGGTACGGTAGGGCACTCTGCCGGCCAGTTTCGTTCACTACACTCTAACAAGCTCATTTTTCATCAAAAAATTCTGAAAATATTACTTTCGCTTCCTAATGGATCTTATTATTACACTAAAAAGGTTATTATTATACTCTGATATTTATATAAGATACGCTCGTACAAAGTTAGACGTTTAAATCTCATCGCATTTTTTGCGTATCACGTAGGCTAATATAGGCCCTAACTTCTTTTCCAGGATTACATAATACACGTTTTATTATTTTGTTATAAAATATAAAATTTTATCTTTAATTTGAAGTATGTAGGGCAGTAAGAGAAAAAATAAACGAGCTTGAAAAAATCACTTGTTGAAGGGAAGTCAAAGATAGATAATCGTGTCTGGTGTCTCCTTCCTGTTAATATTCCAAGAAGCTGAATCAATTTCAATAGTTGTGAATTTTATAAGAAACATACGTCAAATTTTAGAAATCAACTACACACGCACAATATCAGTTGTTTGACATTTTAACAAAAAGAACCGTATAGTAAATATAACAGAAAGAGGGTATGACGTCCTTCTCTTTCGGGCCAGTCAAAACTTATGGCAGGTACATCATTTAGAAAAAAACTTATTGCCTATTACCCTAAAATGAATCGCAGACATTTTCCCCATATTTTATGCGCACGCAACTAATTTTGACGGGTGTGGCTTTCGACAGCGACACCAATGTCAAAATGATTACCGCATGAACACAACACAATGAGTAATGAGTATTACTTTAGAGGCAGCCGGTATCAGGCTGCCTCTAAAGCTGTGGTGGGAGAGCTACTAACGGCGCATGTGCGGCCCGCATGCCACCGTAGTTGGTTATATTTATACTACACTGTTAGCCTACGCATAAAAATGTCAAACAAAAGGTGTGAAATAAATGGGAATAGATAAAATAAAAAAGTATGCCTAAAGGTAACAAAACAACCAGAAAGGAACAAAAAAAAGTGTTACAGTACACTCACAAAACTCAGTAAACACAAAAACTGTAAATCTCAAAAACTAATAAGAAGCATGGAATATAAATGTTCTACGTACATGATATATATTGACAAGTGATAACTACAATAAATTGCAAGGACCCTTATACAGCTTGTAAGGCCGGGCATAACTAGTGGGGATATGACTTACTAAAATTTGTGCACCGATGACATATACACATTGCACTGTAATAACTACTCTGTTATGACTGATGTATGATTACTGTTGTTTATCTGTCAAAATGTTTACTACCTATATCCTACCCATTATCTTATCTTGCCCCTTTGTTGTTTGTCACTGGCCCGTAATGGTTTTAATAAAACATATGTGTACATATATTGGATTGGCCCCAAAAAGCGGCATTATGGACCGAATAAACAAAGTACTTATCAATGTAAAATGCAATTTTGTTTTTGTTCTTTAAAGAACTGTTCCAAAAAACCGGCAGCCCCAACTACCCAGTGGACCAATTATTCGGAATCAACTGTTTTCAAAATTCCCAGTTATCTATTGAGCCATTCTTGAAAAAGTTAACAATATTTTAAATAATAGGTGATAATTATACCTGCAATTGTTGATGATCAGTTTCCAACTTCTTATTGACTGTATCAGCAACATTCAGTTCCTGCTTAAGTTGATCAAGTTCTTCATCCAACTTCTTAATGAATACATCTCTCTCTTTCAAACAGGAATCCTAAAAAAATTGTAATATTTAATGCCAGAGTTTATCTACAATTACTATATAACAGAAAAAATTTATTTATTTTTTTCATAGGACACTTTTGATCTTTTACAATAATTATCTAACTACCTAAAAAACATGGCTCAAATTTTCATAGAAATAAAATTTGAGTCAGCAGTTGCAATCCCTTATCTGTTAATTACAAAATAATGATATTTCAGATAAACAATAGTCCAGATCAACCAGTATTTTAGGTTACTTGATAATGAAAAAATATTGGGCATCAACTGGGGTGGTCTTTCATCTAGATTCGTCTAATTGGCCTACAATCTGTAACTGCTGTTACTGGTAAAAATACTAGGTGTGTAAAAATTATGGAAACTGTTAATTTTTAGTCAAATGGCTTATAGTAGCAAAGTATTTTTTACTATAATACTTCTTTGACTTATGGCACATAAATTTTGAGGTAAAATTTCAAAAGAAAAATAATGGCGAAACCGTTTAAAGATATCCTTTACTCTTCTTTAGGTATTAGCCATTGAAATGTCCCAATCAGGGAAAAAACCACTATCGCCAATCTCTGTCTACATTAATTATTGGCGGTAGAAAAACAAAAATGACATCATTTAACATTGTCTTATTACACAAAAATCAATTCCGCAATCCATTTAATAATATCTCTTCTTGTTAGTCGATTAAACAATAATTTTTATTGTGAATTTTGATAACTAAGTGGTAAAAATTTGCAATAACAATTATCGTTTTATTAACTAACAAGAAAAGATATTATTAAAAGGATTACTGGATTGATTTATGCGTAAGATGACGATGTTAAATGATATCATTTATGTTTATGTACCACAACTAATTAATGTAGAGAGAGGTTGGTGACAGCAGTTTTTACCTGATCGGGACCATTTTAATGGCTAACATCTAAAGAAAAGTAAAAGGTACAATGGTACATAATCATTAAACGGGTTTCATTATAGTTTTTCTCTCGAAATTTTACATCGAAATCATGTGCCATGAATCTACCTTCCAATATAAAAATAAAGGTAGATTCAATATGGCAGATGTAAATTTCGGGTCCTTGAAAAGTACATTTTTGCATCTACAGATTCTCATTGCTTATTCTTCACTACATTAAGGTATTTGACTAAGAAATTAACCGGTTCCAAACTTTTTACACACCTGGGTAATGCCCATTGCAGTAAAATGGAAATAAATAATACAATTTTCAAGATCTTACATAAAAACAAAAATACAGTATTAAAAGATAAACCTAGGAATAATGACAAAATGTTAAAATTAATATTAAAGATAACAAATAAATTATAACATAACTGATTATTTTTTCTCTTTTTAGGTTGCTAATTAGTTTATGTTTAAAAAATTACAATGGTTTCGGTGGTACCATAGAACTGTGGTTATTCGAGCCCTGACTAACCGAACTAGTCCCAAAAAGTACCGCGCAAAGCGAAATTCGCATATAGCAGCAAATCGATCATAAACTGTATGTTCAGTTAATCTTTTATTCATTTTGTATCTTATATTATTTTAATTTGTGCATAATTTTTTCATTTGTTAATACAGTAATGGCTTTTTTCACATCTTTGATCACATTTTCATTCATTTCACCAGATTATATATGTTTCCCTTTTAATTTTTGACAATAAAAATAAATAGCAACCAAAGGGAGGTAAAAATTATAATTTTCAAATTAAATGGTTGGACGCATGCATTACTAGAATTTGATCATAAATAACCAATAAATCTTACCATTTTTTGTTTTATCGTTAACACTTCATTTTCGTGACGTGTTTCAATATCTGCTGCCTCATCAGCATATTTCTTTGATAAATACTCTTGGTGCTTTATCAATTCTTCACATTTTTGTTCTAGTTCATTTTTAAGATCTTTAATAGATTTATTATCACTTGCTAGCCTGTAATAAACATTTAAATTCATAGAATATTTGTTAGATTTTGAAGTTACAATAGGTAATTTATATAGATCAATCCATATAAAAAGTGGCCCAGATTTGTGGTTACTTGACCATTTTATTTATTTTTGGTTTTTTTTATACTGGGATGTCCCCAATGGGAGAGTTCAAAGCAACAATAACTTTATCCCATCTGTTCTCTTTTAAATATCACTGCCATTATTATATTGTGACTGACCAAAAGCATTTTTTTATGGTTGCAAGCTTCTGTATTAAATGCAATAACTTTTTCAAGGTTTACAATTGGAGACTTGAAATAAATCCACTTTATTCAGCACACTCTGAGATATAAATATTATTGCAATAATTGATTTATCTACACTAATATTATAAAGACAAAGCATGTTTTTGTGCAGGCTAATTTCCAAGCATATTGAACAGATTTTCATGAAATTTTGACAGCATGTTTGTAATTATATCCAAAGCAACATTTTATTATAAATTTTCAAAAATGATAACCCTAACGGCCCTTATAAGGATGTTTAGAAATATGTATGTGTATGTGTGTATGTGTGTGTGTGTGTGTGTGTGTGTGTGTGTGTGTGTACATGTGAGTATGTATCGCTGTTGAGGTAGATGAATGAGTTTGTTGAAGGTGAGACGTACATGGGGGAAATTATCAAAACTTTTGTGTGTGTGCGTGTGTACGTCGTATACAGTGGACTATCAACTACACAATTACTGTTACATATTTATTTAAAAAAAATGATTTGACACTTGTTACGTGCAAAGCTCCATGGGGTATGCTAGTAATAAATATATGCAATTTATACTGAAAATGTTCACTTTGGCTATCTTTAATTTTTTTACAATAGGGAAATATTTTTTATCAATAGTTTTATCAACTATTTTTTTTACAATAGTGAACTATTTTTATCTAGCACCACATAGAGCTAGTAAAACAAATTCCAGCCCTTAAACTGGTTTCCCTTTTTTACTATAAAATTTTGAAATTTGGAATATCTGATTTTTTGCAGTTGAGGTAATCGCTTTCATAGGATAGCAGATAAAAATATAAAATATATGTTACAAAGATGCCTTTTGTACTGATTTTAAAAAATTCCTATGTATTTCAAGGAGAATAAGAGTTTTACCAGTAAAATGAGAAAAATGCAATGCTTCACTCACTGATGAAGCATTTTAAATACAAATACAATTACAGATTTATAAATCTCAACAAATATTGTATTTTTATTACCTGTCAACTTATTATATCTGTTCTAATGTTAATTTCAACAAATCACAAGCAAATGACATTTAAAAACCAATTGCACAGTAATATACGTTGTATTTCGTGAAACGTAGCCACATTGTTAACTAAGGCTAGCTCTGCATACCAATCTACAGAAATTAACAAGAAACATATGGTGCAATATGACATCGATCGAATGCAAAGGCATCCGGCTTTTGACATCAGTGCCACAAGCAATGACCATGTTATTGAGTAAGTCAGTGAGGACAAATGAATAAGTACAAAAAATTAATTATAAGAGAAATGCCATTAACAAACTACCTTATTACAATATTTACATAACTAGTGAACATCAAAGTTTTTAATACTAACGTTTCATGTTTATTTTTCAGATCCAAGAATTGCTGGTTAGTTTCATTAACTTCTTCTACAAGTTTATCTTTTTCAATTTCTATCTCAGAAATAAATTTTTTTAGATCTCTAATTAAATCTTCTGAAACCCTTTTTTCATCCTGAAAAATATATACAACACACTGATTGTTTAAATATTTAAATGAATAACAGTAAACAAAAACTTTGATAATCCAAAACTTTAGATAATGTAAACTAATTTCAGATTATTTTAACACACTTTTTACATATAAATTTGTTTTAATATACAAATAAAGTAATTTTATAATGAATAATATAAACAAAATGCTGATTGTCATGTAGGCATACATTACGTGCTATAATTTTCAGTTCAGGTTGCCTAAACAGTATTTCAGTACAGAAATACAATTTAAAGTATTTACTATTTCTTGTTTTTACTACAGTTATTTGTAGAAAAATTACATTTAAAATACTGAGTAAATTTTTGACGTATAAGATAACCCGGGTTTCAGTTAACCCAGAGGTGCAGTTGGATCGCATGTTCCACTGCACAAACGAAACCACCTGACCTATTCGACGATCGCACAAACGAAACCGCACCTTTAATGTGAAATAAGCTGCTCTGTGTTACAAATTTCATCAGCTTTAGTATTATTTTTTGTTACTACGCACATTTCTTTCAGTTAATCCAAACAGGTTCCAGTCCCAATTAGTTTAAATTTGTGAAATTGTTGAGTATTTATTATGATTGTGTTCAAAAATTAAAAAAGAATATCACCGGAAATTGAAGAAACATACCGAAATCTTAACAAGCAACTAAAGTCTCAACTAACAACCCACTAGAACTCATAAACCAAGAGATGAGTTGAAATAACAAAGATAACAACAAATATGGTAAGTATTCAACATTATCATAAATATGAAATTTATCAGCAAGGTGTTATCAACGAAAGAGCAAACATTGGTCAAAATGCAATTGACGAACGGGTCTCTTACTATCAATTTATTAGCAAAATTATTATGACACATGAAAATCCTCCATTATGTCATTAAAACTATTCCCAACAGTTGTTAAATTTAAAACCAAACCACTAACCAAGCATTCCTTGTATTTTAATACACTTTAATCAATCACTACTTTTAACTGTTATAATTTGTAATTAACAGGTTTCTAACACTTCAACAATTACAACATTTTTCAAGTAGAACTTAAAAATAATACTATACCAATAATTCCTGATGATTAATTTCTAACATCTTATAATCTGTAGTTACAACGTCCAATTTCTGTTTGAGTTCTTCACATTCCTGATTAAACCGAGTTACCAAAACATCTTTCTCTTTTAAAGCAGAATCCTGATGAAATAAAATCAGAAATCAGTATTACATGACCAAAGATCATATACATTTTTTCTAAGAAAACTTGTTTTTGAAGAGATTGAAGAAATAGTACATTATTTTTTCGTAATGTTTTAACAGATATGAGGTAGTTAAAAGTGGACCACTCCATATATAATCAGATAAAATTTATCCATACAAGGAAAAGTTAATAAAATAAAATTCAAAAATAAATCCCTAAATCTGTCACTTTGTATTTTTAAGATAGAAATTTATATTTAAAAAATGTTTGATACCATTATGAAATTTGGTACACTTGGTCATATTAAAGTTCTTTAATAAAAAGAATAATTATTATGATCACTTAATGACATCAATTTCCAAGATGACATTCAAAGTTAAATTATTAACCCACTAGTAGCTCAGTAATGCATGGATGTGAGATACGGATCCTTAAATAAAATGATATCAGAAAACTAGCACTATTTGAGAAGTGGCTTTATCGCGAGATCCTATGAATAAAATGGAAAATTACAATTAACAAAGAGGTACTGTCAAGAATTAATACACATCTGCCATCTAACTGCCATTATAAAAATTATGAAGACAGAAAATTTTGGTTACATCAGGTGCCAAGACTGAACAAAGTCAATTGATGTTGGAAAGCAAAATAGAAGGAAAGTGAGGGATAAATAGAAAGACAAAATTGTGGTTATGAGACAATAAGGAATGAACCCACACAGATTGAAACTCTATTGTGGGCTTCAAGCCCACAATAGAGAGAAATTTGTTGTAATAGTTGCCGACCTCAACTGGAGACAGCTTTGAAGAGGCACTCAGAAAAATTGTATTTTGTAAAATTACGTTATTTTACAATAGAAAACCATTAAGTATTTCATTATGAACATGATGCTACTTCATTTGTTCAAATATCAAAGTTAAAATATTTTTCAAGATTTAATCAATAAGTTTAAACAAAACAATATAAACAATATATATTACATTTACTGTACGTAAAAACCGTTAAGTAGGTACAGAAAATGTGAATAAATTGTCACTCACCATTTTCTGCTGAATGTCCAGTAACTGATTTTCGTAACGGTCTTTAATTTCAGTTGTTTCTTCAGTAAATTTATTTTGTAAATACTCTTGATGCTTAACAAATTCTTCACACTTTTGTTCCAGTTCATTTTTAATAGTTTTAACTGATTCATTATCATTCTTTAACCTACAAAAATTTCAAACAAAATTCTTTTCCTATTTGTTTATGATAAACAATTTACATATTTCTTATCATCCAAAATATAACTGACAAAACTTCATAACACTATTACTGAAAGGTAAAAAAAAAATGTTGTACAATTATAAATTGTACGGTAACATACAAAAAAAAGTAAATTAAAATAAGGTATTATTCCAAAGATGTGATGATCAACAAATAATTAAGAGGAATGGAAATGTTCATGCAATGCAGAACAAAATAAAAATAACTTATATTAATTTTAATAATAATTGAATAATTTAATTATGCTTAAACAATTGATGAATAAAAGATACAAAAATTTGGCTACACTGTTGACTGCATGAGCGTTGTGATTTCACCAATCATTTTTACCTTCTCTTGCCTATATGAATATACAGGCAGGAAAGTATCGTTTTCATGTCGATTTTTCAAAATCGAGTTTTCACTGGTCTACAAGTTTTCAGACCCCCTGCATCCAAAAAACATGTTTTTTGAGATTGATCTGTGTGTGTATATCTGTGAACAGAATATCTCAAGAACAGAACATCGTACGAACTTGAGACTTTAAACTTAAGTAAGACACCACAACCGGACCCAACACGAGGATTCTCATCAAAATCGGTCAACCGGAAGTAGTACTTCATTCGTGTAATTTTTCACTTTTTTGCGATTTCTTAAAAAACTGGTACTATGATTTTTTTTAAAACACGCCTTGATTAGTAAATTTTTTATGCTCTACAAGACAGAGTAGGCGCCATGTTTCTTAAAATTTTTAGTGAGGCTGTTTTAACATAAAAAAATTGTTTTTTTTTTTTAAGATTGGGGCTTTAATATGCATTTTAGCGCAAAAAATGTATAATGAAATTTGTAGAGAATTTAAAATCCTACAACGTTTTTTAACATACAAAATTTAACAAATAACATTTCACTTTTAACATTTTTTTGTATTAACGCTTAGTTTAGCGGTAGTTAGTGGTTTTCTGTTTTTTCTCACGAAGACGTGTGAAAAATCAATTTTTTTAAAAATATCAGCCTTAGTAGCATTGTACAACATAACCTACCTAACCTACGTAATCTACAACTTTTAATTAAAACATTTTTCTCTACAAAGCCTAGTTTAGCGTGAAAGAGTGATTTTCCGTATTTTTAAGCCGAACTCAGGTTGATTTTCATTTTGCTTCTTTCACTCATGATTAAAGTTAGGTTATGTTTATTGAGGTAAGTTTTTTGTTTATTTGTACGAGTATATTTACTCGTACAAATAAACAAAGTATATAACGGGTGATTCAAAAAGAGCGCCGGTTTTTAAATGGCTGGTAAATTTTTGTTTATCGGTTGGCAACTTTGTTAGACCTCATTTGTATTTCGGAGAACATTCCGATTGACGATTCAGTTGTAGTTTCTCTTGTTCGCTGTGTAGTACTCTCGCAGTCTGTGTCTAACCATGGAGAAGTTTACTATTGCACAACGAGTGTTAATCGTCAAAACATTTTACCAGAGTGGAAAGAGTTATGCGGCTACTGTCAGGCGACTTCGCGGTACTCTAGGACATAATGAAGCACCGAATGAATCAACAGTTCACAGGCTCATGAAAAAGTTTTTTGAGACGGGTTCAACAGTCGACCTTAAAAGTTCTGGAAGTCGTCGTTCTGGCCGAACTGAGCAGAACGTTGCGTTGGTTCGTGACAGTGTGGCTGTTAGCCCAGCAAAATCAATACGTCGCCGTTCGCAACAATTGGGTTTACGATGTTCTTCTGTACGGAGAATTCTTCGGTACGATCTCCAATATCACCCATATAAAATTCAGTTGACGCAACATTTGAAAGTGGCAGACCACCAGAAGAGACAACAGTTTGTTGACTGGGTATTGAGAAAACGGCAGGATGATGACACCTTCGCAAACAAAATCATTTTCAGTGATGAGGCGCACTTCCACTTAAACGGTTTTGTTAATAAACAGAACTGCCGTATGTGGGGTTTAGAAAACCCTCGCGTGGTTAATGAAAGGGAAATGTATACGCAGCGAGTGACAGTTTGGTGCGGCTTTTGGTCGGGCGGTGCCATCGGCCCTTACTTTTTTGAAAATCAAGAAGGACAAGCCGTGACAGTAAATGGAGACCGATACCGTACGATGATTAGGGAGTTTTTGTGGCGTCATTTGGATGGAATGGACATTGACGAGTTGTGGTTTCAGCAGGATGGTGCCACCTGTCACGCTGCACGAGAAACAATGTTGTTGCTCCGTGAACGGTTCCAGGATCGCATCATTTCTCGTAATTCCGACCATCAAAGGCCACCAAGGTCGTGTGACTTGACGCCTTGTGACTTTCATCTTTGGGGTCATCTGAAGTCATTGGTGTATGCCAATAAACCCTGAAACATCAATGACCTGAAGGAGGAAATTCGACGGGTTATCGGGCAAATGGAAGTCGAAACTTGTCGTGCAGTGATATCCAATTTCATGGACAGAGTTGATGCGTGCCAGCGCAGTAGAGGAGGACACATGCATGACATCATTTTTCATACATGAAATCGGAAGGTAAGATGAACTTGTTGATGTATTTATTTTCAGTTTTTCAATAAAATAAATCTCTTAATTTGATATATCAAAACCGGCGCTCTTTTTGAATCACCCTATATTAGTAATATATAGTATACAATACATAGTATGATATTAATATCAGTATATTTACTCGTAATATTTTATTACTAATGTTTATTGTTAATTATTTGCATTGGCAAGAGAAAGTTGTGTGACTGTTTCACACCAGATTTTTTTGTATTGTTTTAATACATTACACGGTAATTATGCACAGGTAACTAAGGGTAATAACAGATGAGACACTGGTGCATGGTACAGAGACACATGTCAGTATCTGTGATCAGTAGCTGGCTCAGAACACTTCAGTGAGACCAGTGTCTCTGATATCAAAACCACCTACCCTTCAGTCTATCGTTTCAATGCGTAATTTTGTGGTTTTAATTACGACATTGTGTTTATTTGCGAGTTTACGACTGAAGTCGTTAACTCGTAAAAAAATTACAATGAAATTCAGCAATTTCTTATATACGAGGGTAGGCTGATAAGTAATGCACACATGCTTGTAGAAGACGAACAAAAAGAAATAGCAAGATGGGGTAAATAACAAATTAAAGTACAAATCTTAACCTACCAAATTATCTATTTATTTTTCAATATAGTCACCGTTAAGCATTACACATTTCTCCCAACGTTTAACAAGTTTTTTCATTCCGTCACTGAAAAATTCTTCCGACTTTCCTCGAACCCAGGACGCAATAGCTGCCTTCACCTCATTGTCCGAGCTGTAATGATTACCCTTAAGGTCTCTCTTCAGTAGAGGAAAAAAATAAAAATCGCAAGGCGCAAGGTCGGGAGAATACGGAGGGTGTAAAATTGGTTGAAACTTCAGGTTTCTCAGAGCCTCTCCAGTTGCACGCGAAGTGTGTGGACGAGCATTGTCGTGTTGCAAAATTATTGGCGCCAGGTTGCCTCTAACACGACAAACTCGACGTCGGAGGTGTTTCAGAGTCTGTATATACTGAGCAGAATTTACCGTTGCCCCTCGTTCCAGATAATCAGTCACATAAACTCGGCGAGCATCCCAAAACACAGTCAAAAGAATTTTTTTTGCGGACGGTTGTGTTTTGAACTTTTTCACAACAGGAGAATGTGGATGACGATATTCAGCGCTCTGCCTTTTTTCTTCGGGATCGTAATGATGAACCCATGACTCGTCCCCCGTCACAATATTCAAAAGAAAGTCGTCTCCTTCGTCACGGTAGCGCTTCAAAAGTTGTTCACAGCATTCCAGTTGACATAGCACCAGAACACGACGCCATACTTCCACTACTCAAAACAAACTGAATGAAAGCAACGCCTTCAAACTGCGCAGGCTTGTAGAGGAGAAATAGTACTTCCACATGCCACCAGGCGCGCTACTGAAGTTTATTTAGTTGTCTTCTACAAGCATGTGTGCATTACTTATCAGCCTACCCTCGTAGTTTACTTTCAGCAATCACCATATGTCCCACAAACAAGGCCGTTCAGGAATAACTTCATTCATTAAATGCCTCGATGTCAAAATTTTCTACTGCCATTTTTAATAGAATACCTAGAGTAAATTTGTTCTAAATTTTTAAAAGTATAAATAATTAAAATTAATACTGATCGACAAAATATATAAATTGTAAAACAGTATGAAGTAAAACAGGCCTACACATTGAAATAATATAATAAATTGGTGTATAACTTGTACAAAACTAGATGGTGATGCCCTTCTAGTCTCGTCTGATGGTCAAAAATAAAATGAGTGGCCTTGCGGAATTCCATACATTCCAATGTCCAGTGTCCCAGAGATTCTGACAGATAGTGACACCGTACAGCCACAGAATTCGGTAGTATGCTACTCGGAATATCCGCCTGTTGACACAAACTTAATTCTTAGTATAGTTAGCATCCTGTACACCAGAGTCTTGTCTGTTGTTACCCTAACACAATATTGTTTCTTTTATTAGGTTATTAATACCTAATCAAATTTTTGCCTCTGCTTTCTAACAACCATTTCATACTTTTACACTAGCAGGTGGATAGGTAACCCTGGTGGATACAATACTAGTTTTCTTGTATAGTTTATTGAATGGGTTAAAAATCCAATAAAACGTAAAATATAACACTTACATCTCGTGTTCTTCTCTTAAGTTGGAATACTGTGCTTTGATATCATTTACTTCTACGGCCAGTTTTTCTTTCTCCATTTCTTTTTCAGAAATTTTTTTGTTAAGATCTTCAATTAGCTCATCTGCACACGTCTTTTCATGCTGAAAAATTAAAAGACAAACTGACTCATCTATTTTTGATGCACCTCATTACACAAAAATTACAAATAAATACGTAACATACTGGTTTAATTCTAGAGTTTAAATGTAAATCACAAGAAAACTTAGTCCACGCATCAAAAACTAAGAAACCACTACTAATGGTTAGTTCAGATAGATTACGCTGCTTAAGGCATTGATGGATTGGTTTTATTTCATCGAGAAGCTTTATTTGTTTATACAGTCATATCATTCTGTAAAGGTCACTAAAAAACACAATAAAATGAAAGAATTATAAGACAGCTTCAGTTAATAACATGACTTGGGTCTTTCGATGGTATCTCAGATATTAACGTTAAACTTAATATAAACATCATTTATTTGAAGTTGCCTCAATAACTGAGTTATCAATGATCATGTAAGGGTCTGATATAAAATTAAACATATATTAGAATTTTCAGTCTTTCACTGAGAGCTGAACACATTAATTACTAAAAGCATTGCCAACAACAGCAAGAAAATATTTACCCTATATACAGACAATTGGAGCACAAGGGACCGGAGTATTTTGGCCCAATTAAACGAATTCGTAAACTGTTGCGTATATGATGCTGTATTTTATCAAACTTACATGTCACATGCAAGTTCTATCCATACACACACAAAAAAAATAAAAGAGTATCACAACAATGATTTAACTTTTTAGTAAAACCTTTTGCCTTGGTTTTAAGGATTGGACCATTGACGCTAAAACCTTGCGAAGTTACAATGGTGAACCATTCATTCAGCGCTTCCTCAACAAGTGGGCCCTTTCCTATGTTTTCTCTCCTGAGATGTTCCATGATCTTTTTTTAATGCCCACTATTGGGGTCCTATCTCCTTGGAGCACGATACAAGGTATCATACTTTTTGGTACATCGGTTAGATCAGATAGATTACGCAGGATTAAGTCATTGGTGGATACATTTTTATTTCGTCGAGAAGCTTTATTTGTTCACACAGTCATATCATTACACAGCATTTTAACTCACAAAGACTGATAGAAGATCACAAAGATTGATAGAATAGGTACTACACTGTCAGCCTACGCAAAAAAGTCAACAAAAGATGTGAAATAAGTGGGAATTAGAAAAATTAAAAAAGTGTGCCTAAAGATAACAAAACAACCAGACAGGAACAAAAAAAAGTGTTACAGCACACTCACAAAACTCAGTAACACAAAAACTGAAAAGAAGCATGGAATACAAACGTTCTAGGTACAGGATACATGTGACAAGTGACAACTACAATAAATTCCAAGGTCCCTATACAGGTTGTAAGGTCGGGCATAACTAGTGGATATGACTTACTAAAATTTGTGCACCGATGATATATATACATTGCACTGTAATAACTACTCTGTTATGACTGATGTGTGATTACTGTTGTTTATCTGTCAAAATGTTTGCTGCCTCTATCCTACCCATTATTTTATCTTGCCGCTTTGTTGTATGTCACTGGTCCGTAATGGTTTTAATAAAACATATGTGTACATATAATGGATTGGCCCCAAAAAGCGGCAGTACGCACCGAATAAACGAAGTACTTATCAAAGTAAAATGCTATTTTTTTTGTTCTTTTAAGAACTGTTCCAAAAAACCGGCAGCCCCAATTACCCAGTGGACCAATTATTCGGAATCAACTGTATTCTAAATTCCCAGTTATCTATTGAACCATGATTGAAAATTTTTTAACAATATTTTAAAAAATAGATGATAATTGTACCAGCAATTGTTGATGATCAGTTTCCAACTTCTTATTGACTGTATCAGCAACATTCAGTTTCTGCTTAAGTTGTTCTAGTTCTTCATCCAACTTCTTAATGAATACATCTCTCTCTTTCAAACAGGAATCCTAAAAAAATATACATTATTTAATGCCAGAGTTTATCTAAAATTACAATGTAATAGAAAAAACTAATTGATTTTTTTCATAGGACACTTCTGATCTTTTACAATTATCTAACTACTTAAAAAACATGGCTCAAATTTTCATAGAAATAAAATTTGAGAGTCAGCGGTTGCAATCCCTTATATTTTAATTAAAAAATAATGATATTTCAGATAAATAGTCACGATTAAATAGTATTTCAGGTTACTTCATAATGAAAAAATATTGGGCATTAACTGGGGTGGTCTTTCATCTTGATTTGTCTAATTGGACTACTATATGTAACTGCTGTTACTTGTAATAATACCAGGTGTGTAAAAAGTATGGTTAATTTTTAGTCAAATGGATTATAGTAGCCAAGTATTCTTTGCTACAATACTTCCGTCAACTTATGGCACATAATTTTGAAGTAAAATTTCAAAAGAAAAATAATGGTGAAACCGTTTAACGATATCCTTTACCCTTCTTTAGGTGTTAGCCATTGAAATGTCCCGATCAGGGAAAAAACCGCTATCGCCAATCTCTATCTACATTAATTATTTGCGGTAGAAAAACAAAAATTACATCATTTAACATTGTCTTCTTACACAAAAATCAATTCAGCAATCCATTTAAAAATATCTTGTTTTGTTAGTCGATTAAACAATAATGTTTATTGCAAATTTTGACAACAAAGTGCTAAAGATTCGTAATAACAATTATCGTTTTATTAACTAACAAGAAAAGATATTATTAAATAGATTACTGGATTGATTTTTGTGTAAGAAGACAATGTTAAATAATATTATTTATGTTTTTCTACCACATATATTAATGTAGAGAGAGGTTGGGACAGCGTTTTTTTACCCAATCGGGACCATTTCAATGGCTAATATCTTAAGAAAGGTGAAAGGTATCATTAAACGGGTTTCATCAAAGTTTTTCTCTCAAAATTTTACATTGAAATCATGTGCCATAAGTCTACCTTCGAATTTAAAAAAAAAGGTAGATTCAATATGGCAGATGTAAATTTCAGGTCCTTGAAAAGTACATTTTTGTATCTCTAGATTTTCATTGCTTATTCTTCACTACATTAAGGTATTTGACTAAGAAATTAACCGGTTCCAAACTTTTTACACACCTGGGTAATGCCCATTGAGGTAAACTGGAAATAAATAATACAATTTTCAAGATCTTACATAAAAACATATATACAGTGTTACAAAATAAACCTAAGAAAAATGACAAAATGTTAAAATTAATGTTAAAGATAACCAATAAATTATAACATAACTGATTATTTCTTATCTCTCTTTAGGTTGCTATTTAGTTTATGTATTTAAAAAATTACAATGGTTTCGGTGGTACTATAGAACTGTGGTTATTCGAGCCCCGACTAACCAAAGTAGCGCCAAAAAGTACTGCACAAAGCGAAATCCGCCTATAGCAGCAAATCGCCATAAACTGTATGTACTGTTAATCTTTTATTCATTTTGTATTTTTATAATTATTTTTATTTGTACATCATTTTTTAATACATTAATGGCTATTTTCGCATCTTTAATCACATTTTCATTTTTTTCACCAGTTTACATATGTTTCCCTATCGATTTTTGACAATAAAAATAAATAGCAACCATAAGAGAGGTAAAAATTATAATTTTAAAATTAAATGGTTGGAAGCATGCATTACTAGAATTTGATCATAAATTACCAATAAATCTTACCATTTTTTGTTTTATCGTTAACACTTCATTTTCGTGACGTGTTTCAATATCTGCTGCCTCATCAGCATATTTCTTTGATAAATACTCTTGGTGCTTTATCAATTCTTCACATTTTTGTTCTAGTTCATTTTTATGATCTTTAATAGATTTATTATCACTTGCTAGCCTGTAATAAACATTTAAATTCACAGAACATTCTTTTGGTTTTTAAAGTAACAATAAGTAATTTATATAGATCAATCCATATAAAAAGTGGCCCAGATTTGTGGTTACTTGACAATTTTATTTATTTTTGGTTTTTTTTATACTGGGATGTCCCCAATGGAAGAGTTCAAAACAACAATAACTTTATCCCATCTGTTCTCTTTTAAATATCACTGCCATTATTATATTGTGACTGACCACAAGCATTTTTTTTATGGTTGCAAGCTTCTGTATTAAATGCAATAACTTATTCAAGTTTTACATCTGGAGACTTGAAATAAAAAGCACTTTATTTAGCACATTCTGAGCTAGAAATATTATTGCAATAATTAATTTATCTATACTAATATTATAAAGAAAACTCATGTTTTTTGTGCAAACTAATTTCCAAAAATACTGAACGGGTTTTCATGAAATTTTGACAGCATATTTGTATTTATATCCACAGCAACATTTTATTTTTAAATTTTCAAAAATGATAACAATAAGGGCCCTAAAAAAGATGTTTATAAATATGTATGTATGAATGTGTGTGAGTGTACATGTAAGTATGTATCGCTGTTGAAGTAGATGAAGGGGTTTGTTGATGGTGAGAGACGTACATGGGGGAAATGATCAAATCTTATGTGTGTGTGCATGTGTACATCGTATACAGTCGACTACCAGCTACACAATTTCTGTTACATATTTTTATTTAATAAAAAATGATTAGACACTTTTCACGCGCAAAGCTCCGTGGGGTATGCTATTAACAAATATATTAAATTTATATAAAATGTTCAGTTTGGCTATCTTTAGTTTTTTTACAATAGGAACTATTTTTTTTATATAGCTATCTAGCACTATATAGAGCTAGTAAAACAAATTCCAGCCCTTAAACTGGTTTCTCTCTTTTTTCTATAAAATTTTGAAATTTGGAATTTCTGATTTTTTGCAGTTGAGGTTATCGCTTTTATAGGATAGCAGATAAAAATATAAAATATATGTTACACAGATGTCTTTTGTACTGAATTTAAAAAATTCTTATGTATTTCAAGGAGAATACTAGTTGTACCAGTAAAATCAGAAAAACGCAATGCTTCACTCACTGATGAAGCATTTTAAATACAATCAAGATTTATAAATCTCAACAAATATTGTATTTTTATTACCTGTCTACTTATTATATCTGTTCTAATGTTAATTTCAACAAATCACAAGCAAATGACATTTGACACTTTCCAGTCTACCATTTTTTCCATGACTATTCATCACAGACTAAAGTAAATTATACGTATCTTGCACTGCAGACTGACGTTTTTTCAACTTTTTCAAAAAATCAGTGTGCAGTCACTTTAGTTCTTATCAACAAGGTTATTATATGAAAATAAAGTTTGAAATGTGCTCTTTTTAACCATATATTTAATGTAAGTAAATTATTAAGTTATTTATAAAATAATACTATTTACAATTACTCTAATTTACACATTTCCAAAAATTTTTTATATGAAACTTATATTAATATCGCTTTCATTCTCTGCAGGGTCGTATGATTCATCAATGTCCGTGTCATCTAATTCCGACCCAGAATCTTTTGCAAAACAATCTAATGCATCTCCAGACATTGTTTAATGAAATGTATAATAGCACAATAACAGTGAAACACATACACTGCAAACAACGTGGCCTTGTAACCCGCTATGTCGGTACTCTGTAATGGAAGCTACGGTTCGATCTCACGCATTAAGTAGCGGTGGATAGTTTCGTTGATATATCAGAAAATACTAATCGATTCGGTCAACAGAGAACAAAGTGAACTAAATAACAGTGAAAAGGGGAAATGGCTAGCGTACGGGTAGACACATTTATAACAATGTGAAAGTAGTAACCGTATGAAATATGTTTGCAGCCTAGGGATGTATATTGCCGTGCCCGTATGACATACGTTTGCCGTCACTCGGTGTATAACATCACGGCCGTATCACGAACGGTTGTCGTCTCGAAAGTGTTAAAAACCAATTGCACAGTAATATACATTGTATTTCGTGAAACGTAGCCACAATGTTACCTAAGGCTAGTTCTGCATACCAATCTATAGAAATTAACAAGAAACATATGGAGCAATATGACACCGATCGAATGCAAAGGCACCCGGCTTTTGACATCAGTGCCACAAGCAATGACCATGTTATTGAGTAAGTCAGTGAGGACAAATGAAGAAGTACAAAAAATTAATTATAAGAGAAATGCCATTAACAAACTACCTTATTACAATATTTACATACTAAGTTTTTAATACTAACGTTTCATGTTTATTTTTCAGATCCAAGAATTTCTGGTTAGTTTCATGTGCTTCTTTTACAAGTTTATCTTTTTCAATTTCTATCTCAGAAATAAATTTTCTTAGATCTTTATTTAAATCTTCTGAAACCCTTTTTTCATGCTGAAAAATAAATACAACACACTGATTGTTCAAAAATTTAAATAAATTACAGTAAACAACAAATCTAATAATTCAAAACTTCGGATAATCAAAACTAATTTCAGATTTTTTTTTAACAAGTATTTTACATAAAAAATATGTTTTGATATATAAACAAAGTAATTTTATAATGAAAAAAATACAGTCGGATCTCTATTTATCGAACTTCTATATATCGAAATTCTCTATGAATCAAAGTATTTACTAAGTCTCGTAAAATTTTAATGGGAAAATGTTTCTGTATATCGAAAAAAATTCTATATACTGAACTTAATTTTAGTAAAAATATAAGTAGAACTCCATATAGCCCTCCCATAACACACTAGTCAATCCGAAACATTGAGAGAGATCAAAGTGACAATATAGTACATTGACCACAGTGGTCAACATAAAAGACTAGTGTGGTACTTTTAAACTATGTACGAACAAAATTATATAAATATGATGATGTGGACAAAGCAGTTCTCAAATGAGTAAAAATGTTACGAGATAAAAACATGCCTGAAACAAAAGAGAAAAGTTCTTATTTTTGTGGACAATTGTCCTGCACATCCATCTTCTGTCTCAAAAAAGTTAGTAACGTGAAGCTTGTTTTCCCCTCCAAATACCACGTCGAAACTACAATCTATGGACAACGTCTATATCAGAATTAGTAAAGGTGTGGTAAAATAATGTAGCGGAATCGATGACAAAAAATTCTTTTAAAAGCCGGCTTCTCTAAAAAAAAATTGTCGTGGAAGAATTTTATGTACAACCGCAAATTAAGGAATGTTGGGTCCATTGGCAGGTACGATCAATGACAATATTTCAATCAATGAATTTTTTAGGGTAGATGAAGAAGTTATTGCAGCAGAATACCAACAGATGCATGTTTTTCATTACTGTTGTTATTTTATTATTTTTAACCAAAATGCAGTATCATTTAAATACAGTGCGTACCCTTATAATACTGTACCATAAAATAAACTTTATTGTAAACAAATACTGTTTTTTAGGCAATATGGTTGCGATTGAGTAATCTCACGTAATATAAGTAGCAGTCTTAATGAGAAAAAAGCAGCGTTTCTCTCTATCGAAGTTTCTATATATATATCAATTTTTTATAAGGAACCTACAATTTCAATATCTGGAGGTCCAACCGTATTTTTTATAAACTTTCAAATATTAAAATTTAATTTAAAAAATGATTAAAGATTCAAGTGAGAATAGAAAACCAACATAACAGAGTTCTTAATACTAGATGTACTTGTGATATAAATCACTTACTAAAAAATCATTTCCACCAATTCATTACCAATTAAAAGAAATCACACATTTTCAGTATTGCCTCGCTGTGTAGAAAACACTTATTATTTGCAGTTGTAATTCTAAAAACCTTAATGGAATATTGTGCCAGCACTTCATAAAAAAAAACCGTTAGTGTGATACTCTACATACTGTAGAGCTATTTCCAGTGTTTTTGTTACTTCTTAAAGTGCGGTTTCGTTTGTGCGATCGTCGCTTGCGACTACTGCACACAGCCGCTGCATGGGTCAGTGCAACTACAAGTCATCAAATGGATTTCTTCAGAAGTGGTTCCGTTTATGCTTCCGATGCAGCAGATCATATGCGTCGACTGCTTTGTACAGATCATATGACAGATCATATGCGTCACCTATAGCAGTCGCAAGTGTCTGAAAGTGTAAAATGAGTTTTTCCAAAGACGATGACCCAAAACTCATTGAGTTAGCTGCAGAAAAATTACAACTATTTGATCTTTCAAACTTGCTTTCATCGTCTAGTAGATGCAGTAAAATCCCGCTAATCCAAAATAATTAGGGTGAGCCAATTTCGGATAAGTCAGAGTTTTTAAACAACAAGAAAATGGTGTTTTATTGTAAAACAAATATTACTGTATCCTTAAACTTTTATTCGTACGATTTAATTGTCAAATATTTTCTATACATTTTAATTCTTTTTTTAAAAATCAGAATTTTTTTGGGTTTTTTTTCCATTCGTTTTCTTACCAAAATGTCCCGCCAACGTTTAACTAAAAGTACATCAGTGGGCGTCGCTTCGATTGTTTTGACCATGCATTTACGTTTAAACGACATTTTTAAATATCATTTCACTTCCACTACCAGTGCATAACACAAATTAGCCACAAAACGAAATGAAAACTACATTAAGGCCATGACACTACCGTACCCATTCAACCACAATACAGTACTAATTGACTGTTTGCAGCAAAAATGATGTAGCCAAAATAAACAGTAGGTCTAGTAATCGGCTACCACTCCAAGGAAAATACTCATGTCATCGGTAAAAATCCTGTCTACAGTGCTGAATCTCATGTAGGCATACTTTACTTTTTATAATTTACAGTTCAGTTCACTTAAACAGTATTTTGGTACAGAAATACTATTTAAAGTGTTTATTTTTTTTTTTACAATTATTTGTAGAAAAATTACATTTAAAATACAGAGTATTTTTTAAAGTTTTGGATAACCCGGGTTTCAGTTAAGCCAGACGTGCAGTTGGATCGCACGTTCCACTGCACAAACGAAACCACCCGACCTATGCGACGATCGCACAAACGAAACCGCACCTTTAATGTGAAATAAGCTGCTCTGTGTTACATATTTCATCAATTTTAGTATTATTTTTTGTTATTGCGCATATTTCTTTCAGTTAATCCAAACAAGTTCCAGTCCCAATTAGTTTAAATTTGTGAGATTGTTGAGTATTTATTATGGTTTTGTTCAAAAATTAAAAAAGGAATAACACCGGAAATTGAAGAAACATACCAAAATATTAACTAGCAACTAAAGTGTCAACTGTCAACCCACTAGAACTCATAAGCCAAGAGATGAGTTTATATAACACAGATAACAAATAAAAATATGGTAAGTATTCAACATTATGATTAATATGAAATTGTTCAGCAAGGTGTTATCGACGAAGGAGCAAAAGTGGTCAAAATGCAATTAATGAACCGGTCTCTTACTATCAATTAATTAGCAAAATTATGGCACATGAAAATGCTCCATTATGTCATTAAAACTATTCCCAACTGTTGTTAAATTTAAAACCAAACCACTAACCAAGTATTCCTTGTATTTTAAAACACTTTAATCAATCACTACTTTTAACTGTACTTTTCTGACACTTCAACATTTACGACATTGTTCAAAAAGAACTTAAAAATAATACTATACCAATAATTCCTGATGATTATTTTCTAACATCTTATAATCTGTAGTTACAACGTCCAATTTCCGTTTGAGTTCTTCACATTCCTGATTAAACCGAGTTACCAAAACATCTTTCTCTTTTAAAGCAGAATCCTGATGAAATAAAACCAGAAATCAGTATTACATGACCAAAGATCAAAAACATTTTTTTTGTAAGAAAACTTGCTTCTGAAGAGATTGGAGAAATAGTACGTTTTTTTTCGCAATGTTTTAACAGATATAAGGTAGTTAAAAGGGGACCACTCCATATAGTCAGATAAAATTTACCCATACAAGGAAAAGTTGATAAAATAAAATTCGAAAAAAACGCCTACATCTGTCACTTTGTATTTTTAACATAGAAATTTATATCTCAAAAATGTTTGAGATACCATTATGGAATTTGGTATACTTGTTCATATTAAAGTTCTTTAATATATAAAATAATTATGATCATTTAATGACATCAATTGTCAAGAAGACAAAGTTAAATTATTTACCTGCTAGTAGTTCAGAAATATATGGATGTGAGATACGGACCCTTAAATAAAAAGATATCTGAAAACTAGAACTATTTGAGAAGTGGCTTTATCGTAAGATACTAAGAATAAGATGGAAAACTACAACAACTAACAAAGAGGTACTGTCAAGAATTAATACAGATCTGCGGCCTAACTGCCATTATAAAAATTAAGAAGACAGCAAATCTTGGTTACATCAGGTGCCAAGACTAAACAAAGTGAATTGATGTTGGAAGGCAAAATAGAAGGAAAGCGAGTGATAAATAGAAAGAGAAATATGGTTGAGACAATAAGGAATGGACCCACACAGATTGAAACATCTGGCTTCAAGCCCTCAATAGAGAGAAATTTGTTGTAATAGTTGCTGACCTCAACTGGAGACAGATTTGAGAAGGCACTCAAAAAACATTTTTCCGTAAAAGTACGTTATTTTACAATAGAAAACAATAGAAATTAAGTATTTCATTATGAACATGATGCTACTTTATTTGTTCAAATAACTAAGTTAAAACACTTTTCACGAATTAACTCAATAAGTATAAACAAAACAATATAAACAATGTTATTTTACATTTACTGTACATAAAACCCATGAAGTAGGCACAGAAATTAGTCAATAAATTGTCACTAACTCACCATTTTCTGCTGAATGTCCAGTAACTGATTTTCATAACAGTCTTTAATTTCAGTTGTTTCTTCAGTAAATTTATTTTGTAAATACTCTTGATGCTTTACAAATTCTTCACACTTTTGTTGCAGTTCATTTTTAATAGTTTTAACTGATTCATTATCATTCTTTAACCTACAAAAATTTCAAACAAATTTTTTTTCCTATTTGTTTATAATAAACAATTTACATATTTCTTATCATTCAAAATATAAATGACAAAACTTTGTAACAGTATTACTGAATGGTAATAAAAATGTCGTATCATTATAAATTGTATGGTAACATACAAGAAAACAAGTAAATGAAATAAAGTATTATTCCAAAGATGTGATGTTCAACAAATAATTAAGAGGAATGGAAACATTCATGCAATGCAGGGAAAAAATAAAAATAACTTATATTAATTTTAATAATTTTGAATAATTTAATTATTCTTAAAAATTTAAGAATAAACGATACCAAAATTTGGCTACACTGTTGACTGCATGAGCATTGCGATTTCACGAGTCATTTTTACTTTCTCTTGCCTATATGAATAAACAGGAAGGAAAGTATTGTTTTCATGTTGATTTTTCAAAATCGAGTCACTAGATCCAGAAGTTTTCAGACCCCCTGTATCCAAAAAAAAACATGTTTTTGCGACTGATCTGTGCGTGTGTGTGTGTGTGTGTGTGTGTGTGAACAGAATATCTCAAGAACAGAACATCGTACGAACTTGAAACTTAAGTAAGACACCACTACCGGACCCGACACGAGCATTTTCATCAAAATCGGTCAACCGAAGTAGTAGTTTATTCGTGTAATTTTTCACTTTTTTGCAATTTTCTCAAAAACTGGTCTTAATGATTTTTTTTTTAAATCACCTGGTTTACTAAACTTTTATGCTCTACAAGATAAGGTAGGCGCCATGTTTGCTGAAATTTTAGGTGACGCTGTTTTCACGTGAAATAATTGTTTTTTTAAGATTGCAGCTTTAATATGTATTTTAGCGCAAAATTATATAATGAACGTTGTAGAGAATTTAAAATCCTACAACTTTTATTTTAAACTTTTTTGTATTAACGCTTAGTTTAAGTGGTAATTAGCGAATTTCTGTTTTTTTCTCACGAAAAGTGTAAAAAATCAATTTTATTAAAGATTTCGGCCTTAGTATGCATTTTACGACAAAAGTGTACAATCAAATTTATAGGAAATTAAAAGGATCTACAACTTTTATTTAAATCATTTTTCTCTAAAGAGCCTAGTTTAGCACGAAAAAGTGATTTTTCCATATTTTTAAGCCAAACTAAGGTTGATTTTCCTTCTTTCACTCATGGTTAAAATTAGGTTATGTTTATTGAGGTTAGTTTTTTGTTTATTTGTAATATTTTATTACTAATGTTAGGTTTATAGTTAATTATTAGCAATGGAAAGAGAAAGTTGTGTGAGTGTTTCACACCAGATTTTTTGTATTATGTTAATACATTAGAAGTTAATTATGCACAGTTAACTAATGGTAATAACAGACGAAACACTGGTGTATGGTACAATGACACATGTCAGTATCCGTGATCGGTAGCTGGCTCATAACACTTCAGTGACACCAGTGTCTCTCAAGTCACAACCACCTACCTGTCAGTCAATCGTTTTGTCACGTAATTTTGTGGTGTTAATTACGACATTGTGTTTATTTGCGACTTTACGACTGAAGTTGTTAACTCATAAAAGTTTGTATAGTTTAATTTGAGCAATCATCATATGTCCCACAAACAAAATCGTTCAGGAATAACTTCATTCATTAAATGCCTAGATGTCAAAATTTTCTACTGCCATTCTTTAAAGAATACCTACAGTAATTATGTTCTAAATTTTTAAAAGTATAAATAATTAAAGTTAATACTGATCGACAAACTACATAAATTGTAATACAGTATAAAGTAAAACAGGCCTACACTTGGAAATAATATAATAAATTGGGGTAAAACTTGTACAAAACTAGATGGTGGCACCCTTCTAGAGTCTCGTCTGATGGTCAAAAATCAAATCAGTGGCCATGCAGAATTCCATACATTCCAGTGTCCAGTGTCCCAGAGATTCTGAGGGAGAGAGACACCATACAGCCACAGAATTCGGTAGCACGCTACACGGAATATCCACCTGTTGACACAAACTTAATTCTTAGTATAGTTAGCATCCTGTACACCAGAGTCTTGTCTGTTGTTACCCTAACACAATATTGTTTCTTTTATTAGGTTATTAATACCTAATCAAATTTTTGCCTCTGCTTTCTAACAACCATTTCATACTTTTACACTAGCAGGTGGATAGGTAACCCTGGTGGATACAATACTAGTTTTCTTGTATAGTTTATTGAATGGGTTAAAAATCCAATAAAATGTAAAATATAACACTTACATCTCGTGTTCTTCTCTTAAGTTGGAATACTGTGCTTTGATATCATTTACTTCTACGGCCAGTTTTTCTTTCTCTATTTCTTTTTCAGAAATGTTGTTTTTAAGATCTTCAATTAGCTCATCCGCACACGTCTTTTCATGCTGAAAAATTAAAAGACAAACACACTCAACAATTTTTGATGCACCTCATTACACAAAAATTACACATCAATACGTAACATACTGGTTTAATTCTAGAATTTCAAATGTAAATCACAAGAAAACTTAGTCCATGCATCAAAAACTAAGAAACCAGTACTAATGGTAAGTTCAGATGGATTACGCTGGCTTAAGTCGTTGGTGGATTTTTTTTTTTATTTCGAGAAGAAGCTTTATTTGTTCAGTCATATTATTACACAACACTTTAACTCACGAAGACATTGATAGAATAGGTACTACACTGTAAGCCTATTCAAAAAATTCAACAAATGGTGTGAAATAAGTGGGAATTAGGAAAAATCAAAAAGTACGCCTAAGATAACAAAACAACCAGACAGGAACAAAAAAAGTGTTACAGTACACTCAGAAAACTCAGTAAACACAAAAACTGAAAAGAAGCATGGAATACAAACGTTCTACATACAGGATACATGTGACAAGTGACAACTAAAATAAATTTCAATGTCCCTATACAGCTTGTAAGGTCGGGCATAACTAGTGTTTATGACTTACTAAAATTTGTGCACCGATGGTATATACACATTACACTGTAGTAACTACTCTGTTATGACTGACGTGTGATTACTGTTATCTGTCAAAATGTTTACTGCCTCCATCCTACCCATTATTTTAACTTGCCGCTGGCCCGTAATGGTTTTAATAAAACATATATTGGATTGGCCACAATAAGCGGCACTATGGACTGAATAAACGCAGTACTTATCAATGTAAAATGCTGTTTTGTTTTGGTTCTTTAAAGAACTATTCAAAAAACCAACAGCCCCAAATACCCGGTGGACCAATAATTCGGAATCAACTGTATTGTAAATTCCCAGTTATCTATTGAGCCATTCTTGAAAAAGTTAACAAATATTTTAAATAATAGGTGATAATTATACCTGCAATTTTTGATGATCAGTTTCCAACTTCTTATTGACTGTATTAGCAACATTCAGTTTCTGCTTAAGTTGTTCAAGTTCTTCATCCAACTTCTTAATGAATACATCTCTCTCTTTCAAACAGGAATCCTAAAAAAATATATGTAATATTTACTGCCAAAGTTTATCTAAAATTACAATGTAATAGAAAAAAACTAATTGATTTTTTTCATAGGACACTTTTGATCTTTTACAATTACCTAACCACTTAAATAACAATTTTTTTTATTCCTAATATGTGTACGTTGCAATCTGTTCGATTGAGGACAATAAGCAACCCCATGAGCCAATGAGATGAGGATAATGTGTATGACGTGTAATTGAGGTTTAGTCTTGTACTGATCCAGGTCAACCACTCCTGCGAGAGTATGGTTAATTGAACCCTAACCATCAAAGTACACCAGCAGCCACTGTCTAGTATTCAAATCCGTATAAAAGTAACTACCCTTACTAGGACTGGAACCAGGAGCCTTCGTCTCCGAAAATCAGCTGATTTTGGCGACGACTTTACCAGAAGACCAACCCGGTGGTTTATAAAAAAAAAACATGGCTCAAATTTTAATAGACATAAAATTTAAGAGTCAGGGGTTCCAATCCCTTATCTGTTAATTACAAAATAATGATATTTCAGATAAACAGTAGTCACGATTAACCAGTATTTAACGTTGCTTCATAATAAAAAAAAATATTGGGTCTAATATTGTCTAAATATTGTCAAATTGGCCAACTATCTGTAACTGCTGTTACTTGTAATAATACCAGGAGTGTAAAAAGTCTGGAAACAGTTAATTTTTAGTCAAATGGCTTATAGTAGCGAAGTATTCTTTGCTACAATACATCTTCGACTTATGGCACATAATTTTGACGTAAAATTTCAAAAGAAAAATAATGGTGAAAGCCGTTTAACGATGTCCTTTACTCTTCTTTAAGTATTAGCCATTGAAATGTCCCGATAGGGGAAAAAACCGATATCGCCAACGTCTCTCCACATTAATTATTTGCGATAGAAAAACAAAAATTACATCATTTAACATTGTCTTCTTACACAAAAATCAATTCAGCAATCCATTTAATAATATCTCTTCTTGTTAGTCGATTAAACAATAATTTTTATTGGGAACTTTGACAACAAAGTGCTAAAAATTTGCAATAACAATTATCGTTTTATTAACTAATAAGATATTATTAAATGGATTACTGGGTTGATTTATGTGTAAGAAGACGATGTTAAATGATATCATTTATGTTTTTCTACCACATATATTAATGAAGAGAGAGGTTGGGACAGCGTTTTTTTACCCAATCGGGACCAATTCAATGGCTAATATCTTAAGAAAGGTGAAAGGTATCATTCAACAGGTTTCATCATAGTTTTTCTCTCGAAATTTTACATTGAAATCATGTGCCATAAGTCTACCTTCGAATTTAAAAAAAAAGGTAGATACAATATGGCAGATGTAAATTTCAGGTCCTTGAAAAGTACATTTTTGTATCTCTACAGATTCTCATGGCTTATTCTTCACTACATTAAGGTATTTGACTAAAAATTAACCGGACCCAGACTTTTTACACACCTGGGTAATGCCCATTGAGGTAAACTGGAAATAAATAATACAATTTTCAAGATCTTACATAAAAACAAAAATAACAGTATAACAAGATAAACAAGATAAAGAATAATGACAAAATGTTAAAATTAATATTAAAGATAACCAATATATTATAACATAACTGATTATTTCTTACAACTGTTTAGGTTGCTATTTAGTTTATGTGTTCAAAAAAATCTGGTGTGAAACGCTCACACAACTTTCTCTTGCCAGTGCTAATAATTAACAATAAATCTAACATTAGTAATAAAACATAAGAAATAAACAAAAAACTAACCTCAATAAACATAACCTAATTTTAATCATGAGTGAAAGACGCAAAATGAAAATCAACCTCAGTTTGGCTTAGAAATACGGAAAATCACTCTTTCTCTCTAAACTAGGCTCTGTAGAGAAAAATGCTCTAAATAAAAGTTGTAGATCTTTTAATTTTCTATAAATTTAATTATATACACTTTTGTCGTAAAATGCATACTAAGGCCGATATGTTAAAAAAATCGATTTTTCTCACGTTTTCGTGAGAAAAAAACAGAAAATCGCAAATTACCGCTAAACTAAGCGTTATACAAAAAAATGTTTGAAATAAAAGTTGTAGGTTTTTAAATTCTCTACAACTTTTATTATATAAATTTGTGCGCTAAATTGCATATTAAAGCCGTAATCTTTAAAAAAACTATGTTTTTACGTGAAAACAGCCTCACCCAGAATTTCAGCAAACATGACGCCTACCCTATCTTGTAGAGAATAAAAAATTGAGTAAACTAGGCGATTTTTAAAAAAATCGTAGGACTAGTTTTTGAGAAAATCCCAAAAAAGTGAAAAATTACACGAATAAACTACTACTTCCGTTTGACCGATTTTGATGAAAATGTTCGTGTCGGGTCCGGTAGTGGTATGTAATTTAAGTTTCAAGTTTCAAGTTCGTACGATGTTCCGTTCTTGAGATATTTTGTATACACACACACAGACACACAGACCAATTGCTAAAAACATGTTTTTTGGGTTCAAGGGGTCTAAAAACGTATAGATCCGGTGAAAACTTGATTTCGAAAAATCGACATGAAAACAATACTTTCCTTCCTATATATTCATAAAGGCAAGTAAAAATTACAATAGTTTCGGTAGTACCATAGAACTGTGGTTATTTGAGCCCCGACTAACCGAAGTAGTCCCAAAAAGTACCGCGCAAAGTGAAATCCGCATATACCAGCAAATCGATCATAAACTGTATGCCAAAAGAAAGGAAAAATTATAATTTTCAAATTAAATAGTCTGAAGCATGCATTACTAGAATTTGATCATAAATAACCAATAAATCTTACCATTTTTTGTTTTATCGTTAACACTTCATTTTCGTGACGCGTTTCAATATCTGTGGCCTCATCCGCATATTTCTTTGATAAATACTCTTGGTGCTTTATTAATTCTTCACATTTTTGTTCTAGTTCATTTTTAAGATCTTTAATAGATTTATTATCACTTTCTAGCCTGTAATAAACATTTAAATTCACAGAATATTCTTTTGGTTTTTAAAGTAATAATAAGTAATTTATATAGATCAATCCATATAAAAAGTGGCCCAGATTTGTGGTTACTTGACCATTTTATTTATTTTTGGTTTTTTGTACACTGGTATGTCTCCAATGGGAGAGTTCAAAACAACAATAACTTTATCCAATCTTTTCTCTTTTAAATATCACAGCCATTATTATATTGTGACTACAAGCATTTTTTTTATCTTTGCAAGCTTCTGTATTAAATGCAATAACTTTTTCAAGGTTTACAACTGGAGACTTGAAATAAAAACCACTTTATTCAGCACACTCTGAGCTAGACATATTATTGCAATAATTAATTTATCTATACTAATATTATAAAGACAAAGCATGTTTTTTGTGCAAACTAATTTCCAAAAAATACTAAATGGATTTCATGAAATTTTGACAGCATGTTTGTATTTATATCCACAGCAACATTTTATTTTTAAATTTTCAAAAATGATAACCCTAAGGGCCCTAATAAAGATGTTTATAAATATGTATGTATGTGTGTGAGTGTGTGTATGTACATGTGAGCACAGATCGCTGTTGAAGTAGATGAAGGGGTTTGTTGATGGTAAGAGACATGAGGGAAACGTACATGAGGGAAATTATCAAAACTTTTGTGTGTGTGCGTGTATACGTCGTATACAGTCGACTACCAGCTACACAATTTCTGTTACATATTTATTAAAAAAAATTTATTGGACACTTTTCACGTGCAAAGCTCCGTGGGGTATGCTAGTAACAAATATATTATGAAATTTATACTGAAAATGTTCACTTTGGCTATCTTTAAGTTTTTTTACAATAGGGAACTATTTTTTTATATAGCTATGTAGCACTATATAGAGCTAGTAAAACAAATTCTAGCCCTTAAACTGGTTTCCCTTTTTTACTACAAAATTTTGAAATTTGTAATTTCTGATTTTTTGCAGTTGAGGTAATCGCTTTCACAGGATAGCAGATAAAAATATAAAATATATGTTACAAAAAAGATGCCTTTTGTACTGAATTAAAATTTTTTTTTTTTATTTCAAGGAGAATAAGAGTTGTACCAGTAAAATCAGAAAAACGCAATGCTTCACTCACTGATGAAGCATTTTAAATACAAATACAATTACAGATTTATAAATCTCAACAAATATTGTATTTTTATTACTTGTCTTCTTATTATATCTGTTCTAATGTTAATTTCAACAAATCACAAGCAAATGACATTTAAAAACCAATAAAAAAGCACAGTAATATATGTTGTATTTCGTGAAACGTAGCCACAATGTTAACTAAGACTAGTTCTGCATACCAATCTATAGAAATTAACAAGAAACATTTGGTGCAATATGACACCGATTGGATGCAAAGGCACCCGGCTGTTGACATCAGTGCCACACGCAATGAACATGTTATTGAGTAAGTCAGTGTGGAAAAATGAAGTACAAAAAATGAATTATAAAATAAGAGAAATGCAATTAACAAACTACCTTGTTACAATATTTACATAACTAGTGAACATCTAAGTTTTTAATACTAACGTTTTATGTTTATTTTTCAGATCCAAGAATTGCTGGTTAGTTTCATTTACTTCTTTTACGAGTTTATCTTTTTCAACTTCTATCTCAGAAATAAATTTTTTTAGATCTTTATTTAAATCTTCTGAAACCCTTTTTTCATGCTGAAAAATAAATACAACACACTGATTGTTCAAAAATTTAAATAAATAACAGTAAAAAACAACTCTGATAATCCAAAACTTCGGATAATCAAAACTAATTTCAGATTTTTTTTGACATGCTTTTTCACATATAAAATGTGTTTTAATATATAAACAAAGTAATTTTATAATGAAAAAAATACAGTCAGATCTCTATTTATCGAAATTTATATATCCAAATTCTCTACTATTCAAAGTATTTTCTGAGTCTCATAAAATTTTAATGGAAAAATGTTTCTGTATATCGAAAAAAATTCTATATATTGAACTTAATTTTTGTGAAAATATAAGTAGAACTCCATATAGCCCTACCATAACACACTAGTCATTCCGAAACATTGAGAGACATCAACGTGACAATACTATACAGTACAGTACGCATAATTCTTTCAGTTAATCCAAACAGGTTCCAGCCCCAGTTAGTTTAGAGTTGTGAGATTGTTGAGTATTTATTATGGTTTTGTTCAAAAATTAAAAAAGAATATCATCGGAAATTGAAGAAACATACCAAAATCTTAACAAGTAACTAAAGTGTCAACTGTCAACCCACTAGAACTCATAAGCCAAGAGATGAGTTGAAAGAACAAAGATAACAAATACGGTAAGTATTCAACATTATGATAAATATGACATTTATCAGCAAGGTGCTATCAACGAAGGAGCAAAAATTAGTCAAAAAGCAATTTATTAGCAAAATTATGACATATGGAAATGCTCCATTATGTCATTAAAACTATTCCCAACAGTTGTTTAATTTAAAACAAAACCATTAACCAAGCATTCCTTGTATTTTAATACATACACTTTAATCAGTTATTACTTTTAACTGTTATAATTTGTAATTTAACAGTTTCTGACACTTCAACAATTACAAAATTGTTCAAATAGAACTTAAAAATAATACTATACCAATAATTCCTCATGATTATTTTCCAACATCTTATAATCTGTGGTTACAACATCCAATTTTCGTTTGAGTTCTTCACATTCCTGATTAAACCGAGTCACTAAATGATCTTTCTCTTTTAAAGCAGAATCCTGATGAAATAAAACCAGAAATCAGAATTACATGACCAAAGACCAAATACATTTTTTTTCTAAGAAAACTTTTTCTTTTGAAGAGATTGGAGAAATAGTACATAATTTTTTCATAATGTTTTAACAGATATGAGGTACTTAAAAGTGGACCCCTCCATATAATCAGATACAATTTATCCATACAAGGAAAAGTTGATAAAATAAAATTCAAAAAAATGCCTAATCTTTTACTTTTTATTTTTTAACATAGAAATTTATATTTTAAAAATGTTTGAGATACCATTATGAAATTTGGTACACTTGTTCATATTAAAGTTGTTTAATAAATAAAATAATTATGGTCATTTAATGACATCAATTTTCAAGATGACATTCAAAGTTAAATTATTTACCTGCTAGTAGCTCAGAAATATATGGATGCGAAATACGGACCCTTAAATAAAAAGATATCACAAAACTAGAACTATTTGAGAAGTGGCTTTATCGCAAGATGCTAAAAATAAGATGGAAACGTACAACAACTAACAAATAGGTACTGTCAATAATTAATACACATCTGGCATCTAACTGCCATTATAAAAATTACGAAGACAGCAAATCTTGGTTACATCAGGTGCCAAGACTGAACAAAGTCAATTGATGTTGGAAGGCAAAATAGAAGGAAAGCGAGGGATAAATAGAAAGAGAAAATTGTGGTTATGAGACAATAAGAAATGGACCCACACAGATTGAAACATCTGGCTTCAAGCCCTCAATAGATAGAAATTTGTTGTAATAGTTGCCGACCTCAACTGGAGACAGCTCTGAGGAGGCACTCAGAAAAATGTTATTTTGTAAAATTACGTTATTTTACAATAGAAAACCATTAAGTATTTCATTATGAACATGATGCTTTTTCATTTGTTTAAATACAAGTTCAAAATACTAAATTATAATATTTTTCAAGATTTAATCAATAAATATAAAAAAACCAATATAAACAATGTTATTTTACATTTACTGTACATGAAACCCGTGAAGTAGGCACAGAAATTAGTCAATAAATTGTCACTAACTCACCATTTCCTGCTGAATGTCCAGTAACTGATTTTCATAACTGTCTTTAATTTCAGTTGTTTCTTCAGTAAATTTATTTTGTAAATACACTTGATGCTTTACAAATTCTTCACACTTTTGTTCCAGTTCATTTTTAATAGTTTTAACTGATTCATTATCATTCTTTAACCTACAAAAATTTCAAACAAAATTTTTTTCCCATTTGTTTATAATAAACAATTTACATATTTCTTATCATCTAAAATATAAATGACACAACTTTGTAACAGTATTACTGAAAGTTAATAAAAATGTTGTACCATTATAAATTGTATGGTAACATACAATAAAACAAGTAAATTAAAATACAGTATTATTCCAAAGATGTGATGTTCAGCACATAATTAAGAGGAATGGAAACGTTCATGCAGTGCAGAACAAAATAAAAATGTATAATATTAATTTTAATAATATTTGAATAATTTAATTATGCTTAAACAATTGATGAATAAAAGATACAAAAATATTAACAATGATTTTAATTTTATATTATTTCTTTTATAAAAACCTGATTGACCGCAATGGTGTTCTCTGCAGCTCACATTATAAAATATTATACATGTGATTCAAAAAGAATACCACAATTTTAAAAATGTGTATTTAATTAAAGAAACATAATAGAACCTTCTGTTATATATCATTACAAAGAGTATTTAAAAAAGTTTTTTTTCACTCAAAAACAAGTTCAGTGATGTTCAATATGACCCCCTCCAGACACTCGAGTAATATCTACCCGATATTCAAACTCATTCTACACTCTCTGTAGCAAATCAGGCATAACAGTTTGGATAGCTGCTGTTATTTCTTGTTTCAAATCATCAATGGTGGCTGGGAGAGGTGGCCGAAACACCATATCCTTAACATACCCCCATAAGAAAAAATCGCAGGGGGTAAGGTCAGGGCTTCTTGGAGGCCAGTGATGAAGTGCTCTGTCATGGGCTGCCTGGCGGCCGATCCATCGCCTCGGGTAGTTGACGTTCAGGTAGTCACGGACAGATAAGTGCCAATGTGGTGGCGCTCCATCCTGCTGAAATATGAATTGTTGTGCTTCTTGTTCGAGCTGAGGGAACAGCCAACATCTCCAGATACCAATTCTCCAACATCTCCAGATACTGTTGTCCATTTACAGTAGAACTTTCTAAGAAAAAGGAACCAAAAACTTTATTGGCTGAAATTGCACAGAAAACGTTCACCTCAGGCGAGTCGCGTTCATGTTCAATTGTTTCCCGCGGATTCTCATTGCCCCATATACGGACATTGTTCCGGTTGACTTTTCCGTTAGTGTGGAAAGTAGCTTCATCACTAAACACAATCTTTGAAACAAAAAATTCATCTGTTTCCATTTGAGTTAAGAGAAACTCACAGAAATCGATTCTTTTAATCCTATCAGCTGCAGAAAGGGCTTGAACCAATTTCAGACGATAAGGTTTCATTACTAACCTTTTTCGTAGGACTCTCCATACAGTTGATTGTGGAAGTTGCAGCTCTCTGCTAGCTCTGCGAGTTGATTTTAGTGGGCTGCGAACAAATGCTTGCTGGATGCGTGCTACATTTTCATCACTCGTTCGCGGCCGTCCAGAACTTTTCCCTTTGCACAAACACCCATTCTCTGTAAACTGTTTATACCAACGTTTGATACACCACCTATCAGGAGGTTGAACACCATACTTCGTTCGAAATGCACGCTGAACAACTGTCGTCGATTCACTTCTGCCGTACTCAATAACACAAAAAGCTTTCTGTTGAGCGGTCACCATCTTAGCATCAACTGACGCTGACGCCTTGTCAACAGCGCCTCAAGTGAACAAATGAGCAACTAAATGAAACTTTAGAGCTTCCTTAATTCGCCGACAGATAGTGCTTAGCTCTCCTTTTCTTCTCTGCAGAGTTATAAATTTCTGAAGTTGTGGGATTCTTTTTGAATCACAGTGTATTATCGCACCTTTAATTAACTTTAAATCAAATAACTGTACTAATAATGGAAAATACTGTCATACTCTACATATACTCAAATGATGCCATACTGTACTGAAAAATTAAACTTGCCCTCTGTATAATACCCCATGTATGACATCGGACTAATGAGAACCCTTTCCAAAAGACACATGTAAGCAATTACTACACATATAATACAAGTTAATATATGGTGTAGTGATTACATACTTAAACACAGACACATTAATTTTACATTTAATGGGCTATTGAGACAACTAACAAACTTTTGCCCCATATAAACATTTACTAAATTTTGCCGACACATACATAAAAATGTATCACTATTATATCAGTACCATTAATATATATTTTTGAGCTAACGGTTACATTTAATTGATTGTTTTCTTTTTATTTTTAAAATTCTTACCCTATATATTTTTAAAAAAACTTAAAATAAACTATTTTCCTTCGTTTGTTGTAAATATGCATTAATTTATAAGCAACATAATTAATGTCTCTAATTAAGTGCGTTACAATGTAACCAATTTACCCATGTTACTTTGATTTTTGGTGTTTTTTGTTTGTCACTTATGTTAAAAACATCTGCCTAAGCACCAAATGATTGTCATGATGTACACTACACAAAAATTGTATAGTAACAAAAACATTCTTCTTTTTAAAATCCAAATAGGACTACATAAGTCCGATAACGAAAAAAAATCTTATTTTGATTTTTATTGTGTTGGAGTACTTTTCCTGATGTTTCTTTCCTAGATTGTCCTCCAGTATTCCTTCAATCTATCTGATCTCTTCTCGCGTACTTCGTCGGAATACACAATTTTCTGTTGTTTGGTCGGTAGAGACCGACCAAAATTAAAATTAAAATTGGCAAGACAAGAGAGCTTGTCTTGTGTTTACGTTTGTGGTAATTTCCGGATTTTCTTTTCAGGTCTTCAAGTGAGATTTGGATTTTGTTCATGTCCTGTTCAATTTCTTTGATACAGTGGAGCTAAGATTTTCTGTTTAGGAAAATCTTGATGATTTGTGTGGAGATTCTGGCGGGGTAAATCCTCAAGAGATGTCTAAAGAAAGAAATTCTCTTTTTCCTCATCTGGTCTGCTAGGGGTTCAGAATTTCTGCAGACTTCTTCATTCAGGACAGGTTTCCAGATCTCTTGTTCAGGCATTTTCTGATGATACATTCTACTTTTGAGATTCTGTGTCCCGCGTTGATTCTTCTGAAGCTGAAGATCGTTTCACTGCTGTATGTGATTTACGAAAGAATCACAGTGTAATGTAAGAGTTTAGAATTTATTGAAAGGCATTTTTTGTTGTAAACATTTTGTGCTTGTTTTGCGGATTTTTTAAGTTTATTGAATCTTTTACAATAGAAAATTATGAATTATTTCATTATGAACATAATAATACCACATTTGTTCAAATCCCAATTCAAATAACTAGTTATTATACTTCTTAAGATTAAATCAATATTGAAACAAACAAGATATAAAATATTATTTACACATACTATACATAAAAAGGCATGATACAGGCACAGAAATTAGTCTACAACATAAGGCTTCCATTACATTATAAATGTTATAAAAATGTGTTTTTAAAATTTACTACTACAGACTGCAGCCATTTCAGCCTAATTAATAATCTAGCACTGCTTTAAATCTATTGCACTTACATTATAATACAGAGGTCTTTTGGTTTTTACAACGAAGACTACTCTTTATTTTAAAAGAAAACATCTGGTGTGAAACACACAACTTTCTCTTGCAAATGCAAATAATGAGCAATATAACCTAACATTAGTAATAAAACATTAGAAATAAACAAAAAACTAACCTCAATAAACATAACAAAATTTTAATAATGAGTGAAAGACAAAAAAGGAAAATCAACCTCAGTTTGGCTTAAAAATACAGAAAATCACTCTTTCATGCTAAATTAGGCTCTGTAGAGAAAAATGTTTTAAATAAAAGTTGTAGATCTTACAAATTTTCTATAAATTTGATTACATACACTTTTGTAGTTGAATGCATACTAAGCCCGAATTCTTAAAAAAAATTTATATTTCACACGTTTTCGTGAGAAGAAAACAAAAAATTGCTAATTACCGCTAAACTAAGCGTTATACAAAAAAAGTTTGAAATAAAAGTTGTAGGACTTTAAATTCTCTACAACTTTTATTAAGTAAATTTTTGCCCTAAAATGCATATTGAAGCCGTAATCTTAAAAAAAACAATTTCTTTACGTTAAAACAGCCTCACCGAGAATTTCAGCTAACATGGCGCCTACCCTATCTTGTAGAGCATAAAAAACTTAGTAAATTACCCGATTTTTAAAAAAAATCGTAGGACCAGTTTTTGAGAAAATCACAAAAAAGTGAAAAATTACACGAATAAACTACTGCTTCCGGTTGACCGATTTTGATGAAAATGTTCATGTCGGGTCCAGTAGTGGTATGTAACTTAAGTTTCAAGTTTTAAGTTCGTACGATGTTCCGTTCTTGAGATATTTTGTATACACACACACACACACACACACACAGACCAATTACTAAAAACATGTTTTTTGGGTTCAGGGGTCTGAAAACGTATAGATCCGGTGAAAACTTGATTTCGAAAAATAGACATGAAAACAATACTTTCCTTCCTATATATTCATATAGGCAAGAGAAAGTAAAAAAAGAAAATTGGTTAAATAAGGGTAATACACTTTCATAACTACTCTGCATCAAGTAAATAAGTAGGTTGATAGTAAATCTATGGTTGGTCACATGACGAGTCGGATATAGGACCAATCACTTTCCCTATTTTACTTTTAAATTGAAATATATCGATTATAAATCAGTAGATTTAGAGAACCTGATACAGTGTAACCTCAGAAATCCGAACTAATTGGGGCTGACCCCCGTTCGGATTCCGGAAAATTCGGATTATGCGGGGCACTTGGTAATTTACCTTTACCATTCCAAATAAAGAAGGCTATGAATTGCGGGTGGTCTGTTAAATCGTCTGTATGTGTTAGTGACGCAGTAGCAGCGATTTGCACTGTACGGCAACACGCCAGATATTGGCAGGCGGTGTAGTGTCATTGGCTTTGAGTGATTCATCATTACTATGGCAGCACGCGCTAAACAATTGTGCAGCATCAAATGGAAAACATACTTCCACTCGTTCAGCAGATTCCTGGACGCGAAGAAGCCGAAGAAAACTGTCTTCAAGAATGGTTTGCAGATGACGACGCCGGTAATCAATATTCAAGCGATGGCGCTATTGTTTCAATGGTCCAGGAACAAGACCAAAATAATGCCGCAGTCGAAGAAAGTGAAGAGGAGAACGTCTCGACTGATGTTATTTCACATGCAGATGCCACTAGTGCACTTGAAGTTGCTCTGCGCTACGTACAACAGCATGCTGCCGCTACCCCGACGGACGTGATCTTTATGCGACGCTGGCGCAACATTGCTGTTTCAAGCAGGATTACTTCCTTGCGTCAGAAGAAGATAACCGATTTTGTTCCAACCAACAATTAAGGTGACGTATTCATTATAAAATATCAACTAAAATGTTCAAATAAATATTAAATTCATTTCTGATTTGTAATTAGTATAACTTTCCATCACTTTTCAAGAGTAGAATTTTTTTAGCTTATTGCAAAATTGGTGTTCGGATTATCCGAAATTTCGGATTTTAGGGGTTCGGATTTCTGAGGTCACTGTACAAACAAATGTTATTTTTTTATACTAGAACAGATTACCCACGATTGGAATTAAATTTGTTAAACCATTTTTCCAATGTTTTGGAACAAAAAAAAAAATTTACTGTGCAATACTCACATGACTATATCTTGCCATTGTAAATAATGACCAAATATAACCATTGTTTAATCATGAATAAACAATGAAATAAGAAAAACATAACCACATTTTAATCATAAATGTTAAAAATCAGCTATTTTTATTTTACAAATTATTTTTTAAAAAATCCATAAAAGTAAAAAAACACTTACGTTTCATGTTCCGTTTTCAAATCTAAGTACTCATTTTCAATGCCCTTAATTTCTTCAGCAAGTTTAACAATATATATTTCCTTTTCCGACACAACTTTTTTCAGACCTTCAAGTAGATTATCTGTAATGTCTTTTTCTTTCTGAAAAATTAATTTTAATTAAATTTTTCATATATTACGAACCTGTTGCAGCGTCATAATGGAGGGAGAGGTGATACTCCCACGTGTCGAATAGGGAGGTCCTCACTGGCTTGCCAGCGGACTTCAGCAAAATTTAATAGCTCTCACGAACCAAACACACATAACAAACACATCTCATGGACCTCATCTCACACATTCATTAATCACCAATCCATACTTCGTTAATCACCTTTCCAGATCACATCTGGTATTGAAAATCCTTGCCTCTGTTGGAAATATCTCGATCGCAAGATCAGATTATCAACCAAAGCATAAAGAGTCTACTAACGAATAAATCCACCGGCTTGAATGTACAACAACGGGGATTCAAGCGAAGACACCACTTGGATTTGGTGGGGTGTCACGTAGCAGATAAAGGCGAGTCAGGAGCAACTGGCGACCCAACAGTCAAATAGCGGATTAGGAAGCTGAAGGCCAGATCTCTAGCTCGTATTTTGAGAACCTTAATTTGTATGGGCTGATTCAAGTGCTCCAATGTAAAAAATAATATAATTAAATAAAATGCCATGTACAATTTGTAGTGTACTGAAAATAATAAGGAATGAATTATTTTTTAAACTACTATTATACATGTGTATTCGTACATTCTCGTAAGTTAGAATTTAAGAAATACTTTTAAATTAAAAAACTAAAATTAATTAAAAATTGATACTTTAAGGTTGTTCTGTCAAAAAATAGATTTCTGTTTTTTTGATCTTAACGTCTTTATTAAGTTCATATAAGACCATTCAGATTATTTTATTTTATTTTTTTGTCAATTTGTCGGCTAGAGGGGCGTTTATAAGGGCATTTTTTGCTAAAATTGGTACACACGTTTTTTAAGAACGACTTTAATTACAACAATGAGATTTTGAATGAGAGTTTAAAAGCAGTAAAGGATAATTAAATGCTATTTTTGAAAACGTATTTTTTTAATTGAAGCATAGCACAAATTTTTAGGGCCCAAAAAAACATGGTATTAGATATTTTTACAAAAATTAAAATACCTTATGTTCAAGTTCAAAATGAGTACTTAATAATACGTATAGCGCAATACTTCCTATGATAACAGCAACGCAGAAATCTGTGTACCAATTTTTTGGACTTTTTTAGGGCCTGTTACTCCTTGCAGTTAGACAAACCCGCAATATTAGTAGCGTACACACACATGCAACTCTACAGTAAAAATGGTTTATGTAGTGGTATTTTCGTACCTCTAGCCCCAAACCATCCCCACCACCAAACTGCTACTACAGTTACCGATGTCCACCGTGTGGGGTGTGTTGGCTATTTAGTTCCATTCTAATATGAATAGTACACTTATGTTATTGTTACTATCCCTGTATAAACTATAGAATACCAGACAACAGTCGCCGTGTTCAGACGAATATAAAAATAACAGTTGTGTTTATATGTTGTTATTATTGTATTTAAAGCGGAGATAAAATATCCTGATGTGGGACTAATGACTGATATTATTCGATTATTAAAACTATCGAATCATTCGAATGAATTTAAAAATTAGTTGAATAGCCTTCTACCTCAATTGCGCGCAAGTTTCAGTATTTCAATGCTAATCTTTAGTCGAGTCGGCAATCGAATATTTCTGTCATCCGCTTGATTAATTCTGCAATGTATCCTAAAGAATACCATTTAAAAAAATAGCCTACGTGAATTTTTAATATACTACTAATTATAATATTTTAACGAAATAACATTAAGTGGGTAGTAAACCCAGAAAATGAAAATGAAAACTTCTGGCTATAATTTATCATTATTTATTTTAAATGAAAGAGTAATTTACTAGTAATGATCTGCCATTTGAACCAAGCCAAAAAATTAATTACAGCCCCTAATATAAGGGTGAGGTTGGAAAAGTGGGCTTTTACGGGGAATTAAATATCTCAGGAACCAAGAAAGATATCAACATGATTCTTATGCTACAAAATACGGAAAATTGCTGTCTATTATCTGTTTGTTGTATGGGCTTGTATGTATTTTTTCTTACAAGAAATTTATTGAAGAAAAACCATATTTTCAAAAAGCGGCTAGGTCTGGAAATTATAACGTACCAAAACCCATCGTTAAATTTTCTTAATCCACCTTATTCGCTAATAACCAAGTTGTTGATGCGACTTTAAAGAAACAAAAAAATGAAAATCAACCTAAATGTTCGATTTAAAAATACGAAAAATCACTCTTTGACGCTAAACTAAGCTCTGTAAAGAAATACGATTTGAATAAAAGTCGTAGGTATTTTAATTTCCTATAATTTTTATTATATACAGTTTTGTCATAAAATGCATACTAAGGCCATAACCTTTAAAAAACCCCCATTTTTACAGATTTTCCACGAAAAATAACCACAAAATCACTAATTCCCACTAAACTAAGCGTTGTACAAACAAATGTTAGGAATAAAAGTTGTAGGTTTTAAAATGTTTTACAACCTCAATTATACATGTCTGCTCTAAAATGCATATTAGGGCCGCAATTAATAAAAACAAACATTTTTCTATTTTTTTCTACGAGAAGACACCCTTTCCTAGAATTTCAACAGAAATTCTTTAGACATAGCGCTTACCCTATCTTGTAGAGCACAGAAAATGTAGTAGTAAATGAGGCGATTTTTAAAAAATTCTTTAGAGCCGTTTTTGAGAAATAGCAATAGTGAAAAATTGCACGAACAAACTGCTACTTCTGGTTGACCATTTTAATTAAAATGTTCGTATCGAGTCCTCTAGTGATACCTAACTTAAGTTTCAAATTTTAACTTCTTAAGTTATTCCTTTCTTGAGATATTTTGTTCACACACAACAATCGCTGAATACATGTTTTTTCTGTTCAGGGGGTCTGAAAACGTGTTTATATCTAGTGAAAATCGATTTCGATAAATGGACATGAAAACTTGATCAATCACAAAAATAACACACAGCAACCTGTACATTTTCCTGTACGATAGAACTGAAAGACTGATACAAGATTTAAATCACTCTATACTTTTCATGATAAATTAAAAACTGATGTTTGTTTGAGCAGTGCAGGCGCCGACAGGTTGTTACATGCTTGCCTTTATCTCTACTAAACCGACTAATCATAGTCGGTCATCCGTGTTACTCGCTCTTGACTAGTAGCCGATTACTTCTAGGTCTGCCAAACTCGGTCCGACCGTCCGACTAATACAATACATATCAGTCGAATTAGTCGATTATTGAAATTAGTCACTGACTTATTAGTTGATAGTAGGAATTAATAACAATTAGTCTTTATTCAATGACTGTTAAATATCACAGAATAGATTACGTCAATACAATACCATATATTTTACAAAATTAAAGATAAAATACTGATAAAATAAATAAAGATAAAATAAAGAATAAAATAAAGATAAAATACATAGTGCAACAAACACAAAACTTAATCAAGAAAAAATATACCAACAAAACGTTTTGTAATAATAACGTTGTTTTTTCAATAATAAAAATGAATCATTTAAAAGTCATCTAACTTTTAATTAAATTACTAAAAGATTATTTGAGCCTTCCCATAGTGAAAACGTTGTGTCGACCGACCTGCCAAAAAATTCTTCTGTCTTATGAAACAAGTTCTTTATCAACCAAGAGCGGATTTTTGTCCTGAATTTTTTTATTGGCACCGCCCTAACTGCTAAAGGCAATTTGTTAAATATTTTCACTCAATGGGTAAAAATATTAGGGCTTGTATCCCTCAAACAAGTACGCGGAACATCCAGATCTGTCCTAAATCTTGTTTAATACCCGTGGACATCAACCCTTAGCTTATGTGTATTCAAGTTTTTGTTACGTGTATCAGCGAATAGAAGATGTATAAATTAATTTTATACTGGAATGATTTTCAATTCCTTGATAAGGGTTTTGGAATGCTGACGCAAAGGTTTGTTAAGTTTTATTCTCATTGCCTTTTTTGAGGCAACACATTTTTGTAACCTGAAGAGGTATGACCCCATAAATGAATGCCATAGGTAAGCTGGCTCTGGTAAGAGAAAAATAAATCGACTAGAATGTATTTAGTGGGAGCAAAGGCTGAGTTTACGGAGGATGAGAAGCACCCTTGATAACTTTCCGCAAACATTCTGTACATGCCACTTCCAGCTCAAGTCAGAATCTAACTAGTAACCTATAAATTTTACCACTGTATTACGGCTGGCTATATCCTTGAAACGTGAAAAGACAAAATTCTGTTCTATGTACATTTATACGTACATGGGCCTATTTAACACAAACGAATTAGCTGCAAGTCATTCCTTGGTCAAATCAATTCATTTTTTATTAATTCTTCCAAATCCTCTACGTGCTTACAACAGTTAATTAAATTAACATAATCCGCGTACAAAACGTCATGTGACGTTTGATTTTCTCTCCAAGGTACATGTGACTTAAAAATGTTTGTCGTAAAATGTATACTAAGACCGCAATCTTAAAAAATTCCCATTGTTTTACAGATTTTCATGAAGAAAAATAAACAGAAAATCACTAAACCGTTGTACTAAACAAGGTTACAAATAAAAGTTGTAAATTTTTTTAAATTTTCTATAAGTTCAATAATATATTTTTGTCACACAATATGTACTAAGACCGCAATCTTAAAAAAATCCCATGTGTTAAAGATTCTCAAGAAAGAAATCGAAAATCAATAATTGACGCTAATATTTATTAAGCGTTGTACAAAAACATGTTTGAAAAAAAAGTTGTAGGTTTTTAAATTTTCTCCATCACAGTAAAACTATCTATATTTTACAATTAACTATCTATATTTTTGTCACAAAATTTAAAAAATGAATCAGGTTGTGTACATAACCGGTTTTTTACTTATAATTTATTTTGAAACCAGTATTTCAAATGTTTTGATAAAATCTAGGAATTCTGAGAAAGCATAATACCAATTTTTTTAAGTCACATAGACAGCTTGGTCATTAGCGACTATTGTGGGTTTTGGAAAGAGGCAATAAAATCATGTAACGGTGGATTTTATCGTGTTAAAATTTCCAGACCCTAGCTGGGAATCGAACCCGGACCTTTCCCTTTGTAAACTAGCGCGTTAGTCACTATGCGACGGAGGTGGTCACAACTATCTATTTATTGTAAACATTTTATCAAATGTTAATAATTTTAACATGTTTAGTAACATCTACTTTATAAAAGATTGAACAGATCTGTATATTGTAATAAGTATAAAACTCGTAATATTGTTACATTTGAATAACTTCCGACAGTGAAGAAATACGTGACCGTAAATATAAACATTACACTATTACGGCCAGAATCTCATAGATATAGACACTACAGAAATGTGAATAAAAGGCCTCGTTAAAAATTACGGTTGTGTGATGGTCAAAAATGAGTACCTAAGTAGTTTAGTAAGGGTTGATAGATTTAAAGTAGTGGGGGAATAATAACTGGTTTTTTTCCAAAAATGAGAACTACATATATGTAGTTCTCATTTTCTTCACAACGAGAGCCACTGTACTGCTGATATTCGTATCACTCCGTTCTACGCTTGAACTCATACGGTGACAGAACAACCTTAATTTTAACAGCATCCTTTATCTATTAATAACATGGTCGCAAATAAAAGATTTGAATTTTTTCAGAAAAATATACTAAAAGTTTTTTGGAATTGCCAGCCTCAACATTCTTCATATTGTTATTTGATAAAATGATTATGTAGGTTAAACAAACTGCAGAATTATGTAGTTCGTGATTGATGTCAAAAATCTTACACCTTCATAGCACAGACCATTATTTTACGTTTACTTTTTTTTAGATTTGCCACAAATACATGCATTCGCACACACACACACTTTATAATATTTAAAATTAACAAAATAAATATTTAATTACTATACCAGTAGTTTCTGGTGCTCCTTTTCTAGCTTCTCATAATCTGTGAGTGCAACATTCAGCTTCTTTTTGAGTTCTTCACACTCACGATCAAACTGGTCAAGCAAAATATCTTTTTCTTCTAAACAGATGACCTGAAAAATATTAACAGAGGAATATAGCTCTTTAGGAATCATGAAACAATGATAATATTTAAAATTTTTACTATCACAAAAACAAAAACTTTAATCACAAACAACTGGAAGTAGAACTAATAGGATTTTAAAAAGACTGAATATTTCAATAAAGCTAAGTTCAGAAGCAAATTGTATGGATTGGCTAATTTCTGCGGAGATTTGGAAAATCACTAAGAGAAATGGCAGCTTCTGGAAGATGCCAACTCAGAAAAAAATGAAATAATATTCAGAAGAAAGGAGAATGAAAGAAGGAAAAACACTCAAGAAAAATACAGGGCTTCCATTGTATAACCCAAACACTATTGTGCACTGTAATGTTGAAACATTAGTAATTTATGCTAAAGATCACATGCACGTCATTGTATAGTTACTTGTGGCTCAGAATGCCTTTGATTTTAATGAGGGGTAAAGGGGGGAAAGCATTACTGTGCTTGCGAGACTGCTTTCGTGTCAGTTTAGCCAACACAACACGTACACTACACCCATAGTACATACAGTATATCGCGGAATCTGTAACTTTGACAGACGTGTGGTTGTCAAAATTATAGAGGATTTTTATATCGATACAAAAGTGGTGTCAACATGAGCAAAGTTATTAACGGTTTTAAAAGAAAGACTAAATTTTCACTGGAAACTTTGTACTTTAATAAAAATTTTAAAGACAATGGGGTTTCACTGAAAAAAGTGTTCGTCACAACTAAGTATATCAATTGAAATGCAACATAAGGTTAACAAATGGTGCAATTGTATGGTAGCGAAATCTCGTGTCTCACTGTTGAGGTTGGCAACACCATCAGATTTTCTCTTCCCTTCCTCACAGCTGATCCATACACAAAAGACTTTCTCGTAACTTCAATAACTATATTAGTTTAGCGAGTCATCACTGCCAGAGGGTGAGAAAGGCTGGTGTGACAAAATGGATAGGTGCAGGAACTTAAGGTAATGAAATAAATGTAAAATCATGCTACCTTTCAACACCATAGAGAAATAACCAAAAAAAACAAATTATTTCTTTGTAAAATAAAACTAAACACTCGTAAATTTTTGTATACAAACATACTGTAATGTATTTCTATCTAAAGAAGTATAAATGAATGGTAAGTTTCCCAATTACATTTTGTTTGCTTTCCTATTGTTTCTGGTTTATCCAGATATTTACTTTCTCTTGTCTTATATGAATACATAAGAAAGTATTGTTTTCATGGCGATTTTTTGCTGGAAATATACATTTTAAGGCCCCCTGAACCCAAAAAGCATGTTTTTAGCAAATTGGTCTGTGTGAAAACAAAATATCTCATGAACAGAATATTGTACAAAGTTGAAACTTAAAACTTAAGTTAGGTACCACTAGGGAATCCGACATGAACATTTTCATCAAAATCAGTCAACTAGAAGTATCAGTTAATTCATACAATACAACAATTGTTCGTATTATTAACTGCTTACTCTCAATTGCAATACACACAGATTGGAAGAATATCCATAAGCTGATTTGTTAAAACCGTAATTCATATTCGGATCCTTTTAAGTAAAAAACCTAATTGAATTTATCGATACTAAAGTAACTGATAAAATAGATACATACCATACTTTGTTTCATTTCCAATAATTCATTTTCACAACTAGTTTTAATTTTATTTACAACATCAATATGTTTCTTTTCTAAATAATCTTGATGTTTCAACAATTCTTCACACTTTTGTTCCAGGCAATCTTTAGTAGTTTTAACAGATTCATGATCAATTGTTAACCTGTGACCATCAGAACACATAAAATCATGATATATTAGTATTATTCAGAAAGAACCTTCGTTTTGTTGTCAGATACTAGTGTATATTTTATTTCATTAAATGTTGGACTGGTGTAAACAAATCATATGAGCATACGGTAGAGACTACCATCTAGATCAGACAGCTGGATGGTGATGATATTTAGGCATTTCTTGTGAGTACAGTAGGCCCTCACATTACGATCGTAATTCGTTCGGGAAGAACGATCGTAAAGCGAAAATATTGTATTGTCAGACCGACCGCATTCTTGCCCAATCATTAGACCATATACAATTCCAAAAGAAATTTACATTAGCCTGTACATACAGATGACCCTATACACTCTTCAAATAACGCTCATTTCAGTACAAATGATTTGATAATAGGTATAATTATAAAAAAATGCCTTTTTGAATTCTGTTTGATCTATCAGACATTTTAACATCTTTTAAAACTGACATTTCCTTTACAATTGTGGAAATTGTAGACTGGGAATAACCATACTGGTGAACCAATTCATTTATCCTAGCCCCTTCATCATGTTTTTTTATAATTTCTTGCTTTTCTTTAATAGAAATTTTACTTTTTATGCGTGATTTAGGACCCATTTTCACTATAACTACAGTCACGTACACAGGAAACACGGTACCAAAAACTACAAAGAATACGTACATATAATAACACGAAAGACACTACAGCACAGATGTTAAACCGATAACCAAGGCGATACGCGTAGCACTACTAAACAGTAAATGGGTGCTGTGACAAAACTGAAAAACAGACACAACCTTGAGCTGATGATGGGAGGGTGCGGGTAGCATGGTCGAGGGTATCTTGACAAGAGGGAGGGAGTACATTTGATCAGAACTTCTTACTGTAGAGGTTGACGATTGGCGGATAGGGTGCACGTGCGACTTTGGAAATCCGATGACTAATTTGATGACACATCGTAAAGTGAAATATCGCAATGTGAGTGCATCGTAAAGTGAGGGTCCACTGTAGTTCAGTGCTTTATTTGTCCTCTTACAAAGTTCTGTTTCCAGTTAATTGCATTTTATGAAATAAGTAATTTATATAACCTCAGGATGTAATCATTTTTGTTACAATATTTTAGTTAGTTTTATATTCATTATACTGTTTTGTATTTGTCCGGCTGATAGTTAACCCTTTCAGTACCAACGTCCGGAAAACAGGACGGAAAACAGGAGGAAGCTCTGCTGTTCCAGACATTTAGACCAATCAGAACGTTTGCCAGCATTGTCAGATTGTATGAATGTTTCACCCTCACAAACATTACACGCGCATGTGTATTAGAGCCACAGTAGTTCACTCGTGTCTTGCATCTCGTACTGAACACATCGATTATAGAGCACATAATAGAGCAACATTTTATAATATAATATAATCAGCTGGTTCATCTGTACTAATATTATAAAGACAAAGCGTGTTTTTTGGTGCAGCCTAATTTTCAAAACTACTGAACGGATTTTCAAGAAATTTTGACAGCATAATTGTATTTATATTCACAGTAACAAGTTATTTTAAAATTTTTCAAAAATGATAACCCTAAGGGCCCTAATGAAGAATTTCAAAAATATGTATGCATCAATGTATATGTGAGTACGAAGTGCAGTTGAAATAAATGAAGGGATTTGATGATGACAAGAGATGTACATGGGGGAATTAATCAAAACTCATGTCTCTGTGTGTGTGTGTGTCTTGGAGTAAACAGTTGATCTCCATGTCGAGCTTCATGTGGGGCATGCTAGAAGGTTATAATTAAATTATTATTGAAAGACGAAAACACAGCTGACGAAATATTTAAAAGAGCTATGAGAGCAAGTATTGGCAACGTTGCCAGCAAGTCATTGGCTAGCTATGAAGTGGGTACAGGGCAATGCGTACATTCAGAGCTCATCAGTTTAAAAAAATAGTATAGTTAAATATTACTTCAATTAGATGCGACTTTGCTTTTACCACTGGGATAGCGCAAGCTAAACATTTTCTGTAACTACAGTTATGCATCCAGCCAATTGCAGAGCAAAGCGTTTATTTATAACAGTTGTAGAGATGAGTGAAATGAATTATATATAAAAATATACAAGAGATTTATAAGTATGAAAACGGTTTTATATTGCATAACTGAAACATACTTGGCAGAAAAAGCTTATGCGAATTTGTGTACTTTTAAAAATCCACTTTTTGGTGGTTTTGAAATTTTGTCCACTATCTTGGATCCGCCCAAATTGGATTCAACTTTATATTTTTAAATGGGATGGTGGTTGTGTGATATGTCATTTCAATAAGAAATTTCAAGAATAAAACAATAGCGCAAACTGTTTTCCAATAGATGCCTTCATTTTTGAGTTAATAGCATTCAAAGTTTTGGGAAAATTGTGTTGGCAATAAAAAATATAAAGTTGAATCTAATATGGTGGATCCAAGATGATGGACAAAAATTTCAAAACCACAAAAAAGTTGGATTTTTAAAACTACACAGATACGCATAAGCTTCTTCACTTTAAGTACGTCTCAGTTGCGCAATATAAAGTCGTTTCCGTACTTATAATCACCCTGTATGTTACATACATCTTAAAAGTAGAACTTCACGTTATTGTTCTACATAAGTCAAATGCTTAAAAAAGACAACCGACAGTGTTCAACAAGTTTTGAAATTCCATTTCAAAACAATCTACCACCTGGAATTAATTTTATCTTATTTTCTTGTGATTTTCAAAAAGTATTTTTAAAGCACAAAATTTTAAAAAGCTTAAACACCACTTGTTAAATGAAATTAAAGCTGTAATTTCAGAAAAAACTGTTTTGTACAAAAGTTGTCCACAGTCAAATTAATAAAGGTAATTTGAAATCATTGTAATACTGTAACTACCGCAAAAAAAAAATCTAACAAAAGGTTAATACTCACATATCAAATTCATTTCTTAAATCAGAGTACTGTGTATTGACTTTGACTAATTTTTCTGTTAATTTAACTTCATTCAATTCTTTATCAGAAATGCATTTTTCCAGGTCTTTAATTAGATTATCTGCAGTCGACTTTTCAGTCTGAAAAAGCCAACATAAGTTTCATTACCACAAACAATTTGATTTCAGAAATATAAATTTTAAAATTAACAAATATGGTAATAGTATAATAATAATAATTATAATAATTGCTTTACTTACATCCCTAATAGAATACCAGGCTCTTCTTATGGTGGATAATTGATAATGGATTATTAAACATAATTATACACAAATACTTAACAAAGTAACAGGTGACACAGTAAAATGGGAACTTTTGAGGTGCGTATTGGTAGCCATGTACCGATGGCAGTACTACGGAAGAGGGACTGTGAGCTGTAACCAATCACGCCATTCAGTGATAATGAAAGAGACAAACGGTAGACAAAGTGCTTTCACTATAAAAATGTTTTATAAAACCGACGACCGTTTGGAAGGTACGAGGTGTGGCTATTAAATAACGAGACTGACGTAAAAAACTTTATTTTTATTTTATACAATCACTTATTGTCACCTTCAATATACAATCCTTTTCTATCCTTACAAGGCTCCATGCAAATTTTCCATTGTTGGAAACAGTGCTGGAAGTGATCTTCTGTCAGCTCCTTCAGGACACGTGCCGCTCAAAAATGTTTCAAATGAAGCTTGCAAAAATGTTTGTACTGACACTTTGTACGCGATTAAAAATGACTCAAATTTTTTGGAAACAATAACATGTGATGAAACGTGATTTTTTACTTATGATCCGGAAACGAAGCGCCAATCTATGCACTGGAAGAGCCGAACTTCACCGAGAGCCAAAAAAGCTCGAATGAGCAAGTCAAAACTTAAAGCAATGATGAGTGTTTTTCGATATCCATAAGATTGTGTACCTTCACTGGGTTCCTGAAGGTCAAACAATTAATCAATACTACTACCTTAAGGTACTTTCTAAACTACGTCAAAGAGTAAGGAAAAAACGCCCCAAAATGTGGAAGGACAAATCATGGGTTCTCCACCAAGACAATGCACCAGCTCATTCCGCGTTATCTGTCAAGAGGTTCCTAGACAAGTACAGCATCTCAGTATTAGAACATCCACCTTATTCACCAGATCTTGTACCACGTGACTTCTACCTATTCCCTAAGGTGAAATCTGCATTGAAAGGGAAGATTTGAGTCTGTGGAAGCTGTAAAAGAGAAAGCTGCACGTGTCCTGTAGGAGCTGACAGAAGATGACTTCCAGCATTGTTTCCAACAATGGAAAATTCGCATGGAGCATTGTAGGGATAGAAAAGGAGTATATATTGAAGGTAACAATAAGTGATTATGTACAAAATTAAAATTAAATTTTTTGCATTAGTCTTGTTATTTAATAGCCACACCTCATACACAGAGGGAGTTCCTTCATTTTTCAACTTAGGACGTCATGGTTGTGTTTCTTTGAAATGCAATAAAAATTTGGATTTAAAACTTTGAAGTGATTGGGTCTGCTCTTAAAAAGAAACAGACAGGACAACCAAGAAGTGTTCATACTAACAGAATATCAAAACTGTACGCATTTCAGTCTTACAGAGCCCATGGCGTTCAGTTCGTAACCAAGCAATTGCGATCAGTGTCCTGAGAGTGTTTGTCGAATTCTCTGTTTTGATTTAAATTTTCATCTGTACAAGCAAAATTGTGCAAAACTGAAGGAGAACAATCACCAGTTGCGATTAATTCTGTCAGAAAATTATGACAAACAAATGAAGACAATAAATTACTGGACAAGCTGTAGATATCAGATGAGGCCCATTTCCACTTTACGGGTTATGTTAATAAACAAAACTATCGTTACTGAGCAGACAACAACCCTAAAGAAATTCATAAATGCTCTTTAAACGCCAGCACGGTTACAATATGATGTGCAGTTTCGTCACACAGAGTATCAGCCTTACTTTTTAAAATATGAAGACCAGATCACAGTGACTGTCACTTCAGATTGAATTCACTGATTTACTATTGAAGAAATCACATTAAATGTGAGTATTTCCCAATCCATTATCACCAATAATCTTGGCTTTCGAAAAATTTCAGTAATCAAGTTCAATTAGCTCTCGAACTGAACTGCACTGCACTGCTCTCGAACACTCTGAACAGCCACTAAACTTGACCTTACTTCTCCAAACAACCCCCTCAAACGTGCGAAATTCTCCGATGGTTTGACAATTTCATTTGCTAGAAACTTTGTAACGATGTGTTGCGCATCAGACGGGCACACTTCCTACTCACTCATGACTGTGTTGAAGGCATGAAGGCAGAACAGAATATAGCAACAAAGTTGGTTCTATTAGTCTACATAAAATGCCTTTTCATTGTGCACTCTTATCACTTAGCTCAGGACTACATCCTACACACAATAGCAAAATTACCGTTTTTATTTGATTCACTCGTACAAATACATTTATAAGACACACACAGCATTCTCATAGTACCACTATAATAGTATGCTTCAAATGAAATAATGAATCATTAAATGATTTTTGTTATGAGATAAATTGTCAACAAAATTTAATTTGATGTAATATACGAGGCGTGTCCAGAAAGTAAGTACAGTTTTTAAAAAAAACAAGTAAAACAATTTTTTTTCAACACAATTTTATTTGTACATGAAAGCCCAAACCTTAAATTATTTTTCAACATAGTTTCCACCAATGTTCAAACACATGTCGTAGCGGGTGATCAATTTGTCTATACCCTCTTCGTAGAAGGTTCCCGCCACTGACGTGCACAAAACCAAGAGACTCTGAAGTGCCTTGACTTTTCTCACACGGTACAGTGATGATGGTGAGGATTTTTTAAACAAAATTGTGACAGGTGATGAAACTTGGGTCCGTCATGTCACACCGGAATCTAAACAGCAGTCAATGGAGTGGTGACACACGCAATCCCCGAAGAAACAAAAATTCAAGACAACAATGTCTGCACAAAAAATCATGTGCACTGCCTTTTGGGATCGGAAAGGTGTTTTGCTGATTGATTTTCTCCCAAGAGGTGAAACCATTAATGCGGCAAGGTATTGCGAAACCTTAAGAAAACTATGGCGGGCAATTCAAAACAAACGAAGAGGAATGCTCAGTAACGGAATTATGTTGCTCCATGACAATGCTCGGCCCCATACCGCTGGTGACAATCAAATTTTGGTTCAACAATATTGTTGGGAGCAGTTCGATCACCCGCCCTACAGCCCGGACTTGGCACCATCTGACTACCACTTGTTCCTGCACATGAAGCGCGAGCTAGGCGGCCAACACTTTGAAACTGACGATGAAGTGAAAACTGCTGTGGAGTCGTGGCTACATTCATTGGCGGGAACCTTCTACAAAGAGGGTATAGACAAATTGATCACCCGCTACGACAAGTGTTTGAACATCGGTGGAAACTATGTCCAAAAATAGTTTAAGGTTTGGGCTTTCATGTAGAAATAAAATTGAGTTGAAAAAAAATTGTTTTACTTGTTCCTAAAAACGGTACTTACTTTCTGAATACACCTTGTATTCACAAACACAAGGGACTAACTTTTCATACGTAAGGGTTAGGGAGAGGTGTGACTTCAACAACTATAACTGATCAGGTGGGATGGGTGAGGCAGAGTAGTGATACAACAAGTAGATGCTATAAAAGTCTCTAATCTTATGGTTCTAATTAAAAATTACAACTTAACTGCATTAAAGACGTAAATACTGCAAAAAAAAATCTGGTGTGAAACACTCACACGACTTTCTCTTGCCAATGCAACTAATAAACAATATAACCTAACATTAGTAATAAAACATTAGAAATAAACAAAAAACTAACCTCAATAAATATAACCTAATTTTAATCATGAGTGAAAGACGCAAAATGGAAATCAACGTCAGTTTCTCTTAAAAATACGGAAAATCTCTCTTTCATGCTAAACTAGGCTCTATAGAAAAAAATGCGCTAAATAAAAGTTGTAGATCTTTCAATTTCCTATAAATTTGATTATATACTTTTCGTAAAACGCATGCTAAAGCTGAAATCTTAAAAAAATCGATTTTTTTTACACATTTTTGTGAGAAAAAACAGAAAACCACTAATTACCACTAAACTAACTGTTATACAAAAAAATGTTGAAATAAAAGTCGTAGGATTTTAAATTCTCTACAACTTTTATTATACATCCTTGCGCTAAAATGCATATTAAAGTCACAATCTTAAAAAAATAATTTTTTTCACAAGAAAACAGCCTCCCCAAGAATTTCAGCAGACATGGTGCCAACCTTATCTAGTAGAGCATTAAAATTAATAAAAGAGGTGATTTTAAAAAAAGTTGTGAGAGCTGTTTTTGAGCAAAAAAGTGAAAAATGACACGAATAAACTACTACTTCCGGTGGACCGATTTTGATGAAAATGTTCGCGTCGTGTCCTCTAGGTGGTACCTAACTTAAGTTTCAAGTTTCAACTTCGTACAATGTTCCGTTCTTGAAATATTCTGTTCACACACACACACACACACCAATTGCTAAAAACATGTTTTTTGGGTTCAGGGGGTCTGAAAATGTGTAGATCCGGTGAAAACTCGATTTCGAAAAATCAACATGAAAATAATACTTTCCTTCCTATATATGTATTCATAAAGGCAAGAGAAAGTAAAAATCTTACCATTAATTGTTGAAAGTCATTTTCTAACTTATTATTAACCATTTTTAAGGCATCCAACTGTTGGATTAGCTCTTTGTGATCATTCTCCAACTTCTTATTGGATGAGTTTGCAACATCTAACTGTTGCTTCAGTTGTTCAAATTCCTTTTCCAGATGAGTCAGTGAAGCATCTTTAGCTTTTAATAACGAGTCATGAAAATTTAGTTTTTATTAATCACACAAATTATAATTACTAAAAATTCTTTTAATGCACTATTTTTTGTCTTCAGTCTCTCAACTGGTTTGATGCAGTTCTCCAAGCTGTTCTATCTTGCGCAAGTCGTTTCATATCTACATACCTGTAACACCCTACATCTTTTGCGATTTGCTTTATATATTCTAATCTTTGCCTCCCTCTACAATTTACTCCCTCAATATTACCCTCCATTATTGATAGCCCAATACCTCGATGTCTTAAGATATGCCCCACTAGCCTATCCCTTCTTTTGGTAAGATGCTTCCATATACTTCTTTTTTCATCCACTCACCTAAGAACCTCTAAATTACTTATTTTGTCCACCCACCTAATCTTTAACATTTTCCTATAACACCACATTTCAAAAGCTTCTATTTTTTTCTTTTCTACAGCCCCTATCACCCATGTTTCACTCCTGTATAATGCTACACTCCAACAAAGTTTTAGGAAATTTTTCCTTATATGTAAGTCAATGTTTGTAGTCTGTAAGCTGTTTTTCATTTCAAAGGATTTTCTAGCTTGAGCAATTCTACTTTTGATATCACTTGTGCTTCTACCATCCTTTGATATTTTACTCCCTAGATAGCAGAATTCCCCAACTTCCTGTATGTTTTCATTGCCTACTTTTAAATTTCCCATCTCTTCTAAACCACTCTTGCTGCTGCACAACACTTTCGTTTTGTTCTTATTAATTTTCATGAAGTAATCCTTTCTCAAGATCTCATCCATTCCATTCAAGGCATCCTCTAGTTCTTTCTTTGTCTCGGCTAATACTACTATATCATCGGCAAATCTCAGCATTTTTATTGTTTCTCCTTGAATTTTTATTCCTGCATCAAATTTTTCCTTCACTTCATTTATAGTCTCTTTCATATATACGCTAAAAAGTAGTGGTGACAAAGAACAACCTTGTCGTACACCTTTTTTTTACAGCAGCCTCTTTTTCATACCCCTCAATTCTCAAAACAGCAGTTTGATTCTTAAACAGACTGTAGATAACTTTTCTTTATTTGTATTTAATTCCTAGCCTTTTCAAAGTTTTAAACATTTTACTCCAGTCCAAATTGTCAAATGCTTTCTCTAAATCTACAAATGCCATAATAGTAGTTTTATTTTTCTTTATCCTTTTCTCAATACCCAGTCTCAGAGCCAATATTGCATCTCGAGTTCCCATTCTCCTTCTAAATCAAAATTGGTCATCGTCCAACACTTCTTCTACTCGGTGTTCTATTCTCCTGTATTTAATTCTTGTCAGTATCTTGGATGCATGGGATGTTAGGCTTTTTTAACCCTTTCTAACCCAGTGTGGCATAGAAGTCACATTGGAGTGCAATAACAGACATAAAAATTGTATTTGTTAGCGACTACTTTGGATTAACGAGCGCTGGATGTGAAGTGTAATAATTTTCTGTACCCTAGCCAGGAATCGAACCTGAGACCTCCGATTTTCAGTGTAAGATGCTGACCACTACGCCACAGAGGCGATCATTAGTTTCTTTTAAAGTTAATTTTAGTTTTAAATATTCGTGTTCATTTACTAAAATAAAGTAGCATTTCTTCGAGTATGTTAAATGTACATACAAGTATATTTTTTAGACTGTAAATACTTATTTTATCCATTTTTCCAGTATTTTTGAATTGTAACATTTTTTAAGTCTTAAATAATGCTTTGATATTAAAATCATATTTTTTTTTTGCTACGTAACGGGTGATTCGAAAAGAGCGCCGGTTTTTAAACGGCTGGTAAATTTTTGTTTATCGGTTGGCAACATTGTTAGACCTCATTTCTATTTCGGAGAACATTCCGATTGACGATTCAGTTGTAGTTTCTCTTGTTCGCAGTGTAGTACTCTCGCAGTCTGTGTCTAACCATGGAGAAGTTTACTATTGCACAACGAGTGTTAATCGTCAAAACATTTTACCAGAGTGGAGAGAGTTATGCGGCTACTGTCAGGCGACTTCGCGGTACTCTAGGACGTAATGAAGCACCGAATGAATCAACAGTTCGCAGGCTCATGAAAAAGTTTTTTGAGACGGGTTCAACAGTCGACCTTAAAAGTTCTGGACGTCGTCGTTCTGGCCGAACTGAGCAGAACGTTGCGTTGGTTCGTGACAGTGTGGCTGTTAGCCCAGCAAAATCAATACGTCGCCGTTCTCAACAATTGGGTTTACGATGTTCTTCTGTACGGAGAATTCTTCGGTACGATCTCCAATATCACCCGTATAAAATTCAGTTGATGCAACATTTGAAAGTGGCAGACCACCAGAAGAGACGACAGTTTGTTGACTGGGTATTGAGAAAACGGCAGGATGATGACACCTTCGCAAACAAAATTGACGCCTTGTGACTTTCATCTTTGGGGTCATCTGAAGTCATTGGTGTATGCCAATAAACCCCGAAACATCAATGACTTGAAGGAGGAAATTCGACGGGTTATCGGGCAAATGGAAGTCGAAACTTGTCGTGCAGTAATATCCAATTTCATGGACAGAGTTGATGCATGCCAGCGCAGTAGAGGAGGACACATGCATGACATCATTTTTCATACATGAAATCGGAAGGTAAGATGAACTTGTTGATGTATTTTTATTTTCAGTTTTTCAATAAAATAAATCTCTTAATTTGATATATCAAAACCGGCACTCTTTTTGAATCACCCTATATTAAAAGTTAAGAGAATATTGTTTAGGAAGCCTGAACATGATTTTACTAATTCATATTGTTGGGAACTTTGATATCAAGTCCCAATGTGACGTAGGCCTATGTGTCACACTTTTTTGTCAGGCCATCAAAAAGGCTGAGGGTCTAAAGCGATTTTATTGCACTTTAATGACAGTAAAATGTATGAAACAATGTAGCTACATATATTTGTTTGTGTATAGTTAAAAAATTTGGGATTGAAAGGGTTAAAGTCCGATGATACTTCTCCACTCTCATACATTCTGCACACAAATTTGTATAATTTGTTTTGAGCAACTTCTCCACACTGTAATAATAATTCCGATGGTATGTTATCTATTCCTGCCGTCTTATTCATATCCTTAAGTGCCCGATAGAATTCTTCTCATAGTATAGGGTCCCCTCTTTGATCTTCTTCAACATCAGTTTCTTGTTCTATCGCATCATGTTCTAATTCTTTTCCCCTGTAGAGTTGGTTTACGTATTCCTTCCATCTTTCAACTCTCTCTTGGTCATTCAAAAATGGTTTGCCACCTGCACTTTGTAAATTAACAGCTTTCTTCTTTCGTTCCCCAAAATATATTATTTATTAGGTTAAATATATTTCATAAATTACATGATTATGTTATTTCATCTACATTCTTGTAATCAAGTAATAAATCTTAAGCAGCATTTACATGATTTTACTATGTTTTCTAATCATAGTAATAATATTATAAAATTTTACTTTATGACATTACTTGCATTACAATTACTCAATTAACGCAAAATTAATTGTAGTAAATATTAGGTATGGCAAAAATAATTCTTCTTCTTCCAACCAAGGATTAAGCCGCAGCCTGTTCTGAACTCACAAACTACATCATCTGTATCCATCTTCTCCTAGGTCTACCGACATCCCTTTTACCTTCTGGAGCATACCAGTGTGCCTGCTTAGGTATCCTGTGATCTGACATCCTTGCCATGTGCTGTCTCCAACTTTGGCGATAATCCTTTATCCATTAAAAAAAATTAAGTAAATAATTAAATGTTTGTACAGTAGAGTCTCGATTATCCGCTCTTCGATTATTCGCCATTCCATGTTATCCGTCGCTGCATCGGCGGGAAAAAGTGCAACGGAAATAGTGTGGCAATGGTTAGCGGATGAATATACGTCCTCTCTTTGTGATTGCTTACTGACATAGCAGCAAAGAAGCGGGAAACATCAGGGAGGCAGTCAAAGATAATTAATTGTTTTCACTCATCCTGAACTGAACTCTCATTTTCAATATTTATGACAATTTTAAGTCAATCTTATTTACGTATACTGTACTATGCATTATTTTGATTCTAAATTTATTTAAATAAATTTTTCTTCGCTCAAATTTATGGAATTCTTAAAATTTAAATGTAAAGTATTACAGTAGGCCTACGTATTTTTTTCTCCTTTTTGTTAGAGTATAACTATTATGTATTTGTTTTTTAAAATGTTTCACTATAATTTTGCAATATACTGTACATACATAATTGTACAGTACGGTATTAAAAACTGTATTGTTTTTTTCTATAGATTTGTTGTAAAATGTAATGTTTACTCATTTACAAAATTAAAATGTAATTGTACAATAAATTTGCATTTTATTCAACCCTTCCTATTATATGCCCTTCCGCTGGCCAGTTTATGGCGGATAATCAAGACTACTGTATATGAATATAATGACGTCGAGCCAGTTTACTATTGAAGTATTGCTCAGTCATGGTGAACGACCTTGTGTTTACCAGGCTGCATTGAAGATGTTAAAATAAAAGGTTATTAAAACATTAGTAAATACTGTAGATAACTGTATTATACTACAGTGGTAGTTATAGTAGGCAATCGCCTTGTTGAATGAATTGTAGGAACAGTTAACAGTTTATAAATCAAGAATAGATGCAAGTCACAATTAATGCCTGGAGCACGGCCACCCATAAAACCTTTAAGTTAAGCTACGCGACACTCTCAAACAACAATGAACAAGACTTTAATAAGGTTGTTGTTTAGGTCATCAGCCGAAAAGCTGGTTTAAACCTGAAGAGGTTTTACTAAGTAAAACGAGAAGTGAGGTGGTTTACCATTGCCTTCCTCACTGAATGGAAAAATATGCTTATCAGCATGCCAGGCCTTCTGAAAAGCACATATTTTCCACTCTGCAAATGACATCTTCAGTTCATTCACTACAGGGTCTGGCTGTATAATGAAATTCATTACTTTCAGAGAAGATAACTCTGATTAGTGTCTTTTACACCTCTACCTCTTCTGTTCTTAAATGATTCAGTCATTTAATTGGCTGACCATGTGATATGAAACAGAACTATTTATTTTAGCCCTGCAGCAAACAGATTGAGAGTAAATAATTTGACTCCCCGCCTGTCTGTTATGGGTAGTAAAATAAAGTAAAATAAATAGTAAACAGTAAATAAGGTTACAGCTTTCCAAAAAAAAAATTTGATCCCATCAAGTTCGGATGTCCTTAGTGAACCAAAAAATAAAAGTTTATTTTATTTTAATATGTAAAATCTCATTGAACCTTCAAAAACGATTACTTCTATGGAGAAGTGATCATTTTTTAACCACATAGTTAACTAAATAATATTAATCAATGAGAAAGATATACTTTTGTTATAAAAAAATTATTGGCAATCACTTAACACAAAAACTACTCTACGAAATAACAAATCATACCATTTTTTCGTTTATCTCCATAATTTTATTTTCATAACTAGATTCAATTTCTTTTGTATCATCATTATATTTCTTTTCTAAATATTTCTGCTGCTTTATTAGTTCTTCCAATTTTTTATTAAGTTCATCTTTGCATGATTTAAGAGATTCATTATCACTAGTTAACCTGCAAAAAAGAAATATAATTCATTCCCAATTATAATAATGCAAATAAAAGTGCAAAACGATAAAACACCAGACAAATAAATTTCAAATACAATATATAAATACACATATATAGAATAAGTAGTTAATGTTACTATGCACAGTGCATTTTTGGCCTAAAATGCACCACCGTAGTGTGATTTTGAAAAACAATAATTTTTTTAATGGACTTTACATGGCATACTACTGAGCGCAGCAAATGTAATTAGCGAGGGAAATCAAGTCAAAACTGTTACAGTTGTTTTAGAGAAAATTGAATTTTTGTGTTTTTGCATCAGAATGAAGCATCTTTAAACTTCGAGCTGCGCAGTTAATTCCAAAAATTGATCAAGTGATTGTTGAAAATAATTACTTTTATAAGAGTACACTCCAATTTTATTGTATAAAAAAATACTACTTACATTTTGTATTGATTTTCTAAGTTAGTGTAACACAATTTTGTTTCACTTAACTCGTTATTAAGTCTGTCTTCTTCAATTTCTTTTTCAGAAATGCATTTTTCCAGATCTTTAACTAAGTTATCTGCAGTTATCTTCTCATCCTAAAAAATTACAAAGAATAATATTTCAAAACACATGGTTAATAATGTCAATTATTTTTAATCTTAAAACTAAAGAACTAGATTTCGTTCTTTATTCATTGATTGCATTTCAATTCTATTTAATACTCAACAAGAAAGACATTATCTTTTGAGAAGGCCGTTAATAACAATTTCATCTAAAATTGTTTTTTATTTACTCATATTCTAAATCGTAACATGATGGTTTATAGCCAAAGACAAGATAGTTAGTACTAGGCAAGGTCATTTTTACAAGGTAAGACTTTCTCCCATTTATTACAATGCTCAGCTACTCATGCTGATGCTCTGGAAAAGAATCACCACGGTTCTTACAGCAACAAGCCATCACAGTTTGACTCATGTCTTTTAATATTAATATTCTTTGTTTCTTAATATTTTTATCAGCACACTTTTGTCCTAAAATATTTATTTTTAACACTTATACATCTAATAGTTAATATATTGTTGTTAGATGATAAGCATATAAGTACTCAATAGTTTGTGTAATAGTGAAGGTCAATGTATGTGCACCAGAAAATATTATAGTTAAGTAGTAACTGTATGTATGAGGAAGAAAGTAAGCTATTTAGAAACATAATTAGATTAGTGGGAAATTTTCTATTGATCTGTGAATGTTGTGATACCACTGAATTCCGATTTTTTTGAAGAAAACCATGTAAAGGCCATATCTCATCTAAAAATAGTTATAACCACGTTTGTATATTGTTCAATCTTGCTTATAGCTAAACCGGTTGAATTGAATGTGACTTGAATAAGGGAATAAACCCTCCGAGATTCGTAGAATAGCCAGTTTTCTAGACACTTTTCACAATGCAACTGAGTTGTTTAGGTCATCAGTCGAAAGACTGGTTTGAACCTGCAGAGGTTTTACCAAGTAAAACGAGGAGTAAGATGATTTACCATTGCCTTCCTCACTGAGTGGAAAAATACGCTTATCAGCATGCCAGGCCTTCTGAAAAGCCGATATTTTCCACTCTGCAAATGACACCTTCACTTCATTCACTACAGGGTCTGGCTGTATAATGAAATTCATTACTTTCAGAGGAGATAACTCTGATTAGTGTCACAGTACACCTCTAACTCTTCTGTTCTTAAATGATTCAGTCATTTAATTGGCTGACCATGTGATAATAAACAGAACTTTTTATTTTAGCCCTGCAACGAACAGATTGAGTGTAAATAATTTGACACTCCACCTGTCTGTTATGGGCGGACAATGCCACTATGGTGTTCTAATTTACCTTTTCACATTGTTTTCTACATGCACGTGTTCACAAAATTTAGTGCTTTCATAATATAACAACATATGTCATATAAATAACTGTAGGAATGAATCAAAGACATCAGCTCAAAGAGAGCAGTTCTTTCCATTTCCTTTTACCACAGACATCCACATTCACTTGACTCTCACATACGCTTGAATAGTCATATAGTGTGGTAAGCGAGGACATTTGGTATATTAAATTTTTCGTGAGACATTTTTCTATAATACCAGATTAAAAAATAAAAATAATTTATAGCCAAATTTTGACAAAAAAGCACGACTTGCAGAAATTACAACAAATTTTTTGTAAATTCGCTGTAACTGGCATAATAAACAGAGTTTCATGTTTGTTTTAAAAATATCTTTTCTTAACGTCTCATAAAAATTTCAAATTTTTTGGATAAAATATGGCTAAAAAAAACCCTGTCTATCAGCGCGATCTCGAAATTAGTGTTCGAAAAGTTACTATTCTAAACCTACCAATTGCACAAGGGTTAAAATACTGATCAATCCACTATAAACTATTAGAACAAGATGAGTAAAATCAAACCAGTAATTGTCGGTGCTCAATATCTAATTTCTTATAGACAGTGTTGACATCATCCAATTGTTGTATGACTTTGTTGCATTCATCCTCTAACTTCAAATTAGTTGCGGTGGTAATCTCCAGTTTTTCCTTTAACTGTTTACATTCTTTATTACTCTGTTCAATCAATAAATCTTTAGCTTTCAAAGACGAATCCTGAAAAATTAAATTGTTTACTACACATTATAATATATACAGTTGAATCTCCATAACTCAAACCACTAATAAACGAATATGGTATTAATTCAAGTTAAAGAAGTACAGAACAAACAACAAGGTATAAAATTTTGGATAATATTAAACATTTAAAAATAATAATTCTGTTTTAATGGCAATAAACAAAATCTTTTGCACAATAACTTTTTATTAAAAGAAGTAATATTGATTGCTTGTAATTTTAATAGTCTTCATTAGAAACTGCGGCACTTTCATCACAAATAACCTTTTGAACGACTCCATGACGATTTTTTATTTTTGCAAGTCTTGTTCGCTGGCTTTAAATTTGACCATGTTGCATCAATAATTCATCTGATTTTTATCGGAGCATTACACCTTCTATTCCAGGTTACAAAAACATTTTCGTACACATTTGCGTAAAAAACAAAAAAATTCAGGTTTTTAAAAAATCTTAAACAAGAGGTTCGAGGTAAATTAATACACCTTCTTCTATTCCAGGTTACGAAAACATTTTCACACACATTTGCGTGAAAAACAAAAAAATTCAGATTTTTAAAAAATCTCAAACAAGAGGTTTTGAGGTAAATTAATAAGTGAATCCTAGGGAAACCAAATCTAATTCAAATTATAAAAAATTTGAGTTATGGAAGTGCAACTGTATTGTCACCATGTTGGTTTGAAATTTACATCTCAGTACTCACAGTTTAAAAGATTATTGTTGTTTACGTTTTGTGACAAATATTTTTGATGTATTTCACATTTTCTTTAGACTTAAATTCAAAGAAAAATATATAAATGGCATGAAATAAGACTTGTTTGATTAAAAGAAAATTATAATATTATGAATCTCCAAAACAAATTTAAACTTTTTATCTTAAGAGGAATAGGTAATCCCTATCTAACTCTATGCTAATATTTGTACCTTTTTCTTAAAAACTATTCAACCTTTCGGCGGGCGCGCTGTTGTAAAAAGTACAACAGTGATGTTTTTTTGAATGCCAGTCACTACCCGAAAAAGTGGGAATACCGACTGCCATTTGTATGCCTTCATACCCTTTTCCCCCACCATTTACCCAGAGGTCAATGTCTCCTGTGTCATGGTTTAGTTTTCAGAAGCTATTTAGTCAGAGCTGTTCGACCTTGTTGTACTTTTTACAACGCGCGCCTGCTCGTGTTACTCTTTGTCAAGTGACATATTTGTTGATGTTTTTTATATTTATAATTTTTGAAGCGTTTTAGCCAATATGTCTTGGATAATTGATATTCCTCGTGTTCTTCAAAAGTTGTCAGATGAAGATGACGATGGTGACTTTTCTGATAATAACGATTTTATTGAAAGTGACGATAACTTAAGTGATGAAAACATCGAACAAGATGATCATTCGGATGACAGTGAAATTGAAGGTGGATAATGTGATCAAGATAGTGATTTTATAACTGGTGATAAATAGTTTATACTTGGGAAGGACCAGATATTATCATTGACTACAACATGACCAAGGGTGGGTTGGATACGTGTGATAAGATGTGTGCATCTTATTCTGTGTCTCGTGTTACCAGACGTTAGCCTCTAGCAATTTTTTGTTGTACTAATGAATCTAACTACCATAAATGCTAAAGTTATCCTTTCGTTCAATTATCCTAAATATACTTCAAGAAGAAGGATTTTCCAGAAAAATGTTGCCATGGATCTAATGAAACCACATCTAACAGCTAGAGCTCTTATAAAGATTCTGCCTAAGGATATTTATTTGTACTTGGAGCGCTACCGCCAAGGACGTGAAGAAGAAGCGACGATTTCCCCTGAACCTCCTGCTAAGAAAAGAGGAACATGCTAGCTTTGTGGAAGACAAAAGAATTCTTCAAGTGATATGTTCCCGTTTTATATGCAAGCAGCATGGAAAGAAGCAAGAAGTTTGTTTGAAGTGTAGTGAGGAAAATGGTGAACAGTAAGAACAAAAATGAATAGTAACAATGTAAAAACAATTTATGTTATATAATTTAGAGATAAGGCTTTGTATATAGCAGTTATTTTTATGCGTAATCATTAATTATTTTTAATCATCCGCTGAAAAATTGTAGTTTAGTTTTCCGTGTGGTTTATTTCTTTTCTAAAGTAAAATTAAACATTAAGTTTTAAAAACATACAAAATCAAATATAAAATTAAGTTTAAATGGTCTTAAGCTGATATATATTAGTTTTATAAATAAAATATATAAAATTACACTTAATAAAAACATAATAATTAATAATTACCACCGTAGAACTTAATTTAAGAGATGTCGTAAAAAGTACAACGCGCGCCCGCTCGTGTAACTGAAGTAGACGCGCCCGCCGAAAGGTTAAGATAGAACCTTGCGGTTTTTAAAATTAAAATTCAAGATTTTTACAGCTTGACATGTGGTTTTTTTTAATATCTTGTAACTGAAATTTTCTAAAAAATTATCAAAATAAAACCCTTTTTTATTCAATAAATTTTATCTTAAAATATTTTTTTTCACTTCCAATTTTTTAAATATTGAAAATCTACACACACAATCTAATTGTGCTGAGCTGCTGTAAAAATTTCACCCCAGTATCTTCAATAGTTTTTGAGAACAATGTTCATGAGTTAACACTTTCAGGACTGCACCCGTATACGATACAGGCGCGCCATTTTGATTGGCTGGACGGCACCTGTATGCGATACGGGCGCCTACATCACTTGGTTTTCTATCCATTAGCTCATATCGTATACGATTGCCGTCTATGCTGTCACTTAATTTAGTTCATTCTGAATCTAATAGAGTACACTCATAGTCCTAATGTTGCAAGACTATCGAATATATCGACTTTTACAGCATCAATGTTATCGATTTTATGAGCGTGAGCAAGCGATCTGCCGATACTTCTGCGCGTTGTTAGTTATTAATTCGTTATTATAATACTTAGTTTTTTTTTTTTAATTTAACTTAAGAAACAAAAAGTAAATTGGTTATTAAAAATAGGTAATTAGTTCGTAAGAATTTAACTCATACAATTAATTTTATTATTCTTATATATTATCATTATGGTGAAAAAAATTTTAAATTCAGGAAAACATACCTCTCTTCAGTCAAACATCTTTATTATTAAAATGCAAGTAATCCTAATCTTATTAAATGAAAAATAATCTCCTAATTATGATCTTTAATTTAATCTTTACTTTTTGAATTTATGACCAATGGTTGATTTGTTACAATTTTTTTAAAATCCCCGAAAAATAGCAGTCCACGAGCAAAACTACAAAAAATGATGCCAGTCTTCAAAGTGTTAAAAAATATAAACAACAATAAAAACGCATTTGAAAAAAGACAAAACAAAACTTGAGGTTCATCAAAGTTGAAAAAACAACAGGTTAGGTTATAATAAATGTATGAAAAAATCAAGTGAGCCACTACCACTGCCATCTTGTTAGAGAAAAGAATGTTTTTTACTAGAAAAATCTGGTGTGAAACACTCACACAACTTTCTCTTGCCAATGCAAATAATTAATAATAAACCTAACATTAGTAATAAAACATTAGAAATAAACAAAAACTAACCTCAAAAACATAACCTTATTTTAATCATGAGTGAATGATGCAAAATGAAAATCAACCTCAGTTTGGCTTAGAAATACGGAAAATCGCTCTTTCTCTCTAAACTAGGCTCTGTAGAGAAAAATGCTTTAAATAAAAGTTGTAGATCTTTTAATTTTCTATAAATTTAATTATATACACTTTTGTCGTCAAATGCATACTAAGGCCAAAATGTTAAAAAAATCGATTTTTCTCACGTTTTCGTGAGAAAAAAAACAGAAAATCGCAAATTACCGCTAAACTAAGCGTTATACAAAAAAATGTTTAAAATAAAAGTTGTAGGTTTTTACATTCTCTACAACTTTTATTATATAAGTTTTTGCGCTAAAATTTATATTAAAGCCGTAATCTTAAAAAAACAACGTTTTTACGTGATAACAGCCTCACCGAGAATTTCAGCAAACATGGCGCCTACCCTATCTTGTAGAGAATAAAAAATTGAGTAAAATAGGCGATTTTTAAAAAAATCGTAGGACCAGTTTTTGAGAAAATCGCAAAAAACTGAAAAATTATACGAATAAACTACTACTTCCGGTTGACCGATTTTGATGAAAATGTTCGTGTCGCGTCCGGTAGTGGTATGTAACTTAAGTTTCAAGTTTCAAGTTCGTACGACGTTCCGTTCTTGAGATATTCTGTTCACACACAGACACACACACACACACACACACAGACCAATCGCTAAAAACATGTTTTTTGGGTTCAGGGGGTCTGAAAACGTATAGATCCGGTGAAAACTCGATTTCGAAAAATCGACATGAAAACAATACTTTCCTTCCTATATATTCATATAGGCAAGAGAAAGTAAAAAATCTGGTGTGAAACACTCACACAACTTTCTCTTGCCAATGCAAATAATTAATAATAAACCTAACATTATTAATAAAATATTAGAAATAAACAAAAACTAACCTCAAAACATAACCTTATTTTAATCATGAGTGAATGACGCAAAATGACAATCGAACTCAGTTTGGCTTAAAAATACGGAAAATCACGCTTTCACGCTAAACTAGGCTCTGTAGAGAAAAATTCTCTAAACAAAAGTTGTAGATCTTTTAATTTTCTATAAATTTAATTATATACACTTTTGTCGTAAAATGCATACTAAGACCGAAATGTTAAAAGAATCGATTTTTCTCACGTTTTCGTGAGAAAAAAAAACAGAAAATCGCAAATTACCGCTAAACTAAGGGTTATACAAAAAATGTTTGAAATAAAAGTTGTAGAATTTTACATTCTTTACAACTTTTATTATATAATGTTTTGCGCTAAAATGCATATTAAAGCCGCAATCTTAAAAAGAAAATGTTTTTACGTAAAAACAGCCTCAAGCAGAATTTCAGCAAACATGGCACCTATCCTATATTGTAGAGCATAAAAAATGTAGTAAACCAGGCGATTTTAAAAAAAATCGTAGGACTAGTTTTTGAGAAAATCGCAAAAAAGTGAAAAATCATACGAATAAACTACTACTTCTGGTTGACCGATTTTGATGAAAATGTTCGTGTCGGGTCCGGTAGTGATATGTAACTTAAGTTTCAAGTTTCAAGTTCGTACGATGTTCCGTTCTTGAGATATTCTGTTCACACACACACACACACACACACACACAGACCAATCGCTAAAAACATGTTTTTTGGGTTCAGGGGGTCTGAAAACGTATAGATCCGGTGAAAACTCGATTTCGAAAAATCGACATGAAAACAATACTTTCCTTCCTATATATTCATAAAGGCAAGAGTAAGTAAAAATATAGATTGGTGAAAACTAATAGATATTTAGATCTATCAATCTAAATAGGTACGATGCAACAATTGGCTATTGACTTATTTATGAAGAGCATAAGTACTCTTGTTGTTAAACACTCAACAACTTTCTCCTCCCAATGTAAAACTTTACACAGACATAACTTCCCTACCTATATTTCATACAGAACACAAGAAAGTGAAAAGACAACCAATGTTGAAAAGACAATGCTATTTACCATTTTTTCTTCCACCTCCGACATTTTACTCTCAAAATTGGCTTTATTTTTTTTAATATCATTGCTGTATTTCTTCTCTAATTGTTTTTGATGTTTGGTTAAATCTTTGCACTTTTCTTCTAGCATTTCATTATTAGATTTAAGAGATTCATGGTCATTCATCAGCCTGTGACAAAAGAATAAAACATTAAATTAACAAAAATCTGGTGTGAAACACTCACACAACTTTCTCTTGCCAATGCAAATAATTAACAATAAACCTAACATTAGTAATAAAACATTAGAAATAAACAAAAACTAACGTCAAAAAATATAACCTTATTTTAATCATGAGTGAAAGACGCAAAATGAAAATCAACCTCAGTTTGGCTTCAACTGAGGTTGATTTTCATTTTGCGTCTTCACGCACTCTTTCACGCTAAACTAGGCTCTGTAGAGAAAAATACCTTAAATAAAAGTAGTAATCTTTTAATTTTCTATAAATTAGATTATACACTTATGTCTTATGATTTTTTTTACACATTTTTGTGAAAAATAAAAAAACTAAAAACTAAGCGTTATACAAAAAAAATGTTTGAAATAAAAGTTGTAGGATTTTTAATTCTCTACAACTTTAATTATATACATTTTCCCACTAAAATGGATATTAAAGTTGTAATCTTAAAAAAACAACTTTTTTACATGAAAACACCCTCTCCAAGAATTTTAGCAGACATGGCGCCGACCCTATCTTGTAAAGCATAAAAAATTTAGTACAAATATTTTACACACACACACACCACGCACACGCGCACGCACACACACACACCAATCACTAAATACTTTTTTTTTGGGTTCAGAGGGCCTGAAAACGTGTAGATCCGGTGAAAACTCGATTTTGAAAAATCAATATGAAAACAATACTTTCCTTCCTATATATTCATAAAGGCAAGAGAAAGTAAAAAATTACCAGAAATTAACAATTGGTTAACAGGACTAAAAAAAATCACTCTGTAGTACACGTTAACAGAAGGTGGTTGATAACATTTCTGGACTCTGTAAGAAATCTCATACCCAAACTTGCTGCTTTAGAGTTTAGCACATTTAAAACATTACAAGACAATAATTTAAGTCTGTATTGATGTAAACAAAAACAATACAACTTACTTTTGATGATCGGTCTCCAGTGCATCACGCTGTATTTTAAATTCATTAAGATCACCAGTTAGACACTTAATTTTTTCATTCAGTTTGTTATTTTCTTCTAAAAGTTCATCATAACTATTTTGCAGTTCACAGATTTTATCATCCTTTTCTTGTAACAATAAATCTGTAACTTCTTGACCCAAATCAACTCCTGCTGGTAAACTAGTTGACAAATCGAAGACCTTACGGCTTTCAGTAAAACTGTTCATATCATTTAAAAGCTGTTCTTGGTTCTGCAAAATAAAAATAAATTAGTTTTTGCAATGATATATTAATTACACAATTCCATGTTAAAGTAGAATGAACTTTCAACATGTATACTTTATAACAAGTTCAATAACAGACATGAGTACATGCTACGTACTCACGTAATATGAAAACCACTTATCAATTTGCCTTTTTACTGTTTACATTGACCACATTCACTCTTTACAAATAGGAAACAAAAGGAAAACATCTTAAATTTTCTCCACATTTCTCACAAAAATTCAATGCAGCTGTAATGACTGAATTAACATTTTGCGATCTTATGTCAGAGCTCTTCTGGCTCAAAACAGTCTTTTTTTAAGTAGAAAACTTTTTACAATGATTCCCAGAGGTAGTTATTACAACTGTTGATAGATTGCATTCCTTTCCGTTAAATTAATTACATGAATCAATAATAGTTTAAATACAATAACATTAAATAAAGATATATTATTATATACACCTAAGTTAACAAACATGACATCCATAGAGCATGTTTCATATGATTCTATTGAAAATTGTTAAGATATTGATTTGTGAACTGGTTTTAGTAATGAAATATGATTTTATTGAATTAAGTGACAACAAAAACATGCCTACTATCGGTTTCATAATCATAGACACCCGAGTTTGAACCCTTACATCTCTAAACCTATGAATCGGATTTCAATATACTTCACATCAAAATTTTGCTCATTTTATTCTGTGTTGACCCTTAATAAACCTATATTTTTAATGTTGTTTAAAAATTGCCATATCTAGATTAAAAGACAAAACAAACCGGTTTTTTTCCTACTGCAACAAATTTCATGCATTTAGAGGCGTGTAACTCGATAATTATTTGACCGAAAAGTTTGAAATTTTAACACAACATAAACAATTATATTCTTACAACAAGTACGAAATTTCAAATTCGTACGTTATTTTCATTTTAATTTATTAACAATATTCTGAACCCTTGCTATCTTGGTAACCGCTCTATCATTAGGCACGGGCAAACTATCGTTTTATTAAGCATAAAAAACTTAGTACAAATATTTTAAAAACATGAAATATTGATTGGCCAATGTTGTGGTAGAATTTTTTAAATTTTGAAAAACAGACTGGGTAATGTGCGGGTGGGCGCTACTATCCATGTTGCCTGAATATAATATTGTCTACCTGAATTGACAAAGCAGTTTGTCAATTCAGGTAGACAGTCTGACAAGACGTCACGTACACAACTAGCAAAACAAAGTAAAGAAATAATCAGTAATTTTTATAAGATTTTTCAAAATTTGGCTAACAATCCTGAAGTAAGAACAGAATTCTAATTTTTATGGTAATAAGATAATAAGTTCGTTCCCATTCTGCCAAATACAGCAAAACTGCATTACTGTCTATCTAGATCCAGGTTCGCAATTTCATGGTTTAAATGGTTCAATTTCATCAATTAAATGGTTACTAGTATAATACAGTCGAAATCGCTTAACGCGAAATCGTTGGGGCCGGAAAATAATTTCGTGTTAAACGAATTTCGTGTTAAAAGAATACAAAAAAAAATTAATGGTTCGGACTGTGTTAATAAAATCATGTTAGCAATTGGAACTGAACTGCTTTATTATCTATACAATAGGTCTAATAATACATTTTTACCACTATTCCATAAAAGAAAACAAATGTAATACAGAAACAAATAATTTAGGTACACAGACCTACCTAGTCTTTTATGAAAAAGTCCGTGATTTTTTTTGTACACGATTCTTTAAAATTATATTTTCTATGAAATGTTCCAAACCGTCTATACTCTGCAATAACTCTACACCGTCTGAATTGGCTTGAAAGAAGCGCCGTACATTTTGCAACGCGGATAACATTTCCGCAGCACTTGGAACTCCCAAATCATTGTCTGTTGCGGTGTTTTCCCCATCATCTTCCTCACTGTTTTCTCCTGTTTCACTAGCTTTCAGGACGCTATCTACGATATCAGTGTCTGTGAAAACTGGGGTTGTCGTAAGATCGTCGTCAACGTTGATGTATTCACTTAACTGCAATGAAACGTGATTAGCCTCTGTAAAACGATTAAATAAATCCTCAAAAGTCGGTTCCGCTTCCACTTCTTCTTCTTCACCAACAAAATCGACAGTTTTTAAACAAAATCTTGCCTTACGAAAACAATTTTGTATCGTTGTAGGAGTCACAAGATCCCATGCAGAACGTACAATATTACATGCGTCCAGAATGTTAACGCTAAAATTTGTTTTTCCATCAATCGCCGTCAAGTACTTTCGAAGAAGTATTTTTCTGTAGTGATGCTTCAGATTTTGGATGACTCCTTGATCACAAGGTTGTAAAACACTCGTGTTGCGAGGTAGAAATATCAATTTAATATTTTTTAGTCTAACGTTAGTCGAGTGAGCAGTACAATTATCAATAATTAACGCTATTGACTTTTTTTGACGAGAAAAATGTTTGTCGAGAGTCAGCAGCCAGTCCGAAAAAATTTCGGAAGTCATCCAAGATCGAGAATTCGCTGTATAAGTAACTGGTAATTGTTTCACGTTTTTGAAGCAACGTGGTTTCAGACTTTTTCCAATAACTAACAGAGGCAGTTTAATGGAACCATCTACGTTGCAGGCGACAAGTACTGTGATTCTTTCTTTAGATTTTTTCCCACCGGTACACTTATCTCCCTTAAATGTTAGTGTTTTGTCCGGTAAACAACGATAAAATAAGCCGGCTTCGTCAGCGTTGAAAATACACTCAGGAAGGTAGTCTTTTAATAAAGCAGGTAATGTTGAACTGAGCCATTCCGATGTCATTCCTGGTGTTACAGATGACGATTCACCGCATATGTTTTTGAAAATCATACCATTTCTTTTTTTAAATCGTTCGAGCCAGCCAGGATTTGCAGAGAACTTTAAACCTAACTTTTCAGCAAATACATTCGCCTTTTCCATCAAAAGTGGTCCAGAAATCGGAGCTGTTTGTGACCTAGCCTGCTTACACCATGCCACAACTGCAGTTTCCAAGTTCTCGTGATTAGCTGTCCTTAACCGTTTGCGATCGGGATCAAATTTACTAGTTTCATAATTTTGTTTTATTTTTTCCTTATTTTTTAAAATTGTAGAGAGAGTAGAATTTGGTACATTGAACTGTTTACAAATTTCACTTTTTGTTTTCTTACCTTCTTCAACAGCATCGAGAAGCGCCATTTTGGTTTTGATGGATAACGCCGTTTGTTTACGCTTTCTTTCCATAATTACTGACCGGTGCTCTGCACTGAACTTACACACAATTGCACTTTAAAATAAAACCTACACTCAAAACTACTGTTCAGTTTAAAATAACCTGCTTTTGTTTTGCATAACTTAGGAACAACAGATCGGTACAACACTACTGTTTCGGACACGCACTGAACGCTAACTGCACTGTATTGAATTTAGCATCGAAAACGGTAGGGTTTGGAATGTGGGCGTGGTAACTTGTAGGGCAGGGTTTTGCTTTGTTATCGCTCTGTACTAGTGGACTCCACAATGGAATCTTCATTTCCAGCAATAAATTCATTACATAATTCCCAGAAATATTTTCTCAAAATCTATTTCCTGTTTTTAACTCTTGATATTTTTTCGTGCTAACCGATATTTCAGTATAGAATTGTTCGTGTTATCAGAATAAAAACGTATAAAAAATACATTACGCTTAGTAGGGACCAGAAAAACATTTCGCGTTAACCGAATTTTCGTGTTAACCGTTTTCGCGGTAAGGGATTTCAACTGTATCCTTTCTCTGTTTATGTCAAAAATTCTAAGACCGGTATATAAAATGTTCAGATGATACAGTGATCTTCTAAAGATTTTCAATAAGTTTGGTTTCAATTTTTTAATTCATGTACTCTGATGATAGCGGATCCACTGAAACATGTCAGTAAGAAATAAGATTATGTAACAAAAACATTAAAAAAAAAAAATCTGGTGTGAAACACTCACACAACTTTCTCTTGCCAGTGCAAATAATTAACAATAAAACTAACATTAGTAATAAAACATCAGAAATAAACAAAAAACTAACCTCAATAAACATAACCTAATTTTAATCATATATGAAAGATGCAAAATGAAAATCTATCTGTTTGCCTTAAAAATACGGAAAATCACTCTTTCACGCTAAATTAGGCTCTGTAGAGAAAAATGCTTTGAAAAAAAGTTGTAGATCTTTTAATTTTCTATAAATTCGATTATATAAACTTTTGTCATAAAATGCATACTAAGGCCGAAATCTTAAAAAAATTGATTTTTCACAAGTTTTCGTGAGAAAAAACAAAAAATCACTAATTACCGCTAAACTAAGCGATATACAAAAAAATGTTTGAAATAAAAGTTGTAGGATTTTAAATTCTCTACATTTTTTATTATCAATTTTTGCGCTATAATACATATTAAAGCCGTAAACTTAAAAAAACACTTTTTTTACGTGAAAATAGCCTCACCAAGAATTTCAGCAAACATGGCGCCTACCCTATCTTGTAGAGAATAAAAAATTGAGTAAACTAGGCGATTTTAAAAAAAAATCGTAGGACCAGTTTTTGAGAAAATCGCAAAAAAGAAAAAAATTATACGAATAAACTACTACTTCCGGTTGACCGATTTTGATGAAAATGTTCGTGTCGGATCCGGTAGTGGTATGTAACAAGTTCGTACGATGTTCCGTTCTTGAGATATTTTGTAAACATACACATACACACACACACACACACACACACACACACATACACACGCGCGCGCGCGCGCGCGCACACACACACACACACACACACACACACACACGCACACACACATACACACACACACATACACACGCGCGCGCGCGCGCGCACACACACACACACACACACACACACACACACACACACACGCACGCACACACACACACGCACGCACACACACACACACACACACACACACACACACACCAATTGCTAAAAACATGGTTCAGGGGGTCTGAAAACGTATAGATCCGGTGAAAACTCGATTTTGAAAAATCGACATGAAAACAATACTTTCCTTCCTATATATTCATACAGGCAAGAGAAAGTAACAAGTGATAAAAAGAAAGTGCTAAAAAGGTCAGTGGAAAAATTAAAATATTTTTACAATTAAACGTATTATGTACAGTTACTTACTAAATACTTCTGTGTAAGTTCCTCTAACTGTTCTTTCAAAACAGCATTCTCATTTTCAAGAACGGTCTTTCTTGAAGCATACTTCTCAATTATTTCATTACTCTGCACTCTATTTTGCTCAGCAGTAGCTATCTGTAAATACAAGTATAATAATTGCGATGCCTTTGCATAAGTTAAATGGACCAAATTTACATTTAATTAAGAAAATTCATTTAAGCATCTTAATGGTTCAATATTATTATGAAACATCCTCTTTTTATAGAACAATAATTTTTTTCTGTGCATCCAAGAGACTCCAAAGGGAGTATAGGACATGTCAAGATAAAACTGATAAACTGAAAGTTTATCATCAATGATAAATTCATCACTTACCATTAGAAAATTGTTTTTGCTACTGCTTACTTCAGTAGGCTTGTCATGAACCCCATTGGATCAAATATCATACAAAAATAAAAATAAAAAAATCAAACACTATGATAAATTCATCACTTACCAATAATTTTTTCCTGCTACTGCTTAACTCAGTAGGTTTGTCATGAACCCTTTGTATCAAATAGTACACAATATTTCTTTAATTAGAAGTTTAATATTTTTCAATCAAAACTATTTAGAAAGGAATTCGTGCACACTGTAAAAATGTTTCATCAATCAAATATTGTTTTAGCTTTTTTTTAAAATGACTTAAATTGTCACAACTTTTTAAACCTTGTGGCAATTTATTGATGTATTTTCTACCTGCATAAGTTGGTTTTTGTTCAAACAATTTAGTGTTGTGATTAGCATCATAATAATCGATTCTGTTTCTTGTGTAGTGGTTGTGAACATCTAAATTCTGTAAAAAGCTATTTTTCTTTACGTACATTATCACTTCAAAAATGTACAAAGAAGGAACTGTGAGCAATTGCAGCTCTTTAAATAGTGATCTGCATGAGGTAAGGTGGTTGACTCCCATCATACACCTAACAGCCTTTTTCCTAATGTATCCTTCAGTTTTAACTGTAATTATGAAATAAACCTGGAATGAATTTAAGTAAAATCTTTAAGTCATAGATGATTTCTAAACGATAACTGATCCTTACTGTAATATGCCTATATCCCAACGAACTAAAGACTGCAGATGAGATCTAGCCAATAACAACCAAGGTCGGGTGTGAGGTTGCCCCTTCACTAAGTTACTCTCTGTTCCACCTAACTCCAGCTCACTTTTTGTTACGCTGCCATCCACAGCAGGACCATAACGTGACAACGCAGGATACGATTAACAAAAGTCAATTGGCTCTGTGCTGTGATCTGGGTCACTATGCTCCGCCTTCATCTGCAGTCTCTAGTTTGTTAAGCTATAGTAAATGTAATAACTTACAATTAGTTTTAAACAACAAAGAAAGTTAACATACCTTTAATTCATACGTTGATAACTTCTGTTCTATTTCATTCAAAGATAACTGCAAATCCTTAATAGTTCGTTCTTTCTCATCAATATTCTTTGAATATTTAATAGACTTTTCATGTAATTCATTTTTTATCTTCTCATTTTCATTTTCCAATTCTAAAAATTGGTTTTCTAGATCTTTAATTAAATTATTTTTTTCAGCAATTTTTGAATCTAAAAAAATAAAATAAAATGATTCAAATGAACCTATACGTAAACAAACATTCAAAATCATTTTGTTATACTGAAAATTGACCTGTAATGCAAATATTTAGTTGCTTCTAATTTTTAATCCTTACAACATACAAGTTTGTAAAATATTTAAATTTCACTGATCTGCTACATCACTTATTTTTAATCTTTTTTTTATAGTCCAACTTTCTACAGACATGTTTCGGTGGATCCACCATCATCCAGGGTATGTAAAATTGAAACTAAACTTTTTAAAATTTACTAAATTTTTAAAAACTTTATGTACTCTAATAATAGTGGATCCACCGAAACATATCAGTAAAAATTAGGATTGTATAAAAAAGGGTAAAAAACCAATGATACCGCAGCTGTAACAGGTCAGTAAAAAATGAAATATTTTTACAATAAAATTGAATATACACTGCAGGATGCATTACCGGGTGTCCCACGAAGAAGTTGCTATTTTTAAATTAATATGCCGGATGTATCGCACACTCTACAGACTGGAAACTTTACATTTATAATAAATAGATATGTAAAAAAAATACCCTCGAGTTTAATTTGCTTATGATTGACCAAAACGGAAAGTAATTTTATTTGCATAACCATTTCAAATTGGTGATTTGTTACAATGTTACTTAAGAAATAAAATGAAAGAAATTAAAAAAAAAATATGAAAGTGATAAATTATTAATGAACACAATTTGTTTCATTAACCTTTATTCGAACAGATGTCCATCAATAGCTAAGCACTGATAGCAACGAAACAAAAATGAGTCATAAGCGTTTTTGAAAAATTGCCGAAATATCAACAGCAGTTCCTCTTCAATCAGCCTCATTCATTCATCGTCTGTTGCAATGGTGTGAGAATAAACTTTTTCCTTCAAAAAGCCCCATAGGAAAAAATTGCAAACAGATAAGTCTGATCTTGGAGGCTAGTCCATGAGGCCGTTGCCACAACCTATCCAACAATTAGTAAGATTTCAGTTTAAAACCGCTTTGGCCACATTAGCATAATGTGGAGGAGCTCCATCATGCTGGAAAAAAACATCCTGCATCTCTGCTCTAGAAAGATGAAGAACTATTAGTTAAAATTGATTTGGAATGGCAAAAACAGCTGTTTTCTTCCATCTGAATCCTATTGTAAATATAAGTGGTTTCATCCACAAGATTATTGTTCATTTTTTATATTATTTTCTTATTCCACACGTTTGTTTTGATTAATCATAAGCTAATGAAACTCAAGGGTTTTTTACATAACTATTTATTATAACTGTAAAGTTACCAGTCTGTAGGGTGTGCGATACGTCCCGCGTATTAATTCAAAAGTAGCAACCTCTTCGTGGGACGTTTATATATAAATATTTATATTTATTTGTATATATATATATACACACACAAGTTTTTTCTATTTTTGTACAAATAAGTTCATTAACTGACGTTGCATTACCATCCTGAAAATCTGAAGCAAAAAAATCATCAGAAACATGATAAAAAAAACCAAACAAGAATAATAGATTTAACATTATATAAAGATAAGAAAAACACCAATTTGGAGATGATTTCAAGGTGTACTTAAAGCAACTCACTTAAAGAAGTTACTTGTTTGGTAGATTCTTCTAACAAATTTGTTAAACGACTATTTTCATTCCATTCCTTCTCTAAATCGTCTTCTAGAGACTTTACGGTATGTTTATCGCCCGCTGAAACAAATACATAAATACCAGTAAGACTTGTGTAACATTCATTCATTATTCAATTTAAAATTTGGGTAAAAATAATTACATAAACCAAATAATTTATTTTATTTTATTAGGCATTGGCCATTCCTGTATTAGCTTATGGAAGTTGCGAATTACAAGAACATACTTGTAGATACAATGAAAAAAATAAAAAGTAAAATAATAAGTATAATTAAAAACAAACTGTATTTCAAAACTGATTTAAGAACGATCCTTACAAGAGATAATCACACAAAGCAAAAACAATTCATCTCTTTAAAATACAATAAAAGATAAAAATAGAAAAATAAAAAAATTAAAATAGAAATATAAAACATTGAATAAACTTAATAAAATATACAGATGCAATAATAAGAAACTATTACACACAAACGTATTTAAGAATGAACTGAATGGACCATTAAACAATAAAAAAGATGAATACAAAATACAATGTAGTAATGAGAATTGTAATAAATTTTATTTCAGTAAAGTCATCGCCAAAATCAGCTGTTTAACAGCTGATTTTCGGAGACAAAGGTTCCTGGTTCAAAGCCTAGTAAAAGTAGTTACTTTTATACGGATTTGAGTGCTAGACAGTGGTTACCAATGTTCTTTGATGGTTGGGGTTCAATTAACTATACTCTCTCAGGAATGGTCGGCCTGAGTCTGTACAAGACTACACCTCATTTACACGTCATACATATCATCCTCTTCTCATTGGGTGATGGGGTTGCTGATAGTTCTGAATTGAACAGATTGCAATGTACACATATTAGGGATTAAAAAAAAAAGTATGACTAGTTGTAATTTTCAAGTAAGATAAATTAGCACGAAAAGCACTTAAATGTGACTATATTTCAAATTATACCAATCATGTAAGAGAGGAAAAATATAATATAATATTTAGTAAGAAAGACAAACATTTCAATATAATACAGAGTGATTTTTTAGTCCTGTTACCCAATTGTTAATGTCTGGTAATATTTTTCTAAAAAAAATAAATTTTGTTTTGTGACACTAAGTTGGTAGCCCTACTCAACCAGTATGGATATGGCAGTGTGAGTTGATTCTCCTTGAGCTGTGTAAAATTGTGTGCCATTTCCAGTCGTGCTACGAACAGAATGTCTTTTTTCTTAAAACAATCTCGTGTTTAAATCTGGAGGCTGAAGCTCTAGAACTAATCGTATGTGATACGAATACAATTTCAATTTTTTAGCAGCTTTCTGAGCACTCTAACATGACAAATCAACATGCGAGGAAAGTTTTTGTAAACTTTTCCATGGAGAATTGAGCAATCTTGTTTTCACATTCTCTTAACGTCATCTGTCAAGAGAGTTGGTCGACCACTATGTTTTCTGCTGCAAACAATACCTGCCTCTAAAAATCAGTTAGTTAGCGTAGAAATTGACTAGAATAGAGTGGAGGAACACCAAAAAATTTAATTTGAAATGATTCTTTTACACTTGCATACGATTTTGTAGTAAAATATTGTTCAAGAATGAAAACCCGTTGTTCTAGGGTAAAAGACATTCTGTTCGTAACACAACTGGAAACAGCACAAAATTGTACGCAACTCAAGGAGAATCAACTCAAACTGTTGTATCTATACCGTTTGAGTAGGGCTACCAACTTTGTGTCACAAAACAAAATATCCCTTTCTTAGAAAAAAATTACCAGACATTAACAATTGGGTAACAGGACTAAAAAATCACCCGGTAGAACAGGGTAATAAGAGAAAAAAAATACAAGATGTTCTACATACATAGGATATTTGAAAAAGCAAAGACAGGACGTTTCAAATGAACAGATCAAATTTAGGAATGACGAAATGATTTTGACTTCTGCTGACAACTGTAATAAATATGAAAAAAGATAAGACTAGAATAACTGAACAGTTTGTTATAGATGACTGAAGACGTAACATCTTCTGTGGGTTTTAAAAAAATATTTTAAAGTTTCACGTGATATTCTGATGATGGTGGATTCACCGAAACACATGTGTAAGTAGATAATTAGGATCAAGGCATCTGAAAAGGTTATACTAGTAACCATGAAATTACGAGCCTGTATCCAGTTAAGACAGTAATGCAGTGTTGCTGTATATGGCAAAGTGGGAACAAACATTTTAACTTTTATTATTATCGTATTATCATAAACTGTACAAGATTATAAACTGATATTTTTTTTCTATTATATTATTTATTATTTGTATTTTTATATCCAGGAAATTTATGTTTTTATTTTTTTCTACTTCACATGTAAATTTTAGTTTTTCATAGTAAATATTCAATTTTTTATTTATGATATTGTGTTCACCCTTTATTTTTTCATTGTAAATTACCAATATGTCATCTACATATCTTACCCAAAGTAAAATGTTATGTGTGTGTGATATATTATTTACAATTATATTTTCGAATTCTTGTATATAAATTTCTGATAGTATGGCAGATAATGGAGAACCCATAGCTAGTCCTTCTGTTTGATAATAAAATTTATTATTAAATGTAAAATAATTTTGGTTACAAATATTTCTTATTATTGTACATATTTTATTTATTATATTATTGTTTTCCCCATTACTTCTTAATTTTTTATTTAATATATTTAGTGTTTCTTTTATGGGTATATTTGTATACATGTTAGCTATGTCAAATGATACTATCTTTGTGTCTTTATTTACTTTTATTGTTTTTATTTTTTCTATTAAATTGTAACCATTTTTAATATTGTATTTGTAATTTAATTTAATTTTCTGCCGTAAAATTTTATCTATTGTTTTAGCTAGTAAATAATTAGGTGCAGTTTTAAAATTTATTAAAGGTCTAATTGGTATTTCTTTTTTATGTAATTTTGGTAATCCTGTAAATATTGGGGCTTTAGGTATGTATGGATATAATCTTGTATGATATTTAATATTATTATTGTAATTTAACAAGTCCCTATTGTCATTAATTAAAGTTTTTACTATTCTTAAATATTTTTGCGTTGGGTCTTTTATTTCAACATAATTATTTTTATTAATAAATTGATTTATTTTGTTATTGTAATCATTTATGTACATAATTGTAGGTGTATTCGTTTTATCGGAATGCAATAAGATTGCTTTATTCATTTCTAATTTTTCCTGAACATTAAGAACATCTTTTTTATTTATAAATTTATTGACACCATTTTTATTTTTGTTTTTAATTAATTTTATGGTATTATGTATAATATTATTACATGTGTATTCTTTATCTTTATCATCTAATTAATAAATATTTAATTCCGTATCAACTATTATATTCTTACTTATTTTTTCTTTATTGTCATTTGAATTAGTAAGGATAAATTTATCCTTACTAATTCAAATAGATAATAGATAAAAAAGTAATTTCTTATCTATTTGATTAAAATTAATGTCTGTAAAATTTTTATATTTACTATTGCATGTTTGTATTTGTTTAATATGAATGGTTTTATTTTCTTTATCTTTTGATAGTAAAATATTAAACTTTTTGCTTTGTCTATTTAATATCCGTTCTCTAATATTCTTAATTTTATTTTTTATTTCACCTATAATACATTCATAAAAATCAAAACCCATATCTTTTAATACCCATAAATGTGTATTATAAATTTCAGTGTTTATTTTATTTTTTATATAATAAGCATACTTTATTTCATGTTTAATTCTGTATTTTTGTGCAAACTTTATAGTTTTTATTGCAATTTTATTTTTATTGTTGCATATTTCGGAACTATGTTATATTTTAGACACTTTTTGTTAAAATCTATACTGAGAATCGATTTTAGAAGTTTTATATTCAACTTATAAAATTTAAATATTATCTTAGCCTGGTATGGCTTCATTATTATTTTATCAAACATCAAAAAAATATATATAAATTTTCATAAATGTTTAATTCATTTTAAAAAAAACCTTAAAAATGGATGATTTGAAAATTTGACAATTTTCAAATCATCCATTTTTAAGGTTACAAACTTCAGGTAAATTGCACTGCTTGTTATTGATTACTATGTTAAATCTAAGATGTAGCCCACAATGAGCTGAATAAACTGGTTTAGGTTTAAGTCCCTACGACAAACCTGAAAAAAGCTATTGCATTTAACACTAATGCTTACAGGTGAAAAGATTCTTGTGATTTTGAAGAGAAAGGAAAATGTAATTATAGTAGTAAACTCTCCTACCATTGGGATTGTCCCAGTAAAAAAAAAATGGTAGAGTATCCATCTTGGGACCACTTAATAAGAGGGAGGATTGACCCATATTTTCATAATTTATACTGAAAAACTTAATGAAATTTATGCTGTAACTCCTCATCCCATTGTGGTCCAACTCTATTAAGTTTTTAGGAATTTGTTCATTATAAGGCAATCAAAATCATAAATAATTTTCAAAATTGCTTCACACGTGTTCTGTTCAATACATAATGAATTTTTTGGAATTGGTTCCTATTATTTCTACTACGGAAAGAGTTTCCTTCAAGAGAAAGGAATATTGCATAATCCGCGCATTCGTTTAAATGGACAAGATATGATACTGAACACCACTGGCCAGGATCATTGGGTGTGTAATAAAGCAATCTGCAGAATTAATAAACCTCTTAGGAGCGACACATTTCTCGCTAGCACGAAGTTGGATTATCAAACCATCGTTCTCTTTATTTACAGTTACATTTAAATAATAACATACAGTTACAGTAAAATAAAAATGAAAACAACCAAAGTAAAAGAAACAGGCGATTCCTGGTCAACAGTACAGAGCACATGCTGACGATTACTGGGTTGAACAGTAAAGGTGCATTCACAAAATATTTCGATTATGTGAAATAACGGAAAAGGTCCAGACACTGGATATACAAAAATTAAAGAATAAGTAAGAAAAAAACTAAAACAAATATTTTTTCCTGTTTACCAACAGGCAAAATCTTGATAGGCTCATAACAAATTCAAGATAAATCCTGTTAAGGTAGGCAAGTAAAAATATGGGAGATATTAAATGTCAAAAGATGTATTCGTGATCAGATCCCTGTGAGAGAATAATTCCTGATATTTTTATAAAAACCTGAAATTTAAAAAAAAATTCAGATTGGCTTTTATATTAATCGTAGTTAAGCAGGAGTAACATTCAAAATAAATTTCTCTTAACTTTCCGACAGCAATAATGCAAGACTAGCCCACATTACGTATTTTCAAAGTGCTAACTACTTAAATGCAGTCATAAAAAAAATGCTGTCAAGTATTTCAAACAAAAATCATGGAACTTAATTAACACAAAGTTGGCGTAACTTTAACGTTCAAATTGTGAACAAATCAAAATAACGCCGGTTGGTCCAGGACAACCGTTAACATAAAAGTTGAAATTTATTTATAAGAATATAGTATCTAATGACGAAAAGTAATAAAACTTGTTCTTACCCATTCCGTGTATTTCACACCATAATTTAAAATAAACTCTGGCTTTAACAAATAAAACTACCACTTAAAATCACGGTTACAACAAGTTTTGTCCATCAGTATATCAACATGTAACGAATTGTTTGAAATAATCAGTAACGCCAACCTAAAAGTTAACTTCTCCCGGACTTGTAATTTTTCGTTAATTAATTATTTAAAAAAAATTATAACTTTCGTCAAAACCCATTACTTTAAGCTCCTAAAGATCAGTGGTGATATTATAAATTTACAGTACAATTAAAAACTAATTATACTGCATTTACAATACGTTTCAATCTTTGAGTATTCTGTATGGAGGCAACATGCGCGGCCAAAATTGTGCAAGAGAGATAGACCGCGTAATATTGACCACTCTCTGTCTAACACATACAATTCTGACATACTATTGTGGTGGAATGACAGAGAGCGATCGAGAGAAGATTTGTTAAAAAGAGACAAATTGTGTAATAACTTGCGCAATTTGTAAACACGGTAACTATAGGCTGTGTTGTCTCCATATAGTAGCTATACTGAAAGGTTGTTACTGTTACCTCTAAGTGTAAAATATTACCTATAAATTTTTATGGTAGAGAATTTTATCACATACTCATTTAAATTCATACATTATATTGTAAATAAATATAACATTTAAAAAAGTTCGTACATTCGATTTTTTATATATGAGCCATTACAAGTTCATGCACATTAAGAATCGATTGACAGTGCTGTCAATTTGAAAAACCTCAAATCAATGAGGCTGTACCCAATTAATATTAGTTATGAATTACAAACACAGGAAGTGCACATAATCGAAGAGCACTAACTCTATCTTGAAAACTCCCAAGGACTTAATCAACGTACATAAAATTTCAGAGTTGTTCCACATAAATATTGACGCGTTGCTACACAATTGGAAGATAAATGGCTGAAAATGGTTAATATAGATGCTCAACTGTAAACATGCACCTCTATCATTTCTTCTCGGTTCTTAAACAATTTAATTTCGATAAACCCAACTGGCAGCTCGTATGTAGCAAGAATCATATTCCTTAAGAATTCTCTTTAAAAACTTTGGCAAGAATCATACTCTAAGATTAGTTAGCTGTTTAGTCAGTACAAAATAAAAGCGCACGGAATCTTTTGTTTATAAATGTTAAGAACGGGAAAATGAAATTTCCCTTATTGTATGTAGTCCATCTTTTCCGTCGTACTTATAGTATACCTAAAGGTCCGCTTATGATGGCATATGACATGGTTACTTTTATTAATCTGACGTGTTATTTTATTTTTACTTACTTTATTACAAAATGAGTGTTTAATGGTTGTTTCTGTCGAGAAATTGATTGTTAACTAATATAATGATTCAGTTTCATCCACATCCACCGTTGGAGTGGCACTATTGAGTGGCGGTCTACTTAATGTCTTAACGCCATTTTTGTTTTTGTTAATAACATCACATTCACTGGTTGTATTTTGTACAGTTGTGAATAAATAAACTAAGTTAAAAAAAAAAAGTTTCATCCACGAATGATGTATAAAACATCTCACAAGGGATCATTTAAACTTAGGGTTACTTGTTTTCTTAATTTATGACTTCAAGTAATGAAAGAACATCCTGCCTAATCTGTTTTAACATAATATTTTTGTTTGTATATGTTTTTTTTTGCCGGTTGAGCATTTATATTTATTATGTATTCCTAATTCAGATAAAAAAAGCATTGTTACTTCAACCGACCGGGTTGCTCTGTGTGGTAAAGTTGTCGCTGCGAGTAGTTGATGTACGGAGACGAAGGTTCCGTGGTCGAAATTAGTAGAGGTAGTTACTTTCATTAAATTAATTTTAATATTAGACAGTGATTACCACAGCTTACAAAATATTAATTTTTTTTACGATGCACAAAAATTTCTCGCAGGCTGACTTATGTCGTGTTTCGCAATTTTACAAAATTTATTTATGAAATTTCCTCGTAACTTAAAAAGTATGATTTTCTGTTAAATTTTATTGCGTCGTCTTTTCCATTTTATTACAGAACAAATCTGCCCAATAGTATGTTAATCCGTGAAATAGTTATTGAACAATGACGATGGATTTGAAAAACATACGCTTTTTTCTTCAAAAACAAAATTTTTACTAAATCATGCATTTATCTCATTAAGCGCGTGTTTTTCGAAATAATTTTATACAACAAAAACATGCGAAATACTTTTTTTTTATAAAAAATCGATTTTCGACAAGTTTCAGTTAGGCCTACTTAAAAAACAAATTAGATATGTTTTCTGAAATGGTTTTACAACCGCAAATCGCTCCTTTCTACCGGAGGCCATCACATTCTAGACAGACTGTACAAACATGTGAAGCATGAAGACTGTACTTCATGCTTTTTACTTTCTCTTGCCTATATGAATATAATAGGAAGGAAAGTATTGTTTTCATGTCGATTTTTCGAAATCGAGTTTTCACCGGATCTATACGTTTTCAGACCCCCTGAACCCAAAAAACATGTTTTTAGCGATTGGTCTGTGTGTGTGTGTGTGTGTGTGTGTGTGTGAACAGAATATCTCAAGAACGGAACATCGTACGAACTTGAAACTTAAAACTTAAGTTACATACCACTACCGGACCCGACACGAACATTTTCATCAAAATCGGTCAACCGGAAGTAGTAGTTTATTCGTATAATTTTTCTCTTATATTAGAGCATTTTTCTCTACAGAGCCTAGTTTAGAGAGAAGGAGTGATTTTCCGTATTTCTAAGCCAAAATGAGGTTGATTTTCATTTTGCGTCATTCACTCATGATTAAAATAAGGTTATGTTTATTGAGGTTAGTTTTTGTTTATGTCTAATATTTTATTAATAATGTTAGGTTTATTATTAATTATTTGCATTGGCAAAAGAAAGTTGTGTGAGTGTTTCACACCAGATTTTTATTTTATTTATTTAAAGTCGCGCCAATAGCTTGGTCATCAGTTTCATTGGCGCAGTTGGTAACGTACTCGCCTCTCATCGTGCGGTCTTGGGTTTGAATCCCATTCAGGCACGGCATCTTTTCATACGTTACACACAATCATTTCATCTTTCACCGTCTGCATTAGCAGTAATTGCAGAACAGTCGGACGTTAAACCAAAAAAAAAAAAAGTTTTATTGGTAATCTTCGGTCATTAGCGACTACAGTGGGTTATGAAAAGTTGGGTTGTGACTTGTAATTCCCAGACCCTAGTCGGAAATCGAACATGGACCTTCGTGTGGTAGGCCAGCGCGCTACCACTACGCTTTGGAGGCGGCCAATTCATGTTTTAATTTATGTTAATGCGCAGTTTGGAGTCAAGTTTAGTTTTTCTAACACACTACTGTGTTTATATTTTCATTCCAGAACACTACTAACTAAACTTTTTATATTTACTTAACGTTTATAAATACGTTTAAAAACTGATTGCCAAAGAATTACAACCCACCGGGTTGGTCTAGAGGTAAAGTCGTCGCCGCGAGTCAGATGTTCAACAGCTGATTTTCGGAAACGAAATTTCCTGGTTCAAATCCTAGTAAAGGCAGTTACTTTTGTACGGATTTGAACATTAGACAGAGGTTATCGGTGTACTTTGACGGTTGGGGTTCAATTAACCATACTCTCTCAGGAATGGTCGGCCTGGGTCTATCCAAGACTACACCTCATTTACACGTCATACACATCATCCTCATCTCATTGGGTAATGGGGTTGCTTATTGTTCTGAATTGAACAGATTGCAATGCACACAAGTTAGGAAAAAAAGAATTACAATTTGTTCAAAAAGTCAACCATTTTTAAATATGTTTACTAAGAAGAAAGAAGTCTGGCGACTTGTAAAATTTACCCCAAAACTCTGCTCCACTTTCTGCGGAGCCGACAATTGTGGTTACCTGGTAAACGTGGACAGTTTATAACGCGGATTTGTGGGTTGTTATTGTTTTCTAATTTATATTTAAATCCCTGGTATGTCTGTTGAATTGTTTAATTTATGTAAGGAATGTTATTATTCGTCTGCAATATGATTTGAAGTATAAATTATATTGGGAGCATTAACAGCTGTCCACGGTAGTTTTGACTGAAAACGTTATAGTTTAGCCAAAACTGAAGGTTACTGAGCCATATTTGGCTTCAGTACATCCACATTAGTTTGAGGAAGGATTTATGAAGGAGTACTTTCAGATGAAGGGGTAATTTTGACCTTCAGTACAGAAGACTGTTTAGTTGTTTGCAGATACTACCTAGCGCTTTATGCTGACATAAACGGCGTAAGCCTTCTGTTCATATGGAGTCCGAGATAGCGAATTTTGATAGCTTGTGTTATAGTAGAAATAAATAAAAGTACAATGTACACTGTACTATGTACAGGGCAGGTTTGCCGCATTAGGGTAAAAGTAACATGTTTTGTTTTATCGGAGTTATTCTTAATTCACTTAGTAAACCATGATTCTAAGATAGTTAGGTAATGGTGTAAATTTAACGTTCAACGTCGTCAGAAACACCTGAAGACATTCTTAACTGTCCGGACTGTTGGCCGAATCCGAAATACTATGCCTAAAAATTGTTTTTAATAACTGATATAGTTTGTAGAAAATCAAGTATGTTAATTACACTTAATTTTTAGAAAATACTCAAATTTTAGTGAAATGTTTCATAAAACATAATTTTATTCTACCGACGGTAATCAAGTGTTTATTTAATTTAACTCCCGATCTCTTTGGCAGTAGCTAAAATGTTTGGTAACCAACATAGATAATATATAGGTAACCAATGTCTGTAGAGTTAAACCGGTTAGTCGAAAGTATTAGTTAGACAAAAATAGTAGCTATTTTTGTCTAACTAATACTTTCGACTAAAATAGTAGTTACAAAAATAGTAGCTATTTTTGTAACAGTATTAGTTAGACAAAAATAGTTACTAATACTGTTACAAAACAAAACTGTTTTGTTATCAAGTCAAAAGTTTTTCGAATTATCTCCTGCAGATAAATCAGCTGACACTCTTCACAAACACTTTGAACTCTTAGAAAAAGAATCCGGTGACCCGTTGTGACAGATATCCATCCATCTTTGGGGAAATTTTACCCATTTTTTTCATTTTGTAACAAAATGTATGCATTTTCTTTCATCGGAAGTTGACACATTACGTGTAGCTATTGGATCGTTCTTTTTACATAACTCTGTTAGTTATGTGACGTAATGTATCACATGCTAGGCCCTCTGAAGGAGTGTATCAAACAATAACATTATGATGGCGTCGAAAAATGTTTCTACAATAGATACAAGATCTGAATTAGCAGAATTAGTCAAACGGAAAGCAGAAATAGCTGTAAGTTTATTTAGTTCTATTCCAGTTATAGATATGTCGTTATTCTGTTTCGTTAAAATGTTAGATCCCTTCGTTGATGGATTAAGGGTTTTAAAACACGGTTGCTAGGTTATGTCTGATATTTTTAATTATTATATTCTTACGGTTTTGTTAGGGTTGTCAAAAATTAACCAAATTAATTTTCGTAATTTGTTGTAAACACCATTAGAATGTGATATACCGTGATATCTAATGTACGTATCTAATATCGACGTAATATAATAGCCTTTTGACTGATAAACGCTTTGTACCTCACCATAATTATTAAATTTTTACTTAGTTTCTACTATTATTCTGTAATAGGTGTACGTCGTTAAGTTACCGTGAACTACTGTTCAATTATTAAGTGTATTTAAGCGGTCGGTTTTAATAAATTGTTATTTGAAAGTATCTTGTCAGAGCAAAAAAAGTCCATCTACCCAACAATAAATTGTATTTTATCAGTTTAATTTTTGTATTATACATTTTCTTTTAGCAACTCCTCTGAAACATTAGATTTATGTATATAGACTGTGTGTCTGATTTAAAAAAAAAAATGCTTTGGTACATAAAATTAAATGTGGGTGTTACGTAAAATATGATGCTACAATCAATGTACATATATAAGGCAATTATGTAGAAACCATAATCTTCACTGTAATATTTTCATACTTTGTGCTTATTAAGATTTCTTTAGCCCCATTGTCAGAAATTACGGTTACCGAAATTACAGATTGCTAATACTTAATTTATTTTCCAGTCATTGTATTTACTTGATAATATTATTGTTTATATTTTATTTTAAACTCATTTCTCTTTATCTAGCATTTATATTGTCATATTAATTCTTACTCTTCAGGGAGTCACTTTGCCTTTCAAATAAGTATAAATACAGTTCCTTTTATCTACTCCTCTGGAACATTTGATATTAAATTTTTCATCCTTTCATTAAAATATCTCAACATCTTTGCTCTTTCCTTTCCTTGTCAAGTACTTCTTATGCCGGGTGTATACTGGAACGGAGGTGGCACAGTTCAGGACGGGCAGGGCAGGAGCAATTGCTGTGCAGCTATTGTAGCGTATTGTATATTGGGAGGCAAACGTGTGGCACAGAAACATGTCTGTGTCGAGCAACCACAGTTTATAGCCGAGGCAGTTTTATTGCACACATTGAGCCAGGAAACAAGTCGGTTCATCATATTGTATGATTCCAATCATCCTGATAACGTAAAAAAACTGTTCCATTGTAATACAGTAAAATTAATTCTTCTATACCGGAATCAGATGAATCTGATACTAACCTATCACTTTCATTAAAATTATCTATTGCGTTAAATGGCCCTAATTTCTGAACCTGAAAAAATATTTTCTGTCCTACGTCTCCAGTATTCACTGGGAGAAATGTCTGCTCTTCCTGTCCTCCCCTGCACATATACATCTCGAACGCACTGTGCCACCTGCGCTCCAGTGTACGCCCAGCCATAAGCTATTTTAGCAATTTGTACTTTCTCTTGCCTATATGAATATATAGGAAGGAAAGTATTGTTCTCATGTCGATTTAACAAATCCACTCTTCACCGGATCTACACGTTTTCAGAACCCCAAACCCAAAAAACATGTTTTTAGCGATTGGTTTGTGTGTGTGTGTGTGTGTGTGTTTGCGCATGCGTGCATGCGTATGTGTGTGAACAGAATATCTCAAAAACGGAACATTGTACGAACTTGAAACTTGAAACTTAAGTTACATACCACTACCGGACCCGACACAAACATTTTCATCAAAATCGATCAACTGGAAGTAGTAGTTTATTCGTGTAATTTTTCACTTTTTTGCAATTTTCTCAAAAACTGGTCCTACGATTTTTTTAAAAATCGCCTCATTTACTAAACTTTTTATGCTCTACAAAATAGGGTAGGTGCCATGTTTGCTGAAATTCTTGGTGAGGCTGTTTTCACGTAAACAAATTGTTTTTTTAAGATTGCGACTTTAATATACATTTTAGCGCAAAATTTATATAGTTAAAAATGTAGAGAATTTAAAATCCTACAACTTTTATTTCCAACATTTTTTTGTATAACACTTAGTTTAGCGGTAATTAGCGATTTTCGATTTTTTTCTCACGAAAACTGAGAAAAATCGATTTTTTTTAAAGATTTCAGCCTTAGTATGCTGTTTATGACAAAAGTGTATATAATCAAATTTATAGAAAATTAAAAGATGTACAACTTTTATTTAGAGCATTTTTCTCTACAGAGAATAGTTTAGTGTTGAAGAGTGATTTTCCGTATTTTCAAGCCAAACTGAGGTTGATTTTCATTTTGCGTCTTTCACTCACGATTAAAATTAGGTTATGTTTATTGAGGTTACTTTTTTGTTTATTTCTAATGTTAGGTTTATTTTTAATTATTTGCATTGGCAAGAGAAAGTTGTGTGAGTGTTTCACACCAGATTTTTCATAATGTGATGTAGGAAAATACCACAAAAATAATACACAATAGATGACTTAATATATTTGAAAGTGTGCATGCATTGATGTATTTATATTGCAACTGATGATGGATACATGGATCTAAAAGGACATATTGAATTTTTTTTCAGTTAGGTGAGTCATTTATTATGTATTTGGTGTTTTTTTCTGTATTGTATAATTCTAAAAAATACTTAAGAAAATGTTTAACAAATAATTTTTGTTTGTAATAATATTGTATGTAATTGATTCAACAGGAAACACTTGCAAATCTTGAAAGACAGATTTATGCTTTTGAAGGTAGTTATCTAGAAGATACTCAATTGTATGGTAATATTATTAGAGGATGGGATCGTTATCTGGCAAGCAATAAAAATACTAATAGTAAAGCTGATAAACGTAATCGAAAGTTTAAAGAGGCTGAACGATTGTTTTCAAAATCATCAATTACATCTATTGCTGTAAGTACTTGTTTTTTTATCTATATAATTTTTACAATTAATTGTATTGTTTTAGGTGCTTTGTTTTGTGAAGAACAGAAAATGGAACGAATCAGAAAAAATGCGGCAATAAATCCCATTAACTACAAATTTTAAATATAAAGTTCTGGACAAAATTATCGTATAATGTAAGATTTTGGGCTAAGTGCAAAAAAAATCATTTTTTTCGATGTGCCAGGTTCATTTCGGTTAACTGTTATTCTTTGTATTATAATTTTAAGCAATATTTAATAACTTTTAACAAAAAATTATAGTTATAAATTTCATTTATGGTAATTTAATAAAACAGTAAGATGAACAATTTGAGCTGTAGCCTATACAGGGCGTTTCAAAATGTTCTTCGGGGTTACGAAAATTCACTACAAAAAAACTATTCCACTTACCTAAATGAAAATTGTACGTGCAGATGCAGGGATTCAAACAGTTTTTTTTAACATCTATAAATGTTCAATGTGTGCTCCTTTGGTGACACGGCATACGTCAACACGAAAGTCTAGCTCTTGCCAAACACGCCCTAACATGTCTCTTTCGATAGAGTTGACCGCATTGATTATGCGATCCTTCAGCTCAGCGATATCGTTCGGCATTGGTGGCTTGAAGACCTTGTCTTTCACATAGCCCCAGAGAAAGAAGTCACATGGCGTGAGGTCTGGTGATCTTGGTGGCCACAGCAAAAGTTGTTGGTCTTCCTCAGACGCGCGTCCTATCCAGCGTCGAGGCAGTGTTGTGTTAAGGTACCGTCGAACCTCGTTATGAAAATGGGCAGGACAACCGTCTTGCTGGAAAATGAAGTCATTTAATAGCTGAGGCATAAGCCATAATTGCAACATGTCCAGGTACGTCATGCCGTTTACTGTCGTTTCTGCAAAAAAGAACGGCCCATACACTGCCTCACGAGAGATCGCGCAAAAAACGTTTACTTTCGGAGAATCCCTAACGTGTTCCACATAAGCGTGTGGGTTTTCACTTCCCCAAACTCGCATGTTATGACGATTTACTTTGCCGCTGATATGAAACGTAGCTTCATCGCTGAAAATTATCTTCTCTAGAAAACCTTCATCCAATGACACCTTTTGCTGTAACTCTAAACAAAAATGGAGCCTACGTGTTTTATCTCCATCAGATAGATGCTGCAGTAATTGAAGATGGTACGGTTTGAATAATAAACGTTTACGGAGAACTCGCCACACTGTTGTTTTCGGAATTCCTAACTCTCTGCCTGCAGACGCAGTCGATTTTGACTGGCTGCGAATAAAACTTGCACGCACACTGTCAACACTGGCATCTGAGGTTGATGGACGACCAGTTGATTTCCGCTTGCACAAGTAACCAGTTTCGCTGAATTGTTTGTACCATGCACGAATTGAATTGTCACTTGGTGGATCCTTATGAAATTTAAACCGAAACGCACGTTGCACAGTAATTACCGACTTTGACGAGTGAAATTCTAAGACACAAAACGACTTCTCGCTTCCCGTGGCAGCCATTTTCTCTACTGTCTACACCTAGCGGGCAGACGGTCAACTAACTGCCCAGTACCCGTGGAAAAAAACTGTTTGAATTGCTCTTTCGTACAGTACTTGTTTCATTCTTGTAAGTGGAATAGTTTTTTTGTAATGAATTTTCGTAACCCCGAAGAACATTTTGAAACGCCCTGTATTGGATATCAAGCCCCTAGATTGCATAAAACCATTAACAGCACTGCAGCACATTATATAGCCTCAATCACATACCTTATTTTACCAGAGGCTTTCCGAAATACTGATGTAACTCCTCAAGTATACAAAAGAAAAATAACCTGATTAAACAGCTGATTAATTTAGGGAGAGGGCAGTCAGGATTTAATTAGTTCTATGTATTCAAACTAATTGCTCTTCCTCTTGATTCAGCTAAACAATTTTTGTTAACATTGTCATCGAAAGTCTGCTTCATCCTTTGCCATTACATGACATTTTATTTTTATTTTTTTAAATTTATTTTTTATACTATTATCTTTTTTTGTATATTTACGTTAGGAAACTTTGTTGTATGGTTTTTCTTTTGTAAATTTTTGTTTCTTTTCTTTTATGTAAATTTGATGTAGCTATAAAAAGCTATTATTATAATAGAATAAATAAAATAAACCAATTGATACCCGCACACAGGCTAGATCTATGTGGGTATTAGGAAATAAGATAGGATAAGATTCATTGTACTTGTTTTTAGCAATAATAAATAAATAAAATAAATTAACTAGCTTTAAAAACAGTTTTATTTACAAAAATGGAAGGGTTACTAGAATGATGTGGCAACACCTTGTAACCCAACTTCTTGAGCGATTTTCTTGTTCTCTGATTAGTGTGGGGTCTTGTGTTCTTATGCAAGAGAATCACACCTTTTGAGAGTGCCCTTTTGATCACAGGTCTCATTTTATTTTTAGGCAGTTTAGAATAGTATTCGCTGTTGATGGCATGTTATTCTGTCGCCACTGGCTGTAGTAGCACAATCCGTATAGCTGTCATAGGACCGGCCAGAACGGCAAGGCATCCGGTGGCGTAGTTCAGAAATAAAGGAAAATGGTTGGTGAAGCCTTCACCGCTACCTCAAAGAGAAGGAGCCACTGGCAAGCGAAAGGGAGGTCATCTGTACCGCTGCCTAAACAATTAGGAGCAGTCGCCAACGCAGCGAACACCTTTTACCGCTGCCTCCAAAAAGGAGCAGTCGCCGGTGAAGCGAAGTGGGGTCGTCTGTACCGCTGCCTAATTGAATAGGAGCAGTCGGCGACGCAGTGAGCACCTTTTATCGCTGCCTCAGAGAGGAGCAGTCGCCTGTGAAGCGAGGGGTAGGGAAGGGAGGTGTAAAGAGCAGAAAGAAAAGACTCAAGTTGAGCGGCAATTCTTCCGTATCGACCTTCGATAGTGATGGAATCAATACTGCTTGGTCACCTTCAACTATCGCATTCGCCAGTACCCCATATACATCCTGCTACTGGCACACACACTGTGAGAGGTGTGACCTCTGCGCTATCTATCGGCAGTGGCAACCACGTCATAGCGCCAACAGCGGGCAAAACATGAATGACGGACCGGCGTAAAAGCGGCGTAAAAGTACAGTATCGATTCTTCTAAATGGTCACAAAAATTGGGCCGTGCAAGTCCCATATAGCTGTTAAAATCACTTTACCTTACCGACTGTCATGTTAGTTTTGAATTAGTTTTTGGTGGACAAATCCGGTTGTTACCACTCAAGACACGTTACTAAGATTTAAACAGCTTTCACTATACTGTTTCAAGAGTAAAATTCTGCTGGTTTTACATCTTTGTTTAGCAAAAATCTTGTTGCTGAATGTTGCTCTTCCACCATAGACATTTCAAGTAGTGCTGATAATTCAAAATTAACTAAAGATGTTTTGCTTATGTCAATTGCGATCCAACAGTTGATGTATAGTGTTCCCAACGTTGCCTATTGGACCCTCAAAAAGTTTCATTGTCATTGAAAGAAATGTTTTTTTCTACATTAATTTGTCTCATTAATTATTGAATGTCCCTAATAATAAATCGAATAAAATTACATAACTGGCAACCCCATGGTGGGAAGAAAGCTTGCAATTCTGTGATTCCAACTGTAGTGTCACTAACACCTTTACATTTTCTGTCTTAATAGCTCAATTATTTGTAGCACATTCCTGCTGTAATTTTTAACTTGTTTTTGTTTCTTTTAATCTAGGCTGTAAGTGGACTTGTTGAGACACAGGATAAAGGTAATTTATTTTTACTATTAATAACTGTAGTTTTCACTTTTACTGTTATAATTATTATTTTGAGTCAATTAGTTTTTTAAACGGTAAGTTAAATAAAAGCCATATTCTTCTAAGTGTAATTCTGAAATGTTACAGGTTGGAGTTACAAAAATGTCATTTTCATTGATGACTATTGTTTGTTTTCTTCATGTTATATAGATGTTGGGTATTTTTTCTTCTGTCTGTTTTAAACATCTGTGTGACGTTTATTTGTAAAAATACTAGATTTGCAACATGGGATTCAATAATCAAAAGTATTGCCGATATTTTAATTGTGACATTAAGTCATCTAGTGCTGATTTATGGTAACCACTCCATTAAGAATTCTTATATCTTATCGACAGAAATTTAGTAATGAGTTATAAAAGAAATCTATTAAGATGGCGATTCCCAACCATATTAACATCGCGGCACATTAATTGAAATCCATATTTAGTCATGGCACTCTTGATACACTTATTTTCATAATTAACTATAATTATATGCTTTATTTATATTACCGTCTTTATACATCAGAACATGACTAGTAAATAATTAGAAATGGTATGTGTTTACTCAGGAAAAACTGTGAAAACCTTGGCAAATCCAACTGTTAAGTGGCGAGAAAAACTTTTACACATAAACAAGATTGCGTGAAATTTTGTGGCATACTGGTTGGGAATTGCTACATCAAGATAAATTAGGATAACTCCATTGAATGTTTTAATTTGTTAATATCTTGTCTATGAGGTTTAATGAATTTCCAGAAATGAAATAGTTGTACAGAGTGCTACTGATGTGTCACAGAATGTGGCTGTGAATCAAGGTTTGCGATAGAGTTGTACAGCTCATTTCCCACCTCATTATTTATTTATTTTTTGGATGATATGTCTACAAGAGCTTTGTCTTGTGCGTAGATAATTTTATATGTGGTGATATAAAGATGAAAAAATGCCAGACCTGACCCACATTCCATGAATTTCTTGTAATTGTAGGAAAAACATTCTTATTAGTATATATAATCCGATCAAAAAAAACGCACTTTACAAAAAAATCACTGCTTAAGATTTGAAGCAGCAGCATGATACTGACACTTCATACATAGCATGATTATTCCTTTACGTTTCAATTTACTGATGAATTAGGATTGAATCTGAGACTGTTGGTCTAGAAACCAATTACGCTTACCATTAACCTATAACCAATCATCTAGTAAAAGCCTTTTTCCATGATAGTAGTTTACTAGCAGCTTATTAGGAATTAGCACTGTTTCCAAACTTTCACACCAAGCTAGTTTACTAGCACTAGTCAATCACTTGACCTTATCTCCCCTACTAGCACTAGTAAGCAACATTCACACCGCACTAGTTTACTAGTGCTAGTAAACTCAAATATGTTCAAAGTCACTATCTATTTAACTAAACTAGCTGCTAGTTGTTTGTTTCCATTAAGCTATTTTACTAGCAGCTAGTAATCTTGCTGCTTATGATCAATGATCTTACAGTTTTTTAATGGTCAGTTGCAAAAATCTGTTTGCGAATTACACTCTCTGAGTAAGGGTCATGAAATAGCTATATCTTTATCTGAAACAAAAGTTATTGTATTTTGTGGTAAAAATCCAGGGAGTTAAAAAATTGTCATTGACAATGTTTCGGAGCAAGTTAAGAGTTTTAAAATACTTCGGTTATAATATCAGTTATGTGTATGATAAGGGCATTAAAGTAAAATTTAACAAGTTTTAATCAATTTCTGGCACCGTTTATCATACATCAGAAGGTAATTTGGTAGACACCAAATAAAAAAAAACTATGAGATCGTGACAGTGCCAGCCATGTTGTACGGCTCGGAAAGTTGGTCAAAGAGAAAGAAAACTATTGAAAGTGTTCAAAAGTAGCTCCGAGACGAGATTTTTGAGAGCTACAAAACACTGTCATTTGAGGAATGAATTAAGATGTACCTAGATAAGTAAGGACAGAATTGTATGTATTGTTTGTTGGCTGATTGAAGAAAGGCGATGGAAATGGGTTTAGCATGTTAAGTATATGGTGAGCAGCCATCTATGATGAATTACTGAGAAGCATGGAGGATGATGACAGTTAAGATAGAAGAAAGGAGGGATTTCTGGAGACCAGCACTGACCATTGCCTGATCCTTGCCGAAGGAAGGAGGTATTTGTTAATTGGTTTGTATCATATGGAACCCTTCCTTATTATTTCTATTTTGATAGATAAGATTGAATATTTTATCACTTTTTTACTTTTTGTATTTTATTTACTACAGGTGACGAAAATAGTGAAAGTGAATCACAGACTGGTAATAGTGGCAGTGAAGATAATGTACAGCCAACAACTGCTGCTTCTACAACTGTGAAAGATACTGGTAAAAACAATACAATGCTTATGTCACAACACAATGGTCCAGCAATTACAGCTGGTAGTCAGAGTTCATTAAATGGTAACACAGATCGTTCTGGAACACCAAGTAAAGAAGCAAAACTTAATAAACCCAATAGTATAAAGAAAAATACATCGAAAAAAGCAAGACATCGATAATTAAGTTATTTTATTAATTTTTATAATAGATTAAGAAATAATTAATGAAATTGTATGTATTTAATCTTTGGTCCAAGATATACATGCCAAAGAATAAACTTTTGTACTGGAAAATAAACAGAATAATTATTAGGTATGTAAAGTTTCATATCTTACTAAAAATGGAAATTCAGAATATTATTATATCTAATTTGTGCTTTCTGTTCTAATTTACTAAACAGTCAGATGTCAGTTTTCAAAAAATTAATTATAAAAACTAAAATTTTTTTATCAGGAGAATTTCAAACTTAAATAGCTTTGCTGAAATTGTTAGAATGAATAAACAGTCTTAACAATTTTGTTGAATTACATATTTTTGGAGGAAGATTTTCAAAATTTAATTTTTTTGCGCATTGCTTCAGTAAAATGGCTAATTTTGTCTGTATTAGCAAAATGTCTTAAGCAACTCGCGTAATGTTTTCTTTAACCCCTTATTAGTTAAACATTTTTACCAAAGTTGATGTTATTTAGATATTCTGATTTTGATATAGTGTTCGTTATGATTCGCTATTCATAAGTAAAAAGTTACTATAAAGAATGAAAAAAAAAATGTTATAACCTTCAAAAATCCGGCGTGGAACATTCAACGATTTCCTTGCCAGTATAAATAATGAAAAATATAACCTATGTCTAATCAATGTTGTAAACAATATAAAGTTAAAAACATAACCTAAATTAAGTCAATAAAAAGTCATTAGTTAACTGTGGTCATCTGTTTTACCTTGTAAAACAAAGGGTTTTCTCTTCATTTACGAAACAGCACGAATGATAATCCTTATTTTTAAAAACCATGAGAATTACGGCAGAAAATGTAGTTATTTCGTTTCACAAAGGAAATCTCTCATAGGTGTAAGGAAAGTGGGTCAAATGCAAAAGTTGTAGCATTCGTTATTACCTGTAATTTTTAAATTTTTGTCCTGCCATGTAGAAATACAATTTTGAAAATATTTGATTTTTTTTTAATGAGAACAGAGCCTCAAGAGGAATTTTCCCAGTGATTTTAAGGCATCCATATTACTCATACTCTTTGCCAGACTCATTCTTTTTGGTAGACTTGTTTGGCTTTTATATCTGCACGTTTATATTTAATCCACACCATTTCAGTTGCTAATCACTCTTTAGGCTGCCCTGTTGGCATAGTGGTTAGCACAACTGGCTTCTATGCCGGGGTCCTGGGTTCGATTCCTGGTCAGGTCTGGCATTTTTACATCATTCATTTTCATATATCATCATTCTCCACTGTCTGCATTAGCGGGAATTGCAAAAAGGTCAGACATAAAACAAAAAAATCTTTAGTCATATTGTATGACAACTGTTGTATTTTCAGTTTAGTAATGGGCTTTTTATTTTTAAATAGATAAAATTTTAGTGAGTTGTGTGAGTTTTATAGAAATTTATCTGATAGCTTAGAAATGAGAAATACCTAAGAAATTTACTTACTTTACTTTAAGTGGGGATCCTACAGTTGCTGCCACATCCTGCACCTCAATCTCCACCTCTGTCTGTTCCACCACTCCTCCTCTCGCAACCCTCATTTCTGCATAGCCTCTCTCACCCCTTCTTCCCAAGTTTTGCAGAAATACCTCTCTTCTTCAGAGCGGCTGGCTGGTAGTTAAATATCCTTTTCAGCCACCTTTCCTCTTCCATTCGACATACATGACCATACTGATTCTTCATTTCTCACATTTTCCAGCAGAAAGATTCTACAAAATCTTCTCAAATAATTCATCTCCTTTGCATTTAACCTATTCTTGTTCGTTCTACTACTTTACCAACATTCTCCTCCGTAAGTCATTATTGGGTCCACTACTGCTTGGTAGATTGTCTTTTTCATTTTTATTATAATTTTGTGAACAAAACATCTGGTCCAGGGCTGATATGAATAGACTAAATTCAGTGCTGTAGTCAAAGAAATTTAAAGAATAAATCTTTTAAAACCATCCTGCAGCTTGTAATCAATTCACATTAATAAAATGTTAGTATTTCACACTGAATCATACTCCCTTTTTTTGTTTAGTTTTTTTAAGTCGCATGAACAGATCGGTTATTAGTGACTGTTGTTGAGGTCTTCAGCCGAAAAGCTGGTTTGAACCTCTAGAGGCTTTACTAAGTAAAACAAGGAGTGAGGTGGTTTACCAGCCTTCTTCACTGAGTGGAAAAGTATGCTTATCAGCTTGCCCAGTCCTCCAAAAAGCATCTACTTTCCACCCTGGAAATGACACCTTAACTTCATTCATTACAGGGTCTGGCTATATAATGAAATTTATTACTTTCAGAGGAGATAACTTTGACTAGTCTCCTTTACACCTCTACCTTTTCTGTTCTTAAATGCTTTAGTCATATAATTGGCTGACCATGTGATGAGAAACAGAACTATTTTTGTAGTCCTGAAACTAGCTGATCAAGTGTAAATAATTTAACACTCCACCTGCCTGTTATGGGAAAATTAGCGACTACAGTGGGTTTTGATTTGTGAAAATTTCCATACCCTGGCTGGGAATCAAACCTGGGATCTCCACATTGCAGACTAGCATGCTACCACTACACTACGGAGGTGGCCTTGTACGCCTTTTATTGCTGCTTCAACTTTGTTTTTCCATATTCACTCACTGTCTTCCATTTACTTTATTGGTGTTTTCACATCATCAGAGTGTACAGAACAGAACTAATGGTTTAATTAAACACCTTTTTCGAAGATATTGTATCTTAAGTCACTTGGATAAATTAATTAGTTAATATCCAAGAACTGAAAGGTAAACTGAAATCAGCAACTTCTAAATGATATAAATATTTATTTTTATTAATTTATACAAATAACAATAATAAATTCTTTTAAGCACACTAAAAATTAAGTTTTAATAAAAATAAATATTAATAAATACATTACAAAAATATACATTTAATCTTCAAATTAATATCGTAATTCATATTTTCTAATTACTTATTAAACTAATATTAATCATTTTTTATTTCCTAATATTATTAAACAATCGGCAAACTAACTAATAGGTTTGTTAGTAAGTAACTAACAATTTTATAAACAGCTTAAGGATTCTGTAAGACAAAATTAAGTGAAAATATTAACCATAACATTTTTCCCCTTCTCTTTATTGCATAATGGATTAACAACAAAGAATGCAAGCTTCACAAATTCATTATGCGTTATTAAAATTGTTTTGTTTGATAATCCATTGGTCAATTTGTGTAAATGGATAAGCGTTTGTTAAAAGTTGTATAAAAGAACATTTTAAAATCCTAAGTTAATAAATTATGTTCAGACAAATATTATAAATAAAAAATAAATATAAATTTTTTTTATTCAACTTCAGTAGTAACGTCATAGAATAATGTTCCAGTTTCAACAAAAATCGTTTGAAATTCTTAATTGTAACATTGTGCAAGAAAATTTTAGAATCTTTCATATAAATTCTTAATAAAAAAAACTCTTATGACATATTTTATTCTGTATTTGTTTTTTTAGTAGTTAATATAAAAAAACCCTACAACATGACAGATTGTATCACTACTACCGGATAATAATTTCAATTAATCAAATATTATCTTTATGATGTTTCATACATATCCTTAATTGATATTATTAGTATTAATACACGATAAAATCACAGCTGCTTGAATTTCTTATGCACAAGTCAATCAATCCTTTTAAGTTCTTTACATCCAACTGTAATGCTCATTAAGGTGAATGCAGACAATGCAAGTTGAATTGAACTCGGGACTTGTAGCATAGAACCATTTGCAATGAACAATACACCAACAAATCAACCCTTGACCCTTTAAAAGTGACATCCCTTTAAGTGCCAATGTCTGGATTACCAGATGTTTACAAAAATATAATTTTGAAGTATGCCTACACAAATTGTCAGAACAATTTATATTGAATATTATTTTATTTATTAATTAACAAACAAAAACCAAAAGTCTTTGCTTGGACAACATTATTCAGTTTAAATCCATCATCTTTAGGAAAATGCTAAAATTTTATTACATGTAAAGAAAATTGAATGTTATGTTAAAAATAAACATGTTTTATGTCCAGTGTAATGCTTTTTTTATAAGATGTTTTAGAAAAAAAATTTCTACTGCATCTTTTCTCTTATTTTATTTCAGGTAAAATATAAAATAATCTATATTCTATACAATGCCTGAAACTTGTCAAAATATGGGCTGGCACTTTCCGGTCAAACTTTTCAAAATTGTTCATGCACTAATTAAAAGAATTTGATGTAAAACTACAAAAAAATCATTAACAGTTGATTTTCATTTGTATTTTATCTATCTCGTTCATAAAATAATTTGACCAAAAATTACAGATAAACTTCTGCGTACAGAAACATTTAATAAATTTTAAAATCTATTTATATTACTGTCATGGTAATTATCAATGATCTTATTTAATGATCAAGACGAAGGAATTGATGTTTCATATGAAGAGAACAATGATGTACCACATAAAGTCTAAAGATTTAATTGGATTTGCGGTACAATACATCAAACTTTGAAGGGAAGGCTCTGAACTAGCACATTAATGAAGTTCTGTAAGGTAGTGGGTGTCCGAACACAGACATATGGCAGTGAGACCTGGGTGTGGAAGAAACAATAAGAAAATTTGATCCAGTCAGCAGAGATGCGTTAGGACTGTAGGAGACTGGATCGGTTCAGAAATTAGGAAATAACGGTAAGAGTTAGAGCTGCTTTCCTTTAAGGGGACAATTATGGGGTACCGACAGAAATGCACCAATAGTCTTGAAAGAATGTACCCACACAGGATTCCTAAACTGGTCAGAAGTTACAGGCCGATTGGACGGCAAGATCCAGGGCAACCATTGGCTAAGTGGGTGCCGGAACAGGTCCTGGGACCTATTCCTTGATGGGTGAGGAAGAAGGAAACAGAGGAAAATTTTGTTCATGCCTTACAAGGCAATGTTCTACTTATGTGAAAAGAAGAGGAAATAATTATACTTCATAAAGTGGGTAAAATCTCCTTAGAATCATATCTTATTGTTACAATTAACATAAATGAACATTACAAGTAAATAAATTATTTTTTCCATGCATTTGGTTAGAAACACATTACATGAGATTCCAGTAAAATCACATAGAAACAAACAGCTTATTTCTTTAATATTCTGTGAAGTAATATATTATGGAGTCATGGATTTCTTTAATATTTACATGCGTTTAAGTAGACTATAATTGAGCAATTAAAAGAAAAAATTCCAAATCCTACATTTAAATACCAATCAATGAAATGATACACAATAACAAGTTGTGTAAAATATAAAATTAGTTGAACTCCATAAAAATTTGGATTTTGATATATTATTAAGTAATATCTTTAGATTACTATTTCAGATGAAAGTACCTAACCCAGTTTGTAATCCATGTCAAAAAAGGATTATTTTAAAACCAGGTGTCTTCAAAGGTAAGAAAAATATCTATAGATCTCATAAACGTATTTAGAGATTCCTAAAAATGGTTAAATTTACATAATAATAAAACCTATAACTTTTTTCACCATGGTTATATTATCATGTTTGGAGACATTCTACTCAATAAAAAAGTACGCAAAACTGAATTTAAACTTTCCTAAGCTATATCTGTACGTTTAGAATCGTAAAAAATAAAAACGCAAAATCGTTTCCAATGTATTTTAAATGGGAAATCTATTAACTCCTAAATATGGATTTCTACTGAATGGATTTTCATCATTTTTAAATGTTTCTAACGAGTATTCTTTTCTGATTTTCCCAAAAGTTCTAAACTTGAAATTCATGCTAATATGAGCTCCATTTTAACAAATGATAATGAGTAAATTTGGTTTACAACGTAGCGGTAATATAGCGTAATTTAATGTGATTTTCCCACATTTACCCCTCCATAGCCATATTCCATAAGCATACAAAATATGTGTCATCTCGCAACACATTCAGTCGGTATTATATATGTGTTAAAATTGTTTTAGTTTAAAACTGTTCTTCTCAGGACAAGACTTACCTTACCACTGTGCTTTAGTCATTACTCACAATTCTTCTAAGAACGGTTAAGTTTGTTGTTAACTTAAATAATTTATTTAATGATGGGTGTTTGAAACCCAAGAACACAGTGTGAATTTATTTGCACTGGTTCGTTATGCTAATATTCTTTAAGTGTTATAAACAATACATCTGAACCTACAGACTTCCTTCTGTACTGGTAAATTTAATTTGTATAAAAACTACTAGATGTCATATGATGCTTTTCAATGTGGTTTTTTTATCTTAACCAAAATAATTGAACAACTTATTGTGATACACAACTAAAAATTTTGCTTTTAAGATAGTGATCTAATAAAAAACATATAGCGGAGGATTATAGCTCAGGAAAGGTTAAACAGAAAAATATATGTACAAAAATCAACTAATCATTGTGTTATTACACAGTGTATATACTACAGTATGATGGAAATTTCAAAAGTTCTAAACATCCACTTTCACTGAAAAGTGATTTAAAAAACACTGTAGCCTTACAACATTAAACAGAAGAATTCCAATACAACTTGCTTCATAATTGTATTGCCAAAAAAAAAATTTAGAATTTCATTACACAAAAATGAAAATGACTATACTGGTATCCAAGAAATTGTGAGCTTCTTAGTAAACCAAGCAGTCTTATACTTCTGCCTGTCCTGCCTTACAGTGTTGCCAATACCACCTGCCCTGAATAAGTTTGTAATCTTATACTGTTTATGATAATAAGATAATAATAAAAGCTAAAAAGTTCGTTCCCACTCTGCCTAATGCGACAACACTGCATTACGGTCTAACTAGATTCAGGCTCGCGATTTCATGGTTACTAGTATAATATATAAACAATTTTATAAATACAAAATACTTTTAGTACATACCAATTTAACCAGTACACAGAATAAAATCCATGTTAGTAAATCAAAATGTTTATTAATATTAATAGTATAATGGTGCTATTAATACAATACTGCTTTAGTATGTGTTTTATAAATGTATTTAATACATACTTGGTACTGGTACAAACAGTACAAAGAAAGCACATAATACACATTAAGTTATAAATAGCCATTAATAAATTTTTACAAAATAAATGTGTGAAAATTATTTGATCTTAAAATGATTAATTTCAAAAGAAACCATTTTAATTGCAATATAAAATGTTAATATACTAAAAAACAATCAACAACTTATTGTTCTATTTGAGGTAATTTCAATTAGCCTAACTTCATAGAGACTGGCTAAAAACAAGAAACATTTTTGTTTTAACCAAATAAAAATAGAATACATCTACTTAATTTTTACAACATTGTCTGGTCAAGAATTAATTTTTTATATAAAAACAGGCCACACAGATAAACCTCATAAATAAAAGATGAACAATTAAAAAATAATGTGAAAGAGATTTTTATTTAATTTAAAAGATATTAAAAAGTATAAGATGCAAAATTCCTGTAATAAAAAATTAAATGTAGGTAGTCCTATTGCATTTTACTACAGGCATTACAAATTACGTAATTTATAAAGGATTGTTATGTAATGAATCAATATGCTAGCATGCATATTTCACTTGGTAGATAAAATTACAGCCAATATTGTACATTCAACAGATATTTAAAAAATGAAAAACATCATAGAAAAAACCAAATTCACAGAATAATAAACCAACAAAAAAATTCTTTGTCAATGTTGCACATCCCAAGGGATACCCCATCCACTTTCTTTACCGACTCAGGCTATGATACAAACGAGGGAAGAATTGTGCAAGGAATAACAATTGATGGAGTCAATAAGAAAACTAAGACTAAAATTTTTCAGGAGAGATGCCAACAAAAATTCATATATAGGGCAATAATCAACGTATACCAAAGGCATCTGATACGACAGTTTAAATAAAATCAGAAAGAACTTTGGAAAAACTAAGAAAGCAGATTAAATTGAACCAAGTACAAATTTGATTACTGAATTTAAGGACTTCCATGAAGATTAAAAGCAGAACTGACATGGGTGAAAGAATGATGAAAATATGAGAAGTTAGAAAGAGCTCCCAGAAGTGTAAAATATTTTTATGCTGTTTATGAAGCATAAAACTCTATTCCTGAAAAGCACTAGGTAAATACAAATAATACCTAGTGAACATAACAAACTTACGGTGCTAGAACACATCGGGTTAGTCAAATGGTAAAGTCATTACCACGAGTTAGCTGTTTGATAGCTGATGTCAAAGGTTTCATTATTCAAATCCTAGTAAAACTAGAATTACTTCTTAATTACTTGAAAAAATCCTAGTATTACTTTTAGAGGGATTGAATACTAGACAGCAGTTACCGATATACTTTGATGGCTGGGGTTCAATTAACTATACTTTCTCAGGAATGGTCGGCCTGAGTCTGTACAAGACTACACCTCTTTTCCGTGTCATATATTATCATCCACATCTCATTAGATCATAGGGTTACTTATTGTTTTAAATTGAACAGACTGTAACTTCACAAACATTACGGGAAAAAGGTGCTAGAACTGCACATTGTGTGAATTGTACTACAAAGAGCTCTGTAAACGATTTCAATTTTTAAAATGTCAGGTTGATTTTAAATACAAAATTTAAAGTGAATGTTATACTCTATATACTTCTCCAAAAAATTTTTCATTATCTTTAGCCATTCTCAACACACAGTTAAAATTTTTAATTAAATAGGCCTACTATATAAATTCCATCATAATAAATATAATAATACAAAGCGATGTGAAAATATTTACTTCTATTAATAATATAATAATGAAATAACAATAAAATCTATAAAAATGTTAATAAAATCTCTCCTTTACAATCGGTATAGTCAATAAAAATCAGTCTGCTTTTATCCTAGTTGTTGAGCCAAAATTTACTTTAATTTAAAATTAAAACATTTAAAAAATACCTTTGTTGTATTATCTGTAAATATCAGAAACCCAGTAGTTTTCTCAGGCACCAAGTAAATCTTGGTGAAACAGATTTCAATGAATTATTTTACTTACTGAAAATAATGAGATTATTGAAAAACTATTTTTTTTTTAAATTTTAATACAGGAGGTAATCTAAAAAAATTGAAAAACGAAATAACAATACAAAATGAATCGAGAATCAGATATATATCAAACAAAATATCCGTATATTTAAATTTTTGAAAATTTTACTAACCTTTTTCACCTGCTTTGATTCTTATGATCTACTTACACACGTATTTTCGTGGATCCACAATTATCCGAGTTTACAAAATATCATTTGAAACTTTAAAACCTGAATAAAAAGGTATATATAATTGATTGAAGATGCTGGCTTTACCTATACATGTGTAAGTGAATTGTATAGATCAAGGCAGCTGCAAAGCTAAGTGAAATTTTTAAATATTTTACAATAAAATTGATTTCAAACTGCAGAATGCATTATAAAGATCTATTTTTAAATATATATCTAATTAAAAAACAAGAATTGTTTTTAATAAACCAACTTAAAAAGATATTTTGTTCACCAACACTTTAGGTGCTGGAAGAAGAAAAGAAGTGGTTTTAATGGACCATTTTTTTTTTTTTTAATTCGACTTAGGAGAAAACATACATAGATCACAAATGGACATCCTCTTTCTCATCAAAGTTCTTCAAAACAAAAATTTCTATAATGAAAAGAAAATTAAGAAATATACAGAGAAGTTGGGGAAAGAACTCAATTACAAGCATAAGATCACAAATGGACATCCTCTTCCTCTTCAAAGTTCTTCATAATAAAAATGTCTAAAATGAAAAGAAAATTAAGAACTATACAGAGAAGTTGGAGAAAGAACTCAATTACAAGATTTTTTTTATTCTCACCATGAGAAGCTGTATAAATACCAATGTTTGAACTGTATAGGGCATTTTCCCTCAATTTATAAAATTATAAATTTTACATGCAATTACTACATGACTTAAAAAAATTTGTAGAATAATTTTAAATAAATAGAATGTAAATTGAACATATCAAGAGAATTTCAAATGAAATACATATAAGGCTCTTTTGACACCACCCAGAGGGTAGAAAAGGTGTTTATGCCATCTGGGGTAATTAGTTATTTTCTCCCGGTCTTTGGTATTCGAATTTCCCTGCTCTATCTTGCTAGATTTATCCCAAATAATTCCGTGTTCTAGTATCAACCATTATATCTCATCCCCACTACCTACTTCCGCTCCCTTCTCCCTTTGTCTTTTCATCACTTCTGTATGAGCTTGCTTATAGGCAACACGCAACATGTGCAGGTGTTATGTGTCACCTTCATGTTGTTTTCTATTTCAACCGAGGCTTTGTTTAAATACATCTCAGTAGTTATTATCAGGCTATCAATATTTATGCTATGTACTTGTACCTTTTGTTTTTTGCTAGGTTAAGCGATCAGTGCGATTTTATTTGTTTTACAATTTGTGTTGCTCTACAACTGGCATTATCATGTGTGTGTTACGATCATTCTTATCCTTGTGACAATTGAGCTAATGTCAGTACCATTCTTAAGTTGTTTGTCTGTATGATTTATACAGAAGTTACCCTAAATTCCTTGTTCCACCATAAACCGCTTATGATATCCAGTCTAACCAATGTTTCTTATTGCATAACAATCCTCGTAGGTATAGAGTTTTTAAACCTACCCTGGGTCTTCGGATAAACAAATTTAACAAACAATTAGATATAATTAAACCCGTTTATAAGGCTAATGACATACTATGCTTAACGAAAGGTTTGTTTGATTCAGAAAAAAAACAAACTAGAGCAGGCTTGTTTCATAATCCAGAGATGGTTAAGCAAGACAAAAACTCCAAAGAATCCATTCACTAAAATCTAAGGTTATTTTGAAAAAAAAGTTCCAGATTATTTTAAAGGTTCACAGCTCAACAACTAGTTTTATATAATTAATTATAATACTTATTCCAAATATAAATACATACTTTGATTAAATAAATATATAAATTACATTCAAGTAATAAAAGTAATAAAATGTGCAAAGCAGTACATTAGTTGATAAATATCTGTAAAATTATGGAACGGTCAGCTTTGTGTAACTAACCAATGGAAATAATTACTTTTGGCTACATCGGGCAAAATGATGTACAAATCAGGCATATAAATACAACATGATATATTTTTTGCTGGCCAATCATTCCATAAAACAGATTTATCATTACACTATAAGTAATCCTATATAAAGGCAGTTTTTACCCCTTCAATCCCATAAACATATTTTTGTACAAGATGCAATTAGAGAACTTTTTTTGTTCACATTTTCAATTCTATACTGGCAAGATGTTACTGTTACTAAATAGAAGCAAGATACTTTTACAATACACTACTGATCTGCACAAATAAATTCACACAATAATTTTAATTGATGAAATTAATCTATTGTGAAGCAAGACTTCAAGGGTTTAATCGGGAGATTTTTGAGTATCCACCACACAGACCAGCCTTGGCACCTAGTGATTACCACCTTTTTCTAAAATTACGAGTTGTTAGACAGAGCATGCTTCGAAAATAATGACTAACTGAACAATAAACTGTTTTAAAAACTTGGTGTGAACTGAGTTCAAAGTAGGAATGTAAAAACTTGTACATCACTATGAGTGTTTGAATTTGATTGGCAATGATGTAAAAAGTCTTTAAGCCTATACACTTATTTAAACTCTTATTAACAATTTTTCTTCAATATCTCTACTAATAAAGACTTTCATGAATTTGAAAAATTATCAATGGATATATATAAAATAAAACCCGTTAAGGAAATTACAATATGACCTAATATTTTTTCTTTTTCATATAAAAACCTTTATCTTTGTATTGCATCTCATACAAAAAGAAAAAAAATGGTGTTAAGAAATATAACAGGCTTAATAAATACAATCTATTTATAAATATTAATATAATTTTAGTAATCTACAAATTTAATACAACAGAGAGTGCATTATCTAAAATTTTAATTGGTGTGTCTCACTAATTCTAATTTAGTTGGCATCTAAGTAATTAATTTATAATATATATATATAATAGAAAACTAAGTATTTTCTAATAATGTTTTCCTTTAAATACTAAGCAACATTTTATAACATCTTCTAAACTTTATAAAAATATTTTTTATCATCTACAACTCTGTTTGGAGGCATTGTCATAGTTTGCGCAGGTCTCTACTCTTAATATTTTTATATTAGTTTGGTATAACAATATCAAAATTTACAAGAATAATTTAAACCAATACGTCAAATGTATTTACAGGTTACAAGAAATTAGGCATTATAAAAATTAATTGCAGTAAATTTATAATTTATCTTCTTGGTATACATTTCAATAATTAATACTAATCTATCATTAGAGATGGACAGATAGAAAATATTTCAGCAATTTTTTGTACAGCACAACCTTGGAAACTCGACAATATCTGTAACAATATGTAGGAATAAAACTGTTGTGAAAACAAAGAGTAGTAAAGTTTGGTCAGCGATACCTATTATTTTTATTAGCACGAAATTAGCCAGGTATGATTCAGAAGATCCTACGACTTGTCATAATCCAGTTCTTCGCTAAAACTTCCAGTGATTGAATTATGTTATTGGATCATCAGCATGGTGTGCATTAGTGAAATTGTTTAGTTTTTAATTGTTAATTTTTTTTTAGTAGTACTGTACTTACTACAAAATACACAATACAATAGTGAGTGTGCATAGTATATATGTAAAAATGTTGTTTACCTGAAATGACTAGTGATAAGAAAAGGGAACAGGTTAATATGCCAATGGAAACTAAATTCAACATTTTACAAAGAATTGATAAGGGAGAAAGTGTGAATAAAATCGCTCTGAATCAGGTGTTGGTCAATCTACTATTATTAAACACATTATTTAAATATTGCAAATTAAATGGATATTGTTCTATATTTTAATTATAATACAAAAAACTTAATAAATTGCAGCAAATACTGTATAGTTGTATTTTTTCATTCTCATTCTTGAACTTCAAAACCTTTAAGTTTACAAATGGTTGAGTTTTTGAGGTTCTACCCTTCACATTGGAGCTAATTCGAAAAATATTTTTCAAAAAAGAAAATCTTAAGTTTCAAGTTTCAAACTAACAATTTGTGTAGGAATTTCGGATTCGAAACATATAAGGTTGGTTCCACATATTAGTGACATGACTGATATCGTAAAACATGTACATCATGCAACAGATGTTAGTTTGTATGATATAAAACCTATGGAGGAAGAAAAATTACTGTAAATTTACTTTGTACAATGGCAGTGGTACTCGTACACTATTTGTTTCTCTTTGTTGCATTTTCTCTAATTCTGTACACTGTTACTGATAGTTGTTCATGTTTTAAATTAGTTGTCTATTTACTTTAATTAATTGGGCCAGCCCCTGGGGTAATAGTCGGTGTAACTGGCTTCTATGCCAAGGTCCCGGGTTTGATTTCCAGTCCGGTCTGACATTTTTTCATCTATATATCACTTCAAATCATTACCGAAGCACATGGCAAGGCTTATGTAGCATCATCACTGAATAAACAAATATATATATTCATTCTATTATGTCTGAAAACATTAATCTGTTTAATTCCAAGAACAAAGCCTTATGCAACAAATAAGAAGATAAGCAAGAAGGTTTCAAGGAGAACTCTCTCTCATTGGGTGCCCGCTTTACTGTCCGACACCAGGATGCCTTTAAACAAGTACAACGACACACCCAGCCAAGACAGGCTTTGATGACCTGCTCCATTTTAAAAGTGTCATTCTCGGCTGGATGCCACAAGACTCCCTAGAAGAAGAAGAAGGAGAACTGTCATGAGAAAGCCGTACTGAAACATCTGCAAACGCAGCAGTTGCTAGAAACCAGCACAATAGGCAGCACTCTACTCTGTTCACATCCAATTCGGCAACTTCCACTCAGAACAGACATAGCTGGGTCAAAGAGCAATAAAAGTTGAACTTGCTCATTCTCTAATGTAGACAGAGCATAAAAAGTAAAAAAGTAACATCAAAACAGACCAGTAATGTTTAAAAAATTTTATGTTTGTTTAATTGAATCTCAGATCAGAAACTCATAAGTTTGAAACCATTATACATCTGACAAATTGGTAGTACACATTTTTTATGTAATATATAATATACAATAATCAAAAATATTCTATATTTAGACATAAGTAATTAAATTACATTTAATTTGATTGAAACTCTATTATATTAATTAATGTAACACCTAATTTATATATTACTTTTTTATGAATTGACAGTTCATAGGCTAGTTAATCTATCACATATGAATAGTGGTCAACACATTACTTTATGTACAACAAGACCAGAAGTCACCCTTCTAACTGATTCTGTTGTAAGAATATATTTTACATAAAATATAAGTACATTAACCCTGTTCACACTGTTGATCGAATTTTAGGTGATGCTGAATGGATTGTAAGTGGGGCAATAAAACATGCTTGTGCAAGATCAGTATAAATCGGAGACCGGTAAATATTGCACTTTTCTTGTAGGGAATTTTTTACCGCATCTGATAGTGTTTTCAGAAATAGAATATCATAAAAGGGTAATTTTTTATTCTCTCTATAGTGTGTAGGTAGCATTGATTGTTTGTGAATTGTTTGTTTTGAATAGAAGTCCGTGCAGCTTGTGTGTAAGTCAACTTACATTGCATGTTCTTTAGTTTGTGTTAAAGCTATGACGATTCTGTTACGGAATTTGCCCTTGATAATGTTGAATGAGTTTGTTTTACTGTTAAGGAGGGGGTTTAATATCACAGACTCAAAAGATTCATTGCTTTACAAGGTTGCATGGGATTTGTAACGGCTTCCCTCTTACGGTACAGAATTGTTCAAAAAATGTCATTGTACAGAAAAGAATTTCCTACATTTATTTGCTTACAGCTGCAACCAAAATGTAATGAGTCTGTGACCTCACCGTAAAGAATGTAAAATACAATCTCTTCCACTTTCAAAATGGACTCATTTTGAACATTCTGTAAATTCATCAGGAAGAAGGCTGATTTGAACCCCTAGGGGCTTTACCAAGTAAAATGAGGAGCAAAGTGGTTTACCACTGTCATCCTCACTGAGTGGAAAAGTATTCTTATCAGTGTGCCCGCCCTTTTGAAAAGCATCTACTTTCCACCCTGGAAATGACACCTTCACCATAAAAATTATAACAACCCAGGTTAAAAAGGAAAATAAAAAAGAAAGAGGCCGCCTCCGTAGCGTAGTGGTAGCGCAATAGCCTACCACGGCGGAGGTCCCGGGTTCGATTCTCAGCAAGGGTCTGGAAATTTTCACAACTTAAAAAACCCACCATTACATAAACCACCGTAGTCGCTGTTGATGTGACTTTAAATAAACTAAAATAAAAAAACAAAAGAAACAACAACAGCCATTTCCAGTGAAAGGAAAAAAGAAAACTGCAGAAAGAAAGGGAACTGTTTATAATTGCCTGTGTAAAATCCAAACTTGGTAGAAAAAAATTTAATTCATAGTGTGTATTGCAACGAACAGAATCAGTCGAAGGGTCATTGCTGGGTACAAATTATAAAGTATATCAAACATAATTCATTCATTTAAATACTCATTAAAAATTTTCTAATAAAATTGCACTACAAAATTATTTATTACTTCATCAAATAGACATTTAAAAATATTTTTTTCATTATAATATTTTGTTAATAAATCAATGAAATGTAATTATGAAAAAATAAATCAGCTTATACATATGTCTGTGTACACATATTTTTTAATATTGTGCAACTGTTCCTGATTCAATTATATTTTTTTATATTTTACCCCCTTATTGGCCAAAAAAATTAATTAATATTACAATTAAGTCTAGAGGTAATTTAAAAATATAAATGTATAAATTGTTAACAAACAAATGTAAGATTATTTACACAGAAAACAAATCAATTAATATATAATTAACATTAATTAAAAAATAATATAACGAACAACCTAATTAAAGTTAATAACTTGCTTAATATTAAATATATTTGTTTAGTATTCAATAATATAAATTTAAATTAATAACTAAAACAAGAAACTTGAGACATAACAACAAATACTAACCATAAAACTTAAATTAATTACATATTAAAATTAAAGACCATTAAAATAAAATTACAACCCATTTTACATAAATTGTGAATTTACAATTATGATTAAACACCAAACAATAAAAATAAATAAATACATAAAATTTAAAAACAATACGACCTTTGTGTATTTTTATGAACCAAATAAATAAAAAAATATAAAAAATAAAGCATGTACTATTTAATACATGATTATCTGATAAACAGCTACGAGGAGCCCGTATAAAAAAATTAAATTTTTATCTGTTCTTTCTCATAATAAATTGCTGGGAATTTGCACTTTAAACAACATAAAATTTATGTATCTACAATGACTAGAAACATTTTTATTAATAGTTTTTTTAAACATATTTATGAAATTAAATTGTGAGCTACATACAATAAAAAAAAAATGAAAAAAATGAGGGACTTGACTTAGATAATATTCGCAAGGGTGATAAAGCTGTTTTAGATTACCAAAGAATGATTTCAGGAAAACAATAACTGATTATATAGTCCTGGTCATGATAAAATGTAATCTTATAACTCTTTACATGTCTTACAGATTTCTTCACCAAATTTTTTTCAAAACGGCTTTTTCTGCATATGTGTACATTTTTCTCAGCTTATATAAAAATAGAAAGTAAATAAAATTTTGAAAAAGGAGTCACCTAACAATATCTTACTAATATATTTAAACCCTTAGCGAGCTTTTGATGGATATATTCACAACCATGTTCTAACCTCAACGAGCTAATGATGCTTATATCCCCACGTATGATTTAGATCCCATAACAATAAAAAAGATTCATGAAACTGTCATCAGATGTTGTTTGTGGTATTACTAGATTAATTCAAGATTCAATATTAGCGTAGCAGTGTATTTACAGTGAAATAATCACTGTATTGTTGTCATAAAGCTAATACCATGCTGTATTATAAGGTTATGTATACCTCGTTTGCAAATGACTTGCTTAAAATTCCGTTTTGATGTTCTTATCACTTGTTTTATTAATTTTTTGTCTGTATACATATATGTTGTAAAGTTTTCTGTAAACTGTGTTTAATAGTTTATTGAGTATCACTAAAGGTTAGGTTCCTAATGACATAAAATGGAGAACAAGTAAATTATTGTACAACTTGGAAAAGTTTTAATCAATACAAGAAGTATAAGAATTTATTTTATGAAATAAAAATATATATCATTTTTAAAACTTTTTTGCCAAAATATTCAGCTTCAGCTCAGGTTACAACTAGGTTACTTGCAGACTAGCTTGCAAAGGGTTAAAAATATGGATGTAAGGTTCTAAGGTACTAGCTGTGAAAAAATATTTTTGAGAATAAAAGTACTACCTCATTTATCCAGTTTAAGCAGACAAATCTGGATTAGAAGACTTTTTTTCATAAAATCGCAATATTCCCACATACAGCATTTGAACAACACTGCAATCCAAATAAAGTACATTATATAAATAATGTAAAACCCATACAGTATTGTATTTAAGGAAGTTTAAATGTATAAAGTGTATAGTTACAGAATCTACAGTATTTTTAAGCATTAGCGACTTGAACTAAAGCACGGACACACATTATTGTATCTGCTTCGTGAGTCAAACTGGACACCAGCATGGCGTACTTGAAGCAGTGGCTGAACTTGTAATGGTGAAACAATTTCAGGATTGTGCTGTTTTTAAGCACCATACAAAAGTTAAGAAAAATAAATAGTTTATTTATAAAGAAAAACTTAAGATCACTAAACAGGACCTACTAACGAAATCAACAGAGTACGACCGACTGGTCAAGGCTAACATGATAACATTTGCGCCAAGACCCAGGAGAGTATACAACAGGGTGTTTACCGATGAAGACCGGAGACAAAGATCGGAGCGTCTTAAGAAAGTGTGGGCCAAACGAAGGGAAGGCGGGTCTCAAGAGAAGGTGCTTCTTAAAGAAACCCAACCCTGGAACAAACCTGAATTTGAGCTGAAGTGATCCTATGGGGTCTCAAAAGTTAAAAAAAAAGAAAAAAAGAAAAACTAAACACTTGTAAACGTTTGTATATAAACATATTGTAGTGAGTTTTCGTCTAAATAAATAATTAAATATAATAGTTTTCATCGATCTCCTATTATTTTATGGTTTATCCAGATTTTTGGTCTTCCGAATCGTTTCCAGATCAATTAGTCCAGATAAACAAGGTAGCAGTATATAAAAATCACTGAACTTAAAATTATTGTAAAGAATAAACAATACGCATCTATCTTTTATGGTTCCTGAGAAAATGGTAAAAATTTTAAAATTATGTAAGACAGCACTTTATGTGCACTTACGTGCACATAAAGTGCACGTAAGTGTAAGTACGAGCTCCCCTTAAATAATATAAAAATAAAATATGTATATATATATATCTCTAACAGTGCTGCAGAAAAAGAATAAAAAAATAAAAACATGTACTTATTCATAACTTGGGCGATAATTTTAATAAGTGAATACACAAATCACATGCAGATAGTAATTTAATTATTTTATTATTAATAACAAAAAAACTACTTTATGTTTGTATTAATTAATTCATACTTAAGGTACTAGATTTCAACAAAATCTCAATCTTTGATTCAATGAGCCAAGTCTCCTTTTTCATAGAACAAGTTGGCTACTATTAAAAAGACATTTTTAAAATTAGTTTCAAGCCGACTAATCAGGCTTTGAGACAAATCCATTCAGTCTTGGACAAATAATTTCTCTAGACCAGCGGTTCCCAAAGTTTAGTCAATAGCAGACCGTCAGTAAATGAATTAAATCTTCGGGGACCCCACTAATTAAGTCTTAAGATAAAAATTATACCTTTTACTTTTACTTTACTATTACAAGTGTTTGTAATTTAATTTAAATTTGTAAAAAACCCAATTAAAGAAACTTATTTTCACCAGCCAGTTGCGGACCCTTGGGGGTCCATGGACCACCCTTCGGAAACCACTGCTTTAGACTGTTAATTAACACTGAACAGGACTAATGGTGACTAGCTTATAGTCACATTTTAAAAAAAAAACCACTGAGTATCCCTGTTCAAATTTTTTTTTTAAACCAGCTAAAACTAAGTGGTTGTTTGAAAAACGTTCTTGATAACATAATTAAAGACAAAAATAGTTAGTTTATCATACTAAACAAATTCATGTTCCATATTAAAATGTACGTAATGGCCATACAGAAAATTAAAATAACTTACTGAGCTAGAATGGATTAGAAAAGGCACACACATATTGAGCTAAATAACAGATTAAAGAAACCGATTTAACGCCCAGTTCTACATTCATGGATTAAAATAACAGTTAGCAGTTCATGGATTAATTACAGTTCCTTTCACATAATTAAAAAGTAAAAGAAAGTTACAACCCCTAATATAAAGGTAAAAACAAGGATATTTTTGTTTCACAAAATTGCTTATAACTTTATAAATATATGAACTATAAAGATGATTTTACAACAAATTGACCAGAAGTCAGTTCTATGTTTGGAAGTATATTTTTACTTTAAGTATTCTTCTAAAAAAATTTTTTTTTATAAAAGCCTAAAAATTTTTGGTCCATCATTTTTTTACATACATTTTATTCTTTCATTTTATCATTTCAAGAGTTCAACACTACAAATTAAAGGGAAAATAATTGTGAACGAATGACAGAAAGAAATTATGTAAACATCTTCAAAAATAAAGAGTTACAAAGATTTATTCCTCATGAAACACAAAAACTAAAAATTACTGATGACTTGGAAATTAATCGTAGAAAATTAGAATTGTCTAGCAGTGTAGGTAACCTTTTTCTTCTTCTGAGGTTTATTAACCTACGTTTTAGACTCAAACCATTGAATTAAGTATTTATCCACAAAATTCAGTAGATGTTTCTCATGAAATGCCAATGTAAAAACTACTTTATTATCAACTTTTAGACATTGACATTAAAATAAATTACATATTTGAATTCAATAATCTATAACGAAATAAAATTGCAAAAAAATTCAATATTTCGACTTGACTGCTCCCTTTAATTTTAAAAACGAAATATTAACCTAAAACCTTCTGAATTCACTGAAAATATTCACATTAAAAGTCACCCAAATTATGAATAATTGAAATAAATACATAGAAAAACATAGATTATTTATGTATACAACTAATAAAACATAATACTGGATTAAATGTCTTAAAAATATTAATAAAAGAGTTATTGGAAAGTATTTTATATACTTTGAACACATAATAGTAATAATAAATAATTAAAGCATAAATAAGTTAATAATCCATATTTAAATAATTATTTCATTATTAAATTACGCAGCGATATTTTATTTGTACACATATTAATTTTCTCAAATATATAGAACAAAAAGGACTCATTGAACAATGTGGCACTAAAATGATTAAGAATCTACTAAACCAAATTAAAATAAATAAATAAATTCAGAATAGTAGCCTATATTACAAAATATCTGTAGAAATACCCAACTATTTTACATGATATTGAATTCCCTCTTAGCAAATAAGCAAAGTGTGTCATTTCAAGAGTAACCAAAAAATACTGCATATTATAAAATACAAGATACAAATTAAGATACTATAAATTTTCCATCAGCTATAAGTAAATGCTAGAATTATAAAATAGTTTAATACAAAAATGTAATCAATAAAGTCGTAGAACTAACTATAAAAATTTCAAAACATTTTACTTTTGCTAGTTTTTCATATTATAAGTTAAAACTGATCAGAAATACCAAGGGGTAGGCTAAATTAAGGACCTTAATCAATGTTTTGACGGAGTTTAATCAAGATAGAATAATTAATGAAAAAGTTACCATACAGTCCAAATTTCTAGAAGACAATTCTAGTAAAATCTGGACTAGATTTTCGAGAGAAAATCAGATTGCATGTAACAGAAATGAGATTTCTTCGAGGTCAAGGGTTTGACACGCTTTGGAATGAAAATATTCAGACAAGCTGGGAGTCCTGAATAACTGAATATTAAAATCAGGGTATACAGAAGAAGCCAGGATCATGTTTAATTAATGTCTCCAGGAAGAACATCCCTTGAATTATAGACCTGAGAGAAATAGGGCTGTAGGGTTGGCCTTTGTCAGAGTTGGTTTTTTGATAAGTGTGGACTGGAACAGGCATGTTTTCCCATATGTGGTGGTGAAAGAAGTTATCTCATAAATACTATCTGTTAAATACACAATTAGACTTTCACAAAAATTGGTTAAAAAGTAGTTAATTTAGGATCTGAGGGTGGAACTTTAAGAAATTTAATTTTCCAGGAGTTATATCAAGAGGGCCTCTATAATAGTACATTTTTTTAATAAAATAAATTTATCATTATGCTACAATATCTATAAATCATTCATATTCTAAAAATTATCAAGAATTTTCTGGAACGATACCAGATGATTAATGTTGTTGTTTAGGTCATCAGCCGAAAGGCTGGTTTGAACCTCTAGAGGCTCTACTAAGTAAACGAGGAGGTAGTTTACCTACTTTCCTCACTGTATCGAATAGTACCCTGTGCTTATATGCATGCTAGACCCTTCGAAAAGCATCTACTTTCCACCCTGTAAATAACACCTTCACTTCATTCACCACAGGGTCTGGCTGTGTAATGAAATTCATTACGCTCCGTGGAGATAACTCTGACTAGTGTCTTTTACAAATCTACCTCTTCTGTTCTTAAACGCTTCAATCAAATAATTGACTGACCATGAGATACAAAACAGAACTATTTTTTGTAGCCCTGGAACTAGCAGACTGAATAATTTAACACTCCACTTGCCTCTTATGAGCAAAGATGAATAATAATGTAACAAATAGTTTTAAATCTGGTTAATAAAATATCGCTGTGTTTATGTAATTAGTTAAATGGCACTGATAACATTGTACAAAAAACTACATTAATTACACTTAATGCATTTTTAAAGTTAGGCTTATTTTATCAGGAAGCTTTCTTCATGTATTTTACTTTGAAGTCGCTTATTAGAAAATTTATTGTTATAAACTTAATTAATTAATACAGTTATTTTTAGTAACTATCTCAGACATATTTGTTGTAACATTGAAACTATTTAGTTGACACAAAGTCGCGACCATCGCTTGTATCAAAAATAAAATTTATTGATACAAGTTTATTATAATAATAAACTCCAATACACCTACAAAACAAACAGAACAAATAAATTAGAAAAAATGAAGCAAAAATATTACAAAGTAAGTAATTTCAAATCACTTTCTAAAAAGAAGTGCCCATGTATACATGGCTGACAATTTTACATTATATCTACAGTTTATATCCCATGATTTCCGTGTAAAAATAAGAAAATAATTTATTTCATTATAATAAATTTATAAAATATACTCATGTGTTGGGTTAGTGTATTGGAACTAATGTAAACAAATGCTATACTACTGGCTGAATGTACAATTTTACATACAGAAAGTGTTTAGCATGAGCCATTTCAGCTGTGAGAACCAATTCGCAACAAACTGAAAACATATTTAATTAGTATAAACTTTGCGAGCAAGACTTAAAAGTAAAATTTTTTATAGTTTGTGTAAAAAAATTTCCAGTGAAACTCAACTTCGAAAAATTGATACGAAAACAATACTTTCCTTCCCTATATATTGTACTAGTATGGCCAGCGTGGCTTCGCACACAAAATATGTATTGGACCTAATCAATTTTTTTTAAATAAATAAGTAACAGAAATTGTCTAGCTGCTAGATTGACTGTACATATACTCCAACACACACACACACCACACACACACACACACACACACAACGTTTTGATAATTTTCTTTGCATATGTCTCACATCATCATAAAATGCCCTTCATCTACATCAACAGCAATACCAACTCACATGTACACACTCACATACATACTATTTATGCAAATCTTCATTAGGGCCCTTAGGGTTATCATTTTTGAAAATTTAAAAAGAAAATGTTGCTGTGAATATATACACGAATATGCTGTAAAAATTTCATGAAAATCCATTGAGTTGTTTTCCTGCACAAAAAAACACACTTTGTCTTCATAATATTGGTACAGGTAGAGCCAGAGAAGATAAAAAAAAAATAGTACAGTTCGGCTACGTTTAGAATGAACACGACGTACAAGGAAAGGGACGAGGTAATTTTACTGCATGTGCGTTATTACCACCGCATTCTCACTAGTTACACTACTGCGTTACTGGAAATGTCTTCAAGCCTTTGTAAATAATATAAACAGTGTGTATTCAGTTAGTACCATATCAACGTATACTACATATTTTCTCTTTATTTTGTTTATTCAGCACTATCTTGCAGTTTTTGTATTAGCCCAATTATTAATTTTATTAATTGTTAATTATAATTTTTATTAGTTACTGTATTTCGATGGTTTTTTTTTAAAATTTTTAGTGTATTTTGTAGTTAAGACATATCCTCATGTGCTAAGTGCTATTTAGATTAAATTTTTTATTTATTTTGGTTACGGTACATACCAGAAAAATAGTTAAGTAAAATCAATGCTTAAGAACGTAAACATTGAGAGTTTCAGCAAAGATAAAATTTTACATGGCGAAGCATGAAAAATGGCAAGTGAAGTTATTAAAGTATGTGATAAAGAGGCCTTGAACAAAAACTGCGCTTGCCAGTAACAAAACCCACAGAAAGAATGGCGCTTTACAGAAACTTATCAAAACCTACAATTTCAAATATCAGAAAAGAAAGGATAAATGTAGATTCTACTCCAGGAACTCCAGGATTTCAACATCAGGTAAAAAAACGGAAGTGGGAATATTTATATGGCGGTATTAAGAATGCAAATGTTTTTGCACAACCTGGTTTAAAACTGGAGTCAACAGTATGGGTAGAAGAGGGGCACAACTCATCGCCATTCATATTTATTTGGGTTGAACTGTACTTCACTAGAAAACTTTTAACTTACTTTTTGTGAGCCTTTAAATATTTGTAATTTTTAACTATGTAAGGAAAGCAATGGTAATTCACAATTTGTTTTACTTAGTAAAACTTTGAGTGATTCAAATCAACCTTTTTGCTGTTAACAAAACACATATTTAAAAAATCTGGTGTGAAACACTCACACAACTTTCTCTTGCCAATGCAAATAATTAACAATAAACCTAACATTAGTATTAAAACATTAGAAATGAACAAAAAACTAACCTAAAAAACATTAGTGAAATACGCAAAATTAAAATCGACCTCAGTTTAGCTTAAAAATACGGAAAATCGCTCATTCACGCTAAACACTGTACAAAAAAATGCTTAAAATAAAAGTTTTAGATCTCTTAATTTCCTATAAATTTTATTTTATACACTTTTGTTGTAAAATGCATTCTAAGCCCAAAATCTTAAAAAAATAGATTTTTCACACGTTTTCGTGAGAAAAAAACAGAAAATTGCTAATTACCGCTAAACTAAGCGTTATACAAAAAAATGTTTGAAATAAAAGTTGTAGAATTTTACATTCTCTACAACTTTTATTATATAACGTTTTGCGCTAAAATGCATATTAAAGCCGCAATCTTAAAAAGAAAATGTTTTTACGTAAAAACAGCCTTACGCAGAATTTCAGCAAACATGGCGCCTACCCTATCTTGTAGAGAATAAAAAATTGAGTAAACCAGGCGATTTTAAGAAAAATCGTAGGACCAGTTTTTGAGAAAATCGCAAAAAATTGAAAAATTATACGAATAAACTACTATTTCTGGTTGACAGATTTTGATGAAAATGTTCGTGTCGGGTCCAGTAGTGGTATGTAACTTAAGTTTCAAGTTTCAAGTTCGTACAATGTTCCGTTCTTGAGATATTCTGTTCATACACAGACCAATCGCTAAAAACATGTTTTTTGGGTTCAGGGGGTCTGAAAACGTATAGATCCGGTGAAAACTCGATTTCGAAAAATCGACATGAAAACAATACTTTCCTTCCTATATATTTATATAGGCAGGAGAAAGTAAAAAATGTGAAACCATAAATATAGTTATCCAAAAAAATACTTACTTAATAACTATACCATGGTTGACGTCGTACCCATCTTAATCGTATGCCGGCATCGGTTCTTATTTTGATTGAAGCTGACTCGGCAGCACGAACTGTTTCCTTAACAGACTGCATCAAGTTTTGTGCATTTCCAACCAACATGTCAGTTGCCTCTTGATCTTCTTCAGTACCTAAATAAAATTAAACAAAATAACATCAAACTAAATAAAATTAAAATAATTATTAAATATAACTTTCAAAACTTGAAAGAGTAAACAAAATAACATCAAACTAAATAAAATTAAAATAATTATTAAATATAACTTTCAAAACTTGAAAGAGTAAGATTTGACCATTCAAAAAATATATAATTAGTTTGTTCCTCAATTCATCATCATACCCTGCACAGGAGATTGAAAATTAAAACGTACAAATAGAAACAGAATATTTTTATATTATCAATAAAATTATGTAATTTTCAGGACAGGTATTTATAAAATATTGTACTATAAAATAAATGTTAGTGATTTAAAAGTAAATAGCATTATTACATAATTTAAATAGGTTACTACATGAAATATGAAATAAGATTAGCTTCTAAAAAAGGGTATCTTTCTATATGTATTAAATTAAAAGATGAAAAATTTAAGTGTGAAAGTTACTATTTATGAGTAAACAACATCACAATTTTTAAACAAATAATATTGACAGACCTGTGATAACAAGTTACACTAGTATTAAAATTAATTACATTAATAAGAGAGCCATTTTTTTCACCCTGATTGAGAAGCAAAAAAGCCAGACAAATGTTAGGAAGGGGGAGGCACAGTGAGCAACTGCATACAACAACCTTTGCTTGCTCATAATTTTGAGTTGAGCTGTAGACAAGTGAAGATTGATGCTCCTTCCAAGAGAGTTGCTTGATGTTCGCTTTCTTCATACTAAGAGGAATAGCACAACAAATGTTTACAGAGGACTGCGATAAATAAAGCTGTTTATTGTAAGATTTTGTGATGATTGTGGCGGACCATTCAAAACAAGAGAAGAAGAATGCAGACTCCTGGAGTTGTCCTTGATCATGGCAATGCCCACCATCACAATGCTGCAGTAACCAGACAGTTTAAATGGTACGTATTTACATTCAATGCATACCTTGTAAACTTAGTGTTACGTGATTTTCTTTGAAGAACTAACTAAGAAGTCAAAGCTAGCAGAACAATAAGGAGCTTTTAAACAACATTCAGCCCCTTTTCACATCACTTGTAACAACATTCTTTAAAGAGATATTCGGGAAGCTTGTCTACTGATATGACAAATACCTGAATCTTCACGCAATTATGTCAGAAAGTAACCATGTATGTACATAAAATTTGGTAATAAATTCATCTTGTTCTTTACCATTTTTTTTTTTTATAGTTTATCAGAGGTTGAAAAAAGGCTCTCAAAGATTATAAATAATTTAATACTGTATGTGGATAAATGCAATACAGATGAAGAAAATAATGAAAAACAATTACAAGAAAAACATTTAAATGATTCTATTATCATTGAAATTACTGTAACATCCAAATACCAAAAAAGTTAAAAGACAATAACTTTATACAGTAGAATCTCAAAAACCCAACAATCTGGGCAACTCGAAAACTGCCGTAGCAACATTTATGTAGAAATAAAACTGCTATTAAAAACAGATAAGTAGTAGTCAAGTTCAGCCAATGATACCTGCTATTATTTTTACTAGCTAACAGGTAGTCAGCCATTATTCAGCACCCTATACAACCCTACCTACGACTCGTCACAGTCAAGCGCAGTTCACTTCTTAGAAATTTTAATCCCAATTATTTTTGGACATGGGAGTGCATGTTATTAAACTCCAGTTCTGTGATTAAACTTCCAGTGTTTGGATATGTTATTGTGTCAACAACGTTGTGTGAGTTAGTGAACTGTTTACAGTTCTTAAATTTTAGATGTACACTTTTGTTAGTAGTACCAAATATACATAAGCAGGTAAATTTTTTCACTTTTCTTGTTTATATGTTACGTAAATATCCAAACTAAATTGATACTGTTATATATTTTATTACAATACAGAAAAAAATAATTTGCAGCAAATACTGTAATATTGTATTCTTTTATCTACCCGTCATTCTGGATAACTCGACATGTCAAACTCTATAGTTACTTGAGTCACGAGTTTGCCTTTGTTTGCAACGAGAAGTAAAGGGGGAAAAGCATCAGTGCACATGCATGACTGCTTTTATTTCAGTACAACAAACACAACAACTAATACTATACCCAGAGCATACACAGTACAGTACATCGCGGAACCTTTTGTGGGTTAACTGTACGAATATAACTGTTTGTTACCGTAAAAAGAAATGTTAAGTTTCTCGAAAACATGGGTAGACTATTCACAGTGCTGCATGAAATCTAATGTACAGTGTAATAAAATGCTGTGAAGTTGAAGCTAAACAAAAATGCCTTTCCCTGCCTCTTAACAAAAGCCGTGAGCAAGTGGCTAACTACTGTGATATTTCTCTTTCTACAATCTAACTACTGTGATATTTCTCTTTCTACAATTCAAAAATTAAAGAAGGAAGTTAAAGACATGAAGAAGCTATCTTCAACAGTTTTGTTGACACCTGTTGAAAAAAGGAAATGTTTAGGTAGATACTAGTGAGACTGATAATGAAGACGCTGGTCACAGCGATAATAAGAAGGCGATTCATTCGCAGAAAATTTTGTTCCAATGGAATAAGGTAGCTGGTAATTACAGGTCCATTTATTTCTTATATGGTTTATGAAGAAAACATTTTCTCAGAATAAACCACAGCTAACAAAATGTATGTAGAAACTGCACAGTAGTGAAATGTGAGTAGTGTCTCACTGTTGAGGCTGGCAGCCCTGTCAAATTTTCACTTCCCTTCCTTATAGCTCATCCATATGCACAAGGCAATCTTGTGAATTCAGTATCTACACAACCTCAAAGTTCACAAATGGTCAAGTTTTCGAGATTCTACAGTATTTAATCAAAATCCTTTGAAAATTCAAGTCATTTCAACTATTTTATAAACTTTCTCAAAAAAAAACTTAAATAACATTAAAAACAAGGATTTAGGAGTATACAGGATTACAATATTTTATTTTATTTATTAAACTTGATTTTTAATTCATTTAAAATTCACAATTTTTTTTGAAATAACGACTTCTTTCAGTACCGATTCTTTTAACAAAACAACTAATTAGTTAAAATAAAAAATTATTAATAACATATAATAAAAAAGCTATTATTTATAACGTATTAATCCTACCATAACTACAATATCTATTACTAAATAAAAACTATAACTACAGTATATTGAAATAAACTGGTTGTAGTTTCTTTAAAACTCTATAAATTTCGTTCTTCTGATATACTCTATGAGCAATCAATAAATATTTCATTTTATTACTCAAATCAACACATTACTAAACAGTCTTAAAGCCAATAGTGCTATATGGAATAGATTAAGTGGGATAAAAAAAATCTGGTGAGAAACACTCACACAACTTTCTCTTGCCAATGCAAATAATTAACAATATAACCTAACATTAGTAATTAAACATTAGAAACAAACAAAAAACATAACCTAATTTCAATCATATGAGTGAAAGACGCAAAATAAAAATCAACCTGTTTGGCTTAAAAATACGGAAAATCACTCTTTCACGCTAAACTAGGCTCTGTAGAGAAAAATGCTCTAAATAAAAGTTCTTTTAACCTCTAATTAAAAGATCTTTTAATTTCCTATAAATTTTATTTTATACATTTTTGTCGTTAAGTGCATGCTAAGGCTGAAATCTTTAAAAAACATGTAAAAATTTTTTTACATGTTTTCATGAGAAAAAACAGAAAAACACTAATTACTGCTAAACCAAGCATTATACAAAAACTGTTTGAAATAAAAGTTGTAGGTTTTTAAATTGTCTACAACTTTAGTTATATACATTTTTGCGCTTAAATGCATATTAAAGCTGCAATCTTAAAAAAACAATTTTTTTACAAGAAAAGTCTTCCCAAGAATTTCAGCAGACATGGCACCTACCCATCTTATAGAGCATGAAAAATTTAGTAAATGAGGCGATTTAAAAAAAAATCGTACAGCTGTTTTTGAAAAAAACTGCAAAAATGTGAAAAATGACACGAATAAACTACTACTTCCGGTTGACCCGTTTTGATGAAAATGTTCGTGTCGGGTCCGGTAGTAGTATTTAACTTAAATTCCAAGTTTCAAGTTCGTACAACGTTCCATTCTTGAGATATTCTGTTCACACACAAACACACACATACAGAACAATCGCTAAAAACATGTTTTTGGGTTAAGGGGGTCTGAAAACGTGTAGATCCCGTGAAAACTCGGTTTTGAAAAATCGACAAGAAAACAATACTTTCATTCCAATATATTCTTATAGACAAGAGAGAGTAAAAAAATGGCAGGGAACCTAAAAAAAAAAAACAGCAAGTTGGGAAAAATTGCCTTGATACCAGTGAATTCAAAAATTGATTATGAAAATCTAAACATTGTGTAAAAAATAGTTACGATTCAACAACCAGTTATTTCAAAATTACTAAGAAACTAACTAATTAAAAAGTAATTATAAATAAAACAAAATTTCCTATCTGTAATTAGACTAAACTACAAACTACAAAAACAACCACAAAAAACATAAACACATGCAGGTCAATTTCACTTACTCGCACCGATCATGAGACCTGAGGGAGAACAAGGAGATGTTAATAAACGTTCAATCAAATGGAATGCACGCAAAACAGACAAAAGAAAACAAATACTAACCAATACACAAACACAAACATATAACATTTTCTATAATCTGTAATATCATATTCCTTAATTTAATGATTAAAATTAAAAATAAGAATGAATTTGCGTGCGGTCACACAATTAGAAAATTAATGTTCCTTAAAAATATAATTCGTTTATTAAACTATAATAAACACAAAGTATAACTTATCAAAGTTAAGTAAGCGTGATCACGTGATGCACAGTAGTTCATTTTAGGTGTTGTTGGCCTAGCTTATAGTATAATGGAGGGGGAATGTTGGGTCTCTGGTGCGCGCCCTCCCACCTAGCATACCAGTTGCTCTGTGGACTTCACACTGTTTACTTGTGTTGTGGTCTACATTTCCACAGTTTTCATAAACAGTATTTTTCAATACTCTTTACCGTTTCTCAAGCAGTATTTTTCAATACTCTTCGCCAATTATTAACCAGTATTTTTCAATACTCTTCGCCGTTTCTTAAATATTATTCGCAATGCCTCAGCCAAGATTGAACTGCAGGTTAGGACGGGGAGTGGCTTTAAAAAGTAAAATTAAATGTGTAATTATGAATGTGTACAAAAAGATTACTGAAGAAAATCCAGAAATGTTACGGTTAGAAATTCAAGCTCGTGTGGCTGACCTTTGCGGTATTTCTGTTCATACGGTACGAAAAACTGTAACAGAAGCAAATAAATTGGGTGAAAATGAAAATTTCAGTACACCGGGAAAATCTCGCAAAAGATTGAAGAAGAAAGTTAATATTAATAACTTTCAAAGATGCACGTTGAGAAATATTGTATACAATTTCCACATAAAACATAAATTATTTTATTAAACATCCTATGTAGGATTTTTAAACAGCCGTATTATTTAAAATTGAAATATATATTTTCTAACCACCAGAATATGGTAACATAAAACACTTACCAATGTTTATAGCGCTTTCGTGTATCTTGTACACATCTTCAGTAAATTAAAATTTATTACAAGTCAAAATTTTTGATTCCTTATCTAAATGATTCCTTATCTACCATGGTAGGAGCAGGAAGTTTTAAATTTTGACTTGTAATAAATTTTAATTTACTGAAGATGTGTACAAGATACACGAAAGCACTATAAACATTGGTAAGTGTTTTATGTTACCGTATTCTGGTGGTTAGAAAATATATATTTCAATTCAAAACATAAATTATATAAATTCTATTTATATAATATAATAATATAATTATAAATTATATTATAACATAAAAATTCATATACCTACTTCCTTGTTACTTTTACTTTGTTATTAGGTAAATAAAATGAAAAAAATAAGCAAATACAAAAAAATGTAAAAATACGATAAAAAATAACAAATTGTTTACTATCCGTTAAACGAAACAAGACTAGTTGCAGCAGATGCGTTCACGAGCGTAGTGTGTTGGTGAAAGCAAGTGTGTGTACGTGAATGCGAGTGTACATGAATGTGTGAACATCACTCTGCCTCCCCACTACGGCAATTTCCTAACCACACTCTGCGCGATGACTGCGCTAACTTAACATTGATGGGTTATAATAACAATTACCATGCAGACAACACAATCATGCTGACAAATATTAAATGCATACATAAATTTATAAACTATTAGGAAAATTTTCACTAAATAAAGAAACAAGTTGGATATCTTATTAATAATAAGGCTGTAAGGTTGAAAAGTTATAATCATACTTTTACAATGTTTTCAAATGTTATAAAAGATGTAAAAGATTTAATGTGGTTATTCGAGAAGGACGTTTAACTGATTCCAGAATATTTGCACTGAAATCAATTAATTGTACACTATTTACACATAATGTGTATTTACACAGATATTTTGTCAGACACACATACTACAACATTAAAAAAAAACAAAAAAAATTGCGTTACATTTACAGACTCATGCAATCATGCCAATTGAGGCTAAATATTTTAAAACATATTTCATCAAATCTGATACTTTAGTTACTGACAACACATATAACAATTTTTATCAAGACAGTGACTTTAATAAGTAATTTCTAAACATATTTCTAAGATACCCTTGTCCCAACCACATACAAAAATACAGAAAATAAGATAAATAATAAGAAAATAAACAAGATATATATAGAAAAAAAATAAAGTTAAAGAAAATAAAATAAGAAAAATAAATATAGAAACACAAAAAAACAGTTATTATTTATAAAAACCACTTATTATTTTTTTGTAACTTAAATATAGACATTTAAATAATTATAATACAACACATTAATTACTTTACAATAAACAAAACACAAATGCAAATAAACAATCAATAGACGTATCATACAAAATAGAATAAAAATCATTCAGGATAACAGTTCATGAACAGAGAAGAAATATATTTTCACGAAAACCATTTTGAATCCATGCAAAATACAGAACTGAAATTTATAAAAAAAAATACATAACAAAAACTACAATCAAAAATATAGACAATCCCGTGTTAATTAATTATTACCGCCTTGAAGCTCTGCCAATTCACGCCGAGGCAGCGTCTCTGTTTACATAAGAACACAAAATAATCAAGCTGTTAATATTTACAGCATAACTAATCATTTATGATTATACTACAAATCTACATAATAATTTAAAGCAGTATTTTTTTAAAGAACAATATAAAGATAAATTAAGCTCAGTAAATGTTATACAATGTAGGTACCCATAATTTAAAATCTACAATATCGTCATATTACTTTTGTACATTAATTAAATCCTTTAGAAAACATGCCTATTACAGTAAAATCCCTCAATATGCTAATCATTAAAACAATTTCCAAATTACGTAAATACACCTTCTAAACACATGCCAAATTCCACTTATTATTCCACTCAGTTTCTTTTCCACCGGATTGGTCTAGAGGTAAAGTCGTCACCAAAATCAGATGTTTAACAGCTGATTTTTGGAGACGAAGGTTCCTGGTTTAAATCCTAGTAAAGGTAGTTACTTTTATACGGATTTGAATGCTAGACAGTGGTTATCGGTGTACTTTGATGGTTGGGGTTCAATTAACCACACTCTCTCAGGAATGGTCAGCCTGAGTCTGTACAAGACTACATCTCATTTACACATCATACATATCATCCTCATCTCATTGGGTCATGGGGTTGCATATTGTCCTGAATTGAACAGATTGCATCGTACACATATTAGGAATTTTAAAAAAAGTTTCTTTTCAATAGAACAATTCTAACCAACAAATATTTAATACATAGCCTTTTACTATCTTTAATACAAAAACCTATGTATAAAAAGAAAAAAGTCCTCCATTTCTCTTGACAAAAAAGCATACTCAACCTTCCACCTCCTCAACAGGAAAAATATGGAATGAAACCACTCACACAACTTTCTCTTGCCAATGAAAATAATAAAATATAACCTATGTTTAATCATTAGTAAACAAAGCAAAATTAAAAACATAACCTAATTTTAATCTTGAGTGAATAACGCAAAATGAAAATCAACCTCTGTTCAAACTAAAAATACGGGAAATTACTAATTGATACTAAACAAGGCTCTGTAGAAGAAAATGCTTCAAATAAAAATTGTAGATTTTTTAAATTTCCTATAGGTTTAATACTAAACTTGACAAAAAAATACTAAAACCCACGATCTTAAAAAAAATCCTACTTTTTCCGATTTGAAATACCAAAAACCAATAATTGACGCTAACATTGTAGAAAAGAATGTTTGAAATAAATAAAGTAGGTTTTTTAATATTTGACAACTTTCATTACATACACTGTTGCCCTAGAATGCATATTAAGGTTGCAATCTTGAAAATAAATTTAACCCGAGCGCACAGACCCCTCAAGAATTTCAGCAGACATGGTACTTAACCTATCTTGTAAAACACATAATTCACAAAACCCATGCCAATGTTTTTCAACAAACACATGTTAATAAGAAAATTTTTAAAAAATTTAAGGAGCTGTTTTAGAAAAAATCACAAAAATGTAAAAAATGACATGAATGACTTCCAGTTGACTTATTTTGATGAAAAGGTTTGTGTTAGGTCCCCTAGAGCAGGGGTTCTCAACCTGAGGGGCGCGCTCCCCTGGGGGGGCGTAGAAGATTTTCAAGGGAGGCGTCATCGTATTAGAATAGAAAAAAAGCTATGATTAACCCAGGTTAGTTCCTGCCTTCACATTTCAAACACCATTATTTTATAAGTACAACACTCAATGTTAGAGTTTGAAGATTTCGTAAACAATTATATTTTAAGTTTTTTGGTTCTGTGATTTGACTGTATGTTCAAAAATGTATTGAAGGTAGTATTAAACATTTTGTAAAAAGTTATCAAGTATTTAATTGTATTACCTACAATAGTACAGGGGAGGCGTGAGGAAAAGTCAGTCTATTAAGGGAGGCACAGAGCTTGAAAAGTTGAGAATCCCTGCCCTAGAGGTACCTAACTTAAGTTCCAAGTTTCAACTTTGTACGATATTCTGTTCTTGAGATATGTTGTTCACACACAGACCAACCGCTAAAAAAAATTTTTTTTTGGGTTAAGGGAGCCTGAAAATGTGTCAAATAAAAAGGCAATTTGAAAAATTGAGAAAACAATACTTTACTTTTCTATATACAAAGAAAAAGTACCAAATAGACACAATCATCACAGTTCATCAACTCTTACAGCCGCATGGTAAATTTCACAATTTGTTTGCCACTAAGTACGTTCATTTTATTAGAAAAAGTACTCAAAATCAAAATTAAAAAAGAACTGCAGATTACAGACTTCATTGGTTCCAGTGGTTGGATCAAATAATTTAAAACATGTCATGTAAATGTTTATCATTAGACATGAGGAGAAGTATATCATTTAATAAAAATGATTAGAAATTCTTTATTTAGGAACAAATAAACACGAGCACAAATAGTTTGTTATCAATTTGGTATCAAAAGGTAAAAAATTATTTCCTCCTAAAATTATTAAAGTTTGTTTATTATAAAACCTTTTCAACAATGGATTATTTTTTTAATAACTACACAAGCCACCATAATTTGTATAAGAATACAATACCCTTAGCATACTTTAGTAATGTTATAAAATTTAATAAAACAGCAAATTTTAGAAGAATCTTGTTACAACATAGTTTTGTTGAGTCATTGAACACAAAGGTTTGATGGAATCATAAAAAAATCTACAAAACAATATTGGAATGAAATCTCCTCCATTAATAACTTCGACCCAATACATGAAATAATCAACAATTAAAAACCCTTATCGTTCAACATATTGTTGGTAAATTGTAAATAACTGCTAATTAATCACTACCAAAATTTAATATCTGTACAAACACAAAAGCTATTTTACATAAATACAAGAAGATTACGAAGCGATTTTAGTTTTTAAGTGCTGCATATTCTAAGAAATAGTGCAACAGTTGTTTCATTATGATAAAACACCAAAAAAAGAGCACGAATTTAACCTAGAAAGCATTACATACATAACAAAAATATTCTTTACATTAAATTTAATGACTGCAATTGATGGAGTGATGATCCCTGACAAAAGCCTAGGCTTGTGCATAGGTAATGCATTAGCTATGTCCATACTCGTTCGACGTCGCATGTGACATCAAATAGCTATGTCCATACTTGTTCGACGTCGCATGCGACATCGAATAGCTATGTCCAGACTCGTTCGACGTCGAATGCGCTTAGAGGCATGACATCATCTGTCCACACTCGTTTGAAGGGCTTTATCTCAAAAAAACAAAATGAATATTTTTGAACACTAAACTAAATTAAAGCCTGTTCTTTCCTGCGTTGATTGGTTTGACTTATATTATTTTAACTTGAAACTAGTCGGAGATACAGCAATTTACGCATAAAGAGTACTCAGATTTTAGCCGGTTTTCCGTTAATGTGGTTTTTAAAGGTCTGTTACTCCGTCCAGGCTTTTCATAAAAGAACGGCGTTTAAGTACGTTGAAGATCAGAGTTTTCTCTACATGAACATTTTAAAATAGAAGTCTGATGTTTCATTATAAAATGCCAGCCATTTTTTTTTAAAGTGTATTTTGGCTTCACGTAAAGAGAGGGAAATGATTTTTGGACTGAACCATGCATTTTTACAGCAGTATTGTGCCATGTATTGTATTTTGCATTTGTAATTAGAAATAGATATGTGGTGTTAATAGAAAATTCTATTAGTCTCTAAACTTCTTAAGAGGAAACTGAGCTCTGCAACAGTATCCGCTTCGAGTATAGTTGTTTAGGAAAACATGTGTTTTTCCTGCTGCAACTCATTCTGAATAATTTAACGATGTTTTTATTTAAATAAAATAAACGCTTTGCTTGAAATAATACCGTTGTGAAAATGCATGGTTCAGTCCAAAAACCATTTCCCTACCCTTACGTGGAGCTAAAAAAGCACATTTTTAAAAAATGGCCAACATATTAAAATGGAACATGAGATTTTACTTTTAAAATATTCATATAATAAAAAAAACTCTGAGGTTCAACGTACTTAAATGCCGATTTTTATGAAAAGCCTGGACGGAGTAACGGACGTTTAAAAACCACATTAATGGAACACCGGCTAAAACTGAGTACTTTTTTGCGTAAATTGCTGGAGTTACCTCTGATTAACTTCTAAATAAAACAATCTAAATCAAACCATCAATGCAGGAAAGAACAGGCTTTAATTTAGTGCATTGTTCAAAAATATTTGTCTTTTTTTTAAATAAATTTCTTCAAACGAGTGCGGGAAGGTGGAATGCCTTTAAGCGCATGCGATATTGCATTCGACGTGGAATCGAAAGTCGAATGAGTGTGGACATACCTACATACCTATTTAATTCACTAATAGTAGACATATATTTATTCATAAAAGTTTCACCAGTAAAATACATGTTATAAATAAATAATATCAACCCAAGGGTAAATTATATTTTACTATACTATGCGTCATATTCTTGTGAGCTTGAAAGTCGATGGAGTTAGCAACAGTATCACTAAATCACATTCTCTGTATGCTACTAACATGATTATCTCACACCAGAAACAAATACATGAGTGCATTTATGTATAACCCAACTCAAACCAAGGGGCAACTGAGATACGCACACCAGTTGTGTGAGAAAGAGCTATTTAGAAGGAGATGGAAATATTGTGTCGCGCTCAGTACAGTATGATTGAAAATTTAAACTAACTTTTGGACCTATATTTTATTTTCGACACTAAAAACTAAACTACTTGAAAAATAAATATTAACATTTACTAGAAATCAACGTAATTTTAAGATTATATCAAACTAGAACTTATGACACTCCATGTTAACTTCTCATGCTGAAGGAATATACAAAATAACATTGTTGCTGCTGAGATATTCTGCTTGTAATTGGAGAGCGGACTGTACCAGCTAGCTCCCCGGTCATTCAAGGTCAGACTAGACTACTGCGCATCCATCACTGAGAGGCCAGGTGGTTTGAGTTGGATTGTATCTATAAATATGATACGTTTATAATGAATGTTAGTTCTGTTTTGATTGGTTGCAATTTTTAAAACTGCTATCTATCATTTTGTTTTGTCCATCCATCCATCACACCTAGATGTCAAAACTACACGAAATAACAACAAACCATTTTTGGATTTGTAATCTACACAAAAAGTTAGTGGGTCTGAAGTTTCAGTTTAGACTGGAAATGGCCCAAAACCAGAAATGAAGAAATAAAAATCAGAAACTACACGTGACAGCAACAAATGGTTTTTGGATTTGTAATCTACACAAAAAGTTAGTGGTTCTGGATTGTGTTTCAAGTTACGGTTTATACCACCAGAAGTAAAGAAATCAAAGTCGGAATTTGGAACAGAAATATTGTCATTCGATTCCTCTTAAAGAGTAGATACAGAAATCATTAGGTTTGAAGTTCACTTAGCAACTAATGGTATAACTATAATAAGTAATGGTATTTTGATTTTTACCATTTTTATTTCTGGTTGTGACCAGCAGTGGCCCAAAACCGGAAGTCAAGAAGGCAAAGTTGGAATTAGGAAACAAATATAGTGTCATTTGATTCCTCTTAAAGAATAGATACAGAAATCACTAATGATTTTTGCCATAACTCAAAGATAAGCCTTTTTAAACATTGCTACCAGCCATGAGATGTATCATCACATGAAACTAATATTTAGCAGTTCATTAAATTGTTTAATTTGCATGTTATTGTTTGACATAACCTTACATTACTTTTACTCATCTGTATAAAATGTCAATGCTGGTAGATGGAGCTTTTAACAGAACTCTGGATGATTTGAAACACATTTTATCTTACAAAATTTATTAAGAACAATAAAAATGGATCAAATAACTAAACCTTACATTTGCAGAATTAATACCATTTGGTTGTCATAAGTTGCAATTTTTCCTATGTCAAAGCATACTGTAGACAAAATGTACCATGCTGGCTCGTTTATCATACACAATTTTTTTCTGATACTAGATATTAAATTTGAAAGCAACATTACAACCTCTACTTTTTTTAAGCCTCTAACTGAAGTTTAGAGCAAAATCTAATAAAAAAATGATGGTTTTTTGAGCAGAAAGGTTGTATTTTGATTAGTGTGACCTATTACAAGGGTAACTAAAATATTATGATGAATTGAAAAAATATCTTCTTCTATTGAAATATCATAGAAGTGAAAATTCATAAGGAATTTTCATTATTTTTTTTTTGGTTAATCTGAAAATTTTAGTTTTGTGGGTTACTACTTTTTTAGACAAAAAAATAACTGAATGGTGATTTCTATAGGAAATGGTTGAATGAAAACTGTCTGCAAAAGAATTTTATCGTAATACACTTTAAAAGCTTAATTAATATGGACAATAATGCTACAGGGATATTCCGAGTTTTGTTTTATATTGACTTTTAACACTAAAAAGAATTCTCGTGATTATAAAACTTTGTATAATGTAATTACTGACCGTATACATTAACCTGTTAACAAATTTCCTGCAATTAACACCCTGTAAAAATTATTTTTAAAAGTTGAAAACATTTATTTAAAAATTATTATTAAAAAAAAACAAAAACTGATACCAAAATGTTACCTATAATGAATACTGAAATGTCAGTTAGAAAAAGCAATACAAATGTTTATAAATCAACATACAATTATTTAACGTTTACAAAAAAATTATTATTGAATTTTTTTTACCTTGTGCTCCTAACATTGTTGCTTTAACAGTTGATAAAATTTTCAGTTGAGTGCCAATAGTTGGAATCCTCTCGCACACTTGAAGTAAGTTCTAAAACAAAAAATCTGGTGTGAAACACTCACACAACTTTCTCTTGCCAGTGCAAATAATTAACAATAAACCTAACATTAGTAATAAAACATAAGAAATAAACAAAAAACTAACCTCAACAAACATAACCTAATTTTAATCATGAGTGAAAGACGCAAAATGAAAATCAACCTCAGTTTGGCTTAGAAATACGGAAAATCACTCTTTCTCTCTAAACTAGGCTCTGTAGAGAAAAATGCTTTAAATAAAAGTTGTAGATCTTTTAATTTTCTATAAATTTAATTATATACACTTTTGTCGTAAAATGCATACTAAGGCCGAAATGTTAAAAAAATCGATTTTTCTCACGTTTTCGTAAGAAAAAAAACAGAAAATCGCAAATTACCGCTAAACTAAGCGTTATACAAAAAAATGTTTGAAATAAAAGTTGTAGGTTTTTAAATTCTCTACAACTTTTATTACATAAGTTTTTGCGCTAAAATTTATATTAAAGCCGTAATCTTAAAAAAACAACGTTTTTACGTGAAAACAGCCTCACCGAGAATTTCAACATGGCGCCTACCCTATCTTGTAGAGAATAAAAAATTGAGTAAAATAGGCGATTTTAAAAAAAATCGTAGGACCAGTTTTTGAGAAAATCGCAAAAAACTGAAAAATTATACGAATAAACTACTACTTCCGGTTGACCGATTTTGATGAAAATGTTCGTGTCGCGTCCGGTAGTGGTATGTAACTTAAGTTTCAAGTTTCAAGTTCGTACGACGTTCCGTTCTTGAGATATTCTGTTCACACACAGACACACAGACACACACACACACAGACCAATCGCTAAAAACATGTTTTTTGGGTTCAGGGGGTCTGAAAACGTATAGATCCGGTGAAAACTCGATTTCGAAAAATCGACATGAAAACAATACTTTCCTTCCTATATATTCATATAGGCAAGAGAAAGTAAAAATTTGAAAACTTAATAACACATAAAATAATTTTTTTAAAACTACACATAATTTAGAGATAAAAGCAAGTTAAAGATGGTACATATCATCTTGCACCAATCATTTCCGTAAAGGACCATTTCCTACAATACAAATATTATTTTCATGTTTTGTCAATGAGAGCATTCATATCAAGTGTAGCGTATACGTACGTTACGGTGTGGCATGGTCCGTCTTTGTATGGGATTGTCGGTGACAATATTTGCCAGAAGCTGAACGTGTCAGAACCCATTGCAACGCATACAACACGCTTAATATGAATGACCTATTGTACAAGTTCAAACTTTCTTCTTCGTCCACCAGTTTTTAAATAGAGTCCAGTATTCTCCCTCAATCTTTCTAGTTTTGAACATTTTATGTACGAAAAACCTCTTACATTTACGTTGATTGTTTTCTACGTCATCTTCTGCTAGTAAAATTGATATCACACAAATCTTCAGTAGTCAGACCTAACATTTTGACGCTAATAAAAGAAACTTACCACTGTTCACGCTACGTTATTACGGAACACTTTGGCTTCCAGTGCCAGTTATTGTCTGATGATATGAATGTCAGCTCAGATGTCGTGTCAGAAATGGTCCATTGCAGAAACGATTGGTGTATGATGATATGAACTGACCTTTATTAGTAATAGAAATAAATGATTCAATAAATTTCACAATTTGAGTCTTGTCAGTTTATCAGAAAGAGATAAGCGATTCTCATACTGAAGGGAAAAATACAAACAAACCATAATAACAAATAGATAAAAAAATTTAAAAAATATTTAACTTCACAAATTTCAGCCACTGAATCTGTAGATGTATCAATAAAAAATTCCAGGGTTAAAAATTAAGAGGGATGTGAAAGTTTATCCACATGGTATAAAGCTTACAAAATCTCTTGTAATTTGGTATAACCATTGCTTTCTGACAAAAATACAAGTGATAGAATATGTAAACGTATGATACATTTTTACTTAATTACATTTTTTAATTGATACATTTTAAATAGAGAAAATTTTAAAACAACACTTACCGTACGCATTCGTTTATCTGTACATTCCCGAGCTAACTCTTTAGCAAGGCGAGTAACTTCTTCAGATGATTCAGCGATGGCTTTTGCACAAGCAATGAGATCACGTTTTGTACCACCTTCACCTCTGACAAGTTGACTTAATCTACCCATGAGTAAAGCCATCTTCTTAGCGGCAGCAATGATTTCATTGTCTTTACTTGACCATTGGCGTACTTCTTGGTGGAGACCATGGGCTGCCATCTGAAATTATTAGTCACTATTATTATTATTATGAATTGTCGCCGACTGCCCTACCAATATTAGCGCCTGCAGACGATCCCAGTACCTGCCTGTCGTGCAAAGCACTAGACGCGCAGAGCCAGCAGTGCCTCCCCTCCACCTTGAAGTGGACTCACCTGAGGGGGATTTAAGCGGCAGTACCATCCAGCGAGGCACACTCTCCAATCAACTCTCAACAGGAAAAGAACAAGAAAGAAGAGCTCGACCGAAGAAGAAGAGCCAAGCCGAAACCAGACGCACCAACCCTGGTCTACGCTACTGGTCAGCCTTCGCTGACCCGGAGAGAACTGCCTCGGCCACACTATTGGCAGATGGCCAACACCAACCTGACACTGTGGGGCTCTGGGGGCCACCACTGTCATGCTGCAGTGGGGACCCAACTGCCGCTGACAGAAGGCTAGGCCTGAACCCAGTAACCAAGCCATCATTCATCAAGCTCTGCTGCCACCACGCCGGCCTGCTGCTTCCGACCCCCAACAATAACACCCTTTTTCAGGGCCACCTTGAAAACCCACATGGTCCTTTTCAGGACCCCCAACCAATAAAACGGTCCTTTTCAGGGCCACTAAACTAACAAGCAAGGTTTCGCCACATGTCATCGGCCCCGGTCGGCGATAGAATAAAATCAAAACTACCTTAAATTTACAAAATGGTTGCTGCACTAAGAAAATACAATTTATGTGCAATTAAACATATAACAAAACACTAATTAAGTACTAGATATAAATTCAGTTTATGCTGAATACATTTACAAATATATTTAATAATTTATGAAATATTCAAAGAATCAGCAATCTCAGGAATTGTGGGCCTGGGTCTGAACAAGACTACTCCTCATTTACAAGTCATACACATGATCCTCATCTCACTGGGTCATGGGGTTGCTTATTGTTCTTAAATTAAACAGATTGCGATGCGCATTAGGGATAAAAGTTTGATTTATTCAATTTTTCAATTGTTTTTATTTCAATTAAATAATTACCCATTTTTCCACATTAAATAAGTTACACTAAATATACAAAAAAATTAGCAACAAAGAAATTAAAACTAAAATAAATTCATAAAAACTAACCTGAAACATCCATTGAAATATTAACAAATAATTAAATCTATACTGAAAGTACCAAATGTTTGACAACTGAATACTTAAACTTCATTAGTAAACGCAAATTATGTAAAATTAATTGCAAAAACAAACATTATTTTTAACAAAACACGAGAAAAAACTGGAGCACTATCTCTAGTGAAATAATAATTATTACAGTTGAATTACATAAAAAAATGCTTGCATGAAAGAATCAATTAACTGTCAACTTATGTAAGAATTCCTTACAAAAATTTATTATAATTATAGGGGACCAGGATATTTTCATGTCATATCAGACATTATAATAATTTAAAAACATGAAAAAAACCTAGTTTTAAAAATTGTCAATTGCACCAATTATTGCTATTTTTATTAACCAGAGTGTTTAATTATTGTCTTCACAACATAAATTTGACAATAGAGTGATAATTAATTAGACAACAATTCCTTAAAATCAATAAAAAATAAAAATACTACAATATAAAAATCTGTTCTACTGTACTAAAAATTTCTGACAGGATTATCAGGTAGGAGCTGCTGGTAAAGAAAACAATATTTCCATTCAAAATTTTTATACCTCTTGTAAACATCATGTAAGTCTGAGAGAGATTCTTTTGTTTGATAGTTACAATCAATGACGACCAAAATTTTCTTAATAATAAAAATTTTCAATTTAGGATAGCTCTTCAGAGTGTTAATTATTGTCTTCACAACATAAATTTGACAATAGAGTGATAATTAATTAGACAACAATTCCTTAAAATCAATAAAAAATAAAAATACTACAATATAAAAATCTGTTCTACTGTACTAAAAATTTCTGACAGGATTATCAGGTAGGAGCTGCTGGTAAAGAAAACAATATTTCCATTCAAAATTTTTATACCTCTTGTAAACATCATGTAAGTCTGAGAGAGATTCTTTTGTTTGATAGTTACAATCAATGACAACCAAAATTTTCTTAATAATAAAAATTTTCAATTTAGGATAGCTCTTCAGAAACCTCAAAGACTTGAATGTATTTTTAAAAATCCCTTTCATGAGACAACATATCTCATGGATGATGGCAATTATTAAAAAGGCTTACCTTTGATTTATGGCTTTGGTTTATAGCAAAAACCATTAGAGATTTTTGGATCTACTCTTTAAGAGAAATTGAATGACGCTATTTTTGTTTTCTGTTTAATTCTAATTTTGATTTCTTGACTTCCGGCCAAAACCGGAACTTCAAACCCAATCCAGACCCACAAACTTTTTGTGTCGTTTACGAATCCAAAAACCGTTTGTTGCTACCTCTGGTAGTTTTTAGACTTTGGTTTTTTTAACTTGTGGTTTTGGGCTACTTCCGGTTGAAACTTGCACTTCAAACGCAATGTAGGCCCATTAACTTTTTGTGTAGATTACGAATCCAAAAACCATTTGTTGCTATCTCCTGTAGCTTCTGACTTTGGTTTTTTAACTTCCGGTTTTGGGCCACTTCTGGTCAAACCCGGAACTTCAAACCCAATTTAGGCCCACTAACTTTTTGAGTAAATTACAAATTCGAAAACTGTTTGTTACTATCTCTTGCAGTTCGACGTCTGGGTGTGACGGATAGACAAAGTAAAATGACAGATGAGAATTTTTAGAATTGCCACAAATAAAAAAATTTTCTTTTGCCAAAACCCATACAAAGAACTACTCTACAACTGATCTCTAACAAAGTAAATCAAAAAAGATTTTTTTATAACTTACCATGATAGGTTGATTTGGCTGTGGTGCATGCATAAACATGTCATCTTCATCATCAGTCTCTGGTGGTGGGGGACGTGGTGGAGGTAATTCACCACCTGGTAATGGAGGTCTAGGTGGAGCAACTTCTAAAAAATAGACAATAAATTTTATATTATAATGACATTACTGATTCTTAATATAAGGTTTACACAGTTACAATTTTTTGTTCTTTTTCAATCTTCCAACTAGCCAAAAAAAAGATGCCCACTCTCAGTTTTTCTTTGATGACCTTCGTAATACAGTGATTAGTGTGCAACTCTGCAAAACAGAAGGTCCTGGGTTCAATTTCTGGTTAGATTTTGTAAATCATTACATGTTTAAATCCATGGTTCCTTAACCCAAAGAGCTCACCAATAACTAAGCTGTTAACGTGATCTATAAACTACAAAAAAACCGTAAATTTTTATAGCACTTCTACTTCTGTTGTGAAAAAATTTAATAGAGCTATAAGCTTCAGTAAAACTATTGAATTTTAAGGAACCAGTGGTAGAAACAAGATTTAAATTATTTTAAATTCAGTTCTTCAAAGCTTACAATAGAGAAACTTGCAGGCGAGTTGTAATATTCTTTAAATATTTCTTATGTAAATTCACTCTTAAAGTCGGTGTATTAAAGTAACCGAGTAAAGTATTAAAGTAATTTTTTAAAGTAACCGAGTGACATTTCAGAAGAAATATATTGTATAGCTCAGCAACATAGGTAACAATTAATGAAACTCTATTAATAAAAAAAAGTAATTACACCAATTTAGAAGGTATTTTCTAATTGAATGTAATTTAAATTCTACGAAAATAAAGAAAACCTAGGCCAATAGAGCATTATAACTTCATAATATCAAAAGCTCATAATTTTTTTTAATTTTCTAATGTGTGTACATTGCAATCTGTTCAATTTAAGAACAATGAGCAACCCCATGACCCAATGAGATGAGAATGATATGTAAATAAGATGCAGTATTGTACAGACTTAGGCAGGCCATTCCTGAAAGAGTATGGTTAATTGAACCCCAACCATCAAAGTTCACTGGTAATCACTGTCTAGTATTCAAATCCACATAAAAGTAACTACCTTTACTAGGATTTGAACAATGAAACCTTCATCTTTGAGAAACAGCTGACTTTGGTGACAGCTCTACCGCTAAACCAACTCGGTAGGTTATAAGCTCGTAAAATGAGTTCAAAGATCCTTAATATCAAGAATTTTGTAATAATACAGTAAAAACAATACAAACCAAGCATCATAATATTTCACGTGTTTTACTGAACTTTGAAAGAAAATATTGGATAAAAATTCATAAACATTAACTTATTTTATATACATCAAAAACCTTGAATATAGTTATAAATCCACTAATTGATTTAATCTGACATCTCTGGACACGAATCTTTAAACAATTATAAAAACAAAACAGGATATTGTTTTCACAACAAAAGTTCCATTATAATATAAACAGATTAATTTACTTTACAATACTTAAGTAACAAATCAATAGACGACTATCTCAGCATCAGAAAGATACTATAAAAGACCCCAGAAGAAGTATGTTATGTACAAAACAAATTTACTTTTAATTAAACATTCTATTATGAACATTTTTACATTTATACAATTCCTTATGAAAAAATATACTATACAATAATGATGATACTTTTTACAAATGAGTGGTCATGATAGTAAATAATAAATTATATTTTGGTGGATAGTAATGGTTAAGTAGAAATAATTTAAATTAAATGAAGAAAATTCATGCATTATTTTGTAATAACCTAGTAAAATGATTTACATTAAATTAAAATTTTTACAAATCTAAAAGATTGTTCATTATGAGAAGAAATATAATTTTTGTAAAAAATCTGGATTTTAAAAAAAAATTTCTTAAGATCTTAGTAAAACAAACCCATCAATATGATAAAAGTAAATTCTAGTATCATACAAGTTGTAAAGGGGCTTATTGTGACCAAAAAACCCTTTATAGGGCAGTACAACAGGGGAAAATATACATGTAAAATCTTAAATTTTGCTTTAAAGAGACTTGAATAATGTATTTAAAGTGTCAGAACAGTAAGATATTTCTTTTTTGTTGATGTCAAGCCATGGTAAGTATACTTACCAAGGAAAGTTTATTGAAATGGGAATCACATAATGTTTAGTGATACGAATGCTTATTAGAAAAGTTGTAGTACTATATAACCAAAAAAAATTGTAGAATAGCTTATCTTAACTTCATATTAGCATGAATTTCTTGCTTTGCCGTAAAAAACTCGAATTTTCTAAGCACTGTACAAAAGTAACAACAAAACAACACGGTAGCATACGCTGATATGAATCCTTACCACAATTGTGCAACTCACAAAGCAAATGGTCGCTGCACGCTAATTTTAAAATCTGGATAGCCTACTTACCAGAAAACATCTATAAAACCATAAAACACCAATAAGGTTCAACTCCATAGCTTATTCTTAAATAAAAACGACCTTATTGCCAGTGGTAAGTATACTTACCAAAGACCTAAAAAGGGTTAACAAGGTAGCTCGTATTATTGAGGATTGAATTTTCTGGTTTCTGAATCATTGGTATATCTGAAATCGCTATCAATAAAAATGAGTGCAAGAAATATATAACTAATACATTGACTACAGGTATAATGCTTCAACTGACAAAATTTAGAATGTTTTCTATTTAAAAAATGTTACTAAGAAAATTCACGAGATCTACTTGTTGTTGTTGTTTAGGTCATCAGCCGAAAAGCTGGTTTGAACCTGTAGAGGTTTTACTAAGTAAAACGAGGAGTGAGGTGGTTTACCATTGCCTTCCTCAGAGATCTACTTAAAACCTAAGAAAGACATGTTTTTCGAGATATAATTTTGCGTATTTTGTGAGATATCTCAGAAATAACTGTATTTACAGATGTGAGACCCATTTTATTCGATGTTTTAGCTCATTTTGCATAAAAACTGTTCAATTACCAACCTTAATTAATGGCCTAAAATTTTAAGTATGAATACATTTCACAGGGGTAACTGAATTCCAGGTGAAATCTTTCACTAGCTGTAACTCGCAAAGAATGGTTTTCGGACCTATGTTTATTAAAAACCTTTTACTTATTTTTAGCTGTATAATCAGTTCCTGAATTATGATTCCCCATGAAACACCCTGTATAATCACCAAAGTAAGAATCCAATAATTCTTGTATACACATATAATTTTTACTTACTGTTTTTTCTTAACATAGTTTAATGAGGAACACAATGAATAAAAAACTAGTCTACAAGTTTATTAATGATAATAAATGATAAATATTTTACCAACACCTATTTAAAACTAAATCTAAATAAAAATAAATGTTAGTGTTGTTTAGTACCTCTTTCCGTATAAAGATTAGATGGTCTGTATTGAGGCGTATAAATTGGTTCTTCTGTAAAAAGATAATCGATGTAACAAACAAAATAGTTAGTTAACTAAATTATTAATAATAACTACATTTTACTAAATATTAAAAACCACAACCAGCGGCTGTTAATAAATTAATATTTTAACTAATTTCACTTCAATTTAATCTAATAACGATATTAAATACTGTGAATTGGTAAACATTATAACGTGAAACAAAGAAATAATAAAACAATATAAATTCTGATATACTTTCCGTTACTATACTTAAATAATTTTATAAAAACTTTATAGGTTTTATGTAAAATATGTAAAAACAGGTTCTTCACATGAGAAAGGTATTTATTAATTATAAAAATTTTGTACATACAACATTTATTGTAAATGTTTTATAAATTTAGATGCATGTGCAGCGTACTGGCACTAAAAAAATACAACAGCTAAATAATTATAATATTTGAGCTTGTCTGACAGCTACAATTGACTGGACATGAATGAGGGATAATCTGCTAACCTATGCACTAGAGTTCTGTTTTAAAGTGGCAGAAACTTATTAAGTGTTACTATCACTTAAATATTAATATGTTATTATTAAATTTAAGGATGTTTCGATTCCTAAAGTTGATTCTTCGTTACTGATTCTCTAGTTTTCGAACTGTAGCTAAAATGCCGAAACATTTTAAGATAAAAGATATTAAATATTAATAGAGTATTTTGGCTTGGGGGAGAAAAAAAAATTGAAAAATGTTTTAAATTGTCATATTAAATAACTAATTTGATGTATCTTAATCATATACCGGAATCCGACCGTTCGTTTTATTACGAATATGGCTATCCAAAAAAGGAATGAGTACAAATGAAGTAGATCTCGATTTGATACAACCAGTTGTTCACATGATAGGGCTTTCATGGTGAAGAAATTGTGCTACATAACATGTTTATACTGCTCATGTTGGTTTTCTTCATTTTTTCAACAATTTTATAATGTAAAATACTATAAACGTGTGGAAGTGCACTAGATTATTTACAGCGATTTCGATTCATTAATTGAATCTTCCAGATACGGTTACGAGCAAGAGATTATTAGAATAGGTTAACTAGTGTTTCATTGCGTTTTATCATAAAAGTTCTAAAAAATACTATTTTTTTAGCTTTAGTTTGATTAAATTTTGTAATTTTAAGTTTAATTATACAGTTTTATTTTATTAGTGGACTAATTTTTGGAATCGGAAAAGAAAATTATTTTCTTGTTTCTTGATATTGAAATCTGTATCGAGAATCAAAAAATATTGGCATCAACATATCACTAATTAAAGTACTAATGTTGCTGTTGTTATTTTGATATCATTACATCATAATGACCAGAACAAAAAAAATTTATAATAAAACTATGTTAAACACACCAAACAATTTTATAATTTTTTTTTTTTTAATACTTTATTTAAAGTCACATCAACAACCAGGTTTTTAGTGACTTCTAGAATGTTATTCTACAACAGATTATTATATAATATACTTATAAAAACTTAAAAACTAACAATGCGGCTAACATTAGTAACAAAGAATATAAACAAAATGCAAACAATTTCACAAAATAAACATTTACAATCATGATGAAAGTTCTAGTCAGTTTTTAGAGTAATCCACGCGGGTACAAGAATTTGATATAATCCATAGATCTGGATGTATTGTATTCATCTTTAAAACATTCGTGTATATCGCGTGGCAAGTTAAATCTGCGCCGAAATGTTTCCAGAGATGTGCAGTCAGTAAAGATGTGTTGTATTGTGATTTTGGAGTGACAGTAATTGCAGGTGTTGTGAGGTTTTCTTGTGAGTAGATGTCCATGTGTGAGAAAAGTATGTCCAATTCTGAGTCTTGTTTGTATTACTTGATCACGTCGGTTGGTGAATTGTATGGGTTGTTTTTCAAAAATATTTTCTCTGACATTGTGAAGTTTACTGGGGGGACAATTTTTCCAAGTGTCATTCCATTTTTGAAGACGAGTTTTGTGTAAGTTGTTGTTGACATCTTTGAATGAAATTTTGAAGCATGTTGGCATTGGTAAGGTTAAGGCCTTTTTAGCAGCTCTGTCAGCTTTTTCGTTTCCAACAATGCCAACATGGGATGGAATCCACACAAATACTACTTGTTTACCCATCTTAAAAACTTCGGTGTACAATGAAAGAAGTTTCTCAATAATAGGATCTTCAGTGGAGGTGTTTTTGAGACTCTCTATCACGCTTCTAGAATCGGAGAGAATAAGGAAGTATTTCTGTGATGATGAACGTACGTACTTTAAAGCTTGTTTAATTGCGTAAGCCTCACAGTAAAAAATAGAGGACCAAGGTTGTAATTTAAAGAGCTTTTCTTCTGCTGGGAGTACAAAAGCGCAGCTGGAGGCGTTGTTTGTTTTTGAACCATCTGTAAAAATTTTTAGGTAATTGGAATATCTGTTACTTATGGAGGTGTATGTTCTAGTGTATACCCGTGAGTTTGTGTTACTTTTTGTAAATTCCATAAGCGACATTTCTATTTTAGGTGATTCCATAAGCCAAGGAGGGTCCTTAGGATGATTTCTGTGTATAATTTAGGACGGATGGAATAGTTGTGAACTCTTCAGAAATGCGATAATACATAGGTTTTGGCAGCGATGTCTTGGTTGAGTATATGTGTGAATATCTGTTAGTAAATATGTTATCATATGTAGGATTTTTTGGTGTGGTCGCAATTTTAAGACAATACGATGCACTTAGTTTCTCCCTTCGTAGACTGAGCGGTAATTGTCGAGATTCAACAATGATACTCGATATAGGGCTCGTTCGGAATGCTCCTAATGCCAGCCTTAGTCCAGTTGAATGAATGGTATCAAGTGTTCGTAGAATGTATGGTTTAGCTGAATTATAAATAACTGATCCATAATCAAGTTTTGAACGAATAAAACTGTTGTAAGTGTTCATAATAATGTCTTTGTCTGCTCCCCAATTACACGAAGAAATTAATTTAACAATGTTCATTCTTTTTAAACAATTTACTTTTAAATCCCGTATGTGTGATTTCCAAGTAAGTTTTTCATCAAAAGTAAGTCCTAAAATTTTTATGTTATTTTTTTGTTGTAACTTATGTTGACCGAGGAATAGATTTTCTGAAGTGTCATTTCGTTGTTTTTGTGAAAAGATGATGTAACTTGATTTATTTTCTGAAAATCTGAATCCTGCTTCACGTGCCTTGTTAGTGAGATTGTTAAGATTGTTGGACTACATGTAAAGTTGTAGAAATTTTACTCCCTTTACACAGAACATGTAAGTCATCAGCAAAAGCCAACAGATTTACGGGTCGTTGAACAGTACATATGAGTTCATTAATAGCTATCAGAAACAATGATGTACTTAAAACTGATCCTTGTGGGACACGATTGTCAAGTGTAAATTCGTTTGACAGAATTCCATTTGCCCTAACTTGAATTATCCTGATCTGCAGAAAATTCGCGATGAACTGTAAAATAGACCCATTAACACCCATTTCTAATAATATTTTAACAATTCGATCTCGCCAGATCATATCGTATGCCTTAAATATGTCTAGACTTACTAAAATTAGGTGTTCATTATTCGCGAAAGCGTCGCAGATGTTAGCTTCGATGTTAATGAAATGGTCTGTTGTCGAACGGAATTTCCTAAAACCACTCTGATATGGAGACAGAAATTGTATTTCTTCTATGTGCCAAAGGAGTCGTTTGTTAATAATTTTTTCCATTGCTTTGCACATAGTACAAGTTAGAGAAATTGGTCTAAAATTTTCTGCTTTAGAGTTGTCTGTATTCGACTTAGGGATAGCAATAACGATGGCTTTTCTCCAAATAGAAGGAAAGCAACCTGATGATAGAATATTATTAAATAACTTGATTAAATAGGTTAATCCAGACACTGGTAATTTTTTGAGGAAGATGTTGTAAATGCCATCTGGTCCAGGACTAGAATTCTTGGTGCGATGCAGTACTGTTTGAAGTTCATTTAATGAAATAGGAAGATTTAGATATGTATTCGAATGGGAATTGTGTTCAAGAACATTTTTTATGGTAAAGTTCGATTCAGATTTTAATTTTCGAAAATCATTTTCGTGATTCAAGTCACTGGAGTTTTTAGCAAAGGTCGAAGCTAATGTATTTGGTACTTCATTCGGATCTATAACTGCATTTGTTAAAGAATCTACAATAATAACTTGATTAGTACGATACAAACCCTTTATTTTTTTGATTTTAGACCATGCTTCAGAAGCAGAGGTTTTATTTGTTATGGTTGAAACAAAATCTATCCAGCTCCTTTGTCTGCTTTCTTTAAAGGTCCTTCGAGCAAATGCTCTGAGTCTTTTGTATTCAATTTGGTTGTTGGATGACGCTTAAACTTATTAAAAGCATGCTTGCATGCTTTTAAAGCAAATCGACAATTGTCATTCCACCAAGGGACACATTTTTTGTCAGGTAAAGCGTTAGTTTGCGGAATTGAAGCTGTAGCAGCATCAAGAATTATAGTAGTAAATCTTCCTACTTCATAATCCACATTAAAATTATCAATATCACAACTAGGTTCTATGGAAGCGATTCCTTCATCAATCAATCTGTGGTAATGATCCCAGTCTGCTTTATTAAATTTCCATTTATGTAAACGAGTATTGTTGAAAGGAGTGTACTTAGAATTTAACTGAATTGTGATAGGATAGTGATCACTACCATACAATTCAGAGGAAACTTCCCAGTTAAAGAGATGAGCAGACGTTGTGCTACATAATGTCAAATCTATTGAACTATACGTGCTATGAGTAACACTAAAGTAGGTGGGTTGTGTATTGTTTAATAAGATTAAATCCAGAGAATCTAGCAATTTTTCGATTATTTTTCCTCTACTGTCAGTTTTACTGCTACCCCAAAGTTCATTATGACTATTAAAGTCTCCGGTTATTAAAAATGATTTTGGAAGTTGAGTGATAAGATTATGGAGTTCTTCTAATTTGAATTTGTAATGGGTGGGTAAATATATGTTACACACTGTTAATCGGCCTGTTGGGAGAGACTGCAATAGCTTCAATTTGAGTCTGAAGTTGGATTTCAGAACAAGGATATTTAATGTTAATGAAGGCTGCAACTCCTCCACTCGCTCTATCCGAATTCGTACGATTGTTATAAAATTTTAAAAAATGTTTCATTTCTGCGCAGTAGTCATTTTTAAAGTTAGTTTCTTGAATGCAAATAATTTCTATATTATGTAAACATTTAAGTAGTTGTAAATTTTCACACTGGGGTTTGTACCCATTCATGTTCCATTGAAGTATGTTTATGTTCATGATAATTATAAAAACTAACCTAAATTTAATCAAAACCTGGAAAACCACTGGCTTCATCATCACTGGAATTTGATGTTTGTGAAACTTCATTTCCATTATTAAGCATCGTAATTTCTAATTGTTTTTTAATTTTTGTAAATCTTGTCTTTAAATACCTTTCTGATAGTAATGGATAGGTTTGGGTTAGAAGAAGGATGATTGCAGGAAAGTCAGTTGAAAATTCGCGAACTATTTCTGTTACTTTGGAAACTCCTTTCGTCCTTTCTAGAAGGTTTTTTAGTTGGAGGAAATTAAGAACATATGGATTATCTGGAGATGAGAGAGTCTCTTTAAGAGGAAGAAGGTGATTGTCTAAGCTGTTATCATCACATGAAATAGATTTGGTTTTCTTGAATTTTTTACTTTGGTGTGGCGCTTTAAAAGAGGATGGAGTAACATTCTGTAGACTGGGAAAATCGTCTGGTTTTAAAACAGTAGAGGTACTAGAGCTGGTTTCAGATAATGGGCGTTTTTCTAATTTGTTAATAGGTCTAGTAGAAAACTGAGGTTTGTTCGCCTGTAAATCAGATGTATCGCTTAGATCGGGTTCCATAGAGATAGATGGGTGATGAACTATCTCATTCAAGTTAGTGGACTCACTTGTATCACAGTCTGCTTCATTATCTTTCGACTGAGCTTCTGAAGGTACGTGTAGTTGTGCCGTATCGGTAGATATGACGTCATTAGATAGGCCTACGTAGTTGTCAGGGCAATGCTTTGCCAGATGACCTTGTGATTTACAAATGAAACACGAAATTGCATCAGTGGATGTGTATATCCAATAGGCAGTGCCGTTGAAGTCAACTTGAAACGATTCTGGTAATATTTTAACATCGTCAGGATGTACATAAACTTGTTGCCTGAAGCTCATTATATGGGAATACCCGGCATCATTATATCCTGCACGTAAAAACGTAATTTTTGATCCCATCCTTATTTTTAGGTCGTTTAACTTATCTTCAAGAATTTGGTGTGGAATAATGGGGCACACGTTCGACAAGACTATTCTCTTGAAGTTTGTTAGTAAAGGTCTAATTATAAGAGTTGTATTTCTTACTAACACGGTAGAATTTTTTTCGATGAGTTTTTTAACAATGTCACTTGAACTGAGATACATGCATATCCTATTTTTGGAAATTCTGGAAACGAATTTTATGTTTATGGGATTGACTAACGCTCCAACTGCGCCGACATATTCACGAATTGGAACTCCGTCAATAGCATCAATAATGATCGCTTGATCTTTTGTAGGAAATGAATCCTCGAGTAACATTGGCATAACTCATTTTAGATTGAGTTGTTGTTTCTAAAACAGTACGCCTAGTTTCAGTTTTGTTATTTACATTGTTGGACATTTTGGTTTTTTCAATATGGCTTCTGTACTCAGGAGTCATACAATATTTTGCGCACTGAAGTGCACTAAAAAATATTATTTAACACTTGAACCAGTGAAAAATAAGTATAAAAGGCATTAAAAATTGCATTTAATATTACCTTGCAATTGAATTACTCGCAGGAAAAAAGAAATACGTATCTTTGTGGAGAGCGAAATTGTATTGTTGCTTGAAGTTGTAAATAAAAAACAGCTGTCCCAATTTTATAATTTTGTTTCCACTAATGATTACAGGATTGCAATTTGTTTGTTGCACGTAATAAATTAAATAATGGTTAGTGAGATGATGAGTAGAATGTTTAAATAAACAGAATAATGCAGAAACAAACAGCTGTATTAGACCTAGATATTAAAAAAAGGAGAAAAACAACTGTATTGATAGGCAACAGTACCATGGTGCACAATTCAGGAATACACTAGTTTACAAAGGGCTTATCTCATTCACAATGGAGCTGACTTGAGCCATCAGAGAATCTCTACTTTCAACAGTAGCTGCAGAAGAACCTTAAAATCAAATAATTTTACAAAGTACCTTTTGTATGTTTCATACAATTAGATGTTTACCAATTCAGATTTTATTTACTGCACTAATTTAAATCTTTTAAGACCATTTATGAATGAAATAATTTAGGTCCTTGATTCATCAGCTTTGTAGTTACGTTCACTACCAATCGAACCCTAAAAGCAATTAATTTTTTCAGTTTTCTGAAAGTTTTGGTTACAGTACTTAAAAATTATGTCTAAGGTCATCATGTACATCAGAATAACCCAGTCAATCAATTTGTAGAAAATCACTAGGTATAATTCAATTATAGTTGTAGACAGTGCACTGACAGCTGAGGACTAATGTCCCTGTTCAAAATTATGCCAACAAAACACCTAAAAGTGAATCAATAAAATTTTGTAGTCATTCAAAATAATTAGAAAAACAAATGTTAAGAAAATGTATATTAACAAAAACACAAAACAATTTTTTTGAAAAACCAATATTGTATATGATGATTAAAACAACTTCTGGTCCACCTCCGTGGCACAGTAGTAGCACACTAGCCTACAACAAGGAGGTCCTGGGTTTGATTCCCAGCCATGGTCTGGAAATTTTCACATGTTAAAACCCAACGTTATATCACCCACCATAGTCACTAATAACAGAGTTGTTGATGCGACTTTAAATAACTAAAAATAAAAAATTCTGGTCTCAAAAGATTTCATTAAGTATTAATTAAATTACTAACACTAAAATTTGTTATATGACTAAAATACTACTTTATAAAGCAATATTCTAAATGGTTTAGTACATTCTCTACAATGTAAAAAAAAGGTTATTTGTCAAACCAAGGGCTAAACAACTTTAAGATTTACTTTGAATAAAGCAGTAAAAATTTATTTAAACTTCCATGATGTATTAATAAATTAACTAAATATTTCACCAAAAATCCACAACCGGATTTTAAATCCAAAAACCTAATTAAAACTAGTATTGCTTTCATCCTGTAATAAAAAAATTATGTGATCATTTTCATATATTTATTTATGTTTTATTAAACATCCTATGTAGGATTTTTAAACAGCCGTATTATTTAAAATTGAAATATAAATTTTCTAACCACCAGAATACGGTAACATAAAACACTTACCAATGTTTATAGTGCTTTCGGAGCGGAAAAATATTATATTTATAAATACAATAGCAGGGAGAAATTAATGAACACACAAATTGAATACGACAATCAACTGATTAAGTTGGCAAGACTGTTTTAAATATAAGAATCGACTATTCCTTATCTACCATGGTAGGAGCAGGAAGTTTTAAATTTTGACTTGTAATAAATGTTTTACTGAAGATGTGTACAAGATACACGAAAGCGCTATAAACATTGGTAAGTGTTTTATGTTACCATATTCTGGTGGTTAGAAAATTTATATTTCAATTTATTTATGTATGTATGTTTATCTATGTACAATATTTATATTGTAAATATACAAATATACAAAACTTATGTAAAATATTTAACTTATAAATTACATATCATACACTCCAAATCCATAATTATTAATGAATTTGTTCATTGAACTATAAAAACTACAGAAGGAAGAATTTTATTAATTTTGTAAATTATTAATCAAGCATTATCAAGAAAATGTAAATTATTAGTTAATAACTGTTATTTTGTATTTTCAATTTTTTGTAAACAAACAACAGATTGGGATATTAGATATTAGTTAAAATATTTGAGAACAGATTGTGATTTGCATATTATACGTAGCATAATGACAAGAGCAGTCAAAATGTTTTGTTGATTTACGTCATATTCAGAATTATTCTGAACACAATAAAAATATTAGTCTAAACTTCATTTTATAAATTAAATAATTAAAAGAAATAGGAGGAAATCAAAATCCTGGCAATGGAGGCGAAATTTCTTTGAAGTATGGTACACATAAGTAGAAGGGGATAAGATGAGAAGTAGATACAAAGAAAAATGACAAATGAGATTATGTTGGAATGGATGCAAAGAGCTAAACTGAAATGGTTTGAGCATGTGAAGTGGATGAGAGAACAAGAAAACAACATCCAAATTGTTAAATCTGAAATTAAAAGTTGAAGAAAAAACTGTAAATGGTTGACAGATAAATATGAGGGGGGACATTTACAGGAATTGAAAAACTGAACTAAGTGAAAAAGATTTAAGACACTTGAATTCCGAAGATGAATAGTAATCAAATTACAATCTTACAATTTATATCACGAACATAGTGATAATGCCTAAAGTAGGTAACTGGTAAATTATCTAATACCAATAAAACTTGATAATGCCAATATAAAAAAATTATCACAGTTCTCATGAATATAAGGATTAAATTTAAGTAAATATGCGAAATTAACAATTAACAAAACATTTTCTCTACCCAACTGCTATGTCCACACTTGTGTATTTTACCTAGCCTCTAGTGAAATATTCCAGATGCATGCATGGTTGAACGTGAGGTATACAATAGCATGCGCATCAGATGTGTTGAAAAGCATGCAATAGCACACATCCATTCAGCCATTTTGTTCAATAATTGCATGGTGTGGCTTAGCCCAGTTCGTTAAATATGACTACAACAGACTGTAATCAAACTTTTGCTTACATTGAAGATTAGAGATGACTTGTATGTTTGAAGGACATTAATAACAAAATAATAATTACAGTCAAATACCTTAGCTTGTTTGCTAATTTGATTTCTGAAATAGGTACTGTATTTTGCAATCTTTATCTTCACAATCTCTAAAATGTGTTAAGATTCCTTTAAATATACAAGTAGAGTTCTTAAAAAGCACACTCTTATTCAATTATAACTAGAATTTCGGCTTCTAAAGGAATCTCTAACCGATTTTGATTTTCAATACTTCTCGCGTTTTTTTTTGATTTACTTAATCACATTGATATAGCACTTAGGCTGGCCAAAACAAAACCATCAGATTTATCTAGCTTTATTGTGCACAAAAGTTACGACGCACAGGTGAGGACAGTAAGAGGCATGCTTGTGAGGTCAGCCTCTAAAGGCATGCCCTACGGTGTGCTGTGTTAAAGGTGAAGGGAACTACAAGGGGCAAGAGGAAGATGAAAGCACACCAGTGTGGACGTAGCAAATTATCATTATAAATGAAACTATTGTTATAAAAGTTAGTAAACTAAAGTTAATACCTTGAGGCGAGGAAGATGAGTAAGTTAAAGGGGGTAATTCAATAGATAATGGGGGTGGCGGGGGAGGCGGAGGTAACTCATGAAGAAGTAAATCCCTTTCCATTTCATCTAAAAACATAGTCAATTATGATTAATTCAATCGTTAATGAAAAATAAATTTAGTATTTTAAATAAAGTAGAGAGAAAAGCGCAGAAGAAAACTGGCAGCATCCAAATTACAAATGAAGCCAAATATATCAGTCCTTTTACTAAAGCATTCTCGTGCTTTTGTAATTTATACAAAACTGTACCTAAAAAAATAAAAACAAACCAAATCACGTTATTAGAATATATATAATATAATGAATGTAAAAACTAAAAAAATAATAAGCTGGGTTAGAAAATATACCTTACAGTGAGCATTTAAAACCTTTTCTTTCTTAATTAACAAAAAAAAAATGTATAGAAGTGCATTTATTTAAAATAATAAATGGAATTACATTATTATTATTTTTGACAAAAATCCAGGTAACATAAGTGAAAAAGTTTTCTTCTACCAATGAAATATAATCACTCAAAAACCTGTTGATAATTTACTAAAAAATGACGTAAGAAACTAGTGCGATTTTGTAATTTGATATCTATTGAACTAGACACGATAAATAAAGAAAACACCCACACTGTGAACTACAGCTCATAAGAAAAATTCAGAATGTAAAAACGATCAGTTACAAACATCAAAAAATAAAACAGTGTAAACAAATCTATACCAAAAATTAGTTTTAAAAAATAAAATTGATAATTTAAATAATTTTCCATTTGTTTTAAAGTACAATACATGCAGCATAAAATAAACAAATCAACTGAATCAATGCTCAATGCAAAATATGTTTTCAATAAAAAATTATTGTATAATTTAAAAAAATTTGTGGCTATAACATTATTTGTTTGGCAGCAGCCAAGTAAATTGAAAAAAAAGCATTATGAAAGTTAGCATATATCAAACATGCATTGTTATAATTGTGAAATGGTGGTTAAATGAGACTATTAAGCCATATTATATCTTTTTACAATCAATGATAATAATGCCAACCTCTCTAAAGTTCCATTTTACATCAAGTATGAGTCTGTAATGTACAATACCTGAGAATAACTGGTAAAACCATAAACGGTCTTAAAGTAATTAAAAAAAAGGTGTTGACTATTTACATTTACATTTTTTCATTTTTCTACAATTACAGTGTCACATGTATGAATTAGATGTATTTTGAGAAAATCATTCAAGTTAAAAAAATTAAAACGTGTATCTGGCCTTCAGAGAAAAGCCATTTAATCGTTAAGATGAAAACTTACTTTAAATAAATACATGAGTTATTTTGATTCAACCAGAAATTTCATAATGTAAATGAAATTCAACCATGAAAAAACAAAACTGATTGTTTGTTGATTAACGGGTCATAAACATCTAAAAGCATTTGCCTGAGATGCTATTTTATCTAATAATTGTTTATAAAGAAAGAATCCACATTATTATACTATAAAGTAAAAGTTCCATATTCACAGGAGTTAAAAAAAATTAGTGGAAATGTGGAGTCCATTAATATGGAATGGGAAAATAAACGCACAAAAAGAACCTATGTTCCGCAATAATTAAAATATCCATAAAAACAAAATATTCTTGCATAAAAAGCCAGTGATAATCACAAAATAAAGATTAGCAATTTACATAAATCATCCTTATTTACTTTATAACATGAACTGAAGAAAACTTAAATAAAAGTTTAAAATATTTACATTATTTATGTTTACTAATCATATGCCTATACACAGTCTATAAATCCATGAACATAACAAAAAGAAGCATGTGTCACAAATTTTCTCTGAATCTTTAGTAATTAACTGCTCATCAAGCATTAAAAAAGTTCTTAAATGTCATCTTCAGTTACTTCACCAAAGCTTTTAATATTCATTGTTGTATTCGAGGTATTCAGTAGAAGTAGTTCTACCCAAACTGTTTTTCCAGAAAACTTAAATGTGGACTGTTTTACATCACTCATTGATTCCTTAATCTTTTGAATATAGATTAGGTTACTGTACTTTTCCAAAAAAAAAAAAAAACTTAAAATATTATACAGTAAGACCTCGACTTACCGCGATTTTGTTGAACATAACACATTATATTGTGTACAATAGTTATTCTTATCTTACGGATGTTTACATTTATGACCACTGTTTTGCTAATTCCTCTCAAAATGTTATCGTAGTTGCCCTCCCCATTTTTACACTGGAATTTTATCTTGGTTTGCTTTTGTTCTAAACATTAGTACTGTTTAGTGCGTTAAAAATATCGGTCGTATAAATGGTTGAGTAGATTTAATCGTGATTTTAATTGTGCTACAATTTGCAAGTCTTTTATTTTCTTGTTTTTGTTGTTACTATGCGTACAATATGAGTTCTAATAATAGTTATAAAAACGGAAAGCAATTATATATATAAGCGAGTTTGATCTACAGCTCCAGCCGCTTCTCGCATCCCATCTGCCATCTCTCTCGGTTCATCCAGTCCCCCTCCACCAGATTTCTATTCCTCATATTGGAATACACCTGCTTGTTCCACAGTTCGGGCGGTCTTCCTCTTCTTCTTCTTCCAGGTGGATCCCAATTCAGCATTCTCTTGGGCCACCTTTCATCTCTCATCCTCTGTGTATGTCCCAACCATATAAGGCGCTTCTTCTCAATTTGCTCCACTGTTGTATCCATTTTCCCCATTCTGTTCCTTATCTCCGAATTTCGTACTCGATCCATCCTTGAAACACAACTACTCCGGCGCAAGAAATCCATCTCCACAGCTTTATTCTTTGCCTGTCTCTTTTGGTCAATTCCCATGTTTCAGAGCCATAGAGCAATATACTCTGAACAATGGAATGATAGATTTTAATTTTCGTACATTTTTTACTTTCTCTTGCCTATATGAATATATAGGAAGGAAAGTATTGTTTTCATGTCGATTTTTCGAAATCGAGTTTTCACCGGATCTATACGTTTTCAGACCCCCTGAACCCAAAAAACATGTTTTTAGCGATTGGTCTGTGTGTGTGTCTGTGTGTGTGTGTGTCTGTGTGTGTGTGTGTCTGTGTGTGAACAGAATATCTCAAGAACGGAACATCGTACGAACTTGAAACTTGAAACTTAAGTTACATACCACTACCGGACGCGACACGAACATTTTCATCAAAATCGGTCAACCGGAAGTAGTAGTTTATTCGTATAATTTTTCAGTTTTTTGCGATTTTCTCAAAAACTGGTCCTACGATTTTTTCAAAAATCGCCTCATTTACTAAACTTTTTATTCTCTACAAGATAGGATAGGCGCCATGTTTGCTGAAATTCTGGGTAAGGCTGTTTTCACGTAAAAACATTTTCTTTTTAATATTGCGGCTTTAATATGCATTTTAGCGCAAAATGTTATATAATAAAAGTTGTAGAGAATTTGAAAACCTACAACTTTTATTTCAAGCTTTTTTTTGTTAAACGCTTAGTTTAGCGGTAATTAGCGATTTTCTGTTTTTTTTCTCACGAAAACGTGTGAAAAATCGATTTTTTTAAGATTTCGGCCTTAGTATGCATTTTACGACAAAAGTGTATATAATGAAATATATAAAAAATTAAAAGATCTACAACTTTTATTAAGAGCATTTTTCTCTACAGAGCCTAGTTTAGAGAGAAAGAGTGATTTTCCGTATTTCTAAGCCAAACTGAGGTCGATTTTCATTTTGCGTGTTTCACTCATGATTGAAATATGGTTATATTTTTGAGGTTAGTTGTTTGTTTATTTCTAATGTTTTATTACTAATGTTAGGTTTATTGTTAATTATTTGCATTGGCAAGAGAAAGTTGTGTGAGTGTTTCACACCAGATTTTTTATATTTGTAGACCAGAGTATGGAGTTTAATGTTTGTGTTGCCTGCCTGATGTTAGTTAGATGTCGATAAAAGATATGAAAGGGTTGAAAAAACAAATAACATAAAAGGAACGACTGCGTTTAGTTAATGGTTGAACCGAACAATCCAAGTTATGCAAATTTCACACAACACGTTGAATTTGCGGAACGTATTCCTCACATAAGTCGAAGTCTTACTGTATAATTATCTAAAATAAAATTATTGATGTAAAGCACAATAAAAAAACATGGTGCAAACAAAAACTAAACACAAATGTTTTTCGCCAAAAATTTAGAAAGTGCTGCATTAAATACCGTTGTGAATAATACATTCCATGAAAACTTGAATGTATGAATACAGAGCTTTTACAGTATAATATAGTAAAAATGTACATTAAAAAAAACTTTTTTAATAAAACAAAGATTGTTTGGAATGGAAAATTAACCAGTTATTGTAAAGAAGTAGTTTTTGATTCACTAATACAAAAATGAATTAACGCAATTTACATAAATGATTATGTACAACAGAACTTTCTGTTAAGAGCAATCATTAGAAAATATAAGCTTAAAAATTTGAATATGTAATTACGTTATAAAATGATGTATGAAACCTTATAAATTTTCAAACCTTTTTTGAGAACAAATATATCCATGATTTTTCGCAAATGAAACTTATAATTTCTTTTGGATGTTTTAAGAATTGACTTACCATTGATGTGTAAATTATTAAAATCGGGCATAACTGTTACGGCTCTTCTTACTTGACCAACAGAATTCAATAACTGAAAACAAATAAATAATAAAAATAATAATATTTTATATCCATGAAAAATATAAATTAAAATACAGGATAAACAAAAAAAATTTTAATTGAAATATAATTCTTCTAAGAATCCACTTCACAAATTTGAGAAATTATGCTATAACATTTTCTATAATAATACATTTTATGAGTAATTATTCTTATTTGAATCAGTCATTTCAGAAAGCCCATAAGTCAAAATTTTAAATTTTTTCTTTTATGCATTTTAGAACTAACTGAATATAAACACACCATCCCTACAACAATCTTTCCTTAGGTAATAAAACATTGAGAAAAGGCTTATCCTTAAGGATATAAAGTCTTTCCTTCTAATCAAAAATTGAAAGTGGATGTTCTTTTGAAGCTTAAGCTCTACTTTCTAGTGGAAGAGGCCATAAAAAAGATTCTATGTGAAAAAATTTTTAAGGCGTAAACCTATTGTTTATCACAACAATGAAGAACATGAATAGCCCTGAAAATCAACATTTTTCTTACTTAAAATTAAGAATTTCAATTTGTATTATTGCAGAAAGCAATTTTAAGTCATAATGTAAACTACTGAAATAAACAAATGAATACTATTGTACAGCAATTTTCTTCTGGTCTTACAACATATTTTAACAACATAAGTTAACAATCGACATGAAAACAATACTTTCCTTCCTATATATTCATATAGACAAGAGAAAGTAAAAATACAAAACTCACAAATAGAAATGTGATTTAAATAGTAAATGAAGACGTATTTATTAATCTAATAACAACTCATTAAATTCATTAGTTTTTCCATTAAGACCACCAAACAGTAATTACAGTTATTACTACTCTTAAAACTGTTTTAATCCACAAAAAAATCTTTAATGTATTTGAATAAAAATTGAAACTAAAATTAAACATTTTTTAGCCCTAACCTTTGAATCAATGATATTCTATACTTGAGAAATACAAACACTCTCTTTACTACACACAGACAAATAGTTAATTGATCAGTCATCTGTTAACAGAGGAATTTCTTTATGTTCCCTAAATTTTAATAATCGTAATTAAGTTTACAAACATTATTGGTCACAAATAGCAAAACAAACAAAAAGAAAGAGGAGATATCTTTGTTCAAATTTTTGGGTTTGTACCTTAAAAATCAAAATGTTTTAAATTTTATAGTATATTTATAATTAAATTATTTTCTTTTTACACAAATTATTATTGGAAATAAAAAAAAACAGACTCACATTTTTTTCAAGTTGTTTTAACTTCTATATCATTATCAACTACAGTGGGTCTAATTAAAATATTGTATAACTCCTTTAGTTGTCATAAATATGAATAGAATGTTCACTATTCATACATAATACAAAACAAAACTTTTAAAAATAACTTTACTAAAATAAAAATTCTATTCAGATACTTTAAAAACTACTGATGCAAATAAGCTTTTAAAAACTTAATATTATATTGGTTAATACAATAAATACCCTCCGGGTAATTTAAATTTCACTAATTTGAACCCCTCATTAATCCAAATTTGCTAAGAAAAATTCTTTAGAGCGAGATAAAACTATTACATACAATAGGGATACGTACAACAAAACCATAAATATTGAACTGGCTTGAAATACAGTATGTTGTACTACATGACAGTAAAACTAAATGCTTTGAATAAACTTAAAAAAGTTGTTAACCTGATGGAAATGAAAGAAAAAAAGTGAAATTTTAAAAATAAGCTGAAAGCACATAAATTAACATCAATTGTTATATAATTTTTGCCAAGTATTTTGTTTAAGACTACATAACAGAACTGTAATTTAATTTAATTATAAATGTTTTCTTTTTTAGTTGAATTTTAATCTATAGTTCAGCCGTTCTTAGCTTGCTCCTACTGTCAACAAACAAAAGCCACCTACTAAAGGGTGCACGCTAGAGTCTGCGACTTTACGGATGTCATATTCCTATTAAGTTAACTATTTTTTTATAAGTACTTAAAGTACTAAAAACATCAGTCATGATATGATGTAGGCCTAACAATTTCATTTATAAAAATGCTTTTAAAAGTATTTTGTATTTAAATACTTTTGAAAGTATTTTGTTGTTACTTTTTAATCAACGTGTGCACGTTTTGATATAATGCGCATGCTCAGTGACGTCATTATTTGTTTACATTAGGAGCAAACTAAGAGAGGCTGGACTATACAATAAATTTCAATTTTTAATGTTTACCTTGCTGGATTATGCATTAGTTTTTATATATCTTACATTTAAATTTATTTATGTCCCATCAATACCTTGGTCATAATTGACTATTGTACATTATAAAAGAGTAGAGTTTTAGATTTGTCATAATTTGCAGACCTTAGCCAGGAATTAAACCCAGGATAATCTGCTCTGTACACTAGTATGCTGACCACTATGGCATGGAGGCGGCCATGTAATATTTCTATTTATTTGTAAAAGAAGGATACAGTATCCAAAATAATGAAACTTGAATTATGGAAATACTAAAAAACTTTCATAATTTACATGACATTTGGTTTTGTATATTATATTTCTTCATTATAAACAAAGCCAAAAGTTCATTAAGCATGAAATTTAATTACTGTTTTTCTAATTGAATTGGTGAGTGGAAAAAGGGTAATATTACAAAAAATGCGAAATTGAACAAAGATAGCAGTTTTGTTAAGTTTACTTCAGCGCATGTATTGGTTGACAAAAGGGAAATATTCCTTGTATCTAAAAGCAGCTAAGCTAAATTAAAAATTTAGTAGAGTGGAAAAAGGATAATATTCCAGGAATATTACCCTTCTTCCATTCAATAGCGAACAGCAGTTGGACCACTGGTTTCTGTCTTATTATTATCAAAATGTAACTGTAAATTATTTTGAAATAAAAATAAAGTTTTGTAGCATAATGGCACATTATATTGTTTTTTCAACCTAATTTTTTCTATTCACTTGTACCAAATCTAGAAAAAGGTGAATAGTCAACATATTAATAATAAAAAATCAATCCCATGATTATTGTAAAACAAATTCTAAAGTCACCATTAAAAAGCTTTAATATAGTACTACTAATGACCAATTGAACATTTTAACATTAAACCAAAAACAAAGTCACAAAACAGTTTATTTTAATTTCTCCCAAATAAGGATTTCGGAATATTACCCTTTTTCCACTCACCGATTCAATTTATATTTCATTTATTAAAACACGAATCCAATTTTTTTCCAATCCTCAACTTATGTGATTTTAATAAGTTCAGCTTTCCATTATTTAGAGAACTACCTACATCAACATAACATTTGTAACTGCACACCCAAAAATATACTTTGTACATTGTATCTTCTATTGGGGTACTTAAATAAAAAAAAAACAATAAAAAAATAGAAACTCTACATAAAACTTAAATACCGTTTCATTAAAGAAATGGAGAATCCTAAAACAAACACATAAAACAAATGGATCAAGAAAAAAAAAGTACTGAAAATTATCTATGAACATTTTACACTAATGAACATGATAATGTTCAAGGACATTTGTCAAATTATCTACATAATGTTACAAAATAAATAAATAAAATGAATAGTCTCGAATTAATGTACTTCATTTTAAAAAAAATTTAAATTGTTATCATCTGAGGATTATAATCAAAGAAAAGAACTAGTTTCAGTACAGAGGAAACTACTTGCAAATATACTAAAAATTGCAACTAATTTATAATAGTTTAATGAGTCATCACACCTATACTACATCCAACAGTCACTTGAGACTGTGGGAAAGATAGGCGATTCCAATTTAACATTGGTTGTATAGAGCAATACGCTCTCCGCTACTATCTGTCCTACAATCATACCTAGTATTTAATTAATAACTTATAAGTTTTAGTTGCAATTGTAAGTTAAACTAAAGTAATCAAAATGGTAAGTGACTATTATTTAATAAATAATGTTCGGCCCAATATTCAATTAAAAGATGCAGTATTTAAAATTAAAAAGAAATGAAATACTTTAACATAAATGTAAATTGTTAAATTTATAGAATTCATAGCCCTACGGCGATGAAATGGATAAATATAGATTTTGAAAGAATAAAAAAATGTTAAATTTAATTTTATATTTTCATAACATTTAAAGGTTTTACAAACAAAATGCTGTACATTACCCTATAAATAGTTATATTCAATTACAAATGTAATAACAATTTTGTCACATAATTATAAATATTTCAGATAATAACGTAAACATTTTTAATCGCAAACATAATTTGTTTCAATATCATAAATATAATATAGCCTACAATAAGATGAACTTTTCTTTTCATAGAGCGAGTCGATGTTTTTAACACAGTACTTAACAGCGCTCCGGCCAAATAAGCAATGGTATCTTCCGACTATTGAACAGAGTATGGTAAAATAATTTAATATAATAAACTGTCACCTGTTAAAACTGTTAAAGTCATTTGAGAAGATAAACTGAAAGTAGTTTTGAGTTCGACACATAAACAGAGAAAATGTTGTCACTAAATTTGTGAACAAAATGAGTCCCCAACTTACAATTTTCCTAACCTACAATTCCTAGCCTATACTAGGATAAAATTTAAAAAAAATAGTTACCCTAACTTTTACTGAATGACATTTAAATAATTTAAAAAAAAGTTTAATAAACATAACAAACTCACCGCTCTATTTGAATCTCGCCAGCGAGACACAGCAGCTGAATTATGAGTATTCATGGCAACATTTTTGGCATCTTGAACCATCTGGGTAACAGCTTAAAAACAAAGAATAAAAACATTTTAACCCAGGAAATTAATTACAATATAAAGTTTAATTTACAATTACAATTTCAGTTTATTTAAAAAATTTGATCAACAATTTGTTCATTCACCACCTCTCACCACTGAAGAACATAAAAATTTTCTAGACACTAATAAGGAATATATCCAAGGATCATCTGCTGTGCAATTCAGCACTAACACTATCGTGCCAGAAAGATAAATTACATAATTACAGTACTTATCCTTGATGCCTTAAGTATAATAAAACTTTAGTAAACCACATCAAAATTTATGCAATTTAAAAGAAATTGGCTATGCTTTATTCATAAAGAAATTTAAGACAAAACAAAATCTTTAAAACAAAAGAAAAAGTGAAAAAATAAGAAATGTTCATGTACATAGAAAACAGTTCCAGATAACTGACATAAGATTATGTTAATTTCATTAACATAATTTTCTTGAGTTTTCTAGCACAGAAGTTATAAGGCATTACTACTAATAATAATATTTAAGTTTAATTTATAGTAAAAACCTCTAGGTTCATTTAACACTAATTTTCAAAAACTGAAATTATAATACCTGTAAACCTCTTGGAAAGATCACAATACTAAAGCTATAGTTTTCTTTTTTTAGTTTATTTAAAATCGCATCGAAAGCTTGGACATTAGCAACTACTGTTGGTTTTATGTACTGTAATGGTTGTTTTAACGTGCTAAAATTTCCAGACCCTAGCCGGTAATTGAACAAGGATTTTTTAGCTTTGTAGGCTAGCGCGCACTAGTCACTATACCACAGAGGTGGTCAGTTTAAGATTTTAATTCAAGAATTTAATTATAATAAAAATTAATCTAATTTTATTCAAACCCATCCAACATGACCCTGTAAGTGATGACTTTTTTAAATAGAAAATTCCTTATCAAAAATAAAACATTGATAAACCCAAGAACTTAAAATTCTAAAATTAATGAAAAAAATAACTGAATAGTTTTAAGGAGCTCAGAATAGACATATTTATGTTTAAAATGCATTTGATGTAAAGATTACATTAAAGTGGTAGCGCATCTTATAAAAGAATATATAATTACTTACAAGATTGTAAATTATCAGCAGCCTGATTAACTGCAGCAATAAAAGCAGGATCTTCAGAATTATCAGCTTCTTGTTTAGCAACTTGCAATACTCTATTTGCCAATCTAGCAATAGCTGTGGTGTGTTCAACAAATTTCTGTGGTTCATGTCTCTGAATACCATCCTCGCATAATACAGTGTGCTTTTGCATTTGTTCCTCTAAAAAAAAGAAAAAAAATCTGGTAAGAAACACTCACATGACTTTCTCTTGTCAATGTAAATAATGAAAAATATAACCTACGTCTAATCAATGGTGTAAACAATATCAAATGAAAACAACCTAATTTTAATCATAAGTGAATGATGCAAAATGAAAATTAACCACTGTTCAACTTAAAAATATGAAAAATCACCAATTGACACTAAACTAGGCTCTAGAGAAAAAATGCTTGAAATAAAAGTTGCAGATTATTTGATTTCCTGTAATTCTGATTGTATACACTTTTGTCAAAAAATTCAGAAAATTACTAATTGACGCTAAACTAAGCATAGTAAAAAACTCTTTGAAGTAAAAGTTGTATGGTTTTTAATAATCTACAACTTTAAATATAACACTTTTGCCCTGGCATGCACATTATTAAGATCGCAATCTTAAAAAAATATTTTTTACCATGAGAGCACAGGCCCTTCAAGAATTTCAACAGACATGGCACTTACCTTATCTTGCAGAGCAAAAATAATTTAGTAAATGAGGTGATTTTTAAAAAATACTTGTACAAGCTATTTTTAAAAAAATTACACAAACAAACAACAAGAGCGGACGCCAAATAAGCATGCCGATGAAGCTGCGCAAACAGTTCAGATTTTGTGTCTTAGTACCGAACTGCCTACTAAATTACAGGCAGTGAACAATGTAAATTATCATCTATTAGTGATGTTAAAAACATTCAATTGTGTACAACAATGAGTCCCTACCACAACATATTACAGACTAATGTTTATAGGTCAGCTGATATTTAACGTTGCGAGAGCGACGTGATTCTGATCACAGCTAGTACAGCACTGACCCCTACCACTCACTGAGGCAACCGAGCGGACCATTACCAAAATAAAACTTCTGCGCACTTCAGAAAACCGGCAAGCTTATTTGAAGTCCGCTCTACATCTGGTTGATCGATTTTGATGAAAATGTTCGTGGCACATCCCGTAGTGGTACCAAACATAAGTTTCAACTTTGTATTTTGGAGATATTTTGTTCACACACACAAACTCACACACATTCAGGCTAATCGCTAAAAATATATTTTTTGGATTCAGGGAGTCTGAAAATGTGTATTTTACCTGAAATTTTTATGAAATGAGCAGCATCAACAGCTTCATCACACAACGATCTAACTCGTGCCACACTATCAGCATACTGTGAACGTAAATTATCAAAATGTTCATCTGCAGCTTTACTTTCTGTATAATTCAATCTGATTCGACCAGCATTAACAAGTTGAGGAGTTAATGATTCAACTCTGCCAGCAGCTGTAACTAATGCTTCAGCCAATTTTTTATTACCACCACTACCACCAGCGGCAACCATGCGACCAGTTTTGGCAGCTCTATTGGACCACTCCGTCAAATTAGCAGCTTTATCATTAAAATTAACATCCCTTCCTGGTGTACCTAAAAAAAGAAAAAATCTGGTGTAAAACACTCACTACTTTTTCTTGCCAATGCAAATAATTAACAATATAACCTAACATTAGTAATAAAACATTAGAAATAAAAATAAAAAACTAACCTCAATAAACATAACCTAATTTTAATCATGAGTGAAAGTCGCAAAATGAAAATCAACCTCACATTTGGCTTAAAAATTTGAAAAATCACTCACACTAAACTAAGCTCTGTAGAAAAAAATGCTCTAAATAAAAGTTATAGATCTTTTAATTTCCTATAAATTTGATTATTACACTTTTGTTGTAAAATGCATACTAAGGCTGAAATCTTAAGAAATTGATTTTTTTACACATTTTCGTGAAAAAAAAACAGAAAATCGCTAATTACCACTAAACTAAGCATTTTACAAAGAAATTTTTGGAATAAATATTGTAGGATTTTAAATTCTCTACAGCTTTTATTATATACATTTTGCGCTAAAGTACATATTAAAGCCGCAATTGTAAAAAAACTATTTTTTTATGAGAAAACAGCCTCCCAAGAATTTCAGCAGACATAGCGCCTACTCTATCTTGAGAGCATAAAAAATGTAATAAATAAGGCAATTTTAAAAAATTTAAAAAAATGTTAAAAATACACAGAGCCATTTTTGAGAAAATTGCAATAAGTGAAAAAAGACACGATTAAACTACTACTTCCGGTTGACCGATTTTAATGAAAATGATTGTCAGGTCCAGTAGTAGTATCTAAAGTTTCAAGTTTCAAGTTCATACAATGTTCCGTTCTTGAGATACTCGATCTGTTCACACACACGCTCACAGACCAATCGCTAAAAATATGTTTTTTGGGTTCAGGGGATTTGAAAACATGTAGATCCAATGAAAACTCGATTTCGAAAAATCGACATGAAAACAATACCTTCCTTCCTACATATTCATATAGGCAAGATAAAGTAAAAAAGAATCAATCAATTTATAAACAGCTAATAAATGTATATAAGAAATACCTTTAAAAATTTTAAAAACTATTGGCATTTTGAAAAGAAAATCTGATAAAACAAATAAAATATTTACCTTCTGGGATATGAACAGCTTCGGTGAATTGTTTAAGTGGAGTATGAATGTCAACAAAATCTTCAACAACCCTGTTAACAACAGCATTTTGAATACACTCCTTTAACTCATGTAGTTTTTGTGATAATGCCCTGGAAAATATGAACACAAAATATAGTACAAAAGATCTACGTATTGATTTTAAAGAACAAATAAAGATAAATTGAAAAACAATATTAACCCATATAATCCTAGTGTTGCGTTTTTGTAACATAATGCACCGAGTTTATTTTGTCACTGACTGTAGTTTAATCTTGTTGTTTGTAAACTTGTGGATGTTACAATAGTTTAGACTAAACATACCAAGGTTGCATTCTATCAATTCCCTTCCGTTTTGTTTCGTCAGTTCAGTTCCAGCTTTGTTATAATTTCTAGCTAGTGTACACGTTCTCTTCGAGAGTAAACCATGGGAGAAAAAAGGTAAGGATTCTTTAAAATTGTAACTGCTAATTTAACGCTACTATTTTTTTTACATGCTTTAGATAGTAAAGATTAGTTAGTAATTTTAGCTAACCGTCAAATCTGCATAAATATATTCATAACGTGGGACAAAAATTGAAGTTGCGTTTTCGCAACACTAGGCCGATATGATGTCTTTTTCCAACAAGTGATACTATTTTTATTTCATTTTTAGGCAAATGAATGTACATGAGATACTTGACTATCTGCAACATTTAGATGAAGAGGAAGACCCTGCTTTTTGCATGCAGGAAAAATTAATGTGTTTTGTACACCACCTGCAATATTTGGAGACGATACTGACGAAGACAGCGGTGATGAAGATGTTGGCGGTGATGTAAATAACTTGAACGCAAATCAGCTACGTTCTGAAGGACAATTACTACTTGAGTGTAGAAACGATGAAAATGAGCTTAGGTATGATGGAAATACGGAAGTACAAAATGAAGAATTGCCTCACGTAGATACTAGTTCTTAGTATTTTAGGTACCCAGTTCTTCTGGTGTAACAAAAAAAATCTGAACCGGAGGAATTCTGAGAAAAATAATAAAAAAAATTACAAATGGAAAAATATTGATTCAACAGATGTGAAGCGGGAATGGGAAAAGACAGATATCGGAACGACAGAAATAAAAACGAAAGTGGCAGAAAAAAATCCACTTTTCTATGAACCACGTTTTATTGATCGTCCGTTGACTCCAAATGAAATTTTTGATTTTTTTTCGATGATGACTTGATTGAATGGATAGTAAAGCAAACTGTTGTATACGCTACACAAAAAGGTAAACCTCAGGTTCGTTTGTCAGTTGATGAAATAAGAGTTTTCATTGGTATCATAATTCTTAGTGGCTATATTCAAGTTCCAAGGCGCCGGATGTACTGGGAAGAAAGTCTTGACACTCGCAACGTTCTTGTGTCAGAAGCAATACGTCGTGATAGATTTGATGAAGTCATGCGGTTCCTACATTTAAACGACAACGAACTATTAGATAAAGAAGATCGGGTTTCAAAAATTAGATCCTACCTTACGTCACTGAAAGAGAAATGCAAAGAATTCATAATTTGGGAGCACGAATCTAGCGTCGATGAATCGATGATCCCTTACTACGGAAGACATGGCATGAAACAATTTATTCGAGGAAAACCAATTCGCTTTGGTTATAAAGCCCACTGTCACAATTTAAAATTAGGCTATTGTATTGATTTCGACATTTATCAAGGCGCTGAAAAGTCAAGAGAAAATAAAAGAGAGCTTGGATTGGGTGCATCTGTTCTTTTTCGGTTTGCAGAAAATCTCCCTAAAACATCCGATTCATCTTTCTTATTATTATTGTAGTAGGCTATCATTATTCTGTTAATTAGTAATATGTAATTGTATCACAAATTTGTAACAATACACTGAAGTAGAATAAATTTTTTGTTTAGATTAGTTTATAACAAAAAAATAAATAAATAATATGTAAGAACATTGATTGAAAAAAATAAAATATTAAACTAAAATAACCAGTAAACATACTGAAAATTTTATTTATCCAACGTGATATTGCGTATGCCTAGTGTTGCGTTCTCGCAACAGTAGCTAATGCTACTGTATGTGCCTAGTGTTGCGTTTTCGCAACTTCCGTTTTCACCTGGAAGACAGTAAAAATTTTTCAAATAACATAGTCTACTCTTCAAAATAGAAAATTAGGAACATGTATAGCCAATTTCAAAGAAAAATTTCACGAAAAAATATCTCGGATTATATGGGTTAATCTACAAGCCATGATAAACAACCAAATACCTGGCAATTTCCTGTGCTTGAGGAGTGTTACCCATACCACGTCGGCATAAATCACTCAACTGCCTAGATAACCTATCAACTTGATCACACAATGTTAATATTTCTGCTCTTTGAACACCTGGCAAACCATCTGCAACCTGTAGTTATATAAACAGAAAATAGATGAAATACATTAAAAAGAGACAAAAAGAATAAAAGCACAAATATTTCACAACTATTTAAATATTACATTACCTAACATTTCAAAACAATTTTTTTTTTATGACCACAAAGGATCACTTTAGTCTCTTTGGTTAGTTCTTTTTCTTTGGCAGTTTATTACTTTTCATTTCTTTCTTTCCAATACTTTTTCATTCCGTCGGATCTTGCTTTTCTCAATTCATCTGAACAAACCTGTTCTTTTCGTTTAATTGTTCTTACTGATAAAATTTTGTTTTTGTCTTTAATTGTTTCCTTGTAAACCAATGTGCGATCTTTGACATCAGCAATTGTTAGATTTAGTTCTGTTCTGTCTTTTTTGGTTTCTTCAAGCCAAGGAATTGTGGCTCCTTCTGTTTTTGCACACATGAATTTTTCTACAATTTTTTTTAATAATTGGTTTTCTGGAGTTCTGAGGATATGTGCAAAGAAATAAATTCTCTTTTTACGCATTTCATTAGTGATTGGTTCTATTTCTTTATAAATTTGTTCTCTTGGTAAAAGTCTGTGCTGGTTGTCAACTATGTGTTTCTTGTTTATGCAGGTTCTAAGAATCCTTCTTTCTATTTTTCTGATTGTTTCTTTTATTCCATTTCCATCAATACTGAAGAGGGTTTCACTGCCGTTCATTGCTTGTGTATAATTGTTTTAAAACAATTATACTAAATAAAATAAAACATTATTTCAGCAAATATAATATCAAGAGACCAGACCAATTATAAGGATCCCCCAACATTCCCTTAAAAACATTAACATAATTTTTTTCAAACAATAAAATTTATAAATAGCTTAGACCCCCACATGGAATAAGCACATTCCCTTATTCAAATTTATGAATTAACATCAAGAATTTATTTTACAATAAAATCAAATGTAATTTATTTGTGTATGTAATCAGCCATTGGTCATTTAATCTACTCTTGGATTAAGAGATCTCTAAGGCTATTTTTCTACTCACAGCTTTGAACCTAATTTAATATACAGGATACATCCCTTCTATAAATGAAATCAATAAATCAACAGAAGTTTTAAAACTATCAAGCAAGTTTCTCATGGACTAAAATTAAACACATCATAGTTACACACAAATAAGAGCACTACTAATTATGATCATAAAGAAACACAAGATCATGAATAATACAAAAAAAGTGTAAGAAAATCTGGAATAGAAATAACGATTTAAAAACTAACCTTTCTTTGATCCTTATGTTGCATAAAAATAATGAATAAATAGAAATTAATGACAATTCACTTCAATTTAAAATATTAATTTTTATTTTATTTTTTGTTTTATGTCTGACTGTTTCGGAATTGCTGCTAATGCAGACAGTGAGAAAGACAATACATGAAGACGAGTGATGAAAAAATGCCAGACCTGACCGGGAATTGAACCCGGAACCCTAGCGTAGAAGCCAGCTGCGCTAACCACTATGCCAATGGGCCGCCCAATTTAAAATATTAACCTATTCAAAACTTATGTTAAATAAGTTATTAAATACAGCTAATCCACCAGGTTAGTCTAGTGGTAAATAAATGTAAATTAGTTGTTTAACAGTTGATTTTCAGAGACATAGGTTTAATGGTTCAAATCCTAGTAAAGGTTGTTAGTTACTTTTATATGAATTTGAATGTACTTTGGTGGTTGGGCTTCAATTAACCATATTTTCTTATGCATTATCGGCCTGAGCCTATTCAAGACTATATCTCATTTACACACATACACAACATCTTCATCTCATTGCGTCATAGGCTTGCTTATTTTACTAAATTGAACAAATTGCAACGCACACACATTAGGGTTAAAAAAAGGTCTTGTTATTTACTTCACATGACACATTCTGATAAAGAATTATTTTACACAAATTATATCTAATAAAATTCTTTAAAATTCTTTAGGGAGATGCAAATGTGCACAATAACAATATAGTCTTCTTTAAATTTAATAATTTTAGAAACAGCATTAAATACAGGATTCAGCTGTGACTTTTCAAAATGGTTTATTTTACTTACGTTTTAATCATAAATCTAAAATGGGCACAAATAACACTTAGGCAAAATTATTACATTAGAACACTGTACTAAATAAATCATACATCTTTATCACTGGACTTTATTAGCACTAATGTTCAATTATCGGCAAAAGTGTGCGATGCATATTCTACTTCTTTGTGAAGGCTACACTATCTCAATAAGGCTACTACAATATTGTAATGCTTTTCATGGTTGATGAGCTCTGCTGTTCCAAGAGTTTAGACCAATCAGACTGTTTAACAGCGTTGTCAGATTGTACGAATGACAAACATTATGCGTGTATACATGTAAGAGCCGCAGTAGTTTACTCGTACTGAAAACATCGATTATAGAGCGAGTTAACATGCAATACTTTATAATATAATCAGCTGATTGTACGTTCATAGGTTATAATTGTTTTTGAAAGACCAAAAAACATGGCTAACGAAATATATAACAGAGCTGTAAGAACAAGTGTTGGCAACGTTGCTGGCAAGTCATTCGCTAGCTATGAGGAGGGTACCTCAAGCGTACGTTCAGAGCTCACAGCCCTGAAAAATAGTACACACATCTTTTTGTGTTATCACATAATGTATTTAAAGAAATGAAACATTACCAAAAGTCTCCACTAAAAGTACACACCTTTTTTCCTTCATCTACAATAAGTGCTATAGCTCTTTGTCCAAGTCCACGATCATCTCGATCAGGATGAGCAAGCCACCTTTGAGCTTGTTCTAATCGGCCACTAACAGTATGAGCAGGTTGTTGTGCTCCACTCTTATCCATATTTGTAACTGCATTCGAAACTGCTCTGATAACTTCACCTAGTTTTTCTTGAATACCACGTGCCAAACTTTCCGCCTGTAAAATAATATTTACATTTTATCAAATATTTCTAAATTAACAAGATAAATTAGAAATTATTACAAGAAAGAAATGTAAAATTAGATTTTATGGATTTTATTCTCTCCAAGTAAGGCCCCTCTCACACCGGTGAAACTCGACCTCGATGAGATTAAAATGATCCGACCGAAAAACGAGTCGCGTCATGCGTGTTCACACATCGAGGAGACTCAACCTCGATGCAATTGTTCAAGCTTTTCTTTGAATCCACCTGCAGTTTGCAAAATGTGAAGTGATGAAGAAGACGTAGCATTGCTTATTACTATCTAAGAAGAAAACAGAAAACGCAGCTGTTGGATACCACCGTATATAAGTAATAATCATAATAGAGGAGCGTATGTGTGTGCCCAGGAACTCCCCTGTAATCCATACAAATTTAAGTCTTTTTATCGGATGGAAAATTAACTAAAATCAAATTAAAATTGTACAGACATGGATATTTTTCAATTTCAAGCATAAAGGCCACGTTGGCTGCTTCGTCTGCCATGATTATATGCGGCTGGTTAAGCAGATGTTGAACCGAGTTGCATGCGATCGGTTTGATCAAGGTAGCATCGAGGTCGTACTGGTGGGAGGGTGAACATATAAATGTAAGGGTAGGACTCGTATCGGACATCGAGTCGAGGTCGGGTATCACCGTTGGGAGAACACCCTAAGAGGTGGAACATAAGGAGACTGAACAATCCCGACAGCCATAGTAACATGTTCATAGAAAGAACAAATAAACTGGATTAATTCAAATAACTACGTAGAATCCTGAATATTATTATACTGTAGCGACAATATTCATGCAGCGAGTAGCTACCAGGAACTTTATTCTAATAATTATTTGATTATGAAAACTATTCATTTGTTTCATGACTAATGCAAAACATACAAAATGAAACTTTTTAGAACATTTATTATCTCTTCATTCACATATATAAGTGTATAAAAGAGTTTTAAACAAGCGAATAAAGAGATACCATCTTCTACAAAGGTTTTAATAGGTAATTAGTTTCAATTTGTATGGTTTTTAAAATCTAATAATGGTGGATTCGCTGAAAAATTATTAGAATATACACATAAATAAGAAGAAAATGAAAGAACCACTAAAAAGACAGATAAGTAAAGGCTTAAAGTATAATTATTCTCTTTAGGATTTTTTCTATTCATTTTCATTTAACATTTTAAGAAATCTTTCAAAGTTGTTACCTGAGGTGTAGTTCCTTTTCCTTCTTGACGTAATTCACACAAAGCTTCAGTCATAGTAGTAACATCAGAACACAATTTCCGTATATTATCTCTATCAGCAGGTAAAGCTCTATCAGCAACAGCCAAGGCATGATCTAGAATTTGTCGAACAGATTTTTCTCCAACACCACCACGAAGTGCAAGTGGATCTTCCAACCAGTCCTTAGCGGAACGTAATTTACTCTGAATGGCACTTTGCGCTTTTTTCATGACTGTTAAATTATCCGCGTCCCATTCATCTTCATCATAAGTTGTTAATTGTAAAACTCTAATTATTTCTTGCAATTCATCAGTCATTCTTGCTGTTAAATAATTCCTGTTTTCTGCTGCTTCCTCTGCCCCCTTACCACCTAAAAACAAAGTATTAAACAAGTATAAACCTATGTTATAAATACTTTTTATGGGTAAAACACACGGTTTTCTATAACAGAATAACATGTTTGCAGTATTACATCATACAAGGGGAGACCCAAAAGTAAAGAGACTTTAGCTTTCTCAGTTATCAATATTTTTACAATAAAATTTGATCGCTCAAAGTATTCATCATTAGATAGTATGCACTTGTCCATTCTTTTTTTTCCACTGTTCAAAACAATTTTTTAAACTCACTGATTTAGAAATCCTTTTAGCCCTCCAGTGATTTTTGTTTCACTTCTTTCACAATCCTAAAACATTTTCCTTTCATGTCCCTTTCAAGTCAAGAAAACAGAAAGAAGTCACAGGAAGCCAGATCGGGGTCATTCCATTTTGATCAAAAACTGTTTCACAGAAAATGCTGTGTGAGCAGAAGTGTGGCATAAGCTTGGCTGCAACTCTCCTCAGTGCAAATCCTCTGAATTGATCTCCATGACATTTTAGTCATGTCAGACAGTTCATCAATTGTTTGGTGACAATCATCAAGGACATGAGTGTTGATTTTTCAACATTTCCATCAGTTTTTAAGGTTTAGGGGCACAAGAACAACGTTGGTCTTTAACCGACACTTCCCCCCTTTTTAAACATAAAAACCAGTCGTAGACTCAAGCTTTACTCAATGAATCTTCCTTGTTAGCTGTTTGGAGCATTGCAAGAGTTTCTGTAGCCGTTTTTCGTAACAGGAAACAAAATTTTACTGCCAAACTTTCCTCTCGGGAGTCCGCCATCTCTTGTTTTCGCCGTTAAGGGAAATCTTGTTCAAAAACTTCACTAGAGGTGAACAGGAGGACTAACAGAGACGAGGCTTCGCATAAAGGCACAGGAAGAGTTACCCTACAAGAGCCCACTACCGAGAACTCTTTCTCCCATTATCGCTTTCCTCCACAGCCCAAATTTTGTTGCTTTTGGATACCCCTTCATTGTAAACTTCTACAAAAAAATAAAAACTGCACATAATTTAAATAATTCAACAGTTTTATATAAATGACTGAAGCTACAACATCTTCTAAAGATTTTAATAAGTTTAGTTTCATAATTTTAGTACACCCTTGTTTGTGGATCCACTGAACATGGATGCACCGAAACATGAATGGCAATATGGCCAAGATTATGTAATGAGACGGTAAAAAAAACAAGTGATATAGCATCTGTCACAGGTCAGTGGAAAAAATAAATATTTTAACAACAGAATAGAATGTAAGCTGGAGGATGTATTATGAAGAATTTTTTTTCTGTAGTCAGTTAAATAAGCATCAGACCCATAAGAAACCATTAGAGTAATTGTTTTTTTAAGAGTTATGGGTCAATATGCAACCAGACCATATGTTGACCAAAGTAAATAAAATTAGCACTTACTTCAAAGAATGATTAATAGCTTTTTAACTAGCCTGACATAACTAACAACTACAATATTTTAACGAAATACTCTTATCTCAAAAGACAAAAGAAAATTGTCATGTGTAATTAATTACCTTGTGATATAATGTGAATAAATATTTTCATGCTGCATATAAGAATTGGCGCTAACGTTTTTACTTGATCTAAACAACGTACAAGAATTTCTCTATGAACCTGATGAGTCAACTCTTTTTCCCTAGCACCAACTTCACGAGAAACCTAAAACAAAATTTAAAAAAAAATAGATGATAACTACTTTACTTTTTTTAAATTAAACACAACGACCATCAATTTACAAAAAAAATATTAGATAATTTTCTCAAAAAACCAAATAGATAGTTTAGAAACCTAAATACACATATAGTTACACTTTGAGTGCTGGGGTTAAAAACGTGGCTGTTTGTAGAATGCTGGCCATTTTTGTCTACATTTGAAAAATTATAAAAATAAACCTATAAGGACTTTTAAAATTATTTTTACATGGCTGGAAACATCAAATCTTCTAGTTTTAAATGTATATTATAAATTTTTAAATTATTTTATAAAAGAAAAATTACTATCACCTTTTCATAACACATTATAAGAAAATACAAGAATTTTTCACTAGATTCGTATATTGTCCACATAATTTATTTACGCCATTATAAACTTTTATAATACTTCATAAACAAAACATTTATTCACGCTTTTATACTATAATACAATTCTTAAAAAAAACCATGAATTGCATCATCTGGCAATGTTCTCGAATCCATCTTGATAAACAACCCAAAACACACATGTAACCTCAACCTTTACTTTTTGTTATAATTGAATAGAACACTAACTACTAATGCTCTAATGCTGTACTATATGTACTAAAATGATACTGGATTCAGAATAAACAAATACAATTCATCAAATGATCTGATATAAGACAGCATAACTGTGTAAAATCAGTAAAAACAACTGTGTGTTTAAATCAGTTTTATACAAGTGACTGAAGATGTATCATCTTCTGTAAATTTTAAATAAATGAAAATAATTTTTAGTTTCAATTTTTCATTTACTCTGATGATGGTGGATCCACCGAAACACGTGTAAGTAGGAATAAAATAAAGGTGACGCAGTTTAAAAAGAAGGTTAGTGAAATTATTATATTAATTCATTATATGAAATATAACTGTGTAAATACAAATTCCATCTAATGACGTGATCCACAACTTGTAAACGTTTCATCATTCCGTCAAATGACGTGATTAGCACTCAAAGTGTTAAAACTACCAGTCATATGGTAAACAGTAAACAATCACCAGTGTTTCATGAAATGCGCTCGTGTAATATAACACACATTCAGTATTAATTATTAAATAAAAATCAGAAATAAATTATGAACAAAGAACATAATAAAAACATTTTATACGTACTTTGCTAAGACATGGACTGAGATCTTTTAAAAATTGAACTAAATCTTCCATTGTTTCAATAACTTCAGCAACGGCCAAATAGTCCAATACTTTTTTACATTCTCTTATAATCTTCCTAACTTCAGATTCATCAAAACACAAAAGTAAAGACGACGTACCCTGTAATATACCTCGAGATCCTTCGATCAATTTCTTCCTGAAAATTATAAAAAAAAAAGGTTTTCATTAGATCATTTTATGACCAATATTAAATTATCTTATTAGTGTCTTCATAATCTAACTTTAAAGACATTTATTTAACTTTAACGATGCTGGCCGCATTGGCATAGTTTGTAACGTGCTCGCTTCTCATCATGCGGTCTTGGGTTCGAATTCCACACAGGCACGGCATATTTTCATACTTTAAAAAATAAAATCATTTCATCCTTCACAGTTACAACCAACGTTGTTGCTAAAGACCACTGTAGCTGATGCGACGTTAAATAAAACAACGAAAAAAAGATGTCCATACAAAAACAGCTACAAGGTTCACAACAAACGAAAACAGTGACTACGACATCTATTACAAATGATGTATGAAAAATAATTTCAAACATTAGTCCACATAAGCAAACTCGAAAATCTGATGTGAAACACTCACACGCCTTTCTTTTGCCAATGTAAATAACAAAACAAATACCCTCAGTTTAATCATTAGTAAAAAATGTAAAATGAAAAACATAACCTAAGTTTAATCATGAGTGAAAACAAATGAAGATCATCTTTTCAACTTAAAAATATGGGAAATCAATAATTGATGCTAAACTAATATCTGTAAAAGAAAATGTTAGAAATAAAAGTTGTAATTTTTTTAATTTCCTATCACTTTAATTATACACACTTTTGTCGTAAAATGCATACTAAGGTCACAATATTAAAAATTTAAAAGTTTTTACCGATTTTGATGAGCAAAATACAGAAAATCACTGATTTATAGTAAACTAAGGGTTATAAAAAAGCACTTGAAATAATAGCTGTAGGTTTTTAATGATCTACAACTTTGATTTTATACACTTTTGCCTTAAAATGCATATTAAGGCCACAATCTTAAAAAGACATTTTTTACCACAAAAGCACTGGTCCCGCCAAGAATGTCAGCACACATGTTACTTTAAACTCTTTTTAGAGCTTAAAACAATGAGATGAGGGTTTTTTAAAAATCAATGTAAGGTGGTAAGCTGTTTTTAGAGAAAATTGCAAAAAAGTGAAGAATTCAAGAATAAACTACTCCGATTGACCAAATATAAAGTTTCGTGTTGGGTCCTGTAGAGGTATCTAACTTAAGTTCCAAATTTCAGATTCGTACTGTATTTTGTTTTTGAGATATTTTATTAACCCACAGACCAATCGCTAAAAACATATATTTTGTGATCAGGAGGCCTGAAAATATGTATTTCCTATGAAACTCGATTTCAAAAAATTGCAATGAAAACAATACTTTCCTTCCGTATACATGGATATAGGGCAAAAGAAAGTAAAAACCTTACGTAATTGTGAATGACCTTAACCCAAAATTTAAGTTAAAAATGTTAAACCAGATATAAATGATTTACACACCTAGCTGGCCCTGAGTACGGATCAAGTTTAAGCATCGCAGAAGCCTCTTCCAATAATTTGGAAGCACTTTCAACCCTGTGCAGTGAACTTGGCATATCTTGCTTCAAGATGGCATCATCACTATTATGAATGGTCTCCTTTCCCACCTAATAGACAACAGAAAACAATAGTTAAGAATGTTTAATTTTTTAGGACAGACATTTACTTTTAATATTACTTGAAATAAAAATTTTAATGTAAAAATATCTAAATAACTAAAAGTAATGTAAAAATATCTAAATTGTTTTCCTGGCTATCAGTTAAGTGAATTCTTCAAGCAGCTATCCAAGAATTCACTCATGTACTGGATGAATTTTTTCATGTCCATAAGATTCTCCGAATGTACATTTCACAATTTATTTCAAGAGTCTCTATCTAGTGAAGACAATTCAATAGATCGAAACTCATGCAATACATTTATAAAAAACCCTAAAATGTCCCTCTTTGACTTACATCTACTAACAAATAAATTTTATAATTCTCTCTCAGATGGCAAGAGAACCCAGTTCATCCTGGCATAAGAAAACTTACACACTCTAGAACAAGAATACGCTATTACCAGGGTCACCGGATGGCGACACAGTGGTAAGTTGAAACCTTTCATTTTTTGGTGGCCCTGAAAAAGGCTGTTTAAACGGTGGTCATCTTGATAGGAAGCGTCGGTCATAGTCGTTGTGGCAGTTGAGGGGCTGGGCGACACAGCATGTCATCATCCAGCGGAGACGTCATTTTCTTCCCTCGCAGTAGTGCGTTGATGGCTGCTTTATCGGATCTGGTGGGCATAAGGCTTGGTTAAGGGACCACTGTGGTCATCGCTCGTGTCAGCGGGTGATGACAGTCCGGTCGATGGCTTACGGTGTCAGGTTGGCAAGCGGAAGCATCATCTTCCCTCTTGCGGGGTTGTCGATTAGTCTTCGCTGGAGTTCAATAGCCATGTGCCGATGGTAGATATCTTGTTGATGTTGTCTGTATTGAAATTGAATCTCTCGTCTCAGTGTAGCGCTCTTTATATAGTTGCTGAGAGCGCTGTGGTGGAGGGCGGTTATTGGTCTTTTCCTTGATGAAAAAGGCCTCTGTCGGTACGCCACCACAAGCCTACCACCCCTCTCGGAACTATTGGCGGCTCCCTCTGTCGCTACGTCGGAAGCTTTGACAGCCAGCAGCACAGTTCTTAATCAAAGGGGGCGACGGTGACACCAGAAAACATGAATTTTCTAATTAGTTCACGCTGGCATCAACCATATCTTTTAAAGCTAATCTAATTTTTCTTGTTTTCCTATAAATTTATTTTCCATAACTTACAAGTTTTAGTGGATCTACCATCACCAGAGAATATAAAATTAAAAATTAAAACTGTTTTTATTAAAAATGTTACAGAAGATGTTATAAATCTTTAGTTGCTTGTACAACTTCAAATAACTCACATCACTTTTATACAAGTAACTGAAGATATGATATTTTCTGAAAGATTTTTAACAAAGTTAGTTTCAATTGTTATATTTAGTATAATCTGATGATTCGCCCGTAATAGGCAGGTGGAGAGTTAAATTATTTCCACTCAATCTGCTAGTTCCAGTGCTACAAAAAATAGTTCTGTTTCTTATCACATGGTCAGTCAATTATATGACTAAACCATTTAAGGACAGAAGAGTTACGCGGGACTTGTACTGAAACGATAAGTTATGTACGATACGATACATAAGATATGCGATAAATATCTTAAAAAATTTAATATCTGTTCATTATATAAAGACTAATTTGATTCAGGAGTACACATTTATATTGGTAATACAGCGATATCTATTGTAAGATGGATGTATTATCAATCAAAATGGGTTCATATTAAATGATTAATTATTGTCATATGAGATTTCACGACAAAGTGACCTACGATCCAGTTTTCATGATTTACTTTGTCAACACAATTAAAAAACACCCGTGCCTATGGAATTGTAACATGAAGGAGTACAGGAAACAGGAATGTACGGAGCGCTATCGCTAAACAAGTAAAAGATTCATGGCGTAATCGGAATTCTGAAATTAGTGTCTGTTCTCTCTATATCAGTCGAAATTAAATTCGGTAAGACATTGAAACTGCCAGGATTTATTCTATAGGACTCTTTGAAATTAGTTTTGTGTAAAAGCAAGCTCTTTAGAGCTACGGTGTGCATTCCGATAATTATAAGGATGTACAGAATACTATCTCTGTTTTCTCTGATTTAAAAACCAACAGGCTACCATCACTGTGGTTAAAACAATGTCTGATAATTGCTGCTCCTGTATATGTTCTACATGCAATAAGATACTTATGTATCCTATCGCGCATATTGTTTCGTTTCAGTAAAAGTCCTTCCGTAAAGGTATAAAGACATTAGTCAAGAGTTACCTCCTCTTAGAATAATGAATTTCGTTATACAGCCACACCCTTAAGGTGAATAAAGTAAAGGGTCATTTACAGAGCGGAAGAAAGATGCTTTTGAGAGGGCCTGGCGTGCTGATAAGCATACTTTTCCACTCAGTGAGGAAGACAATGGTAAACCACCTCACTCCTTGTTTTACTTAGTTAGCCCTCTAAAGGTTCAAACCAGCCATTCAACTGATGACCGAAACAACAACAACAACAATTCTGATGATGGCAGATCCATCGAAACATGCATGTTAAAGAAAATACATTTTTAGAAAAAAGGAAAATGGTAACCACTATAAAAAATTAGAAAACATTCCAATAACTTTTCTTTTTTTTTCTAAACATAACTTTCCTGATACTTAAATCTACTTTTTGATTTATTGAGAATTTTGATAACAGAAAGAAAATTTTTGTAGGATTTCCTGATAAGAATATCACATTCTATTTTTTATTGGTTCAGAACATAAAAATTCTGAGAAATATTTTAGATTGGTAAATTTATATTCTAAAATTAAAATAAATCAATGTTCATATCTTTATTATGGCTACACTCAGGAAATCATAAACCCATATTACTCATTGATAGGTTTGACGTAATCAGGTTTGTCACAAACTGACTGCCAACTTATCAGCGGTTTTTTTCAGGAAGTTATCAATCATTCAAACACATATAATATATTATCCTTACTTTTACAAGATCACGGCTAAATAATTTATTAAATATTATTATTAACATTCAATTTAAAAAAGAAAAGCAAATGTGTACTTCTCTATCTAATTAATACTAAAAAATTAGCAAAATTTAATATAAAAGAAAAATAGAATACATTTACCTTAACCAGGTTAGCAACTGCCCTGCTAACAGCCTGGACAGGTCGTTCAAGATCTGGCATGGCATTGCCATCTTCAGCTTCTTCATGTAATATAACTAGCCTTGAAACCTGTACAAAAAAATACAACAAATTAATAAACACCAGACTAAAAACAAAATTTAAAATACATTAATACGCTACAAATTTTCCTTCACTAAGTTTTACAAGGACAATGTTTTATTTTACTTTTTGATGATAAAAGGAATTTTTTTTAATGTAAAGGACAGCAGGCGAAAAAAGTTGACGCACAACCTATACACGAAGAATGCACTCTCAGATAAGGCCTGAAATGGCACTAAATGAGGGAGGAAAAAATTGTAAGGAATTTTGTTTGATTCAACATATTTCAGTAAAAAATATTGCTGTGTATCTTACCTCTTAATACTTGTAACAGTTACAATAAGAGGCAGTTGAAAGAACCTTTTTACTTTTGAAATCAAGTTTTCATGTTTTCAGACCCCTGAACCCAAAAAACAAGTTTTTTGCGATTGGTTAGTGTGTGCATGTGCAAACAGAATATCTCAAGAATGGAACATTGTACTTAGTTGAAACTTGAAACTTCAGTTAGATACCACTAGAGGACACGACATGAATATTTTCATCAAAATTGGTCAACCGAAAGTAGTAGTTTATTCATGTAATTTTTCACTTTTTTGCAATTTTTTTCTAAAAGGCTCCTACGAATACGAAGCGATTTTATGTTCCAAGGCAATTTTTATGCTCTACAAGATAGTGTAGGCGTCGTGTTCGCTGAAATTCTTGGGAAGGCAGTTCTCTTGTAGAAAAGAATGGTTTTTTTTCAGACTGCGGTCTTAATATGCATTTGAGAGCAAAAGAGTACATAATAAAGTTGTAGACAATTTAAAAATCTACAACTTTTATTTCAAACATTTCTTTGTATAACGCTTAGTTTAGCGGTAATTTGTGATTTTCTGTTTTTTTTTCACGAAAATCTGTAAATAAATGAATTTTTGAAGATTTCGGCCTTAGTATGCATTTTATGACAAAAGTTTACAACAAAATGTATAGAAAATTAAAAGATCTACAACTTTTGTTTTAAGCATTTTTCTCTACAGAGCTTAGTTTAGCGTAAAAGAGTGATTTTCAGTACTATTAAGCCAAACTAAGGTTGGTTTTCATTTTGCATAATTCTTTCATGATTAAAATAAGGTTATGTTTTTGATTTTAGGTTTTTCTTTATTTTATTATTTTGTTAGGTATATTGTTCATTATTTCCATTGGTAAGATAAAGTCATGTGAGCGTTTCACACCAGATTTTTTGAATAGGATTTGACAGGTGTTTTTTTTAGAATAAGCTGTGGAACCTAGTTCAATGGTTGTCATTTGGGTAGTAGAGGTTTTTATTATGTTGCACTTATTATTATTTCTCTAAAATATTCTTTAACCTTTTGTTTATTTATGTTCTTTAGATTGTTCTTGTGTATATAATAATAGTGTGTACATGTACAGGTAATGTGAATAGTTGTATTCAGGTAAAACATTAGTTTTATTGTAAATGGCCATCTTTTATTTTTAGTAAAAGTTTAATTTAAGCCTGTAACATTGTAAAAGTACAATATTGTACATACAATGGAAGTTATAGCTATTCCCAATTACTATAACTTCCATTACTCAGGTAGAAACCAAATCAATCATGTTAGGGAAAAACCTCTATTGTCAGATTGGTTATATTAGAATATGTAGTAGTTAGACAATCAGTTGTAACTATAGCCAACTGTCAATCATCTAATATGGAGTAGTATTCTTTAAACGGGCATATTTCTCCCTCTGTGTTTTTGGGCCTTTCTTCCACCTAACACCTTTCAGGCAATCACTGGGGTAGTTCTCCTTCCTGTTGGCTCTCCAGGTTGGTTGAACGGTTGGTGGGACAGGGAGGCTTGGCAACTAAAGGTTTCCTGGTTCGAACCCAGGAAATTTACAATCAGTTCCCTTGGGACTTAAGTATGAAATAGAGTTGTTAAGAAGGAGAAGAATTTGGAGAAGATACTAGGAGAACAAAGAAAAAGAGAAGAAAGGGGAGACATTTAATTTAAGGTAATTCATTCGTATATTTTATTAAGGGTTTTTAATTTCTTGTCTTTATATTAACGTTTTCACCAAGTGAATACAGAAGCTATACAGCTACTTGACAATGCAGATCTGAATAGGAGACTTTCTCGTATAAAACCATTTGAACTGGTGTAATGAACAGTATAAAGTTATTAATTTGTTAGTTAATAGTTACTTGTATATATTTTCAAGTGTTTATTTAAATATCAATGATTAGTAAATTTTATAAATAGTGTATCAGAATATCGAACATAAACTAAGAACTATTAGTTGGTAAATTCTTAGATTAAGTACTTAGATCAATTAAGTTAGAACAAAATTGTTAGTTAGTTTTAGACTAGTCACAATAAATTTCAAAAAAAAAGATATATTAACGTCGCGGAAAAAACGGTGGGCTATATTTTAAAATAGGTTAGGGTAATTTAAGGATAATTTTGTTAAAAGGTAGATGATTTAGTTAGTAGTTTATTTTTAATAAATATTAATTGTAAGTAAGGAGATACAGTCTTTTTTATTAATTTCCCATGCTTTGCTGACAGAGCTGGCACCCAAAAATTTTTATTTTTTTTTAGTTCACGTTTAAGTGTTTGCCCACAGGACGAAGTTGTTGGTGGTACAAGCTTTAAGTTTGCAACAAAATTTTTTAATCAATCTAGTCTCAATATATTAATTGTAAATTACTAATACTCTAACAGTAATAATTTATAAATGTTAATAAACAATCGTTATAAGTCAAAAAGAAGTTTGTCTACAATTTAGTAACAACCAAATCCGGAAAGAACATCGTTTAACTAAACATAACAATACTATTACAAACAGTAATAAGTATATTTTTTTTATTTTTAAATAACGTATTATTTAGAACACAATAAATAACAAATTAAATATATTTGTAAGAATAAAATTATTGGTTTATGCCTTATAAGGTAAAACAATTAAGATAAAAACCCATCTGGGGCTTAATAGATTAAATGTTCAGTGAATAAATTACCAAATAACATCCTTCAAATTCAGTGAGTGGTTGATATTTAAAATACAGTAGATGAAAACAATGAAAATTTATAAGTGTGATAAATTGGCACTACAGAACATATTCAATAAAAAAATAAATACTTAAATCCAACAATAGTTGATTGATTAGTTTACTAGGTAATATTTAAATTTACTGCAGGTACAGGGTGGTTCAAAAACAATGTCTATTACTGTATTTTATATATCAGCGCAAAAATATCCCAAAACAAATACCTATACTAAACTTTAATCATAACAATTACAAGCCATTTAGGCCTGTACGGCAAGACAAAAGTGATCCATTGGAATGACAAGTATCTAACAAACATCTTCATAATTTTTGGTAAAACAATTTTAAAATTTTGTATCAGCAGTTTAATCACAAAAATTTTACAGTATAATTTTTATATTATAAAGAAGTTGTTATGAAAACAACTGTTGGAACCTAGTTATTCTAACACATCAAAGTGGTGAAAAAATTTCAAAAATATTTGCACAAAAATGGAATCAAAGACAGAAATTTAGGAAACAAAAACATAATCAAAACAAAAGTTGAAAAAGGTTTAAAAAAACAAAAACAAAAAATTATATGAATATTCTCAGAAGAAAAAGCTAAAGTTTTTCAAGGTGTTGGTTGCTCCAGTCCTACTCTATGGAAGTGAGTCTTGGATTAGTAGCAGACCACAGGAGAATAAAGTACGAGCGGCAGAGATCCAATTCCTGCGACGAACAAAGGATTGCAGTCATAGGGACCAACTAAGAAATGAGGGTAAAGAACAGAACTGAATGTTTACGACCTGAATGAGAAGATTGCAGAATATTAAAATTGATGAAAGGAGTCGTGGATTAGAACCAGACCACAGGAGAGAGTAGAGAATACACGGCAGAGAACATTTCTGCGATGAACAAAGGGTTGCAATCATAGGGACCAACTACGAAATGAGGATACACGAACAGAACTGGATGTTTACAACCTGAATGGGAAGATTGCAGAAAATCAAAATTGATGGAGGGATCTCGTAGAGAGAATGCCTGAGAGAAGGATCCCCCTCAGTGTTTTACAATACAAACCAAAGGAGAGGAGAGATGTTAGGAGGCCACGCAAGAGATGGCAATGATTTAATAGTTTGTCGCTGTTGTGAGTCAAAAACCTAATCCTTGATTGTGAGAAAAAAAACTGTATTTGTGAGAGAATAAGAGAATTTTGGGGAAAAAATAAGAGAATAATCAGAGAATAATTGTCAGAGAATAATGATATAACTTCAGCCAATAGTAATTAACTAAAACCTTTCAAGTTTATTGGAAGAATTTTTCAGATATTCCGGTTTATTAGAGACAAGTTTAAATTTTTTTTCTTTTCTTTAGTCTGAGCAGATCACAACTCATTTGTACTGTGGATGCATGGTATTTTGATGTCTTTCGTTATACTGTATATAAAATACTACAAAATAGCCCATAACATAATATAATAATCCAGTAACATCATACATAAATTATATCCTACGTGTAAGCCAAAAATAAGAGGGTACAGTAGTAATATGAAGAGTATTTACTCAAGTGTTGACCAAAATGATGGCAGTGAAACTATGTCATTTTGTATTTTTGTCATTTTCGAACATGATTTATTTTTTCCTTTAAAAGCTAATAAATTTTTTTACTCCAATAAATTCTCTGGTGCTTTTAATGTAGTACATTTAATGTATAATAAAACTTAACATAAAATTATGGTAAAAAACTATAACTCTGTGTTATCCAAAATGGGTTTGGTCCCACCAACTTTGGATAAATGAAGTTCCAGTGTAATCTAATAAAACAAGACACAGAGTAAAGGCTGCCAAAGGTGACAGACTGTAGAGTAGAAAATTTTATTTCTACTGGCCAACAGATTATTATTGAAACAAGCTACTTTACTTTGAAAAAAATAATTGTACAGAAATAGAAAAATTATTTTGTAGTTAACATTCATAACAATCACTGGACAACAAATAGATAATGGAAACAACTTTAATTGTGGTTTTTATTTCTTTCAGAACAAAATTAACTGTGTTAATTTTTATTTAACTCAATAACTTGCTACATTTGTTTACAAGGCAGTAAAACACATGTAGCTGCCAAAAAGTTACTCAATCATCAAATCTATATTTTATACACAATATTATTAGAAATTTAAAATAAAATCTTTATTAAAGTATAATATTGCTATTTTATATTGAGAACAGGTAATTTCTACTATGGGTATAAACCTAAAATTTGGATTTAACCATTATTAGTGGAATAATTATCACCAATCAATAAAAATATCAAGATCAATGAATGATCTCTCTAATCATTTATAATCATCATCACTCTCCTCTTTTTCCCCTCTTCCAAGTTTCCATAGGTCAGAACCAATATAAATCCTTTCCACCTGTCTCTATCACTAAATCATTTCTCCTCCATTACTCTCTTCACATCGCATCTTTTCCCAACTCATCCAAAATCAATAACCAATTCACTTCACTCTTGGTCTCCTCCTAGGTATTTTCCTTCCATCTCCAAGTATAGCATTCTTTTTGGCAGTCTACCCTCCTCCATCCTACTTACATGACCAAATGATTGTAGCTTTATCTATCCTACTCTCCTGATCAGGCTGCCAATCCCAAATTGTTCCCTAAACCCAAACTAATGAAAGACTACAAATGAGATTTAGCCAATAACAGCTAAGTTCGGGTGTGAGCTTGCCCCTTCGCTGTCACACTCTGTTCTACCAAACTCCAGCTGACATTTTGTTAAGCTGTCATCCACAGCAGGACCACAACGTGACAATGCAGAATACAATTATCGAAAATCAATTGGCTCTGTGTTGTGATCTGGGTCACTATATTCTGCCTTCATCTGCGGTCTCTAGTACGTTAAGGTATAATTATATTATTTCCCATTCTAACTTATTTCTTCTTTTCAAGCATACTTCTCTTGAACTTCATTTCTGCCATCTCCACTCTACTACTTCCTTCCACCTATCTATTTTTCTGTCTACATAAGTCAGTATTGGCACTTAACATGCATTATACATAATTTTATTTAGATATACTTAAGAACTATTTGATCCCAAACTAAGCTTCTCTAACATTAGAAGAAACCGCTTGCTTTCTGCACCTTTTTTACTTACCCCTTTTTCCAGTTTTTAATCTGAAAACTTATGACCTGTAAAGTGGCAGATAATTATATTGATACCACAGTAAATATATTGCACACAAAAGTATAGATAAATAAAGAAAACTAACCTTGAGTAACCAAAAGATGTCTTTATTTTACCAATCACATTTTTTATCCAAAATTTAGAAATTACATAATGCTATATAGCTGATATTGGTTAGGAAGCTCTAAGCTTTTCAACAGTGCAATTCGGTTCAGTTCTTTAAGTTTTATCGGTTTATTCCAGTTTTTTCTCAATATCTTTTCTGACCTCTAAACTATTTATCCGACACCTTAGGTCTATAATTTAATGTAGGCCTATTAATTTTTTTTTTGTCAATCGGTTGTCATCCATTCTACACAGGTGTCCATAAAATGTTTGTCTTCTTTTTCTAATCGTTTCCATTAATCGCTCATTTTCCTTTCACTGTTATTCTCGACCTCGTAACCTACAAAGTCCGTCTACTATCTTTGAACCCATTATCATGCGGAAGATCTTTCTCTCAAATTTCTCTGCTTCTCTTAGATCAGCCTTTCAGTCAATATAAGGCACTCACTTGAGTACAAACACACAGGTTTTAATCGCAGTATTATAATGACTAATCTTGGCTTGTCTTGAGAGTGCTTTCTTCTTAATACAAGAGGTGAGTTCGTAAGAATACATTCGCCATCTTTCTTCACCTGCTGTTGTTCACTTCCTTTTCACTGGTCTTTGGTTGTACTAACTCCCAGAGGGACTTAACTTTTCCAATTTTTCCATATTGTGCCTTCAAGTGACATGGAACTATTTTGATGTTGTGAATTCCTCAAAGGAAATCTATAGTCCTGTTTTTTCTGTTTGTTTTTCTATTTCTATATCTGGTTGATTTGTTTTATTGCTATTTAGAATATCTATATACTAATATTTACAGTATATTAGAGTAATAGTAGTATATAAATAAATCTGTTCTTAATAACTTTTGGGTCACCTATATTTCGACACAAGCTGATTGAAAACAAGTCATTATAGTAAACATAAAATAATAAATTAAAGATAAAAAATTATTTCAAATGTTAAAGACAGATATAGAAATCTGTAGGATATATTGGAAGGCCACAAAATGAAGAGTAAATCAAGTTTCCTGACCAGCTGTGCTGTTATATTTGTGAATGCAAGTTAATGTGTTATAATAAATAGGCTTATAAGCCTACAGTGTAGGCTAGCTACATATATTAATAAGTAGGCTCATATGTAGACAGAGAAGTAGGAAGGTTTAATGTCCTTTAGTCATTATGGTAATTAAACAAACAAATGTTTAATACACAGTAATGTAATGCAATAATGATCCATCCTTGACCCCAATCATTGCATTACATATTTCAGTATGGTTTATATGTGTTAGATAACATGCCTACTCTCTACTTATTTATTACAAATTTTTTTATATAGTTTTAAAATTTATGACAAAATGATAATACTTAACAAAGGTTTTAGAAGAAAATGTTCTTTGATTAAACAAAAATTATCTCCGTGTTAAACATATTATAAGCATTGGAAACTCATAATGGCTTTAATAAAAGTAAATATGGAAAATGTTGGCTTGTAATTAAGAATTAACAATTTTGCTTGTTTTCTACATAAACTAAGACAGTAAGATTACATCTGTGTTTTCAAGGTTTGTAGGCATACCATTTCCCCCCCACCACTAAATAAGTTATAAAAACTTTTTTATGTACCAACATTACACATAAAGAAAATGTGACAAGAATCATATTTTCTAGTCATGGAAAGTAGTTAGATAACCTACGGAATTTCTCTGATTTTTAGGATTTTTATCATTCTGATAAGAAATGGTGAAAATAACGTTGTGATTTCTCAAAATTTTTGCATTTTTGAAATAAGTTATAGAAAATGATTTTTCAGTAATTTAATATACCAGAATCAGTAAACACATATACCACAATCTAAACTGTAACACTATAAAACAGTAGTACAGCCCGAAGCCACTTACTGCTGCAAAACTATTTCTAATTTAAAAACTAAAACGAGAATGAGAGAAATTCTTAAGATTGAAAGAAGAATCCTTAGGACTTCCATAAACAAAAACCGGAAACTCAATGATATCTGGATCTTAATGTCTAATTCTGAATTCTACCATGAAATCGAGCTAATTACTGACATCATGCGGAAGAAATGAATTCCTTTCTTCGGGCATTTTAGAATACCAGACAAGTAACTAAATAACTCATTTCTATAATTAACTCGTGGAAAAATCATCCAAGGTAACTGGCCGAAATAAAGCAAAATATGCAAAAACTTAGCATTGCAGAAAAATCTTTCAGAAAAATCAAAACAGTTTAAGTTGCTTAAAGATAAAGACACAAGATTCGTTGAAAAAACTCGAGCTCCGTCGTAAATGATTTGTACAGATAAAATCAGACAGATCAGATCCCAAAATATGAAGAACTATTGGGAAAAACATAAGAATCCTAAAAACAAACCAAGAAGGATTTCTAAATTTGATTCAAGTGGTCCAATAAGGCCGTAAAAGCAATAAAAAAATGTATATATATAAATAATTATAATTGAAATATATATTTCTAACCACCAGAATACGGTAACAGAATACACTTACCAAGGTTTATAGCACTTTCGTGTATCTTTTACACATCCTTATCTACCAACTTTAAGGTTTCCTTATCTACCATGGTAAGAGAAGGAAGTTTTAAATTTTGATGTGAAAAAATTTTTAAAAGTATTTTAATTTACCAAAGATGTGAACAAAATACACGAAAGCACTATAAACCTATGTAAGAGTTTTCTGTTACCAAATTCTGGTGGTTAGAAATATATATTTCAATTTTAAATAATACGGCTGTTTATAATCCTACATAGGACATTTGATAAAATAATATAAATATAAATATACCGGAATTATCATAAAAAGGTACACACTGTCAGTTTCAGAACAGATGATTTGTGCATATTTTAATAGTTTATTTAGAGTTGCGTCAACTACTTTGATTATGCTACAGAATCGATGGGTTTTAACGAGTAATAATTCCAGACCCTAGCTGAAAATGAACCCCTATCCTTCCACTTTGCAGTGTGCAGTGCAGATTATCATTATAACCACAGGTGCATAAAGGTGAACTGTGCATTTTTGGATTCTCTAATTTTACCGTTATCCACCAATTTAAATTAAAATTTCACGAAAATACCTTCGTTAGCAATGACTTATGATGCAATAACATCAAGAACATAAATTTTATGAATCTGACATAATTTGTAAACATTAAATGGTCTGATCAATGTTCCCCATGGTTTTTTAGTTCTTCCAGGCAAAATTTATATCAGTCCATTTGTTTATGAAGATTAATGGGCAAGTAGACCTAATTTATAAATTTTTATTTTTATATACCTATTTATAATTATTTATTTGTTTAAAATCTCTTACTAAGAAGATTTTTATTATGTAATAATGGTATCAATATTAAGCTCTCAAAGCCGCACCTATATTTCCTTTAAATGAAAAGTCACTGTGCTACAATTTTGAATTACAAAATCTAAAAATTTTGGATTCCCTTGCTTATTTTTCAACCAGTGCCATCCTTAGGGTGGAGCGGCCGCTCCAGGCCTCGCGTTCATTTTTACTCTCGTTAAAAAATAAGTAAAAGTTTTGGTTGAATGAAAATAATATAATAATAATATACGTGCCTCAAATATCTACCTGATTACCCGCGCAATATGTTCAATTATTAATTAATTAAAAAACATATGAACAAGATTCACATTCATACGAGATAGTAGCGACCAAATGAATGCAAATGGAAAACAGAGTTTGATACAGGCTCAAAAAATGCACCTCGGAGTTGCGTCGCAGTTACTTCAAGGGCTAGTTCAGTTTTTACAGAAATTTAGAGCTGAAGGTTTTGTGATGGCAACATTGGTACTAGCAAGAGAACTTAGTGAAACTCTGGGTGTAGAACCAAATTTCAAAGAAGTCAGGCAGAGAAAGAAAAGAAAAATGTTTGAAAAAATGAGTACGAGGGAGAAGATGGTCCTATGGCAGAATCCGCCAAGCAAACGTTTAAAGTGGAGTATTTGTTTGTTTTTGCAGATACTGCAGCACAGCACTTGAAAAGAAGGTTCGAACAAATTACCAATTATGATACTACGTTTGGATTTATGTATCATGTTAAAGAACTAAAAGCAGTAAAAGAAGACAAATTTTTTCAAAAGTGTAAAGACCTAGAATCGTTCCTAAGTTTTAAAGAAGAAAAGGATGTTTGTGGAAATGAACTTCTTTCTGAACATAAGGTTCTTCGTGAACTCCTACCGGCTGAGGTGAAAACAGCTGCGGGGATTTTAAGATTTATTAACAGGATTCAAAACCCATTTCCCAACGCATTCATTGCGTATAGAATTTTACTAACTATACCTGTTACTGTGGCAAGCGCAGAAAGGAGTTTTTCCCGCTTGAAACTTATCAAGACATATTTAAGATCGTCCATGGGTCAAGAAAGGCTATCATCCCTGGCAACGTTATCAATTGAATCTGACACGACAGCCAAAATCAATTTTGATGAAATTATTGACGACTTTGCTGGAATGAAAGCAAGAAAAGTACAGTTCATATAAGGTAAGTCAAAGTTTATAATCCTTTCAACGCAATTTTAAAAATTATCTAACCATGGACACTTGTATTTACAGTATTATTTTTTTATCAGTTAACAAGAACTACCTATTTTTATTAATTTATATTTAACTCATATTTTACCAGGATTCTATTATAAAATTATATTCTATTATTTTTCAGATGTGAACACTTATTACATAACATCTACCTACATATGAGCACCCTTCAGACTGATTGCCGAAAACATTATAAAGAGTGTAATAATATGTGCAAAGAACACTTGTATTTTATATAATTTATAATTGATTATTCATTAAAAACCCAACAAAGAAAAATTTAGTTGTTATTCTAATTCATTTATTTCCTGTCAGACCACAATTATTATTTATTTTACATTATTAGGCCTATAATAACTTTCAGAATAAACTTTATTGTTATTATTCTAGATTATTTTATAAAGCACTCAGTTCTTTTTATTAAACCTACAAGAAAATAACAACTCGAAATTATACCAACCCGAAATGGGAGTTTTGCACTTACACAACCCCTTTTCAGACTGCAAGAGATTACACTTTTTCTTCGTCAAAGTGCTTAAAATGACGACTTTGCCAATATAATTTTTCAACAATTTCCTGCGGAGGACCCCCGGACCCCCCACTCCCCTGTGGGGTATTCCATACCCCCAAACCCCCTGGTAATCATTATTTAAGAAGGCCTCGCAAAAATGTTTTGCTCCAAGCCTCACATTTTCTAAGGACGGCACTGTTTACAACCTAGCAAAGCTGACAGAAATTACTGCTTGCAAAAATTTATTTTATTATAAGAATGTTTTGTGATAGTGTAATAATACTTTATGCTATTTTTCAAATATAAATAACCCACTATAGTTTTTAATATCTGTGCACAACATTACAAAAATATAATGAATTAAAAATCCGCTACGTACTGAATTTCTTTTTAACTAACAGGAAGTTAAGATAAAACAGATTATTAAAGCATAGAGTCCTGGCCAAACAGGATTATTTTTAATGAGACCATTACAAAAACATTAACTGAAAAATTATAGTGTAGAGAAATACAAACACAGTTAAGTTACTCTTAAATACAACGGAAATATTGTTTAAAAATATATATATAATGGTATCTGTTCTTAATTTAAAACTATTAAATATACACTAGGGGTTAAAAATTGTAATAAAGTAAAATAAACATTACAGGTAGAAAAGGGAACATGTGCCAGGAAACATATTAACATTTTGTTCCAGTCTGTTATGTTTTCATTCTAAAAATAACTGCTGAGTCAACTGAAAGCGATATTAAGATTTTATGTTGGAAGTGAAATAGTGTGTTGACGTTTGTTTTTAAGACGACTTATTAGGGCACGTACACGTTATCATTTAGGTTTTGTAGCTATTACACAATAGATAATACAGGTATTTAGCGTAATAACGGTTTTTGTACGTTTATGGAAAATACTTGTTATAAAATACGAGTGGGGGAAAGTGAATCAAAGGAAAGATCCAGGAATTTGAACTTGTACGGTATATCGGTATGCCCATATAAGGGTGTGTGAAAATATGACGTCACTTTTGAGCAGCTGACAACCATGTTTTGACCTTGGTCACATGTTATTGACATAAGGAATTAAAAATGCAAAAATTAATTGAAGAAATAAGTATGGTGAAAAATCAAAAAAGGGAAAGCAACAGCAACACCCAAAAATCAGAGTCCTTTCAAAGTTAACGACATGGAATCAAATACGTTTAGAGGCTAACCTGATTTACAATAACCAATCCTGCAATTATTCATTTCGAAAATAATGTAATAAATAATAAACATAAATGAATACAAGAAAGCTTTTAAAGCCCATTAGATTTAGCGGCTTCAATATCCGAGGTTCAAACATTAACATTAAAAAAAATAAAATATAACTTACCTGCTGAGCTACTGGTTCTAAAATACTTTCAATGGTTTTCGTATGGAAGACAGGCATTTTGACAAATTGATATTTTAAACTAAATACACAACAAAATTGAATAAATAATTTTAATTAACACAAATTACTAAACAAAATATAGATAACCAAACACGACTAGACTGCCGTGCCTGATATTCACGCTCACAGATCACACAAACACTAAAAATAAACTAACTTTAATAATCAGTGCGCATGCGCGACCATGGTTTATACCGCCACTTCAGATTCTGTTTGAATCATTAACAAAGACTAATAGGCCTTGAACATTTTTATTACGATATTACTGTATTTTAAAAGTGACAAATAAATCTCATAGAAGACATAACATAGAAATAAATAATAGTTTTAAATCGAATTGTTAACACTTATGTTCTTAGTCAAACAACCTATCATTTCTGTTCAATATTAAATGTTTCTCGACTAATCCAGTGATGAGTTATAACTTGTTAAAGTGATGTTAAATCGATAACTAGTCAAAATATGTGCTGATAGATATTACTATTGTAATATTGACTTCCCCACAGTTAACAGATTAGAATAAATAGTATGATAGTTTTATGGTGTATGCAAAAATTATATTTCTTTCTTAACAAGAATTATTCTGTCTATGGTTCATTTGACTGTTCACTTAAAAATATTCTTAACTCAGTACGTTTTCAACTTCTTAAACGACTGTGATAACATACTTCTTACCTCAATTTCAACTTTTATTGAACATTCACCTGTATGAAAATGTAATCAAACCTATTTCTTGTCATATATTTTATGAATTTCAGAACCTGGCTTTGCTAATACATACTTACAAATTATTTTGTTTGCCCTTCAAAATTTTAAAAATAAGTTTTAAGGAAAAATAGAGATGGGGAAAAAGGCATCTGGAAGTCTGAAGGAATTGGCGTTGTGGTCACCAGATGGTATATGGTCTGTCCTGTAGACTGGTGTCTCTTTTATTGAATTTCACCATAGGAAATCAAACCTGCTTTATACCTTCTAAATCAGGGGTTCTCAACCTGGGGGGCGCGCCCTCCTGGGGGGGCGCGCCCTCCTGGGGGGGCGTAGAAGATTTTTTAGGGAGGCGTCATCGTTTTAGAACAGAAAAAAGCTATGATTAACCCAGGTTAGTTCCTGCCTTTATATTTCAAACACCATTATTTTATTGTACAACAGTCAATGTTAAGAGTTTGAAGATTTCATAAACAATTATATATTAAATTTTTTGGTTCTGTGATTTGACTACACAGTAAAATCTCTCTATAGCGGAATTGAAGGGACCATGAGGTACCGCCGCTATAAAGAGAGTTCCGTTATAGAGAGAGCGAGTAATTAACGGTGGGGGGGGGGAAGTTGGAGTACTAATTTTGCTGTACAAAATAACTTATATGCGTATGTAAATGGTGCATGGAATAAGTTTTCGAAAAACTACTGAATAGATAACTTTATGACAAATGTTTAATACAGTAGATTACTTCAATACAGTGAGATATTTAAATTAATTACATAAAGTGTAGGTTATTAACTTAACAAGAAATTTGGATACAAACTGGTTTTATTAGATGTTGTGTTACTAATATTTAACAATAGAATTTCACTTTTCGTATTAAACTTTTTTCAATAATCATTTATACAGTACATACCGTAATAGATAGCCTAAAATTAATTAGCACTGAAACTCGTTTTTCACTGAACAGTAATAAACATAGGATACATACAATTAAAATATCCTAAAACATAGGCTACGCAAACACAACAAATTTTCGTTATTAAGGAAACAATGATTGTGAAGTACATTTAATTTCGTAAAATAAGTTGTAAATTTTGTTTCGTTTTCAATTCATAAAACATCTCTTCAATCTCATTTTCAATGTTTAAAATCTGTAAATTTTCATTTACATATTGGCAATGACAGTACGTGGAAACAAAAATAATAGCGTGTAGTGCCTTTTTACTTGAAGGGGCACCATTTCTGTTTCCATTTCATCGTCATCTTCACTTTCTTCCTCGTTATTTTGGCCTAAGACATTTTCGATTACTGCAAAGTGAAGTAGCTAAGTGATGAAGTGACTAATTCATTGTCTGCCCCTACATAGGCGTCTAAATCCATATCCTGAAGATATTGTATAGCCACTATAGAGAGATTTTTGTGCCGCTATAACGACAGCTAAATACATTACCGTAGTATACAAAATGGTCGGGGTCGGCAAATAATGCTGCTAAAGAGAGATTTCCACTATAGAGAGTTCCGCAATAGAGATTTTACTGTATATTCAAAAATGTATTGAAGGTAGTATTAAACATTTTGTAAAAAATTATCAAATGTATAATTGTATTACCTGCAATAGTACAGGGGAGGCGTGACGAAAAGTCAGTCTACTAAGGGCGGCACAGAGCCTGAAAGGTTGAGAACCCCTGTTCTAAATGATCATGGTAAATTTAAAAAGTTTTAGAACATGGCACTGCCTGCTGGGTAGATGCTGTACATTGTGGATAAAAGCAGCAGCCATTAAACCTTTGACTGTCCCAGCTTTGCTGGGCAGAAGGAACTTAATCTTTGAGTCTAAGGTTGCTATTACTATGTAAGAATGCACCTACTATCAGTTTCATAATCATAGACACCCGAGTTTGAACCCTTACATCTCCAAAACTATGACTTGGATTTTAAAATATTTTACATCAAAATTTAGCTCATTTTATTCTGCATTGACCTATAATAGTCATATATATTTAATGTTGAATTGCAAGGTTGGAAGACAAAAGACCCGGTTTTTTGCTACCGCAACAAATTTCATGCGTTTAGAGGTGTGTTACTCGATAATTACACAACACAACAAAGACAATTAAATTCTTACAGCATGTATGAATTTCAAATTCATACGTAATTTAAATTTTGATTTATTAGAATATTTTGAACCCTTGCTATCTCAGTAACCGCTCGATCGTTCGCCACGGGCAAACTATCGTTTTATTCAGCGTAGAAACTTAATACAAATATGTTAATAACATAAAATATTGATTGCTGAATGTTGTAGTAGAATTTTGAAAAATAGACTGGGTAATGCAGGAGGGGGCCTTTTATCCATGTTGCCAGGTTGTGTACGTGACATCCTGTCGGACTGTCTACCTGAAAATTGACAGACTGCATTGTCAATTCAGGTATCATGGATAGTAGCGCCCACCCCCTTGCATTACCCAGTCTATTTTAAAAAATTCTACCACATCATTGGCCAATCGATATTTCATGTTATTAACATATTTGTACAAAGTTTTATACGCTGAATAAAACGATAGCATGCCCGTGCCGAACAATCAAGCAGTTACCGAGATAGCAAGGGTTCATACTGTTAATACATCAAAATTTAAATAACGTCCGATTTTGAAATTTTGTACTCGCTGTAAGAATATAATTATTATGTTGTGCTAAAATTTCAAACTTTTCGGTCAAATAATTATTGAGTTACACTCCTCTGAACGCATGAAATTTGTAGTGGTAACAAAAACACCGGATCTTTTTGTCTTTCAACCTCGATATGGTAATTGTTAAACAACATTAAAAATATAGGTTTATTATGGGTCAACGTAGAATAAAATGAGCTAAATTTTGATGTAAAGTATGTAACAATATGTAGAAGTTGATTCCTCAACGTATTAAATGATGTTGGCAGAACAGGAATATTTGTGAAATACAGATAGGCAATGATTCAATACCACAATCACTTTGTATTACGCCCACGTTGAAGTGATTAATGATATTAAAAGTTTGGTTAAATGTTACCAAATGGTGCTTCATGAACTCAAATCGTCTACTAAACAAAAAAAACTGGATGCTTTATTATTATTTGTGGATGATCTGTAATATTTTTGTTGTTTTAGTTTAAATCACATCATGTTAAAGCAAGATAAACGGTTTTTTATTTTTACCCTTGCTGTGGAACAAGTCATTACATATTTTTGAACTACAATGTAATCTTATGGAAACGTTGTCCTGATTTACACGCAGATTTTTTGGAACAAATTAACTGCATAAATCAAGGGATACCCGTACACACTTCCTTGAAGACTGGTTACTTTTATTAGTATTATGTCTCATGGTTGATAATGAGAAATGTATGTGTTAAGCATTCTAAGTAGTTCTATACATTTTAAATTTACCTGCCATACTGTTTCTATAAATTGCTGCCTGTAATAATTTCAGATTAGTCTTCTTGTTCCCTACGTGTAAATCACCTCAATATAATGTAAATTTGCACGTAAATTAGTCTAGCTCAGTCTAATCTCTTTCACTCCTTTTTAGGCTTTGTGCTTGCTCCTTTCTGTCCCATTTCTAGTTACTTCTAAATAGACAGTCAAACCATACACTCGTGTTGTGAGTCATTTTGTTAAGTGCACATCATGTCACGTTATATGGCATAGTTTTATTTCATTGTTTCAACTGTGTAAATATAAAGTCAGTGTTAAGTACAGGTACTATACCAAATAACGTTACATCTATAAAGTGGTTTTGGTGTATGTATTACCCTAACTTGTCAGTTTATTGTATTTAATAGCATCATATCATCAAGTCATCATATCAAAGAACTATCCTGTATTTGTAATATCAACTCATGCGTGAAGTATTAATGGACTAAGTTTACATAAGTACATATCTTATCAATTGTCTTATTTGTGCCATATTTAGAAGTGTATTCCGTCAATCCATTGTGTTTCCTTTGTCATACCCTAGCCTTCTTCATTTTCCAATTACATTTCTTGTCACAACCGTTTTAGCCTTGAATGCTATAAACAAATGCACCTCTAGTATTCCTGAAAAATCTATGTCATTTGTCATTATTTTATATTAAAAGCAGTTGCCAATACGTAACAGTATGAGTGGTACACATTCACATATGACATGCAGTCTGTTACAGATTCAGCCTTACCATTACAGTGAATCTTGTTAACCCTTATAACGCCAAAAAGCCGATTTGAATTTTTTTGAAAGACTGCCAAAAGCCAATGACATCAGTTCTTAATATATCCCGCTGTATTTTGAATATTTCTCAATAGATTGTTTTAAAGGATAGTAGTATATGCGCCTATCTAATGATGACTGTGTATTAGCCAAACATATCAATTCACACAAACATCGATAGTTTTGAAAACACCAATAGCAATGTTTTGTTTTGGTTACAGTTGTTCTCAGTGTGACTTTTAAATGATTTTGTTACACTGTATTTATACGGTACGAATAATTATTGTTATTTTACAGATTTAAAAGAAAAAAAGGCCTTTCTTTTGAAATAAATGAAAAAATCAAAAAAATATCATTTCTCCCAACACTGAAGAAAATAAAAATTTCTTACATACAATTCAAAATTTTCCCATTATTACTTATATTTATTATTGCTAAAAACAAGTACAATGAATCTTATCCTATCTTATTTCCTAATCCCGCATAGGTCTAGCCTGTGTGCAGGTATGAATTAGTTTATTTTATTTATTCTATTATATGAGCAGAAAGAGCAAAATTTCAGGTAAAAAAATGATACTAAAAGCTTTCTCCAGTGTCGATTCTGAAATGTTTAACAATTTTCTAAGTTACCTGGTAAAATACCGGGATTTTAGCATGGCATTCTTTGGATTATTAGGTAAGGCGGTGTCTGGAAGCATTAAGGGTTAATTGAAATCTAACAACAAAATAATATCCACTAATAACAGGTTGAGTTCTGGTGGAATTGTTTTTAAGGTTTATCAAATAAATAATATTGATACATAAAACAGATTCGTTTTAAAAGAATATAGGTAACAAAAAACAATATATAGTGAAAATTGATACTTTTTTATTTACTGACGGATCAAATCTTGCCAGTAACAATGATAAGATTTATAAAACAAGAATACAGTTACATTTACAATCATTATAAATAAACTTATTTACTTAACAAATAAAAAAATTACTTAGTGAGTGATTTTCACACTTTCACACATCACGCACACACATACGTAATACAGAAAATAATTCACTTTATTTTTTAGCAAAAGATATTTTCATTGCATGTGTTGGTGTTATTTTAAATCCATTTAGCGCAACTTTTGCTGCTCCAGATTGCATTTCATTTTCAAATTCTACAAAAGCGATGTCATGCCTATTAGGTACCAGCCTAACCTCCTTGAAACCAGGAAATCTGAAAACAAAATTAATACAGAATATTAATATATTATTTACAGATTACAAAACACATAAATAAAATTTATAAATTACATGTAAATAAAATATTATTTCTCCATCACTGTTAGTATTTATTTATATAAATTGGTTTTAAAAAAATGTATATAAAAAAATTCTTGGTCACCGTTAGTATTTATTTACATAAATTAGTTAGTACTGTTCATTTTTTAGGTTGTAAAATGTAAAGAAAAATTTTATTGTTACTATTTCAGTTGTACAGATTTATTACTACTTGTGTTATCTTTTTTACTTTCTCTTGCCTATACTTGGTTTTTATACTCTACATGTTAGGATAGGCGCTATGTATGCTGAAATTCTTGGAAGGCTGTGCTCTCGTAGGAGAAAATATTTTTTTAACATTGTGGCCTTAATATGCATTTTAGAGCAAAAAGTATACAATTAAAGTTATAAAAAATTTTAAAACCTACAACTTTTATTTTAAACATTTCTTTGTATAACGCTTAGTTTAGCGGTAATTTTTTTGGCAGTACAGCTATTTTTTTTCATGAAACTCTGTAAAAAATGGATTTTTTAAGATTTCGGCCATACTATACTTCTTTATTTTGTTTAATGTCTGACGTTTTTGCAATTACTGCTAATGCAGACGGTGAAGGATGAAATAATTTTTTGTAATGTATGAAAATATGCCAAGCCTGAGTGGGATTCAAACCCAAGACCGCATTATGGGAGGCGTGCACGTTACCAACTACACCAATGCGACCTTAGTATACATACGCTAAAAGTGTATAATCAAATTTATAGGAAATTAAAATATCTAAAACTTTTATTTTACGCATTTTTCTCTACAGAGAAAGTCATGTGAGTGTTTCACACCAGATTTTTTATTTTGGATTATATTACGCATTTAAAAAAAGCATTTCTGTGTCACTGTATTATCTGATGTACAGTACTCCTCTAAGCTATGCTCTTTTGGAAGGAGTTATATTTATAAATAAATAAACACTGGATAAACCATATAATATAAAAATGTTTCATTCAACAGAATTTTCAAAATAAATCAGGAGAAGAGAATTTAAATTGTTACAGCCTTCCTCACTAGACAAATGAGCGTCTTTGCTTATCATCACACTAAGTCAACACACTGAAATGTACTGTACATAAATGTAACCAATACATATTAATTTATACGTGTATCAATCATCAGTCATACAAAGTGCACTTGTCAGAAAAAGCAAAGAACATTTTTCTGAAAAACAGATAAGCATGTTTCTAAAGCAAGTTCCTACTTTTATACAGCACTGGGATGGCTACAAGAAGAATAATTTAATCTTTCCAGAATAGATATAATAATAATAATAATATTAATGTTTTGAAAAACCCCATTTTGATAAATTTGGACCAGTGACCTTTCTGTAATGACTGATTCATTCATATTAGAATGAATCCAGTGTATATCAAATATTGGCTCTATCCCTGAGACAGTCAGAGTAAACTGAGCAACAATGTGGTGTAAATGTTATATTTTTCAGCAACCATTTTATTTTAATTAAGTCAAATAGATTTCATCCACAGCCCTTGGTGAGATTTAGCTTCACCACAATCCTCTCTGCTAGTTACTACAGCCCTCCATCCTCTCACACCCATCAAAATCAAATCATTCATAACATTTTCCATCTACTAGTGATAGGAAATAGCGATTTTTTTGATAACGAGCTACTTAAAATATCAGCTTGCTCGATAACAGTATTCTATATCCTGTTATTGTCCAGCCTACAATACAATGTAGTAATAGGTAATATCACGATACATGCAGAAAAGAAGTGAACTAAATTATTTACTAACAGGTAGATTTTTTTGTACAAAGGTTTATTGGTACAGAAAATGGTAGTCAAAACAAACTGTCCGGTGGTGACATCATAACTCTCTGGACAGTTTTGAGTACTGACATGCTTTAATCCTGCCGATGCTTTTATGGATACAAAGCTGCTGACTTCTCAACTCAGTGTACCATGTATAGTAACTAAAGAGTCTTGCTATATATCCGTGAAAGATTCAGTGCGACTGGGTATCCTTGTGTTTGTGAAACATTGCGCTTGGTTTGCCGTGATTGTATTTGTTAACAGGAAATAGTGTCGTTTGTCTTAACTTTGCATCCATAAAAGATTCAATGAGATTTGCCACCTTGTGTTTGTATTAATAACAGTATTCAAACATAGTTAAACTTAAAAGTGGTGTTATTAGACAAGAAGGTCTAATTTATTGATAATTTTAGGAAAATTACAGATAATTTCAATTAGTTTTAACAGACTTATGCTGTTATAACAGTCACACAGTATCATTCGTATATCAATTTATAAAACGGCTTTGAATCACAGTGTTGTAAACTTTTTTTTTGTTTTGGTTTAACGTCCGACTGATATGCAATTACTGGTAATGCAGACTGTGAAGGATGAAATGATTTTTCTGTAACGTATGAAAATATGCTGTGCCTGAATGGCATTTGAACCCCAGACTGCATGATGAGAGGCGAGCATGTTACCAACTACGTAACAGCTAACAGGGTGTTTTTAGTAACCTTATCATGATTAAACTGCCTCAATCCAGTAACCATGTCATTAATCCTGTTATGTTAAATAAGCCCCATCACTACCATCTACCTCTTCCTAAGATGGCTCTTACTTCTCTTGCTATATTTCTTCTCAGCCATAGGTAATAACTGGCCGCACCAAACACACTTATATTTTCATTTTGGTGTTCTTACATATTAATTTATTCTTAAACAACTTCGCATTGGCAAAGTAGAATACAACAGAAACTTAGCCACATATAATGGTAGCATAAGGAACATTCAAAAATAGGAATAATAACAAAAGGTGGTTCTTAGAGGGCAGTATCAGCTAATGGAAGTACACAGAGTGTACTACTATGGCAAAAACACCACAAGTGCTGAATTTTTACCAGCCAAATACAACTATAAAATGCATCAAAGGATTAAATCTGTCATTATCTTTTTACTATGAGGAGCAAACCAAATAAGATAAGTTTACTCATCATCACTAATATAAAAATTTTGAATAAGCTTTAATGCATTATTTAGTTGTATATTAGTATAAGTAAGTCAAATACTAACTGATTGAAAAGCATAGACAACATCATTTCATTAGTCTCATCAGGTAAATTCGTAAGGAACAGAATCTGGTTAGGTGGCTGTTCTGGTACAGCTGCTGGAACAGTCGTGCCTGAAAAAGTAAAAAAAAAATTCAACATAATTTTTCGATAAACTTACAAAACCAGTACATAAAGTTTCCCCCCAAATAAATCTCAAGTTTAATGAATCGCAATGCTAGCAACACATTTTAAGAAACCCCTTTTTCAAACACCTGCAGCGTTTGTAAAAACAATTTGTAAGACCTGAATGTACAGAAATTTTTGTTTAGGTTTACTTTCATGACAAAACATTTCTCAAACTCAAAAACCAGTTTTCATCACTACCAGGATGTAAGTTATAAAAATTTTGAAAACATTATCTCCAAATTACTTAACAGTAATCCCTGGCCACTCATCGACCTGAAGTTCACAGCTGCTTTCTATGACAGTCAAAATATTAAAAAATGTGAAATACGAGGGCAGTCCAGAAAGTCTGTCACGTTTTGATATAAAAAGAAAACTAAGTACAAGAAAATTTTTTTATTATATACATTTGAAAGTGCAACTAAAATGCTATTTTTCTACATAATCACCAAACAAACTAAGACACTTATTATAGCGGTGAACTAATTTTGAAATGCCAGCGTCATAAAAGTCTACTGCCGGTGATTTTAACCAGTTAGTCACACCCTCCTGCAGCTCTGCGTCGCAAGGTCCGGACTGTATGGCGGATGTGGGAAAACCTCCCATTTGAAAGCATCCAGGACTTCTCGTGTTCGATTTGCCGTGTGTGGTCGGGCGTTGTCATGCAAAAAGAGAATTTTTCCAGTCAACTTTCCTCTGCGCTTGTTTTGAATCGCTCTTCTTAACTTTTCAAGTGTTTCACAATACCTCGCAGAGGTTATTGTTTTCCACGTTCCAAGAAATCGATAAAAAGAACTCCTTTCCTGTACCGACCATACTTCACAACTGGCGGGATTTTGAATTGCGGCACACATTTTAAATTGTTGAAAAACAACGAAGAGCAACACAGACCTCTCGCTAGCATGGCTGGATAGCCACTGAACGGAGAAACGCCGCGGCACCAAAATGGCCGTGATAGCTCCGCCCCTAGCGGCTACAACGCAAAACGTGACAGACTTTCTGAACTGCCCTCGTATAACACTGTTCTTCCAGTTTTTATTCAACACTGAGGTGTATTAAGTAAATATAATGTTGTATTAAATATAAAAATGAAATAATTTAATAACATTGTGCAAATATCACGTGGATGGAAAACTATTTATTAAATACAGACGGAACTCTACTCAAAACTGTAGTAAAGATGCTATGAACACCCCCTGTGTGAATACTGTTGGACTTGTTCACATTGATGTCAGCGGTACATCTCAATAGAACTCTAGGGTTGCAGTATCTTTACAATAGAATACTGAGATGTGTAGGCTATTGAACAGAGCATTGTGCATTAGTACCGTGTATTTATATCACTTTGTTTCTTCAGTTGTTTTACTTTAAGAGTAATTTGACACACTAATGTCCAAGTGTACTTTAAAGGATAAAACAAGTCACACCTTTAATTTAAAAAAAATGAACTTCATTGGCTTAAAAATTACAAGGTTTTTGGAGTATACGAATCTATCTATGATTCATCACATACAAAAAGGAAAACTATTCAGAAAAGTGTAAAAGAAGTACTTCCCAGCCAACAAATGTTACATCTGTATGTCACCAGTCAAAACATTGAAAAATGCATTTTAATTTTTCTATTGGACGACCACAACCTGGCAACTCCCACCTATGCGAAAATAGGGAAATTAGTTATGTATGATTTATACCGAATTGTTATTGAAAAATAAATAATACGAGACTAACTATCAATGTTCTCATTCTACCCATAACAAAGGGCATAGAAATAAAAGTAAAATAAATAATAAGAATAATAATAGTAGTAGGGCATAGTAATAAGGATCAAACAAAAATATTAAATTCACACAGAATATAAACACTTGAGTCACGAGTTTGTCCTTGTTTGCAACGAGGGGTAAAGGGGGAAAGCATCAGTCCGCTTGCGCGACTGCTTTAATTTCAGTACACAAACATAACAACTTATAATATACCCACAGCATAGCCTACACAGTATATCGTGGAACCTTTTGTAGGTTAACGGTACGAATACAACTGTTTGTTACCGTAAACAGAATGTTAGTTTTTCGAAAATGTGGGGAGACTATTCAGTGCTGAACGAAATCTAATATGCAGTGTAATAAAATGCTGTTAAGTTGAAACTAAACAAAAATGCCTTTCAAGCCTCTTAACAAAAGCCATGAGCGAGTGGCTAACTACTATAATGTTTCTCTTTCCACAATTCGAAAAATTAAGAAGGAAATTAAAGACGTGAAGAAGCTATTTTCAACAGTTTTGTTGATACTTGGTAAAAAAAAAGGAAGCGGTTAGGTAGACTAATGAGACTGATAGTGAAGACGCCGGTCACAGCGATCGTAAAGAAGGCGATTCATTCGTAGAAAATTTGTTCCAATGGAATCAGGTACCTGGTAATTACAGTAAATGAAACACTTCTAGTCGTGTAATTAAGCTATACGCAGTATTACAGGACAGATTTATTGCTTATAAGGTTTAGAAGAAAATTTTCTCGGATTGTACCACAGCTTACAAAATACATGTAGAAACTGCACGGTAGTGAAATGTACGAGTAATGTCGTACTGTTAAGGTTGGCAGCACTGTCATATTTTCACTTTCCTTCCTCACAGCCCATCCATACGCAAATTGACATCTCGTGACTTCAGTATCTATACAAATCGATTCTTTATAAGCTAGATGAAAGTAATTTAAAAAATAAACTACTAAAATTATTAAACAAAATAAAACACAATTTTTGTAAGTACATAAGCTCGCTCTTGCACAAGTTTGTTTGTTAATAATTGACATTTTATTTCCAGAATTTTAGTGGTTCATAACATTTTAATTTCTAAATCAGTGGTTCATTATGTTTAGTAAAGAAGATCTTAACAAAATTCTGCCCATAACAGGCAGGTGAAGTGTCAACTTATTTACACTCAATCTGTTCGGTGCAGGGCTAAAATAAATAGTTCTGTTTCTTATTACATGGTCAGCCAATTAAATGACTGAAGCATTTAAGAACAGAAGAGGTAGAGGTGTAAAAGACACTAATCGGAGTTATTTCCTCTGAAAGTAATGAGTTTCATTATACAGCCAGAACCTGTGGTGAATGAAGTGAAGGTGTCATTTAAAGAGTGGAAAATATGTGCTATTAAGAGGGCCCGGCATGCTGATAAGCGTACTTTTCTACTCAGTGAGGAAGGCATTTGTAAAACTACCTCAGTCCTCATTTTACTTAGTAAAACCTATACAGTTTCAAACCAGCCTTTCGGCTGATGACCTAAACAACTTAACAAAATAATCATGAAAGCGTGAAAAATATATATCTACATACCAGTGACTGAAGGTGGAATAGGTTGTGAAATAGGTGCTTGTTGGATTTGTTGTTGCTGTTGAAATATCCTCGCTTGTTCTTTAGCTGCTTTCCTCTTGGATTTTTTGGATTCAGCTGGATCTTCTTGCTGAGGTATTCGTTTGGACTTCTTAGGTCGTTCTGAATAGGTACCTTTCATTTTTGCAATTACATCTGAATCTGTTTTACAATATTGTATTCTCTAAAAACCAAAGCAGAATATATAAATGAAGTATTTTATAAATTTCTCTAAACTTTTACAGCTGCCTTGATCCTTACAATCTATTTACACATGTTACGGTGAATCCGCCATCAGAATACATAAAATATCATACAAAATTAATTTTTTTTAAAAAATCTACAGGTTCTTAATCTTGTGTAGGTTTAAAAAATATATACTCTGATGATGGTGATCCACCGAAACACTTGTAAGTAGATTATGAGGATCAAGGCAAAAAGGTTAACGATATCACTAATTTTTATAAAAATAATTAATTCCTATTCAAGCTACAGGATGAATTATAAAGATTTATTTTTGAAAAACTGAATTAACTTAATTTGTAGACAAGATGTACTGTGTACTGTACAACTTAACTTATACATAACAAAGATTGTTGATTAAACTTGTGTCTCTTTTAAACCAAAAAAATTTTAGACAAAAAATAAAACCATAAAGAGTAAGGAAGGTTTCCCTTTCAGAAATAGATTTCTATAAGATAGGTATATTACTAACGCAAACTTATACTTTAAATCGACACAACGATGACTTCAGAACTGAAAAATATAGAACTTATAAGCTCTTAATGACTGAATCATTTAAGAACAGAAGAGGTAGAGGTGTAAAAGACACTAATCAGAGTTGTCTCCTCTGAAAGTAATGAATTTCATTATACAGCCAGACCCTGTGGTGAATGAAATGAAGGTGTCATTTGCAGTGTGGAAAATATGTGCTTTACAGAGGGCCCGACATGTTGATAAGTGTACTTTTCCACTCAGTGAGGAAGGCCGGGTAAACCACCTCACTCCTCGTAATACTTAGTAAAACCTCTACAGGTCCAAACCAGCCTTTCGGCTGATGACCTAAACAACAAGTTCTCAAAAGGAATTCACAACAATTCCGTTCAATTTTTCAGCAAGTTCAAGTTGGTAACGTGCTCGCCTCTCATCATGCGGTCTTGGGTTCGAATCCCATTCAGGCACGGCATTTTTTCATACGTTACAGAAAATCATTTCATCATCCACCGTCTGCATTAGCAGTAAATGCAGAACAGTCGGACGTTTAAAAAAAAAAATAAAAAAATAAAAATACCATCTAAAATAAGACTCCTTAATTTAATAAACTTCGATCAGGAAGTAAAAAGTTTTTTTAACGAAACATGCATTTTATTTTGATCAGGAGTTCTTAAATTATTTTTCAAGGAATGCTCTTTACATGTAATGAGTGTAGACTTTAGACTTATGAAACATTGTTAGTATAATTGACAAACTTAGAATTCCAATGTACAATTTAAATTTATCAAAATTTCAGTTTGAAAAGAAAATATAGCCCTTTCTTTTAATGTAAATGAAAAAAAAATCAAAAAATATTAAGACTTCTCCCAACACTTTTGAAAATGAACATTTTTTATTTATATTTAAAAATGTTTTTTAACTTTAAATTTATTGAACTATTTAAACTTTTTTTTTCTGTTACGATTTATATGAGCCGAAAGAGCAGAATTTAAAGCAAAAAATGATACTAAAAGCTTTCTCCTGAGTCAATTCTGAAATTTTTAACAATTTTTCAAACTTTCTGGTAAAACAATGGGATTTCAGCTTGGCATTCTTTGGAATAGTAGGTACAAATTGCCTGGCAGCAAAAGGTTTAAGTACCAAGTTTAAACTTAGTACTATTTCTTTCTTGAGATATTTTGTTCACACACAGACCAATCACTAACATGTTTTTTTTTAATTCAGTGGGGCTGAAGATGTGTATTTGCAGTGTAAACTCGATTTTGAAAAATCAAGAAGAAATTAATATATTCCTTCCTTAGGGTAAGCGCACAGTGAACGCTGGTCCCAGGTCGCTTACAAGCGGGAGCCTGCTAATAGAAATAAGCAATTATATTTTAATCAGACGTCTCACAGTAAACAATGGTGGAGAAAGCTGCGCACTGATCATCTGCACATATCAGCTTACTGGTTTGTTTTGGATAAACCTGCCTGCTGCTTGCTAGCAGGTTGCTAAGTGTACTTGGCGTCTATAATATGTATTCATTAATAATAACATCGTTTTAATTAATTATAACATAGGTTTATAAAAATAACTTAAAAGATTATTACTGGCCAAACAATACTTTATTATATTGAGTATCGGTAGTCAAAATGTTCAAAATACGTATTTCAAAGTAATCACAAGTCTTTCTTCCAGTAATATTGGTTGCTTGTTCAAGTTGCACCATTGTTTTTGTAAACGAGTTCTACTTTAGACAATATAAAATTTCACAATTCGACAATATAAAAACGTTGCTAGAGTCATTCTCATGCATTTAAAAAAAACCTGTATCTGTCTTTTTTTAATTGTGGAAAAAGATGATGATACTCGCCGTAAAATTTTCTGTTCTTATGTTACTAACGGTATCGTCTTTAAATGTTAATAATTTCATGGAAACGTTTTCAATTAGAAATAATTCATCATCTCTGCTGCTACTGAAACTCATGTTGAATACCGACAACTGAATGAAGGTTAAGCGCGTAATTACATGATCCCACTATGCGCGTTCGCCACCGTGAATCAGTACCTGCGGCCATTTGGTCGCAGGTACTTGTATTCACCATGCGCTTACCCTTAAGTTATATAAACATAAACGAAGAGAGAAATTAAATGCATAGCCTACTTTAAAGAACTTAAAACATACATCTAATTTTTTAATAAAATACTTATAATACTTAAAATACTTATAATACTCGTACTTATAGCTTGAAGTCCTTAAGAGACTATTTAATTTTTTTACTCACTTACCATAGGTTTATCATAGAACGGGAACCCTTGCATCGATCTCAAAGCGTTTGTTGCACTAGCAATCTCTTTAAAAATTACAAAGGCCTGTCCTCTCATTTTTAATGTTTTTAAAGCAACTATGTCTAATATTTGACCAAATTGTGAAAATATTGCATACAGAGACTTCTTCAATTCTGAAAACGGAAAGGAAATGTATATTAATCAAAGTTAAGTACACAGCTGGGAGCACAATCATTAAATTACTCATAAAATAACTTAAAGTAGGCTAGTTATCGTAATTCAACACTGTCTATCATAAATCATGTTAGTCTGAAACATGGTAACAACAAAATGAAGTTCTTTAGTCATAATTAACAACTTTCTTCAAATAAAATAACTTTCTAGTCTTCCAGAACCAATAATTCGTCACCTATCTCCTTCTTCAAGTGCCGTCTCCGCGTCGGAGGTTGGCGATCATCATTGCTATTCTAACTTTCGAAACAGCTGCTCGGAACAGTGACGTGGAGTTGAGACCAAACCAATCTCTCAAATTCTTCAGCCAGGACGCTTTCCTTCTACCCGGCCGGCGCTTTCCTGCTATCTTTCCTTCCATTATCAGCTGAAGAAGTCTGTATTTCCCGTTTCGAAGAACATGGCCGAAGTACTGCAGTTTTCGTCGCTTGATGTCGTATAGCAGTTCCGTCTCCTTGCCCATCCGAGTCAGTACGTCCGTGTTTCGTACTCTGTCGGTCCACGATATACGGAGCATGCGGCGGTATAGCCACATCTCAAACGCCTCCAGCCTCCTTTCTAGAAGTTTCGTTAGTGTCCATCCTTCCTGCCCGTAAAGAAGTACAGGAAGTACGTAGCACCTCAGAATTCGGAGCCTCGTGTTGAGACTAAGATCACGCTGGCACAATAGATGTTTTAGTTTCGTGAACACCGCTCTGGCTTGCTCGATACGCACTTTAACTTCCTGACCGTAGTCCCATTTGTCATTTAGGCAGCACCCAAGGTATTTGTACGTGTGCACCTGTTCAATGGCGGAGCCAGCGAGTGTGATTCCTGTGTTGACCTCCTCTTCACCGATCACCATGAACTTGGTTTTACGTATATTCATCCGTAGTCCGTATGCATTGCTAATTGTGTTGACGCGTTCCAGCAACACTTGGAGATCTTCCTCGCTATCTGCAATCAGTGCTGTATCGTCGGCATATCTCAGGTTGTTGATGCCCTCCCCATTCACTATAATGCCTTCTCTGCATCCATCCAAAGCTTCCGACAAAATGGCCTCCGAATATAAGTTGAAGAGCATTGGTGAGAGCACACATCTCTGTCTAACCCCACGGCAGATTTGCACTTCCGCCGACAGCTCCTCCCCCACTCGCACCTTGGCACATTGGTTCCAATATAGGTTGGCGATAATTCTTATGTCGCGATCGTCGAGGCCCACTCGTTGCAAAATTTCTAGCCACCTATAACTAAAATGAACTAAAGTGAAAATTTCGTCACCTATAACTGACACTAAATCCCTAAATTTTGTTTACTCCTATCAAAATAATCACAACAGCGTAGTCAAGACATTCTTTTCAAACCTTAAGGATTTTAGTATCAAAAAGTTTAAGATATCGCACAGGTATCCCAAAATACATTTTTAATAGAAGTGTGTGGTTAATTACTGTTTAATGGACAAAATTGTTCGCCGGTAGCAACCTAACCTCGTTATTAAAGTAATTTCATAATAAATCTTATCATGAGTTGTTTTGGCGAGTAAAAATTACAATAAACTTGGGATAAGATTACTTAAAGCTAATTATAAAAGAAATTTTAAGAACATACCATCTTTCTTAACTTTTTCGTTCAAGTTGTTTATGTATATTGTATGATTCGGCCGGATATCCATCATGCTAATATTGTAATGCCGGGCTCTAAAGCAAAACAAAATGAATTAGTAGTATTTTAACACTTTATTAACAACGAATAATAAAATTAAAAACCAAATACCGAATGAAATTACATTACAATACTGAATAAACATTATTGTATAGTAAAAAATAGTAACTGAATTTTGTATACTTACTTTGAGGTTAGTTTTATATAATTAATAAAAAATGCCCAGTATTACACACAGTTGCGTGAAATCACAACTGGAATTAATTAATTAAAGTTGATACACTGAACGAAAACTTCCAAATTCGACTATGGTTAAGTTCAAACCTAATCAACACACAAGTTTACACAAGCCGCAAAACGCTGTACGTTACCAACGCCGATATAATCGTTTTCGCCATTAAATTTACAAAACACGAGCTCTATCTTTTGATTGTAATAGGAACTTGTTATAGCCCGGGAAACATACACGTGTTCAAAATCCGGTAACAAACATTACTGACCAAATTAAATAATTTTTAATTAAGGTGATATTTGAATCAAGTTTTACTTCATGAAAATAAAGAGAATTGTACACAAAAACTTCGGAAAGCATGGAAGACAGTCAATGAGATCTATTATATTCTTAAACCTTAGTAGAGTTCTTAATAAATGCAAATGCAGCCATATTGTATAACCTAAATTAAACAACCATGTGGAAAAAGCTCATAATGAACTTTACTTGGATCTTATTATCAAGTCATCATATCAAAGAACTATCTGCATTTGTAATATCGACTCATGCGTGAAGTATTAATGGACTCAGTTTATATAAGTACATATCTTATCAATTGTCTTATTTGTGCCATATTTAGAAGTGTATTCCGTCAATCCATTGTGTTTCCTTTGTCATACCCTAACCTTCTTCATTTTCAAATTACATTTCTTGTCACAGCCATTTTAGCCTTGAATGCTGGCTACAAACAAATGCATCTCTTGTACTCCTGAAAAATCTACGTCATTTGTCATTATTTTATATTAAAAGCAGCTGCCAATACGTGACTGTATGAGTGGTACTCACTCACATATGATATGCAGTCTGTTACAGATTCAGCCTTACCATTACAGTGAATTTTGTTAACCCTTATAATGCCAAAAAGCCAATTTAAATTTTTATGAAAGATTGCCAAGAGCCGATGACATCAGCTCTTCATACACCCCGCTGTATTTTGAATATTTCTCAATAGATCGTGTTCATATTTTAAAGTAATATAAGCACCTATCTAAATGATGTACTGTGTTTTAGCTAAACATATTGATTCTTACAAAAATCGATATTTTTGAATACACCAATAGCAATGTTTGTTTTGGTTACAGCTGTACTCAGTGTGACTTTTGTATGATTTTGTTCCACTACATTTATACGGTATGGATAATTATGGTTATTTTACAGTTTTAAAAGAAAAAAGGTCTTTCTTTTGATATAAATTTTTTAAAAAATCAATAAATATTATTTCTCCCAACACTTAAGAGAATAAAAATTTCTTATATACAATTCAAATTTTTTTCCATTATTACTTATATGAGCAGAAAGAGCAGAACTTAAGGTAAAAAAATGATACTAAAACCTTCTCCAGTGTCGATTCTGAAATTTTTAACAGGTTTTTTAAATTACTGGTAAAATAACAGGATTTTAGCATGGCATTATTTAAACTAGTAGTTACAGGCAGTGTCTGGCAGCGTTAAGGATTAATTGAAATCTTTTTTTTTTTTTAATTCCTAATATGTGTACGTTGCAATCTGTGCAATTCAGAACAATAAGGAACCCCATGATCCAATGAGATGAGGATGATGTGTATGACGTGTAAATGAGGTGTAGTCTTATACAGACTCAGGCCGACCATTCCTGAGAGAGTATGGTTAATTGAACCCCAACCATCAAAGTACACCGGTAACCACTGTCTAGCATTCAAATCTGTATAAAAGTAACTACCTTTACTAGGATTTGAACCAGGAACCTTCATCTCCGAAAATCAGTTGTTAAACAGCTGATTTTGGTGACGACTTTAACCTCTAGACCAGCCCAGTGGGTTATATTTTTTAATACCTATAGTTTTTTATTGAAACATGGTAAATTACCAGTTTTTTAATTTTTCCAAAAGTTAATTTTTTGACTTATGGGCCTTTTGAAATGACTGATTCAATTACGAAAATATATATGAATTATATATATGAATTAAATTATATGATATAATTTAATTGAATTTATTTTTTGATAGCTTGATAATTAAGTTAAACAGAAATAGATTTTAAATTTCTTGAATGCAACAGCTTATCTATGAATAATAATGTTATTACACAAACTTACAAATGGTTTAAAAAAGAAACAACTAAGCCATACCTTCAATAGATGTAACGCACCACAAAAATAAAACTGTGAGTAATATAAGAATACATTTAACAGTTTTCCACATGGTGGATCTACCAAATCTTTTCTAAATTTAAATAATACTCCTTTCCTCTAGTTACGAAGACCACAAAATTTCGTAAAATACTAGCAAGGCTATTTATGCACAAAATGTGTTCTTACTAAACATTTAGGGGTCTTTAACCCTTCCCAATTTAAAAAGAAATTACAAATTCTTGAAGGATAGGAGACGGCTGATAAGTAAAAGTTGTAATTAAAACCCATGTATTTGTTGTAATATTTATTAATTAATGTTTGTAAACATTGTTATCGTTGAAGGCTTACGCTTCAGTTAAATAAACAATTTTTTTCAATACATTGTTTGGCAATTATAATATAGATCCCTCAGTTGAAAATATAAGTTACTTTTTCCCAGAAATACATCCATGGTTTGTTTGAGGAAAAAATAACACAACAAACCACATTAACTTTCTTGAAAGTCTCCAAACACAATTTTGTTTTACTATCATGTTAATTTTCTTCTTTAGTTTATTTGAAGTCGTGCCTGCAGCTTGGTTATTAGTAACTACTGTGGGACAACTGTAGCGCCAGAAGTTGACTTGTAATAATTCAGATCCTAGCTGGGAATCAAATCAAATCCGGGACCTTCCGCATTGTAGGCTCCAAAGCTAACCACAACGCTACAAAGACAGTTTTTATCCAATTTAAAATGTTTTATTCACAACAGTTTTGTTGTAAGTTCACGTAGCAAACAATGTAAAACGATAACATGGATTTTTTTTTAAATAACATTATTTGCAATCAGTTTTTTTAAAAAATAAACTATAAAAAAATCTTTTGAATTTACAAATCCCAAGTTGAGGCCTCATTACCCTGAGTACCTCTCATTATATCAATTATTCATATGTTAAAAGAGAAAATTACTATGTACAAAGATATTTACATTTTACAATATGGAATACTTTTCACTATAATTTTATGTATATTTAAACTCTTTCAGACAAGTCCATAACATGGTAACATTTTAGGCACCTAACTTCTTCTGCATTGTTTAGAAGATTTACAGCTAATTTGTTTTCGTGACTTTCAAGTCTTGCCTGATATTTTCTATTAAAACACCTGACTTTGTCCAATACAGAAGGAAGGTTGCAATAATGTTGTATTTCTGCATTCCTTGCAAACCATGGGGCCCTTGTTATAGCCCGAAGAACCTTATTCTGGAACCTTTGAATTACCTCTATGTTACTTCTGCTGGTAGTTCCCCAAAGTTGAACACCATACAACCAAACTGGTTTAACAGGTTGACTCCCAAGTCAATTTTAGCAATTTTGCTTAATAAACCCATACCTATTTTAAGGTTTTTTCTTTTTTTAATTAATTTTCTTTCAAGTTTAAAGTAGGTATTGTAAGGCTTAAATTTTTCTAGTTTTTAGGTGAGAGACTGATCAGGTACTCAAGAGTAAAAAATCAAATTTACTGTAAAAGACTGATGTGTGTCTCACTGAAAATTGTACTTGTATTTCTATAAAATATAATTATTTATGTTGTTAATATGATTATGTAATAGTACTTATAAGCTGTCAAGTTCACAAACTAATTTTTGACTTGATCGGATCAAGTAAATCACAAACTATGACTGGGGGTGGTTTTTCGAACTCATTTCTAACCACTCAGTATAAATGATTCAATGCAAACGAGCATCCAATCCGTCTCACGTTTCTATTAAAACCACTATTACGTGAGAGACGGATCAGTCTCTCAAAAGTAAATTTTACAGATCTGGTGAGAGATGGATAAGTGTCTCATGGGAGTCAACCTGTTAAGTGACATTTTGTTAAGCAGCAACTTATTTTCAAGAAAGAGTGAAGAGTTCTCGCCAATCAGCCAGTACATCGTTTCGTATTTTAGATTTAATTCATTCCTCTTCATTCTCACATGGATTTTCCAAGTTTACCACCTGTTAAGATGCATACCCAGGTACTTCACAACTATGCCAATGCCGGACACATTGGTGTAGTTGACAACATGGAGTGGATTTATTTTTAACTAATTTTACCAAAAACCGCAAATTGTCTGGTGGCTCTCTGATGGTGACTGGCGAGACAGAGAGAGGTGGTGCTTAGGAAGTGACATACAGATGGGGCTGTAAATCCTTGCGTGAATATATGTATATTTTCTTAGTCATTAAAAATGTTCATAAAATATGTACAGTATAATCAGCGGATGTTAGTCATGACTTTGAAGCAAAAATGATAGTCCAAGTAAGAAATTAATGTACGGAACAAAAATATCATACTAAAAACAATATGCACTAAACGGGCAGGTGGAGTGTTATTTTAATTGCACTCTATCTGTTTGGTCCAGGGCTAAAAAAAATAGTTCTGTTTCTTATCACATAGTCAGCCACTTATATGACTGAACTATTTAAGAACAGAAGAGGTAGAGGTGTAAAAGACACTAGTCAGAGTTATCTCCTCTGAGAGTAATGAATTTCACTATGCAGCCAGACTCGTGGTGAATGAAGTGAAGGTGTCATTTGCAGGGTGGAAAGTAAGTGCTTTTCGGAGGGCCTGGTATGCTGATAAGCATACTCTTTCAACTCAGTGAGGAAGGCAATGGTAAACCACCTTACTCCTCGTTTTTACTTAGTAAAACCTCTACAGGTTCAAACCAGCCTTTCGGCTGTTGACCTAAACAACAACACTATAAACAATACTTTCTAACTGTTTCAGGCATGTAGCCTGCCTTAGTAGTTATTAATATTTTTACCAATAATAAACAGGCTGTTGATTGTTCATATTGATTAATTGAATCGTTTAGAATTAAAACATCACATGTCCAATTTTTTTGAATTTTCGTTTTTTTATGGGAATGTACAGCTTCAGTGGACTTTCAATTGGTGAAGAAACATCACATGTCACAACGCACTCTATAGTGAATTGTTAGGACCAGAATATTGCGTTTAGTTTTAAAACAACACATGTCCCGGACATGTGTTATTACAATTCTAAAACATCTATAGTCAGCTGAGTTTGCTCTTGCCAATGAATGTTTTTGAGGTTAAGTTGAATAGTACAGTTGAATATTAGGTATATGTATAAAGGGCCCAAATGAATTCATTAGTTTTATATACGATTTCATCAAGAAAAATATACCTGATTCTGCAAAGGAATTTTATTTATTTTCAAATGGTTGCGGTGGCCAGAACCGCAATCAAGCTTTATTACGGTTTATGTTATCGCTTAGAGTACCTAATGAAAAGATTTAAAAAGGTCCAACAATTCTTCCCAGTTCGAGGACACGGTTATTTGCCGTGTGATCGACACTTTGGGGTCATTAAACGTAGTATTACAAAACAGGATCGTATCTACTTTCCAGAGGATGATGCAAAAATCATTGCCTCCACAGGAAAAGGAAAATTAACTGTTGATTTATCGCAAACTAATGATACAGTATATGATTTTAAGAAATGGTGGCCGAAGTATTTTAAGAAAAATGTACTTTCCGTGCAATCATTTGGGAAAAATGTACCAAAAGAAGAAAAGAAATCTTTTAAAATCTCAACCTTCTCATCATTTGAGTATTATTCAGATGGTTCAGTGATTGCTGGGGAATTTATTGATGGACTATTACATCACACATTTAAACTTTCAAAATCCATCCAATTATTAACGTCGATTGCATTACCAACGGAAAAGGCATTTCCGAATGGTTCCATGAATCCAATCAATTCAAAAAAATTAATGACCTCACAAAAAATTCAACAGTATATTGTAGATGATCCTGATAATTTTTATAGATCAATTTTGTCATGGGTTTCCACTGAAACGGAAGAGAATGATTAAAATTAATTTTTTTATTTATTTTTTATAAGTTAAAATTTTATAACAGATTAAAATTTAAATACGAGTATAATACATTAAGTTAAGGATTAACAAAAAATTGATGGAATTATTTGAAATTTCTTTCATTTGTACCCAAAAATTACAATTTAATGTAGTCATTAATTCAGTAAGGTAGGTTTACAATTGAAACATCACATGTCCATCATATGTTTTCCTTCAAAACTTATGCATTTTTCAAAAATAAACATTTTTTTATGTGTCATTATGTTAGTTGTAGTGGTGCCTCTTAGGGGCATAATAACTTTGTCATTATTAGACTGAGTAAAATGATAAACAGTTTTTTGTCTCTAGTGAAAAATTTACTTTTAGGGACATATGATGTTTTAATTCTAAACGATTCAATTAATGATTAAGAGCTAGTATATAACTGCATGACAATGATCAAAAGCTTTGATTCAGTTAATTGTTTTTGTCTGTGGATAATAGAACTAGTTGGCTATTGTGCTAGGTACATCATTAAAATTTAAGTACTGTACAAATACTAATGTGTTCAGTTTAAAAGGATAGAGAAAGGTCGATTAAAAAAGGTTTTATCTTCTGGTAATCAAGGATCCCTTATTTCGGTGTTTTAGAATAACTTTATCAAGTCCTTTTCATAAAGCGAATTTCCTCAATAAAATTATCTCGTCACTCGTAGACTATAATACATAAAGAATACGACAATAAAAATTTCATCAAAATCAATTCAGTAATTCTTGGTATTTTCCGAAATACATTCTTTTTTCTCAGCGTAGAGAAATAGTCAATGTTGTATATCAATGAGTGGGTGACTATATTACTAAACTGGTTCATAAATCTATGAGAAAGCATTTAATTAGTGATATGTAATTTTGGTCAAACAATATCTTTATAAAAAATAAGTACAATAAAATATGTCAAAAGAGACAGAATAGTCCTTCTGAGGCAGGCAGATTTGGCGAACCATACACTCTACCTGCAAATTGAATTTATATGACCTAATGGATTGATACTCCCTTTAGAAAAATGACTAGAATTTTAATAGGAGTCTTGGATTTTGATTGGAGTCTTAGCATTGGGGTTTTTTTTATCTGAGGCGGTGAGAAAAACTCATGTTCACGATGGGGTAAGTAGTGTTGGACTCAATTGAGGCGTCCTCATCCAGCCCCAAGGAGGCCGCAACTGCCTACAAACCAAAAACCTGCTGCCTGGTCACTTGATCCGACATCAGCAAACAACCCTCCATCTCCCTCAGAACTGTTTATGTAATACTACAAGGGAAATGTCAGGTTAAAAAATTTACACACTGTCAGCGGGCCATGGAAAGGAACTGTAGCCTAATTACCCTCTCGCTGTCACTGACCAACATTCACTCTCTTACTTTCATTCATCTCTTTCATCACCAGCTTAGGAAATTAGGTGCCTACCTTACCTACTGAGATCGGGACAGAATTGATTAACTGTGGGAGAGGGCGATCTTGCTGCTCTCCATATGTCTCCTCCTTCAGCAGTCTCCCGACCACCCTCTCCGCAAACTGAGCGACCAACTTCCAGCTCTCCTCATCCCCAGCATCGCTGCCCCTACTTAGCATTAGGTTGGTCCAATGTTTGTGTTTTCATTATTTCTGTGTGAGGAGGAGGTTGAGTCAGTTTCCAAGCCTACACCCCATTCTGGTTTAGCATCAGAATGAGATAAAATACTTAAGGCCTTTGAGACATGGTGTTAAGGAGATTGCTGTGAATATAATGGATAGACAAATTAAGGAATACGGAAATCTTAGTGGGGTTAAAAAGATGGATGTTATGAGTACTGTAAACCTTAGAATGATGAACCGTCTGGATGATTTTGGTCATGTGATAAGCGATGAGAAATACAAGATGCTACGGAATATCATGTAGAGAAAGATAGAGATAATGTGGTTCAGGTTGGCAAAGAATGATTATAGTTGAAGAATCTGTAGTACTGGTATGGTGTGACAAAACTCAATTGTCCTTGATGGTAGTCAACAACAACAGTACTGGTTCAGTACAACAGTACTCAGAGAACAAGGCACCTGAAGAAGAAGTTATGATTGATATATCATTTGGAAATTAATTTAAGCCCAAGTAAAATGATAAATAAAAACTAGTTACCAATGAATAGAAAAAAGTATAATTGTATAAAAAATTTAAATAACATAAAAAAATCTAAAAGTTTTATTTAAAAATATTATAAATATTCCAACTGTAAATCAGAAGGTTTTGCATTACTTTTTGTAGCAATAATGTAAATCTTATTCGCATAACTCCATCAAAATGAATTTACACAAGTGCACAGCAAATTTCATTAGAATTACAATCTTTAGCCCACGGTATTCTAACTCCTTCAGGACACTGAAATTTCGGTTGACATAATACGCCACGTTTCTCACATCTTACTTCTTTTGTTGAAACTGAAAAATTTAATAATAATTTTGTACAAGATAAAACTGAAGTCTATTTCAAGAATATGTGTAATCTACCGTGAGTTTTTCTTGTAAGATCGACTCAACTATCTGTAAAATTAAGATTCGATCCATTGTATTAATTATTTACAGTATACTCCTTTATACTGAAAGAGGATTAACAAATTAATCTTGATCCTAGGATTAATGATATTTTAGAATTTTCAGAATTTTAATATTAAATTCTTGAATGTTTTTGTAAAAATTTAACAAAAATCAAAATAAGATTTTTCTTCTTTAATGAACTTATGTAGTCCTATGTGTCTTAAAAAAGAGAAAAGATATCATCATCACTCAGTCTTACTCAGTGTAGGAGCAACACCAATTATATTCGGATGTTTCAAGAAATGAAGAAAAAAATTGTTTAATGTGCATCATAACTTGAAGAAGAACACAGAAGTTATTCTAGGAAAACAGCGAAGAAAGTATTAAATAAGGTACTTCTTCACTTGGTATTGGGCCCTTTTCTGGTTGTTCAAAAGCAATCTTTTCGTAAGCCTATTCCTGAACCACTTTTGGTTGAAAAAGGTATTTCTTTTTCTATGAAAAACTAACTGGAGATGTACATTTCAAACCAAGTACTGTATGGTTTTCAAACTTTGAGTCTTTTCTGTTTTCTGTACGCTACTATCAAATCCAAATTTTTTGAATGGTTACACAATTCTCCCACTCCTGCATCTAGCACGCCAATCTGACAAGCAATATTCCTGCGTAGTGTCAACTCTACTCTGATTTCACAGTCGGTTACTACACAGTCTGCTATGAATTTTGTAGTTACTTAAAAAACAAACAAATGTACATTCGTATGGAGGAAGATGCAGCAGAGTTCCTTCAGGAAAAGGGGTTATTACATAATCCTATAAGATGTGCAACTAAAAAAGTATGTGTGAAACACTCACACAACTTTCTCTTTCCAATGTCAATAATTAAAAAATATAATGCAATAGTATAATGTAGCTTAGTAACAGCAATAAATTCAATTAAAAAATATAACTTAATAGTAATGTTGTAATAGCAAAATAAAACAATCAAAATATAAAATAAAACAACAGAACATATTACATAATACTGTATACTCGGACTGGGAAGGACATGTGTATGCGTGCTGAGTGTGTCCGTCTCAGTATGAGTATTCTGTATAATTAAGGCGAATGGGAAAGCTTCTGTATAATTAAGGCCGGGAGTGGGAGAACTGAACAAGTGTGCAACACTTCAGGGAATTCGGATTTGATTGTGGCATACAGAAAACGGAAAAGACCCCAAACTTTTAACAACACCATGGTATTACACAGCTCGAAGTTCACCGAGTAAAAATGTTGTCAGATATCCCTGCAGCAAATGAATTCATTGAAAAATTCAATGTAGCGATAAAACAGTTCCAGGCTATAAAATGTCAAAAGAAAATAACGATTTTGTGATTTGTCCAATTTTCCGAATCAAAGTTTGTTTAGGTTAATTTGAAAAATCGTCGTTCCACTGTGTTCAATACGAAATAAATTACAGTACAACAATTGTTCAAATGTACTGTTTTTAGTATGTAACTAAATATTACGTAAAACTTAAGCAAAAGAACCACAGATAGTGCTGCCATCGCGATAACAGCATGAGTGACTGAAACAATTTGTATTTTGAGACAGGTCGCAGCACATTGTTTCTCTTTGAGACTTCCCTTTCGGCTCATCGCCTGATCGCCTGATCCAAACAACTCAATCCCCCTTCCCATCATTCAGCACACGTTCAGTTAGTAGTCAATGGTTTGTTGTACCGCGTACAGCACTGACCCCGGTTATCGCTTCGGCTTTTGTTTGTTATCTTAGCGACGAGAATATTACAGATATTCGGCGTGCGGTGTATTTCATTGCTTCTACTGCTTGATGTATTATTGTTTGATTTCGGTAGTACGTTGTATTTCACTGCGTGAAATATGTTGTTAATTAGTAACTTAGTTTTTGTAAAGTTACCGTAAGAAACTTTTTTATTCATTAAACGGTGAGAAAACACATGTTGGTGTTTTACTCATTTATATCCCGCTTTGATTTTTAACGTTCAGGGTAAGTGTTAAATTATTTTACCCGTTGTTTTCTAATTTAAGAGTTAATTAATTAAATTTGCCTAATTCCTTGATGTACGCTGTGGATTTACTAGTACCCTAAAAATATCAAATACCGGTGGCTGTACCATTTGAAACTTGCTTAGTTATTCGAGTACTAAATTAAATATTATCAGATATTCTTTTAAAATAAACAAAATCCTAAAATGTTTGATCTCAGTAAAATGTCCCGTAGATTTACACTTTAAACGAATGGGTTCGATCATGATTATTTTTGATCTTGAACATCTATCAGCCTCTTATAAACCCTTGAACTTGATAAAACCAGAGAGAAACATTTGTCATGGTAATTGAAACGATGTAACTGTTTTAAATGATGTTCTTGAGGTAAAACTGCTCAAGGTTTTAGACTTCGAAGGTATTTAAAAGAAAAAGTACGCATAACAAAAGGATTAAATGAAATTACAAAAATCTGTCTCTTATATTTTAGTTTTTGCGTGAAGCTTATTTTAATCATTTATAATAAACGTTTATCTATCAAATCATAACTTTTGAAGAGGTACCTATTAATTTTTGGATCGGTTATAAAGTCAAAAGTTCTGTTTGTGCATAAGTAAAAAAACATTTGCTACTGAAATTTCTAAAGCGTGTTTTGGTGGATACTTTGGGATATTTGCTACGTTTATTTACCGTAATTTGATATTTTCTAAATTTACTAATTCTAATACAAACGATATTTAAAATTGGCTGCCTCCGTGGTCCAGTGATTCGAACGATAAGATTTTTTAGCATACTGCAAAATGGAGGATCCCGGTTTCGATTCATGGATAGTGTCTGGAATTATTTTACCGTATAACCCCGTTGATTCTGTGCATAACCCATAGTGGTCGCTTATAATCAATGCAGTTAATGTGATTTTATGTAAATAAACTTGTTGTTTAGGTCATCAGCCGAAAGGCTGGTTTGAACCTGTAGAGGTTTTACTAAGTAAAACGAGGAGTGAGGTGGTTTACCATTGCCTTCCTCACTGGGTGGAAAAGTATGCTTATCAGCATGCCGGGCCCTCTGAAAAGCACATATTTTCCACTCTGCAAATGACACTTTTACTTCATTCACCACAGGGTCTGGCTGTATAACGAAATTCATTACTTTCAGAGGAGATAACTCTGATTAGTGTCTTTTACACCTCTACCTCTTCTGTTCTTAAATGATTCAGTCATCTAATTGGCTGACCATGTGATAAGAAACAGAACTATTTATTTTAGCCCTGCAACGAACAGATTGGGTGTAAATAATAATTTGACTCTCCACCTGTCCGTTATGGGCAAAAAATGGATAAATAAACTATAAGAAATGTATGCAGTATGTTTAAAAATTGTTAATTTTGTAATAGGCTAATCAGTTACTGTCCCTAGCCTAATTTTTGTTCTATAAAAACGCATTGGATATTACGATGACAAATATGAAAAGGATGTTATTCTAGTGTATTATCAGTTGAGTAAATGGAACTGATTTCAATTACTGATATTCTTATCATTATGGTTATGAAAGAAAATACTGTAATAGGCTATTTGGTATTTATTAATTGAATTAAATACTACAGTACTTTACGCGACCTGTTAATAGAAATAATTTTATTTCCAAAAAATTTAATTCACTTGCGTAATAACGTATCTTACATTACATTAAATTTACGTATTATATACGTACTTCCTGCCCAGAGCAGACAGTTGGAGTGTCAAATTATTTACACCCAATCTGTTCGTTGCAGGGCTAAAATAAATAGTTCTGCTTCTTATCACATGGTCAGCCAATTAAATGACTGAATCATTTAAGGACAGAAGAGGTAGAGGTGTAAAATACACTAATCAGAGTTATCTCCTCTGAAGGTAATGAATTTCATTATACAGCCAGACCCTGTGGTGAATGAAGTGAAGGTGTCATTTGCAGAGTGGAGAATATGTGTTTTTCAGAGGGCCCGGCATGCTGATAAGCGTACTTTTCCACTCAGTGAGGAAGGCAATGGTAAACCACCTCACTCCTCATTTTACTTAGTAAAACCTCTGCAGGTTCAAACCAGCCTTTCGGCTGTTTACCTAAACAACATACGTACTTCCTAATTCATGTTCGAGGTGGGAAATCAACCTTTTTAAGTATGTTTCCTTTGTGCGATAAAATAACTTAAGTCCATTTTTTTTACTTTCTCTTGCCTATATGAATATATAGGAAGGAAAGTATTGTTTTCATGTCGATTTTTCTAAATCGAGTTTTCACCGGCTACTCGTTTTCAGACCCCCTGTACCAAAAAAAACAATATGTTTTTAGTGATTGGTCTGTGTGTGAACGAAATATCTCAAGAACGGAACATCGTACGAACTTGAAACTTGAAACTTAAGTTAGATACTACTACTGGACTCGACACCAACATTTTCATCAAAATCGGTCAACCGGAAGTAGTAGTTTGTTCGTGTCATTTATCACTTTTTTACGTTTTTCTCAAAAACGGCTCCTACCTTTTTTTAAAATCGCCTCATTTACTAAATTTTTTATGCTCTACAAGACAGGGTAGGCGCCATGTCTGCTGAAATTCTTGGGGAGGCTGTTTCTCATAAATTGTTTTTTTTTTAAATTGCGGCTTTAATATGTATTTTAGCGCAAAAATGTAGCTATAATAAAAGTTGCAGAGAATTTAAAATGCTACTACAACTTTTAGTTGAAACATTTTTATTAATAACGCTTAGTTTAGCGGTTATTAGCGATTTTGTTTTTTTCACGAAAGTGTGTAAAAAAAATCGATTTTTTTTAAAGATTTCAGCCTTAGTACGGATTTTACGACAACAAACTTGTAGGAATTGAAAGATCTACAACTTTTATTTAGAGCATTTTCTCTAAAGAGCCTAGTTCAGCGAGAAAGAGTGATTTTCGGTATTTGTAATCCAAACTGAGGTTGATTTTCATTTTGCGTCTCACTCATGATTAAAATTAGGTTATGTAATGGCAAGAGAAAGTCGGGCGAGTGTTTCACACCGGATTTTTCAATTATCAGCTCTCGCAGAACAAAAATATCATGCGTGAACTCACAGTTTTTGAAGGTGTTCTTTCGTATTTTGCCTAACGACGTAAAAGAACCATTCCTTTAATTACCCTTAAAACTTTATGATATTCCGTAACTTATACTTTTATTTTGGGTAATTAGTTTGTAGGGTTTGAGGGCCATTTAACAACACTCAGTGATAAATTCAGGGGTGGTCCGGGGGAAATTTCCCCCCTAGTGTAAAAATTTTCCCTCCGAAAATTTTGAAACCATAAATCTTGAGATATTTTGTTCACACAAACCAATTACTAAAACATTTTTTTTTTATTCAAGGAATCTGAAAACGCGTGTAGCCGGTGCAAACTCTATTTCGAAAATTTGACTCGAAAACATTATTTTCTTCTTTATATTAATAATTGGCAAGCGAAATAAAAATAAACTATTAAAAAAATCACTAGTAACTATTAGGTAATTAATAATAATAACCGTGAACGTAAAAAATATGCTTAATACTTACTCAGAAATCATTAGTAACTATTAAAAATAACTACAATAGTTTCAGTTTGGGTAAATCATTTTAATTTAGAACGCTGTTTGTGTCTATTTTTTAACTTTTGCGTAGGTAATTGAATTTGTCCAGCCATACTGGCTTGAAAGTCATCTTTCCCGGTCATTTCCGTGTAGAAAAACTTCGCTTTTGGGTGAGAATATTTCCAATGACTACAGATTGCCTTGCTCTTTCTTGCAAAAACCATGAGTATAAAGCCCGCTCAGCATTAGGTTTACCTGCTGTATTCAGTGTTTTTCTTTTCAGTGGCCCGCACTCCGTTTATTATACGGTTTTAAAGAATTTTTCTAAATGGTAAAAAAATATTATTGAAAACATGTTAATAATAGTGATCATTGGGATTACTGCAGTTTCGGTGTACCGGGGTTCAGAATACTGCGACCATACTGTATTATAAACGTTTGTGTGATTTACGAATATTTCAAAAGTATACCGCCTTTTACGAGTCTCATACTTTCTCATGATTTAGTAGTGAAGACTGATAAACCATTGTAATGGTGAAGAAATTCTATTTCCGGTTTTAATCAACTGATCTTCACCATTAGGCGATCATAATATGATCCCCTAACACAAACAAGTAGTTTTTTGAAAGAATGTATTTTCAGTGTGATTGCATTCATCTTTTAAGCAAAAATCACTACAGCGATTGAACTAAAGATGAAAACAACCAAGTCGAACGGTTTTCTCAACCAAAGGTTATTTTGGAATTAGCCAAGTAGCCCCAACATCAAAACTGCTTTACTCTGATGGAAAAATATTTGGATCCAATTTTCTCAAAAACGGCTGTAAAGAATTTTCATTAAATTTCCTTCGGTTGTTTTACTACGTTTTCGGATCATTAAGACAACACTAAGTGGTTTAAGTAGTCATCAACATAGATTGTTCTCTTATGTTCTTGATAAGTTGGAATCTATGACTCAAAACTTGTACAAAAATTTAAAAAAACTTATATTTCTCAAAAATATGTTTTTAACGTCGTGCTTGTAATTTTGCGCAAACTATTACTACTATAATATTGTGCAATTTTACGTTAATTGGTACAAGTATGAAAGGAAATTAATGGGATTCCACTTTTTTGGCATAATTCTCTTGTGATTTCTTACACAGGGGTATTTTGATTAAAATATCATAAAAATTAAAAAACACGACATTAACAGTTGTATTTTATTCTTACATAAAAAACGTAAGCAAGAGCGAACTCGGTTTTTTTAGCAACACGCTTGTCTGCTTACCAAAAGATCACAGGTTTAATTTCTTGTAAGATTCAAAAAATTTTGGTTTAATTTTACTCTTTTTGGATTCCTACAAATTTATTTTCCGCTTTCCTCATCTTACTGGGGCATTTACGCTACATTAAAATTTACTGATCGAACTCAGCGGATCGCTAATAACTTACTATGATAATGTGACTTTGAAAAGTATTCGATAAAAACTAGTTTGTTGTGTGACTGAAAACTCTTTCCCAGAATTATTATTTTAAGATAGTCTTGAAATGTTGATAGGGCAGTGCAATACTAAACTCTCTAATACAATACAATTTTTATTTAACTAAAAGCAGTACTATTGCGATGTTCAATTTACTTCTAAATTTCTAAACGATTAAATAATTCAGTCCTTGCTGCTTTCAGGGATTTTTTTATGTCTTTATTTTCTTATTTTTTTTGTAAAACGTATCTTGGAATAGTTCAGTTTTATTTTCATGATTCGTATTAATTTTATTTCACTTCTTACTCATGATTTAGAGTGTACTGCTGAAAATCCAACGAGTTGATTTTTTATATAAGTTTTATTTCAAAACGGTACTATTTGCATAAAAATATTTAAGAGTAGTATAGAAAGGGCGGTTTCAGGACGACCTTGACCTTTGACCCAACGGTTCTAGGATGACCTTGACCTTTATGGTTTATACTTGCATGTAGTACAGTGGTATCAGAAAAGTTCGACCAACCGCATTCTTTACATGTCATGCGATTGAAGTTTGAACATTTGATCAGACCACATCCCTCGAGGTCGGGTTTAGTTGCATCCCGCATCCTTCGGCTCAGCAATATCATTTTTACAAACATGATCAATGTCGAACGCAAGGCTTTGAGCGTAGTCTTTGAGGATGCACTAATTAAAACACTGTGAGTAGTTAATATATTTTTTATTACTACATTTATGACGGTTATATTCAATTTTTAAATTCTACAACATTCATACTTTTCCCTCCACCCAAGTCTTTCTTTCCCTTGTAAATGATGGTCCCACCTCCATTCTCGTTCAGTAAGGAGATATTTTCATCATCAAGCGTTTTTGAAAATCTTGTTGGAAGGAACACCTTAGAATTATCGATATATATAACTATTTTGTCACCATACATCGTATATGGACCCTGTCAACCTTTGTAAATCGGTATTCCTTATCAATCTCTAATTCCGACACCCTCATAGTATCATCGTTGAGCTTTTTTAATAGCGAGTCCATTTCTAAAACAGAAAAATAAACACAAGTCTGATAAAACCATGATAACTACATGCATGAACATACACAAGAAAAATTTACATTACTCACCATCAAGTTACAACCTTATAGGTTTTGACGCCCTTCCTTCAGAGGTTGCAGGACGTGTTCTAACAGTTCTTACTGTATCTCTAACAGGCGGGATGTTCTCCTTATTATGATCTATAGGCAACCTCTGTGTGAAACGATGCGGTGCTAGATGCTCGATAATTATCGTGTCTGTATCACTCTCGACATCCATTGCGGCTGCAATTAAACATACAGTATATGTATGAATCAAACGGTTTCCTGCAGTCGATTCTTTATTATTATTTTCGATACGGCGGAGGACGCTGTCCATCCTGCAGTGGCGGTTCACCGATCTCCTACGAGGTCCGGGGGGTCGTCCGCATCAATCAGATACCGCTCCGAAGACCCGGTCCGGGCAAGCACCGTGCTCGACAGAACCGGAGGCGGCGAGCACCCAATCGGATGTATGAAATACAAAACTAAGCGATACACGAATTTATGTAGTGAAGAAAAAAACTATACTTACATTTACAAGTGGTTGTTGTTGAGACCCGTTATTAGAACCTAATCTTTGCTGTTGCCTAAAGTTGTTGTGGTTGTGGTTGTTGATTCTGAAATTAAAAATCATAGACTATTAGAATACTTTATAAACAACATACTAAATACAAACAGTTTTAGTAAATCGGTTAGTGATTAATGCTTTTTATGGTTTTACGTCCGACTGTTCTGCAATTACTGCTAATGCAGACGGTGAAGGATAAAATGATTTTTTGTAACGTATGAAAAGATGCCGTGCCTGAATGGGATTCGAACCCAAGACCGCATGATGAGAGGCGAGCACGTTACCAACTGCGCCAATGCGGCCGACTAGTGAATAATGCGTTATTCTGCTAATGAAAATAAAACAACAGCTTTACAAAATGTTTTAAAATTAATTTTAATAAATAAAATAATTTGCTATTTGAGTGAGTTGATTTTTTTAATTAAATTTAGTTGCTATTTAAATGAGATGATATAAATAAAAATCTAAATTAAGTCTTAATAGAAAGTCCTTACAATTTTCGAAAGAATGTACGTATTATGACAGTTTAAAATTTACAAAATATTCAAAGTTTAATTTTATTATTACCCAAGTTAAAATTTTATAAAAATATTCTAAGCTAAGTTTAAGTCCTTACAAGAATGTAATATAACAGTTTACAATTTACAAAATATTCTAAGTTTACATTTTATTACTCAAGTTAAATTTTATAAGAAGATTCTAAGTTTAAATTTAAGTTTTATAAAAAGATTCAAAGTTTCAATTTCATAAAAAATTCAAAGTAAATTTAATAAGAATATTGTACGTTTATATTTATAAAATTTATTAAAGTAAGATAAGACTCACCTTTAAGTAAAACTAAAAGAGCTGACGTGTAGAGCTTAGAGCTGTTAGGTATAGCAGTCGCAGTCGCAGTTGCTTAGGTATAGCAGTCACAGTTGCACTGTTGGTATGATTCGATGGGAAAAACGGCGGGCTTTTATACAGATAATTTCACTATGCTAATACATGGGGGCCTATTCAAATACAATGGAAACGCTGAATCTGCAGTTTATTTATACGTTAAATAAATTGCATCAGAAAGGCACGCGCATGCAACGTGACTCGTAACAAACAACATGCATCGTTCTAAAAAAACTTAAAAGAATAAGTTGCAAATAAGCAGATTTCCTTCATCACACTTAACAGTCGCGTGTAAAGACAAAAACAAATAACGTCAATGCAAATAAACTAAAGAATAGAGTTGCAAATAAGCAGATTTCTTCAGTCCACTTATCAGTCGCGTGTAAAGACAAAAACAAATGACGTCAATACAAATAAAATAGAGCATAGGGTGTTCCAAAACGAAATTACCAAAATTACCGATTATTCGGATCCCGAAAGCATCTAAGACCCGAAACCCTATGTGATACGTTCTACGGAACGCCGCGATCCTGCGAGCACCTAAATCTCGTTAATCCGATCGTCCGTTGCGAAGTTATAACCGATCTCGGGTTCCATCGGGGATACGGTTATGGCTTGCGGCTTATCTTGTAGATCTCGATCTCCCGGTCACGTGGACACCTAAACCATCAAAATCGGTCCAGCGGTCGCGGAGCAGCAAATCGAGTTTGGAAGTTTGCTAAATTGAATTTTTTTTTGAGGGAAATTTTTTTCCCGAGGGATTTTTTTTGGCGGGTTTTTTTTGAGGCCAAAGGTCAAGGTCATTCTAGAACCGTCGTGTCAAAGGTCAAGGTCGACCTGAAACCGCCCTTTCTATACTACTTTTAAGAATCTATCAGTTGATTTATAGGTGGAGTAACTTGTACCTGTGAAGTAGTTGTGAATCCCGTACTCTGATTAAGGGAATCTGATCCTAAATTTTATAGATTAGTTTAACAAACCGGTTTGTCTTAACTGGCACGAAAGACGGCCAAACAATTTTTCAAGAAGTTAAGTACTTAAACGTTTCAGTATCCTTAACATTTCGCTTTAAACATTAAATTCCGTTTTTTTGTCATTAGTCTCTCGAGTGGTTTGATGCAGTTCTCCAAGCTTTTCTATCTTGCGCAAGTCGTTTCATATCTACATACCTGTAACACCCTACATCATTTGTGATTTGCTTTAATATCCTAACCTTTGCCTCCCGCTACAATTCACTCCCTCAATATTATCTTCCATTATTGATTGACCAATACCTGGATGTTTTAAGATATGCCCCACTAGCCTATCCCTTCTTCTGGTAAGATGCTTCCATATACTTCTTTGTTATCCACTCGCCTAAGAACCTCTAAATTACTTATTTTGTCCACCCTTCTAATCTTTAACATTTTCCTATAACACGACATTTTTCAAAATCTTTTATCCTCTTCCTTTCTACAGCCCCTATCACCCACGTTTCACTCTCGTATAATGCTACTCTCCAAACATAGTGTTTTAAGAATTTTTTTCCAATCTGTAATTCAATGTTTGTAGTCAGTAAGCTGATTTTAATTTCAAAGGCTTTTCTAGCTTGAGCAATTCTACTTTTGATATCACTTGTGCTTCTACCATCCTTTGTTATTTTAGTCCCTAGATAGCAGGATTTCCCAACTTCCTGTGTGTTTTTGTTGCCTACATTTAAATTTACCATCTCGTCTAAACCACTCTTGCTGCTGCACAACACTTTCGTTTTGTTCTTATTAATTTTCGTGAAGTAATCATTTCTCATGGTCTCATCTATTCCATTTAAGATGTCCTAAATTCAGTTATCTACATCAATTTACTGAATTTCCAATATTGAATAATTGTGCATAATATTAAGTGTCTTTTGGTTATACGAAATTTTAAGAGAGTATTATTTAACCCTATTTGTTTTCTAGGTTGTAGAATTTACATTATTAATCAAAATTTATGTTATAACGTTTGAACTAAAGTTTTTTTCTATTATTATGTGATAGACATTAATATTCGGTTGTTTTATTTATCATATTTTCAAACATTTTTTGTGATTTATGGTTTAACAATGAAGTGATTTATTTTAAAAGGTTTTTTTATTCTTTAAACTAATTGGCTGCATTTTAATACGTTGATGCGTGAATCATTCCTTCTGATGTTCTACTACTGGTGAATGCGTTCGTCTTATACACTTAAAGATAATTTGAATAATTTCGTTATGGATAGAATTTGCTTTGAGATTCGTGAATCAAATTTCGTAGATGACCTTGGGCGAAGTATGCAATCTGCTCTGTCTCATTTGTATTTGCGTAAGTAAATTTAATTAAATTATTTACCCGCAATATTTCTAATAGAGAAATTAGGTGCACCATAGTTTTGTATATTCACAATAATTGCAAATTTAAGTTTTTCATTTAGTAATCTTCGTGCACAATGTAGTAGGTCATTAAAAAATAAAATTCTAACTGGATTTACTTAGTAATCCATTGAAATAGAATTAGTACAGTAGAAAGTAGAATTCAATTATGGAACAATTTAATGGAAATATGTATAATAAAAATTTGATGCATCGATCGGAAAACTTAAGGACAGTATCGAGTTTTTACTATATAGTATTTCTCTGTTTTAACTCTACCTTCCTTGTTACACTAAGAACCCTATTGGTTTCTAGTTTTTTTTTAGTTTATTTATTAATCGAACACAATAGAAGGTAATAAGATTTACAATAACTTATTGTGATACAATAAAATTGAAAATAAAGTAGGCTTGATTTTAAAACATTGCATGTTTTTTTTCAATTTAAACAAAATCCCAAAATAAATAGTGTTTAATTGAACGAAAAATAAAAAAAAAAAAAATATAGTTTTTAGAACTTAAAAATAATGGTTAAGATGACCTTGTGTACTAATTGAATCGCTTGTTAGAGAAACGATACGAGTCCAACACAAGTGATTTTTCAGAAAATACAGAAACTATTTTTCTAATTTTATTAATAGACTACATATTGCTGAAAATTATTTGACATGAATTTGAAGTACGGTACTTCTTTAAAAGTAATGTATTAATTTTTATAAATTTTATCTTATTTTTAATGGATAATATTAGATGAAGGAATTTTCCAGCATGGACTTGTGGTTTTCTCAAACAAATGCATTTTTTTCTTATAACTTTTTTTAATGCATTATCTGTTGTATAACAATAAATGCAACTTATGAATTAGAATTAACACATGAACAAATTACAACCCACTGGTGTAAATTAACAAATTATAACATTAAAACATATTATACTGCTCTTAATTATTATTTACAATCAAAATTAGATAGTGTTTTTTAAAAAAATAAATAAAAATAAAAAAATAACCAAAACCTCCTTTAAACGAAAAAAACAAAATGAGAAGTAATAAATAATAAGCACATGATTCCAAAATAATATGTACACCGAACTTTACTGGAGATAATTAAACATTTTCATTCAGTTATTTACTGCATTCACACTCAAACACGTTAGTCAACTACAGAATATTAACATTATATTATTTCAACGTAAAATCACACTATCAGAATCGCCCTGGGAGAACCAGTCAAATACATATTGACGAAATAAATACACTTTATGCAACTTGTTTTACTTAAAATACTCCTGTCTATTTATATTACAATATTAATTTACAGAATATTTGTTTAAGATTATATTGTGTTATTAAAAACGTAGTAGTTAAATTTTTTATTAATTTTAATTTCAAGAAAAACAATTAATAAGTACTTTAGGCTATTTCTTCTGGCTTTTTATCTTTTTCTGCTGATAGCCATAAAAATATTTTTAATGTTGTTTCTCAAACAAAAAAGAATTTTCTGCAGGTTAAATCTACTACTAAAGTAGCTGGACTTATGGTTTTCTCTATAAAATAATAGAAATGCAATGAAATATTCGATTTTTAACACTAACTCAATTTTAATAAAAATGGACATGTGTGGTTTCTCAAACAAATGATTCAATTATAAACTCGTTTGTTTTTGAGTTGGTATTTCTAATATAAAATCAGACCCTTTACATTTGTCTTTACAGCCACATCTCAAATGCCTCCAGTTTCCTTTATAATGACTATATCCAAGGTCCAGGATTCTACACCGTAGGCCTATAGGAACACTGGAAATACATAATAATTATCTAAGATGCCTAATTTTTGTTGCAAGGTTGTGGCTTTTTAAAATTGGACCCATTTTGTTAATACTGCTCTTGCCTTGTCTATACGGTATTTTATTTCCTGTATATTGTCCCATTACTAGTTTTTCATGGTTCCCAGGTAACTTTATTGTTGTACTCTTTTTATCCGGGTCTGGTTGATACTCTGATAATTATCATGAAGTTTGGTTTTAGAACTTTGATACCGAGTCCAAACCGCTGACTGCACTGCGCTATCCTGTCCCATCAATTGTAGCAAACATTCCAGGTTCTCAGCCAGTGCCATGATGATCTAAAATACAAATACCGTCCAACCTCAATTATCCGGGATTCGGATTAACCGGGGTCATAATCATCCGGGATCGTAATAATGGGAACACCTGCATCGGCGCCGAAACAAAAGTAACTTTGCGGTCTCGACAGGGAAAATGTCTTTTGTCTTTTGATGTAACATAATTGTAGGCGTGGCCGCAACTCTTGTATGCCTAATTTTATTGAAGGGTCATTATGTATGTTTGTGTGTATATTGTATATTGGAAAAACCCATAATATGGTGCAATCAGTGCTGAATTTCTTGGGATTTTCCACGGTCTTACAAAGACTGCGGGATTTACGTAAAAATATTACGTTAAAAAAAATTACCGGCATTATGTGGTAATATCTGAAAGTAAGTTCGCCGAATTTTTCAAAGAGTTAAACGGCAAAAAAATTAAAAAATTAAAAAAAGAAACAAGAAAAACAATTAAAAAAAGTTAAAAAAAATATATATTTTAATAAAAATGTACTATGTAATACTGTGTATTCGGATTAACCGGGATTCCGATTTTCCGGAGTAGGTGTAGCCGGAGGTCAGCCCGGATAATCGAGGTTGGACTGTACATTATTTTATGTTTAACCCCTAAATGTCTATTCCCACGATGCTAGTTTACTAGCTGCTAGTACTAGCAGCTTATTAGTAACTAGCAAGATTTCTAAACGTTCACCCCAGAGATCAGAGGGATGATCATGAATCAGAGGGATGTAAGAACTTTCGCATTTATGTTGTCTAATGTATGTAGGTAAAGTGAAAAATTATTTAGATTTAATTTAGGAATTTTGCTAATAAGCTAGTAGATTTCAGCATTAAAGTATAATAAATTTAATAGGACAACTTTCTAAATAATTACTTTTTGTACTATTATTATAAATTAAACAACGTTATTTAGAACATTATTAAAATTTTGGATAGGGAATGGGAAAGTTTTGTTAACAGAACACAAATATTTGAGTAACCATTTTTTCTTGTTTTATAATTTAATTACTAAGTGGTTATAAATATAGAAATGCTGCAGCGCTTCCAATCGAAATGCCTGAGACTAATCACCGCAGCCCCATGGTACGTAACCAATGAAATACTACACAATGACCTAAACCTGCCCTTAATAAAAGAACAAATTAAACAATAGTGAAAACGTTTACAGAAATTAGAAGACCATCAGAATCCATTTGCGATTAACCTCCTCGACAACAGCGAAGATACTCACAGACTGAAACGTTTTAAAACACTAGACTTACCTCTACGATTTTGTTAATCATTTAAACTTTTTTTCCTTTCCACTTCAACTACTAACCATTGTCATTTCATAATAGGCATCGTTATCATCTCTATCATCGTCATCATCTTCAGCTTCATCAGGTTTGTGTTTTGGGGTGTTGATTCACAGTTCATCAAGTTTAGGTTTTGTACATATTGTATTATTATTATTATTATTTTTATTATTATTATTATATTACAAATTATATTATTTTTTTGTACACACATATATATATATATATATATATATTTTTTTTTTTCTTCACATGTAGTCTGTTGAATCACACTACAAAGTGTGGTTTTTATTTTAATTCTAAGGACATTACTCAGATTTTCTCGTCTTTGCTTAAAGTTTTTGTATTTATAAACAGCTCATTGTTAAAGAAATACACTGTTACAAAAAAAAAAATTTAAAAATGGTTATAAATTTATAGATTTAAAAAAACACGTATAAAATTAACCTGACTTGATTTATTTTTGGAATATAAAACACTCGGTGTACTAAATGAATTCTTTATTTATATAGTTACAAATTACTTAAATGCACTTTGAATTTATAATAGCCACATCAAATTGACTTGACTTTGAAAGGGTCATTCCAAATTTATTCATTGTATTTTTAAAATGTTCTAATAATACATAACTTCTTGTTTTAAAATATTTTACATTTGCTTTTGTAAATAAAATATTATTCTTATTTTTAAGTATTTTTAAACTTATATCAACAGCTGGTTTATTAATGCCTCCAGTGGATAATGTATTAGTAACAACGCGTTAAATTTTCCAAACCCTAGCTGGAAATTGAAATCGTGGCGTTTTGCTTTGCGGTCACACGTGTTCTACAAAATTAAGCTCTTCACGAGCAAATCACCTTGTAATTTTTTTCAAAATTCCCGATTTACGCAAAAATATAAAAAATAACCGTTTTTTACTTTCTCTTGCCTCTCCTTTTTTCCCTTTGTTCCTCTCTCCTGCATACTCCTCAAAACTGAAACTTCTGATGTACTCCTCTATCCTACGTCCTTTCCTTTTGTACGGGTCACCGGTATGGTGGCCCTTTCTCTCCAAGTCCAACAAAAGACGTACTTCAGCATACCAGAACAAAGTCCTCCGGTGCATCACACAGTTCCATTATCTTATATCCAATCGCATCATACACGAACACCTTCTCTTCCCTTCTATGGAGGACTTTATTTACAATACCTCGAAACGGCTACACGACGCTGGGAAAACTGACGGACCCCAGATCATTCAGGACTTGTACCGACGCCTACACCCACCTGAAGTCTCTATCCCATTACCATTCCACGACTTTATCTAAATTTTAGAATGACCCACTTAACAAAATTTAGAGTTGCCACATTTTTATTCTGCCCTGTATTCCTCTTATTTACCCATGCCCCTCTTACTTGTATGACTCACTCCCCCCAGTTGGTAGTTGTCCCCATGTTCCTATGCATAATCACTCCACTACGGTGAAAAGAGCCGCCATTTTAAATTAATAAACACTCAGAAGATAAAAAGGCCGGTGATTATGCCAAACTCTACCCTTTCCGTCTCCCCTGAAATCATAAACTAACCCCTACCTTAAATTATACCTTTAGTCCACGTTCAGTAAAATGCATGCCTTCCCCTCACCAAAATAATAGGCCTCCCACAAAACTGAAAAAAGGCCACTGAAAAATAAAATAAAATAAAAGAGCCGCTCTTAAACCCACTTGTCCCTTAATTTAAATTTTCCACAAATAACTTCTAAAAATAAATTACCTCCTTTCAAGTCCCAGTTCCAATGTCCCACGAACCAGAATCCTATTTCCTATTTAAACTATAAAATTCCCCCTAAATTTCTTGAGGTTGCAATTATTCTGTTATATTGTTCCCCGAGCGACCAGGTGTTCCTTAACACGATGTCGCCATCATAGGGCTTCTTAGCCCTCTCAACCAGGATTCAGGATTCAGGATTCAGGGAGAAAAGTTATTGTTTTTGTCGATTTTCGAAATCGAGTTTTCACCGGATATAGGATAGCCTACACGTTTTCAGACCACCTGAACCCAAAAACATATTTTTAACGATTGGTTTGTGTGAGTGTGAAAAAATATCTCAAGAGCGGTACATCGTACGAAGTTGAAACTTGAAACTTAAGGTAGGTACGACTAGAGAACTCGACATGATCAATTTAATCAAAATCGGTCAACCGAAAGTAGTAGTAGTTTATTCGTGAAATTTTTCACTTTTTTACAATTTTCTCAAAAACGGCTTCTACGTTTTTTTTAAATCGCTTCATTTACTAAATTTTTTATGCTCTACAAGGAAGGGTAGGCGCTATGTCTTCTGCAATTCTTGGGGAGGTTGTGATCTCGTAGAAAAAAATATTATTTTTAGGATTGCGGCCTTAATATGCATTTTGGAACAAAAGTGTATAGTATGTAATAAAAGTTGTAGAAAATTTAAAAATCTACAACTTTTATTTCGAACATTTCTTTGTATAAACGCTTAGTTCAGCAGTAATAAGTGATTTTTTATTTTTTTTTTCATGAAAATCTGTAAAAAATGGATTTTTAAGATTTCGGGCTTAGACAAAAATTTATACAATCAAATTTATAGGAAATTAAAAGATCTACAACTTTTATTTAGCGCACTTTTCTCTTCAGAGCGTAGTTTGTTCTTCATTTTGCATCATTCACTCATGATTAAAATAAGGTTATATTTTTTAAGGTTAGTTTTTTGTTTATTTCTAATGTTTTATTACTAATGTTAGGTTATATTGTTAATTATTTGATTGGCAAGAGAATGTTTTGTGAGTGTTTTATACCAGAGGGGTTTTTAAAAAATAATCCTGCTCTTTAAAGATTCACCGCACCCACACCATGCTTAATTAATGTGTGCCCTCCGTGGAAATTAAGTGGCACAGTTTTACAGAAATTTTCTTAGTTTTGAATGAAATTATACAGTTTGAAAAACTGGAAATCATCGCTGACCTATTCGGAGATTTGGGATTTTAATCGATTTTTTATCTAAAAAAACATTTTATCGATACAAAGAAAGGACTAGAGGATAAAGAAAGAAGCACGTGTCCTGAAGGAGCTGACAGAAGATGACTTCCAGCACTGTTTCCAACTACGGAAAATTCGCAAGGAGCGTTGTAGGGATAGAGAAAGAATGTATATTGAAGGTGACAATAAGTAATATGAATAAAATTAAAATTAAATTTTTTATAACGTCAGTCTCGTTATTTAATAGCCACACCTCGTATACACAATTTTACTTCTGCGAAGTTAAATAATTCATACCACATCCATTTGTTGTTACGTCCAAAAAATTGTCATTAATTTTCTTTTGTTAGTTTATGTAAAATTGCAACAAGGAATTGATTATTAGCAATTACAGTACAATATGGAACTGTAACATTTACCTATTATTATGTTAAAATTTCTGGATCCTAGCCAGAAATTGAAATTGTGACGTATTATTTACTTCTTGTTCATCACGCTACCACTACGCTTCCAAGGTAGCGAAAAAGTATTATTTTTGTATCTGTTTTATTATTTACTATAATTTCATAAACGACGTTAAAATATATCTATCAATATTATTGCTTTTGTAAGAGGGAATTCCAAGTCAAAATTACAGTAACGGCAGGTGTTACAGGAGTAAGATTAGCTCGTCTCTTTCGCTCATGAATAATAGAAAGTAGGATTACTGGTAACACTAGTTGTGTAAATTTCTGGTTCAAATGATTCAATGATAATTCATTGTTTAATGCAAAAATTTTGCGCATTATATTGTTAAAAAATATATTTTCAATTCAATATTTGAAATTTTTAATACACTAATTTTCTAACAAGTTTATTTTTGTTTATTTCTTTTGACATGTTGATCTGAAAATGAACAGGTACAAGTCATGTGGTTCAAGGGCATTATAATTAAGTATATTATTGATTGTAATTAATTTTTCTTCGCCTTAGTCCAGTAAGTCAACTGGTAAAAAATCACTTTGAATTGTTAAGAAACGCTGTTTGGGCAAGCAGCTGGTGGTGTTCAACTGACAGCCATTCATGAGGAGACAACGCTCTAGTACTTCTTCTTCTTCTCTTCATGGATTAGGCATTTCTACCTGTATCGGCATCCATCTTTTCCTAGGCCTTCCAATATCTCTGCTTCCTATTGGTTTGTACCTTCTTGCAAAACAGTTAAGCGGCTGTCTCGCATTCTATATAATCGACAATGTCTGGAGAGAATTCCGGAAGAGAGAATACTCTTGAAGGTGAAAAACTATAGACCACATGGACAAATATACATTGAAAGGCCACGGAGAAGGTATCAGTAGCTAAATTATAGTAACTGTGATAAAAAATCTAAGAATTAAATTAATAAAAATAAATAGCTATTTGCTGAAAATAGTACTGTATAGTATAAAAGTGCGTACGGAACAGGCAGGAGCCTAATCCTTCTTAAAAAGAGTAAGAAGAAAGTGTAAATAAACCAAATCAAGTTATTAAAAATGTGCTATTGTTGGGATAACACTTTGTTAGCAGTTTTATGTGCAATTACTTGAATAAGGTGAGGAAACTAAATACAATTCTGTAAATCAGATGTATGGATCAAGTGATCCTGTTTTTTTCTCTCTTCTTTCTTTAACCCCGTCTTCCTTTTAATCGAGAAAAAATCCAGAAATACTTTAAGAAAACCCATTGATACGTAAAGCTATCCTCGGAAATGATTGACAAAAAAAACTGCTTTCTACTAAAGATTTTCACTGAAATCTATGTATAGGGTATAAAGGAATCAATTGAACCCAAACATGTTAAAATATCTTTTTTTTTTGCATTATTTACAAAATATAAATCTTAAAATTTTAATTTATAAAATCCTTTTGAGACCAATCTGGATTTATGGTGACCATTTTTTTTGGAGCAGCGGTAGAGTGTAACTTAAAGTCGATTCAGGTCTTTAGTTAAATTCTTAAGAGTTGCTTTTGGTGCTGATTTTTATGTTAACAATTAAATGTTCCCGACGATTTCAAACTTCCGATAGTAAAGGAACTAACCGGGTCCTTCTACATTAAATTTCGCGAACGATTAGATAACCGTCCAACCAACTAGCCCGTGACGTAGCTATAAGGACTTCCCAACTATACGACGTCTAAAATAAAAATGGAGTAGAGACTTTTCGGTCTGAATAACAGATAACACACCCAGTAGTTCTAAACGGAGGATATACCATTTCCTATTCTCCTGAAAGTTAAATCATCTACCGCCCTTTTTTTACTTTTGAGACCGCAAAGGATCACTTTAGTCAGCTATTTAGAAGCTCTCTCTGCATTCTTTTCTCTTATTTTTTTGCCAATATTCGGTCATTCTGACCGATCTGGCCTATCTCTCTGGATCTGAAATAACCGTTTTAGTACCTCTGTTTTCGGTTTTGGTTATAAATCTAAAGTTTTTGTCTTTAAGTATGTCTGTCTGAACTCTCTTGAGCTCCAGATTCCTAAAAGTTAAACTTAGTTCTTCCATATCCTCTTTGATTTCCTTGATCCAGATTGGTGCTATTTTTTTGGCAAACAAGTTCCTTCTACTTCTGTCTTCTGATGTTCTAATTAAATGGTCAAAGGAATATATCCTTTTCTTTTTTATGAAGTCTATTATAGGCTCGTTACCTTGGTAGATAATTTTGTTGGGTAAGAGTCTCTATTCCCCATCTTCTTTGTGTTTTTTGTCTGTACAAATTCTAAGGAACCTTCCTTCAAGTTTTTGGATCTTGTCCGTTTTATTCTTCTGGTTAAGTTTAAATAAATTTTCGGAGCTATTCATAATTTCTGGTTTGACAACTGTATTATAATGTCTGAGCTTAGTTTGGATTAATAGACATTTTTTGTTATAAGTGTCTTTAGTTGTTTGTTGGGACCTAATAAATTTTTTAGTCCACTCATCCCTAGCTTTTTTTCATTATTATTGTATGTCATGATTTCTCCAAGATACTTAAAATATTTTACTAGTTCTATCCTTTTGTTGTTAAGATCCATTTTGTCTATCCACATTTGATCCATTGCAATCATTTTGGTTTTTTCATAAGATATTTTTAAACGAATTTTTCTTGCTATTTGTTCTAGAGTTGTTACTTGTTTTGTATCCTCTTCTAAATCTTTAGCTAAAAATTACCAGCGAAACCCAGACAATTTAGTTTAATTTTATCTCTTTCCCGTCCAATTTTGATGTTTTTAGGATTTTTACTGTACCATTGTCTCATATTATATTCTAAAGCGGAATTGAAAAGTAATGGAGATAATCCATCCCCTTGTCTACCGCCCTTTAAATATTAAATAATTTATTATGTACGGAAATAATGCAACTCTTGTATAGAACAGTAATAAAATTGGAAGACAAAAAATGTTTAATATAATGTTTTTTTGATTTTGTAATTTATTTATATTTTAGGGTCAGTAATAAAAAATTGAATATTTAATCGGATAAAAATTCTTAGAAAAATCGTGCAGTGATTGTACTTGTGTAGATATGCGATATTGACATGTCAGAATTAATTGAAAATTGTTATTACAGTACAGTTCTTGAAATGCCAATAATAATTTTGTAATTATCCAATAAAATGTGGTACGTTCTGAAGAATATGACATTTCCGTCGATTCACGTGACTGAATTAATTAAATAGAAATTTATAGCAACCGTATGTAGACCTACAGCAAACCTTACCTATTACATTATAAATGCATGTATTTATTCCGTATTGGCTGATATAGTCATTCGAAAAACAATTGGCATTTGTGATCTTGTCCACGTTCCGATCTAACGGGCTGAATACAGAGTGTCCCACATGTCGGTCCCCAATATTTATAGAAATCGGAAAACAGGTAAATGGAATAAGAAACCTATAGACAAAAAAAATATTATATGAACTGCACATATATAAATTACCTTGAAAATTTTATCGCAGGTGTTCAAATGTCTTTATAAAATGACTTTATTTAGCGACTTAAAACTGATTCACAAATTTTTAACAGTAACATTTTATCGTCATTTACATAGTTAAATGCAATTTCAATTGAACTTTTTAGTTCGTGCAGCTTTTGTGGCTTGAAAGAATTCACTAGTTCCTTTACAATGCCCCCACAATGAAAAATCACATGGCGTTAAGTCTGGCGAGCGCGCAGGCCATTCGATTGTACCACAACGACCAATCCATTCATCAACTTTGGAATTTAAAAACTCACGAACTTCGATACCGAATTGTGCGAGGCGTCATCTTGTTGCCAGATGAGCGTTTGGGTAAACTGGTTTGTTTTCAAGTTCCGGAAATACTACTTCCTGGAGCATTTGTAAGTAATTTTCCGAGTAAACATTTCCCTCAAAAAAAATAAGGACTTATCAGTGCAGTGCTCGAAATACCTCCCTATACCATAACACCAGGCACATTAAGCTGTTTTTAAATTACAATATCAGGATTTTTATCCGACCAGTACACGCAGTTATTCCGATTAACGTCCATTGAGTTCGAAACATGCCTCATCAGGCCATAAATTGATTGAAAAAAGTTTGGATCGGTTTCTGCACGGATAGCGGCTGTCTCACAGAGTTCCAACCGCCTGTCACTATCATCCTCATGAAGCGCTTGGAGTAAAGATGGACGAAATGGCTTCAATTTTAACTCCATCATTTTTCGCACGCTAGTCCGTGTTAACCTTAGTTCAGACAGTGCTGACAACAACCAATCTGACAACGCTGGCAAACGTTCTGATTGGTCTAAACTTGTGGAACAGCAGAGCTCATCAACCGTGAAAAGCATATTAGATTAAATTCATTACAAAATGTTATTGGAAACTTAGTCTTTTGAATATGTTATAGTTGTTCTTAATTAAAAATCTGGTGTGAAATACTCACATGACTTTCTCTTGCCAATGCAAATAATGAACAATATAACCGAAATAATAACACATTAGAAATAAACAAAAAACTAACCTCAGATAAACCTAACCTTATTTTAATCATGATTGAAAAACGCAAAATGAAAATCAACCTCAGATTGGCTTAAAAATACGGAAAATCACTCTTTCACGATAAACTAGGTTCTGTAGAGAAAAATACTCTAAATAAAAGTTGTAGATCTTTTAATTTCCTATAAATTTGATTATATATACTTTTGTCATAAAATGCATACTAAGGCCGAAATCTTGAAAAAAAAAATCGATTTTTCACAAGTTTTCGTGAGAAAAGAAAACAGAAAATCGCTGATTACCGCTAAACTAAGCATTACACAAAAAAATGTTTGAAATAAAAGTTGTAGGATTTTAAATTTTCTACAACTTTTATTATAAACATTTTTGTGCTAAAATGCATATTTAAGATCCAATCTTAAAAAAACAATTTTTTTTACGTGAAAACAGCCTCTCCTAGCAGCAGACATGGCGCCTACCGTATCTTGTAAAGTATAAAAAATTTAGTAAACCAGGTGATTTTAAAAAAAATCGTAGGACCCGTTTTTGAAAAAATCGCAAAAAAGTGAAAAATTGCACGAATAAACTACTACTTCCGGTTGACCGATTTTGTTGAAAATGTTCGTGTCGGGTCTGATCACGGACTTAGTATGATCATACTAAGTCCGTGGGTCCGATAGTGGTGTGTAACTTAAGTTTCAAGTTCGTACGATGTGCCGTTCTTGATATATTTTGTTCACACTCATATACATACACACACATACACACACACCCACACACGCGCACGCCCGCGCGCGCGCGCGCACACACACACACACACACACACAGACCAATCGCTAAAAACGTGTTTTTTTGGGTTCAGGGGTTCTGAAAACTCGGTGATAACTCGATTTCGAAAAATCGACATGAAAAGAATACTTTCCTTCCTATATATTCATATAGGCAAGAGAAAGTAAAAATAATTAAGCAATTTTTATAATGTAGGCATAAAATCCTACGAGTATTTTACACCAGACATTTTTTGTGCATTAGCAGATTGGTATTATCGTTTAACAATCGCCTCGTAAAAATGTATAGTATCATAAAACCTTACAATATCGTATCACATATCTACGGCTAAGAATTTTCTGTAATATAAACTACCTAGTTTTTGAGCAAATATATTGGTGAGTAATATTACATTACTTCGTAATATGTAACATTACTTGATTTCAAAATCAATAATGAACGTCGACATATTACGCCAATTTATTTCTATGTTATTATATTGGTAAAAAATTAACGGACGGTTAGAAACAACCATTATTTTATAGTTTAAATAAGTCATTAAGGTTTTTTTAATAATGTGTTTATTACTAACTAGTTTACATTTCATAAGATTTCTCAAGAATGCCTATTTCCGTTGTACTTCTTGTTAAAATAACAAAGAAAAGGAGAAATAAGGAAGAAAAAAGAGTGAGAAGTATTCCTGCTAAGTAATTACGTCATGAATGGACATTTTGTTTTATAATTATGTACAATCTTATTGAAAGTGAATTTTATATTTGTTTTAATTGTGCTTATTACATTTTATTGAAAAATATAAATGCTCAAAAATTTTAACATAAGTATCGTTTTCTTTCTCTGTGACAGTTAAGTTATAAAAAAAATCTGGTGAGAAATAATCACTCGACTTTTTCTTGTCAATGTAAATAATGAAAAACATAACCTTAATTTTTCACGAGTTGATGATGCAAAATGAAAACCAACCTCTGTAGGACTAAAAATACAAAAAAATAAATCTGGCACTCACACGACTTTCTTTTGCCAACTCAAATAATTAACAATGTAGTCTAACATTAGAAATAAATGACAAACATAACCTTATTTTAATCATGAGTAAAAAACGCAAAATGAAAATCAACCTCAGTTTGGCTTAAAAATACGGAAAATCACTCTTTCACGTTAAACTAGGCTCCGTAGAGAAAATGCACTAAATAAAAGTTGTAGATCTTTTAATTTCCTATAAATTTTATTATATACACTGTTGTCGTAAAATGCATACTAAGGCTGAAATCTTTAAAAAATCTATATATTTTTACAGATTTTCATTAAAAAAAAACAGAAAATCGCTGATACCGCTAAACTAAGCGTTATACAAAAAATGTTTGAAATAAAAGTTGTAAGGTTTTATCTTCTCTACAACTTTTATTATACTTTTTTGCGCTAAAATGCAGATTAAAGTCGCAATCTTAATAATTTTACGAGAAAACAACCTCCCCAAGAATTTTACCAAACATGGCGCCTAACTTAGCTTGTAGAGCATAAAAAATGTAGTAGGTAAATAAGACGATTTCAAAAAAAATCGTGGGACCCGTTTTTGAGAAAATTGCAAAAAGTGAAAAATGACACGAATAAACTACTACTTCCGATTGACCGATTTTAATGAAAATGTTCGTGTCGGGTCTTCTAGTGGTATCGAACTTAAGTTTCAACTTTCAAGTTGAACGATGTTTCGTTCTTGAGATATTTGTTCACACACAGACCAATCTTTTTCAGTAGGAACTCATAATATTCTCCAGGGAATGTAAGGGTTCAGTGGTAGGACTGAGTCATCAGCACATTCCCTTATGTTCTTTATTCCATTTAAGTATTACTATCATGCTATTTCGAATGGACTGTAGTTACTTTTATACGGATTTGAATACCAGACAGTGGTTACGGGTGTACTTTGATGGTTGGGGTTCAATTAACCATACTCTCTCAGGAATGGTCGGCCTGGGTCTGTACAACACTACACCTCATATACACTTCATCCACATAATCTTCATCTCATTGGGTAATGGGGTTGTTTATTGTTCTAAATTGAACAGATTGTAACGTACACATATTAGGAATTCGAAAAGTTTCCTTCGTTGTGTACGTGTGAGTCAAGAATATTGTGCACAACGTTACATCATCATTACCCTTTTATTATGGTCCAATTTAATCGTATATAGCTCTTAAATGCAAGATATAGTACATATTAGTAACAACTCCGATTGGAGGGGTAAAAGATTAAAGGATTTTACTACGTAGATATTTAATCGTAACATTCTTGACCTAGCAAACTTCCCCGTTTGTGAATCCTGTTGAATAATACTAAATGGATAGATTCTGTCAAAGCTTTAAAAATCAAATCAAAATCGATTTACTGATACGCGATTGGAAATCTTGTAACTTTCGTAAAACCAGATTAGATAATTCGGATAAAAAATAATGGAATTTCCAATGCCAGTGACCTTACCACGGCTATATTTCAGATCAATATTAGTTGCATTCTTTTAATTCCTGGTCGGAAATAACTATAAAAAATTAAGGAAATAAAATAAATGAATAAATTACATTATTTATTCAATTTTAACCCACGCTTCGCCCTTCATTCATTTTACCTCCTGTATTTTTCTTTTCTTATTTTATAACAGCTACCGTCACGATATAAATTTTTAGACAATTATTTGACAATATTTCTTTTGAAATGAATTATTAAATTGAATAAACAATAAAAAAAAAGTTGAAAAGTCTTCAAAGTGAAAAATCTGTCAGATTTTAAATGAAAATATTCAACACGCGAATTTCGTTTACTTAATTAAATTTTAAAACTAAATTATTTATTAGTTACCTATTTAAGTGATTTTAATTTCTTTGGTTATCTTTTATATGTTACAATAATGTTTTTCCTTTCTCAAATCGTGGTTAAATTAATTTATTACTTTCTCTTGCCTATTTGAATATATAGAAAGGAAGTATTGTTTTTATGTCGATTTTCCGAAATCAAGTTTTCACCGGAAATACACGTTCTCAGACTCCCTGATCCTAAAAAAAACCTGGTTTAAGAGATTTGTCTGTGTGTCTGTGTGTGAACAGAATGTCTTAAGTACAGAACATCGTACGAAGCTGAAACTTGAAACTTAAGTTAGATACCACTAGAGGACCCGGACACAAACATTTTCATCAAAATCGGTCAACCGGAAGTAGTAGTTTATTCGAGTCATGTTTCACTTTTTTGTTATTTTCTGAAAAATGGCTCCTATGATGTTTTTAAAAATCGCTTTATTTACTACATATTTTATGCTTTACATGATAGGGTAGGCGCCTTTTCTGCAGGAATTCTTTCGGAGGTTGTTTTCTCATAAAAGAAAATGATTTTTTTATGATTGCGGCCTTAATATGCTTTTTAGGGCAAAAGAGTACATAATAAAAGTTGTAGATTGTTAAAAAATCTACAACTTTTATTTCAAACGTTTTTTAGTATATCGCTTAGTTTAGCGGTAATCTGTGATTTTATGTTTTTTTTAAATGAAAATTCTTAAAAAGTAGATTTTTTTAAAGATTTCGGCCGTAGTATGTATTTTTCGACAAAAGTGTATATAATTAAATTTATATAAAATTAAAAAAATCTACAACTTTTGTTTTAAGTATTTTTCTCTACAAAGCCTAGTTTAGCGTGAAAGAGTGATTTTCTGTATTATTAAGCCAAACTAAGATTGGTTTTCATTCTGCATCATTTACTTTTGATTAAAATGAAGTTGTGTTTATTGAGAATAGTTTTTTTGTTTATTTCTAATGTATTATTACAAATGTTAGATTATATTGTTCATTATTTTCATTGGCAAGAGAAAGTCGTGTGTTTCACACCAGCTTTTGTTATGCTTTAAATAAAACAATTGTTTAGCGCGAAACAACGTTTTTCTGGTCCCGACACAGTTCAATAAACTTAAAATAGGGATGGAAACTTATCATTTATTTATTAAATAAATCAGCCGTGAAACACTCACATGACTTTCTCTTTCCAACATAAATAATGGAAAATAACCTATTTTTTTCATCATAATCTTCAGGGTTGTAGGTTCTCAGACCTGTTCTGTCCATTTTAGCCTCGGTTTACCAATTCTTCGTCTTCTTTTTGGGCTGTAGTTCAGCATGTGTAACGTTAGTCTATCATCCTGGATCCTTTCTAAATAAGTCAACAAGTTATCTCTGTATGACTGATAGATTTCATTCAAAGCAGTTATATTGAAATCACTTCTGATATCATCGTTCCTGCATTTATTCAGCCTGGTAACTCCTTTTACGCTCCTGAAATATCTTAAATCAGCTGTTTAAACACACTGTCTTTCCTTTTTTTGACATTGCCCATGATTCTTTGCCGTAAAGTGGAGAATGTAGACTCTTTTATAAAACGTCATGATAGTTTCTACCCAAGTGTGAGAAATCGGTCACCTGTTCTAGATCCTGGTTGTTGAGAACAAATTTTTATCTGACATGCTTCTCGTTAAAAAATTCCGTTACCTTAGTTTTTAAAGCGGATGTCTATTAAAGTGGTGTTTTTTAATGTAAACATATCTGACTTTTAAGTTTTTTGATTTAGTCTATGTGTAATTCATGGGTGTTTAAAACACATTATTTGTGACTTCTAGGTGCGCGTATATTTTATTTTGTAAGTAGCCTACCGAGATTTTACCGAGATTCTTTTACCGAGATTTTGTAAAAGACAGCATATTACGCGAAGTTACTCAAGATCTCTTCCGGTGACGGACCGTAGGTTTATTTTTTGTATACCTTCCTTCCCGGTAGGTCATCCTTCCCCATTAACGTAGTTCTTTTACTGCCCTATTCCGTTTGATTCTACATCAAGCTTGATTAGGTCCTTGGTTTTAACCTTGATTAGGAATTTCTTCGTAATGGAATGGAACGGCCAAAAGGGAGGATAAAAGGTCGGAAAAGAAATTGGTATACCCTATTATTATTATTATTATTATTATTGGCGAATCCTCCTTGGATAGAAGACGTTAAGCATCATGACTCAGTTTCGTCATTTGTTTTTCTTAATGGTCCAGTAGGCCTTCATTGTTTCCGAGAAAGCTTTTTTGCGGTTTTCAGACCACTTTGGTCTAAACTGCTTCTCTCTTGAGGGCTCTGAAACTTTCCACTTGTCTACCTTGTGACGGAATAAGTTTTTATTAAAAATTTCAGTTTGATGTATATTTGCGCTTTTTAGGTCCTTACGAATTTCGTCCAGCCAAGGTGTTGAAATTTTAAGTTTTGTTATATATTCAATTATTCTTTTTGTTAGCCTATCCTCCTGCAATCTGTTAAGATGTCCAAAGAACTTCAACCGCCTTTTACGCATGTCAATTTCAATGTTTGAATAGCTCTCTGTTGTTTTGTTGGATTGCAGCCTATACCCATCTTCTGTAAGTCGAGCCCCTAGAATTTTTCTAATAATTTTTCTTTCCTCCTTTTTGATTTCTTCGATTTCGTGTTTTCTGTTAAGTACTAGTGTACCCTATTATTATTATTATAGAGTAGCCTACCAGCGTTATAAAGTCATATTGGACTCCTCCTTTGATAATTGGTTTTTTTACTTGGCTGTTAGCTCGGTTGTTTGTCTTTTGTTAGTGTTTCTTTTCTTCTCACCATTGTTCTCTTTACACACTTTAGGTGTGGTATCATTGCCAATCCCTGCGCATTTTTACTTGTGAGTTTAGACATATGAGTTAGTGTTTTCTTTTGACGTCCCATGTTTTTACGTCCCGATGGGTAAGTGCAGCGTTCAAGGATTTCTATCTGTTGCTGTACTTGCTCTACTCATGTAGGTCGTCCTCGCTTCCCTGTTAGTTATCTTCATGGAGGTTGGGATGGCTGTAAGGGGTGAGTGGAGGCCATCAATTATTATTATTTAGATGAGTGTTTGCAGCTTTCGTAATCACTTCTATAATATAATATACTTCTATAATTTATAGCATCCCAAACGCCAACTAGTTATTTATTTTTACTTTTCAAGTCTTTGCCGGCTTCTGCATTCCACTTAAACTTCAACGTTTTTTCCCATCTATCTCTAGATCTTCCTCTGTTATTTTTTTTAAAAGACATTGAATTTCAAACAAATTCTTTGCTGCTTCATCAATAACAGTGCCCTCAACTGTTATTCTATATTTAATTATTTGATTAAAATTAATTTTCCGTTTTCCGGTGTTTTGGGCATATTTTTACCCTGTAAGAGAAGCTACCACATACCTTCATCCTTATTTTTTTATCTTGGCTTTGGATTAGCGGTGATAGATGTGCAGGTATCATCCTCCAACTACTCCAAGCGGAGTTAGTTGTTAGAGTATTCGATGAGCCTACTATAATATATCCAACAGAACCGTGCAGCAGATATAAACAGACTACGGGTTGAAAGTCTGTAAAAAGGATGCGTAATCATTTCACTCTACCAACGCCTTCAGTTAAAACAACCGGTGACAGACCGGATATTTTATAATAGGTCTACTCTATGCATTCTTTCTACTGGTACTGTCGTATTTTGTTTTTAATATATGTTTCAATTAGTATATAGCAAGTTTCAGCTGATAACCAAAGAACATTTTTTGTAACTCAAATGGATCGCGCTAAGTTCAATCACAATTTTAATACATTTGTGTTTTGACGTCCTGCACGGTTTCATGAGATAGAGTATAGTTACTTGGTACTTTACCTTTCGTGAAATTGGACAGTTGAACATTATTAAAAGAATTTATAACAACCAATCGTTAGCCAGTGTTATATCACTGCACTGTTTTATTTTTTGAACATAAACGTATATGTCTGTGGAATTAAGAGAGTTGGGGGAGAGGCGCAAAACTGGGTGTATACTATCATTTCAAAAAGCATTTTCTTTTTTAATGCAAAAAAATTATTGTAAATGCACTGATACAATTGAAAAAATGGGACGTATATTTTTTTTCCCAGTGAAATTTTCAGGTATACACCATGAAACCGTTTAAAATTTATTTAAAGTTTTTTAAAAATTCCATTTTTCTGACATTTTTGATATATTTTCGTTTACACCGTCGTGTATTTTGTAAGCATGCCTGTTATATGTCAAAAAGGCTAACGTAATGCATAAAGAAGAATTTTATTCACGCGTTTGAGCAGGTCGGGGGACGTTTTTTCAAAAATATTAATTTTTTGACAAAAAATATACGTCTCCATTTTTTCTAGTTTGTTGTTGTTTAGGCTAACAGCCGATAGGCTGGTTTGAACTGTAGAAGTCTTACTAAGTTAAAACGAGGAAAGAGGTGGTTTATAATTGCCTTCCTAACTGAGTTGAAAGAGTATGCTTATCAGCATGCCAGGCCCTCCAAAAAGCACCCACTTTCCAGCCTGCAAATGACACCTTCACTTCTTTCACCACAGGGTCTGGATGTGTAATGAAATTCATTACTCTCAAAGGAGATAACTCTGACTAGTGACTTTACACCTCTTCTATTTTTAAACGATTCAGTCATATAATTGGTTGACTATGTGATAAGAAACGGAACTATTGTTTGTAGCCCTGGAACCATCAGATTGAGTCCAATTAATTTAACACTCTACCTGCCCGTGGGCATTTTCTATTATATAAGTGCATTTAAATTTTATGAATAAAAAACTTTAAATTTTTTGAAATTGTAGTATACACCCAGTTTTGCGATTCTCTTCCGACTCTCTTCTTTCCACAGACAAATATTAATTTTATTTATCTTGTGTTTTTGGTTTAATTAACGTCGCTTCTACAGCTCGGTTATAAGCGACTACGATAGGTTATAAAACAGTGGGCTTTAACTTGTGAAAATTTCCAGACCCGAGCCGGGAATCGAATCCGGGACCTTCGCGTTCCAGGCTAGTGTGCTACCACTACGCTACACTTTATTTATCTTGTTTCTGTAAATACCTTAAGCACTACTGATTAATTACAAATCCAAACACAAGCGTGTACACACGGACACAAACGAATACAAATTCAACGCTTACCGAGTGACAGTGCATACGTTTTGGTTAAGTGAACAGTATATTTAAACAACGGAAATGGGTGATAGTCTCAAATTACAGCCGACGGAGGATTTATTTTAGACTTTAGAGGGTGAGTGATTCGAATGGAAGGGGAAAATAATAGTAGTGTTACTAAAGAGGGGGAGTTGGTCAGATAAGAATGAAAGAGTAATGCCATTTAAATTTCCATTCTCGTTTCGATGTAGCTGCACTATGATACCAGTTCAAATGATACCGTATTTATGTTTAGGTCTGTCAATAATAAATATTGTAAAGTCAATTTGTAATGACAGATAAGATATTTTAAATAAACAGTACTCTGATTAACAAGGATTTGTAGTTCTTTTCGAAAATTTCCATAATTTCTTAATTAAACTTTAATGATTTGACAGAATCGACGGTTATGTAATATATCCTAATTTACTTATTTCTAAAATAAAAAGTAAACATTTAATCGAAATTTAAAAATCTTCTGATTTTATATTCCAGATTTTTTTAAATTCAGGGTAACTGTAATTACATTTTATAACAATTATCAAACGTTTGATTTTTTTTTTAGGTTTAGTTTTTTTTTTTTTTTTAGAAACTAGGTTGTTGTTAATCCATTGATTCTATTGTAACTTTTTTTTTGGATTGTCGCTGCAAAAATGAATTCTTTTTATACTAAGGACGAAAGATTTAGGCGAGTCGAGTTCTCGCTCGTGTATCCCTTCCACAACCTCCTATGTACTCATATACACCCCTTGCGCTCTTTGCAGTGTTACAAGTACACTGTTTTTACGTGTTAGATTAAATAATAAAAGTAGTTTATTCACTGTACTTTTTCATTTACTGTATTTGTGATGTATTGTATTTATTTACTGCAGTTAAATAATATATTAATAATACAAATTAAGTTAAATATAATTGTATAACAGGTATGCCGATGAGGTAATTATGATTTACAGTCCCCAATACCTTACTTTAAAATAAAGTATATGTTTCAACTGCCCATAACAGACAGGTGGAGTGTCAAATTATTTACATTCAATTGTTCGTTGCAGGGCTAAAATAAATAGTTCTGTTTCTTATCACATGGTCAGCCCAATTAAATGACTGAATCATTTAAGAACAGAAGAGGTAGAGGTGTAAAAGACACTAATCAGCGTTTATCTCCTCTGAAAGTAATAAATTTTCATTATACAGCCAGACCCTGTGGCGAATGAAGTGAAGGTGTCATTTGCAGAGTGGAAAATATGTACTATTCAGAGGGCCCGGCATGCTGATAAGCGTACTTTTCCACTCAGAGAGGAAGGCAATGGTAAACCACCTCACTCCTCGTTTTACTTAGTAAAACCTCTAGAGGTTCAAAACCAGCCTTTCGGCTGTTGACCTGAACAACAATATGCTTCAAGTTAACAGGAGCAGTAAGAGGGGAGAAATTGCTCGACTGGTGGGAATGGCAAGGTGAAGAAGTGCAAAAGTACACAGAAAACTTCCACCCGTCTAAATTTATCGTCCTGATTATAGTTACCATTTTTCGTATCTGCATACTTACTGAATTTCGTTAATCTTTTCACTGAACTAAGTTCGAATTCCTCAGACCATCCCTTTCTTCTCTTACCTTGCATCATGTTTTGAAAATATCCACAATAAATACATTGTATCTCATAATATGCTAGACACATTTCGCGTTCCTTTTGTGCAAGCTAGGAATGAGTTCTCTTTTACGTTCTCTTCCCAGAAATACTTCTTTACCTGACTTATCCTCTAGGATTGATCTGTTACTGTAGTGGTCGGCGCAACTGGCTTCTATGCTAAGGATCCCGTGTTCTTGGGATTTTTCGTCCCTAATTTTTCATTTAACACCATTCATCTTCTGCTTTAGCCTTAATGTGCATTACAGTCAAGCGTAAAGTTAACGAAAATTTCTATGGTCTATAATAGTAGAAGTAAACTACCAGTGTTTGTGGGTTTAGGTACTATTCCGAAAAACCGAAAAATATAAAAGCAATATACCAAAGTCTGAAGAATTTCTGCTGGAACTTTGACCATCAAATCCACTTGACAACTTAGAGTAACGCAACAAAAATCGATTTTTTTAAGATTTTCAGCCTTATTATGCATTTTACAACAGTGTAGGCCTATATAATCAAATTTATAAGAATTTAAAAAGATCTACAACTTTTATCTACAGTATTTTTCTCTACAGAGCCTAGTTTAGCGTGAAAGAGTGATTTTCCGTATTTTTAAGCCAAAACTGAGGTTGATTTTCATTTTGCGTCTTTCACTCATGATTAAAATTAGGTTTTGTTTATTGAGGTTAGTTTTTTCTTTATTTCTAATGTTAGGTTATATTTTAAATTATTTTCATTGGCAAGAAAAAGTTGTGTGTCCAGATTTTTTTAAATTTTGTATACTTAATCCTACTTTGTTACCTTCATACCTGCAATAAACTTTCCATTAACCCTGGAAATATTTAGTTAAGAGTAATAATTGATAAATATATGTATTAGTAAATACAATACGTGTATTGTTATAAATACAGTTTCGATTGTACATGTCAATAGAGCATTAGAACGATGTAACATTCCTTATAAATAAACTTATCTATTTTATATTACAATAAATTATCATTCGGTCATGATTTTGTTTCCTGTACTATGTTCTTCTGTAGCATTATTAGGCCTGAACATGCAACCACATTTTACTTCCACCGATTCCTAGATGCTTATTTATATTCAATTGATTCTGAAAAATTTATTGAATTCATAAAATGACCTTAAATATTTTTCCGAATTCAGTCCATTAAGGATTACGGTGTGCCCATAACAGACAGGTGAAGTGTCAAAATATTTACACTCAATCTGTTAGTTGCAGGGCTAAAAAAAAATTGTTCTGTTTCTTGTCAGATGGTCAGCCAATTAAATGACTGAATCATTTAAGAACAGAAGAGGTAGAGGTGTAAAAGACACTAATCAGCGTTATCTCCTCTGAAAGTAATGAATTTCATTATACAGCCAGACCCTGTGGTGAATGAAGTGAAGGTGTCATTTGCAGAGTGGAAAATATGTACTATTCAGAGGGCCCGGCATGCTGATAAGCGTACTTTTCCATTCAGTGAGGAAGGCAATAGTAAACCACTTCACTCCTCGTTTTACTTAGTAAAACCTCTACAGGTTTAATTAAACCAGTCTTTCGGCTGATGGACCTTAACAACAAGGATGACGGTAGATCAACTTTGTTTTCTCATTTTTCCCTTCTTGTTTTTGTTCACATTGTGCCAGTATTCCTTCTTCTTTACACAGGTATTTTATTGCTGCATTTCAGCATTGATTCAATGACTAACGTTTAGTGAAAATTTAGGAAACACATTTTTGTAAATGTAGATATACAAGTGTCGCATTGAATTATCTTCATTGCTCCCCGTCACTGGTTTATGCCCCATCAGATCAATTAGTTCAAACAAATATACATTTAAATTATTATAATTATTATTATAAACAATACGGATTAGACTTCCTGGCGTGTTCTAACTTCAAAATTAATTTAAAAAAATGTTTATTCCTAATGTGTGTGCATTGCAATCTGTTCAATTCAAAACAATAAGCAACCCCATGACCCAATGAAATGGGAATAATATGTATGACGTGTAAATGAGGTGTAGTCTTATACAGACCCAGGCCGATCATTCCTGAGAGAGTATGGTCAATTGAACCCCAACCATCAAAGTACCACCGGTAACCACTGTCTAGTATTCAAATCCGTATAAAAGTAACTACCTTTACTTGGATTTGAACCAGGAACTTTCGTCTCCGAAAATCAGCTGTTAAACAGCTGACTCGCGGCGACGACTTTACGTCTAGACCTACCCGGTGGGTTCAAACTTAATAATCTGAATTTTATTAAGAAACGTCGGATTTGGATGCTGTGTGTTCTGTGTCGGACTTTCTTTTCCGAAATCGTTCAATGTACTCTGTCCGGTTTGCTTGTATGTAAAAATCTATTTGGGTGTACGATCTATAAGTATGGCATCCGCAACCCATGCATGAATCACTCTTGCCTGTATTTCGGAGTAGTTGATGTCAACCCTGGCACATTAAATACATGCCTAATATCTTCCCATTGATTTTAAGATCTAGCAATTATTATTTACCGGATAAAGATCGTAACAATATCATCTTAGTATCTCTATTCCTCACATCTGCTAAGCAGTCAAGATCAAACACTGCAACAATGCACTAAGACTGGCAGAACAAAGGTGTGATAATTTAAAATTTTTCTTCTGCTCTTTACCCAGAAGTCTTTACAAAAATGTACACAATAAGGTAATTATATCTCTTAATGTGCCCGATTCATTTGGGGTTTCTTCTGTTCAAGCTTGCAATAAATTCTCTCGTGCATCCAGTTTAAAAATCTTTCCTCATGCAATTTTTAAATATGTAATATTATATTTATTTAATGTAATCATAAAATTTCAAGAACTAATTAATTTAATAAAAAATATTTAAATTGGTTGTTTGGTTTTCGAGTTAGCGGAAATTATATGGTTACATTCTCACAACGGGTATATAACATAGGCTACCATTTTCGTAAATTTATACAGATTTTTGTCTAAATGTAGTAATTTGTATTATTTCGAATAATTAAAGAACTTAATCGATAAAGGTGTTTTGTAACAAAAATTTCGTTTTGAAAAAAATTCGATTAGTGTTCTAAAACTTCCATAGTTTTGTGACTTGTCAGATTTCTTTCATTTTGGTGTAGGTTATACATATTTTACCTCGATGAAAATTTATGTTATGAAGTTAAAATATAGCTACTTTACTTTTCAATAATACTCTTCAGTACCACTTTTCCTACAGTAAATTTCTTATGCATGTAACGTATTCATTAACTAAAAATCTATATTGTACACTGCGTTCTGTGAAAGTGATGTTCGATAATATAGGAAAAAGATTTTCGTAAGAAAATATTTAAAAAGAAATATTTAATAAAAATGTTAACTGTAGAAGATCAATGTTGTTGTTTAGGTCATCAGCCGAAAGGATGGTTTGAACCTCTTCAGGCTAAGTAAAACATTGAGTGAGGTGGTTTACCATTGCTTTCTTCACTGTCGAAAATTATGCTTATCAGAATGCCAAGCCCCTCTAAAAAGCATCTACTTTCCACATTACAAATGACCCCTCATTTCATTCACCACAGCGGATGTACAGTAAAATTGATTACTCTCAGAGGAGATAACTCTGATTAGTGTCTTTTACACTTCTACCTCTTCAGTTCTTAAATGCTGACCAGTGATAAGAAATATAACTATTTTTGTAGCCCTGGAACTAAAAAAATCGAGTGCAAATAATTTAAGGGTACCCGAAACGAAAGAAATTGAAAATTTTCACATTTCCGGTTTTTTACAAATTATTGAAATTCATGTTCTATTGGAGGCAAGGGGCAGGACATACAGACAGATTTTGGTGCTATAAAGATGGTGAGGCAATATAATTACTTGGGTGTTACAATAAATGAGGATGGTAGAGACAATGAAGATATTTTGAGGAAGATAGGGAAAGGGAAAAACATTATCAGAGCACTGCATCCAATTCTGTGGAACAAAACACTTACAAAAAAGACAAAAACGAACATATATCAAGCTATGATAGAACCAATATTGACGTATGGATCTGAGGTGTGGGTCATGGATCGCAGACATGCTGCAAAATTGCTTGCTGCAGAAATGATGTATTGGAGAAGATGCGCAGGCTTATCATTATTAGATAAAGTAAGAAATGAAGTAATAAGAGACCAGATGCAGGCAAAAGAAACAATACTAGGTCGCATTGGGAGAAATCAGGTAAAATGGTATGGCCACCTTCGTCGAATGAATACGGAGAGAATACCATTGAAAATCTTTGAATGGACTCCAAACCAGCATCAGAAGCGAGGTAGGCCAAGGAAAATATGGATGACCAATGTTCGACAGGAGATGGAAGGTAGAGGATTACGAGAGGGAGACTGGAGAGATAGGGAGCGATGGCGGAAGGGATGCGAGAAGCGACTCTAAGGTTGCAAAACTTGCTTCAAAAAAAAAAAAAAATTGAAATTCAGAGATTTCTGCATTCAACGATAGTTATAATTGTTGGGGGTTTTGCAGGTTTTATTAAATTAAAAATATGTTGAATCTTTACGTTATTTTTTAAGCGTTACCATTTGCATAACATCTCTATTTCTTTGAATGATAACAGATAAATACATTTTTTTTATTTTGTGCGATATTTTTTGTTTTAAAATTTTAAGTTAGCACCAGACCACCTGTGAATATAATATATTAACCTCTGAACTGTAAGAAATAACATATTACATTATTTTACGTATAATATGTTCTCTTTAGTTTCTTCTTGTTTCCCGTAAATAGCAAATTTTGACGCTTAAGGAACATTTTCTCAGCCAATTGTGAATGAATTTTAATGACATTTTTGCACAGCCTTTCATACCATAATTTCAATGTACCGAGTTGATATTACAGTAAAATAATGTGTTTAAATATTTATTTTCCACTTCAATAGGCAAAAAGTAATGATTTTCAAAAGCGGTAATTTAAAGAAAAAAGGTTATCTTCCTAACAATATATTAAGATGCTACTAACTCAGTGGGTGCAGAAAGCCTGAAAAGTAACCACGAGAAAATTGGACAGGATAACTCTTAACAGTTTTTGCGAAAATGTTTCTTACATTAACATTACGGAGATAGGCATTCCGGGTTTCCTTAACACTCCGACTGCATATAGGGACAGCAGTGTTATTGCAACAGTTAGCTGATTTAAAAAAAAAAAAAGATTGTCTATGAATGAGATTACTGTGCATTCTAGAGGAAGACGATATAAAGTAATTTTAACATCTTAAAGCACTACAAAACTTGAAATTAATCAGTGCCTTTTTATCCGCTAGTATTTTCTTAAACTGTATAAATACGTAAAACATTTTACGTCATCTACAAACTTATTATGCAATTATCACCGTCGTAAATCACATGAACTAATTGTTTTTTAAATAATGTTTCTTAGCACTTACATCATTCAGTTCGTCAATTTTCGTTCAATATTCATTGTACATTAGTACAAAAAATATACAGTAATAGTCGTAAAAAGACAGATTCTAAAAGAATACAAAATACGTTTCTAGCATTTAACACAGATCTTGTATAAAGATATTGTAAAATGTCTGTATAAACACAAATACATTATTATACATATTTTAGTGGAACGCGTTACTGTTGTCACAACTGGTAAACAGTTAATTTGACAGACATAATTTTGATTAATAATATCTTATCTCTACGGGTGACATTATGACATAAATTTCGTATAAAAAATTCATATTTACCAATAACAGGAAATTATAATGGTATACTTTATCATAAATTATTATATAAAATAATACAATTAGATACACTTTGAATAAATAAAAATACCCTAGCAATTTTGAAAATTGTTGTAAAACACGCAAATAATAATATCAGGTCAGGTTAGATAATTTAAACGTATAACCGATCTTTGTAAATTAAATTTAGAATGATTGTTATTACTGTTATAAAATTTATCTAAAATTATGTAGGCTAAATACTTGGTCTTATTTATTTGGCAAGAAGTGTTTATAAGGTGTTTTAAAATAATCTGTACAGTTAGCCAAGCGTTTTTAAAAATAATAGTAGCGTGTATAACATTAAAGGAAAGGAAAATATTGGATCTATTGTAACTTATATATTTTAACCTGGATAATTTTTTTTTTAAATAAAATGATCTAACAAAGTGAAGAAATCAGTTGTAACAGAAAGTAATTTAGTTCATAGTAGGTCTATTCAAAATAAATTATTGAATTACAACTATAAAGTATTTTAAATAAATTGTAAAACAAAAAATTGTCTTAAGTAAAACGAGGAGTGATGTGATTTACCAATGCTTTCCTCAGTGAGTGGAAAAGTATGCTTATCAGCATGCCAGGCCCTCCAAATAGTTTCTATTTTTCACCCTGCAAATGACACCTCGCTTCATTCACCACAGGGTCTGGCTGTACAATGAAATTCAATACTCTCAGAGGAGATAACTCTGATTAATGTCTTTTACACCTCTACCTCTTCTGTTTTTAAATACTTCAGGCATATAATTAATTGGCTGATCATGTGATAAGAAACAGAACTATTTTTTGTAGCCCTGGAACAAGTAGATCGAATACAAATAATTTAACACTCTACCTGCCTGTGATGGGCAATTAAATAAATGACATTTATTATTTGTGAACTATTTTAAGTAAAAGTTAAAGATTTAAATAATTATTTAGGAGTTAGATATGCCTATAATAGACTGGGTTGTTAAATCATTTGCACTCGATCTGTTAGTTCCAGGGCTAGAAAAAATAGTTATTTTTCTTATCACATGGTCAACCAATTAAATAACTGAATCATTGAAGAACAGAAGAAGTAGACTTGTAAAATACACTAATCAGAGTTTAGTGTCACATTTACCTGTTGGTTGGGGTTCAATTAACCATACTCTCAGGAATGGTCGGTCTGAGTCTGTAGAAGACTACAACTCATTTACACGTTATACACGTAATCGTCGTCTCATTGGGTCATGGAGTTGATTATTATCGTATTATTATATTTAACAGTAACTTAGCTACACACATTAGGGATTAAAAATAAATAAATAAAAAATAATATGTAGCTACGTTGTCTTTTGGTCACCCAATACTAGTCGAACACATAAAACAAATGTTAAAAGTCTACAAAAACAATGTAAGCATAATCCTAATCATATTTATGTAGATTTAAAGTTCAGTGACCTTTTGTTGGGATTATTTCTGTAATTATTGTTGAAAAATAATGCAATTAATTTTTATAACGAGTGTGTACAAATTTACAATACATTTACATAAATATTAGTTTATTAAATAATTTCTGAATATTGAAAATCTGGTTGTGTATAGGTACGATTTTTAAACTAGGAATTCATTGAATAAGAAATAATTGTTTGGCAAAGGTAATCGTAAGTCTTTTGAAAAATAATTATACAATTTTTAAGTTGAGAGGTACGTAGAAAGTGACGGAATAGGAAGGAAATGTTAGCAGGTTGATAAGTCTAACTTACCCCTACGGAAAACCGTATACCTTGGTACTAATTATACATACAGTCCATATCTCTATTCATGAATAAATGATAATGCTGTCTTGTTCAAATATAAAACACACACACACACACACACGTGCGCGCGCGCGCGCACACACACACACACACACATACACAGGCATTAAGTATACTTTTGGACTAAATATGTATAAGATTAATCCTACTTTATAGTTATAAGACTGGTTGAGGTTTGTTCTAAACATCTGTCAATAAACACCACAGAATACTGCAATATTTATTCCGAGGTTTCTCAGAATCTAGTTATTTCTAAGTAACAAAACTTCCTTTTAAATTTACGATGAATATCTATTTAAAAATTAATTTCTTACATAAATATTAAAACAGATATAAAATTACAATAAACCACTAAATATTAGACAAAATTAACCTTAAAAAATTGTCATTTGGTTTTGTCAGTCGCATAATCCTGTCATCTTTACAGATCAACACATCGACTGGACTTGAAGTCGGGTGCTGTTCAACATATCACTGGGTTCTTCCTAGCTTCCAGTTTATTCAAAAAATATAAATATATGTGTGGCCGCTTCGATAGCTCTATTGGTCATCAGTTGATTGCAATGTCGAGGTCCCGTGTTTCTTAATTACCTGAGTATCAGATACGACTAGAAAAATCCAATTAATTTTTAAAAGGGTGATCCCTTTTAAAAAATAATTGGTTAAGAGAGATGCCACTGTACTCGGTAGTTTTTTTTTTGAAACTATGAATGTATTGTTAATTTTTATTTTATTTTCTAACGTGATTTTTGCAGAGTACAGTTCACTCAAAGTAGCATGATAGTTAGTCTCTGAATGGTGGTAACTTTTAAGAATTAAAAGTCCCTTTTCGAAAGTAAAATTTCCCTTTTATTATTCTTACAAATATAATATAAATCTTTGTTTTGCAATTTTGAAAATCATATGGAATTTTCGTCATAATTATTTTACTGGCATTTGTTATTGTTGCATTCAGTAACCCATGCATTCAATACCCTAGACGTGATTAATTAATACATTAATATTTAATAATTAATTTTTAATTAATAATAATATAATTGTCTATAACGGATAAGCGGAGTGTTGAATTAATTGCACTCGATCTGCTGGTTCCAGGGCTGCAAAAAAAAAAGTTCTGTTTTTATCACATAGTCAGCCAGTTGACTGAACTATTTAACAACAGAAGAGGTAGAGGTGTAAACGACACTAAACAGAGTTATCTCCTCTGAGAGTAATGAATTTCATTATACATCCAGACCCTGTGGGGAATGAAATGAAGGTGTCATTTGGAGGATGAAAAGTAGGTGCTTTTCGTAGGGCCTGGCATGCTGATAAGCATTCTTTTCTACTCAATGAGAAAGGCAATAGTAAACCACCTCACTCCTCGTTTTACTTAGTAAAACCTCTGAAGGTTCATACCAGCCTTTCGGCTGTTGACCAAAACAAAACAATAATATAATAAAATAATAATTAACTAATTTTATTTATATTTTCCGTGTGTTATTGGAAAAATCTTATTTTTTTCTATTCTATTATTAATTTATCTTTTAAAACGCTTTCATTCCCTAAAAAGGAAAAGTTTACACAAAATAATCTCTTGAGTGGTAGTACTAATGTATGAACACATTACGAAATTCCTGCTGTTCTTTATTCCATTTAAGTAATACTATCATGCTATTTCGAATGGAACGTAATAAAATATTTTAAAAATATTCGATTGATAATTCTGCTCCAATTGTTGATATAAGAAAATGCGGTTATTAGTTAAGGGTGTTCGAAGAGTGAATTTTTTAAAAAATTTAGGTTTTTCTTTTATTATTTTTTACTGTCCCCCTAAATTTTACAATTAATTTGAGACCACTCCTGTCACTTTCTGTAATATAGAAAAAAGTTATTCAACTTTTAGTCAAGCATTTCACATATTTTATGCTTGAAACTTAGCCCGAGAACATGATTGCTTTACAAGATAGGAACATCAAGCGGTAAATCTGTCACTAATATTCGTATTTTCAGCCAAGTACTTTATATAGTTTACATTAGTTTATTTTCGATTAAGTTATTGTAGTTTGTGCAGTTGGCTAATAGGATGTACTAAACAGGTATTTTATGGAATAAATAAACTTTATCAGCGTTTCTCCGAAAACTCAGTTTTTTTAATATAAATAACCCATTACCTCAGATGCTACTTAGGATAGAGATCTGAAATTTTTACCGCATACTCTTGTAGTTTAGAAGCAGACTTTAACACAGGTTTTTTGAGTTTGAAGACTTAGTTGTTATTTTACATTGTAAATATAAAATATTTATCGATTTTTTTTTGTGAAATATTTAAAAAAAAAATCATAAAACGGTAAACATCGGAAGAATGAATAAAAGCTGCTGTTAAAGTTTGCACCTAAACTAAAAGAGTAAGTGGTAAAAATTTCAGAGCTGTATCCTAAGTAGCTTCTGAAATAATGGGTCATCAATATGGTAAATTTAACATGGGAAAGATAGGGCCCTCCGTACCCCGTTAACGATTTTTGTTCGATACAAATTCGTCCTTGGAAGTGCGAAAACCGTTCGTACCGAATACAAACGTCATTTCCGTTTATTATTTCAAGTTCTGGGTATGCTTTGTAACTGACTTTAAGTATCATGTATTTTTAATAAAAAGTTATGTTCATTCGTAGAAATTCCGCTTCATATCGACCTTCTTCTATTTGATTCTTGTGTTCATTGGAAACATTAAATTACCTCGTCTATAAAAGTTACTGAATGAACTTGAACAATTTATGTATAAATTATTGATGAATGAAATTGACCGAGTTGTATTATAATACATACAGTAGACCTTTAACTTCAACTATACTAGATTGTATTTTATTATTAATCTGTGAGCTACTCTTTGTTTATTAAATAAACATGAACTTCTCCGATCAATTTGTAGGCCACTAGAATTAAGTATCGGCCAGTACACATTACACAAGTCTATAAAATTTCTTATTTTGTAAACCTAATATATGTAGGACAGACTCATTGGGTCATAAGTTTTAAATCGATGCCTTTATTTTAAAAAGAGTATCTTTAATAATGACTTGAATACAATTTTTATTAATTTCCACTTTTTTGCGCTCTATGTATAGCTACTGTAAAGTGAGGGAGTATTATTACAGTAAAATTTTTTGACATCTGGGTTTCAACGTTTCATGGCATCTTGAAGCCAAAAATATGTTATTAGAAGGATATCCGTTTATGTGTGTATGTTATTTGTTCCGGAGCAAAAGCTATTGGACCGATTAAGCTGAAATTTTAACAGAGGGTTTCTGCGATTAGCTACGCAGTCTCAAAATTAAGAGCAGTGTCTTAATTAATAATATGATGATAATAATATATTTATTTATTCCACTTTATACTAATACAAAATTATATCTTATATTATACTAGGAATAAATAACCACCAACTCAAGTAAACGGTGGTTAAGTTATATATAAAAAAAAAATACTTAAGCACAAGTTTACAAATGAATTACAAATCAATGTCGTCATCCACTACAAATGACAATTCAAATTGTAGCGGCAGCTACAGCGCATGCTAACTATATTATTTTTAACAATAATATTACCCAAGCCGTCAGTCTTCAAAGCAGATCTGTGCATGACTAACACTAAAATCAGTTATCATTATTATATTATTTACCAAGATAGTAAATTCCTACAAGGACTGAAAAGCAGGCACTGCAAATCAGCAACGGTAAAACACCAACATTAACCAACAATTATTCTTACAATTGAATCAACATCAGTTTTGTCATTGAGCCAATCTTTAACCTTTCTTGAAAATATTAACATGTTTAAGCTATTTTTAATTTCAGTAGGCAACAGATTAAAACACTTCGGACCTAAATAAACAAAAGTTTTAGCAAAAAAGGATTTATTAACTTTCGGGCTTAGAAAAAATTGTTGGCTTGAACCTCTAGTTCTGTGGTATAAGTTTTCAGTACCTCTGTTGCCACTTTTTTAATAAATTAGTTTTAAAACTTTCTCTTGCCCTGTATAAAATATAGGTATGAAAAGTACCTAATATTTTAATGTCGATTTTTCGAAATAGAATCTTCTTCTAGTCGTGCCTATTCGGTTCGGATGTTGGCGATCATCATGGCTATTGTGGTTTGACCTTATTATTCGCAATCCGGAACGATTCCGTGGAGCTCTTACCAAACCAGGTCCTCAAATTGCATTAAAATGAAGTCTTAATTACTTCCATTGCGTTGGGTGACCATGTGATAAGAAACAGAACTATTTTTTGTAGCCCTGGAACTAGCAGATCGAGTGCAAATAATTTAATACTCCAGCTGCCAGTTATGGATAAATATTTTTCTCATCAAAATCTAAATCCAACTGAGGTTGATTTTCATTTAGCGTCATCCAATAGCGATTAAAATTAGGTTATGGTTTTTTTATTTTACATTATTAACTAATGAACAAAAATTGGTTATGTTTTTAATTATGGCAAGTGAAAGTCGTGTGAGTTGTTTTACATCGGATTTTTTATTATGAATGTGTGATGATAACACATTTTTACTTAACAACTTTTATGCAGCAAGCACACTTTTGGAAAAAGTTATAAAATAATTTAACACTAAAATTTATTCTTAAATCGGAATTAAATCGGGGCACTTAGAAGAGCCGGTAGAGTTGAATTTGAAAGTTTCGTGGTGGTAATAGATAAGATTTCTATGAATTTATATTTTTATTCTACATTATTCTATGAAGTTTTGTTTGACCTTGAAATCCTTATAAATATTGTCTTAGGTAATCAAAATAACGATTTCAAACAGAGGGGTTATAAGGGTTGGTTTCCGATAAAAAATGTATATATTGTTTACCATTCGTAATCTTATAATAGGATTTTTTTGTATTTATTTATTTAATGCTATTGCTTGTAATTTTGTTGAATTTCAGCCATTAGCCGTGGTGATGAGTATAGAATTAACTTATAAAGAATACAGTAGCTTAGATGTCGGTCACAAACTACAATAATAGGTTATTACAATAGAATAGGTTTGCCTTCTTTTATAGTCCATTTTCATTCTGAAATGGACTTTATCAATCACTCCTTCTCTTTTGCTAAGTCTTTCTCTTTCTTGTTGATCGAATCCCATTGAAATAATTTATAAGTTCCTTGTCTTATAACACAAATTGACGATTCGTATGGCTTACATGAATTCTATGAATGTTATTAACATTGTAATCCGGTAAAGAAATTTATATTTGGATTTTCCTTGGCTGATTTTGTTTTAAACTAATAATATATTCTGTGCAAAAATAGGCAATACTTACAATTTTTTAGCTGTACCTGATTTATCCTTGTAATAAATAAAAAATTAATCAGCAAAACGCACTAGTTTTCTCGCTAATCTTTAGGCAGCAAAACATTAGGGCTAATGCTTAAACTGTTCAAAAACTGTTTTGAAACTGATTTTGATTTTTTTTCCTTAGTATTGGGATATTTATTCCGGTTCTTTCATGATCTGGTTAATTGTAAATTAAAAAAAAACTTCCTTTTAATAACTTCCCAAACAGCGCCTTTTAATAACTTCCCAAACAGCGTCTGATCCCAGAATGGGCGGCTGAAATGGAAAGGAATAAACCTCAAATTCTGGTCCTCCTAGTAAGGGGGTTGTGCGATAGGCTAGTATCCTATCCATGGAAAAATTACTTTACTTGCAGTACCCAAGATAGCCTCGGACAGGACAGGAACATTGGAAATATAAATAGGATACGAAATAAATCACGAAATTGGATTGCGGAAAAGTTAAAAATAGCAACGTGGAATGTTAGAGGAATCAACAATAAAGAAACCGAATTATGTAAGATACTACAGAATAAAAACATAAATATCGCTGTTGTAACAGAAACAAAAAAGAAGTTAACTGGCTCAAAATATGTTGGAGATTATGCTATGTTTTATAGTGGGGTGGATAGCCATAGCAGAGCGGCCAAAGGTGTGGCAATATTTGTTGATAAGAAATGGGAACGGAAAATAAAAGATTACAAATATGTTAACGAACGGATAATCACTGTGAAATTCAAACATGATCGAGGATGCCTAGTCGTTATAGGGGTTTATGCCCCAGAAGAGGGAAAGGATGAGGAGACTGCTTTGTTTTATGACTGTTTACAAAAAGAACTGGAAACCTACAACAAAAAAGGCAGTGTATTAGTAATCGGAGATCTTAATGCGAGAGTGGGAAACGAACCAATACCCAATGTTGTAGGAACCTTTGGAGAAACAACAAGAAATAGGAATGGGGAAGTTCTCAGAGAGTTCGCCACATACAATGAACTGAAAGTGATGAACACGTTTTTTCGGAAAAAGGACATACACAGATATACATGGGCCGCACGTGGAAGCAAATCGCTGATCGACTATGTGATTGCTAACAAGAACATAGCAAAGCAAATGACAGATACAAGTGTTTTTCGTGGCTGTGATATATATTCAGACCACTATTTGGTTATAGCAAAAATAGAATTATACACGAAATGGAAGAAAAACAAAAAACAGAAGCAAACAAATGGGAACAGTGATGAAGTCTTTAAAGTGCATCTCTTAGAAGAAGACAGTGTGAAATACTTATATCAAGAACGTGTGAATCAACATCTTCAAAACATACCTACAGATGATAGTAACATTGAGATAGAATGGAATAACATCAAGAACATCATAGTTAAAGCCGCAGAGGAAGCTCTTGGTCGGAAAAATAGATATAGGAAAAGAAAAGGTGTCAAGATTTGGACCAAGGAGGTAGAAGCAGTAGTCAATGAGAAAAACGAAAAATACAAAAAATATTTAGGGAATCAAACACCTGACAATAAAGAGGAATACAAGAGAGCAAGAAATGAAGCCTCAAAATTAGTAAGAAGAGCCCATCAACAATCTTGGGATACGTTCATTGGGACTATTGAACATGACTTACATGGAAGGCAATCGCTAGCATATAAAGTAATGAAGGTATTCAACAAAACTGAAAGAGACTCGATTAGAGTAAACTGCATAAGTACAGAGGAATGGGTAGAACATTATGGAAAACTATGGTATGAGGATGTTGAACCAGTTGCTGTCGAAGCTCACTGTGAAGGATGCTGTGTTGACCAGATAACCATGGAAGAACTATCAGAAGCATTGAAGGGCACAAAGAACAGGAAAGCTCCGGGATTGAATGGACTGAACGCGGAATTATTGAAGTGTGGAGGGTTGTTGCTACACCTGCGAATTTTACATTTCTTTAATATGTGTTGGAAATATCACATAGTTCCCAAAGAATGGTTAGAAGCAAAGGTTATTTCCCTCTATAAAAAAGGGGGTAGAACGGACCCAAATAATTACAGAGGTATCAGTTTGCTGGACACCACCTATAAAGTATATGCAAGAATAATCAATTCAAGACTAAGGAGGATTGTGGATAGTTTGATTTCAGAGGAACAGATGGGTTTCAGAAAAGGAAGGTCATGCTCAGATGCAATTTTTACCATGAACCAAATTATATCAAAAAGACGAGAGTTTAACCTTGAAACTCATCTAGCATTTATAGACTTTATGAAGGCGTTCGACTCTGTCAATCGTAATCTCTTATGGTCTATACTTGAATCTAAAGGATACCCAAAGCATATTATTCAAGTTATGAAGGGATTGTATGAGGGGACAACAATCCGTCTGCAAGTAAATGATAAGGTAACAGAAGCCATCTTGGTAAATAAGGGAGTTCGACAGGGCTGCAGTATGTCGCCGACTTTATTTAACATATATATAGACGACATGTTGCAAACATGGAAAATAGGCATTAATTCAGGAATACAACTCTCAGAACAGATGAAGCTCAATCACATGATCTATGCAGATGACTTGGTATTAATACAACAAAGCGAAGAAGAGTTACAGAAAGCGGTTTTTATGTTGGACAAAATGTCTGAGAAATATAAGTTGAAAATATCGCAGACAAAAACTAAAACTATGGCATTTAAAGGAAAATACACCGTAAGAACTAAAATAGAATTAGGAGGAAGAGTGCTTGAACAAGTTTCTCATTTCAAATATCTTGGTAATGATGTTTCGTATGACTTTGACAAAGATGTGCTTTACAAACTATCTAAATTTCAAAGCATTTGTGGTAATATACATAAACATCTGAAACGGAAAACAAGAAAAGATACGAGACTTAAGTTTTACGATACAATTGCTGTCCCTACTTTGATGTATGGCAGTGAGTCCTGGATACATACGAGAAAGGTAGACAGCAAAATCCAGGCTGCAGAAATGAGATTCTTACGAAGTGTATATGGATGCAGCCGAAGAGATAGGCTACGAAATGAAGAAATTAGAAAAACACTGAATGCTTTACCGTTGCTAGACAGAATCAAGCAGAACAGGAACAGATGGTGCAGCCATTTGAATCGCATGCCAGGCGAGAGAATACCAAAAGCCGCCAGAAACTACAAACCTACAGGAAGAAGAGATATAGGACGACCGAGGAACAGATGGGTACCGGAACAGGTTCAAGAAACCTAATCCTTGGAAGTGAAGAAGAAGAAGAAGACTTCCTTTTAAATTTATAACTAATATTTATATATAATTTTATTACTTACAGTTCTTGAGGTTTTTTGGTAGCTCTGACCTTGAGAAAACCGCAATGGAGTGGGAGTAGTGCGGGGTCATTATCGTACATTTCTACAAACATCGTATTACACATTATTCACAACAAAAATAAATCATTCCGCTGAGGAGTGGTTGTTTGATTACTTATTACACTTAAATGGTAGTTTCATATGACCTATATATATCTTTCATGAAATGTTATTTTCAATTTCGAATTTTCGTAGTGAGTGTATATTCACCAACGCGGACGATGTTTTTATTTAGAATAGTAGCAGCTAGGCTCGGCCGGGTGAGAGACACCGTTCAACCGCACAGATTGTAGGTACATTAGTAATTACAGTTATAACAACTAGAAATTAGACTAAATTACTTAACCTAATTACAGACTAAATTTAATACAAAATATTTTAAAACTTAATCAAGATTTAAACGAAATTTTACTAATAAAAATACGGTAATTTACATTCAAATAATTGATTTATTCTTACTTACAATGTGATAACAATTTTACGTTATTTGCCCGTCACGGAGAGAGTGCTTCAATACGCGACGCACGAACCGGTTTAACAACTTCACTTCATACAACTGAAGAATATTGTCTTGTTTTTGTGTTCAATTATACTTTCAGATTGTAGTGTATTTAATAACTGCGTGGTTTTAAAGCTGTAGTCTTGTATTTTAATCTCAATCGTACTGTGATTTTGGATAAAAGAATAGAATACGTACCCTAGGACATGGCTTTTAGTCATAGTCGGATAGGTCAATTTCGTCCGCGTTATGTAATGTAAAGTAGTCTAAAGGTTGTGAATGGGTTGATATTGTGAAAAAAGGAAGTAAAGTTTTATTATTATTGTTATTATTATTAGACGGTAAAACTCCCGTGAAACAAAGAAGCTAAGGTATTCAATCGTTCATTCTTCATCCCGGCTTGTCCTTTTTCCTGTTAGACCAGTACTCCTTCATCCTCTGCGAGAATTTCCGCCTCCTTTCCTGACTCCATTTAGGTACTTCCACGAACCATAACTCACTTTTAATTTATATATTTTTTGGCAATGCCAGGGGTTAAAATCAAGATTTTGGCCCTGAAGTTTTTGATTACAGCCGCCCCATCATGGGGAACCGACGCTGCCCACAAGCCGCCTATAGACAGGTACAGACGCGTGCAGTTACAGAATTTTAAAGGTTTTTTTATTATAATATTTAATTATTTCCATAGAACTAAGCGAGCCTCTTGTTTGTTAACATCATTAGTCTTGACAAAAACATTAAATGACGTTATTCGTAACGTAGCAGAAAGCTATACTGAATATTATTTTGGGTGTGAGTATCGGATGGAGTTTGATAGAAAACTTTATACAGTCGAACTTCGATATAACGAAATCGAGAATCATGGGAAAAAATTTGTTGAATAGAGGTATTCGTTATATCGAAGTAACAAGAATTTCCAAGCTAATTTTTATTAACGAATTTTTTCACGTTGTATGATGATGATTAAATAGAGTTAATTTTTTTAATAAACACGTCTAAACTAGTAAATTAATTTTTTTATAAATCATGTTTTACGTAATTACGGTTTATAATAGTACTAAAAGTATGTATTGATTTCAAGTAGGAACTTACCTCGTACATAGATCTTGGCTATAATTAAAAGCATCTGAAAATCATTTGTAGCTTAATACTGTATTTTTATTTTTAGTAAATATTTCTTCAAAACACTACATAAAAGATAAATACACTAACTTTATCTAAATCGTTTATAAAAACACTAATTCTAAATGCATTCTTTAGTTTTTGATATTGACAGATATTGGTTAGAATATTTAATTACAGTATTTTAAATGTTAATTTACGCCTTGAAAAAGTGAGTAATTTTCCGTTGTTTCTTGTGTTTGAGTAAAGCAATACATTCAAAAAAAGTTTCACATTTATTTCAATTTTCAAAAATACTGTCAGGCACTTGAGCTGTAGCCTGTAATACACATCCTTGAGCTGTAGCCCAAGTCTAATTATTGTAAATGGCTGTAAAATCTCGTCGTCGGTAGGTTTTCTCTCCTGCTGCTGGTCTTCGCAGTTTTCTTCATCATCTTCTTCTTCTTCATCATCCTGGTTAGCGGACTTACTAACACCATGAAGTATGTAGTCATCGTTCGGAAAATCACTAACAGTAATCTGTTCATCAACCGTGATGAAATTCTCTTGAGTAACTTCGTTACTGACGTTTCCAGTTGACGAAAATCAAAAGAATCCACCTTAAAACTCACAGAGAAATTTTAATACAGCTTGTCACTTCGTACTTATTGCATAACACTATTTCGTTATATTAAAGGTACTTATTCGTTAAATCGAAGTAAATTTGCATATAGTTTAATTATAATGTCACGGTGCAGTAAAAAAATTAGTATAATCAAAGTTTTCGTGGTATCGAAGTTCCACTGTACTAGAATTTCTTTAATTTCATTATCTGTAGTGCTTGTTAACACAGATTAATCATGCGTTGAAATCATTTTTTATAACATTTAATAACTTCAATTTAATTTTGTCTGTTCATGACTTTTCCCAACGTACATTTTAAGCCTGTATTGAAACGTTAGACACTTTAATCTTTGCTACCCACTGCATAGTTCTTATCGTTCAGAAGTCTTGTTATAATGCATGAAAATTTTAATATTTAACGTCATTAAATTATTCTTAAAGATTTGGGCATTAGTTCAAAAATAAGTTGTGCAATATTCTTAGTAAATCCCACCCCCGGATTACGCACATGCAACAAATAATTTTAGTTATGGAAAACCTTTCTTTTTCTTTAAATATCTGCAGTAAATTTATACAGTTATTTAAAAACATATTTAAACGTTCTAAAAGAATACTTTAAATTTTGCTTTCAAGTTGAACCAATTTTTTAAATAAATAATATGACAGTTCTGTAATAAAATGAAGATTTTCTGAGCTTGGAAAATTTATTCGCTTTGTGAACGTAGAAATAGAAAGAGGTTTTTCGCAGATTGTATTATTCCATTGACCTAATAAATAAATTAGTAAGAAGACCTGTCCGTTATTGTGGTCATTATTGAAGGACTTGATAAGTTATTAGTCTGTCAAAAAAGGTCAGTTAAACGCACAAACAGTGTAGTAGTAATAAGTGGTCTGTCCCAAAGTTATTGTGTATTTTGTTTGCGTCATACACACAGTATTTTCATATCCCTCCAAATAATTTATCATCTTTTTCTATTTACTTCGCTCTTACTCCGTTTGGACGCTCTTGACCCTACCTTCCAATACATTAATGCTAAAATATTTATTTGTGTCTACATGATTTTACCCAATATCATCTCCAATTCGTTGTACTCGAACATTACGAATTTGTTTTATTTATTTTTTTATAGACTATAGTGATGGTTCGCCCATAACAGACAGGTGGAGTGTCAAATTTTACGCTCAATCTGTTCGTTTTTTTAAAACTTATTGTGACTAGTCTAAGACTAACAATTTTGTTCTAACTTAATTGGTCTAAGTACTTAATCTAAGAATTTACCAACTAATAGTGCGTAGTTTATGCTCGATATTCTGATACACTATTTATAAAATTTACTAATTACCCTATTGATATTTAACAAAATTTTTCAAAATATATATAAGTAACTATAAACTAACAAATTAATAACTTTATACTGTTCATTACACCAGTTCAAATGGTTTTACACGAGAAAGTCTTCTATTCAGATCTGCGTTGTCGAGTAGGTGTATAGCTTCGGCATTCACATGGTGAAGAAGTCTGTCTTCATAACTTGTAGCAAATTTCGAAATACTTCGTTTATGGAATCCACGCTACTACTGTGTTCCACATTACTCAGTAATGTGTTTCCAAAAGACTAAATTGTAAAGAAAAAAAATATATAGGCGTATATACGAAACTAAACTTGATGAACCGTGAATCAACATTTTGAAAGACAAAGTTGTTGAAGTTGGAGATGCCGATTATTTAAATAAATTTTTATCTAAGCCAACTTGTGAATTCGGGTTTTGGAAAGAAAGAGTATGCTACTCTATGGCAAATAAATACGGTTGTTTCGGTATTTACATGGAAGAAACAAGTAGGCTACTCAAACACAGGAAATTTTTAAAACAGTAAAATTGATGCTTTATCAACCAGTAGCTACAGTTGCTAAAATTAAGGTAAATGTTTAAGTTGGTTTAGTAATCAACGCACTTCTGGCTGCCATGCCAGAGATCTTGAGGTCGTTTCTCGGTCAGGTCTGGCAGTTTTATTTCTTATGTTTATCTTTTATCGTGCATTGCCTGTATTAGCATTAATGTACAAAACAGTCGAACGTATAACCAGATAAAACAGTTAGTTAATTTCGCTAAATTAAATCACAAACGATATTATCTCGTAGTATTTTCTCATGTTTGTGTGCTTTACAAAAAGTGTAAGCTATTAAATGTGTTTTGTTTGATAGTTTGCGTACGATAGTGAGGCTGCTTTCTATGAAAACCATTTGATTTTATTCGAACATTTTTGTTTAAAATGGTTTTTATTTTTTCAATATATTCCCAAGCCGAAAGCCGAGCTTTTAGTGAGAAGATATTATATCTTTAGATGTATTTTTACATGAGCAGTCTCGAAAAACAAGTGCTGAGTACCAGCTTCAGCAGCGACTTATAATTGAATAGAGACTCGTATTGGTATTGTTTTGAAGTCTTGGTTGTCAAATAGTCACTCTTGTACTAGTAAAACTGAACGATTAAATGCAATTTTCTACTAACTTGACTGACTGGGCTGAACTTATACAGGGCGTTTCATAATGTTCTTCGAAGTTACGAAAATTCAGTACAAAAACTATTTCACTTACCTAAATGAAAGTTGTGCGGGCCGATGCAGGGACTCAAGCAGTTTTTTTAAACATCTATAAATGTTCAATGTGTGCTCCTTTGGCACACATCAACACGAAAGTCTAGCTCTTGTCAAACACTTTGTAACATGTCCCTTTCGATTGAATTGTTTGCATTGATTATGCGATCCTTCAGCTCAGTGATATCGTTCGGCGTTGGTGGGATAAACACCTTGTCTTTCACATAACCCCAGAGAAAGAAGACACATGGCGTGAGGTCTGGTGATCTTGTTGGCCACAGCATAATGTGTTGGTCTTCTTCAGGCGCGCGTCCTATCCAGCGCCGACGTGTTTTACCTCCATCAGATAGATGCTGCATTAATTGAAGATGGTATGGTTTGAATAATAAACGTTTACGGAGAACTCTCCACACCGTTGTTTTCGGATTTCCTAACTCTCTGCTTGATTTTGATGGGCTGCGAATAAAACGTGCACGCACACGTTCGACATTGGCATCTGAGGTTGATAAACGACCAGTTGGTTTCCACTTACACAAGCAACCAGTTTCACTGAATTGTTTATACCATGCACGAATTGAATTGTCACTTGGTGGATCCCTATTAAATTTCAACCAAAACGCACGTTGCACAGTAATTATTTACATTGACACGTGAAATTCTAACACGCAAAACGACTTCTCGCCTCCCGTGGCAGCCATTTTCTTTACTGTCTACGCCTAGCGTGCAAACGGTTAACTAACTGCCCAGAATATGTGGAGAAAACTATTTGAAGTGCTCTTTCGTTCAGTACTTGTTTCATTCGTATAAGTGAAATACTTTTTTTGTACTGAATTTTCATAACCCTGAAGTACATTATGAAACGCCCTGTATTTCATATAAATTCGATTTCACCTGATAATTAGAATAATTTACAAACTTTCTCAATTGTTAATGACAGCCATATATTTTTAACGTTTAATTTCCTTATACTATATTATTATTTCTGGTAATTATTTAAATAACGTATAAATATTATAACATACAGTGTTCCGATACAACGGTTAGATACTAGAAAATTGACATGCATTTTTTAAATTCAAGAAAAGGTGAATAAACTATATTGGCCTAAAATAAATTTTTATAAAATATTTATAAAATTATTGACTCGCCTTTGGGTCTCTAGGCCAGTAAATTATAGGATTATCATAGCTAAAGGAAGAATTGTTGCCTAGGCCTAATAAAAAATCAATACGTTTGTAATATTTAGTAGTTATAGTTTTAGATATTACTGTACTTCTGTGACAATTACTCACTAGTTTCTTGATTAGGATAGTTAAAAATTTATGAAATTCTTAAACAATTATTTTTACGCGCCTGAATTTATTTATTGGACGAGTAACATTAGTAATTTCATTGATTTATCGACACTTTAATTTCATTGCCGAATAATTTAAGGTAAGAAACATGTAATAAGAAATATTTGTCATGATTTTTCATGTTTGAAAAAAGTTGGCAAATCGTTTTCTGAACGTTGTCAAATAAAATTTTCTTTTTCTGTATTTTTTAACGTAAGAAATTTATGTAATCAACTAAAATCTATTATTAACTGTCCATAATCAAATAATCTGGTGTAAAACGCTGACACAACACGTTCTCTTGCCAATGCAAATAATTAAAAATATAGGTAACCGAACATTAGTAATAATACATTTGAAATATACAAAAAACTAACCTCAAAAATGATAACCTTATTTTAATCATTAGTAAATGATGCAAAATGAACATCAACCTCAATTTGGCTTGAAAATACGGAAAAACACTCTTTCACGCTAAACTAGGCTCTATAGAGAAAATGCTCTAAAGTAAAGTTGTAGATCTTTTAATTTCCTATACATTTGATGAGATACACTTTTGTCGTAAAATGAATACTAAGGCTGACGTCTTAAATTTATTTTTTTACAGATTTTCGTGAAAAACCAGAAAATCGCTAATTACCGCTAAACTAAGCGTTATACAAAAAAATGTTCGAATTAAAAGTATTAGGACTTAAAATTGTCTACAACTTTGATACAAAAATGTATTTTTTTGCGCTAAAATGCATATTAAATTCTTAATTCTTAAAAAAAAACATTTTTTTACGAGAAAACAGCCTTTCCAAAAGTTTCAGCGTACATAACGCCTTCCTTATGTAGTAGTAGTAAATGAGGCGATTTTAACAAAAATCGTAGAAGCCGTTTTTGAGAAAAACGCAGAAAAGTGAAAAATGACACGAATAAACTACTACTTCCGGTTGACCGATTTTGATGAAAATGTTCGTGTCGGGTCCGGTAGTTGTAGCCTACCTAACTTAAGTTTCAAGTTCGTACGAAGTTCCGTTCTTGAGATATTCTGTAGGCTTCACACGCGCGCACAAGCACATTAGTGTGTTCGGCCGTAGTATCCATGTTATGACAAAAGTGCATGTACAGTGATCAAATTTATAGGAAATTACAAGATCTACAACTTTTGTTTTGAGCATTTTTCTCTACAGAGCCTAATTTAGCGTCAGAGAGTGATTTTCCGTATTATTAAGCCAAACTAAAGTTTATTTTCATTTTGCATCATTCAATCATGATTAAATGGGGTTATGCTTTCTGAGATTAATATTTTTAATATTTTATTACTAATGTTAGGTTATATCGTTAATTATTTGCATTGGTAGGAGAAAGTTGTGTGAGTGTTTCACACCAGATTTTTCTATTAGTGATGCAATTTTGTTCACACAGTTTTATCTTTTAATAAAAACTTAAGTAATTATTTAACAATTTATTTCAGTATGTATTGAATTTCAATTATTTTTTATTTCGTGGTTTACACTTTGCTACATTATGAATTTATGCAATAAGAAACCTGATTAGAGCAGGCCTATTTCTAGTTAAAATTGAATAATTAGTTCATATACGAGTATTTCTAAACTATTGCACAGTTGTTATTTTAACTTAAAACAAATATTTATTTTACTTCATATTTCACTGTTGGTAACTTGTTTTAAATAACTTATTCCGTTAAATAATACTGTTCAATAATTATTGTTGTTATTAGCGATTATATCATATATTAGCACATCATATTGAGGTTTAGGTCATATTGAATTTCTTGCATGTCTAAAGTTTTTTTTGTCATTAACTTGTTTTCTCTTTGATATAATGTAAACTGTAGTTTTATTATTTCTACTATTACAATATGGCGTGATTTTCCTGTAGACTTTGAATCGGTTCTCTAAATTTTTCAATAATTTTTCATAAATCTTTAATTGAAGTTCAAACGGTTTAGAGAAACTTGTCGTTCCTGGAATTCCATTTCGTGAAACTTTAAGTTGTTTCGTTCACATAATAAAGCATAAAGTGTTTTTTTCTGAATTAATTCACTGAACTAATGTTTTTTTTTCACTGGTGTGTAGCTACTTTTATATGATTTTGAATACTAAACAGTGGTTACCGGTGTACTTTGATGGTTGGGGTTCAATTAACGATACTCTCTCAGGAATGTTCGGCCTGGGTGTGTACAAGACTACAACTCATTTACACATCATCATATCGTCCTCATCTCATTGCGTCATGGGGTGCTTACTGTTCTCAATTGAACAACAGATTGCAACGTACACATATTAGGCACTAAAAAAAAAATTTAAAAAAAATCATTATGAAAACAAATTATTTTGCATCCATAAAAACACTTTGATTGACATGACCGTTGACAACGATAGCAGTTGATGCGGTTTTAAATAAATTACAAAGTGAACTTAAATCAGAAAACCCTAATTACTTAAGATCAGTTAAAGATTAGGAGGTTTAGCCTTTATCGTGTGATTTTCTTGTTATAATAAAAACTTCATTATATTTTAAATCAGTTAAAAATCCCTCTAAAACTTTACTTAATTGTTTTTGTGTCCTTAATATTTTAATGAACTTTTTAAATATCACAAAATTGAAAACTTTTTTATTGTTTGGAAAATGCTTATATTTTCTTAAAATATGATCCATTCAATATTTTTTTCTAAAAATGTTAAAATCGATTAAAAATTTAGTTTTTATGTATCACTTTTTCTAAAATTGTTTTACTTCAAACATTTTATACTAGTACGTGGGAGATGTTTTTTTTAAATATATTTTTAAATTTTGAATTTCGAATTTTAGCCTACTTAATTCACTTCAGGGACCAGGTTGATCTTACGGTTGGTTTCATGCTGAATATTAAATTATACGAGTATATTTAAAACCCATAATATCTTTGTACATTATATCTTTGCGGGGATACAACTGCGTACGAATAGAAGAGGAGAAATGGTGGACGGACAGAGGAAAAGGCTTGGTGAACACCCAGACCCGGCGATAGCTGGAACGGGCGCTGGATGTACAATAACTTTGTAATTTAAAATTTACTTTTCTTGTTGTAAAAAATTGTTTTCGGTAATCCAAAGCCTAAAACCTTTGCTGGGAAAATGAAATACGTTGTATAGTGGAGAGATGACTTGAATGCTAGTGTGAGATGAAGTGCGGAACAGGAAATTTCTCTTACATATGCTTACCCTACCTTGTCCTACCTACGGACGATCTTTTCTGTTCCCCACTTTGTCTGACACTAGCATTCAAGTCATTTCTCCTCTACGCTTTTCGATATTATCACCTTGACGGTTGAGGCATTTGTCCTATCTATGGACAAGCTTTTCTGTTTCCTACTTCGCCTAACACTAGCATTCAAGTCATCTCTCCACTATACTTTACTATAATTATTGTGAGCTGTTTGCAGGCTATGAGTATAATTAAAATTGGAGCTTTTATTCAGCTCGAAGTTTCTAATTTTAGTATTAAAAAATCATCTTTTTAGTTTCTACACAAACAATAGAATGCATGAATAGTAGAATCTAATTCTTTTAAAACAATATGGAATATTGTCTTATGTTCATAGAACCTAGAAGTAAAAACAAACTTTAACGACTATTTCTTGTGTAAGATATTGCTATCTTTTCTAGTGTTTTTGTTTAGATTTATAAAACCAGCACTAATGTATTTTTACAGAATGCGCGGGATGGGTCGATCCCAAATTATGCTGGAATGAGATGCCTCTTTCCGAAGGCGTCCCAAATAATTTGGACAACGGAGCACCTACCACTAGTAAGTATTTTATTGCTATTTGTTGTGTTTTGCGGACAATAACCTGAATAGAATTAGAAAAATTTGTTGTGAAACACTCACACGACTTTCTCTTGCCTATGCAAATTATGACCCATATAACCTAACATTAGTAATAAAACATTAGAAATAAACAAAATAACTAAACAACCTTAAAAAACATAACCTAATTTGAATCATGAGTGAATGATGCAAAATGAAAATCAAGTTTGGCTTATTAATACAGAAAATCACTCTTTGCCGCTAAACTAGGCTCTGTAGTGAAAAAAGCTCTAAATAAAAGTTGTAGATCTTTTAATTTCTTATAAATTTGATTATATGCATTTTTGTACCGGCCGCATTGGCGTAGTTGGTAATGTGCTCGCCTCTCATCATGAGGTCTTGGGTTCGAAAACACGTTCAGGCAGGGCATATTTTCATACATTACAAAAAAATCATTTCATCCTTCACCGTCTGCATCAGCAGTAATTCCAGAACAGTCGGAAAAAAATGATTTTTGTCGTAAAATGGATACTACGTTGGATCTAGACTTTTGAAAACTTTTGTAAAAACGTTGTTTTTTAATTGCTGGTCAGGTCTGGATCTTGGTGTCTCTTCCCATAAACCACAGTACTCGTTAATGATAAAGATGGGGCACTGTGAATAAAAATTAAAGAAAAGTATTTACTTACAAAAATAAATTCATACCTCTACAAGTTTTCCTATTAAGTTTCGTTTAAAATTATAATACATTCGTAAAAAATATTTGAGCGAAATAACCATAGAAGTAAAGATAAGAAGGCCAGTAACGACGAGAAAATCTGGTGGTAAATATCGTGTCAGGATAGTCAGGGTAGATTCATTCTTTGAAAATAGAATTATTAAAAGCAAGGTTAGACGGCCGGTGCCATCCAATTCTGCAATAACTCATTTATATTTTATCGGAAATTTAAAACCTCCTCTATAAATTTGGGCGACATTCTATATAAATCACTTATAATTTCATTATCACTACGACACCATTTCACATTGTGTTGCTAACAGAATATTAAAAATTATTTTGAGGGTAGAAGGACGCTTTTGTTTCCTTTTTTTCTTCTTCTTCTTCACACTTTCCAAACAAACAAACAAACAACAATCATCGTTTCCTTTAAAAATTTCTATATAAATTCTTACATCTACGTGTTTTTCGTTAGTATAATAATGATTAACAAATATTTGAATAATTATTCGCACACAAATTGCTTCTCATTGATCTTTCTCACACTCCTCTTTTATAATCATAACCAGTAAAAATTTTAATTTTCATTTCCAAGTTATTTTTAAAGCTTTTATTACACTTTCATTTGAATTAATTTTAAAAATTTCTTCGAATCATTAAAAATACAATTGGTTTATTTACTAAATTATGTTTAATTTCTCGAGGACGTTTTTTTACGAACACTTTGGCAGTCGCACGTTGGTCACTACGGTCACGTTACTCACTTTCTTACTGTGGGACCTTACTAAGAAGTTCTACTCGAACCGCTGTAGTAATAATCAGCACGACTAAGATTAGTTTTTGGTTGTTAATTGCTTATCAGATCAGGAACTTTTTCATCAATAATTTTCATTTTATTTTTATTCAAATTTACTGCAACTATTTATTTAAAAATCTGGTGTGAAACACTCACACGAATTTCTCTTGCCAATGAAAATAATTAACAATATAATCTAACTTTAGTAATAAAACATTAGAAATAAACAAAAAACTAAACTCAATAAACATAACCTAATTTTAATCATGAGTGGATGACGCAAAATGAAAATCGACCTCAGTTGGGCTTAAAAATACGGAAAATCACTCTTTTACGCTAAACTATTCTCTGTAGAGAAAAATGCTCTAAACAAAAGTTGTAGATATTTTAATTTCCTAAAAATTTAATTTTATACACTTTGTCGTAAAATGCATACTAAGGCTGTAATCTTTAAAAAAACTCGATTTTTTACACGTTTTCGTGAGACAAAAAACAGAAAATCACAAATTACACTAAACTAAGCGTTAACTATACATTAAAAATGTTCGAAGTAAAAGTTGTAGGATTTTAAATTCTCTACAACTTTTGTTATACATTTTGAAGTCGCGTTTTGCATATTGAAGTCGCAATCTTAAAAAAAACAATTTTTTTACGAGAAAACAATCTTTCCAAGAATTTCAGCAGAAATGGCGCCTACCCTATCTTGTAGAGCATACAAAATTTAGTAAATCAGGTGATTTAAAAAAAATCGTAGAAGCCGTTTTTGAGAAAATCATTTTGATGAAAATGTTCGGGTCCTCTAGTGGTATCTAACTTAAGTTCCAAGTTTCAACTTCGTACGGTGTTCCATTCTTGAGATATTCTGTTCAAACACCCGCACACAGACCAATCGCTAAAACCATTTTTTTGGGTTCAGGGGGTCTGAAAACGTGGAGATTCGGTAAAAACTTGATTTCGAAAAATCGACGTGAAAAAAATAAGTTACTTTCCTTCCTATATATTCATATAGGCAAGAGAAAGTAAAAATTAAAATTATAAAATAAAATTACATATAGACAAAAAAAAAACATAATAATTTTGCTTGTTCTGAATTAGTGTAAAGGCTGGCCCGTTGGTTTAGTGGTTAGCGCACGTGGCTTGTACGCCTAGGGTCCCAGCTTCGACTCCCGGTCAGGTCTGACATTTTTTCATCTGTTTATCATTTCACAACGTTATCTACGCACAAGCCAAGGTTTATTCAGTCATCACTTAATAAAAAGAAAAAAGTGTTTGCTACCCTTTTGAATTTGTAATTTTTTCTTATAAATTCTTTTAAAATTGTATGGGAAGAGTGTTTTAAGTTTTGGAAACAGCCAAAAAATATTTCGGAAAATCTTTGTCGTGGATTTTTTAAATTATATTTTGTTCATAGTAGAATTTTATGTAGGTTTTCCCTGAAGGGTTAATTAAAAGCACGCAAATAATTAACATCACTACATATTTAAAATATCCTGTTAGGAGAATCTACCGCAAATAAAATGAAGTTTTCTTATCTCGTATCTAAACTATGGACAACGGTAATTTAATCAGTGGTCAGTGGAAAAAAAACACCGGAAGGTTGGTTGTCAGTGATTAAATGTAATAGGATGTACCTACTATAGGGGAATACGGAAATAAAAAGCTTTGTACGTACATTAACATGAGTTTACATGTACGTTACTTCATGTAACTTAATAAACGTAATTTATTTTATTACTGCTCAGTCATAAAAATTCACTCAACAAACCATTAAATTACAACAAATGAAAGTGAAATAAAGCATCAAATCTTTTTTAGTTAGAATTATTTATAGTTTAATTTACATTGTGTGTAAATTGTTCGTGGACCTAATTAGTTGCAGTCTTTAAAATTGACAATTTTTTTTATTAATGTAGTATAATTAAATTATCCCCATGAGGGATTAGTCAATTTGTAGTAGAACGATCTAATTCCCCACTAGGGTATGACAATTTGTAGAGTGTAAAGAATATCGTCCCATGAGGAATTGTCCGATTTGCTATATAATTTATTAATTATTGTATTCTTTATTGATGTTATATCAGCTTTCAAGTTTGATTTTATTATTTCTCCATTTACCTTATCCCTTATTTCACTCAATAAAACATCATTCACATTAATACATTATGATTTTTATTCAGTTAATATATTTTTATGATTATAATCACAAGTTTCATTATTTAAGTACAGTTTTAAAATAATGCTCCAGTTCTTAATAATGTAAAATCAATTTGCTGGTTTTATTTGGTTTAAATGATAAAAATCTGACAACATTGTTCGTTAGAACATACATACATTTATAATTTTTAGTGATCAATATTTCATTATTTAAATTTGATACGTATCTTAATTTATCTGTTTTTATAAATTTTGAACAATTCAAGTATTTCTTTTAACTATTCTATTAGATAAATGTCTCCATCAATGTTTTCATAAATCCGCCATTGAAAATTCACCAGATAATCATTACGATTATAAAATGGAATAATTTGTCTCTTTAATAAACATGAACGTTGGTGGATAAACTATTTTACCTTCTAATGTACATTTTATCATTATTTTTAAAGAATGAGTGTATAAACGACATAATAAATAACTAAATGGGACGCTCAATTACAAAAACATGTTCTTCTCTTCAGGTTTCACGCCCCACTAAAATAATTTAAAATACTATTTCTTCTTCTTAGTTGCATAGTAACCATATTTTGTTTATTAGAATTAAATAATTTTTAAATATTTCATCTTAATCAGCTGGAATTATTTATTTTTATTTCAATAGACTCAAACATAAACAACTCCAGGTGTCCAGTAAATTTGTCATATTACATTAATTATTATTTTTATATTAATTATTAATTTTTGTAATTTATATTTTGTTAATGAATAGATTTTATAAGTTTAAAGGAAGTTTGTTTATCATTTATTATAACCAAATCCCGAAAGAACCTGCAATAATTAGGCTACATACATACAATAATTACATACATAGGCTACAAAAAAATTCAAATTATGTACACTATAAATTTATTACAAATTTTATATAAATTTACAACCACTTTAATAGTAGGTATTGAGAAAATTGTCTTTTGTTTATTTCTAATGTTTTATTATTAATGTTAGGTTATAATGTTTGTTATTTGCATTGACAAGAGAAAGTCGTGTGAGTGTTTCATACCCGATTTTTGATTCTGGGTACGCCCATGTCTTATTGGTTAATTTGGCATTAAGATAAGCAGACATTCTTCTCAGACTGGTACACAATTTTATACCGTTTTACGCTAGTGTTATAACCCATCTATCTCTTGTTACAGGAATAATACAGTTTGAGCGGGAAATAGATCAATGCCACAAATTGCATGACTTTTAAATCACTTTGTATTATCTTACAAATTAATCGACAACTAAAGATGTAACTTTACAATAATCTTGATTTTATTTTTGCTCTTTTTCTTGTATTTATTTACATTACTTATTATTATAACAAATTCTGTTTATGTTAACTACTAACGCACGCAACATTATAAACTCTGTCAAATGAACACGTCTTCACCTCCCTTATTTCTCGTAACAACTTATATACCGTATTTCTTATCTTTTAAATACATTCTGCTAGGTAATTTAAACTTTTATCATGATCTAAAGAACCACCTGTTTTCTTCTTTTGTTGAAATAGCTTAATAAACTACCCAGAAGAATGAACAGTTTATTATTTACAAGAATGATTTATGTATTCTAGTATTCTATTTTAATAAAATACTATTACTTTCTCTGTAATCATAATAAAAGATCCCCGATTGGATAACTCCTGAAATTTATCTGTTCTGATGCTGTAAATAGAACCATTTCAAGAAATTGATTTAAAAACTATGTTGTTGTCGTTTAAGTCTTCAGCCGAAAGGCTGGTTTTAATCTCTAGAGGTTTTGCCAAGTATAATAAAGAGTGAGGTGGTTTACAATTGCCTTCCTCATTGAATGATAAAGTACGCTTATCAGCATGCTAGGCCCTCTTCTAAAAGCATCTACTTTCCTCCCTGTAAAGGAAACATTCACCTTATTCACCACAGGATCTAGCTGTATAATAAAATTCATTTCTTTCGGACGAGATAACTTTGTTTGTGTCTTTTACACCTCTACCTCTTCTGATCTTAAATGATTTAGTCAATCGGCTGAGCATATGATAAGAAACAGAACTATTTTTGCAGCCCTTGAACTAAAAGATTAAGTGCAAAAACTATATAAATTGAAAAAAATAAGGGTATAATGGACTTAACTGCCATAAAAAATGTTTAAAATACGAAATTTCAACTGAAAACAAAATGTTCTTAGTTTTATCTTTGCTGCTTAGTGATTTTATTTACATTAAAATGTTAGGTTTTTTTATTATTTATTTATTTATTTAACGTCGCGTCAACTGTAGCGGTTATTAGCGACGACATTGGGGTGTAACATTATGCAATGTAGGGTGAAATAATTTTTGTAACGTATGAAAATATGCCGTGCCTGATTAGGATTCGAACCCAGGATCGCATGATGAGAGGCTAGCACGTTACCAACTATGCCAATGCGCCTGGCTATTTTAGGTTATTTTATTTATAATCCACCCGGTTGGTCTAGTGGTAAAGTCGTCGCCACGAATCAGCTGGTTAACATCTGATTTTTTTTGGAGACGAAGGTTCCCGGTTCAAATCCTAGTAATGGTAGTTACTTTCAGGGCCGTTGAATAGGGATCCCTATTCAACGGCCCTGAGTTACTTTAGTGCGGACTAGGTAGTGGTTACCGGTGTATTTTGATGATTGGAGTTCAGTGGAGAAGTACCGGAACCAATGGAGGCAACATTTGGAACGGATGCCAGAGGAGAAGAGAATACCTTTAAAGGTCATGGAATATTTTCCAGTTAGAAGAAGGAAGGTGGGAAGACCTTGAAGAAGATTGCATTAGTCGAGATGTACGGGCTGGAGTGTCTCGTGTTTGAGTAGACGTACAGGATGGTTTGTGAGTTGGGAACAGGATTATGCCTAATCCTTGATAGTAAGGAGAAAAAGAAGAAGGAGTTTAACAATACTCTCTCAGGAACGTCTGTACAAATTACGCGTCATACACATCATCCTCATCTCACTGGGTCATGGGGTCATGGGGTTGAAAACATTAGAAACGTTTTCAGGGGGCCTGAAAACGTATTTCCCCAGTGAAAACTCGACTTCGAAAATACTACATGAAAACAACACCTTTCAGTCCCTATACATTTAAATAGGGCAAGAGAAAGTAAAAAAATATTATTTTAAAATTAATTCGTTGATACAGTACTTTTTAATTTTTAACGGCGGGCCCACGAGTAGTTTGGTAACCGCCACTGCTGGCTAATATTATGTAAATTAAGAAACAGAAATGCGTTTATAAATAAATACTCACTTGCCAACATCTACAGTAAACACTTACAAACGCGTGCGCACGAGCAAGTTAATTCAAGAGTGGGAATTTTGCCCTGCGGCTTGTAAGACTGTTCCGTCTTTCGAGGAATACGCTGGTTAATCTTTTTTATCTCACAACACTTAACAATTATACAATTATTGTAGCACAACGAAATTAACTTCATATTTGAGTTACTAAGATGTGAAAATTATTTTTAGTAATTATTTTTTATAGAACCATTTGTATACTATAATTATACTGGTGTTTCCATTTATGAATTTCAAAGTAATATAGATTTATAAACAGTCAGTTTATAAAATCAGTTTATTAAAGTTTTAAGTTGTAAAGTTAATACTTACCAACTGTACTGTAAAACAAACTAAATTCTTTTTACACTTCCTAGAAACTGTAATTAATTACTTAACGTATATTGTCCTTTTAACTCCTTTATCTAATTAAATGCTTTTTGACCCTAAATCTCTCCTCGCAATTCAAGTTCTTTTCTATTTTTTTTTACTTACTGATCCTGTAAATTTTTTTAAAAATTTCATTCTTTTAGAATTTAACTTGACATCAATTTCAGATAACCTTACCAAACTTTTCACTATTTAATTAAATAGTAAATAATCATGAAGGAGTGCACAAGTTCATCAGCCTAACCCTGTTTTTTACGTTTTAGTTTCAGTCGTGGAGGGAGGTATATATGCATTAAAAATTTTCATAGTTTTCCAAAGATTATGAAAATTGCATCGTCGAAAAATGTTGTCGTTGAAGTAGTCGAGGCGAATTTAACAATTATCGGTGTACTTAACTTTTGTAAATAATATTGTTCCTTTTCGTGTATTTAAAAAAAATAGATTTATAAAAAGAAAGTTAAGGGAGATTATTGTATTAAGCAAACAAGCTTTCTCGTGAAAATTTTTGGCATTTTTTCACGATTCTGCGTATGTGTGTATGCGGAATTCTCCATGGACAACCACTGTGATGCTAAGTATACTCTTTTGGGGCTAAAACTACCCTGAATAGAACTTCGGTTTAAAGTTGGTTCTACATTGGGAGAAATCTTATAGCGTCGGTAGTTTACCCAAGCAAGTCAGAAATAATCATTTTCATTCCTAGATATATAGTCTATCGACCTTTTGTGCTCACAAGACGGTTAGTTTTCTCATAAAAACTTTAAGAATATTCTGTAGATTACGAAGACCGTATCATCGACAGAACGTCGTGGTAACTTTCATCCTTTTTGGGCCAAAAACTACCCCGAATGATACCGTTCAAGCTGAGCGTTCGTTTGCTTAGATTAGTGAAGTTATTGAATTTATAACTTGTAGAAAAAAACCCTTGATTCAACTCATAAGGAAGAGTATTTACGTGCGCTTTCGATTGCTCACTCTTTTACTATTACATTGACTATAACGAAAAGTGGCGAAATACTTTAAAACGAGCAGCTTAAGTAAACTTTAAGTTTAGCGTTCGTTTGCTTGAAATAATAAAGTTATTGAATTTATTGAGTCTTTCCTTTGGTAAAACCTTAATACGTCATAAGGAAAAGTCATTGTGTGCGCTTTTGTTTATTGCCTGTTGGTGTAGTGTTCAGCACAACTATTTATGTCAGGGGTCCTAGGTTCGATTCCCGATCAGGTCTGGAATTTTTTCGTCCCTATTTTTCATCTATCACCCTTCACCGTCTGAATTAGCATTTATGTGCTTAACTATCGGACGTAGAAAGACAACCTTTTTACTTGAACTACCAGAAAATGTAAGTAGCCTAATTATCTCTATAAATAATAAAAACATTTGCGGAATACTATACGATTGTGTATTTATTAAATTAATGAAATTAGTAATTGTAGGCTGGAGAATGTAACTTATTTTAGGCGAAATTTAGAGTAATATGGGCTGGTAATTTTTTCAAAGATTACAAAACTGAATTTTGAAATCAGGTATTCGTTTACTAAAGGAAGAAAACCATCTTGGTATACAATACTTCTGCCTTCAACTTATTTCACCACTTTTTCGGTGTAGTTTGTTTAAAAGTGAAGGGGTGAGTAATCAAAAGTGCGCTTTTTACGGCTTGCATCAAGGTTTTTTTCTACAAGTTAACTAAATAAATGCAATAACTACACTAGTGTAACTCCATAACAGGTGGAGTGTTAAATTATTTGCACTCGATATGCTAGTTCCAGGGCTGCAAAAAATAGTTCTGTTTCTTATCACATGGTCAACCAATTATATGACTGAATCATTTAAGAACAGAAGAGGTAGAGGTATAAAATACACTAGTCAGAGTTATCTCTTCTGAGAGTAATGAATCTCATTATACAGCCAGACCCCGTGGTGAATGAAGTGAAGGTGTCATTTGCAAAATGAAAAGTAGATACTTTTCTGAAGTCCTGGCATGTTGATAAGCATACTTTTCCACTCAGTGAGGAAGGCAACCACCTCACTCTCCGTTTTACTTAGTAAAGCCTCTAGAAGTTCAAACCAGCCTTTTGGCTGATTACTTAAACAACACAGCAACAGTGTAAGCAAACAAAAGCTAAGCTTGAATGTACAATTCGGGCGAGTTTTTTATGAAATCTACCTCGACGTTTTATCGATGTTACGGTTTTCGTAATCTACGGAATATTCTCAAATTTTTTATGAATATACTATCCCTCCTGGTGAGGCTTAAAAGTCAATAGACTAGGCCCTACATTTCGGGATCAAACTTATTATTTCTGACGTACTCGGGTAAACTACCAAAGCGGTTAGATTTCTCCCAATGCAGTCCCGCTCTTATCTTAACTACTGTTATCAGCTTTTGTCTTAAGTTTATTTTATATAATTTTATAAATTTCTCAGCGTAAAGTGGTTTCAAAGTACAAGGTTATTTTGGTTTACTAATTAATCTTGTAAGGGAGATATGCACGTTTTGTTAGTTATAATGCTGTAAAATAATTTATAGCTGCAGAGCGAATAAAATTATAATACAGGAAAAATTTCGTGGAATTTATTAATTTAGTCGTTGTATGATCAGTTTTACTGTTAATATTATATCTATATTGCCGATGATCGCCTCCGTGGCACAGTGTTTAGCATGTTACGCTGCCAAACGGAATGTTCCGGATTCGATACAGGCTACGTTCAGCAAAACTATTACATGACCAAACCTACCGTTTGCGAAAACTTTCGCGTATAATCTAGCTGTTAATACGACGATAAATAAACTTCACCTATTAGTTATTTCTTCTTATTTTTCTCCTTCCCCTCCTCCTCCTCTTTCTCCCCTCCTCCTCCTTGACGGACTTGAATCCGCGTTGAATCCGTTCACTTCGCTTGAATCCGTTCGCTTGAATCCGTGTTGTTGTATGTCCAAGCCGGTGAATTTATTCGTTAGAAGACTCTTCATGCTTTTGTTGATTACCTGATCTTGTGGTCGAGATATTTCTAACCGAGGCCAGGATTTACAATTCCAGATGTGATCTGGGAAGGTGATTAACGAAGTATGGATTGGTGATTAATGAATTTGTGGGATGAGGTGTGTTTAGTTCACGAGAGCTATTTTATTTTGCTCTCAAGTCTGCTGGCAAACCAGTGAGGGCCCTCTACCCTCCACCTGGGATTTTATATAAAATTAAATTTTTTTAGTTTATTTAAAGTCGCATTAACAGCTTAGTTGTTAGCGACTATGGGTTATCTAACTGGAACAGCAGTTTTTGATTTGTGAAAATTTTCAGACCCTAGCCGGGAATCGAACCCGTGACCTCCGCATTGTAGGCTATCGCGCTAGCTTACAATGAAGGTGACAAAAGCTATTGTCAAACACTATTATCGAAACATAATTATCCCTCATTTCCCGCAAATTCACTTTCTTTCCATAAAGGTACAATTTCCTCAAAAACTATTTGACTTAGAAAGTTGAAATTTTTTGAACATGTTCCCCAGTATAATTTTGACATATGGTACTAGAATCATTGCACTATTATTACTAAGTTTTAAATAAAATAAAAAATTCTACAAAAAAATTACATTGTTTTTGCATTTTTCAAAAAACGTTTCTCAAAATGGTATCGCTAGCTCAATAATATTAATTCTAGTACCAGAGCTTAAAAAGGTTTCATAGAAAAGGCATAAAGAAAATGAAACTAACGGTTTCTTAAAAACGTGTTCCTAAAACCAGCCAATTTAAAATGGGTTAGATAGGAGGTATAGTGCTCCCCTTTACGACTACTGTGGGTTATCTAACTGGAACAATGGTTTTTGGCTAGTGAAAATTTCCAGACCCTAGCTGAGAGTCGAACCTGTGACCTCCGCATTTGTAGGCTAGCGCGCTACCACTACGCCATGGACGCGGAAAATAATTTTTATTTATGACGGTAATTACCTATGTTTAATTAACGAACCCACCGGGTTGGTCTGGAGGTAAAGTCGTCGCCAAAATCAGCTGTTTAACAGCTGATTTTCGGAGACGAAGATTCCTGGTTCAAATCCTAGTAAAGGTAGTTACTTTTATACGGATTTGAATGCTAGACAGTGGTTACCGGTGTATTTTGATGGTTGGGGTTCAATTTACCATACTTACTTTTATACGGTTACTTACTTTTATACGGTTACGTTACTTTTATACGGATTTGAATGCTAGACAGTGGTTACCGGTGTATTTTGATGGTTGGGGTTCAATTTACCATACTCTCTCAGGAATGGTCGACCTGAGTCTGTACAAGACTACACCTCATTTACACGTCATACATCATCCTCATCTCATTGGGTCATGGGGTAGCTTATTGTTCTGAATTGAACAGATTGCAACGTACACATATTAGGAATTTAAAAAAAAATTAATTGTTATTGAAGGAAAAAAATCGAAAATATAAACAAAATTAATTTCTGTCACAAATAAATAATAATTAATTCTGTTATAATAATTACCTTTGTTACAAATTACTTTTGTTACAATTTAACATTGTAAATATTAATAACTATTTAAATTTAAACGGCATGTTCTATTTATTACTTTTTTTATTGATGTATTGTTTCCCATTCTAGAAAATGTCTTCCAATTAAAAAAAACAATAATACGAAATAGGTGCTGCAGTAATATTTAATTTTCTGTTCAACCTTGAACAATAAGCAAATTATAATAACTGACGATTGTAACATTGTGGTTAACTTACTCTTTTATTATTTAATAACACCAGTTACGGTAATATTCCTCCTTCGTATTCTTAGAATTTATTCATTTCTTTTGAATGGAATATTTTTTGGTTATTTTACTGAATAGTTTGATGAAATCACGATGATCTTAAGCGTATATGTGTGGGTATAGTAGATTGTGGTAATAGAAAAAATGATAATAGCCGACAATTATTGTATTTATACAAGTGTGTATGTGCGTTTTTGTCATTGAGATTCATTATATATATACTATAAAATGTTTTACGTCGATGATTTTTACAATAATTTATTTTATTATTAAGCTTATCTTTTTGTTCACAATGTATTTAAAGTTTATTTATGTAGATTGAATATACTTTTACAATTCTTATATTATTATTATTTCTGTTTTGGATAATACAGTATAAATTATTGAAGGATGGATTTGAATGTATAATTTCCAACTAGGCCATCATTTCCTGCGTTTATCGTTGAAGTTCTTTGTAAATATTATTAGTACTGTTCACAAACTTATAACAAATTTTTATGGTTATCAATGTAAGATTTGCCGGCCGCATTGGCGTAGTTGGTAACGTGCTCGCCTCTCATCATGCGGTTGTGGTTTCGAATCCCACTCATGCACGGCATATTTACATAGTTAGAAAAAAAATCATTTTATCCTCCATTGTATAAACTTTTATACAGATTTGAATACTAGACAGTGGTTGCCGGTGTACTTTGATGGTTGGGGTTTAATTAACCATACTCTCCCAGGAATGGTCGACCTGGGTCTGTACAAGACTACACCTCATTTACACGTCACACACTTCATCCTCATCTCATTGGGTCATGGGTTTGCTTATTGTTCTGAATTGAACAGATTGCAACGTACACATATTAGGAATTTAAAAAAAAAATATCTTCCATTGTAAACAGTTACACCCCAACGTCGTCACTAATGACCGTTGCAGTTGATGCGACGTTAAATAAATAATTACATTTTTTTATTCAAATGTGTGTACGTTGCAATTTGTTCAATTTAGAACAATAAGTAACCCCCATGGCCCAATGAGATAAGGATGATATGTATGACGTGTTTTTTTTTTGTTTAACGTCCAACTTTGTTGCACTTACTGCTAATGCAGACGGTGAGAAGGGTGAAAGATGAAAATGAGTGATGAAAAAATTCCATACCGGACCGGGTATCGAACTCGGGACCCCGGCGTAGAAGCCAATTGCGCTAACCACTACGCCAACGGGCTGGCCAATGGTATGACGTGTAAATGAGGTGTAGTACTGTACAGACTCAGGCCGACCCTTCCTGAGAGAGTATGATTAATTGAAACCCAATCATCAAAATAACAAAGTAAATCGGTAACCACTGTCTAGTATTCAAATCTGTATAAAAGTAAACTACCTTTACTAGGATTTGAACCAGGAACCTTCGTCTCCGAAAATAAGCTGTTAAACAGCTGACTATGTTACCCCTAGACCAACCCGGTGGGTTAAATAAATAAATAATAAAAAAAAAAATAAGATTTATTATTCAGTTAGTATTATTACATACCCACCGTGTTGAAATCATCAGGTTTGGCTTCTTGTAACCCCAACCCCTCGGACCCATGGATTTTCACAACTTACATATAGGATTAAAAATATAATCTATTTAACGAAAGATCTGACCCAGCGATTGAACTGGCTGTCCGTCTTAGAGATTTCAGTCGTCTGCTACGAAGAGAGATAAAGACACCCGTTGTCCATCAAGGACTGCCTAGAGACAACTCTCAAGAGTGACAGCATACTTGTATAAATTTCCTCAAGTATTGACAGATGAAATATGTATGAAAGACGAGATAGTGGACAATGGAACCGTTTGTAACACAGACTGGCTTCCCACTCCCGCCTCTCGGAAAGGCTGGCGTAACACCCAAAAGACTACCTTAGGATAATTTCACCCAATCGGTCGGCAGGCTCCCGAAAGAAATCCCAAACCCTCCCTAGGGATCCCACCGCCCGACGACTTGGCGGTCAACAAGTCTTCGAAGGTAACCCGTCTGGGCAGCTCAAAGTGTCTATTTTCCCTTGGTCTAGTACCCAGAAGAGTGCCCTCGTGATCTCTCCAATCTGTCCATTATGTTCATATGCGAAGTAACAATGTGAGCGCTCACCGCACTGTAGCGCTCCTCAGCCCTGGTATCCCGTCCGATCTGATTACCTGTGAGAGCTTAGAGTCCTAACAGAGCTCACCTCAGAAGGCGTCGGATCTGTAATAATAGGAGGAGAACAAGCCACGCTTTCTCAATGACGTGGTTAGCAAACAACACATTCAAGGTGTCTTCAGCTGAACTGCCTTTGTCCGAAATTCATTGAGTAGGAACACATGAACTTATGTAACGCGTGAAATTTATTTAATAAATTTTGTAGAGAATTAAAAATCTTACAACTTTATTTCAAACATGTTTTTGAATAACGCTTAGTTTAGCGGTAATTAGCGATTTTCTGTTTTTTTTTCACGAAAATGTGTAAAAAATCGGATTTCTTTTAAAGATTTTAGCCTTAGTATGTATTTTACGACAAAAGTGTATATAATCAAATTTATAGGAAATTAAAAGATCTACGACTTTAGAAAATTTTTCTCTACAGAGCCTAGTTTAGCGTGAAAGAGTGATTTTCCGTATTTTTAAGCCAAACTGAGGTTGATTTTCATTTTACGTCTTTCTCTTATGACTAAAATTAGGTTAGTTTTTGTCACTTCTAATGTTTCTAATGTTTTATCACTAATGTTAGGTATATTGTTAATTATTTGCATTGGCAAGAGAAAGTCATGTGTTTCACACAATTTTTTTTCTTTTAGTAGCTTGTTTTATCCTTTCTCCCATTAAATTCTGAACGTTGAATGTTGATACATAAATGGAAATATATGAGTATAATTTTTATGAAACGTTGTATAAAAAATAATACTATTTTTGTTGTTAAAATGTTGTATTGTTTATTTATTATATAATTCAGTTATTTGATGTGTGCGCACGCGTTGATTAATGGAGGAGATTATATTGGATTAAAAATCGAGCTTTTTCAAAAAAAAAATCGCACTCAATTTTTTACCCACAGTTCACCGTGGGTAACAGAACAACAGGTGAATTGAATTATCATTTTCCGGGGTGTGGTGAAAGTTAATTCACGCATAACCCGTTACGAGCGAAAATGGAATATTCATGCGTTGTTTGTTTTTTACTCGTTTATTTTTCTGTCTCACCCAGACTGAATTACCAGCAAACCGTAGAGTTTTGTTTATTTCAAATAATGTATGTTTGTTTTAACATACAATTTGAGTTGAAGCACCCTTTATATTCACAAATAGTTTCATAGGAAGTAAAAAAAAAAAACAAAAATTGAAACCATTGAGATTCAAAAACAATGCTACTTTATTCCTCCCCAATGTTCTGTAGATTGTGAATTGTTTTATAAAGGAAAATTAAGTCCAACTTGTTCATTTTAAACATTAATTAATACATATATTTGCATATTAATCCACTTAGTTTTTTAAGTAGGCTTACGAAAACAACCCTGTGTCTGTTTTTCATTTATTATAATTTTTTTTTCATCAGTCTCTCGATTGGTTTGATGCAGTTCTCCAAGCTGTTCTATCTTGCGCAAGTCGTTTCATATCTACATACCTGTAACACCCTACAACCTTTGTAATTTGCTTTATATATTCTAACCTTTACCTCTTCCTAAAATTCACTCCTCAATATTACCCTCCATTTTGATAGACCAATACCTGGATGTCTTAAGATGTGCCCTACTAGCCTATCCCTTCTTCTAATAAGATAATTCCATGTACTTCTTTTTTCACCCACTCGCCTAAGAACCTCTAAATTGATTATTATTATTGATTATTTCTCCACCCACCTAATCTTTAACATTTTCCTATAACACCACATTTAATGCGACTTTCGTAAACTTAGTTTGTACTTCATATACACAGGATTGGACTCAAGTTTGACAAAAATGTATTTACGTAAATAAGAATTATTATTTTCATATTTTCTTTGTTGTATAAGGCATTATGATGAAAAATTCTTTTAAATTTCAAATTATCAATAATAATCTATTCCCTGTTGTTGAATTTCTTAAATGCCTAAACTTGTTCCATTTTGTCTGTTGTAACAGTATGAAAGTTGAAAATTTTAGGCTTAGAAAAGTTTTTAAGATGTGTGTTTTTTTATTTTTTTCTCGGTGGAGAACTTCCGGACACTCCGCTCTCCTGTGGGGTATGGAATACCCCCTAGACCCCCTCAAACTTAAGAAAGAAATTTTTATTATAACTTCAGAAATAAAGTACAACAGTACCTGAATAGTTTTAACATGTTAAGAGCTTTACATAAATTAGTTACACTTAAAATTTCTCAGTTTCCATTAACTTATTATGTTTCATATAGATAAGAGTTTTTTTTTTGAATAAAATTAAAATGCCTTTGTGAATTATAATTCTTTTGTATATGATCTTCATGTATTAAATCTACATTCTTTTTATTTTTTAATTCAGGAGTACACCACACCACAGAATTAAGATTATAAAAAAATTACAGTTATGATTGTATGTATTAAAAATATAATTTATTTCAATTACACGTTTTGTAATTGGTCATTACGGAAACCTCCTTTCCACTCATATCGAGGGGAACATGATTTGTACAAAATTACACTAGGAAATGGCATTTATACATGAGAATATCACATAAATAAATAACTAACTGCAGTGTTAGCGCAGAGGAGCCAAGTTGAACCTCAGTTCTTAGTGTCTCCCCGCCCCTAAACTAAACTACCCACCTTTAAAGTTCTGTAATTACATCCGGACATTTAAATTATTTTGTAATTTTTATGTTATTGTCTTGTTTTTAAATTTTATAAGGTATTGATAAAACTTGTAGATGATGATACTTCACTTTTTTACTTTCTTTTGTCCTATAGGGAAGGAAAGTACGTATTGTGATCATCTCGATTTTTCGAAATCAAGTTTTCGCTGGAAGTACTCGTTTTCAGGTCCCCTGAACCCTAAGGACTTATTTCTAGCGATTAGTGTGTGTGTGTGTGTGTGTGCGCGCGCGCGCGCGCGCGTGTGTGTGCAACTTGGAATTTAAGTTACGTACCTCTAGGGGACCCGACATGAACATTTTCATCAAAAGCGGTCATCGGAAGTAGTAGTTTCTTCGTTCGATTTTTCAATTTTTTTTTTGTAAAATTGGCTCCTTCAATTTTCAATAGGATTTTTTAGGTTGCGGCCTTCGAATGTATTTTACAACAAAAGTATTGTGTATGATTAAATTGATAAGAAATTTAAAAAACCTACAATTTTATATCATGCATTTTTTCTACAGAGCTTAAGTTAGCGTCAATTAGCGATTTTCGGTATTTTAAATCGATTTTCATTGTGGTCATTTTCGTGATTAAAATTAGGTTGTTTTTCATTTTACATTGTTTACTAGTGATTAAATATAGGTTTTATGGTTTATTATTTGCACTGGTAAGAAAAAGTCGTGTGATTGTTTCACATCATATTTTTTAATCTTAAAAGTTAACTAGATGAGCCGATATTCCAAGTGAAATCGTCCGATTTGAGTTATATTGATCGAATTAATATTACCATATTATCATCTGGAGGAGATTGAATTGTCACTTGATTAAAATTCATGGAATCGTTGATCCCGTATATTCTAACCTTGGAATGAAAATAATGTACTACTATATTTCCGTTCCATTGAATTTCATTCGTACCTACTACTGTACATTACTAAAATTAAATCAGTCCATTCAAGCAATTACTTAATTAATCGTATTTACCATATCATAAAGTACAGATGAATACTCTGGTAATTTATGGCATCATCGTTTCATTTTTACTTTCTCTTGCCTATATGAATATATAGGAAGGAAAGTATTGTTTTCATGTCGATTTTTCGAAATCGAGTTTTCACCGGATCTATACGTTTTCAGACCCCCTGAACCCAAAAAACATGTTTTTAGCGATTGGTCTGTGTGTGTGTCTGTGTGTGTGTGTGTGTGTGTGTGTGTGTGTGTGTGTGTCTGTGTGTGAACAGAATATCTCAAGAACGGAACATCGTACGAACTTGAAACTTGAAACTTAAGTTACATACCACTACCGGACGCGACACGAACATTTTCATCAAAATCGGTCAACCGGAAGTAGTAGTTTATTCGTATAATTTTTCAGTTTTTTGCGATTTTCTCAAAAACTGGTCCTACGATTTTTTTTAAAATCGCCTATTTTACTCAATTTTTTATTCTCTACAAGATAGGGTAGGCGCCATGTTTGCTGAAATTCTCGGTGAGGCTGTTTTCACGTAAAAACGTTGTTTTTTTAAGATTACGGCTTTAATATAAATTTTAGCGCAAAAACTTATATAATAAAAGTTGTAGAGAATTTAAAAACCTACAACTTCTGTTTCAAACATTTTTTTTGTATAACGCTTAGTTTAGCGGTAATTTGCGATTTTCTGTTTTTTTTCTCACGAAAACGTGAGAAAAATCGATTTTTTTAACATTTCGGTCTTAGTATGCATTTTACGACAAAAGTGTATATAATTAAATTTATAGAAAATTAAAAGATCTACAACTTTTGTTTAGAGCATTTTTCTCTACAGAGCCTAGTTTAGCGTGAAAGCGTGATTTTCCGTATTTTTAAGCCAAACTGAGTTCGATTGTCATTTTGCGTCATTCACTCATGATTAAAATAAGGTTATGTTTTTGAGGTTAGTTTTTGTTCATTTCTAATGTTTTAATACTAATGTTAGGTTTATTGTTAATTATTTGCATTGGCAAGAGAAAGTTGTGTGAGTGTTTCACACCAGATTTTTATTTGTACAGTATTATTATTCACTTGATTTAATACACAAAAATACCGCTGGTTCGAATTTCGGATAATCCGAACTGATTTCTATTTTGTAACGTGTGTTTCATTTTATAAGTATTTTATACTAAAGTGATGCCCTCATTTACGCGGTTAATTGGTTCCGCGAAAAGTGCGAAATGAAAATCGCGTAAATGGAACAGTATAATTATTTATACAATGTACATACAAACATAAATACGTTAACCCTTTCAGTAACAACGTCTGGAAAACAGGACGTCGTTATGTTTTACGTAGTGATAACATCCGGTTTACCGGATCCGTAAGTTATGCATAAAGTACCAACGTCCGAATAACCGAACATTTCCAAAAAAACCTTTTAAACAAAAATTAATAGAATAATGTATTTTGAAACCACCTCTGTGGTGTAGTGACTAACGCGCTATCCCACAAAGCGAAAGGTCCCGGGTTAAATTCAAGGCTACGGTCTGGAAATTTTAACACGTTAATACCACCGCTAAGGTACCAAAACCCACAGTAGTTGCTAATGACCAAGCTGTCGATACGACTTTAAATAAACTAAAAAAAGTATTTTGAATGTTTTTAGTGATAGAACGATTTCTTTTTTTTATGAACTCAATAAAAATTAATTTTTAACAGAAATTTTATTTTTTGTAACGTTGAAACTTTGGTCGGCAATAGCAGGCTTACGCCTGCAAGTTTTTGAAAAAAGGGCTGGCAATTTTTGTACACCCTTATTCAAATTAAATGGCACTTAAGATCAAACTTTTAAATATTGTTTCGACACTGAAAGGGTTAAATAAGTTATAACTTTCTGTATTCCTTTTTCTGTTGCTTTTCATTATAATTAATTTATGAAAACTGAATTTAGGCCTTTTAACATCACGTAATTAGGTTAAATTCATGAAAGCGAATTCAATTCTCTACTACGTAAGTAATTGTACGTAGGCCTACATACTGTTTGATGAAATTTCCTTTGCTATACATAAAGTAAAATAACGCTTTAAAATCACGATTCTGTTCTGTTACTTCCGTTAGACGAGCCTTCTACTGTGGGTTCCAGTTGTGATGTTGATGGATTCCTAAAAAACTTATCCAGTGTCGGCTGTTTGGCTTTTTCCTTCCGGTCTTGTAATATGAGTTCGTAGGGTGCGATCTGTGCTGTCAATCTTTTAGACGTAAGACGAATTCTCTCGTAATTCATAGGCCGGTCCGTTGGCAAAGTGGTTAGGGCAACTGGCTTCTACGCCGGGGTGCCGGGTTCGATTCCCGGTCAGGTCTGGCATTTTTTCATCACTAATTTTCATGTATCATTATTGTTCGCCGTTTGAATTAGCATAAATTGCTAAACAGTCAGACGTAAAACATAACATAAAAAATGTGGTGTGAAACACTTACACGACTTTCTCTTGCCAATGGAAATAATTAACAATGTAACCTAACATTAGTAATAAAACATTAGAAATCAACAAAAAACTAACGGCAAAAAACATAATCTAATTTTAATCATGAGTGAAAGACGCATAATGAAAATCAACCTCAGTTTGGTTAAAAAATACGGAAAATCACTCTTTCACGCTAAACTAGGCTCTGTAGAAATAATTGCTCTAAGTAAAAGTTGTAGATCTTTTAATTTCCTATAAATTTCATTATACACACTTTTGTCGTAAAATGCATACTAAGGCTGAAATCTTTTAAAAAAATCGATTTTTTACACGTTTTCGTGAGAAAAAAGAAACAGAAAATCGTTAATTACCGCTAAACTAAGCGTCATACAAAAAAATATGTAAAATAAAAGTTGTAGGCTTTTAAACTCTACAATTTTCAAATCATACATTTTGTGCTTAAATGCATATTAAAGCCGCAATCTTAAAAAGCCATTTTTTACGAGAAAACAACCTCCCCAAGAACTTCAGCAGACATTGCGCCTACCGTATCTTGTAGAACATAAAAAATTTAGTAAATGAGGCAATTTTTCATAAAATCGTTTGAGCCGTTTTTGAGAAAATCGCAAATAAGTGAAAATGACACGAATGAACTACTTCTTCCGATTGACCGATTCTAATGAAAATGTTCGTGTCGGGTCCTCTAGTGGTATCTAACTTAAGTTTCAAGTTTCAACTTCATACGATGTTCCATTCTTGAGATATTCTGTTCCCACAAACACACAGACACACACAAAGACCAATCGCTAAAAACATGTTTTTTGGGTTCAGGGGGTCTGAAAACGTGTACATCCGGTGAAAACTCGATTTCGAAAAATCGACATGAAAATAATTCTTTCCTTCCTATATATTATATTCATACAGGCAAGAGAAAGTAAAAATGTCGTAATCCGAATCTATTTTTTGTATAAAATCAGCAGCATTTTTAACTATTGAAATTGGTGTTTTATGTTTTCAGTTGTAAATAAGTCAGGTGTTTTTTCTTCATCATCTCCTTCTTGAGCAAGTTCTCTAATTCTATAAGATCTGTAACAGCTCAATATCATGCGACTACAAAAGTTCTACGTCAGTAGAATTTAATTTTATGAATCCTTCTTCTAATTGTTGGCCCCTTGTCTCTATTTCATCCATAGTTTTATCATTTTTTTCTACGTTAGTAACACAGTTTGACCGAAGTTTTCTCCATACAGCATTCATAGTTGTATTCTTCAATATTCGTACTTCTACATCAAAGGAACGCTTGCTTCTTTCTTCTAAACGAATTTCCCTCCTTATTAACTATAATTTCGACGAAATAATTAAACATCGCTTAAAGTGAATTCGTGTAAATAGGGCCGCGTAAATGGGGGATTACTGTACTTATAAAACGTGTTTCTATCACTCATCGTGTTAGTACAGCACTAGTGGTTAGCACTACACTAACCACTTTAGCGAAAACACGTTTAGTATTAATATAAATGACTTTAAAGTAAAATAAATTGTTTATTTATCAATTGAACTACATTTTGAAATTATTGTAAGGAAGACTAAAAAAAATATTACAAATATATTTATAAATTTGTCGATACATATTGCTTCTTTTTTTTGCGACCATTATTGATTTTAATAATATCTGTATGGTAGGTAAGTACTATAATAATGTATCTGCTACAGGTATATCGAAATAGTTGACACGGATACATAATTTATCTACATATGAAACCAACGGATTGACATAAAAAAAGTATCGGAAAATATAATGCATTGGTCTTTTCCTGTAGTAAAATAAAATCTTTTATTTTTCCACCTTTTTTATTACTGTGTACTTGGTTATTTACCCGTGTTTTATTTATTTTTCGTTTATGATCAAGGATCATGCAAAAATAATATATAATATCACTGTATAGATATAGTCTGCTTTATATTCACAGAAGTGAGGTTCTGTAGTAAACTTTGCTCTGTTTCAATTCTGTAGTAGCAACTTGTTCAATGTTCAATTTCAAAGTTAACCTTGTCCCCGGTATTTTTACTCATTCTTTCATCACGATCAACCCTTGTGTTTCTAACCATTTTACCTACTAACGTAAAACAAAACAAAAAAAACTTCCACTATGAAATTTATAAATATAGGCTTCTAAATGATATATCTGCATTAGGTAATTTTATTCTTAACACTTTTATTATAATTTTGGATAATTACTGTAAAATAAAATAGTTGTTAAATAAAATGAGTTATTGTTTCTAATATTATTCTAGTATCCAATAGGGTAAGATTTTTCCGTGTACTTTTTATGATTTTTCCGTCTTCAGTGAGTAATGCATCGAGAATGGTGGGTTTTGACTTGTTAAAATTTTCAGAACCTGGCCAGGAATCGAACCCGGGACCTGCGTGTGGTAGACTAACGCGCTAACTAATACGCTATGAAGGCAGCATTCGTGTTAATTTATTTTATATTCAATTATAAAACGCGCGCACTTGTTTCCTTCATCGGGAAATATTGTTTTTTTGTTTTACGTCCGATTATTATACACATTAAGGTTAATGCCGACAGTGAAAAGTGATAGATGAAAATGAATAATGAAAAAATTATCTAATCGGGAATCGAACCCGGGACTTGTGCCATAGAACCCAGTTGTGCTGACCACTACACCAACGATCCGGGGTGATGAGTAAAGATCCATTGAAATTAGGTTTTCGATTTTTCCGTATGATCAAGTTAAAAAGTTGGGAGAAAGAATTAAATATTGTAATAACAACATTAAAAGTTGTTTGACAAAAACTTAACATCAGTTAAAAGATTCCCAGTATTTCAGATTTTTTTATAATACCCACTGTTCTAGAATTATCTTCCAATTGTTCAGATTTAAAATAAGACAGGATACACGTTATGTTCTACGAGATACAATATTACTGAATTCTATAATTTACATAAAACTGTTATTTTATATTAAACTAAATGATTTAAACAAAAAAAAACAAATAACGTAAATAAATTGCAGTGTGTGATTCATTTTTCAAATAATTTAAATAAATTTGAATAAATACATAAATTAATAAATAATACATGAATGTAGCCTACAATAAAACTCTCCAGAAACAGTTTTGTTATGTACAATTATTTTATTTATTAATTTACTACAGTTTACTATATCATGCACAACATAATTTAAATAGTTATGTTTATCATGAAACCAGATTCAATGGAAATAACATAAAGCATATTATAAAAAAATACATAAATAGAAACAATTATTAAAACTGTAATTATTTAATTATTCATAGATTAAACTAAACATTAAAAGTATTAATTAATTATTAATAAGAAGTTAACTGCACTTATTCAACGCGTTATTATTACAAACATAACATGGGAAAAATTTTCCCGCATCTTTACTTGATACACAAAAAAACTTCAAAAAAATCCCAAGTTCAAGTAAATAACGTTAAATCGATTAATGTTTTTTAGAAAAAGGCGAAACACCATAGAAAATCATCCCCCCACTCTTATTGATTTAAAACAAGAAAAACTAACGTTTTCCTAAAACATTTCATTCTATCTGTTTTACTTTTTCAGTTGCTTTTTCAGGGTCGGGCCCTGTTATGGTTCGTAGCTTTTTAAGTTTCAACTTCGTACGATATTCCATTCTTTATGTATTTTCTTCGCGCGCGCGCACACACACACACACACACACACACACCAATCTCTAAAAACATTTTTTGGGGTTCAGGGGATCTGAAAACTTGTATATCCGGTGAAAACTCGATTTCGAAAAATCGACATGAAAAAAATACTTTTCTTCCCTATACAATATAGGGTATAGGCCTATTCATATAAGGCAAAAGAAAGTAAAAACTATTGTAATAAATAATCATGAAAATTAAAATTCAGTGAAATGTATAAAATTTTATCATTTAAGAGAAATTGTTGAGCTGTATTCCATAGGAGGCCGTAGCTTTCTGAAACAAAAGAGCTGAAATTTTTTAATACCATGCAAAAATAATCATTCATAGATAGTTTTAGCTCTGTAGTGCTTAGGGAAGATGAATTAAGCAACTGAGTCAAAATTTGCAAGAATTAATTTAGATATAAGTTGTAATTAACTCCATTATCTCTTCAATTTTAATCAGAAAAGTTCACATGCTGTAACGTATATTAAACAGTATATTCATTTAATTATAATTTGGGAAATAGTTATATTTTATGAGAAGTTACTAAATTATATTTGCGTGAATGGGTTTGATACATAAACTTTTGATGAAAGAGCATAAATTAGATGACTTATTTAATCTATATTAATTAGGTACATGATTAATTGATTGGTTTCTGTGAATTTGAGAGGTGGTATGTAAAAGGGTGATAAGAGGGTGGTTTAATAGAGAATAGGTAGAGTTAGGTATTCCATCCACATCTATGGATGGAATGATCCAAGGACTTTATATGTGGAGCGAGAGGAGAAGTTTGTGTTTAGTGTATATAACAGAAGCAGCTGTCATTCAAATTGCTGTTACCATGACAACGTAACCATAGCCATTGGTTATTTAGTTAATGCAGTTGTAGTAGGTAGCTACTGTACCTATGTATCTAGTTTATATATTTACTACTTCCTCTATATTGATCATCTTTATTCAACTCACCCTACTTTTTCATTTCATATAGAATAACTTTTCAAATTAAAGATGATCATTTGGTATCATATTTCATTCATGTATCAACTTTTTATGTATCTGTATATAAAGTTCTATCATCATTTTACAAGTAGATCTGAAAAAGATTCAGTTTTAGATACATAAAAAATAAACTCTGTTAACTTGAAATATTATTTTTTTTCAAATAAATCAAGTTATTTTATTACTAAATATAAAATTGTTCATAAAATTTTATCCATGAAAAGTTTAATTGGATGTTTCAATTCTTTTTAAAGGAACAGGACTGAGGTGTAAAATATCAATCAAATTCCATAATAATAATCCCTGAATCCTGAATCCTGAATCCTGGTTGAGAGGGCCAAGAAGCCCTATGATGGCGACATCGTGTTAAGGAACACCTGGTCGCTCGGGGAACAATATAACAGAATAATTGCAACCTCAAGAAATTTAGGGGGAATTTTATAGTTTAAATAGGAAATAGGATTCTGGTTCGTGGGACATTGGAACTGGGACTTGAAAGGAGGTAATTCACTTTTAGAAGTTATCTGTGGAAAATTTAAAGTAAGGGACAAGCGGGTTTAAGAGCGGCTCTTTTTTTTTTTTTTTATATTTCAGTGGCCTTTTTCAGTTTTGTGGGGGTCCTATTATATTGGGGAGGGGAAGGCATGCATTGTACTGAACGTGGACTAAAGGTATAATTTAAGGTAGGGGTTAGTTTATGATTTCAGGGGAGACGGAAAGGGTAGAGTTTGGCATAATCACAGGCCTTTTTATTTTCTGAGTGTTTACTAATTTAAAATGGCGGCTCTTTTCACCGTAGTGGAGTGATTATGCATAGGAACATGGGGACAACTACCAACTGGGGGGAGTGTATTACAAGTAGAAGGGGCATGGGCAAATAAGAGGGATACAGGGCGAAATAAAAATGTGGCAACTCTAAATTTTGTTAAGTGGGTCATACTGGAATTTAGATAAAGTCGTGGAACGGTAATGGCATAGAGACTTCAGGTGGATGTGGGCGTCGGTACAAGTCCTGAATGATCTGGGGTCCGCCAGTTTTCCCAGCGTCGTGTAGCCGTTTCGAGGTATTGTAAATAAAGTCCTCCATAGAAGGGAAGAGAAGGTGTTCGTGTACGATGCGATTGGATATAAGATAGTGGAACTGTGTGATGCACCGGAGGACTTTGTTCTGGTACGCTGAAGTACGTCTTTTGTTGGACTTGGAGAGAAAGGGCCACCATACCGGTGACCCGTACAAAAGGAAAGGACGTAGGATAGAGGAGTACATCAGAAGTTTCAGTTTTGAGGAGTATGCAGGAGAGAGGAACAAAGGGATGAGTAAAGCGAACAAGGCCCTACCCTTGCTAAGCTTGCTGTCAATGTGCTGTCGAAGTGTCAGTCGTTTATCTAGGTCAACCCCTAGATATCTCACGCTGTTCTGCCATGGGAGGAGTTCCCCTTCCAATCGTAGAGGCGGAGGAACATTGCGTTTTAGTGTAAAGTGGATTGCTTCGCATTTTGTGGGGTTAAGTGATAGTCTCCAGACACGACACCAGCTAGTGATGTCTAGAAGCTGAGTTTGAAGCGCGCGGCAATTGAGGCGGAGGCATCTGCCGTGACGGTACAGAATAGCATCATCGGCAAACAGTCCGAATTGGATTGAATCACGGACAGGAAAATCGAAGGTGTACATAAGATAGAGGATGGGCCCAAGGACCGAGCCCTGAGGTACACCCGCGGACGAAGGGGTGAGTGGGGACATGGCCATGTGGAACTGAGGAATAGTGACAGAGACTTGGAATTGTCTTCCAGTAAGATAGGAATGGAGTAATCGGACAGTTGAGGGGGGAAAAAATTGTGCCAGTTTGTAAAGGAGGCCCATATGCCAGACGCGGTCAAATGCAGCCCGAAAATCAAGCAACACAGCCGTCGTGTCACAGTAAGAATTTCTGGCATCCACAAGTGCCGTGACGATGCGGAGGAGTTGGGTAGTTGTGGAGTGTCCTTGACGAAAACCAAATTGCTCGGGGGGAAGAACAGATTCAACAACAGGACGCAGGCGCGGGAGAAGAAGCCTTTCGAATAATTTGGACAGGATCGGCAAAAGGGAAATTGGTCTATAACTTTCGGGATCAGTCGGACGTTTGTGGGGTTTCAGAATAGTAATGACTTTGGAAACCTTCCACGAAGAGGGGAAATGTTGCAGCGCCAACACTGCATTGAAAATTGCCAAAAGATGAAGCTTTAGATCTGGCGGGGAATTCAGGATGGCGTATCCAGAGACATTATCAGGACCAGGGGCCTTACGCGGATTAATCGAGGAAATTACAGAGGTGACATCATCCTCCGTGAAGGGCTGTAAGTTACAGGGCGTAGGGTCAGAGAGCGTTGAGTTGACTTCATCATGAATGAGTTCATCCTGGTCATGATGAACGGGCGGAGGGGCAACAAAATGTCGTTCAAAATGCGAAGCGAAAGTGTCAGCAATCGCCTGCGGAGAGTATGTCAAACCATTAGGTGTCATCAGAGGATGCGACTTCCTCTGGGTCGACAACAAACGACGTGTAGCCTCCCATGGTCTTCCGTCGTCCGCTACTCGATGAAGGTAGTCCTCCCATTTACTACACCGGTGATCATCGAGTAGCAGTTTACACCTAGCAGCGGCACCGTTGAATAGATCCCGATGATGTGGATCTCTGGTGCGCTGCCAGAGCCGTCGTAATAATCCCATTATTTAACTGTTTGTATACTGAACTCTAATGAGACTTTTAATTACTGAAAATGTTTACTTTTTTAATCAATTATTTGGGCTGTAATCAATAAATTTTAGGGTATTCTGCAGCTTTTTGTTGTATAAAATGTTTTTTCACCCGTAACAGACAGGTGGCGTGTTAAATTATTTGCACTCAATCTACTAGTTCCAGGGGTACAAAAAATAGTTCAGTTTCTTATCACGTGTTCAGCCAATTATATGATAAAACTATTTAAGAACAGAAGAGGTAGAGGTGTAAAAGATACTAGTCAGAGTTATCTCCTCTGAAAGTAATGAATTTCATTATACACCCAGACCCTGTGGTGAATGAAGTGAAGGTGTCATTTGCAGGGTGGAAAGTGGGTGCTTTTCGGAGGGCCTGGCATGCTGATAAACATATTCTTTCAACTCAGTGAGGAAGGCAATGGTAAACCACCTCACTCCTAGTTTTTACTTAGTAAAACCTCTAGAGGTTCAAACCAGCTTTTCAGCTGTTGACCTAAACAACAACAACAAATTTTTTTAGTTTATTTTAAGTAGCATTAACATCTTGGTTGTTAGCGACTACTTTGGGTTAAGGATGATGGGTTTGAATTTGCCATAATTTTCCAAACCCTGGTCGGGAATCAAACCTGGGACCTTTGCTTAGCAGCGTAGCATGCTAACCACTCGGTCATGTAGGCGGCCTGTTTATAAAAAAATATTCTTTATTGTTTAGAGTATAAATTAATTGTTGTTAAGTGTATAATTTAATGAAGTACTTTTTCTTACATATTATTCTTCTTTTGTTACATTCACATTGTGTAACTTAGAATCTGTACTCCATCCCCACATACTATAGGTAGTTATTTTGTGGTTTGTATATTATATCAACCTGTGTATTATTTTTCATTTGAACAATTAATGTATATTTCGTATTTCATTTTTAACAATAAATTATTATTATTTATAACAAATTTGCATGTTCTTTGCCAAAAGTTCAAATGATAAAAAATAAATAAGATAAATGATTAGACAAAAAAACCTATTTTCTGAGATTTTGTATTCTTTGAAATACCTTCGGACATAATTTATGTCATAAAGTATGAACTATTTGTCAAGTTTTGATAACCTTGTACCTACTGTTGTACATGAAGGAAAAATTGCAGGTTGATTAAATGATTTTTGCGGAAGTCAATGCTTTTTAAGTTATTAGAAAATATGAATCTATAAAATTTTAAAATAATGAAACAAGGTAAATTTCACAGATACATGTGTTGCTTACTTTTAATATAAAAAACTCAATGCATCATTGTACTTTAAACATCATCTCAAGCCTATTTTTCCTATAGAGACATAAATAAAAATCTTTTTGGAATCTACGATTACAATACTAATGTATTTTAAATACAGTAATACCAAAAATCAATTCTTTTAGCCAATGTGATTAAATTTTCACCTCAATCCTTCCTTTATAACTCTGTTGTGTGTAACAGTAGTTAAAAGTCTAGTTTGAACCCCTAGAGGTTTTGTTCATTAAAGTGAAGAGAGAAGTGTACGATTGCCTTCCTCACATTAGGTTGATATTTATGACTTCTTACACCACCTAAAAAAACACCTACTTTTCCACACCGAAAATGACTTCTTCATTTCATTCAGTGACTGGTTGTATAATGAAACTTATTGTTTTCTGTTGAAATTTAATAGTCACATTTATTCTCTACTTGTGTTCATCAATACTTCATTAATTTTTTAATTGATTAAACTTATTAATGTTTCTTTCTTTAAATATTTTTGTTATGGCATATTAATAACAATTCGTACTTTCCATATGTGTAATTTATTTGGATAGCGTATATTAAATATCAAATTATTCGTAAATGTATTTCAAATGATATTTCATTCTCTAAAAGTAGACTTGTAAAGATGGACACTTTAAAATATCCATGTTAATTTATATTTAATCAATTTTAGTATAATATTTTATGGTCAAGGTTTTCATTTAGTTTTCTTTGGGTCCTCATCAAATGCCTGGGTTGTCTCTTTTTTTTGATTCGATGTATTAGCATAACCTTCCTATTTTTCCCCCTACATTTTTTTTGTCATCTTATATAATGTATATTATTTTATGCTACAATGAAGTGTATTTTTCTTTTATTTACAGTCTATCAAAAATCAATACATAGTCTACATCATGACCAAAAGTGGCAACAAGAAACAAGTTTGGGTAAACGAGTTGGATTATACAGATTGCAAGGAGAAGTTGGAAGAGGTAACTTTTCACAAGTTAAAGTTGCCATACATGAACTCACTAAAGGTATATTTTACTTTAATTTTTATATTTTCAATAATTTAGTTGCTGTATTTTATGGTAAATTATGTTATAATGTATTTTTAAATTAAATTTTAGAATCAGAACTAATTGTAATTTAGTTGAGAATTATCAAGAATGCCTGATACTTACTGAAAAGTATCAAAGATTGTGTTTACAATTTTAACATAGTGTTTGTGCATACCTATTGATAAATTTTGTTACACATGTAATTAATGATTTGTAGTCTTAATGTTCCTGAATTCTTTCAATTTTTTATTGTAGTAGCTCCATTTACTGTCAACTGTAATTTTATTTTGACTAATAACTTATTTTTATTGTTAGACAATGATAGTACATTAAGTAGTCATTCAAAAAAGGTCCAAAATATATTTGGCTCATCAAGGTTTTACTGTATTATACAATTAAACAGTTGATAATTATAAAACATATTTTAGCCTTCTTGGAGACCCAGTTACTGGGTTTTCAGCTGTAAAACCCAGGTTTAAATCATAATTATTATTTAGAAAATTTTAGCGTTATACAATATATGCAAAATGTTCTCTAAGTCACTCTGGTTACTAATGAACAACCAGCTGATGCAACTGTATGTACAATAAAAATAAACAAGGAAATAGTGAAATGATATGAAGAAAACTCTGACGTTATCTACAAATACTATTATGTTCATCATCCATTCTGGTTTAAGCCACCAGGACCTATTCTGCCATCTATCTCCCCTAGGTCAACTAACTTCCTTTCTTTAAGGTTTTTGTAACGGGACTTGCAATGGTAAATAACTTGTAACGATGTCCAAGAGATATTTTATTAATTTTTTTTCAATATTGCTTAAAATACCGCTTAAAAGTATTACATTGAGCTCTGTCCTTGAATTTTTTGGCTTTAGTTTGTTATCTGGTACTGTTTTTATTTTCAAATCCCAATTTTTATCAATGCTTGTTGCTGGATTCTTCTTTGGTTTGATTTTTTTGTATACCCAGCAATTTTAATTGATGTAAAATTGTCTGTTGGTTACCATGAAAAATCACTCGCCCAATGAATATTACTTAACAATCAGGCATGGCATATTTTCATACGTTACAAAAAATCATTTCATCCTCCACTATACAACAGTTACACCCCAATGTCATCGCTAATGACCATTGTAGTTGATGCAACGTTAAATAAATGAATTAAAAAAAAAACATCTGTTTTAATTGTAGTCATGTAAGAGTTTTTCTTGCTATTCTTAAAGTAACCTAAAACCTATGTACTCGTTTTGATATTGATACAATATCAATATTGATATCTTCAATTGAAACAAATGGTATTAGAGTACATCTTTTATTTATCTATGTAAGTATAGTTTACTAACATAGTTGTAGTAACAAGGTCATTTTACTTCTTAAATTAAGTAAATACATTTTTATTTTTTTATTTTTATACCACCTTAGTCTTCTTAACCAGGTTTATTTCACTTAACTGAAGTAAGCTAAAGGAAGCCTTACATCATATTTAGCACATAACCATTTAATTTATTACATAAACCTCAGTAAAAACTTGTATGTCTTCAGTTTAATTGCTTTGATTTAATGTACTCTACTAAAATATTTAAGCGAGTTAATATAACATTAATTATTTTATTTCTTTGAAATCAATTTAATTAGTTTTACTGAGTGTGTATACCTGATACCAGAACAAATAATTTTAAATGTTTAATATTGTGACGTTTATTCCAAGTTCTTTTAGAATCTGGTTATTAGTAAATAACAAAACTTCCTTTTAAATTTATAGTAAAAATTTATTTTGAAATTAATTACTTAGATTACTTGTCACAGTAACTAAAAATTATGCTAAACTACTTAAATTAATAACAGACATATATTATATAAAATATTCTAAAACTTAACTAAGACTAACAAAATGTAACTGAAAAGAATGGTCATTTATTTTCAAATAGTAAATTGATTCGTACTTACAGACTGATAAAAATGCCCATCTGATAACTGCCTGATAATGAACTATAATACCCACTGATAATAGCTAACTGCCCATTTTGAAGAAACTACTTCAATACGCGACGCTTTGTACAAATGGTTTTTAACACACTCACTTCACAACTGAATCAGTCATTTCAGAAAGGCCATAAGTCAAAATTTACCTTGTTTTCTTTAGTGCATTTTAGGAGTACTAAATAAAATAAACACACCATCCCTACAAAAATCACATAAGTCTGGGCATTCCTTAAGCAATTTAACACTAATAAAAGGCTTATCCTAAAGGCTTGCTTTCTTCCAATTAAAAAACATGAGCGAATGATCTTTTGAAAGCTCTATTTTCTATAGGAAGAGGCTCTATAATAAACAGCTGAAGTTAAAAATTTTCAATTTTTTGTTTTAACATGACTTATTTTAAAAAGATAAATGTATGCATTTTGTATTAAGGGGGACACCCCTCTGAACAAATGAATAAATTTTTTAATATTATTTTTTTATTAAAACTTAGTAAATGATACCAGTTTTTTAATTTTTTGGCTTATGGGCTTTCTGAAATGACTGATTCAACTGTTCACCAACAGTCTTCTTCTTCATGTAGCATCTCCATTACGAAGGTGTGCTAGCATCATGGCAATCCTGACCTTGGAAACTGTAGCTCTAAATAGGTCGATGGATGACAAATTAAACCACTCTCGCAGGTTCCGTAGCCAGGAGGTTCTTCTTCTTCCAACCGATCGTTTGCCCATAATCGTTCCCTGGATGACAACAACACCAACAGTACCAACAGTAACTCACACTTTAAAAATAACCATATTTTTGTAAATATAAATATATACTTTGCTTTATAAGATAAAGAACATAATAGAATAATCTAAAATAAATAAACAATAGAACATTCTACTCTATACTAGAAAAACAACAAGCGAGGGGTGCCAAAAGCTATTAATCATAGTGACAAAATATGAAGGTTTCTCTCAAGCCCTTCCCAATTCAGCTGGAAAAGATCCCTATTTATAACACTACTTTACACCTTTTAAGAAACGTAGTAATTCATATTTTAAAAGAAACGTAGTAATTCATATTACTAAAACTAATATTATGAGTAAAGACATACTAAAATAAAATATTGTTCAAATATAAATAATAGGTGTGGATGTAATACAAAATACAGTAGTACCATTAATTGACTGACTCAGAATACAGCAAATCACTTTTTGATGCTAAACTAGGTTCTTTAAAGAAAAATGCTCAAAATAAAAGTAGTAGACTTTGCATAATTACCTATTTTTCTGCTTAATATATTTATATTATCTTGCATTGTTTAATATTCATATTGAAATAGTGGTTAGTGCAACTGGTTTCTTTGCTGGGGTCCCGGATTCGATTCCCGGTCAGGTCTGGCATTTTTCCATCACTCATTTTCATATATCATTATTCTCCACCATCTGCATTAGCAGAAATTGCAAAACAGTCAGATGTAAAACCAAAAAAAATTAATAATGCAATATTTATGTATTCATCTCATTCTTGTTCACTCTGCAAATTTTTGAAATATGCAACTAAAAATACAGGAGACCTAATAAAACTTAATGTTAACAAATTTTGTCTTTAAATTCCAGAAGTTATAATTTATCAAACAAAATAAAATATGTATGTATATGTATTAAAATAAATATTTTTATGTTAAATAAAATATATTGTAAATTCTATTGTAAAAATAAAACACCCTCTTCATTAAGTTTATTTTTATTTTATGTTTTTTTTTTGTTTTACTTAAATAGAACGTGTGGCCATCAAAGTGCTGGATAAAGCAAAGTTGACATCAAAGTCACGCAAGATGCTGGTTAGAGAAATATCTAGCATGGAAGCTGTTCATCATCCAAATATTATTAGGTAACTATTTACATAAATTGTAATATTATGAGTAAAGACATACTAAAATAAAATATTGTTCAAATATAAATAATAGATGTGGATATAAATACAAAATAGTACCATTAATTGACTGACTCAGAATACAGCAAATCACTTTTTGACGCTAAACTAGGTTGTGTAGAGAAAAATGCTCTAAATAAAAGTTGTAGATCTTTCAACTTTCTATTAATTTGATTATAAACACTTTTGTCGTAAAATGGTCGAAATCTTAAAAAATTGATTATTTTTACAGATTTCCATAAAAAAAAAAAACATATAATCACTAATTACCGCTAAACTATGTTTATACAAAGAATGTTTGAAATAAAAGTCGTAGATTTTTAAATTCTCTATAACTTTTATATTGATCAGGTGGGTGGACAAAATAAGTAATTTTGGGGTTCTTAGGGGAGTGGATGAAAAAAGAAGTATATAGAAGCATCTTACCTGAAGAAGGGATATAGACTAGTGGGGTATACCTTAAAACATCCAGGTATTGGGCTATCAATAATGGAGGGTAATATTGAGGGAGTAAATTGTATGGGGAGGCAAAGATTAGAATGTGTAAAGCAAATTACAAAACTTATAGGGTGTTACAGGTATGTAGATATGAAACGACTTGCGCAAGATTCGAATAGCTTGGAGAACTGCATCAAACCAGTCAAGAGACTGATGATAAAAAGAAACTTTTATTATAAACTTGTGCGCTAAAATGCATATTAAGACTGCAATCTTAAAAAAAAAAATTTTTCTACGAGAGAACAGCATCCCCAAGAATTTCAGCAGATGTGGCGCCTACCCTATCTTGTAGAAAATTAAAAAAATTAGTAAATGAGCGATTTAAAAAAAAAGTGTGGGAGCCGTTTTTAAGAAAATTGCAAAAAAGTGAGAAATGACACAAATAAACTACTATTTCCGGTTAACTGATTTTGATGAAAATGCTCGTGTCGGGTACTCTAGTGGTATGTAACTTAAGTTTCAATTTCGTACGATGTTCCGTTCTTGAGATATTCTGTTCACACACAGACAGACAGACAGACACACACACACATAGACCAATCGCTAAAAATATACTTTTTTGTAATCAGGAGGTCTGAAAACGTGCATATCCGGTGAAAACTAGATTTGGAAAAATCGACATGAAAACAATACTTTTCTTCCTATATATTCATATAGGCAAGAGAAAAAAAATTTAATAGGCTTAGGAATAAATAATTTGGTTTGTAGTGAGAAGACATAATCATTGTTGCAAAGATCATTGATTCATGATTGTTGCATTCACGCATCTTGCAAGATCATGCATTGTTTTGTCTTCTAAGTCTTGTTTTAAAGTGTTTAGCCATAAAGACTTACTAAAACAGGCTTAAGTTAAGTTTTTTGAAGCCATTGAAATGTGGGCGTATAGATCTATCTCTGGATGAATAAATTTTAGTTAAGTAGAATATGCAGTGAAGTCCTTTCTCATTTAAAGAACTTTGAAGTAGTTCACGCTGGAAAATAATGAAATTATAGGACTTTATATTATGAAACATAAAGAGAAGATTTCTTGCCCTGATATTGCAAGGGTTAAATAGGATAAGCACAGTTGAGGCAGAAGATAAATTCAATGAATTTAAGACAAAGTTTGGAAACATGGTGGTCATCGTGTTAACCAATAATCATTTACTCTCATGACATTAGTAGATAAAAAGTACAGCAAGATTTCATGGCATAGTGGTTAGCGTACTAGCCTACAAAGTGTTGGTCACAGTAGTTGACTAGTCTTAATAAAATTGATTAAATATTATGAATTCTTGAAGTGGAAATGCTTATAAAAATAAAAGAAATTATTCCAAAACCCCACAAACCAATTTGTTTCATACCTGCGCAAATCGTGTCTGACTTGATTGAATATTTGTACTGGAACTATACTACAATATAACTCATAATTATTTAGAAAACTGTTTTATATGATATTAATAGTGTAGGCCTAAATATGTGTACAAGTTGGTTATTATCAGTTTAAGGTCAATTATTACATATTGATAACAATTTTTTCTATCATTCTTTCCTGCATTTCTAATTTGAACATATAAGTTTAAAATTTGTTTACTGAATTTATCCTTATATGATTTTATATAAATAAAACATCATCTCAATAGATACAAAACTAAAACAACTTAAAAAATTTCCACCACTATTTTTTAAGAAGCATTTTCTACCTATCTAATTTTTATAGGAGTACAGCTAAATTATTCTGCTGCTGTTATAAATATTTTTTTTCATCAGTCTCTAGACTGGTTTGATGCAATTCTCCAAGCTGTTCTATCTTGCGCAAGTCGTTTCATATCTACATACCTGTAACACCCTACATATTTCGTAATTTGCTTTACATATTCTAACCTTTGCCTCCTCCTACAATTCACTCCCTCAATATTACCCTCCATTATTGATTAACCAATACCTGGATGTTTTAAGATATGCCCCCACTAGCCTATCCCTTCTTCTGGTAAGATGTTTCCATATTCTTCTTTTTTCATTCACTTGAGAACAAGAACCTCTAAATTACTTATTTTGTCCACCCACCTAATCTTTAAAGCTTTCCTTTTTAACACCACATTTCAACTGCTTCTATCCTCTTCTTTTCTACAGCCCCTATCACCCACGTTTCACTCCCACATAATGCTACCCTCCCAAACGTAATGTTTTAAGAAATTTTTCCTAATCTGTAAATCAATGTTTTTATTCAGTAAGCTGTTTTTTTAATTCAAAGGCTTTTCTAGTTTGAGCAATTCTACTTTTGATATCGCTTCTGCTTCTACCATCCTTTGTTATTTTACTCCCTAGATAGCAGGATTTCCCAACTTCCTGTATGTTTTCATTGCCTACTTTTAAATTTCCCATCTCTTCTAAACCACTCTTGCTGCTGCACAACACTTTCATTTTGTTCTTATTTATTTTCATGAAGTAATCCTTTCTCATGATCTCATCCATTCCATTTAAGATAACCTCTAGTTCTTTCTTTGTCTCGGCTAATACTACTTAATCATCAGAGAATCTCAACATTTTTATTGTTTCTCCTTGAATTTTTATTCCTGCGTCAAATTTCTCCTTATATAAATTTTAAATTTATATAAATGCGTCAGATTTCTTATAAATATTATATAGAAAATAAAGAGAACTCAGTAATTCCCAAAACTATATGAATTTATTATTTATGTAATTATTTTTGAGTAAAATCTGATTTTCTTGTAACCTAGTGCTGTGTTACTGAACTACATTGTTTGTTTAATCATTTAGAATTCTTTAGGTTATAGATAAATAAAATTTATCTCAGATGCCAAAATAATGGTAAATTTCAATCAAATCCTCATGATACGTGATTATGAAATATTTTACTGTATTTGCATTTTAAAGATGCTAAGTACGGTAATTTTGAAAATTTTCATGAAAAATCTAAAAAGATCATCATCCCAATGATTGTTGTTGGAGGCATTTTTTACTTTCTCTTGCCTATATTAATAAAGAAGGCAAGTATTGTTTTCATGTCGATTTTTCAAAATTGAGTTGTCACCGGATCTACACGTTTTCAGACCCCCTGAACCCAAAAAACATGTTTTTAGCTATTGGTCTGTATGCGTGTGAACAGAATATCTCAAGAATGGAATGACGTACAAAATTTAAACTTGAAACTTAAGTTAGATACCACTAGAGGATCCGACACGAACATTTTCATCAAAATCGGTTAACTGGAAGTAGTAGTTTATTAGTGTAATTTTTCACTTTTTTGCGATTTTCTCAAAAACGGCTCCTACAATTTTTTTTAAAATCACCTCATTTACTAAATTTTTTATTCTCTACAAGAGAGGGTAGGCGCCATGTCTGCTGAAATTCTGAGAAAGGCTGTTTTCTCAAAATTTTTTTTTAAGATTGCAGCTTTACTATGCATTTTAGCGCAAAAACGTATATAATAAAAGTTGTAGAAAAAATAAAATTCTACAACTTTTATTTCAAACATTTTTTTGTATAATGCTTAGGTTAGTGGTAATTAGCGATTTTCTGTTTTTTCTCATGAAATAGTGTAAAAAATTGATTTTTTTAAGATTTTAGCATTAGCATGCTGAAATAAAAGCATCAGCATTAGCCTAATAAAAGTTGTAGGCAATTTAAAATCCTATAACTTTTAATTCAAATATTTTTTTGTATAATGCTTAGTTTAGCGGTAATTAGCGATTTTCTGTTTTCTCTCACGAAAACGTGTAAGAAAATCGATTTTTTTTAAAGATTTTAGCCTTAGTATGCATTTTACGACAAAAGTGTATATAATCAAATTTATAGGAAAATTAAAAGATCTACAACTTTTATTTAAAACATTTTTCTCTACAGAGCCTAGTTTAGCGTGAAAGAGTGGTTTTCCGTATTTTTAAGCCAAACTTAAGTTGATTTTCATTTTGCGTCTTTCACTCATGATTAAAATTAGGTTATATTGTTAATTATTTGGTAAGAGAAAATTGTGTGAGTGTTTCACACCGGTTTTTTTTAAATTGTCATTATCATTTTCCTATGTCCGTCTGTCTTTCACTCCCAGGAATCAGAAACTACAAGAGATAGCAGCAAATGGCTTTCGAATTCGTAATCTACATAAGAAGGTAATGGGCCTGGATTGGGTTTGAAGTTCCGGTTTTGTCCAGAAGTGGCCCAAAACCGGAAGTCAAGAAATCAAAGCTGAAATTTGGAAATAAAAATAGTGTCATTTGTTTCATGTTAAGGAGTAGATACAGAAATCAGTAATGGTTTTTGCCATTGGTCAAAGGTAAGCCTTTTTAAAAATTGCCACCAGCTATAAGATGTGTCATCTCATGAAAGGGATTTTTAATATTATTTATTATTTTTGTTTACAGGTTATATGAAGTTATTGAAACCTATAGTAAGTTACATCTTGTATTGGAATATGCACCAGGAGGTGAACTGTTTCAAAAGCTGACAACTGAGGGAAGAATGAGGGAGCCGGAAGCCAAAACAGCATTCATTCAAATAGTATCTGCTGTCAAACACCTTGTAAGTAATGAAGTAACCCTACCTTGTAAAAAAATAAACAATTTTAATTTTGTGTATGTGTGTGCATGTGGCCCGAAATTCACATTTCGTATAATAATAAATAATATTTATTATTTGTGTGACAATAAAAGTTTATTTATTTATTTAATAATGACAAAGAATATAATAATCTTAAATCTAATTGGTTATAACAAGTTATAAGAGATCATATATATTCATGAGAATTTCTTTAAAATAAGTTTATTTAAGCCGGCCGCATTGGCGCAGTTGGTAACGTGCTCGCCTCTCATCATGCGGTCCTGGGTTCGAATCCCACTCAGGCACGGCATATTTTCATACGTTACAAAAAATCATTTCATCCTTCATCGCATAAAGTTCCACCCCAACGTCGTCGCTAATGACCATTGCAGTTGATGCGACATTAAAAAAAAAAAAAAGTTTATTTAAAGTAACATTGACAACTAGGTCATTAGTGACCACATTACAAGAATGTATATAAAGAATATGCAGATATATTAATAATATTACAGATTAAACAAAGAATGAGAGCATAGATTCAATGAAAATATAAACAGCGTAGAATTAGATAAAACATAGAATGCTGATATGAAAAAAATTATACAATGAAAACAGATGAAACATAGTTAAATACCATGAAAACAAAACTTTAAAATACATAATAATATCAGTAGAAATGTTAACTGTGTTTTTTATATTAAATCTGGAATTTTGCAAGAGCCCAAAAATGAATGGCTTCTTTCTCTACCATATTTTTTTTCTAAATTATTGTACAGAAGTTAAAAATAACCAAATATGATGTGTATTTTGATATATTCAGTGATGTGTGTTGCAAGAAGTATCTTCAATGTTGTGGTTGATCCTTTGTCATTAGGCATTTATGTGGAAAGTGAGAGCATCCGATGGATAATTGTGTAATAAAAAATTGACATCTTTGAAGCTCCATGTGTGGTTTTGGGTTCTCAAATATGTTTTTTATTATGTCAAGTGTCAGTGAAGGATATTGTGAAAAGATTTGACTTTAGAATTGTTTGTTTTGGTGACAAAGTTCTTGAGATTTTATTTAGTTAATTTTTTAAGTTGCCTCAACATCTTGGTTGATAGTGACTACTTTGGATTAAGGTACGGTGGGTTTGAACTTGTAATACTTTTCTAGACTGTAGGTGGGAATCAAACCCAGGACCTCTGCTTTGCAGTATAGTACATTAACCACTGGGCCATGGAGGCGGCCTTCTTGAGATTTTTATTTTTATAATTTTAATAATATGTAAAACTGTATTAATAATTATTAATGTATTTCATTTGTTTTCAGCATGAACGTGATATTATTCATAGAGATATTAAAGCAGAGAATGTGTTTTGTGGATTACGGGGCTCGGTGAAGCTAGGTGATTTTGGATTCAGTACACAAGTATCATCTGGTAAATTGAATTTTATTAACATCTTTTTTAATTCTGTATTAATTAAATTAATTCTTACTAGATTTTTGTGAATTTGTTTTAGAGTCATTTAAAACCAACGAAGTACAAGTATTATAATTTAGAATACTTACAAGTATTATAGTTTAATAGATTACGAATAGGTAATAGTTTATAACTACAGTTTAATTAAAACAGGTTGACTCCCAAGGCAATTTTTGCAATTTTTTAAAAAACGCCATACACCTATTTTATGGTTCCTTTGCTTTTTTTTAATTAATTTTCTTTCAGGTCTAGAGTATTGTAAGCTTAAATTTCTTTTGGCATTGTTTTTTAGGTTAGAAACTGATCAGGTACTCAAGAGTAAAAATATCAAATTTACAGGGAGAGACTGATGTGTCTCTCACTGAAATTTTACTTGTATTTCTATAAAATATTATATGTATTTTATAAATAATTTACTTTGGACTATTTTTCAATGAAACTACAAAAATATTGATGATGCATCTCTCAATCAAGCAATTGTTTGGCGAGTGGTATACTTGAATACCAATTGTCTACCTAGAGGCACTGACCAGAGTGTAGATACAGTCTTGCTGCTTCTGTTTTCCTTTGCCAGTGTACACCTTGTACTGTAATGTGTAAAAATCTCTGGAACCTAATTTAAAATTTTGTTGCCATATCGATGTTTCTTATTCTTTATAAATTGACAAAAAGATAAGGTGGCCTATTATACAAAACTTAAACACTTTTTTATACACTCAAACTTCTGGAAAAAGTACATAACCTAAAAAAACTTTAAACACATTGGTTGCCAATCGAACATGGTTGCTAATGGAAAATGCTTGCCAATTTCAACTTGTACAATGCAAAAAGTATTGTAATATGAAAACCATAAAAAATTAAAAGCTAAAATTTTTTTATTGTGTAATATTATTAAAACATGATTAATACGAGGGTAGGCTGATAAGTAATGCACACATGCTTGTAGAAGACAACTAAATAAACTTCAGTAGCGCGCCTGGTGGCATGTGGAAGTACTATTTCTCCTCTACAAGCCTGCGCAGTTTGAAGGCGTTGCTTTCATTCAGTTTGTTTTGAGTAGTGGAAGTATGGCGTCGTGTTCTGGTGCTATGTCAACGAGAATTAAACAACGCGCTGTTATCGAATTTTTAACTGCTGAGAAAGTGAATCCTAGTGAGATTTATCGTCGTTTAAAGGCTGTTTATTGTGACGATACTGTTGATAGGTCTACTGTGAATCGTTGGGTAATAAAATTTCGTGATTGCCAACCTGGAAAAGCCTTAATTGTTGACAAAACACGCAGTGGACGACCAATCACTGCCTCAGACGATAATCGTCGCAAACTCATCGATGATTTGATTCAAAATGACCGGCGAATCACTCAACAGCGTATCGCAAACCAAATTGGAATATCTAAGGAACGTGTTGGCTTCATTATTGAACAATTGGGATACCGTAAAATCTGTGCACGATGGGTACCACGCCGTCTGACAGACGAGAATAAACAGCGTCGATTGGAATGCTGTGAACAACTTTTGAAGCGCTACCGTGACGAAGGAGACGACTTTCTTTTGAATATTGTGACGGGGGACGAGTCATGGGTTCATCATTACGATCCCGAAGAAAAAAGGCAGAGCGCTGAATATCGTCATCCACATTCTCCTGTTGTGAAAAAGTTCAAAACACAACCGTCCGCAAAAAAAATTGTTTTGACTGTGTTTTGGGATGCTCGCCGAGTTTATGTGACTGATTATCTGGAACGAGGGGCAACGGTAAATTCTGCTCAGTATATACAGACTCTGAAACACCTCCGACGTCGAGTTTGTCGTGTTAGAGGCAACCTGGCGCCAATAATTTTGCAACACGACAATGCTCGTCCACACACTTCGCGTGCAACTGGAGAGGCTCTGAGAAACCTGAAGTTTCAACCAATTTTACACCCTCCGTATTCTCCCGACCTTGCGCCTTGCGATTTTTATTTTTTTCCTCTACTGAAGAGAGACCTTAAGGGTAATCATTACAGCTCGGACAATGAGGTGAAGGCAGCTATTGCGTCCTGGGTTCGAGGAAAGTCGGAAGAATTTTTCAGTGACGGAATGAAAAAACTTGTTAAACGTTGGGAGAAATGTGTAATGCTTAACGGTGACTATATTGAAAAATAAATAGATAATTTGGTAGGTTAAGATTTGTACTTTAATTTGTTATTTACCCCATCTTGCTATTTCTTTTTGTTCGTCTTCTACAAGCATGTGTGCATTACTTATCAGCCTACCCTCGTAATACAATAATAAACTATAATAATAGTCAATGTTATGTAATAGTAATAATAAGTGGTCAAGTTTCACCAACTCATTTTTGACTCAATTGGATCAAGTAAATCATAAACCATGACTGGGGAAATATTTTTTGAACTCATTTCTAACAGCTATAATTCAATGCAAACGAGCATCCAATCCATCTCATGATTCTAATAAAAACACTATTACATGAGAGACGGATCAGTCTCTCAAAAGTAAATTTCACAGATCTGGTGAGAGTTGTATAAGTGTCTCATGGGAGTCAACCTGTTAACTATAATTTTGAATATTGCTATAATTTAGTGTTGGATTACCAGATGATGACCAGATGATTTTCAGAGTTGTCCATAAAGTAAATAAAGATATTAGGCATGAATTTAATATGTCAGGGGTGATATCACCCTTTCAGAATTACAGGCAGGAATGGTAGAGTCATTTTTATGGATGCCAGAAGTTTATACATCCACGCAAGTGTTGACTTACAAGCCAATCGACAAAGTGGTATTGGACTAACATAGAGTTGCATATTCCAACTTCTTTAGGAAAAGGCAGATTACTAGGTTTTTTGTTGGAACCAGTCCGAAGGTCTAATCCATATTGTTTGCGATGAATTTAGAATACATTTGCTTACGATTTACTTTCATTTTTTAATTCAATATGACTCAAACTTGGCCTATTATTAGTTGAATTCAATGATTTTTTCCAAGAATGCGTAAAAATATTTAAGTCTTTCATAGTCTTTACATCGATAAAGTTCTATACATGTCAACAAAAGGCGTTTACTTTATTTAAACTTACAATTAATTATAAAGAGGAGTTGTCAATAGATGTCTATCAAAAAGATTACTGTTACTAAATTTTCATTTTTATTATATCTCATTTTAACTTATTTGCATCCCTACAACAGACAGGCGGAGTGTTAATTTATTTGCACTCCATCTGCTAGTTTCAGGGTTACAAAAAATAGTTCTGTTTTTTATCACATGGTAACCCAATTATATGACTGAAACATTCAATAACAGAAGAGGTAGAGGTGTAAAAGACACATCATTATTCATTACTCTCCTCTGAGAGTAATGAATTTCATTACACAGCCAGACCCTGTGGTGAATGTGTCATTCGCAGAGTTGAAAGTAGATGCTTTTCAGAGATCACTCCTTATTTTACTTAGTAAAGCCACTGAGTTTTATGAATCATTTGATTTCATTTTATCCAGCCTTTTGGCTGATGACCTAAACAACAACTTATTAGTGCCTGAAATCAAATTTCCCATAGTATTATCTTAACTACAAGGTTAAAAAAATTAAGGTAAAATTTAAATTAAATATATCTCATTACAGATATTTTGCATTTTTTTAAAGTTAATTGTGTCTGATAAACTTCTGTAATTCTTTTTTACAGAGGAATTACTGAGGACATTCTGTGGTTCACCTCCTTATGCAGCACCTGAACTATTTCGTGATGCATCGTACCATGGCCGACCTGTCGACATATGGGCACTTGGTGTGCTATTATTCTTTATGACTACAGGTCACATGCCATTTCCAGCTGATTCAATCGCAGGCTTGAAAAGAAGTATTTTACTTGGGGTGATTACAACTCCAGCTCATTTAACCCATGAGTGTAGAACGCTGATACGTAAGTAAATTCATTATAAATTGAAATATGTACGAGGCAAGTCCAGAAAGTAAGTACAACTTTTGAAAAAAAAAGTACTTCAACATACTTTCCACCAATGTTCAGACATTTATCCAAACCTTTCTCAAAGAAACATCTCACCTGGGATGATAGCCATAATTCCACAGCAGCGTTTTTCACGTTATCACTTTTGATGTACTTACCACCAAATAACCAACCCATCTGTTGAAGATAGAATTTTCTATTTATAAATGAATCGAAAACATACTACGTAATATTACATAACTAGGCATGAGGAATAAAAACGATTTGTAAAATGTGCTGAGATTCTTCCTTTTTTTTAATGTATTTAAATATAAGATTTTTTAAATTTAGGCTAAATGCTGCCACCTCCCACAGTATAGTAAAAATCATTCTTTTAGATCAGGGCCGTTGAATAAGAGATTTCTATTCAATGGCCCTGCTTTTAGATAAAAATATATGCTGCATATTATAATATTTAAATTATCAGAAAAATATTTAAAAGGCCAGGAATTACTGTATTGACATTAACACTCAACTAAATTCTTGAATCAGTTCATTTTTGCTGTGAAAAATTAATATTTTTAGTCTGGGGTAATAAAGTTAATCTTTTGAAGTGAATGACGGTGTGTCATTTAAATAATATTTCCTTAATCAACTATTATTGTTAGTTCTATCAGTGGAATGCCATAATAGTTTCTTTTTTTGCAAGAATAGCACACCTTACTCCTTCACAACCTTAAATTCTGAGTCACATAAAAAAATATATTTTATTTTATGTTAGTTTTTTAATTTTAAATATGACATAATTCTTAAACACCTTATTTTGGAATGTTTGGCTGACTGATAGTTTGCTTTAGTGCAGCCAAAACTCCATTCTTACTAAATTCAATGAAATGAATTTGTTGCCATACTTATAGTTTTATTATATCCATACTGATTTCAGTGAAATTGTATTGCTGTATATGATTACCATACTGGTTTAAGCATGTGCCTATGTAGTAGTAATTTATTAAAGATGGGGAGCTCAGAGTTCTAAAGAAGTAGCCAAAAATGTTTGTTTAATATCCTGTTTTGTTATATTGAATTTTTATTTTTAGGAGGAATTTTGAGACAATCACCTAGCGATCGCTACAAATTAGAACAAATTATCTACTCAGAATGGTTAGAAGGTACAACACAAAATACAGCATGTGAATCATGGAGTATGCTACCAACTTTTGGAGATGAAAACACGGAATTATCAACAATCGAAAAAACAGCTAGAGAACGATTAGAAGGTTTAGGTATAACAACAGATATGTTAAAAGAACAGTCAAGTCAAGGTGGTCGCAGCCCAGTTATAGCAGCATATCGTATTGTGGTTCATCGTCTACAAAACATCGCACAGTTACCACCTATTGCACCTCCACCTAAACCACCAAAATCACGAACTTGTAATATACTTTGACCAAAATGCTCAATTCGTGTTTTATAAATTAATAAATTATCTTTAGACTAATTTGTATAATGTTCTAATCTAATTACATTTTATAATGTAACTAAGTAATTACATATTATATATTTTTGTAGTAATGTACAGAGAATTTGTTACACTGTTTATTAGGTAATATAATTATTTCATGTGATATTATGATATTTTTTTTTGTTATATCATTTACAATAAGCCATAAAAATCACAGTTCACGAATTTTCTCATGTATAAATTCTCAATTAAGGTTAGGATTCAAATCCCCAAGTTACGACAAACTATGAATTCATTATATTCAGATCACTGCCACAACCAAACAAGTACCTATAGCAACAAATACAAGATTGATGCAGTACAACGATGACTCAGCTATAATCCAAGATACCAAATAGGGTTACGACTTACTACAAGAGAAACGAAACAATCCTGAAAGTGTATTTTTATACATTATGTTTTAAAATTATTTCTGTTGTTTACAAATTTTCTCATTGCATGTCAACAAAAGTCAATCTTCCATGGCTGCTGTAACTGTATAATTCAGTTGCTGTTTCAGGTTACAAATTATAAATTCATATATTTTACTCATTTGGATGACTTTAACCATAGAAAACTATATAAGGAGCTCCCTGGTAAATAATATTCAGTAAAGGAGTCATTATCATTGTAAACTTTTATGAAATAATATCTTGGGTCATTATTTTTTTAGTTTTATTGTTTTATTACTTCATGATTCTCAAAAGAAGGTTTTTATCTGATTGTAGATTTTAGTTTTATTCGTCATTTTTTCTATCTTAATTTGTAAAAATGGCATTCTTATTACCTTTGTTTTGTTGATAGAAATGACACATACTTCTTGTTTATTATCATGTTCAACAGTTCTTTTGTTATCCATTGGTTTCATTTTCTTGAATTTGGCTTCATTAGTATAGATACTGAAGTCATGAGATTGTCTTTTCTGTATGGATGGGCTGTGAAGAAGGGAAGTGAAAATTTAACAGTGAGACACTACTCGTACATTTCATACCGTGCTGTTTCTACATACATTTTGTTAGCTGAGGTTTATTCCGTGAAAATGTTTTCTTCATAAACCTTATAAGAAATAAATGTAACCTGTAATATTGCCTACAGCTTCATTACATGACTAGAAATGTTTTATTTACTGTAATTACCAGCCACCTTATTCCATTGGAACAAAATTTTCTACGAATGAATCGCCTTCTTCACTATTGCTGTCACCAGGGTCTTCACTATCAGTCTCACTAGTATCTACCCGACTGTTTCCTTTTTTTACCAGGTGTCAACAAAGAACGTTACACTACAACGTGCCTTTTGAAAATCTGCTACTTCTGGCTACTTCATATCGGGCATGCCTTGACGCATGTGTCCCATACATCGAGGCATGCGTTTAGTGCAAGTGAAAGTGCACGAGTGTGGACGTAGCTAATGAACAATTATCAATCAACAATGGAGGATTGTTGACATCTGGATAACGTTGGTACAGGAATGTAGGCTATACAAAGTTGCAGTACAATTTACATAGTTCCGTCATTTACGGTACCTTAAAATCGTTGGATTTAAATTTAACCACAAGTAAATAAGACATATGCCAGTTGTTAATTCTAGCAATTTTATTCCTGCGCCCCGGCTCAAAAAATCGGTAATTATTTGCCCCACTGTTACAAAAAGGTCGTGCACACCTGGTATATATGATTATTTGACTGATACTGATTAAAACACTCTTACCTCATCGATCAATCATTCTCTGAACATTACTCAAAAAATTAATTGTATTATTGTATACTTGATTAATATTGAATCTAAAACATTGACCATTTTGTAACATTAGTTTTCTACGAAGCTTTTATTTATAATCATGAATGTTATATGCTGAAAATTACAGTAAATTGCTGATCATCTATGATAACCTAGGTAATAGAAAGTCATGGATAACTAGTATGTTTTTGTTAGTTGTGTTAAATTATAATTTAAAAACATTTACAGTACTGTAAAAATGTAATAGGTATATTCAGTCATCAGTTGTTAAAAATTTAGTAATTATCTATTATCTCTTTAAAACATAGTTTATTTTTTACATTATTTTTAAAGGGTGACTGAAATTTCAATGGTAGTCTCTCTGGAGCTGATTGTATAACTAAAATTAAGGAAAAACATAGGTATATTTCTTATAAGGTGTAGTTCTTACTTTTATAAGCATATTTAACTAAAATAAACAGTTTCTGTTCTGTTTTACAAATCAAAGTAATATTTTCTATCAATCTAAAAATGTCGATGACGTATTTTTAGCACTTTTTTTAATGAAAATTAAACAAACCGAAGTTGTATTTTTGGTTTAACTGATTTAATACACAAGCAATTATGGAGTATAGATTTTGTACAAAGGTTGGTTGGCTGTTAAAATGGGATTTACAACGGTGTTTAATAAATAACTCATGATGTTTGAAAATTATACCGCAGATATTTTGTGACATCAAAACAGGATTATTTTGGTGTTGTGGTGTAGCATATGATCAGTTTTCTGACCAATCCATAGTCCAAAGTAATTAATAAAGTTTTATAAAGTTTCTTTACAAAACTTTATAAAAAATAATTTTTACTGTAAAAAGATTTTTGTTTTCTTATTACAGTTATTTTATTTACTTACCCCTCTCTAATTGCTACGCTTCACAGCTAAATGTGTGTGTTTAACTTTTCACGGAACCTTACAATTTGATATCCAAATTAGGCTGTCCAATCAATTAGCCAAAGGCATTAGCAAGTTACAACTGGTGAAAGATTTTGCTTGGAATTCAGTAACCTCGGTGAGATGTGACATTCTGAAGTTTTTATGGCTTTATTTAATAAGCAAACTTTGATTTCTACCTGAAAAATTGAATAAAACATGTTCCAGAACTGTATCTCGTAAAGTTTTAGAGATATCTGACATAAAACACAAAAACTAGGTGTTGAAAAAAAAACGCTTTCAGGTTTAACTTAAAATAACTTTGTTAAATGCTTAACTGTAATAATTTGTTTTTAAATTCAACATCTAGAAAATTGATGTATATTAAGTAAATGAAAAATACAAGATAGGGAGTGAAATTTTACTTTTTTTAAAAACCAAACCAGACTAAATTTTTACTAAAATTTCAGTACTATCTTCACAATTCACCGCAGTAACTGAATTTCAGGCAAAATTTTTCACCAGCTGTAACTCACTAACAAAGTACCTTTGGACCTATGTTTATATGAATTTTTTTCATATTTTTAGCCATACAATCACTTCCTTGAGTTTTGCCTCATCTTTTAAAGATACAATGTATAGCGATGGAGTTACAGGGTACTAACAAAAGTCAACATAAACCTAATTTTCCATGTACTACTACAAAATTTTCTAACAAGAACAGATATTAAATTATCTTTTTCAGTAATTTTACCGATAATTAATGAAATTTAGCCTATTGAAGGAATTTTAAAAGAGCATAGATAATACACATCATAGAAGACAGGCTATTTCGCGGGGAGTCAAAGGCTGTACCTGGTTAGATAGAGTATGTAACGAAGCTATACACCCTGAGTTAAATGTGCAATCACTGTGGGAAACGTTAAGAATATATAAGAGAAACTGGTCCAACCATTTACTTTGCATGCCATCACACAGACTTCCTCTGCGAGAATGTAAATATAAACCTAGAGGGAAGATCTAAAAAAAGAGATGGATTTCGGCCATTGAGCATAATCCTTGACAGATAATGATGTTGATGATAGATGACAGGCCTATGTTAAATAGGTGGTTCAATGTACTTTAAATTTTAAGGCATATAGCAACAGAATTTTGAGTAACAATAGCTAACAAACAGCCTAAATAAGGAAATTTTTTCATAAATATGGAATAATTTGTGGAATATTTAAAAATAAAATTTGATAGGTTCCATAACATTCAAGATGATCTCTGTTTAAAATATTATTGAAATAACGCGAATAAAGTGTACAATAAAATATTATTTTGTATTATATTAATTGCAAACCTATTAACATGTAATATTAGATTGATTTAACCAAATACCTAATTAAATGTGATATTACTTTAGCGTAATTAATAATTTAGATAGTACAATGTTATTGTTATCATTAGAATCTACCGTATATATATCATAAGAATATTATTTTTTTGTTATCTATTTTATTTTGTCATTTTGTGTATTTTTTACAACAGGTTAAGAACTTTTTTATTGTTAGTTTTTAGTAAGTTGTTAAACAGTAGAATCCAAAAAATTCTATATATTTGTAAGTGCAGTGAGGATGCCTTTTGTTTTTTTTATTGATGAAATTTAGTCTTTTTTTTACAAGTTATGTTGAAAATAAAAAACTTATTAGATTAAGATACAATTTTTTTTATTGGAAATAAAAAACAATTAGGAGTTGGCATGCAGAAGGATGTCAACTCTAAATAATTTTCTCTGATTCTTAAATAACACCCCTTTGATATTTTATGAATGCATGGATTTACCTTGTGCATGGACAGACAGAATCTGTTTTTTTTTTTTTGTTTAACGTCCAACTGTTCTGCAATGACTGCTAATGCAGATGGTGAAGGATGAAATGATTTTTTGTAACGTATGAAAATATGCCAAGCCTGAATGGGATTCGAACCCAAGACTGCATAATGAGAAGCGAGCACGTTACCACTTACACCAATGCGGCCGGCAGACAGAATCTGTTACTTTTGCTCAAACATAATCAGGACATGTTTCTCTTTGCTTTAACAGAAATAGAGGGAGCCTACAGGTGTTGTTAAATACTTTCAAAAACTTTTAAATAATTAGATAATTTGGGAACACAATTTATTACTGTAACAATTGTACTGTAATAATAAAAATAAAACCTTTAAATTCACTCAGAAAATCAAGTAAAATAAGCACTTTTAGAATGGAAAATATCCTTAAAACAGCCAGAACAGAGTTAAGAGCATCTTAGGATTATAATTTGTTGGCCAGTTGGACTTGTTTCCCTCTGTTAAAAACCCAAAGGTGGAAAAGTACCTTTTTGCTCTGTAGAGTGATTTTTCAACTGTTAAAAGCTGGTTACGTGTATTTTTTCTGTACAAATGGTACTAAACAAAAACTTGGGAGTCAAAATCTCTATCTGAAAATTTTGTGTAAGTTACATATTATTCCCTTTTGCACAAAAACTCCTCATTTTTAGTAGAATAACATTTGGTATGTGCCCATAACAGGCAGACGGAGGTTAAATTATTTGCATTCGATCTGCTAGTTCCAGGGCTACAAAAAAATAGTTATTTCTTATTATATGGGTCAGCCAATTATATGACTGAAGTATTTAAGTACAGAAGAGGTGTAAAAGACACTAGTCAGAGTTATCTCCTGTGAGAGTAATGAATTTTATAATTATACAACCAGACCCTGTGGTGAATGTGTCATTTGTAGGGTGGAAAGTAGATGCTTTTCAGAGGGCCTGGCATGCTGCTGATAAACATACTTTTCCACTCAGTGAGGAAGGCATGGAAAACCACCACACTCCGTGTTTTATGTAGTAAAGCCTCTTGAGGTTCAAACCAGCTTTTCTGCTGATGACCTTGACAACAATATTTGGTAACTTCAAAAAAGGCAATTGTAATTTTAGTTAATATTTATATATTATTCTATTAAGCAGTTTAAATTAAATTAAAAATGCAGCTCAAATCATATGCATTTAGTTTACTACAAGTGACCATGATAAAATATGGCATAGCTGGAAATACAAGAGTAAGGTTATCATAAGATTTCAAGATTTGCTAAATAATTATGGGGATTTTCTAATTATGTGATACAAAAATGTAGAATGGATGAACACAGATTGTTGGAGGACTTAGGAATTTAGAGGAGATTCACGGTGTGCTTTCAATTTAGCTCTCATTTATTTATTTATTGTTTTATTAAGAATTTACTCAACTTTTTTATGTTTTTGTTGTTAAACTCTGTTATCTGTAATTATATTGTTTTCGTTTTTGCTTCTTAGCAAAGTTTGTGCTGCACTAAACTTATTCCTTTTATTTTCCCATACAACTGAAGATAGAAAAAAAATTGACTTGAAGCTTGCTCACTGTGCTACAAAAATATGATCTCTGTCCAGTTCCTAAAATATTGTGTAATTATGTCCATGTTCCTTGTATTATTATTTTGTTAAGTCACATGACTTAGTGTGACAATTTGTACATTGATATTAATACAGTCAGATTTATTTATTAATTACTGTAGTATACAGTCATTTTTTCATACAGTTTCGCTCATATAATTTATTCTGGAGATCTTTAGATCATAAAATTGTACTCATTGAAAGTTGTGTTAATCATAGAACTGAAGATTACAATCTGGCCAACACACTTAGGATTTTAAATTTTTGCCAATTTTGAAAAGAGCAGCAATGTAGTCAATATCTTTATTAAAATTTTAAGAACTTTCTGAAATGGACCAATATTGTATTGACTGATAAAATAAAACATAATTTATTCAAATTTACCCAAATATATTTGGATTCAGATAGTCTGAAAATCAGATAATTGAACAAATGATTTTGTGTAAGCTAATAATATTTTATGCTTAACTTTCATAAAATATCATTTATATTTCAAAGAGTACCAAACAGAATTGAAAATTATTAAAAATTTAAAACATCAGAAAATTTATTGAACTTAAGTCTGATTACTACCTTGTCTACAGAATAATTAAGTGATACTGTACCTTAGCCTAAGATCAGCAAAAATTTAAAAAGAACAGTTTCTCTTTTCCCCCATTTATACTGATATTTTTTCCCCAGGAGCAAAATAATTATACCACTCTACAAAAATTTCACAAGTCATATAACTTATGGTTTCTTTTGATATTTGTAAATAATGGGATTTGTTATTTACATCTGACTATTTTTTAGATTAATGCTAATGCAGATGATGAAGGATAATAGATGAAATGAGTGATGAGTAAAATCCCAGAATTGACTGGGAATCAAACCCAGGTCACCTGGCCAGCCCACTAAACAATCACATCACCATAACAATAAACAATAAACAATAATAACAACTACACCACTAAACTTCTTCTGAAAGCATAGGGATTTTGTTTAGCCAATTAGTAGTAGATTTAATCAACCTCTAATTACATTATCTCGTCAACAAAGTCACGTGTTCTTTTGGCATTTTTTTATAAGGAGCTGTTTTTACACAGTATGAAATTAACATTTTTGTAGGAAGAGCCTTTCTGGTAAGGCCTGTTTCATCGACATCATAAACAAAGTCTTATTATGTTTCAATAAATTCATTCGATGCAGTGGAGAAAATCTTTTCCCTGTATTTGAAGCAATCCGGTAGTCGCTTTGAAATCTCCATCCTGTTTTTCATTCAAAGAAATAACTTTCTCCACCAAAATTGGTTCAGAAATACATCCAATAAATTTTGAAATTTGTGGTCTACAATACTCGTATTATAAATGATACCTAATTTACATTTATTAAACAGAAGATTAAATAATTATAAAGACTGTGTAAATGTGCCAAACTAATCAAAAAACACACATGAGATCACAAGTTTTAAGAACAAAATATTATATTCTTTCACAAATCATAAAATAATTAACTATTCATGTCTGTCATATTTTGTAACATTCAGATGTCTCAAATTAATAGGTTTCTTTTTTATTATGTGTTGGCTAATTGTAGTTAAGTGATTATTTAAATTATTATTGTAGTAAATAATAAATGTTATTTACTTTTTTATATGTACATATATACATTTTTAATTAGATATTATGTAATAAACACAACACAGAGATGTGTGTAATTTATTACACATGAATCCTCAAAGCCTGTTTCTATTGACTACTGTTATAATGAAATAATATGATAAGCAAACATTTTTAGAACAAATAAAGCTTGGACATTATTTACATTTTATTTAAAGACTAGCAACAGCTTGGTCATTAACTAATATAATCAGTCAAAGAATGTGTCATTAGGTTTTTATGTAAAACTTGCAGATGCTAACAGAAATCTAAACTGGAGACCTTCTGCTTTGCAATCTACAATAATGATTTATCAAGGTTAAAAGCCTATACAGTATTTATATTTAAAACATTTTTTTTTTGTAAACATATCCAGAAAATTTCTATCTTTTGAGAATGCTAAATATTTTTTTGAATTCATGAATTTACATTAAAATATAAATGGACACCAAGCATTAAGGTTTTTAAAATGTGTTCAATAATTCTCCAATTAATAATAAAAAATAAGACTTATTCAATTATATTGTTTTAAAAAGTGTTATGATGTATTTTAAAATTTCTTTTTTTTCTTTACTCCTTATGTACTGTACTGAGCATTGAAGTATCCAGCTAAGAACCAAACTTGTGTCCAAAGCCATTCTTTTCACCTTCTACAGCTCTTATCTGTCTTCTTCTTTAAGGTATGTTTTCCAGTTAAATTTGACTTTCTAGTATCCCTCTTTCCCACAGGTCTTATCTTCAGCTCTCTTGGGCAACCTTTCATCTTGCATTCAAACGATGTGGTCATACCACTGCCTCTTCTTTATTATTTCCAGTGTTGGTTCTTGTTTCAGCATTTCTTCTAATGCTGGAATTCCTAATATAAGCATGCTTGGTTTTACCCATTACTTTCCTTAGGGATCTCGTATAAGCGGCAGTCTGCTTACTAGCATTTTTCTTGTTCACTGGGCACCTTCTTTCAACACTGTATTAACATCAGTCTGCTGGCATTTAAAAACTACTAATATTTAATGAAATTATCAAGATGTACTACATGCATTCTGTTGTAAGAACATCAAAATAATTTAAATACTTCAAATTTGAGTTAACATTGTCTAAATGAACGTATACAAATATACAAGAACTGTAAGTATCAAGTCATACTATAGTTTTTGTAGTCCCATATCAGTGGGCAGATGACTATGGCAAAAATGCTTCATAAATGAACCATAAAGAGCCATCAACACCTAATTTGTGGTAACATTATTTTTTGTGAGAAAGTACTCCAGAAAACTCAAAAATGATGGATTAGTGCCCTGCGTCAGTTAATTGTGAGCTCACTTGCTTATCAAATTTACAAGGACTATAGTTTCTTACAATACTGAGCCGGGTCTCTAAGTAAAACTTGAATAATACCTCTTATTACTTTTTATGTTAATAAATATTTTTATTAATAAGTTAGTTTATCGCTTAGTATGGAAAATATTGTTCATGGATACTTGAAAATACAAGGTTAGTTTTAGGATCTATTATTGTATCAAGCATACAATTATTTTACCCTTAAAAATACTATAGTCGTTTGCACATTCAGTTGACACAACGGAGCAGTATAGGACAGTGTATTTCTTATGGGGCTCTAACTGCTACTAGCACATACACAAACATCAGCTTGTGGATCAATCAATGCCATCATAACCAATAACATTCCCCTCCTCCACGCCCCATCGTTAACAAATATTTATAATGTAGAGTAGTCTATGTGACTATTAATTAATAATTAATACTATAAGCTTATAATACTCAACTTCATATGCGGTTACAAATGTGAAATATTTTTTCCGATATCTGTACTGGGAAAGATTTTTTAGATTTGTAATAACCGATTGCATCATTTGTTTACATTTATCACGCAATGTTTAAAAAGTGTGGCAAGGGAATGTGGAGAAGGCATCAGTAGGTCTACAGTTAAATAGATAAGATATTCATTTTAACCCCTCTAATAGAAGAAAATGTTTTTAGGTTTTTGATTTTTTACAATTATTCATTAAAAATTTTACATAATACACAATTTTTTTCCTTTTAAGCAAAACTTGAATTGTAGTTCTATGTTAAAAAATACATGTTCTATAGAGGTTTAAAAAAGTATTTATACGCATCCACATGCCTTTAATATTGATGTTTTTAGTGACGCTAATAGCATTGACAATTCCTATAAGATCCATGTTGTCAACTGAACGTGCAAATGACTATAGTAACATTTACTTTTCCCTTCAAACTGTCCAAGCTTTTATAATTTCTAAAAAAATATTATACCAAAATAAAAACAACACATTTATTCATAAATGACATATCTGTGATAATATATTTGAATAATTATCTTTAATTAAATTGGATCTAGTCTTAATGAATGTTGTATGACTAGATCAAATTGTAAAAATTGTAGGTACTGTATGTAAATTCCTATTTGGTAACTAAATTAATTGTTATGTTCATGATGTATTACATAAATGTTGTGCAAATAAAGTTGTTATAAAGCAATTAGAATTGTTTACAATGTCTAGAGTTTATGTGATTACTCTTTACCTTTTTTCTATGAATAGTTGAGAATTAGATGCCAAGTAAGCTTGCTATTGTAGCTGCATGAACAGTTTGGATTCAGTCGGTACATTTCGTGTCTTAGTACCGAACTGCCTATTAAATCACGTGTTCTAAACAGTGTAAATTATCATCTATTAGCGACGTTAAAAACATTCAATTGTAAACATTGTATACAACAATTAACGCCTACCAAATACATTATATTACAGACTAATATTTTTAGGATAGCTGATATATAACGTTGCGAGAACGACATGACTCTGATTGCAGCTAATACAGCACTGACCCCCACCACTTGCTGAGGCAACCAAGCACACCATTACCAAAATAAACCTGAAAACTGGCAAGCTTATTTGGCGTTCACTCTACATAATATTAAAAACCCACAAAATACATAATGTATAAAAAAATAGGTCAATAGGTCCTTTCAGATATCATGTATCTATGTTCAGTAGCAATATAAATGCACATGTATTTATAATATTCATGTGTCATTGATCTTGTATTTAGTGGGTTTTTTTTACTTTCTTTTGACCTGTATGAATACAGAGGGAAAGAAAGTATTTTTTCATTTAGATTTTTTGAAATTGAGTCTTCACAGGATATACACGATTTCAGACCTCCTGAACCCAAAAAACATGTTTTTAGCCATTGGTCTGTGAGTGTACATAATATCTCAAGAATGGAACATCGTACAAAGTTGAAACTTGAGTTACATAATACTAGAGAACCTGACCAAACATTTTCATCAAAATTGGTCAACTGGAAATAGAAGTTTATTTGTGTCATTTATTTTCAAAAACAGCTCCTACGGTTTTTTAAAAAAATCACCTCATTTACAATTTCTTGTGGTCTACAAGATAGGGTAAGCGCCTTGTCTGCTGAAATTCTTGGAAAGGATGTGCTCTCATAAAAAATAATGGTGTTTTATGATTGCAGCCTTAATGTACATTCTAAGGCAAAATAATTAATAAGCAAGTTGAACTGCAGGGGACTTTATTTACAGTCAAAAAAAAACTATACCCATCAATAATTTTTGGATTTACGCTGAAAGATGTCCAGTGAACCGGGATATCTGTTTGAGGCTAGATTCTACACAAAAGTGAATTGTGGGAGAAACTAATACATAATGTAAAGTAGTGGGGATAATTTAGTACCTTTTTCGCATATCTCAGGCTCAGGAACGACTGTCAGATGTCTATATAAAAAACTGAGTTTTATATAGATCACAATAAATCATAACAATAATTTTATATAAAATCAAAAAACCATAAAAGTGATGTTTTATATAAATTCTGAAGTAGCAAGTACTTCAGTAGGTTTTTAAATTTTTTTTAAAGTTTCAAATGATATTTTATATACTCTGACTATGGTGGATCGAAGGAAACATGTATAAGTACATCATGCGGATTAAGTGTTTCTGCAGTAATATAGGATAATAAATAAATACAATAAAATAGAAACATTAAATGAAATTTTAACTTTGTTAATTTAACTAACAATATAAAAATGAACAAAGAAAACTTCAAAATTAAACAATAATTGAGATGGAAGTATTTAAATAATGTTATGAATTTAAATCGATATTTTCAACTCCTAAATTGTATTGATTTTTATTATCCAAATTATGGAGAAGTACTTGTGTATCCCAACCACATGAATATAACTGGTTTCTACATTTTGGATGCCATGATAAACCTCTAACAAAACCATTGTGTCGTTTATCACTGTATCTGTAACAGACCAATAATTTTATGCAAAATTTTTATAACAAAAAAAAAGTATTCCTTTCATGAGACAACGCTGGTCGCAATTTTTAAAAAGACTTACCTTAGATTTGTAGCAAAAACTATTAGTCAGTAATCCACTAATAGTTATCTACTCTTTAAGAGATATCGAATGACATTATTTTTGTTTCCGAATTCCGACTTTGATTTCTTAATTTCCGAACAAAACCGGAACTTCTAACCCAATCCAGACCCACTAACTTTTGTATAGATTATGAATCAGAAAACTGTTTATTGCTATCTCTTGTAGTTTCTCACTTTGAATTTTTGACTTCTGGTTGAAACTGGAACTTCAAACCCAATTTAGGGCCACTAACTCTTTGTAAACATTATGAATCCGAAAACCGTTCGTTGCTATCTCTTGGAGTTTCTGATATCTGGGTGACGGATAAAGGAAAATGATAGATGACGATTTAAAAAATTGCCACTAATAACTAGAAGTTCATGATATTATTACAAGGGAGCTTTAAAAAAACATAAGTGGGCAATATCATTGTTCAAATACAAATAAAATTTTTTTGCAAGTTGTTGATACATTTTATTGCTCAAATCTTTTCAAAATCAACAATTAAGTACTATTGAGATGTCACAGGATGGTGAGTTGAAACCTTTACTTTTTGGTGGCCCTGATAAGGGCTGTTTAAATAGTGGTCATCCTGGGTAACAGTCATCATGGTGGTCGAGGGGCTGGTCGACACGGCATGTTGTCGTCTTGCGGAGTCGTCATCTTCTTCCCTTAAAGTAGTGCGTTGATGGCTGCTTCGTCGAATCCTGTGGACGTAAGGCTTAGTTGAGGGATCGCTAAGGGCATCACTAATGGCAACGGGTGATGACGGTCCCAGTCAATGGCTTACAGTGTCGGGTCGGCGAGTGGAAGCATCATCTTCTCTCTTGCGGGGTCGTCGATGAGTCTTCCCTGGAGTCCAGTATCCATGTGCCAATGTAGGAAGTCTCGTCAATGCTGTAGAGTGGTGAGGAATCAAATATCCTTGGGCTCAGTGGAGCTCTCTTTATATAGTCGCCAAGAGTGCTGTGGTAGGGGGCGGTTATTGGTCTCGGCCTTGACGACAAAGGTCTCTGTCAGTACCCCGCCACAGGCCTACCGCCCCTTTCGGAACTATTGGCGGTGCCCTCTGTTGCTAAATTGGAAGCTTTGATAGCTGGCAGCACAGTACCTAACCAAAGGGAATGACGGTGACAAGAGATTTAGCATGATTGCCATATCTAAATTTTATAATCGACAAGATAGCCCTAAGTAAAAAATTGGCTGGACCGTGGCAGCCTCATCAGAATTTTAAACGGACCTTGATCAAATTCAGTTGAACCCCACTGCCTGAAGGCACCACTATTTTCATTCTTAGGTTTCATTCAAATGAAACATTGACAGTGTTACTGATAATTCTCTTCAGGTATTCAGGCTGACAAGTGCTACAGTGAAGGTCATCTGTAGTTAGATATTAACAGGAATTTTTGTAACAGATTTTGTAAGTGGTCATTTGGACTCTACAGTGTAATTATATTTATAAATAAAATTTTTAGGTAACTAAAAAACAAATGAAAACACATAAAAATATATATTTAACTGATGAACTGCTAAATAAATAAGACGAATTGCTTGTGGAAGTCGATTACACCAATCAGCGTCCCCACAGTTTTTCCCTGCAATATTGTGCCAGCATATGATAAAAACATGTTCAACATGTTAATTTTGAAACAAGTTAGTATTATACTTACATTACATTTAATGAAGAACCTTTCTCACAATCTAGAATTTTTACTTCACAAGTATCTCCACAAGCCGCCAAAATTCTGCAAAATTAAAACAACACTAAAATTAATCTATATATTATGAGTATGTTTTCCTGATTTGCCCAAAAATTCTAAACTTAAAATTCATGCTAATATGAGCTTCAGTTTATGAAATGAAAAGATTAAATTTCGTTTACATTGTAATGTAATGCGGTTCTCCCACATTTACCCCTCCATAGCCATACTCCATAACCATACAGGGTATGTCCACCCTGTCATCTCATCGCAGAACACACTCAGTTGGTAGACATTGTGTTATTTAAAGTTTTAGTTTAAAACCGTTCTTTTCAGGATGAAACTATCAACTACTGTGCTTTAGTTGTTACTCACCATTCTTCTATGAACAGTTTAGTTTGTTGTTAACTTAAATTATTTATTTCATGATAAAGGTTTGAAACCCAAGAATATTGTGCACATGGGTCCACTGTGTTAGTATATCTTTAAAATGCATTCTACAGCTTGAAATCAATTCTATCCACTAATCTTTTCCAATGCCTTAATTCTTATTATCTACTTACACGTGTTTCGGTGGATCCACCTTCATCAGAGCATAAATAAAATTTCATGTAAAACTTAAAAATAGTTTTTAAAAACCTACATAAGATGTTGCATCTTCAGTCATCTATACAAAACTGTTTGGTTATTCTAATCTATCCTTTTTAATATTTATTATAATGGCAGCAGTCAATATGTTTCATCATTCTTAAATTTTAAATTTAATTCATTTATTTATTTAAAATGTCCTGCCTTTGCTCCTTCAAATGTCTACTGTGCGGTTCCAAGCTCCATGTAGTTGCGGGGTGAAGTGTACGGGCAAGGTATAATGAATCAGTGATGCATGCTGGGAGAACGATTGTTGTATTACTCTGATACAAAACATTCGTATTCAAACTTTCTGTATTTAACATATTTGTTTGTATTTATTAAATTTATTTTACATATTTTGATATGAATTGGTAAATTAAATATTATGAATCCGACCAAGTTAATAACCCGGTAAGTATTTGTTAAATTAATATGCCGGATAAAAATATTTTTTTAGTCTAGTTAGTACACGTTACCACTACAAATGCATCAGCTGTGAAACACTACCAACACTCATTCATTCTCCCACTACTATAACAACGCATTGCATTCCTTCCAACTACACAGAGCTGGACTCAAGCAATATACACAAGGGTCATTCAGAAAGTAAAGAACCTTTTGACCTGATGAGCAGTGTATTTCCCCCACCACCTCCTCTTCCACTCACCTTGGGCCAGTCTGATGCTAACAGCAAGCCGATGCAGTCGTGTGTTGATTATTTGAAATGAGTCTTTGAAATGTGTGACAAAATTAACGATCTTGCCAAGCGCGAGGTTCATAATGTACTAGACTTTTTGAATACTAAAGGAGTGCGACCGATCAAAATTTACAAATACCAGAGGTTTACGTAAATGTGATGAATGAAGTCTCAGTTTGAAAATAGTGCATTAAGTTTGCACGGATTGTTGTCTAGCAGCGTTGTGTTTCTGCACAATAATGCAGGACCACATTCTACTGCACTGATGAAGAACTTGCTGCAACAGTTTCAATGGGAGTTTTTTGATCATCCGCCCTATAGTTTGGACTTGGACCCGTGTGACTTCCATCTGTTTCACTAACTGAAGGACTTTTTCAGCGGGAACCGCTATGGAAGTGACGATGAACTGGAAGAGGGTGTTCGTGAGTGGTTTAACAACTTGGCAGCAACTGAGTATGCAGAGAGCATAGTAGAATTGGTGAAACGGTACGAAAAGTGTTTTAATTTGCATGAAAATTTTTTTACTTTCCAAATAACCCTTGTAAACGTAATATCTCATATTGTTCAATCTTATTCTTATTTTCTTTATTAGACCGTTCTATTATATTGAAATGTTTGTCTATAATAAAATAGACAAACATTCAATTTAATAGTAGAATAACAAAATCAATAGAAATCAAGTCGAGAATTTTGTATAGAAATCTTGTTCGGTTGTACAAAAAACTATTTTTAGAATACATACCCATTTGAATTAAACGCCAACTTATGTAGAGGTCTATTAAAAACTTTTACGTTTGTTAATGATTTAAATGGCATTCGCACATCATATAATATAACGTTACCAAAGTTAGTTCCAGTGGCAAAAATTTTATCACAGCTATTATCTGGATACCAGGCAACACATGTTAATCCTTCACCATCACCTTCTTTAACAACTGAAAACATAAAAATAAACAATTAATCCACCCAGAAAGTTACAATTAAATCTACATACTTTTCTTTCAGAACTGACCATTATAATCACTTTATAATTCCATTTATCATGGCACTTCTTAATCTATTACCTGTACAAAATAATTATTTCAGAGTTCATTCCTTCTTTCTAGAGTTCATTGTTTGCCGATTTTTTTATATCTTAGTTATCTGGGATTCCTTTACTCCCTTTTTTTTCAAGAATTCAATCCAAGTGGATTACTCGAACATAAAATTAGGAAAATTTCAGTTTCAACTTGTTACATTTTTCTAGGTTTCGTCCTTTCTTATACTCCATACCTTTAGCTCTTTTGGACATTCCTTTCCTTCTTTTATCAGAAAATCGTGATTCCCTGAATGATTTTGATTTTTTTAAAGTCCACAGGGATTTCTAACACAAATAATCTGGAATAGAATTTTGCCCCATCAGAACAACCCGAATCTTTGAATCCCAGTTTTTGCATTTCCTGTTGACAGTTCTTTAGTTGAGATCACAGCACTTATCGAAGATCTATTCGTTTAATCTATTAATGTCTATTCTTTCGAAAAGTGCAAAAATTTACATCTTTTTTTGTTTACTGATTCCTCTAAGAATACAATGTGAGTGTAGAGTTCCTTGTTTGGAAGGATTTTCTTTTCTATTAACTTCCATTCCATGAAGAATTATATAAAGTCAGTCTTCCCTTTAACTTTACACCAATTATTATTTAATAAATGAACTCTTATCATTAAAATCAGGTTGTTAATAAATCTCAACTCATTTAACAACTCATGGAACTCGACTGGCTACCCTTTAACTATCACACTAAATAAAACACACTGAGCAATGATTTTAATGAATTTGCCGAAGATCAAGAATGAGTACAACAGGTGCAGTCTTCTTCTTCTTCTTCTTCCTGTCATGAATTAGATCTTTCGACCTGTTCCGACTTCTTTGCCCATCTTTTTCGCAGCCTACCTACATCTGTACAGTGCTCGTGACGCAGCCAGGGGAAATTTTATATAAATAACTCACTTAAAAACAGGTAGTGTACAGTTAATTCTAATGTGCAACCTAATTTTAAAACTACAGTCAAAAGAGTGTGCATTACATCTGAGAAAATACAGTAGATGATTCAAAGTTACAATGAACAGGACCTTCGATTCAGTTAGCCAATGTTTCTTCATGGATTGTAGAAAAAGTTGGCTACCATTAGTGGAGCAGTATTAAAATGCAAGGTTTGTAATCAGAATTACAGTATTTGCTGTTGTATAAGACACACTTTTTACCTTCAGTAGCTAATCAAAAACAGGAAGCATCTTTTACAACGGATGGGAATTTTCTGTAACTGTCTTAATGTTTATTATATAGCATTACTTTTTCGGTTCAATCTTTAAATACAGGTATTTTTAAATCACAGTTTCAGCAATATAAATACACATTTATAGTATTTTTTAAAAAATCATTACTTACGAAAATAAAATTCCCATTCCTTTCATAAAAATAAAAACCATAACTCAACATTAAACAATGAAATTCTTCTTGAAAACGGAAGTGCGTCTTATACACTGGTGCATCTTGTACAACAGCAAATACGGTAATTCTTTTATTAGAAAATGCCAAAACAAACAACATGAAATATAAAGATAAACATATGAAGTGAATTACATAGACTTAATCTAAATATGAATGGAAACTTAAAAACAAATTATATTTAGACAAATATATTAAATAATAAATACCTTTAGCTGGTTTATCCAGACGAATATCCCACATAAGAGCATAACCATCTAATGAACACGATGCAAATATATCATTACTATTAGAAGAATATTGGACATCAGACACATGATGAGTATGTGCTGGACGGAATGAATATTGTGAGATTAATTTATCAGTACTCCAAACTTTTATACTACAGAAAAAAAGAAAAATCTAGAGTAAAACACTCAAACAACTATCTCTTGCCAATGTAAATAATAACAAATATAACATACTGCTTGAGTCCCAGCTCCGTGTAGTTGGGAGGAATGCAGTGCATTGTTATAGTAGTGGGAGAATGAATGAGTATGAATGAATTAGTAGTATTTCACAGCTGCTGCATTTGTAGTGGTAGCGTGTACAATCTGTCAATGTTTTGTAAGCGTTGTTCGCGCAGAAATGAGAAGTGAATGGGGAGAATACTGCCGGCTGTAGAAAGGATGACATACGTTCGATGCATGCGTATGTGCGTGCGTGAATTGTCTCATTCTACTGAAGATGTCGCAGAGAACAGATCGTAGCTCGAACGGTTGACTACTTTGTCTTATTGTCTGTGGTCGGTGGACATTTGTGAAAAGCCCCAAGGAAACGTCAACCCTTCCATCATGTTGGAGGTCGCTCTTTTAGGAAAAAGAGGCTCCCGTAGGCCTAGACCATAATATATATACCTACGGTACGTTATGCATTCCAGCGAGTCGGCTGTGAATTCCCCCCTCTACTGGTGTACTACTCACACTATTATTTCTCCCTTCATCGTACCTCAACCAAATCCGTCTACTGCGCATACGCTTACATAACATTGACGGCCTGTACTAACTAGACTAAAAACATATTCTTATCATCCGGCGCATTAATTTAAGAAATACCTACCGGGTTATTAACTTGGTCGGATTCGTAATATTTAACTTACCATTTCATTTCAAAACATGTAAATAAATAATTGTAATAAATACAAATATATATGTTAAATACGGAAAGTTTGAAAATGTTTTGTATCGGAGTAATACAACAATCGTTCTCCCAGCATGCGTCACTCATTCAATATACCTCACCCATATCCTTCACCCCGCAACTACATGGAGCTGGGACTCAAGCAGTATATGTTAAATCATTAAAAAAACACCGTAAAAAAAAAAAAAACATAACCTTTTAATTATGAGTGAATGACGCAAAATCAAAATCAACCTCTAGTCAGACTTAAAAATATGGGAATATCAATAATTGGCGCTAAACTAAGTTCCGTTAAATAAAATGCTTGAAATAACATGTCATTTTTTTATTTCTATAACTTTTATTGTACATACTTTTGTCGTAAAAATTTTAATTTTTTTACCAATTTTGAACAGAAACGTACAGAAAATCACTAATTGATGCTAAAGAAAGCTTTATAGGAAAAAATATTTGAAATAAAAGTTGTACTTTTATTAATTTCCTACAACTTTAATTAAATACACTTTGGTCCTAAAATGGATATTAAGGTCGCAATGATTTTAAAAAAAGAGCACAGGCCCTTTTTCCAATTTTGTACAGCAACGTACAGAACATCACTAATTGATGCTAAAGAAAGCTTTATAAGAAAAAATATTTGAAATAAAAGTTGTAATTTTTTTAATTTCCTACAACTTTAATTAAATAGGTTTTGGCCCTAAAATGGATATTAAGGTCGCAATAATCTTAAAAAAAGAGCACAGGCTCTTTTTCCAATTTTGTACAGCAACGTACAGAACATCACTAATTGATGCTAAAGAAAGATTTATAAGAAAAAATATTTGAAATAAAAGTTGTACTATTTTTAATTTCCTACAACTTTAATTAAATACACTTTGGCCCTAAAATGGATATTAAGGTCGATATAATCTTAAAAAAAGAGCACAGGCCCTTTTTCCAATTTTTTACAGCAACGTACAGAACATCACTAATTGATGCTAAAGAAAGCTTTATAGGAAAAAATATTTGAAATAAAAGTTGTACTTTTTTTAATTTCCTATAACTTTAATTAAATACACTTTGGCCCTAAAATGGATATTAAGGTCGCAATAATCTTAAAAAACGAGCACAGGCCCCCCACAGAATTTCAGCAGATATAGGGATTACCCTATCTTGTAGAGCATACAAAAATGCAGAATGAGGCTATTTTAAAAAAATGGTAGGAGCCATTTTTGAGAAAATAGCAAAATTGTAAAATATCACACAAATAAACACTGTTACTTCTGTTTGACAGACTTTGATACTAAATAACATCATTAGATCAACATTAGATGATACTTTAATAACATCTTCACTTCATTCACCACAGGGTCTGTCAAGTTGAATCTCCTAGTGGCCCCTAACTTAGTTCTAAGTTTCAACTTAGTACAATATTCTGTTCATGAGATATTTTGTTCCCACAGAACAATCGCTTAAAACATGTTTGCCGGGTTCAGGGGGCCTGAATATGAGTATTTCCGGTGACAACTCGATTTCAAAAAAATTGACATGAAATCAATACTTTCCTTCCCTACATATTCCTATAGGGCACAAGAAATTAAAAATAACAGTGTTGCTATTATATGAGGGTCATTCCAAAAGTAAAGAACATTTTTTCTTTACATAGTAGAGATATAGAAACAATGATTTTTACAGCTTAAATGAGCATTAAGCTATTTTTCTACATAACTGCCATTTAAATTCAAACAATTATTGTAGAGATTACAAGTTTTTCTATCCGTACTTTATACTCTGTTCGCACCCAGTTTACAAACCACTTAATAACAGCTACTTTCAGTTCGTCATCATTTTCAGTGTGATTCGCCTAAAAACTCTTTCGGTTTTAAAACGGTGAAAATCATTAGGTGTCAAGTCTTGCCATTTTTAACAAAAAAATAAATAAATAAATCACATATGAAAATTCTGAAGATTCTTACAATATCTTTAATAATGTAATTTACTAATCCCTACATTATTGACAAAAAAAAATAAACTAACTTTCACAATGACCTACAAGTTTATCACCAAACATCCAATCTATTGTTTAGGTCATCAGCCGAAAGACTGGTTTGAACCTGTAGAGGTTTTACTAAATTAAACGAGGAGCGAGGTGGTTTACCATTGCCTTCCTCACTGAGTGGAAAAATATGCTTATCAGCATCGGCTCTGAAAAGTACATATTTTCCACTCTACAAATGACATCTTCACTTCATTCACCACAGGGTCTGGCTGTATAATGAAATTCATTACTTTCAGAGGAGATAACTCTGATTACTATCTTTTACACCTCTACCTCTTCTGTTCTTAAATGATTCAGTCATTTAATTGGCTGATCACGTGATGAAAAAAAAGAACTAAAAATGAAAACATCCAATCTAATACACTTATCCTAGGAAATTTTTAGTTCATTATGAACAAAAAAATAAGAATCTTCAAAATATGTACACATTCATTATATACTATTAATTTTGTAAAACACTTTAAAAAATTCCATTATTTCTTCTTCAATATATCGGAAACTTGGTTGAACCATTCTAATAATTACAGTAGAAATTACATAAAACTAAATAAAATTTACCGAGTCTTTTTTTTTATCCCCCCCAAGCATAATTTTTTACATTTTTTACATTAAATGAATATTTCGCATGCAACCTTACAGAATTTTTAGCGATAAACTAAGGAAAAATATTTTAAAAAATCCTACACTAATTTTCTTCAAGTTAAAGTTAAATTTAGGTAGGGTAAATACATTGCTTTTTCTCAATATTGTTACTGCAAGCAATAATGACATATAAACTCACTGAGTACATGATATTAAATAAATTATTATTAATTTAAACATTATTAAATAATTTAATAATTTTCAATTAATAGTTTAAGGTTAACTTGAAAAAGGAAAACAACTTTAACGATAACTAGAAAAATATTGATAAATGATTTTTTAAATATTTTCCCAGTTTTTATCGTTAAAAATACTGCAAGAATACATACATACAAAATATACACAAAATGTGAAAAATTATGCTGCGAGGGGGGACAGAAAAGACCCGATTTAAGAATAGATTAATAATTCACTCAATCCTTATCTACCATGGTGGAAGTAGGATGTTATAAATTTTATATAACATAAAAATAAAGAAATTACTGAAGATGTGCATTTTCTGCACGAAAGCGCTATAATTGGTAAGTGTTTACTGTTTACTCTATTACTGGTAGTTTAAAGAAATAATATAAAGTGTTAATATACATATACGAAGGGGTACCCAAAAGAAACCGGAATTATTTTTCAAAAGCTATTTATTTTCAATTTTTTAACAAAACAACCCCCTTTAAAATACCTTATCCCCTTAAAAATACTCTCTATTACAACTAATACATTTATCCCGCTGGTGCTTCCCCTGTTGGAAACATTTTTTGTAGTCATCTTTAGAAATGGCTGACAGTTCCTCCCTCATTTTTTTTCTTGACCGCTTCAATGTTGTCAAATCTGTATCCTTTAATGTCCCTTTTCGTGCATGGAAATAAGAAAGTCGCACGGAGCCAGGTCAGGCGAGTAAGGTGCATGGAGCAGCGGAACCATGCCATTTTTAGTCAAAAAATTTTTCACCGAGATGGCTATGTGTATAGGTGCATTGTCGTGGTGGAAGAACCAGTCTCCTGTCTGCCACAAATCGAATCTTTTTTGACAAACACTGTTGCGTAATCTTCTTAAAACTTCCAAATTGTCAGTTGACACTCTGAGAGCACACGCTCTCGAATTTTTTAAACATTTTCATCGATTCGAGCAGTTGATGGACGTCCAGAATGAGATTTGTCATCAATCAACATGTCGCCATTTTTAAACTGAGAAAACCATTCAAACACTTGAGATTTTCCTATAGCGTCATCTTTGTAAGCTGTTTTTAACATTAAAACAGTTTCAGCAGCACTTTTACCAAGTAGAAAACAAAATTCACAGCTACGTTGTTCACTTAAACTTGCCATCATAAAAAACGAAACACGAACAAAACAGCCCTGGCAAAAACAAACACTGCAGGTGAATATTGAACTCGCAATGAGTTGCGCTATACACATCTGTGCGGCAGAAATGCGTAGTACACAAGAACTGCCCACGGCAATGCTATTCCGGTTACTTTTGGGTACCCCCTCGTATAGGATGTTTGATAATATAGTAAAAAACTATATAAATGTGTACGTACACAAATGTAGAACACGAATGCACAAAAAATTAAATATGAACACATAATAAACTTCAAACTAAAATGGACAAGCATTAACAAGCTTCAATAGACAGCTCGTAAATGGTATAAACAGAAAGCTTAGTTTTATTCAATTTTACGCAGTTTAAAACATTGATAGTTTCGTACTTTGATACTATGGTTAATCACCATTTTTTTAGCTTTAAATATAAATATGACCTGACTGATAATAAGAATGACAACTGTATTTTGTTATAAATGGGAGTACCAATATATCGTTACCAAATGCATTTTAGCAGAACAGTTGTAATATTTAACAATGGTAACAAAACATCGTGCATCAAAGTAAAACTAAAACAAAAGCTAAATGAAAATTACGATTATATTTATGTCATACCTTCTATCCATGCTACCGGATATGATATTTTTACTATCAGGAGATACAGATAAAGAAAGTACAGAGTCATCATGATCATATGTAATAAGGTTAACTACAATATGTGTTGATTTACTACCATCTTCATCAGCAACATCAGTTAATGCCAATATACTAACTGCACCTGAATCTTCACCGATAACAACCTGCAATTAATTTTTTTTTAATAAGTTAAAACACAAAAATAATTTAAAAAATCTGGTGTGAAACACTCACACAACTTTCTCTTGCCAATGCAAATAATTAACAATAAACCTAACATTAGTATTAAAACATTAGAAATGAACAAAAACTAACCTCAAAAACATAACCTTATTTTAATCATGAGTGAATGACGCAAAATGACAATCGAACTCAGTTTGGCTTAAAAATACGGAAAATCACGCTTTCACGCTAAACTAGGCTCTGTTGAGAAAAATGCTCTAAACAAAAGTTGTAGATCTTTTAATTTTCTATAAATTTAATTATATACACTTTTGTCGTAAAATGCATACTAAGACCGAAATGTTAAAAAAATCGATTTTTCTCATGTTTTCGTGAGAAAAAAAACAGAAAATCGCAAATTACCGCTAAACTAAGCGTTATACAAAAAAATGTTTGAAACAGAAGTTGTAGGTTTTTAAATTCTCTACAACTTTTATTATATAAGTTTTTGCGCTAAAATTTATATTAAAGCCGTAATCTTAAAAAAACTACGTTTTTACGTGAAAACAGCCTCACCGAGAATTTCAGCAAACATGGCGCCTACCCTATCTTGTAGAGAATAAAAAATTGAGTATAATAGGCGATTTTAAAAAAAATCGTAGGACCAGTTTTTGAGAAAATCGCAAAAAACTGAAAAATTATACGAATAAACTACTACTTCCGGTTGACCGATTTTGATGAAAATGTTCGTGTCGCGTCCGGTAGTGGTATGTAACTTAAGTTTCAAGTTTCAAGTTCGTACGATGTTCCGTTCTTGATATATTCTGTTCACACACAGACACACACACACACACAGACCAATCGCTAAAAACATGTTTTTTGGGTTCAGGGGATCTGAAAACGTATAGATCCGGTGAAAACTCGATTTCGAAAAATCGACATGAAAACAATACTTTCCTTCCTATATATTCATATAGGCAAGAGAAAGTAAAAATCTGATAGGAAACACTCACACGACTTTCTCTTATCAATGAAAATAATGAACAATATAACCTAATATGATATTAAACATAGAAATAATCAAAAAAAACTCACCTCAAAAAACATAACCTAATTTTAATCATGAGTGAATGATGCAAAATGAAAACCAACCTTAGTTCAGCTTAATAATATGGAAAATCACTCTTTCACGCTAAACTAGGCTCTGTAGAGAAAAATGGTTAAAATAAAAGTTGTAGATCTTTTAATTTTCTTATAAATTTGATTGCGTACACTTTTGTCATTAAATGCATACTACGGGTGAAATCTTACAATATCCATTTTTTACATTTATATTCATAAAAAAAAAACACAGAAAATCATTAATTACTGCTAAACTAAACATTATACAAAGAAATGTTTGCATAAAAGTTGTACATTTTGAAATTGTCTACAACTTTTATTATATAAATTTTTGTGCTAAAATGCATATTAAAAGGCCGCAATCTTAAAAAAAAAGGATTTTTTTCTACAAGAGCAAAACCTCCCCAAGACATAGCGCATACCTTATTTAAAAGAGCATAAAAATGAAGTAAATGAGAAGATTTTAGTAAAATAGGAGCCGTTTTTGAGAAAATTGCAAAAAAGTGGAAAATTACATAAATAAACTACTACTTCCGGTTGACCAATTTTGATGTTCGTGTCGGGTCCTCTAGTGGTACCTAACTTAAGTTTGAAGTTTCAACTTCGTAAGATGTTTTGTTTTTGAGATATTTTGTTCACAGACGCACAGACTAATCACTAAAACATGTTTTTTTGGGTTCAGGGGGTCTGAAAACGTGTATATCCGATTTTGAAACTCTATTTTGAAAAATCAACATGAAAACAATTAATTCTTTCCTTTCAACATTATTTTTACACATTTTGATAGAAAAAAAAATCACTGATTGCCATGAAATAAAGCGGTGTACAAAAAATGTTTGAAATAAAAGTTGTACAATACCTACAACTTTGATTATGTACACTTTTGCCCTAGAATGCATATTAACCCTTACGAAACAAGACTGTTTCTCGTAAAACAGAAGAATTGCAAAAATCAAAACGCACTCTCAAAACAACTGTTTATCTAACGTCATTAATGATGAAAAATTCTGAAAAAATTACAGTTGATTTATATAATACATACAAGAAAATCGCTTCATGATTCTTTGCGTTTAGGTGAGCGAAATTTTCATCCACGAAAATTTTTGTGTTTACTTTAGATTTTTTACTATAACGGGCTTAAATTTCAGTTTAGCAAAAAAATTTGTAAAACATGTTTCACTGACAACAGTTTACTGGAATAAATGTTATTTTTTATTTAAATTTCCGTAAATATTTGACGAAGATACAAAATGTTCAACATGTGTCCATTTTCACATCACAGGGAAGAATGAAGGGATGGTACTTTACATTCTTTACGGTGATGTCACAGAGCCACTATTATATTTAAGTTACAGCTGTAAGCAAAGCAATGTAAAAAACTCTTTTCCCTACAACCACGAGTTTTGAAAAATTCTGTAGGTGCGGTTGGACGGAAGTCGTTACACGTCCTTTGCAACCCTGCAAAGTATCAAATTTTTTGCCTCTGTGATGGTAAACCCCCTCCTGAACAGTAAAATGGACTCGTCTTCCCTTTTCAAGGGAAAAATCTGTTATAGAAATGTCATAGCTTCAACACAAACTAAAGAACATGCATGTACATTGACTTACACACAAGCTGGATGCACTTCCATTCAAAACAAACAATTACCAAACCATCAATGCTACCTACACACTATAGAGAGCATAAAAATTTTCCCTTTTATGATATTCTATTTCTGCAAACACTATTAGATGCGTTAAAGAATTCCCTACTAGAAAAGAACGATATTTACCGGTTTCCGACACAACTAGCTGCAGCACGTTTCATCGCCTCCCCCACCATCAATTTGTGCATGGGCTAAAATTACATCAACAGTCTGAACTGGGTTAAGGTTGTAATCTTAAAAAAAAAAAAACATTTTTTTTCTACGAGAGGACAGCCTTCCCAAGAATTTTAGCAGAAAGCGCTTATCCTATTTTGTAGAGCATAAAAAATCTAGATCCCGAACAAATGTATGCTTAGGCGTTAAAATATATATTTTTTTAATTAGAGTAACACAAATTTATTATTTTATACCTTTTCCTTAGAGTCAATAAATTTCCCAGCAGTAGTAACTGTGGTAGAATTCATTCCAGTTAAACATTTATTGTTGTAATCGAACTCAGGGTTATTAACATTATTGGAACCATTATTCAAAACGGCTGGTTCGCTGAAATAGTGAACAGAACCTGTCCAGTATCTTCCATTAAGCGTACTGGAACCCAACAACATGCAACCATCTGCGACAGATAAAAATTGGTGTATTAACATATGTACAGATTAGAACTTTATATTAATGAATATTCAGATCACCAAAATAATTACACTATCATCTCACTACATGCTTTTCTCCTGTTATCAGCAAGAGGAATTGACTAAAACTTCGCAAATCTATCTGCCACCAACTCCAATTTTTTTTTTGTCATCAGTCTCTCGACTGGTTTGATGCAGTTCTCCAAGCTGTTCTATCTTGCGTAAGTCGTTTCATATCCACATACCTGTAACACCCTACATCTTTTGTAATTTTCTTTATATATTCTAATCTTTGCCTCCCCCTACAATTTACTCCCTTAATATTACCCTCCATTATCGATAGACCAATACCTGGATGTCTTAAAATATGCCTCACTAGCCTATACCTTCTTCTGGTAAGATTCTTCTTCATGGTGTACAAGAGGTTGTAAGACCACAAAAGAGATGAGCTAACCAATTTGAAGTCACAATACGTCAATGAGCCTAATGTTTGAAGTAGAGGCAGTTCCTGTTTAATGGCATTAATCTGTAGTACTGACCATAACAGATAGGTAGTGTCAAATTATTTACACTCAATCTGTTTGTTGCAGGGCTAAAATAAATAGTTCTGCTTCTTATCATATGGTCAGCCAATTATATGGCTGAATCATTTAAGAACAGACAAGATAGATGTGTAAAAGATACTAGTCAGAATTATCTCCTCTGAAAGTAATGAATTTCATTACACAGCCAGACCCTGTGGTGAATGAAGTGAAGGTGTCATTTGCAGAGTGGAAAATATGTGCTTTTAGAGGGCCTTGCATGCTGATAAGCATATTTTTCCATTCAGTGCGAAAGGCAATGGTAAACCACCTCACTCCTCATTTTACTTAGTAAAACCTCAACATGTTCAAACCAGCCTTGGGGCTGATAACCTATAGTAACTTTTGGTTCAAAAATTACAACATGCCTCACACTGACTGGGAAAAATTTTGACTAATCAGTTGCCAACAGAAATGTTCTACTTTCACGAAGCTTCCAAGAAAATGTATCCTTTGGGAATTACTTACATAACAAATCTTAGTAGCTTCAATATAAAACAGCATAACAAGGTCGTAACCCATACCTATTATAAGTACGTTAGTATTGCCTTGTAATAGTAGCCAAACAGCAATACAATTATCAAGAAGTTGCGCTAATGACGGAATGCACCAAAGTAATGCCTATATGGACTAATCATAATTTAAAATAAATCTTTATAATGCATCCTGCAGTTTGAAATATTTCTATTTCATATAATGAATTAATATAATAATTTCACTAACCTTCTTTTTAAACTGCGTCACCTTTATTTTATTCCTACTTACGTGTTTCGGTGGATCCACCATCATCAGAGTAAATGAAAAATTGAAACTAAAAATTTTTTTCATTTATTTAAAATTTACAGAAGATGATACATCTTCAGTCACTAAACTGATTTAAAATTAATTTATTTTAATTTATCTCTTCTCATATTTACTGTAGATAGCAGTAGCAGTCAATATCACTTCATCATGTGTGTAAAAACGTGTGTATAAAATAGATTTTGGTAATGAGGATTGTAAAAAATTTTACATTGGTATGACTAGTCGTAATTTTCAAGTGAGGTATAATGAACATAAAAAAGCACTGAAATATGTCTACATTATATCTAACTATACCAATCATATAAAAGAAGAAAAACATAAATTTGGTAAAATAGATGAACATTTCAATATAATAGAACAACGTAATATAGAGAATAAAAATAAAATTGAAAAATATGAGATGTTCTATATTTATAAATATTTAAAAGAGCAAAAGCAGGACATTTTGAATGAACAGATAAAATTTAGGAATGATGAAGTGATATTGACTGCTGCTGCTATCTACAGTAAATATGAGAAGGGATAAATTAAAATAAATTAATTTTAAATCAGTTTTATACAAGTGACTGAAGATGTATCATCTTCTGTAAATTTTAAATAAATGATAAAAATTTTTAGTTTCAATTTTTCATTTACTCTGATGATGGTGGATCCACCGAAACACGTGTAAGTAGGAATAAAATAAAGGTGACGCAGTTTAAAAAGAAGGTTAGTGAAATTATTATATTAATTCATTATATGAAATAGAAAGTCATAATTAAGAACAATTTACTGAAATGAACAATCAGATAATGATTCAGCATCATTTATTTATAGTTCAGCCATTCTTAGTTTGCTCCTACTGTCAACAAACAAAAGCCTACCAAAAAACCAAAAACCTACTATAGGGTGCACCCTAGAGTCCGCGACTTTACAGATGTTGTATTCCTATTAAGTTAACTATTTTTTAAATTATAAATACTTAAAACATCAGTCATGATATGATTTAGGCCTAACAATTTCATTTATAAAAATACTTTTTATTTAAATACTTTTGAAAGTATTTTGTTGTTACTTTTTAATCAGCGTGTACACATTTTGATATAATGTGCATGCTCAGTGACGTCATTATTGTTTACATTAGGAGCAAACTAAGAGAGGCTGGACTATAGTTATTGTTTATGCAGATAGAAGAGAATGGAGGATACCTGATTATTATACTTATAAATCAAATATTATAATTATGGAGTTGTCAAGCAATGTTGCATGCTGCATCCTACATTAAACTATACATATAGAGTCTGTCTACGCTAACAGTACTCCGACGTAGGCTACCCGCAACACAAGTGAGCATGCGCATTAATTAAAAATACGCACAGCATGATCAAAACACAAAATTCCATACAACACTAAATCGCCCTAAGCTTATATTATAATGAAAACACGTTCAATTCATTTGTTAGAAAATGTTTCATAAATTGAACATTAGTTTACCATTAATAACTAAAACTTTTACTACTGTTACTCTTACATTGTTATTTTTTGTTACATTATTTACTATTATTACATCATTATTTATGATTAGTAGGTTTTTAATAAAGACTCAGTTTTATTTTTGGTCACAAGTAATAATATAAGACTAATATGCTTGAATTATAACAGGAGAGTAAACAATTCCAGTGATTCGTTGTTTATCATTTCAGATTGTTAACTTCATATCATTAAAATTAAAATTAAATGTCTGTGACTAGTTTATACAACTGTTTGCACTTGCCCGGGTTAAACTCATTGCTAGTTTCATCAGTTATCTTTTTTGTTATTGTACTGGTTCGTTTTGATTTTCTTCTTTAACTGAAATTGAAAAGTTTTGTAGGGCCCTGGGAAGTGACCTGGGGAGGGCTTCGGCTCTGGCAAAGGGGAGTGATGACGCGTCACGATACACAACATCGGTATCAAAATAAGCGGTTAATCAAGAGACCGCTCTTAGCCTCTCTCACTCCAACTCCAACACTTTAACCTACAAGAGGTGCCCCTGTTACGCTGAGCAACTCGATGGAAGGTTGGGTTAAACCCCAGCGGGAAATTGGGTCAGCAAGCTGATAGGTGTTGGGGGCTGAGGAGCCAATCTTCAGTCAATTCTCACAACCTGATGGTCATGCCTCAATCTTTGACGTCTCAGGGAGTAATGATCAAAGAGGATAGGATCATGAAGTGAGAAATAGGAGTAATTCTCCAAAACAGGATTGTTAGGAATCCTTAGGAGGCAGCCCCTCCACCTAACTAGCCTTGCCGTTGGGTTAATATCCCACGCAGGGCGAAACATAAACGTATTCAAAGAGACAAAATAGAAAGAAACGGACAGGTTAAACGGAAAAAAGACTGGAAACGGACAAATAACATGATTTTTGGAACTTGGAATATAACCTCACTGACAGGGAAAGACGTGGAATTGGTGGAGGAGATGGAGAAGTATGGAATCTCTGTTCTGGGAATAAGCGAAACGAAAAAGAAAGGGCATGGAACACTGCAGTTGCATAAGGACTATGTGTTGATGTATTCAGGTGTGAGTAGGGATGCAAAGGCAAAGGAAGGGGTTGGGGTGATTTTGAGTAATGCAGTAGCGGACAATGTTATCTATTGGGAGCCAGTGAACTCGAGAATAATAAGAATTGATGTGCAGTTACAGGAAAGAATTTCATTTATACAACTTTATGCCCCGACAGAAGACAAAGATGTACTGGAAAAAGAGTTTTTTTACAGCGAGTTGCAAAGAACAATTAACAAGGCCAGGGATGAGTTCGGTTGTGTGGTCTTGATGGGGGACTGGAACGCAAGAGTGGGAAATGATATGGCAAGGGGACATGGAAGTATGGGAGCATATGGGGCTGAGAGGACAAGGAACAGAAATGGGGACAGAATGGTTGAGTTCTGTGTGGATAATCAGCTGCTGATTGGAAATACTTTCTTTCCACATAAACATATACACCAGGTTACATTCGTGGCAGAGGAAAGAAATGTGAGTAGTGCTATTGACTACTTTGTGTATACGAGGGAGACTCGGAGAATTACCATGGATGTCCGGGTGTATCGTAGTGCAGAACTGAATACACAGCACAGACTACTGATAATGAAAACAAGATTCAGAAGTGGAAAAGCAGTAAAACCTCGTAAATTCACAAAAATTAAGGTGGAGGAATTGCAGCGACCAGACTGTAGACGGGAATATACTAATAAGTTAGAGGAAATGTTAGGGAGGGAGGGTGCTGATGGATCAATTGAAGAAATCTGGCAAAAGCTAAAGAACATAATCCTAAAAGTGGCCGAGAAAGTATGCGGGAGAAAGGTGGTGGGTGGGGGAGTGAGGCACACTAGATGGTGGAATGATTCAGTCAGGGAGGCGGTGAAAGGAAAGAAGATGGCATGGAAGAGATATCTGCAAACTGGTACAATAGAGGATCGGAAAACGTATGTTGAAGCACGAAGGTTGGCTAAAGAAGTGGTGAGAGGAGCTAAGATGGATTCCTGGGAGGAGTTTGGAAAGGACATGGAGAATAACTATAGAACAAACCAAAGGAAGTTTTGGACGACAATTAGGGGGCTAAGGAAGGGGAGATCAAGAAGGGTAAGAAGTATACAGAATGAGGCAGGTGAATTGATCACTGATGCAAAGGAAGTACTTGAGACCTGGAGATTGTACTATGAAAAGACCTTCAAAGAGGAGAACCAGGAGCTGGTAAGAAGGGACGGGGAAGAACAGCTAGAGGATACAAACGAGGTCAATATTGAAGAACAGGAAATTCGGAATGCTGTCCTAAAAATGAGATTGGGTAAAGCGGCAGGCCCAGACAACATAGCTCCTGAGATGGTTAAATATGGAGGAGACCAATTAATAAAATGGTTGTATACACTATTCCAAAAGGCATGGTGAGAAGAGACTATACCTGAAGATTGGGAGAACAATGTAGTAATACCCTTGCATAAAAAGGAAAGCACAACTAGATGTGAAAACTACAGAGCCATATGTCTTTCATCTGTGATATTTAAGTTGTACACCAGGGTACTGGAAGGTAGGTTGAGGAGAGAAGTAGAGGGAAAACTCGAGGATGAACAGGCGGCATACAGGCCGGGCAAGCAGACTCAAGATCATATATACGTGTTGAGAACAGCTATGACAAGGGCCAACAATAGGGGAAAAACAATGTTTTTGGCTTTCCTTGATTTGGCGGCAGCCTTTGACTCTGTTCCAAAAAAGGAGGTATGGAGGGCATTGGAGGAATTAGAGACTCCACAGAAGTTGTTGAGGGTGATAAAGAGTGTGTATCGGAATGTGTATGGAATGATCAGAATGGAAGGGAAGGAAAGTGGAAGATTTCTTATGGAGAGGGGAATGAAGCAGGGAGACAGTCTGAGCCCACTTTTATTCATCGTTTTCATGGACTCTATTGCTAAAATCTGCAAGAGACGAACAAAAAGATATAAGGTAGGGAACTGGAATCTACGGCCAGTGTACCTGCAATCATTGATATATGCAGATGATATAGTCTTGATAAACTCTAAAGCAGAGGATTTGCAAGAAGCAATAACGGAGTGGTGCAGTACTCTGCAGGAGAGAGGAATGAGGGTGAGCGTTAAAAAGAGTAAAGTGATGAAGGTTGGAGGTGAGAAGGAGGAGCTGAGAATGAGGTGGGATGGGGTGGAGTTGGAGCAGGTGAGGAGTTTTGAGTATCTGGGAACAGTGATTGATGAGAGTGGGGGAATGGAGGAAGAGATGAACAACCGAATCAGAAAGGCCAACCAAATATTCTATAGTTTAAATAACACACTTATTGGAAAAAGAGAGGTGAGCAGAGACGCCAAACTCAGAATATATAAGTCAGTATATTTACCAACATTACTGTATGGGTCAGAAACATGGACCATGAAAGATAAACTGGACAGTAGAGTTACAGCTCAGGAAATGAAGTATCTAAGGAGAGTGATAGGAAAGACAAGACGGGACAGAGTTCGTAATGTGAATGTGCGGGAGGAGTTAGGCTTAAAAACAGCAGTAACAGAACTGATTGAAAGAAGGGCATTGGGTTGGTATGGTCATGTGGTGAGAAGAGATAGGGAGGACAGACTGAAGCGAATTTTTGAGGCGAGACCGGAGGGAACCAGAAGACGGGGAAGACCAAGGATGGAGTGGGAGGAGTATGTTGAGGGTGTGGGGGGGCGAAGGGGAGAGAGCAAAGGACGGCTGAGAGCATTGGCTTTGGACAGAGTGGAGTATAAGAAGTTTATAGAAGGCCCGACGCTGAGAGGCAGAAGGGAGAGATAAAGAAGAAGAAGAAGAAAAGTTTTGTAAGCTGTGTTTTGTTACATGCATGATAGTAAATGTGTTGAGTTTTTGAAACCTAAAAGCGGTAACCATTAAAAAGTCGAAAAAAAAATTGTTTTGTTAAATGTAGGTAATGGTTAAAATAATTAATTACGGAGTCTCTTTATAAAACTACAATAATTACAAGTAATCTGAACAGTGTAATTGAAAACGCTTAAAGGATTATGTTTATTTTAGCTGGATGTAGATATTTTTAGGATTATGATGGAATGTAGTGCTAGATAATTGTCAGGCGGAAGGTTAGATAATGTGCCAAATAGAGTAAAACCTTCATTTACAACCTATAAGCACTTGCCTCACGCGGAGTACTCTTACAGTAGATAGACTATAGACACTCTACCAGGTCAATGATCTACATCGACAACCACATCATTTCACTTTAACAGTTGTTATTATTAAACAAAATTAAAAATATTATCAGTTTATAATACTACTGGAATTAGGGGAAATAACGGTACCGAAATAACTTATGTAGCTAATCCTAGGACAGCATGAATTAAAATATATTTTATCTATTCCATTATCAAAAATAAATAACTAGCTTTATTTACTTGGTATACCATTTACTTTAATAAGGAATCAAATTATAATTGTAAAACATTTGATTAGAGTTATCTACTTTGTTTGTTCAATACAACATGCCGGATAACATAACCTACAAAGTTTAAACTGGGATTTATCAAATAATTGGCGTGAAATAAAACTACTTTCCTATCAAACAGAACTTTAGAACGACATTTAAGCATAATAAATGTATGATGTAAGAATAAATCTCATAATGGTTGACATAGAATTGACAAACTTACCTTCTGATATATCAACAAAATTTAAATGTTTCTCTATTTGTAATGGAATTGACATAGGCTGTAAGTTTCTGTACACATCAGACATTCGATTCGGTTCCGCAAGAGGCAGGATAAAATCCTGAACTTCGCCATTCATGATGTTAGAAAATTAATATTTACAATAACAAAACAAATCAAATTAAATACTTTTCATTAAACTATTAACAAAGCACAGGCACGCACAAGCATGAGCAAACAAATGGCGGTCTGTTTAAGAGCTACAGCTCATAAACGACTTATTCTTCATTGCTATCTACGAGAATTCAGTTGCAGTATCAATTCCTATCGATTATTGTACATTAGAAAAAAATTCTATTCCTAATGTGCGTAAGTGCAATCTGTTAAATTTACTTATAATTAGCAACCCTATGACCCAATGAGATGAAGATGATAATCATGTATGAAAATATGTATAAATGCGTATGTGCAAATGAGGATATTAAATATCCTCATTTGTACATCTACACGCCATAAATTTTATGGCGTGTAGATGTAAGTGTAATGCAGGTTTAAGCCGACCATTATGATAAATTATGGTTAATTAAAACCCAACCATCAAATCACACCGGTATCGTATGTGGATAACATACCAAAGTATGTTTAATTTAGTATGGCGTTTCATTCATAAGGCTGACCTTGAAGCATGTTTAATTTCGTACATACGCGTGGAGGCGAAATGCAATTTTCCCGTTCAGGCAATTTTATTTTAGTATAGGGAACGGCACAGACGTTGACAACTTCACTACTATACTATTACTATTACTACTTATTGTTTGTACGCGCTCTTATCCACAGAACTTACCAATGAGTTCACAGTGGTGCGATTTTTTTGATACGCTCCGCCCATCATGTGTTACATTTTTATTATATTAAACTATTTTGTAAGTCTGACAACCTGTGACTCCACGTGGAGTTGAAATGAATCTGTCACTGTTCCATGTGCTATATCATGATTGAATGCACTAAGCTAGAGGATTTTATGATCGCAACGAGTTTATAATTTAACAACAAATATTTGAACCGAAAAATTTCAATGTACTTTTAAAATTTCTCCCAAGTCTTCAGCCGTGGGTTAATACTCAAATTGACTAAAGGAACTTAATGACTAAAACTCGTACTAGGCCTAATGAAACACATAAAAAAACATCCATGAACATTACAATACCATAAATACAGCAAGAATCAAACGAAATGTGTCTTGCAACCAACAAGCTGAAGTCTACACAGCTCGACATGGAGAAAAACTAAAAGAACCTGAAGTGCTTGGGGTAGAATAAAGTTCAAAATATAAGAAATCAATAAACCAAAAAAACAAATTTAAAAACCTAACCCGCAAAGAGGGGACTACCTGTAACCCCAGTCGATTCGTTGCACCGATGTGTCAAATGCACTCGAAAGTAGGGTTGTCATTTTGAGTTATATATGGTTTGACTAGAAGGTGTAGGGTAACACTGCCACCCTACCAGCTACTAAATTATCCAAATAACTTTAAAATGTTCCTAAATGTCAAAATATGAGTGTTTTCTTTTCTTTTTTTTTGGTTTAATGTCCGACTGTTCTGCAATTACTGCTAATGCAGACGGTGAATGATGAAATGATTTTTGTAACGTATGAAAATATGCCGTGCCTGAATGGGATTCGAACCCAAGACCGCATGATGAGAGGCGAGCACGTTACCAACTTTGCCAATGCGGCCGGCGAGTGTGAAACCTTGTGAGTTCCGAGTGTGAAAAATGTGAGTGTGAAACCTTGAAAAATGGTTGTTGTTTTGGTCATCAGCCGAAAGGCTGGTATCAACCTCCAGAGGCTTTATAAAAAAAGACGAGGAGTTAGGTGCTTTACCATTGCCTTGCTCACTGAGTGGAAAACTATGCTTACCAGAATACCAGGCCCTCTGAAGAGCATCTACTTTCCATCCTGCAAATGACACCTTCACTTCATTCACCACAGGGTCTGGCTGTAAAATGAATTGATTACTCTCAAAGGAGATAACTGTGACTAGTGCCTCTTACATCTCTACCTCTTCTGTTCTTAAATGGTTCAGTCATGTAATTGGGTGACCATGAGATAAGAAAGAGAACTTTTTTGTAGCCCTGAAACTAGCAGATCGAGTGCAAATAATTTAACACTCCACTTGCCTGTTATGGGCATATAAAAATGTTTATAGAAAGGAAAATGTGTTAAAAGAATTTTTTATTATAGCTGGTAAATAGTAATAATAATTTATAAGTTTGAAAAAGAAGTTAATATAAGTTATCTAAAATTCAAACAAAAAAACCGAATTTTTTCTTTAACGTGTTCTTATTTTTGCAGTACGCTCAAAAATTAGGTACCGTATATTATAAACTATTAAGCTAATAAAATAAAACAAATTATCATTCCTTATTAACCATGCCTGCAAAAATCCAGTTGGATTTTTCTTTCTTGGATTGTTCCCTTTACAATGTTCTCATTAGAGATTGTACGGTACGGTATGTGAATTTAAGGAAAATATAGGTAAGCGTAAAATATTTACACTTTAGTACCCAGACCAGGTGGATGTAATAAGTCTTCTTAATTGATTTATTAAAGTAAATACGAGGGAACATTAAACTGTGCTGCAGTATTTTTATATTTGTGTATCACATTATACACAGGACCCGCACGCATACATAGCGCTCTTTAACTTGTGAAGTAGGTACAAGAATAAAAATTAAGAATGAATAGTATCAGTGAATGTAATTTCCGTAGAAGCAAAGAGGTTTCTCCTAGTGCGCATGCTATAAGGTCAGTGGCTACCAGCCGTGTGAATCTTAATAGGAATTTCCGGTTCAACTTTCGTCATCGTCTGCTAATGATTATTACTACTCACTGGGGGCGCTAGTAGAGTCGCCTGGTGTGCCAACCTGAAATTGTAATTTCTCTGTGCGCCGGGTATAAATAATTATATAATTAAATAATTAAAAACGCAATTTTAAAAACCATTAGAAATACGGTAAAATGTAAACATACAACAAAGTTAACTCCGTATTACTAATTGTTTAAAAAAAAAATATTTATATTATATTATAATACGGCGATTTGGTAATATAAACGTAATATATTTTATAAAATAATTTTATACATACAATTTTAATTTTTTTGGTATTAAAATTTATATATTTTATATCGAGTAACAATTATTTATAAATAATAAAATTATTAGTATTATTGTTTTACCAAATGTACGTTACAAATCCATGAATTGACGCTAGGTGTTTTTGTTATTGTGTAAGCGTTGCGTAAGCTGTGATTTTGACACGATGTTACGTTTAACTACGGATTGGTAATAAAACTTTGTGAACTGTTTTCTTACCGATATGAATTCGAATAGGAAATTTCGTACATTTCCTAAGGAAATTAGGAAGCTATTAGAAATGTAAGTATCGTGCTATATAATATTTCCATTGGTAATTATTTACTTATACTACACCAAATCGACCGTTATATTTGAATTTTCTTACAGTAAAAATGCCTGTTGATGAAAGTGTGTATTTTAATATTCGTAAGTTCATATTCGGATTCAGCATACTAAAAAGTATCGATTTCAAATAAAATTGTTCAAATCGGTTTGATGTACTATAAGTAATAAATTACCATATCAGTATTAGGTGCAACTTTCGTTCTTATTTAAGACAGTCATTACTTTTTGGAAATAAATGTACTATCCTTTCATGTCAGGTATTACCCTATTCATCATTAGTTTCCTTTTTTTGTAAAAGTGGAGTGTTGTGTAGGCCTATATGCTTTATCGATTAATAACAAGCATTTATTAATCTGTCTTTAAAAATTCTACAATAATATTACGTAATAACTTATTTTTGACGTGTTTTACTAAAAAAGAATTTGTTTGTTTTTTTGTTTTAGATTGTGTTATTCACGATTTGACGAAGACAAAACGTACAACCTAAAGGTTCCAAGAAATTAAAGTGAAACTTGTACAAGTATTCAGCCATTCCTGTAACTGCTAGAATTTATACAGTCAGTTTTTATGGTATGTTGTGCATAATTTTGGTTTATTTTATTTACTATTTAGATAATTTAGAAATCAAAAAATTTTTGCAATGTGTTTTTGTTGCAGAGATTCATAGTACAGAATTTCTTGAATGCAAACATTTAATTATGTTTGAATTGTGATAAATAATAAAAAAAATAATTTTGGTATTTGCAGTAAAAGGGCATGACAGGCAATAAAAAATACAAAGATACAGGCCGTTAAATTTCCCATGATAAATTTAAACCCACAAGATAAATTTACATAAAAAACATGTTAGCTTTTTTTACATACGATGGGCCTAAGGCTTTTTAATGTGTATCATCTGATAAATTTATCTGCCTATCATGATTGTTTTAACACATCATTATATTTATCTTTAAAATTAAAATTATAAACTAAGCAGTTATTGTTTAATTATTTAAAAAATCTGGTGTGAAACACCCACAACTTTCTCTTGCCACTGCAAATAATTAACAATAAACCTAACATTAGAAATAAACAAAAAAACTAACCTCAAAAACATAACCTTATTTTAATCATGAGTTGAAGATTGATGAATCGGTTGACCGATTTTGATGAAAATGTTCTTGTCGGGTCAGGTAGTGGTATGTAACTTAAGTTTCAAGTTTGTACGTTGTTCCGTTCTTGAGATATTCTGTTCATAGATACACACACACCGACCAATCGCTAAAAACATGTTTTTTGGGTTCATGGGGTCTGAAAACGTGGAGATCTAGTGAAAAATCGACATGAAAACAATACTTTCCTTCCTATGTATTCATATAGGCAAGAGGAAGTAAAAATTAGGCTCGCTTGATCAGACAGCAGATCCGATCAGATTATGAATTAATTGTATGAAAATAATTGGAATTTTACGACCATTGTTTTCTTATTAGTTCATTGAAGTACTTGTATTAAGAATGTCTAATTTCAGATTTTTTACTAGCCTACTACTCCCTTATACGAGTTTTAATGTCAGTATGCAATTAATGCGTAGTTTTCTCTGTTTCAGAAGAAGAACGTGCTGGGGCTGTAGCAACTTTCATCGAATTTGTTAATCAAGTCCTTGACTTAGTGATTTAGTGGCAGCTCATATGCCTTGCAAGGTGTGTAATATTCAGGAAAATTTAGTTAAAACTATGCACAAGCTTTATGCTTGTGATATTACTGTATATAAAATCCACCAGCATTATTATGCCTGTGATATTAAATAAATATATTGTGTGTCGTATATGATGTTTATATATATGTTTATATATTTTTGATTGTAGGTTATGTTAACATTTTAAAAGAAAAGAGTTTAATTTTGTAAATTGAGGATTGTGTTACAGACCTATATACCTGGACACCAGGTAGAAGGTGATAACTCCATAATTTTTTTTGCCAAAAAGAAATGTAAGTTATGAATAATATTGTCCTTAAATCATACACTGTGAAACACCATACCGTACTTTTAATGTCTATAATACTAAATTTGGTGTCAGCTGAACTATTTATCTACTAATGATTTAACAATCTGTTGTTTAGTTTATAAATTACAGTTAGATTATATGGAAAAACGTGTTATAATCGAAAAAAGTCAGTTAACCAACTGAGTGAAGAAACTAAATCTGAAAAACAATCTTGTTATAATAAGATCTAGATTCCAAATTCCATCTATTAAAATTATTAAGGTACAACTGTATATAGATACAGACGTATATTTATTTTTATTTTATGAAACATCCTATGTAGGATTTTAAACAGCTGTATTATTTAAAATTGAAATATATTTCTAACCACCAGAATACGATAACAAATATATACTATATATACCTATATATTTAAGTTAAATAATGGTAGCTTAGTAAATTTTTGTTTACTTATGAATACCGTCTTTTGAAAGGTATTGTTAAAATATTACAATTTTTGGAGTGTCATGTGCGCCATAAATATTTGATAGTAAAATGATTGAATTGTTTACAGATTTGTTAGGTTTTTTATTTAAATAGATTGTGTTTTGATTTATATTTGTATTTGGTTAAGATAAAGTAGATCATGATAAAATACTGTATATTGTTTTACAAAGAGCGACGTCAGAGGAAGCTTATAAGAAAAATGTGTCAAAAATCTTGACACAGGCCATCAAGCAAAGTATTAGCTTCGATTGGGTTAGAGGAAACTGCTCTGTACATTTTGAGGAAGTTTCAAAAACACTAATAGAGTGTATTATTAACTTGTGTATTCCGTGGTGGTGTAAACGTAAGAATCGACAAAGATCACTATAGTGATCTTTGTCGATTCTGTTCAAGATTCCTATAGTCCTACATGAAAGATCACTTTACTGATCTTACATGTAGGACCATATCCTCCTATACTCGGTTCATTGTAAGAAAGATAGTTTGAGTAAAAAAAATAATGATGTCACTCAGCATGCGCATTATTTAAAAATGCGTGCACGCTGATTAAAAAGTAACAGCAAAATACCTTCAAAAGTATTTAAATACAAAGTAGTTTGAAAAGTATTTTTGTAAATGAAACTGTTAGGACTACATCATAGGCCTATCATGACTGATGTTTTAAATACTGATCAATAAATTTATAAAAAGTTTTAGGCCTATACTTTATTGCATTTTTTTGATAAATATATGTGGTTGCAAGTTATATGTATTAATACATCTGATGTGTATGACGAAACAAGAGAACTTTAATAAAAGTTAATATTTTTATTTTAATGATTAATCATCTAGTTTGGTCACTTGTTATTTCACAATTAAATTTGAGAAAGAGTAATCCAAACCCATAAATCTCTCTTCCACATTTTTGACAAAGAACATGTCATAATTATAAATGCTACCAGTTAGCTTTTGACATCGTATTGTCTCGCATCGTTCTTACGAGCTTTATAATTTATTTTCAATTACGAATTTTAGTGTTATAGTATTTTTTTTAGTGTCTGTTTATAGTTTAATTCTGTATATGGTTAAAAGCACGTATCAGTTATCATTGTGATGTTTTTATAAAAAGTAATCCCTAATGTGTGTACGTTGCAATCTGTTCAATTCAGAACAATAAGCAACCCCATGACCCAATGAGATGAGGATGATGTGTATGATGTGTAAATGAGGTGTAGTCTTGTGCAGACTCAGGTCGACCATTCCTGAGAGAGTATGGTTAATTGAACCCCAACCATCAAAGTACACCGGTATCCACTGTCAAGCATTCAAATCCGTATAAAAGTAACTACCTATACTAGGATTTCAACCAGGAACCTTCGTCTCCGAAAATCAGCTGTTAAACAGCTGATTTTGGCAACGACTTTACCTCTAGACCAACCCGGTGGGTTGAAAAGTGATGCATTTTTTCTGAGTCACTGCTTTCGCTGCTGATTTGGTAACCACTGTTTGTTTACTTTACATGAACCGAGTGTAGTATGTATGTATGGAATATGTTAACTGTAATAATATGTTATTGTTTTATTGTACATTTATTGTTTTATATTATTTATTGTTTTATTGTTCATTTGTTAGAAAATGTTTTATAAATCGAACATTAGTTTACCATTAATAACTGAAATGTAACTATTCTTATTCTTACATTGTTATTTATTGTTACATTATTTACTAGTATTACATTATTATTTATGATTAGTAGGTTTTTATTATAGACTCAGTGTTATATTATTTTTTGTCACAAGTAATACATGAGCGCTTGAATTATAACAGGAGAGTAAACAATTCCAAAGATTCGTTGTTTATCATTTCAGATTGTTTATTTCATATCATTAAAATAATTAATGTCTGTGATTAGTTTAATACAACTGTTTCCACTTGCCCGTGTTTAACTCATTTTTAGTTTCATCAGTTATCTTTTGGAATTGTATCGGTTCGTTTCGATTTTTTTCGTAGACTGAAGTTGAAAAGTTTTGTAAGCTGTATTTTGTTAACCTGCATGATAGTGAATATGTTAAGTTTTTGAAATTAAAAGCGGTAACCATTAAAAAGTAGAAAGAAATTGTTTTGTTAAATGTATCTGTTACGATAATAAATTAAGGAGTCATTATGAAACTACAATAATTACAAGTAATCAGAACGGTATAATTGAAAACGCTTAAATGATAATGTTCATTTTAACCAGATGTAGTTATTTTTATGACGGAAAGTAGTGCAAGATAACTGTCCAGCGGAGAGGTAGATACATGCCAACTAGTGTAAAACTTTCGTTTACAACCTATAGGCACTTGCCTCGCGCGGAGTACTCTACAGTAGATGGACTATAGATAGTTCAACTCAGTTTATTAAAACAAATATTGCTGTAAATGAATCATATCAGTTGGTTTTTTTTATTTAGTTATTATGCTTTTTAAATGAACCTCTATTTACAATTATCTGTTTGTAAATTCATTACAATATTATTAATTGGATTATGTTGTATAATTGTATTATGAATTTATTATATTGGGAATTGACTTACCGAAAATGTTTATTTATTACTTCAACAATGAAAGTATGTGGTGAATAACGATATGTAAATCATGTATAGCATACAAATTTTTATATAATATTATATGAAATAAGAAGCAATGAAAAGTTTTACCTTTTTTTGAATGATGGGCATTGACAACTGTAATTTTGTGTCAAAAGATTGCACGATGGTACTTGAAGCTTAACAAGCAAAGTTCATTGTAAGAAAAAAATAATTGTTATTATAAACCTAAATTATTGTAGATTCTCTACAGTTTAATTTCTTAAGGCCTATTCCCATGATTCAAGTATTAGCAAAGTTTACACCGAGCTAGTTTACTACCTCTAATGTACACTAATAATGAGATTTGTCATTGGTAAGTGTAATTGTAATTAATATTTTGTTTTTTATGTATATATAAAAAACTTTGTATTTACCTTATATTGCTTTTTATATAAAAACCAGTATAATGTAAACACAAAGTTTTTTCTGCTGCAATGATACTAACTAATAACTTAGCAGTATTGTGCAAAATAGTTGGATGATAAACGAAAAAGCAATAAATGTTAAAGCGTGAAAAAACATTCAACTTTTTTTAAAATACAGTCAATGCTCTATTTAACAGACTAGCCTCATGAATATGTGAAACGGTTTGAAAATTATAAAAATCTAAGGAATGTTAATTTTTACGATGCTTTTCAGCTCTTCCCATAAGGTAAGTTCTTCCTGAAAGGTACCGTTTTTTTAAACTTATGATAAAAATAAGACTAAGCAAATCCAATGTTTACTATTAACACATTATAGAAACATATGTGACCAGTATTATGGTGATAAATGAATGACTTAATTTAACTGCGTTTCACGACAGACATTGGTATCCACCTGTAGTGTTATTAAGCTGTAAAGTGTTCTATCCAAGAACTTTTAATTCTATTTTTCATAGTTTATTTTAATAAATGTGTTAGTCCATTAAATTGAGCATTGACTAATGTTGATTTGCACAAAAATATTGAATATGTACAGTTTTTTAATGCATGTTCAAAGTACAGTTTCATACTCTCAGCATGATGTTATAATAATTTTTTGTGTATTTTTAAGATGTAGTAGTAGTACTTATTAAAGTATGATTTTTTTTTTTTACCTACAGGTTTTTTAACCTACAGGTTCTTCTTCTTAGGGTGCCTGTCCGTTCCGAACGTTGGCGATCATTCTGGCTATTATTACTTTGTTGGTTGCGCTCCTGAACAATTGGGTGGAGGTCTTTCCGAACCAGGCTCTAAGGTTAGCCAACCAGGAAATTCTTCTTCGTCCTGGGGCTCTCCTGCCTTCTATTTTCCCTTGTAATATGCTCTGCAATAGTTCATACCTGCCTTGATTGCGCATTATGTGACCTAAATATTCCAGCTTTCGACATTTGATGAGGTTGACCAGTTCTGGTGCTGTATTCATCCTCTTTAGTACCTCTTGGTTGGTAACCCTATCGGTCCATGGTATCCTCAGGATCCTTCTGTACAGCCATAACTCAAATGCATGGAGCCTCGATATTGTATCCTCCTTTAGGGTCCATGATTCTACACCATACAGAAGCACTGAATATACATAACCTTTGAGGAGTCTTAGCTTTGTATTTAGGGTGAGGTCACGGCTCTTAAACACTGAACCCATTGTTAAGAAAGCACTTTTGGCTTTTCCAATACGGCATCGGATCTCCTGGGAATTGTCCCATGACTCATTGATCACCGTTCCCAAGTAGGTATATTGTGGGACTCTTTCAATTCTTGTCTGATTGATGTACAGTTCTGCCCCTCCAATGTTTTCTTTGCTAATGACCATAAGCTTTGTTTTGTTAATATTTATATCAAGTCCATATACTTTACTTGTTTCTGTGATCCTATCCATCAAACCCTGCAGGCCCTCTATTGAATCAGAAAACACTATGGTATCATCAGCATAACGTAAATTGTTGAGCTTGACTCCATTTATTGAGATACCAACATCCATGTCTTCAAGCGCCTCCCTAAAGATGTGTTCTGAGTATAGATTGAAAATAATTGGAGATATAATGCAACCCTGTCTCACTCCACGCAGGATCTGCACCTGATCTGTATGATCTCCATCTACTCTGAGGACCGCAGTCTGATTCCAGTACAAGTTAGCTATTATTCTTAGGTCTTTTCCATCAATTCCAGTTCTCCTCAGTACATCCATCATTTTCTCATGTCGAACACGGTCAAATGCTTTTTTATAATCAATCAGACATGCGAAAACATTACAACCCACATCTCTGCATCTCTGAAACAAAACCTGCAAACCAAACAAAGCCTCCCTTGTGCCCACAGCCTTCACAAAACCAAATTGATTTGGTGCGATCTGCTCCTCACATGTGTGATAGATTCTTTTGTGGATAACCTACAGGTTACCTAGAGGTAAAGGGTGTTTACTCTAATTTTGGCAAAATTAAGTTTGAAAATCAACAAGAAATGCTCTATATAATGGTTTACAGTATTAACTGGTATCTGACCCTTCCATTTTTTTTAAAATTGCAGTAAGCACATTTAACTCCATTGATGTATATAATGTGGAAAATTATTAAAATCGCTAGTATTTTTGTAATTTAATGTATACTCGTTATTGACAATAAGTAATGTATTTTGAATTAATTTGTTATTGTTATCTTGCTGATAGGTTTCAGAATTCTGTAATATTTTCAAACATAGTTGTGAATAAAATGTTGTTTCTTTATCAGAATAGAGTTAGCACAATATGTTTTGTTTTCGTTTGATTAACTTAAGTTCTGTGGGTGGTCAGAGAACTGTAGAAGTTAAGAAAGTTGTTTAGTCATTTAAATCTCTTTATCAGAGGCTATATTGGGTACAAATTAAACAAAATTCTAATACCTTCAGAATTTTACAAGAAAATAACAAACTTCATGTCTTTTGGTTATTCTGAAAAATTAAAAAAATTGAGTTAAGGGGGGAGGAGTCTGCCAAAAAATGAAAAATGGTACCCTTTTATTTTAGAAAGTTTGTATTTTACCTACTTATTAGGGACACAATGGACAGTGTGTTCCTAAATTTTCAGTAATTTACCACCCCTTGAACCCCTTTTTTCGGGGGGGGGGGGCGAGTGAAAAAAACGTAGCTTCACAAGGAAAACCAACTCGGTTGATTATCAACCTATCAACTTGCTTAAAAAACACAAAAGAAAAAATGAAATGTTCAATTAAATGTGCTTCATAAAGAGCACAAAAAGTTCTAGTGGCACCTTGCATTAAATATAAAATACATGTTTTGAGAGTATTTCTGTAATTTTTTTTTCAAAATTAATTAATTTTATTCTAGTTTTAAATTAAAAATTTAATTACAAATTTTTAGTACAGTATTTTGACATACCAATACAAGGGCCACTAGAACACAATTTTCTGAATCTTTTAAAAAAAATCATGAATTTTTATCAATTAGAACTCAAGTTATGAAGTTTTTAGAGTAGACGCACTGAAAATTAAAACTTGCGGAAATTAACAGTTAAAGTTTGTTTGATTTTTTACTTACATCAAAACAATCCTGCTCCATTTATGTTAACCCTTCCTGTGCTCTCTTGGCTAATCTAAACTATGTAATCTATGTAATTTCTAAAACTAAAAATATAATCATGAAACACTTATTTAGGTTAGTTTGTAAACAGTAAACGCGCGTTTTATTCCTCTTGTAACCTACCTACACCTTACTAACCTACCAACTCTATTTGTCCGCGTAAAACTGAAATTTACTTTTGTAACACTAAACTAAAATTAGGTAACTAACACAAACTTTTAAATTTACTCTATAACTTTCAATAACTTATTTATTCGCATTACACTAAACAACAAAGTTTCATTACACCGTAAAAACGACAGAACGTAAACAAACAATACCCGCTCACTTGGCCATGCGATGGCCATTTTAATCTTGTCTCCATTCTAACATAATATATTACCAAACTCTGCATGATAATAGCTGAGCTAAAAAAGCAAATAACGGGGTTTAAAATGGTGAAAGAATTACATTTCTTAGTTTACAAGATACAGTACTTTGAAATTCATGTTTTTTAACCGAGAAAAACAGGAGCTGTTTCTATGGCAACTATATATGTGTTTAATTTTTTATTAATTTTTCTAGTAAACTAACAATAATAATAATTATACCATTAAAAAGTATAGAAGTATAGTAAGCATTTCAGTGATAAAAATTTGAACATAAAAAAGAAAGTAAAAAATTCCCCGTGGATTTTTACGCAGACCCCTCCCCTTAACTTGTTTAATTTCTTAGATACAGATATGCATTTATTCAGGTGATATGTATTAACTAAAAAAGACCATGTTACAGATAATGAATAATTAATGTTTTGCAAAACTACACAATATAATCTGTAATATTTTGTTGGAAATTGTTGTAATAACTGTGCTTATTATAGCAGTACTAAATATGTTTGAATGAAATTATGTAGCAACATTTATATAATTAGTAAAGTAAATTTAAACAATACTTGTGGTAAGAATTGGTTATTGTATTTCAGGGAAGAACAATTTTTTTGTAAACCAATTTCATTGTTATTCTTAAAAAATATGACAATATACAAATTTCAAATCAATTTATATAGTGTTTAATTGTTCATTATACCTATTAAACTTTAAATTATAGTGAAAATATTGCTTTCAACATGACAAACAATTTGTGTCATCAGATTTGATAAGTTACTCATTCATTTCAGAAATAGACAAAAATTGCCTTAAGTGAATTTTTTTATCAAATTGTATTTGTTGCAACAGACGAATTTAAGAATTTTAACATGTATCATATGTTTGTTTTATTTCATTATTTTCAAAAACTTGTAAAAATCCACTGTTTTTATATTGTAATGTTTTGAAACAATTTAAAATTATTTCTTGAACATTAAAAGTATAAAGTGTTAAATTATGTTGTATTTGTTATTGTTTCAATAGTTTTTCCATTAAAAATACCGTGTATTTCAATTATTTTAGTTGCCATAATAATTTAGTTGTAAAAATTATACCTTGCTATTTTTTTATTTAACGTGACAAAATTAATATAGTATTGATTTCATGTTAACATTTTTACTAATTTAAATAAGCTGTCTGTTTCAATTACAATTTATTAAATTTGTTCAGTTAAAGCATTATTACTTTTGTCGCTGAAATAGAATCGTGAATTTGAAGATCAGCTGTGCAAAAATACAGGTCAAGGTAAGTGTAAGAAGCGGTTGGTAACCGCTGGAACGGCACTTTTAACGTACGGGTTGTGTAATGGGGAAGAATGGTAGGACAGGGGCAGGGGAAGGGTGGTAGGACATGGGCAGGGGAAGGGTGGAAGGCCATGGACAGGGGAAGGGTGGTAGGCAATGGGCAGGGGGAAGGGTGGAAGAAGCGGTTCGATTTGTATGTTTGAAGCCATGGCGGCAACACGTTCATTACAACCGGTAGTTGCGCTAGTGTCGCATCTTGGAAAAGCCTAATACATGGAGATTACAAATCTTCTTATATATTATCTATGGTGGCTACTAAAAATAAAATTCTACAACGCTATCTATCGGATTTTACTGAAACTACCTGAGTACAGCTACCGCACTCTAACGGATTTTTTCAAAACTATATTAATAAACAAAATCGCTATCAATCGGATTTTATTGAAACTACCTGAGTATAGCTACCGCACTCTATCGGATTTCTTTTTCAAAACTATCTTAGTAAACCTAGATTGTCCTTTTTGGTTATACGCCCGATTATTTTGCAACAGTTAATGATGACCATAGAGTAATAAAGCTTTATTACTCTATGATGCTGACGGTGAGAAGATGATTGATGTAATTGAGTGATGAAAAGATGCCAGATCTGCCGGGAATCGAACCCGAAACCCCAGCGTAGAAGCCAGTAGGGCTAACTACTACCCCCTCCGGGCCGGCCATCATTCACACCCATCGCATTGTCTACAATAGCAATAATTGTAAACAAAACTGTTGGTTTTAAAACCAACTTTTAAGTTCGTTGGTTTTGGTTAGTCATCACCGCGAGTCAGTTGTTTAACAGATGATTTTCAAAGACGAAGGTTCCGGGGTTGAAATCCTGCAAGACTTGAGTAGTTACCGGTGTACTTTGATGGTTGCGGTTCTAGTAATCATTCCTGAGAAGATATGGTTAATTATTGATTCCAACTATCAAAGTATTACTACTGGCTAGTATTCAAATCCGTATTAAAGACCTTTCCTAGGATTTGAACTACGGAACCTTCGCCTTTGTTAATCATTATTAAATAATTGACTCGCGGTGACGACTAACCCACTTCTTTTGGTTTTACGTCCGACTGTTTTGCAATTATTGCTATTGCAGACGATGGAAAAAGTGTCATGAAAATGAATAATGAAAAATGCCGGAACTGACCCAGGAATCTGGCCCTGTAACCTCGGCTAAGAAGCCAGTTGCGTTGATCACCCGGAGTGTTATAAACGTTGAATTATACTACAAGTACTCAAAGGCTATTCACTTATTTAAAAACAAAAAGAACGGATTCTTTTCATTTGGTTTAAAATTGGCCAATTTTAAATCGGAAAGAAATTATACATTTGATTAATTACTACCTCACTAACACAACTATTAAAAAACTTGATTAATTATAAATCTTGTGAACATGTAGTTTTTAGTTATAGTTCGGTTACGTTTGCTAGGTAACTGCAGATGATTGTCTGGTCAAATCGGCCAGCAGTGATATGAAATAGATGATTTAAATAAAACTAAAAGATTGATTGTATGTGCGTATATTATTACATTCAGTATTGTTCTATTATTTAAAAAAATTGCTGGGTATTTGTTTTGCGGGAAACTTAACTTTTCCGGTACCAGTAAGATTCGGAACTGTATCAGACTGTAGGATAGAATAGCACATATTCGATATATCAAATGCTCGTACAATGTTATTAATGAATGACTCGTTCACATTGCCGACATATTTTTAACCACACTACACATACAACATAATTTTGGTGAACTACGTTTAAAAGAAAAAAAAATTATGTACTTGTGTTTAAATAAAGTTGAGATTGTTTGAATAGGATATTGTAATAAGATGTCATTAAAAGGCGTACAACAGTGCCATTAAATATCTTCTTTATACAAACCGAGTAAATTGCAGTACACTTCTTGCTCAAATGGCGACTTACAAGTTCATATACGAATGCATAATATAAGTGAATACATACGCATCTATCGTATCACAATCGATTGTTATAAATTGTTCTGAAGAATATAGTGTTCGTAGGTTATTCCAGCAAACTGACAGCTAGCTGCTGATGGTGTAGTAATTTCTGTTTTATGTTTAGTAGGTGTGGGTGTTTGTTCGGAATCTTTTACGTAAGACGATTGAACAATTGTAAATTTAGTTGAAACTTTGTATTTTTGGTATTGAATGTTGTGCTCTATTAACTATGATATTTAAATCAGTGTGTGTCGTTGTACTTTTCATATTTTTACAAGTGTTCAGTACTTCGGTAAGTCCTTTATTTGTTTTTTTTAATTTTTAATTTTGTTTTTAAAATTTCTAAATAAAAATTTGGTATTGTTTTGATTTTGTTCACTTTGTTGTAAAGGTAAATAATCTAATTTGTCATGCAATCTGAACTCTTTTAACGACTACATCATACGTCGTATATTTCTCCAATGTTGTAAAATGTAATCTTTTATGTTACTTAATAAGTTCTTCAGTACGAGACTACAATGAAGACTTAATTTGGTATTTATTAATTTCCTAAATGCTTGCTACCAATATGAGTGGTTAATAAGATTAATGAACAGTTTTAAATTTTATTTTCCTGTGTGAGATCTTTTAAGAGGCCTGTTCAAAACATATAAATATTGATATGTAATTGACATAATTTAATTATATATGTATTTACAATTTTGTTCTGTGGCATTTTGTAATATAATATGCTATACCTAAATAATGATATGTTATGAATATTCAATTTTATATGCAGGTACATTCATATTGAAGGTTACATAAGAGTTGGGGTGTAATACACAGTTTAATGCTACAATCCTTTACATCCAATTAAGTACTATAAACCAACATTATAATATAAAACAATGTAACTTAAACTTTATAATACTTTTTTATTTATCTACTATGAAAATTGCTACTTTAACTTTCTCTATCTGCAGTTGAAAGTTGAACTGATTTCTCATGCTGTGGGTAATATGGCTTTTGCTTGTTTAGTGTTAAAATTTTTTTAAGTTATTATAATTGTAATCATTGTTCACAAAATTATAAATTTTATTATTTTAATGGTAATTATTTTTTAGGGCCAGTCATATGAAGATGCTCGTTGCAAATGTGTCTGTACTATAAAAAATGGTACTAAAATTCATAAAGAATTATTTGTAGCAAATGTACCTCCCAACAAGTAAGTAATTCTCTTGGTTCTTTTTTTAAACTGTACCACAGTTACTTTATTAGACGGTAGGGTTCATCAAATATACGCAGTGACTAGCCTTGCCCCTGATGTCACTGGTCACCTGCGACAGCCGGCGCACGATGCATACGGTGTCTGTCTGTGATGTTTGCTAGTCTTTAATAATGGCGTGTTGTGCAATTGCTGGGTGTTCTAACCACGATAGACACCAAAAGGAATTGGGCATTAAAATTCACCGTTTTCCAAAGGCCAGTGAAACTAGATTGAAGTGGATAAATGCTTGCAAGCGGGCCGATTCATTTTCTGCTGATAGTGGTCGGGTGTGTTCAATACATTTCGACGAATCGAATTATGTACACGATTTAAAGTCTGAGTTGCTACATTGTCCATTAAAACGTGTCCTAAACACAAATTCAATTCCCCATTCAAATTTGCCGATTTTGTAGTGCCGTTCTACATCAGATAAACGCAATGTCTTGTAGTGAACATAAAAATCGAGCAGAGAAACGATACGCTTGTAAGAAAGTTTATGATATTTTTAACTCATCATCTAATTATAACACCAGGAGTTTACAAAATGAAAGGACAGCTGTAGAGGAAGGTAGGTCTCGTTTCTAATCAAGAACCGCCGAATTTGTGTGTTGCACAGACACAGGAAACAGCTCTTAAAACGTGAAAATGCCAAATTGATAGAAAAAATTAAGTATCTTCTCTGTTATATGCCTACCACTATTAACTCCAGTTCCCCTTGTGCCATAGTTCTCCCTCTGCTGAATGAAGGTTCGCATTACACAGCACGTGTTCTTCTCACATGCAGTCAATATGGAGCGTATGCACGCACACAACTACTGAGCATAAAAATGTAACATTTATGTTTTGTTTTCATTTTCAGATTATGTTTACATTTTTATTTTTACACATATAAAATGCAATAAATTAAGTTCTACATAATACATAAATATACTAATCGTTATAAATATAGTAGGCCTAATATAAAAATGAATATAAATACGTTAGGTAGGCCTACTTAATAATAATAATTAACTAACTTAATTAATAATAATAAATCTGGTACTAACAGGACGACGGTTGAATAGCGAATAACCATTCACGGCTTCATACTAGATTACATCCCACCAACTCATACCATGCAGTATGACGTAGTAGTGGCAGACCACAAGGGGAACTGGAGTTAATAGTGGTAGGCATATAACAGAGAAGATCCGAAATTAAGTTACTTAGAGAAAAAATTAAGGTCGCAAACAAAGAATTATAAAAATTAAAATCGATTTTGGATGTAAACATACCTGAACAGCTATGTTTATAAAAACAATGCAATAATCATACTGTCACTACGCGCCGGCCGAGTTGTTGGGGACCAGTTACGTCATCACTCATCTCACAACAGCTGCGCATGACCGCTACCATCTAGTATAGTAACTGTGAACTGTACATTAATTAGTGAAATTATCTTTTGTTAAAGTTAACAACTATAATGCTTTTCACCATTGATGAGCTCTGCTGTCCCACATGTTTAGACCAATCAGAACGTTTGCCAGCGTTGCCAAATTGTACGAATGTATCACCCTGACCAACATTACACGTGTTAAAGCCACTCGTGTCTTGCATCTCATACTGAACACGTCGATTATAGAGCGCATTAATATGCAATATTTTATTATATAATCAGCAGGTTGTTTGTTCATTGGTTATAATTGTTATTGAAAAAAAAATGGCTGACAAAATAATATATAACACAGCTATTAGAGTAAGTATTGGCAACGTTGCTGCAAGTCATTGGCTAGCTATGAAGTGGGTAGGGGCCAAAGCATACGTTGAGAGTGCATCAACTTTGAAAAATATGGTGGTGGGTGAAAGATTGAATAATGACATGGTGTTTGTGTAAAAATAAAATAAACTTTAAGTATAACCGAGGTGTTAGGTATTTATTTGTTCTAGAAAATAATAGACTTGCTTAACATTTTGTAAGAAACTGATGTCAAAGACAATTCTTGATGTTACAGCTCAGCTGAGGTAACTTTTTTTAAACATAGGCTTTTCATCTATTTTGAATTTTCTTTGTACTGTTGTCATTTGTTCTTGAATACATTGAATGCCAAATTAGATAATTTATTTACAATAATTGCTTAAATTTTCTAATACATTCATAAAAATGTAGAATTGGTTGTGACTTTGCAAGGTCAGTTCAGTTTATTGGTTGTGTCATTTAACAGTGTTTAGGTTATAATTTGTTAAAAGAGCACTTGGGAGGGGGAATCAAACTGTTATGCTGTATTCATATTTGGGTGGCCAAATATAGGGAGTTTCAACTTTTGGTACAATTTACTGGCTATGATTGGTAGATATGATAAGCAGCTTAACAGTGTGAATACCAAAACTATTTATGTATTTACATTATATTAGTTACAATGTGTGCAAGTTTCTTAGTTAACGGAATATAAATTACTTTCCTGAACAAGGCAAAACCTGTACTCAGGAATGAAAAGTGATGAAATAATAATAAGTTATTCATAATTTTGTCAATAGCTTATCAATTAAGTACTAATAGATTCCTAATTTATGTTCTTAACCCTAGAAGCGGTAATAGGTTTAACTTAAAGTGTCAAGCATTTTTAACAAAAAAAAACATGCTTACGAAAACAATTTTTTATTGTTTTTGTATTTCAGATATTAGGTATGTATTATATACCAAATTAAACAGAAAAGATAGCTCTACCTGACTGTTATTTTTGTTTTCTGATATTTTTTCCTAAATAACCAGGACTAATGAAATATTTATAATAACAAATTTGAGAAATATGTTTTGTGTTATTACCAACTTGACAGATTTACCTAAACAAATGCGTAAAAATGGAAATCTACATTTTTTAGTGCAATTTTTCTAGAATAATTACTTTTTTGAATTATCAGTTTATCTGTTTTCGTTATTATAATACAGTGGGTCCTCGACTTACGAACATTCAACTTACGAACATCCGGAGATACGAACGCCAGAAACTATTTTTTTTATCACTTGATATTATTTGGAATGTAATTACAACAAAGTTTCCAAACAATGTTTAGAGCGGTCAATGAGTTTAGAGCTGTCATGTGTTACAAAATTATTTTGGAAGAAAAGAAACTTGTACAGTTGAAACATCCATTCAAAACTTGTGTCAAACAAAGCCAAAGCTGTAAATATTGTAAAACCATCTTCAATATGTTTTAAATTTTTATGAAATGTTTACTTTTTATTTTATATTTTTGCTATTTTTTATTTTTAATTGTCTTTTCTTTCTGTATAAAGTATTCAATGTATTTATGTGTTAACTGTATTCAGTTGCTAAAAGTATATACATTATGTATTAAGTTACTATAAGTACATATTAAAAATGAATAAAAAGGTTTAACAGATTTTATCTTTATTTAGTTGCTGATTACTATTTCAATAAGTATGCTAGTTTTTGTACGTTATGAAAAGCAATCAGGTCGCTAGTGTCCACTACGAAATCTACTGACGTGTATTCCGACTTACGAACAATTCAACTTGCGAACACTCGGCCGGTACGCATTATGTTCGTAAGTTGAGGACCCCCTGTATGTGAAAAAATGGTAAGGTCTGTAGAGAAAAGATCTAGGTTATGTTTACGCAATGTCAACATTTTTTACAGAGTACACATTTATTTTCGTAGGTTTTATTTATAACCTGAACACATACTAAAATAATATCACAGATAATTCACGATATTTAATAAATTTACAGTAAACGAATTAAAACACACTAATAACATGAAACAACAACACATCTATCATAACAAACAGATCGCCATTACAGTGAAACACAACATTACGAAACAACAACTTTCAAAGACTCGTACGAATGAGCTAGAGAACGAAACTACCGGCAAACTGTGAAACTAAATAGATCAAATTAAATACTTTCATATGATTAGTTATATAACCTAGGTTGGACAACCTGCTGGTTAAAAATAAGAGTGGGTGCATCTGTCGACCAAATCGACATCGAGAAGTATTCAACAGCACAACTGTCGCTCAGATCGACAGTTACCGCTTCTAGGGTTAATAACAGTATTCTTGATTATTTTATATTACCCAATTGTTTCTTTTTTTCTTTTTTTAGTGCTTGTTTAGCCACAATGGACCACTTTAGTCAATTTGGAAGCTTTCAGTCTCTTTTGGCGCGATATTCTCTCATGTTCTGAGCACGCTTTTGTTTGGCTGCTTCTGAACATTCTCTCTTCTTATACTCTCTTTTCTGTGTCGTAAGCCGATGGTTGTGGTCCTTGATGACCTGATTGTATTTGGGTGATTTTCCGTTAGATCTTCGTGAGTTAGTCCAAGTTCTTGTAAATCCCTTTTGATTTCTTTGTTCCACATGTATGCATTACCAGCGTCCATTTTTCGTCTCATTGCATGGTCAAATATTCTTCGTAAAAGTCTAGTGTTTTGTGTTCTTAGTATATGTCCAAAGTATGATAACCATTTCTTGTGCATGGCCACTGTTATTGGTTCTATGTCTCTGTAGACTTGATTGTTAGGTAATTTTTTTTTTTTGTTAGGCAAAAGTCTGTAGTGATTGTTTATCATGTGCTTCTTGTTTATGCAAGTTCCTAGTATCCTGCGTTCTACTTTTCTGTAGGTTTTCTTGATTCCTCCTCCATCTATCCACGCTAGACTTCTATCCACGGTTCTTTAATGATAAAATAAATCATTGCATAATTAACTAGTTATTACTTAACCATTAATTAACTAGACAATCCTACACCAACTGATCTGTGATTGAGCTTAACCAATTCCCAGACCAACCAAATACTTTTTTTGTTTAGGTGACACCAATCGTTGCAGTAAAAATTAATTGACGGAAGTTAGGAGGCAAAATATTGAAAAATGTTGGTGCCATATAATTAAACACCCTTTGACTTGATGTATTTAGTTTCATTACCTTGGCCAATTCAGCATCAACTCTTCTTGTGCCATAATTATGGTCTAAAAGAGCAAAATTTTTGTCTTTACTTGTAGCCTACATGTAAAGAGGGACTGTTTTTCTATAAATATAATTGACAAAAAGAACACCAAACTGTTGAAACAGGGGCTGAGCAGGATGGGTTGGAGCCTTCGTAAAAATTATCCTTAAAATTTTTTTGTATCTTAATTAAAGGTTCCAAAGTTGTACAAAATGCACTATTCCAAGCTATAACTCCATATTTATTTTCATATTTATTTATTTAATGTCACATCAACTGCAACAGTCATTAGCGATGAAGTTGGGGTGTAACGGACTACAATGGAGGATGAAATGATTTTTGTAATGTATGAAAATATGCCGTGCCTGAGTGGGATTCGAACCCACTTCCGCACGATGAGAGGTGTTACCAACTACGCCAATGCAGCCGGCTAACTCCATATTGTAATACTGACTGGAACAGAGCAAAGCAAACTGTGACATAAGGTCATCACATCAAGATATTCTCTAAATCTGCTAAAATAGTACGCTAACTATAGAGTCTTTTTGATAACTTGATCAATGTGATATTCTCATTTAAGATTCTGGTCAATGTGAACTCCCAGATATTTTGTATTCTGTAATTTCTTTATCGCATCGCTATTACAGTTGCACCCAACTCAATTCTCAGCGAGTAATTTTAATACAAAATCAACTGGCTGTTTATTTTTGTATAAAAAGGTTGTGTAATTAGTTTTATTAATATTAATATCCTGTTAAATAATATATTTGGCAGTTTCTCCAGGATATTAAAATTAATCTCTTCTGAACACAGTTGTTGCATAAATCACTCAGTTTTTCAACGATTATTTAGTTATCTACTAGTTTTTTTAGAAATATAAACGTTTCTTGTTAAATTTCTGAATAGTTTACAAAGTAGTTTGTATTCTTTATTAATTGTACTATTTTCTTTTAGTGATTGTAATGGAATAAATGTACCTGCAATTGAAGATGCAAATAATAAGACAGAGCTTTGTCCCAGGTGTACTTGTACTTATGAAAGCAGAAATACTACTATAATTAAGGTAAAATTTATTTGTTGTAAGTTAATGGTGACAGTATTACTGTAATTAATTTTGTAATGTACATAATATAATGTTTGTTCTAGTTTCTCTCTCCTGGTCATACGGTAGCCAACTACTTGGTCAACAATCTATCCTATACTCATTTCATTGTAAGAAAGATATATCAAGTAAACTATTAATGACGTCACTGAGCATGCACATTATTTAAAAATGTGTACTCTCTGATTAAAAAGTAACAACAAAATACTTTTAAAAGTATTTAAATACAAAATACTTTTAAAAGTTCATATATAAATGAAACTGTTAGGCCTACATCATATCATGACTGATGTTTTTAGTACTGATTAATAAATTTATGAAAACGTTAGGCCTATACTTTATTTCCATTCATCTTCATAAATAAATGTGGTTACAAGTTCTATGTGTTACCTCTGATCGGTATGATGAAACCAGAGAACTTAAAAAGTAAACATTTTTATTTTAATTATTAGTCATCTAATATTAGTTTAGTTGCTCGTTATTTCACAATTGAATCTGACGATGACTAATCCAAACCCATGAATTTCTCTCCAAATTTTTGTCAAAGAACATGTCAGTGTTATATGCAACCAGTTTGCTTTTGACATCGTATTGTCTCGCATCGTTTGTACGTGTGTTATAATTTATTTTCAATTAGGAATTTAGTGTTATTGTATTTTTTATTTTTTTTTATTTCTATTTATCGTTTAATTCTGTATATGGTTAGAAGTGCATATCAGTTATCATTGTGATGTTTTCATTAAAAGTGTTGTATTTTTTTCTGAGTCACCGCTGTTTGTTTATTCGACATATCTTTCTTACAATGAACCGAGTATAATCATTCACGTCAACTGAGCTGTTTAAACTTGACAGATCACTTAAATATTAATCACTATTTGTAAATAATATTAACATGGAACAGTTGTTTTGTTGTTAATAGAATTATTATTAATTAATTACAAGGGTGAGTCAAATATAAACCGGATATTTGTTGTATCAATTTATTTATGACAAGAAATTACAATGTTTTTAATATTTTTTGATAAAGTCTCCTTTACACTACACATTTTTTCCAGCATTTTGGAAGCTTGAAGATTCCTTCTTCAAAGAAATTTAGGTTGACTCGTTAGCCAGTTGCCCACATAATCTTCGACAACTTGATTATTTTCAAACCGTTTTCCTCCCAGTGGAAGGGTCCAAACAAAACGTCATGGGATAAATCTGAATCAACAATCCAGGCTTATTTTATTATATTTAAGGTGTTCAGGAGTTTCGTAATGCACTTTGACCAATTTGTCCTTTGTCAGTGTCGCCTTGTGAGGCCTTTTATTGTCATGAAGAAGAACAGCATCTCTGATTGGGGCTTTCACTGACTCCAGAAGTTGGCAGAATTCACTGTACGTTGATTGTGTAGGAAGTCAATGAGTAAAACTTTGTGTAGTCCCAAAAAAACATTCACAAGCACCTTTTCGCCAGAGAAACAGGTTTTGGCATCTGTGAGACTTGATCTTAGGCATTGATTGTGACTTTGATTTTTCTTTCACTTTCACATCCACCTTTACACTTGTCCAAGAAAGGATACTAGCACCAAACTGTGCTTTTAACTAACTCAAAATTTCAATTGGTTTAACACGTTCATTAGTTATAAATTTAACAATAATATGTTGCGGAACACGCAATAGAACCTCTTGCTCAGTCATGACTGTACTAGTGACTGAACAGAATTAAGTTCCCCCACTCTTAATTCATCGACTTTGAATGTGACGCTCCCACATCTCACTCGGCATGGCCTGATGAGGTACACAGAAAAAGTCCTGTTTATATCCAACTCACACTCATTAAAATAATGCATATTTTGTTGTTTTTTTTAAACATAGGACTTGTTTTGTATGGTACATTACTGCTAATGCAGACAATGAAGAGGGTGATAGATAAAAATGAGTGCAGTAAAAATACCAAGTCTGACTGGGAATTGCACATATCAGAGTGCGTTTGACGCCAGTTGTGCTGAGCACTATATCATGCTAGCTGTTAATACTAGCTATTTGTGACAAACTATTAAAGTTGTTTATAGAATGATTTAACGTAAACCCTGCACTGTTACGCAGTTCATCAGTATTGTTTGTAATCAGTGAATGATAGTCTCACCATTTTAATTTTTGTACTGTAACTGTTAATCTACATTTGTTGCTACTGTACCTATTTGATATTGTGATTTAATTATGAAAAAATTTCACCAAAGTGTGAGCTGTTTTACTAAATTCTAGTTTAAGTTATGTAAGTTCAAGAAAAAATTAAATTTTGTATACTTAGGATTGTTGAATTTTTACATTAGAGGTGTGGCAATTAAGTGAATTTGTCAATAAAACACAAGCAAATTAAGTTATGAGCAAAATGTTATTATTGACCTTCACAATAGTCTCCCTCTATCTCTACAAAACGATTCCAATGTTGTTCCTATGATTGGAAGCACCCTTGGTAATCCTTCGAAGTTACTTCATTCAACATCATGGTTACAGCATCCTTGACCTCCTGTATGCCACCATGATGAGTTCCCTTGAGGTGCGACTTCATCTTGGGGAATAAGATGAAGTCGCAGGGGTGATATAGGAGCTATACGGTGGGTGCCACTACGTTGTAATGCTTTTTTTTTGCCAAATACTCTTGCACAATGAATGGTGAATGGACCCGGCATGTTGTCGTGGTGCATTTGGGCCACTCATGTTAAATGCGTGCTCGCAGCTGCTCCAGGATGCCAACATAGAACTGTCCAGTCACTGTCTGATCAGGAGGAACATATTCTTGATGAACGATTCCGCGGATATCGAAAAAGTAATCAACATTGCCTTCAGTCGTGACTTGGACATCCTAACTTTTGTTGGCTACTCCCCATTTTTTTTCCACCCACTGCTGACTTTGTTTACAGGTCTTGGGGTCATACTCAAATATCCAGGTCTCATCTCCAGAGACTATCTTACTTATCAAATCTCTGCCCTTGCTCTTAATGTGGAACAACAAATCCTTGCTAACCTCACTTGTAATGTGAGTCACTCATTTTCACGATGCCGCTAAAAAAGTTACTTTCAAAAAGCACGCATAAAACACAAACCAAATGTGCTATCAACTTCAAACTTCGACTGTAACAAAAGGAAGGTCTCCTATTTCTGGCCATCTATTTATGTATGATGCAGTGTTGCCAATTCTCGAGTTATAACTAAATTCCCGGAACTTAATTGCCACATCTCGTATTACCACAATTTTAATTTGGGGTTCTCATTGTACATTAATGCTGATAATTAATTTTTTATTTTATTTTTTCATGTGCTGGTTTCCTTAAGTATCTGTAGTGATAAGAATTTTTGATTTTTTTTTCAGGTTGTTGTTATAATAGTTATATGGATAATATCATTGTTAGTTATTTATATGCTGTTCCTAATTTGTTTGGATCCATTACTTAACAAAAGAGCCAAAAGTAATTATGTTGAACATACAAATGAAGAGGTAAGTGTTATATAAATTTTACTTATAGCTGATTATTAGTCTAATATGATTGAACGAGAATAAATAAAAAATTTAAAAATTTTCTGCACTTTTCGTTACTTCAGTGATAGGAGTCATCATTAGTTAAAAAGTTAGTTATCATCAGCAATATGTACATCATTTTTTGGCATTATCGCCTCCCTTGTCAATACACTTTATCCAGCAGTCTACAGACTTGGCATATATCTTCCTGGAAGAAGGTTTTTGGTTCGTTATGAAACCATGTTTGCACTGCTTCTTGCATGTTTACATCTGTTGAAAATCGACGACCTTGCAAAGTGTCCTTAACTGACCCAAACAGATAAACAAATAGAAGGAGCAAAAACTGCGGTAAGGTGGATGTTCCATCACCTCAACTCTTAACTTGTTGATGATTTTGAAAACATTGTGGTGAGCATTTGTTAATATGTTTGAGTTGGTATTCTGCAGTAAGCCTTTTTTGGCACCCATGGAAGATTTGAAAAGCAGAACCATGACTGATTGTTAAAGAAAGTGCTAGCTCATCGATGGTTACTTAATTTTTCTGTCATGAACATTTCTCAAGCTTGATGAATGGTTTTTTGCTCGTGTTGGAGGTTGATGGATGTCCTGCTCTCTCTTCAAAAACGCTTTACGTAACAGAGCACTGTCGCTATATTGTGAAATAAGTCTACAATGAATTTCAGCCTCTTTCATAATTCTGACCACAGAAATCGGATTTGTGTTTGTTGTTCTTCCTTGATGCTAACTGCTAGTGGATTGATTTGTTTACACTTTAACGAGATCAGCGACCACATGACTGCAATCTTACCAACTCTTGGTGTGTGTGCAAGGAGCCAGTTCAACAACCTTCAAGGTGTATGAAAGCGTAGATATTGACTCTCCCTCATAAATACTTTTGTGTTATTTACTTAGTATACAGAATACAATATTGGATAATATGGTTTGTAACATAAATTGTATTGAGATCCTTACATGTTTTAGTTGTATTCTATCATCTATGTTTGACTAATAAATCATTCAGCCTTTGAAATAATGCTCATTTAGAATTCTTTACCTTATTATTAGTGTGGTAGCGCTGGCCTTATAGTCCAGTCACTCACGGTATAATATTGCAATACCTCAGAATTTTAAAGTACCGCTCCGATTTTAATGAAATTTTGCAAGTGAGCTTATTTTGCCTATCTCTTCAAAAGTTATATGGTTAGAATGTGTGCTTTTTGTTTTTAAGGGGTGAAAAGCACCCCTTTCTTGCAAAAATTAAAAACAGTAGATATAATCGTTATTTACCTATGGATTATGTGTGGGTATGTTAAATAAAGATTTATTTATCATATAGGAAAGTATTTTACAATTTATAACAATTTTTCAACCCTTAAAAACCACCTTTAAGGTCAAATTTTCCAAAAAAAAAAAAAATTTGAAACTTTAAATTAGGTAATGATACATTTTGTAGTGATTTTAACTTTTGTTATACTTATAATTTAATCTTTTAAGTATTTAATATTTTCAACCCTTATAAACTACCCCTTATAATGAAATTTATTTAAAAAATTTTTTTTTTGGTGCTTAAAATTTTAAATGGTAATTTATGGTAGGTTACATTTAATTTAAGACACAATGCACTTATTCAACCCTTAAAAACCACCCTTTAGGTCAAATTTAAAAAAAAAATATTTTGAAACTTTAAATTAGGTAATGCTGCATTTTGCGGTTATTTAAACCTTTTTATACTTATTATATAATTTTTTCAAGTATTTAATATTTTCAACATTATAAACTACTACTCTTTAATAAACATTATTAACTATACAATTAATAAACATTATTATTAATTAATAAACATTATTATAAATAAATGAACGAATAACTTTTAGTAAGAAAAATCAAAAGAAGCACGTGTATATTTTAGAGGTTATGTAGCTGTACTGCTACGACTAAATGAGTATATATACATCAGCAGGTGTTCATCGGTTACATACGTAATCCGTGTATATACTAATGCATAGTATATATGTGAGAGATGAATACCATATATATATATATATATATATATATATATATATATATATATATATATATATATATATGAGAGAAAACGTTTACGAGTATTTCACTGCTCCAAAATAGTTGAAACTATATAGCTATTTATATGCTCCGAAAATATTGGTAGAAAAACGTAAATGGTTTATTAACGATAACTTCGGTAATTTTAAAGATATTTGAACGTTTCAAAGCTCATTTTGTAGGGAATTCTAAGGGCTACAACTTCTGAAAATTTGGACTATTTGAAAGTTGTTGATTTTTAGAAAATGCGTTTTAAAGGGATAAAAAAGGGGGCTTCTCACCCTTATATGCAAGCTTAGAATGTAAATATCTCGCTTAGTTTTTATGATAGAAAAATAAAAAAAAATGGAAAATTTTCAGTGAAAAAAATACTACATTTTAGAACTCTTGTCAATTTTTCGTATTCCTCTTTGATTTCGAGCAGTTTTGAAAAAATGGAAATTTTTTTTAAAATTGCAAAAATTCATTTTTTACTAAATTGACCTTTTTTTCAAATTTAAGCATTTTAAACTGGTTAAAATTTCAGGACTCATAGTCAGTACATAAATAAAGCTAATTACACTTGGGATAACGTTAATTTTTATTTTTGTGAAAAAATTACCGTTTTAATAAATTTTTTTTTTTTTTTTTTACGACATAATTTTTTTGTTTTTGCAATAACTCGGCCATTTTTTATCCAAATTACTTTTACCTTAGCTCATTTTGAAGATCTTTTTAAAATCTACAAAAAACATTGTCATTATTTTTTTCAAAAATCCACTCCTTTTTACGTTATTTAACGATAAACACTTTTATAAAAGGTAAATCGAATAAATACCTGACCTTAATTAGGCTGTAACTTGGGTTTTATTGCTCCGATGATAATTTAAAAAAAACCATTCGATTTGTTATTTTAAAAGGTTTCTTTTTGATTCTTAAGACTTTTTCGTAAAAATGCACCGTTTTCGAGTTATTACGGAAAATATACTGAAAAATATGCATTTTTTATGCAAGAAATCATCAATTTCAATCGTGAATAAATCGGTAAATATCCACTTACCGAAAAAAGTCAATAAAACATTTTTTGCTTAAAATTGAATTATCTATCGATTCCCGGGGTTATTTTGAGGTTAAATATTTTCACCCCCGAGAAGGGGTGGTACTCACCCCCAGGGTAAAAGCACACATCGGCACTATATAACTTTTTTTCTTTGACATGTCAACTATGTGTATGCAAAATTTCATGTCAATCCAAGCGGTACTTTAAAATTCTTAGCAAAAACCGTGAGTGACTGGACTATTAACAGTCTTTATCTTCTGAGTTTTAAAATCTGTGCGTCTCACTAAAATATCTCAGTTTTGTAAACCGTCAGGATTATTCTGTTATAATTATAATATGCAACATTTGTTTAAAAAAATATTTTTTTAAATAAGACACTCAGAACTCATAGTAATTTTTAGTGTTGTTTTGAGTACCAGAGAATACTAACCCTTTCCACTCGTATTATGTTTGCACTGTGATTCCCCTCCACTTGTATTTATTTTATGATTTGTTGATACCCTATTACATTAATCATACGCATAATGTGTTGTTATTAGTTTTAAGAGCATGTAATACTTTATATCATACACTGCTGTTGTAAAAACTAAGATAAAATAAACTGCGTAACTAGAAATTGATACCTAAAACCTAATAAAAACATGCAAATTAATCTGAATATTATTTTTGTGTGAATTAGTTACCTAACACTACTTAAAAACATTAACTGTTTAGGATAGCACCTTGTAAAATGGTTTTGGTGGATTTTAAGATGAGAATTTGCCTCGAAATTAAACCTTTGGAGGACCAATACACATTTATAGTGGTCAGTGTATAAGACCAAGAAACTTGTTATGGATCGCGGACAAATGTGAAAAGGAAAAGAATAGGAACATTGACCAAATGTACAGAAAACTAATATCATGTGCAAAACGTACTTACCAATTTGAAACTTGATGCAGAAACACATAAAATTATAACACGCCGCACAGCCGACTTGATGAACCTTTAAGATACACTTTAAGTACATAAACAATAAAAAAAACACAACAAAGCACAATATAAATGAGCGTTAAAACGAATAAGCCTTAAAAGTACGAAAGCAATGTTAGCGTCACGCGAGACGCCAACCGAGAGAGTAACGCCGCCTTAAGAACGTCCGCACATGACACGTTTCAATGTACAAGTGGCCAACAAAAAGAAGAAGGAAGAGGAAGAAAAAGCAAAGAGGATTACAAGATAGTGCAAACCCCGGTGCAAATGCCTTAACATTAACCAATCTTAAAGCGACACGAAATACCACAAACTAAACGATGCACGATTAGGTTAGTTTGTTTACTAGTGTGGTATGCAACATTGAGTCAATTAATTCCATTTATATCGATAAAATCGGTTGTAGTCAACTATCGAAAACTACAAGAATTAATTTTTAAAACATCCTGTAGAAGCCAGCACATTATAGCAACTTTGTTAAACGCGTATTTTCATACAATATCAGCTGTGAAAACTGAGTCGAATGGGGTCCGATATACGAGTGGACCGGTACTACTATCGTTTCGGATCAGATCCGACAGTCTAGTGGAAAGGGTTAATTATGTAAAAATTTAAATGCAGAAAATAATGCAATGAGCCTGTGAATTTTTCTGATGTGATCACAATTAAAACTATCACTATTATCTTGTGTAATCTTACCTCAAAACTGGTCTGTACTCATTATTATTATTATTAAACAGAAGAAATGATAAGGATAAGTATCTATTAAAAAAGATCTTGTTATGACAATTTACAGTTTCAGGTGAGTTTGATGTAACTTACAATAAATAGTAGTACGATAATAATGCATTTATTCTTGTTTTTTAATAAAATACAATGTATATACTCGTACAAAGCATATTTCCTGTATCTAACATATTTCTTTATAATAACTTAATCCTTTTGCGGCAAATAGGTTTGAGAATAATAACTCTTCACTAATAACACTAATCATGAGATGCTTTTCTTATCCATCTTTTATCCAAAAAATTTAAAATTTTCATGAAACGTTAACAAAACTTTGAGAGATGTTTTAAAATAAAAAAAACATGTAACTCCAATTTTTTTTACGCCAATTACAGCGAATTTACAAAAAGTCTGTTGTAATTTATGGCAAGTCACTTGTTTTTTTGTCAAAATTTAGCAATAAAGTATTTTTATTTTTTTAGTCTGGTATGATAAAAAAAAGTCTAGCGAAAAATTTGATGTATCAAATGCCCTAAGATATTGTATAAAAAAAATTAGGTAGTCGCAGACATTCCTTTTACCATAGACAGTTGTAGCTAATGTTTGGGGTAAAAGGAAGGCAGATCTCTTTGAGCTGATATCATTGACCCATTCCTACAGTTATTTATATGACATAGTTATTATATGAATTATATGAAAGCACGGAATTTTGTAAACACGTGCATATTAAAAAAAATACGAAAAGATAACGTACAACATTTTAATTGGAATGGGAACAAGTGTCTGAAAATTGTCTACTCTACGAATCTCGAATGGTTTGTACCATTTTCAACTCAATCGACGATAATAAAAGGAATATTATTGAACATGGTTTTCTTCAAAAGCCTCGCCATTCAGTGGTACCAAATATTCACATATCAATAGAAAAATTCCCTCTAACCTTTTGTAGTGTTTCTAAATAGCTTATTTTTTCTTCATACATTCAGCTACTATTTAACTATAATGTTCACTGCTGTGCACGTTCATTGACCTTCACTATTACACAAACTGTTGATTACTTACTCACTTGTCATTTAACAACAATGTATTGACTATCCGACAGATAAGGGTTAAATAACTCCTATTCATGAATAAAATAAAATAAAAATCTGGTGTGAAACACTCACACAACTTTCTCTTGCCAATGAAAATAATTAATAATAAACCTAACATTAGTATTAAAACATTAGAAATGAACAAAAACTAACCTCAAAAACATAACCTTATTTTAATCATGAGTGAATGACGCAAAATGACAATCGAACTCAGTTTGGCTTAAAAATACGGAAAATCACGCTTTCACGCTAAACTAGGCTCTGTAGAGAAAAATGCTCTAAACAAAAGTTGTAGATCTTTTAATTTTCTATAAATTTAATTATATACACTTTTGTCGTAAAATGCATACTAAGACCGAAATGTTAAAAACATCGATTTTTCTCACGTTTTCGTGAGAAAAAAAACAGAAAATCGCAAATTACCGCTAAACTAAGCGTTATACAAAAAAATGTTTGAAATAAAAGTTGTAGAATTTTACATTCTCTACAACTTTTATTATATAAGTTTTTGCGCTAAAATTTATATTAAAGCCGTAATCTTAAAAAAACAACGTTTTTACGTGAAAACAGCCTCACCGAGAATTTCAGCAAACATGGCGCCTACCCTATCTTGTAGAGAATAAAAAATTGAGTAAAATAGGCGATTTTAAAAAAAATCGTAGGACCAGTTTTTGAGAAAATCGCAAAAAACTGAAAAATTATACGAATAAACTACTACTTCCGGTTGACCGATTTTGATGAAAATGTTCGTGTCGCGTCCGGTAGTGGTACACACACACATACACACACACACACACACACACACACACACACACACACACACACACACACACACACACACACGCACGCACACGCACACGCACACGCACACGCGCACGCGCACGCGCACGCGCACGCGCACGCGCACGCGCACGCGCACGCGCACGCGCACGCGCACGCGCACGCGCACGCGCACGCGCACGCGCACGCGCACGCGCACGCGCACGCGCACGCGCACGCGCACGCGCACGCGCACGCGCACGCGCACGCGCACGCGCACGCGCACGCGCACGCGCACGCGCACGCGCACGCACACGCACACGCACACGCACACGCACACGCACACGCACACGCACACGCACACGCACACGCACACGCACACGCACACGCACACGCACACGCACACGCACACGCACACGCACACGCACACGCACACGCACACGCACACGCACACGCACACGCACACACACACACACACACACACACACACACACACACACACACACACACACACACACACACACACACACACACACACAGAGACCAATCGCTAAAAACATGTTTTTTGGGTTCAGGGGGTCTGAAAACGTATAGATCCGGTGAAAACTCGATTTCGAAAAATCGACATGAAAACAATACTTTCCTTCCTATATATTCATATAGGCAAGAGAAAGTAAAAATGTATAAATCAGTTATCATTAACAAAAATAGTAACTTACCTGCAAAGAAAATCTTAATTGTAGGCAGTTTACGTCTACAGAATAAGAACTTTTGACAGATTTTGAAATTGGTGTATTTCCATGATGAATTTTGTTATTGTTGTAGAATTGTGATAAAACTTGATTTTTTTATTGCAGTAATTCACTTTTAATTTGTTGCTGTAGTTTGTGCACTTGATTGACTGAAAACAACTATTGCCTTTTGCGATCCATAACGAAGCAATTCCTTACGGGAATTCTCATTTAAATTGGTTGTTATATTTTATTTTTGTTGGTAAATTTTTAAAGTATTATTTATTTTCAACAGCCTCTAAGTCTCCAAACCTTAAGTAAGGATTGCTTGAGTAATGGTCATGCAAATCCATGTTTTTCTCATAAAAGTACATAATTTTGAAGTAAGTAATGTGTCGCAACAGACTAGTTAATACTTTGACCCTTCTTTTAATTTCATTTTTCTTATAAGTTTCTCTTTATTATTCCACCTTCTAATTATACAGAAATTTATATATTTAAAAAAAAATTGTATATCTTTTCATTTTCTTGTCTTTTCTTAATTTATGAAAAGTTTATTATTTATAAAGTTCTGTAAAGTCTGTTAATGTTTCTGATGTGCATACATATCCAGTGCCCATTCCAGCTATCGCTGGTTGTGGGTGTTCACCAAGCCTCTCCATCTTCTTATGTCTGTCCACCATTTCTCCTCCTCTATTCGTAACCAGTGGTATCCCCTTCTCTCTACACTCCTCTTAACTTCATCCTTCTGTCTTTTTCTTGGTTGTCCTCTTGATGTCGTTCCATCCACCATTCCTTCTTTCATACTTTTAGGTAACCTTTCCTCCCTCATTCTCTTTACATGGTCATACCATCTCATCCTCATTTTCTCCACCCTCTCCCTCATACATTCTATATTTAGTTCCGCTCTAATCTCAGTATTCTTTATTCTATCTCTCCTTGTCCTACCCTTTATTGCTCTTAAGAACTTTATCTCCCTTGCCTGTAATGCACTCCAATTCCTCTCATTCATCCCCCGTGTTTCCTCTCCATACAGCACTGCTGGTGTGTAATACAATGTTTACATCATTAATTTGGTCTTCTCTGGTATCTTTCTGTGTTATAACAAGTGTTTTACCGCTTGGTATATATTTCCTCCTTTTTGCAACCACTTTGTTCTGATATATTGTTGTTAAATTACAATGTTTAACCAATATTTTAAAATAATTTTCATGATAATCAGTTCACATGCAGAAACATGATTAAGTAGTTTATTTTAAAAATTTATTCAGTAACCTATTATTAAAAGTATTGAAAATATGTTAATATATTTGGTTTCTTTAATACTCTTTGTTATAATTTTTATCAAGCATTTTAGACCTTTTTCTTTTCCATGAAAATAAGTATTTAAAAAAATTTGTGACTGAAGTTCAGTTTTAACATTTTTGGCTGTATTTTCTCAATTATTAGATATAATATTTTTTTGTCTTCATGAATTTTAGAGTATTCTGAAATGATCGTGGATTTTTAGTGCAATAATATCTTTCGAAAATATTTTTTAGAAATAAATTCTTCATTTAATCATAATATTAAAATTTCCAGCATTAGTGGTACTCCCAGACTTAATAAAAATTGAAGGTGTTAGGGCCCAATTCCTCCCTGCTCTATTCTTCGCTTAGCTAATATTGTAATCTCATTTAATTTTTTAATACTATTTCTGAATTTCTTTGTGTTGAATCGGTCTTCATAAAAAAATTTAATATTAAAAATATTTCTTTATAGAGATGTACGACTTTAAAAGAGTCTGTGTTATAAAAATATATATGAAAAGAAAAATTAACTTTGCTTGCTTGACATGACAAAACATTTTGTTGTCAGGAAAACCTGTTTTTTTTTTATAGCAGCCATTGTTAAATAATTGAAAGTATTTCATTCCTGAGCAGTGCTTGATATTGGGAAGTTTTACTGTAATTTTAAGAAAGTTATAATTTGTGATCAGTAATCTTGTAAGTTTGTTAAAATCACTTAGCAATCCTTTTTTGGGTTATAAACAGCCATTACCAGAGGAGAGAATACCCTTCAAAGCTACCAAATATGTTCCAGTTGGAAGAAGGGAGGTTGGAAGACCTCGAAGAAAATGGCAGTAGTAGAAATGTATGGGTTGGAATATCTCATGTTTGTGTACGTGTGTAGGATTGTTTGTGAGTTTGGAACAGGCTTATGCCTAATCCTTGATAGTAAGAAGAAAGTTACTTCTAAAAATCTCATAGTTTTTACCAATTTTCATTTTCAAATTGTTTGTAGAATCTAACAATAATGTTCATTTGAAATGTATCATAATTTATTCCCCCTGGTTAATATAAAAAAAAACATTTAATTAGAATTGTTAGGGAAAACATGTCGGGATTGTTAACTTTTGTCTTTGTCTTTTTGTTATGTGTGTACTGAAATTTTAATACTGATACTTTGTTTAACAGGATGAAGGAAGTGTTAGCTGTTCACGAATGTCAGAGCATCCAATGGGCGTGCGAGGTGGTAATGTGTTAAATAGAGTTGGACATCAACAAGATAAATGGAAAAAGCAAGTCCGTGAACAACGTAGAAATATCTACGATACTCATACAATGTTGAATTAATCTCATACCTTACAACGTTGCTTCTTCGTTGTTGTCTATAGATATTTAATTTTTATTAATATTAAGAAATTATTTAATCAGTTTTTAATTTAATAATGTAGTTAAATAAATAATTTACAGATACATTTTTTTTTTCTTCAAATGTGTGTACTATATGCAAATTTTGCATATAATAGTGGTTCTCAACATTTTCTCTCTCCCATACCCCTTGATTAAGCATTTTATATACGAGTTTCTTCTTCTCTCAACCATTCCCTGGGATGAGTAAGGTGTTGTTAGAAGGATGAGCACTTATTTGTAACTAATACTAGTTACATTATATTATGTATTCACATATGCCTGTATACTTCCGATTTATTACTTACCAATAAGTTAGTTCACTAAATCAGTTGTAAATAATATTTTAAAAGAAAAAATGAGTGTTCAAAAAATTATCAGAAATAGTAAAGTGGACGCCAAATAAGCCTGTCGGTGTAGTTGCACGAACTGTTCGGATTCAGTCTGTAAATTTTGTGTCTTAGTACCGAACTGCCTATTAAATCACATGTTCTAAACAGTGTAAATTATAATCTATTAGCGACGTTAAAAACATTCAATTGTAAACTTTGTATACAACAATTAACGCCTCACATACAACACATTACAGACCAATGTTTTCAGGTTAGCTGATATTAATGTCGCAAGAGCGATGTGACTGATCACAGCTAGTACAGCATTGAACCCCACCACTCGCTGAGGCAACAAGGACGCTATTACCAAAATAAACCTTCTGCGCTCTTCAGAAAACTGGCAAGCTTATTTGGCATCGACTCTATGAGTTGAGTGAATATGTAAAAAGAATCATAAAATTTTATTATTATTCTTGAAAAAACACCATGGCAGATTCTGTGGAATGTTGTCAATTTATGAAATACTTGCAGTGTACCGCAGCTGTACTGAGTTCATGTACCATATTCTGATTCTTTTGCCCATAACAGGCATGTGGAGTGTCAAATTATTTACACTCAATCTGTTAGTTGCAGGGCTAAAATAAATAGTTCTGTTTCTTATTACATGGTCAGCCAATTAAATGACTGAATCATTTAAAAACGGAAGAGGTAGAGGTGTAAAAGACACTAATCTGAGTTATCTCCTCTGAAAGTAATGAATTTCATTATACAGCCAGACCCTGTGGTGAATGAAGTGAAGGTGTCATTTACAGAGTGGAAAATATGTGCTTTTCAGAGGGCCCGGCATGCTGATAAGCGTACTTTTCCACTTAATGGTGGGTACTTACCTTGAATGGTGGGTAATTGGGAACAACTGTCTTTTATCCAGATTCTTATTATCTATCTAGATAATAAGATTATCTTATTTGATAAAATAATTATACTCAATATTTTATAAATAATTATATATTATAAATAGTAATTACATTCTTTTACCCATATCTACAGTAAATTTAAGATTACAAATAAGATGCAAGAGTAAACTTTTGCTAAAAAGTTGAGAAATTCCAAAGAACTGAAGGTTAATGAAAAGGAAAGGATAAAATAGTTCTATTTGTCATGTTAAAAAGAATATTTACTTGCACAGAGTTCTATAGACAATTCAAAATTATATTCGAGATGGCTGATATTTATAGAATGAAAATTCTGTGGATATTCCTATGGAGTGTTATTTCTTTAAATACTTGATAAAATATAGCTTACATTATTATAGAAAAGACAACACTTGTGTGATAAAGTTTTGGAACTTGTTTTTTTTCGCATTTGTGAGGCTCACAAAAAAATTGTCATGTTAGACCTGTTGTCTTACAAAATGTATCAAAATCTTTGCATGTTTTCCTGTATCAACCCTTCCTATGAAACATAATCTACAATTTGCTTCGTATATATTCCCTTTCTTTCTTATTGTACTTTGTTAAGTTGACGATGTCTATTTTTGACTCTGATAACCACTTGAAAACAGCCTTTTAATATTCTATATAGAAACCTTTATAGTCCGTTTCCTTCTCTTATTTTCTTTCTACATTACCATTTTGTTTATCTGAAATGTCAGTTCTTATCCGAAGCATGTTTAGGAAATTTTTGCAGTATGTAGATTTTCCAGAAGATAGATTGCAGGCCCATCGCTCCAACCCCCAACCTGGAGAACCAGCAGAAAATGGAACTGAACCCCAAATGAGAGAAGGAAAAGGCTTTACCCAGCCTAGCTAGTGAGTGGAGTAATGGAGGCAATGACTCGTAAAGATATGGAGAAAAGTGGTTAAATAGATAAAGGTTTGGTGTTTGGAAACAAAAAATAGCTGTAAATGTTGCATAAAGTGTTGGATTTTCTGTTTGTGTATTTTTTTTGAGTAGTTTAAATGCACTTATGTAAATTTACGGTTTCAAGCGAATAATTTATACTTTTATATAAATATTAAAATTCATGAGTGTATTTTTTAGTGTAAAATATGTAAATACATAATAATGTACAGTACATTAATTGTGTAAATTTTTGTTGCATTTTGTGTATGAAGGTCCTGGTAAATATTATATGAAAATGAGGCATAAGTATTTTTTTTTTTATTATTATCCAAATTGTACTTTGTCTTATAAAAACTATATTGTCATTACTTAATATAAATTATATTTGTATATATTATATGTTAAAAAAGCTTACACATAAGAGCTTAATTAAAAAAATATTGTTCAAATAACTAAATAAAATAATTGTGTTTTATTTATTAAATTTTTTTGAGATGATCCACTAGTTAAAATAAATAAAATGCTGGTCTTATTAAATGTACAAGGCATGTCCAGAAAGTAAATTGGGTATAGAAAAATATATACTAAAACATTTCTTCAAGCCAGTTTTATTTTTACATTATTTTTTTTATCTAGTAATGTTCAGACATCATTGTGGGTGACCATTTTATTCAAACCTTTCACCAAAAAACATCCTGCCAGTGATTGTCATCACTTTTGAAGCACTTACCATCACACTTGTCCTTCATGTGTAAGGAATAAGTGGTAGTCAGATATTACCAGTCTGTTCTCACAAATTTTTTCGTCCTCTTCCATAACCAAGTCATCAGCCACAATACGATGCTGCCTACTCCATACTTTGTTGTAGACATTTATGCATCCGTCATTGAACTGCCGAACCCACTTCCACACCATTCCATCACTCATAGTATTTTCAATGTAAGTCTTGGTCATCTGATGATAAATTTCAGCTGGTTTAACATTTCTTGTGTTAAAAAACTGGAAAACAAAACAAATTTCACAGTTGGCAGGTTCATCAATTGAACATTGTAAACAAATACAGGAAACAGAAAACACAAGACAAATAAATTTTTATGGCATTAGTAAAGAGGCAATGAACTAGTAAAACTACTGTGCATGTGTGCAGCATGTACCATTGTAAAAGTACAATTGTACAATGGAAGTTATGGTAATTCCTAATCACTATAACCTCCATTACTCAGTAACAATGCAATAAATAATTTAAGGAAAAAACCCCATTGTTATAATAAGTTACATTAGAATAGTAGTTGGACAATAAGTTGTAAATATAGTCAATCATCTGATATTGTTTAGACGGGTATATTTTTCCCTCTGTGTTTTTGGGCCTTTCTTACACTTACAAACTTTAAGCCAAACATTGGGGTGGTTCTCCTTCTCGTTGGCCTCCAGGTTGGTTGTATGGTTGGTGAGAGAGGGAGGCTTGTCAACCAGAGGTTTCCTGGTTCAGATCCAGGAAATTAAAATCAGTTCCCTTGGGACTTAAAGAGTGGAACAGAGGAGTTGGTTAAGAAGGAACAGTTTTTGAAAAAGTGAGTAGGAGAAGAAGGAGAAAAGATGAAAATATTTGAGGTAAATACATTTTGTATTTATTAAGGGTTTGTTAAGTTTTCTTGTTTTTGTATTAAAGTCATGGCAGAAAAGGTTGGCTATATTTTTAAATAGTTAAGGATTATTTTGTTAGTAGTTTCATATAAGTATTCATTACATATTAGTTTAAGGCAAGGAGATTATAGTTTTATTTATTTTTCTCATGCTCTGCTGATAGAGCTGGCGCCTAACTTTTTTATTATATTTTTAGTTCATATTAAAGTATTTGCCCACCTGGTAAAGTTGAAGGTGGTGCAAGTAACTTCATTAGCACTGCGGTAATGATGTGGGCCAGGAAATTGCTGAATGAAATTTTAAGCAACCAGAATCTGGGTATTTATAAAAAAAGTATTGCTTTAACTTTTGACTGCTTTTAATAATTACTAGAGCATATAAAATATAATAAAACTATTTTTTTTTTTTTTACGCCCCAATTGGAGAACTCAATTGCATGGACATGCGTTCCTTGAGGAGTTAGTTGTGGCACCACACTGTTGTTTTCTTCGTTCCCACATCAATTTCATATTCCTTGACCTGGTGGCTCTCAATCTCTCTGCTACAGCTGCATTCGGCTGTCTTCTCTCTCTGAATGGCAGTTGGGTTATCCTCTTTTCCCTTAGGATGGTCTTCTCTTCTCGTCTCTGGATCATTTCTTCATTTATATTCAAGTTCCCCATGTCTGACATGACTTCCTGTATCCATTTGTTTTGGATCTTATTCTTCATTTGGTAGTCAAGGAGCTGTTTAATGAGTCTTGAGTCAGGCAGTCTGCTAAGGTGGCTAAAGAAAGCGACTCTCCTCTTCCTCATTGTGTCCAATATCGGCTCATTTTCCTTATAAACTATATTGTTGGGGACTATCAACCATTTTCCTTGGACCTGATGCTTGAAATTGATGGCTGTTCTTAATATTCTTCTTTCTATCTTTTGAAGTTTGTCCGTGGTTGATCGAGTGTTCAAGTTGAAAAGGGTCTCACAAGCATATGTAGCCTCTGGCTTTTAATAATAATAAAACTATTATTATAGAAATTTCATGAATTAACGCCAAACATTGAATAGAATTAGATTCTTTGTAATGTTTGTACTAGGGCCTTTACCAAAAAAATTGTATGCTACAATGTCTTAATATTGCTAATAATAATTATTGTAGCTTCTAAATAGCACCCTAACAATATTATAAAAGATTACTAAATGGGCTAACGAAAACATGTACTACTTAGGGCTTATACATTTAAAAATTTTTATAAAGATTTAATGATTTAACTTATGATCAATCAATGATTTCATAAATAAGATCGAATGATTATCAGTGTCAAGACAATTGAAGAAAAAAACTGTTTTGATCATGTAATGAAAACTGACAAATGCTAGACTAACTAGAAGGGTTTTTGAAAAATTTAAGTTTTCAAAGTGCTAACTATGAAACAAACCCATTCAAGTTAATATGAAGTGATTATTTGCACCAAGTAAGTTATACCTGACAAAGTAGTATTTTTAAAGTACAGAGATGTGAGAAGGTGAGGCCAGTAGCAGATTTAGGGGGGGGGGGTCACAGGGGCCATGACCCCTCTGTTTTTTTTTATTTAGTAGTTTAATAGCTTTTTTGTATCTTTATAAATACAAATGCATATATCAGCTTAAAGCAATTTCTTCTTATTTCTAACATTAAACATGGATTTGTTTTTCTGTAAAGATGTACTTACTGTACTGTCTCAGCAGTTTATTTTATACTAAATATTAAACATATATTTACTTATTAAACTACATGTCTTATAATACAAAATTCTGTTCTTCATTTACCCCCTTTCATAATTCAACAAATTTGATCAATTGTTTACTTATTATAAATTATTTTCTTACATGATACTGATATGGCAAAATAAACACCCAACATAACATACTTCAATAACTTATTTAGTAAGTCCTAACATCACAAATAGTTTTATGTAAGTGCTTATATTACCTGTAAACCTTTACCAATAAATTATTTTCATATTTTATTGTTTTTATTTTCTTTGTATGCGTACACAAAGACCAATCGCTAAAACCATGTTTTTTTGGGTTCGGGGGCCTGAAAAGGTTTATTATAGGTGAAACTCGATTTGGAAAAATCGATACAAAACAATACCTTTTCTTCCGTATATACCTATATTCATATAGTGGAAGACAAGGTAAAACATTTTATATAATGCATACTTTGTGCCACTTTTAACTTTATGCAGCTGAGCATGGACCGGTGGATAGAAGTTGAGAGTAAAATTCATGCGACAGAGATGAAGTTCTCAAGCAGAGTATGCTGGAGAAGACAAGAAGAGATAGAATAGGAACTGGTATACTAATTAGGGTCCAAATGGAAGGTTTGTTAAGGAGGGTTGAAAAGAATGGGCAATGGTTTGGTCATGTGTTTAGGTCATAAATCAAAAGGCTGGTTTGGGCCACCAGAGGCTTTATAAAGCAAAACATGAGGTGTAAAATTTCATGTGTAATGAAATTCTTTACTCTCAGTCTCAGAGGAGATACTAACTCCACTGACCAGTGTCTTTTACACATGTACCTCCTCTGTTCTTAAATGCTGAAGTCATTTTATAATTGGCTGACCTGATAAGAAACATAACTATTTTTTATAGCCCTGGAACTAGCAGATTGAGTGTAAATAATTTAACGTTCTACCTGCCTGTTATGGTCAGGTGTTACTTAAAAATACATAACTTTCATAAAAATAGTAATAAAACATTTATGCTGTATTCACATTTCTTTTATTAGGCCTAATGGCATGTAGGAGGTTGAAACAAAATGGCCCTTGTATCATATTTAGTTAATTTTAGCTGAACTTAATCAAAAATTACAAGAATAAACAAAAGATGGTTGTAGTAGTATACTTACAGAGGAAAATTATCAACGAAACCGAATTTATAAAACTGAACTTCTTGCACACTTTAGTGTTAATTTAAGGCGGTAATCAGGCTTGGAACATAGTTGCAATTCGGCCCGGGTTAACAGCCGTTACTAATTTATTAAATCAAATGAGACAATCTCTGACAAATCCGCACGTATTCATATAATTTCTGTAGTGCGTTTGTAAAATTCTGGAAAATACTAACAATATTTTTTTAATGCTATTTAGGAGTCGAAATATAAATTATTACCCAAAAATCATGAAAAATAACATGCATAGTAATCAAGAAATCCACACAAGCAGAAAAATCCATAAACAGTTCATTAAAGTCGGGCGTAAATAAAGAAAACAATCTAACCTCAATTCGAAATGATTGAAAATATGGTCCATTATTGAGGAGTAATATTTTAAAAATTATTACATTTAATAATTCTTGATATAACTTCTACACTAATGAATACCTTTTTATAATTAGTGTTTCCTTTTACTAACATTATCAGATTCCTGTGCCAAAATTGCCAGGCCCTGCTGTAACCAAGGGCCGTTGAATAAAACCCAGGGCCGCTGCGGTAACCATTGTAGTATATTAGGTATTATTCTTCTTCTTTAGGTTCCTATCAGTTACGGATTGTTACAACAATCGGAACTTTATGCACTGCGCTCGAAACAGCCGTGTTGTCGTTTTTGAGAACTATATTCTCAGATTTTTCAACCAGGAAATACGTCTCGCCACACTACGTTGTCCAGCTTCCTTGTAATATTGCAGCAACCCAAATATTTTCTCGTTGTGCATTAATAATTAATGCACGAATTGGGACATATAAATTATTTATATGTCCCAATTCGTCAAGCTTTCTAGGCTTTATCATGTTCGACTTCTTTTGACTTCTGCATGCGTCTCAATACCTCCTCATTAGAGACGCGATCCACCCAGGAGACTCTCAGCATCCTTCTGTAGAGCCACATCTCAAATGCTTCAAGTCTTTTACATGAAATCATTAAGCGTCCAAGACTCACGCCATAAAACAGAACTGACAAAACAGCATCGCAATAGTCGCATTTTTGTTTTAAATTCAGATCGTGTGTTTTGAATACCTGCACTTTACTGATTCTATAAAATGTCCAACGAGCTGTTTCAATGCGTATTCTAATCTCTCGGGAATGATCCCATCTATCATTTTAATATCGTTCCCAAATACTTTATGTGCTGACACGTTCAATATTTTTGTAATATTAGTTATCTGAAATAATTGGGGAAAACTAATTTTGGTAACCGATTTTTCGGATCACCGGGATTTACCAAATATGGATAGGCCTATATCTGGGAATAAGAACTTAATTTATTAAGAACATCGTCTTATTAAACTAAAAAAAACAATCTCTATTTAAGTCATTCTGCATCACATACGCGTGAGCGCACATACACATAGCCTACGTAGACCATGGGTAAAGACGTGTTTTTTTATGGATGGGGTTCGGGGGTCTAAATTTATGTATTTCGTTGAAAACTCGATTTGGAAAAATCTACATGACATATAAAGGGCAAGAGAGTTTTATAATTTTAATCATAAGTAAATGTGAAAACGAACCTTAGTTTGTTAGGCTTAATAATACGGAAAATCACTCTGACGCTAAACTAGGCTATGCAGAAAAAATGCTTCTAATAAAAGTTGTAGATCTTTTAATTTCCTTTAAATTTGATTGTATACACTTTTGTCGTAAAACTAAGGCTAAGGCTGAAATCTTAAAAATCCATTATTTTACAGATTTTCATGAAAAAAAAATAGAAAATCACTAATTACCGCTAAACTAAGCATTATACAAAAAAAAGTTTAAAAATAAACGTTGTAGATTTTTAAATTGTCTACAACTTTTATTATAATTTTTTTTGCAAAATGCATATTAAGGCTGCAATCTTAAAAAAACCATTTTTTCTATGTGAGAACAGCCTAAACATTAAACAGCGCTAAAAACATGCTTTTTGAAAAATCAACATGAAACAATACTTTCCTTCCTATCGTATTCATATAGGCAAGAAAAAGTAAAACGAACATTATTTCTGAAGTACCAATGTCTGTTATTTGAAGAATTAGTTGACAAAACATTAGATCGTTTATGCTTCTTGAACATGATTTCTTGACAGCAAATTAACATTAACTAAATTTTTAAAATTTCTATCTTAATGTATTATACTTTTTTGTTTATTTCATATTAAAAACTGTAAATTTTGAAGGATCAACCGTTTTTGGTTTTGAAATTTAGTGGTCAGTGAAAGTTTTCTGTCTATAAAAATTTCAGCAGGAGATGGCAAACAGCCTCTCAGTTCTAATTGTAAATTTAATATAGACAGATGAGGGTGCCATTTTTGTCACATATTTCAAGAAATTGTTATTTTATTGCCTGTACTGTAAATTTTACCACTACATTACCCTTTTTTAAAATAAAAGTCTTATAAAATTAAAATTAAATTAATAAAAGTTTATTAGAATTGTACAATAGAAAAATTTATTTTTTTAATTACTTTTCCTTTCTAGAGCAGCTTGTACTACCAAATTAAACTTTTGCACTGTCGACAATGTGGTGTTTATGAAGGTCAGATTGTTTTGAAATGGTTTTTGGAAAAGTTATTATTTCATTAGTGTTTGTTGTTCAGGTCATCAGCCGAAAGGCAGGTTTGAACCTCTAAAGGCTTTACTAAGTAAATTAAGGAGTGAGATGGTTACTTTCCTCACTGAGTGGAAAAGTAGACTTATCAGCATGTCAGGCCCTCTGAAAAGCATGAAATTTCCACCCTGCAAATGACACCTTCACTTCATTCACCACAGGGTCTGGCAGTATAATGGAATTCATTACTCTCGCAGGAGATACTCCTGACTAGTGTTTGTTTGTACATCTCTACTTCTTCTGTTCTTAAATGCTTTAGTTATATAATTATTTGATTGACCATGTGATAAAAGAAACAAAACTATTTTTTGTAACTGTGGAACTAGCAGATAAAGTGCAAATAATTTTAACACTTCATCTGCTTTTTATGGGGTATTATATTTTCATTATCACTGATTTATTATTTGACCTGATCCCTGAGTACTTGTAAGGTTATTGTGGGAATTAACATAATTCATAAAATCCTTGAATCATTCACTAAACATAAATGCCTGTCAGATGTTTCTAGCACTGATGAAAATGCCTTAATACTTAATATAACACAATAATGTTGCATGAAAGAACCTGCTTTTTGTGATTAGATTTCAAATTATTACTGGAACTTAGACAAAAACAATAAATCCTGCTTAAATAGAGATGAGAATTTGTTAGTGTCTAGTTCAACTGCTCATTAGAAATAAAAATGAAAAGATTAAAGAACTGAACTTCATTTCATTATATTTTATATTAATACAATAAGTTGGATATTTTTGAAGGCTTTATTTACAGTAATGTGTATAACATTCGAAAAACTTTGGCTATAGGTTTTTAGCTGAAAGTTGTAACTACAAGTTTTGAAAAAAACAAGTGGCCTGGGCCTATGTGAGGAATTTCAAGAGAAATGTAATATTTATAACCTAAATGTGTGGTATCAGACTTTAGAGAAATGGAATTCAGTTAAGGTATTCCCATAGAAATTTTTATACTACCTATTGGAAAATATTTGTTACATCTTCATTATTTTCATAGGATAGAAATTGCAGTTCAAGAATAAAAACAATATTTTTTCATTTCATTTTAATGTAAGTAAGATTATGGCAATGACTTTATTAATTATTTATATGTGTGCACAATTTATACTATTAAAAAACATATACTTTAGTGTTTGATACGGTAAATACAGTGTCTGGAATATATTATGTACTGAGTATAGTGCTGAAGGTGTTACCATAATTCATAAAATCCTCACTGAGTGGAATAAGATTTAGTGTGATCCTCACTGTGTGGTAAGATTTAGTCGTTACTTAAAAAAGCGAGAGCCATTCCAAACTTTAAAATGGATACATTAATAGGTACGATACATATATAGGGACATATATAGGGGTTATATAGGGACTATACTGCACGACGTATTGTCTAAATTTTTGTATTCCCGCTTTTATCAGCCAACGCAATGATAGACAAGAATAAAGTGGGTACGGATTATATTAACAAATAAATAAAGCTGTAGTTGTTTTATAAGTTATAAAATAATATGAAAATATTAAGTGATTTTTTTAACTGGGTAATGATGGGTTTTCAATACAATGAATACTTAATACAATATCTTTTGCAGAGTTATCTTTGACTATTCTCAAAGAGTGTATAAGTATACTCAAAGAGTGTTTTAAAATATTACGTTACTGGCTTATTATAAATTATTATTTTGATGTAGGTGGAATATGACTTGTAAATGATGGTATCCACAAAATTAAAAATCATACATGCAATCTTTTATACATTTTTCCGGTTTCTTTTCACATTGAAGATGTATCAAGTTTTAAGATATCAAAAAGGCATTCATACGTCAGTTTTGATATTGATTCGCGTTCCTATTGGATGAAAGAAGTGACGTATCTGATATCCAGTTCCTCCGAGTTCTAGCATTTTGCCTGCCGATTTCTCTCTCTCCTTTACCGCACCTGCTCGTGGAGTGTAACAGTTCGCAATGGCTAACACTGATCCGTATTCATTTGCTAAAGACTTTTTGGCTGGAGGAATCTCTGCTGCAGTTTCAAAAACAGTAGTAGCTCCAATTGAAAGAGTTAAATTACTTTTACAAGTGCAACATGTGTCAAAACAGATATCTGCAGACAAACAGTATAAAGGTAAGTTGGCGGAAGCCATTTTTCTGTTCCAGCCTTGAAATAATTACTGCAAACCCTAGGCGTGCCGGTTGAGATAAGTAATGTATTTCACAGATATTTATTGATATATTTTGGATCTTCGTATTTACTGAGACCTAAAATTTATTAGTTTTTGATCTGAACACGTACAAATGTTGAAAACCGTCATTTGAGAGCAACGTGATGTGCTGGGTTTCGTTTCCTCCAAATTCAGAAAGGTTTTCAGGAATTGTGTTGTAGTCTTAAATCTCGTTTATTTTTATTTAAGTATTAGTATTTAAGTCAGTTTGGCTTTGTAAATGAATTTTTCTTGTAAAACCCAATTTTTTTTTTACTTTCTTGACCTACTTTAGTAATGTTTTAGGGTACGGTATACGTGTTAACGAATCGTAAAGTTAGGAGAAATAGTTAAATAAAATGCGTAGTGTGTCGACTTAGCGGAGGTTTAATCTGTTAGTATTAGATAGTTAACAAATAATTATTTTAAGTATGATTATTCTTGAACTTCATGTAAATTGGGTCAGGCGTATCAGTCACATGATTGTCTCAAGGACATCTGAAAGTCTCTGCTAGCTTTGAATAAGGAACAGAATATTGATATTTTACTACAATTTAGTACCTGCTGTTGTGGATATGCTTGATTATTTCTGATAAAACCCCTGCAATCTAATCTAATATATTTCATTCAATTCCCCTGGGTTAAGATATCTACTTTAAGAAATATTCTGTTCATTTTTGAGAATTAATATTATTTGAGTAAATGATGTAGAAAACCATATGCTGGCCTTTAACAATATCTATAAACAGTACACTTTATTTAGTAAAGAAGAAGAAGTAGCAGAAGTTGTGAAGCATTTTTTGTAGAGATAACACACAATGCTCCAGTTTGGTTGTATATGCCCAAGATACTAAATTTTTAGATCTTAAATTTTCTTAAGTAATGGCACAAAAAGACGTTACAGAATTTTTAAAGGATTTCCTTGCTGGTGGAATATCTGCTGCCATTTCAAAAACTGTTGTTGCACCCATTGAAAGAGTGAAGTTATTGCTACAGGTACAGGCTGTATCAAAACAAATACCAGAAGATCAACGTTACAAGGGTGAGTTAGGGAATACAAATTTTAGGATTTTCTGAATTCAAAACAAATAACGGTGTAGGTGTATAGAGAATAGGATATGTGTTGATGGGTAGGTTTATTTTCACATTTGTTCAATTTGTATTTTATAGGCTATTCTTATGTATTTTTAAAAAATTTTTGAGGCCGCATTGGACCACTAAGCCAATCAATTTCTAGTGTTCTTTGGATTACAGTTGGTCTAGCCTTTTGGTTTTGCCAGTACTTTTTGAGCAGGTCCAATCTTTGTTTCCGTATCTCATCTGTAACCTCCACCGTTTGTCTTTCTGCTTTTCCCCAATAAAATCTGTGATTTGAGAGTACTATTTTTTTTTCTCTTGTCAAACGCGTCTTCAATTGCTTCATTGAGATCCTTAATCTCTTCGATGTATCTTCTCTTCTCATAATCTTTGTTTTAAGTTCCTGAGGATTCTTATGTACGTATTTAGTTATTTGATCGTTTCATAAGGATGATAAAAATTTCAGCAAATTTTCATTTTTATGTTTCAGTATTTAGTAGAAAGATGTTTATAGTTGTAATGTTATATAATGGGTATTATTTTTGATTTGTTAGCTAACCTAACTGAAACTGTTGTCTGTGACACTAATTAAAAAATATTTATAAAGTGTAAGCTATTTATTTGTGTAGAATTCAATAATTGCATGAAGTATAATTTTTATTATTTACCTCGTTTACATTTTGTATTGTATTTCTGTTCTTTTTCATACCAAAAAAACCTGTAAGTTATAAGCCTACCATAATTATATTTGTGTTGATTTGTTAATTTAGAAAATTCTAATGGTTTTTTCTTTCTCTTGCCTATATGAATATATAGGAAGGAAAGTATTGTTTTCTTGTTGATTTTTCCAAATTAAGTTTTCACCGGATTTATCCGTTTTCAGACCTCCTGAACCCCAAAAACATGTTTTTAGTGATTGGTCTGTGTGTGAGCAAAATATATCAAGAACGGGACATCATACAAAGTTGAAACTTTTAACTTTGCCTACCATTAGAGGACTGACACGAACATTTTCATTAAAATCGGTCAACCGGTAGTTGTAATTTTTCACTTCTTTGTGATTTTTTCTAAAAAGCTTACAATTTTTTTAAAAAATTGCCTTATTTACTACATTTTTTAATGCTCTACAAGATAGGGTAGGCGCCATGACTGATAAAATTCTTGGGGAGATTCTTGTTTTTTGTTTATTTCTAATATTTTATTTTTAATGTTAGGTTATATTGTTCATTATTTGTATTGGCAAGAGAAAGTTGTGTATTTCACCAGATTTTTTTTTTGTTCATTTTTTTGTCATGTTCTTGGGCCTTAAATAGCCTTTCAAACAATTCTACTATTATAGCACTGATTGTTAAATACTAGTAAATTAATAATTTTAGGTTAATGTGTTTTTGTAGTCAAGAATTATTGAGGTTTTATACGGAATTGATTTTAGAAAAATTAATACAAATAAAGTAGGCTCCTGTTATTTGAGTAAACTGTGGACAATGTTTTGTAATTATTTATACTTCCATTAAAATAGGTTTCCATAATTATTTACACAACTTGATTGTTTATGCAGTTCTTGATGTTATTTATTATCAATCTATGGAGAAGGAATATTCCGATCATGGTTTCATTGTATGTTAGATTCAAATTTGTTACTAAAATTATTATTAATTCAAAGATTTTGATGAAATTCCTACAATTGTGGAAAATTTCTGGCACAAGTACAAGTAAAAGATATGTTTTTTTTTTCTTTTAAATGGATTTTTGAATAGCCTTTTTTTATTTCTAATGGCTGTTGTATTGAGAAATATCGTTGTAATTTTTGAAATTTATGGAAAGCCTTTTTAAACTTGTTGATAGTCAAGTTTATTAAATAGATCAAAGTAGCTGAGATTTGAAATTGAGGAACTTGTAAAGTGGACTAAGAGTAATATTTTCTTTTGAATTGATTATTTTTGGAAGGTTGTGAATAAATTTATATTCATCTCAATAAAACGCTGATAAAATCTCAATAAATCACTTCTCATCTGGAGATGAGAAGTGGGCAGTGGTGGTGTAGTGGTCTGCACTTCTATGACAATTGTCCTGGGTTCAGTTCCTGGTCAGGTCTGGCATTTTTTATTACTCATTTTCATCTTATCTTCCTGCTCATTCATCTGTATTAGTAATAATTGCTAAACAATCTGGCATAACACTACACCAACAGCTGGCCCTGGTTTAGTGGTTAGTGAAACTGGCTTTGATTCCTGGTCAGGCCTGGAAATTTTTTCTTCATTCATTTTCATTATCATCATTATCCACCGTCTACGTTAGCAAAACGAACGGAAAGCAAAAAATTAAATTGAAGTAAAACAAAAAATTCAAGATCTGTCTAAGCTGTTAAACTTTGCGTGTGCTTTTACTCTACTCTTGAATTATAAATACTTTATTGCTTTATTTGAAGGATCTATGAATTTTGAGATTTTCCATTTAGGCTACTTGTAATATATTAATTGTCAAACAGGTTGGAAAGAATTTCTTGTAAACAAAATTCTCAGAATTAATTTTTTTTCTAATTCAGATCCAAATGTTCCTAAAATATATTCTGTTAAAAAGCTAGCATTTTAAATTTCAAAAATTGAACTTGTATTTTTTTTGTTAAGTATTATCCTTTTTTCTTTGAAGTGTACATTAGATAATAAGGAAATTTTTACTTATATCACACTTTGTTTTTATCGCACTTTGCCTATAGTAGGGATAGGGTTGTGAGAAAGTATTGCAATGTGGCCTTGTGCAATTTATTGTATATTAACTGTCAACAAGTTTGTGGTATGGCAGGATAACTGACTTATACTGGGTCATTGAGAAAGGTTGTATCCATTTTAAAATTACAGTTTTAAAACTACTGGAGATAAGTTATAATATTGGTTTTGTTGTAAACAGAAAATATTTTAAGTTTTTTACATACCTTTAAGTTTCTGTATGAGCACCCGGTGGTTCCTCTGCGCACATCTAAATGACAGTCTACCTCTGTTAAGGTGCGCTGTTTCATATTGCGCATGACTGAAGCAATAGCAGTAGTAATTCGTTGTCGTAAACTATTCACATTTCGAATCTTCTCACTATAGATAAGGTTTTTAACATAAACCCAGAAGAAAAAATCAAGTGGGGTTAAATCTGGATTCCTCGGAGGCCAAAGCACAGAACTGGCCCTACCAATCCGTCGGTTAGGGAACCTTTCATTGTGGGTGTGTCGCACTAAAAGACTGAAATGAGGAGGTGCGTCGTCTTGTTGCCAAATTATGTTAATGTTTTTCCCCAATTCAATTTGTGGTACAGTCATACCAATAAATAAACTTTAATATTGTCTATTTACAAGAAAAACAAATTGATGACTTATCTCCAGTGGTTTTTAAACTATTTTTTAAAATGCATGCAACTTTTCTTGATTACCTGGTTTTTAAGATTCCTGATTAGGTCAGACATTTTTTCATCTTTGTATTACCTCATATCATTACCTACAGATAAGCCATTAAGATTAGGCCACTTGTGATGTATTAATTGTCAAACAGGTTGGAAAGAATTTCTTGTTATCAAAATTCTCAGAATTAATTTTTTAAAGCATTTATATAGGCATAATCCAATGCAAAAAGTTGAAAAAAAAAATTGGCTGTGGTATTAAGCAATATATTTTTGAGAAACAGGAATGAAGAATTAATAAATTACGATACTTTGATTGTAGTGTCTTTAAAAAGTTTAAAACATTAATTTGGTCATATTATTAATTTTAATTGACTAGTTAGTCTTGTAATTTTATTCATAATGTGTGAATAACTATCTGATGTGAAGTGTGAATCTCAGGTCAAGGATTCAGATTAATTTTGATATCAGAATCTGCTATTGATGCGAGTTTGTTTGTATGTGCGTCTCTATTAATGGCCATTATTTTGTTGTATATATTTATATTTTTTCATTATTTTTGTTTTTTTTTTGTGTTTTGTATAAGAAATAATGTCGTGGGCCTGTATAATTAAATAAGAAATAATTAATTGTGTTCCAATGTGGGTAACATTGTGACAGTTTAGGCCTAATTAATTTTATAGTTTGATAATAAGAATAGTCTATTAACTTTTGAACTGATAACTATTTTTTTTATTAATGAATGTCGTATTTATTTTCTGTTTTATTGTTCCATGTGTAAAAGATATGTGTACATTTTAATGATTAATAATACGTAGCATGTTAATGATACAATTCTTTTATAATTAGTTTATTAATGAAAACACTAGCAACATTTCATTGCTTCACTTAATATCCTAAAATATTTTATTTTGTATATTGATCGTTAAATTATAATGTATTAAAATATTTCTGAGAATTATTTTTTAAACAAGAAAGAGACTAATTTAAAAAATCTCTCATGAGATTTCCAGTTTCATGGCTGGTGGCAATTTTTAAAAAGGCTTACCTTAGACTTAGGCAAAAACCATTAGTGATTTCTGTATCTACTCTTAAAGCGGAATCGAATGACTAATGAACTATTTTTGTTATTAAATTTTAATTTTATATTCTGGTCCTGATCCGAGGCTAACTTTGGATGCTTGCCAGTGATAAAAGTTTTCCCCAGGCCGAGTTATGAGCCCTGCGCTGGGTAGTCCAGTGGTGGGGTTGCCACCTTAGAGCCTCTAGACGGACCCTGGGTTTCATTTGCAGACCAACCTCCTAGGTTCATCCGCCCTCTCCACTGTTGGAAAAATTCCTCCTGCACCTGCGAGATCATTGACTATTTTTCCGGACTCCACCTGCCCTGGATTTTATTTGAGTTGACTCCCTAGGCTCTTCTTGCCTCCATGCCATTCAGAATACTCCATCTCCGCTGTGAAGACCGTTGTCTGATTTTCACCTCAGTTGATTTCTGAGTACTTATCTGGCTATGCCTTATTCGTATCTTGCACATCTACAGGACATTCCCTATCAGCCATTGGGACCAGGGCTATGTCAGGGTTAAGGCCCCCTGTCTCAGTGTCCCAGTGGCATACAAGGTTAAGCTTAGCTCCTACTAACCTTATTAACCTAGAGGGAAGCGAAGCTTGGGAAGACCTAAAAAGAGATATATGCCGGAACAGGTTATTGAGGCCTAATCCATGGCAGACAATGATGATGAAATTGTGACTGTAATTTTTTGACTTCAGTTTTTGGGCCATTTCCAGTCGAAACTTGAACTTCAAACCAAAAATTTCTGTACCTACTCTTAAAGAGGAATTGAATGATGTTAACAAATTTTTTTGTATACAAATTCTGGCTTTGATTTCTTGACTTCTGGTTTTGGACTACTTCCAGTCAAAACCGAAACTTCAAACCCAGTTTAGGCCCACTAATGGTTTTTTGTAAATTATGAATCCAAAAACCGTTTGTTGCTGTCTCATGTAGTTTCTGTCATTTTGGTGTTATGGGTAGACCAAAGGAAAATTGTAGGTAACAATTTTGAAAATTGCCACCAACAAAAAGAACAATTTATCCACTGAAATACACTAAATACATAGACAACTGTTCCATTCAATAAACATCAGTAATATGAGTACTATCTAAAACCATGGTGAAGTAACCATCATAATAGTATGATGTTGGCATGCAAAGCATGTATTAAAATCTTGTAGTACTCTTTATTTTCTGTTGGTTTTTGCACATTTTTTTACAACACAATTAAACATAATTTTTTTATAACAGATTAAAACGCATTTAAAGGCTACAAGTTGTGAAAACTTATTATATATGCTTATAATTTTTTGTGCCGAATATTATAAATTTTTTAATAAATAAAGCATTATTGGATGCAAAACCTTTAAAACAAAGGTTGTAACATTTTATTAATTTTTCCATAATTTCTGTGTGCATTTCTGACCTATAATACATTTTAAAGCTATAATTTAAAAAAAGGTTTTGCTGCAGTGAAATTTTTAGAAGTAGATTTTTTAAAATCCTTTCCGAGCTGAAAGCTTTCTAGTTCAGAAGATTTTATTTGAGAGAAGAAAGTCAAAAAATTGATCAGAATTTATTTTGTAATTTATGATGTTTTAAAACAATTTTTTTAATGTAAAATTGACATACTTTTATTTTGTTAAGATGTTAAATACTCATTTTATCAACTGTGTTCAATGTTGATATTACATTATTATAAAGTGTTACATAAGGAATGATATAATAATTGTTTTAACTATAACTACTATAAATTTATTGTATGATACAGAATAAATATTTGCTGTGTGTTTAAATAAACAGCCTGTTGCTATTATTAATGAATTAATAATGTGGCTTGTGTAACAGTTGTAAAAATTTCTCGGAGTATCTGATTGGATTTAAGATAAGGTAATAATAGTTTGATAAAAACTTTCAAAACCCCGTATGTTTAAAAAAATATATAACTGTTGGGTATAATTTTTTTTGTTTAGATTCTCAGTTTGCCCATAACAGACAGGTGGAGTGTCAAATTATTTACACTCGATCTGTAAGTTGCAGGGCTAAAATAAATAGTTCTGTTTCTTATCACATGGTCCGCCAATTATAAATGACTGAATCATTTAAGAACAGAAGAGGTAGAGGTGTAAAAGACACTAATCAGAGTTATCTCGTCTGAAAGTAATGGATTTCATTATACAGCCAGACCCTGTGGTGAATGAAGTGAAAGTGTCATTTGCAGAGTAGAAAATATGCTTTTCAGAGGGCCCGGCATGCTGATAAGTGTACTTTTCCACTCAGTGAGGAAGGCATGGTAAACCACCTCACTCCTCGATTTACTTAGTAAAACCTCTACAGGTTCAAAATAGCCTTTTGGCTGATGACCTAAACAACACAACAACAGATTCTCAGTAATTTTTCTCTGTCAATGTTATGTTGCTATTTACGGTTTTAAAATTTATAAATGGCTGCTTTTGTGGCGGGGTGTAGTTGAGTGCTAGACCACATAAAAAATTGCTAAGCAAAAGTTTGTCTGCTTCCCTGATATGATCCAAAAAAAATTAACATGTATCTAGTAACAAAATGTTATTTAACCTAGAGTTGTAGTTGTTAAAGAATTAACAACTGATTTAAATTTGATTGTAAAAATATTATGTACTACATTTAAAATAAGACTTAATTTTTTTTTTGTAATAAAGTTTAAAAAATGTGATAAATTAATTTTGGTTAACATCATGAAATCATACCTAAATTGTTTTTTTTTAAATTTGCAACTGTTCAAATAAATAATTTAACTACTCAATGTAATAGCAGACTTGAGTTATTTACAAAATGTTACTAAAACTAGCGTAACTAGTGGAAAAATGACCATTAATAATAAATAATAAATTGACTTTTACTTTCAAAACCAACCAATTGTACACACAATCTTCAATACGCAGGCCTGTTTTCAAATTTGTAAATTTTATGAGGTACAGACTGGTTTTAACTCTCTATAACTTGCTTCATTTATCAGGCATAAAACTTCAACTGAAATTCACTTACAATGCGTTTTGTACTAATTACAGAAAGAAAGCTGCTCTATTTATACTAACTGATCATAGAATTTCGAGAGTAATAAAGAGTAAATAATAGTCAAATTTTACCAAAATCAACTTTTTTCTAGAAAAATAATTGAATGAATAGATGATTCCTGTTAAAACCTATATGAACTGTATTGTTCTGAACCCTGGGGCGCAGTATCAGTATTTGTTTTGTATCAGGTAGACATTCCGATAAAATTTCGCAAAATATAAAAATTCTACCACAACATTAGCCAATCAATATTTCATGTTATTAATAGATTTGTACTAATTTTTTTTCACTGAAACGACAGTTTGCTCGTGCTGAACGATTCAGCGGTTACTGAGATAGCAAGCGCAAGGGTTCAGAATATTGTTAATAAATCTAATTAATTAACGTACAAATTTGAAATTTCATACACGCTGGAAGAATATAATTCGCTATGGTGTATTAAAATTTCAAACTTGTCAATTAAATAATTCTTGAGTTGTACGCCTCTAAATACATGAAGTTCTTTGTATTAGCAAAAAACCAGGCCTTTTTGTGTTCTAACCTTTATATGGTAATTTTTATACAACATTAAAAATATAGTACTATTATCGGCCAATAAGGAATAAAATGAACTAAATTTTGATGTAATGTATGTTGAAATCCGACTCATTGTTTTGGAGATGCAAGGGTTCAAACTCAGGTGTATATAATTATGAAACAAATAGTAGTGTCACACATCTACTTCTTTTGATCCTTAATATTTTAATTAATTTTAATTTACTGAGTAAGTGAAAGTAAGCAGAACTAATGTTATGCAGTCTTTGGACTAGCAAGTCAAGCTTCATGTGAATGTTGTTGTTGTTTAGGTCATCAGCCAAAAGGCTGGTTTGAACCTGTAGAGGTTTTACTAAGTAAATTGAGGAGTGAGGTGGTTTACGATGCCTTCCTCACTGAGTGGAAAAGTACGCTTATCAGCATGCCAGGCCCTCTGAAAAGCACATATTTTCCACTCTGCAAATGTCACCTTCATTTTATTCACCACAGGGTCTGGCTGTATAATGAAATTCATTACTTTCAGAGGAGACAACTCTGATTAGTGTCTTTTACACCTCTACCTCTTCCGTTCTCAAACGATTCAGTCATTTAATTGGCTGACCATGTAATAAGAAACAGAACTATTTATTTTAGCCCTGCAACCAACAGATAAGTGTAAATAATTTGACGCTCCACTTGTCTGTTATGGGCAGATGTGAATGCTACGGACTTAATATCATACAGAATATTTTTATTCTTTATTACAGTTCTTAGATGGATATACACATGTATTTAAACAAAGTAATGTAATATTTCACGCACTGATTCATTTAAAATAAAGGATGTTATCGTTAGTATGTCACTTCTTAAAATTCCCTTAATTGAGTGTAATGAGGTTGTTTACTAAATAGGCTTATAAAATATTGTTCATTCAATTATCTTTAGATCTGTCAACAATATAACATTCTACTTTATACTGTTGGGTGGGTGTGTAATCGTAGTTACAGGGCGGGCCATCGCAATGGCGAAGAAAAAAATTGTCTTAATAGAAATGATAATGATAAATTTTATGATTAAGCACTGAACAATATTATTACGCCTGAAGGCAGGCATAAACATAAATATGTCGATGTAACATAATACATCACTGGTGCTTAGTTGTCTGATATAAACAGTCTTGTCACATTTAACCTCATTCTTCCAACTGTGTACGTTCATATGATTACTTAACATCAGTTTCAACGTTAAGTGGAATTACTTACAGTTTGTTATGTTTTAATCTAAATAATGTTCAAATAGTATTTGTTCTATTCTGTTAAGTGTGATGCATGTTTAATTTGTTTTGAAATTTATTCCCAGAGTTTGTTAAATAACTTTCCTCATTTCTTGATGTAAGAATAAATTTTATGAATTATTTCTTTCCTGATAATATGTAATTGTTTTTTAAAAATAATTATGTAATTTTTCCTGTTATTGAACATTATTTGATAAACTTTCTTTTATTATAGTATTAAATTTTATTAAAATTTTGACTGATAAAAAGATAATATATAAATAGGCGTTTTAATATTTTTATCCATTAGTTTTTTTTGGTTTACTCAACATTTTTATAATACGAAAATTATCTTGGATTTTTTTTTGTTGAAAAGAAAAGGTTGCTTGTGAAGTATAATGTAATTAGTAGGCCTATTGTTTTTTTCTTTAGTATTTAAGCCTAATAAATATGCTGACAACATCACTTGTGTTTAAAGATCTGCTTATTCATTGCTTTTTATTATTATCCACTTGATTTCCTGTTAACTGTAATATGATTATAACAGTTAAAAGTAAACCATTAATTCAAATTTCAAAAGTAAAATTAATCGTTTTAAATTTAATATTACAATGTTGGTTAGTACTAAATATCATGTCTTTCATTTTTATTGGACGTTATTAAATTTGCACTGGTTATGATTACTATAATATAGTAATAATATAATATAATGTACAATAATATTATTTTTGTCAGTTCGTTTACTAGATTCTGATTGTACTGAGATTGTCACATAACAGCTTTTAAGAAAGAGCTCATTATAAATAACATTTTCTTCCACTTGTGACCACATTTTTTCTTTTATACTAACCTTGTAAATAAATTTAATGTTTGATAATGAACCAAATCAGCTTATTGCTTAAGTATTTTATCAAATTTTTGGGTCTCTTCTGTTTACTCTATGCCACCATCAAATTCTAAATCCCTGAAGGGTTGCACACGCGGTTATTTCTCCCATTCCCTGCCTTACTGTATATTCAGACAGTGGCATACCATGCATATACACGTCCATTCCAGTCCCAGAAATGTGTATATTATACATTTCTGTTTTAGTTTTTATTGTTTAATTTTATTAAGTAAATCTATGAAATTCCTAGATTGTAAACTAACTGTGAAGTGGGAGTAGAGTTGACTTTACGCAGTAGTGTTACTGGTTGAATTGGCACGGTAGACGCACGAGTGGGAGAACTGACCGTATGTGCAACCATTCAGGGAATTCGGATTTGATAGTAGCATACACAAAACAGAAGAGACCCAATTTTTATGTTATTTTCAACAAATAAAAATTTTTTTAACATTATTTGGTTTAGTATTAAAATAATATAATGATTTTCTGTAGCATGGATCATTTTTATGAACTTAAAAAATGATTTATGTTTAATAATATGTTACCAGTTATTCAAGCGTGTTAATATGCTGACTCTATTTTAGGCCAAAAATTGATTTTCTTTACTTAAAAAAGGAATTAAGGCTTGTATTTCACTAAAATACTAACGCCAATGAGTATTAAAAGATAAAAAAAAGTTGTGATAATCTTTTCTAATTTATTCAGCGGAACTATATGGCTTTCATTCAGTTTTTCAGCTCTCCTGTAAAGTTTCAGGAAATGAAATTAGCATGTTGATGCGCATTTAACTTACACACTTCAATTGTGTTGTAAAATAAAATGTTGATGGTAACTGCAGTTTGATTCAGTGTTTACTTGTGGTAGAACTCCTGCTGGTACTAATTAGTTCAAACATTCATTCTAGTGAGTTTCAGATCTGTTAACCGATCTTTTTAAATGTAAAAGAGATTTGACTTCATGTCATATTTATGAGGAATGTAATCTTCTCTGTTACAGGTATTATCGACTGTTTCATCCGTATTCCAAAAGAACAGGGCGCCTTAAGTTTCTGGCGTGGTAACTTGGCTAACGTAATCAGATATTTCCCAACACAAGCGTTAAATTTCGCATTCAAGGATGTCTACAAACAGATGTTCTTGGGTGGTGTTGACAAGAAAACACAGTTCTGGCGGTACTTTGCTGGTAATTTAGCATCCGGTGGTGCAGCTGGTGCTACATCACTTTGCTTCGTATACCCCTTAGATTTCGCCCGAACAAGGTAAGTCAAATTTATTTTTGTTTTTTAGTAATATTAGTATAGTTATTTAAGTGATGAGTTTGCCTTTGGTTTTAACGAGCAGTAAACGGGGTAAACATCAATGCGCATGCATGACTGCTTTGGTATCAGTTAACCCAACATAACAACGTATACTATACCCAGAGCAGATACAGTATATTGCGGAACCTTTTGTTCATTAACTGTATGAATATTACTGTTTGTTACCGATATTACTGTTTGTTACCGTTAACAAAAATGTTGGTTTTTTGAAAAAGTGGTAGGACTACCCACAGGGCTGAATGAAATCTAATATGCAATGTATTAAAATGTTGTTAAGTTGAAACTAATCTAAAATTGCTTTCCGTGACTTAATAAAAGCTATGAGCAAGCGGCTAACTACTGTGAGTTTTTTTTTTACCATTAAAAATAGTATAAAGAAGGAAATTAAAGACATAAAAATTATATTATTCAGCAAGTTTTTTTGACAGCTGGTAATAAATAACTATGGTATACACTAGTAAGACTGATAGTAAAGACGACAGTGATAGCGATAGGAAAGGTGATTTCATTGCTAGAAGATTTTGTTCCAATAGAATAAGGTAGCCTAATTGGTATTTACTGTAAATCAAACATTTCTAGTCATGTAATTAAACTATAAGCAATATTACAGGTCAATTTTTTCTTTATAAGTTTTATGAAGAAAACATTTTCTCGTCAATAAATCACAGCGTACAAAATGTACGTAGTAACTTCATAATAGTGAAATATAGTGTCTCACTGTTGAGGTTGGCAGCACTGTACAATTTTCACTTCCTCTCCTCACATCCCATCCATATGAAAAAAGCATTCTTGTGATCAAGTATTGTTAATTATGTAACATGCGTTTTAAAAATATTACGTTTATTATAAAATATATTTGTTTTATAAGATTAAAAGAAATGAAATAGTACAGCCAGGTTTTTATAAATAAATTTATAAAGTTCACATCCAAATTAAATTATGTATACTAACTACATAGTTTGGAGTTAAGTAAAATCTAGTGTAATGAGTAAAGAGTTAGTTAAATTCTCAAAAATTAATTGATCTGTACATTTGGAAGAATTATTAATATAGGTCACTTGTAGAATTATCTGTAGCAGTCGTAGTAATCCATTGTAGCAACACTGAAAATAGTATTAAGACTGCATTTTTAACTAGAAATAATTGGGTGGAAGAGTGTTTACCAGATATTGTTAATTATTTATTAGAAAGTAAAATTTAAAAAAAAATTCATAACAAAATTAAATAATTTCAATTTAAGGTAAAAATTAAAATGTTTTTATCGATTTCATGTCTATCGTTTAAGTTATTGATTTTCGCAGGTTTCTTTTGTTCAGTAATACGTGGTTAGTAGTCATTTATGAAGCACATATCGGTTATATAATTTTAAGATAAATTTTGTACACATTTCAGTTCGTTTACTTAGGCTGTAAAAATACTCGTAAAGAAATATTATTAGCCGCAGTAACAAATTGCTGTAGTATTAAATTGACACTGTTATTTAATGCGACCTTGGAGTTTAACTACAGTTGAACTTGTTCATAGGATTATATTAAAATAGAAAAAAAGAACCTGTTTAAACTAGATATACTAGACCTGGTATTGACCTAATTTTGTATCATATATTTTTTTTATTAAAACAGATTTCCCGATTTTGGTGTTTTTTTTTTACTTTTTTATAAGTATATATATTAATTTAAAATTATAAATCATAAATGAGGAATAATATGTTCTATTAAAAGAAAGTATGTTCAGGGCCTGTATTTTGATGAATTTTTGACGTATTGCTTAATGTTGGGCGATATTAAAGGTAATTTTTGTAATTACCATAAGGAAAGTCATTTAAATATTTATTTTTATCATAATCTGTCAAAAGGAATTGTTAATTTGTGTGTATTTTCCTCAATTTTTTGTTATTTGGCATTATTTATTACGGAAATTTATGAATTTGGTTATTTGTATTTAAATTCTATTATAATGTAACAAAATGTCAGGAAAATGAAAGTAAGTTCTTTTTACTGATTTGAATGCTAAGTGGATTTAAAATTGTTATTTTTTATACAATGGTGGCTAAATTTAACGTGACATGTAACCAGTACCTAGATACATGTTAATATGGAACCTGTTTTCTCAAAAACAGTTGCCGACCTGACAAGCAGTGTAGTTTATAAATGTAGTAAAATTATTTGTGATGTAATGTTTGATATATATACAAGGGTTGTTGGATTTTTCAACCTGTCATAGTATAAATAAAAGACAAATAAATATTAAAAAAAGTGTTTTATTAAAAGTTACATTCACTTTGGCTATTTTTCGACATAATCACATATATTGAGGCATTTGTTGTACATGTCGACTAGCTTTCTAACTAACTAGCTTTTTCCTATTCTTAAAAAGTTGGTGTCACCGAGTGTTAAAGCTTCTTATTAGCTTAGAAATGCTGCCCTCCTAGCCATTTTTTTCAGTTTAGAGAAAAATTGGAATTCGCCTGAGGCTAGGTCAGGAATATGGTGGTAGGTGATCACAAATGTGGATGTTAAAATTGCTCAAAGAACAGTTAGGTTGCCATTGAGCATGTTAGGACAGGCATTGTCATGGATCAGAACAATTTTAGAAGTCGGTATGCCTCTTCTTTTGTTTTGAATGACTGTTAACTTCATGAAGTTTCACAATAAACAATTGTATTAATTAAGGTGTCCCTTACTGGTTGAATTCTAGAAGTAAAATACTTTTATGGGCTCAAAAAACGTAATTACCTCTTTTAAATAAAGTTCTAATTAAAAAAAAATTCTAAATAAAACATTAATAAAAGTACATTTACAGTAGTTACCTGTGTAACCGGATTCCATTCAAATTAAACTTTTAGATTATATGAACTGATATTTATTATTTTTCAGTGAATTTGTCATTATTGTAAATCTGTAATTAGATAAATTACTTATTCATTAATATAATATTTACAGAGAGATAGGGTTTGCTATAATAAACAATGGCTTTGAGGATTTAATTTCTGTGTTAGCTAGTAAAACATTTTTACAGAAATATTGCTACCAGCCTATTTTTTTTTATCAACTAAAAAATCCAAGTTTTATTTGATGATTACCAAAAGTCTGTGAGCAGGGTATTTTTTGTGTGCGTTTGATTTTGTATAGGAGCATGTATTCAGACTTATTTTTTGAAATCTAATTTGTTTGTTAAAATAATTTTTTATTGTGTAATTTAGTCTTATTATGGATATTTTTTGTTACCAAATTTTTCATAGTTAGTTTTTTAGATCAGAATAAAACTTATATTATTTATAGCCTACGTATTACTTAATTCATATTTTTCGGTTCATCCAGATCTTTGGGTACCTTGACTGGCTCAGTCTTATTATGGTCTGATTGAACGGGAAATTACTGTATGTTGATTTGATATTATGAATTTAAATGTTTTATGGGTTTTTGATAACAGCATTTTTGTTAAAATACGTAAGTTTTCTGACGTTAATTGTAGTTTATGGTATTTCAGTGTGAGTAGTATAAAAGATAACATTGTTTTTGTTATCAGTTGAAGAAAAAAAAAATGGGAGGAGTGAATTGTATTCAGTATGAACGGGTGTATAAGTTCTGTGTGTATTTGTAAATGACCTTCATGGTAACACAAGTACATGTATAATATTTGTTAATAGAATTAACGTCACTGTACATACGTATTCAATTAGTGCAATTAAATAAATTTATTTAATATAATTACCTGATAAGTGTTGTGTTTTGCAGTTTTATTTTATTTGTGATTTGTTTTTTTTTTTAAAAGATAGTTGATCATTTTTACTAATATTAAAAAAATTTCCTGGTTAGGGTCTGAAAATTTAACTGTTACCCTTTCCACTCAAAATGGAAAAGTGGGGTTTAGTGGTTAGTGCAACAACTGGTTCTATGCTGGGGTTTGGGTGTGATTCCTAGTCTGGTCTGGAAATTTTCATCACTCATTTTCCTATATCATTAGCAGAAATTGCAAAACAGTCTTGATGTAAAGCCAGAAAAAACATTTCCACTCATATTATGTTTGCATTGTGATTCCCCTCCACTGGTAATTATTTGTGGTTTTGTTGATACTCTATTTCATAAATCATAATTATGATGTTTTGTTGTTAGTTATAAGAGTATGCAATAAATTTTATATTTGTTATAAATGTTCACTACAAATAAAATTGCAACGGAAAAGTAGAAAAACATTCAGTTTTTAAAAACTTTAAGACTAAAATATTACCCGCAAAACGTATACTGCTTTTGTAAAAATTAAGATAAAATAAACCGTGTAACTTGAAAATGACATCTAAAACCTTAATAAAAACACATACTAATAATCCAAAATTTATTTTTGTGTGAATTTTTCTTCTGGTGCCTCTCCGTTCTGAATGTTGGTGACGATCATAGAAATTCTCAGTTTGTTTGTTCCACTATGAAATAGCTCTTCTGAGCTTTGTCCAAACCAAGTTCTAAGATTTTAAATCCACAACACCTTTTTTCTGCTTTGTGTGAATTAGTTACCTAAAACTATGTACAAATATTAACTGATCTACTTAAAAATAGTGACATGAAATAACACAAACTATACTGCGTACTTTGACAACTAAATTAGGTTAGTTTGTTTGGTATGGCAAAATTGATCGAATCAATTCCGTTTATATCGATAATCGATAGTTGTCAATGATCAAAAACTACAGGAAGTAATTTTTTAAGCAACCTGTTGAGGCCAGCACATTTTAGCTATTCTGTAAAATGTATTTTCATTCAAAACCACCTGTGAAAATAGAAGCGGCTGGTACCCAACATATGGGCGGGATGGGAATATTACCATGTCGGGTCACATCCGATAATCTTATTATTCCGATAGAATATTAGGACTCCAGAACCCACTGGAATTAATCCATCTACCAGACGGAGAATTGATGCTACTGTAAATAAACCAATAAAAATATCACTTTATATTTTTATTAATAGAGCTTTGTTTATATCAGTAATTTCCTTTATGTTCATCGTGGCCATTACAACTAACAAATTTATGTAGATGATATTTCTAATTAATTCTGTTGTATTTGTGTTTTGAAGAAAAGACTGTAAGTAAATCTGTTATAGATCACCTCTATGGTGACTAGTGCACTAGCCCACTAAATAAAAGGTCCCAGGTTGATTCCCGGCTAGGGAAACTCAATTTGAAAACTTATATCAGTTTCTTTCAGTTGCATCTATGGAGGTGACCCATGCAGTTGTATAAAAACTAACAAAACATGTACCCTGTAGAAGATTTTTTTATGCTAAGTACTGCTTTTAATAACATAATATTTTTACTTAATAACAAGCCTGTTTTCAAAATGTAATAATGACCACTATGTATAAGTGAAATATTCTGGGTAGGGCCTATATACAGTATTCTTAATTTATTCAACTACATAAAAAATTTCTTTAACTTGAATAGAATGATTGTTGTAGAATGATAAGAGAAAATATTTAAAAGATAATACAATTATTTCTTTAATTGTTTTACAGGTTAGCTGCCGATGTTGGTAAAGGAGCAGGCGAAAGAGAATTCAGCGGTCTCGCAAACTGTTTATCAAAGACATTCAAGTCTGATGGACTTATTGGTCTTTACAGAGGTTTTGGTGTATCTGTTCAAGGTATTATTATCTACCGTGCCGCCTATTTCGGTTTCTTTGATACAGCTAAGGGCATGTTACCTGACCCCAAAAATACTCCATTCTTAATTTCATGGGCCATTGCTCAGGTAAATATTGATTTGACAGTATTATGTTTAATGTTTGTGTTAGAAATTAAATAAGTTAATTACTTTTCACTCCTCGATAATGTAAGAAAAGTTTATAAACAAATTTATGTTGGCGCTCATGTGTTACTTGTGAACCCAGAATTACTTTTACTAACAGGTTTCTTAACCAACCAAACGAAGGGTTGAACCAACCAAATGAAGGGTTTCAAACGAAGGGTTTGTGAAAATTGTCATGTCTGCTATATCGATGAGCTATTAATATAATGTGCTTCACACCAGTCTATTTGAGCCAGTCATTTAATGTGACTGATGAATTTTTCTTTCCCAGAAAAATGAGCTGGCCTGTTGGTGTAGTGGTTAGCGCAGCTGGCTTCTACGCTGGGGTCGATTCCTGGTCAGGTCTGGCATTTTTTCATCGCTCATCTTCATGTATCGTCCTTCTCACCATTTGCATTAGCAGCAATTGCAAAACAGTCAGACGTAAAACAAAAACAAATCTTTCCAAGGATTTAAACACATACATTTTTTGAAAATTTTATATCTTGGTTTTTGAGTACTAATTAAAAGTTGAGTAGTTGTTTTTCTGCCATCCTTGTTCTACAAAACTTTATAACTTTAGTTCTTGAACACCCTTAAATCTTTTTGATATCTCATTTTAAAGAGAATTTCATAATCTTTAATTTGATATGCTAGGTATATGTTTTGTAAAACTTTTTTGGAGTATTCAAATATTTTTTTTTTTGGAATATTTTTGAAATATTTTGAAAATACGTATAGGTTTAATAGTGTTGTAATGAACAAATCCTGAACATTTTAGAGTTGGGCAGACCGCGATGGGAATTATGATGAAGTCATTCCTTAGTGCAGCATAAATTACTTTAATATGGGTCGATCTCCATATTATGTGGCCCAGAGGTGGTTGTGGTTGCTTGACCATTTTAATTATTTATTTTACTGTGATGGCCCCCCAACAGTAGAAAAGTTCAAAACTAATTTTTTTAAATTTATTTCCTCTAAAAAAAAAATCGCTGCCATTTTTCTATTATTCCCAAAAACACTTTTTAACTTCTGTAAGTATTTGTGTTGAATGCAATATTGTTTTTGCCACAGAGATTTACCATAAAAACCACTTAATTCAGCCCATTTTTGGCTACATCATGTATTTGTTTAAGTCATTAGTCGAAAGGCTGGTTTGAACCTCTAGAGGCTTTAAAAAAATAAAAAAATGAAGTACAATGAGGAGTGAGGTGGTTTTAACCTGCCTTTCTCGTTGAATGGAAAATTGTGGTTATCAGCATGCCGAGCCCTCTAAAAAGGTTCTACTTTCCACTCTGCAAATGAGACCTTCACTTCATTCATCACAAGGCCTGACTGTATAATGAAATTCATTACTGTCAGAGGAGATAACTCTGATTAGTGTCTTTTACACCTCTACCTCTTTTATTTTTAAATGCGTTTGTAGTATGTTTGCTTATATCTGGTCAAAAATAAATAAAATTACTGTAGGTACTGTTACCAGACTCTGCTAGTGCATATATAGGTCTATGAACAAGTGGTTTTCCTTCATAGCAAGTGAAGTTCAATGAATTCATCTCAACTGTGTTTAAATATCACAAGCCTTATCTTCCTCGATCCAGATTGTATTTTACATAAAGAATTGTAATTTTTGTAAAATTTCTTTAATATAGTAACGAGGTTTGCCCATTACAGGCAGGTATAGTGTTAAATTATTTGCAATCGATCTGCTAGTACAGGGCTACAAATAATTGTTGTGTTTCTTATCATATAATCAGCCAATTATATGGCTAAAACATTTAAGAATAGAAGAGGGTAGAGGTGTAAAAGACACTAGTCCGAGTTATCTCCTCGGAAAGTAATGCATTTCATTATAAAGCTAGACCCTGTAATGAATGAAGTGAAGGTGTCATTTGATCTCTGTATGCTGATGACCATACTTTTCCACTCTGTGAGAAAGGCAAGCTAAACAACCTCACTCCTTGTTTTACTTAGTAATGCTCCTCTAGGGCAGTAGTTAACTGCAGGAAATGCATGGTTTTTTTTATTTTCAATTCCACTAGGAATTGTGAACTCTTATGTAAGAAGCGACCAACTCAAGTTAATCAATAATAACTCTTACTAATCTTTTGTTAAGGCGTAAACCAATAAATCCCTTAGTAAAATAAGCTTAAAGAATATTCTTTTTGTTCTTTTTTTAAAAATAAATTTTGAGTGAAATTATTTAAAAAATTTTTATCACAAATACAGGGTGATCGTAAAGTCGTGCAACCCAAAATGATAACAGTCTTAGAAAGCTGTAACGTATTTTTTATTTTTCTTTCAAAGTTTACGATACAAGTTATAATTACAACTTATTTACTTACAAGTTCACAACAAGTGCTGGAAATGTCCACCGTGGTTTGCAATGCATGCATCAATGCGTTTTCTTACATTGCACGCAACCTTTTTGAGTGTAGCAGTAGCAATATTTGATATACAGTCTTCAATGTTTCTTCTAAGTTCATCTACTGTATGCGGGTTGTTTTTGTACACATTATCTTTCAAATAGCCCCATAAATAAAAATCAGGAGGAGTCAGATCTGGTGACCGAGGAGGCCACAAACCACGAGAAATTATTCGGTCATCAAAGAAATCGTGGAGAAATTGGATAGTACTGTTTGCCGTATGTGAAGTTGCTGAGTCTTTTTGTAGCCAGCAATAACGTTCGTCAACATGTAGCAGTGCTATGAACTGCATGATTATTTCTTGATAACGTTCTGCTGTGATTGTATCCGAAAAAAAGATAGGCTGACAATTCTCCGACGAGATACACCACACCACACCCTAATTTTTTGAGAATGTAATGGCTGTTCATGGAATTCATGTGGATTCTCTGCAGACCATATTCTACAATTTTGACTATTAACATATTCACTTAGATGAAACCAAGCTTCATCGCTGAAAAAAACTTTGTCCAGAACAGATATATCATTTCGAATGAAATTTTTAAACCAATGATAATACCACAATCGCTTCTCCTTATCTGGCTCTTCGAGCTGATGAGTTACGTTAATCCGGTACAGATGTAATTTTAATAACTTAGTGGCTTTATGAACACTTCCATAAGACAGTCCAGTCTGAGTAGAAAGTTTTCGAAGAGACTTTTTTGGAGAACGAATAAACGTTTCACTTATCATCTGCAGACTGTTATCAGATAAAACACTTGGTCGGCTGGTACGATTACGGTCATTCACGCTACCTGTATCCCGAAAACGATGAAACAAACGAAATATGGTCGATTTGTTTGGCACTTTAGCATCTGGAAAGGCATTGGAGAAATGTTCTTGACACTTCGCGTAGGATTTCGATTCACAGTAACTCAAAACGATAGAGACGCGTTGTTCTTGCGTAAAAGACATTGCGACTCGAACTGAACAAACCAACTGGTTTCTTGCTAACTGTCGCCCGGTGGCGTGATCTAGCAGTGCTGCCACATACTGTACTACTAAACGAAAAATTCCCATATTCTAATCATACTTTACAAATTTACCTTCAATTCCTACACGGCTTCAAACATTTGGTTGCGCGACTTTACGATCACTCGGTATTACAAAATCTCAGAAGTTTTGTGGCACACCCATTGAGGACCACTGTTCTAGAGGTTCAAACCAACATTTCGGCTGATGACCTAAAAAACAACAACAGTAATGAGGTTTATTTACTAAATAATTTTTAAAATATTAATTTATTTGTTATTGTGTTCATGTTATTTATGTATATGCTTTTTTTTGCCTGTTTCAATAGTTTGTAACAACATTCGCTGGTATCATGTCATATCCATTCGACACTGTAAGAAGGCGTATGATGATGCAGTCCGGTCGCCCCAAGGATCAACATTTGTACAAGAACACAATGGATTGCTGGGCCAAGATCGCTAAACAAGAAGGTACTGGTGCTTTCTTCAAGGGAGCATTCTCTAATGTTCTGAGAGGTACCGGTGGTGCGCTTGTACTCGTGTTCTACGATGAGCTCAAGCGACTTATGTAGAATGTTATACCGTAACGTAAATAATAATAAAGAAAAAGAATTATTATTTCACGTAATAAAAATAATAATGAAATTAGTTACATAGAGTGGCTTTCTATTGGCCTGCTCAGTCCTAAATAATTTACGAAAATATATGTATTTTTGCAGCTTCAGAAGTTGTTGTCGTTGGATTTAAAAAGATTTTGATGATAATGATGACCGTTTGTCGTTGTAAAATGTTATTTATTTTTCTAAACAAGTGTGTTATAAACCTAAAATACATTTTTGGAAAATACATTAATAAAAATTGTTTGTTTGGTTATGTTTTTTGATGTGCATACCACAAATATTCTTAATTTTAATAAAATAAAGGACATGAGCGTTAAATTGTTTTTAGTTGTTAATGCGTTACAATCATGTAATACACTACGGTTTCGTGTAAAAAAGATATGCAATAATTTAAATACATTCATTTTTGTTATTTACATTCCTGTTTTGTGTTGTTAATATTAAAATTTTATTTAAACATTCCAATGAGAAATGTTAACCCACTAAACTGTTCCATATTGAAGTACAGTCATTTTTTAACATTTATGTAATAAAAATGCTTTCTCAATTTATGTTTATTAATATTTATTTTGTTCAATTAATTATCATTCCATTTTGTTTTCAGTGTTTAATACGTCGTCTTATGAATGTTTTTTTCTTTATTGTGTATTTTATAGCCATATACAATGATTTAAAATTTTTTTTTATTTTGTTGTTTAAAATCAAAGAGAAATTGATTACAATACAATACTATATAAATGAATTTATCATGTTTTATTGCCTTTTGTCTTGTAATTTTCTCAGAAACAAAAAAGTATTATTTATTATATAATTTTATATTATATATGAAAGTAGGTGCAAATTGGTTAAAGTGAAAGACCGGTGTATTTAAAAAGCGTATGTAAAATACACTCTGTTAAAAAATGTAAGTAATGAGAAAAATAAAGAAAATGTTAAAATAAAATTTATCTTATGTATTTTTTTAAAATTTTTAAACCTTACTGAAATGATTTTTGTTATGATTTGTGAAAGAAGGTAACCACTAAAACAACAAGGGATAATTCTCGTGCAAAGGTAAAATGTTTGCTTTCTCTTGCTGCACTACCAGATGTTTATAATTGCATGGCTATCTGTTGGGAGATGATTTTTTATAGCTAATAATTAGAAACAAAATTCATATTAATATAGGTCCAGAAATGCTTCGTTAGCAAGTTATGCCTGGTGAAAGATTTTGCCATGATTCCTGGGCAAAGACTGAAATAAAGCCATACTGAAATTCAGAGAAGGTAAATTAAGGAGAAATGTTAGTCGTTTCTTATGGTTTTTAATCTAGGAAACTTGAAAAATGAGTCCCAGAACTGTATCGCTTTATTTTTTAAGAATACTTTTTGAAAACATTAAAAGTTAGGGTTAGAAAATATACTTTTTAAGTTCACCTTAAAATAACTTAGTTAAATTGTGAATAAAGACACAAAACATTTAAATAAAAATTGTAGCGAATTTTATTCTAAAAAAAATTATTAAATAACGTCTTATGAAAATTAAACTCATTAAAATGTTTTGTTTGTTTATTCACAATTTAACAAAGTTATTTTACGCGAAACTTAAAGTTTAACGGTTTAAAGGTTAACTTAAATTTTCTAACCCTAATTTTTAATGTTTTCAAGTAGTTTCTTAACTAAATGTGATACAGTTCTGGGACTCATTTTTATGTTTCCCAGGTTTAAAACCATGAGAAACGACTTACATTTCCCCTTAATTTACCTTCTATGAATTAGTATAGCTTTATAATACAGTATAGCTTTATTTTAACTCTTTACCCAGGAATCATGGTGAAATCTTTCGCCAGTCATAACTCTCTAAAAAAGCATTTCTGAACCTGTGTTTATATGAACTTTTTTTCTTATTTTTAGCTATAGAATCATCTTCCTATAGATTGTCGTGCAATAAGGAAGCACAGTACTTTTTTATTTTATGTTGATTTTTCAAAATTGAGTTTTCACTGGAAATACATGTTTTCAAGTCTCCTGTAAACCCTAAAAATATGTCTTTAATTCATTGTGAACAAAAATCTAAAAAGTTGAAAATAGTACTAAGTTGAAACTTGGAACTTTGGTTTGGTAACTTAAAGTGCTGCAGACATTTTCATCAAAATTGGTCAACCAGAAGCAGCAGTTTTTCACTTGTTAGCGATTTCTCAAAAACAGGTCTTATGATTTTGATTAAAATAGTCTCACCTAACTGATTAAATTACCAATATAAACCAAATTACCAAATAGTTAATGTTTTTTAATACATTTGCTCATGAAATACAAAAATACCGACGGTCCCAGCAGTTACATTATAACCGGAGTCAACTGTAATGAATGATCTTCATTTGAGCTTTTGTAGGATTGCACTGAATGCCTGTAGAAAATTTGCCTACTGCCAATGTGCTATAGTTTGAATAAAAGCTGTTCTATGATCCCTAAGGATGTGTTTGGCACCGTGATTAAATGAAAAACATTTGATCACCACATTTATGTAAAACAAAAACCATCTTTTTACAGAAATTAAAAGTCCAGATTGGACTTTAAATTTTAAAAGTCGCATTGGTCTAGTTGTTAACGCGCTCGTCTCCTATCATGTGGTCGTGGGTTCGAATCCCATTCAAGCATGGCATATTTTCAAATGTTACAAAAAATTATTTCATACTCCCACAGTTGCACCCCAACATCGTCGCTAATGACCTTGCAGTTGATGCGATGTTAAAAAAATTAATAAAAAAAAGTCCGGAACCACTACACAAGAAAGTAGATTACCATGTTACTTATCCATGTGCTTATGGAGGTAGAAAATAGGCTACATCAATATTTTACCACAAACTATAAAAAGTTGTAATTTAAATTTGTAAAAAGCTAAAAAAAATAATTGAAACTTTTACAGTGTATGAATTCCTCCTTTCTACTTAGTTTTTGGTTAAAAAACATAAACTAAGTAGATGCTGATGAAAATTGGTATATTATTTGATACAAATGATTGGATGACGCGTATTGAAGTAAGCAAGTAAGTTGTGGTAATAAATGAATTCATAAGTAATGAATTTAACATATTATTCAAATTAAGACAGCACTTTTATCTTGACATGTCCTGTAGTACCTTCTGGGGTCTCCTGGATGTTTAAGCCCTAAAACAGGATTGCCAACTGAAATGCATGAGCAAATTATATCGGTTGATCATAACCGATATGTACAAGAAATACTTTCTAATACAAGTTTTTTTATTCCATCTGGTTGCTTTGCAGTAAATGCCAAAAATGGCATTCATTAAGAATACCAAAAATTTTCAAATCGTTCATGTGTACATAGCCACATGCCTGTTCATGTGCCATATGCCTGAAATGTCCAATCTGGTCAAAATATTGGTTCAACTAAGGTTGTTGGAAAAGGATGTTTTTAATTTTTTTATGATATTATGAACATTGAGAAGCTGACAAATTTTTTGTCATGCCTAGATTTATCATAAAAAGATAAGGAATTGTTTAGTAGCTTTGACTGTAGTAAACCTCCATAGGTGTAAATAAGTGTATTAAGGTAGACATCAGTGAAATAGCAAATTTGCGATGCTATTTAATGGGCTACTCGAGTGTGAAATTAAATTGGTTTTTAAAATTAGTCAATTGGGCATGAACTATCAAGGTCATTAGTTCTATAAGAATTTAACTTACTGCTTCCGCAGTATGGATACCAAAATTGAGAGGGTACAGTGAAAATTAGCATATGGTGCCTGGACAAGGATGGCACAAAAATACTGTAAGGTTCTGTATTTTTATTCTATTTTGTTCTAAAGACAGGTAAAAAAAACTATGTAAAGGATGAAAAACAATGAAAACAAAGGGAAAGACTTTAAAAGAAGACCTTTATTTACTTTAAAACACTTCTAAGATCACTTCTTTATCTTTGAATACTTTATCTTTTATGTTACGCAAAATACTTTTTATGAAGTTTCAACATCCACTATCATTAGAAACTGAAACAATATTTTGTGGATAATGACAACACTAGATTGTTAAAACAAAAACCCTCTTATGCGAGGAAAAAATACATTAATAAATTACCACAATTTTTAAAACGTGCTAATTTTCATTCATTTATAAGTCTGAAAAATTATTTGATTGATGAGACTTCTTACAGTGTACAAGTATAATTTCTTTTTAAAAATATTTTATTAAAATAAAAAAATAACCAAAAACATCTAAGTGAGTGCTAAGAAAATTGTGTAAATATTAGAAGATTACACACAATAAAAATAAGCTTCTAGTTGTAGGTAATGTGTAATGAACATAATATGTTCTTGACATGCCCTGTACTTCCTTGGAAGTCTCCTGGATGCTTAATTATCAAAAAAACTTAATTTCTTCTAAACTGGTATCTAGTTGAAAATATGATTATCCAATTTTGATTATTACCTACAAACGAAAAAAATTTCTGTGAAAATTCTCAAAGTAATAAAAGGAAAAACTATTACAATGTAGCAGTCTTGCACCAACACAATGTGGTATATACTTTTTATAAAAATTTAATTACCTATTATGAATCACTCAAGTAAGTTTGGCATAAATGAACAAGATGTTTTGGTATTATGTGATTTGGTAATATGGTGAAAAATTGCATGAGAAAATCATGTGAAAAATAGGATTGCGAACACCAGCTATATAACTGAAATAAATGAAGTGCTCACTGTCAAAGAGATTCCTAAAGTAGGGGGCGCGCCCCTAAGTGAGGCATGAAAACAAGTCAAGGGGGGCGGGACTTCGAGTTAGCTTTGGCATTTGCACGTCTACTTTTTTTCAAGCACTGATTTGTGCAAAAAGCGTTATCAGCACTTGTTCCAATAAAAACAAATTATTGGGCTAACTCTATGAAGCTAATAATTTGCATTGTGCACTTTTTAATAATCAACCAAGAACAGAAAATCTTGTAGTAAAAATGCAAGGTCATCCATCTCACTGACTTATTTTGTCTCTTGTTCAATTTAAATTGCAACTTGTATTGTTATAAAAACCAATAAAAAATAAATGTATGATTATTCAATGTACCTCACCTATTTGGTTTTTTCATTACCACAAGAAATGTGTTACGGGGGCATGGGACGTTTTCTTCTTGACAGAATGGGCGTGGTAAACGAAAGTTTGAAAACTGCTGCTCTAGAGGCTTTACTATCTATAAATGAGGAGGGGGCGGTTTACATTTGCCTTCCTTACCAAGTGGAAATTCTGCTTATCAGCATGCCAGGCCTTTTGAAAAGCATTTACTTGCCACCCTACAAATTTACCTTCCCTTCATTCACTGCAGGATCTGACTGTATAATGAAATTCATTACTCTCAGAGGAGATAACTTTGACTAGTATTTTTTACACCTCTACCTCTTCTGTTCTTAAATGCTCTGACATTGTCATAAATTGGCTGACCATGTGATAAGAAACAGAACTGTTTTTTGTAGCCTTGGAACTAGCAGATCGAGTGAAAATAATTTAACACTACCTTCCTGTTACGAGGAAAAAATATTAATTTTTTCTTTTAAAAAAAGATTCTTTAATACATTTAATACCATTTTACAATCACACAACGTTAGTGATAGTAAAAGGTGAACTGAGATCATATATGTACTGCATTTATTTAAACAAAAGTAATGTAATTTGATACCAAACCGAACATGAAATATATTTAGCTTGTTATCTAATCTTTAAGTAGAGACGTAGACAGTAGCCCTAAATATTGTTAAGTACCTATGTAATAGTACGCTAGTGTATTTAAAGACGTATTTAAATAATGATTTGTATTGTTTTAAAATATATAACAAATATACTGTAATGTGTAGAATGTGGTATTGATAATAATTTGAGTGTACATTGTTACATCAGTACTACGCAAAGAGACCTGTAATAGTAGATAACCTTTTAACTATTAAATAATTTGTCCTTGAATCATGGTTTGGTAATAAAATTATGTTTAAATTAGTAGTATTCTGTATTGTGCTCCCTTATTACCATTACAATATTACTAATATTCTTTACTTTTTTATCTAATGAGTTTGATAAATGGTAATATTTAGTTTATTAAATAAATTTATTAATGTTGATGTTTAAAAATGTTAAATTAATGAATTTTTATGAATTAATTTTATCGAGTACATTTTTTAAAATGTTCTATTAGATAACCTAATGTTGATAAAATACACACCATTCAGGATTTCTATTATTTACTGTATCCATAATACAACATAAAGAGAGTATCTGGCACGTTAACACAAAATTGATAAGTCAAAAAATAATACTTAACTGAAAAAATCTGGTGTGAAACACTCGCTCAACTTTCTCTTGCAAATGCAAATAATTAACAACGTAACCTAACATTAGTAATAAAACATCAGAAATAAACAGAAAACTAACCTCAAAAAACATAACCTTATTTTAATCATAAGTGAATAATGCAAAATGAAAATCAATCTCAGTTTGGCTTAAAAATACGGAAAATCACTCTTTCACACTAAACTAGGCTCTGTAGAGAAAAATGTTAAAAAAAATCTGTAGGTTTTTAATTTCCTATAAATTTGATTATATATATAAACTTTTGTCATAAAATGCATACTAAGGCTGAAATCTTAATCAATTTTTTGCAATTTTCGTAAAAAAAATCACTTATTACCGCTAAACTAAACGTTATACAAAAAAAATGTTTGAAATAAAAGTTGTAGGATTTTAAATTCTCTACAACTTTTATTATATACATTTTTGCGCTAAAATGCATATTAAAGCCGCATTCTTAAAAAAAACAATTTTTTTACGAGAAAACAGTGTTTCCAAGATTTTCAGCAGACATGGCGCCTACCCTATCTTGTAGAGGATAAAAATTAATTTATATATTAAATTTATGAAAATGTTCATATCGGGTCCGGTAGTAGTATCTAACTGAAGTTTTAAGTTTGTACGATGTTCCATTCTTGAGATATTCTGTTCACACACATGCAGACGAATTGCTAAAAACATGTTTTTTGGGTTCAGGGGTCTAAAATTTGTATATCCGGTGAAAACTCAATTTCCAAAAATTGACATGAAACAGTACTTTCCTTCCTATATACATTCATATAGACAAGAGAAAGTAAAAATAAATACAGTACTAAAAATGTATTTTTTACTGATTCATTTTATATAGACTATTACTCGTATTACTCTTTCATCAATAAGTGTGTTACGATATTTACCTAATAATGCAAATTTTTCTTTATCATTTACTTGGAAATTTATAGATTTTAAAACAAAAAATATATCCATAAAGTGATTTTTGTATAATATACAGCATAATCCTTTTTAACCAAAATAAAGAGGGTGGAGGTGTTTTGGATAACAACCATTTTTTCGGATAATCCATGGATGCTACTGCAGTCTATGAGGTATTGTTCATAGAATACTGAAAAGCAAAAATCACAAAATTTAGAAACATATTTTAATGAACAGCAAAATAAACTACATGCTAAATTATAAACTTAACATTGTAAACTAAACTACAGTACAATAGAGTAAAGTTTATGCATTATAAAATTATACTGTAGTAATGAAATTCATTACTTTCAGAGGAGATAACTCTGGCTAGTGTCTTTTACACCTCTACATCTTCTGTTCTTACATAGTTCAGTCATAAAATTGGCTGACCACGTGATAAGAAACATAATTATTTTTTGTAGCCCTGGAACTAGCAGATGAAGTGCAAATAATTTAACTCTTTACCTGCCTGTTATGGGCAGTCTGTTATTGTCACTTTCAGCAATGACCATATAATTATAATCCAAGATGAAAAAGGTCTGAAATTTGTAATGCAGAAGTTGGACAAATAATACACAAAGTACGGACAAAAAATAAATTTTGAGAAGACGGATAAACTGTAAAAAAGAGGTAAAAGACGTAAAACTTTGTGATGATAAATTATCACAAAATTTTGAGCTCAATCCAGACATTGAAGGATGTGAAATATTTAAATACTTTGAATTTACACTCCTAACAACAGTGTGTAGGTAACACAGAGGAGAAGAAGTAATGAACAAATTGAGGCAAGTCTGTTGTAGTAGTTCACCATAGTTATTAAATTGTTTTCTTTAAAGCCGTATCCATGACGCTGAGTGTAGCTGGTGAAGCTCGTTGAGTAACTACCACTACATAAATAATTGGTGCTGCAATTTTGAAAAAATTGATGCAGGAAATGTTGAATAAAATTCTGAGAGGCCCTAAATTTCCATGGTAACTTTAATTATCAAAAATTATTCAAAAATACTTTCAAATGCCTCAGAAACAAAGAAATTAAACCATTTTGTTCGAAATAATTTGGGTATATATTTGGCCAAAAACAAAATTTACTAAAATTTTTTTCAAGGTATTTTTTTTTTGGTTTGGTTTTGGTTTCTGCTGAAATTCGTGGGTGGCTGTACCCTTGTGGTAAAAAATGATTTTTTAAGATGCATTTTAGGACGTACCTAAATAATCATTGTTGTAGAAAATTAAAATATTACAACTTTTTCAAACACTTTTTCTGCAATGCTTAGTTTAGTATCAATTAGTGATTTTATGTAATAAAATTGTGATTTTTGCTGATTAAAATCGTATGATTACGACCTTAGTCTGCATTTTATGACAGAAGTATATAGAATATAATCAAATTTATAGAAAATTTAAAAAAATACTAGATATTCTTAATTCAAGAATTTTTTTCTTTAGAGTTTACATCAATTAGTGTTTTTTCATATTTTTGAAGTCCTACAGAGGTTGATTTTCATCTTGCGTCATTCACTCATAATTAAAATTAGGTTATATTTTTAATTTTACATTGTTTACTCATGATTAAACATAGGTAATATATATTTCATTATTTACATTGGCAAGATAAAGTCAAGTGAGTGTTTCACACCAGTTTTTTTTAGAATAATGCATTCATAAAAATGTAGTACTAATATTTTAGCATTTAGAACAAAGCAATGTAAATCACAATTTTTCACTGATAGGGATGATAAGAAAAGAAATAAAAATGTCTGTTGTAAACTAAAAATAACATTTTATTTTTATTGTTTAGTTTGTATTCATCAATGACTTTTAGAAAGCATGTTTTGTTAAGAAACACCACTTTCAGTGTAACCTGGATATTTTCAGCTGAACATAAAACTGATGAGACTAATTGTAGCACAAATGTAAGACTTGCGAAAATGGTAGCAAAAGTTAAAATGTATTTGGTGACAGGACAGGGGTGCTTTTAGAACGTAAACAGGCTAGACATCTGCCCAACCACAATGTTGAATTTTCAAACTTACAGATTTTTGGTACTGTGCTGATGGTTTTTAACTGAATTAAAAAAATTGTGGTAAAAAACTTACTCATTACATGACAACTAAGCATTTATAAAACTAAAAATGCATACAATAAAAGATTTTTGCTATAAAATAAATTCTTAAAGCTGCTCGTAACAAGAGAAGTCTCGTGTGGGTGCAGTTATCCCATAATAATGCACTGTAACTCAAAGACAGCCTAAATTAGAATGAAAGTTTCAAGGTCAATCAAAGTAGGAGCTATAAAATTAGGAAGGTGATTTGATTGGGCAACACTATACAAAACAATTAAGCAGCAAACAAATTTTTTACAAATTGTCAAATATACCTTCATGCTACTACTGAATTGTTAAGAGAGTTTGTACCATCCTTTTTCCCAAAGTTAAATTTATTAAAATTCCAGGATATACTTTATTCAAAAACTGTTGTACAGTACATGGATGAATATAAAAGCTTGTGACATCATGACCCAACAATGCCTTACTATAAGACCTAAAACATTACTCAGATACTCTACTTGAAGAATAATGATCCTACATCTACGTTTTATTATTTAAAAATTATTTTAAATAAATTATCTTTATTTTAATATTTGAAATACTGCAATAAACTTGCCCAATTTATGACATTGTTAGTCATCATTAGGAATTATCAATGTTTACATCAGTAATATAAATCTTATCAGAAATGTGACTTGATTCATATCATCAACGTAAGAGAAAGATGAAATTAATAACGCGCACAAATACAAGGTTACTAACCAAGTTTAATATTATGGAAAACAAAAGCATAGTAGAACTTAAGTAGTTCGACACTTTGTGGACTTAGAGGTTGTCGAAGTATCGAAATGTCGAACTATCCAGAGCATATGGCATATTATATGTAGGTAGCATTAAAAATACAATTTTAATATGAAAATTGCACAATTTTAATGAATACAACAAACTGACGTGCCTTTCTGTACAATACTGTACTCAAGGACAACAGAAGGGTACGGGGATGAGGATAAAGTGAAGGGGCTGACCTGCCTGCCGGATCTCTTCTTACGCCACATCATGTCACTTTGCCACGAGCCGTGTCGAAGTATATAGAGTGTTAAAGAATCGAGATCAGAGAAGAGGAGGTTTACTGTACAATGTGCATCGCCAAACGAATCTACAAAGCTTGCATATTCGTCTGGCCGACTGTAGTTAATAACATTTTTTAGATTGTAATTCCTGTACCATTATCTACACAGTTATGGAGTTAGTTTTTCTTCTTCTTCTTCTTCCAAACGAGAATTAGGCTGCAGCGAGTCCGAACTCAAACACTGTATCATCTGTCTTCATCTTTTCCTAGGTCTACCGACATTCCTTTTCCCTTCTGGAGCATACCAGTGCACCTGCTTAGGTATTCTGTGATCTGACATCCTTTCCATGTGCTGTCTCCAACTTTGGCGATAATCCTTCATTTTCTCTTACTTTTTTAAACACAAAATGTTTTGTTAAGTGTCTGAAAAATGACACTTCTTTTAACAACTTATAAATAGTTTATACTTACTTTATTAGAAATCCGTCTCCATAGCTGTTAAGAGCACTGTTTCCTGAGAAAAGTAAACAAAATAAATATTGAAATAGCTATTGTGGGCGCTAAACAAAATATTTTTTTTTTGTCATCAGTCTCTCGACTGGTTTGATGCAGTTCTCCAACCTGTTCTATCTTGCGCAAGTCGTTTCATATCTACATACCTGTAACACCCTACATCTTTTGTAATTTGCTTTATATATTCTAATCTTTGCCTCCCTCTACAATTTACTCCCTCAATGTTACCCTCCATTATTGATAGCCCAATACCTGGATGTCTTAGGATATGCCCCACTAGCCTATCCCTTCTTTTGGTAAGATGCTTCCATATACTTCTTTTTTCATCCACTCGCCTAAGAACCTACAAATTACTAAATTACTATTTAAATTACTTATTTGTCCTAAATTACTTATTTAAATTACTTATTACTTATTTTGGAACTGAATATAATTACTTATATTTTAGAACTGATGGATGAGCGAAGAAAATATAAAAACGCAAAGGACGAAAGAGGTAAAAGGCAATATTGCTACTTGAGAAATACCATAAACAAAAGGTGTAAGAAAGCGAAGGAGGTGTGGATCAGAGCGAAATGTACGGACATTGAAATTACTTATTTTATCTAAATTACTTATTTTGTCCACCCACCTAATCTTTAACATTTTCCTATAACACCACATTTCAAAAGCTTCTATCCTCTTCCGTTCTACAGCCCCTATCACCCACGTTTCACTTCCGTATAATGCTACACTCCAAGCATAATGTTTTAAGAAATTTTTCCTAATCTGTAAATCAATGTTTGTAGTCAGTAAGCTGTTTTTCATTTCAAAGGCTTTTCTAGCTTGAGCAATTCTACTCTTGATATCACTCGTGCTTCTACCATCCTTTGTTATTTTACTCCCTAGATAGCAGAATTCCCCAACTTCCTGTATGTTTTCGTTGCCTACTTTTAAATTTCCCATCTCTTCTAAACCACTCTTGCTGCTGCATAACACTTTCGTTTTGTTCTTATTAATTTTCATGAAGTAATCCTTCCTCAAGATCTCATCCATTCCATTTAAGGCATCCTCTAGTTCATTCTTTGCCTCGGCTAATACTACTATATCATCGGCGAATCTCAACATTTTTATTGTTTCTCCTTCAATTTTTATTCCTACGTCAAATTTCTCCTTCACTTCATTTATAGCCTCTTCTATATACAAGTTAAAAAGTAGTGGTGACAAAGAACAACCTTGTCGTACACCTTTTCTTACAGCAGCCTCTTTTTCGTACCCCTCGATTCTCAAAACAGCCGTTTGATTCTTATACAGACTGTAGATAACTTTCCTTTCTTTGTATTTAATTCCTAGCCTTTTCAAAGTTTTAAACATTTTACTCCAGTCCAGATTGTCAAATGCTTTCTCTAAATCTACAAATGCCATAAAAGTAGTTTTATTTTTCTGTATCCTTTTCTCAATAATCAGTCTCAGAGCCAATATTGCATCTCGAGTTCCCATTCTCCTTCTAAATCCAAATTGGTCATCGTCCAATACTTCTTCTACTCGGTGTTCTATTCTCCTGTATATAATTCTTGTCAGTATCTTAGATGCATGGCATGTTAGGCTGATGGTTCTGTAATGTTCACACTTCTCCGCTCCTGACTTTTTTGGTATTGGAATCATAATATTTTTTTTAAAGTCCGATGGTACCTCTCCACTCTCATACATTCTGCACACAAGTTTGTATAATTTGTTTTGAGCAACTTTGCCACATCGTAATAATAATTCCGATGGTATGTTATCTATTCCTGGTGTCTTATTCATATTCATATCCTTAAGTGCCCGATCGAATTCTTCTCGTAGTATAGGGTCCCCTTTTTGATCTTCTTCAACATCAGTTTCTTGTTCTATCGCATCATATTCTAATTCTTTTCCCATGTAGAGTTGATTTACGTATTCCTTCCATCTTTCAGCTCTCTCTTGGCCATTCAACAATGGTTTACCACCTGCGCTTTGTAAATTAACAGCTTTCATCTTTCGTTTTCCAAAGTTTTCCCTTATTTTTCTATAAGCTGCGTCCTTTTTACCAACTGCCATTTTACTTTCAATGTCCGTACATTTCGCTCTGATCCACACCTCCTTCGCTTTCTTACACCTTTTGTTTATGGTATTTCTCAAGTAGCAATATTGCCTTTTACCTCTTTCGTCCTTTGCGTTTTTATATTTTCTTCGCTCATCCATCAGTTCTAAAATATCATTAGTAATCCACGGTTTCCTACCTCTTCTTTTAGTATTTCCTAACCATTCTTCCGCTGCTTTCACTACCACCTCCTTGAAGTTTATCCACTCCTCCTCTACATTTCCTGTGTCATTACCTCTTTCTTCTATCCCTTTTTGAATACTCTCCTGGAAACCTACCTGGTTGTCTTGTTCTCTTAGTTTGTCTACATCCCACCTAGCATTTCCCTGTCCCTTCTTCAGTTTTTTAAGTTTAAGCCTGCTATCCATTACTACTAAGTTATGATCACTCCCTATGTCTGCACCTGGATAGGCTTTACAGTTCATAATCTGGTTTCTGAATCTTTGTCTAACCATTATGTAATCTATTTGGTATCTTCCCTTGTCACCTGGCATCATCCAAGTGTATAACCTCCTTTTGTGATTCTTAAAAAGTGTATTGCCTATCACTAAATTATATTTGGAGCAGAAATCTACCAGCCGACTCCCTCTGTCATTTCTCTTCCCTAGACCATATTCTCCGACTATCTTTCCTTCTTTTCCTTCTCCAACTACTGCATTCCAGTCTCCCATAACTATCAAATTTTCATCACCCTTGACATATTTTATTACTTCATCTAATTCCTCATATACTTGTTCTATTTCTTCCTCTCTGTGTGAAGACGTAGGCATGTAGACCTGCACTATAGTGGTAGACTTTGGTTTCGTATCTACTCTAACCATGATAATCCTATCACTACACTGCTTATAGTAAGTCACTCTTTATCCAATTTTTTTATTTATTACTAGACCCACTCCGCCCTGCCCTCTGATGGCTTTAGTGTTAATAACCCTATAATCCCCGGACCAAAAGTCTTGATCATCATCCCAGCGTACCTCACCAATGCCTACAATATCTAACTTCAACCTATCCATTTCCCTTTTTAAATTCTCTAACCTACCAGTTTGTTTTAAACTCCTAACATTCCATGTTCCAACTCGCAGAATTTCAGAAACTTTTATTTTTTTGATGAAGTCCCCTCTGATAGTCCTCGCCCGGAGATCCGAATGGAGGACTAGTTTATCTCCGGAATGTTTTACCAGAGAGGACGCCATCATAAATTTTTCATATTTTGAAGTTCTCGAAGTTCTTGAAGATCTGCATATACTAAGTAAGCCTAACCAGAATCATACATGAAGGAGTTTCCTTACGATAATTCTAGTCAGACAGAAAAAGCTGTAGTTTACTGTTGCATTCAGCTTTTTGGTTGGCAGACTGAGTGCCCCAAGCCACCGTCTGCCAGGGTGGAATGGGCAGCCCTTCCAGTTCCGTTCACCATGAGCCGGTTATCGTTCTGATGAGCGGTCACATGGTTACTAACAGGCCACACAACGTGAATGTATGGATAGGACACTAGCCTTCTATCCCGGCTGGTTCCCTTAAGCCTTTTGTAAAAGGAATTAAGGGGTCTCCTTCCAGTTGACGACAGAAGCCCTTTATAGCCCAAACAAAATATTAAAAACCATGATTTACAGATAATTTGGCCTATGTTTAAGTTTTCAATGTACTGTACCCAATCACAATATTCAGTGATTACCAACACTGCAAGGTGGATTATCTGCATCTTCTTGTTGTTTATATTTATCGCCTAGTCGCTGACTTGCTTGCCGAGTGCTCTGCTAACATACTTTTGGATTTCAAGAACACTATATGCTTTCTTGATCTCTAACTTATCAAATGATTTTAACAATGTGATGCAGTTAGTCCCCGAGTACAATCCCAATGTTTCTAATAGCTTAGGCTACATTTTGTAATGTTCTCCATAATACATGAATACATAGTTCCATAGATTCCAAGTCTAGTGAATTCTTTGCCACAAAAATAATTTTTGGGTTCCCAGTTAAAGAAAATATGTTATTGACTTGCTTGCGTTTTGTGTTCCACTGTGATTACACAATTTTAGCAGCATTGTTTTACTAAATCTTGGAAGGTATGTTTCATATCCATTATAATTTCAGCAGACAAATAGGCCTACTTGTATTTTTTGTTCTCCACTATGTACAAATTTTAGATATTTTCACGAAGTTTAATATTAAAAGAAAGTCAAAATAATATGACGTGAAGTGATGTTCTCATGAAATATCTTGGAACACTATAATTTTAAAAACAAAACGTTTTACAAACATCATACATTACATTTGTATAATTAAACCAAAATGGTTTAATTTGGTTTATAAACCAAAAAATATTGGGGAATTGAAAACTGTAAAAACTTAAAATTGGTATTTTTTCAATTTTTTGATGTGAATTTTAAGTCATTCCAGTGCAAAAATGAAAACTTTATAAAAATAAAAAACAGTTCCGAGGGAGGTGAGGGTTGTTTGGCTGATGTCGGATCAAGTGGCCAGGTGACGGGTTTTTGTTTGGTAAGGCGGTTGCAGCCTCCTTGGGGCTGGATGAGAACACCTCAATTGAGTCCAACACTACCCCCCCCCCCATTGTGAGGGAGTGAACATGAGGTTTTCTCGCCACATCGGATAAAAAATAAAAATAACGTAGTATCAAAATAATGATGAAATGTTACTTATGAAAATATTGTGTTTTCAATGTGTTACGTATTTTTAACTGCTTGGTTACATATGAACATGATGGGTAATGTACAGCAACTGTACATTTTGAAAAATAAATAAATATTATTTTTTTTGATCATGTTTAACAAATACAGTTTTTGAACAAACTTAGTACTTGTAACTAAACTTGGTATTAACAAAGATAAAAAAATACTTAAAACATACTTAAAATACATAGGTACTATGATAACATACTTAAAACAATCAGTCTGAACGAGTCATATCATGACATTAATCATATAAAGTTATTCGTTTTTATGACAGTAGTGAATAATGACATTCCTCCAATAAATGCAATTTTAAATATTTTCTAAAAATTTTATTATTTAGGCATTAAATGTGAGGAGAAAGCCTATTGTATTACAAGAGTCATCGAAAAAAGGATCAGTCAGTTTTCTTAAAGTTATTTCTTGCAACGTAAATATCTTCTGCCTGCCATGTACAATAACTGTGGATTTCAAAATTAGATTTATAGTTATTCGGTCTTTATTAAACTTTGTGTAAACAATTACACTAAACAATATTTTAAACAATTATTTTTGTTTTGTTAACAATTATTTCAATCTTTGTGTAAACAATTATTGTTTTGTATTTATTTATACAATGAATTAAACTGATCTATTCCTGAAAGATCAATGATTTTTCTGTTGTTATTCTACCTGTAAAATCTTCTCAAAACGTTTACTCAATAGATTGAAACCAAAGGTTGTTCCTAAATTAGGAGAATATACTTTGTGTTGAGCAAATCAGTTATCAGTTTTTTTATGCCTATGTGTGTACATTGCAATCTATTCAATTAGAACAATAAGCAACCATGACCCAATGAGATGAGGATGATGTGTATGACGTGTAAATGAGGTGTAGTCTTGTGCAGATTCAGGCCGACCATTCCTGAGAGAGTATGGTTAAATACCCCAACCATCAAAGTACACCGGCAACCTCTGTCTATTATTCAAATCCGGATAAAAGTAACTACCTTTAGTAGGATTTGAACCAGGAATCTTCGTCTCCAAAAACCAGCTGTTACATGGGTGACTCATGGCGACGATTTTATCTCTAGACCAACCCGGTGGGTCAATTCTTGTTTTAAAATTAAAAATGGATTATTACAAATACAGAAGAATTATTGTAAACAAATAACTACCTATGTAAAAAAATAAAACATTAGAAGCTTCAATAAATTATAAGACAGTTAAAATTTTATGGGCTAGTTTTCAGAATCAATAATAAAAGAGAGTGTGAAAGATCTTTTACAATCTAAAAGTAAGTTGAAGAGTTTAGTGGCATTTTTAAGAAATAAAAAAAAGAAGAAATCTCTTGCATCAAGTGAAAATGAAGATCGTTTAGATTGAAATGTACTTGGCAGAAGAGTTCATAATTTAGCTGTTTCTCCTAAAAGAAAGAAAGAAAGAAGTTGTGTCCTGAAGAGGAAAGAAAGAAAAGATTTGAACTTACGAAAAACTTAATCATATAGGGAAAAATTAAAAGAAAAGGAAAAATTTAGGTCTTCATTCTGAGTGTGTGGTCTCAATTGAGACATTTTGCAAGCAAATTTTTATGCTTGTTATTGAAAACATAACGACTGAAACATAGATGAGGACCTTTTCATTTAACTAAAATTAAGAAAATATTCGATGGTTTGTACTATGGTGTGTTGGGACCATTTTTGGGTGTATGTAAATCATTGATACTTGGGGCCACCTCTGGTTCAGTACAACTGAGACATAGTAAGAGAATGATTAGCATGATGTCCGAAATTCTTGCTTGTGAAAAAGTACTTGATCTCTGCAGGAAGCAGTTCAGAGTGGATGCAGGGCTGTCACCTTAAGAAACATCTATCATGGGGATCTGTAGTGGTGGCATGTAAACTGTACGGAGAGGGGGAAGAATCTGCCTGCGAATTATCTTGGAGTACGAAGCCTTTATGATAGGTGTATTTAATCTTTGAGAAAAAACCAAGAGGGTAGTTTTCCATAGAAAAACTTGATAAGCAGTCTCCTAAAACTTATAAAAGGTGGAGTCTGTTTACCAAGTAAAAGAGTACTGGGGTACTTCAATAGGTTCTCTAGAGCTACAGATTTCAGGGACTGAAAGGAACTGCTTTACAACGAATCAATCAAACTACTATTTGCATTCTAAAAAATTAATTCAGGGTTAATAAGATAATATTATCATTTTTCTATTTATAGTTCTAGATTATATGAAATAAATTAAATCAGTTGGTAACGTGCTCGCCTCTCATCATGCGGTCCTGGTTCGAATCCCACTCAGGCACGGCATATTTTCATACGTCACAAAAACAAATCATTTCATCTTCCATTGTAAACAGTTACACCCAACGGCGTGTCGCTAATGACCGTTGTAGTTGATGCGACGTTAAATAAAAAAAAAAAAAAAAATAAATTTTTACAGTGGGAAATTTTGTATTTTCAATGAATCACCCTATCTGATTGATGGTTGTTGGTAGAGTTTTATTTTCAGTGTGAAATTGAATAGAACTACCCGGTTATGTTTGTTCATGTATGAATGTCAGCTTACCAGTATAAAAAGTTGGATGTTCAACTGGTGTTTGCAAATAAAAATAACTTTCTAAATAAATGACTGACCGCTGGCCCCAAAGGTGAAATAAATGTGAATCTGAAAAAATCAAATGAAACAATCCCTTTCATGAGACTGGTGTTATTTAATATTATTTTTAAAAAGGCTTACCTTTAAATGGCAAAAACCATTTGTGGTTTCTGTATCTATTCCGTATGAGGAATTGAATGACACTTTTTTTTTTGTTTCCAAATTCCAACTTTGATTTCTTAATTTCCGGTTTTGGGGTACTTCCGGTTGAAACCGGAACTTTAAACCTAATGATTTCTGTATTTACTCTTCAAGAAAATCAAAATGATATTATATTTGATTCCGAATTCTGACTTTGATTTCTTGACTTCCAGTTGTGGGCTACTTCTGGTCGAAACCGGAACTTCAAATTCAATCCAAGCCCACTAATTTTTGAGTAGATTACAAATCCGAAAACTGTTTGTTGCTATTTCTTGTAGTCTCTGATATCTGGGTGTGACAGATGGCCAGACGGACAAAGGAAAATGATAGATGACATTTAAAAAAATTACCAATGACAAAAATATTATGTGCTCTATAAGCAATTACACTGAATATAATTGTTTTGAAAAATTGTTTTGTTAATTCCATCTAGCAGACTCCCAGAGGGAGTGTAGGACATGTCAAGAAATTATAAATAAACTTATTGTATGTTACTTAAATAATACTTTATTAATTAACCAAATATGACATGCTAACTTACTTACTTTAATGTAAGTATGTAATCTTATAGTTTACCCAATAGTACACAGTTTTTTTCAGCAATCACCTAATTGTTTATTATTAATTTTTTAATAAAATAATATTTAGAAAGAAATTTTTGTACACCGTAAAATGTCTCATCAACTAAATAATTTTTAGCTTTTTTAAAAAAAATAAAAGCAAACTAGCACAAATGATTTAAAGGCTATGGTAATTTTTCGATATATTTTCTACTTCATAAGTAGGTTTTCGATTGAACAAATTTGTGTGAAAATTTATGTTACATTTGATTCCTGTATTTTTTTAAAGCTTAATTAACATTTTTTTTTGTTCAATTAGTTTAAATTTAAAATGTTGATAATTTTCTTATTATGCTCGTAACAGGCAGGTGGAGTGTTAAATTATTTGCACTTGATCTGCTAGTTCCAGGACTACAAAAATAGTTCTGTTTCTCATCACATGGTCACCCAGTTTATGGCTGAAGCATTTAAGAAAAGAAGAGATAGAGGTGCAAAAGACATTAGTCAGAGTTATCTCCTCTGAGAGTAATGAATTTGACCGTACATCCAGACCCTGTGGTGAATGAAGTGAAGGTGTCATTTGCAGGGTGGAAGATTCGTAGATGCTTTTCAGAGGACCTGACATGTTGATAAACATACTTTTTCACTCAGTGAGGAAGGTAATTGTAAACCACCTCACTTCTTGTTTTACTTAGTAAAGACTCTGGAGGTTCAAACCAGCCTTTCGGCTGATGACCTTAACAACAAATTTGTGTGATGGGTAGCAACATAGTTATTGTTTGTGTAATAATGATGGACATTAAGATTCTGTATAAAATTACTTGCCTACTATACACTGTCACCTTAAAAATATAAAGTGAGGAAATGTAAAAAATTTTACCTCTTTAAATAATGGTCTGCAAGAGGAAGTTGGTTAGTTCCCAACATGCATTTAATAACTCTTTTCTGATTTAAAGACTCTTTCTGTATTACCCGTAAAAGAATACCTCTCACTAAAATAGCAAATTGAATTTGGTATTATGTAGAAGTAGATTATGATAGGCTGACTATTATCACCTGGTAATTTATTTTAATGAAATTACCACTCCAGATGATATTTAACTAAGATCTGTTCGATATAAAAATCTTGAGACAAATAACTATTTTAGTACCACCCTAAGGAATTTCACTGTGTGTACATGTTCTATACTACATCCAAGAGGCACTTGAGACTGCGGGAAAGATAGCCAATTCTAATTTAACATTGGTTGTATAGAGCAATACGCTCTTCGCTACTATCTGTCCTACAAACACATGTAGTTTTTTATTCATAACTTTTAAGTTTTAGTTGTAATTATAATTTAAAATAAAGTTAAAATGATAAGTGACTTATTTAAAGAATAATGTTTGGCCCCAATATTCGATTAAATGATGCAGTATTTAAAATTAAAAAGAAATTAAATACTTTGAAATAAATGTATATAGTTACATTTATAGAATTTAAAGGCCTATGGCGATGAAATTAGATTTTGAAGAATAAAAGAAATGTTTATTTTAGTTTTATCTTTTCGTAACATTTAATGGTTTTACAAAAAAAAAAAAAAATGCTGTACATTACACTAAATAGTTTATTCAATTACCAAATGTAATAACAATTCTGTCACATAATTATTGTATATTTCAGATAATGTAAACATTTTTAATCGCAAACGTAATTTGTTTCAATATCATAAATATAATTAGCCTACAATAAAATTAACATTTATTTTCATAGCGTGAGTCATGTTTTTAACTCAGTATGTAACAGCGCTCTGGCCACAAAAGCAATTGGTATCTTCCGATGGTTGGAGAGAGTATAGGATATTATTTTTAATAAATGCATCATCTCTCTATTTTCCCTCATATTATTTTCATTCTTGTATTTTATTGACACTTTCAATTATGATTGAGTTATTTATTCAATTGTAATTATTGACAGTTCTTTGCACTGACTGTTAGTGTAATTCAATATAATAAATAATGATTTTAATAATGTAAATTTTGTTTCTATTGGTTTTTGTTTTGGCTGCATAGTGGTTATTTGCAAAAACACTATTCTCAATTATTAAAACAGTGAGAATTATCCAAGTAATTAAAAATCAAGGTCTATTGAAGACAACATTTGGTAGAAATGTATAAAGTATTTGAAGTTTGAGACAGACAGACAACATGTGGGGTATATTGATGTTTACTATAGTGTTCAATAATGTGGATGGATGAAGGATTTGAAAAGGGGGTTAGTAGATTCAAACGATCCCCCAACACAGTTAGGTAAGTAAACAAGTGACATGGCATGGCTGTTCTGTCATGTTCCATTAGTGGACTAAATATTCTGAGTTGCCTTACACCGCAAACCACCCTGCTGAGTCAATACATTTTAGCAACTCTTAGAGAGTAGCATGCAGACATCCCTTTACTACATATTAAATTATTGAGTATACATTTAAAACATTTTGCAATGTAGTATAACCCTAACATTACATCTACAATCTAATTTACTGACAATAAATAGTAGTACTCTAATCTCTAATATTTAAGTTTATTTAATATTTTATAAAGTACTTTTCCATGATATCATTTTATAAACCATTATTGTTGTTTAATTAATAAAGTATTTTCTAGATTATTCTTTGGGACAAATAATGCAACTTGACTATTTTATGGTTGTAAAATTTTATACCTTGTTTTATTTTATATTTTTTTAATACAAGGCATCTACAGCTATTTCTATCTGCCTTTCCTTAACCAGATCCTCGATTCCTCCACATTCTCCTAATCTGGATTACCCAAGTCTCTCTTCTGCATAGTCTCATCTACCCTATCACTCCATGATCTTCATGGTCTGCCTTCTCTCTTTCTTTTCTCTCAGATTCATTCTGTTCTTTTATTTTCCATCTGGCATTTGCTATTCTGATAAGTTCATAACATGTTGTTTAGGTCAGCAGCCGAAAGGTTGGTTTTACTAGGTAAAAACGAGGAGTGAGGTGGTTTATTATTGCCTTCCTCACTGAGTTGAAAGAATATGGTTATCATTATGCCAGACCTGCCAAAAAGCACTCACTTTCCAACCTGCAAATGACACCTTCATTCCATTCACCACAGGGTCTGGCTGTAAAGTGAAATTCATTACTCTTAGACGAGATAACTCTGGCTAGTGTCTTTTATACCACTACCTCTTCTGTTCCTAAATAGTTCAGTCATATAATTTTCTGACTATGTAATAAGAAACAGAACTATTTTGTGTAGCTCTGGAACCAACAGATCAAGTGCAATTAATTTAACACTCTACCATTGGCAAAAACATGGGCAAAACATGGTTTTTAGCATATCGACCCTTTTTACTCTATAGTTGTTTGCACATTCAGTTTACACAACGGAGCAGTATAGGACAGTGAATTTTTTATGGGGCTCTGACTGCTACTAGCACATACACAAACATAGGCTTTGTAGATCAATGAATGCCATCTTAACCAATAACATTCTCCTCCTCCGTGTCCCATTGATAACAAACCTTTATAATTTATTGTAGTCTATATGAATATTAATTTATAATTAACACCATAAGTTTATACTCAACTTCATTTGTGGATTCCAAATGAGAAATATTTTTTTCAATATCTGTACTTGGAAAGATTTTTTCGATTTGTAATAACTGATTGCATCATTTGATTATATTTATCATGCAGTGTTTAGAACGTTTGGTAAGGGGATGTGGAGAAGGTATTAGTAAGTCTGCAGTAAAATAAATGAGATATTCATTTTAACCCCCCCCCCCCCTTAATAGAAGAAAATGTTTTTACAATTTTTTTGATTTTTTACAATTCATAAAATATTCTACATAATACACAATTTTTTTCTGTTAAGCAAAACTTGAGTTGTAGTTCTAACTTAAAAAATGCATGTTCTAATGGAGGTTTAAAAAATGTATTTACTCGTATATACGCATCCAGATGCCTTTAATTGGTGATTCCCATAAGATCCATTGTATCAACTGAACATACAAACGATTATAGTAACATATACTTTTCCATTCAAAGTGTCCAAGCTTTTTTAATTTCTATAAAAATATTATACCAAAATAAAAACAGCACACATTTATTCAACGTGTTTTATTAAATTTTCTTGCACTTGCTCCTTATTCGGTCGGTAGGGGAAGGAAGGGTAAAGTGGAATACTTAACTTTATCCTCACATCAGAGGCTGTATTTTTGTTTAATTAGTGTTATTTTTGGTGTTTTTAGTTGATTCGGTTTTAAACTCAAGTCAACTCATATTCATACTAAATTTCCTCCACTAGAAATTAATGCAATTCACTTTTTAATTAACCCTGTAAATATTCCACTTTACCCAACCGGTTGGGTAAAGTGGAATGCATTAAAATGCACTTATAAGAGCAATTATCAGCTCATCTGCTTTCAATTTGTAATGAATGATGGTTATATTAAATTAAATATTTCATCAGTTATTTAAATTAGCACTTTATTTGAACATTAATTTCCAAAAGTAGCCTATAGCCTTTAGGCCTACAATAAAAAAAATTAAAACATTAAAAGAACTGAAGCTGGCCATGTCGCAACACCCTATGTTTTCTGAACTTTCCTCGAACATTTGCAACAGAAACACTTGCACATTCATCAACTGGCGGAAAAACAAAAATGTTATGATGTCTCCGATAATTTCTCATAAATTTTACTTCCAGTTCATTGTTGTCAACTTTCTCAATTTGAGCAGCATATTGTTTTATAGACCTTTTATTCTCACATTCAAGTTCTATGTAGACATAGTCTCCTACATCATAGGATGTACAATTTTGAAGACCAAATCCCTTTCTACTTTCTTCATCAGAAGTAACAGCTTCATCCAAAGGAGAATCACCACTATCTTGGCAAAGTGTTTCTTCAACATCTGAATCTGATGATGAACTATCAGGTTTTGTATGTTTTTTTTTTGTAGCAAACAATCGCTTTCTAGGAATGGGTTTGACTGCTTTTACTTTTTCTTCTCTTAGTTGCTTTAGGTAGGGAGATGAAGTCACCATTGCAGTTCCTCCTTTCCGTTTTTGCGGATTAGCACGTGGACGAGCTTTTGGAAGTGGAATTATATCGAAAGGTGAAATTGAAGTGGATGCCTGCTGTGAAAGTTCAGGTGATGGCTGGAGAGAAGATGAATTGGATGCCTGCTGTGAAGGTTCAGCAGATGGCCGGGAAGAACATGAAGTAGAAGGCACTTCTGGCAGATTCTTTTCCTGTGATAGTGCTGGTTGCTCCCTATCAGTGACATCAGCAGCAGCAAAATCTTCATCCTTGAAGATGTGGCGATCAAAGGGCCAAATTCCTGTAGCTTTAAATGATGATACTGCATTTTGTGGCGTTGCAGCTTTTAAAAATGCCTTTCCAAAGAGAGGACTAACATCATGTAAAGTGACAACTTTCCCAGGATTGTTTCTCAACCAACACTTTACTTCCTGGGAATAAAACATACTGAGTGAAAACATGAATCCAACATCAAGGGGTTGAAGTTTGTGGCTGGTGTGCGGCGGAATCACTAGCATATGCACGTGCTTTTCTTTGCACTTCTGCAATAAATTAACATTTTTGGTATGTGTTGCATGTCCGTCTAGGATAAGTAACACTGGGTCATCCTGTGAGGGTTTTGTGTGCTCAATGAAGTGATCAATAAATTTATCAAATATTTCCATTTGGATCCATCCTGAAGGGTGAGGTACCACAATGCTACCTGCTGGCAACCCAATATTAAATAATGGATTATGTCTTACACGAGGAAACACTAGAAGAGGTGGTACAAAAATCCCAGTTGCACTCATGGCAACTTCAACAGTTATCAGAACACCACGACGAAATAGCTCCAACTTGCTTCTTGCCCTTAATGGATAGAATTTTTGGCTGTTTGTTTGGCACTGTTGAAATCCCCTTTTCATCACAATTAAAGATACGATGTGGCTTAAATCGAAATTGCTCGTAACTTTCTTCCAAAATGTTGAAAAACTTGTCAACTACAACTCTGTTGAATCCTGCGGCGCGAGCGAATGAAGTGCTTTCTGGTTGGCGTAAAGAAAGTTCAGGATGCCTGTCTTTAAAATTGTACAAAAAATCTTTACCAGCCATTTTCTTTTCATGTGAAAATCGATGCGGTATTTTGTTAAGCTCTGCAAACTGATAAACTAATTGTCTGAACTCATCATTAGTTAATCCATAAAATCGTTTCTCCATTTCCAATAGAAAAACTAAAAGTTCATTCTCTTGTTCAGCACTGAATGTGTTGGTGTAGCGTCCCAGTTTTTTTCTTGACACTTCTTCTGCAGATTGGTCCTTGTGGACTCGCCGAAACAAGCTTCCTACAGGGACATTGTATTGTTTTGCCGCTTTACCAAATGAAAGTTTGTTCTGTTTTACCGATTGAACAGCTTCTTCCATCGAAACCTGGTTCCATGAACCTTGATTTGAAGTTCTACTTCTTTTCCTGGGCATGATCCTGAAACAAAATAAAAAAATAATTTAAATTTACTAACCTTGCTTCTGTGATCCATAGGCTCGTATTTATGAACGTCACTTAAGTATTCCTGATGTCAAGGGAGACTCAAGTGACATTCTTAAATATGCCTATCTAGTGAGTAGTGAGGTTAGTGTTTAGTTTTATGCGAACAGCATTCAATCTAGTTGTAGCCTATCTAGCAATGTTAGTGTTTAGTTTTAAGTGAACAACATTTAATTTAGTTGTGTCTAGTGATGTTAGGGCTTTAAAATAAGTAAACTGCATTCAATAACTCGATGTATCAATATTGATGTTGATCCTTGTTGAAGTTAGCCTAATTCAAGGTATTTTGATTTCAATTTATTAATTAACCAGAGGTCAGCACCATAAATTTTTTTTTGTTCTAGTATCAGAATAACATGATGAATTGTTTGAAATCATAAAATTGTAGAAAATCGACCTGGCACATAAACTAGGATTACACCAATTTTTTAGGGGTAAAGTGGAATGATGTTCCACTTTACCCAACTCAAGGTATTCCACTTTACCCCAAAGTGCATCTTTGTAAAATCATAACAAAAACTTAAATTTCATTAATAATACTAGTGCAATCATGAATAGAAACTGTAAAGAACTTACCTCTTTCAAAGTTCAAACTGCAGAAAAACGAAATTCTTCAAAATTATAGCTTCCACTGATTTTAAAATTGCACTGAACTATTACAGAAAATTAACCTCAAACAAGATGTACTCCTTATGAGAGAAAAACAGCTGAGTAGCGCCATGACACTTTATGACAGGTTAGCCAACTACATACAAAGAGGTTTAATGTTCATACACATCTGTTCCCGCTAAAAGTAGCAAATTTGAAAAGCTATTCCACTTTACCCTACCATTCCACTTTGCCCTTCCTTCCCCTACTTTATCTAATCTGTTCAAACAACAGCATTTACGTTAACACTCCATTTCTGTTGCAATAATTTCATTTCTGCTCTTTTTGTATGTCCCATATTTCTACAGCATTTGTCATATAACCCTTTGTTCAATGAACAAATGACTACAAGTGTTCCAGAACAAGTGACTTTGAACATCTTTGATTGTACTGTACATCATTTCCTTAAGGTCTTTTCCCATGACGCTAGTACTAGCTGCTAGTTGACAAGCAGCTAGCAAAATAGTGCAATGGGAACAAACAACTAGCATTTAGTTTAGTTATTCAATAGCACATTAGTAGTACCATATATTGCTAATTTTTTGACTAATTTTGGTTTGATATCCTAAACAGTTAAAACTATATGTGGTCAACAACGTGGTAGTATTCATTAGCGTGCTAGTGACTTTGAACATGTTTGATTTTACTAGTGCTAGTAGGGGAGAAAAGGTCACATGATTGACTAGCGCCAGTAAACTAGCTTGGTGTGAACGTTTGGAAACGTTGCTAATTGCTAGTAATCTGTATTTTGTACAGCAATACATAACACAACTCACGTATGTCGTCAGAGCACGGGAATCAATTAACTAGCTCGGTGGGAACCGTCACATGCGCATCACATAAGTAGGTCCTGCTAGTAGTAGCAGCTAGTAAACTAGTATCATGGGAATAGGTTATTAATCTTTAATTTTTTACTCTACAAAATACAACAAGAAAATTTTTCATTACAATATACAGTTAGAAATAATTGAAAGAAGAATTTTCAGAAGATTATGGGAGATAATAAAAATGAAGAGGAAGATAGGAGTTTGAAACCAACCATGGAACTGTATGCATGTTAACTGTACTCTCTTAACCTTCATGAGAAAAATACTTTTGTTTTAGGGACATTTTTCTAGAATGAATGATAGAAGATTCACCAAGAGTCTTCAATTTCTTTAAAAATAAGAAAGTTAAAATACATGGTTGAAAAACTCACAAAAATACTAGGCAGAGAAATTTTTGATAAAGGAAAATGAAACTCAGGATAAAAGTAAATTTAGAAATAAAATCGTAGGAATAAAGTAATTTAGATGGTAACAAAGCTGTCAAAAAAATCTAGCATAACATGAACTGCATGATAAAGGAAGGCATACTTTGAAAGAACCATCGTTTACTTTCAAAGGATTAAGAAATATCATTAGAAATGAATTTGTAATATGATCCATAGGGGTTAATTCTTGCCCGTAACAGGCAGGTGGAGGGTTAAATTATTTGCACTTGATTTGCTAGTTCCAGGGTTACAAAAAGTAGTTCTGTTTCTTATCACATGATTAGCCATGTAGGAACAGAAGAGGTAGATGTGTAAAAGACAGTAATCAGAGTTATCTCCTTTGACAGTAATTAATTTCATTACACAGCCAGACCCTGTGGTGAATGAAGTGAATTTGCAAAGTGGGAAGTAGATGCTTTTCAGAGGGCCTGGCTTGCTGATAAGCATACTTTTCTGCTCAATGAGGAAGGCAATTGTAAACTACCTCACTCCTCGTTTTACTTAGTAAAGCCTCTAGGGGTTCAAACCAGCCTATCGGCTACAGTAAACTGCGCTAACTTTATTGATAATCTTGAAGCAGTACTATATGTCGTTATTTTTTTAACCGATTTTGGTTTGATATCCTAAACAATTATAACTGTATGAGCTATGATTATTGCTGTATTATGGTTACTAATAAAATATTTTTATGTTATTTTTCTTTTTTGGTTTATTTGAAGGCGCAATTTACCGGGTTGATCTAGGGGTAACGTCGCCGCCACTAGTCAGCTGATTTTTGGAGAGGAAGGTTCCTGGTTCAAATCCTAGTAAAGGTAGTTGTTACTTTTATACGGATTTGAATACTAGACAGTGGTTACCGGTATAATGCGATGGTTGGGTTTCAATTGACTATACTCTCTCAGGAATGGTCGGCCTGAGCCTGTACAAGAATACACCTCATTTACACGTTATACATATCCTCATTTCATTGGGTTATGGGGTTGCTTATTGTTCTAAATTGAACAGATTGTAACGTACACACATTAGGAATAAAAAAAATTAAAGAGGCATCAACATCTTGGTCATTAGCGACTACTTTGGGTTAATAAACAGTGGGTTTGAACGTAATAATTTTCCAGACCCTAGTCGGCAATCAACCGGGGACTACGTTTTGCACCATAGCACGCAAACTATTGGGCCACGAAGGCGGTCATTTATATTTTACCGATAAAAAATTGATACAATTCAATAATTAATAAGAAAACCAACAATGGAAACCCTACATAAGCTAAGCTTTTGTTTCGATTTCGATTCATTTGTTGAAATTAGAATAGGAGTTTAAGATTCACAGCGGAATTAAAAAACTTAAATACTTGAACACAAATACGTATGTCAAAACCGTTATGCCCCCTTGTCTTAGCCGTAATCTGGTAAATAATAATTGAACTTCCAGCTAGTAAAAAAGTCAGTCTATTAATCATTTTGGTCGAACTCAATTTCCTGTTCAATATTTTGCATTAACAAGAATTCTAAATTTTGTACTAAGGTATCTTTTATATATAATGTAAGGAATGAACTCGTTTAAGAGTCACATAGGAAAAGAACGTTTTAGACTCACTTAAATGGGTTTGTCATCAGATTATTGACATAAAGTACTTTAACTAGCTACTGAATAGTTTTCATGACCTAGAAAGTAAAGCTATTGAAATTGTATTAAAAGGTGGCTTTTTACGAAAAAACTACTCTATTGAGAAACGCTTCTCTAAATTGGAAGACATTATTATTCGTTCAGTTATAATAACAATAATATTTTCTGTTTGTTTTTCCATTATGTTGAACATCTTTGTGGTCAATTTCAGATCTAAAGCGTTTTCGTACTTTTCTACATAAGAATAATCTTCCACAACCCGTTTACTGATCAGACAGTTGCTACGACTTTAAATAAATTAATGCACTAAATAAAATAAATAAAAAAATTTTATTTACGTAAAACAAAATTATATTTTTATATAATATTTCAATAAATTAACCGTTGGAGGTCTACTCCACGGAACGTGGTGGAGTGCTGCAATGTTTAGTGGAAAGCCCCGAGTTATAATACTGACTAAAGTCCAGCCTTTCTAAGTTTGCTCCTACTGTAAACAAACAATGACGTTACTGAGCATGCGCGTTACATAAAAATGTGTACACCCTGATTAAAAAGTAACAACAAAATACTTTCAAAAGTATTTAAATACAAAATACTTTTAAAAGTATTTTTGTAAATGAAATTGTTAGGCCTACATCATATCATGACTGATGTTTTAAGTACTTGTAATTATTTTGAAACAGAGTAAATTTTATAAGAAAAAGACATCCATAAAGTCACGGACTTTAGCGTGCATCCTGTAGTACTTGGCTTTGGTTTGTTGACAGTAGGAGCAAACTAAGGACGGCTGAATTGTAGAGAAATTGTAGCCCACTGTTAAAACCTATTTCTACTATTCCTTAACCAACCCGCTGTAATCGCTGATGACCAACCTGTCTAAATCTAAACACATTGAAAAGGGATAAAAAAATTAAACAGGAATATTTACACTCCACTCTTGTATTTTTGATTGTTCTGAATTTGTACTTGCCGCACAGATTAAATTGGTATTAACCTTTCGTCAACAAAGGTCAGTGGAATCTTTTCAACTGTTTTACTTTCAATAAACGTGCAATTAACAAGTCAGATTGCACGCTATATGAAAAGTAACTTCAATTTATAATTTTTAACAAATATTTGTTTAAATTTTTTTTGCAATTTACGAATAGCAAAGGAATGGATTAATATTTATCTAATTGATTTTCTACTTAAAATGAATTGTTTTTTAAGTGATACATATTATATCTTATTATGGATGGCACCTTCGTTGTGAAAGGGCTTGTTGCTAACTTCAAATAGGTTCAAGAACCCCTCAACGGGTTTTTAAGATCACTAGGATTAGCTATAGAACTTACAAAAATGTGATAGAAACTGGTTTATAATAACCTTTACAGTAAATAACCAACTTTTCTTAAGTTTTCACCGGACACGGCCAAAAAAAAAAACACAAAAGTTCATGTGGTAAACAAAAACTTATAAGGAAAATGCATTGTGAAGAAACTGTCAATAAAAATTATCATTGTTACACGAATAAACGACTGAATTTTAGAGCTGTATCTCTTTGATTTACCTGTGTCTTGTAAGAATATGATTCTTGTAACATGCTGATTTTTAGAGCTGTAACTGTTTGGAAAGTTATAGGATTAATATTTATGTTTTTAGATTGCCAACCCTTGCAAACCAAAATGCAAATACTTAGGTGTCCTATTCTTTACGTAATGAAATTACGTAAAGTTCCTCTGCGATATCTAAAAGTTAAAAAATTTGTATGAATGAGTGAGGCTCAGTGAAAGTCAGTGAGAACATTCGAATTTATAATATAGATATTAGGGTGATGTGTAATATTTTATAAAAGAACTGTTATTTTGGATAAGCTACAAAAGCTGATTACCAGAGGGTAATATATATACCAGAAATAAACTATTTCTGGTGTAACATTCACCCATACTTAAGATCATCAACTTACTTTACTTACGATATTTCCATTTTATTGTATGTATTGCGGAATATATATTATTTATCCTAGCAATTGTGGAAATATCCCTACCGAATATTAATATAACTTATTTTGTATTACGCTATTAACTTTACTTGAATTTGAGTTATCCTGGTTAGACAATTCCTTAGAATACCTTTTAAGTCAAGGACTTTCGCTTGGATAGCTATTTTACCACAACACTAGAATTTGTGATAAAGTTTGCTGCCAAGTTTGTAAGTTCAGTTATCTAACTTATGGGGGGATGACTACTGTACTTTCCGACAAGGCTCTTCCTCTCTCAGACGCAGACATATACCACCTAAAAAGCTCATAATTAAGTAACATGCTTCAATCCGTTCTTTTTTATAGATCGTTGTTTTAAATTTATAAGTTTTAAAATTTGTTCATCATGTTATAAAGTTACAAACACGACCTAAAACTTTTATTAACTTTTATTTTGGATTCAGAACTATAAAAACTGAATGGAAGGTTACAAAAAATATAATCGGCATTTTTTATCCCTAATATGTGTATGTTACATTACAATCTGTTCAATTAAGAACAATATGCAATCCCATGATTTAATGAGGTGAGGATGTTATACTTGATGTGTAAATGAAGTGTAGTCTTGTACAGACTAAGGCTGATCATTCATGAGAGAGTATGGTTAATTGAGCACCAATCATCAAAGTACACCGGTAACCACTGTTTAGTATTCAAATTCATATAAAGTAACTACCTTTAAATAGATTTTGCACCAGGGAACCTTCGTTCCGAAAATAAGCTGTTAAGCAACTTAATTGCGACCACTAGACTTTACCACTAGGTGTGTTCGGTGTGTTACATAGAAATTCGCTTGCTCAACCGGTGTTACTTAACAAATAATAGTGACTTTCCACCAGCTGAATGATTGGGCTGGGCTGAAGGCCTACACCGTTCTGAAGGTGTAAAAAATGAAAACCTGAAAATTGCAACCCCAAAAAGCCGAAAATTTTCCTTCAAAAAATTCTGTGAGTTTGCTCAGCAAACTGGTGGTGTGGTCTACTTGCCCTGTAGCTCGAACTCCCAGGGAAAATGCGAAATCGTAGGTCACCGCTTCTATTTGAGCCCAGTGGGGGGAGGGGGTTTAAAATGTTGAGCTCCTCAACGATGCTTCGTAGTTAAAAAGTACATAGACCCTTTCTTGTACAGCTTCTGAAGTACTTTAAGAATATATAAATAATGTTGCCCTTAACCCACCGGTGCGCTGAGAAAACTCAAAAAACAAATTCGGCTTTTTTGGGGTTGCAGTTTTCAAGTTTTCATTTTTACACCTTCAGATAATTGTCCTCTAATATAAAATACAAATATTATAAAAAGAACTTTATAAAATGAATTACCTAAAATAAATTATTAAAAAATATAAAATTTAAAAGAATAATAAATTATTGTAGAATGATTACCTGATGTGAAAACTATTCCACAAGCAAAGATCTTGTGACAATCTTTTTTTTAAATCGTTTAACTAACAGGGTAACTGTTACAGTGACCTTATGTATTCATAGTTTTGAGTGTTTATGTAGCTTTTGAGTAAAAGTTTAGATTTCTCTGCGGTTTCTTCAAGTGTCGGAATTTTGAGGTCTTTGTGAAATGTAGTTTACGGTTTCTGTGTTTAGTATTGCATTTTCACCCGAATTTAGATTTAAAATATCACATGTGTGTTTACGGTCGTAGGTTCATGTAATAAAGCCAAACTAACATCCTATACTTTTTTTTTATCCGAGGCGCCGAGAAAAACTCATGTTCACTCCCTCACGATGGGGGAAGTAGTGTTAGACTCAATTGACCCAAAACCCGACGCCTGGCCACTTGATCCGATATCAGCAAACAACCCTCCACCTCCCTCGGAACTGTTTATGTAATACTACAAGGGGAATGTAGGGTTAAAAATTTACCCGACATTTTCCTTGTAGTATTTTATAAACGTCCCGAGGGAGGTGGAGGGTTGTTTGCTGATATCAGATAAAGTGGCCAGGCGGCGGGGTTTTGGTTGGTAGGCGGTTGCGGCCTCCTTGGGGCTGGACATCCTATACTAACGGAAACATACTGTTAAATAAAAGTATTTTTCTTTAATTTATTATAACTTTATTTATCATTAGCGACTACGTGAACATGTAACACCTCTTCACATACTATTTTGGTCCACTTTTTCCCTAGTTGAATTGAATGTTGGAGAATTTTTATGTATATTTTACCAATTTAGATATATTTGAATTATGATTTGAGCCAAGCATGGGATCGTAAAGGAAAAAGAATATTATAAACTTAATTATGTTTTTAGTCGCAAAACATAAAAATATTAAAACATGCCATGAAAAGAAATATCCTATATCAAAGACTTTTAAAAGAAATATTCCGTAACTGATGTTAGGTGTGTGGGTAGCTGGAAACTACCTAATGTAAACATTTATGTCTTTATTTATGGACTGTTCTAGTTTTCTGTGCGTGGATCTGACTTCTAACGTGCACGCAGTCAGGGATCATTTGAGTTGTGATGGAGGCTCTTCCATTTATAATTTTCCTATTTGAATTCCATTCCATCCTTAGAATTCTGAAAAATAAGTAAAATTCAAGGAACTGGAAAATACACAATTTCGTTTTCACCCTGTATTATTTATCATAACATTATTAGTTTTTCTCGAGAAGCTTTAAGTTACTTTTTCACGTAGGCTTTTAAAAACAGATAAGATTTTATAAAACACATTTAAGAATGCATTCGATATTTAAGCAACAGTTTATAAAATTGTTAATGCAGTGAAAATTGTATTAGAAATTAAAAAAAGAAACAAGGTACTGGAACAAAAAACAAGTCTTGCCGTTTCTTACTTATCTATAGTATTAGTATTGTAAATTGTAAAAGACCGGTAAACCAAAAGTTATTTTTTTACGTAATGTATTTTACAACTGTATAAAAACAACCAGAAAACATTTTTACAACTAAATTTAAAAAACTAACCGCATAATGGCTTTGAGGAGAACACCGCCCAGCGATAGCTCTCCAGATAACGATAATTGTATTAAATTTTAATTCACATTTTTGTAACGTAATAAAAATGTTAGAATTGCGTTAATGTATCATGTCTCTCTCCATGTGCGTTTCAGTAGTCTTAGTGCGATTTCTAGTAGGTCTGCAGAATTCATGTTGCGTATTAAGGGATTGTTATGATTTTGAAGTTTGTCTCAGAACCTAAGGTACAATTTTAGATAATGTGACGTTGACGTAAGAAACGCTTAAGTCATCGTGTAGTGTTGTACCAAAAAAAAAAAAAAACAAATGGTTGTGTTTGTATTTTTTAATATTTGTTAATCTTATTTATTTATTTATTTAAGGTCGCATGGACTACAAGGTCATTAGCGACCACGTTACATATATAAATACATGTAGTACAAATTTTTCAAAGAAGTCACAAAATGTATAGATTAACAGACACAAACAAACACAATAAGGTCATCAATAAAAGCAGAATGAAAAATTAGTTAGGTTCAATTAAATTTAGACAACATAAAAATAAAAAATGCGGTCCTGGGTCCGAATCCCACTCAGGTACGGCATATTTTCATACGTTACAAAAATCATTTCATCCTCATTACGCACAGTTACACCCCAACGTCATCGCTAATGACCTTGCAGTTGATGTGACGTTAAATTAATAAATACAAAAATAAAAATAAAAAATTGAATGACACAATAAAAAATAACATATGTAAATTTACAATTATATCAAATCTGAAATTTTGTGAAAGTTAAAAAAAAATTTGAACCGCTACTTTGTCTACCAAATTGATTGCTAAATTATTGTTAATTTTAAATAGTGTTCGTATGGAATGCGTAGTTAGACAGTCTGTGATGATGTGTTTGATTGAAAGTGGCGTGTTGCAATGTGTACAATGTTGTGCTACATCTTTCTTCAGTAAGTGTTTGTGTGTAAGTGTAGTGTCCAATGTGTAATCGTGTGCGTAGTACTTGAAGCTTTCGAAGCCCCAAGTGAGGCTGTGAGTTTTCAAAAATATGTTTTCTGATATTTGTGAAATGTTTTCCGTGATTTAAATGTTATATTCCAATAAAGCAAATTTTTCGTTTGATAAATTTCCTAAATTTCGTTCGATAAATTTGTTTCCTAAAGTTTATTAATGCAAAGTAAAAATAAAGTAAATTTTAATCTTCGTTCACTTCGCTTTCGTGTTCTCCAATTCTTCCATTACTTAAACCTTTCTTCATCCTGTACCTTACTATATTCCGGCACTTAAAATTTTTACAAAAATTATTTTTATCAAGATATAAATTTATGTATTTATCTTCTTTTAAGTACAGTTGTTTAGCTTAACTACTTATTTTCCGTGTAGTGAATGGAACTGTGTATACACACAAAACAAAAACAGGCATGTAATGCCAGTTAGATATAATATATACGGAACACTGCTTTTGTTATTAAATAAAATACAACTGGATTTACTTATCCGACAGAATTTAGATTGTTTAAATTGCATGGTCATAATGTGTTTAATTTATGCGCTTTCAAGAGCAGTTTCTTCCTCTCTTACCGTATGTATGCTGTATTATACTGTTTGTATTTAATTCTAGTGCAGTAGTTGTGTATAGATCTACCCGGAATAGTACTCTATAGTAACATTATAATAAATGTAATAGAACTGAAAGTACTTACACCGTTTCGTAGTAAAGTATAGGAATTTATTTACAAAATGCTACTAAAGTACTCAAATTACTTCATTATTTTGATTTATTTTGTTCTTTTATCTCGTTAACAAGATTTTTGGAGAGAAAGTTTACATTACTTTAAAAAATCTGGTGAGAAACACTCATACAACTTTCTTTTGCCAATGCAAATAATTAACAGTATAACCTAATATTAGTAATAAAACATTAGAAATAAACAAAAAACTAACCTCAAAAACATAACATTATTTTAATCATGAGTGAATGATGTAAAATGAAAATCAACCTCAGTTGGCTACGGAAAATCACTCTTTCACGCTAAAGTAGGCCCTGAAGAGAAAAATACTCTAAATAAAAGTTGTAGATCATTTAATTTCCTATAAATCTGATTATATACATTTTTTTCGTAAAATACATAGCCTACTAAGACCTAAATCTTAGAAAAAAACTTTTTTTTACAGATTTTCATGACAAAAGAAAACAGAAAATCGCTAATTACCGCTAAACTAAGCGTTATACAAAGAAATGTTTGAAAAGAATGTTGTAGGATTTTAAATTTTCTACAACTTTTACTATACATTTTTTCGCTAAAACGCATACTAAAGCCGCAATTTTAAAACAACTATACTTTTACGAGAAAGCAGCCTCCCCAAGAATTTTAACAGACATTGCGCCTACCCTATCTTGTAGAGCATAAAATAATTTAGTAAATGAGGCAATTTAAAAAAAAAATCGTATGAGTCGTTTTTGAGAAAATCGCAAAAAAGTGAAAAATGACACGAATAAACTACTACTACTTCCGGTTGACCGAATTTGACGAAAATGTTCGTGTCGGGTTTGGTAGTAATATCTAACTTAAGGTTCAAGTTTGTACAATGTTCCGTTCTTGAGATATTCTGTTCACACACACACACACGCACACACACACCAATCGCTAAAACATGTTTTTTTGGGTTCAGGGTGTCTTAAAACGTGTAGATCCGGTGAAAACTCGATTTCAAAAAATTGACATGAAAACAATATTTTTATTCTTATATATATTCTTATAGGCACGAGAAAGTAAACAAATTAGTGAACAATAAAGGGATAGATTATACCTAAGAAAGAGATGGAAATATTTTAAAAAAAATCTCGGAACTAATAGAAAAGTAGAAAAGATTAAAAAATGGATGAAACTGAAAAGGATTCAAAGGATAACAATAAAAAGGTTAATGACAGCGTAATGGACACCTACAATAGAACTCTAGCCAAGGGCTTCAGGTTACAATACACCTATGAAAAGTTCATACAAAAGAACGATATTATGAACACTTGACACTATAACATTATACGTACCGTAAATCCTTATTTACTGTCACAATATCACATCGGATAAATTATTTTGATTGTTTTAATAGAGAAACGTAGAGAAAAAGAATTTATAAGTTAAGGGGACACAGGAGTCCTGTACATCACCATACTTACTTAAGAATCATTTTCTCAGCTTTTACTGCTTAGAACATTGTGTATTTTTTTAACAATATTATGCTTTCATAAATGAAACATTTTAAATGTAACAACTTTGTAATATTTTGATTTTTAACAAAGATAAAAAATTAAATTCGGCTCACCTTTCAGACCTATGAAAATTTCAAACATTTATAGCTGTAAAATATTTTAGGAAACATATTTACACAAGTTATTCATAGAAACTATGCATCCTTAGGAAGGTTAACTACCCTGTAATTTTCATCAAAATTGGTTGTGTGGTTGCTGAGAAAATGTTACTTTTGTGCTAAAAAATGAATTTTTCGGAAATTACAAAAACTGAAAAATTTAACTTAGTGCATTCCATCTTATAGTCACTAAGATTGTCTAAACAAACTTGCTTCATGCAGTATGGAGCAAGCTGTTGAGGAGGCTGTGCTTTAAAATAGCATGGATTGTGACAACGGAAATAGAAATTTATCTGCAGGTTTCGACGGAACCTAGCAAAAATGGGGCCATCAGTCACTAAATGGAGAAGTGTTAGCCACTAATATTGATATAGGCAAGATCCATACTCACAAAATTTTGTGACTGTTTTGATAACTACTGGGGCACTACAGGGAAGTTTTAAACAATTCAAAAAATCATCACGTTAGCTTAGTTCTAACTGTACAGCAAAAAATTCGATTTAATGTCACAAACACAGGAAAAAATCTATTTGCAGCACAAATTTACAAAACAAAAAATTAAAAATAGAAAGGTGCGTCGTACAACAATAGTAAATACATCAAATTAATCACAAGAATTTGAAATATTATAAAATGTAAAAAAAGTTCAAAAATATAATTTTTCGGACTCCCGACTACCCTCTCTTGTGGTCTCTTAGCAAATTAACAGATCAAAAGAAGAGCCTGCGTAGAGGAAACAAGGGAGAAAATCTCTGATACAGTGAAAAAATGGAAGGAGGGAATGTATCAGAACTTTGCTTTCAAGAAAAGTAAAAAGAAAATAAAGCGAATGTATTTTTTAATTCTATAGTAAAAATATTTAATTGAGCTGAACAGCTGTTATATCACATGATTTTTTTACCTTTTCTATGTAATCCTACTTTCTACTGCCATGTTTCGGTGGATCCACCATCATCAGAGTATGTTGTTTAGGTCATCAGGGGGAAGGCTGGTTTGAACCTCTAGAGGCTTTACTAAGTAAAACGAAGGGTGATGTAGTTTACCCTTGCCTTCCTCACTGTTTGAAAAAGTATACTTATCAGCATGTCAGGCTATCTAAAAAGCATTTACTTTTCACCTTGCAAATGACATCGTCACTTCATTCACCACAGGTTTTGGCTGTATAATGAAATTCATTACTCTCAGAGGAAGTAACTCAGATTAGTGTCTTTTACACGTCTACCTCTTCTGTTTTTAACTGCTTCAGTCATATAACTGGCTGACCATGTAATAAGAATCAGAATTATTTTTTGTAGCCCTGGAATTAGCAGGTCAAGTAAAAATAATTATTCATTACTCCACCTTCCTTTTACGAGCAATCATCAGAGTATACAAAATTGAAAATAAACGTTTTAAAAGCTGGCTTCGCAGCGCAGCGGTAGCGCGCTAGCGTACAAGGCAGAGGTGTCCCGGGTTCGACTCCAGGCTAACGTCTGGGTATTATAACATGCCAAAAGCCACCGTAACAGTTCCATAACTCGCTAATAACCAAGCTGTCGATGTAACTTTAAAAAATAAACTAAAAATTTTGTACCGTTGTAAAAGTACAAAACATTGTACAAACAATGGAAGTTATGGTAATTCCTGATTACTATAACTTCCAATGCTCAGTAACAACTAAACTCAGTATAAATAATGCCTGGGAAAAACCCACATTGTTAGAGTAAGTTAGATTAGAATAGTAGTTAGACAATAAGTTGTAAATATCGCCAACTGTCAAACAATCATTTGGTATTCTTTAGACAGGTATATTTCTTCCTCTGTGTTTTTAGGCCTTTCTTCCACCTACAAACTTGCAGCCAATCACTGGGATGTCCTCCTTCCCGTTGGCCCTCCACGTTGGTTGAACAGTTGGTGGGAGAGGGAGGCTTGTTAACTAGAGGTTTCCTGGTTCGGCCTCAGGAAATTTACAATCAGTTCCCATGGGACTTAAGAGTGGAATGGAGGAGTTTGTTATGAAGGGCAGTTTTTGAAAAAGTGAGTAGGAGAACGAAAAGAAGAAGAAGAAAGGGGAAAGATATTTGAGGTAAATTCATTTCGTATTTATTAAGGGTTAGAAGTTTTTTTGTTTTTGTATTAAAGTCGCGGCATAGTAAAGGTTGACTATATTTTTAAATAGGTTAAGGATTATTTTATTAGTAGTTATTTAATTTAGTTAGTAGTAGATTCATTAAATATTTAGTTTAAAGCAAGGAGATATATTCTTATTTATTTATTTTTCTCCTGCTTTGCTGATAGAGCTGGCGCACAACTTTTTTTTTCAGTTCATATTCAAGTTTTTGCCCACTGGTAAAATTGATGGGGGTACAAACTTTTTAAAAAATTGTTAAAATTTTCAGAAGAATCTTCTATCATTTGTCATTCGTATAAAAATCTTATACGATCCACCGAAACCTGTCAATAGAAAGTATAGGATTGTATTAAAAAATTAAACAAAAACAAATGATACTATAGCAGCTGTAACAGACCAGTGAAATATTAGATATTTTTACAATAATATTGAGTTTAAGCTGTTGGATGCATTATAAATATTTATTTTCTAATTGAATGACCATATTTGGTCTATTCACAAAAGAAAAAAAAATAGTGAATTACAATAAAGGATTATGTGTGGTCCGAATTTTAAACCAAAATAGAAGCTATATAGAATATAAATAAAAGAAAATCTTTTCTATAAATAAAAAACTACATAAATGTTAATAAATTGAGTTATTCTTACACGATTTATTGTCATGATGAAGGGTTTTAACTTATCTGTACGAAACTAATGAAAATATTCATGTTAGAAAATATATTCAAAATGTCGGCCAGAAAATTGCCCATATACCTTGAAGACTTTTTAAAAAAAAAAAATCGTATTTTAACATTTTTATCACCACTTTTTATTTTCTCTCGACTATTTTTCACTCAAGTAATGGGATAGTAGTACAGTTTTTTCCCCATTCAGTAAATTTCCACTCTATATCTGTCGCTGTCCTTAGCACAATAAGGGAATCGTTTGTGATAGATTACTTACATAAAAAATCCATCACAGACGGGTTAACCGATCTTTGGATTCTAGAAAATATATTAAAAATAAATGAATTGTCAAGTATATGCTTCTAGAACACAATAACTCCATATCATTGTTACTACTATTGTACCACCGTACCACCGAATTAATGTATCGAACTGTCCGTATCATTTTATTCTAAACTAACATTACATTAAACATTTTTCTTCACTTGCACCATCATAAATTGGCCCGATTTGCAAATAACTGAAAAAAAACATTATTTGTTAAGAACCATATCATCACCACCGTATGATATAAAATTAATATAAAGAAAATTGAATAAAACTGTATATTTAATGTTATAAAAGGTTGGTTTAGAGGTAAAGTCGTCGCCACATGTCAGCTGTTCAACAGCTGATTTTTGGAGATGAAGGTTCCTGGTTCAAATCCTACTAAAAAGTAGTTATTTTTATACGGATTTGAGTACTAGACAATGGTTACCAGTATACTTGGGGTTCATTTAATCATACTCTCTTATGAATTGCCGGCCTGAGTCTGTACAAGACTATACCTTATTTACACGACATACATTATCATCCTCATCTCATTGGGTCATGGGGGTGCTTATTGTTATTAAATTAAACAGATTTCAACGTACACAAATTAGGGGAAAAAATATTATAAGGAACAAACGTTTTTACTTTCTCTTGACTATATTAATATATAGGACGGAAAGTATTGTTTTCATGTCGATTTTTCGAAATTAATTTTTCACCGGATATAGGCCTACACGTTTTCAGACCCCCTGAACCGAAAAGCATGTTTTTACTGATTGGTGTGCGTGTGCGTGTGCGTGTGTGTGTGTGTGTGTGTGTGTGTGTGTGTGTGTGTGCGTGTGTGTGTGTGTGTGTGTGAATAAAATATCTCAAGAACGGAATATCGTACGAAGTTGAAACTAAAAACTTAAGTTAGGTACTACTAGAGAACCCGATACGAACATTTTCATTAAAATCGGTCAACCGGAAGTAGTTTCTCAAATACGGCTTCCACTATTTTTTTTTAAATCGCCTCATTTACTGAATTTTTTATGCTCTAAAAAAAGGGTAGAAGCCATGTCTGCTGAAGTTCTGGGGAGGCTGTTCTCTCGTAGAAAAAAATAGCTTTTAAAGATTGCGACCTTAAAAAGCATTTTAGGGCAAAAGTGTTTAGAATTAAAGTTGTTGACAATTTAAATAGCTACACCTTTTATTTCAACACTTTTTGTAAAACGCTTAGTTTAGCGGTCATTAGTGATTTGTTGCTATTTTTCATGAAAATCTGTAATTTTTTTATTTGAGATATCGGCCTTAGTAGGCCTATGCATTTTAAAACAAAAGTTTAATCAAATTTATAGAAAATTAAAAACCTACAACTTTTATTTCAAGTATTTATCTCTACAGACTCTAGTTTAGCGAGTAAGAGTGATTTCCGTATTTTTAAGCCAACTGAGGTTGATTTTCATTGTGCATCATTTACTCATGATTAAAATTAGGTTCCTGGTCCAAATCCTAGTAAAGGTAGTTTTATTTGGATTTGAATACTAGACTGGTTGCCGGTGTACTATGATGGTTGGGGTTTAATTGACCATACTCTCTCAGGAATGGTCGACCTGAGACTGTACAAGACTACACCTCATTTGCACATCACACACAACATCCCCATCTTATTGGGTCATGGGGTTGCTTACTGTTCTGAATTGAGCAGATGGCAATGTACACATATTAGGAATTAAAAAATAAAAAAATATTAGGTTATATGTGTTGAGGTTAGTTTTTTGTTTATTTCTATTTCTAATGTTTTATTACCAATGCTAGGTTATATTGTTCATTATTTTCATTGGCAAGAGAAAGTCCAGATTTTATCGTTTGCATGAGGTAATCTCAGACACTACTTAACCGATTCCAAAAAATCTTTTACTGTCGAAAAGATTTTTTTTGGTTTAACGTCCGACTGTTCTGCAATTACTGCAAATGCAGATGGTGAAAGATGAAATGATCTTTTGTAACGCATGAAAATATGCCGTGCCTGAATGGGATTCGAACGCAACACCGCATGATGAGAGACGAGCACGTTACCAACTACGCCAATGCGGCCGGCACTGTCGAAAAGCTTAGAGCTCCATAAGTAACGTAAGCTATATGAAATTATGTAATTTTTAAATTAAAAGAACAAATTGGGATCCGAAAAATTTAATGATTTAAGAAGATTACAAACAAGAAAGAAGAAAGATTAAATCTTTTCACAGAAGTATATCGATGCGAAAAAGTAACGATCTTTACATTTAATTTTTTTAAATATTTAAAAAATTAGGAAGGTGTGTATGTTTTATAACGTTAAAATTTGTCTAGTAAGTTTCCAGTTAGGTAAAAGAACGTCGTACTTTGAACTTGAAAAACTTTCTTCTTTTTATTAAGCACACATTGAGAAACTCTATTTTTTATAATGTTAGTTCATAAAGTTTTGTTTGAAACAAACTTAAGCGAAACCTACATTTAATTATTAAAATCCAATCTTCTTAGGAATTATTTCTCTTAAATAGAAGAAAAGTTCCATCCTTTAATTCGCTTGTTCTTAAAGCCCATAAAAAGAATTAATCTTCTGAATATATAAATTTACATGGGTCGCACAATCAGTAAATGCTTGTGTAATACTAAAATAAGAGATCGTAAATGTGAAATCGAGTCATTTTTTGAGATTCCAATTTAGATAAAAGTTTTAAATTAAGTCCTAAAAATACTGATAATCCTTTTTATAATTATTATAGGCCTACTTAATTAGAATCTTAATTAATTTACATAAATATTACGCTATATGTGTATCTATTTCCATACATGATAAACCGGTTCTTAACCACTTCACTTCATTTAACATAAACTAGTTTCACAATGGTTCATACATTACCAACTACCAACAAGAGTGTAAAGACATACACACTAAAATACATAGAATTTCTAGAAGAAAGAATATGATACAAAAGTAGAATAACAAATATAATAAAATAGAATAATCCAGAAATAATTATAGAAATAACATAATAGTTTAATTGTACAATAAAATTTGTTATCCTGTACGAGAAAAACATCATAAATAGAGATGAGCCGCTAGTCAAGACGGAACTGAATTACATTGGCACAACACCACTCATATGAAACCCTGTTACCCAGAAAAAACATCAATGTCAAAAATCCCATGGTCCGTTTAGTTGATATGTCACAATGTGACTTTATTTTTAATGTAGATAGACTACTTCCTGTTAAGAAAGTAAAACAATAAGCATTCCAAAATTCAGTCATTAAAAAACAAAAATTCAAAATTATTTTTTGATTTTTACTTTCTCTTCCCTGTATGAATATAAATAAGAAGAAAAGTACTATTGATTTCATGCCTGTGTGTGTGTGCGCGCGCGCGCGTGTGAAAAAAAATATCTCAAGAACAAAACATCGTACGAAGTTGAAACTTGAAACTTAAGTTAGTTAGAGTACCAAACACGAACATTTTCATGCAAATCTATCAACCGGAAGTAGTAGGGCTAGTTTATTCGAGTAATTTTTCACTTTTTTGCGATTTTCTCAAAAACGGCAACTACAATTTTTTTAAAAATCATCTTATTTATTACATTTTTTATTCTCTACAAGATTGGGTTGGCGCCATGTCTGCTGAAATTCTTGGAGAGGCTGTTCTCTTGTAGAAAAAAAATGTTTTTTAAGATTGCGGTCTTCATAAGCATTTTAGGGCAAAAGTTTGTATAACCAAAGTTGTAGACAATTTAAAAATTTACAACCCTTTCAAACATTCTTTTGTACTGCATAGTTTAGCAGTAATTAAAGGTTTTCTGTTTTTTCTTCTGAAAATTTGTAAAAGGAATGGATTTGTTAAGATTTCGGTCTTAGTATGCAATTTACGACAAAAGTGTGCATAATTAAATTTATAGAAAATTAAAAAACCTACAACTTTTATTTTAAGCATTCTTTTCTACAGAGCCTAGTTTAGCGTGAAAGAATAATTTTCCGTATTTTTAAGCCAAACTAAAGTTGGTTTTCATTTTGCATCATTCACTCATGATTAAAATAAAGTTATGTTTTTTGAGGTTAGTTTTTTTGTTTATTTATGATGTTTTACTACTAATGTTATGTTATATTGTTCATTATTTACATTGGCAAGAGGAAGTTGTATGAGTGTTTCACACCAGATTTTTATTCAATGTTTTAAATACTCACTTATTAATGTAAGTAGTAATATAGATTGTAAATAGTTTCAAGAAAATAAAAATAAAAATATGTTTTTATTAACTTTAAAAGCACAGATACTTTCAAATCAAAATTTATATAATTATAATAAAATTTATACAAATATTTTCATATCGTTCGATATTATTCAATATTGTTGTTATTAAAATAGCGTTATTATTTAAAAAGTAAAATGGAATAAAAAGACAGCTGCGGGAAATTCATAAAACTTTTCTCGAAAAGTATTTTACTAAAATACGTAGTACTTTAATACGGATTTATAATAACGTTCTGGGTTATTTTAACTTAAGTGAATTCCTCTTCTAGATGTATTTTTTTGTTTATTTTTTAAACATTAAACTAATTTCCATTCATTCATTTAAATCCAGTTCAACTTTTCCTTTAGGGAAATATTTTCGTCTAAGAAACCAAGAAAGCCTGAAGAGATTTTATAATATAATTTTTTTATTTTATTTTTAACTGACGTTCGTTCATTTATGGAAACGGGTTAAAATAGAAGTTTTGCTGTAAATTATTGTTTCTCATTAGAGTGAATATATAATGATGTAATTTTGACTTGAACGAGAATCATCCACAAGAATAGTTTTAAAAAAATGTTAGGAGTAAGGGTAACATTATAGTGTGGAGACGTAGAGACAGGTGGGTCGAATCCATCAGTTTTAATGTAAAAAAAATATTATATATAAAATAATTTATTTAATTTTTAATTTTGACAATATTTTATATCATCTAAAATTATTGCAACAATCAGTTGTCTCTAAAAATGAAATGTTACTGAAGGAAATGTATTATTAGGTATTTAAAATACCAGTGATAATGGCCGGTATTAAAGGTATTTAATATATTATTAGGTATTTAAAGCGGTGAAATGGCCGGAAGACGGAGGCTTAGCCATATTAAGTTCAAGGTGGGTGATGTCGAGGTGGTGTCTGGAAATTGATTGAAGTACCTCGGAGTGTGGTTGGACTCTGGAAGAAATTTCCGGTTGCGTACTATTGAGGCGTTGGCTAAAACAGAAATAATCTGTAGCACCTTAAATATATTGATGCCTAATATTGGGGGTCCAAGGCAAGCAAAGAAATTGATGTTGGCGGCAGTGGCAACATCAGTGGTATTGTCTGGTGTACCTTTGTGGATCAGAGTCCGAAGATTTAAAAGTTACAGTGCTAGGCTTCTAAGGACGCAGCGGAAACTGGCTCTAAAAATATGTAGTGCTTATAGAACTGTATCTACGGAGGCAGCCCCAGTAATTTCGGGGATGCCTCCATGGGATCTAGTGGCGTGCGGGAGAGAAGAGCAGCGAGCTGGTGCTGATAAAGAGGAATGTTGGAGTCGAATACGCAGCAGGTGGCAGAGGAGATGGAACGAAGAGGCTCGGAGAGTGGACGAGGAGGTTCATTAAAATTGTCGAGGTGTGGATAAGGAGGACTTAGGTGATACCACCCACGAACTTACGCAGTTGCTAACAGAGCATGGTTGCTTTGGGGCATATTTTGATTAGATTTAAACTTCATGAAGTACTGAAATGTCGACTGTGCGACAGTGAAGAGGAGGAGTCCATGCGCATATTTTTGAAAGATGTCCCTATTTTGGCCTCAACAGAATGGATATATTTGAGAAGATAGGCGTTGCACAGTGGATCCCAGAGAGGGTAGGGGAGAGGTAGGGTGCGGTATGAGGAGAGCTGGAAGTTGGTCGCTCAGTTTGCGAGAGGGTGGTCGGGAAACTGCGGAGGGAGGAGACATCTGGAGATCAGCGGGATCACCCGCTCCCACAGTAAATTAATCCTGTTGTTCAGTATTACTATAGTTTCAAACACCGCGCGCCGTCGAAACTTCCAGAATAAATCTTTCCCGCGAGTACATCCGTTTCATTGATCTTACATTGATTGTCTCATCGATTAGTTCTACGCATGTGTGATCCTTCGTGACGTGGCTCGCGCCCAGCCAATAGCAAAATTAGATTAATTTCCCGAGTTCGCTTCGCCATTGTTCCTTCTTCCTAAAATCCCTTCTCACTTCCAGTCAAACCAGCATACGGTACGGTTGTGCTTTCACGGACGTTCGCAGCCTCGAGAGCTGGCGTCATTTGCATTTCAACGCGTTGGACCTTCCAAACTCATGTAGCCGTCAATACATTATTTACGGCCCCAAGCAACAATGCTTTAATTGTGAACGCGCTTAAATTTATTTAACGAACAATTCATGTTATTTCTTCGAGTAATTACCGGACTTTGCGTAACCTGTGCAATCCTGTGTTTCGAACTTGTAAATCGCTATAATGACTGCAGTTATCCGAGTGTTAACAGTGCTTTGTGTGTATATTTAACCTGCCTTTGTCTGTTGTGTAAAATCTGTACAGATATAGTCGAACATTCAGCGTTTTCTACAACGGCATTCACGAATCGAAGCATCCTGGGAAATCTGCGCACTCAAAATCGAGTAAGTACTGTTAAACTCCTTCATAATTGCAGTATTATTTACCCGTATGTGTTCCTTTCTAACCTACAAACCTTCCTAATTCATAACGAGCAAGCATTACGCCTAATGTGCGCGTCGAAGACACATCGCGTCTTTTGTATCCGGGTGGTAATAGATCCCACCATTTTAACGAACCGAAGCAGATGTAGGAGTCATTAAACCATTTGACTACCGCATTAAACACCTGTCCCGATCTCAGAAAGTAAGGTAGGCACACTAATTTCCTGAGCTGGTGGTGAACGAAAGTGAGAGTTGGTCAGTGACAGCGACAGGGGAATTAGGCTACGGTTCCCTTCCACGCCCCGCTGACAGTATGCAAATTTTTTAATCCGACATTTCCCTTGTAATATTATATAAACAGTTCCGAGGGAGGTAAAGAGTTGTTTGCTGATGTCGGATCAAGTGGATAGGCGGCGGGTTTTTGGTTGGTAGGCGGTTGCGGCCTCCTTGGGGCTGGATGAGGACGCCTCAATTGAGTCCAACACTACTTCCCCCATCGTGAGGAAGTGGAGTGAACATGAGTTTTTCTCGCCGCCTCGGATAAAAAAAGGCAGGCCCAACGTATTTACGAAATAAGTTATGATTGAAAACAGATGATATTTTAAAATAAAACTCTTACACATTTTATTTGCAAAGAAAAATAAGTATAGTAATTTAAGAAAAGGAAAATTATTCTTTCTTTGAAAATGATTATAATCAGGCATTTATTTTATGATAAAAAATATTATAATTATTTTTATTACCCTTATTACAATAAGGGTCCCTACTTATTATATCCATAAGAAACGTACATTTATATTATTTTATTATGACCATATTACAGCAGTTTATTTGATACAAACAAACCGAATTCAACTCACGTACACTCCTTTTTATAGTCATAATAACTTAAGTAAACAATAATGGAAAAGCCACGGTGTTATTGCATTTCCTCTTTTACTACTAGTGCACTGTTTTTATTTTATTACACTTTATTATATGATACGTTACGTTATTTCACGGCACTGCGTTTTTAACTATTTTGTACTTCAAGGTACACAAAGCTGAATCCTTCCCGACAGACACACAAACATACACAAACTCATTTAAAATAATGCTAGTTTCAGAATAAATTGACTACAAAATATAATTTTTAAAATTAAACTTTTATTAAAACTTTTTACACCGGATGCATTTGATGCAAGTGAATTAATTAATTTATAGTTTATGATTATGAAAAAACTGTTTATTAATAAAGAAACTTGTTATAAATTAATTATTTAAAATGTTCACTGCAGTACCTTTAAATATATCATAGTTACAAAAGGAAATTTATAAAAAAGGTAATAATAAATTTTTTTGTAGAAATAATATAGAGAAGGATCTTAATGGGACTGATCACCGGAGTAAAAAGAATTAACTGAAACTCTTTGGAAATTTTTTCTCAGGAGCAAAGAATATTAACTAGTATTATCTTTCAAACATTAAATATAACATATTTATATAGTTATTTATATTTTTAATGTCTGTGGTGAATGAAGTGAAGGTGTCATTTGCAGGGTGGAAAGTAGATGCTTTTTGGAGAGCCCGGCATGCTGATAAGCATATTTTTTCACTCAGTAAGGACGACAATGGTAAATTCTTCCTCGTTTTACTTGGTAAAGCCTCTAGAGGTTCAAACAGCCTCTCAGCTGATGACCTAAACAACATCTTTAATGTGTATACGTTGCAATCTTTTCAACTCAGAACAATAAGCAACCCTAAGACCTAATTAGATGAGAATGATGTGTATGAGGTACAGTCTTGTACAGATATTGGTCGACCATCCCTGAGAGAGTATGGTAAATTGAACCCCAACCATCAAAGCACACCGGTAACCACTGCCTAGTATTCAAATCCAAAGTTATCATCTCAGCTTATTTTTTGGTTCATGCCTCCACGTGGTTCGGCGAGATAGTCCCTAGAAAATTGGAGATTTCTGGGTGGTGATATAAAAAGGAATTCATCCCCGGGTAACAATCGGGTTTGTAACTCAAAGATTGCTCTACTCAAGGCTGACCGCCTACGATAACATTCGGAAGCGAAACTGCTTAGAACAACTTAATCCAAGGGCATAGACAAAATCTTGAAAATTGGGAGAAGGATTCTTTTCTTTTTCATGTAGCATCTCCATTACGAAGGTGTGCTAGCATCATGGCAATCCTGACCTTGGAAACTGTAGCTCTAAAAGGAACTGTAGGGAGAAGGATAAGAAACACAAATTAAGTGATAAGAAACAGAACTATTTTTTTAGCCCTGGAACTAGTAGATCGAGTGCGAATAATTTAACACTCCACTTGCCTGTTATGGCAGCCTGACAATATCGTCTGATAATATTATGATATGACATTATTATAGAGTATTCTGTTTAGGTCATAACCCGAAAGGCTGGTTTGAACCTTCAGAGACTTTACTACGTAAAACGAGGAGTTAGGTGGTTTACGATTGCCTTCCTCACTAAGTGGAAAAGTATGCTTACGTGCATACCAGGCTCTCTGAGAAGCATCTACTTTCCATCCTGCAAATGAAACCTCCACTTCATTCACCACAGAGACTGGTTGTATAATGAAATTCATTACTCTCAGAGGAAATAACTGTGACTAATGTCTTTACACCTCCACCACCTCTATTCTTAAATGCTTCAGTCGTATAATTGGCTGACCAAGTGATAAGAAACAGAACTATGTTTTTAGCTCTGGAACTAGTAGATCGAGTGCGAATAATTTAACACTCCACTTGCCTGTTATGGACACGTGACAAGTGCCCGACAATGTCGTCTGATAATAATATGACATGACATATTATAATATGGCCTGATAATAAGGCAATATTATCTGTTTGAATAGGTATCTAAAATATATCTATGAGATTTAAATAAATTTATCAACAAATTATCTATATATTTATTTTATTTATGTGAATTTTTGTTATCCAGGCATTACGCCAAGATTACTTTTAAAGAATTTTATGGAACGTGAAGAAAATTATACTGGTTTTTCCTATTAGGCATCTAGCCAAATTAATCGAAAGAATTAACATTCTCTTTTGTATTAAATTAACAGAGGTTTATAAAAATATTTTGATGTTTTTATTTTTGTGGAAATTAGTTGTAATAAGGCCAACTTGTAAAATATGATTCGTTATTTGATTTAGCAATAAGTAGAAATTGCTATTTCCTAAATAGAAGGGTGAAAGAACTTATTCTCATAAATTATTCTTTCTCAGTTTTTATTACAAGTAAATCTTCGATGTGCTACTCCAGATTTATTATCCATGGTATTAATATAAATCGTTTTATAAAATATGAGACACAATGCATTGTGTACGTTTAACGTTATGGATAGATTGATTGTATATATTGGCTTTCAGCTAAAATATTTCACATCTGGTTACGTTTTGCACGTAGCTTTTACATCTAAAATGATCCCATCGGGAGATATTATACTCTTAAACATTCCTGACTTTACTGTTAAGACAATCAAATCATCATCTGCAATATTTTAATAAATTATATTTTTTAATATCTCGTTAACGAGTATTTATTACTGTTCTCGCCAATATAATGGCTTTCTTAATATAAGAACCAACTTTTTTGACTCTTTTAATTGAAAATTTAGTATCTGGTATTATAATAATATGTTGTTTGTTGTTTAGGTCATCAGCCAAAAGGCTGGTTTGAACCTGTAGAGGTTTTACTAAGTAAATCGAGGAGTGAGGTGGTTTACCATTGCCTTCCTCACTGAGTGGAAAAGTACACTTATCAGCATACCAGGCCCTCTGAAAAGCATATATTTTCCACTCTGCAAATGACACTTTCACTTTATTCACCACAGGGTCTGGCTGTATAATGAAATCCATAACTTTCAGACGAGATAACTTTGATTAGTGTCTTCTACAACTCTACCTCTTCTGTTCTTAAATGATTCAGTCATTTCATTGGCTGACCATGTGATAAGAAACAGAACTATTTATTTTAGCCCTGCAACTAACAGATTGAGTGTAAATAATTTGACACTCCACCTGTCTGTTATGGGCAATATAATAATATAACAATTGCTAAATATGAAGCTAAGGTTCTAAAACTTGAATTACGTGCCGGAGCTTGCAGCCATCACAACAGAACTACAGTTGGCCAAGAAGATCCCTCGGCCAGAGGCGTTTTAAACGTCTGTGCTGAGTACCCTGTATCACCCAAGCGTACATGTTTTGTGTGAGAGAATTGTCATGTAATTCAAATTTGTCGTTTCCACGCTGCAAATGACAAGTTAATTTTATTTACGATTACGATTGACTGCGTAGTAAACTTCATTACTTTCAAACAAGATAAATAATGTTAATACTCCTTTCATTTATTTGACTGAGCATACAAAAAGAAGCAAATATTTTTTAATTCTGGAATCAGCATGTGAAGTACATTTTGTTTTACACTCCATCTACTTGTAATAGGAACTATAGAATTCTTTCTTCATAAAAAATATATTTTACACCATAGATACATAAAAAGATTTTAGATTGATTTTTTCAAAGGAATATTGTACAACGTTCCACGTATTTTTACTTTCTCTTGCCTATATGAATATATAGGAAGGAAAGTATTGTTTTCATGTAGATTTTTCGAAATCGAGTTTTCACCGGATCTATACGTTTTCAGACCCCCTGAACCCAAAAAAAAACAATGATCTGTGTGTGTGTGTGTGTGTGTGTGTGTGTGTGTGTGTGTGTGTGTGTGTGTGTGCGTGCGTGCGCGTGCGTGTGTATGTGAAGAGTATATATATATATATCAAGGACGGAACATCGTACAAACTTGAAACTCGAAATTTAAGTTAGATACCACTAGAGAACCCGAGACAAACATTTTCATCAAAATCGATCAACCGGAAGTAGTAGTTTATTCGTGTCATTTTTTACTTTTTTGCGATTTTCTCAAAAACGGCTCCTACGATTTATTTAAAAATCGCCTCATTTACTACATTTTTATGCTCTACAAGATAGGGTAGGCTCCATGTCTGCTGAATTTATTTGGGAGGTTGTTTTTTCATTAAAAAATGTTTTTTAAGATTGCGACTTTAATAAGCATTTTAGCGCAAAAATGTGTGTAATAAAAGTTTTAGAGAACTTGAAATCCTACAGCTTTTATTTCAAACACTTTTTTTTGTATAACGGTTAGTTTAGCTATTTCCTTTTTTTTCTCACGAAAACTTGTAAAAAAATAGATTTTTTAAAGATTTCAGCCTTAGTAGTCTATGCATTTTACGACAAACGTGAATATAATCAAATTTATAGGAAATTCAAAGATCTAGAACTTTTATTTACAACATTTTTCTCTACAGAGCCTAGGTTAGAGTGAAAGAGTGATTTTCCGTATTTTATAGTCAAACAGGTTGATTTTCATTTTGCATCATTCACTCATGATTAAAATAAGGTTATGTTTTTGAGGTTAGTTTTTGTTTACTATTTCTAATCTTTTATTACTAATGTTGGTTTATTTTGTTTATTATTTGCATTGGCAAGAGAAAGTCGTGTGAGTGTTTCACAACAATTTTTTTTATCATGTTTTGACAAAATTTTATACACAACTTTCAACGAAATATCTCAAATTGTATTTCGACATGTTCCTCATAATTATTTTTCAAAAGATGACTTTAAATTTCAAGTGAAATAATAAATTTGAACCTAGCTATTTTGATTAATATTTTCAAATATGAGATTTATGTATTTTATGTGAGCTGAATAATGAATAAATTTTATATAGTATCATGAATGTTTTTATTAAACAAACGACAATAACTTTTGTATATTTTGATTGGTATGAGACCACAGATATGATGTTATTTTTCGTTGAAGTCATATTTAATTCATACTGATGAAAATTTTTGAATACTAATAACTACATCAATATTCAGCTGAAAATTTATTGTCCCAGTATCTCAGTAACCGTCTGGATGTTCGCATCTTTCTTATTCATCTCCTATCGATATAAAAAAAATATATTTGTTATTCTGACTGTAGATGTAAATTCCCAATCAGAAAGTTTGTAACAGATATAAATAGATTTTGGCAGTCTCGTTTTTTGATATCTGCTCTAATGAAAAATGAGCTCGATGAAAAAATATCAGTCAGGGAATCGAATCCGGGACCCCGTCGTAAAAGCCAATACCACTAACAACTACGTCAACGGGCCGGCCAAGTGAAATAAAAATATATGAGCAACATTTTATAACAAAAACTTCTGTCCCATCGTAGAATGTATATTGAATTACAAAAATTTAGTAAAAAAATAGAGGTTTTACTAAGGTAAAACAAGGAGTGAGGTGGTTTACTATTGCCTTCCTCACTGAGTTGAAAGAGTATACTTATCAGTATGCCAGGTCCTCCAAAAAGCACCCAGTTTCCACCTTGCAATGATACCTTCACTTCATTCACCACAAGGTATGGCTGTATAGTGAAATTCATTTCTCTCAGACAAGTCGGACTCGTTTCTTTTACATGTTTTGACACGTTTCTCATAATTATTAATATACATAATATGACTATTTGATGATTGGGGTTCTTAAATTGTTCAGTCATATAATTGGCTGACAATGTGATAAGAAACAGAACTATTTTTTGTAGCCCTGGAACCAGCAGATCAAATGAAATTAATTAAACACTCCACCTGCCTGTTATGGGCGTAAAAATTTATTATTCTATTTCAAATACGCCTAAATACCGTAAAATCAAAGTAATAGTACCATATTTTTATTTAGAACAATTTAAACTATTTATTTATATTTAACCCACCGAGTTGGTCTAGAGGTAAAATCGTCGCGGCGAGTAAGCTGTCTAACAGCTGATTTTCGGAGACAGGTTCCTGGTTCAAATCCTTGTAAAGGTACTGTCTGTCCGTAACTTGATGGCCTCCGGCAGAGGGGAGCAATATGCGAATTGTAAAACCATTTCAGAAAACAAACATGAAATTTTTTTTAACTTACTGAAAATTGTCGGAAATGACGTATTTTTATAAAACAAAGTATTTTGCATTGTTTGTTTTAAAAAATTATTTCGAAAAACACACGCTTAAGGAGATAATCTATAACATAGTAAAAGTTTGGTTTTTGAAAAAAACCGTATTTTTTTAAAAAATACATCGTCATTGTTTAACGGCTTTTTCACAGATTAACAAAATATTTGGAAGGTTTGTTCTGTAATAATTATGGAAAACGATGATACAATAAAATTTAACAGAAAATCATTACTTTTTAAGTTACGAGGACAGTTTTTTCTGCAAAAACAAAACGTTTACTACATTATACATTTTCTCATTAAGCGGGATTTTGGTAATAATTTTATAAAACAAAAACATGCGAAATACTTCATTTTATAAAAATACGTCATTTCCGACAAGTTTTAGTTACTTAAAAAATTAGAAATGTTTTCTGAAATGGTTTTACAATCCGCATTCTGCTCCTTTCTGCCGGAGGCTATCAAGTTATAGACAGACTAGTTACTTTTTTACGGAGTTTAATACTAGACGGTGGTTTCCGGTGTACTTTGATAGTTGGGGTTCAATTACCCATATTCTCTCGGGAATGATCGGCCTGAGTCTGTGCAAGACTACACTTCATTTACACGTCATACACATCATCCTTATCTCATTGAGTCATGGAGTTATTTATTGTTCTGAATTGAACAGATTGCCACGTAAGTTACACAAATTGGGGATAAAAAGATTTAGCAAAGAAATTTGTTAAATTTTTTTGTGTTTTCCAGGGTAGGCACCCCCTTCAATACGTAGGTTTTGTTTTTTCGAAGCAAATGTTGATGAAGCTAAATCAACTTAGTAAACAATGGTTCAAAGAATGTCTTTCTTGGAACGCATATTTTTCATGAATATCAATTTTCAAAACAGTTGAAAGTAGAGAATAAATAAATTTTTATGATTGATAAGTTATGTCATGGCGTTCAAAAGCCGTTATTTATTTCAAAGGGAGTTGAACTTGTTTCTGCTCTGAAAAACAAAGGAAATATTCAATATATATTGTGGAAATTGTATTTCCGCAAACGTCTCTTGTTCTTTTTACTTTTTAGCTTTCTTATATTTTAGTTTTCTTTTAAAAAATATTTTGCCCGATACATTTTTCCTTCTGTTCTAGTTTTTCATATATTATATAACTTCTTACTTAAATTATTTTTAAAACTACAATAAAGCTTTGTCTGAGTGATACCTATGTTATTTTAATTTAGTTTGTTAAGTGAACAAGCACGTTGAAGTAAATAAGTAAAATTAAATGACTTAGTTTCTATTAAATTATTACTTTGAAACTTAAAACTTATGATTAAATATAACGCTTATTTGTCGTAATTTCCGGTTGTTTATTAAGTTGACAATCGAAAACTCCGTGCAGTGAGATATTTGTATTATAAAATATCTCCATAATATACATATAAGTTTTAAAACAACAATAAAATGAAGATTTAAATTTAATTAATTGTATATTCATTTTTCATTATATAATTACAGCGCTGTTATTTTATAGATATTTTCAAAGTGCACTTTAACTTCAAATATACTTAGTAGACAGATTTCGAATAATTTACAAAAGGGATTTATAAACTTTATTAAATAAGTTCTCAAGAACATTTAAACTTATCAATTAATCCTTTTCACTGTTAACTAAAATTCTCTTCGTACATGTTTTATAAGCCAAATGTGTACTGAATATCAATGAATTAAAAATTTTTATCTTTTGCCCAATCTCTATTATGGACTTACCAGTACTATTTCATGACTAATTTAGTTACTTATCATAGTGCTAAGCAACCATTTTAGAAGGTTTTAGTGTGTTAAACATGTTTAGACTCTGGCCGAAAATTTAAAATGGGAGCTTTCACTTTGCAGACTAAATACAGGTGGATTCAACAAAACAAAATTTTATTTTCTCTTGCCTGTATTAAATAGATGAGAAGGAAAGAATTGTTTTCATGTCGATTTTTTGAAATCGAGTTTTCACTGGATCTACACGTTTTCAGACCCCCTGAACCCAAAAAAACATGTTTTTACCGATTCGTGTGTGTGTGAAATAAACATCTCAAAAACGGAACACCGTACGAAGTTGAAATTTGAAACTTAAGTTAGGTACTACAAGAGGACCAAACTCGAACATTTTCATCAAATTCGGTTGACCGGAAGTAGTAGTTTGTTCGTGTAATTTTTCCTTTAATTGCAATTTTCTCAAAAACGACTCCTACGATTTTTTTTTAAATCGCCTCATTTATTGAATTTTTTGTGCTCTACAAGATAGGGTAGGCGCCGTGTCTGCTGAATTTCTTGGGGAAACTGTGCTCTCGTGGAAAAAATTGGTTTTTAAGATTGCCGCTTTAATATGTATTTTAGCGCAAAACAGTATACAATTAAATTTGTAGAAAATTTAAAAACCTAGTCTACAACTTTTATTTCAAACATTTTTTCGTATAACGCATAGTTCAGCGGTAATTAAATTTTCTGTAATTAATTTTCTGTTTTTTCTTATGAAAATCTATAAAAAATGGAATTTTTAAGATTACAACCTACGGCAAATTGTATAATCAAATTTAAAGGAAATTAAAAGATCTACAATTTTAATTTTAAGCACTTTTCTCTATAGAGCCGAGTTTAGCATCAGAATGTGATTTTCGGTATTCTTAAGCCAAAGTGAGGTTGGTTTTAATTTTGCATCATTCACTCATGATTCAAAAAGGTTATGTTTTTTGAGCTTATTTTTTGGTTTATTTCTAATGTTTTGTTAATAATGTTAGGTTATATTGGGTATTATTTGTATTGGAAAAGAAAGTCTTGTGAGTGTTTCTTACCAGATATTCTAATATCTTTTAATACCTAACGTGTGTCCATTGCAATCTGTTCAACTTAAGAACAATCAGGAACTCTATGATCCAATGAGATGATAATAGTATTTATGACGTCTTGTAGAGTCTCAGGCTGACTATTCCTGAGAGAGTATTTTTTATTGAATTCCAACAATCAATGTACACCGATAACCACTACCTAGTATTCAAATCCGTATCAAATCCGTATCCGTATTCAAATCCTGGTAACTACCTTTACCAGATTTAAACGACGGAACCTTCATCTCGGAAAAATAAACTATTAACTTATATAGCTGACTCGCGACAACGCCTCTACCACTAGACCAACCCGATAGAACAAAAGAGAATTTTTTTTTTATTGAATAACTAGCTAAAGTGCCCGTTCTTCGAAGTGTTTCCTTGGTGTCGTAGACGGTCGGTCGGGTACCGTGCTCGATACCTGTCAGGTGTGATATTCTTTAACTATTCATTGTTATCTACCTTCTTTCAACTTCAGCATTATTATTTATGGGAAAAAAATAGTTGACAGTAAAATAAAAGCGAGATCTTGGTGTTTTTAAATTAAGATATGCAGCGCTTTATTATTTTCATGATAAATGAAAGGTAAATCTCAATAGGAACACCACGATTGTGACCACTATTAAGACGACTTATTCATTTTTCAGTTGCAGTACTTTGGCCATATTATGAGGAATGAGGGAAGGTATGCTCTGCTTCAAACCATAATACAGGGGAAGGTGAGCGGAAGGCGAGGACCGGGGCGTAGGAGAGTATCCTGGCTGCAGAATCTGAGGGCGTGGTGTGGGAAGAACTCCAGCGAGTTGTTCAGAATAGCGACAGACAAAGTCAAAATAGCCTTGCTGATCGCAAACATCCGAAACGGATATGCACCATGAGAAGAAGATTTATTTTTGATAATGTGACCGAGAAAAGGTGTAGGGTACTGGTGGAATGGGTAGGTAGGTAACTGACTCAATGAATACGGGTTTTACCGGCGCGTAGGCCTGTATTTATTGTTCTGTTTATTTTGTACTGTAAAACCTCGCTATTTTAAATCACTCAGGCAAAGAGTGATTTTCCGTATTATTAAGCCAAACTAAGGTTGGTTTTCATTTTGTATCATTCATTCATGATTAAAATAAGGATATGTTTTTTGAGGTTAGCTTCTTTTGCTTATTTCGAATGTTTTATTACTAATGATAGATTCCTATATTAACCCTATAGCTGGTAGTGTATAGTATTTTATACATAGTTTTTAATTTTCTATAAAATGCTTTGTAATTCACCAAAACTCTTTTATTTGGCATTGTATGTTAGAGTATACATTCAGGTAGGTCCTGGATGTGCTGCTATCTATGATTTAATTTCTGAACAGCAGTAACTAACCAACTAAGATCACATGTCCAGCATTTTTGAGGTTAGGTAAGAATTTGAGAGAGTTAGATGCATATTTTTGTATTCTGAAGAAGAACCACAGAATTAAAACCGACTTTAGTTGATGCAGTTTGTAGAGCAAATTTCAAGGTAAGTTCTCATTATTTATTTGTTCAATAATATTCCTTTTTAAGTTTAAAATAAAGTATTGAAATGTGTGTATACTATTCTATACATTGCCAGGAACTCAGCGTTAGACACAACAGATTTTATGTATACTATTTTATACATTGCTAGGGACTCTGTGTTAGACATAATAATTTTTATGTATACTATTTTATACATTACCAAACAGTATACCATGGCTTTAATTTAAAATTAAATTACTGTTATTGAATTTTTATTATTTGAAAATAGCAATTATTTATCAATTGAATTTTTTATTGTAATTAATTTTTTTCGGGAAAAAATGTTTACTTTCTATTCAAGAGTACACTTATATTTTCCTTCTACTTTTTAGATGCCACGAAAAAAAATTTACCACAAGAGGAGAAAAAGTACTACAAATGATTTTACCACCAATTGATTCAGGATCAGATTCAAGCGAAAATGATGATGAAGAAAAAATATATGCAAATTTAGGAAACGGTTTATTAGACACACAGGATTTGAATTTGGTATCTTTTCATAAGGTACTATTCGAGAAAACAGGCTAAGAAATTTAGAAATTATTTCCGATAAAGAACTCTTAAAAAAAGGCAGAGGATCTTCCGAGGAGTGGAGTGACAACGACAGTAAAATTTTAGTTACTAAGTGGGCTGATAATAAATGTGTCACACTAGTTAGCTCTTTCTTAGGTGCCACTCCGGTATCCTCTATCAAAAGATATTCCAAAGAAAGTAAGAGAAAAGTTAGTGTAGACTGTCCTCGTATTATTAATGAGTATAATAGACGTATGGGAGGAGTAGACCTGAGTGACATGTTAGTGTCACTATATCGAACCAATTTTAAACCTGGAAAATGGTACAAACGAATATTTTCACAGTTTTTGGATATTTCAATAAATAATTCTTGGCTACTATACAGAAGAGATTTCAATAAACTCCATCCTAATGAAAAACACTAGTCTTAAGCAATTCAGAATATCACTATCGAATTCAATGCACCAGAAAGGACGTTGGGGCAGACCAACAAAAGTTGACAAGGAGAAAATGAAACTAATCAGAAAACCAGTGGTGCCCCGTCCTGAAGATGATGTTAGGTACGATGGCATTGGTCATTTTCCAACCCATAAAACAATGCAGCGCTGCAAAAATTGTAAAACTGGCCAAACTGAAGTTTGTTGTGTGAAGTGTAATTTAAATCTATGTTTAACAAAAAAACGAAATTGCTTTTTAGCGTTCCACAATAAATAATAGTTTTTTAAATAATATAATTCATTTTTATTAGTTTTTTTAATTGATTATATTTTAATATTTTTAACTTTTCTTTAGAATAATCAGTTATTTCATTTAAATAAATTGTACTATTGCCGTAAAATCAATTTTGTAAATGATTTTATTATAGTATAATACTGTATCTTATTCAAAAAATAAATAAATGTTTATATTTCCTGAATTGTTTTTTGTTATTTTGATTCTACTATCTATTAAACTATTCTTGTTTTAATTTTAAGTTAACAAAGATTTAGTATACAATATCAGGTAATGTATACTATTTTATACACTACACACTTGATACTAATTTGGCACTGTGTACTATAATACACATTGCATTTTTCTTAATATTTACTAATGCGTGGCAATGTATACTATAGTATACGATCACCAAAATCACCACCAAACAACCCAATTCACAATTTTAGTGATTGAATTCTCTTTCAAGGGGTTTTTAAGCAAAAAAACACTAAAACAATATTTTTTTAAATTTTTATTATATGTTTGCCATGTAAAGGGTTAAGCATTATTTTCATTGGAAGAGAAAGTAGTGTGAGTGTTTCACACCAGATTTTTTAAGAATCAATAAAGGAATGATGATAAAATATGGAAGATAGTAAACGAAGTCAAATATAATGGAAAAAATGGGAGAGTACTAAGAGATGATGGACCTTAGAGATGCACCATTGCCCTAAGGTGTAATAAAAACACACATTCATATTCAATGGCAGTACTTCGAACACAGTTAAGTATTATGACTAACCTACTTTAACAAACAACTAAATGTTGTTTATATTGAAGTTATAAAACATTATTTTTCTATTAATATGGAAAAGTGTAATATTAAGAAATTACTTTCACAAATTGTGTTTCAGATCGTTTAACTTTGCTTAATTGTTAACAAAGATGAAACAATTCATAGAACGCTGTTTAGGTAAAAGGTTAATGAACTTTCTTCTGAGATATGCCTTTGTAGATTATTTAATTAATAAAACCGGGAAAGTTAAGAGATGTTTTAGATGTTTTTAGATGTTTCGGGGCACTCAATTTTATGGAAAATTTCACAAACTTCTTCCAAATTTTAAAGAAGTACAAAAATGTTATTGATTTTAAGAACGATTTTGATGTTGAATTCTCAACAGTTATAATTTAGTGAACTCAACATGGAATTCAACCAAATTCAATGAAATTGATTTTCACTGAAATCACCTGAAAAATTTATAAGTCGTAGCATGTTTAATTTCCTTTCATTTTCATGAACATTTTTGCGGTAAAATTCACCTTATGACTTTAATTTTGAAAACAAAACTTTTAAAACAAGATCACAACTTCCCCACAAACTTTCCCAAAAGATACGCAATCTTCACAGGTTTTTAAAAGTAATTAACACACACAAGTATTAAAATAATTTTACAATCGTCTTTATTCTCAATTATATTTTATAAGATATTTTTAAATTTATGGATTCTGCTCGTTTTTAGGTCGATTTCCTTCTGTCAGGGGAACATTTTAAATAATTTATAAGTTGTAATCAGAAAAAAGATAATAGGATTATTAAATATAATTAGGAATTCCTGGTCGATTTGCTTTGGATTCTTAAGTACTTTTTCGTCTTTTATAAATATACCAAATCATAATCACACAAAACGCTCACTTTTTTACTTTTAACTTTTCTTGAATCTAAACATTCTGAACTACTCCCTCCTTCCATATTTTTTGCTGCATCAGAGTTTCTTCTTAGATTCTCTTTAGAGCAGACTCTACTTCTGATTGCTTGATTTTATTGTAAATCACTTAACTCATTAATTTTTTTATATAAGTTTCATAAGTACCTATTTTATTTCATTTACTGATAACTTCATGCATTGACATAATTATTTGAAACTTTTTTTGCAGTAAGCAACTAAGAATTATTTCGGTAAACTTCTTTAGTATGAGATACCGTAATATAATATCAATCTAATGAGAAACCCGATTTTGATGTAGTTTTAATAATAGTACGAGACAAACTTCTTTTAACTTAAGAGTCGGATAGAGAACAATATAAAAACAAACCGTACCACATTGATTTTCTTTTGCTTTGTACGGGTGTTTTGTTTTATTTAGGTTAAGGGTGTAAATTTGAAAGTGTTGATTTTTACCCGGGTAGTTAAAATATTAGTTTAAATCGCCATAAAACAATAAATAAAACAACCGATTTCTTATAGCAAATCTGCTAAAAGTTTTGCTAAAATTCGTGGCACATTAAATTTTGTTTAAAATTTGTTATGTCTGTCTTTGACCTAAAATACATCTTAAACTATAATTTTTAATAAATCAAACGTTTCACAAATATTCAATTTTCTTCCTGTAGAAGTTAAGTTTTGAAAAGTCTTTCTCCGAGAACACCTTAAGTCTATTGGTTCTGAAGATTTCGTGATAAGTGAGTGAGTCAGTAAGGAATGTATTTTAGCCTTTTTATAAGTAGGTATAAAAATTTTAGGTTACGTGTTCGAAAAGAACTGCACAAGGAAAACGTACGATTTGAAAAAGAAGACTAAATTTTTACGGATACCTCTATAGAATGGATGATAACCGGTTGCAAAATAAATTAAGAAACTAAACGATAGACGTAAGGTGTTGGATAAATGGTTTAAAGAGAAAGGATATAAAAAAATCTAAATAAACTGAGAAAACTTCATAAACCAAGTTCAGACAACTAATTACGGACTTAAAAGCTTCCATGAAGAGGAAAAACAGAACACCGGGTGGACAGAAGAAAGAAGAAAAGCCTACAGTGAGCGAATTTTGAGAATAAGGGCTGCTAAAAGAGCTTCCAGAAACTCTGACGTTACCTCATGTGATGTGAAATTGGCCCTATTCGATCGAAAATGTAGATATAAAAATTACTTGATGTACGAAGGTCATCTCTAAAGTAAAGACCGTTGGGAAATTTCTCGACTTAAGGTTGGCTAAATCGTGTGGTAGAAGGCCAGTCTCGTAATATACACACTGTATTGTTGTTTGTCAGTTGTCACATTTTTGTATCTTTATTTACGTTTGGTGTTATTGCGTTTAGAAATGAATCAAATAATTGATGTTTTACCGATTGTGAAATACGTGGAGTGATACCTACGTTTTTTCAACCATCAAAACATTAAACCAGTCGAAATTCATGGGTAGTTGATTGCTGTGTACGGTGATATTGTAATAAATTAAAGAAACGTTCGAAAATGGTGTGAAGGTTTATAAATACGAGATTTATTGTGCATGATGATGAAGAACGTTCGGGTAGGCCCTCAATAATCAACGAGGACTTGTTGAGAAAGGTCGATGAAGAAATCAAAAACCATCGTCACTTGCCAATATCTGAACTGGCGCTTAGTTTCCCTGATATTTCAAGAGCTGTTATTGGTCACATTGTTTGTAACCATTTAGGCTTCAGAAAGATTTGTGCGCGTTGGGTGCCGCACGTTTAATCAGAACGTCACAAACAAATCCGAATGGGATCTACATTAGAATTTCTAATGCACTACAGAGAAAATGGTGAAACATTCCTTAATTCAATAGTTACCGGGGATGAAATGTGGATTTCAAGTTACACGCCAGAAAGAAAACGGCAGTCATGTGAATGGCGTCATCCTCAGTCACCAAGGAAACCGACAAAGGTCAAGCCACTGCCGTTTGGAAGGAAATCGATGGCCACGGTCTTTTGGGATCAATTTGGCATACTGTTGATTAACATTACGCCACGCGGAACGCCTGTAAATGCAGAATATTCCTGCGAAACTCTACGCAAGTTACGACGCGCCATTTAAAATCGGCGCCGTGGACGGGTTACCGACTGCATCGTACTCTTGCACGATAATGCTGGTGAATCTTCTATGACAAATGTCTTAATTCATATGGCGACTGTGTAGAGCGTTTATGTAAGTTACTTATTTTATTCTGTATCACTTTGTTTTTGCATATTTTTCTGAATAAATTTTTTACAACAAAACGGTCTTTTCTTTAGAGATGACCCTCTTAGTATAAAATTCTAGACAAGTTATTTCTCGAGGTAGCCTATATAAGATTTTATTAAATATAAGATGAACTAGATCCTTAACAGAATAAAATAAAATTTTGTATTGACATTCTTATAAATTTTTGATGTATGAATTAAAAATTTAACTTAATTTAAAGCTCAATTCAAAAGGTACACGTAATAAAACCTGAATGCCCTATAAAGAATGAAATAAAATAAGATCAACTAAGAAGCAATAAAACAGAAATAAATTATATACTTATTTTGTTAAATTGGTCGAAAAATAATCGTAACATTATTAAAAACCTTTATAGAAAGAATGACAAAGAGAGTGAAATTGGTTGGGAAAGAAAAGGAGTCATTTTTGTTGAAACAGAACCCCTTTCCATCACACTAAAAACGGAGTGAAGAATTGAAATGATCGTGTCTAAATCCAAACGCAAGGATTATATTGAAAGATAAAAAAAGGATAATTTATCTCGGACACGAGATAAGAACATTTAAGAGAATATAAAGGGGTTTTCAAACCCCTTTTATAAATATAGTAAGCTTAAATACTGTATCGTCTTAATTCTTAAAATTACTACGCAAAATAAGTTATATTATACGTACTACAATATAAAATTATCTCTCTCTTAAACATTAAATTACGCTTTTATAGTGATATAGTTTATTCCGTTTTATTACATTTCTTGTAAAGAAGATTAATTTTAATACTTAACTATAATAATTTTTCTCACGTTCAATTTGTAAAAGAGTATTTTTCGGACATTTTAATTTACTTACTGATTAGGTTGATTTCAATGAATAATTTTTCAGTATTATAGATTAGGAAATATCTGGTGTAAAACACTCACTCTTTGACGCTAAACTAGGCTCTGTAGAGAGAAATGCTTACAATAAAAATTATAGATTTTTAAATTTCCTATAAATTAGATTATACACTTTTGTCGTAATAATCATACTAAGGCCAAAATCTTAAATATTCATTTTTTTAGAGATTTTCATGGAAAACAACAAAAAATTACTAATTACTGCTAAACCAAGCGTTAAACTAAGAAATGTTTTTACAATTTTTAAATATGTATACTTTTGCCCTAAAATTTATACCGCAATATTAAAAAAAAAAATATATTCTACGAGAGCACAGCCTCCCCAAGAATTTCCTGCAGACATGGCGCCTATTCTACCTTGTAAAGCATTAAAAATGTAGTAAATGAGGCGATTTTTAACAAAAATCGTTGAAGCCGTTTTTGAGAAAATCGCAAAAGAGTGAAAAATTACAGGAATAAACTACTACTTCCGGTAAACCGATTCTGATGAAGATGTTCGTATCGAGTTTTCTAGTGGTACCTAACTTAAGTTCTAAGTTTCAACTGCGTACAATGTTTCATTCTTGAGATATTTTGTTCACCCACACCCACAGACACACACACTCCAATCGCTAAAAACATGTTTTTTGGGTTCAGGGGGTCTGAAAACGTGTATATCCGGTGAAAACTCAATTTCGAAAAATCGACATACTGTCCTTCAATATACTCAATATAAAACAATACTGTCCTTCCTATATACTCATATAGCCAAGAGAAAGTAAAAATGTTTATACAAATAGAAAATTGAATAACAAATATTATTGACACTATAAAGTAACAAGAATAATATCAACATTAAATTTTTGTTAAGTAAAATTTTTAGAAAACAATATTTTATAAAGATTAAAGCAAATAACTGGACCACATGAGAGTCTTTGTTTGATATTCCCACGATATGGTGGAAACTCTCTTGTAAAAAGCGTTCAACAGTAAACAGTAAATTACGGAAAAATACAGACTAGTTTGTTAAACACGATAAAGCGGATTAAATTTTTTATACGTAGGCAACTACCTACACCAAAATATAGATTCATATATTTTTTGAGTTTTAAAATGATTTTTCAGTGTTTTATGAATCTAAATTCATAAATGAATAAATCAATGAGCAGGATAATTTTGTTTGACCTGCTTAGTCGTGGTAAATTTAACTTTAAGTTAATGCTTGAACAAAAAAACTAAATTATAAGTTCTAAAAACCTATTTGAACTCCTAAAAGTGGGTGCTTGGATAACTAATAGAAAATTTGAATATTTTCTTAGAAACTACTCTTTCCTTAAATCGTTTTAATTAAAACAGCTGTTTTTAAGGAGGAGATTCATTTCATATCAGGAACGGAATAATTTTATTTAATAACTTACAATTTTTTGTTAAGGAATCAACACATAGAATTTTTTTATAGCAAATGTTTTTATTCTATTGCTGTTCAGAGTTCTTCGTTTTTTTTAACATATCATCTTTAAAAAGAAACTTGAAGTCTTCTTTTTTTATCCGAGGCGGCGAGAAAACTCATGTTCACTCCCTCACGATGGGGGAAGTAGTGTTGGACTCAATTGAGGCGTCCTCGTCCATCCCCAAGGAGGCTGCAACCACCTACCAACAAAAAACCCGCCGCCTGGCCACTTGATCCGACATCAGCAGAGAACCCTCCATTTCCCTCGGAACTGTTTATATAATACTAAAATGGCGGAAATGTCGGGTTAAAAAAATGTACATACTGTCAGCGGGGTGTGGAAGGGAACCGTAGCCTAATTCCCCTCTCGCTGTCACTGACCAACACTCACTCTCTCACTGATTGATTTACTGTGGAAGAGGGCGATCCCGCTGATCTCCAGATGTCTCCTCCCTCCGCAGTCTCCCGACCACCCTCTCCGCAAATTGAGCGACCAAATTCCAGCTCTCTTCATCCCGCATCCTACCTCTCCCCTACCCTCTCTGGTATCCACTGTGCAACTCCTATCTTCTCAGATGTCTCTATTCTGTCGAGGCCAAAAAATCAACAGTTTTGATAGTCGGTTGCTTACTTCACTTCTAAGCCGGACATTTCCATGCAGGTTTTCATTTCATTAAATTGTTCAGCATTACGCGAAACGTACAAAAATTTTCTATAATTTTGTAATATTTAATTCAAACTAAAAACATTCATTAAACGCGAAAGAAAATAGAAAGTTTCTTAATAATCCTTTTTAAAAATTACTGCTTTGTAGTACATGTAAGTCCGAAAACATAAGTTAACAATCATTACATGTGCTACAACTTTTATGTGTTATATTTTATCAACTGCCAACGCTCAGATTAGCAAAAATTTATGATATTTTGAAAAAAACCGCCTTAAAATTTATTGTTCCAAAAAATCAAACTAAAACGTAAAATTGCGTAGTCCTAAAATGAAAAGTAAAGAAAATAAACGTGGTACGATTTTCGTCAACAAAAGAAATTTTGTTTCACTGCTCTTCTTGACTTCAAATTTTCTGCAAGCATTTTTTATCCATCTTCATAAATGTCTTATTGTAGGATATAAATATTATTTTCAACCCTTTAGAGCTAACTTTTTAAGGGTTTCAATAGCCTAAAACCTGCACCGGCATCATAGTTACACCATAAAAAACACTGCATGAAAATCGGTTCAGTAATTTAGGAGATAAAGGAGAACATCCACACATGCATACACACTCACTCATAGATCGAATTTTTTATACATAGATGAAACAAAACCGTACACATTGTATTTTCACTAAGAAAAGAAATTTGCTCTCCAATCACACTAAAACATACCACTACCTCAAATACACTCCTCCAAGTATCTCGTACTATATCTTGATAAACGCTTTACCTGGAGAACACGTATTTGGAACGAAAGAAAACAATTATTTAATCTCAAATTTTTTCAAATGTACGGAATTCTCAGCAAAAATAAAAATTTATCTCTCTAAAATAAATTAACAGTAGACTATACATATCAGTTCTAAAACCTATCTGGTCATATGGAATCCAGCTGTGGGGAGCAACAACCACGTCCGACGTCAACATTCTGCGATTCCATCTAAATTTTTGATTATTTTATTTTATTATTTTTTTTCTAGCCATCAGATAGATTTTAGCCATCAACTTACGAAACAACAGCGACGAAATCCGACGATTATGACTTCGTTCAACTGACTTTTCTAGACAACAATTTTCACTTGTAAATAGTACACTTAATTAAAACAACAATTTCATAAGCCATTTTCAGGGAAACATTTTTGAAAATTTCTTTTCAACTTCCATTTTATTCGTCAAATTATCTATTCATTGTTCCATGTGAACAGATTGCAGAATTTTTGCAGTAAAAAAAAAAAACTTGTTTATAAGTTTAAAAGGAAATTTTATCATTTTTATTAATAACCAGATTCTTAAAATCCGGAATAGACGTTACAATATTCTTTACAAGGATACCTGATCAAAATGAAAAACCGGGTTGTTAAAGTGAAAAGTATGAATTACAAAACTGTAATTATTAGGGTGACCTTATATTGCATGACCTAGAGTAATTGATAAATACATACACACCAAATAAGTTGTCTAAAAAATAAAAACTCTTGGAGTGCATAATAAAAATTCATGATTTTGGTTTACCAACGTGTAATCGGTTGAATGTAGAACTAGTGAAAAGAGAACAGAGCAGTGTTCCTGTAACAAAGCCAAATATCATGCAAATTTAAGCCGGCGCCGTATCTCGTGTCTTACTTCAATGCCTGTAATTTATAAAACGCTGTAGAAGACAGAGTAAGGTATTAAATGGAGATTGGATGTAATTACAGTGTGGCAAACTTCTCGTGTGCAAATATATTCTCATAATTCATCTTAAACCCACATAAATGATCCGTGTTGACACGGGTATTATTTACCCTGTATTTAGTTCATTTGATACCTATTTATAAATGCAACATTTTTGAATATGATTAAAAAAAGTTTTAAAAACTTTTAGACATTCCTGCTAAATTGAGTACTTAACAATTTAATATATGCTGACGATTTAGTCAGTTTCGCAGATTCGGCGGAAGGAATTTTCAGCGTTTGATTGATAGAATTTCTTAAGAGCTATTGGTCTGAAAATTATTCCATTGAAAGCTAAGGTGAGGAGGTCGGTAAAGTTTCTCAGACTTACCGGTAACGCGCTATAAGTTGACGATTGCGCCTACCATGTAGAGGACAGTATACTATCTATCCTACTTACATCGGCCAACCCGAAAGCATAAAAGACATGTATCAAGCGTGTAACTCAAAATGTAACCACCACAAACACTTAAGTAATAAAATTCAGTTCATGACCCGTCACACTAAATAAGTAAGGAGTAATGTAATTATTTAAAGAAAGTGAATTGTTTAAAATTCAATTGCAATTTAATATAACTTTACCGAAAATAATGAAATATGAAAACCCTAAAAATACAATAAAATTTTAAAATTACCGTAAAACTAGTATTACTCACGATAATAAGCTCGCATCGACGGAACGCACGGACTAACTAGTCTATCACTACAAATGTCGGAGTGCAGTAATACAGGTACTCCTGATGACCAAAAAGGATACTAAATATAGCTTAGGCCTAGTATTATAGCTTATTTAGAATGAATGTTTATTATTTAGGATAATTATTAAGAATCAATAAATAATACAATGGGATGTTTATAAAACGACATAGTTGTAAACATAATATATCAATGTAAGAGTAAAACTACAACATGATGTCATGGTTAGAGCTGTCGCTATGATGTATTTAGAAAAAAACGTATGGTAGCACTTCCACCCCCCGCATAGTACAGTCTTACTCTCGCTGACGATCGTTCTTATATTGCGTTACCAGTACTAACTGATGATTAACTGTAAGATCAATACATAATACATAGCAGTTTCAGAAATTTAGATATTTAGGAAGTTGGATTACAGTAGGTCTGGAGCCAGCAGTGAAGAAAATATTGAAATACAGTGAAATTCTGTAATAACGAGGTCGGTTAACGAAAATCCAATAATAACGGGTGAAATGAGAAAATTTGGTTTGTTTTATGAATGTTATTAACATATTGTAAAGTTTGATGTAACAAACATGGAACAAACGAATCAAATTCCTTGTAGTAGAATTAGTAGTAGTAATAATAGACAAAAATTTCGGGAATCACCTCATCATGGACTTTTTGTAATTACTGTGCATAATTAAAAGATTTTTTAAAACTGCATCATCTGCAGTCATTAGAGCCGACTTTGTGTTTTTCTCTACATTGGTACGTTGGGGTATTGGTAAATTGCAGAAGGCCTATTATCTTGATTGCCTTAGCCCAGACCTATCGAGAATTGAACCCGCTACCTACTTTTGTTATGCTTAGAACGGCTGACGACTAAACGTCGCCAACCGTTTGGCGGCGGAGGTGGTCTGAGAGATTTTAATTCATAATTTTTTACTTGAGTTAAGTATTTATACTAATGATTATTAGTAAAAATTTAATGAAAGCGAGAATAATTTTTTTCATCTTGACGGCAAAAATAGCATGGACATATAAAAGCAAGGCATGGCATGGCATATAGTTCATGGTTCATGGTTTTAATCACTATTTAGGTATACCTACGTCAACTCTAGTACACTTGATAGGCTGATAGGCTTGATAGGCTGATTAATAATAAAATTTCAATGAAAAGCGGGAACATTTTTTTCACTTCTGTTTGTTCATGGTTTTTGTGAGGGAAAGTTTTTTCTTTATTTTCATCACTATTTTGGCGTAAATATATTGAATATTGGTTATTCCGGTATTTGCTGGGCACTAAGATAATACAGTAGAGTACTACATAGATATTACGACGTATATGCCCATGCGGTTATAACGAACATCCGGATATGACGAACAAAATAATGCCGTCCCTTTGAAGTTCGTTGTAAACGAATTTTACTGTAGTAATAATATTTAAATGGCGTCGTTGGGGATTCTAAAGATGAAGCATCTCATTGTTGAAGTTGAATCTTATTTTTAACAGACCTAAAGTATCATGTCTTGAATAAGTATCACAACAAGTACTATAATAAAAGTTTTCCTGTAATATGTCCACAGCTCCGTGGAACCTAGATCATAAACCTACCCTTACACCCACAAACACAAACACGCAGCAACCCCTTACCTGCCTTACCTACGTTCTACATTCCTCAGTCGCGAGTCACCTACTAGGCGCTTGAATGCAACACTACCATTTTAGTTGTAATTATTTTTATCAAAATAGTATAATAATTTTCAAAATCTACCTATTACTCCTTGAAAAATTAGTCCAAACACGGTGTCATTGTGGCAGTCCTAAGCATTTCCGATGTTGGATTTCATTCTGACTGCCGTTGTTCAATAATATTATAATAAATTAATAAATTTAAAAAATATTATTTTTATAAATATAACAATTAATAGCATAATAAAAATAATAAATAAATACATAAATAATGGGATAATAATTAATGGGATTCTCATTTGGTCGAACTACACGGAGCTGGGACTCAAGCAATATAGAACACCGCTTATCTGGTATAGGGATTCTGCGCGCGCGCGTGTGTAAGTGTCCGGTTTATGATGTAGGTTCCACGGAGCTGTGGACAGATTATAAGTTACGGGGAAATTATTGTTAGATTAAGATTAAATATGTGTATTTTATAAACTGTAAAGAAAGATAGAGGAAACCTACTAACGAAAACTTCTGAATAAATTCTCGTCATTTGTTGATACCATTTCAATTAAAATCATTTGAGTATTGGGGGCAAGGCCGGTTGGACCTATCGAATTCAAAAACTTCTATTGTGTTGTATTGTATTAATTTACCTCCTACCGCAATTCTTCATAAAACTGTTTATTTCTTTACAAAGCTTACAAAAATATATTGAATCCTTAAAATATATTGAATAAATAAAAAGTATAAATGCAGTGCTTTTAATTTTATAAAACGACAGTGCTAATCAAATATTATGTTTTGATAAGATTAACGGAATAAGATGTGATAATTGTTATATGTATAAAAATAATAATATTCATGATTACATTTATAATAATAATTGTTAAATTTATTAATATTAGAAATGCTTAAGATTATTACAATGGTACCGTATTTGGACTCATTTTTCAAGGAATAGTACGTAGATTTAGAAAAATATTATGCGATTTTGATACAGTTAATTACAACCAAAATGGTAGTATTGCAGTCAAGTGCCTAGTAGGTGACTCACCAATGAAGATTGTATAATGTGCGGTTCCAAGCTCCGTGTACTTACGGGGTGAAGGGCACGGGTGAGGTATAATGAATGAGTGACCATGCTGGGAGAACGATTGTTGTATTACTCTGATACAAAACATTCGTTTCAAACTTTCCATATTTAACATATTTGTTTGTATTTATTACATTTATTTTTTAAATATTTTGATATAAATTGGTAAGTTAAATATTATGAATCTGACCAAGTTAATAACCCACTAGGTATTTGTTAAATTAATGTGCCGGATGATAAGAATATTTTTTTAATCTAGTTAGTACACGCTACCACTACAAATGCATCAGTTGTGAAACACTACTAACTCATTCATTCTCCCAGTACTATAGCAACATACTACATTTCGTCTAACTACACGGAGCTGGGACTCAAGCAATATAGAACACCGCTTGTCTGGTATAGGGATTCTGCGCGCGCGTGTGTAAGTGTCCGGTTTATGATGTAGTTTCCACGGAACTGTGGACATATATAAGTTACGGGGAAATTATTGTTAGATTAAGATTAAATATGTGTATTTTATAAACTGTAAAGAAAGATAGAGGAAACCTACTAACGAAAACTTCTGAATTAAATTCTCATCATTTGTTGATACCATTTTAATTAAAATCATTTGAGTATTGGGCGCAAGGCCGGTTGGACCTATCGAATTCAAAAACTTCTATTGTGTTGTATTGTATTAATTTACCTCCTACCGCAATTCTTCATAAAACTGTTTATTTCTTTACAAAGCTTACAAAAATATATTGAATCCTTATCAACTAAGTATAACAAATTGGTTTTTAAATCCTTCCGTTATTACTTTTACTTATCTTACAAGGCCTCGTTTTTAAAGAAAAGAAATATGAAAAGTGTTTTATACCGAATACTAAGATTTTGTTGATAGTATACCTTCGAACTTAATCCAAGCAGAAATAATAAAGAAAATAATTTCGTTCTAATATGTAATTATTTCAATTATATATTTCTTTCTTGTTATGTTTCCATGTGTGTGAGTACAAAAGTAGGGTCAATTAAAAGAGTATTTTAAAAATTATTTATTTATAAAAATTTAATTACATAAATTTTTAATTTTTTGTGAATCTGTTATATCTATGTATCCTTACCAACTCATTGGTAATTCTCCATCGTTGCAATCACCAAGAGAGCTGAAATTTTTCCATATTTGTTCCGTAGAGTTTTGACAGAAAAATTGAAGCGATTTCATTGAAACTTTTTGTGCCTAAGAGATAAAACGAGGGTGTATACTCTAAAACAGTAAATACTGTCTTAATAATTTCGGAAAGAGCTCAAAATTTAAAATTCGGCTTGTATTTCTGTGACACCTAGGAAAATTAAACTTTTAAATATCGACTACTTGCCCTTAAAGGGTTAAAAAAGGGTGGATTCCTCTAAAGCAATAAATATTTTTTCTATAATTTTCTGCGGAGTTATAATTTTGAAGATCGGAATAATTATTCCGAAAGTGAGACCTAAAAAAAAGTAAGTAGTGGATTAAAACCGGGAAAGCAATTTTTTAAAGCACCTCTCTTCGTAATTTCTAGTTATCATATGGTGACAATAGGTGGGAAAATAGAAGTTGCTATTATATTGTGACAGTATCGAAGAAGACATGGTTCGCGTAATTTCTAGAATTTCATTCATGAAAATGGTAAGGAGAGGATAATAGAGTGAAATAGTAACAATAAGTGATATAGGACAATAAAAGTATGCCTATTCATGAAAGTTCTTTGAAATAACTGCGCTATTATGATAAAAGGCGGGTATTGTTGTACAGCTATTTATGAAGGGGCCGGTTGTTTACGTTTTATATTTACAATAGTTGACTTATTTACAATATATTTTTCTAGCACTCATTTATAAAGGGTTATTTTTTGTACTTTATTATTTGCATGAAGTTTCTCTGCTTTGCTAGAATTATCTTTATGAATGAGTATATAAAGAGATCCCCAAGCGCGGTCAGAGTTAGTATTCGTTTGATCTTTGACGAGTGGCCGTCGGACGTTGTGCAGGACGCGTTCCGAGCATTGTGTTGGTCAACGATTGTTATACTGTCTTTGTTTGTGTGTGTATTGTGAAAAGTTAATGTGATCTGTATTAAATTCAGTTTTTGTGTATTCAGTTTTATTTTGTATGTGTATTCTAGAAAATTGATTGTAAGTAGTGCTAAGTAAATTATTAAGTTAGTTATTTTACTACTTCTTTATAATTAGTTTGTAGTTTATTTTGTAAATCTTTGAGTGTAATAAATATTTGTAATTGTAAACTTTAGTGTATTAATTATTTAATTACCTAGATCCCGAAACGGACCTTAGCGATAAGTGTCACAATATGGATTGACAGGTGTAATTTATAGCCGTACGAGCACCGACATATAATAATAACTGTAAAAAATAAAAATCTAGAATAATATTCCATTATTGTCTAAAACCGTTCAAAGTATATTAGTATTTATAATTTAATCATTGTAAAAACAGCTGTAAAAATAATAACATAGCGATATAATAATAAAGTAATAGGTGTTATGAATTCGGCCGGCAGTGCCGAAGTGCTTCAAAGTGGCAAAAAGTCGTTAATCAGAATATTGATGAGATGACATTCAAATGAAGCCGAATAACCGTCTAACTTGTTTAAATGGTCTTTTAGTCGTTTCGGATTTTGACTCGTGGATTGTCGACAGTTTCAACGGATTTTCGAGAGCTGTAAGAAGGTTTCTGATTGGTCAATTCTTGTCAAAGGTGGGAGGCTTCCCTTTAGTTAAATAGACAATAACAACGAAAAAACGTTGAGTTCTCAATCAGCGCCAATATGTAGTTATAAGTTTCAGTCTCATTCAGTTTGCTAATTGAAGTACAGTTGTCATGTATAAACATGTAGTTGAAAGTTTAAGTCTTGTTCAGTTGTTAATTGAAGTACAGTTGTCATCAATATTAATCTGTTTCCTGATTAGTGCATTCCAGTTCGGTTGATTAAATATTCTAAAATATGATTTTTTCACGCTGAACATCATAAAATTAAACAGATTTGTATTTAAATTATGTAAATTTTTTCAATGAAATATAAACTTTAGACATTTCTAGAAACTCTTTTTGCAGCCAACATTCTCAGGATTCTTACACTGTAGGCTTTTCTCCTTTCTTCCACCTTGTGTTCTGCTTTTGCCATTCGAGGAAATCAGTGTTAGTTGTTTGAATTTAGTACGATCTATTAAGGTTTCTCGGTTTGTTCCAGTTTTCATTATTATACTATTCTACTTTTTAACTCGTTGAATGCGGGCCGGTAGGCGCAAGGTTATTTGCCGTGACGGGGCAAAACTTTAGTGGTAAACTGGCTCGCGTCATTATATTCATATACAAATATTTAATTATTTAGATACCTACCTAATTTCTTTTGCCATACTTAATATTTACTTTAATCAATTCTGCACAACCGAGGAATTGGAACGCAAGCATTGTCTCAAAATAAATTTTTACAATAATGTAACCATGGCCAGAAAACATTGAAAAATCTTGTAAATGCTTATTTTTTCTTACGTGATTATAAGAATGTAGATGAAATAACATAATCAATATTATGTAGCCTAATAATCAATGTATAAAAATATTTCACTCAAAACCAATAGACTAATTTTCGTGAGGAACAAGTAAAATTGCACGGAAAGCCTCAAACTGAGTTGCAAATACATAGTTTTTCAAAATTCCGTCAAAAAACCCGTGAAGTCCATTCAAGAACCAATCGCTCACTGGCACAGAATGAACCTTTTTCCAAAATTGCGTAATAACAGAAACACTATTCACCCCGACCAAACGCAGAAAGAAGAGACAATAAAACATATAGACCGCCCACATTTTTACGTTTGCTAGACATCCGGCAATGCTCGACAAACCGCATAAATGCGTCCGCTGCACAGAACGTGTTAAACTGTTCTCCAATACCTTAGGTCTATTTTTTAGTGTCTTACAGATTTGATTTGTCAAATTTTTATCATCCGTTCTATACAGGTGTCAGCAGAGTGTGTAGTCTTCGTTTCCTGATACGTTTCTATGAACCGTTTGTTTTTGTTTGTTCCCCACGTCCCAGTAACGTGTTCTGCCTGTCTGTTGTTCTACAGCCATTCTATGGCTTCACTCGAGTACACACATACAGGTTTTCTTGCAGTGTTACTATGGCTAATTTGGCTTGTCTCGTGAGTGCTTTCTTCATATACAGGTTTTTAGTAAAGATCTTCAGTTCTTTGGAGCGCAATGACCATCTTTCTTTGTCTGCGTTTGTTGACTTCCCTCTCGCTGATCTTCAGTTAAATTAATATCTCCCCGAGGCTGTTGTTTAGGTCATCAGCCGTAAAGCTAGTTTAAGCCTGTAGAGGTTTTACTAAGTAAAACGAGGAGTGAGGTGGGTTACCATGCCTTCCTCACTGAGTGGAAAAGTTCGCTTATCAGCATACCGGGCATTCTGAAAAGCATATACTTTCCACTCTGTAAATGGCCCTTCACCTCATTCACTACAGAGTCTGGCTGTATAATGAAATTCATTACTTTCAGAGGAGATAACTCTGATTAGTGTCTTTTACACCGCTACTTCTTCTGTTATTAAATGATTCAGTAATTTAATTGGCTGACCATGTGATAAGAAACAGAACTATTTATTTCAGCCCTGCAACGAACAGATTGAGTGTAAATAATTTGACACTCCACCTGTCTGTTATGGACACTCCCTGAGTACTTGAACCTATAAACATTTTAAATTTTTCAGTATAGCGTCTTCAAGTAACGCGAGGCTGTTGTAATGGTTGTTGTGTATTTAGTTTTTCGAAATAAATCTACAGTCCTGCTTTTTAAGCTTGTTTTTCTAACATAATGATTTGTTCTACTGGTGTTTTCCTGTTCCTAGAAACGATTTATCACGGTCATCTGTAAAACAATGTAGTTGATTTTAATAACATCCTTAGATCCTTTAATGTTTACTAGGTTTAACAAACCATTCTTCGTAATTTCCTATTTCTAAATAATCTTCTCCGGTACACAGTTAATTAAAGAAATCAGGTGACAGTCTGTTAAAATTAAAACGCTAGTTTAATTTCAAACTCTTCTGAGTATTCTCCTAGAAATATATATTATATTAAACTCGATTTATAATCAGTTAAACAAACAAACCCAAGCAGATCATCATATGGATTATTAGAAATTGATTAAGTCAAACATACCTTGTATTCAATTATAGTATGGAACAGTTTGGTTAAATACGCTTGGTTACTCCTTTATAATTGGTATTAGAAACATGTGTTGGGTAGTAACCTAATTATGTAAGAACAGGAAACATGTACTTTGATTAACACGTATCAAGGGTTTTATTGTAAATTACTAAACATGATGTACATAGCGACAACATCTGTCATTTGCTATGTTAAAGTGTTATGGTATTGCTAAGCAAACTGTACGATCTCGTAGTACAGTACTAACTTATACAACGTTTAGTACAATACACTATACCCCTACAAACTAAAGACTGCAAATGAGATCTAGCCAATAGCAGCTAAGGTCGGATGTGAGGTTGCCCCTTTGCTAAGTCACACTCTGTTTCACCGAACCCCAGCTGACTTTTTGTTAGGCTGTCATCCACAGCGGGACCACAACGTGACAACGCAGGATACGATTAACAAAAGTCAATTGGCTCTGTGTTGTGATCTAGGTCACTATGCTCCACCTTCATCTGCAGACTCTAGTTCGTTAGGGCATAGTTAATTATCCTATTATCGTATTATTTTGATTCATTAATTTATATCAAGTATTTAAGATGTACAACTATAAAACTGCGTTGTAGTAGCTGGTTAATTGTAAATTAAATATGTTCGTTCGGAAGGTAGCTTAATGTTCTGTTTTTGAGGTACGAGGATTTTAAAAAAAATCCCTATAAAGCCAATTCACATTATTATGATTACTGAACTTATCTGGTGTGGTAGAAATCACTAAGCGAGGTGTCGCATTCAGATGGGTTATTTAACTAATTGCATTTGACCTACTGGTTTCAGGACGATATTATCAAAAATTTCAGTTTCTTCTCAAATACTACTCTTTATCAATGATTAAAACGTATAAGAAAAAAGTAAAGTTATAGCACTAATGAAAGTTATCTCAACTGATGGTAATGGATATCATTATGCAGCTAGAACCTACGGTGGCAGTTGGAAATAAAGGAGCGTTTGCACCCCGGGCAATTTTTGGGCAAGAAAATTAATAAATTTATTCTATTTTAATCGTCTAAAACCAGATATAGAAAATAAGGTTTTTTACTTTCTTTGTATCCACTGCTTCAGAATAACGGTTTTTCAATGTCTTGGAGTAAAATTTTGTTCGAAGAACTTAATATTTGAAAAACGGTTTTTACACTTGACAACGGTGCTTTTTGTTTTCTGTAAATCTTTTTGCCCTTCTTCGGCTTACAAATTCCAATCGCCGCCTCTGGCTAGACCATAATAGAAGTTATATTTATATTCAAGCGAGGATTTACAGCCCCAGCCCTATCTCGCTTCCTAAGCATCACCTCTCTCCGTTTCGCCAGTCCCCATCGGAGAGCCACCGCAAAGACATTTCCTCCTGCACCCCATCCAACCATGTCACTTCCGGCCTACCCCTCCTTCTTCTACCGGCTGGCGTCCACTTTCATACTCTCTTTGGCCACCTGCCATCCTCCATCCTCTGCAAATGGCCAAACCATTTTAACTGCTTCCGGGATATGGTATCCATGATGCTTCCTTGAACGCCGATTTTTCTCCTAATTTCAGAATTCGGAATTCGATCGGTTCGCGACACAACACAGCTCCGCCTCCAGAAATCCATCTCCACCACTTTTAGGTGGTCCATCTGTCTCTTTGTCAATACCCACACTGTGTGGGTGTAATAAAAGTTAAGATACAAATTATCGCGTATAAAACTAAATGCTTTTTTGAGGCTTAGCACATTGATAAAGAAGCACACTTTTTTGTATAGAGGAGAACGATAAACCTGGTTTTTCTTGACCTCTACAGATATTTGCTGTTGGTTTTTTCTTTTATTTTCTGGTCTTACTTAGATGATTAAATTACTTTATCTTCCTACAGCTTTCACCATGTTAATTACTATAAGAACATGAATTAAAATTTTTATGTTTCCTTCTATAATTTTGAAAGGTTGACTCCAGACACAATTGTGAGCTTGTGTTAAAATAGCTTTATTTTTATTCTCTATTTTCCACATCATTTAAATACATTTATCAATTTGCTAACACTCGCCTTGCCTAAAATTATGAGCGTTTTAAATCCTTTATTATTGATTATTAAGTAAATTAATACATTTTTTGGGGAACGTTTGTTACACAGTTTCAATAATCTAGACTATTTATTTAGCAACGGAAGTAATTCATCCTGTTTCTGCAACAGTTGTTACTTTGCAGTGTTGGAACTGTAATTACAGTATTAATAATTGCGGTTGGAAGCCAATAAATTAAACAGTTATGATGATAGTTATGTTTAAACTATCGAAATCTATCGACAAATAATATCCGACTTCTCTCAGTCCAAAATTGTCTAATAATCTATTTATTAATGAAACCTAATCTCTGTCTCAATTCGTTTCTCAATTGATTAAATCTAAGATTGACATTTTTTCAGATTTCAGGTTTGAAATTAAAAATGAACCCAATAGAGTTTGTTTTTGTGTGGCTGTCACTGGTCACCATAATAATTCGTCACCTTATCAGTGTTACTAATAGCAGCTCTCAACCATCTGACTGACGGCTAACTGAAAGACTAAGATCGTTTTCGGAGAAAATTATCAACAGAATTTTTTGTTTGATACGGATTTTTCACCCCAAACCCCATGGTCACTCTTTTCTTAACAAAAAAAAAAAAAAAAAAAACAATAAAGAGGTAGTTTTTAAAAAATCATGTTTATCATCAGTCTGTCGTCATCTAGTGTTTGTTATAGCCTCCCTTGTTTGTTTCCACATTTCCCTATCGTGCCATCAGTTTAAGTTATTTCTCTACCATGTTTGTGGACAACCCTCTTTTTTCCAGCCAGGGCCTCCTGCTGATGCTTCTTCCATCGATCATCTGTCTGCCTATTTGCGCGTCCGACCCATGGCAATTTCAGTAATGCGACGTGCTCTTTGACATGACATTTAATAACTCAGTTTTCTGGCAAACATTTTAATTTTTTATTCGGTATTCAATTAGCTACTATTCAGAAATAAGTCTTTTTTTAGATCTTTGTGCATTGTTCAGCCAATCCACCAGGTCTTTTGTAAAGAACCATTGTTTGTGCAGAGAGAACGGGAAGCACACACTGATTGAAAAGGAATTGTTATGTTAAGTTTTTAATGGATTTTTCTGATCCTACAGGAAACTATTTAGAAGCTGATCTTACCCGTCTCTCTTTTTCAAATGTTTGCCTTGTTTTCCTGCTTTTAAGGGAAGACTGTACTTTGTACCCCGCCAATGTTAAATTTGCTATTTTTAAGTACATTTTTCACAGGATTGGTAAACGATAGGGAAATGAAATTTACTTAATTATAGATGTCGGGTTTCTCTAGCTATTAACATTTTTTCAATTTAATCTGTTCAACCTTAAAGTTAAAAACAGAGTAACGAATATTATAAAATTTTTACAAATATTTTTCTACGGTATTTTACATAGGCCTATTAATGTTTTTTTCAGAATTTAAGGAAGTCATAAAAATGCCAGAATATGTACATATGCGAGATAAATAACTGGTAAACATTTCAGCCTGGTAGTTTTAATGGTTTCCGAGAAAAATGTACCTAAATGTTAAAATTTTTGCGGGAACAGGCGAAAAACAAAAAGGCACAAATCAAAAATCAAATTTACAACACAAACAAGTGAATTTTCTATCAACAGTTGGTTAGAAAGATGAACCAATGGCTGAGAGCATTAAAAACAGTAATGCAGATATTTTTAAAGTACTAAAATTCCCTTTGCTCTAAAACGATCCGTATATTCATTCTTGGTGACAGGATAATTTTTCTAGGTAAACCTCCAAAAAAGTTATTTTTTTTTCATTAAAATACTTTTTTTCACGTAATTTAAAGTTTTGTGGTTTGGTCTAAACAAATGAAAAACAAACACACCAAAAATCGAAATTTTCAGTTAAAACCATCATACAGTCTCACCTTAATAACTAGTCCGAGGAAGATGTATTTGTAAAAGAAGAATATCTACTAGTAATATTAATATTTATTTTTAAGAATTCTTCTAGTTAATACGGTTGACATTCCTGAATTTATAATATCATATTTCAGAAAAAAATATGTTTTTCCGTGTTGTTTAGGTCATCAACCGAAGGCTGTTTTGAACCTGTAGAGGTTTTACTAAGTAATTCGAGGTGAAAACGAAGAAAAAATGAGGTGGTTTACCGTTGCCTTCCTACTGAAGTGAAAAGTACGCTTATCAGCGTGCCGGACCTTCTGAAAAGCACAAATTCTCCACTCTGCAAATGACATCTTCACTTCATTCACCACAGGGTCTGGCTGTATAATGAAATTCATTACTTTCAGAGGAGATAACTCTGACTAGTGTCTTTTACACCTCTACCTCTTCTGTTCTTAAATGATTCAGTCATTTAATTGACTGAACATATGATAAGAAACAGAACTATTTATTTTAGCGCTGCAACGAACAGATTGAGTGTAAATAATCTGACTCTTCACTAGTCTGTTGTGGGCAATTTTTCCGTAATAATAATTATACCAACTACAAAACATTTATCTTATAAGTTATTTTCTTACTACACAATGGTGTTTTTTATCACACTGTTAAATGTTTGTAGAAGCTCCGCAAAGTTTAGAATCACGTTTAAAATTAATTTTGTTAATGTATTTTATATTTAATTTCGAAAATTAACAGATAAAGGTTTCTAATATTTAAGTTCAATGCATTTTCATATAAAGATTGACCTGAATACAAGTATCTGATATTATCACAATAAAGAATAAAATAACTGTTTAATGTAATTTTACTAGATTGCAGTCACCTTTCTGTAAAAATGAGTAACAGTCACGTATTTAGTATTTTAAATTTAGTACTAAAATAACAATGATTCAAAGTTATAATAAAACTAGGATAATTTAATTATTATAATTCTGTACAGATATAATAATTGTTATTTAATATTAACGTGAATGAAAATAAGAAAAAGTATTGAATATTAAATAATTTATTCAAAAAGTGTATCATATTTATTCGTATTGTGATAAACAATAAGAAAAAGAACTGAATTTATTTTGCTGAAATAGAATTTTTCACATTAAATACAAACTATTTATCAAATCGGAGAAAATATTTATTTAGTACAGGCAATAATCGAATGTTATTTATCAAAGCAACTTGAAAAGCTATCATCTCTCTATGGGAAAAATCAACAAAAAAAAGCTAACATGAAATAACGTTAGTGATCCAAAATGAATGAGCGTAGGCCCTAGTTATTATTATAAAATTTTTGAAAACAGATTTTTGTTTACGTATGTAACCTACAGTACCTCCAGAAAGAAAGGTAGTGGTTAAATTTATTCAATAGAATCGAATGGAAAATGAAAATGAATGTAAATACAAAATGAATACAAAAACCTTACAATGACATATTTTATGTATTACGTTATGTATTACAGTACATAATACACATATTTTTAGTATTAAATCTCTCTTCGGATACAAAATGGAAAATCCATGAAAAACATGTCAGAAAGTGTAAAAAGACGTAGGTTATAATACAGTTATAATAATAATTATATAAAACCATTCAGTACCAACGTCCGGAAAACCGGACGTCGATATATTTTACGTAGTGACAACATCAGGTTTACCGGACGTGCGTAAGTTATGCATAAAGTGCCAAAGTCCGGATAACCGAACATTTAATAAAAATCTTTTAAACAAAAATTAATAGAATAATATATTTTGAAACCACCTCCGTGGCGTAGTGACTAGCGCACTAGCCTGCAAACCGAAAGGTCCCGGTTTTGATTCTAGGCTAGGGTCTGGAAATTTTACGAAGTTAAAACTACCGTTAAGTTATCAAAACCAACAGCACTTGCGAATGACCAAGCAGCTGTTGATGCGACTTTAAATAAACTAAAAAACTATTTTGAATATTTTTAGGGTTAAAACTTTCTTTTTTATGAACATAATAAAAATTAATTTTTAGCAGGAAATTTAATTTTTCTGTAACTTTAAAATTTTGGTTGGCAATAGCAGGCTTACGCCTGCATGTTTTCGAAATAAGGGCTGGCACTTTTCGTACACCCTCATTCAAATTAAAAGCTTTAGATCAAACTTTTAAATGTTGTTTCGGCACTGAAAGGGTTAAGTTAAAATATTATATGTATATAAATAATATTGTGACAATATCGAAAAGGAAAGTGTTGTTTCCAGAATTCTCTAGCAGCTGACCGAATTTGTAGAAGTGTTAATATAAAAATAGTAGTTGTTAATTTAGGTTATTTCCAAGAAAGTGTTAGATATATAGTGTTTAAATGGTTATAATAAGTCTATTGTTAGACGGCTACCTGAGAAGGTTTATTGCATCTATTTAGATAATTAGATCTTTTGTTATGGTGGGATGTTATAATGTGTTTGTTTACCTTTTATTAAGATTTTTCCAGAATCCGCCTGAAAGTTATTTTTTTGTTATTCTAGAAGTTAGGTAGGCTTATATAAGGTTTATCGGCCGTCTTGAAGTTAGTCAGTCTTGTTTGTCTTCGCGAGTGACTTGTGTTAAAGCCAATTGGATACTGTGTAACAGTTACGTTTGTGAGAAGATCCATCGTAATGTAAACAGCGGTATACTTAAAATTGGTTGTGAGTAGTCTTTAGTTAAATTGTATGCAAAATAATTTAGTTATTAGTTAAGTTCATTTAATGTCATAACTCAATTTTAATTCGTTTATTATTTATTGTATCTTGCTGTAGTAATTGCAATTTATTAAAAAACTTAAGTAAGGTTATTAATTATAATGCCACATTCGACCCCTTTGATTAGGTATTGTGCTGCCGGTTATCAAAGCTTCCGACTTAGTGACAGAGGGAAGCGGCAATAGTTCTGAAAGGGGCAGTAGGCCTGTGGCGGCGTATTGACAGAGGCTTTTGTCGCTAAGGTCAAGACCTCCCCTACCACAGCGCTCTCGGCGACTGCATTAACAGCGCTCCACTGAGCCCGAGGAGATTCAATTACAATCCACACAGGAGATTCAATTTCGATCCAGACAGCAGAAAAGACGTCCACCATCGGTATACAGCTACCGGACTCCCACGAAGACTCATCGAAGACCCCGCGAGAGAGAAGATGATGTTTCCTCTCGCCGACCCAACACCGTAAGCCGTTGGTGATCGGACCGTCATCGCCCGCTGCCGCGAGCGATGTCTACAGCGGTCCCTCAACCGAGCCTTACGCCCACCGGATCCAACAAAATAGCCATCGACGCAATTCTGCGAGGGAAGATGATGACGTCTCCGCTGGACGACGACACGCCGTGTCGCCCAGCCCCCGACTGCCACGACGACAACGACCGACGCTTCGCCAAGACGACCACCGTCGTTGGTTAAACGTTGGTTTAAACGTTAGTTAAACGGCCCTTTTCAGGGTCACCAAACAGTAAAGGTTTCAACTTGCCACTTAATGCTGCCATCCGGTGACAGTAATTTATAGTTTATAATAAATACTTTTAATTTTCAACGATGCACATAACAGGAAGGTGGAGTGTTAAATTATTTGCATCAATCTGCTAGTTCCAGGGCTACAAAAATAGTTCTGTTTCTTATCACAAGTTAAGCCAATTATATGACTGAAGCATTTAACAGCAGAAGAGGTAGAGGTGTAAAAGACACTAGTCAGAGTTATATCCTCTGAGAGTAATGAATTTCATTATTATACAGCCAGACCCTGGGGTGAATGAAGTGAAGGTATGATTTACAGGGTGGAAAGTAGATGCTTTCAGAGGGCCTGGCCTGTTGATAAGCATATTTTTACACTCAGTGAGGAAGGCACCGGTAAACCACCTCACATCTTACTTTACTTAGTAAAGCCTCTAGAGGTTCAAACCAGCCTTTCCGCTGATTATCTAAACAACTAAACAATAATTTTAAACGATAGATTGTTAATTGTTTATTTTACCCAGATCCCGAAATGGATCTTAGTAATAAGTGTCACAACATCATAGGTATTTTAAATGTGGCACCAATAAAAGCATGTTTTTATCTAGATAAAGATTGCTTCTATTGAGTTGCAAGAAGCACTTAAAAAGCAAATGTGGGATGCTACAGGGTAATCGAAATTAGGAGAAGCTAGGAGTCTCTAGCCAGCTGAATTGAAAAAACGGTATTATATTTTGTCACCTTGAAGCTACAAAACGACAGTGGGTAGATTTTTTAAAAATAAATAAAAAATTCAAATATCGTCGGCTAAAATTGTTGACCTACTAACTCCATTTTTTAACCTAAAATATTGATTTTGGTATCTTTGGAAAAAGAACAATTTAAAGTCTATCTAATAGAAAAACTATCAACTCCAATAAGGTATTAAGACGTGTTTTCTTGTAACAATCTTCTTTGTCATCTTCATGGTATTTTTTTGAAATTTTAATTCAGTTTTTCAGGGTTCCTGAAGAGTTTCAGAAAATGGATTTAAAATGGATTAGGTCATCATTTTTAAGTTCTTAACTGACAGTATGAAATTACAGGATTAAATGTCTATAGCTAGCTAAATTAAAAAACGGTATTATATTTTGTTACATTGAAGCTACAAAACGACAGTGGGTAGATTTTTTAAAAAGAAATGAAATATTAAAATATCGACGGCTAAAATTGTTGATCTACTAACTCCATTTTTAGACCTAAAATATTGATTTTGGTATCTTTGGAAAAAGAACAAATTAAAGTCTATCTACTAAAAAAATTATCAACTTCAGTAAGGTATTAAGACGTGTTTTCTTGTATCAATCTTCTTTGTCATCTTCATAGAAACTTTTTGAAGTTTTAATTTAGTTTTACAGCTCTCATGAAGAATTTCAGAAAATGAATTTAATAGGTTATCATTCTTAAGTTCTTAACTGACAGTATGAAATTACAGGATTAAATGTTATTTTGGGAAATATTACTCAAAAAAGATAAATATAAAATTAAGGTGTTGCACGAAATGAATTTATGTAAAATAAAAAAGTAAGTGTTAGAATGAAAAATAAAATGAAAATTCTTAAAACCTTGGGTTTTTAGATATGCTTCCATTTTTAAGTTTTAATTTCTTTTGTAATTACGTAATAATTAGTTTCAAAATAAATATAAAAATTGTTTATTTTACATAAATATTATGTAAAGTGTGTTAGAATACCACTTTTAAAAATCCAGATAGCGTTCATTTTATTTAAATTAAAGTTTTCGTATACGAAAAAAAGCGATTTAATGGTCTCAGCTGAATATTAAAAAAATTCGATTTTCCTTTCCGCAAGGAAAATGTAATCACGGATTTAAGAAAGAGATCGTTTTATTGAAAATTTTATTTAAAAAACCGCAGTTTTCCGAATAAAGCTTTTCGTATTCTTTAGGATATCTCCCTTTTTAATACCAATTTTATATCCTTCTTTAACTTGACTATAAGTATGTCAGCCTACTAGTAGATAGTCATTTGACTGCGATAATTCTAATTCATTTTACTCGTAGTATAAAACTGAAGTTAGTTCCTTGGACTCTTCTTATTTTATTCATGAACAAGTCCGGATCAATTCCTCGTTTCCATTTGATTCAAACCGCTCTAGGCTATATTCTTTTCCCGTGAAAAGCTACGATCTCTGATCCTTTTTTCCTTTTGTCAAGCGTTTGACAAATTGATGTTCCTGTAAAGTAGAACACCCGTACCAAAGAATCAGTACTTAAGCTCCCTGTACAGATCGTTTGTCTATCAACGCCATTGTATTCTATTTCTTTTATACATTTTATGTTTCCTGTTAATGCTTTTTTTGATTTGGTATAATCGATTAAAGTAATTTAGAAGAATGGTTTGTTGTGGTACTTTTAAATTAAGGATACGAGTTTGAAATATTATTTTGTAGATAAAATTGCACTTACAAGGAATAAATTAACTATGGGGACCATTTCAGTCGTACGCAACATGAGGTAATTTATTTTTTACCTTCTTCTTCTTGTTCTTCTTCTTACCTACTATCAAGGATTAGGCATAAGCCTGTTCCGAACTCACAAACCATCCTGCACGTCTACACAAACACGAGACATTCCAACCCGTACATCTCAACTAATGCCATCTTCTTCGAGGTCTCCCACCTCCCTTCTTCCAACTGAAACATATTCCGTCACTTTTAAAGCTATTCTCGCCTCTGGCATCTGTTCCAAATGTTGCCTTCATTGATTCCGGTACTCCTCCACTTTTTCATTTAAGCTATTTATACACCCAACTCGGATCTAATTTCCTTGTTATATATCAGATCCAGCCTTTACGTTCTTTCGCCCTATAATATGAATGTCGCCCTATTTTTTCATGTCGATTTTTTGAAATCGAGTTTCCACTGCAAATACAAGTTTTCAGGCCTACTACACCAAAAAAACATGTTTTTAGCGATTGATCTGTGTGTATATATATGAAATAAATATCTCAAGAACGGAGTACCATACAATGTGAAACTTGGAAGTTTTAAGTTAGGTATTACATTTTAATGCGACATGAACTCTTTCATCAAAAATAGTCAACAGAAATAGCAATTTATTTGTGCGATTTTTCAGTTTTTTACGATTTTCTCAAAAACGGCTCTTAAATTTTTTTTTAAAAATCACCTTATTTACTACATTTTTTATGTTCTACAAAATAAGGTAAGCGTCCACTAATTTACCTTTCCAGAAGTTCATTATTTATTTTACACTTTGCCCAGGAATCATGTTTTCGTACCTTTTTTTGTCATCAGTCTGTCAACTGGTTTGATGCAGTTCTCCAAGCTGTTCTATTTTGCGCAAGTCGTTTCATATCTGCATACCTTTAACACCCTACACCATTTGTGATTTGCTTTATAAACTCTAACTTTTGCCTACCCTTACAATTCACTCCCTCAATATTACCCTCCATTATTGATCCAATTTGAAGAATTTCAGAAACTTTTATTTTTTTGATGAAGTCCTCTCTGATAGTCCTCGCCCGGAGATCCGGATGGAGGACTAGTTTAGCTCCGGAATATTTTACCAGAAAGGACGCCATCATAATTTCTTTCATATTTTTAAGTTCTCGAAGTTCTTGATGTTCTCGAAGCTCTTGAAGTCCTGCATATACTAAGCAAACCTAACCAGAATCATATTGAAGGAGTTTCCTTACGATAATTCTAGTCAGACAGAAAAAACTGTAGTTTTCTGTTGCTTTCAGCTTTTTGATTGGAAGACTGAGTGTCCCAAGCCACCTTCTGCCAGGGTAGAATGGACAGCCCTTCCAGTTCCGTTCACCATGAGATGGTCATCAAGGGACCGCTATTGAGCGGTCACACGGTTACTAACAGGCCACACAACGTGACTGCATGGACAGGACACTAGCCTTCTATCCTGGCCGGTTCCCTATATCCTGAAGATATTCTTTAGCCGCTATAGAGAGATTTTTGTGCCGCCATAAAGAGAGTTAAATACATTACCGTAATATAAGAAAGGGTCCGGGGTCGGCAAATAATCCCGCTAAAGAGAGATTTCCGCAATAGAGAGACCCGCAATAGACAGATTTACTGTAAAATTATATAGAAGATAAATTAAATTAAGTTTAATTACATAAATAAGTAAACTTAAGTTTTAACCAGTTCCGAGGAAAATGCCGGATTTTAGCAGTTGTCGGATCAAGTGGCTAGGCGGCGGGTTTTTGGTCGGTATGCAATAGCGGCTCTTTGGGGCTGCACGATAATGCCTTAATTGAGTCTAACAATTAAGAGGGAGTGAACATGATTTTTTCTCACCACCTCGGAAACAAATAAAAATGTTTACATACTTTCAAAGAAGGTATAGTATTAGTACTGAATCCTGAAAATATATTTTTTCAATAGATGATTACATTATTCTAAAGATGTAACCTCATTACCAACTTTCTTATTTTCTTTTAGGAAGACATGCCGTTTTTATACACGTGCCCAATTTCCTTTGAAAATGAATGACAAGGGTTGTAACATATATTACAAAAACATTATTTCATATCTAGAATATTTTTTTATTCAAATGTCATTCAAATAGTAATAAATATTATAAAATTACAATATATTTTAATACAAATACTGATTTTGAATCGGCCCAATAAATTTTCGTACAATAAGTCCACAAAAAATTTATAGAGAAACATTTAATGACAGAATTTATTTATACTTAATTTATTTTGTCTTTATATTATTGTATAAAATGAACATATTTTTAAAATTGTTATTGAAAATGGAATTACAATTAAATTAATTACCTATGTTAACTTTCTTTAATAGTCTATTCAACAGATTTGTGTTTCAACGTAAAATCTTTGTAATAAATTTTATTAAAGAAACTAAAAAAGAAAAAAAGTTGAATGTACTGAATTGAATTTAAAGAAAAACTATTCTGAGTAACATGGATGGTCCATCCTTTGTTAAATTATAGTCTCTATATTGTAGCATTTTTCGAGAAAGGATGTTCAATTGCGCTTTTTCACGTTATACTGTCAACTGGTGACTACAATAATATATTGTTCGACCAACCGTTATACTTATAACTTAACAATTCAAATCGATTTTATACCAGCTGACTGTTTGACTAATTGGGTTTATTTGAACGCCCCAACTTAACAAAAAAATGAAGATAAATTTTAACCAGATACTGAACTTGAACTTTATAAATCAAGAAATATTTATGTAGATGAAAAAGTTTTCCTTAAGTTAGTTACTATGTAACAAAGTTACACAGAAAAAAGTTGATGTGCATATTTTTTTAAACAAAGTTATTTATTTTCTTGAGAAAGACTGACAAGATTAGTCTCAAACGGAGGCAGTGAAATATTATTGTCATGTGAATAACCTTTTTACTTTTTACCAATTTCAGCCTTTTTTGAGTTATTAAATTTGTCATTATAACAAAGTTTGTTTAAAAATTTCATGAAATAATTAATCGTTAGATTACAAATTAATAAATTAGTTTCATTATTTTTTTAATCTAAATAGGATATTTTAATGACAAAAATCTTATTTTGTTTGTATTTTCCTCACAAAAGTGTGGTAAGATTAAAATATAGCTTGATATGTAAAATATGTTTCCACCTTCCATTGTTTTTTAATTTTTTAAAAATATTATTCGTTATAATTTTTAATATTATTTTACAAATTTTCAATACTGTAACTACAGAAATCTACGGTAATAAATTAATGTCGAAGGTTATTTTTTGAATTAAAATTTATTTATTTTTATGTACATATTGCCATATAAATAAAACGGTACAAACACTTTTGTTCATTTTTCTAAAACAAATCCTTCCAAATCCAAGAATAAAAAATAAAAAGTTGAGTTCATGCAGATGCTAAAGAGCAAATTAGCTCAGAGAAAATGCTTTTATTTAGACCTAATATACGAGTAAAACAATGTAAAATGTTTCGGTTTGGAGTTAATATTTTTAAAAACGTAAGTATACGGATGAGTAGACTTACTGCTTGAATCCGAGCTTTGTACAGCTGCGGAATAAAGAAGACAGACGAAGTACCAGACTGCTACTACGTCATAACACTGTACTATCATCTCATTGCTATTCGCTAGGCAGTAGACTGCCTAGAGCGGTGACATACGTGGGTGTTGTTTTAACTATTCACTGTAGACGGGGACACCGAATATATATAGTTTGGATAGTACCAGTGACTACTGCAATCATAGTACTGGTAAATCGTTACTACTGCTAACGCAATCTCTCACGGTAGTAGTGACGTAATGCATTCCTCTCAGCTGCACACAGCTTAGGAACGGGCAGTACACTTGAAACTTGAGACACTTGGTACACTTAGTACACTTGGGTTGAACTTGACACAAGCTCTGGTATAATCACACAAGAAAAAGGATTATATTTTCAGATTTTCATGATTATAACATTACCTGTCTGTGTCAAATACAATTTTTTACTTAAGTTGCATGAAAATCTTGTTCATTAACGACTGTGAGGTGTAGAACGATAGTTTTAGATAAGTTATAATTTTCAGACTCTAGATGGTAACCCGAATCTGCTTGGTAATCTAGCACAATAACCACTACGTCACGAGGATACTATTTTTGCTAGTTTAGCTTTCAGGAAAACTAAATACAGAATTATTTTTTTATAAAATAACTGATTTTAAATGAGCTATTTAAGAATAATAGATGAACTTTAATGAAAAAAGGGTGAAATACAGTTGAACTTTTGTCCTTCAGAAATTAAGAACAAATGGTTAAGGTTATTTAAACAAATAATAAAATGATCCTACTTCTACAGTTTCTTCAGGAGTTTAACCGTTTCATTCTCTTGCTCACAAATATTTGCTCAGTTTTATTCTTATGATTCATATTTTTAGTTATGTACAGGAAAATTATACAAACACAGCTAATTAAAATTTAGTAGATATTACAATAGGTCAAAAATATCATTCATGAAATTTCAGTATACTTTTCACAACCTAGTTGACTAAAAAATGTTACCCAATACTTTTAAAGCAGGCATCAAGTCACTAAATGGTTGACAAAACGTTCTAGTCATTTTATTGAAACGTCTTGAATATTCAAAACATTTTAATAAAGTTTCTAATAATTGAATTATATTCACAACAAAAAAGGCATTCAACAAAATTAATTCTGAATAAAATTGCTATAAGAAGGAGTTTATTACAACTGCTCTAAATATATTTAGTAAACAATAAACAATGACTCAAAAAGAAATTAACTGATTTTTACCAGAAAAATCGCTAATTTAAGTTTTTGTGATATACTTTTTACTTTACATTTTTACCGTATCTTTTACTCTGCGGCAAGGTAACTGTCCATCTCTTACTCTAGTAATGAATATATCCTCCAAATAGAATGTGTCACATATTTAGCTTTGAAGTTAAACAGCAAAGTCTTGCGGAAGATACATTTTATGACCAAGAAGGAAGAACCAAACATCAAGTTATCTGAGATAATTGGCTAGTAGGAAGAAGAGCACTCTGATCTTTAGACCATAAATTATTATTATTATGGTACAATATTTTAATGTAGCTCGTTTAGATGTACGAGGTCTGTTAAGAAAATAACGGGAGTTTTTAAATTTCGGGGGTTTGGAGAGTCCGATAGTCAAGATTATTTTTGTTATGTTGGTAAAGCCCTACATGTCCCTGAGTATGATAACATTTTCAGCTGTATTCATTGTTTACTCTGTCTGTGGCAGCCGCTAAGGTTAGAAGTGTTTTTATGAGCTCGGCGACTTTTGTTTGTTTGGGCTTTTATGGTTCTCTTTATTTTTGAAATAGGAAAAAGTCACACGGAGCCATGTCTAACGAATATGGAGGCTGAGGCATCGTTACAGTATTGTTTTTGGCCAAAAATTCACGAACAAGCAATGGAGGGTGCATTATCGTGTTGCAAAAGCCATGAAAGGTTTTGCCACAAATCCGAGCGTTTTTCGGATTGCTTCACGCAAACGGCGTTGAACATGTAGGTAGTACTCCTTATTGACCTTTTAACCACGTGGCAAGAACTCATTATGCACTATGCCATTAAAATCAAAGAACACAGTGAGCATAATCTTAACGTTCGACCGCACTTGTCGAGCCTTTTCGGTCTTGGCGATCCAGAATATCTCCACTGGGACGATTCAGCCTTAATTTCGACGTCATATCCGTAAACCCATGTTTTGTCACCTGTTATAACACGTTTCAGTAATTATGCATCGTCGTTGACTTCATTTATGACTCCTGAGGAACTTCCATTCGCCGCTGTTTGTGTTTTGTTCAAAATTCAACAATTTTGGAACAAGTTTTGCTGCCACGCGTTTTATACCCGAAAAATTCGAAAAAATTTCATGGCATGAGCCAATCGATATGCCAACATCATTACTAACTTCCCTGATTGTGATTCGGCGATCGTTCATAACCATCTCTTTCACTTTTTCCATGTTTACATCGGTTGTTGATGTGCTGGGGCGTTTGTCATCTTCAACGTCTTCACGGCCTTCTTGGAAACGCTTATACCACTCGTAAACCCTTGTTTTACTCTAAGCAGACTCACCATAGGCATTTGTTAACATTTTACACACTTTGCTGCACTTTATTTCATTTTTTACGCAAAATTTGATACAAATTCTTTGATCCATTTTTTTAACAAACGAAAATCACCGAGCTCATAAAAACATGGCAGCGGCTAACCTTAGCCGCTGCCACGGACAAAGTAAACAATGAATACAGCTGAAAATTTCAACATAATTCAGGGGCATGTATACCAACATAACAAAAAAAAATCTTGACAATCGGACTCTCCTAACCCGCGAAATTCAAAAATTCCCATATTTTTCTGGACGGACCTCGTATAGAACCCAACTCTGCGGCATTAAGTTAATGTAACATTCAGGAATCACTTGAAACATTTTAGTTAAAGATATCGAAAAACTTCCTTCAATATAAGTAAAAATAAGGCCTGAATTCACATTTATGGTATACTATTATTTTTACCAATTAATATCATTTTGATAGAGATGCCTAATTAATTCTCCATAGGTATATATTTATTTGCTATCAATTATTAATGGTTCTTCATCTACGTCTAGGTTATTTGGTTTTTCATCGTTTAATACTTTCCAAGTAGAAGATTCCATGTCGAAACCTGAAACACAAGAGTAAAAAATAATATTAGTATTCAGTATTCTGTATTTTTATTATTTGTTTACTACCTCGTCTTTCTATTCCTCTCTAGAGAACTAAAAAAATATAAAAGAGTTCTCTTTTTGTGGGTTAATTAGTTGAATTCGGTCAGTTTAAGTGATCGTACGTAGTGCTATTAATCTGAATACATTGTAAGTCAAGAAAAGGTCTGCGTTGTGGTGTACACATTGTATTTGGTTGTAGGTAAGAGGTAATTATTAAATTATTTTAATCGCTGATATTCTTAGTTAAGTTAATTTAAGCTTGACGTTTTGGTAATTTAATTTAAGTAATTCAGTTGTAATTTGTTAGTAATCTAAGTTTAAGAATGATTAATTATGCCAATAAATAAATTGTTATAAGTTTAAGGAAGTCTGTTCATAAATTTTTATACCCCGATACCGTATGAATCTAGGCTTAGATGTTACAATAATTTTGTTATCGGGAACTGTTATATTCTGAACAACAACCTAATTTTTAATTGGTTGTTGTTGTTACTCATTCAATTGCACCGAGTCCTCGGGTTAAATTGACATAAATGTTAACAGGGATACCTGGTAGTGTTTATTTATTTAAGGTTGTCAGTTTGTTACCATATGAACAAGCTCCCGAAATAGATGTAATTAACAATTACATTACACATTACATTACATTTGCATATAAATTTATCTCTACCTTTCAATTATGCACGAGGTTGGAAATTAACCTGTCCAACAATGTTGTCCCATGTCCTAGAATTTAATTTAATGCCTGTTTTTAAAATATCTGATCATCCAGAATTAAGATATCAGGATGTGAGCTCACAGATTTTAAGGTGTAGGTAATCATTTCCTTCGTGTAGGATTTCAGTCATGGAGTTCATGGAGACTTGGACTTCATCATGAAGTTCAGTACGTTTTTGTGCGCCTGTTTAATTAGTTTCCAGGTATAAAGTTTACCAACGTCTAGTACTTTAAAATATTTGAACAATTGGTCATGACTAGAACAACATAGCGGGTTGTTTTTGTTGATTACTTGCAAAATTAGCTTTTGTAATTTTCTACAGAAGGTTTAAATATAATTGACAAGTACGGGCCCAGTATTCTGTAACTAATTATTTTAACGTTTTTAACGTTTTTTGATCAAGTACTCCTCCCAGCTTTTTTAAAATGTTGGCAAAGATCTTGTTATGTGCTCATCCGAGTGACGGAGACAATAAATTTTGATTTCAAAATATTTAAAGGAAAATTTTATTTAATTCAAAGTAACTTTTGACCAGCTGACTGATTGGGACTTAGTAATTAGGCTTAGTAATTACAAGGGTTTAATATTTCTTAAAACTGTTGATTATTTAACAATTATTATTTAATTTTTAAAAAATTCTGTTCTATTCATAACGTCTAACCTTTATTACAATGGTTTATATCACTTTCCTTATATTCCAGGCTGTTGGCGCCTTATTTGGGAAAGTAATTTCCGACAGGAATAACTGTTTCTTCTACAATAAACATTTTGTTTTAAAAACTGAAATTGTTGATAAAATTAATTAAAATTTCTGTATAAGTAGATTATAAGCTTGGAAATAAATAAATAAATAGGATCATTACCGACCACAGTGGTTTAAAAACAAGTACCGATAGCTTTCTGAAGTGTTTCATATTAAATTCTAAATCTTTTCTGGTAGAGAATTGAACCTGGGAACTTTACTTCACCTTTGAGCACTATCTATCGTTTTACCACGATGCCAAGCATACGGAAATTAAATTATTTATAATTATTAAATTATTTTATTAATTTTATTATTTTTATAATTAATTATTTTTATTTATTAAATTTTTATCTTCTTCTTCTTCTTCTTCTTCTACCTATTACGGATTAGGCGTAACGCCTGTTCCAGCTTCATGCCATCTCTTTCTGGGTCTCCCCGGGCCTCGTCTTCCTTCCGGTTGATAGTTTACCGCCCTCACCGTAATCCTGTCTGGCGGCATTCTCTCGACGTGGTTCGTCCATCTGTCTCTGTACTTGGACACTTTTCCAATCAGCGATTCCTCTCTACCCAATTCTCTCCTTATTTCACTGCTACGAATCTGCTCTCTCAAGGAACATCCCTTCACTGCCCTCATGAATCTCATTTCTGCAGCCTCTACCTTTCTTAACTGAGCTGTTTGTAGCACCCAAGACTCACTGCCGTACAACACCAACGGCACCGCCATCACTTCGTATTTGTGTTTCCCTTCGAGATTTCCTCCTGAAGGTCCTGTTGATGAAACCACAAACCGATTGAAATTTATTGACCCTTCGCAATATCTCGTTATCGTCTTTGTATGTGATACTGCAACCCAAGTAAACGAATTCGGAAACTTGCTCTAGAGTCTTGTCGTTCAAAACTATCTTTGATCGTATTGGGTCTTTCCCAAGGAATGCCATCACTTTAGTTTTGCTTGTCGACAACTTCATGGTATATTCTTTGGCTATTTTATCAAGAAGCAGAACTGATTTTTGAAGATCCACTTCCGAGCTTTGTATTATCACCTGATCATCCGCGTATAAGAGAGTATTAAGATATGAATCTCTGGTTATTTTTATGCCTAGCGGAGCTTCTTGTTTCCATCGCCGTATTGCATCGTCTATATAAATATTAAAAAGTGTTGGTGAGAGGCCACATCCTTGTCTCAAACCTAAAGTTATTTGTGTATTTCTTGTCAATCGATCGCCTAACGCTACCACGATCCTCGTCCCTTTATAAATACTCTTTACCACTTGAATTAAGTGTAGCGGGTAGCCTCTCCTTTCCATTATCTGCCATAACAACTGACGGGAAACTTTGTCGAACGCCTTTTCTATATCAACAAAAGCTAGGTGCGTTTCCAGATTAAATTCCACTCGCTTTTCTATAACCTGCTTAATGGTGAATATTCCATCCATAGTTGTCCGGCCTCTTCGGAAACCCTGCTGTTCTTCCAGGAGAATGGCATCTGCGATAGGAGCCAATCTTCCGTTGATTATTTTCCCATAAACTTTGTAGGCTGTGGACAGTAGACTAATCCCCCTGTAATTATTGGGGTCTTCTCTATTTCCTTTTTTAAAGATTGGGATGACAACTGATTCCGCCCATTCCTCCGGTATTTCCAGTTTAAGCCAGCATTTGTTAAACAGTTGTAAAAGCCTCAAGTTGAGGAGGAGTCCACCGTACTTAAGAAGTTCAGCGTTGACACCGTCTGTCCCGCAGGCTTTCCTATTTTTTAGTGATGCAACAGCCACTTCCACTTCTTCCAGTGTAAGATAATCTACTGTTGTTGGTTCCTCAACGTCTCTAACCTCCTCCCCCTGCTCCTCCTCGCTCATCCAAAGCATCTTAAAATAGCCTAACCACTGCTCCTCATCTATAATGACCAGATCCGCTCTGTCCTTGTCTTCTCTTGTCATTGCCTTCATGACCTTATAAGCCAAGCTTTGTCTTCCATGAATATCCTCCTCTAAGACATGACATCAACAAACCTGTCCCAAGACTCTTCTTGTAGTTTTCTGATCATTGTTCTGGCTCTATTCCTCTTTCTTCTGTAGGTCTGTCCATCCCACTCTGATCTTGACTGCATATACTTCAGATAAGCCTGTCGTTTCTCGTTCACTGCCTGTTCCACATCCTTGTTCCAAAACTTCAACCTATTCTTCCTTCTTCGGAGGATCCTCATCCCTAAAGCCTCCTTTGCTGCTTCATGCAGTGCTCTCTTGATGCTCCGCCATTCCTCATTAATATCGACACTCGTTGGCCTGGTTTTCAGCTGTTCAGCTAGTCTATTTTGATATAGTGTTCTTACACTTTCTTGCTGTAGCAAGTCTACCTTGAGCACTTGTTTCCCACCTGAAACCGCCGCATGGGACCTCCTCTTCCATCTGGCTGTGATATTTATCGTAGCCACCAGCAGGAAATGATCCGAACTTATATCGTAGCCCCTAAAAACGTGTGCGTCCTTTATATTTCCTTTTAATCGGTCATTCACCAGTACATAATCAATGATAGTTCTCAAACCCCTAGCACTCCATGTAAATTTATTTATCTCTTTCTTTCTGAAGAATGTGTTTGAGATTTTCAGCTTATTGTAAGACGCAAATTCTCGTAAGTGTATACCATTCCTATTTATGGTTTGTTCTCCGAACATTCCAACTACTCCCTCTATCGGAACATTTCCTACTCTCGCATTCAAGTCTCCCGCGACTATAAGCTGATCCGAGGTGTTATACCTCTTTACCACCTTCTGTAAATCGTCATAAAATACTTGGGTTTCTTCCTGCTTCCCCTCCTCCGGTGCGTATACGGCCACAACTGTCATGTTTCCTCTATCTGTCTTCATACGTATTGTCAATATTCTTTCACTGATGTAATCATACGAAGTTATCTTCTCTCTCCATTTACTATCCACATATACTGCCACTCTCGCCCTCGCTCTCTCGTTTCCGCTCACACCACTATAAATGGTCAACCACCCATTGACATCTCTTGTACCTCTCTGCTTCTTCTTGGTCTCTGACACAATGGCAATATTAATTTTCCTTTCCTGAAGTATCTTAAGCAGTTCTGCTTCCTTATATGCCAGTCCACCTCTTACGTTCCATGTCGAGATCAATACTGTATCCGTGATTCCAAAATTCTTAATCTTTCTTCGTTTCCCGTTATGTTTATCCGATAATCCTGTCCTATCCGAGGCTTTTTGAAGCTTGCCAGTAATAGAAAATCCTCTGGTCACGTTACGAGCGTTACGCAGAGTAGATTAGTGGTAGGGCTGTTACCTCACTGCCTCTAAACTTGCAGGCTTTTCTGTCAGGGTATGCTCCCTTGTGCTCTTCCGCCCTCTCTGCCGTTGGGAAGTCTCCTCCTCCGTCTTCAAGGCCGTTGGCTTTTCCGCCTCAGTTGATCCGCGGGTGCTTATTTGGTAAATGATTCCTCTTACACCTTATTCACACCTGTCCTGCATATCTACAGGAACGTTCCCTATCAGCCATTGGGACGCGCCGTGTCGGGGTTGAGGCCCCCCCTCCCAGTGTCCCACAAAGGGTACGTCTAGCCCTTACTTAATTCAGAGCCTGACCCCTTCGTGAGCTGACCAGGCACGGATTAAATTTTTATAATGACTTTAAAAAGATGAATAATTCATAGACCCATTATCCATCTTTGCTTCCATTATAATATTACTTCAAATTAATTTTTTTAGGTCAGATACTTGAGTACCAAACTTTTTTTGGAACTTTTTACGAGACTCTAAAAAAAGTAATAGAGTTATGTATTAAATTTAGTTAGAGAATGATTGATGGTCTATAAACTATATTACCGAGTAGAAATAACAACGTCAGCCTTTTGACTACATTATAAAATCTTGTCATGTTATTTATGATGTTTAATAGAAGGGGAACATTATTTGGCAGTACAATATTTATCTGCTGGTGAGTTGGTAGTGAACAAAGTACGTGAATTGGGGCAACAGTAAGGCAGGAAGTTCAGTAAACGAAATTAACATTTAAAAATTGAGTGAAACGATAACTCGATGAGTAAAATGGTGAATACATTTTATACACAAGTATATTTTTTGAAAATACGACATTGTTTGGCTCTTGAAAAATAAATTTATTTTTGTAGAAATAAGGAGACGGTTGACTACAAAATCCTTTAAAATAAATACAGTAGCTCTGTGGTAATCCGGCATATTGGATTATCAAACACGACGGATTAGAGAAAATGTGTATAAAATATGCGAATTAATTAGGTCGATTTTTCAAATAGAAAAACAAAACATTCTTATTGTACATATCACTTTTAATTAATGAATAAATATAAAATTAAAATAACATTTCTCAGGTCTACAATTTAAAGTTGCAAACTGATAAAAACTTAAAACTTGTTTTGTAATTACACTATAATACCAGATTACATTAATTAATTTTACGAAAGTAACTATCAATGGTTTTCTGTTTATTAGAAAAAGAATACTATTTTAACACTTTTTCGTGAACTTTTTAAATTATTCTTACCAGAATAACATCGGATGATATAGAGTTTTGTTTTATACATTTATCTAAATGTTCTTTTAATATATGTTTTTATTTAAATTGTTCTTATAATTTCTTGTCAAGTCGTTTATTAGAGGTTTGAATTTTAATTAGGACGATTTCCAAAAATAATTTTTATTGAAATGTAATCCTGAATCCGTCAGGATTCAGCCTTTGTCATTCAAAAATATCAATTGTATATACGGGTTTATCCAGAATAGATTTATTGCGACGAATGCATACCTTATATAGTTAAACTGTTGAATTATTAGTTACGATCACTGGTCAAAATAAAAAGCTGAAAGCCCTAAAACATTTTCTGAATTGCGAGACATTTTGAGACGTCTGAAAGAGTACAACAGTCCTAACAACAATAATTCCTTAAATGAAGGACAAGTGGGTAAATGTTTTAAATGTCGTAAGCCAAGGCAACAAAGGATAAGGTTTTCGACAAATTATTAACGTAATATTATTCGATTCGTTATAATATAACAAGATATAACAACTATGAACGAGAGAAGAATTTATTAAACTTAACAGCATGAATTCTTGAACAAAAATCATCAAAGATTCATCAGTTCACGCCTATTTATATAGGTTCCCAAGCTAACCTTTAAAAAGTTCTAAAAAGAGATACCAAAATATAAACAACAAGCATGCCATGCGCGGCTTCGCACGCGAAACATGTGTAATGAATTTAAAAAAAAATAAATATGTAACAGTCATTGTGTAGTCTCTCGCTAGTCTATATACGTACGTACAATTATACTGTTTTCAACAATAGCGCGCGCGCGCGCACACACACACACACACACACACACACACACACAAACTCCGTTTTGATAATTTTCTTCGCGTACGTCTCTCCCATCATGAAACCCCTTCATCTACTTCTACAGCAATACGTACTCACCTGCACACACTCACACATTCATATTTAAAAAAACCTTCATTGGGGCTCTTAGGGTTATGATTTTTTGAAAATTTACAAAGAAAATGTTGCTACGAATATGCTGTCAAAATTTCATGAAAATCCGTTAAGTAGTTTTGGAAATTAGCCTGCACAACACGCTTTGTCTATATAATATTAGAATAGATTAAATAGACAATAAAGTGTGCGAGTCCGGTAACATAAAATATGACATACGTCAAGCTTCCTCACGTAGGCGTATGTCGTTAATAATTTCATCGTTGGTCATTAACTGAAAATTCTTCTCATTATTTACTTAGTTAGCCAATTGTGAATGTCATCAACGGTAAAACCTTCGTGATAATCATTTAGCTTCTTTAAAATTCAAGTAGGCCTACAAGTTATTGCTTTCTAAAATTTGCGTTATAGTTGTCAAGTCGTCTTTAATGTTGTTCTTGGGAAGTAAAGAATTTCTTCTTCTTCTTCTCCTTTATGGATTAGGCAAATGGCTTGTTCCAGCTTCTATTTATTTTCTTCGCGGTCTACCCAACGACCATACTCCTTACGGAGGGTACCTTAAGGCCAGTAGCGGGTATCGATCTCTGGCATGCAGCTTACATGTTGGAACCACCTTTCCCTATACTCTTCAATCCTCTGCCTCGCAGTTTTCGTTCAACTCAAATCATGCCGGATTGTCTTACTTTTGTTCTTCTTATCGATCTCAAAATACGCTGTCGAAAAGTAAAGGGTTTAAAGGTCATAACTGTTTCCAAGAATAAATTATTGTATTGTTTGTTACGTCATTCTCCTCATCGGTCTTCCCCAACCCTGATTACTCCTGAAAATTCTTTTCAATATTTTGTTTTTTACCTTCAAAGGAAAATCAATACAATTTTTTCTTTATAAAATTTGTAAAGCATTTAGATACATTTAAATTTGTGAAGTTCTGGGAGTGAATTTTTGTCAAAACTTTTGTCGTATTTTACATCTTCATATTAGAAAAAGTGGAATACAATCAAATATAATTATAGAAATGTTACAAAACAAACAAGTTTTATTTTAAATTTTTTAAATGAAATACAAATTAAAATAACGCGTTATAAAAGAACATTGCAGTATCCTACATAAGTAAAAAATTTACTGATAATGGAAAGAACTCATATCAGTTTTTCAAACCATTTAAAAAGTTTTATTTCTTTAAGAAGTTTATTCAGAAGTTGTAGTTTAAAACATTTCCAAATCAATTTAATGAGTCGTTGAATTGAACTTCGGATTTGTTTTTAATCCCTTAGACGGGATATTTAGAAGCGTGAAATTAATTAACAGAAAATTAAGTTTAAAGACAAAAGTTTTCGTAAATTTTTATATCTTGACTTTCATTTTTTATTTATTTATACCTGAATAGAAAACTTGAAATACGATATTCTAAAATTGTACTAAACGTAATTATTTAACATTTAGAGAACGTTTTAAAATACTAAATACCAATTTTGATGGTAAGTTTTCTTAACGGTTCTACAAAGCTAAGTTATCTTGCTTAAAAGGTTCCGTCAATTTAAATTCAAAATCAATTACAGGAAACATTTATTCAGTCCTATTGTTCTAAATTCGTGTCCTTTTGTACAATTAGCAATTCGCTTCATGAATAATTGACACTTGAAAATACATTTTGACAGTAATAATCTCTGTAATAACGTTATTGAATTAAAAATTTACGTCCCTTAAAAAATTAAAATAAAAAAAGTATGTTCGACAATATAAAATTATATTCTAATTTTACATTTAAGGAAAATTAACTGCCCTCTGAAAATTAGAAAGAAAAATTAATCCCACAGTGAATCAATCCTGTCCCGATCTCAGTAGGTAAGGTAGGCACACTAATTTAGCTGGCGAAGAAAGAGATGAATGAAAGTGAGAGAGTGAGAGTTGGTCAGTGACGCCGAGAGGGGAATTAGGCTACGGTTTCCTTCCACGCCCCGCTGACAGTATGCAAATTTTTTAACCCGATATTTCCCTTGTAGTATTATATAAACAGTTCTGAGGGAGGTGGAGGGTTGTTTGCTGATGTCGGATCAAGTGGCCAGACGGCGGGGTTTTGGTTGGTAAGGCGGTTGCGGCCTCCTTGGAGCTGGACGAGGACGCCTCAATTGAGTCCAACACTACTTCCCCCATCGTGAGGGAGTGAACATGAGTTTTTCTCGCCACCTCGGATATATATATAAAGAAAAATTGAAAGTATCTATTAAAAAAATTAATTAAAAAACCATGCATTAATAATTAAGAAAATTATTAATTAACAACATTTTTATTAACAACCAGTAAATTTATACATTCTATTTTTACTTCAAATAATCACAAAAATCGTTCCCGATAATTAGAGAAAAAATTCCTGATAATACTCAATTATTCTTTATTAGGGGTGTATTCTTGTGTTATTTTTATAACTCATTTATACAAGAAAACAAATAGAAGACAATTTTCCTAAATGAAAAATTATATTTGATTAAACTGTACATTTTATTATGTATTAACACGTTGTAAGAAAACCATAAAATTTGATATAACGGAAATATCAAATGACACATAAAAATGTAATCCGTTTAATTTTTAATTTAATAAGTAATAAAACTGAGAAAGACTGTATGAATGTTTTTCGTGAGATAAAGACGGAAAATAGGTGACTATAAAACTGGCTTTAAAAAACAACGTATCCAATGAATTGTACACTACATTTCCTTCATCAAAATTTTATATCTGTCAACAGGAAGTAACTTGTATTAAAGGGAGAAAAAGGCCAAACTTGTTGAACTCTGTTCGACACGTGACGTTCTTAAGGGTGTTGGAGGAGGAGATAAGTAATGGCATTAAAATAAGCTTGTGTGAGATTAAATAGAAAAATATTGTGGAAATAAAAAACGGTATGCCAAAAGGCACTAACTTTTTTCCTAAACTTCAAACAGTAGGTCTACTACATTTTTTATTTTATGACCGACTTTATGGCTGTATCCACAACAGTTATAATTTTATGTGGTTAACTACTTACGATATAGACCAAATTAAATGGGCGTTCAGAAATATAAAAAATTACCACTAAATTAAGTATTGGAAAATATACTACATTAAAACTTCACATTATTTTCATTAACTTTAATTGAAGAGATTAATGGAGAAGGTGCTACGTGACAAAAATATAGGTAGTTTTTAAAAAAATGCAATCAAAATATTCTAAGGCTCCCGTATTCTTATTTGAATTTATATGATTTCTTTCATTTTGGTACCGAAATATTCTGTATTTTTAAATCTATTTATTTTCCACTTTCTCTAAAAATATATAATACATACTTAATTTATTTCTTTAATTTACAACTTAAAATTTAAAAATATTTATTTAAATTTGTGGTAGGAAAATCAATTTAATATTACCCCTAATTATAAACTTTTACGTTTACATTAAAACATTTGTGAGGAAAAGAACATTACATGAATATTGTGATTTGAATATTACACCTGTGAATTCAACATAATATTGTAACATTACAATGGTGATTCTCTTCAAATAGTTTATTAATTAATTATAAATAAATAATATAATATTATTATTATTATTAAATAAGTTAATAAATAGATAATAAATTGTTTTTATAGTAAGAAACTATCAGAACGCAGTTATAAAATGGTTACCGCCTTTGCAGTGAGTTAGTTTTGAACTGTGAACGAAATCTAGTGTTGTGGACCGATTACGAAATAGTGTCCGTTTAAGAGACAGTTCCTTAATTACGTTAATAGTGCGTATGTGTACGGCTGATAGCAAGTGGCTGAAGACAGGTAAATAATTTTTTTGGTTGTTAAGTGATAGTATTTGTTTTATAGTCTATTTTAGTTTAAACTTTAAATTTTTTGACTAGTTGAATTGAAGTAATCTAATTTTGTAATTTATTGGTAGTCTAAGATTAATAATTAATTGTACCAATAAATAATTTTTATAAGTTTAAAGAAAATCTGTTCATTATTTATTATATTCAGATTCCTAACGAACCTAGGATTAGCTATTAGAGTGTTATTTAAATATACCAATCTAAAATATCAGAACATTTTTACAATCAGTAATGTATAACTAACAAAATTCTACGCACAGGCTCCAACAGTGAAAGAATTAACCGATAGTAAAAAAAGAAGAATTTTAATGAAATTTTCTTCATCAGATCTAACAAACTAAGTAAATCGCTTGAAATCTTTGGCAGTTAGTCTTATAGATAAAAAATACCCAGAAGTTTTGAAGAAAAGAAACCAAAAGCCTTTTTTACTTTCTCTTGCCTGTATGAATATATCTGAAGGAAAGTATTGTTTTCATGGTGATTTTTCGAAATCAAATTTTTAACGGGACTACACGTTTTTAGACCCCATAAACCCAAAAACATGTTTTTAGCGATTGGTCTGTGTGTGTGTGTGTGTGTGTGAACTAAATCTCAAGAACGGAACATCGTACGAACTTGAAACTTAAGTTAGATACCACTAGAGGACCCGACACGAACATTTTCATCAAAATCGGTCAACCGGAAATAATTATCATTATCATTAGTGTCATTTTTCACTTTTTTGCGATTTTCTCAAAAACGGTTCCTACACTTTTTTAAAAAAATCGTCACATTTACTATATTTTTGTGCTCTAAAGATAGGATAGGCGCCATGTCTGCTGAAATTCTTGGGGAGGCTGTTTTCTCGTAAAAAAATTGTTTTTTTTAAGATTGCGGCTTTAATATGCATTTTAGCGCAAAAATATAAATAGCTATATAATAAAAGTTGTAGAGCATTTACCAACCTTCAACTTTTATTTCAAACAATTTTGTATAACGCTTAGTTTAGCGGTAATTAGCGATTTTCTGTTTTTTCTTAACGAACATGTGTAAAAAAATCGATTTTTTAAAGATTTCAGCCTTAGTTGGCATGTTACGACTTATAATAATGTAATAAATATAATAAAATTTATAGGAAATAAGTAAGATCTACAACTTTTATTTAGAGCATTTGTTTTTAAAGAGCCTAGTTTAGCGTGAAAGAGTGATTTTCCGTATTTTTAAGCCAAACTGAGGTTGATTTTCATTTTGCGTCTTTCACTCAAGATTAAAATTAGGTTATGTTCATTGAAGTTTGTTTGTTTATTACTAATGTTAGGTTATATCGTTAATTATTTAGAGTGGCAAGAGAAAGTCGTGTAAGTGTTTCATACCAGATTTTTAAAAATATATTAATAACAAGTAACTGGCCGCCTCCGTGGCCCAATGGTTAGCGTGCTACGCTGCAGATCCCGGGTTTGATTCCCGGCTGAGGTGTTGACATTTTTACAAGTTACAACCCACCGTAGTCGCTAATAACCGAGCTGTTGATGTGACTAAAAAAAATTAACAGAACAAATAAAACATTCATCAAGATGAGATCACCAATAGGTGAATCCTCCGACGAAAACCTAGACATCAATAATTAATTCATTCTCTAATCTATCTATTATGTTATATTGTAACATTTTTTGTAAATAAAAATACTATAGATATAGCGCGAGACGTTATAAAAGTGTCAAAAATAAAATTGTCTCGATCGTGAAGATTGCGACGTAATAATAAAAGGTTGACACTATTTACGGACATGCTTCGTAATTTTATTACTTTTAGAGATTAAAATTTATTATTTATGGTGGCTTCATCCCTTTTTATTTAAACCATAAACATTACGTGTCATTGTGTCTTCTTCATTGACTAAGCTATAAATAAAACTTGCAAGGCTTGTCAACGTTAAATTGTTTAAAATACAAAATAATCTTTTAAATTTATTTTCCATCGGATGTATTAGTAAATATTTAAGTTTTTGCGTATTGATATTTAAGGGAGGGATAATTTGATTTTGTTTTATGTATTGTTTTCGTTATGAAGTAATAATTTAGGTAAATAAGATATCAACAAAAATTAATTAACTAGTAAGCATGTTAAATATTACAAAACTCCTAAAAACAATGTGCTCCAAAAAGTAAATTGTGGTTGTAAACATATTCTAATTTAATGGATGCAAAAACCGAATGAAGTGAACGTTCCTAAATGTTTAGATAAGATAAAATGAATTTCAAATTATATATTCTTGCGTGTAAGACTTTTCTCCTCATCAAATTTCTCCGCTTCCCTTGGCTTTCGATCAATAAATCATCCGGGAATCCTAATGCCCTCACTAAGATGCAAAGATTCGTTTTAACGCACTATTATAACATCTGATCTAGTCTTGAGAGCAGAAATATCTCTGACTAAATTTAACGGTTTGAAAAAAATTAGTTGACTTTTGGCTGGAACGATATTTTTGACTGTATCATTTTCATTGTTTACATCCGAGATACAATAAATAATTCAAACTCTTAGATACATCATTTTGGATTCTTTGAATTTTCATAAGAGCATACCAATAATTTTGAAACAAAGAAATATTATTGTACAACTGGTTTTATAAATGGTAAAAACTGATTAAAAACTGAAGCGGTTATACGGGGTGTGGCTATTAAATAACGAGACTGACGTTGTAAAAAATTTTATTTTTATTTTATACAATAATCACTTGTTGTCACCTTCAATATACACTCCTTCTCTATCCCTACAACGCTCCATGCGAACTTTCCATTGTTGGAAATAGTGCTGGAAGTCATCTTCTGTCAGCACCTTCAGGAAACGTGCCGCTTTCTTTTTTACAGCTTCCACAGACTCAAATCTTGTCCCTTTTAATGCAGGTTTCACCTTAGGGAACAGGTAGAAGTCACATGGTGCAAGATCTGATGAATAAGGTGGATGTTCTAACATTGAGATGCTGTACCTCTTTGCATTGGCTAGGAACCTCTTGACAGATAACGCGGAATGAGCTGGCGCATTGTCTTGGTGGAGAACCCATGATTTGTCCTTCTACATTTCGGGGCGTTTTTTCCTTACTCTTTGACGTAGTTTAAAAAGTACCTGGAGGTAGTAATATTGATTAATTGTTTGACCTTCAGGAACCCAGTGAAGGTACACAATCCCGTGGTTATCAAAAAAAAAAAAAAAACAATCATCATTGCTTTAAATTTTGATTTGCTCATTCGAGCTTTCTTGGCTATCGGTGAAATTCGTCTCTTCTAGTGCATGGATTGGCGCTTTGTTTCCGGATCATAAGTAAAAACCACGTTTCATCACATGTTATTATCGTTTCCAAAAAATTTGGGTCATTTTCAATCACGTACAAAGTGTCAGTACAAACATTTTTACGAGCTTCATTTCAAACATTTTTGAGCGGCACGTGTCCTGAAGGAGCTGACAGAAGATGACTTCCAGCACTGTTTCCAACGATGGAAAATTCGCATGGAACGTTGTAGGGATAGAGAAGGAGTGTATAAGGAGGCTTAGTCATTGTTGCAATTGGTTTTATAGATGTTCATAATCTTATTCAAATCTTTTCTTCATATTTTTTAAAATATCGAAGTTATTTTAATTAGTTTCACAATACGTGATTATGTATAAAATAAAAATAAAATTTTTACAACGTCAGTCTCGTTATTTAATAGTCACACCTCGTATAGGTAAGTTTAAAATAGGATTTATAAAAACTTAAGTTCCAATCTTTCTCATAGATTTAATAGATGGAAAAAATTAGAATTAGTTTTGACAAAACTGTCGGCCAAAATTCAAAATTGAATAAAGGATAATTGAAATCACACATTGAAGCTGGAAAATATATAATTAATCCGTTGAAATATTCAGATTATTATGATGGTTGTTGAAATGCAAATTAAAGAACATCATATACGTATATATATTACATGGAAAATTGGATCTGTCAATCCAACTTCAAATATTCATCTCTAAATTGAGAAAAATATCCTGTTAATAAATACGTATTAAAAAGTGAGTAGACTATTGTTTAGGTCAACAGCCGAAAGGCTGGTTTGAACCTCTAGAGGTTTTACTAAGTAAAATGAGGAGTGAGGTGGTTTACGAGTGCCTTCCTCACTGAGTGGAAAAGTACGCTTATCAGCATGCCGGGCCCTCTGAAAAGCACATATTTTCCACTCTGTAAATGACAACTTCACTTCATTCACCACAGGGTCTGGCTGTACAATGAAATTCATTACTTTCAGAGAAGATAACTCTGATTAGTGTCTTTTACACCTCTGCCTCTTCGAGTAGACTATATCTGCATTCAATAAAATTAATATCTGCCTTTAATTGTTCCTGAAAATGACTCTAAAATTTATGTTTGTTATAGTTGGCACTATTAAAAACTTGAATTTTCTAGTGTTAAACGGAACAACAACAGAGAATAATTTTACATTAGTCGATTTTTGGTAAAGTGATAAGCTTACTTTTTAGCCAAACAATATGCAGTACAGTGGACTTGCATCTTATGATAAAGTATCTCATTATTCGTACGTTCACGAATAGGTATAGTAAATAACACATGTAATGAAATTTAAAATACGCCACTAAAAAAATTGAAATGAAATGATTAACTAATATTGAATTGAAAAATAAGTTGTTGAATTTAATGAACGTTAAGAAATTTGAAAATTGACAAAATTATTATGTTATAAAAATTATTGATTTGAGTTGAGTTTATTGATGACACTGTTATAACTTTATACATATTTTAAATTAATTAATGACATAATTATTTGTTGTAATATTGAATTGAATTATTATTCTCTAATATTCCTATGAGCTCAATTTATTAAATTATTAAATAGTTACGATTTTATTAATTCCTTGGAGTCTTCTCTGCTGTATTTGTATTTGTGTCCTTCCATTGACCGGGATCGAATGGAGGGCTTAGTCATTGTTGCAATTGGTTTTATAGATGTTCATAATCTTATTCAAATCTTTTCTTCATATTTTTTAAAATATCGAAGTTATTTTAATTAGTTTCACAATTAATTGGATTCTTGTTGTTTTACTAATCTTCTTTACTTATTTTCAAAATTTATTTAATTAAGTTATACTTTTTTGTTTTCCTTGGTTAAATTTTATGTATTACTGTTTATTCTATTTACTTTTAAAATTGAAATTTTTTAATTTTGATTATTTTTAAAATTATTTCTTGAATTAACAATTGGTTACTTAAATTGAATCATCTATCAACGTTGTAATAGAACATAGACGTATAAGATTTTTTTACATAGAAGTCTAAGATTTTACACACAATATGTAGAACAATAACAGTATCGTAAATAGCATAGTGTGTCACAATTAATATTGGTCATTTCTGTCTTTTTTTGTGTAAAAAAGAATTTGAAATGTGTTTTGAATTGTTACTTAAAGAATTTAAGGAAATTAAAGATGAACTCTTACGAGAAAAGAGAGTTTGTAGAAGGATGATGATTTAAAAGAAGGAATGTTCTTTGACCATTTGCTCATCTTTTAAAAGAACTTGCTACAGAAGATCTACAAGAAAATATTTTAATAATGTATTTTAGATTGACAAGATTTACGTTTTTGATATTTTGATTTACTTTTGAATATCATCACTAATACAAAAAAGAAACAAGATAATTCACTGATTGATTCATTCCCAATATGAAAAAAGCTTGAGATTACATTGAACTTCTTATAACAGGAAACAGTTTTATATCTCTGCAAAATTTGTCAGAGTTTCCAAGCCTGCATTATTTAAATTTATTCCAGAAGTATAAGATTCCATTTATGAGGCCATCAAAGATTGACTCAAAATTAATAAATCACAAAATGAATCAGGAAATTTAGACTTTGTTCACAAGTGAAAACAAAAATAGCGACTTCCTTATCTGGTTTACCCTGGTATAGTACTAGTAGAGTGAGTGGTAGAGTAGAGTTTGTATAGTGGTAAGGCTTTTGTTAGTAGGTGAGTGGTAGAGTTACTTTGCCAACAAGCTCACTTTCTTTACTATTTCGATTTTAACGTTCTCTTGCGATATTTAAATATGTAGGGAAGGAATATATTGTTTTCATTTCGATTTTTCGAAATCAAGTTTTCAGGCCCCTGAACACAAAACCCATATTTTTAGCGATTGGTTTGTATGTGTGTGAACAAAATATCTCAAAAACGGACTATTATACAAAGTTCAAAAACAAAAACATATAACTTTTATTCAAAACTTTTTTTTTCTGTAGAGCTTAATTCAGCGTCAATTAGTGATTTTACGTATTTTATTGTTCTGCAGTGGTTGATTTTCATGTTGCGTCATTCACTCATGATTAAATTTAAAGGTTATGTGTTTTAATTATTTACATTGGCAAAATAAAGTCGTTTGAGTGTTTCACACCAGAGATATCTTTAGTTCTCTACGTTGACTATCCAAACTATTTATACGAAAGCAGATAGTGGAGTTCTACTCTATCTCCTTTCTCTACCGATTGCTATATACCAACTTAAACTAGGTTTAAGTTACTGTGTAGTTTAATTTAATAATAGAAATTATATCAGGAAGGTCATTTTTTACTTTATTTATTTTTATTTACAACTACGGTTTTTCACAACCAGCAAATATGCGAACAATAAATGTATTTTAAAAAATGACGTTAGACGTTAAAGGCGGACACCACTCAGTAGGACTCCTGCAGTTAATTACTACAGTTAGCCTTTTTACAATTTAATCATTAAAATTATTTAATTAATTATAGTAAGTTTAATTATTTTTTAATGTTTTTATTAAGAGTAATTTAATGCGAACTGTATTAAATTAATTAACCCAAGTCTGTGTTCCACCTTCTTCTGAGCCGACGAAATGGATTACCTGGTAAATGTGGAGAACTTAATTCACGAATTAATGGGTTGGAGTTGTTAAGTAATTTTAATCTTAAGCGTTGATACATTTCGTGTATAGTGTCGTTCATTAATAAATTATTTTTTAATTCCGAGTGAAGTGTGTGATTCGACACGAAAAATGGAGCGTTACTAGCGTACGAAGCAATTTTGATTGAAACAGTTGAAGTTTGGCTATGACTGATGGTTTTGATGAACCATAGATCTGACAACCGTATATCCACATTGGGATAAGTAAAATCTTCTATAACAGTAATTTTAGAGGGATTGGCAATTTTGATTGACGAGATAGACAGGAATGTAATTGTATGACAGTTTGTAAAAATAACATGGAAATGGTAATATTTTTGTTGCTTTACATTTTTATTATTTTAAATTTTAGTTTATTTAAAGTCGAATCAACAAATAGGTTATTAGCGATTACGGTCGGTTACGAAACAATGAATTTTAGCTTGTAAAAATTTCCAGACCCTAGCCGGGATCAAACCCGGCACCTATTAATTCATAGATAACTGTGTAAAATTTGTCTTTCTTTTGGTAAATAAGGAATTTTTAAAAATTATCTGCATAATATAACTTAAACACTACCAAAAATTAAGTCAGTGTTCTTATATAATGCACATAACTTTTAAAAATTATTTATTTACCAAATTAAAAAACAAGTTTTACACAGTTATATATGAAATAATAGGTCCCGAGTTCTATTCCCGGTTAGGAAATTTTCAAAAGTTAAAACCCACTGTTACATTACCCACCGTGGTAGTTAATATTCGAGATGAGACCGTAAATAAACTAAAAATAGTGGTTCAAAACTATCAAGAATTTAATAATTTGATACTAGAACTTTCTCATTTAATTTAAATTAAACATTTGGTTATAATTGATCATTAAATCCAGATACATATAACAAAGCCTCAAACAAACAACGTTGCGGATGAAATTGTCAAATGACCACAATAATTCCAAAGTTGAAATTACCAGGACGCTCCATTACCACAAACTAAACTAGAATTACCACTAAACAGAAATACAAATAGATCTCAAAATTACATTATAGTACTATTACATAACCGCTTATTTTAACGAACCTTTCAAGTATACTGGTCAAATAAGTTAACAAGTGCATTTATAATAATTGCAAAAAATGAATAAATAAATGAAAGCGTCGATAATCCGTATTAAATTTTATCCAAAACCCACTGGGTTGGTCTAGTGGTAAAGTCATCGCCCCGGGTCAGATGTTTAACGCTGATTTTCGGAGACGAAGGATCCGTGGTTCAAATCCTAGTAAACGTAGTTTTATACGAATTTTGAGTACTAGATAGTGGTTACAGGTGTACTTTGATGCTTGGGGTTCCATTAACCACACTCTCTCAGGAATGGTCCACCTGAGTTTGTACAAGAATTCATCTATTTACACACAACATATCATCACCTCATGATGTTACACGTCAACACTTCACCTGCCCATAATGGGCAGGTGGAGTGTTAAATTAATTGCTCTCGATCTGTTAGATCCAGGGCTACAAAAAATAGTTCTGTTTCTTATTACATAGTCAGCCAATTATATGACTGAAGCGTTTAAGAACAGAAGAGGTAGAGATGTGAAAGATACTAATCAGAGCTATTTCCTCTGAGAGTGATGAATTTCACTACACCCAGACCCTGTGGTGGATGAAGTGAAGGTGTCATTTGCAGGATGGAAAGTGGGTGCTTTTCGGAGGGCCTGGCATGCTGATAAGTATACTCTTTTAACTCAGTGAGAAGGCAATAAACCACCTCACTCCTCTTTTTTACATAGCAAAACTTCTAGAGGTTTAACCAGTATTTTGGCTTTTGACCTAAATAACATATCTTCATCTCTTTGGGTCATGAAGTTGCTTATTGTTTTAAATTGAACAGATTGCAACGTACACACATTAGTGTAAAAAAACTTTAAGCAAATAAATTTTAAAAAAACTATTAAATTAAAAACAAATACATTATGGTCGCGGTAATCCGAACCCTCGGTACACCGAAACCTCCAGTAATCCGAACGATCACTTATTATCATGTTTTTAATTATTTTTTTAGCATTTAGAAAATTCTTTAAAAAGTCTAATAAATAGAGTGCGGGCCACTGAAAAGAAAAACATTGAAAGCAGCTGGTAAACCTAATGACGAGTGGGATTTATACTCATGGTTTTTGCAAGAAAGAGCAAGGTAATTTATAGTCAGTGGAAACATTGTCACCCAAAAGCGAAGTTTTTCTACAAAGAAATGACCGGAAAAGACAACCTTCAAGCCAGTAATGGCTGGCTGGACAAATTCAAACAACGATTTGGTATTAGTCTGTTAACTGTTACTGGTGAAAAAAATTCTAGTGATATCGACGATTTTATGGCCTAAAACAAAATTCCAGGATGAAGTAGAAAAACGGGGTTTAACACCAGATCAAGTTTACAATAGAGGTGAGTTGGCATTGTACTGGAAAATGTTGCCTGGAAAAATCTCAGTTCATAAGGGGAAAAGACTGCCGCTGGATTAAAAAAGATCGTACAACATTTTTCCCGTGGAGTAACAGCACTGGCAGTCACAAGTTATCATTGTTTGTTTTAAAATTGTGTTTTATTTCAAAATGATATGGAAATAATACTGTAACAGATTTTAAATAAAGTATCAATTATAATTTTGTGTCCTCGTATTTTGTTAAATCTATATATTTTTTATCCTACAGTACATCGTATTTGTAATTTGGTGGCGCGAAATCTAAGATTGTAGGCATCGACAATCCGCAAAGGTCGGACACCTTACGTGTTCGGATTACCGCGACTATACTGTATAATATAATAATAAAACTAATAATATTGAAAGAAATTCATAGCTGCAGCTGACAAGGTGATGGCTTTAGAATATGAATGATTGAATGTAATTTAGCTGTAATTAATTTTTTTATATCTTTTTGTATTACTTTTAATCTAGGATATGCTCTCACATTACAATAAGTAGATGTACTGTGAGTAATACCCCCAAATCACTCTATAAATTTGAAATTTTGTTTTGTTCTTGACGTGAATGTGGAATAAATAAAATAATGAAACATTAGCATAAATCTGTAGGGAGTAGTCTGTGTAGTCTTCTGTGTGTTTCACTGTAGTCTAGGAGATAGAAGACTTTTTGATTTTAATGATTTTTAAGTCGTGTTTGGTGAAAAATTTCTGTATTTTTTCTTATATTTATTTTTTATATATATTGTACTGCTTTCTAAGCAAGAGTTTGTTATTTAGAAAAAGAAGAATTTGTATTGCCAACATAAGATTTTCACAGTGATGCTATTTTATGCTGTTTTATTAACCATAGAAAATGCAGAGATTAGGGGTACTTTTATTAAAATTATTAAATCCCTGTACTCTCTACATCTGTCGTGTTTGTCTGACAGAGTAAGAGAAATCCTAGATACGTTATACTTATAAGAAGTTGAGGAATAATATTATTGCACCAGTATCTTTTTTGAAGTCACTACCAATTGGATGTAAGAATGATGATCGTGTAATTAACTAAATATTATAATGAATGTGTTTTCTAAATATCTAAGCCTGGATTACTAAATTTATAATTTACATTTTTTAAATTATGCATCACTTTTTTCAGTAAGGTATTTTTTAAGTAGATGCATATGCTCATTAAAATGCAGTTTTCTTAAAAGTACTACGGTTTGTAATAAAAATGCATAAATGCATATAAACTATTTAAATATATGTCGTGCACATGTTATGTTAATAAAAGTATTAATATTAATATATACAGTTATGTATTAAGCAGCAAAAGTTAACCAGGTAAGTAAGTAAGTTTATACATTAATTAAAAATAATCCCGTGTGGTGTACTAGGATACGTTCAGTGGAAGTTATTACGCTGTTGTTTATATTAAAGTTTTATTAAACCCCAAGAACATTTAAATTACGAATAATTTTAATTATCATAAATATAATTGTTTATTAAATATTTCAAGAATACATTTTTATGAGATTTTATAAAAGACAAACGTGATTTGTTAGGTAAAGTAAACTGAAAAAATTACCGTACTTTCTCGAATATAACCGATTATACGTACACCTGATTTTTGAAGGTACTTTCAGAAAAAATTAATACTGTTAAAAATAAAATGAAAACTTACTAATTTATTTGTATATTGAAAAATCTTAACTCTGAATAATTCTCGGGCGAGAATAGGTACAATCTCTATCACAATAAATTAAAACGATTGGTATACTATAAAAAGTTGTTCTCTGTCGTTGGTATCGTCGTCAGAACCCGCGTCTGGATTTTCGTCCCAAAGTGTATCGTATTCTGAGTCATCGAGCGCATTCGGAATGCCACATTTCAAAAAGGTTTTTGAAATAAACTCTGGTGAAATCCGTGCCCATGCAGTTTTAATCCACTCGCAGGTCGTTTCATATTTCGATCTTTTTATTTTTCCCGAAGGTGTGTGTATCCTCAGTATTTGCCGTCCATTAAGTATACTGTGACAATATTAATATCTAAAAGGAATGTGGGTTCGAGGATATTTGAGGAAGACCGAGAGATTAATAATTTTAACGTAAGCAATAAATAGTGTTTTCTGAAAACAAGTTAAGAAATATTATGTGTAATATAAATGGTCTTTCCATAAAGAAAAGACCATTTGTATTACACGTAACATTTCTTAACTTGTTCTCAAAAAAGCCTTCTTTAAGGAAGTGAGTCATGGGTTACCACAAAACGCCAAGAAAGTAGGATCCAAGCAGCTGAAATGAGGTTTTTAAGAAGAGTGAAGGGATGCTCGAGGCTGGATCTAATACATAACGAGGAAATTAGATACGGTTGGGTGTATTTAGCTTGAATGAAAAAGTGGACGAGAACCGGAATCAATGGAGGTAACATTTGGAACGGATGCCAGAGGAGAGAATACATTTAAAAGTGACGGAATATGTTCCAGTTGGAAGAAGGGAGGTAGGAAGACCTCGAAGAAGATGTCAGTAGTCGAGATGTACGGGTTGGAATATCTCGTGTTTGTGTAGACGTACAGATGGTTTGTGAGTTCGGAACAGGCTTATGCCTAATCCTTGATAGTAAGAAGAAGAAGAAGAAGATAAATGGTCTTTTATAGTAAAGGTAGGCTTGGCTTTTGTTGTCACTCGGTATTGTGAGAGTCGTGTTTAGATAATTACCTGTTAAGATAATTTGCCTTTTTGTAATGCCTTTTATTCAATCCTAATTATTTTTTAAAGTTGTTAAGATTTATCCAGAAGCCCCCATAAGGGTTTTGTATTTTATTATTATATCGAAAATCTCTGTCTTTTCTCGAACTCTCCATTAGCGCACCTATTTAAGCGCCGGTTTGTTTAGGATCGGGGTCAGTATTTGATTTATCTTCCATGAGTGTACATTTCGCAGTGCTTATGGTTACGTTTGGAATAGGCCAGCATACTGTGAATTACTCTCCATTGTTTATCGTCTATTTACTCTGTATCATTTCTGTAAGTAGTATTAAGTTAAATGAGTAAAGTTATTTACTGTATTAGTTAATTAATTAGTTAATTAGTTTGTTATTTATTAAGTAATTTCATTGTAATAATTTTGCAAATTGTAGTCACTTATTTAATAGTAATAAATAATTGTAATTTTAAAATTTAGTGTGTTAATTATTTAATTTACCCAGATCCCCAAACGGACCTTAGAGATAAGTGTCACAATACAGTTCCTTAATAGCAACCTTGAATGGCTTATTTATGCAAACGTCCAAAGTTATAGTACGGATGTTAACCCTCCCGGTATGATCACTAAATCTGTTTTCCGGCGCTGCAAAGATTTTTTCACATTATCTGTCAAGTGTTCGCGAAAACTGTCAAGAACCACCATGCCTCTTGCCATGCCAGCTATGCTCCATTTGGGTTACCCTACACTGTTGATATCCAGTCCAGAACAAAACACTTGTCCATCCAGCCCTTTTTATTAGCTCTTATTATTATTGCAGACGTTGTAATATTTGGAATAGTTCTACACTTGATCACGTTAGGTGGTAATTTATTGCCGTCCGTTGTGATACACAACATTACCGTACTTCTTTGTTCTCACAGTTATCTTTTCTTATGAACACGCATTTTTCACCTTTCTTGTTGACTTTAGTAGTTTGAGGCATTTTAAAATACACCGGTGTCTGATACGCGTTTCCTATTTGAGTTAGAGGATACTTATTCTGCTGCCTGATATGTATAATAAGCCGATGAAACTGCAATAATTTATTTTCGTATGTTATCAGAATGCCCATAACGGACAGGTGGAGTGTCAAATTATTTACACTCAATCAGTTCGTTGCAGGGCTAAAATAATTAGTTCTGTTTCTTATCAGTTAATTAGATCAGCCAATTAAATGACTGAATCATTTAAGAACAAAAGAGGTAGAGGTGCAAAAGACACTAATCGGAGTTGTCTCCTATGAAAGTAATGAATTTCATTATACAGCCAGACCCTGTAGTGAATGAAGTGAAGGTGTCATTTGCAGAGTGGAAAATATGTGCTTTTCAGAGGGCCTGGCATGCTGATAAGCATACTTTTCCACTCAGTGAGGAAGGCAACTGTAAACCACCTCACTCCTTGATTTACTTAGTTAAACCTCTACAGGTTCAAACCAGCCTTTGAGCTGATGACCGAAACAACATGTTAATAGATAGCGAATTCCGATGAACGCATCCTTTTTAGCATATGATTAATGCTAAAAAGCCATTTATTTATATTTTTTCGAATATAACGCGCACACTATTTTATCGGATTGATTTCGTTTGAAAAAGGTGCACAGTGTATTCGAGTAAATACGGTATAGCGACTCTATTTTCTATCAGGTTTTTCTATAATCCTTTAATTTACTAGTATTCACATAGTTATCTGTATTAAATATAATTAACCTATATTCTATACGACAGTAATGCTTAACTACACTCTCTCAGAAATGGTTGGCCTGAGTCTGTACAAGACTACACCTTATTTCCATATCATACGTATCATCTTTATCTCACTGGGTCATGGAATTTCTCATATCCTTAATTGAACATATTGCAACGTACATACACTAGAAATTAATAATAGCCTATAAAGTTTATGTACAAACATCAAAACAAACATATACATTAAAGAAAGAAAATTTCTTTGATGTATTTCATTGATTTTTTATTCATTATGATAGAGGAGTATGAGTATGAAGAATAATTGGAAAATATTGAAGAGAGGTATTGATTTTCAGACAACGCGTGCCGGAAATCTATATAAATAAAATTGTGATTTTGTCTGTACAATTTTTCAAAATGCCCCAAACTTTTTTTCTACGCCAAATCTACTAAGTAATCACCGAAAATAAGTTCAGCTGAATTTTTGTCTGTTTGTCTGTTTATCTGTTTGTCTGTTTGTATGTTACGGCATCACGCATGAACCGCTGAACCAAATTCAATGAATTTCGGTATTTAGGTTCTGGATATTATCGAAATAACAATAGGCTATAATTTTTTTTAATATCACAAAGGGATGGGGGAGCTGAGAGGAAGGGGTAAACAAAAAACTGTGAATATCTCCGTTAAAAGTCAATCTACCAAAAAATGTTATATAATCGAAATTACGAACCGTTTAAAGACAAATAAGTTTGATTATGTGTAAATTTTTTCATTTTTATGCATAATAACGGAGATATTACCAATTAAAAAAAAATAAACATAGCAATATTTTTGAAAACAAAATAAACAGAACAATAAACACAGGTCTACGCACCGCTGGTAATCATTCCGATCCTCTGTACCCTACTCTTCCACCACTACCTAACCTTACACGACACACCCGTTCTCGGTCACATTGTCAAAATCGAAAGACAGTCACCTTAGTAGTTAACCATCGCGGAGTGTTCCATTTGTGATTTACCTTTCATTTAAATTTTTATTGCTCTGTAGCGAATATTTAAATTACCTACAGTTCCATTACACACAGATTTGTGCGAGTTAAACTTCAAAACATCAATTTTCATTGCTCTATATAAATAGTAAATTTATTTATTGATGTAAAATAAATAACTACGCTTCTGAAAATAATAAAGCACTGCGTAACTTGATTTAAAAACAACTAGATCTCGCTTTTATTTTACGTCCAACTATTTTGTTTTGTCATTAATAATAATGATGACGTTAAAATGAGGTACGAGTAGATAACAATGAATGATTGAAGAATATCAGACCCGACAAGGATCGAACTCGGTACACCAACAGACCAACCATAGCACCAAGAAAACTGTTCGAAGAACGGGCATTTTAGCTAGTTCTTTTCTAAAACTTCAGTTTAGCAATCCATATAAATTACAAATGAATTAACTATAGACAAGAATATACAAAAAATAAAAATTATAGATATTTTCTTTATATTTCGTTAAACAAATACAATTCCATCTCATCTTCTATACATTATTTCTTGGAAACTCGATCCGCAAGTAAAATACAATTGAAGAAATAGTTTAAATTTTTAATTAATTTCCGAGTTTTATATAAAAAATTGGTTGAAATTACCGTAGTACGTGACTTAAAAGATTTGTATAAAAGTGATTACGGATAATACTGTTGTTTACTTGGAACCGGAGCTGTAGAAATTCATTTAGAATCGTGTTCCTCATAGTTTTCAATTTATATGTTTTATCCCCTATAGTTTTTTTTATTTATATTTTCTATGTATACGAAGTTTTCCTTGAAAACTAATACCATGTATATTTTATTTAACTTTCCTTTGCATTCTTTAGTTATGTAAATTTCAAATATATTCAATTTTATTTGTATCATATTCTGTAACCCCGTCAAATAAAATGTTTTGATAAACCTTGATTAGTTTCCCTATTAAATATTCACTATATTTCTGTAATAAAAAATGATTAGAAATCATTAATTTCTTGTGATAATTATTTGTAATTTGGAATTGTCTTTAATTAGATTGAATAGAGAGAAATAATAAAATTGTTCATGAAATTTAAATTTTGTCTGTAGGATTATAAATACTGTACTTGATCTATGAGGTTTTGAATAGTTTAAAATCACTGAAAAATGTATTTTTACATTAGAGAGAAACTAGATATGCGCGTAACTTTGTAGTGGCTATGGTAGACGGGACGGGGGAAGTCATTGCGTTCGGAAAACATCATGTCGTTTTGCAAACATATTTTGCTTATTGTTGATAAAATTGTAGGGCAAGAAATGTATGTCATTAGTTTTTTAACTACATTAATGATTATGAAGCGTAAAATAGGTATTACGCACATTATATAGGGAGAGTCAATGTTTTACAGTCGAGTAGTACTGTTGACGCCGCGCGCTCAGCTATATGTCCCCTACTATTGTACTTCGTCTTGCATAAAATATAGGTAAGGAAAGTTATTTTACAGATTTTTCAAAATCAAGTTTTCACCGTAAATACAAGTTTTCAGCTCCCTTGTGCCAAAAAACGTTTTTACCAATCGGTGTATGTGTGTGTGTGTGTGTGTGTTTGTAAAATAACTCAAAAAACGGAAAATCTTACGAAGTTTAAACTTGGAACTTAAGTTTAGGTACCATGAAGAGACTAAATAAAAAAAATTTTCATCAAAGTCAGACATTATGTGAAATCACTATTGGGTTTAAAATTAAATCATTTACGTGTTTATTACCCATTTAATGAAGTAATTGTACGACAAATACAAAAACAGGTATTTATTTACCCCAAATTTTCAAAAAATATGAATATATAATTCTAAGAACCAGTTTTTTCCCTTCTTAGGTTAAAAATTATAAGAAACCATAATTTTTGACTCTTAACGCTCTAAAAATTTCATTTTTAACTTATTTCATGGGATGAGCTGAAATCCAGGCAAAATATTTCTCTAGCCGTAAGACTCGAACGAAGCCTTTCCGGACCAATATTTATACGAAAATTTTTTATATAATATATTTTGGTAGATTCATCTCCCGATGTATTTCTGTTTCTTCGTGAATCATTCTGTATGTACAGATACATAAAAATTTCTAGGCATGCACAAAATAAAAAATTTCTTACCTTTTTCTGTTCTCTCCGATTTACTTAATTTTGAATAAACAGGAATTAAAACTTCAGCACCAAACTGGACATGCTTTTTAGTAGCTGTAGCTGATGAGCCTTTGTTATGATTATTTACCGGACGGGATTGAATTGAGGGAGGAGGTATTGCAGTCTTCGTGGAGTCAATCGCAACCGACACATTGTTATGTATTTTACTACATTCGTCAATTGCAATTATTGATTTTTTTTCTACAAATCTTTGATCTCTTTGAATATTATTCGTTATAATTGTATTTTTCTTATTCTTAAATATCACTGCAGGCAAAGACTGAAACATAAACAGAATAAACATTTGAATCAGCTTAATAATTATAAAATACAAGAATACTAATAATGATAAAACAGTTGAGCAGTAAAACAGTAGATAATTCAAACTGCCAATTATCCATTTGTTCCGATTTTCGTACGACCTTTTACTGACGATATACTGCTATTAACTACAATACTGAAAGAAGTAGAGGAAATGAAAGAAATTGTACTGTATACTAACATTTTATTGCCACATTGTATTATCGAAATAAAAGTAGGCCAACAATTTTGTTAAAGGTTATTAAATTTGAGAGAGCTGTTCACTAATAAAATATACATTGAATCACAAAATATAAAATTAATACAGTAACTACTTAAAAACATACAATACGTAAGGAATAAAGTAGATAAAGTAGAAGTTTGCAAGAAGAAGGAGAAGAAAAAAGTAGAAGAAGTAGAAGAAGTAGAACAAGAAAGCATAAGAAGAAGAAGAAGGAGAAGGAGCCGGGGGAGGGAAGGAGAAGGAGGAGGAGGAGAAGAAGGAGAAGAAGAAGAAGAAGAAGAAGGAGAAGAAAGAGAAGAAGAAGAAGAAGGAGAAGAAGACGAAGAAGAAGAAGAAGAAGACGGAGAAGAAGAAGAAGGAGGAGAAGGAGAAGAAGGAGAAGAAGGAGAAGAAGAAGGAGAAGAAGGAGAAGAAGAAGTAGAAGCTTTTTTCTGAATTTTAAAAACATTTTCCATGTTACTTTATGATGAATTACCCCAAACTAATATGGCATACCGGATGAATTTGTTGCCTATGTACCAGAGTATGTTGAACGTTTTTGAAATCAGGTGTTTCTGATAGCTTTTGAATAAAATTGTCATAAAATTCGATATTAGAATTTGCAGAATTACTCCAAAGGTGTATTCTGTATGTCTAAATGAGTAATTTTAAAATTGGTGTTTACAAATTCATGTTTGGTTTGATTTTGTGAGGAGAGAAATTTATTGCCAAAAAGTCAATTAATTTTACCAAAATGTAGATCTAGCTGTTTTATTTTTTTAGATAAATGTGTTATTTTTGTGTGGGAATAACCTAAGCATAGGCCCAGATATCTGGCAGTTTCACAATTTGGAATGATATTTTTTTTATATAATTGATATTAATATACCTCTTTCTTTCTTTTTGGGGGTGAAGCTGATTGGTCCACGTCCTGCCCCTGGATAGCTGCAATTGCAGTGAACTGAACATCAGCACGACCGAGTGATTGCCGGTATAAGCAATCCCCCACTTATTGGCCAACGGCTTCGGGCGGATGAGCTTATAAGTGTAAGGGCACTCTTTTGTCCTGAGATTGGGAAACTGGTCTCAAAGGCGGATGAACCAAATGGTCAAAGGCATAAGGATGCAGAAAGCAACAGGAAACTACTGCATTAAAGATCTATGGATATCCTTAGTATAAATCATCATGGCGAAGTTCAGAACTAAATTATCCGGAGCAATAAGTTCCCCAATCGGATCTCCGGGGGGAACAGTAATGAACAAGACTGTGAGAGTAGATAAATTAAAAATTGGCACATGGAATGTAAAATCCATGTATGAATCGGGAAAGATGCATAATGTTATACATGAAATGCAAAGGCTGAAAATCAATATCTTAGGAATCAGTGAAACAAGGTGGCCTGGACATGGTCAGATACCAACAGCTGGAGGCATGTTGTACTTCTCTGGAAATGACGATAATCATCACAGACATGGCGTGGCAATTGCAGTCTCAAGAGACATTGTGGCATCTGTTATCAGCTTTGTGCCTATCTCAGACCGTGTCATGCTTTTACAACTACAGTCCAACTCAAGGAAACTAAACATAATACAGGTTTACGCTCCTACTGCAGACAAGTCGGAAGAAGAAATTGAACAATTTTATGACCTAATCAGAAGGACACTGGAGTCACTAAATCGAAGGGATGTCAATTTAATTCTTGGAGACTTCAATGCAAAGGTCGGCAGTGAGAGTTGTGATAAATACGTAGGACAAAATGGATTGGGAACAAGAAATGAAAGAGGTGATAGGCTTGTACAATTTTGCATAGAGGAAGATATGGTAATAACAAATACTTTCTATAAGCTCCCAAAGCGACGTCTATATACATGGAGATCACCACGGGACAATGATCAGAACCCAATAAGAAATCAGATAGACTTCATCTTAATAAGTGTAAGATACAGAAACAATATCACATCAGTTAAGACATACCCAGGTGCTGACGTCTCCTCAGACCATAACCCATTGGTAGCTCAGATGCATATCAAACTCAAAAGAATTCCAAAGAAAAAAGAAGCTCGAATAAATATAGAACTACTGAAAAACCATAGCATAAAGAATGAGCTACAAATAAAAATAAATGAAAACCTGAAAACCCTAGAAAGCGAGGAGGATTATCAAAACTGTAGAAGTATTGATGAAGGATGGCATAGGATTAAATCAGCTTTATTGGAACCATCCATAAGCACTCTGAAAAAAGAAAAGCCCAAAGGAAAGAAAGAATGGATGAATAATGAAATCCTTCATCTAATGGATAAAAGAAGAGAATGTAAGGGAAAAAATGAGCAACAATATAAAGAAATACATAAAATACTCCGCTCAAAAATCAGGAAAGCAAAGGAAGAATACTACAAACAAAAATGTGAAGAGATTGAAGAATTGCAAGTAAAGCATGACAATTTCAATGTACACAAAAAAGTCAAAGAACTCGTTGGTAGAAATAGACAAAAGCAGTTCAATATATTGTATGATAACAATGGAAAAATAGTGACAGATATGGAACACAAAATGGAGTTATGGAAGAGTTACATTACTCAACTCTTTGAGGACACGAGGCAGCAGGCTAATTTTGAAAATATGGAAGGTGAGTTAGGTCCAGACATAATTAAAGATGAAGTGATGTATGCATTAAACACTCTAAAGAACAAAAAAGCTACAGGTCCAGATCAACTGCCTGCAGAAATTCTCAAATTGATTGAGGAAGATCAAATACATGTTCTGGTTGAGTTAATTAACACAATATATACAACAGGAACAATAGCAAATGAATAGTTGCTATCAACGTTTATAACCCTCCCTAAAAAGAAAAATGCAAAGTACTGTTCTGACTACCGTACAATAAGCTTGATGGGACATGCATTGAAAATCCTGTTGAAGGTAATCCATAATAGAATATTCAGAAAGTTAGACGTAGATATCAGTGACACACAATTTGGGTTTCGTAATGGCCTAGGAACAAGAGAGGCACTGTTTGCTCTCAATGTACTATCTTAACGGTGTCTGGACATGAACCAAGAACTACATGTGTGCTTTATAGACTATAACAAAGCCTTTGATAAAGTTAGGCATGATCAACTCATTGAAACATTAATAAAGAGAAGAATAGATCTCAGAGACGTAAGAATAATATCGAACCTATACTATGGCCAAAAAGCGGCAGTACGGATAGAAAACATGACATCCGAGGAAATAGAAATACAGAGAGGTGTTAGACAGGGGTGCATACTTTCACCTATCCTATTTAATGTATACTCGGAAGATATAGTGAATAAGGCACTTAATGAGCTGGACACAGGCATTAAAATCAATGGCATGACGATAAATAATTTGAGATATGCTGATGATACAGTTCTTATAGCTGGAACACATGAAGACCTTCAGATGCTAATAAACAGAGTGGCCACAGTTAGTGAAGAGTACAGTCTTTCACTTAATATTAATAAAACAAAGTATATGTTAATAGCTAAAGCATATCAGAACGTTGGTAGGATATATGTAGGGAACCAATGCATTGAAAGAGTCCATGCTTACAAGTACCTAGGCACAACTGTTAATGAAAACAATGACAGCTCTCAAGAAATTCGCATCAGAATAGAACAAGCCAGAAAAACATTTATAAAGATGAAGAAACTGTTCTGCTGCCGAGATTTAAGCCTTGAATTAAAAACATGTCTCCTAAGATGCTATGTCCTATCCGTACTGTACTATGGGATGGAGGCTTGGACAATGAAGAAGATTGATGAAAGGAGACTGGATGCATTTGAAATGTGGCTGTACCGGCGGATTCTGAGGATTTCATGGGTGGAAAAGATGACGAATGTGGAGGTGTTGAGACGTATGCATAAAAAAAGAGAAGTACTATTAACAGTGAAGAAAAGAAAATTATTGTATATGGGACATGTCATGAGGGGAGAAAAATATAACATATTACAAGTGATTGTCCAGGGGAAAATCCAAGGAAAGAGATCCTTGGGAAGAAGACGAAAATCCTGGCTGAAAAACCTAAGAGATTGGTATGTTTGCAGCAACAACAAATTGTTTAGGGCTGTGACATCAAAGATAAAAATCGCTCTGATGATTGCCAACCTTCGAAGCGGAGATGGCACCTGAAGAAGAAGAAGATACCTCTTTAATGCCAAAAAATTGCCTTTTTAAGCTGAAAAAACATGCCCAGATTTTGTTTTATTAATTTGTATTCTACAATTGTCTTACCATGCACAAAATTTATGTTAATACTTTTGTAACAGTTATAATGTACCCGCAGGGTAATCATTTACTGCATTAGTAGCTACATTGTCATATAGTAATGAAAATGTTGTAATCCTTTAAGAGTGATATTCGGATAGGAAGGTACAACAGCTTTAACCAACGTAAAGCAATTACCTTTCAAATAAGATTGACTTATTAGATAATGATGATTAGTTTATTAGATGGCTTAATTGGAACTGATTAAGGAACTAATCAAAACTGAAGGTAAGTCCAAATTCAGAATTAAGAATATTGAAAATATTTACTAGTAGATGTAGATCCTAAGGCAAGGGAATATATAATAAAATTTAATTTGTTAATTTAAAATTATATAAACTGAAAATAATTTTCAGTAACTATGACGCAATCATTGCATGCGAACTATGACAAGGGAATTCCTACTGTGTAATTGATGTTTTTTAAATACTTTTGTGCCAGTTAATGCAACTAAATAATTGTTTTTATTACTTAAGGGATGTGAATTGTCAAGGTTAAAAGTGAACCTAAAGTATAACAGATAATTGGTGGTTGCTATTTTAGAAGTAGGCTAGTTGTGTGCAGAGGTGTACAGTTTTCATCGATGGAAATTCCTTAGTTATAAAATTACTCAAAGCTATTTAATTGATTTAATTAATATATTTTATGACAAAATAAATAGATAAATAGAATAAGGAAAAGTTCTGACTTAAATTGTATAAAATTCTAGTTCTAAATTATTTGTTTCTTTTATTTTAATATTTTTACGCTTGGTTTCTTATTATTTGTTATCCTAAACCATTTTCGAAAATTCTATTTATTAAATTTAATTAAAAAGCTTTGTTTGTCTTTAATGATTGTATTGTCTTGAAATTCTTTGTTTAAATTTATCTGAAGTGGCTCCTTTACCAGCAGTTAGTAATTTTCACAATCTTGAAAACCAACCGTGGAATTTTAGTCCCAGTACTAATTTTCATTTTATTTTAAATTTCTTCTATTAAGGCTAATAAGCAGCTAGATTATTTTTGCCCGGCCCATGGTGTAGTGGTCGGCTTATGTAGCTTATACGCAAGGAATCCCGAATTCGTTTTCCGGTCATTTTTTCATCACAATTTTTGATCTGTCACCCTTCATTGTCTGTGATAGCAATAATTCGTAAAATAGTTGGACGTAAAACAGAAAAGAATATTCTTGGTTACTTAGTCAAGGAACGGTGGGTTTGAACATGTAATAATTTCCAAACTAGCCGGGAATCACATCCGAAACCTTTCCGGATCAAATAATTTTGTAGTCTAATACGTACAACTAACTAATCACTACTCCACAGAGGCGGTCATTTTTGATTTTTGTTTAGTTTATTTAATTTGACATTTTTTCATCACTCTTTTTCATCTATCATCCTTCATTGTCTGCATTAACCGAAATTTTTAAAAAAGTCGGACGGAAAATAGAAAAAAATATAAGTGGCTAATTTGTTAAGGAACGATAGGTTTGAAGATGTAGTAATTTCCAAACCCTAGCTGGGAATTAAATTCAAGACCTTCCCGGATAAAATAATTTTATAGTCTAGCATGCTGACCACTGCTCCACTGAGATAGTTACTTTTGTTTTTTGTTTAGTTTATTTAAAGTTGCATCAACATCTTTGTAATTATCGATGACTGTGGGTCAGAATGTTGGGTTTTATCTAGAAATAATTTCCAGACTTCGGATCTTTCCACTTTGTAGTCCAGTACGTTTACCTTTTTGGCACGGAGGGGATCACTTTTGTTTTTTTATTTTTTAAACATTGTGCATAAGTGTCTTAACACAGTTATAGGGTTCATTTATGTGCAATGGATATGCCAGTAAAAATGACTACGAATTATATTTTTAATGAGTTCAAAATATGTTAAAATAAAAATTGTTTAAATTTAATTTCCGTTTGAATCTGGATTTATTAATTTGTTTTATGTAGACGCATTATTTTAATCGGGCAAATTTGAGCAGTTTGAGTAGTTCATTGTTCAGGTGATAAGAGTAGACTAATATTGTTATTTACAAAAAATCGAAAATTACATCCGTAGTTGATTTGTGGAATACGAGCAATATTTACTTAAGGAAGGAAGTTAAGTGAATCATGTCAGATTTCAAATTGTTTACGTCATTGAGTTTCAAGTTGAAAGATATCAAATGTTGCAGCGTTTGTGTAGTAAGAATACAATAGGATAGGCATACTTGCTTAAATAATCGTAGAGGAAAATTATTCACTGAAACAAAAATTTTTTTTCCTTCTTTAGTCATCAATTTATGGGGTTTGTTATCAGCATATTTCTTTCCTTCGCTTTATTTTCAATTCCCGTAACTGTTACATCCTATATCATTCATAACTTACTGTAATCACTATAACTTAGGTCTTCCTTCGCCTCTTTCACCCTTATTATTCATTATTTTATATCCTTCTATTATTGTTTTAGTGATGTATTTATCTTTATGACTTATCAATTTAGTTCTTCTCTTCTTTACTGCGCTCTCCCTTCTCCAGTTGTCCTCGAACATTTTAATTAGTAATTCTCTCAATGTTTTTATCCTTATGGTTCTTTCTATCCTCCATATGGAGAAAAGAGCGAGGGGGAGAGAGAGGGGAAGAGGGAGAGGAAGAAAGAGAAAGAGGGAAGGAGAGAGTGAGGAGGGAAGGGATGAAAGAACGGGAATAAAAAAGGGGAAGGCACGTGAGAAAGATGAGAGAGTGCTGCCGAGTTTAAATTTTAAAACCATAGTCGGGAGTCTATAAACCAGGACCTTCCGCTTTCTTTGTAGTCTAGTAAACTACCTTTACGATGTAACACGACCTCTAAAATTTCAGTTCATAAAATATACTCGTTGAATTTATTTACAGAATTCTTTCGCTTACTTTTAAGATTTATCTACTTTTTTGTTTGCTAAAAACAGAAACATAATCATTTTTTTAGTCAAGTTAAATAAACATTTTAAAAATATATGTTCTAGGATTAGAGCATACACATGAGTATAATTCAATTATAGCAATGCATGATTGTTTCTACTGCTATAACTTATTTTGTATTTTTTTAAAAATTTCTTTCTTGGTAATGTGTATTCTTGAGTTTTCCTTTCATATTTTCTTTTTATATTTTTCCTAGTATTTTCAGTGAATTTTATATCATTAATTTAATTTGTTTACTTCATAGAATTGCACATTTAATTTATTTAGACTTCAAGAAAACTTTTAGAATTAAAATTATCGAGAAAACCTATTTTAAATTATTCAGTTCTAACTTTTCAATTCACAATGTTAATGCTAGTAATATATTATTCAGTTTGACATCTTTCATATTTTGTACATAACCGCACTCACACACTTCAAAGTTTATGTTTTTGTTTGCAGTCTATTTTGTTAACTGCTTGAACAACGTTCTGGAACAATTTATCTGGAACATTCTACAAGGCTAGCTTCTTTTTTTTTCTTCTTCTTCTTCTTTATCAGCTTATCATCATCATCATCATCATCCAGTGATGGATATAGGACTCCCCTGTCTGCCTCTACAATTTCTGTATATACTCTTTAAAAGGAATCGAATGACACTATTTTGTTTTCATTTTAAACTTTGATTTCTTGACTTCCGGTTTTGGGTAATTTCTGGTAAAAATCGAAACTTCAAACCCAATTCAGGCTTACTAACTTTTTGTGTAAATTACGGATTCTAAAACCGTTTGTTGCTATCTTTTGTAGTTTCTGACATCGGATGTGACGGACGGACATCAGGAAATGATAGACGACAATTTTTAAAATTCCCACCAATAAAACAAAATCTAAACGAATTTAAAAAATTAAAAACAAAGACAATTTTGTAAACAAAAATTTTTGTCACGTCAAGTTTCTTTTACCTGTATATTTCTTTAAGATGTTTTAATAATAATTTTTATAGGCATACACCTAGAAATCCAATACAGTAAATCTGTACCTAAGAAGTAAAAGGTGTTAATTCCATTTTGATGATTTTTCAGTAGAGCCAAAACGTAGAAATATTTTTTCATTATTGTAGCAAAATTTCAGTAAGTGAGGTGTTAGAAACTTGAAATTTACACTCAAATTCTATAGAAAATGCTTCTTATCTACAGATTTATTATTTCATAACTTTGTTAACTCTTTTTAACCTAAACAGGACTAAATACCTTAACCGCTTTCTGTGTTTTGACAATTTTTAACCTTCTACATTAATGTTAACTCCTATGTAAAGCGATTTTATAACAATAACTTAAGTGCAATACCTAGTGCTGACACTACTTTTATAAAGAAGCAACATTTTATATAGGTTTAAAAAAAGTTTACTCAGTACTGTTTAGTGTCAGATAAATAAAATACCAAATACAACAAAAATTGAAGCAAAATTTACTTGACTATCAGTAAAACACGTTAAATAGTAATTTCACAAAAAATCATGTACATTAACTATAAAATTGATTTAATACGTTTATTACTAGAAAAATTGCAAGTTATGTAGGAAGGGGAGTTAATATTGTACACTTTTACAGCATTTTGATTTCAAAGTTTCTGATTTTAAAGGTGGTTTCAACTCAATTTCACCAAAATTGGCGTTAAAAACCTTTACCTTAGTAGTTCTACTCATTACAGAAAGGTGGAGTGTCAAATTATTTACACTCAATCTGTTCGTTGCAGGGCTAAAATAAATAGTTCTGTTTCTTATCACATGGTCAGCCAATTAAATGACTAAATCATTTAAGAAAAGAAGAGGTAGAGATGTAAAAGACACTAATCAGAGTTATATCTTCTGAAAGTAATGAATTTCATTATACAGCCAGACGGCCCGACATGCTGATAAGTGTACTTTTCCATTCAGTGAGGAAGGCATAGATAAACCACCTAAACATCACTCCTCGTTTTACTTAGTAAAAAACCACTACAGGTTCAAACCAGCCTTTCGGGTGATGACCTAAACAACACTTCTGTGGTAGCCTACAGAAATATAATTTACCTTTCTGATTCGTACTGTGATTACCGGTTATAAGATTGATTTAATCCAGAGCTTCATCGGAATAGAATTTGTAAACATAATTTTAACAGTCACGTATGTGATTTTAACCTAACTCTGTGGGGTGGTTAACTACTATGGTTATTTGATAATTTATTAATTATTGTTTACTGCATTGAAGATAGTGCAAGAGTATTTGGCTCAGTTAAAATTCAATACCTATAAAATCTCGAAACCAATTTTATATACTATATTTTCTTTATATTTATATCTTGTTGAAATAGTTTTCTTTAAGGAAAATAATATCTGCATGCTGTGATACATATTTGGAATAGATTTGTTGTAGAGACACAGAGATTTCTTTTAAAACGTAAGTATCAAATTGAGCGCTCTTTTCCGATAAATGGTGATTTATTCAAATGTCACATTGTTCAAGATCTCAATAATAAAAATTCGTATCATTTTACATTCGAATTTATTGCACTTTTTCATTTGAAAGGTTTTATTCGTTCTCAAAATTTGAATTTTATATTTCAATTCATAGTTTTTCCATTTTCTATGAAATACTGTATTGTTTTACCTTTAGATACAGAACTTGACAGTATTTCTTATACTGAGTAGTCCATTTAAATTGAGACACATTAGGTCAGCTAACGAGTTACATCCAGCTGATGTTAAATGGTAAAAAAAAGAAAATTATTTTTGATAAAAAATAATCAATATTATTTTTTTTCTCTAGGGAATTGGTTAGGGATGAAAAAGTGAAATTTGCAGCTGGAATGTTGCTCATCAGATTGTGAGTCAGATAGCAGAGCTTGTAAAAATTCTGCCTGGATGTGAAGAAACCAGTGACGATGAAGTCAAGAAGTGGTTAACTGAACATGAAATTAACGAAATTACAGCCAGCAACATCATATAAATGCTGTGCAATAGAGGAAATCTTCGAACCTAGAGAGGATGACAACAAGCCTACAATGAGTTATTTTGATGCATTGAAGACCATCGATCTCTGATTAGTCACGTTCAACATTAACACGAAACAAATAAAACTAAAGTGATACTTTTAAGAAGGTTAAGAGACATGGCTTTCAAGAAACATGTGCCGTGTGTAAAGCAGACGAAAATCAAAAACTTTTTCAAGTTCAATTTTTGCTGATATAGGTCGTACTATAAGTAAAAATGTTTAACCAATTTTACTTTTTGTATTTTAAAAAGTAGCCTACAGTGTACAAATACAAATGCTACGCTATAGAAACGTTTAAAATAACATTTAACAACAAACGTGTTCATTATTTCTGACCCTCCAGCGATTTATAAATGTTCAAGTGATGTCCGGATCGGCCGGTCGCCATATTAGTCCGGATGTGACAGGTTGTACTGTACTGTACAAACATACATGTTTATTACATATATTTATACATGTTTTTTTCATTAAGAAAATGAATCGTTATTTGTAAAACGGGATGTAAAAATACAGAAAGGTAATTCACACTCATAAAATTATTCTTACAGTAAATTAAACAAAAAATAAAAATTTGCTAAAACTTTTACCAAAGTTAAATAATATTATTTAAAACTTTTTTAAACTTACCAAAGTTTTAGATCTTAGTACTACATTATCATGTTCAGCTGTTCCTCTGCCTACTTTGTATTCTTGATATTGAGATATTACACAAACCAGACAATAGAGCTGAAAAGTAAAAACATTTTATTAAAATGTATTTAATTATAATACTATTTAGTTTACCTAACTCTTAGAAATGGCGTTTAACTTGAACCAAACTTTAGGTAAATTTTTTAAAAATTTTCCATGAAAAGAAAATCTGTTCAGGTTGCTTATCGTTAGGTAATATTTACTTACTGTTTCAAACATAAAACAATTACCTCAGAGAAGTCAATAATAAATTAGTTAACCATTTATTTTTTATTAGAATGACTAATCGCCCTATTTTCCTTAGAAAATTTCAAATATTATTATATTTATTTTTACTACAAGTCAGGCAGTTATAACTGAAATAGTTACAAGCTAGGATTAGATATTATAATACTGCGATATACCTACCCTATGTGTATGCCCATAACAGATAGGTGGCATGTCATATTATTTGCACTCAATCTGTTAGTTGCAGGGCTAAAATAAATAGTTCTGTTTCTTATCACATCGTCAGCCAATTAAATAACTGAATCATTTAAGAACAGAAGAGGCAGAGGTGTAAAATACACTAATCAGAGTTATCTTCTCTGAAAGTAATGAATTTCATTATACAGCCAGACCCTGTGGTGAATGAAGTGAAAATGTCATTTGCAGAGTAAAAAATGTGTGCTTTTCAGAAGACTCAGCATGCTGATAAGCGTACTTTTCCACTTAGTGAGGAAGGCATTGGTAAACCAACTCACTTCTCGTTTTACTTAGTAAAACCTCTACAGGTTCAAACCAACCTTTTGGCTGATGACCTAAAGAACAATCCTGTGTGTCCGTAAGCGAATGAGTGTTTTGAATGACTGGGAAGGCATAAATTATGTCTTAGTCTTCCCAGCATAAATTATGCTGGGAAGACTAAGAGGAGCAGAGAAATTAGAGTGAAAGATACTTCACAAGATAATGGGTTTAAGATAGTAATCTGACAATATAGTTTACGAGGACGAAAAGAACATTAGAAGGAAAACGAACGATTAATGGAAAAAATTAGAAAAATGAGACTAAAATATTACGGACACCTGTATAGAATTGATTTTTTTTAGTCACTACAAACAATAACTCTAAGGTGTCGTATAAATGGTTCAACGAAGTCAGAAAGGATATTGAGAAAATTGGAATGAACCGAAAAAACATAAACAACAAAATTCAGACAACTAGTTACTGACTTTAGGGTTTCTATTAAAAGCAAAAACAGAACACCGGGTGGACAGAAGAAAGGAAAAGAAATAGTCAAAAAATGTATACAATGTGGGCTGGAAAAAGAGCTTCCAGAAACGTCTAAAGTCGCCTCACGTGGTCTAAAATTAGCCCTATAAAGAAAACATTATAATTAATGCGAATAATTAATTTGTTAATTAATACGAGTTTTAAGTTAAGATGTAAGTTTAATTGTTTAGAAATAACAAGAATTTGAAAGAACTAGGAATAAGCGTCATAATACATACAATAGCCTACTTAAAAATTTAAATACATGTAATGGATACACAATCTGTAATAAATAAATTATACTTAATAAAGTTTAATTAATAATTATAGCAAGAACAAGAACAATATTTCTGATAATTCTTTAAAAAAAACTTTCTGTAATTTAATAATAGGGTATATGTTTCCTGTTATTTTTAGGTCATGTTTCCTATTTATAAATTCGTTCTAGATATACATCCTATTAAGTAAACGTGAATTCGTGTTAACATTATTATCTTTATTAAAAAAGATTTTTATTGTGTCGAAAATACAAAAACGATATATAGTAAATTACGAAAAAAGAAATTGTATGATGAGAAATGGATATTCATTCTTATACACCGATTTTCCGGAAATGAAAGCAATCCTTCCATAACTTTTCACCCTCATCATGACGTCTAATCGATTCAGGGACAACAAAATATAAAATAATAAATGGTTTTTCTTTCTAACTTATCATAATAAAAGACAAGGAGAACAAAATATTTCGTATAATTAATAGCATTCATTCTTTTGATGTACTGTGAATATAATATTTCAATTTATCAAATTCTGTTGAAATACATTATGAATTAACAAAGAGGAGAATATTCTGTTTCTTTTTTATAAATTCTCTTCTACTACAATTTTGTACAGTTGAGTGAATGATAACGTTATTTCAGTCTTCTACGTTTTGTTCTTGCTATTATTACATTTAATTTTTCTCTCTTTCAATTTGTATTGTATTAATTTTGCTTTCATTCATTTGTAATTTGTTCCCACTATTATTATTTATTTCAACACAATAAGGGCTGTAAAATATTCATTAATATTATTATCTTAATAGTACCTTGTTTTAAAAATTAATTACAAAGTAACTGATAATTTTGTTTATTACTTTTTTATATTGTTCATAAATGTAAAAAAAGGGAAACTGTCCTTTGTATCCTACCAATATTAAATTTTCTAATTTATTTATTTATTTATTTCTTGTTTACAAATAATAATAAATAATTTAATTTAATTCAATCATATGAAACTTCCAAAATACTATAACTAAAAAAGTAAACATCTTAACTTTATATTCAAAGAAACAAAATTTATTATCTTAAGATAGGTAACTTAATATAAATAATAAAAAAAAAATTAACAATTTCTTTCTATTCCTGTACAATCTATGAAGGAAAGGTAAAAAATATATACATTCTCTGTTATTTATTTCCAACGAAAGAACAAAAGTTTTGGAAATATTGGGAACAAATTCATAGGCTTTAAAATAATAAACCTACATGACCCTTACCGTGCCGTTCTGTAAATCAATAAAAACAAAAATTTAATTAAAAACTTTTAATAAAAACAAATTTTAGATGCAGTTTCACAGGATTAGTAGAAAATAGAAAAATTAACCTTTCCACTGTTTTAGTTGTCGGGTTTCTCTAGCTACGGACATTTCTTTTCAATTCATTCTGTTGGACCATACAATTAAAAACAAAACAACGAATGACCTAAATTTTAAAAAATTCCTTTCTACGTTTTGTGCACATTAATAATTTTTGGAGCATCTGAGGACGTCATAAAAATGCCAGTATATGTGCACGTACATAATGAGTAACTGGTAAAAATTTCAGTCTGGTAGTTTTATAAAATTTCAGTTCTGGTAGGTTTATATTTACATAAAAACGAAGATGACAAACAGTAAAAAGTTTGAAAAACATTTAACTTTTTATACAATAGGCAATTTTTTCATTGAAAACAGCTTGACGTTTGTGTTATGTTTCATCCGTAGTGCTGCTGCGTTGTATTACTTTTATGTAATATTAAGTTGAAATGAAATGCGTTTCTAAAGGAAAGGAAGGAATTTCCCCCGATTTTCTCAGGTTGGTAGGTTTGTTGGTAAAGGAAATTTCTTTATCTGACCTTCTCTTTTCACTAATATTCCACTACTTGCTTCTCTCCCCACAATCTCAACTCTCGTCCTCCTGTATCTATCGTGTTTTTTATTCAGTACCTTATTTTTGTGTTCGTGTTAGGTTTCTTTCTTCTCCCAACACCCCTGTAGTATTTTTCTTATATCAGGCTTTTTTTAGGATCGTCTTTCTAAAAAATACTTATCCACTTTCTAAACACCATTTTCTCTATTATTACGTGCTTATTTTCTTGGTTATTTATTATTAATTACGTACTTTGTTCCAAATTTGTTACTTCCTTTAGCAGTATTAGAGAAGTATTTACAGACTTTCTAAGTAAGCTTTTTTCTCTTCATTCGTTTCACGAAACTCCAAGATCGGAGTTATTAAATATTTATTTGTCGTGGAAGTATTTAAAAAAAAAACTTTTTTGTACATAATCAGCTTTCACTGACATTTTAATATATAAAATAATCCGAAATCAAAGTCTACTTCTTTCTGATCCCGTAATTCAATTTTTGTCAAAATTAATGTTGTTTATAAAACTTTTAAAATATTAGTAAAGTATTATTAAATAGTTATTTATTTAGTTCATTTGAAGTCACATCAACGCTTTGGTCATTAGCGACTACTGTACGGAATGGAGAACTAGATTTGTCTGTTTTTACGTGTTTTTCAATCAAGTCCTTGGACGAAATCGTTTTTGAACCTTCTGCTTTTCCCTCTAGTACGATAACCACTGCGCCATGGAAGCAGATATATTTACTATTTTTTTGTCATCAGTCTGTCAGCTGGTTTGATGCAGTTCTCCTAGTTGTTCTATCTTGCGCAAGCCGTTTCATATCTACATACCTGTAACACCCTACATTTTTTGTAATTTGCTTTATGTATTCTACCCTTTGCCTCCCCCTACAATTTACTCCCTCAATATTACCCTCTATTATTGATAGGCATTAGTACTTTTACATTAATATTAACTTGTATAAAAGAAAACTGTGGAGTGAAACAGGACAAAAACATGTACACCAATTTATGCAATAGGCCTACACCAATTTATGTAATGAAACTTTAATGCTAAGGCACTGTAAAAACGTTACGGTATAGAAGATACTATTTTTTAACTTTTTCACTGTAGACATTTCAAAAAAAAATTAAATTCTTTGTTCACTAGAATAAAAAAATTTTGGTTATGTTAACTTATTCTTTAAAGGTGGTATTTAACTAATTTGAATCTGCGTCAGAAGTTTGGTAAATGAAGTGTCGTGTAATTTTTCACAAGATCAAAGAGTGTCATTTAATAACGTTATGCCACGCCCAATAAAGTTCTCTTTGTATCATTCGCTTACCTGTCACTTTTGTATCGCTCAGTACAGGGTGGAGCTGTTAAATAAATTTCATTAAAGTGAAATGCATGCACTCATGTGTTTGTGTGAATGTAATTTAATAATTTTTAATACAGTATGTACATTTTTCTGGCAGCAAAACTGTTTTGGCTGGGTCATTTAGCTTTCATTCTGCACTTGACAAATAAAAAGTTTAGTTTGATTTCATTTTTATGATCTTTTTAACTTATAACATCTGAATCCATGTTCTGGCTGAGAACTTTAATAAAACAACATCAGCCGCACTGTCTTGGTGACAATAATAAACAAATAAGGCTGAAAAATATTTAAGAAAATTAAATTTGAAAAGAAAATATTAAATTGTTCTAAAAAATGTTTTTTTTAAATTACAATTTTCAAATTAAATCTACCGAAAGAGAGTTATCTGATGAAACTGGACGTGGAGAACTTCAATAAGAAAAAAGGTTGATCAGAATCTGAAGCTGGAACTGAATTTGACAAAAACTTCATCATCGTCTGTCAAGGATTAGGCACAATGGCCTTTTCCAGCATGCATAGCTTTTTAGGTCTTCCCAAGCCATGTCTACGTTTATATTTCGAAGCTCGTAGAAGAAATCTGTGTGCCGGCGTGTGAATGGTTGAACCAGATTCTCTTATATATTCTTAATGTTTCACAAAGTGACTGAAAATTTAACTCGGCACGTGTAGCTTCGTTATTTACTCTATCTCACCGGCTACAACCTTTGTCTCCCCGCAAAAATCTCATTTCAGCAGCCTGGATACGAGATTCGTTCCTCTGTTATTGACACCCATATTTTACTCCCATATGTTATGAGTGATACAGACCTTTATAAAATTTGATTTGGGTGTCCTGTCTCGTTTTCATTTATATTGTCCTGCGAATAGAACCACAATTTTTTATTGTCCTGCGAATACAGCGCTGAATTTTGCCAGGTTTTCACTCACAACTATCATCTTTTTTTCTTCTTTTTTTTATCAGAGGCGGCGAGAAAAACTCATCATCTTTGTCATAGGAAATCCTGCATCCTAATATTTAACATCTCGAACCTGTTCTATAGTTCGGTTGCCAAGTATAAATTGTGGGTAAAAGAAAATAAAGTAAAATTAATAAAGTTAAAATAAATAAGTAAAAGTAAAATAAAAGTAAAATTGTTGGTAATTTTTGAGCGAACAATTACAAAGAACTTATCCAGTTTAATGTATAAACAAATATTTATAAAACAGTTGGCTTTATAGTAATCAGTAACGAAATAAGTCAAAGAAAATAAGTTACGAGTAACCTAAAAGTTAAAAGTTAATCAGTTATAAAAATAACATTAATTACAAGTGTAAACTTTGGAAAAATTTAAGAAAGGTTCACTTTAACAGAGGAGTGCCCATCTGGATGTAACTTAACCGCAATTCAGTGAACATGATACATTACTACTTGATTGATAACTTTTCTTAGTAAACTTTACACTTGTGAACTTTCAGAAAACTTTCTACAGATATAGAGAGACTTAGTGCACTTTACTAATATTAATGATATTAGACTCTACTTATAACAACTTTAAGTATCTATAGAACAGAGTTTTGAGTAGGATGAAAGGTTTAGTAAAGGGTTCAAGGTAAGCTTTAGTTAAAACCATGCTATTTACATTGTTAATACAGTAAGCGCCGGACATTTCGTTCATTGATCCATACGATCAGATGCTTATTACTTTCTCTTGCCTATATGAATATATAGGAAGGAAAGTATTGTTTTCATGTCGATTTTTCAAAATTGAGTTTTCACCGGATCTACACGTTTTCAGATCCCCTGAACCCAAAAACATGTTTTTAGCGTGGTCTGTGTGAGCGTGTGTGAACAGAATATATCAAGAAAGGGACATCGTATGAAGTTAAAACTTGAAGCTTAAGTTAGGTACCACTAGAGGACCCGATACGAACATTTTCATTAAAATCGGTCAACTGGAAGTAGTAGTTTATTCGTGTCATTTTTCACTTTTTTGCGATTTTTTCAAAAAATGCTCGAACGTTTTTTTTTAAAAATCGCTTCATTTGCTAAATTGTTTTATTCTGCACAAGATAGGTAAGGCGCCATTTCTGCTGAAATTCTTGGAAAGGGTGTTTTCTCGTAAAAAATGATTATTTAACATCGTGACTTTAATGTGCATTTTAGCCAAAAATTTATGAAATAAAAGTTGTAGAGAATTTAAAATCCTACTTTTATTCCAAAAATTTATTTGTATAACGCTTAGTTTAGCGGTAATTTGTAATTTTCCGTTTTATTTTCACGAAAATGTGTAAAAAAATCGATTTTTTTAAAGATTTCAGCCTTAGTATGCATTTTACGACCAAAATGTATAATCAAATTTATAGGAAATTAAAAGTTCTGCAACTTTTATTTAGAGCATTTTTCTCTACAGAGCCTAGTTTAGCGTAAACGAGTGATTTCCGTAGTATTTTAAAGCCAAACTGAGGTTGACTTTTATTTTGCATCATTCACTCATGATAAAAATGAGGTTATGTTTTTTGTTTATTACTAATGTTAGGTTATAAATATTGTTAATTAATTGCATTGGCAAGAGAAAGTTCTGTATTTCACACCAGATTTTTATAATCCGGTTGAAAAGAAACGGGATCTAATCATAAATTAAATTTAGTTTTCTTCTATTGGTATGATAATATTAAAATCCGCCGCTTATTATGTTCAAGGCTGTTCAAAAATATGCCAACTCATCTTCACCTAATAAAAAATTACTTAACGAGATATTGTTTTCTCTAACGCAACTTAATTCTGGGAAAATGATCTGTCCAACATTAAATAAATAATTTTTAAAAACAATAGAAAATTAAAAATAAATCAAATTCATTAAAAAACTTCTAACGGTTTTAAAAATAATCTCGTTAAAGTTCTACAGTTGAGTGGTGTTTGTATCCTAAGTTGTTAAGCAAAACCATGATATCGAGGGCTTCATGCCAGAAGGGCGTATCCACCAAAATTACAATTTTCTGGTTTTACTCTTAAATAGTTTGAAATATTCTATATTTTGCCATATTAGAAGATCATACAAGTTAATTAGCAAAATAAAGTGTAATTGAATATTTCCTTTTTGGCGTATCACTTATAGTTCATATTTTGTTGAGCCAGAAAGGCGTATAAACATACGCCCTTTTGGTCTGACAAAACTCATAATATTGTGTAAGAGGTCAAAAATTATACGCCATTTTAGCACAGAAAGATTTTAAAGAATCATAATATTTTAATAAATTTCTTTAAAAATGAATATGTAAGTTGCATATAAGTTTATTTTATTTGTCGGTTTGTAGACAAACCGTAACACAAATAGTAAAAAGAAGCCGGCAGAATAATTCTCGCCGTCAAAAGTCCTTAATTTACAAGCTGTCTTACAATGGACAAATTTACCGTGTTCGTAAAGTTTTTTTAAATACACGTTCCATATTAGAGAAAAAAGTACGAGCGGCGTTAGATAAAAGTTGCAGAGCTACAAATAACGTGGTTTCTCCGGATAAACGAGGTCATTACACACCTCATAACAAGGCAGATCTACAACGAGTATCTCACATGGAAGCACATTGATTCATTTCCATGTGTTCCTGCACATTGGTGCCGAAAATATACCAAAAAAGTATCTGGAGTCAATGTTAAATAAAGAAAAAAATTTATGAGTTATACGTTCAGCACTGCCATGAAACAGACGTGGCTCCTCTAGGTAAAACGCTCTACAAAGAAACAATATTAAACAAAAATATTGGTTTTCACACTCCTCGAAAGGATCAATGCTGGTGTTACAATTACAACGAAAATGGTAATGTTTTATATTGCCATTTATGAAAAAGAAAATGTTTTATATTGCCCGCTTGAATTAGGAAACCTGTATTCTACAAAAGAAAATTAGCAGTATTTAACTTTACGGTTTATGAAGTAGCCAAGAAACAAGGACATTGCTTTCTTAGGAGCGAAACTAATGACAATCGGGGAGCTAATGAAATAGCCACATGTTTAAAAATATTTATTAATAATTTGCCAACATGTACACAATTAATTATGTATTCTGATTGCTGCCCTGGGCAGAATCGGAATTCAATTGTGGCATTAATGTTGCAAATGGTACTTCAAGATCATGCAACCCTTAGAAGTATCGAATTGAAATTTTTAGAACCAGGACACACTCATATGGAGTGCGACTCAATTCACGCTACGATAGAAAAGGCTAGTGAATTTACTAAAATCTTCTGGCCTAATGACTGGGTTCATGTTATTTGTCTTGCGAAAAGAAAAGGAAAACCATACAACCTGACAGAATTAAATTTTAGTGATTTTTACGATTTCAGAAAATTGAGGGGGAAAACATTTAACAATCAACAGAGAGCAGACGATGGAACATTTCTGAACTGGAAACAGATGAAGTGTCTTCTCTTTACAAAAGATAGTAATGAGCAAATGTTTTTCAAAAACGAATACTGGGAGGAATACAAGACACTTACTTAGAGAACGAAAACAAATACTAGAAATAACATAAATTACAACCTAGAGCCAGCATATCAAGCAGAACTTCCAATCATTTTAGCAAAATATGAAGATTTACAAAATTTATGCAAAATTCAAGTCATTCCAAGAGAGTTTCACAACTTCTATACTTCCTTAACTTATAAAAGTTCAAAAAAAGGTACAGCTGAAGAAGATTTAGATGAATTAGAACTTAGTACTATTAGAGCAGTAACAAAATTAAAGAAGAAGAATAAAAATAAATAAAAATAATATAATAATACAGCAAAACAGGTGTAAATTAATGTACCAACTGTAGGTAAACTATTTCTACTTTTAGATTTTCATTATCAAAAATATTGTAGAACTTGTAAATTTTTATAAAATTAATTTTGTGAAACTTAAAATTTTTTGAACATCATAAAAAATGTAAAACTTAATAAAACAATACTATAAAAACATTAAAATCTACAATGTTATTGGTAATACTATTACAAAATGTTAAAATTAATCAAGTCAAAAGGGCGTATCAGCCGTATTTGTACAAATTTATGTATATTCCATAAAGGCGTATCCACCAAACGGGCCTAAAATCATAAGGTGATCAGGTTCAAACAACTGGTTCCAAAATATACTGTTTAAGGCTAGGTAAAAGCATTAAAGTTGTTAAAATAACAGTATCCAGGTTTCTACAGAAAGTGAAAGAAAAATCAAGAAAGTTTTAAAATGCTCTCCTGATAAATATACTTTTGGTTGATACGCCCTTCTGGCATGAAGCCCTCGATATGTATTTTCATCATATGCGCTAGCTGTAAGTTGCAAAGTTGTTAATAAAGATTAGAAAGTAAAAAAGATGGGTTTGAAGTGTATGTACATTGAGTTGTGAATGCACACAAGAAGATAGACACGTGAGGGTAATTTTAACAGTACTTCAAAATATACCCATCTTATAAATATTCTCTTTCAGTTTCTGTTTGAATCAAAAAAGAGAAATTTGGTTCGGGTTGTCTTGAATTTGTATTGAGCAACCTTAAATTTTGGCAGAGTTTGTTTTTTCATAGCCTTATTGGCTTGATCTTATTTTCAGATGTAGAGTAATAATTATGAAAGATTTTTTTATCATCTTCTGGTAGAACAGGTGGAATAGATCATATTGTGGCAATATCTAAAGGGAATGTGGGTTCAAGAATTTTCGACGAAGACCGAGAGATTAAAAATGTTAACGTAAATAATAAGTGTAATAAATAGTGTTTTCCGAGAAATAGTAAGAAATATTATGTGTAATAATAAATGTTTTTTTTTATTTATAGTAAATTTAGCTATTGTTGTACAGGTATTGTGAGAGCCGGGTAGCTCATTAGATAATTGGCCTTTTTGTAACACCTTCTATTCAATCCTAATTTGTTTACAGTTGTTAAGATTTATCCAGAAGCCGTTAGAAGGATTTTATATTTTATTATTACATCGAAAATCTCTGTCTTTTCTCCAATTCTCCATTAGCCCACTTATATAAGCGAGGCGAGTTATTCAGTCAGTCAGTGTCGGTTTATCTGTGTTTCATTGCGAATCGCTAAGTGCTTAACGGTTACGTTTGGAGTAGGCCAGCGTTACTGTAAATTACACTCTACTGTTTAACGTTTATTAACTCTGTATCATTTCTGTAAGTAGTATTAAGTAAATTAGTTAAGTTATTTATTGTATTAGTTAATTATAATTAGTTGTAATTTATTAAGATTTTAATTGTAATTTACTTGTAGATTTTAGTCACTTATTTAATAGTAATTTTTAATTGTAATAAATAGATACTCGTAATTTTAAACTTTAGTGTGTTAATTATTTAATTTACCCAGATCCCGAAACGGACCTTAGAGATAAGTGTCACAATATCAAATGGTGGTTCAGTAATTTTACATTTAAATTTAAATTGTTAGTTTGATTGCTTAGTTAAAATTCATTTAAACTTATCCTACTTTACACTTAAATCTATAAAATAACTTACTGAATAAATAATTCAATTACTTACATTTAAAACCAGTAAGAAAAAGTCCAATGTATACAGGAACGCTGTTTCAGGATGGAATTTCATCTGTAATCATTTATAAAATAATTTTACTAAACGATACAGATGCAGATGTAGCTGCAAACATTTTATGCCCACTAAAAACAAAAACAAAAAATTATATGCTAAATATAGTTGGTTCCTGTTGATAAAGTTACTCGACTGTGTTTTACAAACTTAAACCTTGGACCTTCTTGATAATAGCTCACGTGTCAATTTAAGATAAAAACGAACTGATTTTATAAATTTAAGTGAGAGATTTTAAAGGTGTTATTCATTATTAATTCCAATTTATAGCAACGTGTATAAGGTATTCACTATGTTATCTAAAGTTTTACTAAGTAAAAACGAGGAGTGAGGTGGTTTAATATTGGCTTCCTTACTGAGTTGAAAGAGTATGCTTATCAGCATGCCAGGCCCTCCGAAAAGGATCCACTTTCCACCCTTCAAATGACACCTTGACTTCATTCATCACAGGATCTTGGTGTATAATTAAATTCATTACACTAAGAGGAGATAACTCTGACTAGTGTGTTTTTCCCCTCTATCTCTTATGTCCTTAAATAGTTCAATCATATTTGGCTGACTATGTGATAAGAAACAGAACTATTTTTTGTAGCCCTGGAACCAACAGATCGAGCGCAATTTATTTAACACTCCACCTGCCCATTATGGGCAAATGCATGCATACTTAGTGGTGTGATTTTATTTTAAAATTAAATTCTTAAGATTAAAATAAGTAGTAGTCGCTAATAAGTGACCATAAGAATCTTAATTGTATCCTATTCTGAAAGGTCTTTTTGAAGATAATAAGAAAAAAAGCTTTAACTTCCTTTAATGGGAACTACCAAAATTCCATTTTGAAAGAATTGTTCTTGGATAAGAATAGTCGAGATAGAACGAATGTATAGGATTGAAACGAAGTAGGGGAAAACAAACATTTTTACCAATCATAATGAAAACAAAAATATTATTGTTGATAATTCTTGTACCGTTGAAAAAGTACAATAATCCCTCCTTCTTCTACCAGCTGGCGTTCGTCCCCACACCCTCTTTGGCCACCTACCATTCTCCATCCTCTGCAAATGGCCAAATCATTTTAATTATTTTGGAATTCGGTATCGATGATATTTCCTTGAATGCCAATTCTTCTCCTAATTTCGGAATTCGATCGATGCTCACCACAGCTCTGCCTCCAGAAATGCATCTCCACCGCTTTTAGGCGATCCTTCTGCCTCTTAGTCAATACCCATACTTCCGCACCACAGGTACACACACTCTCCAGGACAGAATGATAAATAACGGGTGATTCAAAAAGAGCGCCGGTTTTTAAACGGCTGGTAAATTTTTGTTTATCGGTTGGCAACATTGTTAGACCTCATTTCTATTTCGGAGAACATTCCGATTGACGATTCAGTAGTAGTTTCTCTTGTTCGCAGTGTAGTACTCTCGCAGTCTGTGTCTAACCATGGAGAAGTTTACTATTGCACAACGAGTGTTAATCGTCAAAACATTTTACCAGAGTGGAGAGAGTTATGCGGCTACTGTCAGGCGACTTCGCGGTACTCTAGGACGTAATGAAGCACCGAATGAATCAACAGTTCGCAGGCTCATGAAAAAGTTTTTTGAGATGGGTTCAACAGTCGACCTTAAAAGTTCTGGACGTCGTCGTTCTGGCCGAACTGAGCAGAACGTTGCGTTGGTTCGTGACAGTGTGGCTGTTAGCCCAGCAAAATCAATACGTCGCCGTTCTCAACAATTGGGTTTACGATGTTCTTCTGTACGGAGAATTCTTCGGTACGATCTCCAATATCACCCGTATAAAATTCAGTTGACGCAACATTTGAAAGTGGCAGACCACCAGAAGAGACGGCAGTTTGTTGACTGGGTATTGAGAAAACGGCAGGATGATGACACCTTCGCAAACAAAATCATTTTCAGTGATGAGGCGCACTTCCACTTAAACGGTTTTGTTAATAAACAGAACTGCCGTATGTGGGGTTTAGAAAACCCTCGCGTGGTTAATGAAAGGGAAATGTATGCACAGCGAGTGACAGTTTGGTGCGGCTTTTGGTCGGGCGGTGTCATCGGCCCTTACTTTTTTGAAAATCAAGAAGGACAAGCCGTGACAGTAAATGGAGACCGATACCGTACGATGATTAGGGAGTTTTTGTGGCGTCATTTGGATGGAATGGACATTGAAGAGTTGTGGTTTCAGCAGGATGGTGCCACCTGTCACGCTGCACGAGAAACAATGTTGTTGCTCCGTGAACGGTTTCAGGATCGCATCATTTCTCGTAATTCCGACCATCAATGGCCACCAAGGTCGTGTGACTTGACGCCTTGTGACTTTCATCTTAGAGGTCATCTGAAGTCATTGGTGTATGCCAATAAACACCGAAACATCAATGACTTGAAGGAGGAAATTCGACGGGTTATCGGGCAAATGGAAGTCGAAACTTGTCGTGCAGTAATATCCAATTTCATGGACAGAGTTGATGCGTGCCAGCGCAGTAGACGAGGACACATGCATGACATCATTTTTCATACATGAAATCGGAAGGTAAGATGAACTTGTTGATGTATTTATTTTCAGTTTTTCAATAAAATAAATCTCTTAATTTGATATTTCAAAACCGGCGCTCTTTTTGAATCACCCTATATTAATCTTCGTCTCCTTCCATACTTTATCATTACAAAGAACAGAATTTAACTGCCCTATAACTCTTCACCCTTGCGAAATCTAAAAACTTACCTATTAAAAACTCTTAAAAACTTATTAAGTAAAAAATCTGAAACGAGTATGTTAAAAGTTAGGAAGAAACGCAAAGGTTTGATTAATAGTGGGATTCATCTCAAGTGGTTTCAGAGACATGGATGTGTACCTAATTTAAGAATGTAAAGTATAGGAGGAACTAGTCCTTTTTGTATGGCCACCACTGTTTTAATATGCATATTATATTAAGATTTTAAGCAAATAACACTTTTTAAAAAGTACTCACATTTTGCAATGAAAATATGTAAAATCCATGAGCTATGTCGATAAGCGTTGACGTAATCACTGCGATAATCCAGGGGATTAAAAGTTCTTTTCTGTCCTGCAACAAGTTCAGTTTATTATTATTATTATGTTTTCTGTAACAATAAATTTATTAAAGTGAGATCTATGCAAAAAGGGCGTACTTTAGAAATTGATGTTTTGAGGCAACGAGGTTTAAAAATTAGTCATGTTTGTAAGTTTTTTAGGGTACTATATTTTGGAACAGAAATCTAATTGAATATTTTCAAAATAAAGTTAACGATTTGAACTATTATACTGAATATAACTTATTTTGGCGAAGTAATAAAGAAATATACCTAATAAGTATTTAATATATTTATATAAATATTTGGTCCGGCCCGTGGTGTAGTGGTCAGCGCAACTGGCTACTATGCCGGGGTCCCGGGTTCGATTCCCAGTCAGGTCTGGCATTTTTTTCATCTGTAAATCACCACATATCATTACCTACGCACTAGCCCAAGGCTTATGTAGGCATCATCACTCAATAAAAAAAAAAAAAAAAAAATTGTACAATAATTATGTGCCCTTTTTACGGAGATGATCATCAGCCATGCTTTCTATACACCCTTTTTAAATAGATTGTTATGTTTTACTGTAATCAAAAGATTTCTGCAAGGACTTAGGAATGTACACACTTGGAAAGAATAAGGAATGACGAAATAAGGTCAGAATTGGGTATTTACAACTTGAACGAAAAGGTAAAGGATTAAAGCCAAAGTTGGAGACAGCACATGGCAAGGATGGATCACAGGATACCTAAACAGGCGCACTGGTATTCTTCAGAAGGTAAAAGGGATCTATGTAGACCTAGGAAAAGATGGAAATAGATGATATAGTATGCGAGTTTGGAACAGGGTGCGGCCTTATCCTTGGTTGAAGAAGAAGAAGAAGAAGAAGAAGATGTCACACATTTCTTTAAAACTAATGAAAATACAGTTCTGGGACCTATTTTATTAAGTAATATTTCTGACCAAATATTATAAAATCCGCTAAATTTGTCACAAAAAGTGAACCTTATATAATTCAGTATGACCTAATTTCACCAGGGAACCCCATAAAATTCAGTATGATCGAATTTCACCTGGGGAACTAAAATCGGGGCGAAATCTTTCGCTAGCTGTAACTAGCTAATGAAGCTTTTTTGAACCTACGCTTATATGAACTTTTTTCATTACTTTGATGAGAGGAATACGCCTGTGAAGTATGAGAGATTCATTCTGAAACACCCTGTATAAACACGTGCCTCATCCTCTTTGAACTGGTAGGCCTTATCAATTTATTATACATTATGTATCATTCAGTACTATTATTAAATAGCTTTATTCATTACTAACGGTGGCTCAACCGTGATTTTCGGTTATCCGTGGCCTTCCTCCCCACCATTATTCCGGATAATCAAAGTAGACTACTACGAGTTTGATATCAGATTTTTTGTTTTTGATCTTTGGTAGAGTACTGAGTGGCTCAATTTCCGTAAGTGGTGGTAAAGATAATTTAAAGAGCGAGTAGAATTTGATTACACATATTTGAAATACACAACCGTATTTTATCCGGTATAAACGTTGAATGTACTCGCTATTCTGATCAAAAGATTGATGTAACAAAATTTAAAAAAATATATTTTAATTTTATACATCTGAAGAAACTTTCAGCTAGGCCTATGCATATATTTTACTAAATTATGAAGTTTAATTGAAAAGTTTACGCACGAATTAATAATTAATAATATAAAAATGTAAATCTATACTTGACGAGCTTTCACAGTGTAAATACGTCTTCTTTATTATGTATAATATATATATAAACATAAATTTTAATAGCGTTATTAAAATACAGAGGCATAATATAGTGGTGAAAATTAGTATGTTAGTTTAAGATAAAACTCGTTCCAAAGTTTCTGGTGTTCTCTGCTAAGTTAACTTGATATCGTGATGCTTGTCAATAATGGGACTTTGGAGAGACTTGTTTCTTGTTTGCCATTAAAGTTGTTAGCTTTTAATTCTCACTTAACTAAACAAATATTAGGCACTTTATTTTTATACCCATCTTAACTATACGATTCTTGTACTTTTAAAAACCCATTACTGAGTATTAAATTGAATTTTACGTCTACTTTATTTGTTCTCCCTTTAATTTTAAATTGGAAAATTGCACAATAAACTTACATTTATCTACAATTAGGCTTAAGTATTATTGTGTTTAATTAACATTAATTGATGAAGTTAGTTGAGTAAACAATTAACATATACTCTATTAAACACTTAAGCTAATAAGATTAACCGCTGTTAGACTATTTGCATAAATGTTCTCCAGGCTTAAGAAATTATTCATTTCGCGATTTTATTTTTTATAGGTTGGCAATTAAATATAAAATAAATTTCTGGTTGAAAAAATTCTAATTGAAAAATGAACAAATGGAAAATAAATTGGTTTGAAGTTATTCATACTGATTTATCTACTAAATACATTTATTACATGTGAGAGCATGTCTGACTGGGATTTACATCGAAATGAAAAGTCCTTTTTAATAATGCTTCACTTCCCTTAATGTTTTATGAATATTTGTTTGGTTTTAAAAAATAATTTACTCAATATTGAAAGTGCAAGGAGTCACGAAAACCGACTTCTAAGTCACGTGAATTTTGAGGTAATCCTCGATAACTCAAGCATTAAGAGAAGACTTAAGCGCCAGAAAACCTGCGAGTTGATTTGATTTAGATCTTATTTATTAGTCTAATCAACGTATTCGTTGATTTTTATAGTGAATTCACCGAGTCTAGAGACAAGCATCAACAAATACATGGTTTGTTCACGTGATATGTATACAGCCGGTTGCCTAACGGACGCCGGCTATTGGATAATGAACCGCACGTACGTAAAAATAATTCCTTTCTTTCCTCTAAAAAATTTAACAAATTTTCATGATATATGAAATCTATTGAAATCTATGATCTATTTCATTAAAAATAACTCGCACTGTATATTAAGCTAGGGGTAATGCAACAAAGACTGGTGTTAAAAGAATGCATAATGACCTCGGTTATGCTAGGCCCTTGACCAAGGGAAGATATCAATCAACAGCTATCACGTGATCCATTCGTTTACTGCGTGTCTCCAGACTCGGTGAATAGACTATAGTAAATATTAATACATATTTTCCTAGTAGTTTAGTTTTTAGTGCCGCGAATAAAATATATTTTCCGATCTTAGTTTAATTTTTTAATCTGACTGTACCGAGCGCACAGTTTCTAACATCTAGTATTTCTTTCTCTTTCTAAATAGCTCTTTCTCACACAGCCGGTGTGCTTATCTCAGAGGCTGCGTGGTTTGAGTTGGGTTATAAGAATGTTTTATTTTAGAAAATAAGAAATTTGTAACCTAGTTAAAAAATAATATAACTAATATTGTTGTTTCATAATTGTATTTTGTGTATTTCTTATGAATTAATTACAAATTCTGTTTTTTTAAAGTGATTATGCAAATGTATAATAATAAGTAAGAGTAGCTATTAAGCTGCACTTAGGTAAATTTAACATAGAAAATAAGAATAATAGCAATAGGAAATACTAATTTTTAAAAGTAAGAGTAGCTTTAGGGTTATGTCTTAAAAATTATTATTGTTATTGTTAGAAAATAAGAGTTAGTCATTGGGTTTTGGCATTCGAAATGTGGATGTATCGTAGGATACTGAGAGTATCGTGGACAGAGAGAGTGACAAACGTGGAGGTTTTGAGAAGGATGCAAAAGGAGAAAGAATTGATACTAACGATTAAGAAGCGCAAATTGCAGTATTTGGGACATGTTGTGAGGGGAGATAAATACCAGTTGTTGCAACTTATTATCCAGGGAAAAATAATTGGCACAAGATCCATAGGCAGAAGAAGGAATTCATGGTTGAAGAACTTAAGAGAATGGTTCAATTGCAACAACTGCCAGCTGTTTAGATCTGCAGTATCAAGAATACGCATAGCTTTGATGATAGCCAAACTTCGGAACGAAGACGGCACCTAAAGAAGAAGATTGGGTTTTATAATTCTTAATAGGGATAATCATCCTTATAGGTAGTTTAAAATAAATAAAATTGTTTGTTAGTCTAACACTAGTTATTAATATAAATTAAACAAAAAATATTGAAGATGCAAAAGAGAATTGAAGGGGTCGGGAGAAGACAGTGCTAACCCACATCAACATAATTTTACGCAATGTCATTTTAAAAGTTTACTGAAATCTACAAATCATGTTTTGGAAATTTTATTAAACATCTGTTATTTTCTGTTAATCTAAGTTCTTCAGATAGTAAATATAGCATCCTGTTTAAAACGTTCCAAACATTTAATTTTTACAGAATATTTAACAAAAATCATGCTGGAAATTTTGTGGGTTAGCACTTTCTTCTACCGACTCCTTCAATTTATTCAGGAAAACTCTGATTTGAAGAAAATTGAAAATTTTAAGATTAGTTATAATTTAATTTGACTCGACTGCAGTTTATGGTATCAAGTTTACGATTTACCAGCAAGAGGTGTTTAAAAAAAAACAAATTTGATAGATTTTGTTCAAACAGATGTGTACTTAAGCTTCAAAAAAAATTTATGATAAATCAGGATAACATAATTTTGGCTCAATATTTTATTACAAGACATTGTATAAAACTTATACTAGTTCAAGATTTTGTTGAAGTACCAGATATTAAGTTCGGTAGTTTTGTTAACGAGAGCCAATTTTACTGCTTCCTCTTCTGATCATTTTCTTTTTCTCTCTATTGGTTTCTCTGTTTTATATATATTACGACGAATGAGATGTCTGCTGATATGCCTTTGGCGAACTAGAAGATTTTTATGGCTGCCTAACTTTCGGTATCATTTCTGATAGAAATGTCTTGCATGTCTGTTAGTGTCTCATATGTATGGTACGTTTAGATGTTTAATGTTTTATAATAATTAAATTTTTGATATTTACAACTTAGTAAAAATACCAGATTAGCTGAATTTGGTTTGCTTTAATTACAAGAGGATCATAACTTGTATGATGTTTGGGTGAAATCTGAGAAATTATTAAAACTTGTTTTTTGGTGCTTCCTGTTACTTCAGCCATAGAAATCTCCTCAGTTATCTCAAAATACGTTCTGTAAATCTTACAGTTGGATGAAAATTTTCCAAATTAATTAGCTCGTGGTATAAGGAACTACCAAACACTATGCCGCCTAGGGTGGAAGTCGAAGAACATAGATTTTTTTACCTAAATAGCAAGTAAGGTACATAGGCTTACAACTTAAATACTGAAGAAAGTACTATTGTGTACCTCTCATTTATTTGCAATCACATGCTACCCGATCTTTAAAATAGGTTTTATATTACATACAATAATTGTGCTGCTCAGTGTGCCGTACCACACACAAGATCACCGGCAAAATATCTGTTATCAAACTATCAACAAACTAAGAACTTTTTTATTATTCTCGAGCAAATGTCTGTCTGCTAAAAATCACGAAATTTGTAAAAGTCTTCTTCTTTTTCTTCACTTAATGGGTTAGGCAGTACTGTCTTTTCTAAAAACCACCTTCCCCTCAAGATGCAACACCCCTTCGACAAATCGGCTTATAATTCATTGCCAATCTAGGCAAACGGTTTCCCTTTTTGCGTTCCAGATGACTACTCCAGTTGATTCTATGCTCGTTGATCTTCTGCCCCAGAATAAATATTTAAAACTCTTGTCTTATAACGGCACTTCTTTTCTTGTTCATAAAAGATACTTTACACCCCAAATAACTGAAACTATACTACTTTTTCAAAGCTGATGAGCTCTGAACGTATAAATTGCCCCCTACCCACATCATAGCTAGCCAATGACTTGCCAGCAACGTTGCCAATACTTGCCGTTGTAGCTCTGTTATACATTTTGTCAGCTTTTTTTGGTCTTTCAATTACAATTATAACCTATACACATACAACCAGCCTGATTATAATATAAAGTGTTGCATTTTAACTCACTGTTTAATAGATGTGTTCAGTACGAGATGCAAGACACAATATGAATACTGTGTCTCTTATACGCATGCTCACGTAATTTTATCAGGCCCAAACTGACAACGCTGGCAAACGTTCTGATTGGTCTAAACGCGTAGAACAGGAGAGCTCATCAACAGTGAAAAGCATTATAGATATCTGTTCCATAATCAATCACTTTGTTTATGACAATTTTCTGTTTCACTGGGTATTTTCCTCTAAAACCCATCACTTTGGTTTTTTTTTAGCGGATATCATCAATTTGCAGTCATCACATATTCTCTGCAGTGTGTGTACTCTTTTCTGTAGCATATCCTCTGTCTCTTGTACCATCACAATATCATCAGCGTACAATATAGGTAATATTATTTATAATTTATAGAAGTATTGTGTCTTATTTACCAACCTCTTACGATCTATTTGTAGATTTTATTCCATGGAAGGTCGTAAAAACGCTCTTTTAAATACGTGTAGTCTATATATTATATATTAATCATTGAAACAAAATGTAATGTACAAAACATGTAATTAAATTAAAATACATGACCGGATGTTTTAAAACAACATAAAAATTGTAATTTTTGGTTTGTACAATCAATAATAAATATTCTTTATAAAATTATTAACCGCAGTCTATGATTAATGGATATTACGTGATCTTACAGTAACAATAAAATATAACATCCTGCTTAGGTCATCGATATACGCATTTAAAATAACTCACACGTGTGCATTTATAAAAGAAGTTCGGTTATATTCGTTATAAGTCGATTTCAACAGTGGACTAATAGAGAATACTCAATGCTGATTGGATAAAATAGTGTATGACGTAATGTAAAATTTGGTAAAACGAGGGAAAGATATATAGAAAAAAGATTACAAAGGAGTTGGTGTTGAGTTGTGCTACCCGTAAGATGAACTTAATGGCGTTCGCTTATGAATGGTTTAAATAAAGTGTCACACCATAGTAAGCAAGTATAAAGTTGAAGGTAATATTACCTATAAGTGCTTAAATCTGTTCTACGTTAATGTAAAGTGAATAATGTATATAAATATTAAATTAAAACAAAGTGCGCCAACAATTGTACTGTGTATAGTGACCTACGTTGAATCAACAAAATTTGTGAGTTACAACTTCTTAATTATCTGCAGATAATAGGTACTAAAATTACAGAGCTCTTAGGGAATAATAATTATATACATCCTTAATAAAATAATTAGACAGAAAAAGGTTTCAATAAATAATTGCATGTCTTGTATACAATGTTAGGCTACATCATAATTGTTAAGTGTAAATATATTATTAATAATTGATTTGCTATTCATTATTTTATTAAATACTAAATATTATTCAACAATTTGCTATATTTATTTCTAAAAACCAAACTGTTTTTATATAGTGAAGCCGTAATTCAAGAACCTCACGCTTTGGAATTAAATAAATTAATTTTACTAAAGAAAATATTTCATTTAATCAGAATTCAATCTTATTCCCATTATTTTAACAATAAATTTATTCAAAATAAATATAAAAAATTTAAATCATAACAAAAATTAATAAGACGAATTAACTATTGTAGTAATCCGAAATTCTGACTTGTCATATATAATATATATATATTTTTGTCAGTAAGGTTTATTTATTTATTTATATAAATCCATATTTGTGCTTTGTTTTAAATGTTGTTGCTAACCAAATATTGTTTGCAAACCCAATGGTAATGGAACCCTTTAAGGCTCGTATAAACCCGGGTAATTACAAATATTACATATAATATGTGTACGTTTACATTGCTGCAAATTTAACCTGAGCTTGGAATGAATTCAAAATTTTAATGAGTTTTGAGTTATAGCCCATGATTATCCGTTAATATTGCATTACAACAGCTGAAACAATGAAACACAAGCAGAGAGGAATCATTCAAATTGGTCATACATTCATTATTACCTCTATTGTGTTATTATTATTCGATAACTTACACGATCAAAAGAACATTATATTAAACCAATCTGTACATTTATTATAATAGTTCTGTAGTAATTAGTCTGTAGATTAATCGGGTCAGAGATAATAGTTAGTAATCTTTATTATAGTTATCTATAAATTCAAAAGGAGTGTATTTGTTAAATGTCTTCTTCTTCTTCTTCTTACACTCAAGGATTAGGCTTTTGCCTGTTCCGACTCACATCAGCTTATTAACATTTATATCATTTAAATTACTATATTGTATCATTCAACTTGCATTGAGTCTTATTTTATTTCCCTTTATTACTGCCATCTTTTCCGCGGTCTACCAACATCCCTTTTACCTACGGGGTGGTAATTTAAGATATTTAGAGGGAATCTTTCTGCTGGCATCCGTTTAACATGCTCCTTCCACTGATTGCGGTATTGTAACACTCTTTCATTCAGGCTGTACACATTCAGCTCTTTCCGAATATCATCGTTCCTTATGTGGTCCCGTCTGTCACAGCCCTTTACCCTGCGTAGGAATCTCATTTCTGCCGCCTGCACTCTACTCTCTAGCGGTTTTGTAGTGACCCATGATTCACTTCCGTAGAGGAGGACCGGAGCAGCCATCACTTTATAAAACTTCATGGTAGTTTCTTTCCTCGCTTTTTTCCCCAGGGTTCTGCTGATATTACCACATATTGATTGGAATTTCCCTATCTTCTTCTCAATATCTAAATCATCTTTAAAACTGATATTGCAGCCGAGGTAGCAGTATTGTGATACTTGTTCCAACACTTTGTCATCTACCACAATTTTTGATCTAGTGGGAAACTTGCCAGTGAATGCCATTATTTTTGTTTTTTCTTTTTCTTTAGAGATTCTAAAATTATACTCTTTTATTTGTTAAATGTAAAACTTTTAATTCAGTATTTTTCAGTGCATTTAAATTTTATGGATCCCTCATTTTCATCTATTTGTTCGTTGTTTAGGTCATCAGCTGAAAGGCTAGTTTGAACCTCTAGAGGCTTTACTAAGTAAAATAAGGAGTGAGGTGGTTTACCATTGTCTTCCTCTCTGATGACAAAAGTATGGTTATCAGCATGTTAGGTCATACGCATGTTAAATTTATAGCATCAAAAGCACCTACTTTCCATCCTACGAATTACACTGTCACTTCATTCACTACAGAGTCTGGCTGTGTAATGAAATTCATAACTCTCATGTGTTTGAAAAAATCAATTTCAAAAACGACCAAACAGAAAATATTTACCGCTACAGCAAATTAAAGCCTGTTCTTTTCTGCGTTTATTCGTTTAACTTAAACATTTTTATTTAAAAAGTTTTCAGAGATACAGCAATTACGTATAAAAAGTATCCAAATCTTAGCCGGTTTTCTGTTAGTGTGCTTTTTAAACGTCTGTTACTTTATCCAGGATTTCAATAAAAAATCGGGATTTCAGTATGTAAAAGTTCAAATATTTTTCTAGAATGTGAACATTTAGAGAGTAAAATGTCATTTGATGTTTTAATATGGCGGCCATTTAGATAAAAGTGGCATTTTGGCTCCACGTGAAAATTGGGAAATTATTTTTCGACTGAACTATGCAGTTTACAACAGTATTACGCCAAGTATAGTAGACTTTTGCATTTATAAATTACAAATAAAATAGAAATACAATTATTGTGATTCAAATAGAAAATTTCATTAATTGTTTGATGGGCAAGTGGTGTTCAAAGCGGACTTCTTTCGTGGCAAATACTATAACGTAACCCTCTACACCTTTACCTCTTCTGTTCTTAAATGCTTCAGTTGCATAATTGGCTGAACATGTCACAAGAAACAGAACTATTTTTTGTAGCTCTGGAACTAGCAGATCGAGTGCAAATAATTTAACACTCCTCCTGCCTGTTATGGAAAATTTCATCGATTATAAAAAAAATGGTGAAAATGGTTAAGGGGATTCCTTGCCATATAAGCTAGTTGAGGAAATAAATGATTATTATCTGACAAATAAAACAAAGAAAAATCGGGGTCTTTTCGGTTATCCCCCCCCCCAGCAAAATTTTTCACATTTTGTGGATATTTCTTATTGTGGTATTCTTACAGTATTTTTAACGATAAAAAAGGGAAAAATATTTGAAAAAATCATTAATCCGTATTTTTCATGTTAGCGTTACAGTTTTTTCCTTTTTCAAGTTAACCTTAAACTATTCATTAAAAATTATTAAATTATTTATTAATATTTAATTTAATTATGTTAAATTAATTTAATGATAATTAATTTAATGATGGCATGTACTCAATGAGTTTATTTTTCATTATTACATACAGTAACAATATTGAGAAAAAGCAATATTTTTATCCTACCTATATTTAATCTTAACTTGAAGAATATTGATGTAGGATTTTTAAAACTATTTTCCCGTTTATATCGTCAAAAATATTGTAAGATTGCATACGAAATATTCATAAAATTTGAAAAATTATATGGGTGGAGGGATAACAGAAAAGACAAGAAAATCGTTGACAGTAAATTGTATTTGATGCGTTTAAAGTAAAAAAAATATTTTCGGATAAGCCTACGTCTACTTTTTGTACTTACACACTTCATATACCTCCTTCTAAAACAGAACACAAAATTTTAACGTGGTCAAACTCAGTAATAGAATTTGTGGAGCTGTTATATATGACCATTCAGAGAAAGATAACAAATTTCAGACTATACTGTGCGCACTTGTAGAAATGAGTGTTCGTAGATGATAACATATTTTTAGGCTACATTGCTCGGGTTTGGAGATATTCGATAAATTGTGTAAACAGCATTCCATAAGCGCAAGACATTTAATAAACTTGAATTATGTAGAACGTTGTATTTGTTTATAAGTACTACTACTAAAATTTAATTAATATCTTTTTAAATTTTAATTAATTCCTTCAAAATTTTAAAATGTTTCAATTCCATTTATTAATTTCACGAGCGTTATTTCAGTGATAAGTATAAAATGCAACATCCAATATTATTTAACAAATTTTTTTATCTAGACAGCAAAATAATAATTTTTATATTCAGAAATAAGAAAAGTAAGTAAAACAGTTAAACGCAATAAACAAAAAATAAAACATTATCATCCATTAATAATAAAATGTTGAGCGTTTCCATGGCGTAGTGACTAATGCGCTAGCCTGCAAAGCGAAAGTTCCCGTTTCGATTCCCGGGGTCTGGAAATTTTAACACGTTAAACCCACCGTTACAATACAAAAACCGCAGTAGTCGTTAATGACCAAGTTGTCGATGCGATTTTAAATAAAACTTAAAAAAATAAAAATAAATTATTTATAATAAGTACATTGCCCACAACAGGCAAGTAGGGTTTTAAATTATTTGCACTCGTTCTGCAAGTTCCAGGGCTACAAAAATAAATTCTGTTTCTTATCACATGATCAGCCAATTATATGACTGAGGCATTTAAGACCAGAAGAGGTAGAGGTATAAAATACACGAGCCAGCATTATCGCCTCTGAGAGTAATGAATTTCATATTATAGCCAGACCCTGTGGTGTATGAAGTGAAGAAGTCATTTAAAGAGTGAAAATTAGATGTTTTTCAGAGGTCCTGGCATTCTGATAAGCATAGGCTACTTTTGTACTCAGTGAGGAAGGCAATTGAAAACCAACTCACTCCTCGTTTTACTTGATAAAGCCTCTAGAGGTTTAAACCAGCCTTTCGGCTGATTACCTAAACAACAATAAGTACATATAAAACCAAAATAAGTTATTTAGAGGTTCTTAGACGAGTGGATGAAAGATGTATACGGAAACATCTTACCAGAAAAAGGATAGGCTAGTGGGGTATTTCTTAAGACATCCAGGTATTGGTCTATCAATAATGAAGGGTAATATTGAGGGAGTGAATCGTAGGGGGAGACAAAGGTTAGAATATTTAAAACAAACAAAAGGTGTAGAATGCTGCAGGTATGTAGATATGAAGCTAGAACAGCTTGGAGAACTGCATCAAACGAGTCGAGAGACTGATGAAAAAAAAATGTTACGGAGCAAATAAAAATTTTGCAAGAATTTGAAATGAATAAAATTTCTGTAATAATGATTAAACGTTATTTTAAAACCTCCTTTAAGAAGTAGATGACTTTACAAACACATCCTATGTTAAGTCTTGTAAAATAATAGTCGCTGTTGTCCAGTAAGTTTAACGTGAAATAATTCGGATGTCCGTCCAGTCTTTGTTCGTATGTTCTGTTAAATCGTGTATTTTCTTACCTTACTGAGTTAAGTCTTAAGTTGTTATAGAAGCATCTGTTTTATATTTACAATGGAATCCTAAGAGCTGTTCGTAAAAGCCTTGTCTGAAAACGTTCTATACTGTCAATATTGGAATTTTTTGTTGTCCGCCAGAGTTGTATCCCGTACATCCAAACAGGCTTCAGAATTGTCTTGTATAGCGTCAGTTCTGATTCAGTTGACAGTGGCGAGCGCCTCCTAATTAACCAAAACATGTTTCACAGTTGTAAATCATAGTTTTGTCTTTTTTTCGTCTGTTTTTTCCATGTCCGCTGGCGGTCGAGATTAAGCCTCAGGTAATTAATTAACATCTTCTGATTGTGGCAGTGCGATGTTATTCAATATTATTGACGGACACGTTCGTCTACGAAGAGTGAATGTTACATCTACTGACTTAGTTTCTTTCAATTTAATTTTCCAATTATGTTTAGTTTAAGAAAACTAATCAAAAAAAGATAAACAGTACAAATAATAATGTTGAATGTTCTGCCAACGAAAACTACTTGTACACAATATATATCCTTTCTACAGTTTTTCATCATAATATTTATGTACCTATAACCTAATCTTAAACTTAAAGAAAGCGCTTTATAAAAAATTCGTCATTAGAGTAAGTCTCTATCATTTACTCTGTAATTTACCATCCCCTGATCTGTAAATTTAAGACGAAATATTTTAAAGGAAATTATATATTTCTGCTGAAACATCGTAGAAACATTATTAACATTACGAATAAAGAATATGGTAAATTTTATTTTATGCGTACGTAATTTTTCACTTTAAAACTTGAGGTCATACTAATTTTGAAAATATTTCTTTTAACAGTGTATTTTTGTAAATGTAGATTTTCTTTTAATTTGTACAGAATTTAAAATATTTATTTTCGGATTATTTATTTTCGAAAATAAATATTTGTACCTGTAAATTGTTTTACAATAAAAAATGAGCTGATGGTGATGATGATAAAAATAATAACATGGACAATATGGGGAAGCATCGATGAACCTACTACGTCATTTTTCTAATTTATTTTTGCATTAGTGTTTAAATTTTCTTATTTTAATTCTCTAAATTTTCAAGGATAGTTCCAAGTTCTCTTTAGCCTTCTCAGAGTGTTGTCCGGTAAATTAACTAAGTTAATCGTCCCTGGGTTCGTATAAATGTCTTGCTTATTTTCCTGAAAACGTTGATAGTATTGTTTTATTGTGTTGAATACGTAAGAAACTTGTAGTCATTGTGAATAATGTCGTTTCGTACGAACCAAGGGGAGGCATTTGTAGTTCGAAGTGAATTGAACTGTCAGGACTGTAAATTAAGCTACATTACCCGATTTAAACTAAAATCGAAAATTTAATTTTGGAGGTCTTTTAAATTCCTTAAGTATTAAATGCCATAAAAATTTATTTTTTGGTTAAGGGAGCTAAATTTTGGATTTGAATCTACAGAGAAACAGAGAGAAAAACGAATAAAGAATTTAATTCTTTTAGTTTATTGGTTTACGAACCAAAAGATTTTTCAATATCGTAAAAAATTAGTTTTTAGTGATATTTTCGCTTAAAAGTTTGACAATTCAAACAAATAATAAGTTTTTAATTTTATTGTTGGCAATTACACTGTTGTAGATGAAATTAATTAACCTAGTTGAATCATTACCGCATTACAGGTGTTACACATAGCTTAACTGAGCACAACATCGACGAAAATTGAGCTGCCTGATATTTAATCACCCATTCCATTGAAACAGAACAATATCTAATGAAATCGTAATTTTACCTTTGAATGGTACAACTAAATGTAAATAATTAGCTATATTTCGTAATTAATATAATGTTGTAATTTAGGTAGCCATGAAATTTCTACTAGAGCACAAACGAATACTTTTGTAACTGTTATAGTTTACCTATTAATTCTTATACTTTACTTTTATAATTATACACATAAAATCTTTTCTTTGTTCGACTCTATATAGTAAGTATAGAGTGAGAAAGTTTTACGATGGGTCAAGATTTTCGATACCCAAATTTCAACTAATCTTCATGTTTCATCACCTACTTTAGCCAAAGACACATTTTTCAACTGTAGAATAACAATCTATGTTCTATTACATCGTTGATAGATGATTCAATTTAAGTAACATTTGTTGTTAATTCAAGAAATAATTTTAAAAATAATCAAAATTAAATCATTTCAATTTTAAAAGTAAATAGAATAAACAGTAATAAAATGTATTAAAAAGATTTATAAGAAGAAAATTAAATATTAAAAGAAATTAATTCCAGAAGCCAAATATTTTAAATTTATCCAAGGAAAACATAAGAAAGTAACTTAATTAAATAAATTCTGAAAATAAGTAAAGAATTTGGTAAAACAAACAAGAATCCAATTAATTGCGAAACTAATTAAAATAACTTTGATATTTTAAACAAATATGAAGAAAAAATTTGAATAAGATTATGAACATCTATAAAACCAATTGCAACAATGACCAAACCCTCCATTCGATCCCGGTCAATGGAAGGACACACATACCACAGAGAAGACTCCAAGGAATTTATAAAATCGTTACTATTTAATAATATAATAATTGAGCTCATAGATAGATTAGAGAATGATAATTCAACTCAATATTACAACAAATAATTATATGTTGTCATTAAATAATTTAGAATATACTCGTATATATAGCTATAACAAAGTCATCAATAAATTCAATTGAAATTAATAATTTTTGTAACATAATAATTTTGTCAGTTTTCAAATTTCTTGACGTTCATTAAATTTCAATTTCAATTTGCATTCTTTGTTTCTTTATTTTAAATTACATTACATTTTGGCGCCCAACGTGGGTATAAAGAGTTAATATTGGTTCATTCATCCATTCATAACATTTTAAATTACATTACACAATCAATATCTGTAAATGTGTGTTTTGTTTACTGTAAAACCACTACCAAATTGACTGGACTGAAACTTGAAAATGAAGGTATCCCTAACTAACTCCAGAGGAATTTTAGGAATTAGCAATCTTCTTAATGAACTTCTTTCTTTAAAAACTTTGATAACCATCACAATAATCTGAACGTTATGGGCAGTCAGTATAAAAAGCGCACTGATATCTACATCATAAGGGTAAGCGCACAGTGAACGCTGGTCGCTGGTCGCTGGTCGCTTACAAGCGGGAGCTCGCTAGTATAAATAGGCCATTATATTTTAATCGGACGTCTCTCTGTAAACACTGGTGGAGAAAGCTACGCACTGGTCATCTGCGCATATCAGCTCACGGGTTTGTTTTGTATAAATCTGCCTGCTGCTTGCTGGGAGGTTTCTAAGCGTAGGCTACTTGGCGTCGTATAATACGTATTCATAAATAATAACAACTTGTTAATTATTTAAACGGAGAGATAATAAATAACCTAAGATACGCTGATGACACCGTCCTTATAGCAGATACTGCTGAAGGACTTCAAAGACTAATAGATCGAGTAGAGACTGTTTGCAGCGAATATGGTATGAAATTTAACTGTAAAAAGACACACGTACTGGTTATTAGTAAAACCGTCATCGACAACCTACAATTCACCACTAACAATGTAGCTCTCACAATAGCCGAGACAGTCACGTACCTGGGCTGTACCTTGAACAGGAACTGGGATCACTCTCGAGAGGTGAAGTGCCGAATCGAGAAAGCAAGAGGTGTATTTAACAGGATGCGTAGCATACTATGCAACCTGTCCCTCAACATCTATACTAGAATGAGAATTTTAAAATGTTATGTACTCTCAACCCTTCTGTATGGGGCGGAAGCGTGGACCCTTACTGATGCCTCATGTAATCGCATAGATGCATTTGAGATGTGGTGCTATCGCCGCATGCTCAGAATCTCATGGACACACCACGTGTCAAACGATGCGGTACTACAACGCATTGATGGACAACTAGAATTCTTACAACTTGTCAAGCGTAGAAAATTGGAGTACTTCGGGCACATCATGCGAAACGAAAAATATCACCTTCTTCAACTCATCCTACAGGGGAAGATAGAGGGGCAACGATCAGTAGGGCGAAGACGGATATCGTGGCTGCGGAATTTGCGGGCGTGGACTGGGATGACGTCAACAGCTTTGTTCAGAGCGGCAGTGAATAGAGTAATGTGGACCAATGTGATGGCCAACATCCATAGAGGATAGGCACTTCAAGAAGAAGAAGAATTATTTAAAACATAGGTTTATAAAAATAACTTCAAAAGATTATTACTAGCCAAACAATGCTTTATAATATTGTATATCGGCAGTCAAAATGTTCAAAATAAGTACCTCAAAGTAATCATAAGTCTTTCTTCCGATAATATTGGTTGCTTGTGCAAGTTGCACCATTGTTTTTGTAAACGAATATAAAATTAAACTTTTCCAGAGTCATTCTCATGTATTTTAAAAAACTTGTCTCTATTTTTTTTTAATTGCGGAAAAAGATGATGATACTCGCCGTACAATTTTCTGCTCTTATTAATGTCACTAACGGTATCGTCTTTAAACAAGAAATTTAGTCTAATAGTTTGCCATAACAAATAATTCATCACCACTGCTGCTACTCGAACAAATAAAGGTTAACAAGCACGTAGTTACATGCTTTCACTATGCGCGCTCGACAGCGTGAATCAGCACCAGCGTTCACTGTGCGCTTACCCTTATAATCACGCAGGTTCTTTACCCATGACGTTTATCTTCGACCTGGACGACGTACAACTATTATAAAAATATAATAAAACTTGCACAATATTTTGCAATAATCGATTTTTCCATCCAAAAAACTTTAAAGATCAGTCTGTAGTGCTACATCTAGAAAGACTCAAGTCGTTTCATGTTTTCGCTGTTCAAAGTTTAACACTTAACACAAAAAAACAGAATTGAAAACTCATAAACTCATTTTTCATAAACTACTCGTTAGAGAACTTAAATGAAAATTTTGAGGTCTACATAAGACTGCCATTTTCCTGCATGCTATACGAGCGTGTTCTATTTCTCATCTTATCTCTGTTGTTAGACTTAACCATTGTTATTTAACAGAAACCCTAGATACTTAACTTGGTGAGATTGTTCCGATTTTGTGTCCTTCACAGTAATACGAGCCCTCACATTCTGTTTCTTACTAATTCAAAAACCTTGGTCTTCTTGACTTTCAGAACTATACTAGCTTTCGCACATCTCTCTGATCATAAGACTCTGATCATAAGCTCCAAAATTAAGGGCGACTAATCTGATGCAAAATAAAAAAATCTATTATTTTTAAAAACGGCTCGATTGTATTTTATTTAACTTCTCTCAATCACTACATTTGATAAATCTATTAAGAAAGATTTTTGTTTAATTTTTGTTTTACGTCTGACTGTTTTACACATTGATGCTATTGCAGGAACGGTAAAGATGAAAGAAATGCTCGATCTGACCGGGAATCGAACCCCTAAACTCTTAGCATAAAATCGCTTAACACTACACCACCGGCCGGCCGTGTTACAGCTAAGAATTTAACGAATAGTACAGCTTGTTCCTTGAAGATTATCCAGAAAACTAGCACAGTTCACCGTGCAATGTATTAATATAAAAAAAAAAATACTATGATGAAATTGGGCTATAAAGGGCTTCTGTCGTCAACTGGAAGGAGACCTCTTAATTCCTTTTACAAAAGGCTTAAGGGTACCAGCCAGGATAGAAGGCTAGTGTCCTATCCATACATTCACGTTGTGTGACCTGTTAGTAACCATGTGACCGCTCATCAGCACGATAACCGGCTCATGGTGAACGGAACTGGAAGGGCTGCCCATTCCACCCTGGCAGACGGTGGCTTGGGGCACTCAGTCTGCCAACCAAAAAGCTGAAAGCAACAGTAAACTACAGCTTTTTCTGTCTGACTAGAATTATTGTAAGGAAACTCTTTCATGTATGATTCTGGTTAGGCTTACTTAGTATATGCAGATCTTCAAGAGCTTCGAGAACTTCAAAATATGAAAAATTATGATGGCATCCTCTCTGGTATCCGGAGATAAACTAGTCTTCCATTCGGATCTCCGGGCGAGGACTATCAGAGGGGACTTCATCAAAAAAATAAAAGTTTCCGAAATTCTGCGAGTTGGAACATGGAATGTTAGGAGTTTAAAACAAACTGGTAGGTTAGAGAATTTAAAAAGGGAAATGGATAGGTTGAAGTTAGATATTGTAGGCATGGGTGAGGTACGCTGGGATGATGATCAAGACTTTTGGTCAGGGGATTATAGGGTTATTAACACAAAAGCCATCGGAGGGCAGGGCGGAGTGGGTCTAGTAATGAATAAAAAAATTGGACAAAGAGTGACTTACTATAAGCCGTGTAGTGATAGGATTATCATGGTTAGAGTAGATACGAAACCAAAGCCCACCACTATAGTGCAGGTCTACATGCCTATGTCTTCACACAGAGAGGAAGAAATAGAACAAGTATATGAGGAATTAGATGAAGTAATAAAATATGTCAAGGGTGATGAAAATTTGATAGTTATGGGAGACTGGAATGCAGTAGTTGGAGAAGGAAAAGAAGGAAAGATAGTCGGAGAATATGGTCTAGGGAAGAGAAATGACAGAGGGAGTCGGCTGGTAGATTTCTGCTCCAAATATAATTTAGTGATAGGCAATACTCTTTTTAAGAATCACAAAAGGAGGTTATACACTTGGATGATGCCAGGTGACAAGGGAAGATACCAAACAGATTACATAATGGTTAGACAAAGATTCAGAAACCAGATTATGAACTGTAAAGCCTATCCAGGTGCAGACATAGGAAGTGATCGTAACGTAGTAGTAATGGATAGCAGGCTTAAACTTAAAAAACTGAAGAAGGGACAGGGGAATGCTAGGTGGGATGTAGACAAACTAAGAGAACAAGACAACCAGGTAGGTTTCCAGGAGAGTATTCAAAAAGGGATAGAAGAAAGAGGTAATGACACAAAAAGTGTAGAGGAGGAGTGGATAAACTTCAAGGAGGTGGTAGTGAAAGCAGCGGAAGAATGGTTAGGACATACAAAAAGAAGAGGTAGGAAACCGTGGATTACTAATGATATTTTAGAACTGATGGATGAGCGAAGAAAATATAAAAACGCAAAGGACGAGAGAGGTAAAAGGCAATATTGCTACTTGAGAAATACCATAAACAAAAGGTGTAAGAAAGCGAAGGAAGAGTGGATCAGAGCGAAATGTACGGACATTGAAAGTAAAATGGCAGTTGGTAAAGTGGACGCAGCTAACAGAAAAATAAGGGAAAACTTAGGAGAACGAAAGATGAAAGCCGTTAATTTACAAAGCGCAGGTGGCAAACGATTGTTGAATGGCCAAGAGAGAGCTGAAAGATGGAAGGAATACGTAAACCAACTCTACAGGGGAAAAGAATTAGAACATGATGCGATAGAACAAGAAACTGATGTTGAAGAAGATCAAAGAGGGGACCCTATACTACGAGAAGAATTCGATCGGGCACTTAAGGATATGAATATGAATAAGACACCAGGAATAGATAACATACCATCGGAATTATTATTACGATGTGGCGAAGTTGCTCAAAACAAATTATACAAACTTGTGTGCAGAATGTATGAGAGTGGAGAGGTACCATCGGACTTTAAAAAAAAACATTATGATTCCAATACCAAAAAAATCAGTAGCGGAGAAATGTGAACATTACAGAACCATCAGCCTAACATGCCATGCATCTAAGATACTGATAAGAATTATATACAGGAGAATAGAACACCGAGTAGAAGAAGTATTGGACGATGACCAATTTGGATTTAGAAGGAGAATGGGAACTCGAGATGCAATATTTGTAGATTTAGAGAAAGCATTTGACAATTTGGACTGGAGTAAAATGTTTAAAACTTTGAAAAGGCTAGGAATTAAATACAAAGAAAGGAAAGTTATCTACAGTCTGTATAAGAATCAAACGGCTGTTTTGAGAATCGAGGGGTACGAAAAAGAGGCTGCTGTAAGAAAAGGTGTACGACAAGGTTGTTCTTTGTCACCTCTACTTTTTAACTTGTATATAGAAGAGGCTATAAATGAAGTGAAGGAGAAATTTGACGCAGGAATAAAAATTCAAGGAGTAACAATAAAAATGTTGAGATTCGCCGATGATATAGTAGTATTAGCCGAGGCAAAGAAAGAACTAGAGGATGCCTTAAATGGAATGGATGAGATCTTGAGAAAGGATTACTTCATTAAAATTAATAAGAACAAAACGAAAGTGTTGTGCAGCAGCAAGAGTGGTTTAGAAGAGATGGGAAATTTAAAAGTAGGCAACGAAAACATACAGGAAGTTAGGAAATTCTGCTATTTAGGGAGTAAAATAACAAAGGATGGTAGAAGCACAAGTGATATCAAGAGTAGAATTGCTCAAGCTAGAAAAGCCTTTGAAATGAAAAACAGCTTACTGACTACAAACATTGATTTACAGATTAGGAAAAATTTCTTAAAATATTATGTTTGGAGTGTAGCATTATACGGAAGTGAAACGTGGGTGATAGGGGCTGTAGAAAGGAAGAGGATAGAAGCTTTTGAAATGTGGTGTTATAGGAAAATGTTAAAGATTAGGTGGGTGGACAAAATAAGTAATTTAGAGGTTCTTAGGCGAGTGGATGAAAAAAGAAGTATATGGAAGCATCTTACCAAAAGAAGGGATAGGCTAGTGGGGCATATTCTAAGACATCCAGGTATTGGGCTATCAATAATGGAGGGTAATATTGAGGGAGTAAATTGTAGAGGGAGGCAAAGATTAGAATATATAAAGCAAATTACAAAAGATGTAGGGTGTTACAGGTATGTAGATATGAAACGACTTGCGCAAGATAGAACAGGGTGGAGAACTGCATCAAACCAGTCGAGAGACTGATGACAAAAAAAAAATGATGAAATAATAAAATTTCCTGATAGCGGAAGGATTTGTAGCCAGACAAGTTTGAGAAAAAAGAAGATTATATTTTTGCAGTACGTAACAATATAGATGCAACAAAGAGTAATTAATTAGTTTCAATATATTTTTTAATAATTTCAGTGATATACTAATTTTTTAATCATAAAATATTGAGTTATTTAAAATTTAAGATTACTTCATTAGCATTAATTTTGATTCTTTATTTAAAAAAAATTCTACTCTTAAAGCAAGAGTAATATTTAATTACAAATATTTAAAAACAAGCTTATTTTGTCATTTATAACAGTATTTTAGTCCGTCATAATCATTTTTTCGTTTTCTAACCACGTAGCTATTAGTAAAATATTCTCTTGAATTTTTAATTTACTTTAGTAAAGACTCATTTTTCACTCACTTTACAACTTAGTTATTTCTTTTTTGCTTTCCGTTAAACATTGAGTTGCAAAAATAAATTGGTAAACCGCAAAGAAAATTAAAATTAATAAAAGTTTTGAAAAATGTAAAAATTAATTATTAATCTCTCGTTTAAACTAATATTTTAACAACTTTTACTTTTTGTTTTTAATAATGCTGCAATTGTAAAATGTACTCAACTTGGAATGTTTCATTTTGAATTTTTATAAGGAATTTTGCAGATCTATTTTATAACATTTTTTAAAAGATGTATTAATGTGTATGAAGCTTCGTATAATTATTTGACTTTAATTTTTATAATTGTAGTATAATTTAAAATTGTAGGTAATCAATGAAAAGAAACTCATCGGAAATTAACTATTTTACATAAGTTAATAGCGCAACAGTTTGTACCAAAGAAGAAAAATTCTGAGTTTTTATAATACGTTTTAATTCATTTTCCTTTATTCATAAAACTTTTGGATTGTTCTTATAAATTGAGTCAACTTAAGTTCTTTGTCAGTAACAAGATCTTCCTCATGAATTTCAAAATTATTTTCTCAAGAGCTGAATCATTTTATAATTAATCACGACCAATTACATAATCTTTTAATTCAATTAGCTCTTGATTTAGCTACAATTAAACTATCGAATCGTACGACTTCTTAAGTAGAAATAGAACCAAGATCTCTAGATGTGAATAGAAAATAACAGCGTTAGTTCATACTGGAGAAAATACCTTTTGGGATCTCTACTATTTGTAATAAAATTCCTCACAACGCATTAAAGTCACACATGAGAGTGACGCTCAGTGTGTAGTACCCAAAATCAAATTTATTCTCTGAGTTATTTCGTATCAGATAAAATCCAATGCTTGAGCCAGAAAAATCAGACAAGACGTATTAAAACTTTCCATAGAACTGCAAGCTCCTTTGATGCTTCTTGATATATCAGGAATGGTGATCTGAAATTCCCTTATGCGTCCAATGAGATAATAAGATTCGTTTTTAAATGTGAAGCTCTTCTATGTGGTCACATCAATACTGATGTAATTCAATTTCTCGACAATGAAAATGTTCTTAGAGGACTTAAGAGGATTATGGCTTTAGAGCTAGTGTAATAGTACATTTGTAGCGTTAAAGTAGACTTATCGCATGATGCAATCGCACAATTTGATATATAGTAATGAATTACGTTGTATTTAGTGTTAAGTTATATGGATGGACGTGTATGGATACGTATAATTAAGTATCTAGTTCTACGATATTATAAAAGAAAATTTAATGGTTTCTCTATCAGACAACTTTTAACCAACGGAATATAAAAAAATCTAATCAGATGATGAATAAATATTAAATAAATACACAAAAAGGATAACTTTTTCATAAAGGGGAAATTTTAGATCGAGTGTGTTGACTACAGACGTTTCTGGAAGCTTTTTTTTGCAGCCCATACTCTCAGTATTCATTTACTGTAGGATTTTCTTTTTTCTTCTGTCCACCCAGTTTTCTGTTTTCATGGAAACACTTTAAATCCGTAATTAGTTTTCTATTTGATTCGATTCATTAAGTTTTCTCAGTTTATTCCAGTATTTCAATATCCTTTCTTTAAAACATTTATCCGACACCGTAGGTCTATTGTTTAGTGTATTAAAATTTTGTTTTGTTAACCGTTTGCCATCTATTCTATACAGGTGTCCATAAAATTTTAGTCTTTTTTACTTTCTCTTGCCTATATAGGACAAAGTATTGTTTTCATGCCGATTTTTCGAAATCGAGTTATCACCGGATCTTCACGTTTTCGGACCCCCTGAACCCAAAAAATATGTTTTTAGCAATTGGTTTGTGTGTGTGTGTGTGTGTGAACAGAATATCTCAAGAACGGAACATTGTACGAACTTGAAACTTGAAATTTAAGTTACATACCACTACCGAACCCGACACGAACATTTTCATCAAAATCGTTCAACCGGAAGTAATAGTTTAGTCGTGTAATTTTTCTTTTTGCGATTTTCTCAAAAACGGCTTCTACGATTTTTTTAAAAAAATCGTCTCATTTACTAAAATTTTTATGCTCTACAAGATAGGGAAGGTGTTATGTCTGCTGAAATTCTTGGTGAGGTTGTTTTTTAAGATTGCAACTTTAATATGCATTTTAGCTCAAAAATGTATAAAAAAAGTTGTAGAAAATTTAAAATTCTACAACTTTTATCTCAAATATTTTTTGTATAACGCTTAGTTTAGCGGTAATTAGCAATTTTCTGTTTTTTTTCTCACGAAAACGTATGAAAAATCGATTTTTTATAGATTTCGGCCTTAGTATGCATTTTATGACAAAAGTGTATAATTTATAGTGTATAGGAAATTAAAAGATCTACAGCTTTTATTTAGAGCATTTTTCTCTACAGAGGCTAGTTTAGCGTGGAAGAGTGATTTTCCGTATTTTTGAGCCAAACTGAGGTTGATTTTTATTTTGCGTCTTTTACTCATAATTAAAATTAGGTTATGTTTATTGAGATTAGGTTTTTTGTTTATTTCTAATGTTTTATTACTAATGTTAGATTATATTGTTAATTATTTGCATTGGCAAGAGAAAGTTGGTGAGTTTTTCACACCAGATTTTCTCTAATCGTTTCCTCTAATCGTTCATTTTCCTTATACAGTCCTTTTTGAATCGTAACCTGTATATAGTCCATTTACTATCTTCGGATTCAATATCTTGCGGAAGATCTTGAAATACATTAAGTAATAAATATAAATTAAATAAATTATCACTATATTTCACATCAATTCAAATTATGGCTTAAAAAGATCCGGATTGGTATTACATGGAAATATCATGTGATAAATCCTGAACTATGGCCGCTACCGTAGCCCAGTGGTTAGCATGCTACGCTGCAAAGCGGAGGTTCCGGGTTCGATTCCCGGCCAGCGTATGAAAAATGATTACCAGTTGAAACCCCCCGTTTCTCACACTAACCTAATAGCTAATAACCAAGATGTCGATGCGGCTGAAAATAAAACACTAAAAAAATCCTGAACAATTGTGATAACCTGTTTGTTAATGAATATGAACAAAAATTTAATTACGTAAAAAATTTATTTCTTCCTGAATAGTGAAAGTAAGTACTGATTGGAAATTGTTTTGTTTGAAATTGCTTTGTTTACAAGGTATAACAATTATATTATTGAAGAGGTGGAAGTTGTTAACTGTTTCATTGATTAACGTTTAGATTTTTAAATATTCAGCCGTAATTCATTATTCATTTCAAATATTATCTGTGGTAACTCTTTGCTACATTATCCGTGTAATTTTGATTTTAGATTACAAATACATTGCCGATAATGTTGTTTACATTGCACCCACGCAATCTTTTTAATGGAAATTGAGGAACAATAATAATAACAAAATATAAAATTTTAACATTTTTTACCCTTTGGGTACAAAAAAAGAGAACTTCTAAAAGTAAAAACGTTGGTGGGTGTGCTAACTGAATTTTAAAAATAAATACATTGTAATCGATTTAAAAAGCTATTAAAATATTATGGCAATTTTCATTATTACAAAATAAAGTTTCAAAAAATATTTTAAAAAATTTACAAAAAGAGTTACTAGATATATTTATATACGAATTAGCTATTTCCAAGTTTACTTCCAAGTTGAGTTCTATTAGTAGAAAAAAAACGTGAGAAAATGCATCACAGAATTCTGAAAACAGATTTGAATTGATCTTCATGTTTCATGGCACTCTAAACCCAAAACAGGTTGGTTTTGATTGATATCTAGCGATATGTTTTGTGTGGGTATTATAGTTTTTGACCTTAAATTACTATCCCAAGAAACACAAGAGTAATCCGATAACTATATTTTCTCATTCTGAACCAAACGCATTCTGCAAGGTAAAATCGACAATAGAAGGGTACCAGGGCGCAGAAGAATTTTATGGATTGCCAACCTAAGAGTATGGTTTTACAAAAGCTCCAAAGAACTGTTTCGTATAGCTACCAATAAAGTAAGCAGACGAGGAAAAGGCATCCCTGTCAACTGCCTGGCGTTTGCGGATGACCTGAGACTGCTGGCTAACTCCAAGGAAGAAGCAGCCCTAAAATTTGAAGTACTCCAGAAAGAAACAGCCTAAGTCGGACTAGCCATATCTTTTGAGAAATCCAGTTCATGAGTCAAAGAACTGATCAGGTCGCAGATATTCTCCCGACATAGATCGGCCGAGTAAACTGAGTCAAGACCTTCAAGTACCTCGGTGAATGAATTTACCTGGCTAAAGGCGAGGTCAAAGCCGAATATCTGAACTCGAGATTGCGTATCGAAACACGCAATCCACCTTTAATAAGAAGAAGCCTCTAAGAAGTCTCTTTCCAGAGCCGCCAAGATCAGGCACTTCAACACAGTAATCCGACTAGCAGCTTTTATGGGGAGGAGACTCTGAACATAACTCGTGAAGGATAAAAGTCTATGCTGGCTACCCAAAAAAGACGCATAGTCCTTTAGACGTCAACAACGGATTTTCTAAAGCCACACCATCTGCATGGCTAACTCCAGCCTCACCAAACAGATCCACACCAAACTGGCTTAGTACAAAAACCCTGACAGATGGCACTAGCCGTCTAGACCGATATGTCTAAAATGAACATCTCCCAGGAAGACATCTGGGACTGCCTTACATATCACCAGATCAGGTGCACGGTATACGTGGAGAATGGGGTTGGGCCTCGGAGTAGGAGGGTCTGAACCGTGCAACAACGCCAAGCACGCAGCCAGAGAGTGAAAACCTACTGGGCTGACTGGCAGTTGAGCGCTTTGAGAACACGCGGTTCCAAGAGACCAAAACACTACAAAAATAGTAACCATCGCCATGATGCTCGCCAACCTTTGGAACGGAGAGGCACCTTGAAAAGTGAAGACATCCAAGTATTTTCGATTACCAGCGTTGCCCAAAATTAAGCGTAATTCACAACACATCAGTTGTCCTGTATAAGATGTATAAATAGATAGAATAATAACTCGATGATGAGACCAAAAAGTGAATATTTCGAACATATTTAGGTTTTTAAAAGACTTCATAAATGGTTGATGTGATAACACTTCAAAGTTATAGGTCTTCCATGTGTTCCAATGCATAATATATATCACAAAAATTAAGACAATTTAATAAGTTAACTTTTTGTTGATCATTTGTTCGAGATATAGTTAAGCCACTATTTTGAATTTACCGAGAAAACCGCAAAAAATCGGTTCTATAATCTAGTATTACAGGTGAAAATGATGCTTTGAAGAAATTTGTACATCAAAAATTAAAAATGATTAAAAATATATGGTTTTATTTGTAACATTTTGTATCTTAAATTTAGTTCAGCGCCGATTTATAATTTTCTGTAAAGAACTGGATTAAAATTTCTACTTATTAGTGAGAACTTCCGTAGTTAATTTATCACTTTGTCTCGTTTCTTAATAACACTTTTTTAAAGTTTTTATGATGCTAAATTATTTTATCCCAAATTACAAAAACACTTGTTTTTTAATGTTGGTGGAATATTTTATGACTAATTTAAAATTTTACCTACCGGGTTGGTATAGCGGTAGAGTCGTCGCCAAAATCAGCTGTTTTACAGCTAATTTTTGGGGACGAAAATTCCGTAGTTTAAATCTTAGTATTGACCGCCTCCGTAGCGTAGTGGTTAGCGTGTTAGCCTGCCACGCGGAGGTCCCGGGTTCGATTCCCGGCCAGGGTCTGGAAATTTTCACGTGTCAAATCCCACAGTTAATGTTTCATAACCCGCCGTAGTCACTAATAACCAAGCAGTTGATGCGGCTTTAAATAAAAAAAAAAAAAATCTTAGTATTGATGCCGGCGTATAAGATTGCACATCTATATGCAACCCGCACAACGTTTGTACTACTGTACCTAAAAACAACAATTAAAGGAAACAGCTGATATAAATTTAGATAATATGCCATAGTTTGTTATTGACAGTGTGGTGACGTGTAAAAAATCAGCTGTCAGCATTACTATACTAATACTGTGTTGTTAGAAATGACTACGCAACTATGTTACCGTGTTGTAACTCGGTAGGCCTACTACCTAATTTTATTAGCATACCTGGGACCTGTCCTTGCATACGAATAACAAACATGACATTGCAAAGTTAATACCCATTCATCATTTACTTACAATAGTCAACTACTACTAGTTTCGTCGGAAGGCGGACTTTAGCAGAAAGAGAAAAAAACAACCGATTAAAAGACATGCTTAAGCTTCTTCCACCCTCCCGCAGCATCAACCATTATTTAAATATCTAAAAAATTCTACCGAATAACTGGTCAATCGCTGTTCTATAACATTAATGAATTTTTATAATTTTTTTTTATACTGAATACAATGGTTTTTTGAAATTGCCGAATTAATGAGTGGTTACGGAGTTAACAGGGGTTCAGAATTTTACTAATAACTCAAAATATAAATAAGCTACAAATCTGAAATTTCGTACGTAAAATAACAACATACGGGTTTATATTCCGGAGAAATCTCAAACAAATCAGTTGAGTGGTTTTTGAGTAATAAGCCTCTAAATGCATCCAATGTGTTGCAGCAACAAAAAAACCGGCTCTTTTATTCTTCTCGTCCTTATATCAGAATATCAAAAAACGCTAAATATATGAAACTGACATGTAACAACGCAGATTGAAATTAGCTAAATTTTCATATAGTTCGTTAAAATTGAACAAGCGGTTTTGAAGAAACAACGCTCCGGACTCGGGTATCTACAATAAAGAAATCGACAGTATTGCACCGCGTACCTCACCCGGCCGCAACTATCTCTCTCCAGCAAAAATGCAATCTCCGGGAATAATAAAGGTGGTTACTTTTACACAAGTTTGAATAATAGACAATGATTACGAGTATACTTTGATGGTTGGGGTTCAATTTACAATACTCTCTCGGGAATAGTCGGTCTGAGTCTGTACAAGACTACATTTCTTATTTACACGTTAAAGATATCATTCTCAACTCATTGGGTCATGGGGTTACTTTCTGTTTTGAATTCAACAAATTGAAATGTACACACATTAGGGATTAAAAAAAATACATTTTTTTAAGTCCGAAATTAATTTAATTAATGGAGTTTATAAATGTTATCTCAAGACTATTAATAAAATCAATGAAAATGTTATTTAATAAATTCTAGATTTTTCATAATTACCGAATTACTTTAATTTTTTAAATTTAAAATGTTAAACTATTGAAAATATCTTTAGGGTAAAACTTCATAAATTTTTGTTTAAATTCCATAAAGTGTTTAAACAGAGAAGGATAAACAAAGTTAAAAATACTACCTAGCTGTTAGATTCCTTAGATACGAAGACCTTCAAGTCGAACAGACCAAAAAAGGAATTTTAGGAAAATTTACAACCGAGTGAAAAAATATTTTTGTAATGTAAAAAAAGATTAAAAACAAAAGTGATGGTATTCTTATTATCAAGGGAATTAAATTCGCAAATATTTGATGATGAATAATTATATTAAGAGGTTTTATAAAAAAAAGTGAGAGGTCACTTTTTGCTTTACTAACTCTTTCTTTATTTAATAAAACAAAACTATAATACTTTCTTAAAAAACATTTTTTCTAATAAATCATAAAAGTTGCCATGTATTCTTAAGTTTGGTTCTTCCGATCATAGTCTGCAATTTAGAAAATAAAAAAATAGTATAAACATTTATTAATTTTCACTGTTTTCACAATGCTTCCTTAGAAGTGACTAAAATTTCGTTTTTACAACCATCATCATACATTTAAAACGCAAATGGCTGCCTCTATGGTCTAGTGCTTGGCATGCTACGCTATAAAACGGAGGTCTGGGTTTAATTCCCGGCCAGTGTCTGGGAAATTATTAAATCGTTCAAATCCACCGTTCTTCAACCCAATTTGGTCACTAATAACCAAGATGTTGAAGCGGCTTAAATAAAAAAAATATAAAAAGCAGAATTTGGTGTAATGTAGCCTATTTAAAATGGAGATTCTATTCTCCTTAAATAAAGATTTATACTAAAAGGATTTAAATAAAAATACGAGGTTGAAATAAGAGAACTTTTAGGATTCTGCAAAGTATCCGAAAATGAAAATTATTAAAAGCCTTAACGAAATTTTTAAGTAACTAACAAAATTAAATTAAATTTTTACCCAAGCTCTTTAGCGCTTAATTTACTTCATAATAGCGAAGACGTAACACGACTAAAACGAATAAAACTGCTTGACCTTCCATTTACATTTACTGACTAACCTACATTGTAAATAACTGTATTCCATATAAACATCATCATCATCATCATCTCTTCCTCTACGCATTTTAGTATCACCGCTATTAATTTTGTTACCTTTTCTTTTACTGTTATTCATGTTTTATCTAGTTAATGTTTTAAAAAATTATAAATAATTTTCTTTTTCTTTTCGAAGCAATACAATTGGGTATTGTCTTCGTCATGTGAAGATTTTTATGTAATTTACCTATAGTTTTTGTTTTTGAACTGATTGTAAATAATCTCAGATGTTAGAAAAAAAATTAATGTTTCTACTGGTGGCGGTTTTGTAAAAATCAGTTTGTTTTGAAGGGTCGTTATAGAAACAAGAATATTGTTTATTTACGTGAATATCTTATTTCATAAATATCACTGGCACAAAACGTCACAAAATGACCGCCTCCATGGCGTAGCGACTAGCGCACTAGCTTTCAAAGCGAAAGGTCGCGGGTTCGATTCTCAGCTAGGGTCTGGATATTTTAACACGTTAAAACCCACCGTTACGGTACCAAAACACCCACAAAAGTCACTAATGACCAAGCGTCGATGCTACTTCAAACACACTAAACGTCAAGAAAACGAATTAAGATTGTAATTATTAATGTAATTGTGAAATTAGTTGTTCAGAATAAATTAGTATATTGTGTAAATTCATTTGCACGGATCTTCTTCTTCTTAAAGTTCCATCTCCTATCGGAGGTTGGATATCATAATGGCTATGGTCACTTTGCTGGCTGCTGCTCTGAATAGTTGCAATGAACTACAGTTGAACCATTCTCTAAGATTCCTCAGCCAGGAGATGCGTCTTCTTCCTACGCCTCTTCTTCCTCGGATCCTTCCCTGCATAATAATTCTCAGCAACTCATATTTTTCTCCTCTGGTTATGTGACCCAAATATTCTAGTTTTCTTGTTTTTATACTCTTCATAACTTCTAACTCCTTATTTAAACGTCGTAGCACCTCACCATTGGTAACCTTTTGGGCCCACTGAATTTTCAATATTCTCCTGTAACACCACATTTCGAACGCTTCTATCTTCTTTATGTGTTGTTTCTTCAATGTCCAAGCTTCCATTCCATATAGTACGATAGAAAATACATAACATCTTAGAGCCCTCAATCTGAGAGGCATCTGAAGGTCTTTGTTTGTTAGCATTGTCTTCAATTTTATGAATGCTTGCCTTGCAGTTTCAATTCGTACTTTAATTTCTTTGCTTGATCATTCTTGTCATCAACCCAGGTTCCCAGATATTTGTATGTCTCTACTTTTTCTATTTGGGTTTGCTCTATTGTTAATGTTTCATTTCCATGTTCTGCCCTCGAGACAATCATAAATTTAGTTTTTTTCTCATTTATTCTAAGTCCATATCCAATGCAATGATCGTTAATTCTATTCACCAATTCTTGCAGCGATTCCAGGGTGTCTGCCATCACAACGGTGTCATCAGCGAATCTTATGTTATTTACTATCCTTCCACCCACAGAGATTCCATCACTCAGTTCTGTTATGGCTTCTTGAAATATGGCTTCACTATACATGTTGAACAGTAGTGGCGACAGAACACAACCCTGTCTTACTCCTCTCTTCACATCAATATTCTCGGACTTTTGTTCTTCGACCTTTATATTGGCCTTTTGATTCCAATACAGATTGATGATGATTCGCAAATCTCGTCTGTCTATATTTTTATTTTTCAATAATTCTATCAGTGTTGCACGGATCAGCTGGTACTTAAATACATTTTAAATAAAATTTATGTAGTGTTTTTCGCTTGAAAAATTATAGTGGTTGTTTCGCTTATGACTAAAACATTACATTAAAATTGGTACAGCCGTTTTGTATTCCAGACGATTAATTATATTAACTACCCAACAAGTATTCTAAAAAACTAACAGCATCAAATTACAGTTGTAATGTTGGTTTTTTATTGCCACCTCTATATTCGCAGTAAAAATAAACAAGAACAAAATACAGAGTGCGAGAGTTTACACAGAATGTAAACTTGTACTTGTATAACCTGCTGATTAAAAAATTTTCTTCTGCTTTACTTCATGGATTAAGCAGCACTGACTCTTCCGGAGACCATCTTTCCTTCGGTCGACCAACACCCGTTCAACTATTTGGTTTATAATTTATTGCCAATCTAGGCAAACTGCTTCTCTTCATGCGTTTCGGATGATTCCGCTAACAGTGTTTTTTAATACCGCCGGTTGTAATCCGGGTAGTCTCATCTTGCAAGTGATGAGAAAGGAAAAACAGCAGGAGTAACAACCTTGTTAAAAAATCAGGGTCTGTCTGGTTCCAGATGGTAGCACCTTGTCAGGGCCCTACTTAGGGTTACTAGGCAAAAACGACCTTGAAGGCGGAAGAGGAGGGATTCTTAACTGCAGAAATCGCGGAAGAACCTACAGAAACACCTCGAATAAAAGGTCCTGCAGGCTTGAAGACAGTAAAGTAGTGGCCGTACTATCAAGATTAACCTGTGCAGCGCTTGTAACGCGGCCAGGAGATTTTTTAATTACTGGCAAAAATCAAAATAGCTTTGGATTTTGGTTAAAAAATTTATTTCTGTTTAGTGAAATAAATTACTGAAGCGTTTAAGAAAAGCAGGGTCAAAGGTGTAAAGAAAACCAATAAAAGTTATCTTTTCTGAAAATATATTTTTGTTATCAGTCTCTCGACTGGTTTGATGCAATTCTCCAAACTGTTCTATCTTGCACAAATCGTTTTATATCTGCATATCTGTAACACCCTACTTCTTTTGTAATTTGCTTAATATATCTTTGTCTCCCCCTACAATTCAATCCCTCAATATTACCCTCCATTATTGATAGACAAATACCTGGATGTCTTAAGATTTGCCCCACTAGCCTATCCCTTTTTCTGGTAAGATGCTTCCATATACTTCTTTTTTCATCCACTCGCCTAAGAACATCTAAATTACTTATTTTGTCCACCCACCTAATCTACAACTTTTCCTGTAACACCACATTTCAAAAGCTTCTATCTTCTTCCTTTCTACAGCCCCTGAAAGTATAATTTTCATTATACTGTGACATACGTTTGCTGGACAGTTGTACTTTGACGAGGCAACGTTTCTGTATAAGTGACCTTCAGATTTTGTCACTGTGATTAGTTGTCTCTTTGGTATCACCTGGCTTGTTTTCTTTCTGGTGTAGAGTAGAATGTTCAATTGTTGCTTGTTTCTCTAGATTATTCTATTGTATTCGATTTTTCTATTACATTCTTTATTCTTCTAGAGAGTAGGCCTACTTGATTATTTATTATGAAATCGCCTGCTCTTTTGAGAGTAAGTCAGTATTGTTAAACACTTGTGTAGTGAGTTGGTTGGAAACCGGTTTGTGCATAATACGTCGTGTACTGAAACAGTTTATTTATGACGGGCAGATACTGAACAATTCTTCTTTAAATCATTATTTATACAACATCTTAGGTAAATTGAATAATTCCTTAAAAATGTTTTAAGTCAATCGTTTTTCATCTATTTTACACAGGTATCCATAGAATTTTAGTCTTATTTTTTTACCGTTGTTTAGGTCAACAGCCGAAAGGCTGGTTTGAACCACTAGAGGTTTTACTAAGTAAAAAGAGGAGTGAGGTGGTTTACAAATGCCTTCCTTACTGAGTACAAAAGTAATCTATGCTTATCAGCATGCCGGGCCCTCCGAAAAGCATCTACTTCTACCCTGCAAATGACACCTTCACTTCATTCACCACAGGGTCTGGCTGTATAATGAAATTTATTACTTTCAGAGGAGAAAACTCTGACTAGTGTCTTTTACACCTCTACCTCTTCTGTTCTTAAATAGTTCAGTCATATAATTTGGCTGACCATGTGATAAGAAGTGGAACTATTTTTTGTTTGTAGCCCTGGAACTAACAGATTGAGTGCCAATAATTTAACACTCCGCCTGCCTGTTATGGACAAAATTAAACTATTATGATCAGTAACTAATGATAATGTATCAGTGACAAAAAATTTTAAAAATAATGCACTAATTCTGTGTATACCGAAAGTAAATTCATAAATTATTATATTTTGTAAAAGTATCGTTATTTAGGTCATCAGGTGAATGGCTGGTTTGAACCTCTAGAGGAGTAAGGTGGTTTACTTTGCCTTCCTCACTAGTTGAAAAGTATGCTTATCACCATGCCAGACCCTCCGAAACATCTATTTTTTACCCTGCAAATGACACCTTCACTTTATTCACCACAGGGTCTAGTTATATATGAAATTCATTACTTTCAGAGGAGAAAACTCTAACTAGTGTCTACCTATTCTGTTCTTAAATAGTTATATAATAGTCATATAATTGGCTGACCACGTGATAAGAAACAGAAATTTTTTTTTGTTTTTTATCGTGTTCATTAAATTGTTTTTTATTCTTATGTCGTTTATTTTGTCCTCATTTGTAAAACATGTAAAATGTTTTATGTGAAGTTAAAATTTATTTATGTATTCAATAGATAATATATTGAAATAGGTAAATCAATTAATAACTAAATATAAAAGCAGAATGTTTACTAAAAATTAGTACAGGTAGTAAGAAGATAATAATATATTGTCGTACTCGTACTAGCTATGTTAAATTAGATCAATAACTTTCAATATAGTTTCTGTTTGCTATGCAATCTTGTGTTCAGTTGCTTGAAGAGAGAATTATTACTCTAGGAAACCGTAAACTATTAGTTTCTCACCTAGCGACCGCATGTTGGTGGTTTATTGAGAGAAGGTACACCTTTATGCATTATTAAAGGTGAAACATGACTAATAGATAGAGTAGTATCTATTACAAAGTCTACTCCTTTGTCATTTATTCCAGTGCAGCTAAATTACTTTTCCTGCGGTTCAAGATATTATTTGCACTACCGTATTTAGCATATCTACGTTTCGTACGACTGTAATTCTTTTTAATTGAAAACTAGAAGTTCGTGTTTTAATGGCTCTATTCCCAAAAATACTGTAGGTTCCCAGTTTAATTAAAATTTTTTGTTTAAAGAGTTCATTCCATTTTTACGATTCTTTGTATTTTTTCTCTCATTTTATCGTTCTCTTAGGAAAACATACACTTACCGCATAATATACGCAATAAAGCGAATCCATTAATCAGAATTTCCATATAAATTTTAATTCAATTGTTTCAAACTAAGCTTTTATTTGCATTTTAAAACTGGCGCTTACTAAATAATTCCATTTCATTCTTAAATCAAGATTAAACTTTATAAAAAATTAAAGCTTCTATATGAATTTTTGAAATTTTCACAATTATAATTGAAATTATTTCGTTAAAATTTCTCGATTCACATGACAAATTTAAGTCAAATTTTACCCGTAACAGGTAGGTTGAGTTTTAAATTATTTGTACTCGATCTGTTAGTTCCAGGGCTACAAAAAATATGTTTCTTATCACATGGTCAGCAAATTATATGACTGAAGCATTTAAGCACAGTAGTAGTAAAGGTGTAAAATACACTAGCCAGAGTTATATTTTCTGAGAGTAATAAATTTCATTATACAGCCAGACCCTGTGGTGAATGAAGTGAAGTTGTTATTTGCAGGGAGGAAAGTAGATGCTTTTCAGAGGGTCTGGCATGATGATAAGCATACTTTTCCATTCAGTGAGGCAGGCAATTGTTAACTACTTCTCCGCTCGTTTTACGTAGTAAAGCCTCTAGAGGTTCGAACCAGCCTTTCGGCTCATGACCTAAACAACAAACAATGTCAAGTGGTCTCCCGTTAAAAAGTATTACTATATTCATCTTAAATGTTTTAAACATATAAATAGAGCTTTAAACTCTATATAAATTTGTATGTACTTATCTCTATTTACACAGTCAATCTAAAATCTGTATTTAAATTTAAAACATTCAGTGTTTGAGTTATTCTATATTTCTCTTCATGAAATAATTCCTCTGCGGAGAAACTTCTTAAGTTTTACTTTGTTAAAATTTGATTCTGTTATGAATGGTAGATAATTAGTAACGTGTGATGAAAATATAATGTTATGTGTGATAGCACTATGATTAGTGTTTATTTAGCACAAGTCAGATGAATGTTTGCGCTTTTGGACTTGTTGTTTCAGAGTTGTCTAATAAATTTACGGAAAAATATTTGGAGTTTAGTTGCAATCGTCGCTGATATTTAGAGCTTATCTGGAACTTTCTTCTCCAACTATCTCAATATTTAGGTCCCTACGTAATGCTATGTTGGTATGAACCAAGGTGCATTGTGATTAAGCGTAAAAGTTGTTTTCAAACCGTCGCAGTATGTCGATGTTGGAATTTTTGTGATCCCCCACATCTGTATTTCATTTCTGTTTCCATATTTGTTTGAATATAGCTTTATAGACAAGAGAAATGAAACAAGGAAACGTTGATCAGTGATAATTTTGTCCAGTTAGTCAGCAGTGGCGTTTAACTGTACAATTTCTTATAATTTACCACCTCATAATAATTTTAAACTTAAAAAAGACATTTGTCTAGGAGTTCTCATAAATGATAAACGTCATACCGTAGACGGAAGATGTTTGGTACTTTGTAATTCACTTAGAAAAAATACAGGATGAAAAGTAATCAGTTTAACACTAAATTACATCAACTATATTGATCGATTGAGAAGAAGTCATATATTTTCCTGCTTAAGAAATTGCTTATATATAAAGAGATAATAAAACCGGTATGGACGTACGAAATTGAAATGTAGTATTCAGCAAATTCATCTAATATTGCAATCTTGCAGCGTCTTGAATCAAAAATCTTTCGAATTATTTCCGACTCCTCTTGGTTCATAGACCAGTAAAATAATTCAACATGACCTACATATATAAATACTTTTCTACTAAATATGTCAAAGAAATAGAAAAAAACAAGACAGACTTGAGCGCCATCAAAACCCGTAAGCAATTAAGAGTAAAAAGTAAATATTTTTTAAAAATTAGCAGAAAAATTTTTAAATTTTAAATTTTTTACAAGGACAAAATTGAATATTAATCTGATCAACAAAAAAAGTTAATTTTCCAAAAGGTGTTACGTCTGTGATATAATCTCCATCGAGATTTATTTTCAAATATTAAACCATTTACTTATAGATAATTAATATTTTAACTGATTATAAATAGCCTATCTAAATAAATAGTTAATAAAAAAAAATTAACATCCTAATTAGTTTCTCAAATTTGATTGTATTTTAAATTTAACTAAAATAATGCTTGAAATGTAAATTTGAGAATTAAAAATGTCTCTTTAAAACTGAAATTAGGTGTTCAGCAACTTCTAGACGAAAAGTCTGCGTACTTTAATTCTCAAAAACTTATTGATTTATAATTATTTCATTACATAGTTAATTTTTCTTATGTTTTTCTGAATTTTCCTGTTTGTGTTAAGATGGGCCCAATAAAAAATTCTAAGAATCATTACAAACACCCCCTTGGTAACGTAACGAAACACTGTGTCAAGATTTACAAATCTCATAAGTTCACGACATCATAAAATACGAGTGATAGGCAATTACGACGATTTCACCGATAAAACTTGTAGACATAGAAACAATCTGGTAACAATCATGGTCTCTGTACACATAATTGATAATACACATAAGAGGTTATAGAGGAAATTGAACTGAGAATTAACCGATTCGTCAGCAGAATTAATAGCAATCACGTTATTTTTATAATCTAGCATTAAAAATTCTGGCATGAACACTCACACTACATAACACTATTGTACTTTCTTTGCTAATGCAAATAAAGAACAATACAACCTAACATTAGAAGTAAACAAAAACTAACCTCAAAAAACTTAACCTTATATTTCATCATGAGGGAATGATGCAAAATGAAGAGCAACCTTAGTTTGGCGTAATAATACGGAAAATCACTCTTTCACGCTAAAGTAGGCTCTAGAGAACAATGCTTAATACAAAAATTGTAGATCTTTTATTTTCCTATAAATTTTATTATATAGGTATACTTTTGTCAAAAAATGCATACTAAGGCTAAAATACATTTTTGTCATAAAATGGGCCGAAATCTAAAAAAGGCTAAGGCCGAAATCTTAAAAAAAATTCTACGAGAGAACAGCCTCCCCAAGAATTTCAGCAGACATGGCGCTTACCCTATCTTGTAGAGCATGAAAAATGTAGTAAATAAGGCGACTTAAAACAAATCGTAGAAGCCGTTTTTTAGAAGATCGCAAAAAAGAGAAAAATTTCACGAATAAACTACTACTTCCGATGGACCGAATATGATGAAAATGTCCATATTGAGTCCTCTAGTGGTACCTAACCTAAGTTTCATGTTTCAGCTTGGTATGATGTTCCGTTCTTGAGATATTCTGTTCACACACAAACCAATCGCTAAAAACATGTTTTTTTGGGTTTAAGGGGGTTCGTAAACGTGTAATATATCCGGTGAAATTCGATTTTGAAAAATCGAAATGGAAACAATACTTTCCTTCCTATCTATTCATATAGGCAAGAGAAAGTAAAAATCATTAGACTATACGACATCTAATAACACTTTTAATAATGTTTTTAACCCTAATGTGTTAACGTTGCAATCTATTAAATTCACGCACAATAAGCAAACCCCATGACCCAATGAGGTAAGAATGATACGTATGGCGTGTAAACGAGGTATAGTCTGTACAGATTCGGGCCGACCATTTCTGATAGAGTATGGTTAATTGAACCCCAATCATCAAAGTACACCGGTAACTACTGTATAGAATTCAAATCCGTATACCAAAAACTACTTTTATTAGGATTTAAACCTAGAACCTGAATATCAGTTTCTGAATTCAGCTGTTAAACACCTAACTCGCGGCGACGACTTTACCTCTAAAGTGGGTTGTTTAATAATTAAATTGATGCAGAGAAAAAAATAATTTATTTAGTGATAATGAACTTACACTACTTTTAAATATAAACTCAAGCATTATTTAGACACTTGTCCTACCGTTTTGTGAGCTTTCTGATTCTTGTAGCATAGAAGTCGTTATCTTGATCTTTGAGCAATTACCGGTTAATGCATAAATTTTGAATTTATTTATTTGGTGAGAAAATTTGGATATTAAATTATGAAACCTGTAATAAATTTTTCGAGCCACATGTACACTCTGGGGTTTAAACGCTATTCTCCTTATTGTTTCAACATTGAACATTTTTGCCGTTTTTACACATTTTGATAGAAAAATTTATCACTGAACGTTACTCTTCCGGCGTAAAACGTTTACTGGAGCCGAAATTTTGAAATTACCAAAAGAGGTTTTATTAAATTATGATCAATCAGCTATTTTGCAATGTTCCCAAGATTTTAAACTTGACCTACAAAAAGTTTTATTATAATTGAATGAACCGTTTTTCTCTACATTAATTTGTCTCGTAAATAATATTGAACGTTCCTCCTTCATTAATAAAACTCGACTATATTGGGTAATAAGAATCATCGTTTCATCCGTGACACATCTCACTTTGTTCACAACACATTTATAATTGTTATTAAAAGGGACATATAAAGATTATATCGGAAAAAGATAACTCTTGTCTCGAAAGTGTACAATATAATTATGTTAATACCAGATCTACATATTTAATAAATACCTCAAGAATTTTTTTTAAAATATTTTAAATTCTACTATAGTCAACTAGATGCGATTAAATGATATCTGGGTTATTAAAGTTAGGTCTTCGGGCCAGGCCAATCAATCAGCTGGTAGAAAGTCGCTATTATTTGTTAAATAACACCGGTTGGGTAAGCGACTTTGTATGGTGATCAGCTGACAGCCGTTTGTGAACTAACTCTACTCGGGGTCTCTGTTCAAACTCATGTCTAATCCACGTTAAAAAATATAGCAAAAAGCAGCAATAAAATTGGGTAGTTGTTAATAATGTACAGTTCCCGATGAAAAATAAGAGCAAAAAAAAATCTGGTGCGAAACACTTACACGACTGTCTCTTGCCAATGTAAATAATAAACAATGTAACTATTGAACAATATAACTATATACAAATAATTTTAATCATGAGTTAATGATGCAAAATGAACACCAACGTCAGTTTGGCTTAATAATATGGAAAAACATTCTTTCACACAAACTAGGCTCGGTAGAGACGAAGGAGTCCATTGCGCATATTTTTGAAAGATATCCCTATTTTGGCCTCGAAAGAATGGAGACATCTGAGAAGATTGGCGTAGCACAGTGCATCCTAGAGAGCGTAGGGGCAGCCATGCAGCGGGATGAGAAGAGCTGTTGGAGTCGTTGAAATTGGTCGCTCAGTTTCGCAGAGGGTGATTGGGAGACTGTGGAGGGAGGAGACATCTGGAGATCAGCGGGATCGCCCTCTCCCACAGTAAATTAATCCTGTTTCGATCTCATAAAGTAGCCACACTTATTTCCTGAGCTGGTGATGAAAGAGATGAAGGAAAGTGAGAGAGTGAGTGTTTGTCAGTGACAACGAGAATGGAATTAAGCTACGGGTCCCTTCCATGTCCCGCTGACAGTGTGTAAATTTTTTAACCCGACATTTCCCTTGTAGTATTATGTAAACAGTTCCGAAGGAGGTGAGGGTGAGGGTAGGCGAGGGTTCTTTGCTGATGCAGGATCAAGTGGCCAGGCGGCAAGTTTTTGATTGGTAGGCGGTTGCGGCCTCCTTGGGGCTGGACGAGCACGCCTCAATTGAGTCCAACATTACTTCTCCATCGTGAGGGAGTGAACATGAGTTTTTCTCGCCGCCTCGGATAAAAAGAGGCTCGGTAGAGAAAAATGCTTGAAATAAAAGTTGTAGATCTTTTAATTTCCTATAAATTTGATTATACTCTTTTGTCATAAAATTCATACTAAGGTCGAAATCTTAAAAAATCGATTGTTTGCAGATTTTCGTAAAAAAAGAACAGAAAATCACAAATCACCGCTAAACTAAGCGTTAAACAAAGAAATTTTTGAAATAAAAGTTGTAGATTTTTAAATTGTTTATAACTTTTATTATACACTTTTGACCTAAAATCCATATTACGGCCGCAATATTAAAAACATTCTACGAGAGCACAGCCTCTCCAAGAATTTCAGCAGACATGGCGCCTACCCTATCTTGTATAGCATAAAATATGTAGTAAATGATGGGATTTAAAAAAAATCGTACGAGCCGTTTTTGTGAAAATTGCAAAAAAGTGACAAATTACACGAATAAACTACTACTTCTGGTTGACCGATTTTGATGAAAATGTTCGTGTCGGGTCCTGTAGTAGTATCTAACTTAAGTTTTAAGTTTCATTTTCGTACGATGTTTTGTTCTTGAGATAGTTTGTTCACTACCCACCACTCGCTAAAAACATGTTTTTTGGGTTCAGGGGGTCTGAAAACGTGTATATCCGGTGAAAACTCAATTCGAAAAATCGACATGAAAACAATACTTTCCTTGTGTATTCATAGGCAAGAGAAAGTAAAAATTAGATAAATACTATCAACGTTTTACTTTCATATTAGAAGTTTGGAACATATTTCATGAACAATATTTTTTTAAAGAAATAATAAATTATTGATACAAATAATATATTTTAAATGGTAAAAAAATCGAGTACTATAAGAATTATTGGAATATCATTGACAATGTTCTTGACAAATCGTCCGTGCAATTACAAAGAGGCGTATCTCGATTTTGTTGATTTTTCAGGAAAGCCATTTAAAGTTTGAAGTGAACCCTTCATGTAACTTAACACTGCATTGTTCACTCATTATTGTTCATACTTTCTTTATTTGTATAGATTATAATAAACAAATGTACAGGTTTTGGATAAAACAATTAGAAAAAGATTTTTATCATTACAAAATAAAGAAATGATGACTCAAAAACCCTTCTTACTGAGATACGCCAGTTTGTCATTGCTTTCGTAATTTTATTAATGCACGAATTCCAGTTACGCCCTTGAGAATACCAGTATGTTAAATAAATAATAACAAATAAAATAGAAGTAATTTGTTTTATTTAAAATATTTAAGCTAAGATAAAAACACGGGATCTTAAAAACTAATCATTATAAATTTCTGATTAGCATAATGACATTTACTTGACGTTAAAAGACTATCTGTTAATGATAATAACCATTAGGTTTCTTTTGCAGTTTTATTGACTTTCCTAATTTTCTTTAGAAATGTGTATGATTTATCACAAATTAATTTGATCATTGAGTATATTAATGAGAACATTATTGAACTACAATATTTAAAAAATTACAGTATTACAAACACTTCCAAATACAATTCCACAAGGTGATAGAAATATAAGTTATAAAACTAAACAATACAATACGCAACTAAGCCTAATAGAAACCATGTTGTAGTCAACATTTTTTTTAGTGTCAACGATAATTAGGCCTACTTCCTGTTATAAAAGAAATAGTCGCATAAATACTATTATTTTGACAGCGGTAATAAAAGTAATATGTACTGGACACATACTAAATACACTCAATGCGCTCCTGGACTGAGAAGTAACATGAAAATGATTTTGTTGTTAGGGTTAACAGCCGAAAGGCTGGTTTGAATCTGTAGAGGTTTTACTAAGTAAAACGAGGAGTGAGGTGGTTTACCATTGCCTTCCTCACTGAGAGGAAAAGTACACTTATCAGCATGCTGGGCCCTCTGAAAGCACATATTTTCCACTCTGTAAATGACACCTTCACTTCATTCACCACAGGGTCTGGCTGTACAATGAAATTCATTACTTTCAGAGGAGATAACTCTGATTAGTGTCTTTTACACCTCTACCTCTTCTGTTCTTAAATGATTCAGTCATTTAATTGGCTGACCATGTGATAAGATACAGAACTGTTTATTTTAGCCCTGCAACGAACAGATTGAGTGTAAATAATTTGACACTCCACCTGTCTGTTATGGGCAGGAAAATGATTTATAAAACTAAACACTTACTAACTACACCTAAGATAATTGATTTAAGAAAAAAAAATACTTAAACAAGTTAAACAACACAAGTAATAAGACAAAATTTCTTATGAGGTAAATTTGTGTAAAATGTCGCAAATCCTGGATTTTTTATTACAAGAGTATCTCTTAAGCATAATTTCACCAAGTCATTATATTTTGCAGTGGCTATCAGTGGAGATTTCCCATTAAGTTTTTCTGGATAGCTAAATTCAGATTTTCGAAAACTGAAATGCTGTTGTACACGTTAGAACAATGGGTTGTTTTAAAATAATCTTTCTAGGCTGATATTTTATTACCATTAATCCTCTGAAGGTTGTCTAGTCAATCTTATCATTAGCATCATCCTTCCTAACCCTAACCCTGAGAATTCTAATACCTATTGAAAGTTTTTTGAAGTTAAGAAAATCATCAAAATTTAAAGAATAAGTAATGTAGAATTATTTGCTCGTGCTAAACAAAAAATTGCTGTTAAATGTTTTGGTAAAATATTTCTCCAGACAACTTTAAAGTTGTTTGAATAGTTGAATGAGCAGATTTCTGCAGAAAAAATCTGCAGATACGCCTATTTGGTGCTTTAATTCAAAAACAAACACAACCACAAACAGGCGTATCTAAGATATGGCTGTATGTGACTGTTTTTCTACGTGAAAATATTAACTTACGCCCTTCATTTTTTTTAGTAACTAAGAAACTAACATGAATTGAGATACGCCAGTTTGTCACTTCACAGAACAGCACCAGATAAGTATGGAATCAGCCTTAACTCAAAACAGGCAAAAATCGAGATACGCCCCTTTGTGATTGCACAGACGAAATGTTATCAATATTTCTGTCAAAGTAACGATCCAGTCAGTATTGAATTGAAAATATTACAAAATGTATCTTCACAACCCAAAAAGAATTTATATAAAGCTCTTTATTTTGACACTAATATTGTATTGAAAAATGTGAAAAATATCACTTGTGAAAACAATCATGAGAACAAACATATGTTTTTTTCAGTAATACGAATTCTGTGTCTGCATTTTATATTTAAATCTTTTATAGCAAACGTTGGTAATTGATGTGAACAATTCCTTTTGTTTTCATTAGTACAGGAATTAAAAATCTTTTTAGGCATCTTATGTCGTGCGGTGGTTTATAATAGCTACAGATTATAAAGCTGTATTAAAAAGTAAGTTCCTAGCTTTAGTAAAGATTTCGGTAAGGGTCTTGAATATCATATCATGTTAAAATGTACTGATACTGATAAGAACCTTTAAAATACACACCGCAAACAAATGTGATGATGTGTTTTTTTGTAAAGGTTGTTGCTTTATCCTTTGCCACTACATGACATTTTATTTTTATTTTTTTAAATTTATTTTTTATACTATTTTTTTGTATATTTACGTTAGGAAATTTTGTTGTATGTTATTTTTGTAAATTTTATTTCTTTTCTTTTATGTAAATTTAGTGTAGATATAAAAAGCTATTATTATAATAGAAAAAAATAACAAAAAACCAACTCATAGCCGCGCACAGGCTAGACCTATGCGGGTAGCCTATTAGGAAATATGTTAGGATAAGATTTAATGTAGGCCTATTTGTTTTTAGTAATAATAAATAAAGAAATATATCAACTGGTGGAAATCCCTGATCGGTGTTCTATATTAGATCTCTATTCTAGTTTCTCTTTTATCTCCTTTGCGGAATCTGTGGTAGGTGTAGGTGTAACAAAGTTTGTACCTCTGGATTTATGTAATACATTTCCAGTGAAAATGAGTATACAATTTTTTAATTTTTAATGGTCATGTATACTGTGCCTATACTAAGTCAAATGTATGAAAGAATTTCTCACGAAGTATGGAATTCATGTGAAAAAACGTAAAAGTTTATTTTGAAAAGCTTGTATCCTGTTTGTAATAGATTTTTTTACTAAACCATTAATTAAAACTCCGTTCAACCCCACATCGGGCAAATAGATAGTTGTAGATGTCTCACAGACATCCGTGAGCCTACAATTACATAATCGTTTGTTATACGATTTCATTATTCTGTAGAATCTAGCCTCGAATAGAGATTCTGTTCCGGTACGCATCTTTTAGCCAAGGTCCAAAATTCGGTGACAAGGGTGGCTTTAGCAATTTAGTTTTATCTAACTGGTAGGCCTAAGTGAGATCTGTAGTGGAGTAGTGAGTACAAAATCTTTTATCTGTGGCACAGAAAAATTTTTTTTTGGTGTGAGGTAGTTCAAAGTCAATCTCCTGTCTATAGTCGAATTCACGATCAGAATGCAGTATGCAAAGTTCACAAGCAATGTATTTCATATGGGAGTTTGAGCGCTACTACACTAAGTAAAAATATTGACTTCGCACCACATAACCTTCTCATTACAAACTCCTATTGAATAACGTAATACGAAACATACTTAATACCGTATGTGTATCGTTTTAAAGATCAGGTACGGACCAGTATTACAGTAATGAAATTTTTACCAATTTTAATGTCTTTTTAATTATTTTAAAGTAAAAAATAGTTATTGTTTGAACTAATGTCAATAGTTATTGGGATGAAAATATTATACTGCTCTCCAAATAAAAGTGACGTATTCATTTCAATTGTCGGTATTTCTTTAAGGGACATAATAAATATCTTTTCATAGAACCATAACGACAAGAATGTCATTATTATTGTGATATATAGTTTTATAGGTTTACATAACGGATAAACAAAGTTATTAGCTGGTGAAATAAAGACAAAAGACTTATTTACATTCGAGATCATTTTTCTGGAATAAGACAATAATAATTCCTTTTGAATGGGCCGTTGTTATTTAAAAATTATTTCAAAATAGTTTATTATTTATGATCCCGTCCAACATATGACTTGTCATACGTCAAATTACGGACAAAATTCTATCTTTTATAACAAAATAATAAAACACATAATATGTCGTTGTTGAAAGAAAAAAGTTATATGATGTGAAACGCAAAAAATGTGACGAAATTTAAAAGTCTAACTTTGTACGAGTGTATCTTATCTAAATATCTGAGTATAATAACAACATTTATAGCGTAATAAAAACGACTCATTTGGAAGCGATAGAAATTTTTTCAAAATTTTTTGATTTAAAATTTTCGGAGACGAAGGTTCCTGGTTCAGATCCTAGTAAAGGTAGTTACTTTTATACGGATTTAAATTCTAGACAGTTGTTACCGGTGTACTTTGATGGTTGGGGTTCAATAATTTACCATACTCTCTCAGGAATGGTCGGCCTGAGTCTGTACAAGACTACGCCTCATTTACACGTCATACATATCATCTTCATCTCATTGGGTCATAGGGTTGCTTATTGTTCTGAATTGAACAGATTGCAACGTACACACATTAGGGATTAGAAAAAAATGAGCTTGTTAGAGCGTGGTAAGCAAAACTCTAAATATTTTAGCCCGTGACCTTCGGTTGGTGTCGATGAAGGAGAGTTATTGTATTGGCTGTGCCTGATGTTTTCCGTACGCCTGATAACACAACGGGTTCTCATAACAGCTGTACTGCATTATGAACGTGAAATAGAGTATAGTGTAAGGCCTAAATATTTAACTGCGTCTGTTTGAGATGTTGGATTATAATTTGTAGTGTACAGGTGAATAAGCTTTCAGGCAAAGTGTAAACGTAATGTGATGATGTGATTTTTGTTCTTGAAAAGTTAAAATTTTAATCTTCGAAAAAATATAGGATCTTTTTTTACTTTAAGGCGAAATACTAACACATGATAGTCTTTAACTTTAAAAAAATGAAAACCTATAAATAGTTCTCGTTTGTTAAATTCATGTAAAATATTTTAAAAACTTCTGTTAATTAAAATATCAGAAGATTACGAACGTTTTCGCTTTTATTCCAAATGTGAAACAACATGCAGTTACAAAATGTAGACAGGGACTAGTTTGTACACATTATTTTAACTCATTAGCTGTACTGGTGTACGTAGTGTAGACATCGTGTACTAGTTTACCCTCGCTTGGAAGTAAAGGTTAAAATCAGGCTTAGAAGGTAGATACGTAGTGGAACAAAAAAAAGAAGAAATACTAGATACAAAAAGGCAAAAGACAATTTTCTTTGCAATTACATGTAATTGCGTTTCTGTAGATTTTAGTATTTTTAATTAGGGTAAAATAATTTTATGTGCTTTAATTACTTACTTCTAATTTTACTTAGCGACGTGTTCTTCTCTTCATTACTATTTTCTTTTACAAGTGAAAAAAAATTCTTGGTGGTAATGGCAGTTCTAAATAGAGCATTGAAGTAGTTAGGATTTCTTATTAATTTTGAAATACAATTTAGATAAATATACACTATAATATCGATTTCATGTTAGAATAAAAGAAACTACTCGTGTTAATTTTTACGGCTCATTTATTTAAAATAAAATGTTTAGATAGGCTAAATTTATTCTTGTAATTGCTATGAAATACAGATAAGAATAGTGTATCCGAAAAAATTAATTTGTAAACGTGTAATTTAATGTATATTTTAGCGAACTGATGATGTGGCAATACCATGAAAGTGGTACTGATTTGGTAAGGATTTTTACTAACTCTGGTGGTTTTTAATATCTTTATTTCACAATAAATAAAGTGAAAAAAAATTAAATTGTGCATTCGCTATAATTTAAAAAAATATGTGTATCAGAATCATATTGAACAAATGGTAACAAATTCATCTTTGGATATCTCAACTTAAAGACAGAAAAAATTAATTTTTGGTTTCAGCGTTAAATTTTTTGATAGACTACACGAGCACAACAACTTACTGGTAATAAATAGATTGCAATTAAAATACAAGATTGAACATTTAAATTTATTTGGATAGCCTACTTTGGACTGTATGGATTCAGCGCAAAACTTTTTTTATTTTACTACTTTTTAATTTAATTTAATTTTTATCGTAAATATCACAGAGGTCGATAAATTTTTTGATTTCCTTTAATTTTTTACTCTTTGCCATGTATTAATTACTTATTTTTTAAATAAAAGGACCTGAAAAATATATGTATCCGTAAGGAAAAAATATATTGGCTATTAGATATAATACACACACATACTGTTGTAACTGGGCGAGTTAGTATGTTTAATGAATTAGAATTCGTACATTTATAAAGTTGTCATTGTAGCGTAAATATACAGTCGATGAACAGTCAGTAAATTGAAAAAAGGAACAATTAAATAAAAACAGTTGGAATAAATATTATACCTACTGAAGAGGGAAAATTAATGTAACAAAACAGCTGGCATTTTCATTAATGATCCACCGAGTTGGTCAATACCTCGATGAGCTGAAAAGTGCAGATGAAGGCGGAGCATAGTGAGCTAGAACACAGCACAGAGCCAATTGACTTTCGTCAACCGTATTCTGCGTTGCCACGTTGTGATGTCGCTGTAACACACATTACTAAAAGTTTCGGATTCAATCTTCTTGAACGGTCACATAAATGTTTGAAATATTTTAATCTATAAGTTGAAGAATTAAACAGCAAAACGAGACGAAGATTTTAGAGCAGGTTTCATGTCCAGCTTTATGGAATTCCAACTTATTTCTGAAGAGTGACAATGCGAAGTTGCAACCCCTCACTCGATCTTGGCTGTCACTGACTAGATCTCATCTGCAGTCTTTAGTTCGTACGGATTTAGAGGTAAAGTCGTCGCCGGGAGTCAGCTGCTTAACAGTGATTTTCGGAGACGAAGGTTCTTGGTTCAAATCCTAGTGAGGGTAGTTAATTTTTTACGGATTCGAACACTAGGCAGTGGTTACCGGTGTACTTTAATGGTTGGGATTCAATTAACCATACTATCTCAGGAATGGTTGGCCTGGGTCTGTACAAGACTACACCTCATCTACACATCATCCTCATCTCATTGGGTCATGGGGTTGCTTATGTTCTGCATTTGGTAAGCGCAACTGGTTTCTACACCGGGGTCCCTGGTTTGAATCCCGGTCAGGTCTGCATTTTTTCATCACTTATTTTCATATATAATCATCATCCTCCACCGTATGCATTAGCAGAAATTGCAAAACAGTAAGACGTAAAACAACAAAACAGAAAACATAATGTTGTGCATTTAACAGATTGTAACGTTTAACACACATAGGCCTACATTATTATACACACATTACGAATAAAAACTTTTCATTAATATATTTTTTTGGCGCTGTATCTCAGGATTTGATCCAGTACGGTGCTAGAATATTTTCTTCTAGAATTTTTTCTTCACACCTTTTTATGTCTCACGAAATATTTTTTACTTTATTACGTACGAGACATTATCATATACGTATGTATTCATATTATAATACGTCTCGTATTTAGACATTATCAATTGATAAATATCTTTAAAATAACTGAAAATCAGAACTAAAACTCTATAAAACTTTTTTGATTATTGTAAATTCATATCCGTATTGCAGTTTGTGTCAGTCTTAATGTTTGGTCGAAGTGTGAAGAACTTAAAAAAGTAAAAAGTTAAATATAGAAAAAAGTTAGATAATCATTTGACTATCTAACCTTCTAGCCGGTAGCGTAGAAGAACGAAAACTGGCCAGTTTATTAAATCCTCCTATCGGTTCGTCTGAATTAGAATTTTTAGTTGTTCTTTCAAAATTGAAGAAATATAATTACATCATAATGTAATTATGTTGCAAATAAATAAATTTCAATTCACTTTGAAAATAACTACAAAATTAACTCCTACACTTCAATTAAATAATTAATAAAATTATTCATTAATCTAAAAATGTTTTTATAGATATTTGAGAATTTTTAAAGATAAAACTGTTTAAAAATTGCTTTTTTGCTCTTTTTAGTGGATAAATTATTATTTTTGGTAAGTTGATTGTAACATCACTCTTTAATGTTCACTGTAGGCCTACTTAATGAAATCTAAAACTATATTTTTAGATTTCTACAATAAATACAGGAATACTACAATAACAGATTTTCTAAGAAAAATACTTTTGATTGCAATTACAAATTGAAATTCTTTTTGAACATGAATGAAATACAAAATTAAAAGTAAAGAAATGAAATAAGTTAACTATTATTGAAATAAGTTAACTATTATTGAAATTAAGTTATACAGTATTATAATAATGTAGGTAACGAATACTTTTGTATTCCAATACTATTAAAAGAAGGCTGGCTTGGAGATATTTTATTACAAGAAACGCTGTCTTATTACAGACATTTCATTCTAAAAAAAAGTTCCGTGCTATATTGTTTTCACTGAAACAATGAAAGCAAGAAATTCACTAAAAAATTTCACCAAAGGAACATTACAAGTATCCTTATTTCTTAGATATTTTACATAGTCTTAAATAAACTTGTCATTTTAATAGTAAAATATACCCTTTTTAATTTCCCATTGTCATTTTGTGAAGTGCAATGAAAAAAATTGACAAACCGATTGAAAACGTTATATAATCAATATATTTTTAAATACTTAAATAAATTATGTTAATATACATTTTTAATTTCATAATATTTGAATATGCCTATAATAGACAGGTGGAGTGTTAAATTATTTGCACCCGATCTGCTAGTTCCAGGGCTAAAAAAATAGATCTGTTTCTTATAACATGGTCTGACAATTATATGACTGAAGAATTTTAAAAAACGAGATAAAGGCGTCAAAGACATTTGTCAGAATTATCTTCTGTGAGAGTTACAAATTTCATTATACAATTGGACCCTGTGGTGAATGAAATAAAGGTGTAATTTTCAGGGTGGAAAGTAGATGCTTTTCAAAGGACATGCTGATAAGCATACTTTTCCACTCAGTGAGGAAGTCAATAGTAAACCACCTCACTCTTCGTTTTACTTAGTAAAGCCTCTGGAGATTCAAACCAGCCCTTCGACTTATGACCTAAACAACACAATATTAATTTTTTTTTCTGAATTTGTGTTCTAAGAAAATTTTGTCTATCTTCTACAAAAATTAGTGCCTGCTATCCACGTACATTATTAAACTAAAAAATAATTTAATTTTGCAAATTTTGCAAATTTCAACATAAATTCAGTTAAATTAAATTACATATACAAATAAATTAGATAGAACGTAGCCGCACGGTATGAAATTTGTTAAAATATCTGCGTTTTTCTCGGTACCATATTAAACAAACATACTTCATTCGTTGAACTCTATCTCAGGAATAAACGGATTATCTTCCTACAATTTTCCTTGTGCTTTTCTTTTCATTTTCGTTCCTTTTGAATTTCTGTTTCTTTCTTTTAAGTTATTACTTTTTCCTCTTTCTCACTTTTCTTATAGATCATCCTAATTACGCTATATATTCTACGCATTCCTTTTTATCTTTCCCTCATTTTATGAATTTATACTCCATTTGTTTGGTTGCTTCGGTTAAAATATTTAGAAAACTCAAACTACTTTTAATTTATTTCACCTTTACGATTTTTAACTGTACATTTTTAATGATAGTTTGGATTTACCAATTCTTTTGTAAAATACCAGATCAGTTTTATTAGAACGTATTATAATTATTTTGTTAGCAAAATAATTTTTAGGCGATCGCTGTAATAAGTTAAATTGCTTTATAAAGAATTCTTTGTTTGAAAATAGCGTATTAAATAAAGGGATGAATGGAATTACTTTTGCCAACAAAATTCTTTATCACTCTTTTCTTATACGTAATTTATTTATTTAGCGTATGGCTTTTCAAGACATTTAAAAAATCAGCATCATAATTGTTATATATTGGGATCAAATATGACCCTCTGTCTAATCTATCTGTCTAAATATGTACATACAGTACGTAATTCTAAAAACATGCTGAAGTCTATATACAGACATCCAGTCTGTCCAAGTAGGCTATTGATTCTGGAGTTGCCATCAGGAAATCCGCTCTTGTCCCTCCTCTAAAGGCAGTTATTCTGCACTCTTTCACTATGTGATCAATAGTTTGTCTTTGACCACACTCACATAAAGGCGATGGTATTTTGCCCCATTTAAACAATAAATCAGCACACCTACCGTGTTTTGTTCTTATTCTATTTAGAGCTGACCATTTTCTACGAGGTAGTCCAAAACCTGGCGTAATATTTGTAATATTACAAATATTACATTGGTTTTTGAAACAATAAAATAAGTTTATTACTTATCCACATACAATACATTTTCTAATTACACTATGGTGCTTCTAATTAACTATGGTTATTCTAATTATGGTGCCTCAACACGATTTTCAATGAGGTACCTAACCACATTTTTTCCCAGTTAGGCGCCGTTCATACTAAGGTGACATACGATAAGCGATATATAGCTAGGAATATATTGCGACGATATATTACTATGAAGGTTCATAACAGCGGGCGATAAGTCGGCGCGACCTGGGCGATAAAAATTTAGTGGGAACACAATTCTCACCACTGCAGTAACAATAATATGAGCTCAAGTGAAGAAGACGTTGTAGTGGCTTACTGGTTCAGGCGTATGACGAGAAGAAAAAGGAAGTACATCCCTACAATATTACTAACGCGCACCATAGCTCGGCTGTTGTTTCTCGAGAGCTGTTCCAACATGAATCAAAATTCAGGGAGTTTTACCGAATGAATCCTAAAAATTTCATTTTCTTAAAAACTTAGTGTCACAAACCCTTGTAAAAAAGATACACATTTCAGGAAGGCTATTACTCCAGATGAAAAATGAAAGAAATTACAGAATTGTCTTCTCTTCTTCCAGTCATGTTCACAGCTCGAAATATCGTGCGGTACTAATCGCCGAAGAGACTGGCAAGTAGCACTTTGATAGATATATGTCACTTGCGATATGTTGTGCGATCGCGCGGCTGTGAACCTTTTTTATCGCCTCCGTTTAGATTTCAAGTAGGCCTATCTGTCTGTGCGTGCCCCAAGCACTTGATAAGTAGCATACGAAGTTTGTACAGCGATTCTTCAATAAAAATGGAGGTGCAGTGTGGGAGACTGTCCAGGAAAATTCCTACGAATAAAGGTGTTAAACAGGGGTGTCCAATATCTCCAACACTATTCAATATATATGTTAGTGAGCTTATGTATAAATGGCAATCAAAAGTTGACAAAGGCATTCCTCTTGCCCGAAATACTTTTATAAATAATTTATTATTTGCTGACGACACAGTTATACTGCAGGAATCTGAAGACAAGCTACAAATTTCAATGCATAAGCTACATATTTTGAGTAAATGTTTTAATATGAAAATTTCAAGAAAGAAAACAAAAATAATGGCTTTCCAGGGGAAATGGCCAACAAGGTCCAAGATAATGATTGACAATACTATTTTTGACCAAGTGAGCAATTTTAAATATCTTGGTTGTGACATAACATACGACCAGGATAAAGATGTCCAGCAAAAAATAACAAAGTTCAGCTCGGTATGTGGGGCAATAAGTAGGTCCCTGAAGAACAAAGCTAGGAAGGATACGCTAATGAAATTTTATAGAGTTATGGCGATACCTACCTTAGCTTATGGAAGTGAAGCATGGGTGCTGTCTAAGAAACAAGAATCCAAGATTCAAGCAGCAGAGATGAAATTTCTTAGACATATAAAGGGATGCACCAGAGAAGATCGCTTCAGGAACGAAGTAATAAGGGAGGAATGTGGAACACAACCGCTAGCTGACATAATCAAGCAATACAAAGGAAAATGGTCAGAACATCTTTTCAGAATGCCGCAAGACCGCCTTCCTTTGAACGCATGGCATCATATACCAAGGGGTAGAAGAGGTATTGGAAGACCGAGGAGGAGATGGACGCCGGAACAGGCTTAGCTCACAGCTAAAATAGCCTAATCCATGACGACGACGACGACGACGACTAATCGCCGAAGAGACTGGCAAGTAGCACTTTGATAGATATATGCCACTTGCGATATGTTGTGCAATCGCGCGGCTGTGAACCTTTTTTATCGCCTCCGTTTAGATTTCAAGTAGGCCTATCTGTCTGTGCGTGCCGCGTATCGTATATCGCCTTATTATGAACGGCGCCTTAGTGTTATTTTAATGTTGCTGTAAGTTTGGTTAATTATTTTGTTATAAAATTAGTTAAATTAGAAAATGTTTTGTGTGTGAATGTAAAGCAGTTGTACATTAAATATCTTGAAAAATCTTATGTTTTGTTTTATAAAGTAAGAATATTATATTTTTTTTCGAAAATAAGAATTTTTTATTTTAGAAGATAATAATAGTATGTTAAGCTTAAAAATAAGAAATGCACATGTAAATGCCTATTTAGAAAATAAGATAACTAATATATAGTTGTTCCATAAATGTATTTTGTGTATTTCTTACAAATTTTATTAATCAGTTACAAATTATGTTTATTTCTTAATGATTATGTAAATGTGTAATAATAAGTAATATTAGGTATAAAGCTGTAGTCTACTTGGGTAAATTTAACATAGAAAATAAAAATAGCAATAGGAAATACTAATCTTTAAAAGTAAGAATAGAATTAGAGTTATATCTTAAATAAATTGTTATTGTTAGAAAATAAGAGTAGCCATTGGGTTTTATTTTCTTATGATAATGTAATTCTTAGGTAGTTTAAGTTTGAATAAAATTGTTAGTTAGTCTAAGACTAGTAACAATAAATAAATAAAGTTTCACACCAGAATTTTTAATTTGCTTTTATTGTAACCCGAAATTTGATTTTGTATTATTACCTCTAGAATAGAATTTAATCAACGGGTACAATTTAAAAAATTTATTTGGTAAAGGGTACGCAACTGAAAAATTCTTGAGAACCACTGATATAGGCATATTATTAAACATTTAAATTATTCCAGTATAAATTTAATCTTAAAGTACTATGTAAGCCTATTAAAATACAAAGTAAACCATTTCTCTCGAATACTAAACTTTATTGTTCAAAGTAAATCATTTAGCAATTTAAGTCAATTTCACAAACTTAACTTCTGTTGTTTCTATTCAAATCTAATTTTCCGCTTTATAAGTTGCTCATGTTTTTAGTATATTAACAACGGTGTTACAAACACCATTTTAGTACTACCGACAATGGATTCTCTATATTGCGTTCACTATGTACATAACCTAGATTTTGGTAAATCTGTTTTCAGGCCGCTTGATGGCTTTTACTAATGTGAAACGACCGCATTCTGCTGTCATATACAGTCCCAAAATTTTGAAACTCTGAAATGAGTAAATATATTTTCATTCTAAATATTGACAGTTAAATACTGGATTTCTGTAAATAGGATTTTCTGTATATAGGAACAGTTGAATGTAAATTTGAAAAAAATAATTCTGGGATTTGTATTTTGTGTTTATAATCATATTTATTGTAAAAGTAATTAGCGATGAACTTTTTATCTGTTTTAACGTATAAATTCAAGTTAAATCTATATGGTCGCTTGAATAATACTCAAAATTTTTGTATTATTTGATTGGATTTTAGAATAATGTACATAAGATTAATGTAATGGGAATTGACTCATTGATTATGAAAGAATTAAAGTCTGTAAAATTTTAACAGATTGTGAAATATGTTACTATTAATCTTGTATTATTTTATGTTAGTTTTATATAACTGATTTTATTTATTTTTTGTAAGTACTAAAATGTTTTAGTATTCATAAAATCTCCATTTATCGTTCCCAACCGGGATTTGAATTTTTTCAATTTCACATGTTTAATGTTCTATAACGCTTTATATTGCCCATAACAGACAGGTGGAGTGTCAATTTATTTACACTCAATCTGTTCGTTGCAGGGCTAAAATAAATAGTTCTGTTTCTTATCACATGGTCAGCCAAATAAATGACTGAATCATTTAAGAACAGAAGAGGTAGAGGCGCGAAAGACACTAATCAGAGTTGTCTCCTCTGAAAGTAATGAATTTCATTATACAGCCAGACCCTGTGGTAAATGAAGTGAAGGTGTCATTTGCAGAGTGTAAAATATGTGCTTTTCAGAGAGCCCGGCATGCTGTTAAGCGTATTTTTTTCACTCAGTGAGGAAGGCAGTTGTAAACCACTTCACTCATCGTTTTACTTAGCAAAACCTCTAGAGGTTCAAACCAGCCTTTTGGCTGATGACCTAAACAAATGCTTTATAATTTCTAATGAGACTTTATTAAGTACATCAAAAATGCATTTCACCAAACTAATTTCATCCGGATCGATAATAGGAAGTAGAAAATTAAATTTTTGAACCAAAAAAGTTTATTGGGTGTTCACTAACGGCTAAAATTTTAAAAGCAAATATCTGGATATTAAATTTTTACTGATGTTGGAATTTAACAATGTTATGGATGAAAAAAATCACTTTGGTTCATTTAAACAACTTCCAGGGAAGCACAATTTATTACACAACCTATCCTTTATTACTTTCTTGCAATTATTTATACCATAGATTAAAAAAGTACGGCGATAAAGTAAATTTTTTTGATGGCTGTTTCAGATTTCTGCATATCCGGTTACCTCCAGCATTTCATTAGTCCGTATGATCAGATTTTTGCAGTATAAACTAAATAAATATTGATTTATTTTATTATCACTATTGTTACTACAGGTGAAACAATAAAATTACAAAAAACGATGACTTTTAATTTCTTTCAGGAGAGCACCAAACCGTAGCAGTGTCCCAAATGAAAATAAATTTAATTAGAATAAATTTACTTTATTTATTTTTACTATTAACTCTAATTTTTTCTAAGTAATTAACATTATTGGAAAAGACGGTTTAAGGACTAGTTCTCACATTACTACTCCAACGTCATTTCAGCCTATATTGTGGATTCCTTGCCGAGTAATTAGAATTATTTGGCATAATAGAATAATAATTAGCTCCTGAATCTGTGGACTTTTGTTTAAACCTAATTTTATTTCAAATCTATTATTTATAATATAATTTCTTATAAATTTGATAATCTATCATTTCTTTTTATAAAATAAGTTAGTGAATTTTAACAGCAAGTATGTAAATTCTGTAGTACAGTTTATGCAGAATAGCACGGAAACATTAATGCGTACGGAATATGAAGTTGATGAATTATCTAAAGGAGGGAATGTTTTGTTGAATTTTAATACTAATAACGAAGAGGGAATTTTTTGATGTTCCGTATTCACTCACTCAATGTTATGATCACGGTTATATTTTTTTACCAAAATTATTGAAATAAATTTTTTTTTAAATTTTAAAATAAAAATCATGTGTTTTTGTAATGTCAACAGCACTATTTTATATTATAACACCAATTAAAATAATCTTATTTTATTTTCAGCTTTTTTATTTGTTGTTTGGGAACTGTGAATTATTTACAACTTCCTAATTTGATCGCTGCTATGCTGTATTATTTGACGTGAATTAGGCATTAGTTTTGAATTTAATTTGCCCACGGTGTTACTTAACAAATAATAGCGACTTTATTGCAGCGACTGGGTGGGCTGGCCAGAAGGCCAAAATTATCTTAATACAATGAAACAAGAAATTTATAGGCCTATTATATAAAAAAATAACGGTTGAAATTATCAAATAAAAACTTAACATATTACACTAACAAAACAAAACGAAAACCTTGCATCCACCTAATTTGTTTTTAAATCATTCCATTTTGTTCAGTTAACTTATAGGCAAACTTTATTACAAAAACAATGATACTTTTTTAAAACCAATAATGATCCGTTTTGAACAACGAAGCGGCAGCTTAAGTTCAGCTGATTTATTGCAAACGCAACATTACACAATAAACTTTTTAAAATGTAACATTTAAAAAAACATTGCTATCAAAGAATGGCTTCACATGTGGAAAATTAAGCTGAACGTTTCCAAACACAACAGGTAACTTTCGCACTTCGGCCTGTTGGTGCCCAAATTTACGCATCGATGATACTAGGCTTACAGTTACAGACGAAGTTAGGTACTTTGGTTTAACACTTGACAGACGTCTCACGTGGAAACCACACGTTGCGCACGTCAGAGCAATCTCAAACTCACGATTTCGTATGCTGTATGGCGTCTTAGGTCGCAAGTCCTCGCTACCTTTACACGTAAAAGTCATCCTCTATAAATCACTAGTACGGCCAATTTGGCTATATGGGGGATCAATTTGGCTATATGGGGGACCAATTTTTGGAGCCTGTCACAATACAACACTGAATATTCTTCAAAGACACCAGTCAAAAGCACTTAGAGCAATAACAAACGCAAATTTTCTACGTAACCAATCATACCCTTCACAAAAACCTGAAAATAACAATGGTTCGAGACATTGTCAACTTAACATACAACTCATTACACACAAAGGCAATTGACCTCATAAATCCAAATGTCCAATCTCTTTCAACAAACAATCTCCCTGTTAACAGACGACTGAAACGAAGGTGGAATAGGGATCTTCTCCGACCACCATAAAATTAACAAAAAAAAAAACATTTCAATTTAACTTGTCATGCCTGTTTCCTTTCATAAAAAAGAAAATCATCTCAAAAAAAAATCATCCATCATAGATTGTAAATCATTATCATTAAAAATTGGTTCCACATTCCTTGACACATATTTTCACGCCGAAATCGGTCACTGGATCAATTCACATTCACGTCACATTCCCGCCATTCCTTATTCATTTAATCTCATTTACTAGTTGTGCTTAAAAAATTGTACAGTTGTAAATAAAAAATAAATTGAAGCCAAAAAAAAATGTAACGTTATTCCACTGGGTTGGTCTAAATGTAAAGTCGTCGCCGCGAGTCAGCTCTTCAACAGCTGATTTTAGGAGACGAAGGTTCAAGCATCTTTGCTTGAACTAAAGAGTCTATGTCAGGATTGAAAACACTTTTAGTCTTACATCAGATTTAACGTTGTGATGGTTCCTGCACTTGTATTTTAAAAACACTAAGGTAGAAAAAATGCGTTTGCACAGGTAGATTTTTGAGAAGACCATCAAAAATTTCACGGCAATTTTTGGTATGTCTGTGTATTGTGCACTTGCTTGAATCCAAAAGGATGTTAAGTTTTTCTCTTTATACACAGATTTCATCATTGAATAACACGATAATTCAATAAGAGCATTTTCCTATGAAAGAAATAAAAATGTTAACTCTAGCTTTGTATGCGTGGCCTTGAGCAGTTGTGGAGAGCGCATTTTTGGGTTAGGCACCAATGCTCATTGTAATGTACAAGCTCTTGTTTTTTGGAGCAAGCTACGACTCACCTGTAATCTTTCCGCGACCCACCGGTTGGGAAACATTGCCTTACACATTCTGCATAATACTTTATTTGTTATTCATTATATTATGACACTCAGAGCATAATCTGATCCTTTTAAAAGAAATTAATTCATCAAATCATGTTCCTACGTTCTATTGGGACTTAGTGCGTGTGTGACAGAGAAAAAATCCACCAAAATATTTTATGTTCACGGAACGAAAATATTACTTCATAAACTACTGAAATATAGAATGGTCAGACACCATCCCTTGAGTATCCCGTGACATTAAATCTCAGAATATTTTTAGTATAGGTAAGAAATAAAAAATAAATAAAACTAGAAATAAAAGTAATGTGTATTTATATTCGTAGTATTTAGTTAGCAGTATTTTAAGGGTGAATGACATAGAACACTCGTAAAAGGGAACTCCAAGGATTCTCTATTGAATCACATGGGAACTATTTACTCGTTTATACGTGTATCTTTTATTTATTTTTATTTTACTCTCTCTTTCTCTCCTCTCTCCCGTATTCTATCTCTTATACTTTTTGTGTTTGTGTAAATTCTTTTTTAGTGTGTCTGCATATATATGCATAAATGTGCACAAACAATTCAGACAAATGAACATAGTTGCATTGCTTATGCTACAGACATTCCCAGGAAAATCTAGAACGGTGCTTATCTAATAATAGCAAATAGAAGGAAATAGGAAAAATACATGAATAGAAACGAGAGAAAATGTAATGCAACTAACCACTTGCGGGTTGGTGGAAAGATTCTAATAATAGAACTAAGATTACTCGTAATGGGTTAATAAAACGATGAAAATATATTAAAAATTATTTCATGAAAGTTTTATTCTCTTTTTTACAATTTTGAAATTACTTCAAATAATAGTAGGGTTTCCCTTACCATCTTCTTATCTTTTAAATTTGCAAAAAATCAAGAAACCCTTTAATTACATACATCCATTCAACGTTTATTAAATAAGTTTCAGATGAAATTTAGAAAATTCAGAACGGTTTTTACCTTTTGTTAAAGTCTCAGGGAAGTAAAATTTTGAATCTGTTCACGAGATAGCTTTTCGGTAGAGTGTGTTAAAGATAGGGTCATATCATATTTTGAAAGAGATAAAAAATCTAACACGGTTGTATTTCAGTCATATCTTAGGATAAAAAAAAATATTTTGACCACCTTCATGGTGCAATTGTTAGCATTCTACGCTACGAAGCGGAAGATCCCAGGCTCGACTCTCGTCTGGACAATTATTAAAAATTACAACCCATTCCTTAACTTTAAATAGTTATACTAATGACCAAGATATTTATGAGACTTAAAATCAACCTTTTCTTTAACATTCACTTATTCTTTTTGCTATAAGTCAAAATTTTGTTTCGTTTACAGGGCTTTCACACTTCCCTACAACCTGTCGTCTCCCATAGAGCGCCGTGCAGCAACGTATGGAAGTTCGTGAGCAAATTAGAACGGAAAACAGTCTTAATATACCTGGTATATTGGATAATTGAATCGTTTCTTTTTATATATTATGTTTTACAATTTTTTATTATTACAATTTTCAAATTACCAAACCATACTCGTATATCCACATACTTTATACACGAAGAACGTTTAAAAAGAAAAATAACATAGACATAGACTTATACAGCACGTAGGTACAAAAAGGTTGGACATAGAAAAATATATCAACACATTATCACAGACACTCTATCTGTCATTCCACCTTATAGATGCCAATTTTTGAATTGAATAGGTCTACCTCGTTTTCAATGTCATTTGCAATATCAACACAGGGTCAGAGATGAGGCATATTTAATCACGTTAGATGCAACAAAAAAATTATATTTTGTCACTCCTGCATTGGGAACTTTTAAACCCAGTCTGTACTCTGTCCGACGGTCGGAAGATACCATTGCTTATATGGCCAGAGCGCTGTTACGTACTGTGCTAAAGACATGACTAACGCTATGAAAATAAAAGTTGATCTTTGTGTAGGCTATATTATATTTATGATATTGAAACAAATTACGTTTGCGATTAAAAATGTTTACGTTATTATCTGAAATTTATAATTATGTGATAGAACTGTCAATTCATTTGTAATTGAATATAACTATTTATAGGGTTATGTTCAGCATTTTGTTAGAAAAAACCATTAAATACTATGAAAAGATAAAATTAAATTAAACATTTTTTTATTCTTTCAAAATCTATATTTATCCATTTCATTGCCATAGGTCTATAAATTCTATAAATGTTCTATAAATGTATCTAATTACATTTATTTTACAGTTTTTCTTTTCTTTTAATTTTAAATGGTATACTGCGTCTTTTAATCTAATATTGGGGCCGAACATTATACTTTAAATAATAGACACTTATCATTTTAACTTTAGTTGTATTACAATCACAACTAAAACTTATAAGTAATGAATTAAATATTAGGTATGTTTGTAGGACAGATAGTAGCGTAGAGCGTATTGCTCTATACAACCAATGTTAAATTGGAATCGCCTATCTTTATTCAGTCTCAAGTGACTGGATGTAGTATAGAAACATCACAAAAGTAGTAAAAATAAAACAATAATCATGCGGTCCTGGGTTCGAATCCCACTCAGGCACGGCTTATTTTCAGACGTTACAAAAATCATTTCATCCTCCATTGCACAATAGTTACACCCCAACGTCGTCGCTAATGACCGTTGTAGTTGATGCGACGTTAAATAAATAAATAAATTAAAAAAAAACAAAAAAAAAACAATAGTTTGCAAATTAGAAAGGTAAATAACGCTGGAGTCTTCTGAAAAGCGTTAGGAGCCATACTCTTATACGTAGTATCTTTAGGGAAATCTATAAATGATCACCTTATTATTTATAAAATTTTGGGAAAAAATTAACCCATTTTATTCTTTTATTAACCTTTATCCTTGCAATCAAAACGCTTTTAATTAAAATTATGTTATCCTAAAATTAGTTTGACAGAAAATTCCCTAGTAAAATAAAAGTAACAAAAGCTAAAGAAAAATGAAAAAATACTACACATTAGTATGCTATAATTTTGTGTCCAATATAACGAACAATAGAAATTAAAACAAAAAAAAAAACAACTAATTTAAAATAATAAAGGAGAATAACCTATAATTGAAGGAATTGTTGATTCAAATCACTTATACAGTGCAATCATTTTCTTTATGAAATGTAATTTCCTATATTAAGTTAAATTTAAATTGCAAAACATTTGTGTTGTTTGTCATCAACAACATTAAAAGCGATTGCAGATTTTCAGAAGAAAAATGCATTAAATTTTTCCTATTCCTCGTTAAGTATTCCCACATTATTGATTACATAGACAGTTTTCTTTTAAACTACTCATATAAAGAGATTTAATTTAGATTTAATTTTGAATGCATGTAGAGTATTTTTGTGCACACAAGCATCAAAATCGGTCAATAAAAAAGTAAAATGAATTTCTTGAAAATTTAAATGCGGTTTGTTGTATCATTTATTAATTTAATAGTGAAATATAAAGCTTATAGAGGAATTTGGCAAATAGGAGTTAAAAATTTTAACCTGCAAGGCTGTAATAAAAATAAATTTATTAAAATATAACTCAATGTTGAGTTCTAATATGAATATTAAACTACAAAAACTTTTTCCATTATTTGGTGTAAAAAAGGATGTAGACTTATTCATGAAACCATTAAAAAATACTCCTAAAGTACATGGTACGAACAATAGAAATTAAAACAAAAAAAACAACTAATTTAAAATAATAAAGGAGAATAACCTATAATTGAAGGAATTGTTGATTCAAATCACTTATACAGTGCAATCATTTTCTTTATGAAATGTAATTTCCTATATTAAGTTAAATTTAAATTGCAAAACATTTGTGTTGTTTGTCATCAATCTAGTTCGTTTTTTGCGTGACTAAAGGAATCAGTCAAATGTTAAATCCAAATGAACACAAATATGAAACAAAGGAAATATTTATACAAGAACTATATACATCATTCGATACTAACAAATATTTGTATAAATATTTAAATTATAACTTACAAGAATTTATAAGAAAATAGTGCCACTCTAAGAAAATTATATTTAATTCGTGTCAATGTGCATAAAAAATATGATGAAGACAAAGTAAATTATTCAGAAAGTAACGTTTATGTAATTTTGAAACGAAAATGTATACGTGAAAAAAATTACGAGAGAATAAAACAATTCTAAATAATATTCTGTGACATAATATTGATATCCTAGAAATATTTAAGGTAATAAATTGTTTAGGCCACCTCCGTAGTGTAGTGGTAGCGCACTGACTTACCACGTGGAAGTTCCGGGTTTGATTTCCGGCTAGAGTCTGGAAATTATAACAAGTCACAATCCAACGTTCCATAACCCACTGTTGTCGCTAATGACCAAGCTGTTGATACGACTTCGAAAAAATAAATAAATTGTTTATCGCAAGAAATAGTGTGTTGTTGTTTAAGTCATCAGCAAAAGAGCTGGTTTGAAGCTCTAGAGGCTTTACTTAGTAAAAACGAGGTGTGAGGTGGTTTATAATTATTGCCTTCCTCACGGAGTGGAAGTATGCTTATCAGCATGCCGGGCCCTCTGAAAAGCATCTACTTTTCACCATGCAAATGAAACGTTCACTTCATTCACCACAGGGTCCGTTTATATAATGAATACTCTCAGAAGAGTATATATATTCATTACTCTCAGAAGAGGATAACTCTGACTAGTGTCTTTTACACCTCTATTTCTTCTGTTCTTAAATACTTCATTCCCACAATTGGAAGATATGTGACAAGGAATACAAATATTATTTGTAGCCCTGGAACTACCAAACGAATGCAAAAAATTAACACTCCGTTTGCAGTTATGGGCATAAGTGTATTGTAAGAAGAATGATTGGTTGCTGATGAATGAAACCCTTTTGAATAGAAAGTCCCGGAAATTATAAAGCCTTTCTTTATTACACTTCTTATTCTTTATTAATTTTTTTTACTGAAATGTAGATGGTTCTGTCGGTGGAAAAGATTTTGGAAGGGTTTCATTGTATTATTATGTAGAAAATGTTTGCCGTTCTAAAAACGGCCACGGTCTCAGGTATTTTAAGTTCAGTAAGTTCAGTTCAGTTCTAGTGTCTACACGTTTATAAATGAGTGCTGTTAGAAAGTGTTTGTTTTTATTGTAACAAGTACGTTAAGCAAAAGGTCTTCATACTGTAAAAATCATGTAGTAGGACCTAATTGGTTGTAGGTAAGAGGCTAATGATATATTAAAGTGAAAAATAATTGTCATTGTGAATAAAATTAATTTTAAGCTTTAAATTTTTGTAATTAATTTAAGTAATTGAATTGTAATATGTTAGTAATTTAAGCATAATAATTAATTGTAAATTGTAATCTCGTAACCACTAATTATTGCTACTGAAATTTAAGCAGTGTTATAATTGTTAGTAGAAAAAATTTATATTTAAATGAATTGTAATCACACTAACCAAAATAACTCATTGTAACTAATTTGTAAAGGGATTGCAGGAAAAAAGTAATATAGAAGTGGATGTGTGCGTATCAAAGTTAAAACAAAATTTAATGATAGCAAGGCTGCTTTATTTGTCATGTTATTAATAGAGAACTTTGAACTTTTGTAAATTGTAGCTACGTAACGTTTTGTAAATGAATTTTGTCACTGACATGATTAACGTAAGAGAAACAAATGAATTTTAAAAATGTATAAAAAACCTTGAGTTTAAAATATAGTATGCATGACTGGTCGCATCGTGCTCATCGTTAACGATGCATATTACTTTACTAAATATTGTGCATGAACCAAAGTAAAAAAATAAAGCATTATATGGAGCGTATATTTCAAAATTACTGTCATACATTTTTGCATTTTTAGAACATGCCTAATAGGCCTAATAAAGAAAAATTAAAATATCCTTTTTGACAATTGTACTGTATTTAGTCGAAGTAACCTACTCAACATCGGTTAGGCAATTTTCTCACTTATCTTATGTAGCACCATTATAATACGTTGATGGGTTCTTTACTAAAAATTTTAGTAGCTTGTTTATTACTCGTAGTTAAGACGAATCAGAGGGCGAATCTATAGGATTTTTAGGTTTTTTTTTACATCTATTTCTTCTTCTACTTAGTAACACAGCGTAATTTAATTCCTAACGGTTTTGAAGTAACGAAAATTCGTATCTACAATTTTTGCTACTTGTTTTTGCGTCACAGAAACATAAGAGCTGATACGCTTTTGTGTCACTAAGGCACGAAGAAAATATTCATCTGAGTAGTTAAGGCCAATTTCCACGACAACGCTAGTTTACTAGCTGCTAGTAGACTTCCATCGTCGTGGGAACGAACAACTAGCAGCTAGTTAAGTTAAAGCACCAGTAGCTTATTTACTAGGGCGTTAATGACATTTAACATATTTGATTTTACTAGCGCTAGTAGGAGATACAAGGTTACGTGATTACTAGCGCTAGCAGTGAACGTTTGGAAACGTTGCTAGTTGCTAGTAAGCTATACTTTGTACAGCAATACACAACACAACTACAATTGTTTTCAGAGTACTGGCAATAATTAACTAGCTCTAAAGGAATCGTCATCAACGCGCTAGTAGGTCCTGAAAGTACTAGCAGCTAGTAAACAAGCGTAATGGGAATAGGTGTTTACGCTCCTGTTTTCTTAGGGAAAACAGCTGAATTCATTTCGAGTTGGTCTGGTCAGCTGCAGTTACGTTTAGTGTTTTCACTCTCAGCTGTTACTGATAAACTTTATTTTCTTCTTTTTATAGTATACAAATTTTTTTTTAGCTTATATTATTTTATCGGGAACTGTACTTTATTGACAACCACCTAATATGATCTCTGCTTTCCGCTGTATTTTTTTTTAACAGGAACCCCCCCCCCCCAGTGAAGTTAGTTAAGGAATGACTGTCAGCTGGTCACCATACAAAGTCGCTTGCCCAACTGGTAGGCTATTACTTAACAAATAATAGCGACTTTCTACCAGCTGACCAACTAGGCTGGCCCGAAAGCCTAGTATGCAAAATAAAAATAAACTACTTATAAAAGAAAAAGAATACCTGCAACGGAGATCATTCCTGAAAAAATAATATTTAATGTTTAAAATAATATTTGGCCTGCTTATTTCCACAGTATTTTTAGTTGATTGATATTTTGGACGTGCAGTAAGTTTGCATGTATTCGTAAATTGACAAGTTATTATTTAAGTTTATCTACATATTAACAGCGAGCAGGTTTTTTTACCAACACGATTTTAACCACCTAAACCTTCGCCGATTTTCCCCGAAGTGGGCTCAAATGAATTGTCTGTTTGAGTAGATTTTCAGAAAACTAACCAAAATCATATATTTTGATTTATGACCTTAAATAGGAGGTCTAAAATAAAGATAATAATACGTGAAGTTAATGAAAACGAGAATACGGTAAGCGATGCGTCTGTGTACAGAATGCAGTACTACCCTACGCATATGTCTCTCTCTTTCTCTATCTATCCTTTCCACATCTCGCACTATTTCACGATGGAGGGGGCAAGTTCAAGGGACTGCAGTATACCAACCCATTGGCAGTGACACATCGCTTTAGATTTTCCAACGTGGTTGTTGCTACTTTGAATAGTGTATAGTGTGTTCTGCTATATTTTGCTTTTGTTTTTAACAGCTTTTTTCAGAGCTATTATAATTTTTCAGATCATTTGATAGCCTAAAAATTCAAAAAATGTCACGAAACAATAAAACAAAAAATATTGTTTACAGAGAAGTTCTATAAAAACAAATTTACACTTTTGTGCGGGTTTTCCCGCACGTTTTCACCTAGTATTTATTTTATTACTGTAAAATCTTCTTGATACGCTTAATTTGGAGCTTTGAAAATTATCGTGCATTTTCTTGGCGTTGATTTTAAGACCATATAATTGACTAATTTTGTTCAAATAATCAACCCTCTTGGCAAATCTGAAATATTATCGTCCTTCATTATAGTATCGTTAAATTATCTCATGTTGTAAGTTTTCTATTAAAATTGTTATACACGCAGTTGCGACAAATGTTCAAAAAATGGTGACAAAATTACAAAACAAACTGGAAAAGTAAGGTCAAGTAAAAGTAAAATACAAGACTTTAGTGCAATAGATGTACATATATCTTACACTAGACATTAAAACACAAAACAAAGTAAATATAATAGATTACATTTTTATAAAATATTTTTTTATAACTCACCTTATAAACTCCATAAGCTAATAGAACTGATGTAACTACGCCGAATAAGGCACACACCAACATCACCACGTTGAATAACATTGTTGCTGTAAAAGAGAAAGAATTGTTTATAATTGTTCTTTTAATTATATGATTAAGGTATATTATTTACAATTTTTTTAAGATTTGAGTTTTACAAGTTTTTACTTTCTCTTGCCTATATGAGTATGTAGGAAGAAAAGTAATATTATTATGTAGATTTATCGAAATCGAGTTTTCATAGGATTTACACTTTTCAGACCCCGAGAACCAAAAAAATATGTTTTTAACGATTGGTGTGTGTGTGTGTGTGTGTGTGTGAAAAGAATATCTCAAGAACGGAACATTGTACGCACTTCAAACTTGAAACTTAAGTTAAATACAAAAAAATTTCATATATTGAACTTTTACATCAAAATCGGTCAACCGGAAGTAGTAGTTTATTCGTGTAATTTTTCACTTTTTTGCGATTTTCTCAAAAAACGGCTCCTACGATTTTTCTAAAAATCGCCTCATTTACTAAATTTTATATGCTTTACAAGATAGGGTAGGCACCATGTCTGCTGAAATTATAGGGAAGGCGTTTTTCGTAAAAAATTGTTTTTTTAAGATTGTGACTCAAATATGCATTTTATCGCAAAAATGTATTTAACAAAAGTTGTTGAGAATTTAAAATCCTACAATTTTTATCTCAAACCTTTTTCTAAAACGCTTAATTTAGCGGTAATTAGCAATTTTCTGATTTTTCTCACGAAAACGTGTAAAAGATCGATTTTTTAAGAATTCAGTCTTAGTATGCATTTTGCGACAAAAGTATATATCAAATTTATAGAAAATTAATAGATATACTTTTTTTATTTAGTGCATTTTTCTCTACAGAGCTTAGTTTAGCGTGAAATAGTGATTTTCCGTATTAATAAGCCAAACTGAGGTTGATTTTCATTTTGCGTCTTTCATTCATGATTAAAATAAGGTTATGTTTTTGAGGTTAGTTTTGTTTATTTTTAATGTTTTATTACTAATATTAGGTTATATTGTTCATTATTTGCATTAGCAAGAGAAAGTTCTATGAGTGTTTCACACCAGATTTTTAATAAAATTTTCAGTGGAATAATAATGTAAGTGTAAATAAGGTATGCAAATCTATGCAGGGGTCAATTCCTGGTTAGGTCTGGCAATTTTTATCTAAATATCACATCATATATTATCTACGCGCAATTCAAGACTAATGTAGCTACCATTACTCAAAAAAGTTGTAGCCTATTTGAAGTTAACAATATTACGTATAATTGTATACCAGGTGTCTCACGAAGAGATAGCTATTTTTGAATTAATATGCCGGACGTATCGCACAATCTACAGACTGAAAACTTTACAGTTATAATAAATGGATGTGTGAAAAAAGTACCCTCGAGTTTCATTTGCTTATGATTAATCAAAACAAACTGGTGGAATAAGAAAATAATATCAAAAATGAACAATAATCTTGTGGATTGAAGAGGCTGCTGTTGATACCTCAGCAATTTTTCAAAAAACGCTTATGACTCATTTTTTAGTTGCTATCAGTGCATAGCTATTGATGGACATCAGTTCGAGTAAAGGTTAATGAACCAAATTGTGTTCATTAATAATTTATCACTTTCATATTTCTTTTATTTTATTACTTAAGTAACATTGCAACAAATCACCAATTTGAAATGTTATGAAAATATAATTACTTTCCGCCATTTTGTTTTTATTAATCATAAGTAAATGAAACTCGAGGGTGCATTTTTTAAATATGTATTTATTATAACTGTAAAGTTTCCAGTCTGCGATACGTCCGACATATTAATTCAAAAATAGCAACCTCTTCGCGGGACACCGTTATAATATCCACTAGACTATCGCGCGTTAATACAGTTTCAACGGTTACATTAAATTTATTGACGTGGTCTTCGACCTTATGTGTTTTGTGTGATGTTCATCCTGATGATGTCTCCGTATAAAACGAAAGATGTCTTAATGATGTAATACTCTGAGATAGGTATTACATGTAATTTTTGTTTGGCTGCTCATTCTATTATTTAATATATATATTAAAATAAATTATATTACCTTACAATGCATGATATTAATGTAGCAATTCACTGTTACATAGGGTGGTGCAGAATGTCATATATCTTTTTTGTTTTAGTACAATTATTAATTGGCATAACATCTAACTACTATTTATTATGAGTAAATTCAGTTAGTCGTAAAATCTGACTCCGGCGCGTCGGTCGTTTTTGTTGTGTGTACAGCCAGCCAGCGAGTCGACGCTGTTTAGTGGTGATTCCTATAAGGGCGTTATTAGATATTAAGGGGTCTCGGAATTAAATCTTTATTTTTACTTAATATTTCTTTGAAGTTGTTACTGATGTCTGTATTTTTGAATTATTAACCTTTTCATTCTCATGTTTTCTGGTAATCAATAAAGTTTAATTAATTTTTTCATTAAAGTGGAGAGTCAATAATTAAACTCCTTCTAACTCCTTAACTCCTTCTATAGACAAAGCTTCGAAATTAACTGATTCACGAATATTATATGTTCATTATTTGTTGTGATATCAGAAATTTATAGTACGATAACGTAACTTTCAGGCGATTTCAATCAGTTGAATTAATGTAACAAAACGTGTACTCATAACTAATTAAATACGAGAAGATTAATAGAAAAATAGCCATCTTAATTAATAAGCCAATTCTTTAAAAAAAAAAATTATTACTATAGTACTTCAAATTAATATGGGGAAAATATACAGCTGTGTAAATTTATTTTCTAATTAAAATCAAGAAATACTTTTTATAATAATATTAAAGTGCTGGTCCCCTTCGATTCAATCTAGTTTTTTCATGAACTAATTTTTTAGCTCTGTTTAATTTACGTAGAAATATATACAAAAAAATGTGATACAAAACTTAAGTGTCAATAGTTTAGTAAGTGAATCACTACAAGACACTTGTAGCAGTTACAAACTTCACAAAACCGATACCCGTAATTATCAGATACTGTCTTTGTTCCCAGGTCTCCTTTTAAAAAAGAACACTGCTGCTCTTATATCGTAAAACCCATTTATTAATCAGATTAATCAAAATATTACTTTTAGTAATCCCTTTATGAAAATAGAATAGAAACGTCGATTTTTCAAAATTGAAAATTGACAGCAGTTCTAACCTCAACTTAAGGTGTCCTATTCTTGCTTTGTTCTATTTAGATTATGCTCATTGATAAAGAAAAGGATATCGATGGATAAGCCGGCAAGGACTTATACTCTGGCCTCTAAGGACTCAAGACCTGACATCTTGCGGTTTTTTCTTGTAAAGTTGGTTTTTGGTTCTGTAATGTAGTTTGAAATTCTCGCTTTAAAATGGTGTAGACTGTTATTTATGTTTCTACGACAACTAGAAAGAGTTTGTTTTTATTTTATTTGTAGGGCTGTACAGCTGGAAAAAAACATGTTTTATAAATGTTCAAAAAATAATATAAAATATAAAATATATAAATATAATGCTTAAAAGATATCCATATTATTTTACAGATTTCATAATTCTTTAACATTTCACTTTTGTAATTATAATTTAATATGGGTTAGTCAGATCTTTATTACTCATGTACCCTAAATATTTTTCGTTTCTTATTGCATTTTGTTTATCGTACAATACTTATATTATTTGTTATTGTTGTTACTTTCTACGCAACTTCTTATTCTAAGTACTTTGTATTCTATGTTATTCTTGTTATGTGTATATTATATGATTTTCCTATGTTTCTTTTCTTTTTTTTCTTATTTTCTTTTTACTGTTCAACTATTGAATTATCCACTGGGATGTATTCTTTAAAAAAATTATTTTCTGTTTATTTTTCACGTCATTTGTTTATTCAAAATTTTGTTAAGCTTTTGGATGGTTGTACTGTATTGTATAGTTTCTAAATAAAGAATCAAAGTTAAAAAAAAAGTTCAGTAAAATATTGACATTTCTTTTTTCAATAAATTTTAGCATCCTTTATTATCAGCTGTCTTTTGTTTATAGAATAAAGCTTTTACTGTATTGTATTTTGTTGGTTAGTTTACTGTTTAGATTGAGTTGTGATGCAATGTCATAAAACACATCGAAAGTGTTTATTGCCTTATTTTAAATGCGGTTCGCAAATATTAATTTTTAACACAAATGACCCCTATTCTCAGCTTCTATTAAAGCTCTACAGTGCTAAAATTTTTGTGGGTTGTTAACCATACACATGTTACTTTTACGTGTTCAGTTTTTCAAAATTTTGAAAAAGAAGGAGAAACAAAAATTTTTGTGTCAAATTTTTACACCAAAAATGGTAATTTTTTGGAAAAAATTCTATAAATGAAATCTGTGGTCATAAGAAAAAATCCTGCGCGTAAAAATTGTAAATGAATGCGAATTTTCATATAAAAAACAAGCCACTATATCTGATCGTTACAGAGAAAACAAGACAAATTTTAACATTAAGTAAGATAAGGATCCATGCTCCCCTTAAAGGAAGGAATAAATAAAGCATTGACACTGTAACAGATGTTAACTAACGTTTGGTCAGAAACTGAGTATCGGTTGGACAATGGGCCAATGCTGCACATATTAAACATTTATTAGTTATGTAAAATAACTGTTTGAGAAGACAAATTCGATAAATAAACATCAATTGTAAGTACTTATGTTTTTATTTAATTCATCTTCAAAACCCCACATTCTTTTATGATGATTCTGTATAATAAACCTGGCCAAAGATTTGACTATATGACCTTCAAAATTGTTTATCTACATCTAACAATTAAGCAATCTGTTATTATCTTTTTCAGAGTATATTTTTAAAATATATTTTTTGTGTTTAGGCTCTGAAAAAGTTAAATCTTCTTTTAAATTATGAATACGATAAAATTTTTGATGGTAAAACCAAAAAACTGGATTTTCTTTTGTAACATGAGAAATTCTTTACTGAATAAGGAAGATTCATTTCGTATGTTGAAAAAATCAAGAAGAAAAACTAAAAGGGAAATCTAACTGACGGTTTTACAGGAATAAAAATTGAATTTAATAAAAACGTCAGGGACTACAAATCCTTGTAAGCTGGCTATATGCAGTACCTTCAGTTAATATGAAACAACGCTGACAAATTGTTCTTTGTGTAAATACTGTAAAAATATACAAAAATACGTTAGCTTACATGTTACGGAATAAAAAAAATTAAATAAAAAATTGTTTTATAAGGTTTAGGATTTAACGTTTCTCCAAATAACGGTCTAATTAAATAAATTTGAAACAGCTTTCATTCAATCAAAAGTATAATGTTTATTATAATGTATTTACATTTAAAATTGTCCATAACATTGGAGTGTTAAATTATTTTCACTCGATCTGCTAGTTCCAGGGCTACAAAAATAGCTCTGTTTCTTATCACACGGTCAGTCAATTATATGACTGAAACATTTAAGAACAGAAGAGATAGAGGTGTAAAAGACACTAGTCAGAGTTGTCTCCTCTGAAGGTAACGAATTTTATTCTACAGCCAGACCCTGTGATGAATGAAGTGTAGGTGTCATTTAAAGGTGTCATTTAAAAAAAAAACAGAAAATAGCTAATTACCGCTAAACTAAGCGTTATAAAAAATGTATGAAATAAAAGTTGTAGGTTTTTAAATTTCCTACAACTTTTATTATATAAATTTTTGCGCTAAAATGCATATTAAAGCCGCAATCTTAAAAAACCATTTTCTTTCTACGATAGCACATCCTCCCCAAAAATTTCAGCAGACATGGCGTCTACCCTATCTGATAGAGCATAAAAAATGTAGTAGATGAAGTGATTTTTTAAAAAATATCGTAGGAGCAGTTTTTGAGAAAATCAAAAAAAGTGAAAATTGACAGGAATAAACTACTGGGTACTTCCGGTTGACCGATTTTTATGAAAATGTTCGTGTCGCGTCCGGTAGTAGTACCTAACTTAACTTTTAAGTTTCAAGTTCGTCAATTTTCCGTTCTTGAGATATTCTGTTCACTCACACACACACAAACCAATCGCGAAAAACATGTTTTATGGGTTCAGGGGGTTTGAAAACATGTCCGGTGAAAACTCGATTTTGAAAAATCGACATGAAAACAATACCTACTTTCCTTTATATATAAAATATTCATTAAGGCAAGAGAAATTAAAAAAGATTAAATATTTTTAGAAATGTGGAACATATAAAGTATCGTTATAATTCCTTTCTGTTAATTTTTTTTAAAGAATGGCTTATTTTATTTTTAAGGTTCTTAATTTGAAGTATGAATATTTAAAATGTGTAACTTCTATATTTTTCATATAATTTTTCAAAAGCGTTTTAATTCATTAAAATAAATGCAGTAATTTAAATGACAATTTTTTCTTTTAATGCGAATAAAAAGAAACGGGTTATGAAAGAGCCGATTTGTTAACGAACGAAATTTTATTCCCCGTAGAAATTAATGAACATTAAGGCCTGAAGCAGTTTATTGAATCCCTTGGGAAATTGCGAACTATATTAATTCTCCCGTTTCAAAACAATGAAACCAAGTAGAATATTAAACCACTAGTAAGTAATCTATTTTGTAGAATTCATGTTTATTTTTTTTAATAAGGACATATTGACGCTGTACAAAATGTATTTCATGTCAGTCTTAGCTACTCCGTTCAGTTTGCGGTTTGCATTGTTTGTAATTTAATTTAAGGTTCTTTTAGGATCTGCTTCTAAGAAATACTTAACAAACTTTTTTTTAAACTCGGAACAATTTATTTATTTACAAGATTATAAATTACAATTAAGTAATTATTATGTTTGGACTACTAAAAAATTAAAAATAAATTACTGATATAAAGTTAATTACATATCTTACATTTTGTAATTTCTGTTGTGGATTTTGTGGTAGCTTTAAGTGTATAATGTTTGTACCTCTGGACTTGAATGATCAATTAATTTGGAATGAGAACGAGCGTTTAATGTTATAGTAGTAGATTACAGTGTACTGTGTCTGTGTTGAGGTCCAATGTACGTTAGAATTTCGTAGGTGTATTCCTCGCCACGAAAGAATCCATTTTGTTTGAAGAACTCTGTTTCAGAAACTACGAAACAGGTAAAATTGAATAATACACCAAAATAATAAAAGCTTGTCACTCCTGACATTGAATAGTATTTTTGTAAAAATGAAAGGTTTAGTTCAAAAATTATTTCCATAACCTTACATTGAACAGAGTGAGCATTTTTTTTTAAAACGGTTTCCATATTAAAGAAACAACAGATTTGACTTTAAAAATACTCACATTATAGAAAAAACTGTTATACTAATAATGTTGTTGTTTAGATCATTAGCCGAAAGGCTGGTTTGAACCTGTAGAGCTTTACTAAGTAAAACGAGAAGTGAGGCGATTTAATAATTTAAAAAAATAATAATTTGCCTTCCTCACTAAATGGAAAAGTACGCTTATCAGCATGCCGGGCCCTATGAAAAGCACATATTTTCTACTCTGCAAATGACACATTCACTTCATTCACCACAGGGTCTGGCTGTATAATGAAATTCATTACTTTCAGAGGAGATAACTCTGATTAGTGTCTTTTACACCTCTACCTCTTCTGTTTTTTAATGATTCAGTCATTTAATTGGCTGACCATGTGATAAGAAACAGAACTATTTATTTTAGCCCTGCAACTAACAGATTGAGTGTAAGTAATTTGACACTTCACCTGTATGTTATGGGCACACTATTAATGTAATATATATATACATATATATATATATATATATACACCGATATTTTTGTACTAACCTTGGATGAACTTATACGTTTAAGAAGGTTAAATATTAATGATCAGTGAATATTAAGAAATGTGGGAAATGATCAGTGAATATTAAAAAATGTGGGAATTGATCAGTGATTTATAACATATTAATGAGTTGAAGGCCAGTTTGAGGGTATTGTCTCGAGTATTTTAAATGCGTAAATTTCATATCTCTATTAATTTTTAAGTGAACGATTTCAGTCTAATGAATTAGAATAAGAGAAGAAGAAGCTTTAATTTGGTGTATTATTTAAAATTTTCCATTCATTAGTTTTTGAAATGAAGAGTGGACAATAGTAGGTTCTTCAAACACCATGAATATCTTTCGTGCCGAGGAGTATAGACTGTCACCAGATGGCGACATTAAGTGGCAAACCTTATCTGTTTGGTGGCCCTAAAAAGAGTCGTTTATCCGTGCGTCCGCCGAGGCGGACAGAGGTGGTTGATGGCCCTGAAAAGGGCCGGTGTAAACCTTAACGAGTTGGTCCTGAGAAGGATTGTTGTGCCGGTCTTGAAGGAGACCGGTGTAGGCAGCGCGTGGCTGCGGCGGCTGCGGCGGCTGCGTGAGCTGCGGCGACGGCTGCTGCAATTTCCAGAGCATCTTCCTTTATCTCGTGGATGAGTTGGTCGATCATCGTCGGAGATGTAGAGCGTAATCGTGGTCGTGGCGGTCGGGGCTGGGTGACACGGCGTGTTGTCGTCCAGCAGAGACGTCATCTTCTTCCCTCGCAGTAGTGTGTCGATGGCTGCTTAGTCAGATCCGGTGGGCGTAAGGCTCGGTCGAGGGACCGCTGTGGGCATCGCTCGCGGCAGCGGGCGATGATGGTTTGGTCGACGGCTTACGCTGTTGGGTCGGTGAGCGGAAGTATCATCTTCTCTCTTGCGGGGTCGTCGATGAGCCTTCGTTGGAGTCCGGTAGCCGTGTGCGGATGGTGGACGTCTTGTCTGCTGTCTGGATCGGAATCGAATCCCTCGGCTGAGTATAGCGCTCTTTATATAGTTGCCGAGAGCGCTGTGGTAGAGGGCGGTTATTGGTCTTGGCCTTGATGACAAAGGCCTCTGTCGTTACGCCGCCACAAGCCTACCACCCCTCTTGGAACTATTGGCGGCTCCCTCTGTCGCTACGTCGGAAGCTTTGATAGCCGGCAGCACAGTATCTAATCAAAGGGCGACGGTGACAGTACTATATTATAATAGGGACTAAATGTCCTTAAAAATAAAAATTCGTTTTGGAAAGCTTGTTTAGGTGTTTAGGTTTGGTTTTTCACCGAACTACATCACACTAATTAGGTAGTTGTAATAATATTTAGTTCTTGTTTAAAATAAGTAAAAAAAAAAAATCTTTAATCTGTGATGCAATGAAATAATTTGTTGTTATATGTTGTTAATTTCGTCGTAAATTACTCTATTTATCTGTACATATATGTATAAATGGGAAATTCATCACTAATGCTCTAAGTTATTTATTTCCTTGAGTGGTGGGATTGGACATAGGCCTATTTGTTTCTTAGATCGTACAAAAAACCTTAAGCATTTCAATTACTTACACCTAAGAGGTACAAATGGCACCCGTTAAAAATACAAAATATTTCTTTACTTTTCAGAGAAGATACAATTCTGAAAACTGACATAAATATTTTCCGTAAGTGCTAAAGGGGAAAAATAAACCACCTTAATTACGACCATATGTGTCTAATTTATTTAAAAAAGAGTTAACAATCTTCCAGCAATAACCATTAATTCGATACCTTCCTAAAGAGAGATAGTTCTAAAACACAGAATACATATTATTCTAATACTAATAGTGATTTTTATTTGCCTAGTGATGTCTGGAAACCCAATTATAACACAAGACCTCAGAGGTTAGAAATATGCCCCCTGCGAGCGCAATTGTTAGTCTACATTACCTACTTTTCTAGTATTAAGCAAATAAATCGAAAAAAGTCTCCGATTAAGCAATAGGTTGTCATCAACTTCACTTTAATTAAAAACTCATGAGATTGGATTATGATTTTTTTAATTACTTAAGTTAAAGAAGTTTAGTTTTATGCAAGGCATTTTGTAATAAAAGTTTCTTTTTAAAAATAGGGTTTAAAAATTAAAAATAACAAGTAAAGATAGTTATTTCTATTTATAAAAATAATATTTGTGTGGTAAAAATCGTTGAAATAAATTTATACTTTTATTTAATTTTATGAGAAGATAATTTTATATTTCCGAGATTTTATTTTAATTTCATATTCTATGAAAACACGAGGTTATTGTAAAATAATAACTCGATTGATTTCTATTCAGTAAATTAATTTAAACAAAATTTTCTTTATATTTTCATACAATGGAATATAATTTCAAAATTATCTTTTTAAACTTATTTATAATTTACATACAGTTTCATTTAAGTATACAAAACAACTTCAGGAAGGTACGCTTAAAAGTTATTTATTTTAAAATTAAATTTTATTCCTCGTGGAAAATTGATTCATTGTATTATTTCATCATGCAGTTCAGAAACACCTAAAATAAAATTACTTTTATTCATGATCTGATAAAAAAAAACTGCAATCGAGTTATAGCACTATGAATTTCGTTACAACTAGTAAATAAATAAACCAGATCTCAGAAGTATTATATTTACTTTGTCAGCGTATAGTAAGCAAAAAATAAATAAATAGTTTGCTAGAAAAGGAATACGTTTTTAATGCGTACAGTGTAATGTAAAACGCAATTCACATTCTTCTCGCTATAAATTTGACAAACGTTTTAAAGTCTATTTAGAAACCAAAGCTTACATAAAATAATTTTAATGTTTAAAATTAAATTAAATTTCTTGCAAGAAATTTTGAATGTAAAATTAAATTAATAAATAAAATTTAAAACACTAGTTTTAAAACAAAATCGCAATTAAAAATTAAAATACAGGAAAAAGAAGAAAATAAAGATTTCCTAAAAAAAATCATCGTTTTCTTTGTATGGAGGATGATTGTACCTAAAGAGACAGGCTACTGGAAAAATGGAAAACTTGAAACGAGCAAGTAAAGAAATTGGTATTGTCTGTCTGTAACTTGATGCCCTCCGGCAAAGGGAAGCAATATGCGGATTGCAAAACCATTTCAAAAAAAAAATACATGTAATTTTTTTTTTAAGTAACTGAAACTGGTCGAAAATGACGTTATTTTAAAAAACAAGTAGGCCTATTTCGCATGTTTTTTGTTCTATAAAATTATTTCGAAAACACGCGCTTAATGAGATAATGTATAATTTAGTAAGAGTTTTGTTATTGAAGAAAAAACCGTATTTTTTAAATAAATCGTCATTGTTCAACGACTATTTCACAGATTAGCATAATATGTGCCAGGTTTGTTCTGTAATAATTATGGAAAACGATGATGCAATAAAATTTAACAGAAAATCATTGCTTTTTAAGTTACGAGGACAATTAATTCTTCAAAAACAAAACTTTACTACATTATACATTATCTCATTATGCGTGTTTTTCAAAATAATTTTATAGAACAAAAACATGCGTAAATTTTGTTTTATAAAATGTGTCATTTCCGGCAAGTTTTAGTTAATTAAATAAATTAGAAATGTTTTCTGAAATGGTTTTACAATCCGCATAATGCTCCTCTCTGCCGGAGGCCACCAAGATAGTAGATAAAACTAACAAACTACTCATTTTTATTTGTAGCAAGAGGTTTTATATATTTAGCTGAAACTTTTTATGGAATCTATAATTTTTATTTTAAATATACTTAGGCCTAATTTACTTTCAGTTAAATTTATAACGATCTTTACTACCTTTTATTTTGTTAAAAATTTACAAAGTTAGTAGTACAATAAGACACAAAATTTCTCACAGTACACAAAGAAAATACAGAAGTTTTGCACCTGTGACCAAACATGACTTGAAAATTATCAGAATCTAGAAGTTATTGATTTCCTAAACAGTGAAAAAACGCTGAAACTCAATAGACTAAACCCTACTTATTTATTTTAATAATTTTACGTCAAGAACAAGACAACAAAATTTGACATTTATAGAGTGATACCATAAGATATAAACTCATGATTAATACTCAAATCACATCTACTCATTAGAGCAGATTGTAGATTTACAATAACAGAAAAAATAACTGCACAGTTGTCTGTTTATGAGACATTAATATTATTATAAAGAAGTTATATAGTAAAATATAAAAGAAATATTTCAAAGATAATGAATTAAATATGAGTTGACGAGGGATGACTTTAGAAGCGAGAAATGTTTTCGCCTTAACCAAAGGAAACAATAAGGAATAAGAAAGAAATTATTATACATCCAACAAAGCAAGTAGGGTAATTTAATCATATTGACATATTTTTGAAAAAAACAATATATGAATGACTTTCCAAAAATAATAAAAATGTTAAATAAAAATTATCTTCAAATCCAAAACCAGTAAAACATCTAATTACAAATACGTAGGTTTATGTCGTTACTCTTATCACTCTTGACAGCCTTAATTATACCTATAAAACAGAAAAAGTAATTTCCCAGGTTAGGCCTATGTATTTCATGTTTTAATTTATTTCACTGGCAAAGATTATATTCCTTTCTTACAGGTTTCCTAATTAGTATTTTGGAAAAATTCCAAAATTAATTCTACAAATAATGTATAACATCTTTATTGTTTACCCTACATGAAACTACAGTATTGTATTTATCTTATTTAATTAGGCTTACTTTTTATTTTAGGCTTTATTTTATTTAGTTAGGCTTACTTATTAACATAAAAACAAAAATATTAAACCTAAAATCAATTAGAATAAAAAAAATATATAAAAATATTTATAAACGATAATCAGTTGCTTGCTGTTGTTTAGGTCAACAACTAAAAGGCTGGTTTGAACCTCTAGAGGTTTTACTAAGTAAAAACGAGGAGTGAGGTGGTTTACTATGCCTTCCTCACTGAGTTGAAAGAGTATGCTTATCAGCATGCCAGGCCCTCCAAAAAGCACCCACTTTCCACCCTGCAATTGACACCTTCACTTCATTCACCACAGGGTCTGGCCGTATAGTGAAATTTATTACTCTCAGAGGAGATAACTCTGACTAGTGTCTTTTACACCTCTACCTCTTCTGTTCTTAAATAGTTTGGTCATATAATTGGCTGACTATGTGATAAGAAACAGAACTATTTTTTACAACCTTGGAACTAACAGATCGAGTGCAATTAATTAAATACTTCACCTGCCCGTTATGGGCATAATCAATTGCTAAAACGAAAATTGGTAATGATAATAAATGTAAGACAATTTTACTTACATAAAAATAATATGAACTTTTATACTTTTTTTTAATAATTTTAACTTACATAAAAACTTTCATGGTTGGGGTTAAATTAACCCTACTCTCTCAGAAATGGCAGGCTTGAACTGCACAATACTATACCTCATTTACACATCAAATATAAATATGATCCTCTTCTCAATGGGTCATGTGGTTACTTATTGTTATTAAATATTGAACAGATCGCAACGTACACACATTAGCGATTAAAAAAATAATAATCAAAATAATTATTTAACGGGTGTTAAATGAAATCAAACCCATGGGTTGTTGGTGTAGAGGTAACGTCGTCCCTGTGGGTCACCTGTTCAACAACTGATTTTCGGAGGTGAAGATTCCGTGTTCAAAATCTAGTTTTAATTCAATAATAATAGTTTTAATTTAAGGTAGTTAGTTTTATACAGATTTGAATACTTTAGTCGTTTGCATGTTCAGTTGACACAATGGAGCAGTATAGGACAATATATATCTTATGGGGCTTTTACTGCTACTAGCACGTACACAAACATCGGCAAACCTTTGTAATGTAGAGTAGTCTATATGACAATTAATAATTAACACTTTAAGTTTATACTCAAATTCATATGCGGATTCCAAATGTGAAATATTTTTCGATATCAGTACTACGAAAGATTTTTTAGATTTGTAATAACCGATTGCGTCATTTGTTTACATTTGTCAAGCAGTGTTTAGAAAGTCTAGCGTAGGCATGTGGAGAAGGCATTAGTAGGTCTGCAGTTAATAAATAAGATATTCATTTTAGCCCCTCCTAATAGAAGAAAATGTTTTTACAGTTTTTGGATTTATTACAATTCATTAAACATTCTACATAACACATAATTTTTTTCTGTCAAGCAAAACTTGAATTGTAGTTCTACCTTAAAAAATACGTGTTCTACAGAGGTTTAAAATTTATATATATATATATATACATATATATACGCATGCAGATGCCTGTAATTGATGTTTTTAGTTGCGTTAATAGCAGCGACGATTCCCATATGATCCATTGTGTCAACTGAACGTGCAAACGACTATAGATAGTGGTTACAGGTGTACTTTGATAGTGTGTTCAATTAATGATACTCTCTCAGGAATGGTCGGTCTGAGTATGTTTAAGACTATACCTCATTTACAAGTCTTACTTATACTCATCTCACTGGGTCATGGAATTTGCCTACTGTTGTTAAATTGATCAGACTGCATCGTATTAGGAATTAAAAAGAAATATAATATTATACAATTTTATACTTAACTCACGGTATTAATTGAGTGCAAGAAAAATTTATTGCTCACATAATAAGAACAGTTTCTGTATATATTAACTACGAAGTAAAATTTAATGTTTGATTAAATTTTGTAACAAACACAAACTGTTTGTTTTTATGATCACTTTTTATAAATATTAATTTTAATAGAAGGAATTACAGTTTAATATCACAGCTACATACGTTCACTTAAATCCTTTCTTATCTACAAAAACTAACTGTAATCTTGTGCAATATTGTTATGTGATTTTCTCTCATAGGATTCCACAATGAAAAATATTTATATTATGAAATTAAAATATAAATTTTAATGTTTAATAAATTCAAGTGCAAAAAAATATAATAATAAAAATCGAAAATACTTTAAGGAATCTCTCAAGCTGAAAAGAATTTTTTAATAATTACGCGTTTATCAGAATAAACCAAGCTAAACGCTTATTCCCACGACGCTAGTTTATTAGCTGCTAGAGTCTAGCAGCTCGTACTAGTGAGTTGGGAACGAACAATTAGCAGCTAGTTTAGTTAAAGCGCTAGTATTCACTAGCGCGCTCGTGACTTTGAACATTTTTGATTTTACTAGGGTCAGTAGGGGACAAAAGCTCATACGATTGACAAGTGCTAGTCTTATTAAATTAAATTTATCAATTTGAACACTTGGAAACGTTGATAGTTATTAATAAGCTGCTAGTACTACCAGCTAGTAAACTAGCGCCGTGAGAATAGGCATTAAGAGCCCGTTTAACTTAAAGAAAAATTTTTAACACCCAGTAACATTATATCAGGAATTTGGAAGAACCTACTGGGATTTGTACGGAGGTTTGGGGGATTTGTGGTTTGTATGGGAGCTTGGAAAACTTGGAAAGTTGTTACTGAGAATTTTTTTCCTTATATTTTGTGGTTTATAGGAAAATTGTTGAAGTATTGAGAAAATTACTGATAAAGATATATTGAGCAAAAGGATAATTCATGGAAATTTTGGCCATATTTTGAGACATAAAACAATAATAGTAGTAGGATATGGGGAAGATTTATAAAAAGAACCTAGGTTACTATACTTGCAGCTAGTTAGAAATTGTGTTGAAAGAAAAAGAAGGAGGAGAAGGAAAACTATATGGAGAAGAAGAATAAGACGAAGGGGAAGGAAGAAATGAATAGGAGAATAACTCCACTTCGCAGGCTAGCATGCCAATCACTGCGCCATGGAAGCGGCCTCCACCTATATCATTTTACAGAAATATTATAAGATCCTCATTACTTAAAAACTAACTGAATATCTTATCCACTTCCTTGGTGTAGTAGTTAAATCAAAATATATCACAAATCAGAAATTCTGGGTTCAATTACTAATTACAGACTAGAAATTATGACAAATATGCACGGTAACCATTCCATAACCTACATTAATCGATGATGTTTAACTATTCATGCAACTTTAATAAAATTAAAAATGAATAAAAATTTTATAAATCAAAATCTTCTATTTTTCCATATGATTATCGTTCTAGTTGTTAGCAATCTGCATGGCGCCATTCTCTCTTTGCTGGTTGCAAACCTGAACCATTCTTTGGATGTTTCTTTTATTGCACGGCCCCAGGTTCTTCAACCAAGGTATTCTTCGTTCTGTACCATATTTATCCTGTATCTTGCTATGTATGATGGACTGGAATAAAAAATGTTCACTTCCATTCCTTATTACATGTCCGAGTATTGGAGCTGGCAGATTTTAATTGTGTTCAAGATCTCTTTACTTCTTCTGTTCTTTGGAGTACTTACATGACTGTTATACGGTCCTTTGATAATATCTGCAAAATATTCGTTATAACTACACCTCAAAATCTTCTAGTTATTTGATGATTGCTTCATTGTGTGTCCAGCACTCCAAAACTAACAGGACGGATACCGAAATAATATTATTCAATCATTCAAATTTTTTAGAGGACTAGCCTGGAATATTTTCGACTAAAACTTTTTAAAATCCATTGATACTGTTTCTTAAACCAATGCAATCAATAATGATCAAGCTATTCATGCGATTATAAATAAACAAAAAATTAACAAATCTTTTGGAAAATTATTTATTAGGCTGTTAAATTTATTCTGTATCAGTAACAACATTTACGTATTTATAAGAGTAAAAGCTAAAAGGAATACTACAAACGAATCTTGTAATATAACTTTTAGCTCAGGGAATTATTCACGTGATAAATAAGGGATTGAGCTTTCGTAGTATCAAAAGTGCCTGTACTGAATTTTAGATTTCACAGAAACAAAATGTAAGCTTTTATTACAAACTGTATACATTTCTTATTGCATTGAATTTCTTTAAAGATTTATTTCAGAACGTTGGTCTATCTAACTTTATAGGAATGGAATTTATAAAAATTAATTTCGTCTTATTCAGTGTGAAGGAATATACATAACGGGTTATATGAATTTACAATTTAATATTTTAGATATTATTACTAGGTTGTTTAAACATTTATATATCATAGAAACTCTAACGTTTTATCATCATTTGCTTTACAGATATACCAGCGTCATTATTCTTATATGTTTTCAAATCTCAAGCTGAGTAAAGAAAGATTTATTTCTGGTTCTTAATAATGTATTTATTTGTTACAAACTATACAGCCAGAACATAATAATTTATTAATTCTGTGTTGTTATTGTGTAACCAGTATTCTCAAAAAAAAAAAACAATATTTTATGTAACCAGTATTCTCAAAAAAAAAAACAATATTTTATGTTTTATGACATCTGAGACATGACCTCATATAAAAAGAATAAAAATTTAGGCACAGTTCTATGTAGTTTCGTATATCTCACTTTGAAATTGTATATTTTATGGACATAGTTTGGAAGTTAGGTATTCTGAGGAGGTTAGGTGTCATAGGATACCTAAGCAGAAGCACTGGTACACTGCAGAAGTTAAAAGGGATGTCACTAGACCTACTGTCTGTCTATAACTTGATGGCCTTCCGCAGAGAGGATCAGAATCGGCCCGCTACTAGCCTTCTCAATAACATTTCATATGTACTGCTACTAACTAGTACACTGGACTTGGTACATAATCAAGTGTTATTGAGAAGGCTAGTAGCGGGCCGATTCTGCTCTTCCCTGCGGGAGGCCATCAAGTTATAGACAGACAGTAGGAAAAGATGGAGATAATGGTATAGTGTGTGAGTTCGGAACAGGGTACGGCCTAATCCTTGTTTTGAAGAAGAAGAAGTTTGGAGTTTAAAAATATAATTTTTTCATACTGACTTTTGAAGTTATGCATACTGTTTACAAAGAATCGGATTTATCATTTCTAAAATATAATAGGACTAAAAATCTATTTAAAGTCACTTCTACGAAATATTAAATCACTTATTTTCATTTTCAATCTGATATTACAATAAATAAAATATAAAAATGACTTAAAGGTACTTTGGACTCTCACAACGGGAAGCTAAGTTGGAGATCCTTGTTAAGATTTTTGACTGGGATTTAAAAAAAACCCATTTTTATTTAATAAAATAGTTTGAAATTAATATTGTTTGTAGTGATATGAAGAATATAAAGGTTATTTCGATTATAATGAAGGTGAAGATTGCAGGAAGAAGGAAGATATCTTAATTAAAATTATTGATTGTGTCAATAAATAATCGTTTTAAATTTAAGGAAGTTTATTTATTATACTCAGATTCCGAACGAACCTAGGCTTAGTGTTACAATAATTTTATTTTTGCCTTCAAGTTTGCTAATTGTTATTCGTTTCAATAGATTGTAAATTTAGAAAACAGAATTAAAACAAAAGAACAACGGAATTCTATGATGTTTATAATTTTTTTTATATTTTTGAAATTTTCAACAAAACACAAATATACGACTACTAGAAAATCATACACGTTACGTACATAACAAAGAAAAACGAAAAAAGGAAACACAAAGCCAAAGATTGAACCCATTAGTATATAATATATTTGCGTATTATAATTAAGTATTAAATAATATGATAAACTAATCTATTTAATTGTTTTTTATTATATTTTTTTTAGTTGTAACTCAGAGATCTCTATTCTATCTTCTTTAAAACAATTTTTGAATTTAATGAAATTTAACACGTGGTTCTTAATTTTTTCCAAAACTTCCTACTTGGCAAGAAATAAACAGATGTAATAAAAATAAAGGATATTAAGCCAAATAAAACTCGTGACTGAACCTCTAGAGGCTTTACTAAGTAAAACGAGGAATGAGGTGGTTTACCATTGCCTTCCCCATTTAGTGAATAAGTATGCTTATCAGCATGCCCGACCCTCTGAGAAGCATCTACTTTTCACGCTGTAAATGACACCGTCACTTCATTCACCACAGGGTCTGGCCGTATAATGATGAAATTCATTAATCTAAGAGGAGATAACGCTGACTAGTGTCTTTTACACCTCTACCTCTTGTGTTTTTAAATGCTTCAGTCATATAATTGGCTGACCATGTGACAAAAACACAAACACAACTATTTTTTTGTTGACTTTTAGAAAATAATAATTTTTTTACTTTTTGTAAAACATGTGGTGCCGTAAGTTATTTCTTACTTCATTATTATCAGAAAATTAGGAGAATTAATAAAGAAGGAGAGTTATTTATTTATAATTAATAAAATAATTAATAAGTCTATAAAGAAAACGAACCCGTAATAGATAAAATAAGGAAGTAAAGGATTTCTTTTCTTGGACATCTTATCAGAACAACTAAAGACAGAATTTTAAACAAGATGACTAGAAAACTCTTTCCAATGGTAAAATCAGGAGCAAGGATGCGAAATATCAAAAAAGACATGATCGAACTCGGATTAACTTTCGATGGTTAGAAAAAAACAGAAAAATTAAAAATCTTAAGAAATAAGGAGAGTAGATTTGAAACAAAATCAGATGAATGAACAAACCCAAGCAGGAAAAAACCGGTAAACAAGATCGGCAAACAAGATCAGCCCGACTGAGGGCATACTGGCAAAATATCAAGCTAAAGAATATGAAAAGGAAGAAGCTTTCTAAATTTGACTAAAGTGATCCATTGTGGTCATAAAAGATAAAAAACATGGGAGAACATAACCCGTGAAAGATTATTTCAAGCTGGCTACGCAAGAAAGACGATTAGTCAGAAAGATTCTGGGACCCAAGATTAACCAGGACTTCGGGTATCACCTCAGGAGCAATAACGAGGTGTACCGGCACGTTGAACTTCTCACAACGTCCTTCAGACGCCGACGACTGGCTTTCTATGGTCACATCGTCCGCATGGCAACTCCCGTCCCACCAAAATAGATCCGCACCCATCTGGCTCAGTACAAGAACCCTGACAAGTAGGCACTGGCTGTCCAGACCGATATGTCTAAGATTAACATCTGCCACGAAGACATCTGGGACCGCCTCACATACCACCAGAAGATCAGGTGGACGGTATACGTGGTGGATGGGGTCAGGCCTCGGAGGTTGGAGGGTCTGGACTGTGGAACAATGCCAGGCACTCAGCCAGAGAATGAAGACCTACTGGGCTGACCGGAAGTTGAGCGCTCTGAGAGCACGCGTTCCAAGAGACCATAACGCTACAAAAATATAAATAAATAAAAAGTTAGGAGAATTAATTAGGGCTGTAATTAATATAATATTGTTTAAATATAAATGTTTTAGCTAGATCAATTTTAGGTGTTTGCATAACCATTAACATTCTTCATACTACTGAAACTAGATGAGGAATCAAATGAAAAATCTAGTTACTTTTTATAATCTTTTATTTTATTACACCTCAAAGGAAGAAAATGACTATATACTACTTCTTAATTGCAAAATAAAATTAGATTTTCATTAAGGAATTTTAATTAAGTTGAGGAACAGTTTCTCTTCCGTAAAGCTGAAATTAAGTCCTCGGTCTTAATTTATTTTTAGCTTGTAGTACTGCTATATTAATAGTCACTTCAATCAATACTATTATCTATCCAATAAATTAATCACTTCTGGGAATCGTTTGCATTTTTAAAAGTCATTAATTATATTAGTTACATAACAATAAAACAATAATTTATAATAAAAAATTAAATTAAATTTTAGGCCAAAATCATTATAGTTATCATTATTACTTTTTTAAATTATTTTCAACAGAATTGGAACTTAATAATAATAATAATAAATAAATAAAGCTAAAGGGGTAAAAAATGAATGAAACCTGAAGCAATACATGCTTTTTTGTAACTTTTCAAAGGGCTGCAATTCTGAAAGTTAGCGTATACGTATTCTCTAATCGATATGTAGAAAAAAATCACTTTAATTAGGAGATTACGGATGGCACATCCGGAATGACTTTACTTTTCAAACCATCGGCCTCACATCAGTAAAAGAAGAAATTTCTAGAATGAGTAAAAAATACTGTCAACGCCTAGAAGAACATCCAAATCACCTAGCCTTGGACCTTCTTGATAATACCTTCTCGTAGCTCACGTGTCAATTTAAGATTAAAACGAACTGATTTTATAAATTTAAGTGAGAGATTTTAAATGTAATTAACTGTTAATTCTAATTTATATCAACTTGTATAAGGTATTCACTATGTTTATTTATGTTTGTTATCTAATAATTATTGTGTTCTGATTCAGTAAGGATGTGTGTGTGTGTTTGCGCGTGCGTCTGTGAATGTCTTGTTCGTTATTTGTTAGCATTTAAGTTGCTAATCAGTTTATCAGTTTATTTAGTTAAGCTGCTATTTTTTCATTTATGTTAAAATAGAAAAATAAAATAAAATTACGAGCCAATGTGACAAGGAGGGACTGTCCTACAAAAATAAAAATATCCTATTTATACCTCCCGAAAGAAATATAGTTTTAAAACTCAGTAAGTGTATTATAATACTAATAGTATGTTAATTTTTTATTCACTCAGATATTTTCAAAACAAATTTTAACTTAACCTCTCCGCAGCTTGTAATAAGACCGCGTGCAATTGCTAATTAATAATCTTTTTCTTCTCTTCACGGAATTGGCCACTTAGCCTGTCCGGCAGCAAAATATTATAAATCCTTAAATAAAATAAATTATTCGCATCGTTGTAGGGGGCTTCCATAGCTTCTCTTTCCCTCAAGCCTGTATTTCAGAACCCATTTTGGTACTTTATCTCCCTTCCTTCTTTGAAGATTTCTAATTAATAATATTGTGATATACGAACGTCTGGAAAGTGGTGTTTTGACTAGACGGCGCCTTGTCTGTGAGCGACCTTCATGTTTTGACACCGTTCATTTATTACTTTAGGATGTTCTATTATGTTCTTCATACTACGGCAAAGTTTGATTAATTTTATTTATATATAAAAGCGGCTATCGTTTTCGTAGTACGTCAGCATTGTGTGTGAAGTAAGTTGGTTACAAAAAACGTTTGTATAAAACTCGCGTACTGATGTAGTTTCTTAGTAACTATCTGTTAACGTACAATTTTTATCGGGTTGTAAGTAGGAATCAATTAATTAATCGAATGTAAATAGCCATATTTCGTTTTATTAGTTTCGTTTAAGTCTCGATTAAGTTTTAGAAATTTTTGTAATAAATTTAGTTTGTTAAAATAATAGTTCAGTGTAAATTTTAGCTTTTATACTTACTTACTTACTGCCATGGCCACACATATCTAAGTAGATATTTAGCCGCACCAACACAGCCCCTCCACCTCTCTCGATGCCCCGCGTCTTCCTCGGTCGCTCCAATTCTCTCCATATCGGCCCTCACTTGACTCCACCATTTACGTCGTGGTCTTCCTCTCGGTCGTCGTCCTTCAGGATTTCTTCTTAACACTTGGTTAAGATTACTGTCCTCTTTTCTTCTTAAAACATGCCCAGCCCATCTAATTCTTCTACACTTAAACTCACACATCACATCTGGCTCCCTATAAAGGTCTCTAAGTTCTCTGTTGTGTCTTTTCCTCCACTCCCCTCCCTCGTTTACAGGTCCGTAAATTTTTCTAAGGATCTTGTTTTCAAATACAATCAATTTCCTTTCCTCTCTTTTATCTAATTTCCATGTCTCCGCTCCGTAGAGCAATATTGGACTGATAATTGTTCTATAAATTTTAATTTTTGTTGTACGTGATAACAATTTTGAAGACATAAGTTTGTTGCATGCGTGGAAACATCTGTTTGCAAGATTTAGCCTATTTTGTATTTCTGTCACTTCTGTATTTTGTTCAGAAATGACGACGCCTAGGTACTTAAAAGAGTCTACTTTTTCAAAATATTGACCGTTCACTTGGAGAGGACCTTGGTCTCTGTTAACTCGATTTCTAGTGAAATGCATATACTTCGTTTTTGTGTTGTTTACCTTCAATCCCATTCTTCCTGCTTCCACCATAAACACTTCTGCCAACTGACGTAAGTCATCTATCTTTTCTGCGACAATTACCACATCGTCAGCAAATGCTAGTGTGTTGATTCCCGATCCAATTTTTATGCCTTCATTCCTATTTGCCACTTTTTGGAGTGCTTCTTCTATGGCTAAATTAAAAAGAATTGGGGAAAGCCCATCGCCGTGTCTTACTCCTGAATTTATCCTAAAGGACTCAGAGACTTGCCCATTTACTCTTACCGAGCATGAGGCTTCTGCTATGCTTGAGCTGGCCAGGTTTACGAGTTTTTTTTGGAATTCCAAACTTCTCCATCTTCATCCACAATTTCTCCCTGCTTATGCTATCGTAAGCTTTTTGAAAGTTAATAAATAGAGCAAAAAATTCCTTATTAAATTCCCAGTACTTTGATACGATTTCTTTGAGGATAAATATTTGATTTGTTGTGGACCTGCCTTTCATGAAACCTGCTTGATGTTCTAGGATTATTTCATTTTGTATTTCTCAATACGATTCAGGACTATTTTAGATACAACTTTATAGGGAATGCTGAGGAGAGAGATTCCTCTAAAGTTGCCACATTCCTCTTTCTCTCCTTTTTTGTGTATGGGAACAACTATTGCCTCCTGCCATTCATTTGGCATCTTTTCTTTTTCCCATATTATCCTTATTAATTCCCACACCTTCTCTATTATTACATCTCCTCCCTTCTTTAGTAACTCTGCTGAAATTTCGTCCTTCCCAGGAGCTTTATTGTTTTTAAGAGCTTTGACTGCAGCTTCAACTTCTTCCCTGGAAGGTACGTCTACGTCTGGTTGTACATTATAGTAAGTCTCTTCATTGCTTCCGTGTAATGCATTGTCCAAATCTTCCACGTTCAACAATTCATAAAAATATTCTCTCCATCTTTCAAGGACCTTCTGGTTTTCAGTTAATACAACTCCCTCTTTATCCTTAACACCATACGGATTTGGTGTGAATCCTTTTTTAAAAAACCTTACGTTTCTATAAAAGTCCCGTGCATTATTTGTTGAACATTCTTGTTCTGCTTTATCGATTAAGTTATTTAAGTACATTCTCTTTTTCCTTCTTAGTATCTTGTTCGTTTCCCTATTTGATTCCATGTGCCTATCTTTATTCTCTGTTGTATCACTATTCATCCAGATCCTTTTCCTTTCCCTTCGTTCCGTTACCCTCTGCTCACACTCTCCATCAAACCAGGGTTTCTTTTTCACTCTCATCCTTTCACCACAAATTTCTTTGGCTGTTTCTATTATATTTTTCTTGAAGTTGCTCCACTTACTGTTTATGTCATTCTCTTCTATTTGGATATCCTGCACAATTTGAAACCTATTTTCCAGTCTCACCTCAAATTCTCTACTCAATTGTTTGTCCTCCAGCTTTCTAACGTCTATATCTGCGCCACTTCTTTCCTCCTTTCTTTTCTGGATTGCAATTTTTTGGGTTACCTTCACCAGAACCAATGAATGGTCAGTTCCACATTCTGCTCCCCTTACACTTCTTACATCTGTTATGCTACTCTTATGACGTTGATCCACCAGAACATGATCAATTTGGTTCCTTGTAGACCCGTCCGGAGATGTCCACGTGTATTTATGTATATCCTTCCTTGGGAACATGGTACTGGATATTTTTAGGTTGTTTGCTAGCGCAAAACTTGCAAGTCGAGTACCATTGTCATTAGATTCCTCATGCAGGCTCTCCCTCCCAATAGCTGGTTTCCACACGTCCTCCCTACCTACTTTGGCATTAGCATCTCCTAAAATTATTTTGATATCAAAGCTAGGTAACTTTTCCACCTGTTCTTCTAAAAGCTCGTAAAAATGTTCCTTTTCATCATCTGCTGCTTTCTCTGTGGGCGCATATACACTTATAATAGAAATATTTTTAAATTTTCCTCTAAGCCTAATATTGCACATTCTTTCATCTCTGGCTTCAAAACCAATCACAGCATCTGCTATTCTCTTATTTACGGCAAATCCTACTCCCCCATAGTATCTATCCTCTTCACAGCCACTGTAATATATGAAATATTTCCTGGCATTTATCCTTCCTGCCAAGGGCCACCTTGTTTCTTGCAGGGCTACTACATCCATGTTGTATTTTTCCAGCTCCTTGGCTAGGATGTCGCTAGCTCCAGGTATCGCTAGGCTTCTTACGTTCCATGTACCAAATCTCAGTTTTTTTGGGCAATTCCTGTTCATTATCCGATTATTCCGTCCGATTTCCGAGGCTTTTTGTTGGCGATTCGTAACGGGAAATTTTTACGAGGTGGGTTGTTGGCCCAACGCTCAACCCCCAACCTGGAGGACCAGGTGCTTTGTTCAGGTGCACTTCCCTAGCCTTTGGTACTCCCAATACCCACCTGCAAGGCAGCAGCTCATTTTCTGTAGGGGATTTGTTCCCTTAGCCTTTGGTGTTCCATTGAAGCCCATCTGCAAGACAGCAGTTTTTGTGCTGGTTTTGGTCCACCCCGGGTATTTGATGTCCCCGGTACCACCTATATCTAGGAGGCATCCCCGGATCCGCCACCTGGGGAGGCGCCCGATAGGAGACCAGCAACTCCCACGGGAAACTTTAGCTTTTATAGCTGAAAAAATTCTTTAAGTGGTTAATTTGTGAATATATTTTTTTTACAAATTAAAAAGGAGGTTTTTTTATGGAAAGAACCCGAAAATAAACGTCACAATATTTAAAAATATTTTTCTTTATTGAAAACATAGAAAAGCTCCTATGGAGTAACACTTAGATGAACACGAGGTTAACTGTTTACAATCAGAAGAAAACTATTTATTCTTGAGCCAATCGCAAAAATAGCAAAACTCCCTTGCAATATATAATACACTGTATTTGATTGCCAATATACAAAATAATCTAATTCAGTGGTTGAAGTGTTGTAGCAAAAAAGTTCAATGGAAACGCATTTACTCTAAAACTCCTGTCTCATCAGAGTATTTAATAAGATTCTAATTTTATTTTAATACAGGTTCGATTGTAACCATGTAATAATTAATAAAAATAATAATTGGTACTTACTCAGTGAAATTTCTTGTTCTAATATACTTGTACTTCGAGGTCTTCCGTTCGACCAATATGATTTTTCTTCATGAAGAAAATTGAATACAACGATCACTATCAATGTGAAATATCCCTGAAAAATGAAATAAAAGTTTATTTTAATTCTTGGTCAACATTTTTTTGAATTTGTAATTCAGGGATGTTTTATATACTTCTAATATCTGTGTGATATTCTGTTTTTTTTATTTGGACAGAGTTACGAATTTCTCTGTTTTTTTCATTTAATCCGTTCTTTGAAGCAACGCTCTTTTAAGCGACATTTTATGTTTTCACATTAATTTGAAGGATTATTATTTAGTACGTAATCTATTTCAACCAGTTTTGTTTATTAGTTTAGAACTCTGTGCAAACGATATTAATTTGTACACTTAAACAGGAAAGCTTAATAAATATTACTTGTAATAGACAAATATTTCAGCTGAAAAACACATAAATATACATTTAGAATTAATATATAAATCTTCTATCTCTTTTATACGTATTCAATTTACTCTTAACATGTAACGGCTCTCTATGTTTGTTTATTCCAAGTAGTAATTTGTGAACCGCTGTGAAATATTATGTAAATATTTGTAAATTAATTGGGTTTTTCCTGATGTAAACCAGTGCACCAGATATTCTTATTATAAAATTACAAAGAGTAAAAACAACATTTAAAAAATTATAGGATGATAACCTTAACTAATTACCCAGTTTCTTTAAATACAGATAAATTATTATCTAACATACACAAAAAAACAAACAAACCTGTGAAATAACATAATTATTAAATCGAAAACTACAATACCTATGAATTTTAAACCAATACTTTTACTAAGAATTTGACCAACCCTAATAATTTCTAATTTCATTTAGTCAGATAACCGAGACTTTAATGTTCAAATAAACGACCAGTGTACGGTTTTTATTACAAATAATGTCTGAAACGAAGAATCCAATAACATACTCCGGTATGGTAGATTAAAATTATATATTTGAAAACATATTTTTTTAATAAGTGTTACTAGTATTAATAGACTGACCGGGTTGGTCTAAAAGTAAAGTCGTCGCCTTGAGTCAGCTGTTTGACAGCTAATTTTTGGAGACGAAGGTTCCTGGTTCAAATCCTAGTAAAGGAAGTTACTTTCACTCGGATTTGAATACTAGACAGTGGTTACCAGTGTACTTTGATGGTTAGGGTTCTATTAACCATACTTCTCAGGAATGGTCGCCCTGAGTCTGTCCAAGACTACACCTCATTTGCACGTCATACACATCATTCTCATCTCGTTGGGTCATGGGGTTGCTTATTGTTCTGAATTGAACACATGGAAACGTAGACACATTAGGGATAAAAAAATGTATTATAGTGCTCGCCACGAAAGAAGTCCGTTGTGTTTGAAGAGCTCTAATTTCTAAAAAGACCGAACAGAAAATTTTTAACGCTACAGAAAATTAAAGCCTGTTATTTCCTGCGTAATTCGTTTAACTTCAATTTTTATTTAAAAATTTGTCGGAGATACAGCAATTTACGCATAAAAATTACCCAGTTCTTAGCCGGTTTCCTGTTAATGTATTTTTTAAACGTCTGTTACTTTATCCTAGGTTTACTTAAAAAAATCGGCGTTTAAGTACGTTAAAGATCACAGTTATTTCTATAATGTGAACACTTAAAAAGTAAAATCTAATATTCCGTTTTAATATGGCAGCCATTTTAAAAAAGTGCTATTTTGGTTCCACGTGAAGGTTGGAAAATGATTTTCCAACTGAAATAAACATTTTTACAACAGTATTGTGCTAAGTGTAGTAGAATCTTGCATTTATACTTATTATAAATACAACAGAAATGGACTTGTGATGTTAATATAAAATTCTATGAAATTGGTTGAGTTTCTGTTAAATTGGCAACTAGTCTTTACAGCGGACTTCTTTCGTCGCAAGCACTATAATCACCATAAATTTTAATTAACATTCTATTTATAAAGTTCTTTCGGAGTCCTACTATTAAATGGTGTTCTCTAACAAATATTTTTGGCAATTATTACTCATTTTATTCATCTAATTCAATAGTTATTATTATTGTATAGTTACAGATGTAATAAGAACTAAAAGGTAATGTTATTTACAGTTCTACCCTAAAGTACAGGTGGTTTAATTTGAAACAATCTAATTTTAATGAGGGTTTTTTAAGATCAGCTCAAATTTCGTTCAATTTCGTTCACTTTGAAAAAAATGTATCAAACTTTTTTCAAAGCTTTGTCCTGGTCCCTAAGGACTGAATACACTAGATGCTTAAGAGAAACGAAGTACACAGAGTGAAAAGCTTGTACTATTGTAACCGATGACATCATTCCAGATTTTATGGTGTAGTTAAATATTATACTAAATAAGGGACAAACATGATGAAGTGATGTTATTTGACTAGAATTCACTATTGTGTGACTGGAATTCAGCTCACTTGAGACAAACGTTCAGCAAAAGAGTTATGCTATTTTTAAGTCGTCGTATTTTAATTTTTTTCTCGTCTCTGCCCTGTATTGCATACAAACTGTACCTCGTTGTACCCTTGTTGTTTATAGTGAGTAAAGCCTAAAAAACTTTTTATCTGTAAAATTTATCACCATTTAATGAGCTTAATGAATAATTTAGCTTAACAGTTAATTGGAAAACATAAATTTTTAACTTTTACCTCACTCAAGAGTAGGCGTATTATTATTTTTCTCTAAAACAAATGAACGACTCACACAACGCCCATGTATACATATAGTGAGCATCCTTTCAGATAGGAATTTTTTGCTTCAGGGGAATACAAAAAGTGAATTGGTTGTAAATGTTTTTTTAATTCTTATCAAATTATCTCTAGACATGTGTGATCTAAGAGTCATAATTTGAATGTTATTTAAAGTAATATCGGAGCGGATTTTTACAGTTATGATTAATTCAGTTTAATGATTTGAAAACAATATTTTCCGCAATGTATCTTTTGCTCCTATCATTAAGACTGCAGAACGATAATAAAAACTTTTATAAATTGGCAAAATACAAGCACGTGCAAACGCTTTGAGTATGATCTATAGTCAACGCTGTACCTTGGATCAGTTTAGATTGAGTCATAATCTATCTAACTTCATAGTCACTACTTTAATGTTAAGTGCTAAATCCACTTTGTTAGATTAAATGACGTAATAGTTTATCTGAATGTTTTATGATTTTACTTTCTTATAGTTGTGTTTTATAATTCTTGAACAAAGGAACTTTATTTATATTAAGGTAGATCCTTCATTCATCCCGGAGCCAAAAATATTATTTTAATTTTGCACAAACTTTAGAAAGGTGAACCCTTCTTACCCAATAAGAAAAAAGTACTTAACCGACACATTTTCTTTTTCTTTTTTAAAATTTTAGTAAATTTTAGTAACTTAATGATTTCACCAACTTTGTTAATATAAAATTTTCTTTCAGGTTTTTTTTTAAAATTAATTCAAACATCAACTTAGTCAGGATTCAAAATAATAGAGAACGGATGGTTTTATTTTTGATGTAGGTAGAAGTAGTAAATTGTAAATTAAATATCTTCCAAAAGTAAGTCAAATGAGGACAGTTTAAAACTTTTATTAGTTTTTAATTTGTTAACCGGAAGTATTAATTAATATGAAAGGTTACTCAACTAAAATTTGGTTTTGTTCAAGACATTTTACAATGAAGCATTTTATTTAATTAATGAAATTTCAAAGGTAATTACTTATATAAAATAAATTTTAGCAAGTTTCAATTAGTTTCTAACAAGTTTTGTAGAAACATTTATTCTGAAATTTCTAAAAATAGAATAACTAACAGTTTAAGATGAGGCAAGTAAATAGAAGATTGCCATTACTGAACCAACAAACCGTTTTTGGTACTGAATTGAACCAATCAAGTTGTCAGGTTTGTTGTAAATATCCAAGTTAAAGCGGAGATGAAAACGTCGTCGTTCTCGTATTTGCCTATTCGTACGTCGAACTACCTTTGATCAAAATTAAAGATCTGTTCTCGCCCTTTAACTTATTGATTGGAAACTTAAATAAGAAACACATTTTTCTACTCAATTCTCTTTTGTTCACCTTACTTTGATTTTTAAACACTTTATTTTATTTTCAAAAGGCTTTTCGTTAAAATATTTTTTACTAAATGAAAAATTATTCATGTGAAAATCCTTTTTGTACGGTATTCTAAAGAAATGAATTTAATTTTTAAAACAAGTTCAAAAAATATTTCAAAAGTTCATTTTAACGTTAATAAAGAATTTTCAAAAGCCATGATGGTTTTGAATTATTAAACCATTTAAAAATTTTTTTATGATTTTCTTCTTTATTTTAGAATTGAAATTTTTTTTTTTTTTTTTTTTTATTTATTTATTTAACGTCGCATCAACTACAATGGTCATTAGCGACGACGTTGGGGTGGAACTGTTTACAATGGAGGATGAAATGATTTTTTGTAACGTATGAAAATTGAAATTTATTTTGAATGTTAGTTTTAGGTCCGATATAAATATAACAATAACGTACCTTACCTAACTGATATAAGCGACTCATTGGTTGACAAAACGTTTTCTCCTTGAATGAGTGTATCACTTCCCTAAGTGATTTTAATACTTATGCGTTGGGCACAAAGTCCGAAACTGGCCAATAGCCGAAAAAAGTGTTCAATCCTAAGTTTGGACGCCGGTAGATTGCCAAAGCCCGAAATGGACTTGTTTTCTGGACTTTGGTTGCCTTTAAAGGGCCAAATCTAGGTCTGGATGGTGGTATATTGCCAAAGCTAGACGTGAATTTTATCTTTGGGTCTTGGTAATCATTATACCATTGGAGAGAACGGTAAGAAGATCTAAAGAAATATTTGTTTTTACAATTTCATAACCATACGAATAGTATTACAATAAAATATTTTAACTAATTATTAACAATTTTTATGTACCCTACATATCTCTTTACATTTCAATACTTCTTTTTTTTAAAATTTACCATCATTTATACTAGATAATTTGTTTATATTGTTCTGTTTTCATATCAATTAATAACTTCCGGCAGAATAAACATACCCAGATAAACTTCAAAATTAAGGACGTCTAGAAAAACAAAATTAAAAATTAGGGTAAGCATCGTGTTGGTAAATCCAATACCATTTGTTTTTAGTTAAGTTGGTTGTTTTTTTCCACTCCAGAATCAATAAACAACGCTGTAAATGATACGGTACATTATGAGTCGCCAATCCATTAGGCAGTATAGGTCAATGCCTTCGTCATCTCATCGACCCTCTTACTGGTAAAAGCAGATAGAGATATACGTGAGGATAAACACCCTCCTTCAATATAGTGTTATCAAACCAGTGGGCGGGTGGATTAGGTTGACTTGAAAATTACGTAACAATATCGTTCACTATCTGGAAGTACCGTGACATCTTTCTAGAGAACGTAAATAGATGATGAATTACTTCGTGACTAAAATTGTAAAATTTTGATACGATTTTATAAAGAAGTTATATATTTAAAAGGATAAGGGTGTTTTTTAGGCAATTTGGTTTCAGCTTACACTGTACTGATTCTGATCAAAATTATTTTTTAAAAAAGAAGCTCTTAACTTTGAGATTTATCATAACGTAGTATTGTATTATTTCTCAATCCTCAAATTAAGTGAAAAATTGAAAATAAATGTTTTTCTTATAAATATGATGAATAAATGTGAAAGATTCAACCATTACCCGAATTCCTGGCTGTAAATGTACTCAAAATTCTCAATAATGGTTTTACAAGATTGAAAAGACAAAGTGTATTAAATTTAAGTTATAAATGAACGTTGTTGTTTAAAATTTTACTTCTTGTTGTATAGTAGCACGACAATAATATTTTCATCAAAGGATGAAATTATAAGCATATTAATGATATTTTTTGTCATCAGTTTTTCGACTGCTTTGATGTTGAAGGTGTTTTATCTTTAAGGGCCATAAAGGGTTTTTTCATTAACTGTAAGGAGACCTTTTAATTTTCTTTTGGAAAAGGCTTAAAGGAACCGATCGGGATAGAAGACTAGTGTCCTATCCATATATTCATGCTGTATGGCCTGTTAGTAACCATGTGATCGCTTATCAGCCTGATGACCATCTCATGGTGAAGGGAACTGGAAGGGCTTCCTAAACCACCTTGGTTGACGGTGGCTTAGAGCATTCAGTCTGCTAAGAAAAAAGCTGAAAGAAGTTAAACTACAGCTAAGAAGTAAACTACAGTTTTCTTTGTCTGACTAAAATTTTATCGTGGGGAAAATCCCTCCTGTATGATTCTGGTTAGGCTTACATAGTATATGTGGATCTTCAAGAGAACATTTATTATAATTATGTCAGCATCTGAGGAAATATATATTAATTTAAAAACTTAGAAATGTCCTTGAAATTCAAACCCTGAAAATTGTTTATTTGAGTCACTCTTGACTTACGGGATTGTGGGTTGGGGTGGTGCTTCGTAATATTTGAGTCCCCTGTTAGTAGTACAAAAATTAATTTAAAAAGTTACAAGTAGAAAACCTCCTCAAAAAAATGCGTAGGGAGGAGGAGTATGTGTGGAGGGTTGTGGATGGATTGGTGGTGGATGGGGTGAGAGAGAGGGGGAGACCCCGGGAAGATGGAGAGACGCCGTGGCGGACGACCTGAGGGAGAAGGGCCTGAGCGAGGAGGATGTGGTGCATCGGAGAGAGTGGAGGAGAAGAATAAGGAACAGCGACCCCTGAGGAAGGGAAAAGCTAAAGAAGAAGAAGAAGACAAGTAGAAAACCTCCTCATTATACATCAGACCAACTTTTCGCGGAATTCAAGTAATGAATGTCAGGCAAATGTTTATAAGAGAGATCTGGAGAAAGCTTCATAAGAGTTATTTAAACTTCCAAAATAGATCTCATAGGTATGACACAAGGAACAAACACCTATCTGTCTATAACTTAATGGCCTCCGGCAGAGAGGATCAATATGCGGATCGTAAAACCATTTCAGAAAACATTTGTAAATGTTTAAGTAACTGAAGCTTGCCGGAAATTACATCAAATTTAAATAATTCTTTCAATAAAAATTAATTTAAAGTTTTATCTTTATTTCATTTCCTACATGTGTACAGTTATTATTAAAGACCGCAAAGTTTTTCGCATGCTGACTTCATTTTGTGTTTCGCAATTTTACCAAATTTATTAATGAAAATACCTCGTAACTTAAAAAGTAATGATTTTGAGTTAAATTTCATTGCAACATAGTTTTCCATAAGTGTTAACGGAACAAACCTGTCAAATAATATATTAATCCGTGAAATGGTTGTTGAACAATGATGATGTATTTGTAAAAAATACGCTTTTTTCAAAAACAAAACGTTTACTAAATTATACATTATCTCATTAATCGTGTGTTTTTCGAAATAAATTTATAAAACAAAAAATATGCGCAATACTTTGTTTTATAATAATAAGTAATTTTCGGCCGGTTTTAATTACTTAAAAAGACTTTGTAATGTTTCCTTTAATGGTACACAATCCAAATATTGCTCCTCTCTGATGGAGGCCATCAAGTTATAGACAGACAGTACTTCTTCCAGATAAAGCTAGGATGAGCAGAACTTCTCTCACTTGGCCCCTAACTTTTATAACCTACTACCTAAATATAACTGAACAGAATGAAATTAAATTTAAGTATGAAATGCAGAAATGGGTAATTAATGTCGAAAGGGACAACATGGAAGTGATGATAGGTAAAATACAAAGTTAACGGTGAGCTTACTTACAATATTTTTGTTGTACGTAAATAGTTTAAAAAATGAGTAATTACATTTTTTTTACATATACCCTGACACATGGTTTTTTACTTTCTCTTGCTTATATGAATATACCTATAGGATAGAAGGTATTGTTTTCAGGTCGATTTTTCAAAATCGAGTTTTCACCGTATCTACACGTTTTCAGGCCCCCTGAACCCAAAAAAGATGTTTGTAGCGACAGGTGTGTGTGTGTGTGTGTGTGTGTGTGTGTGTGTGTGTGCGCGCGCGCGCGCGCGCGTGTAAACAGAATATCTCAACCGGTAGATCAATCGGAAGTAGTAGTTCATTCGTGTCATTTTTCATTTTTTGCGATTTTCTCAAAAACGACTCGTATGATTTTTTTTAAAAATCGCTTCATTTACTAATTTTTTTATGCTCTACAAGATAGGGTAGGCGCCACGTCTGCTGAAATTCTTGGAAAGGCTATTTTCTCGTAAAAATACTGTTTTGCACAACTTTTATTACATACATTGTTTTGTATAACGCTTAGTTTAGCAATAAACTAGCGATTTTCTGTTTTTTTTACGAAATTATTAAAATAGTTATGTTTTTGAGGTTAGTTTTTGTTTATTTATATTGTTTTATTACTAATATTAGGTTATATTGTTCATTACTTGCATTGGCAAGAAAACGTTGTGTGAGTGTTTCACACCAGATTTTTAACCATAGTTGGATACGTTAATTTCCACCGCCTCGATTATTAGAATGAATGTGGTAATAGGACGTGTGTATAAAATTGATATAAAATGTTAAGATGAAAATTGCATTTTTTTTAAAATAAGTATTATTATTAATTACAAATTGTTCAATTCATGTGAACAAATTGTAAAGTTACTGACTAAAAAAAATTTGTGTCCCAGTGACTTAGTGGTTAGAGTGCTACTTTGTGCTGCTCTAGAAAGTGGGAGGTCTCGGGTTTAATTCACGAATAGAGACTAGAAATGATTACACGTTAATACTCGTCGATTCCGTACCGTGACCTATAGTAATCGATAACAACCAAACCAATTGTGCGACTTTAAAATAAACTTAAATATTTTTTAAAAATTTTAATTTGTAAAAATTAGTTTAATCAATCTGGGAGATCAGTAGTAAAGGTTTCTGAATAAAAAATAAACAATTTTAAAATAATATGAGTAGGCCCTACAAAATTTTAAGAGACAAAACAGACTCTTAAGCCGATTCCTACAAGTTAAATAGAAAACCTCATTTCTCTTTGTTTTAGAGTAGATTTGTGATTAACAGAGGTAATCGTGTAACAGAATCCAAGACAAACAAACTGCCAAACACAGTGCAGGTTATGTACCAACACTAATTCACTAATACATTATTAAAGTAAACTAACCAAAAACAAACTTCTCTTACCACAACATAACAATACAAACACACGTGTCAGAGAACTTATAAATGTATGACCCATAATCAAAATCTTAATTAAAACAAGTTACTTTCGAGTATAAATTTACACTTTGCTCTAGTAGTACACGTTGTATAGCATAACCCATTTTGCTAGTCTGTCTGAATAGTTGAAACCGTACTTTTTTGGTTTATTTAAAGTAGCATTTACAACTTAGTTATGACAACTACTATGGGTTGTAGTTGTTTACGTCATCAGCCGAAAGACTAGTTTGAACCTCTAGAGGCTTTACTAAGTAAAACAAGGAATGGGGTGGTTTACATTTGCCTTCCTCACTGAATGCAAAAGTAGCCTATGCTTACCAGCATTCCAGGCCCTCCGAAAAGCATCTACAATCCACCCTGCAAATGACACGTTCACTTCATTCACCACAGGGTCTGGCTGTATAATGAAATGCATTACTCTCAGAGAAGATAACTCTGACTAGTGTCTTTTACACCTCTACTTCTTCTGTTCTTAAATGCTTCAGTCATATAATTGACTGACCATATAATAAGAAATAGAACTGTTTTTTTGCAGCCCTGGAACTAGCAGATCGAGTGCAAATAATTTAACACTCCGCCTGCCTCTGGATTATAAAACAGTTACAGTGTGTTTTAACTTAATCAAATATCCAGACCTTAACCGGGAATTGAAGTCGCGATCTTCTACTTTGTACTCTAACCTTTTCATTAGCAGTTTTTTCAATATTTTTTGCGTGTCATGGAGCTAGTTTATTTTTTTTTTAATTTTTAAAATACCGTATTGTAAATTTTACTTTTAGTATTTTGGACAATTTTGTGGCTAAATTATAACAATATTCCTAAATTTAAATTTTGTCATTATTTTCACTTTTCTGAATACTTTAAGTAGGCTATGTGCACTTACTTAAAATTGTTGATAAATGAAAGCTAATACTAGTGGTATTAAAATTAACTGACATTTTATTTAGATTTTGGTACTTGATATTTATTTATACTTTATTTAAATTAATTGTAAAATAAAAAATAAAATTGTTTCGTCCGTACATTTATGCCTATTGTAAATTTCCTTTCAATTGTACAAACACTATTATTATTTATGTGAATGTTATAATAATGAAAATATTCTTTAAATTAGTTTATTTATTACTAATGTAACTTATAACACAAAACACTAACAAAAAAAAACTAACCTCAAAACAGCGACAAATTCAAAAACATATTTACGTTATTGCTTGTTAACAACGGGCACGACAAAAACATTTATATACGAGTATTTGTATGTACTAACTAGAATCAATAGAATCAATCGGCCATAAAGACGGCCAGTTCTTTTTTTACTTTCTTTTTCCCTGTATAAAATACAGGTAAGAAAAATTATATTTTCATTCTGACTTTTTAAAATTAAGTTTCAGCAGAAATATACGTTTCTAGGTCCCCCTGCGCATAAAAAAAATGTGTTTTACGAATTCGTCTGTGTGTCTGAGTTGTGTGTGTAGGTCTGTGATGTCTGTCGGTGTTTTAACAAAATAACTAAAAAAAATTACGAAGCTGGAACTTACGTTAATGGGATTTAACACGAACATTTTCATCAAAATCGATTAACCGGAAGTAATCTGTTTATTCGTGCGATTTTTCACGGTTTTGAAATTTTCTTTAAAATGAATCCAACGATTTTGTTTAAAATTACCTCATTTACTTTATTTTTTAAGTTTTACAAAACGGGGTAAACGGGATGTCTTCTGAAATTCGGGGGGGGGGGAAGCTGTGGTCTGGTGATAAAAATGTATTATGCATTTTACGCATTTTGAATTTACCAAGCAGTATTGCCAACTGCTTTGGTCAACATGCACTCTAGCATGTCTAGCATGTCTAGACATGCATCTCTAGTGCATGTCTAGCTTTGGCAATTTACATACATCCAGACCAAGGTTTGGCACTTTAAAGCCAACCAAAGTATGGAAAACAAGTTCATTTCGGACTTTGGCAATCTGCCGGCATCCTAACGTAGGATTGAACACTTTTTCAGCCATTGACCGGTTTCGGACTTAGTGTTCAACATATAAAACAATTGACATAAAAACTAAAATTATTTTGTCGTTTTCATAATAATTTTTATTTATTAGAGTAGAATGTCTTTCATCTACAACTGCGTTACTAGAATAGAATAATCTTGATATAAAAAATTAGGCATAACAATAAAATTTATGGAAATTTAAAAACCTACTACGTTATTTAAATAAGTATTTATACAGATGTTAGTATTTACATTGGCAAGAGAAAGTTATGTGATTGTTTCAAACCAAAAAAATTTAAATTTAACATTGTTTTAAATTTTAGTTATTAAATCTAAAATAATTTATATTCTCCCACGTTTTTTTTAATTTTTTTTTTATTTTGTTTTACTAGAATAAAATAGTAGATAGCGATTGGAAGAGAGATATGTAGGTTGGTATAGAAAGAGGTAGAAGAGAGGAAGTGGGGGATCGAAGGGGGAGACAGAGATATGTAATCGACCAAAAAATTATATCTTGGGATTTTTGTTATTTGCATAAATATGCCTGTCCATATAATTTATGCTTAGATTTGCTTCTCAAATGATTGAACCAATTTTATTCATATTTAGTTAGTAAGTTATAATTTAGTCATATTTCCCAGATTTTTCCGTTCAGTTTAATCTGATTTGTTTTACATATAGAAAGATTAATACCTCCAAGAAACACCATAATTCGGGGTAAAAAAAACTATTTAACCTACAAAACAGGCTGCAGCAAAATTCTAAAAAATGTATTAGTTTGTTTAATTTAAGTCGCATGAACAGTTATTAACAACTTCCGTTAGTTATAGAATGGTGAGTTATGACATGTAATTATTTTCAGTCCCAAGCCGATAATTGAACCAGAGATCTTTCGCTTTGCAGTCTAGCACGCTAACCACTGAGATTAGTACACTTCATAATATTTTCCTTTAAACAAATTTAGGATTCTCCTAATAATGGTAGCGACAATTATTTTGAGGCCTTTGGCTCAGTGGTGTATTTTACAAAAAATATAAAATTATTTTACCTAACTCACCGGATTGGTCTACCAGTAAGTTCGTCGCCGCAAGTCACAATTTTTTTAATCCCTATTGTCTGTACGTTGCAATCTGTTCAATTCAGAACAATAAACAACCCCATGACCCGATAAGATGAGGATGAGAATGACGTCTAAATGAGGTGTAGTCTTGTACATACCCTGGCCGACCATTTTTGAGAAAGTATGGTTAATTGAACCCCAATCATCTAAGTACACGGGTAATCACTCTCTAGTATTCAAATCCGTAAAAAGTAACTATTTTTACTAGGGTTGAAGCAGGAAACTTCCTCCCCGAAAATCAGCTGTTAAACAGCTGACTCGCGGCGAAGACTTTACTTTTTATTGACCAACCCGGTGATACGATTTTTAACAGCTCATTTTTAGAGACGGAGGTCCGTGGTTTAAATCCTACTAAAAGTAGTAACTTTTATAAATGGATTTGAATAATAGAGAGAGGTTAACGGTGTACGTTGATTTTTGGGGTTGAATTAACAATAATTTCTCAGGCATGGTCACCCTTAGTCCGTAGAAGACATCTCATTTACACATCATACAAGTCATCCCTATCTCACTGAGTCATAGGGTTGCTTAAAGTTCTTAATATTGAACAGATTGCGATTTACACATAAATTACAGACTAAATAACTAAAATTATATTCAAAATAGTGAAGTTTCAGAAAACTAAATTATAACACCTAATGATTTATTAAAAATTTTAGGGTTTATAATTAAATACACAAAATTACAGTACATTATCCTTTATATTCGTACACAAACAAAAATGTACGCACTATAATTTAGTCCGAATTTCTGAAAATCTTATATCCAACAATTTGTATTTTGCCTGTATATAAGGCAATACCGTAGCTATTTTTAATTATTTCAGGAATAAAATTGGAGTTGGAAATTTGATTTGAAGCTGGCAATTAACTTTTGGATTAGTTTAATCTTTGTTTTCCGTGACCTTTTTCATAGCAGTTTCTATTTGTTGTGTTGATATCAGAATTCTTCATTTCTCTTTCACAATTTATCTTGAAAACGCTTCGGTGGGTCTGTGTAATCACCCTTCTCTTTATTCTCTTTCAAAATTTATTTTGAAAGAGATTAAATTTTCTACACCTTTTTATTAATCTTACTAAAAATTTTGAGTTAAGGCTTTGTAAACTCTATAATATTCTGTTTTTTGTTCAATTTTCATAAATTACGTCGCCACGTAACGCTTAATTCTATGTTGTACATTTTTTTTACCAAAAACAGCTTAAATAATATTTTAACCGCCTCTGAAACGTATTGGTAGTGCGCTAGCCTACAACGCGGTAACGCGGAGGTCACGGGTTTAATTCTTGGCTAGGTTAAAAAATTATAACATGCCAAAACCTTCCGTTCCAGTTAAATGAATCAGTGTTTTCGCTAATAACCAAACTGTTGACGTGACTTTAAAAAAGAATTTGAAAGTCATCAGAACATTTTTACACAAACGCAAATTTATTGTTTTACGTTATTTACCGTTACAAAAATTGTTTGGCCGTTGGGCAACATTGGATTACTATAATCAAAATTTAATAAAATTTAATTGTATTTTACCTGCTTTGTAAGCTTATAGGTCATTATAATTTTAAAGGAGAAATTTTTCTACTATAATTTGTTTTAAACGTACTGCAGATGTTCTACGGGTAATATATTTTAAAATAGTCACAATTAAAATTATCGTGTGTGGAACTAATTAACTAGAGGTAATAATGAAGTGAAAATTAAATCTAATATCTCGAAAGTTTATTTAATAAAGTTAACAAGTTATTAACTTAAAGTTCATGGATTCAATTTAAAAATTTATTGGAATGTTAAAATTATATTAATTTTTTATTATTCTTAACATAAAAAGAAAACAAAAACGGATGGAATTTTTTTTTAATACCTAATGAGATGACGTTGCAATCTGTTTAAGAACAATAAGCAATACCATTATCCAATGAAAACCATACTAGGACCGTAAACGTACTGGCACATACAAATAAATATTCTTTGTATCAATTAGTATAGCAAAACGCCCATTAGATTGTACCGTCACCGGCCAACACCGTAGCGTGCCAGGCCCGTTCAGTCAACAATCTGCAGGCGAGAATATTTTGTAGGTGTCGGTACGGTGCGTGGATGGGACGTGACGTTGCCGAACCGGTTTGTGCGGACGTCCCACCGCATTGCAACCCCGTTGTGACACAGTAGCGTCTCTCAGTATTTTTCTCGTTTTCCTTTTCTCGTCCAAAATAATGGCACCCATTGTCAATTCTCGTAAGGATAATTTTCTAATAGGAATATTTTAGTTAAGAAAATTAATTTACACACTGTTCACAAGTTATAGTAATCTCATTGACCCCTTTCCAAAAAATGACGACATTGCGACCGGAGCAGAACGGCTGTAAACGGGTATGTAACAGTTATCATACGTTTTGTGTACGGGTATAGGACACGGTTGATCCGTTGCAGTGGGCATAGTAGTGACCGGGGCGGTTGTTTTCGTGCCTGGCGCGGTCCTAGTATGGTACGGTCTAGTGGGCAGAGACCTTTAAGCGTTAAGGGCTGCAATGTAGAACTAAAGTTGAACAGTAGATGGACGTAAGAGTAAGGAAAATACTACGAGGAGAAAATACTGAAAATTAATGATTCACAAAGAAAGTTAAAAAGTCAGAGAGGTTAAAAGTTACCTACTAAACGTGTTCTAAAATAACGTAACGACAAAAAAGTCCGTCCTCATTAAAACGTGAACTGAATTACACATCGAACTTAATAAACCAGATTTATTAACCGATATATTCAATGTTTCAAAACGGTATGACGTTTGATTAATCTACATAGATCAGAGACGCACTTCAAAGCGAACTTTACCGCAAACACAATAAAGTTACATATAACATAGAATCTATAATTAGTCGCAAATTTGTTTTAATGAACGATTTTGATAGGATGTATTACTGATGCGGTAAGAGAACAGAAATTAATTAATTGTTAAAGTGAAGAGCTTGTAGTCTGGGAACTGACACAACTTGAAAACGCGTGTGTAAACGTATTGTTGGTATGGTTTGGTAAGCAATGTACAGATAGAATCTGTTATAGAAAGAACCACATCAACAAACTGTTACTAAACTTTGTTGTAGTAATACGGTTGGAGGTTTGATGAGTACAAACCTTAATTACTTTCTAACGTACTGCACTTCAAATTTAACAAATTCACTCGTACACTTTTTATTTAAAGGTGATTTAAAGTTTTTTAATTAAGTTTACTGAGTTTTATTAATTAATGGTTTTACATTTTAACAAAAGGGTAAACTTGTATCTGAATTTAAAATTGGAAACAGAGAAACGATGATTTAAAGTATACTAAAAAAGTTCAAACAAAATATTCATATTTTAATTGTATAATTTATGGTTGACCAAAGTACGTACAATTTTATCTAATTTTACATTTTAATTTTATAATTTACATCATATGAAATTTTTACATTATTTTTCTTTTTCGCTGCAGACAGTTTGTGAAAACTTACTCACAGAAATCATGTCTAAAAAAATGATACATCATTGATTAATTAAAATGAATTACGCTGTAAATATAACGAAAAATTTTATATAAAAAAATTTCTTATAAATTAATGTTTAGTTAGTTAACAGATGTTTGTACGATTACAAAAATTAAGGATACATATGTTTAACATTTTGTAACACCCCCTTATCGCTGCCGGGAACACATACGGCAAACAAAAGCGATAGGTTGGCAAGGGTGTTAACAAAACATAAAAAAAAATTTAAGGAAGCTCAAAAAAAACAAACACTCGGGTAACTCGTTGCATAAAAGAAATAAATCTGGAAAAGTAAGTGGTAAAAATAATTTAATTTTATAACAAGAAATATATATAGTAAACAGCAAAAATGTGCAATGTTACCCAACCTTAAATAGCTGGAAGGTTTAATACAATATCAGATTCAAAAATATACTTCTTGAGGTAAATTTTATAAATATTAAGTAAAACAATAAAAATTAAAGATATATTCATTAAATGAATAACTAAACATCAAAAATGGCCAAATTATTTAGAATTTAAACTTATCTTTTGTTTAGCATGCTAGCAGCTTTCTTTGCGATATACATATTTTATCATTATTACTTTTAGAATTTTAAATTAAAAAAACTAAATTCATGGTCAACCTTTTCAATAAGGTGTAAAACAAGAATAATAATAAAATTATGAAATTAAATGTTAAATTTTAACTTTAGAATTTTAAAATTAAAAAAAAAAATACACATTCAAATCCAAAAAAAAATATATAAAAAAATATAATTTAATAAAGTGTTTAAAAAAAATAGAATAATTATTAAAAATTTATTTATAATTATTATTATATTATTATTAATTATAATTATTATTATTATAATAATAATTATATAATTATATAATTATATAATAATAATTATTATTATTATTATTAATTATAATTATTATTAATTATTATTATTATAATTATTATTATTATTAGATATAATAAGATTAAAATTATTTATAATTTATTTTTTATTCTGCTATTTAGGGAGTAAAATAACAAAGAATGGTGGTAGAAAATATAATTTAATAAAGTGTTTAAAAAAAATAGAATAATTATTAAAAATTTTATGCAAATGGAAAAATAAATTTTACAGAACAATGTTCCTGATTGCTTAGTTTAGCAAAAGAATTAACAGGAAAACCTTTCAAGCAGGTCACTTTGAATTCACTAATTTTCCTGTTTAAGACAAGAAGTTACCAAGATGGATCCTAATTTCTGGCGTGATCTTTTCCCCAAAAGGCATCGGTTATCACCTTGAAAACACCTTAAGTAGATGGATGAGTTCCTCTCAAGATAAATAAAATAATAACACATACCCTTTTGTAGTTAACACTTATTTTTGAAACACAACTGACGTATGCAACCATCAAAGGAAGATCCCAGATGAAATTCCATCTAAATTGGACTCCAAATAACTCAACGAAAGAAATTGTCAGGAAACATTGAACATCAATTACGGGATGCTGGCGAGGTGAAAATTTGTCATTCTCAGGAGTCGAACTCCATGTACTGATTATAGATATAATAAGATTATTGAACGGCAATTCCCGTTCCCGGATTTGAACCCTGAAGAAAAGATCGAGCTAGTGTTAATATTAGGTAAAATAAGCGTCGATCACAAGCAAAAGCACTAACGCATAAAGAATGCAATGTAAATGAACAAAATATAACAAAGTTATGAATTTAAAGATAGAAACTTAATACGAGTTGCAATAGATAGACAATAATAAAGTTTAAAAAACTAGACAATTAAAATAAGCTATTACAATTCGAAGAAGAATACAATTTACCAATTACAAGGCTTTACATCATTTACAATAAATTTATCATAAGTCATAATTTAGTTTTACATAGATCAAAATCGAATCTAGTAGTCAAGAAATTGCAAGTACAATTGCAGCGTAGATACGTTAATACAAAAATATAATTTAATGCAACACGTGATAAATTTCCAGCTCCCGGAATACTAAAATAAAACAAATTACTTACCATGTTTAAATGGGCAAGAAGAATTTAACTTTATTCAAAAGTTATAAATTTAAAATACACGTAATAAAAATTTACTACATAGTAACCGATCTTACCTCAACGAAAATTCAACCAAGAGTGTCTTGTCATGCAAATGGGGTAGCTCGATGAGAGGGCGGAACGCAGTTAGCAGTAAAAGCGGTAGAGCGCACCACCGGACGGTGAGTTAATTAACGTCGCCAGTAGATTCGAGTTATCGGCAACCAAAACAACTAGCGAACGCCAACAAAACCAAAACAAAACGTAACAATCTGAAAGCAGATGTTACAATTTATATTTAATTTTAACAGACGCTGTAACGGTGTTGAACAAATTCTGTCAACATTTGATATATTTTGTTATGTAAGGGAATAAATAACACTCCATGAAAATTAATAAGAACAAAACGGAAGTGTCGTGCAGTAGCAAGAATGGTTTAGATGAGATGGGATATTTAAAAGTAGGCAACGAAAATATACAGGAAGTTGGGGAATTCTGCTATTTAGGGAGTAAAATAACAAAGAATGGTGGTAGAAGCACAAGTGATATCAAAAGTAGGATTGCTCAAACTAAAAGAGTCTTTGAAATGCTTACTGACTACAAAAATTGATTTAGAGATTAAGAAAAATTTCTTAAAACACTCTTTGGAGTTTAGCATTATATGGGAGTGAAACGTGGGTGATAGGGGCTGTAGAAAAGAAGAGGATAGAAGCTTTTGAAATGTGAAGTTGTAGGAAAATGTTAAAGATCAGGTGAGTGGACAAAATAAGTAATTTAGAGGTTTTTAAGCGAGTGGATGAAAAAAGAAGTATATGGAAGCATCTTACCAGAAGAAGGGATAGGCTAGTGGGGAATATCTTAAGACATCTAGGTATTGGTCTATTAATGAACAGTAATACTGGGGGAGTGAATTGGTGAATTGTAGGGGGAGGCAAAGGTTAGAATATTTAAAGCAAATTACAAAAGATGTAGGGCGTTACAGGTATGTAGATATGAAACGACTTACTCTAGATAGAACAGCTTGAAGAATTACTTTAAACCAGTCGAGAGAGTGATGACAAAAAAATATAAAAGAAAAATAAGGGAGAAAGGCATTATTGAAGAATTCTCTTATTAAAAAAATAAAATACATGAATTAAAGCAAAAGGTTATGTCTTATGTTTATGGGAAGTTATTGAAAAAATGAACACAGCAGGTGATGTGTTAATTCCGAAATGTATCATACATTTATAAAGACATTCAATCAAAATAAAAAGCGAATGTTTGATGAACTTATAGTTACATTTTTACTATCATAGTTAAAAATTGTTATCCTGTGAACATTAATTTAAATTTTAAAAATCTGGTGTGAAACTCACACAACTTTCTCTTGCCAATGCATAATAATTAACAATAAACCTAACATCATTAATAAAAACATTAGAAATAAACAAAAAACTAACTTTAATAACATAACCTAATTTTAATCATGAGTGAAAGACGCAAAATGAAAATCGAACTCAGTTTGGCTTTAAAATACGGAAAATCACTCTTTTACGCTAAACTAGGCTCTGTAGAGAAAAATGCGTAAAATAAAAGCTGTAGATCTTTTAATTTCCTATAAAATTAATTATATACACTTTTGTCGTAAAATGGCCAAAGTAATAAGGCCAAAGTCTTAAAAAAATCGATTTTTCACACGTTTTCGTGAGAAAAAAATGAAAATCGCTAATTACTGCTAAACTAAGCGTTATACAAAAAAATGTTTGAAATAAAAGTTGTAGAATTTTTAATTTTCTACAATTTTTATTATATAAATTTTTGCGTTAAATTGCATATTAAAGCCGTAATCTTAAAAAAACTATGTTTTTACATAAAAACAGCCTCACCGAGAATTTCAGCAAACATGGCGCCTACCCTATCTTGTAGAGCATAAAAAATTAAGTAAACCGTGCTATTTAAAAAAAAATCGTAGGACCAGTTTTTGAGAAAATAGTAAAAAAGTGAAAAATTATACGAATAAACTACTACTTCCGGTTGACCGATTTTGATGAAGATGTTCGTGTCGGGTCCGGTAGTGGTATGAAACTTAGGTTTCAAGTCCGTACGTTGTTCCGTTCTTGAGATATTCTGCACTCTCACACACACACACACACACACACACACACACACACACACACACCAATCGCTAAAAACATGTTTTTTGGGTTCAGGGGGTCTGAAAACATATAGATCCGGTGAAAACTCGATTTCGAAAAATCGACATGAAAACAATACTTTCCTTCCTATATATTCATATAGGCAAGAGAAAGTAAAAACTGACTTTTAATAACCGCAACCAAGCATAAGGAAATTACCTTATAGAAAAACAAAACTTACAATAAATTATCAAAAAAGAGACCACAACATCCGTATTACAAGACTGTAGGTATTCCCCTATGCTATGACATCTCAGTGACACCACAGTATCCGCTTTACTTTATCCTATTCTTATCTTGAATCAATTGAAAGCTTTCTATGTACGCCTATTCAAATATCAGACAGTGAACAGTGAACAGAGCACCGTTGAAATTACAAATGTTTCTGTTCTGTATCAAACGAGAAAGTGACTTACAAATTAACAGTGGTATGGTTCGGATGGTTAAGCCAAGTGAGCGTAAATCAGGTGGTTGTGCCGGTTAAACAATCAAGTTATTATTGAAAAATATCTAAATTGAATAATTCAGTAATTATTGGACGAAGGTTATTCTTTCATTCAGTTGTTAGGTTAATACCCGAGAAACAACTGATATGGATATAAAATATAAAATAATTTTAGTATTACTTGTAATGATATTTTACGTAATATTTAGTTCCACCAGTAGAGGTTTGATCGCTAAACGAGTTGTATATACAGTGAAAATAAACCGCGTAATCCCGTTATATTGTACAGCATGGGAAATGAAAAACTTGACCGATGTCAAAATGAAATATTCAGATGGTGCGTTGTTAACGCAATACGGTACAAATTTTAGAAGAGTAAATTTTTACTATTTTTACCAAGACCAAGTAAGAGTATGCGCCAATATACCAACTCACAAGTGTTGTCCGTACGGCAGTTTATTCGAAACAAATCTGAAATGCAATCTTGCCGACAGTTATCTCCTGCCAAATATATTAGAACAATCGCTCCCACCTTATAACCAACTGGTATTTTGTAATAAATATATTACACAAATAAAATATTTCGAGACGTTAGATTTATTATCAAAAATGAAAGAACATTTATTTTTTATAAATTATCAATATAAATTTACGGAATCTCAACTGAATTATTGCGAAGAATTTGTGAACGATATTTTTGGACTTGATAGAGAAACTTTTGTTTGTGCGGATGCGTTACATATGTACATCGGAAAAGAGTTTGAATTTAGATGGCCTTATATGGTTTCCTACTTGGTTGATGTGTTAACACTCACTTTACAATTAACAAGTCTCGTAGTAACGTTTATCACTTATTGCATTTTGCCGGAATTAAGAAATTTGTTCGGTAAGTCAATAATGAATTTGCTCATTGCCATGATTACACAAATTTCGACACATTTGATTTATATGACTGTTTGGACCGCTTATATATACAAAGTGAGTGTTAATTTGTTTAAGGCCGAGGAAGAGATATACAATGACACTTTCCATTTGAGTGCTTTAAATAATTTATTGTCACCACAGAACAGGTATTTCTGTGAGCCACTTTGGTATATAAGACAATACGCTTTGCTTTGTAAAGTATTCTGGGTGAATATAATATGCTTTGATATGTGGAATGTGTTCAGAGGTTATTCTGTTCGGGAAAAAGGACACGAAAAGACTCTATTGATAAGATATTCCGTGTATGGATATTGCTTTCCTTTCATCATAACTTTAATACATTTGATAGGTAGTCGAATTCTGGATCACGATTTTCAACTGGGGTCACAATATCATTGTGTTAAGATTTTTGAATCGTCTACTTGGTTTTTTTATTGGGCGTTTTTCTTATTTGTCGTCAACTCCATCTTCTTCTTGGCCGTGTGTTACGAAATATATCGACACAAGAAAAGTACAAAAATACTCGAATCGAATCAAAACAGGGTTCTCGATAGTCAAATTGAGATGTTTAAAATATTTTTTAAGTTATTCGTAATGTTGGGTACGTTCTGGGGATTGACCAATTTAAGTCAACCGCTGGGTAACTTGCTTGATTTGCCGTCGTGGATCGTTGATCCCATTACCTATTTTAATGATTTACATGATGTTCTTATGTTTGTATTATTTGTGTGCAACGAACGTGTGTTAAATTTATTGAAAGATAAATTTGTTTTTCTTTAAGGGAGCTCGCACGGTCCTATTTCGAAAATGTTAAAATTACCAATATTTAGGTACATTTCCCCCTCAACAACCAGTAGAGATAACTTTAGAATTTTTAAAATTTGGATCCTCTTATCTTCCTCTTCACTTTAACAAAGTCGTTTATTACTTTCTCTAGCCTAAATGAATATGGAGGAAGGAAAGTATTGTTTTCTTGTCGATTTTAATAAGTCCAGCTTTCACCAGATATACACGTTTTCAGCCCCCTAAACCCAAAAACCATGTTTGTAACGAATGGTGTGTGTGTGCCTGTGTGTGTGCGTGTGAACAAAATATCTTTAGAACGAAACATCTTAAGAAGTTGAAACTTAAAAATTAAGTTAGGTACTACTAGAGGACCTAACACGAACATTTTCATCAAAATCGGTTTATCGGAAGTAGTAGTGTTTTCGTGTAATGTTTCACTATTTTGCTATTTTCTCAAAATGGCTTCAACGATTTTTTTTAAAAATTATTTCATTTACTACACTTTTTATGTTATACAGGGTAGGGGCCATGTCAGCTGAAATTCTTGGGGAGGCTGTGCTCTTGTAGAAAAAATGGTTTTTTTTAATTGCAGCCTTAATATGCATTTTACGACATACGTGTATATAAAAAGTTGTAGAAAATTAAAAAACCTTCAACTTTTATTACAAAAATCTTTTGTATAACATTTAGTTTAGCAATATTTAGTGACTTTCTGTTTTATTTTCATGAAAATCTGTAAAAAATAGATTTTTTAAGATTTCAGCTGTAGTATGCATTTTACAACTAAAATGTATAATCATTTAACCCCGTAAAAGCCTGCTTTTCTTCCACACCCACCCTTATATTAGCGACTGTAATTAATTTTTGGCCTGGTTCAAGTGGTAGACCACTACTAGTAAATTACTCTTTCATTTAAAATATTTAATGATAAATTATATCCAGTAGTTTTGATGTTAATTTTTTGGGTTGACTACCCCCTTAACACATTCAGTGCTAGAGACTCGCCTAGCGGGTCATGGTTAGGTATTACCGCCAGGCTGCCGTCTCACCTAGCGGGTTCTGTTTTGTTATCATTTTAAATAATTCCGAAGGGACATCGTCTGTCGGATATCAGTTTGTTACTATTATGTAGCCCTCAGAAAGGGGTTTACTTTGTAACCATGCAGTTCGTTTTTGAATTTTCGTCATACGATCTTGTACCCTCGTACAGTATACTGGTTCAGTATTTTCAACGGGTTTTCAGGGTACAGTTGAAGCCGTGAATTTAGTATCTTTGCAGGTATCGATTCAAAATATCTTACACTTTTAATTTATTTTAAAAGTATATTATTTGCTGTCTAAAATTACATCAGAAATTACGCGTACATCGTAAAGGTAAATGGAAAAATTCAAACAAAAAGTACATTTATTATAACAGGCAAAAATAAACCTAAAAAACATTGTTGTTTACTTTTATGTTATTAGCAAACATAAATCCATTCAAATAAAACAAATCCATAAAAACGTTAGTAACATAAGTTGTAGGCCCTAGACAAAGCAAGCGGTGAATACGGTTCACAAGTAATCAGCCCAACGGGAGAGATACCTCATAATTGCTCAGCATTGAATGTTAAAGTGAAATTCCCCACCACCATTTAAATATCATATACGAAAATTTTGCAGCTCAATGTACAGTACTGTAATAAATAATCTGGTGTGAAACACTCACACGACTTTCTCTTGCCAGTGAAAATAATTAACAATAAACCTAATGTTAGTAATAAAACATTAGATTTAAACAAAAAACTAACCTAAAAAACATAACCTTATCATGAGTGAAAAACGCATAATGAAAATCAACCTCAGTTTGGCCTAAAAATACGGAAAATCAATATTTCACGCTCAACTAGGCTCTGTAGAGAAAAATGCTTTAAATAAAAGTTGTAGGTCTTTTAATTTCCTATAAATTTTATTATATACACTTTTGTCGTAAAATACATTCTAAGGCCGAAATCTTTAAAAGATCAATTTTTCACACGTTTTCGTGAGAAAAAAACAGAAAATCGCAAATTACCGCTAAACTCAGCGTTATACAAAAAAATGTTTGAAATAAAAGTTGTAGAATTTTACATTCTCTACAACTTTTATTATATAACGTTTTGCGCTAAAATGCATATTAAAGCCGCAATCTTAAAAAGAAAAAGTTTTTACGTAAGAACAGCCTAACGAAGAATTTCAGCAAACATAGCGCCTACCCTATCTTGTAGAGCATAAAAAATGTAGTAAACCAGGCGATTTTAAAAAAAATCGTAGGAGCAGTTTTTGAGAAAATCGCAAAAAACTAAAAAATTATACGAATAAACTACTACTTCCGGTTGACCGATTTTAAAGAAAATGTTCGTGTCGGGTTCGATAGTGGTATGTAACTTAAGTTTCAAGTTTCAAGTTCGTACGATGTTCCGTTCTTGAGATATTCTGTTCACACACACACGCGTGCGCGCGCGCACACACACACACACACACAGACAGACACACAGACCAATCGCTAAAAACATGTTTTTTGGGTTCAGGGGGTCTGAAAACGTATAGATCCGGTGAAAACTCGATTTCGAAAAATCGACATGAAAACAATACTTTCCTTCCTGTTGTTGTTTAGGTCAACAGCCGAAAGGCTGGTTTGAACCTCTAGAGGTTTTACTAAGTAAAACAAGGAGTGAGGTGGTTTACCATTGCCTTCCTCACTGAGTGAAAAAGTACGCTTATCAGCATGCCGGGCCCTCTGAAAAGCACATATTTTCCACTCTGTAAATGACAACTTCACTTCATTCACCACAGGGTCTGGCTGTATAGTGAAATTCATTACTTTCAGAGAAGGTAACTCTGATTAGTGTCTTTTACACCTCTTCCTCTTCTGTTCTTAAATGATTCAGTCATTTAATTGGCTGACCATGTGATAAGAAACAGAACTATTTATTTTAGCCCTGCAACGAATAGATTGAGTGTAAATAATTTGACACTCCACCTGTCTGTTATGGGCAATCCTATATATTCCTATATATTCATATAGGCAAGAGAAAGTAAAAATCAGTGTAATGGGTGCGTTGTATGTCTATACTGATTATTTAATAAATAAAATTTACTTACCAATGTATAAGCAGCGCTGGCGTACGCTCCCCTTCTTAGCGATCTCCAACAGCAGCATGATTGCATTAGAGGCATTTTCATATAAATATCACTTATGAAATTTATTAGTTCAGTGAATACGAAATTTAATTTCCACTTCAATCACGTCATAATTTATAACTTACACACATTTTATATAAATTTTCTTAATTACATTTTTAAATGTTTTAAGTTTTTTTACTTTAACCTAAATTGTTCATCACTTTTGTAATAAGTCAATGGTAAAATACTGTGTTTATTTATTATTAAAAATCTGATTAGTAGAATAATGTTCACTCATATCTTGATAATTTAAGCGTTTACATATTTCACTTGCGTAAATTTATATAATAAAATACATTTTTGTTTCTTAATTTTATTTTGCTTATATTTGATCCGAAGTCTTTCACAAAAATCACTGTAAATTAATTGCATAATTCGTTGTAATTTTATTAATACTAAGGGAAGTAGTATCTTAAGTTAATGTGACAATTATTATTATTATTACAAAACAGTTATATATTATTACATTTCATAAATTAAAATTTAAAAAATTGTGTAAATATTAGTTACTCTTAAAATTTTAATATTTTTAATACAAGTTTTTATATGTTTTGTTTTATAATTCCATTTTATTTAACCCTATGGTGTATACGTAGCATTCTGTTCAATTTAGAATTTAGAGATGAGGATGGTATGTATGACGTGTAAATGAGGTGTAGTCTTGTACATACTCAGCCTGATCATTCCTGAGGAAGTGCGGTTAATGGAACCCCGTTGTTGTTTAGGTCAACAACCGAAAGGCTGGTTTGAACCTCTAAAGGTTTTACTAAGTAAGAACGAGGAGTGAAGTGGTTTACTATTGCCTTGCCTACTGATTATAAAAGTATACTTATCAGCATGCCAGGCCCTCTGAATAGCACATATTTTACACTCTGCAAATGACACCTTCACTTCATTCACAACAGGGTCTGGCTGTATAATGAAATTCATTACTCTCAGAGAAGATAACTGACATATAATTGGTTGACTATTTGATAAAAAACAAAACTTTTTTTTGTAGCTCTTGAACCAGTAGATCGAGTGCAATTAATTTAATAGCACCCCACCTGCCCGTTATAGGCTAAATTGAACCCCAACCATGAATTATTCCATTTTATGTTAGTTTATACTTTTATGTAAATATATATTGTTTTCTTTTATTTTATAATTACCGTTGGTAGTATTTATTTCTCATCTTCATTATCTTTAATTTGAAATAAATGATCACTGGACAGGTCTCTGCTCATGTTAATATTATACGTAAATTCGGTTCAAACTATTTACTCAAAACTGAGCATAAATATTGTAAATTTTCTTTTAATAAAAAAATGAAATATATAATAATTTTTGATTGAGTTATTGAAATGTTTGAATACAATACAATTACTATTTGATATGTAACTAACTTAAAATTAATTACACCCAAAATGTTATTTTAGAAAGTTACTGTTAATGTTTGAAAAGTAAAGATAAAAAAATAAACTAGCCTTTAGAAAACTTAGATAAAAAATTTTAAAAATTCTTTAACTTTGGAAAAATAGTTATACTTTCTAAATAAATTTTGTTTAAGAAAATAAGGAACTAGAAAAAATAAGTTGTACAGAAGAGACGCAGTAGCATATCCCGTGAAGTGCATTTTAGAAGGAATAAAAGAATTAATGTTACATAAAGTGCGGAAACATTATCTGCTTTTTGGTTTTTCTGTAATTTGGGTAAAAATTAGTACATGAAAATACCATAAAGTTAAAAAACGCTGTTTCAATTTTTCAGTAACTGGTTTGGCTGAAGTAATACGGAACTGTTCCTTGCAGTAGCGAATAAGGTCCGCACAATGATGATGATTATTTCTGACCTCCGATAGGAGAGGGACTTTAAAAAGAAGAAGAAGAAGAAGTAAAATTCATGCAATACCCGTAGTTCTTTAGCGTCTTGCATTTACATAGCATTACAAAGACCTTAACAGATTTGTTTTAATTGTCTTGAACATAGAATTTAGTATTTTAAAAACAAATTTACTTAATTAATAAAGAAAGAATTCATTATAATTCTTGAAGGTATACTTTAAAAGGTTTTATAAAAAAAATTATGTAATATTTATTTATCGTGTGCTCAATTATTTAGATTACACTAAATTGGTTGGGTACTAAGCGTATTGAATTAGGTTTAATACCTAAAATTAGAGAGTAAACAAAACTCTTTTGTAGAAGATTAATTATCATTCATGAAACAGTACGCTTCGTTCTTTCTTTTTATATTTTGTAGTCTTAAATTGATAAATACCTAGTTTAATTTAAAGAATTATTTAATTACTCTACAAACATAAAGGAAATGAAAATTGAAAAACAAGAAAATGGAATCTATAGCAAATTAATAATTTTTGTGGAAAAGTAATAATTTTATAATATTTAAGGTGGTACTATCATAAAAAAATGAAATAGTCCAATCATAGGGAAGGAAGCATTTAAATTTCTCTTATTTAGCTGTGCTGAAAATACAGAAACAAATTTTGAAAAAAATTAATAAAATAAAAACCAACCAATTTATTCATCGGAGTAGCTTTTTGAAGATTCCTTGTACCTAATATTCGTTAAATATTTGCAAGAGAAGATTTTTGTTTACGCATATAACAGAAACTATTTTCCTACAAGAACCATTATTACAATACAAGGAACAAGAAGCCTTTGCCTTTAGATTAGGCCTCAAAAACGTCGCATCAAAGGCATTCCGGTTACGTGGCACCCCAGATGTGCAACCGTTTCCCTCACACTTTAAAAAAATACCGTACATCATGAGATAAAAAACAAAATGTTATTACCCATTCAGTTAGTTAATAAAAATAGGATAGGAAGGGATAGAAAACATTATTACAACGAGCGGTCTTGTGAGCTCGTTTACCGTTCCCACAATCTATTACTTTTTGTAGTTTTGTGAATAGATTATGTAGATTTACCGTTGTTTATAAAATTTAGTGTTATTTTTATAGTCTAGCATAATATTTTTATATAAACCTTAGTTTCATTAGTATCAAAAGCGATTAACAACTATGGCTTAAATTCTTTGAATAAATTAAAAAAAGTAGGTAATACCTATGTAATACTATGCATTTACATAGGTTTGTGTTGTAATGAGGGAAAATAAATAAATAAAAAAATCTTCGTATTTTTGATTGTTAAGAAAACTTACAAAGAGAGAGTGGTTAGGGGGAGAGTGTAAGAGGGATGAGAGGGTGATGAAGAAGAAAGAGGGAGTGGGAGGTGGGATAAGAAAGGATGTAAAGAAGGTTCGAGAGAGAGGGAAGAAATGGTGAGCAGTGAAGGAAAAGAAAGAGAGTTTGCAATTTTTATTTTTCTACGGGATTAAAGTATTCTTAAGTTATTTAGTACAATGGATTCATTCGCCATAAGTAGGCTATTACGTAATCCGTCAAAAAACTCAAGTACCAATGGTCGAGAAACTTCTCTTAGCGTAGTTGCTGCAGTTCAGCATAAGTAAATTCAAGTGGATGATTTGACTAGTTTTTCAAATTTTACTAATTTGAAAAATAAAACAGATGGTAAATAGAAGAAAATTTAAGTTGGAAAATGTTTTAAGTTTGGAAAATTGCTATTTCATTTATTTTTGTTGATTGGATTTTGTTAAATTTTTCTCCGCTTCATTAACCACTTTTTAAAAGAAGTAAGGAATTCTTGTAGGAATTGTAATCCAATATTTGTGTCTTTATGAATAATAAGAAAATCTGTATCATTGGAAAATATTTCTATGGTCTTACTTGGAGCTGTAGGCAACTAAAACGTGAATAGCAGACACAAAAACGGTCCAAGAACAACTCATTTTGGTTCACCAGTTTAATCTTACGTAGGTGAAAAAATTTGTTTAAAAATTTTAGTTGGAAACATCTAGGTTCTAAATATGATTTAAATAGTAAGTAGAAAAAAGAGTTTCATTTCAAATAATAAATCAATATGCCAAACTGTATTAGAGGCTTGACTTAATATGTCTAAAAACGCTTTCAAACAATATTTTTCTCTTCATTCACTTTGTGCAAAACACTAACTCTATTAACATGTTTATTCGTACTGAGATTCTCACAAAGCAAGTAATTATTAAATGAACTGATGATCAGGAAGGAACTCAAGAAAGTATGGGTTCAGTTTTTTAGTAGTAATTAAAAATTAGAAAAATAATTTAGACATCACAGGTAGGTGATTTATTGAAGTGTATGACTGAGCATTAAATGGACCCTTTCCTGGTTCAAGAATCATAATTATTTGAAAATTTTTCCTACGAATCTTCCAAAATAAATAAAAATTTAACTAATTTTCGTTACTTCAATACATTAGTCGAAAAATGTAACAGGACCATTGATTTTACGAAATAGTCAACTACTTTATTATTGCGCCAAAAAGAAAATCAAAGCTTTCTATGTTCACAGTAATTTCTCTTCATTTAAATCGTTTAAAATTCTTGAATTAATGTGGTTAAATTAATTATCCAGTCATTAAGTCATTACAAATTTACGAATTTTATACCAACTACAACTCCTTAAGTTACAATTTACTTTTGTACTTTACTAATTTGTGCTTTACTTTATACCTAAGTAAAATTAAAATTTTGGCTGCCTCCGCAGCGTAGTGGTTAGCACGCTAACCTACAACGCGGAGGTCTCGGGTTCGATTCCCGGCTGGGATCTGGAAATTTTCACAAGTGAAAACCAACTGTCCTAAATACATAACCCACCGTAGTCGCTAATAACCAAACACTTGTGATTTTAAATTAAATAAAAAAATAAATTTATTTTAAATATTTTTTTAAATTTTCATTCAGAAACAGTGAGAGTATATCACAAAAACTTTTAATTGAGTTCAACCAAACTTTAGCTAAGTTGATAAAGAAATTGACAGGTTATCAATACATTTCTTTTTTTAGAAAGAATAATAAACTTTCATCAATTGGGAACAATTTTCAACCCCAGCCAAATATATATCAATAAAATAAAATATTGTTTGTAAAATATAAAAATGTTATCTAATTCTTATAAATAATCGTGAATTAGGAGAAAAAAGAGTTTTTTGAATGTATTAGTCGTGAAAAAACATCCTTAATGTAACTTGAATATAATATTCAGTTGATAAATCAATCCTACATCAAAACTCGTGTTTATTCCCGGATAAAGTCACGAACATTTTTCCCAATGAAGTTTTTTTTTCATTTGATACATTCTATTATCCGCTGTAGCCACATTATGACTAAACATTTTATTATTATTTTATTTTATTATTTGAAGTAAATAAATTAAAATCAAATTATCATTGTAAATATTAAGGAGTTTTTCTTGCTTATATGTCCGATTGTTTTGCAATTACTGCAGACGATAAGAAGGATGAAAGGTGATAGATGATGATAAGTGATGAAAATGCCAGACCAGACCGGGAATTGATTCCGGGACTTTGGTGTAAAAGCCAGTTGCACTAACCATTTCACCACGGGCAAGTAGTCATTATTATTATAACGTATTCCCATGAAACCTGCGTTTATGACACTCATCAAGTAAATTAGTTCCTTGAACCTTGATAGACAGAACTTGACATAACATATAATCGAGAATGATTTATATTCTGATATTTCCTGAATTTTATTAAAGAACTGAAACTAACCTGAAGTTGTAACGTTTTTGTTTTGTTAACGCGTCAATAAAAGGCAGGTGGCGAGTTAAATTATTTGCACTCGGTCTGCTAGTTCCAGGGCTACAAAAAATAGTTCTGTTTCTAATCACATGGTCAGCCAATTATATGACTGAAGTATTTAAGAACAGAAGAGGTAGAGATGTAAAAGACACTAGTCAAGAGTTATCTCATCTGAGAGTAATGAATTTCATTATACAGTAAGACCCTGTAGTTAATAAAGTGAAGGTGTCATTTGCAGGGTGAAAAGTAAGTGCTTTGCGGAGGGCTTGGCATGCTGATAAGTATACTTTTCCATTCAGTAGGGAAGGCAATAGTAAACCACCTCACTCCTCGTTCTTACTTAGTAAAACAACAAATTAAGATAACTAAGATAATTGTTTTATTTACATAAAAACATAAACAAACATAAAATAGAATAATTTGATGGTTGGGGTTCAATTTTGCCTATAACGGAGAGGTAAAGTGTGAAAATATTTGCACTCGATCTGCTGGTTCCAGGGCTACGAAATCAGTTCTGTTTATTATAAAATAGTCAGCCAATTATATGACTGAACTATTTAAGAGCAGAAGAGAAAAGGTAGAGATGTAAAAGATACTAGTCAGAGTTATCTCCTCTGAAAGTAATAAATTTCATTTACAGCCAGACCTTGTGGTGAATGAAGTGAAGGAAGGAAAGTAGATGCTTTTCAGAGAGCCTGGCATGCTGATAAGCATACTTTTTCACTCAGTGAGGAAGGCACGGTAAACCACCTCACTCCTCGTTTTACCTAGTAAAACCTCTAGAGGTTCAAACCACTCTTTCGGCTGATGCCCTAAACAACAACGTTTTTTGTAATATTTTCTATAGAAGTAACCTGAAATAACCATCTTATTTAAAAAATCCTTTTATCTTGTACTGACTAGTAACTCCCTTCCGCTTTACTTCGCATTCAGTAATGAGTAGGTCAGAATCAAAAATTACCAAATCCAATAATTAAAATTAGATTACTGTTCAGTTTTATTCCATAGCACAAGAAACAAAATGTTCTTATAAAATTTTGTTTTCAAAACTTACTCTATCGTATTAAAAACGCATTTACATAGTGTATACAACAACAAAATATGTTTAAGTTCAAAGTTTTGAAAATAGTAACAACGTTCTTCAAGTCCAGAGCTTCCGTAACAACATTCATTAAAATAATACAGTTGAATCTCCATAACTCGAACCACGTAGGGATAATGTTACCAATTAGAGTGCCGAACGATACAGCGGTTACCGAGAAAGCAAAGGTTTAGAATATTGTTAAAAAAATCAAAATTTAAATAACATACGAATTTGAAATTAGGTAAACGCTGTAAGAATATTATTGTCTATGTTGTGTTGAAATTTCAAACTTTTCAGTCTAATAATTATCGAGTTACTCGCCTATAAAGGTGTGAAATATGATGCGGTAGCAAAAAAAACGGGTCTTTTTGTCTTTCAATCTCGATATGGCAATTTTAAACAACATTAAAAATACAGGACTATTATAGGTCAACGCAGAATAAAATGAGCTAAATTTTGATGTAAAATATGTTGAAATATGACTCATAGTTTTGAAGAAGGAAATGTTCAAACTAGGATGTGTATGATTATGAAACCGATAGTAATTTTAATTCAAATTATAACAAATTCGAGTTATGGAAGTTCAACTGTAGTATCAAAACTGTTAAAGTCTACGCACACTATCGACTTTTTATTATTTTAATTATGTACACTGTGTAGATTTCATTGTGGTAAAAGTTCGTGCAGCTTTACTGTAAAGTTTACATTATATAAGTAATCTTTTTTGTTACCTGTTCTTTTCATATGTGTTTTCTTTATTTTATTAATAAATAAATAATTAATAAACACGGTTTATAAATTCAATTTTTATCTTCAAAGGTGAGATGTAAAACTTTTATAACATAACGGTTCGATCAATATTAATTTTCGCAGTTTTATTTTGCGAGTCGTTCTCTCACGTTTACTAAGTTCTTACTTTTAATTTATAACAAGCTTACTCATCGCATTACGTTGCAGTGTCTATTAAGCTGATAATGTTTCTTTCCTTTTTGTTCAGTCACCATAGTTTTTGTTCATCGAGGCTTAAGAAAACAGTAGTAGACAAATGTATTTCATTCTCTGAAAGTAATGATTTCGCTATTCAACCCTGAATTGAACGTAGAACGGTGTCAATTTTATTGTCAAACTAACAAGTAGAATATCTCATTTGATTTTACTTAGAAATACGGAATGATATCCAATACTTTTCAACTCGATGAAACAATGAAAACCAACTCCTTTCCAATACAATAAAAATAAAAGAAAATCTCAAGCGCAGCAAAACATTTTGTTTGGCCTGATCATTTTTTTCTAACTTCAAACGCAATAGATTTTATTAATAAGAGTTTTCATAGGTTGTTTGTAAGCCTGGATTTTTATGAATTTTTAATTGATTTTTTTCCTTGTTTATCATATTAATTTTTTAACTGCAGTTACTATAGTTTTTCTAGAAGACTATAGTTATAAAGTTTTTCTACAGTAGTACCTCATTTATCCGGAATAATTGGGACCGAAAGCGATATGGGTAACCGAAAATCCGGATAGATCGGAAACAATAGGAAATAAATTAAAACGATAAAATAATAAAAAAACGTACTGTTTATACGAGTTTATACATTTTTTTGGACAGAACACACTAAAATCCGCATATATATGAATATGCATAATATTTACACAGAAGTTTTAATTTTTCTTTACAAAGAATTTTATTTATTTTTCCTTCTTTTAAGCAAAGAATTTACGTGCCGTTTAGAGGTAATTTACGCAATCGTTTCACTATCATAAGTTCAGCTGGACTGTAGTCGGGCTGCTACTCGAAGTACGTCTTTATGTTTTCCAGCCATGACACGGCAAAAAAATACAGTTACGTGCGTGTGATCTTTAGCTTAACACATACAATGCGGATATCGAGTTTGGTACGCGTTCTACTGACGGAATAAAAAAAATTATGGTTAATATTTTGTTTTTTGACGTAAATAATGATGTAGTAATCAATATTTCAAAAAAAAAATATTAATATTTGGTGAGTTTTTGGACTGGTCGTAATATTACTTAATCCGTAAGCGGGATTGGAATTGGGCATGCAACCACGCAATACACGTCCGAATTCAATCAAACTTACTGAGGAGACATTACCACTTGTACAAAATGGATTGAAAATATTATTTATTTTTGGAAGATCAATTATTTTTCAAAATTTTACAAAATTTTTAAAATAATAAGTATCAGAAGGTGTTCGACAGTAATTTATGAAACCTCCTTTCAAGTATTAATTTATCATGTATTTTTGTCACTATTTGTTTGTAGAACAAGAAATAAATATGAAATTTATCTATTTCTTTAAGTACATGAGTAGTATATTAATTCTATTTCTAAGATAATAAAATAATATATTAATTATTAATAAGTGCTAAATAATAAAATAATATTGCAATATAATAGCCAATAATATAAACTTAAAATAGTTTTAATAGTATAAAATTAAAATCCACGTATGAATATTGCTAAATTTATACTACGTTACTACTATTAACGTTAAAAATAGTTACGTACACAGAACAGCAGAAAAATCATGGGGAACTGAATAAGAATAATCGAATGAACTAAATTCTGTAAATATCACGCCTTGTTTGCAGGTATGAAATTATCTAAACCAATATTAATAGTGAGAGACATTCACAGACGATTTATTACTTTGGTTTTAACAAAAATGAGGGATGGTAGACTTCGAGCTACAAGGAAAACTTTGGAGCTTTAGGGTTGACCTTCAATAACTCCCATCTGCAAACGGAAAGATAAATTCAACATTTTTAACCTTTTTTGTGTCCTAAGAAATATACGATTGATAGGAATAGAATTTTACAATATAAACGAACTTGTTGAACAGCAAGCTACTGAAGAGAATGCATTAAGTAATACTACCTCGTCCGTCACTCGTATCCGCCAAGATGAGGTAATATTATCTCCTCCGCACGGAACGTGTCAAGGCATTAATCTTTCAACTGTACAGCACAGATTCTAACTGTAGATTTTAAATATTTACATTTTGATAAGTGTGCAATAATGTATGGGCTAAACAGTATATAGTGCTCTGTATCTGGATTGATATGTTGTTCAAACAGTACATGATGGATATCGCTATTTGAATGAATAATTAACAATTCCGATCCGAGTGCTCCAGATAATCCGGATAAATGAAGGCCGGATAAATAAGGGAGGTACTACTACTCTATAACGAGGTATCCTACCCCAAAACAAAAATGTAGGTAAAAACACCGTCCGAGATATCGTCAAAATAAACGTTACTATGTAAAAACCACATTTTAACCGAATTGGTTACCTATAACTTTGATTGAATAAAAATCTGCCGTATTTTAGTTTATAAAATTAACGTCCACGCACAGGAAAATACATTGTATAATAGATATATTTCAAGATATTTAATTTTATTGTCAATTTTGATATGTATTTTTTTTTTAATTTTATTTTTCTAAAATTGTATTGTACTTTTAAAATGGGTCTTACTTAAAGTCAAGTAAATGGAACTTCCTTTATTATTATATTTTCGAAACATTTCCAAAATGTTATTTTTAGAAAGTAATTTTATAATCAATTCAACTTTTAAATTATTAGAATAAATTGTGAGTTCCGTCGCTTATCAAAACATCTTTCCCCAGGAGGATCCTAACTTAAGTCAGATTCACTTAACGAGAAGTCTCCGAGAAACATTATTTAAAAAAACAATCTTATTCTCATAATTTTCAACCAACTGTATTGTCAATTACGATTCATTGAATTATTAAAATTATATGATACCCAAACATATTTCTAATGAATCAGTTTATAATAAAAGCTGGAAAAAGTTTATGTGTATTTAATGAATTTTAAAAAGGAAACGATATTTTTTCAGCTCGGTATACCCAATGTACTTTTGTGATTTCGTAAAAGCCCGATTGTGTAAAAACCGAAGTTAAAATTAAGTTAAAAAAATTTATGTGAGTTTCACGTTTTTTCAATTCTCAATTACAATAAAAAAACATTAATGTATTGTAAAATCGGAACGTTGCAATATAAATATACAATTAACCCCAGTACAAACAGTACTGTAGTTCGTAGTTTAATTAAAAAGATATTTGTTTAAATTGGCGTTGAACGAGCTCTTTGTAACTCACCCATACTCACGCTGGTAAAAGATTGTATTCAAACAATTAAATTATAATAAGAATGATTTATTGGAAAAACCACTTTTACATACAGAATGGGTTTAGCATATTTATTCAAATACAATATTTTAGTTTTGTAATTATATATGACATGTAATGATTTGTATTTATACTAGTTGTTTAGGTTATCAACCGAGGCTGATTTCAATTCTGATTCGAGGCTGATTTAAAGGCTGGTTTCAATATCTAGAGACTTTTACTAACTAATATGAGGATAGAGGTGGTTTACTATTTTGTCTTCCTTACAGAGTGGAAAAGTAAGCTTATCAGCACATCAGGCTCTCTCCAAAGCATTGACTTTGCTACCTGCAAAATGACACATACACTTCATTCACCACAGGGTTTGGCGGTACAATAAGATGAAATTCATCACTCTCAGAGGAGATAACTCTGATTAGTGTCTTTTACATCTCTAGTTCTTCAATTCTTAAATGCTTCAATCGTATAAATTGGCTGACCATGTGACAAGAAACAGAACTAGTTTTTGTAGCCCTGGAATTAGTAGATCGCGTGTACATAATTTAACGCTCCACCTGCCTGTTATGGGAAAAATTATTTATACACAAAATGAAAATAAATTTTCAGTATTTAAGAACCGTAATAAAAGACAATAATATAATTCACTGAAATTAGCGTAACAGAACCTATTTTAAAATACTTTAATTATTTTGTATTATATTGGCCACGTCCATAGCGTAGTGGTAGCACGTTAGCAAACTACGTGGAGGTCCAGGGTTCAATTACCGTTCAGGTCTGGCATTTTTCATCTGTATATCATTACCTACGCACAAGCTAAGCGTATGTAAGCATCATCATTAAAAATAAAAATAGGCTACATCTGTAATGTGGTCGGTAAAAGTTACAAATTTTAATACAACAATAATAAACTTACTGAAAAAACATAATTAATTTATTTTGTGGTAATTACTGCGACCTCCAACAAGTCACATTTTGAAACCATTAAAACAATAAAGCAAAAAATATAGAAAATGAATTGGCCTAATAAAATTTCACTTTAATTTGGAACACTGTTATTGGATAATTTAAATTTATGTTTTGTTTGTAATTTTCTTGTTAATTTCACTGTTACAGTTTGTACGAATAGAGTGCATTTTCAAAAATCTAATTACTTATATGAATAAAATTAAAGACAATTAGAATCAGCACAATATACAATAACTTAATTTTAGTATATTTTTCAGCATACTTGATAGAATCAAGCCATACGTTATCATTGAAAAAAATGTATTTAAACCTTCAATCTTCTCAATCAAACTCTTAAAAAAAATGTTAGATAAGTAAAACGGTTCTGGAAAAATATTAAGCGTATCCAAATAAAAGAGAGAAGCGGAATAATTGCAGTTTGAAATGGAGTTTATGAAACAAATTAATGGCTGCACTTTGGAAGACAATTTCAAAAATAAAACTGTTCAAAGAAATGAGGATACTGAACGGATAAAGTATTTTACGTTGGAATAGAAAATAAGGTACAAAATGAATTAGTGTATTTACTTGGAGTGAATGTAAAGTGAGAAAGTTTATGCAGAAAGATTACTCTTCAAGAGGGTGTAACGATGTTTGAAACCCACAAAGGAGATTAGGCAAATTTACCTAATCCATGAGATGTAAAACACGATGAACTACAACAAGATAATAATGACCAAAATTAAATCTTCAATTTAAATTTTCATGGAACATTTTAGAACTTAAAATATTTTACACAACTTGCCCGGAAAAATAACATACTTCTTTATTAATATTTTCATTAGGATATTAAGTTTTTGTTCTTTTTTTCAACCTTAATTACGGATATTATTTTGAAGAAGATTAAAATAGTGTTCGAGATTGTTCGATTTAAGAAAAATAACTGTAGAAAATCAAATTCACTAAACCTGTTAGGAGAAGTATTTAAATCGTCATATAACACGTATAAATAACCATAAAAAATTAGTTAATGTAATTTTGTACCAATGGCACAAAAATTACGCATATATTGTTCTCTTTTGAAACCTATTTGGACCTACGGATCCCAAATCTACGGTTCAACCAAACCCTCTAACTTGCAACGAATTCGAGCATTCCAGTCAAAAACATTACGCCTTATAGCAAAAGCACCTCTTTACGTTAGCAACAAAACCTTACATACAGATTTGAAAACACCACTTGTACAAAATTCCATTGAATACCTATACAAACGCTTTCACGACAAGTCACACGAACACGAGAACCCCCTGGTGCGTTCACTTTCCTCCGTCCATTTACCTGATAATTCTCCTAGACGCCTTAAAAGACGCTGGAGTAGAGACATGCTAATTTGATATACAAATTTCATTCTTGGGGAGGCACCAATGGGGGCCCTACCCCTCTCATGCCTATCATGTCATTTACATACTCACGATAATCATCACATTTGCTTGTTGTAACATTTTACAGTTGTAAATAAAAAATTAAAGAGAAAAAAAAATGTAATTTTGGTAAAGATCGCCTTCGTGGCGAAGCGACTAGTGTGCTATCCTACAAAGTGAAAGGTTCTTGGTTCGATTCCCGGCTAGTGTCTGAAAACAATTTATTATTTCCAGTATTATCATTTGCACTGCTATTATTTGGTGACATTATTTTCAGGGTGGAAAGTAGATGCTTTTCGGAGGACATGGCATGCTATAAGCACGTAGCCTGATTTTTGTTAAGGAGAACGCTGGGCAAAACGATCGTCTGCATTATTATAGTCTTGTATGTACTGCAATAGTACAGCGTATTTAATCAAAAAAGGAACAGCATGCCTACAAAATACAATGGCTGTTGTCAATTTTCAACAACACTCTGACTGTAAATCTTACTGTAGGTCGGTGAGAGCACGCCCCAGACCACACAGAGCGTGCCCATAGAACTGCAGTTTAGCTACCCAATCCTCACCGCGGTGAGGTAACGGGCGCTGGCTGTAGCACCTCCGTGTGCTATTCGTAGTACACGTTGTGCGCAGAATATCCATGTGTGGTAGCCACGTGCAAAGCATTAGCTGCGTAACGAGCTCGACGGTGACTCGTCCAACGTTTACACGAAAACTGAGGGGAGTGGAGCGCCCTACGGACGTGACCGCACCTACTCATTTGGGTTGGCCTCTCAGGGGTTGTGGGTTCCTAGGTAGCGCTTCGGAGCCACTAGGCTGCTTAAATTCCTTCGTAATGGGCGTGGCTGGCCGAGGGGTGTCCGGCAACGGATAGGTGAATACGCATGTAAGTCGGAGGGTATGCGGGGTCGAAGTCAAGTATGCGCATGCGTAGTCCAGCGCTCACAGCAATTGGCTTGGCCTTTACTGTTTTATTCAGTGAAGAAGCCAATCGTAAACCAACTCAGTCCTAGTTTAACTTAGTAAAGCCTCTACAGGTTCAAACTAAATTAATATGTCCATAGCTCCGTGGAACCTACATCATAAACCGACCCTTAATCAGACGCGCGCGCATCACCCCTATACCTGCCTAGCGGTGTTCTACATTGTTCAGCAGTAAAATACTTTCTAGGCACTTGATTGCAATACTACCATTTTGATTTTAATTATCTTTATCAAAACAATTATATAATAATTTTCAAAATCTATGTATTATTCCTTAAGAAATGAGTCCAAACACGATGTCATTGTGATAATCCTAAGCATTTCCGATGTCGGATTTCATTCTGACTGCCGTTGTTCAATATTATTAATAAATTTAACAATTATTATTATAAATGTAACAATAATTGTAATAATTTATAACAGTAAGATGTAATAATTATTATTACTTCTTATTCCATTAATCTTATCAAAACATAATATTTGATTAACACTGTCTGTTTTTATAAAATTAAATAGCACTGAACCTATATTTTTTATTTATTATTTTTATTATGCTTTTAATTGTTACATTTATAATAATAATAATTCTGAAATTTATTATAATATTATTGAACAATAGAAGTCAGAATGAATCCAACATCGGGAAAGCTTAGGATTGTCACAATGACACCGTGTTTGAACTCATTTTTCAAGGAGTAATACGTAGATTTTGAAAATTATTTTACAATTTTGACAAAAAGTATTACAATTACAATGATAGCAGTGCAGTCAAGCGCCTAGTAGGTGACTCACTACTGATAAATGTAGAACGCAGCTACGGCAGGTAAGAGGTTGCTGCTCGTGTGTGTTTGCGTGTGTACGGGTCGGTTTATGATCTAGGTTTCACGGAGTTGTAGACATATTATAGCCTTTTGGCTGATGACCTAAACAACAATACATGGAGATGATTATTATTATGTATTATAATTCTGAAATAATATTGTGCAAAGCGTGAATTGACAATGGATGGAGATAAATGGAATTACAACGAGTGACAGTTAAGCCAAACAATTAATTATATTACCTTCAAAGTAAAGTAATGCAAATTTCGTTAAAAATTGCATAAAATAAGAGAGAATTAAACGTGAAACCCCAGCAAAGTACTTCAATCGTATTTTAGGTTAAAATTAAAATTTATATAGCGTCTGTATTGACGTACACTCTTTATTTAGAATTTTATTGAGATAGTTAAAATTTTATTTCATTGAAGCGTCTGGTTTTATGGAATTTTTATCTGTCATACATCGTAAAGATGATTTTATTGAGTTTTAGCCTCAGATAGCCGACATTCTCTTTTTCATTGATTAGCCGTTGACAATGGAATCCTCTATACAGAATGAAAACAATGAGTTTCCCACATTTTTGTCCTGTCTGTTGAAAACAATAACTATCCTAAAATAACGTTTTATTGATCCGTATAGAGATATATTGATAACACTGTAAATTTTCTAGATTATTTTGTAAATATTTTTCAGCTTCAAATATTCTACGCCAGAGAAAAATTCAAATAAACATTTTCAAAATTTGGTTTATTTTCAATAGAAAACGTACATATTTTCACAAAGGATGTACTCCCACGTAAAGCAAAGTTTACAATACCTTACCCTTAAAACGTACACATGATGAAAATTCCCTTCGTTTATACAAAAATATTTATTTAAAATTTACTTTGGTATACTTACCGGTAATACTAAAGGTTAAGAAATAAATTGATTTTAATTAGCTTCCATCTTTGAAAAATTATAAATAATTTTAATTTTTTTTTTTTTTTTTAATGAATAACTGTAAATCTACGATCTGCTCTCATAGAACAATGAGTAGATGTGTTGTAAGTATAAATCTTGAGTAAGTAATACCCCTTGGTATTACTCTATAAAATTTCCCATTTTGTTGAATTGATCTTGCCAGGAATGTAAAATAAATTACACAATCACATATTAAAATAAATCTGTAGGGTGTAGTCTGCATAGTCTTCTGTGTGTTCCACTGTTGTCTAGGAGATTGATGGCTTCTGGATTCTGATGATTTTCAAGTCTTGTTTGGTAACTGGAGCAAAATTTCTGTATAGCTTCGTGTACCATGGGAGTGTTCGTGTCTCTGTGCAATATAGTGTTGGATATGTACCAAGGTGAGTCCATGATGTTTCGAAGTATTTTTGACTGAAACCGTTGAATTATTTCAATGTTACTGTGACTTGCTGTGCCCCAGAGTTGTATCCCATATGTCCACACAGGTTTAAGTACAGTTTTATAAAGTAACAATTTGTTTTGTGCCGATAATTTTGATTTTCCGTTAAGCATCCAATATAGCTGTTGGTATTTAAGATTTAACTGTTTTCGTTTGTTCCATATGTGAGTCCTCCATGTTAGACGCCTGTCCAGGTGGAGGCCAAGATATTTTGCCGTATCGGATTGTGGAATTTGTACGTTGTTAAAAAACACTGGTGAACATGTTTCCCGTTTTAGTGTAAATGTGACGTGCAGACTCTTGTGTTCATTTGTTTTTATACGCCACTTTTTTGCCAATTTTGTACGCTGTCTAAGTGTTGCTGCAAGTTATGAGATGCAACTTGTGCATCTTCGTGTATTGCCTGAATGGCTGTGTCGTCGGCAAATGTTGCCACTGTAGTGTTGTCATTTTGTGGAAGATCAGAAGTGTAAATGGTGTACAAAACAGGAGACAGCACGCTTCCTTGAGGAACACCAGCTTCAATTAATTTTAGAGATGATTGTTCGTCCTTATATTTCACTGTAAAGTATCGGTCCTCCAAATAAGATGCAATAATTGAGTAATACTGATGGGGAAGATTTTGTTTAATTTTAAAAAGAAGACCCGCATGCCACACTTTGTCAAAGGCTTGCTTGATGTCAAGAAATGCCGTGGAGCAATATTTCTTTTCTTCAAGTGCTTTGTAGATGTTGTTTACAACTCTGTGGATTTGCTCAATCGTGCCATGACCTTCTCTGAAACCAAACTGGCAATTCGGAATGAGATTTATGGTATCCAGTAACTGTGACAATCACAGTTCAGCCATTTTTCGACTTTTGCGTGTTGTTTTTGTGCTCTGCATTTTATTTTCGTTTCTGAATGAAACAAGTTTTTTAAATGTGTGATGAATTATGTTCATTGACAGCAAATAAAAATGTAAGTACTAAAAGCAGTTACTGTTTTTGTTTTGAGAGGTGTGATAATTTTAATTTGCGACAAACAATTTATAACCTAAGTTTTAAATAGGTTTTAGAAGTATAGGTTATTTCTTATGTTTTATAATTAAAATGTTAATTTTAGACATTATTAATAACTTTAAAATTTCTGGACTTTTTTTTTACTTTACTATGTGAAATTAAAAATTGAAGAGGCATATGCAAGAAGACGTTAAATGTACTTTTTTTGAATTTAACTTTATTATTTGAATTGTTGTGTTAGCTTTTTACTGTGCGCATAAGTATTCATTTCATACGTACTACGGCTATAAATAGTTATTCCAGTTTAAAATTATCACACTATGCAAAAAAGGTTCATTTGCAAGATGCATGAGTTTTGCATAGCGTAATAATTTCAGATTTTTGAATAAAATTGTGCAGTATTCAGTGTGATAAAAACCATGAATCGGAGAATGAATATGACTAAATTCAATAATAACTTTTCAAAACTTTGTTCTAATTTTAATTTTTAATCGTAGTAGTAAAAATCGGGCGTGAAACCCAAACACAACTTTCTCTTGCCAATGTAAATAATGAAGAATGAAATGTTTATTCATAAGTAATGTAAAATGAAAAACATAACCTAATTTTAATTATGAGATAATGACGCTAAATTAAAATCATTCCTTGTTGGACTTTAAAATAAGTTAAATTACAACGCTAAACTAAGCACTGTAATAAAGAAAGAAGGTTTTCTAATTTTCTACAACTTTGCCCTTACACTTTTGCCCTAAAATCGAAATTAAGAACGCCATCGTCAAACAAAAAAATACCAAGAAGGCGCAGCCCCCTCTCTACTAATTTCAGTATACATTCCGCTTACGCGATCTAAAGAGCACAAAAATATAATAAATAAGGCGATTTTTTTTTAAATCAAGACATTTTTGATCGCAAAAAATGAAAAATTGCATGAAAAACTAGGTAAAACGTCCGGTTGATCAATTTTGATGAAAATGTTCGTGTCGGGTTTCCTAATGGAACCTGACTTAAGTTCCAATTTCAACTTTGTACGATTTTCCGTTTTTGAGTTATTTTATTTACATACACATTACAAACCACTCGGTAAAAACAGGTTTTTTGGGTTCAGAGAACGTGAAACGTGTATTTCCGATGAAATATCGAGTTCAAAAAATGAAAAACATGAAAACGACCTCCCCTCCTCCATCCTGTTCGCTCATTCTATATATTTCATATAGAGCAAGAAAGAGTAAAACGGATTGTTTTTTTTTTTCATTAACAATTCCATTATTATTTTTACAGCACTTTAATTTTGTACCAAATATTATTTTTTATAATACTTTTTTAATTATTAGGCTCAGGGCTTCTTATTATTGTTCCAGGTATTCTGTAATTAAATTGAAAATACTTCTTACGGTACTAAATACAAAATATAATTATTAAAAACATAATATTTCATAAAAATTAATATAATATAATACATAATATTTTTTAAAAATTAAGTTCATCTGGGATCAACTCCCATGGTAATTAGTCCTAAATTGTAAGGGGTTAAGTCCCAAGAATGAGTTTTGCTAAAGAAGTTTACCTTCTTATTTCCAGTTTTGAACTTAGTAAGGACGTTAAGAGGACGTTAAAGGTTCCATGGTTCAAGTCCTAATAACGAAGGATGGTAGAAGCACAAGTGATATCAAAAGTAGAATTGCTCAAGCTAGAAAATCCTTTGAAATGAAAAACAGCTTACCGACTACAAACATTGATTTACAATTAGGAAAAATTTCTAAAAACACTATGTTTGGAGTGTAGCATTTTACGGGAGTGAAACGTGGGTGACAGGGGCCGTAGAAAGGTAGAGGATAGAAGCTTTTGAAATGTGGTGTTATAGGAAAATGTTAAAGATTAGGTGGGTGGACAAGATAAGTAATTTAGAGGTTCTTAGGCGAGTGGATGAAAAAAGAAGTATATGGAAGCATCTTACCAGATGAAGGGATAAGCTACTGGGGCATATTTTAAGACATCTAGGTATTGGTTTATCAATAATGGAGGGTAATATTGAGAAATGAATTACAAGGGGAGGCAAAGGTTAGAATTTATAAAGAAAATTACAGAAGATGTAGGGTGTTACAGGTATGTAGATATGAAACGACTTGCGCAAGGTAGAAAATCTTGGAGAACTCCATCAAACCAGTCGAGAGACTGATAAAAAAAAAAAAGTTTAAGTCCCAGTAAAGGTATTTACTTTTATATAGATTTTGATACTAGTCAGGGATGCTGCCCATAACAGACAGGTGGAATGTTAAATTATTTGCACTCAATCTGTTAGTTGCAGGGCTAGTTCTGTTTCTTATCACATGATCAGCCAATTAAATGATTGAATAATTTAAGAATAAAAGAGGTAGAGGTGTAAAAGACAGTACTCAGAGTTATCTTCTCCGAAAGTAATGAACTTCATTGTACAGCCAGACCCTGTGGTGAATAAAGTGAAGGTATCATTTTGTAGAGTGTAAAATATATGCTTTTCAGAGTCTCTTGCATAATGATAAGAATATTTTTCAACTCAGTGAGAAAGGCAAAGGTAAACCGCCTCACTTCTCGTTTTACTTAATAAAACCTTTACAGTTTCAAACCAACCTTTTAGCTGAAGGCCTAAACAATAACAGACGGGGTAACCGGTGTGCTTTGATAGCTGTTGGAGTTCAGTTAATCGTACTTTCTCAGGAAATATCGTTCTGAATCTGCACAAGACTATACCTCATTTACACGTCATACACGTCATTCTCATTTCATTGGGTCATAGGGTTGCTTATTGTTATTAAACTAAACAGATTGCAACGTACACACATTACAGATACAAAAATAATTACGTAATTGTTTGAATCTGTAAATAAACTAACTCTGATACCATTAACAATCGATGTTCACAACGAACTCATCTACAGGTGAGAACTATAGCTTACTGAACATCGGAAGTAAATTTTTGGCAATAAGCCTAAATAATATATCCTTACTCTAACTCATATATTTAGTAGAAAAGTAGGTGATCGAGAAAATTTTGGTTTCATGCCAGATTTTTACAAATCTCTATATAAGTATAATTTTTACATTACTAAACAGAACCAAACACTAATAAGATTGTTGATGAAATATTGTACATACATCATTATTTTACAACTACTTTAAATTTAAATTAACTTTTCATAATTTTTTAAAAATTTGACTAAATTTTTGAATTTACTAAAACATATTCAGACAAAAATCATATAATAAAACATTCAGACGCTTCTACTCTGTTGTTAAACCTGAAGCATTCTACGCTATCGAAAGACTTTTCAGCTTGGACAACAGATCAACGACAGATAAACTGCAAAAGGTTGACAGAAGTTCATGAGAACAATTATACATAAAAAATCTGGTGTGAAACACTCACAAATCTTTCTTTTGATAATGCAAATAATTAACAATATAACCTAACATTAGTAATAAAACATTAGAAGCAAACAAATATCTAACCTCAATAAACATAGTCTAACCTAATTTTAATCATGAATGAAAGACGCTAAATGAAAATTGACCACAGTTTGGCTTAAAAACACGGAAAATCACTCTTTTACGCTAAACTAAGCTTTGTAGAGAAAAATAGTCTAAATAAAAGTTGTAGATCTTTTAATTTTCTATACATTTAATTATATATACTTTTGTAGTAAAATGCTTACTAAGGGTGAAATCTTAAAAAAATTGATTTTCATGAAAAAAAAAAACAGAAATCGCTAATTACGCTAAAGTAAGCGTTATACAAAAAATTGTTTGATCTAAAAGTTGTAGGATTTTAAATTCTCTACAACTTTTATACATTTTTGCGCTAAAATGCATGTTAAAGTCGCAATCTCAAGAAACCAATTTTTTTACGAGAAAACAGCCTCTCCAAGAATTTTAGCAGACATGGCGCCTACCATATCTTGTACAGCATAAAAAATGCAGTAAATGAGGCGATTTTTGAAAAAATCGTAGGAGCCGTTTTTGAGAAAATCGCAGAAAAGTTAAAAATTACACGAATAAACTACTACTCCGGTTGACCGACTTTTGTGAAACTGTTCGTGATGGGTCCTCTAGTAGTACCTAACTTAAGTTTAAAATTTTAACTTCGTACGATGTTTCGTTCTTGAGATATTTAGTTCACGCACGCACACATAGACCAATCGCTAAAAACATGTTTTTTGGTTCAGGGGGTCTAAAAACGTGTATATCTGGTAAAAACTCGATTTCAAAAATTGACATGAAAACAATACCTTCCTTTCTATATATTCATACAGGCACGAAAAAATAAAAATATTTATCGTTTAGGTTTAGAAAATTTGAAAAGATTGAATTATTCTGTTTTTTGGAAAAGATGATTTTGAAACGATGATTTCATAAATGTTAATGTTATCTTGTTATACCGAATGTAAAATATTTGAAATTCTGAAAAAATCCTTATCTGATTTAACATGTTATGTATAACATGGGATATTATTAGTATAAATACGCCAGAGGTATGTCAGAGTCAGATTGAATCCCATACATTTACATACACCCAACAAAGAGAGATAAAATGGATATAAAATACGGGTGACAAAGATGGAAGCACACGAGGAGGTTGAGGGTAGAACGAGGATGAAATTTAATAGGTGTGGGTGAAAAAGAGAAGGCATTGTGATCGACACACGCCTCGCCACCCCACCAGACCACCCGTTTAATAACTGCCGCATCGCTGCTCTGATTGTTCGATAAAGTAGGTTATGGTAGAAACGTGTCATATGTTTAAACCACATTTATATGTTTTATTATATTATTATATTTTATTGTTTAATAATATTCTTATTAGATTTATCTAAGTAGAAATTGTAATTAATTTATATTATTTAAAATATTACGTTGGTGTTTCTGTTACAATTAACAGAATAATTAATTAGCAATTGCATCCGCGCTACGTGCAGAATTAGTGCCACGCTTTGAGGTAAAGATGTACAACCAAACTGATTTGAACTCGTTTGTACTGGTTTGAACCTATAGCTAGAGGTTTTACTAAGTACAAACGAGGAGTGCTGATAAGCATACTTTTTCAACTCAGTGTGGACGGTTATTTACTATTACCTTCCACACTGAGTTGAGAAAGTATGCTTATCAGCATGCCAGGCCCTCCGAAAAGCACCTACTTTCCACCCTGTAAATGTCATCTTCACTTCATTCACCACAGGGTCTGGCAGTATAGTGAAATTTATTTCTCTTAAAGGAGATAATTCTGACTAGTGCTTTTACACCTCTTCCTCTTCTGTTCTTAAATAGTTCAGTCATATACAGTGTCTGTCAAAAGTTTAAGACACCCATGAAAAAATACAAAATTTAATTCTTCTTACAAAAGTTTTCCTGTGATCTTTCTGCAGCTTAAGACACTTTTCCACATTCCATAATTTGCCATTTCACACTGGTATTCACTGACTTGCGGCCCATTTTAAAATTTTTAAGTTAATAAATTAACCTAAAACTCGCTATTAGTAAACCTAACAGCATAAATGACAAGTGGCGGGAATCAGTTGTTTCGTTAATGCTACCAGCTCCTCAGATCCCGATCGAATGGCAATGGCTGTTTGAAATTAATACGACGGCAATTACGAACACGAGTTAAGTTAGGGAAACGGGGTTTTTTATCTGCAAACAGAGTTAAAAAATGATGCATTCAACCCCGTAACCAAGATTATATTAGTTTCTTTTTTAAAGGAAACTGCCCCAAAGTGCCTTTCCTGCAAGCCTATAGTCTACACACACCAAAATTCATTAGTCTGAGTGTAGCCATTCGAAAATTATATTTTTTTGAATATTAAAATTTGGCCTACATTTGACTCTTTTATTTTTAAACAGAAAAATACATTTAAATAAGTTAAATAAAAATATAGAACTGGAATGTGTCTTGAAATACTAAAAATTTTAAGGGTTATTTGGCTGATATTTTACATTGTATAGTTTAGCAAATATATAAGGATAAAACCCAATAATGTGGAAAGTAGCGGTGTCCTTAAACTTTTGACAGTGTGTACTAGGCTGACTATGTGATAAGAAGCGGAACTTTTTTTTTTTTTTGGCTCTGGAACCAGCAGTCGAGTGTAATTAATTTAACACTCAACTTGCACGTTGTAAGGGGATTTCTATTGGGTTAAATGGTGTGATTGATTGGGTCAATTTATTCTAATTTCAATTGATGGGGAAAACTGTAGTGGAAGAATCCTCAAAATAATTCGTTGTTATATATAAACAGCAGTCGAGTGTAATTCATTTAACACTCCACTTGCCCGTTGTAAGGGGATTTCTATTGGGCTAAATGGTTTGATTGATTTGGGTCAATTTATTCTAATTTCAATTGATGGGGAAAACTGTAGTGGAAGAATCCTCAAAATAATTCATTGTAATATATAAACTATATTTACATATATGATAATGAACAGCCAAAACAAAACAAGATTAAATATAAACTCACCTCAGAGTATTATATTGTATCGAGATCTTTCGTCTCTCACGGAGACATCATCAGGAATAAAATTAAAAAACACTAAACACATATAAAACAAAAAACATTAAAACACTTATGGTCAACGACCACGTCAACTATTCCCTGTATCGTAAACCATTCCGCGCGCGGTTATTCGGCCGAATGACGGTAAAATCAGTTGTACCTAGTTTTCTTTCTTATCGCGACTAATAATTTGAAATAATTTGTCGTTATCGAATTCTGTTTGGCTGTTCATTAAATTTATCTTCTTATTTTTAAATTTATAAATATAATATTTTTCCAACTGCCCTAATTTGTTACTATCGAAACATATTTCCAAGATTTCTAAATTATTTTCGTGACTGCTTATTGTATGCCCTTTCGTTAGCAGATGTTCTGCCACATTAGAATTTTTACATTCCTTTTTTAAATAAGCAGCATAATGCTCGGAAAATCGTTTTTTAAATGATCTATTAGTTTTTCCGATGTAACAAAAATTGCAGTCGCTACAATTGATTTTATATACGCCCTGACTATTATACTTGTCGTATGATTTTTTATTGTATAATGTTGGTAGATACCTGGATATTTTATTAAAAGGCTTATAGGCAATTTGGACATCTGTATTACGGAAAGCGTTGGACATTATATCGGTCATGTTATTCATATATTTTTGTGAACCAAAAGTCCTTTTCCTGGTGGAATTTATGTTAATTAACTGGGTTAGCTGTTTACGGGTGTTTTTAATTTTGTATTTTTTAAGAACTCTACTGAATATTTCTACGTCATAATCATTATTCACTGCCAGGGCTTTTAAGTGTTCAATTTCAATTTGAAAATCTTTTTCCTTACTACTATAGATGAATGCTCTATGGATTAAATTATAGAATATTCCTATTTTATGTTCCCATGGATGGTTAGAAAAACGATTGATTATAGTATCATTTGCTATAGGTTTCCTATAAACAGCCGTTTCCACTCGGTCTCCTTCAATTTTAACAGTAATATCCAGGAAGTTAATAATATTATCATGTTCCAATTCATAAGTAAATTTTAAATTACCGCGCGCGGAATGGTTTACGATACAGGGTCGTTGACCATAAGTGTTTTAATGTTTTTTGTTTTATGTGTTTAGTGTTTTTTAATTTTATTCCTGATGATGTCTCCGTGAGAGACGAAAGATCTCGATACAATATAATACTCTGAGGTGAGTTTATATTTAATCTTGTTTTGTTTTGGCTGTTCATTATCATATATGTAGTGGTGCAAACAAAGGAAAATAATGTTTAATAAAATAATAAACTATATTTAATATATAGTAATGTAATAAATGTATGTAGGCCTAATATATAACAAGCAAACTATCATAAGTATTCAAAAGAGCTCTTGTCAGCAACTTAAAAGGTGGGTGTATGCATATGGACAGAAAATATTATATTAACCCTTTCAGTGCCGAAATAATATTTAAAATTTTTATCTAATGTGCCATTTAATTTGAATAAGGGAGTACAAAAAGTGCCAGCCCTTATTTCGAAAACTTGCAGGCGTATAAGCCTGCCATTGCCGACCAAAATTTCAACGTTAGAGAAAATAAAATGTCCCACTAAAAATTAATTTTTTATTGTGTTCATAAAAAAAAGAAATCGTTCTTACACTAAAAATATTGAGAATAGTTTTTTTTAGTATATTTAAAGTTGAATCGGCAGCTTGGTCATTAGCAACTACTGTGGGTTTTGGTACCTTAATGGTGGTTTTTTACGTGTTAAATTTCCAGACCATATCTGGGAATCGAACCCGGGACCTTTCGCTTTGTAGGCTAGTGCGTTACTCACTACTCCACGGTGGCGATTCTAAAATACATTATTCCATTAATTTTTGTTCAAAAGTTTTTTTGGAAATGTTCCGTTATCCGGACGTTGGCACTTTATGCATAATTTACGGACATCCGGTGAACCGAATGTTATAACTAGGTAAAATATATCGACGTCATGTTTTCCGGACGTTGTTAGTGAAAAGGTTAAAAAATTAGACTTTAAAAAAAGTGTAAGAACGAGAAAAGGAAAGCTAATTTGCTCTCCTTACGTTTTTACTTTTTTTTGTAAATGTATTCAACACAAATAAAGAGTAGACAAAGCTATAGAATGTACATTTATGTAAGTAAAGCGATTTGATACACTATTTTGGTCACATTTTTACGGTAAAGACTATTTTTTTTTTTAAGGAAAAGAATATTTTTCTAAATGCGGCAGGATATTTTAGTTTTTCTGTGCCCAACAATCTACAAAAACTCTTACATTCAGAATTGATGAAAATTCTTAATTTTTCAGAATTTATCCTTTTGTTTATTTATAAAGCACCAATGAAGTTAATGACTTAATCTATAGAAACTGCATGAAAAACGATATGGTTTACTACTTGAAATCTTTTTTTAGTGTGCAACTAGCGGTTCAGCAATATTCGTGTTGGAAAATTTATCTGTAATATTGCATTTACTGCGTACACGTGTAAATGTCGATGAGTCGTATGTAACGATCGTGCGGTGGTTAAACGTAGCCTATAGGCGGTTGATCCGTAGTTGAACAAGGAACGTCTACTGTAAATGTTGTTTTAATTACTTTAGGTCTCTAAATGTAAACAGTTTCATCGTGTAATTCCTGCTGAATTTCCACTGTCGAGTGGTGATACCCTCTATGCTCAAAATTTCATGTCATCTTACACAAATCACAATATTCTTTCATGATTTTCTTAAAACTTGTGAGTTTCATTAATTAAGAGAAGAAACGTCTGCTACTGTAAAATCTATAATTGGGCAACAGAATTTTATTTGAATTATTTATTTAAGGGTACGCGGAATGCTTTTCTCCGTAATGTTAATGTAAGGAACATTTTCTCAAAAACTATTGGAGTTATCCTGTTCAATTTTTTGTGGTTATTTTCAGGCTACCACACCCACTGAGTTAGTAGCATCTTTATATATTGTTAGGAAGATAAGAAAAAAATTAAAATTTCCTTTTTTGAAAATCATAATCTTTTGGCTATTATTGTACAACTTTGTTATGTTATTTATTTGTATTATGCAATGCGGTCGCTAAAAACTAAGTTTTGATGCGGGCATAATAAAACTGATTGTAAAAAATCGTATGCATCAATTACAAAAACAATATCAAATTTCACACCTCTGATACGACCACTGACGTTTAGACGAATAAACAGAATTCAAATTGATAGGCTAATTATAATTATAATTAATTTTATAGAAATAAGGAAAATAGATTTGAAACAAAATCAGATGGAAGAACAAACCCAAGCAGGGAGAAACCGGTCGTTTCAAAGGAAGTTCGGCAAGCAAGATCAGCCCGAATGAAGGCATACTGGCAGAAGATCAAGCTAAAGAATATTAAAAGGAGAAGCTTTCTAAATAATTTAGGAATTAGAAGCTTTTTAAGGATTTACAATTAATTAAGGATTTAGAAGCTTTATAAATTTGACTAAAGCCATTGTGGTCATAAGAGACAAAAAATTTAATTTTACAGGATAAATTTTATTAGGATTTTATAGGATTAATTATATAGAGTTCAAATTTATAGGCTAATTAAAATTATTTTATTTTATATTTTGCAAGAACTTTAGTTATTAGATTACCTTCAAAATGTTGATTTATAATTTATTTTTAATAAAATTATAGTTAATTGTAGTTAAGATTTGTTTTAAAAATGTGAAAGAAAATAATTATCAAAATATACTTTAATTATTTAAACAAAAAAATTATACAAACCGAATTTATCACCTATGACTTTATTGGTTAGGATATATTATACCCCTTTAATGGATTTCTTTGACGTTTTAAGTTCAACGTTTGGAATGTACCTACAATAAATCTGTTTGTTTAGTTTAGTATTATTTTAATCTAATTATTTTTGTACTGTGAAGCAACTTAAGGTAGTATCTTCGGTGGAGCTACCAAAGTGTGTTTTTTTGGTTAGATTTTAACGAATTAATCATTATTTTGCATGAAATAACGAACATAGGTTTCATCACGGTAATTAGAAGAGAATCTCTTCTATTTACCGTGTGTTACATTATTATTTTTTCTAAGCTACGTAATATTATATTTTAAACAGTGATACAAACCATTTAATTATAATAAAACCGTTTAATGTAAATACGGTCCGAAATCATTAGAATGTATTGAAATTCCAACAAATAATTAAAATGCCTCATTTCAACGAATTTTTTATATGTGCAATAAATAATAAACATTGATTAAAAGGACATTTTTATTAAAAACGTTTTTCTTCCCTGGGGCTAACCAATCAAAATGTATTTCATTTCGTTTCATAAAAGAACTTAATAAACTCAGATATTAGTTATGAGATGTTTAAACGAAAAATTTTGTAATTTAAAATACCATAAATATGAAAACTGAAAATAAATCGCAATAAATATTTAATTCTCTTGATAAATGAACATTTTATTCCGTTTTATACGGTTTTATATACCATAATTAATGCAATTACCATATTACAGCGTATACTTAAAATACAAGGGCTACTGTAAAATCCTGATCAACCGTTTTTTGACTATCTGTCATTTCATTTCATTCTCCATGAAACAAACATTTTGCTGAAACATGAACATTACGAAAATGATGATGAAACGGAAATTCTTGTAACCTTTATGAATATGGTATGTAGGCCTACCATCTAAATTATAAACTACCAAAAAATACCTACCTGAAAAAATAGTTATAGAAGTAAATTAGACCCGTAACAGGGACGTGAAGTGTTAAATTATTTGCACTCGATCTGCTAGTTCAGAGCTATAAAAAATAATTCTGTTTCTTATTACATGATCAGTCAATTATTTGACTGAAGCATTTAAGAACAGAAGAGGAAGAGGTGTAAAAGCACTAGTCAGAATTATCTCCTTTAAGAGAAATAAATTTCACTATACTGCCAGACCCTGTGGTGAATGAAGTGAAGATGACATTTACAGGGTGGAAAGTAGGTGCTTTTCGGAGGGCCTGGCATGCTGATAAGCATACTTTCCCACTCAGTGAAGAAGGTAATGTAAACCACCTCACTCGTCGTTTTATTTAGTTAAGCCTCTAGAGGTAAAACCAGCCTTTCGGCTGATGATCTAAACAACAAAAACAAAAATAAATTATTTCAATGCATTCGTCAACATTTCCTTTCAACAAGTTAACATTTCCTGAGTTAATTGATAATTTTATAATGATGAATGATAATTTTATAGTGCATTTAAAGTAGAAACTCATTCAAATTTATAATTTTATAATATTGAAAAATTATGAGAATGAGGTAAATTTATTTGGCTGAAAGTGGGTACAAATAAAATAAAATTTTGGCCGCCTACCAAGCGGCTAAAGTTTTGACGTAGTGGGCCCGCTAGCCTACCAAGCAGAAGGTCCCAGGTTCGATTCCCGGCTAGTCTAAAAATTATTACTTGTCAAAATCCATTGTTTTATATCCCAAAGTAGTCGCTAATAACCAAGATGTTGATACGACTTAAAATATACTAATAAAACAATTAAATGTATATATTTGGGTAAAACCACTTTAAAGTTTAGGTTTAGAAACGATAAATTATTTGTAAAACTCCTATGATCCTCTAAATGTAGTGATGTAACAAAACAAATTGGGCACATTACGCAACGATGTATCCTATTTAAATAAAAACAAGCAGCAGAATTGTACTGTCTTTATTAAACTTCCATAACATCTGCATAAAAACTATTCAGCTGTTCCATAAAGCCATATGTAATGTATTTTATTTTAAAGAGAAATACAAATTTATACGTTAGACTTTCTTAAAATTCTTAAGAAATAGAAACATCTTGGAAAATATACTAAAAGAATATTACCTTTCTGTATTTTTTATGCTGAAATTTCGTTTTCCAGTTTCCATAATATGCCCGTTTAAAAGTTTTTCAATTTAGTCTACAACGTATTGTTTAATTTAAAACAATTTCTTTTGTACTATAAAATGCAATAAACAAATCTAATTTTATTTTTGTGCTTTGTATTTTATTTTTCATATTTTTTTTATTGTTCGTCTTTCATAAAAAAGGAAGATACTTAGGACAGTCGTATTACTATAAAGAAATATAATTTATAATTCTGTATGAATATTATCGCAAATTTAGTGATTTCAATTTTCCAATTTAAAAAAATTCTGTCAATAACTTATCGGGAAACTGACGGAACTGTATCAGAATATCTGTTGTTAAATAAAGGTGAATTTTTACAACTTATTAGTTTTCTTAATTTTTTTATTTTCTCTTGTCTGTATGAATATATAGGAAGGAAAGTATTATCTTCATGTCGATTATTCGAAAACGCGTTTTCACCGGATATATATGTTTTCAGACCCCCCTGAACCCAAAAAAAACATGTTTTTAGCCCAATCGCTAAAAACATGTTTTTTGGGTACAATGTTAGTCTACTTGTTTTTTGTATAGTACAATGTTACAATGGAAAAGATAGATTGAAGAAATGTATCATTCAAGTAACATTTTATTACTTTCGAAAAAATAATCAATCATTTGCTTATTGTAGAAGTCAATTAATTTATTTTTATATACATGCTTAACAATACAATTATAGGAACCCCGTTCATAAAGATTACATATTGCATAATATGTCCATAACAGGCAAGTGGAGTTTTAAATTATGTGCACTCAATCTGCTAGTTCCAGGGCTAAGAAAATAGTTTTGTTTTTTTATCACATGTTCAGCTAGTCATATGACTGAATCGTTTAAGAACAGAAGAGGTAGAGATGTAAAAGACGCTTGTCTTCTGAGAGTAATGAATTTCATTTTACAGTCAGACTTTGTGGGGAATAAAGGGAAGGTTTAATTTGCAGGGTGGAAAGTAGATGCTTTTCAGAGGGTCTGGAAAGCTGATTACTATACTTTCCCACTCAGTGAGGAAGGCATGGTAAACCAACTCACTTCTTTTTTTACTTAGTAAAGCCTCTAGAGGTACAAACCAGCCTTTCGGCTGAGCCTAAATATATTACATAATACTAAAATACAGATAATATTTATTTTGTTTAAATCATTTTATGAATGCAATATAACAAACAAAATTATGAATTTTGAATGTAACGAAAAATGGTTTTATTTGAGGTAAATCTAGATGAAAGTAGGTAAATGTTTTATAGATAAAATGCAACAAAAGTTAGACCAATGAACAGACTGTACACTTGAAGCGAAACGAGTACTGGCAGAATTTTTCCTGCAGAATGGCGGGGGCAGGTTTAAAATCCACATGAAATGGCACCGTCTATAACTGACTCTAGTAAGATTGATTTATGGTCAGCGATAGTAATTTACTAATTAGGCTTACTAAGTTACAGAGTACGCAATAGGCCTATGCAAATAAATTTACTTACGTCTATATATAACCATGCATATAATACGTAATACAATTTACTAGCTACGAGACATTACATTGATGTACAGTATTATTGTCTCTCATCAACTACATTGTAAAATAGTTATCATCTTAATGCTCAAAAAGAGAAATATATTTTCCCAAGTACTAAACGGAAGTAAAAACCTGGAACAGGAAGTTGAAACAACATAAAAAAGTCAATCTGGAAAAGAAGATTAAAAATTTGTGATCTTACTAATAAAAAAATTGCTCATAACAGACAGGTGGAGTGTCAAATTATTTACACTCAATCTGTTAATTGCAGGGCTAAAATAAATAAATCTGTTTCTTATCACATGGTCAGCCAATTAGACTGAATCATTTAAAAACAGAAGAGGCAGAGGTGTAAAAGATACTAACCAGAGTTATCTCCTCTGAAAGTAATGAAATTCATTATACAGCCAAACCCGGTGGTGAATGAAGTAAAAGTGTCATTTGCAGTGTGAAAAATATGTGCTTTTCAGAAAGCCCGGCATGCTGATAAGCATATTTTTCCACTCAGTGAGGAAGGCAAAAGTAAACCACTTCACTTCTCGTTTTACTTAGTAAGGCCTCTACAGGTTCAAACCAGCCTTTGGGCTAATGACCTAAACAACAACAATACTAACAAAACTGACCGTAAACAAAAAAAAATAAAGAAAAATTAAAAACTATAACATCTGACTTAAAGCATACAACATACAGGTCAGATATTTTTTAGAAAACAGACGTATTTGGTAAGTCTCGAAAGAAAGTATAAAAGTTGAGAATAAAGAAAATACTGCAGGTGATTTAATTGATTCGAGAAAATACTGGAAGTTAAACAATTGTATTTTTAATTTGATTACCACCATTCATTAAAACAAGAACTTTCTGAACAAGCATAAAAAAAATTGTAATAATTAGTGTTAAGACCGTAACACATTGAAATAGAGGGTTCAGATTATATTTTTTGACATAGTCTTTAAAATGTTTACATCATTTCTCAGTGAATAATTACCACATACAGTCCCGGTTATCCAAATCCGGGTTAACCAAAACCCGGATTATCCGAAACGTCAAAAATATAGTCAGTATTTTAAATGTAATTTTTCTACAAATAACTTTAATACAAACAAAAAATAATAAATACTTTATATTGCATTTCTGTATCAAAATACTGTTTAAAGTAAGCTGTAATGTAATTTATAGCACATAAAGTAAGTGCCTGCATGACGTTTAGCACTACAGACAGGATTTTTACCGATGACATGAGTATTTTCCTTGCTGCGGTAGCCTACTGTTTTTTTTTTTTTTTTTTTTTTTTTGGCTACATCATCTCTGCTGCAAACAGTCAATTAGTACTGTATCGTGGTTGAATGTGTACGGTAGTGTCTTGGAATTAACATATTTTTTATTTCTGTTCGTGGCTAATTAGTGGTACGTACCGGAAGTGGAAGTGACTTGATATTTAACAATGTCGTGTAAACGTATCACGTGGTCATAACCATTGAATCGACGCCTACTGATGTAGGCTACTTTTAGTTAAAAGTTTGCGGGACATTTCGGTAAGAAAACGAACGAAAAATAAAAACCAGAGAAATTTCTGATTTTTCGAAAAATAATTAAAATGTGCGGAAAGTATTTTACAAATTAAATCGTACGAATAAAAGTTTTTAGGGCATAGTAATGGTTTTTTTTGTAATATGACCTTTTTCCTTGTTATTAAGAAAACCTGGCTTATTCGAAAGTTTTGGTTATCCAAAATCGGCTCGCCCCAATTATTTCGGATATAACAGGTAGAAGATAATAACCTGTGATGAAACGTGGTTTTTTACTTATGATCCGAAAACGGAGCGTCAATCCATGCACTGAAAGAGCCGAACTTCACCGAGAGCCAAAAAAAGCTCGAATGAGCAAGTCAAAATTTAAAGCAATGATGATTGTTTTTTTTTATCCATGGGATTGTGTACCTTCACTGGGTTCCTGAAGATCAAACAATTATTCAATATTCCTAGTTTGAGGTGCTTTCTAAACTACGTCAAAGAGTAAGGAAAAAACGCCCCGAAATGTGGAAGGACAAATATGGGTTCTCCACCAAGACAATGCGCCACTCATTCCGCGTAGAGGTTCCTAGCCAAGTACAGCATCTCAGTGTTAGAACATCCACCTTATTCACCAGAACTTGCACCATGTGACTTCTACTTGCTCCCTAAGGTAAAATCTGCATTAAAAGGGACAAGATTTGAGTCTGTGGAAGCTGTAAAAGAGAAAGCGGCACGTGTTCTGAAGGAGCTGACAGAAGATGACTTCCAGCACTGTTTCCAACAATGGAAAATTCGCATGGAGCGTTGTAGGGATAGAGAAGGAATGTATATTGAAGGTGACAATATGTGATTATGTATAAAATTAAAATTAAATTTTTTACCTCAGTCTCGTTATTTAATAGCAACACCTCATATAGTTAATTCGAAATAGCTTATAGCATAATAGTAAATCTCTGAATGGCGGTAACTTTTCTAAATAAAATGTCCCTTTTCGAAAGTATAATTTCCCTTTTAATTATTCTAAATGGTATTCTTATTATTAAGTGTTAGCACAGACGCATGAGCACATTACAAAATTCGCTCGGTCCTTTATTTTATTTAAGTAATACTAACATGATATTTCGAATGAACTAAATTTTATTGTAGAAATGTGTAGAATTAGCGTATAAAGAATAAACATTTTGAAATTGTGTGCATGAAGTAATCAAATTGCAAGTAAAGAATAGATTATATATTTCTTTCCCATTTCCCAAGAGATAGCTGCTAGATTATATTTAAAAAAAGCAGTCTTTATAACAATATGTAACGGTTTATGTATTCAAAACTATATTTAAAAATCCACTGTATTTAGAAATTTAAATATGATATTCCGTTTTATTTTTTATAGTTATTCAAATAAAAGATGTAATTAAAAAATTAATCATTATAAAAAACAAATTTCTAATTATTCTAAACCCTTTTATATTACGTTTGAGTCTGTTAAATATTACACGGATCTCTCTAGAGATTTTATTACAAATTAAAACAGTCATTTTCTATGGTAAAATGTGTTGGCTCGGTTATTACTGCAGACAGACATTTTAAAACGTGTAATTTTAAAACTGCAACTGTAATTTTTATCATAGGATCAATAAGAAAAAAAATCAATATTTTAATTAAAATTTGCATAAAAATGACATAATATAATTTTATGTAATTAACATTTTTATTCGTTATTATCAGCAATCATCTGTTAGTATGTATTGAATACATAAACTACTACTAACAATTTGATTTTTGAATACAAATTTCATTAAATTCTTTGCTGTAGATCCAGGTAAACGGTCTTCACATCCATATTTTTTCGAACGAAAATGTTTTTCTTGTAACTGATAAACCGTGCTTTAGTACTCGAAAGAAAAATTACAAATTTTGCCATTGATTGAGCGTGTCTCTATTTCAATATTAACATATTACTTTAAAAACAAAATCTGCTGGTATGATAATTTCAGTCTGTACCAGGTTCCGTTTAATTAGTTTTTAACTTCATCGAAGTTTTAAAACGTTTGATATAATTAATGTTCTAACATTTTCAGCAAACTTATTTTTGGGATGCGTAGCGGGTTAATAAATGTTAAGGATTCAACTGCACTGTGTTATTTCAGCGGGAAATTAAACCCGAGTTAATCAGTTTTGAAGTCAGTAACGAGCATTCTTCTGAATACTTCACCATTGCATCACAGATGCGGTCTAGTAAGCTCCATTATTTTTAACTTCTATTATAAATAAATCCGAAAGTTCTCATTGGCTAATTCACTTACTCGTCACTAAATTTTAAAATTCCCGATAAATCATAGTGCTGAATTCAGCGTATTTTGGTCACTACGGGCCGGTCAAAAATGCTAAAGCACCCAATAAGAAATTATTTTCCAAAATTCGTCTCTTAAGGAGGTGAAAAGCGTTTAAATTTTCTACAGATAGAATTATTAATTCTCTCCCATTTATCGAAAAAATAGAGAGCTGAAATTCGCTGTATGTAACTCAAGGTTACAATGAAGCTAAATAAAAACATCTCTAAATTTATTCCCTAACGGTTTGAAAATGTGTTAATCTCCTGTAAAGTGAATAATAGTTCTCTGTATTTATAAAAAAGGGCTGAAATTTGGCACGTGTATTAGTATAATTATTATCCATAAACCTAAAAATAAATCATCCTGTAACAGGGTTAACGGGTGTACACAAACTCTAAATACGGAATTTTTAGTTCTCTCTTTTCACGATAAAGCAAAGGACTAAATTTAGGTGTAAGTTAACATTCGTTATTAAAAAAATAACAAGATATTGAACTCTAAATGACAACAGACCTTATCCAACTTTACAGCACAACATGAATCGTCATAGGTTGGCTAGTTCTCACCTATTTTATACCAAATCTAGCCTTCTAGAATGTTCCTGAACGTGCCAAACAGTTAACACATTACAAATAACATCATAAACATTAAAGTGTGTTGGTGCAGTTGTGTATAAAAAACATAACATATATCAAAGTACGCGGTATAGGTAAACTAACATTTTTTTTGACACTTCCAATTGAAATTTAGTATCTGTTATTATATAAATACAACAATTTCTAAATGTAAAGCTAGTAATTCAAAACTTGATTTACTTGAAGGAGCGTGCAGTCATCACCACAGTCTTACAGTTGGCCAAGAAGATCCCTTGACCAGAGGCGTTTTAAATGTCTGTGCTGAGTACCCGGTATAGCCCTAGTGTACATGTTTTGTATGAGAGGGTTGTCATGTAATTCAAATTTCTCATGCATCTTCTTGTATAGTTGTTTCGCGATATCAATTACGTATGGGATTTGTAAGTCTTTGTGCAACATTGAGTTTTTGATGTAGAAGGGGAATTGCGTTATTGTTCGTAGAATCTTGTTTTGAATCGCATGTATACGTTTTTTGTGTGAAGGTTTAGCAGATCGAACGTCTATCGAGTAAGCGCTTTAGTTGATAGAAGCGTGTTTTGAGTTTGTGGCGCGTGTGTGTAACATGTCCGTTCCATGTAAGTTTTCTGTCCAAGTGTAAGCCTAAATAGCGTGTTTGAATTGTGTGAGGCAGGGGAATATTATTAATGTAAACGGTTGGGCAGTTTTGTCGTCTAAAACTAAAATGTAAAATGAAATAAAAAGCATCCCCTAATTACGACGATTATTATTACTTAATTACAACCCCTCGATATAATATTATCAACCTGAGGGTATAATAGTCTTCCCAGAAGGCTAAACCCCCTGGGAAGACATGGAGAACGAGTGAAGCGAGTCCTGACCAGCTAGTAACTATACAAATATTAACCTCTATAACTTTTTTTTAATTACCCTTGAAATATATAATAAATATTAAAATGTAACACTGTTGTCTTAAAATAATCTAATAAATACATTTTTTTATTAGAAATAAATAGTAAAATTATACAAAAACCAACAAGTTTTAGAATATCAAGGGTAATATTTACGTTTATTGAATATTTTAGATGTAAAAAAAATTTTCGTTGTACTTTAAAAAGCTTTAATTTCAAAAATTAAAATTCTTTAAAATTTCATAAATTGAACGAAAGCCTACCGATAAAATTATGTGAAAGTACTATAGTTTAATATAATAAATTAATTTAGTTTTATTTTTAATTTAAAGTAAATTATATAATAAATAGAAACTGTTATTTACCTAACTATCCTATTTTATTGCCTAAAATTTAATAAACATCAATATTAATATTTATTTTGAGACGCTTATTAAATTAATGAAAACAATTTAAATTTTAGAAATATTTTAACAGAAAATATCCTGAACCGTTAGATGAAAATTACATGAATTAACCGGCACATGTAAACTCACGTGATAGGGGATGTTCGAACTGAATACTGACGAGCTACATAATGTAACTTGTTCGCGGGGTTGTACGATACTGAGTCGCACAACTCAAGGTTTGTTGAGAACAGACACAATACGTTACGGCGCGGTAGAATTTTTAGCGTCTGCGCATTTCACAAATTCGTTTACACCTGTGTTGTGGAGGAAAACATGATTATGTTATGATACAAAAGAGTCAGTGAATTGTAAATATTCAGATAATTCAATTTTATCTACTTTATTTAAAAATTATAAGCTTCCCTCTAAGAAACATTTGTTCAATAAATAGAAAACCCATGAACAAGAAACTCAGTTGCTATGACCAAAAACTTATTTATATAGACAACTTGTTCAAAAAAAAGTCATTACTAAATTAAAAAAAAAAAAAATCTGGTGTGAAACACTCACACGACTTTCTCTTGCCAATGCAAATAATGAACAATATAACCTAATATTAGTAATAACATTAGAAATAAACAAAAACTAACCTCAAAACCATAACCTAATTTTAATCATGAGTGAAGGACGCAAAATGAAAATCATCTTCAGTTTGGCTTAAAAATACGGAAAATCACTCTTCCACGCTAAACTAGGCTCTGTAGAGAAAAACGCTGTAAATAAAAGTTGTAGATCTTTTAATTTCCTATTTGATTATAACACTTTCGTCATAAAATGCATAGGCCTACTAAGGCTGAAATCTAAAAACATCGATCACATTTTCATGGGAAAAAACAGAAAATCGCTAATTACCGCTAAACTAAGCGTTATACAAACAAATGTTTGAAATAAAATTTGAGATTTTAAATTCTCTACAACTTTTATTTATACATTTCTGCGCTAAAATGCTCATCACAGTAAAGCCACAATATTAAAAAAAACAATTTTTTTACGAGAAAACAGCCACCCCAAGAATTTTAGCAGACATGCCGGCTACCCTATCTTGTAGATCATAAAAAATTTATGAAATGAAATTTATGAAAATTTATGAAATGAAATGAAGCGATTTTTTAAAAAATCGTAGGAGCCGTTTTTGAGAAAATCGCAATAAAATGAAAAATGGGACGAATGAAGTACTATTTCCGGTTGACCGAATTTGGTAAAAATGTTTGTGTCAGGTTCTCTAGTCGAACGTAACTTGTTTCAAGTTTTAAGTTCGTATGACGTTTCGTCCTTGAAATATTATGTATACACACACACACTACTTACTTTCTACTACATACTTTCCTTCCCGTAGGTAGGCCTATATTCATATAGGCAAGAAAAAGTAAAAATTTGTTCAATCAATAGAAAACCCATGCACAAGAAACTCAGTTGCTATGACCAAAAACTTTATTTAAATTGACAACACGTTCAAAAGTAAGTCGTTACTAAATTAAAAAAGTGAAACAAATAAATTCTCACCCGACACATGTACAGGAATATTTTCCTTTTGTAGTTTTTTAACGAATTACGTAAAAGGGGTTGGCGCCAACATGAAAGCCTACCCCTTAAAGCATAGATACATAGGTTACCTACCAACAATTTTCATACGTTGGCCTTTGATACGAGCGAACTAAAAACGTGCCGATTTCTCTTCTTTTTGATTGTTTGGTATTTTCTGTCTTTGTTTTCGAACGCGATATCAACTATAAAATATACTGTTTCTTGTTATTTTTGGTACTATACTGTTCATACAATCATATCATTGTGCTACGCTATACAGTCATATCATTGTGAGCTTCAATGTCTAGCATTATAGCTTCACCGTTTATAATTTTCCAGCGTTACCGCGTGTACCTAATGTTAAGGTTATGCCAACAAACAATAAATGGACAATAATAAACAAAACAAAATATTATTAACAATAACAAATATTTAAAAAAAATAGCTTAGTGTTTCATTTTTCATTGTTTACTAATGATTAAACACAAGTTATATTTTTCATTAATTACATTAGTAAGAGAAAGTCGTGCGAGTGTTTCAAAGATTTTACGAATAAACTCCTCTGGTCAACGCATTTATTTGGCCAGAGAATTTATTTTTATATAATATTTTCATACATTTCCAGTTCTTTGGTGATTTATTGACATCGATAGAAATAAAATTGAACTGGATAAACAAGTGAACATACTTTTATGTACAAGTACTAATTTGTAATTTACAATTTAATTTAACGTTTAATATGAACAGATATTGAACAATTACTGCAACTGCAAAATTAAACTCTGTTTATTTTTAGCGCATTTTAAAAATCTGTATTTAAAATTTTGGGATCATCAAACAATTAATAAGATAAGGTAAACTTTTTGGAGTTAAATTATATTTTATCCACTAACAGTGGCACATAAGGGAAAATTCTTTGGGGGAGGGGTCAGACGTACCGGGGATCCGGGGGTCCTCCTTCAGAAAAATTTTAAAAATTAAATACCTGGAAATTACATTTTACATTATTCTGGCATCTAAAATTTCATTTACGTTTGGCGATTTCTGCGAGAAATCATCAGAAATTTTTCGGAAAACCCTTAAGGTGAGGGGATCCTTCCTGGAGTTAAGAAAATTAAAGGCTTTAGAGGGGGATCCAGTCTTGTTCGTTCCCCCTCCGTCGGTGTACCACTGTCCACTAACACTGACGTTTTTGTAGATTTCATTCTTCTGCACCAGATGAACTGTATCGTATAAAAATTGTGTTTTTGCTTAGGTCATCAGCCGAAAGGGTGGTTTGAACCTGTAGAGGTTTTACTAAGTAAAACGAGAAGCAGGGTAGTTTACCATGCCTTCCTCACTGAGTGGAAACGTACGCTTATAGCATGCCGGGCCCTTTGAAAAGCACATTTCTTCCACTCTGCAAATGACACCTTCACTTCATTCACTACAGACAGGGTCTGGCTGTATAATGAAATTCATTACTTTCAGAGGAGATAACTCTGATTAGTGTCTTCTACACCTCTGCCTCTTCTGTTCTTAAATGATGCAGTCATTTAATTGGCTGACCATGTGATAAGAAACAGAACTATTTATTTTAGCCCTGCATCTTACAGATCGAGTGTAAACAATTCGACACTCAACCTGTCCGTTATGGGCAGATAAAAATTGTATCAATCATTAATGTCTTGTAGTAGATTAAATTACGGTAATCGTTCATAATCCAAAATGGTGATGATTTTTAATGTTCCACCTGTTACATTAGAGTAATGTTTTCAATGTATACAAAATGAATAGTTCTCTCTTGTTTCAGCTAAATAGAATTTTATATTTTCCTACAATGTTGAATAAAATAATAATCACTTTTTAATTCACTTCTTGTTTCCGGTTCTATTCAATCGCACATTAGTTTCATTAATTTTTTAAGTTTTTGAAACTATGAATGTAACTTTTTGTGTAGATCTACTGTGGTACAAAAAGATTTCATTTAGTTTATTTTTGATCATTGTCAGTCATTGCTAAGGCACTATATTGCAATTAATCATTCAAAATTACCTTCTATTTTTTTTTTATATTTTATCCTTGAAAAATTAAGACGATTGAACTGTGATTCACTTTTTGTAGTTGAAGGTAAATTACAACCATTAATTTTTTCCAAAATTTATGGCTATTATTTTGCAATGATAGCTACATTTATTATTAATCTTTTCAAAGTCTGAATCCATTAAAATGTATTTTCAGAAGCTGCTGATAATATCTGACCTCAATTATTTTATTGGGCTTTTTTATGCTAATATTGACTTATTTTTTAGAAGTATGAACGGGTGGAAGGAAGGCAGAGAGTAGAATGCTCACAATAAATTCAAGAAGAGTATTCTAGGAAAGTCTAGAAGAATCAGAAATGGTGTAATTATGGGACAGTTAGGGATGAACTGCTTGACAAGGAGAGTTGGATGGACAAAGCTAAGATGATGGTCAGATCAGTAGGATGGTAAACTGCTAAAAAGGATGCTGTAATTGGAGATGGAGGTAAAAACCAAGGGGCAGACCAAGAGTTAAATGAATCGGTTTCGTTACAGATGAATTGGGAAAAAGACGCGCTATTAATAGAGCAATGGAGAAAAGATGGTTCAGTGATAGAGAGAGGTAGAGAGTAGGCCTATATAGTTTCGTTGGGCCCAACCCATGGAAACTTTGAAAACAGACAAAGAGGATGATCATGACAACTTCATATATAATGATTTTGTTAATTTTGTTTTTAGTTTTAAAGTACCCCATGTTGATTGGCATAAACAACCACATTTTGTCAAAGTAGATGTTACCATTGAAGCTAAAAATAAAACTAATAATTTCACTATGCCTATTTAGAAAAAAATTATTGGATTGAAATTAAACAGAGCTGCCTTTGTGGCCCAGTGTTCCATTATATGCTTCAAAATGGAGGTCCCAGTCTTGTTTCCAGGCCAGGGTCCGGAAAATTATTATTACATATTAAAATCCAACTTTCCTTAACCCAAATTAGTCGCTAATGATCAAGATATTGATGCAACTTTAATTAAACTAAAAAGAAAGTTAAACAAATTTAGTATTCTTTGGTGCTTTTAGACTTATGGCTATGAAATCAGAAGAAAAATTTTGGATTTAAAACATTTTAAATTAAATAGCTATAAGTTGTGAGTCGACTCTAGCAGAAAATCAAACTTTGGACCCACAATTTACCAGAAAAGTACACTCCTGAGCGAGCCAAGAAGACAATCAAGGTAATAAATAAAAACCATCAAAAATATACAAAATTTGATTGGCACTGAATATTTTTATTTACTTTTAAGAATGTTATAAATACATTAACTAAACATATTATGTGCTCTTTTTTTAATTATAGAATTTGATAAAAAAAGAATTTAAAATGGTATTATATTACAAATTATATACTGTACTTAAGATATCTAATGTCATGTTATAACTGGATGTTATCTACAAACTAATAAAAATATTTTTGATTTTTAATTGTATTACGTAAAAAACTAATTATGAATGCACCTAACCTTTTTTCTTATAATTACAATATTTTTTAACAGAATTTAATACAATAATTACAAGGAAAATACAAAAATATATAATACATATCACAGAAGTTAGAATATTGTTACTTTAAAAAAAAAAAAAAAATTTAATAACAAAATAATAAATATAATATTAATGTATATAAAATCATGAAGATGTAAAATTTGTGTATCAAATTAACAGAGTTTTTAACTTTAATTATTAACCTCACACATGTAGAAGTGAAATGAATATTTAAATTTATGAAAGTTTTCTGCATAATCTATTTTCTAGAAAGATTTAAATGAAAACTTTGTTATGTTGCTATTCTAAATAATATTTAACTCTTTTTGAAATTATACTTGTTAGTTATTCTTTAACTAATCAATTGTACCTAACTATAATATTATTAAAGTGTAAGTACATGTTATGCAACAAGAACAGGTTAATTTGAAGATTGTTATTAACATATTTTAAATTTAATTTTAAAAGAAGATTTTAAATTAATTTCGTTTCTTCTTGATAAATTTCTCATAATTTTTCAAATATCTTTTTGATAATTTACTTTCTGCCGGATCTTCTTCATTGCCAGGTGGGTGCATTCTTAACTGTAATAAACAAAAAAATAGAAAATTAATCTTAATAAAAAGAGTAGAAACATAAAAGCACACTCATGTCTTAGTCATAATCAATGAAAAAATTGTCCTACTAAATTATATTGAATTTTTTTAAAATTATGCCACGGAAAAATTAGTGGATTTTAAACTATAAGCAACTTATCCACTATACTATTAACCACAAAATTGCGAGCTTCTAGTAAACCAAGCAGTCGTGTAACTCCACCCATCCTGCCTTACAGTGTTGCCATTCCACCCACCGTGCCCATGGCATTGGAATTGATTCAATCAGTCAGTTTAATGCAAGCGTGACATACGTAACGTTTTGTAATGTTTGCGGGCTGTTTTTTTTTTGTCATTTTCATTTTAAAAATTTGTTTATTTTATAGGCCTACTGTTAAATTGGTTAATACAGTCTTTCATTAATAAGGATTTAAAATTAAATTTCTAATTACTTTCTCTTGCCTGTATGAATATATAGGAAGGAAAGTATTGTTTTCATGTTGAATTTTCAAAATCAAGTTTTTACCGGATCTACAAGTTTTCAGACCCCCTGAACCCAAAATACATGTGTTTAGCAATTGGTCTGTGTGTGTCTGCGTGTGTGAATAGAATATCTCAAGAACAGAACATCGTACAAACTTGAAACTTGACACTTAAATTAGGTACACTAGAGGAACCTTCATGAACATTTTCATCAAAACCGGTCAACTGCAAATAGTAGTTTATTTGTGTAATTTTTCACTTTTTGCGATTTTTTTTAAAAAATCGCCTCATTTACTAAATTTTTATTTTCTACAAGATTGGGTAGGTGCCATGTCTACTGAAATTCTTGGGAAGGTTGTTTTCTCAGAAAAAATTGTATTCTTAAGATTGTGACTTTAATATGTATTTTAGCACAAAAATGTATAATAAAAGTTGTAGAGAATTTAAAATCCTACAACTTTAATTTCAAACATTTTATCAAATAACCCTTAGCTGAAATTAGTGATTTTCTGTTTTTTTCTCAAGAAAATCTGTAAAAAATCGATTTTTTTTAAGAATTCAGCTTTAGATTTTACGACAAAAGTGTATATAATCAAATTTATAGGAAGTTAAAAGATCAACAACTTTTATTTAGAGCATTTTTCTCTACAGAGCCCAGTTTAGCGTGAAAGAGATTTTCTGTATTTTTAAGCCAAACTGAGGTTGATTTTTCATTTTGTGCCTTTCACTCATAATTAAAATCAGGTAATGTTTTTTGAGGTTAGTTTTTTTGTTTATTTTGAATGTTTTATTACTACGCTAATAGTAGGTTATATTGCTAATTATTTGAATTGGCAAGAGAAAGTTGTGTGAGTGTTTCACACCAGATTTTTTTTATGATAATAAGATAATAATACAAAATAAAAAGTTTGTTCACACTCTGACAGATATAGCAACACTTCATAACTGCCTAACTAGATCCAGGCTCTCAATTTCATGGTTACTAGTATAATTTAAAATTTTTCTATGGTTCCACCAATTAACTCAGGACAGTCTTAAAACTCAGAACATCAGTAAATTGTTTATTATGAAGAATTTTTTAATTTATATAATATAAAAGATGCATCTTTTATAATAATATAAATTTATATAATATATTATGTACATAATAATTTATATTTTATATAATATATTTATTATATAATATAACTTTATTATTTATAATATTTTATAATACATTTCATTTTACAATATGCATCTATGAAAAATTACACAAATTGTAAAGCAACAACAGTTTATATTGTACATTTTATGAGTATTTTTCATGACTTTTTTGAGCACAAGACTGTAAGTCCAGCATAATTTAATTATAAATTGAATCAGTTGCAGTAACCATTATTATTTTTTCAATGCACAACGGTTAGGAATCTTAATTTATTCTACTCTTCGGTAAAACACTTGAAAATATATTCAATAATGTACAAGTAATACCATTACTTTAATTAGAGTAACTTGGATGTGTCACATTAGCAAAAGTAACTGTTTTTACCAGAATATAAATCTGAAAATAATCTTTTGAATTATAATCAGATAGTTCCATGAAAGGAATACAGATCTAAAGTTACACTGAAGTTGCAAGTTAAAGTAATGGGAAATAACGGTAACTGTAGTTCTTAAAGTTGAATTGAACTAGAAAAGGTGACAAAAAAATGTTAAAAATCAACGTGACAAGTATTTATAAGATAAACTGTATCTTATAAATCCAAGCAAACTTTTTCATTTATACTACACAATGAGTATAGCACAACAAAATAAACTTCATTATTTACTTAAACTGTTATAAAAGAACTTAACTAGAAGTACTTAAATTAGAACTTAAATAGAAAAACATTCAAAATAAAATAAGAACAGGACATGTAGAAGAATCAACAATATAACAAAATTAAAGACAAAGTAAAAAGCAAAAATAAATAAAATAAAAACACTTAATACTAAGAAAAAGAACACCAATGAAAAAAAAGAGAACACATAATATAAAAAATTTAAACAGCGACAGCTAAAAATCATAAGCAATAACCTGTGAAAAAAGACAGAAGATAACATAAAAAGCAAGCAAATAATTTTGTTTGAATTTTGTCCCAGAATTGTTCAGGCTGGTCTGGTGTACAAAATAATAAATATGTGTGCTGTAATGTATTATGCAAAAGAATTGAGTGTAATTCATCCAAATTATCTGGGCAGTTGTTGATGATCCAGATAGTTTGCAACCTGTGTAATTAATCAGTCCAACATATTTTTATGAGTACAATATTTATTTACAAACGATATTAAATGTAAATCCTATTTACAAATTTTATTAACATGTTCTAATTGATTTAGATAATTAACAGGTTGACTCCCATGAGACAATCAATTATACGTCTCGCACCAGATCTATAAAATTTACTTTTGAGAGACTGATCCGTCTCTCACATAATAGTGTTTTTAATAGAATCGTGAGATGGAGTGTAAGCTCGTTTGCATTGAATCATATACTGAACTGTTAAAAAATGAGTTCAAAAACCATTTCTCCTGTCATGGTTCATGATTTACTTGATCTGATCGAGTCAAAAATGAGTCAGTGAAACTTGACAGCTTATTATTACTATTACTTATTATTATATTTTATTATTGCATTATTAATCATGTTCTAATTATTATTAATAATCAATAATTATTAATATAATTATTAATTATTAATTATTAATTATAATTAATAATTAATAATAATTATTAATTATAATTAATAATTAATAATAATTATTAATAATTATTATTATTAATCATTATATCTAATAATATTATATAATGAAAAATCATTTTATGTTTTAACTTTTTATAGTTTTCGTATTAAAACATTTTTTCATTGTAAAGTTGACTCTGGTCAGTGCCTCTACGTAGACAACTGGTATTCAAGTTTACCACTTGTCGAACAACTGCTTGATAGAGAGACGCATTTTCGATATTTATGTAGTTTTATTCAAAAATAGCCCAAAGTCAATTATTTATAAAAAACATATAATATTTTATAGAAATATAAGTAAAATTTCAGTGAGACACAGATCAGTCTTTCACAGTAAATTTGATATTTTTTAATCTTGAGTACCTGATCAGTCTCTCACCTAAAAGAACCGCCAAAAAAATTTAAGCTATACAATACTCTAGACTTGAAAGAAAATTAATTAAAAAAAGCAAAGGAACCATAAAATAGGTATGGGGTCTTTAAGCAAAATTGTTAAAAATTGCCTTGGGAGTCAACTTGTTAAATAGCTGACATACTGAGAACCCAGGTGCATGGTGTAAATGTAATGATTTTGTGATGTTAAGATCAATTATATTAGTCTATGTCCCTAACCTAGAATCAATAAGAACTTCTATCCAAATAGCTCAGTGTTTATGAAAGAAACATGATTACAAAGATTTAGAATACACAGTTGTTTATAAAAGGATATTGGTGCAATTCAGTGATATTAATTGTGCACCCTGCACACCAAAAGCTCCTTTGTTAGAAATTATATACCTCTCACTGGGAAGAAAAAAGTTTGGATAATTTATAAAAAAATAGTTTTTGGACTTAACAATCCTGGACTAGTTTTTGTCTTGGAAACTCATAAACATTTGACACAATATTTTAAATTTAAGGTGTTTTCTATCATTAAAGCCATTTTCAGAATCTTAATCTCTATAATCATAACACAAGAAACAGTAACGATTATTAAGTTGCTAATCACAGTATTAAAATGTTTGAACAAAAACATAATCAAGGGTGATTATGCTGAAGAAAACTATTGGGTAAATATTAAATTTTTTTTTTATTTAAAGTTGCATCACAAACTTAGTTGTTAATGATTACTGTCAGTTTTGGTCCTGTAACGGTGGGTTTAGACATGTTAAAATTTCCAGAATCTAGCTGGGAATCGAACCCGGGACCTTTCACTTTGTTGGCTAGCGCGCTAGTCACTACGCCACAGAGGCGGTTTATTAGAAGATTGATTAATGTTTAATTTAATATGTGTATTTAGGTAATACATATTAATTTATCTTTAGTTTTTGACATGTCCTATACTCCATTTGGGAGTCTCTTGGATGTAATTAACAGAAAAAAATAATAAACATTAATGATAACGAATCTTACAAATATTTCATTGAATTTCACTAATGTACACAGTTCAAAATCACTTTCATATATTTTATTAACTACTCATTCATTTAAGGTTGAGATAATGTAATTATAGTAAAAAGTTGTAAGATGACAAAAAAAACAGAAAATGAAGCAAGACTGGATTGACATTTAGGAAAATCAATGTATTTTATTGACAAAATGTATTATGAGTTTATATGTATTATTTATATGAGTGTATTTGTATTTATATTGTGTTCCATTTGTATTATGAGATCACGAAGAAAAAGTAACAGATTTGTCTCAAATAATTACATATTTGTAATGTTGATGTAATAACATAAAATAATAATAATAAAACAGTAATACTACACCATGTTAAATTAATAGAATATTAATTTAAATAATCATGTTTTTGGATAGATAAGTATTAGCTGCAATATTATAAACATTTTGAAATTTAACATGATATAATACCTTCCAAAACTGATTATATCAAACAGAAATCTGAAATTATATCAAGTTGAAATCTGATATATTGTAGTGATAAATCACTGTTCTATGTATGGACTATGTCAATACATATTTAATACTGACAGTTATGTTGACGCAAAACAATGACAAATTAGCATGAAAATGTTAATTTCAGAATTTAAATTATCATAAATAACATGAAAATTATATTCAATTTACTACATAAATAAAACTGTATTGTTATAAACAAACTGGTACTTTAAAACACAATGTAACAGTATTAGAATTGGAATAATAAATTTACTAATGCATTACAACGTACTGTAACTTGACTTATTGAAATTTTAGTAATTTGGAACCACCCATTTTATAAATGGATTCATGTAAATAAACATCAAATGAATTAAAATCTGAATTTCTAGGCATCTTATTTATTGATTTTATGTATCAACATATCTATATAGTACCTTGTTAACCTTATTAACCCGGACCTCTAGAACCTCGTTAACCCGGATCTCTTTAACCTGAACCAGTTTTGGGAAAAAAAATTGTTTAGCATAGTAAATGAAGATTTTTTTACTGACAATAAATAGCTATTCTTAATAGGTACAATACTTGAATTCACTTGCCAGCAAGTAAGTTCATTGCACTCACCCTGCCATTATTGCTACGTAGCAAACTGGTGACTCAACGCTCTCCTTCCACTCCCTTTGGAAAGAAACTTTGATAAAATCATGGAAAAAATTAGTCTGGTGTGTGTGAATAGCCAAAAAAACAATAAAATTTAAGAAGAAAAAACAAAGTGGTGTGAACAATGTGTGGAAGAAGATATTATAGACATTTTTAAAGATATTTATGGCTGTTTTGATGTTTTTTTAAGAAGACATTAATAATTGGTTGCAAATTGAAAATGATGGAGGTTATAAAGTGATGACAGAGGAAGAAATTATTGCATCACGTAGTGTTACAGAAAATGAAAATGAAGAGGATTCAGATAGCACTGATGAACAAGGTTTAGTTATGTCCTATGCAGTAGCTGTAGCAAACTTAGATAAATTGATGGTTTATTTAACCAAGCCATAATATCACTAAGACTATGGTAGCCTACCCTATTGTGTAGAGCATAAAAATTTAGTAAATGAGGTGAGTTTTTAAAAAATCATAGGAGCTGTTTTTGAGAAAATTGCAAAAATGAAAAATTACACAAATAAACTACTACTTCAGATTGACTGATTTTGATGAAAATGTTTGTGTCGGGTCCTCTAGGGGTACCTAACTTAAGTTTCAAGTTTTAACTTTGTACGATGTTCCATTCTTCAGATATTTTGTTCACACAAACACACACACACACACACACACACACACACCAATCGCTAAAAACGTGTTTTTTGGATTCAGGGGGTCTAAAAACATATATATCTGGTGAAAACTCGATTTCAAACAATTGACATGTAAACAATACTTTCCTTCCTATGTATTTATATTGGCAAGAGAAAGCAAAAAATATTAATTATAACAGAAATTACACATATTTTGTGAGAAACAAATCTCAATACTATCCAGATAATAGGTGAAGAGGCTCTTCACTTACTTCACCTTAAAAGCTGCCACTGGTAAGTTATTTATAAACAAATAGTATTCACATCAAATTATTCAACCTAATAGAGATTTCAATTTTTTTCAAATGAATACAGTTAAATACTAAGATATTTAAAGAACATAATATGTGCAGGTTAATGACCCCACAGTCAATGTCCTAATTTTTAAATAACAAATATATCACACAAACCATATTTCTATAAGAATTTGTAAATAAATAAATTTTAATATAATGACTGAATGGTTTGTTGGGTATCAGGTTTCTTTCGCATTGGGTTTGAAACAAAATATCTAATACTATATCTGATAAAATATTACATTAGAAAATGTAAACAAGAATAGTTTAACTGAAATATTTACAGATAGTTTAATATGTTTGCTAGGAAGATAACAGAAAACTAATACAAAAAAAACAACTAAAGTTTAAGGTTAACTAACATATTTTCTTATCGTTAAAATTACAAGATAAACAAGCTTCCCACTTATTCAATGGATATTATAACTCCATAATTAAAAGCAGAAAAGTAAAAGGTGATAGAAGGTTAACTGATCACATTTCTTTCAACTGTTTTTCCTGAAGTTCAAATACAAGTTGTTATTTTAAGAGCAATTCCTTCAAGCGTTACAGGCTAATTAATTAACAAACAAAATTTTTAAATTTAAGCACCCAAAGACGTTTAACTCTTTACCAAGAATCAATAAAATTAATCAGAAATCTTTTTAAAAATTAGAATTTTAGAAAAGAGAGATTAAAATTACAAGAACATATGTAATATTTATTTATACAAAATTTAGATGAAAATAGATATGACAGAAATAGTTTATAAAAATTAACACAGTAATTAAATTAACACAGTGGCTCCATAGAAGATAATGTTTTATAATTAATTTTTATACAAAAATATAAGAATCACATTGTGAAATTGATTATAGATAAAAATTAGGCCAAATAAATGCAGTACCTAGATTAAAATCTAATTTTACTCAATTTTGTGATCACATTATTTTACTTTGAAAGTAGCATGAACTGAATAATTACATTATTACATAAAATATTCATAACCATTGTCAAGCAGGATCATTTAATTTGAGTAATTAAATTTGTGTTTATAAGTAACCCAGGTAAGATTTAAAAAATTAAATCCAGAATTATTACATTTTGTAATAATTAAGTAATTATTACAAAATTATTTCTGTGTCATACAGTAACTACTTTCCTTTCTTTATCCCGAATGGCGGGCGCATTGGCGTAGTTGTAACATGCTCGCCTCTCGTCATGCGGTCTTGGGATCGAATCCCTTTCGGGCACGGCATATTTTCATACGTTAACAAAAATCATTTCATCCTTCACCATCTGCATTAGCAGTAATTGCAGAACAGTTGGATGATAAATCAAAAAAAAATTTATCCCAAATGTGTGTACTTTGCAATCTGTTCAATTCAGAACAATAAGCAACCCTATTATCCAATGAGATGAGGTTGATGCCCATGACGTGTAAATGAGGTGTCGTCTTGTACAGACCCTGAGAGAATATGGTTAACTGAACCCCAACCATCAAAGTACACCGGTAACCACTATCTAGTACTAAAATTCATATAAAAGTAACTACCTCTACTAGGATTTGAACCAGGAACCTTCATCTCTGAAAATCAGCTGTTGAACAGCTGACTCGCGGCGACAACTTTACCTCTTGACCAACCTGTGGGTCAACTATTTTTAAAATTAAATAAGTTAGATGGGACAAAACAATATTAAATATTTTGTTTATCCAAACTATGGTCTATAAAAATTTAAGCCCTAAAAAATCCCTTCATTTTTATTTGATAATTCTTCGATAAAAATATTTTTGATAATTCTTCGATAAAAATATTTTGAAACTTTTTTATATGAATAAAATACTTTGTACCTACTGAAAATGTATTATATTGTTATTTTTTCCATCTTACTGCGTTTTGTTTTGACAAATTTATATGTAAAATTTTCTATGGGACCATAATTTTAAGAATACTATTGTCTGAATAAATGAAAATTGTCATGAAGATGATCAGCCATCATTTTATTTTTTAATGAAATAGTTTAACTAAGAACTTAAAATATTTAGTAAATATTATGTCTTGGTGGTTCGAAAAATATACAAACATTATTATTATTATTATTATTATTATTAATTATTAGAAATAATAATTTAAAAAATCTAATAAAATAGTACCTGAACTTGAATGTATTCATAAATTTTCTTTAAATTACTGATATAAAATAAATTTCTTTTAGCTTTCTATTAGCAGAATATCTACTTATTATTAATCCAATCAGTTTAAAATGTCATACATTCAATAACTTGAATTAAACATAAAAATTTCACTCTTGACGTGCAAAAAACTTTAATTAAAAAAACAAGTAAATGCACTCAATCGTGCTCAATAAGTTTTCTTAAGTAACCTAATTTAATTCACCTTTCTCCTATAGCCTCACTTTCTTTTCTACGTATCAATTTCTATTTCCTTGCATTCATCCTTGTTCATCTCTCATAAATTTTTTTTTATAAAATTTTCCAATCATGCAAAAATCATTGTGCTACCTAATAACCATAAAAAGTGAAACCAAAACTGAAGTAAAAAACACCACAATGAAATTTAAATATGTTTAATCTGTAATCATTTATGAGTGACAGACAAATTTTTAATAAATCCCAACTAGCCAATAAAATTGTGGTGTTTGAAAGTAAATGAAAGTGTTTATGACTAACTAATGACATATAACAATCAAAAGTGTTACCCTTCAATGACTTTGTGACAAAATCAATTATATAATATAAAAAGACAGAAATTTTTTACTCATTTATTTTAATATTCCAAGACATAAATCAAAATTTTTTCAGTTAATTATTATGATAGATATTTACCAAAAAAATAATCACAAAATAATGTAAAAACCGGCTACAGGCTTGTGGCCTCTACAGAAGAGCAGCTGATATCCCCTGCTCCCTGTCTCTCACCCATCACGTATAGTCACTTTACTTCTCATACGCACACACTTTACATAAGTAATTTATGTCATTCTGACGATATATTAGAACAATTCTTTTATTGTTGTGTAATAATGTTATGAGCTTGAATTTGATAAAATACCCGTTCACTCAAAAGTAAGTTGAAGAAATAAATTAATATTGTGTGTAAAACAATTTCTAAAATAAACAGTGACAATATCTAGTTTTTATGATGACTAACAAGCATATATTTTTATCTTAATTCTATAACGCAAAGTATTTTCAGGATATATTAATAATTAAATAAATATATTAATAATTATGATGAATGATTATATGATTGTGTATAAATATGATTTTATTTAAATTATCACATTATTGGTAATAATAGAAGCAGCCTTCTTAAAGTCAGCTGTTTCAAACAAAACGGCATTAAACAATTTTTAGAGGTCTATTTGGCCAATTCTTGACTGTCCTTCGCTTTGTGCGGAGGGGCCACAAGTAGCCAGCCTAAACCCGAATTCCTCTACAATTTAGCTTTTTATTTTTAAATTTGGAACACAAAAAAAAACTAGGTCTGTAAGAAAATTTGAACAATAATGTTCACGAGAGCCACAATTTTCAATTTTTTAATAAGTTGTGTTATAATCAATTCGTTAAAAAGGTCTGCCGTAATTCTGAACCCCTTGGACTTGAAAAATTAAAATAGAAAACTTTTGATGAATTTAATATTTTCAGTTATACAATCATGAACAAATAATTTGATTCAGATAGTATAATCATTATGAATATTACTGTGATAGAAAATAAAGAAATTTATAATTATTTTTGTAAAAAAATGTACTGAAAGTTTAAATTCTATTATCATTTATTTTTTAGACAAAGATAATAAAACAAGATAAAATGGTTTGTCAAATTTAAAATATGTTAAAGTATTAATATAGTTGAGCAATTAATGAAACGGAATACTTTAATCATAAAATTTATCCTGTTAACAAACATTATCTATGTAGTATTTGACAATAAAAATTATTTTACATACTTTAACAAAATCTAAACTTTCACTATAAATAAAAGAATCAGTACAAAATGAGAAGAATAAAAAACATAAGAATATAAAAAATAAAATAATAGTGATAGTTAAGATGCAGTAAGAAATGTAGTGAAAAATGAAGTGAAAGTTGCAAAATAATCAAGACACAAGAAATACAAGAACAAGAAACAAACAGTAGAATCTTTAAAATGTCACAGACGGAAAGACAAGACTGCAATAGAACAAAAACAAAAAATAACACATAAAAAAATATCATGCTGTACAGTAGCAACAAAAATCAAACAAAACACAAAGAATCAAAACAGCAGGCATGTCACCAGCATACATGATGGTTATTTGATGTAAACTATACCTATTTTTACAACATAGTTTTGTTTTTTACAAATGCTGTTTTTCCTTCTTCTCTTCGCTTTTATCATCATCTTTCTTCATTCGTTTCTGAAAAATTTGTTATTAGAAATACAAAATTAAATACTACACATTTTTTTCTATATAAAATGAAAAAGTCATGTTGGTTTCCAATTCTTACAATAGTGTGTGTAAAGTTGAAAGTTTGTAAAGTACAATATTGTACAAACAATGGAAGTTATGGCAATTCCTATTTCTGTAACTTCCAGAACTAAGGTAAAACCCATTAACTAGTGTATGGGAAAACCTCCATTGTTAGAATCAGTTACATTAGAATAGTAATTAGACAATAAGTTGTAAATATCACCAACTATCAATCATATGATATGAGTATTATTCATTAGGCAGATGTATTTCCATCCGGTTTTTGGGCCTTCTTTCACCTGCCAACTTACAACCAATGATTTGGGTGGTTCTCCTTCCTTTTGACTCTCCAGGTTGGTTGAACGGGGATGGTAGGAGAGGAAGGCTTGTCGACCAGAGGTTTTCTGATTTTGGATATCGAACAACGAAATCAGTTCCATTGGCAATTCAGCTTGGAACACTTGGTTAAGAGGAGAAATTATTTGAAAAGGTGACCAGGAGAACAAGGAAAGTAAAAGGAAAAGAAGAGAGATATTTAGTTTGAGGTAAATTCATTTCATATATATTAAGGGTTTTTTAAATTTTGTTTTTTTACTAAAGTCGCAGGAGGAAAAAGGTTGGCTATATTTAAAATAGGTAAGGGTAATTTAAGAATAAGTTGGTCATCAACTGATGCATTAAATGTTTTAGTTAATTTTAAAATAAAAATAAAAAATGGGCTGTTCCCCAATATTTTTTTTATTATCTTTTAAAATCCAAACTAAAGAATTTTCCAACAGGATTTAAGATGGTGCATGTGACAAGATACATTTCACACAATAATACATTTAAAACAAGTGCTGCCTGTAGTTACAGGTGTGGTACAACTGCTGAAGCAGTAAATATTTTTCAATCAATAGGAGTAGTGCAGAGAGTAATTATTCTCTATGAATGCAATGGTAACAGTTATTCCATTGTTCATATTTGAACTCATAATAGAAAGCATGCACCTACTTTTCTCTCATAATGATGCAAAATCATCATACAACGGTGACAGGAGATTTCCACCAAAAAAATAACAAGTTTTCAAAAATAATTAATATTTTATCAAAATATTTTTCGGTTTTGATTAAAACAAATTGATTCATTATAAAACTTATTCAGATTATCTGCTATATATAATCATATTATGATTAAAGGTTAGACAATAATTTTGCAACTAACAAATCACTGAGTTTTTTATAACTTAAGAAGATGATTCCCTCTATTTTAAGAACAATACTTAGAAACAGTTGATAACTAATTTTCATGGGTTTAAAGTCATCGATTAACTTATGTACAAATATCTATGTAAAAGTATTTATGCAGGTAGTAAATCCTTTTTAACATACAATGACAGTGACATTGTGCGGTATAGGAATGTCTACAATGTGTTTGAATTAACTGTTTAAAACACATTCCATGAGGTTTGCCAGTAGTTAAGAAACTACTATGCGGAACTATCCATCGAACCTTAAAAAATAGCACCAGCAAAAACTAGATGTTGAGATTTTATAAAACCATAGCAGTGCCGACCCTACTCTATGGCAGTGTAACTGGGTGCTAACAAAGCAAAAGAAGAGCAGATTGTAAGCATCTGAAATGAAATTTCTTTGACATACATATGGGTTCAGTAGAGAAGATCGTTCCAGGAATATCGAGATAAGGAAATAACTCAACATCTTCTCTATAAACAACAGGTTATCTCAGAACAGAATGCAGTGGAGGGAGCATGTGAACAGAATGAGCGAGGATAGAATACCTAAGCAAACACTAGGCTATAAACAAGAAGGAAAGAGATAACGAGGACGCCTGAGAAGAAGATGGGCAGATTTGAGAGGTTCGGAACAAGCAGAGATGCCTAATCCTTGAAAGGCAGAAGAAGAAACATATTTCACAACCATTTTTGTGTAAAGGGTTGTATCATCTACTACAAACAAATAGGAGGAAAGAAAAAAATCAGATGATGGGTGCAAAGTTTCTTTGAATTATGGAGCAGAAGAAAATAAAAGATAGGAGGAGTTAGGTTGAGATGATTTGGGCATGTGAAGCAAACAAGAGAACAAAAATAAAGAAAAATTTTAAATTTATAAACAAAGTAAAAAGAAAAATACGTAGATCAAGAAAATTGCTAAAAAAATGAAAAAGGACATTCAGAATAAAAGTATTAAAATGGGCAATGGAATGAAGGAAGAACAGTAGTGAGAGAGAGAAAAAAGTAAAGTTATACCATTTGTCTATGGATCTAAGAAAACTAGATAAAAAAAGAAGAAAGAAAAAGAGAGAGAATAAAATAAAATTACAGTAAGTGTACCACTTATAAAAACTCGATTTAAAAAAAATTAACTGACCCACATCCTTACCACATCTGTCGAATCTAATATCCTTGATAACACTTACATGGTAACCAACTGATCTCACAATTAATATTATTACATAGCAATTAAATTTTTATTTGACTATATTCACAGATTTTGGAATACCAACATGACTTTAAAACACATAATGTTAACAATGGATATTAATTCCATGTATAAAGATTTCAGTTAGTAACTTTTAGTAAATTTTGTTAAATCACATTCTTCCATGGATAGATCATGGCATATTCTGAAATAAAAAATTATTATACACAGTTTACATCTAACCAAGAAAATGTTATTGATGTTTGTACTTAAGTGTTATTCTACACCAGTTCACTTCTACAGTGTGTTTTAATTAATAAGTTTTCATAATTCCGTTTCTTCAGGAAAAATCTAGACTAAGCCAAAAGTATCTTCTTAGGCACTTATCTCATGGAGCAAAGTCTTGACAACTTACACTTTACTAAATTTCCTTTTAAAAGTAAAAAAAGTATAAAAGTATCATTTTATCATGATGAGCTTACATTGTATCCACTGTAAAACAATTACAGTTAGAATAATATTGCATGAAATTGCTGTCATCTGATAGAGCTTGTCTGATGACTTGAATCAGCTGTATTGTAAATGAGACAAACTCCTAACTTTGTCAGTCATCCATTTTATGAGTATAAAGTCATTTCAATATGACGGAGACTAGTTTATTATTGAACTGTGTCTGAACCATGAAGCTTTTGTCTATCTTTTCGGTTATTTTTCTCTTTCTGAATATCTAGGTCTATAATGGTTTTCACGGTTGATGAGCTCTGCTGTTCCACGCATTTAGACCAATCAGAACGTTTGCCAGGGTTGTCAGATTGTATAAATGCATCAGCCTGACAAACATTGCATGCGTATAAGAACCGCAGTAGGTAGTTCACTCGTGTCTTGCATCTCATGCTGAACACATTGATTATAGAGCGCATTAACATGCAGTACTTTATAATATAATCAGCTGGTTGTATGTTCATAGGTTATAATAGTTATTGAAAGACCAAAAAATTGGCTGACAAAATGTATAACAGAGTTAAGAGAGCAAGTATTGGCAACGTAGCTGGCAAGTAATTGGCTAGCTATAAAGAGGGTAGGGGGCAATGCTTACATTCAGAGTTCATCAGCTTTGAAAAATAGTGTAAATGGTTGTTTGTCTCTGCATCAGTATGGTTTTGTGTGCATCATCTCAAGAACCATTATTTAATTCAATATGTGTAACAAACAAATTTTGAATAATACTACCGAAATTACATCACCACTGTTAGTAATTTGATGAAAATGTAAATGAATATCAAAGTAATAGCAATACTTTTTAAGTTACTGCCATTTTAGAACAGAACTCATTGTGTGTAGATCAACAACTCTCAAAGTGGGCAAAAATGCCCCCTTTTGGGCACTGGCCATCAGGGAGGGTGATAGAAAGCCCATATTAAAAAATTTTAGTCTCATTTAAAATGTCAGTTTCAACTTAAAAAGATTTATACCACATTTAAAAACAATGATTGCTTGTAAACAATAAACATGTATAATAAGTTTAAACATTTTGGTGGCATAAGAAAATTTTTGATTGATAACGTGGGTGCCGGGTAAAAAAGTTTGAGAATCTGTGGTATAGATAAACAGATCGTTCCCCAATATTCCTTCAACTGACCCAAGTTATCAGATAAGCTCTAACTACATTGTCAAAAATAATACGAGAACTAAAAAATTATTATTCATTTGTTGATTAGAATAAATAACAAAACACCTTTGAATCCTAATCCTATTATCTATTTATTCAAGTCAACAACTTTTTTAAATTAAAAAATTGTTTACAAATACATTTTCTGAATATTTTTAATGGGTTTTTATAAAACAAAAACTATAGCGATTTAAATAAACAAATCAAATTTGCGAAATTACACATGAGGAAACAAAGTTTATAATAGCAATATGAATTCAAAATGGCACATGGTAACTTAGTACAAACGTTACGGATAATGTACAGCTTTAATTAGGTACTATAACATTGATTATCAAATGAAAGCTGGAATATGCAAATGTATTACATAATGTCTAGACACTATAGATCCCTGGGGAGTTTAACTCATAGGTTAATTTGATTTTAAGGCCCACGGGCAATCTCCATCTAGTTGTTTATTATTACAATAATTACGGTAAATAGTAATAAACTAATATATCATGTTCATTTGATAACAATTTCGATCAGCACTATGTTAGCATTACCTAGACAATATTAAATAAAGGTGATCATGCGAATTACCATTTGCAATAGATTTTATTAACAATAAATTAAAAACTTTTTAAATAAATTGTTTAATTTAAAAATTTTAATAAAAAAGAAAATATTTGAAAGGTTAGGATATCAATAAATAATGCCATTAAGACCTTTAAAATGTTCCATTTAAAGATACCCCCAGCAAGCAGTGTATTTTCCTTTGCTCAGAAATGAAATTCTAATCCTAGATTATTTATAAGTAATTTTTTTATCCCTAAAGTGTGTATGTTGCAATCTGTTCAAATCAGAACAATATGCAACCCTATGACTCAATGAGATGAGGATGATTTGTATGACATGTAAATGAGGTGTAGTCTTGTACAGATCCAGGCAGACTATTCCTGGGAGAGTATGGTTAATTGAATCCCAACCATCAAAGAACACCCATAACCAAAGTCTATTATTCAAATCTGTATAAACTACTTTTACTAAAACTTAAACCAGGAACCTTCGTCTACGCAAATCAGCTGTTAAACAGCTGACTCACGGTGACAACTTAAAAAAAAATAACTTAAAATTTTTTACGAATGGCATTCTTGTAAATGAATTAGTAAGTAAATAAAAATCTTGGGGACAAATAATTTTCACAGGGCCATCAGTAACTTTCCATTACACCATAATCTTTTTCATTTTATTAAAATCTTTTTTATAATTTCAAGCAAAATAAGAAAAAAATTAACAGTTGAGCCTCCATCATTCTCTGTAGACTTACCAATAAATAAATAAATCAGTAAACAAATCTTCAGTTGTTTTAGTTACAAAAGTAGATTATTTATTAAATACATTTCAAATTTAATATTTATTTTCATAATTTTTTATTAAATTTATATATTATTATTCTTGCAAACAGTTCATATTTATTTTTTAATTCACTTTCTGACAAATAAAGATAAAAACATGTTAATCCGAATTCAACAGTTGTAAAATACAATTCGGAAAAAAAATTTAAACATGACTAACTTCAGCTTTTTAAATCTTCTTAGAGTTCCACTTACAGAATTTCCTTTTGAAAGTTTTGGCAGTTCTATCCGTTACAATTCCACATGTTGAGACAAATTCATTTTACTTAAATAATTTACATTTATCTATCGATAATTTTTTTTTGTGGGTATTGTTAGCTGATCTCTAAACATAACACTCTATTTTAGATTGATATCTCTACCTGAAACAGTCTTCATATAACACTGAAATAGTTAAACAACTTATATATTTAAACATTATTCCAAAAATCTTACCAAAATACGGTATTTTTCTTTGCATGCATATTCAGTTTCATCAACATCATGGTAACAATCTGATTTGTAATCAGGTGGTAATCTTTTTCCATCATGCTCACATAATTTGCTCAACGGACGAGCGTGTACAATCATTTTATCAAAACCTGAAACAATATTTTTAATTGATGAATAAATTAATAATAATAAACCTTTATTTATTTCCTTATATTTACAAAATTAAACATACATTTATTTCAAAAATTATAATACCTTTACAATTCACAATGTTGAAGTGGAAGAAATTGAGTTGCCCAACTATGGCTAAAAAAGGCTATAAAGTACTAGGGTTGGTATTCTCTTCTTTTATTGAATAGACACAGATTAATATTAATAAGGTGTAATTTTTATATCTACATGAAGAAGTATTACAAAATATTTTATTAAGCTCTGGTATCGATCATGATTGGTTAGTACATTCTGGAAATGCAACATTATTCTGGACATGGTATTACACCTTAGGATCCTTATGTTGTCCATGATTCAGTGAAGAACAATGATTATTGATAATTTCAATTTTGAAAACAGGAAACAAAATAGGAGTTTGAAAACACTTAATCGTGTAAACAACTGAACTAAATAACCAACAAGTGTCATCAATAATAAACAATAAATGTAGTATAGTTATTATAAGTACATTGGAAAATCCCTCATCTGGAATCCCTTTATCCGGATCCTCCTGTATACGGACACAGTAATAAAAAAGGCATAAATTAACTAAATTAATAAGGCATAGATCAAATTGTTGAAGGAGTTAGAAAAATATGATGAACATTACTTAAATAACATAACTATCCAGATTATTACGTTAATATTACTAAGTTGTATAAATAAATCTATTATGTATTAAGTTGCGTTTGCGTTTGTTGAGATTAACGTCAGAACAAAGTTTGTAGAAATGCACGATTGTGTGATGTATAAAATTGTACATATCTTCTGTATGTGTGCTGTAAAACCTAATACTGTACAGTACATAAATATTTTTATCTTCTTTAACCTACCTACTGTAGTACATTTTGTAGACATATTATCCTTCATAATGTAGGATAATATGTTTACAAATTATGTAAATTGTAATTGACAACTTGGTATTTTTCAATTGTGTACATCCATGCATACTATACCATATTTCAGAAATTCAAACATCCATTTTTGTATTTCCTATAACCGGATTTTCTCATATCTGGCTAACCCTAAGTCTCAAGTGATCTGGATAAGGGGGTTTCCACTGTAATTTGAACTCAAAAATGTATTTCTATAATTGTTAACATAATTATTTGATACTGGCAATTATGCTTCCATTTCCCACAGTCTTATTGCTAGCCTCATAAGTGGATTAAATAAAGTGGTTTATTAATGCAGAGGAATTGTAAAGTCGCTCAACTTAAATTTTTATCCTTTGAAAGAATGAGAGTTAAATTTGTAAAAGATACTTTAATTAAGAAACTTTTTTGTATGAATGAATATAATATAATACCACTGTAGATTACATCACTGGGCAACAGTGGGTGTGGTACCAAGCAGTTTATTTTTGTTCATCGCGCAGCAATGTCTTTTACGCAAGACCAATGCGTCTTTATTGTTGTGAGTTATTGCAAATGAAAATTGTATGGGAAGACTGTAAAAGATTTTATAAATTCTTTTCCAGATGGTTAAGTGTCAAACAGTCCACTATAATATTAGTCTATATGTCATTTATTTAATCATTTTTGGGATGCAGGAAATATGCGTGACCATAAAGTAACAGCCGTTCACATGTTTTAACTGACAACAAACTGTTAATGCTAATTTCTCCTTATCTGATTCTTGGAGCTCATGACCTATGTTAATTCGGTACGGATGTAATTTTAGAACTTTAGTAACCTTATGAACACTTCCTTTTTTGGTACCACAATCTGCTTAGAAAGTTATCAAAGAAACATTTTTGGAGAATGAATAAGTTTTTCATTAAACATCTCAGTCTGTGTTCTTGTATTCCTAGTAATCCCGATTGTACTCCACTCTCTACTTCTTTTAGGTACCAATTGCACAATGCACATGCTAATTTTCAGAACTGTAGTTCTTAAGAAATATTTATTACTTCAGTACTTTTTCCCCAAAAATGTAATACGCTGTTTTAAAAGGGTGTAGTACCCTTTTCTACCTTTTAGGCAAAAATGATCAAGAATTAAATGTTTTACTTTTCCTACACATCATTTAAAGCAGTGGTTTTTAACCTGGAGGGCGCCCCCCCCCCCCCAGAAAGGGGGGTATAGAAGAATTTCAGAGGAGACGTGAGAGTATTTAAAAAATAAAAAATATAAAAGTAAAACTAAAATTTACTCAGTTTTGTAGTCACATTTATATTTTCAAAATTATTGTAATTATTTTTACATTGTACTCTAGCAGAGTATGGCATTCAATTATTTCCACAACACGATAATAATTGTCCTACTCTGGGAACTCAGTGATCACGCTTCTGTTCCTTATTCCAATTGTAGGCTACTACTTGTTTTAACCACTTCGAATAGTGATTTTGGGGGATGGCGTGACCTCACATCAGTGTTCAAAGGAGGGGCACAGAGCCTGAAAGGTTGAGAACCACTGATTTAAAGAATATACAGGTTTATTTTTAAAATTGTAGCTCTTCAGGAAGGTATAAAAAGAAGATATATATTGATTTATGTTTGTCACCCCCTTTTTACCTTTAACACTCAGAATTACCTAAATAATCAGAATGTAAATGTTTTCCTGTTTAACCCCTAAGGAAATATTTTTCAAATTTCACAACTCTCTGGTGATGAGAAAGTGTAATAAAAGTAATTAGGAGTGAATCAGTCAGTGATAACTTTCACATTTATTTATTAAACATACTTTTCTCATCTATCTTATACATGTATCATAGACAATTCACACTTTTTATACAAGCAGAATACCATACTTTCCATTACAATGTAGTTTGTTTTAGTTACACAATATTTACAACAAATGAAATTGAAAGCGAATTTCTACTCTCCTTTGTTGGTATTTTTCCTTCTACGACAAAATGACTTTCAGTATTATTCCTACTATGACAAAATGACTTTCAATGTTTCTTTCATCATAAATAACACACAATATTATGTTTTGACTTACTACTGTTATTCTATAGAGACTTAATATACTATTTAAGTTTTAAGCAACATAAATTTATGTAAATATTTATGGAATTAACAACCTCAATTTGCTTTGCTTAGCATTCATGATATTTAATTCTTTTATGAATCTTACAATTTTCACAAAAATATTTCAGGCCAACTAAAATGTTTCTTTAATATAAATTTTTACAAAGTTCAGCAACTAAAATCTTGCCTCGGAAAACATCCTGCCTTTATAATCCAATCATTGACTGATTTAGGGTTTTAAACAAGAAAAACATTTTCATTAAATCTAGCATCAAGCAGAAAAATGTTAAATACAAAAATACTTTTATTTTCATAGATTTTGGATTTTCAATTTTTTGCATTAAATTAACTTCAATGCTATAATTTAAAAACCTTGATTGTAATGTGGGTTTTTTTGCAGGAAATTGCAAATAACCATAAGACTAAGCAATCCATATAGAACTTATTTATCAACTTCAAAGTTTCAAGTTTCTAGAGCTTGTAATTCTGAAGATTTCATGATGAGTGAATCAGTCAATAAATTCGATTCAGTACTTTAATTGTATGCAGATAAACAATTTTTTTTGCTAGAAAAAATATAAAATTGTCTGCAAAGTATTTTAAAAATAAAATAAAATTTCAGAATGCTTATTTTTCTTAACAATTATTAATTAAATACAAATTCAAAAGTACTATACATATAAAATAACTTATTTTTAATCAAGTACATTCAGAAAAGTCAATTTGGAAATGTGCTAAATTACTAAAACTACTAAAAAAGTGCTAATTTAGAGAACAGAAGGTCCCGAGTTCAATCCCAGGAAAGGTTTGGAAATTACAAGTCAAAAACCCTTTCTACTGTCTCATAACTCATCATACTCACTAAAGACCAAGCTGTTGATGACTTTAAATAAGCTAAAAAAATTCTCTTACTGATTTCCTATCACACATTTCCTTCAATGAGATTTTATAATTGTTAACTGTAAATAAAATTTCACCAATGTAGAATGTATTTTTATATGGACAATAGATCAATATTTAAAATTTAAATATTGTAACAAATATCTGTTAGATTTTTCAAACAAAGATATTTACGTATAAATCTAATTACTGGAAAAGAAATGGGAATTTTTATACAAACATTCTTTTAAATTAAATCAATCAAAGAGAAAGATAAAAACTGATTATATCATTAGTCTGTTACAAGAAAATAATCACCTATAAGAAATGACATTTAAATAATAAAATATTAGAAAGTGTGTATAAAAATATTATAAATACAAAATAATATTTCATACAACATATTACAGTGTTGATTCTATAAACGCAATTCGTATAAAATAAAAATGACAACTACTAGGGCATGAAATTGATAGTTAAAGTGAAAGAAAAATTTCATTCTAGTCACTTACCTACCATACACAGAAAACAGCATGTTGTCTGTAATAGCCACAAGTCTGTAGTAGCCCGCAGGTTAACTAATGATTTGTTTATTTATCAAAAGAATTGTATTTCATTATTACAAACTAATAATAAAAACAATAATACTAATAATAACGTTTATATTGTAACATTGCTTATTTATATTTATTAATCTTTAAATAACTAATACTAATTAATAGAAAGTCTACCAAGTAAATAAATGATACTGAAGACTGTAATAAGCTTTTTGATAATCTTTATTGACCGATTTTGATGCTGTATCTTTGACACAATCATACATTGTACAAAATTGAATATAATCTAAATGTTAAAATGCTTAATATGAAGTGACCCACCGGGTTAGTCTAAAGATAAAGTTGTCGTCGCAAGTCAGCTGTTTAACAGCTGATTTTTGGAGATGAAGGTTCCTGGTTCAAATCCTAGTTAAGGTAGTTACTTTTATACAGATTTGAATTTTAGGCAGTCATTACCGGTGTTCTTTGATGGTTTGGGTACAATTAACCATACTCTCAGGAAGGTCGACCTGAGTATGTACAAGACTACACCTCATATACATGTCACATATAACATCCGCATCACATTGTATCATGGAGTTGGTTATTGTCCTTTAAATTGAACAGATTGCGATGTATATCCATTAGAGATTTTAAAAAGTTAAGTAGTTAGTTACAGCAGTTATAATTTTATGTCATCTTCTTCTTCTTCTTCTCCTTCTCCTTCTCCTTCTCCTTCTCCTTCTCCTTCTCCTTCTCCTTCTCCTTCTCCTTCTCCTTCTCCTTCTCCTTCTCCTTCTCCTTCTCCTTCTCCTTCTCCTTCTCCTTCTCCTTCTCCTTCTCCTTCTCCTTCTCCTTCTCCTTCTCCTTCTCCTTCTCCTTCTCCTTCTCCTTCTCCTTCTCCTTCTCCTTCTCCTTCTCCTTCTCCTTCTCCTTCTCCTTCTCCTTCTCCTTCTCCTTCTCCTTCTCCTTCTCCTTCTCCTTCTCCTCCTCCTCCTCCTCCTCCTCCTCCTCCTCCTCCTCCTCCTCCTCCTCCTCCTCCTCCTCCTCCTTCTCCTTCTCCTTCTCCTTCTCCTTCTCCTTCTCCTTCTCCTCCTTCTTCTTCTTCTTCTTCTTCTTCTTCTTCTTCTTCTTCTTCTTCTTCTTCTTCTTCTTCGACTCTTCAAAGCATAGGCCATCTAGCCTTTTCTGTTATCAAAATATTTTAGTTTATATTAGAGAGCTGTAACTAAACTAAATTACTCCCAGCATTGCAAATATCTTTCCAAGCTTCTTTTTCCCTCAGGTCTGAAAACTAATTTTGAATTCTATCTTCTTTCATTCTTTGAAGATTCTCCATCCATTTATTGAGATAACAACTGATTTTATTACAGTAAAACCCCCAATTATCCGAAACCCACTTAATCGTAACCTGTCTTAATCGAAACAGATCTAAAAAAATTGTTTTTTTTTTATTATCCAAAATTATTAGGTTCACTTTTACAAATCAACATGTTAAAAAAAACAAGCAGAAAAATCAGGACTACAGATTTCCTTTGAGGAAACTAAAACATACATAATGAACATCAAAACAGCCCCGCGTCACTTGAAGACACAACATGGAAAACTGGAAAAGTTGATAGCTTCAAGCACTTCGGGGAGAAAATACAACCAAAGATCAGTAAAAAGGAAGCGTACAACAGCACACAAGGAAAGATAGCCGGTGCACTCCTAGGAACTCTTCTCTTGTATAAGAAGAAAGCACTTTCAAGACAAGCTGAGATTAGACATTATACTTAAACTGTGACAAAACTTGCATGTTTATGCATGAGTGAGTGCCTTAGAATGGCCAGGAAGATTGGTCTAAAAGAAGCAGTGAAATTTAAAAGAAAGCTCCTTTGTAAGGTAAAAGGTCCAAAGATAGTAGATGAACAATATAGGTTAAGACGTCCAGAAAGACATACAAGGAAAATGAACAATTAATGGAAACTATTAGAAAAAGTAGACTAGAAATTTACGGTCACATGTTTAGAATGGATCACAACCGGTTGAGAGAACAAATTTTTAAGGCACAAAATAATAGACCTAAGGTGTCGGATAAATGGTTTAAAGAAGTCAGAAAGGATATTGAGAAAACCAGAATAAACCAATAAAACTTAATAAACCAAACCAAATTCAGACAACTAATTAAGGGATTTTATGAAGAGCAAAAACAAGACACCTGATGGACAGAAGAGAGGAGAAAAGCATATAGTGAATGAATGCTGAGAATGTGGGCTTCATAAAGAACTTCCAGCAACAACTTAAGTCACCTCTAAAATTGTGGTCTAAAATTGGCCCTAAATGGACAAAATAAAATAAAGTTTACTTTCACCTAAAATGTAACATACACTGAAGTTTTTGAAAAGATTAATTTTTCAAATGAGACGAATGAAGACGTTGTGATTTTTCCATAGATACTATTTCTTAATGGCAATTGTAATGAATGAGGGAAGTTTAATAAAAATCATAACTGCCATTTTTGTGAAACTTACACTTTTGGGTTTATGTACTTTTTATTCATAGTTAAGTACACTTAACTACAGGACAAAATGGCTAATTCCAACATGGCTTTTCAAGGTGGTTGAGAAAACTTTAGTTTCTACTATTTCTTAATGGCAATTGTAATGAATGAGGGAAGTTTAATAAAAATCATAACTGCCATTTTTGTGAAACTTACACTTTTGGGTTTATGTACTTTTGATTCATAGTTAAGTACACTTAACTACAGGACAAAATGGCTAATTCCAACATGGCTTTTCAAGGTGGTTGAGAAAACTTTAGTTTCTACAGTTCAGCCCAATTAGACTGGTGGTTTTTGCTTCAGAACTAATAACGTATAAAGTACTTTTTTTGATTTCATGGGTCATGAAACACGAAGATCAATTAAAATTCAGTTACCAAAAATCTTGTCCTACCACAATACTTTGCAACTATACTACAGACAACATTGGAGACAAAGTGGGCGAAAGTAAAAACTATCAATTTTTATTGTAATTAAACACATAAAAACTAATTAAAAAATAAATCAACTAACTTTTAATGAATATTTTTAATAGAAAGTGATAAAATAAATTTTTAGTAGTCACTTTGGTTTATACATTTACATACACATTTATTTTTACATTATTACTAACTTTATTTTAATAACCTTCAGTGATGTGCAATGACATCACTTTAAAGTTGCATCTAATTATATTCATGACCTCCATCTCTTGTTACCAGTTTAATCATCAATTAATTTACTTAAAAGAATTCCAATTTATAAACAGGATTTCTATTACTGGTCACTACTATATATAATTTAGTAGTGTTATTAAACATGTTTAGTGGAAGTAGGCTACCTCCTTTTAAAATATAAAATTTAAATAATTAATTCATGATAAGATTCAAATTTTATAATTATAGATTTTATGCCAATTTTACTTTCTCACAGATAGAAAAAGAAAGTAAATTAATGATGAAAAGAAATTTGTGAACTAAAATTGAAACAAAAAAAATTCACAGTTTTAAAAATATCTCCTAAACAAAGAATAATCATTTGAACAGTACCGACTTTAACGTACAAACAGAGTAGTAATTTGCTTAAAAAGATTGGCCATGAAAGGCAAGTGGAGTTAAATTATTTGCACCCGATCTGCTAGTTCCAGGGCTACAAATATAGTTCTGTTTCTTATCACATGGTCAGCCAATTGTATGACTGAAGCATTTAAGAACAGAAAAGGTGAAAAGGTGTAGAGGTGTAAAGGACACTAGTCAGAGTTATCTTCTCTGAAAGCAATGAAATTCATGATTATTCAGCTAGACCCTGTGGTGAATGAAGTGAAGGTGCCATTTGTAAAGTGGAAAGTAGATGTTTTCATAGGGCCTGGAATGCTAATAAGCACACTCATCCACCCAGTGAGGAAGGCATGGTAAAGCTTCTAGAGGTTCAAAACAGCCTGTCGGCTGATGACCGAAAAAAATTATAAAAAATTTTCAGTTATTTTTTCCTTTCGCTGGTGATTCATACTACTGTCAAAAGAATTTGTGTTCCAGTAAAAATTGGTTGTATCAATACAGTTATGATTTTCTTTCAATGTGTAAGGTTGTGTGAGAAGTTAAGCATTTTAGTTTGCTACTTACAAGTTTAGTTTGCTATGAAGCTTAGTGAGCTAGTTAATCCATTTTCATAGAAACCTACAAATTTTATTTTATTATTACTTATTTATGCCTAAGTTACTGATTCATTAAACAGTGATTAATTTTCTGTTTGAGTAAATAATGGTATTATCTTAATAAATAATTTTATCCATGTTGATAATAAATCAATGAATTAAAACCAGTAGTACTTGCAAATTTTATTTCATTATTTTAATACTGTTGCATTTCAAATCGTCAATAATTAATAATAATATATTAATTACTAATTAGTACTGAATTAAACAATGTAATTATTTTTGAAACTGTGATAGTTATATGTATTTTGAAGATACCCAGACGCCTTTCCCATTTTTTTTATGAAGTGCTAATAAAACAAACTACAAAAAGCATAGTTTTCCTGTTTATGCAACAGTGATTGTAATCATTTATGCGTAAAGTAACAACACCAGTGGTGAAATTAGTTTAATGGTTGGACTATTTCATTCAATGAATTTGTTCAGTCAGCTGTAGCAGATAGAACTGAGATTGAACATTAAATATCGCATTCAGTACTTCAATTTAATTAATAATTTATACAGGTGTCTAACTGTAATATTGTTCAGTTACACGGAATAATATTGTGTTTATTTATTCATTTATTATTTTCACTCATCAATTTTTATTTGAATTTTATCATACATTTTTATTTCCTTTTCGAACAAAATTTATTATTATTGAATACAGAGAATAATCTTTCAGAGTTTCTTGGGTATTTAGATACAATACTAATTTATAAATACAAAAATCATCACATTTGTTTACTAAAAAGAGATTACTATTCTGTGTTGCTGCCCATAACAGACAGATGGAGTGTCAAATTATTTACACTCAATCCGTTCGTTTCAGGGCTAAAATAAATAGTTCTGTTTCTTATCACATGGTCAGCCAATTAAATGACTGAATCATTTAAGAACAGAAGAGGTAGAGGTGTAAAAGACACTAATCAGAGTTATCTCCTCTGAAAGTAATGAATTTCATTACACAGCCAGACCCTGTGGTGAATGAAGTGAAGGTGTCATTTGTAGAGTGGAAAATATGTGCTTTTCAGAGGCCTCGGCATGCTGATAAGGGTACTTTCCCACTCAGTGAGGAAGGGAATAGTAAACCACCTCACTCCTCGTTTTACTTAGTAAAACCTCTACGGGTTCAAACCAGCCTTTCGGCTGATGACCAAAACAACAACATTCTGTGTTAGTAAATATAATTAGGATGCATTTTTTAAAGTACTATATTATTCCTTACATTTTCTTTTATATTTTACGTATTTAATTTTAAACATTTACTCCTCAGTTATATTAGCAAACATTGTGAGTTATGAAACCGGAAAACAGGGTTATAACATATTAAATATTTCTGGAATCAAGCTGTGAATCAAACTCGGAACCATTAGCTTTACAGTGAAGGACTGCTACTGCTCTAAATAAATGATCCTTCATTTTTTAGTGATTTTAATATCCAGGATATTAGCAGTGAAACAGATTTTAAATCACATCAGGAACCCACCAGGTTGGTCTAGTAACAAAGTCATCACCATGAGTCAGCTGTTAGAGAAATGAACCAGTAAAAAACTAAAGCAATAAAAATCTCCACGAGTTGATGTGGTTTTGAGGAAAGTTTTCCTTTTAACTGACTTATCTACCTTATATTTTTATTCTTAATTTTATTTTACCTATGGAGTACAGTTAGTTCATCAAATATAGAAATACTGCAGCACTTTCAATCAAAATGCCTGAGACTAATCACTGCAGCCCCGTGGTACATAACCAATTAAATATTACACAACAATCTACACCTGCCCTTCATAAAAGAAGAAATTAAACAACATAGAGAAAAAGTTTTACAAAAAATAGAAGACTATCAAAATCCATTAGCCATTAACCTCCTCAACAACAGCAAAGATACTCACAGACTGAAATGTTTTAAAACATTAGACTTACCTTTACGATTTTATTAAATAATATACACCTCTTTTTCTTTTTCTTCTACTTCACCTTCTAATCATCGTCATCTCATAATAGGCTTCGTTATCATCTCTATCATTGTCATCGTCATCATTGTCTCCAACTTCAACAACTTTGTGTTTCAGATATTGATTCACAGTTCATCAGGTTTAGTTTTGTAGATATATATTTTTTTTTTTCACAGTTTAGGCTTGTTGAAACACACTACTGAGTGTGGTTTATATTTTAATTCTAAGGACATTACTCAGATTTTCTCATATTTGCTTAAAGTTATTGTATTTACAAACTGATTGCAAAAGAAATACACTGTTACAAAAATAAATTATTGCATTGAATATATTGCTTCCTTCCCTCTTTCAGTATAATTTAGAAAATTACCCAAATCATATTAAACCAGGATCTGGAGTCTCAGTAAAACTAATTATCAGCGACTAATTGGATCTAGTTCTAGTAATGAAAGATACGAGTATTTCTCGTAATTACTCGTAATTCTTTAAGACAAAATAAGTAAAATTGTAAATAGAACCTGATCATAAAATGTAATTATTTACCTGTTGGTTTATGCTGTGGGCAGTAAAATACACCTGGAGTTCTTTTATCGAATACAATTGATTTTCGCATCATATCTCCTGCTTCTACATATACCTGTAAATAAAATAAATATAAAAATTAAATATTTAAATGTCATCGTCGACCCCTTTGATTGGACACTGTACCCAATCAAAGTCAATCACTGTGTTCCGACGTAGCGACAGAGGGAGCCACCAATAGTTTTGAGAGAGGTGATAGGCTTGTGGCGGCATACCGACAGCGGCCTTTGTCATCAAGGCCAAAACCAATAACTGCCCTCTACCACAGCGCTCTCGGCAACTATATAAAGAGCGCTACGCTGAGTCGAGAGATTCAATTTCAACCCACACAGGAGATTCAATTCCGATCCAGACAGCAGACAAGACGTCCACCATCGGCACACGGCTACCGGACTCAAGGGAAAGGCTCATCGGCGACCCCGCAAGAAAGAAGATGATGCTTCCGCTCACCGAACAAACAGCGTAAGCCGTCGACTGACCGTCATCGCCCGCTGCTCGAGCGATACCCCCAGCGGTCCCTCGACCGAGCCTTACGCCCACCGGATCCGACGAAGCAGCCATCAACGCACTACTCCGAGGGAAAAAGATGACATCTCCTCTGGACGACGACACGCCGTGTCGCCCAGCCCCCAACCTCCACGTCGACTACGACCGACGCTTCCCATCAAGACGACCACCGCTTTAACGGCCCTTTTCAGGGCCACCAAAATGTACAGGTTCAACTCGCCACTTAATATCGCCATCCGGTGACATAAAAAATGTATAGTTAGCGTGTTCCCGTTGGAACATGTTAATCTTAGAAATGCTTTAATTTGAACGATTCAATAGGCCTATAATCTAATAAAAAAGTTGAAATAGGTTGGAAAATTCATAATATGAGTGGTAGTAGTTTTTAGGAGCTACAGTATCAGAAGAATATTAAAAATAAATACTGGGCTAAGAGGAATGCGTATATTATTAAATAAAAATATGAAAGCCAGATATCAAGCCTATAATATTCTTAAAAATTGTTATTTTAAGCAACTTTCTGAAATTTCTTGATTGAATGAACCTTAGCATATTCAGTAGCTAACCCACTGAAATAATAACGGGCGCTGTTCAGCGGGACGACAAAACGAGATAGTACCTATGTCACCAGCCTTAGGGGGAAAACCTGATCGAGCCTTCGGCTCGGCTATCTAGCATAAAATCTGAGAGAAATAAATAAACAACTTCATTTTTAGGTCAAAACATTTAGTGATTTTACTTAATTTTATTTAACCAGTCTACTTCGATTACTTTTACTGTGCACAGTGATAACTTTACAACGTTGCTTTTACTGTGGCTGTTCATTTAAGGGCATAAATTAATTTTACACCTCTCTAAGCAATAATGATAATGCTTAAATAATTGTTATAAGTTTAACGGAAGTTTGCTTATTATTTATTTACCCAGATTCCGAACAAACCTAGACTTAGGTGTAAAAATACCCGTTGATTCAACATAAGTCTATTTTATTAAAATTTATTTGTATTTATATTAAATTATTTAATTTATTTTATCATTTTTATTTATTATTATTTTATTTTTTTATTGATTGCACGTATTATCAGATCAAGTGAAATTTATAGAAAAGAACCAGGAAAAAACTAAAGCAATAAAAATGTTTTTGAACAGTTTGTAGGCATAGGCCTAAATTATTTCTCCAAAGATGCACATTTGATTAAAATTAGTAATCAATTTTTGCCTTAAAATTAAAGGTGAAAGTCATTTTTAGTTATTGGTTTTAAATTAATTCATTTTCTCCATGCATTTAGAAGAGTTTCATCAAAAGCCATTTCTCTTTATTAAGTGAACGTTCTAAAAAGTGGATCGTCAAACCTCTGCATTATATAGCTAACGGTAGATTTAAGTTTTTACTATACGTACTTTCACGTCAGTGAGTTGGAACGTAAGCCTACGAGGGACTAACTTGTTTATTTTAAAATTGCAGAGAAATATTTTAATTTTCTTTTAAAAATACGAGCGACTCGCCAACAACCTAGTATTATAACAAATGTACTATAAATTTCAAATTTACTACATAAAAACTTATTTTCTAAAAAGAAAATATAGAAATAATGATAATTTCAGAAAATCGAAATTTAGTATAGTTATAATCACTTCGGTTTTCTTACGTTAAGTAACACAGTAAAGAAAAAGATACAACAGTGTAAGTAGTAAATATTAAGATGTCATCAAGCGATTACCGGTATGCGCATTGTAGGTTAATGCAACCTTCTAAGTCCAAGTTTTTTCACTTTAATTTCATAACAGAATCAAGTTTTACAGATTAGGGTGTGCCCACCAATCGCTAGACGAGTGGCAACTAATGAAATAAATTCAATATGTTTGTAATTATATTGAACTTGTTTCTTAGATAAATAAACCAGTTTTGGTAAGGATTATACATCGTATTATCTCTAAACAAGGCATTATAGAAAACACTGAGTTTAAAATTTTCAATTTTAACCGAATTCTTTCAATCAAACCAACCCTAAATCAAACTTCAATGTTATTTAAGAAAGTATTGGTATGCCGCCAGCTCTGCTTGTCTAATAGGAATGCGATGTGGATAATGTCTTTCAAATGTTACGAATACGTTTATACGAATAGCCCACTCAAAAACTTGCGATTCGTATTAACTTTCAATTAAACTATTATTATTATAGTATCCTACCAAACAAAAGTTTACTGAGTCTTATATTAAAATTTTTTTCTGTCTGGGAGACTTCAGACATGAAACATTTCTCCCGCACTTAATCTCACAAATACACAGAGTTGGCGGCTTCCCAGTAACTATTTTCTCAGCGAGAGAGCAATTCCACAGAGAACTTGATCATGTCCTATACTCCCTCGGGAGTCTCCTGGACGCAATTAAAAAAAAGAATATAAATATATTGCGTCGAATGACACAAGCATAAACACAGAAGCTGTTAACGTAGTTTAAGGATGCAGCCGGTGCTGAGGTTTGAACGGATTGTATAATCACAAAAAATATCGCTCATCGTCGTATCATATCATCGACGTTCTCGTATGACATCTGTATGATGTACCAAGTATTATTGGAAAGTTTTAACTGTAGTTGATTTCACGTTCAGAATTCAGTGCGGGAAGTCCATAAGCAATGTATTACATATAGGAGTTCGAGCGCTACTAACTAAGTAAAAATATCGACTCTGCACCACAACACGTTCTCATTTACAAACTCCTGTTGAAAACGTAATACGAAAACATCAGTGATTTTTTTTAACTAGTTTATTATTTCTGTTTCCTACCAACATATATGTCTTATCATATATAAAATTACAGATAAATATCTATATTTTATAACAAAGTAATAAAACACATATGTCGTCGCAGAAAGAAAAAAGTTATATGATGTGAAACGCAAAAAATGTGACAAGATTTAAACGTCAAACTTTGTACGAGCGCATCTAATCTAAATATCAGAGTATTATAACATTTATAGCGTAATAAAATACAATTCATTACGAAGCGAAAGTAATTTTTTCAGAATTTTTTGATTGAAAATGAGCTTGCTAGAGCGTGGTAAGCAAAACTTTAAATATTTTTACTCGTTACCTTCGAATGGTGTCGGCGGAGGAGTGTTATTTTTTGGCTGTGCCTGATGTTTTCCGCACGCCTGATAACACAACGGGTTATCATTACAGATGAACTCCATTCTGAACGTGAAAAAATAGATATAAGGTATACCGCGCATCGCCCTCTTACCAACGTTATCTCTTGTTACCAGCTGTTTTTCTCGACGTATTTCATGTTTTGTTACATAACTGCACTCACACACTATTGTGTTAACGGTTTGAAACTTTCTAGAAGGCTAGCTTAGCAACCTATAAATCGGTGTGCACTAACAATCCATGATGAGTTTTATCGAAAATTTAAATAAAATATTTTGTCGTTCAGAGTTTCGATATCTTGTTTTTATAATAATGAATCGAACGGCTGGAACGTTATGCAGTACAAAACATGATAGAGCATGAATAAAATAAAATTGTAAATTTTATGGAAACTTTACTAGAAAGTATGATTTGCTATACCTTTTACTTAGTATATTAGGTCTTGGATCTAAGAAATACGGAAGTAGTTATCAAACTCTCTTTAACATTAGATTGTACACGATTGTAACACATTTTTCACGATACGAAAAGTCAATAAAAATATACTGGTAATTATATTTTGAATACTTGAACACACATCATAAAAAAAACTTTTAAATATTAGTATTAGTAGTATGAAACAGGTTTATAATGAACAAAAAGTTCAAAGTTCATAAATAAAGTTGTAATCATAGTTTATTTGACCAAGTTCCAGTGCGAAAATAACATGATTATGTAAGATTCGTTATGGCATAACAACTTGTTTTTTATCAATAAATATTAAGGCTTAAACACCTACTTGTAAAAGTAAAAATATATGAAATCCAAGTTAGTGGAAAATGTTACGCTGAAAGGAGAGAATAATTGGTTTTAGGCTCGGCTTGTTTTCATTTAATGTACGAAACTGTATTATATTAATTTGTACAGTTAACGCAATGTGAACTTATTACAGCTTGCCTTTCATTTAATAAAATAACACATGCATGCGCAGTGAAAGAACACAAGTTTCTTCATAGTTACGTTCAATTTACATTACCATTTATATGATTATATCTCAACAAGTCTGGTGTATGTACTGTTTTAAAAAAAATGTTACTACTTTATTTAGACTGTAATGTCAACACAATAACCTAAAATATCCTCTGAGTTTTGTAATTACTTTTTTTTAAATAGTTTATTTATTAAACAATATTGCAATCACGTCTCTTATTTTTATCTCTGCAAACAATATCGTTTACAAAGTGGAATGCATCATTTTTAAACTACAAAAATGAAATCACAATCATTTCTCTCATAATTTTACCCGTGTTTTTTGTGTTTTAACTGGATAAGAAGACACATTCTGTAACAACTAAGATATTTCTATGTTGTTTATCTATTACGTCATGGAAATATTAGGGAGTTTTTACGGCCCTTCGCCAAGGTTTCTCTGGCCATTATTCTCCAATTAAAGTTTTTCCCTTCAGTTTCGCTCATTTAAAGTTCAGAAGGGAGACTACCTTCAAAAAATTATTTTGTTTTGCTAATTCAATGTTAGAAAATAGTGGGGGTTTCCTAAAATTGTAGGGTTGGAAAACAGCCACTAGTATAGAAATTGTTACTTGGATCAATTTACAAGAAGCCGGTGTCAAATTAATGAAAAATATCTTGAAAAATTCAAGAGCACTATATACATGGTTGGAATATTTATTTTATAATAAATTTTTAAACAATAGCAACAATGAAAGAAATTAATTTAAAAAAATTAAAAATCCGTATTACCGTTTGCATACATGAGAGGCCCTAGATAACAAACTTCTGAACAATTTAAAAAAAATCCTGACAGTCGGTTGAGTGGATGAAACGTTATGATTTCTGAAAAAATGGTTTAAAAAAAATTTGTGTTGTTGTTTCGGTCATTAACCGAAAGGCTGATTTGAACCTCTAGAGTGTTTAATAAGTAAAAACGAGAAGTGAGGTGGTTGACTATTGCCTTCCTTACTGAGTTGAAAGATTATGTTTATCAGCATTCCAGGCTCTCCGAAAAGCACCTACTTTCCACCCTGCAAATGACACCTTCACTTCATTCACCACAGGGTCTGCCTGTATAGTGGGATAATAAATGAAATGAAATTCTATTAATGTATGTCTATTCTTGAACGAGATAATAAAATGTAAAATTTCAATATTGTTGTATGTAGGCCTAGTAACGAATACAGTAACAAAATATTGTTGAGTTTGCTGAAATTTTTAAGCTTTTTACCGATTTATTGGCGTAAAATAATTATTAGTAAAACACATAACCATTTCGTTCAGATTAATTTTCTCTACAAAAATTTATGCCCATAACGGGTAGGTGGAGTGTTGAATAATTGCACTCGATCTGTTGGTTCCAGGGCTACAAAAAATAGTTCTGTTTCTTATCATATAGTCAGCCAATTATATGACTGAACTATTTAAGAACAGAAGAGGTAGAGGTGTAAAAGATACTAGTCAGACTTATCTCCTCTGAGAGTAATGAATTTCACTATACAGCCAGACCCTGTGATGAATGAAGTGAAGGTGTCATTTGCAGGGTGGAAAGTGGGTGCTTCTCGGAGAGCCTAGAATGCTGATAAGCATACTCTGTCAACTCAGTGAGAAAGGCAATAGTAAACCATTCCTCGTTTTTACTTAATAAAACTTCTAGAGGTTCAAACCAGCCTTTCGGCTTTTGACCTAAACACTACAAAAATTGGGAAATACATTATTTTATTTTTTTTAAGGTAGACCTCTAAAACAATTGTATCGCTCTGAACTTCCAAGTGTTCCAAAAAGGAAATAAAATTTTCTTCCAATTCCTATAGTTCGTAAAATATTAATATTCTTTCTTTTTAAACAATTAAATAACAAGGTTAATACTACACTAGATTTTGATAAATTATACAACTATTTTAAATTAATTCAAATTAATCCGGTCTGTAGAAATAATTATATTTAATGGCAATTGAACGATATGAATTTGACAATGACAACGCCAATTTGTCCTTGAACAGATTGACATTCGAACATAGTCTGTTGGATTGTGAACTAACTGGGTGAGGCAATTAAGCTTCTAGATAGAATAACAATAATAGACCTCAGTCCTAATGGAGATAATGTGCACTGTATAAACTACGGTCACCTTCGAATACGGTGATTAGTGATAAAGCGATTGTTAAATAATTACTATAAAATAAAATAACCACGCACTTTTACCTCAAATAATATTAAATTCGAATAAAATATTCCAAGTAATTTTTCAAATGAAGTGGCTCACAAAATATATACTACTTATTTTACTTAAAATTATGTAACAGACGAAAACGTGCAGTTAGTAAATTGTCAAGATCATCAGATTAATATTCTGTATGATTGTATTTATTCAGTTCAAAAGCCAAAAATCTGGGTTGAAGTTCTAAAGGTTTTATATAAAAAAATATGGGGCGAATTGGTTTTTCTTTGCCTCCCTTTAAAAATTGAAAGTATGATACCTCTCTCGTATGGCTTCTCAAAAATCATCTACTTGTCCGTCAAACAAATGACGGAAATGTTTAGTTTCACTAAAGGACCTGTTTTTTTTTTTAAATCCTTCTTCGATTTAGAACTTTTGGGAATTTATATGGTGGGAGAGTCTCCAAGATGGCGAAGATCCTATCAAGGCGATCATCTGTCAAGGATTAGGCTCAAGGGCCTGTTCCGGCATCCATCTCGTTTTAGGTCTTCCCAAGCCTCGCTTCCCTCTAGGTTTATTTTCCATGCTCGCAGAGGAAGTCTATGAGCTGGCACGCAAAGTAAATGGTTGGAACAGTTTCTCTTATATATTCTTAACGTTTCCAACGGTGACTGAACATTTAACTCGGCGCGGATAGCTTTGTTACGTACTCTATCTAACCGGGTGCAACCTTTGACTCCCCAAAAAAATCTCATTTCAGCAGCCTGGATATGAGATTCATTCATCTGAATGACATCCATGTTTCACTCCCATATGTTATGAGTGGTACAGTCGTTGCTCTATCAAATTTAATTTGGGTGCCCTTTCTCGTTTTCTTTCCCATTGTCCTGCAAATAGACTGCATACAGCGCTGAATTTGGCCAGTTTTTCACTCACGTCATCATCTTTGGCAAATATCAAGGCGATATTCACGGATATCACTAGCTTTTAGCCTCCAGTATAAAACAGCCATCTATTTTATGAGGTTGTTAGCGTTAAAACTTATGTTTGCAATAGGTAAATTTTATTTTTTATTATAGTACTGCTTAGTTCTTTATCTTTTATAATAATCGCTGTTGAATTGTTACAATTCTTGTACAAAAAAGTGTAAGTTTGATGAGCAGATGAAGGAGTGTTACCAGAAGCTGTAACCGTTTTCGTAAAGCTACCAAATATATTTTCATTATTTAAAAGAAAACAATAATTTTATGTCAACTCTTATTCAAAAGCAAACTTAGTAATTTAAATTAACTCAAATTATTCTATGATCAAACTACATGTGAATTACAAGTTTAAAATCCTAGTACTATATATAATGTATAAAATTATTACAAGTGGTATAACGAGTGAGTTTCAAAAAAAGCAACCGGTACATAACATAACTGTGCATCGACAGATCATGTACCTGAGTATATTTTAAGAACGAATCAAAACCCGTTATAATAAAAATATAACGAGACTCGTGTATTATTCTACACACGAGTTAAAATAGCTGTGAATGCGCGTACGAATGCCAGTAAATTATCAACAAAATAATACAACCTTGACTTATTTTTTCATCCACTTTTCCTTCGCATCTCTCAAATCCTATTATCATCTTGGTACGCTTTCACTCCCTGTGTATATTCATTAATTCAACAAAAAATTGTATTTTAAAATGGCCTACAGACTAGAATATTTTTAAATCCCTATGATTCGTAATTTCATAATTACTTTAGTTGTAATCAATAATTTAAAATTTCATAATTAACCGTTTAAAACCATTAATTAATTATATAATAATACATAAATATAATAATAATTAATTATAATAACATATATATGAGTATAATAATTAATTATTCATCACAGAGTCTGGCTGTATTATAAAATTCATTACTTTCAGAAAAGATAACTCAGATTAGTGTCTTTTACAGCTCTACCTCTTCTGTTCTTTAATGATTCAGTCATTTAATTGGCTGACAATGTAATAAGAAACAGAACTATTTTTTGTAGCCCTTGAACTAACACCTAAACATTTAAGAAACGATCATTCTCTTAATACAAAACAAAATGAATGCTGAAGTGAACATTGCATGCAAGTGAAGTTTGCACAGTAATTGCAAACGTAGTTTACTACCTATTGTAGAGGCGGACCTATAATGAATGCATAATGTTACATGATCCCACGTTCTTTAAGTTAAAAGAAACTAGAAAAACCCGAAACTGCTACCGCTGAAAGCCAAATTTCTGGATTTGTTGGATTAGATTAAACGTAACCTCATGCATTACGTAGTCAATATACTGTAAACGAAAAGGTTACCCAAAATAAAATCTGGTGTGAAATACTCACACAACTTTCTCTTCCCAATGCAAATAATTGACAATATAACCTAACATCAGTAATAAAACATTAGAAATAAACAAAAAATCTAACCTCAAAAACATAACCTTATTTTAATCATGAGTGAAAGATGCAAAATGAAAATCAACCTCAGTTTGGATTAACAATACGGAAAATCACTCTTTCACGCTAAACTAGGCTCTGTAGAGAAAAATGCTATAAATAAAAGTTTTAGATCTTTTAATTTCCTATAAATTTGATTATATAGACCTTTGTCGTAAAATGCATTAATTTTTAAAAAGGCTGAAATCTTTAAAAAAATCGATTTTTTCACGTTTTCGTGAGAAAGAAAAACAGAAAATCGCTAATTAGTACCGCTAAACTATGCGTTATACAAAAAAAAAGTTTGAAATAAATATTGTAGGTTTTTAAATTGTCTACAACTTTTATTATATACTACATTTTTGCGCTAAAATGTAAATAAAAGTCGCAATCTTAAAAAACAATTTTTTTACGAGAAAACAACCTCTCCGAGAATTTCAGAAGACATGGCGCCTACCCTATCTTGTAGAGCATAAAACATTTAGTAATTGAGGCGATTTTTAAAAAATTGTTTTTTTAGAAAATCGCAAAAAAGTTTAAAATGACACGAATAAACTACTACTTCCGGTTGACCGATTTTGATGAAAATTTTCGTGTCGAGTCCGGTAGTAGTATCTAATTTAAGTTTCAAGTTTCAAGTTTAATTTTCGTACGATGTTCCGTTCTTGAGATATTCTGTTCACACACACACACACACACACACACACACACACACACACACACGCACGCACACGCACACGCACACACACACACACAGATACCAATCGTATCATAGACCAAAAAGTTTTTTTTGGGTTCAGGGAGTCTGAAAACGTGTATATCCGGTAAAAACTCCATTTCGAAAAATCGACATGAAAACAATACTTCCTTCCTGTATTATATTCATATAGGCAAGAGAAAGTAAAAAACTGCATTTGAAACATGCTCGTCTTACAGAAAAAAACTTCTGATTGACCCCAAATTTGATTTTATTACGTTTACAACAAATAACAATAAAAAACCAGAATTTTTAAGGTAAAATTAATTTTCTTTGAAAAATGTAAACTATAATAAAACGGTAAATTAATACTTACGACTGCTAGTAGAACTAGGCCGAGTAGATGCGTCCACGGACCTGAAAAATATTAATACGAAATAAATTTGTGAAAAATAAAAGAACTTTTGTTTTGTGTGTTTTAAACAAAAGAAAACAAATCAATCTCCTCGGTGACAAACGGTACACGCTCGATTAAGCTTAAGGTCAAGGGTCGATTTCTGGCAAGGGTCTGGAAAAAGTTTACCAGTGTAAAATTATCCATAACCCAATGCAGTCGCTAGTAAATAAATAATTGATTAGTCTTTAAATAAATAAATAAACTAATACATTCGCTCTAATACAACAAATCACAGAGCGATACAGTTTATTACATGGTCTATCGATGTAAATACACTATGTGTATTTTTTCTTGCTACAGGAGTAGGAAACAAGTATCTCGATTTCAGCGAGGTTATCAACCACCTCATGGCGAGGAAAGGGGCCTTTTGACCCTTGAAGGAGAGTTCCATCTACTTTCTGTAGATGTTACTCCCAAAACAGTTCGTACGTAGAGAAGAACTGCTTCCTGTCCGACAAGTCGTTTTTTTTTTGAACTCGGTGGATCATCAATAAACATTCTACAGAGATTAGCATAATAATTTCCTTGCGGAGGGCTGAGAATGAGTAAATTCACCAGATCTTTATGAGCTTGGCCATTTCCCCATATTATTGGTCCTCGTTGGACTGGACATCTCAAGTTCTGCCTAGTAAGACTACATTTCCCAAGATCCTAGTGGGACTTGAGTGAATATGCAAGGATAAATATTGAGAGAGTCTGGTGGTACACCAATAACAATTGTAGCAAAAGAAAGTAGATAACACTCTTCTGCAAGCCCCGAGAAGCCCTTTTTTCTTATTAAAATCCCAACAACCCATGCTGTAATCAAGATACTTTTCCTACACTTGAGGCAATAAGTTACCTGTAATTTGTATTCCTACAACATTTTGTCATACACAATAAGTCACAAAATGTAATCAGGAACGATATAATCAAAAACAAAAAATAAAAATATATTTTTCTTTTTCAATTTCATTAAAACGTACAATTAAAGTGTAGGTTCATTATGTTAATAAACCATAGATTAACATGCGACATTAAATTATATTATAATGCGGTAAACAAGATAACGCCTATTATGTTTCAACTGCGGTTTAGAGAATAACTATTAAATAAATATCAAATATATTAACAATGAAATTCGAATGTCTCATATTTATCAATAGAGTTTTTTGCAATAAAAAATAGAAAGAGTGTAAAAATAGAAGATTTTTAAATTTTTTTCTTTCTGATGTCACTCAACTTCCTCTTGGTCAAATATTTTCATCCTTTCAGTTGTAGCGATTATTTTCTGCAATCGCTTCAGTTATATTTTTGAATCTTCGACTTCTTTCAAAATGTTGCAATTGTTTCCTCAACACTTCACGTCCGAACAATCAATACATCCTGTATTTTTTCTCAACACCTGTTTTCTAAAAACTGTTGGTTCAATTTATAAAATATATTTTAAAGAACTCCGTGGGTTTTCCATTCTATAATACATATCCATTCCAGTCCATCTCCATTCTTTCCATTCTTTTGGTAAGGTCATATTTTAATTATTGTTTTTTTCGAATCACTTCTTCAACATTACTTTTATTTTTTCAGTTCCGTTAATGAATAACAAGATCCTCTCACGTTCTTTAATAAATTTTTGTAATCAAATTTTTGTTACAAATTTTCTCTCATTTCTAGACTATTGAATTTCTGTCTTAATTTTATATTAATTTCAATATCTTATTTTTTTTGACGTACGCTATGTCATAACCGAATTCACACACTAATGTTTATGTTGTTTGTATTGCCATATGTCTGAAAACTTCTAGAACCTTAGCTTAGCAGCTTCTATAAATAGATGTGCACAAGTGAATCTTTTATGAGTCTTGTTTGAGAACTCGTGCCATAAAATTGAACTTCAATCGTTCAGAGTTTGATATCTTATTGTTTTGTTGTTTAGGTCATCAGCTGATAGACTGGTTTAAACCTCTAGAGGTATAACAAGTAAAACGAGAAATGAGGTGGTTTACAATTAGGTACCTTCCTCGCTGAGTAGAAAAGTATTCTTATCAGCATGCCGGGCCCTCCGAAAAGCATCTCCGTTCCACCCTGCAAATGACACCTTCCCTGCATTCACCACAGGGTCTGTCTGTATAATGAAATTCATTTCTCTCAGAGGAGATAAAAATCAATATAAGATTAGTGGCAAAGATAAGTGATTTTTACACCTCTACCTCTTCTGTTTATAAATTCTCAGTCATATAATTGGCTGACCATAAGATGAGAAACAGAATTATTTTTTGTAGCTGTGGAACTAGCAGATCGAGTGCAAATAATTAAACACTCCACCTGCTTGTTATGGGCAATCTTATTGTTTTATGACACGAAATTACTGTTACATCCTTTATTCCTTTTTGTCGTTTCTTTAAAAGGAACTGTGTATGTATATTCTTCTAATCGAGTCAATGCAATAAACGCGTTCGTTCTTCGTAGCCTTACGTAAACATACTACAAATAACATTTTTCATAGCGTTAATTGAATTCTCAATTTCTTACACTATCAAACGTGTACTTACTGTTAACTACAAAAAAATGTCTTAATAAAATAACTATCAAGTAGTTAAGTAAGATAGGATTATCTTCCCTAAATAATCTATCAAAGATTCGATCCAGACACGTATTTCAAAATCGCACTGTAAACTGTTAAACTACAATTGCTTCAAGTTAGTTGCTGAACATCAATTGAATTTTCTAATAGCTTTCAAGACAACATAACATTAGAAAAATCAAATAAAAACCAAGTGTATCAAGTAAACAAAAATTATAACTGAATCTTTGTTTTTCCGCAATATTTGTTACAATAATGTTCTCAAAGATTCCCTAGCAATTATTTTTTTAAATAAAGCAAAATCTACAATATAAAATTATTCTTAAGTAGAATATTGAGTAGATAATTTCTTTGTCTTTTATGTCATGATTGAAGATAACCTCCCAATAGGAGGGAACTTCGTGGATGTAAGTCACATGCGTTCTTGTCGCTTTAAAATAAGCTCGTATGATTTCTTCGTTTCAGACAGCGAATGTCGTTTGAATTATCTAGAAGTAGATTGCAAGGCTATGTGTTTCGAGTCTTTTTTTGGTATTTTGCACTTATGTGTTGATCTCTTGTTAAACTGTAGGTATGTGTAAATCTCTGCGTAATAATATTATTCATTATGTAAAAGGTAATGCTGTGATTGTCCTGAATAGTTTCGACTGAAACCTTTGCAGAATTTCAATGTTGGACAGGCTTGCGGAGCCCCATAATTTGATTCCATACGTCCAAAATGTCCATAACAGGCAGGTGGAGTGTTAAATTATTTGCACTCGATCTGCTAGTTCCAGGGCTACAAAAAATAGTTCTGTTTCTTATCACATGGTCAGCATTTAAGAACAGAAGAGGTAGAGATGTAAACGACAGAGTCTGAGAGTGGTGAATTAAATTATACAGCCCGATCCTGTGGTGAATGAAGTGAAGATGTCATTTGCAGGGTGAAATTAGATGCTTTTCAGAGGACCTGGCATGCTGATAAGCACACTTTTTGACTCGGTGAGGAAGGTATGGTAAACCACCTCACTCCTCGTTTTACTTAGTAAAGCCTCTAGAGTTTCAAGCCAGTCTTTTGGCAGATGACCTTAACAACCGTCTAAATTGGTTTACGAATTGTTTTGCCCTCGAAAAATAATCTACGATAAATCTTATTTCTTGAAAAATCTCGGGCTAACAAGAAATTCGATGATTCACATTTTTATTTTTAGTTTAATTTTTGTAAAACAGTTTCTGCAACATGGCAGGCAACTTGAAAAGCGAACTTCTCAAAATGAGTGAAACTGCTCTCACCTTTGTATAGATGTGTCCGGTTGACACCATATTTTTGTTTATTACGAAAAATTCTACTGAAAGAGAGTAGGAAAATTTCCCTAGAAAGCTACACATTTGCTGGATAAATGAACGAGTTTTAAAACATATACTCAAAACCTCAGGACCCAGAATTAAAAGCTTATTGTTCTTTATCTAATTCGTAGATATTTAACTTTCAGAAGTTCGTTTTATGCCTATTTTAAAATAAGTGTAGTTTTTGAAGTTTTTATACCACCAGATCATAATTTCGCCAATCTCTATGATCTACCAAAAATTATTTATATAAACCTGTAGGTATTATACCTTGTAATTTATAATAATGTAACTACACATGGGCGTACCCAGCAAGGATCAGGGAGCAGCTGCCCCCTCCCCGCTAAAGCAAAAAAAATTAAATAGTTATAAAGCGATGATACGAAATGAAATTAGTTGTAAAATGTTTAGTTTATGACGAAACAAGATGGTGTAAAAATCTAAAAGTATCTTGAGCTACTGTAACATTTTATTGGAAGGCTTAATAAAATGTTACAACCTGAACGATCATAGGTTGCCCCCCCCCCCGTAGTTTTGATCCTAGGTACGCCCATGAAAGTTAACTACATCATGTACTTTTGAATATCCTCATTTCAATTCCGGTACTGTATGTACATAAATTGTGTGTATGGACAAGTGGTTATTAAAGTTTAGACTGAAGCTTTATGGGCCTTTAAAAGAGAACGAATGGTCCTCTGACAGGTAGAAATGAGTGGATTATTTAAAAACATTCCTATTGTAACATATGTATCTGAGAAAAAACACCAGCTCAGAATTTGTTTGAAGTACATGAATATCAAATTAAGCAAGTTCTAACAACAGTTTTCATGTACACAATACTGTCTGTCTGTAACTTGATGGTCTCCGGCAGAGGGGAGCAATATGCGGATCGTAAAACCATTTCAGAAAACATATATCTAATTTTTTTAAGTGACTGAAACTAGTCGAAAATGACGTATTTTTATAAAACAAAGTATTTCGCATATAAAATTAGTTCTATAAAATTATGTAGAAAAACAAACGCTTAATGAGATATCGTATAATTTGGTAAAAGTTTTGTTTTTGAAGAAAAAACCGTATTTTTTTCAATACATCGTCATTGTTCAACAACTATTTCACGGATTAACATAATATGTGGCAGGTTTGATCTGTAATAATTATGGAAAACGATGACACAATAAAATTTAACGGAAAATCATTAGTACTTTTTAAGTTCCGAGGGCAGTGGTTTCTTCAAAAACAAAACTTTTACTACATTATACATTATCTCATTAAGCGTGTTTTTCAAGATAATTTTATAGAACTAATTTTTATAGCTATGCGAAATACTTTGTTTAAAAAAATACGTCATTTCCGACAAGTTTTAGTCACTTAAAAATATTTAAAAGTGTTTTCTGAAATGGTTTTACAATCCGCATATTGCTCGTCTCTGCCGGAACCCGTCAAGTTATAGACAGACAGTAGTATGTTCTGAATTTCTTCCGAATGATATCATCACGATGTTTTAGTCCGGTTAAGGAAGCTAAATTAATTTTATTAGGTAGGCCTACTATATTTTAGGATTAAGATACCTCTTGGGTGACGTATTGGCTTTTAGAAGACAAATAAAAATGTAACGGAATTATTACTTTAAATTTTGTTAACCTTCATGTTTAGTAAATAGTAGGCAAGCTGTAGGCGTTCAGTAAGGTCAAATGATTAATAAAATATTTGTTTTTCATATAAACGCTATACATGGAAATTTCAACGGTAGATAGACATGAAGGCGTTTAACTAAAGTTGTATTGTAAATGTGTGCATGTATTAGTGAGGGTGAGGGAGTGAGAGGTATGGACACGTATGTATCAGTGAAATGTCACGAACACTCATGTAAAAAAAAGATTGGTTCTTTAATTAAAAAGACAAAAATGGACAATTAAAATTACTAGATATCTTAAGAAAATCTATAGTAAATTTAATAAATAAATTGGTAAACTTACCCATTTTATGTTGATTAATTTTTAATTAACAAATAACTATTTTTAAATTAACAACACAGTTTATAAACGGTTATTTCGTTGTACTAACATTAACATCCAAGGCAGACCACAGCCCTCTACACACTGATTTATACAAAACGAACTGTTTATGCTCAGCTAGTCCTGCCAGCAACAAAACAGGTTGTGTATAGATCGTGGTAAAGAAGTGGTAGCGGTAAAGTGGGGATGGATAGACGGAGAAAAAAAGGTGAGAAAAGAAGAAAGATGATCGTGAAAGACGAAGTCTTTATGGAGGAATTCCGCTAGCCGCTTGCCTACCTTCACCGCATTCAATTTTTTGCTAATAAAACAGTAATGCTATCTATTGTATTTTTTTAGTAACTTGATCTACTACGGAGATTGACCCCTGTCAATCTCTATTTCTGGCAGTTGAGCCAATTTATTACTACTTTATGCATAAGAACAAATTTTTATACTGCTATATAAAATGCTTTTTGTTGTATACAAACTACCGTTTTTTATTGTTTACTTTTTCATAATAAATACAGTACCGGTATCTACGATTATTTGAATAGATTACCAGAAAATTATAACTGTTTTAAAATTTCAGTAACATTTACCATACCGTCACAGCAAGCTGATTTTTATAAAGCATTCAAAATGTATAAAACAAATATTGTGTAGAGAAAATTAAATTGCTTGCTAAAAAAATAAATTTATTTTAAGTTTTTGAAAATAATACGCCTACAGGTGACAAACGTGTTGTTTTGGTCATCAGCCAAAAGGCTGGTTTGAACCTGTAGAGGTTTTACTAAGTAAAACCTCTTAACAAGGTCTGAGGTGGTTAACATTAGCCTTCCTCACTGAGTGGAAAAGTATGCTTATCAGCATGCCAGACCCTCTGAAAAGCATCTACTTTCCACCCTGCAAATAACACCTTCACTTCATTCACCACAGGGTCTGGCTGAATAATGATGAAATTCATTACTATCAAAGGAGATAACTCTGATTAGTGTCTTTTACACCTCTACCTCTTCTGTTCTTAAATGCTTCAGTCATATAATTGGCTGACCATGGGATAAGAACTATTTTTTACTATTTTTTGTAGCCCTGGAACTAGCAGATCGAGTGTAAATAATCTGACACTCCACCAGTCTGTTATGGATAGGGCAAACATGACAGATGATAAAAATCTGCACAAAAACCGGTCCATTCATTCAAAAGCTATGTTTTTTATGTTGACAATATAATAGTTTCCCAACCCAGGCAGGTGGAGTGTTAAATTATTTACACTCCATCTCCTAGTTCCAGGGCTACAAAAAATAGTTAAAAATAGTTCTTATCCCATGGTCTGCCAATTATATGACTGAAGCATTTAAGAACAGAAGAGGTAGAGGTGTAAAAAACACTAATCAGAGTTATCTCCTCTGATAGTAATGAATTTCATCATTATTCAGCTAGACCCTGTGGTGAATGAAGTGAAGGTGTAAATTGCAGGGTGGAAAGTGGATGGTTTTCAGAGAGTCTGGCATGCTGATAAGCATACTTGTCCACTTAGTGAGGGAGGCAAATGTAAACTAACTCACTCCTTGTTTTACTTAGTAAAGTCTCTAGCGGTTCAAACCACTCTTTCAGCTGATGACCTAAACAAAAACAATATAAAAGTAAGTTTTTTAATATACCTGATAGACTACTCATAAAAATAAAATTTTTCAGATTTAATATATCCCTGCTCTCTTTGATGTAAAATAATTGTGTTTTTTAAAAGGTTTTTGTGGTTTGTCGACCAGGTTGAAAATTTTCAAATTTTCTACTAAAAGAAAAAAGAAAATTTGAATTATATTAAGCCCCTTCCCTCACAAATTACAGAAAAGCCATTACCTGTATAGATAAAAGCCATTTACCTTATAATTTTTAGCACAGAAATGTATTAAATAATTTTAATGAAAATCATAGGAACTGTTTTTTAGAAAACCACAAAAAAATGAAAAATCATTCAAATAAATTACTACTTCCGATTCACCAATTTTGATAAAATGTTTATGTCGAGTCCACTAGTAGCACTTAACATAAGGTCCAAGTTTCAACTTCGTACAATATTCCGATCTTGAAATATTTTGTTCACGCATAGACCAATTACTAAAAACATGTTTTCTTTGGGGTTCGGAGGTCCTGAAAATCTGTATCTCCGGTGAATACTCGATTTCAAAAAATCAACATGAAAACAACAACACTTTCCTTCCCTATGATTATATTTACACAGGGCCAGTGAAAGTAGAAAACAGTGAAACAGTGTACAGGAAGAAGCAGCAATCAAATTGGATAGTTGTTGTCAATAATGTACAGTTTCTGATAACAAATAAAAAGCTAAAAAAAATCATTGTAATATCACCATTGTAATAATTTGTTAATTGATTGTACAAATATCAAATACACCCTGAGTATTGGAGGAATTGAAGGTAGCTGGTTATGACGTTTTAGTACTAAATAACTGACTATTCACACATAGGTTTCCTCTTTTGGAATAATTAGTCCAAAATATTTGTTTTTACTGTAGCTTTTTCTTAAAAATTCTTTCAAGGATTCAGAAACAAACCTTGTTTTTGTGAAGTTTGGTATAGCAGGCAATGCTACTGAATTTCTTTTAAATAAGGGTTTAACATATAGGATGAAAATGTCAGGAAGGAAAACTAAGATAACGGCTTTCGCTGGTAAAGACCCTGTTCGTTCGAAAATAGTGATTGATGATAGGATTTTGGAACAAGTTTCCCCATTTCACATACCTGGGCTGTGATGTCACATACAAATATGATGAAGAAATTTTGAAAAGGGTAAATAAATTTCAGACTGTTTGCAGCTTCATTAACAAGGTCTTTAGAAAGAAAACAAGGAAAGATACAACAAGTATGAATGACATGATGAAAGTTTCCATGCTGCTATGTGGTTGCGAGTCAGGGATGCTAAAAACAACCCAACTAAGGAAAGTAGAAGCCGCTGATATGAGAGATTCATGAGATCAGTGAAGGGATGGTCCCTGCGAGATTAGATTTGTAGTAGTGAAATCAGAAGAGAACTGGGTAGAGATGAAACCATCTTAGAGAAAATGAGCAGATGCAGGACTTGATGGAAAAATCATGTCACAAGTATGGCAAATGAAAGGGTTATAGTCCAAGCATTGCAATATTATCCAATTGGAAGAAGAAGCTTGGGTAGACCAAGGAAAAGGTGGTTTGAGGCTGGAACAGGCACAGCGCCTAATCAGTAAGCGGTAGAAGAAGAAGAAGAAGAAGACCAATTCTTATTTTCCAATTTTTGTAGTCTCAGAACTGTTCTCTTTATACAAGCGTGTAAAAATTATTGAAATTCACTAGTAGAACTATATTTAAGAGAAAAGAGAATCTCCATCTAAAATACATTGGACAATATTTTACATGAATATTGAAATATGATACTGATAAAAGTAGAAAAGAAGAAACAAGTGGTTATTAGTATGATTTTGATATTATAACCTATTCGTTTGTTTATTTTTCTGCTTATACAATATTGTTTACATTATTTTAATATGATATTTTTTACTGCATTTACTAGTTTTAAAGTATTTTATATTAATTTTGAAATGTATTTGTATTGAATTATTTATTAGGTTGTGTAATTACAATAAATGTTAATACAAATAATTAAAAATTTTATTGAAACTTATGAATATCTTTATACGGAACAGAAATTGTGGATATAGTTATGAATTGTTTTCAAATACATTATGATTTCAAAATAATAATCAAAACAATTATTTTGTTAAATTTATTAAGTTCATATAATAATAATTGTTATGGGACATTATTAAGTAATTCAAAAATGTCTGACATTTGCTGGGGCGATGAAGATATTTTTGTTAATCCTCAAAATATACCATTATTGCTCTATTATTTCCGATCTTGTCTTCAAGCGACTGAATTGTTAGAAACGTCCGATAAACAAAATTTATTAAATACGTTATCGGAACGTATTAATTCTGTAATACCTGAAGTAAAATTTTTATATTTTAATGGAAACGTTGAGTATGATATCATGGAAAACTTTTATGATTTAATCAATGAAATTAAGTTTGTGGAATTTTCTTATGATTCTGCTGATGACGGTTATTTACAACCTTCTCAGTTCCATTACGATGATTTAATTTATGGGTATGGTTACCGACCAAGACTTAATAGATCACCACAGTCAGGTTTCAAAATTCAATCCTTAAAAATAACTGCTCCTTTTGAAGAACAAGTTCAAGCTTGTGAATCATTAATATTTAAAAATAAAACTGTCAGGAGTATTAATCCAGGTATTTATGTTTTTTTTTTAGTTTATTTAATGTAATATCAACACTGCTTTGTTTATTAATGACTACTACGCATTACAGTACAGAATTTGTGGATTTTGACATGTACGCACTGCTACGCCTACAAAAATTTAATTTAAAAAGAACTCATTATAAAAATTCTGTGTTTATTTTTTTTATTGAAGTCCTCTTGGATATACAATATTTTTTTATTTTCTTTCTGGTGCATACATAATTAAATCAAAAGGTTTTCCTAAGCATGAGGTGACCACATACAGTTGTCCATGTCATAAACATGGATTTTTCAAATTTAATCTGCAAACTTGTAGCGATTATCCCTGTGCTTTATTAATAGTCATTTCAAAGTCGAGTCGCACCAGAAACAGAAAATTATATTGACATCATTCATAAAACAAAAACACCTGTTTCTATTCATCCTTTTTTTAAATATCTGTATTTTAAAAGTCGAACATCTGACTTTTTCGAAAGCATAAAACTACATTTCAGCCCCTAACTTTATTTCTACTGATCAGATCAAGCTTTTCGAAAACTTAAAACCTTCTCCAGAAACTGAGTAGGTAATAATCTACAAGTAAAATTTCATGTAAATTGGTTGAACAGTTCAGGAATGCATAAAGACAAACAAACATTCATTTTTATGCATATAGGTAATTTTAAACCCTAGCTGGGAATTAGTACCTTCAGCTTTGAAGTGGGAAGCCCAATCTAATGCTAATAACCACTGGATCGTGGAAATAACCATTCGTATGTATTTTTTCTGTGAACAGAGCATGGTAGCCACATACTCATCAAATCAACCTACTTATTTATATCTATATAATATAACTTATGGTCTTCCTCACCAAGTTTTTATCTTCTCTTTTAGCCTGTGCCCATCTATTGTTCATACACTTTGATCTTATGGCTCTTTCTTCTTTCTTCTTTCAAGATTTTAGATGTTTTTATTTCTCATGTGATGTCAATTAAGTTGAAAATCAATTTTTTGAATTCACTCTTCTAGGGAGTCTTCATTTTGAATTCCCAATTTGCTGTTCTCGTTCTGTTTATTTTTCTCTTCTGATATCCCTATCATATTTTTGAGTTGCATATCTGGTTAAAGATTTTTTTTTATTCAGTCTGTCATTGTTCATGCAAAACATGTGCAATTAGACTAACTAAAAATAAAAAATCCCTTTCATGAGATGATACAACTCATGGCTGGTGGAAATTTTTAAAAAGGTACGTATCTTTGATGTATGGCAAAAACCATTAGTGATTTTGATATTTACTCTTTTAAGAGGAATCAAATAACGTTATTTTTGTTTCCAAATTACAACTTTGATTTCTTGACTTCCGGTTTTGGGCCACTTTCAGTTGAAACTGGAACTTCAAACCTAATCTATACGTATTAACTTTTTGTGTAAATTACGAATCTGAAAACCGTTTGGTGCTATCTTTTGTAATTTCAGATATCTGGATGTGAGCCAGTTTTATTGAAAATTGCCACCAATAATGTTAAAAAGTGTGTTACTGCAGTTGTATTTCTTACAATTCATTTGTCATTAACACTATTTCTGTTATTTTAGAATTTTTTAAATTTTGATTGACATCCCCTCAAATTATTCGATGCTTTTCGTTGGTAATCTTTATTAGATGTCAGCTTGAATTTAAAACTAGCAGTATTTACTCACTTTCAGCTGTCTTCTGATCGGTACGCAAAGTTTATCATTCAACTGGTAATACTGAACATTTTCAAATGCCTTTCTATCAACTTATTAACTGGGCTGGCCAAGATGATAACAACAAGCCAAAGGCAATTAGTTTAGCATGCCACATAAATATAGATTGGTAAATGAATTTATTATCATGTAATACAAATAAAAAATATTAAAAGTTCTTAGACCTACCTAATACTGATCTGCCATACATTTTTTTGACCTATAAATGAGAACGTTTTTGAAAGTAGATGTACTTAAGCTTGTATTCTTTAGACTTTTGAATTTTTAACTAGAATCAATTTTATTGATCCTTTTCCATTAATTACTACCACTCCTATTTATCTCAGTTAAATCACTATTTTATTATAATTTTATACTTTCCTTTAGTTTAATACCGGTCAAATTCAATTGCTGAGTGTACAAACCTTTACATGCAAATAACTTTTTAACTGACCCCCATCTCAATACTAAACAATAGTATTGTTTTCTTATTGCTGGTCTAAGGAGTACACTTTAATCAAATTTCTCCTTTTGTTGTTATTTAGGTTAGGTTAAGTTTAGATTTGGTTTTACGTTTCTATCACTAAAAACTTTTTAATGACTATTAGGAACAAATTGTCTGAAATGCATATGTGGTCATTGATTTATTGACGAAAAATATTTGTGGTAGTGAATTAAGGGAAAAGAACCATTTTATCTTTTAGCACTGATAAATAAAATTACCTAGTTTCTTAATTTCAGGCGACAATTCTTTAACGAGAAACAATACCAGGATTTCTAATTTCCATGTAGAACAATTTATACCAGTACCAGTGTTACACGTAGTACGATCCGTTCCTCGTTCTTTAGCCATACCATTGAAAACTCGCTCAATATATTCAGTTAGTGGTAAAGATTCAAAAGATGTTTTGGTTCGTTATTATGTCACATCAATGAAATGTTTATCGCTGAGAAAAAGGCATACAAGACAAGAAACTTACGATTTTAATAAGTCCTTTTGTGCCTGGATAGAAAGAGAAGTAAGTACAAAATTATTTTCAAATATAAAAAAAATATTGAACACAATAGAAGTATTTTTCAGCTCCAATTGATCTAATTCATTAGAATCTCTAGTCATTATTTTTGTACGGTTTTCTTAATGGTACAACTGAAAAAATTTGTAAAAGTTTGCCTGTGTGCATGTGACAACTAAAGACTGGAAGAGGGAACTGCCTCTTTGAGTCTGCATTTTAAATTAAGCACAATGCAAATTGTCATTTTTCATTAGTCAGCAATCCTACCCACACTAATGTTGTTGTTTAGGTCATCTGCCAAAAGGCTTGTTGTTACCAACTACGCCAATGCCGGTCGCGTTGGCGTAGTTGGTAACATGCTCACCTCTTATCATGCGGTCTTGGGTTCGAATCCCATTCAGGCACGGCATATTTTCATACGTTACATAAAAAATCATTTCATCCTTCACCATCTGCATTAGCAGTAATTGCAGAACAGTTGGACGTTAAACCAAAAAAAAGGCTTGTTTGAACAATTAGAAGCTTTACTAAGTAAAACTAGGAGTGAGGTGGTTTACCATTGCCTTCCTCACTGAGTGGAAAAGTATACTTATCAGCATGCCAGGCTCTCTGAAAAGCATTGATTTTCCACCCTGCAAATGACACCTTCACTTCATTCACCACAGGGTCGGGCTGAATAATGAGGAAATTCATTACTTTTAAAGGAGATAACTCTGACTAATGTCTTTTACTCTTCTACCTCTTCTCTTTTTAAATACTTCAGTCATATTTATAATTGATTGACCATGTGATGAGAAACAGAACTACTTTTTATAGTCCTTGAACTAGCAGATCGAGTGCAAATACTATTACCACTCCACCTGCCTGTTATGTGCATATACCAACTACTAAGGCAATTAATAACTGACTATAAATTAATTAATAAATCTTCATATCAATGAATAAGAACATGCACCGTACAGCAAATTATAAAGGACATTAAAAGTAAATGAATAAATATTTTTATAACATTAAAATACAAAAGTTTATAAAAAATCAATTATAAAGGACATTAAAAGATCTTTTTGTTTATTAAATTTGTATAAAATTTCATGAAAAAAACATTTAAGTTTCCTAAATATAACATAATGATTTTTGTTTAAATAACTATTATATATCTTTAATGTTGTACATTTTTCTTTTCTTGTTATTCTTCCATTTCAATGAAAAAAATTACTGTTTTCTCGCTCGTTATTATTGTAGCCTAATGACTTCTTCTTCTTAATGTGCCCTCTCCGACCGGAGGTTGGCAATCATGATGGCTATTTGGACTTTAGACACCTGAGCTTTAAACAGCTCTGCTGAGGTACAACAAAACCAATCGTGAAGATTCTTCAACCAAAAAATTCTTCTTCTTTCCACATCTCTCTTCCCCTGATGAGATTGATTACTAATTACAGCAGCAATGATTAAAAGCTGGATAAAAAGCAGTGGTATAGAATAATGTGCAGCATTGGGAGAGATGCAGACGATACACAGGATAAGTGAATCATGCATTTCCAAAACGTAACAAAAACAAAATTTGACAGGAGAAGGAATAAACACATTTATATTACTATGTTTTAACCTGCGCAGCTATTCTCGAGTTCAAATTTTTGTCATTAAGATCAGTAGTAGGCAGACAATCTACTGTGCTATTGTTAAATAGCATTTACAACATGTTTTTATAATAAAACAAATTTCAACATTTTGAAAACATGCGATTCAAGTCATGTTTAATTTAATTTTTTAATTATTAAGAGTACGGTGTTTTATTTATTCAATGGTTCAAATTATACTTTGATTTTGTTGTTTATACCACCACTCACAGTGCTGCCTGATGCAGCCACCTCTCTATATCATAGCACAGCCCTGCAGCCAAAAATGTTTTCAGCATTTGTGAGTTCCTTAAGCTGACCACATAACTATGGTTACTGACGATGAATATATCTCATAAGAACATTATTCCTTACAGTAAGGACCATGTGAAAACTGATTAAAGTTACACCTAGCAAATGAGCCATAATTCAAAAATACAACTGCTAGATATACTATATGTAATGTACTAAGATTAACATTAGCTGAGCATTTAAATAAAAAAGACAAAAATATGTTTGAATTTCAGATACTATCACGAGCTTTAAAGCACGAATATTATCCTGCCTTTACTGGTGTAGCAAAAATAATAAAAACCATGGAAGAATATCGTAAGTTAACTTTTCCTGAACATAAATAATAAGTTTATCCACTATTACCTTTATTACAGTGTAAAAAGGGTTTAAAAACAAAACCTCATCAAAATTGGTTTGCTCATATGAAATTACACTGGTCTGCGTGGGTAAAACTGTCTGAAATCTGTCTAGTGATTTCAATAGATTTTTCATAGCTCAAAAATAGGAAAAATATTTCTTTTAAATTCAGTTGCGAAAGATTTTCACAATTTCTGTTCTATGTATAGGTGTTAGCTAATTGTAAAGAATCTCTCTGTAAAACTGTTGTCTAATACAAAATATTTTATTTTAGTTATGATGATGCAAGATTTTCTTATTCTGAATAAAATTATATTGTTACAAAAATAATATATTTTTTATTATAATATTATTTGCAATCAGTTTTAAAAATAAACTATAAACAAATTTTTTGAATTTGCAAATAACAAGTTGAGGTGTCATAACCCTGAGTACCTCTCATTATGTCAAAATTATTCATTTTTGAAAATAGAAAATTAATATGTATATAGATACTTACATTTTATTTGCTTTTGTGAATAATTTTTATCTGATAGTAAAAAATTGAGTTCATATTTTTTTGGATTCAGCGCCAAAAAAACAATTTTTCAAAAGTTAGAAAACATAAGCCTTTGTCACTTTCTTTCACTTCAATATTTTTTGAATTGTTGGTTAAAAACAAATGAAAAATTATTTTTATATCTTAGTTATTCTTAATAATATTCATGAAAGGTAAGTCATTATTGATTGTTATTGTTTTTTTATTTAGTAAATGGGTTTATGACAAAATTGTGCATTCATAAAGAAAACATAGTATGCTGCTGGATGAAAAAAATTGAAGGTTTATTCCAGAAATTGTATCAGAAATTTATTTGGGTCTTTCCCATTTTCTGTATGCCTCTATCAAATCCGAATTCCCTGAAGGGTTGCACACTTGTTCATTTCTTCCACTCCCTAAGTTACTGAATACTCTTACTCTGACAAACACACTCACGCACGTGTATACACGTCCTTCCCAGTCCCAGTATATAGTAATATTTTACACGTTCTGCTGTTTTATTTCATATTTTGATTGTTTTATTTTGCTATTACTACATTACTATTAAGTTATATTTTTTAATTATTTACATTGTAAAAATAATGGAGAGAAAGTCGTGTGACTGTTTCACGCATACTTTTTTAGTTGTCACATCTTCTGGGATTATGTAACAACCTCTTTTCCTGAAGGAACTCTGCAGCATCTTCCTCCGTTCGAATATTATTAAATAACTACAAAATTCATACAAGACTGTGTAGTAACTAACTGTGAAATGGGAGTGAAGTTGACATTACGCAGGAATATTGCTACCCAGATTGGCGCGCAAGACACATGAGTGGGAGAATTGTGTAACCCTTCAGGGAATTCGAATTTGACAGTGGCACACAGAAAACAGAAACGACCCATTTATTTTTTTAAATAATTTTATCCATTCTGAAGGAGTTATGAATAACAAAGATTTCTTTACAAATTTATAAACAGTAATAAGTTGACAAAAATTGTTTCTTTTATATTTACAGATCTTGCAGATGAATGTGTAGATAGAATTAACAGAAAAAGGCAGGTAGCTGTTCCAAAGACTCATAGAGGAGGAGATCCAAATACTATCAAAACAGTGTTGATAGGGCAGAAGCCATTTAAAGTGAAAATAAATATTTCTAATAAAAGTGATTATGATGATGTGTTAAAAAGTTTAAATGGTGACGAATTAAATTTAAGATATATTCCAAGCTGTTCAGCTCCGCCCATTAAATTTACTCCTGTATCACTAAAGAACTGTACCAATGAACCAAGTACAGAAAAACGAAATAAAACGATCACTATCACTAGTACTGATGCACCACTCGTAGATAAATTCTCAAATGTAAGTAAAAATTATTGTGAAACACTAACACAAATTTCTCTTGCCAATGCAAATAATTAACAATATAACCTAACATTAGTAATAAAACATTAGAAATAAACAAAAAAACTTACCTCAAAAAAACATAACCTAATTTTAATCATTAGTTTTTTTTTTTTTTTTTTTTTTTTTTTTTTTATTGACATTCTGCAATATTGACATTCTGCAAAATTACAATCTATTCAATCATGAACAATAAGTAATTACGATAAGTAGAAAGAAACAGTTATTCACATCAGCAATCCAGCGATTACTGTTGTAGCCACTAACTTAAATGTATACTATCATTAACAATAATATTAGAAATGTTAACAATGATATTAATCTTAGTAAACAAGAACATTTATACTCACGTACATCAACAAACACGCGCACACACACACACACACACACACACACACACACACACACTCACGCAACCACTCTTAATACGTACATTTTACATGTTTTACACACTAAATCTATGTACAAGGTCTAAAACGTTAAATCTTTTCAGTCTCACAAAATTATTTACACTATTGTCTAATAAATTCACTGATAAATAATTTGGATGGACCTCAAGCCGTCTTTGATACCGAACACTGAAATTTTTAATTTCTTGTTGAATAGAATTCATCTTTAAATCTTTGTAGCCTATATGTATTTATTAGAAATATACCAAGGTATATTGAGTAACTGCCGCAACGTTTTTGTCTGAAATCGCTCTATTATATTTAAATTGGTTCTCTTCGCAGATCCCCAGAGCTGAATGCCGTATGTCCATACGGGCTTCAAAATCGTTTTATACATGAGAATTTTATTGGAAGTGGACAATTTCGATTTACGGCCAAGCAGCCAGTACATTTTTTTAACTTTCAAATCTAGCTGTTTTCGTTTTGTGGAAATATGTTTCCTCCATGACAAACGACGATCAAGATAGAGCCCTAAATATTTAACTTCATCAACCCTAGGAATAAGTTGATGGTTTAGCGTTACTGGAGCACCTAAACCTTTCCGAAGAGCAAAAGTTACAAAAGAAGATTTCCCCTCGTTAACTTTCATTCGCCATTTTTGCAACCAAACCTCAAACCAGTCTAGATAATTTTGTATTAGTATAATTTTGTATTGAATGACCAAAATGAAAATCAACCTTAGTTTGGCTTAATAACACGGAAAATCACTCTTTGACGCTAAACTAGGTGTAGTTACCCTATTATTATTGTTATTATTATTACTTTTTTTTGGTTTAACGTTCGACTTTTCTGTAATTACTGCTAATCCAGACGGTGAAGGATGAAATGATTTTTTGTAACATATGAAACTATGCCGTGCCTGAATGGAATTCGAACCCAAGACCGCATGATGAGAGGCGAGCACGTTACCAACTACGCCAATGCGTCCGGCACGCGTGCTTTGCTTTCCACCTTTATCCCTCGTTAAACAAAAGTTCTTTACTATTGCAAACTCTTCACTTAAGTACCATATCAGCGGTTCCTATCGATTAATAGCTTACACTGTTAAAAATACAAAAAATATAATACATAATGACCAATCGACAAAATATCACAATGATATTGTTGTTCATAAAAGTATTTTTTTATTTTTGAGATCTTGATTTTAATTTAATTTCCACTGTTCACTTAAACATTTGTTTTAATTTTTGAAGTTAATGACAAAAAGAAATAATGTCGCAATTTTTGTTAAAAAAATAATAATATTAGAAGTTGTAAGCAGATTACTCAACTGACTTTTTAATAATACTCTCCTGTTATTTATATTTACTTATCTTATAAAATAATTTCACCAGAAAGGTGGAGAAATGCTCACAACTGAAACAATCTCTGAATATTTTATTAAGTTAATATTATATTGTTTTATTTTTCAGTTGCCAACACGAATAGTTTCAACAATTTTTGCATTTTTGATTGCTCTTCTATTGGCCACATGGGTAGTGTGTGGCTCTCTTTGTATTGCATGCTGTCTGAAACGGAAAGAGTTAAGGTACTTCAATATGATAATTTTCTAGTAATTTAATTAAATATTTTAGTATTCATTTAATACTCTTTTAGAGTTATCTCCTCTGAGAGTAATGAATTTCATTATACAGCCAGACCCTGTGGTAAATGAAGTGACGGTGTCATTTCCAGGGTGGAAAGTTGACTGAAGATGTATCATTTGGGTGGAAAGTCATGTTTTACAGAGAGCCTGGTATGCTGATAAGCATACTTTTCCACTCAAAGAGGAAGATAATGTAAACCACCTCACTCCTCATTTTTCTGAGTAAAGCCTCTAGAGGTTCAAACCAGCCTTTTGGCTGATGATCTAAACATCACAATTTTTTACAGAACTATAAACACAACTGAAGTCATTATTTACGTAAAGTCATGATCCCGTAGCTCTACAATAGTTGGTGGGATTCGGATTCTTTCACAATCCTACTCCATTCCTTTCTGCTAATAGCACCTCCATCCTCTGACACCCATCAAAATCAAATCATTTGTGACATCATCTTCCCAGGATGTCCCTTCCTTTGAATTTCCTGAAAGGCCACTATGTCAATCTTTATTTTTGATCTTAATTTGCTTTTTATTGTGTATATTCTTCACAGATTCTTATTAGATTACTCCCTTATTTTACCAGTTTGCAGCTTTCTCCTCACTCTCCATGTTTCATCGGCCGTACCCCAATTTTTATTTCTTGGAAGACTTGTTTCTTTAATCTATGATTTTTGTCCATCATCTGAGGCTGTTGTTTTGGTTTCGTAACAGCTTATTTTTACAGTGAAGGGTTTTTAACCCCATGACCCTACAGCCTCAAGGACCAAGAAACCTTCTGCCAGGGTATCATACTATACTATTAACCATAAAATTGTGAGCTTCCTAATAAACCAAGCAGTCGTGTACCTACACGCGTCCTGCCGTACAGTGTTGCCACTCTGCCCACCCTGTCCATGGCATTGGAATTTGCTTCACTCAGTCAGTTCAATGCAAGTGTGACATATACAACGTTTTGTAACATTTGTGAGCTATTTTTTTAAAGTCATATTTGTTTTTTTATTGGCCTACCGTTAAATTGTTTAATACAGTCTTTTGTTAAAAATTTTTAAATTTTTTATTTGTTATTTTTTAGTGTATTAAATGTATTTTTAGTTGTAAATATGAATGGAGTGATTTTGACGAAAAATCTGGTTAATCGACTCTGAACAGCAACCGTTGTTATCGAAAGAAAGACCTTAAAAAACAAAGTAAACAAATAATCAGTATTCAAAAATAAATCTTTATAATGCATCCTGCAGTTTGAAATTAATTCTATTTTATATAATAAATTTCACTAACCTTCTTTTTAAACTGCGTCAACTTTTATTTTTATTTTTACTAACACGTGTTTCGGTGGATCCACCATCATCAGAGTCAGTATCATCTTCTATAAATTTTTAATAAATAAAGTTTTTAGTCTCAATTATATGTTATTTACTCTGATGATGGTGGATCCACCATCATCAGAGTATCATATAATTATGAGTACAATCAGTAAACAGAGTAAATAACATATAATTGAGACTAAAAACTTTATTTATTAAAAATTTATAGAAGATGATACATCTTCTATAGATTTTTAATAAATAAAGTTTTTAGTTTCAATTATATGTTATTGACTCTGATGATGGTGGATCCACCGAAACATATGTAAGTAAAAATAAAAATAAAAGTTGACGCAGTTTAAAAAGAAGGTTAGTCAAATTTATTATATAAAATAGAAATAATCAGTAATGTTCATAGTTTTTTCAGAATCTGAAAAACAATCCTGAAGCAAGAACAAAATTAAGTTTCTAATTTTTATGATAATAAGATAATAATAAAAGGTAAAAAGTCTGTTCCCACTCTGCCAAATATAGCAACACTGCATTACTGTCTTACTAGATCCAGGTTCGCAATTTCATGGTTACTAGTATAGAATAATCTCTGTTTTAAGGTGCCAAGAACCTGCCTCTCACTCTATTTTATCCTGCCACATAATGGCAATCCCATGCTACCATGCATTACACAGATGTTGTTGAGATTAAGATTCATAGAAGCATGTTTTTCTGGCAAGAGTTGACTAACTGCACATGCAGAAGGCTCTTTCAAATTGAAGTACCGGTAGGTATTAACTGGCGTTGATGGAACATATTCAGTGCCAGGTCCCTCAGTCAGTGAAAATGACCAGTGTTCAACTTCCTTAATTTAGTATAATATCACAGAAAAATATTTTACACTTTAATTATGTTATTGGGTGCATTCTTCAATAGAATTTAAAACAGTGTACCTCTCAGTTTGTTCCTTAAAATAGGAAGTTCTTATTATAAAATTATTGTAGTACTTATAAATTATATCTTCTAATTTTAAAAAAATATATATTTTTTGTGTTTTAGTGGACCTCGTGGAAAAGTTGGAAGTAAGAATTAATTTTGAATAATTCTTTATATTACCATAGAATTAATACAGCTGTATAATAAATACCTGTAGAGTATTTTATATGAATCAGTTATAAAAACACAAAAACTACTTTCTTTTTGGTTAAAAATGGTTCTTTCTTTTGTTTAATGAATAACCAAATTTAAATATTGCTTCAAACCCAGTTTACTAGGCAATGGATTATAAAACTAAAACAATTTCGAGTAATGTTTCTTCTTACTCTTTTAATGACTAGTTTATTATCTGTTTATTTATAAAACATTATTAATGATCTTTTACCAACTTTGGTAAGAAAACCTCATTAAAAATAATTTTCAACGGATATATTAATATTATATATACAGACTGCCCATAACAGGCAGGTGGGGTGTTAAATTAATTGCACTGGATCTGTTGGTTCCAGGGCTACAAAAAATAGTTCTTTTTCTTATCATGTAGTCAGCCAATTACTTGATCAAACTTTTAAGAACAGAAGAAGTAGAAAATGCTCGCCTCTCATCATGCGGTCTTGGATTTGAATCCCATTCAGGCATGGCATATTTTCATATGTTACAAAAAATAATTTCATCCTTCACCGTCTGCATTAGCAATAATATTGCAGAACAAAAAAAAAGAAGTAGAGGTGTAAAAGTCACTAGTCAGAGTTATCTCCTTTGAGAGTAATGAATTTCACTATGCAGCCAGACCCTGTGGTGAATGAAGTGAAGGTGTTATTTGCAGGGTAAAAAGTAGGTGCTTTTCGGAAGGCCTGGCTGCTGATAAGCGTACTCTTCAACTCAGTGAGGAAGGCAATAGTTAACCACCTCACTCCTCATTTTTACTTAGTAAAACCTCTAGAAGTTCAAACCAGCCTTTTGGCTGTTGACCTAAACAACACATATACACAGACGCAGTCAACAAAAATTTACATCACAATATTTTTTTATACAAGAAAATATCAGTAAATTTTGTCAACCATTATAATGAAATGGCCAGCAGTTCTAAAGAATATGAATTGAACATCTTATAACTGATTTGAAAATAAACCCTTTTAAAAACAAATGAAATCTTAAAAATCCCATTCATGAGATGACGCGTCCCATGGCTGGTGGCAATTTTTTCTAAAGAAGTTATAAAAGATCAAGCCCATTTAGCTTTTGTGAGAAAGAAAAAGGTTTACATCTGACCTATGGCAAAAAAACCATTAGTGATTTTCTGGTTTTAATCTTGGTTAGAGAATCCAAACCTGTGGGCCATAAATGAAGGAGCGTTCAAAGAAAGAACTGAAGAATCTCTTTTCTTAGTGCCACATGAAATCCAATGACTCCACAAAACAAGGTGTAACATTTTGGTGAAGACCTTACCTCTGCCAATTTTATCATGTAACATTAAGAGTGTGCGAAGATATTTATAGCATGCATTCATAAGTAAGAAAAAGGCTTACCTTTGACCTACAGCAAAAACCATTAGTAATTTCTGTATCAACTCTTTAAAAAGAATTGAATGACACCATTTTGTTTCTAAATTCCGACTTTGATTTCTTGACTTCCGGTTTTGGGCCACTCCCGGTCAAAACCCTAACTTCAAACCATATACAGGCCCACTAACTTTTTGTGCAAATTACAAATTCAAAAACTGTTTGTTCCTATCTAGGTATGACGAATGGACAGACGGACATAGGAGAATTTTAGATGAAAATTTTAAAAATTGCCACCATTAAGCTTAGCTACGACAATGTTGTTGTTGTTTAGGTCATCAGCCAAAAGGCTGGTTTGAACCTGTAGAGGTTTTACTAAGTAAATCAAGGAGTGAGGTGGTTTACCGTGCCTTCCTCACTGAGTGGAAAAGTATGCTTATCAGCATGCTGGGCGCTCTGAAAAGCACATATTTTCACTCTGCAAATGACACCTTCACTTCATTCACCACAGGGTCTGGCTGTATAATGAAATTCATTACTTTCAGAGGAGACAACTCCGATTAGTGTCTTTTGCACCTCTACCTCTTCTGTTCTTAAACGATTCAGTCATTTAATTGGCTGACCATGTGATAAGAAACAGAACTATTTATTTTAGCCCTGTAACAAACTGATTGAGTGTAAATAATTTGACATTCCATCTGTCCGTTATGGGCATAGCTACGACAATAATTGTCTTAATTACAGGTTTAGGCATCTGTTATTAATAATATAAATTCTTATACTCGGAAGATTTGCGACCCTGTTTAGAGTCTGAAAACAAAGTGACTTTTTGGAACAAAATAGATTATTTAGTTATATTTGAACAGACTAAGTCTTAGAGTTTATGTTATTTTGTGAAAAAGTTATTTATTTATTGTAACTTATGCTTGTTGCACATGCGACTGGCCCTTTAAATCTGACGTTTATGTTTTAGATGTTTGATGTCTGATGGAGTTCTTATAAGACCTCAAATATATTTTTGTTTTAAACTGTCATGGGCACTTTACACTCTTGGCAGTTGGATAGTTGTTAAGTTTGCATTCAAACTGATAAAGCGTAAGTGGATATAGGTAATTTAAATACATTTGACAGCATTAGTTTTTTGATCCCAGAAAGTTTTTTTAGAATTTTGACAAGAGCTAATAACCATGGCAGTCGATGCTCGATAAACACAAAAAATTCTTATTAATGCAGTTTTTTAAAAGTTTTTATGTGTAGTCATTAATAATAAATTATATCCTTATTTTCATCTTATAATAAGTGTACTGTTTTGTCCTGCCGATATACGTGAGTCCGGAAGAATATCTTTTATTAGTGTCACATGAAACCCAATTACTCCACAAAACAAGTTAAAAAATTCTGGTAAAGACCCTGCCAGGCTTATTATGTAACATTAAAAGTGTGCCAAGATATTTGTAGCATGCTTTAATTTAATGCCTCCTTGTCAGTTTGTATAGTTTGTCCTGACCTTCTTAATGATAATACAAATTTAGTTTAGACTCGGACTTAAAAAACGAAAAACAAACACAGAGGCTTTTGTTAAATTTTTGTTTGATATGTTAGTAGATCATATCACTGAGCACTGCAAGTATCATAGTTTAAATACTGAATGATAAATGGATATCTTAGTGAACAAAGTTTTTTTTATTTACTTTCAGCATGTCCATATGATCAAGGGGAAAGTGTGATAATAATGATGAAGGATGAACAAGGAAAACCTAAATATTTTTATGGAACCTTCCATGTTGATAAGAGCAAACTGGATGCAGCTGGGTAAAATGCATTTGTGCAATAAATTAATTTTGTAATTAATATTAAGTCATGCCCATAAATTGGTAGGTGGAGTGTCAAGTTAATGCCATGTGACCTGACTGTTCCAGTATTATAAAAAAGAATAGTTCCGTTTTTATTAGATAACCAGATAATCAAATGACTGAAGTATTTTAGAATGAAGTGGTAGAGTTGTTGAAGACACTAATCAGAATTATCACATTTAAAGTATGCAAAACAAAACCTTTGAATTAATATTAATCTCATGACACAGCCAGACCAATTCTTTAATATTGTATTATTCGCAGGTTTTTGGTAGTATTTCTCAAGAACTAATGTAAAATATCTATGAACATTTTTTCTGACCATTGGTATAATGATCACTGGCTTTTATACCGGGTCCCGTATTTGATTCCCAGTCAGGTCTACCATTTTTACTTTCTCTAGACTATATGAATAAATACAAAAGGAAAGTATTGTTTTAATGTCAATTTTTTGAAATCGAGTTTTACACAAAAAAATTTCAAAAAATCGTAGGAGCCGTTTTTGAGAAAATCGCAAAAAAGTGAAAAATGACAGGAATAAACTACTACTTCCAGTTGACTGATTTTGATGAAATTATTTGTGTCGGGTCCTCTAGTAATATCTAACTTAAGTTTCAAGTTTGTACGATGTTCCATTCTTGAGATATTCTGTTCATATGCTCACACGCGCGCACACACACACACACACTCAGACCAATCACTAAAAACATGTTTTTTGGGTTCAGAGGGTTTGAAAACGTGTCGATCTGGTGGAAACTCGATTTCGAAAAATCTAAATAAAAACAATACTTTCCTTCCTATATATTCATATAGGTAAGAGAAAGTAAAATATATTAGTACCTTGTTTGTCTGACCTGTCATTTATCCGGATGTCTGGATTATCAGGAACAATCTGGATCGGAATTTTTTTATTTTTCATGAAGTAGCGATATCCCACTTATAGTATTTGAACAACATTGCAATCTAGACACAGAGCACTGTACGCTGTATAGCCCATACAGTATCGTACATTTAAAAGTTTAAGTTCTCAAAACCTACAGTTAGAGCATGTACTGCACTGTTAAAATACTAGTGACTCGAACTGAAGATTTCACATATGTTACTGTATTTTTGCTTGCTGTGCCACCTCTGAACAACATCATGGTGTACTTGGCGTAACATAATGGCTGAACTTATGATGGTGAAATGATTGCTCAAATTGCTTTCAAATGCCATAATTTATGTTTTGCATAAAGAAAAGAAAACGAATTCTTAATAAAGAAAACTAAACACTGGATTTTATATATTTTTATATTTTAACACTTATGAGTGTGTTTCTGTCCAAAAAAAGTATTATAAGTTACTTGTTTAAATGATACGTTTTTTATAATTATATTTATTTTTTATTGATTTCCTATTGTTTCTGGGTTTTCGATTTTCTGTATCGCTTTTTTCGTCCCAATAAGTCTAGATAAATGAGGTACTACCGTACAGTAAAAAATAAACCTAATTAAAACTGTCATTATTGTCCAAATAACAGATAAATAATAATTTTATAATAAAGAAAAGGAAATTGTTGTTCTAGATTTGATGAAGCGGTATCCCAATGTAGATGTGAGCTTGAAGCAGTGAACATTGAGAAATTTGCAATTGATGAATATTCAGCAGAAAGTTCTGGACCGCAAGTAGGTAGTTCAGTTCCTCAAAAATCTGGAAGTGATATTACAGCTGGGGATGGCAGCAGTGGAAAAAAAAAGTTTTATGGTTGTCCATGCAAAAAGGGCTTAACAGAAAAAAAACAAAAATCTGATTATCCACAAAAGGATTCAGGTCGTAAAACGCCACCAGATCAACCTATTAACGACCAAGTTGGTAAAAAATATTCTTGTCCATGTCTAAATGATAAGATTGAAGAAGTTACTTGCATTATGAAAATTGAAAATACTTCTTTAACCATGGAAGAAAGCTCTGTACCAAATAAACCCCCAACTGAATCGGGGCGGTCAAGGTCTTCTGCAACATCAACACCTCTAACAACAAGTAGTGATGAATCTTCACCAAACTTCACGCCAACATCAACTTCTCCATCGACAGAGCCAAAAGAAAGTACTTCTGAAAGTAAAAGTAAGAGTACTGATAAATCAAAACGAGACAAAAGTTCATCTCCGATAAATTTCTCAGATTCAGCAACTCTATCAGAATCTGAAGGAAATGAAGACAGTGACAAAAGTACCGATCAATCAATCGATCAAACACCACAGAGCAGTTCAACAAAAACTCCACCATCAGCAAATTCAGAAAACCAACAGACACCTTCGACTGAGGCAACTGATACTAATACTACACAAGAGGTAAAGTAACAGATATCAATTCTTTAATAAAAATTTAGGAATAATAGTATGAACTCAATAATAACCAATTATTTTTATACTTTTAAGACCACATGGGATCACTTTAGTCAGTTCGGGTTGTCTTTACTTTCTTCTGGGTGTTCTTTAATTTTTGTTCCCAGTATTTTTTATTCTTTCAGATCTGCTTTGCCTTTCTTCAACTGAATAACGCCCTTTCTGTAGTTTTCTTGTTTTTACATGTAATTGTTTATTTTTGTCGTTAATGAGTCCAACTTGAAAACACAAAAATCATTTTTTAGCAAATTTTGTTTTATTGGCTAAATTTATAGTTCGGATTGTTTGAATAAAATGGTATAACTACTTTGTTCCTACACCATCTAGAGGCCTGTATTTTTAAATTAATAAAACCCCAGGGTCGGTCTATTGGTAAAGTCACCGCCGCAAGTTAGCTGTTTACAAGCTTATTTTCAGAGACAAAGTTTTCGTGGTTCAAATCCTTGTAAAGGTAATAACTTTTATATGGATTTGAATATTAGACAGTGGTTACAGGTGTACTCTGATGGTTGGGGTTCAATTATCCGTAATCTCCCAGGAATGGTCAGCCTGAATCTGTACAAGACTACACCTCATTTACACGTCATCTGATTGGGTCATGGGGTTGCTTATTGCTCTAAATTTGAACAGATTGCAACATAAACATAATAGGGTAAAAAAAGTAAATATAAGCTGGAACTGATGCAATCTATGAGTAGTATAAAGAAAGCAATTACAATAACTAGTAAAAATTTTAGCGTAAAAATTTTTACAAAAACGTAGACTCCTTCCTTAAAAAAGCTCATTAATTTAATTTTAATTTATTATTTTTATTAAAGGCTTATTAATAAAAATATCAACATTACAGCATGCTGTTAACATTGCAGGCCCTGTTAGGCCACGGCCATAAAGGCCACCACCCCCAACCCTCAATCATCACCTCTACTCTTGACCATCGCCCCTGGCACCTTGACTGGCTATACTGAAACACCGCAATTTTGTTTAGTTCAGCTTAGATTTTTGTGTGATCATGTTCTCTTCATTGTCATCTTCTTCAGAAGATTTGATATTAGATTCAGTAACGACAAAATGCTACATTATTAAATTCAAAACAATACATGTACATCCATTGATGAAAAAAAAACAGTATGGTGAATTTCATCATTTGTATGCAGATTTAAGACGCGATGAAGGATTATCCGAACCGATATCGGGAAAGGGATTTTTAATTTATTTAAATAAAATATCTACTGTAATATTGCCATAGTAGTATATTAATTTTTTTTTTAAATACTATAAATTAAATAAAGAAATACTGTACTGTAATTTAGAATAATGTGTCTGTTTAATTGGCAGTTAGCTTGTGACCTACTGTATTACAGTTTTTACATACCTGCTGTAGTACAGTCTGTAGACATAAAAAAAGTACCCATTCGTTTTTAGATAAATCATATACTGATTACCGTAAATATTTATTTTTTCTGAGAATTGAGTTATTTTACAGTATTTTCGAACAGTATAGTTTGAATGACTCATGCCTTGGAAATGTTTGTTTACACACATAACCAGCCTGTCATCATGATGATATTGTGTTAATGTGTTCTTTAAATCTACATCCGGATAACACAAATCATTGATTATCCGGAAAATGTCCGGTCTCATCTAGTTCTGTTAAACGGGGTGATACTATATTTATAAATTAAATAAATAGGTAAATATTAAAAATCAAGTGTTGCTGCACATTTGTCTGCTACTTCCTTCCATAATTTTTTTAATACAACACAGTTATAGTGGTTTTGGTTGGTTTTGTCCCAAATAGGTGCCCAAAGGAAAATTTTGTTGATCATTTTTTCTTTGTGAACGTGTTCTATGATTAAAAAGTAAAACTACAGGATTAATAATACAGCACTTGGAATAAATGCGACGTTTCTTGAAAAAATAAGATTGGATATTAAATGCTAGGTGGCGGGGGTGCTAAGCAAAAAATACCAAGCTCAACCCTTGGTGCGGTGTAATAGTAGTGGCGAAGAATGGTGCGTGGGGGTAGGCTCAGTTGTTGTTGTTTAGGTCATCAGCCAAAAGGCTGGTTTGAACTTGTAGAGGTTTAACTAAGTAAAACGAGGAGTGAGGTGGTTTACCATTGCCTTCCTCACTGAGTGGAAAAGTGCGCTTATCAGCATGCCAGGCCCTCTGAAAAGCACATATTTTCCTCTCTGCAAATGACACCTTCACTTCATTCACCACAGGGTCTGGCTGTATAATGAAATTCATTACTTTCAGAGGAGATATCTCTGATTACTGTCTTTTACACCTCTACATCTTCTGTTCTTAAATGATTCAGTCATTTAATTGGCTGACCATGTGATAAGAAACAGAACTATTTATTTTAGCCCTGCAACGAACAGATTGAGTGTAAACAATTTGACACTCCTCCTGTCTGTTATGGGCAGATGTGCCTGCGGCCTTAGCCCTGCATAACAGGGCTGCAAAAAATAGTTCTGCTTTTTATCACATGGTCAGCCAATTATATGACTGAAGCATTTAAGAACTAAAGAGATAGAGGTGTACAAGACAAGTAGTCAGAGTTATCTCCTCTGAGAGTAATGAATTTCATTATACAGCCAGACCCTGTGGTGAATAAAGTAAAGGTGTCATTTGAAAGCTGAAATTAGATGCTTTTTAGAGGGCCTGGCATGCTGATAAACATACTTTTTCACTCTGTGAAGAAGGCAATGATAAACCACCTTATTCCTCGTTTTACTTAATAAAGCCTCTAGAGGTTCAAACCAGCCTTTTGGCTAATAACCTAAAGAACAGAACAGCATGCTGTTACATTTAAGAAATCTTTCTATTTTTTCTTGAGGTACCAATATGAAAAATGTTAATTAGCATCAATTAATATTGGTAAGAATTTTTAAATATGATTTTTAAATTTGTGTTTTTTAATTTTAATTTCAGGATAAGAAAGATAAAAAAGACAAGCAATCAAAATCAAAAGTAAGTCTAACATAAGTAACTTGATGTATTACCATTTAATTGGATGTCTGCACTATATAGTGTGCCTTCCTCTTTCTCATGTGCTTTCATGTTCTCTTTCGACTGTAACAAAGCACGCATGTCTTAATGTAGGCCATAAATGCATTCCTCTTACAGTCTTCATCTGTGCTTCAATAGTCGTAACTTTTGTGCATAGTGAAGATGGATAAGTAAGATAGTCTTCTTTCAGCCAGTCTAAGTGCTGCATCAATATTGTTAAAAAACTTTACTTATACCTATGTCAAGAAATAACTTTTACTTAGATTGTAGATAAAGATTGTAAAATGAAATAACCATTTTAGGAACCAGTGCCTGCTGAAATAAAATTAACAATCATGCTAAAGTATTTGGCCATCAGTGATTCTTTCACAAAGCAAGTGTTACAGAATGTTGCACCAAAATCTATAGCTGCCGTAAGCCCAAACACTATTTGCATGCCTTGCTTTTTACTCTATTCAACAAATCTGAGTCATGCCATATTGGCTCCCATTCAACATTGGATACATCAGAATTATGCCTCTAGAATGAAGCAAAAAGGCACAAGTGTGGACATAGCAAATAATATATTTCAATATTATTATTTATATTTTATTATTTCAGTGCTGAAACAATATTTAAAAGTTTTATCATAAAGTGCCATTTAATTTGTATAAGAGTGTACAGAAAGTGCCATCCCTTATTTCAAAAACTTGTTGGCGTAAGTCTGCCATTGCCAACCAAAATTTCAACATTACAGAAAAATAAAATTTTCTGTTAAAAATTAATTTTTATAAAAAACCGTTTTTTTTTGTTTTTTTTTATAAGTTACATTATTTGCAATCAGTTTTTTGAAAACAAACTATAAACAATTCTTTTGAATTTACAAATCACAAGTTGAGGCCTCATTATCCTGAGTACCTCTCATTATATCAATTATTCATATGTTAAAAGAGAAAATGACTTTGTTCAAAGATATTTACATATTTTTACAATATGGAATACTTTTCAATATAATTTAATGTACATTTAAACTCTTTCAGACAAGTCCAAAACATGGTAACGTTTCAGGCGCCTAACTTCTTCTGCATTATTTAGAAGATTTATGGCTAATTCGTTTTCGTGGCTTTCAAGTCTAGCCTGATATTTTCTGTTAAAACGCCTGACCTCATCCATTACATCAGGAAGGTTGCAATACTGTTGTATTTCTGCATTCCTTGCAAACCATGGTGCCCTTGTTATAGCCCGAAGAACCTTATTTTGGAACCTTTGAATTATCTCTATGTTACTTCTGCTGGTAGTTCCCCAAAATTGAACGCCGTACAACCAAACTGGTTTTAGTAACATTTTGTAAATCAGCAACTTATTCTCAAGAGAGAGTGAAGAGTTCCCACCAATCAGCCAGTACATCCTTTTGTATTTCAGATTTAATTCGTTCCTCTTCATTCTCACATGGGTTTTCCAAGTTAACCGCCTGTCAAGATGCATACCCAGGTACTTTACAACTTCACTTTGTGGTAAATCAACACCTCCAAGTTTTACTGGTGGACAAGTATTCCTCCTGTTAAAAACCGTTTTAACACTAAAAATATTCAAAATAGGTTTATTTAAAGTTTTTTTAGTTTATTTAAAGTCGCATTGACAGCTTGGTCATTAGCAACTGCTATGGGTTTTGGTACCTTAACAGTGGTTTTAAAATGTTAAAATTTCCAGACCCTAGCCAGGAATTGAACCCGGGACCTTTCGCTTTGCAGGCTAACACAATAGTTACTTTGTCACGAAGGATGTTTCAAAATACATAATTCCATTAATTTTTGTTTAAAAGATTTTTTGTTAACGTTGGGTTATCCGGACGTCCGTTAAACCAAATTTTTTCACAACGTAAAACATATCGACGTATTGTTTTCCGAACATTGGTACTGAAAGGGTTAATGTATTGTTTTTATCGTTAATATAAAAAACTTTTTATATTTACCTTTTACTGGTTCTTATACTTCGTTTTTTATGAGTACTTTCGCGGTGTGCACCACTTCTTCAGCTAATAACATTATAGCTCCAAGACCAAGAGAAATTGGAGAAGTTGTGTTGGAACCCGATAAAACTTGGAAGAGGGAGGGATAAAATGGAAGATGACAAGTTCTTCATAAAAAACTATAACTGCATAAAAAGCAACTCTCTTCTTACAGTATACATTATTTAAGATGGCAATAAACATTTTTTAACCCCCGATGGAAAAAGAGGAGTGCTGTAAGTTTAACATGTGTATCTGTGTACTGTCTATGGCATCGTAGCTCTCAAACGGATGAACCGATTTTAATTTAATTTTTTGTTAGAAAGGTGACTTGATCAAGAGTGTTCTAAGCTATGATTCATCAAAATCTATCAACGGGAAGTAGTTGTTTATTTGTGCGATTTTTTACTTTTTGTGATTTTCTCATAAACGGCTCCTACGATGTTTTTAAAAATCACCTCATTTTGCATCTACATTTTTTGTGCTCTACAAGATAGGGTATGCAACATATCTGCTGAAATTCTTGGGGGGGGGGCCTGTGCTCTCATTAAAAAAAAGTTTTATTTTAAGATTATGACCTTAATGTGCATTTTAGGGTAAAAGTGTATAATTAAAGCTGTAGAACATTAATAAACCACAAACATTAAAATAATAATTTTTTAAATGTTTATGTCAAACAGTTTTTTGTAAAACGCTTAGTTTTTATTTTTTGTCATGTAAACTAAATACATTTATATAAACAGAACATAAAATGATGAAAAAAGAAGTATATGGAAACATCTTACCAAAAGAAGGGTTAGGCTAGTGGGACATATTTTAAGACATCCAGGTATTAGTCTATCAATAATAGAGGGTAATATTGAGGGAGTGAATTGTAGTGAAGGCTAAGGTTAAAATATATAAAGCAAATTACGAAAGATGTAGGGTGTTGCAGGTATGTAGATACGAAACGACTTGCGCAAGATAGAACATCTTGGAAAACTGCATCAAACCAGTCGAGAAACTGATGACAAAAAAAAAATTAATGAATTAGGCTAAGGAAGGGGAAGTTATGTTTAAAGTTAAAATATTATTGCAACTTGAAAAGTTTTTTTTTAAATATACCAAGTATCTTCAGGACTTGTTTTAAAAAATAATTTCACATTCTGTTACCTCGTTAATAATTAATTTTAAAAATGTAAAAATACTTAAAAACTTTTTAGTTACCCTGTTAATCTGATTGAATCATAATAGTATTGTAGTTCTTTATTTTTTAAAGAATAAACTAGCTTAAGTAATTTATTATATACTACACCATATTAATACATAACTGCAGTTAAGTTTACATGGCTGGAATAATGATCATACAAATTGCTTACAGCTTATTCACTTTATTAATTGAATAGTGCAATAAACCTCAAGGTCTTGGCAATCTGCTAAATACATTCTATTATTTACTGTAGTGTGGAACAATATTGTTATTAAGTATCACATACTTGTTAACTGACATGTCCTATTACTCCTCCTGGAGTCTCCAGGACGCAAAAAAATAAACTAGTGATATGAAGACAATCCCAAACATTTGTGTTACAAAGTATAATACTTTTTTCATATAACTTGAACCAAAGCTAAATTTATTAGTTAACCCTTACAGTGATCCTAATATTTGATCCTAATAACAGGCATCCTAATATTAGGACGTCAAGATTTAGACTAAAAAATGCCGGCGTCGTCCTTTTGTTAGTACTTTGACAAAAAAGTTCACAGGATTTTAATTTTAATTTATTTTTATAAACAACGTATGAAAATAATAATTTTATTAAGAAATATAAATTGAAAAAGTACATGTAGAGTTTTTTTATGAATTTAATTGATTAATATTGATTAAAAACCATTATTTTTATTTATTACAATAAATAAATAATTTTTTTGTGATTTTTGCATAATTCAATTGTCTTTAAAGTGATGAAGGCCTAAGTAAAATTAAGTAATATAATTTTTTAGGGTGATTTGTTTTTTAAATTAAAAAGGAAATTTTCATAAAAATGTCTATGTATCATTTTATTTTTAAATTGTAAGAAATATGTTCCAAATTAAATGTCATACAAGATCAAATTTTTTTTTTTGAACAAAACAAAAAAATCATTAAATAGGTACCTTGAAAAATAGCCGTGTTATGGATAGATATATAAAATGCTACAAAACGCACAAAAGTAGGCTGGCATTTTTTAGTCTAAATCTTCACGTCCTAATATTAGGATGCTGGCACTGTAAGGGTTAAACTCGGTTCGATTCCCAGTCAGGTCTTATATTTTTACATCATTCATTTTCATCCATCATGCTTCATTGCTTGGTCAGCATTAATGCACAAATTAGTCAGGAAAAAAATCATGCTTTTAGGTTATGTTCACTGGAAATTTTACAATAAATCTAATAATCATCTTTAAAAATTTTTGATAATCATATCTGTCATAATCGAAGTCGAACTTAGGCTTGAATTGGGATATCAAAGGGGCATGATTAATGGGAAAAGAATGGTCCATTTAAAATATGATAGTGATATAGTCCCAACATCAAACAGCTTTGAACGATTATAGTTAGTGTTTAAAAACAAAAATCTGAAAATATAGGATTAAAACTAAATAAAGACAACAAAAATTATGACCAATCAAAACAGAAATTAGAAATATTGTGGTTGATGAATCTGTTATAGAGCATACTGACAAATACATCTATCTCAGGCAAGTCATTAAATGCAGGAAAACAAGCGAAACAGCTGATGTAGGCAGGTGCATAAGGTCAGAGTAGTGCACTTTTCAAAAAATCCCTTGAAGACCAAAATATTCTGTTTTTAATCAAGTATCCCATCCTTTCATATGCTGCTATGCTTTACAAAAAGCGTGATTAAAAGCCTGGCTAAGACATAAATATCAAAGGAAAGACTGATGCTGAATATTGAATTGAAAAAAACCGAGTAAGCGATAAGGATATTCAGCAGAAAATTTTAATAATAGATGTAAAACAGCATGTGGCATCACTTGATGGCAATGAGCCAAATAGATGATTGATGGAACAAGAAGATTCAGCAGAGGAGGCCTTGGTCGAGGTAGAGGTCATCCATAAACATGATGGAGAGATGACTTGAAACTGATGGCTGGATTTACGAGGGTGGGCTGATAACTAATGCACACATGCTCGTAGAATGCTAATAAAAATAAATAGCAAAATCAGGTAAAAAACAAATTAAAGTAAAATTCCCAACCTTCAAAATCATATATTTATCTTTCAGCATAGTCACCAATAAGCATTACACCTCTCAAGGTAAAACAAGATTCTTCATTCAGTCACTGAAAAATTCTTCCGACTTTTCTTGAACCCAGGATGCAATAGCTGCCTTCACCTCATTGTCCAAGCTGTAATGATTTCCCTTAAGGTCTCTTCTGAGTACAGAAGAAAAAAAATGACAATTGCTAGGTGTGAGGTCGGGGAATAAGAAGGGTGTAGAATCGGTTCAAACTTCACGTTTCTCAGAGCCTCTTCAGTTGCACACGAAGTGTGTGGACAAACATTGTCATGTTGCAAGATTATTGGTGCCAGGCTGCGTCTAACAAGACAAACTCGATATTGCAGGTGTTTTAGAGCCTGTATGTACTGAGCAGAATTTACTGTTGCCCCTCGTTCCAGGTAATCAGTCACATAAACTCTGTGAGCATCCCAAAACACACTCAAAGTTTTTTTGCGGATGGTTGTGTTCTGAACTTTCTCAGGTTGGCAATCACGAAATTTTATTTCCCATCGATTTATAGTAGATCTATCAACAGTATTGTCACAATAAATAGCCTTTAAACGATGATGAATCTTATTAGGAGTCAATTTTTCAGTACTTAAAAATTTGATAACAGCACGTTGTTTAACTCGCACTGACATAGCATCAGAACACGACACCATACTTCCACTACTCAAAACAAACTGGATGTACACAACATTTTCAAACTGCGCAATCGTATAGAGGAGAGATAGTACTTCCAAATGCCACCAGGCACGCTTCTAAAGTTCATTTTGTTTGCGTTCTATAAGCATGTGTGCATTAGTTATCAGCCTATCCTCTTAATAGAGTAGGAACCGCACACAACAGGGAATTGGGGAGGTCTATGTACAACCCTGGATGGTGATGAACTGAAAAAGATTAACTCTCATGATAGATATATTATACAAATGCGAAAGCCCTCACTGATTGAGCTATCACTAATTCTTCAACTTCTCAATGACCTAGGAAGATGACATTCAGTACATTTTATTATTTAGGGGTAGAACAGAAAAACTAAAACAATTGAATTAGACCACCTGTGCCGGCCCATTGGCATAGTGGTTAGTGCAACTGGCTTCTACGGTGAGGTTGTGGGTTCGATTCCTGGTTTAAAACTCTAAAGCAATAATGTATTATTTCTATACGATCCCAAAATAATTAGTTATTAAAATTTGTATCCTCTAAGTATTACCCATTAAGAGTTTTAATTAAAACTACTTGCTTCTAAGGTGATAAAAGTGGGTAACTATTCTTCAGTAATAAATATCATTTTTATACTTTCCGAGAGAGTTAATTATGAAACTGTAACTGTATTAAGTTCTATTACTTGTACATAGTAATTTTTTTAGTTTATTTAAGTCGCATCAACAGCTCAGTTGTAAGTAACTATGGTAAGTTAGAAAATCTCCAGACCCTAGCTGGGAATCAAACCAGGTATCTCCGCGTTGTAAGGTAACGTGCTATTTGTACACTATTGAGGCAACCAAAAAGTTTTATCTGCTAAAACTTTTAAATTTTGTTAAGTAATTTTTATTTTCTCTTTCTATGTGAATGTTTACTTTTAAGTTCACAATATTATTTTTAGTTTAAGATACAACGATATTAACTTAACTGTAAATTGTAATAGCAATTAATAATGATTTACACAACTTGCTAAGGATTCTGTGATTATAAAAATGACACGTTCTAAAAACTGGGAAGATAATAATGTCAAATTTTACGTAAGAATATTATTGTCATTAGAAAATTAATAATATATTTTATTTATTTTAGGGCAATAGCAGTGATAGTAAGAAAAAAGCACCTCCACAAAAACAGAAAGGAGCAAGACCTAAAAAACAAGAAGAAAAACGAAAAAAAGAATTTGGGAGAAAAATATAAATAAAATGTATTATAATTAATTTTATATGTATAGAATTGCATGTAAAATGAGAATCATTTAAAAATTATTTTACTTATGTTTTATACAATGTTTTTTAATCATATACATTTTGTTTAAGTAATAAGAAGAAATATATGGTGTACACTGAAAGTATCATTGTTTATTTTTTCTAAAATGTATAATGTAAACAATTTTTAAATTCTAAATTAACAGTGATGACTTTAGGGCTACTTTCAAAATTTATGTAAAATGAAACATGAAAAATGAAGATAATGTAAGTTTTATAAAATTTATCATAACGTAGTCATATTTATTATAGATATATTCATTAACATAATTTATTAAAGGTTAAAATTGATCCTATAGTGAATATCTAACCTCTCTAAACAATTCTTTGTTCTCTCTTAACATATTTTATTATAACAAAGTAGTGTTAAATTCATTTACGTTAAGTATAAAATAATTTTGTCGGCTGGTAATCAATAACAAGTTGTTTTTTTATGATTTATTGAAGAAATTCCTGTTGCTATTGGATAGATAAGAGAAATAAAATTAAAATAAAACATCATTGCACATTGCTTTTCAAAACTAATGCAAATTACTGCCTCGTAATGTATTTTTAATTATTTTAGCTTATATCTTATTCAAATAATTAGACAGGCTTTAATTAGACTTTTTGTGTATATAAAATAATTATATACATGCGTCATTTTTCTACGTTTTGTTCACTATTAATTGATTCACGAAATTGGGTATATTGCATTTATTAAGGTGTTGTTACAAATTAGTTCCTTTGTTACCTTATGAACCTACACTTGTTTGAAAATGCTTCACAAGATTATCTTTTTCGTTTTGCTGTGTTTAAATGATTTCAATAGTACAATTCCTTTAAAGTGGCTTACAATTTTATGTTCTCTTTCTGACACAGATATGTGGTGAATATTTTTCAGAGTTTTTTAAAAGATGTCGTGTTGAGGTGGGATAAATTATTATTATAATTATTACGTGTGTATGTACCCTGATGGATTGCGCAAAGCATTCCGACTCATTTTTGGGAATTCTTTCTCATTTTCCATACTTCTCTCATTCTTTCCCCATGTGTTTGCTTCCTCTCTTCTGTCCACTTTGTCCCTGTCTTCCTAAGGACCTCATTCTCTGGAAAGGGAATAAAATTATAATTTTAGAACACGCAATTAGATAAAACATATTATTGTATCTCCAGTTCCCTTCACAAACAAAGTAAATATATTCTGTTTAAACAATAGAAGGAAATAAAAACAGACCAAATTCAAATATAATTATTTTTATTTGAGGTAAATTTCAAAGTTTACAAAGATAAATAGAACATATTAACTTTTAGTTTAGAAGTATATAACAATTTTGAATAAAAATTTTAGCAAAATATTAAAAATATGTATCATAATATTGTATAAGTAATACGTACAAATATTTAAAAATGTATATATATATACTTTAGCAAACCATGAATTATAAAAGGCACATAGAAATATAAATTTAGCTTAACAAAAAAAATTTAAATAAAAATTTATTTAAATAAAAATAATTTATTAGATGATAAAATATGTTATACTAATTGGAAGCAATAAATACAAATTTATAATTTTTTAGCACTTTTTAACACTTTCAATAGTCTGTTATAGACAAGAATAAAGATTGAATGTTATTAGGTTTAGAAAAATGAGCATATATATATATATATATAAGAAATAAGTAACTAAATACAATATTAGAATAAGGCCAAGATCAACAGTAGTTTGACCATGATCAAATGAGGCACTTACTGGCATGACCCAATTGTGTATTTAACATCTGTAGGAATTATATTTACAGTTAGTTGAGATGTTCAATTACAGTACTAACAGAAAGAAATGAAGGGTGTACTTTACACAATATCTCTCTGATTTTTGTGTTATATTGAACTACCCTATGTACACTAAAACTAAAAACTCACAACAAAAATAAATAAGGTACGCTAGGTATTTTAATGCACCTTGTGATCTAAGTCACTTTTAACTAACATTTACAAGTTTGTAGTTGAAAAATATAATCCAAATACTGATCACAATAATGTATAACGGTAGTTTATATCTGTCCACCACATTTATTTGGTGTCAAGGGATAGAGGAAAAACACAATTATGTTCTTCATCAAAAGAGCCGTTGTTGGCCTCAGTAGAATTATTAAGTCCAGAGTGACAGGTCCTCATAATGACTAGTTTCTCTAGAAATTTACTTGCAAGAAAACATTTTTGTTAATTATTACAAAATGACTTTCAGAAATAAGTGCGGAAAACTTTTGTGCTGCATCATTTTCCAACATTACAAGTTAGGCACACTCGCATGTCAGAAAAGCCTTATTAAGGCTTAAAAGCCTTGTCAGATAAGTCTTTCTTTTGAAATCATACCATTGGGAGGTTATAACCAATCTATCCTCCATATGGTCCTCATCTTGCCCCAACCAATTTTCATTTGTTTGAAAAGTTGAAGGAATATCTGGGTGAATGCATTTGTCAATGACAAAGAAGTACAAAAATCAGTAAAACATTTTTGTGCAGTTTGGATTGAAAATTCTAGTGATGTTTTCAACAAACTTGGGACCAAATGCTTATCACATTGTAAACATTTTATAGAAAATTAAAAAAGTATGTAACAAACATTTCATTTGTTTTATTTACTTTTAAATTTCATATAAAAATAATAGGCTACTTTAAATAAAAAAATGACATTTTTAAACATCCCTCGTAGATTGATTCCGGTAGTAAATACACAGTGTCCTCATTTGATTATGTAGGATCAGATACTTTATACAACAATAAAAATTAACACGAACACAATATGGTAATTAATATGGTAAATTAAAATTAAAATGGTAAATTAAAATATACTAAATAAAAGCTAATAAACACTAAAATAGTTTAAAACATTCAAATATTTTCTTCATTAATTTAAGACTAGAAATTTGCATATGAACACTTTTTGGCTGTAAATTTCAATATTAACACAGTTTAATAATATTACTAGCTACGTTTTATATAATAAATAATGTAGATGGCTGTCGTCAATTGTCTTTGGTATCCACGTATTTAGATTAAGAATTTTGTTCTTACTAGTTACTGACGATGAATAAGAGTTAGTATGAACAAAACATAATAAATAAATCCTTATAATGCATCCGGCAGCTTGAAATCAATTTTTTCATAAAATTAATTTCACTAACCTTCTTAATTTTTTTTTTTTTGTATAACGTCAGACTGTTCTGCAATTACTGCTAATGCAGATGGTGAAGGATGAAATGATTTTTTCTAATGTATGAAAACATGCTGTGCCTGAATGGGATTCGAACCCAAGACCGCATGATGAGAGGCGAGCACGTAACCAACTAACCTTTTTAAGTTGCCTTAATTCTTTTATTTATTACTTATACATGTTTTGATGAATCCACTATTTTATATTTTTTATACACTGAGTTTATATTTTTCATTAGTTTCAAATGATACATACTCTGATGATGACGGATCCACCGAAACTTGTGTAAGTAATAAATAATAAAAATCAAGGCAGCATAAAAAGGTTAAGTGAAATTTATTATATGAAATAACAACTTGTTGATGGCACGATGTCAGTTATGAATATCCAACTAAAAGATGTTGTGGTAGTACTTAAGACTGGTGCATTATTATATTCTAAAAACAAATAGATTCTTGTATAGATCAGTTACAAAAAACCATTAACATCATATTGGTGAGGAAACCCAAAAGAACCGGTTCGAAAGCACATAGCCTAGTATTGCAGAGTGTTCTTCCACAAAGTGGTACCAAAAGAAACCTTCCCAAATCTGTAACCGAAGCGGCATCTGTGTAAGAGATTCCGTTTGATTACAGTTTTATTTTTCCCCAAATGTCCTTATTCGTCACCTATAAAATTGTGGCAGATTTAAAGGACGAAGAGTTTGTTTGAAATTTTGCTTCCTGTTTGAAAAATTGGTAATGGAAGCTTACCATATATGTTTCAATAAGTCTGAGAAGGATGCTATGGGCCGCAGACAAGTTTTCGAGTGCTTAGGGAACTTCAAACATGGTGAGATAAGATTTTACACTTGTTCTGTGAGCTTCATTATCTTGAAACAAAGTAAACATTGAAAAATTCAACGGGGATTGTCGTTTCACAATCGACAAAGTTTCAGATTAGACCGGAACGAGTTTGAGCGTTTGGATTTTGTCTGAGGATTTGCAATCAGGTGAATAGTTCCTTTACCATGACAATATCCTCTCACACACACCGCTATTTGGCCCTTCAGGGGTGAGCTATCATACCCCATCTCCACTCACTGTATTTTGACCAGACCTAAACCCGTGCGACATTTGTTTTGTTACTGAGAATGATAATCTTAAAGGGAAGCGCTTTGATAATGTGGAGGCTGTAAAAAGAGCTTTGCAGAGGGCACTACATGATATCAAAGTGGAAGAGTTCCAGAGGTGCTTCACACAGCGGGAAAATAGACTGGATAAGTGCATTGCATCTAATGAAGAGTACTTTGAAGGATATTGAAAGAATTTTGAAAAAACTTGACAAATTAATTTTTTAGAACAAATACCCAGTTTTTTTTGGGTACCATGCTCATATTTATAACACAAAAGTTGTCTAATATAAATTATGTTAAATGGAGATTCTGTTTACTGTTACACACTAAAGTTCTATTAAACAGATTTAAGTAATTTTTATGTAGTTGTAAAGAGGATGGTTTTAATGAATGAAACTATATATTTAAATTGCTAAACAATTTCAACGCTTGCTTATTTATTCTGGAGTTCTAACTGATCGGTTGGCTTAATGGTTAGCACAACTGACTTTTATGTCAGCGTCCCGGGTTTGATTCCTGGTCAGATCTGGCATTTTTTCATCACTCATTTTCATCATAATCACTATCCACCATTTGCATCAGCAGAAATTTCAAAACGGTCAGACGTAAAACCAAAAAATTAATAACTGATCATCTTACAATTCTTACGATTATAGGAACTTTAAGCTGACTTACGAAAAAGTGTCAAAGTGTCGCAAGTCTTCGAGACTAGTTAAACTTTTGAAAAAAAAAATTTTAAATGAGTTACAGATTTAGTGTTGCTACTGCCTTATTTATCGCAAAGTTTGATTTGCTACACAACCTATTCTTCACTTCTAAGCTGCTTACATCTAAACTAATTACAGTTAAACTTCTCTAAACAACCAGCCCTATTTTAAAACCAATTTATTTTTAGAACCTGATTTTATTATTTGTGTGAATATTTTTAACCCTCTTGCAAAGTCTCATCACAAACAATGACCACTATGGTGTTGGCATTTCAATTTTGTTGAGACCATGGAATAATATTCATGTAATATGAACAAACATAGTTTAAAATGTATTTTAAATAAATCTAGGAAGAATCATCATACTAAAGGAAATCCAAATTGTTAACACATAAAATTGCTGAAACTTTTTTTATCTGTAATACTATTATCACAACATACCCTATAACATAATCTCTGTAAAATAATGTAAATCAATGACAAAATAATGTAAACCCCAGCAGTAAATAAAAGACATAATAAAATTTACAATAAATTTCATTTATTATTTAGTTGTTAAATAAAATATTAAACCACAGTAATTAATACTGATAGTTATTTTTATAAAAAAAATGGACTATTTTAAGTTAATTACTATAAAAAATATACTAAGTTATGAACTAAATTACCTAGCTGTTTATAATATAAAACAGATTTTAGCTTGTTCTTATTTGATATTCACCATTCTGAGTTAAATAACGAACCCATGGTACAGAAGCTAAATAATCATCAGTTTTATTAATCACTTTTAAATGATCTGCTTGGATTCCAGAACATGTAAAATATGGTATTTCAAACCGTACTATAATAGGACGTTTAGCTTCAACTTGTGTACTTTCAATACTAGACAATTGGAAATGTGCTTTCATAACATATTCTTTATTACCAGGAAATGATTTAATTCTCCAAATAATAGCATTTCTTTCAGGAGCATAACTAACTTTACCATTTATGTTTTGAAATTTAGGAGTATCAACATCAGGTGAAACTGGTATAACCAATTCAACAAAATTAGCAACTGATCGTTGTTTATATTGTGATTTTGCTTTTATTATATAATCTACTCTGCTATGAGCATAATGATTTATGATACAATCGACAAGTATTAAAGGTTTTGTAGTAGTACTTATCCTATATGACATTAACTCGAACTGTCCATCTGGAGGTATGAAACAAATAATTCGATCATTAACAAATTTTGAAATTTGTACACACTGATGAAATTTTACATCTTCTAAATCAATTGATCTTGATCTGACATTGTCACTGTTATTTCTCAACAAAAATCTATCATTCAGTTTCAATTGTAATTCGGGCATACCGGTTAAATAAATTTTCATTTGTATAGAACCAGTTATTTCATTTCTTAGAATATTGCCTTTTGCATTAGTCAACACATTTACATATTCTAAAATGTCAATAAATATTTCATTTTTTTTATATTTTATACCTTCTGATCTCCATGAAACTGCATTAGTAACTGCCATTGGAACCCGAGGTTGGATTTCTAACTTATGGCTCTCTTGTGTAATATATTCTTGTAGAATTTTTGTATCTGTTGTTTGAGGGTAACCGAAATCTATAATCTCATCTAACAATTCATAAATTAATACAAAATTATCCTTTATACTCTCCTTTTCAAGTTCTTTAAAATATTCCTTCAATACAGTTAATATTTTATATAGTAACACAAATAATAAGGCAACATTTGAATTTTTGGTTGTAGTTAATACAATGTACAAATTATTGTACGTTATATACACGAATGTACAATCTTTTGACTGCAATACCGGTGTCAACTTTTCACCTTCATCTTCTGCTAATGTCAATAAAGGCATAAATTTTTCTATTACAGACATATTTATGTCACCTCTATAATTTCGTGATATAAGTACTTTTCCTTTAATATCCAGAAAATAAATAGCAGATGCTGTCATTGTTTGTATCTTTTCACAACACAACAAAACGTAAATTTATTTTGGTGCAGACGACTATTTACGTATACTGTAACCTAAATAAGCAAAGGTGTATGCAATACGATACTTTTAATCAAATAACAGAATGACACCTCCTGTAACGTAATTATTTAAAGTTATTACACAATGAACAACATAAACTTTAGACATTGTAAATATGCATTAGTTAGAAACTGAATAAAATAACAAACTATCCACAATATTACCTTTCCAACTAGCCAAAGACATTTTACATTTCGGTGACTAACCGGGCTATAATTGGAACCAACGAAATAAACACATGGAATGGAAGCTACAGAAACGTTCGTTTTAATTTACATTAAAGTTAACATTTTTGATAAAATTAGTGGCTACCTTGTAAAATAATAGCATGCACATTTAAGTTATACATTTATATCTACAATCAAATTTTAAATTATATTGTAAGTACAATTCGCTAAACATATTCATGTGCAGACATAAAATTTTGTGAATGATGGTTTGCAGAAACAGAAAAATAAAAAGGATGGCGGTGAGACGACAGATGACGATGATTCAGGGGGCAATGGTACCAACAGCAACATGGCGGGTTTGCCCGGCGGTAATGCTACTGAGCAGTTAAAGAAAAAGCCGAAAAAAGGAATTTTAAAGTCATCCGCTAGTTTTGAATCACAAGAAATTGCGCAAATTAAGTAAGTAAGTTTAGGTACGAAATCTAATTTCATATCTCCATGTATTAAGAAAAGTATTCCTGTACTATCAAAAGTTTTTATCACATAACCAACAAGTTAATAATTGTGTTATCCATTTATGACTGTCGTTTTGTAATTATATTTGAGAGCTTAAATAACTTTCAATTAATTAATACATATGACTTGGTTCATTTTGTTGGCTTGATTTTTACATGAAACTGCTCATAAATTTTGAACCAGAAATTGTGTTACTGGAAATCGTTATTGATTTCCAACTAATTTTATAAAGCGATTCTAATACCAAAATAGGGTGTAGAGCAAAGGATTTCACTACACCACGGCCCGGCCAGATTTAGGGAACTCCAGCAACTCGAATTTTGAAATTTTACAAAGGTTTCACTCAAAACTAATAATTATAATGGCTTCACGACCCAACCTTCAGCTACTTGACCAATAACAAAATACACAGAAATTTAAATACTAGAAGTTCCTAAATGACTATACCGTTCGAAGATTTGCTCGTAGATTACCTGTATTAAATTACTGTTAACCCAATTTTCATTGTGTTTACAAAGGTACTTGTGTTAGGTTAGAATAAATACTATTAGTATAACATTATTATGGTATAACTTTTCAATTTAAGAAAAAAACTTGACCTGATAGTGCTATTTGCACCTCCCCCAATTCTGTGCATTGATACTATTCCCCTGTCATCAATTCAGCTGTTAATTATCCCTGAAGCCTCTCTCTTATATCAACAACTAAACATTAATCATAACTTGAGCCTGAATTGGGTTTAAATTAATAATTTTTTATTCATTTTCTACACAAAGTAGATCTTTTAATGTTTTTCTTAAATTTCTTTAACATGATCACAGCATTTATTTCAGTGTTCAGTAGTATATGCAGCAAAAAGCATTGGTTAGTAAAAATCACTTTTCTGTACTAATGTTCAAAACCTATTTAACAATATAGACTAATATGTTGGTCTATATTATATACACGAACACCAATGCATTTGAAAAGAACAGGTTTAAATTAAGGAAAAGTTTGTAAAACTGCTTAACAGATTCAAATAAAAACTTTTATGAACTATCGCCTGTACGTCACTAATGGATGAGTCAAGTACCAAGTGATCGCAATAACGGGACAGAAAAAAATTATAATTTATTTCAATGAAAAGGAGCAACAACTAAAAACCAAAATCTACATATAAGATTTATTACAATACTTTTTTTTAAAACTATTTATCATTCATTGTATTTAGCTTAAGGTTTAAACAATCAGGTGAACAGAAAGATTATTATTGTTTTGTTTTTTTATGTATATATAAAAAATCTTTTTATATTACCTTATATTGCTTCTTATACTTTTGTTTCTTACAAGCCCTTTCACAATGCGTCATGCTTCTTCAAGTAATAATAATTACAAAGGAAGATGAATCTTTGTAAAACAGGCAATTCTAGAAGCTATTATTATTACTTGAAGAAGCAATGATGCACACCGTGAAAGTGCATGTAAGAAACAAAGTATAAGGTAAATATAAAAAGTTTTTATACATGGGTCATCTCTAAAGTAAAGATCATTTTGTTGTAAAAACAAAGTGGTACAGAATAAAATACGTGACTTACATTAATGCTCTACATAGTGGCCATATGAATTAAGACATTTCTCATAGCAATTCACCAGCTTCAATATACACTAGTCATATTCTACTGCCGCCAGTTCATTTAGCTACTGATTCACAGCATCTTTAAGTTCATCGTCACCTGTGAATTGCTTACCACCCAAAAATTCTTTCTATGTGCCAAATAAATGGTAATCTGAAGGTGGTATATCTGGACTGTACGGTGGGTGACTAAAAATTTCTCATCCATAGCATCTCATTAAATCAACCATCTTACTTGCCACATGTGGACGTGCATTATCGTGCAAGAGTATGATGCAATCAATCGGTAAGCCATCCTCTGCACCAATTTTGAGTGACATGTTGTAACTTGCATAGAGTTTCGCAGTAATATTCTGCATTTAGTCGTTCCAGGCATAAAGTCAATCAATAGTATGTATGTCAAGTTGATCCCAAAAGAACGTGTCCATCATCTTTCCTTCCAAATGGCAGTGGCTTGATATTTGTCGGTTTCATTGGTGTCTGAGGAAGATGCCATTCACACGATTGCTGTTTTCTTTGTTTGGAATGTAATAAAAAATCAATTTTCATCGCCAGTAACTATTGAATTAAGGAGTCATTACCATTTTCTCTGTAGCGCATCAGAAATTCCAAGGCAGATCCCATTTGGATTTGTTTGTGACGTTCCAATAACATGTACGGCACCCAACATGCACAAACCTTTCTGAAGCCTGAATGGTCACGCACAATGCAACCAATAACAGCGCTTGAAACATCAGGGAAACTAAGGGCCTATTCAGATATTGTCACGCAACGATTGTTTTTGATTTCTTCATCGACCTTTTTCAACAAGTCCTCGTTTATTATTGAGGGCCTCCCCGAATGTTTTTCATCATGCACATTAACTCTCATTCCTAAATCTTTCACACCATTTTCAAACATTTCTTTCATTCATTACATTATCACCGTGACACAACAACCAACTGCCTACGAATTTCCAATGGTTTAATGTTTTGATGGTTTAAAAAACGTATCACTCCATGTATTTCACGATCTGTGGCAACATCAATTGTCTGATTCATTTCAAAACACAAGACCAAACGTAAATAAAAATTCAACAACATGACAACTGACAAACTGATGTAGTGTGTATATTCCGAGACTGGCCTTGCACCATACAGGTTAGCCAACCTAAAGGCAAAAAATTTCCTAATGTTTTTTACTTTAGAGATGATCCTCATATATACATAAAAAAACAAAACATTATATGGATTCTGCTGCTATGATGCTTACTAGTAACTTAAATAATTATAACAGAAAGATTGTTTAATTTCTTTCATAATTTGCTCTGTGTAACATGTTTTTGTTGTATTTTTTATTGTGTGAGGATGTCTATATAAGCCTTTGCTTGTGCTTAGGTAATACATGCCAGACCTGACTGGGAATTGAACCCGAGATCCTGACTTCCAGTCATATGCACTGGCCACTATATCAATGGGCCAGCTTAATAATAAATAAAAGATTTATTCAATTTATAGCTAATTTTATATTGCTATTTGATGTTGGTAGGACTGCTGGCTAGTGGGAAGTGACGAAGCATTCTTTGCTTACATTAACGCATTCACAAAGAGGCAGTTAGAGGTAGAACTCTTTTCCAGTTTTCAGCTGGCGCATGTGGATAGGCGATCTTTTACTATATTTTTCTGTTATAAGTATACTAAGTTTTAGTGTGTGATTGTACCAGATATAAGAAATCGGTGTGTTTGTATGTGTAATTTTAATAATGGTGCAATTACAGGAACCATCTGTCAATTAATTAGAAGTCTTCTTAAAATATCTATTACTTTATTACTAACATGTATTGATTTTATAAGAATTAAATTAATTTCGTTCACGTTTGTGACAAGAAGGGACAAAAAGAAATCTGCAAAATGGGATGAAATGAATATAATAGCAACACTACATCCTGCTGATAAAGATTATGGACATATGAAAATAGATGAACCTCCTACGCCCTTCGAAGCCCAAGTAGAAGATGAGGATGAACGAGATGGTGCTAAATTTGACGCTGCAAAACTTGCTGACAAGTGAGTAGAGCTGACATTTTTATTTATAAATTTCTTCCTTGTGCTAAAAAAAAACGAACAATTTGTCTATCTGTTTAAGTTCATTTTTCTTATTAGAGTTAAGTTACCGATTATCTGAAATAGGCTAATTGAGGATTGACAATTTTGGATAACCGATAAGAGTATACTACTGTGTACTGAGTAATGAAATATATTATTTTAACCTGTAACCTTAGCGCACCTGAAAAATTGGTTTAGCAAAATGAGTGGTGTAGTACCCAACAAAACGTGATCCAGTGAGCTCAATTTAAGCTAGAAACCGGTAAAAGTTTTGAATCTGTCATTTCAAAAAGCCCATAAGTCAAAAAAACTAACTTATGGAAAAATTAAAAACTTGTAATTTATTATATTTCAATTAAAAAAATGTAAATTCTTCAGAGGGCTGTCCCCTTTAATATAAAGTACACTTAATATTTTTGTGTTATTTTGTATGTAATTATGGATACGCAATACTGGAATAAAGAAATTGATGTCTGAGACTTGTACAGATGCCGTTTATGGAAAGTTGGGAGTTGGGAGAAAAAAATTGTTCTTATCTTTTTACAACTTAGTAAACTCATATTTTTCATGGTAAAAATTATTTGTAACCAACTTAATCAAAACACATAATTAATTTAACAAATGATTAAAAATACCAACAAATGATTTTAATAACCAACTGATTTCAACAAATACATAGCACTCTCTAAACCTTTAGTATATCTAACCAGTTGGAATTTTTAACGCTCATACTAGAAACGTACAAAATTAGATGTTCTCGCCCATATATGAACATGAAAGTATTTCGCGTACTTAGAGCACAAGTCTGGCAAGTGGTATTTTAACTTACGTTTGTCGGGAATAGCAACTTAGAATGTGGCGTTTCAAACACTCAAGTATGTCACACTTCAAGATCATGTACCAAATGTCTGTGTAAATGGCCGGCTAATGTGATGAAATTCGTAGCTACCAATGCATATTGGAGTGTGGATTGGAGTCTTTAACACAAAACAGATGACAATTCCAGCATCTTGTGTAAATGTTAGTAAAATAAATGGAATGTAAAAAATTTATATTCAAAAATATTTAGCTTATTTTATCTGTTTACTCATATCTGTAGAGTTCAGAGGTATAAGAATTACCATGTATAAGTATTTACAGTTTATGAAGAACTAAATTTAGCAGATTCATTCAAATAAATATTGTTGTGATTAATTTATTACAGGATAAGGCTAGCTGAAAATGAAGCTCCTAAAGGAATAAGAAGAGGTAGTGCTGAGTCATCTGGTAGTGATGGAGATGATGATGATGAGACACCGGAACAAAGAGGTACTTATAAAAAAAGTTTGTTATGGTATTAGTAGCCTATCACGGGTAGTGAAAAAGTGTGTACACTCATAAGTTTGAATATTGCATTGCAGCAAATGTGTGAACTATTAATATTTGTACTGCTAGTGGGCCTACAACTTTACAATATAAAAATACATTGTTGTGGTAATTTTTAAAATTGTTATTTATCATTTTGTTGTGTTCGACCATCACACCCAGATGTAAGAAACTACAAGAGATAGCAACAAAAAGTTTTAGGATTCGTATATAAAAAGTTAGTGGTCCTAAATTCGTTTTGAAGTTCCGGGTTTGACCAAAATCTTTGGCCCAAAATTGGCAGAAAGTCCGAAATCAAAATTTGGAATTTGGAAACAAAATAGTGTTATTCAATTCCTCTTAAAGAATAAATGCAGAAATCATTAGGTTTGAAGTTCCGGTGTCAACCAGAAGTCAAGAAATCAAAGTCGGAATAAGAGATAGCAACTAATGGTTTTTAGATTTGCAATCTACTCAAAAAGTTAGTGGGCCTGGATTAGGTTTGAAGTTTTGGTTTCGACTAGAAGTGGCCCAAAACTGAAGGAAGTCAAGAAATTAGTCGAAATTTGGAAACAAATAGTGTTATTTCATTCTTCTTTATAGATACAGAAATCATTGGGTTTGAAGTTCCGGTTTCAACGGGAATTCAAGAAATCAGTCGGAATAAGAGAAAGTAACGAATGTTTTTTGGATTCGTAATCTACACAAAAAGTTAGTAAGCCTGGATTAGGTTTGAAGTTTTGGTTTCAACTGAAAGTGGCCCAGAACCGGACGAAATTCAAGAAATCTAAGTCGGAATTTGGAAACAAAAATAGTTTTATTCTTCCTCTTCAAGAGTAGATACAGAAATAATTGGGTTTGAAGTTCCGGCTTCAACTGGAAATGACCCAAAACCGGAAGTCAAGAAATCAGTCAGAATAAGAGATAGTAGTAACAAATGTTTTTTGGATTCATAATCTACACAAAAAGTTAGTGGGCCTGGATTAAGTTTGAAGTTTTGGTTTCAACCGGAAGTGGCCCAAAACTGGAAGAAAGTCAAGAAATCAAAATCTGAATTTGGAAACAAAAATAGTGTCATTCAATTTCTTTCAAAGATTAGGTACAGAAATCACAAATGGTTTTTGCCATAAGTCAAAGGTAAACCTTTCTAAAAATTGCCACAATCCATATGAGACGTATCATCATGAAAATTATTTATTTTTTAATTTTTATTAGATAATTTTGCAGTTTATTTACAAGCCATTTACTGCAACTCAAAATTTTATTTATCACTATTCAACTTGTCTTCATCTGTTAGATACTGTTTTTTCATAGTTGTAATAATACTCATCCACTTTGGGGGGGGGGGGGCTGCCCTCTCTTCCTTCATGTAGCTGGAATCGACAGCCTAATCGTCTGTGGAGTCATTTCTCCTCTATCTGTCAACAATTTTTTCTTAAAATTTAACAGTCCAAATTTTCTTGATCCACTTTATTAATTCTTAACTCATGGTAAATAAGTGACAACTTCTTTTCCATAAACTTATTTCCGTAGCTGGTATTCTGCTTTTAAATCTTGCCCTCAGAATAGATAGTAACATTCTGGTGATGACTTAACTCCTTACAACCTTTTCTCAAATATCATTGTCTATTATACCTTCTGGTGTGAAAAATGTGCCACATGTTATTGTGATGTATTTAACCCTTAAATTACTGAGTCCTTTCAGAGCTACTCATTTCGCTATTATGAACATTCAGATATACATTTAAATATATTTTGTGCTATAAAAAAATACAAAATATTTGCGAGCACAAAAAAGTTTGTATTTTTTGCTGTAATTTGCTGAAATTGTAATTTATCATAAAATTGTACATATCCCATTTTATAGAATACAGTTTTGTGAATAAAATTATTGTCACATTACTATTTTGGGTAAAATTTAGCCAAGATATTGTAGTTTGAAATGTATAAGATTTTCGCCGTGTGGCTACGCAATCGGACTGCTTGTATTGTCTTGTGCTTCTCCTTCCACATCTCAATGTCAATGTAGGTTATTAAACTTATATATAAATGTTAGAATGTAGAACAGGCAAAAGATAATACAGTCAAACTTCTGTATAACGAAATTCATAATCCAGACGAAAAATTCGTTATTTGGAAGTATTCGTTATTGGGAAGTTAAGTTACGACAGCATTTAATTTTTTTACAAATACATTACTACAGTATTTTCGTGGGTAATGTACAATATTCCTTACCTTTTTCGCATCTGCAGGAAGAAATGCAGCACCATGTCAGATGAATGAACACAAGTTAAATAATGAACACATTATGAACTGTTATTATATGTAGTATGTACATTTATGTATTTAAAACTCAGAACTAAATTATTAATTACTTATTAAATTTTTGACTTATAAAGGATTTTACACTATACGATTTTACAAAGATCCAAAATTAGTCAATGTTTACTATTACAACATAGGAAAACTGTAGCTAATTACTGTACACTATGACACAATTTCACTTAAAAAAATGTGTAATTTTTTTCTGAACTTTACACTTGAATAAAACATCTTGTTCAATAAAAGTTTTAAATTTATTCAGGCATTCAAAAAAACTGTCTGGCACATTGTTGCAGTCCTCTTCTGATGGTTTTAAATGACTTTAAAATTTCGTCGTCGGTTGGGTTCGTATCCTGGTGATTGCCGCCGCACTCATCGCCGTCGTCGTCCTCCTCCTCTTGTTCTTCTAAGCTCTCGATAGGCTTCACGCTTTGTAGAATATCATCGTCATCTGGAAAATCGGCTACAGCGATGTGATCATCAACATTTAAAAAGTCTTCAAGTATCGCTTTGTCAGTGACATGTCCAGAATTCTGAAGGAAATCCCATTGATTTTTCAGTTCACTTAGTGCAATGTCGTCTTCAATATCGGATTCTGTTGTGACCGAGTTGAAACCAGCTTTTGAGAAACAACTTTTGACAGTTGTATCTCGTACATCGTTTGTCCAGACTTTTGTTAGTTCAGAAATGCATTCTCTGAGATCCACAATATTAGCAGGTACAGACTCATTCTTTTCAACAGTAGAAACAATTTTCTTAAGAATTCTCTTCCGATAATGCAGCTTAAGCGTCTTTATCACTCCCTGATCCATGGGCTGGAGAACTGAAGTGACATTCGGTGGAAAAAATACAACTTTTACATTATCTAATTTTGTATTGATGTCATGAGGATGAGCGGTGCAATTGTCAGCAAAAAGTGCAATTTTTCGTTTTTGTTTACCCATCTGCTTATCCAGTTTGGTCACCCATTCAGTAAAAATTGCATTCGTCATCCATGCCTTCTTGTTAAAAGTGTAATCAACCTCCAGAGACTTGGTATTTCGAAAACATCGGGGAGATTTACTTTTACCTATAACAAGCAATTTAAGTTTCTCACTGCCTAACATGTTTGCAGCCACTAACACTGTTATTCTTTGTTTACTTTGTTTACCACCAAAGCAAGGATCGTTTTTAAAAGTTAAAGTTTTGTTTGGCAAACATTTAAAAAATAACCCGGTTTCATCTGCATTGAAAATGTCTTTCTGGGCAAACTCGTCTAAAATGTTTTTTAATACTGTCTGCTTCCAGAATTCACAATCTGTTGAGTTAACACTTGCACTTTCTCCTGAAATTACTTTTTCAATTATGTTGTGTCTTCTTTTAAATTTGTCAATCCACCGTTGCTTGCTTGAAAATCATGGTGGCCCAATGCAGTCGCAAACTCCAGAGCTTTTTCCTTAATTATTGGTCCCGATAAAGGAAGGCATTTTCCCCTCATAACTGTTATCCATTTCATGACCGCTTCATCAATGTCATCATAAACGCACATTTTCATTTTCTTTCCGTTTAAGTCATAGTCTTTGCTTTGTTTAAGTATAGACTCGCGATTTTTAAGAATAGTTGACAGTGAACTTTGCGGAATGCCGAATTTTTTAGCTACGTCTTTCTTCTTTAAACCCCTATCTACTTCCTGAATTACCAACACTTTATCCGAAACACTCAGACACTTTCTTTCCAACATTCTGCAAAATGTATAAGCACGACAGTAGAACTGATTAAAGACTAGAAAACACGTGTGAACAGTACGAATGATACCGAACAACTGACTGTGTATTGTGTACGTACAAAAGACAGGAGTGTGAACAGCTTTAAATTCTTGGAAACACGTGTACTGTACCTCTATGATTGGCCAGAAGGGGGTAGCAAAGGAATGCATATGACCCCACCCTAGGTTACTGTAGACAAAACAACCGGATGTTACTCATCACTACTTTAGCTAGTCTACAAACATTCCATTTGCCATAGAATTATAACAAAGAATTTCTTTAAATATTTTTTTTCCACTTCGTTGTTGGGAAGTCAGATTTTGTTAAATGGAGGCAATTTTGCATGCATTATTCCTTAAACTTTAAGGTGTTCAGAAAGAATTCGTTATAAAGAAAATTTTGTTACTTGGAAGTTCGTTGTACAGAAGTTCGACTGTAGTAATAAAAGGTCATATTGGGTAAGAGGACAAGAAATGCTCGAATGAGTAGGGCAGACAAAGACGAATAGATTTCCTGTCTCAAAACATATATATTAGTTACTATAAGCTATGTCCATGTTGAACTAAAAAATAGATATTACAGTACGTGGGAGAACAGTTTTACCAACTTGAAATTAAAATATTTCAAGTTTCATAGCGACGAAAGGCAGATGTTAAGTTGGCCAGACGTCTCTTGGGCCCTAACCCTAATAACCAATAGAAATCCATTAGTATTTTATATAAAATAAAACTACATTTCAAGGGGCGTAATTTGAGATATCAGTCGTGCTGATAGCTTTATAAACACGCATGCTACAGCTGTCCGAAGCCTGGAAAATCCGAATGAAGCATATATGCTACACCTGAAGTCGAAGGGTTAACTGTTTAGTGGTGGTGTGTAAATGTTCTTAATTGTGACTTATTTATTAGTGTACTGTCAACTGTAACTGTGCAAAAACTTTACTAATTGAGGCTTCCCGAGTTATAAAGAGTCTTTTGCTGATAATGGCACCGTAATAGCAGTTCATTGCAACTTTAAATGCTCACTTAGTATTGTTATAACCATTATGGTTTAGGTACGAGGCGTGTTCAGAAAGTAAGTACAGTTTTTAAAAAAAACAAGCAAAACAATTTTTTTTCAACACAATTTTATTTCTACATGAAAGCCCAAACCTTAAACTATTTTTCGATATTGTTTCCACCGATGTTCAAACACTTGTCGTAGCGGGTGATCAATTTGTCAATACCCTCTTCATAGAAGGTTCCCGCCACTGACGTGCACAAAACCAAGAGACTCGGAAGTGCTTTGACTTTTCTCACACGGTACAGTGATGATGGTGAGGATATTTGAAACAAAATTGTGACAGGTGATGAAACTTGGGTTCGTCATGTCACACCGGATTCTAAACAGCAGTCAATGGAGTGGTGACACACGCAATCCCCAAAGAAACAAAAATTCAAGACAACAATGTCTGCACAAAAAATCATGTGCACTGTCTTTTGGGTTTTGCTGATTGATTTTCTCCCAAGAGGTGAAACCATTAATGCGGCAAGATATTGCGAAACCTTAAGAAAACTAAGGCGGGCAATTCAAAACAAACGAAGAGGAATGGTCAGTAACGGAATTGTGTTGCTCCATGACAATGCTCGGCCCCATACCACTGGTGACACTCAAAAAACATTGGTTCGACAATTTCGTTGGGACCAGTTCGATCACCCGCCCTACAACCCGGACTTGGCACCGTCTGACTACCACTTGTTCCTGCATATGAAGCCCGAGCTAGGCGGCCAACGCTTTGAAACCGACAATGAAGTGTAAACTGCCATGGAGTCGTGGCTACATTCATTGGCGGGAAACTTCTACGAAGAGGGTATAGACAAATTGATCACCCGCTACGACAAGTGTTTGAATATTGGTGGAAACTGTCGAAAAATAGTTTAAGGTTTGGGCTTTCATGCAGAAATAAAATTGTGTTGAAAAAAATTGTTTTACTTGTTTTTTTAAGAACTACTTATTTTCTGAACACGCCTCGTATATACCAAAACCTACTGGATTGCAGTTATTACATCCTCTGGGATACTACAAAGCACAAAAAATTGTGTATTATAACACATTATACATAATTAAAATACAATTCGTGTTCTAGGACCAAAAAAAAGAAAACAGAAAAAATCAAAAAACAAAACTTACCTTTTTATAATAATGTAGTGATAACAGAAATGGAACATTAGTTGTATGTAATATGAAAAATTGAAAAAGGAGTACAATTTTATAAAAACACTGTACAAAGGCTTGGTTTTTTGTTAAAGATTAACTATGGTACCCACTAATTTTTTTTATAACACTAAATCGAGGAAAACCACTTGATGCAATTGAAAATGGTTTTATCCATAATTAATAACAGCACACTGATGCTGGTTAATTGGTTTTGTTTTTATTTTATGGAGGGAACTACTACTCTTTTAATTTGTTTTTATTGTAAAAGTATGTTCAATATCTGGGTCAATTTCTGAAAACTTTTGAGCTGGCATGGCTTTTCATTTATAAAATTTCTTTTAATCTGATTTCAAATTTATTTTTATTCGAGTAGTAAACAGTATACAGTGATTATACAATTTTGCGTTGTGAATTATGACGAGATGTAAGACTGTCTTTAGTAAAGCTTAGACTACTAAAAAATTACAGTATTAGATTACTTCAATTAAATTAATTAAAGCTTAAACTAAACTAGACTAAGTTAGATACTGTCGCTCAACAATGATTTAGGGTGGGCATATACATTATATTTAGACTGGAGCACAGGTAGCTTAGTTCAGGACAGGTAGGGCAGGAGTGAAAACTGTGCAACCATTGTTGCCTGTTAGCATACCGTACATTGGGAGGCAGACATGTGTGGCCAACGTATCTGTGTCGAGGAACCACAGTTTGTAGTTGAGGCACACAGTTTTAGTGCACGTGTTGAGCAGGAAACATGTCAGTTCAATAGAAGTTAATTAAACTTGTGCATACCGAAACCTTATTGTATGATACCAATCATCCTGATCACTTGAAAAACTGTTCCGTTGTAAACCTAGTGTAATTCTTGAATGTAGTATCGTCAAACTCTTATGTTAATTTGAACTCTCCATGTGTTTTACATTTTTTCATAAAATCACTTTGCTACAAATTTTTCTCCACTTCTTCACTTTTAAATATAATACAGTAAAATTAATTCTTCTATACTGGAATCCAACGAATCCGATACTAAAATACCACTCTCACTGAAAAATGATCCATTGCGTTAAATGGCCAAACATGAATGAATTTTTAAAAACCTGAAAGAAATTGGCGGGAAACACTCACGGCTTTCTCTTTCCAATGCAAATAATGTACAATATAATTTAACAATAGAAATAAACAAAAAAACTAACCTCAAAAAACATAACCTTATTTTAATCATGAGTGAATGATGCAAAATGAAAACCAACCTTTGTTTGGCTTAATACAGAAAATCACTTTTTGATGCTAAACTAGGCTTTGTAGAGAAAAATGCGTAAAATAAAAGTTGTAGATCTTTTAATATCCTATAAATTTGATTATGTTGACTGTCGTAAAATGATACTACAGCCAAAATCTTGAAATATCCATTTATTTTTACAGATTTTTATGAAAGAAACAGAAAATCACTATTTACCGCTGAACTAAGCATATTCAAACAAATGTTTGAAATAAAAGTTGTAGGTTTTTAAATTTTCTACAACTTTGACATTATAGCCTCCGTAAGAATTTCAGCTGGCATTGCACTTACCCTATCATGTAGAGCTTAAAAAATGTAGGTAGTAAATGAGGTAATTTAAAAAAAATTATAGGAGCCATTTATGAGAAAATCGCAAAAAAGTAAAAAATTACACGGATGAACAACTACTTCTGGTTCACCGATTTTGATGAAAATGTTTGTGTCGGGTCCTCTAGTTGTACCTAACTTAAGTTTCAAGTTTCAACTTTGTACGATATTCCGTTCTTGAGATATTTTGTTCACACACACACACACTTACACCCAGAACAATTGCTAAAAACATGTTTTTTGGGTTCAGGGGGTCTGAAATGTGTATATCCGGTAAAAACTTGATTTCAAAAAATCAATATGAAAACAATACTTTCCTTCCTGTATATTCATATAGGCAAGAGAAAGTAAAACTACAAAATTATTGTACATTAGTGTGAAACTATTGTTACGTTTCATTGCTCAAATCTTTTCAAAGACAAAAATTTGTATTAAGATTTATCATGACTGCCATGTCTAAATTTTTCAGTCTGCAAGGTGGGCGTAAGTAAAAAGTTGACCAGACAGTTGCATCTCATTAAAATTTTAAACGGACCTTGATCAAGTTTAGTTGATGGCCACTGTTCGATGTCTGACTTTTTCTATTTTTGGGAAGAGGGAGTAATTGTCATTTCCTTCGTTGAGTTTATGTAAATGTATTTTTATCTGAAGTAATGGTGATGGCTCCCTGGTTTCTTTGGCTGAAAAAGCTGTATATTTAATCTTTTTATATTTTAGTGTAAGAATGTAAGTAGTGTAAAATGTAGTGTAATGTGTCCACCCACGTTTCACCAGAAAAACCAAGGCTGCGTCATCAGTAAATGATAATAGTTTACATTTTGGTATATTTAGTTTTAATAAGTCTTAATTAACGTAAATAAGAAAAAGAATAGGAGATAGTACCGTACCCTGTGAAAGACTGAAATTAGATTTTTTTTTGTAATATCTTTATATTATTTGAAATAATTCTTGAATTCTATCTTTCAGATGATTTTGAAATAGTTTTAGTGATAAACCCTGAACACCAAAGTTCTCCACTTTATATAGAAGTACATTTTGAGGTACAGTATCAAATGTGTTAGCTTAATCTAAGGAAACAGCCATTATTTGGATTTAAATTTGTATTTATTAATGTCATTAGATGAAAAGTACGGTATCGTTAGTTGATTTGTTGGTTTAAAATCCTCATTGATTACAATCGATTAACTCAATTTTTTCTAGAAATTTGATTAAATTCCTAATTATTTTTTCCATTATTTTTGCCAGGTTCCTGAGAAGAGTGCTAGTTTTCAGGCTTAGTTGGATTGCTTTTTTTATAGAGCTTATATTTTCGCTATTCAAATTTTTGGGGAAAATAGTTTCAAGAAGAGATATTTATTTGTTATAAATTCAAGGGGTTTTACAATATGATTTATATTTCAATTGAATCTGTTGGTTCAATGTAAAAACTTTAGCTAGGCAGGGAGGAACTGGCGATTTAGGAATGCATAATTTATATTTTGATACATTCAGCTAACTTTTTTTATAATTTTCTTGTATACAATAAAGAGTAATTATTAAGAATCTTGGGTTCAGTTCTTGGATAATATTGTCTTTTTTTATGTCCATGTTGACATTTATGACACCATTGACATTGTATGGCACCAGGTTTAGTTAGCATTGCTCTTACATTGATTAAATTTGTTATTAAAATATTTTATCTTTCTCAATTTAGTTTATTTAAGAATTCTTATATTTCTTGTGTTCTTTCAATTTAGCATTGAATAGCTTATTAGTTTAATCCTACAACCGGCAGGCATTAATTTTTCGACGTGTGGATCTTTTCTGTACCGGCAGCATCGATAAATCGCATCGATCAACAATGCATTAGTTTTGAAATTATGACGTAAAAACTGTATTGTATAACCACGGCAAGTAATAAATATTTTTAACCAGAAAATTCAGCTTTATAAAATAAAAATATTTTTGTTTTGAGTGATTGTTGTTGATGAAATTCAATGAAATGAAGTGATTCAATGAAATTTATGTATAACTCTCATGGAAGTCAGTTGGTGTTACTTGTTGTCATCTGCTTTGCAAAGGTCATTCGCATTTACTCGTGTTCGTTTATTTATTAGTTATTATAAATATATTCATTTAGATTTGTGTATGATAATCATCAATTATGATTTTATTATTATTAGTTATTGCGTAATTCGTTGTTTTGGTGATGTTTATGGAACTAAACTGATTTTGTAGTAACTCAACTCGTGTTTGTGTTTTATAGGTTAAGTTTTATTTATTATTATTTCATCATGAATTTCAATGTAAATAAAGAAATAGGCGATTTAGTTAATAGTGTGCTTGATGAAAGGGTTACCGATGAAAGCCCTAATATCAGCTTTTGTATAGTGTTTCTTTTATTTGCTTTTGAACTGTATATCATTTATGCGTCGGAAATGAAAATATTTAGTTATGTAGTATTTTTTGTATTATTGACTATAGAAAAAAAAAGTTTACAGTGCATCAACAAAATATTTGTATCATAATCTGCAGAATAAAAAACTCTACAAAGTGGCTATAATGGAATTTTTGTAAAAAAAAAATATTTGTTTCAATGTTAGAGGGTAAGAGAGGTTAATTATAACCGTATTCATATATGTAGTGAATTGGGGGAAGTAAAAGGGGGACCCCTAAATATTTAATTTTTAGTAATAGTACATAAATATTTGAGATTTTGTGAGCATTTTGATGTATGATATGTGTTACCAAACATTATAAAATGATTGTAAAGTAAATAATTTAATAACACCTTACATTTGGCACATTTTCTGCTGCTGGTTATGATAAAATAGGCCACCGGTCGTTGGGTTAATTAAAGAATTCCTACGCTTCTTGTATTCTTCCTTCAATTTAGTGTTCAATGGTTCTTTATTGATTCTTTTGTACATTTTGTCCCTAACTCTAATGGATGTCACTAAGTTTTGGGTTATCCAATTCTTTATTGGTTTATTTTTCTGAGGGATCATGACAGAATTTGTGTGATTAATTATGTAATTAGTTTAGAAATAAATTATTTATTATAGAATCAATGTTATTGAAATTTCATACCAATTTTTCTTATTTAATTCTGCCTTTAGTTTATCAAAATTTAGTTTCATTAATATTTTAAGTTTGATTTAACATCTGAGTAAATAAACGGCTGAAAAATAAAATCAGTAATACTTGTCTTTTAAAATTGCGATCAAAGTATTATTTTCTTTCGATGATATGTATAACTTTTGCTTTCATTTTGCAATGTAGTTGGTTTGTTTACATATATTTTGTATTCATTTAATAATTGTAGGGTATATAAATGTTCATTTTCTGTCAATTCACTGACATTAGCAAATGACACAGTGTTTCAACATGTTGAAAAAGAAAGAAAGTAACTTTAGGAGTAATTGGTTTTGGTTTTGTATGTGTGAATATTTTTCACGACCTTACCAAATTCAACCCACCACATAATTTTCTAACTTTGGCTTATCAGTCTAAATTATTTATTGATGCTGTTATTTTGTTAATTTCATTAGTGTTTTTTGGTCATTTAATGTTATAGTATTTTTACTAAGAGTTTAAAAATATATTGAATAATGTTCTCTATTATAGGCTGCCTCTGTAGTGTCATGGTTAGCGCAGTAGCCTATAATGTGGGGGTCCCAGGTTCAATCCCAGCTAGGGTCTGGAAATTTCCACATTTTCGCTAATTACCCTGCTGTTGATGTGATTTTAACTAAAACTAAAAAATCGTTTTCTATGTTAGGTTTTATTTTATTATCTTTATTTTAATTTAGAGACTTAACAAAAGCGGTCATGTAATTTAGTAACAGTAAAGAATGTACTGTACTTATCAGTTGTATGATTGGAATATATTTTATATTACAGTTAGGTTTTTTTATTTATGACTTCATAAATTCAGAAGCTTTATCACACGTATTAGTTTATAAAATGTATTGTTTTAAATCCATTTGTTTTGTATTCTTTATTTTTACAGACTAGTAACTTTTCTTCATTTACCTGTACATGTTTGAGAATGTTTTACGCAATTCCCTTTGTTTACTTTTCTATATGTTTAATTTTTTTACTACATAATTTTGGTACAGTAAAAATGCTCGGTTAACTGAGGTAATTGGGGCCAAGGGTACCTCTGATATTGAAAAACTCGTTTGATAAGGAACTTGTAGAATTTATATGTTACATCTGACTTTTTAGGTTATAATTATTTGCTACATGGTAAATTACATAGCCTTATAATGTTTTGTAAGCTTTAAAATATTATTAAATAACCATGTAATAATAATAATAATAATAGTAATCTAGGTAAATGCTAGTAACAAAAAAATACAAATAATTACCTACAGTATGTTCACGTTTATAAATATTTTTATATGAGAAAATCTTTTATAGATTTTTACTTCAATAACTGGCCTTTCTTCTTCACAGCAAAGTAGTACCATTGGTTTACTGAAAGAAGATCAGGAGGGATTATATATTGTGCGGTTCCAATCCGTGTAGTTGTGGGGTGAAGGGTACGGGTGAGGTGTAATGAATGAGTGACGCATGCTGGGAGAATGATTGTTGTATTACTCTGATAAAAAACATTCGTTTTCAAACTTTCCGTATTTAACATATTTGTTTGTATTTATTACATTTATTTATTTACATATTTCTATATAAATTGGTAAGTTAAATTATGAATCCGACCAAGTTAATAACCCGGTAGGTATTTGTTAAATTAATGCGCCGGATGATAAGAATATTTTTTTAGTCTAGTTATTAGTACACGCTACCACTACAAATGCATCAGCTGTGAAACACTACTAACTCATTCATTCTCCCACTACTGTAACAATGCACTGCATTCCACAACAACTACACGCAGCTGGGACTCAAGCAATACATCTTGCTGCTCAAGGTACATGATGATTGTCAGTGAACTCTAGACGTTCAGGGTGTGGTTTTTACTTTCTCTTGCCTATATGAATATATAGGAAGGAAAGTATTGTTTTCATGTCGATTTTTCGAAATCGAGTTTCATTCACCGGATCTATACGTTTTCAGACCCCCTGAACCCAAAAAACATGTTTTTAGCGATTGGTCTGTGTGTGTGTGTGTGTGTCCTGTGTGTGAACAGAATATCTCAAGAACGGAACATCGTACGAACTTGAAACTTGAAACTTAAGTTACATACCACTACCGGACGCGACACGAACATTTTCATCAAAATCGGTCAACCGGAAGTAGTAGTTTATTCGTATAATTTTTCACTTTTTTGCGATTTTCTCAAAAACTGGTCCTACGATTTTTTTTAAAATCGCCTATTTTACTCAATTTTTTTATTCTCTACAAGATAGGGTAGGCGCCATGTTTGCTGAAATTCTTGGTGAGGCTGTTTTCACGTAAAAACGTTGTTTTTTTAAGATTACGGCTTTAATATAAATTTTAGCGCAAAAACTTATATAATAAAAGTTGTAGAGAATTTAAAAACCTACAACTTCTGTTTCAAACATTTTTGTGTATAACACTTAGTTTAGCGGTAATTTGCGATTTTCTGTTTTTTTTCTCACGAAAACGTGAGAAAAATCGATTTTTTTAACATTTCGGTCTTAGTATGCATTTTACGACAAAAGTGTATATAATTAAATTTATAGAAAATTAAAAGATCTACAACTTTTGTTTAGAGCATTTTTCTCTACAGAGCCTAGTTTAGCGTGAAAGCGTGATTTTCCGTATTTTTTAAGCCAAACTGAGTTCGATTGTCATTTTGCGTCATTCACTCATGATTAATATAAGGTTATGTTTTTGAGGTTAGTTTTTGTTCATTTCTAATGTTTTAATACTAATGTTAGGTTTATTGTTAATTATTTGCATTGGCAAGAGAAAGTTGTGTGAGTGTTTCACACCAGATTTTTTCTTCACCTCTCCATTCTTGTATCATAGTATTTTTGTGGAATAGGTCTACCAATGCAACAATATGATTGTCAATGAAAAATTTTCATCTGTTTTTACCCACTCTTGAATTTCTTTCCTATTTATGGATTCAATGACCGGAAGTTTATTAGCGAGGTTCATTAGTTTACTTTAATAGTCATTGTTATTTTTCTTTGCGTTGTGATTTTTTAGTGGTGCTTCCAATTCCAAAGAGTTTACTCTCTTGATTTTCATTTTATCAGTTTTTTTTAGATTTCAACCCTTCACTACCCAGTAAACCACATCTTTTAATGTTACAACTTTTATTGCTGTAACTGACTTTTCTTTTTCTATTTTTTCGATCAAATGTTTCAACAGTCCTCTTTGATAATTTCTTTTGAATGTTTCTATGACATCCTAATTGAGTATTTGAGAGGCCATCAGTGTAAAACGGAGTAATCTGACAACAGCCAAAACACAAGAGGGTTCAAAACAAAACCCGTATTGTGCATAAAAAGTAGATTTCTGTTGTATCCATTGGGCTATTATTGTCCTTTTTATTGCTATTAATTTTTACTTTCTCTTGCCTATATGAATATATAGGAAGGAAAGTATTGTTTTCATGTCGATTTTTCGAAATCGAGTTTTCACCGGATCTATACGTTTTCAGACCCCCTGAACCAAAAAAAAACATGTTTTTAGCGATTGGTCTGTGTATGTGTGTGTGTGTGTGTGTGTGTGTGTGTGTGTGTGTGTGTGTGTGTGTGTCTGTGTGTGAACAGAATATCTCAAGAACGGAACATCGTACGATCTTGAAACTTGAAACTTAAGTTACATACCACTACCGGACCCGACACGAACATTTTCATCAAAATCGGTCAACCGGAAGTAGTAGTTTTCTTCGTGTAATTTTTCACTTTTTTGCGATTTTCTCAAAAACTGGTCCTACAATTTTTTTAAAAATCGCCTGGTTTATTCAATTTTTTATTCTCTTCAAGATAGGGTAGGCGCCATTTTTGCTGAAATTCTTGGTGAGGCTGTTTTCACGTAAAAACGTTTTTTTAAGATTATGGCTTTAATATACATTTTAGCGAAAAAATTTATATAAGAAAAGTTGTAGAGAATTTAAAATTCTACAACTTTTAGTTCAAACATTTTTGTATAACGCTTAGTTTAGCAGTAATTAGCGATTTTCTGATTTTTTCTCACGAAAATGTGTGAAATCGATTTTTTTAAGATTTCGGCTTTAGTACGCATTTTACGACAAAAAAGTATATAAGAAAATTTATAGAAAAATTAAAAGATCTACAACTTTTATTTAAAGCATTTTTCACTACAGAGCCTAGTTTAGCGTGAAAGAGTGATTTTCCGTATTTTTAAGCCAAACTGAGTTCGATTTTCATTTTGCATCTTTCACTCATGATTAAAATAAGGTTATGTTTTTGAGGTTAGTTTTTTTTATTTCTAATGTTTTATTACTAATGTTAGGATTATTGTTAATTATTTTCATTGGCAAGAGAAAGTTGTGTGAGTGTTTCACACCAGATTTTTAGTTATTCTTTGTATTCCTTTCAGTTCTTTCTATTAAGCTTAGAATTTACTAGCTAGGTGTAAGAAAGTACAGTATTCCATTCTTTTATGCTGTTACTATTTATTCTCAAAATCCTATGGCCAGTTTATAAAAAATAACTGAATTTTCATTTAGTCATTTGTAGTAAATCGGGTGAGAAACCAGTGTAATTATAGTGTGTTTGTTTGTTAAAACAAGTGTAGCACTTGATGTGATGTAATGTGACCAAACAACTAAAACGATATTATATTATATTAATAATATATTATATTATATTTATGCTTTTTTTTTGATGTTTCACTGTATTACTGCAGTTAAGAGTACAATTGTTGGATTTGTAAGTTAATTATTAAATTGTGAATGGCCATATTTTCTTTTTAGTTTAGTTTATTTTGTCATTAATTTTTAATAACATTTTGCAATTAATTTAGTTTAAGTTGTTTTATTATAATTCAATAATTTACTTCCTTATTATAAGTTTAAAAGGAAGTTTTTGTCATTTATAAATTAACAGATTCTGAAACAACCCGGAGTAAACGCTACATTATTATTTAAAGTTAAGTATTCTAAAGTGCAAATGCATTACACCATAATGCATTTGTTGAAATTTTGTGGTTTGTATAAATGTTTGTACACAAATAATTTTTGTTGTGTACTTTTTAGTTATATTGTAAGCTTTTTCAATTTTACTGTTTCTTTTAATTAATCTAGTTTTACTTTCTCTTTATATGACTATATAGGGAAGGAAAGAATTGCTTTCGTGTCAGTTTTTTGAAATCACCAGAAATACAAGTTTTCAGACCCCTGAACCCAAAAAACATGTTTTTAGCGATTGGTCTCTGTGCATGCATGTGTGTATGTATTTGAACAAAATATCTCAAGATCGGAATAGCATACAAAGTTGAAACTTGGAACTTAAGTTAGGTAATACTAGGGAATCTGACACAAACTTTTTCATGAAAATAAGTCAACCAGAAGTAGTGGTTTATTTGTGTAATTTTTCACTTTTTTGCAATTTGCTCAAAACCACTTGCAGGGATTTTTTTTCAAATTGCCTGATTTACTACATTTTTTTATGCTCTATAAGGTAGGGTAAGCAACATGTCTGCTGAAATTTGTGAGGGACCTGTGCTCTTGTGGTAATTTTTTTTTTTTAAGATTGCGGTCTTAATATGAATTTTGGGTTAAATTGTATATAATATAAGTTGTAAAACATTGAAAAAACCTAATTTTTTAACATTTTTTTCTATAATGCTTGGTTTAGTGACAATAAGTGATTTTCTGTATTTTGCTCTTAATTAAAATCCTAATTTTTCTGATTTTTTTTTAATATTGTGGCTCAAGCATTTAGTGACAAAAGTGCAAAAGAAAAGTAATCAAAGTTATAGGAAATAAAGAATCATACAACTTTTATTTCAAGCATTTTTTTTCTACAGGGCTTAGTTTAACATCAATTAGTGAATTTCGTATTTTGCTTGTCATTCACTCATGATTAGAATTAGGTTATGTTTTACATTTTACATTGTGTACTAATGATTAAACAGGTTATGTTTTATTATTTACATTGGAAAGAGAAAGTCGTGAGAGTGTTTCACTACAAATTTTTTTTAAATATTTAAAAAAAATATTAATAATATTTAAAAAATATTTTGTAACGTTTATTTATAATTTTATGTTTTAGCACAACGTAAAGAATTTGAAATGAAAAGAAAAGCTCATTACAATGAATACTATGCTGTAAAATTAGCATCATCCTTAATGGACGAAGATGATGAGGATGATGACGATGAAGACGAAAAAAAGGACGAAAAAAAAGACGAAAAAAAAGATGCGCCACCTCCTGTCGGAACTTCACAAAAAAAATGAGCTATATTTTTATATAATTATTATTATTACTACTAATTTATAGAACTTTTAATAATCGATAATTTTTTTGATAGTTTAACCAACGTGATTAATATTTGTGTAATGAATACGTTACAAAAAAAGAAGAAAACGGTTATAATGTAAACTGTACGACCCCGATAAATAATTTTTTATTTTAATGTATATATTGTACAATCTGTGTTTATTTTTGAAATAATAATTGGTTGTTTTAGATTATGAATCTAGAGTATCCTTTTGTTATTGTTATATAAATTATACTTAATTTATAATTGTTAATTTTTACAAGTCCAATGAATTTATAATTCGCTCATTGATATTACTGTATGTTTTGTAAATACTGTGAAAATTATTTGTTTTTAAGTAATTTATAACCTTTGATTTCAGTATATACAGGGTGAAGTATGAAAATGGCTTTACGCTGTAAATCTGAGAGCTATTTTGAAACTGAAAGAAATGTGGTTCTACATAGTTTTAAAAGATTTGCGTTATGGCAGATATTAAAATTTTGTGCGCCATTTTAAATCTGCCATCGTGAATCAAACTTAATTTTTTTTTTTAAATAGGAAGGTAGACATATGATAATTTATCTCATTGTAAAATTTTATTAGAAAAACAATTGTGAAACCCATTTTTATGTTAATGCTTTCATTATTTAGTTACAAGCATTCAAAGTTGGAATCACAGAAAAGTCGTGTTAACAATTAACCTAGATAAAACAAACATCAGTTTTATTGGATTTTACAAGCATAGTCTAATAACAAACTATAAACAGTTGTATTGTATTTATAACTAGCGGACCCGTACTCGCTTTGCTTCGTCAACTAAAAATATATTGTACCTTAATAAAAGTGGAATAAAACCAGAACTAAATAAATAGTGGACCTCCTCTTCGGCTTCGCACGGATGATAGAGTATAAAAAAATTTCATTTAATAACTTTATTTCTGCTTAAAACAGTATTTTTCCCAAAAAATGAAAGCTCAATTACATTTTCTTTGGTTAAAATGCCAACAATATGTTTAATACCTCCTCAATACCCCCATTCTCCACTCCAAATCTATCACCACTTCTGTAAAACTACTCATATATTCTGTCATTATCTGTTCCTTCCTTAAAATCTTTTTTAAGGAAGGATATTATGATTCGGTAAATACTAGTAACAAACTGTAGACAAACAATCGCTGCATATTAGTACAAACTACCTGGTTTATCGAGTCAGTAGCTCTAGATCCACTTCGTTTTGCATAGTGGTCTTCTTAAAAAAGTTGAATTAAATAATAATTAATCAGTTTTTAAAAAAACTGGTTATTTCGTATGTATACTTATCTTTTCGCAAGTCAAAGTTCTTAAAAGAACTGATTATTACTACGATAATGAAAAGATTTGAAATCACAATATTAGCGTACAGCGCTCACCGTACAATGAACAACGAAGGCACTAACGTAAGTCAACGTTGAGTTGTTAAGTCACTATATGTGAGAGTGGGGGGAAATTGTATGTAAGAGGGGGCGATATTGCCTAACCAACACAAACACATAACGCATTCGTAAGTTGGATTCCGCCATTACACAAAATTTTTCATTTACGAAAAGTCTGCGACAAAGTTAACGTAATCGGAATCATGTAAGTAAAATTCTCTTGTTTTCTGGGTCAAGGAATCGATTAAAAAAGGTCTGAGCTCAATATCTTCAGCCGTTCAGGAGTTACGACATATTTTGAGTCCCCGTGGGATCGTACCCTGGATTTTGGATTTTTCCTGAGGGTTTCAGAGGGTGAGGAACAAAAAAGGTCTCTGGTGTTTTTTTCGCTCCGAGGCCTCCTTATGGGTTAGAATTTCCGGACATTGCCTATTACATTCAGCCTTATGTATAAGATAAAAAAAATTAATAATTAATAGCAAAATTGAACGATTATCAGCCTTTCATAATATTGGTACTTATTGTTACTTTATATTAATAGACCTATTGTTTAACTTTAAACTAGAATACTCATTTAAAGATTTTAAGTAAACAATTTGGTCATAAATTACTATCAAATTAATTCTGAAAGCATACCATTCAACATAAATGTTCAAAATGCTTCCATTCTATTGATTGGCAGGGTGCTAACCTCAAGTAATATCTGTTTGAAACTTCTTATATATCATGTCGGGTGGTTCACAGGCAGAAGTCAATTGTTCTTCTTTTCAATTTGTTAATATCCACAGATTTTTTTTACTTTCTCTTGCATATATGAATAGATAGGAAGGAAAGTATTGTTTTCATGTAGATTTTTGGAAATTGAGTTTTCACCGGATCTACACGTTTACAGACCCCCTGAACCCAAAAAAACATGTTTTTAGTGATTGGTCTATGTGTTTGTGTGTGCGTGCGTGCGTGTGTGTGTGTGTGTGTGTGTGTGTGTGTGTGTGAATATCTTAATAACGGAACATCGTATGAACTTAAAACTTGAAACTTAAGTAAGATACCACTAGAGGACCCGACAAATATTTCAATCAAAATCGGTCAACCGGAAGTAGTAGTTTATTCGTGTCATTTTTCACTTTTTTGCGATTTTCTCAAAAACGGCTCTTACGATTTTTTTAAAAATCACCTCATTTACTAAATTTTTTATGCTCTACAAGATAGGGTAAGCGCCATGTCTGCTGAAATTCTTGAAAAGGTTGTTTTCAGGTAAAAAATTGTTTTTTTAAGATGGTGGCTTTAATATACATTTTAGCGCAAAAATGTAAAATAAAAGTTGTAGAGAATTTAAAATCCTACACTTTTAATTTCAAACATTTTTTTCTATAACGCTTAGTTTAGCGGTGATTAGCGATTTAATTAGTGATTAGTTTATAGTTTGGTATTGGATGCAGTATGCTTCTAAAATGTAATAAATTTGTTTATGTAGTGGGTTTTATCTTGGTTTATTGTTAAGACAATGTTTTTGTCATTCCAACTTTGAATGCATTTCACTCTATTATGCTTAAAAACTTGAATAACAGAAAAACTGGTTTCACCGTTGTGTTTCTTATAACATTTTATATTAAAATCATGTGTCATGTCTACCTTACTATTTAAAAAAATTAAGTTTGATTCAGTATGATTATGGAGAAAAATTTAAACCCAATCACAATGCACATTTTTAAAAACTATGTAAAACCAAATTTCTTTCTACTTCAAAACACCCCTTAGGTATGAAGTATAAAGCCATTTTCACATTCAAATATTACCCAGTTTTCAACATCATTGTAAACATACGTATTGTCAAATTACACTTTAAAAGTTGACATTTATTTAATTTGTTTATTTTTAATGAAAAATTATATTGCCATTTTTAACCATTTAGATCTGTCAAGAAAGTGCAACTCAAGTAATTATTTGAGAAGTTTATATTTTTGGGGAAGACATTATTTGATGGTTTTTTTGTATGTTGAACCTTAACTGTGGTAGTTAAATAAAAAAATTTATAATGCGAAAGATTTGATATTTATTATATATTTTTTTTTTTTTAATAAAATGGTAATAGGAGTTAAAGCACTGAGGATATAAATGTCCAACCAGTTGCTGGCTGATAATCATTTAAGAAATATTATCTTCCGGGTGAAATTAAAATTGAATTTGAAATCATAGTTTCTATTTATCATTTGTGAAACATGAAGTCCTTTATAAAAATAAAATAAAACAGTGGTGCTTCTCTTAATAAACTTTGATACGTCCCAAGTCCTGGTTGGATTACCAAAAATTCAGTTAATAGAACTTTAGTTAATTTACAACCATGTAGAACTAAGAATTAATTATATTTGTGATATAACCAAGTTAGGATCCTGAAATTAACCACATATTCTAAGATTAGGTATAAAATGATACAGTATTATATACTTACTATAGTTGAAATATATATTTTTCTAATCACCAGAATACGGTAACATAAAACACTTACCGTAAGTAAGTGTTTATGGTAGTAATGTTATGTATGGTAAGTGTTTTATGTTACCGTACTCTGGTGGTTAGAAAAATATATTTCCATTTTACATAATACAGCTGTTTAAAAATCCTACATAGGATGTTTGATAAAACTTATTACAGTATGTGAATGATTTATATACATTCATTTTGCTTTTTCCTTATTGATAGGTTAAATGAAATAAAATTTTACACTAACAGTACATTACATATTAAAACAACACAACAAGTATACAATGTAAACTACTTTAAAACTAAAACTGCATTTATTCATAAAATACTAAATTTACTGTACGGCACTGTTGTTGTTTAGGTCATCAGCCAAAAGGCCGGTTTGAACCTCTAGAGGCTTTACTAAGTAAAACGAGGAGTGAGTGGTTTACTAAATTTTATTTACTAAAGTTTATTGCCTTCCTCACTGAGTAAAAAAGTATGCTTATCAGCATACCAGGCCCTCTGAAAAGCATCTAACTTCACCCTGCAAATTGCACCTTCACTTTATTCACCACAGGGTCTGGCTGTACAGTAAGAACTTTTTATAAAGACATTGCTTATAACAATGAATTGGTTGTAACGATGAAAAAATTGGGTTTCTTTTGGTTTCCATTGAATTTCAAACCATTTACAGAAAACAGTACCTGCTATAACAACACCGGTTGTAACAACGAAACCGGTAATAACGGCCATTTTTATCTCTAATTGAGTAATTTTTAGTCAACTATAGTGACGTTGACATTTCCAAAATATGAAGCGGATGTTTATGACAACATAAAATGTTCACGATAAAGTGCCACATCTTCCCGACAATGTGGCGCCATCTACTGTATACATTGGTCTGATTCTCAGAATTTTGTACTGCATCTATAACAGCTTATTTTGTTTGCCATAAAAAAACTGTTACCATTACACAGTCAGCAGTTGTAGTAAATGTATCACGCACACCAATGTACTGTATTTATGCATTTAGGGTTGTACATTTTACTTCGTTTTTTAAAATATCTGAAAGAAAATCTCTGTCTATAGAAAAAAAACGCACATAATTTAGAGGTTACAGTCGGGAGAGAAAAACACTGATATGATATCTGTAAAGAATTATCAGTGAATTATTCTGCAGTTTCAACAATTTGGAAAAATCGGGATCAAATTGAAGAATTATTCGAGAAAAGAAATTTTTTTGATCTGAAAATAGAAGTACAGAGTACCCAGCGCATATTTTAAATATGTAGTCATTAATATCATTTTATTTTTAAATAAAAAAACCCACGAACATCACATGAAAATAAAAGTTAATTTAATGCTAGCACTGTACATATTCAGTACAATATTGGAAACTACTGTAGGTATACGTGTAATAGGTACACTTATACAATTAATGGCGATACATAAAGTCTTTAACGACTATCCACTATAGCGATTGAATTCACCTGATCCCTTTATGGTCGTTACAATCAATTTTTACTGTATAATAAAATTCATTACTCTTAGAGGAGATAACTCTGATTAGTGTTGTTTGCACCTCTACCTCTTCTGTTCTTAAATGCTTCAGTCAATCAATTTTTACTGTATAATAAAATTCATTACTCTCAGAGGAGATAACTCTGATTAGTGTTGTTTACACCTCTACCTCTTCTGTTCTTAAATGCTTCAGTCATATAATTGGCTAACCATGTGATAAGAAACAGAACTATTTTTTGTAGCGCTGGAACTAGCAGACTGTACTGTTATGTTCAGCTATAAAACCCTGTCATATTGAGAAAAATTATCATTTTCTGCTGTCCGATGTTATTTATGCATTTGTCAACTGCATAATCCTAAGTGTCTAATAGCTACTTATAATATATTGGGATTTACGTCCAAAGTACATACATAATCATAAGTACCTTTTCAGATTAGAACATTGACTAGAGTTGCAGTCAGCTGTTGTTTAACAACTAATTTAATATTTATAACCTAGGGAAATCACATAAAATATTTTTATTAATACAGTGTAAGTATTAAATTTATTGGGCTAATATTATATTAATTTTCTTATTTTGTTATTTCTATAAGCTTATTTATTACAGTCCTGGATTTTAGGAGTCTAATGTATAAAGTGAAGCTGTTACAGTTATTATTGACAGATCTATGTATCTGTTAAAGTTTTCTACATTGTAGCAAAGTTTACCAACAGCTTTGAATTATAATAAAACTTGTGATAAATGTTAAAAAAAATTTAATGTTTTGTATCATACTTTCTTTAACATGATAGAATTTGGCCTAACATAATTTATAGTTAATTATGCCTAACTATTATTATAAGTAATGTGTCGTATAATAATTGTGAATAATTTTTGTCAATTGTTCAATCATTCTTTAAACCGTCCTTTAACTATAAAAGTCAAGAGATTATCATATTTAGAATGAAAAATGTATTAAATATACTTTCTATGTTCTAAGGAATTGAAATTTTACAGTCTGTATATTTTTATCAAAGTAATTTGTTCAGTTGAAATTTATTTTCTAATTTACAGTCAGCAAGCTCTTCTTTTGAAATGTGTATGTAGGTTCAGATTTTTCAACATATGTAATGGCATGATTGTAAAATATATAGGATATATTTTAAAAGTCACAATTTTAAACTGTCAAGACCTCCCATTCTGTATTAATCAATAAATAAACTTTAAAGATATCTGAATAATAAAATTAATGCTTTAAATGTTTGTAAAGAGGATTACAATTAAAAGTACCAATACTATTTCCAATTTTTTTGCCAGTATTATGAAACAAAATTTAGAAGATTTTTAAATTAAAATTTGTTAGAATGTACTTAAAATGATAAAACACTACTAGGTTTTACTATAGTAAGAATCATTTATTTAGAGACTTTTTGTTGTACTTAATACTACAACCCCACTCTCCACTAGAAATATCTAAATTATTCATCTCCAGTTGCACAGGCATATATATTTTTATGAGATTCACGTTCCCATTCTGTTAGTATGCTTTTAATATAAATAATGAATCATTAAACAATTATATTTGTTTTTGGATAAATTGTAAACAACATTCTGCACAATATGTACGAATTAATGTAATTGTGTGCATTATAATATGGATTCACTTGCGATTTTATTGCAAGACAGAAAAATCACATAAATGAATTGTGCCATTTTAAATTAATGTGCGCATACATGGGTCAAAATCACAAGTGGGAGCATAGCCTTAAGAGAGGTTTAAAGTCAACAACTATAGCCGATGTGGTGAGATGGGAAGGCAGAGTAGTGGTACAATAAAAAGATGTCACAAACGTCTCTAATTTTATGGTTCTGACCACAGTTACTTTACTAGATGATAGGGATCTTCAGCAATATGCTCAGTGACAAGCCTCACCCACTGATGTCTTCTGGTCACCAGCAATAGCCAACGCACGGTGCATACGGTGTCTGTCTGTAATAGTTTACTAGTCTTTAATAATGGTGTGTTATGCGATTTCCGCGTGTTCTAATCACAATGGATACCAAAAGGAGTTGGGCATTGAGTTTCATAGTTTCCAAAGGCCAGTGAAGCTAGATTGAAGTGGGTAAATGCTTGCAAGCGAGCCGATTCATTTTCTGCTGATGGCTGCATGTGTTCAGTACATTTCGACGAATCAGATTACTTTATTTACAATTTAAAGTCTGAGTTACTACATCTTTCTTTAAAATGTATCCTAAAGACAAATTCAGTTCCACATTTAAATTTGCCGATTTGTCGTGCCGTTCTACATCTGGTAAACCTGACTTGTAGTGTACGTAAAAATCGAGCATTAAAACTATACGCTCGTTTGGAAGTTTATGGTATTGTAAACTCATCATCCAATTACAACATAGGCAGTTCACAAAATGAATGGATTGCTGTAGAAGAAAGTAGGCCTTGTTTTAATGAAGAACCACCAAATTTGTATATTACACAGTCAGAGGAAACTGATCTCTTAAAACCTGAAAACGTCGAATTAAAAGAAGAAAATAAGTTACTTAGAAAACAACTTCAGGCCGCAAACAAAGAATTATTAAAATTAAAATAGATTTCCCGTGTAAACATACCAAAACCGCTATGTTTATAAAAACAATGCAATAATCCTATTGTCACACGCACTGGTTGAGTTGTTGGGGACCAGACTACGTCATCACTCATATATCACAGCAGCTGCGCGTGACCGCAACCGACTAGTATAGTAACCGTGGTTCTGACTAAACGTGTACGCCCCTTAATGCTACTTTAATGTTATTAATGCATTTTTCCTTTTACCACTGTAAGAGAAAAATTGAAGTAGCATTAAAAGAAGTACAGTTAAGTAAGAGAAAAATTGAAGTAGCATTAAAAGAAGTACAGTTAAGTGAAAACTAATTGTTTTGTCATGTAGATTAATACCATGCTACAGTATTCATTTTGAAAATTTATTCATAAATTAAAAATGTCTTTTACTTTTATATTTCTCTTCAATGTGTTCGTAACTTGATTTAATTATAAATCCAGGGCTGTTTTATAATCACCGATTTGATATGTAATCTTAATAAGTTACGTATTAATTTAATATATAAAGTTGTAAAAAAATAAACACTGTTGTACAGTTGATAAAATTATAAAATAAATTTTATTACAATTAATAAATTAATAATGAATCAATAAAAAAATGAAATAAAAGAATTATAGGCTTTCTTGCCTATCTTTAATTGTTTAATGTGCTGTGCATAGATAATTATATGTTGTAGTAGAATAATAAAATTCTTCCCTAAATTATTTATAACTAGGAATAAATTTTTATTTTGATATACTGTAATTATCAGCTTAAATAATTAATTTAATCTATCAAGGCAATCTGTCAATTATTTCTCCATTTTGTTGTATATTTTTTAATGAACAAAATTCACTTTGTAGTTTATTCTGGATACTTCAACATAATTATAAGGGACCAGGAGACCAACAGATTATCATTGTGTGGGGTACCGAAGAATATTTTGTGAATCAGCTTACATGTTTTTGAGAATGGATAAAAATGTTGATATCAGTTTTTTTTAAACACTAGTTTTATTGGCACTATTATTGTATTAGACATTAACCCTTAAATGCCAGGAACCGCATATTTGAGGTACCAATTGTTAATATTGAGGAAGGTTAATATTGCTAATATTGAGGAACCATTTAAAATTATTGTTACCTTTAATCAGAGTTAGGGTAAAACCACACTGCGACCAACAAAACAGTTGCGAAACGTTTGGAACCAGCCGAGTGGCCAAGAAATGCGTGGTGGTATACTGGACGGTGTACAGCTGTGCACATTCAGACATCACTGAATTTCCGCGATATTAACCAACTTGAAAATATCTACTGCGGTTTTCTATACATGTTTTTACGGTAAATAATTTCACTTCATGCAAAATTTTATAAATTTATTTTAATATATACAGAATTTTAATAATACGAAGTTGTACTTCGTTTTTACAGGAAAATTTTTAATGAATAGTTTAATTATATAATTATTATTTATTTTATTTTCTTTTGTTATGTTATTAATTAATTTATAAATGGTTGCCACATTTTTGCTTACCTTACATGTATTAGAAAGCCAATAAATTTTTACCTTTTAAGTCAATTCTTTCTTTTAGCACTGCGTGCTGTAGCGCAGCTGTCAGAAGCCGATGTTCTGTTAAACTAAAGTTTTAGACCAACCTACGAACGACACATTTATCTAAATCATCCAATTTTTAATTAAATTTTACGCACGTGAAGCTTGAAACTAGACAATAAACAAATTTAACAATAAACCGAGAAAATAATCTATTCTTTTACAAGAAGTCCTTTCGCCACACTGTTGATATTGTCCGTGATAATTGCAATTTAAATACAAGAAACTTATACAAGAAATGCTGTTGCCAAACTGAATTGTAATTCATCATTCTATGGTGATTCAGCATGATGATTAATTGGGCTATATTTAGACTGCGTGCAATTTGTATACAATATGGTACATAAATACAAACTGTGTACACTGTGTTACGTGATGTTTTTCAAAAATGTAATAACTATCGCTGTCCTATCGTTCTATCTCTCTCTCACTCTATGTGCACAGCTACCGGCCGGGCAGTATAGTAGGCAGCAACACTCACTGGACCGAACCTTCGGTTCGTGCCTACTCCCACCATGCATTTCTCAGCCACTTGGCTGGTTCCAAACGTTTTGTAACGGTTTTGTTGATCGCAGTGTGGTTTTACCCTAAAGGATAACTATACAGGTCTGTCTATTAGGATAATTATTTTCTCTTGCCTGTATGAATGTATAGGAAGGAAAGTATTGTTTTCATGTCGATTTTTCAAAATTGAATTTTCACCAAGTATACACGTTTTCAGACCCCCTGAACCCGAAAAAGGATTTTTAAGGTTTTGGCAGTCATATGCATTTTGCGACAAAAGTATAAAATCAGATTTATAGGATTTTAAAATATCTACAACTTTAATTTCTAGCATTTTTCTCTACAGAGCCTAGTTTAGCATGAAAGAGTGATTTTTCCGTATTATTAAGCCAAACAAGGTTGATTTTCATTTTGCATCATTCACTCATGATTAAAATTAAGTTATGTTTTTGAGGTTAGTTTTTTGTTTATTTCTAATGTTGGTCATTATTTGCATTGGTAAGAGAAAGTCGTGTGTGTGTTCACACTAGATTATTTTGTGTTAAGTTCATGCTACTAATAGGTTAGTTGTAACGAAGGCTGTTTTGTAAAAAAAACACATATGCAACGTTACAGACCAAAGTGAGATTTAGTGGGCGAAGCTATTCTGTCAGCGACTAGCGCATGTATATATCAGTGCCATTTTACAGCATGAAACATTATAATATATTTGTCTTGCTTTGTAAGTTATTTTATTAAGTAAAAATCATATTGGTTGCAATATGTGTTGTCTAAGAAAATATATTACATTTATAAAACCTCTAATATATTATCTGATCAGAGATTAATGTAATAAATTTTGTTATTTCTGTCATTATACTTTACTTATATTAATTAGGTTACTTACAGTTGCCTTGATGGTCAAATGTTTTTGATAGAATTATGAATATGTGGATGTATGTTTGTGAATTAATCTGGTAATGTGTACAAGGAAATTTTTATGTAAATTTGAGTGCGGTTTTATAAATGTATTTATTAAATTTTATGTAGAGGTTTATATAATAACAAATACAGACTAATTCGTGATGTATAAACAAGATTGTGATTTATGGAATATTTTAATCTTATTTAAAGTTGTACTGAATTATATTTTTATGTTACCATTCTTAAATACGAGGTGTGGCTATTAAATAACGAGACTGATGTAAAAAATTTTATTTTTATTTTATACATAATCACTCTTATTGTCACCTTCAATATGCACTCCTTCTCTATCCCTACAACACTCCATGGGAATTTTCCATTGTTGGAAACAGTGCTGGAAGTCATCTTCTGTCAGCTCCTTCAGGACCCATGCCGCTTTCTCTTTTACAGCTTCCACAGACTCAAACCTTGTCCCTTTTAATGCAGATTTCACCTTAGGGAACAGGTAAAAGTCACATGGTGCAAGATCTGGTGAATAAGGTGGATGTTCTAACACAGATGCTGTACTTGGCTAGGAACCTTTTGACAGATAACGCGGAATGAGCTGGCGCATTGTCTTGGTGGAGAACCAATGATTTGTCCTTCCACTTTTCGGGGCGTTTTTTCCTTACTCTTTGTTGTAGTTTAGAAAGCACCTCAAGGTAGTAATATTGATTAATTGTTTGACCTTCAGGAACCCAGTGAAGGTACACAATCCCATGGATATCAAAAAAACAATCATCATTGCTTTAAATTTTGACTTGCTCATTCGAGCTTTTTTGGCTCTCTGTGAAGTTCGGCTCTTCCAGTGCATGGATTGGCACTTCGTTTCCGGATCATAAGTAAAAAACCACAATTCATCACATGTAATTATCTTCTACCTTTTCCCTTAGGTGAAATCTGCAAGATTTATTAATCATACAAGGGACAAGATTTGAGTCTGTGGAAGCTGTAAAAGAGAAAGCGGCACGTGTCCTGAAGGAGCTGACAAAAGATGACTTCCAGCACTGTTTCCAACAATGAAAAATTCGCTTGGAGCGTTATAGGTATAGAAAAGAAGTGTATATTAAAGGTGACAATAAGTGATTGTGTATAAAATTAAAATTAAATTTTTTACAACGTCAGTCTCATTATTTAATAGCCACACCTCGTATTAACAAGCTGTTCGCAACATGTTACCACTTAATTTTGTATTATAAGTTTTTCATATGCTATTTTTGTTCTCAATAACTATGACAATTTTATACTTCATCATTGTATGGAATGCTATAAAACTTTTCCAGATCGCTGCTGAAATTTAAGATAGATAATTAAATGAGTAATATTTTTAGTCTCATCTGGTATCAGATCAGATGTTTGCAGAATTCTAATAGTTACGTGTGTCTATGTAGATATCTACTCCTTTAACAACTAAGCAGCTGTTATTAATGATCTATTGTTTAATTTATTCTTCAGTAAAAATTTTTTTTTTACTACAAAAATTACTTATTTTTGAGGTGCTAAGAAACGTAAAGTATGTTGTACTCTTCAAAAAACAAAAAACTTTGTTTTAGTTATTTAATTATGAATAGATACTCTGATAACATTGTTGTTAGACTCTCAGCTGTTCTTCAGTACAAAAATGACATTATTAACAAAGGTTTAACAAGTTTTCCTTTCCTTATTCTATTTTAATTCCATAAATTTAACAAATTAATTTAAAACTATCATTAAAATATTGTACCATGAATCACAATATTAGTTTATGTATGTAATATAATTTAATTTACCTATTGCTTCCTGATTATGAAGCAGCTATAGTAATATTATTTTGTGATACTATCGAAAAAGTCTGTTTCTTAGGCATAGTTTATTATATTTAAGTAATTATTTATTCTTATTTAATTATTATATAATTAAAATTAATGAGTTATTAGGTATTTAATTTTTGTTGATTTCACCTATTAAAATAATGTTAAATTTTATTTCTTTTTAGCAGTTTATTTATTAATTTCCTTTTATTAATGTGTATGAATAATTAATAACAAGAATCTTATTGTTAAGAAAATGTGCAGAATTTATTTATAAAGTTTTGTGTATTGATCATGACTTAATTTTTACCTAAAATGTTACTAAATTATTTTGTCTACCACTGAATTTTTTATGTAAAATTTATTGTATTTATACACTAGTATAAAGTTTTTAGTATTATATTTGTGTGTATATATATATCAGGTCATTCAGAAAACCAATTTACTTTGTTTTGGTATTGTTTTTACAAATAAACCATATTTATGTTCAGTACTTGTGAAAAGATCTTAAACATTTTTTTTTAGTTTAAGCATATTTTTGTTGATTTATTAAATGACATTTCAAAAATAAATGAAAAGGTTGTTTCTTAAAAACAATGAATTAATAATGACAGAGTACCTTATACAGTAAAATCTGTCACACCCGCACTAACATGGTGACCAGCTGATCTGGATATTACAAGATTATTTATAAATCGCTAGAGGACCAGAAATAATTAAAACGTTTCTTGTTGAATGTTATTTTAGACGTTTCTATTGATTTATCAATAGTACGTCTACATCAGTACAAATGAATACTGTACTTGAAAAATTATGTGATTATCTTCTGCTTCACACACTGCACGCGTTTTTTGGAAACTATGTCTTTTAACCTTCTTAAAAGCATCGCTTCAGTTCACTTGTTTAATCTTGATGTTGAACATAACTGATCAGATACTCGATGGTTTTGAATGCCTCAGAGTGACTCATTTGTTGCCGTCCTCTTCGGGTTTAGATATTTTCTCAACGCTATCACACACCATTTCTATGTCACTGTCTAATTTTGTTGACTCCGTCTTTACTTAATCACTTCTAGGCTTCATCATCATTAATTTCTTCACACCCATGCAGGTTTTTTACAAGCTCTGTAGTCTGACTCTTCTTCAAGATTTGCGCAAATAACATTCCAGCTACAACTTTCTCATTTTTTACTCTTGCCATGTCACTAACCAAAATTGAAAAATTAGTTAAGAGATACGTCCGGATATTACAGATCTGGATATGACAGGTTGTACTGTATTATACATGCAGACTATAATTTTCTTCAATATCATGATTCATTTCAAAAAAAAAATAAGAAATTTCTCAAACAGCTCGTTCGATTGAATGAGGTGTTCTAAAAATTTAAAGTTGATTGATACTTATTGTGATTTTAAATGCTTGTATTCAGAATAAAAAAAAACAAAGTTGATTGGGAATTTTTGGATCGGCAGTATTTTTTTATTTTACATATTTTACTTATGCCTTTACGCCTTTTTATTCTAAATTTTTCTTATTTGTTATGATTGTGTAGCTAATATTTGTATATAAATACAGTCGTTAAATTTATTGGCTTATATATTGTTAAAAATAATTTTGTAAATAATTTTATATTAATATATTTACACTAGTACTCATGTATCCATTTAAAGCAGTCAGATAATTGAAATTAATATGTTCCAGAGAAAGTATTTTGAAAATTTAAATTACACTACAAATTAAATTATGTCAAGAATTGTCTCGTAATGAAGACAATAATTTTATTTAAAATAAATGAATTAGGGTACTTATCCATAAACACCAAGTTACAATAAAATCTTATTTATGCAGAGACTGTTCTTTAGGATAATCTTGACTAACTTTTAAAGAAATTGTTGTAGTTTAGGTCATCAGCCAAAAGGCTGGTATGAACCTGTAGAGGTTTTACTAAGTAAAACAAGGAGTGAGGTGGTTTACCTTGCCTTCCTCACTGAGTGGAAAAGTACGCTTATCAGCATGCCGGGCCCTCTGAAAAGCACATATTTTCCACTCTGCAAACGACACCTTCACCTCATTCACCACAGGGTCTGGCTGTATAATGAAATTCATTACTTTCAGAGGAGATAATTCTGATTAGTGTCTTTTGCACCTCTACCTCTTCTGTACTTAAATGATTCAGTCATTTAATTGGCTGACCATGTGATAAGAAACAGAACTATTTATTTTAGCCCTGCGACGAACAGAGTGAGTGTAAATAATTTGACACTCCACCTGTCCGTTATGGGCGGTTTTAAAGAAAATAACAATTTAAATCATAGAAACTTAATGACAAATACTTTTAACATGAAAGTATGAGTCATTGGAGAATATACTTTATAACCAAGTACAAGTATTCGTTGCATTAATTTTGTGTATAAATCAGACAAGAATAGAACGATTTTCGTAGTATCTATACCTGGGCACCATTATCATCGAGGAGTGGGTGGTACTACTCATAGAAGATAAGGTGTCACATTGAAAATATTAGAAATGTCTTCAATAAAATGAGCTCAGTGTTCAAGTGACACCAAGTTGCAGATTTTAAGATGCTATGTAGCTTGGTTATTTTTTATGGTGTGAAGACTTGGACCTTAAACAGGGTGGCTATCAACAAACTAGAAGTCTTTGAACTCTGGTTGTATTAAGTAATCTTGAGAATATCATGGATACGGAAGTCTTTCAGAGAATGAATAAGGGTTCAGAGGTAATTAACAATGTCTAATGTTGGGAGCTTTAGCTCAGGCACATCATGAGAATTAAAAAAAATTTCTGCGAGGATAGATAGAAGGAAAATCCCATTCGAGATGACATGTCTCATGGCAGGTGGCAATTTTTAAAAAGTCTTATTTTTGACTTATGGCAAAATCCATAATACAAGCCAATCTAATTTATCAAAGCAAAAATCTGTTCTAGGAATAGTGTTGTAACTCAGGGTTCATTAGGCTGCGAAGGGGTACCCAAAAGTAACTGGAATAGCATTGCCATGGGCGGTGCTTGAGTAGTACGCATTTTTACTGTACAGACGTGTGTAGCGCAACTCATTGCGAGTTCAGTGCAGTGATTGCAACTCATTGCGAGTTCAATATTCATCTGCAGTGATTGTTTTTGGTAGCGCTGTTTTGTTGTTTCGTTTTTTATGATTGCAAGTTTAAGTGAACAACATGTAGCTGTGAAATTTTGTTTTCTACTCTGTAAAAGTGCTGCTGAAACTGTTTTAATTTTAAAAACAGCTTACAAAGATGACGCTATGGGAAAATCTCAAGTATACGAGTAGTTTTCTCGGTTTAAAAATGGTGACATGTCGATTGATGACAATGCTTGTTCTGGACATCCATCAACTGCCCAAATCGACAAAAATGTTAAAAAAATTCGAGAGCATGTGCTCTCAGACCGTCGACTGATGATTTGGAAGTTTTAAGAAGATTGCGCAAAAATGTTGGTCAAAAAAGATCTGATTTGTGGCAGATAGGAGACCGGTTATTCCACCACGACAATGCACCTGCACATAGCCACCTTGGTGAAAGATTTTTTTGACTAAAAATGGCATGGTTCCGCTGCCCCACGCACCTTACTTGCCTGACCTGGCTCTGTGCGACTTAATCGTATTTCCCCCCATGAAAAGTGACATTAAAGAACACCAATTTGACAACATTGAAGTGGTCAAGAAAAACTCGAGGGAGGAGCTGTCACCCATTTCTAAAAATGACTACAAAAAAATGTTTCGAATAGTGGAAGCACCGGCGGGATAAATGCGTTAGTTGTAATGGAGCGTATTTTGAAGGGGATAAGGTTGTTTTATTAAAAAAATTGAAAATAAATAGTTTTTGAAAAATAATTCCAGTTTCTTTTGGGTACTCCCTCGTTTATGAATTTATTTCAAAATTATTTTCTGACTGCTTGAAGTAGATAGACTATAGTTCAATTCAAGAATTTTTTGAACAATTAGGCTATTAGTTAAAAATACATACAGTTCTAAAATTTTAAAGCAATAATTTCTGCCATTAACATTGTTTTCGTATAAATGTTGCTTGTTATCAGCCCATTTTTCAAATAATGTAATATATATTTTTGTCTTTACTTCTTTTATTACTAATCATTATTTATACAAAGTATGTGCTTTTGTAAACATATTTACTCATTAGTTTCTTTTTGTAGATTTCCGGAATCATAACGTTTGTATAATCAATATTTTTAATGATATAGCTGGTCAAAATTTTTGTAAACTATTTTTTAATAATAATAGTTAAAATATTTTAAAATAAGTATCGTTAAACTAATTTTATTGTAGTATTTTTAAATGAAGCTTGCTTTCAATTTTTGTATTTTATTCAATAAATAATTCTTTAATATCAGATGAATTAATATTTGTAATGAATTATTATTTAAGCAATTTCATATTTCAGGATGAGTATCTGTATTTTTCTATAATTTGCTATTTTATTTTGAATTTTGATGATATTAAGAATTTTTCATTGTGTAAGATGTGTTCATAGTAAAGTAAGTATACCATTTTGAAAAAATATACTAAAATCTTTTTCATGCCAATTTGATTTTTACATGGAAGAGCATATTTTGTAGTATTTTATCCTAACCTTTCCAAAATAAATGTACCATGAGTAGTGATAGCTATAACTCAAAATTTTCGGTGTTGTCACTTCAAAGTGCTTACCACCTAGCTCACCACCATTAATTTGCAGGTACAAGTTGTAGTCGTACTGAAAGTGTATCACATTTTTTCTCATGAATTCTTAATTCTGAAGTTTATTTCACTTTGCTAATCGATTAATCATTCACAAAAGTAGGCCATCCACTCCGTGTTTCATCATGGACATTTTTTCTCACCTTCATCCACTGTTTTCACACCATTCCATCACTCATAGCATTTTTACTGTAAATTTTTACGTCTGACAATAAATTTTGCCTAGCTTAACATTTCTTGCAATCAAAAACTGGATAACAGAATGAATTTTAAGTTGGCAGGTTTGTCAATTGTTTTAAACATTGTTGATGATCACAGGAAACACAAAACACAAGATGACTCAATTGTGTGGTCAGTTGAATAGCAAAGGACCTGCAAAACTTGTACATATACGCTGAGCTTGACAGTAGTACTACGATGGTATCAGAATAAAATTGTACTTTGAACTCGTCTTACACATTTTGGTGTAAATCTTTGAAATGCATCCTACATTTTGTTATCAATTTAAATGACAATACTTTAATAGCTTTATTTAACTTCTAATCTCCTTATTTCAAACTTTTTATGTATTTATTTACATTTATTATATTTTACTAGTTTCAGCGAGTCCATTATTACATTATTGAAATTGATATTAATTAATTATCAATTTTATAAAGTTAATACATAATAATTTTATGAAGTTCATATGAAATTAGTTTCACTTTCAATAACGTGCTCGCCTCTCATCATGCAGTTTTGGGTTCGAATCCCATTCAGGCACGGCATATTTTCATATGTTAAAAAATCATTTCATCCTTCACCATCTGCATAAGCAGTAATTGCAGAACAGTCGGACATTAAACCAAAATAAATAATAAAAAATCAACTTATTAATTATACATTAATTATGGTGGATCCACCAAAACATATAAATTATAATAAAATTGATGTGAAGGTATAATTTCCTTATAAGTGTTAAGGAAAGCTAGTTATTTATAGTTGTCGGTTGTGCAGTGTGGTTTTTTTTTATATTTACATTTGAACTAAAGTAAACCATTTTCTCCTGCATTTGTTTTGATCCTACTGCACTTGTTTTTAACTTGCATTTTCCCAGTAGCTATATTCTTCTGTTTAGTTCTTTAAAATTCTTCAGTTTTTTCTAATTTTCTTAATTGAAATTCCAGTATAATTAAATTTTTTGAAAGAAGTTCTTGAAAAGATTTCATTAATTTCCATCCTGAAGTTTTGATTGCTTTTATGTTTATATTATTTATTTTTTCTTGAATTACACTTGTTGAATTTGTAACACAATTTTCTTATCTGCTATATAATTTTAAGAGAATATTTATTTAATTTATTGCATTTAATTTTTTTAAATGAAATTCTTTATGTTTCTGTTGTTGTTAATAATAAATTATTATTATTGTAACAAAACAAATAAAAACACCATTAAATTTTTAATTATAATCTGTGTTTGTTGATTTTTATAGCGCTCCTAATTGACTACTAAATTTTTCTTTGTACCTATTCATCCAGTTGAAATATAAAATGTATTATATAATTTGCAAAAATCTGTTTTATCTTTACTTTCATGATTTCTTTCCTTGTTAAATTTTTCATCTTTGTTTGCTTCCTTGACTCTTGGATATCTTTAGTGTAACATCATGTTCTTCTGTTTTAACTAGAAAATTTCTATGATCTTGTACTACTGATTCTAATCTCTTATTTTTTGTCATATATTTCTTCTTATTCTTCTTCTTTAGGTTTGAGCACCTCCAAGAAGGTTGGTAATAATCTTGGCAGCCGAGACTTTGATGCTGTAGCACTAAACAGATTAGTGGAGTTGCACCTGAAAACAATTCTCAACTCAGGCATGGCATGTTTTCATACGTTACAAAAAAATTATTTCATCCTTCACAGTTACAACCTAACGTCATCGCTAATGACCACTGTAGTTGATGCGACGTTAAATAAAGGAAAAAAAATTCTTAAGTTGTTCAACCACGATCTTCTACCTTGATCTTTGCCCATAATTTTCGCTTGAATTATTACAAGGGATAAGCTGCACTTTTCCCCTTTCATCAAATGACCTAAATGTTGCAATTTTTATTTCTATAAGGTCATACCTCTTTCTTCTCATATCATTCTGATAACACGCTTGTTTGTGACACGATCCATCAAGTTCAACCTCAAAATCCTGCGATGTGATAAATGTCTTTGTTAAAGTAGAATTTTCACTCCTACAAGTACTTAATGTGCAGTGTGAAGTACAGTTTGTTGTTAGTCCGACTTATTACTTACTTTTTAACTATAGCACTTAAATTATTACATTTCTCTAAAACTATAGTGTATATGACATTTATTGCTCTTATATCTGTTGAAAATGTCATCCTATGGGAAAATGTTACAGTGTGTGCTGTCCAGATGAAAGATGTCTGGATTAACAAAGTTTTACAATACTTTAATATGTGTTGTCGAAGTCCAAATATGTAACTTCAGTGTGTAACCAAGTATAAACAATAAGTACTTAATTTTGATCTAAAGTAATGACATATCTACGAAAATTCCCAGTGAGATTAAAATAGATATTAATGGGAACATTTTGGAGCAGGTATCCAATTTTAAATATTTAGGATGTTACAAGTCTTTTGCAAACAAGCAGGACGTGAAGAATAAACAAAATAGGCTAAGGAATATTGGCGAGACAATACATAAAAATTGAAGCACAGGACTAAGAAAGATTAAAGTTGTACAAAACGATGGTGATACCTGTGTTACTACCGGGTGGCCCATATGTCAGTTTCCCCATGAAATAAGAGATCAATGAGTTTGTAACATTGCTACGTTAGCAGCAACCACGTAGAACATTAATTGTTGTCTGTTATAGTGAGGTGAGTCTCTTAAGTCATATCGTCCATCTTTACTCCAAGTTCTTCTTGAGGGTGATCCTAATAGGCGATTGGAATTCTTTGAGACAGTCGCTATCTGTACCGAAGCCGATCCAAATTTCTTGCGATCAATTTTGTGGTGTGTTGAGGCATGTTTCAAACTCAATGAACATGTTAATCGGAGTTACTGCGTGTACTCTTTGAATGCAAATCCTCATAAGGTAATCCAAGAAGAGCTTAATGTGCCTGGTGTTATGGTATGGAGAGAAATTTTGAGTACTGCATTGATAGATCCTTTTTTTAGGGAAATGTTAGTTCGGAAAGTTACTAACAAGTGCTGCAGGAACTAGTCTTTCCGGAACTTGAAAACAATCCTGTTTGCAATTTTCAATCGCACATCTGGGAACAAGATGGGGCCCTAGCATATTTCGATATCGAAGTTCAAGAGCTTTTGAATTCCAAATTTAACAAATGGATTGGTTGCTGTAATACAATTGATTGTACTGTGCGCTCACCAGAAGTCGATATATGAAGTGTATAGATGGTAATGTGGACATTTTGAACAACCGCTATAACAAAGATATTATGGTATCATAGGTAATATGTAAGTGTAGTTCAAATAATAAATCTGTTTTCTTTTCTGTAGGTTTCTTATTCCATTAATTTGTAACGCCTTCATGTTTACTTCTTCCATATGTAGGGAAACTGTCATATGGATCACCTGGTATATGGAAGTGAGATGTGAACACTTTTGAAACTGGAACGAAATAAGTTGCACGGGGCAGAAACCAAGTTTCTGTGAGCAGCAAAGGCTAAGGAATGTACGAGGCGTATTTTTAAAGTAAGTACCGTTTTAAAATAAAGAGAGAACAAGTAGACTTTTCTTAATAATTTTATTTTTACATGAAAGCCTATATTTTACTCTACTTTTCTGCATAATTCCCACCAATATTAAGGCACTTATAATATCGTAAAACCAGCTTTTGAATACCATCCTCCTGAAAATCTGCCGCCTGATTAGACAACCACTGCAACCCAGCGTAAGCATAACTTTCAATAATTTTAACGTTCTGTCACAATTTCACAATGCACACTTTTTTACACTACAGGAAATTCATTAGATAACGACGAAATCGTAAAGCATCTGTTGTTTCTCACTTTTTGCACCAAGTCGTCAGTAATGATTGAAGGCCGCCCACTTCGTTCCTCATCATGCATAATCGTACGGCCATCTTTAAAAGCTCTCACCCACTTCCCTATTATCTCATTGCTCATAATGTTTCCTCCATACACTTGACTGATCTGACGATGGATTTCAGCCGCTTTCATGTCTTTAGCCCTAAGAAAACGAACCACGTATTCCACAGTCGGCGGGATTCTCAATCGGAGGAGACATTCCAAACACTCACTACAAACGCAAACACGGTCGAATGACTCTGTAATGGTGTTTGTGGCTTGCCAATAGATAGTGGTACACAGCGTGCATGCGGTAAAATACTGACCGCGGTGCTGCAGCGGCGGGATTTCAAAACGGTACTTACTTTAAAAATACGCCTCGTAGATATACTTTATGAGATGGGCAAGATGAGAAAATTTACAAGAGATACTGATTCAGCCATTTGGAACGGGTGAGGAAGGACCATTTGCCCCATTTAGCTTATGACTACAAACCAACTGGTAAGATGAATGTTGGACACCCAAGAAGGAGATAGTTTTTGGAACAGGCCGAGCTGCGTAACCCATGAAGTAAAGAAAAAGAAGAAGTTATTTTGATCTAATTATCTATTCACAGTCCTTTTCATTATTTTCTCAACCTTGTCAATCTACTTACCTGTATTTTTTCTTCCTTTTAGCCACACTCATTTCTATCAATGTTGTAATCATCTACCTAATTATAGAACAGAAAATTACCAGTAAATTTTTACTTGCACCAAATGAGTTAAGTTTTAATTTTCTAATATGTTCTCAGAATTCTGAACATACGTCAGTCAATGCAAAAGCAAAATTATATTATTTTTATAACTGAGGACAATTTAGTCTTACTATTATTATTTTCTAGTATATACAGATTTATTTTAAAATAATTGCAATTAAGATTATCTAGATGAGATAAATGATTGATGAACATTTTTATAATGTATTTAATCTGTCTCACTGTAATGGAGTTACACAACCATGGTTATTTCGGTTTCCTCGTAATTTAGCAATATATAAAATTATGTGAATACAATTTTAAATTAAAATAATGCATAGGCTTAAAATTTATTTATAATTATTAAACTTTTGTACTTTTTCTATATTGTTTATTTTTAATCTTCCTTCACACATGACTCTTGAAGAAGGTTCATCTAAGGTAACAATATTAAATTTTTTGTTAAAAATTTTTGTATGAAATATGATAAAATTTGTTCGTAATACATTAGTGAGCAAAATATGTACAGTTTCTATTTTCTAGAATAGTCAATACGTTTCGAACCATACGACAATGTTCTGTTTGCTCATACATTGTAATTAATAACTGTACTGTCCATAGCAGAAATTATTACTTCAGATATTTATATCCTTCAGGGCAACCAAGTCTGTCGCTCATAGAAGTGATTGTTTATTTTATTTTACACTGTTCACTTTTTGAAGTGAACTTTAAATAGTGATAGTTTGAGAGTCATGCAAGAACAAACATCCTGAATGTCTTCATTTAAACTGAAACCAAAAAGAAAATTCCAACAAGCATCAATCAATTTGGGTGGTTGTTTTAAAAATAGAAAAAGTTTCTGGTAACAAAATAAAGAAAATTGCATGAAAAAGAAGATTTTCATGCAATAAGTAATAGTATAATTACCTATGAATTAGTCTGAAACTCTCAATTGTGGTGGCATGTCACATGAGGTTATTGCTTATAGAATAAGGTTATGTTATGTGGCTAGTATCTTAGAATTGCAGGGGCAAAGCAAACTCACTTTGCCAGTTGGTGTTTTATACAAAGTGGCCCATATGTCAGTTTTCCCAATATTTATGGAAATCAGAAGAAAGGTTAATGAAATAAGAAACCTATAGATAAAAAAAAACAAATTTATGAAAGCAAAATGGCTTTAATGTTAATTCCTTCATCATCCTTTGCATGCTAGTTCGTGATGACCTTACTTCAAAAGATGCCTTACCTGTTGATTTACCAGGACTGGATACAAACGCTTCAGCAACCTTTTGTAGGTTATCATCATTGCAAATCGATTGTGTATGACCACACTTCGGAGCATTTTAATATGCTTCCTGTGTTTTCAGATTTCTTATTTAACTTTCGTAAATGTTGCCGAGTCAGGAACGACACACCTGGATACTTATCACTAAATTTTTCCAGTACTTTAGCAGTATTTTTATGATGCTTCCACCACAATTGAAGCATATAATCCCGTTCATTTGTGAACATTTTAAAAGTACCTTTATGAAGGAAAAAAATAGTTACTACACTGAGACATACCTTACACTAGCCACTGTTACAGATAACTAATGAATGTTGTACATGATGCTGCCAACATTACACTATTACTAACTTATCAAAATGAAATGTCCCATCTCATAGGGAAATTGACATATAGGCCCCCCGGTATAATGATGTTTTACAACTAATGATGGTGAAGTTGACAGTATAAACTAACAATAAGTGAAAAATCCTTTGTTTTAATTCCAGGTAAGATTTTTTTAACTTAACGCTTATTTCAACTTGTCTACTGGTATACTCATTACAAATTACCAAGATGTTGAAGATATTTTAAAAAGATTTGTCTTACATTACAATATTAACTCCTTTTTGACCTAGCTTTCTAAACTTTTTTTTTACATTGCGTCCAGAAGACTCCCAAGCAAGTACAGGACATGTCAAGAACTTATAAATTAATACATGATATCTGAAATCTAATATAATATTATTTTAATCATACGAGGGTAGGCTGATAAGTAATGCACACATGCTTGTAGAAGACAACTAAATAAACTTCAGTAGCGCGCCTGGTGGCATGTGGAAGTACTATTTCTCCTCTACAAGCCTGCGCAGTTTGAAGGCGTTGCTTTCATTCAGTTTGTTTTGAGTAGTGGAAGTATGGCGTCGTGTTCTGGTGCTATGTCAACGAGAATTAAACAACGCGCTGTTATCGAATTTTTAACTGCTGAGAAAGTGAATCCTAGTGAGATTTATCGTCGTTTAAAGGCTGTTTATTGTGACGATACTGTTGATAGGTCTACTGTGAATCGTTGGGTAATAAAATTTCGTGATTGCCAACCTGGAAAAGCCTTAATTGTTGACAAAACACGCAGTGGACGACCAATCACTGCCTCAGACGATAATCGTCGCAAACTCATCGATGATTTGATTCAAAATGACCGGCGAATCACTCAACAGCGTATCGCAAACCAAATTGGAATATCTAAGGAACGTGTTGGCTTCATTATTGAACAATTGGGATACCGTAAAATCTGTGCACGATGGGTACCACGCCGTCTGACAGACGAGAATAAACAGCGTCGATTGGAATGCTGTGAACAACTTTTGAAGCGCTACCGTGACGAAGGAGACGACTTTCTTTTGAATATTGTGACGGGGGACGAGTCATGGGTTCATCATTACGATCCCGAAGAAAAAAGGCAGAGCGCTGAATATCGTCATCCACATTCTCCTGTTGTGAAAAAGTTCAAAACACAACCGTCCGCAAAAAAAATTCTTTTGACTGTGTTTTGGGATGCTCGCCGAGTTTATGTGACTGATTATCTGGAACGAGGGGCAACGGTAAATTCTGCTCAGTATATACAGACTCTGAAACACCTCCGACGTCGAGTTTGTCGTGTTAGAGGCAACCTGGCGCCAATAATTTTGCAACACGACAATGCTCGTCCACACACTTCGCGTGCAACTGGAGAGGCTCTGAGAAACCTGAAGTTTCAACCAATTTTACACTCTCCGTATTCTCCCGACCTTGCGCCTTGCGATTTTTATTTTTTTCCTCTACTGAAGAGAGACCTTAAGGGTAATCATTACAGCTCGGACAATGAGGTGAAGGCAGCTATTGCGTCCTGGGTTCGAGGAAAGTCGGAAGAATTTTTCAGTGACGGAATGAAAAAACTTGTTAAACGTTGGGAGAAATGTGTAATGCTTAACGGTGACTATATTGAAAAATAAATAGATAATTTGGTAGGTTAAGATTTGTACTTTAATTTGTTATTTACCCCATCTTGCTATTTCTTTTTGTTCGTCTTCTACAAGCATGTGTGCATTACTTATCAGCCTACCCTCGTACATTAACCTGCTACTACAAGCTTACTTACTACAGTAAGTGCATCATCTTCTAATATTTTTACAATAGTATAGAATTTGTTTAGCATTTGCTTATTTAATACTATTTAAAAAGAAATCCTTGTACACAATAAATATTTGTATATTCCTATTTCAAAATAAATATTTTTAAAACTTGTATATGACATGTGGCTATTAAATAACGAGACTGACATTGTAAAAAATTTCATTTTTATTTTATACATAATCACTTATTGTCACCTTCAATACACACTCCTTCTCTATCCCTACAACGCCCCATGCAAATTTTTCATTGTTGGAAACAGTGCTGGAAGTCATCTTCTGTCAGCTCCTTCAGGACACATGCCGCTTTCTCTTTTACAGCTTCCAAAGACTCAAATCTTGCCCCTTTAAATGCAGATATCACCTTAGGGAACAGGTAGAAGATAATAACATGTGATGAAACGTGGTTTTTACTTATAATCCGGAAATGAAGCGCCAATCCATGCACTGGGCGAGCCGAACTTCACCGAGAGCCAAAAAAGCTCAAATGAGCAAGTCAAAATTTAAAGCAATGATGATTGTTTTTTTTATATCCATGGGATTGTGTACCTTTACTGGGTTCCTGTAGTTCAAACATCATCATCATCCGTCATGGTTTAGGCTATTGAGCCTGTTCCGATTTTCACCTCTTCCTCGGCCGACCCACATCCCTTCTACCATCTGGTTTGGACATCCAGGCTTGAAGTGGCAAACGGTTGTGTGGCATTCGGAGCAGGTGATCTGTCCATCTTTTTCTATATTGCTTGATCACATCTACAAGTGGCTGTACATTGCATTCTTCTCTTATCACTTCGTTTCTAATGTGATCCAGCCTTGTGTACCCCTGAATTGGTCTCAAGAACCTCATCTCTGAAGCTTGTATGCGCGAGTCGTCTCTCTTTGTTGTGGTCCATACCTCGCTTCCATATGTAACTAGTGGAATCGCCATTGTCATATAAAATTTCAACTCTGTTTCTTTTCTGGCTTTCCCCTTCAATGTACCGATGTATGGTTCCACATATCGCATTGAATTTATTCAGCTTCAGAGGTATGTCACTCTCACAATCGAAGGATACATTGCAACCTAGATATTTGTAGTTCAAACAATTAATCAATATTACTACCTTGAGGTACTTTCTATACTACGTCAAAGAGTAAGGAAAAACGCCCCGAAATGTGGAAGGACAAATCATTGGTTCTCCACCAAGACAATGCGCCAGCTCTTTTCGCGTTATCTGTCAAGAGGTTCCTAGCCAAGCACAGCATCTCAGTGTTAGAACATCCACCTTATTCACCAGATCTTGCACCATGTGACTTCTACCTGTTCCCTAAGGTGAAATCTGCATTAAAAGGGACAAGATTTGAGTTTGTGGAAGTGGTAAAAGAGAAACCGGCACGTGTCCTGAAGGAGCTGACAGAATGGAAAATTCGCATGGAGCGTTGCACGGATAGAGAAGTAGTGTATATTGAAGGTGACAATAAGTGATTATGTATAAAATTAAAAATAAATGTTTTACGTCAGTCTCGTTATTTAATAGCCACACCTAGTATATGACAAAAAATATTTTTCTACTGTATAGTGAGAAAGATATTGTGTTTTTGTTAATTTTTTATTTGTTTTTAGGTGAACAAATCAACTGAACGTAAACTAGAACATAAATATCCTAGAGCGGTTTTCTTTATCGTGAGTAATGAATTTTGTGAAAGATTTTCATATTATGGAATGCGAAGTAAGTACAATTTTTTTTTAAATTTGGAATTATTTGAAATTAGTGTAAAACAATTTTTAAATAACTAATAACGTAATGTGTCTTAATTTTTGCAACTTCATATAGCGAACACGTAAAGCAAAGTATAATTAGTAGCAAAGAATAAGATTGTTGATCATTTTGGCAATACAAGTCATCATGATATCATAACATTACTGAAACAGTGTTTGTTTGGTATATTACTATAATTTTAATTTGATGTTACAATACATTAACACAAATAATGCAGCCAAATCTTTGTACCAAAAAACTTGTTTAATTGATTAATGAAGATATAAGTTCACTACATAAATTAAATCAACCAAAGGAAATAAACACGCATAAACTTCAGTATAGGTGAAGTGAATTAAAAACTCATGAAGAATAATTTAAACCAACACTGTAAAGAACATGAAAAACAAAAAAACCAACAAAATTTTGATTCATTCAAAAATAAATCTTTATAATGCATCCTGCAGTTTGAAATATTTCTATTTCATATAATGAATTAATATAATAATTTCACTAACCTTCTTTTTAAACTGCGTCACCTTTATTTCACTTTTTACTTACACGTGTTTCGGTGGATCCACCATCATCAGAGTAAATGAAAAATAGAAACTAAAAATTTTTTTCATTTATTTAAAATTTACAGAAGATGATACATCTTCAGTCACTTGTATAAAACTCTTATAAAACACTTTTATACAAGTGACTGAAGATGTATCATCTTCTGTAAATTTTAAATAAATGAAAAAAATTTTTAGTTTCTATTTTTCATTTACTCTGATGATGGTGGATCCACCGAAACACGTGTAAGTAAAAATTTAAATAAAGGTGACGCAGTTTAAAAAGAAGGTTAGTGAAATTATTATATTAATTCATTATATGAAATAGAAAATTTTGATTATTGTTGTAAAAGAGATTTTACTAAAATTCATACTTGATATGTTAGTTGTTTAGTTAAATTTATAATCCAAAAGAAAAACCTTGTAATTTTTTTATAGGATTTCATTTAAATTTCATTGACATCAGTTACAAGTATTGATGGATTTTTCGTAATCCTCCATTTCAACTTTAGACCATATTGATAGTGCCAAGGAAATGCGTTCCAATTTAAATAATACAAGAATAAATATTTTGGCACCAAAAATGAGCTTTAAATTTTAAAATTATTTTTAGTTATACTGTATAAAAATCATAGATGTCACTAATCATTTCAGTTGCCTTGATCCTTATAATTGAAGGGGTTGGCAGAAGAAAGTGCTAACCCACAAAATTCCCAGCATGATTTTTCTTAAATATTCTGTAAAAATAAAATGGTTAGAACGTTTGAAACAGGGAACTAACTATATTTACGATCTTAAGAACCTAGATTAATAGAAAAAATATGGTGTGAAACACTCACACAACTTTCTCTTGCCAATGCAAATAATTAACAATAAACCTAACATTAGTATTAAAACATTAGAATTGAACAAAAACTAACCTCAAAAACATAACCTTATTTTAATCATGAGTGAATGACGCAAAATGAAAATCGAACTCAGTTTGGCTTACAAATACGGAAAATCACGCTTTCACGCTAAACTAGGCTCTGTAGAGAAAAATGCTCTAAACAAAAGTTGTAGATCTTTTAATTTTCTATAAATTTAATTATATACACTTTTGTCGTAAAATGCATACTAAGACCGAAATGTTAAAAAAATCAATTTTTCTCACGTTTTCGTGAGAAAAAAAACAGAAAATCGCAAATTACCGCTAAACTAAGCGTTATACAAAAAAATGTTTGAAACAGAAGTTGTAGGTTTTTAAATTCTCTACAACTTTTATTATATAAGTTTTTGCGCTAAAATATATATTAAAGCCGTAATCTTAAAAAAACAACGTTTTTACGTGAAAACAGCCTCACCGAGAATTTCAGCAAACATGGCGCCTACCCTATCTTGTAGAGAATAAAAAATTGAGTAAAATAGGCGATTTTAAAAAAAATCGTAGGACCAGTTTCTGAGAAAATCGCAAAAAACTGAAAAATTATACGAATAAACTACTACTTCCGGTTGACCGATTTTGATTGAAATATTTGTCGGGTCCTCTAGTGGTATCTTACTTAAGTTTCAAGTTTCAAGTTCGTACGATGTTCCGTTCTTGAGATATTCTGTTCACACACAGACACACAGACACACACACACACAGACACACACACACACAGACCAATCGCTAAAAACATGTTTTTTGGGTTCAGGGGGTCTGAAAACGTATAGATCCGGTGAAAACTCGATTTCGAAAAATCGACATGAAAACAATACTTTCCTTCCTATATATTCATATAGGCAAGAGAAAGTAAAAACAGATGTTTAACAAAAAATTCAAAAAAATAATTTGTAGATTTCAGTAAACTTTTAAAATGACACTGCATAAAATTATGTTGATGTGGGTTAGCACTGTCTTCTCCCAACCCCTTCAATTTACTTACACGTGTTTTGGTGGATTCACCATCATCAGAGAAAATATCATGAAACTTTGAAAAGTTTTAAAATCTACTGACAACGTTGCAACTTCTTTAAAACTGTTTTTTTTATGAAGGAATGAAAATGCAACATTTTCTGTTAAACAATTTTTTAAAGTGTCATATGATGTTTTAAATGTATGTACTCTGATGATGGGGGAACCACCAAAACAAATGTAAGTAGATCATAAGGGCCAAGGCAGCTGAAAAGGTAAGTGAATTATTTATACAATAGAATTGATTTCAAGCTTCAGGATGCGTTATAAAAATTTTAATTAGTTACTATTAAAATTACCAGAAAATTTTTATTCAAATTAACTGGTTGTGGCTATTAAAATGGAAGTACAACCAATGGTTTGAAAGTGAGTGATAAACAAAAAATTATTCTGTCATTAGACTGTCGTTAGATAAACAATAGAGCAACATGAATAATAGTGATGTTAGTGTCGGCAAGCTCTATTATAAAAAACTGTTTCTTATCTACAAACCTTTTTATTTTATTTAATATGATTATTTTATTATAATATATATATTTCTAATCACCCAAATATGGCAACAAAAAACACTTACCAATGTTCATAGCGCTTTTTTTTGTATCTTATACACATCTGCAGTCAACTTGTTGACTGAAGACTGAAGTTGACTGAAGATGTGTTCAAGATACACAAAAGCGCTATAAACATTGGTAAGTGTTTTCTGTTACCGTATTCTGGTGGTTAGAAATGTATATTTCAATTTTAAATAATACGGCTGTTTATAATCCTAAATAGGATGTTTGATAAAATAATAAAAATAAAAAAATAAAAATATTTTATTATAGGTATACTACCGGTGTATTTACACAGTGTACTGCAATATAGTGCTAATGACACTACAGTTATCTATCATGCTTTTACCATGTTTTGTTATTTCTTTCCATTGCTGGGTGCAATAATGGCAGATTCTGTACTTGGAAAATTCAGGTCAGTTAATTTTCTTTATTAATATTCAGCTCATATCTTGTATCAGGAACTGTATATTATTGACAACCACTTAATTGTATCATTGTTTTTTGCTGTATTGACTTCAAAGATTAGCCATAAATGTGAAAAGGGACTCCCGGTAGAAGTGTATTCTTGTGTGGCTGTTAGCTGGTCACCACAGAAAATCATTCACACAAATGGTGTTGCTTAACAATTAATTATGACTCTATACCAACTGACCAACTGTGCTGAACTGAAGATCAATTGTTATTTAAATCACCTTCAAGTAATAAGCTCAGTGACAAAATTATAGTTATTGAATAGCACTGAATTGAATTTTTGTTATTGAATGTTCTCATTTCTTTAAAGCCACAATCAATCGGAGTGGTGGCCTTAGAATGTGTGAAGCCCTAAGCCACGTTTAAATTAGGCAACTAAAATTGTGATTGACAGAAAGGTAGATTAAATAATTTAATTAAAAATTAATTTTCTTGATTGAAAAATTTACGTAACCTAATATAAATTATGTCTACACTTCACTATATCTTATTCATTTTTATTTATTAGATTTTCAGCCCCTGCCCCAAAGTGCGAGGCCCATGGTGGAACATTATTCGCGTTTACGAAGCGACTGCAATGAAATGGAGATATAAAAACATAAAATTTCTTGTACTCTTAGTGTTAAATGTTTGACAAACCTCAGAGAAATTAACACTATAATCTATTTTAGTAGAAATTAGCTATGTATGGAAAAATTTGAAGACAATTCATCCACGTTTCTCAAAATTTTTGATAAGAAAAAAATTGAAGTGAATAAGGGAGTGAGAATAATTAGTGTATGTTGAATGTGTTATGTCTCTGAAAAGTTATCATTACTTAGGCTAAGCCCTCACCAAAGTGATATGACTGTGACAATGCAATTTTCAACCATCATAATTATTACCGTTATTCAAGTGTAGCACGCTCCAATTTTTGTTGCAAGTCACTTGTGTGTTTCTTGTATGGCATTGAACAAATAAAATTTATTTCATCATCTTGTTTTCACATTTTTAATTACTGTGTTTTTAACTAAATTTATTTTGTACAGTAAAATGAAAGACTACCTAAAATTCAATATAACATTTTTCTATATAGTTGGAAATATTCTATGTTTTTAAGGTTGCACATGCAACAGACTATAGCAAGAAAAAAGTAATGGATAATTTTTCAGAAAAAAATTGCCAAAAGAAAATTTAAACAGCATCTTCAGGTGTCACAGATACTCTGTAGAGTATTTTTTAATCGAATGAGGAATGATTTTTTTCACTAAATAATGTTTTCTGCTTTCAGTAAAAATACTGAAATATCAGGATAAATTATTATCAACTCATTAGAAACACCGAACACACTCTTTTTATTAATGCTTTCTCTCCAACATAAATGGTAATTTGAGGTGACTTCAGAAACAATGCATCAACATTTCTTTGCTTCTCAATTAAACCAAAATTACTTAAGATTATGTATAGTAGTAAGTAGTAATATTATCTTTTAAACTAAATTAATTTGTTTACTTTATTTTCAGAACAATTCTTTATTTATCAATTGTTTTTGCAATTGGTAACACAATACTTTCTGTAGCATCTAAACCAGGATTTAGTTTATCACAAAGGTAAAAACTTATTTAATTATGAAATTCTATCTATTCAAGAAAACTGTGAGCTTATTATTTTTATTCTTTAAGTATCTATAAATGTTGGATGCACTTATACACAGTGGTTATAAAATTTTCAGTGTTTTACTTCGTAGGAATAGTCAAAATTTTCTCCAGGGGGAGGGAAAACTTAAAGTAAAAGTTTTTTTATTAAAAAATGTTTTTATTTGAAAGAAATTAGTTAAAATGCTATTTGAACCTATTCAAATCTTATTTTATCATTAGTCTATAGGAGTTCTGGCTAATCTTGACAAAATTTCTTTCTCAAATTTATTTTTAGCTTCTAGAACCCTTTTTTAATGCAAACTCATCATACAAAGCTTGTCAAGCCGATTTTCTGTCATGGTTGACCGTAACCAAAGGTTTTACCCTGCTTAAGGTGCAGAAGGATCTTTCAAAAGCGCAGGGCTGTGCCAGTGAGATAAGTAGTGCCTGTTTTATCAATGGGTAAAACAATTGCGTTTCTTTAACTTGTGCAGCTAGTTTTATCTCGTTCAGTTTAGAATTTGGCACATTTTATCCTTTCCATTGGTTATTCCAAAGTTTAGCTTCACAAATAACTCACTTGCACTGATGGCAGCATGTAAATAGGGAACAGAAACAGAAGAACAAGGTGGCTTCTCCCGCCAAGATGATAAAATACTTTTTTTTGTTAATACTATTCCTATTGACCTATAATTTTTTGATTTACTAAATGAGCCACAGGTGGGAGGGGGATTCATGCGCCCCACCATGGTTGTGCCTATGTTTCACTTAAATACTTCAGATCCAGTTATAAAATTAAATCATAGTTTTTTTTTATTTTACAGAGGGATGAGTTTGATTGGAATGATGTTCATAGCAATAGGAACCGGTGGTATAAAGCCATGTGTATCTGCATTTGGTGGAGATCAATTTGTTTTACCACAACAAGAAAAACAACTTCAACAATTTTTTAGCATTTTTTATTTTACACTAAATGCTGGTGGTTTGATTTCAACGTTACTTATTCCATGGCTAAGAAGAGATTTTTCATGTTTTGGTGAAGATTTTTGTTTTCCTTTAGCATTTGGGGCACCTGCTTTACTTATGATTATAGCTTTATGTAAGTATTTTTACTTATTTATTTTTATATAAGATGGTTTAACGTGTTTACACTCTGATATAAAATGGGTATTCATGACTGATAGTAATATTATAAAATATCTTTTCTATTCACTTTTTCAAAAATACAGCTATCTACAGACACATGAAATTGTTAAAAGAGTTTTATAATCTGTACGATATGGGACATTAAACAGCTAGACGTTTTACTAACTAAAAAAATCTGGTGTGAAACACACAACTTTCTCTTGCCAATGCAAATATTTAACAATATAACCTAACATTAGTAATAAAACATTAGAAATAAACAAAAATCTAACCTCTAAAAATATAACGTTATTTTAATCATGACTCAAAGACGCAAAATGAAAATCGAACTCAGTTCGGCTTAAAAATACGGAAAATCATTCATTCACACTAAACTAGGCTCTGTAGAGAAAAATGCTTTAAATAAAAGTTGTAGATCTTTTTATTTCCTATAAAATTAATTCTATACACTTTTGTCGTAAAATGCACACTAAGGCCGAAATCTTAAAAAAATAGATTTTTCACACGTTTTCGTGAGAAAAAACAGAAAATCGCTAATTACTGCTAAACTAAGCGATAAACAAAAAAATGTTTGAAATAAGAGTTGTAGGTTTTTAAAGTCTCTACAACTTTTATTCTATAAGTTTTTGCGCTTAAATTTATAATGAAGCCGTAATTTTAAAAAACTATTTCTTTACGTGAAAACAGCCTCACCGAGAATTTCAGCAAACATGACGCCTACCCTATCTTGTAGAGCATAAAAAAATGAGTAAACCAGGCGATTTTTAAAAAAATCGTAGGACCAGTTTTTGAGAAAATCGCAAAAAAGTGAAAAATTATACGAATAAACTACTACTTCCGGTTGACCGATTTTAATGAAAATGTTTGTGTTGGGTCTGGTAGTGGTAGGTAACTTAAGTTTCAAGTTTCAAGTTCGTACGATGTTCCATTCTTGAGATATTCTGTTCACACACACAGACACACAGACCAATCGCTAAAAACATGTTTTTTGGGTTCAGGGGGTCTGAAAACGTATAGATCCGGTGGAAAGTCGATTTCGAAAAATCGACATGAAAACAATACTTTCCTTCCTATATATTCATTTAGGCAAGAGAAAGTAAAAAGGAGTTAGATTGCCCCATTGCTTCCTCTGTAGTAAGCCAAGGTACCAATATACCAAGCCCCCAGGATACTTCACTTTTCCATTACGCTGATTAATGTCAGTCATTCCTCTACTTGTTCTATTCTAATATAATTCTGCTGTTTGACTGAGTATCAGAGAGGAACATACAAAAAAACCATTTTCTTTTGTATGGCATGTCAGAAGAGCAGAGACCAGGTGGATAGATAAGATAAAGGAACAAAGCTCAGGGAGAAGAAGGAGAAAAGGATAACCATGACAGTCAAAGAGGGATGGAGTAGACGAGGCTATGCAGGAGATAGGCTTGGATAATGGGAAAATGGAGAATCTGGTTAAGGAAAATCAGGCAGCTATAGTGGTTGACACCTTTTCAAAAAATGCGAGAAGAAATAATAATATTTTGTGGCTGAGATACAGCAGGTCACTGCACCTGTATGTAAGCAGGCAAAAGAATTAATTTTACCAATATAAAAAAAAATTAATGTGCCAAGAATTAATATATTAAAAGAAATTGAAATATTAATTTTAAATTTTAAACATAATGAACAACATTTAACCTATTAATTTGAAATTTAATGACTTACATTTATAAAAATGAACCTAATTTATCTATGGTTTCACCAAAATAATTGTAGATGAATTGTCAAATTTAAAATCAGTAGGTACATTTTAAAATCTTATTGTAAATACTGCCCATGACGGACAGGTGGAGTGTCAAATTATTTACACTCAATCTGTTCATTGCAGGGCTAAAATAAATAGTTCTGTTTCTTATCACATGATCAGCCAATTAAATGACTGAATCATTTAAGAACAGAAGAGGTAGAGGTGCAAAAGACACTAATCAGAGTTATCTCCTCTGAAAGTAATGAATTTCATTATACAGCCAGACCCTGTGGTGAATGAAGTGAAGGTGTCGTTTGCAGAGTGGAAAATATGTGCTTTTCAGAGGGCCCGGCATGCTGATAAGCGTACTTTTCCACTCAGTGAGGAAGGCAACGGTAAACCACCTCACTCCTCGTTTTACTTAGTAAAACCTCTACAGGTTCAAACCAGCCTTTTGGCTGATGACCTAAACAACACATTGTAAATAATGGAAATCATATATGCATTTTAACATTATGTATAAAAATGACAAAATATGTTGAAAGTAATTTTTTCCTCAAACCCGTGGTGTAATGGTAGTCTACAACTTCTAAGTAAAAGGTTCCAATATCAAATCCAGACTAGAGTTAGAAAATTTTATCTACGAGGGTAGGCTGATAAGTAATGCACACATGCTTGTAGAAGACGAACAAAAAGAAATAGCAAGATGGGGTAAATAACAAATTAAAGTACAAATCTTAACCTACCAAATTATCTATTTATTTTTCAATATAGTCACCGTTAAGCATTACACATTTCTCCCAACGTTTAACAAGTTTTTTCATTCCGTCACTGAAAAATTCTTCCGACTTTCCTCGAACCCAGGACGCAATAGCTGCCTTCACCTCATTGTCCGAGCTGTAATGATTACCCTTAAGGTCTCTCTTCAGTAGAGGAAAAAAATAAAAATCGCAAGGCGCAAGGTCGGGAGAATACGGAGGGTGTAAAATTGGTTGAAACTTCAGGTTTCTCAGAGCCTCTCCAGTTGCACGCGAAGTGTGTGGACGAGCATTGTCGTGTTGCAAAATTATTGGCGCCAGGTTGCCTCTAACACGACAAACTCGACGTCGGAGGTGTTTCAGAGTCTGTATATACTGAGCAGAATTTACCGTTGCCCCTCGTTCCAGATAATCAGTCACATAAACTCGGCGAGCATCCCAAAACACAGTCAAAAGAATTTTTTTTGCGGACGGTTGTGTTTTGAACTTTTTCACAACAGGAGAATGTGGATGACGATATTCAGCGCTCTGCCTTTTTTCTTCGGGATCGTAATGATGAACCCATGACTCGTCCCCCGTCACAATATTCAAAAGAAAGTCGTCTCCTTCGTCACGGTAGCGCTTCAAAAGTTGTTCAATTCGCGTTGTTTAATTCTCGTTGACATAGCACCAGAACACGACGCCATACTTCCACTACTCAAAACAAACTGAATGAAAGCAACGCCTTCAAACTGCGCAGACTTGTAGAGGAGAAATAGTACTTCCACATGCCACCAGGCGCGCTACTGAAGTTTATTTAGTTGTCTTCTACAAGCATGTGTGCATTACTTATCAGCCTACCCTCGTATTAAAACCCATCAGCTCTGATCCATTACTTGCTTATAGGGTGGTTAATAACCAAGAAATCCTTTGTGGTTTAAATAAAAAGAATGAAATTTAATTAAATTCATAGATAAAAAAACATTTTTTTCCGGCTGCCTCCATAGCGTAGTGGTAGCATAGCCTGCAACACGGATATCCTGGGTTCGATTCCTGACTAGGGTCTGGAAATTTTCTTAAGTTAAAACCCACTGTTTCACAACCCACCGTAGTCACTAATAACCAAGCTGCTGGTGCTTTAAATTTGATTTAAAAAAAATTTAAAAAAATGATTGTGGAAATATTGTATTGATGGATGGTTTATTATTTTTTCAATAAATATTGAATATTTTTTTTTTTTTTTTTTTTTTGGTTTAACGTCCGACTGTTCTGCAAATTGCTGCTAATGCAGACGATGAAGGATGAAATGAATTTTTTGTAACGTATGAAAAAATGCCATGCCCGAGTGGGATTCGAACCCAAGACCGCGTGATGAGAGGCGAGCATGTTACCAACATCGCTAACGCGGGCGGCAAATATTGAGTAGAATAGTGTACCAAAGTTTATCATAAATCCAGTTTCTTTGTCCATCAGATGTCCTTAATTAGTCAAGAATCTGAAGGTTTTAATTTGCCAAATGGTGATCATTGTAATTAATAAAATTTACTGAATTTGTGGTTAGTTATTTTCCTTCAAGTTTGACGCAACATAAGAATCATGAACTGTAATTATTAGAGTTCATGAAAAAAATTTTAATATCAAGATGACAAATTTTTTAGGGATCTTAAATTAAAATACGGAAGTAGGCTACATTAATAATCGTTTATCCTATTCTACATCCTAACAATTAAAAAACCTTTATAGCCGAAATTTAAAATTGATTTTTATTAATATGAAGGACAGGAAACAATTTTGTAACAATTCACAAGTCTGATTTAATCATACATGACTCACTAAATCATTTTTATTAATCAACGGACAAAGTTTTACTCAATGAAATCCTTTTAAACAGAAAAGACGATAAAAAATCAAATAAACTAGGACATATGATTAATAAATTAACGCAGATTGTAATCAGAATGCATTGCAATGTTGTCTGTTTTAGCAATAAGTAGGTCAACTTACAAAATGTTATATACTCCTTTTAATACTGTACACTCTTTGTAAACGTGGCCTTGCCTTTAATGCAATATAAGTGGTCTATTTCGTTTTTAATGTATCTGGTTTATTAATTCATATTTTTTATTTGTATAAATATATTGTTGTCTTATTAAGAATGTAATGTCATTGAAAGAATTTGTTAGTTACCCGATTCATTTCTTTAAAAAAAAATCATTTTATTTCATTAAGAAGTATGACAAATTATGTGCAATTTAATATAGAAATATATCTTTTGAGATTCAAAAACTACTGCTTTTATCAGTGGTTGTCAAAATAAATTTAATAAGTTCCTTTTCTCAACCAACCAAAAATATATTTACTTCAAAATATGTTGACTATCATTCTTATAAATTGAAATATGTATTTCTAAATGACCAGAATACAGTAACAGTACCAATGTTTGAAACGCTTTTGTGTATCTTGTACGCATCTTCAGTACTGTATTTTAAAAATTTTTACAATCAAAATTTAAAATTTCCTACTCCTACAATGGCAGATAAGGAATAGTCGATTCTTATATTTAAAACAGTCTTGCCAACTTAATCAGTTGGTTGTCATATTCAACTTGCGTGTTCATTAATGTTTCTCTATTACTATATTTAAACATATAATATTTTTTCCAAAATTTCAATTTTATTTCTACATTCTTATAAAATTTTAAAATTTAGAATAATTATTTAGTTTTTTTATAGTTTATTTAAAGTGGTATCAACCGTTTAGTTATATTATCGACTATGTTGGGTAATAAAACAGTGGATTTAAACTAATGAAAATTTCCAGACCATAGCCAGGAACTGAACCTGGGACCTCAACATTGTACAATAGACATGTTTAATAAAAGGTTAAAAATCTTCTTCCCTTACCTACGATCAAATGTGATAAAATCTTTGAAATCTTGAAAAAACTAATATCCTTTTAATTCAGTCATTCAGATTTTTCAAATCAAAAAATTTTCAAACCAGATTTTTAATTAAAAAATTGTTTTTTAATTTATTTTATCATATCAAAAGTTTTTGGTAATTCTGGGATGTATTTCAGTTTTGTATCAGTGAATGTGCGGTGAAAAAAATTAGCAGTTGAATATAATACTAACTGAATCACAGAGGTGATCAGTATTGTTCTACGTATAACAGACTCGTCTAGTAATAATTTTTTTCTAGTCTGCCTGCAGACATCAGATAATTTTTGAATTATTAGGTAATACTATTATGATATCTGTGTATTACAGGTTTATTTGGAGTTTGTAAACATGTCTATGTTATAAAACAACCACAGGAAAATATTGTATTAAGAGTTATTTGTTGCATAACGGTAAGGTTTATTAATTTTATTTTTGTTTTTTTAATAATTTTATTGAGTATTTGTATCTGAAATACATGCAAAATATGAAGCAAAAAATATTTTTTAAATTAACAATTTTTTCAAAAAATAAATTGTCAGTTTTTAATAAAAATATTGTTATTAATTCACAATAAATGTGACGGACAAAATAACTCATTTTGTGAGTCAGTTGTATTAAAAAATTTTATTTTGTCTTAAAATGTTTGTACTGAGAAAACTATTGTAAAAATATCATCTGGGGTATTTGCACTAAAACAAATTACCAGATTAAATCATAAAAAATACTAATGGAAGCTTGTTATGGTCTAATTCTATCTCATATCTGGTTTGTTATTTTAATTTTGGGTTATTCTTTCTTGAGTAGGCTAATTTTGAAAGAGGTTTTAAATTTCAGAAGAAAGCCATTAGGTATTTGGCGAGAGCTTATCAACTCGCCTCATACAGACTGCTATTTAAGGAGATTACATTGCTTACAATTTCCTCAATGAATATTTTTGAGGTGAAAATCAATGTCAATCATATCTTTATACATAATCTAAATTTCCACAATCACTACACTAGAAACAGAAACAATGTTACTATGTTGCTAACCAAAAGACTAATTTTTTAACAAAAAATTACTTATGCAGGGTAAAAATACATCCTTTTAAAATGTAATAAACATTATGAATAAACCAAAATAAAATTAATAAAACAATAACCTGTAAACTCTTCATTAATTAAACAAGTCATATATACATGATATTAATGAGTTTATTGTCTATAGCCTACATGTCATATCATTATGAGCATGAATGTCAATGGAATTAGTCACAATATTGCCTGATTGCATTTTCTATGTGCTACACAACAGATAACAAACTGCAAACAATAATAATAACAATCTGAAATGAAGATGAGTATGAAATCCTGTGTTATCGGTAGTCCAATGTAACTTTGTAACATTGCCTGGCTACTTGATTCACCTGGGCTATCCCTTGCTAACCAAAATTTAAGATTTTTCTACACTATATTAATAAATAATATTATAATTTATTTTGGTTTTATAATTTAAAATAATTTATTTTAGTTACTGTACTAAGTTATAAATAAAAATAAAAAAATATTCAATATGAAGAAACCATTACAATTCAGATTTTAAGCTGTATTTCAGCTTAAAATTATTTAAAAAAAAATAAAAATATACGTAAATGCAACGGTTTCTGTTTAAATACCTTACGAGAGATCAGGTTAAAATGTATCCACATTGATATTTTGTAAAGGTCTAAACATTTTCTAATGATTCCTGATTATAACAAGTCTTTGTTTATTCGTGGGAAGAAACCATTGACAAACTAATGAAAATTAATGCTATCTTCCTATGGTTCAAATTCCGTGAGACAACCTATATAGCTTACTTTGTTTTTTTGTATGAAATAACGTTACATGATGTATCTTTATATGCAGAAAAGCTGGAAGACTAGGGGCAAGATAGATCTATTAGTAACGTTAGACATTAAAGCTCACAATGATGTGACTTACACTCTAGTTAAAAATTAAAATTTTTTTCTGTAATTAATATCATATTGTTTTTTTTTCAGTATGCAGTAAAAAGAAAAATGGGTAGTAAAGGTAAGCGTAAAGATCATTGGTTAGATTTTGCTGATGATAAATTTGATAAAACTCTCATAGAAGAAACTAAAGCTTTACTCCAAGTGATGTTTTTATACCTACCACTTCCAGTTTTCTGGGCTTTATTCGATCAACAGGTATTGACAAATTCATTTTTTATTTAAACACTAAGGCTCTTTTCACACGACATGGCCACGGCCACATTTTCTAGTAATTAGAATGAGTAACTTCAGATGGCCAAGTCACAGCTACATGGCCTTAAAAAGTGGGTGTTCGGTCCATGGCTACTGTGTCACTATTCTGGCGACAAGCAGCCAAATTTTAAATTACAGTGAATAGGTCTGTTCATACAAATCTTAACACTTGCCGTGGCTGGTGAAGTTATAACCTATAATTTTTGATTCGTATTGTGGTATTGATAAACAATGGTTGACACAAATGTTTATAGCGGAAGTAGTATGCTCATTCATATACATTTGAAAAATTCTCTCTCATCTTTTCTTATATCAGCACAAAGATATTAAAATACACCTTTCCTTGTTCTATCGAGTAAAAGAGGTCTTACCCAAATTGTTCTTTGCCTTTACCATTTCTTACGATACCACCACAACAAAATAATTTCTTCAATTTCCATTCTGTTCAATATCTACAAAAAAACTGGCCTGGCCAGGTAGCTGCCACGGGACTAATCATTTCTTTTTTTGGCGACGTGACCATGGCCACACCATTTGAAAAGAGCCTAAGATATCTAATTGTAATGAATTAAAAATGAAAACTGATACATTTATTTTGTTTTTTTAGGGTTCTCGATGGACATTTCAAGCAACAAATATGGATGGTACATTGGGATGGTATACATTAAAACCAGAACAGATGCAAGTGATGAATCCCTTATTAATACTTGTTTTTATACCATTGTTTGAATCAGTACTTTATCCTATTCTTGCGAAATGTCAGCTATTAACTCGTCCATTACAAAAATTATCGGCGGGTGGCATTTTAGCTGCAGTTGCTTTCTTTATTTCTGCTCTTGTGGAACTTCGCCTACAAGCACTGGTCAGTGAAGATTACTTAACCAATTGCTAAATAGTTTAAACATTTTTATTGGTTATTACAATAGGAGTTTAGTTATATTATAATTTTTACTTAAAAATTCCTGTTTTTTTATCATCTTCATATGTAATGTTAGATTTACTCAAGCTGTGATATTAGCTTTAAGTTTATATTTTTATATTTGTATGGTTTTTTTGTAGCCCCTTTACAGTAATTTTTTATTCTTTGTGCCTGTGTTGTTATTTCTTGTTTTACTTAAAATTTATTTTTTTTTGCCTGTGTTACTAGTTTGTAAGATTTCAGTGTTAAGAAAACTTTGCTCTGCCCGCTACATTCTTGTGTGAAGTAACAGATGATGATAACCACCCTAGTTTCTACCTGTTACTCCCTGTATTATTGTTTCTATGTGTTACCACCCTGGTAATAACCCTGGTTTTTTGTCTCTAAAAAATAATTATATATATCAACTTCAAAGAGTTTCTTTGGGAACCTTATTAACGAAAAAAATTTAGGTACCATTTCTTACGTTAAGGATAGGCTACAAGTTGTTTGACACTAGCAATATTTTATCCATTTTGACTTAAATACCTACAAAATATGCTTATTAGAATTGTTCAAAATTAACTTGATGTTTGTTGTTTGAAAATTTGGTAGAATCCAAAAAATACTCATACTTGCAACCAGTTTTTGTAAGAAAAACTAATATCACAATAATACAGTACACCTCTACATCTTGGTTTTATTATCAAATATTTCTTTAACCCTTTCACTGCCAGGTCTGAACACCCTTCGGAGTTGGGTGTGTTTTCTGTGTGCCAACTTCGTATATGCTTCGGGTCTGCCTAGCACGCTTTCGTATCTCTTTTTAAAAGCCGGCAGTGAACCTATCATTACTATTTTGACCTCGGCACACAGTAAACATTTTATTCTTCTTTTTTTTACTAAATCACTGTATTCGAAAAATCTTGCATGTTGTATGTATATTTAGAGTAAATACAATAAAAAATGGTAAAACATAAATCGGCACATGAAATAATGTAACGAAAATAATGGTGGCAGCGAAAGGGTTAATAAAATGTTTCATGAATGGAGTTGGGGTTAGAGAACTAACGGGGCTGGCTTATTTTTTGGATGTTAGCCCAGTGAACTTTTTGGTAAGGGAAGTACTAAAGTCAAAGTTTATTTTAAAAAATCAGATTCTTGAACTTTTAATACAACCCATTATCTTAGAATTTGACAAACTTTTGTCCTACATTTTTATAGATTCTATTTGTGCTTCTGTCTAGTAAAATTGCTTTGTGTGCATTGAAAATTAAGGAAGGCATTTTGGGCACCCAATGTGGGTGAGCTTACTTTAATGTACGAGTAATAAGCACCTATTTGTCATAACTAAAGTAAAATTTAAAATCTTTCATATTCTAGTGCATTTCTGCCAAACAACTTATGACCCACCCTGTTTATTTTTTTTAATGATTGCATATTGTCAAATAGTAACAGAAGTGTTCGTTAATTAAATTTCTGCATTATAGTACTGTCAAATAGTAATCGTAAATTTTATGTCATTAAGTGAGTGTTTGTAACGACTAGATTATTGGATCAAGGTTACATAAAAAAATTGTTATTTTTCTCCAGTGAACTAATTATGTAGTGTCAAGTAGTTGAATACATTATGTCTAAAAAGTATACCACAATTCTTGTGGAGTTCTTGTACAAGATGGAAATATTGAGCAAATCAATTAATTGACAACTTAGTTACTTGTTATAAAATTTCTTTATCAAGATTATTATATTGCTCACCTCCATGGCTTAGTGGTACGTGTGCTATGCTACAAAGTGGAGGTCTCGGATTCGATTCCCGGCTAAGGTCTGGAAAATTATTGCAAGTTCAAACCCACCATTCCTCACCCCAACATAGTGGCTAATAACCAAGATGTTGATACGACTTAAAATAAATTTTAAAAAAAGATTATTATAGCCTACAGATGAGATTGGTTGTTAAGTTACTGTAATAAAACATCAAATTTCATTTTTATGTTGCGCTACAAAATTAACAGAAAATTTAAAAACAAAATTATTTTTTTTGTACAGGGTTCTTACGCAGTTGTACCACACATGGGTGAAAGTCAGCTAAGGATATTTAATGGTTTGAACTGTAGTGTAAACTTAGAAACAGTTGTTACAACAGAAAGTAATTTACCACAGCTGCAAGCAGAAGTAGATACATTACAAGCATTTCAAAGCCTTCACCTGCCTGCTTGTTCAATTACTGTTACAGCAACAGCTAATTCTTCTCAATGTCCTGGATTATTACCGTGGACTGGAAACATTACTACTGTTGATGCCAGGGTAAATTATTATTGATAAATTATCTTTTTTAAGCAACTGTTTCTGCATACTGTAATGGTCTTTTTTATTTTTTTATTTCTATGCCTTTCTTCAACTTTCTTTATTTGTTCACTTTAAATTTTTGCTTCCTTATTTTTTTGCTTTACTTAATCTACCTAATTTATCTTCCCAGTCTTCAAAAACTTGTCCTAGTGTTTTTTCTTTTATGTTTTTGTGGATTTGTTTCTCTGGTCTGTGACTGTTTACTTTGCTTTCTTTCCCTGTTCTCTCTCTTTGAAACCATCTCTTTCCTATAACATTTATTAAATAACATTCATCATTTTCTCCTACGCCATTTCCTATTTTTTACTTTTTGCCTCTCTTGTTAACTACTACTAACCTATCTTGTATTACATCTACCCTATCCCATACCTTTTTTCTCCTCATCCCTCCTCATCTCTGTCCTCTTCCTCCTTTTACCCTCCTTCCTTTCCATCTCTCCTCTTTTCTTTTTATCTTACTCATTTCCTTACCTTTCCCCCTATTCATTCCCATCCCTCTTCCTTTCCTCTTACTCCTTTACTCCCCTTCCTCTCCTCCCCAAAATTTCCTCTTATTTATAATTTTCCTTCCCCTTTTCCTTCACCCTGTTTTTTTCCTCCTTAACATCTATAATGTCCTGGTTTCTATTTTATTTGGTTTGTTCCTCCTCCTTTTTTTCGTTCATTTATTTTTTTTTATTTTTCTTTTGTTTTAATATTTTTTTCTTTCTATTTGTTTCTTCCCTTTTTCTTTTCCTCCTTCAGCTAAATATATTTTCTGTGTTTATTTATTTAAGGTTGAATCAGCAATAAAGTCATCACTACTACAAAAATATTTTTTTTAAGTACATCCTGCCAACTATTTATACAAATTACAGTATAAATGGAATTTATTACCTTACCTTTGGTTGATTTTTAAGTTTAAAGAAAGAGTTTCAAAAAAGTTTAAAAAGAGAGTTTTAATCTAAATGACTGAATGGAACACCATTCTAAATTTTAATTTTTAATTTTAATAATAATGCTCTGAAGAAGGGGTACCACCGAAACACGCGTAATTTTTTTTAAACTTAAGAAGCCACCAAAGGTAAGGTGATAAATTTCATTTATACTGTAATTAAATAATAGTTACTTTTATAATACATTGGTTACAAAAGATTTATGAATAATTTACCAAAAACTCATTTGATTCTGGGGTAAACATTATAAACAATGAATTTATTTGAAATGTTAAATATAATCATTCGAAAAGACAAAACAGTTAAAAACTGAACTTACATTTTGAAATAAGAAATAAATTATAAAAACAAGATATGTATTTTATATTGGTAGTGATTAGCTCACTAGCATGCAAAGCAGAAATCCCAGGTTCAACTCCCAGCTGGGGTCTGGAAATTTTTACAAGTTCTTCCCACATAAATATTCCATCGTTGTCCCTAATAACCAAGCAGTTGATGCAACTTTAAATAAACTAAAAAAAGATACAATTGTTTTTCTAAAAATTACGGTTTTTGTTGTTCTTTTATTTGTACCTACAACTAACAATTGTATAATACTTTTATAACTATTGTATAATAGTTATGTAACCATCCTAACTCTCTTTTAATTTTGATGAATTCCTGAAATTTCGAGTAACCTTTGTTTAGCTCACACATGTATATTTATAAAAAAATAACAAAATGTTGCAGGCAGTTTCTTACTTCATTATGAAAAATGATGATGAGGAATATGAACCAGGAAACATACTTGTTGAAAAAATACCAGGTTTTGATAATGTACATAAATCGGAAATCGGAAACCCAAGACTGCGGTAAATACAGATTTATTTAATTTTTCAATTTAACTATTCTCAAACACATTAGATCTTAGTAAACAAACTACATATTTTTTAATAATTTAAAATATAATGAGATAGAAAAAAGTGCTCTGTATTTGTTACTTTAGTTGTGCTGCTATTGAGGTTAACTGTATTATTACTTTCTCTTGCCTATATGAATATATAGGAAGGAAAGTATTGTTCTCATGTCGATTTTTCAAAATCGAGTTTTCACCGGATCTACACATTTTCAGACCCCTGAACCCAAAAAACATTGTTTTAGCGATTGGTCTGTGTGTGTGTGTGTGTGTGTGTGTGAACAGAATATCTCAAGAACAGAACATCATAGGAACTTGAAACTTAAGTTAGATACTACTATAGGACCCGACACGAACATTTTCATTAAAATCGGTCCACCGGAAGTAGTAGTTTATTCGAGTTATTTTTAACTTTTTTGTCATTTTTTCAAAAATGGATTGTATGATTTTTTTAAAAATCGCCTTATTTACTAAACTTTTTATGCTCTACAAGATAGGTTAGGTGCCATTCTGCTTAATTTCTTGGGAAGGTTGTTTTTGTGTAAAAAAATTGTTTTTTGAAGATTGCGATTTTTTATGTCCATTTTAGCGCAAAAATAATAAAAGTTATTCTCCTTAAATTTTTAGTATCACTCTAAAATGCTTGTTCTTTTAATTGCTTCATTCCTGAAAGCCATTTGACGAGAAAAATGTATGGAAAGCTACAGCACATTTTATGATTCCCAAAAATACTGGTCAGTTGGGAGATAGATGCATTACAGAAGTGATTGTGATTTTTTTTTAAATTTACACATGAATTTATTGTGTAATTCCTTAAAATTACCTCCATCTTCATCCTCTTTGTCCCTCTTACATTTTTCCTCAGGTTGAGCTCAACACAACTCCTCCCCACCTCTCTCTATCGCTAATCTACCTCTCCTTCATTGCTCTCATGGCATCGCATCAGTTTCCTGTTTCTTTCATAACTGAATTCATCCACTTCACTCTTGGTCTACCTCTTCGTCTTTTTCCCGTCCATCTCCAAGTACAGCATCCTTTTAGGTAGTCTGCCCTCCTCCATCCTGCTGACATCAACAAATCACCATAGATTATTCTGTCCAAGAAGTCTCATTATCCGGCTGTCTATTCCCAGTTGTTCCCCAATTACATCCTTTCTTATTTCCTCATCTTTCTTTGCATACTCACTGAAATTACCCAATAACATGCGTATTTTATTAATTCATTTATTTTATTTTTTTCAGTGTTCTGTATAAGTTATCTGCAGATCGAGGAAATTTAATGTTTAAAGATGACGAAAAAACTGCGACAATTGTTTTAACAAAGAGTGATATATATACGTCACAAAAGGAGATGCCTGAGCTTGTAGGAAGGTAATTAATGAATCTTAAGTACTTAAATTTTTCAATGAAAAAACCTATATTTTAACAATAAAAAATAAATAATATTTACTTTTATAAATTTGTTCATAATATTAATTTATTGATATTTTTTTTTAATGTCATGATCGATATAATTTATAAAATTATATTCAATTGTAAAGAGTTAGTTCTATACAAGTATAAAATTTAGTTATAAAGAAATAATGAGCAGTATTCTCTTGTTTACCAGCTGGCATTTGTAAATAAATGAATAATAAAAAATCTGGTGTGAAACACTCACACAACTTTCTCTTGCCAATGCAAATAATTAACAATAAACCTAACATTAGTATTAAAACATTAGAAATGAACAAAAACTAACCTCAAAAACATAACCTTATTTTAATCATGAGTGAATGACGCAAAATGACAATCGAACTCAGTTTGGCTTAAAAATACGGAAAATCACGCTTTCACGCTAAACTAGGCTCTGTAGAAAAAAATGCTCTAAACAAAAGTTGTAGATCTTTTAATTTTCTATAAATTTAATTATATACACTTTTGTCGTAAAATGCATACTAAGACCGAAATGTTAAAAAAATCGATTTTTCTCACGTTTTCGTGAGAAAAAAACAGAAAATCGCAAATTACCGCTAAACTAAGCGTTATACAAAAAAATGTTTGAAATAAAAGTTGTAGGTTTTTAAATTCTCTACAACTTTTATTATATAAGTTTTTGCGCTAAAATTTATATTAAAGCCGTAATCTTAAAAAAACAATGTTTTTACGTGAAAACAACGTTTTTACGTGAAAACAGCCTCACCGAGAATTTCAGCAAACATGGCGCCTACCCTATCTTGTAGAGAATAAAAAATTGAGTAAAATAGGCGATTTTAAAAAAAATCGTAGGACCAGTTTTTGAGAAAATCGCAAAAAACTGAAAAATTATACGAATAAACTACTACTTCCGGTTGACCGATTTTGATGAAAATGTTCGTGTCGCGTCCGGTAGTGGTATGTAACTTAAGTTTCAAGTTTCAAGTTCGTACGATGTTCCGTTCTTGAGATATTCTGTTCACACACAGACACACACACACACACACACACAGACCAATCGCTAAAAACATGTTTTTTGGGTTCAGGGGGTCTGAAAACGTATAGATCCGGTGAAAACTCGATTTCGAAAAATCGACATGAAAACAATACTTTCCTTCCTATATATTCATATAGGCAAGAGAAAGTAAAAATTTAGTAAAATAGTGAATGTTTAAGTTTATAGACAGTAGATAATAGTTTAACCCATTTAGTCGTAAAGTCGTCACTGCATGTCAGCTGTTTTACATCTGATGTACAGAGACAAAGGTTCCATGTTTCAAATCCTAGTAAAGATTTAAAACTTTTATATGGATTTGAATACTAGACAGTGGTTACTGGTGTACTTTAAGGCCATATTTCAAATCCTAGTAAAGATTTTAAACTTTTATATGGATTTGAATTCTAGACAGTGGTTATTGGTGTACTTTAAGGCCAGGCGCACACACGACCACTTGTGGCTGCCACAGGTGGCCGCCACAAGCTAGGGTTTGCCTTTCTTATGTAATTGATATAGACTCGTTGCACACACAGTGTTCGCTGCACCACACAGCAGCCACAAGCTGCGGAAGTGGCCGTGTCTCAGTGCTTGTGGTCACCACCCTTGGTTAGGTTTCCAGTGCACACTATGCCACAACCAGTTGGACTCACTCATTCAATTAGTTGCACTTGCGATGGACTCGTTTGATGTTGATTTGTTTATCTCGGAAATAGAAACCCGCCCAGCAATTTGGAATATACGATCAGATTTTTGCCTTTACTGTGTTCGTATTAAAAAAATTTAAAAATTGTATTTAAAAAATTTCTCTCATCTTTTTGAGCTCTTTGAAAAGTAAATAAAATTGTCCATGACTTAGACGTAATAATAATATGGGATGTTATTATATCATCACTATTTTCTCCATTGGCGGTGACGTCTTCATATGCACTGTAGTAGACATGGTGCTTCATTATCAGAGTCCATGACAACACTGAATTCTTGTAAAGAAAGTGATTTTTTTTTTTTTGGTTTAACGTCCGACTGTTCTGCTAATGCAGACGGTGAAGGATGAAATTATTTTTTGTAGCATATGAAAATATGTTGTGCCTGAATGGGATTTGAACCCAAGACGGCATGATGAGAGGCGAGCACGTTACCAACTACGGCAATGCGGCCAGCAAAGAAAGTGATAGGTCATGGTGGCTGCCTGTCGGCCACCGGTGGCCATGTCTTGTGGACATCACCAGTGGCAGCCACAAGTGGTCGTGTATGTGCCTGGCTTAATGATTGGAGTTCAACTAACCATTAACCATATTTTCTCTGGAATGATCAGCCTGAGTTTGTATAAGACTATACCTCATATACTCGTTATACATATCATCCTCATCTCATTGGGTTATAGGGTTGCTTTTGTTTAAAATTGGAACAGATTGCTACGTACACACATTAAGGTAAAAAAATAAAAGAAAGTAGTTATTTTCTTCTGTTTAAATAGTCTAATAATGTTATCTAGTTAAATGAACATGTTTATATAATGACCAAATATAATTTATGCATAAATGCCCAGGAACTATAAATAGAATCATTTTAAATTTTTTAAATCATTATCATAGTATTGTAAATTAAGTTAATATAATTTTAATTTCAGTTTCCGGATTTATATAGGTGGCACTGAAGTACATGTAGAGAATGAAGATGAAATAGAAATGGGGTCGGGTGGTGTTTACACAATGGTTATTCATGAAAATAAAACACATATTGTAAGTTTTCTCTCAATTTATTAACTTCGTTTTCATTTAAGTTATTAATTATTGTATATTATTATTATTAATTAATACACCTTTACTATATCGTTAAACATAATTAGCAGTTTCAACTAATCTGGAATAGTTTTCCTGTGTGCTACTATTTCAAATAGTATTATCCTTTAATCACATTGTAATTTTAAAACTTAAAAGTCCCTGTTACAGATAAAACTACTCATAAAATTTCATTCTTTAATTATTTTCAAGATACTGCTTTAGGTTCATTTATGTTATTATCCTTAAAATATTTAAGGCTGTAAAATGAGTAAAGTAATAATTTTTAAAATTTTCTGCGGTTAATGTGTTACTGTATTCGTGTTTTATGGTTATTTAATTATAATAATTATAATAATACTTAATTTTCCTTGGAAAACTGTATAAGTGTTATGTTATTAAACAGTGAACATAAAAGTAGATAACAAAAATACAATCAAAAATAAATCTTTATAATGCATCCTGCAGTTTTAAATATTTCTATTTCATATAATGAATTAATACAATAATTTCACTAACCTTCTTTTCAAACTGCGTCACCTTTATTTTAATTTTTACTTACACGTGTTTCGGTGGATCCACCATCATCAGAGTAAATAACATAAAATTGAAACTAAAAACACTATTTATTAAAAATCTATAGAAGATGATACATCTTCAGTCACTTGTATAAAACTGTTTTATACAAGTGTATAAAACAGTTATACAGTTTTATACAAGTGACTGAAGATGTATCATCTTCTATAGATTTTTAATAAATAGTGTTTTTAGTTTCAATTTTATGTTATTTACTCTGATGATGGTGGATCCACCGAAACACGTGTAAGTAAAAATTAAAATAAAGGTGACGCAGTTTGAAAAGAAGGTTAGTGAAATTATTGTATTAATTCATTATATGAAATAAAAATACAATCAATAATCATTTCACCCTCGAAAAAAGAAAACGACTATGTGAATTTGAATTACAAAAATAAAACTTTATGTGAACAAAGGGGGCAAAGCAACCATGTCTGTCACATTTATTTAAAAAGCAATAAAAATTTTGTTCTTTTCAAGCTGTTTTCTTATCTGCACACTACTTGTAATCATAATTAGTATGTTAAATTTTAAATTGAAATAATTTGAAGATAGTATTTTATAATTATGTAATTTATAGCAACAATATACATTTTACAGTATAATAATGTTTATTGATAATATTGCTGATGTAGGTTATTAATCTAAAACTTGGTTTTAATTCATAGAAGTTTTACTAAGTAGAATTGGAATTTTAGGTGGTTTATCAACCTCTTTGGTATGTTAAAAAGCATAACGGCTTATCATCAGGCTTTTTGAAACATACTTAACTTCCATCCTGTAAATGACACTTCTTTTATCAAGCGTCTGGCCGTATGATAAAACTCATTACTTCCAGAGAAGATAATTCTGACTAGTGTCACTTACACCTCTACCTATTCTCTTTGTAAATGCTTTATTTAAATAATTGACTAAAAGGGAAGAAACAGAACTACTTTAATAATCCTAAAACTAGCAAGTCAAAAGCAGTAAACTTAGATCTTTTCCTTTTCTGTTATGATTATTTATAAATAATTATCAGTGTTAATTGTTTTTATAAGTTCAAGAAAAATTTTGTCCTTCGTACAGAAGTTGTTATTCTTTTATTTTTCAGAGTGGAAATCTTGTTACTGTTTCACCGCCAAATAAAGTGCACATGTTGTGGTTATTTCCACAATATGCTGTTATGACAGTGGCTGAAATAATGTTTGTTGTTACTGGCATTGAATTTTCTTTTACTCAGGTAAAAACATAATGTAATTTTCCAAATTCGTTATTAATGAAGTTCTATATGTGAAGTAAAATCTAACATTAGTACCCATTTTATTAGGAACATGGAATGTGGAAAATCTATATATTTTGTTTTCTTTTAAATAGGTAAATTGTACTTGGCAAAATACGTAGATTTATAAAATTGCCTGACATCATACAGTGCAGACAAAATTTGGTGGTCGGTCCAATTTTTTGGTAGTATTAGATTTTACACAGAACTACAGTTTACTCCAAGTTTTCACCTACCGAAGTAAAAATGTTGTTAAAAGACGATAAACACTTAGTGGCTGTACTTCTTTGAAGGGTACATAATGGGTCATTGCAGCACTTTTTAGAAACTGTTTTGATGAGATTGACATGATTTTTTTTCTTGTATTGCACTATAACTTCTGCAGTGACTGTACTTTGCGATAATGTGGTGACATTAGAAAGTTCAAGTATTAAAAATTGTCATATTAGTTAGCGTACCAGGAGCTATTTCACGTATATGACATAGTATTGCATAGTAGTACCAAATCTTGACTCACTGTCATTAAGGGGAGTTCATACCGCGTATCCCGCCAATGTTAAATTAGCAAAATTTGAAACTCATTATCTCAGTAACTATTAATGTTTGAAAGCTGTAACTTCGAGGAATTATTTATGGATACAAGAAGAGGCTACTATTCCTCAGACATTAAAATATAACAATTTTTAAAAAAGTTATGAATTCTTTTGACAGGGCCCATTGTTTTTAAAATATTTTCAACAATTTAATAAAATATTTTGCAATTTAATAAATATTTTTACAATGCTGAAAGAGGATCCAGAGTACCACTATAACGTACTAAAGGCACAGTAAAAAATTCATTTTTTTATGTTTTGTGGTTTCTGAGAAAATGAGTCTTTTGTAAGAAAAAACATGTTTACAAATTAAAATGAATAATATTCAGATATAATAAACACAGAAATAACAACAGAAAAAAGTAACTTTTTTCTTTTCAACCACTATACAAAAATGCATATACATTATCTACCATATTAAACAGAAAATTACAACTATTAATATTCAATAAAATTCAAAAAATTGATTATGGAATCAAATTTTCGGAATGAACTCCCCTTAAACAACTTGGTGTTATTTAACTAAAAGTAGATTTGAACATAGTTGCAAATGCTTTACAAAAAAATATGGCATGATCTAGAATATGCAATTTCCTGTTGTATCAATAGCATCTGTCTGATTTTGGAGGGTTTAAATCAGAATGTTTGTAAATTAATGTAGATGATAACGGGTGACAGATGAAAATGAGGCGTGAAAAGTGCCAGACTTGACTGTGAATTAAACCCAAGACCATTCAGTGTAGCAACTAGTATCTACAAATGTCTACACCAACAGGCCATCTACTAAATGAAAATGTGGCATAATTTAATTTTGATATTTCAGAATTTCTTATCTTTTGTGTTTAATTTGCTTTACTTCAAAAACTTTGTAAATCAAAAATAATTTTTAACCAACTGAATTGTCTAGTGGTGAAGTCATTGCCTCAAGTCATCTGTCAAACAGCTGATTTTTGGGAATGAAGGTTTGATGGTTCAAATCATATTAAAGATAATTTACTTTTATATAAGTATTATAGAGAGTGGTCATTGGTAGACTATAATGGTTGGGGTTCAATTTACCATACTTTCTCAGGAATGGTCAGTCTGAGTCTGTATAAGATTACACCTCTTTTACATGTCATACATATCATCCTCATCTCATTGGGTCATGGGGTTGCTTATTGTTCAGAATTGGACAGATTGCAATGTATATACGTTAAGGTTAAAAAAATTAATAACTTTTAAACATATACTTTTTTAATTTAATTATTTTGGTTGTGTTTTAGGCTCCAGGTAGTATGAAGTCTGTGTTATCTGCTAGTTGGTTACTGACTGTTGCTTTTGGGAATCTTATTGTAGTAATCATTTCCCATGCAAAATTTTTTAAAAATTTAGTAAGTATTAAAAATTATTCATTTTTAAAAGTGTTATTTTCACAGTGTAACTTAATATCTGTTTGAAAGATTTATTTTTATAGAAATGGTGTAAACCAGTTGATATCTTTTTAATTTTTGTAGTGAAAGTTTGGAAATTTGTGGAGTTGAAGTGAAGTTATAAAATTTGTCCTGAACCTTTTGAGGGACAAGTTAATTTTGAAAATTAACCATAATGTTGCTCTGAAAAATATGCAATAACATATGAATAACAGCTGATAATGCAACAACAGAGCAGTGCAACCAACATAAAGGTTTCTTTTTTTTAATCCCTAATGTGTGTACGTTGCAATCTGTTCAATTCAGAACAATAAGCAACCCCATGATCCAATGACATGAGGATGATATGTATGACGTATAAATGAGGTGTAGTCTTGTACAGACTCAGGCCGACCATTCCTGAGTGAGTGTGGTTAATTGAACCCCAATCATTAAAGAACTCCGGTAACCACTGCCTAGCATTCAAATCTGTACAAAAGTAACTACCTCTACTAGAATTTGAACCAGGAACCTTCGTCTTCGAAAATCAGCTGTTAAACAGCTGATTTTCTCTATGACTTTACTTCTAAACCAACCTGGTGGGTATAAAGGTTTCTGACAATATATGTAGCAATATGGCATGAAAAGTGAAAACTGAAACTGACAGAAGATAATTCAGATGATGTCGTAGGAAATACCACCTGATCGTTTGAAGATAAATGACGGGGGTTTCATCAATGAAATATTACGGAAGGATTGTTAGATGCATGAAAAGCAGTAGAAGATATAAAATTTATTTTAATTGATTATTTACACAATTATTGTGGTGTACTACACTTAATGGCCACTTATTTGCCAATGTCACTCAAGAGGTTAACTCTTGTATCCATTATCTTCTTCAATTTGTTGTAGTGCCTTTGTTAAAACACATTTTTTTTTTGATGACCTTTATATTACTTTTATTACATGAAATGTTAATGATAATTTTGAGTAAGTGATAAAGTAATTATTTTATATTACTGGATTCTTTATTATAGTTTTTTTTATAGCAGAATACCATAGGCCAGATCAAGTCAGCTGCATAAGTATGTTTATTTAATTGAAAGAAACATCTTAAATATCTTTATATAGACATTGAATCTTCTAGCAGATGGTTTACTAAACATATTAGCAAAAATAAAGCTTAGTTGTTATTAAATCTACGTAATGAAGTTAAACGTTCTTTAAGTGACTTGGCTGCATGTAATTATAATTTTTTTACTCTATTAAAATACATTAAATTATAATTTAATTTGTTTCAGGCCGATGAATTTTTCTTATTTGTTGTGTTAATGTTAATTGACATGGCTGTTTTTATAATGATGGCATCTAGATATCACTATGCACCAACTGCTCACACAGATATTGAAATTAGTTTGCAAAAACTTGGTTGAAAATTACGTATTAATTCCAAACATTTTGTTATTTTTGATACATAAATTTTTATATTATTCAGGATACTTGGATATAAAAATAGTTAGTATTATTTGTTTTTTTTTAATTAATTTCTACTTATTTGATTGCTAGTAATTATATTTATTTTATTTTATAAATTCTTTAGTTAAAAATTACTTATGTAAATAATTATTTCATATTTTTAATATAAATAAATGTCACTTATATAGTCAGATTAATGGCAAATTACAATTTTTTTTAGTTAAATAAAATACTGTTTTAATGATAAATTTATTTTCACAACTAACAGCTTTGCCAATGATCCTAAGTTTGAGTCCTTGGTTAAAATTTAAGATCAAAACTCTAAACTTAGTAAATAAGCATTTAATTTTAAGTAAAACACTCTTCTTTTAATCAAAAGTTTGGTTCTGTTAATAATTTTTGTTCTTGATATCCTAATAAGTTAAGTGAAAAAGGTTTGAAAAGAATTCTAGAATATTAGAATAGGAAATTTTTATTAAATAGGGAATTTTCATTTTATGAGAAGATCTTGTAACACAATACCATATTTACAGCATAATATATTTGCTATTATGTGTGTTATTATAAAATATAGAAAACTAGCATTTACATTATTTGCCAAAACCACAACTATCAGTCAGCTCCGTAGCTAATCATAATTGCCAAATATGTCTTGGAAATGTTCATGTAGTGTCTTTTAGAAAGCAAACCCAAAGTAATCAAAATTTTGATAAGTTACTGTGTTTTTACATCTGAGTATTTTGAACATTGTTGTGGAAATACTCAAAAAATAATCGGTGATGGAGAGTGTTAGATTAAATGAGTAAGAAAAAATGCATGACTTGAACAGGAATCAAACCTAGGACTTCCATCATAAAAGCCAGTTATATTTAAATTAATGGAAACATTTTGAAAATATTACAATTTAGTCTGAAAATTAATACCATTTTCTTCCATGATGACAGACTACATAGGTGCACTCACTGATCAATTTGGTTTGATCCGTGCAACTACCTCACTTGTAAAGCTGTGTCCTTTCATCTCCACTTATCTGCTTTTGACAAAGATGTTACAACCATATACTGTACGCCATTTATGGACAGACATTTTCAGGTCAGCTTCAGTAACTACTACTGAATACTATATTACCTGTAATTGAAATTGCAGAAAAATATTTTAATGAATAAAGCAAACAATTTTCTGAATTGATGTCACAGCAAGATCAGAACATCCATGTAGTCTTTTAGCCATGATTATTTTAGGAAAATTAATTTCTGATGTAACCATTTTATATCAACCATTACGGTGTCCAAATTCACTAAAATTCAAGAGTATTGTTTATTTACAAAATGTTTATTGTAATAAAAATATAATTATAACAATAACCAATAATAATAATACATTGTTGTTTAGGTCAACATTCGAAAGGCTGGTTTAAATCTCTAGAGGTTTTACTAAGTAAAAACGAGGAATGATGTGGTTTACTATTGCCTTCCTCACTGAGTCAAAAGAGTATGCTTATCAGCATGCCAGACCCTCTGAAAAGCACCCACTTTCCACCCTGCAAATGACACCATCACTTCATTCAACAAAGGGTCTGGCTGTATAGTGAAACTCATTACTCTCAGAGGAGATAACTCTGACTAGTGTCTTTTACACCTCTACTTCTTCTGTTCTTAAATAGTCATATAATTAGCTGACTATGTGATAAGAAACAGAACTATTGTTTGTAACCCTGGAATCAACAGATCAAAAGCAATTAATTTACCACTCCATCTGCCCGTTATGGGCATAATAATACGTTATAAGTATATAATACAAATACACAGAAGCATCAATTATCCGAATTTCAGTGATCCGAACTGTCAATTATCCGAACCACAGGATAGAAAAAATATATTTACTACTAAAATACGGATATATAATTAATTCAATGAAAAATTTATACTGCTGTTTAGTTTCTTTGTTCAACTTGGCAAACTGTTTAGAGCAAAATTTAAGATTTTTTAAAAATTACTATAAATTATAGTATGAACATACAAGTGCGTTAAAAATATTTCATAAAGAATTTTACTGTAGTTTATTTAGTTAATTTATTCAGTTTTGAAATTCTGAATTTTTCTGTTTGTTTTTATAATCTTTAATACTCTACATTTGCAATAAATATAATGAATAAACTAAAACTTAAACTTAAAGTTTATGTTAGCCTTTAATAACCTATTAAACATTTAGCTTATTTCATTATCTGAAGTATTTGGTTATCAGAACTGCTCTTGTTCCTATTAGTTCGGATAACTGACGCTCCACTGTATTTATAGATTACATATGTAATAATTTATAGAATTACATACATTTTGTTACACATGTACAATGGAATACATTACATTTATCATGAAATTTATGTACCTCAAAGGGTATCATCCAGAGAAGAGGTTACCATCAGATACTAAACATGAGTGAAAAGGTTTTACCTACATTTATGTATGACCTGTAGGCCGTCTGACAATATTTTTTCATTGTAGTTGTTAATATACAAAAACGAATATAATATATTTTTTATTATATTAGTATGCAAATTATCAGACTTTACATAAATGTACGAAAGAATCAGCATAATTATTAAAATTTGAATTATTGATACTACAAATTTATTTAAATGTTACAATTTGATGTATAGAAGTTGTATGATTTTATTCATATTCATTAAAAATTTGAAATAAAATACTTATTTCCAAAGAAATAATTAGAAAGATTATTGTTTATCAATATAACATAACAGTAATTAAATTTAGTAAAAAACGAAAAAGTAAATTTCCAGGTTTTGAAGAAATATATCAAAAGTTGAATTATTTTAAATCAATTATTCCCTCTTCTTATTTTACTGTTTCTTTTACATTTTATAGTTATTACTAAAGTTTATGCAAAATCTTCTTTTCTGTCTGAATATCACTCTATATGCTGTTTGCACTTTACTGAAAATATGTGGTGTACTGTATTGTTTCAGCATCAGCATCTGTAGTGTAAATTATTATAGTTTATAGTGTTTGGAGTGGGAGAAGAGAAGGAGGGGTAGAGCAGTTGTTATTTAGATCATTACAGCTATGTTTACACTCTGTTTAAACAACATACAAAATGATCTACGCATACTGTAATCATTGCTACGTACTTGTTACTTGAAATAGCATCAAAATAAGGCTGATTGTAAAATAGTACTTATCCATCAAGCCTTATTCTCAATGCTAATTATAAATTGATACTTTTATGTTTGAAGAAAATTTTTAAAGAAAAAATTATTTCACAACACAGTTTATGTTTTAAATTTAAATAATGTTATTTAAATATTTTTAGATATTTGTTAAGATACTGAAGTGTATAATATTTCTCTTAATTGATTATTTTCTATAATAAAGTAGATGCCAAATAAGTTTTCCAGTGTAGCTGCGCGAAAAGTTCGGATTCAGTTGGTAGATTTCTTGTCTTAGTACTAAACTGCCTATTAAATCACAGTTCTAAATGATGTAAATTATCATCTATTAGCGACGTTAAAAACATTCAATTGTAAACATTGTGTACAATTAATGTGTACTACATACAACACATTACAGACTATGTTTTCAGGTTAGTTAATATATAACGTGACTCTGATCACAGCTGGTACAGCACTGATCCTCACCACTTGCTGAGGCAACCAAGCATGACATTACCAAAATAAACCTTCTGCGCACTTCAGAAAACCAGCAAACTTATTTGGCGTTCGCTCTACATCCTTGTAAGAAATGCTGTACAGTTTACAATGATTGTGTTCTACATATAAAACTAACACATATAAAGAAATATAGATACTGAAGTCACGAGATTGCCTTTTGCATATGTATGGGCTGTGAGGAAGGGAAGTGAACCATTTGCAGTGCTGCCAACCTCAACAGTGAGACACTACTCATACATTTCACTACCGTGCAGTTTCTAGATATATTTTGTAAGCTGTGGTTTATTCCGAGAAAATGCTTTCTTCATAAACCTTATAAGAAATAAATATGACCTGTAATATTGCCTATAGCTTAATTACATGACTAGAAATGTTTGATTTACGGTAATTACGAATGAATCGCCTTCTTTACTATTGCTGTCATCAGCGTTTTCATTATCAGTCTCTCTAGTATCTACCTAACCGTTTTTTTTTTACCAGGTGTTAACAAAACTGTTAAAGAATAGCTTCTTCACGTCCTTAATTTCCTTTTTTATTTTTCGAATTGTAAAAAGAGAAACATCACAGTAGTTAGCTGCTCGCTCATGGCTTTTGTTAAGAGGCACGGATAGGCATTTTTGTTTAGCTTTGTCTTCACAACATTTTATTACATTGTGTTCAGCACTGTGAATAGTTCGACCACGTTTTCGAGAAATTGACATTTGCTTTTACAGTAACAAACAGTTATATTCGTACAGTTTACCTACAAAAGGTTCTGTAATATACTGTATATGCTCTGGGTATAGTATAAGTTGTTATGATTGTCGTACTGAAATTAAAGCAGTCGCGCATGCACACTGATGCTTTTCCCCTTTACCCCTCGTTGCAAACAAGGGCAAACTCGTGACTCAAGTGACTACACCTATATAATTTTTTTACAAAATCATTTACACATTCAATACCATTGGTTTCCATAACATTGGTTTACATCTTTCACGTCCTTGTCATACAGTTTGGTGTATGTTTACAAAAAGTAAGTTATAGTATGAACTTAATGTGGCACGTAAGGTATAAGATGTTTGACATGAGTGTTTTCATAAATTCTAATTCATGAAAAAATTTTCATTAGATTAATTTATTATTTTGTAAATAATCATAATGTTACAATTGTATTTGTATTCTACACATTTTATTTTGTAAAAAATAAATAATTAAATAAGTTTTATTTTATTTTATTTTTTTTTGTTTACTACCCATTACTTTCTTCACATTCTTTTCAGGATCTAGAATTTAAGCTTACAAAATGAAATTATTTAACTTGATATGCAATGTTGTTTTGGTGTTTAGGTCATCAGCTAAAAGTTCTGTTTGAACCTTTTCAGGTTATGAAAACCTGTTAGTAAAAGATATGATTGGTGGCAATTTTTAAAACGTTATCATCTATCACTTTCCTATGTCTGCCCATCCGTCTGTCCATCACACTCAGATGTCAAAAACTACAAGAAATAGCAATAAATGGTTTTCGGATTCATAATCTACACAAAAAGTTGTCTGAATTTGGGTTTGAAGTTTTGGTTTCAACCAGAAATGGCCCAAAACTGGAAGTCAAGAAATTAAAGTCAGAAACTATAAGAGATAGCAACAAGCGGTTTTCGGATTCATAATCTTCACAAAAAGTTAGTGGGCCTGGATTTTGTTTGAAGTTCCGGTTTCGACCGGAAGTTTTCCAAAACTGGAAGTCAAGAAATCAAAGTTGGAATATTGAAACAAAAATAGATTCCTCTTAAGGAGGACATACAGAAATAATTGGGTTTGAAGTTCCAGTTTTGATCAGAAGTGGCCCAAAACTGGAAGTCAAGAAATCAAAGTTGAAATTTTTAAACAAAAATAGTATCATTCGATTTCTCTTAAAGAGTAGATACAGAAATAATTCATGGTTTTTGCTATAGGTAAGGTAAGCTATGAGGCACATCTTCTCTTGAAAGGAACTTTTTGAAATTGTCTTCCTCACAGGGTTAAAATGTGTGGCTGTCTATTAATATTCCAGGTCCTCAAGGAAATCATTTATTTTTTGCACTGGTTTATTTTATTCAGTTATAAGTTTATTTTATTCATCTCTGGGTCTGGCTGTATAATATAATTCATTACTGTAGGAGAAAATAACTGTGATTAGTAGTAACAATTATTACTATTATACTTGTTTCTTAAGTGTTTTAATCATTTATTTGAATGCAAATAAAAATATATATTTTTAAAGCTTTGGTATTGCCAGGTCGAGTTCAATTAGTTTAAAATTCCATGTTTATGTAATGGACAGACTTAAGCCTAACTGGTTTAAATGAAAAAGTAAATCGGTAAGCAAGATCTCCATCTTAATTTTATGTAAACAAATAGTAGGCAAGTAAAAACTTCGCAATTACAAATTTGAATAGTGAATTGTATTTGTTTAAATGTTTTACTATAAAATTTTAAACACTAAAAAAAATATTTAAATGAAAATTGTCAGATAAGTAACAAAATTCGTGATGAGTTTAAAAAAGAAAGGTAAAAATAATAAAAGACAGATTAAAAAGAGACAAAAAAGCATTGCTGGGGAGCAGAGAATGACAGACAGGAAGAACTGTGATAAACAAGGCCCACGTGGTCCGGAATTCCAGAAGATCATATACTGCTTGCTTTCATGCTAGGTTCCCTTCCCCGTCCTTCCACTCACACCACACTAATAATATTAATAATAGTAAACACTTGGTCGGGCACACGCCACACACCCTCCGCAGCATCTCCACACATTTTATATTTGTACACCATCAAAATAAGATATGCACCCACACTCACGTATACCAACGAAGTAGCTTACATTAATACATTTTATGTCCTTTATAAATAAAGATGTTTCTTACCTTTATTAAATGTTTCCATTGAACAAGTGACAAAATAAGATACCATTTTTTATTATCTGATTGGAAAAAGTAATATTTAAAAAAAAAATTTGTGAAAATTATCAGAAAATAATTGGAATGAAGATAAATTTCGGAATTACAAAATATCTGGTGGTAGGAAGAGTGGCAAGGGAATTGAAAATTGAAAAGAACTTTTGGCAACCCAGGTGGGAAATTCCAGAGAGGGCATCTCCAACACGGTTGTGCAACCCAGACTAGCGATACAGAGACTGAATTCCTTGCTCTGATCAAAAAGTATCAGAAATGACACAAAATTGGATGTATCAGACAGTGATTCAGGGCATTCTGCTGTACGGCTCGGAGAAGTAAGAGAAGACTAAGAGGGATAGACAGACGATAAATTCAGTGAAGATGGACTGCTTACGTAGGAGTTGTCAAGTCTCGTGAACTGGGCGAGTCAGGAATGCAGAAATAAGAGAGATCATAGGAAAACTGAATACGACAATTGAGGAACGTGGGAAAAACAACTCAAATGATTGTGGCATGCACAAAGGATGCAGAACTTAAGATTGTCTAAGAAAATAATAAATTTGAATCTACCACAGCGTAGAAGACATGGTAGGCCTCCAAAATCAGTGATTTCTAATGTGGCGTGACATTTGTACGCCAAGAATTTAAGTGAGGAGGATTGGATAGACAAAGAGGAATAGCAATTCCTCTCTGATGTTCTCAGTCTCTATGGTATGCGAGAGACGGACAAAGCTGTAACTAACTCTCAAAAGAATCCAACGATGATTGCCCTCATTTGCAGCGCCGTAGCAAGGTCCTTCTGCGCCCTTGGCGAGTTTGACAAATATACGCCCTCCTTACCGGGATGGGGGAGGTTTAATAAGCAAGTCTTAATAACATGAAAGATTTCTTCTATTAACGTGGAATTTTAATTGCTTTGTAAATTGCACAAATTGGGATTTTGCATGGTTAATTTTGCGTTCTCTTTGCACCTGCGTTGGCAGGAGCACATCTCGCCACCCCGTAGCTACGTCCCTAGATATTTGGAACCAGCAAAACAATCAAACGAATACGTTTTAGTGATTCTAAAACAAACATATTTTGCTTTATTTTTTTGAAACGGATCTATGAAAAATCTTAATGATGTGTAATACAGTGATAAAACTTGAGTATTTGTGTGTGAGTAAATGTTTACAGATGACCTTACAGGCGGGTCTAAAAAAACGGAGAAATTCAGGAAAAAGATCCTCGCGAAATAATGACCCCAAAAATAGCGAATGGATAGTAGACCTAGAGGTTACGACGATAAGTAGAACTTTATAAAGAAAACGAATGATTAAGTCACTTAGAAAACAAAGCCTGAAATTTTATTCAGAAGTTTAGCTTACAGTGAATGACAATTATTTGAAAAAAATTAGGTGATTAAATAGACCTAAGGTCTCTCATAAGTGATTAAAATAAGTCACAAAGGACCTAGAAAAAATTATAATAAAACGACGAAAATTCTAGATTAAATAAGTTGCAGGTTAATGAATTTAAGGGTTTTCATGAAAGAAGACAATAGAAGGATGCACTAGAAGAAAATTTATCGTATCTAATAATTTTGACTTGTGTTTTTTCCAAGAAACGATTAGGCTTGTGTCTTGCATGTTGTTGAACCCTTATCAGAATACTTAACTTAATTAGAAAATATGGTGTACATTTCTTGTTGATTGTCCTTTTGTTGTTTAGATCATCAGCTAAAAGGCTGGTTTGAACCTCTAGAGCAGAAGTTCCCAGATGGTGGTACGCAAGAACGTATCAAGTGGTAGCTACGCGAACAAGCACACAAAATAAAATAAAAAAATTAATCTCTTACTTCACTAAATCGAAATTTTGAAACTACACAGGATCGTCAATTATCCGAACGTCAGTCATCCGAACTGTTAAATACCCGAACCATTATCGATAGAAAATATAATATATATTTACTGCCAAAATACGGACATAACCTTCGTACAACTCAATGAAAAATTTATGCTAAAAAAGATTCCTTGTTCGACTTGTAAACGAGGAGACTGTTCAGAACTTTGTCCTTGATGGATCGTTGATAAAAATATCCCACAAGTGCGTTAAAAAAATATTTCATGAAGATTTTTCCGTAGTTGATTTCGTTAATATATTATTCAGTTTTGAAATCCTGTATTTTTTCGTTTGCTATTGTAATCTTTAGTAGGCATACTCTCTAAACATTTGCAATAAATGCAATAAAAAGCAATAATTAGTGTTTTTTTTAAACTAAAGTTTATGTTAGCCTTTATTAACGTATTAAAAATTTAGATTATATCACATTGTTATGGTACAGTGTATCAAATTACTATTGACTATATAGCACTGCCCATAACAGGCAGGTGGAGTGTCAAATTTATTACACTCAATCTGTTTGTTTCAGGGTTTAAATAAATAGTTCTGTTTCTTATCACATGGTCAGCCAATTAAATGACTGAATTGTTTAAGAACAGAAGAGGTAGAGGTGTAAAAGACACCAGTCAGAGTTATCTCCTCTGAAAGTAATGAACTTCATTATACAGCCAGACCCTGTCGTGAATTAAGTGAAGGTGTCATTTGCAGAGTGGAAATTATGTGCTTTTCAGAGGGCCTGGTATGCTGATAAGCGTAATTTTCCACTCAGTGAGGAAGGCAAATGTAAACCACCTCATTCCCAATATTTTTTCATCCTTTCCGAGCGCAATTTTCTTTCCTCCTCTGGAACCACTCTTCCTAATCGTTGCTTGTTCCTTCCCGGCTGTAGTATAACGCGTTCGTCCTATCAATGTTATAATAGACCTACTCACTATTTTATGTATTTTTTGTTTATTTAAATTCACATCACCTTGGTCATTAGCGACTACGATGGGTTAAGAAAGTAACAATGGGTTTTAGCACATACATAATAATTTCCAGAGCCTCGCCGGGAATCGACCGGAACCTCTGCTTTGCAGGCTAGCGGACTAACCAAGACGCCACGGCGGCGACCCTTTTCTTTATTAATTCATTCATATTGTTAATATTTCTAATTCCTAACAGAGAAATTAATATTTTTTAATATCAATTCAAGGTCATGTAACCCAAAACTATAGTAGGCTATCCAAGTCTACGATTTTACCGCTACACCGTCTGGTTATATTTTCATAAGGTATAATATTCATACGACGTATTATTTTAAAAGAAATAAATTACAAGAGTAAAAATTAATTTTGATGTAGATAACTTATTTATGAATGAAAAAATATGAAGAGGGTTGTATGCTATAATTAATAACTGTTTTTAGTTGCTCAGAGAGGTAACATAATTGGATTGAAAGTTTTACGGAGGGGATAAAAATCTTCTATATCTGTCTTCACTTCCCTTAAGGGGAATCTTTTACTAACTTAAAATAAGTTACTTCCTTTTGTGGTGTTATGGTATAAAACATGTGTAGTACTAATAAATTATTCGAGGTATAACGTTATAAAGTTACCTTCAAAATAACGTCTCCTGTTACAAAGAAAAACCACCATCAAGAATCCGACCAAAATAGTTTTTGTATTAAATTTTCGAATGTGACAAGAGATAACTAAATAATTTTTAAATTAGTGTAAAATTTTTCCATCGTGTTAAGTTACGGATTCGATTGCGGACAAATCTGGAAATTTTAACATGTTAAAACTAACTGTTACATATTTTTGTGGTTCCGTGTACCTTCCGAAGATTCTTAGGTAGAGGAATTTGACCCGTGTACTTTTCGATGGGTATCTTAATAGTTGCAGTGTAAAGTATGTGTTTATTCAACTAGCAGCGTTGTAAACCCTTAGTTAAATCATTATTTTATTATAAAAATTTATAAAAAGGTTTACCATAACCTTCCTCACCGAGTGGAAAAGTAGCCTATGCTTATCAGCATGCTAGGCCCTCCGAAAAGCATCTACTTTCCACCCTGCAAATGACACCTTCATTTTATTCACCTCAGGGCTGGCTGTATAATGAAATTCAATACTCTCTGAGAAGAAATTCTGACTAGTGTATTTTACACCTCTACCGCTTCTGTTTTTAAATGCTTCAGTCATATAATGGGCTGACCATGTGATAAGAAACCGAACTATTTTTTTGTAGCCCTAGAACTAGCAGATCGACTACAAATAACACTCCACCTGCTTGTTATGGGCATGACATTAAAAATATAAAACCAAATTCTGAGAACATAATATGATTGATCTAACCTAAAAAGATCTGTTTTTCTTATGTGTATTAAAATGGGTTAACCCACCGGGTTGGTCTAGAGGTAGTCGTCGCCAAAATCAGCTGTTTAACAGCTGATTTTCGGAGACGATGGTTCCTGGTTCAAATCCTAGTAGAGGTAGTTACTTTTATACAGATTTGAATGGTAGGCAGTGGTTACCGGAGTTCTTTAATGGTTGGGGTCCATTAACCATACTCAATCAGGAATGGTCGACCTAAGTCTGAACAAGTCTGCACCTCATTTTACACTTCATACACATCATCCTCATCTCATTGGGTCATGGGGTTGCTTATTGTTCTGAATTGAACAGATTACAACGTACACATGTACGTACAACGTACAAAATCAGCCTTTTTTAAGGCGATACCTAGAAAACGTAGCGTGGAATAATACAGGAAAAACTACGTAATGAGCTATTTAATTCTTTGTCCCTTTCTGAGGCTATTGCAGGGCAATTTATAATACGGTATTAATAAAGAAATTAAAATTACTTCCGTCAATAGACGCCTTATTTACAGAATGTCGCTGTCAATTAAATGCGAAGTACACAATTTCCTTCCAGATATAAATAAATCATATTTATTTTTAATATAACTTTGAAGTCAATGGACTCAAATGGAAAATGCTTTATGTACCATAAAAAAAGTTGTAGTAAAATTGGTTTCAGTGAGGGAAAGTAAATGATACGAAACAAGAGAAAACACGAATAGCACGCGTGTACTATGTCAATAACAAAAGGTTTATGGTTTAACTTCCGGTATTCAATGCGAATTTATTTTTGACCCGACTCGACCGACAGATGTTAAGGGGTCTAGGGGCATGTCTAGACAGAGCTATCCATTCCCTTAGGTGGTTGTCTCGGTAGTTAGGAGAGCGGGGGGTGGGTTTAAAGATTATGTTGTAAGCATAAGTGGTTTTACACCTAACGGGTGTGTGACACCTTGAACCTAATGAAATTATGTTTACTTGACGTGCGGCACGTGGCTTATGATAGATGGACGGAAAAGCTAAATGATCAGAATAAAAACCAGTCCAGATAACTAAGTTTCGGATAACTAGAATTTTATTGTTGTAAAACTACATGTTTTAATGTGTTACATTAATATACTGCCTCCTTGGATTCTTGGATATTCGATATGTTTTTTTTTACAAATATAAAGATTATTTAATTCAGGTATGTCGTTCTCTCCTTAGTCCAGATACAAACCCTATTTTAGATTTACATCCGGTCTAGACTACAGAAGCTGTGCAGTAGTCGACAATTCCTCAGCACATCCCTTTCTTTTCCAAGCTTAATATAACTATACTATCTACCCTTCATTGACTCCATATTTTCTTTGCTTATTTAAAGTAAAAAAAATGTTTAAAAAATGTGAGACACTGGCAAAATTCAGCGCTGTATGCGATTCTATTCTCAGGACAATAGGAACGAAAATTGGGAAAAATAGGAAATATTTATAATAGAAAAAATAGGAAAAATTTCGACATTGGAACCACTCGTAACGGCTCAGAAAGCTGTGATCAAAAGCGCTTTAAATTGTGACAGACAATTCCTTTCTGATTTATTATACGGTAGATTTCGGGTACTTGACATTCGGCAACTTTACATAAGGAAGTTTCCTTATGTAAAGGAAACTATCCTACATCCTTTCCTTTTGTACGGGTCACCGGTATGGTGGCCCTTTCTCTCCAAGTCCAACAAAAGACGTACTTCAGCATACCAGAACAAAGTCCTCCGGTGCATCACACAGTTCCACTATCTTATATCCAATCGCATCATACACGAACACCTTCTCTTCCCTTCTATGGAGGACTTTATTTACAATACCTCGAAACGGCTACACGACGCTGGGAAAACTGACGGACCTCAGATCATCCAGGACTTATACCGACGCCCACATCCACCTGAAGTCTCTATGCCATTACCATTCCACGACTTTATCTAAATTCCAGTATGACCCACTTAACAAAATTTAGAGTTGCCACATTTTTATTCCGCCCTGTATTCCTCTTATATGCCCATGCCCCTTCTACTTGTATGACTCACTCCCCCCAGTTGGTAGTTGTCCCCATGTTCCTATGCATAATCACTCCACTACGGTGAAAAGAGCCGCCATTTTAAATTAGTAAACACTCAGAAAATAAAAAGGCCGGTGATTATGCCAAACTCTACCCTTTCCGTCTCCCCTGAAATCATAAACTAACCCCTACCTTAAATTATACCTTTAGTCCACGTTCAGTACAATGTATGCCTTCCCCTCCCCAAGATAATAGGACTCCCACAAAACTGAAAAAGGCCACTGAAATATAAAATAAAATAAAAGAGCCGCTCTTAAATCCACTTGTCCCTTAATTTAAATTTTCCACAAATAACTTCTAATAATACATTACCTCCTTTCAAGTCCCAGTTCCAATGTCCCAAGAACCAGAATCCTATTTCCTATTTAAACTATAAAATTCCCCCTAAATTTCTTGAGGTTGCAATTATTCTGTTATATTGTTCCCCGAGCGACCAGGTGTTCCTTAACACGATGTCGCCATCATAGGGCTTCTTAGCCCTCTCAACCAGGATTCAGGATTCAGGATTCACATAAGGAACTTATTACTGTACATAAGATCTAATAAACTTTCTGTACTACAGAAAATAACTCATAATTATCATACCAGAGCTGTAACCCGTATTGGTTATCAAGCCCCTAGATTGCATAAAACCATTAACAGCACTGCAGCATATTATATAGCCTCAATCACATACCTTAATTTACCAGAGGCTATCCGAAATACTGATGTAACTCCTCAGATATACAAAAGAAAAGTAACCAACTGGCTGATTAATTTAGGGAGAGGGCAGTCTGAGGATTTAATTAGTTATATTTATTCAAACTAATTGCTCTTCCCCTTGTGTCAGCTAAAACTTTTTTTTTGTTAGCATTGTCGTCGAAAGTCTGCTTCATCCTTTGCCATTACATGACATTTTATTTTTATTTTTTTAAATTTATTTTTTATACTAGGCTATTATCTGTTTTTGTATATTTACGTTAGGAAATTTTGTTGTATGTTTTTGTTTTGTAATTTTTTTTTCTTTTGTTTTATGTAAATTTAGTGTAGATATAAAAAGCTATTATGATAGGTAATAGAATAAATAAAATAAACCAACTCATTATGCGCACAGGCTAGACCTATGCGGGTATCAGGAAATAAGATAGGATAAGATTCATTGTACTTGTTTTTAGCAATAATAAAATAATAAATAAATAAAAATAAAGAAAACGAGACAGGACACCCAAATGAAATTTTATTGAGCAATGGTTGTATCACTCAATATTTATGGGGATGAAACATGGGTGTCATTACAGAGAAATAAATCTCATATCCAGGCTGCTAAAAATGAAATTTTTGCGAGGAGTCACAGGTTGTACCCAGTTAGATAGAGTACGTAACGAAGCTAAACGCGCCAACTTAAATGTCCAGTCACTCTGTGAAACGTTAAGAATATATAAGAGAAACTGGTTCAACCATTTACTTCGCATGCCAGCACACAGACTTCTTCTACGAGCATGAAAATATAAATCCAGAGGGAAGCGAGGCTTGGGAAGATCTAAAAAGAGATGGATGCCGGAACAGGTCATTGAGCCTAATCCTTAACAGATGATGATGATGATGATGATGATGAAAACAATATTAAATAGAATTTAATGCAACGAGTGGCGAGTTTAGGATCATCAAGTTGGGGGGATATGGGGTATAGAATACCCCCCAGGAGAGCGGGGTAGGTCGGGGTCCTCTCCCGGGAAAGAATTTTAAAATAAACATCTTAAAAATACGTTTATGCGCATTTCTAAGCCTAAAATGTTCAATTTTTATACTATTGCAACAGACAAAATGGAAAAATTTTAGACACTTAAGAAATTTAACAATGGGGAATAGATTACTATTCCTGATTTGAAATTTCAAAAAATATATATGTTTTACAGTAAAATAAGTACTTATTTACATAAAACTGTTTGTTACGTTAGGGGATTACTAAATAAGTTAATATAAAAAATTTTATTGGGTGCTTATTTTGCTGTATCAGTATTTTGTAAGAAAATAATTTATAATAAATAAACATACGATTAAATATATTAAATTACGAAAGGGGAGAATAAAAAAAGAATTACCTACTACACATTAGTTTATTTACGTAAAATAAACTATTGAGACAGTACGATTAAGTACATCTTTACCCAAATCAGTGTTTAGTTTTAAAAATACAAAGAAATTGTGGTTAAAATACGCAGTAGTACGAACAAAATTTAACGTCAAATGTCGATATTTACAAAATTATTCAATATGTATAAATATAGTACAATGTAATCCAAACAACCATAAGTTCTATTACGTTTAGGGTTTAGTAGCCATGTAATTGCATATTATACACCCTGTATTCCTTTATAAAGATATAAAAATCTGGTGTGAAACACTCACACAACTTTCTCTTGACAATGCAAATTATGAACAATATAGCCTAACATTAGTAATAAAACATTAGATTTAAACAAAAAACTAACCTCAATAAACATAACCTAATTTTAATCATGAGTGAAAGACGCAAAATGAAAATCAACCTCAGTTTGGCTTAAAAATACGGAAAATCACTCTTTCACGCTAAACTAGGCTCTGTAGAGAAAAATGCTCTAAATAAAGTTGTAGATCTTTTAATTTCCGATAAACTCTATTATATACTCATTTGTCGTACTAAGGCTGAAATCTTAAAAAATCGATTTTTTTACACTATTTCATGAGAAAAAAACAGAAAATTGTATTACAGAAACAGAAAATCGCTGATTACCGTTAAACTTAGCACAAAGAAATGTTTGAAATAAAAGTTGTAGGATCTTGAATTCTCTAAACTTTTATTTTATATGTTTTCGCGCATATTAAAGCCGCAATTAAAAAAAACAATTTTTTTACGTGAAAGCAGCCTCTCCAAGAATTTCAGCAGACATGACGCCTACCCTATCTTGTAAAGCATATAAATTTTGTAAACGAGGCGATTTTTAAAAAAATCGTAGGACCCGTTTTTCAGAATATCGTAAAAAAGTGAAAAATTACACGAATAAACTACTTCTTCCGGTTGACTAATTTTGATGAAAATGTTCGTGTCGGGTCCGGGTAGTGGTGTATAACTTAAGTTTCAAGTTCGTACGATGTTCTGTTTTTTAGATATTCTATTCACACACGCGCGCGCGCACGCGCGCAGACTAATCGCTAAAGACTTTTTCTTTGGTTCAGGGGGTCAGAAAACGTGTAGATTCGGTGAAAAATCGATTTCGAAAAATCGACATGAAAACAGTATTTTCCTTCTTATATAGACCTATTCATATAGGCAAGAGAAAGTAAAAAACTATGGTAGCTAATTGTAAAGAAGAGACGGACTTGTTTAAAATGTTTTATTACATAATGTGACTGCCCATAACAGAGAGGTGGAGAGTCAAATTATTTACTCTCAATCTGTCGTTGCTGGGCTAAAATAAATAGTTCTGTTTCTTATCACATGGTCAGCGAATTAAATGACTGAATCATTTAAGAACAGAAGAGGTAGAGGTGTAAAAGACACTAATCAGAGTTATCTCCTCTGAAAGTAATAAATTTCATTATACAGCCAGACCCTGTGGTGAATGAAATGAAGGTGTTATTTGCAGAGTGGAAAATATGTGCTTTTCAGAGGGCCCGGCATGCTGATAAGCGTACTTTTCCATTCAGTGAGGAATGCAATGGTAAACCACCTCACTCCTCGTTTTACTTAGTAAAACCTCTATAGGTTCAAACCAGCTTTTCGGCTGATGACCTAAACAACAACACATAATGTGAATATCTAAAGACAATTTGTTTCCTTGAATCGTCAACGAAATGGCAGTTAATAATTTTATATTTTACTTACATTTCATTACAATTATCATTATTATTCTCGTTGGGTTTATTATAGTTGGCAAATCATAATTACTAGTATATCCCAATTTTAATCTTGAATGTAGAAGGAAGAATTTAAAAAACTGGTGCTTTTAGCACCGGTGATGTCATTTACTAGTGGCGGTATGTACTCATAACGCCCGGTCATGCGCGTAACCCCTGCCGTCTCTTCTATTTTTTTTTAATCCCTAATGTGTTCAGCAATCTGTTCAATTCAGAACAATAAACAACCCCATGACCCAATGAGATGAGGATGATAATATGTATGATGTATAAATGAGGTGTAGTTTTGTACAGACTCAGGCCGACCATTCCTGAAAGAGTGTGGTTAATTGAATCCCTACCATCAAAGTACACCGGTAACCATTGCCTAGCATTCAAATCCGTATAAAAGTAACTACCTTTACTAGGATTTGAACCAGGAACCTTCGTCTCTGAAAATCAGCTGTTAAACAGTGATTTTGGCATCGACTTTACCTGTAGACCAACCCGGTGGCTCTTCTATTTACCGTGCAAAAAGCTATTAAAATAAATAAATAAAATATTTGAAGGGGTCACGACCCCTGTGACCCTCCTAAATCCGCTACTCGCAACACATTTCTGTTTCTCGAAGTTATTCTCATCTTATGAACTGAAAAATAATTTCTGAAATTAAGTTTATAACTCAGAATTTCACTAAATAAATCCTCAATTGCATTTTTATACTACTGATTGCTAAGTAGGGCTCTCATATCAGACATTCTTGGACCGAGAAGTACTAAAAAGAATAACGAGAAAACATAGAGGTTATGTATATCATTATGGCTGAACTAGTATCTACTTATTTGAAAACAACAAACAATAGAGGTTATGTCCAGTTTCTTTTATAAACAACCTGAAAGTTCCTTTTGTTTTGAAAATATATAAAAACTTTCAGTACCTCAGAATTGCACTCCAAAGCTGATGTTAGACTTTCATTTATTACTTTGTTTTTTTACTTACGTAATCAAAGTCGGATTTAATAAAATAGTGAAACAAAGCGGTAAAATAAATGGTATTGTAGTAAATTGTACGATCATGCTTCTCGACATTTAGCAAGGGAAAGTAAGTACTGTTCATTTTCAGAAATAAGATAGATTTGTACATAATAATGTTACATACTAAGTTTTCCATGTTAATTGGTGGTTTTTTGTCACATCCATCTTAAAGGGGGTTATATATGAAAATTTTTGATAAACTGGAATATCGTTTTTGTTATTATTGGTACGGAATTTCAATGATTTTCGTTGAAAACATTGATGGTGAATGAATTATGAGAATATAAACGGAGAACAACATTTGTTTACAGAATAGTAGTCAAGATAATGTTCAAGTAAAATTTTGTTCTTCACGTCATCTGCCCAAAGACTTATGAAACATTGTGTCAGTAAAATTGCATTTTATTCAAGTAAAGTTAGGATAGATTTAAATCGAAATACCGTAGTTGCCGGCTTATAAGTCGATATTTAAACACAAAAAAGTGTCCCCAAAAAACCAAAGTCGATTTTACACGCCGAGTTACGAGAACAAGTATGAGAAGTAGGTACCTACTTTTTTTTAGCTTTTATTTGTTATCGGGAACCGTACATTATTGACAACTACCCAATTTGATCGCTGCCTCTGTATTATTTGACGTGAATAAGGCATGAGTTTGAACAGGGCCCCCAGTGGAGTTTGTTCACGCATGGCTGTCAGCTGGTCACCATACAAAGTCGCTTGCCCAACTGGTGTTACTTAACAAATAATAGCGCCTTACTCCCAGCTGACTGACTGGACTGGCCCGAAGGCCTGGTACCTACTTAAGTAAAAACGGAAGAACAAGAAATACGTACACATTTTCTCTTCCAGATTAATAAATATTAACTCAACAATGTATCAGTAAATACACAAAAAAATCTTCCAAAATTAGAAAATATCGTATTTTTTTTGAAAATGTTAGTTACATACAATTATGCAGTATTGCCTAATTTTTAGTCCGAATCACTCACATTTAATGGATCGTATGGGTTTCATGGTACGAGTGCAATTTCCGTACTATCATCTTCATCTTCTTCGTCATTTCCGGTGTCCTCTTGCCATACAAAATCATCTTTTGTACCATCCATTGAATTTGAAGCTCCACATTTTTTGAACGATTTTATTATGAGATATTCCTTAATTTCACTCCACGCTGTTTTAATCCGGTCACAAAGCACATCCAATGAAGCTGACCGCACATTCCTTTTAGTCATTACTGACTTTTACCCTTCCATCATCCATCTATTCCATTCTCAACGAATAACCGTTTTAAAAGGTTTGTTTATGTTAACGTCCAGTGGCTGGAGAACTGATGTTAACCCTCCTGGTATAACGGCTGCCTCTGTATTTGTTTGTGAAACTAACCTTTTAGATCTTTCAGTCAAATGTGCTCTAAACATGTTCCATACCAGTAAACTTTTCTTTTTCGTAACCACCAGGACGTTTCTTCCAAACTCTCTTTACTCAGAGATTTATTCCTTTTTCATCCATCCATCATTTTTCGTTAAAATGGACTATCACACCAGTAGCAAACTTTATACCTTTTGGTTCGTCATTTCTTTTAAAAATTACAAAAGAATTCAATTTCGTTCCGTCAACCACATGAGTTACGACAACTATAAATCTGGTTTTTCGTGGCCTTTAATCAAAACTGATTTTTATGTCTTAGAATTTACTGTACGGTTTGATGACACGTCAAAGTTCACGGAAGTTTTATTCATATTTCCTGTCGTCAATGACACAGGCACGTCTTAACAGCAAATGGCGTTGCCAAAAACGGTCGTTGTAATACCTAACTAAGTAGGCCTATTTGTAAGAAAACTTCAATTTCGCAATACGATAAAAATACGTTATGCTATTTTTAGGGACAATGAAACTATGTAGCTACTCTTTTGAACATTATATTATGCAGGTACCGAGAAATATGTACTTCGTATTTGATTTATTTGTATACGTATGTATTTAAATAAGCCTACGTAAAGTATAAAATTTATATAAGAGGTGTGACTATTAAATAACGAGACTGAAATTGTAAAAAATTTTATTTTTATTTTATACATAATCACTTATCGTCTCCTTCAATATACACTCCTTCTGTATCCCTAAAACGCTCCATGTGAATTTTCCATTGTTGGAAACAGTGCTGGAAGTCATCTTCTGCCAGCTCCTTCAGGACACGTGCCGCTTTCTCTTTTACATCTTCCACAGACTCAAATCTTGTCCCTTTTAATGCAGATTTCACCTTAGGGAACAGGTAGAAGTCACATGGTGTCAGATCTGGTGAATAAGGTAGATGTCCTAACACTGAGATGTTGTACTTGGCTAGGAACCTCTTGACAAATAACGCGGAATGAGCTGGCGCATTATCTTGGTGGAGAACCCATGATTTGTCCTTCTACATTTCGGGACGTTTTTCCTTACTCTTTGATGTAGTTTAGAAAGTACCTCAAGGTAGTAGTAATATTGATGAATTGTTTGACCTTCAGAAACCCAGTGAAGGTACACAATCCCATGGATATAAAAAAAAACAATCATCATTGCTTTAAATTTTGACTTGCTCATTCGAGCTTTTTTGGTTCTCGGTGAAGTTTGGCTCTTCCAGTGCTTGGATTGGCGCTTCGTTTCCGGATCATAAGTAAAAAACCACGTTTCATCACATGTTATTATCGTTTCCAAAAAATTTGGGTCATTTTCAATCGCGTACAAAGTGTCAGTACAAACATTTTTGCGAGCTTCATTTCAAACATTTTTGAGCGGCACGTGTCCTGAAGGAGCTGGCAGAAGATGACTTCCAGCACTGTTTCCAACAATGGAAAATTCGCATGGAGCGTTGTAGGGATAGAGAAGGAGTGTATATTGAAGGTGACAATAAGTGATTATATATAAAATTAAAATAAAATTTTTTACAACGTCAGTCTCGTTATTTAATAGCCACACCTTGTATTTGTTATTTATAACGTACAAGATTTATTCCTTTATTTACATATCCGTTTAATAGTTTAAATATGGTACGTTTGAAAAGTAGTAAGACAGTAAAACATATGTTCTACGCTCAAATTTTGTAGAATTTTAAATTTACGATTTTAAGTAGTTAAAATGATTAAAGGAAAATTTACTACAGTCATTGGATCGAATAAAAGCGACAAAAGGTACACTTAAATTAAAAAACGTTAGCAATAATAATTATTGCCGTTGCAAGTATTACTCACTCTTCTAAATCTACCTCTCACAAGGCTGGAACGGCGCCCGTTTGGCGTTGTACCAACAACCACTGCGCGTCGCGACGCCAGCCTCTAGCCTTATTGGCTTCTGACACTTGCTAGCATCGTTCCCACTTGCTGCTTCTATCCATTCAAAAACAAACATACTACATGCTTTAAAAAATAAAAAGTTCAGTTTTCATTTCCGTCGAAGAATTTTTGATTTATTTATTATATAATTCATTTACTAATTGAATTTATTATATATTTATTCTTAATGAATTATTTTAAATATCACAAACTGGACGCCATTTTGGCTAAGTCGACAACAAAAGAACTGTTAAACTAACGTAAAGGAGCCCGATTCCTGACTAGGTTTTACAAATTTAATTTTACAATATCATACTGTAAACACATTCAAGCTTAAATTCAGATGTGAACGCGAATTCACATTCATATTAGAAATAAAATAGATTTCGATTGTGAAATTATTATGTAAAATCTGTTAGCGCTGACTACTTGAACTTAGAACTACTGAAACTCAGGCGTTTATGTAGGCTATAAATCCAATAGAAAAAAATCTATTAAATTAATTTTTAATAATAATATTTTGATAATATCTTCAGAAGTAAAATGTGTTTAATAACGCAGCTAATATCAGAGTAATTAATAAATTATTTAAATTTATTATTCTCTTATTGAGATTTGTTTTTATTTGTTTTACGTCCGACTGTTTTGCAATTACTACTGATCGCATACTCCTTCCATTTTTCAAAATTGTTGAAAATTACTTACGGGAGAGCCATCCAAAAGATAATATCACCTCATGCTTCTCCATGGAAAACTATGTGCATCTTCCAAAAATCAAAGAGATCATATCTACTACTTTTTTAGTAATTTAATAATAAATTTTACCAACTTTTTCTTATAATCTAACACGCGTTTAGTTACACTCAGATCGTATTTCTGCCCATCCACAAGTGATTCATTTTGATAACAATATTCCTGTTTCCCGTAATAATTGGTTTTATTTTTATCGTCGTGATCTGGGGTTCAACGTACAGCCTAACGTTACGTGAGAAGTTAAACGCTTAAGTTTGGTTTGCCGTACACAGGGTATGGGGACTAGTCATTATAAAATGCATACCATCAGATTTTTAAAATATTTCTGTAAATTATATTATGATATTAATGAGTACCGTATAGCCGGGAATCGAGCCCGGGATATTTAGCTTTATAGACTATCCAGCAAACCACAGTGCCATCTAAGCAGCCTAATTTTTTAATGTTATATATTTTTATATAGAAATAATATACAAAGAATGTTGTTAGAAGCCCATTGCGATTGAATTCTTGTAAAAAATTCTATTAATTTATTTATGTTTTATTCCCACAACATTATAACATTTCTTAAGTGCCTCATCTTGTATTATTATAAGATATTACATATCTTATATTATTGTAATGTATTATGGATTATGACGAACAAAATCGTTAAAAATTAAAATAAATTTTTATGTTGCGCGTAATAACATTACGATAGATTCTAATAAGGTAATAAATATTTTGAAAAGAAGTACTTTTTATAGAACCCGGAAAATATTTTGTTGAAAAATTTTCATAAAAATGTACCTTTTATGTTAACAACAATTTTTTCAACAAAAGCGTTTGGCGAAATCTTTGTGCAGTGGGATAATTGTAAACGTTTATTATTAATGGTTACAGAACTGTAAAAATTGAAATGAATGTGTTTTACAGCTACATGTTCCTGGAGAAAAGATTTAAGTTCAACCGAAACCAAGCAGGAAAGCAAGCCACGTACATTATTACAAAACCTCCCCACTATTACTCACAACGAGTGCATTCCCCTTCTATTTTTGATCTTATATTTGGATTTATATATCCCACTTTACATTTTACGATTGACTATACTGTGTATTCAACAGAACGAAGTTTCTGTGAAATGAAAACCAAGAAAGGAACTATTAGGCCTATACCATTAACGTTATTGCTTCAAAGAAATATTTTATTGTATCTAAACTAGTAAGAAAACAATTTTGTATCAAAGAAAATTAAAAAAAAATTACGGTTTTATGATACAAATACTGAGAGGCGCTCCGAATCTAAACTTTCAAATATAGGCGTATCAAATAATTCATGAAGACACGCTAATGATTTCTCGATTATGAATTTCGAAACAAAATTTTATACACAATAAAAACATTTCTACATTAAGATTTTTTCGGAATTATTACTTTAACTGACTATAATTTAAAATTAAATATAGTGTTAAAATAATACAGTTGTTTGTAAAAAAAAGATATAAACCTTATTCGTTTTTAAAGAAAGAAAATATTGAATTAAAAATTTATAATAGCGTTACATTCAAAGGTAGTTCATTTGCGATATATGTGTGAGAAATTTCATACAATACAAAATTCAAAGTGCATTAGTTTAAGAGTTTTGTTTCTTTACTCGTTCAAACAGTTTTGTTATTGGAGATGAAAATGGGTTGTGGAAAGCTTTGCGCATTGGTTTATCATTGTTTCTGATATTTGATAGCGAGTTAATTTATTTTTACAGCAGAATATTTATAATCTTCTAAGTAAATATTTACTCTCAATCTGTTAGTTGCAAGGCTAAAATAAATAGTTCAGTTTCTTATCTCATGGTCAACCAATTAAATGACTGAATCATTTAAGAGCAGAAGATGCAGAGGCGTAAAAGACAATAATCAGAGTTATCTTCTCTGAAAGTAATGAATATCATTATACAGCCAGACCCTGTGGTAAATGAAGTGAAAGTGTTATTTGCAGAGTGGAAAATATGTGCTTTTCAGAGGGCCCGGCATGCTGATAAGTGTACTTTTCCACTCAGTGAGGAAAGTAATTGTAAACCACGCACTCATCGTTTTACTTAGTAAAATCTCTACAGGTTCAAACCAGCCTTTTGGCTGAAGACCAAAACAATAACACAAGGTAAATGTTCTTCTTTAGACAATTTATGGAATGAATTCTTGTAATGTATTAACTGTAGAAGCAGCCAGGATAATGATATTTCTTTACTTAAGTTATTTATTTATTTATATTTTTATGGAAGCAACAGTTAGCCCCATTTTGTTTCAATACAATAAACAGATATCGCCAACAATGTTATATAAAAAATAAAACTGAGAGAAAAAACAGAAATCAATCAATTAAATAACTTTGGAAAAATTACAATAAAAAACAGAGTTGATAAAAAAATAATGTTTAAAAAATTAATGTTCTATAATATAATAGATTAGCACTAAATAATTACTGTATTATAAATAAAAATTACTTTAATATTTAATATTGCTAAGTATAATGTTGTTTAGGTCAACAGCCGAAAGGCTGGTTTGAACCTCAAGAGGTTTTAATAAGTAAAAACGAGGAGTCAGGTGGTTTACTATTACCTTCCTCACTGAGTTGAAAGAGTATGCTTATCCGCATGCCAGATCCTCCGAAAAGCACCCACTTTCCACCCTGCAAATGACACCTTCACTTCATTCACCACAGGGTCTGGCTGTATAGTGCAATTCATTACTCTCAGAGGAGATAACTCTGACTAGTGTCTTTTACACTTCTACCTCTTCTGTTCTTAAATAGTTCAGTCATATAATTGGCTCACTATGTGATTATGAACCGAACTATTTTTTGTAGCCCTGGACCAACAGATCGAGTGCAATTAATTTAACACTCCACCTGCCCGTTATGGGCATCTAACTATAATATCAAATATGAATAGTTTAAAGACATAATATTAATTATCAATATATTTATTATTTAGCAAAATAAACGAAGAAGAAACAGGAGTAATCCCCTAGCTACTCTCAACTATGCAGCAGGAAACCGGAACTCTTCTAAGCTCATATTAAAAATATCAACCTCGCCATTTACGCCGTTAAACAATTTAATTATTTTATTTATAAGATAATGATAATGAGTAACACTTGTAGCTCGCGAGGGAAGAAAGGACTGCCCAGTACGATGACGACAATGGAGAATATAGAAGTTGAATTTAGATAAAAGTTTAGTATAATGTTATGTTAAATAAAGTAAAGCTTTGTTTATAACCGTTCGATATGTCATTCTGTAAGACTCACTTGCTGGTAATAAATTCTACTGTTATTTTTACTTCCAATACTGAGAAAAGATTGGATGATTTCTATATTTTTAAGAATTAAGCTGATTTTCGTTCAAATATCTAACCTGCCAGCAGAATCAAAAACATTATTAGAACGTATGTTAATAGAATATCGTAGTAAAGTATAAGTTCGCTAATCCGAACTTCTTTAAATCGAAACCTACAGTAATCCGAACTATCAAAAAAAGTTTGTTTTTATGTAGCGATGATGATTTTCTATGGTACGATTTGTTGTTAATGTCTTACACGGTAATCAGACACCAAAATCGTAAACATAACTCTGCAGAATGATGAGTGTGATGACGAAAAACTACCGGAAAATAAAATAAACCATGAAGTATATACAGTGAGCTAACGAAACCCATAAGCCGTTTCATAAAATATTATTGCCTATTCTGCTTCGAGACGAAGCATTCGATCAAAGTCTGGCTTCAAAGAAACAAAAGAAAATAAGTGACTTTTTTGTAAAAGAAATAAAAGTTAGTGAAAAGTACTATTCTAGTATTTAATTAAGTTATTGCAAAATAAACAACTGTAGACCTACATATTTTAACTAACTTACTGTATTTACACTTTTTTTTATTGTTAATTTAGGTTTTTTAATGACTTTTTTATGGAAAAAACAAGTAATGTTAGTTTATTGTTCGTACATTATTGTTAAATTAGTTCATTCCAACATAAACAATATTGTATTTTACTCACTTGAAACACGAATATTGCCTTTTAGATAAAAATTCGCTCATCTGAACTTTTCGGTAATCCGAACAGTCGCGGTTTTTATTAGTTCGGAATTATGAGCTTTTACTGTACCTCGAAGCAGTTACTTTTAGGCAGAGTGCACACCTATACGATACGTAAGATACGATATTTATCTTATACGATATTTATCGTATATCTTACATGAATGCACACCAGTGCGATACGATATTTATCTTATACAATATTTATCGTATAATCTACAGTGTGCGATACGATTTTATTTGTATGATACAATCTTACAATTTCCTCAGTATATAATGAGTTCTTTAAGTGAAGAGGATGCTGTAATCTCCCGCTGGTATTTCCGTAGAAGGCGAAGTAGAAGGATAAGTAGAAGGTTTTGGGTTCATCCATATAATTTACACAATGCACACCACAGCTCAGCTATTGTATATAAAGAACTATCGCTGCATGAAGATAAATTCGCGGAGACATACAGAATGAGACCTGAGAATTTTTATTTTATTTTAAATCTTGTTTTCTCCGATTTAGAGAAAAAGGATACTCGCTACAGGATGGCCATCACTGCAGCCGAGCAAAGAATATCATAAAAACAGGATCGTCCTTCATATTTTAAAAATATAATTAAAACAAATTTTAAACAATGAAAATAAGAACACGCGATAGTATGATGTTTTAACAGGGGTGTCAGGGCAACTAATGTCTTAAGATATTTATCGCATAAGACAAGCCGAACATATCGTACGCTACGTTACGATAAATGTCGCTGTATCACGGGTGTGCGGCAAGTTTTCACCAGCAATGTGTTTTGTACTGAGCAAGCAGACATTTATCGCATAAGATAAATATCGTATCTTACGTATCGTATCGTATAGGTGTGCACTCCGCCTTAGTAAGATGGACGGCTCGTGATATAGTGGTCAGCGCAACAAAAGTTCTAAGCCAGGGCTTCCCTGGTTCAATTTCTGATCATGTCTGCCATTTTTTCACCACTGATTTTCATCTATCACTCTTTACCATTTGAATTATGTTTTGTAAACCGGTACTGTATCATACCTGACACCGGCAGAGTACAAAATACATTGTATAAAATAGATAGATAAGAGAACTACAAATAAAATAAAAGATGTTATTTCTACCAATTAAAAATGTTTCCAGAATTAAAAAATTATGTACGCCAAATGGCCTATGTTACGCAGGAAACTCTAAGCTTTCCAACAGTGTAAGAATTTTTAAAATCATTTGGGTAGCTTGTTAGATTCTTTCGTACAAACATAAAAAATATTAGTATACATGATAATGTAAATTTACGTTCTAACTTGCTGTTGTTGTTTAGGTCATCGGCGAAAGGCTGATTTGAACCTCTAGAGGCTTTACTAAGTAAAACGAAGAGTTAGGTGGTTTACCTTGCCTTCCTCACAGAGTAACGAACGCTTGTCACCATTCCAGTCCCTCTGAAAATAATCTACTTTCCACTCTGCAAATGACACCTTCACTTCATTCACCATATGGTCTGGCTGTATAATGAAATTCATTACTCTCAGAGGAAATAACTCTGCCTATTGTATTTTACAACTTTATCTCTTCTGTTTTTAAATGCTTCAGTCATATAACTTTGCTAACCATGTGATAAGAAACAGAAATATTTCTGTAGCCCTGGAACTAACATTTCGATTGCAAATAATTAAAAACTCCATCTGCCTGTTATGGGCAATTCAACTTATATGAAAAACTAATAAATTATTTAAATGTAATTCATTATAAAGTTTTAAAGCCCATATGATACTTAAAATACAATAATAGTATTTCTTTAAGGAGAATTTAAATCTACAAAAATAAATTCCTTTGATTTTTAGTTCACCGACCTGTTAAGTTTAAAGACTGCTTTTAAAAGTTTACTGCACGTTAAATCTTGAGTGAAAAAATATTTTTTAAATGTCTAACAATAGAAGGGAAACATGTGGTAACAGCAAGGGACCACTTGCCACTGTAAAGGCACGCTTCAAAGTGACGTCATCAAATCCACCCGTGAGATGGAGAGCTATTTTTAAAATGGGCGGCTGATGGTTTGTGCCCGTGTGATATGTTAAAAGTTTTTCTTCTTTATAGACGGTAGCAGTTCTACGGTGGATGTAGTTGTGTATGGTGGTTGGAAGCGTTACCCCCCGAAGTTTTTGGTTTGGTTTATTTAATTAGTACGTAAATTATGCCACGAGCGTTCTTATTTACTCATCGGCGATACACGGAGTTACCACCACAGAATGGAACGGAACATCAAATTCGAGGTAAGTGATTAAAAAATTACTCTTAAATTTATCGAATATTTTTTTATTATAAAACTTCCAACTTTAGATTTATTTCCTATGTTCCAAATTTATATAAATTTTTGGGAAGTCGTGTTACCGATTTACTAATCAATACTTCGATTATAGTTTTATTTTATTTTTCTTGTTTTGATTTTGTAATGGAAGGGAACTTTTAAAACCGTTTGAAAAACAAATGAAAAAAATTACATATATTTTTAAAATGTTCTTGATAATTTTTTTTGTGACAGAGGCGAATTTAAAACAAAAATTAAATAAAACTACAAACTATTTGCAGAAATTCAATGTGTGTTGAAAATAATTATTATTACGATTAGTTTTGGTTATATCTAGGCTATAGATTTTATCCCTTTTTAAATTTTGAAACAAGTTTTTTCTTTTATTTTTATATGACAAGGTTTGCCCGTATTTTTAAGTAAGATACGAGTATTATTACAAAGCAAAAATGATTGCAACGAATTAATTTTTTAAATATTCTTCAGATAAGATACCTTAGCTTAAACTGTCTTCATTATAGGGTCTAAAATCATTATTTTCTTTTTAACTTTGTAATTAATCAGTTGATAAATTTTGATGAAAGATTTCAAACGTAATAATTACAATAAAGTATGATATGTCATATTTTACTCAGAACTTACTGTTTTATTTAAAGATTATTTAGCATAATTTGGTCAGCGTGTCCCTTTTTAAATGACCAAAGTTCATATTTATTGGATTTTCGGGGAATATTTAGCAAGTGGAACAATAAATGTTTGATTGAATCAACTGGAAGTTGTTGTAAATATTCTTAAGAAACAGAAATTCTGATCTAATTTTAAATTAGTTGTCAAAATATTTTCGATTTTTTGACACAAACATTAAATATTTTACCTTGCTTTTGAATCTATTCAGTCAGGTGGCATAATATTGGTTAAATTTCATTTAGCCTACTGCGTAAAACATATTATGGAAACATATTATGGAGAAACGGCTTGTACCCAACTATGAACAAACAAAATTTTTAATTAATTTGAAATATTTACAAAAATGTTGTTATACAACCGCAGGTATCCAGTTTGATCCAGTTTGAAATAATAAATATTTTTACTTTGATTGATATTCAATTTAGAAAGGTAGTAAAACAAAGGATGGTATAATTTCTGTGCCATTGATTTGTCAAAATATTCACATTCTGCAGATAATTATTCCTACACAGTAGAGAAATATAGGATAACTAAAAATAATACACCTACATATTTTTTGAGCGGCCTGCAAATTTTCGTTAAAGAGAACCGTAATAGCCGTTTTCGTGTTGTGGTAGCTTGCTAGCCAATAAATAGGAATGTTTTCAACTGGCGTCTGAAAAACTTTCTTAGAGAATCACAAAATTTGAACGGGTAAATGCCTCTCCTACCCGCTAATAATAATAGTTGATATGAATTTACAAAAACTAAAGAAATTGCAAATATTGAAGTAAATTCCACTCTAAGAATTTGGATAAAAATTAAAATCTGGTTAGAAGCACTCACACAACTTTCTCTTGCCAATGTAAATAATGAACAATATAAATTCTCTACAACTTTTATATTAACATTTTTGCGCTAAAATGCATATTAAAGCCGCAATCTTAAAAAACAATTTTTTACGAGAAAACAGCCTCCCCAAGAATTTCAGCAAACATTGCGCCTACCCTATCTTGTAGAGCATAAAAAATTTAGTAAATGAGGCAATTTTTAAAAAAATCGTATGAGCCGTTTTAGAGAAAATCGCAAAAAAGTGAAAAATGACACGAATAAACTACTACTTCCGGTTGATCGATTTTGATGAAAATGTTCGTGTCGGGTCCTCTAACTTAGTGATACCTAACTTAAGTTTCAAGTTCGTACGATGTTCTTTAGATATTCTGTTCACACACACACAGACCAATCTCTAAAAACATGTTTTTTGGGTTCAGGAGGTGTGAAAACGTGTAAATCCGGTGAAAACTCGATTTTGAAAAATCGACATGAAAACAATACTTTCCTTCCTAAATATTCATATAGGCAAGAGAAAGTAATAAATCAAAATTATTACCGATGGAATAAAACATATTTGTTTAACTTTTATTGGACAATCAAGGACTTTATGGTAGCCTAACATCCCGGTCATAACGATATTTATTTCTTATAGGCCCTATGTGATGAGCTTATATTTTTCTAAAGAAGAAATTAATAATTATTTTATTATTCTGCCTCATAAAAAATAAAAACAAAAATCGTATAAAATAAAAACTGTATTTAAGAACATTTCAACGAATTATCTCGGGCTAACATTAGTTTAAACCAGTGTTTCCCAACCGGTGGTCCGCGGACCAAAGGTGGTCCGTGGAGTCTTCGGGGTGGTCAGTGAGAGTCCGGTGACTACTTATAAAAAGTAATATTTTCCCGTGATTAAATCAAAGTTACGATTTTCATTGAACAAGATTAAGTAAATACATTCAAGATTCAGATTAAGTAAAGGTAGAAGAGTTGTGGTGTAAGAAAGCCCTGGGCTTCCCCAAGATTCGGCAAGTAGCTTTGCGGTATCTTATGATTATTTTCAACCACTTATTTGTGTGAGCAGGGATTCTCTAGTTTATTGTTAATTAAAAACAAACAACGAAATCGGCTAAGTGTAAGCAGTGATTTGAGAGTAGCTCTTAGCAAGAGCCTAAAACCTAGAATTCCTCAGCTAGTCAGAAAGGTTCGTGCACAAAAGTCGCATTGAAATTTTCATTTCATTCATGTTTTAATTTTCATTGTTATTTTCGACTAAGTAAATTCTGTATTCCTTATTTTATTAAAAGACAATTTACAATTAAAATATTTTTACTTTTTGTGATGTACAATGTACCCTACTTTCTGAAAATAACAATTATATGTTTGTAATAATAGTTTCTTAATTAATAATAATAGTTTGTTTGTGAAAATTAGTTTTATTTAATCACCTTTTAATTTGGTTACAACTGATAAGATATAAATGCAATAATGTAATGGGTGGTCCATGGTAGTTCACTTTCAGGCTGAGTGGTCCGTAGACCACTGCGGGTTGGGAACCACTGGTTTAAACAATACGAATATACAGTACAATACGAATATACAGTACAGTAATGAACAGTAATAATGTAATGTACAGTACATACATTAGTATACATTAGTGAGTAATGTACAGTACGAATATACGGAACATCACGAGTTTATTTAGATTCATTTGTTTGTCACGAGGAGATAACTGGTCAATATTTTTGGAATTAAAATATTTAGTATGTTTACCTGACGAAATACGAATATTTTGTTTTTATGTTCCTGGTCAGGTAAATTTCGTATTAGTCATTTAACTCGTTTATCTAATAAACATGATATTTAAACTGAAGTTTGAAAACAAGTGGTGGTGAATCATACCTGTCATACATTATATTTAGGCAGTCTTAAACAATAGTCTTATCATTTTGAATTAAAATTTCCGACCTTACATCTACTGAACTGAGTCCTGTGAAAAAAATAAATATAAATACATTTACTAGATGATAAACATACCTTTTAATAAAAGAATAAGTCCATTTAGAAATTTGGATGAATTTCAGAAAAAAATCATGGGTCATGATTTTTCAATTAGTGTTTTGTTGGAACAAAATTCAATGTCACAAATTCTAAAGAGAAGAAACATATTGAATTAATCATTTCGTATCGTAAGTGCTTCTATTTTTGCTCTATAATAATACCTTAACGAATAAACTAGCAGTAATTAACACACCAGTAACAAATTTTTGTATTTCTAGAAAAATAACTGATTAAATGAGCCTTTGACTAGGGTAATTAAAATACTTTTTCATTTTGGGTTTATTTTTTTTCTATATTGTAAACAAACGTCTTCTCATGTCATTAACCACTAATATTTAGATTCAGAAAGTTTTAAGATGCGCTGTTAATTTCAGAATCAACCCCGGGACCGCCGGCTTAACAGTTAAACCATACAATCTATTTACATAATGCATGCTGATTTAGACTTGCTCCCTATCTTCAACTGATACAAAAATATAATTATAAGCAAAAAATTTGCCCATAACGAGTAAATGGAGTCGTTAATTAATTGCACTCAATCGCTGTTCCAACTCTGCAAAAAATAAAGAAATATAAGAAAGAAAAAATTAAGAAAAATGAAGGTCATAAAAATAGAACAGAAGAGGTAGAGCTATAAAAGACGCGAGTAGAGTTATCTCCTCTGAGAGTAATGAATTTCACTATACAGCGGAACCCTGTAGTGAATGAAGTGAATGTGTCATTTGTATAGTGGAAAGTAGGTGCTTTTCGGAGGGCCTGGCATGCTTATAAGCATACAAATGGTAAACCACCTAACTTTTCATTTTTACTTAGTAAAACTTTTAGAGGTACAAACCAGCCTTTCGGCTGTTGACCTAAACAACAAGCAAAAAACAAACAAACAAATAAGCAAGTAAACAAGCAAACCAACAACACATAACAAAAAGCAAACAGCAAGCAAGTAACAAGCAAAGAAGCAAAAAAGTTAGAAAAAATCATTAATTTTTTAATTCGGTGTCGCTTTGGTGACTGTACAGAGAAATTTCCTAGATTCATCCTCTACTGTTAGCCACAATATTAGAAACGAATGCGTTATATTATTAAATATATTTTTCACTCTAATAGGAAAAAAAATTGTTGTATTTAAGCCGTATGGAATTAAATATCAAAGAAGAATCAAAACCCAACTATCTTGCCATGAATTTACTAGATAATTCAGAAACAACTAGACAATTAAAACACAAACATCCATACGACTTGTATGAAACAAAAACACATCATACTACACTTAAAACATAACTTAAAGTGTTACACATCACCAAATTATCGACATTTCAGAACAAAATCGAAATTTAATTAAATAACAATTTTAAGAAGTATCTTCGAAGGGAGATTATTTCATTCAAGCGACAATACAAAATATCTCATCTGCTGAATGTTATAAGTTTAAGTACAGCTGGTAAAGTGACTATAAATTAAAAAAGTTGTTAAGCCGTAAACTGTTATCTACAAACACAATCTGAATTAGTGAGTAATTTTTTAATGAATCAAAGTAATAAAATAAAAAAATATAATGAAACAAATTAATGGCTGAATAGTTCGTTCATCAAAACTTTCTTCTTTTTTAGCTTTTTTCTTTTCTTTTTGAAAATTTTTCTTTTTTAGCTTTTTTTGTCATCGAAAAGAAACTTTTTATTTTTAAACAACCATTCATCGAATTTGACCGGGCTCGATTCCTGGTCAGGTCTGGCATTTTTTCATCACTCATTTTCGTCTATCATCGTCTGCAATAGTAGTAATTTGCAAAACAGTCAAACGTGAAACAAAAACAAAAATACATCAAATTTGAACAGTACTTGTTTCTGGATTGTACCCTATTAATGTTCATTTGAACACGGATTCCCTGCGATGTTTGTTCGTATAATACAGTCAGCTGGTCACTATATGAAGATGAACCGCCCAACCGGTGTTACTTAACAAATGTAAGCTACTTTCTACCAGGTGATCGACTGGACTGACTTAAAGCCCACCAAATTCTTGATAATCCTGTAATTTTGTTTAGATAAATTATGAGAAAATTTATTTTAGATTGCTTTTGTGAAAAAATGGCTCAAAACAAATTAGACTACTTTTTAAACGTTACCCTTGAAATTCACAACAACTGGCATGAATGAACAACAGTGAATATGCTGGAGGATGGGAGAATGAATAACATTTATCTACGTGAGTTTCGTACTTGGGTAGCACCGTTCTCTAACAGATCTCCAATATTTTTATTTAGTTGTTCTTATTAACCGAATTTATTTATTTATTAATGAAGTTATAATTCGTAAACTAATAGATCCTTGCTCCAATTCCTTCTTAATCTTCTAAGAAAATTGTTTAGTAAATAATCGGAAGACATTTTGTGTATCAGTTGTTTATGTGAGCGAGAAGTCTGTTGTAGAAGTTTCGATTAAGTTGAATGAAAACGTCTGTCACTAAAGAAAAATTATTTTGAGATCATTATGTGTAAAGCAGAAACGTAGGAGTTGTTGACTAACATTCCTAACGTCTCATTGGTCTCTTTCAAAAATGTGTGTTACTTTTAGTTTAAAAATTAATGATATTTGTTTAGCTTCAAAAAATGCAGATACAATGTTCACCTATAATGTTTTTGGTTTTACTAAATCTATAATTCGGGACTTATGATAAACCAAAAAAATGTTATAAATCTAGTACATCTAGTCAATTGATTGGTCCAAAAACTGTATGCGTTTTATTCAAAATCTTCTAAAATATTTTGTAAACTACATATTTTACTTTTCTTGGCCTGTATGAATATATAGGGAAAGAAAGTATTGTTTTCATATAGATTTTTCCAAATCGAGTTTTGACCGGAAATACACGTTTTCAAATCCCTTGAATCAAAAAAAAACATCAATAACCGACCCAAAAAAACGTGAGTGTGTTTGTGTCTGAACAAAATATTTGAAGAACGGAGTAGCGTACAAAGTTAAAAGTTAGAACTTCAGTTAGGTACCACTAGGGGACCCGACACAAACATTTTCATCAAAATTAGTCAATAGGAAGTGGTAGCTATTTTGTTCGTTCGATTTTTCACTTTTTTGCGATTGTCTCAAAAACTGCTCTTACGATTTTTTTTTCTTAAAATCGCCTCATTTAATAATTTTTTATGCTCTCCTAGATAGGGTAACCACCATATCTGCTGAAATTTGTGGGGGCTGTACTCTGATGGTAAATTTTTTTTAAATGCGATTTTATAGTGCATTTTAGGGCAAAAGTGTTCATATCAATGTCGTAGAAAATTAAGAAACCTACAACTTTTATTACAAATATTTTTTCTACAACACTTAGTTTAGTGTATACTATTAATTTTCTATATTTTTCTCATAAAAATCGGTGAAAAATGGTATTTTCTAAGTTTGCGCTTTAGTATGAATTTTACGGCATAGTAAAATGTAATAAAAGTTACAGGAAATTAAAAAATATATAACTTTTATTTAAAGCGTTTCTTCTACAGAGCCTAGTTTAGTGTCTATTAGTGATTTTTCACATTATTTTGAAACCCTACAAAGGGTTACTTTCATTTTACGTCTTTCACTTATTGTTAAAATTAGATTGTGTTTTCATTTCACATTTTTTACTAATGATAAAACATAGCTTTTATTTTTCTTTATTGACATTGGTAAGAGAAAGCCTTATAAGCGTTTACACCAGATTCTTTTAATTCAGTTAAAAAATGGTGTAGCTTTTTAAATGTTGTTCGGCGAAAAACATAGAATTTATTTAGTAGTTACACAATTACAATGAAAAAGGATATTTTGAAATAATTTTAGCTATTTTTAAAAGTTCTATGACAGATGTGAGTATTGGAGTAATTCCAATCACCCTACTCTCTTTTTAGGCTTAGGACTGTTTGATCTGATAAAAATAATGTCTTGCAAATGAGACTGTAATCTAATTCAACTTTTAATCATTTACCGGTCTACAGATGCTAACATTTATTTTTAAAAAGTTGCAATTGAATTTAATTTTAAAAAATCTGGCGTGAAATACTCACACAACTTTCTCTTACCAATGCAGTAAATTTACAATATAGCCTAACATTAGTAATAAAACATTAGGAATAAACAAAAAAACTAACCTCAATAAACATAACCTAATTTTAATCATGAATAAAAGACGCAAAATGAAAATCATCATCGGTTTAGCTTAAAAAACGGAAAATCACTCTTTTACGCTAAACTAGGCCCTGCAGAGAAAAATGCTTTAAATAAAAGTTGTAGATCTTTTAATTTCCTATAAATTTTATTATACACTTTTGTCGTAAAATGCATGCTAAGGCAAAAATTAAAAAAAAATCGATTTTTACACGTTTTCGTGAGAAAAAAAACAGAAAATCGCTAATTACGCTGAATTAAGCTTTATACAAAAAAAATGTTAGAATTAAAAGTTGTAGAATTTTAAATTCTCTACGACTTTTATTGACACATTTTTGCGCTTAAATGCATAATAAAGTCACAATCTTAAAAAAAGTTGTATTCCAATAATTTTCTATAATTTCAGCAGACATGGCGCCTACCCTATCTTGTAGAGCGTAAAAAATTTAGTAAATCAGGCGATTTTAAAAAAATTCGTAAGAGCCGTTTTTGAGAAAATCGCAAAAAGTGAAAAATGACATGAATAAACTACTACTTCCGGTTGACCGATTTTGATGAAAATATTCGTGTCGGGTCCTCTAGTGGTATCTAACTTAAGTTTGAAGTTCGTACGATGTTCCGTTCTTGAGATATTCTGTTCACACACATACGCAGACCAATCGCTAAAAACATGTTTTTTGGCTTCAGTGGGTCTAAAAACGTGTAGATCCGGTGAAAACTCGATTTCGAAAAATCGACATGAAAACAATACTTTCCTTCATATATATTCATATAGGCAAGAGAAAGTAAAAAAGTAACGATTTTTAATATTGCAATATTAACAAAATTATTTGAATATTTCATTGTATTTTTGTAAACGAAGCAATGATGAAGGGCATTTGAATAGATAAGTTATATTTAAAAAATTAAAGTTTAGAAACCGACGTAAGTAGCAGGTGGACGAACAAACAAGTGGTGTTATTTCTTATGACTTTGGTCAGTGGTTTCTGGCAAAGTTCCTTGATTTTAAAACTTTCTTCTGTTTCAACTTTATGTTACATCACGTCACTAAACAGAGTAGTTCAATACATCTGTTAAAATCTTCTTTCTAGATTTTATAATACAATTTTATAATTTTGTCATTAAACATTTATTTAAGAGGAAATTCCCAACTGAATATAAATTACATAAAATCTCTTACATTCACCCTAACAATTTAAACTGTAAATTTATAATTGCATATCTTATTTACATTATTACTGAAGTGTTCGTTATAATATCATTGTGATCTTTAACGTCTATCACTACTATAACACAACAACATAATAAAAAACTTTCATTGCGCATGCGCTAACTGAACCTTGGGAAGAGATCCCCTCTGCCTCTTTGTGATAGTTGAGCGATGATTAACAGCTAGATCGACAGTAGGGGAATAATATCGATTCACAGCATTAGAAGAGGCGAAAACAGTACAAACAAATCAAGCCTTTAAGGGTTTTTTTAATATTGTGCAATGATAACATCTTCACGTGGATCTTTGTGTTGCATTGTTGCCGCGTATTCAGATAAGTAAAATTAAGTTTTTTTTACCTCTGATTATTTTGCTCATTGATGTTAATGCAGATGATGGAGGATGATAGATGAAAATAAATAATAAAAAATTGTCAGGCCTGACAGGGAATCGAACTAGGAACTCCTGGCTTATAATCCGATTATGCTAACCACTACACTATGGCCAGCCAGTGTTTGTCAAACAATGAATAGATAAAGTAAACTACCTATACTAAAATGAACCGAAAATGAAAACAAAACTACAGTGCATCAGAAGAAAAATCGTAACATTATAATAATTTATATAGGCTAAAAATATCGTCATTTTAATGCACTCTCGTGTTCTATGTGAGTGAGGTAATCATACAAGTAGCACATGAAAAATTCGATCCGGAAATACCGTGCAAATTCTATTGACCTTCAGCTTACAATAATATGACGTATACTATAGTAACTTTATACTCGGGGAGTTACATTAAATAAATTGATTTATTACTTTTCCCGGATTCACCCCACTTTACTTTCTCTAGGTATAACATTAAGAATACTAATGCTGATTTTCAGAATTACAGCTCTTTGCGAAGTTACAGAAATACCATATAATACTTTTTGGGACTTGTTATCTCTTTATTAGCGAATAGTCAGAGTTTAAAAGCTTTACTTTTTTCATATCACTTACAGAATACGCACGCCTATTTAATAGCTGTACCCATTTAGTAAAAAATAAAAATAAGTATTCCTTTAGGACAGAAACACCTTCTTTACCTTTTAGGCGCAAGAAGTTGAAATGATAAGGCTTAGATTTTTTCTTTATAATCTCTAATAAACAAATACTGCAAATTTCAGCTCTCTAGGTGGTCGGAAAGTTAAAAAATCGGTGATGAGTGAATCTGTCAGCCAATCAATGAGGGTTTCGCATTGTATCTACTGATTTAAAATTTTTCCCATCAATGTCAACCCATAATTTTTATAAATTAACACATTTTAAATTTCAATTGAGTTTATTTCATGATACTGTATGTCCTACTACAAGGAATAATATTTTTATTATAAATAAAATTGAAAACCCCGTTTATGATTTCACGCTGGATAGATTGATCTTTATTAACTAAATTTTGTCAGCCGTTTCAATAAATAATAATATAATAAAAAATGGTGGTCGGCTCCATTACACTATTCATCCATGGTGCACTGATTGTCTTCTTTTCCTTCTCTTTCTTGGGGCTCCTTACTCTGCTGAGCTGTCTCCATTCATTCGCCACAAGTGTCCATCTCACAACTCCGTCTGTTCTCTATTTAATCTATAGTCCAGCCTCTCTTAGTTTGCTCCTAATGTAAACAAATAATGACTTCACTGAGCATGCGCATTATATCAAAATGTGTACACGCTGATTAAAAAGTAACAACAAAATACTTTCAAAAGTATTTAAATACAAAATACTTTTTAAAATATTTTAATAAATGAAATTGTTAGGCCTACATCGTATCATGACTGATGTTTTTAGTACTTTGAGTACTTATAATTTAAAAAATAGGTAACTTAATAGGAATATGACGTCCATAAAGTCGCAGACTCTAGCGTGCACCCTGTAGTAGGTGGCTTCTGTTTGTTGACACTAGGAGCAAACTAAGAACGGCTCAACTGTAACACACTGTTTGGGCTTCCTACCTTATTCCAGTTTGCTTCATTCCCTGTAAAGTACAACCTCGAGACCCAAATACTTCATCAAAAAATCATTTGCTCGGCTGGTAATTTTTAAATAGTAAATTAAATTAAAAAGTTATTTTCACATTTTTTTAGAATTTTAGCAATTTAATATGCAATTTAATCGACTTTATTGATACTACTCAAAATATTAAATCTTTTAACTTCGCCTATCATTCAGCTATTGAAAAAATCTGGTGTGAAACACTCACACAACCTTCTCTTGCCAATGCAAATAATTAACAATAAACCTAACATTAGTAATAAAACATTAGAAATGAACAAAAAACTAACTTTAAAAAACATTAGTGAAATACGCAAAATTAAAATCGATCTCAGTTTAGCTTAAAAATACGGAAAATCGCTCATTCACGCTAAACTAGGCACTTTACAAAAAAATGCTTAAAATAAAAGTTGTAGATCTCTTAATTTCCTATAAATTTTATATAATACACTTTTGTCGTAAATTGCATTCTAAGGCCGAAATCTTTAAAAAATAGATTTTTCACACGTTTTCGTGAGAAAAAAACAGAAAATTGCTAATTGCCGCTAAACTAAGCGTTATACAAAAAAATGTTTGAAATAAAAGTTGTAGAATTTTACATTCTCTACACCTTTTATTATATAACGTTTTGCGCTAAAATGCATATTAAAGCCGCAATCTTAAAAAGAAAATGTTTTTACGTAAAAACAGCCTCGCGCAGAATTTCAGCAAACATGAAGCCTACCCTATCTTGTAGAGAATAAAAAATTGAGTAAACCAGGCGATTTTTAAAAAAATCGTAGGACCAGTTTTTGAGAAAATCGCAAAAAAGTAAAAAATTATACGAATAAACTACTACTTCCGGTTGACCGATTTTAATGAAAATGTTCGTGTCGGGTCCGGTAGTGGTATATAACTTAAGTTCAAGTTTCAAGTTCGTACGATGTTCCGTTCTTGAGATATTCTGTTCACACACAGACACACACACACACACACACACACACACACACACACACACACACACACAGACACACACACAGACCAATCGCTAAAAACATGTTTTTTGGGTTCAGGGGGTCTGAAAACGTATAGATCCGGTGAAAACTCGATTTCGAAAAATCGACATGAAAACAATACTTTCCTTCCTATACATTCATATAGGCAAGAGAAAGTAAAAAATAGTCACATTATTGTTAAAATAATAATATAGTAGGTCTAAGTGGAATTAATTCATTGAATTTTGTTAAAAATACATTTTGCTTATATAAATTAACATAACAGGTGATCTACAAATGCAGTTCACGTGAGAAAGACAATAAAAATTTGGCAACTCTTTACTTTCGTTGCATACAATAAAATTATAATGCAAGCCAAGAGTTTTACGACTAGCTAATTAAGTGATAATTTTTACTTTTATGCTTCTATAATATTTATTTGGCAGTAGCACAATCGTTAGCGTTCTCGTCTACTAAGCTGGAGATCCAGCATTCGATTACCCGGCTTAAATTACTTGAACACTTATAAAATATTAATTCCCACCAGTTTCGATTCCAAAATTAATAGAGGCACACCGCTAATATATGAATTAAAGTTATAAAAACTTTCAACATTCTACGATAAAGACAATGTTGCAAAATTTTCATATTTAAGGTCTAGAATGTATAAATCCAATGTTAAAAATTGTACATGATCAGAATATATAAAAGTTTGACTCAAACAATTGGATTGAGTTGTGACTAATCTAAAATTAAGGAAAAAATCATACAACACCAAGCTACTTTTTGTCTATTTTACAGGTTTTAATGTTTCTTCCGCTGAATGATGACGATTCTTTATTTTCTATATGCCGTTTAAAAAACCTTGTTGTACAAGACAGAATTATAATAATTATAACAATTATTTGCAGAGGCATTGCAATTAGGTATTTACAAACAAATTGTTGTTCCAGAACCTAGTCCAGAGCACAGAGTATGTGAAGCAGAATGCCCAGAGGAACTTTATAATTTGACGCAACTTGCCGAAGTTTCGTTGGCAGCCGCCGCAGCAGCTGGACATGTATTTTCTTCTGATTTACCATCAGCTTCTCTTGTAAGTTATACTCTTAATTATAATACAAACTAAATATTAAGTCAGTTTTAACAATATTAATATTAAGGTTTCTTTAGAAATTTGTTTAGATTTTATTTTTGTTCATTAAGGAGAGTTGAATATCCCAATCCTGGCATTATTATTTTGTACAAATTTTATGTAGCTGTATACTCAGAATTATCTGAGTCATAATTATGACTAGCTGACTCGTGGGAATGAATTCTATTCATAAATTTCATTTTTGTACTTAATTTATTCTTAACAAACAATTTCACAAATGCATTAACGCTTGTAATGGTTTGTCAAAATATTATAATTTATCTTAAAGGAGTAATCAATATTATAACTAGTAGAGGCTATAAACTTCCGATTAAGGTTTCGTGAAACACACTAATAATAAATAAAACACATCGAAAATAAATAAAAATTATTAGAATGCCAACCAATGAGTGAAATGTTTCAGTGAGTGCAAAATGTTTTCTCAAACTTTTGTTAAACTTTTGTTATCACATCTCACACCATCACACACCTCGCTTCTGATTCGCGAGATTTTCCCCTGATTTGTGAGATTTTTCCTGATTTGCCTGATTTTGCGTGATTTTTGTGAGATTTTGGCCGATAAAATATTCCTGTCTGTCCACATCCGCCTTACTCTCCGAATTCAGCAAAATACAATATTTGGTTCTTCCCTAAAATAAAAACCGTGCTAAAAAGAAACCGTTTTGACCCATTCCCAACATTGAGAGGGCCATGACAGAGCAGCTTCCCTCTCCGAAAGAAGCCTTCCAAAAATGCTTTCAATCATGGAATCAACGTTTGGATAAGTGCATCGATAGCCAAAAGGAGAACTTTAAAGGAGATTAATTAAAATTTGATGTAAGCTTATTACTTTGTCCGTAAAAAATTATCACCGTATATTTTGATCACAACTTGATAGCCTACTATAAAATAAGCCTTCATAAAAAAAGTATAGAGACATCAGAACAGTTTACCATAAATGGCGTTTATTCATGCATTTACAAATGCCGTAACTATTGAAAGAATTTTTATTTTAAAATTTATTGCTAAGAAATAATTTTTCATCTGTTACAATACGTTGGCAGAACGTAAACTACTACTACTCTTTCCTATCTCCAGTTTACATACGTCATTCAGAAGTCAGATTTTTATCTTTATGCAGTTTAGTCACTACTCGCCAATGAAAATCTTGTAAATTACAAAATATCTTAACAACAAATCTACCAGTTGTACTGATCATATTTAATATTACTAGTATTTTCATTTAAATATTTTGAATTGCATTTCGTTTTTTAGTTTAGTTAACTACTGAAGTTAAAAAATTTCAATTAGTTTTCATAGAGGAAGTAATTTTCTTGTGACGCCATCTCGCTGGCTTTGAGCCAATTCTCCCGTTTCAATTTCTTTCATTCCCTTAGAATTACTGTTATATGTTAAGCAGAAAATAGGTTCTGTAGCAAATAATTTTCAATTATTATTTGTACAAACATCCGATAGCTCACTTAAATACTTTAATAGAAGTTAAAAATATATAATTGAATAGAAATAAATAATAACTCACTTTAATATTTTTTAATTAATTTTTTAGAAGTTTTAATGAACTTCACTTACTGTAATACATTAAAACAGCTACATGTAAATAATAAAAAAAATAAAACACATCCATTTACTAAAAACTACAAGCCATTAACTATATTACTAAAAGTAGTTCTTTCTATTAGTGATGCGAATAAATAAAAATAAAAATACACTTCTTGTTCAACACGAAAATCTTCTTCTTCTTCTTCTTCTTCTTCTTCTTCTTCTTCTTCTTCTTCTTCTTCTTCTTCTTCTTCTTCTTCTTTTAGTGCGCTATCCGTTTCGGATGTTGGCGACCAGCATGGCAATTCTCACTTTGCTGACAGCAATACGGAAAAGTTCAGCAGATGTCTTTCCGATCCATTCCCTGAGGTTGTGTAGCCAGGATATTCTTCTTCTTCCTGGTCCTCTCCTTCCATCTATCCTCCCTTGCACAATGAGCTGTATCAAAGAGTATCTGGACTCATTCCGCATGACGTGTCCCAAATACTGAAGTTTACGGATCTTGATGGTGTTCAATATTTCTCTGGATTTCTTCATCCGTCCCAGAGCTTCTTCATTTGTTACATGCTCTGTCCATGATATTTTAAGCATTCTCCGGTACAACCACAATTCAAAGGCTTCTATACGTTTAATCATACTCTTGTTCAATGTCCATGACTCTGCTCCATACAGCAAAATAGAGAAGATGTAGCACCTCAAAAGTCTGATTTTCGTTTCAATGGTAAGATCATGGCTCCTGACAACTCTGTTCATTTTATTGAAAGCAGCTGTTGCCCTTGCTATGCGATATTTAATCTCCAGTGCCATATCCCAATTTTCATTTATCATTGTTCCCAGGTACATTGTGTGTTTCACACGTTCTAATTGCTGGTTATTGACGAAAATTTTGGCATTGTCGTTTCTGTGCTTGGAGATCAACATGAACTTCGTTTTCTTACTGTTGATATCAAGGCCATATTTGCAACTTACTGTGGCTATTTTGCTCACTAGATGCTGTAGACCTTCTTCACTATCGGCAAGTACTATGGTGTCATCCGCATACCTTATATTGTTGATTCTCTCACCTTGAATTGGTATTCCATGCTCCTCTTCACCATCCAATGCCTCTCTAAAAATCTGTTCCGAATAGCAGTTGAACAGCAACGGCGACAAGACACATCCCTGTCGGACTCCTCTTCTTATTCTTATCTCATCTGTTGTTTCGCCATCTACCCTCATTTTTGCTGTTTGGCCCCAGTACAAGTTTGTGATTATTCTCATATCCTTTTCATCAATACCAGTTTGTCTCATTATTTCAACCATTTTTTCATGTTGTACACGGTCGAAAGCCTTCTGGTAATCAATTAGGCAGCAATAAACATCACAGTTTACATCTCTGCATCTCTGGACCAAGACTTGCACAGCAAATAACGCTTCTCTAGTTCCAACTGCATTGACAAAACCAAACTGATTCCGAGATATTTGCTCTTCACATCTCTTGTAAATTCTCCTATGAATTATTTTGAGGAAAACTTTGAAAAGATGGCTCATGAGACTAATGGTGCGGTGATCTTCGCATTGTTTGGCTCCAGGCTTTTTAGGAAGAGCAATGAATTCCGAGACCAACCAGTTATGTGGTATATTGCCCGAAGAGTAGATCTTGTTGAAGAGGTTTGTGATCTTCTGTAGTCCTTTTTCATTCAAAAGTTTGACAAACTCTACATGAATGTTGTCTGGCCCCGCTGCTTTGCCTTCTTTCATTCCATTAATTGCTGCTTGTACCTCCGATAGTAAGATGGTTGGCCCACTTCCTCCATTCATCTGTCCCATTGAATGCCTCCTATCATCTTCAAACAGCTTTTCAAGGTACGTTATCCAAGTATTTTTCTAAAAATAAATAATAACCTAAAATGAGCTATTTCGCCACAAAGTACGATAACTAAAAAAGGACACTTTTTCCTAAGAAACTGTAACGTTTTAATAACCTCAGTGAGTTGTGTGTTGTTTAGGTCATCAGCCGAATGGCTGGTTTGAACCTTTAGTGTCTTAACTAAGTAAAACTAGGAGTAAGTTGGTTTACCATTGCCTTCCACACTGAGTGAAAAAGTATGCTTATCATCATCCCAGGCCTTCTGAAAAGCATCTACTTTTCACCCCGCAAATGGCGTTTTCACTTCATTCACCTTGCCCGTAACGAGCAGGTAGAGTGTTAAATTAATTGCACTCGTTCTGTTGGTTCCAGGGCTACAAAAAATAGTTCTGTTTCTTATCACATATCAGCCAATTATATGACTAAACTATTTAAGAACAGAAGAGGTAGAGGTGTAAAAGACACCAGTCAGAGTTATCTCCTCTGAGAGTAATGAATTTCATTACACGAGAAACGTATGAATTTTACTGTACGAGTACTATTTCGTACAGCTAGACCCTGTGGTGAATGAAGTGAAGGTGTCATTTGTAGGGTGGAAAGTAGATGCTTTTCAGAGGGCCTGACATGGTGATAAGCGTACTCTTTCAACTCAGTGAGGAAGGCAAGTGTAAACCACCTCACTCCTCGTTTTTACTTAGTACAACCTCTAGCGGTTCAAACCAGCCTTTCGGCTGTCGACCTAAACAACAACTTTATTCACCACAGCTCAGTGATAAATGTGACAAAAAAATTAGTTTGTAGATAACTCCATAATTTTCACTGTTCATAGTTTGGAGGGATTACCCACCAGTATTAACAGTGATAATTTATTATTCTTAGTTAAACTAGAAGGTGATATTGTTAATTTGTGCCATTGGCTCAAATGGCTAAGTTACAGCATTTCAGGTGTTGAGGTTACTTTATTGAAATATTTGATCGACTATGTACAAAAATTTGTAAATATACACCAATTTCTTCTTCATCAGCCTGTCATAATTTTTTTTTTTTTTTGTATCTAGACCTTCACTACTTGAATTTATATGTTGAACAGGACGTTCAACATAAATATTAATTTAGTTTTCTGGAAAATATCTTCATTTCTTTCTCAGTGTTTCAATTATCATTAATCATTGGCTTCCATTGATATTTGCATTTTGACTAGGCTCCTAACCGTTTGTAAAGGACTTTTAGTAAGCTTGTGTAGCGAACGAGAGAATTGGAAATACACACTGATTAAAAACGAAACTTCTTAGTTCTTCAGATTCTTCAGGATCTTACTTTGTCTACCGAAAGCACACTACACTATGGGCGTCTCTTTTTCAGATATTTTGCTTGTTTTTCTGCATAATTTTCTTGCAGATATTGATATATTCATCAATAAATGTATAACATAGTAAATATCTCTGTTTTCATTCGCATTGATCATAATTCTGTTTTCTTCTCTATTTAGTTTTAATTCTGTATTTTCGGATTAGTTCTTCAACTCTCACCATTAACTGCAATTCCTCAAAGCTGTCTCTTATTAAGACCACATCATCCGCAAATTTTAATTGGTTTAGCCTTTTTCCGTTGATTATGTTTCCTTTGTCATCTCAATATTCAAATTTGAAAATTAGCTTTATATTAGTACCGTTAGGAATAGTCTAGGGCTCATTAAGTCTTCCCGTTGCCACGAGTCAGCTGTTTAACAACTGTTTTCGAAGACGAAGGTTCCTGGTTCAAATCCTAGTAAAGGTATAGATATCAGACGAATTAATGTCCCATAGCCGAGCGAGTGAGAGGAAGATATGTGGAATAACTACGCATGCGCTCAAAGGTCTTTACCGTTATAATCCAGATCTGAAAACATACTACAGTCGTTATCTTGCTTGTTAGTTTACTGCATGCATAAACGCTTGCTCACAACAATGAGTAAAATTATCCAATGTTATTGGAATGGCGCGTAAGGCCAGCGCGAATGGCTTGAATGGCGCGAATGGCTTGTGCGAGTGAGAGCGTTATGCATTCTCTCACTCCCACGGCCAGGGGACTTTAGTTCGTCTGAATAGTTTAGTTACTTTTATACGAATTTGAATACTAAACAGTGGTTACCGGTGTATTTTGATGGTTGGGGTTCAATTAACCATACTCTCTCAGGAATGGTCAGCCTGGGTCTGTACAAGACTACACCTCATTTACAGGCCATACACATCTTCCTCATCTATTGGGTCACGGGGTTGCTTATTGTTCTGAATTGAACAGATTGCAACGTACACATATTAGGGATTAAAAAAAATTGAGTCTTCCTGTAAATCAGTTAAATGTACTACGTAATAAACCTACGCCAGTAGCTCCGAAATTAAAAAGTGGAAAATGCAGCTCATACAATATATTTAACTCAGGGAATGCTTCAACAGCTTCCTAAAATTATAGTTCTACTCCAATATTTAAAATTTATCTAAACTGAATTTTTATGTTTCAGAGCCAAACTAGATCGTCATCTTCGCCAACATCTTCTTTATCATCATCATCATCAACATTATCAACCTCATCGGCGAACGACATCCACGAATGCCCGATTTGCGGTAAAAGATATAGCACCAGCAGTAATCTAGCAAGACATCGACAAACACACAGATCATTAGCTGATAAAAAAGCTCGGAGATGCCCACATTGTGATAAAGTTTATGTGTCGATGCCTGCTTTCTCAATGCACGTTAGAACACATAGTCAATCTTGTAAATGCCATTTTTGTGGAAAGTGTTTCTCAAGACCATGGCTTCTTCAAGGACACATACGAACGCACACTGGTATGTACTGATTGCATATATCTAACAGAAATAATCGTAAATTTACATTAAAAATCTTTGTTAACTTTGGGTTGGGAATTGTAACTAATAGGCTTTTGCTCTTCGTATTACCAAAACTTACTTTAAATTTAATATTGTACTTATATTTTAAATTATAAGTACGTATAATTATAATCAAAGAGTCATAATTAAAAATAGTCCATCGATTCGCATTACTACTATTTCCTGAGCGCAAGATGCATTCTATCATTGTTTTACAAACAAAAGTCTGTAAAATAAATATAAGTATCAAACTATTTTCTAAGAAAGAAATTACATAAAACACGTTGCTTCTAAAATTCAGGGATGAATATATCGTAACTACTACACAACTCTTTACATTTCCATCATTTTTTCAGTTTTTTAGAAAAAACCCTATGGTGTGAAACACTCACACAACTTTCTCTTGTCAATGCAAATAATGACCAATATTACCTAATATTAGTAATAAAACATTAGAAATAAACAAAAAACTAACCTCAATAAACATAACCTAATTTTAATCATGAGTGAAAGACGCAAAATGAAAAATCAACCTCAGTTTGGCTTAAAAATGCGGAAAATTACTCTTTCACGCTAAACTATGTTCTGTAAAGAAAAATGCTTTAAAAAAAGTTGTAGATAGTTTAATTTCCTATAAATTTGATTTTAATACACTTTTGTAGTGAAATGCAAGCTAAGGCTGAAATCTTGAAAAAATCGATTTTTTTTTCTCTTGCCTGTATGAATATATAGGAAGGAAAGTATTGTTTTCATGTCGATTTTTCGAAATCGAGTTTTCACTTTTTGGCGATTTTCTCAAAAACTGGTCCTACGATTTTTTTAAAAATCGCCTCGTTTACTAAATTTGTTATGCTCTACAAGATAGGGTAGGCGCTATGTTTTCTCGAAAAATAACTTTTTTTACGATTGCGGCTTTAATATGCGTTTAAGCGCAAAAATGTATATAATAAAAGTTGTAGAGAATTTAAAATCCTACAACTTTTACGAAATTTACAATTAAGTTCTTTGAATTAAAAATTTATAAGTTAATATGGAGTAAGTGCCCGAAACTGGGCCCGGTTCTTAATTCAAACCCTCTGGCTTACTGTTCTGTACAACCCTAATACAAATATTATAAATGTAAAAATCCATGAGACGCACGTCCCATGGCAATTTTTTTTCACGTCCCATTGGCTGGTGGCAATTTTTTTATAAGTTTACCTTTGACTTATGGCAAAAACCTTTAGTGATTTCTGTATCTACTCTTTAAGAGGAATTGAATGACATTACTTTTGTTTCCAAATTCCGATTTTGATTTCTTGACTTACGGTTTTGGGCCACTTCCGGTTGAAATCGGAACTTCATACCCAATCTAGGCTCACTAACTTTTTGTGTAGATTAAGAATTCGAAAACCTTTGTTGGTGTCTCTCGTAGTTTCTGACTTTGATTTTTTTTAACTTCCGGTTTTTGGGCACTTTCAGCCAAAACCGGAACTTCAAACCCATTTTAGGCCAACTAACTTCTTGTGTAAATTGCGAATCCGAAAACCGTTTGTTGTTGTCTCTTGTAGTTTCTGACATCTGGTTGTGACAGACGGACTGATATAGGAAAATTATAAATGATAATTTTAAAAATTAGTCTATCAGTAGTTTGTATGACCTAAGCCCATTCAAGCGATATCTTCAATATTGTTGCTGCCCAGGTGGTGAGTAATGAAACCGGTGAATAACAAAGTTATTCAAGTGTTTATTTTCAGTTACCTGGTTTCTAGACTTCTACAACTTCACTTTGTTTTGCAAGGGAGATTACAAGCTATCGATGTAGAATAATAAAATTTATGTAACTTGGATTGTTAAACTGATGATGACATTTGGAATATAAGCACACCATACCCTCCATATGGAAAATGTAGTAAAAATTAAGTCTTTGAAGAAAATAATTAAGTTTTATTTTTACAGGAGAAAAACCGTTTAAATGTCCAGTTTGCAGTAAGGCATTTGCTGATAAATCAAATCTACGTGCCCATGTTCAAACACATTCTAATATGAAACCATATGTCTGTTCAAGATGTGGTAAAGCGTTTGCTTTAAAATCTTATTTATACAAACACGAAGAATCATCGTGCATGAAGAATCCGTCTTCACATTCTTCATCTTCATCATCATCGTCATCTTCATCACCACCGTTGTCTTCTACTTCCTGTACATATTCCGTCACTACATCATCTCCAGAAGCGCCTACAAATAAGACAGACTGTAACATTCAAATTAATTCAAAGACATTTATCTCTAACGATAAATCAGACGTTAATTCTAATAATAAGTGTTCTATTAGTATTCAGACACAAATAATGGGACTTGCTATAACTGCTTAAAAAGTTTTTTTAATATAGCAAAGCGATTTAGTTGCTCGAAAAAATTTGGGATTTTTCCTTCCAAATTTTTATTTTGATTAAGCTAAAGGAATATTACCTAGCAAATACTCATGAAAAGGTATGTACTGACTTATAAATCCTTTCCTCCTGATTCAGCAGCAGATGTTAATCATGTGTGACAAAAAATTGGTATCTGCTGAATCTTAACTCCTCAAATATCAAAAATAATTATTTATATTTTTACAAAGAGTCTGACATCCATGGAGACATTCCTGTAAGCCTAATTAATTGATTTTGTAGGTCATTAAACCTTTTCAAAATTTTAAAACATAAAATTATTGACTAGAAAAACATATTCTCAATGTTAACTTTCTCAAGACCAGTAAAATATAGAACTGTAATTTATTTTTTATTTTGTAGATTCATAATCTACATGAGTTGAAAAGAATTACATTGATTGAAAAGAACCGGGTTTTTTTTAAAAATCCCCCCAACTACCTGAACATCTTTAGAAAATATAACAAACATTTTTTACTCCAAAAGTAACGTTTGTATTTTAGTCTCCCTGTGTAAGGAACTAAATTTTACATGTTGAACAAACCCTGAAAAGTTTGTCACAATCCTGTTTACCAATTATGAGGAACTTGGCATAACACTTTTGAAAAAGGTAATTTTTGGAAAATTTTGGTACGAATTGAGAGCATTTCAAATTTTATGCGATTTTTAAAATCCGAAAATCTATTTGTTTGAATTTTCCTGAGTCATATTCTCCTTAAATTGCCACAATAATTTCCAACCTGAAATTATTCACAAAGAAATTCACAAAATTACGTTAATATTGGCAGGTTTGCCATAGAGACATTCCTGTAACGCTGATTAATCAATTTCGTTGGTATTTAACCTTTTAAAATTAATTTTTCATTTCACTAAAATAAACACGTTCACTTTACAAGTCTTGAACAACAATCCTCTCTCCAACTTATTGCAGTATTTTTACAATAAATATTATTTTAATAAAATAAAATTTTATTTTGTTGATATGAATAATGAACCCTATTTAATTAAACTGTATTTAATTAATATATTGTATTTTCATTTCAGTAACGTTTTTCAAAAATTTCCTTTTAAAAAAGTTTGAATACATTCACATGCACTTAAGACCTGAGAGTTTACTATTTCAATATTTTTGATATGTCAATTTCATAAAAAACCTCTCCTTTTACATCACAACCTTTCGTTCATACCTTTTTACATTTAAACAATGTTAGTTTTTGTAAAAAATATCGACCACTAGGGTTTGTTTCTCAAGAGCTTTTATTTTATATTTTTCAGTGAATTGTAAATAAAAAATATTAGGGACATAAATGAATTTTTTAATTTGAGTTTTAATGGGACCATATTTTGTTTGTAAATAATGTATATTATTGGATTTTTTAAATTTATTCATGTTTTTGCATTCACATTGTGCCTTATTGTAGATGTAATTAATTATACGATGTATTAATTTATTTACTGTATTGTAATATTTATTTTATGTATTTATTGAGTATGTTATGATGATAGGTATAATAATTTATATTTAGTATAGTTGTACTTTAATAAAAATTATTTTTTATTTATTTATTTATTTATTAGAATTAAATAAATATTATGGACGAGAATTGGTCTAGTCAAATTATTAGTGTGTAGGATATTTTTAAATAAATTATTTTGTTTTATATTTAATTAAAAATAAATTTATTTGAATTAACTTGTAAACTACAAATTATAATGGTTTTTTAATTTTGTAAAATAAGATGATAAATATGATATTTTAGGTGATAAATGACAAGAACAGTAATTTTTTTGAAAAGATTTAATGCAAGTAAAGTAAAATATCAAATATAGATGCAATGAGATTATAATACACAATTTATAGCTATCAACTAAAGTATGTGTCATATCAGTTTGAACTTCAACGTCTATAATCACGGAAATACGAGCTTCTTGCGATTATGTAGCTGTCAGATTTGTCACTTTACTCAATTTTTATGTCAAGTTCATTTATACAGATCGAATTGCAACTCTGGTCGATCATAGTTGCCTTTTCATTAATTTATCAATCATGGGCATTAAGAAGTACGGATTTATAAGTCCATTTCATAATACTTTTTCGTATCAGTACTACTAAAACCACTTTAATTTGTTATTGTTCTTGTAATTTTTAATTACCCTTAGCAAAAATAATCAAGTAAAGGCAAGACCTTACAAAAACTGCAATATGACGAGACAGTTTTAATCAACAACTGCTTTAAAAATTATTTATTTCAATCTTTCAGGTCTATGTAAACTGTTCCGAACTCACATACTATATCATCTATCACTATATTTTCCTAGGTCTACTGACATCCCTTTTACCTTCTGGAGCACACCAGTGCACCTGCTTAGGTATCCTGTGATTTGACATCCTTGCCATGTGCTGTCTCCAACTTTGGCGAAAACCCTTTATCTTTTCATTCAAGTTGTAAATACCCAATTCTGCTGACCTCATTTCCTCATTCTTTATTCTTTCCAAGCGTGTACACTCCTTAGTCCTTTGCAGAAATCCCATCTCTACTATCTGGATTCTCCGCTCTTGCGTTTGTGTTGTCCATGCCTCACTTCCGTACAGAATAACTGGAGCTGCCATAACTTTATAGAACTTAATTTTTGTGACCTTTCTCGCTCTATTAATCAAAGTTCTGCTGATAGTCCCGCAAATTCTCTGAATAACTCAGAAAATTCAATCTGGCAATATTGGCTTTCAAGCTAACAATATAATGACGAACTGTATAGAACTTAGAATGTCTATATTTACAGATATTCATGATTCTTTACTTAGTTCACGGTATTGTATATTTTTATTTGATTATATATAACTGTAAAATATTTGAAATATCTATGATGTTGAATAGAATTATTTTAGTGTTTTTATATTGGTACTTTTTAGATTACATTGAAAGCTAAAATATTTTTACTTTTCTTTAGTATGATTTTGTTATGAATATTGAATTATATTATAAAAAATGTATATAAATCAAAAGTAAGCTAGTAATATAAATATAAAAGTAATATTTAATAGTTTGTTGTTAATTTTATTATTATTTAATTATTATCTGAGTAATTGTAATTTAATCAATTAACGACGAGGATTATCTAGTCGAGTCTAGAATTCTAGAATTTGTAATTATTTTTGTGAACTATTTAAAAAGTATAATTTTAAGTTAAGATAAAACAAACTGTGTATTTTGTATATATTCTTTTTAATTTTTCATATATTTCTGTTATTATTTTTATTAATATTGTTTATTATATACTTATGTAATTTACATTAAAATTATATATTTCAGTATAACTGATGAGCTCAAACTTTGATCCTGGTGAGTTGTAATGTCAAGTACACTAACCAATAAAATAATATTGGTCCAAAAAAGTTTGTGCCATTCTCATCAATATAATGTGCAGTATAGAATGATGTCAGCAACTACAGTAGTAGAGGTGGTATTTTTGAACCAGCGCCTCAAGTCCATACAGTCTTTAAGGACAGGCACAAAGCTTGAACTCATCACTTTTTTATAATCAATATAATTTGTTTTTTTATTCATAATCAACATAATCGTTGGTTTATACCCTTTTTACCTGTTCCGGCATCCAACTCTTCTTGTATAGACCTATGTTTCTTCTTACAGTTGGTTTCGTATATTTGTGCTTTTATCTGCAAACGATTCGGAAGCTTACGAGTACGTACGAGATTAACTCTCCAATTTCAGCAAAAGTATCTAGTGGCTTCAAGAACAGACTGGCATAAAATTCATTTGGTCTAATCATAAAACGCCCGTGCAAGCCTAAAATAAACAAATAAAATGATAGTAAAATATTTTACAACTATCACTGTTACAAAAAACGTAAAAAAAATCACAAAAAAATTAATTATCAGAAAATATTTCAATATTAGTACAATTCACTATTTATTCTACATTTTTTTATATAATAGACAGGTCAGCCAATAATTTTGACGTACGCTCATGGTAATACGGGTAGTAGCAGTTTATTCCTGCGAAATAGCATTAGTAGGTGAAAAGAAAAATTATTTTTCTCCACATTTTCATCTGATTGACCAAAAACCTGCCCATATGTGGACTGTTAAATTATTTGCACTCGACCTGCTAGTTCCAGGGCTGCAAAAATTAGTTCTGTTTCTTATGTTTCATGATCAGACAATTATATGACTGAAGCATTTAATAACAGAAGATGCACAGGTCTAAAAGACACTAATCAGAGTTATCTCCTCTGAGAGTAATGAATTTCATTATACAGTCAGACCCTGTTGGGAATAAACTAAGGCGTCATTAGGAAACTGGAAAATAGATGCTTTTAGAGGACCTGAAGGCTGACAAGAATTTGTTGCCAATAAGTGAGGAAGGCAATTGTAAACCACCTTACTTCTCATTTTACTTAGTAAAGTTTCTAAAGGTTCAAAGGTGGAGTGAATTATTTGCACTGGATCTGCTAGTTCCAGGGCTACAAAATTAGTTCTGTTTCTAATTTTTCATGGTCAGACAATTATATGACTGAAGCATTTAAGAATAGAAGATGTACAGGTTTAAAAGGGTTTAAAAGACACTATTCAGAATTATCTTCTTTGAGAGTAATGAATTTCGTTATACAGCCAACCCTGTGGTGAAGTAAAGGTGTCATTTGACTGGTGGAAAGTAGATGGTTTTCAGAGGGCCTGGCATACTGATAAACATACTTTTCCTCTCAGTGAGGAAGGCAATTTAAAACCAACTCACTCTTTGTTTTACTTACTAAAGCCTACAGAGGTTTAAACCACCCTTTCGGCTGTTGACCTGAACAACAACGACCAAAATTAAAAAGAAGTGTTACCTTTATAAAAAAAAGTATATTTAGAATACTCTTAACTAAAAAAGTACATATATGCCATCCTATCAAACCACTGCCTACAGGTTTTTTGTCATAACCAATATAAACCTTAACAAATTTACTAAGGTACAGATAGCTCATGACATCTGCATGGATTGTTAAAGTAATTGAACCAGCTTTTATTTTGCTCGTTCCAAAACTGTACATGATAGTTCTCTTACAACTCTCATATTTGGTCAAGTAAATTACTCTATATTTATTTATTTAAGAATAGATAAAATAAAGGTAAATAAGAAAAATTGGATTAATCTCCTCGGAAAGTAATTATGTTTTATTATACACTCAGGACACTGTAGTGAATGAAATGACGGAACTGGTTTCAGGGTGGAAAATCTAATGTTTTTCAGGAGGTTTCACATACTGATAAGCAGACATACTTAAAAAGAAACCCTTTGGAAAGGCTAATGTAAACCACCTCCAAAGGTGATCTAAATCAAATACAATAACTAATGTCTTTTCCACCTCTAACTTTTCTGTTCTAAAATGCTTCAGTCAAATAATTGACTGACCATGTGATTAGAAACAGAACTAGTTTTTGTAACCCTGGAGCAGGTGGATTGCAAATAATTTAACACTCCACCTGCCTTTGTTTTACTTAGTATAAAATCTTACAATAGTAATTAAGAAATGAAGTCTGCTAAGTAACAAAATATTATAACAGTAAACTATATTTTAATAATGAAGATTAGATTTAAGTTAAAACTTTACTAAATATTTTGCAGTGAGTGGACTGAAATTTCATAAGTGGGCGGATGTCAAAAATGACGTTAGCTTGTAATTAATTACACGTTGAACATAGCAAGATTAAAACTGAAACATGTGTTTTTAATAGTACGGTCATCATAAAACTATTGCATACATTCTTAAAATAAAACAAAAATCTTCATTTACAGTACGAATGAATAAAGAAAGACCTATTTTAAATTACCCAGTTAATCGTACTACTTATAAAATTATTTAACTCTCGATACATGTTAACATTAAACTATTTAAATAACTAGGACATTTTATTATTTCATATCAATATAAATGAAATACGTTCAATAATTCAATTAGTACCTGAGTCACCAAATTATGTGACTCAGATTAACAGGCCTGCTCGAGATCGTGGTGGTCGTTATGCCAGGGATCCCGATCACAATAGATAGATGATCGGATCATCTATAGTCCATCTACTGTAAGAGTACTCCGCGCGAGGCAAGCCCCTATAGGTTGTAAACGAAAGTTTTACACTAGTTGGCGCGTATCTACCTCTTCTTCTTCTTCTTATGGTGCCTATCCGGTTCGGATGTTGGCTATCTTGACTTTGGAAACAGCTGCTTTGAAAAGTTGGGTCGTCGACTGGTTGAACCACGTTCTTAGATTGTTCAACCATGAAATCCTTCTTCTACCGGGACCTCTCGCACCATACACCTTTCCTTGAGAATCTTTTGGAGCAACACGTAACGGTTCTCATTGTGCATAATGTGTCCCAGGTATTGGAGCTTTCGCACTTTCACGATGTCAAGAACCTCTTTATCTTTATTCATCCTTCGAAGAATTTCTACATTGGTGACTTTGTCCCTCCATGATACGCGTAACATTCTTCGATAAAGCCACATTTCAAAGGCTTCAAGCCTCCTGGCTGAGGCCTTAGTGAGCGTCCAAGCTTCCACGCCGTAGAACAGTACAGAGAACACATAACATCGAAGGAGACGCATTTTGATAGCAAGTGTAAGGTCGTGAGTTTTGAAAATTTTTCGCATATTGTTGAAGGCCACTCTGGCTTTTTCTATGCGTATCTTAATTTCTTGCGAGTGATCCCAATCCTCGTTTACATTGCTGCCTAGGTAAGTATACTGCTTAACTCTTTCCAGGGGTACACCGTCTATTTTAATATTCCCCCTTATATTCGTATGCTTGCTAATAATCATAAATTTCGTTTTGCTTATGTTAATGTCTAAACCATACTTTCTGCTATGTTCTGTTACCCTATTCATTAACCTTTGCAAACTGGTTATACTATCCGAGAAAATAGCAGTGTCATCGGCGTATCGAATATTATTGATCTTCTCCCCGTTTAGCGTAATTCCCTCTTCAATGCCCTGCACTGCCTCTCGGAATATGTATTCTGAGTAAACGTTGAAAATTACCGGCGACAGTATACACCCCTGACGAACGCCTCTCAAAATCTTCACGCTATTTGTACTCTCATCTTCCACTCTGACTGAAGAGATCTGGTTCCAATACAGGTTTATAATAATTCTAAGATCTTTTGCATCTATTTCAGTCCTCCTGAGCACTTCAACCATCTTATCGTGTTGCACCCTATCAAACGCCTTTTGATAGTCGACAAAACAGACAAAAACGTCACAATTTACATCACGGCAACGCTGGAACAGTACCTATAGGCTATAGAGAAAAGGGCCTCTCTCGTTCCAACGGCTCGTTGGAAACCAAACTGAGAATCGGATATTTGTTCTTCACACTTTTTGTATATTCTGCCATGAATCACTTTAAGGAATATTTTAAGGAGATGGCTCATAAGACTAATAGTTCGAAAATCTGTACATTTCCTTGCTCCGGGTTTTTTGGGAAGAGTTATAAATTCCGAATTTAACCATTCCTGCGGCATATTTCCGCTATCTACCTCTCCGCCGGCAATATTATCTTGCACTACGTTCCATCATAAATATATCTACATCCAGCTAAAATAAACATTATCCTTTAAGGGGACCTTGTACCATGTATCTTACCCATGTTAAAATAGCCAAATTTATGACCCGTTTTCTCAGCTTCCGTAAGGGTTACAGCCCTGAAATTTTGCATAGTCTTAGTAGATACCTTTTTATGATTACTGAGTTTTTTATAAACATTTATTTGAACAATTTTTTTTCAGATTTTTTTCCTGAACTCTTCTGATTTTGTCTTAATTTGTTGTTATTAAACATATATACATTTTTTTCTATGTCATCTACAAGGTTGAAAAAACTCAGTGTTTGTACCTCTATCATGTAAAACTACTGTAAAAATTTCAAATTTTTGTAATGAACGGTTTTTGAGAAAACGGGGCAAATATCATAAAAAAGTTAATTTTCGGTAAACGGAGATTAAAAAAAATTTATCTTGTATAACCTACCTTGTAAACAATGATTTGTCCTAATTTTTGTCCTGATTTTGTCTTAATTTGTTGTTATTAAACATATATACATTTTTTTCTATGTCATCTACAAGGTTGAAAAAACTCAGTGTTTGTACCTCTATCATGTAAAACTACTGTAAAAATTTCAAATTTTTGTAATGAACGGTTTTTGAGAAAACGGGGCAAATATCATAAAAAAGTTAATTTTCGGTAAACGGAGATTAAAAAAAAATTTATCTTGTATAACCTACCTTGTAAACAAGCACAATTTGTTTGTCAACACTACTTAGATGTCATAAATCAGTGATGTAAAAACAATAAACTCACTGTAACAACGTAAAATATCCCTAATAAGAAAAAATTCTCTGTAAATTCTTTTACAACTTTTATTTTTTAAAATGGAAAACTCTAAAAAGATACTGCTTTTTTGCCATGCAGCACATTGGAGTTTCTTTGTTTAAATATTTAAAATTGTTTTTAAGCTAAAATATTATTACCAACGAATAAAAAAACGTTAAAACTAACCAAAAACCGTGAAATTCAAAAATCATATTTTCTTAATTTTCATGGTATTTACAAGGTCCCCTTAAGCGTTTTCAATTATACCGTTCTGTTTACTTATAATTATTGTAGTTTCATAAAGACTTCTTAATTAATTATTCCATTATATTTAACAAAACAATTTTTTTCTACTTTTTAATATTTACCGCTTTTATGTTTCAAAAAATCAATACAATCACTATCACGCATGTTAACAAAACAGCTTACAAAACTTTTCAACTTCAGTCAACGAAGAAATTCGAAATAAACCGATACAATTCCAAAAGATAACTGATGAAACTAAAAATGAGTTAAACACGGGCAAGTGCAAACAGTTGTATTAAACTAGTCATAGACATTAATTATTTTAATGATATGAAATAAATAATCTGAAATGATAAACAACCAATCACTGGAATTATTTACTCTCCTGTTATAATTCAAGCGCATTATTGTGACCAAAAGTAAAATAAAACTGAGTCTATAATAAAAACCTATTAATCATAAATAATAATGTAATAATAGTAAATAATGTAACGAAAAGTAACAATGTCAGAGTAACAATAGTAAAATTTTAGTTATTAATGGTAAACTAATGTTAGATTTATAAAACATTTTCTAACAAATGAATTGAACGTGTTTTTATTATATCAAGCTTCCATACAGCAATCATTGTTGTATGGAATTTTGTTTTTGATCATGCTGTGGGTATTTTTAATTAATACCCATGCTCACTTGTATTGCTGGTTGCCTACGTCGGAGTACTCTTAGCGTAGACAGACTCTACCGTAGTTTATATATTTCTACGAAATACATAAACTACGAAAATTGAAAATGACTCATTTTAAATTTTTGTTAAACAAGAGGCTTGTATTTAAAAAGATAAAACAACCCTCTGAACAATTTATATTTTTACTTTCTCTTGCCTGATTAGCTGATTGGCGGGAACTCCTCTCTCTCTCTCTCTCTCTCTCTCTCCCTCTCTCTCTTGAGAATAAGTTGCTGCTTAACAAAATGTTACGTAAACCAGTTTGGTTGTACGGCGTTCAACTTTGGGGAACTACCAGCAGAGGTAACATAAAGGTAATTCAAAGGTTCCAGAATAAGGTTCTTCGGACTATAACAAGGGCACCATGGTTTGCAAGGAATGCAGAAATACAACATTATTGCAACCTTCCTGATGTAATGGACGAGGTCAGGCGTTTTAATAGAAAATATCAGGCAAGACTTGAAAGTCACGAAAACGAATTACCTATAAATCTTCTAAACAATGCAGATGAAATTCGGCGCCTGAAACGTTACAATGTTTTGGACTTGTCTGAAAGAGTTTAAATGTATATAAAATTATAGTGGAAAGTATTCCATATTGTAAAATGTAAATAACTTTGTACACAGTAATTTTCTCTTTTAAAACATGAATAATTGATATAATGAGAGGTACTGAGGGTAATGAGGCCTCAACTTGTGATTTGTAAATTCAAAAGATTTGTTTATAGTTTATTTTTAAAAAACTGATTGCAAATATGTTATTTATAAAAAACACTTTCTCTTGCCTGAATGAATATATAGGAAGGAAAGTATTGCTTTCATGTCGATTATTGAAAAACGAGTTTTCACCGGATCTATATGTTTTCAGATCCCCTGAACCCAAAAAAACATGTTTTTAGCGATTGATGTGTGCGCGTGCGCGTGTGTGTGTGTGTGAACAGAATATCTCAAGAACGGAACATCGTACGAACTTGAAACTTAAAAATTAAGTTAGATACCACTAGAAAACCCGACACGAACATTTTCATCAAAATCGGTCAACCAGAAGTAGTAGTTTATTCGTGTAATTTTTCACTTTTTTACGATTTTTTCAAAAACCGCTTCTATGATTTTTTTTAAAAATCGCCTCATTTACTAAATTTTTTATGCTCTACAAAATAGGGTAGGCGCCATGTCTACTGAAATTCTTGAAAAGGCTGTTTTCACGTAAAGAAATTGTTTTTTTAATATTACAGCTTTAATATGCATTTTAGCGCAAAAATGTAATAAAAGTTTTAGAGAATATAAAATTCTACAGCTTTTATTTCAAACATTTTTTTTATAACGCTTAGTTTAGCGGTAATTAGCGATTTTCTTTTTTTTCTCACGAAAACGTGTAAAAAATCGATTTTTTAAAGATTTTAGCCTTAGTAAGCATTTTACGACAAAAGTGTATAATCAAATTTATAGGAACTTAAAAGATCTACAACTTTTTTAAGCATTTTTCTGTGCAGAGCCTAGTTTAGCGTGATAGACTGATTTTTCCTTATTTTGAAGCAAAATTGAGGTTGATTTACATTTTGCGTCTTTTACTCATGGTTAAAATCAGGTTATGTTTTTCGAGGTTAGTTTTTTGTTTATTTCTAATGTTTAGTGACTAATGTTAGATTATATTGTTCATTATTTGCATTGGCAAGCGAAAGTTGTGTGAGTGTTTCACACCAGATTATTATTTTTCCAAAAGTCAGTTTTTTTGACATAAGGGCTTTCTGAAATGACCGATTCAATTACTGCTAATGCAGATGGTGAGAAGGATGATAGATGAAGATGAGTGATGAAAAATGCCAGACCTGGCTGGGAATCGAACCCGGAACCCCGGCATAGAAGCCAGTTGCGCTAACCTCTACGCCAGCGGGCACTCGTAAAAGTTTTTATAATTTGCCAAGAAGTTAAATGTTACAAACAGCTAAAAAGTTGACGAAAATAGCACTTCAATCTTAATTATTAACATTTCTATGTATATCTTAACTGATAAAATTTTAATTGGCCAGAAATGGACCGACACATGTTAATGCGTTTAAAAACCGCATACAATGCGGTTGAATGGATTGCAATATTATGGTGTGTACGGAAGGTCATTTAAACTTTGCCTCTACAAGAGTGTAAATGCAATATAGCCTAGTCAAGTGTAAACAGTTGGTTAATTCATTACAACTTTTAATGAATTAGAGTCAATTATAATATGGCTTCTCCCCCATTACGCCTCATCCATTCGTGTGTGTCTTCATTAATTAAACCCACTCGCGGTCTGGACTCTGAGTTGTCCAGTCATTTAATATGGGGTCGTCTTCCTGGCGACTCCAGCACTTAGCCGCTGTGCTATTAGTTATCTTATTTTGTTTTACATCTACAATAGATTCTAAAAAGAAGGTAAGTCAACTCAATTTTTATATATTTTTTTCATTTTTTAATAGTTTTTTAAAAATTTTATTAAAAAAATATATTTTATTCTATTATCAAAATACTATACTAAGATAACATTGCAAATTGAATTTTCCAAGAATTTATTTTCATCTATCAGTCGTAACTTCTACATAACTCGGAATATAGTTCTTTACTAATTACAAATATTTTTAGTGTATCTTATTGCTCAATCGTGGTTTTATTTTAGTATCTATGGTAAACCCTCATAATTACATTATTTATTTATTATTTACAGTGGTATGAAAGTCCAGTTTGTTATAAATATTTTGACATTAAAATACAGCTGCCCATAACAGGTAGGTAGAGTGTTGAATTATTTGTACTCGATCTACTAGTTAGTTCCAAGACTACAAAAAATAATTCTGTTTCCTATTTTTCATGGTCAGACAATTATATGACTGAAGCGTTTAAGAATAGAAGAGGTAGAGGTGTAAAAGATACTACTATCGGTTTCGTAACCACAGACACCTGAGTTTGAACCCTTGCATCTTCAAAAGTATGAGTCGGATTTAACATACTTTACATAAAAATTTAGCTCATTTTATTCTGCGTTGACCCATAATAGTCCTATATTTTTAATGGTGTTTAAAAATTGCCATATCGAGGTTGGAAGGTAAAAGACCTGGTGTTTTTGCTACCATGACAAATTTTATGCGTTTAGAAACGTGTAACTCGATAATTATTTGACCAAAAAGTTTGTAATTTTAACGCAACGTAAACAATTTCATTCTTATAGCGTGTACGAAATTTCGAATTTGTACGTTATTTAAATTTTGATTTATTAACAAATTCTGAACCCTTGTTATCTCGGTAACCGCTCGATCGTTCGACACGGGCAAACTATCGTTTTATTCAGCGTAAAAAACTTAGTACAAATATGTTAATAACATGAAATATTGATTGGCCAATATTGTGGTAGAATTTTTTACATTTTGAAAAATAGACTTTAATGCGGGGGTGGGCGCCACTATCCATGTTACCTGAATCTGACTGTCTACCTGAATTGACAATACAGTCTGTCAATTCAGGTAGACAGTCCGACAGGATGTCATGTACACAACCTGGCAACATGGATAGTAGCGCTCAGCCCCGCATACCAGTCTATTTTTCAAAATTTAAAAAAATTCTACCACAACATTGGCCAATCAATATTTCATGTTATTAACATATTTGTACTAAGTTTTTTACGCTGAATAAAACGATAGTTTGCCCGTGTCGAACGATCGAGCGGTTACCGAGATAACAAGGGTTCAGAATTTGTTAATAAATCAAAATTTAAATACCGTACAAATTCGAAATTTCGTACACGCTATAAGAATGAAATTGTTTACGTTGCGTTAAAATTACAAACTTTTTGGTCAAATAATTATCGAGTTACACGTTTCTAAACGCATGAAATTTGTTGGGGTGTCAAAAAACCGGGTCTTTATGTCTTCCAACCTCGATATGGCAATTTGTAAACAACATTAAACATATTATAATATAATAATAATTATTATAATAATATAATAATAATAATAATAATTAATATTATAGGTCAACGCAGAATAAAATGAGCTAAATTTTTATGTAAATTTTGTTAAAATCCGACCCATAGTTTTGGAGATGCAAGGGTCAAACTCGGGAGTCTATGATTATGAAACCGATAGTAGTCAGAGTTATCTTCTCTGAGTGTAATAAATTTTATTATACACCATACCCTGTAACAAATGCAGTGAAGGGTCAATTGCAGGGTGGAAAATAGATCCTTTTAAATGGGCCTGGTATGCTGATAAAAATACTTTTCCACTCATTGAGGAAGGCAATGTTAAACTACCTCACTCTTCGTTTTACTTGTAAAGCCTCTACAGGTTCAAACCAGCCTTCCGGCCTAAACAACACAATACAACAGACCTAATACACCGAAATGCTCCGAAACAAATCCGTTTTATTAAAAATGAATATTTCGCTGAACTGATAACCCTCATATTAAATTAAATCGTTCAGTTCTTTTTTGAAAAGCTTAACAGATTTAAAATTAGTGCTAAAACTTTTCCCATGAATTTTCTTATTTAAAATATTCTAACTTTGATGAAATAATAAATAACCAATCAGAGCTCGCTATAAAGTATTGATGTTTAGTTTTCTCTAGCAGTTAAAATTCTTTGGGACAGCTAACTTGCGAGACGTTTTTTATGTTGCCAGTTATAAGGGACTTCCGTTTTAATCTTCTAAGAGTTTAGTACATATTTTTGTGAACGTGCAATCTAAATTTCGTGATCATTAGCGGGTATCTATACTAATATTACAAAGCGTGTTTTTTTGCGGAGGCTAATGTCCAAAATTACTGAAAGGATTTTCATACAATTTTGACAGCATATTCGTTTTTATATTCACAGCAACATTTTATATTTAAATTTTCAAAAATGGCAACCCTAAGGGCCCTTATGAAGATTTTCATAAATATGTATGTGTGTGTGTGTGTGCGCGCGTGTGTGTCTGTTTGTCTGTTGAAGACAGTATACGAGATGTGTTCAAAAAGTAACGGGAATTTTTAAATTTCGCGGGTTTGGACAGTCCGATTGTAAACATTTTTTTTATTATGTTGGTACACATGCCCCTGACGTACGATAAAATTTTCAACAATATTCATTGCTTAGTTCTTAAGTGGAAGCTGCTAAGGTTAGACGTGTTTTTCGAGCACGGCTATTTTTGTTTGTTAAAAAAATGGATCAAAGAATTTGTATTAAATTTTGCGTGAAAAATGAAATAAAGAGTAATAAAGTGTGTAAAATGTTAACAAAGGCATATGGTGAGTCTGCTATGAGTAAAACAAGGATTTACGAGTGGTATAAGCGTTTCCAAGATGGCCGCGAAAACGTTGAAGATGACGAACGACCCGGACGTCCAAGCACATCAACAACCGATGAAAACGTGAAAAAAGTGAAAGAAATGGTTATGAATGATCGCCGAATCATAATCAGAGAAGTCAGTGATGATGTTGGCATATCGATTGGCTCATGCCATGAAATGTTTTTGGATGTTTTGGGTATGAAACGTGTGGCAGCAAAATTTGTTGTAAAATTGTTGAATTTCGAACAAAAACAGCGGCGAATGGAAGTTGCTCAGGAGTCACTAAATGAAGTCGACAACGGCGGATCTACTCAAACGTGTTATAACAGGTGACGAAACATGGGTTTACGGATACAATGTCGAAACTAAGGCTCAATCGTCCCAGTGGAGGCATTCTGGATCGCCAAGACCGAAAAAGGTTCGACAAGTGCGGTCGAATGTGAAGGTTATGCTCACTGTGTTCTTCGATTTTAATGGCATAGTGCATCATGAATTCATTCCACAAGGTCAAACAATCAATAAGGAGTACTACCTACAAGTTCAACGCCGTTTGCGTGAAGCAATCCGAAAAAAACGCCCAAAATTTGTGGCAAAACAATTCATGGCTTTTGCACCACGATAATGCACCTGCTCACACTTCATTGTTTGTTCGTGAATTTTTGGCCAAAAACAAAACTGTAACGCTGCCCCAGCCTCCATATTCGCCAGACATGGCTCCATGTGACTTTTTTCTATTTCCAAAAATAAAGAGAACATTAAAAGGCCGTCGTTTTACAATCATAGATGACATTAAAAGCGAATCGGTGAAAGAGCTAAAAGCTATCACAAAGATCGAGTTTCAGAAGTGTTTCGAGGATTGGAAAAAGCATTGGCACAAGTGTATTGCATGCGAAGGGGACTACTTTGAAGGCGACAATATTAATGTAGATAAATAAATAAATACTTTTTTCAAAAAACGAAAATTCCTGTTATTTTTTGAACAAACCTCGTATGTATTAAGACTAGCGAGATACGTACGCGGCGGAATTTATAAAAACTTTTGTATCTGTATGTGTACGTTGGAGTAAACAGTTAAAACAGCTACACAATATCTGTTACAATTTTTTTTTTAATTAATTTCACACGTTCGCGTGTAAAGCCGCGCGGGGAATGCTAGTAACGGATAAATCAAACAGCAATAAGGGGTTTAAAACATAATTTGCTAGACTTAGTTTTTTCTGATTAATTTTATAATGTGGTAGAAACACAAAAATATCGGTTTCAGCATGAGAATTGTAGAAGTAAATTTCAGAGTTAATAATTTGTTTTTCCATGGGAAATTCAATTTCCCTCCTTTTGTAAATATGTGAAAAAATTTGAAATCGTTTTCTCTTTCTTAAGGTAAATACCTCCAGCTTCTGTACGAAAATTTATTATTTACTTACTTAGACCAGTTTATGTAACATTTTATCGAATATTTTATTCTGTAAACATAAAAACATCTTAACAGGTTTATTAAATTTGGAAATAGTTTCAAATAATGAATTACTTGTTAGAGTTTGCAGACATCATTAGTCCTGTAATTGGCCACTCCGAAGAACATCCCTCGGCTAGAAACGTAATAAATAAAAAACACACTATGCCTTATGGAGTATATAATCTCTGCATAAGACACCGTGCTACACGGTAACGATTTTTCCTGTTTTTCTACGAAAGGTATTCCGAAAATAGAATTTGTTATTTAGGTCTGCCATAGTTGAATCAAATACATGGATTCATTGTCATAAATTAAAAACTAATTATGTTATATTGGGAAATATTGAAATTTGTTAAATTTTTTGTCTCCATGTTTAAATTAATTTTTTTAAATTTAACTTAATATCAAACCAAGGTAAGATATTCAGACATATCTGACAACTTAAAAAAAAGTAGGAAGTATATTTGATAGTCAGTTATATTTTTATATTTTACTATTGTGTTAATTGACCTGTACAACCCCGTCAATATGTCCTCGCTGTCATTTTCAGCTATAATGCGGTCATTGTCGAATTAGTTGACCCTCCCTTGTGCTAAATTCAAAATACTCTACATTACTTTGTTAATTAATTATATGCAGTTTTATTTGGCAATTTTAATTAATACAGCTTTAACAGATTAGATAAAATTATGAATGAACATTAAAAAATAATTTTGTAATTTATTTCATTAAAATTTTATCTGTTCCCTAACAAAATAAACAATACTTTAAAACATATTGCAGTGTGAATTTTCAAAATTTATTACCTTTAGAGTTTACTAGCTAAAGTGCCCGTTCTTCGAACGGTTTCCTTTGTGCCGTGGAAGGTCGGTTGGAGTACCGTGTTCGATCCCTGTCAAGTCTGATATTCTTTAACTATTCATTGTTATCTACCTCCTTTCAACCTCAGCTTTATTATTTATGAAAAAAAATTGTTGAACGTAAAATAAAAGCAAGATCTTGGTGTTTTTAAATTAAAATAAGTTAAAGGTAAATCACAATAGGAACACTACGATGGTGACCACTACGATGACTGATTCATTTTTGACAATGTGACGGAGAAAAGGTGTATAGGGCACTGGTGGAATGGGTAGGTAGATAACTGACTGAATGAATACGGGTTTTACCGGCGCGTAGGCCTGTGTTTATAGTTCTGTTTATTTTGTATGTTAATATTCTTCTAAAAATATTGGTTTATTTTTTTTAAATTGGTATTATTACCTTTATTATGCATGAAAATGAAAAACTTTACATAATCAAACTTATTCGTCTTTAAACGTTTCATAATTTCTATTATATAACATTTTTTGAAACATTGACTTTTAACGGAGATATTCGAAGTTTTTTGTTTATCCCTCTTCTGAACTCCCCCATCCCTTCGTGATATTTAAAAAAATTATAGCCTATTTTCATTTCGATTATGTCCAGAACCTAGATAACGAAATTCATTGAAATTGGTTCAGCGGTTTTTGCTTGATGCCGTAACATACAAACAGACAAACAGATAAACAGATGAACAGTCAAACAGATAAAAATTCAGCTGAACTTATTTTCGGTGTTTAAGTGGTACATCTGGCGTAGAAATAAAATTTGGGGCATTTTGAAAAATTATACAGACAAAATCACAATTTTATTTATATAGATTAATTTAATTTGAATTCAAAAACCAAAATTTACCAAAAAGAAATTTGGATTGAATCCGTACAGAAGCCTCATATGAAATTTTATATTAAAAATCTGGAGTGAAACACCCATAGGCCTACGACTTTTATTTTGTCAATGTAAATAATGAAAATATAACAATGTCTAATCATGAGTGAATGACGCAAAATGAATCTCAATTCCTATGAACCATCAATCTGTGTTTTGTAATATTCTTTCACCTATCATGTAACTGATTTGTAAATTTTTGTCGTCCATTCCCTATAGTTTATTTCACGTTCAGAATGCAGTACGGGAAATCCATGAGCAATATATTTCATATGGGAGTTTGAGCGCTACTACACTAAGTAAAAATATTGACTCCAGGCCACATAACGTTCTTATTTACAAACTCCTATTGAATAACTGTAATATGAAAACAAACTTAATATTTGTATCGTTTTAAATTGATTGTTTATCAATTTTATTGTCTTATTTTAATTATTTGAAAGTAAAGGATAATTATTATTTAAATCTTGATTCACAAATAAGGAATTATTTCTTGTTTGAACACTCCTCTTTATCTGTCAGGGGTTAAAAATAGACTGTATGTTTGGTACAAGTTCACAGGCGTCAAAACATTTCAGACATTCTCGGAATACGAAACACAACCCATTATCTATCTATCTTTCATCTGCTTTCGAATCAGGAATTTTTTCAAACTCGGTTAAAATTCTGTTGCCGTCCAACATATGACTTGTCATACATCAAATTATAGATAAAATTCTACATTTTGTACCAAAATAATAAAACTCATATGTTGTCATTGAAAGAAATAAGTTATTTATAAATATTTCTAAATATTTTTTCCCGTGACCTTCGGATGTTGCCGGTGGAGGAGATTGTATTGGCTGTGCCTGATGATTTCCGTACGCCTGATAGCACAACGGGTTCTCATGAGAGCTGTACTGCATTCTGAACGTGAAATAGACTATAGATATTTCAATGAAACTGACTTATGTTTTTCAATGGATCTGTTGTAATTTTTTTTGTATTCTCCCATTACTAACTATATTTTTATTATCTAGGTTACCGCTTTATTTATATTAAAGACAATAATTAATAATACACTGATCTATTTATTTTTATATTTTGTTGTTAGTACGGCACTTTGGCACCTCCCCGCAGCGAAGATGTTCCGAAGTCAGATCTTGTACTCCTTTCGACAAGGTTACCGATTCTCCTTGACTATTCCAAGGTAAGTGTACAATAATTTATTGTTAAATAAATTTTAATTTCTGTACAACAATCATTCTACGAAAAAATCTCTGATTATCAGACAAAATGTTTTGGTTTTTAGCAAATAATTGAGACGACCGAAAGTTTTAATAAAAAAGCAATCTTGTTCTTCACTTCTAGCTCTAGTTTTAGTGAATATCTTCCAGTACCTATCTCTTCCTCGGTCTTCCCACATCTCTCGTAGTACCTATTGGTCTGTAATTCTGAGCTTCTGTTGGCATCCTCCCATATGGCATTCTCTTCAAGTTTAGTAGTGTGGCATTATTTTCAAGTTACTGCACCAGTTTTATCGAAAGTAAACCTTTCCGGTGCTCGCCTCTCATCATGCGGTCTTGGGTTCGAATCCCATTCAGGCACGGCATATTTTCATACGTTACAAAAAAAATCATTTCATCTTTTACCGTCTGCATTAGTAGTAATTGCAGAACAGTCGGACGTTAAACCAAAAAAAACCTTCCGGTACCAATCTCTTCCTCGGTCTTCCCACATCTCTCGTACCAACTGGTCTATAATTTTGAGCCTCTATTGGCATCCTCCAATATAGCATTCATTTCAAGTGGCTGCACCAGTTTTATCGATTCTGCAAGATCTTGTCACATAGTGGTGGGACAGACAGAACTCTTTTTATTTAATCATTCCTTATCCAGTCCATTCTCGAGCATCCCAACACACTACGCAAAAACCTCATCTCTGCAGCTTGGGTCAATCTTTTGTGTACATATCCCAAATTCGTTGCCATATAGGAGAGTAGAAACAGCAATGGTATTGAAGAATTTGATTCTTGTCTGTTGTCTTGTTTTGTTTTCCAAGTTCCAACGAATATTTCCGCATATTCTCTGAAATTTTGTAATTTTATTTATCACATCTTATCAAAATCATATGTTCAATCGTTGCCGAGGTACCTAATTAATGTGGTTCACCTGCTCTATTATTTTTCCTTAAAAAAAAATTTTTCAGTTAAATTAAAATGTTAAATGAGGCGATGAAAGTTGAAATACTTCAAAAATGGAAAAATGCATAATCTTCCCCGTAAAAAATTCTCGTGTTCTAAATAAAATTAAAAGGACCGCTTCCGTGGGGTAGTGACTAGCGCTCTAGCTTACAATACGGAAAGTTCCGGGTTCAATTCACGGCTAGGGTTTGGAAATTTTAACTTGAAAAACCCACCATTACAGAACCAAAACTCACAGTAGTCGCTAATGACCAAGCTGTCAATGGGACTAAAAATAAAGTAAAAAAAAAAAAATTAAAAGTGATATTAACTATTAGATACATTAAAAGCAGTCTGTATTCAGAATTCATTCTGCGGCAACTGTATAAAGAAATTTATTTAAGCTGTAAACTTATTTCCATATTCACTATTAACATAATTCTTAGATTTTAGTTATATTGAGTACTTCCTCATTACTGTATCCATGGTTGTTCATTTCTGTCTTATGTAAACATTCAACATATTGCACTGTAGTTAGGCTATTATATCAAATCACTTTTCAGTGCATTTCATTCTTTTTTTTTAAAAAAAGAATGTACATTCTACTACAGGAATTTTTCCAACTAAAACTTTGTGAGAATGATACAAAAAAATTTAATTTTCAGAAATGACTAAACTATATAAATCAAAATAGTAGCTACATATAAATTTTTAATGATGTTAAGATATCTTATATGACATTATTATTTGGGAATAATGAGTTTGCTCCCTGTTTGCTTCGCTCGTTTATCCCTAGCCTCCAGCTGCGCAGTCTTCGGTAAAATCCTGTTCGCAGTGTCTAATTTATCCAATATCAATAATTATTATTGTTTCAGTAACATAATGTTTTATTCAATACCAGTTTTTCAATCAACATTATTCATTCAGAGCAAAGTCCAGAATTGGTGGTCTCCGTGCTCAGAGATTAGCGATTTAGGCTGTAAAGTGGAAGATCTCTGTACGACTCATGGCTACTTTTTTTTTGTTTTACGTCCGACCGTTTTGCGATTACTGACAATGCAGACGATGAAAAGGATGATAGATTAAAATGAGTGAAGAAAAATACAAGAATTGACCCGGAATCGAACCCGGGACCCCGGCGTAAAAGCCAGTTGCGCCAACCACTACGCTAAAGGGCCGGTCATTTTTTTGAAAATTTTTGGGCTAAGATCTTGAAAATTATTTATTTATTTTTCCTTTACTTACAAAAGATATCATTACAATATAAAAGTTAATTTCCTTAATTATACTTTGAAAATCTAAAACCATTTATACTAATTGGTGGTGAGAAAATTAATCCACCCAACCATGATGGTTTCCCATGTTCAATGGGAGATCAATTCAGTGCTTCTTTGTCCATTATACTACTGCAACTACTGTACTACGGTAATCTATTAGCGTTTTAGTAATTACAACTACATGTTAGTTACTTAAATACTAATTAAACTACTAAGACATTTATTAAAATAGTATGCTAATTATATACACAAACGAAAAAATGACGAACAATAATTTATGAAATGGGCAAAACAAATTACATGTTAAAACCCAGTGGCGGATTAAGGGGGTCGCAGAGGTCATTCCCCCTCCAAATTGTTTTAAAATTTATTTTAATAGTTTATTGTATCTTTATAAATACAAAATGCATACTGTATTTCAGCTGAACACAATTTCTTTGTATTTCTACAACTAAACACTGATTTGTTTTTGTGTAAAGATGTCATTTGTATTGTCTCAAGAGTTAAATTTACACAAATAAACTAAAGTGCACTATTTTATTCTTTTCTTGAATTTCCCCCTTTCGTAATTCAACAAATTTCATCATTTTTGTTTATTTATTATAATAAATATTTATAATTATTGTATAATAAATTTAATAACTTATGGAGTTGCCTGTTTCCCATCGGACGCGTCTCCAGGTGGTGGATAGGGAGGGCCCTACCCGGCTTCGGCCAGTGGGTTGATGGGAAATAAAATACCATCCGCGAACCAAAACTGTGACCGAGCGATTGCCGGGATAAGCAATTAAAATCTGACGGCCAACGGTTTCGGGCGGATGAGCCGACAGAGAGGGCACTCTTTTGCCCTGGAGTTGGGAAACTGCCTCCTTAAGACGGAGGAACCGTAGAATGCGATCAACAGCATGAGGATGAGAATGACTGACTGGACGTAGGCATTTCATTAAAGATCCAGAATGGATAAGGTCTTAGTAATCAATCATGGCTATGTTTTCAGCTAAATTATCATTGTCCGGAGTAAGTCCCTCAATCGGGTCTCCGGGAAGGGACAGTTACGAGCACAGAAATAAAGAGGATAAAACAAGGAACAGACATCAGACTGGGAACTTGGTATGTTAAAACAATGACGGTTTAACAAAAGCTCAGAAGAACTGTTTCAAATTATTACCAATAAAATAAGCATCGCCATTATGGTCGCCAACCTTCGGAACGGAGAGGCACCCCGAGAAGAAAAAGAAGAAATTTAATCATTTATAATAAATAAACACAAAAAACAAATTAGTTGAATTACGAAAGAGGGAACATAATATTAAAATAATATTTTACTAGAAAATAATTAAATTATTTTCTTACACGATACTGTTTACATACAGCAAAATAAGCACGCAACATAACATATTTTAAAAACTTATTTAATAAGTCCCTAACATAACAAATAGTTTTAAATAGTTTTGTAAGTGCTTATATTACTGTGAATCTTTACCAGTAAATTATTTTAAAATTTTCTTTGTTGAATGAAGCAATAAGATATAAATTCTTTAAAAATTTCGAATTAGCGTTAGTAGCCTAATCTATTCCCTATCGTTGAATTTCCTCTTTTTATTGTTTGAAATTTTATTGTTAAAATGCCTGAAATTGTTTCACTCTGTCTGTTATAACAGTATGAAAATTGAAAACTTTAGGCTCAGAAATGCGAAAAACGTGTTTTTAAGATATGTATTTTTAATTTTTTTCCCGTGGAAGAACCCCCTGGTAGTTATCCCCTCAAACTTATAATGCATTCATAACAAACCCCATTGTTTATCGTTGATGCTAAATCCGTCACGGTTAAAACCCACCGATAATGTAACCACTCCACTGTACTTGCTAATCACTGAGCAGTTAATGTGACTAAATTAACCAACTAAAAGTCTACAAGAAATTCGATCTTGACTGGAGAGGTTTCAATGATATTACACAACTTCTTCTTTTGTGTATTGAAAGTCGCATTAACAATTTGGTCATTAGTGCTTACGGTGAGTTATGGAACCGGTTTTGATAAAAACAGTTTTCAGACCTTAAGCGGGAATTGAACCAAGGACCTTTCGCTTTGTATTATAGCTCGCTAAGCACTACCACCAACAAGGATTTAACTGAAACACTACGAGGAGACGACCAACATAAGTATCATTCTTTAATGTATAATGAAAATAAAAGACCAGTATTAGTAGAAAAACAAACATTTTTTAGTACGCTTATGCCCACTGATGACACCAAAACAGCGGCCGTTTACAGGTGGGCCGATGCGGGCAGAACGATTTCAATACGTTGCCGATAAATAGGCGAATACACCAAATTTGTTTATCTATCATTAAGAAATGTAACTTTTTTGGCTTTATAGTTTTTTTAAGAACATATTTCCAAAAATTAATTTTTCTTAATTTTCAGGGAGTTATGGCTGTCAGAAATTACGAAAATAAAAAATGTACAATTCGTAACATGGAGAAAGACAATGTTCAAGACAATACATGGAAACCAAATAAGGATAAACGAGATGAACATGCGTTTATTGTTGGACAGAACATAACTAAATACGAGGTAAAATTATGTCTACCTTTCTTAATCAGTGAAAATATAATGCGCTCATAACAAAAACCCATTGTTTATCCTGTTGGGTTGTTTGTTTAGGTTATCAACCGAAAGGCTGGTTTGAAATTCTAGTCTACAAACTTTACTAAGTAAAACGAGAAGTGAGGTGGTTTACTATTTATTGCCTTCTTCACAGAGTAGAACAGTATGCTTATCAGCATTCCTCTGAAAAGCATTACTTTCCACCCTGCAAATGACACCTGCACTTCATTCACCACAGGGTCTGTCTGTATAATGAAATTCCATTACTCTCAGAGGAAATAACTCTGACTAGTATCTTTTACACATCTACCTCTTCTGTTCGTAAATGCTTCAGTCATATAATTGGCTGACCATATGGTGAGGAACAAATACTTTATCATGTAAAATTTTTCAGGATAATGAAACTAGTTTTTGAAGGTTATTTTCATATTGTTTAAGATAATTATAAACAAAAACTACTGTCTATAAACTTGAAAAGTAGGGTTTTCTTAACTAACCCTAAATGGTTCTTAGAATTAGCCATGTAACCTAAAAATTATATGTAGGCCTACTTAAATTCTCAGCTGCAAAAACACAAAATCTAGTTGTCTAAAGAACAGCTCAAACTATTTTTAATTTAGGTAGATGCAAGTTAGAGCATTAAATATCGGAGATCGACTGCCATGGTTATCAGCCTTACAACACTTTTCTTACAATTCATTTGTTTAAATTAGTAATCTAATTAAATTAAATTGGTGTTAAAACATACGCCAAAACAAATCCTAGTGCATAACAATGTCGTATTGCCCATAACAGGCAGGTGGATGTTAAATTATTTGTGCTTGATCTACTAGGTAGTTCCAGAGCTACAAAATATAGTTCTGTTTTTTATCACATGGTCAGCCAATTATATGATATGAAGCGTTTAAGAACAGAAGAGGTAGAGGTGTAGAAGATTCTAGTCAGAGTTATCAACTCTGAGAGTAATGAATTTCATTGTACAGCCAGACCCCATGGTGAATGAAGTGCAGGTGTCATTTGCAGGGTGGAGATCAAATGCTTTTCAGATGCCTGGCATGCTAATAAGTATACTTTCCCACTCAATGAAGTCATAGGTAAACACCTTACTCCTCGTTTTACGTAGTAAAGCCTCTAGAGATTTAAACCAGCCTTTTGGCTGATGACCTAAACAACAAATGACAATGTAAGGATTCTTTATGAAATCTTTTACTTCAATTTTCTTATAATTGCATGGCATACAAAAGAGTGAAAATACCTCATTTGTAGTACCTATGTACATTTTGCAAGCCTTTACATGCTTTATAATTTTATTTGATCTTAAACTTTTTTCTCTTTCATTTAATTGTTATCAGATTCTTTCCTTAGAGTAATCAACCAGAAAAAATTAATCCTTTTTAGTTTAAAGGTACTCCTTAACTAACTCCCTAATTGTCCTTTGTATGTATTCAACTTGTCAAAAGTACTAGGAGGGTTCCACTTGACGTTATCTCCTCCATATTTTTAGAGCAAAAATTTCTTCTTCTTCTTCTTTAACCACGGATACGCAAAATATCTTTTCTGGTCCACACAAAGCAGAAAACAGACTCTTAACATCTGTTCCAACGCCTATCCTTGCAGCTATTTACCTCAGCTAGGCTATTTAACTCAGAGCTTTGAGTAGGGTTCTTCCTGGAAGCTTCCGTTGAAGGTGATTCCTCGACCTCCTTCTGCACTCACTGTTTTTAGTAATCAATGCTTAGACTTCCAGCTCAGCTCGAAAAATTTTTTATTCCAGATCCTAATGTGGAACAACCTTTGATACTCTAATTTAATTTCATAAAACCAATACGGAAAGCCAATGCCTAATCAAATTTTTATTCCGTATTCTATCTAACCACTCGTTTCAAAGTAAAATGTATGGTTTCACTTATTGATTCAAATCTGTTTGTCTTGCAATACCTGTGTATTTTTATGGGTAACTCAATAATTGAAAGCAATTACTTGCTACAACGCAGAATTTCTAACCACTAACTTGGATCTGACTGGCCACTCCCTTTAAAACCCATTACCGGTTTAGTGGTAAAGTAATCGTCGTGAGACAGCTGTTTAACAGCTGATTTTCTGAATATGTACAAGACTACACCTCATTCAGATGTCATACATACGAGGTAGGGTCAAAAAGTTCCAGGAATTGGTTTACAGAAATTGACTGAAAGTATGTATAACATTTTAATACTATCGTCCTTCAAAATACTCTCCTCCTGCATAAACGCACTTATTCCACAGTTCATACAATCGTTGGAAACACTCCTGAAAGCAATTTTTCGAAAGTTCTATCTGCTGTATCGTCGCATTTTCCATCACCTCTGATGAATCAGCAAAACGATGTCCCTTCAATGACATTTTCAGTTGTAGAAACAGGTAAAATCCGGTGGTACAAGATCGGAAGAATATTGGAGGGTGTTCCAGAGTGGTGACATTGTTCTTTGCAAGGTATTGTTTCACCAATGGGGATTGATGTGACAGGGCATTGTCATACAACAAAAACGAATCATTCCCTGCCCATTTGTCCATTTTTCTGCCCGCTTTCATCGAATTGCATTTCGTAACCGTTTTAAGATCTTTGTGTACAAATTCTTTGTTGATTGTTTTCCCTGCTGTCGCCTGTTTGCATGGACAAGTTGTCGAATGCGCTCAACATTCTCATCTATGTTAGAAGTGGAAGGCCACTCAGTCCAAACGTCATCTTTAATTGTTGTGCAACTGTCACGAAAATCCTTGTGCCACTCGTAAACTGCCATTTTCTTCATTACATCATGTCTGTATGCTTTCTTCAGTATCTCAAGAGTCTCCGAGGGTGATTTTTCCAGCAACACATAGAATTTGATATTGGCACGCTTCTCTGATGATGACATTTCACAGTTTGATGAAAGAAAAAAAAATACGTCTAAAATATCATACACCGCACGAAGGAAACCAACTCTAACTGCCTGCTGAATGGCACAGCACTTTCCCTAGTAGTGATACCAACCTCCCAAACAAATATTTCTCTTCCAGCAAACAAATGCTTGACTGCATGTGACCATTCCGGGAACTTTTCGAACCGGAACTTTTTGGGTTGGAGAGTTGCTTATTGCTCTTAAATTGAACAGATTGCACATTAGGGTTAAAAAAATTTTGGATATTCAAAAACCAATCACATGTTTTATCGAGCTGAAAGATAGAAAAATATCTTTCAGGTGGATAAAATATGTACTGTAGCCTTAGTCTACTCGTATTCTACAGCATACAAAAAATTTTGTAAAAATTAAAATGATAGTTTTTAAACTTGTGTTAATCTTTAATTACAGGTAGCGAGACTTGCAGGAATAACGATATTGAATTTCTGTCGAGGATTAAAAACTCATCTGATATTGACATCAGTTGATAAAGGACCGTATTGGACATCTATGTTAAATTTAAATTTGATTCCTGGGGAGAAGAATAATAATAAAAACGATGATCACGTATTCCGGAGACCGTCACAAGAAAATTTGCTCTTTAGAAGAAAAAGACAAACTTCAAACAACTACGAAAGGCCACCGGGAAAGAAAAGATATCGTGGTCAGACGCAAACACAATTCATAGCTTTTGATAAAGAAGGAGGAAATTCAACTAATAAAGGAATAGCCGAGGCTGTGGCACAACCGGATCTATCTAGAGCTACAGTTAGTGAGTAATTATCAAATAGATATAAATTTTTAACAGATAAAATTGCTTAATATCAACTTAATTTGCTCGTATGAGCTTTTTTGTTTTTGTGAATCATTAACTGATTCGTTACTATCCAGTGGTTATTAACATGTAAGTTAAAATTGAATGATAACTACATACGCTACTACATACACCCGAGTGAATGATAGTGAATGATGCAAAATGAAAATCAACCTCAGTTTGACTTAAAAATACGGAAAATCACTCTTTCACGCTAAACTAGGCTCTGTAAAGAAAAACGCCCAAAATAAAAGTTGTAAATCTTTCAATTTTTGATAAATTTGATATTATAGGTCTATCCTACACTTTTGCCGTAAAATGCATACTAAGGCCGAAATCTTAAAAATCCATTTTTTACTGATTTTCATAATAAAAAAACAGAAAATCCCTAATTACCGCTAAAATAAGCGTTATATAAAGAAATGTTTGAAATAAAAGTTGTAGATTTTTAAATTGTCTACAACTTTAATATATAGATTCTTTTTTGCGCTGAAATGCATTTTAAAGCCGCAATCTTAAAAAAAAAAAACATTTTTTTCTACGAGAGAAACCTTCCCAAGAATTTCAGCAGACATGGCGTTTTCCCTATTTTGTAGAGCATAAAAAATATAGTAAATAAGGCGATTTTTAAAAAATCGTAGGAGCCGTTTTTGAGAAAATCGCAAAAACTGAAAAATGTCACGAATAAACTATTACTTCCGGTTGACCGATTTTAATGAAAATGTTCATGTCAGGTCATCTAGTAGGTCGTAACTTAAGTTAAAGTTTCAACTTCGTACGATTTTCCGTTCTTGAGATACTTTGTTCACAAACACGCGCGCGCGCACACAGTCTCGCACACACAGACCAATCGCTAAAAAAATGTTTTTTTTTGGGTTCACGGGGTCTGAAAACGTGTAGATTTGGTGAAAACTCGATTTCGAAAATCGACATGAAAACAATACTTTCCTTTCTATATATTCATATAAGCAAGAGAACGTCAAAAAGCATTTAATTATAGTTAATTACGAAAATAAGTGTATCAAGTGAACCGTGACTAAATATGGATTTCAGTTAGTGTGCCGCGAGGTAAGGATGGAGTAACAAAGCCTGAGTAACAAAGATTGTATGGCGTTATGTTTTTTCATCTTCTATTTTATTTTTTTGGTGTATATCAGTTCTTTAAACTAGCTATTCTACTGTAAACCATCTTTTATACACAACTAGCAACCCCCGCTCGCTTCGCTTCACAGCTGCTAATGTAGGTCTCATTTAATTATTTTAAAACCTTTCTATACAATAAAACCTCTCTATATACAATATTTGTGTTTTTTTTTTTGCCCTATGGTAGCAAAATAAATTGTTTTTATGCACTTCCAGCTCTACAAAGTCCGACATAAAGTTGTCTATAAGTGAAGGAAGCACTCATGTCTCAAATCGATTTAAATGCCCACCGTTTTAAATGTTTGTCCCCGCGATTTAACAGAATTGAATAGAATGCATAGAAGAATACCGATGGAAAAGAAAGAGACAGTTGATATATGGCTGAGATAAGAAACAGTATTACGTGGGTGCGATACGCAGAGTAATTGGAAATATATGACTCATTCACTACCTGTCGAGAAAACAAATATGAAATACAGTACCTACAAAAATAAAAATTTTGAATACATCCGAATTTTTAATGTTTTTGGAATCGAATGTTATTCTTCACGTTTTTCTAAGATATATGAAAGTTGAATCGTGCTTCTAGCCAAAAAAATATACCATCCAGAGGACTTAGAAAAAATAAAAGTGCTATGCATCCGATAAACTAAAACATGCGACATCGTCACAGTTTAAGTTGCTTAACTCAATTAAAGTTACTTAAAGTTGCACAATAGCCTATATTGATCAGGAAGCTCTAAGCTATGCAACAATGAAAGAGTTTTTAAAATCAGTTCAGTAGTTTCTGAGAATATCTCATACAAACAAACAAACAAACAGGCGTTTCTTCTTTATTACTATATTAGTATAGAAGTATAGATGTAGGCATATTGTATTATGTAAGTATTAAGAACGGTACAGCAGGCCGACGGCTCTACAGCTTCGTAGTTAGGGAGGCTTGAGGGCCTAAATCCCAGAACAGAAAATTACATTTTATACTAGACTAATATGCGGCAGAGCCTGGTTCGATTCTTCTGACTCAGCCCCCCCCCCGCCAACTGGACCAAAATCCTGGCTACGTGCCTGTGGGGTTCGATCAGAAGCCGTATGCAACCTAGTTTGATGACATTAATGAACTGAAAGTATGAATCCAAGGAGTAGGCCGAATTAAAATAACTCCAGATACGCTAAGTAATATTAATAATATCCTTTAGACAAGAAATTTAAAACAATTTACGTGCCATGATAAGATGCTCATGGGGAACTTGTTAAGTTTTGTAAACAAAACTGTTTGAAATTGCCTTCTCAATAAATTTGCATAATGTAAACCAATTTAATACCTAATAATAAATTTACATACATTGCTCCTTTTTTTATTCACCTATGAAAGACGTAACTAACTTATGACCCCTTTAATTATCATGTTTGATAAACATTTTGGCAACCCAATTTAACCTCTGAGGACAGAGCAGAATGATCGATATATATGTAAGTATAAATTCGATATATCTAAGTATAAAACTGTGGAACCAGTTTTATGAAATATAAACTTAATAAATATACCTAGGCTACGTTATTATTTTAAACCGTTTGCAGATTAGAGATGTGTTCAGAGAAGGTTTTATTTCAAACTATAAATAATAATGAGATAATATTATCTTATAATTATTAGATAATTATATATATATATAATTAGATATAACCATAGAATTAGCCTACGAATGGAATAGCCAATCCTGTTTTCCAAATTTATAAAAAGCATCTCAACAAATGCTTTATATTTTTGAAATTTTTGATTTGGGCAAACAACATCTAAGAATTTCGAGATAGGCTACTTCAAATGTCAAGTGGTCAAGTAGGATTTTCACCTTTGGCACCTTGGTTTTCTCGTCAGTTGCACAATTCGTTAAAAATTAAATTCGGGATTATTAAAGAACCTACCAGTCATGTAATGTAAACATAGTAATATTTTATTAATTTGACATTTTTAACGGAAACAACATCCTTACGGGAATAAAATATGAAGAATATGCTGTATACATAAAATTATGCCGTACAGGTACATTTTAATTATGTATTATCATTTTATATCATTACATATAAGTGGATTTTTGCAAATAACTTGTAACTTATAAAAACCTTTAATATAAGAGAATAGAACTGAGGTATTATTATTTGAATCTAGGGAACCCTAAGATACCACAGTCTTATCTCCCTCTCGTAAAAAAGTTCATTACCCTAAACAAGAACTAATACATTTGTTTTCTAGGTGGCACACATGGAATGGGACAAGCCCAAAGTCAATCTGGAACCGGAGATGACTGTGATGATTGTTGGCCCCCTGGAGTATTTCCTGGAAGATATCCACTAGGACCAGACGGAAGACCCGGAGTACCTGGTGCAGGCTACCCAGGTGCCACTGGATTTCCGGGACAATTTACTGGACCTGGTCTAGCTGGCACTATTCCTGGGGCACCTGGTCAAATTCCTGGAGTTGGAGGTATAACCGGATTATATCCTGGCATACCTGGACAAGGTGTAGATGGCGGTATACATGGAGTAAGATATCCCGGAACATCTGGACTACCTGGACAAATAAGTAGGCCTGGAGTGCCTGGTGTTTATCCTGGAACACCTGAAGGAGGATACCCTGGAGCACCTGGAGGAGGATACCCTGGAGCACCTGGAGGAAGATATCCTGGAGCACCTGGAGGAGCTTATCCTGGAGCACCTGGAGGAGCTTACCCTGGAGCACCTGGAGGAGGATACCCTGGAACACCTGGAAGTGGATTTCCAGGAGCCCCTGGACAGATAGGTGGGCCTGGAGGGGCGCCTGGAACGGGACAACTTGGAGGAGGATACCCTGGAGCACCTGGAGGTGGATTTCCAGGAGCCCCTGGACAGATTGGTGGGCCTGGAGGTATACCTGGAACGGGACAACTTGGAGGCGGATACCCTGGAGCACCTGGAGGGGGATTTCCAGGACAGATTGGTGGGCCTGGAGGTACACCTGGAACAGGACAACTTGGAGGCGGATACCCTGGAGCACCTGGAAGTGGATTTCCAGGAGCCCCTGGACAGATAGGTGGGCCTGGAGGGGCACCTGGAACAGGACAACTTGGAGGCGGATACCCTGGAGCACCTGGTGGTGGATTTTCTGGACAGATTGGTGGGCCTGGAGGTATACCTGGAACGGGACAACTTGGAGGCGGATACCCTGGAGCACCTGGAGGGGGATTTCCAGGACAGATTGGTGGGCCTGGAGGTACACCTGGAACAGGACAACTTGGAGGCGGATACCCTGGAGCACCTGGAAGTGGACTTCCAGGAGCCCCTGGACAGATTGGTGGGCCTGGAGGTACACCTGGAACAGGACAACTTGGAGGCGGATACCCTGGAGGAGCTTACCCTGGAACACCTGGAAGTGGATTTCCAGGAGCTCCTGGACAGATTGGTGGGCCAGGAGGAGCTTACCCTGGAACACCTGGAAGTGGATTTCCAGGAGCTCCTGGACAGATTGGTGGGCCAGGAGGAGCTTACCCTGGAACACCTGGAAGTGGATATCCAGGAGTTCCTGGACAGCTTGGAGGGCCAGGAGGAGCATCTGGAATCGGGCAACCTGGAGGAGGTTACCCTGGAGCATCTGGGACTGGTGAAATTGGTAGGGGATATCCTGGACAAATTGGTGTGCCTGGAGGAGCACCTGGAGTTGGACAACCTGGAACGACTGGAGGTGCATATCCTGGAGCACCTGGAGCTAGCCAACCTGCTGGAGGATACCCTGGAACCCCTGGACAAATTAGTGCGCCTGGAGGGGCACCTGGTAACGGACAACCTGGAGTAGGTTACCCTGGAGCACCTGGAGGAAGTTACCCTGGAGGACCTGGAATTAAGCAACCTGGAGGAGGGTATCTTGAAACAACTGGAAGTGGATATCCTGGAGCACCTGGACAAATTGGTGTACCTGGAGGGGCACCTGGTATCGGACAACCTGGAGGAGGTTACCCTGGGGCACCTGCAGGTGGATATCCTGGAGCACCTGGGCAGATTGTTGGGCATGGAGCACCTGGAGTTGGACAACCTGGAAGAGGTCATCCTGGAGCACCTGGCCAAGTACCTGGAGTAGGTATGTAACATTGTAGATTACATTCCTGTATAAAAGTATCTTAATTCTGATAAACAACATTACATTTTTTCAGTAATTTACGCTAAAACTTAAAAGGCCAGCCCTTTAATAACCAATTTTAAAGACGTCTGTTATTTTTACTTGGATTAAAAATAGTAGCCAGAAAACAAAGTCCATAAAACACCAATCTATTTCTTTTAATGGAATATAAGTTTACTATTCCATTAAAAATTTGTTCATGAAACCTAAACTGGTATGGCATTGAGTTCAGATGTTAATAAAGCTGTTATAAAGTATAAATAGGGTGTAAATAAAGCTGTTGAAAACAGTTACGGGAGAGGCAAAATTTACACTCTCTATTATAGTTCTGATTAAATTTTGTAGTTTTTAAGAATTCATATGTAATAGCTTGCGGGTATTGCATACAGCAATTTTCTTGTCTTTTATATCTATTTAATTTTGTGATCATAGATTTCTGATCTAAACAATACATTCATTGTTACAAACGGATAAGTTTTAACCAAACTTGCTAACAGATATTATTGTTTACAAACAATAATACATAAATCATTAACTCTTGTAGATTTGTATTCTTCATGAATTATATGCAGAGTACTTACTACAAGAACACTACTCTTCCACTTAGGTTCTGCTACTTTTTTCAGTGCATTTCATTAATCTTTCTAAAATAAAGTTGAGTTTGAATACACATATTTTCCCATTAAAGTAATTGCTGTAGTTAAACAACAAACTATTATCATCTTTATTATCCCTGTTCCAAGTTTCCTCTAGCAGGCCCAATGCAACTCTTCTCCACTTCTCCCTCACTGATCCATATCTCCTCCATTGCTCTTTCAGCATTGGATCTTTTACTCAATTCATCCATAACTTAATCCAACCACTTCACTCTTGGTCTACCTCTTGGAGATGGAGGATATCCCTCTATCTCCAAGTACAGCATCCTTTCAGCAGTCTTACCTCCTCCATCTTATTGGCATGACTATACCATCTCAGCTTTGTCTGTTCAACCCTCCATAACAGGCTTGCCATTTCCATTTGTTTCCTAATTACATAATTTCTTAATCTACTTCTTTCTTGTCTTCCCCAGCATACTCCTCTTGAACTTAATCTCTGCTGACTGAATTTTATTCTGTAACTTCTTTCCATCTGTCCATGTATTGGCTGCATAAGTCAAAATTGACACAAAGTATGCATTATACATAATTTTTTATAATGCGTAGAAATTTCTAAATCATAGAGTAAAACCGATTACATTTTTTTTTTTTTTTTTTTTTATTAATGCGTCCTGAAGACTCCAGGAGGAGTATATGACATGTCAGTTATAACACCTGAAAAACATATAAGAATCCCACAATGTATCACTACTATCAAGAAACAAATTCTTGTACTCGACATATAAAAAGTTTCACTGATCAAGTAATTTTTCAGATTTTTTAAAGGAATGCAAATTATCACAATATTCTAAAAATTGGGGTAATTTATTCAAGAATTTTCTCCGTGCATAAGTAGGTTTTTGTTCAAACAATTTTGTGGAGTGATTAACCACATAATAATCATTTCTGTTTCTCGTGTTATGATTGTGAACATTAAAATTCTGCATAAAATTATTTTGCCTAACACACATAATCACCTCAAAAATGTAGAGGGACTGTAAGCAATTTAAGCTCCTTAAATATTGGCCTGTATGAGGTTAGCTCCCACCATACACCTAATAGCTTTCTTTTGAATTTTAAAAACCCTATTCATATTACCCATGCTAATATTACCCCATACTAAGATACCATAACGGATATGAGACAGAATGGGGCCATGATAAGCTACCATTAGTAATTTTTTATCATTTAATCTGACAATTTATTTTAGTGCAAATACCCCAGATGATATTTTACTCCAAACTTGATTGGAATAAAAGTCCCAAGACAAAAATCTATCTAGAGATACTCTTAGGAACTTCACTGTTTCTACATGCTTTAAACTATTATTATGAATAAATACATCCACTTCTCTACTTTCTTTAACGTTATGTTTGTTTTTGAACTGCAAGTACTGACACTTTTTCCCATCAACAGTTAAAACATTTGATTCAAAAACTGTACTACAGACTCTATGTTAACATGTGTATTTACTTCAAGAGCATCTACCAGTAAACTGTTACTGATTACTGAAGTATCATCAGCAAACATCAAGCTCTGTCATTAGGTATGGCATAGAATGTAATTTAATTATAAAAGGAAGCAAAGAGTAGCTGTGTACTCTTACACAGAATATCAGAATATCACAGAATATCATTCTGGTTGGCTCGCCTTATGAAATAAATTTTTCTTTGTTAAAGTTTTAACAAACTCTAGATTGTAGAGTAAAGTAATCAGTCAACAAACTTTCTCATTGCCTATGATTATGGAACACTGAATAGGTTGACAACTCATTATAACCTCATTCTACCAAATTGGGAATATTTTCCTTTTACCGAGTGTTCTTAAAAATATTACCAAATTTGAAGATCTAGTAGGATGTTTTAGTAGACTTTTTTGTCTTTTTTTCTAATTAACAGATCTCATTACAGTTCACTTGATGATACTTAACATTAACATTCCATTTCTTTATCCCTTTTATCTTTTGAAATCATTGGGTACTTTCAACTTCTTATTGAATGATTTTATTTTGCCTTTTGAAATTCTTATACTAATTTCTTAAGGCATCATTTTATGCAGCAATCTGAATAGAAACAGAAATTAACCATATCTGATGAAACAGATCTACCGAAGGTCCTTCATGGGTCCTATCATAGGTTCCTTCTTAACTGATTTAAAGCAGAAAGTCCTCAGTTTGAAGTGATTACATCATACTAGATACAGCTTTATGCTAGAAGAATCTAATGTTTAATTTTAAAGAACAGCTGACAAGGTTTTCAATTAAAAATAAAAATTTTGTTTTTGTTCAATTCATTAATTGGGATTCAGATTTATTTATGATCTAATTAATTATTTATTAAGAATTAAATTTTGAAAGAATTATCTTATGATTATCTCTTATTCTTCTTCCAAACAAGGATTAGGCGGCAGCCTGTTCCGAACTCACACACTATATCATTTATCTCCATCTTTTTCTAGGTCTACCAATATCCCTTTTCTCTTCTGGAGCATACCTGCTTAGGTTTCCTGTGATCTGGCAACCTTTCCATGTGCTGGCTCCAACTTTGGCAATTATGATTATGAAGTATTATTTATTGTGATAGAGTAAAAAGTATTCTAATTAAGAATATTTATAATCCAATTATTTGTCATATTTAATTTTAATTTCTGGCATTTGAAAATATGCAAAAAACCTTGACTAGTTTAATTTCATATTGTGTTGTTTAGGTCATCAGCTAAAAAGCTGGTTTGAACCTGTTGAGGCATTACTAAGAAATGAGGGGTAAGGTGGTTTACCACGCCTTCCTCCGTGAGTGGAAAAGTATGCTTATCAGCATTCCAGGCCCTCTGAAAAGCATCTACTTTCCACCCTGCAAATGACACCTTCACTTCATTCACTACAGGGCCTGGCTGTATAAGGATGAAATTGACTACTCTGAAAGGAGATAACTGTGACTAGTTCTTTTACACGTATACCTCTTCTGTTGTTTAATGCTTCAGTCATAAAATTGGCTGACCATGTGAAAAGAGAGAGAACTATTTTTTGTAGCCCTAGAACTAGCAGGTCAAGTGCAAATAATTTATATTCAACCTGCCTGTTAAGAGCAATTTATTTCATAAATTAATTAAAAGATAGTTTAAAAATGTTACATTTCAGAAAAAATGTGCTCTTCTTAAGAAAATTGTTTAAATTCTGTTGGTGCCTGGAAGGTTGGAAGTATAGTTGTTGCCATCAAGTCCAACAAAAATTTGTTTGTGGCAGTATTCACAGACTAGGGAATCATTCAGGTTAAATTCCTGGTTAAGGTCTGGAAATGTTATCAAGTTAAAACCATGTTGTATCTAAAGCCATTAATTCTATAATGACCATGTAGCTGATGACTACAATATGATAAATAAAATATTTGGTTGAACTAAACAATTAGGTACTTTCAACATCACTTTCTCTTTCAATATAGTAATAAAACCAAAAATTTTTAAATGTTTAATGCCTACTGCCAACTAAGATAAATCTGCAAGCTGGTGGTAATTGCTGGATCATACTAACAGAAGTATGGTACTAAGTAGAGATGTACAGTATATTACATGTACAAGTAATATTTGATTAACTTAAAAATTTTTGTTAAGGAGGAGTACCTGGAGAAATCCCTGGACAAGTCATTGCAAGACCTGGAACTAGTGGTATACCTGGGATATCGGGGCAAATTCCTGGAACTACATGGACAGGTGGAATTCCTGGAGTAGGTGGTGGATATCCTGGAGCACCTGGGCAAGGATTAGGTTCTGGAGTACCAGGTGTAAGTGGACAATATCCTGCAAGACCCGGTCAAGCTGTAGGCCCAGGCACTATAACTGGAGGAATACCTGGCGCACCTGGAATAGGTGGACAATACCCTGGAGTACCTGGTCACGTAGGATCTGGTGGTGTAACTGGAGTACCTGGAGTAAGTGGTGGATACCCTGGAGCTGGACAGTATCCTGGAATACCTGGTCAAATTATCGGACCAGGAGGAATAGGGGGACAATATCCTGGAGCACCTGGGGTAGGTGGACAGTATCCTGGAGTACCTGGTCAAATAGGTCCTGGTGGCATTACTGGAGTGAGTGGTGGATACCCTGGAGCACCTGGACAGGTATTTGGTCCTGGTGGTGTACCTGGTGTTGGTGGTAGATATCCAGGAGCACCTGGATCAGGTGGTATTGTTGGAGTACCTGGAGTGAGTGGTGGATATCCGGGAGCTCCTGGACAAGCAATTGGACCAGGCGGCATTACTGGAGTACCAGGAGTGAGTGGTGGATATCCAGCGGCACCTGGGCAAGTATTTGGTCCTGGTGGTGTACCTGGAGTAACTGGCAGATATCCAGAAGCACCTGGACAAGCAGTTGGACCTGGTGGCATTGCTGGAGTACCTGGAGTGAGTGGTGGATATCCAGGAGCACCAGGACAAGTATTTGGTCCTGGTGGTGTACCTGGAGTAACTGGGGGATATCCAGGAGCACCTGGACAAGCAGTTGGACCTGGTGGCATTGCTGGAGTACCTGGAGTGAGTGGTGGATATCCAGGAGCACCTGGACAAGTATTTGGTCCTGGTGGTGTACCTGGAGTAACTGGCGGATATCCAGGAGCCCCTGGACAAGCAGTTGGTCCTGGTAGCATTGCTGGAGTACCAGGAGTGAGTGGTGGATATCCAGGAGCACCTGGACAAGTATTTGGTCCTGGTGGTGTACCTGGAGTAACTGGTGGATATCCAGGAGCACCTGGACAAGCAGTTGGACCTGGTGGCATTGCTGGAGTACCTGGAGTGAGTGGTGGATATCCAGGAGCACCTGGACAAGTATTTGGTCCTGGTGGTGTACCTGGAGTAACTGGCAGATATCCAGGAGCCCCTGGACAAGCAGTTGGTCCTGGTGGCATTGCTGGAGTACCTGGAGTGAGTGGTGGATATCCAGGAGTACCTGGACAAGTATTTGGTCCTGGTGGTGTACCTGGAGTAACTGGTGGATACCCAGGAGCACCTGGGCAAGGAGTTGGTCCCGGTGGCATTGGTGGAGTACCTGGAGTAAGTGGTGGATATCCTGGAGCACTTGGTCCAGGAGGCATTACTGGAGTACCAGGAGTGAGTGGAACATATCCTGGAGCACCTGGGCAAGCAGCTGGTCCTGGTGGCATTACTGGAGTACCTGGAGTGAGTGGTGGATATCCTGGAGGACCTGGACAACTATATGGTCCTGGTGGTGTACCTGGAGTAGGTGGCGGATATCCAGGAGCACCTGGGCAAGCAGCTGGTCCTGGTGGCATTACTGGAGTACCTGGAGTGAGTGGTGGATATCCAGGAGCACCTGGACAACCATTTGGTCCTGGTAGTGTACCTGGAGTAGCAGGTGGATATCCAGGAGCACCTGGGCCCGGTGGCATTACCGGAGTACCTGGAGTGAGTGGTGGATATCCTGGAGCACCTGGACAAGCATTGGGTCCTGGTGGTGTACCTGGTGTTAGTGGCGGATATCCTGGAGCACCTGGACAAGCATTGGGTCCTGGTGGTGTACCTGGTGTTAGTGGCGGATATCCAGGAGCACCTGGACAAGCAGTTGGGCCAGGTGGCATTACTGGAGTACCTGGAGTTAGTGGTGGTTATCCTGGAGCACTTGGGCAAGCAGGTGGTCCCGGTGGTGTACCTGGCGTAGGTGGTAGATATCCAGGTGTACCTGGGCAAGCAGTTGGTGCTGGTGGCATTAGTGGAGTACCTGGAGTGAGTGGTGGATATCCTGGAGTACCTGGGCAAACATTGGTTCCTGGTGGTGTCACTGGAGTTCCTGGTGTAAGTGGTGGATATCCTGGAGTGCCTGGTCAAGCTGTAAGTCCTGGAGGAATAGGTGGACAATATCCTGGAGCACCTGGTCAAATAGGTCCTGGTGGCATTACTGGGTTACCAGGGGTAAGTGGTGGATATCCTGGTGTACCTGGACAAATATTTGGTCCTGGCAGTGCTACTGGAGTTCCTGGAGCAGTTGGACAGTACCCTGGAGTACCTGGGCAAGGTGTTGGTCCTGGTGGAATAGGAGGACAATATCCTGGTCCTGGTGGAGTTGGGGGTTATCCAGGCCAAGTTACGCCTGACAATTTAACAGGGCTGGCAGTTGCAGAGTCAGGTGATTCTCAAGCCGAGACAAGTGTGCATTATGAAGGCAAAGAAACAAAAGCTGCAGCTTCATCTCAAGGCAAAGTTGGAACAGGTGTAGCTCAAGCTCAAGTTTCTGGTACTTATACGGGATCAGGCTCATTTTCAGCTCAAGCCCAAACTAGTGACAGTCAAAGAGGTGCTCAGAGTCAAATAGTTGGAAGTGGTAATGGAGCAACAAGTACAGCTGAAGGTCGAGCTGGTAAAAGTCAAACACAGGCAGAAGTACAATTAGGGTCAAGTATAGGTGCTATCACCTCTCAATCACAAAGCTCTGGAAGTAATTATGGAACAAATACACAAGTCCAAGCCGGTATTAAAGGAGGCCTAGCAGATGCACAATCAAAAGGTCCAGGCAGCACCTCTAGTCAAGCACAAATAGGTTTTGCACCATATCAGAAGAATGTTAATTCAGAACAAAAATCTCCATTCAAAGGAGGAGGAACAGCATCTGCTCAAAGCAGTGCTTTGTCTGGACAATCACAAAGTCAAATACAAGGCTCATTCAGATATGGAATAACATACACTGGTGCAGCTCAAGCTGGTTCAGGCACATTAGGTTCTCCATATCCAAAATTAACTTTTAATCATACAAATTTATACAATTTTTCAAAAGAATCAAATACTGATGGCACTGACATACAAACCCAATTTCAAAGTAGTGTTATGGCTTCAAGTACACCAAGAAATTTTGAATTACATTCTCAAGATCCAAATACACCTTTAGAACCAATTTTAACCCAACCAACTATTTCTCCTAATGCCCCAACCATAACCAACTTGAACAACTATCACCCACAACCTTCAGATTACTCTCCAAACCCAGTGTACAATCGTGGAGATATGGGAGAAGCTGGGTATTACACATCAAAGGTTAATGATCCAAATCTTCCTCCTCAGCAAAATCCAGTGAATAATGATGACGATGAGGAAGATGAAGATGAATATGATGATGAATACGATGATGAAACTGATACACCTCCTCAACAACCACTTATGCCTCGTGCAGGACAACACCAACTAAAATTAAATACAACAAATCAGACAACAACCAATAAACCGGAAATTTCAGCTTCTCCAAATGTAAGAGTGATAACAAATCAAAATCAAGCGAATCCTCACAGTTTTACTTCACAACCTACTCAAACACAACAAGTAATATTAACATCAAGCAATAAACATGGAACTCATATTATACAAGACTCTGCAGGAACAGTACGCCCAGGAGATGTATTTCAACCCGGACAAACAGTTCCTGGTACCAATGGTTACAAAATACCCGCAGGATTCCGAGGAAGAGTTACTTCTGTTGCAGGTGGCCAAACAGTAGCAAGTGCTCCACCTGGTGGTCAGGCTCAAACACAAACCGTTATACTGACACCAGGCAATGGAAATATCACATATTCTAACAAACGGACATCAAAACAAGAAATGCTAGCTAAAGAAAGTTTTCATCATAACAGTAATGGATATTCTCAGCAAAATAAGAAACAAACTTTACGAAAACCACCTCCAAGATACGATTCATTTTTAAGAAAAAAACCAAGTGATTTAGTGAGAAACTCAGACAGTCAAAGAGAATTTGATAGTTATGTAACTGTCACTAAAAGTGAAACTGGTGCTCTTGATAATGGAAAACCAAATTCCGATAAAAAATATTCACACACCTATTATACAAAATCATCAACATGCGGTTATTTTACGTTTTCTTGTAATGTTGTATACGGATCAAATGGAAGAACTAAAATATGTAAACCAAATCCACAGACAAACCCAGATGGAACCCCATGTGTACACTAATCTAAGACATAATTGTACTTTTTAAATTATGCGGAATTACGTTCATTTCTTAATGTACAGTTATGTTACTAGAAGGATATATTACACAGTGATATTTATTTTTTGTAGATATTTATTGTATTTACAGTACAACATTGATTTATTGAACAAAATTAATTTACATTTTTAAGTAAACTCACCGGTTTAGTGAAGTGATAAAGTAAGTTGTCGTTGAGACAACTAGCTGATAGCTGATTTTTGGAGATAAAAGTTTTGTGGTTCAAATTATAGTAAAGGTAGTTACTTTTATACGGTTTTGAATATTAGACATTGGTTAGATAATAGGGGTTCAATTACTCATACCTCTCACGAATGGTCAACCTAATTCTGTACAACATCCACCTCATTTACACATCATACCATCCTCATCTCATTGGATCAAGGGGTTGTACTGTTCTTAGATTGAACAGATTAAAACATGCAAATATTAGGGATTAAAAAGAATATTTTTAATAATTTGATGAACAACAGTATTTACAAAAATTGCTTCAAATTTAGTAGGATCAATTACGAAAGACAATATCTTATTTCAAAATTATTTTTACAATTAATTTGCTTAATAAAGATATTTTTCTGAGTTTTAGACTTAAAAAAATAATAATCAATTTGAAGTAATACTATATATAGTCCATATACTGTAAGAGTACTCCGCGTGAGGCAAGCGCCTATAGGTTGTAAACGAAAGTTTTACACTAATTATAAAAGAAAAATTACTTATAACTAAATATTTCATTTTCAGAAATGAAGTTTTGTTATATGAATCCAATGTCATTAAAAAACTAAATTCTGTCAATAGCTACATCTTTGATAGAACGGTGGGTTAAGGGATTTTATCAGTGTTCTAATAAATATAATAACATCACTGGCCAATACAATTGTTGTTAACAAGATTAAATAATTTATTGTTTTCTAAAAAATTAAGGAATCAAAATTAAATCTCAATATTATTTTTAACTTCTGTTTTTTTAAACAATGTTATACTGTAAAATAATAATTTAAAGTGCATTTATTGTATTTTTTTTTAATTAAACCTTTTTAATATATAAGTATTATTGTGACAAAGTATTTCTAATGAAATATGTTTTGTAAATATTATTAATTTATGTATTAATTAAACTTATTTTTTTACATTTTTGTTTTATCATTTAACAACACAGAGTCCTATAAAATATTCAAACCCTATTTTAATAAAGTATTCATAACCACTCATTATCATCAGACAAAAATGACATCCTCAGTCTATTGTCTTAGGAGAAAAACCATGGTATGGACGTGTCAGAAGAGCAGAGGCTGGTTGGATTCATAAGATAACAGAATGGAGGTATGGGGTAAAAAGCAGGCTGAAAAGCTCATGGAGGGACTGGGTGGATGAAGCCTTATTAAAAAAAGATAATAACCATTTATGACTACTATACAAACTTGACTCATTAACAAAAGTATGGCCTTATGTTCATGTCATTGTACACAACAGAAGAAAAATATCTTTAGTTTAAAGGGACTGAGTAAACAGTGACATAGTAAAAATTTTTACAAACTGGGAAAATTATTTTGCCCATAACAGGTATATGGAGTGTTAAATTATTTACACTTGATCTACTAGTTCCAGGGCTACAAAAAATAGTTCTGTTTCTTATCATACTGGTCAGCCAATTATACGACTTAAGCATTTAAGAACAGAAGAGGTGACGGTGTAAAAGAGCTAGTCAGAGGTATTTCCTCTGGAAGTAATGATTTTCATCATTATACAGCCACAATTATTTTATTAGATTGTACAAAATTTGTTTCTTTGTTATGAGATGTATGGACAACAGAAATAGATTCATTTAATTTTTTTTCTATTCCTATGTAAAGCTGAAAACAGAAATAATATTTACAGAAATTTAGATTTTGTAAAAAAAACCAAGTGTTTTAAAAAATTTAAGTGTTTACTAATCTTATATCCATACAAAACATAATAAGCTAGTCTTTTAGCTTCTACTTTGTTTTTGTTAGAAATAAATACTTAAAACATTTTGCCTGACTCCCTCCTTAACAACAGAACATGTTGTTTAGGACATCAGCCGAAAGGCTGGTTTGAACCTATAGAGGCTTTACTAAGTAAAATGAGGAGTGCGTGGTTTACCATGCCTTCCTCACTAAAAGAAAAAGTATGCTTATCAGCATCCCATGCTCTCAAAAAAACATCTACTGTCCACTCTGCAAACGTCACCTTCACTTCATTCACTACAGGGTCTGGCTGTATAATGAAATGCATTACTCTCGCAGGAGATAACTCCGACTAGTGTCTATCTTTTACACCTCTACTTCTTCTGTTCTTAAATGTTTCAGTCATACAATCGGCTGACCAAATGATAAGAAACAGAGTTATATTTTTAGCCCTGGAACTAGCAGATCAAACACAATAATTTAACACTCCACCTGCTTGTTATGGGCAACAGAACATGATAAAAATAAAACACAAAGTACAAATTAAGCCACAAATTTAATTTGAAACAAATAAAAAATAAATAATTTTCTACAAACACACAAAACACAAACCATTACATACATAATTAAATTTATTTAGTAATTAAAAAATAATACTTTTATAAAAAAATTGATACAAAATACAATAAAAAATTACAGTGTACAAATTTAATAAAATAAGATATACATAGAACTAATCTCAATGTTATTAAATACTGACAATTCACAAAATATACACTATTATTTTTACTTTTAATAAATAAATACAAAATAACCTACAGATAGGAATGCAATCGTTGTTTAAAATTCAGTAGTTACATAGACCGATTATTAAAATATTTAAAAAAATTGTTCGCTGCTTTGTTCATTCTAAATAATACTAAGTATTAAAATCTTTTGCTAACTCATTTTTTTCTGTTTTTAAACGACTGGAGTACTAAAAGTAAGGTTACACCCTTATAAGAATATTAATGTTGACAGTACATTGTCCAATGTTAATTTCCCTATAGGTCAAATTTTCTGGGAAGCACGGTATAATAAAATAAGTATTTGAGTATAATGAAATTTCTGAATATTTTTCTTCAGTAATGGGCAAAAAAAGATGTATTTACATTGCATTCTGGTTTATATTATTCTCGTCTACAAGAAGCAAAGAAATTTGAGAGAAAGTTTCTCTTCAAGATAATGGGTATCACGATAGTAAACGAACAATACAGGTTACAAGGATGAGAAGAACTGTACAAGAAAAGCTAACAATCAATGGAAATGATTAAAAAAAGAAGACTAAAATTACAGTATAGAGTAGAAAACAATCAATTGAGAAAACAAATTTTAAAATCACTAAACAATATACTGGTTGTCCCACGAAGAGGTTGCTATTTTTGAATTAATATGCCGGACATACCACATACTCTACAGACTGGAAACATTGTAGTTACAATAAATAGATATGTAAACAAAGTACACTCGAGTTTCATTTGCTTATGATTAATCAAAACAAAATGGCGGAATAAGAAAATATCAAAAATGAACAATAATCTGGTGGATTATACCACTTATATTTACAACAGGAGTCAGATAGAAAAAAAAACAGCTGTTTTTGCCATTCCAAATCAATCAGCATAGTTATTGATGACCGTCAGTTTGAATAAAGGTTAATGAAACAAATTATGTTCATTAATAATTTAACACTTTCATTTCTTTCATTTTATTACTTAAGTAACATTTTAACATTGATCACCTCTCATCATGCGGTCCTGGGTTCAAACCCCACTCAGGCACGGCATATTTTCATATGTTACAAAGAATCATTTCATCCTCCATTGTACAATAGTTACACCCCAACGTCGTCGCTAATGACCGTTGTAGTTGATGCAACGTTAAATAAATAAATTAAAAATAAAAACATTGTAACAAATCACCAATTTGAAATGGTTATACAAATAAACTTGAGGGTACTTTTCTTACATATCTATTTATTATAACTGTGTGTCTATTTATTATGACAGTAAAGTTTCCACCCTGTAGTGTGTGTGATACGTCCGCCATATTAATTAAAAAATAGCAACTTGTTCATGGGACACTCGGTATGTAAGGCGTCAAGTAAGCGGTTTCAAGTAGTCTGAAAGGATATCAAGAAAACTGGAATAAACCAAGAAAACACAAAATGGATTAAAGTAAATTCACAAAAACGATTACTGACTTTTAGGGGCATCCATGAAGAGCAAAAACAGAAACCTGGGTGAATAGAAGAATTGAGAAAAACCATCAGTGAACGATTGCTGAGAATGTGGGTTGCATAAAGAGCTTCCACAAATATCTAAAGTTACTTCATGTGGTCAAAAATTCGCCCTACACAGAAAATAATAAAAGTTTTTAGCACTAAAAAGGGTTTTAGTAAAACTACAATTTTATAACGTCTTAATTTTGAATTTTTGGATATTTCATTTTAACCAAATTTGTAAATTTTTATTTATTTTTGTAAAATACATATTATTTGTAACCCTATTATAAAAATATTTATTTCTCACTAACCTGTTACAGCTGCTTTATCACTTGTTTTTTTTTTTGCCGGCCGCATTGGCGCAGTTGGTAACGTGCTCGCCTCTCATCATGCGGTCTTGGGTTCGAATCCCATTCAGGCACGGCATCTTTTCATACGTTACAAAAAAATCATTTCATCCTTCACCGTCTGCATTAGCAGTAATTGCAGAACAGTCGGACGTTAAACAAAAAAAAAATTTTTATTTTTTTTTATATAATCCTACTTTCTACTGATATATTTTGGTGGATATACCATAATCAGAATGTATAAAATTGAAACAAAACTTTTTACATTTATTAAAATTTCTAGAAGATGTATCTTCAGTCATTTATATAAAACTTTTCACAAACAAGGGACTAAACATATTCCTCCACCATGGAGGAATATGTTTTTTCAATAAAAAATGAAAATGGAAAAACTGTCAAATATTTTTACGTAATTTGAACACAAAATTCTATAGAAATGTAATAGTCAAACTTATGTACAACTGGGACAAATGCTTTATCCCAATTTGTAAATCAAACAGAAAATTAAAAAAGTTGATAAATTTATTTTATCATTTTTACCGAATAAATATTTTAAATAGAAACCGATAATACCTACTATAATGTTTCAACAACCCTTGTACATAATGCAGTAGTGTAATTACGCTTAGTGCTATACAAAGATCATAACTCTATCTAGCTTTTAAAGCTCATAGATATTTTATCGACATAAAAATAATTTTACAATGAATAAATAAAAATAATTCTTAAGAAACCAGATCTGAGAAAATATCAATAAACATATACAGTCAAACTTCTGAAAAACGGACACTTCTGACGCGGGTCAAAAAAATTTGTCCACTATTAAGAAGTGTCTGCTAATGTGAAATACAGGGTGATTCATGAAGTTCTCCCCCCACTTCTACAGCACATTGTACTAGTAAAAATAATGAAAAAATGTTATATAAACATAGGTCCGAAAACGCTTCGTTAGCGAGTTACAGCTAGCGAAAGTTTCGCCTGGATTTCAGTTCACCAGGTGAAATGAGGTCTTCCTGGAATTGTGGTAAGGTAGATTAAGGGGCAAATTCAATCATTTCTTATGGTTTTTGATCTGATAAATTGAATAAAACAGGTCCCAGATCTGTAAGTTAAATAGTTTTTGAGAAAACCAGTGTCAAATGCAAAAAATGGAGTGAAAATCACATTTTTCATCTTTGGGCAAGAATAACTTTGTTATTTCACCAAGAAACAGTTAAAAATTTTCAATAAAAAATGTAGAAAATTTTATTCTGAACAAACCGGTGTAAATAAAGTACACAGAAAGCGAATAGTTTTTGAGAAAACCAGTGTCAAATGCAAAAAAATGGAGTGAAAAAAACACATTTTTTCATTTTAGTTTTTCCGGTTAATTTTACTTTGTACTCTTATGAATAAAAACTCATTTAATCAAACATCTATTCGCTTTCTGTGTACTTAATTTACACCGGTTTGTTCAGAATAAAATTTTCTACATTTTTTATTGAAAATTTTTAACTGTTTCTTGGTGAAATAACAAAGTTATTCTTGCCCAAAGATGAAAAAATGTGATTTTCACTCCATTTTTTGCATTTGACACTGGTTTTCTCAAAAACTATTTAACTTACAGATCTGGGACCTGTTTTATTCAATTTATCAGATCAAAAACCATAAGAAATGATTGAATTTGTCCCTTAATCTACCTTACCACAATTCCAGGAAGACCTCATTTCACCTGGTGAACTGAAATCCAGGCGAAACTTTCGCTAGCTGTAACTCGCTAACGAAGCGTTTTCGGACCTATGTTTATATAACATTTTTTCATTATTTTTACTAGTACAATGTGCTGTAGAAGTGGGGGGAGAACTTCATGAATCACCCTGTATGTGTACTGTACAATTTTCTGTATTTACAATATTTATTGCGTAATGTAACGTATTTAACAAGATTATATAAAATACACACTATGAACATTTATGCAATGAAAAAAAGTTATTTAATACATAAATATAAATAGTACATAGTACATGTATATAAAATTACCAAAAAAGAAACCTGTTATCTAATATGTAATATAAAATATATGCATGCATGTACAGTACTTATAAGTAATCCAACATACCTTATGTTTGTATTCCAGGATTGTACATAAAGTTTATTACACAATTTACACAATACCTAGATATATTTGGCTACTTCTAACGCTTTTTCATGATGCGAACCGGATGATGGTAATGAATTTGCACGTGCTCTACAAAACCAATCATATGCTATGATTAATGTACTCATTTTTTATGGACAAGTTTTGTCCACTTTCCAGAAATTGGATTTTCAAAACCATACAAATCAACTGTCCATGTCCGTTATTAGAAAATATTTTAGTATTGTGTCTTACGGGAAAATTCTGGGACTTTTAAAATTGTCCGCTATTAGGAAATGTCCGCAATTCGGAAGTGTCCGTTAGTAGAAATTTTACTGTATTTTTGTTAATGATATTCCAAATAAATCTAATCTGTAAATAGTTATTATTTTAAACTTATATTAACCGACATAAAATTAAAAAATATATAAAAAATAATATTAAAAAAAAAAGTATATTATACATACAAATACTATTAAAACTAAATTAAATATCAAGACTTATTCACCCTGAGCAACATAATAATACAAAATATAAATAATAAAAATAAATTATAATTAATATTAAGTTATCGACTTAGATATGCTGTTGAGTAACAAAAATTAAATAAATTACAAATAAAAAACCAACAAGTTACAAATTTTAAAAATCTCATAACATTAACTCTAACCTAAATTGTACTTTTTTCACATACACACTACTGATTTTATTTATTTAAATAAATTAGCTTGTTATAATGAATTGAATTCATTATCATATTTTAACATCTACAAATATAATTTGCATTCTTAAATTATTGGCATTATATTTACATTAATACTTAATTAATATATAAAACATAAAAAAATTAAAAAATTTACATCTTTTGATTTATTTCATTATAGTATTTAAATATAATAATTTTCCTAATTCATACCAGAACCAATAACAGTAAATTTTCCATAAATATGTACAGTACAATTTGGTTAATTCGAACATGAAGGGGAATGGAAAAATGTTTGAATTATACAAAATTCAAAATAACTATCATACAGAATGATATAGTAAAGTTAAAAAATTACAAAATTTTAACTTTTGTTATACTATGTATACTAGTTGTTTAGGTCAACAGCCGATTGAACCTCTAGAGGTTTTACTAAGTAAAAACAAGGAGTGAGGTGGTTTACTATTGACTTCCTCATTGAGTTGAAAGAGTATGCTTATCAGTATGCCAGGCCCTCCGAAAAGCACCCACTTTCCACCCTGCGAATGACACCTTCACTTCATTCACCACAGGGTCTGGCCATATAGTGAAATTCATTACTATCAGAGAAGACAACTCTTGACTAGTGTCTTTTACACCTCTACCTCTTCTGTTCTTAAATAGTTCAGTCATATAACTGGCAGATCAATACAGACTAAAGCTGAAACTGAAGCGGAATAATAAAAACCCGAATTAAGCAAAAATTTGGAAAATTAACAAGAACAAAAAACCAACAAAAAATTTCCTTTGTACTGAACAAATTCATGCCCAAAAACTGTTCTTATTACTAAAATGTTTGTTAAAAAGTTTGAGCACTCTCTCATTAATACACAAAACTCTTACTTTAATCCTTTCAGTGCCGAAACAATATTTAAAAGTTTGATCTAAAGCCATTTAATTTGAATAAAGGTGTACAAAAAGTGCCAACCCTTACTTCAAAAACTTGCAGGCGTAAGCCTGCCATTGCCAACCCAAATTTCAACGTTACAGAAAATAAAATTTCCGGTTAAAAATTAATTTATTATGTTCATAAAAAACAAAATCGTTTGAACACTAAAAATATTCAAAGTGTATTTTTTTAGTTTATTTTAAGTCACATCAAAAAAGCTTGGTCATTAGCAACTACTGTGGGTTTTGGTACCTTAACAGTGGTTTTAACATGTTAAAATTTCCAGACCCTAGCCAGGAATTGAACCTGGGATCTTTCGCTTTGCAGGCTAGTGCGCTAGTCACTATACCACGGAGGTGGTTTCAAAATACACTATTCTATTAATTTTTGTTTAAAAGTTTTTTTTGTAAATGTTTGGTTATCCGGACATTGGCACTTTATGCATAACTTATGGATGTCCGGTAAACTGGACATTGTCACTATATAGAATATATTGACTTCCTGTTTTCTGGACATTGGTACTGAAAGGGTTAAATAATAATAATTTCTTTTAAGTCAGAGTTATCCAAATAAATGAGTTAAAGAAGAATTGACTTAATAAGTAAGTAGTACAACCTGACCTCAGTCTTCTATTTTAGCAATGGAATGTTAATAATACTCTTTGCAAACAGTACACAGATTCTATTCTTTATTTATAGCTCAGAGGTTTGGACTCTCTGAGTAAGATTTAAAAGCAGAATAACAGCTGTGGAATTGGGTTTCTGAAAAAGTTGTCAATTAGCTGTGGTAGAAATGAAGTAATTTTAGATAATGAGGACAAAAATTTTTTATTAATTGAAAAAAATTTAAGAAAGCTCATCTGATATGGTCATCTGTGAAGAATCGAGGACGGAGTGTCATGGAAGTATGGGTTCCAGGTGGACGGAAGAAGCAAGGATAGCTCAGAAAGGAGAGGACGGATGAGAGCTGTGGAGCAGAGGGGTGAAATGGACGAAGATATGTATAATAGAAATGAATGGTGTTTTGGATTGCGGTAAATGGCTTATTGCAACAGATCAGCCATTATTATAATAATAAAACAGTGTTAACAAATTCATATTTTTATAAAAATGTTTTGGTGAGATTTTATAGAGCTTTAAAGATTGTTGTTTGATGGGATAAATTACGAAGCACCCAGATAAAAAAAAATCATAAATGTATCTTTTGTTCACTATCTAATTAGAAATGACTTGGAAATGGTTTTCTTACATTTGGTACATGTTGAACAGCCACCTCCCATGAAAATTGCTGAAGAGTATCGTCCAGTTAGTTGAAGATAGTTTGGACGGCCATGGAGAAGATGGGAGGGATTTCTTGAGATGAAACAAACTGTCGTCTAATCTTTGCTGAGATTAGACGACAGTTTGTTTCATCTCAAGAAATCCCTCCCAACATCGCCGCGTTGGCGATGTTGGTAACGTGCTCGCCTCTCATCACGCGGTCTTGGGTTCGAATCCCACTCGGGCATGGCATTTTTTCATACGTTACAAAAAATTCATTTCATCCTTCACCGTCTGCATTAGCAGCAATTTGCAAAACAGTCGGACGTAAAACCAAAAAAAAAAAAAAAAAAAAAAAAAAAAAATAATCTTTGCTGAGAGAAGAAAATAAAACAATAAAAACCAAAATTTAGTGGCCATCTCTGTGGAGCAATGGTATGCCAGATAGAAAAAAATTAGGAGTTAAATTCTCAAAAAATGAATGGAAAATTTTTGTACAGTTAAAATTCAATTTTACTAATAATCAACATAATGATCACTAATAAAATATTAGTTAATAAGACATTAGTAATAATAACTAAAGGAATGTTCTCCCATTTTATCAAATTCTAAAACTTGCCACCTAAAACACATTCAAGATTGAACGATGTCAAATTAATACGATTCCTTTAATAACAACCTACATTTACTAGCACAAATTATTATTGTTGACACACTTTTTGCTCTTGCTTACATTTTCATGGTTTTCTAAAAACAAAGTTACATAACTTTTAATAAGTACTGTCTTCATCACTTTGTTCTTCTTCTCTTAATACTGGACTTCTATGAACGACTGTTGTACTGCGTAACCTGAAAAACAAAACAATATTTGATTATTCTATAGAAATCTTAACTAGGATGAATATACAACTGAAATTTAAAAAAAAACGTTTAACACTCATATGACCTTTCTCTTGCCAATGTAAATAATGAAAACTAATCAAGAGTGTAAAACGCTAAATGAAAATCAACCTCTGTTGAAAAATTTATGAAAAATAAACAACTGACACTAAACTAAAAAGTCAAACATGCACATTCAATTCTGTTAATCTTACAACATTTAATACGTTTAAAAATATTTAGTAAACAAACTATACCTTATTCCACTTTTTTTTATATGGTTGAACAAAACCAGGGTCGTATGAAATGACTGTAGTGTTTGACCATTTGATTGGTTCACAAACTTTTTCATAATTTTTATGAAAATATGCAAGTAATTTATTGTAGTGAAACTGCAGTGGACTTCTATGACTACTTAATGTAGCACTTTTCTGCCTCGCCCACCCCACCACATAGTTTCAGTAGTTCAGTCGGACACTTCATTTCTGTGTTAAGGTGAACAAGCATATCTATTGTGTATGTGTCTATAAAATGCATGTGGAAGGGAACAATATTCAGATATGGCTAATGGAGAGTAGGGATGCACATGTATACAGAAAAAGTATCTATAAAAATGTCTCATAGCTAAAATTTATAAAAGTACTGCTCTTAACAATGTTTAAGAAAGCAATACATTTTCACTGATACCTGAAAAGACACCTGGCCTGAAAATAAATTTTATCCACTCAAATTTGAAGATCTACCTGAAACCAAGACTACACAACAGTATTGTTTCGTCGCCACTGCTATAGATAGCAACAAAATATTTAATAAATTTTTTTCATGGTCTTATTTACTAAAAGTTTACACTTAAGTTTTACGTTTTATTAATAATTTACGCTCTCACCTACGCACACAATTGATTTTATTAAAAATGAACAGATTTTCAAGAATTATATTTCAGTTAATGAATTGAAAAATGCTACGCTACTAGTCTGTAAAATTGTACAACAAGATGTTTCCAGAGAAGAATTTTTGAAACTGAAAACAACAACTACCATCTCAGTGGAAAAACTTATTTCCTTTTATCTCCAACGATGGATTTATTTGTGTCTGCGGTAGACTGAACTATTCTTACCATCCGACAGCAAACATCCTATTATCCTGGCTAAAAAACATGTCATAATAGACTTAACAAATAATTATTATCATGCCGTTTTGCTTAATGCAGGACTTTACCTTCTTCAATCAATTATCTCACAAACATTTTGGATTTTATCAGCTAGGAGTATCATACACTCAAACATTCGCAAGTGCAATATTTGTTTTTGTTGTAAGCCGTACAAAACAGTTTTAAACTGAACTGGACAGTCGCCCGATTACTAGATACGTGAATAGACGCTATTTTGTTGTTAATGCTTTTCCATTCGGTCTTAGCACGATCGCTAACGCTTTACATTAAAAACGCAATAATAATAATATTCCGCTACACAGATTGATATTAATTCACACACTGCAGTGATTTAACGTGCTGGAAACACTCCAAAAACGAATCGCACAAATACAGTCCACTTCAAGATCTTCGGCAGCTCACCACTCATCGAAAAGCCACTGGTACCAGCTGGTAAGTCACAGGACTTCTAAAGTGAGTGGAATTCAACTTTTTATTTATCGACAATAAGCTGCTATACGCTCCACCACTGACCCTACCATATGGATATGGATATGGATAGCTCCCTCATAAAACTAAACCTACTGAGGAAAAATTTACAAAAAGGTCAATTTCTCTATTATTAATACTCGGCAGGGGATCAATAATGTTTAGTTGTTCCTTCAAACACCACAGTTATTGACAATAACCTAACAATATCCACAAGGTTTAAGAATCATCTTTGTAACCATCTAGAGCCAAATTTCATCAAGTTATTTCTGGAAGAATATAAAATATGTATTGTACACAATTTGGCGATCAACATCAAAACTCAAATCTTTAGCTAAAGCTGGATGATTGCTTTCATCCAGTGTCCAGTTGTTTTCATGATTTGAAGTACCCTCAAATGGTAAAGATAAAAATTAAAGGAAACCTCAAATGGCTAATCCTAAACTTGGGGTCAATCTTCTATCATTTTTTTTTTTTTTTTTTTTTCATAGAACAATAACTACAAAATTACAGTGTCACTGTATTATTACCACACTGATGGTATATCTTATTTATAGGCTAACAACAAAAATATTTAAGCTATATTTCTAAATAGGAAATGGAAAATTTATTTATTCCATTTATGCGGCCAGCCGCATTGGCGTAGTTGGTAATGTGCTCGTCTCTTATCATGCAGTCTTGGGTTCGAATCCCATTCAGGCTCGGCATATTTTCATACGTTACAAAAATTCATTTCATCCTTCACCGTCTGCATTAGCAGTAATTGCAGAACAGTCGGACGTTAAACCCCAAAAAAAAAATTCATTTATTCCAAAACCTTTCCATGGAGAATAAACTAAAAAAGTGTGTCGATGCGCATAAAGCTGTGACGTGATGTGTCGATGTACATAAAGCTGTGAAGTCACTGCGGAGTATCATTCCTTATCTCACTATACTCGCACCAACCACTAACTTTAGTGACTTAAGGTCACATTAGTTGTCTGTTGATAATGTTCAATCATGTACTTTTCTTAGTGCAGATTCGTAAATATTTTTTTTGAAATATTTTAAATATCTTTCTGCGATTCCAAATGCAGGTGACACAGTATTCAGTTACTAAACCTAATCTAAAAATTTCTCCCTTGTGTAACATTTGGTTGATAACCCTTTGACATACAAAGCTTTGACTCAAGAGTGAGTTAAAATACACGGGCCGTTGTAGTTACGCAGATCGAACCAAATTGAGCAGCAGAGTGAGCACACCTATAGTCTTTTTACCATGAAACCTAATATTCACAGATATCTTGTAATAAGACTTTTTACCAGCTGCACTGAACAATAAAACAAAACTTGGTATTAAAATTTAAGGCAAAATAAAACGAACGGGAAACTTACATACCACACAAAATCATCAATAATATTTATTAATAATAATATACTTACACACTAATCATACTCACAATTTTTTTTAACACAATTTACAATTATTTATTTACTGTTACATAACTGTTTACTAAAATATTTTCTTTTCAAATCATTATTTTACGTATTATATTATTTTATTCAATAGCTTTATCTTAGTTTAAAAAAAGATCACATATAAGTTGTTTGATTTTTACTGAATTTTTAGTAATTTAGAGAATTTTTAGAAAATAATTTATGATGTTATTATTGTTTTATACAAGAAACTGTTAATGTTTAATCATTGTTTTAAAAGAGTTGTATATTCGTAGTTGAAGTAATACACATATAAACCTAATGATCTAATTAAATTTCTACATACGAAGTTATGATATGTGAATTTATTAAATTTTTAAACATTAGTACATTGATTTTTGTATTTATTTTAACCAAATAACGCATCAAAATCAAGTGATCACTATTGGAAACTATGTGAAATTGGATTTTGACTAGAGATGGAGCAATTCGTAGGCGACTTATACTTTAGACTAGGTACTTGTAGAACTTATACCTTGTCACTAGCTCCTGTAGAACTAAATAAGCGAGACTAGTAATCTTTCTTCACTTAGTTGGGATTTCTGTATTAATACTAGGTACTAAAAGTATCAGGTACTTCATATCAGTACCATTTACTACTCATACTGAGTTGTACCAGGAACAGAAAACCCCTGTTCCAACCCAAGACTAATTTTGACATAATTAATTGTGACACCAATTTTTAATTACAATATTAAACGTTTGCAAAATTATTTTTTATTAATGCATAATTATTTAACGCAAAAAATAATGGTGTATTTCACAATATTCGTTATACAGGAAGTTATAGATAATATAAATAAGAAATAATTTTGCCACAATATTTTATTTATTATATTCATTAGCAAATTAAGGGCGTGAGGTAGATTCAGATTGCTTTTCTATTTATAAAGCCACATTTAAAAATTGCAATTACAAATGCTTACAGCTTTTGCAAAACTAGAATAGTATTAAAACAAAAATTATAAATACATGGATAATCATATTATCAATGCAAAACTTAGCGAATATCACTTGTACAAGAATTATCCTAGTTGTTTTTAATACTATGTAATATTTTTGTTAGATTTATTAAATTTTCTTTCTTATAAAGTTTGCCTTATGACAACAAAAGATATAAACAGAAGAAATCCATAAGAGTAGACTATAGTAATTTCCCATTTAACTGGACTTACTGAGGATCGATTCAGTTCAGATAACCAAAATCTGTATAAATGAGAAAAACTATGAACAACTTTGTAATGAAAATTAACTATAGTAAGACTGTATTATGAAATAAATAATTTAGAATATAAAACCACCAGTAGGCCTACTCTATTCAATGCTCCAAGTTTAATTTATGAGTTTAACATTAACACAAGAAATAAATTTGTTGTTTATTGATTTTTATAAACATTGATTAAAACACTGATTTTTCTCGTTCAATAAAGGGTCCACTATGAAAATAATGTGCATGATTTTATTGTGACGGAACTATCCATCCCAGCTTGGTAAAACCGTTCGGGAAATGTGGTGGGGGGGGGGTCTGCCCTTCCAATGCAGCCAGTCGCCAATTTGCTCTGAACTGTCTGAGCGGAAAAACAAGCTTCCACGTGAAGTGTGTTTTTTGACTTTGTAACACGGTGCAATGGAGCGTTCACTTGAACAGCAATACGCCATCAAGTTTTGTATGCAGCTTGGAAAGAATGAAATCGAAACATTCCAGATGCTTCAAGAGGCCTTCAAGGATAACTTCATTTCAAGGTTACGGTCCGGGAGTTGGCACAAGGCGTTCATGGAGGGCTGAGAGGTCGCCAACAAACCCCGTTCTGGACGCCCAATAATGACCAGAACCGATGACCACGTGAATCGCGTGCACGAAGTTTTGCATTCTGACCATCGATTGAGCATCCAGAACATTGTTGACACCCTAAACATGTCCACATTTGCAGTACATGGGATAGTGACAGTGGATCTGCACATGCGCAAGGTCTACCCCCAGCCCCTTTACAGTCCTGACTTGGCTCCGAGTGACTTTTTTTGTTTCCCCGACTAAAGAAAGAGAGCTGAAAAGAAAGCACTGGGAGTCCATGGAAAACATTCAAAAGTACCGTATGTTACAAGGTTCCTAACAGATATTCCTGTCAAAGAGTTTCAGGGTGCTTTCCAGGCATGGCAGACATGTCTTCACAAGTGTATTAATGCAGGGAGAGAGTATTTTGAAGAATTTTAAGCGTTAGTACCAGTACAATCAATAAATCTATTTTTCATAGAAAATGCCCATTACTTTTATAAAGGACCCTATAAAACATTATTTATAGATAAATTTAAATCTAAAAAATTTATTGATTAATTTAGATTTATTTAGTACTGTAATATTTATTACACAATTAAACGTTTGGAAGAATATTAATTGGCTCAAATAAAACTGTAACTATATCAGAAATTAAGTAATAAATTAATGTATCGATAACCTACTTTCTCAAAACTTAAAACTGGGAATATTAAGAAAGCAACGGAAAACTTTTAATAATTGCAGTTTGAGTAATCTAAATATCTTAAATTATTAAAAGATTTCTTTGAAATAACTTAAAACAATATCCTGTTAATATTCAAATCAAAAACATTACAAATCTCGAAACTGAATTACAGTTAAAGGACTGAAGAAATTTAACTATGAACCACCAGAAATATTTTAATTAACATTCAGAAATACAACTAAAATGTTCATTGTAATCACTATTTACACATTTTCCAAAAACTGTTGAAATTACCATCAAAACAGAACAATTTAAATCTAATTAACAGCATAAATATTTACGTAAAAATTCATGATACTTTAAGTCATCCTGCATTTGAAGTTTTAAAAAAATAAACACCACAGATTGACTACAAGATGTTTCGATAAAATCGATAAATGAATACTAATTAGAATTAGTGCAAAATCTACATTGTAACACAAACGTAATACTAAGAAACATTTTAAATCACATTGTAAACAATTATTAATAGATAAACAACAGCCTATATATCTCGATTGCAATTTCTCACACTTACACAACAAAATACTTCATAAATTATTATTTACTTATTTTACCTACTTAGTATAAAAAAATACTTTTCTTAATTAACATTAATTTATTGTTAAGTTATAATGCTAAATAATTTTATTATAAAACCTGTCTAAATTGGTTAACTCTTTATAGGGCATAGACTCGCCACTCCAGCCGCGCAGCGCCGCTTACGTGTCTCGACCTCAGAGGGGTAGGTGGATCAGAATTCATAAGAAGATCAGAACCATTTGCCACAAGGTGAAGTTCGGCCGCCAAAGAGGCTGGGTGGATCACAATATTTAGAAATTTCTAGATATGAAAGTTTAAAGTTTCAAAATTTATAATTTGAAGGTTTTAAAATTTTAGGTTAATGTTTAAAGTTTCAAAGTTTCAACTTTGAATGTTGTGGTTTGAATGTATGATACTTTGAGTTTTTCATTTTCTCATGTGACCTGACAATTTTCGGGTTACCAAATTTTTAGGTAATTTTCTTTGCTAAATAACATGTCGTTAAAAGATTATTTGTATTCCGAAAATTTAAAAATTTTTTTGTTAGGGTAGTAATCACCATAGGACCCCGACCTAAAATTTAATAAATTCTTTGTGACTCTAGGTGTATGTGTAACGTTTTGTCAATAAACGTTTGCGAAAAAACCGTTGTGAAGGTGTAAAGAAAGAAAAACATGAAAACGGCAAGCCCTAAAAGCCAGAATGCTAGTGTTTTGAGTTTTCTCAGCGAAGAGGTAGGTTAAGGAAAACTTTAGCTGCATGGCCTTGGAGTACTTTGGGAGAAGCACAAAAAAGATTCTATACACTTTTTCTCTACGAAGCACCGTTCAGGAGGTAAAAAATACTACCCACTACCAAATGGGGGTTGAACCAGAAAGTTTTCGCGTTACCAAATTTTTATTTAACTTTTTATTTAACACGCCGTTAAAATATATTTTGTATTTTGAAAATTTAGAAATTTCATAATTTTTGGATCGGGGTAGCAACCCCTATTGGACCCCGGTCTAAAATTTAAAGAAACTGTAATGCTATAAGTACCTGTAACGTTTTGCTAATAAAAATTTGCCAAAAAACAGTTTTGAAGGTGTAAAGATAGGAAAACTTGAAAACGTCAAGCCCCACAAAACCAAAATTTGGTTTTTGTAGTTTACTCAGCGAACCGGTGCGTTAAGTGAAACTTTGGTTTACAATCTTGAATTACTTTTTGTGGGGCACAGAACAGTTTCATGCATTTTGTCCCTATTATTCATCATTTAGGAGATTAAGAAATACAACCCTAACCCTAGGGAAGAGGGTGCCACCTGAACATTTTCAGGTTACCAAATTTTTACGTAACTAACGCCAAAAAACATGCCGTTAAAAGACTTTTTGTATTCTAAAATTTTAAATATTTCACCATAGGACCCCGACCTAAAATTTAATAAATTCTTTGTGACTCTAGGTGTATGTGTAACGTTTTGTCAATAAACGTTTGCGAAAAAACCGTTGTGAAGGTGTAAAGAAAGAAAAACATGAAAACGGCAAGCCCTAAAAGCCAGAATGGGGACATCTTTTGGACAAGGGTAGCGACCCCCCGTAGGACCCCGATTTAAAATTTGGAACATTACCCGTGATCCTACCAGTACGTGTAACTGTTTATAAATATAAATTTTATGAAATAACCCATTTTGAAAGTGTAACGAAAGAACAATATGAAAACGGCAAACCCCAAAAAGCCGAAATTTTGTTTTTTGAGTTTTCTCACCAAACCGGTAAGTTTAGGGCAACGATAGCTATATGGTTTTAATGTACATTGCAAGGGGTACAAAAAATATTCTATACAATTTTTTTTTTACGATGCACCGTTTAGGAGATAAAAAATACAGACCCTACTGCAAGGAAGAGGGTGCAACTTCAACATTTTCGGATTATCAAATTTTTACGTAGTTTTTAACCCCAAACAACATACCGTTAACAGATTTTTTTATAATATAAAAATTTTTAAATTTCATAATTTTTAAATAAGGGTGCCAACCCCCGTAGGACTTTGATCCAAAATTTGAAAAGTCAGCCGTAATGCCGCGAGTAGGTGTAATGTGATCCTTATAAAAATTTGCCAATGAAATCTGTATTCATGGTGCTACAAAGAAAAACATAAAAACTGCAACACCAAAAAAACCGAAGTTTTGTTATTTGAGTTTTCCAGCGAACCGGCGGGTTAAGGGCAACTTTATATATATGGTCTTAACATACTTTGGGAGGGGAACAAAAATGGTCAGAGTGGCCTTTGCGCTACGAAACTTCGTAAAAAAGTTTGAAATATTCGCGCGCCATAAAATAAGTAAAAAGTTTTCGGTTTCGCATTTTTCCTGGGTGTTTTGGCGCCAGGCGGATACGGTACAATAACCAGTTTAGCCGTGCAAAGCGCTCAAAAAGCTGTGAATTTTTCGTTTTTTTAATTTGAAAATTTTCCGTTTCGCCGTGACGTGGAAGCTCCAGGAAGGAGTGAAAATGTTTTTAAACATATCAACCCAGCCTACCTCCACGAGACGAAGAAAAAATAATCACCAACATTTTTCGATCCGATGCACCGTTAAGAATTTCTAAAAACTACCCCTAAAACCCTGCCACCCCTAAAAGGAAAAGAAAAACCCCTTAAAAGAAAATTGGCAATTTTCTGGCCGGTTTCAGCACAAGACGGAGAAAAAAGATTCTGAGGTCAAACACTCTCCGAGGCTTCCTTCTAGGTTAGAATTTATGTCAGTCAGTCAGTAAATGTGTGTCCTTGCAGTTGTATATAATAAGGGAAGGGAAATGCATTTAATAGAAATGCAATTAAACAAATAAAATTTATATATATATATATATATATATATATATATATATATATATCACTTTTGTATAAATTAGCAATTTCTTTTGAGTCATGTCATTACTGTTTAGGTCATCAGCCAAAAGGCTGGTTTGAACCTCTAGAGGCTTTATTACGTAAAACGAGGAGTAAGGTGGTTTACCAATACCTTCCTCACCAAGTGGAAAAGTATGCTTTTATTCGCATGCCAGGCCTTCTGAAAAGCATTTATTTTCCACCCTTCAAATAACAACCTCACTTCATTCACCACAAGGTCTGATTGTATAATGAAATTCAATACTCTCAGAGGAGATAACTGTGACTAGTGTCTTTTACACCTCTACCTCTTCTGTTCTTAAATGCTTTAGTCATATAATTGGCTAAGCATGTGATAAGAAACAGAACCATTTTTTGTAGCTCAGAGCTAGCAGATTGAGTGCAAATAATTTAACAGTCCACCTGCCTGTTATATGAGCAACTGAGTCGAGTATTTTTTAAAAAAATACCAAAGTTATTTCAACATAAACTACACAAACATTACAATTTTTAATACAGTAAGCCCTCGACTTACGCAAGGAGTGTGTTCCGCAAAATCATCGCATAACATGAAATTCGTGTAATTTGGATTGTTCAGTTTAGCCTTAAAATATTCGCTAATTGTCCATACCACTCAAATCCGCTAATTGTCCGTAGTGTTGATTCATTAAACCAGTCGTTCCTTTTATGTTCTTACTGTCAGCATTAGCAGATATTGCAAAACAGTCAGACATAAAGCAAAAAAATTATGTTCTTTAATTTTCACTCCTTTTATTAATTTTAACGACATTTAACTCTTCCTTTAAAGTAATCGCTCTCCGTTTTTATAACCTTCATTCGAACTCATAGCCTACTTACTGTATGCAAAGTAATAACAAAAATAAGAAAATAAAAGATCTGCAGATTGTAGCACAATTAAAATCACGATTAAATAAATCTACACAACCTTACACGAGCGATATTTTTAACGCATTAAACAGTACTAATGTTTAGAACAAAAGCAAATCAAGGTAAAAGAAAATTCCAGTGTAAAAATGGGGAGGGCAACTGGGATACCAGTTTCAAGAGGAGTTAGCAAAACAGTGGTCATAAATGTAAACATCCGTAAGTTAAGAATAACTATTGTACACAATATAATGTATTATGTTCAACAAAATTGCGCTAACGTGAATTTGCGTAAATCGAGGTCTTACTGTACTGTTTTTGGGAAGTTTTATTGTAATGAGTTTTCCTTTAAAAAAAAATTCCAGTGGTGGATATTCTAGGGGATCTACATAATCTGAGATTGACTATAAATACCTCATACCTAAATATGTAACATAATAAATGTAGTACTGAATGATATATAACACAATACTATACGTTTTAAGTCATGTATCCTTTCATTAGGTAGGATGATTTTGTCTACATTTAGTCATGTATCCTTTCATTAGGTAGGATGATTTTGTCTACAGATGCCAGCCATTCATCTGTACATAATTTTTTTTTTTTGTACAAAAGGCAATGTGGCGCATGCATCACTACACTCCACGATTAAGTTAGAATAGCATAGGCTTTGCATATGATCATGATAAAGACTATCTCTGAAATTGTAGATTCAAGACTGAGCTGGAAGCCATTGTACAAGTTTTAACAAATTTTAAAAAAATATTTAAACTGATTACTAATAACATAAACATAGTGCCTGAATAAATTTTGGCTTGTGCGTAGGTAATAACACAAGGCAATATAAAAATGAAAAAATGCCACCTTGATATAATAACCAGATATGCTGACCATTACACTGATGGCCTTCCAAATTTTATTAATTAAATTACAATAATTAATTAATATTTCACATTTATACATAGTGAACAGGGGATACGGATCATGAATTTAGTTCATAAAAAGAACTGGAAATGGGGTTATTTTATGAGCGATTGCCCATAATAATCCACCCACCACCACTGAAAAAACTTAACTACAATGGCTTAACAAAATACAATTAAAGTAATTAAAAAGAAGAAGATAGATTCAATTGATTCTATTGAATTTATAACCACCATTTTAGACAGATTTTACAAACAAATTGTAATAAAAAATAATCAGTTTCGTTTCTTTTAGTTTTCGTTATCACCGCTGACAGTAAGTAAAGGATCTTCATCACTATGTTCACTACATTTAATTAATTAAATAATTAATAATATTTATTATTATTATTATATGATACCAATTATCCAACAATTATAGAAGCAGCATGAAAAGAAGAAAATAATAATCACATAAAGAAATAATAAAATACACAAATAAAAATAAAAATCACCACTCTATTTAAATCAACTAATGATAATAACAAAAATCATTATTACAGACGTCAAACATCAATGGATATTTGACTTCCTTTAGTTTTATCACTTTTCTGTCAAACTAATATATCTTAACTAATTGTTTAAAGAAAATGAACAGTTTATAACGTAGCAGGATACAAAAAATAAATAAATAAAATTAATTAAATGCACTAACTCCAATAAAATTACACAAGAGCAAAGTAGACTCAAAATATATTCCTCTAAACTGTAATTACAAAAGCCCCCCCCCCCCCACCACTGACTGAATGATTCCGTCATCACTACTGGCCTGAGGATATCACATGAACTGTGGAGTTGTCAACAGTGTACAAGTCGCTTGTATAAAACTGGACCTTCCTTCTGCCAAACAGAATTTCCAGTTGTACAGGATAAAGATCACTGACGGTACATGAGTAATAAGCTTTCACAAAATAAAATTACAAGCTAAGTATCCTCCAACAGATTGTCACCAGTGATGAGTTATTGGTTTTTGCCTACGACCCGGAGATGAAATCATCGGAGTGGCACACATCATCATCTACCAGACCACAGAAATCACGTTTTGCAACCTTGGAGGACATTGAATCAAATGTGACGACTCAGCTCCAACAGATTCTGAAAGAAGCCTTCTACCGCTGCTTCCAACAATAGCAGGATCGATGGAACAAGTGTGTGTGTGTGTGTGTGTGTGTGTACACAAGGATCCTTCTTTGATGGTGATTAACCCCTTAACAGTTTATGACAAGATATCTCGCAACGTAAATGTTGTAGAAAAGTGCCCCTGATGAGATAACTCGCAACTGAATTTGTCTCGATTTATTCTGTTTTCTGTCAAAATATCTCGCCGTAACATTAAAAGTAGTTTATCTTATATCCGTAACTTTAATATTAGCGCTAGTAAAGGTTCCTTTCTATAGGTTAGATGACTCTATATTATTTGTTTACGTCGTACTCTCCAATGTTGCGTAAAAGGTTATGTTTTGGTTAGTTCGGTGCGTTTCGTTGTAAAGTTATAAGTTCGTTATAAGTGTTTACGAAAAGAAATTGTACGCTATTCGATATTGTTTATAGTTTTTTAGTAGTAGGTTTTATTTCATACATGTATTTAGTCAGGTATTTCAATTCCGTTTATTCACAACAAGTCAGGTTAGTATTTCAAAATTTTTTGTTTTTTTTTTTTAAATGATGTTTTTGTGCATGGAAATTGATCTATATCTCTTTATTCAGTCATATTATACAAAATTATGGAAAAAAAAATTGAGTATAAATAAGTGTAAATTGAATATGAACATTTTTGGCTAAAATAAGGAACCGTTAAGGGGTTAAGTGAGCATTGCAATATTTCATAACATTAGCATGCTGAACCACCATTCTGAGAACTATTTGAACCCCCCTCAAATACTTGTACATGTAATAATTTTTACTGACGATTACTGCAATGATTACTAAGAACCATTTTATTGTACTTTTTAATTAAGTGTTATAGTAAATCCCAGTAATATTCACAATCCTCTGAGGCTTGTCAGAAATAAATGATTAATTTCAGCTAAACAACATAAAAGATCTACAATGAAAAAGAATTTTAATAAACGAAACTGCGTAAAAAGAAGCACAAATCTTAGATGTCCTATATTTGTATAATACATTGAATGTCAAGGTTCGATTTGTAAATAACTTGTTAAACATAATAAAGATAAAAGTTTATGCTGACAGATTAATGATTATCTTAAATTACAGAAAAAAATCATAAATAATTTTATAACAATACCTTGTATGTAAATGTTCTAATTGGACTTGAAGACTTTCAACTTGTTCTTGAAGTTCATCATTGGTTCGTTGTAATTTTCTGTAAATACATAAAATTTATTAGTATTTATTCTATTAACCCAACACCATTATATTAACAAATAAGTAACCACAACATAACCTGTTGGGAACTGAAAATGCAAAAAGAAAATTTTCCTTTAAAATTTGATAAATATGATAATTTTATAATTTGACCATTTTTGGTCAATTTAGTTAAATTTATTTAGCAATTAAGTTTGTTTAGTTTATTTAAAGTTACATCAATTGCTTTGGTTATAAGCAATTACTGTGTATGTTATGATATGGAATTGGTGGGTTTTAACGAGTAATGATTCCAAACCCTATCTTCCAATCAAACCAGGGCCTTCTGCTCTGGAGTGTGCAGCACAGTCTAATGCTCTAACCACTGGGCCACCGAGACAGCCTCAGTTTTAATTTTTGCTGTTTTTAACAGCTTTAGCTGGAATTGTGTCAGAAAGCTGTATCATCTACCTCCTCGAAAATGACCACTAGCTTAATTTTCAAAAGATGTGCTTTTTTACTTCAACGCTTTTCTTTTTATCATGATATTTTGCTCTCTTCTATGAAATTGTATGTCAACTTCATCCCCTGGTCAACATAATTTTGTTGTTCTGAAGATGCTGCAGACATGAAATGCTACAACTTTTCACAAAGTAGACTACGTTGACAGTATTTATATCCTACTTTTAATAGCACTGAATGGTGAGTATGGTAAACAACTACAAAAAAACTCTTCTGAAAAATGACCTTAGGGTCTTTTAAAACTATCGCCTAACATTTTAGACAACTCTTCAATCTACATACCTAGGAATTGTTACAGAACCTAGACAGAGAAATGATGTCAAAATTATCCTAACAGAATTCTAATACCATTTGAAATACAAAGAAATTTAATAATAGATTCTAAAATATTATTGAAAAATTTTTAATATTACAAAAAAATGGAATAATACTGACTAATGGATATTTATAGAAATGAAATACTTTTTGTAAACTTAGAAACCAATATTTAGCTTATTGTAAAGCATTTTATACCAACATCACTAATATCAAGTGACTCAAAACAGAAACATTCAGAATATAATACAGAAAATATACTTCTAGATTTTTATAATCCAGTTCACTAAATTTTATATTCAAATAAATATTACAAGTAACTAACAGTTTTGCTTTATTGTGTCATTTTAATAATTGTACAACAAATTACTGCATTACACATTCACTTCATGACACAATTTACTACTAAAACAGGTTACAATACCTAATATTATTTGTTGCAGAATCAACTTCATCTTCAGCCACAGCCAACTCTCGTTTCAATTCTTCAACTCTACATCGTAATCGTTTTACTTCAGATTCATACTGCTCTGCTCGCCGAACAGCATGTGCTAACTCTGTCGTTTTATCTGCTAATACTTTTTTAAGTTTATTGTGCGAATGTTTTAGTTCCGATAACTCCTAAAACACAAAGACAAACTATAATACCACTCTCGTAACACATACAAGAAAAAATAAATCAAGGTTTTATTTAAAATCAACATTATCTTCCAGAAAATAGGAAGATTTGATTACTTATACCAATAAAAGTATTTTTTTTTAATTTAATTTTTTACTGAATCAATTGATTCAAACCTTTGAAAAGGAAGATGCAATCTTCATAAACAGTTTCTAGAAGTTATATGTTATTACCTGAAGAAGCGGTGCGCACCTCGAAAATACTTGTAAGATATTAAATATAAGGTAAATAAATGTTTTTTTATATTATACGAAAAAAAAACAATTAATTAATATGGACTCTGCTGCCATGATGCTAACTAGTAGCTTAAATAATTAATTTTTCATTTGCATTCCTTGTTTTACCAGTTACAATAATTACTAACAGACAAACCAGGAACCTTCGATAAAGTCATTAGTTTGTATTGCTTGAGTCCCAGCTCCGTGTAGTTGGAAGGAATGCAGTGGGTTGTTATAGTAGTGGGAGAATGAATGAGTTTAGTAGTGTTTCACTGCTGCTGCATTTGTAATGGTAGCGTGTACTAACTAGACTAAAAAAAATATTCTTATCATCCGGCGCATTAATTTAACAAATACCTACCGGGTTATTAATTTGGTTGGATTCATAATATTTAACTTACCAATTTATATCAAAATATGTAAATAAATAAATGTAATAAATACAAACAAATATGTTAAATACAGAAAGTTTGAAAACAAATGTTTTGTATCAGAGAAATACAACAACTGTTCTCCCAGCATGCGTCACTCATTCAATATACCTCACTCATACCCTTCACCCTGCAACTACACGGAACTTGGAACCGCACAAAAACATTTATTTTATTTACTTCTACTTATAAACACATAAAAGCAAATAGCAATCAAAATAAAACAAGAGAAAATCGATTTTTAAATTACATGTTAATTTAATCTGACTGATTTTTAAAAAAAAAATGAAATTTAGAATATTTTAGAAATTACTTAGTTCTTATTATTAAAAAAAATATATTTATAAAGTCTATCTCAGCTGTTAATGAATTAATATTTAAAGTTTACCGGTTAATGTTCTATAGTTATCATTTCTGATATCTGTCGCTCATCTTAAGAGTATCGTTCAATGTTCCGTTCGTTTTTTAATATATTTCTCGCCATAATTTAATTAAATAATGTTATTTCACTCAATTTTATTTCATAGGTCTATCCGTGACTTTGTACTATGAATAATGACAAGATTATTATATTTATTTAACACATTTTCATAAATCAAACCGCACACAAACACAACCTTTCTCTTCAAACTGCCCCGGTCAACAGCACGCCAAATCAAATACGCATTCACTTACATTAATTACTTTTTGTTTGATAATTTTTAAACTTTCAAATAAATGATAAATTTGGGTTGTAAATATGTTTTTTTGAATTTATTTGATGATCTGCGAAAATATTTCCTGATATTTTTTATTTTAAAGTGTTAGTGAATGTTTTTGTAACTTTACAACACTCTTTTGATTCATCATCATCATCATCACCCAAACACGGATAGGCCTAAAGCCTGTTCCGGCACCCATCTTTGTAGCAGTCTTCCTCTATCACGTCTACCCCGTGGGGCATAACTTAATATTTGGACTGGTAGTCTTTCATTTAAACATGAAAACTTCCATCACTAAATTAAGAGCTGATTTTTAACTATTGGTCAAGATTATTAAGTTATTTAATTTAATAATTTAGAAATAATATTTCAATTACAAAATTAGCCAGTTCAATAATTTACTACAATTAAGAATTTAATTATAAATGTTTACATTATCAATAGCAGTCAGGTTATAAACACATGGTTGGATAACTTGTACTAGGATTATTATCACCTAATACATATTTTGTAATGCTACAAGTTGCTAAATTACATAAGTTGATCAATATTACGAGGTATATCCAGAAAGTAAGTTCCGTTTCTATTTACATCCGCTGCAACACTGCGATCACAGTTCCGCGCATGCCCAGCAGACGCTCTGTTTCAAGAAGAAGAAACCTGCGCCATTTTGAGATCGCTGTCAGCCGCCTACGCTTTGTTGTGCTTGTTTACAATGTCGGTGTTGATTGAAAATCCCGCCGCTAGTGAAATCAGATCTGTGATTCGTTTTCTGAATGCTAAAAAAGTGAAACCAATAGAAATTTATCGGCGAATTTGCGAAGTTTACGGACAAAATGCGATAAGTGATTCAATGGTGAGAAGATGGGTCCGACAGTTCAATGAAGGACGTAGTGAAGTGCACGATGAAGAAAGAAGTGGGCATCCATCTTTGTGTACAGAAGAACTGGTTCACGCGGTTGATGAGAAGATCAGGGAAAACCGTAAGTTTACAATTAGAGCTCTCGTTATTGAATTTCCACAAATCTCAAAATCACTAATTCATGAAATTGTTACTGAAAAACTAAAATTTCGTAAACTTTGCTCACGTTGGGTACCAAAAATTCTTACTGAGCCACACAAAACCAAACGGATGGGCAGTGCACTTCATTTTTTGACCCGTTATGATGAAGGCGGCGAAGATTTTCTGTCACAGATAGTCACAGGAGATGAAACTTGGGTTTCTTATGACACCCCTGAAAGTAAGCGGCAATCAATGGAATGGAGGCACACTTCATCCCCAGCCAAGGTTAAGCCGAAACAAATGTTGACACCTCGAAAAATCATGTGCACAGTCTTTTGGAACAGCAAAGGCATCTTACTGATTGATTTCTTACAGCGAGGTCAAACAATCAATGCAGATGTTTACTGCGAGGCACCTGGGAAACTGCACCGCACAATACAGAATAAGCGCCGAGGATTTCTGTCAAAAGGTGTTGTTTTTCTTCACGACAATGCTCGACCACACACTGCAAATGCAACGAAAAACCTCCTACAGGAATTTGGCTGGGACGTGTTTGATCATCCTCCGTACAGCCCTGACCTCGCTCCTAGCGATTTTCATCTGTTCTTACATCTCAAGTCTTTCCTTGGCGGTCGACACTTCAATAATGATGAAGAGCTGAAAGAAACTGTTTCCAAATGGTTGAAGACACAGGCGGCAACCTTCTATGAAGAAGGCATAGAAAAACTTGTACCACGCTATGACAAATACCTGCAAAAATTCGGCAGTTATGTGGAAAAGTAGTTTAAGAGTTGTACATTTTTGTGCAATAAATGTTTTTTCTGTATCTGTACACAATTTTTTTTATTACCAAACGGAACATACTTTCTGGACATACCTCGTAATTATCCTCATTAAAATACAAATTAGAAATCGGCTGTTCCAACTTCAAATTTAGTAGTTTGCTATTACACCAAGATTTTTTTTCAGGCGAAGAACCATAGAAGGTTATCACCGCCTGATTTCATGAAGAAGTGGATGCCCATCTCTTCTGAAGTCGTTCAATACCTTGTTAACCAGTTGGCTAGTAAACAAAGTAAGGTCTTACCATTTCGCATTTCAGCAGCCTCATTCCTGATATGAGGCCTCTAGAATCAAAACCCGCCATATCCAAAAATTTAAAAAAATTAGTTATGAATCTAATCCTATGTATTTTGTGCTGCTGAATTCAATGGAAAAGTCGTTTTAGTTCAAAAACCACTATTTCCCCATCAAATTTCAGTTTAAAGATTGTGTTTATTTTCAAAACACACCAAATCCCAGTGCACTTTCTCCATGTTATAAGTTCAAAACCCTCCAACTCCATTTCAACCAATGATACGTGAGATTGTAGTCACGTGACATATAATCAGCTGACATTTTTACTCAGCTGGGATTGTTTGGTTATGTTCGCTTTTACTGTACATGTTTGATCTAAGTGTAAAGTTTGTTTTAAAACTATTTTTGGTAAAATGGTGAATCTAATTCAAAATTTAACACCATGTTCGCCAAAAAGTTCTCGTGCAAGAGTTAAGTTGCTAAGAATTGCAAGTCTCAAAAAAGAGTTGTTGCAAATCCCAAGCTGAGTTTCAAAACCCACTATTGTAATTTTCTAAGAAGAAAAAAATAAATACAGCTGTAAAATTTTGTGAATGTAACCAGTTGACTACGAAAAAATTTTCCCAGTCCCAGTTTTGAAGTTTTGTGGAGTTTTCATATTGAAATAAAAATTGGTATTTTGCTGGAAATTCTTTTTTATGGAGTTGGAGGGTTTTGATTCTAGAGGCCTCATATCTGCTGAGTAGTCAAGGTCCAACACTCTGAACCATACAGTAAACTGGCAGAACCAAATCAATTAATACTGTCAATAATTAAATTGGGTGAACTTATTTAAAAATTCACATTTATCATTTCACACATAATGAATTGAATTTTATAAAGAACTAAACCACTTAAGACAATGCTATAATAAAAAAATCTGGTGTGAAACACTCACACAACTTTCTCTTGCCAGTGCAAATAATTAACAATAAACCTAACATTAGTAATAAAACATTAGAAATAAACAAAAAACTAACCTCAATAAACATAACCTAATTTTAATCATAATTATATGAAAGACGCAAAATTAAAATCGATCTCAGTTTGCCTTAAAAATACGGAAAATCACTCTTTCACGCTAAACTAAGCTCTGTAAAGAAAAATGTTTTAATTCAAAGTTGTAGATCTTTTAATTTTCTATAAATTTGATTTATACACTTTTGTCATAGAATGCATACTAAGGCCGAAATCTTAAAAAAATCGATTTTTCACACATTTTCGTGAGAAAAAACAGAAAATCGCTAATTACTGCTAAACTAAGCGTTATACAAAAAAATTTTGAAATGAAAGTTATAGAATTTTAAATTCTCTACATTTTTTATTATATAAATTTTTGCGCTATAATACATATTAAAGCCGCAATCTTAAAAAAACACTTTTTTTATGTAAAAACAGCCTTACCAAGAATTTCAGCAAACATGATGCCTACCCTATCTTGTAGAGAATAAAAAATTGAGTAAACCAGGCGATTTTTAAAAAAGTCGTAGGACCAGTTTTTGAGAAAATCGCAAAAAAGTGAAAAATTACACGAATAAACTACTACTTCCGGTTGACCGATTTTAATGAAAATGTTCGTGTCAGGTCCGGTAGTGGTATGTAACTTAAGTTTCAAGTTCGTACGATGTTCCGTTCTTGAGATATTCTGTTCACACACACACACACACACACCAATCGCTAAAAACATGTTTTTTGGGTTCAGGGGGTCCGAAAACATGTAGATCCGGTGAAAACTCGATTTCGAAAAACCGACATGAAAACAATACTTTCCTTCCTATATATTCTTATAGGCAAGAGAAAGTAAAAAGGAACAAAATCTAATCAGAAAAAAGTTATTAAGTTTTAACTATCAACTTTCACACGTGTACACAACGTTAACCAAATATCACCCGAATTATATGTTTTCACTCCATCCACACCAAAATGCAACCAAACAATTTACCAAAAATCCTTTCAACCAAACAACCAATTAAAACTTAAAATCCAGGTTCCCAATTCTGAGGTAATAATTTTCTTTAATAAATTAAAGATTAATTTCATAAAAATCCTAACGTTCCACTTATGTGTTCCCCTACCAACAAGGTGGAGATGTAACATTGTCATCACTAAGGTGTAATAGCGTCATCATAAACTAAATGTTTTCTAACATCGTTTTGTTTCAGAAAAATTAAAATCAAAACACGTTCAATTAAGAAAATAACAAAATGAAGTGAAGTTTACCTTATTTCTATCAGAAATTTCTTGTTGTAACTGTCTTAATTCAGTATCTGCATTCGTTGCTGGCCGTCCTTTCCGTTCAAGTCTTTCTTGAGCATCTCTTAATTCACCTCTTAATTTTTTATTTTCTCTTTCAAGAGCTAATTTTTCTGTTTCTAATCGTTCTCTTTTACCCCACTCAGAAGCGTTTTCTGCTTGAAGTCTTTCCAACTGAAATAAACAAATATTTTATTAAAATACAGTAAAAATTATCGATACAGTAAAATTATACAAAATAAATAAAGTAAATAAAGTAAATAAAAAATAAAGTAAATAAAATAAAGTAAATATACAAAATAAATTATGTTTTAGCTTAATTATACGCTCAATTATTAACATACAAGAAAATTATTATACTTCTCAAAAATCTTTCAAGTCAAAAACTATGAGGTTATAATAAAATATAATTAACACCAAGATTTCTAAAAAATGTAAACAGCATATTCATCAAGCATTAAAAATTTGGATAAGAGCATGAGGTTATTAGAAGAGGTTAACTTGTGTTTCATTGTGTCACAGTGTTGTTTTAACACTGACGTTGTTTTGGCGTATTGTAAAAGTTATAATAAAAAAAATAAATTTTAGTTTAACTTTGATTATACTGCACAATTTTAAGTTTGATTATACAGTTTTATTTTATTAGTGGGCCTAATTTTCAGTAACGGAATCGAGAATCGATTTTTTGTATTCTTGTATCAGAATTGGTAACAAGAATCAAAAAATATTGATATCGACACATCACTAATTTATGTATATTCGAATTGATTACAGGCTGCATTATAAAGATTTATTAACAGATTGAATAGTGTACAACACAGCTTTCTAACAACATCACATCCAATAATTTAAACAACACATAATTTTTCTTTGAAGTAGGAAAACTACACATAAAATTAAAGTACCTTGTAGTAACTTTAATGGATTTGAAATATAAAATGTATTAATATATTATTATATACATATATTTTTTTTGTTTTACGTCTGACTGTTTTGCAATTGCTGCTAATGCAGTCAGTGAGAAGGATGATACATGAAGATGAGTGATGAAACAATGGCAGACCTGACCGGGAATCAAACCCAGGACCCCGGCGTAGAAGCCAGTTGCACTAACCAATATTAGAATAGTATTATAACTAACTTGAGCACGCAAATCAGCTAGTCTTCTGTCCATCCCCTCTCTCGAAGACGCTTCATCTAATAGATCGGCTCTAATAGTTGCAACTGTATCCTGATGTTGATCTTGTAACTGCAGAAGTTCTCTAACAGCTTCTTGGCGAGATGCTCTTAAATCTTCACATCTTTCTTTGCTTTCACCTAACTCCATTTCCAATCGTTCAAGACTTCTATGAAGATTCAGTTTTTCTCTAAATAAATCAATTGAGTATTTTAGAAAATATATAAAATTAATGAGTAAAGACAAAAGATAAATGTTGGGTCTAAAAAATTAATACGCTTTTATTGTAAACTTTTAAATATCCTTTGTTTGGTTCCTTAAATGTTTAAGAGATATTTACAATATCACTGAAATAAAAACTCTTCATATTTTATAACCTCTCACGTTATAAACTGAGAAAATGACTGAGAATTTATAGACATAGAAATGGATTAGTCAAAATGCTTTTCCAAAGAATTAAAATAAAATCAACGGAAAAACATAACATTAATGCCATTTAAAAATGTTATTTTCGGGATGACTTAATTACTCATAATCCAAATGTATTTGTTTTGAACAATTTATTAACCCTTTGAATGCCAGGGTCCGATTTTTTGGGATGTGAGGTCTTCTAAAAAGTGCCAGACCCAGTCACATCGGATGTCAGTAAACTGTTGCGTAAATGGCTAAAACCTCCGTATACACCGGTAGATTGCGTTGAATTTTGGCTTTATTATTAATGTAAATATGAACTTACATTTTATGTCAATAGATTTCGCTATCATTTAGTTACATCTATTTTACAAAAAGTTTATAGTTTGTGTAAGTTTTTGAAAACACACACATCAAATGGCGGCTTTGTCGTTTTTATATATAATTATAGTATTTCAAATAATGTCTTGTTATACATCAATCTAATCAGAACAAAATTGTCCATAAAATGAAATAACTCACGACAGTAAAAATAGTTTTAGTTTTAAACCTACTTGATGAAGAATATTACATGAGCATCAAATTGGGGCAAATGAATAAAGATATTTTAGTAAATAAAAATAAATTATCAATGAATAAATTTTTTAAACTGTGCTATTTATAGAGTTAGGTTTTCTGCTAATTTCGGTAAAAGAATTAAGCTAATATCCGTATTAGTTTTGATGAAATTAATTTTTAAAGGGAATAGTGTCATTAACTTGCTTTTGACCAGGCATTTTTCACCAGTTCTCCACTACAAGGCGCGGCACTCAAAGGGTTAAAAAAGGAGACAGGTAGAAGTGTTAAAACTTAATATTTTATAACACCAAAAATAACTTTCTCTTCTTACGGTTCATATCCATTTCGGATGTTGGCTATCCACTTTATTTATTGCCGCTCTGAATAACTGTGCAGCATTCATGGATAACCCCTTTCAGAGAATTTTCAGCCAAAAGATACATTTTCATACCACACTCCTCTTTCCAAGCACCTTTTTTGCTTGTAGTATTACTTACAGAAGTTTTTATCTACGCTTATTTCGCTTAATGTGCCCCAGGTAATGGTGTTTTGGGTTTTGGCTCCTGAAATGCACTTGCTTCAGCAAATCATTGCACTTAATTTACCAAAGAGTCTGGCTGTCTAATGGAATTCATTACATTCAGAGCGAATGACTTTGTTTAGTATTAATGCCTTCACCTCTTTGATTCTTCAAGATTTCAGGCATTTAAATCATAAATCATGTAAGAAAAAGCGTAAAATTTTTATAGCCCTGGAATTAACAGGTCAAGTGTAATTAATATAACACTCTATCTATGACAAGTAACTTTAAACATGAGTAGATCTTAATTTAAATTAATTGACTGCTACCTACAAGGCAAAGCAATGTTTGTAGCACCATTAATAAATCGATAAAAATTTATAATTACAAATAAATAATAAACAACTTACTCTCGTTCAATTTGTAGAGTTTTAGTAGCTTCATCTAATCTTAACTGAATCATTGATAATTTTTGTCTAAGGATTTCTTCGTCAGGTGTAGGAGAATTCGATAAATTATCTTTGATATCATTATCAATACAATCCGTGTTTACACCGACTCCAATATTAACACTAAAGTCATCACACTGAACACTTTCATTATCCCTACTATTATCAAGTTCAACGGCATGTCTTGGTACAGCACCTTGTAAAACATATTCTTCAATACCAGAATCTTTTTCAGCAGATGTTTTATCTTCTTCAGGTATACCACTAGAAATACTTTCAACGGACACTGGCTGATCTTTATCGATATCAACGTTTTCTAAAGCTTCTAATAACTGATGATCCCATTGTCCCGCATGTTTTAATAATAATAAATGAATTTTTTCTAATTCTTTTCGCATCTGTTCATTTTGTGTTTCTAATTCTTGTTTCTCTCTTTTATAAGTATTTGTATCTTTTAATGTATTATCTAATTTTGTTCTTAATAATTTAGCTTCTTCTCGTGCTTTGTTCCTTTCATTTCTAACCTAAAATTTAAATCGTAAAATAAGTAATGATACATACAAAAGAATTATGGATTTCCATAAAATAGACTAATATGCATCTAAGCTTCACCGCAATTTGACAAAGAAAAACCAATTTCAACTCCAAAACACGATTGTTTATTAACACAATACTGTTACTCATATTACAAAATAAAATTGACAAACATAAATGAAAAACTATTTGATAATTTTGTAGTACGAGTAGTTTGGTTCTACCGTCAAGATTATGTCATAATAAACAAATTACACATACTACTGTGGTAAAAAAATGTGTGTAAACAAATTACACATACAACTGTGGCTGACCTCCACAGTTCACTACATGGTTCTTTCACTTGTTTGGATTCAGGAAAAACCTTATTTTTCTAAACAATATTGGGTACTTATTGGTTATGTGGCTGCAACTTACAGAATTGCTATTTAATGGTTCTGTACTAATTAATATTTTTATTTACTACTACAACTGATTAACTTTACCAACCATGTCCTACTTGGACAACCAAGAGTCAGTCCTTAATCACCAAAATTATAGAATCAAATCCAATAACCAAAAAGTACCACCAACAGCAATAATTTCAAAAGGCCGACACTAACTTTACAATACCTCATACAATACTGTACAATGGAGAAGTGAATCCCTTTTTATATCTTAACTTCAGAATTCTATAAAGATGGAGAAAGGATCAAATACAATAGAATCTCGGTAGTCCGGCCATGCAGTAGTCCGGCCCTTAAAATATTAGGCCTAAAAGTATGAAACCTCACCCAGGACAGATTTTGGTAAAATATTTAAATTGAATTAGGGAAATCAGCTCGACCTAATTACGGCGGATTTAATATAACATGTATGTTTAGGATTTGATTAAAGAAATGAATACGCAGACCTTTTATTGTTAAATGGAATAATTTTTTGCTTTTTATCCAAAACCCACAACTGGGTCATACTCTACACTTCATCCTTAACTGACAACGAAACGTAATTCTCAGAACACGAGCACCCGCACACCGCATTAGACGATGTCAGTAGCCGATAATTATGTTTAGTACAATGACTACACAAGTACTCAGCAAACCTTTTTAAATTAGTTAATTTATTTTAAAATCACATAGAAATCAATGCATATTCATTTTTTGTTAAAATTTATAATTCCAAAAATTCCAACACATCCAGTAATCCAGCACCCTCGGTCCCGAACAGGCCGGACTACTGAGATTCTACTGTATATAAAAAATATATATCCCAGTAAAAATATCTGCTGGTTATGTACGTTGTTTCGTAGGTGTTTTGATTAAATTCCTATATCAATAAATAAATTGTAAATACTTAATAAATATCAAATTGTAATAAAAATTATTGAAAATTGATAACAAATTCAACTTAAATAAAATAATAAATACACTAGTAACATACACATTAATTACTACTTAGTGATTAAGGGCACGTACAACCAGTAAAATTGTCAAAATAAAGATTTTCAGTTTTTTGACGCCTACCAATATTTTTTGACATTTTCTGAACAATTTAAGACAAAAACGAAGTGTGTATTACACTTTTTAGTTATTATTTTATGATTTTTTTTTTAAATTTTGTGTACGTGAAAATTTTTGTTGAATTTATCAATCAATATTCCTTTATTCTACATATCTTAAATAATATGTAAATTCTATAATATATTAAATGTAATCAATTAGAAATATTAAAAGAAGAGAGGAAGATCAAATGGATGAAGATGATGACCCTGAATATGGAGCTGGACTATTTTAAAATTAGGTAAACTTTTAAGTAAATTTTTCAATAAAAAGTTTAAATGAGTATTTCCGAAAATTTGTTTTTTTTTTTAAATAAAATGACCCATTATCTCAGGAACTGTTAGAGATATGATTGTATTTTTATATATTAAACATATAATAATCTAATTACACTACTAGAATTATCTAGTTTAATCAAAAAATGACTAAGTTAAAAAATATTTATTCAATGTTTACAAGATATTTTAAAAAAAATAATAAAACAACAAAACTACACGATTCTAGTCTTAAAGTAAAAGCACAGACTGGGTAACATACTGATACAATTTCAGCAATTTATCTATAATAGTTGCTGAGATAAAGGGTCACAAATTCATAAAATTTAGCACCGACAAGATAGGCGGTTATACATGCCCTTAAAAACAGTTCATGAGATGCGGTTCGGTAATCGATTAAGTACCCAAAGTCGTTCTAATGTGGGATTTGTATTAACTGTATATCATTTTTTAAATAGTTAAACTGACAATTCTCTTAATCAACAATCCAGCTGCGAGATAAACTGATGACTTCTGTTGTACCAAATAACCAAATGACATGTATCACCTTTTTGAATGATTTATATGGTTCATTTTAATACATTCATCAGTCTACCTGTTGATTTATTAAGCTGAAGAAATCTGTAGACACTATTGAAAAGTAATTCCATGAGTTTTGTGAACAATATAGGCTACTATCAAATATTATGATAAAAGATTTATTTTTTACACACAAATAAAGAATTTAAGAATTTATTTACGTTGAAATCAGCTTGAAAAATAATTCATTTTCACTGGTTAAGTAGATTAAAGTTCTGAGCTGGCATGTAGTTAGATTGTATTTTAGTTCAACTTACCATTTTAAAGGAATTTACAATAAGGACAACAAACTTCACTGTTACTTTAGAACAATACACGATATAAAGTTTCATTAGTTGAAGAACATAGTTCATAGGATAACAATAAAAAATGTTTGAAAATACAGGTTTCACTTACTTTGCTCCATTTTTCTCTCCAATTAGCAGTACAATCAGACCACCATCTCATAGTTTTTTCCATCTGAGCAGCCCTTGCTCTAGCTTCCTCCAATTCTCTTTGTCGGAGGGCTTCTTTTGCTTCCCATTCGGTGTCAGCATAACGACCTGATATTGTGTTTGCTTCATGTCGTCTAGGAGCTGTACCGCTACCATGTGCCATCTTCCGCGTACTCATTCATATGCTATGTATTTCTGAAAAGCAGATCTTTTAATAAATAAATTCAGAACCTATACATTACAAAAACTAAATAAAAGTAAAATTTAGTAAAACAAATTGAATTCTCATGCTAACCATTGAGTTTTAAACTCAAGACAATTAAAACAAGCTCAGGTTAATGGAGTAGGTAATAATTACATAAATATATGTAATTCTCAACATAATCTGAGAACTTGTGTGCTATTAAATTTATTAATTAGGCATACTTTACCATAAAATTGTTTACTATACACTTGATTATGCTAAAAAATTCAACATGCCAAATATACAACTTTCTGATTAATTAAAACTAATAATACTATATTAGTTAAATCCGTAAAAGATTTTTTCTCATTAAATTACAGGATGACAGCATGTTAATATCATTCAATCACAGATAGCTTTACTTCTCCTGATAGAGATCAAGCAGATGTTTCTTATTTTGCATTATTTCCCCTAATTGTTATTTACAATAAGTACTGTACGTATCGTTTAATAAGCATTAAGATTTCAGAACAGCCATAAATTAAATTTTAAAAAATCCAGCTTCAGGTAATAAATTTATGAGTTTACATAACTTGGTATCCCTGATAACAAATTGTCGCTTCTTTGTAAACAAGACCTTCTTCCTTAATAGTGCCCAAACTGATAAGGAAAACAATTTAATGTCAAAGTAATCCATTAAAATTTCATAATAAAAACATTCACATACAATAGTGTATAAATATACTTCCATTTGAAATTATTTAAGTTAAAAGTCGTTAATTAGAACATCTACTAAAATCAGTAATCAGACAAAATTTTTTATTGTATACTTACACTGTTTTATCCTTGAAAACTGATTTACATCATTTTGATTAAATGTTCTGAACGAATAAAACCGATCAGAAACCCTTTACAAGACATCTTACAAAGTGTTATTTCTCAAAACAGATTGCAGGGGTGAGGAATAAATTCACAACTACAATATCATGAGTCGTTAGACGATGACTGCGGACAATTTTCTAAAATTTATTTTCAATGTACACGTTTACATTTTATGAGAACTGATAACACCTACCATGACATTACCTAACAACTAAATTACATAATATTATTAATAAAACGTCATTAATCTACAGTCTTTATGCATTAAAATGAAGAAATTATAATGGTAATTAAAAACAAACCACTGGGTAACATAACTGGCAATTCAACAATCAATTAAAAATTACTGTTTGAATAGCTAATACGAAACCAATTACGGTAGATGTCATATTTTTGGTCTACACTAACGCAAAAATAAGACGTGCCGCAAGCATTAAACAACTATAAATATCATTAAATTTGCAAAACCCTCAACGTTTACCGCTGAAATAAAGTTAGGTTATGACCTCTCGCAGTTGTCATGTCGCCTTAGCCTGGCCTGCATTGAGAATTACAAACTAAAAAACAACTCTAATAAAATTAAACTGGGTTTGTGTAGTAAACCAAATATCTAATTAATTGATGTTTAATTTTTAAGCTACTTATTACTGAAACTGAGAACATCACCCTGATAAGAGCATAACTTGAAAACTTTATTACAAATAATATTAATACAGTTTAGTTAATTTTAAAACAGAATTACTTTACATTAATTATTTATCAAAATAAATAAATAGAAACGTGCGTATTTTGAGTGCATGTTTTATGTAAAGTGGTTCAATAATCCCATCCCGAAATGCACGATTATATCTTGTTCAAAAGTTTGTAAACTTGCTAATTACGTATGTTGACAGTTAACATCTGATAGACTGACGGCCTAGTTGTGTCTTGTTTTAATTAAATTTGTTTAAATATTATATTTGTAAAAATGGTTTACATTGATAGAGGTAAGAAAAATTCGAACGGATGCTTTAAGTTTATAGCATAAGTTTTTATGTGTGTCAATGGTTTTTCGATATTTCGAAATAATAATACTTTAACATGACGTGGATTTTACTGTGCATGACGTCTAAATAAATGCAATAAGTCGAGAACTTGTTTTCATGAATTATTATTATTAATTGTAAGTGTTATGTATTAATTCCTTTCATTAATGGATATTGAAATAAAAAATTAATAGAATTTCTAAAAAATGAGGAAACATGATAAGCGAGATGCAATGAGATGGGCAAGGACAAAAGTAAAAACAGGAAATGATCATTGTGAAGGTTTATCATAATGTTTTACTTTACAATGCCAATATTTATTATTGGTTTTTAATAAGAATCGTACGTTTATTTTCATACGATTATGTATATCTAAAGGGTATTAAAAATTGTAATGAATTTTATCAGTTTTTAGTTTAATAAAAATATTTACATCCATGCAAATAAATATGTTTTACCTGTAATTTTTATTTTTTCAGATGGAAAAATCCACGAAGGTGATAAACCATGGGGTGTTAGTCGTTTAATGGATATACTCTGGGCCCCAATTAATTTTGCCTATTCATTGTAAGTATTAGTATTGTTTTACAACTTTTAATTCAGATACCATTTTAATCATCAAAAATGTTTCCACCAGTTAGTTAAAGTACAAGCAATTCATTTAACTAATTTATATTTAATTTTGCAGTTAGTTGAGAATAAATTCTTATTTGCTTCCACTGTTTATAAATTGAGTGATCCTCTGTAAATTTATTAAGTAGACCTAAAAAGTGTAAGTTTAAAAAAAATTATAGTGTTCATTTAACAGTTTGAATTTCATCATTTTAGAAATTTTGAGGTTATGGTTGTTGAGTGTTGTCTCCAAAAATATTTTGATATTAATATTACTGTATTTGAGTCATTAGAGTTCAAGTGTCGAGATCATTGTTTAGCCATGTAGCAGCTTCATTTGCTTAGTAACTTTGTTCCTTTTGTAGTGTTTTTTTCTGCTCATTTGTCAAACTTCCAGACAAATATTCAATTTTACATGGACTGCTTAAGATTTTGAAAGTAATAAATTATAAGTTATAAGGAGTGTATATTGAAGGTGACAATAAATGATTGTGTATAAAATAAAAATACAACTTTTTACAATGTCGGTCTCGTTATTTAATAGCCACACCTCATACACAAGTAAAGACGTACAGTAATTGTGTGATGTGCTCATGTTGTAATTTTTATCTAATTTGAGACCATTTTATCTCTTGAATACTAGCAAGATAAATTTAGCGCTGACAGTGGGGATACATGTGCAGCTGTACAGTCGCTTCTCGTTATAAGCGTGTTCACTCGCTACCGTATGATTGGGCCTGCATTCGTTGCCCTAGTATGCCTATTTTCGTACATACTTGATCCCAACATTAACCTCATTGTTTTGTACACAATTGCTTTTTGTAATGACTACTTGGTTATTTCTAAACTTTATTTATTTAATTAATCATGGATATCATTTAATTTATTATTTTAAATTATTCCTATGTAAACTAAACAACAAAGACAAACGGGACACATACGGCGAGTATGTGACTGTATGATGGGAACCTTTAGGCTGGGCGTATGCTGAAGCGCAGGTGGCACAGGCCATTTGAGACAGACATGAGCAGGGCAGGGCAGGCAGAGCAGATATTCCTCCCAGCGTATACTGGAGATGCAGGACAGGCGAATATTTTTTTCAGGTTCAGAAAGTAGCTCATGTTTGGCCATTTAGCACGTTGGATCCTTTTAGTGAGAGTAATAGGTTAGTATCGGATTAGTCCGATTCCGTTATAGAAGAATTAATTTTACTTGTATTGTATTAAATTACTTAATTGTATTGTATTTCAAAGCGAATGAAGAAAATTTTATGGCAAAGTGACTTTATAAAAAAACGTAAAACGCTTGGTAAGTTCAAGTTAACACAAGTTTGACGATACTACATTCAAAAATTATACTAGGTTTACAACTGAATAGTTTTTCATGTAATCAGCAAAAATTTTCTCTTAACCAACATGTTTCCTGCTCAACGCGTGTACTAAAACTGTGCCTCGACTACAAACTGTGGCTGCTTGACACAGACACATTGCTGTGCCACACATGTGTGCCTCCCAATATACGGTACGCTACAAGCGACAATGGGTGCACAATTTTCGCTCCTGCCCTGAACTGCGCCACCTGTGCTTCAGTATACGCCCGGCCTTTGATTTGTTCTGTGTTATAGTGACCGAACTTTACAGGTGGTGTGTGGAATGTGTGAATTGTACATGCGTGAACAAGCGATCAAATTATCTTGCCAGTATTCTACCACAGTATTTCAACAAAGAATAATACTAATAATTGTCCTAACAAACTTATCATGAATTTTCATAGCCATCATATTATATTTCTTGTGTGCATTTACAGATTTACAAGTTTGTAAACTGTTGTTTAGGTCATCAGCCGAAAGGCTGGTTTGAACCTGTAGAGGTTTTACTAAGTAAAACAAGGAGTGAGGTGGTTTACCATTGTCTTCCTCACTGAGTGGAAAAGTACACTTATCAGCATGCCGCCGGGCCCTCTGAAAAGCACATATTTTCCACTCTGCAAATGACACCTTCACTTCATTCACCACAGGGTCTGGCTGTATAGTGAAATTCATTACTTTCAGAGGAGACAACTCTGATTAGGGTCGCAGTACACCTCTACCTCTTCTGTTCTTAAATGATTCAGTCATTTAATTGGCTGACCATGTGATAAGAAACAGAACTATTTATTTTAGCCCTACAACTAACAGATTGAGTGTAAATAATTTGACACTCCACCTGTCTGTTTGTAAACTGTGACGAATTAATCATTTTTTTACTGAATTTAAGGGAAATTAGATTCATTTAATTTTATCAAACATCCTATTCAGGTATAGCCATTATTTAAAATTGAAATGTATATTTTTCTAAACCAACAGTAAAGAATATGGTAACAGTAAACACTTACCAATGTTTCAGCGCATTTGAGTATCTTGTAATCTTCAGTAATGTGTTTTAAAAATTTAATTTAATTTTATGAACGCATCTGTGGTAGCGGTAATTTTTTATAAATAAATCTTTATAATGCATTCTGCAGCCTATATTTATTTGTAAAAATATTTAATTCTTCCTTTGATCTAACAGCTGCTAACTAGGTTAGTGGAAGAAGTTGTTTTTGTTCATATATGGAGCATGAAACATTCAAGAAACAAATTTACGTATTTTATTTAAGTATCTTACATACATAAAATATTGCTTTCAAATATATTTTCATGAATCATGTGATTGATTTGTTTTTTATTAACGTCATCAGACTGTTCTGTAATTACTGCTAATGCAGATGGTGAAGGATGAAATGATTTTTTTTAATGTATGAAAATATGCCGTGCCTGATTGGCATTCGAACCCAAGACCGCATAATGAGAGGCGAGCACGTTACCTACTATGCCAATGCGGCCGGCTTCTTGTATTAATTAATCTAAAGTAACTTAATAATACAGTATAATTTTTGTTTCATGTATTTTATAAAAGTCATCAAATGTGCAAATGATATTTTAACATTAAGATTAATATTGTCTTTGTAGTTATACGCATAATCATTGTTTAATAGATTAAAAATTTTAAATATTCTAATGCTTTAGTATTTTGTTTTACAGTTTTCAAACATTAATCAATCCTGCAATGAACAGAATTGAGGGGCGACCTTATACTGTTGGAGGATCTAGTCTTGGAAGCAGCAGGTATAATTATAATTCTATTAAATTTTTGTTATCAATAATCTAACATGCTTTTAATAAGCTTGTTACGATAAATGATGTCAGTATTTTTTAACTGGTATTTGTTAAGGTTTATTTGATTTATTCCCGTGTTTATTTATGTACGCCTTCAGTTCTTGTCTGCTCCATATTTTCCTTAATCTCTTGACATTTTCATCATTTTTTTTTTAAGCTTTTTGTTGCCAGTTTTTATTTCTTATTTATAATCTGAAGCCTGTTGTTGTTTAGGTCAACAGCCGAAAGGCTGGTTTGAACCTCTAGAGGTTTTACTAAGTAAAACGAGGAGTGAGGTGGTTTACCATTGCCTTCCTCACTGAGTGGAAAAGTACGCTTATCAGCATGCCGGGCCCTCTGAAAAGCACATAGTTTTTCCACTCTGTAAATGACACCTTCACTTCATTTACCACAGGGTCTGGCTGCATAGTGAAATTCATTACTTTCAGAGGAGATAACTCTGATTAGTGTCTTTTACACCTCTACCTCTTCTGTTCTTAAATGATTCAGTCATTTAATTGGCTGACCATGTGATAAGAAACAGAACTATTTATTTTAGCCCTGCAACGAACAGATTGAGTGTAAATAATTTGACACTCCACCTGTCTGTTATGGGCAGATCTTAATCTGATCTGATCTTAATCTGAAGCCTAATGAAGTTAAAAAAACATTGTAATCCCATTAGAAAGACATGACACTTTGGACCAAATCGTTTCTTCATCATTTTAAAATTTAGAGCTTGGGAATATTTTTGATGTCCTCAACATCAGCTACTGTAATATGTTATGTCAAATTTAATAGCGTAGTAAAATCTTACTTTACAGTGAAAGTTTACCTTACAACTGCTGTAGCCCTACTATTCAGAACTTTTGTGGGTTGGTGTTTGTCATATTTATTTTCTTGGTATGGTGGTGCAATGTTGGCAGTCATCTGCTCTGCCATTTTAATTAACATTTAGTTTGCTGTTCAATGAATTTAGAGTGACAGCTAAAGATTTACAGTAGTAGTTTTTTTATATTTTAAATATTTAGGATGCAAGATTTCCTATGACAAAGATTATGACGTGAACAGTTACCAGTTAAAAACTGGCAAAATTCAGTGCTGTATGCGATTCTATTCACAGGACAATAGGAAAGAAAACGAGAAAGGATACCCAAATGAAATTTTATAGAGCAATGGCTGTACCACTCATAACATATGGGAGTGAAACATGGGTGTCATTACAGAGGAATGAATCTCGTATCCAGGCTGCTGAAATGAGATTATTGCGGGGAGTCAAAGATTGTACCCGGTTAGATAGAGTACGTAACGAAGCTATCCATGCTGAGTTAAATGTTCAGTCCCTGTTGGAAACGCTAAGAATATATAAGAGAAATTGGTCCGACCATTTACTTCGCATGAAAATATAAACCTAGAGTGAAGCGAGGCTTGGGAAGATCTAAAAAGAGATGGATGCTGGAACAGGCCATTGATCCTAATCCTTGACAGTGATGATGATGTTTTTTTTCAAGGGAAGTAAGACAGAAATGACTGTTTTATTCACATAAATGTTCTTGTGAAACAGTTTCCAAAAGAAGATCCTATGAATTTTAAATTATGTAGGCTGTTTAAATGATGGAAATCTAATCTAAATGTGTTAACTGGTTCTGATCTGTAAATCAATTAGGAATCCCTATTAAAAGTCTACAGGAAAATTTTTAACTAATCTTAAAGTATATTAGTTAAAATTTAAAAAGAAAGTGCACATTTAAAAAAATAACTAATCTTTATACAGGTTTATTAATATAGAGTGCGGCAGCGAATTGAGCAATTTTAAAAAGGGTATGGTGAGGCGGGTAATGGAAGGGTGGGGGGGTTTAAGGTCATCGACACATTCCTTGGCTCAAAAGCATTTCCGTAACAATGGATAGTTGGACTAATCTGCAGCACGCGTTCGCCGCGAAGGCTTATTACCAAACTCGTAGTTATGCAGTTGCCCAGCGCACCTTATTCGTAGAGAAATCGCGGTACATCGTAATCGCCCAGTACCTTCCCTGTATGCCATAAAATTGTGGGTAGAAAATTTTGAAGCCACTGCGTCAGCAAATAGTGGGGGGAAAAGAGCAGCCCCAACTCCTGAGAATGTGGAATGTGTGCAAGTTGCAATTGGAAGAAGCCCCCGGCGATCCGCTTGCCATCACAGCGCTGTCCTCCAACTCCCTGACAGGATGGTTTCACAAATTTTAAGGTTAGATTTGCACCATCATCCGTAAAAATTGCAAGTTATCCATGCTCTTCTAAATGAGAATGATTTTTTTTGAACGGTATTTGGCTATGACTGAAGAAAATGAGAACATCGTGCATAATTTTTGGATGAGTGATGAGGCACATTTCCACCTGTCTGAGTAAGTCAACAAACAGAATTTTCGTTACTGGAGCGATACCAACCCTTGTTAGTTCCATCAGCAACCTCTTCATTCATCTAATGCTTCTATTTGGTATGCTATCTCTTCGTTAGGCATTATCAGATCATTTTTTTTCAAAAATTAATGGGGAGAAGCTGTGAATTAATACTGAGTGGTATTCATAGATACACAAATTTTTATTTCCTCAGCTACCTCATTAGGCCTATGACCTGAATGATGTAAGCATTGTTGCAACAAACCATGCAGCCTGAGTGAGTACGCATCTTTCTTAATGACTTTTTTCCGAATCGTTTAATCTCTCGAAATGGAGTGATTCCATGGCCTCCTCGTTCACCTGATCTAACGGCCTACAATTTTTTATTTGTGCGGCCACCTCAAAAGTAAAGTCTACAAGCAACAATCGACCACATTGGATGAAAGAAAACATTCGTCAAGAGATTGCAAGAATACCGCAACAAATGTTACGGGGCTCCATGGACAATTTTCGTCTGTGCCTTGACGAATGTCTGTTGAACGAAAGATCACCTTGCTGATGTATTTTTTTTAAATTGGACATTGTTGTAATTAAAACATGTTGATATGAATAATTTTTTTTTAATCAGATAAACTGATCAGATACAACTGATTTTTGACAGTTGTATCAAAATCACCAGATTCATTGCCGCACCCTTTATTATAAAATGTGAAAATCATAAAAGATGTCAAAATTGTATTAAGGGTCTCAGGAGAGAGTCTAAATCTTTTTATTAAAATGTTTTTATTCTATATTATTGTATTGGTTTCCTGTATACTTCTCAATAGAATTCATTTTAACTCCAACAACTGGGGTTGAAATAAAAAATATTGGTTTTTTAGAAAAATCATATTTTTGTAATCTTCAAAATTACAAACTTAAATTTATTAACAATTTAAAGATTAAATTAACGTCTATGATCTCGGATAGTCATGGCACGAATAAATAGTATTAATAATAAATAATTTGTATTCGAACAAATAGGTTATTCGAATAAAATTCCTACCATCATATCCCATCAATAGTGTCAGAATCTTTTTAAATATTTCTTAGAGTATTATTTTTAATTTTTACAATTTTTGAAAAACTAATTATTTAAAGTGAAATCTGAATAGATGAGTCAAAATTTTATTAAAAAAAAGTGTCACATCATAGTATATTTAATTACAAACACTTTGGTAAAAAAAAATTATGACGTAGATATCACAGAACTGAATTAATGATTTTTCTTCAGTTTCAAGACATGTAAAATTGTTATCTACGGGAAACGTTGAGTAAAGTTTTAAGGGTCATCTAAGTTACCATGGTAACACTTTAATTTTTTTATTTTCAGATGCCGTAGGAACAAAGTAATTATACCATATTATTCAGTACAATTTGTACTATAATGTAGTGGGTAGAAATGATGCTCAAGGGAGTATGCTAAGTAAGACAAGACAAGATAAAGTAAGAAATATTGTAATTAAGATAAACATCTGAGGATGGAGAGCTGAAAAAAACTACAAAGGTTAGGATGGAGTAGTGTAGGCTACTTAAAACGGAGGTGAAAGGAAAAAGACAATGGGGCAGACCAACAGTGATGTATAAGGAGAAAGATTTGATACTAAGAACAATGGAAAAAAGATGGTTCTGATTGAGATGATGATTGGAAATTGAGATACAGAGAAGAAAGGAATTGATTTCAAATTCGAGGAACTTGGAAGATTGAATACACAAGATGAAAATGAATTAAAGGGGGAGTCTTCCTTGAAAAATACAAAAAAAAATTATTTACTCAGTTGTCCAACCTCATTATAATATTTCTCATTTTATCTCGCTTTATCTTATCTAACATACTCCTCCTCTTGAGCTTCATTTCTGTCTCCTACATTCTACTATTGGTAATTATATAGACTCAGGGCGTGTCATCAGTAGTAATGATTTTTTTTAAAATCTTTACTTTTTTGTGTGCTGAACCCGAATATGTACTTATTTTTCCCCACAAATTATTATGAAATTAGTTATTAGCCTTTTTTATCATCTGCCGATATAACCTCACTTTTTTGTCATTTTCAATTTTGCCGTTATATTACCCTTCATTATTGTGTAAATCCTCACAACCAATTAAAAATGTCGCTATATGTACAAATTTGATTATTAATCATTAAAAATTATATTAATGATTTACAGCATTTCAAACTAACCATAACCTATGACATCATCACTCCCTACTACATAATGGTGTGCACCGAAAATTAACCTTGATTAGTCAATAAATGGTGAGTAGGTTATCGGTTGTTGTATGCAGTTGTAAATGCACTTAGCAACCAATAACCTACCTATAATAAGGTTATTGGTTATCATATACAGTTTTAAATTAAAGGTTATTGTATACTGAAAATTTACCTAACCTTGATTATACTATTTTTCAAGGCTGATGAGCTCTGAACGTATTGCATTGCCCCCTACCCACTTTATAGCTTTATAGCCCACTTTATCGCCAATGACTTGCCAGCAACATTACCAATACTTGCTCTTGTAGCTCTTAAATATTTTGTCAGCCATATTTTTGTCTTTCAATAACAATTGAATCGGTGAGTGGAAAAAGGGTAATATTCCAAAATCCTTATTTTCGAGAAATTAAAAAAAACTGTTTTGTGACTTTGTTTTTGGTTTAATGGTAAAATGTTCAATTGGTCATTTGTAGTACTATATTAAACCTTTTTAATGGTGACTTTAGAAATTGTTTTACAATAATCATGGGATTGATTTTTGATTATTAATATGTTGACTATTCACCTTTTTCTAGATTTGGTACAAAAGAATGGGAAAAATTAAGTTGAAAAAACAATATAATGTGCCAATATGCTACAAAACTTTATTTAAATTTTAAAATAATTTACAGTTACATTTTGAAAATAATAAAACAGAAACCAGTGGTCCAACTGCTGTTCGCTATTGAATGGAAGAAGGGAATATTATCCTTTTTCCACTCTACTAAATTTTTAATGTAGCTTAGCTGCTTTTAGATACAAGGAATATTTCCCTTTTATCAACCAATACATGCACCGAAGTAAACTTAACAAAACTGCTTTCTTCATTCAATTTCGCATTTTTTGGAATATTACCCTTTTTCCACTCACCGATTCAATTATAACCTATAAACATGCAATCAGCTGATAATATTATAAAGTATTGTATGTTAACACACTCTATAATCGATGTGTTCAGTATGAGATGCAAGACGAGAGTGAACTATTGTGGCTCTTATATGCATGCGTGCGTGATGTTTGTCAGGTACAATCTGACAATGCTGGCAAACGTTCTAATTGGTCTAAATGTGTGGATCAGCAGAGCTCATCAACCGTGAAAAGTATATTAGGTAGTAAATGGTGAGTAGGTTATCGGTTATTATATGCAGTTAATAATATTTACATGTATTATGTATTTTTCTTTTTCTAAATTTTTTTTCAGTTCTGGCCCAAGGCGACCACCTAGCCGCTTCCAAACAAGTCGTTTCAGAACGATGTCTCAGATAGCTCCACCACCAGGACCATCTTGCAGAAGTTGCATGTTATAGACCGTTCGTTATTAAACTCATCACCAAATCATTAATATCATTTACATTTATATTTGAATATAAAATTTTTATAAATTATGCAAGATAATTTAAATTTAAGTTGATTTCAATTAAAGTTTCAGCTATTAATTTATGCATTGATACTCTAAATTCATGTAAAATTATACTTATTATACTAAAGAATTTAATTTAAATAAGTATCAATTCGATAATTTTTGTTTATTTTTATTATGTTGTATACAATAAAGTTAAAATTTTTAATAAATTATTTTCTTATTATGTCTGTCATAGTGCTGTTTTGTAAATTTCAAAACATTTTAAGTATCAGTTTTTTTTTAATTGTAGGCTATAGATAATTTTGTAACTAAATAAATTTGCACAATTACTTATTTATCATATTATTGTTCAAAATAAAAGCCTTGTCATTGAGGTGCATAATTTTTTTTTTTTATGAGGGTGAACGCATACTGAAGCAGCAAGCAAAGTGATGATGATAGAGTCACACACACACATACTGGAGAGTTCAGTTGAGCAAAGCATGGATTTTATACTACAAGAAAGTTCTTCCTTAAAAATATGGTATTTGTTAAAACAGTACAAGAAAACTAAAAAATACAATGTTCACCCGATAAATAAGAGTCAGCGTTTGTATGGTGAATTCCATAATTATATAGGGAGCTTCGCGAACATCCTGAGAAGTTTCAACGTTACTTTCAAATGTCAATTCCTACATTTGATTATATTTTGGATCTTCAGCCACTATTATATTATATCTTCATTTCATCAGCCACTTCATCCCTTAGTTTGTCCAAAACGAAAACGGTTTTGATGTTGTACATCCTTCTGATCCCAGAGAGGTTTTCTTGATAAAACACTACTTATCAACTCATCGATGTCCATGTTTGTTTTGGGCGAGCTGTGATGAGAGCAACAATGAAAGCAGGGAAAACAAACTTGCTTGAAAGTTATTATAAGAGTGATGTTACATCGTCGCTGTGCCCCTCAGTATGCGCATTCAATTAGTAACACATGAGTTTGTTTTCGTCGCTGTCATCATCGCTTTGCTCGCTGCTTCAGTATGTGTTCAGCCTAAGTTGAGTAGGAATTCTCAGTGTATTACTAACATTTTGAAGAATAAGTAATATAACATACAACCTAAGTTAATTGTGTAATCACATTTTAATTCTGACAGAATAAAATTCTAATAACTTGCTCAGAATGTAACAATAAAGTGGAATCTTCTCTGTATATCTGGATTCTGTTTATTAATATACTGAAAAAAAACTGCCAATTTGTATTTTAATAAAGAAATGAAGAACGGTTTGAAATAGCTTTATAAAATTTGGTACGTTTGTCCATATAAAGTTTTATAATAATTTAAAAAAATCATGGTTACCTCATTATAATGTTAAATTTCAAAATCAATTAAATTACAGGTCATTTGTTCTAGCTAGAAGCTTTCCCTCCAACGCTCTGTGCCGCTGAGCTGTTCTGTTTAGTGGTGGGGGAAGCACCTCGTAGTTGTAACATAGTATACGGTTAGAAAGAGAGGGAATGATCATTAAGTCAGAAGGAGACAACACTTGCCCCTTTGAAACTATCCCTACTCTACCTACTCGCCCTCCCCTTACAAGCTTCTTCCTAAAACAAACGTACTATACTTGATTCTGTTACAAAAAATATTAAGTATTTTTTTGGGATGATACCTCATTTGTTCAAATTTGATTTTTAATAACTAAGTTATGTGTTTTTTGGAACTTTTTTTGTTAAATCTTGTATTAGTAAGCATTGTCTGAAGTAATTTCTGTGTTCACTAATTAATGTTCTTATAATACCCTTTTGGTTATCATATAATGATTTGTAATATTCTATTTCTAAATCATATAAACTATTTCAGTTTAATAAACATTATCTTTTTTGTAGCTATGACAATGTACCTTACTGTCATAATTTTTTGAAATTATATTATAATTTTGTAATTTAAAATGTACATTTATATTTCATTCCTATTTAATATATTTGTTAATGTAATGTAAGCATGTAATATTTTATTTTCTATTTATTCTCATAAAAGTGCTTCAGTGTATCAATAAAAAATGTATACCTATTATATTACGTTAAAATAGTAATTATACCATTACATATTTTGGCAAAGCATACTGTTTACTTAGATCTGACAATTGTAATCACTATGTTGTATTAATTTTATTGTAAAGAGTACCTGTTTAATAAAATACTAAGTGAATGTTGGATTTAATGCAAAAAAACACATCACAATAATACGTACTTTTGTTAAAATTTGTTAATTTTTTAACAGAATTTTTCATGATGTTTAGATTAATAATTTAAACGTGTGTGTTTAACATTTTTAAATATATAATTATCATTAGATTTGTTTCTTGATTGTATGCTTTGTCAACTAAATACTTTTGTATATTTATTTTTTATTAATGAATCAATTGTAATTAATTATTTTCTTTAAAATATACATTTTGATATTTGTTATAAGTATTATTTTTCTGCATTTTCTTTATTCTTATCCATCTCATCTATATATTTAAAACATCAAATCGCTTCCAATGTACAAGGGTCATCCGGAAAGTAGTATCCATTTGGGAATAAAAATAAAAACTAGTAAATATTAGCAAATATTGAAGTTTTAATGAAAAGAATATACATTTTTCTACTTCTTTACTTAATCACCGTGCAAATTTAAACATATGTTATAAAATATGAGAGGTTTTGTATTCCAGCTTCATATTCCTTCGCCGCCAGTGTATTAAGATACGTAGTCACAACTTCTTTCAGTTTTTTGCAACGAATTTTTGCATAATGCAAATGGTCTTTAACAATTTCATGAATAATTGTTCGTGAAACATTACTGAAATGTTCAAAGAATTTCATCAATTGTAAAACACTCTTCACGAATTTGTTAATTGAACAAAGTCGTTTGTCAGTAATCACAGATGGCCGCCCCGAACGCTCGTCATCATAAGTGTTCTCTCTCCCAAAGTTGAAATGACGACACCAGCGCCAAACAGACAACTCATCAGTGAAATTTCATATAGTCGACATTTCGGCACTTCACCAAGTTTAAACCACGTCAAATATGCTTATTTATGAACCTAAATAATATCTTAATTTATTTACTAGGAAAATAAAAACCTTAATTTTTCAGTTTTTTTTCAATAACAAACTTCAATGACAAACTTGTGTACATTTTAGAATATTAATTATAATAGTTAACATTTTGGGTTTTAAAATAAAAATATCTGGCTAAAATAAAGATATCTGATACAGCCATGCTAAGGTGTGTTTTTGCATTAAAATAATTGAAAATGGTTTTTTGTCAAGTGTTTTTTGTTAAAGGTAAGAAACGCACTTTATTATAATTATAACACATTAGTATTTTTATCTATCAAAGTACTGAAATAAACTAGTTTTGGTTTCAAAACATTGCTGTGTTTTAAAAATGTTAAACAGAACATTCTTTCATAAACATAGTAATTTTTTAATATGTGATGTTTATTACAGTATAAATGAAATTTGTCACCTTACCTTTGGTTGCTTTTTAAAGTTTAAAAAACTTACACGCATTTCGGTACCACCTTCTTCAGAGTAATCTTATTAAATTCTTTTTTAATCTTATTTTCAGAGTAATCTTATTTTAATTTTAATAAGATTGGTCTAAAGAAAGTGGTACCACCGAAATGCACGTAAGTTTTTTAAACTTTAAAAAGCAACCCAAGGTAACGTGATAAATTTCATTTATATTGTAATTTATATTGATGGTTGGCAGGACGCATTTCAAAAATTTATTTGTAAATGTGATGTTTAGTCTGTTGCATTAAGAGGGAAGCACTAGCATAAGATGTCTTAACCACTTGTTCTTTTCTTATCAAATTATTCGTAGTCATTACGGCTACATTAAATTCAGCGAGAGGTGTATACTTCCAGTTCAGTTCAGTTCAGTTGCAGTATGCTCTTCTGCAATTACTGCTAATGCAGACGGTGAAGGATGAAATGATTTTTTTGTACCGTATGAAAATATGCCATGCCTGAGTGGGATTCGAACCCAAGGTACCCATGGTAGAATGTCAAACTAATTCATTTGGCCAGCTGGTTTAAGTTGAACAAAAGTTAGAAGTATGTAAATCAGTGTTACTCCTGCTGGAAGAAGTGGATTTTATTTTTCTGATTCTTTTTTGTTTTACATCTGATTGTTTTGTACATTAATGCTAATGTGGCCGATGAAGGGTGATAAATGAGAATTATTAATGAAAAATAACACACCTGATCAGGAATTGAACCTGGAACCCCAGGTGAAGCCACTTGCACTGATTACTAGGCCTACACCGTGTTTTTTTTTGTTTAACGTCCAACTCTTCTGCAATTACTGCTAATGCAGACGGTGAAGGATGAAATGATTTTTTTGTAACGTATAAAAATATGCCATGCCTGAATGGGATTCGAACCCAAGACCGCATGATGAGAGGCGAGCAAGTTACCAACTACGCCAATCGGGCCAGCTACTACACCATGGGCTGGTCTTCTTGTACTGATGGACCCTTTGATCAATGATGGTGTTAACTGCATAGTTGAAAGATAAATGATTTTTAGAAGGCTTGGTCTACAAAAATTATCCCAGAAATTTATATGTTTATTTTGATGCAACCTACAAAATCTATAAGAAATTCAATATTAAATGATTGTTTATAACCATAATTATGGTAATTTTCTAGTTGTACGTTTGTTATAACTTTTCAGACATATCCAATAGTATTATGCTTCCAGTGGGTCATAAGATAAGGTAGCTTGCCAAACTAATGTTACTTAATTTTATTCACCGCAACTTCCTTCCTGTGATTGACCGATGCCCTAGAAGTAAAAACAAATAAATTGATCTTAAAATACGAACATAAATTTAGTATTTGGTTCAAAAATTAATTTCCAATATAACATGAGGTACAAAAATACAGCTGTGGCAGCATGTTTATTTAGTTGTGAATTGTTTCATTCTGCAGTTGTTTATTTAGGTAAATGTAACCCAACAATGTCCCAGAGTAAGATAATTTTGTTTCTCTTTTGAAAATCATTTTCAGATTTTACCTATCAAATACAATTTCTGCAAAAATAACTGATAATTTTTCTTAATAATGAATTATATTTTGATTTGTAACAACTTATGTATGTAGCAAACTACATTATTCTGTTGTGTATTTTCTGTGAGAATGACTGCTGAGCAAGAAGAACCTGGTATTCCAAAAGATTTAGAAGAAGTATTTAGGTAAGATTTAATAAATACAGCGTTAAAAACTGTAGATTACTTTTTCAGGCAAATATAAAGACTTGCATTTCAGTTTCAAAAGATGGGTAATACTGGAGGAGACTAACAAATGCAAAATTCTTTCCTATAATCTTTTTATGGAGAGTGCTGTATTATTTATCAATAATACAACTAAAAAATTGAACACGGAAAGCCAAATCTGTTCACTAATTTGAAACGTTAAATTAAATTTCTTTTAGTTTTGTAGGTTAAGTTGTAAGGAGTTGGCTAATATGTCATATACAATCAAATAATTCACCTATTTGATTTTTTTTAAACAAACTTTATTTTTCATTTTAAAAATAAATTTGAGTACCACCAAATTTTGAGATAACAATTAATTCATTTAGGCCAGTGGTTCTCAAACTTTGAAGAATCACAGCTCTTTGATCTATAGATCATTTCTGGTGGCACCCTTATTATGAACCAACCACTGTACAGTACAGTAATTATTTCTTTAACTAGGTTACTTTTCACTTATTAGTAAAACTATAACTTATTAGTATAATAGTAGAGGTAAATTAAAGAAAAAAAAATTAGATTATTATAAAAATTGAAATATATATTTCTAAACCACCAGAATATGGTAACAGTAAACACTTACCTAGTTTATAGTGCTTTCGTGCATCTTGTACACATCTTCAGGAAATTCAAATTTTTTAAATATTTTTCACACAAAATTTAAAAGTTTCTACCTCCTACCTTGGCAGATAAGGGATTCTTTATCGTAGAAGTAGAAAGTTTTAAATTTTGATGTGAAAATATTTTAAAAAATTTGAATTTATTGACGATGTATACAAGATACACAAACATGCTATATTCGTTGGTAAGTATTTACTTTTGCCCATAACGAGCAGGTTGAGTGTTAAATTAATTGCACTCGATCTGTTGGTTCCAGGGCTACAAAAAATAGTTCTGTTTCTTATCATATAGTCAGCCAATTATATGACTGAACTATTTAAGAACAGAAGAGGTAGTGGTGTAAAAGACACTAGTCAGAGTTATCTCCTCTGAGAGTAATGAATTTCACTATACATCCAGACCCTGTGGTGTCATTTGCAGGGTGGAAAGTGGGTGCTTTTTTGAGGACCTGGCATGCTGATAAGCATACTCTTTCAACTCGGTGAGAAAGGCAGTAGTAAACCACCTCACTCCTCATTTTTACTTAGTAAAACCTCTAGAGATTCAAACCAGCCTTTCGGCTGTTGACCTAAACAACAACAAGTGTTTACTGTTACCGTATTCTGGTGATTTAGAAATATATATAAATATCGACTTTGAGAATTCTGATTTAGGCCTAGTTAAGTCAAGAGAATTCATAATCATAACTCCTACTTTTCAAAATTCATAGAATTTTACATTCTTGAAGTATCATTCAAGTAATACGTTTCTGTATTTATATTACTCATATTATGTAGTTATAGCTTTTATAGTTGCAACAGTTTATATTTACCTTTTCTCCTAAAAGTTAAGTTAACCTTGTTTAAAACTAAAAGTACTTTTTTATAAAACAAATCAGTTAACATTTAGACCTTATTTTTAGTTACATTGATGCTCATCAAGATGACTACATTGAATTACTGCGACAAGCTGTTTCAATTCGCTCTGTGTCTTCTGAGCCAAACTCAGAAATAAATAAAATGGCATTCTGGTTAGCTGAATTGTGGAGATATATTGGTACTACTGTTGAAATTTGTGATATTGTGGTAAATATGACTAGATTTATGACCATCCATAGGAGAAGGGACCTTATCTTCAACCAAGTCAAAAGTGAGCCGGCCCATTGGCGGAGTTGGTAACGCACTTGCCTCTCATCATGCGGTCTTGGGTTCTAATCCCATTCAGGCACTGCATATTTTCATACATTACAAAAAATAATTTCATCCGTCACCGCCTGCATTAGCAGAACAGTCGGACGTTAAACAAAACTCAAAAGTGAGGTTATGAATTGTTACTTACAGAGAATTTAATGCTGAAAAAAAATTATACTTTTACTTTTTTTGTCATTATTTATAAAAAAGCACTGGCAGAATTTTAAAAATTAAGTTTAAGAAACACTTGTTTTTGGGAAATTTCAATTACAATTGGTTAATATTTTAGTAATAATATTGTTCAATTAAATAGTATTTTTTTATCATTATTTACTCTCCTTGTCTTCCTCAGATGTCATGTCTTAAGTAAAATTTTGAGCTGAATCTAGTGATCTCTTCAAGTAATGATATTTGAAATTGTTGAAATCCTGTAGCAGATTTTCTGAGATCATGTCAAGTGTAAAATTTCACAGAAGGGCAAAAAAGTTGAAAAGTTTTATTGTAATTTTAACATACAACAAAGATAAAACATTGGTAGTATAAATATTGTTTTTCTTTTAACAAATTGTTATTGAAATAATAAGGAAACTAATCTATAAAAAATAAAAAGATAACAATACTGGAAATAGGCCTAAACTAAAAATTAACATTCTGAGAATTTTATTGATTTTTTTGCGTCCAGGAGTCTCCAGGAGGAGTGTAGGACATGTCAGTTATAACACCTGAAATACATATAAGAATCACACAATGTATCAGTACTATCAAAAAAGAAATTCTTGTACCCTATAAAAAGTTTCACCGATCAAGTAATTTTTTAGATTTTTTTAAAGGAATGCAAATTATCACAACATTTTAAAATTGGGGTAATTTATTCATGAATTTCCTCCCTGCATAAGTAGGTTTTTTTAAAGGAATGCAAATTATCACAACATTTTAAAATTGGGGTAATTTATTCATGAATTTTCTCCCTGCATAAGTAGGTTTTTGTTCAAACGATTTTGTGGAGTGATTAGCCACGTAATAATCATTTCTTGTTAAGTGTGGAGGCACCAATCTTTACTATTTTCTTGGAAGGATATTATCTCAAGTGCTCTTTTACTTTTTTCATGTTTTGAGCCTGAACTTTTAGTTTTTCTTTTACATTTTCAACAGAAAAGGGTTCTTAACTTTACCAGTAAGAAATACATTGGTGAAGCTACATTAGTTTTCCCTATTTGACATACTGTCTATTTTTGGGAATTTAATGAGGTTTAAAACTCAAAATAAAATAAAATAGTGTTATTTTTATACACAGAAACTAATAACTAATATTTTAAACAAAAAACAAATTTTTTTTTAACCTAATTTAAGTTTATTTTTGCTCTCCTGAAAATTTTGCTTAGTGAAGATAATATCCCTTTTTATATGATCGGTCACATTTTTATTTAAAATATATAGTGCAGAAAACTGTTGTTTATTTTACAACTTATTTCATTACTGATTCTAATTCGGTTATTCACAACCATAATAATTATTCTATGTGTACAAATATGAATTAAATTGACTCATGGAATGACTGATTTTAACGTGAAGGTGAATACAGAAAATAGTGAATTGCAGCTGAAAAAAATTGTTAGGTTAAGAGAAATGACATGCAAAAGTTTTAGTATTTTTAATTTTATCTGTGCATTTTGCCATATATTGTTAGCTCATAATTTTAGAACAAATAAATTTTTATACACTCCAGTTCATAAACAGCCCAATTAAAAATTGCTTCTAAACTTTGTCAAGACAAAAAATGCCAAAAATAAAGCTGAGGCATTTCTTACAATATTATCTTTAATTTTTCCAAGTGCTTTGTATCATGTGATATCTTGTAAGGGTGTAATTTTGAAAGAAAATAAGATTTTTGAAATAGGTAAAGAGCCACTGATAAATTCTTCCAGAGATTTCAAAACTTATGCCTCCTTAATTGATTTAGAAAACATAGTAAACGAATAGAACCAATTTTTTGCAATGGCCTAAAGTATCCCTTAAGTTGGTTGAGAAACCATTTTCCTATTTCAGTCCAATCAGTGTAATAATTTTGGTTTTACAAATTCATACACACCTATTTGCCCATAACAGGCAGGTGGAGTTTTAAATTATTATTTGTACTTAATCTGCTAGTTCCAGGGCTACAATAAATAGTTATGTTTTTTATCACATGATCAGCCAATTATATGACTGAACTATTTAAGAACAGAAGAGGTAGAGGTGTAAAAGACACTAGTCAGCGTTATCATCTTCGAGAGTAATACATTTTATTATATAGCCAGACCCTGTTGTGAGTGAAGTGAATCTGTCATTTGCAGGGTAGAAAGGAGATGCTTTTCAGAGGGTCTAGCATGTTGATAAGCCTACTTTTCCACTTATTGAGCAAGGTAATGGTAAACCACCTCATCCTTGTTTTTTTTGTACTTAGTAGGCCTCTAGAGGTTGATACTAGCCTTTTGGCTGATGACCTAAGCAACACACACCTACAGAGGTGAACTTGTTTCAAAAAATAAAAATATAGTTTTTTGTTCAGGGTGTCATAAAATATGAAGAACTTTTGAAATCTAGGTATCAACAATTTTACCATCTAGACAATTTTTCACTTCACATTGACGACAGAATGCAAGAAAGTAAAAACTTAACTGTTAGGGGTAACAGTACAGGTACATATCCAAAAAGGGGCATTTGCCCCAAAAAAAAAAAACAATGTGTGTGTGTGTGTCCTTGTGTGTATGTGTAGGAAATGAACGATTAATGGACACCTGTGTAGAATGGATGACAAGCGTTTGACAAAACAAATTACGACACCAAACAATAAAATGTAAGGTGTCGGATAAATGGTTTAAAGAAGTCAGAAAGGATATTGAGAAAACCGGAATAAACCAAGAAAACTTAATGAAACTTACCTAATTCAGACTTTTAATTACAAAATTTAAGGGCTTCCATGAAAAGCAAAAACAGAACACCTGGTGGACAGAAGAAGAGAAAAAAGAATACAGTGAACGAATGCTGAGAATGGGGCTGTAAAAAGAGCTTCCAGAAACATCTCAAATTACCTCGCATGGTCTAAAATTGGCCCTAAACGAGGAAAAAATATATATCTGTGTTTGCACATTTTTGTATTCAATATTTTATTTTGCTTCCCCCAAAAAAAATTCTGGATACGTGCCTGCCAGTATTATTAAGAAGTATTTTCTAATGTAAAATGAGATTCTGACTTAGGCCTTTGTATTGACATTTTTAAATTTTGTATTGTCCTTGGTATTGCAATATCTATCTGAGCACAATAACCAAGTGCCTTAACCAGGGTCTGAACTATGTGTGTTAGTTGTATGAGTTCTGAAACCGAACGCCTGATAATTTGATCGCCTTCAAAAAACAAGTTATTTTAAATAAACTTTTTGTTATTCCAGGAGGGCAACAACAAAGATGAAACTTTTGGTAACAGCTGTCCCCCAGTTCTTAGAGGTGCAATTGGACGCAATACAAGCAAAAGAACTGTCTTGTTCTACAGCCATTATGATGTAGCACCAGCAGACATAGATGATGGATGGGATTCAGAGCCATTTGTTCTAGCTATTAGAGGAACCCGGTTGTATGGAAGAGGAGTTTCAGACAGTAAAGGTCCTTGTATTATGTGGCACTGTGCAATAGAAGCATGGTTAAGAGTGAAGAATGATATTCCAGTTAACTTTAAGGTGCGTAGATATTTCTGGTGTGGCTAGAAAACAAGCTGACTTTTATGATTTTACTTCCCTGCACTGTATGTTTAAGGGTTGTTCAATAATACTATAGAAAAACAAATTACTTAAGGGTAGAATTTAATAAAATTTTCAACGTAATTTCTTTTTAGCTCAATTTCCCAGCATTCTTCAACTTTTTTAAGCCATTTAAAAAGTAGGATTTTGGTAGGTCTGCAAAAGTCATCGGTTTTGGAAATGACCTTTTCCTTTGACTTATGATTTTCCGCCAAGCCATTCAAGTTCTACTTACATGTACATAATTTCTATTGACACTTTTCCCCATTGGCTGTTAATGTTGATTCAAGAGCTGTACTATGGACGCTATGTTAACATGTGTATTTACTTCAAGGTGTATCTACCAGTAAACTTTTATTAATTACCGAAGTATCTTTAGCAAACAATAAAGCTTTACCATTAAGTATGACTTCTGGTAACATGTTAATGTAAAATAGAATGAAATGGAACTTAATGTTGTAATGGGTTAAAATAGGTTAATGTTTTTAGCGAAGCAAAGCGTTGATTTGGAATTTTTTAATATGTAAAACACATGATTAATATTTACTTAATTGTTTTAAACTATAATTCATTACATGTGTACACTTATTAGGCATTTAATTGTTAGCAGAACTGTTTTGTTTTAATGCGTGGATAATAGAAAGAGTGGATAATATAACAGCAACATCTCATGTCCCCAGGATAAGAACTTTAAACTTTTCAGTGACTGGTAATTTTTTGGGTTGGCCATACTTAATGTCTAAAATATTACCAGCACTGCCTGTGACCAAGCAAATAAATTACTAAGATTTATATTTCAAGGCATGTCTGGAAAGAAAATACCAATGTGAAAAATTTTCAAGCCAGTTTCTGTTTTACATTGAAGAACATTCTACTAAACTATTTTTCAACCAAGTTTCTAATAATGTTTTGACACTTATCATAAGGAGTGACTATTTTATCCAAATCTTCCTCAGAGAAATATCCCACAAGTGATTGTAGACATAACTCCACAGTGGTTTTCACATTGTCATCACTTTTGAAGCACTTATCACCAAGCTTACTTTTTATGTGCAGGAACAAGTGAAAGTCAAAATTTGCCAGGTCTGGGCTGTACTGCGGGTGATTGAACTGCTCCAACAGAACAGTTGAACTAGCCTTTATGGCACTATGAACTAGCAATATGGGCATGAAGTAATACAAATCCTTGACTGAGCATTCCTCTCCTTTTATTTTGGTATCATTCATGGCATTTTCACTAAAAATCTCCATTATATGACTATGAGTTTCGTCTGGCTTAATGTTCCTTAAGTTCAAAAACCGGGTAACAGAATGATCTCACAGGTCACCAGTTTTCTTAAATTATTGTAATCAATCACATTTTTATTCCTAATTTGTGTACGTTGCAATCTGTTCAATTCAGAACAATAAGCAACCCCATGACCCAATGAGATGAGGATGATATGTATGACGTGTAAATGAGGTGTAGTCTTGTACAGACCCAGGCCGACCATTCCTGAGAGAGTATGGTTAATTGAACCCCAACCATCAAAGTACACCGGTAACCACAGTCTAGTATTCAAATCCGAATAAAAGTAACTACCTTTACTAAGATTTGAACCAGGAACCTTTGTCTCCGAAAAACAGCTGATTTTAGCGACGACTTTACCTCTTGACCAACCCAATGGGTTAATCAATCACAGGAAACTGAAAACACAACTGAATAAATCAATAGGTATGGGGTCAGTGAAGAGGCAATGAATCGGTAAAACTAGTGTGCAAGCATGGAACGACAAAATAGTGCTGCTGGATAGCATCAGAACAAAACGGTACTTACTTCAAGACTTGCTCTTATTTTTAAAAACATTGAATGGCCGCCTCCGTAGTGGTAGCCTACCATGCGAAGGTCCCGGGTTCGATTCCTGGCCAGGGTCTGGAAATTTTCATTAGGTATAAACCCACTGTTACATATCCCACCGTAGTTACTAATGACTGAGGTGTTAATGCAACTTTAAATAAAGTAAAGTAATAAAAAAAAACATCAATTATAGGTATACCAGTAGAATGTTGCAGTCCCAGTGCGCATGCGTCAGGAAGTAGGGGTAAATCCCCACTACAGAATACTCCCACTACGTATCTCTCTTGTAGTGTTCACACTCTGAAATAAAACAATGGTGGGGGTAATGCTTCCCCACCAAGGTTGACGCTTTGAACGCTCGCACTACAATTTCCTCACGGTATGCCTATAGTAAACAGTTTATTAAGTGTAATTTTTTATTGAATCATTTTCCCCAAGAAGTTGGACAACATGAAATACCTGTGCTCAAGGAAATAATACTGTACCCTTAGAGAATATAATAGTTTTCCACCACTTAGTAGTATTAACATCGATTTATCTTAATCTTTTTCTTTACTTTTACGAGTTGAAATTTATGTGTTTTTGGTTACAGTTTCTAATCGAAGGAACAGCAGGTAATCGTCAAAGAACTTCTACCGATGAATTTATACTACAACAAAAACATTTCTTCGAAAATATTGATTTTGTATGTTCTAGTGATACACCATGGTTAACTCAACATACACCTTCTCTGTGTTACGGAACTAGAGGACTAGTTTGCTTTTCAATTGATATAGAGTGCTGTAAAATAGATTTGCACAGTGGTGCTCAAGGAGGTACAATGTTAGTAATACATAAAGTATTAATATAAATGCATAGTTTATGTATACTATTCTTCAAAAATTATACACCTACAAATAAAAAACATCTGGTGTGAAACACTCACACAACTTTCTCTTGCCAATGTGAATATTGATCAATTTACCTGACATTAGTAATAAAAAATTAAAAGTAAACAAAAACTACCCTCAGAAAACATAACCTAATTTTAATCATGAGTGAAAGACGAAAAATGAAAATCAACCTCAGTTTGGCTTAAAAATACGGAAATCACTCTTTGACGCTAAACTAGACTCTGTAGAAAAAAATACTTAAAATAAAAGTTATAGATCTTTTAATTTCCTATTAATTTCATTATACACTTTTGTTGCGTAAAATGCATACTAAGGCCGAAATCTTAAAAGATCAATTTTTTTACAGATTTTCATGAAAAAAAACAGTACCAAATCACTAATTATTGCTACACTAAGCATACAAGGAAATGTTCAGAATAAAAGTAGGTTCATAAATTGTCAACAACTTTTATTATTATACATTTTTGCCCTAAAATGCATATTACCGCAATTTAAGAAAAACCATTTATTCTGCAAGAGCACAGCCTCCCCAAGATTTCAGCAGACATGGCATCTACCCTATCTGGTAGAATATAAAAAATGTAGTAAATGAGGCGATTTTCAAAAAAAAACGTAGGAGCCGTTGTTAAGAAAATCACAAAAAAGTGAAAAATTACACAAATAAACTTTTTTGTGTTGAAAAATTTGATGAAAATGTTCGTGACGGGTCCTCTAGTGGTATCTAATTTAAGTTTCAAGTACAACTTTGTATGATGTTTACTTTTTAAAGGTATGTATCTCTTCTTCAGATGCTCTTATAATATACTGTACACATATGGATATGAACTGCACCCCCAAATTTCATGTCACTAAATATTCAACTTGCCCATAACATGCAGGCAGAGTATTAAATTATTTGCACTTGATCTGCTAGTTCTGGTACTACAAACAATCGTTCTGTTTCTTATCACATGATCAGCCAATTATATGACTGAAGGATTAAGGTACAGAAGAGGTAGAGGTGTAAAAGACACTAATCAGAGTCATCTCCTCTGAGAATATTGAGCCGGCCGCATTGGCGAAGTTGGTAACGTGCTCGCCTCTCATCATGCGGTCTTGGGTTCGAATCCCATTCAGGCACGACATTTTTTCATACGTTACAAAAAATCATTTCATCATTCACCGTCTGCATTAGCAGTAATTGCAGAACAGTCGGACGTTAAACAAAAAAAAAAAAAAATGAGAATATTGAATTTCATTATACAGCCAGACCCTGTGGTGAATGAAGTGAAGGTGTCATTTTCAGGGTGGAAAGTAGATGCTTTTCAGAGGGCCTGGTTTGTTGAGAAGCATTCTTTTCCAATCAGTGAGGAAGGCATAGGTAAACCACCTCACTCCTCGTTTTAGTTAGTAAAGCCTCTAAAAGGAGAAACTAGCCTTTCAGCTGATGACCTAAACAACAACAATACGTTACAGGTACACAGCTGTACCTGTTCTTAGAAATCTGGAGCTTTGCTCTTCATAGATAAAAAATTAATTTTTAATTTTGATTTATTGACTTCAGCTCTGCAGCGCTTTTTTTTTAATGAAGTTGCATCAACAGCTTGGTTATTAGCAACTACAATGGGTTATGGAAATGGAATATTTGATTTTGATTCTGTTATTGTTTATACATTTACACTTTCATTGTTTTCATAGGATCATTCTATTTTTTATTTAATTTTAACTTCCTCTTGCCCTATATGAGTAGATGGGAAAGAAAAGTACGTATTGTTTCCATGTTATTTTTTTTTTAAATAGTTTTCACAGGAAAATATACGTTTTCAGGCCCCCTGAACCCAAAAAAAACATATTTTTAGCAATTGATTTGTGTGTGTTTGGGAACAAAATATCTTAAGAACAGAATATCGTACAATATTGAAACTTGGAACTTAAGTCAGGTACCACTAAGGGACTCTACAGGAACATTTTGATAAAAATCGGTCAACCAGAAGCAGTAGTTTATTCCTTCCATTTTTCATTTTTTTGCAATTTCACTAAAGCAACTCCCTATGATTTTTTTCATGTCCCCTCATTACTAAATTTTTTATTCACTGCAAGATAGGTTAAGCATCATGTCTGTTGAAATTCTTAGCGAGCTCTCATGGTAAAAATTGGTTTTTTAAAAATTGTAGCCTTATTATGCATTTTAGAGCAAAAGTATTGATTGAAGTTTTTGAAAATTAAAAACCTACAACTTCTATTTCCAACATTTTTTTTCTAAACGCTTAGTTTAGATTTTTTGTATTTTGCACAATAAATTGGGTAAAAATGGGATTTTTAAGATAATTGTTTTATTTTATTGCTTTGCTTTATTTTTATTATTTCAGCTTTGAAGCTATGCCCGACTTAGTATATATGCTTGACAATCTAACTGACGAACATGGGGATATTACAATACCAGGCTTTAACAATGATGTTGTACCCATCACAAGAGAAGAGGAAAACTCTTATGCTGACATTGATTTCAATGTCCATGTATATAAAAAACAACTTGGATGCCACAGGCTTTTTACTGAAAATAAAGTAAGCTTGACCATTTATTTTTAGTAATTAAAATTTACTAGCTGGCTTGTACAAATAAATTCGCCCAACAAATCCCGCATGACATCATTATCCCTAGAACAGATTGTTTCTGAGATAAATTTATTATGATAGGTTTGTATCATCTGAGTTGTGTAATATTGTGCCTAAAATGTATAAGAATGCATTTTAGGGCAGATAACATAACTAAAGTTGCAGATAATGCGCCGGCCGCATTGGCACAGTTGGTAACGTGCTCGCCTCTCATCATGCGGTCTTGGGTTCGAATCCCATTCAGGCACGGCATATTTTCATACGTTACAAAAAAATCATTTCATCCGTCACCGTCTGCATTAGCAGTAATTGCAAAACAGTCTGACGTTAAACCAAAAAAAAAAAAGATAATGTAAAATTCAAAAATAATTTCTACATGTAGTATTTTACCAATGCTTAATGTAGCACAATACAGAGTGTCTGAAAATAATGTATACTCATTTTGAATGGATCTGTTTATTTTAAGAAAATGTTTAGAAACATGATATTTATGTTGTCTTGTAATATGAACTTATAAATGTTCAAAGTGATCACTGTTAACTGTAATACAACTACTACAATGTGCTAATACAAATTGCAAACTAATTGTATAGTATCTGAAGATAACTTGTTAAAAGCATTTGTAATCTCCCGTTACAGGTGTCCCTAGCATCCTTGGCTTTTTGCATACACAGTATCTTTCGAAACACCCTAAAGGTAACAGTCCAAGGGTGTTAGGTCTGGAGATCGTGCCGGGTAGTCTGTAGTGCTTCCTCTTTGCCCCATCGATTGCTGATGAAAGGTGTTCTCAAGAAATTGTATCATGTCATGATATTGGTGCAGTGGAGCTTCATCTTGTTGAAAGTGCACTTCATCATCTTTTTTGTATTTTTTGGTCTCCACGTATTAGCTTTTAAAATTCTATGAACACTGTTTTTTTTTCAATTCCATCTTGAAAGCATTGTCTGAGAGATTTATTAGAGGATTGTGTAAATGTCTGCCTAACCAAATTGATATTTTCATTATTTGTGAAGGTTTTTCTCAGGCCAGATCCCAGTTCCTTGTTCACATTTCTCACTGTCCCATGTGTTTCAAACTTATAATGAATCCTAAAGATTTTTATTCTTGAAGGTGTTTGGGTTCGAAATTCCATTTGCCACCGTCCTTGAACCTCTTGAACATTCTCAGTCTTCCAGAAACACTTTCAAACCCATTCACATTGATAAAAAAATAACTGGACTTCAGCCACATTTATCTCATACTAAATGAAAGAAACAATGACACTGAGTTATAGTTAAAAAAACAGCAGTTTTAAATTATCAGCTGATGTAGGTTTTCAAGCTGTGTTTTCTTCAAATTTATATATCGATTCAAAATATGTATACATTTTTATGAGACACTCGGTATATGTAATTTTCTGTAAATAACCGCATTAAAATAGGTACCTATTTCCATTTTGAGTCATTCCACATTATCGACCTTGTAGTTATTTTACAGTTATGGATGAAATATTAAAATAAGAAAAAAATTGCTTGAAGATATGGAAAAAGTTAGTGTAATTTTCAGTTGTATCATAATTTGTTTTACTTATATTTTCAGGCAAGTGTATTGATGTGTAAGTGGAGATACCCTAGTTTAACAATTCATGGAATTGAAGGTGCATTTTCAGGGATTGGTTTAAAGTGCGTAATTCCGAAAAAAGTATCAGGAAAGTTTTCAATTCGAACCGTACTGAATCAAACTATTGGTAAAATTATAGAGCTTGTTACTGAATATTTTGATGAAAAATGGAAACTCAGAAATAGCAGTAATAAATATCAGGTCAGATATTATTAATCTCTTATTTGTAATATACTTGTACTACACATTTTTGGAGTGTTAAACCATTCTACATGGCTTGTCAGTACCAGAGCTTTAAAAGTAATACAGTAGAGCCATGGTTATCTGAGCTACGACTAACCGAGTCCTGGTTTAATCGTGGTAGTCCCAAAAAGTACAGCCAGAGCGAAATCCACATGTAGTGAAAAATCGATCATAAACTGTGTGTAGCCTACTGTATATATTTTTTTTTTTCATTTTGTATTTTATTTGTACGTATTTTTTTCTTTTGATAAGACAGCATTTGATGACATTTTTCGCATCTTTTACCACGTTTTCATTTATTTCACCAGTTTACCCTACTTTTCCCTTTCAATTTTTGACAGAATCCGTGTTATCTGAGTTTTCGATTATCCGAAGAACCCTCGGTCTAGATTACCTTGAATAATCAAGGCTCTACTGTATAATAATATAGTAATAATGATGTACTTATTTTTGCTCAATAATAAAAATGTAATGTATATTATGTATATATCGTATTTCTTACAACTACAGATATTTACAACTTAACATATTCGCTTAAAATAATTGAAATAAATCTTATACATGAATAAAATAAAATAAATATGTATAAATCAGTTTATTATGAACAAAAATACTACCTGACCTACAAAAAATATCTTGACTGTAGGCAGGGAAGGAACATTATGCAACTTAGCTTGGCATTCTTTACAAAATAATACTTTATTGAAAAAAAGAGCAGAAACAAATAAAAATAAAAGGGAAAATATTTTAAACTGGTACATAAAATTTTCAAACTTTTAAACTACATAAAATACAGGACATAGAAAAGACAGAAAAAGTGGAGAGAAGAATTTGTGAGGAAGATAATGGGTCTTAAAATCAACACAGAATCAGAGTATAAACAAAGATCAATCAAAGAGCTTTATTCTAAAATACAAAAATAACAGACATAATCAGGAAGAGAAGACTACAGTTGTATGCACACATATACAAAACAGAAAACACTAAACAGGATTTCAACCTGCTTGACAATCACAAGAACAAGATAACATGGTTTAAAGAAATAGACAAAAACTGTGTGAACAATGCAATAGACTCAGAAACCATAAAAGATAGTACAACATTTAGAGAAATAATACAGAAATTGGAGTTTTGGGAGAGGAAGAAACCTACTTGCGGAAGAGGGAGAAAGTAGACTCAAGAGGACAAAGAGCACCACTCGAGAAAGATGAAAGAGGCATGAAGAGGAAAAGAGATGAAAGAGGCTAGGGAGCTAAGTGTGCCCTCTGAAATGGGTTATTTGGAAAAAAAAGGGAAAACCAGACAGTCACACAAACACGCTCTCACACATCCACACGCAATGCCAACATTTACCTCAGTGGAGCCGAAGGCTGTACTGTATATAATATTTCTTCACAAGCTTCATCAGATAACTATTCGGTCATTGCTTGGTATATTATTATGGGACCATGTTAGAAACAAAAATCAGAAATATTGAAGAACAGGTTTCAGTGATGTTTCATATAGATCACAATACTGAAATGGAATTGGGCAGGGCATGTGACCTGAACGACATATAGAAGACGGACAACACTACAAGAATGGAGACAAAAAGTTGACAAGTAATGCAAAGGAAGATCTTACTGGCAGGCAACTCGATGCAGAAAGCTTAAAAAGGAGGGTGAATGAGTGAGACCTTTGTCCAGCTGTGTGCAAAAGGTTAGTCGATGATGATTAATCAAATAAACGACAAGCATCTAGAAACAGAAGAGGTAGAACTGCACAGCGGAAGATCACATGTTCAATTTTTAGCCAGAGGCTGGAAAATTTTTATAGGATAAAATGTGCTGATACTATTTCGTAACCCACTGCAACTTCTAATGATTAAACAGTTGATATGGCATTAAATTAACAAAAGAAATGGAAAGTTAGAGAAATAATTACATTAATTAATCAGTATCACTTAGTCGGTCACCACAATAATTCAACTATCAAAAATTCACCATCTACTAAATAATCAATAATTTTCCAAAAATTACAATACTAACTGATCCTTTTCAGAGAGGAAAAGTGGTATTATCTCTAGGAAAATGTATAAGGAGCTTTGCTCTTGTTAAAAAAAATGTAATCTGTAATATTATGCCGAGTGTCTTAACAATGTAAAAAATATACATAAAAATCTAGCTTGTAACTGCAATGCAGGTTTACGTTTTCTTTGATAATAACAGTATTTTTATATTAAAATAATAAACAATTTCACAGAAATTCTAACATAAAAAAAAAAAAATGAAAAACTTGGCTCAAAAAGCATAAAACTCAACTGTTTTGATCTTTAATTTAAAAAAAATTTCTGGGAAGCATTCCCGGACCCCCTGCTACCCTAGCAAGGGGAGGTATAGAATACCCTCCAGACCCCTGTTATTGGCAAGCACAGGTTTGTCAAACTCACTTAGGGCACAGAAGGACCTTGCTACAGCGCTGGTTAACTGCACTTTTGTAAGTTTGTCATGACAAATGGTAAGACAAACTGACAAAAGGGTGCGTGCATTGATGTATTTATATTTCAACTGTTGGTTACATGAAATCTGAAAGGACTTATTAACTTTTTAACCAGGTGTGATAGCCGTACATCTATTGTGTATTTGATGTTTTCTTTTCTGTATTATAGTTCTAAACAATACACAGGAAAATTTTCTTTTTTCCTTTATTAATATGTAATTAATTGTAAATATATTATTCTAGTTCGGAATAATGTACAACTCATTTCCCACACGCAAGCTTGATCCATATAGGAATTGGGAAATTAATTTTATAAGATTTCTATCATACCTTTTCTTGGTAAATAAATAAGAATGTGAGCAAGATGATTAAAGGAGTTTGGCACCACATACCGGGTGATCGTGAAGTCGCGCAACCAAATGTTTGAAGCCGTGTAGGAATTGAAGGTAAATTTGTATAGTATGATTAGAATATAGGAATTTTTCGTTTAGTAGTACAGTATGTGGCAGCACTGCTAAATCACGCCACCGGGCGACAGTTAGCCAGAAACCAGTTGGTTTGTTCAGTTCGAGTCGCAATGTCTTTTACGCAAGAACAACGCGTCTCTATTGTTTTGAGTTACTGTGAATCGAAATCCTATGCGAAGTGTCAAGAACATTTCTCCAATGCCTTTCCAGATGCTAAAGTACCAAACAAATCGACCATATTTCGTTTGTTTCATCATTTTCGGGATACAGGTAGCGTGAATGACCGTAATCGTACCGGCCGACCAAGTGTTTTATCTGACGACAGTCTGCAGACGATAAGAGAAACGTTTATTCGTTCTCCAAAAAAGTCTCTTCGAAAACTTTCTACTCAGACTGGACTGTCTTATGGAAGTGTTCATAAAGCCACTAAGTTATTAAAATTACATCCGTACCGGATTAACGTAACTCATCAGCTCGAAGAGCCAGATAAGGAGAAGCGATTGCGGTATTGTCATTGGTTTAAAAATTTCATTCGAAATGACATATCTGTTCTGGACAAAGTTTTTTTCAGCGATGAAGCTTGGTTTCATCTAAGTGGATATGATAATAGTCAAAATTGTAGAGTATGGTCTGCAGAGAATCCACATGAATTCCATGAACAGCCATTACATTCTCAAAAAATTGGGGTGTGGTGTGGTGTAACTTATCTCGTCGGAGAATTGTCGGGCCTATCTTTTTTTCGGATACAATCACAGCAGAACGTTATCAAGAAATAATAATGCAGTTCGTAGCACTGCTACATGTTGACGAACGTTATTGCTGGCTACAACAAGACGGAGCAACTTCACATGCGGCAAACAGTAGGCCTACTATCCAATTTCTCCACGATTTCTTTGATGACCGAATAATTTCTCGTGGTTTGTGGCACAGGTTCTCAGGTTTGTGTACAAAAACAACCCGCATACAGTAGATGAACTTAGAAGAAACATTGAAGACTGTATATCAAATATTGCTACTACTACACTCAAAAAGGTTGCGTGCAATGTAAGAAAACGCGTTGATGCATGCATTACAAACCACGGTGGACATTTCCAGCACTTGTGAACTTGTTAGTAAGTAAGCTGTAATTATAACTTGTAACGTAAACTTTGAAAGAAAAATAAAAAATACATTACAGCTTTCTAAGACTGTTATCATTTTGGGTTGCGCGACTTTACGATCACCCTGTACATTATTATCATAGTCAAGTTGATTGAAATGATAAGAGTATTTCATATGAAACCTTTATTTTGATTTAATTTTATCACATGTATCATTTTATTACGGATAAAGCATCAAAATTGGTCAAACTGGGTAACTGTAGTTCTGTTTGAAGTTTAGGAAGAAAGTTAATGCGGTTTTCTGACTATTTATTTTATAGTTGTAACAACATGAACAGATACTGAAATAACCAAGTCATTACTGACTACATTAGAATATCTACAGATTTATGTAGTTTTCATTGCAGTCAATCTTACTATACTATTTTTCAAAGCTGATGAGCTCTGAACGTACGCATTGCCCCTACCCATTTCATAGCTAGCCAATGACTTGCCTGCAACGTTGCCAATACTTGCTCTCATAGCTCTATTATATATTTTTCAGCCATTTTTTTTGGTCTTTCAATAACAATCATAACCTATGAACATACAACCAGCTGATTATATTATAAAGTATTGCATGTTAACATGCTCTATAATCAATGTGTTCAGTATGAGATGCAAGACACAAGTGAACTACTGCGGCTCTTATACGCATGCGTACGTAATGTTTGTCAAACTGATACATTCGTACAATCTGACAACGCTGGCAAACAGTCTGATTGGTCTAAACATGAGGAACAGCAGAGCTCATCAACTGTGAAAAGCATATAATTGATGTTCTTAAAATTAAAATTTCAACCTTTTGTTTCTGGGCAGCTTCGTGTTTTTCTATATGGTGGGGATCCCTGGATAACATCATACAACAATGACAACTACAAATCAGCTGCAAAGGCACAAAAAATTGTTTATGGTGTTGACCCTAGTTTTGTTCGGTATGGTGGTACTCATCCTTATCTCGATAAACTGAAAGTAAGTTTTATATTTAGGTTGTTCCAACAAATTAAGGAGTTGTAATGTCTATCTTTTTACGATTAATATTTGACCCTATTTTTTTCTACAGCCCATTAAGATATTGACTAAAAATTTTTACCATTTATTCAGTATCATCTAACACAAATTTAGACAAAAGGATTTTGTAAAATCGTTAATTTTAACGGAGAAAAATTTGTTTTTCATTATTACCAATATAGTCACCCAGAGTTGTTGTTTAGGTCATCAGTTAAAAGGCTGGTTTGAACCTCTCAAGGCCAGCTTGTTGACGTAGTGGTTAGTGCAACTGGCATCTACACCGGGGGCTCGGGTTCGATTCCTGGTAAGGCCTGGCATTTTTTCACCACTCATTTTCATATATCATCATTCTCCACAATCTGTATTAGCAGAAATGCAAAACAGTCAGACGAAAAACAAAAAAAAAATCTAGAGGGTTTACTTAGTAAAACAAGAAGTGAGGTGGTTTACAATTGCCTTCCTCACTAAGTGGAAATGTATCCTTATCATAGAGGGTCTAGCATGCCAGGCCTTCTCAAAAGCACCTATTTTTCACCCGGGAAATGACACCTTCACTTCATTCACCACAGGGTCTGTTGTATTCTGAAATTCATTACTCTTAGAGAAGATAACTCTGACTAGTGTCGTTTACACCTCTACTTCTTCTGTTCTTAAATGCTTTAGTCATAAAATTGGCTGACCATGTGGTAAGAAACAACTATTTTTAGTAGCCATGGAACTAGCAGATCGAGTGCAAATAATTTAACACTCCACCTGCCTATTATGGGTAATCAAACAGAGTATCAACAAAATAACCATGACTCAGGTTTAAAATAAATCATCCCATCAGTAGTTGTAATGTAGTACTTCGGGAACCTCCTAAAAATTTTAAGTCAATATCTTCACTAGTTTCTGATAAATAATGGGTATTCTATCTAAAATACCATGTTTTTAGAAAATGTGATAAAATAATTAACAATACAAATTTCACATCTTTTAACTATAAAAAATTTTACATATTCACAGCATAGAATCTTAGTCCAATGTAAAATTATACCACTGTCTATAATACCTACAGTCATGAAGCTTAGGATACATTTTTGTTGCCAATATGACTGCTGGCAATGCCCAACTAGTTCACACATTATTTTATGATCATTTTTTCATAATTTTAAAGACAAATACATGCTTTAAAGTTTAATTTAGTATAATAGAAAATCAAGAGTCGAGATAATTACAGGATATGTAGATGTAATTTATTTAGAAATTTATATAGAAATAATTAACAATACAAATTTTGCATGTTTTAACTGTTAAACATATTGCATATTTACAGCGTAGAATTGTTGTCCAGTATAATTATACCACAGTCTAATATAATTTTATAGTCACGAAACTTCAGACACACTTTCGTTGTCAATATGACTACAGTGCTTGCAGCGGCTAACAAGCTCACAGATTATTTTATGATCGTTTATCCATGTATTAAAGACAAATACATGCATTAAAGGGTTACTTTAGCTTAGATTGAAAATCAAGAATTGAGATAATTACAGGAACTTTTGATGAGTGTCTAAGTATGAATTTATGTATGGTCAAAATGTTAGGACTAAAGTTAAGTAATTTTTTTTAATTACTACAGTTTTTTCACCCAACATAATTATTTTATCGATGTACATCTGAGATTTCTAGAACATGAAATTCCTGTAAGTCTCCCAATATATTCTGTGTAATGAAGGGCTCAGCCAAATGCATTAAAGATCTGTTGTGTAACAACTTACAGGAGAATAATTAGACATTGGTTTATTCACAAGAATTTTGTACAAGTTAGCTTTTCTTTGACTTTGTATCAGAGGAATGGAGGTAATATTACTAAATGGGTGTACATAAACAATTTCCACAAAATATTTAAATTTAGGGAGTATTGATTTTATTAATTTGGCTGGTACGCTTTTTATTTATTGCATTTATAAATAAAGCATTGAATTTACGTGTTAAAACACAAAATATAATAAGCCAAGAAATGTGAAATGTGGTACGGAGGTTGAGGTATCAGGTGCTCACTAAAAATTTTTTATTTAAATTTACATAAATAGGAACAAATAGAAAACTTGTTAACATTGTAGTTTTTTCAACTTTGGTGAGGAAATTTTTAATTATGTGATGACTCTTGTAAAAATTAAAAAAAAAACATTCAAAATTTAAATGAAAATTATAACTTTCTTGTTGAGAGAGAAACTATTCTAAAAATTTTCAATACAGTACAAATTTAAAGTGAAATAAGCTGGTGTTGGCCGCCTCCATAGCGTACTAGTAACGCACTAGCCGACCAGCAGAGGTCCCGGGCTCGATTCTCGGCCAGGGTCTGGAAATTTTCACAAGTTAAAACCCACCGTTGTCGCTAATGACTGAGGTACAATCAACAGGTGTTGATTGAAAATTATATCTATTTGATTGTATAGGTAATGTAATTTTTATTGAATTATTTTTTTGTCTTTAGTTGAAAACTTACACTAAAGACTGATCAGCCTGAACTTTTATAGGTTATCTCATGTTACACTTATTATCCTCTATGCAAGGTAGTGAAAATGCCTACTTAATGTATGTAATAATGCTTTGATTGAAAATTATAAATAAACTGGATGTCTTGTGTATAGTTTGATCTCTTTGATTTGTAGGAAATTGCACCTGAATCTATATGTCTTCTTCCATTAACATCAACAGACAATGGAGCTCAGACTAAAAATGAGCAATGTGATATCAATAATTATATTGGCGGAGTAAGTTTATCATTTCTTCCAGTTTTAGTTGTGCACTTACAAACTATGTTGTACCTGTTAGAAAACGCTTTTAATACGCATCCTTTAATTGATTTTGATGATTCAATCCAGTTGAGTATCAGTGATCAAATCTACATGGTGTCAGAAAAAATTCCGACCTTATTTTTTTTGCGAAAACCTGATGGATGTGAATCAAGCGCGTTTGCATGAGCCTACCTTGAACCTTTGTGCATGAATTTTTCCCAGCTATCAATAGCGTCAGTCGCTGGCAAGCAGCAGTTGAATGAGGTGGTGTTAGTGCTCTTGTTGGTTTTTTTCAAGGAAAATGACAGAATGACTGGAGCAGCAATACTGCATTCACAAACTCCACAAACAGTGATCCCGACTTCATAAACACCATAATCACTGGTGGCAAGTCTTGGGTGTACTGGTACGACCCGAAAACTAAATCCCAGTCGTCACAGTGGAGGCATTTCACATTACCAAGACCAAAACAGGCCCGCCAAGTGTGCAGCAATGCCAAAGTGATGCTGACTGCTTTCTTTGACTCCCGCGTTGTGGTACACCATGAGTATGCACTACAGGGTCAAGCAATCACCAAAGAGTACTACAAGGATGTCCTCCGTCATTTACATGATGCTGTGTGGTGCAAGAGACCAGAGTTGTGGTCAACAGGAAATTGGGGCCTCCATCATGAAAATGCTCCAGCACAATCCTCGCACTTGATTCAGACTTTTTTGGTGAAAAACCAGACTTCTGCGGTTCAAGAGGCTCCTTACTCTCCTGATAAGGCCCCCTGCGACATCTGGCTGTTCCCCAATCTTTAGAGGCCATTGAAAGGAATACAATTTCAGACAAGAGAGGACATTATGGCAGCAATGACAGCCGAGCTAAACCCTATGTCGAAAGAGGCCTTCTCAGAATGCTTTCAACTATGGCGGCACCACTGAGAGAAGTGTGTGAAGTCCCAAGGAGACTACTTTGTGGGTGATTAGGTTTCCAATGCTCCAGGTTTGCCAGATTTTTCCCCAGACAAAGGTCGGATACTTTTCTAACAGGCCTTTTATATGGTTTGTTTCGACGATAAAGAGGTCTATCGTACACAAAAAAGTTTGGTAATTTTTCACTAAGTATCATTTAAGGAATTAAGTTTAAGGTATTTGAAAACTGCTTCTAATTGGCTAAGAGCAATTTTTGAAAGACTCCAAATAAAAACAAAGAGGGTTCTCAGGCTTGAAACTTTTAAAGGAATTAGTCTTACGATAGATCTATGAAGCAAAAAAGTATATAATTGACTAATTTCCTTCATAAAAAATAACTCACCACTCCAGCGGCGCTTCGCGCCGCTTACGTGTCTCGGCATAAGAGGGGTAGGTGGATCAGAATTCATAAGTAGATCAGAACCATTTGCCACAAGGTTCGGCCTTCAAAGGGGTTGGGTGGATCACAATATTTTGAAATTTGAAGGTATGAAAATCTAAAGATGAAGTTTGAAGTTTCAAAATTACAACTTTGAATGTTGAGGTTAGAATTTATGATATTTTGAGTTTTTTCGTTCTCATGCGACCTGGGGTTGCGATCTAAAAATTTTCCGGTTACCAAATTTTTATGTAATTTTCTTCTCTAAATAACATACCGTTATAAGATTATTTGTATTCCGAAAATTTTTGTTGGGGTAGCAATCACCATAGGATCCCGTTTCATATCTTTTGGATATGGGTAGCGAGCTCCGTAGGACCCCGATTTAAAATTTGGAAAATTACCCGTGATGCTACTGGTCCGTGTAACTGTTTATAAATAAAAATTTGACGAAATAACCCATTTTGAAGACGTAAAGAAAGAACAACATGCAAACGGCAAACCCCAAAAAGCCGAAATTTTGTTTTTTGAGTTTTCTCACCGAACCGGCAAGTTAAGGGCAACAATAGCTATATGGTTTTGAAGTACATTAAAAGGGGTACGAAAAAGATTCTATACAGCTTTTCGCTTCGATGCACCGTTTAGGAGATAAAAAGTACAACCCCTACCGCAGGCTAGAGGGTGGTAATTGGAAATTTTTGCGTTATCAAAATAATATTTGTGTAATTTTTAATGCCAAACAACATGCCACTAATAGATTTTTTATATTCTAAAAATTTAAAATTTTCATTATTTTTAGATAAGGGTAGCAACCCCCGTAGGATCCCGATCTAAAACTTGAAAAATTTCCCGTAGTGCGGGGGGGTATGTGTAATGTGGTCCTTAAACACTAGGAGTTGATATTTTTACAATGGCCTCCTGGAGTGCAGAAGCACTTTATTGCAATACATTATATTTGCCCAGTTTAAGGAGGTGCTTATGGATAGCCCCAGCATGTTTTCAGCTTTTTTTTTATATTCCTAATTTGTGTACATTGCAATCTGTTCAATTTAGAACAATAAGCAACCCCTTGACCCAATGAGATGAGGATGATGTGTATGACGTGTAAATGCGGTGTAGTCTTGTACAGACCCAGGCCGACCATTCCTGAGAGAGTATGGTTAATTAAACCCCAACCATCGAAGTACACCGGTAACCTCTGTCTAGTATTCAGATCCGTATAAAAGTAACTACCTTTACTAGGATTTGAACCAGGAACCTTCGTCTCCGAAAATCAAGCTATTTTTAGTACATAGAAATTACAGGGTATTGAAAAGTTTAAAAATTGTATTTTTGAGGTTACCTTTTAAAAACTTCGCAATTTTACATATTTAGTACAGAGACATTTTGCTAATTGTTTGTTGTGCTAAATTTAAGATCCGTATCACATTTCTAAATTAATAAAAATTTGTTGAGAAATAGGCCAAAAATGCTGTGTTCGAAGCGACTGGACAAATTTTTTCATCGTTTAAATATTCTCCACTTGAGTTACAAAGGCGGGAAAAATAATAGAGTATTAATTCAATCGATAATCGATTGTTTTAAAACACAATCGATAGCGAATGTATTACTTATAAATTATAGTATTCTGTTATGCTGATTATGAAAATTTGGTTGCGTAACAATACAGGAAATTATTTGTAGAAAATAATAGAAATTGATTTTTATAATAATATTTAAATTAAATTCTCATCGTTTATTTAGTATAAGAAAGTTATTTTTCTTACATTTATAAAATTATCGTAAATTAAAACAAATTCTTAACAGCTGATCCATTGTTGGCCGTATTTTAAAAATGAATAATTAAATTGTGTTACTTGTTAAGTACATTGCATGCTGTATAGTTTAAGAAGACTGTATTAAGAAAAATACTATTTTAAACAATTTGTCGCCAAGTGTATCCTTTTTATGGGTAACATATTTAAATTTAATATTTCATATTGAATCATTGCGTTTGACATGGTACATTTAATTAATAAATGTTGTATGTACTATTAGTTTGACAACTTTATAATATTTATTTAATAAATAAAAATATTGCCGAAAATCAGTAATTTTACTATTCGTTAAGCTCCAAATTAACTCTTATTTCATAATTGTAAGTAAATTATTTGATTTTTTCTTTATTAAAATTACATCAGCCATTATATAGGTTATTTTAAAATCTTGTTGAAGAATTTCTATAAAGCTTTCATCGTAACTAGTTATGCGATAAGGGTGGACAGAGCTCTCCCTTTCACTATACCATCATTAAAATTTTTAATTTATAAAATAATTATAAATAAATTTAAAATTAACTTTACCAAAATGGTTAATGTATAGTAGTTGGACGCACCCCCGATTTTGAAAATTCTTATGTATTTTTATTCATTTTTGTGCGCTGATTACGAAACTGTAATTATTCTTTGGGGGCAAACCACTGTGAAATTAGTTATAGGCCCTTTTATATCATAACGACATAACCTCACTTTCCCACAAAGTTGTAAATCTATGCCGTGATATTTCAAAGTATATATTTTAAGATACAGATTAATTATATTGATAGTTATAATAATAAATATTGATTAATAAACATGAATAAAAAAATAACGTAAATATATGTACAACATAAATACCTACTATAAATAACGTAAATTCCATACTAATGTAATGACGTCATAGCTTATATTCGTTTAATTTTTTGACGTCATCAGAAGCGGCCTCAAAAATTAACAACATTGCTGGAAAGTGAGGTTTTGTCGTTATGTGAAAGTCTTATTCACTTGATGAATCTCCTTGCTCTTCTGCTGGGCTGGCAGATGTACCTACAACTGCAGTACCTGCTGTACTTATAACTGCATGGCTTGTAAGACCAAAACGTTCTTAACTTTCAAATTTTTTTTAATTTTTTTAATTTTTTAATTCTTTTTTCTCTTTTCTCTTCTCTTTTTTTTAAATTTTCCACTTCATAATTTTGTTATCATAAATATATACATTGGTTGGGTTCATTGTGTCAAGAGCACACTTTAAAGTGCATTGTTATCTTGTTATATAATATTACTAGCGGGTCCCGCGTGGCTTCGCCCACGCAAACGTAAACAAAGAATCAGCGTTTAAGTATACGCTCTGTATTTCTTATGGGAGGGTATTTTTACGAATTCTACCACTTAAAATAAAAATTTTGCAAAATCATTTCTTTGCGACAGCTGAGAAAACTTAAGTTGATCTATAAATCAGGACATCTCTTTTTATATAGATAGCGCCCCGTCGTGGCTTCGCCCATGCAATTTTAAGGCTATGATTCTGTATTATTTTAATTTGCCTATAACTTAAGTCACAAAAACTTCATTCAGTCATTTTACATAGAGACAAATACGTCCGTAAAAAACAAAATATCGTCGAAAAAAAAATATCGTTTTGACGGTTCGGTGACGGCGACAATACTGACGCGCCGGTTTTGGGACGGTGCTGGTGCTCAGTGTAGACCATAGATAATATATAAGATGTAGATGTATAAGATATATATAATAGTATAAGATATATATACGTAGATATATAAGATGTATAAGGTGTAGACAATGTCATTAATGTCATGAATCACCCAGGACATGGTTGTCCTTTTATATAATAGAATTGGCCATATTTTTTCAACATGGTGTATTTATTTTTTATTGGCCTACTGTAATCCAGTATAATTTAAATAAGTGTGATTAATGAATCAAATTATATGATTGTTTTAAGTTATATTTTATTTCATTGCTATAATATGATTGCAGGTGTAATATTATGCGTTAATTGAAAGAATTTATGTTGGCCAGTAAAAGTTTTTCAACGTATTTATAAAAATCGTATTGATGTTTTTTTCGATATTTCGTTTTCAGCGTATTTTTGTAACAAAACTTTTTGAAATTTTCTAAATGTCATCAACAGGCAGCTGTGACGTTATGTCTTGATAGCATTAATTTCTGTTTCATTATGTTGGAAATCATATTAGTACAATAGTGTTTCTAAAATGATTGGTTTTTAAACAAAATTCATAACATAAAAATTCTTTGTAATTCATTTGCAGGGTTCTTAAATTTATTTTTGATTAATTTTTTGATTTTCTTAACACATATTTACAGAATACATCAATTATTATACATTAAAACTCTAAAAATTTCAAACCTTTAAAAATGAACATCACACATGTAAGTACTCAGCAAGCTTTTCTATGGTCCTGATCCACTTAGTTCAGATCCACCTAACCCCTTTGGCGGCCAAACTTCACCGTATGACAAAGTGCGGACGCGCAGCGCCCGCACTTTTATAGTTCTTATCCGCTTATGTATTCTGATCCACCTACCCCTCTGAGGTCGAGACACGGAAGCGGCGCGAAGCGCCTCTGGAGTGGCGAGTCCTTACAACCCCACGGTCACTGACTGACTGACTCACTGACATAAATTCTAACCTAGAAGGAAGCCTCGGAGAGTGTTTGACCTCAGAACCATAGATAGAAATGGCTACAAAAATTTGAATTTTGACATTATTTTCTATTTTTGTTTGGATTTTTTACCCAGACTCTTACCACTTAGGAAGAAAACAGGTTTGATTTAAAATGTAGCTCATATTATGCTGAACATTTTAGTTTTTAAATCATCTTGTTATCCTCAACAATAAAGGAGCTACATAATTTTCCATAAAATATGTTTTTCTTCAGAATAGGCCTAAGCTCTTGATGAAAAATAGTATAATAATAATATAGTAAATATATTTAACCATAGTTGCAAACTCTTATAGTGAAGGGAATGCTTAGTAAAAACCATAAAAATTAAAAATGTTGAGAGTAACAATGCTGATTCAAATTGAGTGATCTGAAATTGTTTTACCCTGTTTTGTTTGACAAAAGAAAATGAGATGTACAATTAACTCTTGGTTTTTGATCTATGGTTGATAAAAATAAGGTTAATTTAAATAAAAGTTGTGAAAAACAGTACGTATAGCCTATTTTCTAAAGTAACCCCTTGAATTTTTGCCATTCATTTCTATTGGGAAGGAAGGGGATAGATACACTAAAACAATGAATATTATTTATCAACATTCTTAATGAACTGCAGTTCTGGAAATCATTAAATGCATCTGTGGATGTTACCTAGGAAACATAAAGCACTTGAATTTTGCCTACTTGCTTCTAAGGATTAGGAAGTGAGTAATTATAGTAATTCAATATTATTTCTGTACCTTTCCAAAAAGCTACAGTTCTAAAAATTGACATTCACTGTTTTATAGTGTGTTATTGTTTAGGTCATCAGCCGAAAGGCTGGTTTGAACCTGTAGAGGTTTTACTAAGTAAAACGAGGAGTGAGGTGGTTTACCATTGCCTTCCTCACTGAGTGGAAAAGTACACTTATCAGCATGCCGGGCCCTCTGAAAAGCACATATTTTCCACTCTGCAAATGACACCTTCACTTTATTCACCACAGGGTCTGGCTGTATAATGAAATTCATTTCTTTCAGAGAATATAACTCTGATTAGTGTCTTTTACACCTCTACCTCTTCTGTTCTTAAATGATTCAGTCATTTAATTGGCTGACCATGTGATAAGAAACAGAACTATTTATTTTATAGTGGTGCCTAGAAAAAGTAAGTGTAGAGTAAAACCAGGAGATATTATGAATCAGTGTAAAAAGCACCCCTGTGAGTGTAAGAAAAGTCTACTCCATAAGTTGCTGTAATTGCCAGTTTATCGGATACATTGCATTAAATTTTATTTGAGAATTTTTTTAAATTATAATTAAAAGAAAACCGTCATACTAGACATTTAAATATAAGGTAGGGAGAATCTGTAAGCATTTTTTTATACTATTCATATTTAGCAAAAACCTCACTTGCTGATAAATGTATATTATATTTTTACATTATCACTTTTTTCAGATAAAAGTAGTGGCTGCATACTTGTATGAATTATCAAAACTCAAGAAAAGTTCGAGTGAACAAAAAAAATAATATTGAAGATTTATTTTTGAGGCAGATTCTTGTAGGAATTAATTATTATTCTTATTATGTAATTTTCAATTATTAGTCATTAAATAATGTTCAGTAATTAAATTTGTGTGTATCTGTTATTTCAAAGTACGGGTCTCTTCCATTTTCTGTATGCCATTATCAAATCTGAATTCCCTGAAGGGTTAATCAATTCTCCCACTCCTGCGTCTAGCGCCAATCTCACTAGCAATATTCCTCTGTAATAGTAAACTCCACTCCCATTTCACAGTTAGTTACTACACAGTCTACTTCTAATAATTTTGTAAGTTACTTAAAAATATTCGGACGGAGTAAGATGCTGCAGAGTTCCTTCAGGAAAGGGTTATGGCATAATCCCAGAAGATGTGACCAACTTAAAAAAAGTCTGTGTGAAACACTCACACGACTTTCTTTTCCCAATATAAATAATTAAAAAAATATAACATAATAGTAATGTAATGTAGTAATAATAGCAAAATAAGAAATAAAATGACAAAACGTGTAACATAGCAAAACGTGTAACATATACTGGGACTGGGGAGGACATGTGTTCGTCTGACTCAGTATGAGTATTCAGTAAAACAGGGAGTGGGAGTAATGAACATGTGTATAACCTTTCAGATTTGATAGTGGCATACAGAAGATGGAAAAGACCCCAAAGTACTTTTTGGGTTGTGAGTGTTGAGTTGCACATAAAATCAGTTTCTCATAATAGTTAATTATTTTCAACTGGTAAAAATTCATCAAAGTGAATTTGTATTAGGTAAGTTGTATGTTTTCTTCTTGACTCATATCATCAGTTTGGTCATTGTGACTATTTGATTTTAGTGTCATAATTCTTTAACCTAGGTTGAAAATCAAACACTAGATTTTCACCATTCAGCAAAAACTAGTGCTCTTCTAAATCATTACACTAAAAAAACAGCTATATTTTTACTTTCTCTTGCCTATATGAATATATAGGAAGGAAAGTATTGTTTTCATGTAGATTTTTCGAAATCCGAGTTTTCACCGGATCTACACATTTTCAGACCCCCTGAACCCAAAAAACATGTTTTTAGCGATTGGTCTGTGGGTGTTTGTGTGTGTATACAAAATATCTCAAGAAAGGAACATCGTACGAACTTGAAACTTGAAACGTAAGTTACATACCACTACCGGACCCGACACCAACATTTTCATCAAAATCGGTCAACCGGAAGTAGTATTTTATTCATGTAATTTTTCATTTTTTTGCAATTTTCTCAAAAACTGGTCCTACGATTTTTTAAAAAATCGTCTGGTTTACTCAATTTTTTATTCTCTACATGATAGGGTAGGCGCCATGTTTGCTGAAATTCTTGGTGAGGCAGTTTTCACGTAAAAAAAGTGTTTTTTTTAAGATTATGCCTTTAATATGTATATATAGCGCAAAAATTTATATAATAAAAAATGTAGAGAATTTAAAATTCTACAACTTTTATTGCAAACATTTTTTTGTATAACCCTTAGTTTAGCGGTAATTCGCGATTTCCTGTTTTTTCTCACGAAAACCTGTGAAAAGTTGATTTTTTTTTTAAGATTTCGGCCTTAATATGCATTTTATGACAAAAGTGTATATAATCAAATTTATAGAAAATTAGATCTACAACTTTTATTTAGAGCATTTTTCTCTACAGATCCTAGTTAATGGATGGCTTTCTCAACCCTATTTGTTTTTTATTTAATTTATTTAAAGTTGTATCAACAGCTTGGTCATTAGCAATTACGGTGGATTATATTACTGTATACTGTATATTACTATGCTGCCAGGGCAGCATTCTTAAAAATGAGACCTCTTCTATCGGCCTGCGACCTGAGCCTCGAAACTAGGACCCGCCTCTTGAAGTGCTACGTCTTTCCCATCCTCTTGTATGGAGTAGAGGCGTGGACACTCACCAAAGAGTGTGAGACCCGTCTACAAGCGTTTGAAATGTGGACCTACCGGAGGATGCTTCGAATACCATGGACAGACAGGGTCACAAATATGGAGGTCCTCAGAAGAATGGGGAAAGAGATGAAAATCCTGCAGAGCGTAAAGATAAGAAAACTGACATACCTTGGACACATCATGAGGGGGCCTAAATATGAGATTCTGCATCTCATAATTCAAGGGAAACTCGTGGGTAAACGCTCGGTGGGACGCAGATGAATATCCTGGTTAAGAAACCTGAGAGAAGCGTTTAACTGCTCGTCGCATGACCTGTTCAGAGCAGCAGTGGACAAGGTGCGACTGACCATGATGATAGCCAACCTTCGTAATGGAGAAGGCACCTGAAGAAGAAGAAGATATTACTGTAACTGTGGGTTTTGACTTGTGAAAATTTCCAGACACTGGCCAGGAATCGAACCCAGCAATAGATTGCTGCTTATTCAAGCAGCAATTGATAAGTAATATTGTATAGTCATTTGCACGTTCAGCTGACACAATGGATCTTATGGGAATCGTCACTGCTATTAGCACAACTAAAAACATCAATAAAGGCATCTGTATGCGTATATAAATAGATTTTTTAAACCTCTGTAGAACACATAGTTTTTAAAGTAACTACAATTTGACAGAAGAAATATTATGCCTATTATGTAGAATATTTAATGAATTGTAAAAAATTAAAAAAAAACTGTAAAAACATTTTCTTCTATTAGCGGGTGAGGGGGTTAAAATGAATACCTAACTTATCTATTTTATTGCAAACCTACTAATGCCTTCTCCACATTCCCTCGCCATTAAAATTAAAGCATATATAAGTCCCATTAATCCATGCATAAGTCATTATTCTGCATAATATTGCGCTGAATATTCTTATTTGTGTTCTTTTATCCTATAGTACTGAGTTAAATTGCCTTATTGACGTTCTGGCTTGCCTCAATTTGTTCTTTATTTCCTCTTCAGTGTTTCTGGTCTTTGAGATTACAAATCCCAAGTATTTAATGTTAAAGTTCCTTGTATTTATTAAGATATGATTTGAAATACAGATTTAAAGTTAACAGATAAATTTAATGTATTATAAAGGGTACCTAATGAATGAGAGGTATTATTTATAATATTTTTTTATGCTTTATTAAAAAAATAATGTCAGAATTATTTAGTCTGACCTTGTAAAACAAACTTAAAAACAGTCTACTAACATGTTTATTTAAATACAGTACTTTAAACCTAAATACCACTTATCTGAACGCATAATTGTGGTATTTATACTTATCTTAATTTGCTGATAACTTTTTAAATAAAAATTTGAACTTCATTATTTTAATACTCATAAAAATTCTATTGTACTGTTACATTACATAGCATTTATTTTTATTAGTTATCTTCCGGTTCTTTTTAAATATGACTAAACCAAAATTACCTGTGGTGTTAGAAGATATTTTTCAGTAAGATTTATTCCTCATTTTTATATTTACCATATTTTTTAACAACATAACCTAGGATAGTTTTAAAAACTCACTTACTGTATTGACTTTTTTTTTAATATTAAAGTTTATTATTATTATTATTATCATAGATATTATTTAACTTACTGACATTTTCAGTAATAAGTTGCTACTACCAACTAAAGATACTACAATTCGAAGAGATTATGTTTACCATTAATTCTTGAACAAGTAGTTTTTTGGTTTATTCTATTGTTATGGCTTTCTGGTAAGTGTGCTCCATAATTTTGTAAGGAGAGGATTATAATAATGAAACTGTTCATCTATTCTAATGGTATAAAGAAGCTATGTTTGAACTGTCATGTAGGCCTATAAATTTAAAAATAATATTTTTTGTGATTAGTAATCTTTTATTTGTTTTGTTGGATGGTTAATGAATCTACTTTTATCTATTAATATTATGCAATCTATTGTATTCATATTCAATCTCTTGGTATTATACAATCAGTTGTCAGGTACAGTAAAGTCCCGTTCCATGGTATGATCCATTATATCTACATTTACTCATTCTTTTTTTCAAAATTATTTACGAGACAGTTATCAAACAATAATAGGTATCACATCTGATACATGCCTAAAATGTTATGTAAACCTTTAAAAAATTATAGATCATACATTTATCTTTTAGAATTAGATATCTACTTTTTCTTATAAATTAACACTTATTCAGTTATTCAGGTCATATTTCTACCCTTCCACTGGTGAACTACAATGATATTAACAAAATCATGTTTTCAGTTTTAATTGGTTTTATTTGTATAGTTGTGCTTTGGCTATCAACTTATAAGGTTCGGTGTGAAGTTAAATGCTTTAAGCTTAGTTTTCCATGAAGCACAGTGAGTAGGGTAGATGCTAGTTTGTTATTAAGCATTAGATATAATGTGTCCCTTCAAACGAAGTAATATTAAATATGTTAATAAACGTAATTTTTTATTTTATTTTCGACATCCAAGTCCTAATCAAAGCTCACATCGCAGCCCAGATAGTTATAGTGAGACACTTGATCTAATACTGCATGGTCTACAACCAAAAGGGATGTCCAAAATCTAAAAGGGATGTCGAAAATAAAATAAATAAATTTCAAGCTGTTTGTGGTACCATTAACAGGACACTGGGTAACAGAGCTAGAACAGAAACAGTAGTGAAATTCTACTAGGTAATGGCAGCCCCCAGTCCTTCTTTATGGAAGTGAGTCATGGGTTACCATGAAACGCCAAGAAAGAAGGATCCAAGCAGCTGAAGCTTGTTTTTAAGAAGGGTGAAGAGCTGCTCAAGGCTGGATCTAATACGTAATGAGGAAATTAGATCTGAGTTGAGTGTATTTAGCTTGAATGAAAAAGTGGAGGAGTTTCGGAATCAATGGAGGCAACATTTGGAACGGATGCCAGAGGAAAGAATACCCTTAAAAGTGACGAAATCTGTTCCAGTTGGAAGAAGGGAGGTGGGAAGACTTCAAAGAAGATGGCAGTTGTCGAGATGTATGGGTTGGAATGTCTCATGTTTGTGTAGAAGTACTGGATGGTTTTTGAGTTCAGAACAGGCTTATGCCTAACCCTTGATAGTAAGAAGAAGAAGACATAAATTTTTATAATTTGAGTGTTCAAAATTATTTATATGCTGCATTGAAGTTTTTATAATTAACACCAAAAAACTAATGATTTGAAATTGCAGAAAAAGATTATAATTTTAAAAAGCTTTCAGTAGTTTTTTCTGGTTTTATATCTGTCATGCACATTAAGGCTAATGTAGATGGTGAAGAGTGATGGAGGAAAATTTGTGTTGAAAATAATACCATACCTGACTGAAAATTAGGTTTCGAGCTTTCAGAAGTGCCATAACAGCAAATTAATTTTTTAAATTAATTTTTATTTGTATTTGAACAAAGGTTTTTTTATTGTTAACCTCCTCCAATTTGTTTTAGATACATCAACAAAAATGTAGACACATATTTACAGCGGTTGAGAGAAGCTGTAGAAATACCTTCTGTTTCTGCAAGTCCTGAACACAGGCCAGATATATTTAAAATGATAAATTGGATGTCAGAAAAACTTGAGAACGTTGGCTGTAAAACAGAAATCTGTGATATTGGTATGCAAGTAAGTATTGGTTTCAAATTATACTGACCAAGATTAAATTTAAATACAATTCGCAGAATTTTTTTTATCAGAATTTTGAATTTCGTGATTTTACTATTTAATTATGAACACGACTATTTAGTATGTATTGTTTACAATTATCTTTCAATATTTTGTTTTTTACTTATGTATAAAAAACTTTGTAATTTTACATTGGCATGACCTCTAGATCATTTAAAAAACGTTATCAAGAACATCTGCAAGCTTATAAAAATATGGAAAACAAAAATCTAATTATGCAGAACATGTTTGATTAAATAACCACAAATTTTCTACATTAGAAGACATTACTGTTCTAGAAATAAATGACAATATATATAACATTCAAACTTTAGAAAAAAATGCATATTTTAAAAAATATTAATAAAAATAATTTGATAAATGAACAGTTGAAGTTTGACAATGATAGTTGGTTAAAATCTATCATAAATTATACATAATAAAATTTAGTTCCGATTTATGACACAGATAGCAATACCAGTAGATTTTTTCATTTTATATTCAATTTGATTCAAACCATTGACAAAGGAAGATGCAATCTTTATAAAATATCCTAGAACTTTTATTATCATTACCTGTAGAGCCGATGCGCACCCCGAAAATACTTGTAAGAAGGATTTTGAAAGCAGTATAAGGTAAGTATAAGGTAATTACTAAGTTTTTTATATATACATAAAAAACATAATATTAATATGAATTCTACTGCTATGATGCTAACTAATAACTTAAATAATTATAATTATCTTTCCTTCACGATAATCCTTTGTTGCGACATTACATATTATAGAAATTGGTTGGTTCTATGGTTACAATATAAACAACTTTTAAAACCATGAATATTTTACATACTTAATCACTATATTTTAAGGTACGTCATAATGCCTTTCTGACTAGTGTTAACATTAGGCATTTTCTTGCAGCCAATACACTAGAGTTTGGAAATGACAAATCATTTAAATGTAGGGTATTTTTGTGTCATGTTGGCTAACCTGCTTGCACCTGATTTATTCTGTCAACAACAGAAATGTAATTATAAAAATAATGTTTTTTTCCAAATTGAAATGTTAAGTTTAATAAATGCCTACTTGGTAATTTATTTTTGAACCAAGAAAAAAATTATATTGTTATGATATAATTATCATAACATTAAAATTATAACATAAGTCTATGAGGACAGCTTAAAAAAATAAACAAAAAAGTGCTTAATTAACATGTGTGTATTGTAATATTAATTATTATATTTGAACTAAACCATTATTAATAACTTACAGACTTGTAAAGTTAAAAATGCTTCCCTGAAAAAATGAGAATGTGACTTATTAAGTTATTCCCCTTTGGTCTTAATTTATTTAACTTTCCTTTTAGTCAATTAATTCTTTACCATGTTTCAACTTTCTATTGTCATTTACCTGTTGTTTCCAAACTTTCCAGATCTGCATTTTCCAATTCTTTCATTCAAGTATCATGTATGCATACATGTTACATACTTATATTTATATTAATGTAATTTTCATAAATTTTTGCAATATTTTTTTGTTGATTTAAATTGAAAATAAAATTTCCTCTTGTAGACTTTATCAGATGAAGAAACAATCCAACTGCCTCCAGTGCTTTTAGGGACATTAGGAAGTGATCCTAAAAAGAAAACTGTATTGATTTATGGTCATCTAGATGTTCAACCGGCTTCAAAAGATGATTGGAATACAGATCCATTTAAATTGGTTGAAATTGATGGAAAACTTTTTGGGCGTGGGTCATCAGATGATAAAGGACCTTGTATTGGTTGTGTGAATGCAGTTGAAGCTTATCAGGTTTTAAACTATGAATTACCTATAAATATCAAGGTACATTATTCTTTACTTTATTATTTTATTAATAATATGTTATTAATACCCTTTGTTAAATATGGAACTGAAATAAATTATCATTAATAAGATTGTTAAAATGTATTTTTTCTGTTAGTCATATAAAATATATTAAATAGTGACTAATAGTAAAGGTAATTACAAAAAACTTATTTCACAATTCTTAAAATTTTATGTGTCAAATTAATGTTAGATCACAGTGAGGTGAAGTAATTCTATGATTAAACGATTAGCTAAAGATCTCTCAAAACATGTCAGTTACCAAATTTACAAGTGTTCCCAGAAAAAATATTTAGTATTGTAGGTCCGATTTTAACTCAATATAGTTTGGATCTGCCCATAACAGACAGGTAGAGTGTCAAAGTATTTACACTCAATCTGTTCGTTGCAGGGCTAAAATAAATAGTTCTGTTTCTTATCACATGGTCAGCCAATTAAATGACTGAATCATTTAAGAACAGAAGAGGTAGAGGTGTAAAAGACACTACTCAAGAGTTATCTCCTCTGAAAGTAATGAATTTCATTATACAGCCAGACCCTGTGGTGAATGAAGTGAAGGTGTCATTTGCAGAGTGGAAAATATGTGCTTTTCAGAGGGCCCGGCATGCTGATAAGCGTACTTTTCCACTCAGTGAGGAAGGCAATGGTAAACCACCTCACTCCTCGTTTTACCGAGTAAAGCCTCTAGAGGTTCAAACCAGCCTTTCGGCTGATGACCTAAACAACAACATAGTTTGGATATCGTTATGATTCTGATGATGTTGTTTAGGTCATCAGCCGAAAGGCTGGTTTGAACCTCTAGAGGCTTTACTCGGTAAAACGTGGAGCGAGTTGGTTTACAATTGTCTTCCTCAACAACATACCTTTACTGAGTAGAAAGGTATGCTTATCAGCATTCCAGGCCCTCTGAAAAGCACCTACTTTCCACCCTGCAAATGACACCTTCACTTCATTCACCACAGAGTCTGGCTGTATATTTTTTTTTTTTTGGTTTAACATCCAACTGTTCTGCAATTACTGCTAATGCAGACGATGAAGGATGAAATGATTTTTTGTAATGTATGAAAATATGCCGTGCCTAAATGGGGTTCAAATCCAAGACCGCATGATGAGAGGCAAGCACATTACCAACTACGCCAATGCAGCTGGCATCTGGCTGTATAATGAAATTCATTACTCTCAGAGGAGATAACTCTTGAGTAGTGTCTTTTACACCTCTACCTCTTCTGTTCTTAAATGCTTCAATCATATAATTGGCTGACCATGTGATAAGAAACAGAACTATTTTTGTAGCCCTGAAACTAGCAGATTGAGTGCAATCAATTTAAAACTCCACCAGCCGGTTATGGTTAAATGATTCCGATACGGAAACATTTGCTATTCTGCAGTCTTTTTCTTTCTTCTGTTTTAAATTACATTTCCAAACAAAAAATGCTAGAATTCTACCAGCATCTACTAAATGTATTTAATTTGTGTAGAGAGGATGGTAAATATGACATTAAATTTTAATAAGTGTGATCTAGTAAATACTCTCTCTAATCACATATATGAAAGAATGAATAAATGAGCAATAGTCAAAGAAAGCCAGTATAATGGTACTAATGTATGTATATTTATTTTATTTAATGATACACATTTTTTTCAATTTAACAGAATACAATATCTAGTAAATAACACATTAATTATTGTTGTATCATTGGCAACTAGCAGAAGCGAGGCTTGGGCTCTGTCTGCCAAGTTCATTCAGCCATCAATCGTCGCAACCATTATTTTATACAACAATACATAATAATAATATATGAAACCAAACAAAAGATGAAAAGAAATCAAGAAATAGGGGTTGACTTTAGTACAGTTTTTCTAACAATGAAGTTTTTTTATTTTTAAGAAGGTCGTTCCAGAAAATTTTAAGATCAGGGACTTGGTAATATTTATTCGCTGATCTTGGTTTGTCTTGAGAGTGCTTTCTTTCTATACTGATGGTGAGTTCTTCGAAGGGACCAACTGTCTTTTCTAGTCACATTTGTTGTTCACTTCCTTTTCACTTTTTCCATAATGTATTTTCAAGAGATATTTTGAAAAAGTCAACTTAACACATCAATTTTAGTAGATAGCAAGGAATCGTCATTTAATTTATCTATTAGGATATAAAATTAATGTTAACTTTATGTGTTATAAAATCAATTATATTTATTGAAAAAATATTTTACAGTTTGTATTTGAAGGTATGGAAGAATGCGGAAGTGCTGGATTAGAAGATTTCTTAAAGAAGCGAGATGATTTTTTAAAGGATGTTGATTGCGTTTGTATAACAGATGCTAGATGGATGGGAACTAAAACTCCTTGCCTAATTTATGGATTACGCGGAAATTGTTATTTCAAAGTTGAAGTTGAATGTGCAAAAAACGATTTACATAGTGGAATACATGGAGGTGCTACGTAAGTTATCATTTGTAAGATTTCCGACAAAATGATCAAATATGACACCTTGTTGTATCTTTATCAGTTACCCTTCGTTTATTTTTCACTTTCTTACAAACTTATCATAGAATCTATCATATCATAACCTAACTACATAGAACAAACCTATCATCGAGTATAGAATTGAAAAAATTATGTTCCTGGTTATTACATTAAAGTATTATATTAAAGTGAAGTATTTCTTCACAAAGTAATAAGGACAGAGTTTTTAGAATTTGGTAAACTATGTTTTGACATGTCTGTATAAATGTTAAACAATGTTTTAAACAGAAATTAAATTTCCACAATCTCAAAATGAGAAACATAAATTATTACAACTACGTTAATCACGAACTACATTATTTTAATAAGAACTTGTTTATACCAGAGAAATGAATCAATTAATTTTAATAGTCTAAAAGATTTTGTCAAAAACTTACTTGATGGATGAATTATACCGTGCGTTCGGAAAGTCGCTGTGCACTGGAATTGTGACTATGGATTTATGAAAATATGTATAAAGAAATGACTAAGCATTTTGGAAAAAAATTTATTCAATACCTTAATTACATTGTTAAACCGTGATTACATTGTTTATAGAAGGTGTTCGAAATGACCTCCATTGGCATCAATACAGCATTGCACTCGTTTCATTTTGTTTGCAAACACCTTTCGCAACTGTATAAAACGTTATGCAACGTGTTTGGTGAACGAATAATTTCAAAGAATTTGTGGCCTGCAAGATCTCCTGATCTGACTCCCCCCGATTTCTTTTTATGGGGTGCGGCGAAACAAACTGTGTATCGGAACAGACCACACACGATTGACGAACTTAAAGCCGCAATAACGGCATACATTCAAGGAATCACTGTTCTTCAGTTGCGAAAGGTGTTTGCAAACAAAATGAAACGAGTGCAATGCTGTATTGATGCCAATGGAGGTCATTTCGAACACCTTCTATAAACAATGTAATCACGGTTTAACAATGTAATTAAGGTATTGAATAAATTTTTTTCCAAAATGCTTAGTCATTTCTTTATACATATTTTCATAAATCCATAGTCACAATTCCAGTGCACAGCGACTTTCCGAACGCACGGTATTATAATAAAGAAGAGTTCCTTTCTTAATAAATAAGGTTGTATTATTGGGTAAATACTTAATATGACATTATAATCTGTGCAAGTTAAAAAACAATTAAAAAATAAAATACCAGTATATAAGTAATAGAAGTAATATAAGTGATCATATAAACAAACTTGTAAGTAGTAGTAATAATTTTAAAAAAATCCCTAATGTGGGTACGTTCCAATCTGTTCAATTTAAGAACAATAAGCAACCCCATGACCCAGTTAGATGAGGATGATATGTATTATGTATGACGTGTAGTCTTAAGTCTTAAACAGACTCAGGCTGATCATTCCTATAAAAGTACCTGTGGTTAATTGAACCCCAACCATCAAAGTTCACCAGTAATCATTGTCTAGTATTCAAATTTGTATAAAAGTACGTAACTTTACTAGGATTTGAACTACGAAACCTTCGTCTCCAAAAATCAGCTATTAAACAGCTGACTAGTGGTGACAACTTTATCAACTAGACCAACCTGGTGGGTTAACTAAAAAATTTAACATAATTTGATATTATTGAGGATTATCAGTTTGATCTTGCGGTATCCTGGATGCAATTTAAAAAGAAAAACATTTAGTGGTATTAAGATTCTGTGACCGTATAGGAAGGTTGCTGCCATTAGTGTTGTTGACAGGAAACATTCCTTTTAGCTAAGACAGTTGTAAACTTTTATCATATGATCCAGAGAGAAATATACTAGTAGGAAATTTAACCAATGTTGCACTTTTCTAACAAGCTTCTTGTATTATACTTATATTAATCTACACTGCAATATTTAATCATCTCCACTTTATTTTTTGTTTATATCAAAATAGCCATGAAGCAATGACTGACCTTGTGCATCTACTTAATTCATTAACTGATTCTTCTGGAAATATTTTAATACCTGGGATTTATGACAGTGTTAAAGAAATTACAGATGAAGAGATGCAGTTGTATAAAAATATTGATTTCAATTTAGAAACATTTAAAGAATCTGCTGGGTGTAAACAGTTACTACAGACAGATAAGGTACCAGTTACCAGATATTTAATAATGTTTTTCATTGATTTAAATAAATATTTAGAATTGTACTTTAACATAGAACAAATACAAAATATGTACAGTAATTCACAAACTTGGTGTAGTTATTTCCCTAATAAAATTATAAAATGTGATAATGTTACATCCACTATTATCAGTTAGAAAGATTTTTATTGCGTTATCAGGAGACATCTTCCTTCTACTATTTGGTTTCTGTCTGTGTCCATAACAATCTGTTCTATTACTTCCGAATTTCTCTGAAAAACTCAAGCAGTTCAAATCAGATGAAGCAAGGCCTAAGATGAGACTGTCGATGGTTTTGACTAAAAATTTCAATTTTCAGTGATTTATGTCTTTCAGTACTTCAGGCCTAGATCTACCAGAAAGACATTAAATTACATAAAAAATTAAGTATTTAGCAGATTTACCCAGCAAAATTATCATGTTACCAAGAACAAACATTTTTCGTAATTTTATATTTCTCGTTTTATTGTAAAGGGAATTTCAGTTTTTTAAAATATCTGCATATTGTTTTTAATATTCTCAAAACTGTTGGTTCAGCTTTCTAACCAACTGTTGATGGAAAATTTGCATGTTTGTGTACATTTTGTTTTTGATATGTGCCTTTTTGTTTTTTGTCTGTTCTCGGACATTTAGGTCTTTAAGCCACTTGTCTGTCACCTTAGGTCTATTTTTTTAGTGTCTTAAAAATTTGTTTTGTCAACCGTTTGTTATCCATTCTATACAGGTGTCCGTAGAATGTAAGTCTTCTTTTTCTAATCATTTCATTAATTACTTGTTTTTCTTGTACAGTTCCTCATAACCTGTTCTGTTTGTATCTTCAGACTCATTATCTTGTGAAGGATAATTTTCTGAAATTTTTCTGCTTCTCTTAGACCAGTTTTCCTGGTCATTCTAAGGCACTCCCTTGCACATTAACACAGAGGTTTTATCACAGTTTTATAATTTCTGATCTTGGTTTGTCTTGAGTGTGCTTCTTAAACAGGTGGTGAGTTCCTTGGAGCCATCTTTCCTCGTCTGTTGATGTTCACTTTTTACTTGAAGTTATGAACTTTTTCAATTTTTTCACATTGTCTTTAAGTGATGCAGAATTGTTTTGATGTTTGTTATGGATTTATATTTTTTGATGAAAATCTGTAGTCTTGCTTTTTCTGCTTGTTCTTTTAACATGCTGATTTATTCTTCATTTACAAACTAACTCAACAACTTGATGTTTACATAAAAGATTTATGCGTAATATTTTTAACATCTCTTTGGTAGTATTGTCTTTATAAACAATCTCTCTTGTTTTCAGATGGATGTACTAATGAAGACATGGAGATACCCAAGTCTTTCTTTACATGGAATAGAAGGGTGTGGATCAACTCTTAGAACTGCCATTCCTAGGAAAGTAATTGGTAAATTCTCTATCCGAATTGTTCCTAATCAAGATCCAGATGAAATAATTAATCTTGTAATTAGTTATCTTGACAAACAATGGAAATCATTAAATAGCCCAAATAAATATAAGGTATTCCATTGTTTATAAATATTGTATTTTAATTTTTATGTTATATTTTGATTAATTAAAATGTCTCCTGTATCCAGGGAGCAATCTTACAAAAAATGTTAGTTAATTGTTGAAAATTATAACAGGTGATTCAAAATTGAACAATATTTCAGGAACCAACTGTTTAGCTAAAAATTATAAAAAATTTAAATATAATCATAGGTTCAGAAATACTTAATTAGCAAGACTAACAAAATATTCACTCGGAATTCAATTACCCCAGTGAAATGAGACCATACTGAAATTTTTAAGTCTTTGATTATGAAGCAAAATTTGTGGCATCTTACAGTTTTTAGTTATTTGCACTCACAATATTTATTTACAATTAATTACTAACACTTACAAATATTTGCACTCGATCTACTAGTTCCAGGGCTACAAAAAATAGTTCTGTTTCTTATTACATGGTCAGCAAATTATATGACTGAAGCATTTAAGAACAGAAGAGGTAGAGGTGTAAAGGACACAAGTCACAGTTATCTCCTCTGAGAGTAATGACTTTCATGATACAGCCAGACCCTGTGGTGAATGAAGGTGTCATTTGCAGGGTGGAAAGTAGATGCTTTGCAGAGAGCCTGGCATGCTGATAAGGATACTTTTCCACTCAATGAGGAAGGCAATAATAAATCACGTTTAAGTAAACATTATTAAACCACCTTCATTCCGCATCAATCATTCGTGATAACAATTAGGTTATGTTTTTCATTTTGCATTGTTTACTCATGATTAAATATAATTTAATTGTTCAGTATTTACACTGGTAAGAGAATGTTATATAGAATGTTAATGTTAAGAGAATGTTGTATATAGAAGAGGCTATAAATGAAGTGAAGGAGAAATTTGACGCAGGAATAAAAATTCAAGGAGAAACAATAAAAATGCTGAGATTTGCCGATGATACAGTAGTATTAGCCTAGTCCTATTCTTTCAAAGTATTAGCCTAAGCCTATTCTTTCAAAGAAAGAACTAGACGATGTCTTAAATGGAATGGATGAGATCATGAGAAAGGATTACTTCATGAAAATTAATAAGAACAAAACGACAGTGTTGTGCAGCAGCAAGAGAGGTTTAGAAGAGATGGGAAATTTAAAAGTAGGCAATGAAAACATACAGGAAGTTGGGGAATTCTGCTATCTAGGGAGTAAAATAACAAAGGATGGTAGAAGCACAAGTGATATCAAAAGTAGAATTGCTCAAGCTAGAAAAGCCTTTGAAATGAAAAATAGCTTACAAACTACAAACATTGACTTACAGATTAGGAAAAATTTCTTAAAACATGTTAAATTTCTTAAAACAGGTGGGTGCACAAAATAAGTAATTTAGAGATTCTTAGGCAAGTGGATGAAAAAAGAAGTATATGGAAGCATCTTACCAGAAGAAGGGATAGGCTAGTGGGGCATATATTAAGACATCCAGGTATTGGGCTATCAATAATGGAGGGTAATATTGAGGGAGTAAATTGTATGTAGGGGGAGGCAAAGATTAGAATATATAAAGCAAATTACAAAAGATGTTGGGTGTTACAAGTATGTAGATATGAAACAACTTGCGCAAGACAGAACAGCTCGGAGAATTGCATCAAACCAGTCAAGAGACTGATGACAAAAAAAAAAGAAAAAAAAGAGAATGTTGCGTGAGTGTTTCACATAAGATTTTCTTTACAAAAAAATCACTGGCAGTATCTATCTGCACCGTACATGTCAATTGAACTTTCTGAACTCTGATTAGTTACACATGCTTTTTTGTTATTTTTAGACTGTTGTTTCAATGGGAGCAAAACCTTGGTTGTCATCAGTGTCTCATTACAATTACAAAGCTGCATTTAATGCAACTAAGCATGCTTATAATAAAGAACCAGACATGACACGCATAGGAAGTTCCATTCCTATTACTTTGACTTTTCAGGTAACGTATGAACTCTTGTTTTTTTTTTAAATTTATTTAATGTCGCATCAACTACAATGGTCATTAGCAATGACTCTGGGTTGTAACTTACTGTGTATAATGAAGGAAGAATGATTTTTTTTGTAACATATGAAAATATGCCATGCCTGAGCAGGATTCGAACCCACGACCGGATGATGAGAGGCGAGCACGTTACCAACTACGCCAATGCGGCTGGCGCCTTGTTTTTTTTAATCTTTTGAAAACCTTTACCTAAGTTCACAGGATATATTTTTCAGATAGTTTAGTAGGCCTACGTATTCTTGTTTTTGTTGATCGAGGAAGAAAGAAAATGCTATAAACAACTTTGCTGAAATCTGTAATTTTTAGAAAATGTAAATTTATATACCTACTTTTATTTTATTAAAAAAAATATTTTATTCAAAATTTTTAATTGATATTTATGTAAATTTAAATTATACACTACTGGCAAGTTCTAAAACAAAAGTTAATTTTTTTTTTTAAATTTCAGGAGTTGACTGGTAAAAATGTACTTGTTTTGCCTATTGGTTCAGGAGATGATGGTGCTCATTCACAAAATGAAAAAATTAATGTTGCTAATTACATCACTGGTGTAAGTGTATTTATTTAAAAAAAACTAATATTTGTTTATATTATTTAATGTAGCATCAACTGCTTTAGTTGTTACTGATTACCAAGAGTTACAGTACAGAATTGGTGGGTTTTAACATGTAATAGGTAGTCCAGCACTAGCCAGGAATCAAACCCGGGACCTTCTACTTTGCAGTGTGTGGTGCAGTCTAGCACTCTAACCACTAGGATATGGAGGAGGCAGAATATTTTTTACGGAATTTTTTTAATATTAGTTATTTGAAAAATCGTAACCAACTCAATCTTATGACCGCCTTGAATGGAACCAAGTCACAGTCTGCTCAACACCTTATATTTTACACTTCATACACATCATCCTCAACTCATTGGGTCATGGGGATTGCTCATTGTTCTTAAACTGGACAGATTGTAACGTACACACATTAAGGATTAACATATATATATATTTTACTGTTTCAGAGTAAACAGATAGCTGCCTATTTCTATGAACTGGGCCAAAGTAAATAAACAACAAAACTATATGTTTTACACATTTGTAAATGTTCAACGGAGTTCATGTACCATTTATTCAAGATTTGTCTTCATTCACACTTCTCACTAAAGGACCTGATAAATTAAAGAGATAATTATTTATTGTACAATTTATTACAAAATTAAAAAGTAAGTTACAGTCAAAGTTTTTTCTAATGTACTTTGTTTACTACATGACTAAAAATGTTGAATAAAAATAAATTATAATTGTATTGAAATATATTACTTCTTTTTATGGCCAAATGAATAGAATGGTTCCTAAAACAAATTTTTAGGACACTAAATAATAAATGTAAGATGTCAGAAACACAATATATAAATGGATTTAAGGTCAGAAATGATAAAGAAAAACAGAAATAAATCAAGTTCAGACAACTGAAGCATAGAGCTTCCACAAGGTACAAAAGCCAAACACCAGATGAATGAAAGATGAGAGAAAAGCCTACAAAAAATATTCCGAGTATGGGCTTCAAAATGAATTTCCAATAATGACAAAAGTATGTGATCTGAAATAAAAAGGAAAAACAATGAAACCTTGCTACCTTTTTTGATGAAAAATACAGTAACTGTTTTAATTAAAATTCACATAAAACAGTACACTATGTATGTGTTAAAATCGAGCTTGATGGGACAAAGTCCTTTTCGAATAAATTGGAATCTGAAAATATATCATGTATTATATAAAGCAGTCATGTATCAGGTACAATAGAGTATCATCCTAAAATTTGACAAGATCCTTTTTATAAGTTATTTGTGGGACAGATATAAAAACATGTCAAATCCAATTTCTTTACAGACAGTTGTTAACAAACCTTTTCAAAAAATTAGAGATTGAATCATATACTATTTTTGTAAGAAATAGATTTGTATTTAGTTTATTTGAAATCGTATCAACAGCTTGGTCATTAATGACTACTGTCGGTTTGAACATATTAAAATTTCCAGACCCTAGCCAGGAATCTAACGTAGGACCTTTAGCCTTGTAACGAGTGCACTCATCACTACGCCATGGAGGCAAACAAGAAATTGATTTTACTTACTTTTCTTATAACACATATGTATTTTATAACTTTACACTGGTGATTCATACTGATTTCAACAAAATACCTGTTACCAGTAATCAGTTTTATTTTTGATTTGGCTTTATGTCCAGTTTTCTGCAAAAAGCAGGCAGCAGGGGGAATGAATGCTAGTTCTGTATATTATTATATTAAATGCAATGCTGTAAAAGTATCACATTAACCCTTTCTGTGCTGAAACAATATAAAAGTTTGATTTAAGCCATTTGAATAAGGGTATACAAAAAGTGCCAGCCCTTCTTTTCAAAACTTGCAGGCATAGGCCTCCAAATGCCAATCAAAATTTCAACATTACAGAAAATAAAATTTCCTATTAAAAATTAATTTTTATTATATTCATAAAAAAGAAATCGTTCTAAACAAATATTCAAAATAGTTTTTTTTAGTTTATTTTAAGTCGCATAGACAGATTGATCATTAGAGACTACTGTGAGTTTTGGTACCTTAACGGTGGTTTTAACGTTTTAAAATTTCCAGACCCTACCCGGGAATCGAACCTGGGACCTTTAGCTTTGCAGGCTAGTGTGCTAGTCACTACGCTACAGAGGCGGTTTCAAAATACATTATTCCATTAATTTTTGTTAAAAAGTTCTTTTAGTAAATTTTCGGTTATCTGGACCTTGGCACTTTATGCATAACTTACGGACATCCGGTAAACCGGATGTTGTCACTACGTAAAATATATCGACGTCCTGTTTTCCGGACGTTGGTACTGAAAGGGTTAAGGAACTTTATAAATATTTAAGTGGTAAGAAATAAATACGTATAATATGAACAAGTTTATTTAATAAAATTCAAAACAAGAGTTAAATTCTATTAAAATTATATTTAAGAAACAAAAACAATAGCCAATAGCAGCTATAACAACATTTGTAAACCAATACAAAAAAATATATTTTATAAGTTTATACAAAAATAAAATACTAAAAACCCTTTTTAAACCCGTTGTCTTAGGTAATAATAATAATATGTAAAGTAGTACCTGTTTAATTTTGTCTTTCATTTTTTTCAAAAAGCTTGAAATGACACATTAAAATCATCGATCAAACTTATTGGCAGCTGCTTATACAGTACAATGGCACACTTAAAAAAAATCCCTTGACTATATGTTACAAATACTCAAACTAGAATATGAAAAAAATTTAAAAAAAAATTACATGGAAAAAATTTTCCTACCAATTTATGAATTTTACAAATTTACAGTTATACTAATAACCACGAAATTGCGAGCTTCCTAGTAAACCAAGCAGTCGTGTACTTCCACCTATTCTTCCTTACAGTGTTACTAATTCCACCTGCCCTGAATAAGTTTATAATCTTATACTGTTTGTGATAATAAGATAACAATAAAAGATAAAAAGTTTGTTCCCACTCTGCCAAATATGGCAACATTGTATTACTGTTTTACTAGATTCAGGCTCGCAATTTCATGGTTACTTGTATAACTGTAAACTAAATTGTTGAATTAAAGGGACTAACACATACCAAAGAAGTAAGTAAGTAATCTCATGATATTTTGAGATAAAAACATATCAACCTAAATAAATTCACTAATACAATAAAAACATCTTTCTAATTTATTTTCTTATTGTAAAATTCATAATAATTTTCCAAATTTGTTATCACTACATCACTTTTACAATAATAAATCAGATCATGTGTTGCAATAACAAATTCTCTTAGGATTTCATCAATAACACACTTGCATATCAAACTATGATTTGTGTGACTTTTGATTCATTCCAGAGCGAATGCCAAATAAGCTTGCCGGTTTTCTGAATTGCGCAGAAGGTTTATTTTGGTAATTACGAGCTCGGTTGCCTCAGTAAGCGGTAGGGGTCAGTGCTGTACTAGCTGTGGTCAAAGTCACATCGCTCTTGCAACGTTATACATCAATTAACCTGAAAACATTAGTCTGTGATGTATTGTACGTGGTAGGTGTCAATACAATGTTTACAATTGAATGTTTTTAACGTCGCTAATAGATGATAATTTACATCATTCAGTGCCTGTGATTTAATAAGCAGTTTGGTACTAAGACATGAAATCTATCGACTGAATTCAAACTGTTCGCACAGCTACACCGAGGCAAGCTTATTTGGCATCTGCTCTACTTGGTCCCTATTTACAATAATACGATAAAAGTAAACCATGTGACAACAATCATAACTGATTAATTCTTTCTGTTTAAAAACTAATAAAAAAATTGTCAAATATTATTTATTTACTGTAAAGTTTAATTTTTCTAATCAATCAAAACTTCTTAGGCAATGGAAATTTAAAGCAATAAAAGATATACCATCTATAAGCTGAAAAAATTTGTTAGCAACCTGCATAATCTATACTTTTCTTCAAATAATTTTATATTACTATCTAAAAGCATTATTTACTTAAGAAATATTTCTTCATAATTAAAATCTTTTACAAAATATTAAGGCCATATTTATTTATATAAAAACATTGAGTATTGTGAATAAACACTGAAATATACTTTATAATTACAAATACACCAGAAAAGAAGCAACTGAAGTTGTTACTTAATTTGTAGTGAAAAAATGTCTTTATTATTATGTCATTATTACTATGTTGAAATAATACATGCCAGAAAATTCCATTGTTTGTTACTAAATTATTTGGTAGTAACTACAAAAAAAAATTAAATATAGGTAACGCGCTATAAGTTGACGATTGCGCCTATCATGCGGAGGACAGTATACTATCTATCCTACTTACATCGGCCAACCCGAAAGCATAAAATGTCATGGTTAGAGCTGTCGCTATGATGTATTTAGAAAAGCACATATAGTAGCACTTCCAACCCCCGCATAGTCCAATCTTACTCTCTCTGACGATCGTCAACTTATATTGCGTTACCTATACTTCCTGGATGTGGTATTCTACCAACCCACTGAACAACCATATTTGTCTTTCCTTTGACCAGCATACCTTGAATACAGTATTATGATAGATACTAAATTTTCATTGCACCTCTGTGGCATCCACCCATTCATTAGAAACTGTAAAAAAACTCTCGATTTGATTTCTTGAAAGCTGTGCACCTCCATTAGTTTCTACCAACTAAAAAATAATTTGAAAATATTCTACATTTCAACTCTCAACATCGATGTTTTGATTTTTCAGGGCTAATATCAACGCCTTCCCGATCCTTCTTGGATGGAGTTGAAAAACGCTGTCATTATTCATCTTTCTATGATGGTAAATAGCTACCTTGAAAAATACCTAGTACAACACTTAAGTACTATGTACTATAACTACATCTTATTATACCTTTTTAAGTTTTCATTATTTAAACTCGTATTAATAACTAAATGTCCTGGGAAAGTTGTAGTTAATCACTAATATATCAGTCAGTTAAGTACTTACTACGTTCATTTTTATTCATAAGACCAATTAAATAACTGGAAAAGGCACACATCAATACATAAAAATACAAGTTTATATACCTGACTTACCATATTATACTTGAAACTTATTACTTATGTTAAATGGTACACTTAAATAAAATTTTCCAGTTTAATATTCAAGAAATAACAATTAATAAAAATACATATTTAAAAAATTTATGGACGTATATATGTACTATTATTTTATTAAACATCCTATGTAAGATTTTTATAGGTAAGTGTTTTATGTTACCGTATTCTGGTGGTTAGAAAAATATATATTTCAATTTCAATAAGTACTATTATATATTTAATTTTAACGGTTGGTTGAAGGTCATGCTTTTGGTTCCCCTTCCACTGCATAAGATTTCTCTTGAAACCCCTTAGGGTGTTCTCCCACCAGTGATACTCAACTGTGACTCGACATCCTATAAGAGTCTTACCCTTACATATATATGTGCGCTCTCCCACTGGTATGACCTAGATGCAACCTTGATCAACCCTATCGCATGCGACTCAGATTTTCCAACATCTGCTCGACCAGTCGCGTATAATCATAGCAGACGAAGCAGCCAACATAGCCTTTGTGCTTAAAATTTAAAAATATTCATCACTAAATTTTAATCTGCAAGCATTTTAATCTGTGCAATTTTAATTTGATTTAAATTAATTTTCTTTTGACAACCGATAAAAAGACTTAAATTTGTATTCATCACAGGAGAGTTCCTGGGCACACACATACGCTCCTCTATTATGATAAATACTTATACACGGTGATATCCAACAGCTGCGTTTTTTCTGTCTTCTTCTTACATAGTAATAAGCAATGACTATGTCTTCTTCATCACTTGACATTTTGCAAACTGCAAGTGGATTCGAAGAAAAGCTTGAGCAGTTGTGTCAAGGTCGAGTCTCCTCAATGTGCGAACATACACGACGCGACTCATTTTTTGGTTGAGTTGAAGTTCACTGGTGCGAGAGCGGCCTTACGCAACTACTAGTTAGTCCAGTCACTATACCTTATCTTTAGGCATTTTTAGGAAATAATTTATATAGTTTTCAAATTAGGTATACACACACTCCTGGTCCCCATCAAAATAACACACCGATTAATCTCTCACTCTAGAACTTGAACTGTCCTCCATACAGGAAAATAGTGGAAAACTCGTGTCCTTCGTTTATGTTTTTATTTGAAGTGGCCAAACGGTTGTTCTAAATTAATAATCTTAAAGGCAGCTTTGTAGAGAATTAAAAACTCTACAAAAAAGGTTCAAAGCATTTTATTTTGGTAGGGAGTGCACTAATTCGGCCGTTATTTGTCATTGAAAAAGCAAGTCAAAGTAGCGCGTACATTGAACTTGTGTGTTCAAACCCTTTTAAGCTGCTTTCCATTTATGTTTAATCTACTGTAAATTGTTTAATGTACATTTAATCTACGTATACGTTTTATTTACTACAGTTTGCAATCATAATAAATTAAGCTTATATATATATATATATATATATATATATATATATATATATATATATATTTATATATATATGCGAAAGCACTCACTTGCTTGGTCATTCATGACTGTTATCCTACACCCATTAATTTTGCGCCATTATGCCTTACATGATCAGAAAATTAAAGTGAATTTGAGGGCATATGAAACCATTTTGATGAGTCGCACACTCAGTAAATCCTCCCATTTGAGGTTTTGGATTTCACTAATTTCCTTGCTTAATATTTATTTTCTACTGGCTGCAAAAATAATGACACATATAATTTTAAGTATAAATTAATAAACAGTTGGTAAAGCGAAATTAATGAATTTCCGGGAACTATATAAGTTTTATGTTGCTATTCGGTAATTATTTTTGAAATTAGCAATATAACTTCATTGACTTTGCTTCATGGACTAGTTTGTAAACTATATAAATTATTTCCAATCTAAGCGATATTTACCCTGGGCTAAAGTCCAAAGAATATAAATCGTAAATTAAACTGAGCGAAATTTAAAACAATTAACACATGATTTGTATTGGCCCCAGATGATGGTTGCTGGGAATGGTAAAGTGAGGAAGTGGCGTGACCTTCACCCGCACGTTCAATTCAAATCAATTATAATTATTTTATACATGGACTTTTATATTTTTATATTAATATAATACTTATACAAAAAAAAATCAGTCTAAATTAATTTTTAATGTTGTAGTTGTTACAAGCTGAACCAGTACAAATTTACACATAAACTATTGTTAACATTGTGAAAAATATCCTTATTATACTGGAAAATACTATGTTCACTTACACATTTTTAAAAATTAACATTTCATACTGTTTCTTATTCCTTTTATTGTGATAGGGTTCTTTCTTCACCCACTTTTGTTAGTACAATTTCATGAGCACTCTATATATCCATAGATTTTTAAGCAATCTCTGCCAACATAATTTTCACTTAATTTAACAGATCGGCTACCATGAGACGTGTATGCAATCAGGTGTTCGTCAATACAAGTCGTGAGGATCCCTGGCAATTCTGGTTTGTCTGCACAGGTTGTGAGAATCAATGTTGGTTCCTCCGACACCTTTATGATTCTTCAATTATAATTTTTGTAGGCTTGCTAAGAATACATTGAATTTGTTGTAGGCCTATCAGGGAACTAGTGTAAAATACATTTGTACGCAGCCGCCATCTATGGGCGGAAAAATTTGTACTACACAAAAACTAAATCTGACACTTTTGTTATGTTTATTTGTATAATTATTGTAATTGAGGATCACATGCGATACACGCGGCCTGTTCCAAGAATATTTCTTTAGGACCACAGGTATTCCTCACCATTTTATTTTTATGTATCTGGTATTGTATTAACTTTTTACTATTATATACTCCGTACATAATATGTTTTGTTGATATTTTGCAATTTTTCTGAGCAGCCCCTGGTGACCGTTTACTAATTAAGATATGGCCTGAGCAGACAGCTTACCTTTATACCTAGTGGCAGCCAACCTGTTAATTTGTTTTGGTAACTACACAAGCCCCTTAACCTCATGGACCAATTTTGGCCATTAATACATTCATTTATTTATTTACTAAGGAAAATTTACATATTATATTGGTCTGAGATCTGATAAAAGAGGAACACTAAAGTGTTAACAGACAAATCTGAATTTTAGCAGAACTCACTGTTGGCATCCAATGTAGGAACGATGGAAATTTGAGGGAATTTTCTGGAAACTGCATCATGGCGGTGATCCCAATTGTTTTTCTCAGCTCCAAAAGCTACTAGTATTACGTTTAAGACTACAGCTGACAGTATGTAAATTTTTTTAATCCAACATATATATTGCTCTATATATTTAATCCAACATTCCCTTGCAGTATTAAATAAACAGTTCCGAGGGAGGTGGAGGATGTTTGCTGATGTCGGATGAAGTGGCCAGGTGGAGGGTTTTTGGTTTGTAAGACGGTTGTGCCTCCTTGAAGCTGAACGAGAATGCCTCAATTGAATCCAACACTACTTCCCCCATCGTGAGGGAGTGAACATAAGTTTTTCTCACCGCCTCGGATAAAAAAAAACATAAAAATGGTAAGCACTTGTGAACAAAAAAATGTACAACATTTTAAACTCTTATTAGTTCCAAACATTTATCCAATTAACTTTACCTCAGATTTGATCATGTTATCACTATTAGTCTGCAAAATTATTTAACACATATTTATTTATCAGCGAAATCATTAACAACAGTACCTAAATTAAAAATAACATTACATAATAAAATAAATCAATTTTTTTTAATATCTTTAATGCCAATCAAATTTCATTTCTTTTCTTCAATGTGTTTTTAGTATATCTTGTATATATTTTTTATGTGTTACAAGGAATTTATTACCTCCTACTATCACAACAATGTGTAAAGCATGCTCACTCCATAGTAACAAACGACAAAGAGAATTCTACAAGACCAAAGAAGATTTTAACTTATGGTCTACAATCATTCAGCCAGAATACTATCTTAATTACACCACCCTGTTTGGTTTGTACTATTACATAAAGGCACATATTTTTGATTCTTATTAAACACACATTAACAAACATAAGATAAACGAAATTCACAAAACTTCAGATAAAAATATTGTAATGAAACTTAACAACAAAACACCTTCAAGATATTAAAAACATCTTTATTTATACCTAAGGTTATAGAAAAAATAGTAAAAATGATTGAACTCCGTGTAAAATTATCAAAATAAAGGAAAGAGAATAGTATAAGAATATTAGATACATTATAAAGACCAGAAATTAGATTAGACAATATCAACACTACTTTAAAAGGAAATTTATTTTCTAAATTTAAAAAAAAATCAGCAAGTCATTTTATTTGCTGTTTATAGCTGCATCATAAAATACTGTCAATTCATTGAAATATTAAAAAAACCCTCTCAAAACTAACAAAAAATTTCAATTTGTAATCACTGACAATTTGCAAAAATAAATTTCTAAGTTTTTAATTATTCCTTCAAGTTTGTTAAACCATTATTTAAAAAAAAGTTAATATATCATGACATATAAACAATATATAAGCTTGATACTGGTATGATTGGAACAATTCATAATTTGACAATAGTGGCTTTTGTATGGGTTTGACAGGTGAAATTTATTACCTTCGGGCTAGCAATACCTTTCATTTAAATATTGATTTTTTTAGTACATAATGTAAGGTATGAGTTTGGTTCTATTATGTCCTTCTAGTATTTATCTGGAATTTGCAAGAATTTTTATATTCATTTGTGAATTTATTAATCTCAAACCTTCTTTGTCGTGATACACAGCTTTTTAGCAGGGTCAGTTCTAACACGTAAACCATTGTCAAGTGAGTGTTAGTTGTAAAAGAGTTTGTGAAATTAGTGTTAAATAAAATAAGTTCTTGAAAACCAGTTTTGTACATAACAGTGTATTAAATACAAGTTATGGAGAGTTAGCATACAGTAGTAGGTTTGTAAGTAGAATCTATTCATAAATGTTTGATTGTAAATTGCTAAATTTTTTCAGTTGTAGTTTATTGTAATTTGCTGGTAGTAATAATAGTATTAATTTAATGAACGTAATCAATCAGTAATAAATTTCTCTTAGCAATTTATAAAAGGAAGTTTTTTTTATAAGTATATAAACAGATCGCTATAAGAACCTGGAAGGAATGTCACAATATATTAAAGTTACATTGCAAGAATATTCATTATCATGTTCACTCAAATAAACTAAATAATTTGGTTTGGATTTAGATACAACGACACGTATCAAAATACTTACAGTTTTCTGAAATTTTTCAAGTCTTGAGAGAGCTAGTTTATTACAATGTATTTTTTCAAACTTAAACTAGATTGTAAGCTACCATATAATGAACATTAGTTTGAAAATCATTACCTTAAAAAAATTCTTAGTTCGACACGATCAGTTTATTTCAAATTTAAGAATATAGATTTTACACAATATTTGCAATAAAATCCAAATAAGTTATAGATATACCAGGATAATACAATAATGTGAGGAATGTGAAAGTTAAAAAATTTCAATGGAAGTGGAAGTACAACGTGGAGCAGAGGAAACACACGTTTTTCACTATTGTATAACTTCAGTCATTTTAAAGATAAAAAAGTTTCACATTTAATATTTTTATTGCATTTTTTCCTTATACATACCTTAATTACATTCAGAAAATAATGTCAGTGAGATTATGTCCTTCTTGTTGGACAAAAATCTGAAGCCTCTCCTGCGACCAGAACCGGAAAGGCATCCGAAGAATATGAGAAAAATGCGATCCCTACAAGAAGGTGCCACAGATCACACAGGGAAAGAATCAGTAGAAGTGGTTTAAAAAATGTTTTCGGGACATGTTATATCATGATTTGGCAATGTTTCTTGACCCACACGCTTTCCTGATTTATAAGTTAGTGACTTTTTATTGTAGAACTACTTGAAATCCAGTAGTATGAACATGAACAAGCCATGCACAATAGAGGACCTAAAAATTTCCTTATTTTCTGTGTCGAACAAAATGGAGAAAGCCATCAAGCGCTTTCAGGAGAAGCTCCAGATTTCCATTCAACAAGAATGACATTATCTCACTGACATTATTTTACAAACCTAATTAAGGTACATACATTTCAAAAATGCAAAAGAAATATTATTATTTAATGTAAAACTTTTTTCTATCATTAAAACAATCAAAACTATTCAGTAGTGGAAAAACATGCTTTTCCTCTGCTCCACCCTTTTATAAATCAGTAGGAAATTGGAAGACAAGAAGAAACAAGATACAAAAACCGGAAGACAATATTGCATTATGCTGAAAATTAAAAATAGAATAAATGCTATCAAGCTGCCATAACTAAAATAAGACGCACGATAAAATATTACAATAAGTACCTAAAACGCTATAACATACCACAACTTAATAAAACTGTGATAGTAAAATTACAGCTCCTACACACAAAACCATAAATTACAAGTTAATATTATGTATATTCATAAAATATATATTACCAAAAAATATATTCATAACAATTGATTCAATATTAGTAAATTAAAGCTTTAAAAATTAAACACTATAATATTAGTGAATATGATGACTGATCAATAAATTTATTAGACATTTAAATTAATTATGACAAACAAGCTTGACCACAAGAACAAAATTCACAAAATTTGTTTTAAAACTGTGCATAAACAAAAAATATTGTGCCGGCCGCATTGGCGTAGTTGGTGCTCGCCTCTCATCTTGCGGTCTTGGGTTCGAATCCCACTCAGGCATGGCATATTTTCATACGTTACAAAAAATCATTTCATCCTCCATTGTATAAAGACACCCCAATGTTGTCGCTAATGACCTTTGCTGTTGATGTGATGTTAAATAAATGAATAAAAAAAAGAAATATTGAGTAGATAGAATCTGGTACATTGCTTCCAACAAAACTGTCGATAAAGAAATCAATGCGATAATTATCAGTGCAATGAAGAAAAACAAATATCCTACTCCTACATTCTCATAATTCCTGGAAACAGGATTTTTAAGAATTGATGCTTGGAAGTTTCAAAAATTGGTGCTTGGAAGTCTCAACAAGAAAGTCAACAGAAAATAGGTTAGACTTTAAGTAAGTTTAAGTTTTTTTTTTGGTTTTACGTCTGACTGGTTTGCAATTTCTGCTAATCCAGATGGTGGAGAATGATGATATAAGAAAATGAGTGATGAAAAGTGCCACACCTGACCGGAAATCAAACCCAGGACCCCGGCGTAGAAGCCAGTTGTGCTAACCACTACACCAACGAGGTGGCCTAGATTAAGTTGGACTGGATGTCACAAACAAATACAACAAAAACAAAATCAACATACTCCTCAAGCAATACAAATTTCTCATAGAGTAACTGTTAATTGTTATTTTACCAAATCTCAAACTTTTTTACCATTTAACACACAAAAAATGAACTTAAAAACTTTATTAAAATTGAATCAGTAGAGTAACAAACAATTTCAACGATTAAGAATACTAAAATTTTTATTCAAAGTTCTATAAATTATAAATTTAAACAATATTTAAAGATCAGTCATCAAATAACAACACCTAAATTAATTACATTCAATCAGTAAATAGATAAAAATATTATATAAAACTTATAACCTAAAATTAATAGTAATGTAGCAAGCAAAATTATCTGAACACCAATTGAATGGAATTGCTATAATAATATTATTATATACAAAAATATATATTTATTAATAATTATATAATATAGAAAAATCCACCAAATACACATTAGATGACTCTCATCCTAGTAAAGGTAGTTACTTTTATATGGATTTGAATACTAGACAGTGGTAACCGGTGTACCTTGATGGTTGGGGTTCAATTAACTATACTCTCTCAGGAATGGTTGGCCTGGGTCTGTACAAGACTACACCTCATTTACACGTCATACACATCATCTTAATCTCATTGGGTCATGGGATTGCTTATTGTTCTAAATTGAACAGATTGCAACGTACACAAATTAGGAATAAAAAAAAAGATGACTCTCAACGTGATTCAAACATGATACATGGAACCTGGAAGGGCCTAATGACTGTTCTTATCAGGTGAGAGTCATCTAAATAAATATATAAATGGCCACCTCCGTAGCATAGTGGTAGCGCGCTGGCTACCACGTGGAGGTCCCGGATTCGATTCCCGGCTGGGGGTCTAAAAATTGTAACAAGTCACAACCCAATGTTCCACAACCCACTGTAGTCACTGATGACCAAGCAGTTGATGCGACTTTAAATAAACTAAAAAACTAAATAAATAAATATGTAATTACAACTGATAATGGATAAATGACATTCGAAAGGACTTATTGACTCTTTTAATTAACTGAGTCATCTAATAAGTACTAGGTGGTTTTATTTATATTATATCATATTTTTATTTTTTAACCTGATTACTTAGATATGGTATTACTCAATATAATTTTGTCATGATTGTGATTGTCATGATAATCCGATGAAAGTGTACATGCAAGAATTCTTTATATCCAACTGATAATGGATCTATAAGATCCGAAAGGACTTTTTGGTTGTTTAAATCAGGTGTAAGAGTCACCTAATGCGTACCTGGTGATTTCTTTATTATTTTATATAAGTTATACCATTTCGTATAAAATATCCACCAAAATATATAAATCTGCATGTACACAAATAAAAAGTATTATTAAAATATATATTTAAAACCACGAGTAATATGGTAAACACTTACAAATGTTCTACAGCAAATTTCTTATATTTTATACAAATCTTCAGTATTAAATATTCAAATTTTTGAGAAGTCAAAATTATAAAACTTCCTCCTTATACCATGACAGATAAGGAATAACTGATTATTTTTAAAACTGACTTGCCAACTTAATTAGATTGTTGTCATACTCAACTAGCGAGTTCATTAATTTTTGACTATTTCCGTATTTAAAAATATAATGTTTCTACAAAATATCAATTAAATTTTGTTTGTTATTTATCTCTAAAATTTCTAAATTATTTTTACATTTGTTATATTATGTGATGTCCTAATACATGGTTTTATCCATAGTTGGATGGGATAATTTTCACTACCTGTAGTAAAATAATATAATAGTAGAGTAAACAATTTTGTATTATGGTAATTTTTTATGTAATGTAATGGAAACAAAACTATTATGTTTATTTTTATCCATAAGTTAAGTTACATCGGTTAATCTTCTATTGCCTCTTTTATAATTAGAACAGTATTCTGAAAACCACCAGATTGTTCAAAAATCGGTACTCAGAATACTTTTTCAACTACAAAAGAGCCAATAGAAAATTTTCCAATGTAACTTAACTTATGGATAAACATAAACAAACAATAAGATATAAAAAATAATTTATGTGTGCTCTAGAACATTAGTAAATGTTTACTGTTTATCATATTACTCGTGGTTTTAAATATATATTTTAACAAAATATAATACAACTGTTAGAAATACCTATATAGGATACCTGATAAAATTTTAAAAAGACTGAAATTTTTTTTTTAAAACACCTTCTGTTTACCCATTAAGATAATTCAGTAGAACCAGTTAAAATACTCGGATATAGAGTTATAAATTTGTGATGTCCTAATTAGAGAAAGTTTACTGGAATATATTATTGATTCAAACATTTAGTTTACCTGATAGAAGAAAATAAAAATCTAAATATTTTACAAAATATTCCTTGAATAAGCGATTTCACTATACGAGTATTTTTTTAAACGTATTTGTTTCTGTTCATTGTTATGTTTTTCCATTATTAACGCCTAAATCTTCCAAGATATGCTTGACAATTTGGGCACGTATGGTGTACATCCATGCAACTATCAATACAGCATGGAATAAGGCAACAACCGCACCAACCACTGTGGAAACAAAAAATCAAAAAACAATTTTTAGAAAAGAGGTGAAAATTTATATACCGGGTGATTATAAATGAATATTCCAATTTAGAACGGCTTTATTTTCAGCAGAAATATACTTACAAATTTGTTGACTAAGCCTATAAAAAAGTACATTTAAAATTTTTATAAATGTTCAAAAGTTTTTATAGATGTTCAAAGTGATCGCGACCAGAAGCCCAAACGATATCTTAACGGTAATCAAACTCATCCCACAATCGTAACAACATATCTAGTGTTACGGTTTTAATGGCTGCAGTTATTTTTGCTTTAAGTTCGTCATTGTTAGCTGGCAGCGGTGGAATAAACACTTTTTCTTTTATGTACCCCATAGAAAAAAACCACAGGGGTTTAAATCAGGGCTTTTTGGAGGCCAGTGATAAAGAGACTGAATATCAACTCCCTTCTAGCCAACCCTTTGAAAGAGCAATTTGTCATTCAAGAATTCGCGAACAGGTAAGTGCAAATGGGGAGGTGCCCCATCCTGCTGGAAAATGTTGTGTTCCTCTTCTTCTAACTGAGGGAACAACCAATTTATGAACATATCCAAATAACAAATTCCATTAACAGTAGGCTTGTGAAATAAAAAAGGTTCATAGACTGTCTTTTTTGATAACGCACAAAACACAAACACCTTGGCGGAATCACGCTCATTTTCGACGGTTTAAAAAAGCTTCTCTATACCCCAAATTCTTACATTCTGCCTGTTGACTTTACCACTTGTATGAAAAGTTGATTAATTGCTGAAAATCAACTTAGAAATGAAGGAATCATCTTCATTAGTCTGATCAAGAACGTACTTACAAATTTCAATTCTCCTTTGCTTATCATCTTCAGTAAGAGCTTGCACCATGTGTAATCTGTACAGTTCGTAAAGCATAGTTTTCTTAACACTTTCCACACTGTCAGCAGAGGAATCATGAGTTCCCGGCTTGCTTTGCGAGTTGATTTTCCTGGACTGCGAGCGAACGCTTCCTGAATCCGAGCGAACATTTTCTTCTGAAACACGAAGTTGTACGGAACTTGTGCTTCTGCAAATGCATCCAGTGACATTAAACTAACGAAATCAACACAAGATACACTTCCTATTGGGTGGATTAATTTTGTATTTGCGATAAAACACACGTTAAACTCTTATAACCGATTCACTCTTAGAAAACTCTATAATACAATACACCTTTTGTTGCACGATCGCCATTTTAACACGAACTGACAACTGGCCTTGTTATGGAAAGACAGATGAACCCAGTGACAATTCTCGACTAACAAATGACTAACTTCAGAATGTAGGCTATACTTCATAATTCTTTGATTAGTAGCGTTCAGTGTTTTTATTGCAAAAATGGAGTCCTTCAAAATTGGGATATTCATTTATAATCACCCGGTATTATAGCACGGTTCTGTAATACAAGGCCCAGATGCAGACACTACGACTTTATTAGGAATTACATCTAAAATCCAAACAAAACATTTGACATTGTCATAATATAGCCTATATTATTTACTTGATCAGAGATCTATAGTTAATTATTATCATTAATCTTGTGACAGTCAACACAGATTTGTTTTCTATTTAATGTAATAACTGTACAGCATAGTTTACACTGTAGTTATTAAAAAGTAAAAAGTGATAACTTGTCGTTTATTACTTGATTTTTATAATGATGGTACTTACAAACAAAAACATTTCTTTGCTTATCTTGCTCTAGAATATATAAAATTAAAAATAAATATTTTAAACCAAAAAAATCTCATCATACTAACAAAACTTAATTTTAGGAAAATACAAACCGACCTGGCTTGCGGTTGAGAACGGGTTTGAACTTGGATCACAAAACAATTAAAGGTCAAGCAGACCTAACATTATGAAACCTATCTTATACTTAACAATGTATCAATAAAAAATAATCTCAAAATACATACCCCATCACTGCGATAATAACTCCAGCAATATAAGCAATAACACCAGGTTCTGTTTTAGTAGCTGACTCAATTTCAGACTGACAGTTCGGACATATCATATGTGTGGGGTGAGGTCCAACAGGTATTACTGTTGTTACGATTGCAGGTCCTCTTGTTACTACAAAACAAAAGACAACAACTTTAAACAACTTCACATACATGCAAGCATCCCCTTATCTTTGGTAGCGGGTAGTATTACCTCCTGAACGGTGCTTCGTAGAGAAAAAGTGTACACAATCTTTTTTGTGCCTCTCCCAAAGTATTTCAAGGCCATGTAGCTTAAAAAAGGGTGTGTATAAAATAGATTGTGGTAATGAGGATTGTAAAAAATTGTACATTGGTATGACTAGTCGTAATTTTCAAGTGAGGTATAATGAACATAAAAAAGCACTGAAATGTGATTACATTATATCTAACTATACCAATCATATAAAAGAAGAAAGACATAAATTTGGTAAAATAGACGAACATTTCAATATAATAGAACAATGTAATATAGAGAATAAAAATAAAATTGAAAAATATGAGATGTTCCATATTTATAAATATTTGAAAGAGCAAAAGCAGGACATTTTGAATGAACAGATAAAATTTAGGAATGATGAAGTGATATTGACTGCTGCTGCTATCTACAGTAAATATGAGAAGGGATAAATTAAAATAAACTAATTTTAAATCAGTTTTATACAAGTGACTGAAGATGTACCATCTTCTGTAAATTTTAAATAAATGAGAAAAAAAAAATTTTAGTTTCAATTTTTCATTTACTCTGATGATGGTGGATCCACCGAAACACGTGTAAGTAGAAATTAAAATAAAGGTGACGCAGTTTAAAAAGAAGGTTAGTGAAATTATTATATTAATTCATTATATGAAACAGAAATAATTTCAAACTGCAGGATGCATTATAAAGATTTATTTTTGCATGTAGCTTAAGTTGCCCTTAACCTACCTGTTCGCTGAGAAAACTCAAAACACTAGCATTTCGGCTTTTAGGGCTTGCCGTTTTTATGTTTTTCTTTCTTTATACCTTCACAACGGTTTTTTTGCAAATGTTTGTTGACAAAACGTTACACATACCCATAGAGTCACGAAGAATTTATTAAAGGGTAGATCAGGGTCCCATGGTGATTGCTACCCCAAAATTTTTTTAAAAATTTTCTGAATACAAATAATCTTTTAACGGCATGTTATTTAGCGAAGGAAATTACATAAAAATTTGGTAACCCGAAAATTTTCAGGTCGCATGAGAAAACGAAAAACTCAAAGTATCATACATTCAAACCTCAACATTCAAAGTTGAAATTTAAAAATTTTAAACATTAACTTTCATATCTTCAAATACCGAAATATTGTGATCCACCCAACCCCTTTCGGGGCCGAACTTCACCTTGTATCAAATGGTTCTGATCCACTTATGAATTCTGATCCACCTACCCCTCTGAGGCCGAAACACGTAAGCAGCGCGAAGCGCTGCTGGAGTGGCGAGTTATATATTCTAAGGTTTCTATTTAGGCTAATATGCAAAATAAGGATTCAGAGAAACTTAGACAATTTTAACACACTAAGATAAGATTCAGAAACCATGATGCTTTACATTTCACTGTACATAGCACAAAAATTTAAAATAATAAATCTTTATAATCAATCCTGCAGCTTGAAATCAAATCTATTTTATCTATACTAATATCATAAAGACAAAGTGTGGTTTTTTTTGTGCAGGCTATTTTTCAAAACTGCTGAATGAATTTTTACAAAATTTTGACAGCATATTTGTATTTATATTCACAGCAACAATTTTTTTAAAAGTTTCAAAAACAATAACCCTAAGGGCCCTAATGAAATTTTTATAAATATGTATGTGTGTGCGTTTATGTGAGTACATATTGTTGTTGAAGTAGATGAAGGGGTTTGATGATGGCGAGATGTTCGCGGGGGGAAGTTATCAAAACGACGGTGTGTATGTGTGTGTGTGCACGTGTGTACTATTGCTGAAAACAGTATAATAATTTGTATATATGTGTAAAGACTAGCGAGAGAAGTTACCAAAACGTTGTGTGTGTCAACATGCGCACGCATATACATTGGAGTAAACAGCGATATAGCAGCTACACAATTTCTGTTACATATTTAAAAAAATTGATTACACATCTTTCGCATGTGAAGCCGCACAAGGCATGCAAGTATAATATAAATTAGAAAAGTTTATAAGTTTTAAAAGAATCCTTGTCACAAAACGAACTGTTTTGTATTTAACTTTATATCATTTTCAAATACAGTTATTGGCTTATACTAAGAACTATCTAACATAATATTAAATATCATCATCATCTTCACTTCCAAGGATTAGGTTACATGAACCTGTTCCGGTACCCATCTCCCTCTCGGCCTCCCTACATCTCTTCTAAACACCGCCAACAGTGTTGCTTAACACTGCTGGTCCCAAGCCCGGGGCCCCATCCGGCAAGAGATGGGGAAGTGTGGAGGGGGAGGAGTAACAACCTTGTTAAAAAACCTGGGTCCATCTGGCTCCGGATGGTAGCACCCAGTAAGGGCCCCTGCCTAGGGTTACAGGTGAAAACCGGTCAACGGCCTCGAAGGCGGAAGAGGAAGAAATTCCCAATATTAAATATTTGATAATAATTTTATTCTATTCACGCTATATTATGTTTTAAAATGACTTTTACAACATTACCTGAAACTGGAGTAAATGGACTGCTGGGAGGAACCCCACCAACAGCCTGAGCATAACTAGGTGGAGCTGCCGGAGGAGGTCCATGGATAGGAGCCGAAGGCATGTAGCTATTATGTGACTTGCTCATACTTATCTCTGAAAAAATTTAAGTAAGTACAAGTTATTTTACAATATACGAGGCGTGTTCAGAAAGTAAGTACCGCTTTTAAAAAAAAACAAGTAAAACAATTTTTTTTCAACACAATTTTATTTCTACATGAAAGCCCAAACCTTAAACTATTTTTCGACATAGTTTCCACTGATGTTCAAACACTTGTCATAGCGGGTGAGCAATTTGTCTATACCCTCTTCGTAGAAGGTTCCCGCCAACGAATGTAGCCACGACTCCACGGCAGTTTTCACTTCATCGTCGGTTTCAAAGCGTTGGCCGCCTAGCTCGCGCTTCATGTGCAGGAACAAGTAGTAGTCAGACGGTGCCAAGTCCGGGCTGTAGGGCAAGTGATCAAACTGCTCCCAACGAAATTGTTGAACCAATGTTTAAATGCCACCAGCGGTATGGGGCTGAGCATTGTCATGGAGCAACACAATTTCTGTTCCTGAGCATTCCTCTACGTTTGTTTTGAATTGCCCGCCTTAGTTTTCTTAAGGTTTCGTACCTTGCCGCATTAATGGTTTCACCTCTTGGGAGAAAATCAATCAGCAAAACAACTTTCCGATCCCAAAAGACAGTGCACATGATTTTCTGTGCAGAGATTGTTGTCTTGAATTTTTGTTTCTTCGACTGCTGTTTAGATTCCGGTGTGACATGACTGACCCAAGTTTCATCACCTGTCACAATTTTGTTTAAAAAAATCCTGACCATCATCACTGTACCGTGTGAGAAAAGTCAAAGCACTTCTGAGTCTCTTGGTTTTGAGCACGTCAGTGGCGGGAACCTTCTATGAAGAGGGTATAGACAAATTGATCACCCGCTAAGACAAGTGTTTGAACATCGGCGGAAACTATGTCGAAAAATAGTTTAAGGTTTGGGCTTTCATGTAGAAATAAAATTGTGTTAAAAAAAATTGTTTTACTTGCTTTTTTTTTTAAAACAGTACTTACTTTCTGAACTCGCCTCGTACAATGGAACTATGTTACAAATTTTCTCACAAATACTTTTCCATGCTGTTGCTTAGGTCATCAGCCGAAAGGCTGGTTTGAACCTCTAGAGATTTTATTAAGTAAAATGAGTGAGGTGGTTTACAATTACCTTCCTCATTTAATGGAAAAGTATGCTTATCAGCATTCCAGGCCCTCTGAAAAGCATCTACTTTCCACTCTGCAAATAACCCCTTCACTTCATTCACCACAGGGTCTGGCTGTAAAATGAAATTCATTACTCTCAGAAGAGATAACTCTGGCTAAGTGTCTTTTACACCTCTATCTCTTCTGTTTTGAAATGCTTCAGTCATATAATTGTCTGAACATGTGATACGAAACAGAACTATGGGCAATCTTCCATGTTAAGAATTTATTAACCTGTAATACCACAAGACTGCATGATGTCAGTGGTATACGTGTTCAATAAGTGTGCATAGACCTATATAAATTTCAAAATAAGTAAGTTACGTAACAGGATACCTACTTACTACTTCTAATAACAAGAGAAATTTGTCTCATTTAAAAATTAAATCAGATTGTATCATCAGAAAAGAAATACTGTTTTTACACCGCTATTAATGACTATGAAAAATATAAGAGAACACCATCAAATAAAAATTGATAAACTTCAAAGATAATAATTACAGAATTTAAATAGAAAACTTTATATCATTTTGTGAAAACGACACTTAGATATATCTGATATTTTATAAATTTATTATAATAAAACTGCAGGGTTTTGGTCAAGTTCTATGTTATATTTTATACCTGGGAATTAATGGTTTCCAACTGCTTTAGATATATGAAAATACACAGATTTCACTGATAAATAAAAACCACATACAACAAAACTACTTGTTAGATTTTGAAATATACCTATCTATTTAATCACGCTTATTTTGGAATAATACAGGAAAGCAATAACATTTTTATTATGCCAAACATTATGAAAGAACACCCATTATTAATCAATAGGAAAACAATGTATAAACCAGTTAAAGTTTAAAACCTAGTAACCTTTATTCCTAGTGTTGTTTGACCGTTTCCTATTAAGGTTACGTTAACTGCTTGCTTAGAACTTAACCTATATTTCGTATCCTTAAAAATACCTACGTTAAAACAAACGTAATGACAGATGGTAACAAAATTTAACACGGAATGTACGTAATAATCTAATTTATGACATTTTCAAGGACTTCAAGCTGTACAATTAGACTGGCCATTTTAGAATATCACCTGTCATATTCTAGAAATAAATTACCGGCAGTTCATTTACCAGTTTACAGCTTTATTTACAAAATGATCAGCAAAGGATATAATGGGAAGATTTGTAGTTTAAACATCAGTTGCATACACTGTTAACGTATTGATATGAGGGATAATAACATTACGCTAACGCAATGCTCAAATAAGTACTTAAATTAAAAATAGCACAATCTGAGATTTATTATAAAATCAGCTTGTATCACTGTACTTATAAATTATCAACAAATAAAAAGGTTGTTATATGCAAAAACAATAGTAAAAAAAACATAGATAAGATAGATGATTACACACCTTACAAATTTACCTGATGAGACGACGTCCTTAATCATCAACAAAAATACAGCAGATTCAAGATCGATACCTTCGATAGTCGATAGTATAATTTAGTAATGATTGAGAATGATCGATACATTATTCTCCCAATAAGTGCGCCAAACTTGTTTGGAGAAGTACAATAATTTAGTTTTAGCAAAAAACCTATGCAGGTATTTTCAACAACCGTATTAAACTGATAATCGAAATATATTAAATTCTCCAAACCACCAGGAATACAGTAAACACTTACCAATTATAGTAATGTGCATTTTTATGCACATCTTCAGTAATTTTCTTTAATATATAATTTAAAATGTAGAAACATCCTAATTCCACCATGGTAGATATTGTCCTTATCTACCATAGTAGAAGTAGGATGTTTTTAAATTTATAAATATAAAAGAAAATTACTGAAGATGTGCATTTTTTGCACGAAAGCACTATAATTGGTAAGTGTTTACTGTTTACCATATTGCTGGTGGTTTGGAGAATATAATATATTTCGAGTACAAATTAGTACGTATTTTATAATACTTTCTTTTTTAAAATAGACGCTTATATCAAATGTTAACATAATTTGCATAAACAATTCAGTATAAACTTCTGTTTTAAACATATTTGTTAGGAAGTTTTGTCGTATGTATCTATTTTTTTTTATATATATATTATGTTCTAACTACCAGTAAAATTCTTTAATAATTTGTTGAAATATCTACCTTGGTCAAATTGGCAAGATAAATAACATTAAACCGGTATTTTTTTTAAATGGTACCTTGTAAATCCTTCTTGTAACACAAATCTGACTGCTTAACAAGGTAAATGGGGATAGTGAATCACCCCAGAATTTACGTAAGAAAAAAATATTTTTATCAGAGAAAAATTTATAGATAGCATTTTGTCATGTTATCTATAAGTTTATAAGAAACATAATAGTTCTTGTATGTATAAAAAATTAATTTATAAAATAATGGTGCATTTGTTTTTCCAATATTTGTGACAATGGTTTTCCGCATTATGTGTGTTTTAATCTTATGTTTCTTGACCTCAATCAAATGTAACATTTAGAGCACTCCTGAAATTTGCTTAGAAAATTAAGGCTTCCATCATCAATTTGTTTGAGAAAATTAGCTGCCTATATCCTGGAAAATTTGACAAAAGAAATTTTGTGTGTATTGAAAATTTGGTTTGCAAAACTGGATGTCTTTTATAAAATATTTTTCCCCTATTTGCTATTCTAAAAGAAATCAGTGCATTAATTTTCTGGCTTCATAAAGAATGTCATAAAAGACATGAGTAATAAAGAATGCCAGTGACAAATACATGTTGAAACACTAATTTCATGTATTATTTTTTTCAACTGTATCAACCACATAATGGCTTGACATACCAGCCCATATTGAAGTTGTACCTAATTCCAAATGTTAGCTGCCATTTCAATTGAAGGTTGTTTTTTACTTTTTCATGCCTATCAACTCACCTGCTTTTTATCAATAACTTACTTTATCAAATACAATTGAATTTTTGCGGGAAGAGAAAATTTCAGTTAGCATTACAATGAAAATGTTGTTTGGACCCTTCCACTGAAGTTTAAAAGCCACAATGAAAATCACAAAGCTTAACAGGACATGTAAAATTTAGGCTGTAAATTTCAAAAGATATTTTATTTTGCAATAAAATTTATTTAATCAATCTTTCGTTTGTTACCTACTTTTTTGACAAACTGCTACATGAATTGTCCTGGTCAAGGTTTATTCAGTTTTCACTTTACTCCAAGTAAAACCTAGTCAGTCTTCTCTTTGCATGTTGTGCAGTACCGTCTATAACATTCCCATAAAAAAATTCCTTCATTTCTACAAGGAGGCTTTCCACATGAAGAAAATTATTCTTTCTTCAGTATGTTGTTAGCGCTTATTTTGAAATCATTGACTAATACTATTTCCTATGGTATAAAACATTATAAAAAATTTTAATAATATTTTAGATTTAGCTTTACTGAATGAAATTTTGCTTTAGTTGTTGTTTATATTTGGACAGTTGTAGGAACAAAACCTTTCTGTTCTTTTAGTAATTAACCCTAAAACCACTAATGTAGATAAAATATCAATAAAATCATTTCACACTAAACTGTAGGAGTTACCAAAGTAATCCACCAAACCACACCATACATAACATCATATTAAATACGTATAACCACATTTTGTCAGTATTTTCTATTAAAATTTCATATTGAGGTGTAAAAACGAGATTAGTTTGAGAAGGAATGTTAAGTAAATGATTCACCTAGGTTTTAAATAAAAAATTTAATCTTTAGAGCAGGAAAGCTTACTTTAGAGAATGGAATCTAGGATCTTCTGCGTTGCAGTGTGGAGTACTTTAACCACTGGGGCAAGGAGGCACTAACCTACAAATTATTTGATTAGTGCATTATACCAAATTTTTTTGACACGAATTGAAATAAATGAAATGGCTGTCAACTGATCACCAAATGAAATCAATCATCTTTAACCATTCAAAGCAACTTTCTACCAGATGACTGATTGGCCTGACACAGAGTTATTCGGAAATCTTTAAAATAATTATAAAAAATATGTTGCACTGTGTTCCAAATGTTGTTTGGACAATTAGGAAATTATACTTGGTACTTCTTTCCCACTTACGCTAATAACCCACCCTAATTATTTGAAAAAAATGTTTAAAATTCCCATTTCATTACATGGTTTTCTCAAATTTGTAAAATCAATTTTTACTGACAAGTTTAAAAAAATACTTAAATAGCTAAAAAGAAATTTTTTGTTTTATTCCTCTATAGAGAATTTATGTAATTTGAAAATATTTAAAAGGATAAGGATTTTCTTGTTGTTTCTGTTCAGCTTCCTCAGGATATATTCTGGTTAAACTTTTTTTTCAATAAAGCTCTTCATGTGCAGATTTACCATCGCCCATCATTTTTTTCAAATTTCTGGTTAACATGGAAAATAGAAAATTTTAATGTTCTTTTTGTAAACTGGTTCAATGAAGATTTACTGCACTGATACTGTACTTTATCAATTTGTGGCCTCCATGAAGACTAAGTGGTGCAGTTTTATTGACGTTTTCTTAAATTCAGATGAAATTATACCATTTTGAAAAATCTGAAAATCTTCAGCTGTTTTCTGGCCCATTCAAAGATTCAAGAAGTTTATAGATTTTCAAGTTTAGAAAACAAAATGTCTCCGTCAAGTTCATGTCATGCAATCAAAACATTTTAAATGGCTGAATTTACTCAGAATAACGTGACGTTTCAGCAACCTTATTTCTTATTTTAAGAATGTAAATAAAAAGTTATCATATATTCAAAAATAATAAAGTTGGTTGAGGTAGTACACTTCCTTAATAACCCTACACTAAGTAAATGAGTAGGTTGAAAGTGAGTCTATAGTTGTCAGATGATGAGTCAAGGAGCATATGACTACCCAGTTCTACTACAAACTTCTCCCACTGCAACTCTTTCGAGTTAAATATTCATTTTATGTTTATTGTATACTATTAAAAACCTATTTAAATTATAAAAGTAAATACCTACCTATATTAAATGATTAACTTCCTTAAAATATTTCATTTAAAAAGCTATAAATGAAACTGGTTATTAATTTTTACCCAAATATGTGTACCGGTATCTTGCGATCTGTTCAATTTAGGAACAATAAGCAACCCCTATAAGATGGTCATAGCAGGCAGGAGGAGTTTTAAATTATTTGCACTTGATCTGCTTGTTCCAGGGCTACAAAAAATAATTCTGTTTCTTATCACATGGCCAGACAATTATATGACTGAAGCATTTAAGATCAGAAGAGGTAGAGGTGTAAAAGACACTTAGTCAGAGTTATCTCCTCTGAGAGTAATGAATTTCATTACATACCAAAACACTGTGGTGAATGAAGTAAAGGTGTCATTTGCACGGTGGAAAGTAGAACGCTTTTCAGAGGGCCTGGCATGGTAATAAGCATACTTTGCCACTCAGTGATGCCCTGGCATTACTCCTTGTTTTACTTAGTAAAGCCTCTATGGTCACACCAGCCTTTTGGCTGATGTTCTAAACAACAACAAAGCAACCCCCATCACCCAAAGAGATGAGGATGATATGTATAACGTATAAATGAGGTGTAGTATTGTACAGACTCAGGCCAACCATTCCTGAGAGGTATGGATAATTGAACCCCAATCATCAAAGTTCGCTGATAACCACTGTTTAGCATTCAAATCAGTATAAAAGTACCTTTACTAGGATTTGAACCAGGAAATTTTGTCTCCAAAAATCAGTTGTTAAACAGCTAAGTTGTGGCGATGACTTTACCTCTAGATCAACATGGTGGGTTACTGCTTATTAACGGCTGAGATAAAGTACAACAAAATGAAACATGGATTTCTGTTCTTGTCTTATTCAGTAGATTTTAAATTTTAACTGCAATATGACTGCTGCGCATACTGTATGTGCAGCACTACATGTGTTCCCCTACACGATTCGTCTTTATGCTTGCTACCCAGATCCAATGACAATGCAAATTTCAGAGTTGTTATGAAAGTGCACGATCTAATCTGATGATTTTTTTGAATGATGACAAAAGACAAAAGCAATCCAGAATTATTATACCACTGTTGCAAAAATGTTTTGTCGGAGGAGAAAATTGGATTTATCGAAATAATCTCTTCCAACTAAAAGGACGAGGGTACTTATTTCTTGTAGTTTTTCAATAAGAACAAGAATACTAAGTATTTGTTTAAAATTTTTATTTTATAATAATATACAATATTTATAACAATATATAAATTATAACATTATCTTAACTCTATTACATTTTTCATACATATTATATAAATAAGGTACATCCTGGACAAATTGTTGTAATGTACAACTATTGTATATAATTATATATCTTTGTACAATATATATTTAATTTTTTTTAAGAATGACAAAGTAATTTTTACTACAGATTTGTTTTATTAAAAATGTTCTCTACTTCTTTATTGTAATCAAGATTCAAGGACAAATTTTACAATATTCCATAGTATAAAAAAAATACATGTTACAATTATAAAATTAAGATTGAATAGCCTGGTATACAAGTATTTTTAATTTTGAAAAATCTCGTCTTTGATTGATAATTTCGGGAAAATTAAGTATATATACCTATATAATATTGCTTATTCATTTTATTACCATATTTTAATGGAAGAAAATATTACGTACATAAAGTTTTATTGTAAAAAATGTTGAAGAAACGTACGGTAAAATTGTTTAAACTAATAATTATATAAAATTTCATAATTTTTTATAGTATTCTATTGAGTAGAAAATTAAATAATAACACAATTTATGTATGATCAGTGCCTACATTACTCTTTCGTTAATGTAACACTATATAAGTTTTACCAAGTCAGCATTGCAGCTTGAGTTTAATGTATAGTAAACTAAGATCACCACTGTGCTTGGAGTTTGGATGCCCATTCATAAACTTGTGAGTAATGCATCAAAGCTTATTTATTATACCATTATGTAAACATCGGTATGGTACATTCAAAAAAGTTTAGTTTCATTTCATAAAGTTCTGTTTTTACTTTGTTTCTCACTCTCTCAACTAATTATTCTTGGTAATAAATAGTTCAATACATTAATTTTGTAATAGTTATACTGATTTCAGTAATTGTAATGTAATGTTAACATAAATTACCAGAATTTTACATAAGAAACTTTAATGCAATGCTAATGTGAGCGGAACTATAATTTCAGATATCAGTGAGGTTAATGAACCCTTATGGTTTGCATTAAAAATGGTAATAATTTATTTTTATGACAGACAAAAACGAACTGGGCAATTCTAAAAAAAATTGAAAATATAGTATTTATCGCGTACAGTGACATTGGATACAATGACCTATCGGGTAGTGTAACCAATATTTGATGGAAAGGCTGGTCTGCTATTACGTGCAATATAAAATATATCGTTTACAGTGACATTAGGTAAAATCCAAGTTTTAGTGACAACTGTATGAATTTTCACTATGCCGGTTACCTCTCAACAGTATGAGCCAGCGTGCTACTTATTATTTTGTCTAGTTTTAACGTGTTTTTTCTTAATAGCGTTAGTCTCAACGAACATTTACAGTACCTACTTCATGTCGGAAGTTTAATTACTAATAGGCTTGTTGTTTAGGTCATCAGCCGAAAGGCTGGTTTGAACCTGTAGAGGTTTTACTAAGTAAAACGAGGAGTGAAGTGGTTTACCATCGCCTTCCCCACTGTGTGGAAAAGTACCCTTATCAGCATGCCAGGCCCTCTGAAAAGTACATGTCTTCCACTCTGCAAATGACACCTTCACTTCATTCACCACAGCGTCTGGCTGTATAATGAAATTCATTACTTTCAGAGGAGATAACTCTGATTAGTGTCTTTTACACCTCTACAATAATAGGCTTATCCTTTCTTTTTGTGTCTTAAATACAGCACTGATCTATAGTTTTATTGTCCTGTTTACCCAGTTTAGTTTATATCTTTTGTGTAAACCCGTCCATTATTTGTAGTAGTGTCTGTTATTTTTGTATTTTATACAAAAGTAAATATGGCGTCATTGCGTAGACATCAGCTTACAGTGATGAAAAAAACACACATTTTTGGTGTTTGGAAAATGGTGAAATGAACGGAAATATCGCAAGGGAGTTCAACGTTGGACACTCCTCAATATCCAAAATTTTGAAAAACAGGGAAAAATTCAAAATAGTTCTGATGAGGTAAAGAGAAATCGAAGAGACTTTGACTTGGTCAAAAAAAATAGACGTGGAAGAAGCTCTTTTGAAGTGGTTTACTTCGCAACAGGCAAACAGCATGACCTTAACTGGACCTTTACTTCAAGAAAAGGCCATCGTTTACAGTGACTATTGCGTACAGTGGCCGAAACTAGCTGGTCCCTTGGAGGTCATTGCATTCGATAACTACAGTAAATACATATTCCTATAAATAGCCTACAGCTGATATTATAACTGTAACACTTTATGAATACCAGGGACCAAAAGAAAGAATTTACTTCCTCCTTCTTCAATATCTCTATTTTATATATCTTATTGTTCAGTTACTATGGGCAATGCTAATCTTGGTTAATTACACTGACACTTATTTAAAAAAGGAGTGACAACAAAGTTCAGTGTAACATTTTACGCATTATCAATTCTTTGTCCCTCAACTGACTGCACAGTCATACAGGTAATACTTTTATTCACAAATTCTAAATAAGGTAAAAATAAATATATAAAAATAATTTTCCCGTTAAAATTGTAGAAAAACAGTCCATATATAAATTCTTTTATGTTTAATTAATACAATCAGTGTAATAAGAAAATATTATTTCAGATAATGATTTAACTCCTTAGAAATTAGAGATTTATTATCATTAACCACCGATTTTTAGACAAAATTTTCCTGAGAAAATGAAACATGAAAATATATAATACAAAATAATTTAAAAAAATATATATATACTGATTTCGTAAATCATTATTAATATCTAACATTTACAAAACTGTAAAATATTTTACAAAATAAAATCATTATAAAAATAGATTATTTAACAATCTAGTACACACAATAAATTATTCAGCACTGTACCGATAAAAATTTATATACAAATAACACTTACAAACTCTCACACATACATGGATTCATACATACATACAAAATATTTGAACATGCATGCACTTACATTCATTTGGCTTTACACTACAAGCTTCTTTATAAATGAAGCGTTTAATGACACAATGATTTGACCATAAAATTGAAATGTCATTTATGGTTAATTATTTTATAGAATAATTATTCTTGCAGTACCTTATTCTGATAGCATCAAACACGTTCCATATAAAAATAAGGTTTTCACTTTAAAATTATACAATTATTGTTCAAGCAGTTTTTTTTAATTAACAACTGAAACACTAGTTTAAACCCCTGAAATTTTTATTATTAAGAAAAACGTTTTTGAGATGGTTTACCATTATTATTCCTCATTCTAAAGTAATAACAATAATGTACATTAATTTTTAAACAGAATTATTCAATTACCATCAAAATAGTTGCTTTTAATCAATTAATTGTTTTCATTTTAAAAAATAATGACAATCTCATTTTTGAGTTAACCAAAATGGGATAACACTAATATTTAATGTGACCACAGAAATATTAAAATAATATGTAGTCAATTTTAGCAAAGGCTTATTAGGTATAAATTTATTGAGCATTAAGAAATATCTTGTCATTTAATTAAAATTAAAAATTATTCGGTTGAAGATAAAACCAAATAAGTTACACAACATAAATGGAGATAACAATGTATTTGAATAATGTGTGTGATGATTAAAATAAAATCATTTGTGTTCGGCAATTTCAAAGAAAAATGAACCATTGTACACTAATAAAAAAATATATCTTTTAATTTATTTAGTAATCATAAATTTATAAACAAATCCTTTAAGTTATAGGAATAAAAAATCAACATAAAATATAATGGTTACTAAAATAAATCATTTCAGTGATAATCATTACCAAGGAATATTTTAGTTAGCATGTATTATGTATTAAAAACATATGATAATGAAAAGTAATTTTTTTTATGCTAGATACATTCATACAATTAATAATGTTTAAATTGTTACGGTTTAAAGCAACATGATGGACTGACCGTACATGAATAAAATTAGTAAAAATATGCTCCATGTTTCTGAATTGTGTTCTTAAAATATGTATGAATAAAAAAATAAAAATGATTACAAAAATGAAGAAGTAAAAAAGTTGATTATAGAAGCAAAACCTTCAGAAATGGAGAGAAACATGTATGGAATATTTGTATGAATGAAAGTTAATGCTCTTACTTTTACTTTCTGCTCAGGAGCTTAACCTTGTTTTGAAAGCTCATGTTTAAGAGTACCAGCTCTATTTTATAGCAATAGCCCAATGTTTTCATGAATAAGACAATCTTTCTGTTAAAAAATTGAATATTATTTGATTAAAAAATACTGCAAATCTTTGCTATTATCAAAATAACATGACTGCAAAGGATAAGTGAAGAAGGAAATTTTTTAAGACTTTGCAGCAATATTACTAGTATTACTGTCATAGAGTATAACAGTGGTTTTTTTAAAAAATTAAATCATGTACATAAAGGATTTCACAGTATATCAGTGAATAATACTCTCTGCTGTTTTTTCCCTAAATTAGTGAAAGAACGTAATTTAAAATTTATTATAAATTATTTGATTGATTTTGAAACACAATTTACTTAGGTACTTAATGTTGTTAATTCAAACACATTGTCAGTTATATAATAGTACTGTGGTGCCATTAAATTCGTAAGAAAACTTTCCAATAAATAAGTTATAATCATAAAACTAATTATTTAAAATAAAATAAAAAAGAAACAACGGTAGAAGATCTAAAATTATAAGATGAAGCTATGTTTCCAAATCTAAATCTATTAAAAAAATTGAAGAAGACTACAGTAAATACCCTAGTCTTTGGCAGTCTTGTAAAAATTCCATTATTTAAAATTCTTTCTTGTATTTTTACGTTATGAAATTTATTAATGCTTTCCGGTTATTTTTTTTCTTTTAATTCGTAAATTCTTTATAATTGGTATAGTTTTTAATGTATTTTGAATAAATTTGTAAGTTGATTAAACACAATTAAGAAAATGTTGGCACAACTAAAACAAAACAAAAAAATATAATAAATTAATTGTGTACATATAAATTTATCATATTGTCTTCTTCTTCAAAATGAAAGAAGTTTGAAAGCAATAAGTAAGATCTAATGGATAATTCATAAAAGAACTAATCTGTTATGAGCAAATTTTTAAAAAAAATTGTTGGTTAAATAGATTTCACAGAAAAAATTAATTAGTCAATGAAATGTATACGAATATAAAAAAGTTTTCTATGATTATTCTAAAAACGTTGAATAATTTACTTTCAATTTCTCTATGTTACATCAGTAAATTTGTTTTAATAATATTATTAGACTATACTCGTTGTGCCTACGTATTTATCAAGTCAAGATGATGTAATGTTAGATAATAAATAAATTGTCTTTAAGACTGATTCATACTGAATTATATATTAGTTTCGTAATCATTTTATATAAATAATATTTGAATAACTTCAATATCTGTTTTTGGATGGGGAACGTGAATGCTGATGTTGTCTCCATTCTCCTTGATGTCCGTGATGGTGATGATGATGATGATGATGTCGTTTCTTATCAGATGGTGGTGGTGGTGCACCATTTCCTCGGCCTGATTGTGGATAAACGTCACTGATCACCATTTCGCTACCTCCTCTTTCTCTATCCATAGTTTCTTTACGACGTAAAGGTGGATGTTGTTGCTGGCCTACTTTTGTACTGGCTGACTGATGTAAATTTTCCCATGCTTGACGGTAATAACGATTCAGTCCTCCACCTCCTCTTGATTCCGAACTAGAAGAATCAAATGAAGCTACGGTATTACAGTCTGGTGACGCACGATGGCGATAATGTTTGGCACTGCGATTTCTATAAAAACAAAACATTAATATTATTTTTAAATATTCATAGAATAACTCGTAAATATTTAATATCTCATTAAATAACATTTCAAAATTCACTTAATATAATGATAAAAAATATTGTCATTGTTGTTCCCTCAACGTGTTTTTTTACCCATCTTCTTCTTTTTTGGTTTTTGGTTTTATATTGTTTTATACACCAATGTTGGTTTTATTACTGCATTAGCAGTAATTGCACTTTAATTATATATTATTATATAAAAGGTAGATGCCTTTTCAAAAGATGTTTCTCTGATGGGATATGGAAACCCGTCTCGAAAGAAGAAGTATACAGAAATACAGAACCTCTAGCAGACCAGATGAGGAAAAAGAGAATTTCCTTCTTTGGACATCTCTTGAGGACCGACTCTTCCAGAATCTCAAAAAAAATCATCAACTTTTTCCTTAACAGAAAAACTCAGCCCCACTGGATCAGAGAGATTAAGGAGGACATGGACGGGCTCCAAATCTCACTTGCGGACCTTAAAACAAAAGCTGGAAATTACCACAGGCTTGAACAGCAGAAACCGACGAAACGACAGAAAGTTGTATATTCTGACAAGGAACGGCAGAGAAGATCGAATGGATTGAGGGAATACTGGAGAAAGTTCAAGGAAGGAAATATCAGGAAAGGACTCTAAAAACTGAAAAATTGAACCGCAAAAATTGAAATGAGCTCTTTTTAGTTTGATGAACTTATGTAGTCTTATGTGGCTTTAAAAAAAAAAAAGGTAGATGATGAAATAGGTGATAGATTAAAATGAGTGATGGACAAATTCCAGACCTGATCAGAAATCCAACCTGGGATTTTGGTGTAAAACCACTATAACACTATACCACAGGTACCTGTCTTCTGAGAGGTCTGCCAACTTCTTGCAAGCCACGTGAATCATATTGAACTGCCAACACAGGTGACCTGTTGGAAATCAGCTTACTGATGTTTACACCACTCGCTCTATAACCTCTAACCTATGGCCTGAACTCCAGTTCCTCCCATGTTCTAACATTCACAATCTTGTTCAGCAGTAAACATCTAATACTAGTTTTCAAAAACTTCATCTTAACTGCCTGGATTTTTTTATCCACTGATTTTGGATGTTTTTATGTTTTACAAGCGTACACCAACACATTATAGAATATCAGTCAAAATGTTGTTTATTATAAACAAATTATTAACACTGATTTATTAAATATTATTATTTGTAAATAATATCATCTTTTGAGACAAACATTGAGTGGAAAACAGTTTATTGTCAATAAATTAATGCTTAATTAACATAAGGTTCATAACTGTTTAACCTCAATCTACTTACTCAGAGTAATGTGAATATTACATTGAAAAGTAAAATATTCTTTCACCAAATTTTTTTTAAAATTTGGAATAAAACAACCAACAGGACTTGTTCAGACAAGGTTTATAAAGCAACATAAACATTTTTGAGATAAATTTTTCTTACTGTTCTGTAATTTACTTTAAGTCAAATATTATTGTTTAAAAGATTTAACACCATTGAAAATTAGTGGATTAAGGATCTGCTTCTTTTCTAAAAATATTACTAACTTACAATTCAACCATGCAGAGAATTTACGCATGCAATGAAGAAACAGAAGAAGGTACAATCAACTTAATTTACTTGGGCCAGTTACTTATTACTATAGTTCATTTTTAATTTTTTTATTATCAAAATTTATGTTCAAATATTTTTACTACAAATGAATTGCTTATTTCTTTACTTAGTTTCTTTTCATTCTAATTCTCAGGGTTTATCATTTTCAGTGTTTTTAAATAATGGATTCAGTATTTTTTTTAGCAAAACAAATGTTTTTCTTATTAAAAATATAACATTTTAAAAATCTACAAAACAGTTTTATAATATTTCAATGGGTTTACTTAAAATATTAAATACATTCTTATCAGTGACAAATCAATAACATATAGATCGAGAAATTAATTCATAAGAATTTACTAGTCTTAATTTATGTTAACAATACTCTGAGGAAAATGTGTTAACTGAAAAGTGGTTATCTTATATTTATTAGTAATTAATTAGTATTTATCAAAACAAAGTTTTTGTCTAATGTGTACATTGCAATCTGTTCAATTTAAGAACAATAAGCAACTCCATGACCCAGTGAGATGAGGATGATGTGTATGACGTGTAAATGAGGTGTATTTAGTCTTGTACAGACTCAGACCGACCATTCCTGAGAGATTATAATTAATTGAATGGCAACCATCAAAGTACACTGGTAACCACTGTCTAGTATTCAAATCCATATAAAAGTAACTACATTAACTAGGATTTGAACCAGGAACCTTAGTCTCCAAAAAATCAGCTGTTAAACAGCTGACTCGCAGTGATGACTTTACCATTATACCAATCCGATGGGTATAAACAAAGTTAACACATATTTTATGAAAAAACATAACAATGAAAGTAAAATGTATAACTCCATGATTTCATGGAAACCACGTGTCAGTGTTTTGGAATTTTATAATTCGATCAACAAAAAACATTTATCATTTCATAATCTTGAATTTACTAAAAAAAGTTTCAAAATGGAATCGTATGACAAATGATGAGGTAAATTTAAATCATATTTCAGGGTCATTAAAATCTATGTAAGTAATTAAAAATATACATGCAATTTAATTCATGCAAAACTAATGTTAATAGAAATGACAGTTAACAAAGAATTGAGAAACAACAACATGGTTAAAATTAAGAAAGAAAGAATACAGATAAATTACAAAAAAAAATACAGTGGTCCTTGGTTATAACGTGTAAGTAGGGAGTCATTCACTGACCCATGATAAATCACCTACCACAATATAAACGAAGTCAGGAATTTTCGAACGTAATTAGCGCCTATGAGTGGTACAGCAGCCAGTAACATCAAAATATTATTAGAAAACCCTAAAACTATGTATTGTGTACAACTTAAAAACTTAGGTAAATTTAGGTACAACTTTAAAGAGTGTAGCTAAAGAAAATACTGTACTGTATAGAGTGCAGTATGGCTTATTACAGTACAACTTAAAAAATATCCGGTAAACAAATTTCAATTTGCTTAAATGTGTTTCTAAAATAAGTTTTTTAAACAAATTAAAAATATATACAGTACTGCATTTCTAAATTCAGTAAAAAAATAAATGGAAAAATTATGCGGGGATATAATTCAACATGCATTATGTCTGAAAGCGCGGTATAACCGATGACGTTTTAACTGGGGACCACTGTATACCATTAAAACCATTACGTAAAACAACAGGACTGATTAATATAATCTGGACTGTTTTTCTTTCTGAACAACTAATTAAAAGTTTAATGATGAGTCCCACAGCTCCTTGGAATACTTTAATAGCACCAGCAATTTTTTTTGCGTTTTGAAACTATTAAAGTTATTAAAAAGTTTGGAATTAATAAAGGCAGCTGTTAATATACTATTTTACATTCAGCTCAAAACTGAATAGAAAGGTTATCTTGTTACCTATGACTCTAAAAATGTTACAAAGGATAAAATAATTAAAAAAATAAATTTGGGTTCTGTGTTTTGAAAAACGATGATTTTTATGGTTTGTGTTTATTTTGTAGCAGATTTAAAACAGAGAGCTAATTTTTAAATCGTAATTTCTAATTCTATAAATGAAACATTATAGGTGCGACTGAAAATGAACAATGATAATAAAAAGTGCAATTACGGTGCGAGTAAATTGAATGTTGTGCGTTAGAAATAGGTAAAGACAGTACCTTTTGATTTGTACTTTAAATCTCTAGAGACAGAACGACAAGTAGTCATCATATTGGATTAGAGAAATAACCAGCTCGACTGCGATAAGCCCGAGAAAACTCCCTGCGGCCGACCTGCTGGTCAGGAAAAGGCAATGCGAGAAGAGTGTACCATCGCGAGGGCATCGCACGAGCTGGGGGGAGCTTTCGTTTCTTCCCGCTGGAAACAAGAGGATGCCCCAAGCAAGCAGTTAGTAGTTTAAGCCCCCAAACATGCAGCAACATTTCCCATGCAACCTGCAGTCAGCTTATTAGAATTCAAATTTTTTTTATTTCAAGTATTTCTTTAAAATAAATTCCCAACTCCGAACAAAACTTTAGTCATATGGGCAGTATAACAAATTTTAAAATTTGGAAAATGTTGCAGTTATTAAAAGAAGAATAATTAAAACAAAATTTTAAATATATTTTTACAATAATTCTGAAAAGAACAGTGATTCGTTAAAAAAACTGTACTTTAAAAATTGGGTTTGTTTTATAATTACTCAAATAATATTGCCCATTGAAAGTTTTTCATTTAAAATAGCCTTAATCATCCAACAATTTTTATTCTGCAAGTTGATATTCAAAAGATGTTTAAGTAAACTAATTTTCAATAACAGCTTGAATCTATAGCATTTTCTATAAAATTAGAAAAAAACAAAAGTTCAGGTGTTAGTTATGTAGCAAACTAACATAATAGTTAAACTTGTTAATAAGTTAATTATTTTGTTAGTAATTAGTAACTTAATCACCTTTAAATACTATTTATAACAAAACAAATATAACAATATAAATTTTTTTGCCTTCAGCTGACTGCAAGTGAGAGAAACAAATCAAAAAAAAATTATTAATTGTACTACAATTAAAAAAAAGTCTACACATATTTAAATACTAATAAATAATGATCTTGTACTTATAGGTTAATGCTTATTACTCCATAAAGACATTTATTTAATCAAACATCCATTGAATTGACAGATTACATTTCATGCACTTTGAGGTTAGTTTTTACAAATATTCTATGTAAAAATATTGCTAATAAATAAAAGTCGATATTAGTAATTCCAAAATCAGGGAGAAAGTGTAAGTGAAAAATGCATGAACAATAAAGACAAATGTTACTATCAGTTATGTTCTAACTTAATGATAACACCAACATATTTCCAAATTTGTATACTAAAACTCCTTATACTGCCTGAAAAATCTAAAAGATTGCATTCCTACATTTAAATAGGTGTTCCAAGAACTAATAGTACCTTTACCAGCTCTAGACAACAATCATTGAAAATTATATAGACAATAAAAGGAAAATTTTACGTAAAGAAAACACTAAATATATGAAAATTGACACTAAAATATTTTAGTATGAATATCCAAAATGATTACAAGAAATTGTGTAGTATATATTATAATTTTCTTAAATAGAAAAAATGAAAATTTACAATTATTTTGAGAAATAGTTCATCACAAGTTGGTGTTATTTACCACAATATTTTTAAACTTTGATTCAACTATACTTTTAATCATTTTCACTAACTTTTTTTGTTTATTAATTTAAGTATAAAAATAAGGGTACATTTTAAAATATTTAATAATAAGGGATGTAAAACATTTACAACTACAGCCTACAGTATAAAAAATAAATTATTTTTTATATTTTAATTCATTTAATAACAATCATTATCTGTGGTGTGATGTGTAATTTTTTTCTTACATAGTCAAGTATTCTATATTGTACATTGAGATATATGTTGCAAAATAATAAAAATTTAGATTAATAAGACATGGTAGACAATAGTATTAAAATGAATTGTATTTTTTGACAAATTATTGTAACCGTTTGTAAAATTATGGTTAAGTACAAAAAACAATGAATAATTTAAACACTAATTACCTTCTAATAAGTATGACAATTGTTGTGACTACTGCGGCAAGGAACACAAATCCTCCAAATACACCTAATGCAATTATTGCTCCTGAAACAAAGAAAATATGACAATGATTGATTCATTAAAAATGTAAATTGGTCAGATTAAAAGTAACCAGGAAACCAGAGTGACTCAGTGGTTAGCATGCTATCCTGCAAACCAGAGATCCCAGGTTTGATCCCCAGCTAAAGTTTGGAAAATTATTACATGTTCAAACCCAACATTCCTTAACCCTTAGTAGTGTTTATGATGCGACTTAAAATAACTAAAAAAAAGTACCAAACCTATACAGGAATAGGACCTGAGATACTTGTTACAGACTACTACATAAATACAAAAAAAAACTTAAAGAAATCTTAGACTGTTGTTGTGGTGTATGTGTGCTACTCCGCAAAGTGAAAAGTTCTAGGTTCGATTCCTGTCCAGTGTCTGGAAAATTATTACACACTCAAATCCACCATTTCTTAACCCAAAGCAAAGGCTAATCAAACAGTTAGCTGTTAATAGGACTTGAAATAAACTAAAAAAGGTTTTAGTTAATATTATTAAAAAAAATAAAATAAATAAGTTTTAACAAAGTCAACTTTTTTTAGTTTATTTTAAGTAGTATCAATGGTTGGTCATTAGTAACAACTTTGGATTATGGAACAGTGGGTTTTAATGTGATAAAAACTCCAGACCTTGTTGGGAATAAAACCTAAGACCTTCTGCTTGGTAGTGAAGCACACTGACCATTGAACGATGGAGGCAGCCCCTTAATAATTTTAAATATTACAAATACTAATTTAAATATACTCTTGTTAACATTAAAATTTGTAGAATATTAAACAGGAGATACTTTAGCTACTAAAACACTCTTGGGATATGTGCTGCTTATGTTTGTTCTCCAGGTAAAGAATTTTCCTCAGAGAACAATTAATGTGGATGCTGTTGAAAAAATGGTGTCAAAGAATTCTACATAAGTAGAAAAGACAATACTGAAATGGTGTACACTAAGAAGTAATATTGTCCTAGAAATAAGCAAAAGCAGACAAGATCTGTACGAAGGATTATAAAAAAAAACTGATCCGTAAGAACATTCCATTGATTATATAACCAACTGGTTATATAATCATTTATACTAAAATGCTATTTATTTATACTATGCTCAGTTTTCACGGAAATAAACTGCAACAGAACTGACTGATCAATTGAAATAGATAATTAGAAAACAAATAGGTACTAAGAATTCTGCTAATAGGGCAGATGAAGAAGAATAAAAAAATAGGTTAGAGGATATGTGACACAAGGTGAAGCTTTGCCCTGCTAATACTAACATTTCTGAAAACATTAGTCTTCCTCATTAAGACAATAATAACTTGAGAAGAGTGGAGGTTTTATAAGATAAATCAAAAATATGTTTTTGACTAACAGTAATAGCATATCTGCCTCCTTCCAGCAGCTGATTGCAGTCACCACTCAGCATTATTATGCTCCCATGCAAACCTCAACTTCTGCTTTCATTTCTACTCTATCAGGATACAAGCCAATTGATCTTACTTGACTGATGATAAGAGTTTGAGGAAATCTGAAGAACTTTGAAGCATTTAAAACATCTGAAGAAAATATTTTGGAATAAACTACTGAAAAGTGACTAAAGAACTGAAAGGTTTCTATAAAAAGTATTAGGTAAAATTTTCAGTAGGCTTATATTGAAAAAATTCTGAGAATTCAGGCTGCAAAAATGGTTTCCTAGAATGTGTAAATTTACTTGATGTATTCCTAAATGCAACCAGATACTATTGTAATAAATATCTTACCAAGATTTAATTTAGCTCCCATTGTTTGTCTATGTTCATCTTCTAATGAATGAGACGGTAAATCAATATTGTTACGAGCTAAATCGTTTCTTATATGTACAGAATCGGGAATTTCATTATCTTGTGGATGTGCCGATGCTACAATTGGTGTACGTCCTGATTCACTATCGTAACTGTCAGATGGAGTTGTCGTAGATGGCCTTGGTGAGAATGGTCTTGGTTTTTCACGAGGAGGTGTGTATGGTGGCAGTCTGCTACTTGGAGGCAATGTAGTTGGTTTTGTAGCTAATACAATACCTCCTGTTCCAGTTACAACTTCTGAAAATGAGATTCATGAAACATTTAACAAAATAATCTGATACAATTTATTTCATTTTAATTATTTCACACAAAAATTAGTAGGTATTAATTATTGTATATCTCTACTGCATGATTTTGCTAATAAAAGACATGAAAATCTACACGTGTTTTTATTGTTACATGAATAATAATTTTATTCTACTTTCTCTTTTATTCTTTACTTTCTGATAGACACATTATACTGAGAAAATTAACTAACCAGGAAAACATCTGATTCTTAGTTTTCCATTCAAAAATTCATTGAATAGATACCAAACCTGTAATATTTTTGTCAATTTAAAACAGCATGATAGTATTACATAAATGGAATTAAGAACAGGGGGAATTTTGTAATGTGCTCATGTGTCAGTGCTTCACCACTTAAGAGATTTTGTTTGTGTTAACTTTCCCTCTTAACGAATGAAAGTGTTTCAAAAATAAATTAATTATGGAAAAGAAAATATAAGATTTTTCTAATAACACACAGAACATAGAAATCAAATTTATTACGTAACTAAACAAAAGTAACTTAAACAATAAATGAAATCATTTTTATCTGATTATAATACAGAATTCTTGTGAAATGAAAGTATGGGTTACTAAATGCAACAATGATAAATGCCAGTAAAATACTTAATTATGACGAAAATTCTAAATGATTTTAAAAATTGTAAAACAAAAATTTTTATTATACATTTTGTAAGAATAATTAAAAAAGAAATTTTACTTTCGAAAAGGGACTTTTTACTCAGAAAATTTACAAACATTCAGAGACTTATTATCATGCAATTTCGAATGGACTGTAAATTTGTATGTATTTCTGTTGATGTACCAATTTTGAAAAATCTGCAGTAACCAATCTATCATAATTACTTTCCAATAAAAGAATTTTAGGTTATATAAAAAATGGTGCTCACTTTTCTAATTTGGTATACTTTTTGTACGATTATAACATTCTTTAAAATTAATGTCAATAACCATAATGAAAAGTAATGTTTTAACATTGATAAAAAGATACATGTATATCACTAAAGAGTTTACCCCAGAATTTTACAGAAACACGTTTTATATATCTGTTCACTAAATTTATAATCATGTATATTATTCTAGTTACCTTTACAGACAGGAGCAGCTTTATCATATCTTCCACTTGGTAAACATGTTAATTGTTTAGCACCAATAAGTCTGAACTTTCTTGAAACACAAGCGTATTCAACGACAGTACCAACAGTTGTTCCATTACTGGATAAGTAAATTTCACCATTTTCTATATCAGGAGGTTCTGGACAACGCACCGCTGTAAACAAAATACAAGTGTTAAACAAAATCACAGAATACACAATAGTTAGTTACCTGTTTAATACTAAAGATTTCTTTATTCAGTCAGTGACTTTGAAAGTTATTAACTGATGTAAGTTAATTAAGTTGGTACACTACTATCTTGGCACTTTTAACATCAGATAATACACCGAACAATGATATTTCAGAAAACGTTGGCAGAAATCAAGCTGTCACCAAAATTTTACACCCTGTTTAGTAGAATTACAGTATATCATGTGGCACTACAAAGAGAATCTTCGGTTTTTATGGAAAGCTGTAAATTTCGATAGGTTCCACTCCTTTAGGATTCAAAAAGCATATTACACTATGAACATCATACTTGACAGGATTGTTAATTTTGTCAAACATTTTAAAGACTTACAAATATAATCAATACACGACCATATCGGTTCGCTGTTAGCGCCAGATTGGCCCAAGGTGAGTGGAAGGTCAATGATTCGGCAACGGAGATCGTGGGAAAACTGTGGAGCTCGTCAGTTCAAAACGTTCATTACTTTTTGAATAATCCTTAAAAATTCTCTCATTTAAACTATTCCTGAGAAGAAGTTTAAATTTTAAAACCCTCTAATTGCATCATTTCACATATTTGAGACTCAAATTGGTCAGCAATGTTTACAACATGGATACTTGTTAGTCTATGCTATTAAGAATCACTCCAAAATAAATCATTCCTTTCATGGTTTAATTAATATTTACATGGTATAACAACTTAATTAAATAATATAAAATTACCTTGGCATCTTGGTGGAGGACCATCCCATCTCTCGTCCAGATCACACGTTAATCTTGCTCTACCTTGCATTTTGTGGCCTTCATCACATGAATATAACACTTGACTCAAATAGTCAACTGTACCATTTAATAATACATAGTCACCATTTGGAATATCAGCTGGGAAACCACACTGGACTTCTGCAAATTGAGAAGAGTAAACTGTTTTACTATTATTCAATACTTGGATCTTAAATTCATTATGTCATTACAAAGATACTGAAAGATACTAAGAGTTTTGAATCACACATTTTTGAAAAAATGGACAGGTTTTTTAATTTCGTATTGGAATCTGTCCCAAGACTGTCTGGTTTTATCCTTTTACTAAATAAAGTTTTTTTCTGGGTTTTTAAAATAATTTCAAATGGTGTGTATATTGATGAATATGTTAATTTATCACATGGGTAAATAATTTTTTAGTACGGATCTGAGTAATTTACAAATAAATATTAATCATGCATCCTGCAGCCTATATTTTAATCCTATTAGAAAAATATTTAATTTTTCACAGAACTGTTACTACTGCTACTACTATATCACTAACTTGTTCTTTTTTACCTTATTTAATATAATCCTATTTTCTACTGCCATGTCAACGTTTTTATAAAGAAAAGTGGATCCACCATCATCAAAATGGACAAAGTTGAAACTAAACTTTTTAAAACTCTAATAAAATTTTCAGAAGAAATATTTTCAATAGCCTAATTTATATAAAACTTTTGTACGAATGATTGAAGATACGACATCTTCTGAAAGTTTTAATAAATAAAAAAAAATTAGTATCAATTTTGTGTACTCTGATGATGATGGATCCACTGAAATAATATGTCAGTAGAAAGTAGGATTGTATAAGAAAGGTTAAAAAAAAAACGAGTGATGTAGCTGCTGTAACAAGTCAGTCAGTAGTTTATGATTCTGTTTGTTACCGTTTATCGCTAATATTTGTGAGTAGCAGTTTGGGTGAAATAGATTCTTTTGTGGCAATTTATAAAGGATAGTTAAATGTTTGAAGTATATTTAATACAAAATTGATACACAGTTAATGTATACATTATTAAATCATGAATGTACTGGATATAAAACTTTGTACAGTTATGTTCAGATGTCAGGCAATAGTGAATGTGAATGTATAAAGTTTCTTAAATGACATAGACTCAGTAAATAGTACCTAATTGAAGTCACTGGTAACATAATATAAGTTGACGATCATCAGCGAGAGTAAGACTGGACTATGCGGGGGGATGGAAGTGCTACTATGCGCGGACAGAACTCTTTGTGAAGAAGAGTTTTTGCGTATAAGTATAATTAGTTTAAAATATTGTACATAGCTTAGTATAGTCATGAATTGTAATTTTAATATAGCTATATTTTACTAAATAAAATAAATAAATAAATAAATACTATAGGTGCTTTTCTAAATACATCATAGCGACAGCTCTAACCAAGACATCATGTTGTAGTTTTACTCTTACACTGATTTATTATGTTTACAACTATGTCGTTTTATAAACATCCCATTGTATTATTTATTGACTCTTAATAATTATCCTAAATAATAAACATTCATTCTAAATAAGCCATAATACTAGGCCTTAGCTATATTTAGTATCCTTTTTGGTCATCAGCAGTAAACTGAATTACTGCACTCTGACATTTGTAGTGATAGACTAGTTAGTCCGTGAGTTCCATCAATGCGAGCTTATTATCGTGAGTAATACTAGTTTTACAGTAATTTACAGTCATTTTAAAATGTTATTGTATTTTTAGGGTTTTCTTATTTCATTATTTTCAGTAAAGTTATGTTAAATTGCAATTGAATTTCAAACAATTCACTTTCTTTAAATAATTATATTACTCCTTACGTATTTAGTGTGACAGGTCATGAACTGAATTTTGTTACTTAAGTGTTTGTGGTGGTTACATTTTGAGTTACACCCTTGATACATGTCTTGTGCTTTCGGGTTGGCCGATGTAAGTAGGATTCCTTCGCATGATAGGCGCAATCGTCAACTTATTGCGCGTTACCAGTACACCACATTGTCCAAATTTTTTTAGAAAATATAGTTACTGTAATTCTTATTCAAAAATTCCAAGACACATCCTATTTTTATTTGCAAAAAGTATATAAACTCTTTTATAATTTTTGAGCAAGATAATCATATTTTGTACTCAAATTTAGTTTTGCAGAAGTTCTTGTTGTGTATGCACCAAATTATTATTAAATTCACTTGCATCAATTTTATTTGTGTGTTTTTGCACAATAAGTATTCTAGATGTAACAGTTCACCAGATGCAAATCTACAGTTTGACAATTGTACATAACTTAATTTATAAGAAATTATAAGAATTGCAATAAAAACCATACTTTTGCAAACAGGTGGGAATTCATTGTAGAAACCAGTAGGAAGACAAACTCTTTGATTTGGTCCAACTAACAGATGTCCTTCGTCACAAGTATATTCAATGACAGCACCAACATTGAAATTTTTAGCAACCATTGTAGAATTAGGTGGTTGTTCAGGTCTTCCGCAAGCCTTTGGTTCTGTAACAAAAGTGATTAACAGTAACACTTCAATATGAAAGAATTTTATAAACAAATAATGTAGATGAATCAGAAAATCTTATTATAAACAAACTGACCATAATTTAAAAGAAAAGCTATGATACAATCTTTTTCTTCTTCCTGTAATGGATTAGGCCTTCTGACCTGTTCCGACTTCTTTGCCCGTCTTTTTCACAGTCTACCTACATCTCTTTGTCTAACAGGTATGTAGCCTAATGCTCATTTCGACCATCTATCTTTACTCTTGCGTATTAAATGTTCCTCCCACTTATATTTGTCAACTGTTCCTAATAGAGGAGATACATTTAAATGGGCCCACATTTCCTCATTTTTAATGTGATCCATCAAACTACACCTCTAAACTCCTTTCAAGAACCACATTTCCACCGCCTGAATCTGACCTGCATTCTTCCCAAGTACCCAGGACTCACTACCGTACACCATTACTGGATTAGCCAGAGTCTTGTAAAACTTCAACTGGGGATCTTTCCGAACTCTTTTACCCAGTGATCGTGCTATCGTTCCAATATATACCGAAAACGATTCAGTTTATCGAATTGGTAAAAGTATGTACGTTAAATAGTTCATCTAACATAATTATGTTAAATCACATCCCACATTCTTTAAATGCTGTACCTGCTATATCAAGCTCCCATTGATAACTATTTTTGTTCATATGGGATTTTTACTCCAGAAAGCCATTGATTTTGTCTTATAAAACAATAGGTTTCATTTTTTGATATTGAAACATAATCCAAACTTTTGCAAAAATATAAAAGGAAAATTAACAGAAAACCAACAAGAGGTTTATAAGACAAAACAAAATGCACAGTTAAATTGACTAGGTATTTTCACAATAATTCCTCTTTAAAAAGAATATTCCATACAGTAACTTCAAAATGTGAATTGTATTTGCATGGCATACATTAAATAAAAACATATATAAACAATTTTTCTTTTACAAATTATACATTAAAAAAAGTTTATCCAAAAATTATGGGTCACAAAATTTGAATATATGTATATTAGAAACGTAACTCAGATTATTACTATTTATTAATTTTTTTATATCAATTTAGTTAAACTGAAAAGAAACCAGTTGTTTTGAAAAAAAAAAAACTTTAATAACCTCTTAGTAAATTTGCATGTTATGTTAATAAAAAGTTAAAATGACTAAATTATTTATTATATTGACTCAAAGAGTCATAAGATATTGTATTTTATAATGTTATTTTAAGTCATATTAACATCTTTGATATTAGCAGCTACTTAGGGGTTTAAACATGTAATAATTTTTAGACTCTAACCGGGAATCAAACTCAGGACTTTCTGCTTGGTAGGCTAGTGTGCCTTCTTCTTCTTATGGTGCCTATCCGGTTCGGATGTTGGCTATCATGATGGCTATTCTGATTTTGGAAACAGCTGCTTTGAAAAGTTGGGTCATCGACTGGTTGAACCACGTTCTTAGATTTTTGAACCATGAAATCCTTCTTCTACCGGGACCTCTTGCACCATACACCTTTCCTTGCAGAATCTTTTGGAGCAACACGTAACGGTTCTCATTGCGCATAATGTGTCCCAAGTATTGGAGCTTTCGCACTTTCACGATGTCAAGAACCTCTTTTTCTTTATTCATCCTTCGAAGAATTTCTACATTGGTGACTTTGTCCCTCCATGATACGTGCAACATTCTTCGATAAAGCCACATTTCAAAGGCTTCAAGCCTCCTGGCTGAGGCCTCAGTGAGCGTCCAAGCTTCCACGCCGTAGAACAGTACAGAGAACACATAACATCGAAGGAGACGCATTTTGATAGCAAGTGTAAGGTCGTGAGTTTTGAAAATTTTTCGCATATTGTTGAAGGCCACTCTGGCTTTTTCTATGCGTATCTTAATTTCTTGCGAGTGATCCCAATCCAATAGTGTGCCTACCAGAAGGCTATTACTTCTGGCCACTCCTCGTACTTTACTGTGATTGAAGAAATCTTTTGAGATTCAACGTAGAATCAACTACTCAGATAATAATCTAATAATTTAAAATAACTTATTTTCAAACAATACGTACGATGTTGACAGATGTAATTGATTTGTACATTGCAGTTTGTGTCGGACCATAACCACCCTCTAGACCCATCATAACGAGCACAATCTTCATTTCCACCAGGTAAATTCCAGAAAGATACAGTCACATCTTCACCTCCTAACCATTTCCAGTTGTTTCTATCTTGAGGATCTCTTATTGCACCCATCCAATATTGACTACTTGTATCACTCCTGCAAAAAATTTATGATCAATATTATTAAAATATACTTATATAACAAAAAATTACTCTAGAAATACCTAAACAAAAATAAAACTCATAATTCTTTTCAGTTTATTAAAAGTTACATCGACAGCTTGGTGAATAGTGACCGCAATGGGTTATGGTACAGTTATTTGTGGTGTTAACTACTTAAGTGTCCTACAAAAAAATATTTACGAGGCCCAATAATTTTATTTTACAATCTGTTTCTACTTTAAAAAATTCCAGTTTTCAGTCGCTTCCCAGAAGTCACTAAGTTCTAGGTCTCTGGAATCCCATGGGGCCTTATTGTGTTAATAGGTACAGTATTGGTGAGTTTTAATTGGTTATAACTTTCTTAGTTTCACATTCAAACATTAAAATATTGATCTACTAGTTTTATGTCCAACTGTTTTCCAAATTACTGCTCAGGCAGACAATGAAGGGTGTTACGAAAATGAATGATGGAAAATTACCAGACCTGAGTAGAAATTAAACCCTGGACCCCTGGGATAGCAGCCATTTGTGCTGACAACTACATACTAAGGGCCAGCCAAACCAATGGCACAAGAGATTTTAACCATTCTGTAAAGAGATAAGTTGAGACTTTTTTGTTTTGAGTGCTGTTGGTACAGAAAACAGAAAATATTGATTGTTCTAACCCAAGACTGAAAATAAAAAACTGGAATTTTTCATAAAGTTTTACGAAACAAAACGAATGAAACCATTGGATAACTATGAGATTTTCATCAAATTTTATTTACTGGTTAGTGATGTAAGTTTTCAACACAGCAGATTTTTGAAACTGTACTCTGTTTTTTTTACATTATGTTTGATCAGGGATTATAGAATGTGGCATATAATCAAAAACTTAAAAGTATTATTATAGTTTAAATACCACTACAAATACCTTTGAAGTAATGTCTCATATGAAGATGACTATGATGTGAAAAATAAGCTATCTAAATTTAACCAAATATGCGGTACGATTCATAGGACACTCAAAAGACAAGACCCGAAACAAGGTTAAAGTTCTATAAGATGGTCCAGTTCCAACCTTAACATACAGCAGTAAAGCATCGGTGATGACAAGAAGGGAGGAAAGAACCATCCAAACAGCAGAAACGAAATTCTTAACGTCTGTCAAGGGTTGTACAAGGCTAGACAAGGTCAGAAATGAAGATATAAGGCAAGAATTGGGAATTTTTCCACTCAACGAAAAAATAAAGTCGTATCGTGCCCAATGGCTCGATCATTTAAATAGAATGCCACAAAACCGCTTGCCTAAAGTAGCTAGAAGATACAAACCAGTTGAAAGTAGAGATATTGGCAAGCCAAAGAAAAGATGGGAGTCGGAACAGGTAGAAATGCCTAACCCGTGAAGAGAATAAAAAGAAGTAGACTTGAAAAGTATATTACAACACTTACTTTTACTGATGCAGGAAAATAAAAAATAAATATAAAACAAAAGTTTATATGGCTCTACTATTTTGTTAATTATTTCATTCAACTTCCTGTTCAAGGAACTTTAAAAATTAATGTATTGTATTGGAAAATATGTCAGTAAACATGTGTGTTGTATTACCATTATATATTTAAATAAGGACATTTTGACTCAAAATGCAGCCATAATTAAGGACATTCTACTGGGCATGAATGTTTATAGAAATAAAGTACACTATTGCATGTTTGTTTACATTACAATTACAATAAATAGTGACATACTTTAAAAAAAACAATATACAACTTATTAACATTTTTCTTTAATAATTTAGAATATACTGTTATTGTTTTAACTGTAAACGTTATGACAATAAAATATCCTTGTAATGATAAATTGAGACAATTCTTAGAAATTTTGATTACAATTTGTAAAAAATACAAACAAATTATATTTTCACAGAGATTTTTTAGTGCCACATCCAAAACACAAGCACCAATCAAAAAAGTCATATAAAAATAATTTTTAATAAGCTACACTGTTTGCCCATTACAGGCAGGTGGGGTTTTTAAATTATTTGCACTCGATCTGCTAGTTCTGAACTACAAAAAATAGTTCTGTTTCTTATTACACGGTTGGTCAATTATATGACTGAAGCCTTAAATAACAGAAGAGACAGAGGTATAAAAGACACTAGTCAGAGTTATCTCTTCTGAGAGTAATGAATTTAATTACAACCAGACCCTATGGTGAATGTAGTGAAGGTGTCATTTTCAGGGTGAAAAGTAGAAATGCTTTTCACAGGGTCCAGCATACTAATAAGGATTAAATTTTTTTTTTAAATTTTTTTTTCTTTAAATTTTAATTGTTCATTAATTAATTTATCTTTTTTTTAATTTCTACTCTTAACTCTTTTAATTTTTACTCTTTTTAAATCATGTACTCTACTTTAACCTAATTACCTGTGTCTTCTCCAAAGTTCCCAGCTAATGAATCCTTGCAAAGCTGGATTACTTTCATCCACTAAAGTACCACCTCTACTTCTACAGAATGCTAAAGCATCTCGTAAATTAAGTGGTTGTCTATTGTAGAATATATAACATTTGCCGTTATATGTTGCAGTGCTACCTGGTGGCTGATCCCGGAACTGAGGACACCTTTCTATTGGTAATGCCTGTAAACAAAATGTTTTCAGGTTAATCTTTTACAAAAAAGAAAAAAATTATTACATATGTTTATTCTGAAGAAACAGAGAAAATAATATTTTTGAAGTAGTTATTCAGAATCCATCTTCTGTACAAATATTCTAAACTCGGAAACCATTTCCATGTTACTTGACAAATACAAATTTCAGAAACATAATCATTGGCATTTAACTTATATTTAATATTTAACTACATACTTCAATTCACTAATTGACAAGTTTTTCATCTAAAAAAATTTTTATATTAAAAAATGGAATCATTTTACTTCACAAGTTGTTATACAACATCCACACTGTTGCAATTTTTATTGCATACAATAATAGTATTAAAGCAAGTGGAACTGGATTGAATATCTCCTTTGAAAAATCCATGTTCATGACCAGTGATAAAGATTGTCCAAAAACTCTGAAAACTAAGTATGGCAAATTAAACGATGTAGATCACTTCAACTATTTGAATGAAACCATCCAGCAAATAAGTCAGACTCTCTAGCACTACAAAAAATAATCGGGAGACTTGAGAAGGCCTATACATAGATAAAAGGTTTCTACAATAAAAAATGTATCTCCCGCAACACTAAATTAAGACATCTAAATCCAGTAGTTCTCCCCCAAGTTTTATACGCTGCGGAAACCTTGAAATCCCACAGAAAAGGAGAAATTGCAAAACTAGACAAAATACGTAAAAGATTCGCCCAAACAATATTAGGAACAGTTTACGACCCGGAAACTAAAATATACAAAAAACTGATCAAACAAAACAGAAAATAAACTAAGTGTTGTACAAAAAAATGTTTGAATTAAGTTTTAGGTTTTTATATGTTCTACAACTTTTATTATGTACACTTTTACCATAAAATGCATATTAAGGCCCCAATCTTTAAAAACATAATTTTTTTCTACAAGAGTAGAGCCTCCCCAAGAATTTTCACAGACATGATGCTTATTATGTCTTGTAGATCATTAAAAGTGTAGTAAATGAGACGATTTTTAAAAAAAATTGTGGGGGGCTGTTTTTGAGAAAATCGCAAAAAAGTGAAAAATCACACGAATTAACTACCACTTTTGGTTGAACGATTTTAATGAAAATGTTCATGTTGGATCCCATCATGGTCTCTAACTTAAGTTCCAAGTTTCTACTTCGTACAATATTCTGTTCTTGAGATATTTTGTTCACACATACACACCAATAGCTAAAAACATTTTTTCTTGGTTCAGGAGGCCTGAAAACGTATAATATATTTGATGAAAACTTGATTTTGAAAAATTGACATGATACCAAATACTTTCCTTCCCTGTATAACATAAAGGGCTAGAGAAAAATAAGTAATGATTGCAATACATCTGGCTAAAACTAAATGTTAACTTTTGAGCTTATCCAGGTATAAAAATAAACTATTTCTTTTTTTTTACCAAGATCATTGAACTTAAAATTCCATTGTAGATCGTAGTGCAGACACTGAAGTTAGAATACTATGAAAAGAATATAATTAATCTACCTTTAAAAGGCACACAGATACGATTTTACAGTAAGTAGGAAACTTACCTGATCAGTATAAACAAATGCTTCACAGATTGAAAGTTGACTTGCTGTTGGAGCTCCTTCAAGATGTACGCTAACAAAAGCACCAGGCATTGGAGGATTACATGGCAGAAATAATGGTTTACCTTCTTCAATGAAACCAGTAAACCGATTACAAACAGGATTTGTTCCCAAATCTGGTCTGTTATTTCCAACACGTACTATTATAGTTGCTGGCTTGTTATTACCTGCAATAAGACAAGAAATATTGGTTAAAAATCAATCATCCATCACAAAAAATTCTATAAAAAAGGAAAAACTGACACATGAAAACTATATTAACATAGTAACTATGTTACTACAAACATTTATCTTAGCTGTTACTACTTAAAATTTATAAAAGAAACATAATTCACAATTAAACAAACTAAAATTTCATTAAATTATAATTTTTTTCATGACTGTATATATATGGTAATACCAGCTTTAAGATTTCATGCCCTAGGCCAAATTTTCTACATGGCCCCATTACTTATTTCGCATTGAAAAATTATTTACTTGTAAATTGTGAAGTGTGTGGCTCCTGGTGGGTCATGGCCTAGTACAATTTCCTGTAGTATATCTGGTGGTAAGCATCATGGTTTGCCCACTACAAACAGGTGGAGTGTTAAACTATTTGCAATTGGTCTGCTAGTTCCAGGGCCACAGAAAATATTTCTGTTTTTTATCACATTGTCAGCTTATTATTTGACTGAAGTATGTAAGAACAGAAGAGATAGCAGTGTAAAAGACACTAGTCAAGAGTTATCTCCTCTAAGAGTAATGAATTTTATTATACAGCCAAATTCTGTGGTGAATGAGGGAAGGTGTCATTTGCAGGGTTGGAAAGTACAGTCAACTCCCGATTATCCACGGATTTGGGTGGCACGAGTGCCGCGGATAATCCGATTCCGCAGATAATCCGCAAAATGATGAAAAAAAGCGTAGGCATATACAGTAAGTGGTATACGTATAAAATCTTTATTAATTGTTTGTTGTTTAGAGTACATAAATTTGTACAATAATGAAAACACTAACTTAAATTACAAAATATAACATTAAAATTTTAAATGTTGTTAATTATTTTTTTGTCCCTAAAAATGTTTGTTTACTGTAATTTTTTAAAATTAGTACATACAATGTATTTAGAAAAAAAACATAAAAATATTGTTTATTTACAAACGATGTGCAGAAGCTATGTTGCAATAGAAGTCACAACGTTTTAAAAAAGTCAGTCATCTACTTTTGTTTTTTTGAGTTAATATACTTTTTTTGATTTGGGACTGAAGTTTTCTCAACATAAGTTTGTCACAAAGCAAAGCGTGTGCTTTACAAATTTAAGCATGTGCTTTACTTTACAAAGCACGCATTTACAAATTTAAGTGTGTGCTTTACTTTACAAAGCACGTACTTCCTGTGCTGTACAAATTTTATCTTTAATGTTATCACATTACAAGAAATTTACTTAACGTTGAGAAAAATGAATGAAAAAAAATTCATCTGACGTGCGCGGATAATCCGCAAAGCGGATAATCAGGAGTTGACTCTAGATGCTTTTCAGAGGGCCTGGCATGCTGATAAGCATACTTTTCCACTCAGCGAGGAAGACAATGGTAAACCACCTCATTCCTCGTTTTACTTAGGAAAGCCTCTAGAGATTCAAACCAGCCTTTCGGCTGATGACCTAAACAATACACACACGTGTAAACACATTTACGTGTGTTTAATTAATAGTCCAGTCAACCTGTGTTTTTTAGAGGAAAAAAATAGTATAAAGCTAATTTTTTTTCCATCGATTACTATAGTTTAGACAAGTGTACTGCCAAAAGTCCCCACCCCTACCCCCCTTGCTTCCCCCCCAGCGGCCCCCCAAAGTTACAAATTGCAAGGGTTTCGTAAATCGCGTTTATCTCAAAAACTAAACAAGGTATTGGAGTAAATTTTTTTTGTTGTCTTTCTTATGATATTTCCTACAATTAATGTCCTTATCTTTTTTATCGTATCTTTTACCGTTCGGTAGTTATTCGTAAAAAAGTTGCTAAAACATTATAAATTTAATTACGTAATTTTACTTTTTGGTTTACAACTATTTACACTTACATTTTACACAAAAATGTTTCAAACAAAACTTTTAGTCCTTTTTAAGATCTATAAAATGATATATAACAGTACTTACTTTATTGTAGTAATATGGCAAAACCAGCCGCTGCAATGTAGAGTGCTCAGTTGTGGCGGCGGTCGGTGATAGAAGGTCGAGGCCGTCAGTTGCTATGTTGCAGTTATAATTTTTCGCGTAATTTAAGCGCCACTAGGACATTTTTTTTAAAATTAATAAACTTATTTCACAAGTGTCTTAGTATGTATTTTTAAGTGTAAGAGCAAACATTTATGTAATATAAAAAGTTTCCGTTTTTCAGACTACATTTAAGAACTGTATACAAAACCATTTTTAATTTGAGTTTAAGAATATGATCAGACCTAAAGGCTATTTATTATCCAAAAGATTATGCAATAGGGTTATTCAGAAAGTAAGGTCCGATTTCTAAAAAAAAATAAACAATGTAAGATTTTTTCAAAAAACCTTTTTTATTGTATTTGTTACATCTATCTTTATTTTTCCACATAGTTTCCATTTTTATTTAAACATTTATCATAACGTTCAACAAGCTTTTGTATGCCTGTATCGTAGAAGTCCACGATCTGTGAGGATAACCAGTCTTGAACAACTTCTTTCACGCCATCTGTGCCGAACCGCTTGCCACCGAGAAACTCCTTTAGGTAGCGGAACAAGTGAAAATCACTTGGTGCCAAGTCTGGACTATACGGTGGGTGGTCAACCTGTTCCCATCCAAATGATCTGATCAGATCTTGCGTTCGAATGGCAGAATGGGGCCTGGCATTGTCGTGCAGCAACAAAACTCCAGACGTCAGAAGGCCACGTTGCTTATTCTGTATTGCGCAGCGAAGATTAGTCAGGGTGGCGCAGAAAGCGGTGGAATTTATTGTTGTCTCTCGCTCCATAAACTCGACTAACAAGACATCCCAAAATATAAGATTTAAGACTATCCCAAAACACTGTAGCCATAATCTTGCGTGTTGAGATTGTCTGCTTGTCCTTAACATTGACTTGCGATGACATGTGACGCCATTCCATAGACTGACGTTTCGACTTTGGGGTAATGTGAGAAACCCATGTTTCGTCCCCTGTGACAATATGTTCTAAAAGTTCATCACCTTCTCTATGGTATCAGTCCAAAAATTAAAGAGAACAAGCCATTCTTTACATTTTGTTATCCTCAGTAAGGAGTCTGGGAACCCAACGTGAACACAATTTGTGAAATTGCAAATCTTCAGACACAATTTTGTACAAAGTTGTTCTACTCACATTCAGAAACTCCAATGATAAACTTGAAACAGTGAATCGCCGGTCTTCTTGAATCTTTTCTTCCACGGGATTAACCAAATCTTCTGTCACAACTGTTGGTCGGCCTGGACACGGTTCATCATGGATATTGTCCTGTGCATTCTTAAAATTTCTCACATACTTACGAACTTTGCTGTCACTCATCGCATTGAGGCCGTACACTTCAGTTATCTGGCGATGAATTTCTGCCGCTGAAATGTTCTTTGCTGTCAAAAACCGTATAATGGAACGAATTTCACAGTCAGCAGGCTGATCAATTGTTTGAAAAATTTTGAACTAATACTGTAAACAGCACATTGCAACATACAACAATAACTATGACCTATCACCGTGGCTCTTGGAGATGTTTATTGCCCTTTCAACTATTCCAATATCTGCATCTTCTTCAACAACAAATGCGGAGATATTTTCTGTTTTGTGGCCCAACACGGAAACATACAGCAGAATCATTGAAAGATAATTAGACATCGTAGTCAAAAGGTATGGGTAGGATTGCCATATTGTGTTTGATGGCTAGATTAAACTAAATTAATTGTGTTTGATGGCAATAAATGTCTACAAGAGCCACAGTGATAGGTCAATAGTTGTTATTGGACAAGACACTGTTATTTTTGTTTTATTAATTGGTCTACCACAGTGTGAAAAACTACAACTATTCTTCCACAAACCCTCTGGTACACCAACAACATATGATATCAGGAAAATTCGTGAAGAGATAGGAGAATTGAAGAATGCGATGTGGTTTATGTATGCTTTGACTGGATCTGACACGTCTTATTTTTTTTTTGGAAAAGGCAAATTCAACGCATACAATATGCTAAGTACTTCTGAGGAGCTACGCGCGAAAGCTTTACTGTTTTATGAAAAGGAAGCTTACAACAATACTCTTAAAAGAAATAGGAGAGAATTTTGTACTGAAACTATTCGGATGTACTAGGTCTAAAAGTTTAAACGAAAGTAGATATTCCTTATACCTCAAAGCAGTTGCAAAAAATGTCATTAAAATCCAAATTTAACGTGGCCTCTCTTCCTCCAACATTTAATGCTGCTGAGCAACAATCATTTTGAACTTACTACCAGTTTCAAAAATGGATTGGAGATAAGAATATGGCTGCTATGGATTGGGGTTGAACTCTAACAAACAACATGTCATATTCGGTTCACTAAAAAATAACCACCGGTACCTGAAGAAGTAATAAACTTAGTTTCCTGCAACTGAAAAGTGTCATGCAAAAGCAAATGCAGCTGCTTTAAGGCATCCCTGGATTGTACAGAAATGTGTGGGACTTGTGGAGGATTCTGCAGTAACGTCACGGTCGTTGAAGTTGAGGATGCTGAGAAACATCTCATGGATGTTTAAGCCATCATATACGTACATAATCTTTTGGACAATAAATAGCCTTTACGCGTGATCATATTATTAAACTTAAATTAAAAATGGTTTTGTATGCAGTTCGTAAATGTAGTCTGAAAAACGGAAACTTTTTATATTACATAAATGTTTGCTCTTACACTTAAAAATACATACTAAGACACTTGTGAAATAAGTTTATTAATTTAAAAAAAAATGTCCTAGTGGCGCTTAAATTACGCGAAAAATTATAACTGCAACATAGCAACTGACGGCCTCGACCTTCTATCACCGACCGCCGCCACAACTGAGCACTCTACATTGCAGCGGCTGGTTTTGCCATATTACTACAATAAAGTAAGTACTGTTATATATCATTTTATAGATCTTAAAAAGGACTAAAAGTTTTGTTTGAAACATTTTTGTGTAAAATGTAAGTGTAAATAGTTGTAAACCAAAAAGTAAAATTACGTAATTAAATTTATAATGTTTTAGCAACTTTTTTACGAATAACTACCGAACGGTAAAAGATACGATAAAAAAGATAAGGGCATTAATTGTAGGAAATATCATAAGAAAGACAACAAAAAAAATTTACTCCAATACCTTGTTTAGTTTTTGAGATAAACGCGATTTACGAAACCCTTGCAATTTGTAACTTTGGGGGGCCGCTGGGGGGGGAAGCAAGGGGGGTAGGGGTGGGGACTTTTGGCAGTACACTTGTCTAAACTATAGTAATCGATGGAAAAAAAATTAGCTTTATACTATTTTTTTCCTCTATCGGGTATTTTTCGACACAGGTTGACTGGACTATAAACAAAATTAGCTTGTATTCCTGAAACTTGAAAACTACGATCCTATTAAATAACCTGCAAAAGGTTTTTTGAAATCAGACAGACAAACCTCAAAGTTAAATGCACTTTACAATAAAGCAAAATCAAAACAGTTAGATTTTCTCAAAGATGGCTGTAATGATTTTGACAAATTTTCTTTTCATTTAAAAAAATGTATGGGTTCATAGATATACACATGTAGTAGGTATTACAAAACCATTAATAGACTTAAAGACGCATGTTATAATATATCTTTAAAAAGACTTAACTATTAAATTTTTTGAAACATTTTTTTATTTGATCTTTGAAAGAACCACATAATACTGCTGTGTCTATTTAAGTATATAAATAAATTACATAATAAAACAACAAGTAAAATTGTTATAATTTTTTTTTTGAATTTAAAGTTGCATCAACAGCTTGGTCATTAGTGACCAAGCTGTTGATTTTTTGACCTTTTTTTTACCTTTGTCGGTTTTGATATAATAATAATAATGAGATCCTGCTGGGATTCGAACCCGGGACCTTTTGCTTTGTAGGCAGTGTGCTAGTCACTACGCCATGGAGGTAGTAACTTTTATAATTTAAACATGCAGTTTACTTTTATGTTGGCATTAATTATTTTCATGCCTGCACTTTTACTGTTGCATTTTTGTTATTTTTTTGTAAGCAATATGTATGAATAATCAAGTAGTACGATAAATACGTATTTTTATGAAGGTAAGTGGAAATATTATTCACGAGTGAAAGAAGTTTAATACAATACATGGAAAATATGTCATGGGATAAAATAGAGTGAAATAAGTAGTAATTAAATACGCTTGCTTTTGTTTGTGGGAACAAAGAAAATTGTAGCTTCCCTTCCCTGATTACAATGTAGTAAATAAAAGTGACAATAACTGATAAATAAATTCTTTTGTGCAAGTGGGCCAACAATTTGACCATTCATTAGGTTAAAATACATTATTGATCTAAGTGTTAAAAATTTTTATTAATTTTAAAGAAAACTATAAATTTTTGCTAATTAAGCAATAGACAAAAGCCTATAACTTTTGTAACAGCTAAAAGTTGTAATGGAATAATTATAATTTTTTTGTTTTTGTTAACTGTTATAGTTGTTAAAGTCAAGGCTGTAATTCTCCAAAAACTAATTTTAATGGAGTTTTTGCAGAAAATCATTAGTAACTGCTGAACATTTAGTAATAAAATTAGCTTCTTGTTGTTGTTTAGGTCATCAGCTGAAAGGTTGGTTTGAACCTCTAGAGGCTTTACTAAGTAAAACAAGGATTGAGTTGATTCACCAGAACCTCCCTCACTGAGTGGAAAAGTATGCTTATCAGCATGCTAGGCCCTCTAAAAAGCATCTACTTTCCACTCTCTAAATGACACCTTCACTTCATATACCACAGGATCTGGCTGTATAATAAAATTCATTACTCTCAGAGAAGATAACTCCAAACTAGTGTCTTTTACACCTTTTTCTCTTCTGTTCCTAAATTCTTCAGTCATATAATTAGCTGACCTTGTGATAAGAAATAGAACTATTATTTGTAGCCCTGTAACTAGCAAATCAAGCGCAAACAATTGAACACTCCACCTGCCTGTTATGGACGTAAAATTAGTTTTAAAACTGTAATTAGTTTTTTTTAAATATTGTTTTAAGTACATACCACAAAAAAAATATATAATCATTTTTAGTATAATAAATTTTTATTATTATTAAAGTAGAAGTGTGTTATTTAAGTATATACGAAATAATGAAAAATCTATGTACATTAAATAACATTTAAAATTTTTTATTATCTAATAAAGTGAAATTAATTGTTTATGCATTCATTTTAATAATGAAACTCAGATAAGAGAAAACACAGTAGCTTTACGTAGTATACCATTTTACTAAACATAATTACTTTCACTTTTTAATAAAATATATTGACTTTTTATACTTTTGCTCTTATTTTTATTTGTTTTATCACTTATTTATTGTTATCTTTATATTATATAAATGAGAAAGCCTTCATTGTATGATTGACTGACAAACCATCACTAATTTTCACTTTCATTACTTGGGATGTGATGTTGGATTAGACTCAGATTTTGATGTAAAGTAAAATCTGAATGGGTATCAAGGGATATGTGGGGCTGTAAGCAGAACTTTGGTAAATAGAGCTAGAAACAAACAAAAAAAAATTGTAAAGAAATGGCAACCCTAGTTATTACAATAGATATGAGGCATGGACAACTAAATGAATGAAAAATTCAAACAGCATTGATAAAGTAGCGCTTCAAGTCCGATGGTGTATTCCAAAGACAAATAGAGACATTGGAAAACATAAGAAAAAATGTACATGGTATAGTAAGTGTGTAATGGTGCCTTCAGCACCATTTAGCCTTATTCTATGTCTACCCCCACATTACATCTGCACCCGCAATTTACTTGATTCAGCTTAAGTATTTTGACTGCAAGATACATAAGAAAACAAAAGTGATTGAGCTTCGACCACTCACTTCAAAGGTATAGAAAGGGAAACAACACTAATGTAATTGATTTCAATCTTATATACCTTCCCAAAGAGCTTCAGCTCTAAATATTCACTAAATTTCATTTAGACAAATTAAAATATTATCTATTATTTATAATTTTGATCAACCCACCGGGTTGGTCTAGAGGTAAAGTTGTCACCAAAATCAGCTGTTTAACAGCTGATTTTCGGAGATGAAGGTTCCTGGTTCAAATCGTAGTAAAGGTAGTTACTTTTATACAGATTTGAATGCTAGACAGTGGCTACCGGTGTACTTTGATGGTTGGGGTTCAATTAACCATACTCTCTCAGGAATGGTCAACCTGAGTCTGTACAAGACTACACCTCATTTATACGTCATACACTTCATCCTCATCTCATTGGGTCATGGGGTTGCTTATTGTTCTCAATTGAACAGATTGCAACGTACTCACATTAGGGATTACAAAAAAAAAATTGTTGATCTCTGTGGTGAAAGTGAGACCGCAATAATATTTTTGCAGCTTCCTAAAAACACATTTTTAAAATCGGCAGGTTCATTCTTAGTACTAAGAAAATTAATAGGAAATAAATATACTAACATGATAATAAAGAAACAGTCTGTAGATAACTTAAATGCTTTAAATAATCATGATTTAATTTTTAAATCCATTTTATTCTACCTGATATTTTTGATTTTTATAGTAGTTTTTATGTATTAAGGTAAAACCGTTTGTTTCTTGGAACTGTTCTCTCTCATCGAACTGAAGGTTTATTTTGACATGCTTGTTAAAATTGTTTATGGCTTATTGTTTGTAATTAAAAGAATATTAATTTACAAGTGCAATTGTAATTTAGTTTATAATATTGTTTAATTTGTATGTAACATTGTTTCTGTCACTGGGCCACTTTGGTCAGCTGTAAACAATGTATCGTAAAAAATAAATAATTTAATCCCCTGCAGTTGATTGAGTGTGAGGGAAGGCCAAAGACTGCAGAAGGAACTAGAACTTCTGTAGCACAACCAGTTCTGTTTTTAGTATTTGCTTGTACCAGGTTGAAAACATTGATCTATAGGCTAATGACTTGCCTCATCATTAGTTTTTAACTGAACCGATTTCAGCAAGAATAATTATCTGTCTTCACGCAGGTAATTGTATCAGTACTAGATACAAAAAGTTATCAAGTATTTTGTATTGGTATATGGTTAAGTCTACTATCCCAAGTCTACAAACTATTTACAAAAATTATAACAAATAGATTGCAAAAGGAATTTGACTCTATCCAACCATATGAACAAGCGGGATTCAGGAAGAACTTCAGTACAATGGACCACATCCATGGCCTTAGTGTTCTGATTTCCAAGTGTAGAGAATACGACATACCTCTACATCTAGCATTTATCGACTATGAGAAAGCCTTCGACGCAATCGAATTCTGGGCCGTTGAGAAAGCACTCAAATTCTATGGAATTAATGAGACATATATAAGCATTCTCAGAGAAATATATAGTAAGGCAACATCTTGTATTACAATATCAGACACAAGCAAAATTTTTAAGATCGAGAAAGGAGTAAGACAAGGTGATACAATATCACCGAAGCTTTTTACAACTGGTTTGGAATATGTAATGGGAAATCTGAATTGGAGAGAGAATGGCATAAGGGTGAATGGGAAATGGCTGAATCACTTGAGATTTGTGGATGATATTGTGTTGATTGCTGGCAGTGGGTTGGAACTGATGGAGATGATTGAGGACCTGCATAGGGCATCAAAGGAAATAGGGCTCCGAATGAACCTTCAGAAAACTAAGATAATGGGCGGAGAAGATGACCAGGATGAAGTTACATGTGATGGGGAAACTATTAATAAAGTCCAAGATTATGTTTATTTGGGACAAAATACACGCCTTGAACGGGGAGGTGTTAAAGAAGAGGCAAAGCGAAGAGTGAAATTGGGATGGGCAGCTTTTGCAAAATTGAGAGGAGTACTGAATAGTAAAATAAGCAGAGAAAACAAAGCTAGGATCTTCAATCAGTGTATCACTCCAGTAATGATATATGGTTCAGAAACGTGGCCGCTGACAAAAGAGATTGTATACCAAATGCAAAAAACGCAGAGAGCTATGGAAAGATCTATTCTGGGAGTCTGGCTGAGAGATAGAAAGAGGAATGAATGGATAAGATCCCAGACTGGCCTGGAGGATGTTGGCAGGGTGATGGCTAGAGGCAAATGGAGATGGGCGGGACGCGTGGCGAGAATGGAACCAGAGAGATGGGCAAGGAGGATCCTTGATTGGCGACCATATGATGGAAGAAGATCAAGGGGAAGGCCGGAGAGAAGATGGGAGGACGACATAAAGAGAACCGCTGGAGGGAGCTGGAGGAGGATGGCGCAGGACAGAGAAGAGTGGAGGAGTCATGAAGAGGCCTACATAGCTAATATTTTAGCTTTGTAAAAAGGGCTAAGAAAAAAAAATAGTTTAGTACTTGAAATTAATTGTACTATCAACAGAAAAATCCTGTTTCAACCTACGACTAACCATTAAACATATAATTTGTACACCTTAAATTTTCTCTTAACTATTCATTATTTAAAAAGCTAATACAAAAATTATAAGTTACTTACCACAACAAGCTTTTCCAAAGTCAAGTCGAACAAGTTGTACCATGTATGGTTCTAATAAATTAACATACCACCATGGTATTCGTTCAGGTCTAGTCAGAGTACATGTATCTGAACTAAAGAAAGAACTTGTGCTACCATCGATAGCTTTTTGAGGTACTCCACCACCTTCTGTGCTTATTTGCATTGGAGCTTTCCCCGCTGCTACATTGAGCACTGTAAAACAAAAAGAAAAACAAATATTATATTAACATACAGTTCGTAAGCTGCAACAACATAAATAATAATATCACATATCCATTACAACAATTTGCGAAATCTATCAATTTTTCTTATAATTTTTTGAGTGATAAAACTTATGTTAGAAGGGACAGTAAAAGGCAAAAGGAAAAGAGGACATCAAAGAAAAGTTTTAGATTATTTAAGATAGGATCCTACAAGCTGCAAAGAAATTGAGACCCTGACGCAAATAGAAGAACGTGGAGACAAACATAGTGAAGGCACGTATCCAGAAATTTTTTCGAGGAGCAAAATAAAATATTGTATACAATAATATATGCGTCCACATATATATGTGGGTGCAGAGCTCCCCACAAAATTTTCCAGGTATACAATTCATGTCCAACAAATGTAATAAATGAGGAACGTTTAATGAGATTTATTTAAATTATTTAAAAGGAAATTTTTATTTTCTTTCAACAAGAAGTACCCTTAATTTTGGAGTTACATAGCTATTTCCAAAAAAACCCTTGAAGATTGGTAATAAAAACTTTTAATTTCAAATTAAATTGTTGCTGTAGGACCATTACCACACTCGCATATCTGCACACAAATAGGCATTCTTAAAAACTCACGTTATTTGGTTCAATGGGTTTTGAAACTGTGAAGTTAAGTTAAAATCGAGGTATCAAAAATCATATGTGCTACTGAAATATCTTTTCACTACACTAGATCCACGGGAAAGTAAAGAATTTTAGTAAAAATATTTTATAATCCTCTACTATAAGAAATTTAAAAAATTAAGCTATAAACAGTCAGAATGGGTCAGGTTAGGCCTGATGTCGTTTTTATCGACATCTCGTCTGCGCCGCATGAAGTAATGATGAGTTCCCACTAGAGCCGTAGGTTACCACCAGAGGAAGTTCATTTTATAAACTTTCCATCGTACACGTTAAAGTAACGAAGGTGGGACAGTCTGATGCTTGATATTAGAACTACCTTTGTAAGTCATAGAGCTATCCTCCTTTGAACAGAAGAGCAGGTGCTCCACATATCCAAAGCTTCCACCATGAGTACTGACCTAAAAATCTGTATTTTACAGAATATTTCAGGCAAAAGCTTTTGCTAATTTTGATATCACCAATCGGTTTCAGTGCAGAAAAATGTATGCTCCAGAATATAGGTATATTGTAAGGTATACAGGAAAAGTTAATCAGACTATTCTAACCAGATGGCCTTGTCTTGCTCGGGGAAATCGATCAAATTAGTGGAACATTTGATACGATAAATCCAGTAAGTAGTTTTTTTCTTTAATGTGTTTCCCCATATCGGTTTTTTAGCCACTGGTTTATATAAAAAAAATAATTAATTATGATTCTCTAAAGGCAACCTTTTACTTTTATTTTTGATTGGTTTTCTTTCCCTACGAATACTGCATTTTTGTACGTGTAGATGTTATGAGGAAATCCCAGGTAGGCCTATGATTGTGTGCCACAAAATAAACAAGAACTCGATATTCAGCAAAAAAAACCCTGAATACTCGAGTAGATAAATAATATTATAGCTAAATTATAGCTAATATTAAATATTATATCCAATTACAGGAGATTTTGAGCGTGGTATTTATTATAATATTGTTGTTTAGGTCAACAGCCAATAGACTGGTTTGAACCTCTAGAGGTTTTACTAGGTAAAAACGAGGAGTAAGGTGGTTTACCATTACCTTCCTCACTGAGTGGAAAGAGTATACTTATCGGGATGCCAGGCTTGTCAAAAAGCATCCACTTTCCACCCTGCAAATGTCACCTTCACTTCATTCACCACAGGGTCTGGCTATATAGTGAAATTCAATACTCTCAGAGGAGATAACTCCTGATTAGTGTCTTTTACGCCTCTACTTCTGTACTTAAATAGTTCAGTCATATAATTGGCTGACTATGTGATAAGAAATAGAACTACGCATGTTTTTGTATTGGGTAGTACACGGCAAGTAGTGGGGGATGGCAGTTGGGAAGGTCATACAGTGCGGAGGCTAGTTGGAAGTTTCAGTTACACTCAAGATGTGGGACCTTGAACACCGTGCCTTTGTTATGAGACGGTTTTACGCTAACAATGAGTCCGTGACACAGACCCAGCGAGACTTTCGCCGGCACTTCAATGTTCCGCCGCGTGGGCCGATTTCGGATCGTAACACAATTTTGAGATGGATGCATAATGTGAACACAACGGGATCATTAATGAAAAAGAAACCTCCAGGACCAGCAAAAACCGTTCGTACGCCTGAAAATGTTGATCGTGTGCGCGTCGCTACGTTGGAGAGCCCCAAACGTTCGCTAAGAAAGCGGGCCTCAAACCTCGGCATTTCTGTCTCTACGGTAAGAAACATTTTGATTAAAGACCTCAATTTCCATCCGTATAAGCTTGCGATATGTCAACAACTGAACCCTGGTGATTACAGACAGCGTTTACAATTTTGTCAGCGAATGTTGGCAATCTTGGACGAAAACGAAAATGCAGTTTTACTCATGAGCGACGAGGCTCATTTTCATTTGGACGGTTTTGTAAATAAGCAGAACTGTCGATTTTGGTGTCCAGAAAATCCGCAAATATTGCAAGAGAAACCGTTACACAGTGCTCGAGTGACAGTGTGGTGTGCGGTAGGTGAAGTGGGGGTCATTGGGCCGTATTTTTTTGTGAATGATAACGGCGAGGCAGTTACTGTTAACGCAGACCGCTACTTGGAAATGTTTAATAACTTTTTCTTGCCTGCACTTCGCCGTCGTCGCATAGCAATGCAAAACATATGGTTCCAGCAAGATGGGGCTACGGCCCACACTGCTCGAATTTCGATGGAACGTGTCCGACAAGCTTTCCCTGGAAAAGTTATCTCTCGTTTTGGAGATGTTCCTTGGCCCCCACGGTCTCCTGATTTGACGATCCCGGACTTCTTTCTTTGGGGTTTCTTGAAATCGCGTGTTTACGCTGAAAAACCACGCACATTACAAGAGTTGAAGGAAGCCATCCGAAGAGAAATCCAAGCCATTCCACAAGCAATATTAAGAGATGCAATGCGTAACTTCAGGGAAAGTCTGGAAACATGTGTTCAATCGGAAGGACGCCACCTACGCGATGTTATTTTTGCTACTTAATTTTTGTAATTTTCTTAAAATTCCGAGTTTGTAGAACACATTGTATAAAATAAATAAAGCTTTTGTTCAACATTTAAAAATTTGTGGCTTTTTTAAAACCATGCGGTTCCCAGTAAACACCCTTTATTTTTTGTAGCTCTTGAACCAACAGATCGAGTGCAATTTATTTAACACTCCACCTGCCCGTTTTGGGCATATTTATTTTAATAAGAATTATGAACTTATAACTTATGTTTAATAACTTCTAAAAAAATTTTTTTTTTATTTAAGAAGAATGAAGTTATAAACAAGATGTTCATAAATTAATCACCCAAACACAAAATGTGAAGATGCTAATTAACCTTAATACAAAATAAAATCTTTTGACTGAACCAAGTAGTTAAGCCAACATAGCTTAAAGACTCACTACTTTATTTACAAATTACCGTGTTATTATTATCGTTTCTAATTTATAATACAACAACTGACATGACTTTATTTATCTCATAATAATTTGGTTACTTATAGATCTTAACTTGTTTACAAGTGTCAATTAAAGTTAAATTATTATTTTTTTATCCGATTCTTCTTTTCCTAATGGAGGTTGGTTATTATAATGGCAATTTATACCTTAGACATCGCAACTCTGAAAAGATCTATAAAGGAGAATAGTACCATTCTGATAAGTCCTTCAGCCATGAGACTTGTCATCTCAGTTTTCTTTATCCTGATACTTTACCCTTTAATCAATTGGGATAGATGTATCATTCTCCTCGCATAACATGGCTGAGATAACATAATTTTCTTGTTTTTATAATGTAAATAAGTTCCTTTCTTTATATTTGCGACGCAGGACTTCTTCGTTAGTTTTTATCTCTCTCCATACTACTCTCAATGTTTGGCTGTCCATACAAAGTTCAAAAGCTTGAATTTTGATATTTTGTTTTCTGTGCATCAATGTCTTCATGCTATACAACGTAAGTACAAGAAGGTTGGATTGAATTTTCAAATTTAAATCCTTCATAGGAACTAGATTATTTATTTTCGTAAGAACAGTCGTTACCATTTCTATTTGTAATATTATTTCTTGTGCTTGGACGTTATTCTAATTTATCATGGCTCCCAAATACCTATTTAAAGTAACTGACTCTTTCAATTTTAATGTTATTTGTTGTGAAACGTGTTGGAATTGGTGCTTGGGAGCTGTTATGAATTTAGTTTTCTAGGCGTTGGTTTTTAGGGAACACTCCTGAACAATTATGTTAAAATGTTCCATCATTCTTTGCAAATCTGAAATATCATCGGCCATCATTGGAGTGCCGTCGGCATATCCCATATTGTTTATGGGTTTCCCGTTAACTGTTATGCCCATAACTTCGCTAACTTAATTTTTTTTGAATATGGCTTCGGAGTATAGGTTAAATAGCAAAGGTGATAGTACATAGTTTTTCCTTGCTTCTTACTGTATTTCTATGTTGTCTCTTATATCGTCTTCTACCCTAATCGCCACCATTTGATTGCAATATATATTCTAAAAAATTCAAATATCTTGTTTATTAATTCCATTGTTTCCTAGTATTTCTATCCAATGATAAAAATGCATTGATACAGAGGAAAATAAAAATGCGAAGTAGTACAACCAGGAAAATTACCGACACTAGCAATAAGCCCACGTGCAATGGGTTGTGTTTTAAAATTGAATGTTATGAAGAAAGAATGTTCATAACAAAGATAATTTTGTGTAGTCTTTTATATGTAGTTAAAAAGTGAATACCAGGAGAAGTGGTGGATATATCTACAAAGGAAATAATGAGAAGAATTAATGAAACAAGAACAAAAACTAGCTGAATGAAAGTTAATAACTTTCATGTATTAAAAAAGCTTATACACAATGTATTAAGAAGATAATTTTAAAATTAATTAAATAATTGTATTTATAATTACTCCTCAACAAGGAACGGTGTGAAAACTTTATTTACATACTCTATAATTTAAAAACGTAAAAAAATAAATCTGGTTAATAAATTGATTATTAAAGTTGTTTTCGTTTTTCATAAACTTTTAAGTTAATCACATTTACACTTTGGTTGTTAGCGACTTCACACATAGGGTTTTGAAACTGTATCAGTAGGTTTTCTGCCCATAACAGACAGGTGGAGTATCAAATTATTTACACTCAATCTGTTCGTTGCATGGCTAAAATAAATAGTTCTGTTTCTTATCACGTGGTCAGCCAATTAGATGACTCAATCATTTAAGAACAGATGAGGTAGAGGTGTAAAATACACTAATCAGAGTTTTCTCCTCTGAAAGTAATGAATTTCATTATAAAAACCCTGTGGTGAATGAAGTGAAGGTGTCATTTGCAGAGTGGAAAATATCTTTTGAGAGATTTTCAGAAGGCCCGGCATGCTGATAAGCGTACTTTTCCACTCAGTGAGGAAGGCAATGGTAAACCACCTCACTCCTCGTTTTACTTAGTAAAACCTCTATAGGTTCAAACCAGCCTTTCAGCTGATGACCTAAACAACAGTAGGTTTTAACAAACAGTAGTGTCAAAAATCCGAATGTCAATAATCTGAACCATCAAAAATCTGAAAGACCCTGTTGTCTTACATAGATATTTTGTAAACTCACTTATTGTTCAAGACATTCGGAACAAAAATGAAGATATGAGCAACAGAGATGAGGACAACTACGTCGGTCCTGCTCACGCTGAAGCATTTAAACCCCTAAAGCCATGTCATGATTTGAAAAAGAGTCAGGAAGTACCCAAACACAATTTCTTCTGGAAAGTATTAAAGATCTGGCTGAAAAATAAAACTTCCAAGCTGATTCAATCTAAAGTTAAAGACCTTTTTCAATTGAATATAAAATGCTAAAAAAATAATCTACTTTGTTGTTTACTTGTAATTTTCAGTAACTACAATATTAATTATTGTTTTGTGAGTCAGTGTATATATTTTACTATTGAATATCTTTCTTAATTTTAATGACCTTCAACAAAAACTTTTATTTTTATAATACAATATAAAATGTAAGTAAAAAGTTTTTTTTTTCATTTACTCTTAACGTTTAGTATTATGTGTAAAGGCAATACGAAGTTATAAAAGGTCGTTCGAAAATCCGAATCAATCGATAATTCAAACAGCACACGGTCCCAGTTAGTTCGGATTTTCAACGTTGTACTGTAATACAAATTTCCAGTCCCGTCTAAAAAATTAAACCAAGGAACCGCTTTATAGTTCATCGTATTCTACTCCTCTAAATCACTGTATTGCCCATAACAGGCAGGTGGAGTGTCAAATTATTTACACTCAATCTGTTAGTTGCAGGGCTAAAATAAATAGTTCTGTTTCTTATCACATGGTCAGCCAATTAAATGACTGAATCATTTAAGAACAGAAGAGGTAGAGGTGTAAAAGACACTAATCAGAGTTATCTCCTCTGAGAGTAATGAATTTCATTGTACAGCCAGACCCTGTGGTGAATGAAGTGAAGGTGTCATTTGCAGAGTGGAAAATATGTGCTTTTCAGAGGGCCCGGCATGCTGATAAGCATACTTTTCCACTCAGTGAGGAAGGCAATGGTAAACCACCTCACTCCTCGATTTACTTAGTAAAACCTCTACAGGTTCAAACCAGCCTTTTGGCTGATGACCTAAACAACAACAAAATCACTGTACCATAGAACTGTTCTGGTTATTTATTACTATTTATGGAATACTTAAAAAAGTACATGACCGAAATTTTTGCTGTTTTCATTTATAAATTTTAAAATTAAATTTATGAGATTAAATTTTAAAAACCATTTTTTTAAATTAGTAAAAACTTACAAAATAATGTAAAGCAATATGTTAACTTTAAAAGTAGGTCAAAATATATTAAAATTAAAGAAAAAAACATTTTAATGGATTACCTGTCTACACAGGTTTTTAGTTATTTTGTAATAATCAAATTTTTATTTGGAATTAATAAATTTACTTACTGAAAAATAATGAAGTTGCATTTTATTAAATTCGTAAACAAATGTTATTTAAAAAATAATGAAAAATATGTAATTTTATTAACCTGTCTAACTTGATATTATTTTTAAAATTCTCAAAACAACAGATCTATATTATAGCCTATATAAGCCTACAACAGTACTTACTAACAATTTGTCAAAGTTAATTAAATTAACAAAAATAAATATACCGTTAAAAAAACAAATTAACTGAACTTAAAGAAATGAGGTAAGTCATTTAAGGAAATAAATGGATAAATTCGGTCAAGGTTTGTAGACGAATTCTTCAATTTCTTAGTAATTTAAAAATCTGCTTCATTTTGTTGTATCTCAAGTATTAAAAAATTAATGAAAGATCTATTTTAAAATTCTAAAATGTGATATACAATCTAAATAAAAATATTATAACACAAGGTTTTTTTGTAATCAAAATTTTGTTGAAAGGATTCAATTACTACTCAAATTTTAAGATATTTGTACATTAAAAATCTGGTGTGATGACTTTCTCTTGCCAATGTGAATAATGAAAAATATATTCTATGTTTAATTGCACGAGTAAACAATGTAAAATTAAAAACATAACTTTATTTCATTTTTCTTTTTATTTATTTATTTAACGTCGTATCAACTGCCAAAGTCATTAGCGACGACGTTGGGATGTAACTATATACAATGGAGGATGAAATGATTTTTGTAATGTATGAAATTATGCCGTGCCTGAGTGGGATTCGAACCCACGACCGTATGATGAGAGGCGAGCACGTTACCAACTACGCTAATGCAGCCGGCTTTAATTTTAAACAAATTTATTTTTAATAACGAGTGAAAATTAACCTCTGTAGGACTTTAAACTCTACAGAAAAACTGCTTGAAATAAAATTTGTAGGTTTTTTAATCTTCTACAACTTTAATTATTTTCAATTTTGTTCAAAAATTCATATTAAGGCTACAATCTATAAAAAACGATTCTTACCACGAGAGTACAGCCTCGAAGAAAGGCATTAGACATGGGGTTTACCATGTAGAGAATAAAAAATGTAGTAAATTAGGGGATTTAAAAAAAATTGTACGTTTTTGAGAAAATCTGAAATAGTGAAAAATCGCACTAACAACTACTTCCGGTTAACCGATTTTGATAAAGATATTCATGTCGGGTCCCCTAATGGTACCTAACTTATACATAAACACACAAGCAAATCGCTAAAAACATGTTTTTTTGGGTTTAGTGGGCTGAAAACATCTATTTCAGGTGAAACATCGACACAAAAACAATACTTTCCTCCCTTTAAATTCATATTGGACAAGAGAAAGTAATAATTCTATTTTAATACGTTTTGTAGTTATTATTTTTTTTATTAAGAGCTTTTTCAAAAAATCATTAAATTTTATTTTTGGCGTGATTTTTGACAAGGATACCCAACGGTTCATGTACGGCTGGTTGTAATACAAATTCGATTCCCGGTCAGGTCTGCCATTTTTGTAAAACACATTTTCATCCATCACCCTTCAACGTTTACATTTGCATCTGCAAAACGGTTGGACGTGAAACAAAAGATTTTCTCGCCTAATAGGTGTTAATTAAGCAATTCATACCGTCTTTCGACTAACTGCGTTGGCCCGAAGGAGATTTTTTTTAATTTGAACTCACATCAACAACTAGATCAGCAACTAACTAATTTGAGTAAAAGAACGTGTATTTGAACATGTAATAATTTATCAGACCGTAGCCGGAAATCGAACTCGAGGTCTTTAGCTTTACAGCGCAGCACACTAAACACTGGGCCAAGAAAATACTGGCCCATCGATTTCATTATTTAAGAATATTGTAATTTCAATGAGAAATCAAAGATGGAAGGATTTCTTAGAGTACCGATAGCTGAAACATTTAAAAATTCAATACAAAGGTTTTGTCGAAGGTGACTTAATTTTATACATTAACATTTACTGTACAATTGAAGACTATGAAACCAAGAAACAAAATGAATCAATGAACAAAAGAAAGTAACCAAATCGTTAACTTAACCATAAACTTAATGTAAATTAAACATAATGATAATACGCCTAGAAAAAAAATTGGGAAAATCACACGATGAATATTTGTAATCATAATTTCGAAAATAAAATTAAACAAAATGACATGAGTTCATTGAGATAGAATGGAGACTATTCTTAACATAAACACAAAATAATTTTGTAGTGTTTTCACTCAGTGGAGTTAATGAGATGTTATGTTAGATAGATTATTCTAAAGAATTCCTAAGAATATTATACCATCTTTAACAATAATACATAGTGTTATATCAAAGACACTGTTAATATCTTAATGATCAAGGTGGTACCAAGGGAACCATTTCTTTATAGTCTTCTTGTAAAATGACTGTTAACTGTCAAGTGTTAAAGAAAGGTAGGAGAAAGTTAACAGCTGGAAGGCTTTCATGTTATCTAGGTGTATTTAGTTCTGTCCTTTATTTGTTTGTTTTTGTTTATGTTTTGTATTTGTCTGCGAACTGATGCAACGTTAGATAAATAATTACTGTAGTAATAGTAATATTATTACTGTGTATTGTATGTATAAATACATATTGTAGTAATAATAATGACTGCAATAAACCTTGACTTTGTTATAAACATGTTGTGTGATCTGTAATGTTTATAAACTATACAGTTCATTAAACTGCAAAACCAACATAGTTGCTGAATATCGTTAATTCTTTACTCTTTTAGTTCCCTTTCATGGCTGATTCAGTCGGCACTGAAAAAAGTTTACTGACTCAACTTTAGCAAATTCCGAACTCGTGTGATCCTGAGATGTCAATTTTGCCAGATTATCAAGTACCGGTAGTTTAACAAAAAATTAATTAAAAAATAATTAACATCATGTAAATCAGAAACTCATATCCACAACTACTGTAAGTTTGTAGTTTGCATATAGGTAGCAAATACATAATACATTGGTAGCAAATACATTGATAGCATTCGCAATAGGAACTTTTGATAATATATTAAGTCCTAGAAAAAAAATTAACGCGGCATGTTAGGGGCTAAGTGCAAAAAATTACCCACCGTAAATCATTCCTGTCCCAATCTCATTAATTAGGCACACTTATTTCCTGAGCTGGTGATGAAAGAGATGAATGAAAGTGAGAGAGTGATTGTTGGCCGGTGACAGCGAGAGCGGAATTAGGCCACGGTTTCCTTCCACGCCCCGCTGATAATGTGTAAATATTTTAACCCGACATTTCCCTTGTAGTATTATATTAACAGTTCCGAGGGCGGTGAAGGGTTTCTTGCTGATATCGGATCAAGTGGCCAGGCGGCGGGTTTTTGGTTGGTAGGAGGTTGCGGCCTCCTTGGAGCTCGACGAGGACGCCTCAACTGAGCCCAACACTACTTCCCCCCCATCGTGAGAGAGTGCACATGAGTTTTTCTCGCCGCTTCGGATAAAAAAAATAGTAGCAATTAGTAAATTAGCATTGTGAGAATGGGGCATTAGTGGTACATAAATTCAAAATTTTTACAGAAAATTAAACTGAATATCATTATAAAAAGGTATGTTGAAGCAACAGAAAATTCTGTTTATCTTATATTTAAATTTAAACAATGTAAATTTTAGATAAGTGGTAGTAAACTTGTTTTATATTTAATTTCACATTAACTTCTTGGTCTTTACAGATGGTTTTCGTTATTTTCCCAGGTCAAAACCGAGTCTGAATTTTATTTGTTTTTCATACAGAAAGGGTATAACTTTCTACAAGAAAATTTACTCAAATAAAATTCTCTCAACATATAATGTTATTTCTAGTTTATAACTACAATAGTTATCGCATTTTTTAATACAATGAAGAGCATAATACCATACAAATCGGAAATAGATTTAAAATGCTGCAGTAACCTTAGGATCGACAAATAAAAAAAAACCTTCAGTTGATGACATCAATAGGAACAAATTATTTGCTCAGGAAGTGCATCCGTCTTTCAACGTGAGGATCTTTAGTAATGTGATGGGAAAAGGCAAAAAGGCAGTGAAGCGCCCACGGAGGTATTATATTTGTATTATATTAAACAATACTTCCACGTAACAATAAATAGCTACAAGACAGTCATCCAAAACAGTAAACATCTCCAGAATCTTAAGTTAAAGTAATGCTTGGCTAATAAAATCATTAATGATTATTGATTATTACTATAATAATAATAATATTATTATTATTATTATTACTATTTTATTATTTTTATGAGCTTGTAAAATAAAATGTTATTAACAAAAGTGACACTTACATGCCATCGCTCCTACAAGTAATAATAAAAATAATTTTGAGCATCTAACAATCTTTAACCTTTGTACAATTAAATATAATTAGTTTGGCCTGAGGTTGTGTCACATAATATAAAAACCGTGTAGATCTAATGAGGCACAAACAAAAATTAAAAAAAAACGTGAACCAACTTTCACTTACAAATATTTTTACTTATGTGCCTAGAAAAATTTCCAATAATTTATAAGTTAGATACATTTAGGAATGTATCAATTTATTACTGCAGAATATTTGGAATCTTAGATTTTATTTTTTTTACTTTCTCTTGCCCTATAGGGCATTTCGAGTTTTCGTGACTATTTATTGAAATCGAGTTTTCAAAAGAAATACACGTTGTTAGACCCGTAAACCCAAAACACGGTTATTTAGCAACATAACATAACGCGCGCGCGTGTGTGAAAAAAATATCTCAAAAACGGAATATCGTACGGTGTTGGAACTTGGAAGTTAAGTTAGGTACCACCTGGGAAGGGTAACTGGCTGTACATTTTAAAATAATTTCCTAGTTTACTGAATACAACTAAATACATTAAATGTAAGGTATGTACCGGGCAGAAATATTGATAAACAAGACTTCCCGAAACTTCAAGAGATTAGTGTATTGTCACTTAAAATAAAATTGGATGCTAGATTCAGTGAAATAAAAAATTTCAAAAGAGCCAAGAACGATTAAATCAAACAGACTTACAGACTTTATTTTTTTGAAACCTTCACTCCCTAAAAAACGACAGTTTTTGCTTCAGGATTTGAAATTACTTTAATTTATAATCCTTAATACAGGTTGAAAAAGTAAGTAAGAAAGAACTATTGTACATTAACCTTTAGGAATCCATGTACTTCCTTTAATTGTAGGAATACCATTTCTAAGTATGCGTAATATCACCTAATAAAAATATAATTTAATTTTGGGGTCAAATTTTTGAGAATGCTTTCTTCCCAAAAATTCAAATTTAGTGGAAGACATAAAAATAACATTACATTATTATATACCTTCCAAAGATACAGAAAATAGTTCTGTTTCTTATCACATGGTCAACCAATTATATCGCTGAAGTATTTAAGAACAGAACAGGTAGAGATCTAAGGACACTAGTCAAGAGTTATCTCCTCTGAGAATAATGAATTTCATCATTATAGAGCCAGACCCTGTGGTGAATGAAGTGAAGGTGTCATTCGCAGGGTGGAAAGTACAGGCTTTTCAGAGGGCCTGGCATTCTGATAAGCATACTTTTCAATTCAGTGAGGAAGGCATGGTAAACCTCCTCGTTTTACTTAGTAAAGCCTCAAGAGGTTCAAACCAGCTTTGAGACTAATGACGTAGACAACACAAATATACCTTAAATATTTTTTAACACACTCCAAAAATTTACTATGATTTTCTGAAATTAGTAAGCAGCTATTGAATTATTAATTATTTAAAGATTGAGAAAGAACAATATTGTCTTTAGAATCTACTCGTACGTTTGGTGGTTAAATTACCCTTGTCATTTTACAGAGTTGAATTTTCATTCCTGATCTATGAACTCAATAAATAACAAATATATTTATTCGTATATATGTCAAGTTTAAAAATTTGTTTACAGTTATTTTTTATTGGCCTATTCTATACTAGATAATGATTAATTTACCGTACTGTATATTTACGGAGTCATAATACTGTCTATGCAGCCGACGATGTATGAATCACGCGATTTAAAGTTTTAACAGTAATAGGTAGTACATCTTTTTGACCGATATGGTATAAGGGTACGCCTTCTTTCCTACATGCGACACGCGTTCCATTGTTAAAATACTTTAGTCTATAAACAAAAAGTATGCAAATCCCAGACGAAATGAAACGCGTAGGTAATGATACAGTTTCAATGAAACTAGGTCACTAGTAATTCATAAGACAATGTCATATAATTTATCTTAGTTTATATTCGGAATCTTCCGTCCTTGAAAATAATAAGATAAACTTAAAAATTGCATCTTAATTGTTGTAACAATAGTAAAACCATTCAAAAAATGAGTTCACAATATTTCATTGCTTCTGATTTTCGTAATTCCGAAATCTAGGTAATTTTTACAGAAATATATATCATACAAGCCGGGATCCGAAAAGGGACCTATTGTCGAAAAATTGTTATTTTAAGCTATTATCCTTTTAAAATTTGGCATTAAATTCTGACCAATTTCATGCAAAATTCAAAATTTTATCTCAAAAATTGTGTAAGCTATGGCAGCTTAAATTGGATCCACAGCTCGGTGGCACCTAGACCATAACCCGACCCTTACACACAAAAACACACACACGCAGCAACACCTTACCTGCTATCAAATTTATAGGAAATTAAAAGATCTAATACAACGTTACTTCAAGCATTTTTCTCTACTGAGCCTAGTTTAGCGTAAAAGAGTGATTTTCGGTATTTTTAAGCCAAACTGAGGTTGATTTTAATTTTGCATCATTCACTCATGATTAAAATAAGGTTATGTTTTTTGAGGTTAGTTTTTTGTTCATTCTAATGTTTTATTACTAATATTAGATTATAACATATAGCAAGAAAAAGTCGTGTGAGTGTTTCATACCAGATTTTTTTCAAAAACGATCGTTACCACTCAAAAACCCTCAAGAATTTGTACTAGTAATAAAAAAATAACGCCAAATTATGCAGTAGATTACAAAAAAGAATGTACGTAACATCACAGCACTCGTTTTACAATTTACACGCGATATTTTTGTTCGGGATATTTTAAAGAACAAGAAGACGAGGGCGAACCCGAAGAATAATGTTTTAGTAATGTATATAAGTGGTCAACAATATAACAAAAATGTTGTTATAGTAGTAACAGAAACAAAATTAGTAATAATAGTAACAGAGAAGATACATCAGGAGTAATGTTTTGTAGAGCGTGCATCGTGATTCGCTGCTCTGGATGCCAATTAACCTTGATTTCAGACTGAGACTGCAAGTACTTCTTTACTAGTACTAATAAAATCCTGTACTCTTCCTCATCCTCCATGTTTTTCTCTCAAACCAAAGTACCTGACTTCACTTGTTTGCGAAAATTATTCTTTTGTCTTTCTTGAAATGAATTGCAATATATTTTAGTACTATTAAAGGTGCATTAAACATATATATTTTTCAATCCATTGCATTCCGTTTTAATCTAATGCAATTTGTTTCGATTTATAAAATATAGTTTCTTATTAACGGATGCAGTGAATTGCAACAAATTAAGTAATATCTTGGATGTATCTTAGAGTACCGATTTTTTTTAAAATAAAAAAATGTATTTCAGTATTTTATTATTTATTTCTTCTTTATAGTGCTCTCAATTACATTAAAAATAATTATTCAATCCGTTCATATAAGTACTGTCTGTCTGTAACTTGATGGCCTCCGGCAGTGGGGAGCAATATGCGGATTGTAAAACCATTTCAGAAAACATACATCTAATTTTCTTTTAGTAACTGAAACTTATCGGAAATAACGTATTTTTATAAAACAAAGTATTACGCATGTTTTTTTTTTTGTTCTAAAAAAATTATTTCAAAAAACACAGGCTTAATGAGATAATGTATAATTCAGTGAAAGTTTTGTTTTTGAAGGAAAAACCATTATGTTTTCAAATACATCATTGTTCACCAACTATTTCACGGATTAACAAAATACTAGTCAGAATTATCATTTTTAAAAGTAATGAATTTCATTGTACATCAAACCCTGTAGTGAATGAAATGAAGGTCTCATTTGCAGGTGGAAAGTAATGTTTTTCAGAAAACCTGAAATGCTGATAAGCATACTTTTCCACCCAGTGAGGAAGATAAGGTAAACTACCTCACTCCTAGTTTTACTCAGATAAGCCTCTAGAGGTTCAAACCAACCTTTCGAATGAATCACTAAACAACAATCTGTAATTAAAATTTATATGAACGATTCTCAACGATTTTGGATGGCAAAGGCAATTACAGTACCAATGGTAACTTGTGGTATTATGTGACCTCAAAAACTAATTAAAAATTTGTAAAAGTAATATTAAAACCTTCCTCGCAAAGTGTTGCAATTCATTCAATCAGTTTTTTCGACCAGTTCTAATGAAACGCAATACTTTTTTCTTTTTGACATTGAACTTTAACAACATATGCCAATATTATTATTTTACAGTCTCTTCTTGTGGTTTTTTTAGACTAATATTACATTAATACTGAATTAAGATAAAAAATAATTTTTTCATTTTTAAAATGTCAAAAGAAATTATAGATTTCTACGCAACATTATTTATTACCGCTTTTTAAAATTTTTCTTTAGTTTTTTAGTTTTTATTTGTATTTTTTTATTAAGTACAATTATTATTGTGTAGTCTACTTATTTCCATTGTCAGATATTTTATTACTTTCATGATCGTAATGACGTGTCATAACAGGTCATACTGTAATTTTAAAATGGAATTTCATAGTAGGCCTACACATAAAAGTTTTTACAGTAGTGTAAATAAGAAGTTATATACATAAGTATTTTTTAGACTTGAATTTTTCAGTTCAAACCAATACTTATCTAAAGTTCACTCGAGTAGCAATGTGCTAATGATAATGATCTAAAGTAGTCAGCTTTTAATGTTTTGTTTTTAATATTATTCAGAAAATTAATGCAGCTGTGAGTTACTATTACTTGTTAAATAATTAAGTCCGGTTAAATCAGTTCAAACGCATTACAACTGAATACTCATAAAATCAGAGTAAAGTCTATTCGACATGTTTTGTTAGGTTGAAAAAGATTATTTTTAATAAATAATCTCCTAAAGTAGTTCAGATAATACGAACTTCATTCAAATAATCAAGCAGTAAACAAAACGTCTGGGTTTTGTGCTAATTTTAGTTTTATTATTCTTACAATAAATTCTTTGCCCGAAACGGACAGGTGGAGTGTTAAATTAAATTGCACTCTATCTGTTTTGGGTCTACAAAAAAAAAGACCAGATTCTGTTTCTTTTCACATAGTTAGCCAATTATATGCCTGAACTATTTAAAAAACAGAAGAGGTACAGGTGTAAAAGACACTGGTCTGAGTTATCTCCTCTGAGAGTAATGAATTTCACAACAAAGCCAGACCCTGAGGTGAATGAAGTGAAGGTGTCATTTGCAAGACGGAAAGTGGGTGCTTTTCGGAGGGCCTGGCATGCTGATAAGCATACTCTTTCAACTCAGTGAGGAAGGCAATAGTAAACCACCTCATTCCTCGTTTTTACTTAGTAAAACCTCTAGAGGTTCAAACCAGCCTTTTGGCTGTTAACATAAACATCATTCTTATAAGAACTAACAATTGATGGCGATAATTTTTGAGACGTGCACTAAATAAATTGACATAAGCTTACTTATTAAAAATGGTTGGAGACTATAGAGATTTAAAATATTTATCAGGGTGTAGATTATAGAAACTTACATATTATTATAATATTAAGGTAGAAATAGTTGAGGGAAAAGATTTTCTATTGTCAGAAATTGTGTGCTTTATAGGATAGAGTGCAATGAACAAGAATAATGAATTACGATGAAGGAAATGTTTTAAAATATGGATTCTCGGAATTGAGCTGGTTGGTATTTGTTATGCCTGTTATTGATCATTTCTATTATGTTTTAGATTTTTCTGGTAAAATGTAGAAAGGGTCTCCATTGTGATCCTTTTATGAATAGGTTATGAATGAATGAGTGCTATTAAAAAATGTTCGTGTATATTGTTACTAGTAACGTTAGTAAAACGTCTTCGTACTGTAATTGGTTGTAGGTAAGAAGGTAAAGTGTAAAATCACTGTTATTGGTGGTAATTTTAAAAATTTTGTTATCTATCATTTTCCTTTGTCCATCCGACCATCGCGCCCAGATGTCAAAAACTACAAGAGGTCAACAAACTGTTTTCGGATCAGTAATCTACACAAAAAATTAGTGAGCCTAAACTGGGTTTGAAGTTCCGGTTTCGACCGCAAGTGACCCAAAAGCGGAAGTCAAGAAATCAAAGTTGGAATTTAAAACCAAAAATAGTGTCATTCAATTTCTCTTAAAGAGTAGATTTAGAAATCACTAATGGTTTTTACCATAAGTCAAAAGTAAGCCTTTTTGAAAATTTCCATCAGCCATATAAGACGCGACGTCTCATGGAAGGAATTTTTGTTAATAAGTTACTTTTGTAATTAATAAAATTATCATTTATAATTTTGTAAATAAATAATTTTTATAAGTTCATCCCTATCAGTGCCGAAACAATATTTAAAAGTTTGATCTAAAGTGCCATTTCATTTGTATAAGGGTGTATAAAAGAACCAGCCCTTATTTCGAAAACTTGCAGGCGTAACCCTGCCATTGCCGACCAAAATTTCAACGTTACAGAAAAATAAAATTTTCTGTTAAAAATTAATTTTTATTGTGTTCATAAAAAAATAAATCGTTCTAACACCAAACATATTCAAAATAGCTATTTAGTTTATTTAAAGTCACTTCGACAGCTTGGTCATTAGCATCTAATGTGGGTTTTGGTACCTACCTAACGGTGGTTTTAACTTTAAAATTTCTAGACCCTAGCCGGGAATTGAACCCGGGACCTTTCGCTTTGTAGGCTAGCGTGCTAGTCACTACGCCACAGAGGCGGTTTCAAAATACAATATCTCATTAATTTTTGTTTAAAAGTTTTGTTTTTTGGAAATGTTCGGTTATCCGGACGTTGGCACTTTATGCATAACTTACAGACGTCTGGTAAACCAAGTGTTATAACTACGTAAAATATATGGACGTCCTGTTTTTGGACGTTGGTACTGAAAGGGTTAATGTAAGTTTGTTTATTATTATACTTATAACGAGATATTGAACGGACCTAGGTTTTAATATTTTATAATTTGGTGATAATGTGAAATAATGAACTATACTCAGCCGTGGCAGTAAGTATAGAATCAATGGTATTAATAAAACTAATCCATTATAGATTTAAAACGAGACTTATACCAATGATATAATCAATTGACGAAATAAGGCATATTGATCAGTATTCAACTAACGATTTTTAACTGACACGTGATTGCATTTAACGCTGTAAAAATTAAAACTGAACAAAAAATATAAAAAAATAAATGAATATACAATAAATTACGGTACTTTGTAAAACCTGTTGTATTTTGTGATTGTTCTTTAAAAAAAGTTGTTTTTAAAAAACATTTCTAGTAAGCAGGGTGCTTAAACCTGTATACGTATGTTTAAATAGATAGTTTTATTTTTGTATTCAATTTATTTATGAGTTTATGTATTTGGATTCACTTCAAAATTAGTTTATGAATATTTATTATTGTGTACAGGAATAAATTTAAACGTTGGCTGAGATAATTGGCTGGTTATTTCTTCCGTAGTGAACACTAACTTTTAAAATGCATATTGACTGCAAGTCAACCAGGGTAACCGGTATCGATCGTAAGGTGTTAACATTTCTCCTAATGCAGATAAAAACAAATGATTTTTAATACAGAGTTCATAAAACATAACTTGTTATGAATTAATTTTATACTAATAAAAAAAATTGAAATTAACGTGAAATAAGTATAAATGAAGGCAGTAGTTATTTTAAAATATCTATAAGTCAGTATTTTAATGTTTAATCAACTTTCTTAAGGGATCTGGTTATAATAAATGATAAACAAACTTTCTTTAAACATATACAAATTATTTATTAACAGAATAATAAATTGTAATCATTACTTCGCTTATCGCTACTGTAAATTACTATTAGTAACTTAACTAGATTAATTACAAAAATTTTATAACAAACTGAATGCTTAAACTGAACTAAAAATAAAATATGGTTATTTAAACTTATAATAATCGACTTTTACCTACAACCAGCAATACAGTGTTGGGACTTTACAATTTCCATTGCAACGCAAATTAGTACTCTTTTCACTGAGCCACGGTCGACTTTAAAACATTGTTTTTGTAAAAAAAGGATGTACTATCGTTTTTTTTTTTGAATAAACAATCGCTTTTATTCTTTATTGATAATAAGTTGTTAAGAAAGGGAATTAACTTTTTATAAACTAAAAAAGCCGTACAGTAGGCCTACAGAAAATTATTCCGTAATACATTTTATCGTCAAAACTGTAGTCCTGCATTAAAGTTCTTTTTATATCTGTGTAGGTAAACACAAGTTGATATTAACATTTTTAACCTATTTTCTACAAAGACAACACAAGTTAACGTGCTATTCTACTAATTGGTGTTAAAAAAATAAAACAAAACAAAGAAAACAGATTTTATTTTAAAGTATAAGTAGAACACAAAATAGAAAACATATTGAAACATTCGAATAAGTTTAAAATTATTTAACTAAATAATAAATTAACATTCAATAATACAACATACATCTGTTGTGCCTTTATTAGAGCCTCTAAGGGCCGTAATAAAGATTTTCATAAATTTGTGTGTGTGTGTGTGTGTGTGTGTGTGTGTGTGTGTGTGTGTGTACATGTTAGTACGTATAGCTGTTGAAGTAGATGAAGGTGTTCGATGATGAGATACGTACGCGGGGAAAATTACCAAAATGTCGTTTGTGCGCGCACGTATGAGAGAGAAATAGAGATAGAAATAGAAAGTGAGAGAGAGAGAGAGAGCGGGAGGGAGAAGGGTAGAGAGAGAGAGAGGAAGGGAGAGGAAAGAGGGGCAAGAAAGAGAGGAAGGGAGGGGAGAGAGTGGGTTGGAGCAAACAGTAGCTAGTTGTTTTATATGTTTAATTATAATTATTATTTAAGTCGCGTCGGCAATAAGTCATTAGCGACCAAAACTACCTACATAAAAATTACATTACAAAACATTGATTACAAAAAATAATTGATCATCAACAATTTACATAAAAATATCAGATACTAGGTGAACATAATTGAATATTCTGATATAATAAAAATATTGTACATAAAACATAAAAATTAACAGTAATTAAATATTACATATGAAAATTGATTGAATAATTGAAAAAAAATTATACTTGAAAGCCGTAAAAGTAAAATTATCGTTATCGGAAGGAAGTAAAGTTCAAGAAGATAACAAAAATAAACAGTTAGTTTTACTATATTATTATGTAGGTTATATAAACGGAATAGGTGTCATAATGTTGTGTTATGAAGAACTTTTATATTTAACAGTAGTGTTAGTACTTCATATCTACTATACAAGTAATATAAAGTGCTATACTGTACTTTTAACTACAGTAATGTTGTTACTTTGAATGAAATGTAGGCTATTTGCACAGTTACTCTAATGAAGCAACACTTTTTTATGAGTGTTTATTAATTTTTTACATTCTTGAGCTTTATCTAAAGGTTGTCTTTGAAATGTGCTGAACAACTTATGGTGCTGATTCCTTAAAGACAAGATGAAAAGCTTAAATAAACATTCGTATGTCCGAAAGCACTTCGTTTTCTGTCAGGCCAAAGATTCAAGTTGTTTTTAAAACAGAAGTTGTTTTTTAAAGATACCACGACTGGTTGAAAAATATTAAGATTTGGTATGTATTTACTTAGGAAATTTTTATACTGACTAAAAAAATAAACAAAAGCTGTACCCTCAATAACTTCAAAATAGCATCCGTTTGGATATATTTATTTTTAGTATCTCATAAATTATTCATTTTATCAAGCAATATTCTATTAAATAATTCACATAAAATTATGAGTACAAATCTGGAAATTGTAAGTCAAAACCAGTCGTTCCATAATCCATAGTAGTCACCAATGTGATACTATTGATGCACTTTTAAATAAAATTAAAAATCTTCTTTTAATAAAATTAAAAAACTAAAAATTCGATTTCAAAAAATTGACATGAAAACGTTCCTTCCCTAATTAGGGAAAGAGAAAGTAAAAAGAAAATGATAATAAAACGTATTTGTTACAATATGATTTACTAAATGTCCAATTTCTGATATCCATGAAAACACATCACGTAATCACAGTGAACTAACAGGTCGTTTTAAAATGGACCTAAATTTCTCGTAAGAGTGACCGCAAAATTTTGTACAAAATTAAACTCGACCATAAAATCGGGGGTAGTCAATGACAATTTATACATTTTGGACTGGAAAAACACGTCCCAATTGTTAACGTTTTATCGTTTTATTCGGCAATACTTTCAATAAATAAACACTAGTTAACCATCCTAAATAGGGTCGTTCAGTTTTACATCACATCTGGATCAATGATCAATTGAACCGTTTTAAAATAAAGCAGTTTAGTCATTTTAACTAAAGTAGACTACCTACTGTACTTATCTATAATAAGAGAATGAAGTACAATGTAGAAGCCACACAATCATCCTTCCTTTCTGTACATGTAAGTAATAATACTCCATAAGATACAAACACAAAATAAAAATTTACCATATATATTGCCTGTTAACAGTTTAAAAAAGATTTTTTAACAGATTATGAAATACTGATTCTAAACAGTTTACCTTCTGATTCTGAGTTTACCTTCAATGATTCATGTAAAGAACTAAACAATAAACAGATTTACAAAAAAAAAACTGAAAAATAACGTCTTATCTGTCACAACTCTTTATCTGGCAAAAATTTCATATTGAATTATTACTTAACACTGAAGTCGGATTCTCCTAAAATAAAAATCTGGGCATATTAACAGTTTAACTTATTAAAATAAACTATGGATAAAAAATCCCTTCATGAGACGAGACGTGTCAAAAAAATTGTCTTTTTAAAAATTGCCATTGGTGGCAATTTTTAAAAAGCTTACCTTTGACTTTGCCATAAACCAATACTGATTTCTATATCTACTCTTTAAGAGGAATCGAATGACGCTATTTTTTTTTCTGAAGTCCGACTTTGATTTCTTGACTTCAGGTTTTGGGCTACTTCTGGTCGAAACCAGGACTAAACCCAATGATTTCTGTATCTACTCTTTAAGAGGAATCAAATGAACTAGGTATTTTTGTTTCTGAATTCCGACTTTAGTTTTTTGACTTCCAGTTTTGGGCTACTTCTGATCAAAACCAGAACTTCAAACCCAATAACGTTTTGTGTAGATTACGAATTCGAAAACTGTTTATTGCTATCTTTTGTAGTTTCTTACTTTGATTTCTTTACTTCCGGTTTCGGGCAACTTCCGGTCAAAACAGGAACTTCAAACCCAATCCAGACCCAGTAACGTTTTTTGCTGTGTATGAATCCGAAAGCCAATTATTGCTATCCTTTGTATTTTCTGACTTTAATTTCTTAACTTCCGGTTTTGGGCAACTTCTGGTCAAAACCGGAACTTTAAACTGAATAGGCCCACTAACTTTTTGTATCGATTACGAATTTGAAAACGGTTTATTGCTATTTCTTGTAGTTGCTGAAATCTGATGTGACGGACGGATAAAGGAAAATAACAGATGACAATTTTTAAAATATCCACAAATAAACTTAGGAAACATAATTCTTTAAGATCAAATATGGAGCTAATAGGAGGTTAATAAGGTAATTTTAAAACTGATTAAAGTTCACTAAGTTAAAGTCGAAAAGTAGTATAAAGGGTTAAATGCTAAATACAGTAACCAAGTCAACCGAGTAATAGATAAAGTTCATTCATTCATGTTAATGAACTCACTGAATAATATCCACATCAATGAGTAAACGCAAATTAAACCGCCACGGATTAAACTGAACTTTATGTTCATAACTAATTTTAAAAGAAACTAAGTTTTTTCGATATTTAAAAACCGGTTTTGTTTGTATTAAAATACAATTAACACAAAATAATATATTAAGTTTGAAAATTTATTCTTTAACATGCATCGTGAAGGAATGCGGAATTGTCATGTTCAGATGCCTCAATATAAAATTTTATAAAAATAAGTATTGCATATTGAAAAAGTGGAACAAATTTTTTACTATTAGTATTACATAAGGAATATCCGGCAGAACAATATGGTCAAACATGTATTTTTTAATTTTAATTTGTCTTAAAATTTATAGGTATACAAAAGTTTGATTTCTGGTAGATAATTCTTAAGTCAAGTAATTAATTAATTACTGAATTCAATCGATAAACACTATTTAGTTTTTAATAGACTACATTTGATAGAAAATGGCCACGGATATTTTTTGATTCATATTATTATTTTTCTTCTGCCAGGCTATAATTTTATCGTAAATTCTAAAACTTTAAAATACCTCTCGCAGGAGAATTGACTGAACGCTGGCTAGCTTCTAATTTTTATTTTGTAGTAGTACTCAGTTTATTCAAAATCGCATAAACCCATTAATTTTAAGATGTTTATTCCGAGTACTAATTTTAAACTGAGCTTGGAAACTCATGGTGTAATTTAATGGCTAGTATAGATACTTGAGTAAGGAGTTTGCCTTTGTTTGCAACGTGGGGAAAGAGAGGAAAGCATCAGTGCACATGCGCGACTGCTTTAATTTCAGTACGACAAACACAACAACTTAAACTATACCCAGAGCATTTACAGTATATCACGGAACCTTTTCTAGGTTAACTGTACGAATATAACTGTTTGTTACCGTAAACAGAAATGTTTGTTTGTCGAAAACGTTGGCAGACTATTCACAGTGCTGAACGAAATATAATATGCAGTGTAATAAAATGCTGTGAAGTTAAAGCTAAACAAAAATTCCTTTTCCCGCCTGTTAGCAAAAGCCATCAGCGATTGGCTAAATACTGTGATGTTTCTCTTTCCACAATTCGAAATATAAAGAAGGAAATTAAAGACGTGAAGAAGCTATTCTTCAACAGTTTTGTTAACAACGAGTAAAAAAAGAAAACGGTTAGGTAGATACTAGTGAGACTGATAGTAAAGACGCCGGTGATAGCGACAGTAAAGAAGGCGATTCATTCGTAGAAAATTTTGTTCCAGTGGAAAAGGTAACTGGTAGTTACAGTAAATGAAACATTTCTAGTCATTTAATTAAGCTATAGGCAATATTACAGGTCACATTTATTTCGTGTAAGGTTTATGAAAAAAACATTTTCTCTTGGAATAAACCACAGCTTACTACAAAATGTATGTGCATGGTAGTGAAATGTACGAAGAGTACATGCCACTGTTGAGGTTGGCAGCACTGCCGAATTATTACTTCCCTTCCTCACAGCCTAACCATACGCAAAAAGCAATCTCGTGACTTAGTATCTATAGTCAGTGTTCTCTTGCACCTGTACAAACACGGTCCTTTATAAAAGACTTGATGGAGCGCTTAACTAAAACACTATCTACGGAAAGACTGATGCTGAATATTGACAGACCGAGTAAGAAATAAGAAAATTCAGCAGAATACTAAATTAACGGACGTGAGACAGAACGTGGCATTCCTAACTTGATCGATGGAAAAAGGAGATTCAGCAGTAGCGGCCCTTGCTGGAAATGAAAGGTAAAGAACGTACACAAATACGATGAAGAGACGAATTAAAATTGGTCACTGGACTTAATTGGGGAAGAATAGCGAAGGTCAGAGAATTGTGGAAGCAAACGGGGGAAGCCTAGATCTAACCCTGGATGATGACTGGCTGATGAAGAAAAAGAAGTTAGCTGCTCACAGTACAAAATATTTCGCTCAGTCTGTGTAACCTAACTTCTTGTACCAAATTTCTGCCATATAGAGAGTCCGGGCTGGCCCGGAAGCCTGATCTAAATTTCAATAGAAATTCATTAAGTTTCGTCAACTTACAAATGTTTCGTAAAAAAATATTATATTTTTAATTTTTACATGCATTAACATTTGTTAGGTTCTCCAAGAACCGTCAGCACAACCTTACAAGAGTAGTCAAACACAAACTACCCTCGGTATTATTAACCCTTTCAGTGCCAAAAATTTTTAAAAGTTTAATCTAAAGCCATTTAATTTGAATAAGGGTGTACAAAAAGTGCCAGCCCTTATTTCAAAAACTTGCTGGCGTAAGTCTGCCATTTCCAACCAATATTTCATCGTTACAGAAAAATAAAATTTCCTGTTAAAAATTAATTTGTATTATGTTCATTAAAAAAAGAAATCGTTCTAAGACTAAAAATGTTCAAAATAGTTTTTTTCAGTTTGTTTAAAAACAAACATAGACTGCTTGGTCATTAGCAGCTACTGTGGATTCTGGTACTTTAACGGTAGTTTTAACGTGTTAAAATTTTCAGACCCTAGTCGGGAATCAAACCCAGGACCTTTCACTTTGCAGGCTAGCGCAGTAGTCACTACGCCACGGAGGGGGTTTCAAAATAAATTACCTATTCCATTAATTTTTGTTTAAACGTTTTTTTTTGTAAATGTTCGGTTATCCGGACGCTGGCACTTTATGCATAACTTACGGATGTCCGGTAAACCGGATGTTGTCCCTACGTAAAATAAATCGATGATTTGTTTTCCGGACGTTGGTACTGAAAGGATTAAATAAAAATAAATCTGTATCTCGGTTTCTACTTAGCAAAAAATTTTGAAATCGTTTTTGTTTATCCAAAATCAATAAATAGGTCAATCATCGGAGGTACGTAATGTAAGAACGAAATAAATCAAAAATGAAAAACTCTTTGAAACGAACTTATTATTAGTTCACTGTTACTTTAACATACTTCTGATTAGGGCAAAATTAATTAAAATTAAAAATTTCTTAAAAAATAACTGAATTTGTTGGCCACAAAAATTATAAATTAACAAATAAATTACTTGATAAAGTAACAAACAAATTAAGGTTTATCTATAAATCAAGTTCATATTAACTAAACCTTTCCAAATCAAGAAAGTAAATTATTTAACAAGGTTAATGCAAAAGAAGCAATCATTGGCGGCCAGTAAACTTGTTAGTGTCATAAATCCAGAATGAACGTCCTGAAAGAGCACTCATTATTCCACCGGAAGTAATTTGTTCTTTTAGCCATTAGGCCTAGTATTTGAATATTCTATCATATCAATATTTATTTTTATTACTTTATGAAATTTTTATTATAAATTTTATAATCACAAGGAAAAATTCTTACTTGAAGCACAGAGAATCTGGTTGCATTCCCATTTAGTTCAGAAAAATTAGCATTCAAATAACTTCCCGACTCATCTGAATTTTTATTAACCTGCATTTTTCCTTAGACTTAAAGACAGCAGATACTAATATCTGTAATAAGCAAAAGATATTCAAAAAAATATTACTGGTAACCATTTCAGTTGCTCAGTATTAATAATCAACTATTAAAACAAAGGCCGCAGGTTGAATATTTCATCTACTACGAGGAAACGTTTTAGACGATTTCTTACATGATCCCAATATAATAAATAAATTTCAAAAAGACCGGTAAATCGACTTCAAGAAAACAATTAATAAAAACGAAACATTAATGACACTTTCAAAAATACAAAAACTTATCCTAGTAGGTACTAAAGACATTCAAAGAACTGAAGATAGAGTCGAACTTCTATAACTCGAATTGAATTTCAGTCCCCTTCAACCTTCCATGCATTTACTATGCAAAAAGTCATCTATAACTCGAATTCCGGCATTTCTCTAAATCGAACAATTTATTTTGTTTCTTTTGACAAAATTTGTACGCAGTTCTCAAAATAGCGGTTTTGGTCTTTTAAAAATGTAAGTACAGTCCTGTTTCTTTCATTAATACGAGGAAATGTTCGACCATAAAAGGGTACAGACCCTTAAAGTCATCTGGTTGCCTTTGTATAGGTATTAACAAGCGTAAACCAAAACAATGAATTTCTTTGAATCAACGAATCTTTGATCTACCACAGAACAATATAACCATACATAGTCCGTCGGTACAATGTACAATATTCAGCATGTACTGCGTAATTTTTGAGTACTGTATACAATAATGTACAGTACTTAACACTGCAGCCAATAGCTAAGCTAAATGCAACGTACAGTACGCATGTGCAGTAGGCCTAGATATTTCACATTTTTACGGGTACTGTATTAGCCTATGTGGAATGTTCTGTTTTTGTTTTTTACTTTCTCTTGCCTATATGAATATATAGGAAGGAAAGTATTGTTTTCATGTCGATTTTAAGAAATCGAGTTTTCACCGGATCTATACGTTTTCAGACCCCCTGAACCCAAAAAACATGTTTTTAGCGATTGGTCTGTGTGTGTGTGTGTGTATGTGCGTGTGAGTGTGTGTGTGTGTGTGTGTGTGTGTATGTGTGTGTGTGAACAGAATATCTCAAGAACGGAACATCGTACGAACTTGAAACTTGAAACTTAAGTTACGTACCACTACCGGACTCGACACGAACATTTTCATCAAAATCGGTCAACCGGAAGTGGTAGTTTATTCGTGTAATTTTTCAATTTTTTGCGATTTTCTCAAAAACTGGTCCTACGATTTTTTTTAAAATCGCCTGGTTTACTCAATTTTTTCTTCTCTACAAGATAGGGTAGGCGTCATGTTTGCTGAAATTCTGGGTGAGGCTGTTTTCACGTAAAAACGTTGTTTTTTAAGATTACAGCTTTAATATGCATTTTAGCGCAAAACTTTATATAATAAAAGTTGTAGAGAATTGAAAATTCTACAACTTTTATTTCAAACAATGTTTTGTATAACGCTTAGTTTAGCGGTAATTTGCGATTTTCTGTTTTTTTTCTCACGAAAATGTGTGAAAAATTGATTTTTTTAAGATTTCGGCCTTAGTATGCATTTTACGACAAAAGTGTATATAATTTAATTTATAGAAAATTAAAAGATCTACAACTTTTATTTAAAGCATTTTTCTCTACAGAGCCTAGTTTAGAGAGAAAGAGTGATTTTCCGTATTTCTAAGCCAAACTGAGGTTGATTTTCATTTTGCATCATTCACTCATGATTAAAATAAGGTTATGTTTTTGAAGTTAGTTTTTTGTTTATTTCTAATATTTTATTAATAATGTTAGGTTTATTGTTAATTATTTGCATTGGCAAGAGAAAGTTGTGTGAGTGTTTCACACCAGATTTTTTTTTAAATAATTGCTTTGTTTTTATTTTTCCATGACTCGAAATTTCTCTAACTTGAATTGTTTTCCCCATCCTTTGAGGATTCGAGTTATAGAAGTTCGACTGTATTATGAATATTTACAATACTATCACCGTTTAATTTTATAGTCGGCGGCTGTTTATTAAAAATCAATATTATTTAAATAGTCTACACACATAAATGTGAAACCCTCACTGACTGATTCATTCAACACTCAATCATCAGTAATAATCTAACTTTCCGATTACCATAAAAGCTGAAATCGGACATTAAGGTTAAACACAAAAACTAAAGTATTTAAATTTCACTTACTTTCTTAAAAATCGGCATATGTATAAATGATGTGTACGAATGATACTTAGGAAATTTAACGTATTTAAATTTTTACCACTTGCTCTTAAGAGGTATAAGGTATGTAATTATCCTAAAGCAGTAACACTTTCTGTCCCTTTTTGAAGAGCTGTAATTCTGAAAATCGTCAATTTCTTAAAATAATAACTAGAAAATACAGCGTGAAGTGAGACCGGTATAAACCGGAAAAATATTAAAGTTGTTTGTTAATAGGCTATCCCTCACTGAAGATTTGTACGGCGATTGCAAGTATTATACTATGCTAATACAATATTATTTATCAAACTATACACTAGAATTCTATAATACGGTCGTACAAAATTTTATATTTAAATATAAATGAAAAATTTACACGTGAGCAGAAAACATGTTAACTTATCTTAATGTCTTCATTTCGTTTATTTTGGATACACTAATAAAATTCTTTGTCTTGTAATTATTTAACTAAGATAAACAAGTAAAAGTACAACCATTTCGTGAGTACTCATCAACTGAAAGACATAGCAGTTCAATCTAAGTTAACCTCTTTAGGCATGATTACATTTCTTAAATACCGTCTCTTAAATGTCAATGTTGTGATAAGTAAACAAAGAGTTTATTTAAAATAAGGTTCTAGCACAATTATCAAACAACAATGACTAACTAACAATGGTTTGTTAATGTTATGACAGTCATTTTTTTATATTCTTAAAAAAGTTATCGAAGTGTTCATTCATATGTTCGGACACGTCCGAAATTAAAAATGGATGACAACCGGTTGACAAAACAAATTTTTAAGAAACTAAACAATAGACCTAAGGTGACGAATAACGAATCAACATTTATTAGGATAAATGGTTTAAAAAAGTCAATAAGGATACTGAGAAAACCGGAATAAACCGAGAAAACTTGATGAACTGAACCAAATTCAGACAACTAATTGGCTTCTAAGAAGAGCAAAGACAGAACTTTGGGTGGACAGAAGAAAGGAGAAAAACCTACAATGAGCGAATGCTGAGAATGTGGGCTGCAAAAATAACATCCAAAAATTGTCTAACGTCACCTCACGTGGTCTAAAATTGGCCCTATACGAGAAAAATGTACTGATTCTAAACTCAAGACAGACAGCTTGGAAAAATAGTGAATATAACCTTACATTTAAAACTTTTTGAAATCGATAACACTGACAAATGAAAAGTGTTTCTACAAACAGTTGTAGATTTGTAATAAATCAATTTTTGAATATTTGTAGTAGTATTACGTATGGTGAAGTTAAGTTAACAATGAAAAAGATCAGATTGAAAATAACGCTCACGCTAAGAATTCCATGAATAGACACTGTGATCAAAAAAAAAAAAACTTAACGACAAAGGTTAAACATTAGTATTAAAATTACTGTTGTTAATAAGACAAAACCCTTCTAGTTGGTATTGTGATAAAGTCGTCGCCGCGAGTCAGCAATTTAAGAGCTGATAATTGGAGACAAGGTCTCCGTGGTTCAAATTCTGGTAGGGTAGTTACTTCCATACCGATTTCAGTACTAAACAGTAGTTACCGGTGAACTTCGAAGGTTGGGGTTCAATTAACCATATCTCTCAGGAATGGTCTGCCTGAGTTTATACAAGATTACACCTCATTTACACATCATAAATATCATCCTCATCTCATTGGAGCATTAGGTTGTTTATTGTTCTTAAAATGCACAGATATCAACGTACACAAATTAGGAATTGAAAAACGACTAGTTAATAGAACTGGAATTGAAATAAGTTACAAAGTTTTTAACCACTCTGAAATAAATTAATACCATATTGTCATTTGGGGACAAAATCTCTGGCTATCTTCTTTTAGTTTATTTGAAGTCGCATCAATAGCTTGTTTATTAGCGTAACAGTGGGTTACGAAACTGGAACGGTAGATTTTGACTTGTAATAATTTACCCAGGAATCGAAACCAGGACCTTCACATTAAAGGCTAGCGTGCTAACCTTAAAAACCCTCATTTATTACCTTAGAAAACCGATTGAACAACCACAGCTAGTAGGAATATAAAACTTCCGGTTAACTGAATCTTCAAAAACCTTCAATTAAAAAAACTATTCCTTGTTTTGTAAACAAAATTAAAATTTTAAGGTTTTATGACAATTTTCGGAGTTTTCCAGATAATCACTTTTAATCACTTTTAGCCAATTTATAATATTTTCGAAAAGAAAAGCGGGTTGAAAATCGAATGATTTACATTTAGTTTTCCTTTTAAATGTACAACAATGAATAATATTCGTCTGCAGGTCTTTGTTGTCAATAAATTGTAGATCTTTTCAATAATATATACTGTCCGAAAAAAATGAACAGTAAAATTTACTGTTTACTGATTGTTTACATTTATGTAAACAATCGAAATTTACCGACAAAAACATTCGATGAATGAAATAGATTATCTATAAACTAGGTAAATAATTTTATGATTAAAATATCAAAAACCTTCACGCTGATAAAATTGAACGGGTACTAATATTATATTTATGTAATATTATTTAAGCATATAAATATATAATTGAAATACAATAAATAATTTAACAAGAAGCTCTACTTTACTTTTTTATGTATTTTTTTATAACTTTCACCGTAAAGTATAACAGTATATAATTGTTCGCTAAAGAATCATTTATAGATTTAGTGAGAAAGTTTTATCGGGAAAAAGAAATCCGATTCTTAGGATTAAATTGAATGGAAAAACTGTTTAGGTCAGCAAAAGGTCGAAATGATAATCGACCCTTTAATCAGCACTTTTGCTGGATGAAAATTCAGATTGGAGCGTGTCATCATTCATCAGTAGAGTTCAATGTTATGTATAGTAATTATGGGAAAAAAGATTTACTGCAGTGTTAAGCATCAGTTAATTTCAGTCAAGTATAACGTAGTGTATATTTTTAGTCCATTATAATGATGGGAATGTTGGGTAAATAAACTAAGAAATGACACGACAAACCACACCATATTTTTTTTTTAAATCTTCACCCGAATTTTACATTTATCGAAATAATATGGCTTGCGTAAAGTCGGAAATTTTTATATAAAATAGTTATTACAATGCTAATTATTTAGGAATTTATTCTAATACATCCGCGTCCAATCGAAAGGCGCCATTAGAAATCTATTTATTCAAACTCCAGTCATCCGGACTGCTAAATATCCGGATCGATAACAAAACTTAAGTCGTAATCACAATAATATAAGCTTTCCTGGAAATGCTGGTATTTCACATTTTTGTCACTTTACTTGATTGATTGTGCGATAAAAAGTCCAAATCAAAATGTACATCTTCTTATCGTGCCTATCCGGTTCTTATATTGACGATCATCATAACTATTTTGACCTTATTTTTCGAAATCCGGAACAATTTTCGGTGGAGTTCTTACCGAATCAGGTCCTCAAATTGGCGAACCAGGAATTTCTTCTTCTATCAGGACTCCTCTTTCCCTACAGAATGTGCTGCAGTAGATCATACCTGTTTTGATTTCTCATATGCCCGTGGTACTGCAGCTTACGACACCTAAAAATTTTTACCAATTCCAGACTCTTGGAATCAATACAGTACTAAGGAAAATATACATAGAAGCCGATAATTTTGATAATTTCTATTTCAGTTTCGTCGTCTTCATATGTTTCATTATTACTGATTATAATAGCATTTCGCTCTTCAACTTTTGCTGGCTGTGTGTAGGCAGTTAAAATGTTTTCCCTAAAATTAACTCTTTCAATTCGGTTTTCGTTATGAAAACCGTAAAGACTGGGGTGATTTTGGCCAACTAATATCTGGAATTGGTTATCCCAGCCCTCTGAAGTGTTGTTTGTTCGAGCGGTTCCTTGCATAACGGCAGCATACTGATTCCAAAGAACTGACTCATACCTCCAGTCCTTCTTCTGTACTGCGTTGGTATGTTACTTCGAGATAATTTGTCCTAAACGGTGTATAAAAACCGTTAAAGTGACTGTATATACTTCCATTTTAAGCAATGATTTCGAGAACATTATTCACCCTCACAATGTCGAATAATGTTCTCAAAATTATTATTTTTACATTATTCAAGGTTTTTTATCCGGGCTGAATTGAAACTCTGCTCGATCATAGTTGCCGCTTCATTAATTCTTCAATCATTTACATGAAATCCAGTTTATAAATTCCCTTCTGTTGATACTTTTTTCTTGTATTACCACCTTTTGTTAATTATTGTTGTATTTTTTATTGACTTCAGCAAAAGTAAACAAATACACATAATAGTTTGTTAATAAATCTTTGAAGGTAGAAATAACCGTTCGTTCGAATTTCCAGGAAGATCAAGAGATACAAATGTTAGTCTACCTCATTAAGTGGCCAAAATTTTAAACAAGGAGAGTTATTAACCAGTTGGAGGGTTTTAGAATATTGTATTTTTAACAATTCCGGGTGGGATTGAGTTAAAACAATCGGAATAGTAACTGTTTAATAATAAATAATACACACACGCACAGAGAGAAAAGAAAGAAAGAGAAAATGACCATTAACTAAAAACAACTGTTGTAAGTTGGAAACTGTTGTACGTATAGAATATTTTTTACAATTGCAGCACTTTCTCGTTATACTGTAAAATTAAAACAAAAGTAATTTAGGCTACACTTTCCTTATGTGGGATGAATAGTTTCACCGAAATATCATACCAGAAACACGCCAGCATATCTTTATAACTGTTCTCTAATGAAATTTAGATATTAAATAACATAAAATAAATTTCATCAACCGATAAAACCTGATTTACAACAAAAATAATTCCTGTTCGTATTATTAACATACTATACATTACCGTATACGAAATCGTATTCCATAATGTTATGTAATTTATTTAGGCTAAAAAAAGTTGAATAATTTTTTAATAAGAAGTAAAATGTTTTAATGAAAGTGTCATTGAACTTTCTCTAATTTTGCATTTATTCAAAAACTAGCCATCTCCGACGATTAATTTTGCGTGGCATTCATAAATAGGCTATGCAGACCTTTATAAGGATAAGGGGTTCTTTAGTAGATTTTCTAGTACGCTTTTTTAGTGGAGTTTTTAGTAGAGTCAGAGCAGAGCTTCCACTGGACTGATTCTCGTCAACCTTTTGGAATGATTTTGTAATGACTTGTAGGCTAGCACGCTAACCACTATTCTATGGAAAACAACTTGATTTGTAAACTTTTTATTTTAAAATATATGTTACAAAATAATTAGATAACAAAAGACGATTATATTAATGTAAATAGTACACAAAAAAATGTTAAAAAATTAGACAAAAGAAAATTTCCAAATTTCTCTGAAACACTCTAGTAATTGTGAAATATTTTTTTAACCATTCATTCATGTATAATAATAAAGAATAAGCCTAGATCCAACTTAATAAGGCGGAGGAGGCCTACATATATATAAATATATGTATAATGTAACACAATAGATAAGTAGGCCTATACTTTTTCAATGAAATCTATTTAAAAAAATAGTTATCTTTAGTTATAGTTAAGTTTTTTGTTAATAACTTTCTTTTATATTATTATTGCTTTGGGCTCATTTTTATTGTTTTCTACAAGTATTATTTAAGTGTTAAGATAATAAATAATAAATAAAAACGCTGTAAAGCTTTCAGAAAGAAAAATAATGTTAAGAGTAATTTTTATATAAATGCCAATGACCTTTCATGAAAAGTTCCGTAAGACTAACAATTTTGATTTCGTATCCTTGAAGAGGATCTGTTAGTAGGCTACATCGATGTTTATAATCGAAGTTATGTTAAAAAATTAAACGTTTTTTTTAGTTTATTTAAAGTCGCATTAACGGCTCGGTTATTAGCAACTACGGAGGATTATGAAACAATGGGTTTGAACTTGTGAAAATTTCCAGACCCTAGCCTGGAATCGAATCCAGGATCTTGAATCGTTGTAGGCTAGCGCGCTACCACTACGCTATGAAGGTGGCATTAAACGTTTCTTTTTTGTTTTATCACAAATTGAATTTTCTCTGGTTGAGTTACACGAAATGATTATACTCTATGTCACTAAGTTGAGACCAGGTCAAAACAGTTTGAAAAAAAAATATTACGTAGCGCGATCCATCCAAAAAAATTTACGTTCGTTAGGCCCATACAGGAAATTTACAGTATTGTTAATTTTGTAATAATAAATTTCCAGACCCTAGCCTGGAATCGAATCCAGGATCTCCGCGTTGTAGGCTAGCGCGCTACCACTACGTCAGTCCAAACTGCTTCGCATGATCACCAATGCTCCGTACTACGTGTCAAATTCAACACTTCATACTGACCTACAAATACCTTACGTTACCGAAACAGTGAAAAGGTTGTACGCGAGGTTTCATTCAAAATTGAACGGCCACCGTAACCCGCTTGTAAGGGGAATTCTGATCAATCCTCGGCTCGCCAGACGACTAAAAAGAAGATGGAGCAGAGACCTGCTGAGATGACACCATTCCACTACTTTCCACCATTTCACCACTCTGTGCTACTGTTATCCCCATCATTTATCATCAAATTTCTTAGTTTTAATATTTGTTAATTTGTTATGTCTATTTGCTATGTTTGTTACTATTTGTATGTTTTTTATTTTTTGAACCCAAAATGAATGTCAATGGACATGTAATTTTATCCTACAATCACTGTGATTTATATTACTCTGTGCTAAAATTTGGTCGTTGTATTGTTATTGTACAGTTCCAAATAAATAATATAAAAGAAAAAAAAAATAAATTTCCATTCTTATTTATTTTTTTGGGCTCCCAAACTCCCCTACACCCCATCGTCTCTTCCCACTACCATGGCTGGTCGCAAGGATGCGTGGTGGTACAGTAGAACAGCAATAGAATATCGCCTTAGTATACTGTACCATTATAAACTTAACATCGTCATTCTTTCTTCATTAGAAAACAGCTAGCCGCCGAGCCCAACATACACCACATAGACACCAATAACATAAAAACACATAAAATAAAATAAAGAACACGCAATATTTACAGCCTTCTTTCACAGTATCCTGTATAGTTTTTCTTTAATTTTAACACCTCTGTGAAACAGATCTACCTCTCCATTTATTCCATTTGCTGTAGCTATACAACTATTAATTGGAGCTATTTTACTTCTTGTGGCTCCAACAAACAACCTGAAACTTCTTAAAGTTGTGCAAGGCACCCTCAGAAAAATCTTCGAGATAGCCGGAACATCAACTCGTGAATGTAGAATGTTATAAACGTATAGAGCTCCCAACACTCTACGCCGCGTGCTCAGACTCTGAAGCCCGTAGAATGAGAGTGCATCCTCATAGCTAACAAATTTTCTCCAAAATCTACATTCCAACTTATGAATCAGTCTTTATTGGTTCTTGAGAGAACAGGTCTTTTGTATGAAAAATACAGTTTTTGGGAAATGGTGATTCAGATTTATAAACGCATTTCTATATAAAAACGTACTTAGTGCATTTTTGCTTCATACGAGCAGAAATGCACTGAGTAACTTATGCAATATAAATAATTGCATAACCTAAACCTTACAAACAAAAGTGTCTTCTAGATTGAAAGAGAAATACTAAAAAAATTCATAAAAATTAGTGACAAAATAACTAAAAATTATGTACACAATATGACTTGTTTACGAAAACAGGAATTTCACATTTTTTTCACATGATATGTGTTTTTATAAAAACAAAACAAAAAAAATTTTTTTTTTTTTTAATTTATTTATTTAGAGTCGCATCAACAACTTGGTCATTAGCGACTACGGTGGATTGTGTAACATTAACTTTGGGACTTTACATGTGAAAATTTCCAGACCCTCGCCGGGAATCGAACCCGGGACCGCCGCGTGGCAGGCCAATGCGCTAACCACTACGCTACGGAGGCGACCAAAAATATTTTTAGTTGTAAAAACGTGATTTTGGTAATTACCATTGGAAAGCGCTAATTTCAAACTGTAAACACAGTTAAATCCTGAAAATCGATTTTTTCATTTTTTTGAGTCCGACTCCCCTTAAAGCTTAAATGTTTTATTATTTTGTAGCCACTTAATCCTTCACCTGAACCCACACTAACTGTATAGGATTCAGGTTACGAAGAATAATCATTTTTCTGTAACAAACCCACTCAGATTTATCATAAAAACTAATACAGCAACTATGTCGGTCTTAAGATAAATAAATACGGTAAAGCTAGAAGATTAGCGAGAGTTTAAAGCAGTTTGATTAATCAATGCAGTTTCAGACAAACTTTTAGTTCATTATTGAATATAATCTATTATTTAAATCAGTACTACCAACGCCGACCGCATTGGCGTAGTTGGTAACGTGCTCGCCTCTCATCATGCGGTCTTGGGTTAGAATCCCATTCAGGCACGGCATATTTTCATACGTTGCAAAAATCATTCCATCCTTCACCGTCTGCATTAGCAGTAATTGCAGAACAGTCAGACGTTAAACCAAAAAAAAACTACCAACGCTTTCATAGAAAATTAGCTAGACATAAAAACGAACTAATTAATACGATTAGCTCAGTTACTTTACTGGACAACCCCCCCCCTCCAAAAAAGGCTAAAGAGAGCTTGGAGCAGAGATTATAAAAACAAAATTGACTGAGATTACTGCAATATAAATATACATATTGATTCAAAATTCCATTACTAAAACAAAAACATAGAAGGTCCATCGGTGCTTGGTTTGCTTCCTCATGTCGTTTAAGATATCATTTGTATCATTGTCACCTTCAGCAGATATATTTGTAATTTTAATTCACTGTACAGACACAAATCTGGCCGGCAGACACAAATTTGTAATTGTAATTCTTTATACAGACACAAATTTGGCCGGCTCGTGGTGTAGTGGTCAGCGCAACTGGCTACTATCCTGAAGTCCTGGGTTCGATTCCCGGTCAGGTCTGGCATTTTTTCATCTGTAAATCTCCACATATCATTACGTACGCACAAGCCCAAGGCTTAAGTAGGCATCATCACTCAATAAAATAAAAAAATATAAAGAATAAGTTTAAAAAATCAGAAAATATTATGTAAATAAAGCTAGGTAATTGTGTATTTCAAATACAATCCCAGTAATAAATTAAGCAAAAAAATTAATTATTGTAATAAAGTTATTAATATTTTATTTACGGTTATTATCTTTTTCATATTAGATAAGTTGATATAATATAGTATGCTACTCTTCCGGTGGGAAACCTTTTATTTATGATATTTAATTAAATAAGTCATACATAAGTCATACTTAATTTATAAATCAAACAAATAAAATTTAAAATTTAAAATAAATTTCTGAAAAGAATCCGGTATGTTGAACAGTATATAATTAAACCATAAAGAATCGATACTCACGTAGTCACGCAGGTGTTTGACCTACATGACTCATTCACTCATATCATCCGAGATGAGAGAGAAAGCATCGTTGTTTGCATTGCTTTAACATACATCCCGGTATTTCGTCTATGAGAACTAATATTCCTGGATCAATGGAAATCCAACTTTCTTTAGTTGATTCATATTTATTGAAACTTGCATAATATTTCCTGTCATACTGCAGTATGACTACCACGCCCTCTTAAAGGAAAAGGATGTGTGTTTTGTATTCTATTTGTTTTTTTTAACAATAATACATATCTATTATTACTTTTTCATTGAAATAACTACAAATGAAGAAATTTAACTTCTAAGAACTCATCACATTAATTTTGTTTTGTTTTATTTCTCTATTTATTTACTATTTCATAAACCATTAACTTAATTAAGTAAAATCCTATTGCGAATACAATTATAGAAACTATACAACAAATTGAATTATAATTATAAAAGAAAAGGGGAGTGTTGTTTAGGTCATCAGCCGAAAGACTGGTTTGAACCTCTAGAGGTTTTACTAAGTAAAAACGAGGAGTGAGGTGGTTTACTACTGTCTTCCTCATTGAGTTGAAAGAGTATGCTTATCAGCATGCCAGGCCTTCCGAAAAGCATCTACTTTCAACCCTATAAATAACACCTTAACTTCATCACCACAGGGTCTGGCTATATAATGAAATGTATTACTTTTAGAGAAGATAACTCTGACTAGTGTCTTTTACACCTCTACCTCTTCTGTTCTTAAATACTTCAGTCATAAATAATTGGCTGAACATGTGATCAGAAACAGAACTATTTTTTGTTGCCCTGGACCTAGCAGATCCAGTGTAAATAATTTAACACTCCATCTGCCTGTTATGGGCAAGAAAAGAGCCATCCATTGGAAATTAGATCACTACTTCTAAAAATCTTCTCTTATTTAATCAGCTCATACTTATCACCTTGTATAAATTACAAAGGTAGGCTTTCTCCTTTTTTAAATTTAATCCACAATTTAGATATCATCAGAAAAATTTTATAAGGATATTCTCACTACCTGTTTCACTAAGGGGAGAGGAAGTGAGAGGTGTACTGGATAAACACTGTAAAAAACTCGCTATACTACAAAAACGTATTATTAGATCGGCACTCGGTATACCTTGACGGTACCCAGGACAAACCTTTTCTCAGGAATTTAATATGAAATTTACGTATTTTTAATATTTAGGCTGAAAATATATTTTGTCATTAAAATCTTCAAAATATTGATTTGTATTCTTCTTTTCAATAAAATTAAAACCATTTTCAAATTGAAACTAATATCTTAAAAATAGGAAAAGGATTTTAAAAATCATTAATTAATTTTAAAAATACATATAAACTAGCCTTAAACACAAATATCTTGATTCATGAATTACTGCATCAAAGTCTTCCTTTCAATACCATAGAGCAAGAAAGAGTAAATACACGTCTTGACAAATCTGTATCTTACAGAAAGTGAAATTGAATTATTAAAAAGCAGGTGCTTCATGTTAAGAAATGCCAGCCTCGCCAATTCAATACGAGCTCTTATTTCCACTGCTGGCTCTAGACCTACTGTAATCCAACTTCCTAAATACACAAATTTCTTAACCTATCCTATAGGTTGATCTTCAATACACTGCGTACATCCCAATGATTGACCCTGGGGAAATTCAAGTCCAAGGGAAAAATTGGCCTCTTACGGAACGTGTGAGCTTATACCGAGAGATGCATAATCGGGCGGTGTGAGGGTTCCTTGACGAGGAAGCTTCGTTCTACCGTCGTCATGTAGGTTATTAAGGGAAGTTGTTCCATCAGCTCGAATCTAATATGTCGTTTTCAAAATTATAATGGTGGACAAACTCTTGCTGGACATAAAAGGCAACTTAAGATCCTAACTTTAATTTTATGTATTTAACTTTAATTTTCTGACTGTTAGAATTAACTCTTTGTTTTTACTTCTGATGATAGGTGCCTAGTGGATCCACAGGAGTTTCGCTGATAAAAGCACGAGAAGTTATACGCTCCCACGTCGATCAACCTGGCTTCAACTCGCTCTCGAACTTTTAAAGTTTAGTTAAGTTTTACAAAAGGATGACAGTCGCCGTCCCATGAGTTTCATATAAGTGTTCTTAGTAACGGCCTCTGGGTCTATGCCTCTTGGTCACCAAACGAAAAGGAAGAGGCGGAAAAAATTCCAACAATAGAAAAAAGTCGCAACGATTGTGAGGAACCTTACGCATCACCGTTACATTAGCTTTCAGTGGGTGGATTTTCTGACCAAGAGTTTTAAAAATCAATGGTACGGAAATAAGCATGTGACTTATGTACGCGTCTTGTAACTCCGCTAAATTTGAAAGTTGAAGATTTCGGTCTAAAATTCCTATACGTTTTTTTTTGAGTCAAGCTGGTTGAGAAATCATTGTCTGCTATTATTTATTCAAATAGAACAACTATATCTAATAAACCCTATACCAAATATCAAGTTCTTTTTTATTGTATGTACGTAGGATAAGTTATAGGGTATCCTACGTACATACAATAAAAGAGAACATTTTAAATAAAGTTGTAATACTATTATACCAATTTTAACTGTCTCATCGGTTTTAATTTCAATAAAATATTATATTTTTTATTCATTAATTAAAAATTAAAACGAAAAAGAAGGTAAGTAACTTTTAATTACATACGCATTGTACTTTGAAGACTTACAAAAAAGATTACGAAACTGTACGCGTAGACGGATGTACCCACATATTAAATTTCTTTTCATAATTTTCTATTTGTTAATGAGATACAGATATTAATCTCTAAAAAGTACCAAGCTGTAATTTTAATCTTTAGTTAATTTATAATTGTCACTGTCAAGAAACATTCATTTGACGCATTATATTCTATCTCTTTTTAATCCTTGAAAGACTTTCACTGAATTATTTCAACCTGGAGACCACTATCACATTTTGTAATTAAAAAAAAGATTAATTGTTTAGTTGACATGTAGTTAATATATACAGTGTATTAAAAATTCACCTGCATAGTTGTGAATTCCCCAGGGTTCAAACCTGGGTCCGTTCCACTTTATCAATCATTAAGTAAAAATAATTTTAAAATTATGAAGGCATTGTTTATTAATAATTTAACTTACAGGAACTGCAACAATAATCAAATTAACGTACCTGAAACAAAAAAGAAATCAGGATATTAGATATTTTGTTCACAGGAGTACAAAATAAATAAAATACAATAGTTAAAACAACTATTTATGATAAAAAATAATTTTAAAAGTAATAGTATTGATTGTTGTTTAAGTCAACAGCCAAAAGGCCGGTTTAAACCTCTAGAGGTTTTACTTAAAAACCAAGAGTGAGGTGGTTTACTATTGCCTTCCTCACTGAGTTGAAAGAGTATGCTTATCAGCGTGCCAGGCCCTCCGAAAAGCACCCATTTTCTACCCTGTAAATGACACCTTCACTTCATTCACCACAGGGTCTGGCTGTATAGTGAAATTCATTACGCTGAAAGGAGATAACTCTGACTAATGTCTTTTACAGCTCTACCTCTTCTGTTTTTAAATAGTTCAGTCATATAATTGGCTGACTATATAATAAGAAACAAAACTATTTTTTTTGCCCTGGAATCAACCGTGTGTGTTGTTGTTTAGGTCATCAGCCGAAAGGCTGGTTTGAACCTGTAGAGGTTTTACTAAGTAAAACGAGGAGTGAGGTGGTTTACCATTGCCTTCCTCAATGAGTGGAAAAGTATGCTTATCAGCATGCCGGGCCCTCTGAAAAGCACATATTTTCCACTTTGCAAATGACACTTTTACTTCATTCACCACAGGGTCTGGCTGTATAACGAAATTCATTACTTTCAGAGGAGATAAATCTGATTAGTGTCTTTTACACCTCTACCTCTTCTGTTCTTAAATGATTCAGTCATCTAATTGGCTGACCATATGATAAGAAACAGAACTATTTATTTTAGCCCAGCAACGAACAGATTGGGTGTAAATAAATTGACACTCCACCTGTCTGTTATTGGCAAGGAATCAACCGATCGAGTGCAATTAATTTAACATTCCACCTGCCTGTTATGGAAATAGTTATGGAAATATTGGATAGTATATAGAAATACACGAAAAAATATATGCTTTAATACTAAAAATACAGCGACCGTAATGGTGGTTTAGCAAGTACCTAGCCTAGTAAACAGCGTAGATCTCGGTTTGATTCCCAGCTAAGATCTGGATATAATAGAACATTACTGCAATTTCAAAATGTTTCAAATCCTAGACAGTCACCAAATTCTTCACTAATAATGCAACTACATATTTCTCTTTACTTTTATTTTTAAGGCGCATCAACTCTAGGTCATTAGTGACTATTTTGAATACTTAGTGAATACCTTCAACGGTGGTTTTGAACATGAAAAAAGTTTTCAGACCCTGGACAGGAATCGAATCAGGATTCGTCCAGTTTGCAGTGAGCACGCAGACCACTGGGCCACCTGTTTTGTTTTTTCACTTTATCTAATACAAAATATAATCGTGTAATTTAGAAAATATCCAGCAGTTACCATGATTATAGTGTTATTTAAACTGTCATGTTGTCACCAGTGTGGGAAAGTCGTCCAGCGGTAGCCACTCAAGTTGATCAAAATATTGGGACAATATCTAAAAGGAAAGTGTTGGTTCCAGGATGTTCTAATAGGACTGAGATTTTTTAAATGTTAACGTAAAAATAGTAAGAGTAATAAAAATAGGGTTTCCAAGAATTAGTTAGAAATATTATGTACTATATTATATGGTTAGGTTTTTAATAGGCTGTTGTGTAACGGGTACGTGGGAATGGTCGGTATATCATTTAGTTAATTGACCCTTTTGTAACCCCATTTTATTCAATCCTAATTTGTTTACCCTTTGTTAAGATTTATCCAGAAACCATCAGAAGGATTTTGTATTTTTACAATCATATCAAAAACCTTTGTTCTGCTCGAAATGTCCGTAGCTTACCTATAAAAGCGCTGCCGGTTCAATTAGTCTCAGATTAGTTTTGATCTGTCATTCAGTTAATTGAATTGCGCTCGGCGTAACAGTTAAAACGAAAATTCCTTCGAAGTTTTGGTTTATTTTTATATTGACGCTTAAAGAAATCTAATAAAAATAATAAAAATAAATAATAGAAAAATCTGGTGTGAAACACTCAAACAACTTTCTCTTGCCAATGCAAAGAACAAACAATATAACCTAACATTAGTAACAAAACTTAGAAATAAACAAAAAACTAACCTCAAAAAACATAAGCTTAAACATAATCATAAATGAAAGACGGAAAATGAAAATCAACCTCAGTTTGGCTTAAAAATACGGAAAATCCTCTTTCACACTAAACTAGGCTCTGTAGAAAAAAATGTTCTAGATAAAAGTTGTAGATCTTTTAATTTCCTATAATAATTAATACACTTTTGTCGTAAAATAGGTAGGGTACTACAGCCGAAATCTTTAAAAAAATCGATTTTTTACAGAGTTTCATGAAAAAGAAACAAAAAAATCACTAATTACCGCTAAACTAAGCGTTATACAAAATGTTTAAAATAAAAGTTGTAGATTTTTAAATTCTCTATAACTTTCATTACATACATTTTTGCGCTTAAATCTAGCCTATATTAAAGCCGCAATCTTAAAATAACAGTTTTTTACGAGAAAACAGCCTCTCCAAGAATTTCAGCAAAAATGGCGCCTACCCTATCTTGTAGAGCATAACAAATTTAGTAAATGAGCCGTTTTTGAGAAAATCGCAACAAGTGAAAAAATGACACGAATAAACTACTACTTCCGGTTGACCGATTTCAATGAAAATGTTCCTGTCAGGTCCTGTAGTGGTATCTAACTTAAGTTTCAAGTTTCAACTTCGTACGATGTTCCATTTTTGAGATATTATGTTCACACACACACACAGAGACCAATCGCTAAAAACATGTTTTTTGTGTTCAGGGGGCTGAAAACGTGTAGTAGATCCGGTAAAAACTCGATTCCGAAAAATCGACATGAAAATAATACTTTCCTTCCAATATATTCATATAGGCAAGAGAAAGTAAAAATATAAAATAATAGAAAGAAAGGTAAGGGAGATGTAGAAGTTGAAAAGATTGCCTTTAAAAACGAGGAAGTTTCGTACTTGGATGGATACTTGACGCTGTTAGCCAAATGAGGATTGTCAAAGAAAAACAATTTAAATTTTTAGGTGAATTTCAATAATAATTCCTCGTGAATTAATTGACAAAATTTAATTTTCAATTTACAACATTGTGTAATAGTTTTGATTACAAAAATACACACTTTTCAGACGAACGCCCTAAAAAGTTATTTCAAATTCTGTGGATCAAAAACCGTGAATATCAGCTAAAATTCGAGCAGAGAAAATTGTACACACGCAAAATTACACTATGGATAATGCGTGAAAGCAAAAGAAAACTAAATTACGATTAAAAAGTTAAATAGAAACTCATAATCACATCAGATAGTCAATGACAATGTAATTTTAACGATTACTTTTTCCATCGTAAATTTTTTAATAAAATCTCATTTGTTAGATTGACCTATAGTTATAGGTAATTATATATTTTTTAGTGTATTAATTTCCGTTTTCCATAGAAAACATTATAAAAATATACGATTATTTTTTAACATCATTATTTTTACCATAACAAAAACAGGTTTACATATTATTCTATAAACTTGAATTAAAAATTAAGTACTAATATTGCAGTGAAAACCAGGTTATGTGATGAAAGTTGATTTTTTACAGAAGCCTGTAACTTTTTTCTCTATTTGTTACAAAGAATAGATTTATAGCTTGTATTTTAATCATTATAATTGTTGTAATTGCAGCTATTACCGAATAGTATTAAAAGTGTAACAACATTTAAGTAACAATGAGAAAGTTGTAAGTCTTATTACGTTTACTTTTTCATCGTTGTAATGCATGTACAGTTTTATTTTTAAGTGCATATTTTATATCAAAAGTTTATTTTTATTTATTTGTTTGGTTTTACATTCGGCTGTTTTGCAATTATTGCTTATACAGACGATAAGGAGGGAGATATATGAAAATGATTGATGAAAAAATGCCAGAACTGACCGGGAATCGAACTCTGGACACCGGTGTAGAAGCCAAAATTTTTAACTTTTTTTAAAAAGAGAATAAATTATATGACAGAAAAATGCGTACGAATAATTAATTTTGTTTATTTTGGTAGGTTTTTTAATGAAAAGATAATTTCGTGAAAGTTCTTTAGAACACTATACTGCCTGTGTGAATAGAAAGAGTACTGCGATCGGGCCAAATTTTTCAACTTGAATTTCAGCTGAGATTCGCATTTCATGACTCCTCGGAACCAAGAAATTATTTATAAAACAATCTCTCCCTCTCTCTCTCTCTCTCTACCTTCCCCATCGACCCCCTCATCTTTATCCCTTTCTGTGAGCGCGTTGTAACTCGTTTTGAAGGAAAACGTCTAGAACTACTACGTAGAAATGAATAAAGTTTTCTTAACCAACCACAAACCATAGACTTTGTAAAATTTTCTATGTAGCCTTAAAATAAAGGGTATGTTATTGTGATACAAACAAATAAAAATCCGATTGTCTCAAAGAAGAGCTCAATGAAGCGGCTCCAGGATTTTAGTGTCCCTTTTTTGAGAAACTTGGACCGTGGTAGTCCTGGAGAGGCCTTAAATGTGAGCACGTTGTTCAACAGTGCAATGCGAATTGAGGCGTTGTACAAGTTAACACTCGAACCCACGTGAGGTGAAGTTTGCCAATCCTACTTCACCGCTGCCTTCCCGAGCCGTGACATGTTAATACAAGAGATTATTTCAGGGAGCTAAATCGGAAGGCTGGCGAGGGCTAGGGATCATCGGACAATGGTTGTGTTTTCACGTATTATTTCACCTTTGAGCCATCTGACAATTTGGAAAGCTAGGTTAGAGTGATATTCAGGGTGCTAAGCCTAGCGTGAGGCAAGTCCCTCCGGGCGGTGTGATTGTAGTGGAGTCCCTCAGGTGGCGGTCCATGTCGGGCGGAGAGATTTGGGAACCACTCTGTGTTTTTATTTTCTTAATATTATAATTATTTTTATTTTTAATTCTTCTGGTCTCGTTCTCCACTCTTCCTGCTTTCCTATCTTTCTTCACATTCTTAACCGTGAGTGATATGTCCACCGATGATGCCTACATAGCTTTCTGGTAAGTTTTTCAAGTGACTCGTGAGAGGCGCATTTTGAGACCTATCTTTTATTTAATTTAATTATTCCATCAAATGTTATCTTCCCACCACGTTGACCACATCAAATTATAGCTGTTATAGATGCCGAATCATAACAATAAAACAGAAAGTAAGTAAAACGTAGTATTGCCTTAAGATTCATGAAAAACTAAAAGCTATTTGCACTATTTATCGTCAACGTAATGCATGTACTTTTACGTTATTATTTAACTCAGCTGATTTACTTTTACGGTATATTTTAAGTTAAAAATAAAATTTTTTTAAAGGGTCGTACCTACTTTGTAAATAACAACAGCAAAACTCGTACGAATAATATTAATCTTGTTTTTTTATATTTTGCCATTTTAATAAAAAATTTATTTACGTAAACAATTTTACATCTGTATTTAAAAAAATTGTTTAAAAGTATTCAAAGAATTTCCGATTACATGATTTTATTTTTCTATAAACCCATATTAAAACTTTTCGGAATACGTAATATCATCTCATGATTGAATAATATTTACGCAATACGAAAAAGGAAATGTATAAATTACATTAAATAGATGTTCAGTATTAACACTACTATGAAGTTGCGCAATACAATTTAAAGGTGTCTCTAATAAAAAAAAATAAGATGGTTAGAAAGACTGTTGACCTGAATAGTATACAAGTGGATTTACGGGCCTTACATACACAATCAATAAAGTTCCACATTAGAATACACGGAGATTTTTTTTAGAATGGATATAAGTGTATTCCATAAATATTAATGATATCGAATCAACATAACGGAATCCCGAGCTATCATTTTTATTTTTACGACATTATTACTTCTGTCTATTACTGGCAGATGGAATGTTACATTTACTCTCTTCAACTTGCTAGTATTAGAGCTATAAAAATAATTCTGTTACTACTTAAAATCTACTTAAAATATCAGTCAATTAAATAATATTAGTAGAGATAGATGATTAGTATTGTAAAGAAAAATTGAAGGTTAAGTTACTGGTAGACGACAGGTGTCCTGGTTGGGGGAAAACAATGGATTGGACTGGGATTTTCAGGGTTATGATCACCAATGTTAAGGAGGCTTGATATGATACATAGAGGAAGAAAAGAAATAAATGTGTAAATGACACTAATCTTAAATCCTCTGAAAGTAATAAAATTAATTATAAGGCATATCCAGTGTTGAGCAAAATAAAGATGTTAATTATTACTGAGTGGGAAAGTAATTGCTTTTTAGTATGATTGGCATACTAGGTAAGCAGTCATACTTTTCAACTCAATAAGACAAACAAGGTAAACCACTTTAATCATCGTATTACTTTTTAAAACTCCTTGGATTCACACGACATTTTTGGTTGTTAATCTTAACAATACTTTTTAATACTTATTACAATAAATACTGTCATTTGTTATGATGCCTTAATTTTACAATCCTTTTATTACTACATTATTGCCTACAGCCAAAAATTAATCATTTTTCTATTTAAAAAATACATTTTTTTTGTTCAAGCAATGCATTTAGAACTCCGTCAACACTCAATTCGATCAGTAAATTGGTCAATCGAAAGTAGTAGTTTATTCGTGTATTTTTTTACTTTTTGGCAATTTTCTCAAAAACGACTACTACGATTTATTTCAAATCGCCTCATTTACCACAATTTTTATTCTCGACAAGATAGAATAGGCGCCATGCCTGCTGAAATTCTTGGGAAGGCTGTTCTCTCGTACAAAAAAAATGGTTTTTTTAAGATTGTGTGGCCTTAATATGCATTTTAGGGCATAAGTGTATATAATAAATAAAGTAGACAATTTAAAAATTACCACTTTTAATTCAATAATTTTTGTATACTGCTTAGTTTAGCGTTAATAAGTGATTTTCTGTTGTTTTTTTTTTCATGAAAATCTGTAAAAAATCGATTTTTTTACGATTTCAGCCTTAGCATTTTACGACAAAAGTGTATAAAGTCAAATTTACCGAAAATTAAAAGATCTACAACTTATCGTTTGAGCATTTTTCTCTAAATAGCCTAGTTTACCGTCAAAAAGTTATTTTCCGTATTAAGCCAAACTACGGTTAAATTTTATTTTGTGTCTTTCACGTATGATGAAAATTAGGTTATGTTTTTTTGAGGTTAGGTTTTTAGTTTATTTTTCATGTTTTATTGCTAAGGTTGTATTGTTCATTATTTGCATTGGCCAGAGAAACGAGTGTGAGTGTTTCACACCAGACTTTTTTTTTTAATAAAACTTTCTAACAGAACCCCTTGCCATATATAACAATTTAATCCACATACGTTGAAATTAGAGCTACGATCCCTAACATATAAAAGATCGGGTATTTAAACCGTGGGAATTTCAGACAATATAAAATAATACAGCATAAATACATACAAAAATTTACTCGTCATTATAAAACTACCTGTTTAGAAAATTCTAAAATTAATTTAAATTACTCAGAGATGTATAGCGTACTGGGCAACATAAGTTAATTTTTAAAGAACTGTGAATATTTTGTAAATTACGATGATAATTAACACGAGTGTGTGAATATAAAACGGGGATTGAATAAATTTATGACGGTCTACGAAATAAAATAATGAATTAAGTCTACCCGAGATGAATTACTCGGAAGAGATGGCTACATGAAGATGAGTAGATAATGATCATGTTGTAATGTGCTACTGTGACGCGTTGAAGAGAAAGTCAGAAATATGTGAAAGAAATTATTACATTTGATAAATTGTATCATAATATGTTGCCAAAAGTATGCTATAAAACTACTACTACATGCAAGAATACCAGAAATATAGGTCTGTCTACATTAACATAATGACTTGCAAAAATGTTTAGATAGTTTGATAACTTCAGTGAGAGAATTAAAGTTGATGAATTACTGAGTAATAATACAAAATATTATTTTTTAGGAGATGAAAATTCACAAAAACATAGATATAACTTTTTTACGCTGCGCTGTTAAAAACTATCAAATAAAATAGCTAATACAATAATATTTTTTGTCTAAAACGAAACGTATTTTGAATAACAAATCTTTATAACACAATATGTTCCACGACAGTCTTTGAGTTAATGAAACAAAATTAAAACAAACTTTTAAAGAGTTTGAGGAGAAATTTATCAGACAAATGGAATTTTACTGTTTTAGTTGATAATAAATAAATGGTCGACAAACCCCACTGACTTCTCACATAGTTATGCTGAACAACATGTAACTCAATAAGGAATGGTGGAATGGACAATTTTTTTTCTTTTACAACCACATAGGATCACTTTAGTCATTTTGAATGGTTCTTCTTCAGTTTCTTCTTCTTTCTGTTCCAAAAATTTTTCATATTTTCAGATCTTATTTTCGTTAGTTCATCTGAACAAACCCCAATTGTGCGTTTGACTGTTTTGGTGGTTAATCGAACTTTGGATTTCCCATTTGGTGTTTATACCAAGGTGTACGTTGCGTTAGGTTCTCTATGGTTAGGCCGAGTTCTTTCATATCATTTTGAATTTCTGTGACCCAGGTTACTACAGCTTTTTCAGATTTAGCGGTAAGTAGTTTTTCAGTGATTCTTCCTAGAACGCGTGTTGCTGGAGTTCTTAGTATGTATCCCAGGAAGAAAATTCTCTTTTTTCTCATTGCAATTGTGACTGATTTTATATCTTTGTAGACTTGTTCCTTGGGTAAAAGCCTGTATTTTCCATCGATTTGGTGTTTTTTGTTGATAAAAGTCCTTAAGATTCTTCTCTCGACTTTTCTAAATTTCTCTTTGATTCCACCACCGTCGATGTTGAAGAGTCTCACTTCCGTACATCACTTGAGATCTAAGGACTGACTTGTAGTGTTTAAGGTTTTTATATAAAATTTTTATACAAGACGTTCTGGAGAAAATCTATTTTATGAAGTGGTCTATTTTACGGTTCTATAGTGATCATAGCTTGCAGGGAATCTAGCCGAGAGAAATTTACTGTAGGAGGCAATTAGTTCTTTTACCTGTCGGAATTTTGTAAACGTCGTAGAGGTTTTTGTTGCTTACATAAAAAGAAGCGTCAGATGCAAGTCTTAATGATTTTAACGAAAAACGGCAGAGAGTAGTTACTCTCTGCCGTTGCTTCAAAACGCTGGAAACCATAAACCCAGATTGGTGGCAAAAGAGTTTTATAAATTAAAATTTTATAACGGCGGTTCAAATTTGGTTAAGGGTTAATTAAACTTATTATCATCGACCACCCTTCATCATTAACCTTAATGTACAAAACAGTCGGACGTAAAATCAAAAATATAGAACCAACATGTTCCCAGAGATACTAAACGACCTCTTAATAAGCCCAGTCAATGTAGCAGATAAGGAAAGTTTATCAAAATCGTTTAACCGTTTTTGAGAAAACCTTTTTGTATTTTTGCATTAGAGTACAGGATCTTTAACTTTGGAACTACACAGCTAATTTCCAAAACGTTAATATTTAATTTTTTTATTTTGGTTTCTCGTTTAGAGCGGTTTTAGACCACGTAAAGTAACTTTAGTACTTCTGGAAGCGCTTTTTGCTACTAACAGTAAGTTTTAGTGCAGACTTTTCTCTTTACTTCCGTCAATTCTGTTTTCTGTTTTATTTCTCGGGGGAAATCAGTGATCCACAAATATTGACTGCATCGTTGGCTCAGCTGATTGTAATTTTCACTTATAAACTGTAATTGCTCGATTCGATTCCAGAGAAGAATATTGAAAATTTCCAACTTGTATCATTATTATATTTAACTTTATGTTATTTTCTGTAGTCACTAATGTTCAAGAACTTTATAGGAATTTTACACAAATCAAAAAATGGTTAAACGAACTTTACACAGTATGTTGTAAACGATTTACCTTTTTCTTTAGTACATTGTACCTGACTAAATTCTGTGAGGGTTGTTATGGAAGTCGCTTAATCTTAACATTTTCTAAATGTATAAAAAGAAATTAAATACTTCGTTAAACGAGCATTGAACTAAAATAGTAATTTGTATAAGTCCACTTATAGTACAACAGTTGATACTAAGATAATGATAGAAGTTGAAACAACAGGCCCATCTTTGTAGCCGAACTTCTAAAAGGGTTGAATATAACTATCTATTTTTAAGTGCTGAGTAATACAGAGACATTTGTTGTCGTCATCAAAACTATGAGATTTACTTTTATTTTTATAATTGATAAGTGATTTAAACAGAAAAATATTTTGGGTCAACGTTCTGAAAAATCGAGAAAGATTTATTTATCATAGTTTAAAAGTAAAATTCTTTCCGATAACGTTTAAATTTTTTAATGGTAGATAAATGTGTATAATAGAATGTAATATTTTCAGCCTAAAAAGTGATGGAGGATGTTTTTTTTGTCATCAGACTGGTTTGATGAAGTTCTCCAAGCTGTTCTATCTCCCCCTGCAATTCACTCCTTCAATTTTACCCTCCATTATTGATAGACCAATACCTGGATGTCTTAAGATACGCCCCACTAGCCTATCCCTTCTTCTGGTAAGATGCTTCCATATACTTCTTTTTTCACCCACTCGCCTAATAACCTCTAAATTACGTATTTTGTCCACCCACTCATGGAGGATGTCAGGAGAAGAAAATATAAAATACTAGCATACCCCGTGCGGCTTCGAACGCGAAATATGTGCACTCATTTTTGTAAAAATATATATGTAACAGAAATGTGTAGCTGGTAGTCGACTGTATACTCCAACATGTACACATACACACCATTTTGATAAATTACCCCGCGTACGTCTCTCGCTTGTCTTTATATGTATGTACTGTACTTAAAACAATAGCGCGCGCACACACACACATTTCTGAAAATCTACATTAGGGCAGTTGGAGTTATCATTTTTGAAAATTTTAAAATAAAATTTTGCTGTGAATATAAATACGAATATGATGTTAAAATTTCTTGAAAATCTGTTCAGTAGTTTTGGAAATTAGTCTGCACAAAAAAAAACACGCTTTGCCTTTGTAGTATTAGTACAGATTTTGGTCTTATAAAGAGCTTTAATGATAATAGTTTAAAAGAAAGGATTTATTGTATGATCATGGTAGCAAAAATAAAAGTGAAGAAAAACTGTAACAGGCACAAGATTTCTTGACTTAGAAACTTATGAAAGTGATGATGCTTAACTTTAAATCAATTGTTTACAGATGATGTGAATAAATTGTGAATTTTCATGATGAACTGTAACCTCCGTTAGGAGAAAATTAAAAAGACTTAAAATAATATAATAAAATGGTTCACTAAGCAGCAAGTTATTTCTTTTTCGAAAGGCTTCACTTTCTGTAACGGCCTAAACAATTCCGAGTGTAAGGAAGCTATTTGTCAAAAATTTATTGATCTTCATTGCAGAATCCTTATGGTGTTCAGGTGTACTCTCAAACATTCTATTAAACTGTACATTAACTTTGAAACCCCGTAACGTTTCTTCTGAACAACGAATATCCTATAAAAAGGTTATACAAAAATACAAAACACCAAAGAGAGTTACAAAACACCAAGGTTTTAGGTTTTTAGCTTTTAGGTTTGTTTTTGGTACATGGATTATTGAGAAAACATAATGTCTACAAGAGTTAAAGAATTTAAAGCACGTGCTCAAACGGATTTCTTGGATTTTAACAACAGCCGTCGAGCCTCATAGGTACAGCAGGTTGCGCTGAACGATTGTTTCTTCACCTTCCTCTTCTTTTTTAGGGTTAGCTTCGAATTAAGTTCCAGAAGGGTGTTTCCAAAGGCGTTAACGTTATTCAGTTCGTTATATTATTGTACTGATGGGTAATTAAAAAATTGTTTTATGCCAAACAGGTACAACGATGTTGATGTTACATTTATTTTAATTTTTCAAATATCATTCACTTCATTTTCCGTTTTGTAGAATATTACAGTTTTGGTTTTATCGATATTTGCTGGAGCAAATGACAAAATGCAGAACTTTGGAGGCATCGCTAAAAATATTTTTTTTAAAATGTATCATTATTACCAAACTTTCCAAAAGGATGTTCTTTTGGTATCTGCAAAGCATAACGATGTATCAATGGATCAAAGAAATGGAAAACCATAGATTATACGGTAGATTTTAGCACTAATTTCCCGTGCAATATGTCTTCAATATCCAGAACCCTTGATAAATATTTTTGTGAAAATTAACCAAATGTTTTGGCCATTCAGTTACCACATACGGAATCTTTCGAGTGTTAATTTTGAATACATAATTAAATAAAATCATATCTATCACAAACAGTTCAATTAATAATTTTAAGTTACTTATCTTGTATTTTGAAGTTACAAGATTTTGAAGCCGACTATATTTTCTTCAATGTATAAGGAAAGGCATGTTTAAAATTAAAATTTATGTAGATTTTCAACGCTTTTATTGGTCGTATTCTCAAAATATGTCTACGGAACATAACTATAAAAGAAAAAAGCAGGTTAGTTATTTTTCTTCTCTATTACAGCATTTTAACAGCTACGATGCCTAACAGGCACGATGACGGTTTTTGTGTTACAAAGATTGCACGACGGTACTTAAAAGTCTAAGAAATACGTTTTATGTTCTAATGTAATACACATTTAAATATAAATCCTGTTACTAAGAAGTTATAATTATATTCTCAGAATTATTGTATGAAGCTGAGACGTGGATGTTGAATAATGAAACAGTAAACCTAGTTGAAGCCTTTAAAATGTGGGCGTATAGCAAAATGTGTCTTAGATCTTGGTTGGATAGCATTAGTTATGTACGTGTGATGTAAATGATGGAGAAAAGTAAGGAGTGTGGAAGTGGAAGAGAACCAACCCTAAACTATAATATACCTTTTCAATAATATTGTTGACGTCAAGGTCAAAAGCCGAAAGGCTGGTTTAAACCTCTAGAGGTTTTAGTAAGTAAAAACGAGAAGCGAGGTGGTTTACGATGCCTTCCTCACACAGTAAAAAAGTATGCTTATCAGCATGCCGGGCCCTTTGAAAAGAATCTACATTCTACTCTGGAAATGACACCTTCACTTCATTACCACAGGTCTGATTATATAATGAAGTGCATTACTCTCAGAGAAGGTAACTCTGACTAATGTCTTTTACACCTCTACCTCTTCTGTTCTTAAATAATTCAGTCATATAATGTTTTTTGGTTTAACGTCCTACTGTTTTATAATTACTGCTAATGTAGACAGTCAGTCATATAATTAGCTCACTATGTGACAAAACTGCCCAAACCAGACAGGTGGAGTGTCAAATTATTTACACTCAATCTGTTCGTTGCAGGGCTAAAATAAATAGTTCTGTTTCTTATCACATGGTCAGCCAATTAGAAGACTGAATCATTTAAAAACAGAAAAGGTAGCGATGTAAAAGACACTTATCAGAGTTATCTCCTCTGAAAGTAATGAATTTCATTGTACAGTCAGACCCTGTGGTGAATGAAGTGAAGGTTTCATTTGCAGAGTGGAAAATATGTGCTTTTCAGAGGGCCCGCAACGTTGATAAGCGTACTTTTCCACTTAGCGAGGAAGGCAGTGGTAAACCATCTCACTCCTCGTTTTATTTAGTAAAACCTCTACAGGTTCAAACCAGCCTTTCGGTTGATGACCTAAACAACATGTGATAAGAAACAGAACTATTTTTTGTAGCCCTGGAGCTAGCAGATCGAGTGCAATTAATTTAACACTCCATCTGCCCGTTACGGGCATTTCAATATTATAAGAAATCTCAAATATAGAAGCCTGCAGTTGAGGCGACATGGAAAAGTGGAAGGATTTTGTCTACGTGGTCGAAGATTTTATTTATCTAGATCAGTAGTTCCCAGACGGTGGTACATAAGAACGTATCAAGTGGTATGCGAACAAGTAGACAAACCCCTTATTTACAAAATAAAATTTAAAATTAATCTCTCACTTCATTAAATCGAAATTTTGAAACTAATACAATAGTGAGAGAACGTATTAAAAAAGTAACATTTGTACAAGGTAAGAGGAAGTGGGCTCACAGTAAATAGGTTATTTTATATTTATTTATACAGTAAAATCTCTCTGTAGCGGAACTGAAGAGACCACGAGGTTCCGCCGCTATAAAGAGGGTTCTTTATGGAGAGAATGAGTAATTAATGGTGGTAGGGAAGTTGGAGTACTAATTTTTCTGTACTAAAAAGTCATAAACATATGTGAATGGTTGCATGCAATAAGTTTACTTTGAAAAACTACTGAATAGATTACTTTAAGACGAATGTTTAATACAGTAGATTACTTCAATACAGTAAGATATTTAAATTACTTACCTAAATTGTAGGTTATTAAGTTAACAAGAAATTTTGATACAAACAGCTGGTTTTATTAGATGTTGTGTCACTAATTTTGAACAATAGAATTTCACTTTTCATGATGAACTTTTTCAATAATCATTCATACAGTATGTACCGTAATAGATAGCCTAAAATTAATTAGCACTGAAACTCGTTTTTCACTGAACAGTGATAGGCATACATAAAATTAAAATCTCATAAAACACAGGCTACACAAACACACAAAAAAACCAGTAGGCCTGCAATATATTTTTTCGTTAATAAGGAAACAATGACTGTACTTACTGACCGTAAAGTACATTTCATTTCGTAAAATAAGTTGTAATTTTTGTTTGTTTGGTTTTCACTTCGTAAAACATGTCTTTAATCTTATTTTCCATTTCAACGCTCCCTGGTATGTTAGGAACGACGACCTGCACCGGGACTTGGGAGTGGATTCCATAAACGAAGTAATTCGAAAATTTGCCAAGAGTCATGAAGATAGACTTCTTCACCGTGTGAATGCCGAAGCTACACAGCTATTCGACGACGCAGATCAGAATAGGAAACTTTCTCGTATAAAACCATTTGAACTGGTGTAATGAACAGTATAAAGTTATTAATTTGTTAGTTAATAGTTACTTGTATATATTTTGAGGTGTTTTGTTAAATATCAATGATTAGTCAATTTTATAAATAGTGTTTTTCACAATATCGAACATAAACTAAGAACTATTAGTTGGTAAATTCCTAGATTAGGTACTTAGATCAATTAAGTTAGAACAAAATTGTCAGTTAGTCTTAGACTAATCACAATAAATTTCACAATAAAAAAAGTCTATGTTTAAAACTTGTTGTCAATTTTCATTTACATAATGGCAATGACAGCGCGTGGAAACAATACGAATAGCGTCAAGTGCCTGTTTACTTGAAGGCGCTACTTTGTGTTTCCATTTCATCGTTATCTTCACTTTCTTCCTCGTTGTTTTGGGCTAAGCCATTTCGATTATTGCATCATCGCCAACATCTGCAGAAGTGGCTAAGTCATCGTCTGCCCCTACACAGGCATCTAAATCTATATCCTGAAGATATTGTTTAGCCGCTATAGAGAGATTTTTGAGCCGAGATAAAGAGAGTTAAATACATTACCGTAATATACGAAAGGGTCGGGGTCGGCAAATAATACCGCTAAAGAGAGATTTCCGCAATAGAGAGGTTTTACTGTAAGTGGTTGTTTTCTGCGTGGGATAAGCAGTCTTCAGGATAGCAAGATCGTACACCCCTCCCTCCACGCCTCATCACTGTAAATACATGAGACCCCTAAGGTAAATTATCTTGTGTTAAGATAGTGGCACGCCTGCATTTCTGAAAATTTCAAGTGGTACTCAGGTAAAAAAAGACTGGAAACCTCTGATATAGATGATCAATTGATACTTTTAATTATTTCTGGGCTTAAAGACCTAAGAGACAGGTTTAGATTGTCATTTGTTCAGTTTTACTCTTAAAGGCGGTATGCATGGATTGATGCATCGCTTTCTCAAATTCGTATATTTTTTACGTATACATAACTTTTTAACATTTTCCTACCATAAATAAACTTAGCAAAACCTACGTTTCTGTGAACGTTTCTTGTGTTCTTATTTAGGTCATCAGCTAAAAGGCTGGTTTGAAACTCTAGAAGCTTTACTAAGTAAAACAAGGAGTTAGGTGGTTTACCGTTGCCTTCCTAACTGAGTGGAAAAGCATGCTTATCAGCATGGCAGACCCTCTAAAAAGCAACTACTTTCCACTCAGCAAATGACACTTTCACTACATTCAACACAGGATGCGTAATGAAATTCGTTACTCTTAGAGGAGATAACTCTAACTAGTGTTTTTTACACTTCTACCTTTCCTGATTTTAAATACATCTGTCATATAATTGGCTGACCATGTGATAAGAAACAGTACTATTTTTTGTACCCCTGGAACCAGCAGATTGAGTGCAAATAATTTACCATTCCACACTGTTATGGGCATTAAACATTTATTATAAAACAGTTTATATTTCTTCTAATGGAATTAAGAGATCATAAAAATTGTCACCTAAAAAGAATAATGCAGTTTACGATCGCGAGAATTTTTTCCGAAGAGTTCACACTACTTGAAGAAGGTGATAGAACGAGAAGAAAAACTGAATTCCGAATATTGAAAATTTTCACGTCGCATTGTGTTTCATTTAATTCTATAGAGTTTGAGAAAGTAAAGAAAAATACATTACACTATAAACGAACATATGTAAAGAATTTTTATCATTTTATAAACAGAATGCAATTTATTAAGAAACATAAAAAATTTAGTAAACCATTTTCCATTTTCACGTTTGACTAAATCTGTAATGATCATGACGTCTTAATAGAAGGGTAAACAAACATAGGTATGTTAATTTACTGCAGGTAAATAAAGGCTTGTTATAAATTTTATACTACTTTACATTATTATTTACACTTTCTTTGGCAACATTGAAGCAATTGATTACAAGAGATTGACAAAACCAATCATGTTACGCACGAATTTTTATAATCATATGTATACATGGTTTTAAACAGGTAAAAAACAAACGGATGTAAATTTTTGATACTTATTTCTTAAAAAGATTATTTCTATGATGGTTTTACTTTTGTATCTTTTGTTTAAGTAGTGTATATATATATAAATAGATAATCTATCCAGTTTTTTTTTCATTAGGTATCGAAGAGAAAGTATTAATGTTCAAACTGCTTAAGGCGTGGGTGTATTTTCATTGTATTTCTTGAAAGAAGATTTATATTTCGCCTTCTTTGTGAAAAATCAATGTCAAATTAACTTTTAAAATTTCACATTTTCATTATCATGTCACTGCAACATTCTTTTCATTCATAAAAATTTTATGGCAAAACTTATTGATTTTCTCGTGAATCATCAACTAATAAAACAAATATTTTGATTAATTTTTTATGATTTTAATGGTGAATCAATCGCAAATGAGTAAACTAAAAATTTACATTCCAAACAGAATACTGCATGTAAATAATTTTATTACAATGCAGTTAACCCTTCCTCAATACAGTTAACCCGGCCCTCTGATATCCGAAACGTCCGATATCATATGCAGGTTTTTCGAAAAATTGTAGTTTTCAAAATTAATATTTATAAGCCGTGCAGAAGAAAATAATGCTATCGAAGCTTATGTAATACTACACTACAATACACAAACATTTGTGTATTTCAGGCTGATTTTTACGATGTTCAGCTGTCTGTCTATGTGTCTTCACCATGGAAGTTGCACTGTAAGCATCACCTCCGTTTACAGTGCTGCAAACACAATACATGTTTAAACTCAAGTATAATAAGTCCGTCAAGTATGGAATATTACAGAATATTGATATGATGATAAATTTGCAGTGATTCTCAACCTGGAGGTCGCGACCTCCATGGGGGTCGTGGTGATATTATAGGGGGGTCGCGAAACAATAAAGAAATCATTTAATCAATTATGAGAAAAAATAATTTATTATAAACTTACTTATAAAAACATATATAGTCCATTATGCATGTTCAAACATTCTCTCACAGTGAGTATTATAGAAGAAGATTAAATTACAAAGAGCACGTACACATCACGTTGGAACTTGTAAATTGCTCATGTATATGTACGTCATACATGCATGTTCATACACATTTCTACTATAAAAGTATAAACGCAGCAATATAAAATAATAGCAATAGTTGTATTCCATTTTTTTACAGTCTGTATTTTCTTTAAAGACATAAAATTAGTGCAGTTTGATTATATAATATTAAAAAAAAACATTTTAAATCTATAATTACAGTCAAAATTCAATTATTAATAGTAAGGCTTACTATTATTACCGGGGTGGGGGGAGGTTCGCGAAATATTAATTTTATTTATTTTTACTATTAAAAAAAAGGTTGAGAATCACTAGATTAAGTACAGTGCGTAAGTAGAAATGTTGTAACTGTTTGTTTTGTATCATTTTCTGTTTATTTAGATATCCCTTCTGCTATCCGGATTTTTGGACGTTAAAGAAGACGAATATCAGGAGAATATATGCGTTTGAGCTTTGGTTGTACAGGCGCATGCTAAAAATTTCCTGGACAGATAAAGTACCCAACGCCCAACGAAACAGTCTTGCGGCGAATGGGAACAGAAAAGAATCTTGTTTACACTATCAAAAAAAAAAAAAAGAAAAATGGAATATCTGGGTCATAATGTGCGTGGACCAAAATATGAAATGCTTCGCTTGATAATACAAGACAAGATTCAGGGGAAGAAAGATGTAGGAAGAGAAGAACTTTCTTGATTGAAGAATCTTGGCGACTGGTTTCGTTGTACTTCAGCAAAGCTGTTCAGAGCTGCGGTGTCCAAAGTCCGCATAGCCATCATAATTGCCAACCTCCGGTCGAAGAGGGGACGTTAAGAGAAGATCCGTATTTCCTTCAATCGATATTACCCGGCGGCACTTCAATCTGGATATTAGACTGATATTTGTATTCTGCGGTTAGAAATGTAAATCATGGTTTTAAAAGAAATGATTGGTTTTAATGTAAATTGAAATAAATATTAAATAGCAGTTTCGATCACCTGCGTGGCCTTGCGGTTAGCGTGCTATGCTGTAAATAGAAAGATCCCGGGTTCAATTCTCAGCTGATGTCTTGAATTTATAACACGTGCTAACCCACCGTTATAACGTTCTTTAACTTTATATGAATTTCAGAATCTTACATTTACGAGCTCAGTATCTTAGAATTTATACAGGATTATCCAATAATTGTTAAAATACTAAAAATAACACATTACTTAGAAAGTAAATCACGTTATTTCAGATTTATTTTCTTGTTTGAACCCATTCTTGATAAAAAAAACCTATTGTTGTTTCATAACCTTCTATAATACATATTTTAAAAGACACATTTTTCAATAATGTACTATCATGTATGATAAAAATCCTATATGACATTGTGACAGCTTTTCTCTTATTAACTACGTGGGTGATATCTTTAACACACGACAATACTCTCCTCAACACCTAAACATATAAAAAACACACGTCCACACCCACACAAGTAAACAAAATAAACTTTCTCCTGTATTTTAAGAGAATTTATTTATATTATTTATTAGAGGTCACATACGATTTTTTTGTTCGTTAAAATTACATTATTTGGTGAAAATAAAGAGGTGTGTAATTTGTACGCCAAGGTAATGACATATTTTTCAACAACATCCGATTCGATTGTATACATAAGAAATTTTAATACATTGTACCATTACAAAAACAAAAAATCAATTATTTATTCATTACATTTGACCTACGTCTATAAATTATAGTTTACATTATACTTAACTTTTTATAATTAAATTTCCTATAACTTAAATATTATGGGTCAATCCGTTATTCATGTCTGAAAAAATACAGATCAATAAAATATAAGCTATAGGCCTATTTCTGCTATTTTATATCAATAAGTTTTATTTACAAGTGTATTCAACAGTCATTGGATCATTAATAAATTTACATTCGTTTTTCTTTTAATTTGGTATGAAAATATAAAAAAATGTGAAATTTAAAATGAACAACTAATAAAGTCTGCAGATTCAAGATTTTTTTAATTACAGCAAAATCTACTATCTATTCTGATATAGAATAATATAATATGCCCATAACAGGCAGGTGTAGAGTTAAGTTATTTCCACTTGATCTGGTAGTTCCTGGGCTACAAAAATAGTTGTGTTTCTTACCACATGATCAGCCAATTATATGACTAAAGTATTTAAGAAAAGAAGAGGTAGAGATGTAAACGACAATAGTCACAGTTATCTCCTCTGAGAGTAAAGGATTTTATTATATAGCCAGATCCTGTGGTGAATAAAGTAAAAATTGTCATTTGCAGGGCGGAAAGTAGATGTTTTTCAAAGAGCCTAGCATGCTGATAAGCATACTTTTCCACTTAGTGAGGAAGGCAATTTTAAACCACCTCTTTCCTCGTTTTACTTAGTAAAGCCTCTAAAAGTTTAAACCAACCTTCCGGCTGATGACCTGAACAACAACAACATGAATAATGAGCGAAGAAAACTCTTCAGCGGAGGAACTTCGTAAATTTATTTATTTCATGTGTTGTCTTGTTAGTCTAAATTAAATCCGCAAGATCTCTTAGTTTCAAACAGCAGTTTGTTTAAAACAGCAAAAGGAAGTACACCCCTTGTACAAACAAGTGGTGAGTTCCTCGAAGTGCACTGGCCATCTTTCCTTATCTGTTGTTGTTCCCTTCCTTTTCCTGGTACAGTTATTTAGAAAAATAATGAAAATTACTCATGTTGATGAATGAATTACATTATTCAAAACATTATTTTGATTTAATAAATAGTTCTGTAGTACATACATGAAAATGAGCGTTCAAAAGATTAATGATAAATCTAATGTTTGTAGAAAACTCGGGAGAGTTTTAAAGCGGTTTTCCAACTGTTCATTTTGTAGTAAATAAACGGTTATAGTGATAATAACAACCATAGTAAGTTAGTGACCATGCTGTTTTATTCAAAGTAGGGCAAAAAGTGGGAAAGAAATTATTGTTAGTTCAACATTGTTAGAATTCTATTTATAATCATTAATTTTATGTCCTATCGTGTTTTCCACCTATTCAAATTAGGTAGATCTAGTACTTCAATTTGAATAACAACTACAGTACGTATTATTATTATTAAGTGATTATGGATTTACCGTTTCTGTTTAAACCTGTCCAGGCTTAACTGGTTAAATTGTTTTAAATAAATTTGTACAGTAGGTCTTTTCTCTGATATCTATCAGACATTGCTATTGAAATTTCAAGAGGTTAAGTTCACTTTTGTAATCTTCTATTGGTTTCATTGAAGTCATTTTTCATACTGTCGTTCGTCTATATCCTATCTATAAAACAGTATAGTAATATGCTATAATATACATTTTTATAGCCAGTTATTATAGTTTTATATTTCTAAAATCTAGGTTAAACATAATTTGTTAATAAGCTTTGTTTTTTATCTGCTATTTAAATTTTCATTGTGTCACTAAAAAGTTAATTGTTAGAAGATTTTTGGAAAGTAGAATCCGGAAACTATTAACCCGGGGAAAGGATCGAACCAAAAAATGTAATAGGCTACACAAAGGATCAATAAGGATGTTTAATTTTTTTGTTTTTTTAACCAATCATATTCTATAAAATATATTTACATTAATATTTTTTTAAAGATTTTGTTGACCATTTAACTCATTTAATGTTTTTCTACTTACACAACTAATAATCATCTAATAATCCGCTTCATTATCATCTCCATCATGATCATTGTCATCTTCAGTTTATCTAACTTACTTCACTTTTCAATATATTAATGCAAAGTTCAGAGTCAAGTTTAGTTTTGTTTTCTGTTCAGAGTTTAGTTGAAACATATAACTGAGTCTGTTTAATATTTTCATTCTAAGAACGTTGTTATTCAGACTTCTAAAGTCATTGCTTAAGATTTAAATTTACATTTATTTGAAAAAACTGATTGTGAAATAATTACATTTTGTTAAAAAAATTATATAATATTTATTTTACGTAGTTTTATTTTTCCGTAAATGTAAAAATACAACTAAAAAATCTGATAAAGTTCTGAAATCTGAATCCGATAAAGTTTTTTAACAATGAAAATAGAGTTAATAAGGAGACCGCCATTCAATAGTCCCACACCAACTTTGGATTAATTTTGAACAACAACCAGATAAAGGCTTAATTAAAAATTTTACTATGATATCTCTACTCCATCAGTCAGTCTTCATTGAGAATTTCCGAGTAAGTTTGGGAATGCCAAAGTTTTAATCAGATCATTTTTAGATATTAAAATTTGTGTTTGACTCGTAAATATATGTGATAATATATATGTCGTTGGTCTGTGGAACATATAACTCATTGTGTAATATGAAACTAGAAAGTTGTGTTAATTTTTACTCATTTAAACAAATCTGAAAATTTGCTTAATGGAAGAGACATTTCTCACGGTACAAAAATTCTTTCTAAATAATATTTTATTAAAACAAAAAAAATCAAAATAAATAAACATCCAAGAGAATGCTGAAGAAAACTGTGTACTACTGGGTAAATATTAAAAAATGACACACCTATAGTAAGAAGTAAGTAAGCATGTGTTGTTGTTAAGGTCATTAGCCAAAAGGCTGGTTTGAACTTCTAGCGGCTTTACTAAGCAAAACGAGGAGTTAGGTGGTTTACCTATGCCTTCCTCTGTAAGTGGAAATGTATGCTTATCAGCATGCCAGGCCTTCTGAAAATCAACTACTTTCCACCCTGCAAATAACACCTTCACTCGATTCACCACAAGGTCTGGCTGTATAATGAAATTCATTACTATCAGAGGGGATAACTCTGACTAGTGTATTTTACACTTCTACCTCTTCTATTCTTAAATACTTCAGTCATATAATTGGCTGACCATGTGATAAAACACAGAACAATATTTTTTATGTACTCTGGAACTAGCATATCGAGTGCAAATAATTTAACACTCCCCCTCCTTATTACGGGCAAAAGTAAGCATGTAGTGTTGGTTGTGAAATTTAAGTAATATGTATATATTTAAGTTAAATTATAACTTATAAGTTGTTGACATATCCCATACTTATTTTAGGAATCTTTTGGACACAATTAACAAAGAAAAATATCATCAAGGTAGATGAAAGTTACTGCTTTCTAATCCGCATAGGGTTAGCATAACTGGCTTCCATTTTTGGTCAAGTTTAGCAAATTTCATCAGTATTTTTCATCCACCACTCTTCACCTTTACGAATAATTTGTAAAGTTGTCTGTCAAAATGCAAACCTAAATAATAAAAAACTTTATTGAAAAGATTAGTTGAAATTCACGACCATAATAATATGTTCTCACTTTAAAGAGTCGGGAAAAAAGGAACAAAATAAAACAGTAAAAATGTTCTAGCTAATTAAGATTACAAAAATAAATAATGAAAAGCGGTAAAAATGGGTCGTAGCTCGTTACTTATATATTTTCTTACCGTTGTAAGTATGAACATGACTAACCATTCTTCGTACATTTAACAAAAATAGTACATTCCAGTCGAGGTGAATGTCGGATAATACACATTTATACTATTACCATATTACTAAGATTATTACGGCAAGTTATTTGTTACTTAAAACTGGATTCAAATAACTGTTCTAATTACTATTTTTGTATTACTCTATTATTTTTTCTTTTATTATTTAATTGCATTTGATTGTTGTTTCGTGATGTTAAATGTGACGATTTAAAAATATTACTGTGTAGTAGTTTTCAGTTATGAATGTTTTTGTTTAATGGACTATTATAAAAATAACGGTTTTTTATTTTGGTTTTTATTTCTTATTATAGTATGTACTGTATACCCTATAGGTCTATAATAATTATTTTGCATGTTTCGTAATTATTTTTTATTACTTGTTAAATCATAACAATTAAAGTGTAGTTAGTTATTCGTGAGGAATAAAAGAAAGTAGCCTATTAGGCATAAAAGCTTATAAGTCTACAAGCCTGTCTAATTTTTTTATTGATATGGGATTATTAATACTTTACTTTAAATTTTAGACAATTTAATTTTAATTTTAAACAATCCTGTATGATTTGGGTAGAACGGAGACTGTAAGGCAGAGGATTGAATGACATAGGGAGAGGTGGTTCCAGCATGACACCCGCATGCCAGAACATTCCAGAGCATGCCAGTGCGGTCGTTGGGTAGACCACGAAGAAGATGAATAGGCCAGACAAGGAGCCTAATCCGTAAAGGAGGAAGAGGCGGAAGAAGAAGAGAAAGAAGATTTTTTTGTTTTTGGTTTTACGTCTGACTGTTTTGCAATTGCTGCTAATGCAGACGGTGAGAAGGATGATACATAAAGATGAGTGATGAAAAATGCCAGACCTGACCGGGAATCGAACCCGGAACCCCGGCGTAGAAGCCAGTTGCGCCAAACACCACGCCAACGGGAAGAGGAAGAAGAGGAAGAGGAAGGGGATGAAGAAGGAGAAGAAGAGGAAGAATAACAACGACAACAATAAGAAGCGAAAGAAAAAGAAAAAGGAGAGGAAGAAGAAGAAGACGAAGAAGAAGAATAACAACAACAAGAGGAAGAAGAGGATGAAGAAAAAGAAGAAGAAGAAGAAGAAGAAAAAGAAAACGAAGAAAAGGAAGAAGACTTTTAATTTTAGGCTGCGCTCATTATCCTGTGTTTATTCTGTTTCAATTTTAATAACTCATAAAAATGTTCCTAAAACACGCAAACTTTTTCATTTTTATTGCAAAATTTTAAATTTACATTTAAACATTACATTTAACATTAAACAAATTTTAAATATAACATTAATAACAGCAAAATTTACTTAATATTTTACAGTACAGGTGATAATCGACTAGATGAAATCACGATCAACCAAGGTGTTAGACAAGGGTGTAGTTTATCGCCCACCTTATTTAATATATATGTGGACCACATTTTCCGAAAATGGAAATGTAGAGTAGATTTAGGAATCAATCTTGGTAAAGACGTTTACCTAAATGCACTGTTGTTTGCTGATGATTTGTGTGTAATACAGGAAAACGACAATGACCTCCAAATATCTGTACATATCCTCCACGAAATTTGTAAAGAATATAATTTCAAAATATCAAAGGAGAAAACAAAAATCATGGCTTTTAAAGGAAAGTACCCAATACGATCTAAAATTGTGATAGAAAACAAAGTATTGGAGCAAGTGTCTCAATTCACATATCTGGGCTGTGACATAAGTTACAAAGATGAAATGGATGTGGAGAAGAAAATAGGAAAGTTCCAAATGATTTGTGGAAGTATCAGTAGGACATTGGGGAAAAAAGGTACCACAAACACAATAATGAAATTTTATAAAACAATGGCAGCTCCAATACTCCTCTATGGTAGTGAATCTTGGGTAACATCAAAACCACTTGAGAGTAAAGTGCAGGCAGCGGAGATGAGATTTCTTCGCAGAACTAAGGGCTGTGACAGGAGAGATCACATCAGGAATGAGGAAATAAGGAAGGAGCTGAACATCTTCTGCCTGAATGAGAGAGTTGCATCGTATCGCCAACAATGGAAAGAACATGTTGAACGAATGTCAGCCGATAGGCTTCCACTAAAAATTTTCAAGTATCAGCCGGTAGGCAAAAGAGATATAGGCAGGCTACGGAAAAGGTGGCAATGATTATTACCATAAGGATAAAAAAAACAAATGTTATAAGATTGAATTAAAATATAATATTTTATCATTGATAAAATATTAATCAAACTGAATTACATATTTAATATTGAGGGAACTGTTTTCTAAAATTATTAATATAAGCTGAATGTGAGTCGGAACAGGCCATGGCCTAATCCCTGTTTGAAAGAAGAAGATTTTACAGTACCTTCCAACAAGCTGACTGATTAGGCTGGCCCGGAGGCCTTGTAAGTATTTGAAGAATAACTACAATTAATTGTTAATTTTTTGTCAAATTCTGCCTTAGGTCTCACTGAAGATTCCAGTAAGTTTTAAAATGAAGCTCGCCGTGTGTAGTTTTTCAACTGCCCATTCTCAATTGTTTCCAAATTCCCGATAAAGAAAATAATGAATTAACGAGTTTTCAATAATACAGTTTTTGAAGATTTACTATTCTAAAGCGTAATCAGTTTTTTGAACTCCATGAAGAATAAGTGGTGTAATTATGGAGTTTTCTAGTTCCAGATGAAATTATACCGTTCTACAAAATTTGGAAAATGTCCACTGTTTGCAGACCAATTCGGAGATTCCGGGTTTTATAATTTTTTTAGGCATAGAACACGAAAATATTCATTCCGAGCTCATGTTGCGAGTCCTTCCCACAAAACACGTGACCGAAAATTTAATATCATTGTACTTATTCAGGGGTAGGCCTACACTGTATCGATTCACCGATCTCAATTTACGCCAAAAATGAATCTATATTTTAAAATAATAAAGTTGCTACCGATAATAACAATATAGAATAAATTAATTATAAGATAATATAAGAGGACAATTCATAAATAATCCTTTAATTAATCTAAGAAAAACAAATTTTCCTTATATGTTTTCCTATTGTCACTGGAAAAAACACTAATTTCCTGGAACAATGAATAATTTGATCATGTTTTAAAATTTTGCATTTTTGTAAATATATGTTTTGGAATATTACCTTGAATTTTGCATGAATTCTAACTCGTACTCACAGTGTTTAAACATGTATTGCTTTCAGCAAGTCTTCATAAAAATCTCCTCACCCAACCGAAATAATTACTTGAAATAATTTTGTATAATGCCTTCTACCAGCTGAAAAACTGGGCTATCCCGGAGGCGTAGTCAGTACATTTTTCAAATTATTTATTTTGGTAATGCATCTACTAACATTTATACGATTTGTAATTCATTGATAAAAAAATAACAATAATTTCTTAGTAACTCGGTAATTTAATAGATTTTCCTCAAAGTTAATATCTAATTTTCCGTTACAGTATAGTCACATCTGCATCTTAGGAAAGACTGCTTCCTCTACACTCACCGTTTTTATCCACCTGCTTGCATAGTACTAACTGCAAAATAACATAGAAAACATCTGCATCTTCACGACGTTGAACAAAGACAAACTTGTTAAACAAAAAAGGAGTGTGAAACACTCACACGACTTTCTCTTGCCAATGTAAATAATTAACAATATAACCTAAGTTGAATCATGATTGAATGAACCCAAATGAAAATTAACCTCTTTTGAGCTTAAAAGTATGGAAAATAACTAATTGATGCTAAACACTATAAAAGCAAATGCTTGAAATAAAAGTTATAGGTTTTTTATTAATTTCTTATAAGCCTAGTTTTGAATATATACACTTTTGACGTAAAATGCATAGCCTACTAAGGCTGTAATCTTGAAAAATCCTATTTATTACCGATTTTAATGAGCACATTACACTAATCACTAATTGACACTAAACTAAGCGTTGTAAAAATGTTTCAAATAAAAGTTATAGTTTTTTTTTAATTTCCTATAACTTTGATTATAAATTATATGCTACGCTTTTGCCCTAGATGCATGTTAAGGCCGCAACCTTAAAAAATCATTACCACAGACTAATACACAGACCAATCGCTAAAAACATGTTTTTTGTATTCAGGGAGCCTGAAAACGTATATTTCCGATGAAAACTCAATTTCGGAAAATCAACATGAAAACAATAGACTACTTTCTTTCTCTGTATATTCGTATAGGGAAGGAGAAAGTAAAAATATTTCTGGGACAAAAAAAATTTATAGTCTGTCATCCGACACCGGATTTTGTGGACTGTTTTCTAGATAAAGGTTTTGTATGTTCTTCGAAGTAAGGAAGACATCGGTTAAGAAATTGTAGATTTTCTCGAATTATAATTTCCAGACACTAGCCGGAAATCAAACCCTTTACCTTGGAACAGCTGAAATTAGGCTATAAAGGCTGTCTCGTAAATTTTAAATTAATGCAAATTACATGTTTTTTGTATTAACAAAAGTCATGTCTTTCTTTGACTTTCACTTTATCAATAATTGAATGTAAATTTTTATTGTCATTATTAGTCTAGTCCAAGTCATTCATCATTATCAATCAAACTATACTAAATTTTGTTTACAGACTGTCAATATCTTGTCAGATCAAACTCACTTATATTGTTTATGTTTAGAAATGTTATTATAATATCTAAAACATGAGTGAAAGTATATCGTTGCTGATATTGCTGTAGAATTAGAAATGATACACTCTTTGATTATTATTAGTATCATTATTTGTCAATAATATTTTGTAATATATTTATTTAATATTACTATAATTGGTATAGTTCTATTCACATAGTATGACTGTAAAAGGAATGATTATGCATATATTTTACCGGTAGAAGAACCTTAAACGCTATCAAGGAACACTGTTCAATTATTTGGATGAGACAGAGATTTACCAGTGAGAAATAATTTTCTTTCAAACAAAATATCTTTAGAATAATTACTACAAAAAAAATTTGTCTTTAATTTTTTTACGTTACTGGACAATGAGATGCGCAATTTAATACATGTTATTAATTTAACGGGCGTTAAGGAATTTTACTTTCAGGAGAAGAGGTACATTCAGGAGTGGTACATTCTCCGTTTAAAACTACGAGTGGTGTCCGTTATTCAAGAGATCTCTGTTCCATTTTCGGTTTAGACGTTGCACAGTTGGAAAATTGCTTGTTACAAGCTATTTGTTTGGGATGGTCATCTCGTCGTTCACGAAATTTACTATAGAAGGACGCGGTTAGCTCCTTTACTGCTAGAATTTCAATCGTCGTGAAGAATTTCATTGCTTACATAAAAGAAAGACCAGAAGCAAGTTTTAAGAATTTTGAATGTATGATGCCTGGAGCAACTTTAGGTTACTCTCTGTCGCCACTCCAAAGAGCTGGACACTATAAGTCCAGATTGATCTCAAAAGGTAAATTAAAATTTTGGAACGGAGGTTCAATTTTGATTGAGAGTTAATGAAGCAAAAGAGTGGCTTCTACCGGCGGTTAAGTTCTGAACATTTTGTACACAGATGATGCTTCCAAGTTAGTCGCCTGTCAAGCCACTAGCCTAAATACTTTTTTTAAATAATTAGAAAATATTTTGGAGATTCATTAAACTTAACAGATCAGTTAAATTATTAAGCAGATCGGGAAATGTATCTCTACCTAATGTTTGCCTGTAATTAATTCACCGGATTCGGGTTTTTCACAGATTAAAAATAATGAAACTAACTCACATCTTTCAAGTATATTAGTTTTTCCGTGGTTCTTTCACTTTTTGAAAAGTAGATTTCTCCTCCTGTACTCACCAAAACGTTTACCGCTTTTCACATAGAATACTTAGAAAATAGTCCCTTTGTATTGCTTGGTATATCCACATGGACTCAGAATTTTAACGAGGTTGTTGCTTCTCCTGATTCATATTATTTCCTTATAACTTACGAGGCGAGTCCCGGACTTAAAACAAGCACAGTTAAAAATCACTGTTAGTATTGTTCACTTTTAGGAAAGCAATTCCTTTGGGAATATAAATTTGGGAAGACCAATGCAACGACAGGGATAATAAATCTTTGAATATGTGTTATTCATGAAATGATTTTCGAAACATTGTTTTAGATATATTTTAGTACTTACTTGCCATAAAAAAACAATTTTGTAAAAAATTAATTTAGAAATAATACCAATAAAATTTAATATAAACTAATTAAAATTCTAATTCCTACAAACTTCTTATCTCTTACAATAAAAATGATTATAAAACTTGACTGTTTTTATAACTTACGTTAGCTCCTATTAATTTAATTATTACACACGAATTATTATTATTATTTTTCCGGTCAACACTAGCATTCCAGGATATACCTTTAATAATAGAAGACAAACACGCAATAGGAAATTCTAAGAATCAAAGAGAATTTCAACCTAAAATAACTTACTATAGCTGTATGAATGTTACAATAACTGGAAAAAATTTATTAATATTATTTTGAATTACAAAATGATAATCTCAGTGTTTATATTTCAGTAAGGTGTCCAAACAGTAGCTAATGAAGTATAACATTACTAATTTGGATTTTACATTAATTTAGTTTACATATTCATCTTATTTTATATAATCAGTAATATTTGTGTAACACAGAAATAATTCGATTACAAAATTCTACGCAGGTGAATGTAATGTAATTTAATTTTTATACATAAATATAGTGGATCATACGAAATTTCTGTTTACAATAAATTTATAGTCAATGTAATAATGTATCTGTAATGTATAAAAAGAAAATATTAGTTATTCCCAATAATGGATGTTACGTTATACCATTATTAGATCTTCCATACAATATTTTTTCTCTTTTCATAATCCATTTAGATTAATGCTTACGCTTGCTCAGTACAAATAGTAAATTACGAAATGATTACATTTCAAAATATTCTTTTCATTACGATATTTTACCGGGAAAGGTTTAAAATATTACAGATACCTGGAAATTTACAAACAGATTTCGTAGATATGAAGTTTTTATCGTTCTTTTTACTCATCTTGATAAGTATTTCAAAATAATAGTGATGATTTTTTTAAAAAAGCAGACATTGGTAGTTCTTGAATAATTTTATATTAAATTACCTAAGTTTAAAGGAACTGTGGAGACAATTGTAGAAAATCATGAAAGGGTTGGAGGAAAATTTTGAAGGGAAGGACCCACTACTTTCTTTATTTCCTATTTTTTTTAATCCCTGTGTGGATACCCCCTGTGTGGGTACGTTGCAATCTGTTCAATTTAAGAACTTAAGCAATTTAATTTAAGCAACGCCATGACCCAATGGAATGAGGATGATGTGTATGACGTGTAAATGAGGTATAGTTTTGTATAAACTCAGACCGACCATTCCTGTGTGAGTATGTTTAATTAGACCCCAATCGTCAAAGTAAACTGGTTATCACTGTTTATCCTACCTGTACTAGGATTTGAACCAGGAATCATTGCCTCCGATAATCAGCTGTTAAATAGCTGATATTAGTGTTAATATTTACGTTTACAACTAACTTTTCAAGGAAGCAATAGATAAAAATTTATTTTAATGAACCCTTTGGCCTTCCACACAACTAGCTTACATATTTATAAAAATACATGCAAATTATAGACTATATGCAAAACTTATGTAAAAAACTTTGTAGGAAAATAGAAAAAGGAAACACACAATTTTAAAACTCTAAAAGTTATCTAAATGGTAAACACGATATCTCTGTTCACACTGAATTTTTTAGGGTTGCTTAAATTAATAATTCATCTCTGTACTTTTAGTGTTTATGTAAATAAATCCAGTTAATTAAAAATATTTCACGTACCATTATGCAGATTTAATAGTTTTACAGCATATACGTACCTGTAAAATAAAAAATAATTTTTTATTATAATTTATAATTAAATACATACATTCATTATAATTTAAATATATTAAATACCTTTTAAAATAATAACCGAGACAAAAATGAAAGCAGTTTCAATTTTACCCACATGTATTATAAATGATATCCAACATAAATCACTTTCTTTGATGTTTAAAGTGAACATTCCATAAGTTATACATTCTAAAAATTGAAATTTTTTGCAGTTACCTAACAAGAAATTCTTTGATATAATAATTCTATGTAATTGTCATATAGTACTTTCCTTTTCTCCACACATTTAATTTTTAAGAAACGTTTTTGCAAAAAAAAATACTTTTTATAACTTTTATAAGTACCACTAACTTTCTACAAATACTTGCAAAAAATAAATAAAATTTGTAACCATCATATTTTTCTTTACTATAAAAATAATCATCAGATGAAAGTAAAATGAACAAAAAGAAATTAATCGATAAATTTTTTTTAAGAGAAAAAACTGATTAAATTGATTTGATTATTCTGAAACTATATCGTCCTTCGTTAAGGATGTGTCTTATTAATTAATTAGTCCTTTTTAATTACCTACATAAAAATGAGAAAAAAAACTTTTATTACATAAAAGTAAGACATTAATGTCGGCAATAAAAATATCTCAAATGCTTTCACGAACTTAAAGTTTAATTAAACAAAATCAAACCGTCTTAATAGCCCATTTTTAAAGATTTGCCAAGCCAGATCCCGGATTCCATTCTGGTTGAAGACTAGAAAAATCGTCCTTGCCTCAGTAACACAAAATAGAATCGTCCCACAGTAATATAACTATACTTTAGGCATTTATTTTTAAAAAATTGTTTGACTTAATATATAAAGAATGTTTAAAAAAATTTAATAGTTTTACTAATTAATAAAATATTTTTGAAAAATAAATCAGTGATTAGTAAAAAAAATATATGATTTTATTGTATCTAAGATCATATATTATAACATAATATATTATACATAATATATTATACATTTGGGTAGAGAATGGTAAGGTTGTGCTGCTGCACAGAACAGAAAAAGAGAAACCCCAACGATTCGTTTGAGTGACAAAGAGAAACTGTTTAAACATTCTGAAGAAGACAGCCAAGTTCTGAAAAATCGTTCTCCGTCGTGAAGTACCCTCAAAAAAGAATGTTTAATCATATTTGTTTTTTTCTTATCCGAGGCGGCTAGAAAAACTCATGTTGACTCCCTCACAATGGGGGAAGTAGTGTTGGACTCAATTGAGGCGTCCTCGTCCAGCCCCAAGGAGGCCACAACCGCCTTACCAACCAAAAACCCGCCGCTGGCCACTTGATCCGACATCAGCAAACAACCCTTCACGTCCCTCGGAACTGTTTATTTAATACTACAAGGGAAATGTCGGGTTAAAAAATTTACATTCTGTCAGCGGGGCGTGGAAGGAAAACGTAACCTATTTCCCCTCTCGCTGTCACTGACCAACACTCATATTTGTTTAGTATACCATTTCTTAACTTTGAGCATTTCCTTCGTCCTGGTTTACGCAAACCCTTAATTTCACCCTCGAAAATTAAATTTTGATTAAGGTGATTTCCAAACATCATTTCCTTAGTTTGTTCCTATTCGTTATCACAAAATATTTATCTGTTTACGTCATTTTAACCACTACTTAAAAATGTAGCCTACAATATTTTTTTAATTTTAATGTAGATACAAAAAAGCCAAAGAAATAATTTAGCTAATTTTAAAACAAAATATATAAATAAATATATAATACATAAACCATTTGAAACATTAACCAATAAGAAATATAAAATGAAAATTGTAGGTGAATCTCCTCCAATCATGTGTTCTGCTCTTAACGGGGAGTAATATTACTAATAAATAAATTAAATATAATCCGAAAAGAACTACAAAAGTATATATAATAGATAAAGCCGTTAACGGTTAGAAAAAAAATGTGTAAAGATCTCCTCCGTCGCGCAGTGGTTAGAATGCTACGTTGCAAAGAGGAAGGTCCTGGGCTGAATTCCCGGCCAGGGTTTGGAAAATTATTACACGTCAAAACATACAGTTTCCTAACCCAAAGTAGTCGCTAATGACATAGCTCTTTTTTATTTATTTAAGGGTCGCACCGACTACAAGGTCATTAGCGACCACGTTACATATAAATACATGTAGTACAAAATTTTTAAAGAAGACACAAAATACATAACAGACACAACACAATAAGGTCATCAATAAAAACAGAATGAAAAATTAGTTAGGTTCAATGACAATTTAAACAACAAAAAACAAAAAAAAACCCAAAAAATAGAATGACACAATGAAAAATAACATATATGATTTTACAAATATATCAACTCTGAAATTTTGTGAAATTTAAAAAAAATGTATTGTGTTTTGAACCGCTACGTTTTATCAGGGCCGTTGAACAGGGATCCTTATTCAACGGCCCTGACTTTGTCTGCCAAACTGAGTGCTAAATTGTTGTTAATTTTAAACAGTGTTCGTGTGGAATGCGTAGTTTGGCAGTCTGTGATGATGTGTTTAATTGAAAGTAATGCGTTTGACATAGCTCTTGATGGACTTAAAATAAACTAAAAAAGTAAATAGATAAAATTAAACAATATTAACTTTTTTATGTTGATATTTTTTTAAATGTAAACGTTTAATTTTTAGTCACTTAAAATAGTAACTATAGACTAAACCATTATTGTATTTGGTATGTTTTCTTAAATATTTCTACGATAATAGTCTAATTGTTGTAAAACATTTTTCAGATTTAGAACATAAGGAACATTAAATATTTATTTTTGTTACACAGGTTTTCTTTAGTGTTAGAAAGGTAAACATAACTAATTTGTTATTCAAAGAAGCTCATAACATTTGATTTTTTAACTGTATTTAAATACAGCATTTAACCCTTTTTAACTTAGTATTACCATATTTAGCTGGTACTGATTTATTACTTAAACTGAAGTATATTAGAGTTCTAAAACCAATTTACTACCAAGGTGGAAGGTAAACTTTATCGTTAAAATGAACTTAGAGAATTTATTTGATTAGATAATGAATCTACTAAGGGTTAAATTCTAAGCTAGAGGCACACAACGTCTACATAATTACAGTACAATCATAAGTATTAAAGTTCTTAAAGCAACAATGTATTGTCTGTGATCACAAAATATACACACCTTTTTTCAACTTACTTAATCTATTTTTTGCCCGTAACAGGCAGATGGAGTGATAAATTATTTGCACTCGATCTGCTAGTTTAAGGACTACAAAAAAGGTTCCGTTTTTTTCATATGGTCAGACGAGTAATGTCTGAAGCATTTAAGAACAGAAGAGGTAGAGTTGTAAAAGACAATAGTCAGAGTTATCTCCTCTAAGAGTAATGAATTTAATTATTTTACCAAAAAATGTAATGAATGAGAAGTGAAGGTGTCATTTACAGGGTGGAAAGTAGATACTTTTCAAAGGGCCTACCATGCGGATAAGCATACATTTCCACTCAGTAAACCGGTTGTTGTAAACCACATCACTCCTCGTTTTACTTAGCAAAATCTCTAGAGGTTCAAACCAGCCTTTCGGCTGTTAACCTAAACAACAACAATCTAATTTAGCACTGTGCAAAGGCAACTAGCAAAAATATTCCGAGTATGTATAAACTAAAAAAAAAAAATGCGTTCATGGCTAAGGCGAGAACACCACACAGTAATAGTGCTCCAGATAATTAAAATTATGGTAAATTAACATTTTTTAATTAAATTTGTAGCAACTATGTAGGCCTACTAGTATTGTGTTAATGTATCATGTCTCTACTCCATCGGCGTTTCCATCGTCTTTGACTTTGTACGGTTCCAGGTAGATTGAAAGAATTTATGTTGCATATTAACGGATCATTATGATATTCAAGTCTGCCTCTGAACCTTCAGTAAAATTTAGAAATGAGTCATTGACTTAAGGGACGCGTAAGTCATCGTCTGGTGATTTTTTGAATAAGTAACACGAGGAATAAGTAATTAGTCACAGGAATTTATTTTGGAGATGCTGTATTCGTGAAATAAGTAGCGGCTGTGCTGCAGCATAAAATCTGGCTACCATACATCCAGATCGGTTGGAGTATTGCTTTATACACAACTTAAAAAAAAATTAAAAAATTATTGTAGGCCTACATCTTTTAGATGGTTAATTTCTACAAAATGGTTTTTTTTAAATAGCCTAGAGATTTTAGGGACTTCTCTTGTCAATAGATGTGACACACAAGGATAAAATGTAGGAGCAATAGGATATTAAATATCCTTATTAAAGAAATTAGGCGATTATTAAATTTTAATAATCGTCTAATTTCTTTAATGAACACGAAAGGATTGGAAAAAGATTTTCGAAGGATTGCGAAAAAGCTGCAAAATGATAAATAAGATAAATAATTGTAAATCACATTCATCCAATTAATATAGATTAAAATAAATATTTAAAAGTTTCTTTTGTTTATTAGTATTATTTTTATCCACGACAAAGATAGGTAACAATATAGGCCTATTTGTTTCTAGTTTATTTAAGGTAAGGTTTATTTAAGGTTTTTTAAGGTTGTTAACGGCTCGTGTATGTATGGAACGGTAGGGTTTAACAAGTAATAATTTCCAGATCCTAACCATGATCGAAACCTTCCTCTTTGCAGCTTAGCATGTCAATTACTACGTCGTGGAAGCGTTCTACAAACTATACTTTATCATAAAGAATTTCTTAATTTACTCAGTGTTAAAAAATTGTTAAAAGGAATTTTAAATTCTTATAATGAGTGTAGTTTTGCACTCATGCACTTTTTCTGAAGAGCATTCAAGGGATTAATGGCAGTTCTTTAGGTGAACTATAAAAATATACCTACAAAACGTCATGTTGTTTCGGTCAGAAGGTTATTAAAAAGTCCTGGATATCTTACGAGGAAACAAGGAGAGATGCAATTAACTAGCCTCTCTCAAGGAGTTAAAAAATATGATTGTTTATAAAAATGCCAAGCTTTTTGAAATAAAAAAAAAATTTCATCGTTTACGTGATAACTTTCAACTCTGTTTAAATATGTAATGAAATGCATTACTTTTCAAGAAGTAAGAAATTAGTGATACTTACACATCTAGTTCTACTGTTCCTAAATACATCAAAATAGTTAAATTATTAATTATGCGAGACAAAATAGAACTATTTTTTACAGCCCTGGAACTAGCAGATTAAGCGCAATTGATTTAGCATTAAACCTGTGCCGGTCATTCGGGTCAGACAGTGAATAAATCACATTTACAGGTTAAATAACCTATAACCCCAAATCAATGAATTTAGTGAAGTCTACTAAACAATTACTTAGATTAACATTTACGGCACGACAGTACAACTAGAGAGATTAATTTCTCATTTTACTTTTGACAGAAAATTATACATTTTGTTACTTTCATTTGCCGTAATTGAAAAGAAAATAATAATAGCTGACTATAGGTACAACAAGTATATATACTTGTACATTCCATATAAAGATGTTTAGTACATGGTAAGTCAAACGCATCAGAAGGTTTGTCCGACACATAGCTAAAGTAAGAGATAGCTGCTGCTAAGCTTGAATACAACGTCACTATACGATGTGGCCCACATACCTACTTTTTCAAACCCAACACGATCCCGTCGGCTTTCACACGCTTGTCGGAAAAGACAAATACAGTAACTACGGAATTTCCGGACGATGTTAAAATTTTATCAATCAGTTTACAAATAATATTTGCAGCTTTAATTATCGAGCTAAGAATACGTTTTCCAAAATATAACTATTTCATATCTATGTCAATTTTTTTAATAAAAAAATGGATACAATAATTTATGTATAAAAACTTTCACTCTTTAACTATAACGGAATAAAATTTTCACAGCTACTTTTATGTATTATTTTAATGAAACTTGATCTGTTAATAATTATATAAAACTTTCAAAGTTCTTTAGTAATGTAAACTTACATGATTTTTAATGTTATTAACATTTCACATAATGTGTGAGATTTTACCATATTTTTTATATAAAATTTTAGGTGTGATTTAAAACTTAAATACTGGTGAAAAATACCATGTTGAAGTAAGTAAAAGTGAAATTTTACAATTTAAAGAATTTCAACTTTTATTAATTATTTTTCTAAATTAATTCAGAATTCAAATTTTCAAAAGTTTACAAAATACCATTCATTTTTGCTATATCATGATAAACAACAATAATAATTTCTCTGACCAAATAAATACGTTGACCAGACGAGTTTATTTATAGAAAATTAAAAAAAATATTACCAGTACAAAACAAATTTACATGCAAATAAAGAGTTTATGCAATCTAAACGAACAATACCATAAAACGTTGTACATCAACCCAGCGTTCATCAATCAACGTTGTACTATTAAACGTTGTACATCATGTGTCAGGGCATCTATAATACAGATAAATACAAATAAAAAAGAACGAATAACAAACTTGTTGTTTTGGAGAAATAACATTTTTTAACTACAGTAGGTCTCGATTTACCGGTCTTACATTTACCGAGGCTCGGATTTAACGTCACTCATTTGAGAAAAGAAAGCTTTTGCCCCAACCCTTACGTCACGTTTAAAGACAATTCTTTTGTTTGATAATTAAAAAAGTGCCTGGTAATTCCATAAAATATGAGTTAATTTCATTATCTATGGGCAATAGCTTATTGATAATAATACCGTTTTTATTAAGTGCTGTTTATATCATCAGCTGAAAGGCTGGTTTGAACCTCTAGAGGCTATATACTAAGTAATACGAAAAGGAGGTGATTTACCTATGATTTCCTCACTGAATAGAAAAGTATGCTTATCAGCATGCCAGGGCCCTATAAAAAGCATCTACTTTTCACCCTGCAAATGAAATTTTCACTTCCTTCATTACAGGGTCTGGCTGTATAAAGATGAAATTCATTACTCTCAGAGGAGATAACTCTGACTAGTGTCTTTTACACCTCTACCTATTCTGTTCTTAAAGGTTTCAGTCATATAATTGGCTGATAATTTAATAAGAAACAGAACTTTTTTTGTACCCCTAAAACTTTACTCAGTAACATGGCTATATTATGATTAATGTCTTATTTCAAGTCCTAATGAAGTAAATAGGATCACTGTACATATACGAATACACAAATTCCCCCACCCCTATTTTGAAAATTCGGATTTAACGTCACTTCAATTTAACGTCGGTGTCTAAGCAGACTTTAGCACGGTAAATTGAGGACCTACTGTATAAGTAAATACGATTTACATGACGAAGAGAATGATTATGTAGACATCATCACACAGAAGAATATCCAACGGTTTTTCTTCCTCAAAAAAGAAAAATTATTTAGAATTTTTAAAATAAATATGAATAGCGGATTAGTGAAAAAAGGTATAAGAGATGATAATGCAATGGTAAAATAAAAAGTGAAATTCATTCAATAGATCTGAATGGAAAATCAAATAGTTTATTCTGTTCAGACTTTTAGCATTATAATTTTTTCGCTATTATGGAGTAATTCGAGCACTAAAGAATTTGAATTATATAATTTTGTTTGTTATTTTACTCTTAACTGCATCATTCCTTCTTTTATGGTATTAAAACGAGTAAGCTTTATGGCAATAATATAACATATAAAGTTTCTTTATACGGCGTATCATTTGTCATGTACCTTCTGCAGATGTATGTCCTATAGAGCAATCAATATATCATGGTTTGTTTGAACTAATGTCTTAATGTATTGTAATCGAATACATTATTAATGATCCGTTTCTATATCATAATTTCATTTAAACAGGAATATTTCATAATGACATATAGTGCTTAAAAAATAACTACAGGAAATATTTAATTGTTTTAAGACACTTTTTCTTTTGTTTAGTTGTAATTTATCTGGATAAATTGACATAAAAGGAAGTTCCTATCCAAAAAAAGTTTATAAAATCGTTTACAAATTTGTAACCGCAAAAATAGCGATAAAATTTATAACCGTAAATAGGGCGATACCGGGTGCTCAGCGTAGATGTTTGAAGCGCCTCTGGCCAAGAGATCTTCTTGGCCAACTGTAGGACTGTGGTGATGACTCCATGCTCCTTCAAGTAAATCAAGTTTTGGAACATTAGCTTTACATTTAGAAATTGTTGTATTAATATAATAACAGATACTAAATTTCAATTGAAAGTGTCAAAAAAAAATTAGCGTACAATATAATAAACAAAAGTATTGCAGAAATACATATACTGTAACATTTTTCCAGAAATGATTGATGGAATAGATTGTTTATTGTAAGAATTGTGTACTGTAAAGGGTACAGTATGGTGAACAAGGATAGTGAACCGGAATGAATGAAATATTTCGAATAGGAATTCTAGGAAATCGAAAAGGTAGAAATTTTTATTTTTATTTTTATTCCTTCAACTATGTTCAAGAATAGGGGAGAATTGATTAAAAGGATCCTGATTGTTTAGGAAACTATTAGAACGTAGGTATAAAAACAGTTAGCGCCTTTGTAATTGATCAGTCAATACTTGAATGTTGAAGAAAAAATTGTCGTTACGGGATCGGTACTGAGATACGTTAATAGTACATGTGTTGTTAATAGTAGTCTACTAGTGGTTGCAAATGGTTGTGGACAGGCAAACCATTGTTTTGAGCCGTTAATGACATTATTTTATGTATAGTCAAGTTTAGTAAAAGCTTAAGTTTTGTAATTAATTTAATTGGAGTAATCTGATTACGTTTGTTAGTAGGCTAAGTTTAATCATTAATTGTATAAATAAATAATTAATTGTTATAAGTATTAAGGAAATTTGTTTACGATTTATTATACCCATATCCTGAACGAACCCAGCCTTAGGTGTAACAATACATTTTACAAAATCATTGATCCAGATTATCGTGACGAGTTTGTTCCAGTTTTAAGTAGACATAATTCTTTCACATCAGAAAAAAAATAACAGTGGTAGAAATGTTAAATGAAAATTGGGAATAATGACAAATCAAACCAAAATCTGCATTGTTATACCAGTAGGTATCTACCGGAAATTGAGAATGCTACACACTGAAGAATAGATGCAGTCAGTGTTATAATATATTGATCCTGATGGAGCAAGGGCTGAGTTTGTTATCGAGAAATGAAGCCTATAAACCTTACAAAATTTACATTTAGTTTGTTATGGTCTTTTGATCTGATCATAAATTTCACTAAATTTCCCTAAACAAGAGAAATAGTATAGCAAATTTCACATTCCACAGATAAAAATATTTTTATCTTTCTGCAAAAAATTGGAGTATTTGTTTAATGAAGTTAATAAAAGTGTAAAATGAAAATTCAATCTGTACTTAATCCATATTCATAGAAAACTCGTTATTTTTTCAAATCTAATGTAATTTTCCAACAACATACGTGCTTAAAAGATTTATAAAAACTATTGATTTTTGCTTAATTCATAATACGTATGAATATAATTCTTTGTTGCTGAAGAAGCTTAAAAACTCGGATACGACTCGTTTTTTAAAGAATAATAGACAAAATATCTTGTGCAAGAATCCTAATTTGAAACCTACGTTCAATTTGATGAGAAATTGTAATATGTACAACAGGATCAACCGGTACAATACATCTAAATCATTAATTATAATAAATATAACAAATTGCTATATAATTAGATATAACACATATTGTTGACGTCGGAAGATATAGAAAAAAATTAATTAAAATTTTCAGAACAGCATCGATAACGAAATAAACACAAGCTTGTCTACGAAATATAATAAGAAATTAATATGAATGACTCTCTTTTCTATACAGTTAAGCTTTAAACCATTAGCAAATATCAGATAAGAACATTTTAACATATGGATACCTTGTTATTAAATATGCAGAAGACATTAAAAAAATCATCATGTATCTTAATGTACATTAACCTAATGAATAATTGGATGTAAAAAAAGGTGTGCCGCAAGCAATTTAATAGTGATTTATGAATCTGTATGTTCGATAAAAGACATTAAATTACATGTACCGATAGTAAAAGGGACAAGGAAATAAAAGACTTATTGTCTTCTTATTCGGGTATCACATCGAATAAGGAAGGAAGAGGTCATGCAAGAAATTACTTTTAAGTTTTTAAAGTCCGCTACAACTGAAAGAAGATGGTTTTAAAAAGTAGATTTTGAGAGCTGATATGCCCTACGGCATTTAAATATACTATATTGTGTCTATCGATATGCAAACGACATTCTCTTGTGTTACGTTATTTATATCCTATTAACAATAAGCCCTAGCAAAGCGCAGTTATATAGCCAACATTAATAGGGTTTCAAATTTAAAATGATGAGCTTACTTAAAAATATCATAAATATTTCAATTAAGTTTTATAAAAAGTTTCCCTCTCTATAAATATTTTTAAAGTAGAGCAAGTGTAAAATAATTTTCCATCACGAGAAAGTGAAGACAATTGTTTATTGATAATTGTCATTAGACCAAAGTTTGAACCTCTAGAGGGTTTATCAAGTAAATGAAGATGTTGTGGTTTACCAGTGTATTCTTCGTGAGCTTAATGTATACCAGGACCCTTTAAATGGTACGCTTAACTTTTCAAAATGTAAAATAACACTTTCAGTTTGTTCACCAAAGGATCTATGTATAGTTAAACTCACTTTTAAAATTTGTTCAAAATGAGATACAATTTTCATGGTTTAACACGAAAATTTTACGAAATATAAACTTTACAGGTAATAAAACATACCTGCAGTAGTCCTGTACAATTAAATACGATAAGGTAATTTTTGAAAACAAAAATAGTACAGTTTGAAATTTTTCGTTTTTTAATTTGATTTTATTTTTGAACGCATACGTCGCGAATGTAATAAATTTATCACAGATGTGTATTCGATATAGGCGGAGTACATTTTTTGAGCGTAAAGGATGAAGTAAACTTTAAAATAAGCTATATGTTTCAAGTCAATAGGAGCAGTAAGAGAGGAGAAATTGCTCGACTGGTGGGAGTGGTGAGGTGAGGAAGTGGAAAAGTACACAACGAACTTCCACCCGCCTAAATTTATCGTACTTATTATAGTCATTTAAATAATGTATATTGTTTTACGTGGTAATAAAGTTTATTATTATGGATTTAGTGTGCGTTCTCATATTTCACCAGTTTCTAAATTTTGTTAACCATGAGCAGTTTTTTTATCCAGATTTTCATATATTATCAATTTCTCCCTCAAAAACACGTCTGAAGAGCTTACTTACTCAATCTTGTTCAAGCAGCTAAAGCAGGCAATCCTCCTCCCCAGATTAAACTCGTTAACTTAAAATCTGTATCCACACTTCTTAAAAGCTCAAAGTTCGTACAATGACCACTGAAGATTAAAAAAAAAAGTACAATAAACCAGTTCATATAATACAACCCTCTGAGGTGAGCAAGATAGTACATTAGAACAAGATATAGCAACAATAGACAAGGACTGGGGATAAATAATAAAACGTAAAAATTACGAATCATTATTTAGAAAGAATCACGAGGGATATAAAATTGAAAGGTTAAATTACTAGTACATAATTATAAAGTACGTAATCCAATTTAAGTAACTTTTCAAAAATTAGAGGGAGGAGCCAGACAAGATTTTTAAATTATTAAGATTTATTGAATCTGTATGGGTTATGCAAAATAAAAAACAATAATTTTAGATCGAGACAAGAAGCAAACCTTTGCATTTGAGTACAAACACAGTTGTAACAATCTACTGGTAATAATATGGTACATAAGATGTGGGGGTGCTCCTAATGAAACCAGTTTTCAAAAAGATCTTCTATTAAAGAACAAGGTCAAAACGAACTACCAAGAAAAATTCCACAAAAAGAAAACAACCAATTTATCTATAACACACTACGTACAACTGAAAATTACATACATGAATCTAATACATAATTATATTGGAAAACCCATTTATAACATATTAAAAAAAGATCCGGGAGATCAAAACAAAATTCTTCTTCTCATGTTTCTATATCAGTAACCATTTATCTTAACACGTACTATATTGTTATATTTAAGATGAATTATCCGTATGTTGCATTTTTATCAAGTCACCTTGATATATCCAAGGTTAATGATGCGTGTATTATTAATCGATATAGTCTGAATACATATTATAGTATATCTGGATTCGAATACATAAAATAAAACAAAAACAATACTAAAAATAAAATTTAAAAAAATCCTATAAGAAAACAAAAACAAATCATTTGTACCTTAGAGTTTATGTTACGGAAATATAACCTTGGTTAACTTTCTTGTAAGTTACTAATAATCATTTGTAATTTTTTTATAAGTAGCTACTTTAATATAGACATCGTGTGAACATTTTCAAGGATCAATGAGTTCTTGAATGAAACATAACTTAAACATTATTTTAAATATATATATATTTAAAATAAATAGACCTTGTACGTTTATTAATTTTATTATATAGATTTACGTACGTATTTTATTACATAATGCACAGTAGTAAATTTAAAAGAATAAAAACAAATTTTTATTTCCTAGAAAAACTATCGTGAGAACTTTAAATATATAACAGGAATGTATTCATTATAATAATAAGTTAATAATTATTTTATTTATTAAATTTTATTATTGCATTTTAAAATACATGACAAAGTAATAAAAATTTAATTCATTTTTATTTATTATTAAAAAGTTATTTTAAAATAATTAATTGAGGAAGATGTATTTCGGAATTATTTCAGTACAAAGCTAACTCTGTAAATTTAATCTTTATAAATAAAACCTATATTTACGAATTTCCTCACTCACTCACTCACTTATCACTAATTCTGTACTTCCCGATAACCCAGAATGCTGAAATTCAGTATATTTATTCTTTAGGAGAGCGATATATTTATTCTTTGGTTAAGCGATACAAATGAAAAATACCCTAATTTGTGTGAACCACCGGGTTGGTCTAGAGGTAAAGTCATCGCAGCGAGTCAGTTGTTTAACAGCTGATTTTCGGGGAGACGAAGGTTTCTGGTTCAAATCCTAATAAAGGTAGTTACTTTTATATGGACTTGAATACTAAGATAGTGGTTACCGGTGTGCTTTGATGGTTGAGGTTCAATTAACCATACTCTCTCAGGAATGGTCGGACTGGGTCTGTACAAGATTACAGCTCATATACACAATCTTCATCTCATTGGGTCATGGGGTTGCTTATTGTTCTTATTGCCGGCCGCATAGGCGTAGTTGGTAACGTGCTCGCCTGTCATCATGGGGTCTTGGGTTCGAATCCCATTCAGGCACGGCATACTTTCATACTTTACAAAAAATCATTTCATGCTTCACTGTCTGCATTAGCAGTAACTGCAGAACAGTCGGACGTTAAACAAAAAAAATATATTGTTCTGAATTGAACAGATTGCAACCTCCACAAATTAGATTTTTTTTTAAATTGTGTGCAAGTTGCAATCTATCCAATTTAGAACAATAAGCAACCCCATGGCCAAATGAGGTGAGGATGATATGTAACTTGTAAAGATTCCTGAGAAAGCATGGCCAATTGAAACTCAACCATCAAAGTAGACCGGTAACAACTCTCTAGTATTCAAATCGGTAAAAAGATACCTTTACCTTCACAAGGATTTGAACCACGGAACCTTCATCTCCGAAAATCAGGTGTTAAACAGCTGACTCGCGGCGCAACTTTACCACTAGACCAACCCGTTGGGTCACAACAAACAAAAGCTTAAATTTTTTGAGATAAAATCTCTATTATTTTCTCAATTTTCTCTCTTCGTTTAAAGTCGCATCTAATGCCTTGATTACTAGCGACTGTTATGGATTATAACCCATAATAAAACACCCGTTCTTAAAAACGACGGGTTACAACTTGTTAAAATTCCGAGGATTTTTTTTATTCACACACATAATTTCCAAGTTACAAATTTTTTATTGGTTTTTGAGAAAATATAATAGGGTAATTTACTTATCCATATAAAATATATTTTCTAATTAAACAAACGTAAAAGCAACATATAATTGCATATTAACTGGAAAAAAATGTGGTACCTCATTGAAAATCGTATTGAGGCACCATCAGTTCAAAAAAGAAAGAAAAGCCTAGAGCCAAACTAAAATTTTAGTCTTTAATAAATAAATATTAGGAAAAACAAATAAGTAATTTTTAAAAAAGATACATGTATAAAACCTACAATATAAAACTGAAATATTTAAATATAAAATAATGATACTAGCCAAATATATTAATGAAAGAAAAATTCAACATCATCTTATAAAAATAACCAGGATTTAATTCTTTTAAAAAGTTAACTATTTTTATACATGAGATTTTAAAATAACCAGGAATCTAACCCAGAACTATTCACTTTGTCCACGCTAATCACTACGCCACAGAGGTAATCATATTCTCAGGTTTAATTTGATAGTAATTAATTTTCAATCATCTAAACTAAAACACTTACCCAACACAACTCAGCAACTATGTAGTGAAAAAAGCTGAAAGCGCATAAACTGATTTCAGACTAATCTGGAAAATTTTTCACACCTCGTACACAATTTAAATAAGTAGCTAATACTAGAAACTAATGCGATTACCGATGAACTCTAACCATTGGTTACAGCTACAAAAAAAAAAGAACTTTTTAAACTTTCAAAATTTAGTGACTTTTTAAAACTCTGTAAGAAATTATATTATCCCCACGAGGTATTATCCAATTTGCTATATAAATAATTAATATTATATTCATTATTGGTGTTGTATCAGCTTTCAAGTTTGATTTATTATTTTTCCATTTTACCTTGTCCCCTATTTCATTCAATAAAACATTATTCACATTAAATAGTTTATTTGTTACGTAAATCTTTCTTTTTATGTATATTTATAATCAAATATAAAACAACTTAATAATCGTTAATTTATCAATAAAAATAAGTTACTCTTCATAAACAAAATTCAACTAATCTTTGTACATTTATCATTTTCTCATATACTCAATATAATAAGCACACAACTCCTCTTCTAATATATATTTTTATAAATAATTATGAATAAATGAATAACTGAATGGGACGTTTAATAAAAAAAAAAACATGTTATCTTGAGGTTTTACGCCCCATTAAAATAATTTACAATAATATTTCTTCTTCTTAGTTGCCTAGTAACCATATTTTGTTAATGAAAATTAAATAATTTTTAAATATTTTATCTTAATCAGCTGGAATTATTTATATTTACTCAAATATAAACAAGTCCAGATGTCCATTAAATTTGTCTTATTACAACTCTTTCACTAAAACACGTTGAAATCCATCAGTTCTGCTCTATAATATTTAAGTGGTGATGTAACACTAAAGAAATAAAGAAAGATATAAACGGTTTCTTAATTTTGCAGTTAGGCTAAGTTAAATAACTTATAAAGGAAACCGGAAATTCTCAGTGAAAAGACAAATGTAAAAGGATTTTAATGTAAATAGATTCACTCCTGTTGTTTTATGATCAACGAATCAATATGAAGTCTACTTCTTTTGATGTGTACGTAATACTTGCATGAAATTTATCTCTTCTTAATTGAAGAAAGTTGTAAATCAGTGAAACAAGAAAAAAATCGTAGAATGTAGGTAAAAACAAAGAAATATTTAAATCACATGATGTAATAGAGGACTATGTAGAAGTTTATTTATACATACTTACATAAGAATACATAAAAACCGAATTGAAGAAACTTCCTAAATAATTTATTAAGATGCGACCAATCTGGATAGTCTGCTGGCGGTATATAATTGTATTAAAAACAGATAGCCAAAATATTGGAAAAAAGAGAACTCTAATGTATGGAAAAATTCAAGTGAAATTCATAATCCAAAGTAATCCGCATTCAACATAATTATGATATAGGCATATTATACGTTATTTTGAATGAACACATGATTTTGCATGCAGAAGATAGAGACAAACAAGTGCTAACTTATCGGCCGACTTCAGTAAATAAATGCAAACATCACTACTGCTCGTCCAGATACATATTTATTTCCTCTAAATTACTGTTTTTTACTTTCTCTTGGTTTACATGAATTTACAGGGAAGGAAAATATAATATTGTTTTTATCTCGACATTTTGAAATCGAGTTTTCAACGGAAATAGGGCTACACGTTTTCAGGCTCCGGAAACCCAAAAACAATGTTTTTTGCGATTGATGTGTCTGTACCATCATGTGTGAACAAATTTTCGGAAAAGTAATATCGTACGAAGTTAAACTTGGAAATTTAGTTGGGTGTCGTTAATAAGTGAATGAGTCAGTAAGAACTTTCGCATTTACCTATGAACAGGATTTTCTGAAAAGTTTCAAGTCACAGAATTATAATCATATAAGAGAATTTTAAAAATAAAAAAATCCGTTAACTACCTATTTATATCAACGAAAAAACGTTCCGCATTCAAACACAGCTAAATATTTTGGCATGACCCTCGATGTAAAACTTCGCTGGAAAGAACATGTAAAAAAAAGGAAAAGAACTCGATCTCAAATTCAAGAAACTTTACTGGTTACTAGGAAGGAAATTGGCATTATCTACTTATATCAAACTTCTAATATACAAGCAAATATTAAAACCCGTATGGACCTACAGAATTCAGCTTTGGGGATGTACAAAAGCATCAAAGCAATTAAACAAACAAAGTTCTTAGAAACATTGTCAACGCTCCCTAGTATGTTTGGAATGACGACCTGCAGCAGGATTTGGGAGTGAATACCATAAACGAAGTAATTCGGGAATTTTCCAGGAGTCATGAAGCCAGACTTTTTCACATGTGATTGCCGAAGCTACACAGTTACTCAACGACACAGATCTGAATAGGAAGCTTTCTCGTGTGAAACCATTTTAACTGGTGTAATGAACAATACAAAGTTATTAAGCCGTTAGTTAATAGTTATATACTTGTATACATTTTTAAGTGATTAGTAAATATCAATGATTATTATAAATAGTGTATCTACAGTATATAGGCCTATTAGAATATATCGAGCATAAACTAAGAACAACTAGTTGGTAAATTCTTAGATCAATTAATTAAATTGTTAGATAGTCTTAGACTAGTCACAATAAATATCACAATAAAAACACAAATTGCCGGCCGCATTTGCGTAGTTGGTAACGTGCTCGCCTCTCATCATGTGGTCGTGGGTTCGAATTCCACTCAGGCACAGCATATTTTCATACGTTACAAAAAATCATTTCATCCTCCATTGTATATAGTTACACTCCAACGTCGTCGCTAATGACCTTTGTAGTTGATGCGATTTTAAATAAATAAATTTAAAAAATTATAAGATGTTTATGCAGTCAACTGAAGCATGTTTAACAACTTCGCTAACAAACTGAAATTTTTAGGTCACTGTGGCAGTAACTGACATAATTTTGTTTTAAAAACTTGTCAAAAATTATTTCATTTCTTTGAATACTTTATCCATTTAGTTCTTATATTATTACTTGTAGATCAATCATTATACCGACAAAATCACACCAATTGAACGTTACCTGTAGAAACCTAAAATACTGTAAAAAGCTACATTTTTTAAGTTCCACATGAATGATTTAACCACACGGAAAACACGCTTGTGATAAGTATATAAGCCTAGTTAAAATAATCAACACAGCCTCATAAACGATTAGCAAAAAGCTTTTAACTTATAATATTACTATACCTTTTTCGAATATACAGTAAACCTTGAAACACCGAAGTACATCTTTCAAAAAAAAAATAAATAAAATAAAAAATCAAAATGACTGATTGATAGACAAGTAAACCAAATCAAGGTTTAAATTTTATTCCTTTAAACTGCCAATTTGACAATTAAAACGTATTTATATAGTTATAAACTTAGTTACGCACTTACGGAAGGAAAAAAATAATTCTGTTTTTATAAACACTATCATTTAAAAGTTTAAAGCCTAAATTAGATGTTGAAGGTAAATTTAATAGGCCTACACAAACTCTATTTATTACACATTATAGTTAAGGAAATTAAGAGTAGCACACAGTTAATTTGGTGAAGAAAAAAACAAATACATATATTTGGTACTAAGTAAAGATAAAAATTAGTTAACTAAATTTACAATCGGCAATCTCTCTTAAAAATAAAATTGTTTGTTACACGCTTAAAAAAAAAATGTTCGAAAAAATTAATTCAGGCCTAGAGTAATTTAAAAGCATTTTAGATGTTTAAATTGTATCGTTTTCAAGGAGACCTATTAATCACCCTTTTCGTACTATAGAATAGCCATAAAAAATACTCTTAAAATATCAGATCTGTTTCATAGGTCTACCAACATATTTTGAAATATTATAACTGTGTAAAATAAAAAACGATTTTTCTTTACTCTCTATTTTTAACTACAAAAGAGTCCCGGTTATCCGACCTTCGGTGATCCGACATCCGGATTATCCGACGTAGCTGACCGTCAGTCAGTTAGACGAAGGAAATAATTTCACAAAAGCGTTGCGGAAAAACAATCTAAAAGATGTTATGTTGTGGATCGCTGACTGCTGGAACAATATTTCTCCTGATTCGTTGCCGAAATCGTAGAAAATTTTATACTATCAGATGACGAAGAAAACCAAGAAAACACGAATGAACAAAACAATCTAATTGACCTAATTAAAAATATTCCCAGTTGTGAAAACGCTGAGAAAGATATTCAAGAATGGATGGACAACGAAGAACAATATGAGTTGACTGATGATGACATAATTACAATGGTAAATGGTCCCGACGTTGAAGAGGCTGAAGAATGTGATAATAAAAATTAACTAAATGACGACGAGACAGTCTTAAGCCATTTTAATGCAGTGACGATTTTTCAGTCAGCTTAAGCATACGTTGATTGGCAACCAGAACCCACTCCGGCTGACATAATGGTGTTGCAACGCTACCTTGATATTTCTGCGAAGAATAGAGCAACTTCAGGCAGACAAACATCCATTCGGAATTTTTTCAAAAATTAATTTTTTACAACATAAAAGTATTATAATTTGTCTAAAATTCCATCATTTTGTTTAATTAAACTAGTTTTTAAAATACAATAACAATTTTTTTTCTTTACATTTCTTTCAATTCCGTATTATCCGACATTTCGATTATCCGACTATCCTCCGGTCCCGTTTGTGTCGGATAACCGGGACTCCACTGTATTTTAAGAAAATAAACTATAAATTTTTAAACATAAAGGAAATACACTATAAAGCTTGAAGATTTTAACAAGCCAGAAACTTGACAGACTTAAAATTTAAACTTCTTCCAGCCAAAATTCTTTGGCTACCCAAACCGACATCAAAATTATTGCTTCAAGACAAACTTTAAATTTACAAAATCGTTCTCAAACCAATCTGGACTTACAGTATTCAGTTATGAGTGTCATCCAGTAATTCAAATATCCATATTATTCAGCGTTTTCAATCAAAGATTCGTCTGAGCTCTAAAAGCTGGACAATGTTGGTACGAAGGCTAAAATGGAAACACTTAAACGAACATACTTGTCTAGCAACTTAAAGGCTTCTTACTCTTGTTATTTCAAAATTTTACATAGGCCTAATTATATTTGTTATAAATATCAGCCTGTGAACACTGTTTATTTTTATTTTTTCAAGATAAACTTTCAAGACAGACTTTTTAACAAATCTTTTTATTGTTTTTTAAAGAAAATGTTGTAGATAAATCTGTTAAAAAAACAAGGGTCGTAGACAGTATCCTTTTAGAAAAAAATAATAAGAGATTTACTCACACAGAATAGGCTACACATGAAGAAAGAAAAATAAATTTGACTTTAAAAATTTAAATTCTCAAATAAATATTTTTAAAAAAATTATCTGAATTAGGGTAATATAACCAGAAATTTGAGATTGGAAACCCAATAAATAGTCCTCGTAATATTGTATTATTAAACCGGTAAAACGAATGGAAACTGCTGTTGGCAGGATACGTGATAAAATTAGTACAATTGATGAATTCTACAATACAGCAGATGGTGCCGGGTATGATTGTGGCGCCGGGTATGAGAAAAGAGGTCTACAAATTTTCACTAAGTAGGCCTACCACTAAACATGGTATAACCTACCACTAATATGGTATGGTTCCACAAATTAATCTAAGCAGTTATTGTGGCTTTAAGTGGGCAAAATGAACATAAAATAAAGTGTTTTATATTAATTTTTCACTTAACAAACCAAATTCCTAATATCGATTGATGCACCTAAAATTATTCTTACATAAAAACTAAAATGGTAGAACAGTACTAGACTTGAAGCCAGTATTTTAATTCTCGCAGTAACCTCGTATACCTCAAAAATTAGCATATTCTCTGTAATTTTCTTGCAGAATTAATATGAAACAACGAGAGATACTCTACAGGGAGATGTGGTATATTCATTTGTTACCAGTCGATCAAAAACCGAAACACTTGTCCAGTTACAACCAAACAGGACAACGTGAAATTGGACGACTACGGAAGAGATATGCATAGGCTACCATCTTCTGCCAGAAATAATAGATTATTAAATTTGAAGCTTCCGGCCTAAGAAAAGATGGGTGCCGGAACAGGAAGAAATGCCTAACCCGTGAAGAGAATTAGAAGAAGAAGTTGGAAGTTGCAACAGGCCGAAAGCCCTAATCTGTTTCGTTTATAACTATAAAGATGAAGACAAACAAGTACTAGATTATTCATTTAAGACGTTACCGCTAGTGATAAAGACATCGAAAATTTATGACGACTTCAAAACAAAAACCAATAACTTGATGTAATAATTAAATCTTGTTTGACACACGCTTTAACACAGTGGGAAAACTCCTGGTTATTTTAAAAACACATAAAGAAGTAGGCTAATTCACACAACTAATTCCAAATTAAGGTACCGTCTCGGTGGCTATAACTGGAATGTTATCCAAAAGCCCTGGGTTCTATTTCCAACGAGAAAATTTTAACACAGAACTTTATTCCGTAACAGTACTTCAATTTGAGTGATAATTACCAAGGTATAAATGAACTTTAAAAAAGTAAAATACAAATAGAGTAAAGAAAAACAGGGACAATGGGATTTTTATATAAAACAGAACAGAGAAAAATTCGGAAAAAAATCAGCAGTAGCGAAACTGACCGACATAAGTGACTACATAATTAATTAATTAAATTAACAAATTAAAAAAAATATTTATTTTTGTAAATTAATTAATGGTAATTGTTGATAGCCAACCGTGATATGACGGTTACCAAAGATTTTTCCCGTGCAAATAACACATTTCAGGCGCGTCATAAGAAGTAGCCACTTTAAGAAAAACAAGACAATTTGATCAAACAAAAACAATGTTTAAAAACTGATCAAAGATTTCACTAAATATTTAATTTCTAGTTTCATTTCACGAATCAATACAGAATTTTTAAACATTTTTGAGAACATCTGGTTGTAGCCTAATATTAAAAAAATCAATCGGCAGTTTCCACTTTCATATAAATTCATTTTGAATTTAAATTAAATGTGCAATCATTATAATAACGGCAATATTATGATTAGTAGTCTGTGGATTACAATGTAAAAACACTGTTGGGTATTATCAATAAAGATTAAGTGAAATGAAGCGTATTGAAGATGTGGTTACAGATAGATAGAGAGAAAGAAAGAATGTATAAAAGAAGTTTGGAATTTAATGATCAAGTGTGTGGTGGAAGGAAAGTGTTCATCGGTTTGAAGTAAAGAAGTTTCAGTGCGGTTAGGTTGGTAGTACAATCTGTTCTAGTATGGCAAGTATGATACTGTGGGGCAGGGGCAGGTTGAAGGCCGATGCAAAGTGTGCCACTTGAGTAGGGGTCATCAACTCCCGGATGCCATGCCGGTGTATTATAGTAACAACAACAACACTGCAGGTACATTGGCATATCATAACTGAAGAAATCACAAATATTTTATACTACTATAATATAAATATAGTAACCTATCGATTGATTGTCAGTTAGCAGGTTAATAAATAATTTCTAATGCAAATAATTTCGTTCGTAAGTTGCATATACTAGATCAAAATTTAAAATGTTGAATTAGAAAGATAAAATGAATAAGTTTTAACAGGTTTAAAAACCGGTGATACGTTAAGAGGCTGTCCATACGGAATTTCCTAAACTGGTTCATAATCGTAAATGATTCCGTAGAAACCGGTAAAACCCTATAGAACTTTATTTCCATACTACGGAACTAACAGTAGTTCAAAAATACATAGATTATTTTACAATATTTTGCAATCAAATATTACTTTAAGGGGAGACTGTACTTTGTATCCCGCCAATGTTAAATTTGCTATTTTTAGGTACATTTTTCATAGGATTGGTAAAATATAGGGAAATTAAACTTTACCCACCATAGGTGTCGGGTTTCTTCTCGAGCTACTGACATTTTTTCAATTTAACCTTTGGACCTTACAATTTTTTTTAAATATTACGAATAACATAACATTTTTACAAATTGTTTTCTACGTTTTTGCGTATTACTAATTTTTGGAGCACCTGAAGAAGTCATAAAAATGTTGGTGTATGTGGATATATAAGTTAATTAACTGGTAAAAATTTTAGCCTGGTATGTTTATTGGTTTCTGAGAAAATGTGCCTAGTGCTAAAAATCTAAATTTACGGGAAAACGCAAGAAACAAGAAGGCACAAATCAAAAACAAAATGTACAAAAACAAGTAAATTTCCCATCAACAGTTGTTTAGAAAGCTGAAACAACAGCTGAGAATACAAAAAACAGTGATGCAGATATTTTAAAAACTAAAATTCTCTTTGCACTAAAACGAGCAGTATAAAATTGTGAAAAATATTCGTTCTTGGTAACATAATAATTTTTCCGTGTAAACTTGATAAAAACTTAATTTTTTCATAAAACAATTATTTTTTAAAGTAATTTAATGTTTTTTCTGATAGATGTAGGCTTAAACTATTGAAAAACATAAAAAACCAAAAATCGAAATTTTGAGTTTAAACCATCGTGCCACCTCCCCTTAAAATAAGTCAACTTGTATTGGTTTCAGTGCTATAGAAATTAATTCTGTTTCTTCTCTCGTGTTCAATAAAGATAATTGTCGTTGTTTAGGTCAACAGCCGAAAGGCTGGTTTGAACCTCTAGAGGTTTTACTAAGTAAACACGAAGAATGAGGTGGTTAACTATTACCTTCCTCACTGAGTCGAAAGAGTATGCTTATCACCATGCCAGGCCCTACAAAAATGATATCAGGTCCACCATGCCAGGCCCTCCACTTTCCACCCTGCAAATGACACCTTCACTTCATTTACCACAGGGTCTGGCTGTGTGGTAAAATTCATTACTTTCAGAAGAGATAACTCTGACTATGTGTTTTACACCTCTACCTCTTCTGTTCTTAAATAGTTCAGTCATATAATTGGCTGACTATGTGATAAGAAACAGAACAATTTTTTGTAGCCCGGGAATCAACAGATCAAATGCAATTAATTTAACACTCCACATGACCGTTATGGGCAAAAAGTTAATTATAAAACTAATTGACTCAGATGTAGGCCTACCTCTTCTGAGAGTAATATCTTATAGACTATCATTACGTTTTCATTCACCAGGTGATGAATGAAGTGAAGATGTAATAAAAGAGTTTTTTTTTAGTTTACGTCCTACTGTATTGGAGAACTATGGTAATACAGATGATGAATGGTGATAGATTAAAATAATTGATGAGAAAATTATCGAAAATTGAACCAGGGGAATGGACCTAGTTTTTCTGACAACTATACCAAAATTTGGTACATTGACCACCCATTTAATGGCTGGTCAATAGCATGGTGGAGATATTTGTATACTTTTCCGGAGACTAGATGATGATGAGTCATACGTACCCACGTAGTACATTTTTAACGTAGTAAAGAAATCTCATAGCCGCTTTTTAACTCATTTATAAATTTTTGTAAGAAAATTAAATTTAAATAATTTTTTTCATTTAGAAAGATCGGATAGTAAAAAAGACTAACTAGAGCAGCAATGTTAAGGGACAGAAAGGACCACCTCATCTTTCCCACAAGTACAATCAATCAACGATCGGTAGTCATCTGTTCTACCCTAACATTAAATTCTCTGAGACAGAAACATTAACGAATTACATTTTCAATTACATAATATTACAAGATTTTGTATTTAATACTCAAGTTCTAAAAAAAATAAGAAAATTCGTTTTTACAGTTAAAATTTTCTTTAGTTGCTGGATAAGCTTTTATTATTTTGATAAAATAATAAATAAATATGGTAAATAAATTGATAAATAAACTTTTATCACGAAAGTAATAGTTAGATGTAAAAAACTTTTAATTTGATGATAATGTTTATTTTTTCTATTTAAGATAACCAATGCATTTTTGTATTTTAAAGAACTTTTGTAATTTAATTTTAAAAAATAATCAATTATTTTCACGATAACAATAAACAGACTTTAAAATATTTTTATCGCATGGAAAAATTCAACTTTAAAACTATAAAATTTTATTTTTTTATAGAGGTATAATGCGGACTAGGTGGTCTTAAAACTAACATAAAAAGCCATAAAAAGGTTTTTTCTAAAACTTAAAAACATAAAAACTGTTTGTAAAATTACACCCGTTGAGGTAATAAAACAATAAAAATGTTTCCACTTCACTGCATGATATCGTAAATGATAATTTATGTATAAAGTTATGAACACTGTCGTTAATATTCTTTATGTATGTTTGTGCTGATAGGCCTATGTATTCTTAGGCACAAAATAATTTCTACTCTGTGGCACGAAGAAGGCAATTCCAATCGAATTGTATTTAGGCCTATAAACTTTATATATAAATTAGCTTGTAATTAACCGCTCGCTACGCTTCACACCAAAATAAACACCAAGTGTTTGATTTTTCACACAACGTTACACGCTGAAACCTAAATCGCATTTGTTCAAATAAAACCAATTAGGCCTAGTAGGCTATTGGAAACTTATTACTAAGTTGTTACTACCAGAAAATAACTGAAAATGAATTATAAGAGAAAGTTAGTAAAATCTATTTCCTTAAAAAATGGTATGATTATATATTTTATTTTTGGAAAGTTTAAATAACTTTATATTCAAAAATCGGTAAGTTGTTTGGATGATTTAGGCCTACCTATAGGCTATGAAGAAGTGAAGTAAGGAGATTGATTACCAACCTGAAAGATAACCGATTTTTTAAACCATTATTGTGTTTAATTTGTACATAATTTTTTTTTTTTTTTCAATGCAAGTTTTGTAGCCTAAATAAAGTACTACGGTAGTATCCGTTTAATACGCTCACGGCTAAAACGATTTTCTCCTTAAAACGCGGTTTTCTTGAAGTCCCTTGTTGATTAACAAGGTAAAACACATGTAGGCTATATTTTTCCGCTTATACGCATTTAATCCCGCCAAATACGCGTTTAAAAATTGATGACTATTTTAAAAATAAGTTATGCAAATTTCGTTATTAGTTACTTTGTATTTATGTAGTCTACAAATGTAGGCTATTAGCGGTGTTATTTGTTTGTGTTTTTTTAATTAAGCGTGATGTTCAAAATAAGGTATGTATCTTTACGTTTATTTATGTCTACTACATTTATAACCTATATATTTATTTATATTATAACCTACATGTAAATAAGCCAGACCCTGTGGTGAATGAAGTGAATGTGTCATTTGCAGGGTGCAGAGTAGATGCTTTTCGGACAGCGTGGCATGATAAGCTTAGGCTACTTTTGTACTAAGTGAGAAAAGCAATGTTAAACCACCCCACTCCTCGTTTTACTTAGTAAAACCTCTAGACGTTCAAACCAGCCTTTCGGCTGTTGACTTAAACAACAGCAACCTATATGTAGCCTAATTATTGTTTACTAATATTTTCTCACATAACGCAGAATGATAAAACTAACACTTTCAATAACCTACTAATAATAACTTCACCTTCAATAATGATTTCTTTAAAAACCACTCTCCTAAGATTGTCTTAGCCGCTTTTCGGCTATGACGATTTTCCACATAAGACGCTAATTTGTGTCAGACCCATGAAAATCGTATTAAGCGAATAATACTGTATTATTAGGCCTGTATGGAAAAATCGGGATGTGATTTCTTTTATCTAGCCTATTCATAAATATTTTTCAAAAATTATTAAAAAAGTAAAAGGAGTAAAGGATGGTGTCACATTGTAGGGCGCTATATTACCGTACTTAATATTTAATTGGATAAAAGAATTAACCTAATAAATAAAAGAGCTTACCTCTTCCCAAACGACATAACGCCAAACAATTAAAATAAAAGATGACTTCATTTTTCTAATCATAAAGTTTGTTTTTAAAATTTAAAATTTACTTAGTGCCATATAGTTTACGTTACTCAGGAAGCTCTAATCTTCCAACAGTATTACCTCGTACAAACAAACAAATATTACTTTTTGTAATATTAGTAGGGTATAAATGTTGATAAGTAAGAGTTTTGTAAGAAAAAATTCGAAGAAGAAAACTGCCAAACACCTTACAAATGTTACAAGAAATGCAAAATACCATAGCCTACCTATATGAAATCAAATACATTATTATATTTATTAATTTATTTCATACATTATATTTTGTGCAAATCTACTTTCATCAAACATACGGAAATAACGGTAACATAATTGACATGCGCATATGTTATTATATTTTTAAACTTCTTATATTTAAAAATTTTCTTAAAGATAATCAAAAGCATACACCGTGAGTGAATATAATATTTTTTAACAGAAATAAGAATACGGTCTGATATAAAAGTAGGTAATAAAACATAAATTACAGTAGTAATCAAACAGGATGACAGTTGGAAAATTCATTTAGGTATAGCCTATTATATTGAACTTCCCTCTGTACCATTTTACTGAAATAGAATCACATCCACTAATGTAAAAATCTGGTGTAAACACGCACACGACTTTCTCTTGTCAATGCATATAATGACCAATATAACCTAACATTAGTAATAAAACATTAGAAATAAACAAAAAACTAACCTCAAAAACACACAACCATATTTTAATCATGGGTGAATGATGCAAAATGAATATCAACCTCAGTTTGGCTACGTAAAATCACTTTTTCACGTTAAACTAGGCTCTTTATAGAAAAATGCTCTAAATAAGAGTTGTAGACCTTTTATTTTCCTATAAATTTGATTATATATATTTTTGTCGTAAAATGGATACTACGGCCGAAATTTTAAAAAATCAATTTTTTACAGATTTTCATGGAAAGAAAACAGAAAATTACTAATGACCGGTAAACCAAGCGTTATAAAAAAATGTTTGAAATAAAAGTTATAGGATTTTAAATTTTCTACAACATTTAGGGCCTATTATACCTATAGCTACATTTTTGCGCTAAAATGCATATTAAAGTCTTAAAAAATACAATGTTTTTACAAGAAAACAGTCATTCCAAGAATTTCAGCAGACATTGGGCCTCCCTTATCTTGTAGAGCATAAAAAATTATTAAATGTGATGATTTTTAAAAAATCGTAGGAGCCATTTTTGAGAAAATCGCAAAAAAGTGAAAAATGACACGAATAAACTACTACTTCCAGTAGACCAATTTTGATAAAAATGTTCGTGTAGGGTCCTCTAGTGATATGTAACTTAAGTTTCAAGTTTCAACTTCGTACATTCTTTTCTTGAGATATTTTGTTCACACACAAACCAATCGCTAAAAACATGTTCTTTTGGGTTCAGGGGGTCTGAAAACGTCGATATCCGGTGAAAACTCGATTTTGAATAATCAACATGAAAACAATACTTTCCTTCCTATTTATTCATACAGGTAAGAGAAAGTAAAAAACTGTCCTGAAGCTGAACGAAACTACTTTTGTAAGCTCCTTAACACAAGATATTCTGCACTTGCCGACAGTAATTCTCGTCCTTCTCATTTAATCCCTACATGGCCATCAAGACTAGGCTATACTACACGCCATCATATGACCAAACATGGTAGTAAGAGTAAAAATTGTAGGCAGAAATTTGTATTAATCTTAAATCTGTTTCGATTTATTTTGCATCAATCCCTGAATTTAATACTACTAGGCCTACGCCAAAACTCCATCAAAATACAGCAATCAAATCGATGGTTGTTAGAAAAAAATCTGTGACAAAATATTTTTGAAAAATTTAAATTAATTTTTATGGAGTAATTATGTCTATACAATCAATAATAATAATGTGGTACACAATAATACGACGTGATTATAACGATGAAGAAATACCAGACCTGATCAGTAATCGTATCCGGGACTTCTGGCATAAAAATTTATTAACACTAATATTACAACACACACAAACAATATTTATTTAAATAGGCTTACCTAATATTTTAGTAGAATATTAAAATAAACAATAAAATTTTAGTAAACCACCGGGTTGGTCTACAGGTAAAGTTGTTGCCACGAATCAGTTTGACTTTCGGAGACGATGGTTCCTGGTTCAAATTCTAGTAAAGATGTTTACGTTTATACGGATTTGAATACTAGTCAGTGGTTACCGATGTACTTTGATAGCTGGGATTCAATTGATCATATTCTCTCAGGAGTGGTCAGTCTGTGTCTGTACAAGACTACACCTCATTTAGGATACATGTCATACACATCATTCTCATCTCATTGGGTCATGGGGTTGCTTATTGTTTTAAATTAAACCGATTGCAATGTATACATTATTAGGTTAAAAAAAGAAAGTTTTACCGAAATCAATGTAATTTTATTTTTTCTTCCAGGCTATCCCAGTCAGTCGCTGGTAGACAGTTACTAGATAAAAGAATAAGTTATTATTCTTGTATGAATAATTTGGTAAGATAAGATAATTAAGATAATTTGGTAAGATAAGATATGATAATTTGGTAAGGATAGATAATGAATGATTTGGTAAGATAACAAGCGAAACCTTCTCTAACACATCACAAAATGTAATTTTTAATTTATGTTAAGAAATCAGCGAATAGATTAAATAATTTTCAGTAATATTCCACTATTCCAGCGAAACGTTATTCGGGCCAAATCGTTTAGGAGACACCGATAGAATTGAGAAAATAGAAAGAAAAATACTAAGGAAGTGCATGATTAAAAGGCACATGGTGGAAGGACAGTGGCGGTTAATCCCAAACAAAGAAATCTAGTACAAATTAATCCCCCCCCCCCCCACTAACAAATATCATTAGAAAGAAAAGAATACCATTCCTAGGACACATACTCAGAGCCGAAATGTCCAGACTTCTGAACCGGCTGATCAAACATTTTTGGAATAACGTGTCGAGACCTAGGTGGCTGAAGGAGTTACAGCGGGATGTGGAGGAACTTGGAATCACTAAACAAGACCTGCTGGCAAAATCAGCTAAGTACAACCAACTAGTCAAGATTAATATTGTAATATTCCAACCAAAAACCAGGAGTGTACAACAAGGTGTTTACTGACGGCGACCGGAAACAGAGATCGGAACGTTTTAAGATAATGTGGGCCAAACGAAAGGAAGCCACGCTTAGGAGAGCGCGCTTTTTAAAGAAACCCAACAGACCTGAACTAGAGTGATCCTATGAGGTCTCAAAAGAAAAAAAAGAAAAAATAAATGGAATTCAAATCCGAATTTGAATTCAATTGTTTCCGATTAACTATTATATTTTCATTTCTGTGTTATTTAGAAAAATATTGGGCCTCCATTATTATATTTTAAAGAACAGCGGAAAATGAATAAGTGTGTCGGTAAGAATGAACCGGCAAACTATAATTTTCTGTCATGCTAATTGAATCCTACAATACAGACAGTATATTGCACGAATATTAAATAAAATACAAGATTATTGCATGCGTAGTTAACCACATATAACATATGCAACATGTATATACAACATGAATTTATATATGCATGCTTGAATATTATACAAGTCTGCTGTGGTCAAAGAGGAAGAACAATAACAATATGATACATGTATAATAACTTGGCTGTGTAGTATCCGCCGATGCAGTATCATATTGCAATACAACAAAAAACTATAGGCTACATATAGTTATAAGCAGGCCTAGATCAAAACAAGTCTACATGTATTTATTTACACTTACTTGTAAGACAATAACATTGTATGTTAATATATTTCTTTATTTCACCATATTTCCTTTAGTAAAAGTGATAAGTTACATAAAATTATGTAATAAGTTGCATATAGGTCTCATTACTGGCATTTTTTAAATTTATAAGTCTGTATTATTAAATATCTTAATTATTTTTACTATTTAATTTGTACGAGGTGTGGCTTAATTAAATAACGAGACTGACGTTGTAAAAAATTATTATTTTTATTTAATACTTAATCACTTTCTCCTTCAATATACACTCCTTCTATACACCTACAACGCTCCATGCGAATTTTCCATTGTTGGAAACAATGCTGGAAGTCATCTTCTGTCCGCTCCTTCAGGACACGTGCCGCTTTCTCTTTTACAGCTTCCACTGACTCAAATCTTGTCCCTTTTAATGAAGATTTCACCTTAGGGAACAGGTAGAAGTCACATGGTGCAAGTACTGGTGAATAAGGTGGATGTTCTAACACTGAGATGCTGTACTTGGCTAAGGAACCTCTTGACAGATAACGTGGAATGAGCTGGCGCATTGTCTTGGTGGAGAACCCATGATTTGTCCTTCCACATTTCGGGGCGTTTTTTCCTTACTCTTTGACGTAGTTTAGAGAGTACCTCAAGGTAGTAATATTGATTAATTGTTTGATCTTCAGGAACCCAGTGAAGGTACACAATCCCATGGATATAAAAAAACAATCATCATTGTTTTAAATTTTGGCTTGCTCATTCGAGCTTTTATGGCTCTCGGTGAAGTTCGGCTCTTCCAGTGCATGGATTGGCGTTTCGTTTCCGGATCATACGCAAAAAACCACGTTTTATCACATGTTATCGTTTCTAAAAAAATTGGGTCATTTTCAATCGCGTACAAAGTACCAATACAAACATTTTTACGAGCTTCATTTCAACATTTTTGAGCGGCACGTGTCCTGAAGGAGCTGACAGAAGATGACTTCCAGCACTGTTTCCAACAATGGAAAATTCGTATGGAGCGTTGCAGGGATAGAGAAGGAAAGTATATTGAAGGTGACAATAAGTGGTTATTTAAAAAATTAAAATAATTTTTTTTTAAAACGTCAGTCTCGTTATTTAATAGCCACACCTCGTATAGTAATTATAAAGTGTGCTATAAAGTAAGAAAATCAAGTTAGCAGACTATTTACAGTCTCTGAAGGCCTGTTCCCACGATTCTAGTACTAGCTGCTACCAAAATAGCGTAATGGGAACGAACAACTAGCAACTAGTTTAGTTAAAGCGCTAGTATTAATTAGCGCGCCAGTGAATTTAAACATTTTTGATTTCACTAGCTCCAGTAGGGGAGAAAAAACCAAGTGATTAACTAGCGCTAGTAAACTAGCTCGGTGGAACGTTTAAAAACGTTGCTAGTTGCTAGTAAGCTGTACTTTGTACAGCAATACAACACAACTCACGTATGTCTTGAGATCACTGGCATTAATTAACTAGCTCTGTGGGAACCGTCAACTACGCGCTTGTAGATCCTGCTAGTATTAGCAGCTAGTAAACTAGCATCGTGGGAATAGACAATAAGGGTTTAAAGGTTTACTTGGGTAAAGCAGATACCGTCTTCAGGATGCAGAAATAGGCTGTTAAGTTCATCTTACGAACTAAAAGACATGATTCTTGTAAACCCTTTTTAAAGAAATAAATGTACTAACTTTTCCATGCATTTACATTTGTTGTTGTTAAGGTCAACAGCCGAAAAGCTGGTTTGAAGCTCTAGAGGTTTTACTATGTAAAAACGAGGAGTGAGGCGGTTTACTATTGCCTTCCTCACTGAGTAGAAAGATTATACTTATCAGCATTCCAGACCCTCCGAACAGCGCCCACTTTCCAACCTGAAAATGACGCCTTCACTTCACTCACCACAGGGTGTGGCTGTACAGTGATATTTATTACTTTCTATGGAAATAACTCCGACTAGTGTCTTTTACACCTCTTTCTCTAAATCACCCTCATTTATGAGGGTGAGTTTTTTAAGAAGAATGAACATTTATTCTTGAAAAATAAAGATATCCATTAGTACAGACACAGAATTGTATTAGAATTGTCCAATATAGAACTACCTAATACGATTAAGTACCGTACGGTTCAGTCAAAATTTATAACAGCCTACCGAATCATTTGAAACATCTTTCATTATATTATTTTAAAATTAAACTCAAACTGTATCTGCTATTTCATGCATAGGGAACATTTTATATCATTTTGTTGTATAATAATAATATTTTGGAACAGATATCCTACTTTCAGTACCTAGGTTGCAACATTACATACCAACAGGATAAAGATGCTTATAATAAGATGCATCGATTTCAGCAAATATGCGGAACTATCCACCGCACCTTAAAACATAGTAACAGCAAAAAAACGAGGGTGATATTTTATAAAACAATAGCAGTGCAGACCCTACTCTATGGCTGTGAAACTTGGGTGCTGTCAAAGCGAGAGGAAAGTAAAAGTAGTAGCAAGCATCTGAAATGAAATTTCTTCGATATACGTATGGGTGTAGTAAAGAAAATCGTTACAGGAATATAGAAATAAGGAAAGAACTCAACAGTTTCTCTATAAACTACAAGGTATCTCAGAACAGAATGCAGTGATTAGAATATGTGAACAGAATGAGAGAGGATATGATACCTAAGCAGACACTGGGCTATAAGTCGGAGGGCAGGAGAAAACGAGGACACCCGAGAAAGAGATGGGCAGATTTGAGAGGTTTGGAACAGACAGAGATGCATAATCCTTGAAAGGCAGAAGAAGAAGATCATTTTGTTCCTTGAAGATGATCTTTTATTTATGGTGCGTAATCTCCAAGAAAGTACATAAATATGCGCTTCATTATAAGTAGATATAATACAAAAAAAAATCCCTTAGTATCGGTAAAATTCCTGAAAATCTTTCGCAAGAGATCTATTAAGGTGACTTGTAAATATCTCGGGTAAAAGTTTTTGTCTGAGGGAACAGTAATAAATCATGATTGAGCTGCTCTTCAAAGATTCAAATGCTCTTCAAAGGACGAAGAAGTGAGTGGTTACATTTGTATTGGAAACCATTACTACATAATATGTCGCACAGTACTGGTAAATAAACTCCAAAAATAAACGAAGTTTCGGTACTTTAGAGAGATGGACTGGTTTTGTAAATCTTGTAGGGTCTCCAAAGTGAATCACGTGAGAATTGAAGTTATAAAATTTAAATCAGGAATTGATATCGTAAAGGCATGTTTAAAAATGACTGATAGTTGGCCCTACCGATCATTTCATTTCTGAGCAGAAAATATAAGATAATATTACCCTCGGAAAAACTGAATTTCTGAAGAACTTCCACTGGGTGGAATCTTCCTCCAATCCACATCGCAACATCGTGATTATATTTACCGTTTGTTATCGTACAGTATCAAGATTAAATAATCTGAATTATAAAAAAAGTAATTAAACTTTATTACAACAGAATCAAACCGAAAATATATAGTAAAACAGATGAAATATATAAAAGTATATGAACCGTTAGCAAAAATAAAAATAAAAAACTATTTGAACAGTAAACGAAGAAAAAATGTATAAACTTAAGGAGTAAATTTTTTATTTACATTTCAATGAAATTATATGCTATATACATTATCAATAGGAAGTATTGTGGCAACAGACGACTAAGACAATTTTATGCAACGCTAAATTAAATAAACGTATCGAAAAGACAAATTATAAAACCTTCCTCCATTTTAAAATACAGTACATGGTTGAATGTAAATGTAGTGTTAAATTAATTATACAGTTAAATGACATCTAACTAAGAAATTTATTTACACTTTCCCCTACACATTTTAATCGAGACTAGTTATAGCCTAAGACTTCTTCAGTCATTTTATGATTTCATTCATTCAGTGTACTGTGTCTGTGTTCTATGGAGAGTATCATCTTGCCTAGATATTCGCTTCCCCGTCACGTTTTATCGCTGAAGAAGTCGTTCTACTGTTCCATTGCCATAACCGAATAAATGCGAACTGTTTTATCTTCGTTTTTTTCTTCATTTTATTATATTTTAAATCTGTGGTCTTATATTATTGTCACAGAGAGAGAATTTCCATTGACCTACTGGCTTCATCATCTGACGTTTTATTCGTTTTGTTGTAGTTTATCTGTCTAATAACCATATCCCTAATCTTTTACTTTATTCGTTTCCTCTTTCAGACATTGTACTAGATTCATTTGCTTAAAATATTCAAAAGTTTTAAATTTTTACCGTTGATAAAATTACTTGATTTGCTGGTTCCAGGGCTACAAAAAAGTTCTGTTTCTTATCACATGGTCAGTTAATTATGTGACTGAAATATTTAACAACAAAATAGGTAGAGGTGTAAAAGACACTAAATCGTAGTAATCTCCTCAGAGAGTAATGAATTTCATTATACAGCCAGACCCTGTGATGAATGAAGAGAAGGTGTCATTTGCAGTAGGTTCATTTCAGAGGGCCTGACATGTGGATTAGCATACTTTTCCTCTTAGTGAGGAAGACATGGTAAACCATTTCACTCTTCGATTTACTTAGTAAAACCTCTAGAGGTTCGAACCAGCCTTTCAGCTGATGACCTAAACAACAACAATAAAATTATCGTTGATACCAAAAGTTATCAACTAAATACTTTATTTTTATTTTTAAAAAATTGCCGGCCTGTGGTGTAAGTCAATGCAACTGTTTTCTATGCCAGGGTTCCCAGGTTCGATTCCCGGTCAGGTTTGTCATTTTTTTATCTACCACTATTCTTATCGTCTGAATTAGTAATAATTGCAAAACAATCAAACGTAAAACTCAAAAAACGTTTATTTTAATCTTAAACTCAGTAATGTAGTAGCCTACAAAGACCAGCGTAACCTTCAAACTGGAAATAAAAATTTAATGTGAGGGTAGTTAAAAGGTTTTCTTTTATCATCAGTCTCTTAACTGGTTTGATGCAGTTCTCTAAGCTGTCTATCTTGCGCAAGTCGCTTCTATCTTCTTACTTGCAACGTCCTACATCTTTTGTAATTTACTTTAAATATTCTAACATTTGCCTCCCAAATGGGAGTGAATTGTAGGTTTACAATTCACTCCCTCAATATTACCCTCCATTATGATAGAACAATACCTGGATGTCTTAAAATATGCCCCACTAACCTATCCCTTCTTCTGGTAAGTCTCAATCATCTTCCCAATGTACCTCACTAATACCTACAATATCTAACTTCAACCTATCCAATTCCCATTTTAAATTCTCTTACCTGCCAGTTTTTAATTAAAAGGTATGACCTACATAGAGAGACATCAAATCTCAAAATCTCCAGTTTAAATGGTAGGTTATATTTACACAACTTAACTGTGGCTAAAATACAAAGTTAGAGCCAATTTTTGGAAATCAAGAAAAAAAATTGGTTTTAAAACCTACTTAAACGATCTTAGGATATGCCAAAGTTTTGTTTTGAATCTCATAATATTTCACACAAATATAATAAATCGTTTAAAAAGCAGAAAAAATCTGCATTAAAAATCACAAAAACAAACCAACCTCAAACTTATTCCCGTTTAATTAATAATTTTATAAAATTGGTTAATTGACGAATTACAATTTTTATAATGTAATATTTTTTTGACAGCCCGCCCGCTCAATCGGCAATTTTCTCGCCTACTAAAAGATCAATCTTGGGTCCGTACTAGGGATGAAAGTACCTTAAAGTAATCATTTTGTTGAAATAATCTTAATTCAACGTAATCACTAATGAGCTTTCAAAAATAATTTATAAGTTTTTAAGAAAGTAAATATTGCTTTTAGAGATATGAGTAGATTCAGATTTACGTTTAAAACAGAAATAGAGCAGGGTTACCAGAATCTATAATAGATGTTGTTGTTTAGGTCATCAGCCAAATGGCTGGTTTGAACCTGTAGAGGTTTTACTAAGTAAAACGAGGAGTGAGGTGGTTTACCATTGCCTTCCTCACTGAATGGAAAAGTACGCTTATCAGCATGCCGGGCCCTCTGAAAAGCACATATTTTCCACTCTGCAAATGACACCTTCACTTCATTCATCACAGGGTCTGGCTGTAAAATGAAATTCATTACTTTCAGAGAATATAACTCTGATTAGTGTCTTTTACACCTCTAACTCTTCTGTTCTTAAATGATTCAGTCATTTAATTGGCTGACCACGTTATAAGAAACAGAACTATTTATTTTAGCCCTGCACCAAACAGATTGAGTGTAAATAATTTGACACTCCACCTGTCTGTTATGGGCAATAATATGGGCTATAATAGATATAACTTAGTATAAAAAAATTTCAAAATTTGACACACAAACGTACAATGAAAATAAACAAATAATTTTTATTGCCTCGTAAATTAAAAAAGTCTTATTATGTATTATCTCGAACTGTCGATATTTTTGAAGAACATAATTTGAATAAAAAATTATATAAATAATTTGAATAAGTTCGAGCAAAAATTGATAGAATTTTGATATTAATGGAAATATTTCTTTAATTTTCGTTTTACTGTAAAAACCTTATAGAAGAAGAAGAATATATAAAAGATTTAGTCTTCCATTATATAAAACAGTTGAAGAGTTAATTCAAGAAATCAATCTTATATTGTGTTTTCGTGTATCAAGTAGCAAAACGCAGGAATATGAAAGCGTTTCGTGTCTATCTCTATCTTACTTGAGTTTTTCTAGTTAACTGACACTACAAACGGTTAAAATTAATTTACAAAACTCTGTCTGACAATGTGTTAAGCCTAATTTAATATCTTATAGGATATTACAAAAATAACAGTAATCATTTAAACAAATATATCCTGAAAGAATAATTAAAACTCCGTTATGAATTAAAAACACAATTCCTTAAAGATGTCACTACATTCACAACCAATCAAAACAAAATTAGTAAATAAATATTACGTAAATCAGGAAGCAGATATTAAAAGAAATGCATTAGCAGACATCAATTAATAAGTTAGTTTTAATGTCATTTAATTGATAACAGAGGAAGTAAAACGGTAAATAAATCGGTAAAAAGTAAGACAAAAAATAAAGGAAATATGCGATTGATGTTTGATAGATTAAATAGTTGAAAAGGAAACTGGCTGCAACTATGAAAATAAAGGATATGAATGAATTGTTTGAAAAGAATTGTTAACAGTAAGCATAGGTGTTATGACAATTACGTGACTTGATACGTTCAAAAGGAATTCTGTACACAGTAGGTTGTTGTTTAGGAGTGGAATAGTATTCTTATCAGCATGCCAGACCCTCTGAAAAGCATCTACTTTCCACCCTGCAAATGACACCTTTATTTCATTCTCCACACGGTCTGGCTGTATAATAAAATGCATTAATCTCAGAGGAGATAACTCTGACGAGAGTCTTTTACGCCTCTACCTTTTCTGTTCTTAAATGATTCAGTCATACGCGTATAATAGGCTGACCATGTGATAAGAAACATTACTACTTTTTGTAGCCCTAGTACAACCAGATCGAGTGCAAACAATTTAATACTCCACCTGCCTGTTATGGAAAAGTAAACAGTATATCTTTTTAAAAATAATACTGCAGTCAAAAAATTTGTTTCAAAATCGGTCAACCGGAAGTAATATTTTATTCACGTCATTTTTCACTTTTTTTGAGTTTTTTCAAAAACGGCTTCTACAATTTTTTTAAAAATCGCCTTATTTACTGAATTTTTTATGCTTAACAAAATAGGGTAGGCGCCATGCCTGCTGAAATTCTTGGAAAGGCTGTTTTCTCGTAAGAAAATTGTTTTTTTTAAGATCGAGGCTTTAATATGCATTTTAGTGCAAAAATGTATGTAATAAAAGTTGTAAAGAATTTAAAATCATACAACTTTTATTTAGAACATATTTTTGTATAACGCTTAGTTTAGCGATAATTAATGATTTTCTGAAAATCTGTAAAAAGTCGATTTTTTAAAATTTCAGCCTTAGTATGCATTTTACGACAAAATTGTATACGGTCAAATTCATAGAAAATTAAAAGATCTACAACTTATATTTTGAGAATTTTTTCTCTGCAGAACCTAGTTTAGCGTGAAAGAGTGATTTTCCGTACTTTCAAGCAAAACTGACGTTGATTTTCATTTTGCATCATTCACTCATGAATAAAATTAGGTTATGTTATTTGAGGTTAGTTTTAGTTTATTTTTAATGCTTTATTTTACTAATATAAGGTTATATTGGTCATTATTTTCACTGGCCAGAGAAAGTCGTGTGAGTGTTTCACACCAGAATTTTAATTTACAATCAATTCTTAAACCACTTTGGACGTATGGAGTCCAATTATGTACCAACAAGCCAATCCAACATTGAAATCCTGCAATCGAAATTACTCAGGACAATCACAGAATCACCTTGGTACGTAATAAACAACATATTACACGGAGATTTACACACTCCTAGAGTTAAACATGAAATCAAAGTGGTATAATATTTTACCACCACATTTCAGTCCCTGCAGAAGTCAAAATAACTATTCCAACATAGAAATCCTGCAAAGGTTCCAATCGGAATCACTCAGGACAATCACAGAATCACCTTGGTACATAATAAACAACATATTACACGGAGATTTACCCACTCCTAGAGTTAAACAAGAAATCAAAGTGGTATAATATTTTTACCACCACATTTCAGACCCTGCAGAAGTCAAAATAATAATATTTTAAAAATTCAAAACACATGCTTAAATACAACACCCATTTTCAATAATTTTTCAAAACGTTTTCTTAAGCCCGCTAAAGAGTTAACATTAATATTGACAATTTTAGTGCAAACACTCATTAACAATTATAATTCCACATTTCAGACATTCTTTTCATTATCCACACCAATAAATTAAAAATTCTTTAAACGTAATTCTGACAACTAAAGCTTACACATAATAATAAATTTATAATTTATTATTTTGTAAGTCGAATGTTATTACTATCTTCATTATTTTTGTATTAAACATTAAAAAAAACAAATAAATACAACACAGTAATTTTTTTAGTCAGTTACGGAACAATAAACTGACCTAAAATTAGAAAATAATAGCGCCTACCTTAATAGTTACAATAACGAAATCGACAAAACTATCTTCGTACTACAAAATAATTGTTTTTAAAATGAACTTGTCTGTTACTACTGGTGTACGAAGCAACAACATTGATTCGCCTTACTTGCGTAAAACATTATTTTCTTAAAAACAACTTGTTCAACTCAAATTGACTACAGAAATATGCTGTATGCAGTGTTGCCCACGAACTTTCCACCCATTTTTTTACAAGATAGTATGTTCAAAACCGTGTTCTAATCCACGAAACTTTTATAATTTAATTTTTTGTTTTTTAGTTCATTTAAAGTCGCATCGACAGCTTGGTCATTAGCGACTAAAGTGGGTTTTAACGTGTTAAAATTTGCAGATCCTAGCCGGGATGCAAACCCGGAATTTTTGCATAATAGGCTAGCGCGCTAGTCACTACGTCAAGGAGGCGGTCAATAAATTTATTCATTTAATTACTTTTGGCCTTGGGTCAGCTGTTACAAAGTCGGTATTATTTGTTAAGTAACACTAGTTTGGCAAGAGACTTTGTATGGTGACCAGCTTACAGCCATTCCTGAACAAACTCCACTAAGGATCCCTGTTTTCATGCCGAATTACGTCAAAAAATACAGCGGAAAGCAGCGATCAAATGGGGTGTTATCAAAAAAGTAAGTACAGTTCCCGATGACAAATAAAAGCTAACAAAAAAAATTTTTATGCGTAATTGCATAAAAAACAAATGAATTTTACCTATAGTTTTTTTTATTCATGGTATTTTTCAAGTAAATTGTTTAGTGTTATGATACGGAGGGTTTTAACTAGAAAAATTTCCATATTAGGAATCGTTAATATTCGTTCATTTTAGTTCTCCAAGGAATTTAGTTTAGTTTCTTTTAGTTACTTAATATCAGAAGAAATTTTATAGTATTTCTTTTAAAAAATAGAGTTGAAACAATGTTAATTTTAGCATTAACAATTATTTTAAATCTGTTAAGTTAACAACAGCTACTTGGTGCAAATTTCGAAAACGATACAGAGTATTTCCGAATTAATACGATTTGAAATTTTTAGTTCCATTTATTTCGCTAAGGGCTTGAAACAAGGGATAGGAAAGGAGGTTTTCCATTTTTTACTTCTGAAAATCTATCAAAACTTTGAATGGGTCGGTGAAGAGCTGACGAATTCCAATTTTTTCAGCACGGTATAGTTTCATTGAAATCAAAGAAAACTGGTTAAAGCAGCACGGCTTCAGTCAGTAAATTTTTAACAAACCGGGTAATAGAAAATAACTGTTAATTTTATTTTTATACGTTAATCGGGTATTTGGAAAAACTAGTAACGATGTGTTACAGAAAATCTACACTTGAGAGCTGCATTTTAAAAATGGTTAATCGGAATCAGTCCAGTGGGGTTTCAGACCAAATTCGACCAAACAACTCTTATCCTTTTAAATATAAAAACCTTTTTGATACTTTTGATAAAAAATTTAGTATATGTTATTAAAATAATATAAAATTTTTTAAATATGACGCTAAAGGTTCCAAAACTTGAATTACTTGGCGGAGCTTGCAGTCATCACTACAGTACAATTGGCCAAGAAGATCCCTTGGCCAGAGGCGTTTTAAACGTATGTGTCGAGTACTCGGTATCACCCTAGTGTACATGTTTTGTACGAGAGGGTTGTCATGTAATTCAAATTTGATGTGCATCGTCTTGTATAAATGTTTCGCGACGTCATTTTTGTATGGGATTTGTAAGTCTTTGTGTAACATTAAGTTTGTGACGTAAAAGGGTCATAACGTTATCGCTCGTAGAGTATTGTTTTGAATCGCTTGTATACGTTTCGTGTGTAAAGTTTTAGCAGATCCCAAAGTTGAACTCCATATGTCCAGATTGGTTTTAAGACTGTCTTGTAGATTGTTAATTTAAGTGACATGTTTAATTTAGAACGTCTAACGCATATAAACTAAATATAAAAATAGTCATGAAAAATTTTTAGTTCTCCAAGGAATTCAGTTTAGTTTCTTTGTAGTTAACTTAATATCATAAGAAAAATATCCATACTATTAAAGAACAGAGTAAAAACAATGTAAATTTTAGCATTAGTAATTATTTTTAAAATTTTAAGTTAATTACAATTTCATTATCTTATAAGTTTCCTAATCGATCTAACACTACGATAAACAAGGTACATTCACTAAGCCAAAGCAATTTGTTTCATAATATTAATTTTAAATTATTCATATCGGATATAGACGTGAATAACATGAAACGAACTTTAAACGTTTCGCTTCGCTGAAATCTTCCGCAGTATCTTTGAATATTTTTCATCTAACTATACAATCTTCGCAAGTCTGCCTTACTTATCTTACCCTTAGGTTTATTACTCTTGTTTCATTTCTAATAAAAATTGAAGAGGATTGGTTTTCCGTGGTCGTAATACGCCAGTAATAATTAATATAATTTTTATTATGTAAATTATAACTCTTACAAATCTAATTGGATCTAATTCGTAAACATGCAGCTTGAAATAAAACTAATACCAAACTAAAGATTATAAAGTTCCTGGTTTGCAAGAAGATAGAAATTTATTTCATTCCATAAACGAATCCATTTTAATGAAAAAAATTAAAAATTGGGCTGTCGGCGTAGTTGGTCAGCACAATTGGCCTCTATGCCAGGTTCAAATCACTGTTTAATTAATTTTCTTATCACTAATTTTCATCTGGCACCTTTTACAGTTAAGTAGCAAACGCTGCTCATAAATATACTTTAATTCATTTTCTTGTTTTTTTAAATTTTAGTTGCGAATAAATTTTCTTACAAAATTAATAATAATTATGAACTATACTATTACTTAATTATATACTTAAGTAAGTACTGTATCTACTTAGTTTTAAATAAAATAATAAGTTATAGAGTAGTGCCAGTTCGACTTGTACAGGTATATTTTTCTCTGCTGTTCTGCAGTATATAACTTAACTAATGCACTACGGAGGCATGATTATTTTCGTTTCATTAAATTTATGTGAAAGTATTTACAGTTATTTAACAGTTACCGAATGTGAGAAATGTATAGCTTAAGCAAGTTTAAAGTGTACTTTCCACAAAACTGTGCTGCAATGACATTTTTTAGTGGACATATAATTATATTCCCCAGACCGAAAATATGATAGTCTACATTATTAATTAATAATTCATTAAAAATTTAAATACATTTTTAATTTTATAATAGGCATTTAATAATTTTTAAATAAATTTGAAGAGAGCTTAAGAAACATAGACGCAGCATTTTTAAAGGCAATTTCTTTGAAACAGAAGAGAAATTTGCCCGTGGTTTTAGCAGTGACTTTAACAGCAAATTTTGATTTTTGCACAAAAATTTCTATTCCAGAAATAACTTTCATCAATTAATTAATCTAAATAATATCAAAAACTGTAAAGGTGTTAAAATATTTCAATTATATTAAATATAACTCACAGGGTTGGTTTAGTTGGTAAAGTTGTCACCGCGAGTCACCTGTTTAACAGCTGATTTTCGAAGACGAAGGTTCCGTAGTTCAAATCCCAGTAAATTTAGTTACTTTTATACGGATTTGAATACTTAAGATTGATTACCGGTGTACTTTGATTATTGGGGTTTAATTAACCATACACTCTTAGGAACGGTCGGTCTGCGTCTGTAAAATATCGCACCTCATTTACACATCACACATATCATCCTTTCTCATTGGGTCGTGGGGTTTCTTATTGTTCTTAAATTGAACAGATTACAACTTACATACATTTGGGATTTAAAAACAATATGCCAAAAAGTTAATCATTGGGACACAACAGATACATAAGCATTATTTTAGAGATATATTCATTAACATTAAAACAGACACACTCTTTTATTTATGTTTGTTTATTGCGGGGGTCCTACGGATTTTTCAGTTTCCCGCATCTTGCAGCTCTTCGTCTTCTGTGTTCCCAGTCACCCTCCCTAAGATTTCTCGCTACCATAACGCCTTGGACACTTTGTATCCATGTTTTCCAAGAGCGACCTCTTTTCCTTCTATTTTCTGGATGGCAAAAGAACGCTCTTCCATCTGTCCTTTTTATTTAAAATTAATCTAATACTCATTTAAATAAACAAAAAATATACGAAGCAAATATGTCTACTATCTTTAAAGGTAATTCGTTCATGATTTGCCAATAATTAGAATTTTTTTCAACGTTTCCAACAAAAAATGCCCAACAGATATTTGTAGTAGTTAATAATTGAACTAAGTAACAATATCCAGAAACATTACATTCCAATACGATTCGCTCGTTAATTTTAATTACAAGGTTGCAAAATTTTAAATAATCTTAAAAATTATATTATTTTAATTATCTTTTAAAAAAATAATACCTGTTAACTATGATGGAGAAAGGTGTATCCTACTGTTTTACAATAAAATATTTCGCAACCTCTATGACAGATCTCATGATTCTTGTTCATTTTTTAATAATGGTTTGTTTAAGGTGACAGACCATCAACATAAAAAAGACTAAAGCAATAACAAAAAATAATTTGACTGAAAGATATAAAAATTAATGAATTTTATTATCGACTGAAATAATATTGTAGAAGTATTGCACAAATCCTTTTTTCATTTGAATTATGTAGAATTAGACTTGTGAAGGGAAAAAGCGTGGGAAAATAATTCAAAAAGAGATATAAATTCATAAAACAGAACAAATAAATGCAATTAAGAAATTATTATTCATTTTTATATTATTTTTCTAAAAAGTGAAACTAATATAATAAATATAAAATGTTTTAAAGATAAAATTGTTATTTCAAAAAAAAATGTATAATATGTTGAATATATTTTTCACAAAAATAAAAATGTTTCCTTATTTTGAGCCATACTCTTTGTATGTGTTGTTTAACGTTGTAAAAATTAGAAATCCGGAAATATATCTTCTCTATTCTTTCAACTTTTTTATATTATTTATAAGTTTCTATGAAAATATTGAACGCTGAATTTTTTTAGCAACCAGATTAATTGGCTTAACCCACATTATAAACCGAAAGATTGAGGAATATGCTGTGTGACGCACAGAAATTTGAGAGAAAGATCCTGCGCACGATGATAGGCCCGAAGATAATAGATGGACAATACAGGTTACGAGGTCGAGATGAATACAAGGAAAATGAACGATTAATAGAAACGATTAGAAAAAGGACCAAAATTTTACGGACACTTGTATAGAATGGATGACAAATGGTTGACAAAACAAGTTTAAGACACTAAAAAATAGAACCAACGTGTCGGATAATTAGTTTAAAGAAGTCAGAAAGGATATTGAGAAAACCGGTATAAACCGAGAAACTTAATGAACCGAACCAAATTCGTGCAACTAACTACGGACTTTAAGGGTTTCCATGAAAAGCAAAAACAGAACACCGGGTGGAGAGAAGAATAGAGAAAAGTATACAGTTAAGTAATGCTGAAAATGTGGGCTGAAAAAGAAGCTTCCATAAAGTTTAAAGTCAACTCAGTGGCCTAAAATTGGCCCTCATGAGGAAAAAATTATAATTATTTACCTATATTACTTATAATTTATTTGGAATTTAGTTTATTACTTGCAAACAAGCACTCGAATGAAGATAAAATCGGACAGTATCATCCTCGATTGAACCGATAAAAAATTTTATTATGTCATCTTAAGAATCACTTGTAGTCTTATTTAGAAATACTAGTACAAAATCAATGAACCATGACGAATCGTGATAGTTCAAGACTGAATTGTACATTTATCATTGTACATTTATCCAAATTAAAGGATCATTTTTAAAAAATTGCGATTTGTCTCTAATACAAATTAACAGCTGAAATAACTTAATTACGAGTAAATATAAAGATCTGTATTACTTACAACCGGTTCCAAATATATTAAAAATTCTTAAATTACTGCGTACATACCTGCAACAACAAAAATATACCTTTTATTACAATGAATAAAATTAATTTATTACAACGTTAGTTTTGAGTGTCCATCATAGATAGGTGAAAAGGTAAATCGCACTTTACATTCTAGTTTTAGAACTGCACATGTTCTGTTTCTTTTCACATGATCAGTTAATTAAATGAACCAGACGTTACAATTTAGACGAGGTAAAAATGTAAGATACTCTAATTACAAGTTATCATTTCTTATATTATTATTTTTTACTTTATTGAAACCCTTAATAAATATTGTAGGAAAAAGTAAGAGCTTTTGATGAAAAGCCCTTTTCAAAAGGCTTGACGTACAGATACGCTGTAATACGTTTCAATCCAGTGAGAAAAGCAGATGTTAACCAAATGCCTTCTTCTCTAAGAAAACCTTTAAGGGGTTCAAACCAAGCTTTGACCTAAACTACAACGTTATAATTTCCTAAAACGCTTTGCAGTTTAGACGAAAATAGGTTAGAAAAGAAAATGAAGGTCACGGTTTCCTGCGGTTGTCTTTGTCTAGCATTAGTCCATTACTTAGACATCTCTTTCTAGAAAACAACTGTATTAGTAATAATCTAAAGGGAAATAAGAAATATTTGGAATAAAACTTTATATTAAATTGACTTGAAGAATATATGTGATGAATAATTTGTTCCAGAAATTAGAATCAACTCAACATTTTGTATTTACTGAAAAAAATATAAAATTCGCAAACAAAAACCAAATTTATGTTAGGCCTACTTTAATATTTAAAACAATTTATCTAAAAATATATTTAAGTTCTTTTTCTTGTCCGTTAAATTTATAAGGTACCTTCATTTCTTTTAATAAAACTAAAAAAGTGTTAAACATAAAAACCCGTTATCAGGTCTACGCTAATATAATTAAATAAAAACCGACAATAAAATTATTATTAATTTTATTACTTATTCGGCACGACTCATAAAAGAAATGAAGGAAACTTAAAAATTTTAAAAATATATTTTGTAAAATGAGTCACAAAGTTGTTTTAAATGTACTGAAGCATAAAATCCCCGTTATTAAATTAAATTAAATAATTTGTTAACTCATTACTTAGCATAATACAATACTATCTCAAAAAAAAACTATTAAAGTAATGCACTTACAAAAATCATTTTTGTTTAGTAACTTTATGACTAGTACAAAAGTTAAGTTTTGAATACAATATAACAACAAGAATGTTAAATATTTTATTCTTTTTAAAAGTTTTGCAAATAGAATGGTAAAATATTCAATAACGTATTATCAAATACTATTAAATTGTCTTTTTTTAATTTTATTCAAAGTTGCGTGAATAGTTTGGTCATTAGCAAACTATTAAAGTAGATTATGAGAAGTTGAACGTCCGTATCTTGTTGTTATTGTTTAGGTCTCCAGCCGAGAGGCTGGTTTGAACCTCTAGAGACTTTACTAAGTAAAACGAGGAGTGAGTTGGTTTACCATTTGCCTTCCTCACTGATCGAACAAGTATGCTTATCAGAATGCCAGGCCCTCTAAAAAGTATCTACTTCCCACCCTGCAAATGACATTTTCACTTCATTCAACACAGGGTCTGGCTGTATAATGAATATTATAACTCTCAAAGGAGATAACTCGGACTATTGTATTTTACACTTCTACCTCTTCTGTTCTTAAATGCTTCAGTCATAAAATTGGCTGACCATGTGATAAGAAACAGAACTATTTTTTGTAGCCTTGGAACTAGCAGATAGAGTACAAATAGACTAATTTAACACTCCACCTGCCTGTATGGGCATTTCCGTAGGGATCTTATCAATATTAAACTACAATTTTGTGACACATTTTCTCTGAAACTAAGATACAGAGAAATGCAATTTTTTAGCTGAATTAAGATGTAAGTTTTGAGTCTTCTAAAGCAGATATATAGTCATATTTTAGAATATTTGTGTCGATAAAACTATAAATACAAAGTAATTACAATATAAATTTATATATTTTTCCGAATACGAGTACATCAATTGCTTTCTTAATATCAATTTCAGATTGCATGCATAATTCTGACTAATAAAATAAAAATAAAAACCTTTTTTTTAGGTAAACCAATTTTTTTTACTACCTTTTGGCAAACAAAACCATTTCAACAATGATTAATATAATTCTGCTTCAGTAGCATCTTTTAAATATTTTCAATATAAACCAGTAAAAATTTGAAATCTCAAATTGATTTAGAAAACATTGGTCTTTTTGGTATAAAAAGTATACATTTTCATTTACATTTGGTATACATTTTCGGGGAACTCCAAGGAATCTACGATAAATAGAAATAAAAACGCTACGAATTTCAAAAAATATTTTCAAAAATAAGAAATGTGGTTTGAAACTATGTGGTTTTTTACAGTCCTCATCGAAAATCGAACCCTGGACTTTATTTCAGCTTTGTCGTCAATCATAGTCAAGTTATCCAAACAAAGCGTCCTAGAGAAATCTAAATTATTATATTTGTGTCGATAAAACTATAAATACAAAGTAATTACAAAGTAAATTTATATATTTTTCCGAATACATCAATTGCTTTCTTAATATCAATTTCAGATTGCATGCATAATTCTGACCAATAAAACCGCAGATGCAATTTGCGCATTAAAACTTTAACTGGCCTCTCATCGTACATTCCCAACCACATGTTCAAATAAACCACAAAACTAGTAGTTCTAAAAATGAGTATGTTAATTAGAAGTAAAGTATTTTGACTTAAAAACATAGAAATCCAACTACCGTAATTAATAAAGAGTTATTTTCTCTTTATTATGAATTTACTTGTTTCTGTACAATAAAAAGTGTATTGACGAATGATTGTAAACAAATAACACGACATTTGAAAATCACTACGCCGCCTCCATAGCGTAGTGGTTAGCGCTTTAGCCTACCTCGCGGAGGTCCCGGGTTCGATTACCGGCCGGGGTCTGGAAATTTTTACTAGTCAAATCCTATAGTTACAGTCATATATAGTCACCTGAGTCACGAGTTTGCCCATGTTTGCAACGAGGGGTAAAGAGGGAAAAGCATCAGGGCGCATGCGCGACTGCTTTAATTTCAGTACGACAAACATAGCAACTATATCCAGAGCATATACAATAATATATCGCGGAACCTTTTGTAGGTTAACTGTGCGAATATAACTGTTTGTAATCGTAATCATAAATGTCGGTTTCTCGAAAACGTAGTCGAACTACTCACAGTGCTGAACGAAATCTAATATGCAATGTAATAAAATGTGAAGTTGAAGCTAAACAAAAATGCCTATCCGTGCCTCTTAACAAAAGCCGTGAGCGAGCGGCTAACTACTGTGATGTTTCTCTTTCCACAATTCGAAAAATAAAAAAGGAAATTAAAGACGTGAAGAAGCTATTCTTCAACAGTTTTGTTGACACCTGGTGAAGGGAACAGTTAGGTAAATACGAGTGAGACTGATAGTGAAGACGGCGGTTACAGAGATAGTAAAGAAGATTAGACCGTAGTCACTAATAAACAAACAGTTGATGCGACTTTAAATTAATTAAATTAAAAAGAAAGATAATTGAAGAAGCAAAAGGTCTCAGGACTTCAATCGTCAGGCAGGATTGCCCAAAGTCTATCTGTATGTATGTGACGAAATAAAAAAATATAAGATATCTTTTACATTTAATTTGTTTCTTTACAATATTTTATTTAAAAATAACATTTTAGAAAATGTAAAGATAATGGTAAAGTTATTTTGGTGCTGAGATCGCTGCAGTATCAACAATAACCTTCTTTGGAAATCAATGTTACTCACCCATTAGAGGAGGTCTCTACGTCATTGGCGCTGAGGATTTTCCAAGGATTATCTACGAGCAGTACGTATCACGAATGTATCTATTGTAAGTACGAATTCGAATGTGTTTGAAATTTAACATGATTAGAATTATAAAGATAAAAATATTTTTCTATAACAAAAATTTTTATAAATTTGTTTAAACAAAATACGAAAGTTTTATTTCAATTGTTATAAGAAGTGAATAGTCTTAAGAATTGTTGAAATGAAGAATAAGAACAGTTCCGTAATTTCTGAGGTAAGAAGTCAGCAAGAAAATGATTATTTCTATCTTTAATTAATAACCGGGCTAGGCAATTCACTGCATCGAATATATATATATATATATATATATATATATATATATATATATATATATATATATACTTCCGTTATTTCATTAGTTTAATACAAAGAAAACCACGTTTAATTTCATATTTTTGACCATCAGGTATATAACACAAATAGTATTTATTTTAGGACATAGAACTTTAAAATTTATATTTTTCACCGTTTTTTTTTTCATTACAGATGTTCATAGAATAGTTTATTGAAAGATAAATTTAAGAAAAACCGCGAATCATGGTGGGAACAACAAATACTGAAGTTTCTCGCCTAGCAAGAAGGAAATTACTGTACGGATATTGTGTTGTAACATTAAATTACAATAACTTTGTACATAAGAAACTAATGTACACAGATGCATTAACCGTAGATGATCTTTCTTCGAGTCAAATTAGATGAAAAAACTTTCTTCTTATGTAACAGAAATTACATCTCATATTAAATAATTTATTTATAATTTAAAAATCAATTGTACTAAAACTCACACAAATATTATAATAAATAAGGTTAAAATTTATTAGTAAACCGAATTCAACTAAAAATAATATTTTTTTACCAGTGAAAATCAAATTTTTGGATAAATTCAATAAAATCGATTTCTACCACTACATTTATGTATGCTTACACCTAGCTGAAAACTATCACATAAAAACATACCGTATTCACTCGCATGTAAGGCGCCCTTAAAACTTTAATTAAAATTCTAGGAAGAAAACAAATTCTTTAATGTTAATTGTTTAATTAAAAATGAAATTAATACTACATTATATAAACGAAACGCTATACACAAAACAAACTTTAAATTTTCAAACTTCTTTTAAGCTTCAAAAACATCTTTAACTCCTTTCTCATCGTCTTTACTATTTTTAAACTAGACTAGGCTATTAATACGGTAGGCCAACGCGGAAGGTTAACCTGTGGTGAATATAGGAAGCCATGGGCTCTAGAATCGCCTATAACCCATTCTATAAACAACACAGATCTACGTTGTAACAGTCTTCTCACTTTAGTAAAATAAAATAATTAATTTTTAATTAAATAATTCTGGATGGTATTGGGTTTATGTTAACACCCAGTATGCTGTTACTTAGTTACCAAAGGTGGTACGTGTCAGTGACGGATTTAAAATTTTTTGCCCCTAGGCACTATTCTGACTGCCGCCCTTTTGAAACATGCCACATCTGTGCCAAAGTTATTACTCAATTTAAGTAAATCTAACGAGTTCATAAACGGGTGTTGATAAAATCACCAAAAGATACTTAATTAGATTTTAATCACATTTTAAAAGGTTTATACTATAACAAACTAAAAATACAGGTGTTCATAAAAACACCGAGAGACAGAAAAAGCTGCTTCAATTCATCAACAGCATTGTTCCTGTTGCCCAACAATCTATCTCTTATTATTTTAGCGGCACCTGTCAGGTCGTGCCGCCCCTGAGGCGTGCCGCCCCTAGGCACTGGCCTAGTGTGCCTAGTGGGAAATCCGTCACTGGTACGTGTGTCCAACGAAAACCTGTGTCTGTGGATGAAAAGGATCTCTTAACATAAAATACATAATTAAAATATTTATTGAAATAAAACAGCATGCAAAATTATTAATCATTAAATTTATAAAGTTCTTGGAACTGATGTCTTGTTATGTAAATTTAAATATGATTTTATTATTGATCTTACTGTATCGGAGAAAATGCGGATATTCTGTTATTCGGATATTCTGGCGGTTAACTGCGTTGAAGTTCTATTAAATTCAGCATATAAATAAATTCGTTCTCAGCACACCATAATTTTATTGTCCACAACCAAAAAAAATATTAAAAATAATCGGCCGGATTGATTGTTGTTCACGTCTCACACACAACTGTTTCTATCACTCTCATGCACCACTCTCCAGTGCCTACGAACAACTGCCGCTGGCTGGACACTCCACTCTTCCAGACCGTGTCACCTTTTTGGCCCGGATAATTCCGCCCAATCACACAGTTAGTTTCCAACGCTCTATTTTTATGGTAATCTGGATGTGTTTATAAGTTTGTACAAGATGATCTTAAACTCTCCGCTTTCTTACACATCAGTCCCATTTATTTTAAATAAAAATCTATCTTTAAATTTTACACAATTAGTACGATATTAATATATTAACATGTTCGAAATAAATTATCCGCTATTAAATAATTCATCCTAGAGAAATAAATACTCTAGGATCAGACCACAAAATGTCACGCTACAACGTTTCATTCTATTTTTCTTAGAAATTTTCAATACATAAACGTAAATGACATCTCTCATTTTTGAACAAATTGACGTCTCAAGCTAAAATGGAGTAGAGACCTCTTAGTCTAAATAACGGATAATACCCGTTGTTATAAAAGGAGAATGTACCACTGGGTACCTCTTCTCCTTAAAGCGAAACTTCCCACCACCCGTTATATATTATATACGGAAATTGTACAGCTCAATCTACAGTACTGTAACAAAAATTAAAGACAAAAAAAAGTTGCAGGTTTGTAAAGGTTCTACAACTTTTATTTATACTCTTTTGCTCTAAAATGCATATTAAAAACGCTATCTTACAAAAATCACTAATTTGTATCCATCTTTGGCATCTTAGCTCTCAAACAGATGAACCGATTTGGATTCAGTTTTCTTTTTGTTTGAAAGGTGACTTGATCAAGAGTGTTTTTAGCTATGATTCATCAAAATCAGTTAACCTTAAGTAGCAGTTTATTCGTGAGATTTTTCACTTCTTTGCATTTTTCACACAAACGGCTTCTACGAATTTTTTTAAGTTAGTCTCATTTACATTTTTTATACTCTACAAGATAGGGTACGCGCCATGCCTGCTGAAATTCTTTAAGGCCTGTGCTTTCGTTGAATTTTTTTTAAGATTGTGGTTTAATATGCATTTTTGGGCAAAAGTGTATAAACTCAAAGTTGTAGAACATTAAAAAACCTACAATGTTATACCAAATATTTATTTTTACAACGCTTAGTTTAGCAGCAATTAGTGTTTTTCTGTTTTTCCATGAAAATCTGTAAAAACAGTCTACTAGTATGTTTAAAATTGTATTGGCCTTTTTGAATTGACGACGTCGTGTCGGTGTACCGCTAAGTAATACAACTAAGTTCTATTCTGTTAATTAGCTGTCCCCCACGCGACGACTCAATCCTAAAAAGCCTATAAATATTATTTTTTTACTATTTAAAGGTTTTTTACAGAGTTTTATTATAGTCGCATAAACATTTTTAGTTTTTAGCGATCCCATTATAAAACAGAAACAAGTAACGTAGGATTACAAATATTGAACGATTACATAAAGTTATTTATTTTTACTTGAATAAAAGTCAATGTTTCCTACAATAATAAACTACTTTTAAACATAACATAAAGACGTTCGTTTTATGAGAAACAGTTCTTGATATTAAATTGAAGACACAATAAAATAATTGACATATTATTACCATAACACGATGATATTAATGTAAGAATAAAATATGACTTTCAACCTATATAATTTGTAATTAATTACAGAACACGACAAAGATTTTAAAAGCATATTAACGTCTTATAATAAAATATTGAACAAAGATTTAAACCTGCCCTTCATAAAAGAATAAAGTAGCGTAAAATATTTAAAAAAGTAAGGTGAACATCAAAATTCTTTAGCAATTAACCTGCTCGATAACTTCGAAGATATTTACACAGTGAAATGTATTAAATATTGGATTTACCTTCACAATTTTATTAATTAAAAATCGCTTTCATTAAACGACCCGTCTCTGGCTGGTGGCAATTTTTAAAAAGGCTTACCTTTGACTCATGGCAAAAACCATTAAATATTTCTGTATCTACTCTTTAAGAGGAATCGAATGATACTATTTTTGTTACCAAATTCCGACTTTTATTCCAGTTTTGGGCCACTTTCGGTCGAAACCGGAACTTCAAACCCAATCTAGCTCCACTAACTTTTAGTATAGATTACGAATATGAAAACCGTTTGTTGCTATAACTTGTAGTTTTTTACTTTGGGTTTTTTACCTCCGGTTTTGGGTCACTTTCGGTCAAAACCAGAACTTCAAACCCAATTTTAGCTCACAAACTTTCTGTGTAGATTACGAATCCGAAAATCATTTTTTGATATCTCTTGAAGTTTCTGAAATATGGGTGTGACGGACGAATGGACAAAATGATAGATGAAAATTTTAAAAATTGCCACCAATTACTGTAAAACCCTCTTATCCGAATGACTCTTATCCGGATCTTCTTGTATCTGGATGCGATGAGGACGGACGAATGTTGGGTATACGCTCTTAACATTAAAAATAAATACAAGAAGAACCACTTGCGACGATTCCTTTCTGCTGAAAACGATCGCGTTGATAGTGTTCTACCATGTTTCTATCGTACTATTATGCTTTTAATTAAAAATAATAATTCGAAAGATTACTGTAACATGATCGTATACGTTGGTATTCACTTGAAAAACTTAAAAAGATCTTGGAATGTTCTGCTAAAGAATGGTAAAGATATGAAAACAAAATGACCATGTGGGTGTACTGGTAACTGTTAATTATCGTAACGTGGTAACAGAAAATTACATCAATGTAATATCTAATACCCTGGTCACTTTAAAAATTAATGCCAATTGTGACGACGAAAAAGAAACAGTTCTGGAATTATTAAGAAGATTAAATTGTTTATAATGTCTCATATACATGGCATTTGTAGGCCGTTGTGAAGTATTTAGTTCTTTATGTAACTAGGCGTTCTAAACAAGTTTATTACTTAAATTCAAGACCTTCCAATAACAAAAACAACCTTATACAACTATTTCCTCAAACTACGAGTATTTTGAACATATACAGGTCAAATTTACGGTTCAGAAAAAGTAAACAGACTGCTCGTTCGCAGTCTTGTTAATCTACGCTTCTGAGTCTTATATCAGACTCTCCTCGATACTAATTTACTTAATATTCTACGTAAATTTAATAAAATAAAAACCAAAGTGTTGTACAGTAAGAAGAGTTGTTTAGAGATGAGAGATGTAAGCAACGAAAACATACAGGAAGTTGGGGAATTCTGCTATGTAGAGAGTAAAATGACAAAGGATGGTAGAACCACAAGTGATATCAAAAGAAATATTGCTCAAGCTAGAAGGGCCTTCGAAATTAAATACAGCCTAATGACTACAAACATTGATTTAGAAATTATAAAAAATTTCTTAAAACAGTATATTTGGAGTGTAGCATAATACGGGAGGGAAACGTGGGTAATAAGGGCTGTAGAAAGAAAAACATAGAAGCTTTTGAAATGTGGTGTTATAGGAAATGTTAAAGATTCGGTGGGTGGACAAAATAAATAATTTAAAAGTTCTTAGACGAATGGATGAAAAAAGAAGTATATGGAAATATCTTACCAGAAGAAGGAATAGGCTAGTGGGGCATATTTTAAGACATCCAGAAGTCTCTTTCAATAATGAAGGACAATATTGAGGGAGTGAATTGTAGAGGGAGACTAAGGTTAAAATATTTAAAGCAAATTACAAAAGATGTAGGGTATTGCAGGTATATAGATATGAAATGACTTACACAGATAGAACAGCTTGGAGAATTGCATCAAACCAGTGGAGATACTGATGACAAAAATATTTTACGTAATGAGGCCCATATAATATAGTGTGTATAATTATCAATTTAATAAAAATAAATAAAATACGCAAGGAATTATCTTCTTTATGATATGATCCTTAATTTTATATAAATTAAAAACTTATCAATCCAATCAATTCACCCATAACGAGCAGGAGGAGTGTTAAATTATTTGCACTCTATCTGCTAGTTTCAGTGCTACAAAAAATAGTTCTGTTTCTTATCACATAGTCAGTCAATTTTATGACTGAACTATTTAAGAACAGAAGAGGTAGAGGTGTAAAAGGCACTAGTCAAAGTTGTCTCCTCTGAGAGTAATGAATTTCACTATACAGCCAGAACCTGTGGTGAATGAGAAGGTGTCATTTGCAGGGTGGAAAGTGGGTGCTTTTCGGAAGGCCTTGCATGCTGATAAGCATACTCTTTCAACTCAGTGAGGAAGGCAATAGTAAACCACCTCACTCCTCGTTTTTACTTAGTAAAACCACAAGAAGTTCAAATCAGCCTTTCGGCTGTTGACATTAACAACAATTTAATCAAGACCAATTCAGCCATCTCAAAATTAAGAAATAAACTCACAGAAGATTTCTACCCGTTGTTTTATTTTAACTGAATCAGAAAATCGTAAATTACACAATGAAGAAGTAAAAAAGGATATTATAATAGAAAATTTAGAAATTTTAACAGTTTTATAAAAAGGAAATTTTATAATAAACAAAATGCTTGATGATTCCTTTCTTTTTGCTTTGTGAAACAATTAATAGAAAAATACAGTAGTGGACTTTCTGTGACAGGAAATACTTTCGCCTAAGAATTAGGCCGGATGGTCCAAACCACTGAAAAATGTTATGTTTTTTTTTTAACTTTTTAACCAATATTTTAAACCATGAATATTCACAGCGCAATACCCTGATTCAATCAATCTTTAAAATTAAGCCTAAAAACATATAGGCTAACTTGACCGATGTAATAAAATTTTATCGTTCATTTGTAACAATAAAAAATACTAATTAACTTCATGTTTAATTTTACCCACCGAGAAATAAATTAACACTATTGATTTATCAGTATAATCATGAAAAGTTACTGAAAGATTAATACCTCAATTAAAAAAGAAATTACCTTTAAAATAATAAGCAATCCATAAAAATATTTTCAAAATGAAATCTTGTAACGCTGTTTATGAGCTACTTAACGTATTTTTATTGCATAGTTAACACGATTTTTAATACAGCGTCACGAACTAGCGAGCTGACTGATCAAGATGTTTAAAAATAACATTCCCTTTTTAATATTTTAAAATTGCAAAAATATTGTGATAATTAGTAAATATGTCTATTTTGGGTTAGTAACTGAGATTAACAGTGAACAAATTTAGCAGGTTTTAGACGAAACTTAAACCCGAATCTTTGTTTTAGTATTTGAGTAATTCGTACTTCCAGCGGGAAAGTTCATAATAGGTATTTAAAAATATTTAAAAAAAACTGTTGTGAAACACTTACACGGCTTTCTCTTGCCAATTCAAATAATGAACAATATAACCTAACATTAGTAATAGAATATTAGAAATAAACATAAAAATAACTTCAAAAAACATAACCTAATTTTAATCATGAGTAAATAATGCAAAATGAAAACCAACCTTAGTTTGGCTTAATAACAAGAAAAATCACTTTTTGACGCTGAACTAGGCTCTGTAGACAATTCTGCTAGAAATACAAGCTAGATCTTTTAATTTCCTATAAATTCGATTACATACACTTTAAATTTTTTAAATATTATCCTTTCTAAATGTTTCCGTTCATTCGTATGCACTCCTCTTGCAGGATGGAGAGTAGATGCTTTTCAGAGGGTCTGGTGTGCTGATAAGCACACTATTTCACTCAGTGAGAAAGACAATAGTAAACCACCTCACTCCTCGTGTTACGTAATTAAACCTCAAGAGGTTCAAACCAGCCTTTCGTTTGATGACCTACACAACACATGTGAAAAGAAATAGAACTATTTTTTTTAGATCGAGTGGAATTTTTTTATTTTTAATCCTTAATGTGTATACGTTGTAATCTGCTCAATTCAGAACAATAGGCAACCCCATGACCCAATGAGATGAGGATGATATGGATGACGTGTAAATGAGGCGTAGTCTTGTATAGACTCAGGTTGACCATTCCTGAGAGATTACGTAAATTACGTAATACGTAGAGAGAATAGTAAATTGAATTCCAAACATTTAAGTACACCGGTAACCACTGTCTAGTGTTTTAATCCGTTTAAAAGTTTCTTTACTAGTTTTCTTTACAAATTCTACCTTTACAAGGATTTGAACCAGGAACCTTCGTCTCCGAAAATCAGCTGTTAAACAGCTGATTTTGTCGACGACTTTACCTCTAGACCAACCCGGTGGGTGAGTGGAATTAATTTAACAATCCGCCTGCTCGTTATGGGCAAACATCCAATACCTTATCAAAACTATAATCAAATTGGATACAAGGCTGTAACTATTTTTATAACATTCACTTGCGGTATTAAAATGTTATAGGCTATGTTGTTGTTTAGGTCATCAGCCGAAAGGCTGGTTTGAACCTGTAGAGGTTTTACTAAGTAAAACGAGGAGTGAGGTGGTTTACCATTGCCTTCCTCTTTGAGTGGAAAAGTACGCTTATCAGCATGCCGGGCCCTCTGAAAAGCACATATTTTCCACTCTGCAAATGACACCTTCACTTCATTCACCACAGGGTCTGGCTGTACAATGAAATTCATTACTTTCAGAGGAGATAACTCTGATTAGTGTCTTTTACACCTCTACCTCTTCTGTTCTTAGATGATTCAGTCATTTAATTAATTGGCTGAACATGTGAAAAGAAACAGAACTATTTATTTTAGCCCTGCAACGAACAGATTGAGTGTAAATAATTTGACACTCCACCTGTCTGTTAGGGGCAGGTTATAGGGTATAGGAAAACATAAAAATAGTTAAGGATCGTTGATGGAATGAATATTTTAATGACAAAAAATTAGTATCATAAAAGTTCTTGTATTCTGAGTGTTTTTTAACAATACAATCAAACAAATTTCTTATTTTTTCACCTTTAACCAACCTGAACGGTCACGCAACAAGGGTTGTTCTATTGTATAAGGTTATGGAAAGGTAAGAAAAAAATATGAAAAGGGGAGTTAAAAGATGAGGACTACACCTGTTCGCTCACCCTCGGAGTAACGGTTTTTCAAGGTCACAATACATTGGCTATCATCATTACCAAGAGAGCGCATCAACCAAGCACCGCTACTTGTACTTGTAGTAAGGTGAGCTTGGCTGACTACCAAGAGGTGCTCACTGCTTGCTCTATAACTAACTACACAATCAAGAAGCCATTCTTGACTCCGATGTATATTAATGAAGTTAATCCTGAGCATATTTATACATAAATACATGCAATGCCTGCCTATTCAGGGAGTGGGTCAACCTCAACGACTTTTCGAATCAAACCTGAATTTACCCACAATGCATTAGGATAGAACACGTTCTTCACATTCCCGCCAATTACCTACGTTATTTTAAAATTCCCGCCATTATAATATTGTAGTACAAAACATCTCATTTTTTTCATTACCTAGAAATCAAGTTTACAAGTAAAAATCGAACATTTTTAATATTACCGATTTCTAAGCTGAGAATGTCATAGTAATTTAGGTTAAATGACAAATATTGAAGCATATTTCCGGATTAACTAATCTTTGATTTTAAAGATGATGAAATTTTATCAATTTAAAATCGAATTTATCTTCAAAAGTTAATTTTGTAATAGAATTACAAGGAATATAGACGTTATAAGTTTTGTAGTTCTTTTTCAAAAATACTGAATTTTGTGATCGTAAGTTTACCAAACTTTTGATCTCCAATCAAAAGTTTAGTAAACTTATTAAACTTGATTTTATTATTAACTAGCATCCCCCGCGCGGCTTTTCACGCGAACAAGTGCAATCAGTTTTTCCTTTTTAAATAAATAAGGAACAGAGATTTTATAGCTGCTTGATCGAGTATACTCCAACGTACAAACACAAAACGTTTTGATAATTTCCCCCGCGTACGTCTCTCAAAATCATCAAAACCCTTCATCTACTTTAACAGCAAAACTATTCACATGTTTACAACACAAACACACACGCGCGCGCGCGCGCGCACACACACACACACACACATATTTGTGAACATTTTCCTGAGAGCTCTTAGGGTTGTCATTTCTGAAAATTTATAAATAAAATATTGCTGTGAATATAAATACGAATATGCTGTCAAAATTTCATGAAAATCCGTTCAGTAGTTTTGGAAATTAGCAAGCACAAAAAAACACGCTTTGTGTTTATTGTATTAGTTTAGATTTTGTTAAGGAGACCCAGAATGCCTATCTAATGTTAATTTTAATACCTAATGTTAATGTAAGGAACATTTTCTCAAAAACTGTTACAGTTATCGTGTCCAATTTTCTTGTGGTTACTTTTCAGGATATTTGATACCTACTGAGTTAGTAGCATCTTGATATATTGACAGGAAGATAAGACATTTTTTTTTTAAATTACCGCTTTTGAAAATCATAACTTTTTGCCTATCGAAGTGGAAAATAAATATTTAAACATATTATTTTACTGTATTATTAACTCAGTACATTGAAATTATGGTATCAAAGGCTGTGCAAAAATTTCATTAAAATCCATTCCCAGTTGGCTGAGAAAATGTTCCTTAAGCGTCAAAAATTGCTATTTACGGGAAGCAAGGAAAAACTAAAAGAGAACACATTAAACGTTAAATAATTCTATATGTTATTTTTTACAGTTCAGAGGTTAATATATTATACTCACAGGTGATCTGCTGCTAACTTAAAGTTATAAAACTAAAAATATCGCACACAATAAAAAATATTATGTAATTATCTGTTATTCAAAAAACAAAAATAGAGATGTTATGCAAATGGAACGTTTAAAAAATAACGTAAGGATTTAACATACTTTTAATTTTTAAAAAACTGCAAAACCCTCAACAAATTATACCTAGGCCTATATCGTTGGATGCAGAAAACTGAATTTTAATACATTGCAAAAACCCGGAAATGTGAAAAATTTTAATTTCTTTCGTTCCGGGTATTCTTGAGTACGGCGACAACCCCGAGTTATTGAAGGCCTCAATCCTAGGTGTGATGTGTTTCCGGTTAAGGGTAGAATGATAAAGATTAAGGTATTTCTGTCGGAATCTTTGGAAGCCTGACAAAATTCCTTATTATCAGCTGTATCTCGAAAAGCGAGGACTCTATGTGAGGGGACTATGTAATAATCAAGTTAAGAGCACTTAAGTTAATGCTTACGAATACAGTAAATTGAAACCCTGCAACTCAACTCTCAATAAAAAATCATTGCCATCTTCAGTACACAACAGAATAATAAATTATTTCAGGTACTAGCAGTTACACGAGATGACCGGCTACAAACCAAATATTTATAAAGTAAACTTGAAGACACCGACGAATTGTCCAATATTAAATAAATACTGTTGTTTAGGTCATCAGCCGAAAGGGTGATTTGGACCTTAAGAGACATTACTAAATAAAACGAGGAGAGAAGTGGTTTACAATTGTCTTCCTCACTGAGTGGAAAAGTACGCTTTTCAGCAAGCCAGGTCCTCTGAAAAGCATCTACTCCACCCTGCAAATGACACCTTTACGTCATTCACTACAAGGTTTGAGTTTATAGTGACATTCATTACTCTCCGAGGAAGATAACGCTGACTATTGTATTTTACACCTCTACCTCTTCTGTTCCTAAATAATTCAATCGTATAATTGGCTGACCGTGTAATAAGAAATAGTATAATTTTTTGTAGCACTAAACTAGCATATCGAGTGCAAATAATTTAACACTTCACCTGCCTATTATAGGCAAAAATAAATACTATGAAACAAAAGAAACCGCAATATTTGTAAACATTTTTATATTAAAAATATGTAGAATTATCGTATATTGAAAGAGAAAGTTTTGGATCTATCATGTGATTCGTTTTTTAAATCATGTAAATAAAATAAAATTCGAATTTTCATGATTCAAAGTAAACAAAATCATCTGCATTTCGTGTTTTAGAATTAACAAAAATAAAGAAAAAACTATATAATTTTAGCTTTGAAGTTTGTGTAAATAAGAGAAATGGAAAGAGATGGAGGGAGGTGTTTGTGTGCGAGTGAGAGAGATAGACGTACTGAGTGTGTGGGAGCGAAATTGGCATGCATGCTTTGTGGTGAAAGCAAGCTTGGTTGTAGATTGTGCTAGAATAGCAAAGTTGTATATAAATATATATACACAGTATAATAATGTATACACACATTTAAACAAACACTAGAACTAAAAAGTATGGTATAAGTTTTAAACAGTATTCCTCTGCGATATTAACTGGAGAGTAATCGGTTGACCAAAAAGACCTGAAGTTTGTAATACTTTCCAACATTTTGATAGTCTCAACACGTACAACGTGAGTTGTATTTGAATCATCAATGCGACAATAAACCGACTTGATGCAGTTGTCATTTAATTTATTGCTTTTATTTCTTTTCATTTTATTTAAGTAAATAAAACTTAACTCACATAAAAAAATATAACATTACGTTTATTATCGCAAAATCTATTCACTATTAACAACTAAACTTTCTTAATAAAATGTTATTTCATTTGTATGATTGTGTACGTGCAACTACTAAAGGCTTTCAATCAAGCCTCTGGCCCGTTCCAATTATTTAGCTCGATCCAGAAGTTCAGTTGTTCTGATCGGGAAAGTCACTCGTCCACTTCGAGTAAGCTTTAACATAAACAAAGCTCAGAATGGGCACGGAGCTCTGCGAGAAACCAGGAACCGTCCGCTCTGTGGCGTAGCCAGTATGTGGCGGCACTCATAAACCGCGCCGTATGCGGAAGAGACTTTACGTGGCTCCTGGGTATTATTGTACTGGAAGGGCAGCTTTACTGTGTATATCTGTGGGAGCTTGCTCTCCGGGGCGTCCATGACCGGTTGTTCAGAGGTGGGTTCGTTCATCGACAAGCCACAACCCGGGAAATAGGAGATGGTGGTACACTATAGCACCGTGCTCATGCCTCAAGGTAAGTTCAGTGCCCATAGTTGGTGGTGGGGAGAGGTTTTGGTTGGGTTAGAGTCCCAAACACCGGGCTGTGCGGTCAGTCCGGAGCCGTTATGGTTTCCTCTCCTCCATGCGAAGAAAAAACTACTGGATGTTAGTTATGTAATCAATTTAAATCATCAACGCCAAAAATCAGCAAAAAACTCAACAATCGATTGGTTGTTCAAAACCATAAGTTGTCCAAAATTAATAAAAAAAATAAAATTAAGTTCGAAAGTTCGTTTGTTTCTCAATAATTTTTTTTAAATACATTGCAACAAGAATTCATTAAACGAATTCTACTGAGTATTAAGGTAGCCTTTAAATTTATATTTGCAGAATTTTTGTAATATTTAATACTTCGTTCAAAAAATCATGATTTGTCTTGGTACTAAACTTCATCGGCTGAGATGCTACATCTTTTCCATTTGCTGTTTGTCGAGTCCTGGGCAGTCGACCAGTCAGTCTATCACTAAAAAAATGGAAGCCTTTGAAGTGTTATTGTATCGGAGAACCCTGTAGATATCATGAAAGGATCACATAACCAATGTCGAAGTCCTTCACAGAATGAACAAAAGTAAAGAAACCTTAAATACCTATATCATCAAGATTCTTAAGCTCCAATACCTTGGACACATAATTAGAAATAACAGCAGTTACGCCCTACTTCAATCCATTATTAGAAGATACATGGCCAGCGCAGCCCGGGGCAAAAGAGGATTTCTTGGTTGCAGAACCTGAGCACGTGGTACGAGAAACCATCCAGCGAATTGTTCAAAATTGCGGCCAACAGAATGAAGACAGTCATGGTAAACGCTAACATCTGGAACGGATGAGCATATCAGATGAGCATGTCAGAAGAGATTTCAGTTTATGATTCAATTTACAATATCTTTTAGATAAAGTATAAAACTTAAATTTCATCTGAATCAAAGTTTCCAAGAGCAGTTTCTTAGTTTTTTAATCGTTTTCAAGAATATTTTTTGAACAGTACTTCTCGTCTTCGTAACCTGTACAGTCTGTCAACTATCTTCAAACCAATTGTCTTGCCGGAGAATCCTTCACTCAAATTTTTCAGTTTTTCTTAGACCGGACTTTCCGGTCAATTTAAGCCACTCATTAACTTGCTTATATGCGTGTTTATCACATTACATTATGTAATATCTGATCTTGGGTTTTCTCGACAGTGCTTTCTTCTTAAATAGGGGTGGCGTTCTTAAGGGTCTACCGGTCATATTCCCTCATCTGATGTTGTTCACTTCCTTTTCGCTGGACTTAGGTTGCATATTTCCCCGAGAGACTTGAAGCTAATCAACACAATCCGATATTTGAAGAATTATGTAGCCTGGACACGGTAAATGCCCATAAATAATTTACTGAAACAGATTATGAATAGCTATGGCAATTGGAGGACGTCAACTTCAACGATTCTACATATTACACCATAGTATAAATCATTGTGACAGAAGAAGAACACAAAATATTTGAACATAATTTTGCAACATACGTTTCATCATATTCAAAATTAATTCAACAGTAAATGCAGACCATCATATAATTTTAAATACTCGATTTTAAGAACAGGTCATTCTAGCAGAAAAAAATTAAAAAATACCGTAAACTAAAATGTATTGTAATTTCTTCAGGTTCAGATACATTGTGCTCTATAATTTTCTTGTAAAAGCAAGTGCATTTCATTGTGTATAAGTTAATGGTTATAATTGTAAACACAGGATACAATTAACTCCTGGAAAAAATTATTTGTGAGAGCAACCATTATAATTATAATTAATTAACGTTATTTCATAATAAAGTAATAAAATACATTAACCTATCATTATATTGCTGTAAAATGTATGCTTTTTCGTCTTCAAATCTATCCTAGATTTAATAAAATACAGGATAAATTTCTCAACCTTTCATGACGTGAGTAGCTAATCATTATAATAAAACTATCCACTTCTGAATGTTTTGAAAATAACTATTTTCAATTCAAATTCCTTCAACTAACACACTTTAAAATACAGTCACTTAACAAAGTTCAGACGACGGGGAATATTACGGAATGGGAATCTTCAATTTCAGCAGCTTCAACCACATCTGCATCAATCACGACATCTTATGATTCCAACAAAACAGAATTTATTTTCGTTTATATTAAATAAATTAAATGAAGTAATTAAATTAAAATGTGGTTAAGTTAAGGGGATATCCTAGATTGAAAAATAAAAACTTTTTAATTTTTTATAGTATATGGTAAGTAGGCCTATACTTACCACTAGCAATAAAGTCGATTTTATTTAAGAATAAGCTATGCAGTTGAACCTTATTGACATTTTATGGTGTTATAGATGTTCTCTGGTAAGTAGGTTATCTACATATTGAAATTAGCACGCAGCGTCCATTTTCGTCAAGAGTTGCACGAATGTGGTGAGGATTCATAACAGCGTTCGCTACCGTGTTGTTTTGTTGTTACTTTTGTACAGTACTTAGAAAATTCGAGTTTTTTACGGGGAAGCAAGCATTCGTGCTAATATAAAGTTAAGATAAGTTATTCTACACATTATTTTGTTATATAGTATTACAAGTTGTTTTAATAAGCATTCTTACCACTAAACATTGTGTGATTTCCATTTCAATAAACGTTCCTTGATAAGTAAACTTACCAGGGCTTAACATCAAAATGAAGAAATATCTTACAGTTCTGGCACTAGAAATATGTTATTCAAAACCCTGTACAGCAAAATTTAACATTTCACATCTATATTTTCCCCCGTAGTACTGCCCTATAAAAGGTTAATTTCATTTTTTGGCTAAATACTCATTATTGTAGACCCTACTTATTGTTCTGAATGAAATGGTAAAATTACTTAGTTCCTGTGCCATCTGAAAATATTTTTAAACTATTAATAATTAAAGTGTTTAACCATTTTCATCTCGTAAATCTGCTGCGTAAAACTTAAATAACTTCTTTTGAAGCTGAGATATTCAGATCTTAATAGAAGACTTTCTCGTGTGAAACCATTTGAATTGTTGTAATGAACAATACAAAGTTATTAAGTCGTTATTTATAGTTTGTAGACTTTATATTTTTAAGTGTTGTAAAGACAAAAATATAATTACTGAATTGATTATTAGATAAACTTAGTGTATTAGAATGTATCAAACACAAGCTAAAAACTACTATTGGATAAATTCTTAGATTAAGTAGCCTAATTGTAATTACATCAATTAAGTTAGAACAAAATTGTTAGTTAGTCTTCAACCAGTTACAATTAAAATAGTAACTCAATTTCAACATTTTTCGGACAACTTTGTTTCAATAATTCGGTAATATATTTCTTCCGGAATCAGAATGCAAGGCTAACAAAAGTTTTATAGCCTATGTATTTTTTGAGATTTTTTGAAAATATTGTTTTAATACTTTATCTTTTACTAACAATTATATTTTTGCCGCGTTCTGCCAACTGCCATGCCGTGTAATTTTGAAGCACAGAAGAACATTTTATCTTCAGAAATCAGAAAAAACTATCAACACAAAATTACAATCAAAGTGTGGACGATTCACAGAAAACCAATTAAAATTCAAAACGAAAGAGAATAATTATTAAACGATTAAAATGATATTAAATTTTTAAGTTTATAACACTGTTAGCAAGTGAGAAAACGACAGCACTTGAACACAAAACTGCAAGTAATTCTATATAAGTTACTTTCTCTTTCAAATTCATATTCAATTATTTATAAACCAAAAGTTAGGTTGTGGTTAGGCGATTGAGGTGAGTACTAATTCACCACAATATTTTCTAAAAGAGCACTGCGTTGATGAGAACTGAGTGTCAACCGCCACACAAGACAAAATATTAAGAATATCTATTTACTTATCAAATCATAACAGCTTACTAAAATACTTTTTCTTTTCTGTACTCAATTTATACACAAAATTAAAATATCCGGAGGGAAATTTAGAATTTTGAGGATTAATCAAATACCTCTATTTCGCGAAAACTGCTTATTTTCTTCCTTAGCTTCTCAGGAAGACTATTAACAATTCCTGTAAGTGAAACCGTTGAAGAAATAACAAAACCATTTTCTAAAAACGTTTGTAATACTTAAAAACACTGAGCTGTTAATCTTAAACTGCAGTAATTTTGACATGAAAATAAATGATGAGTTTCGGGTAAGTACGATGAAGAAAGATTAGAAACACTGTAGATCGAATGCAAAAACTCATTGCAAACTCGACAGAAGAAAAGTGAAATGTATTGGGAACATTTATGAGGAAAATTATTTTCATTATGAGTATTGCGCACTGTAAGAAGTTAAGTAAAAGAGGATAAGTAAAGCCGAGAAACCAGAATTTAGACGAGATAATGAAAGCCATGAAATTCTGATAGTCGACATGAAATAACAGTTTTTGAAAGGAACTCGTGTTTAAATTAAAAAATTTATATAAATAAAAGTGAATGTGCCGGCCGCATTGACGTAGTTGTAACGTGCTCGCCTCCCATCATGCGGTCTTGGGTTTAAATCCCAATCAAGCACGGCATATTTTCATACGATACAAACAATCATTTCATCCTTCAAAGTTACACCTCAACGTCGTCGCTAATGACCACTGCAGTTGATGCGACGTCAAATAAAAACAAAGAAAAAAATGAATGTTTTTTTGTCCCTTATGCACTCCTAAACTGTTCAACCGATTTAAATCAAATTTTATCAAGAGATTATTCCAGTTTCTGGAGCAGGTTTTATGCTTTGAAAATCTCGATCTGATCAGTAGAAAGAAAGTTAGGGGATTAAATGTGGTTTTGTACTTTAAAAATAGTAAAATTTTCGACTTTTAAAATACAAAAATGTTTAAAACAAAAGACAAATAAAAACAGATGTTTTTGTTTTATGATTGATTTGTACAATGTATTATCATCATAACAGTACATGGAGAGCTGTATGTGACCACCTCACGCGTTGGAAAATCTTCCGATTTAATTGCGTACGCACCAGACGGAAAAACAAAAAATATTTTATATCCAAGAGCATTCCAATAAAAAAACAAATGAGCCCAGAATCGTTACAACGAGTTCACTTTAAATTCGGTTTTTGTAGGTCTAGCAGCGCGCGGAGGATACAGCTAGTTCAGAATTTTAACGAATGTTCCAAATTGTTAGCTTTATATTCAGATCAGTAAAATTAAGATCACGAAGAAACTTCCTAAAATAAGTTTGGAACTTTAATCAGTTCAGATTTTTAAAGTTTTATTGATTGAACTAAATATGTAAATTTTCAGTATTATAAGACTGTATTAGAAACAATGTTTGACGGTATTTCATAATAATTAATTCAGAAACATAAATAAAACAGTAAGTAAAATTACACAAAATTATAAGCTAGATATTTTTCAATAAGTAAATTATTCTGTGAAAGTAAGAGGGGCGGGTTTTTCTTTTTCGTAAATTTTAATTTGTAAGCCAGGTGCATTGATGTAAGCTGGTATAGAAGATGTCAACAAACAACGTAATGTTAAATGTTTTGTGAATAAAAAATTTCAAAGTTTTGCAAACTCATTTATTCTTCATATTTAAGGGAGGAATCCACTGAAAATTAAAACCTTCTTTTAAGCCACCGGAAGTTTATATTTAATAGACATAAATAAGATATACAATGGAGAACGTTTTCCTTAAATTTTCATAATTTTACCCCATACCCTTCCCAAAATAAGTAATTTGGGGTTGAAAAACATTGCTTCACAAAAACAAACGTAACTCCACTGTTATTAATCTATTAAATTGACTTAAAACAGAAAAAAAGAGTAAGAAAATATCTAATGGCTGTGTATTGAATAAACTTTGAAGTTAATACAAATATTTACTATTACATTTTTAATTTTTGAACAAATTATTTCTAAATTTTCAGGTTTAAACGTTTTATGATAATTTTGGCCCAAATAATCAGGTGTTGTACATACTATTGCCACTAGAGGAGAGTGTGCTGATTAATGTTTAATTATAAATTTATCTCAATCATAACTCAAGTTAGGATTATTTTATTATATTATAAAACACAATAATTAAAATTTTCGGAAATAAGTTATTTAAGTTTTACTTATCTTATTACTTATCTTATAAGACACTGACGACAACAACAACACGCAGCCATCTAATTTCTATGACTGAATAGTTCTGTGAGAAAGGAGCTTCAAAATGGTGAAAGAATTACGTGTTTACCACTTTTAATTTGCGAGGTATTAGGTTTTGAAATCCGTGTATTTTTATGAGGCAAACATAGTGTTTCACTACGGAGACGGACTTACAGTTTATTTATTTATTTTTTTTTTTTTTTTAATAACTGTAAATCTACGATTTCCTCTCATAGAACAATGAGTAGATGTGTTGTAAGTATAAATCTTGAGTAAGTAATACCCCTTGGTATTACTCTATAAAATTTCCCATTTTGTTGAATTGATCTTGCCAGGAATGTAAAATAAATTACACAATCACATATTAAAATAAATCTGTAGGCTGTAGTCTGCATAGTCTTCTGTGTGTTCCACTGTTGTCTAGGAGATTGATGGCTTCTGGATTCTGATGGTTTTCAAGTCTTGTTTGGTAACTGGTGCAAAATTTCTGTATAGCGTCGTGTACCGTGGGAGTGTTCGTGTCTCTGTGCAATATAGTGTTGGATATGTACCAAGGTGGGTCCATGATGTTTCGAAGTATTTTTGACTGAAACCGTTGAATTATTTCAATGTTACTGTGACTTGCTGTGCCCCAGAGCTGTATCCCATATGTCCACACAGGTTTAAGTACAGTAAAAAAATAGTAGTTTATTTTAAAAAATTTATTAGTAAACATTCCTTAACAATGGTTGTACAATTTGAAAGAGCACACTTCAGAGATTTAAAATCGCGAAAAAATTTACAAGAAAAATTTATTAAGGTATTTTTGTGTAGATTCCCCCCTTAAAAAAAATTATTGTTGCGAAACAACAAAATACATTTTATTAAAATTCAGTCAACTTGATAGTTTTTGGAACGACTAATAAAATAGTTTTAAAAATAGTTTTTGGAATAGTTTTTGGAATTTGTTACATAATCGTAGTTTTCTTGACCGACGACGCGACGTGGCAAAGCGCCCGATTCTCGGTAATTGCATGATGACTCTTTCGTAGAGTAATCGAATAAGGGTATCATAAAACTTATAAACATTGGCTTTTTTAAAATCATATTACAAACGCGATATTTTAACATATATTCTGGTCAGAAATCGTGTTTCTTTATGGAAAAATTTTGGTGTTTTGAAAAAATATAGGTACGTTAAAACCCGAATAGTCGTTGTTAGGGTTTTGACGAGTCTAAGAAAAAACAAATTTTTTATTAAAAGTAGCCAACCGAAAAATTCATTAAAAAATTATTAATTTGTAGATTTTAAAATTTGTAACATTAACCAGGAAATATAGCGAGCAAGGTCATTTCTATGAACGTGTACTAAACAGTCATTGTCCGAAAATCCTGCATTTCAGGACGGAAAAGCACAACACATTTTGAATTCACTTCATGAAAATCTTGTTTTCTAAACATTTTCACAAATTTGGGCCGTGTCTTAGAAACCGTATTACCCTTGTTCATGTATCAATTATTGATTTTCGTTCTGATCAATATACTATATCTTACTTCTTACAAATTACAGTAATTACAGTGTTACACCTTACTGCAGAAAATTATGCGGGTGAATCACTGAAGTGAAGTGAATATTTAGGAATCTGAATAATACCGGGTGGCCCATATGTCGGTTTCCCCATGAGATGGGACATTTCATTTTGATAAGTTGGTAATAGTGTAATGTTGGCAGCATCACGTACAACATTCATTAGTTTTATCTAAAACAGTGGCTAGTATGAGGTACGTCTCCGTGTAGTTACTATTACTTTCTCTTGCCTATATGAATATATAGGAAGGAAAGTATTGTTTTCATGTCGATTTTTCGAAATCGAGTTTTCACCGGATCTATACGTTTTCAGACCACCTGAACCCAAAAAACATGTTTTTAGCGATTGGTCTGTGTGTGTGTGTGTGTGTGTGTGTGTGTGTGTGTGTGAACAGAATATCTCAAGAACGGAACATCATACGAACTTGAAACTTGAAACTTAAGTTACATACCACTACCGGACGCGACACGAACATTTTCATCAAAATCGGTCAACCGGAAGTAGTAGTTTATTCGTATAATTTTTCAGTTTTTTGCGATTTTCTCAAAAACTGGTCCTACGATTTTTTTTAAAATCGCCTATTTTACTCAATTTTTTATTCTCTACAAGATAGGGTAGGCGCCATGTTTGCTGAAATTCTCGGTGAGGCTGTTTACACGTAAAAACGTTGTTTTTTTAAGATTACGGCTTTAATATAAATTTTAGCGCAAAAACTTATATAATAAAAGTTGTAGAGAATTTAAAAACCTACAACTTCTGTTTCGAACATTTTTTTGTATAATGCTTAGTTTAGCGGTAATTTGCGATTTTCTGTTTTTTTCTCACGAAAACGTGAGAAAAATCGATTTTTTTAACATTTCGGTCTTAGTTTGCATTTTACGACAAAAGTGTATATAATAAAAGTTATAGAAAATTAAAAGATCTACAACTTTTATTTAGAACATTTTTCTCTACAGAGCCTAGTTTAGCGTGAAAGAGTGATTTTCCGTATTTTTAAGCCAAACTGAGTTTGATTTTCATTTTGCGTCTTTCACTCATGATTAAAATAAGGTTATGTTTATTAAGGTTAGTTTTTTGTTTATTTTTAATGTTTTATTACTAATATTAGGTTTATTGTTAATTATTTATATTGGCAAGAGAAAGTTGTGTGAGTGTTTCACACCAGATTTTTTCCTTCGTAACGGTACTTTTAAAATGTTTACAATTAACCCTTACAGTACCACGAGAATATGTGAGTTCCTACCGAAAAGTGCCACCCTACTTTTGTGCAATTTGTACCATTTTATAATAATCTACCCATAACATGGCTATTTTACAAGGCATTTTAATGACTTTTTTGTTTTGTTCATTATGAATTGATCTAGTATGACAATTCAACTTGGAACAAATTTCTTACAATATAAAAATAAAGTGCCGGCCGCATTGGCGCAGTTGGTAACGTGCTCGCCTCTCATCATGCGGTCCTGGGTTCGAATCCCACTAAGGCCCGGCATATTTTCATACGTTACATAAAATCATTTCATCCTCCATTGAACAAAAGTTACACCCCAACGTCGTCGCTAATGACCGTTGTAGTTGATGCGACGTTAAATAAATAAATAAAAATAAAGTGATTATAGTCATTTTTTGTAGAAATTTCCTTTTTGATTTAAAAAAAAATCACCCTAAAAATTATGTTACTCAATTTCACTTATATCACTTTAAAGACAATTTAATTTATGCAAAAATTATAAAAAAATCATTTATGTATTGTAAAAAATAAAAATGCTTTTTAATCAATATTAATCATTAAATTCATAAAGAAACTCTACACGTATTTTTTCAATGTATATTCCTAAGTGATTATTTTCATACGTTGTTTTTAAAAATTGAGTGAAAAATAAAAATCTATGAATTTTTCAGGCAACATACTAATAAAAGGACGGCGCCGGCATTTTTTGGTTTAACTGCTGACGTCCTAATAATAGGACGCTGGCATTGTAATGGTTAAACAACGAGTTTATATACTTTAGTTGTGGTGGAAACATCATAATAATGCTGCTTAAGTACTGGAAGAATTCGGTGATAAGTAGACGATCCAGGTGTGTCGATACCGACTCGGCAACATTGGCGAAAGTTAAATATGAAATTTGAAAACACAGGAAAGCTTATCGTGAAACAGTTTTAAGTCGCTGTATAAAATGTATAAAGAATCATGGTGGACATTTTGAACACCTGCTATAACATTTTCAAGGTAATATATATGTACAGTTCATATAAAAAAAATTGTTTTTTTTTGTCTATAGGTTTCTTTGCCGGCCGAATTGGCGTAGTTGGTAACGTGCTCGCCTATCATCATGCGGTCTTGGGTTCGAATCCCATTCAGGAATGGCATATTTTCATACGTTACAAAAAATCATTTCATCCTTCACCGTCTGCATTAGCAGTAATTGCAGAAGAGTCAGACGTTAAAATACAAAAAAAAATAGGTTTCTTATTCCATTAATCTTTCTTCCAATTTCCGTAAATATTGGGGACCGACATAAGGGCCAACCAGTAGATTATAAAAAAGTATTAAAACATACGTAAGTTAAGGTGTTGTTTAGGTTATCACCCGAAAGACTGGTTTGAACCTCTAGGGGCTTTACTAAGTAAAACGAAAAGTGAGGTGGTTTACCATGCCTTCCTCACTGAGTAGAAAAGTATGCTTATCACAATAACCCTCTAAAAAACATCTACTTTCCACCCTGCATATGACACCTTCACTTCAATCACCACAGGATTTGCTGTATAATGGAATTCATTATTTTCAGAGGAGATAACTCTGACTAGTGTTTTTACACCTCTACCTCTTCTGTTTTTAAATTCTTCAGCCATATAATTGGCTGACCATACGTGATATGAAACCGAACTATTTTTGTACCACTGGAACTAGCAGATCGAGTGCAAATAATTTAACACTCCACCGGCCTGTTACGAGCATAGGCTATAAGGATGAATGAAATAAGGATAATAAAATAAGGAACTAAAACAATTTATTTAAAAAAAAAAACTAAATTTCGTTGTTTCACCAATTACGGAGAATTAGACAAAAAAATTGTAAACGCAACAAAACATCAAATTTTCAGTGAAACAAATTTGCATATGCTAGAACTTTCTCTTTATAGCATGTAGAGCAAAAACATAATCGTCGCATAAAAGATGACTCAACAGTTTTTATTTTGACATTTATTTATAAATATTTTATTCTTTAGTACATGTCTTGTTTAGTAAGGAAAGAGTATAAGTTTTTATGAGACAAATCTAGTAATCTTCATTTTTTACCTTTTACTTTTTTTAAAAAATCCACTTAAATACTTAGTATATTTACTTACTAAAAAACGTATTAATAAGGTATTTGGTTTTAAACACCCTGGGAACTTTTTTTGTATACTTAACACATGAATTAAACATTTATGTTTTTATGAAACATCTTCATATGAACCGATGTTAATTTAAAAAAAAATAGAAAGTGCGTGTAAATTTTACAATGACTTTGTTGTAAATTAATGTAAATATTGTAAACACCGGAAAAAGTATGCAGGATATAATTTTTAAGTATGTACTTATGATATAACTATTGAAAGCTTTTAAAGAAAGTTTATAAGTTACTATAAGGTTTCTTTGTTGCTATTTTGTTGGTTAATAAGTTTTACGCATAATGCAATGTAATATGTTTACATATTAATGATTATATCCATTAAGTAATTACAAAAATACTTTATAAAAGAAATAATCGTTACTACACGCTATTTCCTTGTAACGATAAATTAAGTTTTCTGTTGGGTTACGTTAAAGAACTCTTCACAAAACTTTTCGGATCACTTTTTAAATTTTCTGTTAAATTTTTAAATAGATAGAGCTGTGATTCTTAACCTGGGTGTCGTGGTGATATTATAGAGGAATCGCGAAACAATAATGAAATCATTTAATCATTTTATGAGAAAAGATCATTTATTATAAATTTACTTATAAAAATTTTACATGCAATAAGTACACTTACTTGTAAATAAAAGAAATTAATCATTAATTAATTATTAATGTGATGGTTGCATTTATTTTTCATTTAAAATTTTCTTCATACGTGGAACTTCATTAGAAACACTCGTATAATATCTCACAGTCAGTACTATAGAAGGAGATTAAATTACTAAGAGCACGTACACATTAAGTTGGAACTAGTAAATTCCTCATGTATGTGCACGTCATATGCATGTTCATACACGTCGCTACTATAAAAGTATAAACGCAGCAATATAAAATAATAGCAAATAGTTGTATTCCATTTTTTTTTACTGTCTGTATTTTCTTTAAAGACATAAAATTAGTGCAGTTTGATTATATAATATTAAAAAAAACATTTTACATTTATAATTACAGTCAAAATTAAATTATTAATAGTAAGGCTAACCATTATTATCGGGAAGGGGGTCGCAAAATATTAATTTTATTTATTTTTACTATTTGGGGGTCGAGGAGCAAAAAAGATTGATAATCACTGAGATAGAGAATACTCCACAAAACATAGTTCTGTTTCTTATCACATGGTCAGCCAATTTTATGACTGAAGCATTTAAGAATGGAAGAGGTACAGGTGTTAAAACACTAGGCAGAGTTATCTCCTCTGAAAATAAGGAATTCTATAATAAGGCAGACCCTGTGGTGAATAAAGTGAAGGTGCAGGGTGGAAAGTAGATGCTTTTCGGAGTGTCTGGTATGCTGATAAGGATACTTTTCACTGAGTGAGGAAGACAAAGTTAAACCACCTATCTCCTCGTTTTACTTATTTAAGTCTCTAGAGGTTCAAACCAGCCTTTCGGCTGATGACTGAACAACACTTCAAAAAGTTTAATTTCAAAAAGTGTTCTATTATATTTGCTCATAAAATTTTGAAGCCAGGATAATACGAGTATAATTGTTTTAAACCTCTCTATAACTATTGTTTCATCGCCAAAAAGGATGTACGATCCTTCGTTTAAATAAATATGTACAAAATGTTTCTAACAAATTTTGGTATGTTTTGTTTTTAATAAAAATCACGAATTTTCTTATTTATATTATTGTATTTTTCATTAATTTTATTTAATTTGGCTTTCTTATAATTAATTTCATTACAAAACTTTTAGTAAGTCAATTTAAAAAAAAAATATTTTTTCTCAAAACTAAAAAAAAATAGTTTCTTGACAAGTTAATTGTTACACCAGTGTTCGTTTTCAATACATCGAAAATTCGATTCTAAGATCCATTTACCTACATGCCCATGGCATTTAGTCCATATACATATAAATAAACAGTTTAAATTAAACTTTCTTCAGTGCAGAAATAATAGAATGTGTTTATACCAGTAATAGGTTGTTAACAGTAGCTTGGATTTCATCAAATATAAAAGTCCCTAGATTTGTTATTTAGGCCTTTATCCATATTTTTATTTTACTTTTTAACTCAAAATCTTAATATTTCTATACAAAGGAAGAAATAAATAAATAAATTTATGTATTCTACTTATTTTTATAGCCACAACTATACAAAGAGAACAAAAAATGGACATTCGATTTTTGTCGGCCTACAAGTGGAACGAAATACTCTTTTAATGTCAATAGTCCAGTTGGTTTTTTTACTAGAAAACTACAAGTGTGCTAAAATAATCGAGGAAAGTAGTTCTTTGTGAGTTGAGTATTGAATTACAGAACAATCCAACAATATTGGATGAAATCGAATTCACTTCCTAATCACGTATTAAAAAAAATAACAACTAAAAAGTATGGTTCAGTTATTTCCTAATACTAGGACTAGAAACGTCATTTCTTTTTCTTTTTTTGTGTGGAGAGTTTCTTGAATTACAAATGAAATCTCCTCCTTCATACAAATATGACATAAAATAAATGAAATGTAAATTTCGATAAAAGTAAGACAGTAGGCTGACTGTAGAAAATAATTTCGTTCAACCCCAAAAATAAAGATATTTGTAGTTAATAACAAAAATCTTATTCATAAAAATCCGTTTCATGAGACGACGCGTCTCATGGTTGGTGGCAATCTTTAAAAAGGCATACCTTTAACTTATGGCAAAAACCTTTAGTGATTACTGTACTTACTACTACTTTTGCTATTACTTCTGTAGGCTATTTATTCTTTAAGAGGTATCGAATGACAGTATTTTTGTTGCCAAATATCGACTTTGATTTCTTGACTTCCGATTTTAGGCCACGTCTAGTCCAAACCGGAATTTCAAACTCAATGATTTCTGTATCTGTTCTTTAAGAGGTATCGAATGACACTATTTTTGTTTCCAAATTATGACTTTGATTTCTTGACTTCCGGTCAAAACAGGAACTTCAAACCCAATGATTTCTGTATCTATTCTTTAAGAGGAATGGAATGACTTTATTTTTGTTTCCAAATTTCAACTTTGATTTTTTTTTACTTCCGGTTAGAACCGGAAGTCCAAACACAATCCAGGCTTACTAACTTTTAGTGTAGATTACGGATCCGAAAACAATTTGTTGCTCTCTCTTGTAGTTTCTGACATCTGGGAGTGACGGACGGGCGTACTAAGGAAAATGATAGATGACAATTTTAAAAATCTCCACTAATATTATAATAAATGACAGACATAAAGTCTTTAAAGAAATAAGTATTTTCAAAGAACACTAAAATAGTGTTGGACGATAACTCACTTAAGTAAAATCTTACAATCTTAAAAATTATAAATACCCGTCTAAAATAATCTAAAAGAATTCTAACACGATTTATAACATTATAAGTAGTAATATTTACGTATTCCGAGGAATTCAATTAATTGGAATAAATAGATATTAAACATAATTTTGTTGTTGTTTAGATCATCAGCTGAAACGCTGGTTTGAACCTCAAGAAACTTTACTAAGTAAAACGAGGAGTAAGGTGGTTTACCATTGCCTTCTTTACTGAGTGGAAATGTATGCTTATCAGCATGCCAGGCCTTCTGAAGCTTTTCCAACCTGCGAATGATACCTTCACTTCATTCACCACAGGGTCTGGCTGTGTATATAATAAAATCCATTACTCTCAGAGGAGATAACTCCTCTAGCGTCTTATACACGTCTAATAGGAAAAACACTAATAAACATAATTTATATCATAAATAAATATATTTTATATCAATAATTACTGTATTATAAGAAATATTCAAATTAGGTAAGTTAAACAAACATTTGTTTTATTGAACAGTTTTATTTACTTACTATAGTATTAGTACATAAGTCTATAAGTAGAAATAAAGATTTATTTAAGACTCGAGATTAAGTATAGCAAAATAAAATGCTTTGAAGTTTTAACTACGAATAGAAAAGAAGAAAAAGATTAAAAAGTAAAGAATACTAAAAAACAACCAAGGATAAACGAAAGAAAATGAATTAAAAAGTTTATAACGAATAAACTGAACAGCAATATACCTCGATAAGAAAATCATTACTCTTCATCAGAATTTATTCATACTAAAAACAAAACCTGAGTTTTCTGAACAAAAAGTTCAAACCTATTACGTCGTAGATGAACTGTAATCAGAGCTCCTGAAGCCCTTTCTTACAATTCTTTCTTGCTCCTGAAGCATTTTCTTACAATTCCGCAGTACATATAATGAACTATTCACTACAGTAATTTTAACTAAAAACTATTCCATAATAATCAAATACCAACCAAGACAAAAAGTAGAAAACATTAAATTAAACAGACAGTTTAAATTGGCTCGGTGTAAAGTCCGTTCATTCACAGTTTTATTTAACTCTTTAAAAAATATTAAACAAACCTGTTACATATTACATAAGAATAGAAAAACTATACAATTTCAAATTTATAAGTACCGTAAAACCCCGCTTATCAGAGTTTCGCTTATCCGTGTTTCCGGGTTAACAGAAACGAATTATCCGAGTCAGCACAATAACTTTGCTGAAAATTACATTAAATTATTAATAATCTGTAAATGCTGCGATTGTCAGTTCATGTCAGTAATCACTCTTTTCATGTATACGAGGTGTGGCTATAAAGAGACTGACGTTGTAAAAAAAATTATTTTTATTTTATACATTATCACTTATTGTCACCTTCAATATACACGCCTTCTCTATCCCTACAACGCTCCATGCGAATTTTCCATTGTTCGAAACAGTGCTGGAAGTCATCTTCTGACAGCTCCTTCAGGACACGTGCCGCTTTCTCTTTTACAGCTTCCACAGACTCAAATCTTGTCCCTTTTAATTAAGATTTCACCTCAGGAAACAGGTAGAAGTCACATGGTGCAAGATCTGGTGAATAAGGTGAATGTTCTAACACTGAGATGCTGTACTTGGCTAGAAACTTCTTGATAGATCACGCGGAATGAGCTGGCACATTTTCTTGGTGGAGAACCCATGATTTGTCCTTTATTGTTAAAACGATTTTTTTATGAACATAAAAATTAATTTTTAACAGGAAATTTAATTTTTCTGTAACGTTAAAATTCAGGTTGGCAATGCCAGACTTACGCCTGCAAGTTTTCGAAATAAAGGCCTGGCACTTTTTGAACATACTTATACGAATGAAATGGCTTTAGGTCAAACTTTTAAATATTGTTTTCGCACTGAAAGGGTTGAGGAATCGGTAGATTTTTAGAAAAAAGCTTGAAAGTAATCTTGGGGGAGAGAATAAAAAAAAGAAACGTTAACCTCACGACATTGAAAAACTTAAGAAGGAAAGATTTTAATAATGAAGAGATAATGGGAGAAAAAACGTTAACAAAATCTGAAGAAGTAATTAAAATACAGATTTGGCAAGCTTTCTCTAAAGGGTTATTCGAAAAAACAACACCATTACAATTACAAAACGTAGTAAAACTATGATATTAATAATATTTATGACTTTATATGTCAATACACTGTGATCATAATGTATTTATATAAAATATATTGTGTAAGTTACTGTACTACATTATTTCATAAAAAGTTTTCAACATTTTTGCTATGACGTAGGTAGTCTATTTGATATACGGCATATAAAATTACAATGAAACGATAGTGGAAATTGAAACTACCTTCACAACAAAACATGTTCAGCATGCCAACTTAGAAGAGTTACCTAGACATATACAAGTAATGGTATTCAATATTCAGTTTTATTAGACAAATAAATCTTGATTATTTATTACATAATTCCACTGGATGGTTATTTAATACATAACCATATTTTATTTTACGTTGTATTCCAGGTACCTAACAGATTGCTGCTTCTAATTAAAAATTTATCTGCAATAAAAATGTCTATCATAAACAAAATTCGTTTTGGTATGATACTTTTCTTATCTATACAGAATATTTTTATAGCCGGGAAAATTGACGAAGAAATTCGAAAAGGATTAGCTTTAACCTGACCGGGAATTAAATACGTAGTCTTTTGGAATAGAAGCCAATTTCTCTATTGGTAATTAAAACAATAAGCCGGCAGAGAGACAAACGAAAAATATCCTACACAAGAAAATAATCTAGAAAATAGTGGACGGACAGTACACTTTGCGAGGCCAGAAGTACTGAAAAATTGAATTAGAGTACCAATTAGAAAATAAGACTAAAAAATCTACAGAGATGTAAATGGGCCAGATCAGGATTACCTAAAAATATTATATGTAGTCCTGGGCTAGATAGGGTTACAGTGTATCCCTCCTCACATTACAACCTGTCATACAACAATGTTTTCGGTTTCTCCTTCCGAACGAGAATATCCAATATTCCCTAAAATATATACTGAAGAGAAATCATCCAAAATAGTGATCAAAGATGGTGGTCTAATATTTCTGCACAAGTTTATTTAGTTATTACTACGCACACATTCTGTACGTTGACAGTGTGTCTAATAATAAGCAAATAACCAAACTTATGGGAAAACGCTCGGGCGTCTCTTTGACTGACTTTTAGGGCGATTACGCTTTTTACAGCTCACATTAGGCCTATCAGTTTTGTTTCGCTGTAACCTTTCTTGGAAAAATATTTAATGTGGGCTGTAAAAAGAGCTGAACTATATACAATGTTTCGTATAATATATGTTGTGCTACTGTAATAATATATAAGTGTAAAAAATAAATTAAATTTTATAAAAGTATATTTACCGATCAGAATATTACTTTAAAAAAAATAACTTTATTTGCAACTATATACTAAAATACAACGAGCAAATTTGATAACAGTGAAGAAATGATGACAAGAAAAATAAATAAAACAGAACAGTGATACCCATTGGTATAATATCTATAAGATAATGTTCATGCTGCATGAATGATAAATAACACTATTACAAGAAATGAAGAATGAAAAATAAAATTAAAAAAACTAAATCATTTTACAAAATATCTCTTGTACATTGACGTTTCAACGTTGCGGATTCCCTGGTAGTGATGCATCCGATAATTTGGTGATCAATTTGTTGGGATAATCATGCAATTTTCTGTGAAAAACACTGTAGCTGGACTTAACTACTTCACTTATAAACGAAATTTTAAGGTCATCATGGATAATTTAGTTGTTGACATAAAAAGGTGCGCAGGTAATTACACGTAGAAATTTTGACTGAAAGGCTTGTAATTTTTGTAGGTTACTCGGTTCTTGAACAATATTTTGCAACGAAATCATACGCTAGTGTAAAAGATTCATCCCAAATTCGAGTGTTTTGACTGTTCACATAACCGTCGAGATGGATCCAAGCTTCACCAATAAAGAATACTGTGTTTAAAACTTCGATTCCGTTATCATTTACGAAAGAACAAACCCAACGGCAATATTGCAATCGCTTGTTTAAATCTGGAGGCTGAAGCTCTTGGACTAAAGCTCTTGTACGTGATATGGATACAATTTCAATTTTTTAGCAGCTTTCTGAACACTCGAATAAATTACAAACCAACTTGCGAGAAAAGTTTCCGTAAACTTTTCCCTGGAGAATTGAGCAATCTTGTTTTCACATTCTCTAAAACGTCATCTGTCAAGAGAGTTGGTCGACCACTACGTTTTTTGTTGCAAACACTACCTGTCTCTCGAAATAGGGTTGTTAGCCTAAAAATTGACATTTTTTCTGGTGGAGGAACACCAAAAAATTTAATTTGAAATTATTCTTTTACACACGCGTACGATTTCGTAGCAAAATATTGTTTAAGAATGAAAACCCGTAGTACTAGGGTAAAAGACATTCTGTGCGTAACACGACCGGAAACGACAGAAAATTTTACACAGCTCAAAGGGAATCAGCTCATACTTCCGTATCTATACCGGTTGAGTAGGGCTACCAACTTTGTGTCACAAAACAAAATTTCCCTTTCTTAGAAAAAAATTACCAGACATTAACAATTGGGTAATACGACTAAAAATCACTCTTTAGTTTCGATTTTAGAGTCAGTGAACAGCGGCGTCCAAGTAATCGGAATATTACTTAACATAAATAATTATAACACACAGATTGATAAAAACATATTTTTAAAACGTCAACAATAATCAGGTGGTATGACATAAAATTGAGAAGTTCTTGAGTAATCAAGAGTAAAGAAAAATATAATCGTAATATTTTTATACAACATCCGCTGTGAGTTATTAAAAACTTAAATACAGTATACACGTAAGTTTAATGTTACGTCGAATCCTACATTAATTTTTCTTTACATAACTGATATTAAAAGTCAAACAAAAACAACAATATTAATTTTTAGTACTACCCTGTAATGAACAATCGTCTGAGTAAATCATAATAACAGGATACTTTCTTCGCAGGTATTTTTATCTAAAATACTAACACAAATAAGAAACCATTAGCATGATGTAAAATTATGTAGTAAAACATAAATTCAGTAGCTTATACGGGATTCACAGTTCATGATTTCATCATATCGGATTATAAGTTTTTTTTTAATTTTGATAATATAATATTTCATTAAAAAACGCTATCCTCTTTATTTCCCAAACAAATTACGTAAGCAATTTTTTTAATAATATATTTATAATTAATTCTTCTTCTTCACTTCATGGATTAGACAGCTCGGCCTGTTTCGGAAACCATCTCCTTCTCGGGTGTCCAACACTCCTCTTACCGGTGGGTTTGTACCCACCGGTTTTCTCTCATCCGTTCCAAATGGCTGCACCAATAGAACAGACGCCAAAAATAAGCTTGCAGGTTTTCTGAAGTGCGCAGAAGGTTTATTTTGGTAATGGCGCGCTCGGTTGCCTCAGCGAGTAATGGAGGTCAGTCCTGTAACAGCTGTGATCAGAGTCACGTCGCTCTCGCAACGTTATACTGAGTGTTTCATGAGGAATGGATCATATTTCAGGAACTGATTATACAGCTAAAAATAAGGAAATGGTTTCCAATAAACATGGGTCCGCAAACCATTCCTTAGCGAGTTACGGCTAGCGAAAGATTTTGCCTGGAATTCAGTTCTTCCTGTGAAATGAATTCATTCTTAAATTTTTAGGGCATTGATTGATAATTGAACAGGTTTTATGCAAACTGAGCTGAAAAATCAAATAAAACCTGTCATACGTCTGTAAGTACAGATATTTAACAAAATCCGTAAAATCAGATCGCGAAAACATGTCTTTGTTAGGTTTGAAGTAGATTAACTGTTAAATTAATAACAAACATGTAAACATTTTAAACTCAATTTGTAGAGAATTTAATTCTGAAGAGAATGATGTAAAAATTTTTACTGGACTTTTTTCACAGGCTGAAATTAGTTACGAGAGCTGCAACACTCTCATGCAGCTCTAGATGCAGTCAGTAATTCAATGACAATGCTATGCTGAAAATTGTTTGTTGTATTGTGCGTAATATTGATTTAAGCTACTTTTGTATTAATTTTTGTTATTATATATTTTTTTGGATAATCCGAACAGGTCCTGTTTCAGTTAGTTCGGATTAGTGGAGTTGTTGAGTATAATCTAAAAATATCTATAATTTTCGGAAGTATTTTTAGTTTTTTAAACGGTTGACTGAATATTACAATTTATTACAGAATACAAATTTGTATATAGACCTTATTACTATTATTGTTGACTTAATTAACAGATAAGTGACCAATAAGGAAAAATAAATTTTTGTAAACAACAGTTCTAATAATAATAATAATAATAATAATATAATAATAATTTGAATCATTATTACAGTCAATCAGATGAAAATCAGATATCAACTAAACCATCAAATCAAGTCTTAAATAAAAAAACCACTTTCTTTTGCAATTATTCCGAAAGATTTCCTTGTTTAGGCCTAATAGTTTTCCCGTTAAGAAAGTGAAAATGTATTGTAGGTCTATTAGGTCGTATTTTAATAACAGTTAGTATCGGAGTTCACGTCGTTACAGTAGAACATTTCCATTTCCACAAATGATATTAGCTTTCCAAAAGGAAGATGTTATTTTTAAACTATTACTATTGTATTATAACATCGACAGGATGACGCTCGTTGATGAGCATTTGATTGTCATTATAAATGGAACAAAAATTACTATAACAAAAATATTTATTCTTCTTTTGGAAAAAAGAAAATTATTAATGACAAGAAAAACTGAAGAACGAATATTAAATAATTTTGTAATACCGATTACAAAATGACTGCACTTAGCAATATTTCCGGTATTGTACTATTTTTTATTCACAGATCGTATTACAAAACATAATTATTGCATAAATATTACATTACAAGATCAATTTAATTCATATTAAGTGAACATAAGTTTTTATGTTTAAAACTTTCATAAACTTTTTATTATATTTTGTTTCTTTATTTACTAAGACATTTTGTTTTGAAGATCTCTTCAATGAAATTAGTCTTAATGTTGAAAAAATAACAACGAGCAATTAAATAGTTAAGTAGTTATATTCTCACATAATAGTGAGGGAAAGTTTTGTATTCATGAAAGTACCATTTCCCTTATTTTTTTTATCAAAATTATCTACATCTATGTCTATTTGGGATATTTACAGGATTCCTTCTAGAGTAATTAATGTAGGTACAGTACACTCCTGAAGTAACGGTTTTCAATACAGCGGTACTTTCAACCTAGCAGTACCAAGAAAAATTTCCCCGTTTAAAAGAAAGATTTTAGGTTACAGGATTCTCCTGTAACCAAATTTAACCCTTTAAAGGTCTTTGGTAAGTACACTCACCACTGGCAATAATGTCAATTTTATTTACGAATAAGCTATGCAGTTGAACCTTATTGGCATTTTGTGGTGTTATAGATATTCTCTGGTAAGTTGGCTATCCACATTTTGAAATAGTGCGCAGCAACCATTTGCTTCGTGAGTTCCACGAACGTGGTAAGGATTCATGCCAATGTACGCTACCATGTTGTTTTGTTGTTACTTTTGTACAGTGCTTAGAAAATTCGAGCTTTATACGAGAAAACAAGCATTCATGCTTGTAATATAAAGTTAAGATACGTTATTCTACATACTTTTTTGTTATACAGTACTAAAAGTTGTTTTAATAAGCATTCTTACCACTAAACATTATGTGATTCCCATTTCAATAAACGTTCCTTGGTAAATATCCTTAACGAGGGCTTAACATAAAAGAAAGAAATATACGATTAATTATATTAATTAATTATAATGTACGATTTCCAATCAAAATATGATATAATTTGCACCTGAGAAAATCACATGTATTAGACTCTATTCTCGAGACAAATATTTAATTTCTTCGTAATTAGTATCGGGAACGTACCCTTTCATGGTACACTGCCACTACGGTGATTACTCATTTAACATAAATGGGGGAACCAATCAAGGTTGAAAATCTACATGAGTGCTAAGGGGAATGGTAACCCTCAATTCACATTAAATTGTTTGGGTTTTCTTTTAAGTTACAGAGATTCACCTGGGTAGTATGTTATTCCCATACCCAACACGAGGTTATGGTTTCGCAACTGTAGACTCCGGGGCTGCAGTGGTACAAGGACTATACAAAAAAGTTCTGTTTCTTCTCTCAAATTATTTAAATATAGGTTTAACGTACGAGTAAGTTACAATGAGGGTTATATTTTCTGGAGATAATGAATTGTATCATCATTATTTATTTAAACCTTAAGGTGAATAAAGTAAATATATAAATTCCTTTGTAGTAAAACTCCTCAAGAAGCCTCACTTGATAAAAACTCACAATTTTAAAATTACATACCACAGTACACGGTTGAGCTTATGGCAAATAGTCTCTGGCTGTCACGTATGGAACGCTATCCCATAACTTTGAAATTTCGTTGGAGTCCTTGTCATTTATCACAAACACAATTGTTGCCAAACAATCATAAACTTTTACGAGTTGCTCTTTCATATAGGTTGCATAGCAATTTAGTAACAGTAACCCGCCATTGTTATTACAAAAACTGCCATAGGAAGACATTGCGACATTAACTTATTCCTCTTTTTTTTATAAACGTTTCAGGAGTTAAAACAAAATATTTTAAAATCGATATCAAATAAGTGCAAAACAACCCAAATAATTTATGCAAAGTTTGCAATTAAAATTTCCCAAAAGATACTGTATAAAAAATAAATACAAAATAATCTACAATTTGAAGAAGAATGAGCTTTTGAGCAATTGAATTACTAAATAAAAAATAAATAAAAAATTGGACTGAGCTTTTTATCAATTGAGTTACTAAATAAAAAATTGAACTCCTAAAATATAAGTAGACTATTAAACTTTAATATATTTTCATCGTACTGAATTCATCTACTAATTACAGATATACGATTAATTCCACCCAAAAAAGGTTTTTCATAGAAATTGTTAAATTCTGTAATGTAACATAATTAAATCTTAACGATGATTATTAATTTAGTGTGAAAACCAACATGAAAGAAGTTACCCAATCTAACTAAATTACAAAGGTCAACACTACCTTTAAAAGGATATAGTTATTAATTTTAGTACCTACGTTTAAACGGACAATAATATTATACACGGACTTAAATGACTTACAATACAAAAAACTATTTTTATTAATTAATTTCCACATAACTGTAAATAACTTTATTGTAGACTATAAAAAACATTATTATTATTTATTACTATTAATTAAAATCATTAGTAATTAGAGTATTAATTAGTTTTACCCTTAATAATCACATAAATATAATCTACAATTAGTTTTGAATCTTCCTGCTCGTTTGTTTTATTTATTAATGTCCATAAATTACAATTAATTAACGACGACTTACCACAAAAAGGAATTCCTTCCGGGGTCCACTGCCCATCGCTGTTACACACTCTTCGAGCGGGTCCAAGAAGTTCAAACCCTCGTTCACACGAATAAGTGGCTACAGTACCTCGCGATAAACTCGAATTTGAGAAAAATACTTGTGAGTGCGCCGGAGTACCCGGAAACCGACAACCTGAAACAAAGAAAAATAAATAAATACTTTCCGTTAAAATCATTGGTTTTTAAAATACTTGTAAGGTCTCATATGGTTTAGAATAAAAATTGTGGCATAAACTGCATTTTCCCTATTTTAGCAAAGATATAAAAGAATCTAAGTAAACAGAAAATATTATGTCTTTAGAAATATTTTATAGATACCTAAAGTTTCCCTTAAAACGCGAAAACACTTTTTTGTACGATTTGATCAGTTCTGAAGAATCAACAGCTAAGTGAGACGGTCTTTACATAGGCTGTAAGGAAAATGTCGGAAGCATTTTTAAAACATTTACCGACACATGCTTGTGAACGGATCGTGGACACCAACGGTTTTGTTCTGCAGATGTTAAGGAAACACGGTCATCCAATACTTAGGGCATACAAACACATATGGTTTACCACAATTCCCTTCAAAATAAAATGGAAGATTTTGGATGATTAGGTCGTACAAGGATTTCTTGGCTGAGATATTTAGGATCATGATTCAACACAACTTTCATCTGTAACTTCGTGTAGCTGTTGACAATATTAAAATTCTCACAAATGATCAACATCCTTAAAAATTATGAAGAAAGTTCAAAAATAAATGGCTTTACGTTATCATAAATACAAGTATTTTTCAAAGCATTTACGATTTTTGACTAGCCTAATACCAAAAGTAAAAATTGGCATAAAAAATGAGTAACTAAAGAACTGATTAACTAAGATACTTTAGGCGCACCAAAACTTTTAAACCTGTAATAAACACATAGACCTCCTTCAAGAACTAAATCAAAACTTAAAAATTCACATGTGAGACGATTATTAGAGTTTTCAATATTAACGTACATAAAATTATAAATAATGTATTAAACATTATTTTAGCTTTTTATTACTAAATTTTAGCGAAATTCGTTTTTATAGTCATTTTGGTACAATTCTTTCAAACGACGTTTAATTAATTTTGTTACCGATGGACAAAAGATGAACACTTCCTCAAAATATATTTATACTTATTTTAAGAATTCAAAAATTTTAAAAGAAAAATTTAAAAACTATTTTATTCTTTAGACATTGTATACAAAGGATTTTATTTATTTATAAAGTATAATAATCATACTAAAAAAAGGATAATATTTAAATGTGAGGCAATACAAATATTGTATTTATATTGAGTGTAGTTTGTATTTTTTTTTTTTTTTTTAACTTTAATAACTTTATTTGCAACTATATACTAAGATACAACGAGCAAATTAGATGACAGGAAACAAAGGATGACAAGGAAAAAAAATTTAAAAAAATAAAATAAAAATAAATAAATGAAAAAGAACAGTGATACCCATTGGTATATGTTCTATGAAATAAAGTTCATGATACATGAATGATAAATAACAAGATAAGAAAAAAAAGAAGAAAGAAAAATAAAATAAATCACTTTATAGAAGATCTCTGGCCCATTGACGTTTCAACCTGCGCTGCGGATTTCCTGGTAGTGATGCATCCGATAGTTTGGTGATTAATTCGTTAGGGTGATCATGCAATTTTCTGTGAAAAACACTGTAGCTGGACTTAACTACTTCACTTATGTACGGAATATTAAGGTCGTCATGTAGAGTTTTGTTGTTGACATAAAAAGGTGCGCAGGTGATTAAACGTAGGCATTTTGACTGAAAGGCTTGTAATTTTTGTAGATTGCTCGGTTTAGCTGTGCCATAAATTTGTAGTCCATAGGTCCATATTGGTTTGAGATAAACTTTGTATAATAATAGTTTAGATTTTAGAGTCAGTGAAGAGCGGCGTCCAAGTAGTCGAAATAGTTCTTTCAATTTGGAGTTCAAAGTCAGTCTTTTGGTTTTTATATGAGTCGCCCAGGTGAGTCTCTTGTCAAGGTGAAGTCCAAGGTATTTAACTTTTTGTCGTTGTGGTATCGGTTTATTGTCGAGGAATAGTTGAGGACATTCGCCTTTCCGGAGAGAAAAGGTGACATGCACTGATTTTGAAGCGTTGAATTGGATCCTCCAGATTTTTAACCAATAATTTAAAAAGTTAATGTGACTTTGTAAATTATTACTTGCTGCTTCTGGCCTTACATTAGAAGAAAGGATGACTGTATCGTCAGCATAAGTCGCTAAGGTGGTGTTAGCAGATGCAGGTAGATCTGATGTATAGATGGTGTAAAGCAGTGGCTACAAGATTGATCCTTGTGGAACACCAGCGACGATTTGTTTGTAGTCAGACAGAGCCGTGTTATGTTTTACTTGAAAAAATCTGTCCGTTAAAAAGGAGCTGATGATTAAGAAATAGGCATCTGGCAAGAATTTTCTTAATTTATATCGCAGACCTTGATGCCAAACTTTATCAAACGCTGCGCAAACATCAAAGAAGACGGCACTTACATATTTTTTTTGTTCAAAGCCAGAGGCAATTTGATCAACGATTCTGTGTAGTTGATGAATTGTGCTGTGCCGTCGACGGAACCCAAATTGATGATTAGGGATTATACCTTGGTCTTCTACAAATATAAGCAGTCTTGGGAGTAAAAGTTTTTCGAATAATTTTGAAACTGTTGAAAGTAAACTGATGGGCCTGTAAGAAGATGGTTCGTGGATTGGTTTATTTTCTTTATGAAACATGATAACTTGTGAAAATTTCCACTGTATAGGAAAGTGGGTGGTCCGCAAAATAGCATTAAAAATTTGCGTAATTAGAGTTATTCCTGCTTGTGGCAGTTCACGTAGTACTTCAGCCGTTATCAAATCATATCCAGGAGATTTTTTTAGTGGCAATTGAGTAATTGCAGTCTTTATTTCTTGGTCAGTAAAATTGAGTGGAGGTAGACACAACTGTAAAGGTGAAGATACTTTATCTTCTATTAATTTTGTAAAAGCGGGTACAGTATCACCATGAGGTTGGAACGTCTTTTCCAAGTGTTCAGCAAATGTTTGTATTTTAAACATTCCAGGAACTGTAGGCCTACTTTTTTTCTAATAAAATACATTATGTTTGTTTATTTTTAAGGTATTATTTTAAAGGTATTATATAATCAGTGCATGTCACCTTTTCTCTCCGGAAAGGCGAATGTCCTCAACTATTCCTCGACAATAAACCGATACCACAACGACAAAAAGTTAAATACCTTGGACTTCACTTTGACAAGAGACTCACCTGGGCGACTCATATAAAAACCAAAAGACTGACTTTGAACTCCAAATTGAAAGAACTATTTCGACTTCTTGGACGCCGCTCTTCACTGACTCTAAAATCTAAACTATTACTATACAAAGTTTATCTCAAACCAATATGGACCTATGGACTACAAATTTATGGCACAGCTAAACCGAGCAATCTACAAAAATTACAAGCCTTTCAGTCAAAATGCCTACGTTTAATCACCTGCGCACCTTTTTATGTCAACAACAAAATTCTACATGACGACCTTAATATTCCGTTCATAAGTGAAGTAGTTAAGTCCAGCTACAGTGTTTTTCACAGAAAATTGCATGATCACCCCAACGAATTAATCACCAAACTATCGGATGCATCACTACCAGGAAATCCGCAGCGCAGGTTGAAACGTCAATGGGCCAGAGATCTTCTATAAAGTGATTTATTTTATTTTTCTTTCTTCTTTTTTTCTCATGTTGTTATTTATCATTCATGTATCATGAACTTTATTTCATAGAACATATACCAATGGGTATCACTGTTCTTTTTCATTTATTTATTTTTATTTATTTTTTTTTTTATTTTTTTTCCTTGTCATCCTTTGTTTACTGTCATCTAATTTGCTCGTTGTATCGTAGTATATAGTTGCAAATAAAGTTATTAAAGTTAAAAAAAAAAAAAAAAAAGGTATTATTATAATACACAATGTGCTATTGCCGTTACATTATTCATATGTATATTAGGAATATAAATTCTTGAGGAATGAAAGTAACTTTTGAATTTAGTTTATGACAGTATTCACGTACTTTATTATTAGTTACTTAAACAAAATAAATAATTTAGATTTATGTATTTGCATGTAATTTTTTTTATTTAAATTTAAATCTATTGTTTCAACTAAATCATATTTCTGTGTAAATTAAAAAGAATTGGCGACTATTTTAAGATCCAAGAAGAAAATGTAGTATTCTAGCTGGAAGCAGTTTTAATATAATACGTGCTTGTTTCTTATTTCCAAGATGTTATAAACTTGAACTCCCTGGAGGTTGTTGTTAACATCTTTTCGTTGTGTAAACCATCATTTACATTAATTATTACCTTTATCTACGCCTGTTATTTCCAGGGCAGAAATAATAATCATAACCTTATGACCCGTTAAAAAACTTAGTTATTTATTTTATTTTCAAATTTTTTCCGTAAAGAAATAAATTTGTTCAATAAATATCAAGTTAATTTTTTGTTTAAATTCCTTTAATAAAATAAAAATAATTTTTTCCTTCCTATAAAATAATGTAGTGATTCTTTTTCATCGTTCAACGCTTGTTATTATTATACTCGTAATTTAACCGGCGGTTGTTAGTTTTCTAATAAGGTGGGAAAACGGTATCTAATAATATCATCTGGAAACTAAGAAAATTGTGAACATTATCAAAAAGATATTGTTCTAATTTAATTTGATATGTCACCACCAAATGTTCTCTCTAATATTAAATCATAGTCATGTCTTTAGGTAAATTATTGTTCCTTCGGCGTTGTCTTATAGTTTGTATTTATTTGGCCTACTTAGTACTTATAAGACAGTTGGAACAAACAAATTTCATTTCTTTATCGCATTTTACAGCAATATTATTGTTTTAACAGTAGGTTTGTACAAGATGTCCACTAAGTAGGGTGCCAAACTTTGGGAGATGATTCAGTACCTTAAAATAAACAAAAAGTTTTATATGAACTAACCTCTTATTTCATTTCATATACAGGTGTCTGCCATTTTGTGTTTTTTAAAGAAAAATTATTTTCTTAGGAACGGTCGAAGATATTTTACTCAAATTTGGTATGCATGTAGAAGTACTTATGTTGCAAAAATGAAATTTATCTAATTGCTTTTAATACGCTAAATTTAAAAATGGTGGATGTTCAAACTTTTTAAATCAAAATATCTCAGCAACCATGCTTTTTAATTTTACCTTAAATACAAAAGAATTACGCATTTTTTGGTGAAAAGAATAACACATTTTTTGTTTAAATACAATCACAAATAGTTGAGTTAGAGCAGAAAATGTAATCCAAAATCTTTTGCCTGTTTTCACCTCTTCAGATAAGCCAGGGCATTTGTGTTAGAAATACTGTAACTAATTCTGTGTAAAAACGAACTCTCTTTAAAATAAAAATTTTATAATTCAAATTTCATAATTATTAATTTCATAGACTTTGAATTATGAAATTTTTATGCTAAAGAGAGTTAGTTTTTACTCAGAATTAGTTACAGTATTTCTAACACAAATGTCCTAGCTTATCTGAAGAGGTGAAAACAGGCAAAAGATTTTGAATTACATTCTGTTCTAACTCAAGTGTTTAACAGTATAACAGTTTAACAGTATAACACGTTAGCATAGAAGTTAAACATGATAACCTGACTGAGGTACTATCCAACAGTTAAGTGTGTTTTAGTATCGTTAAAAATAACAAAACTTTTACAAATTTTATACATAAAGACAAATCATTTTTTTCTAAAATAAACTGATAATTCTATCCGTTTTACATGATTTCCTATTCATAACATCCTTCAGTCATTGACAAGTTTACTGTCTAAAGAATAAAAAACAAAGAAATGATAATTCGAAGGAAACAAATCGGAATAAATATAACTCCAGTTACAATTATGTACTTTGGTAGAATGTAGGTAGGCCTCCATACTACATAGTTGATATACTATTCTAAATTACTGTATAACGTGCTTACGCATGAACATTGGTGTAGTTGATAGTTTTTTGTTCTGGTAAATTCCACATTGGTATTTCCTGAACAAATCATCAAAGAATACATCGTAATACGTGACCCTCTTTTCAACAAGTCACGTGAATCAGTTTATAAAACACGCAATAACAGATCCACCAAGTGGTAAATTAAGACAAACAGTTGTAATAATTTTATAATTATTTAATTACTAACGTATAGTATGTTAATCCCCATACCGGGTAGATGGAGTGTTGAATTATTTGTACTCTATCTGTTTGTTTCAGAGTTATTAAAAATATTTCTGTTTCTTATCACGTAGTCAGCCAATTATGTGATTGAACTATTTAAGAACAAAAGAAGTAGAAGTATAAAAGACACAAGTCAGAGTTATCTACTCTGAGACTAATGAATTTCACTAAACAGCTAGACCCTGTGGTGAATGAAGTAAAGGTGTCATTTGTAGGGTGGAAAGTGGGTGATTTCGGAAGGCCTGGCATGCTAATAAGCATACTCTTTCAACTCAGTGAAGAAGGCAATAGTAAACAACCTCATCCTCGTTTTTGCTCAGTAAAACCTCTAAAGGTTCAAACCAGTCTTTCGGCTGTTAATCTAAACAACAACAGTGTTAGGTAAACACTTCTTAGTATTGTTACTTACAGTGTTACATTGTTAAAATAAATTCAATTTTTATTAAAAATGGCTTTTATAATTGAGTGTACATAATGGATTTAAGTAATAATAAACGGAACTTTATAAGAAATGATTGAGCTCCATCAACAAAAATATCATTACGCATAAGTAACTTTTTACCAGAAGGAAATACAAAGCGATAGTCATTAACATTGTCCACAGGCAGGTGGAATGTTTAATTATTTGCACTCAATCTGTTTGTTCCACGGCTACAAAAAAGTTCTGTTTCTTATCACATCGTCAGCCAATTAAATGACTGAATTATTTAAGAACAGGAGAGGTAGAAGTGGAAAAGATACTAGTCAGATTTTCCTCTTCCTAAAAGTAATTAATTTCATAATACAACCAGACCCTGTAGTGAATTATTGTTGTTTTCAGGGTGGAAAATATGTTCTTTCTAGAGAGTCTGGCATGTTGATAAGCATACTTTTCAACTTAGTGAGAAAGGTAAACCACCTCGTTTTACTTAGTAAAACCTCTAGAGATTCAAACCAGCCTTTTGACTGATGACCTAAAAACAAGTTATTAACAATTTAGTTTTAACAAGGTTTAATTCTTTTGTAAACAGTTCTTTTTAATTTAATGCAAAACTTTAAGCAAAGATGATAAAATTTTTAATAATAACGTTTTTAGAATTAAAATATAAAACACACTCAGTAGTGGATTTCAAAAAAAGACTAAAACTCTGATCATAAAATAAAACTTCAGTTGACTCTTAAAACATATCTTGAAACATGAAGCAGTTGAAACTAAAGATGACGATGACCATGATGAAGATGCTAATGATGCTGATTATGAGATCTCGATGATTAGTAGTAGAAGCAGAAAAAAAAGAAAATAAGTTAAATGATTTACAAAATTGTACAGGTAAGTCTAATGTTTTAAAACCTTTTAGTCTATGAGAATCTTCGCTATTGTCAAGGAAGTCAATTGCGAACTCTTCTAACTTTTTTAACAATTTTCTTCATTAACATTATATATATTTAAGATCAAGACTCGTTAAGGATCTGACTCGAATTTTTTTGAAATTTAAGATCTACTAGTAAGTATTCGTACTAGAATAATTTAAGGTAAGTTATTGGGATATCAGATTTAAAAAGTGTAACAAACCAAAAATAATAGCAAATATTCCTGAACTGTTTCAAGGAACTGTAATTCTGATGATCGGGCTTATTATGCTTGAAGGGATATCTAGAATATTTTTTAAATATACAGTGAAACCGGGAAATACAAGAAGGAATAGTTTATTTAATCATCTCATTACAGGCTAGCAATAAACTTTTTCGCACCGCGAATGCAATTTTTAGTTATCCAAAAATTACATCACAAAAAAATATTTTCATTATAGTATTCATTAACACGAAAAAGTTATTAGGAAATAGAAAAGAATACCATAAACTAGTCATTGTCTGTGATATAGTACACTGTACTTTTCACCACAAAAACTTAAATTATAGCCTACATTTTTATTAATTTGGAAAAAGTCAATTTAGAATCAGATATAAAAATTCAGTAAAAAGTAGTATTTTTTTCGTAAATCAAATAAAACAATGATACTATCTCTTTTAATTCAGTTAACTATGGGAAGAAAGATTTCGTGTAGTACTTTACCGAACGGAAGATTCACAAGTCATTACGGTGATAGTAATCTGATAACAAGTGAAAATCATTTCTGTAGAAGTTTGTATGAAAAATAAATAACGATAACGTGCTACCATCTAATATTTTGACCACTAAATCCTTTAAATTTTAATTTATATAGCAAACGGCATTTAAAATATGGACTGGAAATTAAGGTCAAAAGCTTATTTATTCTAAACCGTGATTAAAAACTAGAAGGCATTGCCTACCTTAACCAATTTTATTGTATACTCATTCAGGACTGAATTAGGCATTTAGATTACCAACTAACAAGCACAGAATAGAAAATTGTATAAATCTACGCAAGTTCAACGATTTCTCAGTCGGATTTGCTTCATTGTAAAAAAAACACAAAATGACTAATTAAATTACAGTCTGTTCAAGGACCTAAACTAATGTTTTTTAAATCATTATAATAGCGGTAAAGTATTCGCGAGTCAGCTGTTTAACAGCTAATTTTCGGAGACGATCCGTGGTTAAAATTCCAGTAAATGTAGTTACTTTTATGTGAATTTGAATGCTAAACAGTGGTGACCGGTGTACTTTGATGGTTGGGATTCAATTAACCATACACTCTCAGGAATGGTCGGCCTGAATTTGTACAAGTCTACACCTCTTTTACACGTCATACATATCATCCTCTTCTCTTTGGGTCATGGGATTGCATATTGTTCTACGATTGAACAAATTGCAACATACACAAATTAGGGATTAAAAAAACTTACAATAGAAGTTTTTCTTATAATTTCAATTAGCATTAAAAATTTAATACCAACTTCAATCACGCTGTGCGCGGGCTTATTGCTAGCTTCAGAAGGATGAGTTAAATAAACTGATTGCAAATAACAAACATTAAAAGAGTTATACGAGTAACTAAGTACCAGAATTATAAGATTTATTAAATACAAATCTTCGAAATTATAATAACTAACCGACCGGTATGAAATAATTCGCGAAATATTTATTTCATAATTACAATAACACTTATTTAGCGATTTTTAAACTAGTTTTAGGAAATGAGAAACGTTCCTAAATAATAACATGTACCTGATTCCGTCACCATAAAAACAGTCAAACCAACGTGAAATTTGCAAATTTACCACCAGAATAGTAGGACCATCGCAATTTTTATTCAGTTATTTACTTCACAAAATTTCGTTACGGGGTTACTATATTTTCAGATTTTTTTTAATAACCGCAAAAATATCCTCTTTACAATCATGTTGTTGTTGTTTAGGTCATCAGCCGAAAGGCTGATTTGAACATCCAGATGCTTTACTAAGTAACTAAGTAAAACGCAGAGCAGGTGATTTGCCATTGGCTTATTCACTGAGTAGAAAAATATGCTTATCAGCATGCCCGACCCTCCTAAAAAGCATTTACATTCCACCCAGAAAATGACACCTGCACTTCATTCACCACCGAGTCTGACTGTATAATGATGAATTCATTACTCTCAGAGTAAACTCTGATTAGCGTCTTTTACACCTCTACCTCTTCTGTTCTTAAATGCTTCAATCAAATAAAATTGGCTGATCATGTGGTACAAAAAAGAACTATTTTTTGTAGCCCTGGAACTAGCAGATCGAGTGCGAATAATTTAACACTCCGCCTGCCTGTTTTGAGCATTTTTTAAAGCCACATGGACTACATAAGTTCATTAGAGAAGAAAAATCTAATTTCAATTTTATTGTGTTGAAGTACTATTCCTGATGTTTCTTTCCTTGATTCTTCTCGAGTATTCCTTTAATATGTCTGATATAGTCTGGTGTTCTTCGTCGGAATACACGATTTTCTGTCGTTTTTGGTCGGTCTCTTCTCAAGTCTTGTGTTGTTCAGTTTGTGGTAATCTCCGGATTTTCTTTTCAGGTCTTCAAGTGAGATTTGGATTTCATTCATTTCCTGTTCCATTTCTTTGATTCAGTGGGTCTGAGATTTTCTGTTTACGAAAAAGTTGATTTGTGTGGAGATTCTGCCGGAGTCACTCCTCAAGAGATGTTCAAAGAAAGAAATTCTCTTTTTTCTTATCAGGTCTGCTAGAGGTTCTGAATTTCTGTAGACTTCTTCGTTCGGGACATTGGTTATGGGTATTTAAAACAATGATAAAAACTTAATTTGTTCGGTAGAACTCTTCAAAGACAAATATAATACGTTCGTATTTAAAATACATTAGACCAAACTTTGCGTTTTAAATATAATGATGATGATAAAGAGATTACATTTTTATAACATTAAAAATAAATATTATAAAATACTTCGTAGTTATTTCCAATACAATAAAAAGATAGCGTCAACGGAAGTTACAAAGAGTGTAAATTTCACCTGAACCCATTGTTGTTGTTCGTTATTATTGACTGCACTCAAAAGGTCGACTAAAAATATCATCACAATTTGTCAGTTGTTGTTAATTAAGCCACAAAGCCCTCAGGTAAATAAGGGAAAGCTTTTATTATGAATTAAAAATCTCTAGTTCCCACAAGTTATGTTACAACTATGGGAACATTATCGTGTTACAAACCGCTACTTTGCTTCTTCTGTATTGCTATTACTATTACTACCGATACATTTATCCAATGTAAACTAATTGCAGTATTGTATATTTTGTTATTTCTGAGTTCATAACTTTCCCTTTAACCGTTTTTGTTTGAATTTATTAATCCTATTAGACTATTAGAATACATATTTAGTTTGCGAATATAATTATAGTAATTTTAGATCAATAATTTATTACTCAGTGTATTTATAAAATACTATTGTTATATATATACCATTACTTATCAGGTATTTATAAAAATATACAGGTAGGCTACTCATGAAAAATATTTTGACATGGAAACAAATTTCATACTAATAATTACTAAAAAGATAATGTCAATCAATAAATAACAACACAAATTATTATTTCACAAAAAATAAAATCCCGATTTTCTCTACAAATCAGCAATGAGTACGAAATAAATAAATAAATAAATTTTTAATTATTTATTTCTTGTTTACAAATAATAATAAATAATTTAAAATACAAACAATACAATCATATGAAACTTCCAAAACACTATAACTAAAACAGTAAACGCCGGCCGCATTGGCGTAGTTGGTAACATGTTCGCCTCTCATCATGCGGTCGTGGGTTCAAATCCCACTCAGGCACGGCATATTTTCATAGTTATAAAAAATCATTTCATCCTCCATTATATATAGTTACACTCCAACGTCGTCGCTAATGACCTTTGTAGTTGATGCAACGTAAAATAAATAAATAAAAAAAGTAAACATCTTCACTTAATATTTAAAGAAACAACATTAATTAACTTATGATAGACAACTTATTATAAATGATTAAATTATATTTATTTTTATTCCTATACAACTTATCAAGAAAAGGTAAAACATATATACACTTTCTCTGTTATTTATTTCCAACAGAAGAAGAAAATTCTTTGGAAATATTAAGAACAAATGGGAAATTATGTTACTTTATAGAGGTATAAAGTAGTACAAGGTGAATCTTCTGAATTAATTTGCACAATAATACTAATTTATTCTTAACAACCAATTTCACAATTACATTTGAAATTATAGTTTTATATTTTGCCCATAACAGGCCGGTGGAATATTATCTACACTCGATCAGTTAGTTTCTTATCACATGGTCAACCAATTATATAACTGAAGCATTTACGAACAAAAGAGGTAGAGGTGTAAAAGACCCAGAGTAATCTCCTCTGAGTAATGAATTTCATTATACAGCCAGACCCTGTGGTGAATGAAGTGAAGGTGTCATTGGCAGGGTAGAAGGAAGATACTTTTCAGAGGGTCTGTCATGCTGATAAGCATATTTTTCCACTCACTTAGAAAGGCAGTAGTAAACCAACTCACTCCTCTTTTTACTTAGTAAAGCCTCTGGAGGTTCAAACCACCCTTATGAAAGGGGTTTCGTTTTAATTTATTTTACTTTTACTAGCAACCCCCTGCTCGCTACGCTTCACAGCAAAGTACAAACGTAACTTCTCACACAACCTGAACATTTTGAAACCTAAGTCGCGCTGTACAAGTAAAACCAATTAGTACTGGAAATTTCAATTTCGTTGAAATCAGTATGAATCAGCAGTTGATAGGAAGATTACAATCTGAGAAAAAATGATTAGTATGCGCTAAAAAAAGTAGGTAAATAATTATTTCTTTAAAAAATTGTTTGATTTATAATTTGGGGGGGGGGGGGGTTGATGCCTACATAAGCCTTGGATTTGTCCGTAGGAATGATATGAGGTGATATAAAATGATATAAAATTTTCAAACGTTTTGATAAACGGAAAGATTGAAGAAGTGGCACACATAGAAGCTAAAAATGGATTATACATAAATTTGAAACAAAGTATACAAATAATCTAATGTGTTTTGTAATTTTTAAAACGTTTTCTTCACGAGAAATTTTGAAAATATTCACAAAAATAACGAAGTATTCGGAAATATAACCTCATAATACAACCTCATTTCTATATCTGAACGTTGATAATATTGAAAGAAATTAAAATGATTAATTTTTAAAATCTTAGGCATAAATCAAATTTTAATGCAACAGTTTTAAATAATTTTAAACCGCTAATTATTCCTAACGGTAATATCGATTTCATATAGATTTCTAATTAAACTTTCTTCATACGGAATAACTTGCAACTGGGCCCGCGAATTGTATGGGCTTCTGGCTAGGCTTTAGTGGAGTATATTAATTTAGTTATTTTCTTGCTCTTTCCTATTTCGCAACGTACTTTATCTAGGTACCACTTTAATAATAGGGCCTACTAATGCCGATTTTTAGAATTAAAATTCCTTAGGAATGCATAGAAATAATATTTTATTAGTTCGGGTAGTTATTCACCATTTTTACCCAAAGGAACAAATGTTCAAAATTCGAATACTTTATTTTATTGTAAGTACCACTTAGAGAATACACTAATTTCAGAACATACACTATTACTAATATACACTAATACTATTACCCTAACACACTAATACTAATTTCAGAACTGTAGCTCCACGGTATGGTACAGAAATTATACAAATAGTTTCGGGGTTTCGTCCTCCATTTTAACTATTAGGCACAAGAAATGGAAATATTAATACGTTAGTTTTTCTATTCGACCCAAAAGGAACTGAAAATTCAATTTCGTAGAATATTAAGAAATTACGTTTTGCGTAGAACATTAAGTGTGGAATTTAAGTTCTCTTAGTAATGGGGAAGTTGGAAATTAGTGAAGAGTCAGTAAGGTTTTTCACATTTTTCTATAAAAAAATAGCAATAATTTTAAATCGGCCGTCCTCATAAAATGGTAGATAAGAGCTCTAAATTAAGCACTGATCGGAAGGTCCAGCTTCGTTTCCGAATAGGATCTAGAAAATAATAATACGTTAAAATCGGCACAATACCATAACCCACCGTATTCGCTAATGACAAAGAAAAGAGATACTACAAAAAAACTGACCCGTATTGATGTACCGACTGTACTAGGCTCTACGACCTATAACGAAGACTACATTTCTAAAGATACTTGTATAAAATAAATATTAAAAAAAGTTAACACTCTAACTAAACAATAAACTTCGATATAGTTTTCGGTACGAATGTGGGACGATAGCGTGATCACTGGGTAAAAGCGTTCGAAAAGACACCCAGTTGAAGTTTTACAGGACTCTGGCTGTTCCAGTATTGCTGTATGGTAGTGAGTCCTGGGTACTTAAGAAGAAGGATAAACGTCAGATCCAGACGCGGGAAATACGATCCTTGAGAAAAGTTAGAAGGTGTAGTTTGGTGGATCATATTAAAAATGAGGAAATCCGGAGGCCCATTTAAATGTCTCCCCTCAATTAGAAACGTTTGACAAATACAGAGAGAAGTGGGAGAAACATTTAATACGCATGAGTCAAGATAGATGGGCGAAACGGGTATTAGGCTACGCAGGACGAAGATAATTATGTAGGTAGACCGCAAAAAAATGGGTAAAGTAGTCGGAACAGGTCACAAGGTCTAATCCGTGATAGGAAGAAGAAACAATAAACTTAAGGTTTCAGATAAGTAGCATTATAAAAAAATCAGAAAGGATATTAAGAAAATTAAAGTAAATCGAGAAAACTTAACCAAGTTCAAACTGCAGATTTCAAGAAAATTATAAGCAAAAACTGGATGGACGGAAGAAAGAAGAAAAAACCTACAAATAAAAATTTTGAGTGTGGGCTGCAAAAGAGCTTCCAGAGATGTCTTATTTTACTTTACGTGATCTAAACTGGTCCTAAACGTCAAAAAGATTAATTTTCAATAATAATATAAATAATTTACGCTTATTGCTTTTAATAAGTATTTATTTAGTTCATTATTTTTAATTTAATGATGAAATATCAACGAACGTAAACATTATTTAAACGTAATTTAAAAGTTTCCTTTTTAACTACCTCTGTTTTATAAAGACTATCCAGAATTATTTTTGGTGAGGAATAAATTAATGATGCCGTGTTGAATATAGTGTTGTAAAGGGTCCGCTTTTTCACGCTTTAGAGTATATTGACGTAAAAATATTTAGATGGGCTATCACAGACCTAAAAAAGTGGTTTTGGAATGCTGTTCAGATTACTTCATAACCATGCTAGATGATTTTCTTCTAGAAAAAGGGTCCGGTGAGGCTAGAATCTTCCAACCAAATCATTTACGCATTCTGTTAATAGCAGGAGTTAAAATTTTATGAGCAATCAAATTGATTTCAAGTTTAAAATATAAACGTCACAAATAAATTGGTATTTATAACCGAATTAGGATAAAATTAATAGGTCAATAAAGAACTTAACACATTAAAAAGAGAATTTTTATTAAAAGCGAATTTATAGAATAAATAAGTTACATTTTAACACCTATGAATTAATTCGTGAAAATAAAATGATTTCGCGATAGATATCTTTGAGAAAAATTTATGTATGATTTAATTGAATTTTAAATTAATTAAAATATATAGCACCTCCATGGCGTAGTATTAGTGTAATAAGACTAAAACGAAAAATAGATTAGGTTTGATTCTTGGTATGTGTCTGGAAATTTTTACGCGACAGTACTTTTCTATAAACCACAGTAGTAACTAATTACCAATTTTTTTACAGGATTTTAAATTAACAATAAAACAAATAGGTATTAATTCCAAACACGACCATAGCCGTTTAATAACTGCATCACGATTTTTATACAATTTCCTTACATCTTATGAGATATTATTAATGAAGTGGAAACAAAGGTTAACGAAAATAAATCAACATAGATCATTCACACTTTGGAAAAATTACAGCTCACTAGTAACTTTAAATAAATTACACAACTATAAGACATAAGAAAAATATTTACGAATTCATCTAGATCATTCCCTCACATTGAAACATCACATAATAACAAAAAATATACAACTTGAGCTAATAGTACGTAAATTATTCTGGTTAGTTGGAAAACACTCACTTTCTTCAAGCGAATCAAAAATTATTTTTTGAAATCACTTTTCAAACCTATACGGACATATTGGATTCAATTATGTGGTACAATTGTCCAGCTCTTCATACACAAACATATTCGAACGTTACCACTCAAATTTTCTGCGGCGACAAATTGTATGATTTAAACCATCAAAAAAATGTCTACGCTGATTCGAACATTGACACTGTCAAACAAATAACATCAAAACTCAGTTATAAATATGAAAAAAGATTCAACTATCGTCCTAATTCCCTGGTTCAACAAACCGATGACAGTTTACAAAGATTAAAAAGACACTTTAAGTTATAATTGGCCGCCTCCGTAGCGTAGTGGTAGCGCGCTAGCCTACCACGCGGAGGTCCCGGGTTCGATTCCCAGCCAGGGTCTGGAATGAATCTTACTGAGGAAAGAAGAAACAGAACAATTTTTCGTAACTGTGAAACCAACATGTCAAGTTCAACCGATTTAAAATATCATTTGCAAGTGCCTGGCATAATAACTAATCAATAAAATGAAGAATGACATGACTATTTTAAATTTTAATTGATTTTTATTAATTACGTCTATTTTAAACAATTAATTTTATTATTTCTACATAAAATTATCCAATTAATATTGTTTATTTTGCAATAATTACTAAAAATATTGTGTTGTTATTCTTGTTATATTGCCTTTTTATTAATGTCCACTTTTAAACTTTTATCGCCTTATTCTTTTAAAAAGTGTTACTTCGCTCTTACTTACATTATTACTTTAACTAATTGATTGTACGTGTTTACTTTCACTCGGTCTCTAGATGTAACTGCACTTGCTTTAAAATAGAATTTTATAAAACAGAATCAAACGTTACCAATTCATATGAAAAGTGTCTAAGTGTGTTTTAGTGAAAGTAGGTAAAAAAGTTAATCTGATACTTTTGTAAGATTTACATAGGCGTTTTATTGTTTACTCAGTTTGTGTGTAATTATACAGGGTACCTAAGAAGTTGAGTACTTATTTTTATTTGATTTTGACCGTTAGTAGAAGTAATTTAATTGATAAGATAGAAATTTTTTTCAGATTAACAGTTATTGTAATGAAATCATTAAAAAATTAGTGTCTTTTTTTGTTGTTTTAACTGATCTACAATCTTTACGGCATGAATTTTTATACCAGACAGTATTCAGAAGCTACATAATTTGAGTAAAATCTTGTACTATTAACAGTTCTTTTCAAAAATAAAATATTAAAAGTTTAATAATATCTTTCTTTTTATGTGCCTTGCCCTCTGAAAACGTTGCCCACTATTAACCCCACTTGAGCTTTGTCAACTATCCGTCGAAAAAGGGTAACCAAAGTCACACAATATCAGTCCTGAAGATTTTTTAACCATGATCCAATCACTAAAGTGGAGAAATATAATATTTATCTTTAGTATTTGACAAGCTAATTAATCAAAATAATAAATGTTATATTAAAGCATACTTTGTTCCATCATTGGATTATTCAGAAAGTTCAGATCTCATTAATAATAACTGTACAAATTTGTACAGTTGAAATAAACAGGTCTTCAAGAGTTGAGAATTCAGACATATCGACTGGAAAAAACAATTTAATATTTTTATGTTTTACAACTTCAACGTCTAAAATAAAATGCTATTATTGTGTTTTATTGTTTAAGTGGATAATTATTGATAATTGCAACGGTTATTTTATTTGTTTATTGTTGTTGGTGTGACAACGGAACAGTTAATCTTTTGTATTAAAGTAATACTATTAAAGATGTTAAAAGCAATTATATGTATTGAAAAATAAAAATTATTGTAAAATAAAATAAGAGAAAACTAATTTCAAGAAATCCGTTTGATAGTATTTCTTTGTAAACAAACGATTTCAGGATACAAAAGTATGTGTTTATTGGTGAAAATGTTCTGTTTGTTAATTATTAAATTTACATAATTTTCAAATTACTTAATGCATTTAAAATCACATAAACAGCTTAGTCATTAAGCGACTACTATTGGTCATGGAACGGTTATTTTGTTCTTGTAATAATTTCCGGGAATTGATCCCTAGACCTTCCTTACTTTATATTTATTTTAAAAAAATGGGATTCAATATTTTTTTTATTTCAAGTCAGCAACATTAAAATCTGTTCACATTAAATTTAACAGCTAGTAATTATAACAGGAGTTAATTGGTGTGCTTATAATTTCATCTGTTTGTAAACATTACTGTTACATTGTTTTTTTTATTATAAATTTACTGCAACTAGTAACTTAAAACTAAAGAACAGTTTTTCTGTAACAATATTATCCCCCCCCCCCATGTTTCATTGTAAGAAGAAAACAAATTTTAAGACAACAATAATGATTATTAAAAACTATAACTTTATATTTTTTATTTTACCTTATTTAAAGTCGAACGATCTGAAAAGGTACTTTAAAAGACTGTAAAGGGAGCTCGGCCATTAGCAACTATGGTGGGATATGAACAATGAGTTTTTACTTTGTGAAAATTTCCAGACCCTGGCTGGGAATCGAACCCGATACCTCCGCGTGGTAGGCTAGCGCGTTACCACTACGCTACGGAGGCGGCCAATTATACGTAACTTAAAGTGTTTTTTTAAATCTTTGTAAACTGTCATCGGTATTGTTGAACTAAAGAATTAGGGCGATAGTTGAGTCTTTTTCATATTTATAACTGAGTTTTAATGTTACTTGTTTGAAAGTGTCAATGTTCAAATTAACGTAGACATATTTTTGATGGTATAAATCATACAATTTGTTCCCGCAGAAAATTTGATTGGTAACGTTCGAATATGTTTGTGTATGAAGTGCTGGACAATTGTACCACATAATTATTGAATCCAATATGTCCGTAGAGGTTTGAAAAGTGCTTTGTAAAAATAATTTTTGATTCGCATGAAAAAAGTGAGTGTTTTCCAACTAACCAGAATAATTTACGTACTCAAAGGCTCATCAGCTTGGTCGTTAGCGATTACATTGGGTAGGTATTGAAACAGTTACAACGGGTTTTCAAAGTCAAAATTTTAGATTCTACTCCGGAGAATCGAGCTCGGGACCTTCTATTTTGTAGTTACGACGCTAACATTTACGTTACAAATATAGTTTACACTGAAATTAAATCGGGAAATTTTTTTTAAACCAGTCACTACAATATTATTTTGTAAGATTTTTACCTTCTTACATTAGACCAAATATATTACTGCCAAAATTTCAGTGACAACTTTTGAATACAAAATTTGTACTAGTCGTTAGGAACAAACGACGTGAAGGACTACCAAATAATAATACTAATTTAGGAAGTATAACAAATAAAACAAATCAAAAACTATTTTATTTGGTTTTTTTTAGTTCTAGGACTACATTTTTTGCACTACTTCATAGAAAACCACTAAATTTTAAATAATTTAATTTATTTATTTGTAAATTTAACCATGTTGATAATAAGATAATCAATTCTAAATTTATAGTTAAAACAAAATAAGTTTTTACTTCCTCAGATTTATTTTTTTATTAACAAAATAAGCACTAATCATGAATTTTTATAAAAAAAATTTAGTTTTGTTTAAAAATGTAAAAAATATAAATATAGTACAACATTAACGAATTTAAATGTTTAACTTTTAATTTCAAAAGGTGAACACCATTTTTTTAACTCTTCCTTAATGATTCCATATTAAGCTTAAAAAAATTAATGGTAATATTAAAGAACCATATAAGTTTTATTTATTAATAGAATTAGGAAATAAAAAATTATTTCTATAAATTTCTTATGACATTAGGTCATTTAATGGGTTTTTATTTTTTATATAAAATATGTAAGGTATGTGTAAAAAAAATTATACTTAACCTTATTAACGTGAGAAATATATAATTCCTAAAAACATCATCGAGGTTGCGTTTACGATAAGGTTCAAGGTTTAACTAACAATGTCGTCAAGGTTACTAGGGCTTTTATTAATTTGTATATTAAAATTTTTCGAATATTTTAAGTTAACTAAAAACATATAGGTTATCATTTTGTTGTATAACGCTTAATTAATTATATAAGATTGCGAAAAGAAAAAATCCTTCTTTGTTTTGCGATGATAATCACCAAATAACTTGACCGTCTAAAGAAATAAAATTACAATCTCTTAAGGATTCCTTGAACTAAAAGTAAGGTTATAAAGACAATTATTTTTAGAGTTTAATAAATATTCCCAAGCACTTTTTTAACACTTAAATATTTTTTGTGAATGTCATAGTAGATCTTTCAAAGGATGAATTTTTGTGCATATATTCTTTATATGGTCTTTGAACACATCGGTAACCGCGACGTATGCTGACGATACAGCAATTCTTGTACGGGAAAAGAGCGCGGATGAGGCTTCCAGGTTAGTTTAGCGACATCTTTTATTAATACAGGACTGGCTTACCCGTTGGCGTATTAAGGTGAACCCAATTAAATCAACACAGGTTACGTTCACCTTACGACGGCAAACTTGTCCACCTGTGATGCTAAATAACAATCATATCCCCCAAGCCAGAGTGGTGCGATATCTTGGCTTATCGCTTGACAGGCGACTAACTTGGAACCATCATCTGCGTACAAAATGTTTAGAACTTAACCGCCGCCAGAAGCTACTCTTCTGCTTAATTAATTCTCGATCAAAATTGAATCTCCGTTCCAAAATTTTAATGTACAAAACCCTTTTGTGACTAATCTGGACTTATGGTGTCCAGCTCTTTGGAGTAGCGGCAAAGAGTAATTTGAAGTCGATCCAGGTCTTTCAATCAAAATTCTTAAGACTTGTTTCTGGTGCTCCTTTTTATGTAAGCAATAAAACCCTCCACGACGATTTCAAAATTCCGACAGTAAAGGAGCTAACCGCGTCCTTGTATAGTAAATTTCACGAAAGATTAGATGTCCATCCAAACCAACTAGCCCGTGACCTAGCTACAAGGAACTTCCCACCTTTGCGACGTCTCAAGCGAAAATGGAGAAGAGACCTCTAGGTCTGAATAACGGGCAATACCCGTAGTTATAAACGGAGAATGTACCACTGGGTACCTCTTCTCATTAAAGTGAAACTACCCGCCATTTAATTATCATATACGGAAATTGTGCAGCTCAATGTATAGTACCGTAATAAAATTAAAGACAAAAAATATGGTCTTGTTTCAGATAACAACTAAACATTTACTGAAATATTTGTTGAAAGTACGGCATGTATTACATGAGAAAGCTGGTAATCTGTGTAACGTTTCATATTAATAAAATAAGCTTGAAAATGTGTATTTATTTGTGAATTTATAGTGTTTCGTTCAAAGTAAATTTAACAACTGTATTCAAAAATAAAGTATCTTTCATATCAACCCTGAAATAAAGTCCTGCTCCATTTTCTCTTTAATTTACTCTGTGGATTTACAACTACGATTCCCAGTTAGGTTTGAAATTTTTTTCATCATTCATTTTCACTTTTCACCTGTCATTATCTGAATTAATATTAATGTTCAAAACAGTCGGACGTAAAACCAAAAATAATCCTTAGGGGAAGTCAGGTAGATATAAAGTATCCATTTTTTGATTAACCCTTCCCAGACTATTGACGAATATATTTGCATAAACATTTTTCCCACAGGTCTTTTTGCAGATAGGCCTACTTCATTTGAAGTTTAGTAGTTGTTTTAGTTTATTGTGATACACACAATGAAAATTTACCTATTCTCGCTAGGGCTTCTACGCTGGGGTCTCAGGTTCGATTCCCGGTCAGGTCTGACATTTTTTAATCACTCATTTTCATACATCATCATTCTCTACCGTCTGCATTAGCAGAAATTGCAAAACTGTCGGACGTAAAACCAAAAATAAAAATACTGAAATATTCCAAGTTATAAAGATTTTTCAATGTGCACAAATAAATTGGTAAGTTTTCATTTTCATTTTATTTTTACAGTTTTAATTTTTTCTGAATGTACCTTCAAAAACCAGGTGCACGGTATATTCGAGAAAGTATAGTAGATATAAATTTTAATACCACTGTTAATAATAGTTAATAATTATAGCAACCACATTTTGATAATTTTTTTATTCCAATAAATAAAAAAAATTACCATAATTAAAATATTTATTAAACAAAGAAATCTTCGTTTTCTTTTAATTAATGAAATTTTATAGCTTTCTTAACCAATAAATAAATTTATATTAGAACTATTAATTCTTCAATATAACATTTTTTGTTAGCTTACTCATGACTAAAGCTACCTAAATAAGCAGAACTATAAAACTCAGATTTCAAAAAATATAAAATATAAGAATATTTTTATAGTAAAATAAAAATAATTACTACTAGAAATTCCAATATAAAATATTATTCTGTATCGGGTGGCCAATTAAATCAAATCGGGACGCACGAAAAAATAAAGAAAAGAATACATATTCACATAAATATTTTAATTTCAGTTTTAAATTTTTTAAAGTAAATTGATTGTTTCTAGATGGACGAAACTAAAAAAAAGTTTGTGTTCTACGTTCAATATTTTGTACATTAATTCTTAAACAGAAACTGAAGAAGAAAGACAAAAATTACAAGATAATACTTAGGATTAAACCCCTGACGTAGAACCCAGTTGAAGAATTAAAAATCTTTTTCCATAAATGAGAAACTCCTCACTGACTGACTGATTAAATGACTCATCACTAATTTTTCTACTTTCATATTAGCTGGAAAGCTGAAATTTAGAGGGAATATTCCCTTCAGGGTAAATAAAAAATTTAAAAAAAATCTTGTGTGAAACACACAAATTTCTCTAGCCAATGCAAATAATTAACAATATAACCAAACATTAGTAATAAAACATTAGAAGTATACAAAAAACTAACTTCAAAAAACATAAACCTAATTTAAATCATGAGTGAATAATTCAAAATGAAAACTAACCTTTATTTGGCTTATTAATATGAAAAATCACTTTTTGACGCTAAAGTAGGCTTTTTAGAGAAACATGCTTGAAATGAAAGTTGTAGATCTTTTAATTTCCTATAAATTTTATTTCATGTATTTTTGTCGTAAATGGATACTACGGCCGAAATCGTAAAAAATCAATATTTTACAGATTTTCATGAAAAAACCAGAAAATCACTAATTACCGCTAGACTAAACGTTATACAACAAAATGTTTGAAATAAAAGTTTTAGATATTTAAATTGTCTACAACTTTTATTATATACACTTTTGCTCTAAAATGCAATCTTAAAAAACCATTCTTTTACGAGAGAACAGCCTTCCCAAGAATTTCAGCAGTCATAGCGCCTACCCTATCTTTTAGAGCATAAAAAATGTAGTAAATGAGGCAATTTTTAAAAAAATCGTAGGAGCCGTTTTTCTAAAACCGCAAAAATATGAAGCATTCAACTACAACAATTACTCCTTAACCATTGTTAGTTTGAGGCCCTGAAAAGGGCCGTTTAAGTGTTCCTTGACTTTGTTAGTTTACTCCATGACTTAGTAATTACTCCTTGACCTTAGTAAGTTGGTAGCCCTGAAAATGGCCGTTTAAGAGTTTATCTGTTGAGGCAAGCAAACAAATTTGATTATGAGAAAATTTGATCGTTAAGGGTAACTCGTGGCTATAGCGTCACGTCGTACAGCAGGAACATTTTTTTCATATCTCGATGAGACTTTACCAGAGTTTGGAAGATGTTACATATTCTCTCGTTGGATAATTTGGTCCGACAGTTCGTATTTACGTAGAATTTTATACAATTTATTCACTCTGCATTATTTATTAGCTGCACTGTAACACTTTTATAAATTAACCGCCAAAAAATTAATAATCAATACAATTTCTAGAAAATCATATTTTACTACAGATAAAATTATTAAATTATAACAGATTACTAAAATAAATATATGTTTTATGTATAAATTAAACCAAACTAGATACAGAAAATACATTTTTGAATTTAGGAAGAAAGTTTTGATAAACTAATACATAATCTAAAAACAGAAAGTTGTTATTTTTTTTATGATACTGAAAATAACCTAGAATCCAATGTTATAATAAATCTTTTACAATAAAGATTTTAGATTATTATTTTCAGGATTATTGCTGTATAATATAACATTTTACATTATGTTTCTCTACAAAATAAATTTAAGAAAATGAACCAGCAATTTCTTGTCTAAAATTATAAATACAATGATTAGTTCTAACCAGTTTCTTTTAGATACAGCTAAACTAACGTGTTATTTTCTTACAATTTTAAATCTTATCATGAAACAAAAATCACGTCTAGAAATAGTTTGAAAATAACCGATTATCGATATTTTTTTGTACGCTGTAACTAAAATAAAATAAACTCAATACGGAGTATTGTATTTATTACAAGGAGGAGACTAACGGCAAAATATTTTATTGTAAAGTTGTAGAAATATCTCTATAAAATATACTGGACAGTTAAATTTTGTTAGGTTAATTTATTACAGTAGGTCCTCGATGTACCGGTCTCACATTTACCGTGCCTCGTGAGTGAACAATCCACGGTTGTAAACGTACGAACGAAAATTAATGAAATTAGGAAAAAACCAGTAATAGCACTCTACACGATCACCAATCTCGTGTTTTAATATAACTTGATAAATTGAATTATCAATAGTTATTATAGATTAATGAATTAGCCATAAAAATGCAAGAATATAAAAATATGACCGTCTGGGAGCAATATTAAGCATAATTTAAAAAAAATCCCTTATGTGTGTGTGTACTTGGCTACAACAGGTAGCCACTTGGTATAACAGGTATAACAGGTATGATGTGTTAAATTATTTGGACTCGATTTGCTAGTTCCAGGGCTACAAAAAATAAATCTGTTTCGTATCACATGGTCAGCTAATTATATGATTAAAACATTTAAGAACAGAAGAAGTAGAGGTGTAAAAGATACTAATCAAAGTCATCTCCTCTGAGAGTAATGAATTTCGTCATTATACATTCAGACCCTGTGGTGAATGAAGTGAAGGCGTCATTTGCAGGGTGGAAAGTAAATGCTTTTTAGATGGCCTGACATGTTGATAAGCATACTTTTTAACTCAATGAGGAAGGCATGGTAAAACACCTTACACTTCGTTTTACTTAGTAAAGCCTCAAGAGGTTCAAATTAGGCAGATGATCGAAACAACAATATACGAGTATATTACATTTTTTTTAAATAACAATTTTTTGTGTTGGTTTGTAATCCTAGAAGTAACTGATTTTCCTTACATTTTCTTTTAAAAGCATAATATTTTTTGTTTTAACAAATACATATATACCTGTTCGACCCATTAGGATATATTTTATAGCTGACATTATTCCGTTAAATTAACAAAACGTTTTGAACTATTCAGTGGTGGATTTAAAAAAAAATAAATCAACTTTCAGTACATCATTGCAAAAAAAAACAACAGTTTAGATTAATTGTAAATGCGGATAACGGTATTTCATTGTACGGTAAGAATTTTTGCACACATCCTAACGTGGATATAGGTATTAAATTATTTAGTAATTGTTAATAAATATTCTGCAACGATAATGATACGTTTTAGTATTAAATTATTAGGATATAAGTTAATTGAGTATTCATGACTCGTTTTGCATTAATATAATATAATATAACTTAACGTTTTAGTGGGCGAAAATCCCGCTAGACGGCGCTCCAGTTGGAACGTGAACTCATAACTGCATTACAGCAATAGGTTAGAATTTAGTCGACTTTTTTTAAGTCGTGTGTCTGTCATTTCACTGCTTCAGCTACCGGAACAGTTACCCACTACCGGAAACGATGGTCATTGATTGTCTGTCATGACTTACGAAAGTAGGCCTCTTTAAAGTAGGCTTTTCATCATCACCTGTTCTTGTATGTGTGTATATAGTTTATATAGGCTATATATATTATCTATTTTATTGTGTACCATCCTTTTTCTGTCTGTCTGGAACTAAATCTTATTCACGGTTCTTATATTAATACAATAGTAATCTATTATATTTAACTGACCTTGGTACAGAATTTATTGCCGGATTAGTCCCATACCTATTTTTAAATAGTTGAACTGTTATGTAAGCTATTAACTGTTTTATATGTCAATGGAACTACGGAATGAATTTTTTAAACATTCAAATGAAAACTAACCAGAAGATTCTATTAAACAAATTTTCTATTCGTATAAAATAAAAAACATATTGGTCCGAATAAAATATTAATATTACAATCACTGATTTAAGTGATTTCATGAAGAGCTAAATCTAATCGTTAGTAGACGGTAGAAAGAAAAAATCTACACGGGGAGAAAAATTCTGGGAAACCTATAAAAATAAATAAAATTATAATTATGTTTCTGTAAAATTTTGTCGACCCAAATATTTGGTACGAAATTCAGCAAAATCCGCGTCAATATCATTGTTACCAAAATTAAAGCCTTGAAGTGCATTTTAAAAATAAATAGTCTGGTAAAATCCGATCGTCAGTGAAAGAAAGAAGAAAATTTACAAGGGGAGAAAAATTCTGGGATACCTATCAAAATTAATGACACTAATTACACTGGTCTGCAAAAAAAAAATTTAAAAATTCCCCTTGGACTTTGATGGGTGATTCTTATGTATCTTGACCCCCTGAATCCAGATTTGATCTTCGTTGTCTCTATCACCCACCGTTTTTGAGGGGGCGCCCCCCCCGAAATTCTCAAAAAAAAACACCTAAAAGCAGTTATTCCTAATAAAGCGAGGGATAGGGGGATGTTGTAAGTACCCCATCCTCCCCTCCATAGAAAATGTTATCTCGGTGTACACACAGTTATGCATGAAGACCTTAGGGGGAGGGGTGACATCACCGTTAGTTCAGAGGTGTAGCAGGGTGGGAAGCCGGGCCAAGTGATAAGCTTAGCGACGATTAAACGTTTTCAGTACATTTTTTACGCTTAGAGCCTCATCTTGTCACACAAGAGGAGCTTAATGATCTCATCCAGGATTTAAACCTCCCAAAAACTAAAGCCTAACTGCTCGGGTCTCAGCTTCAGCAATGGAACCTCTTGGAAAAAGAAGTGAACATTTCTGTTTCTAGATCCCGGCTAGATTCGTTTAAATGATTGTTTTCGGGGGATGGTGACTTAGTGTACTGCAATAATGTAAATGGATTAGTGATTTAACCTAACATGCCGATGATCCAGAAAATTGGCTCCTATTCATCGACTCATCTAAAGCCAGTTTAAAAGCTGTTTTGTTGGCAAATGATAATGATTTTCCCTCAGTTCTAGTTGCATACACGGTCAACATGAATGAGACATACAAAAATATCAGCCGAATCCTTGAAAAAATTGGTTATAAAGATCATCCCCTGAAGCACTATGCTGATTTTAAGGTTGTGGCTTTACTTACAGGACTTTAATCGGGATACACCAAACATTGTTGGTTTCTGTGTGAGTGGGATAGCAAGCTCGCGATAAAAATTATACTGTTCGAAATTGGCCCTCGTGTGAAAGTTTAGTTCCTGATCAAAACACTGTTGCCAATGAGCCTTTAGTTTCGAGTGAAAAGATATTTTTGCATCCTTTGCGTATCAAACTCAGTTTGATTAAACAGTTCGTGAAAGCTATCGATAAAACAGGAGATGGATTCCAGTATTTGAAGAGCAAATTTCTACGTTTGAGTGAAGCAAAAATTAAAGAGGGAATTTTTGTTAGTCCACAAATTAGAGAGCTTTTTAAAGATTCAGTGACCATCAATCACTTAAATTGAAAAGAAAAAAAGAGCTTGTGCTGCATTTAAGGACGTGTGTGAAAATTTTTCAGGATTTAACAAAAATGAAAATTATGTTGAACTTGTCGATGAATTGCATATGAGAATCTGCATATGAGTTGAGGGGTTGCAACATGTTATTAAAATTGCACCTTTTACACGCGCATTTGGACTTTTTCCCAGAAAACTTGGAAGTAGTTTACGATGCACACGGAGAAAGGTTTCATCAAGACATTGCATTCTTCAAAAAACTGTTCTCTGGGAAGTGGAACTTAAGTATGTTAGCAGACTACTGCTGGTTGCTCTTGCTTGAAACTCCCAGAGATCAGTACAAGAGAAAAGCTACCTCCAAGTAAAACCACTCTCTTTAAGTATATGTATTCGATGACAAGTATCTTGGACCAGAAAAATTGTATAAGTAAAAATGTATCAATACATCAATACTCTCTTATTGTACTCTTTCAGTGTTAGGTAGGTCTTGAAGTACCATAAAAACGAGGTACAACTGCACAATTTCATTTCATAGTTACACCAGACTGATAAAAAGTTGAAATTTCTCAAATAAGGGTGAGTGGCCCACCCCCTAAAAATGGTGGGTGATGGAGCAAAACGGAGGTCAGATTCGGATTCAGGGGGTCAAAATACATATAGATCACCTATTAAAGTTCAAGGGGAATTTTTGATGCAGACCAGTGTTATTTTTCTGTAAAATGTTGTCGAACCATACGTTTGGTACGAAATTCAGCAAAAAACCGCGTCAATATCATTGTTAGCAAAATTAAAGCCTTGAAGTGCATTTTTTAAGTAAATAGTAAAATCTGATCGTCAGAGAAAGAAAGAAGAAAACCTACACGGGAAAATAATTCTGGGATACCTATAAAAATTAATGAAACAATAATTATTTTTCTGTAAAATGTTGTCGACCCAAATTTTGGTATGAAATTCAGCAAAAACTGCGTCAATATCATTGTACGCCTCCGGGCCAGCCCAGTTAATCAGCTGGTAGAAAGTCGCTATTATTTGTTAAGTAACACAGGTTGGGCAAGCGACTTTTTGTACTGACCAGCTGACAGCCATCCATGAACAAACTCTACTGGGGGTCCCTATTCAAACTCATGCCTAATCCACTTCAAAAATACAGTGGAAAGCAGCGATTAAATTGGGTAGTTGTCAATGATGTACAGTTCCTGATAACAAATAAAAAAAGCTAAAAAAAATATCATTCTTAACAAATTTAAAGCCTTGAAGTGCATTTTAAAATAAATAGTAAAATCTGATCGGCAGTGAAAGAAGAAAAAACCTACACAGGAGAAATATTCTGAGGTACCCATCAAAATTAATGAAACTGTAATTATTGTTCTGTAAAATGTTGTCGAACAAAATATTTGGTACAGAATTCAGCAAAACCGCGTTAAAATCATTGTTACCAAAATTAAAGCCTTGAAGTGCATTTTTAAAATAAATACTAAAATCTGATCGTCAGTGAAAGAAAGAAAAAACCTACACGGGGAGAAAAATTCTGGGATACGTATCAAAATTAATGAAACTAATTATTTTTCTGTAAAAAGTTGTCTAACCAAACGTTTGGTTTAGCAGCAATTTACGAAATTCAGAGAAAACCGCGTCAAAATCATTATTTTCCAAGAAAGCCTTGAGGTGCATTTAAAATAACAAGTAAAATTAAAAGTAGAAAATGAATGATGAAAGTGGTACGAAATTAAAAAAATATTCCGTGTGACATAGTTATGCGGATTTCACTCTTTGTCAGAAAATATAAAATGTTAATTTTTATACAAAATTTTGAGAATTGCATACTCAAGAAGTCAGTAGCAACAAATCTTAGTTACCTAGTGAACACTGTAAAAGTTTATATAAAACAATAAGAAAAATAAATTCTTCCAAAAAATTTTCTTTTCCAGTACGAACATTAATGAAAATTATATTTATGAACGCTACGAAAAGTGAGCGTGGGTTACTAAATTATAAATAATGTTCAAAGTAAATTTCATTACCAGATTTAAATCGACATTTTTTTTTGTAAGTGAAACTTTAAATTTCTTTTCAAAATACAGTAACTTGTTTTAGAATTTAGAAACAGATGAAACTAAAATAAATATAAGATAAATTACATAATATTTTCATGTAAACTGAATTACCGGTTCTTGAATAGTGATGCATTTACGTATCAAAATAATATTTCCGTTCAGAAAGAACTGCATTAATAATTAAATTTGTATTAAATAATATCACATCATTAGAATTTTATTGACAAAAAATTGTTGAAGTGAAATCTTTATTTTTTATTATATTCCAAATAACTTTTACTGTTATACTTAAATATGTTTTAAAATATTTGAAAAAAAGTTTTAAAATAATTAAAGTTTGCTTTAAATTATAACGACATTCCTTTGAATAAGCGGTATTCTTTTAATCATAAGTTAAATTTTTTAAATTTACATAAAAATTGCATTTAATTTATTTTGAATAGCCAACAAAAAATTTGTAGGAAAAAATATGGTATATGATTAATTTTACTTTTTAATGTTATTTAGAAAGACATTTTGAGATAAGACTTTTTTAATAACCATCATAAAAATCATTAAAAAATCAAAGTTGCGCATTTCAAGTATCAAAATTATTTACTTGCCCAATACAAAAAGAACAGTTTAAGGTATCAAATAAAAGTAAAGAAACAAAATCACGTTACTTTATATCGCTAAAACTCACTTTACAAACCGATAAAAAACACTATTAAAATTTTTGAAGTTTTATAATAGAAGATCCATATGAAGTAAAAAACCAATAATTCAATATAGTAATGTTACTGCCCATAACAGACAGGTGGAGTGTCAAATTATTTACACTCAATCTGTTCTTTGCAGGGCTAAAATAAATAGTTCTGTTTCTTATCACATGGTCAGCCAATTAAATGACGGCATCGTTTAAGAACAGAAGAGGAAGAGGTGTAAAAACACTCATAGTTGTCGCCTCTGAAAGTAATGAATGTCATTATACAGCCAGACCTTGTAGTAAATGAAGTGAAGGTGTCACTTGCAGAGTAGAAAATATGTGCTTTTCAGAGGGCCCGGCAAGGTGATAAGCGTACTTTTCCACTCAGTGAGGAAGGCATTTGTAAACCACCTCACTCCTCGTTTTACTTAGTAAAACCTCTATAGGTTCAAACCAGCCTTTCGGCTGATGATCTAAACAACATAGTAATGTTAGGTTTAAAAAAACAATTAAAATTTCCATAAACATTTTGTTTCTTGCCCTTAACAGGGAGGCGGAGTGTTCAATTCTTTGCACTCAATTTGCTAATTCTAGGGCTTCAAAAAATAGTTCTGTTTCGTATCACATGATCAGCTACTTATGTATAATTGAAGCATTTAAGAATAAAAGAGGTAGAGGTGTAAAAGACACTAATCAGAGTTATCTCCTCTGAAAGTAATAAATTTCATTATGTTCACAGCCAGATCCTGTGGTGAATGAAGTGAACATGTCATTTGTAGGGTGGAAAGCAGATGGTTTTCAGAGGGCCTGACATGCTGATAAGCAAACTTTTCCACTCAGGGAAGTAGGCAATGGTAAACCACCTCACTTCTCATTTTACTCAGTGAAATCTCTAGAGGTTCAAACCAGCCTTTCGGCTGATGACCTAAACAACAAATATTTATAGTTAAGACTCATATAAATGCAACTTCAGGAAATTGATTACAATCTGCCGATATGGATGATAAAATTTAATTTATTTCTGCCAATAATTAACCGTGGAATCAAGAGAGATTAAACTGTCAAGAATTACAGACATTTGATTCGTCATTATTCCTGAAATAAAATGCACAGATACTGTATTACCACGACATAATTTTGACGATATAAACTACTATTAAAAACGAGGTAAAAACGGAATAACTTGATATAGACATAGAACCGCTAATTTAGGCCTGGATAAATCAAACCATTATATAAGCATGGTATATTTAATTAAATTTTTTATTTGTTATTTAATGAACTAGTTCAAAACAAGACTATCCTAGCGTAAAATTAAATAATAAGGGATTAATTGACAAGAAGTAGTTTCCTTTACTACAAAAAATAACAAAATTACATTGGACGAATAACTCTTTTTAGATTTAGACGAAATTATAATTCGTTCCGACAATTTAATCAACTGTAAATGATTACATTGGAAGGAAGTTGATGTATGTGTATTAGAATAAATAAATAAATTGATGTTTGTATGCGTGTTAAATTTTTCGTAGATACAAATATAGCTATGCCAACTGTCATTCAGGATGATACCATTTTATGTTAAACTATACCATATCATACGGTTATATCTATATATACAGTACAGTATATTAACCGCTAGTCGTATTCAAACGAGGGCAAGTTACGGTGACGTCACAATACTAACACCATATAGGTAAAAGAAGATAACAACCCACGTGTTGAAAGTTTCTGAGCGGTCCTTCATGCTAAATAATAATAGTAAAAAGTAAATGAAATAAACAAAACAATGACCTACTGTTATTTAGAACAGTAATTCATTCTTCTCGTAATAAATTTAATTAAAACCGCTTTATGTTAGTCATTAATTATGTATTCGAAAATTCAAAGTCCTAGTTGATATAAATACAAATAAATTAATAAACTATATTGTATCAGATATGTTGATCTAGTTAACACATTTTATAGGTTTCAAATACCGTTTGTTCTTTTTATCCTTGTTGCATGCGTGTGGAAAGTTTAACTGATTATTAGCCTGTTGGTTCTAGGGTAAGGTTAGGATATTATTTTCAGTTAACCTAGAGCAGTGATAGCAAAAACAAAAACCTTACGACATATCATGAGGTTTTTGTAAGAAAAATCATGTATTACAAATTTTCGTTACTTATGCTGTTGTTTAAATCATCAGCCGAAAGGCTGGTTTGAACCTCTAGCGGGTTTACTAAGTAAAACGAGGATTAAAGTGGTTTACCTATTTCTTCCTCACTGAGTGGAAAAGTACTCTTATCAGCAGCATCCCAGGCCCTCTAAAAAGCATCTAATTTCCACCCTGAAAATGACACCTTTTCATTCACCACAGAGTCTGGCTGTATAATAATGAAATTTATTACTCTCAGACGAGACAACTCTAACTAATGTCTTTTACACCTCTACTTCTTTGTTCTTAAATCCTTAGCCATGTGATAAGAAACAGAACTATTTTTTGTAGTCCTGAAACTAACAGATCAAATGCAAATAATTTAACACTCCACTTACTTGTTACGGGTATAGTTGAGATAAATATTTTTTTTTTTTTTTTTTTTTTTCAAACACTGCTTAATCTACAATCTGTTCGCAAGGAACAATGAATAGATGAGTGGTAGAGTCTATGAACTGGCTTGTTGAAGAAGAACTCATTAATTCTTCTCCATTTTACAAAATAACATATATAATCACTTTAAAAAAAAAGTTTTTTTTTACAATGAATATATTTACGTTGGTTGTGTTTTAAAACAAGTCTGTCGTGTGAAGTCTTTGTAAACGTCGAATTTCTTCACTGTTGTCGAGAAGGTTCACCGCTAAATAATTTGTGTGGCTATTAAGTCTTGTATGATACCTCGAAGAAAATCTTGAGATTTCATCCGTGATGGTTGGTATGTTCAAGTCTCGTTGAATGATCCTGTTGGTGACATACCACGGAGAGTCTGTGATAGTCCGGAGAAATTTCGTTTGAAAACGTTGAATTATGGCAACGCTTGACTTTGTCGCCGTTCCCCAAAGTTGTATCCCGTAAGTCCAAATTGGTTTCAGAATAGTCTTGTAAATTGTTAGTTTGTTCGTTAACGATAATTTAGAATTTTTGTGTAACATCCAATAAAGTTTATAAAATTTGTAATTTAGTTGTTTCCTCTTATTCCAGATGTGTGTTTTCCAAGTTAGTCGACGATCTAGATGCATTCCAAGGTATCTTGCTGTATCTGATTGTGGTAGTGTTTTATTGTTTAGTTTAACAGGTGGACACGTGTCTTTTTTTAGTGTGAATGTCACTTGAACACTTTTCTCTTCGTTAGACTTTATCCGCCACTTTTTTTGCCAGCTCTCTATGTTGTGTAGATGTTCTTGCAGATATTTTGAAGTAGTATGTGGTTTGCTATGTACAGCTTGGATTGCAACATCGTCAGCAAAAGCTGCTAATGTGGTGTTTTCCGAAACAGGCATGTCAGAAGTATATATACAATACAGGAAAGGTGACAACACACTACCTTGAGGAACTCCCGCATGGATAGGAAATAATTGTGATGAGTCTGCTTGTAATTTAACCTTGAAATACCTGTCTTCTAAAAAGGATTTAAATAAATTGAAAATTTGATGAGGTAGGTGCTTTTTGAGCTTGAAAAGCAGACCAAGGTGCCAAACCTTGTCATAAGCTTGACAGACATCAATAAAGACTACTGAGCAAAATTCTTTTTCTTCGAAAGCCTTTTGAATTTTAGCAGCTACTCTGTGGATTTGCTCGATCGTACTATGCCCCGCTCGAAAACCGAACTGGTAATCTGGTATTACAACACTTTGTTCGAGTACAGGTATCAATCTTTTTAAAATAAGTTTTTCAAACACTTTAGACAACACTGGCAACAAACTTATTGGCCTGTATGACTTTATTTCGTTAGGTGGTTTACCTGGTTTAGGGATGAGCACAATGTCTGCTATTTTCCACTGTTTAGGATAGTATTCAATACGAAGCATAGCATTAAAAATGTTTGTTATTAGTCTCAGAGTTTTTTGTGGCAATTCTTTCAGAATTTCTCCTGTGATTGAGTCGTGCCCCGGCGACTTTCTTGAACAAATATTTTTTTGTATAATTTCCTTGACTTCATTTATGGAGAATAATTTAAGAGGCATTGCCATTTGAAATGGAGATTCTAAAAATTCGTTAATTTCCTCTTCATCAATTGAATCTGAGGGAAAAGGAGTGAAAACACTTTCAAGATGACTAGCAAAAGCTTCTGCTTTTTCTTTGTTGCTCTTTACCCAGTTGCCGTTCGGTAGTCGAAACGGTGGAATGGTGTGATTGGGTCTTTTAATCCGTCGCAAAGGTTTCCAAAGGGAAAAATTCGTATTATAATTAGGACCTAATTGCTTTAAATAATCTTGTAATGATTCATTACTATATTCCTGCAACAAACGCTTCAGATTCCTGGCTGCATTATTGTAATTCCTTTTATCTACTGGGTTTCTTGTAGTTTGCCATACTCGCCTTAGTCTCCTTTTTTCGTTAATAGAAATTTTAATGTTCAAAGGTTGATAGACGTCCGTATTGTCGTAATTAGTTGTCTTGTCCGGAGTTGACAATTTGGCTGCTTCCTGGATTGTTTCGGTTAGGTAATGAACAGCCTTGTCTATATCATTTTCATTTTTTAAAGGAATATCACAGGTAATTTTGTAGTCTAATCTTTGCCTAAAATAGTCCCAGTTTGTATATGAATTTGTCAAATGTTTAGGCAACTGTGATTTATTAAAAATGGATGCAATTGATAATATTACAGGTGAGTGGTCTGACGACAAGTCAAAGCAAGACTCTATTTTTACATGTGCGTCAGGAACTCCCTTTTTAATAAAGAAATCTATGACGTCTGGAAGTCGTCTAGTATCAGTAGGCCAATATGTAGGTTCATTTGAAGAAATATAAGATAATTGTGTTTGATCGATGACTTGCATTAACAGACGACCTCTCGGGGAAGTTATTCGAGACCCCCAACGCTGATGTTTTGCGTTAAAATCGGCACCTATTATAAAACGCCTTCCCAGTGATTTGAAAAATTGTGTGAAGTCCTCCTTCCTTAGCGTGTACCTTGGAGGAAAGTATGCTGCTGATACGTTTAATGGTCCAAAATTATCTGTTATTGACACACTTGTGGCTTGAATGCGTTCAGTTTGGTACTCTGGTAATTGATAATGGGCGATGGTATTTTTTATTATTAATCCGGAGCCCCCATGAGCTCTACCATCAGGGCTGTTTGTTTGGTATGTCGTGTATCCTGTCATTCTGAACGTATTTGTATCTTTGAAGTGAGTTTCTGATATAAGTAAAATGTCCAGTTTCTGAAAAATGATAAAAGACTTGATTTCTTGGCTATGTTGGGCCAAGCCGTTAGCGTTCCATAGAGCTATTCTAAGAAGTCTTACCATTATGACAATTTTGCTATAAGGGTAGACATCATATTAAGTATGATCTTAATGTCGTCATATAATTTAGCCTGACATTCTAGCTGCCTCGAGATCAGCTGTTCCAATCTGCTGAGGGTTTGACTGCCTACGCTTGTTTCATTTCCAGGAATTGTATGCATTAGTACTGGAGGTGACTGTGTTGAATATGTTATACGATTTCCTTCTGAGTACGGATGAGGATTCAGTACACGATTATTAGTGACGCTATTATCTACATAGTGCTGAGTTGTATGCACTTTAGAAGCCACCTGTGCGTACGTTTGTAGTGAGCCGTTTATAATGCGCGGATCACGCGGTGAAGCAGTCGGTATTGCCGTAGGAGTTTTAAGATGAGGTTGATTAATTTGCTGTTGAGAAGGATTTATTTTTGGCCGAACCTGAGGATATTTTCTTTTCTGCATATCCTTATATACAGAGCACCCTTTATAGTTTGCTGGATGGGATCCTCCACACAAAACACATTTTGCTGGTGTTTTGCGATCTGTTTTTTTACATTCAATCGTTGGATGTTCTTCAGTACACTTAACACAACGGAAGGGGTGTCTGCAATACGCCTGAGAGTGACCATACCGCTGGCATCTTAGGCATTGTACCACATCTTTCTTAGTGTGGGGGACTTCAAAAGAAATTTTGGCATTTAGCAAATATTGAATCTGATATATATCTTTGTTATTATCTTTTCGCTGTATATCAACAAAAAACATATTTAGTGGCTCTTTTGAGATCCTGTGTTTTATGTTATGAATTCGTAAAACTACATGGTCCTTTTCCTCTAATTCGGTTTTCACGTCATCAAGACATGCTGTGTGGTGCATCCCTTTGAGTACAACTCGGAAACACCTGTTTTTTGTCAATTGGTACGTGTGAAAGCTTATATTACGGGATTCCAATAGTTTAGCTATAACTGAATATAATTTAGTAGTTTTAGGAGTTAATTTAATTTGATTTGTATTTTCTAATTTGTAATAATATTGTCCTTTAGCAACCTTGTCTACAATTCCTAAAATATCATTTATGTTCACAAAATTTATAAAAAGAGGTTTCGGTTTTTCTAAAACATTTTCAATTTGGGTTTCTTCGGTATCTTCTATATCTTTATCTTCCATGACTTCTTCGTCACTAGAAGATAAGCAGTCAAACATATTTGTAATCGTTACAAATTGTTTAGAGTTTATCTTAGTCTGGTTTTTATTGAAGTTAGGTTTTAAAGTTCTTTTAAATTTTTTTGAATTATCAGGAAGAACATTTTTATCCACATCGTTGGTATCGACATGATTATAAGCACGTTTAGATTCTTTGATACGTTTCTTCTTCGTCAAAGAAGAGGAAGTAATTCCATTAGTTGACTGTCTATGCTCCAAGTCGTCTAATACCTTTAAATATTCTAAAACAGCTGTTGTTCCGACATCTGTACTACCAGAGCCTGCTAGATCGCTAGAACGAGGCGTAGTTGCGTTACCGTTTCCATTACCCTGACTACTGAAATTGGTAGCCATGGCAACTAAAACCAAACCTCGTATAGGTTACGTAAAGTGTACCTAGTACACTTTTCAGTTTAAAATAAAACTAGTACTCACAGTTTAAAACAAGGAACCGATACAAAGAACTTATTGACTAGTCCTTACCCACTCAAAACACTTCAAAGCTCAGTAAAAACTTCTAAAAAGTCACCATTTATCTGGAGAGAAATCATATACGTCCATTTCTCATAAAACCGGAAGTCGACATCGAGATAAATATAAATAAATTAATAAACTCTATTATACTGTATTAGGTATGTTGATCTAGTTAACAAATTTTGTAGCTTTCAGATACCGTTTTTTCTGTTTATGATTGTTGGATGTATGTAGAAAGTTAAACTGATTATAATAGTCCTGTTATTTCCACGGTAGCGTTACCATTTTTTCAGTTAACCTAGTGCAGTGACCCATAGTCCTGAGGTGTCGGATAAATGGTTAAAAAACGTCAGAAACGATATTTGTCTTTCTTAGAGGTAAGACAATTGATTTGGTCTGGTCATGTACGTCGATTGGAAGAGGAAAGGTGGGTGAAAAGGATCCTTAACTACCAGCAAGCCGCTCGGAGGAAGAGAGGTAGATCTTGCGGAACTTGGGAAGAAAGGGTGAGGGAGGTTATGCAGATGAGAGGGCTGGAGGAGGAGAAAGACTGGTAGAACAGACCGAGTTGGAGATTGAGGTGCGGATGTGGCAGCAGCTGGAGGATGCCGTTTAAAGCAAGTAAGAAAAGGTATTTAGGAAACCAGAATAAACCGAGAAAACTTAATAAACCGAACCAAATTCAGATAACTAATTACAAACTTAAAAGGCTTCCATGAAAAGCAAAAACCGAACATCAGGTGGTCAGAAGAAAGGAGGAATATATCCTACAGTAAGCGAATGCTAAGAATGTGGGCTGGAAAAAGAGCTTCCAGAAATGTCTAAAGTCACCTTACATGATCTAAAATTGGCCCTGTACGAGAAAAAATAATAATTTAATAGATTCTTAATGGAGATAAGAGTACACGTAAAACTAAAACCTTATTTTTCAAAATTTGAACAATAGGCACAATTAACTTTTTTAAACTCCGTCCAAATGTTGTGAACATTAGGACACATGCAGATGGTGAAGGGCGATGGATGAAAATAACTGATCAAATTACCAGACCTGACTGTGAATTGAACCTCGAATCCATAACGTAGCAGCCAGTTACCTTGACCAGTACACCAACAAACCGACTTACTAGGTTATAAATTTCAAAACAGAGTTACTTCAAAGTTAAATCTCATAAAGTTTGGTGGGAGAGAATTTAGTGGAATAAATGTACCTATGTTTATAAAATTTTTGTTAATAGCGTACACATGTTGAAAGAAAACCTATTTATTTCCAATTTCCTTAAATGCTGTCAAAATGTATCAAACTAGTACAAAAAAACCAAATGGTTTTATTTTGACGAATTCCAAGTTTAAAAAGTAACTCAAGTACAAAACAGTTGTTAAATTAAACCGACTAAAAAAATATACTACAAAAAATGGCATAATTATGACAGAAACTGAATTTTAACGATCGATAAGTAAAAAAGTGAAATACAAGATCAGTATGTACGCGAAACCGTTCTAAAATGTAATGATTGGATAGCTAATGGGCAGTCTTTAAAGGTAACAATGATGCAGTACAGTTACACCTTAATTGGGTTACGTAAGAAAAACCAGCGTGAACAAAACAGGCCAAACATTTTGTGATAAATATTTACATAGAAAAACTCAATATTAAAGTAACAGTTCTTATGTGTCGCATTTCCCTTCTCTAAAATTTACCTTCACGGCCTAATAAACAGGTTTAATATTAACCATAATGTTTAATTATATATAAAAAATATGGTTTACATGTTTTGTAACAACCTAAAAATTATAGAACAATAAAAGATTTTAGGAACATCCATCCCAGTGAATCTACGAGTAGGCAATAATTCTGTAACTAAGAGGTAAAGGAAGTGAGCTCCATTTTTGTAATTTTTCAGAAGAACCAAAACCATGAAGTTTTATATTTTTTAAAAAATTTCTGAAGGTGTGAGAATTTTTTAAAATTCGTACTAAATAAAATAGCTTTTGATACAAAGATTTAAATGACTTAACAACTTTCTTAACTTTTACAACCCCCCTGACTACCTACAAAACTTCTTACTCTTTACGTCTTTCTGCGTTTTAATTACATTAGTGTTAACCCCCAATGTAACTTGAGTCAATCAAATGAAAAAAAAACTTAGACAAAATACTTAGACATATGTTGTGCTTACTCTATTCTGATAAAGAAACTATTTCACAACAGTGTTAGAAAAAATTACAGAATTCAAGCAATTTCTGAGGCCTATCAGTAAGACAATAAAAACAAAATAATTCAAAATTAAATAACTCATTGTCAATAACTAGTATACATTTAATTAGAGTTAAAAATAGTAGTTATTTTAAAAATTTTCCTCATCATTATACAAAAGCAATGTAGTTACTGTAACTTTTATAGAGCTTTCTTACTGATTTTCAAACTTAATTTTGCCAAAATTGGAGTTAATACCCATTACTTCTAGGGCACAGAATTAGTTTGGACAAACCAAAATTATATTATTTTCGTACTTAAGGAACTTGATTTAATTTAACGTACCTCGTCGCTGCAAATCTGCTGTTGAACAGGAGATTTTTGGAGACGAAGATTCCGGGATCAAATCTTAGTAAAGGTAGTTACTTTTATAAACGGATTTGAATACAGACAGTTTTTACCGGTGTCCTTTGATGGTTGGGGTTAAATTAACCATACTCTCTCAGGAATAGTTGGCCTCAGTCTGTACAAGACTACATTTCATTTACAAGTCATATGTATATTCATCTCATTGAGTCATGGGGTTGCATATTGTTCCAAAATTGAACAGAATAAATCGTACACATAATTATTAGGGTTAAAAAAATTACTTATCATCACGTAATCTTTTTCGGTAATTAGATATCACAAACGTGACAATTTCAAAAAATTACTGTTCAACAAAGTAGATGCATGGCCGTTTTATGTGTTTTAACGACAAATTAAACTTAAATTTTGTAAAAATGTACCTTAAGAAAAAGTAATTAAAGATTTATATTATAAAAATCAGTAAAAATGTTTACTACGGAAATTGACGTTTATAGCCAAACATAAGGTTATGGAAGAAACTTTGATAATTCAGAACTAAATGTTAAGTAAATTTTCTGACAGCTGATTTTTCAAGGGTTACCTTATTTGGACATTTCAGAGAAAGTTTTTAACTTTCAATTATGTAGATTAATTATAATGGTATTATTTTTAGTTATGAACTTAATAAATGCAAATATATGTAAAACACTTTCGATTGGTTATCCAAAGTGGATGTTTATTTTCCAGAATTTATATCAGTTGGATGTAGATAATTTTGAACGAAAAGAAAATTTTCAGAAATCCTTAATGGAATTCCTGTTAAAACTTATAGACTATCTGAGAATTGTTCCATGTAATATTTCTATAGCAATACGTTACAGATTGATACAAAGCGCACGTAAAACAGTAGTAATAAATAAAACTAGCAACCCCGGCTTTCATTGATTTCATAAATATTTTATTTTACGAAAAAATGTAATTTTATAAATATTTTTGCCAATAACAAGACAACGTGGAGTGTTAAATTATTTAGTTTAATTTAGAGTGTGTTTGGAGTGTGTTTTATTTTTTAGTTTTTAATTATTTGCACTCGATCTGCTAGTTCCAGGGCTACAAAAAATAGTTTTGTTTCGTATCACATGATCAGCCAATGATATATAACTGAAGGATTTAAGAACAGAAGAGGTAGAGATGTTAAAGACATAAATCAGAGTTATCTCTTCTGAAAAATGAATTTCATTATAATACACACCAGATCAGACCCTATGGTGAATGAAGTGAAGGTGTAATTTACACGGTGTAAAGTAGATATTTTTCAGAACGTCTGGCATGCTGATAAATATACTTTTCCACTCATTCAGTCCAATCTCTCTTGATTCCACAGCTGCTTATTAGCAGTAATATATTAAATATCATCATCCATGTCAGCAGATTGAAATTCATTACCTGAAGTTGCATTTATAACGAAATTAAGAGTATGTTTTGAATTTTAATGAAAAATGTTTGTTGTTTAGGTTATCAGCCGAAAGGCTGATAACCTAAAGAGTTGATAATAATAATATAAAATATTATAAAATATTGATAATATAAAAGTTGATAACCAAAGAGTAAGGCGGTTTACAATTGCCTTTCTGACTGAATGGATAAGCTTATCATCATGTCAGGCTCTCTGAAAAGCATCTACTTACCACCTTGGAAATGATACCTTCACTTCATTCACCACAGGGTCCGGCTGTATAATTAAATTAATTACTCTCAGAGAAGATAACTCTGACTAGAGTCTTTACACCTCTAATTTTCTGTTCTTAAATGCTCCAGTCATATAATTGACTGACCATGTGATGAGAAACTGTTATAAGTTACTCTATGAGCGGATCTTGCGTTTATATACATAGAAAATTAAAATAACGAAGCCTACATTGGAACACTAAAGAATATAGTCTACCAATAAAATAATAATATTAACAATGATAATAATAATAATTAATATAACAGGTTGACTGTTATGAATACAAAAGATGTACTACCAAATAAAGACAATGTTGATCATATTGTCAGTATAACAGGTGAGTAGTTTAAGAATGTCAGGAATACCGGAACAATCCTTATGACAACTAACTGTCCTACTGTCCTGAAAATGTGTATACGTAAGTCAGTTACGCATAGTTTAAATTTATAGAAGACCTGCTATAAATATTTATAGCTGCTAAACTAACCATAATCTTGTTACTTAAACTTCCGATAATATGATTTAATTACCAAATAAAAACTACGAAAATTTATTTTAGGTGTATTAATAAAATAACAATTTTATAGAAAACAAACCTAAATTTATAATCGATGATAAAACTAACAAAAATCAGTTTATGATTCTAAAACTTAATTTGGAATAAGTTCAAAATTATTATTCTACACTGATATAACCTTAACCTTATTCTCAGTCAAGGTTATTCGTGGGTTTCCTTGGACGATCCAGGTTAATAACGGAATAATCGTTTGCCACATGTTTAATAAATAACGCATTTATCACAGCTAACTATCTAACATAAAAAAATATAATGTTACTTCTTCCGTTCTTAAACCATTACATACTTACAGGTCGTTTAAAAAATGTAATTTCTTTTATTTTATACGATAGTAAATTAAATACCGTAATTATTAGTTATCCAGAAAAAAAATTGTAACTTTCATTAATACTTTTGCTGTTAAATTTAAAAAAAGATATATTCTTAAGTAAAAATTAAATAAAAGTTAGTATATAATAATCATGACGGTCATAAACGATGTTATTTATTTTTAGAACATAACTTAACAGAACTCTCATAAATATTCGCCAAAAGAACTAGTGAAATTACAATCCGTTAACTTTACAACTGTTTAAACAATGTGGTTCAGTGATTAGAACGCCAAACTGCGCTGCACGCTTTAATGCGTGAACAAATGAAATTTGGTCTATAATAAATTCTTGATTCTTTGGTCTATGGTTTGATTCCCAGGTAAGGTTGGGAACGATTTCACGTTAAAACCCATCAATTCTAGACCGCAACTGAAAGTAGTAACTAAAAAGTGTAAATAAAATGTGTAGACCTTTTAATTGCCTTTAAATTTGATTATTAATGCATTTTTGTCATAAAATGAATACTTAAAAAGGCCGAAATCTTAAAAAAATCTTTTTTTTACAGATTTTAATGAAAAAAAACAGAAAATCAGTAATTACCGCTAAACTAAGCGTTATACAAAAAAATTTTGAAATAAAAGTTGTAGATTTTTAACTTGTCTACAACTTTAATTATACTATACACTTTTGCGCTAAAATGCATATTAAGGCTGCGATCTTAAAAAACCATGTTTTTACGAGAGAACAGCCTCCCCAAGAATTTTAGCAGACATGGCGCCTACCCTATCTTATGGAGCATAAAAATTGTAGTAAATGAAACGATTTTTAAAAAAAATCGTAGGACCCGTTTAATAGAAAATCGCAAAAAGTGAAAAATGACACGAATGAACTACTACTTCCGGTTGTCCGATTTTGATGAAAATGTTCGTGTCGGGTCCGGTAGTAGTATCTAACATAAGTTTCAAGTTCGTACGATATTCCGTCCTTGAGATATTTTGTTCACACACACACACACACACACACACACACACACACACACACACACACACACACACACACACACACAGAGACCAATCGCTATAACATGTTTTTTGAGTTGAGTGGGTCTGAAAACGTGAATATCCGGTGAAAAATCGATTTCGAAAAATCGACATAAAACAATACTTTCCTTCCTAAATATTCATATAGGCAACAGAAAGTAAAAAATCGCTATTATAACACAACATTGTTCTATGTATAAGTTTCGACCAAAAGGCAATTTCGGGGAATATAAAATGAGAATAATGTATATAAAGTAATCAAGTTTTTAAACTCATTAACAAAATTAAAATGAAAATCATTAACAGTTTACTTTTTATGTTTCTTTTTTCAAAAATACAACTTTTTCAAAATTCAATCTATGCTATCCTACCAACCGGCAAATTGATATTGCGAAAAGCGTTTACGCAGAAAACAACTCTAAAATATTATTGAATGTCTTCTTTTTATATAAAACCGCGATTAACTTATTTTAACTACCTATTAAAATACACTAATATATTTATATAGGCAATATAAATAGTAGTCATTTTGTAAATTGGGTTCCTTGCTGATAAGTTTTTTACATGTAGGCCTACCCTTCATACCTTCATCCTTTTATATATTTTCATGTAGGTACCATTATTAACACGATGTGCTCAAAAGATTTTGACAGATTTAACCGTATTTTTTACTTAGTGAACAAAAAAAAGGGCAGCCTCTATATAGCTTAGTATTTAACGCACTAGCTTACAAAACGGAAAGTCCCGGGTTCGATTCCCAGCTAAGGCCCGAAAATTATCACAAGTATTAACTCACCGTTCTAATTCCGTAACTCACCATAGTTGCTAAGCTATAGATACTTCTTAAAAAAAATAAATAAATAAATTTATTTTTTCAAAATGAATCTTATAGGCCTAGGTTACCACCGAGATTTAATAAAACGGGTCTCGCGAGCAAAAATATACTACACAATTTACTTGTTAAGCACTAATTAAAGATGTGAACATTTAGATATACGTAATAACCAATCATATCCTTCACAAAGACCTGAAAATACCAACGGTTCGAGACATTGTAAACGCAACATATAACTCATTACACACAAAGACAATTGATCACATAAATCCAAATGTCCAATCTCTTTCAACTAACTATCTCCCTGTTAACAAACGACTGAAACGACGGTAAAATAGGGATCTTCTCCGACCACCATAAAAAAGAATTTCAACTTAACTTGTCATGCCTGTTTCATTTCATAAAAATAATTAAGAAGAAAATCATTTCATAAGAAAAAAAACCATCCATCATAGTTTATAAATCATTATCATTCAAAATATTGCCACCACATTCACTGTAAATTTTCACTGGATCGATTCACATTCACGTCACATTCCCGCCCTTCCTCAATCATTTCCCCTCATTTACTAATTGTGCTTTAAAAAATTGTACAGTTGTAAATAAATATGAAGTTGAAGCCAAAAAAAAGATATAGGCTACGTAAAATATGATAATATTCATAATCAAACTTAATATTATTGGATTATTTATATAATTAATGAAATAAAATAATAATATATAAATAAAATATACAATAGGTTTTTATTTTTTTAAGTCTCATATAGAGCTTGAACTTAAGCGTCTATTGTGCGTTATAGAACGATGGGAACAGGTACGAGTAATAATTTTCAGACCTTAGCCAGGAGTCTAACCCGGATCCTTTCGCTTTGCATACTAGTATGCTAACCACTATGCCACGAGGTGGCCATACATTAAATTTATTTGACAGAGGAAATAATTTAGAATGATTTTTCAATGGATTTAATTAAAATTTTACACTGTACCGGGTCACCAAACTGAAACAAGTAAAATTTGTTCAGCTAGTTTTTACGGAAGAGTTATAAATAATCCGTAGAACCTTGTTTATTAATTTATTAATAGTTTAATTATTTTAGTTACTAAAAGTTTGGTATAGTTCATGAAAAACTTTTAAGCTGAGGAAACAAAATTTACCGGAAAATCAGTTAAAATTTGTTGTTTGTTATTTTTTGTACAACTAATGTATTTGAAAATAAATTAATACCGAATTAAGAAATATTGAATAGGTTACACGAGAAGAAAACAATATATAGAAATTAGATTTAAAAATTTTAATACACAATTCAGATGTATCTAGTTAAATTGACATACATCAGAAATGCAAACAGAAGATTATGTTTTTCCAGAGAGAAATAATTAGTAAAAATTTACAATTAAATTTTATAGAAAATGGATTATAAAACTTTGTATACCCTCAAACAGAATAAATAAGTAATTAATTGTGATTCCATCTTTTGGTTGTTAAACTACACGAAACAACTGTTAAACCGTGAACTAAATGTAAATGTGATATCTCTTAAGTTGAGAAACATGTTTTCATGTTATTACTTTTTTAAAAGAAAAAAGTCTAAAAAATATACGGAAGAATTATATGAAATAAGGAAAAAACTCCCGGAAAACTGGTTTTAAAATAATTTTATCAGGATTTATCACATGACGAGAGTCCGAATCCCATTTATCGTTTCTTTTAACCTAATTAGTAAATCATTTCTTATAGAAAATTATTTTAAACTTAAAACCACAGCAAATCTTTAGGTTGCATTTTAAAATCGTATTATTATATCAAATAACATAAAATGTTATGCCAAAAAACCCCGTAAACTGAGATCATTATGGCTTAAAACAATGTTTTTAATATAAATTTACACAACCCTACTTAAAAAGTGATTCCCGTCAATCGAAGCATCCTACGAAAGAACTTTTAATGTATCTATTAATAAAACTATAATATAAACTATTTTAGTAATATATTTTTTTTTAAATGCTAACCTAAATACTAAAATAATGTAAATAAAATTTCCGTGGAAGTGTTTTTATAATGTAGTAAGTTTTCCAAATGTTACGTTTCCGTGGTGAGTTACAGGTTGTTTATAATTGACACTATTTAATGTAAATTTCTACTATAAAGCGATGTCCTACTAAAGTCAAAAAAATTTTAAACGATCACTTTTAACACTAGGTAATAAAAACATTATAAAATAATCAACTTAATTAAAATGTTAAAACAGTTTTAAAATACTGTATACTTCAATTTTACCTAAGGGAAAATTAAACGGAACGGATGTACCTTTCGATATAACCTCTAATTCACTTGCAATGTTGGTTTTAATAAATAGTCGATTTAAATTTTTAACGAACTAAAAAATTAAATAATATTTTTAAGGGTTAGCGTACCTTTAGAAGCGGCATCCACATAAGTAGGTAAAGAAAGCCACGAGGTGGCAATCGCCAAAGTCAAGGTTGTGAAATACACCGTCCTACACATCTCGCGTTCAAACTAGGACTGACAACTTTGCTGAAGAATGGAAAAGTAAACTGTTCAGAACCGAACAATGTTTAGTTCGGTGTTCCCCGCTTAGTGGGTCTTCTTTCTTTCTCCTTCAACTCTCTCTACAGCGTATTTCTTTCCTTTTCTTTCATAAACTCTCCAAGTAACTGTTTATGACGTCACTCATACCTATACAGCATTTAGTCCACTTGTTTTTATAACACACCGGCGTCTATGCACCTTACTATTTATTTATTAGTATTTATTTACTATAATACTTCAATGTTTACATTCCTTCGGGCAAACTTACCTTGATCTTTCTTCATTTCCCACCACATCCAGGGTCGTCATACTTCTCTCAAAATACAGTCGATATCTTCCGTCAGTTTTACATGTATTTCCTAAATGAATTAATAAAATTAATATTGTTTATAATGTAAAGAAATAGGCGTACGGGTAAACATAATGACATGACAGACCTGTACAGAGAGAATCAAGAATCATAACCCAAGATATAGTAAATCTAGACGCGAGGGAAATAGATAACAAGAATTGCCAGGATTTTTTGGAGTTTACTTTTTTAAAATGAATATCAACAATAATAATTAACATATTTGAAGCCAACAACCTTTCAATCTTCAGAAAAAAATAGGCCGGCCCGTTGGCGTAGTGGTTAGCGCAACTGGTTTCTACGCCGGGGTCCCGGGTTCGATTCCCGGTCAGATTTGGCATTTCCTCATCACTCATTTTCATATATCATCATTCTCCACCGTTTGGATTAGTAGAAATTGCAAACCAGTCAGACGTGAAACAAAAAAAATTAAAAAATAGTACTTTTCCCCTCTCATTATAGTTTTTAATGCGAGGTTCTTGATTATCACTAATCTATACAAATTAAAAAATCTGGTGTGAAACACTCACACAACTTTCTCTTGCCAATGCAAATAATTTACAATATAATTTAACATTAGTAATAAAATATTAGAAATAAACAAAAAACTAACCTCAATAAACATAACCTTATTTTAATCATGAGTGAAACACTCAAAATGAAAATCAACCTCAGTCTGGCTTAAAAATACGGAAAATCACTATTTCACGCTAAACTAGGCTCTGTAGAGAAAAATACGTTAAATAAAAGTTGTAGATCTTTAAATTTCCTATAAATTTGGTTATATAGGCCTACACTTTTGTCGTAAAATGCATACTAAGGCCAAAATCTTAAAAAAATCGATTTTTCACACGTTTTCGTGAGAAAAAAATCAGAAAATCGCTAATTACTGCTAAACTAAGCGTCATACAAAAAAATGTTTGAAACAGAAGTTGTAGGTTTTTAAATTCTCTACAACTTTTATTATTATTATTATTATTTACGTTATGGCCTACAAAGGACCGCGATTTCTCAGTTTTTCTTCTGTGCTTTCCTCTTCGCCCAGTATTCCTTCATTTTCTTGGAAAAGTCACGTTTTCGTTCTTCCGACCATTTAGGTCTTGATCTTTTACTGTCCTCTTCCTGGAGCACTAGTTTGAGTTTATGTCTGAGAGGTGTTCTTTGTATGATGTCCGTCTCCGTTATCTGGAGTTTGTTGCAGTCTGTTTTTATCTCTTTGAGCCATCCATCGGGATTTTTCAATTTTTCTACAACTTTTATTATATAAGTTTTTGCGCTAAAATTTATATTAAAGCCGTAATCTTAAAAAAACAACGTTTTTACGTGAAAACAGCCTCACCGAGAATTTCAGCAAACATGGCGCCTACCCTATCTTGTAGAGAATAAAAAATTGAGTAAAATAGGCGATTTTAAAAAAAATCGTAGGACCAGTTTTTGAGAAAATCGCAAAAAACTGAAAAATTATATGAATAAACTACTACTTCCGGTTGACCGATTTTGATGAATATGTTCGTGTCGCGTCCGGTAGTGGTATGTAACTTAAGTTTCAAGTTTCAAGTTCGTACGATGTTCCGTTCTTGAGATATTCTGTTCACACACACACACACACACACACACACACACAAACACACACGCGCGCGCACGCGCGCACACACACACACACACACAGCCACACAGACACACACACAGACAAATCGCTAAAAACATGTTTTTTGGGTTCAGGGGGTCTGAAAACGTATAGATCCGGTGAAAACTCGATTTCGAAAAATCGACATGAAAACAATACTTTCCTTCCTATATATTCATATAGGCAAGAGAAAGTAAAAATTTGAATTTAAGTCAATAAATTAATAAAAATAGACCTACGAAAATTTAATGGCGCGAACCTAAAATGATTTTATCTCTTGATTTTTTAAATCATTTTACAAAATATGTCCTTTGAAAAAAATTCAGTTATGTTTCTGTCTAATTATTCTTTCATCTTTTCTAAATATTTGTTCTAATTTATAAAACTGTAGCAAAAATATTGTCATGTAACATAGGATCTAAGTACAGTAATTTTTTACGGTTCAAACTTACTTAAACTCCTATCTGAATTTTCTTAAAGTTTTATTTGCTTAAATTTTCAAAGCGCAAAAAGACAACCTAAAAATATATTTTCCAATCACAACTATTCGTAGTCTACAACTTTTTTTTTCATTTTTGACAAACAAAAAAATTTGAATTTTTATTGTTTGTATTCCGTGTTAACACTTGTCCACTTCTAAGTTTAGCGATTCGGTCATCCCAACATAATTTTTCATTAAGTCTGTGATGAATGTATTCACCTAGGTATTTAAATTTTTCAACTATTCCTACACTGTGTCCTCGTAGGTCTATTTCATGTATGCAGAGTGGATCCATGATCATAAACTTGGTTTTTTCATATATACGAGATGTTATTGACTGTCGAGGGTTGTCAACCACTAGGTGAGTCTAGGACTCGAGTCACAACTACGGATATGATCCGTAGAGGTGATTATGAAGGCTGATTTGGATGATCAGGTGAGATTGTGAGGGTATTCCGTTTTAGTTCACTTGTAGGTTACGAAAGTCTACAATCTATCCAGCCGAACCACTTGGAGGCGCGCACATTTATCTTTATTTTCGAAAGCTAGTTACTCTGAAGATCTTAAATTTTGGCAAAAAAGATAAAGTGCCGGAATAAATATCGGCCCCAGATTTTTTTATTATATTCTATAAATTTTTTCATCTTCACAAATTATGGAGTAAGATCGCGGTGGAAAAGTATCATGAATTTTTGAAAATCAGTGTCGCAATAAGGGTTATTACAAAAATGTATTTCCCATTAAGTAATTATTTTACCAAAGATATTTCATTCAAAAAAACTTTAAGGATCGTTGAAGAAAAGAGAACAACTTTCCTAGACATTAATCACAATGTAGATTGCTGATGTATTAGAGAAATCTTTCTTTTAAAATGTATTAGTCAGCAGGAACTTAATTGAGGAAGAAGTAAATTATTAAAATGGGTTTTACTTATTACTTAGGTAGCTGTTCTAAAATCATTCTTTAAATCTCAGAAAAAGTAAAAGTATCTGAAACAGTTAACTGAAATACTTAGAGTAAGTTATGACGAACTATCTTTAAACGCTTACATAAAGATATCTTGTTTTTGTGAGTATATTACAAGTTTAATTACGTCAATAATGAATAACAGAATCGGAGAGGACATAGTGGACTCTAACTTAAAATTTAGGTTGAATTAAAAAGAAAAGGAAAATGTGACCAACCGGTTCATAATCGAATCTGTTCTGTAAATGGTTCCGTATTAAAAAAGAAACAATGAAACAGATCCGTTTGTGATGACTGTTTTTATTTTCTTGCTAGACTGTATAAATATTTTTTTCTTTACTATAATTTAATTCGATTACCTTAAGACCTGATTAATACGTGAATAACTAAAAAATAATTAGTTATGCTTTAAATGTTTTAATAGATTCTTTTGAAGTACGGTACTGTACCAGGTAATGTTACTATGAAAATAGATAAATACTTTTTGTATAATTCGATTATTTTTTTTAAATGGTTGCAGTATAGTCGCTGTAATCCGAAACACGTGAGATATCCGACCTTTGCGGATTATCAATGTCTACAACCTTAGATTTTGCCAATAAAATTACTTATACAAAATGTAGGATAAAAAATACAGATTTAACAAAATACGACAACACAAAATTATAAATGACACCTTTATTTGAAATCTGTTATAGTATTTTTTTCATATAATTTTAAAACAAACATTGGTAACTTGTGATTGCCAGCGCTGCTACTCCACGGGAAAAATGTTAAAGGATCTTTTTCAACTTGGATCCAGCGGCAGTCTTTTCCCCCTTTTAAATTAAGGTTTTTCAAGGCAACATTTTCCAGTTCAATGCCGACTCATCTTCATTGTAAACTTGATTTGCTGTTAAACCTAGTTTTTCTATTTCATCCTGGAATTTTTTTTTTAAAGTCCATAACATCGTCGTTATCACTAGAATTCTTTTCACATGTAACAGTTAACAGTATAATACCGTGTAGGTGTTTAAATTTGTCCAGCTATCCTATACTGGCTTGAAAGTCGTCTTTCCCGATCATTTCCTTGTAGAAAAACTTCGTTTTTGGTTGAGAATATCTTCAATGACAGTAGATTGGCTTGCTCTTTCTTGCTAAAACCATGAGTATAAAGCCCGCTCGGCATCAGGTTTACCTGCTGCTTTGAATGGCTTTATTTTCAGTGGCCCGTACTCCATTTATTACAGTGCGGGCTCTATAATAAATTAAAGAATTGTTCTAAATGGTAAAAAAAATAATTAAAAACATGATAGGTCTAATAAGAGATAGTTCGGATTACTGGAGGTTTCGGTGTGTCGGGGATTCGGATTACCGCCACCATACTGTATTTTAATGTTCATTTTCAATGATAAATATATTCGACCAGACGACAAAAATGTATGACGAGTAAATGAGGTGTAGGTCTTGTACAGACGCAGGCTGACCATTCCTGACAGAGATGGTTAATTAAACCCCAACCATCAAAGTACGCCCGGTAACCACTGTCTAGTACTCAAATCCGTATAAAATTAACCTTTACTAGGATTTGAACTAGGAATCTTTGTCTCCGAAAAACGGTGTAGTAAAGGAGAATTACTGCCGCTTCTAACGAAGAATCGATTCGGAACTTCTACATAAGTAAGAAAAAACCAGGTGATCCACCGAGGTGGCCTACAATATAACTTACTGTACATTTTGTTTTAGTTGAGGGCCTATTTAAAATCGCATCAACATCTAGGGCATTACTACTTTGAGTTAAGAAACAATGGGATTGAACATGAAATAATTTTCCTAAACCCCTAGCCGGGAAACGAACTCAGGACTTTCGCTTTGTTGTATGGTAACTACTCAGCCCCACACATATCAGAGTGCGTAAGATTATCAGTCTTTATAATTTAAATTTTAGAACAAGATTATGTCTACAAACACATTTATATGAGGATGTAGTAATTGTATTAAGTAGACATTAGGCTGCTTCAAATCTAAAAATGATGATTTCCTAACCACTGATAAAAATTTTGTCGTGTATTTACAACTGTTTAAAACTAAAGCTGTTTTTTTCTTCCCATGTTCTGTTATTCCAACAGTTTTCGAAAATTTTCTTAGATTGTATTTATAAACCTTGTAAAACACACAAACTATAATTTGTCTTCAAAAAAATTTAAAAATGACATTGTAAGACCTACATAGTTTATTTCCTTATTTGAATAGTAGACCTATTTATTTTTTGTTTTATTTTTATTTAAAAAATTTAAGGTTTTTTAAGGTCATGAAAGGTTATTTTAGCATGATTAGCTGTTTATTGCATACAGTCAGCACACTTGTATAGTTAATTTATTCAACGGAACAATTTTATGCATGTTACTATTTGTTACGCAAAGTATGACTTGTGTTAAAATAATTTACTTTTTGTCCTCCCATAATAAAAGAATTTAAAAAATTAGTTAAGTAAAATGTTATATAAATAACATACATTTTTTGTTAGTTCTCATAACCTTTACCATCTTCAATGCAAACAAGTTAGATTGTTTTTTAAATTAATGATCTGTTTATTTATTTCTAGATTTTTATCAATTTCTAGAGTTCATGTACGTGCTTATTATAACTTTTCTTTGTGAAAAAACTACGCTGCTGTTTACTGCATTAACTAAACCCTTATGCCAGACAAAGGAAGACAACAAAAAGCTTCAAATGGTCGAAAATGTCTTAAATGATTCGTAAGATCAAAAGAATTTTAACGAATGTAACGAAATTATATATCTATAAAATTATTACAAAAAAATCTCATTAAAAAATTATTTAATTCGATAAAATTATTATAAGTAAATGAAAATAGAACTCTCTAAACAAAAACATGGTGTGAAACACTCACGAGACATTCTCTTGGGAATGTAAACTATGAAATATATAACGTATGTTTAATAATGTAAACAATGCAAAATGACAAACAACCTATTTTTTTTTTTTTTTGTATTTATTTAATGTCGCACCAACAGCTTTAACATTCGCATTAGCGACTACAGTAGGTTGTGGAACGTTGAGTTGTGACTTTTTATCATTTCCAGACCCTAGCCGGGAATCTAACCCGGGACCTCTGCGTGGTGGGCCAGCGCGCTACCACTACGCTAGAGAGGCGGCCATAACCTAATTTTAATCATGAGTGAACGACGCCAAATGAAAATTAACCTCTGTAGGAATTTAAAATACGGAAAATCACTGTTTTACGCTTAACTAGTTTCTGTGCTTAAAATACAATTCCTACGCTAAAAAGTGCTTAAAATAAAATTTCTACAGTCGTTTAATTGTCTTGCCGATTTTCAGAATTACAGCCCTTTGGGTAGAGAGAGAAATAATATTTTTTTGTTTTTTTAGGGTAGTAACACAATTTTCTATCATACGCTCTGAAATCAAGTGGTCAATTTTGTTTTTTTGTTTTACGTCCCACTGTTTTGCAATTTCTGCTAATGCAGACGGTGAGAAGGATGATAGATGAAGATGAGTGATGAAAAAATGCCAGACCTGAACGGGAATCAAACCCGGAACCCCGGTATAGTGTGTGAGTAAATAAGTCAGTCATTGAGGGCTTTCCCATAATGTGAACTACAATAATAATGGTACCTACGAATCAATAAATTTTAGTTCTTGAGAGCATTCCACAATTAAATTCATAGAGAAAATCAGAAGTTTTTAGGGAAAATAGGAGCGAATAAAAAAATTTTGAATATAAACAATACACCGTGAGAATAAGTAAAGTTATTGGTGCCAGAATAATAATAACAACCCTTGTAACTGCCTACGCGCGTTCAGGACCTCCCTTGAAGTCACGCCCCGCGGATCGAACATGTAGCCAAGAGAAGAGTTTATGGGAAGAAAACAACTTCTAAATATGTTTTGTACCTTTCCCTTTTACTAGAGTCTAAATTTACATTTTACATTACCACTACGTATTTATTACTGACTTCATTAAAAATAAACACAAAATTGTCAGATTTTTCGTCGAATTTCTTTATTAGTTCTTATGTTTTTGTAGTACCGGCCCTGTAAATAATATAAAGTCCTGGACAAAATCAACGCATCATGTAAGATTTTGGGCTAAGTACAAAAAATAATTTTCTTCAATGTACCAGGTTCATTACTGTTCTGTTATTCTTTGTATCATAATTTTAAGCAATATTTATAATATTTTTAACAAAAACTCTTAATTTTATTTATGGAAATTTAACGAAAAATAAGATATATTAACTTTAACAACACAAAGATTTAGTCAATAAAAATGGAAGGGTTCCTTACAGTATTGAATGAAAGTTTTCCATATTTAGTTCATACATAATGGAAACAATTAAAAGTAAATGATTATTATGTGATTTTATAATGAATTTGTAATTCAGTAACAAGTACAGCCCTTATCTTGCTTCATTCAAAGCTAAAATCCGTCTCGGCGTTCTTTGAATCAAGTTTTGGAAGTGTTCTCTCTGGTTGATTTTTCTCCCATTCTTCTTTCACACACTTGACACAGCTGTTGAAAATTCACTGTATTACGTTGCAAACTTTTTTTTAAGACAACCAAAATGTCCTCAATAGGATTTAAGTCTGGGGTGTTGGCTGGCCATAGCATACGTTTAATAACTCTTTCTTCAAGATATTATGAAACTTTTTAAAATCTTTTAAAGTGATGCGTTAATATTTTCCGCGACTGTAATTCCCACATGCTTTTAGATTGTAAATTGTCTTAAAGAAGGATATTAAAACCGAACGTTTTATTAATATAGGAAATTTTTTAATTATCCTTGAATGAAGTACTGAATTCCATAAATTCTTGATCGATATTTTGACTTAAAATTCTTATTTACGAATATTCCTTGACATTCAGAATATTGTAAAAATTTCGTATCGTTCTAATTGTTCAAAATAGCTGTTGAAACCCACGAACCCTCGAATAAAATTATTTTTATTCTAATCTTGGAATTACATTCTTTAATAATTTTTGGAGGTAAGTCACAAAAATGTTCATAAAACAACTAGGTAAGTCACAAAAATGTTCATAAAACAACTTTATCTAATATATTTTATTACTTGTAAACTTGTGTCGACCCACACATAATAGAATTTAAAAAACTACGCTTACTCATTGTGAAAAATAGACACCATAAATTTTAAAGGTAAACGGAAAGTCGTAAATAAAGATATGGCAGTAAATGTTATTGGATTTAAACTTCGAAAAAATATTTCCGATTTTTATGGAGCCATAAAAATTCCTTTCTGGAGTCTATAAATAATTATATTAGTTACCATGAGCTTATAGCAATCAATTTGAACTGAAGAATGTCAATGGTACACGTTTTTATACAAGTATATCATTAGAAGTAATAAAATAACCTTAAAAAAATGTTATTGAGTATTCATGAAGTATTTTATCTCATGCCAATTACATTATTGTCGGCCATAAAAAAAATTATTTAGGTATACTACATTTATTATTGTTTATTTTCCATTTCGAATTATATTAACAGAATATTTACTAATCTAAACAATACAGAAACCTAAAACTATATGAATTATAGATTAATTTCACTTTCAGAATATATTCATCACTTAAAATAATTAAATTACTACAGTTTAACATTTTTTAAGTTAGTGCAGCAACATGTCTTCTTCTTAGAGTGCCGACTTCATCAATGAAGATTGGTTACAACTCTGGTAAATCGCTTTCGATATCGTAAACCACTCTCAGAAGAGTGTGCATTCTCATGTTAGTCCTGTCTCTAACCATCTTCAGTGGTCTTCTAATATTCATGAGCTTCATGAGTTCCATTATTATTATTATTATTATTATTATTATTATTATTATTATTATTATTATTATTATTATTATTATTTATTATTATTTTAGGTCTGAGCCCACCCTCAACTTTTGCCTCAAGAATAAGTCTGAGAAGCTCATACTTATCACCCCTGCGTAAATTACTAAGATAGGCAGTCTTCCTTCATTATCATCATCTGTCAAGGATTAGGTTCCATGGCCTGTTCCGACATCCATCTCTTATTATTTCTTCCGAAGCCTCACTTCCCTCTAGGTTTATATTTCCATGCTCGCAAAGGAAGTCTGTGAGCTGGCATGCGAAGTAAATGGTTGGACCAGTTTCGCTTATATATTCTTAACGTTTCCAACAGTGACTGAACATTTAACTCGGCGCGGATAGCTTCGTTACGTACTCTATCTAACCGGGTAAAACCTTTGACTCCCCGCAAAAATCTCATTTTAGCTGCCTGGATACGAGATTCATTCCTCTGAAATGACACGCATGTTTCACTCCCATATGTTATGAGTGGGACAGCCATTGCTTTATAAAATTTCATTGTGTGTCCTTTCTCGTTTTCGATCCTATTGCCCTGCGAATAGAACCGCAGACAGCGCTGAATTTTGCCAGTTTTTCACTCACGTCATCATCTTAGTCACTGGAAATCTTACATCCTATATATTTTAAGTCACGAACTTGTTCTATAGTTCAGTTGCCAAGTATAATTTTTGTGCGAACCGGCCATCTTTCCTTGAATGCCATAACCTTTGATTTTTGCGCCGATATTCTCATACCAAATTCTGCGCTAATGTTGTTCAACTTATAAATGACATATTGGAGCCTGTCTTCTGTGTCAAAAATAATAACAGTGTCATCTGCGTACAGCAATGAATTTAGGAATACATTACTCCAAAGTATTTACGTTGATAAGATTTTAAACATGTGGAATCAATTAGTTGACTCAGGCATTCAGCTTTGGAATAATGTCTTTCTTCTTTTGATTGGATTTATTAACTGATGGTTCACATCCATACGTCTCGAAACATCAGTATTGGTAGGTAACACAACCGGTCCTCGCAATCCTGAGCATTCATCTGAATACCCACTTTTATACAAAAATGAGTTCTCGAAAGCTTCTAACGCTAAACAATTCAGGGGCTACTTACCAGGGGTGTAGTGAAGCTAGGAACGGTGTTCCCACGCTGGTTTTAATCCGAAGTTCTGGGCAATTGTAGAAAATCACAGAAATACAACTAAACTAAATTGTGCTTTTTTAGTGCTTGTTTAGCCACAATGGACCACTTTAGTCAATTTGGAAGCTTTCAGCCTCTTTTTGACGTGATATTCTCTCATATTCTGAGCACGCTTCTGTTAGGCTGCTTCTGAAAATTCCCTCTTCTGGGTCGTAAGCCGATGATTGGTTCCTTGACGACCTGTTTGTATTCGGGTGATTTTTCCGTTAAATCTTCGTTAGTCCAAGTTCTTTTAAATCCCTTTTGATTTCTTTGTGCCACATGTATGCGTTACCAGCGTCCGTTGTTCATCTCATTGCATGGTCAATTATTCTGCGTAAAATTCTAGTGTTTAGTGTTCTTAGTATATGTCCAAAGTACGACAACCGTTTCTTGCGCATAGCTACTGTTATTGGTTCTGTCTGTGTAGACTTGATCGTTAGGCAAAAGTCTGTAGTGATTCTCTAACTTTCGATTCTTGTTTATGCAAGTTCTGAGTATCCTACGTTCTACTTTGTGCTTTTTATACAATATCATAACAATTTTAGCGTTCCCACACTGGAAAATTTACGACTACACAAGTGCTGCTTAAAGATGTTTCCACACCACATATGATGACAAAGTAAATATACGTCTTGAAAAAACCATATTTACAGGAAGTGAAACTGTATTATTTAAAATGATTAACAAGCAGATGCTTCATTTCAAGAAACGCCAGCTTCACCATAACCAGATCTGCTGAAATTCAGCTTCTTAAATACTTACACTTCTGAATCTTCTCAACAGCTTCACAATCTTCAATAAGTAAGTAGCATCGAGTATGAGGAATCTTACCGACTATTATCACCTTATTTAACAATTGTCTGATTTTCAGTTCAAGAGCCTCCCCTCTTAAGAAATTATGTCTATCAAGGGCTGGATTCCTGGTGAAACTGGAAAAATGAATGTATCATCAGCCTATCTAATATTGTTAAGAAGTAATCCATTCAGCTTAATCTAACGAACGCATTATAAACGGTTTGGTAAGATACTAGATCTGCGTAAAAGTTGAACAATAGTGGTGAAAGAACACAATCCTGGCCCACCCTTTTCATTATAAGAAAGAAGGAGTGCAGAAACACATAAGAAATACAATTTTTTACACCTGGAAAAATTACACTCTTCAGTATTCTTTGGAAGTTACATTCTTAGATAGGCCTACTTGGGTAATAAAACCGCCTTGAGTTAATTAGGCTTTAAAATATTTTATTTCCTCAAAACTTCCTACAGAGAACGTAAGTTTTACCGATTTTTTTTTAATTTGTGGGATAAATTTTAAAATCTGATCGTATTTCTTTAGCGTTCATTTGGGCTGACAAAAATAATATCTATTAAGTCAACGTCAAACTATTTAAAACCACTTGCGATTGAAGTTTTTAAAATTATACTCGTTTTTTTACAATCAACCGAAAATATAACACACATTTTGTTGAAACGCACCCTCTCACGTTTCGCTACCTTACATAACGACCTCAACACCCCTCTAGTTACAGACGTTTTTATTCAACTTTATATAAACTTCCACAACAGACTTTCCGCTCATCCAAACGAATTGATGGGGTCGAGAGAAGACAGTGCTAACCCATATCAACATAATATTATTCAATATCATTTTAAAAGTTTACTGAAATCTACAAATCATGTTTTGGAAGTTTTTTAAACATTTGCTCTTTTCTGTTAACTAGGTTCTTCACATAGTAAATATAGCACCCTGTTTAAAACGTTCCAAACATTTTATTTTCACAGAATATTTAAGAAAAATCATGCTGGAAATTATGTGGGTTAGCACTTTCTTCCGCCGACCCCTTCAATTGATATGTTGTAAACTTTCCTACAGTCTTCTACCAAACAACGTTCAAAGACGTTTGAGAAGGAAGTGGAGCAGGGATCACCTGTTTTAAAATCGGTTATATATTATTAATAAATAAATTAATTAATCGATGAATTAATAAGAAATAAGTAAAATGATTTTGTTGTATACTGTACCTAGAACAAAACAAGTTTCTATTAAAAAATATTTTTAAATAGTTCAATAGGCCTACCACATAACTTTAGTGGTACAGTTGGTTGGTTTTATTTGAACGAACAATAATTCTATTGTATAGTTTAAAAAATTTCGTAGGTAACATACCGAAATTACCACCACCTAGAAGTAAGACAGTCGCTAAACCAACATAACTTAATTTTCGAAAGCCACTAACCGATACCTATTCTGTTTTAACTTAATTTTTATCGATAAAATTAAGTGTTCTATTTTTAAAATACGCCCATAACAGACAGGTGGAGCGTCAAATTATTAACATTCAATCTGTTCGTTGCAGGGCTAAAATAAATAGTTCTGTTTCTTATCACATGGTCAGCCAATTAAATGACCAAATCATTTAAGAACAGAAGAGGTAGAGGTGTAAAAGATACTAATCAGAGATATCTTCTCTGAAAGTAATGAATTTCATTATACAGCCAGACCCTGTGGTGAATGAAGTGAAGGTGTCATTTGCAGAGTGGAAAATGTGCTTTTCAGAGGGCCCGGCATGCTGGTAAGCGTACTTTTCCACTCAGTGAGGAAGGCAATGGTAAACCACCTCACTCCTCGTTTTACTTAGTAAAACCTCTACAGGTTCAAACCAGCTTTTTGGCTGATGACCTAAACAACATTTTTAAAATAAGACAAACCAATCGCTGCTTCACTGGATTTTTTTAAATTTTTGTAACAGATTTAAACGATATCCAGTTGTGTTACTGTATTTATAGCTGCCAACTGGTCACCGTTTCAAGTAACTCACCCAACCAATATAACTTAACAGCTGAAAGTGACTTTCTATTATCTAACTGCCTGAATTGGCCCAGACGCCAACAGGACTTAAAAGAAAAAATCATTGGACTTTAATTGCATATCTACTTTTAAAATGTGCCCATAACAATCAGATGAAATGTTAAATTATTTGCACTTGATCAGCTTGTTCCATGCAGGGCTACAAAAAAATAGTTCTGTCTCTTATCACAAGGTCAGCCTGAAGCATTTAAGAACAGAAGAGGTAGAGGTCTAAAAGACACTAGTCTAGAGTTATCTCCTCTGAGAGTAATGAATTTCATTATACAGCGAGACCCTACGATGAATAAAGTGAAGGTGTCATTCGCAGGGTCGAAAGTAGATGCTTTTCAGAAGGTCTGGTGTATTGCTAAGCATACGTTTCCACTCTGTGAAGATGGGTAGATTAAACCACGTCACTCCTCGTTTTACTTTGTAAAGCCTCTATAGGTTCAAACAAGACTTTCGGTTGATTTAAACAACAACTTTTAAAATCATAATTACCGATTCTCAACAAAGAATTATACATTCCTTCAGTAAAACAATTTTAATTACTCATCAATCTGTAATAATCAAAATTATGACGAAAAATTACTGTTGTTGTTGTTGTTTAGGTCAACAGCCGAAAGACTGGTTTGAACCTCTAAAGGTTTTACTAAGTAAAAACAAGGAGTGAGGTGGTTCACTTTGCCTTCCTCACCGAGTCGAAAGAGTATGCTTATCACCATGCCATGCTCTCCGCAAAGCACCCACTTTTTACCCTGCAAATTATACCTTCTCTTCATTCACCACAGGGTCTGGCTATATAGTGAAATTCATTACTCTCAGAGAAGAAAACTCTGACTAGTGTCTTTTACACCTCTACCTCTTCTGTTCTTAAATAGCTCAGTCATATAATTGGCTGATTACGTGATAAGAAGCGGAACTATTTTTTGTAGCCCTGGAACCAACAGATCGAGTGCAATTAATTTAACACTCCATCTGTCCGTTATGGGTATTTACAAAACAAAACAAACAAAATTACTATTACAGGCGAAATAAATAAATGAATATAGATTATTTAAAATTATAATCAAAGATGAATTATAATAAATATTATAGTTCTATAATATTCCGTGGTGGTTAGTGTCAAGTGCAACTCTATTTACAATGTTTTGTTAATGTTTACAGTCAGTTATAATATTCAATGTCTCGAATATTCTTCAAAGTTCTACTTAACATTGTAAAATAAAGTTGAATGGAAACAACAACGAACTCTGTTGTCTATATTTAGAACTATTCATCTATTCTAGTTAGAAGTACCAACACACGGAATTGACTTTCCTGTCACTTTCTCCATTTTATTACTGTATTAGTCGAGTACAAAGAACTCATTGATCTCCACCTCTGCTTCACATTGTCTGAACTTCTCCAAGTAGGCCACTTTAGATAAGAATGAAGTAGTTTATTTCTAAGAAAAATGTATTACGATAACTTTTCATTTTACTGAGATGTAGGCCCTATATAAATTACTTACGTATTACAGTTCCGGAGCAGTTAGGACTTTACCACCGCGGTAAAACCAAAATTGGTTTATCACTTTACCAGCAGGAGTGGCGAATTTAGGGGGTCACAGGGGTCATGACCCATCCAAATTTTGTTTTATTTATTTTTATAGTTTTTTATATCTTTATAAATACAAAATATATACGAGGCATGGCTATTAAATAACGAGACTGACGTTGTAAAAAAAATTTATTTTAATTTTATACATAATCACTTATTGTCACCTTCAATATAAACTCATTCTCTATCCCTACAACGCTCCATGCGAATTTTCCATTGTTCGTAAAAGTGCTGGAAGTCATCTTCTGTCAACTCCTTCAGGACACGTGCCGCTTTCTCTTTTACAGCTTCCACTGGCTCAAATCTTGTCCCTTTTAATGCAGATTTCACCTTAGGGAACAGGTAGAAGTCACATGGTGCAATATCTGGTGAATAAGGTGGATGTTCTAACACTGAGATGCTGGACTTGGCTAGGAACCTCTTGACGGATAACGCGGAATGAGCTGGTCCATTGTCTTGGTGGAGAACCCATGATTTGTCCTTCCACATTTCTGGGCGTTTTTCCTTACTCTTTGACGTACCTAGTTTAGAAAGTACCTCAAGGTAGTTATATTGATTAATTGTCTTAGGTAAACAAACCCATGGATATAAAAAAAAAACAATCATCATTGCTTTAAATTGTGATTGCTTATTCGAGCTTTTTTGGCTCTCGGTGAAGTTCGGCTCTTCCAGTGCATGGATGGACGCTTCGTTTCCGGATCATAAGTAAAAAAACCACGTTTCACCACATGTTATTATCTTCTACCTGTTCATAAGGTGAAATTTGCATTAAAAGGGACAAGAATTGAGTCTGTGGAAGCTGTAAAAGAGAAAGCTGCACGTATCTTGAAGGAGCTGACAGAAGATGACTTCCAGCACTGTTTCCAACAATGGAAAATTCGCATGGAGCGTTGTAGCGATAGAGAAGGAGTGTGGGTATATTGAAGGTGACAATAAGTGATTATGTATAAAATAAAAATAACATTTTTTACAACGTCAATCTCGTTATTTAATAGTCGCACCTCGTATTTCGGCTTAACATAATTTCCTTGTATTTCTAAAACTAAACACTGATTTTTTTGTGTAAAGATGTACCTAACCGTACCGTCTCAACAGTTTATTTTACACAAATTTTCTTGATTCCCCTTTCGTAATTGAATAAATTTGATCATTTGTTTTCTTTATTATAAATTATTTTCTTACAAGATACTGATTCAGCAAAATAAGCACCCAATAAAACATATTTTAATAACTTATTTATTAAGTCCCTAACATAAGAAATACTTTTACGTTAAGCAAGTGCTTGTATTACTGTATACTAAACCTTTATCTATAAATTATTTTCATTGTTTTATGAGCCATTATAATACAGTATTATAAAATTCTTTTAAATTAAATTAGCTATAGTAACTATTCCCTATTGTTGAATATCTTAAATACCTTAAATTGTTTCATTTTGTCTTATGTAGCAGTATAAAAATTTAAAATTTTAGGCTCAGAAATGCGCAAAAATACGTTTTTATGAATCCGTATTTTAATATTTTTCCCGGGGAAGACCCCGGACCCCCAGATCCCCTGTAGTGACCTACCCCCTCAAACTTGACGCTAAATCCGCGACTAGCCAGCAGAAATTAATTTTAGAATCATAAATTTCCGAATGATTTTTAGATAAAAAATCTAGTGTATTTTTATTAGTTATCTCTGGGATCCTATATTATAGCTATATTTATAGCTGTCCTAGTATTCCAATTATAGCATAATTACAACTGTCTAGCCAAGGTTTTCACACAGCTTTCCATGGCTACTCAAAGCCAATTTCCTTGTCAGTGTTCTTTTGAAGTTATGTACATTAATAGCCTACAATCTTCTCACTTCCTACCTAAAATTTCTGTTTAGTCAGAATTATATAGTATTGTTGTATATTATTTTACGTGACAATGAAGTTAGTTTATTTATTCAAATTCTACCATATTCTTATGAAACTGTAATAAGTCCTGAAGTTTTATTACTGCAACATTGCTTATAAAAAAACTTTTATTCATACAAAAAGTTTTATAGTTTGAAGTCTCATCAACTGCATTATCATTACCAATAAAGAGTTGTTTATATGAAATAGCGTAAAAATTTATAATCTGGTAATAAGATCTGGGTTCTTCTGCTAAGCCATTGAGTCTAATTACCAGTGTGCCATTAAGGCCTAGAAATTTAAAAAACCGTTTCGAAAACCGAATGACTCAAATTGATATAATCTATGTACAAAAGAAGGTGACATTTTTCTTAAACTAACAACAATTTTTCCTTGATATGTAGATATAATTATTTTCGTTTACGAAAGTCACATCAACAGCTCAAGGGGAGACTGTACTTTTATCCCACCAATGTTAAATTTGCTAATTTTTGGTACATTTTTCATATGGTTGGTGAATATTACGAAAATGAAACTTTACACACTTAAAGTTCTAGGGTGGTTTTAGCTACTAACATTTTTTCAATTTAGTCTGTTGGACCATAAAGTTTTTAAAAGAATAACGAATAACAAAATTTTTATAATTTTGTTCTACGTTTTTTGCATATTATTATTTTTTGAGCACCTGAGGAAGTAAAAACAATGTCGATGAATGTGCATGTACGTGATAATTAACTGGTAAAAATTTCAGCCTGGTAGGTTAAATGGTTTCTGAGAAAAACGTACCCAAGTGTTAAAAATCTAAATTTACGGGAAAAGGCACAAAATGTACTCAAACAAGTTTAATTTCCCATTAACAGTTGGTTAGAAAGCTGCACCAACAGCGGAGAATATTAAAAATAGTAAAGCGGATATATAAAAAAAAAATTATTTTTGCATTAAAACGAGCAATATAAGCCTCTTCAGCCTCTTAACCTAATTTCTGGATGGTATCGAGATTTAATTTTCACGAATTTTCACCGGATCTACACGTTTTCAGACCCCCTGAACCCAAAAAAGCATGTTTTTAGCGATTGGTCTGAGTGTGTGTGTGTGTGTGTGTGTACAGAATATCTCAATAACGGAACATCGTACAAACTTGAAACTTACGTTAGACTAGACACCACTACCGGACCCGACACGAACATTTTCATCAAAATCGGTGAACCGGAAATAGTAGTTTATTCGTGTAATTTTTCACTTTTTTGCGATTTTCTCAAAAACGGGTCCTACGATTCCTTTTAAAAATCGCCTGGTTTACTAAATTTTTTATGCTCTACAAGATAGGGTTGGTGGCATGTCTGCTGAAATTCTTGGAGAGGCTGTTTTCTCGTAAAACGCAATAGTTTTTTTTAAGATTGCGGCTTTAATATGCATTTTAGCGCAAAAGTTTATAAAATAAAGTTGTAGACAATTTAAAATCCTACAGTTTTTATTTTGAATATTTTTTTGTATAACGCTTAGTTTAGCGGTAATTAGCGATATTTTTTCTCACGAAAACGTGTGAAAAGTCTACTTTTTAAGATTTCGGCCTTAGTATGCATTTTACGACAAAAGTGTATATAATCAAATTTATAGGAAATTAAAAGATCTACAACTTTTGTTTAGAGCATTTTTCTCAAAAGAGCCTAGTTTAGCGTGAAAGACTGATTTTCCGTATTTTTAAGCCAAAAAAGTTGATTTTCATTTTGCGTATTTCACTCATGATTAAAATAAGGTTGTGTTTATTGAGGTTAGTTTTTTGTTTATTTCTAATGTTTTATTATTAATCTTAAGTTACATTGTTCGTTATTTGTATTGGAAAGAGAAAGTCGTGTGAGAGTTTCACACCAAATTTTTAAAATATTCATCAGTAGGCTAAAGACATTTTGGATCGAAAATAATAAAAATCTTAAGATTACACAATATTGTTAATTTACAGACGCAACTAAAAGACAAATTATTGTGATAAAGAAAAATCCTGAACTGAACTACAACATGACGTCTAATAAAAACAAGAATTTTGGAAAAACATGAATAACTTTCTTCTTACGCATTGAAATCAAATCAGTTTTAACAAGAGGTTTAATTATATACTTATTAAATATACTACATAAACGCATCCCAGAAATATATAAGTAGTATAAACTAAATTTTGTTAAAAATAATAACATTAACCAGTGCATTATTTATTTTTCGTATGTGTTGAATACTAAGGTAGACTATAATTATGAAAACGATGAATAGCAGCTAGCTATTTAGGTAATTTTGATGTCTGAGTGTGTGCCACAGAAACACAGTTAAAAACCAGTCGGAACTTAAAAGATGTGTACTAATAAGGTAGGTAGGGGTAATCAGAAACCTGTATAGCTTTCCCATATCAAAACATTGATTCAGTAATGCTGACCATACCTTTGGTTGTATGACCTTTACAACCACAAGTTCATTTCTGCACCATGGGTAGTTTCTCCAAACTATTAATAGTTATTTATTATTCTTTTTCACCTTTTAGGTCTTCTGTTTTCAACTCCTCACAGATGTTAATATCAAATTTAATTACATTTACCATTACAGATAGAAGATATAGATATTAAATTTATACATCAATTATTTTTACTATTATCTGACTTATCTTTTTTTTAAAAAATAACTGCTTAAAAATTTATGTAATTTAAAATCAATAGTTTTTTTTATAACATTATTTTACTTTCTCTTCTTTGTGAGGGAAAGCCCTCTCTGATTGATTGACTCACTCATCATTAATTCTACTACTTGGAAAATAGCTAGAAAGCTGAAATTTAGAAAAAATATTCCTCTTAGGGTAAATAGAAAAGTTAAACAAAAACGATTTTGATATTCCACCATTAAGGGGTTAGAAAAGGTGTTCAATACTTACACTGATATTTTAGATTTATTACGTTCTGGATGATTTCTGGAGGTGGAGCTGTGATGTGTCGCACATGGATCGAATTCCAAACTCCGAAATTAGGAGAAGAATTGGCGTTCAAGGAAATATCATGGATACAATATCTCGGAAGCAATTAAAATGGTTTGGCCATTTGCAGAGGTTGGAGGATGGTAGTTGGCCAAAGAGGGTATGGGAGCGGATGGTAGAAGAATGAGGGGTTTTCCTTTGTCCATCCATCCACGACACCTAGATGTCAAAAACTACAAGAGGTAGCAACAAACGGTTTTTAGAGAACAAACTCGGTGGAGATTTTACCTATAGTGCACCTAAAAAATTACCCCTGAATGATTACAAAAATGTACCAGTAAAGGGTTGAAAATGGTGTTCCACCAATATTTTTTGTTTATTAAGTTCCGGATAATGTAGATGGCTGAAACTCGACACTTACACTAATATATTTTAGGTTTGTTAAGTTCTGGACTGACTTCTCTCAACTGAAATGATGTACTAGAGGAGAAGCTTAGGTTTAACGTTGCTGGACCGAATCAGAAATGAAACCATAAGGGAGAGGATGGGCGCAAAAAACACGATAATGGATGTCATCGGAGAGAAACAATTAAAATGGTATGGACATCTGCGCAGAATGAATGAGGAGAGAATACCGTTGAAGGTCTGGAACTGGATTCCTGCAAACAGAAATAAGTGTGGAAGACCACGAAAGGAATGGATCTCCAACGTCCACATTCAAATGGAAAGTAAAGGACTTTTTGAAGGAGACTGGATCGATAAGGAAAGATGGCGATTGGGATGCGAGAAGCGACACAACTGACGTTGCAAAAAACTCGCTATATATATATAAGTTCTGGACGATTTCTGGAGACGGAGCTGTGGTGTGTCATGCATCGATCGAATTCTGAAATTAGGAGAAGAATTGGCATTCAAGGAAATATCATGGATACAATATCCCGAAAGCAATTAAAATGGTTTGGCCATTTGCAGAGGTTGGAGGATGGTAGGTGGCCAAAGAGGGTATGGGAGTGGACGCCAGCCAGTAAAAGAAGGAGAGGTAGGCTGGAAGTGGCATGGTTGGATGGCGTGCAGGAGGCAATGTCTGTACAGCGGCTCTCTAATGGAGACTGGCGAGACAAAGAGGGGTTGTGCTGATGAAGCGAGATTCAGCTTGGGATGTAAATCCTCGCATGAATATTAATATAACTTCTGGATAAGCTAGATGGCTAAAAATCTGTTACAGTGTAGATGAAACACTGAGACTCGATGGATTCAACTACAAAACTTACCCCTTAACCATTTCCAAAATGTACTCCTAAGGGGATGAAAATGGTGTTCAACCCTTAAACTAATATTTATTGGTGGCAATTTTTTAAATTTTCATCTATCATTTTCCTTTGTCTGTCCATCCGTCACACCTAGTTATAAAAAACTACAAGAGGTAGCAACAAATGGTTTTTAGAGAACAAACTCGGTGGATGAGTGCACCTAAAAAAATTACCCCTGAAGGATTATAAAAATGTACCAGTAAAGGGTTGAAAATGGTGTTCAACCAATTTTTTTGTTTATTAAGTTCCGGACAATGTAGATTGCTGAAACTTGGTGAAGGCGTCCAGATTTATGAGTATTACATTGTTACAGTACAGTGTGACAAATTACAGTATTAGCGTATTGATTATCTGAACTATTTGATTATTAGAACTGCTCTGGAACTCCAGTTAGTTCAGATAACTGACAATCTACTGCGTATGAGAATTAAGAAAATTAAAATATTGTATGGGAAAGAAACAAATTACTTTTATTAACTGAAATTACCGACCAATGTAAACTACAAGTCAAAGTAAACAATAATTAATACCCTACAATGTTAAAATATTAGTAAATTAGATCACATGTTAAATATTTAATTAAAATAAGGCTAATAAAACTGATGATGTTCATTATAAATGTTAAATGAATTTTCTTAAAACAAATAACTATAAAAAATAACTAAAAATAATTATGAAATAGCTTTCAGATCTTATCTTATATAAGTTAATTATCGTAATATAGATAGCAAAATAAATTCAGTGTTTTCTAGTTTGTTTCAACAATTGAATTTGAACAATGAATATAATGAAGTTATTAAGTAACAAATATGTTTATTTACATTAATAAACTAATATTATACGACGACGTACATAAAAATTTAAAAAAAGTCATGTGAGTATTATTGTTTTATTCTTCTAATTACCAGTTTAACTAAACAATAAATAATTTAATATTTATTAGTTCAATTACAGTAATTAGACTGTACATTTTATAAATAGATTATATAAAGCATTGCTTCAGTAGAGTGTATCTTACTTTTGGTATGATAATCTTATTTGTAATTTATTTCTTAATTTGCTGTTCATTTCTACTTTAATATGACTTCAATATTAGTACGACCAATTCAATACAAAGATTATCGAAATAATACTGAAAAAAATGTTATTAAAAGTAACGATTTGCAGGTAATGTCAATGTAAATTTATTTTTAATATTAAGTTGAAAATTAAAATGTTTTCAATGCGTAAGAAAATTAAAGAAAAAATTAGATTTTAATTAAATAATATTATTCATAGATGATGGTATGATAATCAAATTACTGGTATTAGGGCTAAAAAATAGTTCTGTTTCTTCCATTTTACACTAAATTATTTTTTTACACTAAATAATTTAAGAACAGAAAAGGTAGAGATGTAATTGATATTCTGCAAATAACGGATTCCATTGTACAACAAAGTGTTTTTGTGAAAGCAGTGAATATATCAGTTAGAGGATGTGATAACAAAAGTGCTATTTAGGAAGCTTGGGGTGTTGAAAAACAGTCATATTTTTAATCTTCGATAGAAACATAATTGTAAAATACATCACTCCACCTTTAAATGTAAAATAAATAGGGGTTCAAACCAGGCTTTTCGCTATTGACTGAAACAATAACATTTAAAACTTTTTTTTTTATTTAAGGTCGCATCAACAATGCAGTCATTAGCGCCCAGTTATTACAACAAAATTATAACAGTATCCAATAAACTGCTGATACATAATTAAAAAAAACAATCAACAAAAATAACAACAATGAATTAATTACTAACAGAAATTAAAAACATTAAATAATGACAATGACTGATCGGCAAAATTCAATCGGTGACAGAAAATTACTGTTACACACACACACACACACACCAACACCACTCATTTACATGTACACAGAACTATTTACATAGTTTTACTTAAAGACATCATAAAAGTTATGCACAGTTATACAAATTTAGGCTCTTCATCACTTGTAACACACTTTCAACCTTGTCTTCAAAGCAGTAAAGATTACTCAGAGACACATCAGGTTTAATAAAACTTTTTATTAAACCTAATTTTAAGGTTTTAAAATTATATAAACAATTAGGTATCTTTAACAAGTTTAAAAATGTTAAGAAAATAATACAAAAGATTTATTTTTACTTTCTAGATCAATAGCTCTGTCAGAAATGGACTCAATGGATAAGTCTAAACCCTGTAAACATTTCAATTAATGTTTTGTAATCAACTGTAGTCACTAATGACTAAGCAGATCATGACAAACAATTTTTTTTAAATCCCTAATATGTGTGCGTTGCACTGTGTTCAATTTAAGAATAATAAGCAATCCTATGACCTAATAATATGAGGATGATGTGTAGGACTTGTAAATGAGGTGTAGTCTTGTACAGACTCAGGCTGACCATATATGAGAGAGTAAGGTTAATTGAACCCCAACCATTAAAGTACATTGGTAACACTGTATGGCACTCAAATCCCTATAAAAGTAACTACCTTTACTAGGATTTGAACCAGGATCCTTCATCACCAAAAATCAGCTGTCAAACAGCTCTTGTGGTGACGACTTTACCACTAGACCAACCCAGTAGGTTCACACAAAATATGTATAAAATTTTGAAATGAAATTTTACTAGTGTAGGTACACTTTTAACTGATAGTTTTCTGGTACATTCCACAATTTTTGTAACTAATACAGTACTGTTAATAGAATGAAGAAGCTGTATGTGAAAGTAAAACACTTAATGAAAACTTAATCCAGTACTGCGACAACACGACTCTCCATGGATTTCGATATCTCAGCGAAAGAAACAGAAGCCTTCTTGAGAGGTAAATAAAATCTGAACACCTAGCACAACTTCTAACTGCTAGTTATAAGGTTACTAATTTCTTATTTATTCATAGCAAAAAGAAAATGATCCTACGCAATATAATGAGCATTTGACTTTTTTGGTAAATTCTTTTCACAAAAGAAAGTTCTTTTGTCCAAGAGGTGTAGTCTTGTACAGATTCAGGTTGACAATTCCTGAGAAAGTACGGTTAATTGAACCCCAACCTTCAAAGTACATTGGTAACCACTCTACAGTATTCAAATTTGTATAAAAGTAATTATCTTTACTAAGAATTGAACCATGGAATCTTTGTTTCTGTACATCAGCTGTCAAACGGCTGATTCGCGGCAACAACTTTACCACTAGAACAACCCAGGTGAGTTGGTCATCATAATATAAAGAAGGTTTTACTGAAACATATTCTTTAAATAATTATTGCACATAAACATATAAATATTCAAAACTGATAAAATTTATCCTTAAGGATTCAATTACAACAAAAAAAATATTGTTCAATTGATTGGTGGCAATTTTTTTATTGCCATCTATAATTTTCCTTTGTCTGTCCATCACACCAAGATGTTAGAAACTACAAAAGATAGCTACAAGCAGTTTTCGAATTAGTACCTACAAAAACTTAGTACGCCTGGATTAAGTTTGAAGTTCCTGTTTTGACCGGAAGTGGCCCAAATCAGAAGTCAAGAAATCAAAGTCGGAATTCGGAAACAAAAAAATAGTGTCATTCAATTCCTCTTTAACAGTAGAAACAGAAATCACTCATGGTTTTTGCCATTATGTTCTGCTGATTTTATCTAAACTACGTTTCAGAACACAACAAGTGCTCAACATAATTTAAAGAAAAATTAAAAATGATTGAACTCATTAATTCAACTGTTCTCATGGTTCAACTACTCAACAATGGTTTGTTACTTGCAAAGAAACTTATTCCTAATCAGTTTATTTAATACTCAGAAATTTTCAAATTTATATTTAAAAAATATAGGTAATTAATGATTAATGGTATTAATACAACAGCTTCTGCCCATAACAGACAGACGAGAGACAGACAGGAGACAGAAGGACAGACAGGAGGATGACAGACAGGAGGAGTGTCAAATTGTTTACACTTGATCTGTTCATCTCAGGCCTAAAATAAATAGTTCTGTTTCTTATCACATGGTCAGCCAATTAAATGACTGAACCATTTAAGAACAGAAGAGGTAGAGGTGTAAAAGACACTAATTAGAGTTATATCCTCTAAAAGTAATGAATTTCATTATACAGCCAGACCCTGTGGTAAATGAAGTGAAGGTTTCATTTGCATAATAGAAAATATGTGCTTTTTAGAGGGCCCAGCATGCTGATAAGCGTATTTTTCCGTTCAGTGAAGAAGGCATTGGTAAACCACCTTATTCCTCGTTTTACTTAGTAAAACCTCTACAGGTTCAAACCAGCCTTTCGGCTGATGACCTAAAAAACACAGCACACAACAGCTTATGGTAACCAAGTATGTATTAATAGGAGAAAGAGAACAAGCTGGAAGTGTAATTTTCTCATTTAGTTTAGTGTAAGCGACAATTTTCAAGCAAATACCACCATGAAACAAAGATAAGGATGTTTTTACAAAAATATATAAGGTTGAATAAATGAAAGACAGTATAATGTCCTATTACAGTTCTTATAAGGAAACCCAAAAAATTATTTACAAATATTGCTAGTCTTATTTAAGTATCAAATTTGTATATTTACAATTAAACTAAAATTCTGTTACAGAATATTTTGGGGCTTAACAATCATAGCAACAATTTCTGGTTGTTTATTCATGTTATCAAAATTACTAGAGAAGTGGTATACAAATTCTGTTATATTGACCTTGGCTACACTTCCAGTAGAAGTATCAGAGATACCATTCCCAGCAATATCCATCTGTAGTGCAGGTCAAATAAGAAAATCGGTATTTCCTTTTACAGAGGAACTTCAAAAGAAGGTGGAAGATTTAAACTATGAGGAGTCAGTATTAAAATGATTTGTTAAATTAAATAAAAATTTAGTTTCACAGTTATAAGTATGAATAAATCTTAAATTAGAATTTTTCAGGAGTTTCTACAAGTTCAAATTTATTGTGCTATAAATGGTGTACATTTTTGTGTGAACATCGCCATATGTTGTGCATTATAACTCAAGTAATAATGAATCAACCTACCTTCTTCTTCTTTAGGTGCCCTGTTCTCTGAGTTAATTCATAACAAATGAAAAGTATATGTAGATTCAAATATTGGTTACTTGAAACATGAAAAACTCTGTGAATTCTTCTTCTTCTTCTTCTTTCAAACAGGGATTAGGCCATGGCCTGTTCCGACTCACATTCAGCTTATATTAATAATTTTAGAAAACATCTATATTAAATATGTAATTCATATTTTATCAATGATAAATTTAAGTCTATCTTATAACATTTGTTTTTTTTCCTTATGGTACAATCATTGCTACCTTTTCCGTGGCCTGCCTATACCTCTTTTGCCTACCGGTTGATACTTGTAAATTTTTAGTGGAAGCCTATCGGCTGACATTCGTTCAACATGTTCTTTCCACTGTTGGCGATACGATGCAACTCTCTCATTCAGGCAGAAGATGTTCAGCTCCCTCCTTATTTCCTCATTCCTGATGTGATCTCTCCTGTCACAGCCCTTAGTTCTGCGAAGAAATTTCATCTCCGCTGCCTGCACTTTACTCTCAAGTGTTTTTGATGTGACCCAAGATTCACTACCATAGAGGAGTATTGGAGCTGCCATTGTTTTATAGAATTTCATTATTGTGTTTGTGGTAGCTTTTTTCGCCAATGTCCTACTGATACTTCCACAAATCATTTGGAACTTTCCTATTTTCTTCTCCACATCCATTTCATCTTTGTAACTTATGTCACAGCCCAGATATGTGAATTGAGACACTTGCTCCAATACTTTGTTGTCTATCACAATTTTAGATCGTATTGGGTACTTTCCTTTAAAAGCCATGATTTTTGTTTTCTCCTTTGATATTTTGAGATTATATTCTTTACAAATTTCGTGGAGGATATGCACAGATTTTTGGAGGTCATCTTCGTTTTCCTGTATCACACACAAATCATCAGCAAACAACAGTGCATTTAGGTAAACGTCTTTACCAAGATTGATTCCTAAATCTACTCTACATTTCCATTTTCGGAAAATGTGGTCCACATATATATTAAATAAGGTGGGCGATAAACTACACCCTTGTCTAACACCTTGGTTGATCGTGATTTCATCTAGTCGTTTATCACCTGTATTGACTATTATTTGAGTATTGTGATAAAGAGATCGTATTGCGTTTACAAGATGCAAAGGATATCCTCTTTCCATCAGAATTCTCCACATAAGACTTCTATTCACTCTATCAAAAGCTTTTTCAAAATCAATAAAAGCCATATGCGTTTCGAGGTTGAACTCTCTTCTTTTCTCTATCAGTCTTTTAACTGAGAAAATGTTGTCTGTGCATGAACGACCTTTTCTGAACCCACACTGCTCCTCATTTAAAACTGCTTCAGCGATACTTTTCACTCTAGAATTGATTATTTTTGAGTATATTTTATATCCTGCATTCAAAAGACTGATACCTCTATAATTTTTGCAGTCATTTCGTTTGCCTTTTTTGAAGAGAGAGATTACTTCTGCCTTACTCCACTCTTTCGGAATTTGACATTTCATCCAGCATTCATTTATCAGGTGTAAGATCCTTAATTCTAGTAACAAACCACCGTACTTGAAAAGCTCACCAGTAATTCCATCCAAACCTGCAGCTTTTCTGTTTTTAATGTTCTTTAGTGCTTGTTGTAATTCAGCCATTGTTATTAAATCCACTGAATTATTCCGGATTTGATTTTGAGGCACATTTACATTTTCATTATCAGAATACCAGAGATCTTTGTAATGCCGTATCCAGTCATCATCCGAAATCATACTTAATGCAGCATTGTCTTTATCACTCCTATTCAAAGACCTCATTATTTTATACGCGCATTGCTGTCGTCCATGAATATCTCTCTCTATAACATTAATAAACTTTTCCCAGGACTCCTGTTGAGCCTTTCTCACAACTTGCTTCGCAATATTCCTTTTTTGCATATAGTATTCTCGAGCTGCTTGCGTTTTCTTCTGCAAAAATACAAGATAGGCCTTTTGCTTTTCCTTTATGGCAGTTTCTATTTGTGGGTTCCAAATTCTCAGACGTCTATTATTCCTTCTCTTCAACCTTTTACCAAGTGCTTCAGTTGCAGCTTTTTGAATACACGACTTTATATTTCTCCATTCTGTCTCTACATCATCTGCAGTTGGAACTAACAAAAGATTCTCCTGCAACCTTCTCTGGTACAAGTCCCGTACACTGTCATCCTGCAGAAGTGAAATCTTGAAGACTTCGGTTCCCTGTTTTTTATTTCTCCTGACAGTTCTCCATTTCTTTAGGATCAGCACCTTACTCATTAGAAGGTAGTGGTCGGTATAAATATCACAACCCCTATAGACTCTTACATCTTGTACTAAACTCTTCATTTTATTATTTACAATGATGTAGTCGATGATGGATTTTGAGCCTCTAGCACTCCAGGTGAACTTATGGATATCTTTCTTTCTATAAAATGTATTCGTTATCTTTAGGTCATTGAAGGAAACAAATTGTCTTAGTTCTTGTCCATTCTGGTTCATCACTGCTTCTCCAAAAGTACCTAGTACACCTGGAATAGGGATGTTTCCGACTCTTGCATTGAAATCTCCAACAATTGCAACGTGATCTGTTTTGCATATATTCTGCACTATTTTCTGGAGATTGTCATAGAAGGTTTCAGTCTCTTCTTTTTTCCCTTCATCTGGAGCATATATTCCGACCACCGTTAGATAACCTCTCTCAATTTTGAGTCTAACAGATACTGTCCTCTTATTTATATAGGTGTAATCTTGAATGGCATCCTTCCATTTGTTATTCACCATTATTGCAACTCCTGCACTTGCTCGTTGATTCTGAGGTACTCCCTTGTAGACCATCCAATAATCATTCAAATCCATTGTTCCCTGCAACTTTCTCTTTGTCTCAGTAATCACTGCTATGTCAACTTTCTGCTTCGCAAGACAATCATTCAGTTCATAAACCTTATTTGATAATCCTCTAACATTCCATGTAGCCAAATTCAAAACATCCATAATCCCAAATCTTTTTTGTTTTGCAATCCTATTTATTTTATAATCCTTTAAACCGGTCCTATTTCCGAGGCTGTTTGTGAGTTTGCCAGTAGTTGATTTGATCCCCTGGCCGCGGTACGAACGCTGCGCAGGTTAAGTCCAGCGGTGGGGCCGCCACCTTGCTGCGTCTGAACTCACAGGATTTGTGTAGGGTTTTCTCCCCTAGACGAGTTGCTTTCACTACAGCTACGAGCCTTGTCTACCCGTTGATTCTCTCTTCACAGTCATATTTCCTTCGTGCCTGCTACTTCCTGAGACGCTACTGGTGTTAGGCAGCCTTCAGGTTGAGAGAATCTGCTACTGTGAGTAAACTCACAGCCCCCAGCACTGATCTGCTTGTCGACCCAGCTTCCCGCCTGGATTGGGTACCCGACCTTTCACTGGGTTGCTCGACGTAACAGGGGGCACCTCTTGTAGGTTACATGCTGGAGTTGAAGTGTGAGAGGCTAGAGGAAATCTCTTGCATGAAGTCCTTAGATTACGCATCAACACTTCCATTGCCCAGAGCCATAGCTCCCCCTAGGTTGATTCCTAGAGCCCTGCAAATTCTTATATAAAAAAAAAAAAAAAAAAAAAAAAAAAAAAAATTTTTTTTTTTTTTTTTTATGTGAATTCTTATATAAAAAAAAAAATCTGGTGTGAAACATTCACACAACTTTCTCTTGCCAATGCAAATAATTAACAATATACGAGTAACACTCAGACATCAAAATTACCTAAATAGCTAGCTATACATTCATCGTTTTCATAATTTATAGTCTACCTTAGTATTCAACACATACGAAAAATAAATAATGCACTGGTTAATGTTATTATTTTTAACAATTTAGTTTATACTACTTATTTATTTCTGTCATGCGTTAATGTAGTACCTATATTTAATAAGTGTATAATTAAACCTCTTGTTAAAACTGATTTGATTTCAATTAGTAAGAAAAAAGTTATTCATCTTTTACCAAAATTCTTGTTTTAATTAGATGTCATGCTGTACTTCAGTTCAGGATTTTTCTTTATCACAATAATTTGTGTTTTAGTTGCGTCTGTAAATGAAGAATATTGTGGTAATCATAAGATTTTTATTTTTTTTGATCCAAAATAACTTTAGCCTACTGATGAATATTTTAAAAATCTGGTGTGTAACACTCACACGACTTTCTCTTTCCAATGTAAATAATGAACAATTTAACCTAAGATTAATAATAAAACATTAGAAATAAACAAAAAATAACCTCAATAAACATAACCTTATTTTAATCATGAGTGAAAGATGTAAAGTGAAAATCAACCTCAGTTTGGCTTAAAAATACTGGAAAATCACTCTTTCACGCTAAACTAGGCTCTGTAGAGAACAATGCTCAATTAAAAGTTGTAGATCTTTTAATTTCCTATAAATGTGATTATACTTTGTTGTCGTAAAATGCATAATAAGGCTGAAATCTTTAAAAAAATCGATTTTTTTACACAATTTCTTGAGAAAAAACAGAAAAAAATCGCTAATTACCGCTAAACCAAGCGTTATACAAAAAAAAATGTTTGAATTAAATTAAGTTGTAGAATTTTAAATTCTCTACAACTTTTAAGGGATACATTTTTGTGCTAAAATGGCTATTAAAGTCGCAATCTTAAAAAAACAATTTTTTTACGAGAAAACAGCCTCACCATGAATTTCAGCAGACATGGTGCCTACCCTATCTTGTAGAGCATAAAAATGTAGTAAATGAGGCGATTTCTAAAAAAATCGTAGAAGCCGTTTTTGAGAAACTCGCAAAAAATGAAAAATGACACGCATAACTACTACTTCCGATTGACCGATTTTGATGAAAATGTTCGTGTCGGATCCTCCATTGGTATCTAACTTAAGTTTCAAGTTTCAAGTTCGTACGATGTTCCACTCTTGAGATATCCCGTTCACACACACACACGCACGCTAATCGCTAAAACATGTTTTTTGGGTTCAAAGGGGTCTGAAAACGTGTAGATCCAGTGAAAACTCTATTTTGAAAAATCGACATGAAAACAATACTTTCCTTCCTATTTATTTATATAGGCAAGAGAAAGTAAATAATAAATAACAACAGTGCTATTTCGACCATAGGGGTGTAAAAAATATTATTTTGGAATTAGCAGATAATATGTACAGTATTTTTTTTTCTTTATTGGTTTTATTCTGTTATTTCAATTTCTGTTAAAGCAGACGACGGAGAATGATGATATATGAAAATGAGTAATGAAAAAATTCCAGACCTGACTGGGAATCGAACACGGGACCCCGGCGTAGAAGCCAGTTGCGCTAACCACTACGCCAAATGGCTGGCCAATATGTACAGTAACAGTATTGTAACAGAAATAATATATAAGCTACAGTATTTAAAACACACAAATCAAAATAATTTTTTAACTTCTTTTTCTTCAGGTGCCAATCATATTTTGAATGTTGGCAATCATCATCACTATCTGCACCTCATTCATTGCAATTCTGAACAGTTCCGTTGAACTCATGTCAAACCAAGAACTAAGATTTCCCAGCCAGGATATTCTTCTTCGTCTTCATGCTCTCTGTCCTGCAATCTCACCCTGGAGTATTTGCTGAAGCAAGATGTATCTTTATTCATTTCTCATAATATGACCCAAGTATGACAGTTTACAGCATTTAATTGTGATGACGAGTTCCAAGTTTCTATTGATTCTTTGCAAAACTTCTAAGTTTGTTACCCCTGCATCCACGGTATCTTCAAAATTCTTCAGTACAGCCACAGTTCAGAGGCTTCAATCTTCTTTGTAATTTTGTTTTATTGAGATCCACATTTCCAACTCATACAGAAGTACCGAATATATACATAATAGGAGGCTTGATTTGGTCCCGAAGGTAAAGTCGTGTGTTGTCAACTCTGGCCTCATTTTATTAAATACGCTTTTGGCTTTTTTTTCTTTAGCTGAAATAACTAAATCATCACCGTAGCCCTAACTTACCATTACCAAATATTTAATTACTATTTATGAAAGTTCTAAACTTTTTCCTTTTTTATCTTTCTACTTTTAGACGAATGAAAATTGCTACAGCTCAAGTTTTATGCAATATGCAAGAAGGAAATGAAAGTTATATTAACAAAGATATATTCAATTCTATGATGAAGGTAATTATTGTAAACTTAAGTAAATAATTACATTCATAAATAATAGTATGTAATAAAAAAATACTTTCATCATGTTACTCTGTTCTCTTACATCTTAAACTAACCTCAGGAGTAAGCTAGATTTAAAAAATTATTGCATTTAATTTGAATTAAACCAATCTCTCAGCCATGATATGGTACAAGTATTTTGAAGGAATAGGTCCATATTGATGGGTAATTGCCTTATTATTTAGAATTAACAACACTTATTCATCCAAATTAATTAAAATTATTTGGTTTTAAAGACAAACTGTTTTTAAAAATGAGATGCTCACTTCAAATGTGAGTAGGCCTACACATCATGGCTAACGTATTTTGAAAATTTTTCATGAAGTCACTTCTGCTCTAAGGAGGATAATGGTAATTATCTGTTGCCTAGAGAAAGTAAGAAAGGAATGTTTAAATTTCCATAATTTTCAATGTACATAATTGGTTCTGCTATTCTTAAGTAAGCTGACATGATCATTTAATAAATGAGACATAAGAGTGTGTATAAAATTTGACATTTCTGTTATCATAGTGAAGGAAGTGCATGCCCGGTATTTTTGGGACGTTTTCTGTACAACACATTTTTTTTAAATTTAAGAAAATTGCTTTCATTATTATAACATTAACACGAAAGAAATATATAAACATAATTTTATATTCTGTTTGTTTTAGTGATTAAGTTTTCTTATTCGAGTTTACCAGTTTTGCATCATCTTGTTCATGAATTTTAATTATTTAAGATAAACACTTCTTGCTTTCTTTTCTTTCTTTAGCTGAAGTGACTAAATCTTCACCACAGCACTGCCTTAATATTGCCAAGAGAATTATCCAAGAAAGAAAGTTCTAACATCATCTGCAAGTACGTGTTGCGGAATTGCCGGATTTAACAAGTGACATTTTCCAGACCCTAGGTTTAAATATCAAACCTGTGACCTTCTGTTCTATAATAATAACCTCAAATAATTTATAAAAATTAATTGGCCATAATAAAAACAATTTCACAAGCTCTAAAACAAAAGTGATGGCATTTAGAGAAAATATTCAGTCAGGACAAAAATAATGGTGGATGGAGTAATTCCGGAACAGGTCAGCCACTTTGCCTATTGGGGATATGATGTGTTGCATGAAGAGACAATGATGTACCATAAAAAATTCAGAGATTTAACAGGATTTGTGGTACATCAAAATTTGAAGAGAAGGCTCAAATTGGCACATTAATGAAGGTTTATAAGACAGTGGCTGTGCCAACATTAATAAATGGCAGTGACGCCTGAAAGTGGAAGAAGAATTATGAAAATTCCATTCAGTCGGCAAAGATGTGCTTCTTGAGATGTGTTAGAGGCTGTAGTGGACTGGGTCGGTTCAGAAATGTGGGATATACGGCGGGAGTTAGATGTGTGTTCTTTTGGGGAGACAATATGAAGTATCGCCGGAAATGGAGTGAACATCTTGAAAGAATGTCTCCACACAGGATTCCTAGACTGGTCAGAAGTTACAGGCTGATTGAACGGTGCGATCCGGGCAACTGGTGGCTAGGTGGATGCTGGAACAGGTCTTGCAACCTAATCTTTGATTGGTGAAGAAGAAGAAGAGAAAAACAATTTCCCGCAGTAAACATTCATACAGAATGAGTTGCTAGTATGTGATTTTTCTTCTTTTCTCCTATTTAAAAAGAAAAGTCACTATGCTCAATTAAGTGATGGTGAAGGTACAGCGATGAGACAATCACTTAGTAAACTTCCTGTTTGTAAATATTACATAGATTAAGAACTATTTTTTAAAAGATAATGATAAAAACATGATTATAAATGTTTAGGAAGCTGTTCCCACACTTCAACAAACAGTAGAAGATGTAGTTCATTTGCAAGATCCTTCACAAGATATAAAAACTAATTTTATACCAGTATGGACTCACCATGGACTTTGTTACACGTTCAATATTATGCCTTTATCACATCTACTAACGAAAGAGTTCAGAAGTGTGTAAGTAAACCAGTTGTATAAATAAATATCTTGACACCAAGCACAAAAACCTGAAGCAAGTAATAACGTAGATTTTTAAATAGGCTACCGTAAACTGGGTTTTTAAGTTCCTAACATAATTATGTTTGTAGCTTGACTTTCAAGTCAAGTTACAAAGCAGAATCAAGGTAGAATAAAAACTAATTCTATCTTCAGGTCTTTATGAAAGCTTGCATTTCTGACCACCTATGGACCATTGACAATGTGTTTCAATTCTTTATTTTGGAACTTCTGTTTAACTTTGATATTTACTCTCATTGTTACAGCCCATAGTTTTATACCATACATCCATACTGGCATCGGAATCTGTTTGAGATTAGCAGCTTATTATTTATTTACTACAAAATTATAGTGGGTTGAGAGAGAGGAGTTTCTTCCTATCAACCAATAAATTTTACTGAATTTCAGGCCAAGCTTTTCTCTTTTTCTTTACGAGTGGCTTCCAGCACAGCATTGAATCTAACGCCACTCATAAGTACTATTAGCATAAGATACTATCGATCATGAATGGTCAGTACAAACTCACATTTCCTGTTTGTAAATTTAACATGAACAGATTTGTGATCATTTATTCTGATGTTCCACTTTTTTGTCCATTTTTCTATTTCAATGGCTGCTACCTATAGTTTTTTGTGTGTCATTAGCAAATGATGCAGCAGTCTCGTTTTAAAAATTCAAAAGATCACCGGTGTAAAGTAGATACAAAAGAGGACCGAGTACACTACCCTGTGGTACACCTGCTTTAATTTCCTTAAGTTTACAATAGGCTTCTCCTTGATTTACTTTAAAATATCTTCCTTTAAGTGTTTAAAAACTTTCAAGAACATCAATAAACTGCCAGGGAAACATTTTTTAAGCTTATGTGGCAGCCCTTCATGCCAAACTATATTGAATGCTTGATCACATGAAAAAAACAGTTACCTACTAAAAGGAACTCATAGTTACAGCCTTTACAATGTGAATGAATGTATATAATCCTTAGCTACGAAAAAAGCCAATTCTGATAATTTACCTCAGTTAACACAGAACTATGTATGTATCTTCTTCTTCTTTAAGTACCATGCCCAACTATCGGACGTTGGCAATCATATTGGCTACCATCACTTTATTCACTGCAACTCGGAATAGCTCAGTGGATGTTTTGTGGTACCACTCACGGAGGTTTCGTAGCCAAGACGTCCTTCTTCGTCCCGGTCCTCTCCCTCCGGCAATTTTACCCTGTATCACAAGATGCAGAAGGTTATATTTTCCTGGGTGTCTCATCACGTGGCCAAAATATTCGAGCTTACGTGTTTTTATTGTTCTGATGTATGTATATATTTACTTATTTTTGACATAAAAAATCAACTTGTTTATACACATAATTACTAATCTATCTAACAATTCTACTTCCCAGCAAAGTAAGAAGCTTGTCCATTGGGGAAAGCCACAGTCATATTCTAATACAAAATAATATGTTACAGTAGTATTATAAATGTTATATTAAATATTCAGTAACAGTAAAAAATATATTATATAATAAAACCGTAACTATCTGGTAATATTTAACCAATTGTATTTTACTGTTTGAACTACTTCTAATACAGTTCCAGAAGGAAATATAGTTAAATTATTTACCTAAAGCATACAATTTGGAAAAAATACCACAAAATGAAGTACACTAGACAAGAAGTTTCCTGACATACTGATAAGGTTATAACATTGACCATAGAGTATAAACCATTATAAAAAATGTTTAACCAATGTAATGGTGTATTTCACTTTCAAACTGTCCATAATGGCTTATTTAAAATATTATTGCGGTTTCCATGGTAAAGTGTAAACTTTTACCAAGATTTGTTAACTGATCAAGGTATTTGTCTCTGAACAAACAGGGTTTCTGCTTCAACGTATTGCTTATAATATTATATGTTGTGTTCAATAGTTTCCAAGAGATAGTAAACACAACTGAAATACAAATGTCAGAAGAAAACTTATGGACCACAGATTCAGGATATGCATCTAACAAGCATAATGAAACTTATCCATGGAGAGTAACATTTGATGGTTTAGGAAGTGCCACTGAATTTTTATTTAAGTACAATATTTCTGAGCATGAGAACAGCTGTTCCAGAGGTTCTAAAGGATATACGGTAAAATATTCTCTAATACATTACAACTTTAATATTGAACAATTTTTAGTACATAAATAATAATTTTAAGTATTAAATTATTTGTATAATTTGGTAAAACCCTGCATAAAATACTCAAGGGATAACAGCCAACTATTTAGAAAATAATATCGTAGAGTCTATTAAAAAAAAATTAAAATATTTTTCATTAGTTTATTTAAAATTGTATCAACAGGTTGATAATTAGCAACTACAGTATGTTATAAAATTTTAGACTTGGATGGAAGAATTGAACAAATGAATCTCAGTATGTTCCCACCTCTAATAAAAATATTTTGAGTACTTGGTACACATACACCTCATTTGCACATCATCCTCATCTCATTGGGTCATGGGGTTGCTTATTGTTTAACAGATTACAATGTACAAGCTTTAGGGATTGAAATAGAACTCTTCCTCTTATTTCATTTCAAAAAAATAAACAAACATGCTGTGCAAAACAAAGTAAATTTCTAGACTTTTTATTTTTTCTAAAACATTAAGCAAAATATGTAAAAATATAATTCTATACATAATATTCTTAATCTTTCAGGTTTATGTTCACAGTCCAGTAGAAATACCAGCATATTTTCATGCAGGAATACATATTGATCCAGGAGCCCAAATGGAGATATTTATCACACCAAAACTATGGTACACAGATCCTCAATTAGAAAGCTGGTCACCTGAAGAACGAGGTTGTTTTTTGTCACATGAAAACAGATTACGATTTTACAAAGTGTATACACAACGCAACTGTGATTATGAATGCAATTCTGCAAAAGAGCTTAAGTATTGTGGATGTGTAGCATTTTATCACCCAAGTAAGTAAAATGATAATTTCAAAATTACTTTTTTACTTTATCTTGCCCTAAATGAAGACATAGGGAAGGATAATTATTTTTAATAATAATTTTTTAAAATTGAGTTTTCACCAGAAATACATGTTTTTCAGGCCCCGTGAACAAAAATAAAAAACATGTTTTTAGTGAATGGTCTGTATGTGAACAAAATATCTCACGAAACAGAAAAGTCAAAACTTGGAACTTAAATTAGATACCACGAGGGGACCCAACACAATCATTTTCATCAAAATTAGTCAACTGGAAAAAATGGTTTATTTGTGGAATTTTTCACATTTTTGCAATTTTCTCAAAAACAGCTCCACAATTGCTTTTTAAAAATTGCCTCTTTAACTAACATTTTATGCTCTACAAGATAGGGTAAGCGCGATGCAACGATAAAATTGTAACTGTAATTTCTGAGATATTAACAAAATAATGCCAGTAAAAACAAAATTAAGCAGAAAACCTTAAATTAATATGAAATGATTCTTTAGCCTGTAAGTCTCTACCCATATCATTGATCCATGCTACACAAAAATGTCATACATTTCATGACAGAAAATGAATAAACGACAAAAAAACTGTATGAAGCACAGTGCTGAGTTTTTAATTCAAACAAAATATTATGTGGTTTGCAAAATCGATCTAGGAATTTTAAGATTATTAACTATAATAGTTATTTTAAAATTTAAATAATAAACATGGAGGTTTCCACTTGTGTATCAAAATGCTATGGAAAGAGTAGTTTTGTTTCAAAAACACATTAGGTGAAGAAAACTAGAAAAACTTCTAGTATTTATTTCTTTTACACAATTCTGGTCCCGATAGTTTTTCCTAGCTTTAGTTGGTGTTACTTTCTGTGAATTTTTCAGACATTATTATTTATTATAAAATAAAATCAACAGCTTTAAGGAAGTATTATCAATATTATTAAACTGTAGTTTGAAGAATAAGAATTGCTTTACCACCACCAGTTAAAACAACAACACAGAACACTTATAACCTCACTTAGCAATGAAAGCACAGGTCATGTGACCTAAATCTTCTACTCTGGTTTGTTGATTTGGAGAATTCCAATTTTGAAGCGGAAATAGTATTGGAGATTCCCAGTTTTGATTCAAAACTAGATTTTTATTAAATAAAAACAACGGAAGATTACTACTTTTGAAATAAACAGACCATATCACCCTGTAATATATAATAAATTCTACAAAATGCTCATATAACCCAAAAGTGGTGATTACCATTTTTTATCCTTAGTTACTGATGTCATTAGTAGCAGCACAGAGGTATGAATAGTGAGGCATGGTCTTCAAATGAAATACATATTTAGGTAACTTTATTACATGTGAATTACAATTTCAATGGATACTACAAGAAAAATTATTAACAGTTGCCACATTGGTAGAACTGGTTTTGAGCTAGCTGCAAAAGTTAAAAGTACTTGGTTATGTAATATTTAAAAAAATGTGTAATGTTTTAGATGTCCTGTGACAAATTGGAGTTGTTAATGACTGGAAATATAGAAACGTCTTGAGAAGCAAATGACATGAAAGCAAGGATAAACTTTTAATAACATTACTAGTTCCTGAGAAGTACCACAACCATTATAACGTTTTATTTTTATATTATTAATCACCTAATTTTTTTTATTTCATAGGAAACTCAACAACACCAATATGTGGTCCCAGTAAATGGAAATGCCTCTGGAATGCTCACAGTAAGTACAATAATTTGTCTGAACTGATACATACATTGCATGTTTATTAGTCAATATTACATTCTCCTAAATCAAACCAACTAACATCTCATACTACAAGTATGCTGATATTCAATCTCTTTATTTCCCTTAAAATATTGTGTGTTTTATCAAGAATAAGACTTCTAGGATTCCATGTTCCTACTTTAAGCAGTACCTTTGCTAAACTTCTTCCTTTTTACATGTTTATTATTCCATGTACACGCAGAAGAATTGCCTGGTTATCAGATTGCAGGTTTCCTCCAAAACATTGTACTAGAGGAAACCATCATCAAATTGTAATAAACTAAAAAAACCTAAGGATCATCCTTAGTAAACTATAATAATAAACAAAGTAAACTACAATAATCTACAAAAAACCAATATCAATGTTTCGACCTCAACAACTAATTTGGCTAATTATAATTTTTTTATACTAAAAATTTAACTTTTCCATCAAAAGGTCCCGTTTTATATTCTGCCTCATATTTTTTTTGCCTTTTATCTCTAATGTAAGTACATTGAAATCTGTTCAATTTAAGAATAATAAGCAAACCCATGACCCAATCAGATGAGGATACGTACGACGTGCAATTGAGGTATAGTCATGTACAGACTCAGGCAGACGATTCCTGAGAGAGTGTGGTTAATTGAACCTTAACTATCAAAATACACCAGCAACTACTGTCCAGTAATGAAATCTGTATAAAAGTAGCTACCTCTACTCGGATTTAAACAAGGAACCTTCGTCTCTGAAAATTAGCTGTCAGCTGTTAAACAGATGACTTGCAGCGATGACTTTAAAATTAAACCAACCTGGTGCATCACCTCATAATTGATAAAAATTCTGTTACAGGTAAAGAAATGAAAAATGAGACTTCATGTCAATGTAGGCCAGTTTGTTCCTTTGTTGATTATTCTCTTGACTATCAGTACCGTTATTACAACCCAGCTGGTGATCCTCGAGTTAAAATCAGTAATGAGTAAGTACATGTCAGTTACAATAAATAAATCTTACATAATTTTTTTTGTGTTTTACCATATGAAAGGCCGTGAATCCAAATCCCACACCCTATTAATTTTTTTTCTAATTAATGTTATTAAATATAATATTAAATTATTTGTTAATTTAATTAAATAATAAAAAACATTTAATGGTTGGTTGGTTGTTTAGTCGGTCGATCAGTTGGTCGGTCGGCCCATTAGTCAGTTAAGTCCAATTTACTTTAAGGTTGGGTTGGGTTGAGATACGTTAGTTTAGGTTAGGTTAGTTATATTCTATTGATTTAAAATTACAATTACAATTTTAAATGTTTTTTTTTTATTTTTTAATTAATAGTAATCAATGATCATTTAACAAAGAGAGAAAAATTTGTTTTTGATTTGTAGGACTCGAACTCACGGCAATGTCTGATCCGGTAATATCAAAAATAAATATAAAAATCTAGTGTGAAACACTCACACAACTTTATCTTGCCAGTGCAAATAATTAACAATAAACCTAACATTAGTAATAAAATATTAGAAATAAACAAAAAACTAACCTCAAAAACATAACCTTATTTTAATCATGAGTGAAAGACGCAAAATGAAAATCGAACTTAGTTTGGCTTAAAAATGCGGAAAATCACTCTTTCACGCTAAACTAGGCTCTGTAGTGAAAAAATACTTTAAATAAAAGTTGTAGATCTTTTTATTTCCTATAAAATTTATTATATACACTTTTGTCGTAAAATGCATTACGGCCGAAATCATAAAAAAATCAATTTTTCACACGTTTTCGTGAGAAAAAATCAGAAAATCTCTAATTACTGCTAAACTAAGCATTATACAAAAAATTGTTTGAAATGAAAGTTGTAGAATTTTAAATTCTCTACAACTTTTATTATATAAATTTTTGCGCTAAATTGCATATTAAAGCCGTAATCTTAAAAAAAAACTGTTTTTACATGAAAACAGCCTCACCCAGAATTTCAGCAAACATGACGCCTACCCTATCTTGTAGAGAATAAATAGTTGAGTAAACCAGGCGATTTAAAAAAAAATCGTAGGACCAGTTTTTGAGAAAATCGCAAAAAAGTGAAAAATTACACGAATAAACTACTACTTCCGGTTGACCGATTTTGATGAAAATGTTCGTGTCGGGTCCGGTAGTGGTATGTAACTTAAGTTTCAAGTTTCAAGTTCGTACGATGTTCCGATCACACACACACACACACACACACACACACACACACACACACACACACACACACACACACACACACACACACACACACACACACACACACATACACACACACACACGCGCACACACACTCACACACACACACACACACACACACACACACACACACACACACACACACACACTCACACACACACACACGCACACACACACGCACACACACACACAAACACACACACGCACACATACTCACACACACACACACACACACACACACACACACACACACACACACACACACACACACACACACACACACACACACACACGCACGCACGCACACACACACACGCGCGCACGCGCACGCGCACACACACACACACACACACACACACACACACACACAGACCAATCGCTAAAAACATGTTTTTTGGGTTCAGGGGGTCTGAAAACATATAGATCCGGTGAAAACTCGATTTCGAAAAATCGACATGAAAACAATACTTTCCTTCCTATATATTCATATAGGCAAGAGAAAGTAAAAATAAAGTGGCCATTTTTCATTTAAAGCTATTGATTAGATAGACATCAATGGACGTACAATGTTTTCTTACTTAATTACTGCACTATATGTGAATTGAATATAGTTTTGTTTTTTATCAATACGAATCAAATTATTAACTACTAAAATCTTTTGGAGACTCATTTTTATTATGTTTCTAAACGACTGGAGTAAGAAAAGTAAGATTACACCTACAGGGAATAATTAGATTATTGTTGACTGTACATTATCCAATGTTCATTTCCCTATACGTCAAATTTGTTGGGAAGCATGGTATGTTCGACCTTAAAAATTACACTTTCACTTCATTCACAAAAGGGTCTGGCTGTATAACAAAGTTCATTACTTAACTCTGATTAAGTTAATGTATTTTATACTTCTACCTGTTCTGTTCTTCAATTATAATTAAATTTTTAATCAATTAAATTATATTTCAGATTAGAATACTCAATGATACGATTCATGTATAAAATTAAACTGGTGTATGGGACACAAAGAACAGCATTTATGACATTCTCAGATTTCATTGGTAAGCAGATTTGGAAACATTATAATAATTTAGATATTCCATCTAAGAAAGACTACAACAAAAATATCCTGAATATTTTAAGCACACAGAGGAAAACAAACACATTTTCCATTTGACGTTGACACATTGCGTCAATTTTCATCATTCACGATTTTGTTTCATCTATTACCCTTCAAAGTCAACATTAGCCATAATGTGTATATCGGACTTAAAACCAAAACAAAAAAAATCTGGTATGAAACACTCGCACGACTTTCTCTTGCCAATATAAATAATGAACAATATAACCTATATTTAATCATAAGTAAACAATGTAAAATTAAAAACACATCATTTTATACATGAGTGAATGATGCAACATAAAAATCAACCTCTGTAGAATTTTATAATACCAAAAATCAGTAATTACCTCTAAACTAGGCTCTGTAGAAAAAAATGCTTAGAATAAAAGTTGTAGGTTTTTAAATTTCCTATAAATACATTTTTGTCACAAAATGAATACTAAGGCCAAAATCTTAAAATATCCATTGGTTTTTTACAGATTTTCACGAAAAAACAACTGAAAATCACTAATTATTGCAAACCAAGTGCAATACAAAAAAATTTTTAGAACAAAAGTTATGGGTTTTAAAAAATGTTCTACACCTTTGATTATATAAACGTTTGCCCTAAAATACATATTAAGGCTGCAATCTTGAAAAAGAAATTTTCTACGAGAGAACAGCCTTCCCAAGAATTTTAACAGATATGGCACTTACCCTAACAGTAAATTAGTAATTGTCGCTAAATGAAGCAATTTACAAAAAAAAATTTGAAATAAAAATTAGTATGTTTTTAAAATATGTTCTACAGCTTTGATTATACAGTACTGCTGCCTGAAGAAACTACCAACAACACTAGGGGTTTGTAATCCCTAGATAGAACATACCAAAATACTTAAGTATTTAAGTTTGAGATGAGTAACCTCACACAGTAGCTGAGTGTTCACTCAGGAGTCTATGTACAGGCTCATAGAAAAAGTATTGTTTTCTTGCCCACCAGTTGAAGAATAGCAGCATCACTAGGAGAACCCCAAGCATTTTCTACCAAGAGTATGGTTGCACTTATAGGCCTTCACTTATGTAGTGTAGTCAAATTAGTTTCTTTAAATACATAAACAAAATTATCGTATACAAACAACATATTTTGTAACGCAGCAGGATTTTCAATTTCACTTTTTAGCTTTTTATGTTTAACCTTATCATTTTCTTTATCCCTTTTCCAGATCTCCTCAGGTTGGGCCCAACACAACTCCTCTCCGCCTCTCTCCATCACTGAATCATCTCTCCTCCATTATCGTTGGACATAAAAAAAATCCTTCATTGATTTTCTGACATCACATCTTTTTCCCATTTCTTATTTAAACATAATAGAACAAAAATATTAATGTAAAGAATAAACTGAGTTCCATGAGAACTACTGAGAAATCATCAAAAAATCTGTTTTAAATGTCTTAAAAATCTCCCTCAGTTTTTTAACAATTTTATGACAATGTGCTTAAAAATTAGTTTATAAATCAATCAGAAAAAACAGAGAAGATTTAAAACAAAATGGAATACACTTTTCAAATATCTAACCTAAACCTGATATTCCAAACTTTCAAATTACAAAAATACTCATACCTCGGAAATGTCAAACAAAATTTAATTTGTACTTTATATAAGACATTAAAAAATTACATTACAAAATTAAAATCTAAATTCTAAGTTGTTTGTAACACATATAAAATTTTAAATTGTTTAAGTACCGTAACTAATCTGATATTTCTTGTAAATCACTGATCAACATGAGATGAACGAATCACAAACCACTTACGTAATATTTTTTACAGCAAATGCCGGAGGAACAATGAGTTTATTCATGGGGTTTAGTTTCCTAAGCCTTTTCGAAATAATATACTACTCAACAATAAGGATACTGGTAAATTACTGGAACAAGCGTAAGAAGTGCACAAAATGTTCAATGAAGAAAAATCAACAAGATTTACAAATAATTTATAATAAGAGTTTTTCAAATACTATTATTAACTAACAACCAATTTATTAGGTACCTAAAATATATAGTCAATTTAGTCAGTCTTGTAGAAATTCACTAATATTCAAGTATTTTTAAAACAGTTTTATTGCCTTACACGAAAAAATCAATGGACCAATAAAAACTAACACAGAGTATACACAAAAACAAGTCTTTCATTGAATATAAAAATATAGTAAAAATTTTATTATGAGTAATGAACATTAAAATGATTAATAACAAATTATAAAAAATAGAATAAATCTAGCATGTAAATGAACTAAGTTATAGAAAAAGAAAAATCTTTCATAGTATATAAAAATGAAGCACTATAAAACAGCAGTGATACCTGAAGCACTATACACTACCGTAACATTCGGCTAGAACATAAAAGACGTAAAGAAGTATATTAGAAAAAATCCAAAAAAGAAGAATGACAAGGAGCAAAATGGAGAACTGGATATTTTGATGATAATAAAATCTTAAGTTTTGCAACTTATTTTTGTTTTATGGTTGACTTTATTTACAACAATTTTCTAAGAATTAAATTTCCTACAAGTTTTTTTAAGCTGTTATGTGTTTACTGCCCATTTAACAAAGTTATTGGATGGCAAACATAAAAACAGAGATTTTTACCCCGATTATTTCCATTTTACCAAAGATTTCTCACAAACTACCAAAGATATGGTTCTGCAACATGTTTTATTCACTTTTCAAATCAAAAACCATTAGAAACCACCATCGTTTTCACTGAATTAACGCCCTCAAAATTTCATTACAAAGTTATTTCATGAAATGAGCCGAAATCTTTTGCTAACCATAACACACTAATGAAGTATTTCTGAATCTATGTTTATGAACCTTTTTTCTTATTTTTTTGATGTACATTCAACTCTCATAGTACTTCATTTTTTGTGACTCATCATGTATTTATAAAGAGATGGTTTGCATTTAATATTTTTGCAATATACATATCGAGGGCTTCATGCCAGAAGGGCGTATCAACCAAAAGTATATTTATCAGGAGAGCATTTTAAAACTTTCTTGATTTTTCTTTCACTTTCTGTAGAAACCTGGATACTGTTATTTTAACAACTTTAAGGCCTTTACCTAGCCTTAAACAGTATATTTTGGAACCAGTTGTTTGAACCTGATCACCTTATGATTTTAGGCCCGTTTGGTGGATACGCCTTTATGGAATATACATAAATTTGTACAAATACGGCTGATACGCCCTTTTGACTTGATTAATTTTAATATTTTGTAGTAGTATTACCAATAACATTGTAGATTTTAATGTTTTTATAGTATTGTTGTATTAAGTTTTACATTTTTTATGATGTTCAAAAAATTTTAAGTTTCACAAAATTAATTTTATAAAAATTTACAAGTTCTACAATATTTTTGATAATGCAAATCTAAAAGTAGAAATAGTTTATCTACAGTTGGTACATTAATTTACACCTGTTTTGCTGTATTATTATATTATTTTTATTTATTTTTATTCTTCTTCTTTAATTTTGTTACTGTTCTAATAGTACTAAGTTCTAATTCATCTAAATCTTCTTCAGCTGTACCTTTTTTTGAACTTTTATAAGTTAAGGTAGTATAGAAGTTGTGAAACTCTCTTGGAATGACGAATTTTGCATAAATTTTGTAAATCTTCATATTTTGCTAAAGTGATTGGAAGTTCTGCTTGATATGCTGGCTCTAGGTTGTAATTTATGTTATTTCTAGTATTTGTTTTCGTTCTCTAAGTAAGTGTCTTGTATTCCTCTCAGTATTCGTTTTTGAAAAACATTTGCTCATTATTGTCTTTTGTAAAGGGAAGACACTTCATCTGTTTCCAGTTCAGAAATGTTCCATCGTCTGCTCTCAGTTGTTTGTTAAATATTTTTCCCCTCAATTTTCTGAAATCGTAAAAATCACTAAAATTTAATTCTGTCAGGTTGTATGGTTTTCCTTTTCTTTTCGCAAGACAAATAACATGAACCCAGTCATTAGGCCAGAAGATTTTAGTAAATTCACTAGCCTTTTCTATCGTAGCGTGAATTGAGTCGCACTCCATATGAGTGTGTCCTGGTTCTAAAAATTTCAATTCGATACTTCTAAGGGTTGCATGATCTTGAAGTACCATTTGCAACATTAATGCCAATTGAATTCCGATTCTACCCAGGGCAGCAATCAGAATACATAATTAATTATGTACATGTTGGCAAATTATTAATAAATATTTTTAAACATGTGGCTATTTCATTAGCTCCCCGATTGCCATTAGTTTCGCTCCTAAGAAAGCAATGTCCTTGTTTCTTGGCTACTTCATAAACCGTAAAGTTAAATACTGCTAGTTTTCTTTTGTAGAATACAGGTTTCCTAATTCAAGCGGGCAATATAAAACATTTTCTTTTTCATAAATGGCAATATAAAACATTACCATTTTCGTTGTAATTGTAACACCAGCATTGATCCTTTCGAGGAGTGTGAAAACCAATATTTTTGTTTAATATTGTTTCTTTGTAGAGCGTTTTACCTAGAGGAGCCACGTCTGTTTCATGGCAGTGCTGAACGTATAACTCATCAATTTTTTTCTTTATTTAACATTGACTCCAGATATTTTTTGCTGGTATATTTTCGGCACCAATGTGCAGGAACACATGGAAATGAATCAATATGTGCTTCCATGTGAGATACTCGTTGTAGATCTGCCTTGTTATGAGGTGTGTAATGACCTCGTTTATCCGGAGAAACCACGTTATTTGTAGCTCTGCAACTTTTATCTAACGCCGCTCGTACTTTTTTCTCTAATATGGAACGTGTATTTAAAAAAACTTTACGAACACGGTAAATTTGTCCATTGTAAGACAGCTTGTAAATTAAGAACTTTTGACGGCGAGAATTATTCTGTCGGCTTCTTTTTACTATTTGTGTTACGGTTTGTCTACAAACCGATAAATAAAATAAACTTATTTGCAACTTACATTCATTTTTAAAGAAATTTATTAAAATATTATGATTCTTTAAAATCTTTCTGTGCTAAAATGGCGTATAATTTTTGACCTCTTACACAATATTATGAGTTTTGTCAGACCAAAAGGGCGTATGTTTATACGCCTTTCTGGCTCAACAAAATATGAACTATAAGTGATACGCCAAAAAGGAAATATTCAATTACACTTTATTTTGCTAATTAACTTGTATGATCTTCTAATATGGCAAAATATAGAATATTTCAAACTATTTAAGAGTAAAACCAGAAAATTGTAATTTTGGTGGATACGCCCTTCTGGCATGAAGCCCTCGATATTTTGGTCGTTTATCGTAGAAGCTAAAAAAGACAGGTGGGCAGTCTACATAAACTCACAGCAATTCTAAATATGTTTCTGCTCTCTTAATTTGTGTGAAGTGAACTGTTTATTCCCAGTAAAATTGTTGAAGTTCACTGACCTGGCAAAACTGATAATCCGGGATTACTTGAGTCCTCGGCATGCTGAATTAGTGAGCATCTAGTTTAATTTTTATATTTGTTAAAACCAAAACTTTTCCCATAACAAACAGGTGGAGTGTTAAATTAATTGCACTCGATCTGCTGGTTCAAGGGCTACAAAAAATAGTTCTGTTTCTTATCACATAGTCAGCCAATTTTATGATTGAACTATTTAAGAACAGAAGAGGTAAAAGTGTAAAAGACACTAGTCAGAGTTATCGCCTCTGAAAGTAATGAATTTCTCTATACAGCCAGACCCTGTGGTGAATGAAGTAAAGGTGTCATTTGCAGGGTGGAATGTAGGTACTTTTCAGAGGACCTGGCATGCTGATAAGCATACTCTTTTAACTCAGTGAGGAAAGCAATAGTAAACCACCTTACTCATTTTTACCTTTAGAGGTTCCAACCAGCCTTTCGGTAGCTGACCTAAACAACAAAAACAAAACACCAAAGAAACTATATAAAGTAACAGAAATGATAGGTTTGGAAATAAGTAAAAGGCTACTAACAAATAACTGTATTTTTATAATTTTTTTAATTTATAAAATATACATAAATAGATATTATGCTTACTTTTATAAAAATTTAAATAAATAAGTGTATAAATTACAGAGATTAACTGATACCAGTAAATTTTATAATTAGTTCTAGATAACAAAGATTCACTTCCAAATGTTACTTTGATAAAATTATATAATAAATTTTAAATACTATCAAAGATTTCAAATTAAAAACTTCAAACAATTAGTATTCATGCAACTAATAACCTCAAAAGTTTACGTTTTCAGAAAAATTAGACCTCCTAGACATGGATAGTGTACCATGAAAAAACTCAGTTCCTATCAGGAATATTGTTAGCGTTGCTACCAACAGTGCAAAATCTATTATAAATGTAAGAAACAAGGGCTTATTGGGCTTTTAAATGTTGACACATCATACACTGATTTCCTACCTGTACATTGTATTATTTATCCAGAGCATTTAGCAGAAAAATATTTTTGATACCCTCATGTTATGGAGGTATTTCTAACTGCATTCCCTCACGTGCCAACACACACCATGAGTTCAAATCCTTTATAGAAATGAAATTAAATGAACTTTCTGTTACATTAAAATAAGAACATTAAATTTGTTGTCTAAAAATTAAATGTGACACCAGTCAGTAGTAGAAGGAGGCTATGTCTTTGCGGAGACTCTCCAATGGGGACTGGCAAGACAGAGAGAGGTGGTGTTTAGAAAGTGAGATACAGCTGGAGCTGTAAATCCTTGCATGAATATTATATAAATGTGTTATGTTGGTAATAAAATAAATATGTTGGGCTAAAATAAATAGTTCTGTTTCTTATCACATGGTCAGCCAATTAAATGACTGAATCATTTAAGAACAGAAGAGGTAGAGGTGTAAAAGACACTAATCAGAGTTATCTCCTCTGAAAGTAATGGATTTCATTATACAGCCAGACCCTGTGGTGAATGAAGTGAAAGTGTCATTTGCAGAGTGGAAAATATGTGCTTTTCAGAGGGCCCGGCATGCTGATAAGCATACGCTTCCTCTCAGTGAGGAAGGCAATGGTAAACCACCTCACTCCTTGTTTTACCTAGTAAAACCTCTACAGGTTCAAACCAGCCTTTTGGCTGATGACCTAAACAACAACATGTTGGTAATATGCGTTTATGTTGTGAAACAGAAGGAGAGCATTTCAAGTTTGTGTTGTGAATGTTTTGTGTTCAGTTAATGTGTTATCTTAATTTATGTAGTATTTTGTGTTAGGCTAAATAAATTAGTGGCCGGCTCCATAGCGTAGTGGTTACGATGTTAGCCTAACACGCGGAGGTCCCGGGTTCGATTCCTGGCCAGGGTCTTGAAGTTTTCTCAAGTCGAAACCCACAGTCAATCACATAATCCACCGTAGTCACTAATAACCAAGCAGTTGATGCAACTTTAAATTTAAAAAAATAAATAAATGAATTAATCATTATTACAGAGTTATTACAGTAAGCTATATTCTTACCAGATTTCTTCAATTACTCAATCCAATCAAACAGTTTATAGAAGAAAAAGAAAAATCCTTTTTCACCTTCCCTAAACTTGACCACCAATGGTCATTAGATTAATCTTTTTTACAGATGTACTTCAGCATTTACAAACACTAAACATATCATTACAAGGAAGAGACAAACTCATTTTTGAATTAGTGTACAATGTACAAAATTTTGCTTTCATAGCAAATTAAGATCAAAAATTGATAATGTTATTATTGGAAGAAGGAATTAAGTTCATTTACTAGATAAACTACTAACTCCAATGAGTATTCAAAGGTGTGTCATGTTGTGGCAACCTTATCTGCCATTTCTACAGAAACATTTCAAGTTTTAATCAGTTTTTCAGCTATCCTACAAAGTTTCAGGAAATGGAGTTAGCATATTAACTGATGTAATATTAAATATGGTAGGCTTTATTTTTTAATCAAAAGTAGTTATTAAAAAGTTAAGTTTATTACTTAAATAGATAAGTACACAATGTCGTTGCCAGCTGCATGAAAACTACTATTATAAAATTAATAATTATGATAATTTTTTATTGTCTACAGATTTTGTTTTAACTGTACACTAAAGACTGTAGTTCCTCATCACAGATTTTATACAAAATTCTTATTTAATTTTAAATTGGAAGATAAAATTTTTAATTGAGATTCAACGACCTCAATCAGTAAGATGTTAAAAGGTGTATTAGTTTGGTGATTGTTACATGATTTTTTTTACATATAAATATTCATGATTATGATTGTTATCTAAATATAAACTATAATATAAATGATAATTTCTTACTACTTTTTAATGCAGATGGTGAAGGATGAAATGATTTTTTGTAACATATGAAAATATGCCGTGCCTGAATGGGATTCAAACTCATGCGATCTTGGGTTCGAATCCCATTCAGGCACGGGATATTTTCATACGTTAAAAAACATCACATCATCCTTCACTGTCTGGATTAGCAGTAACTGCTCAACAGTTGGATGTTAAACAAAAAAACAAAATGACCTCGCTTTTGGTTACTATTTAGTTTTTGTTTTGAAAACTTACAATCATTTCGGTGGTACCACCTTGCAACTCACACTTGGCCTACACTATTTAATCAACGAGTCTAAATTTAGGTTCAGTTAATAAATAAATACAATAGTTAATTTAAGATGTTTAATTAATTTTAAATGAAAAATTTTAAAAATAATAATATCTCAGGGTTTTCAAACTGAAAAAAAAAAATAATTGTTATTTGTTTTAATTGTAATAACTAAACTAATGGCTATCCTGAAAATTAAATTGAAAAAACAATTGATAGTACGAGGGTAGGCTGATAAGTAATGCACACATGCTTGTAGAAGACGAACAAAAAGAAATAGCAAGATGGGGTAAATAACAAATTAAAGTACAAATCTTAACCTACCAAATTATCTATTTATTTTTCAATATAGTCACCGTTAAGCATTACACATTTCTCCCAACGTTTAACAAGTTTTTTCATTCCGTCACTGAAAAATTCTTCCGACTTTCCTCGAACCCAGGACGCAATAGCTGCCTTCACCTCATTGTCTGAGCTGTAATGATTACCCTTAAGGTCTCTCTTCAGTAGAGGAAAAAAATAAAAATCGCAAGGCGCAAGGTCGGGAGAATACGGAGGGTGTAAAATTGGTTGAAACTTCAGGTTTCTCAGAGCCTCTCCAGTTGCACGCGAAGTGTGTGGACGAGCATTGTCGTGTTGCAAAATTATTGGCGCCAGGTTGCCTCTAACACGACAAACTCGACGTCGGAGGTGTTTCAGAGTCTGTATATACTGAGCAGAATTTACCGTTGCCCCTCGTTCCAGATAATCAGTCACATAAACTCGGCGAGCATCCCAAAACACAGTCAAAAGAATTTTTTTTGCGGACGGTTGTGTTTTGAACTTTTTCACAACAGGAGAATGTGGATGACGATATTCAGCGCTCTGCCTTTTTTCTTCGGGATCGTAATGATGAACCCATGACTCGTCCCCCGTCACAATATTCAAAAGAAAGTCGTCTCCTTCGTCACGGTAGCGCTTCAAAAGTTGTTCACAGCAATTCCAATCGACGCTGTTTATTCTCGTCTGTCAGACGGCGTGGTACCCATCGTGCACAGATTTTACGGTATCCCAATTGTTCAATAATGAAGCCAACACGTTCCTTAGATATTCCAATTTGGTTTGCGATACGCTGTTGAGTGATTCGCCGGTCATTTTGAATCAAATCATCGATGAGTTTGCGACGATTATCGTCTGAGGCAGTGATTGGTCGTCCACTGCGTGTTTTGTCAACAATTAAGGCTTTTCCAGGTTGGCAATCACGAAATTTTATTACCCAACGATTCACAGTAGACCTATCAACAGTATCGTCACAATAAACAGCCTTTAAACGACGATAAATCTCACTAGGATTCACTTTCTCAGCAGTTAAAAATTCGATAACAGCGCGTTGTTTAATTCTCGTTGACATAGCACCAGAACACGACGCCATACTTCCACTACTCAAAACAAACTGAATGAAAGCAACGCCTTCAAACTGCGCAGGCTTGTAGAGGAGAAATAGTACTTCCACATGCCACCAGGCGCGCTACTGAAGTTTATTTAGTTGTCTTCTACAAGCATGTGTGCATTACTTATCAGCCTACCCTCGTATAAAATAAAACAAATGAATACTAATGCTAAAGTATCAAAGTAACCTATAATGTCAAGGTAAAGAATATGACCAACAGTATTAAAATATTAGTAAATTAGATCCCCCGTAAAAAATTTCATTAAAATAACTGTAATCAAACTGATGTTATTCATTACATATTACGTTAAATGAATTTTCTTTAAACAAATAACTAAAAAATTATGAAATGTCTTCCAGATTTTATCATATAATTAGTAGTCTAATAGGCCTTTAGGTAGTGAAATAAATTTAGTGTTTTCTTCTTTGTTTAAAGAATTGAATTTGAACAATAGATATAATGAAGTTATTAAGTAATAAATATTTTTATTTAAATTAACAAACTAATATTACACGAGATATATATAAAAATTTAAAAAAAAAACAGTCATGTGAGTGAGTATTATTGTCATATTCTTCTAATTACCAGTTTAATTAAATAATAAATAATTTATTATTTATTAGTTCAATTACAGTAATTATACTGTAAATTTTATTAATAGATTATATAAAGAAATAGTACAGTAGAGTGTACATCACTTTTTGTTTGATAATCTTGTGTTAAGGTATTATACAATTTGCTGTAATTGTGAATTTTATTTCTTAATTTGCTGTTCATTTCTACTTTAGTATGACTTCAATATCAGTACGACCATTTCAATACAAAGATTATCGAAATAATATTGAAAAAAATGTTATTAAACGTAAAAACTTGCGGGTAATGTCAAACAAATTTATTTTTAATAACAAGTTAAAAATTAAAATATTTTCTATGCGTAAGAAAATAATTAAGGAAAAAAATAATTAGTTTTTAATTAACGAATATTATTCACAGCTGATAGAAAGATAATCGAATTACTTACTGGTTTTAGGGCTAAAAAATAGTTCTGTTTCTTCTCTTTTACACTCAATAAAATTACTGAATCATTTAAGAACAGAAAAGGTAGAGATATAATTTATTGTCTGCAAAAGACAGATTCCATTGTACAACAAAATGTTACTGTGAAAGTAGTGAATATGTCAGTTGGAGGATGTGATTACAAAAGTGCTATAAAATTGGGAAGCTTGGAATGTTGAAAAACAGTTATATTTTTAATCTTTCATAGAAACGTAATAGTAAAATATATCACTCCTCCTTTCAGTGTAAAATAAATAGGGTTTCAAACCAGGCTCTTGGCTATTGACCTAAATAATATTTAAAATTTTTTATTAAACCTAATTTTAAGGTTTTAAAATGCTATAAAAATTTAGATAACTTCAACAAGTTTAACCCTTTCAGTGCCAAACAATATTTAAAATTTTGATCTTAAGTGCCATGTAATTTGAATAAGGGTGCACAAAAAAATGCCAACCCTTATTTCGAAAATTTGCAGGCGTAAGCCTGTCATTGCCGACCAAAATTTCAAAGTTATAGAAAAATAAAATGGCCTGTTAAAAACTGATTTTTATTGTGTTCATAAAAAAACGAAATCATTCTAACACTAAAAATATTCAAAATAAATTATTTTAGTTTATTTAAAGTCGCATCGACAGCTTGGTCATTAGCAACTACTGTGGGTTTTGGGACCTTAACAGTGGTTATAACGTGTTAAAACTTCCAGAACCTAGCCGGGAATCGAACCCGGTACCTTTCGCTTTGTAGGCTAGCGCACTAATCAGTACGCCAAAGAGGCGGTTTCAAAATACATTATTCCATTAATTTTTGTTTAAAAGTTTTTTTGGGAATGTTCGTTTATACGGACGTTGGTACTTTATGCATAACTTACAGACGTCCGGTGAACCGGATGTTATAATACGTATAATATATCGACGTCCTGTTTTTCGGACGTTGGTACTGAAAGGGTTAAAAATATGAAGAAAATAATACAAAAGGTTTCAATTTTACTAACTAGATAAATAGCTCTGCCTAAACCCTGTAAACATTTCAATTAATGTTTTGTAATCAACTGTTGTCACTTATGACTAAGCAAATCATGACGCACAATTTTTTTAAAATCCTTAATGTGTAGGCCTATACATTGCAATCTGTTTAATTTAAGAACAATTAGCAACCCCATGACCTAACGAGATGAGGATGACGCGTATGACTTTAAAATGAGGTGTAGTCTTTTACAGAATCAAGCCGACTATTCATGAGAGAGTAAGGTTAATTGAACCCCAACCATCAAAATGCACTGGTAAAGGCCAAGCCAATTGCTGTGAGCGCTGGGCTACGCATGCGCATACGTGATTTGGACTGCATACCCACCGACCAACAGTTCGATGTACAGTCCGAGTGTTTTTGAAAATTGACAACATCCATTGTATTTAGTAGGCATGCTGTTCCATTCTTGATTACATACACTTGCACTATTGCAGTACATACAAGACTATACTAATGCAGACGCACGTTTTGCCCAGTGTTCTCCTTACGAAAATCAGGCTATAACCACTGTTTAGTACTCAAATCCGTATAAAAGTAACTACTTTTACTAGGATTTGAACCAGGAATCGTTGTCTCCAAAAATCAGCTGTTAAACAGCTCTCATACGACGACTTTACCACTAGACCAACCCGGTTGTTCATACAAAATATGTATAAAATTTTAAACATTATTTTGTTAAAGCATTTGAAATGAAATTTTACTAGAGTAGATACACTTTTAACTGATAGTTTTCTTGCACATTCCACAATTTCTGTAACTAATACAGTACTGTTGAAAGAAGGAAGAAGCCATATGTGAAAGTAACACACTTAATGAAAACTTAATCCAGTACTGCGACAACACGACTCTCCATGGATTTCGATATCTCAGCGAAAGAAACAGAAGCCTTCTTGAGAGGTAAATAAAATTTAAACACCTAGCACAACTTCTAACTACTAGTTATAAGGTTTTTAAATTATCATTTATTCGTAGCAAATTGATTGGCGAAAATTAGCCAATACTTACCCAATATAATGAGAATTTAACTTTTTTTGGTAAATTCCTTTCACAAAAGAAAGGTTTTTTTGTCCAAGAGGTGTAGTCTTGTACAGACTCAGGTTGCAATTCCTGAGAAAGTACGGTTAATTGAACCCCAACCTTAAGTAAACAAAAACGCTATCTATCGGATTTTATTGAAACTACCTGAGTACAGCTAGCGCACTCTATTGGATTTTTTCAAAACTAACAACATAAACAAAAACGCTCTCTATCGGATTTTTTTGAAACAATCTAAGTACACAAAAACGCAATCTACCGGATTTTATTGAAACTACCTGAGTACACCTAGCGCATTTTATAGGATTTTTTCGAAACAAACTAAGTAAACCAAAAACGCTATCTATCGGATTTTATTGAAACTACCTGAGTACAGCTAGCGCACTCTATTGGATTTTTTCAAAACTAACTAGATAAACATAAACGCTATCTATCGGATTTTATTGAAACTACCTGAGTACAGCTAGCGCATTTTATCGATTTTTTTCAAAATTAACTAGGTAAACAAAAACGCAATCTATCGGATTTTATTTAAACTACTTGAGTACAGCTAGCGCACTCTATCGGATTTTTTCGAAACAAACTAAGTAAACAAAAACGCAGTCTATCGAATTTTACTGAAACTACCTGAGTACAGCTAGCGCACTCTAACGGATTTTTTCAAAACTAACTAAGTAAACAAAAACGCTATCCATCGGATTTTATTGAAACTACCCGAGTACACCTAGCGCATTTTATCGGATTTTTTCAAAACTAACTAAGTAAACAAAATTGCTATCTATCTTTTTTTTTGGTATCTATCTATCGGATTTTATTAAAACTACCTGAGTACAGCTAGCGCACACTATCGGATTTTTTTTAAACAAACTAAGTAAACAAAATCGCAGTCTTTCGGATTTTATTGAAACTACCTGAGTACAGCTAGCGCATTTTATAGGATTTTTTCAAAATTAACTAGGTAAACAAAAACGCTATCTACCGGATTTTATTGAAACTACCTGAGTACAACTAGCGCACTCTAACGGATTTTTTCGAAACAAACTAAGTAAACAAAAACGCAGTCTATCGAATTTTACTGAAACTACCTGAGTACAGCTAGCGCACTCTAACGGATTTTTTCAAAACTAACTAAGTAAACAAAAACGCTATCTATCGGATTTTATTGAAACTGCCCGAGTAAACCTAGCGAACTCTATCGGATTTTTTCAAAACAAACTATGTAAACAAAAACGAATCCGAATCCGTGTTGAAGATTTGATGAAGGCGATACCTTGGGGGGTCACCAACCGATCGCTCGTAGAAATTGTAAGGAGCGGGATACTTCAGAGAAAATTTTAAACGAAGAAAGTGTGTGTAAATTTTAATTTAAATAAATGGCGGCTCTTTTAAATGTGAGTGTAGTATATATGTGCGGCCTTTTTTTTACGGCTCTTTAAATTTTTAATGTGTCGGTGGCCTTTTTTTGCACGGCTCTTTTAAATGTTATTATGTACGGCCTTTTTTTTTTTTTTTTTTTTTTTTTTTGTATTTATAATGTGGGATTCAGTTTCAGTGAAGGGCGGACTACAAAGAAGAAGAGGTCAGTAGGGCTATCTGTGATTAAACGTAGCCGTGGAATGGCAGGTTCCGTAGTACTTCCGGCGGATGCGGCGTAGCATAGATGGAATTAATGCTGGGAAATGGAGAATCCTTTCCCACGTCGTGTAGCTTCCGAGAGGTGTTGTGGATGAAGTCCTCAATCGAGGGCAGAAGAAGGTGCTCCTGAACAATAGAATTGGGGATGAGGTAGTGGAAGTTTGAAATAGCTCGAAGGATCCTATTATGTAGAGCGCAAAAATTGCTCTTGTTAGACGGGGACAGCAATGGCCACCAAACGGGTGAGCCATACAACAGAAACGACCGAATGACGGCTGTGTAGATCAGGAGTCTGATAGATTTGTTCAGGCAAGTAGAACGTAGAAGAGGAGCCAGGATGAAGAAGAGGACCCTACCCTGGCGTACCCTATCCTTCGCGAATTTGGTGAAAGTGAGACACCTATCCAGCGTCACCCCTAAGTATCTCACACTAGAGGCCCACTCCAGTCGATGTCCTGATATCTCTAGTTGAGCAGGCATCTTCCTTCTTCTGGTGAAGCAGATAGCCTCACACTTCGTGGGGTTAAGGGATAACTTCCACCTGTCGCACCATTCCACAAGGAGCTGTATTTGACGTTGAAGCCTGTTAACGTTGAATGGGAGACTGGGGCTGGACCTGTACAAGATTATGTCGTCGGCGTAGACACCAGCGCGGATACCGGGCTCAAGTGGAAAATCATTTGAGTAGACGAGGTAAAGGATCGGTCCAAGAACCGATCCTTGGGGAACTCCTGCCGAGACGGGTTTTACACTAGAAGCGGTATCACGGAGCCCAGGGTAATTCGGAGAGACAAAGAATTGCCTTCCGGTCAAATACGAGTGCAGTAGACGCACCATTGGGGGAGGAAAAATAAGCGAAAGCTTATATAGGAGACCCAGGTGCCAGACACGATCGAATGCTGCCCGAAAGTCGAGAAGTACCGCCGTCGTCTGGCGCCTGGCATTCCAAGAATCCAAGATGTCAGTGACAACACGAAGGAGCTGAAGAGTGGTCGAATGCCCCCGCCGAAAGCCAAACTGCTCCGGACGGAGGACAGGGTCTATAACTGTTTGAAGCCGCGATAGCAGGAGTCGTTCAAACAGTTTCGAGAACAATGGCAGAAGAGAAATTGGGCGGTAGCTGGCCGGATCAGAAGGTGGTTTGAAAGGCTTCAGAATCACTATGATCTTGGAAGTTTTCCAATAAGAAGGGAAATGCTGCAGAGAAAGCACTGCATTGAAAATCTGGAGAAGGTGCGCTTTAATCCTAGGAGGAGAATTAAATAACACCCTCCCAGTGATATCATCCGGACCAGGGGCTTTCCTTGGATTGAGGCAGCGTATCACATCAGACAAATCGTCTTCAGTGAACGGTGCTAGATGAAGGGGCGTCGGGTCAGAAAGAGTAGTGTTGACCATATCATCAACAAATTGTTCGTGCGCTGGGTCGGAAGGAGTGGTATTCGGTGTGAAGTGGGATTCAAAGTGCGAGGCGAATCTCTCCGCAATCTCACCCGCTGAAAAGATGAGTCCTCCAGGTGAATTCAGCGGGTGGTGAGACCGCTGCTTTCCCAGAAGGCGTCGTGTAGTGTTCCATGGAGAACCAGAATCTTGAACGGAGGTCAGGTACTCCTCCCATCCTCGACGACGATGCTGAGTCAAAAGGAAGCGGCACCTCGCTACAGCTCTGTTAAATAGAGTGCGATGGCGCGGGTCCCGAGTAAGTTGCCATAGCCGACGGCTACGCCGCCGATCGGCTATAGCGTTTCGTACTTCAGGAGGGAGGCCGGAGCGTGTGGTCGGAGGGGCAGTGCGAGTTGAGACTCGGAGGCAATGCTGAATAGTCGTCGAGAGATTGGCTGCGTGAAAATCCAATTGGGCAGTAGAGACTATTGTTGGCGGTTGAGGGGGTAGGGCACGATCTAGATCGGAATGAAAATCCTTCCAGGAGGTTTTAGTGATAGAAGGGGGACGAAAAGGTCGGAGAGTCGGGGGAAAAAACGTAAAAAGGACAGGAAGGTGATCCGAATCTAGATCATTGATAACGAGCGTGTCCGGGAGGAGAGGCAATGAAACAGAAATTCCATAGTCAAGAATGTTAGAGGAATGACCAGGAACTGGGGAAATCCGGGTGGGAGAGTTAGGAACGTGCAAGGAGAAAGGGAGATCAGATTGATTAAGAAACCTTAGGAGCGTAGTACCGGCCCTATTAGTACTACGACATCCCAAATCGAGGTGCTTCGTATTCCAGTCACCGCCAACAAACAAAGGATGTTGAAGGCCGAATAAAGACGCAAGGGCAGTGGGGTGATAATCACTATTAGCAGGAGGCCTATACAGTGAAACAAAAGTAACTGGGATTGAATTAAAAGGGATGATAACTGCAAGAGACTCAAGGAGGGGTATCGGAGGATACTGTAGCAGATGATGCACATGGCGTCGATGGACCAGTATAGCGACACCGCCACCAGCGACAGCCGCTATACGGTCAGACCTATAGACGATGTAGGGGGCAAGCTTGAAAGCACCGGTGGGAACAAGATGAGTCTCTTGTAAGAGTGCTACATCCACGTCGTAATCCTCTAGGAAGCGCCGAAGATCGTTTTTCCGCCGGGCGATGCCTGCGCAATTCCACGTAACTACCGTGAACGGCATTACACCAGAAGTGCGGGAAGGCTTGAAATTACAGTGGCGATTACATCCTGTATCGAAGTGGCGCTGGACAGTTTCTGTAACGTCGAAATCACCCAAGTAATGAATTTGGTCGACGTTAACAGGTCGATCAGAGGAGTGGCACTAGGTGCTGAGGCGATCGGTTGTGAGGCCGGTGTTGGAAGAGGGGGGAACTCAGAAGCACTAAAGTTGTACACCGGTTTGGACGGTGTCAGAATAAAGGGCTGTGCCTGCGGGATAGAGTTGTTCTTTTTAAAGGGAGCACGCTGGGTAGTGCTCTTTGTAATGGTTCTTTTGTAAGTTTTTTGAACCGGGGGCGTGCGTGCCGCTTCTGAGTCGGGGGACGCGACGGAGTCGGACGCCGTCTTCGATGGTGCAGCCGAAGCCGATGGAGTTGGCTGGGGGGCCTGATGTTTTTCCCTGCGCACCGCTAAAAGTTTCTTGTGCGCAGGGCACCCCCTATAATTTGCTGGGTGGGCACCTCTGCAGTTGCAGCAGACAGGGCTCTCGTCCTGTTGCTTGCTGCAAATCTTGGCATCATGTTCCCCGCCGCACTTGACACAGCGAGGAGCATGGCAACAGTTCACAGAGGCGTGGCCGTATCGCTGGCAGTTGTAGCACTGCGGCAACCCGGGTCGAGGCTTGAAGGGGGCCACAGTGACGGCCACGTGAAACAAATTATCAATTTTATACACCTCTAAGATGTTATGGGTCTTCTGTAATTTGACAAGAAATACGTTGAGGTGGTGCCCACCCCTGCCTTTTATCGGCTGCACGTGGTTGACCTTGAACCCCGCGGCTTCAAGGGCATCCTTTACATCGGCGGGGTCGTGAGAATAGTGAAGGCCTTTAATTGCGACCTTCACTTCATCTGGTTCGGCGGAGTGGTACGTATGAAAATACACGCCGTTCGCGATAAAGAGCTTGCGAACGGCGTGAAAATCCTCCGCCGACTTGGCATATAGCATGTACGTCGACCCCTTAGAGGTCACCGATACTTTGTTGACAACCGCCTTCCCGACGAGGCGGGACAACTGGGCCCAGTTGCCAGGGGCCTTGAATACGAGAGGCGGGATTCGCGACCTGTTTACAGACGCCGGCGCAGATGAAGGAGCCTGGTCCATGTTGTTTTCAGGAGCGGTTTCTGGAGCGGTGTCATTAGACGCTGTCGCAACAAAATCGTCGGACGAGTCCTCAAATAGCACAGGAAGACCCTCCTTCCTACGCTTCCTTTTCGGGAAGCTGTCTTCCATTTTATTATTATTATATAAGGCACGTTAATTAATAATTAAATATCACAAAATGCATCAACAGTCACACAGCACAAACACACAACACAAAATAGTACATATAATCACGATAGAAACGTAAACAAAACGTAAGCAACAATCAAAATCCGTTGCCTAGCAACGACGCCGGAACTTGTGTGCACCTTTACTGTACGAGAGTAAGAGGCGCACTCAAACAAAAACGCTATTTATCAGAGTTTATTTAAACTACTTGAGTACAGCTATCGCACTCTATCGGATTTTTTCGAAACTACCTAACTACAGCTAGCGCATTCTATCGGATTTTTTCAAAAGTAACTATGTAAACAAAAACGCTACCTATCGGATTTTATTGAAACTACCTGAGTACAGCTAGCCCACTCTATCGGATTTTTTCAAAACCAACTAAGTAAACAAAAACGCAATCTATCGCAATTTATTGAAACTACCTGAGTACACCTGGCGCATTTTATCGGATTTTTTCAAAACTAACTAAGTAAACAAAAACGCTGTCTATCGGATTTTATTGAAACTACCTGAGTACACCTAGCGCATTCTCTCGGATTTTTTCAAAACTAACTAGGTAAACAAAAACGCTATCTATTGGGTTTTATTGAAACTACCTGAGTACAGCTGGCGCACTCGTATTTTTTTGAAAACTAAGTAAACAAAAACGCTATCTATCGGATTTCATTGAAACTATCTTAATACAACTAGCGCACTCTATTGGATTTTTAAGTACTTTTCCACTGAGGTTTCCACTGAAACGCGGTTTTTTTTAAAAAGCTCGACGGAGTAACGGACGTTTAAAAACTACATTAACGGAAAACCGGCTAACAACTGAATACTATTTTTCGTAAATTGCTGAAGTTATCTCCGATTAATTTCTGAACAAAACAATATAAACTAAACCCATAAATGTAGTAAAGAACAGGTTTTAATTTACTGTAGTGTTGAAAAATATACATAAGTTTTTTTTAGAGCCTTTCAAACGAGTCAGGGAAGGTGGTATGCCTGTAAGCGTAGCCTATGCGATATAGCATGCGACATCGCATGTCGAACCGCTCGTTGAAAAATAAAGCGGACGATATTGGACATAGCTTTGGGTTTGAAGTTCCGGTTTCGACCGAAAGTGGCGCAAAACCAGAAGTCAAATTTTCAACTTGGAATTTGGAAACGAAAATAGTGGCATTCGATTCTTCTTAAAGAGTAGATACAGAAATCACTTACGGTATAAGCCATAATTATTGTTCTGCTGATTTTATCTAACTACGTTTCAAGGAAACAAAGTGCTCAACACAATTTTAAGAAAAATAAAAGAATATTGAACTTATTAATTCAACTGTTCTCATGGTTCAACTACTCAACAATGGTTTGTTACTTGCAAAGAAACTTATTCCTAATCAGTTTATTTGATACTCAGAAATTAAAAAAAAAAAATAGACTAAAATTAAAATAAAATTATAAATAAAATTTCATAAAATTTATTAATGGTATTTATATAACAGCTACAACAATCTAAACCAAACCCATAAATGCAGTAAAGAACACTCATTTAGTTTAGTGTAAGCTACAATTTTCAAGCAAATACCACCATGAAACAAAGATAAGGATGTTTTTATAAAAATATATAAGGTTGAATAAATGAAAGACAGTATAATGTCCTATTACTTATAAGGAAACCCAAAAAATTATTTACAAATATTGCTAGTCTTATTTAAGTATCAAATTTTGATTTTCACAATTAAACTAAAATTCTGTTACAGAATATTTTGGGGCTTAACAATTATAACTACAATTTTTGGTTGTTTATTCACGTTATCAAACTTAATAGAAAAATGGTATACAAATTCTGTTATTATGACCTTGGCTACACTTCCAGTAGAAGTATCAGAGATACCATTCCCAGCAATATCAATCTGTAGTGCTGATCAAATAAGAAAATCGGTATTTCCTTTTACAGAGAAACTTCAAATGAAGGAGGAAGATTTAAATTATGAAGAGTCAGTATTAGAATAACTTGTTAAAATTAAATAAAAATTTAATAAATCTTAAATTAGAATTTTTTATCAGTTTCTACAGGTTCAAGTTTATTGTGCTATATTTATGATATACATTTTTGTGAGAACATCAATATACAGTAATACGCAATATGTTGTGCATTATAACTCAAGTAATAACGAATCAACCTATCTTCTTCTTCAGTCGCATTGTCCTCTGGTTTAATTCTTAACTTTTTTTTTATTCCTAATATGTGTACGTTGCAATCTGTTCAATTGATAACAATAAGGAACCCCAGAGCAGACAGGTGGAGTGTCAAATTATTTACACCCAATCTGTTCGTTGCAGGGCTAAAATAAATAGTTCTGTTTTTTATCACATGGTCAGCCAATTAAATGTCTGAATCATTTAAGGACAGAAGAGGTAGAGGTGTAAAATACACTAATCAGAGTTATCTCCTCTGAAAGTAATGAATTTCATTATACAGCCAGACCCTGTGGTGAATGAAGTGAAGGTGTCATTTGCAGAGTGGAAAATATGTGCTTTTCAGAGGGCCCGGCATGCTGATAAGCGTACTTTTCCACTCAGTGAGGAAGGCAATGGTAAACCACCTCACTCCTCGTTTTACTTAGTAAAACCTCTGCAGGTTCAAACCAGCCTTTCGGCTGTTGACCTAAACAACAACAACAAGGAACCCCATGACCCAATGAGATGAGGATGATGTGTATGATGTGTAAATGAGGTGTAGTCTTGTACTAACCCAGGTCGACCACTCCTGAGAGAGTATAGTTAATTGAACCCCAACCATCAAAGTACACCGGCAGCCACTGTCTAGTATTCAAATCCATATAAAAGTACCCTTACTAGGATTTGAACCAGGAACCTTCGTCTCCGAAAATCAGCTGTTAAACAGCTGATTTTGGCGACGACTTTACCTCTAGACCAGTGTTTCCCAAACTTTTTTTTCTCGCAGCACACTACAAAAAAAAAACGGCCAATAGCCGCGGCACACCTATTACTTTATGCCATTGATTAAACTTAAGTACTTGATATAAACGTACTTATAGCATACGTATACATACTAACTTATAGTCATCGGCTAGGCATTATTTTGTTGGACCGTTTAAATTTAATTTAATTTATTTTCCTTGAGTTCCGCAGCTCACTTGGCCAGCCTCGCGGCACACTGGTGTGCGGCGGCACACAGTTTGGGAACCTCTGCTCTAGACCAACCCGGTGGCTTTAATTCATAACTAATAAAAAAGTTGTAGATTCAAATATTGGTTACTTCAAACATGAAAAATCTGGTGTGAAACACTCACTCAACTTTCTCTTGCCAATGCAAATAATAATTAATATAACCTAAAACATTAGTAATAAAACATTAGTAACAAAAAAACTAACTTCAAAAAACAATAATAGATTTAAAAAAATTTTAAATAAATGTGAAAAAAAATTTTTAGTTTCAATTTTTCATTTACTCTGATGATGGTGGATCCACCGAAACACGTGTAAGTAGAAATTACAATAAAGGTGACGGAGTTTAAAAAGAAGGTTAGTGAAATATTAATTCATTATATGAAATCAAAAAACAATCTTATTTTAATCATGAGTGAAAGATGCAAAATGAAAATCAACCTTAGTTTGGCTTAAAACTACGGAAAATAACTCTTTCACGCTAAACTTTGTCCAGAAAAATGCTCGAAATAAAAGTTGTAGATCTTTTAATTTCCTATACATTTGATTATACTTTTTTGTCGTAAAATTCATAATAAGGCTGATATCTTTAAAAAATCGATTTTTTACATGATTTTGTGAAAAAAAACAGATAATCGCTAATTACCGCTATACTAAGTGTTATACAAAAAAATGTTTGAAAAAAAAAGTTGTAGGATTTTAAATTCTCTACAACTTTACTAGATACATTTTTGGGCTAAAATGCATACCAATCTTAAAAAAAAAACAATTTTTTTACAAGAAAACAGCCTCACCAAGAATTTCAGCAGACATGGCCTATCTTGTAGAGCATAAAAAATGTAGTATATAAGGCGATATTTAAAAAAATCTAAGCCATTTTTGAGCAAATCACAAAAACGTGAAAAATTACACGAATAAATTTACTACTTCCGGTTGACCGATTTTGATGAAAATGTTCGTGTCAGGTCCTGTAGTGGTATATAACTTAATTTTCAAGTTTCAAGTTCGTACGCTTTTCCGTTCTTGAAATATTCTGTTCTCACACACACACACGCACACACACACACACACACACACACACACACACACACACACACACACACACACACACACACACACACACACACACACACACACACACACACACACACACACGCACGCACGCACACGCACATACTCACACGTAAACACTCACGCGCGCGCGCACACGCACGCACGCGCACACACGCATACACACACTCGCGCGCGCACGCGCGCGCGCGCGCGCGCGCACACACACACACACACACACACAGACCAATCGCTAAAAACATGTTTTTTGGGTTCAGGGGGTCTGAAAACGTATAGATCCGGTGAAAACTCGATTTCGAAAAATCTACATGAAACAATACTTTCCTTCCTATATATTCATATAGGCAAGAAAAAGCAAAAAAAATGTAACAACAGAGCTATTTCAAAAATAGGGTTGTAAATAAATATTTTTTGGAATTTTCAAATAATATGTACAGTATTAGTATTTTAATACAGTAACAGAAATAGTATAGGCCTACACAGTATTTAAAACATACAAATAAAAATATTTTTTTTAGCTTCTTCTTTCAGTGCCAATCCATTTTTGAATGTTGGCAATCATCATTGATATCTGCACCTTATTGATTGCAATTCTGATCAGTTGTTCAGAACCACTTGTCAAACCAAGAACTTAGGTTTGCCAGCCAGGATATTCTTCTTCGCCCTCATGCTCCCTCTCCTGGGATCTTACCCTGGAGTATTTGCTGAAACAAGATATATATTTTTTTATTTCTCTTTATGTGATGCAAGTATTACAGTTTTCGGTATTTAATTGTGTTGACGAGTCAGAAGTTTCTGTTGAATCTTCACAACACGTCCAAGTTTGTTACCATCTGCGTCCACAGTATCTTCAAAATTCTTCAGTAGAACCAATTTCAAAGACTTTAATCTTCTTTGTAATTTTGTTTTATTGAGGGTCTACATTTCCAACCCGTACAAAAGTACCGAATATAGCCTACATAGCATTCCAGGTGGCGAAATTGGGTCCCGAAGGTAAAGTCATGTTTTGTCAAAACTGGCCTCATTTTATTAAATACATTTCTGGCTTTCTTTTCTTTCTTTAGCTGAAATGAATAAATCTTCACCGTAGCCCTAACTTACCATTACCAAATATTTAATTACTATTTATGAAAGTTCTAAACTTTTTCATTTTTACTTTTTTAACTTTCTACTTTTAGACGAATGAAAATTGCTACAGCTCAAGTTCTATGCAATATGCAAGAGGGAAATGAAAGTTATATTAACAAAGATATATTCAATTCTATGATGAAGGTAATTATTGTAAATTTTAGTAAATAATATTAAGTTCATAAATAGCGTGTAATAAAAAGAAGACTTTAATCATGTAACTCTGTTCTGTTACATCTTAAACTAAACTCAGGAGTAAGCTAGCTTTCAAAAACTATTGCATTTAATTTGAATTAAACCAATCTTTCAGTCATGATGTAAAAATTTTCGAAGGAATAGGTTCATACAGATGGATAATTGCCTTATTATTTAAAAATAACAGCAATTATTTATCCAAATTTAATAAAATAATTTGATTTTAAAGATAAATTCTGATTTTAAAAATTGGATGCTCTGTTCAAATGTGAGTTCACTTCATGGCTACGTATTTTGAAAATTTTTCATCAAGTCACTTTTCCTCTAAGCAGGATAATGATAATTATCAGTTGCCTAGAGAAAATATGAAAGGAATGTCTAAATTTCCATAATTTGTAATGTACATAATTGGTTTTACTATTCTTAAGTGAGCTGACATGATCATCAATTTAATAAATGAGACATAAGAGTGTGTAAAAAATTTGACATTTCTGATATCATAGTGAAGGAAGTTCATGTCTGGTTTTTCAGGATGTTTTCTGTATAACACATATTTTTTTTAAATAAAAGAAATTTCCTTTTTTAATAATAACATTAACACGAAAGAAATGAATAAACATAATTTTACATTCTGTTGCTTTAGTTTCTTATTCTTATTCTGAGTTTTCTAGTTTTGCGCCATCTTTTTCATAAATTTTATTTATTTAAGTTTACATTATCTGCTAATACGTGTTGAGGAATGGCTGGATTTAACAAGTGACATTTTCCAGACCCTAGGTAGAAATATCAAACCTGCGACCTTCTGTTCTATAATAATAATCATCTCAAATAATTTATAATTTATAAAATATTTATTGGTTGTTATAAAAACAATTTCACAAAAGCTGAAACAAAAGTGATGGCCTTTAGAGGAAAATATCCAATCAGGACAAAAACAATGGTACATGGAGTGATTCTGGAACAGGTCGGCCACTTTATACCTATTTGGAATGTGATTAGTCACATGAAGAGGACAAAAATTTACCAAAAAAAATTTAGAGATTTAATAGGATTTGTAGTACAATATATTGAAATTTGAAGGGAAGGGCCCGAACTGGCACAATAATAATGTTTTATAAGACAGTGGCTGTCCCAATATTGACATATGGCAGTGAGGCCTGAGTGTGGAAGAAGAATTATGAAAATTCCATTCAGTCTGCAGAGATGCGCTTTTTGAGATGCGTCAGAGGCTGTAGTAGACTGGATCAGTTCAGAAATGTGGGATACACGGCGGGAGTTAGATGTGTGTTCTCTTAGGGAGACAATTATGGAATCTCCCCAGAAATGGACCAATCACCTTGAAAGGATGCCTCCACACAGGATTCCTAGAGTGGTCAGAAGTTACAGGCCGATTGGACGGCATAATCCAGAGCAACCAGTGGCTAGGTAGATGCCGGAACAGGTCTTGGAACCTAATCCCTGATGGATAAAGAAGAAGAAGAAGAAAAAAACAATTTCACCCTTTAAAATTCTCATAGAATGTTTACTAGAGTTACAAGTGAACATTCATACAGCATAATGAGTTGCTAGTATGTGGATTTTCCTTCTTATCTCCTCCTTTTTTTTAGCTTTTATTTGTTATTGGGAACTGTACATTGTTGACAACTACCCAATTCGATCGCTGCTTTTGGCTGTATTTTTTTTTTTACGTGAATTAGACATGAGTTTGAACAGGGACCCTCAGTAGAGTTTGTTCATGGATGGCTGTCAACTGGTCACCATACAAAGTCACTTGCCCAACTGGTGTTACTTAACAAATAATAGCTACTTTTGCCAGCTAACTGACTGGGCTGGCCCAAAGCGCAATCTCCTACTTAAAAAGAAAAATCACAATGCTCAATTCAGCGAGGATGAAGGTACAGTGATGAGACAATCACTCAGTAACAACTCCTGTTTGTAAATATTACATAGATTAAGAACTATTTTTAAAAACATAATGATAAAAATATGTATGTAAATGTTTAGGAAGCTGTTCCCACACTTCAACAAACAGTAGAAGATGTAGTTCATTTTCAAGATCCTTCACAAGAAATAAAAACTAATTTTGTACCAGTATGGACTCACCATGGACTTTGTTACACATTCAATATTATGCCTTTATCACATCTACTAACGAAAGAGTTCAGAAGTGTGTAAGTAAACCAGTTATATAAATATCTTGACACCAAGTACAAAAAAAATGAAGTAAGTAATTAACACAGATTTTTAAATACAGTAAATGGGGTTTCAAGTAACATAAGATTGACTTTCAACTATGGAATCGAGATTACTTTCAACCTTCAGGTCAAAATGAAAGTAGAATTAGTCTTATATTTTAGACTTTTTATGACTTTTAATTAGACGGGTCATTTCCATTTTCTGTGTACCACTATCAAATCCGAATTCCCTGAAGGGTTACATAATTCTCCCACTCCTGAGTCTAGTGCGCCAAAAGTCTGTGTGAAACACTCAAACGACTTTCTTTTCCCAATGTTAATGATTAAAAAAATAAAACGTAATAGTAATGTAGTAATAGCAAAATAAGAAATCAAATAACAGAACTTGTAATTTAGTACTATATTATAATGGGACTAGGAAAGACGTGTGTACCGTGCATGACTGTGTCTATCTCAATAGAGTATTCAGTAAGGTAGTGAGTGGGAGAAATGAACACATGCGCAACCCTTCAGGGAATTCGGATTTGCTAGTGGCATAAAGAAAACTGAAAAGACCCAATTAGACTTTAAACTTTAGATTAATGGACTTTAGACTTTTTAGAGGTTTTTTTAGACTATTAATTAATAGACAATTATTATTATTATTATTATTATTATTATTATTATTATTATTATTATTATTATTATTATTATTATTATTATTATTATTATTATTATTATTATTATTATTATTAGACAATTATTAGACTTTAGACTTTATAGATTTTTTTTTAGACTTTTTATGAAGGTAGAATTAGTCTTTTATGGTCCTCATGAAGGTCTGTGTTTCTGACCACCCATGGAGCATTGACAATATTCCTCAATTCTTTATTTTGGAACATCTGGATAACTTTGATGTTACTCTGACTGACAAAGCCCTATAAATGTATAACCATAGGGCGCATTGGCATAGTTGGTAACATGCTCGCCTCTCATCATGCGATCTTGGGTTCGAATCCCATTCAAGCACGGCATATTTTCAAACGAGCAGTAATTGCAGAAGAACAGTCGGAAGTTAAACAAAAAAAAAATGTATACCATTCATCCATACCAGCTTCAAAATCTGTTTGTAGAGAATAGCAGCTTATTATGGGTTGAGAGAGAGGAGTTTCTTCCAATCAACCTACTAAAATTACTGAGAAATTACTGTATTTTAAGCTCTTCTCGATTTTTCTTTACATGTGGCTTCCAGCACAGCATCGTATCTATAAAGTCACCACTAGGTATTATTAGCATAAGATACAATTCGGTCATTAATGATCAACACAAGCTCTTCTCTATTTTTGTCCCACGTTCGATTCCCGGTCAGGTCTAGCATTTTTCATCACTCATCTTCATCTATCATCCTTCTCACTGTCTGCAATAGCAGCAATTGCACAACAGCCAGATGTTAAACCAAAAAAATTTTTCTTTTTCTTTGTATGTGTCTTCCAGTACAGCATTTTTTTTTTTTTTTTTTTTTTTTTTTTTTTGTTTAACGTCCGACTGTTCTGCAATTAATGCTAATGCAGATGGTGAAGGATGAAATTATTTTTTTGTAACGTATGAGAATATGCCGTGCCTGAATGGGATTCAAACCCAACCGCATGATGAGAGGCGAGCACGTTACCAAACTACATAATGTTACCAAAAACGTACCAACTACGCCAATGCGGCCAGCATTAGTACAGCATTGTATCTAATATCACTACTATTGTATCTATATCACTAATATCACTACTATTATTAGCATAATGTACAATTCGGTTATTAATGATCGACACATAGTCACATTTCCTGTTGGTAAAATTGATGTGAACAGATCCATGATCTTTATTCTGATGTTCCACCTTTTTTCAATTTTTCTATTTCAATGACTGCTACCTACAGCTATAGCTATAGTTTTTTCAGTGTCATTTAAAAAAAATACCACAAAATAAAGTAAGAAAGACAAAAGTGAAGTTCTCTGACATGTTAATAAGGTTGTATCATTGACCATAGTATATAAACAACTATAAAAATTTAACCAATGTAATGGTGCATTTCACTTTTAAGCTGTACGTATCAGGGTAATAGAATAGGCCTACTAGTAAATTTCCGAATGTGTGTCTGGATGCAATAAAACTGTATTCACGTTTAAGAACATTTATAAGGATCAAATATTTAAATCTTAAAAAAAATAATGAACGAAAATCTAAACAAAAAGTGGTAAAGTGGATAAAATCAAACAAATATTAACAATTTTCCGTTAGGTATATTAGTAATTTTATTGTATTAATAAAACTATTTTATATTTATGTGTAATGAATTTTAAGTTTTTTCTATAAATATTAAGTGAACACTTTGTGTAAATTGTGCCGTTATAAAAGGAACTCAAAAGTTAGGCGAAGGAAAAATCTACTGGATACGCAAATCATGTAGAGAAAGTACTTTACATTATTAATTCATCTTCATGATACTATACTTCTTCATTTGATTCATAATATTCTTAGAAATTTTTAATTAAAAGTAATTTGTAATTATTTACATTTGTAAATAAATGAAAAGTCAATAGCAATAGGCTGTGTGGTAGATTAGTAAAATTACGCATTTTTAATAATCTGCATTCGTTGATATTTTGACTACAATAAAACATGTGTGTATCTATGGAATCTGTCGAGGCGTTCGGTACGGTTGTACCGCCGTGACGTCACACCAGAATGTCAGCGGGAACACATTCACGCGTGCTATGAGCCTGCCCTAGATTCTATTGTCCTGTGTATGTATGGCTTACTCAAAAAAATTCTTCGGGTGTCTACGGTAAAATCTAAAGTTTTACCAAGATTAGTTAATGATCAAAGTGTTCGTCTTTGGACAAACAGAGTTTCTGGTTCAGAGTATTGCTTATTATTTTGTATTTTATGCGTTCAATAGCTTCCAAGAGATAGTAAACACCACTGAAATACAAATATCAAAAGAAAATTTATGGAGTACTGATTCAGGATATGCATCTAACAAGCAGAATGAAACTTATCCATGGAGAGTAACATTTGATGGTTTAGGAAGTACCACTGAATTTTTGTTTAAGTACAATACATCTGAGCATGAAAACAGCTGTTCCAGAGGTTCTAGAGGATATACGGTAAAATATAATATTATCTAATACATTAAAATTTTAATATTGAACAATTTTTAGTATAAAACTAATAATTTAAATTATTTGTATAAATTGGTGAAAGCTTGTATTAAAAAATCAAGGGATAACAGCCAACTATACAGAAAATAATTATTATTTTCTGTATAATGGTCTCTACAATTATTGTAGAAATAAGACTAAGAATAATTATTATGGAAATAAGAAAATTCTCCATAAATAAGGTACTGCTAAATAAATTGCAGTGTAAGAAGTATGTGAACAGGATAACTAAGCAGGCACTGGGTTCCAAATCAGAGGGACGGAGAGATTGAGAACACCCGAGGAAGAGATGGCAGATTTCAGAGGTTCGGAACAGGCAGGAATGCCTAATTCATGAAAGGTACACATGTAGTCTAGCACTAATACAGTGCAAAAAATCATCAGCTATATAACATGTTAATAAAACAAGACCGACAACATAATTTGAGGGAATTTCGTAGCCAAAAATGTGAGAAATTTTACAAAACCCAGATATAAAATTTAAGTCATTTAGGTTAGGTACAGTCTTCCATCCACACAATCATAAATAATTTCAGGTTCGTAATTAATTTTTTCTGTTCAATTTCTGGAAAAACCTACCAGGTTAGTCTAGAGGTAAAGTTGTCACTGTGAGTCAGCTGTTTAACAGCTGATATTCAGAGACAAAGTTTCCTGGTACAAATCCTAGTAAAGGTACTTACTTTTATACGGATTCAAATAATAGAGAGTGGGTACCGGTGTATTTTGATGATTGGGGTTCAATTAACCATACTCTCCCAGGAATGGTTGGCTTAAGTCTGTACAAGACTACCCCTCATTTACACCTCAGCCACACCACCCTCATCTCATTGGGTCATGGGGTTGTTTATTGTTCTAAATTGAGCAGATTGCAACGTATGCACATTTAAGTTAAAAAAAAAAATTCTGGAAAATGAAAAGTTTAAAAAAATTTGTACTGTTAAATTCTACGCACTGGTGTGGTCTTGTAATAAAGTTGTTGCTGCGAGTCAGCTGTTTTCAGAGATGAAGGTTCCATGGTTAAAATCCTAGTAAAAGAACTTTTATATGGATTTGAATACTAGACACTAGTTACTGATGTAGGTTTTTTTTAAATTTAGTTTTTTTTTAATTTTTAAAATGTTGTGAGGATTTGAATTCCCTTAAAAGGAATCTGAAAAATTACTTGATCGGTGAAACTTTATATAGCGTACAAGAATTTCTTTCTTGATAGTAGTGTAGTGATACATTGTGTGATTCTTATATTATATTTCAGGTATTATAGCTGACATGTCCTATACTCCTCCTGGAGTCTCCAGGGCGCAAAAAAAGGTACTTTGATGGTTGGGATTCAATCAGTCTAACTCTCAAGAATGGTTGGCCTGAGTCTGTTCTCAACTACATCTCATTTGCACATTATCCTCATCTCATTGGGTTGTTTATTGTTTTTAAATTGAACAGATTAAAATGTACAAGCATTAGGGATTGCAATAGATCTCTTACTTTTACTTTATTTCAAAAAGTAAACGAACTAGCTGTGCAAAACGATGTACATTTCTAGACTTTTTATTTTTTCTAATGACAATTCTAAAACATTAAGCAAAAGATGTAAAAATATAATTCTATAAATCTTTCAGGTTTACGTTCACAGTACGGTAGAAATACCAGCATATTTTCATGCAGGAGTACATATTGATCCAGGAGAACAAATGGATGTATTTATCACACCAAAATTATGGTACACAGATCTTCAATTAGAAAGCTGGTCACCTGAAGAACGGGGTTGTTTTTTGTCACATGAAAACAGATTACGATTTTACAAAGTGTATACGCAACGCAACTGTGATTATGAATGCAATTCTGCAAAAGAGCTTAAGTATTGTGGATGTGTAGCATTTTATCACCCAAGTAAGTAAAATGTTTATTTCAAAATTACTTTTTTAATTTATCTTGCCCTAAATGAAGATATAAGGAAGGATAATTATTTTAAATGCTGATTTTTCAATATTGAGTTTTCACCAGAAATACATGTTTTTCAGGCCTTGTGAACAGAAAAAAACATGTTTTTAGTGATTGGTCTGTGTTAAAACAAAATATCTCACGAACAGAATAGAAAAGTCAAAACTTGGAACTTAAATTAGGTACCACGAGGGGACCCAACACAAACATTTTTATCAAAATTGGTCAACCGAAAGAAATGGTTTATTTATGGATTTATTCACATTTTTGCGATTTTCTCAAAAACAGCTCCTACAATTTTTTTTAAAAAAATGCCTCATTATCCAACATTTCATGCTCTACAAGATAGGGTAAGCGCCATGCAGCCATAAAATTCTAACTGTAATTTCTGAGATATTAACAAAATAATGCCAGTAAAAACAAAAATTGGAAATAAACAAAATTAAGCAGAAAACCTTAAATTAATAAGATGATTCTTTAGCCTGTAAGTCTCTACTCATATCATTGATCACACTACGCAAAAATGTCATAAATTCCATGACAAAAAATAAAAATAAATAAATGGCAAAAAACTGTATGAAGTAAAGTGCTGAGTTTTTAATTCACATAAAATATTATGTAGTATGGTTTGCAGAATAATTTTTGAAATTTGAAGATTATTAGCTGTGATATTTCTTTAACATTACATTTACATTATGGAGGTTTCCACTTTTGATCCTCAAAAGTGGAGATTTCTGCTTATCCATGAAAATGCTATGGAAAGAATAGTTTTGTTTCAAAAACTCATTAGGTGAAGAAAACTAGTTTTTATTGCTTTTCCACAATTCTGGTCTTGATAGTATTTCCGAGCTTTAATCGGTGTAATTTTCTGTGGATATTTCGGGACATTATTATTTTTTATAAAACAAAATCAACAGCTTTAAGTATTATCAATATTATTTAATTGTGATTTGAAGAATAAGAATTGTTTTACCACCACCAGTTAAAACAACACAGAACGCTTATAACCTAAGGGTAAGCGCGCAGTGAACGCTGGTCACAGGTTGCTGGTCGTTTACAAGCGGGAGCCTGCTGGTAGTAATAGGCCATTATATTTTAATCGAATGTCTCACAGTAAACGCTGGTGGAGAAAGCTTCTCACTGGTCATCTGCACATATCAGCTCACTGGTTTGTTTTTTATAAACCTGCTTGCTGCTTGCTAGCAGGTAGCTAAGTGTACTTGGCGTCGTATAATACATATTCATAAATAATAACAACTTGTTAATTTTTAACATAGGTTTATGAAAAGAACTGAAAAAGTTATTACTGGTCAAACAATGCTTTATAATATTGAATATCGGCAGTCAAAAAGTTCATAATACGTTTAAAATGTTCAAAGTAATCACAAATCTTTCTTCTGGTAATATTGGTTGCTTATGCAAGTTGCACCATTGTTTTTGAAAACGAGTTCTACTTTATACAATATAAAATTAAACGTTTCCAGAGTCATTCTCATGCATTTAAAAAACCTGTCTCTATCTTTTTTTAATTGCGGGAAAAGATGATTACGCTGAACAATTTTCTGTTCTTATTAATGTCACTAACGGTATTGTCTTTATATGATAATAATTTCGTGGAATCGTTTTCCATTAGAAATAATTCATCACTGCTGCTACTGGAACTTATGTTGAATACCGACAACTGAATGAAGGTTAAGTGTGTAGTTACATGCTCCCACTACGCGCGTTCCCCACCGTAAATCAGTACCTGAGACCAGCATTCACAGTGCGCTTACCCTTACTTAGCAATGAAAGCACAGGTCATGTGACCTAAATCCTCTACTCTGGTTGGTTGATTTGGAGAATTCCACTTTTGATCAGAAATAGTATTGGAGATTCCCAGTTTTGATTTAAAACTAGATTTTTGTTGAATAAAAGCAAAAGCAGATTACTACTTTTGAAACAAACAGACCATATCACCTTGTAAAATATAACAAATTCTACAAAATGCTCATATAATCCAAAAATGGCCAAAAAGAGGAGATTACCATTTTGTGATCCTCAGTTACTGATGCAATGGTCTTCATGTCAATGCATGGTCTTCGAATGACATACAATATTAACTTTATTAAATACGAATTGCAATTTCAATGAACACAACAAGAAAAACTATTAACAGTTGCCACATTGGTAGAACTGGTTCTTAGCTAGCTGTAAAAGTTGAAAGTACTTGGTTAAGAAATATTTAAAAACAGTGTAGGCCTACTGCTTTAGATGTTCTGTGACAAATCGAAGTGTCTAATGACTAGAAATATTGATACATTTTGAGAAACAAATGCCATGAAAGCAAGGATAAACTTTTGATAACATTAGGTACTAGTTTCTGAGAAACACCACAACCATTATAACGTTTTATTTTTACTTTCTCTTGCCCTATGTAATATATAGGAAAGGAAAGTATTATTATATTAATAATCACTCTATTTTTCTTTTTATTTCGTAGGAAACTCAACAACACCAATATGTGGTCCTAATAAATGGAAATGTCTCTGGAATGCTCACAGTAGGTACCATAATTTGTCTGAACTGATACATTGCATGTTTATTAGTCGATATTACATTCTCCTAAATCAAAGCAACTAACTAAGTATGCTGATATTCAATCTCTTTATTTCACTTACAATATTGTGTTCTATCAGGAATCAGACTTCTAGGATTCCATGTTCCTACTTTAAGCAGTACTTAGCTAAACTTCTTCCTGTGTACATGTTTGTTTATTATTCCATGTACATACAGAAGAATTTGCCTGGTTATCAGATTGCAAGTTTCCTCCCAAATATTTTACTATACCTTAAAGAGACTGCAAATGAAGGCGGAGCATAGTGACCTAGATCACAGCACAGAGCCAATAGACTTTCATTAATCGTATCCTGCGTTATCACGTTGTGGTCCCGCTGTGGATGACAGCCTAACAAAAAGTCAGCTGGAGTTCAGTTGAACAGAGTGTGACTTACCGAAGGGGCAACCTCACATCCAACCTTGGCTGTTATGGGCTAGATCTCATTTGTTGGGGGGTGTAGAGAGGAAATCATCATCGAATTGGATAAACTAAGAAATACCTAAGGACTATCCTTAGGAAACGACAATAATAAACAAAGTAAACTACAATAATCAACAAAAAACCAATATTAATGTTTCGACAATAACAACTCCTTTGGCTTAGGCTATACTAAAAATTTCACTTTTCCATCAAGAGATTTCGTTTCGTATTCTGCCTCATAATTTTTTTCTTTTAATCCCTAATGTATGTACATTGGAATCTGTTCAATTTAAGAACAATAAGCAACCCCATGACCCAATCAGATGAGGATGATATGTATGACGTGTAAATGAGATGTGGTCTTGTACAAACTCAGGCTGACCATTGAGAGAGTATGTCATTTCTGAGAGAGTATGGTTAATTGTACCTTAACTATTAAAGTACACCAGTAACTACTGTCCAGTAATCAAATCTGTATAAAAGTAGCTATAAGTCATCTCTCCACTATACTTTTTGATATTATTACCTTGACCATTGAGGTATTTGTCCTCTCTAAGGACAAGCTTTTTTGTTCCCCACTTCGTCTCACACTAGCATTCAAGTCATCTCTCCACTAGGTCTCTACTCGGATTTAAACAAGGAAACTTTGTCTCTGAAAATCAGCTACCAGCTGTTAAACAGCTGACTTGCGGCAATGACTTTAAAACTAGACCAACCTGATGCGTCACCTCATAATTGATGAAAATTTTGTTACAGGTAAAGAAATGCAAAATGAGACTTCATGTCAATGTTGGCCAGTTTGTTCCTTTGTTGATTATTCTCTTGACTATCAGTACCGTTATTACAACCCAGCTGGTGATCCTCGAGTTAAAATCAGCAATGAGTAAGTACATGTCAGTTACAATAAATAAATCTAACGTAATTTTACTTTCGATATTACCGACCGAGAGGCTTGAATTTGAATCCCACACACTATTTTTAGAAAATGTTGTTTTTGTTAATTAATGTTATTAAATTTGTTAACTTAATTAAATAATAAAAAATATTAACTACTTGGTTGGTTGGTGGGTGGGTTGGTCCGTTGGTCAGTCAGTCAGTTTAGTTAGTAAGTCAGTTAGTTAAGTTTAATTTACTTTAGGTTAGTTATATTCTATTGATTTAAAAATTACAATTACAATTTTATGTTTTCATTTAAAAAAAATAATCAGTGATCAAATTAACAAAAAATAAAAAGAAAAGAAAAAAATTAATTTGTAGGACTTGGACTCACGGTTGGCGTCTAGTACAGAAGCATAAAAATAAAAATTAAGTGGCCATTTTTTACTCCAGGCTATTGGTTAGACAACAATAGCAGTGAAAGTTTTCTTACTTAAATACTGCAGTATAAATAAATTGAATACAGTTTTGTCTTTTTATTAATACTAATTAAATTATTGTCTATTAAAATATTTTGGACTCATTTTTATTCTGTTTCTACACGACTGGAGTAATAAAAGTAAGATTACACCTTTATAATGAGAATAATGTTGAGAATACAGTCCAATGTTCATTTCCCTATACGTCAAATTTGTTGGGAAACACAGTATGTTTGACTGTGAAAATTACACATTCACTTCTTTCACCAATTAGGTCTGGTTGTATAATGAAGTTTACTTAACACTGAATAATGTATTTTATAAATCTACCTCTTCTATTTTTTAATAATAACTGACTATGTAAGAAGAAACATAACTATATATAATAGCCCTAGAATTGTAAGCTGAAGTTCAAGTAATTTAACAATCTACCTCTTGCCAGATTATAGATTATAATCTTGTATTTATTGTAAGATTATAACTACTAATTTGTCACAAAATAAACAGTATAATTATATTTCAGATTAGAATACTCATTGGTACGATTTATGTATAAAATTAAACTGGTGTATGGGACGCAAAGAACAGCATTTATGACATTCTCAGATTTTATTGGTAAGCAGATTTGGAAATATTATAATAATTTAAGATATTCTATCTAAGAAAGACTACAACAGAAAATATCCTGAATATTTTAAGCATACAGGAAAAACAAACATTTCCCATTTGACATTGTATCAATTTTCATCATTCACCGTTCTGTTTCATCTATCACCCTTCAAAGTCAACATTAGCCTTAAGGTGCACAACAGTTGGACTTCAACCCAAAACAAAAAAAATCTGGTGTAAAACACTCACACGGCTTTCTTTTCATCATCATCTGTCGAGGATTAGGCAATAGCTGTTACGCCATCCATCTCTTTTTAGGTCTTCCCAAGCCTCGCTTCCCTCTAGGTTTATATTTCCATGGTCGTAGAGGAAGTCTGTGAGCTGGCATGTGAAGAAAATGGTTGAACCAGCTTCTCTTATATATTCTTAACGTTTCACACAGTGACAACATTTAACTCAGCTTTTTATAATATTTTTTTCACTCACATCATCATCTTCGTCATAGGAAATTTTGCATCCTAAATATTTAAAATCTCAAACTTGTTCTATAGTTCAATTGCCAAGTATAATTTTTGAGCAGATTGGTGTCGTATGTGGAGTTTAGTATATGTTTAATTTAGTATAGCGTTTCATTTATAAAGGTGACCTTGAAGCATGTATAGTTTAGTATGTTTTAATTAGTACGCGTGGAGGATAGATGCAATAGTTTCCCTTGCAGGCATTTTAATTTTAGTATAGGGCACAGTACAGATGCTGACAATGTAGCTACTATACAATTACTAAAATTTTAAATCATTTAAGCAAACCACTTAAATATTTTTTTTACAGCAAACGCCGGAGGAACAATGAGTTTATTCATGGGGTTTAGTTTTTTAAGTCTTTTCGAAATAATATACTACTCAACAATAAGGATGCTGGTAAATTACTGGAACAAGCGTAAGAAGTGCACAAAATCTTCAATGAACAAAAGTCAACAAGATTTACAGATAATTTATAATAACAGTTTTTCAAATACTATTATTAAGTAACAATAAATTTATAACCTAAAATATATAGTCATTTTAGTCAGTCTTGTAGAACTTCACCAGTATTCAAATATTTTTCAAACCACTAAGTTTTATTGCTTTACACATGAAAAAATCAATGGACAAATACAAACTAACACAGAATATACACGAAAATGAGTCTTTCATTGGATGTAAAAATATCGTGAAAATATTATTACGATTAACGGCCATTAAAATTATTAATAAAAAATTATAGAAATAGGATAAATATAGCATATAAATTATCATAGTCCTACGAAAAGAGAAATCTTTCACAAATTACAAAAATCAGGCATTATAAAACAGTAGTGACACCTGAAGCAATATACACTACTGTAACATTCGGCTAGAACATAAAATATGAAAAGAAATATATTAGAATAAGCACAAAAAAAAAGAAGAATAACAAGGAGCAAAATGGAGAACTGGATATTTTGTTGTTAATAAAATTTAAGTTTTGTAACTTATTTTTGTTTTGTCGTTGACTTTATTTACAATAATTTTCCTAGAATTAAATTTTCTACAAGTTTTATTTAAACCATTATGTGTTTACTGCCCATTTAACCAAGTTATTGAATGAACATAAAAACAGGGATTTTTACCCCTGATTATTTCCATTTTACCAAAGATTTCTCACAAACTACTGAAATTCTACTGATGATTCTGCAACGTGTTTTATTTACTTTTTTAAGTCACAAACCACTATCTTTGTCACTTAATTAACACCCTTAAAATTTCCTTACAAAGTTATTTGATAAAATGAGCCAAAATCTTTCACTAACTATAACTCGCTAATGAAGCATTTCTGAATCTATGTTTATGAACCTTTTTTCTTATTTTTTTTGATGTACATTCATCTCTCTAAGTAATTCATTTTTTGTGAATCGTCCTGTATTTATAAAGAAATGGTTTGCATTTAATATTTTTGCAATAAACATATTTTGGCCGTTTATCGTAGAAGTTAAAAAAGACAGGTGGGCGGTCTACATAAACTCACAGTAGTTCTAAATATGTTTCTACTTTATTAATTTGTGAGAAGTAAACTGTTTATTCCCAGTAAAATTGTTGACGCTCACTAATCTGGCAAAACTGACAATCCAGGATTACTTGAGTCATGGGCCTGCTGAATTAGTGAGCATCAACTGTAATTTTTATATTTTTGTTAAAACCAAAACTTTGCCCATAACGGGCAGGTGGAGGGTTAAATTAATTGCACTCCAACTGCCGCTTCAAGGGCTACAAAAAATAGTTCTGTTTCTTATCACATAGTCAGCCAATTATATGACTGAACTATTTAAGAATAGAAGAGGTAGAGGTGTAAAAGACACTAGTCAGAGTCATCGCCTCTTACAGTAATGAATTTCACTATACAGCCAGACCCTGTGGTGAATGAAATGAAGGTGTCATTTGCAGGGTGGAATGTAGGTGCTTTTCAGAGGACCTGGCATGCTGATAAACATACTCTTTTAACTCAGTGAGGAACACACTAAGTAAACCACCTCACTCATTTTTACTTAGTAAAACCTCTTAGAGGCTCAAACCAGCCTTTCGGCTGCTGAACTGAACAACAAAAACAAAACGCCCAAGAAACAATAAAAAGTGACAGAAATGATAGGTATAGAAATAAGTAATAGGCTACTAACAAATAACTATATTTTTATATATTTTTTTTAATTTATAAAATATACATAAATACATGCATTATGCTTACTTTTATAAAAATTTTAATAAATAAGAGTATAAATTACAGAGATTAACTGATACCAGTAAATTTTTAAATTAAATTCTAGATAACAAAATTCATTTCCAAATGTTACTTTGATAAAATTATATAATAAATTTTAAATACTATCAAATATTTCAAATTAAAAACTTTAAAACAGTAGTATTCTTGCAACTAATAATCTAGTTCCTAAAAGTTTACGTTTTCAGAAAAATGTCTTGGACCTTAGACTTCCTAGACATGAATGGTGCTTCATTAAAAAAACTTAGTTTTTATAAGGAATATTGTCAGCGCTGCTACCAACAGTGCAACATCTATTAAAAACGTAAGAAACAAGGGCTTATTGGAGTTTTAAATGATGATACATCATACACTGATTTCCTACTTGTACATTGTATTATTTATCAAGAACATTTAGAATAAAAATATTTTTGACACATTTTCCACAAGTTGTTATGTAGGTAGTTCTAACTGCATTCGCTTAAGTGCCAAAACACACCACGAGTTCAAATCCTTCATAGAAATGAAACTAAATGAACTTTCTGTTCATTAAATGTGTTGTGTTGGTAATATGTGTTGATGTTGTGAAACAGAAGGGAGAGCGTCTCAAGTTTGCGTTGTGAATGTTTTGTGTTCAGTTGTCTTAATTCATGTAGTATTGTGTGGTAGGCTAAATAAATTAGTGGTCGCCTCCGTAGCGTAGTGGTTAGCGTGTTACCCTACCTTGCTGAGGTCAAGGGTTCGATTCCCGGCCAGGGTCTGGAAGTTGTCTCAAGTCGAAACCCACAGTCAGTCACACAATACACCGTAGTCACTAATAACCAAACAGTTGATGCAACTTTAAATACAAAAATAAATAAATAAATAATCATTATCTCAGTGTTTTATTTCTGAGCTCATTAATCGGTCTGCGTTGTATTAATTATTTATATATATGTATAGTGGTGTTTCAAATTACACCCCTTACAGTAAGATGTTCAACAGCAAGCAATATTCTTACCAAAATTCTTTAATTACTCAATCCAATCAAACAATTTATGCAAGAAAAAGAAAAATCCTGCGCACCTTCCCTAAACTTGAGCACCAATGGTTGTTAGATTTATCTATTTTACAGATGTACTTCAGCATTTACAAACGTTAAACATAATGACAATGAAGAGACAAACTCATTTTTGACGTACGGTGTAATTTAGCTTTCATAGCAAATCAAGATCAAAAATTTATTTTCTTATTGATGGAAGAAGGAATTAAGTCCATTTACTATAAAAACTATTGACTCCAATGAGTATTCAAAGATGTGTCATGTTGTGGTAACCTTTTCTGCCATTTCTACAGAAATATCAAGTTTTAATTAGTTTTTCAGCTCTCTTACAAAGTTTCAGGAAATGGAATTAGTACGTTAACTGATGTAATATTAAATATGGTAGGTTTAATTTTTTAATCAAAAGTAGTTATTAAAAAGTAAAGTTCATTACTTTTATAGATAAGTAGGCTACACAATGTCATACCAGCTGCATGAAAATTACTGTTACAAAAATTAACCCGATAATTTTTTATTATCTACAGATTTTGTTTTAATTAACTGTACATTAAAAACAGATTTAATAAAAAATTCTTATTAAGTATACGGGCTTAAAAGTGGGGAGTTAAAATTTTTAATTGAGATTCAACCAGTAAGATGTTAAAAGGTCTATTAGTTTGGTGATTGTAACACGATTTTTGTTTTAAAAAATGCTAGAGAATTCATAATGTGCAACTTTATTGGTCCCCACTAGTATTTCAACTATTTAATAAAACACAATTCTGAAGGCTGTACAAGAAAAATTGGTACAAATAAAAATTAACAAGATTTTGTTCAAAGATGGAATGAAAATGAAGCTTAGAATAAAATGCTTTGAAATTAAGATAACATTTTACAATGATATCAACAAAGCAAAAGAAAGTTATTTCAATAATTATGCACGAAAAATTTCTGTAAAAAGATAACTGGATGTTAAGAATGTAATAAATTGTGACCAGGAATATTGCATGCATATAATATGAATATTATAGTTACAATAAGTTTATTGGTAGCACAGCTGTGTATTTCAGTGTGGGAGCAAGCAAGCTTGTTTTAAAAATTAGTCAGCATACTGAATCAGAAGTTCTGTAAATTATAATGGGTCGGCAGTGAACCAGCCAATTTTGAAATAATTGTCAAAAATCAAAACAGAATTTTCGTTACTGGAAAGACACCAACTCTCAACACCATCAGAACGTGGAGAAGCTGCGACTGTGAATGCTGAGCGGTATTCAGAAATGTTGCACACATTTTTATTTCCTTAGCTACCCCAGTACGACCTGAATGACAAAACATTGTTCCAATAAGATGGAGTATGCATCTTACTGACGTTTTTCCGATCGTTTAGTCTCTCAAAATGAAGCAATTCCATGGCCCCCTCGTCCCGCCTGATCAATCAGCCTTTTGTTTTGTGGGGCTACTACAAAAGTAAAGTCTATGAGCAATGGCCGACCACACTGGATCAACTGAAAGAGAACATTCGTCAAGAGTTTGCAAGAATACCGCAACAAATGTTACCGGACGTCATGGAGAGTTTTTGTCTGTACCTAGATGAATGTCTGGTGAGAGAAGGACGTCACCTTACCGATGTAATTTTTAAAAACTGAGGATTGCTGTAAGTAAAACATAAATGCTTTTTTTAAAGATTATGATGTATGAATAATTTTTTATAAACAACTTTATTGATTTTTGACAGTTATTTCAAAATCACCTGATTCGCTGCCGCACTCTACATTAATAATTAAAGAAGGCAAAGGTGGACTACTTTACTATCAGAGTAATAAAACATGCAGTCAAAACAATCTATAATTACTGCCTTATATTTTAAAAATTTTAAACATTTTGTGCTTGCTACAAAATCATTTTTAAGAATTATTTTTAAATTGTAATAATAAATAAACATTAATTACTAAGCACAAGTTAATCTCTATGCTTATCTGGAGATTATTTAATAAAAGGTAACAAAGTCTTCAAAATGCATCCTGCAGCTTATAATCAATAAAAAAAACTATTAGTTTTCACTGGATTTTTATTACTCCTTTCTTTATATATTTTTATATTCACTTTCTTACACTAACATGTTTCAGTGGATCCACATATTATCAAAATATACATAATATAAGTTTGTTTCAGTCATCACTCTCTTGACTGGTTTGATGCAGTTCTCCAAGCTGTTCTATCTTGTGCAAGTCGTTTCATATCAACATACCAGCAACACCCTGCATCTTTTGTAATTTGCTTTAAATATTGTAACCTTTGCCCCCCCCCCCTACATATTCACTCCCTAAATATAAAAGTATTGAAACTAATTAATGGCAACTTTTTAAACTGTCATCAATCATTTTCCTTCATCTGTCCATCTCGCCGCCCAGATGACAGAAACTACATGAGATAGCAACAACGGTTTTTGGGTTCATAATCTACACAATAAGTAAGAGGATTTTAAATTGGGTTTGAAGTTCCATTTATGACCAAAAGAGGCCCTAAACGGTAAGTCAAGAAATCAAAGTCGGAATTTGGAAACAAAAAAAATGTTATTCCATTCCTCTGCTAGAATAGATACAGAAGTCACTAATGGTTTCTTGCTATACGTCAAAGGTAAGCCTTTTTAAAAATTTCCACCAGCCAAGAGTCTCATGAAAGGGATTTTAATCTATTAAAAACTTTTTTAAATAATTAGTTTCATTTTTTTACGTGTATTCTGATGTTTAGTGGCAAAAACACATAAGTAAAAAATAAATAATAATAATAATAAATAAAAAAAAAATGAAAATTAGAGCAGCAAAAGGTCAGTGAAAACTAATAATATTTTTTCATAAGGTAACAAAGTATTAGTGTTTAACCCTTTGAAAAGCGATATACTTAGATGTAATAACCCTAGTAGCAAGATTTTAAAAAATTAATATTTCCTGAAAATCATCCTCCAACTTTTAAATTATTTATCTCTAGTTCTTTTAAATTTGAGTTTTTTTCTAAATTAAGCAATGTCAGTATTGTAGGATCAATGAAATCATTGATCCTACAATACTGACATTGTAAAGTCAAGAGTACACGTAATAGAAAACTAAAGCACTTTGTATACAAAAAAAAAACTGCTATTACCTAAGACAACAGTCTTAGGTAATAGCAGTTTTTTTGTTTACCAACAGTAATTATTTTGCACAATAACTCACAATCATCTATAGGAAGCAACAGAAAACATTGTTGGAAATGGCCCAAAAAAAAAAACATGTGACATATTGAGATCACAACCAAGGTATAAAAACAAACACATTAAAATATTTATTAGTAACACAGCACAGTGCATACTTAGAAGCAATTTAAATAATCTGAATGTTTCTAAATAGCAATGATAATGGAAAAACTTTATGAATATGTTAATGACATTCTGAAATGTTGATACTCAAAATGGCATCCAGAACGCTGATGCTTATCAAAGGGTTAAGATTAATTTACTCAAACAATTAAATATAATGTTGATGTCTATTATAAAAATAAATACCTTATAAACGTATTAATTTGAAAATTAACAACTTACAAAATTAATAAAATGCAAATGAGTCATTAATTCTGAATTTTAAATTACTAAGTTTATAATTACAATTTATAGAAAAATGCTCACAGCAGTTTGCATGTGATACACATAAAAAATAAATGCTGTAATTATATAAACATAAAAAAATTTGGTGTGAAACACTCACACGACTTTCTCTTGCCAATGCAAATAATGACCTATATAACCTAACAGCAATAATAAAACATTAGAAATAAACAAAAAAACTCCTCAAAAACATAATAATTTTAATCATGAGTGAAAGACGCAAATTGAAAATCACCCTCAATTTGGCTTAAAAATATGGATAATCATTCTTTCACGCTAAACTAAGCTCTGTAGAGAAAAATGTTCTAAATAAAAGATGTAGATCTTTTAATTTCCTATAAATTTAATTATACACTTTTTTCGCAAAATGTATATACTAAGGCTGAAATCTTAAAAAAATCATTTTTTACAAGATTTCATGAGAAAAAAACAGAAAATCGCTAATTACCGCTAAACTAAGCGTTATACAAAAAATGTTTGAAATAAAAGTTGTGGGATTTTAAATTCTCTACATCTTTTGTTATAATATACACTTTTGCGCTTAAGTGCATATTAAAGTTGCTATCTTAAAAAAACAATTTTTTTTATGAGAAAACAGCCTTTCCAAGAATTTCAGCAGACATGGCGCCTACTCTATCTTGTAGAGCATAAAAAATGTAGTAAATGAGGCGATTTAAAAAAAAATCGAAGGAGCCATTTTTGAAAAAAATCACAAAAAAGTGAAAAAATTCACAAATAAACTTACTACTTCCGGTTGACCGATTTTTAAGCAAATGTTCATGTCTGGTCCTCTAGTGGTACCTTAAAACTTGAAACTTAAGTTTCAAGCTTCAAGTTCGTACAATGTTCCGTTCTTGAGATATTCAGTTCACAAACACACAAACCAATTGCTAAAAACATGTTTTTTGGGTTCAGGGGGTCTGAAAACATGTAGATTCGGTGAAAACTTGACATGAAAACAATACTTTCCTTCCTACATATTCATATAGGCAAGAGAAAGTAAAAATATTAATAAAAATATTGATTTTATTTTTAACCGATTAATGGCCAAATGTGCGTAAATGAACCTTTTTCAGTTCAATTTTTTTTCTTGAATTTACATGACTTTTTTCTTCTTTTAACAATTAGCGCTTATAATTTGCAAAGTTTTCATTATACAAAAAAAGTTTCGAAAGTATTCCTTGAGTAGTTTAAGATCTATATAAATTTTAAGATTCACTGTTTTACGTAGTCTTGCACCAGTTTTTCCAAACAAATATCATAAACACGATTACTTTGTTATGGGTTTGATTTTTAGTTTATTTGTTAGTAAATGAGTCATAATAAATCACAAATAAGATATAATAAATTATTTTTAAAATTAGTATTGCATACAGACATTTAAAACAAATGATGCGTTTACGCACCTTTGGCCAATAGCGGTGAATCATCACCACTCAGACCAGTTTTTTCTTTCATCATCAGTTTATTTATACAAATGTTTGTCATTATGAGGTGATTTATATGAGTCATTATGAGTTGTTTGTAGTATTTATAATTGGATTGAACCTTTACAATTTTCATTCGTTGTGAAGCCTTTGTCATTTACTGCTGTGTTTTACTACTTAGTTTGGTAAATTGAGTTTATTGATATTTTAGTGGTTTTTATTGAAGTGAATATATACTACATTTCAGTGAGTTTTCTTCAATCAAATTTCTTTAGTGTTTAATTTCATGTAAAGTGTTATAATGTGGAGTGTGAAAAACCATTAACACTTCAAGAATTGCACTCAATTTTAGAAGAAGATGAAAATGAGAATATTTCACAGGCTACTTCGATTGAGGCTACTTACATTCCTCCTACTGTTGACGAATTAACTGATGAAGATGATATTGACGACAATTTGTTAATTTGTCCCCCTTCAACAGATTCCACAGATATAGCAGGTACGTTTGAAATACATGTTCACAATACCGGGGAATGTAATATTCAAAATACAAAAGAAATCACCCGTCTAAAAAACAAAAAACTCATTCCTAAATGGAAGAAATCTGAACCTGTTTTCAAAACATCCCTGATTTCTGTAGAAAATACCCATAAAGAAGAAATTGAGAACAAACTTGCCGGAATGTCTCCTCTTGAAATATTTTTTTTTGTATTTTGATAATGATTTGTTGTCAATGATTGTAGATTATAGTACAAAATATGCACATGATAATAACCGGCATGATTTTTCTATGAATAAATCTTTACTGCAGAGATTTATGGCTATACTAATATTGACTGGCTATCATACCCTACCTCAGACAGACATGTACTGGTCTAAAGATGAAGATAAACGTGTTGAAATAGTGCGTAATTCAATGAGCCGAAACACGTTTAGACAAATAAAACAGAATTTACATCTTTCTGACAACAAGTTACTTGACAAGGAAGATAAATTTGCAAAACTGCGACCATATTTTGATGCAGTCAATGAAAAAAATATGCAGTTGGTATTTTTTCACACCATTTATCGATTGATGAAGAAATGGTTCCGTATTTTGGTAAGCATTCAGCCAAAATGTTCATAAAAGGAAAACCAATAAGGTTTGGCTTCAAATTGTGGTGTCTATGAAGTTCTGATGGTTATTTGTATAAATTTATTCCATATGGAGGTGCAACCAAAGAAAAATCTGAGTATGGTTTAGGGGCACAAGTAATAATAAATTTGATGTCTGTTATACATAATCCTAATGAACATAAAATCTTTTTTGATAATTTTTTCTCTTCGTATAATCTGTTTACTTTGCTAAAAGAGAAAGGATTCTTTGCAACTGGCACTGTAAGAGAAAATAGACTCCCCTTTTGTCCTATTAAAACTTCAAAAGAAATAAAGAAAACGGACAGGGGGTCTTTTGATTTTGCATTTGACACAAGAACAGAAACTGCTGTAGTCCGATGGAATGATAATGCGGTAGTGACAGTTGCCAGCAACCACGCAGGTATTTACCCTTTGGCAAACACAAAGAGGTACAGTCGTAAAGAAGGAAAAGAAATTGTTGTTGGTCAGCCGATAATGATAAGTGATTATGTAAAGAACATGGGTGGAGTTGACTCTCATGACAATGGTATTGCAAATTACAGAATTCAAATTCGTGGTAAGAAGTGGTGGTGGCCATTATTTATAAATGCTATCGATTCCATTATAGTAAATTCATGGAAAATATTTAAACTTGTAAATAACAATAAAATGAGCCAAATCGACTTTTGGTCTTGCTTGGTTCTATCAATGATACAGTCTGAAGAACCGAAGATTCCACAAAGAATTGATGAAAGAGAAATTCAATCTGAAGAAAACATTCCTTCGTATCAAAATTCCAACAAAGGCCGTCCTTCAAAAAACAGTGTGCCAAATGATATCCGTTTCGATAAAGTTGGACATATAATATCAGAGCACGATAAAAAAACAAGACGAAGATGTTGACTCTGCAAAAGCCATACAATATATTTATGCACAAAATGTAAAGTACATTTACATTCAAAGTGTTTTCAAGAATATCACAAGAAAACGTAATAATCATTGAATTGTTATTTGAAATGTTTTTGTTTGTTATAGTAACATAACACTGTATTTTTTGTAGATTTATTGAAAAAGTGTCATTTTTATTTCATTTATTAAATATAATTTTGTATTTTTATAGTAAAATAATAAATAAATTATCAAAGTATAATCAGAACTATTGTTTTCTATAACCCGTATATTTTTCTTCAACAGGATATTTTGCCCACATTTTGCCAAAGGTGCGTAAACGAACCTTTTTATATCTCCGGCCTCTTAAAAAATTTTTTCAACAATTAAATTTTTCTGAGTTTATATAAAAGATTTTAAACAAAATAAATAAAATTTAGCGAAAAAAAATGTTTAATTATACCTTCGGCAGGTGATCGGTTAAAATCAATATTTTTATTTTCTTAAGATTGTCGGTTAACTATAACAACAAAAATATAAAACTGATATTGCTGAATAAAAATTTAAAAAACCAAAAATACTTATATATAATTACTGATTGCACGAGTTAAATTGTAAAATCAATACTGGTGAATCTATTAATAAGTACTATTTCTTGACAGTATCAAAAAATGAAACAAAATTAACCATAGGTTCTTTGCACTTATTCCTGATGGAGAACTTGTTCTGGGGCACTTTCAACGATGAGCATGATTGAACCTTGATCAGAACTAGCACTTCTTACACATTCCACCTGATGACTTCCCCAATCTTTTTTCTGACAAAATGTTGAACAATAAGGTGTACGTCGGCACAATGAACATTCGGCAAATGCATCTCTATTACAGTTTGCACACTGAAAATTAAAATACAGATACATTAAACTTAAATTTATTACTATCTACAAACATAATTTAAATATAGATACTAAGTCACGAGATTGCCTTTTGTGTATGGATGGGCTGTGAGGAAGGGAAGTGAAAATTTGATAGTGCTGCCAACCTCAACTGTGAGACACTACTCGTACATTTCACTACATACATTTTCTAAGCGGTAACTTATTCCGAGAAAATGTTTTCTTCATAAACCTTATAAGAAATAAATGTAACCTGTAATATTGCCTATAGCTTAATTACATGACTAGAAATGTTTGATTTACTGTAATTACCAGCTACCTTATTTCATTGGATCAAATTTTCTACACATGAATTGCCTTCTTTACTATCTCTGTCACTATCAGTCTCACCAGTATCTACCTAACCGTTTTTTTTTACCAGGTGTCAAAAAAACTGTTGAAGAATAGCTTCGTCACGTCTTTAATTTCCTTTATTTTTCAAATTGTGGAAAGAGAAACATTACAGTAGTAAGCCACTCGCTCATGGCTTTTGTTAAAAGGCATTTTGGTTTAGCTTCAACTTCACAGCATTTTATTACACTGCATATTAGATTTCGTTCAGCATTGTGAATAGTCTGCCCACATTTTCAAGAAACTAACATTTCTGTTTACAGTAACAAACAGTTACATTCGTACAGTTAACGTACAAAAGATTCTGCGATACACTGTATATACTCTGGGGATAGTATAAGTTGTTGTTTGTTGTACTGAAATTAAAACAGTTGTGCATGCGCACTGATACTTTTCCCCCTTTACCCCTTGTTGCAAACAAAAGCAAACTTGTGACTCAAGTAACTTATTGGTTACTATATAGTTTTTGTTTAGAAAACTTACAATCATTTCGGTGGTACCACCTTCTTCAGAGTAATCAAAAATTTATAATTTTTTAGCAATCATAAAAGTGGTAAAATATTACCATATAAACACATGATCATTTCAACCAGATATTTTGGACTCATACGAAAAAGTAAAATATAATAAAAACTAAATTCACTCACTGCCTCATTACGAAATCTCCAGAATAGCAAACAATTAAATTAAAATGCAATTAACTTCTGTGTATAAAGTTTTCAGATTCACACTATTTAGCAGCAATTTATGTCACTAAAAAAAATTATGTTAAAAATAATTTTTTCCAAAATAATAAACATATTTATTACTGGTTTAATACAATAGACCTACAGTTTTCGCCCCTTAAAAAACCAAAATTTTCTTCTTAATAACTATGTACTTAACAGTAATCTGTTAATAATTAAGTTTAAGAAAAATTGTTGCTTAATACATGCCCGTTTTCCACATTTAAAAAAAAAAAATAGGGGCACTAAAAATGTACTGAAAAATATTCAATTAAAAGAAAGAATACAAAATTTCAAACAATAAATTTCTAGTACATAAATGTATAACAACACTCATAATTTCATCCCAGAAGTTTAGAAATGAAATCTTCTCATACATGGTAAATTTTTGTACCAACACTTTCTTTCACAACACAAGTGTAAGATGATGGCCGAGTTCAGTCAAATGTTACCAAGACATTGATACATAGGTATTTGCTATTGGGCTTGAACACCACTTATAATAATTTAATCATGATTAACTAACAAAATTCTGACTGGAACTAATAAAAACACAGTACTTTTAAAGTAAACATTAATTTACTATTCCTAACATTTTAAAACTATCTAAACACTATTTCTTCTTATTACGAATAAATGTAAACTTATTGAAATTCTATTCAACTTATTAATCTCCCTTATGGAGTGCAAAAAACTGTAATATACAAAAACTGTAACACAACGGGATCTGAATTGCGGCACATGCTGGAGCGCAAATCAACTGCAACATGTGCGGTCAGATTGAAACTCTGCTTTGCTAAGATTAACCATTTCAGTGCCAATGTCTAGAAAACAGGACATCAATATCTTTTACGTAAAGTGGCAACATCCAGATAACCGAACGTTTACAAAATTTTTTTTAACAAAACTTAATGGAATAATGTATTTTTATTATTATAGTGTTATCATAACGATTGCTTATTTATCGATACAATAAAAATTCATTTTTGAGAAATTTTATGTTTTTCCAACGTTAAAATTTAGATTGACAATGGCAGACTTATGCCTGCAAGTTCTCAAAATAAGGGCTGGCACTTTTTGTGCATCTTTATACAAATTTTATGGCACTTAAGGATCAAACTTTTAAAATTTTTTTGGGTACTGAAAAGGTTAAAATCACATATGAACTCACTGACCCGAATACTTCCTGTGGTAAGCAATCAGTGAGTCTATTTATGAAACAAACAATTTAAAAAATTAAAAATTATAACCATAAGTTACGAACAACAGAAAAATCAATAAATCTTTGACACAAAAATATTGTGCAAATTAATGCTACTAGCGGATAGTAAACAAACTACATAGAAAAAATGGAAAATGTATAGTAAACAAAAGATGACACGTTTAGAACAATGGGAAGATAATGCTTGTATACTGTCTGAGTGTTCATCATACTAAACTAATCTATCCATAATAAGTTTAAGCATACTCATAAAGGTATAAAACCCAAAATAAGATCTTTTTGAATCGGTTTGAATAATAATTAGGTAAGTCAAAAACAGAAACAATTTTTTTTTTAAATATTTACCTTTTTATTTTCAGAATTATCTCCAGTAGGTTGTAAACCAACCGTTGTAATTGGATCAACAACATGAACTTGGTCGAACACCCTTTAAAAACCAAAAATAAGAAATATTAATTAAAAATGTTCATATTATTCTGGACTACAAACTCATTAACATTTCATTTCATGAAATGGATTGGAATGAAACCACAATTTATAATTCTAACACAAGAGGAACGTCAAATTAATTAAGGACTTAATTAAGGATTTAAGGGGGTTAAATTAATTAATTAAGGTTAATTAAGGAAGTGTATTCACTTCCTTAGTCATCCCAGATGTATCCAACAGCACTTCACAATATAACAGTTGCATTCTACACTGCATTTTTTCAAATTTTTACTATAAAAAAAAAATCACCAAAATTAAAATATGGGTTATTTTGGTTGTGAACATTCTGATGTGTAAAACGTAGTATTGTGAAAATACAGAATTATTATAAATATTCTAACGAAACCTACATAATCACTAAAACACTAACTTGATCTTGTTAAAAAAAGACTGGTTAGAATATTTTGCTTTAACCATTTGCACATAACCATGTGTTAACAACTAAGCCACTCTCACAAGATATAGAATCTACGCCTTCCATTAGATAATTACAGCATGTCAACACATTACTCTCACAGATCTGTTTTAATTAATTGCTTTAAAAACAGAATGGTCGATATAAGTATACTTTATAAGTAATTGTGAGTATTAGTAGATACAGTAGTTTGTAGCTTAAACTATTTAAAAATCATAGTTTCAAGAATTTTTCCTAAATTCTTATCTCTCTTTCCAAAGATCCTTATTGACGGCTTCTTTTTTGAATTGTCAAAATTCTGACATACAAACCATAAACACAAGCTACTTTTGTGGCTTGTGTAAGAACTCGTAGTCATTCGTAGTTCCAATTAGCTTGCTAATCCCAAGTTAATATTTTTATATAATTATTTACTTATAAAATTTAACTAGTTTTTTTATTAACTGATAATAAACAGAAAATGAGCGTTTAGCTTGGAACAGTTGGAGCAGGAGAAGTAGATAGCAAGGTAGGAGAAGTTGGTGGTCCTATGCCCCCGACTTGTCATGCGGCAACTATAGACTCTATTTTAACCTACTCATTTACTTGGTGCAAAGAGGAGTGAACTACCTATAACCATAAATTTTGAATTATCCCTAATTTAATTTTGGTTCTGTAATTATGCCTTGAAAAAAATATATATATAAATAGCCATAAGAAGGCTACAGGCTACACTCCAGAAAAACAACCGAGAAGATGTCTAACCTAGCGGCAGACATACGAAAAAGAAGGCTGAAATTCTATGGACACATCAGTAGACTCCCCCCAACACGACTCACTAACAAGATTCTTACTTACATACAAAAAGTTAAATCAACACCATGTATTACACAAGTGAAAATAGACTTACATAAGGCACAAATAGACCCAACAGGTATTTGATTTGGACCGAGAAAACTTAATGAACCAAACCAAATTCAGACGACTAATTATGAACTTTAAGAGCTTCCATGAAGAACGAAGAGAGAACCACTGGGTAGACTGAAGAAAGGAGAAAAGCCAACAGAGAGCTAATACTGAGTATGTGGGCTGCAAGAAGACCTTCCAGAAATGTTTCAGTCACCTCACGTGGTCTAAAATTGGCCCTAAAGGGATACATGGTCATAAATATAATAGAGAATGTATATAAAAACAGTAATTAATAAGAGCTATGTTGTCTAAATGCCTTTTAATACCTACAAAGCTCAAAAATCATGAAATAAAAATCTGTCAAATTATATACCTGGAACAAGCAACCTGTGCTTCAACCCGTGCAGCTAAAACAGCTTGTTCTTTCTCTCTCTTTAATTCTAACTGTAATCTTTCTCTTTCAACCCTCCACTGATCACGAAGCTCTTCAAACATTCTTCGAACAGTACTTGCTGTTTTTAAAGCCTTTCTGGACATCTAAAACATGAATCAATTTTTATTTATCACCTGAACAAATTTTATTTAATACGAATAATTTCTAATTAATTTTAAACAATATTTTCTGAATGTAACAAATGCATCAATTCATTTCAAAAATTACCGAAAGAAAATTGTACATCAGAAATAAAGGCAATTTGAGTACAATTTATGTTACATTCAATGTATCAGCCCTATAAAAAGACACAAATAATAAAATTAAAAATCACATACTGCATAAGATTAGATCAAAAAGTTACATCAAACTGTATTCTCCTGCACTGCTGAAGTTATTTAATTTGGTGACTATACTATACACAAATTTCAAAGTAAACCACCTCACTCCTAATTACGTAGTAAAATCTCTACAGATTTAAACCAGCCTGTTAAGGCCACTTCACCTGAGGTAATACATTTTATTTATATGCTAATTAATGTTTAAATTCTTCGTGCCACTGAGGCTTATTCTGCTCTTAATTGTATTTACTGCTTGTCGTACGAGGCCTACTGGATCACACTCCTGCTATTCTCTATGTTCCTTTTCCCCCACCTACTAACCTATATCCACTATTTCCTTTCACGCTTCCTTCACTTGTGCACTAGGCTTTACCACGAACGCATCGCATTCTTCGAGGCTTTCCTTCGGCCACGCGTCTGACGGGACGCGTTGGCAATTGCTGTAATCTGTTTCATAATTAAAGTTTAAGTGCTCATGTGTGTAACTATCTGCACATTATTATGTTGTGTATGCTTATTTAAATGTGTCATATTCGCTAAGGTATTTATGCTACGTTTAACCAACGCAACGAACTTCACGCGCATTCTTCAACTGGACTTCATCCTACAGTATCCAATAACAAGTAAGCGGACCCATTTGTTAGTGGATTTAAGTTTATTTGTACAAATGACTGTTCCTTCCATATTTGCTTTCCTTTGTTATTCCATTCTCTTGTTCTGGTCTTAGACAGGACCCCGATTAACTGTCTTGTCCTCCTTTGGTTGTTTTTTTGAGTAAAACATGGGCTGCATCGTGGATTATATTTATGTAAAGGCTTTAAATCAGGGAATCGGGTTGCGAAACCCTAACACAGCCTTTCGGCTGATGACCTTAACAACAACACATAACATAACTAATAAAACTTTTTAAGATAACAAACCTCATCTAATTTTTTAAAAAGTTCTTGAACATTGGCATTTCCGGATAATTCATCTGATGATGCTGGGTTGTTATTGCTATTATTATTATTATTATTACTGTTGTTACCATTATTGACAGTGGCATTGGCATTAGCTGTAGAATTAGTTGGTGCAACTGGAGAGGTAACTTCATTATTAGATGTAGTTATAAAATGGGTTGTACCGTTCCAATCATCTTTCACATTAGTTAACATTTCTAAGACAGAAAATAGAAAAAAAATTTTACACAGTTCAATTAAAACACAAAGAATAACCAAAAAAACTTGAAATAAATACTGTGTGTTTTAAGACGGAATTTACAACTTTAAAAATTCATATTAATTTATTCTTTCAACTTACAGAACATGGTTTTAGAGTCATTTTACAGCAAAATATATTATCAAGTTTTTACCTTTAACCAAAACACGTTCAATGTGACTTCCGTTGGTTAGGTGGACCACATCCCATCTGAAGTCAATTTCTTGCCAAACTCGCTACAGCATGTTCAGTGTAACTTGTTCAGTTGCAGCATAGATTCTAGCTCTAAGCTCTGGTAGAGATGCCAGTAACGGTGGAACATACATAGTATCCTTAATGAATCCCCAACAGAAAAAATCGAGAGGTGTCAAGTCCAGTGAACATGGGGGCCATGCAATTGATCCACCTCGGCCAATCCACTTAATCAGAAAGTGGGCATTTAGGAAATCCTGGATGTTAGAGAGGTAATACGGTGGTGCACCATCTTGCATAAAATGTAAGCTGCGATCTTCGTCATCATTGTCAATCTGAAGGATTAAAAAAGTTGTCTAGCATAATCTAAGTACACTATTCTGTTGGAAAACAACACCAAATGTGTGATAACCAAAACACACAGCAAGCACGCTCCGGACCGGTATAGGTTCAAATTTTAGCTGCAACTACCACTAGTGCTTGATTTGGTATGATTCTGTAATAGCTTTTCAAAACTTGATATATTTTGCTGTATTTTTTTTTTATTCCTAATGTAAGTAGTGATCTGTTCAATACAGAACAATAAGCAACCCCCTGACCCAATGAGATGAGGATGAAGCGTATGACATGTAATTGAGGTGTATAGACCTCGGCCAACCATTCCTGAGCGCATAATTAATTGAACCCCAACCATCAAAGTACACCGGCAACCACTGTCTAGTATTCAAATCCGTATAAAAGTAACTACTTTACTAGGATTTGAACCAGGAACCTTCACCTCCGAAAATCAGCTGTTAAACAACTGACTCGCGGCGACAACTTTACCTCTACACCAACCCGGTGGGTTGCTGTAAAACAACACTAAAACCAAATCTGTAAATTAAAAGAATAAATTAATATGAATTTTCAAAGTTGTACAGTCCTTTTTGATACACACTGTATTTTATTGGTTTGTTTATTACTATTTTATTACAAGTGTACGGCCGATATTAGTGTTCATATGCAATCCAATTAACAGAGGTTTTGAAATGACATTTTACACAAAAACATGGCGTATATATAGTGATTCGTTGTTTTAAATCTTTTAAGTTATTCACAACAGACTATACACATAATTTACTATGAAAAAGAAAATCAGGTGTGAAACACTCACATGACTTTCTCTTGCCAATGTAAATCATTATAAATATAACCTATGTTAAATTATAAGTAAACAATTTAAAATTATAAACATAACCTAATTTTAATCATGAGTAACTGATGAAAAATGAAAATCAACCTCTGTAGGACTTACAACACTGAAAATCAGTAATTGCCTCTAAAATAGGTTCCGTTAAGAAAAATGCTTAAAATAAAGGTTGGCGGTTTTGAATTTCCTATTACTTTGATTATATACACAATCTTCAAAAATCCCACTTTTTACACATTTCTGATCAAAATACAACATATAACTAATTGATGCTAAACTAAGAGTAGTAGAAAAAAATGTTTGACATAAAAAGTTGTAGGTTTTATCATTTCCTACAACTCTGATTGTACGCTTTTGCCTTAAATACATAATTTTTAAAAAATCGTAGGGTCGATTTTGAGAAAATTGCACCAATAGACTACAATTTCTGGTTGACCAACTTTGATGAAAATGTTCGAAGGGTCCTTTAGTGGTACCTAATAACTAAAGTTTTAAGTTTGAACTTCGTACGCTATACCGTTCTTGAGATATTTTGTTCACACACACACAGACCAATAGCTAAAAACATGAATTCTAGTGAAAACTCAGTTTTGAAAAATCAGCATGAAAACAATACTTTCATTCCCTATATATTTATAAATGGCAGTAAAAATGTTTATTAACCGATTAAATAATTGCAAGTATTTTACCTTGGCTAGAATCACAGCTTTCATCATCATTACTATTGTCACCCCCATCACGGCATTCCAACCGTTTCAATTTACAATTGCCATTGTCTGAATTGCCTTTTCTCTTTCTTCTTTTATAAGGTGTAAACAGCCTTATCGGACCTGCCTTAACAAGAAAATTAATATTATTACATAAAAATACAGAAACTACAAAGACTTTAACAAACATATCCTAAAATATGAATAAAAAATGTCATCCATTTATGTACATGGATACAAATGTAATTGATAAAACTTAGCCATTTGAGTTCTCTGTCACATCATTATGGTCACACTTCTAACTTTTTTTGTATCTTGCAGATGCAGAAAAACTAAAATGATTTTATTGTATTTAATGACACCTAAAAATCACCATACTTAATTTCTTAAATTCTTCACATATAGTCACTTGAGTCACGAGTTTGCAATGAGGGGTAAACTTTAATTATTTGCAACCTTTTTAAATATAATTTAAATGTAAATAATTAAAACGAGGGGTAAAGGGGAAAAAGCATCAGTGCGCATGTGTGACTGCTTTAATTTCAGTACGACAAACATAACAACTTATACTATACCCTGAGCATATACAATACATCACGGAACCTTTTGTAGGTTAACTGTACCAATATAACTAACTGTTTGTTACCGTAAACACAAATGTAGGTATCTTGAAAATGTGGTCGAACTATTCACAGTGCTGAACGCAATGTAATAAAATGTTGTGAAGTTGAAGATAAACAAAAATGCCTATCCGTGCCTCTTAATAAAAGCTGTGAGCGAGCAGCTAACTACTGTGATGTTTCTCTTTCCACAATTTGAAAAATAAAGAACAAAATTGAGGATTTGAAGAAGCTACTCTTTAACAGTTTTGTTGACACCTGGTAAAAAAAGAAAACAGTTAGGCAGATACTAGAGAGACAGATAATGAAAATGCCGATGACAGCAAAAGTAAAGAAGGCGATTCATTCGTAATTACAGTAAATCTAATATTTCTAGTCATGTAATTAAGCTATAGGCAATATAACAGGTCATATTTATTTCTTATAAGGTTTATGAAGAAAACATTTTCTCGTAATAAACCACAGCTTACAAAATGTATCTAAAAACTGCATGATAGTGAAATGTACGAGTAGTGTCTCACTGTTAAGGTGGGTAGCACTGCAAATATTTCACTTTCCTTCCTCACAGCCCATCCATATGTATAAGGCAATCTTGTGATTTCAGTATCTATAACACAACTTTTACTAAATAAAAGTGGGAATCCAAAAAAAACCGGACTAAGAGTTCGCTGCTATTCGTAGACGTAGTAAAGAGTTCTCCCGCTAGATGGAGCTAGTAGAGACCTTCAACAAACAACTGCCCAGACAGCATCAGTTTGTAGGTTAGCGTTAGGTCACGGTGTTGTGTTTCTCTTACTGTTGTTGTGTTCCATCAGCGACGTCATTAAGGCAGATTTAAAAGATCAAAGTGTGTGTTTAAAATTTTGTTTCCAGCTTGAAAAATCAACAACAGAAGCTTACTAAATACTTCCAGGATTTCAAGGAGGATGCTATGAACCAAACACAAGTTTTCGAGTGGTTTGGGTGCTTTAAACGTGGTAAGATGAGTGTTGAAGGCCATGTTCGTTCTGGACGCCCTTCAACATCTCGAAACGATGAAAGCTTGAAAAAATTTGCCAAAAAAATCAACAAGCATCGTCGTTTCACAATCTACGAAATTTCTGAAGAGACAGGCGTGAGCAAGTTGGAGCTCTTGCCAGCAGATTTTTACTGAGGATTTGCAAATTGGACGTCTTGCCGCAAAACTTGTTCCTCGCCTTCTCAAACAAGATCAACAAAACATTTAACTGAATTTGAGTCAGGACTTGAAAAACAAAATTGAAAGTGATCCAAATTTTTTAACCAGTCATTACAGGTGATGAGAGTTGGTGTTACAAGTATGACTTAGAAATTAACAAGTGTCAAGCCAGTGAAATATCTGCTTGATGGTTAATGATGTCACAAGCAGAACATGAAAACAGTATGAGAAACACAACACTACAATTAAACGTTAACCTACATAGTGATACCATGTGGGCAGCTGTTTGTTGAAGGTCTCTAATAACCCCATGTAGCGGGAGAACTCTCTATTACATCTATGAATGACAGCGAGCTCTCAGTCCAGTTATTTTTGGGTCTCTCCTCGTACAGTCAGGAATAATAATAGACGTAGTGGGCCGACACTGAAGTATATTATTTAAAACTAAATTCAAATTAAACAAATCTTGAAAATGGAAAAGCTGCATGACAAAGTCTTTGGTTACAAGCTTGAAAGGTCTTTTCTGCGTGGACAGGATAAGATACAAGAACATCTATACTGTACTAGGAGTTTCAGGAGCCCAGGACTTAGTACAATATTAACAATAAAGATAGGAACAACATCAGGACGAGTCCCCTCATCATTAATTATCTATACTATTTTTACTATATATTTGCTCATTAATATTTGCAATTGCTTATTAATATTCCAAGTCTGAGTCCCTTAACAAGTATTATTATACTTGCCCGACCATAAACTACAAATAAACATCCAATAAAATACTAGAGTGAACCCAGAACACGTTAAGGACCTTTACCGTGATGAAATAGAGAAAAACCAAATAAAAAAGTAACTTACTGCAGCTTCATCGTCACAGCAAGCGGCACAAGTACAACTTGTTGCATGAGGTGTCAAAATCCCTTCATCAATCAAAGTTTGCAAGCTACGGCCACCAAATCTGCAACAAACATACACAACTGAAAAAACTTGTTTACAATCTAGACACAATTACATAGGCTAATAATGAAAAGGCAGTGCATGTATTACTAAATGTACAAAAAAAAATATGAATGCATGGCAAATCTGAAAAGCAGTTGACCTGAGGTTTAAAAATTTATTAAAGGTTCATTCCACAAAGACCAAAACCCTTTGAGTATTTTATATGCAACATGCGTGGCCAGAAATGATCAAATTCAGTCTGTCTCTCTCACACAATTGAGTACTCTCTGTTTAACACATGTGATTTCAACTTATACATGCGGCAGGGTGATGATCTGAGCATGTACGGGGCAGGGTGTGAGAGAGAGATGTGTTAGAAAGAGAGAGAGAGAGATAGCATTTTGATTAACGACAGTTGTAATACACGGCAACTACAGGCGATTTTGTCTACATAATGTATACTCAAAGCTAAACCCCAAAATCATGTAATATATCTGTAAACATTCACAGTAAAAAATTTGCACAAATACATTTATAACACGCTTTAAAAATTGTAATTAAAAAGGACAACCACACTTACCTTATACTTCTCTTCCAGTCTTTACTTGAAGCACGACCACATAGTGCTTCAAATTCGCTAGGAGTATACCATGATAATCCCAGCTTAATACATCGCCCACGACCGCCTGAACCAAATCTGCTTTTATGTAAATCTGCACTGGTATTCTAAAAAAAATTGATGCATTAAGACTCCAAATTGAAAAAAAAACAAACAGCAAATAAAAAAGAATATACCAACAAATAAAATAGTATAGACTATACCAATTTCAACAAAAAAAAACCAATAGGAAAACAGTTTAATGAGAACTAAAAAAATTTTAAGTAGTTAGCTAGCTTAAAACTTAAAGCATTTTCTTTGAATGGAATCATAAAACTTTTGAACACTATGCCATTTGACTCAAAAAAAGGCCTATATTTACAGAACTTTCAAATTATTTGCACGATTGGTAAAACAATTTTTTGGTCACTGTACTTGAAGAAAACCTTAACTGTTATATAAAATTAAAAACACAAATAATGATATTACAAGAAAGAACAAAAAACTATTCATAAAATGTTTAATTAATTATTACTAACATTAACTGGTTGTATTTAAAAACTAATACATACTTATATTGGCAAAATAATGTCTTTGACTTTTCTCACAGTAAAAACTAAGTAAAATCCCTTTCATGAGATGATGCGTCTCATGGCTGGTGGCAATTGACTTCCGGTCGAAACCGGAACTTTAAACCTAATTATTTCTGCATCTACTCTTTATGAGGAATCGAATGACACTATTTTTGTTTCCAAAGTCCAACTTTGATTTCTTGGCTTCCGGCTTCGGACCACTTCCAGTCCAAACTGGAATGTCAAACCCAATCAAGGCCAACTAATTTTTTTATGCCGACTATGAATCCGAAAACCGTTAGTTGCTATCTCTTGCAGTTTCTGACTTTGATTTCTTGACTTTCGGATTTGGGCCACTTCCAGCCAAAATCGGAATTTCAAACCCAATTTAGGCTCACTAACTTTTTGTGTAGATTATGAATCCAAAAATCGTTTGTGGCTATCACTTGTAGTTTCTGACTTTTGGGTGTGATGGACAGACAAAACAAAATAAGATGACAATTTTAAAAATTACTAACAATAAGAAACAGCAAAAGCAACTGCTGGGACCTAATAGAAGAATATAACTTTTTGTAGAGGTAAATTCCATCTAAAATAATACAGTAGTCAAATACACACCTTGCAACGAACAGGAAGTATTGGCATATTTGCAGCTTCAGTCCATGATGCAGACTGTGAAGATGTAGTTGTGTTTGCATTACTCTCGCTGCTATCTTGAATTACTATATGGGTTGTCTTTAACGTACCATTCTGTTTAACAAAACAAATAACACTTTACTTTTGTCTGTAAACCAATTATTACTCAATAACTGCTACAGGTTTGGTATTTAACATTTTCAGTAATCATACAAGACCTTTAAATAATCAGTGTACTACAGATACTGAAGTCACGAAATTGCCTTTTGAGTATGGATGGGCTGTGAGGAAGGGAAGTGAAAATTTAACAGTGCTACCAACCTCAACAGTGAGACCCTACTTGTACATTTCACTACCGTGTAGTTTCTACATATATTTTGTATGCTATGATTTATTCCGAAAAAATGTTTTCTTCATAAACCTTATAAGAAATAAATGTGACCTGTAATATTGCCTACAGCTTAATTACTTGACTAGACATGTTTGATTTACTGTAACAACCAGCTACCTTATTCTATTGGAACAAAATTTTCTATGAATGTATCGCCTTATTTACTATCACCTTTACTTTTACTATCGAGGCCTTAGATCATTAACTATCACCAAAAACAAGGTAAGTGATTATATCTTTTTCATAATTAATATGAGTTTGTAAACAACTTTTAATATTCACCTTTCTTCACTGCTTTCCTTTTATTTTTTCTTTAATTTCTTACGAGAACTTTTGCGGTGCGCAATTTAACAGGTAATACCATAAAGCTTCTAGAAATATTGTGAAGAATGCCTTTTCACAAATTTAGAGAACAAACATTTTATTCTCTATCCCAAAATTGAAATTGACAAACTACATATTAATTTAACAAAATCCTATGTTAGAATCTAATGTTATTTATAACTTTATTCAGAATACATACAGTACAATACCAGTTAACTGAAACAACCAAAAGTTAATAAATTTTCTATGCATGTAATTTACATGAACAAAATGAAAATAAAATGCACTTCAAAATTGTGTTTCAGTATACTTTGCTCTTTGTATAATCCTTTTCTAGTGGATAGTTCGTAGACCTAAATAGTGTGTTTTGTTTCTTTTAAACCGAATTTTGTGCAAACAAACTCATTGTTTTGACCATTGATCACTTAAGACTGTAGAAAGGACAGAAAAGGGTGAAATGCTATGCACTGTTGCCACAGTTCTTAAAGTTGGTATCTTATCCGTATCAGATTAGACAAAAAGAAAATAAAGAAAAACTAAAACAACACACAATTAAGATATAAAACAGGAAACCATCCAAATCCAAAAATAAACTAAATGATATTCAGAAGAAACTTTTTAATTTATTTTAACATGTAGTAAATATTTTTTTAAATTTAAAGTCGCATCTACGGTGGGTTATGTAACTGGAACAGTGGGTGTGAGTTGTTACAATTTCCAGATTCTAACCGAGAATTGAATCCAGGACTTCTGCGTTGTAGGCCAGCACACTACCACTAAGCTACAGTCTATGCAACCAGTAAAAAAATTTTATTTAGCATAATATAATTGTACTTCAGTTAAAATTTATTGAAAGCTTGTTAAATAGATAATTTCTGTTAGTTTGAAAAGGTAATGTTCTTAATAAAATTAACCTTTCCACATTGTTTTATACATGCAAAATGTGTATGTGTATATTAAATACAGTTCAACAAAAAATATTGGTTATTTTAAATCCACCCCAATTATTTCAGTTAACCAGTATTCCACAGTATTTATACATATGTTTATTGAATATAACTGCATATACTTTCTTCTAGGATCATACAAATATTTAAACAATAATAATACTACAAATAATTTTATCAGATAACTACTTCAAGCATATATTCATATATTCATTAATATCATTAATATTCATATATTCGTTCGTTGCAGGGCTAAAATAAATAGTTCTGTTTCTTATCACATGGTCAGCCAATTAAATGATTGAATCATTTAAGAACAGAAGAGGTAGAGGTGTAAAAGACACTAATCAGAGTTATCTCGTCTGAAAGTAATGGATTTCATTATAGTCAGACCCTGTGGTGAATGAAGTGAAAGTTTCATTTGCAGAGTGGAAAATTATGCTTTTCAGAGGGCCTGGCATGCTGATAAGTGTACTTTTACACTCAGTGAGGAAGGCAATGGTAAACCACCTCACTCCTCGATTTACTTAGTAAAACCTCTACAGGTTCAAACCAGCCTTTTGGGTGATGACCTAAACAACAACAAATATACTGTAGGCTATTGTTATTTTAAACACTGCCTTAAAAAGGTATTGTACGAGGGTAGGCTGATAAGTAATGCACACATGCTTGTAGAAGACGAACAAAAAGAAATAGCAAGATGGGGTAAATAACAAATTAAAGTACAAATCTTAACCTACCAAATTATCTATTTATTTTTCAATATAGTCACCGTTAAGCATTACACATTTCTCCCAACGTTTAACAAGTTTTTTCATTCCGTCACTGAAAAATTCTTCCGACTTTCCTCGAACCCAGGACGCAATAGCTGCCTTCACCTCATTGTCCGAGCTGTAATGATTACCCTTAAGGTCTCTCTTCAGTAGAGGAAAAAAATAAAAATCGCAAGGCGCAAGGTCGGGAGAATACGGAGGGTGTAAAATTGGTTGAAACTTCAGGTTTCTCAGAGCCTCTCCAGTTGCACGCGAAGTGTGTGGACGAGCATTGTCGTGTTGCAAAATTATTGGCGCCAGGTTGCCTCTAACACGACAAACTCGACGTCGGAGGTGTTTCAGAGTCTGTATATACAGAGCAGAATTTACCGTTGCCCCTCGTTCCAGATAATCAGTCACATAAACTCGGCGAGCATCCCAAAACACAGTCAAAAGAATTTTTTTTGCGGACGGTTGTGTTTTGAACTTTTTCACAACAGGAGAATGTGGATGACGATATTCAGCGCTCTGCCTTTTTTCTTCGGGATCGTAATGATGAACCCATGACTCGTCCCCCGTCACAATATTCAAAAGAAAGTCGTCTCCTTCGTCACGGTAGCGCTTCAAAAGTTGTTCACAGCATTCCAATCGACGCTGTTTATTCTCGTCTGTCAGACGGCGTGGTACCCATCGTGCACAGATTTTACGGTATCCCAATTGTTCAATAATGAAGCCAACACGTTCCTTAGATATTCCAATTTGGTTTGCGATACGCTGTTGAGTGATTCGCCGGTCATTTTGAATCAAATCATCGATGAGTTTGCGACGATTATCGTCTGAGGCAGTGATTGGTCGTCCACTCGTGTTTTGTCAACAATTAAGGCTTTTCCAGGTTGGCAATCACGAAATTTTATTACCCAACGATTCACAGTAGACCTATCAACAGTATCGTCACAATAAACAGCCTTTAAACGACGATAAATCTCACTAGGATTCACTTTCTCAGCAGTTAAAAATTCGATAACAGCGCGTTGTTTAATTCTCGTTGACATAGCACCAGAACACGACGCCATACTTCCACTACTCAAAACAAACTGAATGAAAGCAACGCCTTCAAACTGCGCAGGCTTGTAGAGGAGAAATAGTACTTCCACATGCCACCAGGCGCGCTACTGAAGTTTATTTAGTTGTCTTCTACAAGCATGTGTGCATTACTTATCAGCCTACCCTCGTATGTACCATAATAGTTGCTTAGGTACTGGAACTTTTCTCTAAATTAATAAATAATACAAACCTCCGTCCTCACCCATGTTCTAAGAGGATCTTCTTCTTTATCCGATCGAGTATCACATATGCAGCTGTTGTCCACACATAAGATTGGTTTAAACTCTCCAGAGCTTGATAGCTAGACAAAAAAAAGAAACGTTACCTATGAGTGCACATATTTTGCATCTATAGTGCAGTTTTAAGTTATAGCGTAAAGCAAGCATGAACTTGTAAAATATAACTGTTATAAACCAGAACTTGATTACTATGTACAGCAAAACTCTGATATTCAGACCATTAATATAGAGGATGGAGCAGAGAAAACACATGTTTCACTACTGAATAATTTAAGTAGTTTCAATGATAGAAAAGAGCTTTACACTTAATTATATTTTGACTGCATTTTTGAAATAAATTGCAATGAAGCGAATGACATGACATTCTCAGTGGCATAACCTAGTGGATCGTTTCAGACTAGCAAGAACTATCCTTATCCCTCTGTTTACAATTTACAGAGATCAAACTGAACAGGGAAGACCAGGTGGCCTTTTTCTTCATCAACAACCAGTACTTCTAAACGTCTCACTCCATCAGATGGTGTTTCGATCTGGCATTGCAACTCGATGTTAACCCTTTCACTGCCAAGTTATAAAACTGTGGGTTAAACCAGTGAGCCGGGGTTTTTTAAATATTTTTTTGGATGCATCTTAAGTTTTTAATTTTAATTTTTACTAGTTTTATCGATTAAAATTGTTTCTTTGTAGTAGATTTATTAAAATTTATATTAAATTTATTCCACTATATGTATCACTAAAATCATGAACAACGTGAATAAATTTATTGGAAGCCAACTGGTAGCTTTCTGAAGTAGGTCTAACCTTTTCACGCCATTTAGGTGGAGGTTTAATTACACTAGATTGTTCTTCCATGTCACAATCACTATCAATATCGGCTAAATCACAATCGGAGAGGAATAAAACAAAATCAATATCATTATCGATGCCATTTCGTGTTTACAAACAAAACACGCCACGCAGAAATGAAAATTCTCTTTACTACGTACTTAATTTCATCAACAAAGAAGAAAAAAGTCAACAGTAAATGCTTAAATACAGTTGGTAACACTTACTGGAGGCAATTCAAACACTTTCAATGCCAATCGAGTTAAATCGTGTTTGGCAATATGATTTAAAACTTCGAAACGAGTTAATTCGTGTTTGACGTGTAAGCATGATAAGCCCACAATGTGTATACTCGTGTTTGGCAGTGAAAGGGTTAAATATTAAAATTCCAATGGAATAGACACTACATAATCATTGTTTCTAAAAAAACTGCTGGACAGCAAACAGACGATGTTCTATACTCCAAAGCGAAAAACTCCGTAGTCTGAGCTATCTGCCAGAGGTCAGTGAAGGTTAGTACGTAAACTCACCGTTAACTCTTCGTGGTTTAAAAAACATGTGTTTCCTCTGCTCCACCCTGTAAAGTACACCTAGGACAAAACCTATAATGTAGGTTATGGGAGAGAATAACCATAAATTCTAACTTATTAAATTGAGTTCTAAATGCTTCAACTTTACCAATTTTTACTGTAAATTTCTGAACAAAACAAAATATTCACAATACAGTAAGATCTCGACTTATGCGAGGGATGCGTTCCTCAAAATCATCGCGGAACGTGAAATTCGCGTAACTAGGGTTGTTTGGTATAACCTTAAAACATTTGCTAATTGTCCATACCATTAAAATTCGCTATATTGTCCATGGTGTTGATTCAATAAACCAAGTTGTTTCTTTCAAGTCCTTCGGTTTTTCATCCTTTTCCTATCTTTTAACGACATCTAACGTTTCCTCTTAAATATTTGCTTTCCATTTTTTTAACTTTTATTCAAACTCATATTGTATGCAAAGTACCAACAGAACCAACCTTACACGACCAATAATTTTAACGCACAGTACTAATGTTTAGTAGGCTACTGTTTAGAACAGAAGAAAATCAAGATAAAATTCTAGTGTAAAAATGGGGAGGACACTATGATAACAGTTTTGAGAGCCAAATTAGCAAAACAGTCCTCATAAATGTAAATATCCGAAGATCAGCAATAAAAGTGATGATTCTCGCAATCAATTCATAATAATGTTAAGTTAGGATATACATATGCCTCACACTTCCTTCACTTTATGTAACATATTATTGAAACAAAAAAAGAAACGTTTTCAACAAATGACAGGAAGCGAGTCAAATATTTTCAATAATGTGCACATATTTCTTTGTGTACCCACCCTTAACTGTATCTTTCTATCCCACCGGCATTCTTACGTTATTCCTACTTAATACATAATATATATAACGTACAAAAATAGCGCACTAACGAGAATTCGCATAAGGCGAGGTCTTACTGTACTGCTATTTAATAATTATTTTTTATTTATTTTACACTAACAGGCTAAGTAAGGGAAGTAAATTATATTACGATCAAAACCTTATTAAAATCATAACAGGATATCTTTCAACATTACACTACTCTCTTTAAAATTATCAGAAAAAGTGTTAACATAATCTACAATTTGGTAGCATCAAATTCTCACCACTGATTAGATACTAATGCTGTATAATGTGATTAAGAATATCCTACTTTACATTGCAAAGCACAATACAACTGTTCCTGTTAATTCTACAGAGATTTCTTGAGTGCAGGTGACCCAAATATCATCTAGCCATAACAAGAAAGAGGTTAACCCAACCTACGAAACTTCAATACCTAACCTAACTAGATAAAACAGGCACTTAAAACTCAACAGTAATTTTGTTCTTAATGATTAATTTAGAACTCAAAATACCACTTAAATTCAGATGAAATCAAAATACCATATTGTTACATCAATTGACTGAAATAAGCAATAATAGGTGCATTGTCAATTGCTTATAAATAAGCTTACAAATTAACCTAAACTAGTTAACACTACCACATCTTCAGATGAAATGGATTCAGGGAGAAAAACTTAATTAAGTGTAACTGTAATTAACTACCTTATGACACTTTAACAACAAAGAAATAAGTAAATGTCTGTTAAGTGTTTATTTGATTCCAGATAAAATTCATGGTCAAAACATTTTAGGCTACACCTTATTCTTGGAAAAATACAGTGGCAACTGTAAATATAATACACTAATAAAATAGGTACGGCCAAGTGTATAATAAATCTTAGTACAGATTTTGAATAAGAGAACCATGAAAAATAATTTGGCAGGGACAATAAGTTTATCTAGTGTCAGTCACTTTATGGCTGAAAGATAAGAACACTGCCAGCAGTTGGACACTGAATTTATACACCTAATGAAAAAAGGTACCTGACTAAAACCTAAGCCAAAAAATAAATAAAGTAGTAACAAACTGTTTACCAATCTAATAAACAAATAATGAACACAATGTACAAAACTAATGATATGAGAGTTGAAGGTGGAAACGTTGCAGTGGCCATCATACCTGGAGTTGTTCTGGTGTGATGACATTAAACGTTGTACCCGATCCCGAAACATTAATTAAAGAACCCACAGGTAAAGTAACAGGAACCGAAGATACAGGAACAGCTTCAACAGTAGTTACAGATACCGTCTGATGTTCTTCAGAAGAGAGATTTTCATTACTCTCGGATTCATTCGTTAGTGGTTCGGTCATGTCCGGTATAACGACTTGGTCCGAAGTTTGATCTTCCATTCCGTAAAAATGGCGCGAAGCTATATTAAATCAAGCTGTTTATTACACGATCGCGATTCAATACTCTGCGATAACTTATAACCCATACTTCACTTTCACTAAATCGCCTACAAATTTAGTATAAAATGGTGAATTATTATGGAATCCCTGTTCAATAATGGCTGCTTGATATTTTACTAAACAGCCGATAGAGTGCAGCACAAAGCGGCACGTTTTGAACAAATCAATATGCACACATTCAAAAACTAAAATAATTTAATGATAATTCTCCCACAATAAGTTTTTAATTAACGGCAAGTAAAATGTCTTAAAAGTTCAAAATACTTCATTTATTTTATTACAATGTTCGTTTATACGATGAAAAATTATCCAGTGTTATAGAAAACGGAGATTCACGCGCGCACACCCTTATGGGACCACATGTACCAGTCCATAATCAGACTTCTGTGCATTGTTCATTCTGTTACGATCGGAAAGATTCACACACTTTTTTTGAACATACATCGCGCGTATCATTATGGTGTGTGCCTTATAACTATACACAAAATCGATTATTCGTAAAGTAAAATCCCGATTTTCCGATACAATATGGACTGACACTACTTTTTATTAATAAAAACTCTTATAAAACTAATGCAGTGAATTTAAATACCTTAAATTGTATGGTAGCGTTTATAACAACTATATTAATGTTATCGTTAATATGTAACGAAAGAAAGAGTTAATTTAATTTTAACAATAATAAAAGTACATCCGACCGTCTCCGTGACTCATTATTAGTGTACCCAAGGTCAACTCTTGTAGTGTCCAGCCTTTCATTGGAACGGGGTGAAACAAATCACAACCCACAATCTAAAATTTGTATTCATTAACAGGCAACCTTGGTCCAATCGTAAAAAAGTAGACTTCTCTGCATTGTACTCAGAAAAATTTGTATTATCAAAATATAATAATAATACTAAAAATATAATATCTAAATAATATACTATTAAACTTACAGACTCCTCACATAATGTGAGATTTTGATAATTAGGTATTCAATAATCAGTGGCTCATTGTAAAACTTTGGCAGAGTAGCAATTTGTCAGATTAGCCAACTAGATGTTTTAAATTTTTTTATCCCTAGTGTGTGTACATTTCAATCTGTTCAGTTCAGAACAACAAGCAACCCAATGACCCAATGAGATAAGGGTGATGTGTATGACGTGTAAATAAGGTGTAGTCTTGTACAGGTCCAGGCTGACCATTCCTGAGAGAGTATGGTTAATTGAACCCCAACCTTCAAAGTACATCGGTAACTACTGTCTAGTATTCAAATCCGTAAAAAAGTAACTACCTTTACTAGGATTTGAATCAGGAACCTTCGTCTCTGAAAATCAGCTGTTAAACAGCTGATTCATGCCAACGACTTTACCTCTACACTAACCAGTGGGCCTTTAAATATATAAATCAAAAGTTACATAAAAATCTGACTTAGGTACAAGATCTGTTACATTGCCATCAAGTTAAAGCGGCAGAAATGGCTACTACCCTTGCAAAGCAGCTTGACAAAATCCCAGCCCTCGTAATTTTCAAACTGCAGTATCAGTCAGATATGTAGTATTATTATTTTACAGTTCTGTAAAATAATAAAATTTATAAGCACTACTGTTAAAATTCTTTCTTTGAACAATAATTTTATGTCAGAAGCAATAATCTGTAGAACAGACTATTATTCATTCCAACATACAAAATATTTAACACTGAAATGTACAAAACTTACTGCTATATCTTCATGATACTAAAAGTTGATCTTATTACTTTTTCTTGCCCTATATAAATACATAGAGAAAGTACTAATGTTTTCATATTGAGTTGTGGTAATCTAGTTTTCACCAGAAATATATGTTTTCAGACCGCCTGAACCCAAAAAACATGCTTCTAGCAACTTGTCTGGGTGTGTGAACAAAATATCTCAAGAGTGAAATAGCATATAAAAGTTAAAACTTGGACTTTAAGTTAGGTACCCCTACGAAGACCCAACATGAACATTTCATTAAAATCAAATCATCAAAACATGACAATCAATATTTTTCCATTTCATCAAAAATTGTAAGGCTATAAAATTAGGAACGCTTTTTGGTAAAAATAAAACTTTTCTTGTTTCTTTGCGTTTCTAATGCTATTAAGAGGTGTAGATTACGAATCTAGCCATAAAAAGTGAATTTGAGCTGATTTACAGTTAAAACCATGGCATCCAGTATTTATCTGTTTTTCTGCATTTCTAATGCTAACAGAGCCATATATAACATATCCAGCCATAAAAAGTGAATCTGAGCTCATTAACAGTGAGAAACATGACAATCAATATTCTTCCATTTCATCAAAAATAGCAAGGCTAATGTAGCTTGTAATATTTGCTGTCCCATTGGTGTAGAGGTCAGTACAACTGGCTTCTATACCAGTGGTCCCAGGTTCAATTCCTGATTAGGTCTGGTATTTTATCATCAATACATCAATACCTATGCACAAGACAATACTTACGCAGACATCATAACCTAATAAAAAAATTAGTTCTGTAAACAACTTTGGTGTATAAAACTATTTAGTTTTGTACATCTAATTACTTATGGTGGAAGTCATAAGGTTTTAAATTACTGCTTTTATTCAAAATAGTGAATATTTCATGTTCATGAATTTCACAACAGAAAATAAAGGTTAAAGGCAGGCTAACCAAAATAGCCATTCTCTGTTTTGTAAACAATCAAATTGTAATTGTACACTACTACTACTACTACTACTACTACTACTATAAGTAAAGTAGTTAAATTTTTAAATGTGCCCATTTATTGTGCGTTAAGTTTCATGGAATGTGGCATAAAATTTCCAAATGAAGTAGTTTGCTTAAAAGTAGTTTTATATGAATTTGTAAGTGTATCTTTTTACATTGTACATTGACTACCGTGGTCATTACTTACAAATAGGGTATCTTAAAATGGTTTAAAAATAAAAACATATCTGTTTTTAGGATTGAAACCTCTACAACTAATTAATTGGAATTACCTTAACCAAATTTTATGTAGATAACCTGCAACCACTTCAGACAGCTTTTTTCATGAGGTGCTGACATTCAGGCAATATAAGAGGTGTGGCTATTAAATAACGAGACTGACGTAAAAAAATTTATTTTTATTTTATACATAATCACTTATTGCCACCTTCAATGTACGCTCCTCCTCTTATCCCTACAATGCTCCATGTGAATTTTCCATTGTTGGAAACAGTGCTGGAAGTCATCTTCTGTCAGCTCCTTCAGGACATGTGCCGCTTTCTCTTTTACAGCTTCCCCAGACTCAAATATTGTCCCTTTTAATGCTGATTTCACCTTAAGGAACAGGTAGAAGTCACATGGTACAAGATCTGGTGAATAAGGTGGAATTTCTAACACTGAGATGCTGTACTTGGCTAGGAACCTCTTGACAGATCACGCGGAATGAGCTGGCGCATTGTCTTGGTGGAGAACCCATGATTTGTCCTTCCACCTTTTGGGGTGTTTTTTTTTACTCTTTGACGTAGTTTTGAAAGTACCTCAAAGCAGTAACAGTGATTAATTGTTTGACCTTCAGGAACCCAGTGAAGGTACACAATCCCATGGATTTAAAAAAAAAACAATCATCATTGCTTTAAATTTTGACTTGCTCATTTGAGCTTTTTTGGCTCTTGGTGAAGTTCGGCTCTTCCAGTGGAATTCCATGGATTGGCACTTCGTTTCCGGATCATAAGTAAAAAACCACGTTTCATCACGTTATTTTTGTTTCCAAAAAATTTGGGTCATTTTCAATCGCGTACAAAGTGTCAGTACAAACATTTCGCAAGCTTCATTTCAAATATTTTTGAGCAGCACGTGTCCTGAAGGAGCTGACAGAAGATGACTTCCAGCACTGTTTCCAACAATGGAAAATTCGTACGGAGCGTTGTAGGGATAAAGAAGGAGTGTATATTGAAGATGACAATAAGTGATTATGTATAAAATTACAATAAAATTTTTTACAACATTAGTCTCGTTATTTAATAGCCACACCTCGTAATTACTACAAAATTTAGGAACACCATCTTTTCTCAAAAAAGGATCGAACAGTTAACTTGAAATTTCAAGCTTTATTCTTTGCAAGTGGTTTAATAATTGTAAAACATTGGACGTATAGCAATAAAAGGAATTATAAAACAAACAGTTTTTTTGCCATCAGTCTCTCGACTGGTTTGATGCAGTTCTCCTCCAAACTGTTCTATGTTGCGCAAATTGTTTCATATCTATACCTGTAACACCCAACATCTTTTTTAATTTGCTTTATACATTCTAATCACTGTCTCCCCTTACAATTCACTTCCTCAACATTACCCTCCATTATTGATAGACCAATACCTGGATGTCTTCAGATGTACCCCATTAGCCTATCCCTTTTTCTGGTAAGATGTTTCCATATACTTCTTTTTTCATCCACTCGTCTAAGAACCTCTAAATTACTTATTTTGTCCACCCACCTAATCTTTTACATCTTCTGACACATCATATTTCAAAAGCTTCTATCCTCTTCCTTTCTACAACCCCTATCACCCATGTTTTACTCTCGTATAGGCTAATGCTACGTTCCAAACAGTGTTAAAAATTTTTTTTTTCTAATCTGTAAGTCAAGGTTTGTAGTCAGTAAGCAGTTTTTCATTTCAAAGGCTTTTCTAGCTTGAGCAATCCTTTTGATATCACTTGTGCTTCTACCATACTTTAAAATAAACAGTGCTGTAGTATTTATAAAATTTAAATGATTTCTTTAGAAAAGATCAGCGAGTTAAAAAATTACTTTTGTAGAGCATTATTCTTCAGTTTTCAATGACAAAACAATGTTCAAAGAAAGCAGGAACACTGTTGGCATCTTCATTGAACTGTAGCCTGGGAGTGACTGAAAATTCTCAATAATTTTTAGAAAACTTTCACTACTCAAAACCAACCATTGTTGTCAATAACCTAGTACCCAGTTTGGTCGTACCTTTACGATTTTGTTAATTATTTAATTTTTTCTACTTCTCTAATCATTATCATCTCCATATTCTATTACTTCACGTTTGAAGTATTAATGCACAGTTCAGAGTTAAGTTTAGTTTTAATTTTTGTTCAGAATTTAGTGTTTTTTTTTTAAACACACTACTGAGTGTTTTTATACAGTAGGCCCTCAACTTACGTGAGGGATGCGTTCCGCAAAATCATCGCGTAACGTGAAATTCACGTAACTTGAGTTGTTCGGTTTAACCTTAAAACATCCGCCAAGTAGGCTAAATAAAAACTGAACGTTGTAGTATGCTTCTGTTTTGTATAGACTATACAGGTACGATAACACGAAAGGAAGAGCTATATTATAAGTGAACTAATCAGTCTAAAAAATACAGAACAGTAATAAAATAAAAACTTACTTGTGATTGTTAATGCTGCAACATTTATTAACTTTACTTAGACGTAATAACAAACATAATAATAACGTAGTGTATTAAAAAATATACAACTTAAGTGTCAATATAATTTTTTTCAATATGATCTAACTTTCCCTTTAACTGAATCGCTTTCCGTTTTTTGAAACCTTTATTCGAACTCATTTTGTAGGTAAGCTAAGAAACAAAAAAAAAACAAGAAAATAAAAGACCTGCAAATTGTAACACAATTAAACTACACAACCGATATTTTTAACACACTAAACGGTAGCACTAATGTTTAGAACAAAAGCAAATCAAGATAAAATTCCAGTGTAAAAATGGGGAGGGCAATTTACTGCGATAACGGTTTCGAGAGCAATTAGCAAAACAGTGGTCACAAATGCGAACATTTGTAAGATAAGCGATAGAAGCGATGATTCTTAGAATCAATTCATAACAGTGTTAAGTCAGTACATGTCCCTCACTTCCTGTCATTTTATGTAACATAATAACATTATCGAAACAAGAAAAAATAATTTTTTTCAACAAATGACAGGAAGCGAGTCAAAAATTTTCTATACTGTACGCATATTTCTCTGCGTACTCACCCTTAACTTTCTCTTTCTATCCCATTGGCATTCTTACGTTATCCCTACTGTACAGTACTAAATACATAATATAATACACACAGTATTATTATGTAGTAAAACAAAATCGTGCTAGCATGAATTAGCGTAAGTCGAGGGCTTACTGTATCTATATGTGATTAACACATATAATCACTAATGAAGATGAAAACAACATTACAAATTACATAGATAAATAAAACCAAAGTATTAGTGGATTTAGTTTTTGTGCAGTACTAACTAGTTTTGCCGCGTGGAGATGGTGCCTGCGTATTGATGTATTTTAAACTAGTCCGAATAGGCCTGCAACAAATTCTAAGTATTCTTAGCAGGCCTACCAAAGTTATTATGAAACAATCATAACGATGTCTGAGGAACCACCATGGATTCTCATGGCCTGTGTGGACAAACCCGTGAATCGCCAGCGATCCTTATGACCTGTACTGATGGAACACCTGAGGATTCCATGCGCTTCTCATAGCAGCCAACCTGTTATCTTCTTCGGTCAGTTTAGTCTAAGCTCTCTTTCGATATGTGTTTAACTGTGAGAGGCGTTCATAGTTTCCACACATTGGTCTATCAGTACCAGCTAACATAAAGTTAGATGTCAACCTGGAATGTCCAATCAGTAATCTTATCAAAACCCCTGTTCCTTCCTCATTGAATTTATACATTATCTCGAATTTGATTGTGTCTACTTAATTAAATAAATAAAGGGAAAAGAAAATCGGATAAACAAAATAAATAAACACAATTAGACAATATTTATTATAATTCCATGTTAATAAACATGAACAATTAACATATTTTACAATAAAATAAAGCAGTGTGTTCTTAAATTTTTCATCATTATTACTATCATTATTATCATCATCATCTTTCTTAATATTATTACAATTATGTCTTTTAAACAACAATATCATTTTTTTTACAAAACCTTAAGATATGACTATATTAATAATTTCACAGCACTTAATATCTACAAAACAAAATACAAATCACAAACAAACAAACAAAATATAATACTAGATGCTTTATTTATTAATTTGCATACAAAATATCAATACAAATAATTATTTTATTAGTATTTTTTAAATGTGTTTTGAAAATAACGTTTTTAAAAAAAAAATTATAATTTTAGGCAATCATGGTATAACAATTTTCATCTTTTGTGTGAAAATATTATTAATCTTGTGATTAATTAATATCCGTTATAATTTATTTTCTAAAAAATTATGTTGCGGTACACAATTTAGCGTAAAAAATACATGTACCTTCTATTTAAATACGGTATATTAAAAAATATTTTAATTTAACTGTACATATTTTTAATAACAAGCTAATCCGATAAATAAAAATATGTATATATTAACAAATAATTATTTTATTATTATTATATCACCTGACCAACAAATTATCGTTAAAAAACAACAAAATTTAAAAAAAATACGCATTATTGCTATGTTTAAAATTGAGTTTTGTGATATGTTTAAGAATGGTTCAAATAATTTTGACCAAATTTATTGCAATAAAAAAATGGTTCAGTACAGTGTACTATGAATTTTAATGTACATTTTTACAGCTTTGTCTAGAATTTTATATGAAAATGTTTAATAAATGATGGACAGTAAAATATATTTTACTTTTACTTTTTAATAAATATTATCATAATAACATAAATTATTAATCAATATTGTATACATTCAAATAATTAAAAATAAAAAATTTTTAATTTCATTTTTTAGCATCATTAACAAAGAATGTTCATTATCTGCAAAATCACAGGGTAAAAACTGCCAAAATATTTTAAATAATACATCAAACTAATGAGAATTATAACATAAATGATTGAGATACTTTACAACGGTCAACGAATAAAAATCTAACAGAAAAAATTTAACCGACTGAATAGTCTAATCAGTGCGTCATAATTTATATAAAAAACAATTTATTTACATTAATTTATTTAAATTGCGCTCAACAGCTTCATTATAGTGACAACTATGAGTTAAATGACTGAAACGATGGGTAACTTGTAATAATTTTCAGACCCTAGGTGGGAATCAAACCTGAGACTTTCTGTTTTGTCGAGTAGCGCATTTAAAGTTGTATCAACAGCTTTGTTATTAGCGACTACAGTGAGTCATATGAGTGGACCGATGGGTTTTAACTCATAATAATTTCCAGACACTAGCTGGGAATCGAACCTGAGAACTTCTGATTTATTGGTGTAACAAATTTATTAATAAAAATTACTATTTTTTATTGGTCATGTGATATTTATTTAAATATAACATATCTAACAATAAGTGCAACAAATTGCACAACTCACAATAAACTAATACATAATAATATTTACTTACATAATAGGCCATCTACAATTTTATAAAAATAAAAAATAATGACAACAATAAAAAGCAGTACAATTAAAATAAAAACATTAATACATACTAATAAGCAGTTAATATATTATGTATTATTTCATTAATATTATTATTGTGTACAAGTGAAATTTCTTTTTATTTTCAACAGACAACTGCTTCGGAGATAGGATTCTCAGTAATATGTATCGGCCAAGGCGCACTTTGGCTACTACGAACACTATCGATAGATCGAGATGACTTCACTTTTGCTAGACCTATAAAATAAAATAAACAAAATTAATTTTCATTTTAATATTATATTCTAATGTCAGTATTTAAAATGTTGAGAAAAAATTTATTTAAAAACCTGAGATACTAATCCTTGTCATTTTGCCGGCCGCATTGGTAACATGCTCGCCTCTCATCATGGGGTCTTGGATCCCATTCAGGCACGGCATGTTTTATACGTTACAAAAATCATTTCATCCTTCATCATCTGCATTAGCAGTAATTGCAGAACAGTTGGACGTTAAAAAAAAATTTTTTTTACAGTCATTCATCAAACATTTCTCTTATTACAACTGGAAAACTCATACAATATTTAATTTGTAATTTTTAAAACATAAATAATATTTATGCAACTGTAATACTTGCAGCTCTGTAAGCATAAAGTACGTTTATTAGTACAGTAGAATACGGTTAAATGGGGCACTGGTCTATTGGGACGACTGTTTAAACAGAACAAAATTTTTGGAATGAAAATAAAATGTAGGGGGCAATGGAAATGAACTAGCTCGACCAAGCCTTACGCCCACCGGATCCGACGAAGCAGCCATCGACGCACTACTGCGAGGGAAGAAGATGATGTCTACGCTGGATGACGACACGCCGTGTCACCCAGCTCCTCAACCGACACTTCCCATCAAGACGATTACCGCTTAAACGGCCCTTTTCAGGGCCACCAAACAAATAAGCTAAAATAAACAAAATTAACTACTCCCAATTAACCACTTAACCACTTAATTAACCACTTAATGTCGCCATCCAGTGATACTTGTTTTATTATTTTTTTAATCCATTACTTTCTAATCAATATATAAAGTATTACTCATAAATAGTTTTGATTATGTTTAATTCCTGTAGTATAATTTGTTTTTTTATACCATAAAACATGTCACTTCGTTTTATCAGGACATTTTGTACTTGGACAAATGTATCCCAATTAACCAGTTTCTACTGTAAATTGTAATACTCTGTGTATGTCTGTGAGTGAATGCTTGTAGAATCACCATGAAAACTGGTCAAAGAAAAAGAGAGCAAGATCCTTCGCAATATATTTGGTATGAAGATAGTAATATGGATGGTACAGATTACGAGGAAGAGAAGAACTGTACAAGTAAAATAACCCATTAACGAAGATGATCAAAGAATGAAGAAAAAAATTCTACGGATACCTGGATAGAATGGATAATTAACAATTGATAAAACTAATTTTTAGGGCACTAAACAATAGAACTAAGGTGTCATTGGATAAGTGGTTTAAAGAAGTCATAAGAGATACTTAGAAAATCGGAATAAAACAAGGACACAAAGGATTGAACCAAGTTTAGACTACTGATTACAACCACCACAAATAACAAAAGGAGAATACCGGATCGTTGAAAGAAAGGACAAAAGCCTACAGTAAAAGGATGCTAAGAGTACGGGCTATAAATTGAGCTTCCAGAAATAACTACAGTTACTTTACATGATCTTAAATAGCTCTGAATGAAAGAACAAATAAACCTGCAATTCTGTAAAAGAAAAATCTGGTGTGAAACACTCCCACAACTTTCTCTTGCCAATGCAAATAATTAATAATAAACCTAACATTATTAATAAAATATTAGAAATAAACAAAAACTAACCTCAAAAACATAACCTTATTTTAATCATGAGTGAATGACGCAAAATGACAATCGAACTCAGTTTGGCTTACAAATACGGAAAATCACGCTTTCACGCTAAACTAGGCTCTGTAGAGAAAAATGCTCTAAACAAAAGTTGTAGATCTTTTAATTTTCTATAAATTTAATTATATACACTTTTGTCGTAAAATGCATACTAAGACCGAAATGTTAAAAAAATCGATTTTTCTCACGTTTTCGTGAGAAAAAAAAACAGAAAATCGCAAATTACCGCTAAACTAAGCGTTATACAAAAAAATGTTTGAAATAAAAGTTGTAGAATTTTACATTCTCTACAACTTTTATTATATAACGTTTTGCGCTAAAATGCATATTAAAGCCGCAATCTTAAAAAGAAAATGTTTTTACGTAAAAACAGCCTCAAGCAGAATTTCAGCAAACATGGCGCCTACCCTATATTGTAGAGCATAAAAAATGTAGTAAACCAGTTGATTTTAAAAAAAATCGTAGGACTAGTTTTTGAGAAAATCGCAAAAAAGTGAAAAATTATACGAATAAACTACTACTTCCGGTTGACCGATTTTGATGAAAATGTTCGTGTCGGGTCCGGTAGTGATATGTAACTTAAGTTTCAAGTTTCAAGTTCGTACGATGTTCCGTTCTTGAGATATTCTGTTCACATACACACACACACACACACAGACCAATCGCTAAAAACATGTTTTTTTGGGTTCAGGGGGTCTGAAAACGTATAGATCCGGTGAAAACTCGACATGAAAACAATACTTTCCTTCCTATATATTCATATAGGCAAGAGAAAGTAAAAATACAGTTATACAGATTTTGAATTTTTTAAAAAAAATAATGTCAACAGTTATGCTTTGAACGTATACACTCAGTATTAAAAAAGATTCTTTTATGAACTCTACCACTTAGATTCAATAAATTTAAGGCAGTAGTTTATAAGTCAACTATGTTTCTTTTTTAAGAGGTCACTGACAAGGCTCTGATTGCGAAGATGATTATAAAACCACTGACTGTAAAAATACTTACCATTTTAAAAATAAACCATTGACAAAAATCATTTACAATACTTGAAAAGGAAAAAATTATATATATTCTAATAACAATAATAATTTTCACACATTTTGTAGGTAACAAGTGTTAACAAACTAACTTTATTTCTTGAAACTTTACAGAAGAGCTGAAAAACTGAATAAAATTTGTATAATTTTCAAAGAGATGGCAGAAAATATTGTCACAAAATATTTTTTAATATTCATTGAAGATTGCTATTTTCTAGTAGATGAGACTTAATTTTGTTTTTTCCAATGATACCAAAATCACATTTCAACGTAAAAATGGAGTTGGCTGGTTAACACCCTTCACCAGTGACTTATGAAATTTTTTTCAACTATTGTATAGTAACTATTTTACCATTTTCAGGCTTCATAAACATAGTGTTAAACATAATAAAAGCCCATAATGTCAGTGAAACTGTTGATAGATCAATGGATTTCACAAACTTATATTATCATTGAACTGTGTTTTAGCAGGTTGTTAAAGTAGAGGATGGAAATATAAAACACTTCAATGAAATATCAATCCTTTTATCTATATCTAAGTAATTTACTTTAAATCAAACACTGATATTATTATGGATAACAAAATGTAACTACGTAGTTGTGATATAATTAAGCGTAACGTTCTTTTCTTGTGATACAATTTTAAATCAATTTAAATCTAACCAAAGTGATAAAACAGTATATATAAGGGCACAATAAAAATGCTACAATGTACACAAACTCGTGCAAAATTATTAAATTTCTACTAATATCTATGCAATATAACAATGAACATGATGAAGGCCAAAATGTGTGTAATCCTAATGTACACAATACATCAAGCAATGACAAAATAATATATTTATTGATAAGTATGAGTTAAAATTAAATACAATTATAAGTTTAAAAATAAATAAAATGTATATTTAATGAACAAAAAAAATAACACCCACACTGAGTACTGCAATACAATTATAAGTTTAAAAATAAATAAAATTATGTATATTTAATGAACAAAAAAATAACACCCACACTGAGTACTGCACGTTAAATTGTTGAGAACAAATCAATGAAGGTAATTAAACAACAGAAGTTTGTTACCTCATGTATCATTTTCATTTGAACAGACTATTCATCGATGTTAGAATGTAGACCAATTTAAATATGGCTCAAAACTCATAATATGTAAGCTTATATACATGATACTTTTCACAACAGCTTTAACAAAAACACCAATACTTTACTGAAATTTGTTTTTGAGGTATGACTACCACCAAATCAATAAATCTTAAATTTAAGACTTTGATATTTTTGCGCTTTCTGTCAGAAAATCACAGATGATTCACAACAATAAAAATATTTGAATGCTATAAAAAATTCCATTCATTTTAAAAGGATAAGGGATTTTTTTTGAGTCAGTTTCAGCTCGCATTTACCCCACTGTTGCTTAATCAATTTGTAGCCTCCATGAAGGTGATGAAGCGATGCAGTTTTATAGAATAAGTTTTCCTAGTTTTGAATGAAATTATACCATTTTGAAAAATCTAGAAATTGTCAGTTGTTCATTAACCTATTCAAAGATTCAGGGTTTTAACAGATTTTTGGAGCAAAGAATGAAAATTTTCTGGCACAGCCTGCGTTTCAGTTCCTTACTGACTGATCAGCGCAATCGAAAAATTTCATATCACTACATTTTTATTCAGCAGTACATTTATCGGTTCAGTGACCTCATTTTCAGAAACCACATCAACAATCAGGAAAGTAATATGTCATTCATTCATTTTATCACTTTTGCCAACTTAGTTTGTCCGCTTTATTTTTTAACAGATTTTTATTAGCTTTCATTTCTATAATGAATTTTTTTCTTTTAACCGGTGTGAACTTATCTTTTGAATTAATGACAAGTGATCTTATGATTATTTATGATAATTTAGTTATTCTTTTACAATTAGCCCTATTGTTGTGATATTTACAAAATTTTCTATAATAATTTCAATGGTGAGACCAACTTCTGGGATATTTGCAATCCCTCTGAGACATGCCCCACAGTAAGCAAGCACGTAGCACAAGCACAATTGGTAGTTCAATTTTAATTGTGCAAAATAAAATTTTTATTTTTCAAAACTATCATTCCTTCCGTACTTTATAACATAAAATTATTTTCTTTGTAAGAGTTTGAATCTGAATGTGACTCATTGTACAACAATTACTCAGAATACATAAAAACAAAGAACAACAGCCCATGCAAAACTCACAAATACCTCACAATATAACACTTAACTGATTGAGTATAAAAAAAAACTTATGAAATTACTAATTTATGAATAACTATTTTAATTATAAAAATATAATTTGATAATATTCATGATTATAAAACGTTATTCAATACCCATACGTAATGGTAATGATAAAACACAAATGAAATTACAAAAAAAAAAATTGAATGAACAGCACAGCGTAAATTGAATAAAAAATTGCAGTTTTAAAACAAACATTAATGGAACATTACAATGAATAAACAATTAAAATTTAATTTAGTTGAATCAGTGCTGTGCAAATAATGTGAAAAATTACTAAAATATAAAATTACAAAAATCTCATTATCACTTTTCAAATTACTTACCAAATAAATATCAAAAAACTTGAGTTACTAATCTTAAATAAATTTTTAAAACAGATATTAATGATTTTTTCAAAACATTAATCTAATAATATATTTAAAATTATGAATTTACTTAAAATACTTTTTACAAAGAACTTAAAAAAGCTCTGCCCAGTAATTAATGAAAACTATCATTTTCTAATACAATTAAAAAAAAATTTCCATTTTAATAATAATAAATGTAAAAAAATGTAAAAAAACAAAATATCATCAAACTACCAAAACAATTACACTCATTTAATTCCTTGGCAGGCCAAATCAAATATGTTTTTAATTTAATTAATACAAGACTGAGAACAAATCAGGGTACAATGATACATTTACCCAAAGAAAGGTTTATTAACATGCAAGAATATTACAGGAGTAGGGGGGGGGACACATTTCAGCCATTAAAAAAATTTAACAAACTTAAAATAGAAATTTAAAATTTTATAAAACATTCCAAAAGTAAAACGACAAAAAATAAAATGGGAACTATCAATAATTAGAAATACTGAATGTAGGTAATCAGTATGATATAACATTTTAAAATGATTAAAGTGTAATAAACCCACTATGACTAAAAAAGCTTATGTTTTTATATACTTTAATCTTAACTTATTAGATAATGAAAACACGTAACTTTGACAAACATAAATGGAATAGCTTGCAGTGTAACTCTCCTCTGGTTTCAAATGTTATATAAATTAAAACATTTTTGTATAATTTGAATTATATACAGTGTATATAAGCTTCAAATAATGCTTCGAGGCAAGATTTTTCTTTCAAACTTCTCATATCTAGAGAAGAAACTATTAAGCTCAATTATTTACTGTTGTACAGACTAAATTATCATCTAAACAACAATAATTATTAATTATCTGATAATAGAATGTGAGCGATAAACACTGAACTAGATAATGTCTTATGTTATACTTAAAAATTTAAGTATGTAATGTAATTAACTAATTATGATGAAGCCATCACGGCCAGTAGGAAATACAACCTAGAGTTCAGTACAAATATGACAAAAATAATGAAATAAGTAAATCGAACACAGATGAACGGTCTTGTACAGAAGAATAAATGCTACTGCATGTCAAGAATATCACTTATCTTAGTTGCTGTGAGAATGAAATAATAATGGGATAGATCCATCCACACAGAGAAAATTCAAAAGGCAATGTTTGTCCAGAAAAACATTGCTCAGTAAGTTATCAGAAAATAATGGTGCTTTCAAAATGTGGGGCTACTGACAAATGCTTAGTCTCCTAAATGCAGGACGTAGCAAATGAAAAAGTACTGGAGACAAGGAAGAAAAAGAGAGCTTCTGAGCACTATCAAGAGAAAATTTTTCTTCTTTGGTCACATCATGAGAGGGGAGGAAAATATGCCTTAATAAGGCTGGCATTGCAGGGAAAAATTGAAGACAGAAGAGATCCTGGCTGAAGACAAACATTTTGTCTTAAAAACCTGAGACCATGAACTGGTCTCACTTCAATGGACCTTTCCCGATCAGCAGTAGATACAATTACATGAACCACGATGATCGCCAGTGTCCACTGAGCATATGACACTTGATGAAAAGGAAGAAAAAAACATAGTTTACTTACTAAGCAACAATCTTACGAGGTAATTTTAGAAATTACATTACAGTAATCTATGATTACTCAAAAATTGCTTTCCTCTATTCAGATTTTTATAAAAACAAAAATTCTTCTGAATAAAAGAATACAGCAATATAATATTAATAAACCATTAATTTGCCCATAACAGACAGGTGGAGTGTCAAATCATTTACACTCAATCTGTTAGTTGCAGGGCTAAAATAAATAGTTCTGTTTCTTATCACATGGTCAGCCAATTAAATGACTGAATCATTTAAGAACAGAAGAGGTAGAGGTGTAAAAGACACTAATCAGAGTTATCTCGTCTGAAAGTAATGGATTTCATTATACAGCCATATGCTTGTATATATGCTTGCAGAGTGGAAAATATATGGTTTTCAGAGGGCCTGGCATGCTGATAAGTGTACTTTTCCAATCAGTGAGGAAGGCATTGGTAAACCACCTCACTCCTCGATTTACTTAGTAAAACCTCTACAGGTTCAAACCAGCCTTTTGGCTGATGACCTAAACAACAAACCATTAATAATTTTTTCAATATGTATACAACTGATTGATAAAAAAATATAGTATATTTAAATAAATAAATTAAAAAAATAAATAAAAGTGACATGCACAAAGCAGCAAGGCTTGCTAAGCAAACACTTACACGTCTAGCAAAGCTGTGGTTGGCGGTGAGTGAGGCCTTCGCCAGCCTACCAATTTCTTATGAACATTTACCTTCAGTTGATGCTGAAATACTCAATTTTTTTCCGACCAGTTTTTACGACTGCATGAAACAAAACAAACAAATACAGGATAATTAGATTACATGTAAACAATAAAAGAAATGTATATCACAATAAAAAAATCACCAGTAAAACTATTAAGTACAAAATTGTTAATATTCATTAAAAAAAATAAATTGAAATATATATTTCTAACCACCAGAATACGGTAACAGAAAATACTTACCAACGTTTATAGCGCTTTCTTGTATCTTGTACACTTCTTCAGTAAATTAAAATTTGTTAAAATATTTTAATTTACTGAAGAAGTGTACAAGATACACGAAAGCGCTATAAACTTTGATAAGTGTTTTCTGTTACCGTATTCTGGTGGTTAGAAATATATATTTCAATTTTAAATAATACGGCTGCTGATAATCCTACCTAGGGTGTTTGATGAAATAAAAAAATTAAATATATGCAAAATAGAACATCTTTTCTTCTACAAAACAGAGGTGTTTACTCCAGCTGATTATGAAACAGAATTTTATTTTTGCATATTTCAAATACACTAAAACATTGTTTATCTGAAAAAATATAAAAAATGTTTTGCTGTAACTGAACAGGTCTTCAAAACTCCCCTGAGCATTTTTCAGATAACTGGTTTAATGGTGCACTGTTTTTGTAATACTGTAGAATATGTGAGGTTTTATTTGAGGCTCAGACTAATAAGGTGACCTAACAGTTTTCATAGCAATGCGATTATTTTTGAAGTGGGGAAAGCCAGTCATTTTCTGAATAAGACAGAAACATATGCGAAAGACTACAGGACCTCTTCACAACATAGCTGATCTAATCACTAAGCCAAACACCCAGCCCTTAAGCCTAGTTTACGAACGGTCTTAGTAGCTTACCCCCACCACTATGCACAACATACTTTGCGAGCGAGATCCCGCCTCCGTGGAGCCATAACAATGCACTAAGTTGGCAGTCTACGTTACAAGTGCGGACAGTCACTAAATTACACGACCGTTGCTACTCAACTAAAACACTCGACCCGTGTAAACTAGGCTTTAAACAAAACCTTCTCTACTCTACACATAGTACAATATACAGTACAGTAATCTGAGATGACACAGTAAACCAGTGCTGACCATATGTATGATATAACAGGCAGGATTATGAAAAACATAATGGACCATATATAAAAAAAAAAACAAAAAACATTAAGACGAACATCATTAAAAAGTATGTTGGGTTTTAATTTTTATCATTTAATTATAATTTTCAGTTTCATAAATAAATGTAGTATGCACTAAACAATTTTGTAATTTTCAAACATTATTTGTTTTCCTTTAAAAACTTTAAAAATTTTTTACCCCAAAATATTCCTAGGCAATTTTAATAAAAATGTTGTTTGTAATACGATTTTACAAATAATTATGGCAAAAACTGCAAATTCGGTTACCCGTAACGAGAATTTCTATATTTTTATAAACCATGACAAATGTTGAATGTTACGATAATATTTGTATCAAATAATTACCAGCCTTAAAACTTCACTTTTGTGATTGAATGAATTGGCATGTACAGTATATCAATAATCTCAATTAAGAAGATCGTTGTATACATGAAAAAGACTTATTTGAAATGTACGAAAATATCATAATGTTCAATATAAAAAAAAACATTCATGCAAGGCAAAATTAGTCTTAAATTATTATTTGCGATATTTTGTAAAGTATTTTATATAATCTGCTTAAACCAAAGTCACATAATATTCTAATAGAAATTCAGTTAATATACATACATAGTTTATAACGAGAATTCAGGATCTGAGAGTCACTCATGATGCTAAGTTAATTAAGCAATAACTAATACTGATGAATTGTCAACAGTGTTTTGTAACGATAAAAAAAGATTATCAATTAATACTGTAATCTGATTCTCATTATTTATTAATGAGTAATACCCAGGTTGGTAACACTATTCTATAACTAATAAAAATGTTAAACGTTTAAACTTCTATATAGAATTTAAAATTAAATATAGTTAATATTCTATATATTAAATAAATATTTTAGCCACCTACGTGGCACAGTGGTTAGTGTGCAATACCAAAAATCAAAAGATCCCGGGTTTGAATCCTCGCTAACATCTGGAAAATTATTATTTGTTAAAAACCAATGATAATATACTATAACTCACTATAGTTACTAATGGCCAAACAGTTGTTGTGAATTTAAATAAACTAAAAAAAATTAGATAAAAAATTGTGCAAGAGTAAGTAGAAGAATCATTTCTAATTTTGTTAACAAAAACTGTGCTTGGCATACGCAATGAAGTTACAAAATGTTATAAAAACTAACACTTTTTACTTCCTTTGAAATAAATATAAACAACTAGAGAAAGGATACTTTTAACCGTCAAATAAGGAACGTTCTACATTCACTATTTAATTAGCAGAATCTATACCATTACAAATAATTAATCATCTTTTAGTATACAAAAATATATTTCTTACAAAATAATGCAGCTAAAATGAACCAATTTTTAAAATTTTATGAATGAATAAATAAATAAACAGAAAGAATTAAAAATGTTAACATGACAAGAAATCTAATATTCTGTTTACTACACTACACATTCTTAAGGCTTAAGACCTATTCCCATGACGCTAGTACAAGCAGCTAGTTAACTAGCTGCTTGTGATGGGAACGAACAACTAGCAACTAGTTTAGTTAAAGCACTAGTATTCACTAGTGCGCTAGTGGCTTCGAACATGTTTAATTTTACTAGTGCTAGTAGGAGAGAAAAGGTCATGTGATTGACTAGTACTAGTAAACTATCTCGGTGTGAACGTTTGTAAATGTTTCTAGTTGCTAATAAGCTGTACTTTGTACAGCAATACACAGCACAATCAATTACCGATAGGTCCACATAAAAACCGGGATGTGCAATGTTATAGCTTTACTATACTGCCATGAACAAAAACAATTATCACAACTCAATGTACCCTTCCATACACTGCTCTTCGCCCTTCTCGTGCACGCTCTCTCTATTTATTTCCAAGAATTGAAAAGAAGCAATACGCACACCACAGAACAGACACTCTCACGTGTGCGAACATGTAGCACTCATGCTTGCCTTTTGTGATTGGTATACTGTTTTGGTAGAATATGTTAGTAGCGGGGCAGAAACAATGTTTTCAGGAATGCACTAAACTGCAGTCCTAACATACCTCTACTCCTTTCTTTCCCCTAGTTTGTAACGGTTATTCAGCCTGGTTTTTACACGGGTGTAGTTGTATATCTTCAGATTACTAGCTAGCTTTGTGGGAACTATCACCTGCCCACTTGTAGGTCCTACTATTAAACTAGCATCCTGGGAATACGCCTTTATGATTTCTTTTATTTGTAAAATGAAACAAAATATAACTGACACATGAATGATTATATTTTTAAAATAAAATTCAATAACATTCTGGTAGCTTATAATCAAGAGAAGATGAAGACAGGAGGAAAATTACTACAGTACTGAGGGCAAGTAAAATATAAATAAGGAGTGTGGTAAAGTTTATGAAGATTGAGATTATGAAGAAAAAACTACTTGCAAACATTTTAAGAACATGGAAGAAAAAGAAATATTTACATTAGAAGAAAATCAGGATTAGCTTATTAATTTATAGGAAAAGATGGAACCATGATGTTGATTCAGTACAATCAAATTTATACAAATTTTAATGTCAAATCTGTTGAGAAACAGAATTACAACCTATCTGAACACACCTATGAAGGAAATGAATACCTACTCTGATCATGTAATTGAAAGAACCCCTGAATTAAAATCAGTAATGATTTATGTAATTTAATAAAATGACTTGCGCAAGATAGAACCGCTAGGAGAACTGCATCAAACCAGTTGAGAGACAGATGACAAAAAATGATTTATGAAAGATGAAAAAAAACTTCAAATAATGGCAATAAAAGTTAATAGTGCAATAAGTTCATATTAATATTCCTGTGCATCTAATGAAGTTAATTTTGTTATTACATGCAGCTAATTAAATAATGATAAAAATAGTAAATAAAGTTAAAGGTTCGTTAATAAATAAAATATAAATAATTATAATAACAAAATGATCCATGCTTGATGATTCACACAATTTTATTGTTTAAAAAAAATAATTATATTGATTAAAAATCTTGCTAACTATAAATTATACGGTTTTAATAGTGATAGTTTACAACTATTTCGCTACCATAATTGTGATAAAATAAAAAAGCAGTGTTTCAAACCGAGTTAAAAAAAATCATGCATTTTATAAATTAGAACTAAAAGTCGTCCTAGACTTAAAAAAATTTAAAAATGCTAAAATAATATAAATATAAGGAATAATAGTACAATAGTTGTGCAAAATTGTTACATACCAAGTGCATCTCGGAAGGTTAGAAAGTAAAACAACAAAAAATTAACTGTGAGTACACTTAGAATAGAGTAATCCAGCCCAGATTAGAAATTATTACAGCTATGCTTAACACACAAATTCTTAACATAATTTAACAAGAAAATAAATTGATTAGGGACTATAGTAAAACAATTTAGATGTTTTCCAAAGACATAACCATTTAAAAAATGATTCATTTGATATTGTCTGGTCTATACTGCTACTGTTATTATGCATAAATTAAGAGCCGATCTTCAACTTCTCAAAACTCCTAATAAATTGACAAAATGCAGAAAGTCTAATATCATCATCAACATCTGTCAAGGATTAGGCGGAGTGGCCTGTTCCGGCATTCATATCTTTTTAAGTCTTCCCAAGTCTTGTTTCTCTCTAGGTTTATATTTCCATGCTTGTAGAGGAAGTCTGTGTGCTGGCATGCGAAGTAATGGTTGGACCAGTTTCTCTCGAATATTCTTAACGTTTCATGCAGTAATTTAACATTTAAAACTGGTCAACAGTCTTCATGGCGGAGATGGAGGATTCCGAATGGAGTGGAGGGTGGAAGAACCTAGGGAGTCAACCCAAATAAAATCCATGGGAGGTGGAGCCCTGAGAAACGGTCAATGATTTTGAAGGCGGAGGAGAAATTTTCTCAACGGTGGAGAGGGTGGACAAACCTAAGGGGTTGGTCTCCAAATGAAACCTAGGGCCCGTCTAGAGGCTCTAAGGTGGCAAGCCCCACCACTGGACTATCCAGCGTACGGCTCGTAACTCGACCTGGGAAACTTTTATCACAGGCAAGGATCAAAAGTTAACCTTGGACCAGGATCTTTAATATGAGGTACGTTCGTAAAGTAAGTTCTGTTTTGAAATAAAAAAAGAACAAGTACAGATACAACAATGGAATTTATTTCATAAAAATCTACAACTCTTAAACTATTTTGCGACGTAACTCCCGTGATTTTCCAGGCATTTGTCATAGCCTGGTACAAGCTTTTGTATATCCTCTTCATAGAATGCTGCCGTCTGCGTAGTCAATCAAGAGGTAACATGTTCTTTCAGCTCTTCATCGCTGTTCAACCGCTGACCGCCAAGGAAAGACTTCAGATGCAGAAACAAATGAAAGTCACTATGAGCGAGGTCAGGGCTGTACGGAGAATGGTCGAACAAGTCCCAGCCAAAGTCCTAAAGGAGTCATTTTGTCTCATTCACAGTGTGAGGTCGGGCATCGTCATGAATGAAAACCGCGCCTTTCGTGAGCATTCCTCGGTGCTTGTTCTGTATTGCACGGTGCAGTTTCTTGAGAGTCTCGCAGTAAACTTCTTTGATTGTTTGACCTCACGGCAAAAAATCAATCAGTAAAATTCCTTTTCTGTCCCAAAACACTGAACACATGACTTTCCGTCATTCTCCATGGTAGCACTGCGATCGCAGTTCCGCGCATGCGCGGCCGTTACTCTGTGTCAAGTAGAATAAAATGTCGTCATGTTAAGGTTACTAATTGTTGTGCGCACTTTGTAGCGCTTGTTTGTAATGGCTGAGTTTATCAAAAATCCCGTCGCTTGTGAAATTTGATCGGTGATTCGTTTTCTGAATGCAAGAAACGTTAAACCAATTGACATTCATCGACAAATCTGCAAGGTTTACGGGCCAAATGCGATGAGCGATTCAATGGTGAGAAGATGGGTTAGACAGTTCAAAGAAGGGCGTGATACAGTGCATGATGAAGATTGAAGTGGACATCCAACTGTGGTTAGTGATGAACTGATTGGTGCAGTTGATGGGAAAATACCTCTTGGTTGACTACACAGGTGGCAGCATTCTATGAAGAGAGTATACAAAAGCTTGTACCAAGCTATGAAAAATGTCTGGAAAATCATGGGAGTTATGTCGAAAAATAGTTAGTGTAGATTTTTTTGAAATAAATTTCATTGTTGTATCTGTACTTGTTCTTTTTTTATTTCAAAACGGAACTTACTTTACGAACACACCTCATATAATTATAGAAATTTAAACTTTCCTTTTTTTAATTTACATTCATGTAAATGTTTTGCACATTAATGCTAATCCAGTCATTGGTCGGTGATAGATAAATATGATTGATTGGACCCTGGTGTAGAAGTTCTGCTGACCATAACACTAAAAGCCAACCACTTAAAACTTTCTGCGATGGACAGTATGGTAAAGGTTATATTATCTTTAGCTAGCATAAATTATAAATGTTTCAGCTAATCATGATCTAAGTGAATCCGAGTGGAAAAAAAGAAACACTGAACCATAGACTATTTGACAAATCTCATTAAAGTATTTCCACATAACCATAGTCTCCTTATAATGGAGATAAGTTTTAAGCTCTTAATCTCTTAGAACAATAAAATTACAAAAGTTAGTGGAAATATAAATGTTTAATTAAAACAACAAAGAATTCTTCAAAAAAAACTGGGAAGATATTTTTATATTCTGGATAGACAATTATAGAGCTGCGAGATGTACAAAAAGAATTCTAAATTACCACCATTACTTAAATTACACATTAGTTTCTCTTAATATTTCATTGTTATATAGAATCTAGCCTCACACTTTTAGCCTTGAACACAGGTCCAGGTTGACTGCGTATTTTTCAGCATAGGTCCACAAATGATTGAACAGGGTAAATTGGAACTGGTATATTACACCTAACGTGAAATTTCTGGACAGTTCACCTGACTAGGTATTTATCTATTAATTTATTTTTCAAATACAAGAACATACAAACCTTACCTAAAATACTGCATTTAATATTTATTTATATTGCAACAGCTTAAATACATTTTTAAATCGTAATTAAGTAAAACCTGAACACAAATTTAAAAACCTCTAAATCTGAGCCAGATTTTTACATACAATACACAGACAAAATACTTTAAAATATTTATTGTAAGTAAAGTATCAAGTTACAAAGTGATTTGCAAAAGAAAGCTTAATATGTTAATTGTATAAATGTTTTACTGTCAGCTAAAATACATTGAATAACATTAAACAAAATAACAATTAGCATTGATACAGAAAAAAATTTCAGCAAAATAAAAAAATACAAAAAAGCTTACATAAAACTGCATAGTAATCAATACTCAATTATTTGATTTTCAAACTACTGTTTTATTTAACTCAGGAACTGATATAAACAGATTATATTATAATTTGAAAGAATAAAAATGGCATGATTGGTGCCTGTATCGCACAGTCAGGAGTCAGAAGTGAGTCATGTCAATAGTTGATAATATATATTTATGTCTGCTTCTATTACAGTAATACTCAAGTGCTTTATTCTTCCTTGAACAATGTTCAATTTTATGGTTAATTTCTTCTGGTTTTAACTACTTTTATCCTTACGTAAAAGTTATTAAAAAATACCAACACACAATAGTAAACTTGAATGAAGATGGTAAATCAAGTAGAAATGTTTTCATCGTAATGAAATCAGGATATAAAAATGAATTTACAAATAAATGTTTCGGTGGATCCACCACCATCAGAGTAAATAATATCATTGAAACTAAGAAATTTTTATTTAAAATCTGTAGAAGATGGTACATCTTCAGTCATTTGTATAAAGAAATGTCATTTGTATAAATTGTATAAATTTATACAATTTATACAATTGTATAAATTACAAATTGTACAAATTAGTACAAATTATTTGTACAAATTAGTCATTTGTATAAATTTCACTAACCTTTGAAATTTATCATATAAAATAGAAAAAATTTACAAACTATAAAAAATTTCATGTAGACTTTACGGGAGGAAGTCAACCTTGAAAAAAACACAGAAACGTTTTTTAGAAAATTTTGGTTTTTTTGGCTAAATACATAAGTAGTTCAAATTGTTCTGAATAAAATGGTATATTTACTTCGTTGTGATGGCATCTTGGTATATTAAAAAATTAATAATAATAATTAAAGTGTTACTATGGTAACTTAGGTGGCTCTTCAAACTTTATTCAATGATTCTCGTAAATTACAATTTTAAGTGTCTTGAAATTCAAGCAAAATCATAACTTTTTTTATGATGAGATTGAAGCTTTTTCATAAAATGTAATAATTTTATTTCAAATATTAAAAAAAATTTTTTTTTGAGAGAATATTAAAACTGGTTTTAAACCATCATAGAGGTTAATTAATCTTAAATTTGACACAAAATTTGAGTTTGTAAGTTTAAAGATTACAGAGATATAATTTTTCTATGAAAACCCGTTGGGGTATTAATAAAAACTTTGAGATAATTTTTATGTTATAAATTGGTTGTGACACACCTATTGAATAGCATACAGAAAACTATTCCAATTATTCGGAGTAACCATTTTAAAAAAAAAGGTAGACTATCCCCTAAAATTTAATTAAATTTTCTTCTTCTCTTCATGGGTTAGCCATTTCTATCTGTTCCGGCACTGTCTTTTCTTTGGCCTGCCAATATCTCTGCTTCCTACTGGTTTGTATCACATTGCTAAACCAAGTAAACTGCTTTCTGGCATTTTATCTAAAAGGTCAACCCATTGGGTACAGTACAATTTTATTATTTTATTGAATGAAAAATTCCCAATTCTTGCCTTATATTTTCATACCATTGATTGAAAATGAAAAAAAAACAGCAAAAAACTATAGAGGTTAGGTTTGTCTAGCACCAAACCATAATCTTAGGCATAATTATGCTTGTTCAGTAACTCTTAGCTATTTCAATAATACCAAATAACTGAGTACTGAATAACAATTTTAAATAAAAAAGTAAATTTAAAAAAAAAATAGCAAAAAACGACAGTATACATATATAAATAAATTAGCAGCCTTATAAGAATGTGTAATATTTTTTTTATAGTGCAACTGCTGCAAATAAAAATATTAATTAACAAAGCTGATTTAAAATTTTATTAATGTAGTTTTATTTATGTTAAATGAAATTAATTATTAACTCTTTATGCAATGAGAAAAAAAATAACATTTACAAATATGTAACAAAATACATAATAATACATTTTATTAAGTTAAAATAATGAATAATAATGTATTACTATGAATTGTTTTCATTCACGAGACTTAATTACGTACATCGAAAACTATACACATATTTAAATACGATGGAGTATGAATAAAAATACAAATATTTCGATGCGGTGCAAGTAATGAACACACGATACAAACTACAAATATGTAAAACATTTATTTAATAAGAAAATTATCATTATACTTGGTCCAATTTAAGAAAACTGCAAACAATTTTGAAAGTTTGAAAATGGTTTTATCAACAAATTTGAGTAAGATAAATTTATTGTACAGAATAGAGAAGAATGAATTCTATCATAAATGGATTATAAAATTATTTGAATGAACTCTATCATTATATTATAAAAATAACATTAAAATACAAAAAAATTTTATTGTCGCACAAGTATAGTTAAGAAAAGAGATCTGAGATCACGAATGGAAAACTCAAATGACAAAAAGAAGGAAAAATATATGAGCAACAATACACAAACTACATCTCAATGATAAATCAACTTGATCTAAAATGGTTAATATCTTTACCATACCAACAATTCTATTAAATTAGAAAAAACTTACTTAAATTAGACAAGTTAAGGTAAAAATCTCATAAAGAAAACTAAAAGATGACTAATTCATTTGAATTTTTCTGAACCAAATAACTGCTGGTTTTTAACATTATACAGGTTTTTTTTACAAAATCTTATAAATGCAGAATACGTAAAGTTATTTTTTGTAAAAAGTATTTATTGATTGCATATACATTGATATTGATTGTATAAAGTAATACAGTAAAATTCGGTTATAACGAGGTCGGTTGTAAGGAAAATCCAGTAATAACGTGTGAAAATATAAAATTTGGTTGGTTTTATATGTTTTCAACTCATCGTAAAGTCTGATAAAATGAAAATGGAATCCGGTTATAACAAACAAATTACCTTCATTCAAAAAATAATAAGAGAAAAAAATTCTCTGTGAAAAAAGAAACTAACAGTTTTGTGATACATATTTATTGTTGAATTTCTTTAATATCGGGAATCACCTCATCATGGATTTTCGGTAAGTACTGTGTAAACTTAAAATATATTTTTTACATCGCATGAACATCTGCAGTCATTAGCAATTACTTTGTGTTTTTCTCTACATTGGTACGTTGGGGAGTTATCGGTAAATTGCAGTATTATCTTGATTGTCTCATCCCAGACCTACCGGTAATCGATTCCGCTAACTTTTTTATGCCTAGAACAGCTGGAGACTAAATGCAACTAACCGTTCGGCTGCGGAGGTGGTGTAAAAGATTTTTTGTTCACGATGTTTTACTTAAATTAAGTATTTAGACTAAATTTGTTATTCTGGTAATTGTCTGGGCATGTAAGATAATACAGTAGAGTAATAAATACTCCTAGATATTGCGGTGTGTAGACCCATTCAGTTAAAAGAAACATCCAGATATAACGAACAAAATAATGTCGGTCCCTTGAAGTTTGTTACAACTGAATTTTACTGTAATTTATTTCTGTAAAAACAAAATGAAGAATTGTTTTAGTGGGGCAGGAATATATGGGAATGGTGCCCTCATACTTTTTCTTAATTCAACTTGAAAATAGCAATTCAAAACAATTTCCTAACATCCCCAAGATTTTCAATGTTCCTTCAGAGAAAAAATTATGACTATACCTATGAAAAAGAGGTAATATTAAACAATCTATTGCTGTTATCAGTTACCTCTTAATTTGAATTTATTAAAAAAAATCATTATATTTATGATAACAAGATTTATTTTAAATTTAATAATAATTTTCTTATTGACTGGCTTGCCTTCAAACTACACCACTGTGATATGTACTTACTAATAATTTTTTAAAGCAAAGCTTGCATAGTTTGGTAGGGGACCCTTTTTGATAATTTAATTACTTTAACTAATTTAAAAACAAATTATATTTTCTTCAAAGTAATTTTGTCAAATACTACTAAAATAAAAAATCTACAATACTGGATATACTTTCCCATGTGAATTCCTATGGGGAACTCATTAAATTAATCTTGAGTTAGGTTAATTTTTCCACAATCTAATTATAGTAATGTTAGACAATTAACATGAATAACAATTAGGCCTTAATTTACTTTATTACCCATTAGTGTTGGATTAGTACCATCAAACTGTGGTGTATCAAAGAACTAATATATCGACACCATAATTTTTATGCTACACTGCAAAAATTTATCACAAACCTTTAATAATTGAAAATCTGCATGGTAAAACTATTTGAATTCAAATTAATTACCTAATTTTCTTCAACAGTCTCTCCTAATAATTTAAATACGTGGAACTAGAGACCCCATACTATTTTATAACTATTTTTTTCTAATAAAAATACATATATAGTTAAAAAAACAATTGAATTGGGTTTACCATTTCTGGTTGGACCACTCGACTACCTAAACAAGAATTCCTTTCATTTACTGATTAAGTGTAATAATCACTAAATTAGCATATTAATTAAATATATAATTTTTTTCACAAAAAAGAAGATACATTTTATATAAATAAATTACGACTTTATTAGAATAAAAAGTATTTTAAATACATGATTTATCAATACAGTAATAACACATTTTATTTGAACTTTCAAAACATCAAAAATTCTGTAAAAATTTCAGGAAATTTTACATGAATTTTCCTACCAGAAAATGTTTTAAAAAATACACTCTTATCAAGAATACAAGATTATTATACTTGCACAAACATATGTATCTACAAAATATTTAGAGGAAGTGAATTTATATTTTTGTGGAACCATGAGAAAATTGTTAATTAGGGGAAATGTGGTTTACTTGTAGACAAATAAAAAATAATACAGTGAAATCCAGTTAAATGGAACAAACCTTCTGGAATAGAAACAAAATATTGGAGATAATAGAAATGAACTTCGGTTATATAGGATAGGTAAGCTGTTAATTCACAACAGGTAACCCTTGAGCGTAAACAAAATGTGTCTCATCCTTTTCCACATGTGGTTATTTGACAACCATGGAAAGGTCGTTTACAGACCAATTTTATGAGTACTGCATTGCAATAATTTGCTTTCAGTGTTATAAAAATCTTATGTGCGTTATTTTTGATAGTTTACTCGTTAAAAGCGTCTTCCTTTCATTTCATGAAGATGTTTATATGACTGTTCTTTTGCAAACATGCAGTATGAGAAGTAAAACTTCAACAGTTTTATCAAATTCCAAAAGAAATGGCATACATGTCCCAATTAACCAGATTCTACCAGTACACAGTAAAGTAACATAATTTCTCAACACTTATTCCTCTATTGCGGTACACACCCATTTTGGCCCTCTTAGATTTAAAAAAGTAAATAATTTCTGTATGACAGTACTGTGAAACACATCATTCATATAAAATGAAATACCACTGTATTGATTTTTAATTCACACTGTAAGACTTAAAAATTTCTTAAAATTTATGAAGAAAAACACTCATGTTCTGAGATGAGCTTAATACTAACAAATACTTACAAGTTTAATTCATTATGTGTAGCAAAGCATACACAAGAAATGAATAAATTGATAACACTAAAAAACTTATTATTAATATTGCAATTAAAGTAAGAGCAATAATGTAGGTTCTAAAGTACCATCTTCTTTAAAAACATACAAATTTAAACTTCACTTATGTTTTTAAGTTAGATTATAATGGATTATTACAGTACGTAATGGAATATTTCATACACAGAAAATTGTGAAAATTTTTTATTACGGAATTGAAGCTTGATTTACAGTTAACCATTCCATTATCCACTCATGAAGGCAATTCACTGCCAATTTTTAAGTGGTGTTATTATGAGTTAATTAACTGTTAAAATTTCACCCTTAAAAACATTTAATTTTAATTTTCTGAATTTATCGTAGTAAAAACATGCCAACAGTTTATTCATAAAAATATATTACTTCAGGGCAAATACAAGAAACTAGGAACTGCATCTGAATTGTGTGCAGGTTAATTTTTAACATCAGAGGGTGCTAAATTCAGCAGGTTCCAGGTTTTCCCATGATCCACTCTTTCTAGGTATCATTTTTTGAACAATAACGCTGATTTTCAAAATTTATTTTATGGAAAGATACAAAAATAATATTATTTCTTTAGGGCAATTACCCAGTATTTACCCCCCCCCCCCAGGAGTATATGGTCAAAATTTAAGTGCTTTTACTATTCCCAGGTATCACGTACAAAATATGGCAGTTGGATAATATATTATTAATATAAATGCAGTATAAATAGAATTGTAATGTATTTACATATAAATTTTGTAATGTAATTTACATCTTGTTTTAATTTTCGTACGAAATATAAACTTTACACGTAATAAAACACATGCAGTAGCCCTGGACAATCAAATACGATAAGCTAATTTTTTAACACAAAAATAGAAGTTTGAAATTTTTTTTTTAAATTTTTATTTTTACTTTTTGAGCGCATACGTCGCAAATATAATAAATTTATCACTTAATGTGTATTAGATATTATAGGCGGAGTACACTTTTTGAGCATAAAGGGTGAAGTAAACTTTAAAATAAGTTATAATTTCCGAGTCAGGAGGAGCAGTAAGAGAGGAATAATTGCTCGATTGGTGGGAGCAGCGAGATGAGGAAATGGAGAAATACAAAGCAAACTTCCACCCACCTAAATTTATTGTGCTTATCATAGTCAAAGTTATCTCCTCTGAAAGTAATGAATTGCATTCTACAGCCAGAACCTAGGGTGAATGAAGTGAAGTGTCATTTGTAGGATGGAAAGTAGATGCTTTTAAGAGGGTCTGGCTGAAAAGCATACTTTTTCACTCAGTGAGGAAGGCAGCAGGGTGGAAAGTAGATGCTTTTAAGAGGGCCTGGCTGATAAGCATACGTTTCCACTCAATGAGGAAGGCAGGGGTAAACTACCTTACTGCTCGTTCTACTGAGTAAAGCCTCTAGAGGTTCAAACCAGCCTTTTGGCTGATAACCTAAACAACGACAACATATAAAATACTGAACACATACAGCATTTCAGCTCTGTTCAAATTAACAAGAACATTAGCACCTCCTTCCTAAAATTATTACCCTTACATTTAATCGTGGGGTTTATATTTAAAAAGTACTTGAAAATAAACAGAGTTCATAATGAAATGAACACAATATAATCCGTTTTATTGCACATTGCTTAAGAATTAACAACCGATTAATAGTAATATTACTTTTTAAAATGCATTACAGTAAATATCGATTTACAACACCTATTTTACTTCTTGAACTGTATACTTACTATTATATTGAACACACCAATCAATACTACATAAAAGATTGTACATATATAGTGTAACACAGAAAATAGGACATATGTTACACAATATACAACCATCAACATTATTTCCAACAACAAACGATTACGATTTGTAACGTACATACACTTTTTTTTTAAATACAATAACAACAATGAATTTTTTGATTCCCATTAAAATAAATGTCAAAATTAATGACATCTATTTAGTTTTGTCATGCAAATACATAGATCATTTTCTGATTAATATTTAATTTTTAGTTTATTATAAAGATAAAATTATTGAAACAGTGGTCTATTAACACATAAAAATACACCGATCCTTAAACAACACTAATTTTATTTGTCAATTTTATTTTATAAAATCAAATATTATTAGGTGTAGTATCATTTTACGTATTAATATAATATACAATAATATTTTTATTAAATATACATATTTTTTAAATTTAATGTTCCATTAACTCCTTAACGGTCCCAGAAGTAATATTACACCAGTCTTTAAAAAAAATGCCTGTGATGTAATATTACGTTATTATATAAATACATAGCTCCTACATTTGTCATGGCTTCAAACTCACTCAAAATTTTACACGGGTTAGTGTAGCACTTATTTTTAGACAAGCTATCATGTATCAATTGAAGATTTCACATGTATGTTTGTTTATATTCTGGTGAAGCGAGTGAGGTTATATTATATTATTATTATACTTATGTTTTAATTCACGATTTTTGTTTCTTCTAAATTAACGTGGGTATTGTATGGATTTTAATACTATACAGTGGTTACTGGGTACTTCAATGGTTGGGCTTCAATTAACCATACTTTCTCAGGAATGATTGGCTTGAGTCTGTACAAGACTACACCTCATATCATTTTTATCTTATTGGGTCATGGGGTTGTTTTTTGTTCTCAAATGAACATATTGCAATGTATACACATTAGGGTAAAAAAATAAGGGACAATTTAAATAAAAAGTAACGAAGCATTAATTTTGCTGTAAATGGCTCTTTTATTCTATATCCACATATTTTCACCCAGAACTACATTGTTTATTTCTATTTTATTATTTTAACTCATTTAAATATAGTTTATAAACATTGTTTTACTTTTGTATAAGTAAATTCGTCTGGTGAGAACAAATGACAAAAGTCTATTTAATTTGTTTTAATTAATTTTTCAAAACAGAATATGAAAAAAAATTGGGTGAATAACAATCCTTTTTTTTAATTTATTAATTTAACGTCGTATCAACTGCAACGGTCATTAGCAACGACGTTGGGGTGTAACTGTGGAGGATGAAAATGATTTTTTTTTATATCATATGAAAATATTCCGTGCCTTAGTGGGATTCGAACCCAAGATTGCATGATGAAAGGCGAGCACGTTACTAACTACGCCAATGCGGCTGGCTTTTGATAAAAAAAAAAAAAAATGGGACCGCTAAGGGGTTAAAACATTATGATTCTCAGTGACCATGTTGGGTTTTAAGTATAATTATGAATTTAAATGTTATAAACATTTCTGAAAACTTAGCCAGATACAAAACCGATTATCAAAGGGTTTATTATCCAAGTGTCTTACGACAAGCCATCAAGATGACCAATATATCAAGATATTATATACAAGTATTAACTGTTTGTTTCAAAATGTATAATTCTTACTAGGTAAATAGTTATCATAAAAATCTTTGTAATTAAAGGGACCCCTAGGACCATCTAAAAATATACAATATGTATGTATATATATATATTTATTTCGATTAAAAATTATTATTTCTTACCGAAGCCAAGTCCCTGCAAGAAGAGTCTCAAAGCTTCGCTCACTTTGTTCGGTTGTTCTTCTAATACCATACCACAATCAGAGATCTGAAAAATGTAAAAAATAAATATTACTTTTATTACATGGTAGAGTTTTAGTCAACATGGTTCAAAATACCTGAAAAACTGTGATAAGAAATGACCACAATAAACTAACAGAAGAAAGGTCTTTCAGAATTATCTACTCTTAAACAGTCCTAATTAGCAATGAAAATGGTACTTTTTTGTTTACTTATAACACTGTTATATGGTAGATAGCTGGTGCACTCCGAGGAACTCACCACTTGTATAAGAATAAAGCACTCCCACTACAAGCCAAGATTAAGGATTATAATACTGTGATAATATAAATGTGTGATAATACTGTGTGTCTGTATATGAGTGAGTGCCTTGAATGGCCAGGAAGGCTGGTCTACAAGATGCAGAAAAATTTAAGAGAAAGATCCTCTGCAAAATAATGGACCTAACGATAGTAGACGGACAGTATAGATTATGAGGTCAAGAAAAACTGAAGAAAAATGAATGGTTAGAAAAACAAGACCAAAATTTTACGAACGCCAGTACAGAATGGATGACAACTAGTTGACAAAACAAATTTTTAAGACGCTGAACAGTAGACCTAAGGTGTAGGAAAAATGGTTAAACCCTTTCAGTGCCAAAACAATATTTAAAAGTTCGATCCTAAAGTGCCATTTAATTTGTATTAGGGTGTACAAAAACAGCCAGCCTTATTTTGAAAACTTGCATGCATGAGCCTGCCATTGCCAACCAAAATTTCAATGTTACAGAAAAATTTCCAGTTAAAATTAATTTCTATTATGTTCATAAAAAAATAAATCGTTTCAACACTAAAAAAAATTAAAATAGTTTTTTTTTAGTTTATTTAAAGTTGCACCGACCGCTCGGTCATTAGCGACTACTTAAGATTTTGGTACCTTAATGGTGGTTTTAACGTGTAAAATTTCAAGACCCTAGCTGAGAATTGAAATCAGGACCTTTTGCTTTGTAGGCTAGCACTATGCCATGGAGGCGGTCTCAAAATACATTATTCCACTAATTTTTGTTTCAAAGTTTTTTTTTGTTGTAAACATGGGGTTATCTGGATGTTGGCACTATATGTATAATTTATGGACCAGATGTTGTCACTACATAAACTATATCGACATCCTGTTTGCCAGATGTTGGTACTGAAAGGGTTAAAGGAGCTGGTATAACATGAAGCTCAACCACACTTTATGTTATCTATCTGTGTACAGGTCCCAATCAGATTGATTTAGTGAGTTTACACTGTAAATTTTGGTGAGTAAAATGCTTACAAAGATATTAATGAAAAAAAGTCAATTAGTAACTTTTATCATAAAATTAAAAAATAAATTACCTTCATCCATGACGAGTTGGTGGGGTCAAGTCTGCTGTTAAGAGTGACGGTATCTTCAACATGTGGGCTAAGTGATCCAGTAATGTTCATTACAGGCATCGTAAGGGTAGTTGGTTCTTTAATTTTTTGACCGTTATCGGATTGTCGAGTCATATTCAGATCTGTGCGTCGAATATAACTGTCTATGAACATCGCCAAATTACCAGGTTGGATACAACGTTCAAAGTAGTTCCTGTATACTTGGACTAGATCATGATTTCTTTCTTCTGTGCCCTGCAAACAAAAAATACATACAATAAAATTGTTTTTATTTTGTCACCGGATGGCATCATTAAGCGGTGTGCGGATACCTCAAATGTTTGGGGCCCTGAAAAGGTCTGTTTAAGCGGGGGTCGTCTAAGAAGGAAGTGTTGGTCGTAGTCGTCATGGCGGCTGAGGAGGTGGGCAGTATGGTGTGTTGTCATCCAGGAAAGATGTCATCTTCTTCCCTTGCAGTAGTGCGTCTGTAGCTTCTTCGTTGGGATCCAGTGGGTGCAAGGCTTGGTTGAGGGACGCTGCCACGAGCAAGCCTACAGCAGTAGGCTTGCTCGTGGCAGCGGGTGATGGTTGGCAAGTTTATTTTATATTGTAAAGTAAATAAATACTTATTATTATTAGTATGATTTAACTGCTTAGATTACGTTCATCATCAAGTCTTTTTACTCTTTAATATCGAACTTGCCAAGCTGAATCTTTTATGCCTTCTGAAATTACACTAAGAGGTTACCACTATTTACACTAAGATAAACCAACAAAATTTTCCCTATCACAGTACGAAATATGCCACTTACAACATTTACTAAACTATACAGTATTAATATCAAATGGTAATTTAAAACAGTTATTGGTAACTTCAACAAAAATAAACAATATAGAACTAACCCTTCCAAAATGATGCCACATAAGGTAATCAAGAACTCCTTGCGTCATTCCTTTTGACTTAAGATACCTAGCATTTATTTTCTGGTAGCCCCATTCTATCCATCCAGCTTGCGTTGAAACAACATTGATTAGGCACAACGCTTCAACCTGTAAACAAAAAATTACTTAACATAATAAACTCATTTTATTACTACATTTAGAAATAGTTAATGATGATTCAATAGTAAATTACTGAATCCATATGTCTCAAGTGTTAACAGAAATATTTCAATAATCATTAATGGAAAATCAAATGTACCTTCATATAGAAATAACCACAGAAGATTAGTATAACAAGTAAATATCAAAAAGATATTGAAATACAAACATCATTGATGTATTCAAATTAATGACAACTGACTTCCCAGTTTTAGAGTAATATAAAGTTCAAAAATAAATCCTCATAATGCATCCTGCAGCTTGAAATTAATTATATTTTATATAATAAATTTCACTAACCTTTTTTTAAGCTGCCTTAACTTTATTTTTCACTTACACGTGTTTCAGTGGATCCACCATCATCAGAGTACATAATATTATTGAAACTTAAATTTATTGGGTATAAATTTATTACATAAAATAGAATTAATATAAAGTTACTCACTTCTACCCTAGAGCTCAGTCTGATAAAAAACAAATGCATTTAGTAGCAGAAGAGGTAGTTTTGCCAGAATCATAGCTTTGCTATCTCCTCTCAAAATAATGTAATTCAGTACTGATAACGCGCTATAAGTAGACGATTGCGCATAACATGCAGAGGACAGTATACTATCTATCCTACTTACATCAGCCAATCCGAAAGCATAAGACATGTATCAAGCGTGTAACTCAAATTTTAACCACCACAAACACTTACGTAATAAAATTCAGTTCATGACTTGTCACACGAAATAAGTAAGGAGTAATGTAATTATTTAAAGAAAGTGAATTGTTTAAAATTCAATTGCAATTTATCACAATTTTACTGAAAATAATGAAATATGAAAACCCTAAAAATACAATAACATTTTGAAATTACTGTAAAACTAGTATTACTCACGATAATAAGCTCGCATCGACGGAACTCATGGACTAACTAGTCTATCACTACAAATGTCAGAGTGCAGGAATTCAGTTTACTGCTGATGACCAAAAAGGATACTAAATATAGCTTAGGCCTAGTATTATGGCTTATTTAGAATGAATGTTTATTATTTAGGATAATTATTAAGTATAAATAAATAATACAATGAGATGTTTATAAAATGGCATAGTTTTAAACATAATAAATCAATGGAAGAGTAAAACTATAACATAATGTCATGGTTAGAGCTGTCGCTATGATATATTTAGAAAAGTACATATAGTAGCACTTCCACCCCCTGCATAGTCCAGTCTTACTCTCGCTGACAATCGTCAACTTATATTGCGTTACCAGTATACAGTTAGACCCAATAATACATAACATAACTGCAGAAGAAAAATAGTTCATAAGCAGTTTTATCCTCCCAATTAGAATGGCAATAGTAAACAACCTACTCCTTACCTTGCTCTATTAAAACCGCTAGGATAAAAGTATTTATGTATATCACATAACCTTAGAGAACTACTGAAATGTGGCGGGAGGATAGGATACCTAAGCAGACACTGGGCTATAAGCCGGAGGGCAGGAGAGAACGAGGACACCCGAGAAAGAGATGGGCAGATTTGAGAGGTTTGGAAAAGGCGGAGATGCCCAATCCTTGAAAGGTAGAGGAAGACATAACCTTAGAATTCATATGGACCTCACAGCACAGAAAAATGTTTGGATAAAATATATGCCAAAAATTTCTACAGAAATCTTGGTAAAAGCAACTCTCTGATTTCAGGAAAGTTATAAAGGATTAAAGCTGACACAATTTGCCTCATACGTCCACGGATTACATGAAAAATCGAGTGTAAGCCTTTACTCTCACTATTTATACCAACCTTGAGACTGGTGATTTACATACTTATGGTATAAATAAATTTACCTTATCTGGCTGCGCAAGAGCAAAACGAGCTAAGATATTTCCACCAGCTCCAACTCCAAGACCGATAACTGATTTCAGACCAAAATGACCGAGTACAAAATTAAGTTGATTCGCAAGTTCATCCATTGTTGGATATTCATAGCTGAAACAAATAAAATATAGTATATATTTGATAAAAATTTAAAAAATTTTTGATAAAATTTAAAGTATAGTATATATCCGGGGTGGCCACTAACCTTTACTCAGGGAGCCACAAATTTATGAAGCTGTTTTAAGGCGAGCCACATTGTTTGGACATGAATTTATGTTTAATAAGTTAAAGACACTTTTTAATTTTAAAAGAAGAAACATTTATTGTACTCTACTTATTTATAACATTCAATGTTAACTTAATGTTCAATTGCTTTTACGAGTGTTCATTTTAGCTGTTAGTTGTTTGAAGTTTGGTTTATAATTGGTAAGCGCAGTTCGCACGAGTTCACTCAAGTGTTCATCAGTTAGTTCAGATCGATATTTAGATTTAATGAACTTAAGTGTTGAGTACAGTGATTCACACACATACGTAGTGCCAAATATTGAGATTAGTCTCTTAGCACACAATTTTGTTAGAGGGTATTTTTCTTCTGGAACTTTCTTCCAAAAATCTATAGCTGAAATGCCACTCCGTTTTAGTCCTTTCAGCCCTTCATCCTCTTGCAATTCTAGTATCTCCAACTCTACAGCTGCTGTATCATTTGTAATTGGTGATGAAACAGGACAGCCGTCGCCCACAACATCAACACCAAATGGGTTTTCCAAGAATGAAAATGAAGGCTTGAGCATTCTCAAATCATTAAATCTGCCATTGATTTCTTCAGCAAGACCAGATAATTTACATAAATAATCTGCAGTTTCAACTTGAACATCAGGATTGCTTTCAATAATTTTCTTCAAACATTTGAAGTGAGCAAATGTCTTAGTCTCAAGATCTTTCCGAAAGAGCCTTAACTTGCTAATGAAAGCTAAATACACTCTGCGCTAAGTCAGAAATAAGTTTTTCTCTTCCTTGTAGTGATATGTTTAGGGTTTGTAAATGCTGAACCACATCTGTAAAAAAAGCCAAATCTAACAACCACTGGGGGTCATCAAGTTCTGGGAAAGATTTTTCTTTTTCTCGCATAAACTGTTTTATTGGATCAAGTAATTGAAAAAATCGGTCAAGAACATTGCTTACTGATAGCCATCTAACTAAACAGTACCATGATACATCATCAGGAAGCTCGTCATTGTCCAAGCCCTCTAAGAAGGATTTGAACTGTCGGTGTGTCTTAGCACTTGATCGAATGTAGTTAACAATTTTTAAAACTACCTGCATAATCTGGGGATATTGAAAATACTTTGCAGCTAAATGTTCCCTGTGAATAATGCAATGTACAGGTAGGAAAGCAGGGTATGATGTATCCTCATTTAAAAGCCCAATAAGCCCTTGTTTCTTACCTGCCATAGCTGGTGCACCGTCGGTAGCAATGCTAACAATACTACTTTTAGGCACAGAGTTCTTCAATAAAACACCATCCAGGGCTTCTTTAATATCACAACCACGAGTAGTAACATTCAATGTAACCAGGTCTAACAGTTCTTCCTCAACCTCCAAGTCTTTTGTCACGTACCTTACAAATATGGCTAATTGGGGTTTATCTTTGACATCTGTAGATTCGTCCAAAGCCAGACTAATTGCTGAGCACTCAATTAAATTTTGTTGTAAATTGCCAACAATATCGCCACTAATAACAGAAATTCGCCTCTCTATTGTATGTCTAGCAGCAGGCATTTGGTCTATCAATTTCTGCAATTTTTTATTTTCAGGGTCTAAAATAGAAACAACTTGTGACATATTCTTCTTAATAAACTCTCCCTCTGTGTAAGGCTTCTTTGCTTTTGCAATATTAAAAGCCAAAACTAAGCCAGCCTCAGTTGTCAAATCTGCTTCTTTTGTAAACATTGACATAACCCTACTCTGACAATCAAGTTTTTCCTTTAAGGATTTTAATTTAGTTTTCCTTAACTGAGAACCAATAGGAAAATCTTTACAGAAACCACCGTGGTTAGTATCATGATGGCGTTTTAAATTACTGGCTTTGAACTGTGACAAAGTGGTTTGACACAAAAGACACATTGGCTTAGAGTTTCTTTCAACAAAAACGAATTCTTCCTCCCAGTCTGTATTAAAAACTCGATTCTCCTCTTCATATTTACGCTTCTTAGACAGCATTGTATTGTAACTATTTCAGCACTAGCACTTACAGAACTGAACTCAAAACAACAACACAGCACAAACAAAAATAATGTTACTAGCTACAGCGTATGTAAGCAGCGGTAGTGTGACTGACTACTGAGTACTGACTGACACTGACTGTCGTGACGTTTGGTGTGTATGCAGTGTTGCCAAGTCTACAAAAAAGACTTGTCAAAACAAATGTTGAGTTTTGTAAAGCTTAAAAGACTTTCAACCTGTACATTGCATTATTATATTTTTTTAAATCAGTAATATTTTTACTCTGAACTCAGGTTCGAGAGCCGCACCAGATTAACTCAAGAGCCGCATGTGGCTCGCGAGCCACGTTGTGGCCACCCCTGGTATATATATATTTGATAAAATATAGACAAAGATTAAATTTTGTGAATAACAATATTATAAATATAATTAGTAAAATATTTTTGTTGTACATAATACCAAATCAGTTAAGGACTTAAACTGTCTCTAATTACTAAAAACTAAGTAATTATTTTTCACATAAAGATAAAATTTTCAGAAGCTGAGGAATTTCAATTTTTTTTATTGGGTGATGATGCCTAATAACCTTGGATTGAGTGAAGGCAATGAAGTAAGGTGATATATTGATGAAAAAATGTCAGACCTAACCAGGAATCGAATCCGATGCCCTTAGCATAGAACCCAGTTGCTCTGACAACTACACTAATGACGACAGATCGCTTTAGTTGACTTAAAAGATAAATGAATGAACTAAAAAGCTCAAAGACAAACAAACTGTTCTAAATATTAAATGTAATAAATAAATTTGAAGGTAGGGTGATTTCAGACAAAGGAACAATGATCTGAAAACATGAAAAAGATGTAGATAAAAATAAGAGACTAAAAACCCTATCCATAAAAACTGATTAGAAGTCAATGCCATAAAAGCAAAAAGAAAGAAAAGAACAAAGAATAAAATAGATTAGACAAAAAAGAGGACATATGTGTTCATATGTTTCTAGGCTTGTTCCTCTTCTTCAGATGTTGAAGGTAGACTCTATGATGCAGAAGGTAGAGACTAATTCCAACATTTAAAGGTTTTTAAGGCACAAAAGCCTTGAAAATTTTCAAAACTATGCAATCTCTATTTAATGTTATTACATTATCTGGAATAATAATTATACAATTATTAATAGGTACTAGTGAAAAATTTAAAACGAATTGAAAAAAATGATTGAAAGTGGAAGAATTTTTCCTTAAAATTGACAAACAGAAACCAAAGATAGAAACGACCAAGAAAAAAAATTACATGAAATGTTTCAAAGTAAATTACAATGAATTAACACTAGATACGCAAAACTATAAAAAAATTTGGTTTTATGTATTAACAAGGAAGTAACAGATTTACATAAAATGCAACAATAAACATAATAAATACAGTTCCTGTTTCTAAACAAGATAAATTACTGACAGGAGACACACTTTCTGGATAATTTGGTGATAATAAACAAGAATCACAAAAGGTATTAAAATTGTTAGGTAACCGATAAAAAAGAAACAACAAAACAGTGAAGTCATTATAGAATTGATTGTATCAGTATTGTAAAATATTCTCCAATGTTACAATAGTCCATAGTACATTAGATTAATCGTCCCTTTCTAACCTTTTCATTCATCATTATTATTTAGTCATTAAATAAACCTCAAACTTTTCGCTTCCTATTGTAAACCAATTATCAATGCTTCAATGCCATCATAATTCGCAAACTGTTTTTATAAAGAAAAAATCCAATAATTCTACCTTTACAAATATTTTTACACCATGTACAAAACAAAAAAAATATTTAAATTATAAAATATTATAGTGTTATGTGTTTTTACTATTCTACTAAAATAATAGTTGTGTGAAAACTAACACGACTTTCTCTTACAAATTTTTTTTCGAAAAGACATTTGAACAACTTTTATTCCAAACATTTTTTTGTATAACGCTTAGTTTAGCAGTAATTAGCAATTTTCTGTTTTTTTCTCACGAAAAGGTGTAAAAAAATAAATTCTTTTAAGATTTCACCTTTAGAATGTATTTTATGAAATAAGTGTAAATAATCAAATTTATAGGAAATTAAAAGATCTACAACTTTTATTTAGAGCATTTTTCTCTACAGAGCCTAGTTTAGCGCGAAAGAGTGATTTTCTGTATTTTAAGCCAAACTGAGGTTGATTTTTATTTTGCATCTTTCACTCATGATTAAAGCAAGTTTATGTTTTTTGTTTATTTCTGATATTTTATGTTGTATATGTTGTCTATGTTGTATTGTCTGTATATTTAATGTTAGGTTATATGATTAATTATTTGCATTGACAAGAGAAAGTCGTGTGAGTGTTTCACACCAAATTTTTTCCTTAAAATGCACATTAAGGTTGCAATCTAAAAAACACATTTTTTACCACGAGAGCAAAGTCCCTCAAAAAATTTCAGCAGGTATGGCGCTTATCCCATCTTGCAGAGCATAAATAAAAGTAGTAAATGATGGAATTTTAAAAAAAAATGTATACGCAATTTTTGATAAAATTGCATGAATTTACTACTTCTGGTTCACCAATTTTGATGAAAATGTTTTTGTTAGATCCTCTTGTGATAACATAACTCAAGTTCCTAGTTTCAACTTTGTATAATATTCCATTCTTAAGATATTTTGTTCACAAGCATATACAGAAAGATAAACAGACCATCACACATACAAACAAACCCACAGACCAATTGGTAAAAACATGTTTTTTTTTGGGTTCAGGGGACTTGAAAACGTGTATTTTCTGAGAAAACTCAATTTTCAAAAATCAACTTGAAAACAATACTTTCCTTTCCTTTATTATATGTAGGGCAAGAGAAAGCAAAATAGCAAAACTTAAACTTGGAACTGAACTCTGAACTTCCATCTATGCAGCTTAACTTTTCAAATGTTTTATATAAAAAATAATTAAGAATACTAACTTTTTTTTAATGAGAAATTTTTATGAGTTTCACGCTTTCATATTACTGAATTGTGTAAAAAACAAGGTGTGTGTTGTAAAATAAGTTACAAATATAACATTCATTAAGTACAAATTGTACTCTAAAAAAAGTAAACAGCTTTTAATAAACATACTAAATATGATTTATAAGTAATAATCAACCATGAAAACATGTAAACACAACAGCAGATAAACAACATGAACTTTATTATTAATGAATAGAAAACAATAGAGTACATTTTGGAATTATGAGGAAACATGTTTTGTTAAGAAATCTGCTATGCACTTACTTAAGACGGAAGCAAAGAATTAACCTATTTAAATGAAACACTTACAACATCCCACACCAAGATGCTGAAACAATATGGGTTTGTTATAACATTGTTTTTGTTCATTTAGTTTTTGATACATTGTTAAGAAAATGCTGGGTACATTATGTATGTATGTATGTATATTATGTGAAGTATTGAAAGCGATGTACTCTGAAACAATCTGTTTAATTATACAAAATGATTTTTTTAGTCCTGTTACCAAATTGTTAATCCCTGGTCATTTTTTTCTAAGAAAGGGAAATTTTGTTTTGTCATATAAAGTTGGTAGCCCTACTCAACCGGTATAGATATGACAGTGTTAGTTGATTCTCCTTGAGCTGTGTAAATTTTTTTTGCTGTTTCCGGTCGTGTTACGAACAGAATGTCTTTTACCTGAGAAAAACAGGTTTTCATTGTACAACAATATTTTGCTACAAAATCATATGCGAGAGTAAAAGAATATATTCAAATTAAATTTGTTGGTGTTCCTCCACCAGAAAAAATGTCAATTTCTAGGCTACCAAACCGATTTCTAGAGACAGGTAATGTTTGCGACAGAAAATGTAGTGGTCGACCAACTCTCTTGACAGATGATGTTGCAAACACTACCTGTCTCTCGAAATTAGTTTGTTAGCCTAGAAATTGACTTTTTTCTGGTGGAGGAACAGCAACAAATTTAATCTAAAATGCTTCTTTTACACTCGCATATGATTTTGTAGCAAAATATTGTTCTAGAATGAAAACCCGTTGTTCTCGGGTAAAAGACATTCTGTTTGTACCACGACCGGAAACAGCAAAAAATTTTACACAGCTCAATTTACTAGACATTAACAAATGGGTAACAGGACTAAAAAAATTATTTTGTATAACTGTGAAATACCACTGACTGACTGGCTGGGTCATTTGGTATCACAAAATGTCCAGAACTACTAGGCCCAATGGAAATTAAATCAAATGGTTAGGCCTAATTTAATGGCAATAACCCCAACACATATACTACTGTAGGGGTTTCACAATGACACTTGAGTAATTCCATACTTGAATGTAGCTTTTTCTAGTAAATATAATTCATTTTTTTATGAACTGATTCTGCTCGTAACAGACAAATGCAATGTTAAATAATTTTCACTCAATCTGTTAGTTCTAGGGCTATAGAAAATAGTTCTGTTTCTTATATGATCAGCCAATACAATGACTGAATCATTTAAGAACAGAAGAGGTAGAGATGTAAAAGACACTAATCAGTGTTATCTCCTCTGAAAGTAATGAATTTCATTATACAGCCAGACCCTGTGGTGAATGAAGTGAAGGTGTCATTTACAGGGTGAAAATATGTGCTATTCAGAAGGCCTGGCATGCTGATTTTCAACAGTGAGGAAAGCAAATATAAATCACCTCACTCCTTGTTTTACTTAGTAAAACCTCTAGAGGTTCAAACCAGCCTTTCAGCTGATAACCTAAACAACAACATGAATTTATTCCTTAGGACCTTTATTTGACTAGAGGAATTATTACTTTTAATTTATATTTTATGGAAAATTAATTAATAATAAAAAATGGAACAACTTAAAATAAATCATTAAAAATAACATTTTTTTAAACTAGCCATGATGTTAATTTAGTCCCTGATTGATTCCCAGTCCCGCCAGGGTACCAGGAATCGAACCCCGGACCCTGGCGCAACTGGCTTCTATGCCAGGTCCCGGGTTTGATTCCTGGTCAGGTCTGGTATTTTCCATCACTTATCTTCATGAATCATCCTTCTCACCATCTGCATTAGCAGCAATTGCAAAACAGTCAGACGTAAAGAAAAAAAAATCTCATTAATTTTTTTTAACCTATTAATCACTCACATAGAAGTTAAGGTCATGATTTTTTTTTAGATTAATAAGGGAATCTACAAAAGATGTAGTAGGGTGCTGCAAGTATTATATGAAACAGGATGACAATTAAGTAAAAAAAATCAGAAGTTTGACTGATTGTTTGACCAAATTTTCACAAAAAATAGTTCGACTAGTTAGAAAACATGTGGCTAATACAAAATGATTCATACAAACACATCAATACAGGCCAATAACGTATTACCTTGCGTCTTTAACAGGGTCAGAAGACAATAATCATGACAAAAAAAAAACAAAAATATAATTTATGTTCATCTTAACTTTTGACTTACAGCCAATTTATTATTGCAAATGAAGCAGATAAGAGAATAAAAGAAACCATAAACTTCTGCAGGTACCTCTTTTTTTATGAGTAATCTGATCTGGTTTCAACCAGTTCCTTAGCAAGGTTAAGTAAATTTAGAAAACATTTTCATACTGTAAATGACAGATTAAAAAAGAAAATTTCCAAATCCAGGCACAATTAAATAGAATCTTTTTTATTTTTACCACCATGATATTAATAAAAATGCTCATATCTACGACACCTTTTAGCGTTTATTTACCGATAACATTACAAGTGGAAATTTGTTTATCGTGCCTAGCGATGACATCAGAAAAATACAATAAATAATTTGAACAACATTATGACGGTATTTAAAATAATTATGATATATTTTTAGCCATAAAAGATTAAAAAGCAAAAGGTATTACATAACTACCACGTTTATAATAAAAAACAAAGTAAAGGAACAGAACTTTATTTTAAAAGGAGAGAAAAAATATGATAATAAAAAAGAATCTTATGACAGCTGAAAATTTTAAATTATGTACGCCAAGAATTATCTTATACCTATATAAAGCTGAATGTAATGGGCTATGCCCGGAAACCATAAGGAGGCCTTGGAGCAAAAAAATACAGGAGACCTTTTTTGTTTCTAACCCTCTGAAACCCCCAGGAAAAATTTAATATTAGAGGTACGATCCCCATCCAGGAGATCAAAAATCTACAAATACATCGTAACTCCTCAATGGCAGAAGATATTGAGCTTGGACCACTTTTATGTGTGGAGGAGAGGCATGGACAATTACGAAGTCACACGAACAGAAAAACTTAGAAAGAAGAGGTGAAATTTTTCCGAAGGATGAAAGGATGTACTCAGCTGGATAAAATAAAAAATAAGGATGTAAGGTAAGAACTGGATAACTACAACTTGAATATGAAGATACAAGAATATCATGAAGATTGGAGACAGTACATGAAAGGATGTCAGCTCAAAGGATAGCTGTGTAAATCCGATGGTACACTCCAAAAAGAAACAGATGTTGGCAGAACTAAGAAGAGATGGATATAGATATAGATGTACATGAGTTCGAAACAGGCTCATGCCTTGTTTGAAAGAAAAAGAAGAAGACGAAAGAACACTCAAACAGAAGAGATGGTATTTGCTACATTTATTTAAGATAGCATGGAGAAAGGTATTTTAACTGTTTCACATTTTTTGATTGGTGACAATTTTTTTATTTTCATCTATAATTTTCCTTTGTACGTCTGTCCATCACGCCCAGATTGTAATTGTTTTTACATACAACGGTTCAAAAGATATTCCTGTTTACAGACAGGTTTTTCTTTCGTGAATCGGACTATAGTAAAAGTATGTAGCCTTTTCTTCTTTGGTCTATTATTTTATGTAGAAATTGGTTTTAAAAAAAACAGTATAATCATATAAATTATGTAATTTTCTACTTAGTTAAAATTGCCGATAATTAAATTTTAATTTTCAGTACCGTATTATTTTAATATGTATGTACTGTTTATATGTATCCCAAATTTATTTTACACTGACACGTTATGATACTTTGTCACATCTATTTTAAAATATATTTGCATAGTTTTATGTACTAATACAGCGTGTTTATCAGCACATTTATGTAATTCTTTATCACAGAACCGAGTAAAAAAATATTTGCAGTAATTGTTTTTCAACCAAATTGGTAATCTATAAATATTTTTTAATGAATGTATTATTTTATGAAATAATATGAATGTTTATTACAAAGTATAATTTTGAAATACTTTTTGAGTTATATTTATGTAAATTAAAACCTCCCTAAATTGGAAAAAAATACCAGTCCCATTTGAGAGGTGTTTACACATAAATTTAAATTTGGTTATTATTGACTTCAAACAAGAATTATGGTTGAAATTTTCAAAATTTTTAAATCATGCTTTTTGAAGGAAAGTTTTGCACTAGTTTTCATATTATTAGAATTTTATCCTGTAGACAACTGTGTTTTGTTTGGTTGTGTGTACTGTTTACAAACATGTAGCTATGAGTAACACTGTTCTTAGTTTTTGTTCATTTCCCATTAAAGTACATTTTTTTGTACATATAGAAAGTTTTTTCAAAAATTATTAAATATATCTTAATGAGATTTTGCGGGGTTATTAAACTTAATGTGCATTCAAGTATAAAAATACACAGATATTGTAAATTTTTATAATCCAGATGGAGTAAGGTAAAAAGAATACAAATATTCAACAATCTTTTAATAATAAAGTAGACTACAAAAAAACATTGTCAACAAACAACAATTCAAAAAAAATTCAAAGAAAAAACATAAAAGGAAGACAACATAAATTTTACAATAAATTGTGTTAGTATATTGAAAAAGCCAAAGAAACGAAACAAAAAATAACTTTATGACAAAGAAATGTAATCTAAATAAAGGTTCAAAATTTAATTACTGATGCAGCCATCTGACATAAATAAGGAACGTTTTCTCAAAAATTATTAAATATATCTTAAAGAGATTTTGAGGGGTTATTAAACTTAATGTCCATTCAAAAGTATAAAAATACACAGATATCGTAAATTTTGATGATCCTGATGGAGTAAGGTAAAAAGAATACAAATATTCAACAATCTTTTAATTAATATAGTAGACTACAAAAAAAAACATTGTCAACAAACAACTCCAAAAAAAAATATAAGAGGACGACACAACATAAATTTCATAATAAATTGTGTTTGTATATTGAATAAGCCACAGTAACGAAACAAAAATGAACTTCATGAAAAAGAAATGTATTCTAAATAAAGGTTCAAAATATTTAATCACTGATGCAGCCATCTGACAAAAAAAACTATCGATACAAAAATGAAACAGAAATTTCTGTTACAATGCATGAATAAAGAATTAATCATCAAAAATGAAAAGGGGAGAGAAAATTAAAAAGTATATAAGTACTTACTCATCTGGAAGTGGAGGAGCACCCTCCTCTTGACCTGGAGCATTTACATGGTAGACACTGAAGTTTTCAAGTAGAGATCTCATGTCATTGTAGTTGAAAAATGCTTGAAAACTCGCTACATCTAAAAAAAATAATTTAAATAAAAAGAACATTTATTAAAACAATAAAGTCATGAGTAACATTGTTGAAATAAAATTATATTCACCATAATATAACATGTCTCCTTAAAAGTAATATACATGAAATGTAAAACTTTTTATAGCTACATAAAACATGAGACAGTGATATATTTCTTGTAATATTTGATTATTAATATGTTGCAATGTAGATAGAAATCACTATGTATGAGGTGTGGCTATTAATTAACGAGACAGACAGTTTTAAAAAAAATGTATTATTATTTAATACATAATCACTTATTGTCACCTTTAATATACACTCCTTCTCTATCCCTATGATGCTCCATGCAAATTTTCCATTGTTGGAAACGGTACTGGAAATCATCTTCTGTCAGCTCCTTCAGAACACATGCTGCTTTCTCTTTTACAGCTTCCACAGACTCAAATCTTGTCCCTTTTAATGCAGATTTCACCTTAGGGAACAGGTAGAAGATAATAACATGTGATGAAACGTGGTTTTTTACTTATGATCCGGAAATGAAGCGCCAATCCATGCACTGGAAGAGCTGAACTTCACCGAGAGCCAAAAAAGCTCGAATGAGCAAGGCAAAATTTAAAGCAATGATAAATGTTTATTTTTTATATCCATGGGTTGTGTACCTTCACTGGGTTCCTGAAGGTCAAACAATTAATCAATATTACTACCGTGAGGTACTTTCTAAACTATGTCAAAGAGTAAGGAAAAACCGCCCCGAAATGTGGAAGGACAAATCTAGGGTTCTCCACCAAGACAATGCGCCAGCTTATTCCGTGTTATCCGTCAAGAGAATCCCAGCAAAGTACAGCATCTCAGTGTTAGAACACCCACCTTATTCACCAGATCTTGCACCATGTGACTTCTACCTGTTCCCTAAGGTGAATTCTGCATTAAAAGGGACAAGATTTGAGTCTGTGGAAGCTGTAAAAGAGAAAGCGGCATGTGTCCTGAAGGAGCTGACAGAAGATGACTTCCAGCACTGTTTCCAACAATGGAAAATTCGCATGGAGCATTGTAGGGATAGAGAAGGAGTGTATATTGAAAGTGACAATAAGTGATTATGTATAAAATTAAAATAAATTTTTTTACATCAGTCTCGTTATTTATAGCCACACCTCGTAATCTAATGAACTGGAAGTAGCCTTGTTGATGGCAAAACAGTAGAAATGCAGACTACAAAGTATAAGATCACAAGTTCAATTCCTGGCTTAAGTATGAGAATTTTAGCACATTAAAATTGAAAGTTTCATAACGTACGGTAATTACTAACTGAATTTTTGACTTAACTTTAACTGGAAACGGTTTTATTAGTTTTTTCATCAATTAACAACAGTGGTTCAGCCACTACTAATCTGAAGTTCTTTGATTCAATTCTAAACAGCAGAGTCTTCAAAATTCTCACACTAAACCGCACAGGTATGCTCCAAAATCCTATATCATATAATGCATTTTGTGTCAATACTGACTCTTGAAGCAGGAACATGGACTGGTGGAATAAAGGGAGAGAGTAAAATGCAGTTGGCGTAAATGAAGTTCAAGAGAAAGAAGTACATTAGGAACTAGACAAGAAGAGATAAGAATGAGATATTATACATTCACGAAAAAATTGGGAAAAATTTTGTAAATATGGGTTGGAATTCAAACAGGAAACAGTTTCGTTCATGTGCAGAAGAGACAAGAGGAGGGAAGGCAGGAACATGGGGACTAAGGTGACACAATATGATGCTGGAGTAAGTTAAAAAATTCAAATATATTTGGGGACTGTTTTCTCATCAAATAGAAAATTGAAAAATGAGTAAACAAAGGATGCAGAAATCAAGTGTTTTCTTTCAAAGTTTGAGAAGCTAAAGTTATAGTTACAATTATAGTTATTAGCCTATTAGTTATTTGTTACAGTTATAGTTTAAGTTATAGTTATAGTTAATCATGGATCAAAAAGTTCCTATGTATTGCACAAAAATTACGTACAATGCATACTTGATAAGAAGGCAGAGAGTAGATTGCAGGTGGCAGAAATGAAGTTCGAGACAAGTATCCTAGGGAAAGCAAAGAAGGGATAGGGGTGAGAAATATATAATTAGGGAAAAATTTGGAATGAAAAAATAAATTAATAGATATAAACCTATGATGGCTCGGTCAACTCAAAAGGATGGACGTGGGTGGACTGCATAAAAGGATGCTGGTATACTTAGAGATGGAGGGAAAGAGATCGAGGGGTAGATCAAGAGTGAGGTGAATGGGTTCAGTTTCGGACGAATGCTAAGAGATCCATTAAGCCATCAATTAATTAATTTTTCTAGATTTTTTTTTCTCTGTAATGATTTAAGTACTCAATGTTAAAATGAAAAGGATAATCAATTATTTTTTTTTTTTAAATCATAACAAATTTTTTGAAATTATTTTCTTGTCGTATTCTTTAGGGTAATGCATTTTAGTACTTGACAGGACTGTAATGTGCCCCGATCTCATAATTATATCAAAAATAGATTTATATAACCACATTCTTTGAAATAAAAACAATAGATTCCAGGAATAATCAAACTTGTGCAGGTCACCATTAGGATTGATATATAACTTAACCTCTAAGGCTGTATTTGATGGTAGAATTTTTTATAACCATACATTTTAATAACCTTTTATTGAAACGAAAGTAAATTCATACAAATGGGTTAGTAAATTCTAATTTTAAATATTTCACCCTCTTATGAGTAGAATTAATACATATTTTAACACAGTATTTTTTTAATAAGGAGTGAAAATTTCCCTTTATCAGAAAAATTTTTGAATAATTTTAAAGCAAAAAATTCAGGTAGATTATACTACAATAGGTTTTTAAGTGATAAATATTATTGATTTCATTTTGTTTTTGCATACAACTATTATGTAGTCGACATCAAAAGACTGTTGTGTGTTCTTTAGGTCATCAGCCAAAAGGCTGGTTTGAACCTGTAGATGTTTTACTAAGTAAAACGAGGAGTGAGGTGGTTTACCCTTGCCTTCTTCACTGAGTGGAAAAGTGCGCTTATCAGCTTGCTGGGTCCTCTGAAAAGCACATATTTTCCACTCTGCAAATGAGACTTTCACTTCATTCACCACAGGGTCTGGCTGTATAATGAAATTATCAGTGTATTATCAGAGTATGAAATAATCAGAGGAGGCAACTCCGATTCTTGTCTTTTGCACCTCTACCTCTTCTGTCATTTAATTGGCTGACCATGTGATAAGAAACCACTATTTATTTTAGCCTTGCAACGAACAGATTGAGTGTAAATAATTTGACACTCTATCTGTCTGTTATGGGAAAATCAAAAGAATAGTGTGCCCATTGAAAAATAACAGATGAAAATAAATTATGAAAAAAATTTTAAGACTTCATTGGAAATCCAGAGATTATCAATACAATAATATTAATACATGTTGTAGCGTGATCTTTTAAACTAATTATTTATTAAGAGCAAATAACAAAAACAACTTCACATACCGGTAACCAACTACCGACTAACTCTTTTTTTATTATTTTTCAAACTTTCCATTATTGTAAAAAAATTTTTAATTTATTTAATTTATTTTACATAAATATTAGATTTAAATTTGGAATAACAAATAACATTTATTTTTCATAATTTAATAATATTTTAATAATTTCAATAACATTTACTTTGAAAATTTTTAAATTATTTTTATTCTAGAATAAATGTAAATTAATGTAAATAATAATGAACCCTCAAAACTGGCTGCTACAATGTAATATTATTATTATATTAATATTAGTTCAGAATAAAATAATTTAATTACCAGAGGTGTATTTTGAGCTCACTTGTAAAATTTTTACACTTAATGCATTTTCAGAAAGTTCAATATGTTCAGCAGGGTCTAACCACCTAAACAAACTTTTGCCATTATGGTGATCCCTGTCTTACAGTTAGTTTTTTTTTAAAGCCCCTTAAATCAGCCCTGAATCCAGAAGATAATAGTAAGTGTTATGCCGGTACAGTATGTAGAATAGCAGTCTATGTTCTATTACATCGTTGATAGATGATTCAATTTAAGTAACCAATTGTTGATAATTCAAGAAATAATTTTAAAAATAATCTTAAAAAAATCAAAATTAAACAATTTCAATTCTAAAAGTAAATAGAATAAACAGTAATAAAATGTATTAAGAAGATTTATGAGAAGAAAATAACATATTAAAGAAAATTAATTCCAGAAGCCAAATATTTTAAATTTAACCAAGGAAAACAAAAGAAAGTATAACTTAATTAAATAAATTTTGAAAATAAGAAAATAAGTAAAGAAGATTAGTAAAACAACATGAATCCAATTAATTGTGGAACTAATTAAAATGACTTTGATATTTTAAAAAATATGAAGAAAAGATTTGAATAAGATTATGAACATCTATAAAACCAATTGCAACAATGACTAAGCCCCCCATTCGATCCCGGTCAATGGAAGGACACACATACAGCAGAGATAATAATTTAATAATTAAGCTCATAGGTAGATTAGAGAATAATAATTCAATTCAATATTACAACAAATAAATACATGTCATTAATTAATTTAGAATATATATAGAGTTATAACAGTCAATTAGAGTTATTAGAGTAATTAGAGGTAGTAATTAAGAGTTATAGAGTTATCAACAAATTCAATTCAAATTAATAATTTTTGTAACATAATAATTTTGTCAATTTTAAAATTTCTTAAAGTTCATTAAATTTCAATTTATTTTCAATTTCAAATTTGTGTTTTTTTATTTCTTTACAAGTAAATAATTCTATTATAATCAATACAGATTAACAAATAAATAAATAAATAAAAGAAAAGCTGTTATAAAATGACTTACATGAATTAATTAAATAAAGTTTTATTAAATTGTACTTACAGTTAAGACCTAGGTCATGGTACGTTAAAATAGCCGGTTTCGATCGGTTGCCTTGTATAGCGACTAAAAGAGAGCCTTTATCTGTTTCTACACGTACTTCTTCTATGTTTGGGTCATCTCGACTTAATGACCTTGCTGATGGAAACTGCAGTTGAATATTCTTCAACTCAATGTCATCCATACTATCTGAAGGCATCGTACTGTAACACACAAACAACAGTAATAAATTAATTTTTTTATACTCATAACCTAAATAAAAAGGAACATAATAAGTACATCCTTTTAATCGAATAAACAATTCTAACAGGACTTTTTTTATTATGTTTTTTAACACTATCATTTAAATTTAAAGAATAAAGCAAATTTTATTTTATTTTTATTTTTAATGTTCATTTTGTCTTACGGAATTTTCCTTATTTTAAAACCAAATTTTTATCTCTGTATTGTAAAGATTTTCTTTTGGTTAAAAAGGATATGAATTTACATATGGACCACTAGCAGCGTTTATTAATGCATAGCTACAATAAACAAGTCACCACAAAAAATTCCTAGCTCAACTGACGTTACATAAAAATTCAAGGTAATTTTTTACCAGGTAACCAAGTGGGAAGTGGCTGCCTCTGTAGCATAGTGGTTAGTGCGTTAGCCTACTATACGGGGGTCTTGGGTTCGATTCCCAGCCTGGAAATTTTTACAAGTCAAAACCCACAGTTACAGTCACATAATTCACCGTAGTCGCTAATGACCAAGCAGCTGATGGGACTTTAAATAAATAAATGAAAAAGTGGGAAGCCTACAGGTCAAAGCACAACATATATAACAAACATATTTAATAAACAATTTTCTTTCGTACATAATTTTCAACTAAATTTTTTTTAGTTTTTATTTAAAATTGCATCGATAGCTAAGCAATTACTGTGGGTTTTGGTACTGTAACAGAGGGTTTTAATATATAGAAATTTCCAGACCCTAGCCAGAAATCGAATCTAGGATCTTTCACTTTGTAGGCTAGTGTGCTAGTCACTACGCCATGGAGGTGGTCGGAAATATTTTTGTTATCACGAAGGTAGATTTTAATGCTTTAATAAGCAATTCAATAGTCTTAATAGTTTAAATCGTCTTAAATAGTTTTAATTAAATAGTCTCTAAAAGTATTAAAGACGATTAAGACGTCTTAAGACAATTTAAGAACATATTAAATAAGTAGATATATCTATTATCTAAAAATATGATATAGATATTTTCTCATTAGTCAAAAATTAAATTAAAAAAAGATTTATTAATGGGAAAAATTAACGTTAAATAATTAAACAAAATGCTCATAACAGGCAAGTGAAGTGTTCAATTATTTGCACTCTTATCTGTTAGTTCCAGGGCTACAAAAAAATATTTCTGGTTCTTATCATGTAGTCAGCCAATTATACGACTGAAGCATTTAAGAACAGAAGAGGTAGAGGTGTAAAAGACACTAGTCAAGAGTTATTATCTCCTCTGAAAGTAATGAATTTCATTATACAGCCAGACCCTGTGGTGAATGAAGTGAAGGTGACATTTGCAGGGTGTAAAGTAGATGCTTTTCGGAGGGCCTGGCATGCTGATAAGCATAGGCTACTTTTATAATTAGAGAGGAAGGCACGGTAAACCACCTCACGCCTCGTTTTACTTAGTAAAACCTCTAGAGGTTCAAACCAGCCTTTCAGCCGTTAACCTGAACAACAACAATTAAACAAACTGTTTAACAATTAATATTCAATGTAAAATTTTACAATGAAATCTAGTTATTTGAAGAAACAAGCATCTATTTCCTACCAAGTATTACTGCTTTAAATTTTATGTCTAACTGTTATGTACATTACAGTTAATGGAGACATTAAAAATAGAAAAATGAAAATAAGTGATGAAAAAAATGCCAGATGTGACCAGATATCGAACTCAAAACCCCTGATCAAGAATCCAGTTGCACTGACTATTGATCAGTTTAACAGTTTAATCAGTTTTATTGATTTGTTTACCATTGTTAAAAATAACAATGGTAAACAATAAATTAAATACATCTTACAAGATTTAAAATCATTGTAAAGATATAATTAATTAAAACTACTAAGAAAATAAACCCCTTAAGTTATAAATATCATTCTTAAATAATTTTTGATTGATAAACTAAAATCAATTTATTAATAACCACAATTACAACAAAAACAGTGTCAATACATAAAAAAGCGATACGTATTTTATTAAACTTTCCATTACAATAAGCAAAATAAATATCTTAACAAAATTAAATAATATAAATAAAATACCAATGAAAAACTACAAAAAAATAACAGTTTTTTAAGTTTTATACAATATATTTCAAACTACAACTAAAATCTAATATTTTTTACGATATGACATACTTCTAATAATAAAACAATGACAACGTTAATAAATTAACATCAAAATAAATTAAAATTTATAAAAACTTACTCCATCATTTTCCCATATACTTAGGAACGACAGCATTAAATAATTAACTTAATATAGGTTACAAACTGAAAAAAAAGTAGCGTGACTTTAGCAGCACTACGTTTTATGTTGTTCTAAATCAACAGCAATAGGATGACCGCGTTTAATCTTATAATGGTGTGGATTAAGTTTAATGGAATAGTGGGTGGGTTTGTCAACTTGCTCCATACTACATTTTAATAGCAATTACGGTGAAGTTGCTGCGTCAGCTAACATAATCTTATCATCTTTAAAATATTAGTCAGTACACTCTTTTTTATAAAAGGAAACGCTAAGGAGATAAAACATTTCAGTTTTTTACATGTTAACAAATTCATATCCCACATTATTGGAGTTTACTGTAATCAAATAGATTAATCAGTGCATAAACATACCAGGGTCATCGATGAAAGTTGTATCCATTTTAAAAAATTACAGTTTAACTACTGGAGATAAAAGTCAATAATTGTTTTTTTGTTGTAAACAGAAAATATTGAAGTTTTTTACAACTTAATAAGTTTGTATATGAGGATCATTGGTTGCTCTGCACACATCTAAACGATACTCGACCTTAGTATAGATTCCTTGTGTCATATCACATGTGACCGAAGCAACAGCAGTTGCAATTCTTTGTCGTAAATGATTCACATTTTGAATCTTCTGACTATAAACATGGTTTTTGACATAACCCCAGAAGAAAAAATCAAGTGGGGTTAAATCTGGATTCCTCAGAAGCCAAAGCACAGGACCGACCCTACTGATCCATCAGTCAGGGAACCTTTGATTGAGGGCTTGGCACACAAGAAGACTGAAATGAGAAGGTGCTCCATCTTGCTGCCAAATTATGTTAATGTTTTGTTCCAATTCAATTTTTTCAATTTGCGGTACAGTCGTACCAAAAAAAACTTACATTTTCTATTTTTATAACAAAATAAATTTATGACTTTATCTACAGTAGTTTTTAAACTGTATTTTTTTAAAATGGAAGCAACCTTTTTTAATGACCCAGTATATACCGGTGTCCCACAAAAAGCTATACGCATTTGATTTTCTATTACTTGATCATTCCTCCATCGATCATTTTGATACTTTACACACTTATTAATGAAGGTAACAAAACTGTTCTGTGAAAATTACATCTTGCTGATGTTGGTAGAAACAAAATGGCGGTCGAAAGAAAGTATTTGAAATATTTATACTTCTACTTTGAATAATTTTTTTTTTTTTGGTTTAAAGTTTTACTTTGAATAAGTACAATAATAATACCATAAAATTTTATTTTAAAATCCTACTAAAAGCAGTACTTTGAATAAGTACAATGCATTTATTGGGATTTTAAAATAAATTTTATTCATTTGAACTACGGAACCTTCGTCTCCAAAAATCAGCTGTTAAACAGCTGACTCACAACGACAACTACCTCTAGACCAACACAATGGATTAATGTGTTTAATTGTATTTTTATTTTGTTTTAAAATTCCTGAAAGTGTAAAGTTTGACCTTTTTATTTTATCTAAAATCTAAACAAAAATTTAAACAATCTGGTAACTGTTCAAATAATTAGAATAAACAATTTTATTATAAGTTGGAATAATTTAAGTTAGCATAATAGCAGCAAAATTCATGTATTTATTTTGTTTTTTTTATATATTTATATAAAAAACCTTTGTATTTACCTTACACTATTTTTCATATTTTCTTCCTTACAAGCTCTTTCACGGTGCGCACCACTACTTCAGGTAATATTAACAAAAGTTTCTAGAAATATTTTATGAAGATGTCATCTTCTTTTGTCAATGGTTTAAATCAAACTGATTATAAAATTGAAATTAAATTTTATTATACATAATTTATTAAAAATTTTAACCAAGTATCATTGTCAAATTGTCAAACTGTTTATTTATTAAGTTATTACTATTATAAATTATTTTTTAATATATGCATTTTTTCTTAGGTTTGAATGTTATATTTATTGCCATTTATTTCCAAAACAATAATGTCTTCAAATTTAGAAAATTTGTGGTTACTTATTTGAACATGTTTCATATAAATTAAAACTTTCATTAATATTACCTGAAGAAGCGGTGCGCACCGCGAAAGTGCTTGTAAAGAAGAAAATACAAAAAGCAGTGCAAGGTAAATACAATTTTTTATATATATATATAAAAGCAAAATATTAATCATAAGTTGCATTGAATACATAAATAATAAATTAAACGAATGAAACAAAATTTAAATTTTAGAAACTATATTTGAATTATAATGAAAATATCTAGTCACTTTAAATGCAATAGGTGAAACCAAAGTTGTTGATCTCTATAAACAGATTTGGAATTGTAGAACTGCTTTCAATGTACTAGTGATATAACTGACATATGTAGTTAATAAGATACAGACATAACCTTGCGAATGTCTTATATGTTCTTGTAATAGAGGAATGACCTAAGTTAGAATTACAAGAGTGTGAGTTTTATAGGTTAGCAAAGGTTAAAAAAGATCAGAAAATTTAATACATAATGCGTAAGTAAATTTGAATTTGAATCTACTGCAACACAATAAATTAAGAGATTATTAAAAAAAAATTTCCTACAAAAATTGAAGATGTGACAAACCGATATTTATAAGTGAAAATAAGTAAAAGTAAATAAGAAAATTAAATCACAAGTGCAAACATTTGACTTCTTATAATAACATAAAAACTGTAAGAAAAAACCGAATAAACTGCCAAAAAATGAATAATATTTTAAAGGAAAATCCTTTTAAAAAAAGAAAAAGAAGTTGGGAAAACTAAAATGGTTTAAGCTTGCAAGGAACCCATCAATTTCCTCTTTCCCCACCCAAAACTCTCTTTGAACTGGCCAGCTGTGGTTTAGACAAGCAGTCTCCACTTGATGTAAAATCAATAACCTTGTCTACAATGTTTCCTTTGAGGTTAACCTAGATATATACAAACACACTACTTTAAATGCTGTCAAAAACTTGTCTGCTAATAGGTCTAGACAATTGGTTATGATAAAAAAATATTATTAACATTCTTGTAAAAATATTCAATAAATATACCATTACAATTTACAATCATTAATGAATTAAGGTAATAACGTTAAAAAAATTATTGAAAATTTTACGAAAGAAAAACTTATCAAAATACGTTATTTAAACATTTAAAATTCAATTAAAGTAATTTTATACAAGTCATCTCCAACGTTCAGTGGGAGAGTACTAGACTGTACAGTAAAACCCCGATTATCTGAAACCCGGTTATCCGAAATATCGATAATCTGAAATTGTTTTTATTTTATTTTATGCTAATACCATTTGCTCTTGCCCATAATGGGCAGGTGGAGTGTTAAATTAATTGCACTCAATCTGCTAGTTCCAGGGCTACAAAAATGAATTCTGTTTTTTATCACATAGTCAGCCAATTATGACTTAACTATTTAAGAACAGAAGAGATAGAAGTGTAAAAGACACTAGCCAGTTATCTCCTCTGAGAGTAATGAATTTCACTATACAGCCAGACCCTGAATGAAGGAAGAGAATGAAGTGAAGGTGTCATTTGCAGGGTGGAAAGTGGGTGCTTGTCCGGGGGTCTGGCATGCTGATAAGCATAATCGTACAACACAGTGAAGAAGGCAGTAGTAAACCACCTCACTCCTCGTTTTTACTTAGTAAAACCTCTAGAGGTTCAAACCAGCTTTTCGGCTGTTGACCTAAACAAAACCATTAGCTCAACAAATAGCCGGTTTTGACGATTGCAATAAAAATGACTTAAACAAATGGATCAGTTTTGAAAATATGTGTGCAGATACCGGATGGCAAGTAAAAGCAGACGAAGAACTTATCGAATCATCGGTGGGTAGGCGTCATGTCTGCTAAAATTCTAGGAGAGGCTGTTTTCACATAAAAAAATTGTTTTTTTTTAAGATTGCGGCTTTAATAAATGCATTTTAGCGCAAAAATTTATATAATAAAAGTTGTAGACAATTAAAAATCCTACAACTTTTATTTAAAACATTTTTTTGTATTACGCTTAGTTTAGCGGTAATTAGCGATTTTCTGTTTTTTCTCAAGAAAACGTGAAAAATAGATTTTTTTCAAATTTCGGCCTTAGTATGACATTTTAAGACAAAAGTGTATATTATGAAATTTATAGGAAATTAAAAGATCTGCAACTTTTGTTTACAGCATTTTTCTCTACAGACTCTAGTTTAGTGTGAAAGAGTGATTTTTTTGTTTTTAAGCCGAACTGAGGTTAATTTTCATTTTGCGTCTTTCACTAATGATTAAATTAGGTTACGTTTTTTGTTTATTTCTAATGTTTTATTACTAATGTTAGGTTATATTGTTCATTATTTGCATTGGCAAGAGAAAATCGTGTGAGTGTTTCAAACCAGATTTTTTTTTCCTAATTTTGAAGTTGAAAAGTTAAAGTTAGAAGTGTCCTTGAGCAGTACGGTTCAAAATGTCCAAGTATTCTTAACCAAAAAAGACAAATAAAACTTTACATTTCAATAAAATATAAGAATGAAGATATAATTCCAAATTTATCAGTTCAACTTTTTATTAATGTTTTTAGTACTGCCTATATTCTGAACTATATTAAATGAACGAAAAGAAGTTATAACTAATGCATTTTTTTGAAGCTTATTCTATAAAATACTGAACACAATTACTTATCTGACAGGTTGTAATACAGAACGTAATGGATTGCTAAATGTTTAAAGTGACCCAATTTTAACAAAATCAATACCTGTACTTCAGAAACAATTTTATTTATAAATCCAGAGAATCAACATTTTATTACCTTGTCAAGAAGATAATAGCCTATGGAAAATATCTTTCAACCAATAGATACATGCGATTGTGATACATTCTATCAGTCTACACAATGTCTCTAATAACGCAAAACAGTAAATTTATTCAGCATTTAGAAATAATACAATTTAGGCTGAAACTTTACATTTAGTTGTTTCATATTATATTAATTATTTAATTTATTAAACATTATAACATACACCATTGTTTATAGAATTATTATATTCTATTTTTTTTTTAATTTATTTATTTTACGTCGCATCAACTGCAACGGTCATTAGCGACGATGTTGGGATGTAACTGTTTACAATGAAGGATGAAATGATGTTTTGTAACGTATGAAAACATGCCGTGCCTCAGTGGGATTTGAACCCACGACCGCATGAGAGGCGAGAACGTTACCAACTACGCCAATGCGGCGTATTTAATTAAATAAAATAAAAAAATCTGGTGTAAAACATTTTCTCTAGCTAATGTAAACAATGAAAAAAATATTATCTATGTTTAATCATTAGTAAACAATGTTCAATGAAAATCAACCTCCGTAGAACTTAAAAATACAGAAAATCACTAACTGACACTGAAGTAGGCACGTTAGAAAATACACTTGAAATAAAATTTTTAAGGAAATTTTTTTATAGGGAATTTTTTTATAGAATATTTTTTTACAGGAACGGTTTTAGATATCCTAAATGTATATCTTAGTCATAAAGTGCATACTAAGGCCGCAATCTTAAAAAAAATCACTAACTGAGGCTAAACTAAGCGTTTTAGAAAAAAGTGTTTAAAATAAAAGTTGTAAATGTTTTAATTTTCTACAACTTTAATTATAAATATGTTTACCCTAAAGTGCATATTAAAGTCGTAAACTTAAAAAAAATTATCACAGTCCTCACAGAAAAGAGCAAAAGAAAAAAACGAGCATACTCCCCACGAATTTTAGCAGACATGCCGCTTACCTTATCTTGTAGAACACAAAAATTTACTAATTGAGGTGATTTTAAACAAAATCATAAGAGCCATTTATGAGAAATGAGATCTTCTATCTATAAAAAAGATAGAAAAGTAAAATAAACAAATAAATAGAAAAGTAATGACAAAATATATAGCTAAAACAGTGTGGTGCAGTCTACATATTTCATAAGAAACTTTTATTTTACATTTATATTTATTTTGCTACTGAATCTGTTTATTTATTCAAAATTTGGTAAACATAAAATTCAAGGGCATCTATTAATTCTAGAAAAACTATTTTAAAAGTTTCTTTGAAAACGTACAGTGTAATTAATGAAAAGAGATTTGACCTTCAATTACACACATGACTACTATGACAAATTTCTGAAATAACGTAAATACATTTTAAAAAAGTACACTACAAGTTTTATATTTACAAATGCATTTAGTTAAAAAATTGCAACCGATTTATTCAGAGGATTACAGATCTGATGTAATTTTCAGAATAACGTCTGAATTGTTAAGTTACAGTGATTATTCAAAAGAATAATATGGTATGGTGACAAACCGAGCGTATGGAAACAAAAAATGCGATTCTTTAATCATGCCAAAATAAAATGCAGAAACAAAGCAGGGATCATATAGGCCCTAGATGTTTTTTACATACAAACGGTTCCTCATAATAAATAAATGAACTAACAAATAAATCTATAAAAAAAGAATCATTTAACAGAAATAATTATTGAATGTTTAAAAAACGAGACACAGTTCGAAGTCCTCGTACTTCGGGGCACGAGCCATCAATTCAAGAAATCGTTTTATTACAATGAACATCAAAGTTGTACCTAGTGAAATCATAATGCGTAAAAACATCACGTGAATATAAATCGGATCTGAATTTAATATTCTTGATTCGATTATAAAGGAGGAACACTTCGGATGTTATCGAAATAAATTACGATATTGATTAACGAAACGGATTTGAAAAAACCGATGCTATTGTTTTAACTTGTGTATCAATTTTAACAACCAATCCGATTGTAAATTATTATTATTATATGTTTACAATACAATCATTGAACCTAATATTAACTCCTCAATGATTCCTTTACTCAATAAAACAAACATCAACCCTCAAGAACAATGGCAATCACGTCGACCGTATTTCCGTTGACGAATGAATCATTTCCTATTAAATACATCAGTATATTAATGTATTTGTTAGATGGTTATTTCCTTACCGGATATATTTATTCAAAATGTTTAATTTAAATGCATTCAACTGTATGATTATTTTAAAATGATAATTACATTTTTAATTATTTATATATTTATTTAAAAGGTTTATGTAAAATACTTTTGATTTTTTTTATTTGTTTTATGGTACCATTAGTAAAATGAGCAAATTAAATAAACGAATACAGTTTTTTAATAAAAACAATTATAGGATTAAAAATATGAATTTATTATTCATATTTATTGAATTAAATATCGAATTGATGATTAATTAAGAGGGGGGAAAGGAAATCAAACTGAAATTCAATTTATTTTGTTATTAAAAACAAACAAAAATTTAACTGGATTATTTTTAAATTTAATTTAATTTTAATTACACCAGTTGATTTCACGTTCAGAATGCAGTATGGAAAGTCCATAAGCAATGTATTTCATATGGAAGAGTTTGACCGTTACTACGCTAAGTAAAAATATCGACTCTGCGCCACAAAAAAATCTTATTTTTGAAAAATAGACAAATTTCACAAAAAATTTCTCATTTCACAACAAATTATGAAAAATAGTCGAGCGATGCGGGGGGGGGGGGTGGACACTACTATCCATGTTGCCAGGTCGACACTGTCGGACTGTCTACCTGAATTGACGGACTGCATTCATTCATAGAAATCATTAACCATTGTTACAAATTCAGGTAGACAGGATGTCAACCTGGCAACATGGATAGTAGCGACAACCCCCCCCCCAATCGCCAAGTCTATTTTTCAAAAATTAAAAAATTCTACCACAACATTGGCTAATCAATATTTCATGTTATTAATACAGTTGTAGGCTACTAATTTTTTTACTCTGAGTAAAACGATAGTTTGCTCGTGCTTAACGGTTGAGCGGTTACCGAGATAGCAAGCGTTCAGAATATTGTTAATGAATCAAAGTTTAAGAAACGTACGAATTTGAAATTTCGTACACCCTGTAAAAATATAATTGTCTATCTTGTGTTAAAATTTCAAACTTTTTGGTCAAATAATTCTCGAGTTATATGCCTCTAAACGGATGAAATTCTTTGCGGTAGCAAAAAAACAGGGTCTTTTTGTCTTACAACCTCGATATGACAATTTTCAAACAACATTAAAAATATAAGACTATATAGGTCAACGCAGAATAAAATGAGCTAAATTTTGGTGTAAAGTATGTTGAAATCCAACTCATCGTTTTGGAGATGCAAGGGTTCAACAAACTCGGGTGTCTATGATTATGAAACCGATAGTAATATTAAGTACGCACATGACGATGACATTGATACTATGGATAATAATGTGTGTATACACATAATATAGCTACAATAAAACCATTTTAAAGCATATGATAACAATAATATGAAGATTGAATTTATGGCATTAAGTCGCCAATATCGGATAAGTAGAAGAAATCAGCGGAAATCGGAGTGGCGTTCACGTAATGGAAGAGAACCCAAAAATCTTATCACTAAAAGTTTCTTTTCCAGCGTCTACGTTCAAGGTGAGCTGATATTTTGAAATGGAAGAAAGAGGTTACATTTATATTAATTATGATCAAACAGCTGATTAACAATGTTCTCAAGGTTGCCAACTTGACTCATAAAAAGTTACATTATTATTTACTGAACCGTTTTTTTTCTACATTAATTTGGCTCGTTAATTATTCAACTTCCCTCGTAAATATTTTCTCTTTTACGTCTGACTGTTTTGCAATTTCTGCTAATGCGGATGGTGGAGGATGATGATGTATGAAAATGAGTGATGAAAAAATGCCAAACCTGACCGGGAATTGAACCCGGGACCCCGGCGTACAAGCCAGTTGCGCTAACCACTACGCCAACGGGCCGGCCTCATAAATATTGAAATCAATATGAGTAGAAATAGTATATTTTGCCGTATCGCCACGTATTCGCCGTACGTGAATAAATTTAACGCGTGACGCAGATAAAACTACCCTTGTCTTGACTCGACGATTAGAGACTCAATTTATAAAATTTTAAATTATCTTTCCTACCGAGAATACTTTTTAATAAAATTAGTACTTCATATTAAAAAAATCATTAAATAAATTAAAAATATTCATTGACAATTTGATAAGGTACGCTACATTACAATAATTTCGTGTATTCGTGCATGAAATACATTCAGATATTACTCGAAAGTTTAGTTTAGTTTATAAAGTATATATTACAATTACTTCATATCATGTTACACGCAAAACATGAAAATCATGTACATATTATAGAATACTACATGCATTACATAATAATTCCGTTAAATTAAAGCTTCAGTAGTTTTTACATATCAGTACAGAATTTATTATCAAACAACAGCAAAACGTACTTACCTATTTTATAAAATTTATGTAATTTCCAAGAAATGATTAATGACCTATATTTTATTAGGTAATTTAGAGATTTACTACATTGTAAAACGCATTAAAGCAATCGATACACGTACATTTTCTTTAATATTCTTAAATATTGCTTCCAATGATTTTACAAGAAAAATATCACATGATTCGAAGAAAATAATATAAAATAATCTGGTGATGACCGACTCTCTGCAGCACAGTAGTAAGGCGCATCTACAAAGCATAAGGGTCCGGGGTTCGATTCCCGGCTAGGGTCTGAAAAATTATAATGTATTAAATCCCACTGATAAAGTATACCATAAGCACAACCCATTGTAGTCGCTAATAACCAAGCAGTTGATACAAATTAAAATAAACTAAAAAAGAAAAGAGAAGAAAATTTCACGTTTTTACAGTTAAGTAGAATAAATTAAGCAAAAACAGTTGAAACATCTTGGATTAGTAAATAAATAAAAATATGGAAACAGTAAAAAAACAGTGAATAAAATATAAGATGAGAAAAATGACATAATTTAGTAAAAATGGGATATTTTTCTTGGATTGTTTTCTCGTAGACGGCCAATTTTGTGAAGTGACGTAAAACGTTCCTTGAAGCACTTTTTGCAGCCCTCATTCCCAGTATTCGTTCTCAGCTTTTCTCCTGTCCACCCGTTGTTCTGTTTTTGATCTTCATGTAAGCCCTTAAAGTCCGTAATTAGTTGTCTGAATTTAGTTCGCTTCATTAAGTTTTATCGGTTTATTCCGGTTTTCTGAATATCCTTTCCGACTTCTTTAAATAATTCCGACAACTTGTGTCAATTGTTTAGTGTCTTAAAAATGTTTATCGTCAACCGGTTGTCATCCATTCTATACAGTTTTCCTGGATTAGTGAATAAAATAACAAAAAGAATAATGGAAATCATGAAGATGTGACAAGAAAGACAAATTTTTTCTAATAACGTGTCAAGTTTGAAGATTTAACAATAAAAGTACAAAACAATAAGCATAAATGTTAATGAAAACTATGTAGTTATTGCAGATTCGTACAGCTGTTAAAAATTAACGACATCTTTGAACGGTTAACAGTTAAAGAAATTTTCAGTAGGTACAATACTGTACATTTTAAAAATTATAGTATAATAATCTGGAAATTCTATAGTACAAAAACTACATAACTACTTTATTTCTTTTTAGCTTTTCTTATCAGACATTATTTTGTTTTAAACAACCACCCAATTTTATCACTAGACTTTTGAAATGGATACACACAAATTTGAATAGAGATACCTAACCATATTTTTTAACATAATATAGGCGTAATTGTCAACTGATAACATACGAAGTCGCATGCCTTAACTGGCGAATGCTTACCAATCCAAACAAACATCCTTTTTGATAAGGCAGACCAGAAGACATTACTTTATCAAGAAGAAAAATCAATCCATAAATCTTTTTTAACATAAAATCGTATTGGCAAAAACATTTTTGATATAATAAAATACTGACATAGTCAGTAATAAAGAAAAATACAGTAAAAGATGGGAATCAATGTCAGGGATTTTTACGTTGATACTTTTGTTTCAGGTGAAGGAAATAAGGATAAACTTATTTATACACGTATCTGCCTTTCGTAAGAAAGTTGAATCATCAACTTACCTTCAAGGCAAACTGAGAATATACAAGTAACAATATACTTTTGCTGTACTTCGTTTTTTCCTTTACTTATTTTGCATAAAAATGTACAAAAAACCCAACGGAATCATCATGTTCTTACAATATGTTCACTAGACTTATTACTATTTATACCGATCAGTTAGAAAATAAAATATAAGTGAAATAAAACTTCTATTTTAAAAAAGAAAACGAACTTTTATAATCTATTAATGACCAGAATTTACAGGAATGTTAAGAGAAAGTAAAAACAAAGAAAATGTTAACTCTAGATGGAGCAACGTGTCTACAATATCTAAGAAAATCAAGATTCTTTACAATGAAGTTTTTATCACCGTTTTGTTAATACACAGAAGAGTCGAATATCCGAACGTCAGTCATCCGAACCATCATCGATGGAAAAAAATACATAAGTACTCACGCAGAGGCCTTTCCTGCCCTAGAAACTACAATTCTATGGTACGAAGAACAGCCTGTATTTAGTGCTGCTAAAGCATTGTTACAAAAAATGTTCAGTCTTAATTCAAAAGAAAATTCAAGATTCAAAAAAAATTATTGTATCGTATGTAGAAGTGTGTTAAAAAATATTTCATAAAGCCTATTTTACCGTAGTTTATTTAACACGCTAAAGCGTGTTTGATTATCCGAATTATTTGATTATCAGAACCGTTCTGGTCCCAATTAGACGGATAACTGATGCTCCACTGTATTTAAGAAATCGAAAGGTCTTTCGTTACTACGACCTTAATTGTCTATAATCCCACACCTGCATCGTTGATGAAGCAGACAAAATGCCTCGGACCGTTCAGCGACCTACCGAAATGTTGTTACTGAGGAATTTACAACCGTAGAATAACAGCGGGTCCAAGATCACACAGGGTGTATCCCTTAAAACCAAAGGGTATAATTACGTCACCGAGGGAGCCTAGTCGACATGAATATTATGGGGAGTGGGACATCTTTAGGGTTTCACACGGTACCCACTCATTTTGGGTTTAGCCTTTTAGTGGTAGTGGTTGATCTACTAAAAAATAGGTAGTTATTTATCCATTGGCCCAATGCGGGATAAGCAGACGCGGACGAAGGCGGTGACGGTAGGTCTGAAATTAAGGGGTCAGTCTACCTTTATTTTACACCAAAAAAGTTTTTTTAACAACAAATATTTTGTTCCAAATTAATATAAATTGTTTTCTTAAAAAGTTGGTATAATTTGTTTTATCATCGGTAGTTGCTAAATAACTTAATAACAATAAATATAAATGGATGTCATACCGGTAAGAAAAAACTTAGTAGCCTACTTTTGTTTTATCGTTTTCCGCAAATTATATTTTTTGCGTGTAGGTTAAATGCTAGAATGAACATAACTTTTGATCTAAAGAAGCTGGGCTTGTAATTTTTTTTAAATTGTTCACATTTTCATATTCTGTGATCTGATAGAGATGATAGAGATGATTTTTACTGAAATCTTTATGTAGAATTTTCAAATTTAGCTCAATTACATAAAAATGAAGTAAATTTCTGCTTACTAGTTGAAAAAATGATTTTGTTTTTTACAAACGATATCTTAAAAAAGCTTCTTACAGATCAAAGAGCAGAAATTTCTCTTTAATTTGACATAACTTTAAAAATAGATAATTAAAAAAATTTGTTCGTTCTAAGATTGCGCTAAAATCCACCAGTTTGGTTTATTGTACGGGCGCGGGTAAATATGTTTAATAAGAATACTTTTTTAAATGCTATTACACATACTATTTTATTGTGCTAAAAAGTTTATTGCTTCTGAGTATTGTTAAAAAATTAAAAATTAAGGTAGAATCTCTCCTAATGTAGAAATAAGAGCCTCTTTAGATAATTGGCGTGTACAAATTTTGTATAAGTACGCACAACTCACATACGCAATTAGGCTACTCCACATGGCTTGGTAAAGTTGATATTACTAGAAGTCGTCAGGTATCCACAAGCTCAATTAGAAACATTTAGACCTGTACCATTTAGACTTTGACATGGAAACTGACTACACCACCTGAGAAATGCGTACTGACTTTCTGATAATCTCACATTAATTTGCATAAAAATACCAGGTGACCCATATGTCGCTTTCCCCATGAAATGGGACAAATACGGGAATTACAATGAACGGAAAATTACTTACTTACTGCAGGAAGTAGTATTTCCGGAACTTGAAAACAATCCTGTTTATAATATCCAATCGCTCATCTGGCAACAAAATGGCGCCCCAGCACATTTCGGTATCGAAATTCGTGAGTTTTTAAATTCCAAAGTTAATGAATGGATTGGTCGTCGTGGTACAATCGAATGGCCTGCGCGCTCGCCAGACTTAACGCTATGTGATTTTTCACTTTGGGGTATTGTAAAGGAACTAGTGTATTCTTCCAAGCCACAAAATCTGCAAGAACTAAAAAGTTCAACTGAAATTGCATCTGACTATGTAAATTACGATACAATGTTACTGTTGAAAATTTTTGAATCAGTTTTTAAGTCGCTGTATATAGTGTATAGAGAATCATGGTAGACATTTTGAACACCTGCTATAAAATTTTCAAGGTAATTTATAGGTATATGTATAGTTCATATTATAAATTTGTTTCTTTTTGTCTACAGGTTTCTTATTCCATTAACCTTTCTTCCGATTTCCGTAAATATTGGGGAACCGACATATGAGCCACCCTGTAGATGGAATATTAGATTAGAATAGAATAATAAATCCAGTAAGAATGATGTGATTGTTTTCACATCAGTGAAACAATTTTCGTTATCTATTTCAATAAGGCAAAAATGGACAACCTGCTTCGTTACTTTGTAACAATTTTACAGATGCACGCAATTTCTATTTAAGTAATTAACTTAAATAAATTTAAGTTTAGACCCGATGGGTTGGTCTAGAGGTAAAAGTCGTCGCCAAAATCAGCTGTGTAACAGCTGATTTTCGGAGATGAAGGTTCCTGTTTCAAATCCCAGTAAAGGTGGTTACTTTTATACGGATTTGAATGCAAGAGTGGTTACCGGTGCACTTTGATGGTTGGGGTTTAATTAACCACACTCTCAGGAATGGTCGGCCTGATTCAGTACAAGACTACACCTCATATACACGTCATACATATCATCCTCATCTCATTGGGTCAAGGGGTTACTTATTGTTCTTAATTGAACAGGTTGCAACGTACACACATTAGGCATTAAAAAAAAAGTGAATTACAATTTTATTAAATCAAAATAAATTTTATATCAACCACTTTTCATTAGTCTTAAGAAAGGTCTGGCTCTAAAACAATTTGACGGTAAATTTACGGTTATAGAGGAAAACCTATAAGAGCTTAGAAACCAGTAAAATAGCCACATGAATCGTACCACAAGTAGCCCGTATATCACGGGTCACCCTTTAGAACCTTTCACTCAGTTCACTTTATTTATAACAGAGGTAAAACAGTGGTTGGTACCCGCATAACCTTTACACACTACACGATGTGTAGGATGTTACTTAACACACACAAAGATTAAGTGATAAAAGAATTAAAAACCATCATGACTTAATTCTAAAGAGAATTAAAGAACTATTTATAAAAATAACACGCCCCGATATATTTCCATGTTCTTAAATAAAATTTTATATTGTATTTTAAGCAAATTTGGCATGACAAACAAATTGTAAAGTTTACGTACGTGGCCGACTGGTTAGACCGCAAAGCATATTGTAAAGTAAAAGATCCTAGATTCGATTCCCATCTAGGATCTGGAATTATTACAAGTAAACCACCTACAGTAACCCATGTTGTTTGTTTATTTAGTTAATCTGCCTTAAGACTGGTTTGAACTTCTAGAGGTTTTACTTAATAAAACAAGTAGTAATGTGGTTTACAATTACCTTCCTCACTGAGTTGAAAACTATGCTTATCCGTATGCCAGGCCCTCTGATAAGCACATATTTTCCACCCTGTAAATGACACCTTCACTTCATTCACCACAGGGTCTGGCTGTATATTAAAATTTATTACTTTCAGCGAAGATAACTCACACTAGTGTCTTTTAAACTTCTACTTCTTCTGTTATTAAATGATTTAGTCATTTTATTGGCTGATAACGTGACAAGAAACATGACTAAAATAGTCACTAATAGCGAAAGCAGTTGATACTTTAAATAAATAAACTAAAAAAATGATAAACTGTAATTATTTTCTTAATTAAAATTATCAAAAATATTATTTAAGCTACCTCTAAGGCCCAGTGGTAACGTGATCCACTGAACTACAAAGCGAAAAGTCTTAAGTTCGAAACTTAGATAGTAAGTACATAGAATTTCTTTTATCGTAAAATCCAAATTAAAACACTGTAAATGAGATTTTTAATACATTGGTGTAAGAAAATACGATTAATTGCACATAGAAAATATCAAATTATATTTTTCGAGTTTTTAAAATTAGCATTTAAAAAACGAAACGCTGAAATAAACTCATTTACTTTATTTCCTGAACTCTTAAACTAATTTTAAATTGTAATTATTAACAATACTGTCTTTCAAATTTCATCATTGATGAAAAATCACGCTTTTGGGGCTTACACTAATTTAATATTGGATATTTCTTTTTAATTAAAAACAGGACATTTCAATTAATATTCTTATTCATGGGTTTTTTCATTTTTAATACTGTTTCATGAAATACAGTAAACTAAATTTGATCATCTACCGTTAGATTATCTCTCTTTAATTTACTCTGATTGTGAGAGAAAGTTGATTTTACATTAAAATTTAAAAAATATATACCCTGTCATACTCTTTAATCTGTGAAATATTATACACGTGGTACAGAATAGACTAATCAAAGTTCATAATTATAACAAAACTATATTCATACACAGAATAATTTTATACAAAAAAATAAAAATCTGATATCGAACTAATAACATAAAAATCTAATGCGGATAACCCTGTCTTTGAATGAACGGAATAAAATTTTCAAATGTTTGTTTTAATGCAAGTAGTCACGCAAGAATTGGTCAAATAAATGTGTCTATATACCGATCGATTCAATCCACTTTTTTATCAAGAAAAAGTAATTTAAAAATAAAACATATAAAGTAATGTAATAAACAAATAGAATAGTAAAATTTATATAAAAAAATTTATGAAAACCATAAAATTCAAAGCTTACCTTAAAAGTAATAAATTTGTAGCATTTCTATGATACACTTTCATGATATTGAATATTGATGAAACTTTCCTTAACTTTCTAACTAAGCCACGTCGAAAAATACTTTATTAACAAATAAAACATTCTAGCCAACTTATTAAAATAAAAATACGTGTACTTTATGTAAATATTGAAATATGTATAACATATGCCTAGACCTCATTCATGTAATAGATAAATTACTATGTGTAATCATTATCACTACTTAAAAACCATCGAAATATTGTATAATTATCGGTTCGTATAGGAATTTATCGACTTTGGTAAATGTATAATAGTGAAATTTACGTTACCTACTTACAGTTGAACTATTTAATACTATAACTTAACTATTATATTGGTTGTTTCTGATTTAATACGCTTGTAAATTTAACAGTGTTTCATACTGTGTAACTCCAGCATAACTACCGTGCATGCACAGTAGAGAGGAAGTAATGTTACGAAGTAGAATTATCTTAATTTTAAGAATTAATACTTAATAATAAGACGAAGTGAGAAAGGGTTTCTGTGCTATGATAGCAATAGTTATAAAGAACGTCTAACACTCCCTCAGATGGCCAGTTGTGTTGGAGGCTTTAAGCAGGAAAACCGTTCCAGAATACCTGTGGAACATCACCAGATTACCTTCATCAGAGGCAGATACTCTATGAAGGGGATAAATGGTTTGTCCGGGAGATGATGACAAGAGGTGCGCCACAGGGTTCTCGTCTGGGACCATTCTTCTGGAAACTGGTGTACGGCAAATTGGAAATCCAATTACTGGAAAAAGTGAAGATCGTAGGATTCGTCGAAGCTATCATTAGCATTATCATTGTCGAGGCTTCGGAAGAGAATGTCTTAGAGGTCAGGATACAGGATAGCATTACCATTGTAGACAGGTGGCTGACTAGCAGAGGGCTAGAGATGACAGTCAACAAGACGGAGGCGGTACTAAGGACGAAGAGAAGATCGTACAGGACGCCAAGAGTGGTTATAAATGGTATGCGGATCGACTGGAAGAGGCAGCTGACGTAAATTGCAGTTGAAGTGGACAGGGGTCTCACATTTGGACCACATGTGATGAAGGTGTCAAGGAAGGACGCCGTGGTGGCAGGGAACCTATCACAGTTTATGCTCAATGTTGGTGGACCCAGAAAAAAGAAAAGAAGGTTATATGCGAGTGTTGTCCATTCAATAATACTCTATGCAATGGCGTCCTGGGTCGATGTAATGACAAAACAGGTAGATACGAAGAGGCTGCTGTCGGTTCAGAGAAAAGTGACACTAAGAGTAACAGCGGCATACCGAACAGTTTCAGCGGGTGCAGTAATGGTGATAGCAGGCAAACCCCCTATAGATTTGCTAGTCTGGGAAAGAAGTGAGATATCTGAGAGACTGAAAGCTGGAGAGGTTTCGGACTTCAAAGTCTGAGCGCGCGGCGTAGAATATTGGAATTTCTGTACATTTACAACATTCTACATTCACGGGTTGATATTCTAGGCAATCTCGAAGATATTTCTGAGGGTGCCTTGCATAACCTTAAGAAATTTCAGATTGTTTGCTGGTGACGCAAGAAGTAAAATAGCTCCAAATAATAGGTGTATAGATACAGCAAATGATATAAACGGAATAGTAGATTTGTTTCACAGAGATACCAGAATTAAAGAAAAATTATACAAAATACTGTGAAAGAATGTTGCATAATGTTAATATATTACATAATGTTTATGTTATCTTTTGTGTTTTATATGTTTGTGAGGTATGTGTTGGGCTCGGCAGCTGACTGTTTCCTGATGAAAAAAAACAATGACAAGAATAAATGTTGCAGTACACAAAGGAATATTCTATTGCTGTTCTACTGCACCACCGCGGATTCTTGCAACCAGCCATAGTAGTGGGTGGAGAAGGCGGGGTGTAGGGAAGTTTGGGAGCCCCTCCCAAAAAAATGATATTATAGTATTAGGGTGTAATTAGGGTTGCTACAATATCCGACACAAGCGGTTCCGCTACACAGAGCTGCTACCAAATAATACCAAAGGCAAACGAGATATTTAGCTCCTAAACTTTCAAATCTTATGCCTACTGATATCAGAAATCAGCCGAACAAAAAGGTAGTCATTCTGTGGTTGCTTAACCAAGGCAGACACGAGATCCACCGGTTGTTGACTCCGTATATCCCTTGACTGGTTCACTTAAAAAAACTTACTTAAAGTTTATTTCTTATTTCTCTCTTAATTAATAGCCTAAAGGAAAGAGAAATCCAGAAAGACCATTAAGGGAAAATCTAAAAATGAAAAAACATTAGATGCCGAAATAGATTATGGAGCCTACAACATTTACCATCAACATTGACCAGACACTTTTTTTTGTTTTACGTCTGACTGTTCCGCAATTTTGCTAATGCAGACAGTGGATAATGATAATGAAAATGAGTGATGAAAAAATGCCAGACCTAACCGGGAATCGAACACGGGACCCCGGCGTAGAAGCTAGTAGCGCTAACCACTACCCCAACGGGCCGGCCAGACAAGATGGAACGAATAAGTCACACAACAAACACATCATTAGCTACTTTGGTTCCATTTTACTTAATAACCTTAACTAGGTGACATAAATAGATGAGGTTCACCAATTTAAAAGAAACCCATTAAAAAAGCGTTACCTATAAAATACAGCAAAAACAAATTAAAATATGTAATAAAACGATTCAATTACACGATGTTATAGAAGGTAGTGGATTCATTCCCACTGCACAATTTTTATGTAACTTAGCTCACCTAAAAGTTAGAAATTATTTCATTAGGTAATTGATCATCACAGTAAACAGTTAAGTCAATAAAAGTTCAAACAAAATGACAAGAACGTAATAATATTCCTAAGAAACGGTAAACGATTATTTAGTAAAGTACATAGGACATTACAGAACAAAAACAAGAGGGAAAGAAAAACAAGTTGACCTTTTATTGTTTCAATAACTTCTTGACATTATCCTCATCTATTCAGAAGAAAAATACGAGACAGAGAATGAGGGTTACAAATAACCTTATTCACCAACCTTATTCACCACGTTATGGGCTTTACATGACTCGTTAACTCAAAATGTTGCAGGCAACAAAGAAAATACACGTAAAATTTATTTATAACCTATCTTAAATCAGCTACTTAATCCTAAAATATAAAACTATCAAAGTACTCTAGTGTTTTAGATTACTATTCTTATGCTATCTTAACTAAATTTCAAAAATTTTGAAATTATATTTATAACCTTTTACTTATGAATTTGCGCCTCCGAATCTCTAGTGCTGTGGGCTAAGTACAACTTGTTAAAATAATGGTTAATTTTATTAGGTTCCGCACCAGTAAAACTAATGAAGGCTTGAAATAGAATTCCTTAAATAATAATAATAATCTTTCATTCCACATATTACAATACAACATAAAGGCAAAATACTCAAATCAGTAGGTTCAAAATGTAACCTAAATAAATTTGCACTAATGGACCTTCATTTAAAAACAATGAAATTAAATTAAACAAAATAGGAATTTAAGCTAGGTATATTAAATGTGGAACTAGGTATCTTCTGTAGCAAAAGCTGTGATGGAGGATATTACCCATGAAAATACAATGTCAAAAAAGTAGCAACATAATTGTAGACAATATTAACAAATTAATACGTGCATTAATAAGTAAATATACAGCACAATAATAAGTAAATTAATAAGTACACGTATTACGATTAATTTTTAAATTTTAGTCTATTTAAAGTCGCATCAACACCTCGGTCATTAGAGACTATAATAGAGGGTTATGAAACATTGGGTTGTGACTTGTTGGTAATTTCCACACCCTAGCCGGGAATCGAACCCGGGACCTCAGTTTGGTAGGCCAGCGCAATACCACTACGCTACTGAGGCGGCCATGATTAATTTTCATGGTGAAAAATCATAAAAACAAAAATTGACGCGTATTTAATTAAATAACAGGTGTTGAATTCACGGAAAATAACGCCATAATAATAGTGTAATAATATTTAGTAAACAAAGTAATTAACAAATACATGTTAATTAAATGAACAAAGAATCTGTATATAATTTTGTTAAGAATAACAACAGTACTAATATTACTGCATGAAAAAAGAGAAAACTATGTAAAATCGTATCGGCTGCTAGTTAACTGTTTGTCAAATATGGTTTTGTGGAACAATTTTTCTGGAAAAATTTCGAGCTTCTACACAGGAGTCAAACCTGAAACCTTTCGCTTTGAAGTTGAGTATAAAGTTTTACTACTACGTTACGAACACTGACATTAACGACTGTATCCGCTCGGTTGAGCACGTACAAAATCTTTGCTGATAATGTAGAATACTAATTTTATTTTCGAAGAAGTTGACAGAAATGCTTGATCAAAGAAGATTAAAAACTCGTTGCACTTTACATTGTGCAATAAGTAATCAGATAAGGAATATTTAGATAGAGTGGTGTACTTTCCAATCTTATTTAGACCCTCTGAAGAAAGTAAAAACAATTTATTTTGTGAGTGGTTAACAAAAATCACCTACTCAATCATTCTGAGCAATTGTTCAAGAATTTTTAAATACAATAAAACCCCCCAAATCCGAATTAATTGGGACTGTAACCTGTTCGGATTTCGATTTTATCGGATTTGGCGAAAAATAAACAATAAGCCCACATATTAACCAGCTCTCGTTACAGTATAAGACATTGAAGGAGGCAGGCTGGTTTGGCCCGTGACAAGTAAGGTTAGTTTTCCGTTTTAATCCTTGTTGACGTAAGCACTTAGGCGCATGTACTTCGTTATCCAAACAGTACTTCTTTATTCATTTTTCAACAACTTATATTTGTCATTTAGGTGGAGTGTCAAATTATTTGCACTCAATCTGTAAGTTGCACGGCTAAAATAAATAGTTCTGTTTCTTATCACATGGTCAGCCAATTATACGACTAAAGCATTGAATAACAGAAGAGGTAGAAGTGTAAAAGACACTAGTCAAGAGTTATCTCCTCTGAAAGTAATGAATTTCATTATACAGCCAGAACCTGTGGTGAAAAGTGAAGGTGTCATTTGCAGAGTGGAAAATATGTGTTTTTCAGTGGGCCCGGCATGCTAATAAGCATACTTTTCCACTCAGTGAGGAACCACCTCACTTCTCGGTTTACTTAGTAAAACCTCTACAGGTTCAAACCAGCCTTTCGGCTGAAGATCTAAACAATAACAACATTTGTCATTAATCACGTGTTATTTCAAACCTTATTTCGTTAAAAACATGTTCGGATTTGAGGGGTTTCACGGTATTATAGTTTGTCAACTTTAGGTCCGGTATTAATTATACAGGTGCACAAAAACGCAGTGAACTTCCCGAAACAAATTCGCACTACAGTACAAGAAGAGAAGCATTTGATTCATATTTATACAAGAGCTACAAAAACACCATTACAAAGATATTTTTGTTACCAGACCCAAAATAATAAAAATATACGTAACATCATACAAGTTCACCTTTAAATCTTTGAGGTCACATTCTAATATTTTGATTCTGGGCGACCGTGTTTGAAAAATGAGTAAACTAGCTTGATTTTTAAGATACGGGAAACCATTATTGGTTGAAATAATTTCCCACCCGTAAATAAATTTAAAAGTAGAAATATATGTATAAGTCAATGTATTGTAATTCACGTAGAAATAATTAAACCACCGGGTTAGTCTAGTGGTAAAGACATCGCCGCGAGTGAGCTGTTTAACAGCTGATATACGGAGACGAAGGTTTCGTGGTTTAAATCCTAGTAAAAGAACTTACTTTTATAAGGATTTGAATAAGAAATTACGAGTGTATTTTGATGGTTGGGGTTCAATTAACCATACTTTTTCAGGAATTGTCGGCCTGAATCTGTACAAAAGTACACTTTATTTACACGTCATACATATCATCATCATCTATTGGGTCATAGGGGTTGCTTACAGTTATTAAATTGCATAGATTGCAAAATTCACACATTAGGGTAAAAAAATAAAAAAATAATTATTATTATAATATTTAACAAATTTTATTAGTACAATAGATCACAATTTGTACTAATAATGTCGAACGTTTTATTCTAGTTTTAAAATCAGATGGAAAGCTTCAGAATTGAGTTTCTCCTGAAAATTGTACGAAACACAAATTTTCTTACACAGGAAAAGTTACAGTGATAAAATAGTACTGATAATAAATATCTAATGTAAATAAAATACATTACGAGGCGCCTCCAAGTTTTACATTCAAGTCATGAGAATAGAATAAACATAGAATAATAATGATGATTTCAGCAAAGTTCAAAGTATTTTACATAAATTGGCTTCTCATTTAGTACAGTAACTTCCTTAGATTATTAGTATTTAAATGGTAAAAAATCATAAATGTATCACAGCAAATCATAAATATCAGTAGTTTACTATTCAGTTTACTGTTTATAAACATTAAACAAATAGGCCTAACGCATGAATTAATTAAATCGAGAAAGAAGGGTCAAAAGTATTTCTTTACTTATTTTATGTTCCCATTAGAAGTTTCATTGACGCAAAAAATTAATTTCGCAGTATAAATTTACGTATTCTTAGCCAACAACAAAGAATAAAAAAAATTGTGTGGAACACTCACACGATTTTCTATTGCCAATGCAAATAATGAAAAATATAACATACTAACATTACAAATAAACAAAAAAACGAACCTCAAAAACATAACCTAATTTTAACCATGAGTGAATGATGCAAAATGAAAACCAACCTTAGTCTGGCTTAATAATACGGAAAATCGCAATAAAAATTGCAGATCTTTTAATTTCCTATAAATTTGATTATATGCATTTTTGTCGTAAAATGGATACTACGGCCGAAATATTAATAAATCAATTTTTTTACAGATTTTCATGAAGAAAAAACAGAAAACCACTAATTACCGCTAAACCAAGCGTTATACAAAAAAGTTTGAATAAAAAAATGTAGATTTTTAAATTGTCTACGAACATTGTCATTTGCTAAAATGCATATTAAGGCGCCAATCTTAAAAAAGCAATCTTTTTACGAGAAAACAGCCTCCCCATGAATTTCAGCAGACATGGCGCCTACCCTACCTTGTAGAGCAGAAAAAATGTAGTAAACTCGGCGATTTTTTTAAAAAAAATTGTAGAAGCCGTTTTTGAGAAAATCGCAAAAAGTGAAAAATGACACGAATAAACTACTGCTTCCGGTTGACCGATTTTGATGAAAATGTTCGTGTCAGGTTCGGTAGTAGTATCTAACTTAAGTTTCAAGTTTCAACTTCGTACGATGTTCCGTTCTTGAGAAATTTTGTTAACGCACGCGCGCGCGCACACACACAGACCAATCGCTAAAAACATGTTTTTTTTGGTTTAGGGGTCTGATAACGTGTAGATCCGATGAAAACTCGACATGAAAACAATACTTTCCTTCCCATATATTCATAAAAGCAAGAGAAAGTACAAATCTTTTACAGATTTTTGCATAATAATGTTCAACAAATAAAATATTGGAACTACCTTACCCTATTTCTAACAATATAGTAAATTTTATTATCAGTACCGTATGATTACATTTACAATTAAAAAACTATTTCATATGAAGGTATGAAGGAGGAATTAATTATTAATTATGGCAAATCCTCCCTACATTATTTAGTAAATAGGTGAAATGCGTGTGTTTGTGCGCGCGTGTGTGTGTAAAAACAACTGAGAATAGTTTTGAAGTGATGTTGTTGGTCGACTGTTACGCATTTTCATTGGACAAAAATGGCGGTTTCTGATTGGTTTTGGTTTTATCACATATTACCACGAGCCAATACAAACACAATCAAACAAGAAATCAGAGTAAAGTTTTAAACCAATGAAATGAATTTTTTATAGTGACTATTATATTCAAGAAGTTGACACCTTAGTACTCGGATTTAATATCCACAGTATACCAAAGAATGTCTCTACGGAATATTCGTTATAAAAGGATAGAACATGACAAATTTCTTAAGTATTGCCGAAAAATCAACTTGGGAACTTGCAAGTTTAAATTCGGCAGTCAACTAAGCTAATCATTTCCTGGCGGTGCAATGAACCACGAGGCTTAGAATTGGGAAAAACAGATTGGTTCACGATTGGTTTTTGGCCTCTGTTTCTGGAGGTGTTCTGGTTTATGGCGTATACGTCTATGCGTTGACAGTCGGGTGTGTGCTGGTGGATTGTATCTGCTGTACGGCTGATTTGAATAGCTAGAGCAGGTGCGTGAAGTGCTCAGCGAAGGGAAATATAATGTTGGGTGTGACTTGCGTTTCTTCGGTCTACTGGATAGTACAAAAATGTTTGATATTGCGGAGTTGCGAGTCGTGGTGTTTTCTGTTTTTGCAGGTGTATATGCTGCTATTGGCGAATGTTTCATTACAGTGGATGTGATTTTTGTTTTTAGGTCACAGTTTTGATCTGGATGTGTTTGTTTCTTACTGTTTCTGTCCACGATAAACCACACAAGACCGTTGAAAGTTTTGGAGCGGAGTAGATTTTTAAGTATGTCTTAACTGAGTTAGTGGTTCCCGAGTTGTGTCTATTTTTGTTTTTATCTGTGATGCTTCTGCAGTGTTTTGTTCATAATCATCTGTAATGTTGAGAGCAAAGCATGTACGGGCATATTGTACCTTGACCCGGAGGACCATACTATGATAATTAATAACATTTTTCTTCTATTAACACTTTAGCTACCATGTGCATTATATGCGAGCACAAGTGCCAGTTAAAAAATACCATATGCATTATATGTCGGCACAGAAAAGTTTAATTTTAAAAGCGTGTGCATCACTACTAAGCACAGATAGCATTACGGTAAATATAGCTAGATCAGCTGTTCTGGGCCTGTAAACCTATATTATTGGTCCCGTGATTTTATAGTTCTAAATTTTTTTTTAAATTTTTTTATTTCGAACCTGTTTCCGAGTCTATAAATTTGATTTTTACTTCGCCAAAATTATTAAAACTAAATAAATAAAAAAATTTAATAAATTGGAATATATTGGAAGTGAGTCTACGAAATAATCACAAGACGATTATAACAGCACTGCCCGTGAATCAAGACCAGGCTAGATATACTGGCCACGCTGCTGTTATTGTGACGTCACGCTATCAGACGGTCATTTTAATTTAACTTTAATTTTTTTAAATTTATTTTATACGGATTTGAATACTAGACAGTGATTACCGGTGTACTTTGATGGTTGGGTTTCAATTAACCATACTCTCTCACGAATGGTCAGCCTGAGTGTACAAGACTACACCTAATTATACGGCATACATATCATCCACATCTTATTGGGTAATGGGATTACTTATTGTTCTAAATTGAACAGATTGCAACGTACACACATAAGGAATAAAAGAAAATTATAGTATAATCACAGGGTTGGTCTAGATGGTAAAGTCGTCGCCGCGAGTCAGCTGTTTAACAGCTGATTTTCTGAGACGAAGGTTCCTGGTTCAAATTCTAGTAAAAGTCCTAGTAAACCTTTTATACGGATTTGAGTAGCCTACTCATCTCATTGGGTCATGGGGTTGCTTATTGTTCTGAATTGAAAAGATTGCAACGTCACACATTAGGGATAAATACAAAAAAATTACACCAAATGTTCAATTAAATGAAGTTTTTTCTCATGAAGTTTATGTTTTTATGTCTATAAATAACTGTGCTTACATAATATGATGCACATGGTCTTCCATCTCAAATACAAACTTCAGGTTGTGGGGACCATGTGAATCATACATGAACACACCCATTTTTTGGGCCTCTTTGGAGTTTTTCTAAAACTTATTACTTTCAATATAAATTTTGGCTTCACAAAAGAGAAAATTAAAAAAAAATAACTGGTCCAAATGCAATACAAGAAAAAATATCTGGTTCACGGGCAATTCCCACACATTTTACCGGGTAGCTAAAGTGTTAACAAAAGAAACTCTAACCACTACACCACGGAGGCGGCCACGACAGAAACTGATACTACTAAATCCGAAACATGCAAAATATATTTGCTTAATATAAATAAATCGTCATAACTGGTCGTCTAACCTACGTAAATAATAAACAAACTATTATCCAGTAAGAAAATCATAATTTTATCACAATACTAGGAATACAAGCTGAAAATACAACCACACGTTTACATATGACATACAAAAACCTTATAGTTACATAAAAAATATGTAATTAAAAAATCCGGTCTTTGAACTTCTTGTTACGATGAAACAGTATAACATTAGTAAGAACTAGTACAAGTAAAGGAAAGCAAAAAAAGAAAGAAAACAGGGATATCTCGTTATTACCTTATATTACTTACAGTAATGAAGTAGAAGCATTAAATAACAAAACCACAGTTGACAGTCAGAAACCGCATACAGCCGTAACAGGAAATGTTTTTCCATTACTTGTTGGATACTGTCCAGAATAATAAACTGGTGACAAGAAGTTGAACGTATAACCGCATAAAAGCCTCTTCATCAGAGATGTTACATGGTATACTATTACCACCACGAATACTGTGTAATCGCCTGAAGAAAAACTAGAATTCTAAATACCTAGGGTTCTAAATTTCTGGAATTTAAATTAAGTGAAATATTTTCAACCAACTACTCGTATGTTAATGGATTTAATTTAGAAATAGTGCAGTAACAATTTTAATAGAACATTATGATAAAATTAAGGTAACATTTTGTATTTGTTAAGAGAAATAGAATAACAGAAATAGTTTTCATACATAACCGGAAAAACTGCAATTCATACTACAACTTTAGTACGTTTAAAAAAACTGCATCCCGAACGTAAAATTTATTATAATGAAATCAAACAAAATCAAATCTATTCAGAACGAATTATACATAAAACGCAAAATAAACTAAAAATAGTAAAAAAATCTGGTGTGAAACAATATCACGACACGACTTTCTCTTGCCAATGCAAATAATGAACAATATAAGCTAAAATTATTAAGCAAAGTGACTAAAATGGAAAACTAACCTTAATAAAACAACCTTATTTTAATCATGAGCGAATGATGCAAAATGAAAACCAACCTTAGTTTGGCTAAATAATACGGAAAATCATTATTTCACGCTAAAATAGGCTCTGTAGAGAGCAATTCTCTAAATAAACGTTGTAGATGTTTCAATTTCCTATAAGTTTGATTATATAAAATTTTGTCGTAAAATGCTTACTAAGGCTGAAATTTAAAAAAAATCCATTTTTTACAGATTTTCATGAAAAAAACCAGAAAATAGGTATTTACCGCTAAAAGAAGCGTTATCCAAAATATCTTTGAAATAATACATGTAGATTTTTAAATTGTCTACAACTTTGAATATACTACTCTTTTGCCCTAAAATGCATTTTAAGGCCGCAATCTTAAACAAAATTGTTTTCTACGAGAGAACAGCCTCCCCAAGAATTTCAGCAGACATGGCGCCTACCCTATTTTGTAGAGCATAAAAAATATAGTAAATGAGGCGATTTTTAAAAAAATCGTAGGAGCCGTTTTTGAGAAAAACAGAAAAAAGTGAAAAATTCATTACGTTCAGAAGAGATAACTCTGGAGTAGTGTCGTTTACACCTCTACCTCTTCAGTTCTTAAATAGTTCAGTCATATAATTGGCTGACCATGTAATAAGAAACAGAACTATTTATTGTAGCCCTGGACTAGCAGATTGAGTGCAATTAATTTAATATTTCACCTGCCTGTTATGGCCATGAAAATACTCTCTATAGACATTTAAATTAAAATTTTAATAAAAAATGAGTAGATTTTAAGGATGTGATAGATTTTTTTCTAAATAGTACTCATCATTCTACCAGGAATGGGATCTCTTCGTGTATGTATCATTAAAAACCCGTCACTACCTACAGATAACGTTTTAAAAATTAAAAAAGTCATCGTTAAAATAGAAGTTTGCGTGCGACAACGAGAACAATGTTAATTAAACTGATGCATCAATTTTCACGTTCGCTCGGAACGTTAACGTATGAATTCACTTTCATTCTATGTTATCAAAAGAAACAAAAAATAATAATTTTTTTAGATGAAATTTTATTTCATTTATTCTGAAGTACTACCCGGTATTATTATAGTGTTCCCTGTTACTAACATAAAACGTTTTCAACTTTAACTAGATTCGATATTTTCAGGTGTATATTTTTATTAATAGACAATCCGTAGAGACAGGTAATCTCATGAAAATACATATTTTTAGTAAATAATTTTATAAAATACTGTAAAACAAAAGCTGTTAACTCTCACAGCTTATTGTTAACAGTAATTATTTCCTGCAACGCTAGTTTAGTAAAGTAATTGAAAACCTGGAGAAATCTGCATGGGTTTTGATATCAGAAGGCGATTCATGTGGTTTTTATAAGTTCGTCAATAAATTTTTCTTCCCTGCTGTGTTTCTATAAATGTATGTTTAGATTTAAAACTTATTACTGATGTCGGGAGCTAAGATTTCACTTGCTGTTTCCTGCATGTGCTGATCATATCAAAAACATATTATATTTGGTTTTACGTCTGACTGTTATGAAATTGCTGCTTATGCAGACGGTGAAGATGTTAGATAGAGGTGAGTGATGAAAAAACATCTGCCTAAACTTTAAGTGACTATACGGTTGTTTACACAGACATTGTCGTGACAAAAGTGACTAGTCGTTTAACCTAGTAAAACATGTAGAGGTTCAAACCAGCTTTTCAGATGTAAACCTAAACAACAATAACCATGTGGTGAATGAAGTGAAGGTGTCATTTGTAGGGTGAAATTAGATGCTTTTCAGAGGGCCGGGAATGCTGATAAGCACACTGTTTCCACTCAACGAGAAAGCCAATGGTAAACCACTTCACTCCTCGTTTTACTTAGTAAAGCCTCTAGAGGTTCAAACCAGCCTTTTTGGTTGATTACCTAAACAACAACATGTAAACCTGATGTGAGAGAATGGACAAAGAGAAAACAGACCACGAAAATTTCTGGACAAAAAATCAATAAAAAAAAGCATTTATTCACCAAGTGGTTCAAAAGGAGGAATATAGAAACAGCAAGGACATAAACACATCCAGATGAAATCTTTAAGCAACTGGAGTCAAGAACATAACAAGAAAAGAATGGGCCCAAGAAGGTCAAGAACTATCACGCAAGACGAAAAATACGGGATCAGAAGAAAAGATATACTAAAAAATGAAACTATTTTATCATAGTTCTACGGTACTACAGAGACCCGAGTCAATTAAACAAAATTAATAAGTACTAACAAAAGTAAAAGAAATAAGAAAATTAAAATAACGAATTACACTAAAATATCCGATGATGTTACCGATTTAAATCAGTTAAAACGGAATAAAAATACATTGCTGAAACAGTTATTTCATTACTTTATATTATAAATTATTCATGACATTATAAATTCAGTTTAGTTTTCTACAAATTCTAACCCAGAAGGTAAACTACTAGATTCTCTTACCTCCGATCACGCAAATACAGTACGTAGATAATATTAAAATGCAATAATACATACTGGTAAAGCTAATATTGAAATTTAAATTGTAATCGGATAAAAGTAGACAAATAAAACCCACTTTGAGATTATCTTGATATTAAATTAAGTCAAACAAATGAAAGAATTAAGTAAAAACAAACACGCATATATATTAGTGTTTATTATTTTAATCAAGGGATTACGAAACTAAACATTTCAATCCATTTCTAAATACCGCGGTTCTCAAACTTTTTATTTTAACCCCTCCCCCTGTGTAGTTTAACCGTAAGCCAAGCCCCCTTACATGTACATAAGTGTGCATTTATTTTATAACACTTTAACTGGTAATTCTCATTTAAGTTACATGTTTAAACCCAATTCCTTTTGGGTTCAAACTTGAAATAATTATAACATAATTACAAATAGATCAGAACATGTATTTTTAAAAAGTACATATTGGTATAACTCAAAATAAATTAAGACTAAGCCTACTAATACATTTTTATAACTTCGTTTATAACGACCAATTCCAAATTAAAAACTCGTTCCAACGTTAAAAAAAAATAGAATAATATATCACTTCATATATTTTTTTTTGTTTTTCCTTTGTTTATTTAACGTCTTATCAACTACAATGATCATTAGCGACGACGTTGGGTTGTAACCGAGAAGAATGAAATGATTGTTTGTAACGTATGAAAATATGCTGTGCGTGAGTGGGATTCGAATCGAAGTTTTAAAAAAGTCGCATCAACAGCTTGGTCATCAGCGACTACAGTGGGTTATGGAACGTTGGGTTGTGACTTGTTATAATTTCCAGACCCAAGCCGGGAATCGAACCCGAGGTCACCGCGTGGTAGGCCAGCTACCGCTATACGCTAGGGAGGCGGCTCACTTCATATATTTAGTGTACACAAAACTTTATTATTTTTTTTAAACTAAAATTTGCGCCTCCCCCAACCCTTTATAGCGCCCCCACAACTTTGAGAACCAATGTCTAAATATACCATACATTTTTTAATTAGTCACACAAAGATATGGTTATTTATAACAACAGTGGGCTACGGAACTATCGATTATAACTTGCTTAAAGTCACAATGTCCAAGCCGGGAATAGAATCCGGAACCTTTGCTTTAAAATCGGCACGCTAACCTCCGTTCAAAGTAAACGGCCGTATAATCAAATGTAATGCATAGGAATTTTATTATATATTTTTGACACAACATAGAAAAAATTACAAATCACAGCTTCTCATGATTTATCCCATATACGGTACGTTATATTAGTGTACGATAATTCTTCATGGTGAAGTATGAAAATAGTTTAAAAAACACAAAAAAAACAATTACCTGTACGGTGGCTCTTACCGTACACCATTTTTTTCTTTAGTTAAGTGATTTGCTTCAACCACTTACAGAATTTAAATGCCCATAATCACAAAACCTATTTGTTTGAACCAACACGTTCTTATGGAGTTAGAAAAATAACATCAATACATTACCAAAAGCTTTAAAAAGTTGTGGTATTCTGTATTTGTTAAAGAAAAATCTAAAATTGTTTGACTGATGAAACATTTTGTAGTAGGCCAATACAAGAGCTCCTTTCTAAATAGTTTTTTTTGTTTTAAAAATAAATTTCTGAGAAGACACTTAGGTAAATTGTGTAAAATTTGGTAACAATTATTAGATGACAAACTTATTGAAACAACTCGTAGTAGTAATAAAAAGATACTGAATGAATTGGCAAGTAATTAATTCATCTTAATGTTAATATACCTTCTGCCCAGAAAAACTAAGAGCGAAAGAAGGGAATCACATTTATCTTGACAATGTCCTAAACTCCCTCTTGCCACCAAGCGTCGGATTGTTCACCCGCCAATAGGGAACGTGAGCTGTAATTAGACCGTCGTGAGACAGGTTAGTTTTACCCTACTGATGACCAATCGTTGCGATAGTAATCCTGTTCAGTACGAAAGGAACCGCAGGTTCGGACATTTGGTTCACGCACTCGATCGAGCGGCCGATGGTGCGAAGCTACCATCCGTGGGATCATGCCTGGACGCCTCGAAGGCCAAATCCCGTCTAGTCAAAGAAGTGACGATATCACCAGGCGTCCCGAGAGTCGGAAGGCAATATAAACGTAATTTTAGGTGGTAAGCGCGACCGCCTCAAGCCCAATGGCCGACGGGTCGGTGCGTGGCTGTGTCCCCGACAATGTACTCGCCCGGCACATACGGCGTAACATTGGTAACCCTACGGGGAGTTCGATGTCGGGACTCGGAATCATCTGTAGACGACATAGGTCTTGGAGTCTCCTGGCTGCAATTTTAAAAAAATCTAACATTTTTTATATTCCTTCAAACCTATTTTGAGAACGCAATAATAAAAACTTAAGAATATTTTAGTGAGAAATATACAGGTTATGTAAGACAAACATCATGTGACGGATGCCTATTTGAGAAAAACAAATTGTTACGTGCATATATTGCCTATGTATGTAATGAATACGAATAAGTGATTATATAAACACAGGAATTATGTTTTAAAATAAATTATTTAAATTTGAAAATATACCTACTGAACTTCTGCTCAGAAAAACTATGAGCGAAAGAAGAGGACTTACATTGTGAAAAATTTTGTTTCTTACAGTAAATAATTTATGTATGTAGGCCTATACAAAAAAATAATAAAAGGTCGTTTCTGATTTCCGTCTGGAAATCGAATCTAATTTTTCTACAACCCACTGTTATCACTAATCAATCACAGTTATTGCATGTTACATAAATTAATACAACAAAAACATCCACTTTATAATGGTTAAAATATAATCTACATTAGATACTTCAAATGACTCGCACAATATTAGATTCTGACAGAAATACAACATAACAGAACCAGCTATTCATCCAACATTGTTGTTCGAGAATTTCTCAACTATACAGCGGACGCAATCAATTTGGTTGAGTGCATTATAAGGGGTGGGCTGAGACTGCATAATTCATCCAATAATGGAATATGTCTTCCAGCCTACATAAATTTCCGTGATTCCATCTACTATTTGGTAACAGTTTCAAATACCTATGGATCATTATATTTGTGTTATATCAAAATATTATCCTATACAATTAGTTTCAATACAATCCTTATTGTGAATTGAGTACTTTTTGTAAAATCCAAATCTTTCATTATTTTCTTTTATTAATTAAAATGTAAGGAAAGTAACGAGCAAAAGGCCATACCAATTTTTTAAATTGTTTCATCGAAAAAAACAACGTTTTTAAGACCTCACGGAACGAAAAACTGCATTACTACAAATTTTTCTGAATTTGCGATTAGGATAAATAAAAAAAATACTTGAAGTTCAGCTGCATCATTTGATCCAACTACGAGGTGTGGCTATTAAATAACGAGACTGACGTTGTAAAAAAATTGTATTTGTATTTTCTACATAATCACTTATTGTCACCTTCAAAAAACACTGCTTCTCTATCCCTACAACGCTCCATGCGAATTTTCTTTTGTTGGAAACAGTGCTGGAAGTTATCTTCTCTCAGCTCCTTCAGGACACGTGCCGCTTTCTCTTTTACAGCTTCCACAGACTCAAATCTTGTCCCTTATTATGCTGAATAAAGTGTTAGGGAACACGTAGAAGATAATAACATGTGATGAAACGTCGTTTTTTACTTATGATCCGAAAACGAAGCGCCAATCCATGCACTGGAAGAGGAGAAATTCACCGAGAGCCAATAAAAGCTCGAATGAGCAAGTCAAAATTTAAAGCAATGATGATTGTTTTTTTTATATCCACGGGATTGTGTACCTTCACTGGGTTCCTGAAGGTCAAACAATTAATCAATATTACTACCTTGAGGTACTTTCTAAACTAAGTCAAAGATTAAGGAAAAAACGCCCCGAAATGTGGAAGGACAAATCATGGGTTCTCCACCAAGACAATGCGCCACCTCATTCAGCGTTATTTGTCAAGAGGTTCCTAGCCAAGTACAGCATCTCAGTGTTAGAACATCCACTTTATTAACCAGATCTTGCACCATGTGACTTCTATCTGTTCCCTAAGGTGAAATCTGCATTAAAAGGGACAAGATTTGAGTCTGTGGAAGCTGTAAAAGAGAAAGCGGCACGTGTCCTGAAGGAGCTGACATAAAATGACTTCCAGCACTATTTCCAACAACGGAAAATTCGCATGGAGCGAATAGCGTAGGGATAGAGAAGGAGTGTATATTGAAGGTGACAATAAGTGATTATGTAGAAAATGAAAATAAAATTTTTTACGTCAGTCTCGTTATTTAATAGCCACACCTCGTATGCAGACCTACATACCACCCGTCATTCTCATAAAGTGAGACAAGTCGTACAAAGTAGATGTATTTGAATATGTATCTAGAATCAGATTTTAGGACTGTTTTTACTTACGATTAAAATTTCGATTGTTCAATTCAATAATTTCTGAATTTTGAAAAATGAATTTTTTATTAATAAAATGAAAATGAGGTGGAATCTCAAGAAAAGGCCTAAAAAGGAAATTTTTGACAAAAATAATATACTTAATACACCTATAATGAATAGAAGACGAGTAAATTTTATGGATTTATGGCTAGAATGGATAAATTTAGATGAAGCAGTAAAACATATTTGCAAAAGTTAGTAGCGGTAGAAGCATGCCAGGAACACTTATGAAACAAAAGAATGAAAATAAAAAAATTGAACATACAAGAAAATTGAGTGGATGGGGAAGAACTTAGAAAACTGATTAAGAGCACCAAGATTAATCCCGCTGAACTTCAGAGAAAAACAGCTGAATACTCTGAAAGAATGATTAAAAGATTGAGAAAAATTAAGAACTTAATTTTGACTTGTGTGGGCCATTTAGTTTTTGTTGTTTAGGTCATCAGTCGGAAGGCTAGACTGAACTTTTAGAGGCTTTAGTAAGAAAAACGAGGAGTGAAATGGTTTACAATTACCTTCCTCAATGATTGGAAAAGTATGATTATCAGCCTACCGGGCCCTCCAAAAAGCATCTACTTTCCGCCCTACAAATGAAATGGTTGTATAATCAAATTCATTATTCTTGGAAGAGACAACGCTGTCTAGTGTCTTTTATCTACTACTTCTTCTCCAACCACTAGCGGATTAGGCGCTACGCCTTTTTCAGCCTTAAACCACCTTTTCCTTGGTCTACCCAAGCTTCTTTTTCCAATTGGGCAAGGTTACAATTGTTGGACTGTAACCCTTTCACTTGTTATTCTTGTGAGATGAATTTTCCTTCGAGTCCAGTATCTGCTCATTTTCTCTAGGATGGTCACGTCTCTACCCAGTTCTCTCCTGATTTCACTACTACGAATCTGATCTCGGAGGAAGCATCCCTTCACCGATGTCATTACGGTTAACAACATCAAACCTCTACTTCTTCTGTTCTTAAATCCTTCGGTTATATTATAATTGGCTGATCATGTGATAAGAAACATAACTATTTTTCGTAGCCCTGTACCAACAGATCGAATGCAAATAATTTAACACTCCACCTACCTGTTATGATCATTTTAATCTATCGAAATAGAAAAAATTTGTATGATTGTGCGGTAACAGTAAACCCGTTGAAGTAAGTAATGAATGAAAATTACTAAATTGCGTTTCGTTGAAAAGTATTCGGGAAAACTGTCGGCATGTGCATAAAATATGGAAAAGGAAAGTTAAGCCAATAAAGGAAAAATAATGAAAAAAGGTTCGGGGACGTAATTACAGTGAGCAAAGTTAACTGTATAAAAGAGAGAACAGGCTAACTATATAATACGGCCCTAAACTGGGAAAAGCCTTTCCTAATAAAAAAAGAGATAAAATATTAAACACCATTAATCCCTAAAAGAGTTCCTTACTGAAAAGGCGTTTACTACTGATTATACAAAATTAAAATTGAAAAAGACCGTAAATTGTATAACTAATGAATAAAGGTTCTATAATATTTAATGGGCCGATCAAATGGATAATGCGCTTCTAGTTCCTTTAACAATGAAACATTAAGAAAACTAAATTATAAGTCTAGTCCTTATACAATCACTAAAACTGATGTTTATAGGTTAAACATTATGAAATACGAAAGGAAAATATATATCGACGCAATTCAGTTAAATGAAAATCTGCGTGCTGCGAAATAGAACAGATTGGATGAAGGGAGTTTATTGAACGTTTCCTTATTGCAGATTTCACTTCCTGTACCAATATATTCAGTAGGCTACATAATTTTCATAATCTCATGATTCATTCTCAAATACGCAGAATAAATCCCATCATAAAAAAGTAATACATTATTATGGAAATGTTTAAATTTTATCAGTACGTTAAAATTTAAATATTTGTTCATACAATATTGCAGTAATACAGCTTAACGAGATATAAACATCATAAATCTATAATAATAAAATTATACTTAAGGCTCCGAACAAATCTCCTTAATTCGAAAAAGCAAAAAAAGATCATTATTTTTTTTAATAAAAAAATATTTTTATCCACTAAAACTAACACTTGAGTGGCATATGCTCAAAAAATTCCAATGTTTCACAAGTCAAAAACTTTGGTACTTTATTTCGTTACTTTTTGTTATTTTGTGTATAATATTATTTTAGTGCTAGTTCTAGGGCTAAAAAATAATTCTGTTTCTTATCACGTGGTGAGCCAATTTTATGACTGAAGCATTTGAGAGTAGAAGAGGTAGAGGTACATAAAATACACACGCCAGAGTTATCTCCTCTGAGAGTAATGAATTTCATCATTATACAGCCAGACCCTGAGGTGAATAAGTAAAAGTGTCATTTGCAGGTTGAGAAATATGTGGTTTTTAGAGGGCCTGGCATGCTGATAAGCATACTTTTCCACTCAGTGAAGAAGGCACAGTAAACCACCTCACTCCTCATTTTACTTAGTAAAGCCTCTAGAGGTTCAAACCAGCACTTCGGCTGATAACCTAAACAACAACACACATTATTTTAGTCTACGTAAAATCGAATCAACAATTTGATCAGAAAGGACTTTTGTGAGTTATGAATCGACGGGTTTCAACAAGTAATAATTTTCGAACTTAGCCAGGGATCAAACCAAGTACGTTATCCACTGTTGTCTAGCATGTTAACCATTACTTCACAGAGGCATTATGTAAATAATATTTTTATGTTTAGGTAATAAATACACAAATTTAAAAATGTTCCTCCAAGGCGTAGCGGTTAGAGCTGTAACCTGCAAAACGGTAAGGAACCCGGGTTCGAATCCTAGCTAGGGTCAATAAATTGTTGTGTCTTCAAACCAACAGTTCCAGTAGTTTCATAACTACAGTAATCGCTAATGAACATGTTAAATTAAATTTAAATTTTTTTGTTTACTTTTAACTTGTTCAGCAAGCAACTAGTTTGGTGTAATTTAGTTTTAATTACAGAAATGACCTGAAGATGATTCTGCCCTTTAATTCTAATAATTCTACTGTATTACTAATGTTGTAAACTCATTCAGAAAAGAAAAGCAGATCTAAAAAGTTTTGTCCGTCAAGTCTTCTATTTAAGATTCTGTAATAAAAAAAATTATATCGAGATAATTAGAGTAATATTCTAGTCTGGTGAAATACTTGTGATTGTTGTATGTTTAAATAAACCAGAAAAAACATTCCTTCTGGTTCAACGAACAGCGTATGCATAACAATTGTGGAAGGAAAAATAAACTGAACTATCACTTAAAATATATTTCGGAATTTTATCACAGTCATGTTACATTTTCTTCTTCCTTATTTAACACAAAATTAGTTATCATTAATTTTCAGGTTTGTCCGCTAAGAGAATAAAAATGTTCGTTCGAATACCAGGATCAGATGAATCATTAGAATTTCTAAAGATTCCAAAATTTAATTCCGACTTAATCTAACAAAGCACCTAAACTATAAATTTTCTTTAAAAGTAATATACAATAGAAATATAAAAAAAAGTTATCCATTTTGATTTTGACATGATTTAAATAGTGACGCACAATAACTGTAGATTGAAAAGGAAATTGATAAATGGATTCCTTCGACAATGCATTATTATAAAAACTAACTTCGCTATATTATTCTAAGCAGACAAAAGTAGATGATACACGGGGAACGTCAAATGACAATCGACACCATTACCATTCAATGTTTAGGACAAAACGAGGACCTTCGAATAGCTGATAAAAGTACAATCAACTAATCATTTAGAAGACGAAACAAAACACTTCAAAATGAACCCGAGATTAAAATTTAAGAAAATTTTAATCGGGATTCAAGCAACTAAACACAACAAAAGAGTTCATTACTTACAAGAAACTAAAAATGTGTAGAATTTAATACGATTGCAAGTTTATTTCACACACAAACAATTTAGTTACGAATCTTTTTTATCAATGGCTCACATAAACATCTAAGACCACTGCAGCCTAATGTCCATTGGATTAATCTGTTGTTGTTGTTTAGGTCAACAGCCGAAAGGCTGGTTTGAACCTCTAGAGGTTTTAATAAGTAAAACGAGGAGCGAGGTGATTTACTATTGCCTTCCTAACTGAATAGCAAAGTATGCTTATCAGCATGCCAGGCCCTCCGAAAAGCACCCACTTTCCACCCTGCAAATGACACCTTCACTTCATTCACCATAGGGTCTGGCTGTTTAGTGAAATTCATAACTCTCAGAGGAGATAACTCTGACTAGTGTCTTTACACCTCTATTCTTCTGTTCTTAAATAGTTCAGCCAAATAATTGGCTGACTACGTGATAAGAAACATAACTAAATTTTGTAGCCCTGGAACCAACAAACCGAGTGAAATTAATTTAACACTCTACCTGCCCGTTATGGGCAAATGAATTAATCTACCAAAAATATAATATTGGATGTGTAAAATATTTTCTACGAAAAATAAAGCTACGTATATGGCATTTGTAGATTTAAAGTATTTGACAATTTGGACTGGAGTAACATGCTTAAAACCTTGAAAATACTAGGAATTAAATACAAGGAAAGGAAAATTGTCTAGGGTCTGTACAAGAATCAAACGGCTGTTTTGAGAATTGAGGGCTACAAAAAAAGCTGCTGTAAGAAAAGATAAACAACAAGGATGTTCATTGTCACCAGGTCTTTTTAATTTGTATGTAACCTAGAAGAGGCTATCAGTGAAGTGAAGGAAAAATTTGAAGCAGGAACAAAAATTCAAAGAGAAACAATAAAATGAAATTTTAGAGACAATGCCAGGCATTGTTAGATTGCATTGTCAGGCATTGTCAATTGCCTGGCACGCAGAGAATGAATTTTTTTTTTTTTTGGTTTACCGTCTGACTATTCTGCAATTACTGCTAATGCAGACGGTGAATGATGAAATGATTTTTTTGTAACGTATGAAAAAATGCCGTGCCTGAATGGGATTCGAACCCAAGACCGCATGATGAGAGGCGAGCACGTTACCAACTTCGCCAATGAAAGAACAATGAAAGACAATGAAAGAACAGGATAAAATAAATGGAATGGGTGAGAGAAAGGATGGACTTCATGAAAATTAATAAGAACCAAACGAAAACGTGTAGTAGCAAGAGTGGTTTAGAAAGATGGGAAATTTAAAAGTAGGCAACGAAAACATACAGCAAGTTGGAGAATTCTGCTATCTAGGGAGTAAAATAACAAAGGATGGTAGAAGTATAAGTATGAGACAGGCCTGTAGGATTTTTCAAGCTAGAAGGGCCTTTAAAATAGAAATAGCTTTCTGACTATAAAAATTGATTTACAGATTAGGATTTTTTTTGTTAAACAACTATGTTTGGAGTGCAGCATTATACGGCAATGAAACGTGGGTGATAGGGGCTGTAGAAGAGGACAAAGCTTTTGAAATGTGTTTATAGGAAAATGTTAAAGATTACGTGGGTGGACAAAATAAGTAATTTATAGGTCCTTAGACGAGTGGATGAAAGAAGAAGTATATGGGAACATCTTATCAGAAGAAGGGATAGCCTAATTGAGCATATCTTAAGATATCCAGGTATTGCTCTATCAATAATGGAGCGTAATATTGAGGGAGTGAATTGTAGGGGGAGACAAAAGTTAGAATATTTAAAGATAATTACAAAAGATGTAGGGTGTTGCAGGTATGTAGATATTAAACGACTCGTGCAAAATAGAACAGGTTGGAGAACTGCATCAAACCAGTCAAGAGACTGATGACATAAACAAAATGAAAACTTATTTTGTGAAGAATTATATTATTAACAATACACGGAACATCAGGAATGAATTTTGATCGAATTAATAATAGTAACAATTTCGAAACGTCAATTGAAGTCAGTTGAGACAATATTTATGTAGAGTACGAAAAACTGGACAACAAAATACAAAAAATATAATCATTGCCAAAGTATTAAAATAAGCATAACTCAACAAAGAACGTGAAATGTATAGTACTTGTACAATTTATTTAAAATAACAATATTATCCTGACTAACAGAAAAAGTAAGAAGTGAACAAAGAAAAAATAGTAATGTTGATGCGATTTCAATTAAATATATATTTTAATTCAAACCTTGAAATAATAGGTCACTCAAATCATAATTTTTATAAAGGTGTACACAAGAATGTAAGAGAACAATGCCAAATGTAATTGACTTTACAATATTAGGTATAGTGAACTAAAACACGGACAAATTGAACACACAATGAATTGAAAACAAGATAAAAAATTACTTAAGTTAATTATTTGGGTTTCATTACATCAAAATGTAGTGCTAAGTCAATGTCCATTAAATTTTACGACTGAAATAATAATACTACTGCGTAAACCTTGAGATAAAATTAACATTGGTTTGATAAAATCGTTTTATTTGACCACAGATAAGAAAAACCGTTATTTAAGTAGGCAGGCATAATTGTTTCTGACAAATTAGAATGTTTACATAATAATTTAAAAGAAAACTAAAACCGGCGTTGTTTTAACTTAGTTGATGTAAACAAATTAAAAACGGAATTTTCCTTTCTTGATGTTTTAACAATATGGATTACAAATGTAATCCAATCTGGCTTTAAAAAAACAGAGCTATTACTCACACATAGTGAAAACTAAAGAGACATCTCTGAGCGTACAGTTTTATAAAGCAATCCAATTTTCTATGTAAATGTGTTCAAATAACATAAATCATACATCATAACCTTTATTTTATCTATACGCAATAATTAAAAAATTGCCAGACTAACTGTAGTACCAAAATAACTAAAATTGTATTAAATCCAATTTTTTAAAAACAGTTTTGACCGATTTTTATCTTGTATCTAATACAAAATAGTGAGATAAATGATTTATTTTTATGCCTAATGTGTGTACATTGCAATCTGTTCAGAACAATAAGCAACCATGAGCCAACGAGATGAGAAAGATGTGTATTACGTGTAGTCTTGTAAGGACCCAGGCCGATCATTCCTGAGAGAGTATGGTTAATTAAACTCCAATCATCAAACTACATCGGTAACCACTGTCTAGTATTCAAATCCGTATAAAAATAACTAACTTTACTAGGATTTAAACCAGGAACAGTCATCTCCGAAAATCAACATTTAAACAGCTGACTCACGGCTACGACTTTATCTCTAAACAAATCCGGTGAATGCGATGAATGATAAACATTTTTTTTGTTTTTATTTAATAACGACCCACCACGTTATTCTTTTTTAATCCCTAATGTGTGTACATTGCAATCTGTTCAATTCAGAACAATAACCAACCCTGTGAACCAATGAGATGAAATAGATGTGTATTACGTGTAAATGAAGTATAGTCTTGTACAGACCCAGGCCGACCAATCCTGAGAGAGTATGGTTAATTGAACCCCAACCAAAAAACTGTAAATGTAAAACTGCAAGAGAAAAGTTTTGAAAAAATGCTTAAAATGTTTTCAAGAAAATTAGGAGTTTTACGTTTTTGATAAATTTTTGGTACGGCTAATCCAAAAACATTTAAAGAATATTTTGAAGAATTCTTAAATATGCTACTAAATTTACGAGATGATTTATTTGTTTATGCCGTATCACTCAGGACACGCCGTTAAAAAAAATTTATATCAGTTTTTAGATTTATTTCGTTAAACAAAATTATCCGTAAATCTCGGTCCATCATCCGAGGCATCATCACATGCACTGCATAAATATGAGCCTGCAGGAAAGTTCCTTCGAAATGGCTCTTTCGCTTCCTCTGCAGTTAGAAATGCTTTCCATATCCGTTTTTGGAGCCGTTGAACGGGAGGATAAGATACCTAAGCAAACACTGAGCTATAAGCCGGAGGCCATTAGAGAACAAGGACGCCCTAGAAAGAGATGGGCAGATTTGAAAGGTTCGGAACATGCAGAGATGCCTAATCCTTGAAAGGCAGAAGATTTCGTTAAAAGTTTAAAAATGTGAAATCTCTTAAATTCTTGAGAATTATTAATATGTTTCTGTTAATGATTACAATATTTTACTTAAATACAATATGACTTAAAATTCTTGTATAAATGAAAAGACAAACTTAAGTATATTACTATAAAAAAGAACAATATAATAAAAGAAGCTACAAGAAGTATAATAAATATAAGTAAAAAAAGAGAAGAGTACAGTCCTAAAACTTTACAACAGAATGTCATTACGGTACTGATAAAATACCGTTTGTAAGTAGTCAGGAGAGGTGAAGTTTGGATTTTAATAAAAGAGAAAATCTAGACTAACATTAAAGCAGCAACTGAAATGAGATTTCAGCAAATAATACGAGTTCTGTTTGTCCTGAAACGATAAAGTCTACTTATACAGTATAAGAAATACAGTTCTATTACAAATATAAACACGGTAGGTAAATTTCACTTAAAAAAATTCAGCTGAACTTAAATATTTACAAAGTACTAACTTACAGAATTAGTAAATCACGATAAACGCGTAGTTTATTTGAAAATTATTACGTACTTCTTTTGTCAAATTCTGTAACTACATTTTCCATGCGTAGATGATCACAGGTAACATAAAAATTCAATTTCGGATGAACATTAAAAATAAATCAGATACTTGAGGAAACACAACGTATCAAATATCATCTCAACTATTCTCAATTTTAAATTGGAAAGGCAAAAAAAAATTAGCAAGATAATTGGAAAATCTGTTTATACGTCAATTTAGTATATTTCTTTACTTTTACAAATTCACTGACACAAACTGTATGCGTTGAAGTACTACAAATTTGTAAACTGTAAGAAGACGAAGGTTTTTAAAGCAATAAAATTTTTTCAATCAAGTTACTAGATAATTACCTCGATTTTTATCTTTATGGGTATAAATTATGCATAAGACAAGCAATATTTAACGTAAGGAGTACCTAATACTGAACATTGTTCATTAATTTTGTATTATACGATCCTTGGAGGTTTTTACTTTCTCTTTCCTGTATGAATATAGGAAGAAAAGTATTGTTTTCATGACGATTTATCGAAATCGAGTTTTTACCGGATACACACGTTTTTAGACCCCACTGAACCCAAAAAACATGTTTTTAGCGATTTGTATCTCTGCGTGTGTGTGTGTGCGTGCGTGCGTGTGTGTGTATGTGTGTGTGCGCGCGCGCGCGCGTGTATGAACAGAATATCGCAAGAACGAAACATCTAATGAAGTTGAAACTTAAAACTTTAGTTAGGTAATACTAGATGACTCGACACAAACATTTTTATCAAAATCGTTCAACCAGAAGTAGTAGTTTATTCGTGTAATTTCTCACTTTTTGCGATTTTTATTATTTTGCATTGGCAAGAGAAAGTCGAGTGTTTCACATCAGATTTTTATGTTCTTAAACCCAAAAAAGTGCACATACAATGTAAAACACATGCACTTTCAATCCTGTAAGACACGAGTACTTGAATTCAGTTAATTATAATAATTCTCTAGACATAATCCAGAGCATAAAAAATTTAGTAAATGAGGCGATTTTAAAAATACCGTAGGAGTCGTTTTTGAAAAAATCGCAAAAAAGTGAAAAATGACATGAATAAACTACTACTTCCGGTTGACCGATTTTGATGAAAACGTTCGTGTCGGGTCCGGTAGAAGTATCTAACTTAAGTTTCAAGTTTCAAGTTCGTACGATGTTCCATTCTTGAGATATTTTGTTCACACACGCGCGCGCGCGCACGCACGCACACACCAATTGCTAAAAACATGTTTTTTGGGTTCAGGGTTTCTGGAAACGAGATCCGGTAAACACTGAATTTCGAAAAATCGACATTAAAACAATACTTTCCTTCCTATATATTCATATAGGCAAGAGAAAGTAATTATCACTAAAACCCCTGATCACAAAACATGTCATCATTTTCCACGAATTTACACATCTCAATAATTAATTTTAGGTATTACGGAAAGCATTAAGTTAAGGGTATAATACAGCTTTAAATTTGAAAAGGGATGAAACGTTTAATAATTGCAGCTGTTTAAAATGTGCCCTGCAAGACTCCCGGGGACCTAAACAAGCAACCTTATACAACATCACTATACATTTACTGGTCTAATAATGCACTATGTACCAACTCAATGAGACTCTGGATCGAATGAATATTTACTCGTTTGTAGTCGTGCCTAGATTAAAAGCAAATAATCTAAGAACAATGAATGGTTCGATTCCAATCGAACCACTATAGAATGAACCTGATTCAATCAGTAACCCATTGATTTAGAATAGGAATAATTGTTTAAATACAAGTAAAATACTTTACCATCAGCATAAAATATATAATTACTATGCAAAGTTTTTAATATAAACACTTAAAGGCTTTGTAAAAGAAAATTAAGTCCTTAAACTTCATTCAAAACTAAGTTTATCTGTTTTTAATTTTCGGGTATATTTTATGATTTCATCAATAATTTAAAATCATTATTTTCATTATCTGTTATTAGTTTATTTTTACTTTATCTTTCCAATGTGAATACATAGGAAGAAAGGTATCGTTTTCATGTCGATTTTTCGAAGTCGAGATTTCACCGGATCTACACGTTTCCAGACCCCCTGAACCCAAAAAAACATAATTTTAGCGATTTGCCTGTGTGTGTGTGTGTGTGTGTGCGCGCGCGCGCGTGCGCGTGCGTGCGTGTGTGTGTGAACAAAATATCTCAAGAACGGAACATCGTACGAACTTGAAACTTAAATTAGATACCACTAGAGACCAGACACAAACATTTTCATCAAAATCAGTCAACCTAAAGTACAAGTTTACTTTTTTGCGATTTTCTCAAAAACGATTTCTACGATTTTTTTTAAAAAATCGCCTCATTTACTACATTTTTTATACTCTACAAAATAGGATAAGCGCCATGTCTGCTGAAATTCTTGGGAAGATTGTTTTTTCGTAAAAAAATTGTTTTTTAAGATTGAAACTTTAATAAAAGCATTTTAGCGCAAAAATGTATATAATAAAAGTTGTATAGAATTTAAAATCCTACAACTTTCATTCCAAACATTTTTTTTGTACAACGCTTAATTTAGTGGTAATTAGCGATTTTCTGGTGTTTTTATGATAATCTGTAAAATAAATGAATTAAGATTTCGGCCTTAGTTTGCATTTCACGACGAAAGTTTAGGAAATCAGATTTGTAGGAAATTCAAAGATCTACAACTTTTATTTAGAGCATTTTTCTCTACAGAGCCTAGTTTAGCGTGAGAGAGTGATTTTCCGTATTTTTTTAACCAAACTGGGGTTGATTTTCATTTTGCGTCTTTCACTCATGATTAAAATTAGATTATGTTCATTGAGGTTAGTTTTTTGTTTATTGCTTGGATTGACGTTTTAAAATTCTGAGCAGTAACAAATCCTTCCCAACTTTCTTTGACATACATAGGTCATTATTACTGGTTATTATTACTATACGACAATAATAATTTTTTAAGCTTTTATTTTAGTATATTTTACTTTCCATATTTCAATAATAAATAATAAATTTCCAACTTTTTCAGTAACTAAATTTGATAGATAAATTTTGCTGATGTTAATTCATTTCTTGCTGAGCTGGTCTGGTCACCAGACAAAGTCCCTCGATTAACAGATCAAGTAACTTTCTATCAGCAGACTAACTGAGCTGGCCCAGCGGTTTTCATACATGTCATTATAACCCACCGGGTTAGTCTAGTGGTAAAGTCGTCGCCGCGACCCAGTGCTTATCGAGCTACGCTGTAAAATGGACGTACCGGGTTCGATTCCCAACCAGGGTCAGGAAAATTGATTACAAATTCAAATTCGCCGTACCTTATCCCAAAAGCAGTTGCTAACAAGATGTTGATACGACTTCAAATAAACAGAAACTATACGTTAAAAATTGTTTAATGCACTATAAAATTCGAAACAAAAAATAGTATGCAATGAAAAACTTATTTTGAAACGTTTAATTCTTATTTTATATCGATATTGTGATAAATATACTACGTATAAGAACACAATAATTATCCACCCACCCAACGTTTATTATGTTGTAGTATTAGGTTGAATACAAATATCTAAGAGACTGGTTTAAGTTGGAAAATACTGACTTTTATCGCATAACTCTAATCCTTCAATGTAATATGTATATATGTACAACAAAATTTCATTTACAGTTTGAAGTACGGTACGCAATAAATTAAAAATACCTTTTAGATATTCACCAAAATACTGTATTTCCGCTCGTTTATCTACTTCATTTAGGTATACTTCGTTTAAGTAAAGAACAGTAAAACTTACTTCTATTATAATTTGAAATTATAAAAATCTGATGTGAAACACTCACACGACTTTCTCTTGCCAATGCTAATAATGAAAAATATAACCTAACATTAGAAATAAACAAAAAACTAACCGTGATTGCTGCAAAATGAAAATCAACCTCAGTTTGGCTCTTTCACGCTAAACTAGGCTCTGTTGAGAAAAATGCTTTAAATAAACGTATATATTTTAATTTCCTATAAATTTGATTATATGCATTGCTGTCGTAAAATGGATACTACGGCCGATATCCTAAAAAAAATTGATTTTTTACAGATTTTCATGAAAAACCACAGAAACTCACTAATTACCGCTAAACTAAGCGTTATACAAAAAAAATGTTCAAAATAAAAAAAGTTGTAGAATTTAAAATTGCTTTAATTACATATACACTTTTGCGCTTAAATGCATATTAAGGCTGCAATCTTTTTAAAAAAAAACACGAGAGAACAGCCTGCCCAAGAATTTCAGCAGACATGGCACCTACCCTATCTTGCACAGCATAAAAATGTAGTAAATGAGACGATTTAAAAATCAAATCGTACAAGCCGTTATCGAGAAAATCGAACGAATAAACTACTATTTCCGGTTGACCGATTCTGATGAAAATGTTCGTGTCTGATCTATTAGTAGGTACCTAAATTAAGTTCCAAGTTTCAACTGAAGTACGATGTTCCCCGTTTTAGAAATATTTTGTCCACACACACACGCGCGCGCGCCCGCACAAATCGCTCAAAACTTGTTTTTTGGGTTTAGGGGAGCTAAAAACGTGTAGTATATCCGGTAAAACCTCCAATTCGAAAAATCCACATGGAAACAATACTTTCTTTCCCTACATATTTGTATAGGGTAAGGTAAAGTAAAAATTACAGGTAAAGTAAAAACAAACCTTCAATAAAAATAAAAAACCGTCTCCGTATTCCATATTGTCTTTAAATTAATTAAAAATTTAAATTAATTAATAAATTTACAAAACAGATAATAATTATAAAAGTATACTTTCAAAGATTTTATGATAACTTAATTTTCCTCTCAAGAAGAAACACCGTAAAAATTTAGTAACATTAAAAAGTATTACCTTTATAAAGAAAGTGTAAAATTATTCAGACGATATCGACTCTAGTTTAAAGCGCCCTTTCGTGTCCTCACCGTCACATTTACCTTGCGTGTATGCATGCATGTCTACCACCCATATGTCCCTAGCGAAGTGGTTTCCTTCACAAGAACCTACGCTCCTTTGAAGTTAAATTGTACGTGTCCACATAAAATATTCTTTTTAGAGATAAAAATATCATTAAATGTTCTATAAATACAAAGAAGTGAAACAGTCTTAGAAGAAGAAAACATAATCGAATAGATTTGATGAAAAAATTATGAGCGTGTGCTGTTGAACACATTTTTGTTGATTTTATGATCAAATTAATGGATTCGTTGCGTTATAAGAAAATATTTGATTTAAATAAACAGATTTTATGATTTTTATCAGAAAAAAAGACATTCAATGAAACGTTATAACATGTTTTTGATTAATATCAGCACTATTTTGCAAGCTATAATGCGAGATTCCTGCAATTGCTGGACTGTCAAATTGGTCGATTAACCCGATTTATTACTTAAGCCATGTCGTTTACCCGAGCTGAATTGCAACTCTGATCGATCATCGTTGCCACTTCTCTTAATTTATCAATAAGTTATATACCTGCCAATAACAGACAGGTGGAGTGTCAAATTATTTACACTCAATCTGTTCGTTGCAGGGCTAAAATAAATAGTTCTATTTCTTATCACATTGTCAGCCAGTTAAATGACTGAATCATTAAGAACAGGTGAGGTAGAGATGTAAAAACACTAATCATAGTCGTCTCCTCTGAAAGTACACTTGCACCGGTTTTGGACCACTTCGGTCGAAACTGGAACTTTAAACCCAATCCAGGCTCACTTAACTTTTTGTGTAGATTATGAATCTGAAATACCGAGAATTTCAGCTTAGTAATATAATACTCACGCCCCTAACAGGCAGGTGGGGTGTTAAAATTATTTACACTCGATCTGTTAGTTCCAGGGCTGCAAAAATGTGTTCTGTAATCTTATCACATGGTCAGCCAATTATACGACTGAAGTATTTAAGGGTACCCGGAACGGAAAAAATTGAAAACTTTCACATTTCCGGTTTTTGCACATAATTACAATTCAGTTTTCTGCATCCAATTATATATATATATATATATATATATACATAAATTATTGGGATTTTTGCAGCTTCTATCCCCAAAAAAAAATCAAAATATGTTGAACTCTACGTTATTTTCTGAACGTTACCAGTTTGCATAAACATCTCTATTTATTTAATGACGTAATTCTTTTTTTTATTTTCTACGATATTTTTTGTTTTAAAATTTTAACTTGGTATTAGACCAGTTGTGAATGTAACATTTGAGGAATTTACAGATTATGATACTGGGAATGTATTAGAGGTAACTATTTTGCAATCCGCATAATGTGTTCGCTTTTATTTTTTTTTATATTTCCCGTAAATAGTAATTTTTGACACATATAGAACATTTTCTCAGCCAACTGTAAATGGATTTTAATGAAATTTTTGCCAGCCTTTTATACCATAATATTAATGTACTGAGTTAATATTAGAGTAAAATAATGTTTTTGAATATTTATTTTCCACTTAAATGGGAAAAATTAAGATTTTCAAAGTGGTAATTTCAAATAAAAATTCCTTATCTTCCTAATAATATATAAATATTCTACTAATTATGTGGGTGTAAAATAGCCTGAAGTAATCTTAAAAAATTGGACAAGTTAACTCAAATAGTTTTTAAGAAAATGTTCCTTACATTAACGTTAGGGAGATAGGCATTCCGGGTACCCTTAAGAAAAGAAGAGGTAGAGGTGTAAAAAACACTAGTCAGAATTATCTCCTCTGAAAGTAATGAATTTCACTATACAGTCAGACCCTGTGGTGAATGAAATGAAGTTGTCATTTGCAGGGTGGAAAGTAGATGCTTTTCCAAGGGCCGGGCATGCTGATAAGCATACTTTTCTACTCAGCGAGGAAGGCAATTGTGAGCCCATCTCACTCCTCGTTTTACTTAGTGAAACCTCTTGAGGTTTTAACTAGCTTTTCAGTTGATGACCTAAACAACAATCTAACACTCAACCAGTAGACCATTTAGGCATATTTATTCAATACTTGTTCGGAATTCAAATATTATCTAAATAATTCATTGATATTTAACGAAGTCATTTCAAATCGAATTAGGAAACTATAACCTGTACAAGTTATCACTTAAAAGTTAAGTTATGTTGTACATTTTACCGATAAAAAAAAATTTCACAATGACGTAGTAGGTAACTTAAGAACAACAGAAATACATGACTACTTAAGTACCTACAACTAATAAACTATTGTAATCTGAATACAAATATTTTTTTAGTAACGAAATATTACTGTACAAATACGTTACACGAAACAAAAAAAAATATCAATCGATAACAGCAAAATACCGATTACTTTTAATTCAGGTGTGAAGTATCAATAAATAAAACGAATTTAGCGTTACAAACAAATCTGGTGTGTAACACTCTCACGACTTTATGTTGCCAATGCAAATAATAAACAATATAACCTAACATTAGAAATAAATAAAAAAATTAATCTCATAGGTAAAACATAACCTCATTTTAATCATGAGTGAATGACACAAAATGAAAATCAACCTCAGTTTGGCTTAATAATACGTAAAATCACTCTCTGACGCTAAACTAGGCTCTGTAGAGAAAAATTCTCTCATAAAAGTTGCAGATCTTTTAATTTCTATAAATTTCATTATACACACTTTTGTCGTAAACTGCTGAAATCGTAAGGCTGAAATCTTAAAACATCCATTTTTTTTACATATTTTCGTGAAAAAACAGAAAATCACTATTTACCGCTAAAACTAAGCGTCGTACAAAAAATGTTTGAAATAATAGTTGTACATTTTTACATCGTCTACAACTTTGAATATATACAATTTAGCCCTAAAATGCATTTTAAGGCTGTAATCTTAAAAAAACTATTTTTTTTTCTACGAGAGAACAGCCTCCCCAATAATTTCAGCAGACATGGCACCTATCCTACCTTGTAGAGCATAAAAAATGTAGTAGGCTAAATGAGGTGATTTAAAAAAAATCGTAGAAGCGATTATTGAGAAAATTGCAAAAAAGTGGAAAATGACACGAATAAACTACTACTTCCAGTTGACCGATTTTGATGAAAATTTTCGTGTTTGGTCCGTTAGTAGATTCAGATATTGTTCCGTTCTTCAGATATTTTGTTGACACACACACACACGCGCACACACACACACGCACGCACTCACACACGCTCGCTCGCACGCACGCACACATAGAACAATCGCTAAAAACATGTGTTTTGGGGTTCAGGGGGTCTGAAAACTTGTAGATCGGGTGAAAACTCAATTTCGAAAAATAAACATGAAAACAATACGTTCCTTCCTATATATTCATACAGGTATGAGAAAGTAAAAACACTGTTATAATTTTAAATTTATGTTGTTAATAACTGAAATTGTTTGTCCTTGTCTACAAAAAACCTTCCCAAATAATATCTTGAATTTAAGTCAGCATACTGAAATTTACTTTTTGACTGATTGTACATACTGTACCTGAATATTTGCTAGTAATTTGAATATTTGTTTGAAGAAACAAAAAAATAACGCATACGATACGGGTTTAGAACTTCCTTCTTTATGAATCAGTGAAAAAACTTAATCCAAAAACCATACCTTAAATGTACTTAATTTAATAAAGTTAATCTTATTTATAAGTAAATTTTAATAATTTTTCTTAATACCTGAGTTTATTAACCAAACCTTGAGATTTTCAAGTAAAATTACAGTCGAATATAAACCAATATTTCATTGTAAGCCTACCAGAACGAAACTTTTAAATTTCTCAAAATCGGAAAGACAAATCATAGGTAATAATTTTCGTAAAATTGTAATTTATAACACAGTAATACAATACACATCAGATACCAAAATAATGAGATCTCTTAGTAAAAACAGTAAGAGAAACCTGTAGTACTGACAATTTAACAATAAAAAAAATCTGGTTAGAAACACATACGACTTTCCCTTGTCAATGTAAATAACAAAACATATTACCTATGTTTAATCTTAGTTAACAATTTAAATAAAAACATAACCTAATTTTAATCAAGAATGAATGACGCAAAATGTAAATCAACTTTGTCCGACTTTAAAATACGGAAAATCACTAATTGACACTAAGCCGGCCGCATTTTTTAGCTGGTTGCATTGGCGTAGTTGGTAAAGTGCTCGCTTCTCATCATGCGGTCTTGGATTCAAATCCCATTCAGGCACGGCATATTTTCATACGTTATAAAAAAATCATTTCATTCTTCGCCGTCTGCATTACCAGTAATTGCAGAACAGTCGGACGTTAAACAAAAAAAAGTTGACGCTAAACTAAGCTCTGTAGAAGAAAATGCTTGAAATAAAAGTTGTAAGTTTTTTAAATTTTTCTCTCACTGATTTTATATAGCCTACACTTTTGTCGTAAAATGCTGGCTGCAATATTAAAAAATCCCATTTTTACCGATTTTGATGAAAATAAACAGAAAATCACTTAATGACGTCGCTAAACTAAGGTTGACGTTAACTAGGGTTTTGCAAAAAAAGTTGCAGGTTTTCTAATTCCTTACGACTATACTGGCTACAAGGTACTACTTTTGTCCTACAATGCATATTAAGGCCGCAATCTTAAAAACCTACATTTCTTCCTAGGCCTACAAGCCTCTTTTAATTTATTTATGTAATCTATTTAATTTATGTAATTGTATAGACTCCTATGCAAAGTTAAAATTAATTCTGTCAAAAAAAAGTTGTAACAAGTTTGTTTATTTATTAAACCCAGATCCCGAACGAACCTAGACTTAGAGATGTTACATAATAAATAAACTCTCACGCATAATGTAAATACATTCACATTTAGCTACTGCATTTGAATGATAAGCTATTCCTGAAGCGTTTTCCTTTTATATAAAAAAATAATAAATCAAAGGAAAAAATTATTTACGCCACTTCTAATTCTAAATAGAACATTTTTTCACTAGAAGGGAGCCAACTACGTTCTACACGGATGTCAGAGTAGAATTATAAAGCTTGTACAGTGAAGAAAAAGGAACTACCAAGGCGTAAATTATCAGTTGCCTGTTATTAACTGAAACGGTAGGATTTTACGTGTACTATCGTGACGGCTATGTGATATCGATTTAAAAATAAGGCATCGTTCTTTAGTTACGGATACTTTATCAGAACATTTAGGTCAATAAACATAATTAGGTTTAGTGTATTATACAACAAAACAAAGGCACAATGGTTTAGTATACCCAATATTGAACTAACAGTGTTTTAAGTAAGCATAAAAAAACCGCTTAATTTTCTTTCTAATTAATCTTCAAGCAGTACATTTTATGTTATAATCACTAATTTTAATGCAAATCCACAACAGTTCCAACTTTATGAGGCAAAAATTTTAGAACGACTAGACGTTCATCATAGAAGTGAAATTTCACTTGAAGCCCTGACTAGTTCTTAAATGACTTAAGGGGGTAGTCACCTCAAGAAGATGATTTTTTTTTAAATTTGCATTTATCTGAAATTTAAAATTTTTTGAATCACAGCATGTGTTTACTTTGTACGTTGACAGAAATTTACAAAAACATCAGTTTTAAATATACTAAAATCTCTCTATTGCGGAAGTATCTCTTTAGCGGCATTATTTGCCGACCCTTTCGTATAATACGGTAATATATTTAACACTATAGCGGCACAAAAATCTCTCTATAGCGGCTAAACAATCTTCAGGATCTGGATTTAGACGCCTATGTAGGGGCAGACAATGACTTAACCACTTCATCAGATGTTGGCGATGATATAATAATCGAAAAGTCTTAGCCTAAAACAACGAGGAAGAAAGTGAAGATGACGATGAAATGGAAACAGAAATAGTGTCCCTTCAAGAAACCAGGCACTAGACGCTATTCGTATTGTTTCCACGTACTGTCATTGCCACAAAATAGATGAAAATTTACAACAAGTTTTAAACAATGAAAATAAGATTGAAGACATGTTTTACGAATTGAAAATCAAACAAACAAAAATTACAACTATTACAATTATTGAAAAAAGTTCATTATGAAAAGTAAAATTCTATTGTTCAAAATTAGTGACACAACATCTACCAGCTGTGACACAAAAACCAGCTGTTGGTATCCGAATTTCTTGGTAACTTAATAACCTACATCTTAGATACGTAACTTAATTTAAATATCTCACTGTATTGAAGTAATCTACTGTAATTAAACATTCGTCATAAAGTAATCTTTTCAGTAGTTTTTCAAAGTAAACGTATTGCGTGCACCATTCACATATGTATATGAGTTTTTAATACAGAAAAATAAGTAATCCACCTTCCCTTCCACCATTAATTACTCGCTCTCTCTATAACGGAACTCTCTTTATAGCGGCGGAACCTCATGGTCCCTTCAATTTCTGCTATAGAGAGATTTTACTGTACATTTTTTGTCGTCATAGCAACGGTTTATTAGGTTTTCATTGTGAAATGTTTATAAATCAGAAATTTTACTAGTTACTGCAGATAAGTTACTGTAGGTTTATTTTGTAAATAAATAATCTATTTATTTACATAACGATCAGATAAATAAATTATTTTGTAAAAATAAATAAAGCCGAGACAAAATTGATACAGGTGAAAAAATTTTAAAAAATTTAGAAAAACTAAAATTCCCGTTATTTTTTTTTTATCAAACCTCGTATAGAAGCCGGTTTGCAGTGTAGAGTTCAACGCAACATGGTTCTACTCCAGGGATCCCGGGTTCGACTCCCGGTCAGGTCTAGAATTTTAAGTAACTCATTTTCATCCATTACCTTTTGCATTAGTAGTAATTTGCAAAAACCGTCGAAAGTAAAACAAAAAATTACTATACAGTAGACATAAATAGGTACGTCGATACTCGTAGAATGCCAGAAAGTAAAAATTGACTACGACGTAATCAACAGATTCTAATTTAGAAAGTTTTAATCGTACTACTGTTTGTAATAACTGTTTAAAATTAGGTATTAAAGTACAAATTTAAAACAAATAATTTACCAGAACTCCGGTTGAATCAAATTACAGGGTTTGTACAAAATCAAAACACGCCACCTAACAATGCATTCTGTCTAATAATAATCCAACAAAATTCAACCTTGAAAACGCAAGAACAAGGTCGAACAGTTTTTATTTTCTTTCTTTCTTTTAAATCATTTAGAACACTTGGGTTGTGTTCAATCACGTATTTATTCTATAACGAATAATATAAAATAAAAATATATTGAAGATATCACAAAAGTGTTTCAAACATCCATTCATTCTATATGTTCCTTTTCTAATTTTTTAATCCTTTTAAGTATTTAATCTACTACGTACTTTACTAACGTTGGACGTAATAAGATATTCTAAAATCTCTCTTTTTGTTATCCGATAGTCATCGAATCGAATTCCTACGACGTAACCTTTCTGAGCTTAAGATTCCAAGCACATGGTTAAGTCGATATTAATCGGTATAAACAAATGATAAAACATTAATTAATCGATTCACTCATCGCTTTGCTCATAACAAAAATGTCGAGTGTTAAATTATTTGCACTCGATCCCTAAGTTCCAAAAAAATAGTTCTGTTTCTTATCACATAGTCAGCCAATTATATGACTAAATCATTTAAGAACAGAAGAGGTAGAAGTGTAAAAGACACAGAGTTATCGCCTCTGAGAGTAATAAATTTCATCATTACACAGCCAGACTCTGTGGTGAATAAGTGAAGGTGTCATTTGCAGGGTGAAAATTAGATACTTTACAGAGAGCCCGGCATGATGGTAAGCATACTTTACCACTCAGTGAGGAAGGTAATGGTAACCTCATAAATTCTCGTTTTACTTAGTAAACCCTATAGAGGTTCAAGCGAGTCTTAGGGCTGATGACCTAAACAACAACAGTCGTTACTAAATCTTTAACTTTCCGAATACCCTTAGAGCTGAAATTCAGCATCATTGTTCCTTAGGGGGTAAAAAAAGGGCTAATGCTTTCGGCACGCGTATTCTGTGAGTGATACGTAGAAAAATTATAGAGTTTGACAGTACGCTCCTAAAAATTATAAAAGGCAAGTAACTCCTCTAAAACAATAAATAGTATTTCTGTACCATCTGAAAATCAGCTGAATTAGTATTTTTTAAGGAAAACCAAAAATATTAGTGTGAAAACAAACAGGGAAAAGAAATAAGTGAGTTTATTTAATTGGCTCTCCAAGTTTAGTAACCTATTATGTCAGTTAAAGGGTTTATAAGCCCTCTCGAACAGCTTAGAAAGTTGACGATGTCGTAATGTTGACAGCCATACATAAAATCTTTGGATGAATCTTTATCACGAACGTCAAACAATCAAAACACAGATCAAACTGAGTGGTAGTTTCAAAAATTCTGAAAACAATACAAAATTTAGGTCATCAATCGAAAGGCTGGTGTGAACCTCTAGAGGTTTTTACTAAGTAAAACGAGGAGAGAGGTGGGATACCCTTCTTCAACGAGTTGAAAAGTATGCTTATCAACATGCCAGGTCCTCTGAAAATCACATATTTTCCATCCTGCAAATGACACCTTCACTTCATTCATCACAGGGTCTGGCTGTATAATGAAATTCATTACTTACAGAGGAGATAACTCTGACTAGTATTTTTTACACCTCTATCTCTTCTGTTCTTAAATAGTACAGTCATATAATTAGCCGACCAAGTGATAAGAAACAGAACTATTTTTTATATCTCTGGAACTAACAGATTGAGTGTTAACACTCCACCTGTCTGTTATGAACACATACAATTTACAAAATATAAAAATGTAAAAACATGGAACCAAAATTGTATTCTTTTCGAAAAAATACAAATGGTACGATTTTTGTTTTAAATTTTTTCTGTATGACTCTTATTTTAGCAGAAAAACTGTCTTTTAAAGCTGGATCAAAATCAGTTCATTACTACACTGATATAATATTGCGTGTATAGAACAATCAAGGAAGTTTGCAGAGATATGTTATACCGGTTAGCCTATTGTGAACGTTTAATCGATAGAAAAGTTAGATTCTCAGGAATACTTCAATAGTGTATTGTATAAACAATAATACAATATGTTTTGTGGATACGAATCAAAGGCTGATAAAAATTTTAAGAAAATCAGGTCTTTTCCGTTTTCTGTATGCCACTATCAAATCCGAATTCCCAGAAGGGTTGCACACTTCTCTTACTCTTGCGTCTAGCCAAGGCCGCACTACACTAGTAGTGTAGTGTGGCCTTGGTCTAGCGCGCCAATCTGACATGTTCAATATTCGTGCGTTATGTCAACTCCACTCCCATTTCACAGTTAATTACTACACAGTCTACTATGAATTTTGTAGTTACTTAATAATATTTGGACGGAGGAAAATGCTGCAGAGTTTGTTCAGAAAGGAGGGTTATTGCGTAATCCCAAAAGATGTGACAACTAAAAAAGTCTGTGTGAAACACTCATACGACTCTTTCTTCCCTATATAAATAATTAAAAAACATGCAGTAATGTAGTAATAGCAAAATAAAACAATCAAAATAAGAAAGAAAACAACAAAATCTGTAACATAGTACTATATACTGGGACTAGGAAGGGCGTGGGTACGCGTGCGTGAGTATGCTGTTTCAGTACGAGTATTCAGTAAGGCAGGGAATGGGAGAAATGAACACGTATGCAACCCTTCAGGGAATTCGGATTTGATACCGGCATACAGAAAACGGAAAAGACCCAGAAAATCTTGTATGTTTTGAGAACGGTAACGATAAAAAGTTTAACATTTAATGTTAAAAAACGTTCACAATGTTATTAAAATAGTAGCACGACAGACAAAATTAAAATTGTTTTCAGATTGTTCTCATCACAAAAAACAATCTTTACAATAAAAAAATCCAGGTAAAACTTGGTTAATAAACTCCAGGTGTAGGTAAACAGCTGCCACAGTCCACCTGCTTGCTTTTATCAACAACTAAACACAGAGATTACATTACTTTTCTTTGTTAAGTTTTTTTAGTAACTTTGTACGTTCTTTTACAAATAAAACTGAATTCTATAAATAACTTTCAACAGAAAGGATCAAAGCGATGGTTGGAATTCAACATTCCATAAAAGGGGATGGATGAAAATGAAACAGCTTCTCTTTGGTTAATGCGATACCTCTGATAATATTATATGAAAAAGCTAACTTAATGAACTTTAATATTAAGAGATTTAAGTTTCATAAAGTACTTAGTTGCTGTCATATCTTGTTAAATGAACACTAATTAAAACGAGGTGACATTAATAAACAATATCACATGAGTTTAATAATTTTGAGTACACGAATTTATAATTTATGACAGTTTGTTAATTTTGCGGTACAGTATATAATTCACCGTATTATAATACGGTGAATTACAGTACTCGTAATACTTTAAATCATGCAAATTTGAATCATTCTATCTAATTAAAATCGAGTTACTTTGTTGTTGTTTAGGTCAACAGCAGAAAGGCTGGTTTGAACCTCCAGAGATTTTACTAAGTAAAACGAGAAGTGAGGTGGTTTACAAATGCCTTCCTCACAGAGTTGAAAAGTATGCTTATCAGCAGCATGCCCTCCGAAAAGCACCAACTTTTCACCCTACAAATGACACCTTCACTTCACTTACCACAGGGTCTGGCTGTATAGTAAAATTCATTACTCTCAGAGGAGATAACTCTGACTAGTGTCTTTTACACTTCTACCTCTTCTGTTCTTTATTAGTTCAGTCATATAATTGGCTGATTATGTAATAATAAAGAACTCTTTTTGTAGCCTTGGAACCAGCAGATCGAGTGTAATTAATTCAGCACTCAACCTGACCGTTATGGGCGTACAGTTTTGTTGTAAGTTGGTAAATATAAAAATAAAGTTGTAGTGAACCTATCTAGAGAAAATAAAGTTTGTCGACAATTTGTTTGTTCAATCTTTGTAATAAAATCAGTTCTCAATGCCAGTCATTGTACGTTCATTAAAAATGCAGTAATTGCATATTATGAACAGTTGCATTATTCATCGACAGATTAGATTGTATTATTGCCATATGTGACATTGAAAAAAAACAAACAAAAGCTATAGAAATTGCGTTATAAAAATTGAACGTGTTCCCAAAACGCAATATAATAACAAACCTCTCAAAACATTTTGTTATTAATATATCTTTATAATCCAGTGTATGGATGATTATAGATGTATTGTTAAACGATTACAAGTGATTAAAAGTACACCTCTACAACAACAATATAAAATTACACAATATTTTTATAGTTATCGCGTAATAAATAAATATAGTGCTATTCAGAAAGTATGACAGTAAGAACAGCTACAATAGTGCTATAAATTGCACAACTTGGACTGATATTAACTTAGAAGATATTAATAACGGATAAAAGGTCAGAAAAAAAGTAAAAAGTAAAAGAAGTCAGAAAGGATACTGAAAAAACCGGAATAAACCGAGAAAACTTAATGAGCCTAAACAAATTTAGACAAGTTAAAGTTTTCTAAGACGGTGGCAGTTCCAGCCTTGACATACGGCAGTGAAACATGGGTGATGAGGAAAAGGGAAAGAAGGAGAATCCAAACTGCCGAAATGAATTTCTTAAGGTCTCTCAAGGTTTGCACAAGACTAGACAGGATCAGAAATGAAGATATACGGCAATAATTGGGAATTTTTCCACTCAATTAAAAAATAAAATTGTATCGTGCCCAATGGATCGATAATTCAAACAGAATGACAAAAAGCCGCTTGCCTAGTGAAGCGAAAATATACAAACCAGTGGGATTTAGAGATTTTGGCAGGCCGAAGAAAACATGGGTGCCGGAACAGGTAGAAATGCCTAACACATGAAGAGAAGAAGATAAAATTTAGACAACTAATTACGGATTTTAAGGGCGTCCATGAAGAGTAAAAACGAATCACTAGCTGGACAGAAGAAGGAGAAGAATCAACATTAAGCTAATCCTGAGATTAAGATCTGCAAAATCTGATGTATACGTTCTTCACAAGTTATTTAGACATATAGTCACAACCGTATGCTAGCCTCACCAATAAGCTACGAATAATTTACCCGTAACAGGCAGGTTTATGCCCATATCAGCCAGGTGGAGTCTTAAATTAATTTTACTAAATCTGTCGGTTCCAGGGCTACATAAAATAGTTCTGTTTCTTATCACATAGTCAGCCAATTACACGATTGAATTATTTAAGAACAGAAGAGGTAGAAATGTAAAAGACAGTAGTCACTATACAGCCAGACCCTGTGGTGAATGAAGTAAAGGTGTCATTTGCAGGGTGAAAAGTGGGTGCTTTTCAGAGGACCCGGCATGCTGATAAGCATACTCTTTCAACTCAGTGAGGAAGGCAATAGTACAACACCTCACTCCTCGTTTTTACTGAGTAAAACCTCTAGAGATTCAAACCAGCCTTTTGGTTGTTGACCTAAACAACACAATTTTACTTTATCCATAAATTAATACAACACTTAAATCGTCTTCATTGTGTAATGTTTTATTCGATACTTAACTCGGATATTTGTAGTAATGAGTGATAAGAAATTAGGCCTACTTTACAAATGGATTTTAGAAATGGCTGTCGGTTTTGCTGAACCTAAATCTGGCTACCATCCAATCAGATCGGTTGTATCATTGCCTTGTACTTAAGTTTTGATTGTTAGTCGAAAAACCTGTATAACTGCTCCAGTCTAGTCATATTATATCGCTTATGGTTGACGAGTATGTTCCATGTTAGCTTGCCTACATAAAGCTCAAAATACCAACAAACATTGTTTGCTTGGTGGAAAATCAAAGTTCATACTGATTTTTTTTAACAGGTACACATGAATTGTAAACTTCAACAAGACCTGTATTACCGAATAAATTATAAAAAAAATAAAATAAGGAAACAATACATTACAACTATTTACAAGTATTTTTAATACACGTAAATCAAATTATATGACTTGAGAAAATAATAACACAAATAGAGCTTGAACTAAATAAATACTTAACAACACAAAATTGTAGACACTGTACGCTACAAAAATACAAAAACATAAAAAATATTATAATAACACCTGTCACTATTATTAGGCTTGTCTTGAAATACAATACTTCGTAAAACCTTTAACAACCTTGCCACAAAATGTTGTTATAAAGAAACCTTCGTTCGATACTCAAATGACGAATAAAACCGCAAACCACGTAAAAAAATTACAATAATACCTTGATCCAGGTCTGTGTTACATCAAAACGTTAGACAGATTGCGTAAGAAATATGATATTTGTAAGGATGACAATAATAAAAGTAAGATTGTTCTTTGCGCTTCAATAGTGTCAACAACACAACAATAAATAATATAACCCGCTTCGTGTAATAACCATGCTATACTACGAAATGGAAGATATTTAGTTCGATTCCAGCTAAGTTTTGGAGACTTGCACAAATTAAAATCCTTTATTCCAAGCGAAACCACAATAGTTCCTAACGATCAAGCTCTTGATACAATTTTATGAACTACAAAACAAACACGGATGAAATGTTAAAAAATTGGTGTGAAACACACACAGCTTTCTCTTGCCAATGCAAATAATTAACAATATAATCAAATATTAGTAATAAAACATAAGAAATAAACAAAAAAGCTAATTTTAGTCACGAGTGAAAGACGCAAAATGAAAATCAACCTCAGTTTGGCTTAAAAAGACGGAAAATCACTCTTTCACGCTAAACTAGGCTCTGTAGAGAAAAATGCTTTAACTAAAAGCTGTAAATCTTTTAATTTTCTATATATATTGTATTATATACAATTTTGTCGTAAAATGCATACTAAGGCTGAAATCTTTAAAAAATCGATTTTTTACATGTTTCCGTGAGAAAAAACCGAAAATCGCTAATTACCGCTAAACTAAGCGTTATAAAAAAAATGTTTGAAATAAAAGTTGTAGGATTTTAAATTCTCTACAACTTTTATTATATACATTTTTGCGCTAAAATGCATATTAAAGCAGCAATCTTAAAAAACCAATTTTTTTACGAGAAAACAGCCTCACCAAGAATTTTAGCAGACATGGCGCCTACTCTATCTTGTAAAGCATAAAACATTTAAAAAATGAGGCGATTTTTAAAAAATCGTAGGAGCCGTTTTCAAGCAAATCGCAAGAAAGTGTAAAATTACACGAATAATCACTACTTCCGGTTGACCGATTTTGTTTAAAAATGTTCGTGTCGGGTCCGGTAGTAGTATCTAACTTAAGTTTCAAGTTTGTACGATGTTCCGTTCTTGAAATATTCTGTTCATACACACACACGCGCGCGCGCGCGCGCACACACACACACACACACACACACACAGACCAATTGCTAAAAACATGTTTTTTGGGTTCAGGGGGTTTGAAAACGTGTAGATCCTGTGAAAACTCGGTTTCGAAAAATCGACATAAAAACAATACTTTCTTTCCTGTAGGCAAGAGAAAGTAATAATGAAGTGTTCTAGGAAGTTAAATATTTTGTTCCAATGGAATACGGTCGCTGGTAATTACAGTAAATCAAACATTTCTATGTTATGTAATTAACCTATAGGCAATATTACAGGTCACATGTATTTCTTATAAGGTTTATGAAGAAAACATTTCCTCGAAATAAACCACAGCTTCAAAATATGCTTAGAAACTGCACTGTATAAAAAAGATGCTGATAAGAAACTGTACTGTGGTTGGCAGCACTGTCAAATTTTCAGTTCCCTTCCTCACACCCCATCCATACGCAAAAGGCAATATCGTGACTCTCGTGAAAGTATCTTTAGTTAACTACTTTAAAAACTGCTCTCCGGACATACGGAGAGAAATTCAATTTTTACTTTCTCTTGCCTATATGAATATAGAGGAATGAAAGTATTGTTTTCATGTCGATTTTTCGAAATCGAAATTTCACCGGATCTACACGTTTTCAGACCCCCTAAACCCCAAAAAAAACATGTTTTTAGTGATTGGTCTGTGTGTGAACAAAATATCTCAAGAACGTACGTACTTGAAACTTGAAACTTAAGTAAGATACCACTAGAGGACCCGACACGAACATTTTCATCAAAATCGGTCAACCGGAAGTAGTAGTTTATTCGTGTCATTTTTCACTTTTTTGCGATTTTCTCAAAAACTGGTCTACAATTTTTTTTCAATCGCCTGGTTTACTAAATTTTTTATGCTCTACAAGATAGAGTAGGCGCCACGTTTGGTAAAATTCTTGGTGAGGCTGTTTTCTCGTAAAAAATTGTTTTTTTAAGATTGCTGCTTTAATATGCATTTTAGCGCAAAAATGTATATAATAAAAGTTGTAGAGAATTTAAAATCCTACAACTTTTATTTCAAACATTTTTTTTATAACGCTTAGTTTAGCGGTAATTAGCGATTTTCTGTTTTTCTTCTCTCGAAATTGTGTAAAAATCGATTTTTTTAAAAGATTTCAGCCTTATTATGCATCTTACGACAAAAAAGTATAATCAAATTTGTACGAAATTCAAAGATCTACAACTTTTATTTAGAGAATTTTTCTCTACACAGCCTAGTTTAGCGTGAAAGAGTGATTTTCCGTATTTTTAAGCCAAACTTAGGTCGATTTTCATTTTGCGTCTTTCACTCATGATTAAAATAAGGTTATGTTTTTTGAGGTTAGTTTTTTGTTTATTTCTAATGTTTTATTACTATTGTTATATTGGTCATTATTTGCATTGGTAAGAGAAAGTTGTGTGAGTGTTTCACACCAGATTTTGTTTTATTATTAACACTACTGTACGTAATATGTGAGCAAAACAATTAGAAACGTAATTAAACTACCTTTAGCTCAGTACACTTGTAATGGCGTCACAGTTAATTTATAACTATAATATAACCGCCTATGGTTAATAAATTAGTTATACAACACACTTAGTTAAGTTATAAATTTTAATTAAGGCATTCATTCAAATTAATACTTCCATTCAGTCAATAAATTACACTGCACCTAACGCAATTATAAGTACTGCAAATAAGATACTATAAATAACTTATTATAATTTACCGTAACCTATTCACTGAAAAAAAGAGTTAATACAAAGTATCTTGACCTAGTAAACTAAATATATTGCAACACAATGCATACAAGATTGTTTATTAGAATATTCTTAGAATAACTATTAGATCTTATTATAAATCCTTTAATTTTATTACGCTGTAAATAAATATTACTAAAATGAACAAACTAGGTGGCTGATACAGTACAGAACTTTATTGTCAAGTTGTTACAGTTTCAATTCTTGGTTATCATGTAGGTACAGTGTGATAATGTTATAAAGTTGTACTAAATATAATGCAGTTGCTGAAACTTTAGGCAGTTAATTTCACTCCAAATTTAAGAAAAACTAAAAAAAATGAAAAGATTAGAGCATATTGACCGTCTCTGCAGTGGTTAGGGCGCTAGCGTGCAAAGTAGTAGGCCCTGGGTTTGAAAATTATTACAAAATCAAAACCAACCTTTCAATAACCGACAGTAATCGCTAATGACCAAGATGTTGATGAAGGTGTTAAGTCTAATTTCTGGTCACCATGGTGAGGTAAGAATGTTAGTGTTACAAACCTAATGAAGACAAATTTTTTGTCAATTTATGTATGCCTTTAGAAAGGATAGAAGATATTTATATGACACGTAAAACCCATATTGCCCCAAAACAGGGTTTACAGCAGTCACAAAACATTATATGCATTTTTCTCAGAAACATAGTTTTGTGACTTAACATACTTTTCATTAGCAACACACTCTCTTTGTTTTTATTTGTACATTTTACGAAAATTTAACAATAATTTTCTCTCATATAGGCCAGCTCACTGCAGTTGTTTTACTTATTTGATAAATTTTGTCGTCTTTAGATTATTTACAAATAGCTGTGTTTATATAGTTTTATATGAATAAACTATTAATTATTATTATTTTTCTGTTGTTACATACGAAAATCCTTAATATTTTGAGGAATGTTTTAAAAACACGAGTGCTACAGTATTTTTAATTTGACAATAATTGTCAGAAACACAACTTCAATTTGTAGATTTTTTTATTTATTTATTTAACGTCGCATCACCTACAACGGTTATTAGCGACGACGTTGGGGTGTAACTGTTACAAAGGAGGGTGAATGATTTTCTTGTAACGTATAAAAATATGCCGTGCCTGAGTGGTTTCGAAGCCACGATTTGTAGATTTAGAAACTCCTTTTTTAGCTTTTATTTTTGAACCTTGGTATTGCTTGTCTTACAAGCATTATGTTCAATCTCTAGAGTCAAAAGAAGTGAATTTAAAACACGGACACCCAGTGGTATTTGTTCATTTACAGCTAACATCTGGTTACCGAACGAAATAGTTTACTTCACCGGTTAAAACAATTCAAAACGACCACCTAATTGTTTGGCCTGACCTAGAAACCAAACTTTCAAGATACAATCTATGAACAAAACATATATTTTAATGAAGAACTTTGTAATGATTGTTAAACTAATTTTAACTTTAATTTTGACACATTTTCGACGAGCCAAAACTCGAGATAACCCCAACAACTTTAATCATCCAGTGAAGCAGAATTCAATGAAGCGTTTTAGAATAGCCGACCAAACGTGAAAATACAGCAATTTCTACAGTAGGCTATTCAAATATGTTAAAAATACGAGTACTTCACAATGAATAACGGAGTTTAAGACTTATAATATTTTTCATGTTTCATATACATTGATACATTACACATGAAATGTAAGAGAAACTCAAAAAATTAGACTTTACGTAAATTCATAAACCATACAAGGGCTTAAAATCTCTAGTAGCAAAGATGGCGACCCTTGAACAGAAAGCATTTGCAGTTTGCAAAATGTGAATCTTAATTATCATTCAACGTGATCCCCTAAGCGACGTAACATTCATAGCTGGTGTAAACAAGTTGAAACTACTACTAGCTGTATTAGTAACGGTAGAAAATAGGACGATCGATTGTGTCCGAAAATAATAATGAACGTATAAGAGACTTTGCAGTGTAACCCAAAGAAACAGCCTCCACGTTCGCCCAATCTGACGTGTGACTTTCTTTTGGGCTGAAGTATGTGTATGTACTACAGCTAAATTCTGACCTACCCGACATGAGAAACAGGATAGAAGCAACTGTCACATCAATTACTTCAAGATTTCTGATTAAAGTGTGGGATGAACTCTCCTATCGGCTGAAGTGTTCCGTGTGACGGATGGTGTTCACATTGAACACCTCGAAAAACTGTTTAAATTGCTCTTTAATTTAAAGTATACTTTATCAACGTAAATAAAACGTAATACATATTCTATATAACCTTAAAACCCCGATATTAATTTTGAAATAGTCTGTAATACAAAATTTATAAAAATTTCAGATAAAATTCCGTAAGCCCATATTTTTGAATAGTAATTAAGAGATATTATTGTTTAGGTCAACATCCGAAAGGCTGGTTTGAACCTTTAGAGGTTTTACTAAGTAAAATGAGGAGTGAGATGGTTTACATTGCCTTCCTCACTGAGTACAAAAGTAGCCTAAGCTTATCAGCATACCAGGCCCTCCTAAGAGCATCTACTTTGCACCCTTCAAATGACACCTTCACTTCATTCATCACAGGGTCTGGCTATATAATGAAATTCATTACTTTCAGAGGAGATAACTCTGACTAGTGTCTTTTACACCTCTACCTCTTCTGTTCTTGAATAGTTCAGTCATATAATTGGCTGACCATGTAATAAGAAACAGAACTATTTTTTGTAGTCCTGGAACTAGCAGATAAGAGTGCAAACAATTTAACACTTCACCTGCCTGTTATGGGCAGAATTATGAGATAATACAAATAAATTTAAAGTTTTCACAATATTATAAACTAAAGAAACAATACGAATGCAATCTATAAAAAAAATTCTTATAAATTACTTCGTTTTGAAATTACAACTTATTTCAAATACAAATAATTTTCCACCAACTCCGTAGCGTAGTGGTTAGCGCATGGCCTGCCACCCAGAGGTCCCAGATTCGATTCCCTGCCAGGGTCTAGAAATTTTCACTTGTCAAATCTCACAGTTAATATTACAAAATGCACGGTAGTCGCTAATGGCCAAGCAGTTGATGAAACTTTAAATAAATTAATAAAATTTAAAAAAAAATTCAATTGGTGTAAATTAAAATAATGAAGATCATAAAGTACGACGAATGCGGAAGACTAAAAAATGAATCTTATCAACCTTTCCGTTTAAGATAAAACAATAACAAAGTTAATCATTGAAATAAAACGCTAGAAAGAACATGAAAGAATCCCTTTATTCTTACAAAATACATTTTACGAAAAAGTTAAATGGAGTGAATATCACAGTTACTCTGCTCTTTAATGAAAAGGTATATTTTTTGAGGCATAAAACCTTTACAATACATTAACTTAAAAAAAGCCTCAAAAAAATTAGTACGGTTCACCTAATGAATTTTTTCTTTAGGAGTCTTGTTCAAGGACTTATATAATTAAGTTTAATAAAGTATGTTGTCCAGAGCTAGATTTCTTGTTATTAGTAAATAAAAAATTGTACTAATGTGAAGTTAATAAATTGGCGCCCGAGATAGAACCACATTAAATGTTTGGAAGGTTCTAGAACATTCTGTTTGAAACCTAGAAGGTTCAATGTTCTTAGCAACCTATATAAAAAGATGTGCACTAATCAATCGAGGACGAATCTTATCCAAGAATTTGTGCTGTAAAGTTAAAGTCATTTATCGTTCACAGTTTGATAGCTTGTTGTTTAGGTCAACAGCCGAAAGGCTGGTTTGAACCTGTAGAGGTTTTACTAAGTAAAAACGAGGAGTGAATGATGTTTACCCGTGCCTTCCTCACTAAGTTAAGAGAGTATACTTATCAGCATGCCAGACCCTGCCAGGCACAAAACCATTTTTTTTATCCTTAATGTGTGCACGTTGCAATCTGTTCAATTCAGAACAATAAGCAAACCCGTAACCCAATGAGATGAGGATGATGTGTATGACGTGTGAATGAGGTGTAGTCTTGTACAGACCCAGGCCGACCATTCCTGGGAGAGTATGGTTAATTGAACCCCAACCATTAAAGTACACCGGTAACCGCTGTCTAGTATTCAAATCCGTATAAAAGTACTAACCTTTGCTAGGATTTGAACCAAGAACCTCGTCTCCGAAATTCAGCTGTTTAACAGGTGACTCGCAGCGACGACTTTATCCCTAAACTAACCCAGTGGGTCAAAAAAAAACAATTTTTAAAGGCGGTTTCTTTCAGGAAATTGTGGCGATGAAGAAACCGTTAAGTAAAATTTTATTAGTATTTTAGAATTTTTGTTTTGTGTATTTTAATGCAGTTTTTGTGAGTATTGTAAATTTTCATTATGCTTGAGAAGAATAACTAACTGCTTATCGATATGCCTTGCTTCAATTATGAAATGTTCCAACCTTTACCTTTCCTTTTATCAATCTTCACTTAGTTTACCACGTTATCTGGCTGTATAATGAATTTCATAGTTTTATAACGAGATAAATGAGATCAGTATCAATTAAGTAGATCCCTGATTTACTTTCAATTGCACCAGTTATCTTGTTTAAATGAATACCAGAGAAGTAATTGTATTAGGTCTTATATCCCAAAAACCAGTTGGTCAAATTCGTTTACAATTAATGATCTACTTGCATGCCATATAACGGGTGTTTTTTTAGAGGTATAGAACTTTAAGTTGGCAGTACTGATATCCATGGCGGCCATTTTGAAAACTGTTTTGTAATTTATCTTCAGTTTGGTTTGCCATTTTATAATGAATAGACTGAAGCCTGAACAACGCTTGCAAATTGTGCAGATTTATTTTGAAATCATGGTTCGGTTCGTGAAACTTATCGCGCACTACGTCCGTTTTATGATCGACATAATCGTCCATCAGAGCAAATAATTCGCTCAACAACGAAACGTTTCGGTTAACATTTACTCTGAATGACAACACACATCCTTTGAGACGTCATCCAGTGAGTACTGAAGATGCTATTGCTGCTGTAGAGCGACCCGAGTGATTGAGGAAGACCCGAATGAGTCCATCCATATACGGCCCCAAATACTGCAAAAAGTGGTCACAAATTGGACGTCTCGATTGGACCACGTCCGAGCCAGCCACATGCTGGAAATTATTTTTAAATATAAATGGCAAATAATTATCTTTAAAATAAAACCAATTCCACGTCAACTGTTCAATTATTCTGTGTTTTATTTCATTTTAAAGTTCTATACCTCTAAAAAAACTCCCTTTAGAAAAAATGATTTTCTTCAATGTTTTTACGGCATAAATATAATTGTTTTGTCTTTACAGTTAACAAAATAGAGAATAGGTACAGTTTTTTATTTTATAGTTTGATCTCACACAATAATAGTCCGTCCTGGTATCTTACTGATAATATCCCATAAAGGTTTTAGTTCAGAGTAAAAAATTACGTAGAATTCTTCAACTGTTGTTGTTTAAATAATCAACCGAAAAACTGGTTTGTACCTCCAGAGGCTTTACTACTTAAAATGAGGGGTGAGGTGGTTTACAATTGCCTTCCTCATTGAATAGAAAAGTGTGCTTATCACTATACCGGGCATTCTGAAAAGCATCTACTTTCCACACTGCAAATGACACCTTCACTTCATTCAGCACAAGGTCTGGGGCTTAATAATGAAATCCATAACTCTCAGAGGAGATAACTCTTGACTAGTGTCTTTTACACCTCTACCACTTCTGTTTTTAAATAGTTAAATCATATAATTGTCTATGTGATAAGAAACAAACATTTCTTGTAGCTCTGGAACCAACAGATCGAAGGAAATTAATTTGATACCTTATTAGTTTATAATACAGATTTAATTGCTGTGACGTTACAGTCAATGAGAGCTTCCGCATTAATAATTTAAATGTAAAATATACAGATTTTATGGTAAGTAAATATCATGAAGTTCACACCATAGTTGGTCGTTTTTTCTTTTCATATCAGGTTTATAAAATAAACCTACTTAATCACTACTTTATTCAATATTAAAAACAAAATATTCTAGAAAGACTGTTCCAATAAAGAATTAATAAAATTATTCCATTGAGGCTTCTTTCTCAAATATTGATTCCTTTCAATCAAATAAAAAAGTTAAATTGAATGAAATGAATAGAAGAAACATCGACTGTGAAATATTTGATTAATATCAGACGATTCACAACTGTACAAATACGGTATATCAAAGGCTAGATGATCTTTTATATCTTGAAAGTAAAAGATTAAATACAAAAAAAGCGTGACAAGAAATAAATGGATCTAAAATATGACACGTACGTTCTCACACTTTATTCAGTTCATTGATGTCAATGTACCATGTATTTAGTTAACCCTAAATAGTGTATAACATTGCTTTTAGTAGATACCATTCAATATTCAAACAGTAGAACCGGTAAACAATATTATTACGTCAACGATTCATTTGTTTAAAAATATTTCCAATACAAAAAAAAATCTGGTGTGAAACACTCACACGACTTTCTCTGGCCAATGCAAATAACGACCAATATAGGCCTACGGTAACCTAATTCTAGAAATAAACAAAAAAAATCTCAAAAACATAACCTAATTTTTAACATGAGTGAATAATGCAAAATGAAAATCAACCTCAGTTTGGCGTAATAATACGGAAAATCACTTTTTAACGCTAAACTAGGCTCTGTAGAGAAAAATGCTTAAAATAAAATTTGTAGATCATTTAATTTCCTATAAGATAGATTTTATGAATTTTTGTCGTAAAATGCATACTACTGCTGAAATCTTACAAAATTGATTTTTTCAGATTTTCATGAAAAAATAAAACAGAAAATCACTTATTACCGCTAAACTAAGCATTATACAAAGAAATGTTTTAAATAAAAGTTAAAGATTTAAATTGTCTACAACTTTTATTATATACATTTTTGCGCTAAAATGCATATTAAGGCTGCAATCTTAAAAAAAACTTTTTTTCTCTACCAGAGAAGCCTCCTCAAGAATTTCAGCGGACATGACCCCTTCCCTATCTTATAGAGGATAAAAAAATGTAGTAAATGCAGCGATTTTAAAAAAATCGAAGGATTCGTTTTTGAGAAAATCGTGAAAAATGACACGAATAAACTACTACTTCTGGTTGACCGATTTTGATGAAAATATTCGTGTCGGGTCCGGTAGTAGAATCTAACTTAAGCTTCACACACACACACATACACACACACAAACCAATCGCTAAAAACATGTTTTTTGGGTTCAGGATGTCTGAAAACGTGAAGAGCCGGTGAAAACTCGATTTTGAAAAGTCGACATGAAAACAAAACTTTCCTTCCTATATACACATATAGGCAAGAGAAAGTAAAAAATAAACAACATATTACAAAAAGTATAAGTCAATTCAAAGGAGCGGTACCCACTTTTATTATGAAAACTCGCATGATATTAGGCCTACGTAACACTTAATATTTCATAATTTAAAAAAAAATCTGTAGTAGTTTTTAAGATAAGGATTTGCCCTTTTTATTGTGGCTTTTAAAAGAACCTCCTTGAACATTTAAATTTCCGCAAATAAAGCAAAAATAAGGTCTTGAGAATCGGGTGTAACATATCACCGTACTCAATTAGGTCAAATCGATTAAACTGTTTAGTTTATAACACAAAGCACAGTTAAGATACAGTGAAAACTACCTTTCTGATCCCAATATTTATACCTTTTTACCAATATTTGTAGTTTACCCCCTCTAAACGAACAAAAATCTAGTTTCTGGAACTGTTTATTTACTATATCTTATGTAGCTCCTTAAGTTGAATCATGACTTTCTATATATTTGTCCACAGGAGAAAGTAAAACATTCCTACTGCTGTAATGAAGTACTTAATTACAGCAGAAAATAAAAAGTATAATCTATGACTCACTAATACATGATGTAAACTTAAGTTAGCTAAGATTACAATATAAAGAGCTTACTAAAATTTGAACAACATTACAAGTTTCATGGCTGTTAACATCTATTTTTCATTTTGTTATCGTATTAACGACAATTTTAAGGAATGAACATTTTACCGGCAACATAACATACCATCTGCATTAGAGTCGTTTATCATAGACTGACAAAAACATCTGGCGTTTTGCTGTAATATAAGCGTTCGTAACGTACACTGTATAGTCAACAGGTTAAACGAAGTAACATATGTGGGAAGGTTACTATACCTAGCACTTAAAATGTACTTAGTTCAACATTATTGCATACATTTCGTTTAAGTTACGTTGTTATGAGCGTTTGGTTCAATCGGTAACTGTTCCATACTGCATCTCAGAAATTTTTAATCGATTTACATTTCTGCATTTACTAGGTGATTCTAAATTGCACGGTAGTCTCTAGGGAGGTATTCTATACCTAAAAATTAAGAAAAAAGAAAAAGTTCGTATAAACATAGGTACGGAAATGTTTCGTAAGCGAGTTATCCCTGGCGAAAGATTTCGTTATGATTCCTACGCAGAGTGAAATAAAGCCATACAGAAATTCTGAGAAAGTAAATTAAGTGGAAAATTTAGTAGTTTCTTATGGTTTTTAACCTGGGAAACTTAAATCATGAGTCCCAGATATGTATCGTTTTTAGTTTTTAGGAAAACTGCGTGAAAACATTAAAAAGTATAGTTAGAAAATATTTTTTTTTAAGTTTAGTGTAAAATAACTTCATTAAATTCCAAAGAAACACACAAAATTTTAATTGAAATTGTAGAGAATTTGCTTCTAAAAAATTATATAACTAGGCTAACGTGTATGAATTAAATTTTCTACAATTTTCATTAAAACGTTTTGTGTGTTAATTCGGAATTTAACAAAGTTATAAAATGATACAGTTCTGAGACACAGTAACTCAGATTAAATGCGCTGACTAGAAATACAAAGAGGATAAATTAATTTCAGGTTTACCGAACTAGGTAAAGAGTTAAACTGCCAAAAATATAAAACCATAGAGTAGAAAAACTATATCTCAAAAATTTCTTTTTGAAATAAATATTTCAAAAACCTGAGTTAAAAATAAAAAGCTTCTATAATATTACATAAAAATTCGTTACAAATTAAGTAAAAATTATTAGTAATTAGGCGACTACGCTAATCAAATTACTTTTACTTTTAATCACCGAAGAACGCTGCAAAAAGTAACATTTCAAAAACTCAAGTTTTCCACTCTAAAATCCTAAGAACAATTAGAAGTGTGATGTTACACTTAAAATTTAACCTCTTCCAACGATCTAAAAATGCTATTTGCGAATGAAGTTCCTCAATCGACTTACTTAACAATTAATGGACGACCAAACCCCAACTGAATTCTTAAAACAACAGCTAAGAAAAAGAAACATACTACAAACAAAAACTCAAAAAGGAATATGGAGTCGTAATCTACTAAATTAGGAGTAAAAAATAAAAAAAAACCAGCCAGAACTAAAAGTGTTTAAGTCAAGGATATTTTAATTTTACTCTTTTTAAAAATTACAATGCTGTTTTTGCTTGTTCATTACCCTATTTAATGGTTATATATTTTGTGTATAGTTTTAAGTGTCAGAATATAAAAGTGGAAAACTTATCAGCAAATAAATGACTTAAACGTTAAATCTGTAATAAAACTGTACTCGTATAATTTATTTTTAAAAAACTGAAATAAAAAAATGGAAAATTTAATACAAGTTCGTGACGGTTACCTAGATTTGAACAAAAAATTTGTGACCTTGAAACAGTGCTACAAGTTAAGATAAAAAGGTCGATGAGAAAATGGTTGGGGAGAGAAAGCCTTAGTACGATTCAAGTTAAGGATGGGGGTGCCCCCTTACAAAATAGTAGTGTGCCATAACCTTGCGTCAGCTGTTAAGTAGAATTAGATACTATAAAATAAAGTGCAGCAGTAGTATACCATGTAGGTTCGAAAGGAATTGTTAGGGTTACCGGGGCGGATCGGCGGCTCCACTCCATGGTACGAGGCGGTGTCATTAGTTGCGCAGGATCGATCCTTGACGGACCAACGAGCGAGCTATTTCTACATCGGATCGATTTAGGATGACCTCACCTTAATACATTCATATACCTACTGCCGACTTGCGATCTATAATACTTATGTCTGTAGTCAATCGGCTCTATGATCACTCATTCATTCAAACCACCCTTATCAATTTCCCACCCTCCCGATCACTCACCGCCTACGCTACCGAAATGGCATGTCAAAATCCAACCATCGTAAAAAAATATAAGTTAATTTATCGCATAAATTTTCACTTTCTTCGATAATTAATTAAAATTTATATCAGCTCTAGAAAGTACTTTTGCATAGAGGTCAAATTATTTTTATTACCACTCTACTAAAAACTTTTATTATCTTTTACATTTTACTTTCTCTTACCTATATGAATACATAGGAAAGAAAAGTAGTCTATTGGTTTCATGTCGAGTTTTCGAAATCGAGTTTTCACCGAATCTACACGTTTTCAGACCCCCTAAACCCAAAATACATGTTTTTCCGATTAATGTGTGTGTGTGTGTGTGTGAGAGAGAGAGAACAGAATATCTCAAGAACGGAACATCGTACGAACTTAAAACTTAAGTTAGATACCACTAGAGGACCCGAGACGAACCTTTTTTTTATCAAAACCGGTCAACCGAAGTCGTAATTTATTTGTGTCATTTTTCACTGTTTTGCGATTTTCTCGAAAAAGGCACCTAAGGTTTTTTCTAAAATCGCCTTATTTACTCAATTGTCTGTGCTCTACAAGATAGGGTAGGCGCCATGTCTGCTGAAATTCTTAGAGAAGTTGTTTTTTCGTAAAAAAAAATTGGTTTTTTAAGATTGCGACTTTAACATGCATTTTAGCGCAAAAATGTAGCTATATAATAAAAGTTGTAGAGAATTTAAATTCCTACAACTTTTATTTCATACATTTTTTTGTAAAATGCTTTAGTTTATCTGTAATTAGCAATTTTCTGTTTTTTTCCTCACGAAAAGGTGTGAAAAATTGAATTCTTTAAGATTTCAGCCTTATTTTGCATTTTACGACAAAAATTGTAATCATATTTATAGCAAATTAAAAGATCTACAACTTTTATTTAAAGCATTTTTCTCTACAGAGCCTAATTTAGCGTGAAAAAGTGATTTTCCATATTTTTAAGCCAAACTGAGGATGATTTTCATTTTGCGTCTTTCACTCATGATTAAAATTGGGTTATGTTTTATGACGTTAGTATTATTTGTTTATTTTTAATGTTTTATTGCTCATTATTTGCATTGGTAAGAGAAAGTTGTGTGAGTGTTTCACACCAGATTTTAATGTATAGCCTACTGTACAGATTTCACAGACAGATCGATCACAAAATGTAAGTTTATTAGACAGATATTGATTCATATGAAATACTCAGTAATGGGTAACTTATTTTCGAACGGAAATTGTATACGGTTTCACATAGCCATCTACAATTTCCTCTGTTAGACATGACGAGAATCAACTACACATAAAAATGCTTTGTTCGACTCCTTTTTCACCGCTTAAATCAATATTTACTTGCGTTTATAGTAATTTTATAAATCTGTTTGCTTGTGAGCCAGCTTAGCCAGCTTAGAATTCAACCGATAAAATTGCTAATTTAAACCAGTAGAAATAGCGGTTTGGTAAGATGACTAGACTTTTTATTTTTTAATCCCTAACGTGTGTACGTTGCAATCTGTTCAATTCAGAACTATAGGCAACCCCATGACCCAATGATGTGTATGACGTGTAAATGATATGTAGTCTTGTACAGACCCAGGCCAACCATTCCTGAGAGAGTATCGTTAATTGAATCCCAACCAACAAAGTACACCGGTAACCACTGTCTAGTATTAATATCCGTATAAAAGTAACTTAACCCACCGAGTTGGTCTAGAGGTAAAGTTGTTGCCAAAATCAGCTGTTTAACAGCTGACTTTCGGAGACGAAGGTTCCTGGTTCAAATCTCAGTAAAGGTAGTTACTTTTATACGGATTTGAATACTAGACAGTGGTTACCGGTGAACTTCGATGGTTGGGGTTTAATTAACCATACTCTCTCAGGAATGGTCGGCCTGGGTCTGTACAAGACTACACCTCATTTACACGTCATACGCATCATCCTCATCTTATTGGGTCATGGGGTTGCTTATTGTTCTAAATTGAACAGATTGCAACGTACACAAACTAGGAATAAAAAAACGTAACTACCTTTACTAGGATTTGAACCAGGAAACTTCGTCTCCGAAAATCAGCTGTTCAACAGCTGACTCGCGGCGACGGATTTACCTCTAGACCAACCCGGTGGTATTATTTATAGTAATGCTACTGTTTATTAACATACGATACATACGAAAATTGTGCAAAAAAATTTTAATGAACAAATTCAAGTGAATTAATCAAAAATGATTTTGGATAAATTTAAAAATTTTATTTTGCACAGCAAGAATTAATCATCGGGAATTATATACTATTGACAACCAATAATTTTGGACGCCCAATAGTATAAATTATTCCAATATTTTTCACGATACAACACCTACATTAGTTTTTACAAATACGAGTACATTTGAATCTTAAAAATAAAAAAAGAACATTTAACATTTGTTTCTTGTATTCTTTTTTTGTTTCATGAAAATCATGGAAACTGTAGCCTATTCCTTTTATAATTTAACAATTTTAATCAGAACAAGCACTTAAAAAATTAGGCTTTACTCGCCTGCTGTTCATTGTTTTTAATATGGAAAGCCATTAATTGTAACTTCAATTAAGCACTTGCTAATAACGAGCGAGCTCACAAAACAAGGGTGTGCTTTTAATATTAAAACTCATCCTTTGTTTTTACACCAAAATAATTAAAAACAAAATATTTTTCTTTTGTAATACCCAACCAACCAAGATATAAAAATATTTGAAATAATGCCAAGTAAAGCAAATATATTTACAACACTTTAATTTATTTAATAATTATGTTGGAGAGCTACTTTTTGATTCAATAATTCACGGTCGAGATAATTAGGTTTTTTTAAAGACTGCTTAATTAATTTTTCAAGTTTTGGTTCACATTTTTCGGTAGTTAAGCCAACAATTTAGTAAACGGTTACTGCGGAAAATTAGATCAAATCAATCTCGGAAACCAATTCACAGGAAAAAAGAAAAAATTCTAGAAAATTATGTTTACTCAACTAAAATGTAATTTTTTTAACTTCCTCCTTTACGGATTAGGCACATATCCTGTTCCAGCTTCTATTCATCTTCGTCGTGGTCTACCCAACGACCATACTCCATAAGGACGGTATTTAAAGGCCAGCAGCGGATATCGATCTTCTAGCATGCGGCGTAAAAATTATTAACTTAAATTACAGCGATTTGTGCATTAAAGAAAATATCACTCAAAAATTCACAAAAAGACAAATTTATTTGATTGAAGCTTAACTTTTATCTTAAATGTATCAATATAGGCCTACTATTAAAATATAAAACGGAAATTATAATAAATGACAAAATTTATTCCTATAACAAAGAAACACGACAATAAATCAAAAAACGAAAAGAAGCGCTGCCTTCTACAAAAACTTACGAATAAATCTCAATTAAAACTAGATAAAAACTTTTTAGAATATAACAGAAAAAGTTTCTCCACTTACATTCAACTGAACTAAACTAGGCTTATCAAACATTTCAGATGGATGGATTTGAGCTGACAAGAAGTGTTCACTTTAATTTCACACAAATTTTTACTTCAAGCGTAAAACTTTTAATAGACGAAGTATAAGTTTCAGCACAAAAGTATGAGTTTTTTCATAAAAAAAAACTTTGGAATAAAACTATTATTTTAATGATTCTTCTCCTTAAAATTCATTTTAACGGATCTTCGTTATTCCGAGTTATAATTTACAACTACTGTGCAATTTTTAAAATTGTAATGTTTAAAATATATTTTCCTATTTGTTTAGTCATTATTATTGATTTGGTGAAGATAAAAATCTAAAACTATTAAAATAGTACAAAAATCTGTGCTACTGTAAAACTAAACTGTAAACTGACTCCTACTGTAGTCTACTAAACTGTAAAGCAGTTAAATAGAGCTCGGAATCCAAGCACAGAATACTAAAACCAGCTAGTACATAAACAGATGGAGGAATCATGTTCAAAAGATACTCCCAGTAAAAATATACCCTCGAAGCACAGAGGTAGCCTACAGACTTGAGGGAAATAGGGGAGTAGGTAGGCCTTGGAGGAGATAGTCAAAGGCTGTTTTCTGACAAGTGCGAACCGGAATAGGAATGTTCCATGGTAGAAGAAGAAGAAAACAAAGCTATGAAAGGTTAAACAACCTTCAAAAATATCCAAATTCTACTATTAAAATTTTGATGCTTTATTTCCTTGAGAATCTTAAATAGAATAACATTAAAGGGTTTTAGGTTTTAAAGTACAAACTTCATTTTTTTGGGTTAAAAAATGATTCTAAAGTACCTTTCAATTACGTAACGTATAAAGGAACTCTCTCTACGACATACTACCATTATTTAATTAAACACAAAATGCATTAAATGAGGATACTTGCATTTTTTTCAGTTTTTTTGGTTACCTTGACCAAACCTAACCTATCAAAGGTTAGTCAAAATAACAGCAATTTTTACGTTTGACATTACTGCCCTATAAATAATTCCACAGAGAGACAATGAATAAGTATTGATGAAAGTTTAATTATTAACATCTAACGTAGTTTACAAATAAAGATAAATAATAATTTTTCAATGATAAAGTATTTTTAAATTAATGTATACACAAGCTATTTTTCAACGAATTTAAAAAAAACCCCTTGAAGGAATTGTACACGTCTCTAGAAAACAAGTTTAGTCAAGATTCGTTCTAGACAATAGGAGGTCGAACACCCATATTTACTTTTCAGAACCAATTTTTGGTGAATAGATTCCAAATAAACGTATTAATCAAAAACTGACGTTGAATTGTTAAATTTTAGTATAACTTATTGTATTTCCAATTTCTATGTTCAGACAGTACTATAAAAACGATTATTCTAGAACAGATAAAAGATTCGAAAAATATATACAATTTATTTACTCCTACTATTTAGTTACGCACAAATAGTGTGAAGAAATAACGAGAAATTAAATTAACTGGTGACGCAATGGAAACACAATGAAACAATAAGTGCAATCATGCTAAATGGATGACAAAACTTATACGTATATATACTGAATTATCAATGAAAATGTGTTATTATGGCAATTGTAGCCTACATCAATATAAATAAAATTGTGATTTAGTCTGTACAATTTTTCAAAATGCCCCAAATTTTATTTCTACGCCAAATCTAGTAAGTAATCACCGAAAATAAGCTCAGCTGAATTTTGTCTATTTGTCTGTTTATCTGTTTTTATGTTACGGTATCACGCAAGAACCGCTGAACCAAATTCAATGAATTTCGGTATTTAGGTTCTGGATATTATCGAAATGAAAATAGGCTATAAATTTTTTTTATATCACAAAGGGATGGGGGAGTTTAGAGGGAGGGGCAAACAAAAAACTGCAAATATCTCCGTTAAAAATTAATCTATCAAAAAAATATTATATAATCGAAATTACGAAACGTTTAAAGACAAATAAGCTTATGTACAGTTTTTCATTTTCATGCATAATAACGGAGATATTACCAATTTTATAAAAATAAACATAGCAATATTTTAGAAAACAAAATTAACAGAACAATAAACATAGGTCTACGCGCCGTTAGTATTCATTCCGAAGCTCTGTACCCTACCCCTTCCACCATTATCTAACATTACACGACACACCCGTTCTCGGTCACTGGTCAAAAACGAAAGACAGCCACCTTAGTAGTCAACCACCACTGAGTGTTCCAATTGTGATTTACCTTTCATTTCAATTGTTATTGCTTTGTAGCGAATAATTAAATTACCTACAGTTACATTACACACAGATATGTGTGAATTAAACTTCGAAACATCAATTTTCATTGCTCTATAAATAGTAAATTCATTTATTTATGTAAAATAATTAACTAAGCTTCTGAAAATAACAAAGCGCTGCATATCTTGATTTAAAACACCTAGATCTCACTTCTATTTTACGTCCAACTATCTTGTTTTGTCATTAATAATAATGCTGACGTTGAAAGGAGTTACGAATGGAGAACAATAAATGATTAAAGAATATCAGACCTAAAAGGAATCGAATTCGGTACACCAACAGACTGTACACACCACCAAGAAAACCGTTCGAAGAACGGGCATTTTAGCTAGTGAATTATAAAAGAAAATCAAACACTTGATTCAGTATTATGTGTAGAGATTATAATATTGAACATTATAAGTTCAAAAACCTATTACTTTACGATGATATTGATTACAAGGAAGCTTGTAACAAAGAAGTAGAAAAAGCAGCCCGATAAGTGAATGTTCTGTAACTGGATTATACTCGTACTTTTTTATACGTAGAAAAACTCCCAAGTTTAGATCTTCTTTAGCCGTAAACCTTCTCACTGTACAATAGATTAATACCTATTTACAAATTTATATAAACATTCTTTCGTTGAAATACTACAGTATTATGTATTAATTACGGTTTTAACTACAGAAATGAATAAAAACACGGTATCAAAATGAACATTTATGAAATTACAATACTTGTATTTACATAATAACGTGATATGCATAAAACTGAAACAATTAAAATGACGTGACATGACACATAATTTAACATTTTAAAGTTTTCAGAGGTGTGAAAAAGTGTTACTTAAAATTCATTTATGAAAAATAACATCGTTTTTAAGTTGTATCACGCACCAGGTTGATCTAGAGGTAAACTCGTCGCCGCGAGTCAGCTGTTTAACAGCTGCTTTTCGGAGACGAAGGTTCCTGGTTCAAATCCTAGTAAAGGTAGTAACTTTTATACGGATTTGAATGATAGAAAGTGGTTACCAATGTGCTTTGATGGTTGGAGTTTAATTAACCATACTCTCTCAGGAATGGTCGGCCTGGGTCTGTATAAGACTATACCTCATTTACACGTCATACACATCATCCTCATCTCATTGGGTCATGGGGTTGCTTATTCTTCTGAATTGAACAGATTGCAACGAACACACATTAGGGATAAAAAAAAGTTGTACCATATTACTCCAAGTTCTTCACAAGGGTGATCCCAAAACGCGATTGGAATTCTGTGTCATGTCTGAGTCGCTATCCGTACAGTAGCCGACCCAAATTTCTTGCGATCAATTTTGTGGTGTGTTGAGGCATGTTTCAAACTCAATTAAAGTATTAATCGGCGTAACTGCGTGTACTCATCGGATGCAAATCCTCATAGGGTAATCCAAGAAGAGCTTAATGTGCCTGGTGTTATGGTATGGTAAGAAATTTCAAGTACTGCATTGATAGATCCTTTTTTTAGGAAAATGTTAACTCGGAAAGTTACTAACAGGTGCTGCAGGAACTAGTCTTTCCGGAACTTGAAAACTATCCTGTTTATCATTTTCAATCGCACATCTGGGTTATAAATGAAGTGAAGCAAAAATTTGACGCAGGAATAAAAATTCAAGGAAAAACAATAAAAATGCTGAGATTCGCCGATGATATAGTAGTATTACCCGAGACAAAGAAAGAACTAAAGGATATTTGAAATGGAATGGATGAGATCGTAAGAAAGAAATCATGAATCAAGAAAATTAATAAGAACAAAACGAAAGTGTTGTGCAGCAGCAAGCGTGGTTTAGAAGAGATGGGAAATGTAAAAGTAGGCAACGAAAACATACAGGAGGTTAGGGAATTCTGCTGTCTAGGATGTAAAATAACAAAGGATGGAAGAAGCACAAGTGATAACAAAAGTAGAATTGCTCACGCTAGAAAAGCCTTTGAAATGAAAAACAACTTACTGACTATAAACATTGATTTACAGATTAGGAAAAATTTCTGAAAACACTATATTTGGAGTGTAGCATTATACGGGAGTTAAACGAGGGTGAAAGGGGCTGTAGAAAAGAAGAGGATAAAAGCTTTTAATGTGGTATAGGAAAATGTTAAAGATTAGGTGGGTGGACAAAATAAGTAATTTAGAGGTTCTTAGACGAGTGGATGGAAAAAAAGAAGAATATGCAAACATCTTACCATTAGAAGGGATAGGCTAGTGACGCATATCTTAAGACATCCAGATATTGGTCTATCAATAATGGAGGGTCATACTGAGAGAGTGAATTGTAGGAGGAGGCAAAGGTTAGAATATATGAAGCAAATTACAAAAAATGTAGGGTGCTACAGGTATGTTGATATGAAACGACTTGCGCAAGATATAACAGCTTGTAGAACTGCATTAAACCAATCGAGACTGATAACAAAAAAATAAAAATTTATCACCTCCGTGGCGTAGTAACTAGCGCGTTAACCTACAAAGTGAAAAATTCCGGGTCAATTCCTGGCTAAGGTCTGGAAATTTTAACACGTTAAAAACCACAGCTACAGTGCCAAAACCCACAGTAGTCGCTAATGACCAAGCTTCGTTGATGCGACTTTAAATAAACTAAAAAAACAAATAAAAAAAACAAGAATTTAGAAAATTGTAGAAAAAAGATCCTATTTTTCAATTAAAAGAGAATAAATTATGGTCCTCACAAAACGAATAAAAGTGAAGACACAAAGAACGTTGAATCACTGTCGCTTTTGACGTAAAATTAACTAAATATATACGATTTTTAAAATATAATATTTCAACTAAATTGAACTAAAATTCATTTACGCAGACTTTTTTTAACAAATAAATCGTTATCATTTTTCATTTCCCAGTGAAAAAGTTTATTTAATAGAGAGAAGTGAATGACATTGAAAACCGAGACAGATGGCCAAATAATTTAACTGTCAAAGAAATTCTTGACAGTTACTCAAATTCGTTGAAAAGAAATAATTTATTAAGAATAAAACGACACAAGGAAATATCGTACGTAAACTGATTATTATTTTTTAAACTTAATAAAATTTTAAGAAACTCATTTAAATAAAAGAAATTTTTGTGACGAAAGTGACATCCTTTCCTGTTGTTTATTCCACTACCAAGCCAAAACAAAACTTGAGAATTCAGATGGAATCAACATTCAAAAAGCGATTTAACTACGGCTTAATGTTACAGAAGTGGTGAGGCAAGCATCTAAAATGCAATCTAAAAAAATGAAATTGAAGAAACGTTACATAAAAATCTGGTGTGAAACACTCAAACGACTTTCTCTTGCCAATGCAAATAATGGACAACATAACCTAATACTAGTAACAAAACATTAGAAATAAACAATAAAAACTAACCTCGTAAAACATAACCTAATTTTAATCATGAGTGAAAGACGCAAAATGAAAATCACCCACCGGTAATTAAGCATGTAGTTAATTTTACGTCAAAAGCGACAGTGATTCAACGTTTTTTGTGTCTTCACTTTGGCTTAAAAATACGTAAAATCACTCTTTCACGCTAAACTAGGCTCTGTAGAGAAAAATGTTCTAAAAAAAAATTGCAGATCTTTTAATTTCCTATAACTTTGATTATATACACTTTTGTCGTAAAATACATCATGCTAGGGCTGAAATCTTTTTAAAAAATCGAGTTTTTTACATGTTTTCGTGCGAAAAAACCAGAAAATCGCTAATTACCGCTTAATAACTTTTATTATAAATATGTTTGCTCTAAAATGCATATTAAAGTTGAAATCTTAAAAAAACAATTTTTTTTACTAGAAAACAACCTCTCCAAGAATTTTACCAGACATGGAGCCTACCTACCCTATCTTGTAGAGCATATAAGAATTGAGTAACTAAGGCGGTTTTTAAAAAAAATCGTAGGAGCCGTTTTTTAGAAAATCGCAAAAAGTAAAAAATGACACGAATAAACTACTATTTTCGGTTGACCGATTTTGATGAAAATGATCGTGTCGGGTCCTCTAGTAGTACCCTAGAGCTTAAGTTTCAAGTTCATACGATGTTCCGTTCTTGAGATATTCTGTTCACACACAGACACACACACCAGTCGCTAAAAACATGTTTTTCGGGTTCAGGGGTCTGAAAACGTGAAGATCCGGTGAAAACTCGACATGAGAACAATACTTTCCTGCCTATATATTCATACAGGCAAAGAAAGTAAAAATTATAATACGTAATAACGTACACAATGACAGAAATAATTTTAACGTTTAAAAAAATTCTTATATTTCTCTTAAAATTTTTAATTAAAAGCGTAATCTCACGGATTAGTTGTAAAGCACGGAAAATTTTAGTTAACACATTTTTTTGTACTTTTCTAAGCCTGCTTTAGAATCCCTGTAGTTAAGTGCATTTTTCACCCGTTAAGCAGATGAACTGTAGTACATGATACAATCACTAACGACCAAGAAGCAAACGATTCGATAACAAACAAATAGTCCTATTTAATTATTTTAATTGTACCAACTACTTTGAGGTTTAGAGACGACTGGAGGTTGCGGACAAGTGTAAGAGATTTTCAAATCCTGATTACAGGGAACCGTACTCAGGAACTCAAGCTTTGAATATTTAAGCCTAGCGCGCTTTTATCTCGTACCACAGTGCCATGGAGGTAGTTTCGTTCAGAACGCACTACAACCGACTCTGACTCAAGTGGCACAGCTGATCGCATTTGCCCATAACGGGCAGGTGGAGTGTTTAATTATTTGCACTCGAGCTGTTGGTTCCAAAGCTACAAAAAAATAGTTCTGTTTTTTATCAAATAGTCAGTCAATTATATGAATGAACTATTTAAGAACAGAAGAGGTAGAGGTGTAAAAGACACTAGTCAGACTTATTTCCTCTGAGAGTAATGAATTTCATTAGCCTACACAGCCAGACCCCGTGGTGAATGAAGTGAAAGTGTCCTTTGCAGGGTGAAAAGTGGATGCTTTCCGGAGGGCCTGGCATGCTGATAAGCTTACTCTTTCAACTCAGTGAGGAAGGCAAAACACCTCACTCCTCGTTTTTACTAAGTAATACCTTTAGAGGTTTAAACCAGCCTTTCGGCTGTTTTACCTAAACAACAACTGATCGCATGCTCAGCTGTAAAATTAAAGATCCTTATTTAAATTCCTAGCTAGAGTTTAGAAAATTCGTTAACACACATATATACACAAGCAGTAGTTAACTAGGAAGATTACTTCCGTATAATGTATTTCACGTATATTTATGGATACACCACAAAATAACAAAATATAATAAATAAAACAGTCTTCACACTTTACAAGCGCATAAAGTACTCTGAAATTAACCCTGTGGTCCATGAAATTAAAGCGGTAAAAGTTTCTTAAAAGGCTCATGTTACTTTTGTAACCTCAATAAAATAAACCCTAGTAAACAGAGTTTAATATGTCTGTTTCAAATTACATTTACAACTACATCCGCATCAGGCATCGTGTTTAGCTTAAACCTAAATCTAGTAATAAAATTTAAAATACACTGCTCTCAAACAGAATAAAAAAAATTAAAAAATGAACATCTTTTCTTAATAGGAAAACTACTGAATCATATTACCAAATTGGTAGAAAATATTTTTATTGTAGGATAATAAGCATTAAAATATCATGACGTCTGCAAGAAAATTCCATATTAAATTATTATAGAAGCTGTTATACAGCACTGCTCTGATTTAAAAACTATACTTGGGTTGAAAAGGAATGACATTTTAAAATAAAAAACAAATACATTCTGAAGTCTAATAAATCTAATAAGAAAATAAAGTGGAAGAACTTTCAATAAAAGAACGGAAGATTCAGTTCTACGCTCCAAGATAAAGGCTTTAAATTTCAAGGTAATCTCCAAAGATTAAAATTCCAGATCATTTAATGATATTTATTGACAAGCTATATTCATTACAATTAATTAATTCCTATAATTTTCAGACACGGTTAACGTATTTAAGATAGTTAACAGAATTTAAAAAATAATTTCTTTTATTTACTTTTAGCACAATCAACACCTCCTCCCACGGGTGTATTATCCAGGGGATGATAAAGACCGTCTCCTCCCACTTAAGAATATAATATAAGAGGTAGAAATTCAGTAAATTTTTCATTCATGGCGACACTTATATTCCCCTAACACTACTACCCTTTCTTAAGATTCCGGACCACTCTCTCAAATAATTCTCCTAGAGATGAATCACTGTTTTTGCTGATCTCTAGAGAGGTCAAAAAAGCCAGGCATAACGAGGAAAACTAAACATTTATATCGGTTCTTACCAATTTTTCTACAAACTAAAAAAAAAAAATGTTAAAAACTTAAAACGAATTTAGTAAAGTTTTATTACGTCGCCTTACTGTAACGTTTAAAATGTTGATATAAATGGCATAAAGATTGTTTAATTTATCAGTTCAGTTTGTTATAATAAATTTTAAATTTATATCCGTCAAAAAAATTTCATTTTAAGGAAAAATCAGAGAAATTTAGTACACTAATTAGCGGAAAACGAGGCGTTTATATAGGTGGATAAATAAATAATAAATACGTAACAACCAGATAACAAGATTTATAATAGGCTAATAATACCAAATTTATAAAACAGTATTTCTAAACAGAATCATCGTCCTAGGTTAAGGATCAATAAAAGATCTGACAAGTCACTTAAGTCTATTCCAATATTACTGATCTGTCAACAAATTGATTTGGTAATTTTAATAATCAAAAATCCGGTGTGGAACACTCACACGACTTTCTCTTGCAAATGCAAATAATGAACAATATAACCTAACATTAGTATTAAAAAATTAGAAATAAACAACAAATTAATTTCAGAAAACATTACCTCATTTTTATCATGAGTGAATGATGCAAAATGAAGGCCAACTTCAGTTTGGCTTAATAATACGAAAAATCACTCTTTCACGCTAAACTAGGCTCTGTACAGAAAAATGCTTAAAATAAAAGTTGTAGATCTTTTAATTTCCTATAAATTTGATTATACACTTTTGTCGTAAAATGCTAAGGCCGAAATCTTAAAAAACCAATTTTTACAGATTTTCATGAAAAAAAAAACAAAATAACACTAATATTACCGCTAAACTAAGCGTCATACGAAAAAATGTTGAAGTAAAAGTTATAGGTTTTTAAATTTTCTACAATTTTTACTACCTACACATATTTTTACGCTGAAATGCATAATACGGCTGAAATCTTAAAAAAAAATTTCTACTAGAGCACAGCCTCCCCAAGAATTTCAGCAGACATGGTGCCTACTCTATCTTGCTGTGCATAAAAAATGTAGTACACCTCGCAAAAATCGCAAAAGTGAAAAATGACACGAATTAACTACTACTACTGATTGACCGATTTTAATGAAAATGTTCGCGTCGGGTCCTCTAGTGGTACCTAACTTTAAGTTTCAAGTTCGTACGATGTTCCGTTCTTGAGATATTTTGTTCACACACGCGCACACACAGATCAATCACTAAAAACATGTTTTTTTGGGTTCAGGGGTCTGAAAATGTTTAGATCCGGTGAAAACTCAATTTTGAAAAATCGACATGAAAAGAATACTTTCCTTCTTCTATATTCATAGGCAAGAGAAAGTAAAAAAAATTGAGCAATTTAAATTTTTGTTAATTTTTATATGGTTTATATAATTCGCTATAGCATTTCTTATGCCCGTAATAAGCAGGTGTAGTGTTAAATTATGTGCACTCGATCTGCTAGTCCCAGGGCTACAAAAAATTTTTTTTCTTCTCACATGGGCAGCCAATTTTATGTCTGATCGATCATCGTTGCCACTTCTCTTAATTTATCAATATGTTATATACCTGCCAATAACAGACAGGTGGAGTGTCAAATTATTTACACTCAATTTGTTCCTTGCAGGGCTAAAATAAATAGTTCTGTTTCTTATCACATGGTCAGCCAATTAAATGACTGAATCATTTAAGAACAGAAGAGGTAGAGGTGTAAAAGACACTAATCACAGTTTTCTTCTCTGAGTGTAATGAATTTTATTATACAGCTAGCCCTGTGGTGAATGAAGTAAAGGTGTCATTTGCAGAATGGAAAGTACATGCTTTTCAGAGGGCCTGGCGTGCTGATAAGCATACTTTTCCACTCAGTGAGGAAGGCAAGTGTAAACCACCTCAAACATCGTTTTACTTAGTAAAGCCTGTAGAAGTTCACACCAGCCTTTCGGCTTATAACCTAAACAACAACAAAAACAAGGCAATTCTGTCATCGCGTAAAAGACCTAAAAGAGGTGATAAATTAAACAGTGTTATCTGTAGATTTGCCCAACAGTATTAATTTTCTTTGGAAATAAATTTATTTAGTATTATTTTAATATTTTATAATCTAAAAAACACTCCTTTTATAAACGTGGGTATTCGTTATGGCAACCGACAAAATAAAACAACGCTTTTAAATTGTTTTTGTTGACATTTACATCTGAATAAAATATTGTAGACGATTAAAATTTAGGCTAACACTATGCGGATTCATGCTGTGTTATAATTGATTACTTAAATCCAATAACTATTAAAAATTGATGTTAAAAAATGTTACAATTCTAAATTAAATACGATTATTCATAGTTAACATAATAAGAGCAAATAATTAAATGCATAAGAAACCATACAGTAATTTCATAAAAAAGTTTAAGTTTAAAAAAATGTGTGTATAGCCTATATATATAAATATAATTACATTGTTATTGTGTGTTTCATGGAGTAAGTATTTGTAACAATGTGTAATATCAGCAAAATTAATATGCATTGTAATAATTGATTCACGTGATTAATTTAATTGTGTAAGTAATACATACGTGTAATTGTGTTCATGCAAAAGTACAAAATTTATGTGTGTAAATATTAATCTACATAAAATGTAACTATTCATAAAGAATTATTCAAAGAGATTTCCCGTAAAATTTAAGTCATTGTCACTTATAACTTAATTAACTACTTTAATTTTTACGTTGAAGAAAATTTATACAAAAATAATATACAATAAGTTTTTCAATAAATATAAAAAATAGCTGTGGTGTGTCGCGTATCGATCGAATACCGAATTCTGAAATTAGGAGAAAAATCGGCGTTCAAGAAAATATCATGGATAACTTATATCCCGGAAGCAGTTAAAATGGTTTAGCCTTTTGCAGAGGACGGAGGATGGTAGGTGGCCAAAGAGGGCATGGGAGTGGACGCAAGCCGGTAGAAGAAGGGGTAGGCCGGAAGTGACATGGTTAGATGGGATGCAGGGGGCAATGAATGTCTTTGTGGCAGCTCTCCGATGGGGACTGGCGAGACAGAGTGGTGCTTAGGAAGCGAGATACGGCTGGGGCTGTATATCCTCTCATGAATAAAAAAAATAAATAATAGTGTACAAGTCATACGAGTATATGGGTCTACGTACCCAAATTTAATCAAAAGTATACACATAAATTATATCTTTTTTTGGTTCCACGTATGACTGATTGCAATTTCTGCTAATGCATGAAGATGAGTGATGGAAAATGCCAAACCTGACCGGGATTTGAACCCGGGACCCCGGCGTGAAAGCCAGTTGCGCTAACCACAATGCCAACTGGCCGGCCTATTAGATTGTAACACAACCCAATTTGGTTAAATATTTAAATGAATTGTAGCAATATTTTATATCACATAAAAATTCTTTAGGCCTAACTGATCCAACATTCTTAAAAATAGAATTTTATAAAACTTCAACATAGCTATTAAAACTAATTTTCAATTGGATACAACGTTACAAATAATCTTATAATAAAAAAACTGTCAACATACAAAAGAAAAATAACACCTTCCATGAATTTCGCATAAATTAAAACCGGAAATTGGTTTATGAATAGTACCAAAACAAAATCTAAAAATTAAATTAAATTAAATTAATTAATTTTCAAAGAATGAGTAATTAATGTATTTTAAAAACCAAAAAATATAATTTTTAAAATGTGCAAATATTCAAATTTAAATCAGTGCAGTTAATCAATTTTCAATAACCTATCTTATTCATAACAGGCTTGACTAAATACCATTCCAATATTAAACCGACACCCAATAATTAACTTTAACCTACTAAAATACCAGAAACGAATACTGAAACCCAATCAGTAACAACTGAAAATAATAAACTAAATTTTCTGCATTAAAAGAAATTAATTTTGAAAATTTTAAACAATCGTAATAATTCCAACTGGTATCAATTATCACATTGTTTCCTAGATAATTTTTTTCATTCAAACGCATAACAAATTTCTTTTAATTTTAGCTCAAATCTGTCAAAACTGAAAGTAAATTTTATCGGAAACTATTTTCTCAGATACCAGGAATCGCATAAATTGAAGTAGAGCTGTTCTTCAACGACTGAATGAACCTTGTAAAATACATAACATGGGAACGAACAAGTTAGTATTAACATTTTTGTTGGAGCCCATAATTATATAAGGTGTCCCGGGAGGAATCTGATAAACTTTGCAGTTGTGTTCCTTTTATTAAAATAATGAAAAAAGTTCATATACATAAATGTCCGAAAACGCTTCATTAGAGAGTTACAGCTAGCGGAAAATTTCGCCCCGATTTCTATTTCCATTATTATAAATAACCTTTTCTATGTAATATCTAATAAATCTTCCAATCGATTATTAATTAAACTTATATCAAATTTTTTACCATGAAATTCCCTAAAAATTTCATTACTAAAATTCGATTGTTTATTATTACCTATAAATTTTACAAAGTTGTAGCAGTTTAAACGTAAAGAAACCGTGTTTTTCAAATCAATTTTTGCGTTGTGTGCAAAATGTCTACAAAACTACTGAAGATACAGTTCTATGACTTGTTTTATAAAATTTTCAAACCGAATATCATAAAAGTCCACCAAATTTGTCACTAAAAAAGGCCCCCAAAAAATTCAATATGACCTAATTTCACCAGGGGAACTGAAATCGGGGCGAAATTTTCCGGTAGCTGTAACTCGCTAATGAAGCGTTTTCGGACAAATGTTTATATGAACTTTTTTCATTATTTTAATAAAAGGAACACACCTGCAAAGTATAGCAGAATCCTCCATGGTGCTGAGTACCGGCAAATGAGGTTCAGGAATAAACATAAGCTGAAGACCTTAGAAATATATTGGTTACGAAGGTCACACAAGGTCTCCAGAGTGGTGGAACACAGGAGAAATGAAAACAAGGCAACGGATCGGTTCTTAAGATACCAAAATATATAGTATAGAGATCAGACAGGTGGTATGGTATGAAAAACTCCAAATAATAACAGCAGACAAATGGCCCCAAACAGCGTTCCTTTTCCATGCAAAAAATTGATGAAGAGATCGCCCTAGAAAAACCATGGATACAGAGAAATATCGAAGACTTTGGTAGCGAGTGATCTCGGAGAAAGTTACTGGAAAAATAGAAGACTGTAAGACGCGGGAAGCGGACAAAACAATTTTTGTGGAAGACCCGCAGAAACGAATTTCATGTTATTTAAACAATAAGAAGAAGCAAGAAAACTAAATAAAATTTGTAACTTAAATAAACATTCTACTTCAAGGAAACTTTCGAAAAAATTTTGTTTTTTTTTAAATTTTTCGAAAATATATTCCACTTAATAGCAAAACTATAATTACATTTCTAGTGTTAAATTAATTTTAAAGTACAAAAAGTGTTGTGATAATTACGCAAGTTTGTGAATTTCAAGTAACTGTTAAAAATATTATCTACTTTAAATGACCAGCCTTGAACTTCAATAATTTAAAAAATTGTTGAATAATTTACGGACAGAGTAAATTTTTTAAAATTATAACAAATTAAATACTGAAATACTATTGCCGAGTGGATTAGATTATTTTTATAAATATAAAATATTACTATGCTTAATTAAAGTGTACTTAAAACCATCATATTAGTAAACAATTGCAGCTCGCACAAAAAATCATTCCTAATAATACTGTGTAGTACTATACTACAAATTTTTATAAATTATTAAAAGAAAATGATCATAAAAGACCGTGAATGGATTAGATTAATTTTACTAATCTATTTATATTCCGTGCTCCCAACAAATTTGACGTATAAATAGAAATTAACATTGGACTATTATTATAAAGGTGTAATCTTACTTTTATTACTCCAATCGTTTGGAAACAGAATAAAAACAAGCCTCCAAAAAAGTTTAATAGCTAATAAATTTAATTATAAATAAATAAAGACAAAAAGTTTATTCAATTTCGATATAGTACAGAATTTAGTACTAAGTAGTACATAAAAAATAATTTTGCGTTAATTATTGTCTGCACAATAGTCGGTGTTTATAGTGGACAGTTGACATTTTAATTTTAATATTACCATACGAGGTGTCACTTCGAATCTCACACGCTATTAAAAAAGTTTTAATTTTTTTGCTACATATTTTTTTTAAATATCATTAAATCATTTGTTAAGTTAATTAAATAAAAAAATATTTAAGTAATTAAAAATTATAATTTAAAATTTTTTAAATTATTTAATTAAAACAAAGAATGATTATTTAACAAACAAAAAACTAATAAAACAATAAAATTTAATAAGTGGGAGATTCAAATATATGACCTCTCGTACGATAATATCAAAAGTAAAATTTCAACTGACCACTTAAGTCGCACGGCTATTTTTCTGACAACAATATGAATACGAAATTTTTCTTATGCAAGTACCGCGCTATATTGATTTTTTTAATATACCCTAATGTGTGTACGTTGCAATCTGTTCAATTCAGAACAATACGTAACCCCATGACATAAATGAGATGAGGATGGTGTCATAGCGTATAGAAGATACGCTATGACACACACCATCATACGCTACGACGGTGTGTATGACGTGTAAATGAGTTGTATCTTGTACAGACCCAGGTCGACCTCTCCTGAGAGGTACGGTAAATTGAACCCCAACCATCAAAGTGCACTGGCAACAACTGTCTACTATTCAAATCCACATAAAAGTAACTACCTTTAGTAGGATTTGAACCAGGAACCTTCGTCTCCGAAAATTAGCTGTTAAACACCTGAACTCGCGGCGACGAATTTACCTCTAGACCAACTCGGTGGGTAGCTATATTAAAATTGAATAACATTTTTATTTATAAATAATTAAATGATTAGCTATTAAAATCTTTTGGAGGCTCATTTTTTTTTTTTTTAAACGACTGGAGAAATATAAAAGATTACAAATTTATAATAAAATAAATAATATGTCGACAGTAAAAGATCCGATGTTAATTTCTTTATAAGAGGTGTGGCTATTAAATAACGAGACTGACGTAAAAAATGTTATTTTAATTTTATACATGATCAGTTATTGTCACCTTCAATATACACTCCTTCTCTATCCCTACAACGCTCCATACGAATTTTCCGTAGTTGGAAACAGTGCTGTAAGTCATCTTCTTTCAGCTCCTTTAGGACACGTACCGCTCAAAAATTTTTAAAATGAAGCTCGCAAAAATGTTTGTACTGACACTTTGTACGCGATTGAAAATTACCCAAATTTTTGGAAAACAATAACGTGATGAAACGTGATTTTCTTTACTTATGATCCGGAAACGAAGCGCCAATCCATGCACTGGAAGAGCCAAACTTCACCGAGAGTCAAAAAGCTCGAATGAGCAAGTCAAAATTTAAAGCAATGATGATTGTTTTTTTTATATACCCATGGGATTATGTACCTTCACTGGGTTCCTGAAGGTCAAACAATTACCAATATTACTAACTTGAAGTAATTTCTAAACTACGTCAAAGAGTAAGGAGAAAACGCCCCGAAATGTGGAAGGTCAAATCATGGGTTCTCCACCAAGACAATGCGTCACCTCATACCGCGTTATCTGTCAAGAGGTTCCTAGCCAAGTACAGAATCTCAATGTTACAACATCCACCTTATTCACCAGATCTTGCAACATGTGACTTCTACCTGTTCCCTAAGGTGAAATCTGCATTAAAAGGGGCAAGATTTGAGTCTGTGAAAGCTGTGAAAGAGAAAGCGGCACGTGCCCTGAAGGAGCTGGCAGAAGATAACTTTCAGAAATGTTTCCAACTATCGAAAATTCGCATGGAGCGTTGTAGGGATAGAGAAGGAGTGTATATTGGAGGCGACAATAAGTGATTATGTATAAAATTAAAATTAAATTTTTTTACGTCAGTCTCGTTATTTAATAGCCACACCTCGTACATCAAATCTGTTGAGAAGCATGGTATAAAATTCAGTATAAAAAATGTGTTTATTACAATGAGAATGAAGGTGTATGGAAAAGCAGTAGTTATTCATTTATTATCGCAACTCCAACGTTTAAAAGTATTTCTAAGCATCGTGGAAAATGACAGCGATAATTGATGTATTTAATAAAACATTCTCAGTGAGTGATTGAATAGATGATTAAAAAATATTTGTTTACGAACTTAAGATTCAAAAATTATTAGATACGGTACCTAATACCACGACCTCCTAGCATTCAGTAGTGTATAAAAACTGAGAGAGCTCTTCAGGAACTCAGAAAACTGCTCCTGAAAATTATTACAAAATTGATTTCATATATAAAGCGGTCAGAAAAAAATTATCATTTCCATGATTTTAACATTTGTGACGTTAACTTAAAAATAATTTACTAAAAAAAAGCAGTGTACGTGTTGAAATAACTCACCCCAAAAGTGCAGTTTCCTCTGCGCTAACTGATGTTGGCATCTTCCTAAAAACAAAATAATCGCAAATCTACTAACTCATCTAAGCAATACATACTAAAAATGCTTACTACTGACCTTAATTTTAATTACAAAATATACATACATGTACAGTAGAGCCGCGGTTATCGGAGCCCCGATTAACCGAAGTAGTCCCAAAAAGTACCACGCAAAGCGAAATTCGCATACAGCGGCAAATCGCTAATAATACTGTACTGTACTTAATATATTAGTCACATACGGTTCTCAAAAAGGGTTCCGGTAAATAAAACGCACAGTTTTTAATCATTATTAAATACTGTAGTAATTCAGTGTTTGCTTATCATCAAAAGTTTAATTAATTTTGTTAATGCTCTTTTACGACATTAGAATAAGACGAAATACAGCATGTACACTAATTTTCACGTTGTTCAAAAAAACTCAAACTCGCTGTATAATGACAATGGGTATGTTACTGCTAAGGTACAATACAGTCTTATGTATTTTTCATTTTGTATTTATATTTGTACGTCATTTTTTCATAATAAAATGCAGTAGATGTATTTTTTCACATCTTTGACCACGTTTTCATTCACCACTTTACCATACGTTTCCCTCTCGATTTTTGATAGTCCGTGTTACCTGAGTTTTCGATTATCCGAGGTACCCTCGGTCCACATTACCTCGGATAATCGAGACCCTACTGTACTTATATATTCAATAAAAATACTAACAAACACTACATACATTTTTACGGTTACTACATAACATACGGTTATACATTTTTACCAACCAAAACAAATTATTCGAGCAATTTGTTTACATGATATAACTGAAAACTTTAAAGCATTCAATGGAGGCTAATTTCAAAGCATGTGCAAACTACGGAACAATTCAGTTACTAGTGCAGATAAAAAATATTAATATAATATTATATTTTTGAGTAACTGATAATCTTTTGTCAATTTTCATTGGTTCTCAACCAGAGTATGTTTTTGAGGACAATAGATGAAAATGAGTGATGATAAAAGGCCAGGAGGACACTTTATCAGGAATCAAAACTGAAATTTATGGCAAACTTTTTGATACTTTATTGAAGTATCAAAATTCTTTTTCCCTCTTATTCCTCTTTAAAATAGGAGTACGTCCCGTTTAATCTGATAAGATTATAGCCTACCTGAAGAACTTTTGGTTCCCCGTTTTTAAATTTAGCCTAATTTTCCAAACGCTTATGATCGCATTCTGTCCACATCTCTCAAAAATCTTTATCTTGAAAGATATTTCAATACTTTTTAAATTTTTCACATAAAAATTGTACCGAATTTTAATACTACAAAAATTTGTCTTACCATATTTTTAATATTTCAATGTATCAGACAAAAAATATCCAGATAGTACTAGGTTCATCATTAAAACAAACATAAAATAATTGTTAAAAAATTCCCTCGCCTTGATTTTACTCACAAGTACAGCTGTCATGCTATTTTGCACGCTGTACAATAGTATGAACGTGATCCAGGGTCAAGTATAAAACCATCCTACCAAAAATTGTGGCATTACTTTGAGTTTATAGCGCGGCTCTACCTTTACACAACTTTAGTCTACTTCAAAATAATTATCAAATTATTAATTTGATAACAGGCTTAAAGGAGAAGCAAAAACACAAAGTAAAAATAAACCCGATAAAGTACCCCTGGAATTATTATTATTATTATTAAATACCTGGAATATCTCTATTTGTTGTTTAGGTCATCAGCCGAAAGGCTGGTTTGAACCTCTAGAGGTTTTACTAAGTAAAACGAGGAGTGAGGTGGTTTACCTTTGCCTTCCTCACTAAATGGAAAAGTACCCTTATCAGCATACCGAGCCCTCTGAAAAGCACATATTTTCCACTCTACAAATGACACCTTCACTTCATTCACCACAGGGTCTGGCTGTATAATGAAATTGATTACTTTCAGAGGAGACAACTCTGATTAGTGTCTTTTGCACCTCTACCTCTTCTGTTCTTAAATGATTCAGTCATTTAATTGGCTGACCATGTGATAAGAAACAGAACTATTTACTTTAGCCCTGCAACGAACAGATCGAGTGAAAATAAATTGACACTTCACCTGTCTGTTATGGGCATATCTCTATTAATCACAAGCGAAAAAATGAGATGAAAAGTTGCGACCTTAAAGAACTGTTTTCAAAATAGAAGCACGTACCCTAGAGGTTGAGAACCATTGATATATATTTAATACACATTTAAAACAATCCGACAAAATAAAAAATTCAAGTACTATAATTTAAAAACAAATTAAAGTTTCCACAAAGAACTTTAATTAGTTTAACTAATTTTACAATATAGATAATGCAATAATTTATTTTTTTATAAATATGATAATACTGTAAAATAAAATAAAATATTGTAAATAACATATTCTTACCACTCTTATAAGACCTTCAAAAACTGCGTCTGTACAATTCTAGTAAGCTTACTATTAGAATACGAACAGACATGTACTGTAAAACATTACACACGTTTTTAAATTAGGTAACAACTCAAGATAACAGCAGTAGATAAATTTATTGTGAGAAAAATTTATTAAATATAATAGTAAATAATGTTATCATTTTTCAAACGACGAAATTAGACTAATTGTACATAAATTATTTCATTTTAGTTTACATGTTTACAAATACATAGTACTTTATCAAACTCATATGTAAATTTTTTTTAATCCGACATTTTCCTTTTAGTACTATACAAAGAGTTCCGAGGGAGGTGGAGGGTTGTTCGCTGATGTCGGATCAGGTGGCCAGGCGGCGGGTTTTTGGTTAGTAAGGCGGTTGCGGCCTTGGGGCTGGACGAGGACGCCCCAATTGAGTCCAACACTACTTCCCCCATCGTGAGGGAGTGAACATGAGTTTTTCTCGCCGCCCCGGATAAAAAAAACAAATGTGGAATGTTTACAAATTTTCTGATGAAAATAAAATTGACCAGCTTTGAGGGGCAGTAGTTAAACTGAAGGGTAGAAAGTCTCAGGTACGATTTACTGCTAAGAATCTGGAAAATTTATCACTTTAAAATGGATTGGTATTGTAAGGTACCATTGTACCGTTCATTAATTATTATGTCTCTGCGAAATACCGCGGAGATGAGTCATTTCCGTGCTGTATTATTATTATTTTGGTAAAATTTTAACAAAAATTTCATAGCTGAAATAGTTAGAGCTAAGAAACTGGGTGAGTAGTTTGCTTAGAGTGAGCGTTTAAAAAAAAATACTTATATGAAAAAATGAAAATTACTCATGAAGGTTATCGTTGGATGATTTTTTATGATTTTCGTAAAACTTAACTCGACAAAAATGCCTCGAATCACTTCGTACAACTCTTGATAATGCAGCACCATCAGGGAAGACTTTACAATTGGTTAGCACAATTTTGCCGCGGTCACGTTACCGCCAGAGATGAATTTCGTGAAGGTTGACCAAAATCGGTTGTTGTTCGAAAAATGTCGATGCCGTGAAAGACGCAAAATGAAAATCAACCTCAGTTTGGCTTAGAAATACGGAAAATCACTCTTTCTCTCTAAACTAGGCTCTGTAGAGAAAAATGCTCTAAATAAAAGTTGTAGATTTTTTAATATCCTATAAGTTTGATTATATATGTTTTTGTTGTAAAATGCATACTAAGGCCGAAATCTTAAAAAAATCGATTTTTCACACGTTTTCGTGAGAAAAAACAGAAAATCGCTATTTACCGCTAAACTAAGCTTTATACAAAAAAATGTTTGAAATAAAAGTTGTAGAATTTTACATTTTCTACAACTTTTATTATATAACGTTTTGCGGTAAAATGCATATTAAAGCCGCAATCTTAAAAAGAAAATGTTTTTACGTGAAAACAGCCTCACCCAAAATTTCAGCAAACATGGCGCCTACCCTATCTTGTAGAGAATAAAAAATTGAGTAAATGAGGCGATTTTTAAAAAAATCGTAGGACCAGTTTTTGAGAAAATCACAAAAAAGTGAAAAATTATACGAATAAACTACTACTTCCGGTTGACCGATTTTGATGAAAATGTTCATGTCGGGTCCGGTAGTGGTATGTAACTTAAGTTTCAAGTTCGTACAATGTTCCGTTTTTGAGATATTCTGTTCACACGCGCACACACACACACACACACACACAACAAACAAACACGCACGCACGCACGCACGCACACACAGACCAATCGCTAAAAACATGTTTTTTGGGTTCAGGGGGTCTTAAAACGTATAGATCCGGTGAAAACTCGATTTCGAAAAATCGACATTAAAACAATACTTTCCTTCCTATATATTCATATAGGCAAGAGAAAGTAAAAATGTTATAAAATACAATGTAAGTGAATGGAAACACTATAAATACAGTTTTTTTCACACTTTATGACAAAAAGTTGGTAAGAATACATTACTTGTAATATTATTTCGAGTATTACAACTATTGCGATAACTTTTACAAGAGATCTTTTGATTTCTAACAAATCTAATTATAAAAAGAAAACTACTCATGCTAAAGTTAATGATAATAAATTCTACAAAAGACGAAAGGTAGGAGAACACAATTAGTTAATTTAACACAAGATATTAAACAAGAAAAACTAAAGAATATTCATGCAAAGTAAAAAGAAAAATAATTATGTAGGTACTAATCAAAGCTGAGGTGTGAAATTTGTGCAAACAAGAACATAAACCACAGATAAACTTACCTCTTAATTGTTATATATAAGACAAATCACTTAGCTTACACCAGAGAACTTACATTATTAAAAATTATAAAATAAGAATATCTAAAATTGTGGTGGTGGTGGTTACCAAACATTTCTCTAAGAATTGCACTTTAAAATGTAAATATTTTCATAATTCATCAAAAAATAAAATGAAGAAGTCATAATTTTCGAAAATCAAAGAGCAAACTTAACCTTTCTAGAATATTTACACAAACGAATAATTTTACGAGCATTTTAAAGTTTTACCTAGAAGGGTAACTGACAAACTATCCATAAAAAAAACATTAGTTAATTGAATTAAAGACCTTGTTCATTTTCATTTACTTATAATTTAGTACCTTAATAATTTACAACTGTAATTACTATCGACAAGTAAGTTTTGTTTGCTGTTCCTCAATGTATTCGCCGGAAAGCTAGTAAAAAAACCTCAATGAGCGCATGCACTAGTCTTTCAGCATTACAATACAACGTATGTGTCTTAATACGATATGAAATGGAAGTTTTTTAAAAATTTTTAGCCAATCGTATTTACTACCATAACAGAAAAACTTAGTAAAAAATTGTCTATGCCCATGCGCCAACTAAAGATTGAGGAAGATTCCCTTTCTAACTGCCTCTTTGTGATAGTAGGAGCAGTTTTACCGACGCTCAAGAGCTGGACCGGCAGTAGGGGAATAGTATCGATGCACAGTAGTGGAAGAGGCGAAAACAGTACAAGCAGAGCAACCACGTCATTTTTTTAAACTTTTAAAAAGTTTTTAAATTGTAAAATAATAATAATATTACATACATGAGGCATACCTATAAAAATCGAAGTTTTCAGTCTAGTATCGCTCCGAATGTTTGCACAACGTACTTTATTTGAACCAAAAAGATACCTAACCTCTAATTTTTTTATCTATGTACAATATTAACTTTTTTACAAATAAATTTAATAATTACTATCATCGAACACTAAGTGCTTTTAAGGAAATTAAAAACCCCAGTCTAGGATAGGGCACATAAGAAATGAAGAAATAAGAAGAAGAATGAATCAACAGGAGTCAGTTGTTGAAGCAATAGAAAGTCGCCAACTGTTATGGTATGGACATGTAAAAAGAATGTCAGAAGCTAGATGGCCCAAGTTCATAATGGAATGGACACCTCAAGAAAGGAGAAAAAGGGGGCGCCCTCCTAGAAAATGGGAGCAAGACATTCAAAACGCCATGAATTTGAGGCAACTGGCTCCTGAAGATGCACTGGATAGGGGCAAATGGAGGTTGAGATGCGAGAAACGGCCTGATGATGCTGTAAGAGACCTCGCTTAAGTAAGTAAAAACCCCAGTCTGGAACCTAGAAGGTTACACTGTAATATTATATGAAAACTTTTATCATCGAAACTACCCATTGGTCAAATTAATACGGATTATCGACTCTCTAACATAACCATAAATAATTTTCTGATCGACAATACAGAGCTATTAAAAATCTGTTTAATTGGAAACACAGATAGTGTTTAAATAAATAAATAGTCATTAAATTAGATTAATGTAATTTAACTTCTGTGGTAACTTTTAGTATTAATCAAAAGTTTACAACAGGAACGTTTAAATTACAAAAGACATAAAACAAGCAAGAATAAATAAATGGGTATAATTACTCATAACAAAATGTAATCTCTAAGTATTATAGAGGTTAAATTATAGCGCAATTTGGAATGGTCATACACCGTTATTATTTGGTACAACTGCACTACATGTATTTGAATAAATTAATCCCTAGAAATAAACTGTAATAATATGGAGAACAATGTGACCTAAATTAAATTACTCGGGTTGGAGTGGACGTTTTTGGAGTAGAAACAGATGTTACACATTTGTATACTTATAAAGAAAAATTGTACCAAGAAATTAAATTACATTGTTCTTGATTATCGATTTGATCAAAAAAAAAACAAAGTAACAAGAAAAACAAGATGATAAAAGAATTGATCAACATGGAAGATCAAATTAAATAAAAGGATTTGAAGTAGATAAGCTGTTGCGTACAACAAAAAGACAGATTAAAATGGATTAGCCATCTTTTAAACGACTTAAATGATACAAAATTCTAAATAAGATAAAGTAATTGAATCGAGGTAAAATATAAAAAAGATATGTGTAATAAAGGAAAAAGAAGATAAAAAATATAGAATACATCAAACAGAGAGAAAGATGAAAAATAAGAAAACAGAATTAAGTTATAAAGAACATAACGCACGATGTAGATTTAAAACTGAAAAGAAATTTCTGATTTACAATCTCTTACACAGGGAATTTTAAATGGAATATTTAAAATTATATTCCACGTTTCTGAATCTTATAAAATAAACATAAAATCAGGCAACAAACTCTTTACAAAAACAAACATGAAAAGAAACATCGAAAAAAGAAAAATGAATTTTATTTATTTTGAATTTTTACTTTTATTTTAATTTTCCATCACAGTTATTTTCATGATGCATACTTTCTGCAAAATCCTTTTAGAAAACCGATTACTTTATTACTTCCTTAATACGGAATAAGGTGTTTGAACATAAATTAAGGTATACAGAAAATAAGAAACAGTGGCATAGAAATCAAAAGAAATTAATAAATAATGAGATAGAAATACGCTAAAGAAAATATGATTTTAAATGAAACCGATTAACCAATAAAATTAACTTTGAAATAAAATTACAGAGAAGCATTCGATTTTAACAAAAAAATTTAATTTATAAAACAAACAATCGAGTTAGATTGGAATAGTTAAATTGCATAACTAATTTATAAATTTCGGGAATGAAATAAGAATGAAACGGAATATGGAGTAGCCTAAACATTAAAAAAGAAATAATTAAAGAACATAAATAACAAATTAGTAGGATCAAAACTTCAAAGTCGGAATTATCAGCATGTAAATAACTACATGTAAACTGGTAAGCTTGTCTTCAGTCGATCATGTGAAGTGTCAACAGTTATTGGTCGAAAAAGTTGTTCACGTGAACTGCCACGTGAAATAGTTGGTTAAATTTCCACCTACCCAGAAGGCTCCTTTTCCTGACATCTCACACTGTTATACTTGTTATTTATATTTTTCAACACAAACTCTCAATATCCTCCTACTGGTTGAATTATTTTTTAATCTCTTAGAAAGTCTATCCTTTACTAAAGAAACTGTATTAATAAAAATCATGTTTCTACCCCATTATTTTCGACTCAGCAATAATTTTTATGTTTCATTAAAAGAAAAACATATAGGCTACGTCAATTATAAGAAAAAAAACATGATTAAAATTTTCGTCAGGAATCAATTTATCAAGTAGGGAAAACCGAAACAAAACTCTTACAGTAGTTTCTACGATTAGTCCGGACAGGCAAACAAACGTGACGAGAGACTTTTTTTTAAATACATAATGAAATTAAATTCTAAATAACGAAAAGTTAAAACCTGAATAGGTATTTCTGATAAAATATATAGAAATAACATAGTCTACTCGTACCGTAGCATATTTTAAATAAGAGAAATTAATTGATTACCACCACATTCGACACTAAAAAACCAAAAAACATACAGATACCCTTAAATTATGAACAAAATTAATCTACAACCCACTAAATTAAAAAACGAAAATAAAATTACAAAATTTTAATCAAAACAGATTGTTACAAAAGAAGTACAAAACAATAGTGAGGTAACGAAAGTTAATTTATTCTTCTAGAAAAATTTATTTACGTGTAAGGAAATATGACACAAGAGAAAAATATTTACAAAAAAAATATAAATGAGTGCAATGATAAGAAACACAAAATTAGGTTATCTAGGGTTAAATAAGAGACAAAACAAAATGTTATAAATGTCAAGAAAAAAAGAAATGATATTAATTTAGTTTATACCTCACCCAGTTTAGGAATAAAAAGAAAACAAATCAGATAGTTTTGAGATGATTTTAAACAAAATTTCCTTTTATATTTATTTTTATATTACCTGTTAACAACTACCGGATCAGGCTTCTCAATAAGAGGAGGATCTTGGGTCGTTTTCCTGTTGTTGCTAGTGAAACTAAACGCTTTCTTCACGGATTCAATAACGCTGAATTTATTCTCAGCAATCGTGGTTGTCTTGTAGATATCTCCCGATAGGGACCTGTATGAGGTCCCCATCCCAGCTGGCATGGTGCCGACGATTGTGGAGATGGTGAAGACAGAAATCCAGCGAATCCGTCTTTATACAAACAACTGAACAAAAAACAACTACAAGAACAAAAAAATAAACAAAAAGGAAAACTAAATAAAACTAAAAATTTAGATAAGCTGAGATGAAAATTGCATAATGTAACAATGAAATATGATTTATTTTAAGGGAAATAATAAATCCCCTTAATAAAAGTTCAAAAAATATAGCTACACAACCTGGGAATTCCTACTCAGAAATTATATTCATTTAATTTTATCCTTCAACAATCTTTACAACTCAGACAGTCATTTAAAAATACTGTAATTCAGTCTCACTGTTTTTAAAACCTGCGCAATTAACTACCATAACTACTGTTTTACATGCATCAATGTATTTTTATACAATTTACGGGCAAGCTTATTGATTCATTCTGATAAAACTGATAAAGATGGTGCCATTTCATGTGGTTTGTGGAGAAAGGGAGCTGTCTATAGTGGATGGAATTTACAACTTTATAGTAGAAACCAAAAATTTAGACTTTTAAGATTCTACTTGCCGGCTGCATTGGCGTAGTTGGTAACGTGCTCGGCTCTCATCATGCGGTCCTGGGTTCGAATCCCACTCGGGCACGGCATATTTTCATACGTTACAAATTATCATTTCATCCCCCATTGTACAAAGCTATACCCCAACGTTGTCGCTAATGACCGTTGCCGTTGATGCGACGTTAAATAAAAAAAAAGATTCTACTTATTGTACCATTACCCTGCTTTGCTTATCCCACAACATCAGTTGACTTCGAACCACTCCACAGGCCTGGTTACACAGTGCTAGCACCCGAGCTGGCCTAGTCAGTTACTGCAGTGCAGTGCATCTACTCGCACCGTGTGACCGTATCAGACCGTGGTTACATCGCATGCGAGTAGTAACGAGTATTAATTAGCTCGTCCGAGTAGATTTCTATTAGTGGCTACTCGTACGAGTGAAACATCTTCACCATCATCTGTCACGGATTAGGCTCCATGACCTGTTCCGGCATCCACCTTTTTTTAGGTCTCCCCAAGCCTCGCTTCCCTCTAGGTTTATATTTCCGTGCTCTCAGAGGAAGTCTGTGAGCTGGCATGCGAAGTAAATGGTTGGACCAGTTTCTCATATATATACTTAACATTTCCAACAGTGACTAAACATTTAACTCGGCACGGATACCTTTGTTACGTACTCTACCTAACCGGGTACAACCTTTGACTCCCCGCAAAAATCTCATTTCAGCAGCCTGGATACGAGATTCATTTCTCTGTAATGACACCCATGTTTCACTCCCATATGTAATGAGTGGTACAGCCATTGCTCAATAAAATCTCATTTGGGTGTCCTTTCTCGTTTTCTTTCCTATTGTCCTGCGAATAGAACCACAGACAGCGCTGAATTTTGCCAGTTTTACACTCACGTTATCATCTTCGCCATAGGAAATCTTGCATCCTAAATATTTAGTCTCGAACTTGTTCTATAGTTCCGTTGCCAAGTATAATTTTTGAGCGAACCGTCCACCTTCTCTTTAATGCCATAACATTTGATTTTTGCACCGAAATTCCCATGCCAAATTCTGCGCTAATGTTGTGCAACTTAAAAATGGCATATTGGAGCCATTTTGACGAGTGAAACAAGGTAATTTGTATTTGTAGGCTAAACGCCCACTTCCAAGAAAACGTTGCACTTTTTAGGTGGTACATTAACTTAAACCTGCACGTTACATTTTTTGCGATTTTTTTATCACGCGACAAAATCGCAACACCTAGTCTAATGCAATGCATAAAATACACACTCACGGCACTATGCATTGATAAATACATTACTTCGTACAAATTGAACAGAATATTGTTTGTTTACAAATTAAAGACAAATTCTGACAATAGGATTAAAAAATTTTATTACAATGTTTACAAAACAATTTTTAACAAAAATAGAAACTGATAAGACATTACTAATCCTTTTGTATAGGTCTATAAAATGTATTTCACAATTACTTATCTAACAAAAAAAACAAAAAAATTACGTGTGAAAGGTGTGTGTTGTAAAATATCCAATTCTTTACAAAGAAAATCTGCACGTTATCCAATCTTGGTATCATTTGTCCATAAAACAATAAACTTCTTTGAACGAATGTATACCTCAAAATATACTTCATAATATCAAACAATTTAAATAGTTCTGATAAAGAGAGCAATGTGTAACTTAAAAGAAAACGCTGGCGGAAAGTCTCATTTTCAATTTTACTGAACAAGGTATTCACCATATCTATACTAATGAAGTTTCAATTATACAAAAATATTGCATAAATTTTACACTTTCAAAAGAAAAAGAAATTATAAGAGAATTATTTTAAATACTCTAAAACAGTTTAAAGATATTTTAGAGCGTACAATAGGTAAAATAAAATTCATGCAATTTAAGAAGAGACTGTCAAATCTGTTTTTGCTGGCCACAATATTTGTAAACTAACTGTTCAATATAGTTGATATAAAAAAAATATGTAAGTCCTCATTGAATGACAGACTGACTCAAACACTCATCATTAATGCCCTAACTTTCCAATTATCTAGAGCTTAAATTCGGCATGTGTGTTCCTTAGGAATTGAATAAAAAAACTAAAGCATTTTGCATTTCGATCACTTGCACCAATGAGGTAAAAATATTATTTCTACATCTTACAAAGAACTACGTTCTAAAATGCGTGTGAATTTTACAAGTTCTTTCGTTTTTTCATCCGACTGTTATGCCATTGTCCAATTTTATTTATTTTTTGTTTAACGTCCGACTGTTTTGCAATTACTGCTAATGCAGACGGTGAAAAAGGTAATAGATAATAATAAATAATGAAAAAATTCCAGACCTGACCGGGAATCGAAGCCGGGACCCCGGCGTAGAAGCCAGTTGCGCTAACCACTACGCCAACGGGCCGACCACGTTGTCCAATGCTGAAGATGAAGGGTGATTGGTAAAAATAAATAACAAAAAATTCAAGGCCTAACTGAGAATCGAATCGAGACCCTTGGCGTAAAAGCCAGTTATGGTAACCACTACATCAACGGGCTGGGCAAGAAACGCTTAGAAAGTAATTCGAAATTAAACTACTTGCTCCTAAGGAGAAAAGGGAAAACCTAAGGCATAGAAACTACTTTAAATAAATAATATTATGTGCTTTCTCAAAGAAATGTAATTCTGAAAAACTCTAAAAAATAAAATTCTGAAAAATCAGAATTAGTATTCTTAAAATGGTATTGTACCCAGAAAATTCAGTGAAATTCAATGGAGAAGGCCATAAACCAAATTTATTTAATGCACCCTTAAAACATATTATCAATAAATCATTAGTTTTGAAAAATTTACCAAAAGGAGAATATGGGTACAATCTAAGGGGAACAACATTTATACAATCAAAAAACAAAGAAGTAAAATAATTACAGAGATTTCTTAATATATTAACACAAAAGACCTGCATGAAATACAGAGAAGAGAAATGCTAAGATGGTACGGGTAAGTCAAGATAATGACTGAACGGAGAACAGCACTGAAAATTAAACTGGTAAGTAACACGTACCAGACAAGAAGACAAAGGAAACAGTGGTGAGATAAGGTATGATAAAGTAAAGGTAATGTGACAGAGAAAAGAGAGAAAGGGTTGTGGACAAAGTGAGGAGAGAAGAGTTAACAGAAAGACAGGAGAAAATGGTGGGCTATGATCAAACGGCCAACTCAGACTACTGAATCGGAAATGAAAGACGAATACAGAAACCATCAAGAATCTATGAATATCATATCAAATGAATAGGTAAGGACAAAGGACTGTGATATTGTCACATTCAAATGCACATCTCCTATATGTTAAGATTAGCTTCCCGTTCCGGCTTCACCAAGGTATATTTTGTTTCATTCCAATAATTTTTAAATAAAGGTTACGAATAAATCATAAGTAAGATTACTGGTTTGAAAAAATCTGATACACATATAATTGGACACCTCCACTGAATTTCAATCATCTAGCTTGTCTATAACTGAGTAAACTGAAAATATTGATTCACGGGTTAAAAAGGATTATCAATCTCCATACAGCCAAATTTTTGAAATCACTATACGTAACATCTCCACAGAGTTTCAGCCATCTAACTTTCCGAAACTTAGTAAATAAAAAATTGTTGGTTTAAGGGTTGAACACCCTTTTCAACCTTTTAGGGGTACATTTTGAAAATTGTTAATGTTAATTTTTTTTAGTGGTACTATAAACAATATCACAGAAATTTAGTCATCTAACTCATCTGGAATTTAGTAAACAATAAAAATATTGGTTTAAGGGTTGAACACCATTTTTATCCCTTTAGGGGTATATTTTGGAAATTGTTACAGGGTAATTTTTTTAGTTGAACTATAAGTAACATTTCCACCGAGTTTCAGCCATATAGCTTGACCAGAACTTAGTAAATGGAAAATATCAGTTTAAGGGAGCACAGTTTTCAACCTCTTAGCGGTGGTATGTTTAAATCATTCATGTTTAATTTTTCTATTTTCTTAAAGGGAATATTCGCTCTAATTTTCAGCTACCTAATTGAAGTGCAAGAAAATGAATTAGTGATGAGTGTATCAGTCGGTCAGGGCTTTTTTCCAATTTATATATTATATTGTACAGATACATTCAAGAATTATTTTTTTTAAATAATTTTTGATTTCTTTTTGGAAGGACACAAACCACACAATATTTAAATTCAACTTACAGATTTTATGTTTATTATTAATGTATAATGGACAGCAAATAATTGACAACAGATTTGATAAAATAATTATAAATACAAAATATATTTAAATTATAATGGATAAAATAGTACATCATTGAAACAGAATCAGATTGTGAATTATAAATTCATTAATGAGTGTTAATAAATGAGATTAAGGAGATATTACAGAAATTGAATGAACACAATGAGATCATTTAGATCTATCTAAGATAAACTGTCATAAAATAATCATAAGATTTGAAATTATGTAATTGGATGCAACTTAAAATATTATTAATAATAATAAAAGTGCAATTAAAGAAAATTGAAAAAAAACAAAGTGAGATATTTAAAACACACTATTTAATATTTGAGAGAAATTTTAGAATTGAATTTTAAATTAAACTGTGATACAATTTAATAAAATAATGTGATAAAATTTAATTACATGCATTTGGTCTCGTTAATTTTAAATGGCCTTCGGGACATCCCAATCAGTTGATAGAAAGTTGCTATTATTTGTTAAGTACACCGGTTGGGGAAACAACTTTGTATGGTAACCAGCTGACAGCGATCCGTGAACGACCTCTACTGGGGACTCCCTGTTCAAACTCATGCCTAATCCAAGTCAAATATACAGAGAAAAGCAGATATAAATTGGGTGGTTGGTTGTCAATACTGTTCACTTCCCGTTGACAAATAAAAGCAAAAAACTTTTAAAAAATTGTCTTTTAAGCACAGTAAGGAAAACAATGTTATACTGTACCCTTTGTTAAATAAAATTTTTATTGATTTATAAATAATGCACATAACAGGCAGGTAACGTGTTAAATTATTTGCACTTGATTTACTAGTTCCATGGCTACAAAAAATAGTTCTGTTTCTTATTACACAGTCAGCCTATGACTGATGCATTTAAGAACAAAAGAGATTGAGGTGTAAAAAACACTATGTTAAGATTGTAAAGTCTGACCCACCCAGAGGTGAATGAAGTGAAAGTGTCATTTGCAGGGCGTAAAGTAGATGCTTTTCAGAGAGCTTGACTGCTGATACGCATACTTTTCCATTCAGTGAAGAGGGCATTGGTAAACCACATCACTCATTGTTTTACTTAGTAAAGCCTCTAGAGGTTTAAACCAGCCTTTTAGCTGATGAACTAAACAACACAATAATTAATAAATACGTAATATTTTACATTCAGTTCAGAAGCAATATTGAATTTAGGGTAAATATCACCTCTGAACTAATGACATAACAACTTTACTCTAAAAAAATAAATCTTAATGAATTTCAGACACAAATTGTTAATAATACATTAGTATAAGATTTAAAAACAGATCAGTTTAAAATTATGCAAGCCAAAAAAATAGATGGTGTAATGTACAAGAGGAGTTAATTAACATGACTGGGAATATAATAACATAACATGACAGGGAATTAAAAACGTTGTGTTCAATAATCAATTAAATACACAAAAAAACCAACACAATACACCTAAACAGAACTTTTAATTATAATTTTGCGCACTATACACTGTAACAAATCAAATGATTCAGCATTTCTTTAAAAACCTAATCTGATCTTATTTTTAATTGGATAACATTTCCTAACTGCAATTTGAAACTCACTGAAGCATACCAAACTACGTAAAAATACAAAAATACTTTCTTCTATTTGTTTTCATGGACTAAAAGATTAATGTAGGATTTTTGAAAAGTTTAAATTATGACAGCAAACATAATTATAAGAAATATAAATTGCATAAATGCAAAACATTCCTAATTTTTATTTACTTGCTTTGTAATGAGTAAAGATATATTAATTCACTTTTTAAAAAATTTATACACAGAGACTTCGTTGTTGTTTAGGTCATCAGCCAAAAGGCTGGTCTGAACCTCTAGAGGCTTTTACTAAGTAAAACAAGGAGTGAGGTGGTTTACCATTCCCTTCCTGAGTGGAAAAGTTTGCTTATTAGCATGCCAGGTCCTCTGAAAACCATCTACTTTCCACCACTGGAATGACACCTTCACTTCATTTACCACAGGGTTTGGCGGTACAATGAAATTCAAGTGCTACAATAGAATGCGGCCCACCACGTTATATTTAGAGAAGTTTGTATTTGTTGATGTAGTAGCACTGTCCAGTAGCACTTTTCGTATACTTTTACAATAAACAGATAATTTAAAGAAAAAAGGAAAAAATAAGGACAATAAAAAGGATAATTTACAAGAAAAGGATAATAATATAATTTACAATTGCAAGGACAACACAGAATCTGTATAAATGCCCCTTTGCCTGTCTGGTTTTATTTTTTCTTCCATGATACTCCCACAAGGAGGAGCATTTTCCGCTGTGTTGAGTAGGTAGTGCAACCTCAATAAAGCCACAGCTGTTTCTTTATTCGCAATTACATTTCTACAAAAATCATTTTAAAACATTTTACGTCTAGTTATCACATTACCTAACTGTAGTTACATAACCGTAATGTAAAATATGTAAATCTTTACACATGATAAGTGCTACTGCATCAACAAATACAAACTTCACTAAACATGACACTGTATGCCGCAAACTATATAGTAGCACCAAAATTCATTACTCCCAGCGGAGATAACTGTGACTAGTGTATTTTACACCTCTACCTCTTCTGTTCTTAAACGATTCAGCATATAATTGGCTGACCATGTGATAAGAAACAGAACTATTTTTTGTAGCCCTGGAACTAGCAGATCAAGAGCAAATACTTTAACACTCCACCTAAACCCTGACTGTTATGGGCAAACATGGACTTCATCTAAAATAAAATGAAAAGCTTTATCATAAACTCTAAATACTGCTACTACTACGGTAAACCCTTTTAAATTCTAGAGTTGTGCTTAAAGATAAATCTTCCCTTGCTAACTCAATTGCTATTTAATTAACCCAAACCTCATGTTTGTACAACAGTACTTGATGCAATTAGCACCACAGGGGAGTGAAACACTTTACCACATGTACACTATTACCTAAGGAACTTCAACTGTTTACAGTTTCTTCTTTGCATTTTTTTGAAGTTATAATTATACAAAGCAAAATACCTTGTTACAGAATTTAAAGGTTCGTAATCAAAACACAAGAGAAAGAATAGATTACTTTATTTCTAATCAACACTAAATTGTTAGAACAGAAACCTATTTATTATGCAGAAAATAAATAAATACATATTGGTATAAAAAGCTAAAAAAATTGATTGATGAAACATTTTACAATACACAAAAGTTCTTATCTCATTATTATTTTGTTGCGTTTTAAGAATAAATTTCTAAGTAAATACTAACGTGAATTGTGTATTATGGGTTAAAAATTACTATTATAATGGCATTTTGGCACCGTAATTGAATTAAGTAACAATAAGTTAATAAACAGATTGATAAATAATAAACTTAACATAGTGTTAATATTTAGGCTTGTCAATTTTTATCTTGACACATCCTATAATCCCTTTCAGTCTCCTGGAAGCAGTTTACCAAAACAATTCTACAATTTTTTGCTTTTACAGTAAATTTGATCATGATGTGGACAAAAATTTTTAAATCTTCAGAAAGTTATAGGAAAAGAACCCAATTTCATCCATTTTTACCTACTGATATTATGATTTATTTTAGTTTAAACAAATTCACGTTTTAGAAATAGAAAATAATCTGAAAAATACTATTGTCTTGTTCTTGGATTGAAGGTATCTTCAAACCAATCGCAAGAAAAACTGGAAAAAAAATCTAAATTTAAAATTCTGTAGCGAGGGTTGTTCCTATTACACCTGTGAAATGTGTTTTTGATATTATACCAGGTGTTCCGCGAAGAGGTTGCTATTTTTGAATAAGACTAATATGCCAGACATATCGCACACTCTACAGAATGGATATTTTACAGAATAATAAATAGATATATAAAAAAGTACCCTCGAGTTTCGTTTGCTTATAATTAATCAAAACAATATGGCGGAATAAGAAAATACAGTAAAACCTCACTAATTCGGACTAATTGGGGGGAAGTGAAGTCCGAATTATCGCCAATCATATTATTATCATAATCAAATCATTATTATGTGATATTATCGCGAATTATAGTTCGAATTATTATTGAAAGTCTAAATTATCACGAATATTTGTTTACATCTAAAAATTGAATAATTTAGGCAATTAAAATTAAAAAATAAACGTTACTTGTCTGAAATATCGATGTTTAATGAATTTACAGTGGGTATATTGAAAAACAACAAAGTTAAAAGTATAGAAATAAAAATATTTACGGCAGTAAAAATATTGTTAAATAATAAATGTCCAGTGTAAAATGATATTTAATTAAAACACTGTACTTACGTTTCGATTATTTGGCACTTGTTGAAGTAGAGGGTTGACAAATATCCTCAGGGATCATTTGAGGTTGCTTAGAAAAAAAACTTGTTATTTTTTTCTGTGATTCTTTGCTACACTGTTTTCTTATAACTTGTTGGCGCATCTCTCTTAGGACAAGATAATAGTCATTGAATTCCGGATTAAAGCTGCAAATTCAATAAGTTCATCTATGTGGTTTCTCTCTTCACTAGCTTAAATTGTGGAACGTTTTCTTCACTGAGTAACCAATAATGTATTACAGGATGAAACAATTTTTATTTGACAGTTAAAAGCTATTATATTTTGAAGTAGCACTTTATTAATTTTTAACTAAAAAACTTCTAAAAAAATTAAAAAAGCTGCTCTTCTTGGAGTAGTCCAAAATATCGCGAATTCCGAATTAGTGAGGTTTTACAGTAATATCAAAAATAAACAATAATCTTGTGGATAAAACCATTTATATTAACAATAGGATTCATGTAGAAAAAAAAACAGCTGCGTTTTATCATATGACATAACCCATCAGACATTGACTGGAGACATATACACAACAATTTTAACTAATCACATAGTTCCTTATTTTTATCAGGCAGAGATGCAGGACAATTTTTTCCATCATGATGGAGCTCCTCCACATTATGCCAATATAGCCAAAGCTGTTCTAAACCAAATTCTTCCTAAGCGTTGGATAGGTCGTGGCAGCGGCCTCCAAGATCGCCAGAATTGTCTGTTTGCGATTATTTCCTATGGAGCTTTTTGAAGGAAAAAGTTTATTCTCACGCCATTACAACAGACGATGAATTAATAACGAGGCTAATTGAAGAGGAACTGCTGTTGATACCTCGGCAATTTTTAAAAAATGCTTATGACTCATTTTTGTTTCATTGCTATCGATGCATAGCTATTGGACATCAGTTCGAATAAAGTTTAATGAAACAAATTGTGTTCATTATAATTAATCACTTTCATACATCTTTCATTTTATTACTTAAGTAACATTTTAACAAATAACCAATTTGAAATGGTTGTGCAAATAAAATTACTTTCCGTCATTTTGTTTTGATTAATTAATCATAAACAAATGAAACTTGAGGGTACTTTTTTCAGATATCTATTTATTATAACTGTAAAATTTCCAGTCTGTAGAGTGTGTGATACGTCCGGCATATTAATTCAAAAATAGCAACCTCTTCGTAGGATGACCGGTATATTTAATATACGTTAAATATAAACAACCAAATCCTAAAAATGATTAAATAATTTGTTACTTTCTCTTGCTCCGTATAAAAGCATAGAGAAAGGCCTTTACTTATGATGAAAATTATTTTTTTGAGGTAATCAACTTAAAGTAACTATACAGAAAAATATAATTTTCCATAACTGTTTAAATTTTTTTTTAATACCTAAGGAACTTAATTTGTATATTCAGTATACCCAGTGAGCTCAAACTTTACCCATATCCTAAAAAACTGAATGGATGGTGGCTTAGAAGGAGCAAGGCATGCCGAGTCAAAAATACTACCAACACGACTGTAACTGCTGACATCATTACAGATTATTAGGTAAGTTTAATTATTAATGAAAATAGTAGAAATGTATTGCACCGATGTTATTTAATTGACTAGTACGCTCGACACTACAGTTCACAAAAAGCAAAACTTCAGAAAAAGAGTTATATGCCACAGATGCTGTCAATAAAACTGCAAACACGTGTCGAATACAATAATTCAAAAGCAAAACAAGAATTCACAGTAAAAACGATTGAAAATACAAACAATAAACTGGTAAAGTTACTTTACATCTACTTATTATAAAGAATAATTAAAAATTTATTAATATGAAATTTTCATCTCAGCTTATCAAATAAACATGCAATAGATAAAATAAAAATTTAAAAAAACTGTACATAAATTTTAAAATTGCATTCATAAATAGATATTGAATAATTTACAAGTGAATAATTAACAATAATAAATAATATAAATAATTACGACACAGTAAACAATTATAATATTATAAAAGATAAAACGTAAAATACAGTATATATATATATACACAGTTATCTTTAATTACATATATCATTTTACGCAGCCTACCAAAATATATGAAAAATACCTACTGTATTACAGTAAAAAGTAAAATGTGCTGAAAATGCTGTGCTTTATAAAAAAAATGCCCGCATGCTTTTCAATTTTATAAAAGAATTAAACATGCACATGTGACAAAATATATATAATTAACATTTGACCATGCAAAATAACTAGGCCTACGATTGTTTATGTTAATTAACTTATTACGATTAATTCTTGTAAAATCATTATGTTAACCTAATAAATATTGTCAAGTTAAAACATAACGATAAAATTATTAGCCTAAATTTAATTCATCATGTACAAATAACAGACTGGCTGTCAAATCATTTAAAATATTTGAATATGTATTATTGTAATGAAAATATTTTAAACAATATCAAAAGAACTGACACAATAATGTTTTGTAGGGCAATAAAATTAATTGATAACTGTCAATAACAATATAATAGTTTAATAATTTTGATGGTTTATTAAATTTAAGGGTTTCATTCTACCCATCACCAAATATGACACATACTGAATGAGATTACCAAAGCGATAAAACAAAATTAACTTTATACATAGATATACACAAATATTATTGGCTCGAAGATTCTGGGCGCAAATAAAAACTATTCATTGAGTAACCAAAAAAAATTATCAATTATGAATCATAATTATATTATATACAGGCTTAATTTGTACTACAAAATTATATAAGACAACAATAAAATTATTGACAAACTGTCTCAGATTAATCTAACAGAAATTTACAGATTTACTCAATTTTGTAACATTAAAGCAATTAACAATACTGGAAAAATTTAGGAGTAAATTAACATTTTAACTCCTAGAAATTTAAGCCTAATATAAAATATCCCTTACATAAAGATTTTTACAGATAACACGTGAAGTAAATATATTTTTTATATATGCAGGTCTGATTTTTTACAACTTGTTAGCTGTTAGGCAATAATTGGAAGTCATATAAAGTAATAAGATGATTTAAATTATCATTTTTAAGACCTAAAATTTTTTGAAATAGTTTTTAAAGATATTTTTGGGAGATATTCCAATAAAAACGAAACTGAGACCTAACAGGGTGGTTTTCATTATCAGAACCCCTGATAATGATAACTCAGATCAAATAAGATTAAAATTTAAGGCTAATTTATTTTAAGAAACACTAAAACAAAGAAAGAAATATATTTTAAAGGTAGTGAAATTTTATAATTTCAAAATAGACAACTTTACATTCTAGTTTCCATTTAAATTAAATTTGCATTACCACCTGATCAATAACTCTACTCACGTGAACAAATTTTATCAGCACACTATAAATTTTTTTAGAGCTGCTTAATCAATATATACATGTTACAAAGGATTATCATAAATGTGCGAATTGGTGCTCAATGATAAGTAACAGACAGGAAGGAGGGGTGTTAATAATCAGAACCCCTTTTAACACAAGCCTAGGTACCTTAATTTATTGATAAAATTTTGAACAGACTTAACCTTGACCTAAAATGTAAATTTAATTTTCAAATTTAATAGCATAAATATCGAATTAAAAAGATGTCCTTACATTAGATGCATCTTACGTTACATAAAAATTTAAATAATAAATTATTTTCACTAGATAATCCTTACCTTAGTTGAGGAAACCTTATAATATAATTCTCTTCGAATTTTCAAGGATTGATACAGCTGTTTAAACACGCCAAATGTGAATCACGCTATTTAGAACTAGCAAAATTGTTTAAAATGTTATCACAAAATGCAACTATAATGTCTGAATTCTCAAAGAAAACCCACAGACAACCGACTCTCGGACACGACCTACAAACTCCAGCGACGGCGTAAAACAAAACACATTTTTGATTTGACTAGTCAGAGGGCGACATTAGTAATCGATTTCATGCAAAAATGTACACTCTTTTGCGCTCTATCGTACGATTTCTTAACTAATAAAAACAATAATACTGAATCTGACTCAGTGCTGCCATCTCTTAAAACTATAATCATTTTAAAACAACGGCTAAAACTAGTATAATTACCCGGGAATGGAATTATTTTAAAACTTAAATGAAAATAAAATATTTTACTAATATCACTTATTTTACTAGAACCTTAATTGCTAAATTAATACCAAATTTTTTAAATAAAATAATGTTTTGTAAATTTAAACTTTCAATGATATAATAAATAACTCAGTTGCTTATATTTAGCTTTGAATAAGTTTAATGCAATGATTCAGGACAGAAAAATTATAAAATTTATATCAATTCCATATTCCTGTTGTTACTTTTTGTAACTACAACTTTATAAAAACAAAGAAAATATTCTAAATACCTATATTTTATAAAGCACACAATTTTTCAAATTAATTCTGTAGTTATTGTGACAATATCGAAAAGGAAAGAGTGTTCGAGAATGACCAAGAGTTTAAAAATGTTAACGTACATAATAAGATTATAAAATATATAATAGAATAAATAAGGTTTTATGAGAAATAGTTAGAAATTTATGTATAATATAAATGGTCTTTCATAATACAGGTAGTACAGGTTTATTGTTGTACGGGTATTGTGAGAGCCAGGTACCTATTTAGATAATTGGCCTTTTTGTAACACCTTCTATTCAATCCTTATTTGTTTACAGTTGTTAAGATTTATCCAGAAGCTGTCAGAAGGATTTTGTATTTTATTATTATATCGAAAATATCTGTCTTTTCTCGAACTCTCCATTAGCCCACCTATACAAGCGCTGTTTTTTTAACGATCTGGTTTTAGTCTTGATTTGTCTGTGTTTGAGTGAACAAATCATGTACTGCTTAACGGTTACATTAGAAAAGGTTAATGGTACAACTGTGTATTGTTTAACATTTATTCTGTATAATTTTTGTAAGTAATATTAAGTAAATTGGTTAAGTTATTTATTGTATTAGTTAATTATAATTAGTTTGTTATTTATAAACAATAATAAAAATAATATAAAATAATAATTAAAATAATTAAAAATAATTTAATTGTAATATACTTGTATTTTTAAACTTAAGTGTGTTAATTATTTAATATACCCAGATTCTGAAATTGACCTTAGAGATAAGTCACATTGAGTTAAAATACTCTATGTTTAATTATTCTAATAAAATGTTTAATTTACATAATAAGTTAAGTTACTATGTCACTTCTCTGCATGTGTAACAAAACTTAAATTGGCATTAATAAAAGGGCATAGAACTACGTTAGGTGACTAAAGTTTTCTCAAAAATCACACAAGATTCATAAAACATTTTCTCATTTGCTACACACTATTAAAGTCATATGTCTAAAAAAACTTATGGATAATAAATATTGTCCAGTTACATCTATGAAAGGTTTTTTTTAATTGCATTTCCAAGTCAAAGTCTATAAAAATATTTTTAAACAGTATCTATAAAATGTGCATTTTTTATTTTATCGAATACCTGACACAGAATTTTAATGCAAGTATTTTTACAAATACAGCAATATTTTTTTAATTATTATTTCACTGAATCAGTTTAAATAATAAATAAAATTCCAATTTACAGTACAATATGTTTTATTTTTCATGCCAACCTGTAAAATTCAGCAAGAATATTGTGATTTAATTGGGAATTTCAAACATTTTTATAAAATATTTGGGCATCTATGCTGTTCTTTTAATCCTGGGATATGTTAAAAAACAGCAAAGTTTTACACTGTCTGGTAGTTCTAGAGACACTCTGTAGTCTAGATAACAATAAATTGGTACATTAAAACAGTAAATAAATATTATAAAACTGTCTTGATAGTATAAAGTGCTAGAATATTGTGACGGTTTTAATAATAGTAGTTTGTGGTAGGCTGGAAATGATTAGGATGAGATAGTTTTATTGCATAAAAAGGTGTATAATTACACCTAATAAAGGTGTATTGTAGAGTGACTGGCCTGAGGGGCGGGTGGAGTGGTGGTGTGTCATTTAATATAATCGGCTGTTATTGTCATTCCTTGTATTATTCTGTGATTAGATTTTATGCAATTTCTGGTGTTTTCTAATGTTTACTTTCTCTTGCCTATATGAATATACAGGAAAGAAAGTATTGTTTTCATGTTGATTTTTCAAAATCGAGTTTTCACCGGGTCTACACATTTTCAGAGCCCCTGGACCGAAAAAACATGTTTTTAGCGATTGGTCTCTGTGTGTGTCTGTGTCTGCGTGTATGTGAACAGAATATCACAAGAACGGCACATCGTGGTATGAAACTTAAAACTTAAGTTAGATACCACTAGAGAACCCAATACAAACATTTACTACATTTTTTATACTCTACAAGATAAGGTAGGCGCCATGTCTGCTGAAATTTTTGGGGAGGCGGTGCTCTAGTAGAAAAAAATGTTTTTTTAAAATAGCGGCCTTAAAATAAATTTTAGGGCGTACTAAATCAAAGTTGTAGAAAATTTAAAAATCTACTATTTTTACTTCAAACATTTTTTGTACAATGCTTAGTTTAGCAGTAATTAGTGATTTCTTCTTTTTTCATGAAAACCTGTAAAAAAGTGATTGTTTTTAAGAATTTGGCCTCAGTATTCTTTTTACGACAAAAGTGTATATAACCAAATTTATAGGGAATTAAAAGATCTATATAACTTTTATTTTAAGAAATTTTCTCTACAGAGCCTAGTTTATCGTGAAAGAGTGATTTTTCGTATTTTTAAGCAAAACTAAGGTTGGTTTTCATTTTGCATCATTTACTCATGATTAAAATTAGTTTAAGTTTTTTGAGGTTATAATTTTATTTATTTCTGTTTTATTACTAATGTTAGGTTACATTGGTCATTTTTGCATTGGCAAGAGAAAGTTGTCTGAGTGTTTGCCACAAATTTTTTATATTTGAGTATAGTACCCTTTTATGATTTATTTACAAAATTTCTCAGAATCGCTTTATTTTGTTCTTTCTCAAACAATCTACCTTTTAATTATTGCTTCCAGTTTTTGGAAGAAAGTCTTTGTATTTCTATTATTTGTTTACTAACTCGTCGTTCTATAGCTTTCTAGAAGACTAAAAAGATACAAAAGAGTCAGTCAGTTAGTTTAGTTTAGTCATTTCAAGTTGCCACACAATTATGAATAAATGAGTGCTATTAGAAAGAGTTTGTATACATAGTAACAAGTAAGTTAGAAAAAGGTCTTTGTACTGTAATTGTTTGTAGGTAAGAGCCTATTGTAATAGGGATTGTAATATGTTAGTAATCTAAGCACAATAATTAATTGTAATATAAAATTTTGTGAATAAATAATTGATATAAGTTTAAGAATTTCCGTTTTTTATTTATTATACCCAGATTCTGAATGAACCTAGGGTTAGGTGTTACAATAAAAATCTGAGATTTCAGATAATTAGGGTTTTACAGCCTGGAAAATTTTTGAATACAGTTTAATGCAGTATCCACCCAGCAAAACCCAGTGTAGTCACTAATGACCCAGGCATTAAGAGAACTATAAATAAAAAGAAATTGTGCCAAAAACCTTATGATAAGATATTCATGAGATGAAAAACAAAGCACTGTAATTTCTTTAACATATTTATTATTAATTTTATAATTACAACTGTATTAATATTTGACGAATGGGAAATACTTTTAAGTTAACAAAAAAATACTACTATATTAAATTTTCGGGCTATAATCGAGGGAGTCCAGAGCCTTTGGGGAGTAGAAGATATGATGTCATTTTCTGCCTCAAATCAATACTAATAATATGAACGTAGACCACAAGAAAGACTTTACCCAAAAATAGTTGTCCTAGTTTTCTTTTTATATTTTTACAGATCTAAAAGTTTTTTACTTACTTTAAAGACATTACTATAAATTCACATGCACCATCTATTAGTGTTTTTATATGAAGATAAAAATTCAAAGTATATTCAGTATTTAGAAAGTTATATTTTAGGTTAAAACTATTTCATAACAAATTGTTTGTTTATTAAACAAACATTTAGTCCATTCGAAATAGCATGATAGTATTACTTAAATGGAATAAAAAACAGCAGGAATTTTGTAATGTGTTCATGCGTCAGTACTTTCGCTTAGAATAATAAGAATACCATTAAGAATAATTAAAAGTGAAATTTTTTATCAAAAGGGGACTTTTTGTACAGAAAAGTTACCACCATTCAAAGATTTACTATCATGCTATTACGAATGGACTTGTATGTGTATATTAAACAAGTTTATTTTATTTATTAAATTTTTTTGTATTTAAAGTCACATCAACTGCTTGGTTATTTACGACTATGGTGTTTTATGCATTGAGAACAATGGGTTTTGACTTCAAAATTTCCAGACCCGGGTTGGGACTCGAACCTGGTACCTCCCTGTTGTAAACTAGTGCACTAACCACTAAGCTATGTAGGTGGCCTAAACAAGTTTTTTTTTAATTTTTACGTAGCAATCTGTTCAATTCAGAACAATAAGCAACCCCATGACTCAATGAGATAAGGATGATGTGTATGACGTTTAAATGAGGTGTAGTCTTGTACAGTCCCAGGCCGACCATTCCTGAGAGAGTATGGTTAACTGAATCCCAACCATCAAAGTTCACCAGTAACTATTTTCTATTGTTCAAATCCATACAAAAGTAACTATCTTTACTAGGATTTGAACCAGGAACCTTCGTCTCCGAAAATCAGCTGTTGAATAGCTGACTCGCGGTGACGACTTACCTCTAGACCAACCCGGTGGGTTTAAACAAGTTTAAACAATATAGTGTTAATTTTTAACACTATTTATAATAAAAAATACATTTGTAATTTAACTAACACAGAAATTGTTATTCACAGAAATTAATTTCTTTATTAGAGTTTATATTTTTCTTCAATATCTAATCCTAGTAAAGGTATCAAATATCAAATCCTAGTAAAGGTAATTACTTTTATACGGATTTGAATGCTAGACAGCGGTTACCGGTGTACTTTGATGGTTGGGGTTCAATTAATCATACTCTCTCAGGAATGGTCGGCCAGGGTCTGTACAAGACTACATCTCATTTACACGTCATTTACTTTATTAAAACTCGTATTATTATATTAGATCAGTTTCAATAATCTTTGGGCTCTAATTAAACAACTATCTTCAATTTCTGTTATTTTTCAATTTTCTTAGTATTCTTTAAATATCTGGCTATTTATTTCCACTTTCTTCTTTTGAGAATATCTATCTAGTTCATTTCTAATTCTCTTCTAACAGATCCTTGATCTTTGCAATATTTGTTCTGAACACTGCCTTCTTATATATTCATCTTTGATTCTTCTACTATGTAAATCTCTTTGAACTTCTTTCAATGGTGGAAAATTCATAAATAAAAACTTTCTGATAAAACTAGTTTACACACACAACAAAAATAAAACATTATGTATAAAAGAAAATATATTTTCGGCCACCTCATGGCGAAGTGTTTAGCATGCTAACCTGGTCCATAAGCGGAGGTCCCGGGTTCAGTTACTGGCCAGGGTCTGGAAATTATTATGTGCCAAAACCCATTGTTCCAATTCCTTAACTCAACATAGTTGCTAATGATCAAGCTGTTGATGTAACGTTGAATAAACTAAAAAAAAGTATTATTTACATCCTCATGTATTCATATTTTCATAATAAATTTTGTAGATACATGCTTCTTCTTCAGATACTGAATTTTTTAGATTATGTTGTTTGATATCTACATCAGTATCTGAAAAACACAGCAATGCTTGATAAATTTTCATGTAATAACAGCCAAGAAATTTAATAAATTACACTCTATTTGTACAAATTAACCTTTATTAATTACTTTAAACAGAAAAATAATAATGAAAAGGCAAATCAATAATAAGGTTGATTATTTGAAAATGCAGAAAACAATAACAACTGTCAAAAAAATCTAATTTTGAGATCTTTTAACAACACCCCTAAAATTCACCAAGGAGGCAGAAGATATCAATCCATGGCTGGTGTTCTTGAGCAGTAAATACATTTCACTGACACTCACAACAATTATGGCCAATGCACCAGAGTCAATTTTACCAAATAACTGAATTTATTAAATGGATGTCAGATGCTAGGTCTTTTAAGAATCAGTCATTTCAGAAAGCCCACAAGTCAAAATAAAACTAATTTTTGGGAACTTTTTACTATGTTCCTATTAAAAAACATAATTTGTGCAAAGGGCTGTCTCCTTTAATATATGGCGTATACTTCAGATTTTTGTTTAAATAAGTCAGAGTAACTCAGAGAAAAATTTGACTTATAGTGTTCCTGAAGTAAAAATGAACAAAATGCTGACTTTTGTTATTTCTGTATGAAATGCAAAGTGAAATAACCACAAAAAAATGGTTTTATACAATAATATCCATTCATTAATTACACTTATTTACATTAATGACTTAAGGGAGCTTTTTACAAATATAAAAATAAAAATGTTTGATTTTCAAGAAGAAAAATGTTCGTTTATGGAAATATTCTTCGTCATCGTTACTAACAGAAGTATTATTACCCATAAAAATATTTTTCCATGGAAACTTTGCGTTTTCTTCTTCCCAATAAAACCTCAATGATAAAAATCTCAATGATAAGCCTTTTCTTAGCACTGTATTAGTGAATAATATTATATTGATGATGGAAATATGTGATTTTTGTAATGGTGTGTTTACATTTAGTTCATCCAAAAACACACCACTGCAAAAAAGCAAAATTTTTATTTTTTATAGGATTTCTGAAATGATTGATTCGATTGTAATAAGACAATTAATAGACAGCAGGGCATGGCCTAACAGAAATGCACATCTGGCCATATGCACCATTCTATTTAACACTGAATTGCTACATTAACAAATATCTTCAATCTAGTAAACTTTAAATCACAATATGTACAATAACTGGGACCAGAGTGATTCTGATAATCAAATATTTCAGATAATTAAATATTGTAATTTGATACACTGTACTGTAAAATTGTAATAATATAACATAAACGGTAGCAATGTAATATAACCTAAATGTTTAATAGGTTATTAAAGGCTAACATAAAATTTAGGTTGGCTGACTCCGTAGCGTAGTGGTAGCGAGCTAGCCTACCACGCGGAGGTCCCAGGTTCGATTTCCGGCCAGGGTCTGGACATTTTCACAAGGTAAAAACCCACTGTTCATATCCCACCGTAGTCGCTAATGACCGAGCTGTTGATGCGACTTTAAATAAAGTAAATAATTTAAAAAAAGTTAATTTAAAAAAACGATTAATTTATTGCATTTTATTGCAAATGTAGAGTACTAAAGATTTTTTTTGTTATCAGTCTCTTGACTGGTTTGATGCAGTTCTCCAAGTCGTCTCATGTCTACATACCTGCAACACCCTACATCTTTTGTAATTTGCTTTATAAATTCTAACCTTTGCCTCCCCCTACAATTCACTAGCTCAATATTACCCTCCATTATTGATAGACCAATTCCTGGTCATCTTAAGATATGCCCCACTAGCTGTAAGATGCTCCCATATACTTTTTTTCATCCACTCACCTAAGAACCTCTAAATTACTTATTTTGTCCACCCACCTAATCTTTAACATTTTCCTATAACACCACATTTCAAAAGCTTCTATCCTCTTCCTTTGCTACAGCCCCTATTACCCACGTTTCACTCCTGTATAATGCTACACTCCAAACATAGTGTTTTAAGAAATGTTTCCCAATCTGTAAGTCAATGTTTGTAGTCAGTAAGCTGACTACAAACTAAACTAAAGATTATAAAAACAAACAGAAAAATACAGAATTTCAAAACTGAATAAATTAATGAAATAAACTATGGTAAAATCCTTTATGAGATATTTTTTTAATGCACTTGTTCTACTTTACAGTAACTTTTTTTTAAGTTTTGAATTTTGCTCTAAACAGTCTTCATTGTTGCCAAGTTGAACAAGGAAACAAAACGGTAGTATAAATTTTTCATTGAATAGTATGTCCGTATTTTGGAAGTAAATACCTAATATGTATGTTTTCTATCAAAAATGGTTCAGATGACTGACGTACGAATAATTTATGCTCCTGTATAAAAACTTTTACTTATGAAAATGTAAACAAAAAGAGTTAGATTTCCCTTACAATGTATCATTTTTTGAGATACAGTTGGTTATTGGATAGATTATAAAATATATTATATCTCGTGTTATTATAAAATTAAGTAACATAGGGTGAAGGAGGAGGGTATAAATGTATGTGATTGAGTGATCAAGGGGAAATAATGGAGAATGTAGATAGTGGTTACAAGTAGAGAGTTGAATTTGAGGTTTAAACCAGTTAGGCGGAGTGTTTATTTAGTGGTTAATCCTACCGCCTGATCATGGTGCTTGGGATTAATACTTGATGATATAGTCTGTTGGAAGAGGTGGGTCGTTGAGGGTGGTAGTGATGTTGGGATGGTATGGGGTAGTATGGATATAATACACAAGGTGAAGTAGAGTTGAGGTTATAGTACAGGGGTTGAGAGTACTACTTCATCGTACAGTAGTTACTTTCTTATGCGGATCCCTACTGCTTTATTTCCGATGTAAATCATATAGTCATGGGTGGGCATGCACCAGTTATTATAGGAAAATACGTGCAGGACATACTGAACACCTTTAAGATTACTTACTTCACTTGCTTTACTCCCTAACATTTTTGTCCTTCCCTACATACAATATATATACATGTATCTATCTCTTATTATATTATATCTCTGCTGTCTTACTTCTAGTGTTGTTTTTATCACCTATTTTTCTGTACCATCCATAACTACGAGTAACTTACTTCAATCCTTTTTAACTACCACTTTCTTTTTACACTGCATTTTTATTTTCACTACAAAAATTATATCTGAACAACAGCTTTTGAAGAAAATTTATATACTGTATTTAAAAGGATAGGGGATTTTTGTCAAGTTTGATCTCAATTCCCACAAGAATGATTGTTTTCGAAATGCACCTCTCCACTAGCAGATTTGTCATCACCCATTGTTATATTTTCCTGAATACCATATCAATGCACAAAATAGTTATTTAAAGTTTCTTTTATAATATAGTTCTTTAAATATTTATCGCACTGATGCTGTGCTTAATCAATTCGTGGACTCAATGAAGACTAATTGGTGTAGTTTATTAGTTTCACATGAAATTATACAGTTTTCAAAAATCTGGAAATCATTTGCTGTTCACAGACCTGTTTATTAAGATGATGTAGGTTAACAAATGCTACTCCACTGCCCAGGCGCAATCACCAGAATATTGTGACCTATGGACAATATGTGGAATGATAGTTAGGCGATTTTGTGTGAGTTTTGCCAAGTATCATTTATTGCTTTCTGGTTTAGCGGGGTAAGGCTCGGCCGAGGGACCGCTGTGGGCATCGCTCGCGGCAGCGGGCGATGTTGGTCCATGTCGACGGCTTATGGTGTCAGGTCGAAGCATCTTCGAGCGGAAGCCTCACCTTCTCTCTTGCGGGGTCGTCGATGAGTCTTCGTTGGAGTCAGGTAACCGTGTGCTGATGTAAGACGTCTCTTCGATGCTATAGACTGGCGTGGAATAGAATCTCCTCGGGCTCAGTGGAGCGTTGTTATATAGTCACCGAGAGCGCTGTGGTAGGGGGCGGTTACTGGCTCGGCCTTGGCGACAAAGGTCTCTGTCGGTACGCCACCAAAGGCCTACCGCCCCTTTCGGAACTATTGGCGGTTCCCTCTGTCACTAAGTCGCAAGCTTTGATATCCGGTAGCACAGTACTAATCAATGGGGACGATGGTGACAGATCATATCTCTTTTATTTAAGTTTAGTTTAATTTTTAATTCTAGGTTAAGTTTTAAAACATTTTGTAATAAGTCTGTTATTAAGTAGTTTATTGTAATTTTTTAGATGTTATAACTGTTAAAATATTAGCCTATTGTAAGTAATTAATAAATAAATATTTTCTATAAATTTAAAAGGAAGTTTTATAATTTAGAAATATCCAGATCCTGAAAAGAAATCGGATAATCATCATAATCGTTACGTAAGAATAGAATAATCAAAACAATTTTGATGGGATTTGTGTACTGTATTTCACAATAATACAATTTTATTTTTGTTTTGTTAGTACTGTATTAGTTGTATTATAAATGTATCTTTTAACTTAAATATAAAAGTAGATAGTACAAGTTGTAACAGAAAAAGGACGATGAAGGGTAAAGAAGTAACTTGAAGGCGTAGATGCGTACGCCGTTTGAGTAAATGTATTTTGGTTAGCGCTGTTCAAATACGTCAGTAGTGTATTCGAATGTGGAGAAGTATATACTTATTTATGCATGTACACAGCATGGTCGGAGCCACATTTGAAGTCAGCGAGTAGTGTGGGTCAATTATTAAAGAGACCCAAATCGAACAGAATTTTGAGAGATCCAAGCTTGTTACTATGGTAACTGAGAAGCATGCCCAAGTGGCTTGTATCTGTATTTTTTATCAACTAACTTCACTTTAAGATGTAGAGTGCTATCCCTTTACGCTTATCACCAACACAGAAGGGGTTGATTCTCTCCCCTACGTAACTCATTCCTCTTACACTATGTAACGCCCCCTTACTCGTTTTTATAGGCGACCTATATACACAAATTTCGTGTAGATTTAATTAAGAATTTGGTATTACATTAGATAACTTATACATATGGGAATCTTTGAAACTATTCAACGTACTTATAGTCCAACTCCTATACAACACACACTCATTTATTACATGAAAAACTAAAAATGCATGAATAATTGAAAATAGTGATATGTACAAAAGCCATAATGAACCAATCAACTTCTTATCTCAGACAATTGCATTTCTTTAAAAGAAATTTTTATTTGTATGTAATTTATAAACATGCGTATTCTTTATTTCTTGAATTTCAATTTTTTAACTTTGTGAAACTATAATTTTATAAATTTAATATGTGTTTAACTTTAAAAATTTGATTCTTTTATTGCAGAGCGTTACAATTTTTCCGGTTTTTTTAAAATTTGTTTTCCAATACCTATTTTTACTTTCTCTTAACTATATGAATAAATATTCTTATAGAAGAAGAAGATAGATTTCATAGATGAAAGATCTATAGATTAGATCTATCGGTTAGATTTCTTTTCATAGGAAAGGGAAAATAAGATAATTTTCATGTCGATTTTTGGAAATCGAGTATTCACTAGAAATATACGTTTTTAGACCCCTGAACCTAAAAAAAATGATTTTAGATATTGGTGTGAGCGAGAGCGCGCGCGCGCGCGTGTGTGCGTGTGGGGACAAAATATCTCAAGAACGGAATATCGTACGAAGTTAAAATTTAGAACTTGAGTCGTGTACAATAAGGGGACCCGACACAAACATTTTCGTCGAAATCGGTCAACCGGAAGTAATCGTTTATCCGTAGAGTTTTTCACTTTTTGCGATTTTTTCAAAAACGGCTCCTACGATTTTTTTAAAAATTGTATCATTTACAAATTTATATATACTAAATTTTTTAAGATCTACAAGACAAGGTGGTAAGTATTACGTCTGTTGAAATTCTGTGCTCTCATGGTAAAACTTTTTTTTTAGGTTACGGTCTTTAGGGCAAAATAGCCTAGTATGTAATCAAGTCGTAGAAAATTTAAAAATCTAGAACTTTTATCTCAAGCGTAATTTACTCATTATTAAAATTAAGTTATGTTTTTCATTTTACATTGTTTCCTTATGATTAAACATAAGTGAGTGGTAGTTTCAAAAATTCTGAAAACAATACAAAATTTATTGTTTATAGGTCATCAATCGATAGGCTGGTTTGAACCTCTAGAGGTTTTACTAAGTAAAACGAGGAGAGAGGTGGGATGCCTTCTTCACCGAGTTGAAAAGTATGCTTATCAACATGCCAGTCCTCTGAAAAGCACATATTTCCACTCTGCAAATGACACCTTCACTTCATTCACCACAGGGTCTGGCTGTATAATGAATTTCATTACTTTCAGAGGAGACAACTCCGATTAGTATCTTTTGCACCCCTACCTCTTCTGTTCTTAAACGATTCAGTCATTTAATAGGCTGACCATGTGATAAGAAACAGAACTATTTATTTTAGCCCTGCAACGAACTGATTGAGTATAAATAATAATTTGACATTCCACCTGTCCGTTATGGGCATAATACGAATATTAACAAAAATAGAAAGCCTATTTTTAAAATATTACAATTCTGAAATTTTGTAAATTACTAATGTATAACTTCCAGAATTTTATTAACCTGTCCATGATATAAAGGTAATGCTAATGTAGTTCTAATAAAAGTTATATTAATTTTATAATGACAAGTAGTAATTCTACGGTTAAATTTACTGATCTATGCTAGCGTGTTTTTTCTTAAGTTGGGTGACATAACCAATATTTTAATTTTAGAAAATAATATTTTAAACAGTTTATTTAAATTTTACTTTAAAATTTAATTACTATAAAAATTATTTCTGACTCAAGTTATTAAAAAACTTTTAGAATAGCTGTTGAATTAATGAACAGATAACATTAGATTTATATTTACTGACCCCATAGTTACAACCGCATTCGAATACGGATATCCTACGTAACCATAATGAATATCCGAAGAGGAACTTTCCGAAACAGCCACTCCGCCAGGTACAGCATCCATAACACTCCACAAAGCGACACCATCTCGAAAGCTTTCAGACATTTTTGCATCCTACTTGATCGAAACACGTACATAAACTGTTATATTTATTCGGTTGTACAGAATCTATCAAATACATTTGAATTAAATCTATTTAAATAGAGGTGTGTCCATTTACATGCAATTTACATCCTTTTGTAATTTCATTCAACGCCCAAATCATCCATTATTTGCAAAAAATATAATTTTATTTCAATACGCTTGTTTTTAATTTTTTAGTATCTCTACAACGCTATTTAAAATTAAATTTTGGCCGCCTACGTAGCTTAGTGGTTAGCGCTTTAGCCTACCACGCGGAGGTTCCGGGTTTGATTCCTGGCCAGGGTCTAGAAATTTTCACATGTCAAAACCCACAGTTACAATAACATAATCTACCGTAGCCGCTAATGACCAAACCAGTTGATGCGACTTAAAATAAATAAATTTTTAAAATAATAATTTTTTTCATTTTTTAACTATAGTTTGGCTAATGAAAGAAAATACCTGAGTTTACACAGCCATATCTTTTTATAAGAAAATTAAAATATTTGTATAGATTCAGTGGCTACAGCTACCGTGGCGACAATAATAATTATGTATTACGAATCTATACAAATATTTTAATTTTACTTTTCCGGTTTCCATCATTTGTAAAAATCGACGTTTTTTAATAATAAAGTCAATTAACTTCGGTTAAAACTGCTCATTATCCGAAAAAATAATTTCGATTTGCCACGGGTTACGGACATAGCAAATTGTTTTTAAACGTCTGCCATTGGCAAACCATTAAACGACTTGAAATTTCTTAAGGATACAAATAAAAAAGTCCATATTTTAACATTCTTAAACTGCACATTTTAGAAAAGTTTATTACTGAAGTTACCGAAGCTGGAAAATGGGTTAACCAAAAAATTGGCCCTAAAAATCGTGTTTTCCATGGTTTCTTTGTCCATAAACATTGCGTTAGGCGTAATTAAACAAAAACAAACATTTTAATAGCCGAAATAAGAACAAAAAAAGCTTTAATTTTACCGGCCGCATTGGCGTAGTTTGTAACGTGCTCGCCTCTGTTCATGCCGTCGTGGGTTCGAATCCCACTCAAGCACGGCATATTTTCATACGTTACAAAAAATAATTTTATCCTCCAATGTACATAGTTACACCCCAACGTAGTCGCTAATGACCTTTATAGTTTGATAAATAAATAAATAAAAAAAAGCTTTAAATTGATATCTGGCATGAGTTTCTACGATCTCACTTATTAAAAAGATATGGCTGTCTAAACTCAGGTACTTTCATTAGCCAGACTGATACTGCTTCTACAAGATGAATTCAATAAATACAAGAAATGTTATTACTTTCTCTTGCCTATGTGAATATATAGGAAGGAAAGTACTGTTTCCATGTCGATTTTTTTAAATCGAGTTTTCACCGGATGTAGCCTACACGTTTTCAGACCCCCTGAACCCAAAAAACATGTTTTTAGCGGTTGGTGTGTGTGCGCGTGCTCGCGTGTGAACAGAATATCTCAAGAATGGAACATCGTACGAACTTGAAACTTGAAACTTAAGTTAGCCACCACTACCGGACCCGACACGAACATTTTCGTCAAAATCGGTCGACCGGAAGTAGTAGTTTATTCGTGTCATTTTTCACTTTTTTCCGATTTTCTCAAAAACGGGTCCTACGATCTTTTTTGAATCGCCCCGTTTACTAAATTTTTTATGTTTACAAGATAGGGTAGGCATAATGTCTGCTGAAATTCTTGGAAAGGCTGTTTTCACGTAAAAAGTTATGTTTTTTAAGATTGCGGCATTAGTATGAATTTTAGCGTAAAAACGTATATAATAAAAGTTGTAGAGAATTTAAAATCCTACAACTTTTATCTCAAACATTTTTTTGTATAACGCTTAGTTTAACGGTAATTAGCAATTTTCTGATTTTTCTCACGAAATAGTGTAAAAAAATCGATTTTTTTAAAGATCTTAGATTCAGCCTTAGTATGCTTTTTACGACAAAAGAGTATAAAATTAAATTTATAGGAAATTAAAAGATCTACAACTTTTACTTACAGCATTTTTCTCTGCACACCTAGCTTAGCGTGAAAGAGTGATTTTCCGTATTTTTGAGCCTAACTGAAGTTGATTTTCATTTAGCGTCTTTCACTCATGATTAAAATTAGGTTATGTTTATTGATATTAGTTTTTTTGTTTAAATCTAATGTGTTATTACTAATGTTAGGCTATATTGTTCATAATTTGCATTGGCAAGAGAAAGTTGTGTGAGTGTTTCACACCAGATTTTTTAAGATTACGGTCTTAATATGCATTTTGGGCAAAAGTATACATAATGAAAGTTGAAGGCAATTTAAAAATCTACAACTTCTATTTCAAACATTTCTTTTAATAACGCTAAGTTAAGCGGTAATTAGTGATTTTCTGGTTTTTTTCATGAAAATCTGTAAAAAAATCGATTTTAGTAAGATTTCGGCCGTAGTATGCATTTTACAACAAAAGAGCATTTAATCAAATTTATAGAAAATTAAAAGATCTATAACTTTTATTTTGAGCATTTTTCTCTACAGAGCCTAATTTAGCGTCAAAGAGTGATTTTCTGTGTTATTAAGCCAAACTAAGGTTGATTTTAATTTTGCGTCTTTCACTCATGATTAAAATTAGGTTATGTTTTTTGAGGTTAGTTTTTTGTTTATTACTAATGTTTTATTACTAATATTAGGTTATATTGTTAATTATTTACATTGGCAAAAGAAAGTCGTGTGCGTGTTTCACACCAGATTGTTTTATAATTTGAAGTGCAAGGTTACTTTGTCAAATCGGATTTGTTGGAGGTTTGATCAGGGACATTGTAATGAGAAATGTCTTAGTTTTCCTACTCATTGATTAATGAACAAATGAGCCAAATTTCAACACTCGAGTCACCGGGATGTTAGAGAATTAGTGATGAATAATTGAATGTCTGTCAGTCAGTGAGAGCTTTCACATTAATACGTAGACAAACAGCCTGCCTAAAGAAGTTCCACTTCAAGAACTTGAAAGCTATAAACACAAGAATTTTTTTGACGCAATACTGTCAACAAGCATAACAAAAGTACTCCGACAAATACATTTTTCCAACCACTTTTTGTGATGAAGTGAATTGCATGAGAAAAGGATCACTGAGATACTCAAAAGATGGTATAAGAGAGAGAGAGGGGGGGGAGAGAGAAAGAGTGAGTGAGTAAGAGAATGGAGTAAACAAAGAGAAGTTGAGAGAGACAGCTTGAATGAGTAGTGCATTAGAAATGAGATGTGACATGGCAATAATTCAGACAACTGCACCCCAGAGTTCTGGACTTAATCAGTTGTCTTACGTCATTACACCATGCCACTGTAGTCAGTCTATACTTCCCCTACATCAATTTAAACTACTCATCACCCTCAATCTTTTTCACTTCAACATTTTTAGACCCTTATACATCCATCTTTCTTACACCTACTTTTATTCAAGAATATGTTTTCATTGCACCGTTGTAGGCTACATCTAAGTTGTCAACATCTCTTTGTTAAGTCCGTCGACTTGGTTTATATATTTTTTTATTCTCCTGTCAACTTCCCCTTCATTTTTGTTTAAAAAGGAATAAAAGTGAAATAAAAGTTTGTTTCAAAAAATTGAGAAAAACTAAAACTATTGTATACACGAGACGTTGTTTATTAATTAAAAAGAAACTTAATTATTTAGTTCTTATTAAGTTATGTTAATTACATTAATTATTAAAAAAGTTAAAAATAATTAATTAAATGATTACAATAACTTTCTTCGTTTATAATTCAGGTAATGCAAATACCATATTAAAACTTTCCTATTATTTGTATAACGTTGGTATGCACTATTGAATTAACTAAAGAATAGATAATGAATTTCCGACAATGTTTAAATAACTAATTAATAAGGTTACTAATTAAAGTAAAAAATACACATTGTATAAAACGTACACTTTTTAAATTAATTAATAATTTGTATCGCTCTTATTATGCAGTACTGATATCCTTTTTTGTGGAGACTTGAGTTCCCACATGTTATAAATACGAGAGATGTTCAGTAATTACGAGTCTCTACAGGTTCAAACCAGCCTTATGGCTGATGAACTAAACAACTGCTAGTTCCCGGGCTAAAAATTTATGTTTCTTATCACATGGTCAGCCAATTATATACGTAACTGAAGTGTTCAAGAACCGAAGAGGTAGAGGTGTGAAAGCCACTAGTCAGAGATATCTCTTCTGAGATGAATGTACCGGGTGAGCATAAAGTCTTGCCCTGATTATAAAAATTTATTGCAGAATAACCCTTTGACATAATAATTTAAATTTGATGCTGTTACATAGGTTAGTGTTAATAGTTTTTTTAAAGATGTTTTACATTAGTAAACTTCAACGTGTGCCCCCTTGGTAGCTCGGAGAATGTCGAAGCGGTATTCCAGTTCCCGCCAGGTGTTTTGTAACATGTGTTCTGTCACAGTACCCACAGCAGCTTGTATCCTAGCCTTCAGTTCGTCAACGTCAGCAACTGGTGTGGCGAAGACTCTATCCTTGATATAGCCCCAGAAAAAAAAGTCAAGGGGAATAATGTCTGGAGAGCGGGGTGGCCAGGGTGTTGGACCATCCCTTCCAATCCACCGATCCGGAAATGTTTCATCCAGGAAATTACGCACTATCAAAGCCCAGTGGGGCGGTGCCCCATCTTGCTGGAAAATTATCCATGGTTGATATTCTTCTAACTGTGGTGCAATGAACTGTTGCAAAACATCTAAGTAAATGTTAGCGTTAATGGTGTTTTCCGTGAAGAAAAACGGCCCGAAAACCTTATTATGCATGAGGCCGCACCAAACATTCACATTTTTGCTGTCTCGCTGTAACTGTACAGTAGCATGTGGATTCTCTGATCCCCATATACGGACATTATGCCTATTTACCATTCCACTGACATGAAAGGTGGATTCATAGGTAAAGCATATGCGATTTAAGTAATCGTTAGCGCCGTCAATCCTGTTGAGAATCTCAGTTGCGAATTCTGCACGTCTCAGCAAATCATTCGGTTGCAAGGCCTGCACGATTTGCACTTTATAAGCATGCAACCTAAGCCTTTTATGAAGAATTTTCACTACACTTGCTTGCGGTATTTGAAGTTCACGTGATGCTTGACGAGTTGATTTAGACGGACTCCGTTGAAACGATTCCCGAACAAGATCAACAGTTGCTTCACTCACACTAGGCCTGCCACTTCTAGGAAGATCTTCAACGCTGCCTGTTTCTTTAAACCTTTCATACCATCGCTTTATTGATTTAACATCAGGAGGGCTGCGTCCATAAAAAGCCCGAAAATTACGCTGAACACTGATGGGCGATTTCGTTTCGTGAAACCAAAGCACACATTGTGCTTTCTCCTGCTTCAACGCCATTTTGCCAGCAACTAACGTGAACTAACAGACCATGTCATTGTTGAGGAGCACTAGCGCCATCTATTGGTCACAAAATCTACTAACAATAACCTATGTAACAGCGCCAGATTTAAATTATTACGTCAAACGTATATATATATATATATATAATATATATTAGCGAGTTTGTTTTACAGCTGTCGCCGTCTCTCGCATCCTAATACCTTCCACAACGTCCAACGTCCTTCCACAATACGTCAAACGATTATTCTATAATAAAATTTTATAATCAGGGTAAGACTTTATGCTCACCCGGTATTTCATTATCCAGCCAGACCCTGTGGTGAATGAAGTGAAGGTATCATTTACAAGGTGGAAAGTAAATGTTTTTCAGAGGGGCTTCACATGCTGATAAGCATACTTTTCCGCTCAGTGAGAGAGGTAATGGTAAATCATCTTATTCCTCGTTTTATTTAGTAATGCCTCTGGAGGTTCAAACCAGCCTTTGGACTTATGACCTAAACAACAACTATTTCCTTTATCATGGGAGTGTTAAATTATTTGCACTCGATCTGCTGGTTCCAGGGCTTTAAAAAAATAGTTCTGTTCACATCGTCAACCAATTATTATACTGAAGCATTTAAGAACAGAAGAGGTTGAGGTGTAAAAGACACTAGTCCGCTTTATCTCCTCTGAGAGTAATGAATTTCATTCTGCAGCCAGACCCTGGGGTGAATAAAGTAAATTTCTCATTTCTAGGAAGGAAAGTAGATGCTTTTCAGATGGCCTGGCATGCTGATAAGCATAATTTTTCTTTTCAGTGAGGAAGTAAACCACCTCGCTCCTCGGTTTACTTAGTAGCTAAAGCCCCTAGAGGTTCAAACCAGTCTTTCGGCTAATGACCAAAATAACAATTTCCTAATAAAGCGTTTCCAGGTTTATATTAATAAGAAATGTTTTTGTATTTTTAGCTATAGAATGAGCTCTCGAGATGCATAAAGTTTTGAAACAACCTGTTTATGGAAGAGAAAGAAAGTTACAGTGGAAGGCGTAAATTATAAGGAGGTGATGAAGATTTAGCAATTTTCTTATTCATACAATTACTAACTAATAGGCCCCACTATTTTTTTGTTTTGTCTTACGTCTGACTGTTTTACAATTTCTGTTAATGCAGACGGTCGAGAGTGATGATATATGAAAATGAGTGATGAAAAAATGCCTGACCTGACCGGGAATCGAACCCGAACCCCGGCGTAGAAGCCAGTAGCGCTAACCACTACGCCAACGGGTTGACCCCTAACTAATACTGGGACCATGTGGTGAAAGTGTTATTTGCAGAGTGGAAAATATGTGATTTTCAGAGAGCCTGGCATGCTGATAAGTATACTCGTCAACTTAGTAAGGAAGGCAATGGTAAACCACCTCACTGCTCGTTTTACTTAGTAAAGTCTCTAGAGGTTCAAAACAGCCTCTTGCCTGATGTAAAAAAACAACACTCTGCATAGGGCCTATTCTATGTTGAGGGAAGAGCTATTTCGTAGCATGAAGAAGAAGAAGAAGAAGGAGGAGGAGGAGGAGGAGGAGGAGGAGGAGGAGGAGGAGGAGGAGGAGGAGGAGGAGGAGGAGGAGGAGGGGAAGGAGAAGAAGAAGAAGAAGGAGAAAAAGGAGAAAGAGAAGAAGAAGAAGAAAAAGAAGGATGAATTATAATTTTGTGTATGCAGCATAAAAATCGGTTATGAAATGTAGTACTGCTTGAAAATCTGTAAGAAAGTTAAATCGGTTGGTCGTACGATGTTTAATTTTTTTGTAAATGCATAATGAGGAGAGGGAACGAAGAAAATCAAATCGGAAAATAGAAAAGGGGAAGAACAGTAAGGGGGAGAAGGAGAGAGGAAGACGATGATAGAATGTTCCTTAACGTTATTGAGTGCGTGCTCTTCGATGTTGCTTCTGGATAAAGGTATAGTTTTGATAATGTTACGAGATTCAACCCAATTTGTAATAGACGGACATAATTCCAATACCTACACAGCACTTCACTTCGCCATCATTGATACCCTCCCTACTTGATTGAAATTAATTAAAATGAAATTAAATTTTCCAACACAGTTGCGCTTACGGATGGTATTGGCATGATGTGATACGTCCCTTGTTCTATCTGTACCCGGTTATAATAACATAAAGTAATCTCCCCGTTTTAATACTGTTTTAAAATGTGTACAATTCAATTTTGTCCCACGGGAACGGGAAACCCTCTCCAACTTAATTATATTAAATTGGCAAGCGTTTATAATTCTGTAAACGCTTAATGTGAGCGTGATTGTAGCGTAAAAAAAGGAAGAAGGAAAAATTCATTGATTGACCAACAATATAAATTGTTACATAAAACGACTGGAATAAACCTAACTTTTATTCCTAGTACTTTTAACTAATAAGACTTCATAAAATAATTAACAGAAATATCACCACAATGCAAATCCCCAAATCCCTCCAAAATTATAAAACTCGTTGATTTGTAAGTATAAAACAAAACAATTTCAAGGAGGCTTGAATTATTCTTCTTTTTCCAAACAAGGATTAGGCTGCAGCCTGTTCCAAACTCACACACTATACCATCTATCTCGATCTTTTTCTAGGTCAACCGACATCCTTTCCTTTTCCCTTCAGGAGCATTCCAGTGTGCCTGCTTAGGTATCCTTTGATCTGACATCCTTTACATTTGCTGTCTCCAACTTTGGCGTTAATCATCATCATCATCATCATCTGCCAAGGACTAGGCTCAATGGCCTGTTCCGGCATCCATCTCTCTTTAGGTCTTCCAAAGTCTTGGTTCCCTCTAGGTTTATATTTCCATGCTCGCAGAGGAAGTCTGTGAGCTGGCATGGGAAGTAAATGGTTGGATCAGTTTCTCAAATATATTCTTAACGTTTCCAACAGTGACTGAACATTTAACTCTGCGCGGATAGCTTCGTTATGTACTCTATCTAACCGGTTACAACCTTTGACTCTCCGCAAAAATCTCATTTTAGCAGCCTGGATACGAGATTCATTCCTCTGCAATCACACCAATGTTTCACTCCTATATGTTATGAGCGGTACAGCCAATGCTCTATAAAATTTCATTTGGTTGTCCAGTCTCGTTTTCTTTCCTATTGTCCTGCCAGTAAAATCGCATACTAAGCTGAATTGTGCCAGTTTCTCACTCACATCACCATTTTTGTCATAGGAAATCCCGCTTTCGAAATATTTAAAATTTTATTACTGGCAAGAAGCGAAAATTAATTACAAAACTTAAGCATAAAACAAAACTTCACTATAAGAAAAATTAGACTGTTAAAAAGTCAAAACAATGGTTTGCCTGACCACAACAACTTTCTACAACCCATACTCACACGCACTATTAACGTACTTCAGAACCGGTCTCATAATGACATTATTTCGAAACGACCTAATTCCAATCACAATCCAATTACTGACTAACTCGATACAAAGGCGCTAATTTTTTTATACCTGCGGTATGATAGTTAATTGAGACCCTTCGAACATTTTCTCGGTTTTACTAAAACACTGTAGAAGGAATTAAAATAAAAAGAAACGTTCCTACTAGTTTCAATTTCCGAGAATTCTTAGTCACAACATTTAATGCATTGCAATCCATTATCCTTGTTCAATAAATTTCACCCCGTTACATACACAATTTCTCACAATAAAAAAATTTATTCCCTGAACCAATTCTAGAGTATCATTCTACAATGTTATAGTAGGCTATATCATTAAAAGAATTTAACGTTGTCGTTTCACATAGTTGACCTGACAAAATTTTAGCTGTCATTAATACAAATAGAAATTTGTAATAATATTTGTTGTTGTTTAGGTCATCAGCCAAAAGGCTGTTTTGAGCCTCTAGAGGCTTTACTAAGTAAAACGAAGAGTGAGGTGGTTTACAATTGCCTTCCTTACTAAGTGAAAAAGTATGCTTATCAGCATGCCAGGCCCTCAGAAAAGCATCTACTATCCACCCTGAAAATGACACCTTCACTTCATTCACCACAAAAAGAGAAAAGAAGGCTGTATAGTGAAATTCATTACTCTCAGAGGAAATAACTTTGACTAGAGTCTTTTACACCCCTACCTCTTCTGTTCGTAAATGCTTCATTCATATGATTGGCTGACCATGTGATAAAAAACATAAATATTTTTTGTAGCCCTAGAACTAGGAGATCTAGTCCAAAAAATTTAACACTCCAACTGCCTGTCATAGGCAAGTAATAGTATTAGTGAAATGTAATAATGCAGTTCGGGAATTAGGCTGAACAATGACGTTTACCTGAATGCCTCACTGTTTGCGGATGATTTGTGGATTGTGTAAAAGAGTGAGGATGAGCTTCAGAGAACGGTGTATGTTTTAAATGAATTATGCAAGATATATAATTTCAACGTTTCCGTAAAAAAGTCAAAGGTAATGGGATTTACTGGTAAATATTCTACCAGGTATAAAATTTTGGTAGATGATGTAGTGCTCGAAAAAGTATCATAATACAATTATTTAGGTTGTGACATCAGGTTTGATCATGATTTGGATATAGAAAAGAAAACCGGCAAATTCCAAGCAATGTGCGGCAATATTAGCAGAGCGCTAGGTAGAAAAACAAGAAAAGAAACTCGGATAAAGTTTTACAAGGACGGCTGCCCCAGTCTTACTCTATGGAAGTGAGTCGCGGATTAGCACTAGACCACAGGAGAGCAGAGTACAAAAGAAAAGATGCGATTCCTGCTAAGAATAAAGTGTTGCAGTCGTAGGGACCAACTAAGATATAAGGACATTAGAACAGAACTGAATGTTTACAACCTGAATGGGAAGATTCCAGACTATAGAAAAAGATGGAGGGAGCATGTAGAAAGAATGCCTGAGGGAAGGATCCTTCTCAATGTTTTGCGATACAGACCGGCGGGGAGGAGAGATGTTGGGAGGCCACACAAAAGATGGCAACAAGTCAATAGTTTTTCGCTGTTGTGAATCAGTGGATACAGGTGGAAATCTAATCCTTGATTGTGAGAAGAAGAAGAAGAAGATGTAATAATGTCTGAAGATTAACAAGAAAGTTAACCCTTTCAGTGCCGAAACAATAATTAAAAGTTTGATCTAAAATCATTTAATTTGAATAAGAGTGTACAAAAAGTGCCAACCTTTATTTCGAAAACTTGCAGACGTAAGCTTTCCATTGCCAATCAAAATTTCAGCGTTACAGAAAAATAAAATATGCTGTTAAAAATTAAGTTTTATGTTCATAAAAAAATTGTTCTAACAATAAAAAAATTTTAAATAGTTGTTTTGTTTATTTAAAGTCGCATCGACAGCTTGGTCATTAGCAACTACTGTGGGTTTTGGTACCTTAACGGTAGTTTTAACATGTTAAAATGTTCAGACCCTAGCCGGAAATCGAACCCGGGATCTTTCGCTTATCACGCTAGCGCGCTAGTCACTACGCCTTGGAGACAGTTTCAAAATACTTTATTCCATTAATTTTTATTTAAAAGTTTTTTTTGTAAATTTTCGGTTATTCGGACGTTGGCACTTAATGCGTAACTTACTGAAGTCTGGTAAACCGGATGTTGTCACTATGTTAAATATATCGATGTCCTGTTTTCCGGAAGTTGGTATGAAAGGGTTAAAGCACCTTATCGTACCATTACGTCATTTGCTCCAATACTAAATTACTATTTTACCGTGTTGTTTAATGAAATAAAGAAATATAATGAATAATGTGGTGAACGATGAATAAATTATAAAGTTTGTCAGAAAATTTAATAATATTTCTCATGAGATCTAGAGAAATAGGCAGTAGTAATTTTATGGACAATTGTCGTACGGAATTATTTTGTTGAATACTAAGAATGGTATAAGCTGTAAAGTGTAGGGAACAGTAAACAGTAGCAGGTGAATACCCAGGAGTAAAAGATATGGACTTGGACAATCCCAAGTGTAAATAACATATTTCTACATGCAGAATTTCTATTGTACATTTACTAACAGCTTCACATATTTATACATAACGATTAAATATGATTCAAGTGCTATTTTGTTTCTAGAAGATAAAGTAATGCGCCAAGAAAATATGAAATATCTTAAGGAAACAGACTGTTAACTTACTGTAATGATTATAAATATATTTCCTTACATTTTATAAATGTATGTAATACAGCAAAATTTTAAGTGTATAAAAGGTTATTCTAGAGGTTTGTTTACGTTACACCGTTCCTGATTAGTTATATAAATTTTTAATTTTTAGTCTGAAACTGCGTATACAACAACCATCGAAAACAATCAAAAAGTTCATCAAAATTCTTGACAAAGAAAAACAAATGGGTGTAAAAAAGCAAATTTTTCGGCTGTTTCAGGAGAAATCTGCCATAATTCACAGGCGTATTCTTTTCTTCAAAATAATTTTAAAAAATCACATAAACATAAGTCCGAAAACGCTTCATTAGCGAGTTACAGCTAGCGAAAGATTTCGCTCCAATTTCAGTTCCCCTGGTGAAATTCGGTTATACTGATTTTTTTGGGGTTCACTTTTTGTGACAAATTTTTTGGATTTCTATGATATATGGTCTGAAAAACTTAATAAAACAGATCCCAAAACTGTATTTTCAGTAGTTTTAAAGATATCTGACATAAAACCCAAAATATTGATATAAAAAACACATATCTTTACCCTGTGAAACATGGCAGATATCGCTGAAACACCCGGTACATCCCGGTGGATAATTAAAAGATTGAACATAAAAAAATAAAATAAAAAATATGGCGACATACATAAAAAAATATACAGCAATGTATAGCTTATAACAAGCATATTAAATTGGGTTCATTGCTTTAACAATTTGAACGGATTAAAAATCTATAAAATAAGAACAACATAACATGTACAGCAGCATCATGTACTAATGTAAACAACATATTTTTTTGTCATTTTTTATTTAACGTCGCATCAACTGCAACGGTCATTAGCGACGACGTTGGAGTTTAACTGTTTACAATGGAGGATGAAATGATTTTTTGTAACGTATGAAAATATGCCGTGCCTGAGTAGGATTCGAACCCACGTCCGCATGATGAGAGGCGAGCATGTTACCAACTACGCCAATGCGGTCGGAGACATATTTTTATTATTTATATTTTTACTTTCTCTTGTTCTATATGAATAAACAGCGAAGGAAAGTGTTGTTGTCGTGTTGTTTTTTTTTTCAAAAAAGGTTTTACCCGATAATAGTCATTTCCAGATACTAGCCGGAGATCGAACCCGGGACTTTTTGGTTGTAGGCTAGTGCGCTAATCACTACGCCACGAAGGCAGTCTAGAATTTTAGTGTTCATTATAATCTATATCAATTAATTATTAATTTCCCAGCCGAGTTCTTAGTGTCGTCAAAATCTGTTTATCTGTCCATAACTCTAATTTATATTGACTAGCTTGCAATTTAGGAGAGTATACTGTAATTATATTTAAATTGTGGAATCCTTTAACTGATACATAGTTGGGAAAAAATTATAAATTATATTAGCATTGTTCATTAGTGAATCTTATAAAATATTTTAAATCTCTTCCTTTACACAAAGCGCCAGAAATAGACAAAGTACAACGAAAGGGAAGCCTTCAATTATTTAGTTATGTTGAACGCTTTACGTTACTGTTAAGCAAACAGTATTATTAACATCAGTATTATATTTTTGCACTAAACTTCTTTTAGAACTTGGTAGCCTTCTGTTCTAGTCAGCAAGCTAATAAAAATTGTCTGTTGTTAAGGTCATCAGTCGAAAGGCTGGTTTGAACCTCAAGAGGTTTTACTAAGTAAAACGAGGAGTGAGGTGGTTTATAATTGCCTTCCTCACTGAGTGGAAAAGTACGCTTATCAGCAAGCCGGGTCCACTGAAAAGCACATATTTTCCACTCAGCAAATAAAACCTTCACTTCATTCACCACAGGGTCTGGCTGTATAATGAAACTCATTACTTTCAGAGGAGATAACTCTGATTAGTGTCTTTTACACCTCTGGCTCTTCTGTTCTTAAATGATTCAGTCATTTAAGTGGCTGGCCATGTGATAAGAAACAGAACTACTTATTTTTGCCCTGCAACTAACAGATTCAGTGTAAATAATTTGACATTCCACCTGTTTGTTATGGGCAAAAAATAGTTTATAAATTGTTAAGTAACAACGGTTGGGCGAAGAACCATGGTGATAAGCTAACAGCTACACACGAACTCCCTAGAGGTCTTGTTTAATTTAACGTCTACTTCAAACAAAAAATACAAAAAGCGATAAAATTGGGCGGTTGTTTACAGTGAACAGTTTCCAATAACTAAATTTAAGGTGAACATCTTAATGTACATTAGAAAACTAGTTTTCTTTTTTTAACTTTTTATAAACTACCTATTTAAAATTTTACAATAATCATCTGCTACGTGGATGTATGAGATAATAGTAATAGAATTTCATTGGCTCCCTACATAATTTCTCTACAAAATTATTGAATCAAATCAATGGATTAATAACATTTGTTCACATTGTATGAAGTAATAAAACTCTAACTTAAGTATGGGTTGCGTAAATTACACAATTTTATCCTTAACGTAAAAATATAAAACCACCCTTGATACAAACGAAAATATTTTATTTTTTAGTGAAAAGTTGCTTATAAAATAGAGTTAATTTAAAATACCAATTTTAACCCTTTCAGTGCCGAAAAAATATTTAAAAGTTCGATCAAAAGTGCCATTTAATTTAAATAAGGGTGTACTTATTTCGAAATCTTGCAGGCGTGATCCTGCCACTGCCGACCAAAATTTTAACGTTACAAAAAATAAAATGTCCTTAAAAATTAATTTTTGTGTTCATAAAAAAATAAATCGTTTTAACACAAAAAATATTCAAAATAATTGTTTTTAGTTTATTTAAAGTCGCATTGACAGCTTGGTCATTAGCAACTACTGTGGGTTTTTGGTACCTTAACAGTTATTTTAACATGTTAAAATTTTCAGACCCTAGCCGGGAATGGAACCGGGGATCTTTCGCTTTGTAGGCTAGCGTGCTAGTCACTACGCCACGGAGGCGGTTTCAAAATATATTATTCCATTAATTTTTGTTTAAAAGTTTTTTTTGTTAATGTTCGGTTATCCGAACGTTGGCACTTTACGCATAACTTACTGACATCCGGTAAACCGGATGTTGTAACTACGTAAAATATTTTGACGTCCTGTTTTCCGGACGTTGGTACTGAAAGGGTTAAACTTCTTTTATAACTTGGTAGCCTTCTGGTCTAGTCAACAAGCTAGTAGTCTATAAATTGTTAAGTAAAAACGGTTGGGCGAAGAACCATGGTGATAAGCTAACAGTTACACACGAACTAACTCACTAGAAGTTTTGTTTAAATTAACGTCTGCTTCAAGCCAAAAATACAAAAAGGCGATAAAATTGGGTGGTTGTTTACAGCGTACAGTTCTCAATAACTAAATAAAAGGTAAACATCTTAATACACTTAAAGTACACTAGAAAACTAGTCTTGGGTCCGAATCCCATTAAGGCACGGCATATTTTCATACGTTACAAAAAATCATTTTATCCTTTCACCGTCTGCATTAGCAGTAATTGCAGAACAGTTAAATGTTAAACCAAAAAAACGAGTTTTTGTTTTTGAACTTTATATAAACTATCTATAACATTTTACAATAATCATCTGATAGATGGATGATAGATAATCTGATAGATAATAGCAAATAAATAAATAAAATAAAAACAAACCGCTTTAATGGCTTTGAAGAGGACACCACCCAATGATACCTCTCTAGATAAAGATAGTTGTGTTAAAATTTTAATTTAACCCACCGGGTTGGTCTAGAGGTAAAGTCGTCGCCAAAATAAGCTGATCTTCGGAGACGAAGGTTCCTGGTTCAAATCCTAGTAAAGGTAGTTACTTTTATACGGATTTGAATACTAGACAGTGGTTACCGGTGTACTTTGATGGTTGGGGTTTAATTAACCATACTCTCTCAGGAATCAGGGATACTCTCAGGGTCTGTGCAAGACTACACCTCATTTACACGTCATACACATCATCCTCATCTCATTGGGTCATGGGGTTGCTTATTGTTCTAAATTGAACAGATTGCAACGTACACAAATTAAGAATAAAATATAAAATTTTAATTTATATTTTTGTGCACGTAATAAATGTTAGAGTTGCGTTAATGTATCATATCTCCTTCCTTCAGCGTTTCAGTCGTCTCAGTGCGATTCCTGGTAGGTCTTCAAAAGTTTGCGATCCATGAGAAACTTTTGTTCTTCTTAAAAACAGTAAAAAATAAATAAGTGACGGTACATTAAACGAATTCCGTTAAGAAATCCTTGAAATCCTAAGCACAGAACCTCTTAAATATATTTTACGGTAGAGGATAAATTTTAATAAACCATACTTGTCTAGATGCCTTATTATATGTCAAAAGTAATCCAGTTTCTTTCTCTTGACTGTGCCAACAATTTTTGTATGCTCGTTCAATCATTATTCATTCGTCATTATGGGTTGGCACAATGCATCCATGAAATCCTGAGCATACAAGCTTGTAGATCTATATCTCAAATGTTTGCAGTCTTTTGCACGTAACATTTGGCGAGGTCAATGATTCTTAGTTCAACAAGTAATTTTCAGCGAATGATCACGATGTAAATTAATTATACTTTCCGGATACGTGTAAATCATTTAACTCTTTCCATATTCAATTCATTGAATAAAAGTACGCTTTCAATAAATTCTTGTACGTAATGAAAAAAGTTTGGGTCTTTTTGTTTCCCCCCACCCCAGGATAATTTGTCATATTTTGTATGTAATCTTTAAGTATTTTTAACGATAAAAACAGTAAAAATATTTAAAAATACACCAATATTTTTCCAGCAAACGTTAAAGTATTTTTTTTTAAGTACTTGTTTTGTCACAATGGACCACGTTAGTCAATTTGGAAGCTTTCAATCTCTTTTTGGCGTGATATTCTCTCATGTTCTGAGCACGCTTCTGTTTGGCTGCTTCTGAAAGTTCCCTCTTCTTATACTCTCTTTTCTGTGTCGTAAGCCGATGGCTGTGATCCTTGATGACCTATTTGTGTTTGGGTGATTTTTCCGTTAGATCTTCGTGAGTTAGTCCAAGTTCTTGTAAATCCTTTTGATTTCTTTGTGCCACATATATGCGTTACCAGCGTCCGTTTATCGTCTCGTTGCATGGTAAATTATTCTGCGTAAAAGTCTGGTGTTTGGTCTTCTTAGTATATGTCCAAAGTACGACAACCTTTTCTGGCGCATGGCCACTGTTATTGGTTTTGTGTCTGTAGACTTGATCGTTAGGTAAAAGTCTGTAGTGATTGTCTACCTTGTGCTTCTAGTTTATGCAAGTTCTGAATATCCTGCGTTCTACTTTTCGGCAGGTTTCCTTGATTCCTCCCCCGCCTATCCACGCTAGGGTTCCGCTGCTGTATAAGATTTTGTTTCTTACAGTCGTTTTATAATGTTTAATTTTTGTGTTTACTGATAGTGATTTTTTATTGTATGTATTCCGTGATAACACTTGTTTGCTGGAAAAATATTGGTGTATTTTAAAATACTTTTACTGTTTTTATCGTTAAAAATACTTAAACTATTTATTGAAAGTTATTAAATTATTTAATAATATTTAATTTAATGATTAAATAAACCATTAAAAATTTGTTACCTTAGTGTGTAACAAATATTTTTTAAATGTTTATTGAACATAACTGTGTAATGAACATTAGTGTAACAAATCGAATAAAGATAATGAGGAAATAGGTACTCAATGCGTTTATATTTCATTATTACATACAGTATCAATTTTGAGAAAAAACAATGTATTTACCCTACCTATATACAACCTTAGTTTGAAGAATATTGGTGTGGGATTTAAAAAAATTATTTTTTCCGTTATTATCGTTAAAAATACTATAAGATTAGGTACATAACGAAATATCAACAAAGTGTGACAAATTATGTTGAGGGGGGAAATAACCCAAATATTTCCCGATTTGTGGATGTTTAGGTTCTGTAACCGGAATATTAATATTTTAATAAAAATATATTCAAAAATTTACTTTATTTGAGAAAAGTATGAGAAAGTAATCATAAAACAACTGAACTATATTTATGATCATTTTTGCATGTAGATAAAACGCTTCATTTTGATTTACAACGTTTAATAAATTATTTTATGTATTAAATACAATTAAATGCCGTTATATTGTAACGCATATAAACCCAGCCATGAAATATTAAATGTAAACATAATAAATACTTAACGCAGCACATCCCAATTTACATTTATAAACAACTACAACAGATGAGTGGTTACGTGTAAACATGAAAGAGTTGGTGGTTTGTGGTCCCATGTAAACAAGGAAGAGCCGTGTTTAAAGCGGGAGTAACAAGCTTGTTTAGTAAACCCTTTACCATCGTACGGCTCACTGGTGTTTTACGAGATTGTCTTTGTTTATGTGATATTTACCTACAATGTTGAAATAAATTTCTTTTGATTTGTTCGTAAAATTCACTATTATAAATTGTATTAACTAGATATAATTTTATTAAATTTAATCAAAAAATCTGGTGTGAAACACTCACACAACTTTCTCTTGCCAGGGCAAATAATTAACAATAAACCTAACATTAGTAATAAAACATAAGAAATAAACAAAAAACTAACCTCAATAAACATAACCTAATTTTAATCATGAGTGAAAGACGCAAAATGAAAATCGAACTCAGTTTGGCTTAATTACTGCTAAACTAAGCGTTTTACAAAAAAGTGTTTATAATAAAAGTTGTAGGTTTTTAAATTCTCTACAACTTTTATTATATAATATTTTGCGCTAAAATGCATATTAAAGCCGCAATCTTAAAAAGAAAATGTTTTTACGTGAAAACAGCCTCACCCAGAATTTCAGCAAACATGATGCCTACCCTATCTTGTAGAGAATAAAAAATTGAGTAAATGAGGCAATTTAAAAAAAATCGTAGGACCAGTTTTTGAGAAAATCGCAAAAAGTGAAAAATTACACGAATAAACTACTACTTCCGTTTGACCGATTTTGATGAAAATGTTCGTGTCGGGTCCGGTAGTGGTATGTAACTTAAGTTTCAAGTTTCAAGTTCGTACGATGTTCCGTTCTTGAGATATTTTGTATACACACACAGACACACAGACACACACACAGACCAATCGCTAAAAACATGTTTTTTGGGTTCAGGGGGTTTGAAAACGTATAGATCCGGTGAAAACTCGGTTTCGAAAAATCGACATGAAAACAATACTTTCCTTCCTATATATTCATATAGGCAAGAGAAAGTAAAAATATATGTGAACGTTCAAAAATAAAAATATAAATTGTATTTTATTTCCCCCTGATGAATCTCAACAAATAAAAAGTATTTAACAGATCTGCTGAAAAAGTTTTAGAGAAAATTAATACATTACATGCTGCTTTAATCCACCCGAGTTTTTTTTTGTTTAACTTCCGACTATTCTGCAATTTCTGCTAATGCAAACGGTGAAGGATGAAATGATTTTTGTAACGTACGAAAATATGCCGTGCCTGAATAGGATTCCAACCCAAGATCACGCAGGTCTAGTGGTACAGTTGTCGCCGCGAATCAGCTGTTCAACAGCTAATATTATCGGAAATGAAGGTTTCTGGTTCTAATCGTAGTAGAGGTACAGCTGTTGTTTCAAATTATGAAGATAGTAAATTTTCCCCTGAAGGTTATTTCAGAACTTTTTTAAATTTCCCTGATTGACATTATGAATTTCGCTCTACAATTTTTACTTTCTCTTGCCTATTATGAATACATAGGAAGGAAAGTATTGTTTTCATGTCGATTTTTCGAAGTCGAGTTTTCAGCGGATCTACACGTTTTCAGACCCCTGAACTCAAAAAAACATGTTTTTAGCGATTGGTCTGTCTGTGCGTATGCGTGCGTGCGTGCGTGCGTGCGTGCGTGCGTGCGTGCGTGTGTGTGTGTGTGTGTGTGTGTGTGTGTGTGTGTGTTTGTGTGAACAGAATATCTCAAGAGCAGAACATCGTACGAAGTTAATTAAAACTTGAAGCTTAGGTTAGGAACTACTACAGGACCCGACACGAACATTTTCATCAAAATCGGTTAACTGAAAGTAATTTATTCGTGTCATTTTTCACTTTTTTACTATTTTCTCAAAAACGGGTCCTACGATTTTTTTAAAAATCGCCTCATTTACTACATTTTAATGCTATACAATATTAGTTGTAGGCAATTTAAAATCCTACAACTTTTATTTAAAACTTTTTTTGTATAACGCTTAGTTTAACGACAATTAGCAATTTTCTTTTTTTCCTCACGAAAATGTGTAAAAAATTGATTTTTTAATTTCAGCCTTAGTATGCATTTTACGACAAAAGTATACATAATCAAATGTATAGGAAATTAAAAGATCTACAACTTTTATTTAAAAAATGTTTTTCTACAGAGCCTAGTTTAGCGTGAAAGAGTGATTTTCCGTATTTTTAAGCCAAATTGAGGTTGATTTTCATTTTGCATCATTCACTCATGATTAAAATAAGGTGATGTTTATTGAGGTTAGTTGTTTTTGTTTATTTCTAATGTTTTATTACTAATGTTAGGTTATATTGATTGGCAAGAGAAAGTTGTGTGACTGTTTCACACCAGATTTTTTTAAATTTTTTTATTACAAGTTTAATTTAAATTGTTTATTACATAGCTTGATATCCGTTCAAGGGATACAATGTAATTCAGGATTTATTGTAAGAATTTATTCACACGGATCATACAAATAACATTGGTGGAATATTTGCAATAAAATTAGAGCGTTTTGTCACACCATGAGTTATAATAAAGTTCTTATTATCCAATTGTATTTTGTAATGTCCCTATTCGGCTCCAAATATATGAATGATCTATATTAAATTTTATGTCAATTACATATAAACCAAGCTACTGTGATGTTTCTTTAAGTTCTTGGTAGGAACTACCGATGTCATATTCCTTGATATACCTAACTAGAGTAATTATTCAAAGTACCTTCAAAGGATTAGATGAAGGTACATTAATCTACAGTAGTAACTTTTACGAAGATAATATATTGACATAAATTTTATGAATAGTTGAAGAGTAATTTTACAGACAGAAGTTATCTTACGATATAATTTAGTGCAGTTTGGGCCAATATCTTAACTTAAAGTACTTCCTACGTGTAAAGGATGAAGTAATACCAGACCAATTATCATCAGCAATATGCTACTGTGTATCAAATTTCATTACACAGATATCTACAAAGTTTATTTTATCTCATCAACCGTACATATTCAATTTGACAGTGCTAGAAACTTTATTCAACTTTAACGTACTAAAGTTGAAAGAAAGTTCAACAGCACAACCGCTTTAAAATCACGAATGGGTAAAACTGAATACATAAGAAATAATTTCGGGTTGCAAATGTAAAGACTGCTTCTGTTTTTCTTCGTGTAGATTCATTATTCTCTTATAAGAGTAAAAATGAAGAAAAACCCATTATATTACTTTTTAAAAGGGTTGAATTACAGTTACTATCAAAATTTCTCATCGATTTTATATACGTTCATGCGAGGATTTACAGCCCCAGCCGTAACTCACTTCCTAAGCACCACCTCTCTTTGTCTTGCCAGTCACCATTGGGAAACCACCGCAAAGACATTGCCTCCTGCACACCATCCAACTACGTCACCTCCAGCCTACTCCTCCTTCTTCTACAGGCTGGCGTCCACACCCATGCCTTGGCCATAGCTTTGGTCACATACCATCCTCCATCCTCTGCAAATGCCCATACAATTTTAATTACTTACTTCTGAGATATAAGATCCATGATATTTCCTTGAATGCCAATTCTCCTAAATTCGGAATTAGATCGACACATCACAGCTTCACCTCCAGAACTCCATCTCCACCGCTTTTAGGCGATCCTTCTGCCCCTTAGCCAATTCCCACACTTCCACACCATAGGTACACACGCTCTTGAGGATAGCATGATAAATATTAATCTTCGTCTCCTTCCACATTTTACCATTCCAAAGGACAGAATAATCATCCATTTCAATCAGAAAAATCATCAATTTTACGTGTTCTACAATTAGCCCTATACAAAAAATGGAAACATCTATATACTTATAGTGAGCAGGTTTTTTCAACACGATTTTAACCACCAAAACCTTTACCGATTTTCGCCGGAGTGGGCTCAAATGAATTATCTGTTTGAGTAGATTTTCAAAAAACTAACTAAAATCATATATTTTGATTTCTGTCCGAAAAATAGGAGGTCTAAAATAAGATAATAATACGTGAAGTTAATAAGAACGAGAGACGGTAAGCGATGCGTCTGTATACCGAATTCAGAACTACCCTACGCATACATATCTCCCTTTCTCTATCTATCCCTCCCATATCTTGCACAGCTATTTCAGATTGGAGGGGGCAAGTTCAACGAATTAAAGTATACCAACGCATTGTAGTGACACATCGCTTTGGACTTTCCAACGTGGTTTTTGTTATTTTGAGTAGTGTACAGTAAGTTCTGCTATATTTTGCTTTTGTTTTTAACAGCTTTTTCAGAGCTATTGTTTCGATTCTTTTTAGAAACTATTGCCATTCATCAGGAAATTAATGAATAGTCGTCCATTAAGGGGAGGACCACGAGGCAGGAGACGTTTTATAAAAACAATTTTACACTTTTGGGCGGGTTTTTCCGCAGAGGTTCACCTAGTATTAAAATAAACTGACTCACAAATTTTTGCCTCTGTAGAAGAGCAATAACAAACTAGGTAAAGCTTCTGAGCTCAATTCCTGATTCGAGAAATACTGTCTCCTCAAAAACCCACCAGTTCCTGATAACTACTTGATAATTTACCCACTCCAGTCACAAATGAAATAACAATTTCCGCAATGTTTTTTAAAAGTCCATCAGAAATAAAACTTAGGCTAATCATTAATGCCTGATCGTTTTTAGGTTTATTTAAAGTCGCGTCAATAGCTTGGTCATTAGCGACTACTGTGGGTTTCAGTACTGTAACGGTGGATTTTATCGTGTTAAAATTTCCAGGCTCTTGCTGGGAATCGATCCGGGACCTTCTGCTGTGTAGGCTATCTCGCTAGTCACTACGCCATAGAGGCGGCCAACATGAACTTTAAAGATTCACAGTTTTAAAAAATTCTGTTAATCATTGTAGCTTCGTCAATCAGAAAATATACACTCACCCGCTATAAGAAGCTAAGTAACATTTAATAACACCAGTTATGGAAGCGACTTTGTAAGGTGACCAGGTGACAGTCAAACATGAACACACTTTAACGGGCGTTGTACCAGTTCAACTGAAAAAAGTTTAGAATAACAGAGAAAAGTAGTGAACAATTGGGTGGTTTTCAATTATGTACAATTCTCAATTACTAATAGGATCTATAAAAAATCATGATACATCAGTTAATAAATTATTGCCAAAGCGATTAACTTACAAATTTTTATAAAATTTATTTTAAATCAGATTAAATAGAGAGATTTTACCAGATTTCGTAAAATATTTCAGTCTTTGTATTTTATCAAAAGTTTTTGGTTCAAAAAAACTAGAAATTAAAGAATTCCAAACTGTTTAGACGAATACACAGTTGAAAGAAAACAAAAGATTCTAGCGAGATTTCAGTACAACTCAATTACCTTTTTCATTCAATAATATTTTTATATGGAAGTGTCCTGCTGAGTTAGTGTAAAATAACAATGTTATATTAAGATCTTAAACTAGTGAACGCACATTAAAAAAAACTGGGGCAAGATAATAACACAGTAGTATACTTAGATTATAAATTGAAACTCCATTGTTCGATATTGTTGCTACTGCATAAAAAAAAAAATCTGGTGTGAAACACTCACATGACTTTCTCTTACCAATGCAAATAATGAACAATGTAATCTACAATTAGTAATAAAATATTACAAATAGACAAAAAAATTGACCTCAAAAAACATAACCTACTTTTAATCAAGAGAGAATGATGCAAAATGAAAACCAACCTTAGTTTGGCTTAATAATAGGCTACGGAAAATCGGTATTTTACGCTAAACTAGGCTCTGTAGAGAAAATGCTTGAAATAAAAGTTGTAGATCTTTTAATTTCCTATAAATTTGATTTTATGCATTTTGTCGTAAAATGGATACTACGGCCAAAATCTTAAAATATTGATTGTTTTACAGGTTTTCATGAAAAAAACCCAGAAAATCACTAATTACCGCTAAACTAATCGTTATACAAAAAAAGGTTTGGAATAAAAGTTGTACTCTTAAATTGCCTACAACTTTTATTATTACACTTTTGCGCTACAATGCATATTAAAGTATCAATCTTAAATAAAACATTTTTTGTACGAGAGAACAGCCTCCCAAAGAATTTCAGCAGACATGGCGTCTACCCTTTCTTGTAGAACATAAAGAATGTCGTAAATGAGGCAATTTTTAAAAAATCGTAAGAGTTGTTTTTGAGAAAATTGCAAAAAAGTGAAAAATGACACGAATAAACTATTACTTTCGGTTGGCCGATTTTAATGAAAATGTTCATGTCAGATCTTCTAGTGGTATCTTAACTCATGTTTCAAGTTTCAAGTTCGTACGATGTTCCGTTCCTGAGATATTCTGTTCACACACAGTCCAATCGCTAAAAACATGCTTTTTTGGGTTCAGGGGTTCTGAAAACGTATCCGGTGAAAACTCGATTTCGAAAACTCGACATGAAAACAATACTTTCCTTCCTTTATATCTATACAGGCAAGAGAAATTAAAAACAAATCTATTAAAAATATCTAATTTTCAGCAATATTTTTACTCTCTTACTCTATATGAATATATATGTACAGGGAAAATAATATTTTAATGTTAATTTTTCGAAATCGAATTTTCACCGGAAATACAAATGTTTAGGAACAATTTGCAAAAATAACAGGTCGGTACATCAGTCTTTTGAAGTAGGGTTAGTATTCTTGTGTAAGCCTAGAATGCCCGATTTGTAGACGTGTTATAAGTACTTGATCTCGTCACTTTGTGATATAAATATATCAATTGTTTTTCCTCTTAATTCGTAAAGTTTATTCACATGTCCTTTCTATTCACTGTTCCACATTGTTTGTGTCTTCTTAGATCTTAATGACAAATCAACATGTGAGACATGTAATCACCAAACAAGCCTTCTCCATTTAAACGTATCCGCACGCTTAGCAGAATTATATGCTTTCTCGTTTCCTGACGTATACCAGCGTGTGCTGTCAAAAAATCTGTTTAGACCCCACGCGTAAACAGATTTTGTTTGTCTTCTTCTACTTCTTCTTCCAACCAAGGATTAGGTCGCAGCCTGTTCCGAACTCACAATAATTATCATCTATCTCCATCTTCTCTTAGGTCTACCGACATCCCTTTTACCTTCTCTTTTTTATAAATATACAAAATGAACTATTTATCAGATGATCCTGGGATTGATTCCGTAACATTTTATCACAAAAAAACATAATCCGTCACTAAATCACTATTGACCTACATGTTAATGCGACTCAAAATAAATAAATAAGTACTATATCAGAAAACGGAACAGCTCACAAAATGTTTTATCTTAATTTAAAAAAAAGTAGAATTAAACTAATTAAATATTTATAGGGTTAATAGCTTTTAGTAATTATAAATTCACATCATGATTAACAAAAACAAACACAGAAACGTTACTTAACATTCCAGAAAGACAGAAATTAAAAATAAAAGCGTTTTTGAAGAAAGACTATCCGACAGAATCATGTTAGTTATTCGCAGTTAAATATTTGATTCACACATTAAGTGGTGAAAAAATGCTTGGTTGCTAATAATTTACAGTACACTTTGCATACCGTTTTTTGCTGAGTCACAAATCTTTATACATTATTTAAATTTAACGTTTTCTGTCTAAACTTCTTTAAAGTTTCTAGTAGAAAGTAAAGTTTTCTTACATTAATTTTAAATAAATTTTAAGGTAATAAAGCAGTATATAAGCAAAAAAGCAATCTTCTCCAGGAATAAATTCCAATCAGCTTTCTTTTTAACAGTTTAATAGGAACACTATTGTAAAACTACTGTTTACATCAAATACAGTAGCTTAAATATCACGTTAAAGTTTTACAGTTCTTTACACGCAAGTGGAGTGTTAAATTAATTGCACCCAATCTGCTAGTTTTAGAGCTACAAAAAATAGTTCTGTTTCTTATCACATGGTCAGCCAATTATATGACAAGCATTTAAGAATAAAAGAGGTAGAGGTGTAAAATACACTAGTCAGAGTTATCTCCACTGAGAGTAATGCATTTTATTATACAGCCAGATCCTGTGGTGAATGAAATAAAGGTGTCATTTACAGGGTGGAAAGTAGATGCTTTTCATAGTGCCTGGCATGCTGGTAAGCATACTTTTCTACTTAGTGAGGAAGGCAATTGTAAACTACAGTACCTCACTCCTTGTTAATACTTAGTAAAACCTCTGTAGGTTCAAACCAGCTTTTCGGCTCTTGACCTAAACAAAAACATATGCCCGTAACAGGCATGTGGCATGTAAAATTATTTGCACCCGATCTGCTAGTTCCAGAGCTGTAAAAATAGTTCTATTTATTATCACATGGTCAACCACTTATATGACAAGCATTTACGAACAGAAAAGGTAGTGGTGTAAAATGCACTAGTCAGAGTTATCTCCTCTGAGAGTAATGCATTTTATTATACAGCCAGAACCTGTGGTGAATGAAGTAAATGTGTCATTTGCAGGATGGAAGGTAGATGCTTTTCAGAGGGCCTGGCATGATGATAAGCATACGTTTCCACTCAGCGAGGATGGCACTGGTAAACCACCTCACCCTCGTTTTACTTAAGCCTCTAGAGGTTCAAACCAGCCTTCCAGCTGATGACCTAAACAACAACATTAGTATTTTATTGTTTTGTAAATAAACTTCTGTATTTTTTTGCTTCTTTACTTCATGGATTAAGCAGCTCGGCCTGTCCAGAAACCATCTCCTTCTCGGGCGGCCAATACTTTTATTACTGGTAGGTTCGTACTCTTGGGCTAAACGAGGTAAGCGGTCTTTTCTCATTCGATCTAAATGGTTGCACCAGTACCTCTCATGAATTTTTATTCTCTCATTCTCTCTAGGCTAATTTAGCTTATCTCTTCGCGTGTTTCTGCATTCCTTAGCCAAATCTCCCAGATACAATCTTACACCTCTCTCAGAAACCTCATTTTCCGCCCCTTGCAACCTATTTCGATCCCGCTTCGAAAGTGCCCACACGTCACTTCCATATAAAACCTCAGGTATAATTATTGTTTTAATTATTTCCAATGTAAATGACCACATTTTCTTTTTAGTTAGTTTTTAGTTTAAGTCTTACGTTTTTAATAACATTTTGTTATAAATGTAGTCTTGTATTAAGTTTAGTAGTTTAATTATAATTTATTAGTAGTTTAACTTTAATAATTTACTGTACGAGTAATTTTTCAATTTTTTAATGAGTATTGGCTATAGGATTCTTTGACATTTTTAAACACCAGATTCCGAAAGAACCTGGAATAAACGTTACGGTATACTTGAAAAATTAATAACCGTGGAGTATATTTTTAATATTTTCTTCAATCATATTTACCACTAAAAATTAAATTATATAAAAATATAACAACTGAATTAATACATTGCAAAAATTATTAATAACGATTAAAATACCATATCAAAAAATCAAGTTTAGTGCATATAATAATAATAATAATAATAATAATAATAATAATAATAATAATAATAATAATATAAAAGAATTCAAGGGTTTTTCTTAAATTATTCATAACCTTGAATATTATGAAGAACAATAATATCGTTGCCCTCATTTCCACGATCAAATACTACATGAATTGAATTAATACGAACAAAAATAAATAAAATAAAACTGAAATATCCGTTTGTACGTTAGATATTAATGAAAGAAGGTTATATTTTTATATTTTATGAACTCGCCACTCCAGCGGCACTTCCGTATCTCGTCATCAGTGGCGCACGTGGATCAGAATTCATAAACGGTAAAGTACGGGGGTGGGTTGGGTGGATAACAATAATTTGAAGTTTGAAGATTTGAAAGTCAAAAGATGTTTGAAGTTTCAAATTTTGAAATTTGAAGGTTCAGATGTTTAAAGATTTGAAAGTTTTAGGTTACTGACTGAAGTTTATAAATTTAAAGTTTGATGGCTTGAGGTTTGAAGGTGTGACGTATAAGTTTTTCTAGTTTTCTCAGCGACCCGTTGTTGGGTTAAGGGCAACTTTACCTACAATACTTTTGAATGGGCACAAAAAATGTTCTACATACTTTTTCACTACGATGTACTGTTTAGGAGATAAAAAAAACTTTCCCCACATTTTTTGTCCAATTTTGAAATTTTAATAACATGCCGTAAAAACTTTTTTTGAAATCCGAAAATTTAAAAATTTTTGGATACAGATAGCCACCACCTATAGGCCCCCGACTTAAAATTTAAAAAATTATCCGTGATACCGGGGGCAAGTGTAACTTGTTTCAAATGAAAATTCGCCGAAGAAAACCGCTCTGAATATGTAGAAATAGAAAAACATGAATATGAAAAAAGCCGAAATTTGGTTTTTTGAGTTTTCTCAGCGAATCGGTGGGTTAAGGGAAACTTTAGCTATATGGTCTTGAAGTACATTTGGAGGGTTAAACAATAATTTCAATAGACTTTCCTGCTACGATGCACCGTTAGGAGATTAAAATACTTACCCGCACCCCTACAGGACCCCGACGTAAAATTAAAAAAAAATACCTGTTTCAAATGAAAATTTTCCGAAAAAAACATTCTGAAGATGTAAAAATAGAAAAACATAAATATAGCAAGCCCCAAAAAGTATTTTATGAGGGTCACAAAAAAAGATTTTATACACTTTTCCAACACTATGCACCGTTAAGGAGATAATAAATAATAACCCCCACCTTTGGAAATTAAATTTAGAAAATTGAAAGTATTGTAGGTAACGAAATCATTTAAAAAGATTTTTGTTAATTATGTTTATAATCCGACCGTGATGAAAGGCATTCCAAACATTCTACATACAATAAGTTATACTGGTAAGAAATGAGATATAATTTTTATTATTATATTTAAGAACCATACTGTGTAAAATCTAATCCAAGGAGATCTTTGTAATTATAAAACTGAAGTATGAAGGATGGTCATATGTAACATTTCATGGTGTACTCAAAAGAAAGTGCTGCTAAATTATGAGTCAGAAGATGAGTCTGTTTCAGTTGTACTTTATATTTGTATGAATGTGTCCTAGTATTAGTTTGTAATTGAATGAACAAGAAAATTGCTAAATCTTCATCACCTCTTTATAATTTACGCCTTTCACTATAGCTTTCTTTCTCTTCCATACACAGGTTGTTTCAAAACTTTATCCATCTCGAAAGCTCATTCTGCAAAAAAAACAAATCTGGTGTGAAACACTCACACAACTTTCTCTTGCCAATGCAAATAATTAACAATATAATCTAACATTAGTAATAAAACATTAAAAACAAACAAAAATACTAACCTCAATAAACATAACCTAATTTTAATCACGAGTGAAAGACGCAAAATGAATATCAACCTGTTTGGCTTAAAAATACGGAAAATCTCTCTTTCACGCTAAACTAGGCTTTGTAGAGAAAAATGCTCTGAAGGAAAGTTATAGATCTTTCAATTTCCTATAAATTTGATTATTACACTATTGTAAAATGCAATGATAAGGCTGAAATTTTTTTAAAAATTCACTTTTTTACACGTTTTTGTGAGAAAAAAAAGAAAATTGCTAATTACCGCTAAACTAAGCGTTATCCAAAAAAAATGTTTGAAATAAAAGTTGTAGGGTTTTGAATTGCCTACAACTGTTATTATATACATTTTTGCGCTTAAATGCTTATTAACGCCGCAAGTTAAATAAAACTATTTTTTACGAGAAAAGAGCCTCCCCAAGATTTGCAGCAGACATGGCGCCTAAGCTATCGTGTAGAGCATAAAAAATGTAGTAAATGAGGTGATTTAAAAAAAACAATCGTAGGAGCTATTTTTGAGAAAATTGTAAAAAAGTGAAAAATGACACGAATAAACTACTACTTTCGGTTGACCGATTTTGATGGAAATGTTCGTGTCGAGTCCGGTAGTAATATCTTACTTAAGTTTCAAGCTCGCACGATGTTCCGTTCTTGAGATATTCTGTTCATACACACACACACACACACACACACACGCACGCACGCACGCGCACGCACACACACACACACACATACACACAGACCAATCGCTAAAAACATGTTTTTTGGCTTCAGGGGATCTGAAAACGTGTTGATCCGTTGAAAACTCGATTTAGAAAAATCGACATGAAAACAATTCTTTCCTTCCTATATATTCATATAGGCAAGAGAAAGTAAAATTAAGAAAAATTTTTTTACGAATATAAACATGGAAACGCTTTATTACCGAATTTTTGTTATTTAGGTCATTAGCCGAAAAGCTAGTTTGAACCTCAAGAAGCTTTACTAAGTAAAACGAAGAGTGAAGTGGTTTACCAATGCCTTCCTCATTGAGTTGAAAAGTATTCTTATCAGCATGCCAAGCCCTCTGAAATCTTCTCTCACCCTGGAAATGACAACTTCACTTCATTCACCCCAGGTTCTGGTTGCAATATGAAATTTATTACTCTCGGAGGAGATAACTGTGACCAGTGTTTTCTACACATCTACCTCTTAAATACTTTAGTCATATAATTAGTTGACCTTGTGATAAGAAACATAACTATTTTTTGTAGTCCTGGAACTAGCAGATCGAGTGCAAATATTTTAACACTCCACCTGCCTGTGCTAGTTTGAACCTCTAGAGTTTTTACTTAATAAATCGAGGGGTGACGTGGTTTACCTTTGCCTTCCTCAATGAGTGAAAAAGTATGCTTATCAGCATGCCAGGCTCTCCGGAAAGCATTTATTTTCCACTCTGCAAATGACACCTTCACTTCATTCGCCACAGGGTTTGACTATGGTGAAATTCATTACTCTCAGAGGAGATAACTCTGACAGTCTTTTATATCTCTACCTCTTCTGTTCTTGAATAGTTCAGTCATATAATAGGATGAATATGTGATAAGAAACAGAACTATTTTTATAACCTCGGAATTAGCATATCTAGTACAATTAACCTAACACTCCACTTACCCGTTATGAGCAAATTAGCGAATTGGTGAAAGATTTCGCAGTGAATTCTGCTGTTTAGGTAAAATTAAACCGCTTTGTTCTAGAGCATAAATTACGGAAAAAGTGTAGTTTTATTATGGGTTTTTATCTGAATAATACTATGGAATAGTTTTTGAAGACTTAAAACTGGATCACCTTAAAATTTAAGTGATAATAGAAAGATTTATTGAAAGAGACTTTGTAATGAGAAGAATTCAAAATAAGCAGTTAACGTGGTATGCACGTGGGGAGAGAGTTGAATAAAGAAAGGTGACTAAAAATGGTTTAAAATTATTATCCTACAAGAAGAAGAATTAGAGAAAGGCTAAGAATAACATGAAAAAAGGGCTTAAAGTAAAAGTAAATTAAATAAATTACAAAATGTGTTGCAGTGTTACCTGTAGTTTTCTCAAATACCGAGATTAAACAAAAAAAAAACATTAGGGTCGAAGAGTAGTTTTTCAGATTTAATAAATAGAATAACTTTGTTAAATTTTTGAAAATATATTTTTATTATTGTTTTTTTGATAAATTAATCATATTTTTACTCAAATTTAAACAAAATTTACTTACGAAATAATTGAGTAAATAAATTCAGTAAAAATTAAATAAAAAAGTATTTTAAAATTTTGTTTTTATGATTAACAAAACAGAAAATAATTACGATCAATAATTGTACAATTTTTAACGGAATCTGATTTTCATTCATATTGCTACAAAACCTACCTGCGGTTTTGGGATCAAATCCCACCCAGGCACGGCATATTTTCATTCGTTACAAAATATCATTTCATTCTTCACAGTTACAACCCAACGTTGTCGGTAATGACCTTTGTAGTTAATGCGACGTTAAATAAACAGAGAAAAAAACCTATAAAAATTACAATACAACTTTAAAGCTATATAATCATATCAAGAATGTACGTGCCGGCCGCATTGGCGTAGTTGGTAACGTGCTCGCCTGTCATCATGCAGTCGTGGGTTCGAATCCCGCACAGGCACGGCATATTTTCATACGTTACAAAAAAATCATTCATCCTTCATTAAACACAATTTACAACCCAACGTTGTCGGTAATGACCATTGTAGCTGATGCGACGTTAAATAAAAAAATAAAAAAAATAATGTACGTATTTGACTTCAATAAGCTTGCTACTTTTGCTGTATTTTTCACTTTGAATTGATGTAAATTTGAACAGATTCCTCCTAAATTTCGTTCATGAGTGACCATCAACTGGTCACCATATAAATTCGTTCACATAACCAGAGTTACCAAAAAATTATTAGCCACATTCTACAGGCTGACTGATCGGGTAGACATGAAATCCCATAAATTTATGGTATTTTTAGTTATGCTAACCATAAATACTTCACAAAAATTTTTAAACAAAATCGTAGGTGAAATGTTTACTTTCTCTATCCCTATATAAAAATATATATAGGAAAGGTAAGTATTATTTTCATGTTAATTTTCTAAATCGAATTTTCACCGGAAATACACGTTTCCCCTCAACCAAAAAATACATTTTCTCAGTGATTGGTGAGTGTGTGCGTGTGTGAGTGTGAACAAAATATCTCAAAAACGGATTAGGTCACAAAGTTGAAACTTGGAACTTACGTTAGGTATTACAAGAGCATCCGACACTAACATTTTCATTAAAATCGGTCAACTGAAAGTAACAAGATCGGTAACCGGAATTTATTCGTACGATTTTTCATTATTTTCGAATTTCTCAAAACCGACTATACGAATTTTCAAAAAATCGCCTCATTTACGACATTTTTATGCTCTACAAGATCGGGGAAAATTCTTCGGAGGGAACCTGCGCTCTAGTGATAAAAATGTTTGTTTTTTAAGATTCCGGCCTTATATGCATTTTAGGGTAAAAAATAATACATATAATTAAAGTTGTAGAAAATTAAGAACCTACAACTTTTATTTCAAACATTTTTTCTATAACACTTAATTTAGCGTCAATTAGAAATTTTCTGTATTTTTCTCATTAAAATCGGTTAAAAATTGAATTTTTTTAATGTTTTGGTGGCCTTCAAAGGCCTATTTATTATACGACAAAACTGTATAATATAATTAAAGTTATAGAAAATTAAAAAACCAACAACTTTTATTTCGAGATTATTTTTTCTACAGAGCTTAGTTTAGCGTCAATTAGTGATTTTCCGGATTTTTAGTTCAAACAGTAGTTGATTTTCATTTACTGTCATTCACTAAATTATACTTTTAATTTTACATTGTTTACTAATGATTAAATGATTATTTTTTCATTTTTATATCGGCAAGAGTTACGTATCCAATTAAATATTTTACGACTTACGCGTTCCTTACGTCAACGTACATATATAAAATTGTACCGTAGGTTCAGAGACAAAACTTCAAAATCATAACAATTCCTTAACATGCAACACGAATTCTGTAGACCGACCAGGAATCGCACAAAGGCGACTGAAACGCCGATGGAGTAGAGACATGATACATTCACAGAACTATAACAGTAATTACGGATATAAAAATATAAATTAAAATTTAACACAATTATCGTTTTTTAGAGAACTATCAATGGGCGGTGTCCTCCTTAAAGCCATTAACGCGGTAAGTTTTTTATTATTATGTTTTAAAAATTTAATTGTAAACATTCCTTCTGGTTGTTTTCATACAGTTGCAAAATAAATTAAGTTAAAAAATATTGGCAAGAGAAATCATGTAAGTGTTTCACAAGAGGTTTTTTTGTTTATTTATACGTATACTCGTAAAATATTGTACAACTTCCAAAATATTACCGAGTAATTTTGAAACACCCTGTGTATTATATGTACATTGCAATCATCATATATCATAGATATATAATTTTAATATAAGTAAAAGTCAGATAATGTTTTTAACTCGCACATTATAATTTATTATAATATCTTGAATTAAATTAGAATACACAGATAAAAAGAAAATAAAGAAAAATAATATTTGTAATTCAAATGACTTACCGTATTGTTCTTATAACAACAGTTGTAATGACAACATAAGTAATAAAGAAGTAAAACAACGTATTTAGCTAAGCAAATTTTTATGGTAAAAAATAATTGATAATGAATAATCACGGGAACGTTGAGATAAGAAAACATTTTGAGTGAATGTATTTTTGGATTAGTCCAGGGTGGAACCAGATAATCAGTAATCTCTCATAAAATAACCCCATCATTCCTTGTACGAACTTAAATCTTTAAAACCATAACCTCTGTTCGGTACATGTAAGTATAAAAATGTTATGTAAATAATTTATGCAATTACATTCGTAAAATAATAAAGTTAATGCTATTAAGAATCAGATAAATATTTAGATCAATACGTGTTAAAAACAAATCTAGTGCGAAACACCCACGCGATTTTAACTTGCCAATGTAAACAATGAAAAACCATAGTTCAAAGCTCCATAAATCTACATTGGATGAAATATGTATTTGTAAAAATGTACATCGTTTTTGTTGTAATAGGTATAATTGTATAGGTATAATAGGTATTAATAGGTATAAATTGTAACAGTGATTTACGGTGGAGTAGAGAGGTTTTAGCGGTTAGCGAGAAGTCGTTTTGTGTGTTAAAATTTCACATGTCAAAGTCAGTAATTACTGTGCAACGTGCGTTTCGGTTGAAATTTAATAAGGATCCACCAAGTGACAATTCAATTCATGCATGGTATAAATAATTCAGTGAAACTGGTTGCTTGTGCAAGCGGAAATAAACTGGTCGTCCATCAACCTCAGATGCCAATGTCGAATGTGTGCGTGCAAGTTTTTTCGCAGCCCGTCAAAATCGACTACGTCTACAGGCAGAGAGTTAGGAATTCCAAAAACAACAGTGTGGATAGTTCCCCGTAAACGTTTTTTAATTAAACCGTACCACCTTCAATGAATACAGCATCTATCTGATGGAGATAGGCTCAATTTTTGTTTACAGTTACAGGAAAAGGTGTCGTTAGATGAAGGTTTTCTACAGTAGATATTTTTCAGCGGTGAATCTACGTTCCATATTAGCGGCAAAGTAAACCGTCGTAACGTGCGAGTTTGGGGAACTGAAAACCCACATGCTTATGTGGAACACGTTCGGGATTCTTCGAAAGTAAACGTTTTTTATGTGATCTCTCGTGAGGCAGTGTATGGGCCGATCTTTTTACGGAAACGACAGTAACCGGCATGATTTATCTGGATATGTTAAAATTATGGCATATGCTTCAGCTACTTTACGACTTCATTTTCCAGCAAGGTGGTTGTCCTGCCCATTTTCATAACGAGGTTTGACGGTAACTTAACACAACATTGCCTCGGCGCTGGATAGGACGCACATCTGAAGATGACCAACACATATGCTGTGGCCACCAAGATCACCAGACTTCACGCCGTGTATCTTCTTTCTCTGGGGTTATGTGAAAGACAAGGTGTTTATCCTACCAATGCCGAACGTTATCGCTGAGCTGAAGGATCGCATAATCAATGCAATCAACTCTATCGAAAGGGACATATTAGAACGTTTTTGGCAAGAGCTAGACTTTCGTGTTGATGTGTGCCGTGTCATCAAAAGTGCATACATTGAACATTTATAAATGTTTAAAAATAACTGTTTGAGTCCCTGCATCGGCCCGTACAACTTTCATTTAGGTGAGAATTATTTAAGTGAAATAGTTCTTTTGTGCTGAATTTTCGTAACCCCGAAGAAGATTATGAAACGCCCTGTGTAAGAGAAACTGGTTCAACCATTTACTTCGCATGCCAGCACACATACTTCCTCTACGAATACGTAAATATAAACCTAAAGGGAAGCGAGGCTTGGGAATATTTAAAAAGAGATGGACGCCGAAACAGGCCATTGAGCCTAATCCTTGACAGATGATGATGATTATGATAAGATGTATGAGGTAGAGAATATATAAAGTTTTTAACCTGTGATTCAGTGAAATACGTTTCTGTTGTGTACTATTGTTCTATGTCAGTCTCCTGTCTAGGGTCTTCTGTCACTAGGTTGACGCAAACAGTTCGTTTAACAAGCAGTACATAACAATTCAAAGCATTTTCTTACCAGCTGAATGACTATTATAATCGGAAGCCCAGGGGACACTGACAGAATATTACAAATACCTGTTAAAAATTACATAAAATCGGTAAATTTAATTTAGAGCAAAACAAAAAAAATTATAAAACGAATGGTGTTAAGATTTAATTTTATATTTAGTAGAAAATTTGTAAGAATGTTAAAAAAGGTTTATTATTTACTAATGTCTGATTTTTTACAATAACTTAAGTTGAATTATCCGAAAAATAAACTGTAATTTTATCGTAGAGCTTTCTCTATATACTTTCACCATATATATTAGAGGGCTGCATTATGAGTCCACGTAAATTATTACCGAGAAGAGAATAGATAGCAAGTATGCTTTACGGAAACTCGTTAGGGATATCCTTTTATATCATATATTCAAACCTCCCTCTCATTCTCGTACTTACACCCCTTTACCACCCCTTCTCTTTCTTTCTATCAACACTTCTCTCTTCTTTTTCCTACAAGAGAAACAAAACCGTTAAAAATATTACGCGTGTCTGAAAATTAATGAGGTCGAAGCGTTACCAAACAATATAAAGGACAAAATACGTTAAGATTCAAGTTAATAATCTAGAAAATAATTTTGTTATTTCTCGGATGAAATGTGTTGAAAGAAAACAATGTTCCAAAAATTTCTATTTAAAACTTTGAATTTTTGTTTTATTACTACTTTATAGGCCTATACGTTAGCATGGTGGTAGTGGAAAGTTAAAGCTTACATGTTTGATTCCGGACTAGTCTGCTATTTCCCAGAATTGGATTGTTGCAAACCTAACATAGTGGCTAATGACATTTTAACTGTTTTACCTTTTAAAGAATTAAAGTAATTCAATTCACTTATACTTACGATTCCTTACTAAGCTTGTAACTGAACATTCCAGCGTTAGGGAATTTTTTCATGTGCCACGAACATTATATAAAATGAAAAGTGTCATACAAAAATTGTGTTAAATTACTTAACCTGTCGCTGTTGTTTAAGTCATAAGCCGAAAGGCTAGATTGAACCCCTAGAAGCTTTACTAAGTAAAACGAGAAGTGAGGTGGTTTACGATTGCCTTCCTCACTGAGAGGAAAAATGCTTATCAGCATGCCAGGCCCTCTGAAAAGCCTCTACTTTCCATCTTGCAAATGACACCTTCATTTCATTCACCACGGGGTCTGGTTGCATAATGAAATTCATTATTTTTACAGGAGGTAACTCTAACAAGTTTATTTTACACCTTTACCTCTTCTGTTCAAAACGCTTCAGTGATATAATCGGCTGACCATGTGATAAGAAACAGAACTATTTTTTGAAGCCCTGGAACTAGCAGATTGAGTGTAAATATTTAACACTCCACCTGCTTGTTAGGGCAAACTTAGTCTAACTTGAAAAGAAAATATTGTAACATTTGGGACAATTTTGTTTTGGCAATAATGGTTATTATATGACTCTTGACAGGTGTGGTTTATTACCTGGTGACTGACTAGTCTCTATTCATTTACTGACTTTTCTAGTATAGAATAGAATGTGTTATTGTAGTATTCCTTTCGGATCTATTATTCTTTTATATTTTGTTTTTGAATTTTTCGAGAATTCTTTTATTTCTTTGTTTAACTATTCACCTCGAACATTCCTTGTCCCTTGTCCTTATAAATACAGCCGCTCTTTAGTAGGATGAATAGTAATACGTGAACCATTGTCAAGTGCATGTCATTGTAAACCAGTTGCGTATGTTAACACGTGCATATTGAAAATAGGTTCTGCTTAACGAAAATTTAGTGCACAATTATTGGTTTGTACTTAAAATTCATTCGTGAATTGTTTGATTGCAAATGGCCATATTTTTTATATCGCTATAAGTTAAGTATTTATTGTCAGTTACTTTTAGTAATAACTGTAATCATTTAATATAAAAGATGAATTTGTAAGAAATCTTGGTTATAAATTATGAAAAGAAGTTTTGTTGTTTATTTATATCCAGATCCCGAAGGAACCCAGAATGAACGGCACAATACTTGAATAGTATTGTTTGGGACTATATAAATTTTATGTTTTGTTCAATTCATTAATTTATTTTCTGTGTTCTATTATAAGATATCATTTATCGGTCTCAACCAATGAGGGTTGATTTCTACCAGCACGTAAAGACAGTTTTATACTGAACTGGACACAGTCGTCCGCTAACTCGCAAACGCAAAAGATCGCTCTCTGTGCGGTCTTACGCTTTTCCGCTTTCGCCCTAGTATTGGGAATTATCCGCGACCGCTAATTTGTTTTCTTTATATTATTTAAGTGTATTTCTCTATTAAATTCACGCATCGCTACGTATTTACCGCGTTGGAAACACTCCGAAAACTAACCGCGCAATTACAGTCCACTTCAAGATCTTCGGCAGCTCACCACTCATCGGAAAGCCACTGGTACCAGCTGGTAAGTCGCAGGACTTCTAAGGTGAGTGGAATCAACTTTTTATTTATCGACAGTAAGCTGCTAAACGCTCCGCCACTGACCCTACCAAGTATTAAATATTTATAAATATATACCGTTTATCCTCGTGGTCACTGAGAAAGATAGTTGATGGGAATTTAAGTAAAAAGTAAATAATTTGTTTTAAAATTACAGTGAAAATATTTTAAAAAGCTTTAAAAAATTCATTAGTGTTCAAGCTACGCGTTAATCATTATTAAGTTTTTATGATGCACTATAATGGCGAATAAAAAAAAATTACGAGAGAATTATTATTCATACATTTATATTCAAACAGGGAAAAGTATGTATAATTTTTTAAAGACAAAAATGTAAATATTTAGACACATAGCAAAATTAATAACTTATAATTTGTATAGTGCAAATTCGTGTTGTTTAATAATTTTGCGAATACACAGTTCAAATATAAAACAGTTTAAACTTGTTTGCATAATAACGACCATTCCATAAAAGAACTGCAATAAATTTAAAATTTCCTATCGCGCTATATTGTATTTAAATTTCATTTTCATATTTTACGCCCGAATGTAAAGAATTTCTTAACATAATGAGTTTATAAAGCACATTTATGAGCAAATACTGAATCATTAAAACTTCCTGAATTACCACGAATAACAAAACGATTCCGGTCACACTAACATTTTTAACCGTCTTCAAAAAATAAAGCAACTTAGTTCCACTTGTACGTATTTTAAACACGCACTTATTTACTACGTTTATTGGATACATCGATTTAAATTTTGGCCCATAACAGGCAGGTGGAATGTTAAATTATTTGCACGCAATCTGTTAATTCCAGGGCTACAAAAAATATTTCTGTTTCTTATCGCATGGTCAGTCAATTATGTGACTGAAGCATTTAAGAATAGAAGAGGTAGAGGTGTAAGAGACACTAGTCAGAGTTATCTCCTCTGAGAGTAATGAATTTCATATTCCAACCTGAACTTGGGGTGAATGAAGCGAATGTATCGTTTGCAGGCTGGAAAGTAGGTACTTTTCAGAGAATCTGACATGCTGATGCATACGCTTGCATTCAGAGAGGAAGGCATTGACAAACCACCTCACTCCTCGTTTTTACTTGGTGAAACCTGCAAAGGTTCAACCCAGCCTTTCGGCTGTTGACCTAAACAACAACATATGCCCGTAAGAGGCAGGTGGAGTGTTAAATTATTGCACTCGATCTGCTAGTTCCAAGGCTACAAAAAATATTTCTGTTTCTTATCACATGGTCAGCCAATTATATGACTGAAGCATTTTAAGAACAGAAGAGGTAGAAGTGTAAAAGTCACTAATCAGTGTTATCTCCTCTGAGAGTAATGAATTTCATATTACAACCAGAGCCTGGGGTGAATGAAGTGAAGGTGTCATTTTCAGGGTGGAAAGTAGATGATTTTCAGCGGGCCTGGCATGCTATTAAGCATACTTTTCCACTCAGTGAGGAAGGCAATGGTAAACACTTCCCTCCTCGTTTTACTTAGTAAAGCCTCTAGAGGTTCAGACCAGCCTTTCGGTTGATAACCAAACCAACAATTTAAATTGCTTTTCGTTTTCTGCGGTACGTCCCAAAAGTAATCTTTTTGCAAATTTCAACCAAAATCATGTACTTAAAACGGAAAATCTCGTCCAAGTATTTTAAATAATAATTCAATACGTCGTTAAATACCTACTCAGTTCTACCGAACGGATTTAAAATGTTTTACATGGCTGTAAAGACAACACTTTCAAGATTCTGCAAAAAAATTAAATTTGGTAAACAGTTGTAACGAAATATTGAAAAGTACGTAAATACCAAAATAACTGCATTACAGTTTAAATGGTGCTACTATTCTGGCGGTGGTGTTACAAAGTACTGCTTGTTTTGAAGAATCGTTATGATGATGGAAATTGTTTATTTAGGTACATATCTTATTTAATAAATAACACTGATGTTAAATATGGCGAAAAGACTATAAATATTAATGTAATTTTGATTTTGGTTGTTAAGGATGAATTAATAGCCAATTGTTGTGTGAATTTAATTCGGACGGATTAGCTTTTAGTTGGTGGCAATTTTTAAAACTCATCTACCATTTTGTTTTGTCCGTCCGTCCGTCACACCAAGATGTCAGAAACTAAAAGAGATAGCAACAAACGGTTTTTGAATTCGTAATCTATACAAAAATTTAGCGGGTCTAAGAGGTTTGAAGTTTCGGTTTTGATCGGAAGTGGTCCAAAACCGGAAGTCAAAAAATCAAGTCAGAAACTACCAGAGATAGCAACGAACAGTTTTTGGATTCGTAATCTACAAAAAAGTTAAAGGGCCTGGATTGGTTTGAAGTTCCGGTTTTAACCAGAAGTGGCCAAAAACCGGATGTCAAGAAATCAAAGTTGGAATTTAAAAACGAAAATAGTTTTATTTGATTCCTCTTAAAAATTAGATACAGTAATCATTGGATTTGAAGTTCCGGTTTCAACTTTCAAGTGGCTCAAAGCCGAAAGTCAAGAAATCAAAGTCGGAATTTGGAAACAAGAATAGTGTCATTTGATTCCTCTTAAAAGAGTATATACAGAAATCACGAATGGTTTTTGCCATACGTCAAAGGTAAGCCTTTTAAAAAAACAATCCACCAGCCACGAGACTCGTCTCAAGAAACAGATTTTGTTAATTTGTTTCCGTTTATATTGTTTATTTTCCTTGTTAGTTATTTAATTTTTTATATTTTTATGATAAATATAAGGTTCTCATTCTCAGTTAATTTTCAAAATTTATTTTATAAGTTTTTGGATTTATTTAGTGTAGGCTTTCAATTGTTTTTTTAAATAAAATTTTCGGACTTATTCCGTTATTTCACATCATCAAAAGATCTTCTTTTTGTTTAACGTCCGACTGTTGTGCAATTATTGCTAATGCAGACGCTGAAGGATGAAATGTTTTTTGTAACGTATGAAAATATGCCGTGCCTGAATGGGATTCAAACCCAAGACCGCATGATGAGAGGCGAGCACGTTACCAACTACGCCAATGCGGCCGGCAATCAAAAGATCGTGTGAATGCACCTTTACTGTTGGACCCAGCAATCGCCAGCACGTGCTCAGTACCGTCGACCAGCAATCGCCTGTTTCTTTTATTTTCGGTTGTTTTTTCTTAATTCTTTTACAAGTTTAACAAATTATTTACAAGCTGATTTTACAAATTACGAAACAATTAAGATCAAACAATTACAAAACATTACAGTTTAAAAATACAGAAAATAACACAAAGTTATTAAAAATTACATCTTCGCACCAATTAATTGATCCGTACTCGGCACCAATTGTAATTGATCCAACTTCGTATTAGCGAGAAATGAGTCGCTTCTTAGAGATTTAATAATTCTGTAGATTGCTTTATTACACAGCCAACGTCCTGGCCAGTGGTGTTCAGTATCATATCGTGTCCATTTAAACAAATTCGCAGATTAAGCAGTATTCCTTTCTCTTGAAGGAAACGTATAGCTCTTTCCTTAGTAGAAATAATAGGAGCTAATTCCAAAAGATTCATTATGTATTAAACAGAACACGTGCGAAGCAAACAAGCAACGAATGTGTATTAATTAGTAAACGTGCTAACATTATCTACAATTAATTATAGTGAGTGGGAGTCATCAGTAATAATAATAAAGATGCGTTAACACGAGACGACTTTAAGGTGACAGATGTTGTGATGTGAAATAACGGAATAGGTCCAATTTTTCCTTTTATTGATTGCAATGCTTATTATAGCCCGTTGAAAGTCACTTTCGTTTAGTTAAATTTTTTTTAGCTTTTATTTTGTTTTCGGGAACTGTGCTTTATTGACAACCATCCAATTTTATAGATGCTTTTCGCTGTGTATTTTTGACGTAATTTGGCATGAATTTTTGAACAGGGAATGGTTCAGGAATGGCTGGTTACCATACAAAGTTGCTTGCCCTATCAGTGTTGCTTAACAAATAATAGCTATTGTCTACCAGCTGATTGATTGGGCTGTTGAATATTTCTTAATAGAGTTAGGTACTCATTGTTCACAAAGTGAACCGATTGTAATGTTACTGTATGGTTAAAATTTAAAAAAAAATCCTTTTAAATTAATTTATTTTTCTTTTAAAAATTCAGTTATCTCTTAACTCGTTTCTTTAATCCCACTATTTTCGTTCAGTTCTTCACAGCTAGTAGTTGTTTATTTATAAGTATTTTACCAAGCTTCCTCACATACCTATTATCAGCAGATCAAATTATGACAGATTTTTAAAATGCGTACAATATTACAGGAAGTAAAAGTAAAATGACAACTTGGTAAAAATAACCAAATATTAAGGATATTTAGAAAATAAACACGTATGTATTTGCCTGCAGGTTAATTTACCAGCTAATTTCTTAAAAATATGCTAATTATTTGCGTTACTAAAACAGTTCCACCTCTAGTTCGTGACAAAAAATTATTACTCTTTTACAGTATCATACAGCAAAATGTTTGCTGAGTCAACAGTAACGTCATACGTGTACTGAAGTTTTAAACCTCAACCAATCTTCTCGTTATCCCTTGTAATTTCATCTGAAGTACAGTCCATTACAAAACGGTATGTAGTTTCTTGCCTGTTCTTAAAAAATATGTATTAGAATCCTCCACTTTTTCATTTACTTCACGTAAGATATAACAATAATTGGGATTTACAAATAGACGTAATTAAAAGTAAAAATCTGGTGTGAAACACTCACACAACTTTCTCTTGCCAAAGCAAATAATTAACAATATAACTTAATATTAGTAATAAAACATTAGAAACAAACAAAAAACTAACCTCAATAAACATAACCTAATTTTAATCATAAGTGAAAGACTAAAAATCAACTTCAGTTAGGCTTAAAACTACGGAAAATCACTCTTTCACGCTAAACTAGTCTCTGTAGAGAAAAATTCTTTAAATAAAAGTAGTAGATTCTTTTAATTTCCTATAAATTTGATTATAAACTTTTTTGTCGTAAAATGCATACTAAGGCCGAAAACTTAAAAAAAATTTCTAACGACGTAGCAGACCAGTAAAATATACTAATTAATTAAAGAGATTTCATGATCAATTATCTATAATCTGGGAAACTATTACAGACTCGAATCGACAAAAACATATTTGTTTACACATGTTGTTTAGGTCAACAACTGAATGACTTGTTTGAAACTCTAGAGGCTTTACTAAGTAAAACGACGAGTGATGTGGTTTACAAATGCCTTCCTCACAGAGTGTAAAAGTATGCTTATCAGCATGCCGGGGCCTCTAAAAAGCATCTACTTTCTACCCTGCAAATGACACCTTTACTTCATTCATTACAGGGTTTGGTTGTAGTATGAAATTCATTACTCTCAGAGGAGATAACTCTGAATAGCGTGTTTTACACCTGAACTCTTCTGTTCCTAAATACTTCAGTCATATAATTGGTTGACCATGTAATAAAAAACAGAACTATTTTTTGTAGTCCTGAATTTAGCAGATCACTTAAAAATAATTTAACACTTAATCTGCCTGTTATGGGGAATCTTTGCATGTGAACAGATGATAATTATTTAAGTAGTTTAGTCCTCATTACTGAAACTTTTTTAGAAAATAAAAAATTATTTTCTTTTCTAAAACTTTTTCAGGACTCTAAAAACTTTTAAAACCGTACAAAATTACTCTCAAAATTCACCAACAGATAATAAAATCTACCGTTAAAATTTAAGTTATTAACATAAAGCCTATTATGACCAATTCGGAATTATGATTAGGATAAACAATTTTTCGGGCCTCAAAGAAAACTCACAATTAGAAAATTCAAGCCCGTAAGTCAAAATTACTTCGCATGATAACAAACGCCTCATAGTACGTAACGTATTTAACATTGTATTCCGACTTGAAAATCCCTTTGTAACAGAAGCTGCTAAAATCAAATAAACAGAAGTTAACACAAAATTAACAGACTACATTATTCCTCTAATACACTGCAAATGTCAAAACAAAAATAACACACTGCCGCCTACGAAGAGAATTGAGTAGAGATTTACTGATGTAATTGCAAAAAAAAATTACAATGCTAACATATTTACATATATTATTTTTTATTGTACAGGTTTCATAAAACTTTAAAATTTCACTTTTGTAATTTATTTCATTTTGAGTAGTTCAGATTTCTAATAATCATGTAAATATATGTTTTTATAGATTTAATTTTTTTATGATACAGTATCATTTAGACCCACCGGGTTAATCCAGAGGTAAAGTCGTCACCGTGAGATTTTTGAAGACGAGTTTTCTGGTTCAAATCCTAGGCAAGTTTTATACGGTTTTGTACGGATTTGAATAGTAGACCATGGTTATCGGTGTACTTTGATAGATGGATTTCAATTAACCAAACTCTCTCAGAAATATTTGGCCTGGGACTGTACAAGACTACAAATCATTTACACATCATATATCATCCTCATCTCATTGGTTCATTGGGTTGTTTATTGTCCTATATTGAACAGATTACAACGTACACACATTTAGGATAAAAAAACGGTATTTGTTACAATTTTTAATTTCTTCGCTACTTTTTGTTGTATGTATTCTATGTTATTCTTGTTATACGTTCTGGCTTCTACGCCGGGGTCCCGAATTCGATTCCCGGTCAGGTCTGGCATTTTTTCTATAATTTTTATCTTATCATTCTTCTCACCGTCTGTAGTAGCAGAAATTCAAAAGCAGTCAGACGTAAAACAAAAACAAAATTGTTAAATATATTTGTTACCAAATTTTTCTTGTTTGCTTTCTATTTATACTAATTTCTATTATTGTTCAATTTTTGATTTATTTATCCACTGGGATAAATTCTTTAAAACAAATTTGGTTATTTTTTTAAAGTAATTTGTTTAACTAAAATTTACTTAAAATGTTGGATGGTTATACCATATTTTATAATTTCTAAATGAATCTGTCATTTCAGAAAGCCCATAGTCAAAAAAACTAAATTTTGGAAAAATTAAAGAACTTGTAATTTATTATGTTTCAATGAAAAAATATTTAGAAATATAAATTATTCAAAGGGCTGTACCCTTTAATATAAAACATACTTATGTCTTTCTAAGGAGAAGCTACTAGTTAAAAAAATTTGAAAATTTATAATACTTAAGGTGTTTCTGAAATAAATTGGAGTAAAATGTTAAATTACGTAATTTTCTGTAAAAATAAGATGTTAGACCAGAAGAAAATTATCCTGTACAATAGTATTCATTTATTTATTTCTCTAGTTTACGTTATCACTTAAAATAGCTTTCGGTAATGATAAAAATTGAAATTCTTAACTTTAAAAAAGAAAAATGTTGATTTTTATGTTCTTCATCGTTGTCATAAACAGTAGTTACACACCTTAAAAAGATTTTTGCATAGAATCTTTGTATGGCCTCTTTCACTAGAAAGTAGAGCTTAAGCTTCAAAAGAACATCCAATTTCATTTTTTAATTAAAAGGAAACACTTCATATCCTTAAGGATAAGCCGTTTCTTAGAGTTATATATTATTTATGGAAAGCCATATTTATGTGCTTTTTGTAGGGATGGTGTGTTTAACATCAGTTGGTTCTAAAATGTAGCAAAGAAAAAATGTAAAATATTGACTTATGGGTTTCTGAAATGACTGATTCAAATAAAAAATTAACGTTAAAAAAATAGTTATAAATATTTTTCTTCGTATTTACGAGTAAATAAAATCTATAAATGAGAGCACAAATTTTTAAGGTTTTAAAATAAATTAAAAAATATCATAAAATGAAAATTAAATCTTTAAAAGTTTCATGTTATAACAATTTGTAAATAAAACGTCTTTTACAATAATAACGAAGATGATTAACAAAGTAGAAAAGTTATAATTTAAGTTTAATAAAGTTTAAGAAAGTTTCTTCTCGGATTTAAGTCATTTGGAGACTGTTTCCATCACAGCAATAATGTTACGAAACGAACCGGAGTAAAATCGCAGCACAAGTTAATTATCTCATTAGATGTAATAATAACAAGGGATAGGGAAACTGAAAACTGTCTGCCGTCTGCGTGTAAGCAAGAAAGAAGGAAGATACAATACAATCGTTTCGTACAATTAGTTTAACATTTCGCTAGCTTCAATGACAATAAACGGGTACGATAGATTGCTCAAAGTTTCAACTTTTAAGTTGAGAAAAACAAATTTTCACAGTTCTCTCTTCTTAACTTTTAATGATCACATATATATATATACATACCGGGTGTGCCACGAAGAGGTTGCTATTTTTGAATTAATATGCCGGACGTATCACATACTATAGACTGAAAACTTTACAGTTATAATAAATAGATATGTAAAAAAGTACCCTCAAGTTTCATTTGCTTATGATTAATTATTATGATATGTGATTATTATTGTATGATTAATAATAATAATTAAATAATAGATTTAAAAATTTTAACAGAATTAAAATATTTCAAAAAACATACGAAAAATTCCATTTTTACATTAAAGTTTTTGTAATTGTTTTAAGGAATTATCTTAAAAAGGGATTTTTCTTTTTTTTAGTTTATTTAAAGTCGCATCAACAGCTCGGTTATTAGTGATTACGGTGGGTTATGAGACAATGGGATTTAAATTGTGAACATTTACAGACCCTAGCTGGGAATCGAACCCAGGACCTCCTCGTTGTAGGCCAGCTCGCAACAACTACGCTACGTAGGTATTAAAATAGAACCGCAATCCCTCGGAAGATGATTCTACAGTTTCGAATAAGAAAAAATCTACTTATAAATATAGATCCGGGAACGCTTCGCTTGTGATCTTCAACTGGCAAAAACTTTTGCCCGAAATTCAATATTCCGATAAATAAAGCCATACTGAAATTTTAATGATTTTAATTACGAAGCCCATTAGGTGGTATCTTGTGATTTCTAAACATAAAAATTGAATTACTAAGAGACAACTAAAAATAACCAATATCCTTTAGTTGCGCAATACTACTACACGCTTAACACATACAGTACTAAGAGAAATAATTTTCTCTCAATAAATAAAATACACAACAAAACACAATAAAACTTGAAAACCACTCAAAACATCTACAACAAGAAATGTCTGTCAACCAAAACTAAACTACGACACTACCAAACAGTGGTTCTCCCAGGAATCCACAATTCCAGCGAAACGTTATTCGGGCCATATCGCTTAGGAGACACAGATCGAATTGAGAAAATAGAAAGAAAAATATTTAGGAAGTGCATGATCAAAAGGCACATGGTGGAAAGACAGTGGCGGTTAATTCCAAACAAAGAAATCTACAAGCTAATATAAAATTTAAATATATATAAAATCTAAATCTAAATCTACAAGCCGGTCCAGACTTGAGAATCGGCTGATCAACCATTTTTTGGAATAAGGTGTCGAGACTTAGGTGGCTGAAGGAGGTACAGCGAGATGTGGAGGTACTTGGAATCACTAAACAAGACCTGCTAACAATCAGCTACGTACAACCAACTAGTCAAGACTAATATGGTAACATTCGAACCAAAAACCAGAAGAGTGTACAACAGGGTGTTTACTGACAAAGACCGGAAACAGAGATCGGAACGTTTTAAGAAAATGTGGGCCAAACAAAAGGAAGCCACGCTTAGGAGAGCGCGCTATTCAAAGAAACCCAACACTGGAACAGACCTAAACTTGAACTAGAATGATCTTATGAGGTCTCAAAAGTAAATATATATATATATATATATATACACACACAACAATGTGAGTTCAAACCGTAGAAACGTTTCTAAGGTAATACATTTCTTAAATATTTCATTTTCATTTTGGACTCATCTCTTACTGGAATAAGAAATTATTTTTTTAGGAATTGAATATTTTTCGACGTTTAATAAGTCGGTTAGAATCATGGCAGGAAGAGGATGACATCATTTCTCTGTACTGGTTAAGGATCGCAGCTGTACCCTTATAGCTTGCTATGAGGGTGTAGTCTGATTGGATAGAGGACTCAGACTGGTACTTTCACAGCCGCGTTTCCACTAACGCAGCTCCAGCGGGGTATATTCGTTCGCACACGTTACGAATATACTTTTTTTCGTTCAAAATTTTGAGTCGGGTGACGCGTTTTTTTTCCTTTTCGGTCAGGAGTATGGGGTGGATCGGCCATATGAGTATCTTTAGTTCAATGAGTGTGACCTTACCAGGAGGGGAATGATGTTATTTTCTGACAAGATTTTAACAAAATTATTGTAAAAATACAAAAAGTTTTAAAATTTTGATCAGAATAATTTTTGCCACCATGTTTATAATACATATATGTTCTACATAGTAAATATTTATAAAAATATTGTATATTGTGTAATTTTCCCACTTCCAATACATTTAGTATTGGCTGCCACGACCTATCCAACAGTTAAAAAGATTTTGGTTTAAACCGCTTTGGCCATGTTAGAATAATGTGGAGGAGCTCCATTGCTGGAAAAAACGTCCTGCATCTCCGCCTGAGAAAGATGAACTATGTGGTTAGTTAAAATTGATGCGTATCTGTCTCCAGTCATTTTCCGATGAAATAAATGTCATACGGTAAAATATCATCTTTGGTGACAGCAACCCACACTGTTATACCCTTTGATTTTATCCACAAGATTATTGTTCATTTTTACTTTCTCTTGCCTATATGAATGTATAGGAAGGAAAGTATTGTTTCCATGTCGATTTTTCGAAATCGAGTTTTCACCGGATCTATACGTTTTCAGACCCCATGAACCCAAAAAACATGTTTTTAGCGATTGGTCTGTGTGTGTGTGTGTGTGTGTGTGTGTGTCTGTGTGTACACAGAATATCTCAAGAACGGAACATTGTACGAACTTGAAACTTGAAACTTAAGTTACATACCACTACCGGGGACCCGACACAAACATTTTCATCAAAATCGGTCAACCGGAAGTAGTAGTTTATTCACTAATAATTAATTTAATTTTTAATTTTAATTTTAATTTTAGTTTAATTTTTCACTTTTTTGTGATTTTCTCAAAAACTGGTCCTACGATTTTTTTAAAAATCGCCTGGTTTACTCAATTTTTTATTTTCTACAAGATAGGGTAGGCGTCATGTGTGCTGAAATTCTTGGTGAGGCTGTTTTCACGTAAAAACATTTTCTTTTTAAGATTACGGCTTTAATATGCATTTAGCGCAAAAATTTATATAATTAAAGTTGTAGAGAATTTAAAAACCTACAACTTTTATTTAAAACATTTTTTTGTAAAACGCTTAGTTTAGCAGAAATTAGCGATTTTCTGATTTTTTCTCACGAAAACGTGTGAAAAATTGATTTTTTTAAGATTTCGGCCTTAGTACGCATTTTATGACAAAAGTGTATATAATAGAATTGATAGAAAATTAAAAGATCTACAACTTTTATTCAAAATATTTTTCTCTACAGAGCCTAGTTTAGCGTGAAAAAGTGATTTTCCGTATTTTTAAGCCAAACTGAGTTTGATTTTCATTTTGCGTCTTTCAGTCATGATTAAAATAAGGTTATGTTTATTGAGGTTAGTTTTTTGTTTATTTCTAATGTTTTATTACTAATATTAGGTTTATTGTTAATTATTTATATTGGCAAGAGAACGTTGTGTGAGTGTTTCACACCACATTTTATATATTATTTTCTTATTCCGCCATTTTGTTTTTATTAATCATAAGCAAATGAAACTTGAGGGTACTTTTTACTTTCTCTTGCCTATATGAATATATAGGAAGGAAAGTATTGTTTTCATGTCGATTTTTCGAAATCGAGTTTTCACCGAATCTACACGTTTTTAGACCCCCTGAACCCAAAAAACATGTTTTTAGCGATTGGTGTGTGTGTGTGTGTGTGTGTGTGTGTGTGTGTGTGTGTGTGTGTGTGTGTGTGTGTGTGTGTGTGTGTGTGAACAGAAAATCTCAAGAACGAAACATCGTATGAACTTGAAACTTAAAACTTAAGTTACATACCACTACCAGACCCGACACAAACATTTTCATCAAAATCGGTCAACCGGAAGTAGTAGTTTATTCGTGTAAATTTTCATTTTTTTTTGATTTTCTCAAAAACAAGTCCTACGATGTTTTTAAAAATCGCCTGGTTTACTAAATTTGTTATGCTCTACAAAATAGGAAAGGCGCCATGTTTGCTGAAATTCTTGGTGAGGCTGTTTTCACGTAAAAACATTGTTTTCTTAAGATTACGGCTTTATTATGCATTTTAGAGCAAAAATTTATATAATAAAAGTTGTAGAGAATTTAAAATTCTACAACTTTTATTTCAAACATTTTTTGTATAACGCTTAGTTTAGCGGTAATTAGCGATTTTCTCTTTTTTTCTCACGAAAACGTGTGAAAAATTGATTTTTTAAAGATTTCGGCCTTGGCATGCATTTTACGACAAAAGTGTATACGTATAATCAAATTTATAGAAAATTAAAAGATGTACAACTTTTATATAAAGCACTTTTCTCTACAGGGTCTAGTTTAGCGTGAAAGAGTGATTTTCCATGTTCTTAAGTTTAACAGGTCGATTTTCATTTTCCGTCTTTCACTCATGATTAAAATAAGGTTATGTTTTTTGAGGTTAGTTTTTTGTCTATTTCTAATGTTTTATTACTAATGTTAGGTTATATTGTTTAAATGATTTGCATTGGCAAGAGAAAGTTGTGTGAGTGTTCACACCAGATTTTTTGTATTATTTTCTTATTCCGCCATTTTGTTTTGATTAATCATAATCTAATGAAACTCGAGGGTACATTTTTTACATATTTATTTATTTTAAATGTAAAGTTTTCATTCTGTAGAGTGTGCGATACGTCCGGTATATTAATTCCAAAATAGCAACCTCTTCGTGGGACACCCGGTATATATATTTAAAGTACACATTATTACAGCCTACTTAAGCATGTATTTTTAAGAAAATGAAATATACACGTAGGTATTATATACCCTGTGTCTTGATACAAAAATATCAACTTTTATTTAATTTAACATTTCAGAAAAAAGTTCAGTATAATTTTCCTGAACAAGTAAAAGAACTGAAAAATGCTTAAAGAAACTAATATACATTTTTCTTCCACGAGTAAACATCAACGAGTTTTATTAAAAATTGTTATATAATCAAATTATTAAATATTATTCAGCTATAAATTAACCTAAATTACATTCATAAAAAATAAACTGACAAATCAGAACAATAAATTAAACAAATTTGGTGTGAAACAATCACACGACTCTCTATTACCAATGTACTATATAATAAAACATATAACCATTGTATAATAATTAGTAATACTTAAATGTTGTTAAGGTCGTCAGCTGAAAGCTGGTTTGAACCTCAAGAGGCTTAGCTAAGTAAAACGAAGAGTGAGGTGGTTTACCTTCCTCACTGAGTGAAAAAGTATGCTTATCAACATGCCTGGCCCTCCGAAAAGCATCTACTTTCCACCCTCCAAATGACACCTTCACTTCAATCACTACAGGGTCTGGGTGTATAACGAAATTCATTACTTTCAGAGAAGATAACTCTGACTAGTCTCTTTCACACCTCTACTTCTTCTGTTTAATGCTTCAGTCATATGACCATGTGATAAGAAGCAGAACTATTTTTTGTAGCCGTGGAACTAGCAAATCAAGTGTAAATAATTTAACACTCCACCTGCCTGTTATGGGCAATAGTAATAAATATAAAATGAAAAACATAACCTAATTTTAATCTGCTAAAAACCCGTATTGTGAGAATTTTTTTTAAATTAAATGTTTCTTGGATGATTCTACCGAAAGCGGGATTTTCCTGAACTAAACAATTTTGTGAAGTATGAATATGTAAAATACTCAACTCTTCTCTATTATATTATGTTGCAGTAGTTACTATTTCGATTCATGCAGAATAAAATATATATATAATATTTTTTTAAAGTTATGGACTACTTTACACACCGAAACTCACGACCGTCACGCGTAACCAGCCGTCCATCTACAACATCAGTAGTAGTTTTTTTACAGTAAAATTTAAAAATAAAAATAAACGACGCATTTTATGTTATGCGCAACAATACTGCTTGAAATATACGACTGGGAGTAAGTTTTAAACAAAGTAACTTTTCCGAAATTTCGTGTGCCATGGCTGTAACTGACTCTCACCTCACGACCGTCACAAGCTGGTTTTTTTGTTAACTTTTAGCTACTAGAATGCCGAAGGACTGTTTGCATGATGCAAACCATGTTTATACAGTTGTGTTGTGCTTGTTTGTTAGTGCGATCGTACGTTATAGAAAAAAAAACTTTTATTTTCATTACAATATTTCCTTTCAAAGGTACGCACAAACAGTTTTTTTTACATAATTTCCTCTCGACCGTCACGCTTAAAAAAGTTATAAGTAATTTAAAAACCAAACATTTAAGTCAAGTTAATATATTTACTATTAGAATAATATCAAAAAATAAGAAACCGGTTTTAGTTTAAGTGCTGTAAATTAAACAGAAACGATTCAGCAGTAAATTCTCACGACCGTCACTTCTTCCTCAAACACAAAATGTGACGGTCGTGAGAAGACTGTGACGGTCTTGAGAATTACTTTACATTTTGGTTACTTGCTTATGCAGTATGTTTATAATATAATTTCTTTAGATATATTTTTGTAATTTTTGTTGATATAAACAATATTAAGCGTTTCGAATAAAAATTTTAAATCTAAAGTGTGTTTAAACCTAAACCTGAACAAAAAATACTATACATCTGAAAACAATACTGCTACTAGACTTTTAAACTATAAACTGTCTATATGACCTATACAATTATACTATTTAACATTCCTAATAAAATAAACCTAGGTTTTTCCAGATTGAATGAAAAGGCTTAGGCTAATTGTTTTCAATATCACACCAATATCGAGGCCATTAGTGACAACGAGGTTTTAATACTGTGTCAGTGGGTTTTATTTTAATTTTTAATACTGGATTATTATTTTGTAAACCATATTAAAAAAATTCCAGATGTTGAGTGGGAATCCAATTTGGGATCCTTAGCTAAGTAGACCAGCACATTAGCCACTGCGCTAAACCGATAGGTTTTTCATTTTTTAAATTGCTGATTTATTAATTAATTAATTTTAATTATCGATTTCACAAAAAAAAAAAATTTTACTTTTAAAATTTTATGTTGTTTGGTTTTAACTCACTACAGCTTTCGTTTCAAAAGTATAAACTATGAATGAAAGTATCTAGTAATAAAAAGTTTGAAAAACAACGTTGCGGATAAACATTATTACGAACACATCTCCAGAGAAACGCAACGGAAGGCAGCAGCTGAAAGAAAAAGAAAGGACACAAAAGAATAAGAACTGATCCGGTTTAGTATGAACAGACGAAAGCAGCAGAGAGTGAACGGAGTAAGAAAAGAAGGGAGGGAAAAATAAAACGTATTAACGATTTAAGCGAAAGAGGGAAAAGAAAACAGAGAGCTAGTGGAGAAAACGGTACCATACGCATACACAAAAATTACGGAAACAAAAAATTTGGAGACATTTTTAGATTCACCTCCATCTTACCAGATACGCCTGTTGACGTAAATTTACAACAAAATTATAATTTAATCAATCAAGTGGAAAGAGTCGCACGACAAGATAATATGGAAAGAAAAAGAAAAAAGGAACTGCGAAAAGATCGGGAGAAGTACAAAAAGAAAGTAAAGAACTTGAAGACAAACTTGAAAATGCCACAAAGAAGGCAAACAAGAACAAAAACATCACTGATTATCAAATGAGTGAAGGAAATCGGAAGACCCATCTTCGAATACAAAAATACAAAAAGTAAATCGAGAAGAGACTGGAAGATAAAACTTTGAGGAAAACTGAGGCTGGAAAGTTTACTTTTCCGCTGTCAGAAGACATTTCTTCTGATTACCAGAACAAAATTGTTCAAGGTTTATTCTACCCTTCAGAACATCGGGGAATATTTACGTTTTATGATGACGAGGTTTTACAAAAACGTGAATTAAGGTTTTAAGTAATGTTGGTTTCATTAATAATATATAGTTAAGAATAGTTTAAATATATGGTTTGAATTTCTTAAAAGTGGCATTAGGTTCTTGAACCTATTTCTTTTTAAATTTATATTCCACCTAAAAAGTGTTACACAGTTTGAAACTCACAATTGTCACACAAAACTCACAACCATCACAGTCTACTCACAACCGTCACATGCAACTCACGTCCGTCACATTAAAAAAATATGATTGGTGCAATTAAATGGAAAACTATTTTTATTAATATGGTTTCCCTTCACGTCTAATGAAAGGTCTTCTTCTTACAATTTTCACAAATTTTTTATGTTAACATCCATTTAAGTGATTTTTTTTTTTAAAAAAGAGATACAAAATTAAGACTCATTACTAAAGTGAAGTTTTCTTTGAACATAAAATTGTTAAATATAACTTAAATAACGTGGGATTATATATATTACTTTCATTTAAGCTTATTAATAGAAACTGGCTTCCTGAAAATACAATAATTTAAAAAATTTTCATAAGAAAACTATAAAAAAGTTATGTGACGGTCGTGAGATTTTGAATAATGTGTGACAGAAAAAGTATGAATAATTCAGCTAAAAATGCAAAAAGATGGGCCCCCTTTTATAGATACGTAGTAAATATATGTATAATTCAGAAAAAATAGATTTTAACTTTATAAATAAAAGTTTATAAAATTTTATTTCTTCATCAGAAAATCCCGCTTTCGGTAGTATTGCCCACTTATTCTTTTTGCCAATCAAGGATTAGGTTCCAAGACCTGTTCCGGCATTCCTAGCCACCGGTCACTCAAGATCGCGCCGTCCAATCGGCCTGTAACTTCTGACCAGTATAGGAATACTGTATGGAGACACTTTTTTCAAGATGATTGGTCCACATCCAGCGGTACTCCATAATCGTCTCTTTTAGAGAACACACATTTAACTCTCTCCGTATATCCTCATTTCTGAACCGATCCATTCTACTTCAGCCCCTAACGCACCTCAAGAAACGCATCTCTGCTGACTGAATGAAATTATTATATTTCTACTTCCACACCTAGATCTCACTTGCCATTTATGTCAGTGTTAAAACAGCCATTGTCTTATAGAACTTCATTAATGTGCCAGTTCGAGCCCTTCCTTTCAAATTTCAAAGGAGTCTGTGGAAGCTGTAGAAGAGAAAGTGGCACGTATCCTGAAGAAGCTGACAGAAGATGACTTTCAGCACTGTTTCCAGCAATGGGAAATTCGCATGGAGCGTTGTAGGGATAGCAAAGGGGTGTATATTGAAAGTGACAATAAGTGATTGCGTATAAAATAAAAATAAGATTTTTCACAACGTCAGTCTCGTGAGTTAATAGCCACACCTCGTATAGATGGATCACACGAATTAAGATCACAAGAAAGTAAAACTGGTGGTGCTGTAAAGAGTAGTGCGGGTGAAGTAAATCTTGCAGAAGAGTAAAACCACGGAAATATGGTAGAGGAAGTACCCTTTATTATTATTTCAATTAAAATATAAAATTAAATATTCTTTACACTTTTATGCGTAGAAGAGTAGGCCTACATTTTTGTTTGAATGTTGCGTGCACATAATCATATCCATCTAACTAGAGCCCGGTTACGCACACGATGATGCACTGAAAATAATTCATTCCGTCACGTTTGAATTTTAATTACAGCCAAATGATAATTCATGGTAACTCAATTTCATAATTACATCGGGACAGAGGAAAGTAAAAAAAACGTACCTTATTGATTAACTAATAGAAAATAATAACAGTAAAAGAAAATTCATAACAAAATTTATGCTCATAACAGGGAGGTGGAGTGTTAAATTATTTGCACTCGATCTGCTAGTTCCAGGGCTACAAAGAATAATTTTCTCTTTTTTATCCATGGTCGTCATATCGCACTTTTATACAGCAAGTAAATTAATTTTATATTGAATGGATAAAATTAAAAGAATAACAAATAAATTATAAATTTGTGCATAATTAGTTAAGTAGGCTACTTATAGGGCTAAGTTATGACTAAAACATTTAAGAACAGAAAAGGTAGAGGTGTAAAAGACACTAGTCAGAGTTATCTCCTCTGAGAGTAATGAAATTCATTAAACGGCCAGACCCTGTGGTGAATGAAGTGAAGGTGTTATTTGGAGGGTGGAAAGTAGATGCTTTTCAGGGAGTCTGACATGCTGATAAGCATACTTTCTCACTCAGTGAGGAAGGAAAATGTAAAACACCTCACTCCTCGTTTTATTTAGTAAAACCTCTTGAGGTTCAACCCAGCATTTTGGCTGATGACTTAACCAACAAGAACACAAAAAGATACAATAAGATACACAATAACACGAAAAAGATACAAACCAGTGGGAAGTAGAGATTTTGATATGATATTCCTGATCGCAATGAAACAATAAATTTCTTACATTCTCGATAAATAAGTTTGTATTTACATATTTTATTCAATCTGGTTAAAACTTTATCATAATAAAAAAAATTAAACGATTATCTAATAATCAATTTCATTTATGTAATTCGCTATTTCCTTTAATGAATTGTTTTAGATTATTCCATCATTTGTACTAGAATATAAATTCTTGAAATACAGCTTTATACGAATTATTTAAGTAGAAACTCGTCTACGACAAAAAAAATAATTTAGTGCATTTCCTAAAGTTATTCGGGTTTGAGTTTTTTATAGCCTACTTTCTTTTCTTTCTCGTCATCCAAACTTCTCCATGAAAATTTTTAGGGTAAGGGTCACCCATAAAAGAAAAATCCACTGATAGAACCACTATCTGATCAAATCAAAACAGAAATCGCTCAACCAAAACCATTTTAGGTAAATCATAGCATTGTCTTCTATGAACCAAATGTTATTAGTTAATTCATGATTGTTGGAAGTAAAAATTTAAATGATTAAGAAAATTCTTTTTAAAAAGATTATAGAGGGATTTGGTGGTGGTCTATGATAACCACTGCTTAAGTGGCGTTGGAAGGGCATTTTAGAAAAAATCACTTTTCGCTGAAAAATCTTCTTGTCTTCACGGTTTAGGCATTTCTACCTGTTCCGGCACCATCTTTTCTTGGGCCGGCCAATATCTCTACTTCCCACTGGTTTGTATCTTTTTCGCTATATTAGGTAAGCGGCTTTCTCATTCTATTAAATGATCGACCCCTTGGGCACAATACAATTTGATTTTTCGTTGAGTGGAAAAATTTCCAATTCTTGCCAATTATTTTTATATCTGCATTTCTGATCCTGTCTAGTCTTGTACAATCCTCGACAGATTAAGAATTTAATTTCTGCACTTTGGATATTTCTTTCCTCCCTTTTCCTCATCACTCATGCTTCACTACAGTAGGTCAAGGCTGGAACTGCCACAGTTTTTTAAAGCTTTAACCTTGTGTCAGGTCTTGCTTTTGCCTCAGTGTCCTATGAATCGTTCCAAATATCTGATTAAATTTAGATAGTTTATTTTTTACGTCATAGTCATCTTCATATGAGACATCTATTTCAATCTGTGTCACTCGAGTCACGAATTTGCCCTTGTTTGCAACGAGGGGTAAAAGGGGAATAGCATCAGTGCACATGCACGACTGCTTTAATTTCAGTACGACAAACATAACAAATTATAATATACCCAGAGCATATAAAGTATATCGCGGAACCCACACGCACGTTAACTGTACGAATATAACTGTTTGTTACCGTAAACAAAAATGTCGGTTACTCGAAAACGTGGTCGAACTATTCACAGTGCTGACCGCAATGTAACAGATTGTTGTAAAGTTGAAGCTAAACAAAAATGCCTATCCGTACCTCTTAACAAAAGCCGTGAGCGAGCGGCTAACTTCTGTCATGTTTCTCTTTGCATAATTCGAAAAAATAAAGAATAAAATTAAGGACGTGAAGAAGCTATTCTTCAACAATTTAGTTAACACCTGGTAAAAAATTAAAACGATTAGGTTGATACTAGAGAGACTGATAATGAAAACGCCGATGACAGCAAAAGTGAAGAAGGCGATTTATTCATAATTACAGTAAATCAAACATTTCTATTCATGTAATTAAGTTACAGGCAATATTACAGGTCATATTTATTTCTTATAAGGTTTATGAAGAAAACATTTTCTTGGAATGAACCACAGCTTGCAAAATGTATCTAGAAACTGCACGGTAGTGAAATGTACGAGTAGTGTCTCACTGCTGAGGTTGGCAGCACTGCAAATATTTTACTTCCCTTCCTCACAGCCCATACATACGCAAAAGGCAATCTCGTGACTTCTGTATCTATATTTATAGTGGCTCACTTGCTCTAGTATGAGTACATTAATGATTATTTTGGATCTTACTGGGGTCTTTCCAAAGAATGCCATGTTATTTCCTTTAATACCAATTCTTTTCCTAATTTCGCAATTTAAAATTCGATCGATGCATGACACCCCATAGCTCCGCCTCCTGAATTCCATCTCCACCGCTTTAAGGCGACCCTTCTGCATTTCAGTCAATACCTACACTTTTGCATCATAGGTACACACAATCTTCAGGACACCATGATAAATATAAATTTTAATTTGTGAAACAGTCCAGAACATAGCCGGGTATCGAACCCGGAATTTTCACGTTGTAGGCTAGTGCGCTAACACTAAGCTACGGAGGCGACATCTTTTGTAATTTATTTTTCTGTAAATACATACCAAAGAAGTCAAAGATCGATCTATGGCTGTTTGATTTCCTGCGGTTATGCAATTTCTTTGCCATATTAGTTACTTATTATTCAAAAAATATGAAAAGATCATAATGTGGCAGAGGTAAAATATAAACAAATTTCTTCCTTTAAATGTCCTGAAGAATTTGTAATAATTTTATAAGTGGTAGTTCACATTTATATTGAAAAAATGCATAGATTATATTGATTAAATCGTTTATTCAAAACCCGCTGTTGACCTAACGCAACATCAATTAATTATGCACAATTAAAGGATAAAAATACTACTTAAAGCTATTTATACAATTGTAAAAGAACATAGTAGAGAAAAAAACCATTATGCAAGTATTAATACGGTATGTTAAAATATCACTTTCTTTGCTATAACGTAATGAAGAAAGGTCGAAGAAAACATGTTACAAACAGGAAGTAAAAATAAAATTGAAAAAGTCACACTTTAAAAGTTCAGAACCTGTCGGAAGTAAAAATATGGTGAATATTACGTTATGTGATGGCATAAAACAAGCCGGTTAATGCATGCAAAAAGTAGGTGGTGACCATGTAATATTGTTTAAAGGAATTAAAATATATTTTACAGTAAACATATTGTAACAAACAAGTCTACAAGTATTTTTAATAGAAGAATAAAACAGGTACGAAAGCGGATTTCTGAAATGAAAGTGGAAGACAGAATCCAAGTTCATTATTATTATTCTGATGACGTCACTTTACACAGCGCACGGAGCATTGCTCTTCGTATTTTATTGTTAATTCAACGTCACCACTTTCATTTGGACACGTCTTACATTGAGCTTACCAATAAGATAATGCCAAAGAAATATACTGTGCAGTGATGCAATTATAGGGAAAAATAACTAATAAAACATTCTTTATAAGTTACTGTACATCCGTTATAGCAATCGTATGAATTCACTGTTATTTAAAAAATAAAATTATTGTTTTCTATTTCTTTATATTCTGAATGGTCAGCAAATTTATGAAGGACTGATATTTGATTATCGGAGTAGTTTTGCTAATAAATAAATAAATCATTATTGTCACGTAAAATACAGAATTTTCATTTTATAATACGTAGGCCTCAATCGTGTAGACAAAACTTTTTTCGGGGGTGGTCGGTTTTGTTATAATTTACTGATACCTCTATTTCCTTACAGTGCTTAAAACATTAAAATACTTCGTTCCTTCATATGAAATTTCAATTTATAATTTTTACTGAGTATTTTTTCCCTCGGGCCAATTTTAGACCACGTGATGTGTCTAGATGTTTCTGGAAGCTCTTTTTGTAGCTCACATTCTCAGCATTCGCTCACTCTAGGCTTTTCTTCATTTCTGCTGTCCACTCGGTGTTCTTTTTTTACTTTTAATGGAAGCCCTTAAAGTTCGTAATTAGTTGTCTGAATTTGTTTCGGTTCATGAAGTTTGGTTTATTCTTTGGTTTATTTTTTTAAACCATTAATCCGTTATTATCCGACACCTTAAGTTTATTGTTTAGTGTCTTAATTATTTTTTTGTGAACTGGTTGTCATCTATTCCCCGTCGAACCTTACTGACATCCCTGGCAGAAGTATTTGTCGGTTTTGATCGCTCGAAATTCTTTCCGGCGCAGGAGACTTTCCCCTTCCACCTAGCATACAGTGGTGGGTGTTTTTAAACATTACCTAAAAAGCCGAACGCAGCCGAACCCATACGACCTTAAAAAAGGGGTGATTTTACAATGATCTGAATAAATAACTAATATTAAAGAAGTTCATTAAGCGACGGAATTTTTATTTTATTATTTTAGTTAGTTATTTAATTTAACTTTGTAGCACTCCTGCTATTGGTATAAAATTTACTAATCTTTATAATATTTTTTTCATTTTTTTTAAAATTCGGGGTGTATGGACACCCTGGACCCCCTTATCTACGCCACTGATAGGCCTATATTAGAAAGAACCCTGAAGATCAAAGTTTGTGATTATAAACACTGTTTTTGAAAAGTTCACAACATTCAACCACATTGATTTTGGGCTGCTACATTGGTTTTGACGGAGAACTTGATGTTGAAAAAATACATCGTTTTCAGAGAGTTTGCGAAAAGACTATAATAATTACGGTGAACAGAGCTCATATACAATTTTTTATTTTTCCTAATGTTTGTACGTTGCTATCTGTTCAATTTAACAACAATAAGTAACCCCATGACCCAATGAGATGAGGATGATATCTATGAAGTGTTAGTGAGGTATAGCCTTGTACTGACTCACCGACCATTTCTGAGAGTCAAAGTACATTATTAAACACTGTCTGTACTATTTTTCAGAGCTGATAAGCTCTGCATGTACGCATCGCCCTCTACCCACTTTATAGCTAGCCAATGACTTACCAGCAACCTTGCCAACACTTGCTTTCGTAGCTCTGTTATATATTTCGTCAGCCATTTTTTTTTTTGGTCTTTCAATAACAATTATAACCTATGAACATATAATCAGCTGATTATACTATAAAGCACCTATTACATGTTAACGCGCTCTATAATCGATGTGTTCAGTACGAGATGCAAGACACGAGTGAACTACTGCGGCTCTTATACGTGCACGCGCGTAATGTTTGTCAGGCTGAAACATTCGTACAATCTGACAACTCTGGCAAACGTTCTGATTGGTCTAAACGCGTGGAACAGCAGAGCCATCAACCGTGAAAAGCATTATAGTATTCAAATCCATATAAAAGGAACTACCTTTACTAGGAATTCAACCAGGAACCTTCGTTTCCGAAAATCAGCTTTTAAACAGCTAACTAGTGGAGACGAATTTACCATTAGATCAGTGGTCATCATCATCATCATCATCTTACAAGAATTAGGCTCTATTGGCCTGTTCCGGCATCCATTTTTTCCTCGGCCTTCCCACATCTCGTTTTCCTATAGGTTTGTACTCCCATGCCTGCAATGGAAGTCTATTGGGTGACATTCGGAGTAGATGACAAAACCAGTTATCACGACTTTTTTTCAAAATACTCAGTAGAGGTTCCACTTGTAATTCAGCTCTTATGTCTTCATTCCTTATCTTGTCTAGTCGAGTGCAACCTTTAACCGCTCGTAAAAACCTCATTTCAGCAGCTCGGATCCGAGACTCAGTTCTCTTCATAGATACCCATGTCTCGCTACCGTATGCTATTAGCGGTACTGCCATTGCTCTATAAAATTTTAGTTGGGTATCATGTCTTGTTCTCCTACCCAAGGCTCTCCTTATACTACCACAAACAGAACTGAATCTCGCTATTTTTTCACCAACATCATCATTTACATCAAATGAAATGTGGCATCCCAAGTAACTGAAACTTCTTACTTGATCCAATGTGTGGTTGTCAAGCACAATTTTCGATCTAACTGGCCACTTCCCTCTGAATGCCATTATCTTGGACTTTTGGGGTGAGATCTTCATGCCAAAGTCTGCTCCAATTTTGTTAAGTTTGAATATTCCATATTGTAGTTTCTCTTCTGTGTCGAAAATGATTACAGTGTCGTCTGCATAAAGTAAAGAGTTTACAAAGGTATTATTGGAAAGTTCAATGCCTGAGTCAACATATCGATTCCAAATATCTAGAATCTCGTCAGTATATATATTGAACAAAGTCGGGGACATTGGGCAACCTTGTCTTACACCTTTATTTATTATAATTTTCTCTGTTTTCCTATTGTTTCCAAGTGTGATTATAATGTCTGTATTGATGTATGCCCCCGCAATTGCAGCAACGAGATGTTTGGGATATCCTTTTTTGAGCATTATATCCCACAATTGGGCTCTTGAAACATTATCGAATGCTTTCTGCCAATCTATAAAAGCCATGTGAGTTTCGCAATTGTATTCACGATTCTTCTCAATAATCTGTTTTAATGTGAAAACAGCATCCATACATGACCGACTTCGGCGAAATCCCATTTGTTCTTCTCCTATCAACGTCTCGGCAATAACTCTTAAGCGCCTGTTCAGTATGGCAGCATATAACTTGTATGCAATGTTCAGAAGGCTTATTCCACGACAGTTCTCTGGATTAGTTCTATCTTTTTCTTGTGAATGGACACAACTTTAGATGTTCCCCACTCTGCAGGTACTCTATGGTTCTTCCAGCACATATTGTACAACACTACTAATCTCAAATGTAGGAGAATACCTCCATACTTAATGAGCTCCATATTTACTCCATCGAGACCACTTGCTTTTCTATTTTTTGATAGTTTAATCACTAACAGCAGCTCATCAATGGTAATGTCGTCCACTTGGCATTCAACACATTGTACCACATCTCTGTCTTGCACTGCTTCGTCGAACCATAGGTTTTTATAGTGTTTTACCCATTCTTGTCCAGATATACAATCGATTTTTACATTTTCTTTTCTTGATTTGCTTATTGACTTGAGAAATTTATAGGCAAATTCTTGTCTTCCATGTAAATCGTTTTCAACGTTTGATATGAAGACATTATTGATTAGATCAGTGGTTATCAACTAAATTTGATCAAGGTCTCTGTAAAATTTTGATGAGACTGCCACGGTCCGGCCAATTTTTTACTTAGGCCTATCTTGCCGACTGTAAAAATTCGGATATGGTAATCATGTTAAAACTTAATTTTCATTATACAGCCAGAACTTGTGAATAAAGTGAAGATGTCATTTGCAGGGTGGAAAATCTGTACTTTTCAGAGAGCCTGGCATGCTGATAAGGATAATTTTCTACTCAGTGAGGAAGGCATCTGTAAACTACCTCACTCATAATTTTTCATATTTTTGAAAGATGTCCCTATTTTGGCCTCGACAAATGGAGACATCTGAGAAGATAGGCGTTGCACAGTGGATCCCAGAGAGAGTAAGGGCAGCGATGCTGCGGGATGAGGAGAGCTGGAAGTTGGTCGCTCAGTTTGCGAAGAGGGTGGTTAAGAGGAGACATCTGGAGATCAGCGGGATCGCCCTCTCCTACAGTAAATCAATCCTGTCCCGATCTCAGAAGGTAAGGTAGGCACACTAATTTCCTGAGCTGGTGATGAAAGAGATGAATGAAAGTGAGAGAGTCAGTGACAGTTGGTCAGTGACAGCGAGAGAGAAATTAGGCTACGGTTCTCTTCCACGCCCCGCTGACAGTATGTACATTTTTTAACCCGACATTTCCCTTGTAGTATTACTTAAACAGTTCCGAGGGAGGTGGAGGGTTGTTTGCTGATGTCGGATCAAGTGGCCAGGTGGCGGGTTTTTGGTTGGTAGGCGGTTGCGGCCTACATGGGGCTGGACGAGGACACCTCAATTGAGTCCAACCCTACTTCCCCCACCGTCAGGGAGTGGAGTGAGTTTTTCTCGCCGCCTCGGATAAAAAAAACCTACCTCACTCCTCGTTTTACTTAGTAATGCCTCTAGAAGTTCAAACCACTCTTTCGGTTGATGACCTAAACAACAATAAAGCAAGGATTGTAGAAAATAGGTGTAAACGAGAGAATCAGTTATAATTCCCATAAATATATTTTCAAAGAATTAAGAAAGATAGAATTCCAAAACGAATTCTGAGAAACAGGCCTGAAAAATAAGAACTTTGGTAAGTTCTTATCATAAAAAGGAGTATTTATTCTAAATATAGGTTTCGGATGAAAACAAAATATTTTGATGCCAGAACAGGCAATATTGCCTACGCTGCGAAGAGATGAAGAATCGCGTATAAGTGCGTCCATTCGTTTAATTCCTCCATAGCTGATTGAAGATACTTAAAAGTTTTGTATTAAATTACATTGTACACAACACATTGTTTAGATTCAATTTTCAATTTTTGTAGTTAAGGTAAAGTATTCACGAGAACATGATATACTGGGTGTCCCAAAAGTTCGAGTGCGGAAAAATATTTTATAAACAAGTGATGTTATTCTTCAAAACACAATGTAATAATATGAATGCAAATAGAATCTACTAAAATGCATGTGTGTTCCTTTTTTCCGCCATTTTGAATGCAATTTTTTTTTGTAAATACGAAGGTGGTCGTGTGACACATCATTTGCATGTAGAATTTTGCAAAAAAATCTACGGTTAAAACCGTTTTTAATTATCTCTTTCCGTTTTGAAGTTACAGCCCGTCAAGACTCGGTAACACAGTGAAAATGGCCTGTTTTGGATGTTTATTATCTTCTTTAACTGTCTCTAAAATTTAGTTTAGTGATTAATTTAACTTAATTCCAGTTTAATTTGAAAAAAATAATCACCTGATTTTTACTGATTCATCAAAAATTACTTAGTCACCTGTAACATAGTAAATAATAGGAATTATTACGTTTCTATTAAATAATAGTAAATAGTACGTTTCGGTAAACGGCTTGTCGAGTGTTTTACCTTATTTAAATTTAACATTGAAAAAGTTTTAAAAAGTAAGGCCTAATAAAGATTTCCACTGATTTGTTCAAATTAAGTCAAATAAATCAGTAAACTAAATTTTAGAGACAGTTAAGGAAGATAATACTAACATTCCAGACAGGCCATTTTCATTTTCCCGAGTTTGACGGGCTATAACTTCAAAACGGAAAGATAAATTTAAAAACGGGGTTCAGCAGTGGATTTTCCGCAAAATTCTACATGCATATGATGTTTCACACGACCACCTTCGTATTTAAAAAAGTTGCTTTCAAGATCGAGGACCCAAGAAGGTGGAAAAAATGTAGCTACCAACATGAATTTCAGTAGATTCCACGGTTACTATACTAGACGGTAGCGGTCACGCGCGGCTGCTGTGAGATATAAGGTGACGTAGTCTGGTCCCCAACAACTCGGCCGGTGTAAAGTGATAGTAGGATTTTTGCATTGTTTTTACAAACATCGTAGTTTAGGTACGGTTACATGGGAAATCTATTTTAATTTTAATAATTCTTCGTTTGCGGCCTGAAGTTTTCTCTAAGTAACTTGTTTTCTTTTTTTAATCCGGCGTTTTCACGTTTTAAGAGAACAGTTTCCTCTAACTACGCAACATTCAAATTTGGCGGTTCTTCATTAAAATGAGGCCTACCTTTCTCTACGACTATCCCTTCATTTTGTGAACTGCCTGTTTTGTAATTGGATGATGAACTTAAAATATCATAAACTTTCTTACAAGCGTATCGTTTCTCTCCTTGATTTTTACGTTCACTACAAGCCGAGTTTGCCGGACGTAGAACGGCACTACAAATCAGAAAATTTAGATTAAGACACGTTTTAATGGAAGATGTAGCAACTCGGACTTTAAATCGCGTACATAATCCGTTCGTCAAAATGTACTAAATACATGCGACCACTATCAGCAGAAAATGAATCGGCCCGCTTGCAAGCATTTATCTAGTTTCAATGACCTTTGGAAAACGGTAAAACTTATAATGCCCAACTCCTTTTGGTGCCTATTGCGATAAGAACACCCGGCAATCGCACAACACACCATTATTAAATACTAGTAAAGTATTACAGACCGTACTAAGACTAGTAAACATCACAGACCGACACGGTACGTATCATGCGTCGGCTGTCGCTGGTGACCAGTGACGTCAGGGGGCGGGGCTTTTCACTGCACACATTGTTGATGATCCCTACCGGCTAGTAAAAGAACCGTGGTAGATTCTATTAGCTATCATAAGATTAATATTGTGTTTTGAAAAATAATATCATAATATTTGCAAAATATTTTGTGGTACTCGGACTTGTCGGACACCCAGTATTATTAATTCATTACAGTTCATCGATTTTTTAAAAATTTCATTTTATTAAAATCTTCATGGTAAGACATGAAATAATAATAACCAGACATCAGAAATAATAACATATATTCCATCAATATGTAATAAGTCACCACTTGGAAAATATTACCTTAATCTCGTTTAGAATTCCACTTACATACAAGTTGCATTTGTGACATTTCTAATATTTTATGAATTTATACAATATTCAGTTACAACGTATACATTCAGACATTCTGATAATTCCTTCATATCTCATGTGACTGAGAAAAATAAAATAAAAATATGTCGTTCAATAATTCAGGTATTACCCTCTGTTTACCTAGCTCATCAAAAATATTATTTCTTATGACAACACTAACGCAGACAAGTAAAAAATAGATAAGAATTTTACAAAATAGAAAAATTTCTAATATAAAACATGAAAACTTTTACATAATTCCTTTTCTTATTCTTTCTAGGTAAGTAAAAGTTGTCTTGTATTTTATATTTATGAACTTATTGTTGTGATTCAAGTCAACAGCCAAAAAGCAGGTTCGAATCCCTAGTGATTTCTTTTTTGTAAAACAAGGCATGAGATTGTTTACTATACCTTTCTTCACTAAGTTAAAAAGTACGCCCCTGAGAAATATTTAAATTTCCTGAACCTGACACATTCAATCCATTTACCATAACGGTTTGGCTGTATAGTGAATTCCGTAATTTTTTAATAAAATAACAATAATTATTACTATGATTATTTTAATGCATGAGTTTATGTTCCATAAGTTCAATAGGGAACACAGTATACAATTTTCGATAATAAAAATTTCGGGTTATATGAAGTTACATATAAAAAAATTCGTGTTTCAAAATTACATAACCAACGCCTTGCAAGTGCCTAATTGGTCCGCACTACTCCAAAAAGTAAATACGTAAATGAATGTACTAATTCTTTATAATGATTTTCGCGGTTGATGAGCTCTCCTGTTCCACGCGTTTAAACCAATCAGAACGTTTGCCAGCGTTGTCAGATTGTACAAATGTTTCAGCCTGACAAATATTACGCGCGCATGCGTATAAGAGCCGCAGTAGTTCACTCGTGTCTTGCATCGCGTACTTAACACATCGATTATAGAGCGCGTTAACATGCATTTGTAATATAATCAGCTGATTGTATACTCATAAGCTCGTATAATATGCCCATAACAGACAGGTGGAGTGTCAAATTATTTACACTCAATCTGTTCGTTGCAGGACTAAAATAAATAGTTCTGTTTCTTATCACGTGGTTAGCCAATTAAATGACTAAATCATTTAAGAACAGAAGAGGCAGAGGTGTAAAAGACACTAATCAGAGTTATCTCCTCTGAAAGTAATGAATTTCATTATACAGCCAGACCCTGTGGTGAATGAAGTGAAGGTATCATTTGCAGAGTGGAAAATATGTGCTTTTCAGAGGGCCCGGCATGCTGATAAGCGTACTTTTCCATTCAGCGAGGAAGGCAATTGTAAACCACCTCACTCCTCGTTTTACTTAGTAAAACCTCTACAGGTTCAAACCAGCCTTTTGGCTGGTGACCTTAACAACAAGTTATAATTGTTATTGAAAGACCACAAAAATAGCCGACGAAATATATAACAGAGCTACGACAGCAAGTGTAGGCAACGTTGCTGGCAAGTCAGTGGCTAGCCATGAAGTAGGTAGAGGGCAATGCGTACGTTCAGAGCTCATCAGCCCTGAAAAAAGTATAGGCCTAGTCATGTAAATGAAACACGCAAAAGAAAACAGTGGTATTGATGACACTACGGTCTGGACATTTTTGTGAATTGCGTTCAGGTGACTCCCAAGGAAGTATAGAACATGATAAAAATTTAACAGTTAATACAGTATGGTCACGGTAATCCGAACCCCCGGTACACCGAAACCTCTAGTAATCCGAACGATCACTTATTATCATGTTTTAAATTATTTTTTTAGCATTTAGAAAATTATTTGAAAAGTCTAATAAATGGAGTAAGTCAATAAATCAAAAATCGGATTTTCGAAACAAAAAAAATGACATTCGATTCCTCTTAAATAGTAGATACAGAAAGGATTGGATTTGAAGTTCCTGTTTCGACCAGAAGTGGCCCAAAACCGGATGTCAAGACATCAAAGTCGGAATTCGGAAATAAAAATAGTGTCATTTGATTCCTCTTAAAGAGTATATACAGAAATCACTAATGGTTTTTGCCAAAGTCAAAGGTAAGCCTTTATAAAACGTCGTTTCATGAAAGGAGTATTTTATTCTGTTTGATTCACACTGGTGGGCCTTTTACACCCGGCGTATTTGTTTTAAATGTCTGACGTTTGACACAGTTTCTACCAGAACTCAAATATATTTTGATTTTTAACTGTTAAGGGCCCTTTGCGATTGAGTAGTTATTTAGTTTGAATTTTAACTGGTGAAGCACCAGCGGAAATACTTTGAAAAGAGTTGATAACACCGGTTTTTTGGTCACAGTAGGTTTCTTTGGTGGATAAGTTTGAAACAGAATTTGACGAGGGCTAATGACAATGGCAATCCACGCCCGACAAAGTTCATTAAAAATATTATCTTTCTGAAGAAAAAATTTAAATAGTAACTGAATTTAGAACATAAATAGTAACTTAAATAAAAATATGTCTTTTTAAACCACTGTAATATAAATTTTCCGAGTTAATATTGTAAGTTCGGTTGAACGTGTACTATTGTAAGATTTTTACTTTGATATAAAAGTGGGTAGAAGTAGTTCAGTGATAAAATAATAATTATCAGATATCTATTTACAAGGTAGTAGCACGGATGTTCCTCTTTGTAACATTAAGAAGGTACGCTTCTTCCTCCTAATTGCTTAAACTTCATTATGGTTCCCTTTGATAAGTGTTTCTGAAAAAGAATTTCCGGATTTTGTTTGAAACTTCTTCAGATATTAATTATTAGTTTATACAATTTTATTGTTTCCAAAGTACCATCAAAATTTTTGTATTTTAAAAATTTGACAGTAGCCTACTATAAAAATAATTATTTTTTGAGCGTAGGAACGTAAAATAAATGAAGAAGCTGAGTTATTACAGAGGTACTAATTTCATTGTTTAGAAGTCTACTAATTAAAGAACAATTACCTCTGTCGTTCAGCGTTCATGTAATCAAGTTTTCGTTCAAACGAAAACAATGCTACCAACCTATTTAATGTAACAATAAACTATACAAGAAGACTAATGTTTATGTGAATAATCAGAAGATACTTAAACCCTGATATAAATTAAAATTAGGAACTAATCCAGTTTTTATAACTTAAATTTTTAACGATAACAATTTATGGTACTGATCAGTGACATTAAAAATCTTAAATTAATGAATAAAACACAGCTTGTTTTGCAGTTTGAAGGGATTTATGAATACGTTACTGGTGACGTGGGACTAGTGTTAACGGATTCCCAAAGGGAAAAACCTGAGTAGTTTTAACTGTTCTTATAAACGCCCACATCACATCCAACAACTAATTGAAAACGTTGACTACAGTGCTACTTACAAATTTACAATTTTGTTAAGTATGGTACCGGGTGTCCCACAAAGAGGTTACTATTTTGAAATAATATGCCGGACGTATCGCACACTCTACAGACTGGAAACTTTACAGTTATAATAAATAGATATGTAAAAAAGTATCCTTGAGTTTCATTTGCTTATGATTAATCAAAAAAAAAAAAAATGGCGAAATAAGAAAATAATATCAAAAATGAACAATAATCTTGTGGATAAAACAACTTATATTTACGGTGTTTTATCGTACGACATATCCCATTAGATGACTGCAGACAGATGCGCATCAATTTTAACTAATCACATAGTTCCTCATCTTTCCCAGGCGGAGATGCAGGACTTTTTTTAGCATGATGGAGCTCCTCCACATTATGCTAATGTAGCTAAAGCGGTATTAAATCAAAATCTACCTAATCGTTGGATGAGAACATTTCCGGTTCGAGTTAGGTGCAGTGCATTGTTTATCGTTCCTGATATTCTTGCAAAATATTTTGTTATTCAGTTTCTTTTCGTCTTGAAGTGTTACTTACTTGAATTTAAAATGTGAGTCAATTATATTTTTTTTGTTTCTCATAAAAGACTATTATATATACATATTTTTTTTATTGTGTTATTTTGTAGCACTTAAAAGGTTAAGTTATAATTTTTCTGTAATGGCTTTGAATTCTTCTTCTTCTTTATCGTCATCGGCAAATTTTTCCGTGTTTAATGAACAACTTCAACCTGACAACGGTTTGCGAAATACAGAAGGCACTGGATCATCTGGTTCTTCTCAGCAGATCTTCCCGATCTTATCCGAGGATACACGATTACAGCGGAGCCAACGAACTGTGACTCATAAACGAACAGGCCAAATTGATGACGTACCTGTCAGCGCACAGGAAAATTTCAAAACGGTGGAAGCAAAGAATAAAACGAAAGGCAAAAAAACATTCCAACGAATTGCATGCATTTAAAAAAATTGGAGAAAATTGTGTTACCACGAAAAATTAATTTGATCCATTAACAGATAACTCTGACATGGAGGAAGAATTAACGCCGTCTGAACCGAAACCTCCTCCCATATTCATTCCGAGTATTAGTAAAGTGCCTCAGATGACACGAATTATTCAGGGTGATAATGTAAATTCGAAGGATTATATATATAAAATATTGTCGCGGAACTATATGAAAATTAACCCGAATAGTAGTCACGTTTGTACTCGTATACAAAGTAATACTCAAACCAATTTGGACGTATGGGTTAGAGCTATGGGGTACAGCATATCCCATAGAATTAAAATTCTATGGCGCGGCAATTTTAAGAAAGACTTACCTTGTAGCAAACTTATAGCAAAAACGATTAGTGATTTCAGTATCTATTCTTAAAGAGGAATCGAATGACACTATTTATGTTTCCAAATTCCAACCTTAATGTCTTGGCTTCCGGTTTTTCACTTCTGGACGAATCCAGAACTTCAAATCCAACGATTTCTGTATCTGAGGAATCGAATGATACTATTTTTGTTTTCAAATTCCGACTTTGATTTCTTTACTTTCGGTTTTGGGCTACGTTCGGCCAAAACCGGAACTTCAAACCCAATTTAGGCCCACTAACTTTTTGTGTAGATTACGAATCTGAAAATCATTTGTTTCTATCTCTTGTAGTACTTGACTTTCGGTGTTTGGCCACCTTTGGTCAAAATCGGAACTTAAAACCCAATTTGTGTCCACTATTTTTTTGTGTAAATTACGAATCCGAAAACCGCTTGTTGCAATATCTTGTAGTTTCTGACATCTGGGTGTGACGGACGGACAAAGAAAATTGGTTGATGATAATTTTTAAAATGTCCACCAACAAAATTACAGAGGAGGGAATAAAGAACAACTTGAGACAAGCCAGAACATCAATAAGGCAACTTGTCTCAGTACTATGAGACAAACACATCAGACAAATACGAATATTCAATGCAAAAGTGACTTACGGGGGTGAGAGTTCGGTGGTACATAAACGAAATAGGGGTAAGATTGAAGCAACCGAGATGAAGTTATGGAGGCAAGACTGTAAGCTGACGAGAATGGATCGAGTTACCAATACGAGAAAATAGGGGGAGAGATCGATTTTTTGAGTTAAACTGAGGAAAAGAGGTTGATCTGATATGGAGGAGATGTAAGCAGAGCAGATGCATAGTGTGGGTAATGGATTGGCGTCCATTGGGATGGTATTAAATCAGATTCCTGCGGTCCTTAACAGAGGAGGTCATGGAGGGAAAATGTCTTCGGGAGGAGGACTGTTTGAATCGGGAGTAACTAAATGCAGGGGATGAGAGAGGGTAGTCGCAACCACCGTCTTAAATTCCTTTTTTCCTGAAATGCACAAAGTACAGGAAGTAACAACTGTTTTTAATTAGTTCAGAAGGTAAAATTTTACTTCTTAGGGTATTTAGAGCCACAGAAGCAGTTTTTTTGAATGGAAATCGGTTACGAAAAACTGAAAAATTATGGATACGAGTCCCCATATTCTAACACAGATTGATGAAACTTTATTAGTAAGTACAGTGTATCATGTTCTGTATCTTCAGTAAAAGGATGCGGTGAAGGTCTCCACTCCCGGTGTGGATCATCATAAAGGACATGAAACCACACAGGGTTTTCATTTCCTTACCACAGGTGTCACACGTGAAAACACAACACCCTGTAATGAAATAAATTTAAAACAATTGAATAATATACAAACTATATTTTAGTTATTCTCATAAATTTTACTGTTTACAAACAAAATCTGGTTTCCATGTAAGAAAATACCATTTACCATAATAGTAAGCAAGTGAAAAACTTTACGGAAATGTTCATAATTACTATATTGGTATTTAAAATTGTATAGGCCTATTAACATCTTTTTAAATAAATACATATCAATTTCTTATAAATAAATTTGTTTTTGTTCTAGAGAACCTAATACGAGTGAATAATAAACCAAATACTTCCTTTGCTTGTTTAAAATAAGCAAAATTTAAAGGAGAGACGAAATAAGTGCCATAAGAAACAACGGAGGTTAGGGAAAGAAGTTTTTAGATTATAAGAAAGTTTTTTTCTGTATACGTAAACAGTACAAGATAAAAGTGAGGGGAAAATGTGATGTTATAAATGTGATAGAAATAAAGACGAGTTGGAAGGCCACGTGGAGGAGGGATATTTTAGAATAGAGAGGGAAATTCTCGACACAGAACTGGAACGGGTCCGCATGGTGAGCGCGCTACGTTCAGTCTGTTTTGACCCATCATCATGGAAATGTCGTTATCTTCTTGTCTTGTGTTGCTCGCTTTATTCGCGATTGCCGTAAGAGGAGATGATCCTACAACACCCGCCCCTAGTGTTGCCCCAAATGGTCTTAAAACAGAAGTTTTATATTTACCAGAGGTATGCGTACAAAAATCAAAAGCGGGTGATATGCTGACCATGCATTATACCGGAACATTACAAGATGGAACAAAATTCGACTCCAGGTAAGATTCAGAAATTTTCTTAAATATTTATAAACAATTTCTTAGTTTAATTACACTTGAAAATTCATAGGAAATATTTTAAATTGATTCAAAACAACTTAATAATGTGTACACGAAAATAACAACTTTTCAACATATTTTGTAGTACCTGAAACACGTAACATAAAAAAGTTGTAATTTAATAAAAGTTTAATAAATAACTTTGAACAAAAGATATATTCCAAAAGTTTTCGGGAAAAATTATTAAGTGATATAAAATAATAACTAATTTAAAAAGTTACTTAGTAGTAAATCTACTAATTCAGTATTCATTTGAGTTAAGTATGAAAAAATATAAAAGTTACTTGTAGCTCGCGCCTAGACTTTTCATATTCCGAGGGCGTTTCTTATCTATTACAGACCAATAAAACATAAAATAAAAAATGATTATATGCAATCATCGTTACATCCGGTTCTTATGTAACTGTTGTAAAATTTAGTGAAGAAATATACAATAAAATTTTAAAGATAAATAAATTTATTAAATGCAATTTTATATGTAGATTTAAGAAAATATTTCAAAAATTCATGGTAACGCACAGCAAACAAGTGTCCCTCCGTAAACGGTGGTGCATTAGGTACGCCCACGGATTGTAACACCATATGGTGAAGTACTAACAAAAAAAACTTACAAACTTTTTCATGACTACTTTAAAAATTTTGTGAAAGTTGTTAATGTTAAAAGTAAAATAATTACTTTGTGTATCTTGAAGTAAAAAAAAGGTAAAAATTATAAACTACTACTTGTGTATTTGTGTTTTATTTAACTTGTATCAATGTGTGGGTCTCGGATAATAAATTAAGGTGCAGTATTAAACCGAGTCAAAAGTTTCTAACTTGGGATTGAATGTGGAATCTTGAATTTATCGAGTAAGTTCATGTCACTTGAACCAACTAAATGAAATTTTTTCCTCGTATAGGGGAAATTTTAGAACACTTGATGTAACTTTAGACGTTTTTGGAAGCTCATTTTGCAGCCACATTCTCAGGATTCGTTCATTGTGGCTTCTTCTTTTATTCTGTCTACCAGGTGTTCTGTTTTTGCTCTTCACAGAAGCCCTTAAAATCCCGAATTAGTTGCTAAATTTGGTTCATTAAGTTTCTTCGGTTTATTCCGGTTTTTTCTAACTTCGTTAAACCATTTATCCGACACCTTAGGTCTATTTTTTAGTGTCTTAAAAATATGTTTTGTCAACCGGATGTCATCCATTGTATACAGGTGTCCGTGAAATTTTAGTCTTCTTTTTCTAATAGTTTCAATTTCAATTTCCTTGTACAGATTTTCTCGACCTCGGAACCTATATTGTCAGTCTACTATCTTCGAACCGATTATCTTGTGGAGATAAATTTAAAAAATTCATTAAATGAAACGACTTAATACTCAAAAAAAAATAAATATAAATTTTTAGATTTTAGCCCGTGCATTCATCGTGAAACCTATCTTACCTTTATACCTTCTTAGAATGTTGGTAAAATTATGGAAATTCGGGAATCCTGTCTATAAAAAAACAATTTTTTCATGGGGTGTAAAGTGTTTCGTGAATTTTCATTTTATATGTATGCTTTTCCTGTAGTTTTCAGTTGTAGGTCTATTTGGTTATTCTTTCAAAAATATTTCTTTACTGTTTTTTCTTGTGTACGACGTGTTTGTCAACTTGACTCCATGCTTTGTAATGAAACAGCTATAGTCGATACTTTGTTGTTCAGTGATGTATTTTTTTTGTTCTTCTGAAAAGATCTATGGTCTATTTTTCGATCTAAACCCTTAACATTAGTTTTCCGAAAACCTGTATTTTTAAACTTCAAGTACACATAAGTTACTATTTAAGATTTTTGCTTAAAATTTTATAGGGCATAATCCATGATTAGAGCATTAATTTTTTATGTATAATTTCTTGATATGATATGGGTGGAGAATCAAAATTTATAGTATTCTTTCTTCATTTTTAAAGTTCTTAAAACATGTTTTAAGTAAACAAATCTAAGAAGGATTGTTAAAAGATACTAATACGAAATTTTGATTAAAAAAAGATTTAGAAATATCTAGAGTAGTTTCAGAAAAATATGTACCAAAAATAACATTTCAAGTTATAGGGTGCACCGGTCCCTTCAATCAACATTTTAACTAGAGTTCTAAAAATATTATAATGCCCTTATTTATTTAATAAAAAATACAAAAGAATATATTACGAGTATATTATTTTTTTGAAAATCTTAGAAATGGAAGTTAAAAACAGTCATTATTTTTATTCAGTTGTACATAAAAAACGCATTTTCTGTAGAAAATTTAATTAACTTTTATTTTTTTTAAGTAGATAATTTGTTCTTTTCATGACAAGGACACTGGTAGTTATTTATCTTTAATAGGCCTAAGTAAGTAAGTAGGCTATATAAAACAAATGAGTACACTACAGTAACGGAGCATACGGAATTTTTTAAAGACCGACTGAAACTGAAGTTAGGTTAGTCACATAATCTACTTGCTAAAGAAAAATATCTGTTATTTGTCGATAGATAACAGACAATAACTTTATCGACATGATTTATTATATCTACCTTTTAACCTCTCATTTAAAGAATTATCATCATCATCTGTCAGTGATTAAGCTCCATGGCCTGTTCCGGCATCCATCTCTTTTTAGATCTTCCCAAGCCTCGCTTCCCTCTAGGTTTATATTTCCATGCTCGCTGAGGAAGTCTGTGAGCTGGCATGCAAAGTAAATGGTTGGACCAGTTTCTCTTATATATTCTTAACGTTTCCAACAGTGACTGAACATTTAATTCGGCGTGGATAACTTCTTTACGTACTCTATCTAACCGGGTACAACCTTTGACTCCCCGCAAATATCTCCCCGTAAATATCAGCAGCCTGGATACGAGATTCATTCCTCTGTAATGACACCCATGCTTCACTCCCATATGTTATGAGTGGTACAGCCATTGCTCTATAAAATTTCATTTGGGTGTCCTTTCTCGTTTTCTTTCCTATTGTCCTGCGAATAGAACCGCAGACAGCGCTGAATTTTGCCAGTTTTTCACTCACGTCATCATCTTCGTCATAGGAAATCTTGCATCCTAAATATTTAGTCTCGAACTTGTTCTGTAGTTCGGTTGCCAAGTATAATTTTTGAGGAAACCGGCCATCTTCCCTTGAATGTCATAACCTTTGATTTTTGCCCCGATATTCTCATGCCAAACTCTGCGCTAATATTGTGCAACTTATGAATGGCATATTGGAGCCTGTCTTCTGTGTCTAAAATAATAACAGTGTCATCTGCGTACAGCAATTAATTTAGGAGTACATTATTCCAAAGATAAGTGCCTGAGTCAACTAATTGATTACAAATTGTTAAAATTTCAAAGAATTACTTTTAGAACTTTGTATGAATTGAACATTCGGTGAATTTGGTGGTTCCTTTTGAACACCAGATCCGATAAATAAGATGAAAGGCTAAAGAGAAAGAAAATGTGTACTGAAATTAATTTTTTAACTCATTCGCACTCAAACCCACCGGGTTAATCTAGAGGTAAAGTTGTCGCTGCGCGTCAGCTGTTTAACAACTGATTTTCGGAGACGAAGATTCCGTGGTTCAAATCCAAGTAAAGGTAGTTACTGTTATACGGATTTAAATACTAGTCAGTGACTATCGGTGTACTTTGATAATTAGTGTTCAATTAACCATACTTCTCTCGAATGGTCGGCCTGAGTTTGTACTATACTACACATCATTTTACACGTCATACATATCATCCTCGTCTCATTGGGTTACAGGATTTGCTTATTGTTCTTAAACTACAACGTACACAGATAAGGGTTTAAAAAAAAGTTTATAACTAAGTTATTAAAACTTCTTTTTCAGAGACTAGCTAAAAAACAAATTCTTATTTTTGCAATATTGGTAATCTTAAGGAATTTGTATTATATAAAATATATATTTGTTTTCTGTGGGTTTTCCAATTTTCTGCACTTTATCAAGAGGTATACTGTTGGAATTGAAAATTGAAATTTTACAAGTAGGGAACTTTCAATTGAATTTTATTATTCAATTTTAAAGCATCCATTGAAGCTGTTGATCTTTCAAAAACATGCATGTTTTCCTTATAGTTCATACACAACAAATTTTCAACATATGTTAATTGAGATGATATTTAACGCTATAAGCACGATTTACAATCACTTATTATTGCATAATAAAAGTACTAATATTAAGTAATGTGTATTGCAGTTAAACGTTTTAAAGTAATAAGGAAGTAAAAGCCAATAATAACTTTATATTTAAAAAATGAAATTTTCGCATTCAACACGTGGATAGATTTTTTTTATAGAACTAAAATTAAAGTAGAAAAAATAATTCTAAAATTTACATTAATTTTTTTTTTGCTATCGAAACCTGTTCATTCTAAACAAAATACCTAATGTGCTCTACGCAAATATTTCGTTAATATCTGGGTTGTGTAAATTTGAAATTAAACAGTGGATGTCACCAACTGGTGTTTCATCTATCCGGATGTCACCTGGGAACTTAACCAGGTCATTTTCCCAACCATGTTACTTAAATTTTTAAAGTCATCTTTGTGTTTTTACTGCAATAAAAATATTTCTGTAAATAACAAAACACTTTTTTTGAAACAACAATTCTACCGAATTATTATTATTATTATTATTATTTCCCGAAAGGATTCTTAATATTATACGGTGTTTTAAATCGATCTCAATATGTCAATTAAAATTTACAATTGTGTTTAATATTTAATAAAATAAAATTTTTTCGGCTATATTTTTACTTAAATTTATGATATACTAAACATTTTCCCAACCATGTTACTTAAATTTTTAAAGTGATCTTTGTGTTTTTATTGCAATAAAAATATTTCTGTAAATAACTAGACACTTTTTTTGAAACAACAATTCTACCGAATCATTTAGTTCCTGAAAGGATTCTTAATATTATACGGTGTTTTAAATTGATCTCAATATGTCAATTAAAATTTTACAATTGTGTTTAATATTTAATAAAATAAAATTTTTTCGGCTATATTTTTACTTAAATTTATGATGTACTAAATTATTTAATGTTTTGTAAGCACACGTTGTACGAGTAGTTACGTCATAAATAGTCATTATTAAAATATAAATTGAAAAAATTTTAGGACAAGATTTTTTACCAATCATTATTTCTAGTGTTCAAGGCAGGTTGAAGATACAGTAGGATATTTACTTAATAATCTTTTGTCTTAAATGACCTTGATATTAACACTATTAACACTACCAAGGTTATTCTGTTTTTTTTCTGTTAGGGCGTAATATTTAAAAATACAGTTGCACCTTTTGATTACAGAATATTTAATGAATTTAAATACCAGTTAGTACGCTAAATAAATTGATGTATGGACTACTCATAGTTTTTTTTATATAGTTTAATTTGCGAGTTACCTGAATACCACATCTTTATGTTATAACAAAATAACAGTATGTTACAACTACATTCTTATAACCACAAACAAGTAAAATTTTATCAAAATTTTCATGAATATTCTAGAGATTTATATAATCTCATATTATAAAATACTATTATTATTAAGTTTTTTTTAATTACGGACAATAAAATTCATAATCGTTTGAAAGATCTTTATTATGAAAATGAATAAATACAACACGGACAGTTTTTTATGTTTCTAGTAAATCATGACTTTAAATCTTCTTCTTCTTTTAGTGCGCTATCCGTTTCGGATGTTGGCGACCAGCATGGCAATTCTCACTTTGCTGACAGCAATACGGAAAAGTTCAGCAGATGTCTTTCCGGTCCATTCCCTGAGGTTTTGTAGCCAGGATATTCTTCTTCTTCCTGGTCCTCTCCTTCCATCTATCCTCCCCTGCACAATGAGCTGTATCAAAGAGTATCTGGACTCATTCCGCATGACGTGTCCCAAATACTGAAGTTTACGGATCTTGATGGTGTTCAATATTTCTCTGGATTTCTTCATCCGTCCCAGAGCTTCTTCATTTGTTACATGCTCTGTCCATGATATTTTAAGCATTCTCCGGTACAACCACAATTCAAAGGCTTCTATACGTTTAATCATACTCTTGTTCAATGTCCATGACTCTGCTCCATACAGCAAAATAGAGAAGATGTAGCACCTCAAAAGTCTTATTTTCGTCTGTGACTTTAAATAGTAGAGGAAAATATGCTCCTGGCAAATTTGGTACGTGAAGAACCCATTATCTTAGGAACTACTATAGTTGTAGAATATATTATCATATTTTCTACCTTGGAAAATTCGAATTGGCAGAAACAGCTTCGGTGTTCATCTACTCCACACTTTCCCCCTCGCCATGCAACGATGGTACAGTCACAGAAGTATACAATAGCTACTGTAATGTGCGACTCACGCACGGTCACTACGCTTTGTTTTCACTGTTATTAATAATTTGTCAGACATAATGATGTGGCTAATTTGTTTTCATATATGATTTTCTGTTAATTTTATATTCAGACTAATTTGTTTAGTTAGTTGCGGGCGTCGGTAGAGTATAGTTTTGTGAGTTTTTGCAGTTTATTTCTTGTAATTTATAGGCTAATTAAAATTTTTACTGGGAGAAATTAAATACATATTTTAAAATAAAATAATTATTTGTATGTTTATACATTGAGGTTGTAGGCATCTGCGTACAATAAAATTTGTAGACCTTGTTGAAAGAATAGGTTACGGATACACTTTATGCGGAACTGTGTGTACACGTAGAGCAAGAGTTGTGCCAATTCGAATTGTCAACAGTATACAGTATTCCAATTTATATCAATTAATAAGCAATATTTTAATGCTTCTAAACCACTGCACTATGGAGCAGGTCACTTGAAATTTAATTTATACAGAAACGAACCTAATCGAATTAATTTTAATATTAAAAAAATCGCTTCATGAGAAGATGCGTCTCATGGCTGGTGGTCATTTTTTTAAATATAAGTCATGAGTCATCCTTTGACTTATGACAAAAACCATTAGTGATTTCTATATCTACTCTTTTAGAGGAATCGAATGACACTAGTTTTGTTTCCAAATACCGACTTTAATTTTTTGACTTCCGGTCGAAACCGGCACATCAAACCCAATCCAGGCCCACTAACTTTGTGTGTAGATTAAGAATCTGAAAACCGTTGGCTGCTATCTCTTGTAGTTTCTGACTTTATTGACTTCCGGTTTTGGGCCACTTCCGGTCAAATAACAAACTAGAGGCTGCTGAGATTATATTGTTAAGTACCTTTAGGAGGATATCGTTTGCTAGAACATAAAAGAAATGAAGTATTAGGCATGAAATTTATATACCAGGAGTGATATCAACTATTCTAAAAAACTGCCAAGAGCAGTCCGAGAGCCATTTGTTGCAAATCCCAGATGTTTGAACTCCTAAGCCAACCGGAGAACGTGGTATTGAACGACCTTGGAAGAGATGGGGTCCCAATTTTTTAATGAAATAATAGATTTTTAAGTTTGAAGTTGGATCAGACCAAAAAGCCTAATCAGTTTTGTTTATCATTATGATCCTTTAAAAAAATAAAAATAAAATTATTTGGCTTCAGGGGTCATAAACGTGAAGATCGATGAAATATTTGGTATAAAAAAATTTGTATCATCCAATACTCTCTCACATTATACTACACATAGAGGGCGAGAAAGTAAAATGAAACGTTTTATTTATATATAGAAATTTTAATGACGTAATAAAAATAATGTGAGGCTTAAGAAGATAACAAAAAATAATTGACACTATTATTTAATGTTGTATTGATTATAATATGCAACTACAGCATTTTTATTTAAGAAAACGTTAACAATCAAATAAATTTAAATGTAGGTCAAAATATTTTTATGAATTAAAGAAAACATATAGAATTTTTCGATTACGTAAGGATGTTTGAATAAGGAAAATGTAATATTGTTATTATTATTTTATATTGTATTCATAACAAAGATATTTCAAATAACCTTCGCTTCTGTAGATGATTTTCTTGTAGAACAGATTGTTTTTAATATATTCATCATCAACGGCAAAAATTTGTTAGTAATATATTTTTTATAGAATGAATTTTGTATACTCTGACGACTGCATTGAATTTTTTTTTTTGTTTTTATTAGTTATTCCAAAATGAAAATAATTTATAAAGTTTTCAAATTGGTACGTACGCCTGTCATCTACCTCATGTAACATACCAGAAGTCCCTGACTCTAGGATATGGGCTTCGTCCGTCATATTGAAAAATGGCTGAAAGTTTGTGTTCTTCATTTAAGGTTTTTATTTGTAGTGGTCAAAAGTTAATCCATACTAATATAATAAAGAAGAAACGTTTGTTTGTTTGTATGAGGTAATTTCAGAAACTACTGAACTGATTTTAAAAAATCTTTCATTGTTGCATAGCTTGGAGCTGTCTGATCAATATAGGCTATTTTGCAACTTTAAGTAACTTTAATTAAGTGAGTTAAGCAACTTAAACTGTGACGATAGCACTTTTATTTTTTCTAAGTCCACTGGATGGTGTATTTTTTGGGCTAGAAGCACGATTCAACTTTTATATTTCATAGAAAAACGCGAAGAATTACATTCGATTCCAAAAACATAAAAATTCGGAAATATTCAAAATTTTTATTTTTGTACTGTATTTCATATATTTGTTTTCATTCTACAGGTAGTGAATGAGTCATATATTTCCAATTACTCTGCGTACCGCACCCTCGTAGTACTGTCTCTTACCTCAGCCATATTATTATCAACTGTCTCTTTCTTTTCCATCGGTATTCTTCTATGCATTCTATTCAATTCTGCTGGGACAAACATTTAAAACGGTGGGCATCGATTTGAAACAAGAGTGCTTCCTTCACTCATGGACAAACTTTATGTCGGACTTTCTAGAGCTTGAAGTGCAGAAAAACAATTTATTTTGCTGCCACAGGGCAACGAAACCACAAATATTGTATATAGAAAGGTTTTAAAATAATTTAATGAGGCCTACATTAGCTGCTGTGAAGCGAAGCGAGCGGGGTTTGCTAGTCTAAAATAAAAATCTCAAAGTAATTATTTTTTTCATCAGTCTCTCAACTGGTTTAATACCGTTCTCCAAGCTGTTCTATTTTGTGTAAGTCGTTTCATATTTAGATACCTGCAACACCCTACATCTTCCTTAATTTTCTTTAAATATTCTAGCCTTTTCCTCCCCCTACAATTCACTCCCTCTATATTACCCTCCATTATTGGTAGAACAATACCTGGATGTCTTAAGATATTCCCCACTAGCCTATCCCTTTTTCTGGTAAGATGCTTCCATAAAATTCTTCTTTAATCTCCTCTTTTAAATCCTTTAAATTACTTATTTTGTCCACCTACCTAATCTTCAACATTTTCCTATAATATCACATTTCAAAAGTTTCTATCCTCTTCCTTTCACAGCCCTTATTACCCTTTTTTCACTCCTGTACAATGATACACTCCAAACATAGCGTTTTAAAAAAAATTTCCTTATCTGTAAATCGATGTTTGTAGTCAGTAAACAGGTTTTCATTTCAAAGACTTTTCTAGCTTGAACAATCCTACTTTTGATATCACTTGTGCTTCTACCATCCTTCAATTTTCTCAATTTTCAAATTTCTCTACTAGTAAAATTTTGAAGAGAATTAAATCCTCTACAAAAAAGGTTTTCAGCATTTTCTTCGGTACTGTACAATGTGCACTGGAGTCCCTTCCAGCCGCTATATTGTGCTCTAACATCGTTATCAGCATACAGAAATAATTTACAATAAAAAATATCAAATAATAACTATCAAGTACATTTGACAATAGTTTATAAAATTGACTACGGTTTACTATCATAGTATTTAAACTTATAAGTACTCAAAACCCCTTGCTCGCTCGGTCATTCGTGACTGATATTTTACTACCCAATGATATACAACCAATTAATTTTGCGTCGTTTTTCCTTACTGCATATTTATAAAATTAAACTGAATTTAAGAACGTATGGACCCCTTTGTGGGAAGGGGCGCACAACCAATGAATCCCCTCATTAACGTTTTTGGATTACTCTAATTTTCCTGGTTTATAAATTTTCTAATGGTTGCAAAGATAATTACTTAAATAAATCAAGCCTAAATTAATAAACAATCGATGAAATGGAATGAATGTCGCTAGATATTAAAATAAATATTGTGCAGCAACAAAAAACGTTATAGTTTCAACAGCGTTCTAATATTTAACAAATTTCCACTTAGAAAATACAAGGTACAGTCAAACAGTTCCCGGAATGGTCTTGCACAGTCAAGCATTTTTTTGCAGGAAGGAAAATTTTTGTTTGGTAGGTTGGAATCACTACTAGGCAACGTGCTGTCCTGTTCAGCTGACCGTTGGAGTTGGTTTCCTGCGTGCGGTGTATGATATTTTACACGTAATTTTTTTCATTCGTCAGATTGTGTAATTCATTATCAGAGCAGCGTGCCATTATCAAATTCTATGTGTTGCTGAAGAAATAACCCTCGGAGACTTTTGAAATGCTGAAGAAAACATACGGAAAGGATGCGACGAAGAAAACGGCAGTTTACGACTGGTACTAGAGTTTTAATGACGGTTGCACAATTAATTAAAGATGTCGTTCGAACTTGGCGGCCATCCACTTCCACCGTAAATGAGAATGTTGACCGTGATCCCTAATGGTGAAATAATACCGTGCAAAGACCAATATCACCACTCTGAAAAAACCCTTCGTATTCTCCTGATCTTGCATCACCGGATTTTTACCTGTTTCCATGGCAGAAAATGACATTCAAGGAACGTCGTTTTGCTGATTCGTTAGAGGTGATGGAAAATGCTACGAACCGGTTGATAAAACTTTCGAAAAACGGCTTTCAGTACTGTTTCCGACAATTGTATGAACGATGAAATAAGTGCAGATGCATGAGGAAAGTATTTTGAAGGAAAGTAAGGTGAAAACGTTAAAGATACTTTCAATAAAATTTTGTTAACCAATTCCGGGAACTTTTTGACTACCTCGTATATCTGGACTTGTTATCGTTTATTTTTTTCTGTATATATTATAAAATAATACAGTTAAAATTAGGTTAATCAAAGAAAGGAACAATTTTAGGGGAAAAAATTAATGAGCCTAGATCTACAGTGAAAACATCCATGAATCGCAAAAAATGGAAAGAAGAAAGTGAGAAACAAAAAAAAGAAAGAGTTTTGGAAAATAAGGAAACTTTAACTGTGTAAACGTGATCCTTAATGGTCAGAACGCAAAACAATAAATATAGAAAAAAATACAGCTTAAAAATAAGTCTAATTTCAGAGACGCAACGTGGTTATTGAAAAACCCTTAGTTTTTAATTTTCTGCTCGAATAGAACAGTAGTCGTTGTTCCAGGGCGAATAAAGCACATACAAACGCAGAGTGACATCCTTCCAAATCCGGCAAGGGAATTTTTCACGACCGCTAAAATGTTTTCAATTTATAATGCAGTTAGAAAGCGTGAAAATAAAAAAATATTTATTTTTATAAGACTAAATGAAAATTTAAACACTTTCTCAAATGTGAATTTGTATGATTACAAATTGTACTCAGAGATGTACATTTTAATAAAAAATTTTTAAAAGGTATAAAGACTTTTATTTATTTTGTAAAGAAAATAGAGTATTGAACGACGGAGGTTAAGGAATACTACAGGAAGCGACATAAAAACGTTCAACGTTGATTTAACGTTAGGCTTTTATTTTTTATGTGCTGGTTTCATGTCAGCCATCTATCAAGCATAAAACCTTTAAATTAAAAGAAGACGTTTTAGTTTAAGTAAAATGTAATGTAATGAACTAATTATTTTAGTTCATTCTCTGGTTTGGTGTTATTATGGTTAGAGAATTAGTTTTACACGAGATCTCATTAGTGCGACCAACAAGCTACGGTGCGACCTCTGATAAAGAGGATAACTTCTAATTAGACGCATCTGTTAACTCAGAAAATTGTTTGTACATTGTGTGAAAGAAAACTACGAGTTCAAAGTTTGTATTTACTACAATACAAACATTACCATGAAATTATTGAGATATTTTTAAACACCAGAATTTAGGGATAAAAGAAAAATCTGGTGTAAAACACAAAATATTCTCTTGGCAGTGCAAATAATTAACAATATAACCTAACATTAGTAATAAAACATTAGAAATAACCAAAAAAAAAAATAACCTCAATTAACATAACAACCCACCGGGTTGGTCTAGAGGTAAAATCGTCGCCAAAATCAGCTGATTTTCGGAGACGAAGGTTCCTGGGTCAAATCCTAGTAAAGGTAGTTGCTTTTATACGGATTTGAATACTAGACAGTGGTTACCAGTGTACTTTGATGGTTGGAGTTTAATTAACCATACTCTCTTAGGAATGGTCGACCTGGGTCTGTACAAGACTACACCTCATTTACATGTCATACACATCATCCTCATCTCATTGGGTCATGAGGTTGCTTATTGTTCTCAATTGAACAGATTGCAACGTACACAAATTAAGAATAAAAAAAATTTAACATAACCTAATTTTAATCTTAAGTGAAAGACGCAAAATGAAAATCAACCTCAGTTTGGCTTAAAAATACCAAAAATCACTCTTTCACGCTAAACTAGACCATGTAGTGAAAAATGCTTTAAATAAAAGTTGTAGATCTTTAAATTTCTTATAAATTTGACTGTACACTTCTGTCGTGAAATGCATATTAAGACCGAAATCTTAAAAAAAATCGATTGTTTTACACTTTTCCTTTAAAACAGAAAATCGCTAATTAATTACCGCTAAACTAAGCGTTATACAAAAAAATGTTTAAAATAAAAGTTGTAGGATTTTAAATTCTCTATAACTTTTATTATATAATTTTTTCGCTAAAATGTATATTATAGCCGTAATCTTAAAAAACAGTTTTTTACGAGAAAACAGCCTCCCCAAGAATTTTAGCAGACATGGCGCTTACCTTATCTTGTAGAGCATAAACAATTTAATAAATGAGGCGATTTTTAAAAAATTGTAGGAGCCGTCATTGAAAAAATCGCAAAAAGTGAAAAATGACACGAATAAAGTACTACTCCAGTTGACCGATTTTGATGAAAATATTCGAGGTCAAGGTATGACTTTAAAACTCTTGACGTACAAATACGATGCTTCAATCGATCTGGATGTATGGTAGTCACATTTATGGTGCAGCAAAGCCATCAGTAATTTCACGAATACAACGTTTTCAAAGTAAATTCTTACGACTGATTACTAATTGCCCCAGTTACGTATCCAATAGAACACTACACAATGACTTACGCCTTCTTACGCCAACGACACATACCTAAAACTGTATCATAGGTTCAAAGACAAACTTAAAAATCTGGTGTGAAACACTCACCCAAATTTCTCTTGCCAATGCAAATAATTAACAATATATAACCTACCATTAGTAATAAAACATTAAAAATAAACAAAAAAAAAGTAACCCCAATAAACATAACCTCATTTTAATCATTAGTGAAAGACGCAAAATGAAAATCAACTTCACTTTGGTCAATCGAAGTAGTAGTTTATTCGTGTAATTTTTCACTTTTTTGCGATTTTCTCAAAAACTGTTCCTACGATTTTTTTAAAAATCGTCACGTTTACTAAATTTTTTATGGTTTACAAGATAAAGTAGGCGTCATGTCTGCTGAAATTCTTGGAGAGGCTGTTTTCACGTAAAAATAATTGTTTTTTAAGATTGCTGCTTTAATATGCATTTTAGCGCAAAAATGTATATAATAAAAGTTGTAGACAATTTAAAATCCTACTACTTTTATTTCAAACATTTTTTTGTATACCGCTTAGTTTAGCGGTAATTAGCGATTTTCTGTTTTTTCTCACGAAAACGAGTAAAAAGTCGATTTTTTTTATTTCAGTCTTAGTATGCGTTTTACGACAAAAGTGTATTATCAAATTTATAGGAAATTAAAAGATCTACAACTTTTAATTTGAGCATTTTTCTCTACAGAGCCTAGTTTAGCGTGAAAGAGTGATTTTCCGTATTTTTAAGCCAAACTGAAGTCGATTTTCATTTTGCGTCTTTCACCCATGATTTAAATAAGGTTATGTTTTTGAGGTTAGTTTTTGTTTATTTCTAATGTTTTATTACTAATGTTAGGATGTATTGTTAATTATTTGTATTGGCAAGAGAAAGTTGTGTGAGTGTTACACACCAAATTTTTTTAATTCAGATGTGAACGTTTTTACTGGTTGTTTTTGTACAGTTGCAAAAAAAATAAACTAAAAAAGGAGTTTTGAGATTGATATATTCTGTTTTAAGAAGCATTAAAAGTTTATGTACTGAAATTTTATTGGCTTGAAAAATCTAGATAAGAAGGTAAATTTTTTGAAAAACAATTGTTTTTGAGAAAATTTATACTTTTGAATTTTTAATCGGTGTAAAGTAGCTATCCCTAACTTAGGGGTTATGTTGTTAATTACGAAAAATTCTTCAAGAAAATTTTGAAAATTTGTCTGGAAACAGTTTTTTTGACAAGTACATAAAATATTAATTAATTTTTGTTCACGAGGTAGGCCTAATAAAAAAATTAAGATTCATCAAACTGCAAACAAATTTCACATCATATTAGTATTTTTTCTTTGGCGATATATTGAGAAAAGTAAATACAGACAGTGAAAGTAACAATTACGTATCTTTAACGGAAACATTATAGTGAAAAAAGTCACAAACGTTTGGCAAGGTCCACGCTAATAGCTACTAGTTTTTGTTGGATTGCATTTATGGTTCCCTGGAGATCACGAGACAGGTCACGAGGTTGGCGTTGATACCATCCACTTGATTTGTCGCAGTTGTTTGTAATACTGCAGGATCCAATTTCAAATTCTAATTCAAATGAACTACCTTTTTTGATTCTGTTAAAAAACAGGACTACAACTGTTAATACTTACACAGTACTACGAGTATTTATAAAACTGATGTTATGAATACCTTGTGTGTTTTTAGTTGAAGAATCACTTAGCATTTCCAGATCGCTTAGATTGAGTTTCCCAAATCTACTACTATCGGTTTCATAATCATAGACACCCGATTTTGAACCCTTGCATCTCCAAAACTATGACTCGGATTTCAACATACTTTACATAAAAATTTAGCTCATTTTATTCTGCGTTGACCTATAATAGTCCCATATTTTTAATGTTGTTTAAAATTTTCCATATCGAAATTGGAAGACAAGAAGACCCGGATTTTTTGCTACCGTAACAAATTTCATGCGTTTAGAAGCGTGTTACTCGATAACTATTTGACCGAAAAGTTTGAAATTTTTCCACAACATAGAAAATTATATTCTTACAGAGTGTACGACGTTTCAAATTTGTACGTGATTTAAATTTTGATTTATTAACAATATTCTGAACCCTTGCTATCTCGGTAACCGCTCGATCGTTCGGCACGGGCAAACTATCGTGTTATTCAGCGTAAAAAAACTTAGTACAGATATGTTAATAACATGAAATATTGATTGGCCAATGTTGTCGTAGAATTTTAAAAATTTTAAAAAATAGACGGTAATGCGGGGGGCGCTACTATCCATGTTGCCAGTTTGTGTACGTGACATCCGTCGGACTGTCTAAGTGAGTGAAGTTAATAGACTGTCTAAACTGAGTAAAGTTTATCCAACGCTACATACGAGACATCTGTCAGCGACGGGAAGTATTATCCCTTCTTCTTATTCATCAATCTGTCATAATCCAGTATTGGATATTTGCCCTTCTATTAGCCTCAGCAGTTCCCTAATTTGCACCTTTCGTGTCCAGTTAAATCCTGCCATCAGTTTTAAGTCATCTTCTGGACGACCCGTACCCCACCTTTCCAGCGAGGATCTCTATTGCTGAATCTTCTTGTTCCATCAATCATTTGTCTCCTCAATTTGCGTCCATTTCATCACCATTTTAGCGATACCACATGCGTTTTACTACTATTAATTTAGTTTTCTAGCTAATGTCCCCAATTCTTAATCGGTCTTTCGATTGAATATTCAATATTAATATTTCGATGGATCTTTGTATCTTCCATCAGGCCTTTAGTAAAGGCCACGTTTGTGGAACGCTTAAGAGGACGGGAAGTACACACTGGTTGAAAACAATATTCTTAATCATAAGGGATGTTCTGTTTATTAATACTTTTACTTTTAATCTTTTTAGACCTTTTATTTCAGTTTTTTTTGGTAGTTTTTGCTAGTTTTTTTTTTTGCTAGTTTTCCCACATTTAATGCCCTGTCCGAGATAGATGTATTTCTTGGTACGCTCTATAAAAAAATTTATCAACAATAATATCTCTTTTCATTTTCGTTTTTCATAAATTTCGGATTTATTCTTTTATGTAAGCATTAAGAATTCTTCAAAGCTATCTGTTATGAGGACCCCATCTTCAACGTTTTTTTAAATGTTTTAGCCTTTTCCGATTAATTAGGATTCCTTTATCGTCCAAATTTTTAAATTTAAAAATAACTCTTGAATTATTTTCTACTTCAATCTAACTCCACGTTTTTTCGAAATCAATCACATAAATTTTTTAAATGAATTTAATATTCTAAGCTGATTTTAGTGATGTATAGAGTAAAAATGGAATAAATTTTAAGATTCGAATGTTTTATTTCGTTATAAATAATCAATGTGTTGAGATGATAGTTTATAACGATAACGTCGTGAAGCGGGTGGTGGTTTTACATATAAATATGTAGACCACCCTCTACCTCTGTGGAAGAAGTTATGATGTTAATGCAGTTCAGTACATCTACTAGACCCTTTACTCTGTTTAACAGTCTACCATGGGGATTGTTGCCCCTTTGGTTACAGTGATACTTCTGGGATACTATATATTAAATATGCGGGGCGTGTTCTGTGAACTTATACAACATACACCTGACGACAACGCTGTTGTTACTGTTGCTGAATAGATAGATAGACATGCAGCATTACATATCCACCTGTCCTCAATTCTTGTCTTTAGCTTCACCTTGCCCTTTCTCGTACCACTATTTTATTTTTAAATATATTATATGGCAACAGTTCAATGAACTTTGAACAACACTTTTTTAAGTTTAAACAAGGAAAGTAAAACAAATTCCTTTCAAATTATTATTAATAACAGTATTGATTTACAGATTAGGAAAAGTTTCTTAAAACACTATGTTTGGAGTTTAGCATTATACGGAAGTAAATGTGGGTGATATGGGCTTGTGACATTCCATCTTGGGTGGTTAATTAAATCACATTGTTGTTTAGGTCAACAGCCGGAAGGCTGGTTCGAACCTCTAGATGTTTTACTAAGTAAAACGAGGAGTGAGGTAGTTTATCATTGCCTTCCTCACTGAGCAGAAAAGTAGTCTGTACTTATCACCATGCCAGGACCTCCGAAAAGCATGTACTTTCCACCCGGCAAATGACATCTTCTTTTCATTAACCACAGGGTTTGGCTGTATTATGAAATTCATTACTTTCAGAGGAGATAACTCTGACTAGTGTCTTTTACACGTCTACCTCTTTTGTTCGAATAATATTATTATATGTGATTTAACGCCCATAACAGGCAGGTGGAGTGTTAAATTATTTGTACTAGATCTGCCAGTTCCAGGGCTACAAAAAATAGTTCTGTTTCTTATCACACGGTTAGCCAATTGTCAGACTGAAGCATTTAAGAACAGAAGACGGGAAGGTGTAAAAGACACTAGTCAGAGCTATCTCCTTCAAGAAAAATGAATTTCATTGTACAGCCAGGCCCTTATGGTGAATGAAGTGAAGGGGTCATTTGCAGGGTGTTAAGTAGATGCTTTTCGGAGGGCCTGGCACGCTGATAAGTACAGACTACTTTTCTACTCAGTGAAGAAGGCAATGATAAACGACCTCACTCCTCGCTTTACTTAGTAAAGCCTCTAAAGGTACAAACCAGCCTTTCGGGTGATGACCTAAACAACAACATTCGACTGTAATGAAAATTAAGGTTCATACAGACAAAGAAAGATGAAAATGAGTGATTACAAAACGTGAGACATGACCGAGAATCGAACCCAGGATTCCTGGTTTAGAATTCAAGGGTAAACATGGAATAAGTTTAACTGATAGTAATCAGATCTACTATCTTCTCTGTAGTAATCAATTTCATAAAACATACTCTAGTTTTAATAACATTGTGTCACTTGAATGGAGAAGTAATTGTTTGTCGAGAACATTACAACACATTGAAACACAGTTAAACTTTTACACCATACGAAGAAAATAATGGTAAACCATTTCAATTCGTTTTACTTAGTAAAAATTTGATTTTTTTCTAAATTTCTTATTAGGATTACAAAGCTTCTCAGTTTCGCATGTCAATATAGATTGCTGTTAATTATAATTTGATGCTATGTAAGTGAAATACGATATTTTCCTAAAGAAAATTTACAATACAAATTCCTTTAAAATTCTTTTGTATATATAATGAGGATAAGTACTACAAAAAAAATATATTTAAGAAATCACACTTTCCGAGTATTTACTTATTAAAATAAACTTTGAACTTTATCGCTGTTGGGTATTGCTTTTAAAATTTTCTGTACAATAACTAAATTTTTAAGTGGTTTAAAAACAAAATGCTCTTTAAGTTAGATTTAAACATTATATTTGTTTGAATTAATTAGTTTTGTCGCAGTAGCCAATTATATAACGACAAAAAGTAATTAAATTAAAGTAATATTAATAAAAAGTAGGCGGACATTAAAAAAAATTAAATATGTAATGTAATATAAACTCGTGTTAGAGCCTTAAATTAAAAACAAACAAGAATATTAAGCCAGCAAGATTTAACTATTAATATTAAAATTTAAAAAAAATAATGTATAACTTGGCAAGTCTCACCACAACTTTTCCCGTTGAACTTTTCCCTTAGGGAAACGAAACTTTGTCTTAGAATAAAAATAATCACGTTTTTCTGTAGTAATATATTTAAATAATTACTGTACTTTTTATACCATAATAAAATCTTTTCCGTAATTATTTAAAAAGGAAAAATCGAATAAATAACCTGACTTATGGATTTGATTTTATAATGTATCGTTAGCAATATCACGAAGCATTTTCCGGGAGTATAAAATAAATATTAAAAGTATCTCGTACTTAAGAGAATATAATGAAAAATAAAAATGAAGAGAATAATAAAGAAATAGAGTGACAGAAATAAATGTAGCTAAATATTTCTTTTACTTAGGATACTCAATAATTGTAAGGATATAAGTAAACAATTTTACCCATAACAGGCAGGTGAAGTGTTAAATTTATTTGCACTCGATCTGCTAGTTCCAGCGCTGGAAAAATAATTATGTTTCTTATCACACGGTAACCAATTATATGATTAAAGCAATTAAGAACAGAAGAGTATGAGGTGTAACACCTCTGAGAGTAATGAATTTCATTATACAGCCAGACCCTATAGTGAATGAAGTGAAGATGTCATTCGCTGGGTCGAAAGTAAATGCTTTTCAGAGGGCTTGGCATGGTGATAAGCATACTTCTCCACTCAGTGAGGAAGGCAATGGTGAACCAACTAACTCCTCGTTTTACTTTGTAAAGCCTCTAGAGGTTCAAACCAGTCTTTCGGCTAATGACCTAAATATAACAAGTAAACGATATACTTTTTTTAATTAACAGAATTTATTTCCGATGAGCTCTTTACCTAACACTAAAAGATTTGTACAACGTGACCTTCAAGTGGAAATACCTTTAAAAAAGTCTCAAATCTGTAAAGTTTGTTATTTACTACAAAAATAATACTCTGATGCTAAATTTTGAAAAAAAAACAAATTTTTAGAGTTGTCTAGGTTAGTTTGAACCTCTAGAGCCTTTACTAAGTAAAACGAGGAGTGAGGTGGTTCACCATTGCCTTCCTCACTAAGTAGAAAAGAAGCCTATGTTTATCAGCATGCCAGGCCCTTCAAAAAACATCTACTACGTTCCACCCAGCAAATGACAGCTTTACTTCATTCACCACAGGGGGTCTGGTTGTATAATGAAATTCATTACTCTCAGAGGAGATAACTCTGACTAGTATATTTTACATTTCTACCTCTTCTGTTTTACAGATATTCTCCCATACACCTTCTTTAAATTTACATTTAAAAAATATCATATTCTTGCATTCAAACAGGTAAATATCATAAAATATGTTTTGCAAAGTATATTAAAATGGATCTACATAAAATGGATCTATATTAAATGGATCTAAATGCATCTACCAGAAATGCGCATTAGATTACTAGCAAAGACAACGGTATTATAACTCGCAATTTATCTGTCCCATTTAAATTTACATATTAAAGGCTGTAAATTAAAACACATTGTTAAAAACAAAAAAGAGTAAATTATTTTTTAGTTCAGAATCAACAACCATAACAATATTCGTGTGATTGGTAAACAGTTCTTTATTCTCTAAATATTGTACGATTTTTCAAACAATATACCGATTCTTATTACGAGTACTTTCGTTTCCATTCATTTTAAGTCTCATAGTTTTTGCGCGTATACTAACCTATACACTGTTATACTTTGTACTATGCTTATTAAGTAGAAATTTGCCAAAAATTATAAAATCACAAATTTGTAGAATGTTGTCACAAACGTTCATACCATTATAGGAAAACCTAACCAAAGCAAATTCATGTCACTGATCTATTGAAATTATGTATAGTCCAGCCACTCTTAGTTTGCTCCTAATGTAAACAAATAATGACGTCACTGAGCATGCGCATTATATCAAAATGTGTACACGCTGATTAAAAAGCAACAACAAAATACTTTCAAAAGTATTTAAATAAAAAGTACTTTTAAAAGTATTTTTCTAAATGAAATAGTTAGGCCTACATCATATAATGACTGATGCTTTTAGTACTTTAAGTACTTATAATTTAAAAAATAGTTAACTTAATAGGAATTCGACATCCGTAAAGTCGTAGACTCTAGCGTGCACCCTGAAAACAATATGGTGGCTTTTGTTTGTTGACAGTAGGAGCAAACTAAGAACGGCTCAACTGTAGACCTTTTGTTTCATATGTAGCCTATAAAATATTTTCCCGAACAAATTTACTGATATAATACGGGCTGTATTAGTAACATAATCTTTTCATTCTGAGAGCATTGTAAACACTGGAGATTCAAACCACTATCTTAATTATGTCAAATAACTCATACGAGCCAGAAAGTCAAGATTTGAAGTAATAACTTACATACAGTATATAATAAAAAAAGATCTTGTGTGTAACACTCACACAACTTCTTGCCAATGCAAATAATTACCAATATAACCTAACGTTAGTAATAAAACAATAGAAATAAACAAAAAAATTAACCTCAAAAAAACATAACCTAATTTTAATCATGAGTGAAAGACGCAAAATAAAAATCAACCTCAGTTAGGCTTATAAATACGGATACACTCTTTCACGCTAAACTAAACTCTGTAGATAAAAATGCTTAAAATAAAAGTTGTAGACCTTTTAATTTCCTATAAATTTGATTATATACACTTCTGTCGTAAAATGCATACAAAGGCTTAAATATTTTTAAAAAAATCGATATTTTTACACATTTTCGTGAAAAAAAAACAGAAAATCGCTAATTATAGCTAAACTAAGCGTTATAAAAAAAATGTTTGAAATAAAAGTTGTAGGATTTTAAATTCTCTACAACTTTTATTAAATACATTTTTGCGCTAAAATGCATATTAAGTCGTAACCTTAAAAAAACAATTTTTTTCGAGAAAACAACCTCCCCAAGTGTTTCAGCAGACATGGCGCCCTCCTTATCTGGTAGAGCATGAACAATTTAGTAAAAGAGACGATTTTTAAAAAAAATCGTAGAAGCAGTTTTTGAGGAAATCGCAAAAAAGTGAAAAATGACACGAATAAACTACTACTTTCGGTTAACCGATTTTGATGAAAATGTTCTTGTCGGGTCCGGTAGTAGTATCTAACTTAAGTTTCAAGTTCGTACGATGTTCGTTTTTGAGATATTCTGTTCACATACACACACAGACCAATCGCTAAAAACATGTTTTTTGGGGTTCAGGGGTATTAAAACGTGTAGATCCGGATAAAAAAATCGACATGTAAACAATACTTTCCTTCCTACATATTCATATATAGGCTAGAGAAAGTAAAACTACAACGAAATTGAATATATCTATTTTACCCGTGTTAACTTTCACTTACATACCATCTAAATTGCATACTAGAATTCGAAAATTTGAGGATTATAGTTCAGATTCCTCTAGTGTATTTCACGGAACGGTACTGATTAATTATTGCTCTTAGCAATTAACAATCATAATTTGCATAACGTATACATATAAACTAGAATTTCTCTATACGATATACGATTTATAAATTCATAATAACATAACACATAAGTAAATTTTAGAAAATACACTTGTACATGTTATATTTGTACATGTGTTACATGTTTATACATGCCTTACATTTATGATATACTGTACGTTGTACCACAGCTCAATGAATTTCATCCACCCTTTACCTTTGCCTCCTCCACACCTCTTCTTCTTTCTCTTTCCTCTTCATCTTCACATATTCCTTACTTAACTCATTACACCTTGATTTAGTCTCTCATCAGAAGTTAATGTACGCTGATTAAAACATGTTCTACTCTTCTCGCCTGTAAATTTTAACTGACGCACTATGTTCGTTAACGTTAAAATGTTGAAGGTTCGGTTTATCTACAGTGTTTTCATAGAATAGTTAGACCTTCATAATTACAAAACTACTTGAAAACTATTTTTTTAATTGATTTATAAAATAAGTTGTAAAAAATTGTATTTCGCTAATAGGGACATAGTAAATTACATTTTTACGCTGTCAAGTTAGATATTCCTACGCTTAATTATGAATTTTTATCTTTTCATCTTTCCCACTTCGCTCAAATAATGTATTTATTTTCTCTTCAGTGGAGCGTCAGTTATCCGAACTAATTCGGACTACAGCGTTTCTGATAATCAAATACTTCGGATAATCAAACACACTAAATATTGTCATTTGGTACACTGTACCGTAACAGTGTAATATTAATAGGCTACATATAACCTATAAGTTTGATAGCTTATTAATTTTTTTCGTCTGACTGTTATGCAATTGCTGCTAATGCAGACGGTGAGAAAGATAAATGAAGATGAGTGATGAAAAAATGCCAGACCTGACCGGGAATCGAACCCGGGACCCCAGCGTAGAAGCCAGTTGCGCTAACCACTACGCCAACGGAATTATAAAAGGCTACCATAAACTTTTGTTAAAAAATACGTTAATTTATTGCATTTATTGGAAATGTAGAGTAATAAAGATTACAAAAACAAACGGAAAAATACAGAATCTCAAAACTAATTAAATTAACGAAAAAATCACGGTAAAATCCTTTATAAACTATTTTTTAACCCATTTGTACTTACTATGCAGTAGTTTTTAAAAAATCTTGAATTTTTCTCTAAACAGTCTTCACTGTCCCTAAATTTAAAAAGGAAACTAAACTGTAGTATAAATTTTTCATTTAATTGTTACGTCCGTATTTTGGTAGTAAATATATATATTTTTTTATTGATGGTGGTTCGGTTAATTGACGGTTCAAATGACTAACGTTCAGATAATTGACGCTCCTGTGTATATATATTTCGCAGTGTTTTTGTTTCAAGGTGTATTTTTCAAGTAATTTCTAGTGATTTTACTGCAATTTATTCTCCACAAATTGTTGGGTATTGTTTTTAGACTGTTCATAAACCTCAAAAAGTAGGGCCTAAATGTACGAGTATAAACCGGTTAATCAATCTATCGACTTTCTATTTTTTGTCATCCGTCTCTCGACTGGTTTGATGCAGTTTCACAAGCTATTCTATCTAGGGCAAGCCGTTTCATATCTACATACCTATAACACTCTACATATTTTGTAATTTGCTTTATATACTCTAATCTTTACCTTCCCCTACAATTCACTCCCTCAATATTAGGTAGAGCAACACCTGGATGTATTAATTTATGCCCCACTCTACTGGTAAGATGTTTCCATGTAGTTCGTCTTTCATCCACTCGTCTTAGAACCTCTAAATTACTTAACTTTCTTATATAATATTGTATTTAATTTTTAATTCCAATTGTTTTGCTTATCCAAAATGTTTTTGTAACTTTAGTCTTTACTTACAACTGAATATTAAGAAACACACTTTTTTGACATGAAATGTCAAAAAATGTTGTTTCATGTTTCACATGAAACAATTGTACAATCTGAATTTATTAACTGAAAATACACGAACATATCGATTTTGAAAAATAACAATATATCGAAAAATACTTAAGATTTTAAATTTTTTTCTTCTAATTCAAGGATTTTAAAATTTTTTAATTTCGATTTTGAGGTTAAGTGGCGGTTTTGCTTTTCACATTTAAATCCTAGAAGGACTGAACAATATTGTACCATTGTATGTAAACACAGATACAAAAAGAAAACAGAGCAGAGTAACTATGTATTTATTAATCTTAACAGTGTTCAATTAACAATTATTTAATATTTAACATTATTTAATGGATTAACGTTGGGTTTATAATTACAACATTAATATTATTTCCACATTAAAACCATTATTCTTATTTTGTTTTCTCATTGTCATTGTTCAGTATTGGTGAAATTGTCCAGTAAAAACTTGTTCTTGTTTTCATTACAAATGTTAATTAACAATTTTATCATTTTAAGAAGTTTCTTGGTGTATTGACAATTAAAAATAAATAAATGACTATTTATGAATAAATTCAAACTGAAAACTGAAATTTTCCAAACTAATAACCGTTTTACGGGCTATTTTTATATGGTTTAACCTTCAATGAATTTTCAAACGAATTGGTGAAGGGGTCTTAAATTTATCTAAATTTCTTACTTTTTAAAGAGTTTCTGAAACACTAAGGATAAAGACGCACTAGAGCGACCGCGTCCACGACCGTTCGCTGCGACCAGTTTTACACAGTCAGCGTTGGTTCAACGCGAACACAGCAAACGCGACCACGATCGTATCAAAGATCCCACTACCAGATTTCCGTGGGCAAGCTAGTCGCGGCGGCCAAATATTTTTCGTTTGGCCGCGGCGACCATTGTTAATATACAGTTATCCGGAGCACAGCGCACGTACTTCAGTACAGTCCGAGACCAGTAACAGTCGAGGTGGTTTGTTGTTTAGGTCATCAGCCAAAAGGCTGGTTTGAACCTGTAGAGGTTTTACTAAGTAAATTGAGGAGTGAGGTGGTTTACCGGTGCCTTCCTCACTGAGTGGGAAAGTATGCTTATCAGCATGCCGGGTCCTCTGAAAAGCACATATTTTCCACTCTGCAAATGACATCTTCACTTCATTCACCACAGGGTCCGGCTGTATAATGAAATTCATTACTTTCAGAGGAGACAACTCTGATTAACGTCTTTTGCACCTTAACCTCTTCTGTTCTTAAATGATTCAATCATTTAATTAGCTGACCGTGCTATAAGAAACAGAATTATTTATTTTAGCCCTACTACTAAAACATTTATTCTATTAATAAAGGAAAGACCATCTTTGTGGAAAATCTTGTCTGATAAGTACAGCAATAAAAAGCTGAAAAATAAAAAAATAGGAGGAAGTAACAGCTATTAGGAGGGAATGAATGTAACATCAACAGTGAAAAAAACAACTTTTCCTTACAAATGCACGCGTACGGCTAGCTATCTTCTCGAGGTTAATTTTGCAACCAGAGCTCAGCTGTTGGGCACTTTGGCAACGAGCGACCTAGCGGGATATGCTGCGCTCGGAGTGGCGACAAACCGTGAAACCGGTCGCTGCAGTGCGCGTTTACCCTGACAAATGTTTTTCCTCCTTTCAAACGAAGTTACTATGTTATTAAATTGACTACTCAAATTTGAGCAAATAAACACAGAGTACTTTAATGCATAATCAACACGGTTTTACTGTCAACAACAAACTTTAATTAAAATTTTGAGTACAATTAAATATTTATAACGTTACAATAAATGTATAGAATATAAACTTAATTACTGTATTGGCATAATACACATTGTAGTGCTATCTAAATTCAGAGATTGAAGTCACATGTGTTACTGTTTAATTGACCGTTAATTATCTGCAATTAGCATGGAAAACTAGAATTTAAATCTAGAAATAACTCCTTCGGGTGACCGTAAACAACTGAACTACTGTTAGCCTCAATTACTGTTCTATATTATAAAAACTCATTAAAAGTTATTAACAATACTAAACAATATTATCAGTACTGTTAGGCTAAGTTGTTAGTTTCTTTTCAATAAGTACATTTTTGTTATCTAATCGACAAAGAGCGATATAAACTTTTACTACTCTTCTTTTGACGTATTTTTTACTTATACACAAACACATATTGTGTTTATATATATATATAGGATTATTCAAAAACAACGACAATCTCTCGAGAGCTCATTCTATAGCTAAAAACAAGAAAAATTTAAACTATACAAACGCAGCTCTAAAATTGCTTCGTTAGTGAGCTGGTCAAAGATTTCTCCCGGAGTTCAGTACTCCGGTAATGTAAGACCCTACTGAAATACTTACGGTTTGAATTACAACAAAAATCGGAGAAATCTTATAACTGTCAACGTGAAAATTGAATTAAACAGGTCCCAGAACTGTATTTTTCGATATTTAATACAAAGTACTAAAATTATGAGTCAAAAATAATACTTTTTAGGTTTAACGTAAAATAACATTGTCAAATGCTTAATTAAGAATTTACTAAGATTAAGAATTAAGAATGTTACTAAGAATTCAGTACTTTTCAAAATAATTAAGTAATTTTTTTCATAGGCAAAAGGAGCTTATCAAGTATTGTATTTAATTCTGGAAACAATTAAGTATGAAGTTAAAAGAATGAAGGTGTGGCTCATATCTAAAAAGTTGTTCAAATGGCTTCCGTTTTGTTCACTACATAATTTCGCTCTACGAATAAATTATTTTCTAGTGCGAATATAAAAGCAAAAATATTCTTTACAGTTTCTGCAGCTTCTATTATTCGCTACCTTAGATTGTTCAGTATCATCTTAAGACAAATATGAACTGGTTCATTTCATTTTCCGGTTTTCCAATTTTATTTTTTTAGGAATCACGTTAAGATTACTTATGCCGATTTTCAGAATTACTGCTTTTTCGAACTTTACGTAAATAATATTTATTGCTTTATGGTGTTTACACCCTTTCTACCCCTTAAGAGCAAAAACTGAAATTCAATTGTTTCACTTCATCTAGATATCACTACGGAATACTTGTGCTATTTTTTAAAACTTAAGCTCTTCTGGATGGTGTAGAACTATTATGTTTTCTTTTAGGATAGTCACTCCATTTTTAGCCGAAAGTGATGGAAATGCAAATGCTTCAGGTTTTCGGTTCAATTCATAAAAACAAATGCTGAATTTCAGCTCTTTAATTAATTGGGAAGTTAGGAAATTAGTAAAGGGTAAGTTAATTAGTAAGGGCTTTCTTTTTTTTATGAAATAAGTTATATTATTTTTTTATATACGTACCTAGAGTATTAAAAGGTAACTTTTTTTTTGCTTTTGTCATCGGGAACTGTACAGTATTGACAACCACCCAATTTATTTTGCTTCTTTTCGCTGTATTTTTGACGTGGGTTAGACAGGAGTTTGTTCACAGATGCCTGACAACTGGTCACCATACAAAGTTCCTTGTCCAACCGATGTTAATTAACAAATAATAACGCCTTTCTACCAGTTGACTGATTAGGCTGGCCCGAAAGCCAAAGGTTAACTTAATATTTATTTATTCCTAATGTGTGTACGTTGCAATCTGTTCAATTCAGAACAATAAGCAACCCCATGACCAAATGAGATGAAGATGATGTGTATGACGTGCAAATGAGGTGTAGTCTTGTACATACCCAGGCCGACCATTCCTGAGAAAGTATGGTTAATTGAACCCCAACCATCAAAGAACACCGGTAACCACTGTCTAGTATTCAAATCAGTATAAAAGTAACTACCTTTACTAGGATTTGACCCAGGAACCTTCGTCTCCGATAATCAGCTGTTAAACAGCTGACTGCAGCGACGAGTTTACCTCTAGACCGACCCCATGGTGCGTTCACTCAATATTAAAATTTTAATTATTTATCAGTTAAATAGATCTCCAATTCCAAAGATATTAATTTAAAAGAACCATCAATATTATTTGTAGATTGCTCGTTTTAAAAATTAATACGATTTAATTTTTTGAAGTTTTTATATAAAATCACATAATTTTCTTATGACGATTATTTTGTTGCTTAAAATACCGAATTTTTTGTTTTTAAAGTAAAAAAAAACAAAAATTCCATAGTATTTTATATTACCCTTTATTTTATTAATGAGAAAAAGACGAATCTTAAAAGCTTCATCAACATAAAATAATTCTTGTAAAAGAGGTTTACTTGAGTACCCTTACAAATTATACTTAATGAGCTTAGAATTAAATTTTACTTTATTAACTTAAGTTTCGTTTTGTTTTAATGTACCATATTATCTTAAATAATATTCTAAAATAATATTTCGTACAGAATATTTATAACATAATGCTAAATATTAATGTGATTTTCTGTTATAAAAAAAATTTAGAAAATATGTTTTTTAATATTTATTATTCTTATCAAAATATCTCACACTGTTTTTATTTTTTACTCTTTTCTCCCTAGTTCCGTTTTTCTCTCTCTTTCAGGGTTAAATCCCTTTAGGTTTATGCCAAGAGTCGAGAGAGAAATTCTCATTCGTTCTTCTTCCATTGTGTCTTTTTTCTCTCCAGATCTTCTTCTTGTGAGTTTCCTTGCTTCTCAGGAGAGTAAGGCAATTTCATGTGTGTACATAAAGCGAAATATATATGTATATAAAGGTCTATAACAAAATACCGTCACCGTATACATATGTATACATAAATTGTCTCTTTAAAGAATTTAATATGCTGGCGGAAAACTATGGAAAATAAGAAAAATATACTGTTAAGGATAATATTCTGCAATAATATTTTTCTTAGTAAACTAACCAGTTTCATTACCATTAAAATCATTTGTAGATTACTTTATTAAATATCAACCGCGATCCACTAACTGTTAATATGTCTATTTTATTTTATTTTTTATTTATTTTAAAGTCGGATCAACAGCTTGGCAATTAGCGACTACAGTGGGTTTTGGAACGTTGGGTTGTGACTTGTTATAATTTCTAGACCCTAGCAGGGAATCGAACCCGGACCTCCGCTTGGTAAGCCAGCGCGCCACCACTACTAAGCGAGAGGAGAGTAGACTGGAAGCATCTGAAATTAAATTTCTTCGACGTACTGGTTATTACTGGGTGTTATGCTCAAATCGGGCAAGTGGAATGTTAAATTGATTGCACTCAATCTGTTGGTTCTAGGGCTACAAAAAATAGTTCTGTTTCTTATCACGTAGTCAGCGAATTATACGACTGAACTATTTAAGAACAGAACAGGTAGAGGTGTAAAAGGCACTAGTTAGAGTTATCTTCTCTGACAGTAATGAATTTCACTTTACAGCAGGACCCTGTGGTAAATGAAGTGAAGGTGTCATTTGCAGAATGGAAAGTGGGTGCTTTTTGGAGGGCCTGTAATGTTGATAAGCATACTCTTTCAACTCAGTGAGGAAAGCAATAGGCAATAGTATACCACCTCACTCCTCGTTTTTACTTAGTAAAACCTCCAGAGGTTCAAACTAGCCTTTCGGCCGTTGACCTAAACAACAACATATGGGTGTAGGAGAGAAGATCGTTACAGAAATACCGAGATAAGGGACGAACTTAACATCTTCTCCGTAAACGACAGGATATCTCGGAACAGAATGTAGTGGTTGGAGCATGTAAGCAGAATGAAGGATACGATAGCTAAGCGAACACTAGGCTATAAACCGGAGGCAAAGAGAGAACGAGGACGCCCGCGAAATAGATGGGCAGATTTGAGAGGTTCGGATCAGGCAGAGATGCATCATCCTTGAAAGGCAGAAGAAGAAGACTATTTCAGCTTCTTTTTAATCTCCTTTGTGAATTTTTTTGTAGGTATGGGTGTATTAATGTTCGTATCTTTGGATTCGTGTGATTTATTACTTTTGAATGGAAACGAGTGTATAATTTTTTAATGGCCATGTATAATGTGTCTAAAATTAGGTCTGGATGTATGACAGAGTTTCGTAAGTAATAGGGACTACATGTAATTAAACGTAGAAATTTCTTTTGAAAAGTTTGTACCCTGTTTACGTTTGATTTTTTCGCCGAACCATAGATCAAAGCCCATACATTTACATCAGATGAATTAGATAGTTGTAACAATGTCGATTTTGTTTAATAGATAAGTTTGATGTACGGTACGAGTTGAGAGTATGTAGTCTTTAGCCTGTGATTCAGCGAAATACGTTTTTGTTGTGTATTTTGGTTCCGTGTTTGTTTCCTGTCTAGTGTAAAGCCTAAATAGTTAACTGTGTTTGTTTGAGGTATTTGAGGATTGTCATAATGTACTGGCGGACACGTTTGCATTTCGTCAGGTATAATTTAATATGAAAATTCCCATCAAACCTCTTGTTTTAATAAATATGCCAAGCAGTAGAATTTGGTGGACAACGAAATTTGCTGTCTTATCCTTATTCAAAACCAGGATAAAAACTTAACATTATTAATCACCGCCATTAGAATACAGACAAAACAACAAATATCTATAATATTCATTTTTAGAGTTTTCTTAATTAGAGAGAAAGGTCATTTAGTAGAGACTTTCATTCAAAATCTTATAATTAACGTCTTAAAATGACCTTCAAATCTATTTTCACGGATGACAAGGAGAAATTGTCTTACGCATCTAGAATTACTTTTACCAGATCTTTATGGACGATTTTTATTTTAGGTTTATGAATTAAAAACGAAAAAGAACTTTTTGATCAATTGACATATACATAAAATTGAATTCTATTAATAAATTGTTTTGCAAATATAATATTTTGACGACTGGCAATACGGATAAATAAATTAAATAAAACAATTTATAAAAACACAATCCAGTAACAATGCTCCAAAAAATCAGAATTGTGTTAAATTTAAACTTAGAATTAATTTTTTTAAATGTTAGTATTATTTTCATTTATCATGTTTCTACTTCATCGGGGTTTCTCAAGAGGCTAAAACTAAGTAAAACGGGGAGTGAGGTTGTTTACCATTGCCTTCCTTACTGAGTGGAAAAGTATACTTGTCAGCATGCCAGGCCCTCTGAAAATCATCTGCTTTACACCATGCAAATTACATCTTCACTTCATTCACCACCGGGTCTGGCTGCATAATAAAATTCATTAATCTCAGAGAAAATAATTGTGACTAGTCTTTCACACCTCTATCTCTTCTTTTCTTAATTGCTTTAATCGTATAATTGACTAACCATGTGATAAGAAACAGAACTATTTTTTGCCCTGGAATTAGCAGATCGATTGCAAATAATTCAACTTTCCATCTGCCTGTTATGGATAACAATACTATAACTTTTAATATAAAAATCGAAATAAAAATTTAATAATTAATTGAAAAGAAGTAAAAATTACATTATATGACTAGAAAAAATTACTTTAAAAATTATTTTGTGATATAATCACAGTACTTAATAGACATTTTATTGACGGAAAATAAAAGTGAAAGTTTACTAGTACAAAATACAATACAAATGATTTAAAAAGATGAGCGAAAAAATATAATATGATTTAAAAAATAAATAAAACCGCGAATGAAAAGAGGACATAGTAATTATTAAAGTAAACGCCATAGTTTCCTAGTTAATGTTAACGCATTCAATTTACTGGTTATGAAAGTATCACACAGATGATGGTTTTGTAATAACCTACATCGGTATTTACGTAATATTTCATAAATTACAGCACAATTAATATACAAAATTACATGTCTAAGCATTATTTTATGTATTCTTATTGTGTGTATTTCAGAACGTTTCATAACCAATAATAAAAATTGCAAATATAAACACATATTTAAAAAGAAGTAGTTTAGTTCTCATTCAGTTGATTTTTTTTATGAAATACCGTCAAAACTCGGTTTACAGGAAGATTTTGTAGGTCCTCGAATCAGTGTACTGATTCACGAAGATTTACCGGCTCTCTCTAAGCTCACTTTACAAGCCAAAAGAAAGAAAAAACTTTATTTAAAAACATGTCCTAAAATGTTTTGGTAGCTAGTTACGACTAGCAAAAGATTTCGCCCAGAACTCCTCGGTGAAATAATGACTTACTGAATTCTGAGAAGGTAAATTAAGGGGCGAATGCAGTTGTTCCTTATGGTTGTTAACCTGAAAAATTGTCTAAATCAGGTCCCACTACTGTATTTAGGTTTGAACTACAATAACTTTGTTAAATGACTAATAAATATTATAAAAAATGAAAACGAAACTTGTAAAAACTTTAATTCTGAACAAATTGGTATAAAATTAGGCAGTGATATAACATTGGTGATTAGTTTACAGGGTGTATTTAAATATCAGCTAGTGGATATTTAGTTTCATTAAAAATTTTGTCATTTTTCAGTAAGCTTAGATATATTATGTTTAAAATAAAAAAAGAAATATTTTCCGTTTGTATTTGGTTGTTTCTTGCCTTATTTTATAGGCTACCAATTTATTCAGAATTAAATTTTTACAAGTTTCGTTTTTAACTTTTGTATATTTATTAGTTACTTAACAAATTTATTCGAGTTCAAACCCAAAAAAAAATCTGGTGTGAAACACTCACATAACTTTCTCTTGCCAATGGAAATAATTAACAATATAATCTAACATTAGTGATAAAACATTAGAAATAAACAAAAAAACTAACCTCAATAAACATAACTTACTTTTAATCATGAGCGAAAGACGCAAAATTAAAATCAACCTCAGTTTCGCTTAAAACTACGGAAAATCACTCTTTCACGCTAAACTAGGCTCTGTAGAGAAAAATGCTCTAAATAAAAGTTGTAGATCTTTGAATTTCCTATAAATTTGATTATATACACTTTTGTCGTAAAGTGCATACTAAGGCTGAAATCTTTAAAAAAAAAGATTTTTTTACAAGTTTTCGTAAGAAAAAACAGAAAATTGCTAATTAACGTTAAACTAAGGGTTATACAAAAAATGTTTGAATAAAAGTTGTAGGATTTTTAATTCTCTACAACTTTTGTTTTTAGATTTTTGTGCTAAAAAGCATATTAAGTCGCAATCTTAAAAAAAACAACTTTTTACGTGAAAACTGCCTCTCCAAGAATTTCAGCAGACATGGCGCCTACCCTATCTTGTAGAGCATGACAAATTGAGTAAATGAGGCGATTTTTTTAAAAAAATCGTTAAGAGCCGTTTTTGAGAAAATCGCAAAAAAGTGAAAAATGACACGAACAAGCTACTGCCGGTTGACCGATTTTGATGAAAATGTTCATGTTGGGTCCTCTAGTGGCCTCCAACTTAAGTTTCAAGTTTCATGTTTGTACGATGTTCCGTTCTTGAGATATTTTGTTCACACACATACCAATCGCCAAAACATGTTTTTGGGGGTCAGGGGGATCTGAAAACGTGTAGATCCGTTGAAAACTCGATTTCGAAAAATCGGCAAGAAAACAACACTTTCCTTCCTATATATTCATATAGGCAAGAGAAAGTAAAAAATTGGAACCCGAGGTGTTAAGTTTTACAGGATATTAAATTTAATAAATATTTTTCATCCCAATCTTTATAACCTCACACCAAAAATAATGATAAAAATCGATCTCCATATCCACACAAGTAATTAATAATGAAGAAATACTAATCAGAATATTTCTCAAAATACTTTCTCATTTTGCTGTTGAGTTAATTGTTGTAATCTATTAAAACTAAAGATACGACAGGTCATAGTTTAATTTCATATCTATATGTTGAATAATAACAGTTTTACCAAGTTTAAAAAATATTTTCCTATCTTCAAGTTCAATAATAATTTATTTTTCTTATCTAGGGTATACCAAATAATAGTAAATCTTTTAGAAATTGTAAGTGAAGAATATTTATCTTATCTGTTTTCACCCTTTGGTCTTAAACCCTTTTTACTTTACAAAATCGTAAATTAATAATAATGAAGTTGAGTACTCTAAAACCATTAAAAGACAACGTAAATTTTTAATTATTAACATAGATATTATTAGAAATAAAAATTTTGTAGCCTAATCGGTAACCTAATTTAGATTCTAATGAGTATATTAATTTTATATATTGCCCATAACAGACAGGTGGAGTGTCAAATTATTTACACTCAATCTGTTAGTTGCAGGATTAAAATAAATAGTTCTGTTTCTTATCATATGGTCAGCTAATTAAATGACTGAATCATTTAAGAACAGAAGAGAAAAATACACTAATCAGAGTTATCTCCTCTGAAAGTAATCAATTTCATTATACAGCCAGACCCTGTGGTGAATGAAGTGAAGGTGTCATTTGCAGAGTGAAAAATATGTGCTTTTCAGAGGACCCGGCAAGCTGATAAGCGTACTTTTCCACTCAGTGAAGAAGGCAATGGTAAACCACCTCACTTCTCGTTTTACTTAATAAAACCTCGACAAGTTAAAACCAGCTTTTTGGCTCATGACCTTAACAATAATTTTATATCATATAAAATATGTTTTTCATATCAGAAATTAAACACGCAATTAAAATTCCGAAGAAATTGAAAATTAAAAATGAAACTAAAATTGGAAAAATAGGAAGCTTTTGAAACAAGAAAAAATATATGTAAATTAGAGTTAAAATTCACTCGGTGGCTCAATCAATTAGTTAAATTGAACGTCCTCGGTTCAAAATCTAGCAAGGATACAACACTAAAGTTCACTATCGTTAAACTAATTTCTGTAAGTGTAATAACCGTAATTTTTTAATACAATTAAATATAAATACTTATTTTTTACATTTCCTACAAAAAATTAAGATGTATTTTTGTTATTCTTTAATTTACTTATCAATTAATATTTAAACTTCTTTAATAGCCTTTGCTTATACATATAAAGTACTTAGGTATAGTTATTTATTGATTTTTGTAATTGAAAATATAAACTATTTAATTGACAATTAAATAAATAAATTAGTTAAAATTAAATTAATAAATTAAGTTAATTAATTAATTAGTTAAGTTAATTATTAAATTAATTAGTTTAGTTGCGAAGACGCACACTGTAAAATATTCAGAATACATTTTTGTAATTAACTACTTTTTAGTATAATGTAGTTTATCCTGTTTTGCACATCTTTCTTTGGACACTATAAGCAAATGCCTGATCGATTTTCTTTTTGCGTTCTGTACAGCAGCACAACCTTCAAATTCCTCATCCATAAGTTTGACTTGTTTAATGTTATGTTCACTGCTTTACTTGACAGTAAAATTTGTTTATACAACTTACGAGATAGTACAGTAATCCCTCGGTATCCGCGGGGATTACGTTCCGAAGGGTTACCACGGTTCGTAAAACCGCGGATAATGATACCTTATATGAACGAAAAGATGGGGGTAAGGTTCTGAAGGAAAAGTCCTGTAGTCGTTTTAAGTGTTCAATAGTTACCATTACATACTACCATTATTATAATCTATGAATATTTAATAAATAGTACTGTACGTATTAAAAATTTAAGTTGCTTTAAAATAGTTAGTTATGGCTCTTTGCTTCTTCTTTTCAAACTCCTTGTGGAGATTACTTTTTCGTATGTGGACTTCTTTTTTTCCTTGTGAACTTCTTCGTATGGTATCACCAGCTCCTGGAGTCCTCTTTTGAATTGAAGGGCCCTTTCCATGACTGTATCCGACTCCAACATGTAATCAGCAAACTGCGTTGCCATGCTAAGGATATCGTCGATGGTTTGTGATGAAATGCTTGGCTTTGTTTTGAAATTGTCAAACAAACAAAGAACTGTACGTACGTACGAAGAAGTTAGACTGACACATGGAGGAAAACTTACGGAGAAATCACAGTATCGCGTCTGGACGTACTTATTGGTGGCCGTCGCCATACTAGTGCGTGACTCAACATGTTACGAACACTAAAACATTTATTCAAACACGTAGGGTGACACATGTTTTCGGAATTGTATGACTTCCCCACCTCCCACCAAGTACGGTAGACACAAGGTGAGATTACGTAAGTATTTTAAGGTTTTAGGCCTACGGACAAAGTCCGCGGATAACCGAAACCCGCGCTTGCTAAAACCGCGGATTCCAAGGGATTACTGTAAACGAATCCGGAATCGCCCGGTTCGAGTTAAGTTAATACAATACGCCATGAAGGAGACTGAAAAATATTAAAAGCTGAATTGCTTATTTAAAAACTACTTTATATTACACTACACTAGTCTGATTCCGTAGTACAGTATTCCAAATAGAAAATATCGGGTTGATTATCGGCTAGGATCTAACAAATTTTAACACGTTCATACACACTGAAGTCGATGATGACCAAGCTTTAGATGTGACTTTATGTAAACCTAAAAGCAACAAAAAAATCGAGTAAAGTATTTTACTGAGAAATCATTTAAAATATTTTTTTTACTGCTAGAAAGGAAACTGTTAGAAAGAAGGTGGGAAATAAACCAGCCACGTTAGTTATTACAAGTTTACTGGAAAGGTCTTTAACAAAGTTTTTCTTGTAATGTATTTTTTTCGTTAATAGCTAACAGGTGAAACATTTAGAGTAGAGGCATTTGAACTGGTGTGACCTAATTTCTTTAAGACAAACTTGTATCAGCTGGCTAATAGAGCTGGTTAAGGAAACAACGGTTTTAAATTTGTGTATGTATTGTTTAATTAACATAATAAATCTAATATGAAAGGCGGCCAGGTCGTTGAGAATTAAAAATTTTGGGAGCAGAAGAGGAAGCTGAAAGCCAAATTTTTAGCTCGTACTTTGAGGACTTAAATGTGTATGGACTGATTCAACTGTTCCAATGTGAGCGTAAAATAAAAAGAGTTCCGCAAGGTAGTATACTAAGGCGAGTAATATGAACAAACTAACCTGTCTATTGTTTAAAGGAAAACATTACTCGTACAATATTTTTTTACAGTATTTTCTTAAGCTTCCAGATGGTTTTGAAGCTTGAGTAGTGGATTTATTCACGAAATAAATACTGGTTTAATGTTAAGAGCTGTTATCATTGTGGAACCGGGGGATAAGGTAAGGTTTGAACTAGACACTGTACGAGGGGACGCTAAGTGTGGTCTGTTGTGAGTTATTCATAAAGAAGGGGGGGGGTTTCTATGTAAGTAGGAACTGGTAAAGCTATAGATGAGGTGTCGACGTAAAGGGGTGGTAGTGATGGTGAAAACGGGAGCATGTGTGGAAAGAGAAAGATAGGGAAAGAGAAGAAGAGGTTATTGCAACAGCTAAGGAAAAATCCTTTAAATATTAAAATACCCTTTTGTCTCCATTCATGTTCATGCTCATGTCCTTATAACCGTATCTAACCGCAATAATAAACCTTCGTCTTTCAATTAAATTTTACTTCTTATCTTACATCTGATTCAAGTTCTACTTATACATTTACTAACATTGACGCAGACGCAATTGCTAACCTCTGACGGGTGCACTAAATAAATTCAATTTACTATTGTCTTTTCCGGTTACGCTTTAAGAGTACTAATACCGATTTTCATAACAATTTACGAAAGTACTGAATTAATAATTATTACTTTAAAAAAATAATCCTATTTTCATCGTTAATTCCGGTTCCCACAGATGATAAATTCCGTTTAATGGTTAAAAAAAAAATTCGGATCTAACATAGGAAAGGAAAAATCATACAGGAAAACATACTGGTGTACAGTACAGGAATGTGGGAATCGTTAGGAAGAAAAAATAATTGCAGCTGTGGAGGTGGACTTCTGGAGAAGTTGTTGGATCTCGAGGTCTGACTACATGAGGAATGAAGTAGTTTGGGTAAAGGTTGGAAAAAGACTAAACAGTGTATTAGATGAAATAAAAAAAAACACTTCTGTGGTATGGAAACTTCCATTAGATGAATGAAGACGGGTGGTTCAGCAGAGTTCGGAACTGGAACCCAAGAGAAAGAAGGAAAAAAGGCACCCAGTAAAGCAATGGATGAGCAGAGTGCTGGAAACGATGACCACTTGAGTCCTGTAGGATGTTAATTGGATTGAATTCATCTACTGACCTAATTGCGAGTAAGAAAAATAGTAGTTCTACCACCTTAAAGCTTCTAGTGTGCTCTAGGTTTCATTCATAAACCCTTGTTCTAGAATCTTCCACCCTCTCAGCTATTGGAAACATCTTCCTCTTCCACCGTCAAGATTGTTGTACATCTTACGTATTCACCACATTTGATCCTCCGGAGCTTATTTAGTAAATCCTTAATGTATTTCCTCTTTATTCACATCTGTCCTGTATATCTATAAAAATCCTATCAGCCATTGATTGAGCGTGTTGAGTTCAAGCCTACAATTCCATTATCCCGCGCTAGGTTAAGCTCGTCTCTAACTCAATTTAGAGCTATACATATATATATATGTGTGTGTGTGTGTGTGTGTGTGTGTGTGTGTGTGTGTGTGTGTGTGTGTGTTTCAAAATACGAATATTTTGGTTAACCCCTGAGAAACAAATGTACCTAATTTCAGTTCCCTCGGAGATTCGGAGGTTACAGAATTAGTAATCAGTGAGTCAGTCAGCAAATTAGAGCTTTCACATTTATACACGAAGTTTATAAATATAACACCAGAAAACGGAACTCTACATAGAGGCGTACTTAAAACTCTAAATTAAAAATTTTAATACACACGTAAAGTCAGAATAAGTAATACATTTTCGAGGCCTGTACCTCTTCTCCAGACTATGAAACCAGAAAATATACCAGTATAACTTAAGTCTTTTATATTAAATTGTATTAAATTCTTTTCTCACATTTTTATACAACGATTTCAGTTGTATTGAACATAACTTATTGTGTTTCAATGTAAATATTTCTTCAGATGAATTACATTTATTACAAGAATATATTTTAAATCCAAAGGTACATAAGTATTTTTTAAACTATATCAATATTTATGGTTATTAGTAACTACTTTACCCATAACAGGCAAGTAGAAGTTAAATTATTTACACTCGATCTGCTAGTTTCAGGGTTACAATAAAATAGTTCTGTTTCTTGTCATATGGTCAGCCAATTATTTGACAGACGCATTTAAGAACAGAAGAGGTAAAGGTATAAAAAACACTAGTCAGAGTTATCTCCTCTGAGTAATGAATTTAATTATACATCCAGACCATGTTTTGAATGAAGTGATTGTATCATTTACACGGTGGAAAGTAGATGCTTTTCGTAGGGCCTGGCATGCTGATAAGCATACTTTTCCACTCGGTAAGAAAGACAGTTGTAAACTACCTACCCTCTTCGTTTTCCTTAGTAAAGCCTCTAGAGGTTCACCAGTTTTTTAGCTGATTACCTAAACAATAATAGTAACTACTACAATGGATTGTAAAGAATAAATTTTAAATTATTTTAAACGTTTAATATGTATCACATACATTTTAATGAAAATATACTCGTACTAAATTAAATTTATTTTGTAATTACCTTCTTATAATACTACTAGATATTACTGTCATTATTTATTATAAGTACTTTGGGAATCCGAATAACGAAATTTGATGAGTGAACCTTCCTTTTTCATAATGAATTCCATCATTGAGACAGTGTTATTTATATTTTTATATCTACCCGCCGTAATTCAATAAATTAAACATGGTGGGCGAAAAGACCGTTGACTCAGTCAGCAAGAGTGATAATGAAGGAAATACATTTTTCTAAGATCCCCTTTGTTTTATATTTTAACAAAAAATAATGATCAGTGACGTTGCACTTCACTGATTATGTTAGAAGTTGATTGTGTTGCAGTTGGTACACACGCGACTGTGAAACTTAAAATTCCGGGTTTGACTACCGAATAGAATCCATAAATTGACTAAGTTATATTTTAACAGGATAAAATTATCCAAAATTCAAATTTGGGATGACTTTATATACATTTTTTTTTCTTTTACGGCCTCATTGGACCACTTGATCAAATTTAGAAATCCTTGGTTTAGCTTTAAAATTTTTACGTTTTTCCCAATAATTCTTCATATTTCGGAATCTGATCTGTCTGTTTTTATCTGTACAATTCATTGACGACGTAGCTCAAGTTTTTTCGACGAATCTTGCATCTTAATTTTTAAGCAACTTAAGCTGTTTAGAATTTTCTAAAAGATCTTGTTCTGCAATGTCAAGTTCTTGTATATCTTGCTTTGTTTCGGCCAACCATATTGGATGATTTTGGAGTTAATTATATAAATGAGTTGTTTAGTTACTCGATTGACCGGTATTCTAAGTAAACGCCCGAAGAAATAAATTCGTTCTTCCGCATGATATCAGTTATTGGCTCGATTTCATGGTAGAGTTCAGAATTAGACATTAAGACCCAGATATCTTTGAGTTTCCGTTTTTTCTTTATGCAAGCCTTAAGGCTTTTCCTTTTTTCTTCTTTCTATCTTAAGAATTTCTCTCATTCTCGTTTTAGTTTCTAGATTAAAAATAGTTTTGCTGCAGTCAGTGGCTTCGGGTTTTACTACCGTTTTGTAGTGTTACATTTTAAATTGAATAGATAGGTCTTTCTTGTTGTATGTGTTCTTGGTAAGTTACTGGGCTTTTGCTATTTTGTTAGTTTTAATTTTCCATTATATTTTTATATCATTTATATGAACATAAAAGTTTGTACACGAATGTACATCTAGAATCAATGTAGGTAAGGAAGTAAATACCGTTACATCGGCCTCCCCCCATTACTAATAGACCGCTATAAAAGTACGGACTGAAATGTAACTACTGTATCTTACTTGGAGGCCATTCCTATACCAACAATAGAACTATTAGGCCACTTTATGATTTACCGTTTCATTAAAAATAGATCAGAGCAATCTAACTTCAACTTAGATTGTTATAAACAAGTATATTGGATACACAATCGTTTTCAACAGAGTTCCTTTGTACATAATAAAAATTTTAAAACATCTTGTACCAAATTCTGAAAAGCAGAGCATTTTATACAATTTAAATGTATTTGTTAAAATATATTTTACGCAATTAAGATCAGAGTTGAAAACGGAAGGTCCTGGAATCGATTACCGGCTGCAGTCCGGAAATTTTTATCTTTATACTTAACCTACTGTAGTCGATAATGACTAAAAAATTACTTTAAAATTTTTTAATGTATGAATTTACAAAATATACGTAATTTTTGTTCAAACATGAAAGTGAAAGCAAAATTGAAGTAGTGTACTGAAATTTTGAAAGAATATTTGTGTACATATGTGTTTGAGAATACCATAATTAAATTTTATTATCCAACTAAATTTTATAAGACATTTATAAGGCATGGTCTGGAATGGCTGAGAGTGGACCCACATAATGAAAAGACTATTTTCTAATAAAATAACTTTGGGAACTTAAATCACGAATCATACAAACCCCACCTTGTTACATAAAGTATAAAATGTTAATCTATTGTACTGAAATAAGTTCTGTTTCATATAATAAATTTATACAATAAAATTCACTAACCTTTTTAAGCTATCTTGGTTTCTATTATCTGTCACTTACACGTGTGTCAATGGATCCACCAATATCAAAGTACACAATACCATTTGAAACTAAATTTTTTAATTTAAAATCTTTAAAAGATATTACATCTTCAGTCATCTATATTACACTATTTTAACTCTGTTCTTTTTTTGCATCCAGGAGACTCCAAAAGGGAGTATAGGACACGTCAAGATAAAACTGATAAACAAACGTTAATCACAATGATAAATTCATCACTTGCCACCAAAAATTTGTTTGTGCTACTGCTTACTTCAGTAGGCGTGTCATGTACCCCTTTTGTATCAAATAGCACACAAAATTAAAAAGTTAAACACAATGATAAATTCATCACTTACCAATAATTTTTTTCCGCTACTGCTTAACTCAGTAGGCTTGTCATGAACCCCTTTGTATCAAATAGTACACAATATTTGTTTAATTAGAAGTTAAATACTTTTCAACCAAAAACTATTTAAAAGAAATTCGTGCACACTGTAAAATGTTTCATCAATCAAGTAATGTTTTAGCTTTTTTTAAAAATGATTAAAATTGTCACAACTTTTTAAACCTTGTGAAAATTTATTGATATATTTTCTACCTGCGTAAGTTGGTTTTTGTTCTAATAATTTAGTGTAGTGTGTTAATGATGGATCCATCGAAACACGCGTGACAGATAATAAAACCAAGGCAGCTTAAAAAGGTTAATGATTTTATTGTGTAAATTTATTATATGAAATAGAATTGATTTCAAGCTGCAGGTTGCATTATAAGGATGTAATTAAATAAGTAAAATATTAAAGTTCGTGTTATCAATAACCTACCGAGTTGGACTAATGGTAAAGTCGTCGCCGCGAGTCAACTATTTAACAGCTGATTTTCGGAGACGAAGGTTCCTGGTTCAAATCCTAGTTAAGGTAAACTTTTATACGGATTTGAATATTAGACGGTGGTTACCAGTGTACTTTGATGGTTTGGGTTTGATTAACTATACTTATCAGGAATGGTCGGTCTGAGTATGTACAGGACTACACTTCATTTACACGTCATACATATCATTGTCATCTCATTAGGTTATGGGATTACTTATTGTTCTTAAATTGAACAGATTGCAACGTACACAAATTAGGGATTAAAAAAACGTTATCAATAATCAGCAAAATATTTATATGTAAACATGTTAAAACACGTACACTGGGTTTCGGCTTGATCTTAGATCTAAAATTTCAGAGATGGTTTTCAACATCGATTATATGCTATTTTAATTTAACGACTGAATGCAGTGTTAGCTTTTTACTATGCTTGTGACACGCACTAAATTGCCTTTCACACTGGGAAGCAATTTAAAAGTAGGCAACGAAAACATACAGGAAGTTGAAAAATTCTGCTATCTAGGGAGTAAAATAACGAAGGATGATTGAAGCACAAGTGATATTCAAAATACGATTGCTCAAGCTAGGAAATGAAAATGAAATGCTTTGAAATGAAAAACAGCCTAATGACTACAATCACTGACTTACAGATTAGGAAAAATTTCTTAAAACACTGTGTTTGGAGTGTAGCATTATACGGGAGTGAAACGTGGGTGATAGGGGCTGTATAAAGAAAGACAACAGAAGATTTTGAAATATGGTGTTATAGGAAAATGTTAAAGATTAGGTGGGTGGACAAACTAAGTAATTTAGTGATTCTTACGCGAGTGGATGAAAAAATAAGTAGGTATATGGAAATATCTCAACAGAAGGGATAGGCTAGTGGGGCATATCTTATTAAGACATCCATCCTACCTTACGAAATTCTATGCGAGTGAATAATTATACTATAACGCAGTATTGTGTTATTTACCATTAAATGGTCGCATTTGTTAAGTTACATTTTTTGGTATGAAATTTTTATGGTCCATCTGAGATTACAGAGATACCTTTGAATATGGTGCTTACCCTGCTTGTAAAACATTTACATTTTAAATGTAGTAAATGAGGCGATTTTTCAAAAGTCGTAGAATCCGTTTTTGAGAAAATCGCAAAAAAATAAAAAATTGTAAAAATAAACTACTACTTCCGATTGACCAATTTTAATGAAAATTTCCTAGTTAAATTCTCTAGTGATATCTAACTAAGTTCCAAGCTTCAATTTTGTTCCGTATTTCGTTCTTGAGATATTTTGTTCACACATTGACCAATCGCTAAAAACGGTTTTGAGTTCAGGGTCTGAAAACGGGAGGTGAAAGGGGGTTTGGAGGCCTGAAAGTGGGGGTTGAAAACTCAATTTTGAAAAATCAATACGAAAACAATACTTTCCTTCCTTATGTATTCATATAAGGCAAGAGAAAGTAAAATACAGACTTTAGGTTACATTAAATTATTCAGATTTTTTAAACTTAGGAAATGCGTAGAGTTAACAATCTTAAAAAAGTATTGTTTTCTACTTTTTTTGAAGCACCGCAACAGCAAACGACATAAAATATTTAAAATTTTTTGTTGTCACCAGTCTCTCGACTGGTTTGATACAGTTCTCCAAGCTGTTCTATCATGCGCAAGTCGTTTCATATCTACATATCGGTAACACCCTACATCTTTTGTAATTTGCTTTATATATTCTAAACTTTGCCTTCCTCTACAATTTACTCCCTCAATATTACCCTCTATTATTGATAGCCCAATACCTGGATGTTTTAAGATATGCCCCACTAGCCTATCCCTTCTTCTGGTAAGATGCTTCCATATACTTCTATTTTTATCCACTCGCCTAAGAAACTCTAAATTACTTATTTTGTCCACCCACCTAATCTTTAACATTTTCCTATAACACCACATTTCAAAAGTTCTTTCCACATTCCTCTTCCTTTCTACAGCCCCTATCACCTATTTTAAACTATAAAGGATAAAAGAATATTTAACAATTTTTACTCTTTTTCGGATTTTCTATTTTTATGGTCTAAAGGTTAGAATCAGCATAATGAATAATATCTAAATCTAATAATATCTTAGCTTAAGTGACATTTATGTCAATCTAAGGCAGTAGTTGTAAATATGAAATTGTTTACAAATTATAGGATATCTAATTTAGTTAAACTTGAAAATTTGGGAAATCCTATTTCAGAAGTATTCAGGGGTGGGCTTATTACCAATAATAGTTTATCTACTTTTAAGTAACTTATAGGCCTATGTATACCAGTTTTATTTCCGGTTTAAGTAAATACTTTTCGTACTATTAGAAATTACTTGTACTGTACATAAAAATAATTAAAATAAATTCTGATGAAAATGAATACGCTAATAATTATAAAAGAATGAAAATCGTATATTTTTAGTAGCCCATAAATTCTTTTTTATTTAGTAATTGAATGTCCTTTTTTTAATAATCTCAAAGATTCATTTTGTTGTCATTTATTTTTGACGTTAACAAACTTAACAGGAGTGTAATAGGATTTTGTTGTCACGTTGCTTTCACCTTTTAAAAATTATGAAACGTTTCAAAGGCAGTGGCAAATCTCTAATAACAAATTTCATTGCATTATTTTATCACTTATTTTTTGTTCAAAATATACCTATTCTTTGAGCTTATAATTAAAACAAAAAGTGTATTGAAGTTATTACTCTTTTTTTATTTTTAAACCTTACTAAATTTCTTTTAAAACCCTATTGTGAATTTTATTTTGGGTTCTTTTCAGTATCTGGTTATTTCTAAATAAAAAAACTTCCTTTAAAATTTGTAGCAAATATTTATTTAAAGATTAATTTTTGTTCAGGTCATCAGCCGATAGCTGGTTGGAAGCTCTAGATGCTTTAATAAGTAAAACGAGGAGCGAGGTGGTTTACCATTCCTTACCGAGTGGAAAAATCTGCTTATTAGCATGCCAGACCCTCTGAAAAGTATCTACTTTCCACCCTGCAAATGATACTTTCACTTCTTTCACCACAACATCTAGGTGAATACTGAAATTCATTACTCTCAGAGGAGATAACTCTTGACTAGTGTCTTTTACACCTCTATTTCTTCTGTTCTTAAATACTTCAGTCATCTAATTGGCTGACCACGTGATTATTCTAGAACAACTTTATCAGACTTTAAGATTTCTGGAATGTTAATTACGATGAAAGAGACTTATGTCTTGATATCCTCAAATGCTTAATAAAGGAGCCTGGTTTCAATGGCAATTTAACTTCCTTTATTGGCAATGCTGCTCTTCCTTCGCTTGCTCTCGATTGATCAAACCATCCTCCAACTCAACTATTCCTTTCTTTGAGAACTATTTTTATTACCCTGGAACTAGCAGATCGAGTGCAATTAATTTAATACTCCACCTGCCTGTTATGAGCAAACAGTTTAATTACTTACATTTAATTATTAGTTATAACAACTAGAAAATTAAGATAATTTACTTACCTTAACAACAGACTAAATTTGTCACAAAAGTTTTAAAACTTAACCTAGAATTAGACTAAACTTAACCAAAAAGAAATATGACCATTTACAATTAAATAATTAATTCTTACTTGCAGACCAAAAACTTTGTACACTAACTGCTCACTACGAATATAAACTTCTTTAATACGCAAAAAACCGGTTTTTAATAACTTATTTCATTTAAACTAACTTCACAGCAGTTTATACAATACTGACCCAGAAAAAGTAGCAGCCGTTTTAGTAAAAACAACCATAGAATTCCTCGAAAGATAAAGAAAATAATTGAATAATCTAAATAAATAACAGAACAAAAAGAAAGGTCAATTAGCCGCTTAATCAGAAAGCAAATGATATTTGTCAAAACTTACTAAATCAGTAGACTAAGGTTTAAGGTTTGCAGACATAAGAGTTTTGTAAATTGTAAAACAAGAATGCTACAAACTAGCGCGTTCGGAACGGGATGCATTGGTGCTTACTCCTCGGAAAAAGACATTTTTTGAAGTAAAATTATGTATTTATTTGAAGCCTGTGAGTTCCATCAAGCATCTGCTTTAAATCATTCTAATAATTGTAAATTGGTAATAACTAATGTTGTAGGCCTACCTATTATAAGTTCTTGTCATATTTATTAAATATATATGTTCTTGTTTCAGGTATGTGACCGTGTTATGAAATGGCGTTTAGTGTTATTAATTTCAACTGAAACATGATACATTAATAGGTAAGCTAACAACGATATTTTTCTACTCTTTTGTATTTTTAACCCCGACAGAAAAAGAGGGTTGTTACAAGTTTAACGTGTGTAGATATGTCTAGCATCGTAGCTTCCAAACGGATGAACCGATTTTGATTTAATTTTTGTTCATTTTTGAAAGGTCATTTAATCGACCGTGTTCTTAGCTATAAAAATCTGGTGTGAAACACTCACATCACTTTCTCTTGCCAATGCAAATAATGAACAATATAACCAAATATTAGTAATGAAACATTAGAAATAAACAAAAAAACTAACCTCAATAAACATAACCTAATTTTAATCATGAGTGAAAGACGCAAAATGAAAATCAACCTCAGTTTGGCTTAAAAATACGGAAAATCGGTATTTTACGCTAAACTAGTCTCTGTAGAGAAAAATGCTTAAATAAAAGTTGTAGATCTTTGAGTTTCCTATAAATTTGATTACACACTTTTGTCGTAAAATGCATACGAAGGCTGAAATCTTTAAAAAAAATCGATTTTTTCACACATTTTCGTGAGAAAAAACAGAAAATCGCTAATTACTGCGTAACTAAGCTTTACACAAAAAATATTTGAAATAGAAGTTTTAAATTTTTAAGTTTTTACAACTTTTATTACATACATTTTTGCGATAAAATGCATATCAAAGTCGCAATCCTAAAAAAACAATTTTTTTACGAGAATACAACCTTTCCAAGAATTTCAGCAGACATGGCGCTTACTCTATCTTGTAGAGCATACAAAAATTAGTAATGAGGCGATTTTTAAAAAAATCGTAGGAACCGTTTTTGAGAAAATCGTAAAAAAGTGAAAAATGATACGAATAGACTACTACTTCCGGTTGACCGATTTTGATGAAAATGTTCGTGTTGGGTCCGGTAGTAGTATCTAACTTAAGTTTCAAGTTCATACGATGTTCCGTTTTTGAGATATTCTGTTCACACACACACACACAGACCAATCACTAAAATATTTTTTTGGGTTCAGGGGGTCTGAAAACGTATAGATCCGGTGAAAACTCGATTTCGAAAAGTCGACATGAAAACAATACTTTCCTTTGTATATATTTATATAGGCAAGAGAAAGTAAAAAGAACTAAAAATGAAAACAAAAACTCACTAATTGCCGCTAAAATAAGCGTTGTACAAAAAAATATTAGGAATAAAAGTTGTAGGTTTTTAAAGGATTTAATACTTTAATTATGTACAATTTTGCTCTAAAATTCATATTAAGGTCAAAATCTTTAAAAGAATTCTCACTAATTTGTATCTGTCTGTGGTATCGTAACTTCCAAACTGAAGACCGATTTTGATTTAGATTTTTGTTAGAAAGGTAACTTGATCGAGTGTTCTTAGCTATGATTTATTAAAATCGGTTAACCGGAAGTAGTAGTTTATTCATGGGATTTTGCATTTGTTTACGATTTTCTCAAAAACGACTCATACGATTTTTTTAAAAAATAGTCTCATTTACTACATTTTGTACGCTGTACAGGATAGGTTATGCGTCATGTCTATTAAATTCTTAAGGTGTCTGTGCTCTCGTTGAAAACATTTTTTTTAAGATTGCGACCATTTTAGGGAAAAAGTGTATACAATCAAAGCTGTAGAACATTGAAAACCTATAATGTTATGCTAAACATTAAGTTATAAGGTATTAAGTTATAACATTAAGTTATAAACTTAGAACTTAGATACTTATTATTTTTGTTTTTAATCAACAGAGTTACCGTAGGATAGATAGTTTCATTATAACATTACTTTTCTTTTGTTCTCTGTACTTTTCCATTGTGCATGACTTCTCCTCGTTTGTAACACCATTTTGTTTTTGTTTTCTTCTTCTGGAATCTTCGCATGGTTCTAGATTTAGTCGTCTGAAAACTTTCATGACAGAACTTTCACAGACAGTTTTCTTTACCATGATACAATGTTTGTCAATCTGTTTCTTTTAAATCTTTTTTGATGTATTTGAACCAATAAGTATTTGTTATCTTTCTATGTTCCCTTGATTAAAGATCTTTTTATTTTAAAATTTTCTTGAAGAAAATCAGTTGTATTTACTATGTAACATAATATATGGATGTCCTGGTCAAGTTTTTACACAGTTTCGTTTGACAGTTTCACAATAACAGATTACAAAATTGCAAAAGTTCAAATTAGTTACATTTTGTAACCAAAGAAATTTTACATGTATTTTCATTCTATTACAATAATGAATTTTTTTAAATTCAACTTCGCAAAAATAATTGAATAAAATATGATTTAAACTGTAATGACCGAATCTTTTCAAGAAGTATAACAAAATAACACGAGGCAAATTTTCAATTTACTGTACGGGCAAAAGGACGAAAGAAGAATAGGTTTCGAAATATATTTTTGGGGGAATTCAAGTGTATGAAATTCACTATAAACATAAAAGATTATCATAAAAGAAAACCTTCTTTTTCTTATATTTTCTGCCAACGAGATTATATTTTCTTTTTTGTATTATCATTTATGAGAAATTATTTTTGTTATTTTAGAAAATTGAAATTGTTTTCTGTACTTGTTTCAGTTCCAAACAAAATTGAATTTTATTTTATTGATTTATATATTCAATGGAATCTTTCAAAATATGTTATATGTAAAACAGGTTGTATTTTTCACATCATGTTTAAAGTAAATTTTTCAAAAATTTTATTAAAGCTTTCTTGAGTCAGCCAATAGCCTCAGAATTACATTAACATTCTGGGTAAGATTTCTTCTTCATCATCTTCTTTCACCAGGAATAAGCTCAAATTCCTGTTTCAAACCACGCCAAACAGAAAACAGACTCTGACTATCTTTTCCAAAGCTTTTTCAATCCCTGTTTCTCTCAGGTACTCAACGCTCAGGTACTCAATTCTTCCAAGAGGGATTCGTCAGACCTCCATAAATCGAAATTGTTAGGTTCCTTATAAAAAATTTGATGTATAGAAACTTCGATAAAGAGAAACGCTGTTTTTTCTCAATATGACTGCTACTTATATTAAGTGAGATTACTCGACCGTAACCATGTTGCCTAAAATACAGTATTTGTTTACAGTAAAGTTTATTTTATTGTGAAGACGGATGTGCAGAGCAATTGACCACAAAAAGAACAACTTTTCCCTTTTCCTTAGGATGTTTTTATCTCGTAACATTTTTACCCATTTGAAAACTGCTTCGTCCACATCATCCTCCTTACATATTTTTGATTGTAAATAGTATAAAAGTATGACACTACTCTTTTACGTGGACCACAGTGGTCAACGTACTGACGTACTGTATTGCCACGTTACTGTCTCTCAATGTTTTGGATCGATTAGTGTGTGATGGGAGGGCTATATGGAGTTCTATTTATATTTTCACTAAAATTGAGTTCGATATATAGAATTTATTTTCGATATACAGAAATATTTTTCCATTAAAATTTCACGGGACTCAGAAAATACTTCGATATATAGAATTTCGATAAATAAAGGTCCGACTGTATTTAAACTTACTTCAACCCCTTTTTCTCGCACCATAAATTCGAGCCTTCAGTAACTTCTTTGGGTTTAGCTGTTCGTCCATTCACTCCAAGTTATCTAGCCGTCGTATTCGCTGAAACTAAATGAATTTTACTAAAATCTAATATCACGACCATTTCTTGACTATATATGAGCCATGCATCATTCTTCTTAACTGGTTTAAGAACAAGGTTAAACATTTTTATTTAAAATTTACGCAGTGTTTTCAGTTCGTTCTACTTTGGTCAATGTCTGTGTTTCGCCTCCGTAGGTGTCTGATAAGTGTCTTATGTATTTTAATTTTTGTATTACGATTTATTAGCTTGCGCATTAAAAGTCAAGAGTTACCTTATGCCTGTATTCTATTTCCGTAATATATTCATTTCTGATTCATCGCGTTTATAGATCATTTATTATTTCTGTTGCTGTTGGTTAGGTCATCAGCCAAAAGGCTAGTTTGAACCTCTAGAGCCTTCACTAAGTAAAACGAGGAGTGAGGAGCCTGCCTTCTTCACTGAGTGGAAAAGTATGGTTATCAGCATGCCCGACCCTCTGAAAAGCATATCCTTTCCACCCTGAAAATGACACCTTTACTTCATTCACCACAGGGTCTGGCTGTATAATGAAAATTCATTACTCCCAGAGGAGATAACTCTGACTAGTGTCTTTTACACCTCTACCTCTTCTGTTTTTAAATCCTTCTGTCATATCATCTGCTGTGATAAGAAACAGAACTATTTTTTAACTCTGGAACAAGGAGATCGAGTGCAAATAGTTTAAAATTTCACCTGTGTGTTATGAGAATATCTATGATTGTCTGAAATACTGTTACTTTGCGATTCCTTCAAATTAAACACAATCCAATTGTAGGTTTATAATACAATATTTGATAAAATATTCACAAGAATCTCTGTATAATTTCTTTTATTAATATTTTTTGAATTTAAATGAAATTTTTTGAACTTCTGTTTTACTCTGATTTCAGTTTTCTAGAAAGTCTTTTTCTAATAGAGTGGAACATTATTTTATTTCATGAATACGAATTCCTCAGCAGTATTAAACCTCATAAAATCTTTTATGCCTACTTTTATAAATAAGTTTAAAACCAGAATCCCAAAATTTTCTAGTGAATAGTGTACTTACATTTAGTGTACATGGTGGATGAATTCTGTAAGAGAGATAGATACAATATGTGAAATCTGTATGAAAACATTATTTAACTAATGGATTTTAATATTATTTTACATTACAATTGTTTTTTTATTATATTAAAATAATCAATAATTGAATTTCATGTATTAATTAAATCAAGTTACCTTCTATGAATTGTATTGATAAAAAATTAAAAATATTCTTTAATGTGTCAACGTTCACAAAAATAATTAAATTACAAAATTAATCTAATAATAAAACGTCTAAATGAGTTTTATAATTAAATTAATTTAAATATCTGTACCTAATTAGTTTGAGAATATAATTAAATGTACGTTTATTATTATTTTTAACGAGAATCGGAAGGGGAGATTGAAATGCGGAATATATATAGATAAACAATATTGTTGCTTTAACATGAAATTGAAATCTAGGAATAATTTGGGAAGGGAATAAAGTTGCCAAACTAATCCAGATAATTACTGTGGAGGTTAGGTATGTCCCGGAGGCTAAACCTTGTGTCCAAAAGTATTTATGGGTTGAGTGGGTTGCCAGCGGGAGGGGGAAGGACTATGGTTTTGAATCGGATGAAATGTAACATTGTAAGCGTAATGTAAACGAACGTATCGCAAGTTCGGTTTGTACGAATTGACACCATTGAAAACAATTACAAATGTCGGTTTGGGATGTATATGGTGTACCCCTAGGTATTATACTCGGCCTCACAACTCCCAAGCATATTCATGTATAGGTTTAGAAGCAGTTTCATAATATAGTTATTCAGTATTAAACAATATCCTCCATGAATATCATTCAATTTTTGAAATAGCTATTATTATTATTATTATTATTATTATGACGGCAGAGTTGAACTGTGGACTGCGGTCTTTCAATTCAGAAACACAATAAGCTAAAATATTACGTTTTGTTTGCAATACCAAGCACCCTATTGATGTACCAAATTCAATGAGCTCAAATGTTCGTATACTGTTTTGTTTTCACCGTATTTGAATTCAACAGTAATCGATATTTATTAAATATTAGGCCAACCGTAATCAAAACTTTATCAATTCAGTTGTGTCCCCTAAAATAATAGATTTTAATTATCAAATATATAAATAAATAAAAACTAATAATGTCTCAATTGTACTTGTACAACATTTCAAGCTATTTGAAACTATTTTCAATATTAACAATATTTAATCATGTTTTTTTTTTACTTTCTGTTGTCTATGTGAATATATAGGAAGGAAAGTTGTTTTCATGTCGATTTTTCGAAATCGAGTTTCTCCGGATCTACACCTTTTCAGATACCCTGAACCCAAAAAAAAACATGTTTTTAGCAATTGTTCTGCGTGGTGAGTTTGTGTGTGAACAGAGTATCTCAAGAACGGAACATCGTACGAACTTGAAACTTAAGTTAGATACCACTAGAGGACCCGACAAGAACATTTTCATCAAAATCGATCAAATTCAATGAGCTCAAATGTTCGTATACTGTTTTGTTTTCACCGTATTTGAATTCAACAGTAATCGATATTTATTAAATATTAGGCCAACCGTAATCAAAACTTTATCAATTCAGTTGTGTCTCCTAAAATAATAGATTTTAATTATCAAATATATAAATAAATAAAAACTAATAATGTCTCAATTGTACTTGTACAACATTTCAAGCTATTTGAAACTATTTTCAATATTAACAATATTTAATCATGTTTTTTTTTACTTTCTGTTGTCTATGTGAATATATAGGAAGGAAAGTTGTTTTCATGTAGATTTTTCGAAATCGAGTTTCTCCGGATCTACACCTTTTCAGATACCCTGAACCCAAAAAAAAACATGTTTTTAGCAATTGTTCTGCGTGGTGAGTTTGTGTGTGAACAGAGTATCTCAAGAACGGAACATCGTACGAACTTGAAACTTAAGTTAGATACCACTAGAGGACCCGACACGAACATTTTCATCAAAATCGATCAAATTCAATGAGCTGAAATGTTCGTAAGCTGTTTTGTTTTCACCGTATTTGAATTCAACAGTAATCGATATTTATTAAATATTAGGCCAACCGTAATCAAAACTTTATCAATTCAGTTGTGTCTCCTAAAATAATAGATTTTAATTATCAAATATATAAATAAATAAAAACTAATAATGTCTCAATTGTACTTGTACAATATTTCAAGCTATTTGAAACTATTTTCAATATTAACAATATTTAATCATGTTTTTTTTTTTACTTTCTGTTGTCTATGTGAATATATAGGAAGGAAAGTTGTTTTCATGTCGATTTTTCGAAATCGAGTTTCTCCGGATCTACAACTTTTCAGATACCCTGAACCCAAAAAAAAAACATGTTTTTAGCAATTGTTCTGCGTGGTGAGTTTGTGTGTGAACAGAGTATCTCAAGAACGGAACATCGTACGAACTTGAAACTTAAGTTAGATACCACTAGAGGACCCGACAAGAACATTTTCATCAAAATCGATCAAATTCAATGAGCTCAAATGTTCGTATGCTGTTTTGTTTTCACCGTATTTGAATTCAACAGTAATCGATATTTATTAAATATTAGCCCAACCGTAATCAAAACTTTATCAATTCAGTTGTGTCTCCTAAAATAATATTTTTTAATTATCAAATATATAAATAAATAAAAACTAATAATGTCTCATTTGTACTTATACAACAATTCAAGCTATTCGAAACTATTTTCAATATTAACAATATTTAATCATGTTTTTTTTTTACTTTCTGTTGTCTATGTGAATATATAGGAAGGAAAGTTGTTTTCATGTGGATTTTTCGAAATCGAGTTTCTCCGGATCTACACGTTTTCAGATACCCTGAACCCAAAAAAAACATGTTTTTAGCAATTGTTCTGCGTGGTGAGTTTGTGTGTGAACAGAGTATCTCAAGAACGGAACATCGTACGAACTTGAAAATTAAGTTAGATACCACTAGAGGACCCGACAAGAACATTTTCATCAAAATCGATCAACCGGAAGTAAAAGTTTATTCGTGTCATTTTTCACTTTTTTGCAATTTTCTCAAAAACGGCTCCTACGATTTTTTTAAAAATCGTTTCGTTTACTAAATTTTTTATGCTCTACAAGAAAGGGTAGGCGCAATGTCGGCTAAAATTCTTGGGGAGGCTGTTTTCTCGTAAAAAATTGTTTTTTTTTTCAATTGCGGCTTTCTGAATTGTGATTTTCTGGTTACAACTTCTTTTATCTACCCAACTAAGGTTTCCTATCCTCAAGAATAGATCATAAATTTAGATTATGTACGAGTATTAATCTAAATTTATAAATGCGAAATGCTTTACAGACTCATCCGTAACGCTCCAACTTCCGGAACACATAGATTGTATTAGGAAAATTTTTCCTTGGATACAAGCTAAAAAACTAAAGAATTTTTGGTTTCCATTGCGGGGATCCCAAAATTAACCCATTAATTGAACATTTTAAATTCTTTTAGTGAAACCGTAAGTATTTCGGAACTACTTAGTTCATTTATCTGTGGTAATTACATTTTTAATTAAATCACTTGCGTCTAAAGGATAAAAATGGGGTAACTACCATAAAGAAATACATATTAATTTATGTCTTCCCAGAGAGATACATTTCTGTAAAATGGGATGTGTATTCTGCAAATGATATATAGAGAAAAAAAGTGCGGATTGAAACCGGGATAACAAAAAACTATTTTATTATGCTTTTGAGGATACAAAATGACTTTTTGTATAATTACTATACTTAATATTATTATTGCAATGCTGTAACAAAAGTAAAAATGTATCGAAAATACCTGTCATTTATGTACTAATTAAAATCCCTAAAATACCTTTGTTGGAGCTTAAGTAATTACTTACTATATTTTACATTAAGAATTTTTGTCCCTTACAGGGCCTGTTTTAGAACTCGCGAGGTGACTTAGACGTTTCTGGGAAATTTTTTTGTAGCCCACATTCTCAGAATTAGTTCACTGTAGGCTTTTCTCCATTTTTTCTGTCCACTCGGTGTTCTGTTTTTGCTCTTAATTGAAGCCCTGAAAGTCATTAATTTATTGTCTTTATTTATTTCAGTTCATTAAGATTTCTCGGTTTATTCCGATTTTCTCAATATTTTGCTGACTTATATAGTTTTCTGACTTCTTTGAACCACGTCTGTGAAGTTGGCCCCACCCATACAAAAATTTGAAAAAAAAATTAGTGCATTCGATTGTTCTACGTTTGTTCCGGATTGTTCCGCAAAAATTTTCGTTTGTTCCGCTCAAATAAGCGAGAAAATCGAGAAAAACCGTGGGTGGGGCTAACTTCACGATGGCCCCCCCCATTTAACTTTTTCAACTTTTTTTTGCATAGGTCGATAGATCTTCGTTTGTTCCGGATTGTTCCGCAAAAATTTTCGTTTGTTCCGCTCAAACAAGCGAGAAAATCGAGGAAAACTGGGTGGGGCTAACTTCACGCTGGCCCCCCCCACTCAACTTTTCCAACTTTTTTTTACATAGATCGATAGATCTTCGTTTGTTCCGGATTGTTCCACAAAAATTTTCGTTTGTTCCGCTCAAATAAGCGAGAAAATCGAGGAAAACTGCGGCGAGCTAGCCCCCCCCACTCAACTTTTTTAACTTTTTTATACATGGATCGATAGGTCTTCGTTTGTTCCGGATTGTTCCGCAAAAATTTTCGTTCGTTCTGCTCAAATAAGCGAGAAAATCGAGGAAAACTGCTGGGGGATAGCGTGAAGTTAGCCCCACCCACTCAACTTTTTGAACTTTTTTTTACACGGATCGATAGATCTTCGTTTGTTCCGGATTGTTCCGCAAAAATTTTCGTTTGTTCCGCTCAAATAGGCGAGAAAACCGAGGAAAACTGCGGCGAGCTAGCGTGAAGTTAGCCCCACCCACTCAACTTTTTGAACTTTTTTTTACATGGATCGATAGATCTTCGTTTGTTCCGGATTGTTCCACAAAAATTTTCGTTTGTTCCGCTCAAATAAGCGAGAAAATCGAGGAAAACTGCTGGGGGATAGCGTGAAGTTAGCCCCACCCACTCAACTTTTTGAACTTTTTTTTACATGGATCGATAGATCTTCGTTTGTTCCGGATTTTTCCACAAAAATTTTCGTTTGTTCCGCTCAAATAAGCGAGAAAATCGAGGAAAACTGCTGGGGGATAGCGTGAAGTTAGCCCCACCCACTCAGTTTTTTGAACTTTTTTTTACATGGATCGATAGATCTTCGTTTGTTCCGGATTGTTCTACAAAAATTTTCGTTTGTTCCGCTCAAATAAGCGAGAAAATCGAGGAAAACTGCTGGGGGATAGCGTGAAGTTAGCCCCACCCACTCAACTTTTTGAACTTTTTTTTACATGGATCGATAGATCTTCGTTTGTTCCGGATTGTTCCGCAAAAATTTTCGTTTGTTCCGCTCAAATAGGCGAGAAAATCGAGGAAAACTTTGTAGTGGTGGGGGTAAACAAGCGCGTTTAATATATTTAACATTGTTTTTGTCTATATCGATAGCCTTTAAATAGTTGTGGGTTGTTCCGCATAAAGTTTCCTTTGTTCCGCTCAAATAATATTTAAATTGATACCGTATTATTCCGAAAACAAGCCGTACCCGAATTTAAGCCGAATCGGAAAAAATACTATAAAACTAGGAAAAAAATTAAAGTACAGTAGGGCCTACTTGTATGTTTTTGAAAATATTCTATTTTATAAGAAACGATTACCGTAGTCTACAAACAATATACTTACTACTTAATTAGCATTTAGAAGTTTTTGTTTATTTTTTGTTGAATGCTGAACACAAGATTCATCTACATGATAGGTATTTTCTTCCGGCTTCTTTGTTGGATGTCTTTTCCGCGTAGTTAATTTGATTTTTCTGACTTCTGAAATTACTGCTAATGCAGACGGTGAAGGATGAAATGGTTTTTTGTAAAGTATGAAAATATGCCGTGCCTGAATAAGATTCGAACCCAAGACCGCATGATGAGAGGCGAGCAAGTTACCAACTACGCCAATACGGCCGGCATAGTAGTAGTAGTAGTAGGTAGCATAGTAGTAGTTAATTTGAAATTAGTATCGTAAGCCCTGCGCTGATTTTTAGGTATTTATATAGACGAAGTACCCTTAACCTACATAAAATCACTCATAGCGATTTATAAAATACAACAAAAAACAAATGATCGGATAAAAAAACAAAATGAAATATAAGAAAACTGCTATCAAACTTTATACTGTATCTCCAAACTGATCAAAATGACTATACTGAATACTCACATTAACGGAAAACCGGCTAAAATCTGAGTATTTTTTTGCGTAAATTGCTGTATCTCCGACTAATTTCTACATAAAATAATCTAAACAAAACCAATCAACGCAGAAAAGAACAGGTTTTAATTTGGTGTAGCGTTCATTTTTTTCCGTTTGTTTGTTTTTAGATAAATCTCTTAAAACACAACGGACTTCTTCCATAGTACGTACTGTAAAACACTACAAATTGATAGAGGCGTGCCATAGCGCATGCCTCGTTTCTTCTGCTCAAATACGCGAGAAATTTAAGGATAACTTTGGAGTGGAGGGCATAATCCAGGGCGTTTAATATTTTATACTTTTTTTTCCTATATCGATAGCCTTTCATTAGTTTCGGAAGGTTTCACAAGAAGTTCCGTTGGTTCCGCCTAAATAAGCGGGAAAATCAAGGAAAACTTTGGAGTGGAGGGGATAAGCCAGCGCGGTTAGTAGTTTTAACATTTTTCGGCCTATATCGATATCCCTTCAATAGTTCCCGAATAGTTCGCAAAAATTTTCAATACTTAGAATATGAAGGATTAACTGAATGTCATCATTTTTACTTTTTACTGCATGTACTTGCTGAACGAAAAGGATTGCGATAAATAATGTACAGTAATTTTTTTGTTTAAACATGATATTATGCCTATTGTAACAGCGAATGCAATGAGTAATAATAAGAAAACATATAAAAATGTATTGGAAAGGTAATGGAATCTTTTACGATAGTCTGGTAGAACAGGAACAAGCATCAGGCAGTGTGAGAACGTAAACAAATTACTAAAGGTTATTTATTGTTTATGGAATCAAAAGGTTGGTTTATACCAAGTTTGAAAAAAGAAATCAAAGCGGCATACGATGATTTATGTAGGGAGGTCGACAGAATGACGACTTTTCAACATTGGCCTTCTGAATACAATGCGTTTAGAAAAATATAGTTAGTCGTAACAATCCAATCCAGACTTCATTATTCGCAGCACCGGTTCCTTCCCGGATAGTGTTTAGCCCAAATAGAAAATCTTCTGAGAGAAATGAGAATTTTTGATTTATAAAAATATCTATAGTTAACATAAATCATTTACACTGATATAATTAACTTGGCGTGATTTCTCGTAAATTCAGTTTTTACATATACGACCATTAGTTTATAATAAGATTACCAGTCTGTAGTTTGAGTGATTCTTCTGACAATAAGATATTTAGTTTTATTTTATGTTAAACGGGATATTTATACTCTTTTAGATTAAATTAGTTAAGGAAGTTACTTTAAAAATAGTTCACCTGAACGATGAAAAACTGAAAGAATATTCCGTATGAAAATGTAAATGAAAAAATATATAGTAAATGTTTAGGCCTAATAGGTATGTGTTTTGTTAATTTATTACGGTTAGTTATTTATTGTTTTAAATCATCACCGATTCTAGTTTTCACGCCGCACAATGAGATATTTGATTGATTTAGGCGGCCAAAATTATTTTTGCAGTTTAACATCGTTTTGGACTTTCGAACCGGGCTGATCCGAAATCCGACCGACTGGGATAGTCAGTCAGACGATAGATTTTAGCTCTAAATAGTTAAGTAACACCGGTTGTGCAACAAGCTTGGTGTAGTGACCAGTTGTTGGCCTGTTAAATGAACTGAAATCGCTCTTCAATCTTTCTTGAGTTTCACATATTATACTCGAGATAAAATGTTCACACAAAAATAAACAAACTTTGCGACCAAATTGCGCCTATGTTTAAAATATGATTTCTCAATACGATACAAACGAGTTAAGGGTAAAAAATATTAAAAAATATAGAGTTGACTAGCTTATCCCCACCACTCCAAATGGTTCCTTGATTACCTCGCTTATTTGAGCGGAACAAACGAAATTTTTTGCGGAACAATCCACAACTATTAAAGGGCTATCGATGCAGACAAAACAAATATTAACCCTTTTACTAACCGGGAAGCCCAATATCACCCATTCGTCACCATCGTTTTTTAAACTCAAATATCTCCGCAACTATTCATTATATTCTAACGGGATTGGTTTTATTAGATAGACTTTTTTTTCTTTCATTTGATGTATCTTGCATATTTGTATGATGAAAATTGACGACGTGGTGTTACGTGAAAAAAATGTATATTTTTTGAACAGCCAGTACTAAAATTTGAACGTTTTTATCTATAACTTTTCAACAAAAACCGTATTTGTTTGGGAATAACATCATCATCACTACCCATCTCTTCTACCCTTCGGTTAAAACTTACAATTAGCGTCAAAATAAACAATAACATATTTTGATTTATGCTATCCTGTTTAGAAAAGGATAATACACAAAGCAACAGGCGCAAAAGAGATAGAACTTGCATAGAAAACGAGTAAATAAAAATTGAAAAGACACCACATTATTTTAAGGTGATTTTTTGTCATTTTTTTCATCCAGCACGTTACATTGTTGAACAAAAAGTGTGATATCTTTTTAATGCGTCTATCAAATTATTTGCAATATCTAAACGTTGTTTTTTTTGCAATGAATTGCTTTATTTATCTATATATAGCTAAACATATTTTTTTGTATATTTTACTGATTTTGGGACACTTTTTCGTACTAAAGTGATATTGCTAAAAGAAAATATTTTTTCTTAAATTTCAATTTTTATTCTGGTCGTAAATGAAAACGGAAAAAATTGGTTTAAACGTTGTTCTAATAAAAAATTTTTTAAAAATAAACGGTATTTTTTTGAAATTTTTAGAAATGAAACTGAATGAAATAAAAGAGTTTTTATTAGGCGTAAAATGACAATCCGCGTGATCGTTAAAAATCTCCGTTCTCGTCGGGTTAAAATAATAAACGCGCTTCTTTACCACCACCACTCCAAAGTTTTCCTTAATTTCTCGCTTATTTGAGCGGAACAAACGAAATTTTTTGTGGAACAATCCGGAACAAACGAAGATCTATCGATCCATGTGAAAAAAATGTGGAAAAGTTGAGTGGGTAGGGCTAACTTCACGCTATCCCCCGGCAGTTTTTCTCAATTTTCTCGCCTATTTGAGCGGAACAAACGAAAATTTTTGCGGAGCAATCCGGAACAAACGTAAAACAATCGAATGCACTAATGTTTTTTTTAATTTTTGTATGGGTGGGGCCAACTTCACAGACGTCTTCAATAGTTGTGAGTTGTTCCGCATAAAGTTTCCTTTGTTCCGCTCAAATTTCTATGAAATTTAATATTATAATTTCATTAATAGTGAAGTTGTATTTTAAAGTTTTATTGTAGTTTAGTGTAATTTAACAAGTATGTTGTTCAATGTGAGGGCTCGGTTAAGAGTAAAACTGCTAATTTGAACAAGATTGTTATACTGTATAACACTAAGGGTCTATTATTAAACACGATATTATAATTATAGTCGAAATTAATTGGGTTTATTAGTTTTGAGATCATACTTGGCAAGTGACTGAAACTGAAACTGACAAAAGATAATTTAGAAGGTCGTGGGAAATGCCACCAGATCTTACGAAGATAAATGACGGGGCTAGTTTTCTTCTAGGAACATTACGGATGGGTAGTTGGAAGTAAAATTTAGTTTCAGAATCAGAAACACGAGCGGGACTAAATACCAATATACATCAATATTATAAATACATATCATACATCTATACATCAATATCATACATCAATAATCACATCAACTTATAGAACAATCACCAGATTTTCCATAATACCGTATTGTTCCGAATACAAGCCGCAGGTTTTTCTTAAAAATCGGTTCCATAATTTGACCTGCGGCTTGCATTCACGCTTTAATAATAGTATTAATAATAAATAATAATAATAATAATAATAATAATAATAATAATAATAAAAATAATTATTTATTTATTCCCATGATGTTACGCATTACAAAAATAGAAATTTCCGTAATACACAATTTCTTACAGTAAACTACTATCCTGTTATAGGCTACCCTAGAGGAGGTGGAAATCATCCCATCCAACTATGGACAAAACCATGTAATTTACTAGGATGGGATGGAAATTTTTAAATAAATATCAAAAAAATCTGAAGTATTAACTATTAGCAATAGCATTCAATACCTACTATATTTACTTACTACAGTAACTTAACTTAACTAACTTAATATAGATAATTATACCTGAAATTAATTATTACATTTAAAAATTAAAAACAATAAAAGAAATGTATTCTATTTCATTTTCCTCCTGTCTCTTTATTTATATCTACATTTGAATATTGCTGACCATTTTGCTATTTTCTCTCTATCTGTTTGGCTATCCATTTTTTTAGTTTTTTATAAAATTTTAAACTTGTTAAATTCTTTAAATGGTTCTGGAGCAGGTTATATATTTTGGGTGCCAAGCACTCAAAATACTCAACGTACTCAAATTAATGATTTCATATTAAGCATAAGTAGCTACGAAGAGAGAGATACACGCAGTCTTATACGCACACTTCTTACGTAGTGCATGTATAGTCATTTTGATCAGTTTGGAGATACAGTATAAAGTTTGATAGCAGTTTTCTTATATTTCATTTTGTTTTTTTATCCGATCATTTGTTTTTTGTTGTATTTTATAAATCGCTATGAGTGATTTTATGTAGGTTAAGGGTACTTCGTCTATATAAATACCTAAAAATCAGCGCAGGGCTTACGATACTAATTTCAAATTAACTACTACTATGCTACCTACTACTACTACTACTATGCCGGCCGTATTGGCGTAGTTGGTAACTTGCTCGCCTCTCATCATGCGGTCTTGGGTTCGAATCTTATTCAGGCACGGCATATTTTCATACTTTACAAAAAACCATTTCATCCTTCACCGTCTGCATTAGCAGTAATTTCAGACGTCAGAAAAATCAAATTAACTACGCGGAAAAGACATCCAACAAAGAAGCCGGAAGAAAATACCTATCATGTAGATGAATCTTGTGTTCAGCATTCAACAAAAAATAAACAAAAACTTCTAAATGCTAATTAAGTAGTAAGTATATTGTTTGTAGACTACGGTAATCGTTTCTTATAAAATAGAATATTTTCAAAAACATACAAGTACTGTACTTTAATTTTTTTCCTAGTTTTATAGTATTTTTTCCGATTCGGCTTAAATTCGGGTACGGCTTGTTTTCGGAATAATACGGTATCAATTTAAATAATATTTGAGCGGAACAAAGGAAACTTTATGCGGAACAACCCACAACTATTTAAAGGCTATCGATATAGACAAAAACAATGTTAAATATATTAAACGCGCTTGTTTACCCCCACCACTACAAAGTTTTCCTCGATTTTCTCGCCTATTTGAGCGGAACAAACGAAAATTTTTGCGGAACAATCCGGAACAAACGAAGATCTATCGATCCATGTAAAAAAAAGTTCAAAAAGTTGAGTGGGTGGGGCTAACTTCACGCTATCCCCCAGCAGTTTTCCTCGATTTTCTCGCTTATTTGAGCGGAACAAACGAAAATTTTTGTGGAACAATCCGGAACAAACGAAGATCTATCGATCCATGTAAAAAAAAGTTCAAAAAGTTGAGTGGGTGGGGCTAACTTCACGCTATCCCCCAGCAGTTTTCCTCGATTTTCTCGCTTATTTGAGCGGAACAAACGAAAATTTTTGTGGAACAATCCGGAACAAACGAAGATCTATCGATCCATGTAAAAAAAAGTTCAAAAAGTTGAGTGGGTGGGGCTAACTTCACGCTAGCTCGCCGCAGTTTTCCTCGGTTTTCTCGCCTATTTGAGCGGAACAAACGAAAATTTTTGCGGAACAATCCGGAACAAACGAAGATCTATCGATCCGTGTAAAAAAAAGTTCAAAAAGTTGAGTGGGTGGGGCTAACTTCACGCTATCCCCCAGCAGTTTTCCTCGATTTTCTCGCTTATTTGAGCAGAACGAACGAAAATTTTTGCGGAACAATCCGGAACAAACGAAGACCTATCGATCCATGTATAAAAAAGTTAAAAAAGTTGAGTGGGGGGGGCTAGCTCGCCGCAGTTTTCCTCGATTTTCTCGCTTATTTGAGCGGAACAAACGAAAATTTTTGTGGAACAATCCGGAACAAACGAAGATCTATCGATCTATGTAAAAAAAAGTTGGAAAAGTTGAGTGGGGGGGGCCAGCGTGAAGTTAGCCCCACCCAGTTTTCCTCGATTTTCTCGCTTGTTTGAGCGGAACAAACGAAAATTTTTGCGGAACAATCCGGAACAAACGAAGATCTATCGATCTATGCAAAAAAAAGTTGAAAAAGTTAAATGGGGGGGGCCATCGTGAAGTTAGCCCCACCCACGGTTTTTCTCGATTTTCTCGCTTATTTGAGCGGAACAAACGAAAATTTTTGCGGAACAATCCGGAACAAACGTAGAACAATCGAATGCACTAATTTTTTTTTCAAATTTTTGTATGGGTGGGGCCAACTTCACAGACGTCTTTGAACCATTTGTCTGACACCTTTAATCTATTGTTCAGTGTGTTAAAAATTTAGTGTACTGGCACTGTCATCATCATCATCATCATCATCTGTCAAAGATTAGGCTGCATGGCCTGTTCCGGCATCAATCTCTTTTTAGGTCTTCCCAAGCCTCGCTTCCCTCTAGGTTTATATTTCTATGCTCGCAGAGGAAGTCTGTGAGCTGGCATGTGAAGTAAATGGTTGAACCAGTTTCTCTTGTATATTCTTAACGTTTCCAACAGTGACTGAACATTTAACTCGGCGCGGATAGCTTCTTTTCGTACTCTATCTAACCGGGTACAACCTTTGACTCCCCGAAAAAATCTTATTTCAGAAGTTTGGATACGAGATTCATTCATCTGTAATGACACCATGTTTCACTCCCATATGTTATGAGTGGTACAGCCATTGCTCTATAAAATTTCATTAATGTGTTCTTTCTCGTTTTCTTTCCTATTGTCCTGCGAATAGAATCGCAGACAGCACTGAATTTTACCAGTTTTACACTCACGTCATCATCTTTGTCATAGGAAATCTTGCATCCTAAATATTTAAAATCTCGTACTTGTTCTATAGTTCGGTTGCCAAATATAATTTTTGACCGAATCGGCCATCTTTCCTTGAATGCCATAACCTTTGATTTTTGCGCCAATATTCTCATGGAATTCTCATAAATTCTGCGCTAATGTTTTGCAACTTATAAATGGCTGTCTTTTTGTATTTTTGGAGCCTGACGTATTAACACTGTACAGTAGGAATTATAATAGTGATAAAATTGATCAGATATTGATTTAACAGAGCCAGAAATTGAATTCCGAACTTTACGCTTTAACAGCCGGTTGATTGATCTACATTAAAGTAAATATTTTTATTAAAGAAAGGAATTTTTTATTTATTTTTTTTTTATTAAAGAAAGGATTTTTATTAAGGACGATTTTAACTGAGAGAAAAATTGTTATTCAGATGTTATAGTGAGCAAAATGTGTAGGAGAGGGTTATACTCATTTACACAGCGTTAGATAAGGAATGTGTGTATCTGTGTGCGCGTGTTTGCTCTAATACGTCATCAAAAGGACATAGAACACCCACACTAGGATTACATGAACCCGATATGGTACAGCACATTAAACTATTTTAACGTTACATTATGAATTAACAAATACAAGTAGATGAATTTTAGTCATTGTGGTGCAATACTAAAGTGGCAGACTGCTGAGTGGAATAACCGGGCTGGGTTGGATTATTAGTTAATGCATGAAAACTTTGGGTCTTATGTGTTAAACGCCTTGCACTCCGTTTACGCAAGATTTTTTTAGCTTTGCGGCCTTAGTATGAATTTTACAATAAAAATGTATATATAATCAACGTTACAGGAAATTAAAAAACCTACAACTTTTATTTTAAGCATTATTCTGTACAGAGCCTAGTTCAGAGGTAATTAGGGCTACTGACATTAGACCCGACATTTTTAACTTGGATAAAAATTGGATTTTTAACTGGAACAATTTATGGGTAATTTGCAGAATCTTCAGGAGAATCCCATAAAATGGCCGCATTTGAAGTACTATCAAAATGCATTTGAAAAATTCTATCCCGGCATACAGAAAGGAAAAATAAGAGCTACATGATTTTTTTTTGTCAATAGCGACAATAGTGGAGTACGACTAAACATTATCGGTGCGTTTTACAATGTTATAAATTCCTTTTTGCCCATAGTAGGCAGGTAGAGTGTTAAATTATTTGTACTCGATCTGCTAGTTCCAGGGTTACAAAAAAATAGTTCTGTTTTTTATCACTGGTCGGCCAGTTATAAGAATAGAAGAGATAGAGGTGTAAAATAAACAAGTCAAGAGTTATCTCCTCTGAGAGTAATGAATTTCATTATACAACCATAAAGAAGTGAATGTGTCATTTGCAAGGTGAAAAGTAGATGCTTTTTAGAAGGTCTGGCATGCTGATAAATATACTTTTCGTTCAATGAGGAAGGCAAAGTAAACCATCTCACTCCTTGTTTTACTTAGTAAAGCCTTTATAGAGGATCAAACCACCCTTTCGGTTGATGACCTAAACAACAATGTCCCTTTATCATGGCTAGGAATCGAACCTTCGTTTTGCAGTTCAAAAAAATGCCATTATAAACAACGATGTCACGAAAAAAACGTATTGGTAGCTTAGTTTCTTCTTACAAAACTAAAAAAAACCGACAAAAGGTAATAATATTTAATGTTCAAAATAAAACAAACTGTTTAACCTACTTATTATGTATAATTATTATACATAAATAATTCATACTTATACCTGTAATTCATTAAATTTACAAAGTTGAGTACCTGATAAGTTATTAAAAAATTTACAAAAATAAGATACTTGAAGAGTTTTTGAAGAAACAATTACGCAATTTTAAACCAGGAGGTGTTAAAAAAAAATTTATTTTTTAATTCTCCTTATTTGTATTAGTGTCTTAGGATAAAATCTTAAAAATATATTATCCGAGTTTTTAAATACACCTTTTCATATTTTTAAGAAATGAGACTGTTTCATGTACTGCTTTTTCGCAGAACACTTTCCTTATCTTATGGTGTTTACTTTAGAATAATAAGTATGCTTAAAATCTTACAATTCCATTTTTAGTTGTTTTAACATAGAGCCACTTCTTTTAATAAAAATGCAAATTAAAAAATACCAACTTTTAAATATATTCCATTGTTTCCTTAATGATAAGACAAGATATAATCAACCGAATTCGCTGATCAGTTTAAGAAATTATTGTTTATTTTTTAAAATAATTAGCTCATGTAAATTGTCATTTGAACAATACTACGTTATTAATTTTACTTCGAATGTATTTATGTATTTCAAAACGTGTTCGTGAATCACGATTCTCCGATTCAATTTAAAAATTATTATTATTATTTTAGTGAATATTTTATGCTTTGTATATACATTACTAGTTTAATTTACGTACACTTTTGTAAAATAGTCATTGAAATTTCGAAAACGTGTAATTTAGTTTTCACTTTCTCGCGCGCTCTGTACGGTGTTTACGCAAGAGCGCATGCGTGCATTATTCGTTTTGAGAAAAAACTACTAAACCGATTGGGCTAAAATTAGCATTCTTGGAATCTAGAAAATATTTAAGGAAGCCATTTGTTCGAAAAATCGTTTCAAATTTATTGTCTTCTGGTGCATTTCAAAGCATAAAAATCAGAAAAATTCTCATCATGCGGTCTTGGGTTCGCGCGCGCGTGTGTTTGTGTGTGTGTGTGTGTGTGAATAAAACATCTAATATTTCAATTTTAATTTTCATCAAAATCGGTAAAACAATTATAGTTTTAAGACTGCGGCCTAAGAATGCATTTTACGTTAAAAATGCATACAATAAAATTTATAAAAAATTAAAAAACCAACAACCTTTATTTCAAGCATTTTTCTCTACAGAGCCTAATTTAGAGGGAAATTCTGATTTTCCGTATTTTTAAGTTCTACAGAGGTTGATTTTCATTTTGCTTCATTCACTCATGTTTAATATTAGGTAATATTTTCATTTTAAATTGTTTACTCATGATTAGACATAGGTTATTACCATCTACATTTACAAGAAAAAGTTGTGTGAGTGTTTCACACCAGTTTTTTATGTTAGGAAACTTCTTAAAAACCAATTATTAAAGCTGTTAAAATAAAAAACACGAAATAGAATCTCTAAGAACTATTCTCAGTAAGCTTTTTGTACTTATGTGAAAAGGTATAAAGCATACGTGGATGATGTTTCTTGTTAATATTCTATGTTACATCAAATTACTGTTCCCAGAAAAAAAATTCAAGAAAGCAATTTATGGAAGTCATCAGCTTTATTTTCCTTTTATATTTATATAAATGTCATTCAAGTAATGGAAGTTTTCCTGATCCCTATTGCAGAATGTTACACTTCTTATCAGCATCATATACTTGTAGAACTGACGTCATAACACTATATTCTGAGACATAGTATCAACGGATGGGTGTCTTAGATTGGTAACCATGGAAACTAAGCATGACAACTTTCCTACTATTGTCATGTAATATTTCATGCCAAGTTTACTCACTTGAAAGTATATATCAGACAGATTTATTTGACTGTGTTGATTTTATTTTCTTGATTTATTGAATAAAATACAAACTCACTTTTTATTCTATTGTTGGAAATATGTAAAATATTATTATATTAATTTATCCAAGAAAACTATCAAATATTATCCGAATAAATAATTCGGACCAAAATTTTGCAAGCTATCACATCATATTATAATTATTTGTCCAAAAAAATTATCTAACAAGTTCAAGTTCAGTGGAATAAATAATATTCTATTTATAACAACTTATCTGTCATCCTTGAACAATTTGTAATTATACAGTACCTATTTTTTTGTTTTTTTTTTTAATAAATTACTGTACGCAATTCTAGCAATTATTACAATCACGAAATGATTAAAAATTATATTTAAAGTCTCTTTGAATTTTATTAAAATTTACACAATTTATTCCTATTGTTGTTTAGGTCATCAGCTGAAAGGGTAGTATAAGTCTCTAGAGGTTTTACTAAGTAAAACAAAGAGTGAGGTGATTTACCATTGCCTTCCTCTCTGAGTGGAAAAGTAGACCATACTTATCAGTATGCCAGGCCCTTTGAAAAGCATCTACTTTCCACCCTTCAAATGGCATCTTCATTTACCACTGGGTCTGGCTGTATAATGAAATGAAATTCATTACTCTCAGAGAAAATAACTTTGACTAGTGTCTTTTACACTTCTAAAAATGATAATGCATTATGTTATAAATGGTCTTGATGATAAATGTCAAATGCAACACTACGTTTAATTTAAAAAAAAATCTGGTGTGAAACACTCACACAACTTTCTCTTGCCAATGCAAATAATTAACAATAAACCTAACATTAGTATTAAAACATTAGAAATGAACAAAAACTAACCTCAAAAACATAACCTTATTTTAATCATGAGTGGAAGACGCAAAATGAAAATCGAACTCAATTTGGCTTAAAAAAAACGGAAAATCACACTTTCACGCTAAACTAGGCTCTGTAGAGAAAAATTCTCTAAACAAAAGTTGTAGATCTTTTAATTTTCTATAACTTTTATTATATACACTTTTGTCGTAAAATGCATACTAAGACCGAAATGTTAAAAAAATCGATTTTTCTCACGTTTTCGTGAGAAAAAAACAGAAAATCGCAAATTACCGCTAAACTAAGCGTCATACAAAAAAATGTTTGAAACATAAGTTGTAGGTTTTTAAATTCTCTACAACTTTTATTATATAAGTTTTTGCGCTAAAATTTATATTAAAGCCGTAATCTTAAAAAAACAACGTTTTTACGTGAAAAGAGCCTCACCGAGAATTTCAGCAGACATGGCGCCTACCCTATCTTGTAGAGAATAAAAAATTGAGTAAAATAGGCGATTTTAAAAAAAATCGTAGGACCAGTTTTTGAGAAAATCGCAAAAAACTGAAAAATTATACGAATAAACTACTACTTCCGGTTGACCGATTTTGATGAAAATGTTCGTGTCGCGTCCGGTAGTGGTATGTAACTTAAGTTTCAAGTTTCAAGTTCGTACGATGTTCCGTTCTTGAAATATTCTGTTCACACACACACACACAGACCAATCGCTAAAAACATGTTTTTTGGATTCAGGGGGTCTGAAAACGTATAGATCCGGTGAAAACTCGATTTCGAAAAATCGACATGAAAACAATACTTTCCTTCCTATATATTCATATAGGCAAAATATAGTAAAAAGTATGGTAAAAGGATACAGTGAAAAGTACATTTGGCTGTTTGACAGGTTTTATAGACACCCAAAAAGAATTCAAAATTTATCAGTTAAAAAATTTCCAAATATACGACGACTTTGAAAATTAAGGCTTTTTAAAGGCCTTTTTTGTTACCAGCTTCAAACAATTTATTACCTTTATTTTTTAAGTTATCTTCTAACATCCTTAAAAGAAAATTTATATTGTGATCATCTAAATCGAAAATTTTGTGAATCTAGGGAATTTTCCGATTCGAGCCATGTTGAAGAAAATGAAAAAAATTAAAAATTATTCAACCGTAGGCCTACTGTGCTAGATATAAGATTAAAAGACCAAAAATTTGAAAGCACCGATATTACAAGCTATTTTGAAACAGCATAATTTTGAGTTTACGATTTTGGGTTGTGTTATCGACTTTGGGGTGTTCAGCTGATAGGTATACGATACGTGAAAGAAAACCGATGGTCGTTCCGGTTGAAATTCTCACCAAAAAATTTAGTAATCATTTTAAGTGTTTTTCAAAAATAAAATCAGTATCTGATTACACAAAAAATTCTAATATATATTTAGAGTTAATCCACCGTATGTTTGTACAAAAAATATTGATTTTTAATTTTCTTCGTAAGGGAAAACAATTTTGTTGACTCGGAAAATACATTGTATTATCAAAACGAATTAGATATTCTTCTTCGACTGCTTCACCTTCTTGTCACAATAAATATTTAAATTGAGTTCACAACCTCTTTCTTTGTTCTATTATACTTTTCGAAAGTAAAAGAAAAGATACTTACGAGCAGAATGCATATGGGAAGTGAAGTTGAGTTAAGAATGGATACGGTTGCACGGGTGAAAAAAGTACAGTACAGGAATGATGAGAAAACAGAACTTTAGAAGTAGAAAGGTTAGGAATACTAAGGGGCGGGGTAGAAATGCAATTTGTTACTGTCTTTTGGATTACATCACCTGCTGTGACGTTTCCGTTTTGCGTTTTAGTCGACCGCATACAGTCGGCTATGTAGTGTTTTCCCCCTCAACCACCTTTTTCCATTCGGAATTTTCAACCACCCCTCGTTTTATCCCGGTATGTAGATACTATTGTGCTTTTCAGAACAGTATTTTCGCTAATCTTATGCCAAAGGAAACACATTAATGTCGCGCATCGTTTATCTCCTCTGCTCAGAGTGGGTGGCTTATTCTTTCATGGAAAAATGAGAAAGTAACTCCACGGTGTATATCTGCACCATACTGTACCCGTGTAAAATAAAGGATTAGATATGCATTGTGAAGTGTGTATATGGTACAGTAGACAAACTAAACTGATGATGTTTCTCGCATAAGGTTGATAAACCCTTTTGTTGCACGTTACATTTCATTCTTTTTTCTTATAACATATTCAAATTATATCTGAAGCCTTCATTGTAGATGCTCATTGAGCCGGATTATATTATATAATTTGTTTTTAAAACATAAAGTAATTTTATACATGAATTAATAAAAGTAGACGCTTGGTTATATCTTAAAATTTATCTTATCTTTTTTTTTAAATGAAAAATTTTACTGACACAATATTATCATGCAAAATAATTAATTCGTTTTGAAGTCTAAAACCAGGTAAGATATAAAATATAATTTCTAAATAACTGTTACATCCCTTTCTTCACAAATTATAGGTTTACATTACATACAACATATGTCACTGTTGCTACTGTATCACTTATGCGCAAAACTGACAAGTGGAAAGAATGCAGAAAAAATAGAATGCAGGCGGCTGAAATGAAGTTCATTATATGCTAGGAAAGATACAAAGTAATACTCAAACCAGTTTGGACTTATGGGTTAGAGCTATGGGGTACAGATAATTCATCAAATATAGAAATGAAATAGCGCTTTCAATCAAAATACATACCTGAGAAAATACAGTACCCCAAAATATAGTACCTGAGACTAATCACTGCAGTTCCATGGTACGTTACCAATGAAATAATACCCAACGATCTAAACCTGCCCTTTATAAAAGAAGAAATTAAACAACGCAGCGAAAAACATTTAGAAAAACTAGAAGACCATCAGAATCCATTAGCGATTAACCTCCTCGACAACAGCGAAGACACAGACTGAAACGTTTTAAAACACTAGACTTACCTTTACGATTTTGTTAATCGTTTAAACCTTTTTTTCTACTTCAACTACTAATCATCGTCATCTCATAATAGGCATCGTTATCATCTCTATCATCGTCATCATCTCCAGCTTCAACAACTTTGTGTTTCAAGATCTTGATTCAAAGTTCATCAAGTTTAGTTTTGTACATATATATTTTTTCTTCACATTTAGTCTTGTTGAAACACACTACTGATTGTGGTTTTTATTTTAATTCCAAGGACATTACTCAGATTTTCTCGTTATTGCTCAAAGTTTTTGTATTTATAAACTGATTGTAAAAGAAATATAATGTTACAAAAAAAGGAACAGATAGAATGAGAAATATTACAATTAGGGAACAACTGGAGATTGATACCTGATAAAGAGAGATGGACGGACGATAGTTTAGTTATGGATGGAAGATGGTAGATTGCTTAAAAGGAAGCTGTACTTGAAGATAGGAAAAACAATACGAAGTCGACCAAACGTAGTGATGGGTTTAGTTATGGATAAATTAGGAAAAGTGTGATGCCAAGAGAAGAGAAATGGTCACTGATAGAGATAGATGGAGAGGAGTTGTGCCCAATCCAACCCGATAAAACTTGGAAGAGGGTTAAAGAGGATGTTGATGTCTACATTATTTTATATATTTGGAGTTGTTGCAGTGGTCAGCGCAACTAGCTTCTACCTCAGGGATCCCGATTAAGTCTGGAATCTTCAATTACTCATTTTCATCTATTACCCATTATCGTCATAATATAATTTATTGTAGTTAAATAAATTTTTATTTATTTCGCGTAAACTTATAAACAATTAAACAATGTAGTATTGGTAAATCGTATTTTTTACTGGAAAAATTCTTTAAGGAAACCATTATAAGTTGGTAGCCTACTTTTAAGTTTTGGCAAGTGAACCATTCTTTTACTCAGTGAAACTGAGCTCTAATTCTTTAAAAAAAATATGTAGGCCTAATCGAAAATAACTGTATGAACTTTCAACGAGATAACTAACATACAAACTCTTTGACATTTTGTAATTTAATTTAGTAATTACATAATTTTATTTGTATGCACAAGTTTAGCATGAACTAATAAATCTTTTATTAAAAATTAATGTCCTAATTTACGTTTAAATAACTGTAAAATTAACTCTGCGTCTTAAATCAAATTAACCTTACAAATATTTATCAATCTAAAACAAAGTCAGTTACAAGTAAAACTAGTTTCATATCTTCACTTTATCTTCTCATTATTAAACGATAAATTTCGTCGTTTTCCATCTTAAAAAAAATTACAGAGATCGTCTGACTCTAAGAAAAAATCTTTTGTTATTTGCAATAACCAGACGATCATACAAAGGCAGCGATACTGAGTATGTCTTCTTCAAAATATATAAAGTTTTTATTAAAATGCTTGTACATAATTCTTAGAATTATTTAAAAAATACATCAAAGGAAACCTTATAAAAATCTCTCATATCTATAAAAACAGTAATTAATTTATAAAATATTCCAGCAAACGAACTCATTTCTAAATAAAAAAAATACATTTAAAATTTGTTAATTATTAATGAAAATATACCTCCAGATGTGGGAAAAAATAACACTTACCTAAGTACTCAGGTAGTATTTTTATAGTTTCACCAACTCGTCAGTTTAACAATGAAAATGAGCACAAAATTTCAAACTAAAATTACAACTGCCCATAACAGACGGGTGGAGTGTCAAATTATTTACACTCAATCTGTTCGTTGCAAGCTAAAATAAATAGTTCTGTTTCATATCGCATGGTCAGCCAGTTAAATTACACAATCGTTTAAGAACAAAAGAGGTAGAAGTGTAAAAGACACTAATCAGAGTTATCTTCTCTGAAAGTAATGAATTTCATTATACAGCCAGACCCTGTGGTGAATGAAGGTGTCATTTGCAGAGTGTAAAATATGTGCTTTTTAGAGGGCCCGGCATGCTGATAAGCGTACTTTTCCATTCAGTGAGGAAGGCAATTGTAAACCACCTCACTCCTCGTTTTACTTAGGAAAACATGTACAGGTTCAAACCAGCCTTTCGGCTAATGACCTAAACAACAAAAATTACAAATAAATAAATACCAAAAAATAAATAAATAAATAAGTACCAGGTCAATAAATGTACAAATATGTGTATATCAAATTAATTTCTAAACGAAAGAAATTAACTATCACTTTAAAAATGAAATGAATCATTCGTAAAACGTTTTTTTATTTAGTTTTATGTACTTAAGCAATCTCCTGAAAAAATACAAAATACCATACAACGTAATCGATGTTCAATAGATGTATACGATTTAAAAGTAAACTAATCAAAAACTTTAACAGGAAAATACTGATGGAAATTTGAAGTGAGATTTGTCAGATTCGTTTTATGTTTCTTTGATAAGATTAACACAAGAAGTTGTAAAAGTATTTCAAAACTTCTTTTGATTTTATATTTTATAACAACTGTACAACTAAAAGTCCTGTGGGAGTGCTACGTTTTCCAACTGACAAACTTTTTTCTTATATATTACGATTATCACTTCTCAGTTTATAGGATTGTAAATTGTATCAATTTTGAACGAGATGGTCGTTCAAAAATTTTATCGTAAATACATAATAAAGAACTAAAGTTTTATAACTTATTAAGTGCATTTGAAAAAAGTTAAATAAAATGAAAATTCAGTTACGATTTCCTTTAAAAAAAGTCAAGACGTAGTAGAAGGACTTTAATGGTCATGCAACATACTTTAACATTACTACTTAAAAAATCTGGTGTGAAACACTCACATGACTTTCTCCTGTCAGTGTAAATGATGAACAATATAACCTGAGTTTAATCATGAATAAACAATGTAAAATGAAAAACAACCTAATTTTAATAATGAATGAAGCAAAGTTAAAATGAACCTCTGTTTGGGTAAAATATATAAAAAAGATCTAAATGCCGCTAAACTAGGCCTAAGCTCTGAAGAAAAATTATTTAAAATAACAGTTGTAGGGTTTTTAATTTCCTATAACTTTAGTTGTAGTAAAGTAATTATACTTTTGTCGTAAAATACATACAATAGCTGCAATCTTAAAAAATCCAATTTTTTACCGATTTTAATGTCCAAAACATAGAAAATTAATAATTGACGCTAAACTAAGCGTTGTAGAAAAAAGCAATGTTTGAAATAAAAGTTGTAGGTTTTTCCTACAATGGGAATGTCGTACAAAGTTGAAACATGAAACCTTAGTTAGGTGCTACAAGGGAACCCCACACAAACATTTTCAGTAAAATCTGTGAGCCAGAAGTAGTTATTTATTCGTGAAATTTTTCACTTTTTTGCGATTTTTTTAAAAACGGGTTTTACGATTTTTTTTTAAAAATCGCCTCATTTACTAAATTTTTTATGCTTTATAAGATGGGGCGTCATGTCTGCTGAAATTCTTCGAGAGACTGTTTTCACGTAAAAAATTGTTTTTTTTTTTAGATTGCGGCTTCAATACCATGCATTATAGCGCAAAAATGTCTATAATAAAAGTTGTAAAGAATTTACAACCTACAACTTTTATTCCTAACATTTTTTTGTATAACGCTTAGTTTAGCCATAAATAGGAATTTGCTGTTTTTTTCTAACAAAAACGTGTAAAAATTTTTTTTTAAGATTTCAGCCTTAGTATGAATTTTACGACAAAAGTGTATTTAATCAAATTTATGGGAAATTAAAAGATCTACAACTTTTATTTAGACTATTTTTCTCTACAGAGCCTAGTTTAGCGTGTAAGAGCGATTTTCCGTATTTTTAAACCTAACAGGTTGATGCGTCTTTCACTCATGATTAAAATTAGTTTATGTTTATTGAGGTTAGTTTTTTGTTTATTTCTAAGTTTTATTACTAGTGTTAGGTTGAGTCAGGTTGTGTCAGGTGAATGTTTCACACCAGATTTTTTATCTTTTATTTTTGTTATTGAAAATTGTAAGAAATTAATAACCACCTGATCTTATCGCTGTTCTTCTGGATTTCTTACGTGGGTAGACATGAATTTGAATATGAATCCCCAGTAAAGTTTGATAATGTGGTAGCCCGTTAGTCGCCATAGACAGTATTTTACTAATGTTACTTAACAATTAATAGCTACTTTCTACCAGGGACTGGCTGGGCTGACCCAAAGACTAAACCAAAATTAAATAATGTATTTAAAAAGTAGATTTGTTGGGAGATTGGCGTGAAAGTTAACCTACTAAATTTATTTTTATAAGAAATCTGATTTTTTAGTAGTATCTGGGAAATATTTTAGTAACACAATACTGAATTACTAGTAAACTGTTGTTATCAAGCTACTTTTTACTTTCTCTTGCCTATATGAATATATAGGAAGGAAAGTATTGTTTTCATGTCGATTTTTCGAAATCGAGTTTTCACCGGATCTATACGTTTTCAGACCCCCTGAACCCAAAAAACATGTTTTTAGCGATTGGTCTGTGTGTGTCTGTCTGTGTGTGTGTGTGTGTGTGTGCGTGCGTGCGTGCGTGTGTGTGTGTGAACAGAATATCTCAAGAACGGAACATCGTACGAACTTGAAACTTGAAACTTAAGTTACGTACCACTACCGGACTCGACACGAACATTTTCATCAAAATCGGTCAACCGGAAGTGGTAGTTTATTCGTATAATTTTTCACTTTTTTGCGATTTTCTCAAAAACTGGTCCTACGATTTTTTTTAAAATCGCCTGGTTTACTCAATTTTTTATTCTCTACAAGATAGGGTAGGCGTCATGTTTGCTGAAATTCTGGGTGAGGCTGTTTTAACGTAAAAACGTTGGTTTTTTAAGATTACAGCTTTAATATGCATTTTAGCGCAACACTTTATATAATAAAAGTTGTAGAGAATTGAAAATTCTACAACTTTTATTTCAAACAATTTTTTGTATAACGCTTAGTTTAGCGGTAATTTGCGATTTTCTGTTTTTTTCTCACGAAAATGTGTGAAAAATTGATTTTTTTAAGATTTCGGCCTTAGTATGCATTTTACGACAAAAGTGTATATAATTTAATTTATAGAAAATTAAAAGATCTACAACTTTTATTTAAAGCATTTTTCTCTACAGAGCCTAGTTTAGAGAGATAGAGTGATTTTCCGTATTTCTAAGCCAAACTGAGGTTGATTTTCATTTTGCATCATTCACTCATGATTAAAATAAGGTTATGTTTTTGAGGTTAGTTTTTTGTTTATTTCTAATATTTTATTATTAATGTTAGGTTTATTGTTAATTATTTGCATTGGCAAGAGAAAGTTGTGTGAGTGTTTCACACCAGATTTTTTAGTAGTATCTGGGAAATATTTTAGTAACCTAATACTGAATTACTAGTAAACTGTTGTTATCAAGCTACTTTTTGAGTAATATCTACACAATTATGTAGTACAATGTACGAGTAGCTTTACTAATGTAAGAATCATGTTAAAGGATAGTTTGATAAGTTTATGGTCATAGTAAAGTAATTGTCAGTTGTACAGGATGTATAATATTGTAGTTCATTGTTTTAAAGTATCTCAACGTTACTTGAAAGTTAATTAACTAGAAAGTTGTTGTATGTATATAGTATTGTTGAATAATTTAAGTAATACTAAATTCTAAAATAAATGATTCGCTATTGTATTAACGTAAGCAAATAAAAGTTACTTTTATTTTTCATTACTGTATTTTTATCAACTGATTTCCAAAAAACTGTATTTCTGAGATGAAATTTTTATCTAACTTTTGAAGATTTGTATTTTTGAAATCATAAATCACGTTTTTAAGAATATTGCAAATATTGGATATAAAATAAAAAAGTAAAAATCTGGTGTGAAACACACACAACTTTCACTTGCCAATGCAAATAATTAACAATAAAATAAAACATTACAAATAAATAAAAAACTAACCTCAAAAAACATAACCTTATTTTAATCATGAGTGAAAGACGCAAAATTAAAATCAACCTGTTTGGCTTAAAAATACGGAAAATCATTATTTCACGCTAAACTAGGCTCTTTAGAGAAAAATGCTCTAAATTAAAGTTGTTGATCTTTTAATTTCCTATAAATTTCATTATCCTTTTTGATGTGAAATGTATACTAAAGCTGAAATCATTAAAAAGATTTTTTACACGTTTTCGTGAGAAAAAAAAACAGAAAATCGCTATTATCGCTTAACTAAGCGTTATACAAACAAATGTTTGAAATAAAAGTTGTTTTGCAAAGTCTCTACAACTTTTACCAGAGACATTTTTGCGCTAAAATGTATATTACAGTCGCAATCTTAAGAAAACAATTTTTTAGGAGAAAACAGCCTCACCAAGAATTTCAGCAGACTTGACGTCTATTCTATCCTGTACAGCATAAAACATTTAGTACATCACGTGATTTTTAAAAAAAATCGTAGGAGCCGTTTTTGAGAAACTCGCACAAAAGTGAAAAATGACACGATGAACTGCTACTTCTGGTTGACTGATTTTGATGAAAATGTTCGTGTAGAGTCCTTAAGTGGTATCTAACTTAAGTTTCAAGTTCGTACGATGTTCCGTTCTAGAGTTATTCTGTTTACACACACACAGTCCAATCGCTAAAAACATGTTTTTGGGTTCAGGGGGTCTGAAAACGTGTAGATCCGTTGAAAATTCGATTTCGAAAACCAACATGAAAACAATACTTTCCTTCCTATATATTCATATACGCAAGAGAATGTAAAACACTCACACGACTTTTTCTTGACAATGCAACAATGGCCAATATAATCTAACTTTACTAATATAACATTAGAAATAAACAAAATAATTAACTCGAAAAACATAACCTTATTTTAATTATGAGTGAATGATGGAAAATGAAAACCAACCGTAGTTTGACTAATAATACGGAAAATCACTTTTTGACGCTAAACTAGGTTTTGTAGAGAAAAATATTTAAAAAGAAGGATGGTTAATATCTTATAACTACATAAATTACATACACTTTTTCGTCAAATGCATACTAAGTAATGTTCTTGTCGAGTCCTCTACGAGAACCTAGTTTTAGCTCGGTAGCGTAGAAGCTGAGAACAGAGCTTTTTTCTGGATTTACCTTCCAGTAGGTTGGCCGTAATATAACAGTAATTTATGAACGCACGGCTTTAAGCCCCAGGCGAAAAATCCCCGGCGAAGCATGGACAACGTAGTGACTAGACAGAAGGTTGTAAAACGATGCAACTTCTGCCATCGAGGACACCACTCAGAGAAAGAAATGCAACTACCCATAAGAGGTACACGCACTTCAGCCGACACACTACAGTGCAGCGCTTGTCGCAAGCGCTTGTCATCCCACACATCATTCCCCATTCGCAGTATTTCCCCCGGGCTAATTGTCCGCGGGATGGAGAGCAAAGAACAAAAATACTCCTTTTATTTACAACGGGAAACGAAAACAAAACTGTACAAGCACTACTCGTTTTTAAGAAGGGAAATGCTGATCAGACTTCGTCCGCTTACTTAAGTTTTAAGTTTCAACTTCGTACGATGTTCCGTTCTTGAGATATTTTGTTCAGACACAAACACACTCGCACACGCATACAGAATAATCGCTAAAACATGTTTTTTTTTGGGGTTCAGGGGGTCTGAAAACTTGTATAGGCCTATCCGGTAAAAATTCGATTTCAAAAAATTTATATGGAAAACAATACTTTCCTTCCTATGTATTCATATAGGGTAAGAGAAAATTAAAGTAATCTAGAAATATACTCCAATTAAAAATACTTAACAAAACACTGTAAAATATGATACGCATGCGCGGTTTTAGACACCCCTTCACGGTTTTCTGTACAAGAAAGCTTTTCCTTTATTTTATTATCAATATTTTACTTTGAAAACAATGAAGTATTGTATTAGGCATTCATAAAAGATTTTCCAATAGCTCTTTTATATATTAGTCAGCGTAATTTAGAAAGACCATGTCATAATCATGCAAAATATGTTTTTAAGGTAAATTAAATTATTCTTTGAAATTTCTGAAGATAAAATATATAATCAGAATGTACTACACAGTATCTCTATTAAGGATATAAATAATCATTTCTAATGTAAATTAATTTACAACACTGATTTATGTAATAAATGTATTCGTTGTTTTAAATTACTAATTTTATCAAATATTTTAAATTAACAAATATTAAATTTTTACTTTCTTTAAAGTATATTCCCCAATGAATATAATACAGTATACAGATAAGACCAGTTCTAATATACAACTTTTCCGTAGAGACTTTAGTTTAAAAAAAAGGAGGAAGCTGCATCTATATAGAAAATTTCCCTCCTCCCACAAAAGCAAGTTGCCTTATGGTACTCTCAGTTAACCAGCAAGTCAATTATGTAAGGGAAAAGTTTCTTCGACTTAAAAAATAAGTACACAATTAGCTGAACTTTTTGAAACAAGAAAAAATTACATGAAAAAATCAGTAGTTGTTATGGGTTGTTTAAGTGTATAATATTTGAAAGAAGAAAAACGCTTTTGAAGAAGAAAAAGTTTCTTTTTAGATCACCTACATATTTTATTGTATTTTATATCTAATATTAATTGTAAAATATTTTATTTCTTAGATTAAAGTTAAAAGAACTTCTTATACTGACAATAAAAAATACTTAAGATTATTTAATGTCCAATATACTCTAATGCGTTTACCCGTTTCTTTCAGTAATAAAATCTTAATCGAAACCATTCAAACTCTGTAAAATAAGGACTAAAGTTTTGGTCTAAAAAGTTTCGGTTTCAAATAAATTTCTTTCTTTTAATAATCTAACCCAAAATTCACATTTCTATTTCTAATTTTACCTTAAATTACATTTAAAAATGAGTACACAACATTGATGTACCGCTTGGAAAATTAAATTATGAGGATGTATTGAAAAGTTATGCCTTCATCGCTATAACTTTACAAGTAGTAGAGTAATGGACACGAGGTATGGCTATTAAATAATGAGACTGACGTAAAAAATTTTATTTTAATTTTATACACAATCACTTATTGTCACCTTCAATATAAACTCTTTCTCTAGCCCTACAACGCTCCATGCGAATTTTCCATTGTTGGAAACAGTGTTGGAAGTCATCTTCTGTCAGCTCTTTCTGGACATGTGCCGCATTCTCCTTTACAGTTTCCACAAACTCAAATCTTGTCCCTTTTAATGCAGATTTCACCTTAGGGAACAGGTAGAAGATAATAACATGTGATGAAACGTGGTTTTTCACTTATGATCCGGAAACGAAGCGCCAATCCATGCACTGGAAGAGCCGAACTTCACCGAGAGCCAAAAAAAGCTCGAATGAGCAAGTCAAAATTTAAAGCAATGATGATTGTTTTTTTATATCCATGGGATTGTAAACCTTCACTGGGTTCCTGAAGGTCAAAAAACTAATCAATATTACTACCTTGAGGTACTTTCTAAACTAGGTACGTCAAAGAGTAAGGAAAAAACGCCCCGAAATGTGGAAGGTCAAATCATGGGTTCTCCACCAAGACAATGCGCCAGCTCATTCCGCGTTATCTGTCAAGAGGTTCCTAGCCAAGTACAGCATCTCAGTGTTAGAACAACCACCTTATTCACCAGATCTTGCACCATGTGACTTCTACCTGTTTCCTAAAGTGAAATCTGCATTAAAAGGGACAAGATTTGAGTCCGTGGAAGCTATAAACGAGAAACGGCACGTGTCCTGAAGGAGCTGACAGAAGACGACTTCCAGCACTGTTTCCAACAATGGAAAATTCGCATTGAGTGTTGTAGGGATAGAGAAGGAGTGTATATTGAAGGTGAAAATAAGTGATTATGTATAAAATTAAAATTAAATTTTTTTACAACGTCAGTCTCGTTATTTAATAACCACACCTTGTATAACATATTTGTTTGTATTTATTAAATTTACTTATTTACATATTTTGATATAAATTGGTAAGTTAAATATTATGAATCCGACCAAGTTAATAACCCGGTAGGTATTTGTTAAATTAATGCGCCGGATAAGAATATTTTTTTAGTCTAGTTAGTACACGCTACGACTACAAATACATCAGCTGTGAAACACTACTTACTCGTTCATTTTCCCACTAATATAACACACTGCATTCCTTCCAACTACATTGAGCTGGGACTCAAGCAATAAATGCTTATATTACTATAAACTTTTACCAATAAATTATTTTCATTACTTTGTTGTATGAAGCATTATGATATAAAATTCTTTTAAATTTCAAATTAGCAATTGTAATCTCTATTCCCTCTGGTTGAATTTCTTAAATGCCTAAAATTGTTCCATTTTGTCTGTTGTAACAGTATGAAAATTGAAAATTTTAGGGTCAGAAATGCGCAAAAACGTGGTTTTAAAATTTTTCCTGGGGGACGACCCCCGGACCCCTCGCTCTCCTTTGTTGAGGGGGGGCTAATGGAGTACCCTCAGACCCCCTCAAACTTGATATTAAATCCGCCACTGGCCTTAAAATGCGATTTAAACATCTCTTCACATTTATGCACAATAAATCTCCTCAAATTATTTATAAACTACAATGTTACTAACTCCTTCTTCGTCCAATTAGATACCTCTACACCATGATTGTTAAAAATGTTGAAGTATGACTTCATAATTTAAATGACTTGAAATAAAATTTACTCTCACTTCTTATTACAACACGTAATGAAAAATTAAGTATTAATTTTACTTTCTAAGAAATTCTAAAATTTCCTGTGCGATTTTTTTTGTAACTTAAAAAAAAAAGTAAGAGGAGGTCATAAAGTTCAGAAACGTCTACGATTATTACAGTACATAAAAATTATGAAGAAGTGCACGGATTTTATTTTACCATCACAAATACTAAAATAAGACACGCAGTGAATCCGACACGGAATAAGAGGAGACATTCTTACAAGGATCTTATTGAAAAGAACGTGAAACCAGTTCTCTGAAGTGAAAGCTATGAGAAAGCAACTGGCATGGTATATATAAATTGTATTCCTATAATGCTTACAGAGCTATTACAATTATTTTTATTGCTTTAATAATAACTGGACATTACTATATAACATTTCTCTAACAAAACAATTTGTTTTTAACGCTTAAATAAAAGAACCTTCATATTTATTTCAATTAAATATATTTTTGACAACGGTTTTTAAAATGACATCATTTAGGAAGTAAAAGTAAACAGTTTTAATTTCGTTCATTATTTTTCGTAAAAATATTTTAATGATAATTGTTTTTTTTACTAGGTAGTTAACCAAGGTATTTTAGTATTTAACCTAAGGGTTATTCGTGTCAGTTGTATGATATGTTTTATTTTTGAAGTAAAGTTACTGATTTAGACAGTAAAATATTTAGTATATTAATAACCGATAACAAGAAATTGAGGAACTAGAGTAAGCATTGAATTCTTTATAGATTTCAAGCTTTCATTTCCACTTCATTTTAGAGAAAGACACCCCGAAAATCTTGCTATAGTTTAAAAAGCTAAGATTTTCTCGGTTTAGCTATTCATCTTTTTTTTAACGTCAGAGTAGGTTGATTTGATATTATAAATAATAATGATAATTACACTCAATTTCCATATTTTTACTTTTTCTTGCCTATATGATTATATAGGAAGGAATGTATTGTTTTCATGTGGATTTTTAATAATCGAGTTTTCACCAGATCTACACGTTTTCAGACCCCCTGAACCCAAGAAAATGTTTTAGCGATTGGTGTGTGTGTGTATGTGCGCACGCGCTTGTGTGAGTGTGAACAGAATGTCTCAAGAACGGACCATCGTACGAACTTGAAACTAGAAACTTAAGTTAGATACCACTAGAGACACCGTCGCAAACATTTTTATCAAAGTCGGTCAAGTTGAAAAGTATGCTTATTAGCATGCTAGGCCCTCTGAAAAGCACATCATTTCCGCTCTGTTAATGACACCTTCACTTCATTCACCACAGGGTCTGGCTGTATCATGAAATTCATTACTTTCAGAGGATAACTCTGATTAGCGTCTTTTACACCTCTACCTCTTCTGTTCTTAAATGATTCATTCATATAATTGGCTGACCATGTAATAAGAAACAGAACTATTTTCTGTAATTTAACACTCCACCTGCCTGTTACGGGCATGTATATTAGTATCTTATGATATTATCAAAACTCTGAACGACTAAAGACTTTATTCAACTTCACAGTAAAAGTTTTCTAACAAGACTAATCAGATATTCTTTTTTTATTCCTCACGTGTGTGTGCGTTGCCATTTATTCAATTCAGAACAATAAGCAACCCCATGACCCAATGAGATAAGGATGATGTGAATGCATTGTAAATGAGGTGTAGACTTGTTCAGACCCAGCTCGACAATTCCTGAGAGAATATGTTTATTTGTACCCTAACCATCAAAGTACACTGGTAACCTCTGTCTAGTATTCAAATCCGTATAAAAGTAACTACATTATTAGGATTTGAACCCGGAACCTTCGTCTCTGAAAATCAACTGTTAAACAGCTGACTCACGGCGACGACCTCTAGACCAACCCGGTGGGTCAAGAATTAAGTGAAAGAATAAGATTGTCTTATCAGAGATTCATTAGTTTTTTTTATCCCTAATGTGTGTACGTTGCAATCTGTTCAAATCAGAACAATAAGCAACCCCACGACCCAATGAGATGAGGATGATGTATATGACGTCAAAATGAGGTGTAGTCTTGTACAGATGCAGGCCGACAATACTGAGATAGTATTTTTAATTAAACCTCAACCATCAAAGTACACCAGTAACCACTGTCTAGTATTCAAATCCGTATAAAAGTAACTACCTTTACGACGATTTGAACCAAGAACCTTCGTTTCGGAAAATCAGCTGTTAAACAGATTATTTTGGCGGCGACTTTACCTCTAGACCAACCCGGTGAGTCGTTATTAAAAAAACATATTTTTATATAAACGAAATTACAAAAACAAAATTATTGTTCTTTATTTTTATCTAAAATAATGAAACGTGCTTTAATTATTCATTACTTAGGTCAACAGTTAATATAAAAAATACCGAACGGTTGTATATTTTTCCAAAAGGTCTCCGTGGTTTAAAAAAGTAATTAAACCATTTTGGTACAAATTAAAACACGATACGTACGTACAACATTTGATATGTGTTAACGTACGTGAACAGTTACTGAAATCAATAAGCAGATTGATTTTTTGATGCTGATAGCTTACAATTTTTTAATTTTATCATCAGCAATGTATTTGTTCAACATTTTTTGGAATATCAAAAAAATTCGATGAAATAGAAAACAAAACAAGTTATTTATGAATTTTAAAAACGTAAAAATCTGGTGTGAAACGCTCACACAACTTTCTCTTGCCAATGCAAAATTGACCAATATAACCTAACATTTGTAATTAAACGTTAGAAATAAACAAAAAAACTACCCTTAAAAAACAAAACCTTATTTCAATCATGAGTAAATGATGCAAAATGAAAATCAACCACAGTTTGGGTTAATAATACGGAAAATCACTCTTTCAACTAAACTAGGCTCTATAAAGAAAAATGCTCTATATGAAAGTTGCAGATGTTTCAATTCCCTACAAATTTTATTATATAGACTATACTTTTGTCGTAAAATGCATACTAAGGCTGAAATCTTTAAAAAAAATTTTTTACAGATTTTCATGAAAAAAAGGAAATTACTAATTACCGCCAAACTAGCGTTTAACAAAAAAAATGTTTAAAATAAAAGTTGCAGGTTTCTAAATTTTCTGCAACTTTTATTATATACATTTTTACGCTAAAATGCATATTAAGGCCGCAATCTTAAAAAAAACATTTTTTTCTACGAGAGCACAGCCTCCCCAAGTATTTCAGCAGACATAGCGTCTACCCTATCTTTTAGAACATAAAAATAGTAGTAAGTGAGGCGATTTTGAGAAAATCGCAAAAAAGTACAAAATGACTCGAATAAACTACTACTTCCGGTTGACCGATTTTGATGAACATGTTTGTGTTGGGTCCGGTAGTAGTATCTAACTTAAGTTCAAGTTTCAAGTAGGCTACGTACGATGATCCGTTCTTGAGATATTCTGTTCACACACACACTAATCGCTAAAACATGTTTTTTGGGTTCGAAGGGTCTGAAAACTTGTAGATCCGATGAAAACTCGATTTTGGAATATCGACATGAAAACAATACTTTCCTTCCTATATTCATGTAGGCAAGAGAAAGTAAAAAAAAGAAATTAATGGACTTTTGTACTTTTACAATGTGCTTAATGTACTTTGATTCATTGCACTTTTTTAATGCAATAAGTATGTATCTTTTTGAATATTTTAATATTTCCAACAAGGAAATGTTTGATATTTTAAGCAGTTTTTTTAATTTACTACAAACTAAAACAAATATAAATCTATTTAAAATACAGTAATTTATTCCTAATAATATAATTATTTTACAGTGCATACATAAATAATTTTATTTAATTTAAAACACGTGGAACTAAACAAATTAAAACATAAAGAAAAATGAACTGAAACCGAATGATTAATTTTCTTCACTTCGTAAATCATGTAAAATTATAAGATAGGGAATAAATCATTTACATTCATTTCGTGAAAAGTATATTGGAAAATTTATTCGTTGAAGTTGGGAAGGGTTTCGTTACAGTTTTTCAGTAATTGTGTCTCAGTGGATTGAACCCCCTTTGTTATGAAATTCCCTGAGTACAATGTCAAGTTACAAATGTTCATAAATAACTAAAATCGTAAATAAATTGAGTTGCCCTATAATTCAACGTCAAAAAAATTATGTACAGTATAAATTTAGTAATTTAGAATACTTTATATCTCTGTATTAGTAGAGTTTAATAATAATAAAATACAAACTTCATTAATTTAAATTCAGTGTTTAATATTAACATGTGAGTTTGTTTTACGGTCGATTAATTGAAATGAAATTTATTATATAATAATCTAGTAATTTAATTCTCATATATTTTTCTTTCTGAATAGTATATTACTTTTTTAATTTTAAAGGCGCCCATAACAGGCAGGTGGAGTGTTAAATTATTTGCACTCGATCTGCAAGTTCCAGGGCTACAAAAAATAGTTCTGTTTCTTATCACATGGTCAGCCAATTATAGTAACTAAATCATTTAAGAACAGAAGAGCTTAAGGTGTAAAGTACACTAGTCAGTTATCTCCTCTGAGAGGAATCAATTCCATTATACAACCAGACCCTGTGGGGAACGAAGTCAAGGTGTCATTTCCAGGGTGGAAAGTAGATGATTTTAGTGGACCAGGCATGCTGATAAGCATACTTTTCCACTCAGTAAGGAAGGGATAGTAAACCACCTCACTCCTCGTTTTACTTACTTAAGCCTCTGGAAGTTCACCAGCCTTTAAGCTGATGACCTAAACAACAAATGTAGGTAGAACTCTAAAGTCTAGTACTAAGGTAGAAATCAAGCTCACTAAGTTACAAACTTGCCAGAAATTCGGATGACTTTGCCGTGAAAGAAACAATCAATTTATTTCAAAATAAAACTACATATTATTATAAAAGATTGCACGAAGTTAGAACTTAGAAGTTTATTATGATTTTTATCGTACTTTGAATAATACTTATCAGTAAATTTTGATTAATAGTCGCGTTAATATTATACAAAAACACAGATCTAATCAGTATGAATTAGGCCTAAACTAACTGAATTAATTATTAATTAACTCACTGTCATACTGTCATAAAAAACCATACATTAACAGCCTTTAAAGTTGGTATGTTACATAAAAAACAACACAGAATATGTAAATAAAAAATATATTAAACCTACATGTTATGTAAGAAAAAATAATAAACGGTTTTAACGTTAGAAAGCAAAAAAAGAACAATGCAAAAATAGATTTGATATAAATTTTTAAATAACCGTATAAACTTCATAAACGCAGACTTATTGAAAGATACCTAAGCAAACACTTCATTAAGAATAAATAGAAAACATGACGTAGCAAAAGAAAGTTTAAGATAGATTACTGCACTATGTCATATTGGATTGTGTACTTTATTATTGTTTATATAAGACAGAGATTACTGCGTTTATGTATCCTATGTAAGACTAATCGAAGGCAGTAATTTAAAACAATCGGATGTTAATAGTACACACTTTTTACAATCAGAGAAGTAGGTCATCAATAAAAATTAGATTAAAAAATCTAGTGTGAAACACTCACACAACTTTCTCTTGCCAAGGCAAATAATTAACAATATACCCTAACAGTAGTAATAAAACATTAGAAATAAACAAAAAAATAACCTCAATAAACATAACCTAATTTTAATCATGAGTGAAAGACGCCAAATAAAAATCAACCTCAGTTGGGCTTAAAAATATAGAAAATCACTGTTTCACGCTAAACTAGGCTCTGTAGAGAAAAATGTTCTAAACAAAAGTTGTAGATATTTTAATTTACTATAAATTCGATTTTATACACTTTTGTCGTAAAATGCATACTAATGCTGAAATCTTTAATAAAGGCGATGTTTTTACAAGTTTTCGTGAGAAAAAAACAGATAATTGCTAATTACCGCTAAACTAAACGTTATACAAAAAATATTTAAAATAAAAGTTGTAAGATTTTAAATTCTCCACAACTTTTATTGTACCTACATTTTTGCGCTAAAATGCATATTAAAGTCGCAATCTTAAAAAAAAACATTTTTTTACGGAAAAACACCCTCTCAAAGAATTTTAGCAGACATCACACCTACCCTATCTTGTAGAGCATAAAAAATGTAGTAAATGAACCGATTTTTAAAAAATCGTAGGATCCTTTTTGAGAAAATTGCAAAAAATGAAAAATTACACGAATAAACTGTTACTTCCAAGTGACCGATTTTGATAAAAATGTTCGTCGGGTCCAGTAGTAGTATCTAACTTAAGTTTTAAGTTTCAAGTTCGTACGATGTTCCGTTCTTGAGATATTCTGTTCACACGCACGCACGCACGCACGCGCGCGCGCAAACACACACTCACACACACAGACCAATTGCTGATGGAGGCAAAATTGATGGAGAATGAAGACAAACTAAACAAAAAGTACGCATGTGGACTACAAAAAAATGCACACACAATGTGTGTGCATTGCTCGTCAGTTTACATAAATTTCCGGTAAAAACACGATAAGACAACAATACTTTCCTTCCCAGTATTTATATTCATATAGAGCAAGAGAAAGTAAAAAACGGTTTATTCATTCAAGAGCAAATTTCCATACAACACTGTATACATAAAATGCCAGTTCTTGTAATAAATTGCTTACTTTTTCTTAAAGTACTTCCTTTACTTTAAATTAGCAATAGGCTGTATCCTAACCCCAAAAGCGTTGCGTTAAAATTTGGTTTGCAACAATCTTCTTCTTTTTCCAATCAGAGAGCTCCATTTGTTACGCTCCTGTGCGTCTTCCTCGGATAAGCCCAACATTTTCATGTCTCTTTGGACATTCGTCATCCACGTGGTAAGGGGTCTCCCCTTCCTCTCCTCCCTGTAGCCATGGAAAGGCATCTCTTCAGGTTTGCAACAATCACTGAGTAAAATGACTGTTAGTATTAAAATATAAATACTACATTTTATAATTGTATAGCCTTGGAAAGATATTTATTCCTGAAGAGTGGTTATCCCTATTTTACGTTTAGGCACAAGTTGTAATAAAAAATTTTTATTTCTCCGAGATATTACTTAGGTAGAGAATACACATGCTGGTTTTCACTACTGTATTTTTTCTTCGGGAAGGTATAAAAATATGGATTGCTAATGGTTTCCGTCTCCATTTTACCCCTTGTGATCAGAACGCTAATAATTTACTTTATTTTTTGTTCTACCCCTAAGGAACAAATAAGCTGAATTTCAGTTCTGTAGGTGGTCGGGGCGTTAAAACATTAGTAGAGAGTCTGTGAGAACGTTTACACTTATGATTCCAAATCACGGAAAAATAATTTTTTACATGATTGTAGTACTAAAAATAAGAAAAAAAGTAAATGTAAACATATGTCCGCAAACGTTTCTTAGCGAGTTACAGCTAGCAAAAGATTTCCCCCGATTTTAGTTCCGCAGGTGAAATTCGTACAGTGATACTGAATTTTTGGGGGCTATTTTTTGCGAAAAAATGGTGAATTTATATAAAAAATTACCTAAAAAGTCGAATGAAACCAGTCTGGAAGTTGTAATGTTAGTAGTCTTAAAAAAAGGATGAAATATGCAAAAACTCTTAGTAGAAAAACGCAGTCTTCTACGTTTGATACCCAATAATTTTGTTAAATGACAAACAAACAAATGATTTTTCCAATGAAAATTGTAGAGAATTTATTTCTAAAAGCAATTATGTAAGTAATGTAAACAAAATGTAAATAAAATGGACTCTTATGTAGTACACTACATAGCAATACTTTTTCCATTTTATTAAACTTTTATTTACAATTAGTTTACATTGCTTTCAGAATTAAATTCTCTACAATTTTCATTGGGATAAATAATGTGTTTATTGGTCCTTTAACAAAATTATTGGGCATCAAACGTAGGAGACTGTGTTTTTCTATTCAATTTTTTTCCATATTTCATCCTTTTTCTCAAAAACTGCTAACATTACAGCTTCCTGACTGGTTTTATTCGATTTTTTTCAGTGATTTTCCATATAAATACACCATATTTGTCAAAAAAGTAGCCCAAAAAAAATTAGTATCACTGTATTTCACCAGGGGAACTGAAATCGGGGCGAAATTTTCCACTAGCTGTTAACTCGCTAATGAAGCGTTTGTGGACGTATGTTTATATAAATCTTTTTTTCTTATGTTTAGTTCTAAAATCATGTACAAAATTATTTTACCATAATTTAAAATCAGCCAATAAAGATTTAAGATTTTGCAAAAAATGACATGAAATTCTTCAGATATTAAGTTAATTCAGACAAGTTTAGTTCAGATGAAAATTGATGTGAGAAAGTTGTTGAGGTGTACCTAACAGAATTATTTATTGTTATAAATTTTCCGACAAGTGCAAGAGAGACAGTAAATGAAAATATGAGTAGGGTGTGATAGAGTGGAGTGAAATTGTACAGTATGGCACACATTTCTCTAAATCATGTTATGTACCAGTTAACTGTAAATAGCTTATTCAACTGTCTACCGGTTGAGTTACTTCGAACGTTAATTGACCTGTCCAATGTCCAGTGTTCTGTTCCATCCAATTCATCGAATGTTACTTCAACAATAACGTTCTGCATCCTAACTCGATCTATCTATTTCACTTTCTCCCTTTATCAGAACACTCTCTGTGCTATTTCTTAATATTCACAGACACATTATAATTTGTGATCATTTGTTTGGAAACATGGAAACATTTGCTTTAACAAGACTAATTCGTGATCATTTGCATGAATACAATAATTGACAGTTGGTCAAATCAAACAAGAATAGAATATCTATCCTATTGTAAAAATATTAAATTTTTCATCTTTTAAAATTTTTACTTCTCTTGCCTATATGAATATTATAGGAAGGAAATTATTGTTTTCATGTCGAATTTTCGAAATTGAGTTTTCACCGGATCTACACGTTTTCAGACCCCCTAAACTCAAAAAACATGTCTTTAGCGATTGGTCTGTGTGTGTGTGTGTGTGTGCGCGCGCGCGTGTGAACAAAATATCAAGAACGGAACATCGTACGAACTTGAAAATTAAGTTAGATACCACTAGAGGACCCGGACACGAACATTTTCATCAAAATCGGTCAACCGGAAGTAGTAGTTTATTCGTGTAATTTTTCACTTTTTGCGATTTTCTCAAAAACGGTTTCTACGACTTTTTTAAAAATCGCCTCACTTACTAAATTTGTTATTCTCTACAAGATAAGGTAGGCACCATTTCTGCTGAAATTCTTGGGGAGGTTGTTTTCTCGTAAAAAAACTTATTTTTTTAAAGATTGCGACTTAATTATGCATTTTATTGCAAAAATGTATATAGTAATGTAAATTGTAGAGAATTTTAAATCCCACAACTTTCATTTTAACATTTTTGTGTTTAACGCTTAGTTTAGCGGTAATTAGCGATTTTCTGTCTTTTTCTCACGAAATCGTGTAAAAAATCAATTTTTTTAAGATTTCAGCCTTAGTATAGGCTACATTTTACGACAAAAGTGTATAATAAAATTTATAGGAAATTATAAGATCTGCAACTTTATTTAGAAAATTTTTCTCTACAGAGCCTAGTTTAGCGTGAAAGAGTGATTATTCGTATTTTTAAGCCAAACTGAAGTTGATTTTCAATTTGCGTCTTTCACTCATGATTAAAATAAGGTTATGTTTCTAAGCTTAGTTCTTTGTTTATTTCTAATGTTTTATTAATAATGTTAGGTTATATTGGTCATTATTTGCATTGGCAAGAGAAAGTCGTTGGAGCGTTTACAACAGATTTTTCATTTTGTAAATCTAAATATGCAGAACAAGTTCCTAAACAATTTCCTAAATTAAAAGACATTACGGTTCTGGAAATAAATGACAAAAAATATAACATTCAAACATTGAAAAAAATTCATATACAAAGGAGCGTCGATTATCCGAGCAGTCAATTATCCGAACCACTGCCGATGGAAAAAGTACATATTTACTCAAGCATAGGTCTTTTCTGCCTTAAAACTGCAATGCTTTGATGCGAAAAACAGCCTGAATTTAGTGCTGCGTGAGGATTGTCACTAAAATGAATGAGAGATGTTACTGCTACAAAAACGTTCAGTCTTAGGTTCAAAAAATAATTATAATTTTTTTTTTTTTAAATTATTCTATAGTATGCACTAGTGCGTTAATAAATATTTCCCAACGTATTTCACCGTATATTTTTTTTACTGTATTTAAAGCCGGATAAACGGCTCGGTCATTATCGATTATTGTGGGAGATGTAACGGTGGATATTAACTTGCGAAAATTTCCAGCCCTGGCCGAAAATCGAACCGTAGCTTTTTCGCTAACTTTTTTAGTTTTGAAAAATTCTGTATTTTCAGTTTGTTTTAATAATCTTCATACTCTCTCTACATTTGCATTAAATGCAATAAATTAGTGTTTTTCAACTATGGTTTACGTTAGCCTTTATTAACCTATGAAATATTTAGGTTATATTACATTGTTACGGTACAGTGTATAAAATTACAGTATTTAGCGCATTTGATTATCCAAACTATTTATTTGATTATCAGAACCGCTCTGTTGCCAATAAGTTCAGATAAATGACGTTCCACTGTATTAAAAAATATTAATAATAACTTAATAAACGAACATGTACAATTTGACTTAATACTTGGTTAAAATTTATTATTAATTAAATAAAACACGTCGGTTTGGTCTAGAGGTAAAGTAAAGTATAAGGTAAAAATACATTTTTTTTATGTATACATTAAAAACAAACCATTATTATGGATTCTTCTGCTGTGATACTATCTAGTAACTTAAATAATTATCATTAAATTTTTCACTGACCTGTCACAGCTGCCATATCACTTGCTTTTCTATTTTTGTTTATATACTATCCTATTTTCTACTGACATATTTAGGTGGATCCACCATTATCTGAGTATATAATTTAAAACTAACCTTTATTAAATTTTAATAAATTTTGAAAAAATTTAGTCTCAATTTTTGCCCGTAACAGACAGGTGGAGTGTTTTTATTTAATTAATTAATTATTTGCACTCGATCTGCTAGTTCCTGGGCTAAAAAAAATATAGTTCTGTTTTTTATTACATAGTCAACCATATGAATATATGATTCATATATTAGGTCAATACAATTGGAAAATTTAAGTTCGAGTAACTTTGACATTTCTTAAGAAAAAAGTTTTAAAACAAATGAATATATTTTCTCTTTTCCAAAATTTTGTGACACTTTACAAAGTTGTGAGAATTTTGTATAGTGAGAGTTCCAAAATGTCCTTTCTTATTTGATCGGTTGAAATCAACTATTCCATTTTGAAGGTATCGACGATTTAGTAAAGAGCTTTTTCGTCTAGTTTTTTCAGATTAAGGGGGAATCTACGCTAAAATACCTTAATAAAATATATTTTTTCGTGATTTAAAATCTCTAAAGTGTGCTCTTTAAAATAATTTTACCATTTTTACCGAATATTTACTAATAAAATTTAAAAAAATAAATAAACTGTAAGTCTGTCTCCATAGAGAAACACTATATTTGCCTCACGAAAATACACAGACTTCACAAGCTGATATCTCGTGAATAAAAAGCGTTAAACACGTAATTCTTTCATCATTTTGAAGCTCCTTTCTTGTTTGTATTTTTTCCTGCAACTTACAGAACTATACAGTTAAAGAAATGAGATTGGGATGGCTGCGTATTGTTGTTGTCAATGTCTCATTGTAAAACTTTAACGCCTTATTTCCGAAAATTTTGTGTTTTTATAAATACTAAAATAAATTATAACTTGAGTTGTAATTAAGATAAATCCATAATTTTTTTTTAACTTAATGAGCAAACTCTACTCTAGAGGAAATAATATATACAACACTTAATTATTAGGGCCAAAATTATCATAAGAGGTTTAAACCTGAACATTTAGAAATAATTTGTTCAAAAATTAAAAATTTATTAGTAAATATTTGTATAAACTACAAAATTTAGTCAACAGACTGTCTTTAGATCTTTTATTACTCTTTTTTCTGATTTTTAATCAATTTAATAGGTTAAGTAACAGTAGAGAAGTGTTTGTTTTCGTGAAGACACGTTTTTCACCACCATCTTTACTTACTTTGGGAGGGGATGGGTAAAAATTACGAAAATTTAAGGAAACGTTCTCTTTTGTATATTTTATAAATCTATTAAATATAAAATTTCTTGTGGTTTAATAGAAACAAAATTCAATTTTTAGTATATTCTCCCTCTTAAGTTTTTCTGAGCACAGATATTAACCCAGGTGTAATTGAGTGACATAGATAATACGACTTACATAATGTAATAGAATTACTAAGGTAATTTTTTCTTCTTTATCAACATTATTATGGAAAACAAATAATTACTAAAAGAATAAAGAAATCAACAGGTGAAGGACCTTCGTTGAGAATTCAAAGAATTCTAAATAGGAACTTTTTTACGTGAGGAATAGTCGAGAATAAGGATTAATGATCCGTTTAACCACGCAACTGACATTACGACATCAAGAAGATCATGGTCATAATGACAATGCAGATGAAGAAGAATAAGGCTATTAGGTACTAGTTCTTTCTATAGAAAACACAATTCTTCGTTTTATTTATTTAAAAGCGTTGAACATAAAACCACGCAATCCTGTAAAAATTCCTCTTTCTTAAAAACATAAATAAGCTATAAACAAACAGCTATTTACATTGTTAGTATAAGATTGTAGTTATCCGAAATAATAATGACGAAAAAATTCTAAAGAAAGCGATTGAAATCTCAGAAAAAATTTAAAAAAATCTGGTGTGAAACACTCACTCTACTTTATCTTCCCAATGCAAATAATGAACATTATAACCTAACTTTATAGTCCGATTCACGAAAGAAAACACTTGTCTTTCAACAGCATTATCTTTTGAACCGTTGTATGTAAAAATAACTACGATACATCAAATTAAAGCGTGTTTTATTTACGGTTACAGGATTACATTAACATATATTGCTTTGTAACCCTATACATTTTAAAGTACGCGTGAACAAAGTAATAATGCCTTGAAGTTGGGTATACTGGAAAAGTTGTTAAACAGTGGTTAAAACAGGGTACTTTTTACTTTCTCTTGCCTATATGAATATATAGGAAGGAAAGTATTGTTTTCATGTCGATTTTTCGAAATCGAGTTTTCACCGGATCTATACGTTTTCAGACCCCCTGAACCCAAAAAACATGTTTTTAGCGATTGGTCTGTGTGTGTGTGTGTGTCTGTGTGTGAACAGAATATCTCAAGAACGGAACATCGTACGAACTTGAAACTTGAAACTTAAGTTACATACCACTACCGGACGCGACACGAACATTTTCATCAAAATCGGTCAACCGGAAGTAGTAGTTTATTCGTATAATTTTTCAGTTTTTTGCGATTTTCTCAAAAACTGGTCCTACGATTTTTTTTAAAATCGCCTATTTTACTCAATTTTTTATTCTCTACAAGATAGGGTAGGCGCCATGTTTGCTGAAATTCTCGGTGAGGCTGTTTTCACGTAAAAACGTTGTTTTTTTAAGATTACGGCTTTAATATAAATTTTAGCGCAAAAACTTATATAATAAAAGTTGTAGAGAATTTAAAAACCTACAACTTCTGTTTCAAACATTTTTTTGTATAACGCTTAGTTTAGCGGTAATTTGCGATTTTCTGTTTTTTTTCTCACGAAAACGTGAGAAAAATCGATTTTTTTAACATTTCGGTCTTAGTATGCATTTAACGACAAAAGTGTATATAATAAAAGTTATAGAAAATTAAAAGATCTACAACTTTTGTTTAGAGCATTTTTCTCTACAGAGCCTAGTTTAGAGAGAAAGAGTGATTTTCCGTATTTCTAAGCCAAACTGAGGTTGATTTTCATTTTGCGTCTTTCACTCATGATTAAAATTAGGTTATGTTTGTTGAGGTTAGTTTTTTGTTTATTTCTTATGTTTTATTACTAATGTTAGGTTTATTGTTAATTATTTGCACTGGCAAGAGAAAGTTGTGTGAGTGTTTCACACCAGATTTTTACGCTTAATTCGTTTTATTTAATACAATTAATTTTCGAAAATGTTAATGTATATCCTGTAACCAACAATAAAATAAAATTTAATTTGATGTATCGTAATTGTTTTTACTGCCCATAACAGACAGGTGGAGTGTCAAATTATTTACACTCAATCTGTTCGTTGCAGGGCTAAAATAAATAGTTCTGTTTCTTATCACATGGTCAGTCAATTAAATGACTGAATCATTTAAGAACAGAAGAGGTAGAGGTGTAAAAGACACTAATCAGAGTTATCTCCTCTGAAAGTAATGAATTTCATTATACAGCCAGACCCTGTGGTGAATGAAGTGAAGTTGTCATTTACAGAGTGGAAAATATATGCTTTTCAGAGGGCCCGGCATGCTGATAAGCGTACTTTTCCACTCAGTGAGGAAGGCATGGTAAACCACCTCACTCCTCGTTTTACTTAGTAAAACCTCTAGAGGTTCAAACCAGCCTTTCGGCTGTTGACCTAAACAATAATTGTTTTTACATACAACAGTTCAAAAGATATTGCTGTTTAAAGACCGGTGTTTTCTTTCGTGAATCGGACTATTAATAAAATATTAGAAATAAATATAAAAACTAACCTCAAAAAACAACTTATTTTAATCATGAGTGAATGATGCAAAATGAAAACCAACCGTAGTTTGGCTTAATAATACTGAAAATCACTCTTTCACGCTAAACTAAGCTCTGTAGAGAAAAATACTTTAAAAAAAAGATGTAGAAAAAATCGCAAAACAATGAAAAATTACTACTTCCGGTTGACCGATTTTGATGAAAATTTTCGTGTCGGGTCCTCTAGTGGTATCTAACTTAAGTTTCAAGTTTCAACTTCGTAAGATGTTCCGTTCTTGAGATATTCTGTTCACACACAGACCATTAGCTGAAAACATGTTTTTGGGTTAAGGGGGTCTGAAAACGTGTATATCCGGTGAAAATTCGATTTCGAAAAATCGACATGAAAACAATACTTTCCTTCCTATATAGGCTATTTTTATAGGCAAGAGAAAGTAAAAATGTATTAAATGATGTAAAATGTTACTACTGTGCGCTGCTTTTGTTTATATTTTTATGTATTCGTTCTGCCCATAACCGACAGGTGGAGTAAAATCATTTGCACTCGATGTGCTAGTTCCAGGGCTACAAAAAATAGTTTATTTCTTATCACATGGTCAGCCAATTGTATGACTGAAATATTTAAGAACAGAAGAGGCAGAGTTGTAAAAGACACTAATCAGTGTTATCTCCTCTGAGAGTAAGGAATTTCATTATACAGCCAGACTCTGTGGTGAATGAAGTTAAGGTGTCATTTGCAGACTTTTCTACTTAGTGAGGAAGGGATGGTAAACCACCTTACTCCTCGTTTTACTTTAGTAAAGCCTCTAGAGGTTCAAACCAGCCTTTTGGCTTATGACCTTCAACAACAAAAAGTTCACAAACGTTTTCAAACAAAATTAATTAATCACACAGATCCAGAGGTACGTATAATGTCGCACCCACACCTACAACAAAATCAGGGAAAGAGATTAAAGAGATGCAGGAATAGGGATCTTAATATCAATTACAAACCGGGTTGATCTAGAGGTAAAGTCGTCGCCAAAATCAGCTGTTTAACACCTGATTTTCGAAACGAAGGTTCCTGGTTCAAATCCTAGTAAAGATAGTTACTTTTATACGGATTTGAATTCTAGACAGTGGTTACCGGTGCACTTTGATGGTTGGGGTTTAATTAACCAAACTCTCTCAGGAATGGTCGGCCTGGGTCTGTACAAGACTACACCTCATTTACACGTCATACACATCATCCTCATCTCATTGGGTTATGGGGTTGCTTATTGTTCTAAATTGAACAGATTGCAACGTACACAAATTAGAAATAAAAAAAAATATCAATCACCGACGAGGGTTTGCCACTACTGGATGATTTCCTTAGTTAAAACGAAAACAGAACATAACAAACGTGCATTATCATAAATACTGCTGCTTATAATAAATTACAGTTGTTTTTAAATAAAGCCAAAAAATATAAATTACAAATTTCAATTAAACCGTCTAAAATATAAGTTATTAAACGTTCTTAAAGAAGTAAAATAATATTAAGTAATAAATAATGAATTCATAATAAAAAAGCGGAAGAAGTTTTCTATCGTTTTGGTATTAAGTGGACTTACGTAACATTTACTGGCGAAAGTAGTAACAGTTTTTTTTAATAGCGAAGAAACCAGTTCAGGGTGGATACGGGTACTAAGTTTGTATTTTTTTAAATATAATTTATTTGCCGGAATTTATATATATATATATATATATATATTTTGTTTTAAATATCGGCCTAATAATATTTTTAACTTCCTACAAATTGAAGTGTTAAACGAGCACGTTTTAACTAACATTTATCATTTAAAAATAAATTAAATTATAAAAAATGAACGTAATTTATAATAAATTTGAAGGAAGTTGTTTCTTGGCAGAATTTTCCTTGCAGGCAGTTTCCTAAACGAGAGATTTTAGTTTACCAAACATTATTATTATGACGTTGTTTTAGTGCCAATTTAAAATATGGCTTTGGGCTTTTCTTTAATATATTGATTCTGTGTATTACGGGCAGATGTTTATGAAACATAACCATCAAAATTTTGTAAAGGTTTTTAATACCACTCCTTGATAATTTACTTTCAAGCGAACTGAAAGATGTCTGGAATACTACTGCTGTAATGTAAAACCAAAATCCGTATTTAAAATACTCGTATCGTAAATATTGATCTTAAATTTCGTTTTAAATAGCAAAAATATAATGTTATTATGTTTTAGGAATAATACAGTATGTTTTCTTACCTAAATTGTTTGACTGATTCTTGGAGATGATGTAGGCCATATTGGAGTATCCCTGAAACTTAAATATTTTTCAAAATTAATTGTTTTATTTCTTTATATATAGTTATTTTATTTGCTTAGCCGCTAGTAAATACATTACAATTTGGAAATAACGATTAGTACGACTGGAAAATTTGTTAACCTTTGAAACTTCGACTTAACAACCAAACGTTTGGAACCACGATTAGTACGACTGGAAAATTTGTTAACCTCTGAAACTTTGACTTAACAAACCAAGCGTTCTTTAACCCAAGCCAGAGGAATATGAAAGTTAAAATTTTATCAAACAGTTATACTTCAGTTTCCCCATAACAGGCAGGTTGAGGTTAAATTATTTACACTCAATCTGCCAGTTCCAGAGCTACAAAAACTATTTCTATTTCTTATCACATGGTCAGCCAAATTATATGACTGATGCATTTAAGAACAGAAGAAGTAGAAGTGTAAAATACACTAGTCAGAGTTACCTCCTCTGAGAGTAATGAATTTCATCATTGTACAGCCAGACCCTTTAGTAAATGAAGTGAAGTTGTCATTTCCAGAGTGAAAGTAGATATTTTTCTGAGGCACTGGTATGCTGAAAAGCATATTTTTACACTCGGTGATGAAGGCATAGGTAAACCATCTCACTCCCCATTTTACTTAGTAAAGCCTCTAGAGCTTCAATCCAGCCTTTCGGCTGATGATCTAAACAACATGTACCTCAGTGATATTAGCATTTGATTAATCTCTATAGACAAGGGAAAAGACTCTTAGACTGATTGATTTACTGTTAAAATTCTCTACCTATCTAACCACCTTTTTCAGCTACCCTATCAGGCAGGTCTGGACGTTGACGATCATGGTGGCAACGCAGACTTTGTCTATTACAGCTTAAAAGACTACCAACGAGGTAACACTAAACCTCATTCTCAGATCAGAGGGTGAGAATGTCCTTCTTCTACCAGATCCTCGAATACTTTCAACCTTACCTAAAATACCAATTTTAAGGAATCTATATTTTTGTCCCCATGTCTTAAGATGTATCCGAGGTAATCCAACTACGCTGTTTAATCGTTGACAACAGCTCAGGCCAACTAGCTTTTCGTTAGCGATGTCATCAACCCACGAGACTCTCTACGTACGTATATAATCCTAATCACCTAGAAAGCTGATATTAGACACATTTATTCTTAATGGATTGAAAATAAAAACTGAATTATTTACATTTAGATGTTTTATACCTAAGGTGTAAAAAAGGGATGATTACCATAAAGAAATACTTAATTTTTCTATAACTTCCCGAAAAGCTACAATTCCAAAAAATCGGTTGTTGTTTAGGTCAACAGCCGAAAGACTGGTTTGAACCTGTAGAAATTTAATTAAGTAAAAACTAGGAGCGAGGTACTACTATTGCCTTTCTCACTGAGTTGATAGAGTACGCTTATCAGTATGCCAGGCCCTCCGAAAAGCACCCACTTTCTACCCTGGAAATGACATTTTCACTTCATTCACCACAGAGTCTGTCTGTATAGTGAAACTCATTACTCTCAGAGGAGATAACTCTGACTACTGTCTTTTACACCTCTACCTCTTCTATTTTTAAATAGTTTAGTCATATAATTGGCTGAGTATGTGAAAAGACACAGAACTATTTTTTTGTAGCCCTGGAGCCAACAGATAGAGTGCAATTAATTTAACACTCCACCTGCCCGTTATGGGCAAGCCAAAAATGGGTATACATATCTTTTAAGTGACACCTAGAAGAAATACATTGAGGAATTTAACTGGGAAATTCGGTAAAAGTTTAAATCTGTTGATTTAATTTTTTTTTTGTTAGTCTTCTATGAATCTGTAGAAATTCAATTAGGACTAGCCCTCTTCTGAATATTGCTTTATTGAATATTGCTTTATTAATCGTTTAAAAGCAAGACAGATCTTTTATTTGAATTTACCGGTAGAATAAACAGTTAAAATGCATTTAAACTTAATTATCAGTACTGTCCTTGAGAAGTAATAAACACTAATATTAGTACAAATATAGGACTGATTTTATTATATACTGTTCACTTCTTTTTATGAGTAATTACTGCACTTTATAGCAAGTAGCCTAATAACCGATATAAAGTAAAGTAAAGGTAAAGTAAATGTGTAATTGTTAATATACACTATTTTTCAAGGTTGATGAGCTCTGAACGTATGCATATTGCCCCCCCCCCTACCAACTTTATAGCTAGCAAATGACTTGCCAGTAACGTTGCCAATACTTGCTCTTGTAGCTCTGTCGTCAGCTATTTTTCTGGTCTTTCAATAACAGTAACCTATGAACATAACAATCAGCTGATTATAAAGTATTGCATGTTAACGCGCTCTATAATCGATGTTTTCAGTACGAGATGCAAGACGAGAGTGAACTATTGCGGCTTTTATACGCATGCCCGCGTGATGTTTGCCAGGTACAATCTGACAACGCTGGCAAACGTTCTGATTGGTCTAAACGTGTGGAACAGCAGAGCTCATCAACCGTGAAAAGCATATTAGATAACAATATAAAATAAGTAATTTGTAACTACTACTATTATAAATAGTAATTATAGTAAATTAAAGTTTGGTCCATTAAGCATTAAAATTAATTACATTCGTAATTAGAATTTTAATGTGAAATATAAAAAAGATCTTACACGGATGGATCAAACCACTGTGATTTAATTTTGTTCTTAAATAGTACTTAAGCTAAAACTGTTTAATGGTAGATGTAGATTCTATTCTTTACTTTCTCTTGCATATAGGCTATGAATGTATAGGAAGGAAAGTATTGTTTTCATGTCGGTTTTACGAAATCGAGTTTTCACCGGATTTACACGTTTTCAAACCCCCTGAACCCAAAAAACATGTTTTAGCGATTGGTGGGTTGTGTGTTTGAACAAAATATCTGAAGAACGGAACATCGGACGAACTTGAAACTTAAGTTAGATATCACTAGAGGACCCGACAGGAACATTTTCATCAAAATCGGTCAACCGGAAGTAGTAGTTTATTCGTGTAATTTTTCACTTTTTGCGATTTTCTAAAAAACGGCTCCTACGATTTTTTTCTTAAAATCGCCTCGTTTACTACATTTTTCATTCTCTACAAGATAGGGTAGGGGCCATATCTGCTGAAATTCTTGGAAAGGCTGTTTTCTCGTACAGAATTTTTTTTTTTAAGATTGCGGCTTTAATATAAATTTTAGCGCAAAAATGTATAAAGGCCTAATAAAAGTTGAAGAGAATTTAAAATCCTACAACTTTTATTTCAAACATTTTTTTGTATAACGCTTACAATAGCGGTAATTAGTGATTTTCTGGTTTTTTCATGAAAATCTGAAAAAAAAAATTTATTAAGATTTTAGCCTTAGTATGCATTTTACGACAAAAGTAGTCTTTATATAATCAAATTTATAGGAAATTAAAAGATCTACAACTTTTATTTAAAGCTTTCTTCTCTACAGAGTCTAGTTTAGCGTGAAAGAGTGATTTTTGGTATTTTTAAGCCAAACTGAGGTTGATTTTCATTTTGCATCATTCACTCATGATTAAAATAAGGTTATGTTTCTGAGGTTAATTTTTTGTTTATTTCTAATGTTAGGGTATATTGTTCATTATTTGCATTGGTAAGAGAAAGTCGTGTGAGTGTTTCACACCAGATTTTTTTAAAAGTTCCAAACCATGATGGCTAGTTTAAAATGATATAGGTATCGTAGACCCCGGTTATACGGCGGATAAGGCGGTTGAATTATATGCGCGGACAGAACTCTTCGTGAAGAAGAGTTTTTGCGTTTAATATATTAAGTTAAAAATATTGTTTATAGCTTAATATACATAAATTGTAAAATTAATAAATAAATTGTATTATGTTTAACTAAATAAAACAAATAAATAAAATAAATAAATTATGTTTTATGATAGTTTTTTGATTGAAAAAATAAGAGTATATTTTTATACTGAACACAACCGAAAAAACTTGAAATAAAATTAAGTTGTATTGATATCTTTAGAAATAAATAATTAGTATCATTTCACCAAAAACTGGATGGAGTTCATTTATACTAATGGAAACGTAAATAGTATTTTAATTTGCAACTAAAATTTTATCCGCACAAATAATGCAATTTAAAATATATTTCAACAGTTTTATAGTTATGCAATTAATTAAATTGTGTTTGATTTCATCTTGTTTAACTAGTACACAGAACCGGATTGTTATGTTTAAATTTAAGATAGTAAGAGAGAAGAAATATAGGCTATAGAAAATGTTAGTTTGAAAATGGAGAACGATGTACAAGGAGGTTAACCTTAAGTGGCACCTTCCATTTGTCTAATGATTTGAATAGATTTTCTCTTTGTTTCCAAAGTTCTCATTTTCAATTTAACTTTGTACTATCAATTCCATCAATTAAATTACCCACCTTACCTACTTGTTATTCTAAATAAAGGGAAAGCTGTGCGCTTTGTTTATATTGCTGTGTTTAATCCTTGTGATTACAGAAAAGATTAAAATACAAATGTAGTTCATTATTACACATATAAATATGTCGACATTTAAGAGTTTTTCAATATGTGATAATTGTCGAGAATGGAAAATATTTTATTTCAAAATTTACGTCATTTTTGGAGTAATTTGTACTTGTGAATTAGTACTTTTAGCGTAATACAAATTGCTGGGAAACCATACCTGGAATATAAAAGTTTCCAAGTACAATTATTTCAGTGAAAACCAAACATTTTTACAATTTTTCTCACTTTCTTTTTCTTCTTCCAACCAAGGATTAGGCCGCACCCTGTCCTGAACTCACATTCTATATCATCTATCTTTATCTTTTCTAGGTCTGCCGACATCCCTTTTACCCTCTCGAGCATACCAGTGCGCCTGCTTAGGCATTCTGTTTTCTGACATCCTTGCCATGTGCTGTCTCCAACTTTGGTGATAATTCTTTATCTCACTTTTTTACGCAAAATATCAGGTATCACTTCCTTAGAGTACTGGTAAAGTGCTAAATTGTAAAGTAAAAGGTTTGGTTTTAATTCCCGGATAGAGAAATACTTTAAATACCACTTACAATCTTCCATAACCCATTTAATAATCACTTGATCACTAAGTGGTTGACAAAACTTAAAATGAAGTTATGGAGTCAGGATTTTTGGATGAGTTAAAAATGCTACAAGATTTTCCGAAAACATTTTAATATCGTAATCAAGTCTTCGTAATTTATTTACTGATTTCCTTCAAATGGTTTACTCTCTTAATAAATTGGAATGTCAAACTTTTGGCTTTTTGGGGAAGCTTTTTCCAAAGCTTCCAAAAGCTTTTGGAAAAAAGCTAGCTTTTGGAAAGCTAAACTAGTATACAATAACTATACAATACTATAGTTATTGTATAGAATACAATAACTATACCATAACTTGTATAGTTATTGTATTAACTATACAAGTTAATACAATAACTTGTATTAATACAATTAATACAATTAATACATGTATTAATTGTATTAATGCAACTTAATACAATTAAGTTGCATTAAGTTGCAACTTATGTTGCAACATAAGTGTTGCAACATAAGCAACACTTATGTTGCTTAAGAACATAAGCAACAGTGTTGCTTAAGAACATAAGCAACAGTGTTGTTTATGTTCTTGCACAGAACATTTGGAACACTGTTGCAACACTGTGCAGAACATTTGCACTGTTCTGTGCAAACCATAATAAATTAAAATACAAATTTCTTGTTGATTTAGTAAAGAGTGATATATTAATTAGGTCTTTAGTTGATTGATTCATTTCCAATTCTAGTTTACATACATTTTTACCCTTACTAATGAGAAAATAACTAATACAGATACAAAAGCAAAATGCACAAGTGAAAACGTGTTTTCACAGATTTTAATAACACACTGGAATAATGTAAGTAATTTCAGTATTCTATAAAGTTATTGTATTAATTCTTCAAAAAATTAAAATGTTGGCTTAACATTTGAGATTTCCTACAATATTTTGGTAATAAAAACCAGCAATATATCCTAGAGAACGATCGTTTATTTTTCCTTTATGGTGCATCAGCTGCTAATTTCTTAGTGACTTTTTTCGGTTTAGAACATTTTAACTTTTAATAATAGTGAAATAATAGAGAAATTTACCTATATAATTTTTTTACTAGCCAAAAATTACATTTGTATTATATTAATCAATTTTCCGATATTCCAGCAGTTTTCCTCTCAGATCCTTAGATTTTCCCCCGATGTTAGATTATTCTTTGACTACTGTACGTAAGCGGGAACGGAACCTCGTGCCTTTAGGTTAATGTTGTTTAGGTCATCTGTCGAAAGGCTGGTTTGAACTTGTAGAGGTTTTACTAACTAAAACTTGGAGTGAGGTGGTTTACAATTGCCTTTCTCACTGAGTGGAAAAGTACGCTTATCAGCATGCCGGCCCTTTGAAAAGCACATATATTCCACTCTTCAAATGACACCTTCATTTCATTCACCACAGCGTCTGGCTGTATAATGAAATTCATTAGGCTACTTTCAAAGGAGATAACTCTGATTAGGGTCTTTTACACCTCTGTCTCTTCTGTTCTTATATGATTCAGTCATTTAATTGGCTGACCATGTGATAAGAAACAGAACTATTTATTTTTTAGCCGTGCAACGAACAGATTGAGTTTAAATAATTTGACACTCCACCTGTCTGTTATGGGCAGTTTAAGTTAATAGCATAAAGAAAAAACTGTATAAAGAAAAACGAAACGATCAAAAATGTTAATTCTTTCGTAATAAACTTTTTGTATGAAGTGCTGTTTAATCATTTATACAAATACAAAGATTATTATTTACTACTACTGTATCAAATTGGATCGTTTCAAGAATACTACGTACGCAAATACTTAATATTCAAAGAACATATGACCCCCATCAACGCGTTTGCATTTATCTGTCTGCACTACAACAAGCATTTGTTTAGGCTTCGTCTAACTTTCTTGTCAGACTGTCACGTGATCTGCTCTGCACAATACTGTCATTCAGATGTTTATACCCGAGCTGTCAGTACATAAATAAATAAACGTACAGGATATACGGACAGGAACTTCCCTTCGTCGATTTATTTTAACGCGCCGTACTTTTTTAGACACCAGTAGAACGATTGAATAATTTACACACATCTCCTCCCATGTATTAAATAAAAACAAATACTTCCGGTTTTTACAATACGTTTAAAAAAGTTTTGACAAGACTACACGCAGACTGATTTTGAGATTCTGTGAACGGTTACAATAAATATTATATTCAATAAATAATGTGTAATTATATTTACACATCTGTAGTTGAAATAAGTTTACATAATTTATTTTTTGGTAAATAATGTTAACCTACAAAGATTGGGAATAATGGTGGCAATTTTTCACATATTGTCATCTATCATATTTTTTGTCCGTCGGTTCGTCACTCCCAGATGTTAGAAACTACAAGATATATCAACAAACGGTTTTTGGATTTGTAATCTACACAAAAAGTTAGTGGGCGTGGTTTGGGTTTGAAGTTTCGGTTTCTACAGGAAGTGACTCAAAACCGGAAGTCAAGAAACCAAGCTCGGAATTACCGGTGTCTTCCTCACCACCCGGTAATTTACCGGTGCCTCACTGAGCACAAAAAGTAGCCTATGCTTATCAGCATGTCAGGCCCTCGGCAAAGCATCTACTCTGCACCCTGCCAATGACACCTTCACAGGGTCTGCCTGTATAATGAAATTCATTACTTTCAGAGGAGATAACAGACTAGTTTCTTTTACACCTCTATATCCCTGCTGTTCTTTAATGCTTCAGTCTTATAATTGGCTGACCATGAGATAAGAAACAGAACTATTGTTTGTAGCCCTGGAACTAGCAAATCGAGTGCAAATAATTTAACACTCCACCTGCCTTTTATGGGCATAATAAGCGTAGATATAGAAATCGTTGGGTTGAAGTTCCGGTTTCGACTGAAAGTGACCCAAAACCGGAAGTCAAGAAATCAAAGTCGGAATATGGAAACAAAAATCGTGTCATTTGATTCCTCTTTAATTGCAGGTACATAAATCATTAATGGTTTTGTTACACAAGTCAAAGGTAAGCCTTTTTAAAAATTTGCTACCCACAATGAGACGCGTCGTGTCATGAAAGGGACTTTTTGGTCATCATTTAAAATCAAGACAATGTTAGTGATTTTTAAATATTTCACCTACCTGCTTAACGTTTTTGGAAATCTATTTAACTTGTTCTTTGTAGATAGATCCTCATTAAGGTAGAAAACTACAATAATTCTTTAGATTCGCTTATTGTATAACGATAATAAATTCTTCTAATCGTTTTAAAATTAAAAAATATTGAATGTCAGTCAAATATATACATTTGTTAATTAGGTAACAGATAAAATCACCCATATGCATACAAAACGATTGACCTGGTTTGAATATGTTCATAACTTACCTACTTAAAAGTTTCAACTTTCGTCCAAAATGTAGAGCACAGAAAAATTGATATACCAAATTGACTTTTTCTAGATAATTTTTTGATTGTAATACGTTACAAATTAAATGTTGTTTTCGTAACAGACGGAGTTTGATAAATTGGTTGTTACATTAAAAAATAACCATCATAATTTCGTAAAAAGCTTGAAGTAGCCCTACATTAAAATAATTAGAACGCCAACAACCCACCAAAAAATTATCGCCTTTTTTCTTTTAAAAACATTTAATATAGGTATACATAGTTTCGCTTTAATAAAAAATAAAAGCTTTTGTTAGATACGTTGACGCCTACAAAGAAGTAAACATTCTTTCGTAAAAATAAACAAATATTTAAAAAAATTATTTTATTAAACCTTCGTTTTATTTTAATTTAAATTCATTGTTTATCGGATAATTTGAAATTTATTTAATAATTTTTAGATGATCGCGACAGTCGGTACAGTGTTTAGTTGCTAGACAGAAAGTTCTGAGATCGATTCCAGATTATTATTTGAATGTAACAAATTAATATAATGCTCCAAATATTTGAAATGTTTGGTATCAATCATAACAGTTTTAATAATTTTAACTGAGGCGATAATGAATCTAAAAACTAAACATGGTTTTTACTTTCTCTTGCCTATATGGATATATAGGAAGGAAAGTATTGTTTTCATGTCGATTTTTCGAAATCGAGTTTTCACCGGATCTACACGTTTTCAGACCCCGTGAACCCAACAAAATATATTGAAATATAAAAGTTGTTTTTTAATTTCCTTTAATTTTTGATATTTGATTTTTCTTGAAAAATATGAATTCATTAAAGCTCTAATTTTGAAAGAGCCTAATTTAAAATAATTTTGCAGAAAATTGACTAATAAATTGCCGCTTAAATAACCGATGAATAAAAATATTAAATTCCGAAATAAAAACATTTTTGAATTTAGTTAAATTCTTATTTTTGTCTAAAATACTGTACTTATTTTCTACCTTTAGGAAAGTATATTTGAAAATCCTTTCTTTAACGAGCACTTACGTCCCAAATGGAACCTACGTACAATATTTTTTTTATCAGGGTTTGTTTCTACGTTATATTGTTCTGGAAATTCTGCGATGAGCCAGTCAGTAACTGTTATTTCGCATTTGTTTACAAATTAGACTAATGTTAAAGTATTCTACTATACTATTTTTGACTATACAAGATATTTTTTATTTGCAACTGTATAAAATTAACAACAAGCAAGTTTATAAAAAAAGGATACAAATATTGACAATTTTAAGATATTGAGGAGATCGCTGCCCATTGACAGTAGTACTCCAACCGTAATCATTAAGTTAGTTCATTATTTTTAATTATTTACTTATTTATTTATTTTATTTCGTTTTTCTTTAATTTTCACGTCTCATGATATCCCTACTCCAGAGTCGTTTCAGTGTTCGTATAGGGGCAGTTGTAAATCTGGTGTGCCTAGGTCAACGAAGAACTGGTTCAGATTATTTTGTAATTTCTTTTTAAATCGTGTGTATGTACGTAGGAACACATCGCTGATGTATGGGACGTTTAAGTCTGTGTGTAGTGTGACACGTAATTAAAGAAAGAATTATTTAAAATATTTAAAAGTGGTTTTAAATCACGTGGAGGAATTGTATAACTTGTCGTAGTGGAAAATTACAGGATATCTAATTTAGAAAAGAATTTCATCCATCCTGTTTGTACGGATTGCTTATCATAAAGAAATAAAAATATTCTTCCTTCCTCAAGTTACAAAAAAATGCGGTATCAGGGTAATTTTTACTTTCTCTTGCCTATATGAATTGAATAGGCCCTATATGAATATAGGAAGGAAAGTATTTTCATGTCGATTTTTCGAAATCGAGTTTTCACTGGATGTACATGTTTTCAGACCCCCTGAATCCAAAAAACATGTTTTAGCGGTTGGTCTGTGTGTATGTGTGTGCGTGTGCGCTCTCTCACGTGTATAAATATCTCATGAACGGAACATCGTACGAGGTTGAAACGTAAAACTTAATTTAAATACTACTTGGTGACCCGACACGAACAATTTCATCAAAATGTTATAACTAAAAGTAGTAGTAACCAGAAAATAGTAATAGTTTATTCGTGTAATTTTTCACTTTCTGCGATTTTCTCAAAAACGGGTCCTACGTTTTTTAAAAAAATCGCCTCATTTGCTTCATTTTTATGCTCTACAAGATTAAATAGGCGCCATGTCTGTTGAAATTCTCGGGAGGTTGTTCTCTAGTAGAAGAAAATGGTTGTTTTTAAGATTGCGGGCTTAAAATGAATTTTAGCGCAAAAGTGTATATAGTAAAAGTTGTAGAACATAATAATTATGTTACCTACAACTTTTATTTCAAACATTTTTTTTGTATAACGCTTAGTTTAGCGGTAATTAGTGATTTTATGTTTGTTTTTCATGAAATTTGTAAAAAATTGATTTTTAAGATTTCGGCCTTATAATGAATTTTACGACAAAAGTTTATATAATAAAATTTATAGGGAATTAAACGATCTACAACTTTTATTTGTGAGCATTTTTCTCTACAGAACCTAGTTTAGCGTGAAATAGTGATTTTCCGTATTATTAAGCCAAACTGAAGTTGGTTTTCATTTTGCATCATTCACTTATGATTAAAATTAGGTTGTGTTTATTTCTAGTATTTTTTTTTTTTTTTACTACCGTTAGGTTATAATGCTCATTATTTTCATAGGCAAGAAAAAGTCGTGTGAGTGTTTCACAGCAATTTTTATATAATTGATTGGTTTTACTATAAAAATTTTACCCAATATTTTTACTATTACCATCATAATGATTAATGGTAAAGTAGTAATATATTGGATAATAACACAACCGATTTCATGTTTTAAAATAAAAAAATAACCAGAGACCGGCTTTCACACGCCACGTCTCCTTTCATAAAGGTAAAAAAGAAGAGGAATAAGAAAAAGTTTCACCAGACAAAAACAACTTTCATTTATAAAGGCTGAGCTAGGCGTTCGTTCTTTTACGTACGTATTGTGAACAACGTAGACTATTCCTTTCCGATAGTAACCGACTACAACGCCCTTGGGGGTCAACCGGTCTTTTATTCGACCTCCACGTCATCGGTAACCTCAACAACTAACTTCTAAACTATTCTTTTAAATCATATGTTCTTCCTCTATCTAGATGGACTATTACAACACCTTAACTTGTTTTCAGTAAATTAATTGCACAAATGTCAACCTCATTCATTTCTATACAAAAGAAATTCACACAAATATCGCATGAGAATCGACTAGTTAAAATTTTATTTCCGGTTTCATTTAAAACTCGAATTCATATTAAAGAAAAGTTAACAAACACTAAATTAGAAAAACGTTATAAGAACGAGACAATTTTATAACTACGCTTAGCATATACTGAACTCCAATCCCGGACATTTTTTTGAAAAGGACGGTTTTTTTTAGTAAGTAACATACAAATAATTTTTGTTTATACATTAATTATTTTTTCCCACTGAAATACATTGGTTTACAATTAATTTCTAAGTAATTATTTTCTAAATTATTAGTTTTAGAATAATAATGTTAACTAAAAGTAGGCACAACAACTTTCAAACATTTACTTAGAACAGAGTCGTGCGATTAAACATGTATACCTTCGGGTTCTTTTTTTGTCCTGAAGTCGGACGGGTGTGATATTCTCAGATGATAGTAGGCCTACCTACTTTTCTAAGGTACAAAATTTTAATTTTTTCGTAAAATTCCTCACAAGACATCTTTGAATTAACTTTAAACGGTCTAGTATCGCTACATACAATGTAGGTGTTTAGGTTAACAGCCGAAAGGCTGGTTTGAACCTCAAGATGTTTTACTAAGTAAAAACGAGGAGTGAGAAGGTTTCTAATTACCTTCCTAGCTGAGTTGAAAGAGTATGCTTATGAGCATGCATCCCTCTGAAAAGCACCCACTTTCCACCATGCAAATGACACCTTCAATTCATTCACTACAGGGTCTGGTCTGGCTGTATAGTGAAATTCGTTATTTTCAGAGGATATAACTGTGACTAGTGTCTTTTACACCTCTACCTTTTCTGTTCTTAATTAGTTCGTTCAAATAATTGGCTGACTATGTGATAAGAAACAGAACTATTTTTTGTCGTCCTGGAACTAGCAGATCGAGTGCAAATAATTTAACACTCCATCTGCCCATTATCGGCATCATACGATGTTATTAACCTCTAAATATAAAAATCAAAACTAAGTAAAATTTCCCGGCCGACGGTCCTTTACACAGATATCCGAAAATCCCGGACATTCGTTAATCCCGGATTTTCGGGCTAATCCAGGACGTATGGTAACCTACTTATAACGTATGAAACATATTACTGCTTATCAGTAGGCTATCCAGTATTCATGAAAGGTATTGCTTTTCTATTCCATGATTGCGACCTTCATTACATTCACGTTCTATTCTAGGACATGCCATTTAACGTTAGTTGGATTGATAAATTCCTCCACATTGTACAATGTGAATTCGCATAAATTATAACCTGTAAATATAAGAAAATAAAGAAGGAATAATAAAGAAAACAAATCTGGTGTGAAATACTCACGCAACTTTCTCTTGTCAATGCAAATAATTAACAATATAACCTAACATTAGAAATAAACAAAAAACTAACCTCAATAAACATAACCTAATTTTAATCACGAGTGAAAGACGCAAAATGAAAATTCAACTTCAGTTTGGCTTAAAAATACGGAAAATCACTCTTTCACGCTATGCTAGGCTCTGTAGGAAAAATGCTCTAAATAAAAGTTGTAGATCTTTTATTTCCTAAAAATTTACACTTTTGTCGTAAAAGGCATACTAAGGCCGAAATCTTTAAAAAAAAAACGATTTTTCCCACGTTTTCGTGAGAAAAACCCAGGCAATCGCTAATTACCGCTAAACTAAGCGTTATACAAAAAAAATTGAAATAAAAGTTATAGGATTTTAAATTGTTGACAACTTTTATTGAATAAATTTTTGAGCTAAAATGCATATTAAAGCCGCAATCTTAAAAAAACAATTTTTTTACGTGAAAACAGCCTTTCCAAGAATTTCAGCAGACATGGCGCCTACCCTATCTCGTAGAACATAAAAAATTTAGTAAACCAAGCGATTTTAAAAAAAAATCATAGGACCCATTTTTCAGAAAATCGCAAAAAAGTGAAAATTTCACGAATAAACTAGTACCTTCGGTTGACCGATTTTAATGAAAATGTTCGTGTCGGGTCCTCTAGTGGTATAGGCCTATAACTTAAGTTTTAAGTTTCAAATTCGTACGATGTTCCGTTCTTGAGATATTTTGTTCACACACACACAGACCAATCGCTAAAAACATGGTTTTGGGTTTAGGGGGTCTGAAAACGTGTAGATCCGGTGAAAACACGATTTCGAAAAATCGACATGAAAACAGTACTTTCCTTCCTATATATTCATATAGGCAAGAGAAAGTAAAAAGAAAATTAAGAACTATTATTATTCATCAGAAATTTTGTAAATTAAATCTCTAACTTCCGGGTTTTTCGCCTTGTCTATAACGAGTTAGATTACTTTATCGTTCATTAAAAAAAAATCCTATGACTCTATTTCTTAAGTTTTAACAATTTTGCGTAAGAAAGGTTTATTCTATCAGTTGTAGTAAAAAGGAAACTGTAAAAATTAAGTAACACAGAGAAAAATTGGGATTTTATGAACAATTATTTTATTATCAGGAACTGTTTTTATTTTCTAATACAATTTAAATCGCTGAATTTTTCTTTTTGACTTGAATTTGAACAGCGAGATAAAGCGTCAAGCGGTAATTATACATTTCTGAACGATCTATGATTAAATAGACCGGTCTGAAGATCTGTTAATAATTTGGCATAAACATTTCAAATCGTGCCAGTTTTGCTTCCCCTCTTAGTGGGAGGGAGTTAGTAGGGGATAAGGGAGGGTGGGAACAAGAGGAGAGAGATTGTAAAACACCTGCCGGATTTATATAGCATGTGAAATTCTACACTATAAATTCGTTTCCAGTGTACACAGTATAATCATGGGAAATTGAACTGAAAACCTAATTAATTACAGATTAATTGAAATGATTTTCCCTGTCAGTATTATTTACAGATAAAATAATATTAACGCGAGTATAAAATTAATCACATGATTGGTATGGTTAAGTACTCTTTATAAACCCAAGTATTTAAATTGTATTTGTTAAATTTAAATAATAATGGATCTATCAACATTTTCGTTATAATTTAACTGATTTCTACTATTTTACTAAAGTAGCTTACATTTTGAATGATTTTTTTGGCATTATTACTCTTTCCATAAATGTTGTTGTTGTTTATGTCATCAGCAGAAAAACTGGTTTGAACCTCTAGAGGCTATACTAAGTAAAACGAGGAGTGAGGTGATTTACCATGCCTTCCTTACTGAGTGGAAAAGTAGCCTATGCTTATCAACATGCCAGACCCTCCGAAAAGCACCTACTCTTTCCACCTTCCAAATGACACAATCATTTCATTCACCACAGGGTCTGGGTGTATAATAAAATTGAATCCTCTCAGAGGAGATAACTGTGACTAGTGTACTTTACACCTTAAGCTCTTCTGTACTTAAATACTTCAGTCATATAATTGGCTGACCACGTGATAACGAACACAACTGTTTTTTGTAGCCCTGGAACTAGCAAATCGAGTGCAAATAATTTAACTCTTCACTTTCCTTTTATGGGCAAAAAATTAGTTTTAAATAAACTAAAATTATCTTACTTACTTAATACAATAATTCTTTTTTAGTATTTAACATTTCACACTTATAAATGTACCAAACAGGGATTACGGCTGTTGATGAAATATTACCCATTACATGGATTCAATATTACATGGATTACATGGATCGTATATTCCTGCAGGGGTGGAACACCTCCACCCCTGCAGGTATAATAAAAGATAAAAAATTTTAAAAAATATGAAATTCACAGAATTGTAATTGAATAAGTATATACGATATATTGAATAAATTAAGTAATTTTTTATTTCACTTCCATTTAATTATACTAAAATTAGGATCGTGCAGAAAATAGATATTTAATTTACTTATAGAAAATGAAAAGCCTTACAAGAGCAGCAGTTGTAAGTTTTGAATGAAGCCACACTTTTTAGAATCAATCAAGATTCGTTTAAAATCAACAATTTATTTGTAATGCAAGTCAGTGTCCATTAAATTGAACGCTGATTGTGCAGCTGACCAATCTCACTGGTCTAGAGGTAAAGTTGTCGCCATTTAAAGTTGTGTAAAGTCAGCTGTTTAATAGCTGATTTTAGGAGACGAAAGCTCCTGGTTCAAATCCTAGTAAAGGTAGTTTCTTTTATGATATGACAAACCAGTCGAGAGACTGATGACAAAAAAATTTATTGTTACGAATAAACTAAATTAAAACTAAAATTGAATTAAAGGCCCCAGGTTTGATTCCTGGCTTGGGTCTGGAATTTTCATAAGTTAAAACCCACTGTTCTCGATACATATTCCACCATAGTTGCTAATAACCAAACAGTTGATGCAACTTCAAATAAAGCTTGAAAAAATTAATAAACATAAAACTGAAGATATTTATTTCTATGATACGTAGTTACACAACTAGAATTCTGATATTTGTTTATTTATACCATAATCTGTCATAAAATATTTACTATCAAACCTTCTAAGGAAAGAAAAAAGCTTTTTATTACTAAAAAACTGACAAATAAAATACTAGTATCCATATTGGAAAGTTATGTACCTACATTAATTTTTTATGACTGCACAAATGGGTTTACAGTAAAACATTATTAATGTATCATATAACAAAGTTAATAACCATAAAAATAATATGTTTTTCAATACATTATTTTTCAGTTCTGAAACTTTTAGTTGAAGTTAATTCAGCTTATCTATTTACGTAAATGTGAGATACCATTGCTTCACTCACTCATCATTAAATTTCCTGAATTACATGACCTAAAAATTTGATATTTGGTTTATAAGTTCCTTTTGGGTCATTGATGCAGACTAACAGTTTTTTATTAAATTATTACAAAATCTTTTTAACCAATACTTTTCATATTTTTAAGCCAATATTGAATTACATACTTTGTAAATTTTAACAAAATTATAAAAATAGTGATTTTTGGAATTAATCTCTTTTGAATATGAGTACTAATTACTTCTGTATAAATGAAAAATACAGTTTTTACAATGATCTGCATTAAAGTTAATCAATATAGAAGTATTTTAAAAAATATAAAAGTTTAATAGAATAGAGAGAATATAATTTGTCAGATGAGATGTCTGAAAAATGTCAAGTCATGGATAATTACACCTTCATATTAAGTAAAATATGAAGATGAAATAAAAGAAGATTAAAAAAGGGAACTGCTATAAATGTTAAATTGACTAACAGATGTGTCAAGTCTGTAAAAGGCATCTTTACTGATCATTATTACTTAGAATTATTATTATTATTGTTATTATAACAGAAGAAAATTGAGAAGTTTTTTTTTTGAATGAAAGAATTACAAATAAAGATGGTTATAGTAAGAAATAGGGGAAGGAAGGGTCAAAAAGAGAAACACAGCTGAAATATTCATAACTAACTTATTTATTCTTTATCCTTTTCTATTCCTGTTTATTTTATATATATATATATATATATATATATATATATATATATATATATATACCTTTTATAATAAGGGGGGACAGGTTGTCCTTCTATAATGGGGAGGGTAGAAACAATTTCGAGACAAGGCAATGTTTTCAGCCCAAGGGACATAAGGTTTGAGAGAAGAGAATGTAGAATAGATGAGAGGCATCCCTCCTTAATCATTCTCTCTTACTTTATTTACAATATCTCTCTCACTCCTTTAGATTATAGAATTATATCTCTATCTCTCTTAAGTCTCATACAAATTACTTATTAAAATATTCATCCCTAGTTAAATAACATGTTAAGATTAACTAAACCTGGTAGGTATGGTTGTTCATGATTGAATCAATTTGTAATGAAGTTTAAAGGGCATTTCATAATGGCCAAAATATATTTAAGCTGTGATTTATTAATAATGGTTGACTACTGTAATTTAAATTATTCAAAAAATATTAACAAATTTAAAATATTAACAATTTCAATAATATTAATATTATATTTGGGGCCAAAAATATTAAAAATTATTCAAATAATATTTTACTAATATTTAATAATTTCAATTGTAACCACATTGTTCAGAAAATAGATTCTAGGCATCTCTTCCAAGGTATACCTGGGTGATTCTACCGAAAGCGGGATTTTCTTGTAACTTAACAATTTTGTGAAGTATGAAGATGTAAAATACTCAACTCTTCTCTATTATATTATGTTGCAGTAGTTACTATTTCGATTCATGCAGAATAAAATATATATATATATAATATAATTTTTTTAAAGGTATGGACTATTTTACACACCGATACTCACGACCGTCACGCGTAACCAGCCGTCCATCTACTACAACAGTTGTAGTTTTTTTACAGTAAAATTTAAAAATATAAATAAGTGACGCATTTTATGTTATGCGCAACAATACTGCTTAAAATATGCGATTGAAAGTAAGTTTTAAATAAAGTAACTTTTTCAAAATTTTGTGTGCCACGGCTGTAACTGACTCCCACCTCACGACCGTCACCAGCTGGTTTTTCGTTAAATTTTAGCCACTAGAATGCCGAAGGAACACTTGCATGATGCCCACCTTGTTTGTACAGTGGTGTTGTGCTTGTTTGTCAGCGCAATCGTACGTTATAGAAAAATATACTTTTATTTTCATCACAATTTCCTTTCAAAGGTACTCATTAACATTTTTTTTACATAATTTTCTCTCGACCGTCACGCTTAAAAAAGTTATAAGTAATTTAAAAACCAAACATTTAAGTCAAGTTGTTATATTTACTATTAGAATAATATCAAAATATTAGTGACCGGTTTTTGGTTAAGGTCCTGTGAATTAAACAGAAACGATTCAGCAGTAAATTCTCACGACAGTCACACTCATGACCGTCACTTCTTCCTCAAATGTGACGGTCGTGAGAAGACTGTGACGGTCTTGAGAATTACTTTACATTTTAGTTACTTACTTATACAGTATGTTTATAATGTAATTTCTTTAGATATATATTTGTAATTTTTGGTAATATAAACAATTTTAAGTGTTTCGAATAAAAATTTTAAATTTAATGTGTGTTTAAACCTAAACCTGAACAAAAAATACCATAAATCTGAAAACAATACTGCTACTGTACTTTTAAACTATAAATTGTCTCTATGACCCATACAATTATTATACTATTTATATACTATTTAACATTCCTAGTAAAATAAACCTAGGTTTTTCCAGGTTGAATGAAAAGGCTTAGGCTAATGGTTTTCAATATCACACCAACATCGAGGTCATTAGTGACTATGAGGTTTTAATACTGTGACAGTGGGTTTTAATTTAATTTTTAACACTGTATTATTGTTATTTTTTTAAACTATATTGAAAAATTCCAGATGTTGAATGCAAATCCAATTTGGGATCCTTAGCTAAGTAGACAAGCACGTTTGGCACTGAGCTGAACCGATAGTTTTTCATTTTTAAAATTACTGATTTATAATTAATTTTAACTTAAATTATCGATTTCATAAAAAAATTATTTTTTACTTTAACATTTTATGTTATTTGGTTTTAACTCTACAGCTTTCGTTTCAAAAGTAGAAACTATGAATGAAAGTAGTAATAAAAAGTTTTAAAAACAACGTTGCGGATAAAATTATTATGAACCCATCTCCAGAGAAACGCAACCAAAGGCAGTAGCGGAAAGAAAAAGAAGGGAACACGAAAGAATAAGATGTGATCCGGTTAAGTATGAACAGACGAAAGCAGCAGAGAGAGAACGGAATAGGAAAACAAAGGATGAAAAAACAAAACGTATTAAAGATTTAAGCGAAAGAGGAAAAAGAAAGTAGAGGGCTAGTGGAGAAAACAATACCATAAGCATGCACAAAAATTACGGAAACAAAAAATTTGGAGACATTCTTAGATTCACCTCCATTTTCACCAGATACGCCTGTTGATGTAAATTTACAATAAAATTATAATTTAATCAATCAAGTGGAAAGAGTCGCACGAGAATATAATAGGGAAAGAAAAAGAAAAAAGGAACTGCGAAAAGATAGGGAGCAGTGCAAAGAGGAAATAAAGAACTTTAAGACAAACTTGAAAATGCCACAAAGAAGGCAAACCAGTTGAAACATAAACATCATCGATTAGCAAATGAATGAAGGAAATCGGAAGACCCATCTCCGAATACAAATATACAAAAAGTAATTTGAGAAGAGACTGGAAGATAAAAGTTTTGAGAAACACTGAGGCGGGGAAGTTTTCTTTTCCGCTGGCAGAAGACATTTCTTCTGTTCACCAGAACGAAATTGTTCAAGGTTTATTCTACACATTAGAACATAAGGAAATATTTACGTTTTATGATGACGAGTTTTTACAATAACTTGAATTAACGTTTTAAGTAATGTTGGTTTCATTAATAAGATATAGTTAAGAATAGTTTAAATATGTGATTTGAATTTCTTAAAAGTGCCTTTAGTTCTTGAACTTAATTTCTTTTTTTAATATATTCCACTTTAACAGAGTTACACAGTTTGAAACGCACAATTGTCACACAAAACTCACAACCATCACAGTCTACTCACAACCGTCACATGCAACTCACGTCCGTCACATTAAACAAATATTATTGGTGCAATTAAATGGAAAACTATTTTTATGAATATGGTTTCCCTTCACGTCTATGAAAGGTACAATCTTAGAATTTTCTCAAATTTTTAATGTTAACATCAATTTAAGTGTTTTTTTTTTAAAAAAAGAGATACAAAATTAAGACTGATAACTAAAGTGAAGTTTTCTTTGAACATAAAAGTGTTAAATACAACTTAAATAACGTGGGATTGCATATATTACATTAATTTAAGCTTATTAATAGAAATTAGCTTCCTGAAATTACAATAATTTAAAATAAAATCATAAAAAAACTATAAAAAAAGTTATGTGACGGTCGTGAGATATTGAGTAATGTGTGTCAGAAAAAGTATGAATAATTCAGCTAAAATGCAAAAAGGTGGGCCCCCTTTTATAGACAAGTAGTAAATATATGTACGAGTATAATTCAGACAAAATGGATTTTAACTTTATAATTAAAAGTTTATAAAATTTTATTTCTTCATCAGAAAATCCCGCTTTCGGTAGAATTGCCCACGTATTCTCCTATTTCCTTAAGTTCTTTAATACCTGAGAACACATCGATTGTACGTGTTCCCTCTAACTTCTAGTTATTTAGTGCTTGAACTTCGAGCTCCACTTACATACATCTTCTTCTTCTTGCTGTGCCTATCCAGTTTGATGTTGGTGATCATCGTGTTACATCGTGCGACCTTACTAGTCGCAATCCGGAACGATTCCGTGGAGCTCTTACCAAACCAGGTCCTAAGATTGGGGAGCCAGGAAATTCTTAGGATACCTCTTTCCCTCTCTCTTCCCCTGCAGAATGCGCTGCCGTAGATCATATACTTTGTGATTTCTCATTATATGACTGAGGTACTGCAGCTTACGGCACGTAACAACCGTCTGATCTACTCTTTCAATAATCTACTTTCAAACAAGATTTTTCTACAAAGTGTCAATTACACACCTTACTCTTTCTCCTCTTACTCCTATTTTCTTAATGGGAAAAGAATGCTCTTTGGGGCCAATTGGCTTCTGTCGTTCTGTGGACTTACCAATACCATACCAACACTCTGGTCTCTATACCGTCTACTATAGGCCTTGTATCCTTAGAACTGGTTTGTTGTTTTATGTCGTAATTAATTTCTTACATATTCCACTTTGGAGACCTGAACAATCCTCACAACCAGTCCATCTGTAAAGCCTCTGTCTTTGTATATTCCTGAAGCTCATTTGCCAAATATCTTCATTTCTTTCATGGTTCAGCAATTAATACTGTGGTAAATGTCTTAACAAACTCATCTCAACGGCCTACATTCTTGATATCTGCTGAGCAGTCAGGATTCAATACTCCCAACCATACTTCAAAACGGGTAGAACTGGGGTGATAAGACTTTACAACCACCTCATTCCACACCTTACCAACTATCGTTTCACTCAAAATGTACGTAAGTCTTTCAAAATGTCCAGTATAATTTCTGCATTTTGTAATTGTACATAAGACACATCACATCCTAATAAATAAACGAATGTACCTGTTCTAAAGTTTTGTCATTCAAAGTTACTTGCCTTCTGAGACGATCAGCATTTCTGAAACTCATCACCTTTGTTTCCAAAATCACCTTTAAAATTAGATTATAATCGTTTAGCAGTTAAAAAAGTATAAACAATGATCTGTGTAATTTATACTCAGACTCTGCAAACTGCAACAATCATCAGTGAAACCCGAAATTTTCAAAGGAATAGAACTTAAAAATTTTTTAATAGAAGCCAAAATATAATTTAAGATTTAAAGAAAAATTATTTTCACATTATAAAACCATTTCTGTAATATGAATGCTATAAAATTTTTCAACAAATTTATAAAAATAAAAGAGATATGATAATGAATATTAATGTAATAGGTTTTTAATAATGAATGATTTTGTAAACTGAAAAATCTTTATAGAAGAAAGTTGTAAACAATTTAATAGTTTTTTAATAGTGTATTTCATTATTTACATTTAGAATTGGATTGTTACTAAATTATTTTAAGGAAAATAAATACTGTAAACTTATTTTACAAGGAAAAAATTTAAAAAGAAATGTGAAAGTTTATTTTTTATAGAAATAATGAGAATGTTTAAAAAAAAGAACAAAAATTTTTAAATTATTGTCCAGTGGATAAGTGGGTAACATATATGTGCTAAATAAAACAAAGGTTATGGATCTGATTTACAGGATAAAAATTTTGTAAGCCCAAAATATATCTGCTACTGACCTTTTTTGTAGATTTGATTTTAACGAAAAAACAAAATATCTACTACTTTCAGAAGAGACTACTTTACTTAAAATGTTAATTATAATTTTTCCTCTTAAAATATTTTTAAAATATGTAGTCATTTATCTAGCTGTGCATTAGAAATGTTAATATTTATATTTTTATATAATACACTCAGTAGCTAAAATACTTTATATTTAACTCCTACTGTGTAAATAAATAAATATCTGTGTAAGTAGGTTTTTTTATTTATTATGTAATATCGCATCAACTGCAACGGTCATTAGCGATGACATTGAGGTGTAACTGTGTACAATGAAATATGAAATGAATTTTTGTAACATATGAAAATATGCCGTGCTTGATTTTAGTTTTTTAAAGTCACATCAACACTACGGTAGGATATGTTACAGTGGGTTTTGACTTGTGAAAATTTCCAGACCCTGGCCGGGAATCGAACTCAGGACCTCCGCTTAGTAGGCTAGCATGCTACCACTATGCTACGGAGGCAGCCACACTTACTAATTAATTTTCTTGTGTTATGCGTGTTTAAATTTAAATTAGAATAAAGTAAATCATATGAAATATAAATTACAGATAGGAATATTAAATTAATTTAAGAATGTATTTAAATTTCAAAATTTTAACTATATACTTTTATATGTTTCAGTCATGACCGAGAACAGCCTTTCACGTTTCAATTGGGAGTTGGACAAGTAATAAAAGGATGGGATCAAGGATTATTAGATATGTGTGTAGGGGAAAAGAGAAAATTAATAATTCCACCAGAATTGGCTTATGGAGAAAGAGGAGCCGGGAATGTTATTCCAGGAGGTATGTATAAACTCTTGACATCATTGTATAGTAATTATAAATTCAATTACATTACATATTTTACTGTATTGTGTAAACATTTTAATTAATTTCAACAATGATTGTTAACTGAGGTAGACGAGATTAATTTGTAGTACCCAAGAGAATTTTGCATAAATTTTTTATTCAGGAATCTCAAATTTTTCATTGTTAATGAAATTAAATTTCAATCCACTTATATTTGTAATAAATCTTTCAATAAAAGTTCTTACGGTATTTAACAAAAATTTTATTTTGTAATAATATTTTAATAATTTAGAAAATTTATTGACTTCTCAATCAGCCAAGTCAGTCAACTAATACAAAGTAGCTTTGTGTTGTTAATAACACCTGTTGGTTGCACAAATTCGTATGGTAACCATCTGAAGTCATACGTGAATGGTAAAAAAGCAGCAATAAAACAAGATGATTTTTTTAAAAATAAAATTGTTCTCGATAACTAAAATAAAGCTAAAAAACTGTAAACATTTCTTACAAACTTGATATAATTGATAAAAATAAGATTAAAATTGTTTTCTTTAAATTGTTGCATATTTATAAAATAAGTATATTTTCGTCACTGTTCAGTGTAGGACCATTATATATGATTTCAACTTCTGGCATTTCTTTTCTTTATTTCCCAGCTCTCCTTAATTTTGTATAAGTGCTCTTCTTGTCTCTCCCAGGTTAGTCTAGTTGAAAAGTCGTCATGAGTCAGCTGTTTAACAGCTGATCTTCAGAGATTAAGGTTCCGGGGTCAAATTATAGAAACGGTAGTTACTTTTATATGGATACAGTGGTTACCATTGTACATTGATGATTGGGGTTCAATTAACAATACTATCTTAGAAATAGTCGGCCCGAGTCTGTACAAGACTATACTTTATTTACACGCCATACATATCATCCTCATCTCATTGGGTCATGGGGTTGTTTATTGTTTTAAACTGAACAGATTGCACCGTACAAACATTAGTAATTAAAAAAATAATAGTAATAGGTCAGGAGATGAATTCAGATCTTTAGTTCCACAATACAGCATAATCCAATATTCTTAAGGGGGGAGTCTACCCACAAAAAAAACTTTTTTATTTTTAATGATATAATGCTGAAATATGGTAGATTTACTTCTCAAGATGGTCTGTAAGTACATCAATAATAAAACTTCAAAAAAGTGTGAACCTAACCCCAAAATTTGGGGAGGTTCAATTTTTTGGCATGTTTTTTGGTAGAATGTAATTTGGTTACTTTTCAAGATATACAGATGAAATTTTGTCAAACTACAGATAAATATATGTTCTATGATATGTAGGATTGGTTTTAAATTATCTTTGTAAATAAATTTTTTATTATTATTATTTTTTTTTTAAATAATTACCTCCTCTGCAACACTTTTTACATGTATAAAAATATTTAATGTAAAGGTATATTAAAATCCCTCCTACAGATTATAGAATAAGGATATATGGTCCCAACAAAAAAAAAATTAGCATTCTACCTGTCACGGTTCCCAAGTTACATTCTACCAAAATTATAAAAAGTTGAAAAAATGATATTTGCGGGAATAAAAGAAAACAAAGATTTTACTGGTTACAACTTTACTTTGTCCTAGAATTCTCCAGCTCCATATATAAAACCTTCATTTTCTTTCTTCTGTTCTTCATTTGTAACAGTTTTAATTCTCCCATATTTCTCTTCATGTAGAGAAGATTATTAATTATCATTATTAATGATAATTGAACTGAATGTTAATAAATTACACTAATACTATCCTTCTAATTTAGTATGAAAGCAAAAACATAACCTCACTAAAATGAAACTGCCGGGTTTTATACCTCAAAATATCAAAAAATTGCATGACTCTTTCACTAATAACACTAATTACACTTTTGTTGTTCTCTAAATATTAAAAAGGAAATCACTAACATAAATAAATTCTACTAACAGGAAAACAATGTGAAACCCGCATGTAAACAAAACACGAAAATCAGAGCTCACTTGATATCGCATCGTTTAGAAATGGTTACCTAATCTATTAGTTGCACTATCTCTTCGAAACTAACAGTACTAAAAACACAGAGAACACAGAGTTTTTTAAAAAAAGAATTGTGTAATTATCTTTTTTTACAAGCGAGATATTGAAGTTTAAACTTTTATATTTTTCACGGGCCAAAATGAGAAATGTCACCATGACAACCCTTTTGTTTTTATTTATTTTTAATAGTAAAAATGAAGCTACAGACAAAATAAATACACCATCTTATTCAGAAAAGTTTAAACTACCAAATAAAGAGAAAAAAAAATTTTTTTTTCATGTAAATCTTGGGTAGACTCCCCCCTTAACCACTACACCATGGAAATGGCTGGATAATAAAATAACTATTTTAGTAGATTTAAAAAAAATTGAATAACTTGATCTAACAATACTAGTCATTCCCACTTTTCAGCAATTTTAGGTTATGATGCATTTCTATAGTAAAAAAATCACTCTTATCCTTTGAATAAAACGGTCCAATCCAATCATATGTTTAGTTGGTATAAAGAAAAAGGAGTTCACTATGCATGTGAATGTGCGTAGTTAGGATTTTTTGGCGAAATTTTTTGTATCTCCTGAAAAATTTCCCTTTAGGAACAAACGGTTTGGATGCACCAAGGTCTTCAATTGTTGTTTTAAAAGAAAATCAAAGTAATTATTCAAAAAATTATAAATATTAATTTACTTCATATATTATGAAAATAAGTTTATTTTTTAGTATTTGAATGAAAGAATAAAAAAAAATATAAAATAAACGAATACTTATAGTACTACTTAATACTTATAGTAGTATACTTGCAGACATTATAATGCTACAACAAAATGTGTGGAGAATAAATTAAATTTAAAGGCTTGAATGTTAGTAATATTCTACTCTTAAAGAAGTTTTGGAATATCTCTAACCAGTTATTATTGCAAAATTACCCCTCTGGGAGATCTGTTAAAACATAGAGCTTTCTATATAGGATGGAGTTGAGGGAGTAGACATGAATGAAAACAAACAACTTTCTCACAATGTTCACAATGTTTGTTATGTGAAGCAAACATTTGTAAATCATTTGTTCCTGAAATGGATCAAAATGATATGACAGCGTTAATTTACGTCAAATTATCTATGTACGGTTTACAACAATTAATTACAAATCTGTATGTACCTGAAACAGGATTCTACATTAATAAAAACTATATTAATAAAATTTCCATGCACAAACTCTTATAACAGCTTTACATAATTACACCAATGAAACCTTTTGTTACAAAAATTCTATTGTAATTTTTTACCAACTACAAATAGTTGCTACATTTAAATTCCTAATATGTGTACGTTGCAATCTGTTCAATTCAGAACAATAAGCAACCCCATGACCCAATGAGATGAGGATGATGTGTATGACGTGTAAATGAGGTGTAGTCTTGTGCAGACCCAGGTCGACCATTCCTGAGAGAGTATGGTTAATTGAACCCCAACCATCAAAGTACACCGGCAACCACTATCTAATATTCAAATTCATATAAAAGTAACTACCTTTACTAGGATTTGAACCAGGAACCTTCGTGTCTGAAAATCACCTGTTAAACAGCTAATTTTGGCGACGACTTTACCTCTAGACCAACCCGGTGGGTAGTTGCTACATTATTTGTTTTTATCTCATTAGTAAAATTATTTTATTTTTCAACTAATATATTTCAGTGTATCCACCATCATCAGAGTATATAAATTTGAAAAAATTGAAACTAAATGTATTAAAATTTTTAGATATTTTGCCCATTACAGGCAGGTGGAGTGTTAAATTATTTGCACTTGATCGCTTAGTTCCAGGGTTTCAAAAATAGTTGTTTCTTATCACAAGGTCACCGAATAGTATGACTGAAGCATTTAGTAATAGAAGAAGTAGAGGTGTAAAAGATACTGTTTAAAGTTATCTCCTCTGAGAGTAATGAATTTCATCATTGTACAGCCAGACCCTGCAATGAATGAAGTGAAGATATCATTTGCAGTGAGGAAAGTAGATACTTTTCAGAGGGCCTGTTATACTAATAAGCATACTTTCCCACACACTGAGAAAGGGAATCATAAATCACCTAACTCCTTTTTTTACTTAATAGTCTCTAAAGGTTCAAACCAGTAAAAGTTGCAGTAATTTAAAGAGATTTTATTTTATTCTGAAAGTAACAAAAACTGCTGCTTATGAAAAAAATAAAAGAATTTAAAAAAAAAATCTGGTGTGGAACACCCACGTTTGAAAATTTAAATATTGAAAAACAACATAATTTTAATATTCATTCATCAATATATATACTTTGATTTTATACTTTTTTGTATTTAAATGGGCGCAACCTTAAAAGTGTCACTTTTACTGATTTAAATGAGCAAAATTTGTAAAACCACAAATTGATGCTAAATTCAGGTCTGTAGAAAAAAATTGCTTCAAATAAAGGTTATAGGTATTTAAAATTTAAATAACATTAGTTGCATACAATTTTGCTGTAAAATGCATATTAAGTGTGCAATCTTAAAAAAAAAATTACCAGGACAGTACAACCTCCCCAAGAAGTTTAGTAGACATTCTTTTGACTCTTATCTTGTACAACACAAAAAATATAGTAAATGTGGTGATAATAATAGGAGCAGTTTTTTGAGAATTTAAAAATTACACAAATGAACAATTACTTCCAGTTGACTGATTTTAATGAAAAAAATTTCCATTTTTAAGTTATTTTGTTTACAAGCATACAGACTGACACACAGATAAACCAATTGGTAAATACATGACTTTTTGGGCTCGTGGGACTGAAAACGTGTATTTCCGGTGAAAACTCCAGTACAAAAATCGATATGAAAACATAACTTTTCTTTTATATATGTCATGTAGGGCAAGAGAAAGTGAAAATACATTTACGATATTTATGGTTTATAATAATGATGATTCCAAGTTGAAATTTAAATAAAAATTGCATCATTGCATAAAGGACTATTGACTTTTTATTATGATTTTAATGATGTAAAAAATTTAACTGCAAAAACCAGAGAAATTTGCTAAGAGGTAGATAAATGTAAAATGGGATAAATGAGAAAGATTTATGTAAAAGCTGAGCCATCAAATGATCTCATACATACGCATAAATTACACACACACATTTATAAAGTTGAGGTATTATGAAACATGTAGGTGTTATTATAACCTGTTTATTTAAAATATTTCTCGTTTTAAAAAACAATTTTTGTTAAATTGTTTGATATTTCCTTTAAAAGATAATACTTATTAAAATATTTCAAACACAATTTTTGTTTTTTAATGAACGTTTAAAAATTTTAATACACTCTTTTCTTTTTTATGTTGAGTAATTTTTGTATTTCTTTGAAATCCTATAAAAAGTTGTCCTGATAAGGAAAGGGATGGTCGCATGAGTACAGTCAACTTTAAAATTATACGGTATAAAATTAGTTGCTCCTGTTCACTTTGTCTCGCATTTGTAAGTACTTTATTATATTTACTGATCTTAAAATAGTGTGTACCAACAGGAATAATTTAAGAAGCTAACTTTTTTAATTAAAAAATATTTACAATGTTTAGTAAGAAACTAAAAAATTGTTTTATACAAACTTTTTGAGTACAAAGTAGCTATAATATTATATCATTCCAATGAATAATCAATTTCGATGCATTTAAAAAAAAACAATAAATTTCTTTTAAATTACAAGTTGGAAAGAATAATGTTAAAATTAAAATTTTACCATTTTTCTTTTATTTAGTTTTAGTTATAATCATTTTCACTTTAATGCATTTCAATGCTGAAATTTTGGAAAAATTCATTTTAACATAAATAATGGTTTTATGTATAATATCATGAATGGCCACTATAACATTAAATACAAAATTTGTTGTTCTCAAGTTTTGTTATGCAAAATTTTTCCAAAAATATACCGTAAATCTAACTAACCTTCTGAATTTACCCCTCGTAAACTAATATAGTTAAGAAGTTGGGTTACATTGACCTGAACTTTAAAATTTAAAATTGGTACTTAAAGATGCTTATTAAAATGAATTGGGCAAGTTGTTGAAATCTATAACTTGCATCAATTTAACAAAAAATTACTTTGAAACAATATCACAGCTTTCCATTTTGTAATCATAAAGAAAGTAAAAAAAAAATTGTTTAATGGCCAAAATAATGCAGGTTTACAATGCATAAAGTTATAATTTTTAAAAACCAAGTTAAACTGAGTGATGGATTAAAAACATTACATAATGAGGGGTCTAGTATCAAAACCAGCCACATCCAAAAACATTTGTTTTTGCTACAGTATTTTTTACAAGTTTTCAATAATATGGACATAGTAAGTAGGAGAATCTATAACAAAATGATCAATATCCAATGAAATTGCTCAAAGAAATTCTGAAGTTATTTTCAAAACAAGCCACATCCATACTTACAGAAATAGCCAGTGGGTGCGCTAGTGCACTTATGTTAAGACAATTTTATTACAACATTGTTTTAATTTTGTTATTACGACAAAGTACTATTCAAAAAATTATTTTTAATTGCTTGAAAAATATTGATTTTGAACAATTTATAGTTAGGAGTAGTTACTTCATTAAATTAGTTGAAATGATCAAATTCATTTCTTACCTTAACGAATAAAACCATGATTATTCTAAAAAAAAACAGTAAACTTTTGTTTCAAATCAGGCAAGTCCCTGAATGAGTTTCAAAACCAGCCACATTCAAAAGAAAAATTAGTTTCTCTAGATTTGAAAAGACTTATTTTTATTATATTTATACAAATTATGTGGGATGGATTTAATACTTAGAAATTGAACTATTAACTAAGACGATAGATACTGTATTTTCAATTTAAACAGATTTTTTGCTTTCCTGAAAAATTTTATGAAATGGATATGGCTGATTTTGTTACTAGAACCCTCAATGAGAGTTAAAGCATTTTGGTCATTAGCGACTACTGTATTAACGTGTTAAAATTTCAAGATCATAGCTAGGAATCGAACCCAGGACCTTATGCTTTGTAAGTGCTAGTCACTATATCGTGGAGGCAGTTTTGTCTAAAATTCAAATTTTTCACTGATTTTTTTAAAAATCATTATTTAATTAACATTTACTATTTAAACAGAACCCACAAACAAAATTTTATGTTTGAAGGCCTAGTGGTTCTGGTGATTTAATGAATAGTGAGTGAATAGATTTATTTTTAAGGATAAAACTTTATTATCTGGATATGTTCAGTCTACAAAATTCATACAACCGTAAGACAAAATTATTTTTACTAAAACTGGGAAAATGTGACTAGTCAACAAAAATTAAAAAGAATACAGTGACCATATACAAGTTGTTGTACTGTTTAAATATATGTTTCAGTCTGATCAGATTCAGGCGTAGTGGTTTGTGCAACTGGCTTCTAAGCCGGGGTCCCGGGTTCAATTCCTGGTCGGGTCTGGCATTTTTTCATCACTCATTTTCATATATCATTCTCCACCATCTGCATTAGCAGAAATTGAAAAACACTCAGATGTAAAACCAAAAGAAAAATTTAAAAAAATCCTAGTCCAAAAAATGTCTAACATGTTCATTTACAAAAATAATCTGAAAAATGTTGTAGTTGTCCGTGATCTTACATGTTTGTGAAACATTAAAGAAAGAGAGTAATAAAAAACTTTCAAAGTAATAACTTCAGAAAATATTTTAACACCGGAACAGTTTTAAAAAAACAGTGTAGTCTACATAATCATTAAAACTAAAACTAAATTCTTGTCATCTTTAGAATGAAAAAATGACTTGTAATTTTTTTAATAACATTTTGCCATAAAAATATACTGTATAACATTCTGACAAAACAGTTTTAATAAAAAAATTTGGTTAATTTAGAACGTGGGTATAATAAAAAATAAATGCTACATAAACATATTTTTTGTTTGCTTGTACAAAAAGAAGATTGATACAATTAAATAAAAAAAAGAAAAATGTACAGGTATAAAATTTTGTATAAATAGAACAAACAAGAATTTTCTAATGAAATAAAAGCAAATTGTTTAATTATTTTATAACTGTATTCGAAACAGTGCATAATGTTATCTTTTTATAAAAATAAATAAATATAACAAGATGGGTACCAGCATAACTAAACGTTTCAGTTTAAAACAATACACCAAACATAAAAAAATAAATATGAGGATTTCTAATTACATTTATCAACGTAAAATTATTTGTTTATGAATACATGTTGACTTTACTGTTTATGATGTAGTTGTTATCATAATAATTACAGGTTATGTTATGATGATGCATAATGCATGCAGATACAGTTTGTAATTATTTAGGTCAAAATGCTGAGATAAAAGAAAAAATGAGACTACAAACACTTCTTGTATTAACTTTGCATTTATATAAAAATCATTGTCAAGAACACTAATAACACTAGAAATTTTGCCTGCACTACACACAGGCAGATTGCTAGCCTCAGAGGGGTAACTTAAAAAAAATGTTTCATTCCTTTTTTTTGATTTCACAATTTTTCCTATATGAATATTATAGGTAAGGAAAGTATTGTTTTAATATAGATTTTTTGAAATGGAATTTTCACTGGTTATACCTGTTTTCAGATCCGTTGAACCCCAAAAACATGTTTAGTGATTGGGCTGTGCATGTGTGTCTGTCTGTTTATGAACAAAATATACAAAACAGTGTATTAAGTTAAAACTTGGAACTTATTTAGTTACCACTACAAGTCCCGGCACAAATATTTTCATCAAAATCGGTCAATCGGAAGTAGTAGTTTATTCGTGCTGTTTTTCACTTTTTGCGATTTTTTAAAAAACGCCTCATATGTTTTTTAAAAAAAATTACCTTGTTTACTAAATTTTCTATGGTCTACAAATTAGGGTAACAGGCAATGTCTGCTGAAATTCTTGGGGGGGCTGTGTTCTCATTGGGAAAAATGTGTGTTTTAAGATTGCGGCCTTGATATGCATTACAGGGTAAAATTGTATTAGAAAACGGAATTTTTTTAAAATTATGGTCTTAGTATTTACTTTCTGAGAAAAAAGTATATTAATAAAGTTATAGAAAATAAAAAATTTACAACTCTTATTTCAAGCATTTTCTTTTACAGAACCTAGTTAAGCATCATCTAGTAATTTTTCGTATTTTTAAGCCAAAAAGGTTAATTTTCATTTTGCATCATTCACTCATGATTAAAATTAGGTTATGTGTTTCATTTTACATTATTTACAAATAATTAAACACAGATTACATTGGTCAGTATTTACAATGACCAGAGAAAGTCGTGTGAGTGTTTCACACCATATTTTTTAGGGATCACTTTATAAATATGTACGCAGATTTTCAGAATTAGTTCTTTTTTGTTTAAAGCAATTACATGCTTTTAGGAGCAAGAGTTGGAAATGTAAATGTTTTAATTCTCCTATATAGTATTAATAACAAAAAAGTTTTAAACAAAAAATATAGGTTACTGAGTTATTATTTCCATGTTCACTCCAATACAAAATTGTCAGGGACACACGTACTAAGTTCAGGGTAAATACTTGTCAACCTATCATGGTCTTAACAAAGCTTAAATTTTCATGTTGTTTAGGTCATCAGCCTAAAGCTGGTTTGAACCACTAGAGGCTTTACTAAGTAAAATGAGTAGTGAGGTAGTTTACAATTGCCTTCCTCACTGAGTGAAAAAGTATGCTTATCAGCATGCCGGGCCCTCCAAAAAACATCTACTTTCCACCCTGAAAAGGACACCTTCATTTCATTCACTTGAGAATCTGGTTGTATAATGAAATTCTTTATTCTCAGACAAGATAACTGTGACTAGTGTCTTTTACACCTCTACCTCTTCTGTTCTTTAATGTTTCAGTCACATAATTGGCTGATCATGTGTGATAAGAAACAAAACTATTTTGATAGCCCTGTAAATAGCATATTGAGTGTAAAAAAATTTCATGTATAGTTTGTGATACAAATTTAAAACCATTTAAGGTTAGGAAAATAATAACTATGTTAGGTTAAATTAAACATCAGGAAAATGCTTCATCACATGAAACAATATACAGTAGATATGTGTTCCATTTAATAAAAACACTGAACCAAATCCCAAATAAGTTAATTTTAAACAAGAATAAATTAACCTATGAAAATTTTAAAAAATTGACATAATGTCAAATGAGAAATTAATCACTTTTTAAAAAATATGATACATTCATTCAATGCACAATGCATTTTAGAAAAAAACGTTAATTTCACCCTGTACATTTTTTGTTTATAAATAAAACCCATTTTAGAAAAAAATGAACTGTTAAAATATAATACAAAAATACAAACTACCAATTTAAAGGTTTTATAAAGAAGTATAGTATTTAGAAATTATATGACAATGAAAAATGTAATTATAAAAGCATGGTGGGAGATTGAATGTACAAGAGAGAAAGCAACAGTCCTATAGAACTAATTAAGCCAAACAATGAGCCCTCTGTGGGTACACTCACGTTCAGATCGACCCATGTGTGTTGGAATCTAACGAACCAAAATTTTAATGGATCATACAGACTACTACAGTTTATAAAACACAGAAAAAATATGTATGTTTATGGATACATGTATGGGGCAAATTCCATTATAAAGGTTTAAAATGAAAATTCATTCATTAGTATTCCATTAGGAATTGTAATATTCAATAAACTCTTACCATTCTTGCAAGCACCTATTGTTAAAATATATAATGAGTATAAAATTTAGAAAATAGTAATTAAATATAAATATAATAGACAGTTTCTCTTTCTCCAATAATTAAATAATGATACAACTTCTCTAATTCAACCATAGGCTTTGCCTAAAAGCTAGAAATAGAATTTAAAATACTCATTTGATACTTCCTTATGAAAATATCTGGTGTGAAACACTCACACGATTTTCTCTTGCCAACACAAATAATGAACAATATAACCGAATATTAGCGATAAAACATTAGAAATAAACAAAAAACTAACCTCAAAAAACATAACTTAATTTTAATCATATATGAAAAACGCAAAATGAAAATTAACCTCAGTTTGGCTTAAAAATACGGAAAGTCACTCGTTCACGCTAAACTAGGCTCTGTAGAGAAAAATGCTTTAAATAAAAGTTGTAGATCTTTTCATTTCCTATAAACTTGATTATATACACTTTTGTCGTAAAATGCATACTAAGGCCGAAATCTTAAAAAAATCGATTTTTCACACGTTTTCATGAGAAAAAAACAGAAAATTGCTCATTATCGCTAAACTAAGCGTTCGACAAAAAAATGTTTGAAATAAAAGTTGTAGGATTTTAAATTCGCTATAACTTTTATAAAATAATTGTTTGCGCTAAAATGCATATTAAAGCAGCAATCTTAAAAAAACAATTTTTTACGTGAAAACAGCCTCTCCAAGAATTTCAGCAGACATGGCGCCTACCCTATCTTGTGGAGTATAAAAATTTAGTAAACCAGGCGATTTTAAAAAAAATTGTAGGACCAGTTTTTGAGAAAATCGCAAAAAATTGAAAAATTACACGAATAAACTCTACTTCCGGTTAACCGATTTTGATGAAAATGTTCATGTCAATCGTGGTAGTGGTATGTAGCTTAAGTTTAAAGTTCGTACGATGTTCCGTTCTTGAGATATTCTGTTTACACACACACACACACACACACACACGCACGCACGCACGCACGCACACACACACACACACACACACACACACACACACACACACACACACACACACACACACACACACACACACACACACACACACACACACACACACCAATCGCTAAAAACATGTTTTTTTGGGTTCAGGGGGTCTGAAAACGTGTAGATCCGGTGAAAACTCGACTTCGAAAAATCGACATGAAAACAATACTTTCCTTCCTATATATTAATATAGGCAAGAGAAAGTAAAAACATAAACTAAATGAAAATTATTCCACACAACATGAAACAAAGTTCAATTTTGATTTCTGTGTTAATGCAACTATGAAAATTTAATAGGCCTACACAAAATTCTGAAAAAAATCACAAGCTGATTTTCTTACAAATGTTTACTTTCTCTTGCTTTGTATAAATGTAATAAGGAAGGAAAGTATTGTTTTTATGCCAATTTTTCGAAATCCAATTTTCAATGGAAACACATGTTTTCAGGCCCCTGAATCTAAAAACCATGATTGGTACAGATTGGTCTGTGTGTCTGTATATCTTTATGTGTGTGAACAAAATAACTCAAATATAGAAGTTATTAACTTAATACAAAGTTTTAACTTTGAACTTGAAGTGAAGCACAATAATGGGGCCAGATACAAACATTTTCATCAAAATCTGTCAACTTTAAGTAGTATTCCTGCGATTTTTCACTTTTTTGCAATTTTCTCAGAATAGAATGCATATTAAGACCACAATCTTAAAAAAAAACTTTTTTTCTACAAAATCCCCCCCAAGAATTTCAGCAGACATGACCCTTACTCTATTTTGTAGAGCATAAAAAAATTCGTGACAAATTGCTCTTATAAACTACTATTTCCGGTTGACCGATTTTGGTGAAAATGTTCGCGTCGGATCCCCTTATGGTACCTGACGTCTTAAGTTTCAACTTCATAAGCTTTTCTGTTCTTGAGATATTTTGTTTCACGCTCACGCGCGCGCATACACACAAATACGTACGCACGCACTGACCAATAGCTAAAAAACATGTTTTTTGGGTTTAGGGGGTCTGAAAATTTGTATATGTATCCGATGAAAACTGGGTACAAAACCAGCGATACAAAAATGGGCCGCATCGTTCGTTTAACAGTGAAATCTTACTAAAACTACGTTTGTTTTTAATTAAATTTATGGAAGTAGTAAAATATAAAATGCTCTTGTTTAATCATAATCTTCGAGTGAAGAAATGATGGTAAAACGTAAATAAAATATTTAAGGTTATGAGTAATGTCGGTAAGAAAAATAAAGAGAACGTTTTATTACAAACGAAAGAATCGGTAATACAAAGGCTTTAAACTTCTTAAATAGGCAAAAAAAATTTGAATTAATAATCTAAGATAGTCCGTATTCTTTAATCTGAATGTATAAGGCAAAGGAAACATAACTACCTAATTTTTCGTAACAGGCTTAATGAAAAATCCATTAAAAATACCTTCCTTGCCACGAAAGCGGGCGTAATGGTAGCATTGCACGTAAAACATTTTTAAAACGTACGAAAAATAGTCTATAAAACAAGGAACCTACCGGGGGTATGGACCTACACTGAGTAGTTATGACCCAGCAAATTTCCTTTTGTTTCACTGATAGTAAATCGTATAAAAATCAGTAAAATTATTATAAAAAGTCTTTGAGAAAAATAACTAGTAATAAAGAAAAACTATTACTGTTTTTAGGCTTACATTAACCATGCCGTTTTGTTTACTTCTAGTACGTTGTCTGACCACTGATCATAAACTTTTTTTATTAACTTGTAAACTACGAAATACTAAACTTTGTACTTTAACGTGTTAAGATAATTCAGAAACTAACTAGAATTTACTGACGTAAATTATTCTGTACTAAAATTACAATTTATGTTATTATGTATTATAAAACCAAATAAGATGCCACTTTCTATCATAAAAATAAAGGTTATGAATTATGTTAGTACGTTATTCAGAAATATTCTTTGTACATATATCTACCTTATTAACCTCCAGGATTCAGCCACTATAAAAGTAACTGTTATAAAAGACAAGAATATGTATAAACATATTTATCTACAATAACACAAACATTTTAACACACAAAAAAAACACCGCGTTGAGATAAATTACAACCTTCCAACGCTTTTATTAGAATAACGTGCATCGCTATCTGGCGGTTAAATGAGATACTTCGTTTGCTACGATAATAGTTAAATAAAGTACGGCCATCGGAAAATTTATTTTTCATAAAGATAGTTATGTACTAATAAAAATTTACCATTTATGATTCAAACATTTTATGTATTAGTATGGATGTAGACTGAATTTTTTTTAAGTTGTAATTGTTGTAAGCAATTGTTGTAAGCATTGTTGTAAGCAAGCGTTTATGCATGCAGTAAACTAAGAAGCAAGATAACAACTGTAGTATGTTTTCAGATTTGGATTATTACGGTAAAGACCTTTGAGCGCATGCATAGTTATGCCACATATCTCCCTCTCACTCACTTGGCTATGGGAAATTAATTTGTCTGATACTTATAAATGTTGTTTTCCTAACTTTTCCTCTGGAAAAACCTGAAAAACTTATGTTCTTTAATTAATTGCTTTCTGAATTTATTTATCTTCTATTACATATTTATCTATGTTTAGTGTCATTAGGTCGGCTTACGTTTCTTTGAAATATCTTGGTTTGTTTTTGAATTTTTTTAAATTTTAAATATTTTTTTTTGTAAATTTTTCTTGGATCACCTTACTAGATGACTAGAATCTCATTTTTCTCGTTCTGATATCATCTGATATGTTTTGGATTTCTTTACTCTTTACATATCTCTTAATTATGTTTTTTTGGCACTTTGCTTCTGAGTGCTTTAAGGTGGGATTGTAGTGCCAATGCTACCCATGTTAATTTTACCAAATTCATGTTCCTTTTTCTCAGAAACTAAAACTAAAACTGAAATTTTTACAGCATGTAGTTATAGGTCGTATTAGTTTACTGAACCACATTCATAGTGACCCCATTTGGGGGGGGGGTTGGAAAAATAATTTCTGTGACAGTTAAAAAAAATGTTTTTTTTTCACCAATTTTTCATAAAAATTTTTTTGTAACCAATGTTTTCGCATGAATGTGGTCCAGTATGTGTATCTCATACAGTTGTAACTGCTGTAACAATTTCAGGACTATACCTTTAATAGTTTTTCAGAAAAAGGAACATGTGTACAGAAAATATAAATTTTCGGTAAAACACATTTAAAGTGTTAGAAGTGCTCAAAATTACTATATTTTACATGTTAATAAGTCAATGTTATTGTAAACAGCTTTTCATCATTGCCAACCGTCAGTTGATAAACAATAAGAAAAATACTTGTAACATGTATCAAAAAAAAAAAAATTAGATCTTTACCAAAATGGCGCTAAAACAGTAAAAAGTATTTTATATATCTTCAAAGTGGGGAAGTGAAATTCTAGCAAAACGTCATGTACTAAAATAATTAATAAAAATATTCCTAGTTGTCGTAGAAACGTAATTTTGGTGGCGTTGGAAAGATGGAATTTCAAACTACAATATGAGCCTAAAAAGTGAATATCTTTTTTTTTTTCATTTTTCCACTACAATCCCTCCTTAATTAGATTCCTTCCCCGATATTTTCTATCTTATTTACAGTTTCAATAATTATTATCCTTGCTAATGTTTCTAAATTTTATATCTTGTTGAATTTATATTAATCTAAGTTTTGTTTTTTCTCCAGGTGCAACTTTGACTTTTGAAGTAGAACTTATCAACATTGGCGATTCACCACCAACAACAAATGTGTTCAAGGAAATTGATGCTGACGCTGACAAACAGCTTTCAAGAGAAGAAGTAAGCGAATACTTAAAGAAACAAATGGTTGCTGCAGGAGAAGGTGGTGAAGCAGCTGAAGAAGTCAAACAAATGTTAGCTGATCATGACAAATTAGTTGAAGAAATCTTTCAACACGAAGATAAAGACAAAAATGGATTTATCTCTCATGATGAGTTCTCCGGTCCAAAACACGATGAATTATGAGCTTTGATATTAAATTATAAAAAAAATAATTTAAATAAAAAAATGAAATCATGTTTTGAATCATGCATTGTCATTATGGACAATAATCATTTCAGAAATTTGCGACTGGCATTGTAAATATATCTTGTTAAGTGATACAATTAAATTATTAATCCTTCTTCGCACTCGAAATGTTTTCTGCCGCATTAACTTGAAAATATTTACCGATCTTTATGTTTGACCCCTCCAATAATGGGAATATTTATAACGTATCATTAAATTGGAAAAAACCAATAAAAATGTGTGAGATATATTCTCAAATAACTTAAAATATCATGGGGTTAGATACTTAATTTTTAGTTTGTTTAATTTGTTGAAAAAATAAAATTATAGATATAAAATATTTATTGAATTTAAGTTTAAAATTTTGTGATAAATTAAGTGCAATATACCAAAAAATAAAATCTATTTCTGTACTCAAAAAGATTTTCATAATACATGTTTTTAAATATTATTTATTTAAATCAATATGTATCTCACAATATTTATTTATACATTATTAACTGACAGATAAATAATTTTTATATCTTCTTTTTAACGTAAATCTAAACGGCATACGTTTTAAGTCTTTCAAGAAAAATTAAATAGATATTGTGTCAGTATTACAAAGCTTAGGGAAAATTACATATCATTAAAATGAATTTATTAATAATATTAAATAAAATAATCTCGTATGTATTTATGTATATTTGTAGATTTTTGTACATTCCATTTATTAATCTGTTAAAACGAAATTTTTATTTAATACTGTTAAGAAAATTAAATAATTGTACAGTCAAATCTATGTTAATTGACCACAAAATAAGGACCAGTTTATGGTGAGGTGCAAGAAAATTAATCGTACAACTATTTAACTAGTACGATTCTTTTTTACGATGTAGTATTTAAATAACGTTGAAAATAACACCTGATGAGCGGAAGTACAATAATAATTTTCCCAGTAGCCCTCCCATTACTACCATAAAAAAATTTCCCACATGGTTTTATAGAATATAATTTCTGAATTTAATACAGTAATCATGTTTTATAAAAACTCTTGTGGTCAATCTTGAATGGTTTGTCTGTACTAATTAAACTTTAAAAGTGAAACACAAAATTAAAAATATTTACTACGAAGTTAAATAATTTTTGTTATACGATACTTTATAATGAAAAAAAAATAGAATTTTAAGATAAGACTGTTTTAAGTATAATGACAAATTAATTTCTTTTTATATGTATAATGAATAAGATCAGTGCAAAGAATTAAAAAAAATGTAATATTATGTAAATGCTGTTTAAATGTATAGCTTAATTTTTATGATTAAAATGAGAACTACATCATTGTGTTGTTATTGGATAATGGTTTAATAAAGAATTTGTTATAAAAGCTGAGTGTTATTTATTCATAATTTTAAATCTTTACTAAATTTCCTACAATTAATCAACAATTCTTTAAATAAATATCAATAAAGATTACCTCCAATGCACAGTTGTTAATATGCTACACTGCAAAGTGGAAGGTCTTGGGTTCGATTTCCAGTTTGGGTTTGGAAAATTATAGCATGTTCAAAACCATAATTCCTTAAACCAAGTAGTCACTCAAGATCTGGTTGTTGATGTGACTGAAAATAAACTAAAAAAGATTAATAAAGATATTTCCTTGTTCATCTCAGGCAAATCCTGGAAGAGTTTTAGTTGTTTTCCAAGAAGTAGTTAGTCTTTTCCTTTCCTTACCCCAAATTTATTACTTGTTGCTTATAAAAATATGGTTCCTCTAGTTTAGGGGAATAGTACCAGCCTATGATTCCCCATGTTAAAATGGCTTATATTGAAGACCCATTTTCTCAGAAACTATTTAAGCTACAAAGCTGAAATTTCAGGATGTTATTCTTCATATTTTGTAGATGTTATGATACTAGAATAATAAATTTATATTGAAAATTTTAAAAAATTAAAAAAAATTTTTAAGTGACAAATTTTCACACTTTTCAGCGGAAAATAATTTTTAGTTTGGCCAATTTTTGAGAAATCATAATAATTCAAGTACCATAACATTTACTTTGTTGTTGTTTAGGTCATCAGCTGAAAGGCTGGTTTGAACCTGTAGAGGTTTTACTAAGTAAAATAAGGAGTGGGTGGTTTACCTTTGCCTTCCTCACAGAGTGGAAAAGTATGCTTATCAGCATGTCAGGCCCTCTGAAAAGCACATATTTTCCACTCTGCAAATGACACCTTCACTTCATTCACCACAGGGTCTGGCTGTATAATGAAATTCATTACTTTCAGAGGAGATAACTCTGATTAGTGTCTTTTTACCTCTACCTCTTCTGTTCTTAAACGATTCAGTCATTTAATAGGCTGACCATGTGATAAGAAACAGAACTATTTATTTTAGCCCTGGAACAAACAGATTGAGTGTAAATAATTTGACGCTCCACCTGTCTGTTATGGGCAGAAACATAAACATTTACTTTATAAGTAGAATAACTGGTAAAATTTCAGCTCACCAGCTGAAATAGTTTCTGAGAAAATGGGTCATTTGTATAAAACAGACATTTCCAGGAATAAACGTTTAAAATAATGTATCAAATGTATTCAGGTTTACTTAGTATCAGAATAAACCAGTATGTAATTCAATGTAAAAATTGGTGCATGTGCCCTAGAAAGTATTTTACAAAAAAACTAGACACATAGAACCATATTTTTTTTAAAAAAAGAAGCAGAATATTCTAATCTAAATTTTAGAATTAAAAAATAAAAATAAGACTTATTTTTTGATTTTTAGTGTTCCTACGCCCTTTAAAGTTACAAGCTCCAGAATCAGCTACTTCTTGTATAGAATGGCTTTGTATATTAAAAACTATTGTTAACCTTCTGATATTAAAGGTTGAGGTCATTACGAGTTGAAATTAACTGATAATTTACAATTTACACTAGTTAGTTGTTATTGTTTAATGACTGACCACTGGAACACTACATACTCAACTAAACTGATCAAGTCGCACAGCTAATAAATAAACATAACAACAAAATTATAAAAATGTTATGAGAAGTTATTGTAACACAGTAAACTGTTGCAATATTAGTTTCACATTAGTTACAATATTAAAACTAACTCGAAGATGCTTACATGGTTACTTGTATCGATCACGTATTCTTGATTCATTAAAAGGTTTGGCTACTTCTCAATACACCAGAACTCCTGAAAAGCTTTTTCTATTTCATGCACCATGGAATCGTACTGTATAATGAATTTTATAACTTCAGAGGAGAAAAATTCTTGAATCTACATTGAAAACTCTACAATGAAAAACAGAGCAGAATGTTTGTTGTCTTTAATTCCAAAGATAAATGGAATAGACTATAAGTTTTCAGCTAGTATTAAATTTTTGATAATATTTATAAAAAAATACAAAATATAATAGCAGGTAAATATATAAAAAATTGGCTTGGATGAAAACCATCCAAACTTTTCAAGTGATACTTTGAATATACGTTATAAACATCACAGCAACTGAAAAAAACGGTGATAGTGATCAGAATTTTTTTAAACAATTTATCAACAGTTGAACCTACCTAAATAAATCCATTTCATAAGACCATGCGTCTCTTGGCTGGTGGCAATTGTTAAAAAGGCTTACCTTTGACTTATGGTAAAAACCATTAGTGATTTCTGTATCTACTCTTTAAAGATGAATCGAATGACACTATTTTTGTTTCCAAATTCCAAGTTTGATTTCTTGACTTCTGGTTTTTTGCCACTTTGGTCGAAACCAGAACTTCGAACCCAATTGAAGTCCACTAATTTTTTATGTAGATTGTTGTTTAGGTCAACAGCCAAAAGGCTGGTTTGAACCTCTAAAGGTTTTACTAAGTAAAAATGAGAAGTGAGGTGGTTTACCATTGCCTTCCTCACTGAGTTGAAAGCATATGCTTATCAGCATGCCAGGCCCTCCGAAAAGCACCCACTTTCCACCCTGACACCTTCACTTCATTCACCAAAAGGTCTGGCTGTATAGTGAAATTCATTACTATCAGAGGAGATAGCTCTGACTAGTGTCTTTTACAACTCTACCTCTTCTGTTCTTAAATAGTTCAGTCATATAATTGTCTGACTATGTGATAAGAAACAGAACTATTTTTTGTAGCCCTGGAACCACAGATCAAGTGCAATTAATTTAACACTCCACCTGCCTGTTATGGGCATTTATGTAGATTATGAATCTGAAAACTGTTTGTTGCTGTCTCTTGTAGTTTCTGACATTTAGATGTGTTGAACGAACGAACAAAACAAAATAGTAGATGACAATTTAAAAAAATTACCACAGATTAAAGAGGGATGAAAATAATATTATAAAGAGAGAAACACAACAAATTAAACATTACTTAAATTTTTAATGAAAAAATTAACATTTAAAGTAAAACTATAATCTCTACATTTGAAAATATAGAAATATTATAAACAATTAATTAATTACATTTACCTAAACAAAGACTAGTTGTCCGATTGGAACTATATATTAAATAAGTTTATCTAATTAAAACATACAATATTTTAATTTACTTATTATTTACATACACAGTGAAACCCGTCGACAGTAGACCCTGAATAATAAAACGAAAGTTTTCAACGTTTGCCAAGGAAATTTTTTTAGTGTCTTGCATTATTTGTACATTAAACATTTTCTCTTTGTTTACACATACTCATAAACAATTTTCATGTCAGTTTGAAAAACAAAATCATAATCAAAATATTTTAGAAAAGTATATTTATCTTGTTTTTCTATGTTTGAGAACAAATTTACATGATAAAATGTACTTTGTGATGAGGTTGAGGTTAGTATAATATTTAGAAAATACTTAACATCAGTACAATATTTTCACAGTACTAAAAGATAATTAAAGAAGAAAATACAAAATATCTACAATGCATAACAAAAGTTAAAAACTTCTATTTTGTTAAACTTACCTAACAAATTTTTAATTAATCGTCTGAAAATTTGTATTACAATTAATTCGCCTGAATATCAATCACCTAAACTCTGATCCACAGGTTCAGGCAACAATGATTATGATTGTGTCAAGTAATTTAAATATTAAAAATGATAGATGAATGAAACAGCTAGTTAGAATATACGAGGCAAATCTGGAAAGTAAGTACTGTTTAGCTCTCATGCCACCTTAGCGATTCTATTGTTACTCTACGCATGTGCACTAGTTTCTCTGGTTTATTGCACCAAAATAATGATTTATCATGTGCATTCTATTTCCTGTGATTGTTTACAATATTTAAAACACTTAATGAACCTGCCAACTGTGAGATTTGTTCTGTTATCTGGTTTTTGAATGCAAGGAATGTTAAGCCAGCCAAAATTCATCGTAAGATAATAGCGAATTCAGGTAAAAATGCTATAAGTGATTGAATGGTATAAAATTGGGTAAAGCAGTTCAATGAACGATGGACAAAATAATGCCCATGGCAATGCACGGAGAGCATGGGCTTCTGTTGAGAATATTGACTTGGTTAGGAAAATGGAAGAGAAAATTTGTGAATACTCACGGTTCATGAAACCAGTGCTTTTAGATAAATTCACATAAATTTTGACAACTGTTTTGCATGAGATTTTTCTAGACCACTTAGGTTATTATAAGTCATATTCCTGTTGGGTTTTGAAAATGCTTGACAGGATTCTTTCAGCAAGATTTGGATAAAATAGTCTGAACGTTGGTGGAAATAATGTTGGAAAATTGTTTAAGGTATGCTCTTTCATGTAAAATAAAATTGGGTTGAAAAAGTGTAAGTATTATTTTTTTCAAAACTGTAGAGCTACTTACTTTAAGGACATACCTCATAGAAATCCTGTATTTTATTAAAAAATACTTATTACTGATTTACTGTAATTTTGAAAATTAGGCTTTATTTGAACATACTTTAAAATGCGTTTGTTGCATCATATTATACATGAACAGGAATTCAAGTATTAAATCATACTATTTTCAGAAAAAAACCATTTGAATAAGAGAAAAGCTTTAATAAATTTGTTTATTAACAAGACAATGATTATAGTTTTCAACTAACATGGAAAATGAATTTAAATTCCACTATAAGAACCTATTTAAAAAACACAAATTCAATAGAGCCAAATCCTGTTTAAAAATGATTTCCTTTAAGATCCCATGTATTTCCACTGAAGTCAGATTTACTACACACAAATTTATACATTACTTTCAAATTATACACAACATAAAATAATTTTACTTAATTACATAACATAAAGCAGACTATTAACAGTAATTAATGAAAATTAATTAATTAAACTAAATTCACAGCAAAAACTCACAGTAATTTTTTAAAATTTTATTTAATATTACCTTGTTTTTTTTTTGATTTTATTAAAATAATTCAGGTATTTTTTTTTCTTTTTCTTTTGAATCTTAAGAGTAAAACATTATAATTATTTATTTTCATATATTTCTTTCTTTACAATAAATAAAAATATTATGTATAAGTAATTGCATTTGTACAGTATAACTTCTTGACTTAAAATTTACAATATCAAGAAACTTTATTAATATCACTGAAAAATGTATTAAAAAACAATATTTTCACTTTTTCACAAAATTTAGTTTTGTGAGTATTAATAAGATATAGTTATGAAATAATCACATGAAAGTATATAAATTTTAGTTTAATTATTATTTAAAAATAAACTGTGGAATTTTTTATCAATATAACAAAAAAAAATTAATTTGAGTTTAAGAATATTTGAAATAATATACTATTATAATTTATTGTTTTATTAATTACCAATATAAATATTTAAAGGAAATGAATCTTAAATTAAAAACAAAAAAAACTGGAAAATGTTTTAATAAAAAACTTTATATTGTTTATATTGTTTAAAAAGTTTATATTGTTTTACATTTAACTAAAACTGTTTCATGATGTATTTAACTCCTAATCTTAATAAACAATTTTATGAAGTTTCAAAATTAACAAATTATATGATAAATATTATATCTGTTCGTTGCAGGGCTAAAATAAATAGTTCTGTTTCTTATCACATGGTCAGTCAATTAAATGACTGAATCATTTAAGAACAGAAGAGCCAGACCCTGTGGTGAATGAAGTGAAGGTGTCATTTACAGAGAGGAAAATATGTGCTTTTCAGAGGGCCTGGCATGCTGATAAGCGTACTTTTCCACTCAGTGATGAAGGCAATGGTAAACCACCTCACTCCTCGTTTTACTTAGTAAAACCTCTAGAGGTTCAAACTAGCCTTTCGGCTGTTGACCTAAACAACAACAACGATAAATATAAATAACCAAAGAAGTATAACAATTGTGTCTTAACACAACAAACAAAAACTTTTAAAACAATTAAAAAAAGTAGGACATTTATACAAAGTAGGTACTAATAACCGAAATATTTTTTTATTATTTAGTAGAATTTACAGCATTAATTACTGTATATAACACAAATTACACAATCATAATACCTGTTTACGGCAAATAAATTTTTATAATGGACAACTGTACAAATGTTTTGTTTTCTTAACAGCATTAATAAATAAATAATGTTTTATAATTAATTATAATTATCACAGTAAATAAAAACAAAGAAATTACTAATAAAATAAAATTTACAATTATATAATAATATACTAATAATTTAATCTAAAGAAGAAAATTAATAAATTAAATATTTAGGAAAAATCTAATAACAAATAATATTAACAGCCTTATCATATATTTTTAATCGATTAAATTAAAATAATTTTTGATTAATTAAATTTAAAATTTGAGGTAATATTAATTTTCTTTATAACAAGAACAGTTTATTTTTCACAGAAAAACAAAAATTATATTTATTTATTTACATAGACATCTTGAGGGTACATTCATACATAATTTTTATCAATTTCATTATATAGATGCAAAAATAAAAACAAAGAATAATTATTCTAATAATAATTTTTTTAAAGTAATTATTGATAGGCCTACATACAGTTGATACCAACGTAATATTAATTTATTTGTGTACTAACAAATTAATGAGTTAACTGAATACCAGAAGAATATAGTAAAAATGTATTTAACTATTTTTTACCTGTAGTATACGGTTTTCTTTTTAGTGGAAAGGAATAGAGTGTACAAGGAAAACTGTTTATCTGATTAAATTAATTTGTTCTATTGATATTTTTTGAGGTTTTCGGTAAAACTTGTTTTTGCCCTGTATACTTAAATAAATATAAAGGAGACCATGTAGTGTTTTATTGAGTTTTAGAATGATGTAAGGTTTTGATACAAGCAAATTAATACTTAATAGTTATGGCAATAGCAAATTAATAGTTATGGGTAAGATCACAAAATCGAGGCTACATGATAAAAATGAGCAGATTGAATCATTACATAAAAATATATATGTAAATCTGAATGACGATTGCTTTGTAAATTTTTTTAAGTCCTAATAATTAAACTTTATACTAGTTAGAGTAAATTTTAGTGGAAAGAAAAAAATACAAGGAAAACTGTTTGTCTAATTAAATGAATTATTATTACACGTTAGGATCCGAAGGTAGTATATGGACAATCTAGGTTAATTTTTTTTTAGTTTAACGTTCAACTGTTCTGTAATTACTGCTAATGCAGACAGTGAAGAATGAAATGATTTTTTGTAACTTATGAAAATATGCCGTGCCTGAATGGGATTCGAACCCAAGACCGCATAATGAGAGGTGAGCATGTCACCAACTACGCCAAAGCAGCCAGCCGAAATGTAGGTTAAGAGGTTAAAAAGAACTTTACGAGGAAAATGAACGAATAATGGAAACGATTAGAAAAAGACGACTAAAATTTTTGAACACCTGAATAGAATGGAAGACAATCAACTGACAAAACAAATTTTTAAGATACTCAAAACTAGACCTAAGGTGTTGGATAAATGGTTTATAAAAGACAGAAAGGATATTGAGAAAACCGAAATAAACTGAAAAAACTTAATGAACTGAACCAAATTCAGACTACTAATTACAGACTTAAAGAGCTTCCATGAAGAGAAAAAACAGAATGAGTGGAAAGAAGAAAGGAGAAAAGCCTACAATGAGTGGATGCTGAAAATGTGGGTTGCAAAAAGAAACATCTAAAATTACTCCACGTGATTTAAATTGACCATCTATGAGGAAAAAATAAATTTTATTACTAGTCTACGTAATAAATTTTCAATAATTTCTTTTACGTCTTAACTTGTTTTACATTATTATACACTGAAGAGAGACCGATGAAAATTATTACTGAAAATAGCCAGCTCTGATGAGGAATCAAAACCCTTTGTATTAAAGGGAACTGAGCTGACCAAAATATGAACAGTCTAACTAATAAACTGAATAGATTGTAACAATAATGCATTTAAGGAGATGGTTATGAAGTACCACCAAAAATGGATAGATCACCTTTAAGAAATATCTCCTTATAGGATTCCTATACCTACTGGCCAAATATTACAGAAGGCGTGATGCAGGGCGACCAAAGGCTAGATGAGTGCAGGAGCAGGTCCTGGGACCTAATCCTTAGATACCTAGTATACAAGAAAATACATTTAAGAATTATTTAGATCAACAATTAAGAAAGAGTAAATCATCCGTTCACAGTTTATCATCAAATAAGTAGTTACATTCTTCTAAAACTATTATTTATTATGTATTGGTAAATTCTTAAAAAGATTCTATTAAAAGAAACTTTATTTAAAGCTACAAATCTTAAATAATACACATCACATGCCTAAATAACCTGGTATTCAGTAACATCAAATAATTTCCTTTATAGTCAATACATTACTTAATTTATAATGAAATTACAACAAAGTTAAGAATCCTGAAAAGGATTAAATCAAACATAATTAAAATTATTACCACTATAAAATATTGTATGTAGATAATAATATCAATAAACTAAAAACATTTTTTCGTAAAGAAATTATGAATGAAATAACATGAACTGAATTTAAGTGTACGTACGTTAATAATTTGATAAACATTGAATATAATTATAGCAATTAATTAATAACCCTTTATATAAGCAGCAAGATGCTTCCTTTCTTCATCTGACAATCCATTTCGAAGTGTACGTCGCACTGAAAGTAAATCACAAATTTGTAAGTGGTAATATATGAAAACAAACACAATAAAAAAACTTAATTAAAAAAAAAGATACTTCAGAAATTATTTACAAAAAAGCAACACATAAAATTAAAATATTTAAGATGCAAGAAATGACACATCCAACACATTTACAAAAAGTGTTATTTGAAAACAGAAAAAATAAAACCAAACAAAAAACAATATTTTTTGTAATGCGTTCACAATATGATAATGTTAACCAATCATATAATTTCAAAGTTTCTTTACCCAGTTTGTAAAATAGATTCAAAGAATTATTTTTTAAAATAAAAATTTCACATTAAAGACGTGTTAGTTCTTTATTTAACATGCAATTTCCAGTTCTGTACTCATAAATGAAAAAAAAAAACGTCTACTATAATATGCTTTCACAAGATTAGATTCCAGCAAGGTACGTACACTACATTTATCTAAATAATAAAATTAATTTATTTCAGTAAGTTATACATACGTAATTTTAAAAAACATAAATTATAAATGAAAGATATTTGACAATGAATCATGCAGAATCTCACCATACATCTTAATAATAAAGATTTGTAAGCTCCTTAAATAAAATATTTACTGAACCTGAATTGAAATTTAAAAAAGAAATATTTTATGAAATGTTTAATAAAGAGTAAATGCATGTTTTGTTTAAATTAAGCTTCTAAAGTTACTGAGGTACTGTCCTGGGCATCTCATTTGATTTCTAATTGGTGGGGAGAAGAGATACTGCATGAGTTCTGCTCCTCTATCTACAGCCCTCATCCTTCTACAGTCACTTCCTGATGATACTACACATAATAATATTATTACTATTTTTAATAATACTAGTATGTTTATTCTTGCATGCTAACTTTGTCACATACTAAAAAACATTCGGTTAAAAAATAAGTCATTTATGGCTCAAATTTTATAAACCGTATGACTTAACAAAGTGCACAGGAGTGTCGATTATCCAAACCTCACTCATCCGAATCATCAATTACCCAAACCACCATTGATAGATAGAAGTACATATTTACTACCAAACTACGGACATATTAACAATGAAAAATTTATTGAGTGCAAATCTCACAGCGTAACCAAAATGAAGCTTAAGAATGGCTGAACACCAATGCTGATGATCAAATTTTATCTGATGAAGAAATTGTTTTATCAATTCAACATGAAGATCGATGCCCTTCAAATAATGAAGAAGAAAAAGAAGAACACGAGGAAAGCAAGGACCAACTCACGCAGAGGCCTTTCTTGCTCTAGAAACTGGAATGCTATGGAGTGAACAGCAGCCTGGTAACCAGCACAATCAGAAAGGAACAGATATTCTTTTTTTTGGACATTTAATCTGAATCCCCGAAAAACAGTATCATTAAACAAATACTGAAAAACCTCTGGTAAAGTAAAAGGAATATGAAATGGATTACAGAAGTTAAAGAACTATTTAATTCTATTTTATATAATAAATTTCACTAACCTTTTTTTAAGCTGCCTTAATTTTTATTATTCACTAACACATGTTTCGGTGGATCCACCATCATCAGAGTATATAATATCTTTGAAACTAATTTTTTTTAAATTCTATAGAAAATGTTATATCTTCAATCATTTTATATAATAATATATTTTATAAGTATAAAAATATTTTATACAAATGACTGAAAATTGTAAAACAAAGCTGCAGGATCCATTATAAGCATTTATTTTTGAACTATTTAATTCTATAAATAAATTAAAAACAAATCACAAATCACTTCAGGAAACTTAAAAAAATAATAAGATGCATTAAAAATTTCAAAGACAGACAAACAGCTCTAAATGTTAAATGTAATAAAAACATTATGGGTGGAGAAATTTAAGCTGAAGGAAACTAAGAGCTGTAAACATGAAAAATATGTAGATGAACATGAAACTAAAGAGAGAAAGAAGCTATAATTATTTATGACACATAATTATTTTTTGTTTATTATTTCATTCTTGACCCATGAACTGTCATGAATAACTTATTACTAATTTTTATAAAATTCTTTCGCTTGGATGAAAACTCCACAATTCAAATGAGATCCACAGTACAGTATAAGAAATGATAAAAGAGGTAAATTAAAATAAAAAAATTTAAAAAGTAAGCACATTTAAATTAAGAAGCTTTAAGTAAGTATTTGTAGCAGGCAGATTTAAGTACATAAAAGAAAATGCATATATTATTGACAAGTGCATACTTAATAATGCAATTTAATTGTATCAAATAAAATCAATACAACACCAACCTTTAGTCACTCAGTCCATTACACAAACATGTTAATTTCAATTAATTCACATCAATGTAATACGGTACATACATACAATTACAATTATCTACGCACACAACATAATTCTCAACACATATTCTGAACATGCTTAACATAAACATGCTTACAATAATACGCATCAGTATTATACATGGTTTAACACAATTACATCTATCAATATAGTACAAAAAAAATTCTTATAAACAAAATTCCAAAAACGCCTAGTTTCTATCAATCTGCAATATTATTTTTAAAATACGACTTTATATCGTGAGAATGTGGGAGTTGGGAAAGGACATATGAGAGATCTATTTCTGATTTGTAGGTAAAATTAAATAATAATTTCAATTTTGTAATAAACAAATTAATAAATGATTGTGAGCCTTCTGTTAAAGTTGAAGCGTAACTTCTTATATTTGTTAACACTTACATACGAAAAGAAAGTTAATAACTTTAATTAATATAAAATAATTATTAGTCCATTTTTATTTAGAATCGTTTGGAAATATAAACCTTAAGCCAAGAGTCGACCATGACCAAGAACGATTTGAGATAAGCTTTATGAAATTTGATGTACTTGTTCATATAAAGTTGTTTTTTCAATAATTAGAAAAATTATGGGCATTATAGCATCAAATTTCAATATGGTGGCCAATCAAATTATTTAATCACTAAGAGCTAACTACATTTTAATTTATCAAATAACGTGCTCAAACAAATGTGAATGTGGTAATACCATTTGAACTATTTAATTTAATTTTTTTTTGTTTATATCAGAACTTAAATAATCGAGTTATGAAGGAAATTAAGAGACTATTATTTTTATTCTAGACTCCAACTCTTCCATAGTTATTCAATTTTAAAAGATGTTTATGGTAGATAAAAATCAATAACGGGCTGCCCCCATGGTCCACTACTTAGCTTTACTACAAAGCAGAGGTCTTGGGTTCGATTCCCACCTAGGATCTCGAAAATTATTACTTGTTCAAATGCATCATTCCTTAACCTAAAAAAGTCATTAATGAATAAGATGATGATGCATCTTTAAATAAACTAAAAAAAAACTAATCGCTACAATTAAATAAAAATAAATATTAACTATGAAGGGGCAAAGTCTGGCACAAATTCAGACAAAAATTTGTAAATATGTTAAATTTATGGATAAGATGATTTCCACCATAACTCTGTTACTTGAATACAAATTTGTAATTTTGTTTCAGACTTTACGTCAAGATTTACAATATTTTGATAACTAATTAAATTAAATAAATTGTCAATGCAAAATTTTACAAAAATAGGTCAATCTCTGATAATCAATTTAGTATATCAAAAAAGATATATGCCACTTAAAAAAAAAGTTGCCCCAAAATTTCCAGACAGCTAAAACATACAACTTAATATCTTACAAAAATCTCTTATATTATTGTGAAGACAACTTTTTCATGAATTGTTAAAAAATCTTATTTTTGTAAAGAATGCAAATACTATTAGTTCAACACAACCAAACACATTCCAACACAGTGAGACATTTTAAAATTAATTTGTGAAAAATGACATTTTTAATCATTACAACAAATAAAAATCTGAGTTAGTAAGATTAATGTGAAGAATTTTTTAATAATATCTATAAATTCCCTTACATGTTAACAATAAAAGCCAAATTAGTGAAACTGCACTTTTGTTAAAAATTTTACTCATTCACAAAGCTAAGAGAAAATCATGTTTTGTTATTTATAAGAAAGCAGTTTTGAATTAAATAACAATGAATGTAATATTAATAACTGAAGAAAATTAGAAAAGAAAAAGTTTATTTTATTTCTTTTATGGAAAATATTTATTAAAATAGGAGAAAAATTTAGACCATACAGTGAATATAATAACAACTAAGATATTACAAAGGTGTTAATAAATTAATCAAATGGTTTAATAATATAATTTTAGTTTTCACAATATTTAGACATTTTAGTGAAAGTAAATCACATTAGGAATTTACCACGAAAAATTGTTGAGGTTAAACTACAAGTAGATTAGGTTTGGTTTAACGGTTTCCGTTTTACATTAAATTAAGTTTATATGTTAAGTTAGGTTACAAAGGCATATCAGTTACATCTGACTTTTCCAAAACTTCAAAAGGAAATTGGAGTTGCTCGGATGGATTTTTAAAAATAAATTGACAAGGATTGCTGAAGTGTTAATTTTTTAACAAGTTTTGAAATAATAATAATAATAAAATTAAAGTTGGGAAGCAAAAACAAACATAGGGTTAAATTGGAAATGTCTTATGAAAATAAAATAAAATGGATGAATGAACAAGATTTACAAAAAGAGATGTAATTATGTATGACATACTGTCCAGATTGTTCAAGGCAAATTACAAGTTCTGTTTATTACAAAAGATACTTATAAAATTTATAAATGAATGATAATAAGTTTCAAAAATTCTTCATAAAATGCATCAGGGACATAATATGGAAATTATCTGATAATATTAAATCAAAATAGTAATAAGATAATGCAATGATTATTTTATAAACTAGTTTTAGGAGTTACTAATAGTAGATATTTACAAGGCTATATAAGTCAAAATAATTTTAATTTTTTTCACTGTTTTATGCAACCATATTTCAGTTTCAGTTAAATGTAATGAAATATTACATAATTAAAAATTTCCATTCATTTTTAAAAAGGTTTTTATTATATTGTATGAAAAAGGACAATAAAAATTCATTGAAAAACAAAATTAATTAACGTCAAAACTTCTTGACTAAAAACAAACAGATTTTATAGTTAGTAAATTTATAAAATAAAAGTCCTGTATAGATATATCAAATTAAAACATCTATTTATCACTGAAGCAAAAAATAAAAAATAAAAGAAAGTTGAAAATGATTATTTATAGGCATGCCAGATACAATCACAATAATATACTGACAATGCCAAAAAACTGAACTAGTAAATTATTCTGGGATTTGAAAATTACCGAGTTAAAGCAGTTAAGCAGATCCACTTAAGTTGCCTTCAGTCATGTTATCTCTGGTTCTTGATCTCTTAATTACTGTACAAGATATATACAGAAAAATATTAACACAATAAAATATTCAACATCAGTTTCGGTGTGCATTAACTAATTAATGAAATATCTGTATGGAGGAGTGTAAAAATCTGTATTAAAGATCACCAATTTTTATTTTTATATGGCTGATAACAAGTTTTAAACATTACGACACAAACTAATTCTCATACGAACTTTATACAAATCAAACACAAATTTATATGCAATTATATGATGAGGTACAAATGCCAAGTTTATAAATTCTAGGCTGTTTATATTCCGTAAACAATATTAAGTTCTTAAAATCATACTTAAATATGCATATTCTTTAACCTAACTGGTCATAACACAAACCACCAGTAGATTCTGACCTACAGTAACCAATGATCATTATGGCTTTAATTAATTTGTGGAAAAATGTTTTGCAAGAAGTTTTTGCCTTACAAGTTGCACTTATTTATGGACATTGATTTTCTAGTTCAGCTAAAAAAACATCTAGGATATTTTTCTTAGGTAATCATATAAAAATTTGTCATAGTTCACCTCAAAAATTAAAATATTTCTTAAACTACAAATGCAAATTTTTGGATGAAAATATTCATCCTAACATGAAACTCCCTAGTCAAAAAAAAATTGGTTGTAGTTATTAACACAGCAATGAGTTATTTATGTAATCTCATGAACTGATAAGTTATCACACACGGTAAAGAAACATGTTCATTTAGTAAGTGTGAAAGTTTTCTTAATACCAACCAAGAAATGAATCTTAGATTTTAGGTTAACAATTAAAAGCAAAAATTTAATGATCACCAAAAAAGTACATTGTACAAAAAGTAAATGGTACATTACGGCCATGAATTTGAATATTTTTATTAAAAAAAGTAAAAAAAAAATAGATAAAGAAATTAATAACATCTAGATCTTAGGTACATTAGTGCATGGCAATATTAGTTAATATTTATTTTAAAATTATTCTTAAAATTTAGATACCCTCCATACAACCATTTCAGAAAATAATTTAAATACCAACTTAATTAAATATTGAGTAAAATACAAAATTGTTTTATTTGGAACATGTTTATATACACACAATTTAAATTTATTTACAATTTCATTTTAAACTCACAAGCAGTACATTTATAATTTGTTAGAAATAACACATTACATTTTTTAATACAAGTTGTTCAAATTTTATACTTACATGTTTAATTACTTCTTCTTTTTAAAAATAATGTACTTTTAATTTAAAATTTTAATGTGCAGTTTATCTTGATGCTATTAGAACCCCAAAAATTGTTTTTAATAAATTTTTTATTATGAATCATAGTGTACTATGAACAGAAAAATCTTATAACAAGCAAAATATTATATTATTTTTTTTAGGAATTTTGAAAATTTATTTGGGAATAAATATATTTTTTCACAAATGGGATTAGTTTAACATGAAAATAATGATATAATAAAATTTAACAAAATAAGAATATGGTGTTATGACATCTGAAATATCATTCGATAAGATGAAGAAATCATCTACAAATCAATTTCTTTTTTAGATTTATTTAATGTCGCATCAACTGCAAGGTCATTAGCGACGACGTTTGGGTGTAACTGTGCGTAATGAGAATAAAATTTTTTTTTGTAGCGTATGAAAATATGTAAATCAATTTATATGATCCTTAATTAGGTGCGATAATGACATACGATAATAAAAAAGTTGTTTCATTCAAGATTTTAGATTAGATTTGATTGTATAGATGTGGATAAAGATTGTACTGAGCCCTCAAATTAAAAGATTTCCTGCAGCAGTCTGATAATTATTCAGATATTTTCCTAAATTTAACCCTTTTAGAACACACAATAAAAAAATGTCAGTAATACAAATAACAAAACTAGGTTGGATGCATGTACTGCATGTGATGGTTTCATTCAATACACAGGTGACATGATCTGGTGTGTTTTCGGAGCACTAACTGTTTACAGAAAAATTATACAAGGTGGGATTTAGAAGTCCTGATGGTCAACTAGGCAATTTAAACCATTATAGCACAGATAAATACAATCTTACTAATTGGGACTTGAACGTCCTGATGGTTAAGCTACTGACAAGTCTTCCTACCATTTTTCAGCAAACTATTAAATGGAAAGCATGATCTTACCAACTGTGTATAGTCAATTTTACATCGAATACCGAACATACCTAGATGCATTATTTCATAAATTAAGCCTTATGCTATAAGACTGGTTGTACCTACTAGTCCAAAGAATGCCGAGCTAAAATCCCGTTATTTTACCATGTAATTTTGAAAAATTGTTAAAAATTTCAGAATTGATTTAGGAGAAAGCTTTTAGTATCACTTTTTACTTTAAATTCTGCTCTTTCTTCTCATATAAGTAGTAATGGAAAAAAATTAGTTTCACTAAATCTGCAGCAGTCAAAAAAATTTTCAAAAAATTTCATTTCAATTTTTATTTCATTTCAAAAAATTTTGAAATTTAAATGAAACATTTGTATAAGTGTTGGGAGAAGTCTCTATATTTTTTTTTTTTTTCATTTTTACCAAAAGAAAGGGCTTTCTTTTCTTTTAAAAGTCCAAAATAACAATAATTATCCGTACCGTATAAATGCACCGTAACTAAATCATACGAAAGTCAAACTGAGAACAGCTGTAACCAAAACAAACATTGCTGTTGGTGTACTCAAAACTATCGTTGTTTGTAAGAATTAAAACAATCGATATGTTTGGCTAATACACAGTACATCATTAGATAGATGCATATACTACTATACTTTAAAATATGAACATTATCTACAGAGAAATATTCAAAATAAAAAAAATATTCATAATTTATGAAGAGCCGATGTCATTGGCTCTTAGCAGTTTTTTGTAAAAATTCATATCGGCTCAATCGGCTTTTTGGCGTTATAAGAAAAAAAAAATATTTTTAATAAAAAAGATTTGATAAATACATTAACAGTTAAAAGAAAATCTGAAGAAGAAAACATAACATCCAGAAAATATGAAGTATTTTCTTTACCTCATCTAAGATTACAGTGTAGACTGGCATTAAAAAATTAAATTAAAAGCAGCATTCTGGATGGTAATACATAAAAATGAAGAAAATAATTTTATATTTTGGCCACCTTCGTGGCGTAGTGGTCAGCGCGTTAACCTACCAAACGGAAGGTCCTGGGATCAATTCCCGACCAGTATGGAAATTATTACGTGTCTAAATCCATTGTGTCATTCCCTACCATAGTTGCTAACAACCAAGATGTTGATGCAACTTAAAATAAAAACTAAATAAAAAGTTTTACATATTATGAAATGTTCGAAAGAAGATTATAATTTTTATGACAAATGAAATCAAAATGTTTGCTTGTGAGCTGACTAATATGTAGAATTGCAGATAAATATGTTGACAAATTGTAGACTGGATATTTCATAACGCAAATATTCCATAATTCTAAAATACAAGTTCTTAACCAAAAGAAGAAATATACTCCAGATTTTTTCTTGGACACAGATTGAATATAATATGTGTTTTAATATTCAAACAAAGTATAACTTCTACAAGAATTTTATACGTAATTTTCTCTTTGTTTCAGAAATTAAATTTACCACTTAGTGGATATAAAAATCAAAATACTAAAAAGTATTATGGAGAAAATGAAAAGTCTCTACTGTTTATTTAAACACAATTTTTGGTTTAAAAATTGGTATTAGACAGCATAATAACCTAAATAACAAATAGAAGTATTTTTGTTTGAACAAATAAATAATTATTGCTCAAAGAAGCAAATACAGAGAAATTGTAAAAATATATCAGAGAAATTATAAAAAAAATGTTAATAAATTTTATTTGATAGAGTTTTTTAAAACAATAGTAAGAAACCTAACAATATTAACTAGGCTTACCATAATTTCTGGACTCCCAAAGATTTTTTGAAAGAGGCTGTTTTTTTTAGTAAATAACTTACAAAATATTTTTTGTGTATTTAATAATTATTTTCTAAATTTTTAGAATAATAATATTAACTAAAAGTGGGCAAAAAAAATCTAAACATTTACTTAGAACTGGGTCCTATGATTACAACATCTGTACCATCGGATTCTATTTATTTCCCTAGAGTTGGACGGGTGTGATATTTCTCAGATGATAGTATTTTTCCAAGGAACACCTTATAAGTTTTAATTTTTCATAAAAGCCCACACAAGATATTTGAATTAATTTTTAACGGTCAAGCATCAACCTCTAAATAAAAAAAAACCAAAACAGAGCAAAATTTCCTGGCCACCGGACCTTAACACAGATATCTGAAAATTCCAGACACTCACCTAAATCCAGGACAGTCCGGACTAATCCAGGACATATGGTAAACCTACACTAACAAAATTAAATTTTTCATACTATCGAAACAAAAACAAATACTAACAACATAAAAATGGAATTAAATAAGATTTAAAACTGTAATTCATATTTAATCATTTTTATTTTATAAAAATACATTATAATTACTTGTAAACACTGACTTAACCTATACATAAAAACAACCTAAGATATTATTTATAATGTAAAATCTAACTTAGATGAACGTAACACTATTATAAACGACCACAACAACATTTTCACATAACATGACTTTTAAATAACCACATACATGCTACATAATGATAATGATGTTTAAAAAATGAATCAAAAAAAATTAGAATGATTGTCTTAATAAAATATATATCACTTGGTCCAAAGTCTGATTCCACCACCCACACACAAACGTTCACAGAGGCAGTAAAAAAATTTAAACACCACCTTCACCATAAAAAAACACTGCCATTATAATAACACATGCCATCCGAATCATAAAATTAAAATTAGTATGTCTTATTTAAATGTTTGATGATTTAAAGTTGATTTAAAATTTTACAATGAAATTTAATTTTAGCGTATAAAAAAATGTATGTAATAAAAGGTAATTTAAGATCTATTGTTGTATTATTCATGGGAATACGAAAATATATTTGGTAAAAAATAAAAATCTTTTTACTTTATAAGAACCCACCGGGTTGGTCTAGAGGTAAAGACATCACCGCAATTCAGCTGTTTAACAGCTGGTATTCGGAGATGATGATTCCTGGTTCAAAACCCAGTACAGGTAGTTACTTTTATACGAATTTGAAAAACTAGACAATGGTTACCGAAGTACTTTGATGGTTAAAGTTCAATTAACCATACTCTCACAGGAATGGTCTGCCTGGGTCAGTACAAGACTACACCTCATTTACACGTTATACACATCATCATTTCATTGGGTCACGGGGTTGCTTATTGTTCTGAATTGAACAGATCGCAAGGTTCATATATTAGGCTAGGGATAAAAAAAACATTACAAGAGACATAATCTAAACTTCTTTTAATTGAAAGGTGAAAACAAATTTCCTCACAAATCTCTTACTGGTAAAAACAGGCTTTTTTACTAAAATAGTAATTGAAAAACTTTATTAATAAAGCTAAAAATTGAATTTTCTTAATTTAAAAGAGTACAAAAAAATAATAATGTATGGTTAACGAAATGGTTAGGAACTATAATAGTATCCCCTTATTCCAGACCATTATATACTTTATTAAGGTACTTAATCCATAAAGTCCAAAAACTTTACGTCTTGAAAAATGTAAAGAGAAACTTAATCAAAAATGAGGTTTGGTGTCATTGAACAACATACGTATTCAGTAAATTAACTACTTCCTGTTTTTATGATCGTGTCCCTGGTTATTTCCTTAATAATTTTGCACAGATACATTTTTGTGATTTAAATGTATTGTAAAAATAGTGAATGTCTGCACAATATCTCCTGTTAGTTAAGGTTTAACACGTACTACTTAATTTAACTCATGAGTCATAAAATTTTTTTTATAATATTTAAGTCGCGTACTGACAGAGAAAAACCTATTAAAAAACTGAATTTTTTAATTGAAACTATCTCAAGATATAATTGTATAAAAGTATAAAATCACAGATAAATCAATCCTGTATTTAGACAATATATTTGGGGAGCGACTGCATACTTCAATGAAACAACACGTATTCATTTTTCCACTATATTTAACAACCCCACAATAAAAATTATGATATTAATTTCAATTTGTTGCCATGTAAATTGGCTGTTGAATGAATTGAATAAAAGAAACAAAAATAACTGTGTTATGCTGTAATAAGCTTTTAGCAAAACAAATAGTGACATTCCCATGAATAAAAAAATAATAATTTAAACAGTAGGCTAGCCCAAAACCGCAAGCAAAATGCAAATATTTAAACATATTAAAATAAATTTAAATAAAAATTTTATTCAGACATATTGCAATGGTGGATGAGATGACTCACGTGATTTTCGATCGGCATGACGTGTTCGTTTTCGCTCTCGTGGTGTGGTACGTGTGGTGGGGGCTTTAGTTGCAGTCTTAACTAATGATTCAAGAATCTCATCATCAGCATCTGTTAGATTTCCATTAATAATTTCATCTCTTGATAATGAATTTAACACGCTAACACCTGTATAAATAAATAAGGAAAAATTGTTACAAAAATTAATAAAATATACACAAACAGAAAAATTGTCATATAAGTTTAATTAATGTTTATTATTTTCTTTTTTGTTTAAACAACTGTGGGTCAAGTGTAAATAGTTTTTTTTACTTCTGAAAACTCCTTCATTATTTTACTAAGTTGTTTCTTCCTGTTTTCTACATACGAGGTAAGGCTATTAAATAACAAGGCTGACATAAAAAATTTAATTTTAATTTTATACATAATCACTTATTGTCACCTTCAATATACACTCCTTCTCTATCCCTACAACGCTCCATGTGAATTTTCCATTGTTGGAAACAGTGCTGGAAGTCATCATACGTCAGCTCCTTCAGGACATGCGCCGCTTTCTCTTTTACAGCTTCCACAGACTCAAATCTTGTCCCTTTTTAATGCAGATTTCACCTAGGGAACAGGTAGAAATAACATGCAAGATCTGGTGAATAAGGCGGATGTTCTAACACTGAGATGCTGTACTTGGCTAGGAACCTCTTGACAGATAACGCGGAATGTGCTGGCGCATTGTCTTGGAAGAAACCATGATTTGTCCTTCCACATTTTGAGGCGTTTTTCCTTACTCTTTGACGTAGTTTAGAAAGCACCTCAAGGTAGTAATATTGATTCTTCTTCTTCTTTCTCTCTCCCCATGTGCCTTACAGCGTCGGGGTAGTCTCGGACAACTTCCTCCATTGTACTCTATCCGCCGCCAATCGTCTCATTTGCCCTAGGGCCATGCCTCTTTCCTCTCCCAATCTTCGTATGTGCTCATCATATGAGTATCGTGGACGTCCTCTTTTCCTACTCCCGCCAACGATCACGTTTGCATACTGCTTGGCTTTCCTTTCGTCATCCATTCTTTGTATGTGACCCCACCATCCCAATTGTTTTCTATCTATTACTTCCTTCACATCCTTCATTCCTATTTCCTCCCTGATTCTTTCACTTCTTACTCTATCTCTCAATGTCTTCCCAGCTGTCCTTCTATGGCACTTCATTGCAACTGCCCTGATTCTGCTCATTTGTTGTTGCTTCAAGGGCCAGCTTTCTGCACCATACAGGACTATTGGTTCAATAATACTTTTATAGACCCTGTTTTTTACTGTGGCACCCACTTCTTTTTTTCCAAAAATACAATTTCTGGTTGCATAGAAGGCCCGACTAGCTTTAGAGATTCTATTTCTTAGTTCATCATCTATTTTCCCATCGTCCCTTACTACTGTACCCAGATACTCATATGACCTCACCTGTTCCATTACCTGTCCTTCCACATCTATCCTAATTCTTTCACCTTCCAAGCCATTGACCACCATCACTTTACTCTTATTGATATTCAGTGTCATGCCTTTCCTTTTAATCTCTTCATTCCATTCAATTACTGCAGTTTGAAGCTTTCTTTCAGAGTCAGCAATAAGAACTATGTCATCTGCAAATAACAAAGCTTGAGCAAATATGGGCCTCAAGTTCCAACGTCCCACCATCATTCTGTCAGTTCTTCTTTTGCAGATTTTATTAATTTCGTCCATTATCATCACAAAAAGTAGTGGACTCAAACTGTCTCCCTGCTTAATTCCTTTTTCCATTTGTAACGGTCTTGAAATCCTTCCACACGTTCTGATCACTGCAGTCACATTATTAAAAACACTTTTTATTGCTCGCTGTAATTTTGGTGATACGTTTTTGGCAACCAGCGTCTCCCACACAACACATTTTGGGACCGTATCGAAAGCTGCTTTGAGGTCCAAGAATGCCAGATAAACCCGTTTTCCCTTTTCTATAGACTTCGAACAGATTGATCTCAGCGAGAAAATATGGTCTTGAGTTTGTCTGCCTGGTCTGAAGGCACATTGTTCCTCCTCAAACTGGTCCTCCACCACCGCACGAAGTCTTTTCTCTAGAATTCGGGTATAAATTTTCAATACAACCGATGACAAACACACTGCGCGATAGTTTTCACAATCAGTTGAGTTACCTTTTTTATACAGTGGGATAATGATATTTTGTTCCCATTCTTCTGGAATCTTTTCCTGTTTCCAGACTTCCTGCAATAATTTTGTTAGGCTATTCACTATGCATTCACCTCCTTTCTTCAGGTATTCAGCATGTATTTCATCTATTCCTGCTGCTTTCCCTACCTTCATTTTTCGAATTGCATCCCTAACCTCTTCCTTTGTTATATCAGAATTCATTTGATAGTCCACATTTGCATCATTGACCACATCTACAGTGATAACTTCCTCAAACCTATCCTCTTTGAACTTATCTTCGAAAAACCTTTTCCAGGTTTCAAGTACATCTTGCGTAGCCGTCATCAGTTTCCCTTCTTTATTCTTTATTGAGTTCACTTGTTTTCCAAACTTTCCACGTATACTTTTGCAAATTGTCCAGAACTTTTTTACATTATTTTTGAAATTTCTATCGATTTCATTTCCAAATTCCTCCCAAGCCTTCACCTTCGACTCCTTCACTATTTTTTTTGCTTGGTTTCTGCACTCAATATATTTCCGCCAATCTTCATTTCTTCCCGATCTAATGTATCCTCTATATGCATTCTTTTTGTCTTTGACTTTCTGTTTCACTTCTTCTGTCCACCATTTTGTTCTCCTCTTGAATTGACCCACTTTTCTTTTTCCACATACCTTATTTGCTGCTTTTAATAAGGTTTCCTTTATGTTTTTCCACTGAACCTCAATATTTGTGGACAGAGCTTCATCTGTCATTTGAGCTTCAGCTAGAGTCAATTCTCTCTCCACTTCAGCCTGAAATGCATTCTGTTTATCAATATTTTCCAATTCCTCTACTTTAATCCTTTGATAGACTTTCTGCTTCATTGTGGTTTTTCTCTGAAAACTGGTGTCTGCAACAAGAAGTTTGTGATCTGTATCGATCTCTGCACCTCTTATAACCTTCACATCCTTTACTGCATATCTCATAGTAGATGGGTACAGAAAGTAGTCAATAATACTTTGAGTATCTCTGCCTTCAGCCACGAAAGTGACTTTGTGTATGGTTTTATGAATGAACCACGTATTTCCAATCAGCAGCTGGTGACCAATACAGAACTCCAACAGACGTGTTCCATTATCATTCCGCACTGACTCCCTGGCATGTTTTCCCATACAACCATGCCATCTTGTTTCATCATTTCCTATTCTTCCATTAAAATCACCCATTATAAATGCCTTTCGACCTGTCTCTACCTCTGCCATTGCTCTACCTAGATCTTCCCAAAAACAATCCTTTTCTCTATTATCTGCATCATCAGTTGGGCCATAGACCTGAATAATGGAAATATTTTCTGACAGTTCTAGATCAATTCTTATAATCCTGGGACTCCTGGCTTCCCATCCACTTACTAATTTATTAGTGTTCTCGTCCAGTATGACACCAACTCCTCCTTTTAACCGTCCTGCATCAGTCGTTCCTGAATATCTGAGCACATATCCATCATCCAATTGTCACTCTCCACATCCTCTTTTCCGAATCTCACTAACTCCTAGAACACTCATTTTATACCTTTTCATCTCCTCTACTATTTCCTTTTCCTTTCCAGTCAAAGTGCGTATATTCCAATTTCCAAATCGTAAATTAGGTTTGTCCAGTCTTTTATTCCGAAAATTCCTGTCCTGTCCGAGGCTATTTATGTGACTTTGAATCCGCTTTTTCAACGTGTGGGTGATTGGCCCAACGACGTCGTTTTTGGAGTACTTCTTCGTCTGGCTCCTACCCTTTGACCTGTCCGGCTTGGGAGGCCCTGCTGGTAGTTACACTACCGCCGGCATAGCTCTCCGGGTCTTGGGAGCACGCAAGCCCCTCCACCATCTACAAGGTCCTGTACTCCCTAGGAGGGGAGTAATATTGATTAATTGTTTAATCTTCAGGAACCCAGTGAAGGTACACAATCCCATGGATATAAAAAAAAACAATCATCATTGTTTTAAATTTTGACTTGCTCATTCGAGCTTTTTTGGCTCTTGGTGAAGTTCGGCTCTTCCATTGCATGGATTGGCGCTTCGTTTCCACATCTTAAGTAAAAAAAACCACGTTTCTTCACATGTTATTATCTTCTACCTGTTCCCTCAGGTGAAATCTGCATTAAAAGGGACAAGATTTGAGTCTGTGGAAGCTGTAAAAGAGAAAGCAGCACGTGTCCTGAAAGAGGCTGACAGAAGATGACTTCCAGCACTGTTTCCACCAATGGAAAGTTCGCATGGAGCGTTGTAGGGATAGAGAAGGAGTGTATATTGAAGGTGACAATAAGTGATTATGTATAAAATAAAAATAAATTTTTTTACATCAGTCTCATTATTTAATAGCCACACCTTGTATTTTTGTAATTAATTGTATCTTTTCTTCTCCTTTGGAAAATCTATTACCATTATTGGGATTGCAACTTTCAATCATAATAAATATTATTGGTTTTCACAAACATTTGTCCTTGTAATGTTGTGTTAATATATTCTTCTATTTTTAATTTAATGACCTACGTTTCAAAGGAAGGAAAGATGAACTTCAGATCCAGGCAGCAGAAATGCAGTTCTTGAGAAGATTACAAGGGTGTAATTTAATAGATCACATTAAGAATGAAGAAATCTGGGCCTATTTAAATGTCTCCTCTCTCTTAGGCAGGCACTCCACAAGAGTAGCGTGGCAAATGTTCTCGCAAATGTTTCTAGCTAATACGTGCAACTAGTAACAAACATTAGGACCACCAACTGAAGTGGCAAATGTAGCGCATCACCAAATGGAGTTGTATCATTCTGACAGGAATCTGCTTAATCAGTTTTTATTTTTATTATTTATACTTCTAAGGATAGTTATTTATTGACTACAAACTAATAACAACATTATGGTAATATTGTAGTAATTTGGGGCATTAGTAATGGAGAAACAAGCAGAAGATAATGTTTCATTGCATTGGTTAAATTTAATTAATTCCAGTAAAAATTAAAAATTACAATTCACTCATGTTGAATATAGTAGTAAATAAATATTTAAATAAAACATAACTAAAATATCCAAACTACAGACAGAAACACCAGTTGCGCGAGCAACACGAGTGGCAAAAATAGAACACGTGCTGTTCTTGAACGAGTGACTTTAGTGATTAGTAGCAAAGAAGTGGCATGCGTCTCAATGTGTCACTCTGGTGGAATGTAGATGTATTTGTTTCAGTGTAGTTACAAGGAATCACAAGCTACCGGTTGCAAAATTTGTGAATTACCATGGTGGAATGCTGACCTTAGAAATAACTGGTACAGAAATAAATGGAAAAAACATCTGATATCAATAAGGCATTAAAGTAAATTCCTGAATAGGCCACAGAAAAGATAGTTAAGAAGTCTAGAAGAACAGATCAAAAGGCCCAATTCATGACAGAAATTAGAAGAAGAAATAAAAGGTGTTTTAAAGGATTCACCATCATCAGAATATAAACCGTTTTACAAAAATTTGTAACTAATTCAGCAAAATATTAAATTAAATAGCACAACAATTAGGGAAATCTTTTTAATAATTTCTTTACCTTCATAATATTTTACAAATCTAGTTTTCTAATACCCTGGATTAACATAAAAAATACATTTTAATGTTTGACTCTGGTGGCACTGGAAGAGAATTTACTAACTACTGTTCGTTAAAAGATTACATAAATTAAAAATTCAGTTTTATTCATGGCTTTTCCATAATGATGACCTCTCAAATTGGCCATTTTTTAAGTTCACTATCTGCAGTAATTGGAGATGTTTTATAGTAATATGAAGCAGTGATTTATAGGTAGCCAATGAACCTGATTAATAGAAGGCTGAAGTTACTCAACCAACACCACAACCTCAAAGTGTCAGTTTAATAATAATACTGCTCATCCCTATAATACATTGATACAACGCATCAACATACAAGGATTTCTTAAGTTCAGTTCTTTAGTAAACACTAGTTTACCAATGTAATTATGAAGAGACTTATCTAAAAAACAATAACTTTACCATGATCCCTTCGAGTTCTTCTCCACGGTAATGAACCAGTCAAGGAATCTTTGTTTGAATGATCATTACCTAAAAGCTGTCTCAGTTCAGCATCAGCTCTGTCTTCTTGTGTTCTGAATTTACCAACCTAAACAAAATAAACATAAAGAATGTTAAGAAAATGAAATCTTTATAGAAAACAAATCAGCAACAGCTTTTTTGAGTTTAGTTACATTTCATTTAAGTTTGATTGAATTTTTATTTTTCAGGAAAAAAGGGAGAAAAATTATAATTGAGTGCCAGCACAATATACGAGGTTTAATCAAAAATTAATGAAATTTTTTACATTTTGTGAGCTTTGTAAATTCAATTTCCAAAATCTGTTTTTACCTTGTTGTACACCTGTTTGTAACATATGTTCGCATTTGCAGCCATTTTAAATATATATTTTATTGTTAGTAGTTGAAAAAAGTACACAAGTTTGCAATCGCATGGTGATTTGTTACTTCCGAAAAAAGTGGATCAAAGAGTTTGTATTAAATATTGTGTGAAAAATTGATATCAAGTGTAGTACCATATTCAAAATGTTGACAGTGGCTTATGGTGACTCTACAATGAGTAAAACAAGAGTTTACGAGTGGTACAAACTGTTCAAAAATGGCCGTGAAAACATTGAAGATGACGACTGCCTGGACGCCCTAGCACATCAATAACCGACAACAGGGTCATAGAAGTGAGGAAAATGACTTTGAAAGATCGCAGAATCACTATCAGAGAGGTTTCTGATGAGGTCGGTATATCATTTGAATCATGTCAAGCAATTTTTTTGGATGCTTTGGGGATGAAACGTATGGCAGCAAAGTTCGTTCCAAAATTACTGAATTTCAAATAAAAAGAATGTCGAGTGGATACTCCCAAGAATTAGTAAATGAAGTTAACACTCCCCTCCTAGGGAGTACAGGACCTTGTAGATGGTGGAGGGGCTTGCGTGCTCCCAAGACCCGGAGAGCTATGCCGGCGGTAGTGTAACTACCAGCAGGGCCTCCCAAGCCGGACAGGTCAAAGGGTAGGAGCCAGACGAAGAAGTACTCCAAAAACGACGTCGTTGGGCCAATCACCCACACGTTGAAAAAGCGGATTCAAAGTCACATAAATAGCCTCGGACAGGACAGGAATTTTCGGAATAAAAGACTGGACAAACCTAATTTACGATTTGGAAATTGGAATATACGCACTTTGACTGGAAAGGAAAAGGAAATAGTAGAGGAGATGAAAAGGTATAAAATGAGTGTTCTAGGAGTTAGTGAGATTCGGAAAAAAGGATGTGGAGAGAGACAATTGGATGATGGATATGTGCTCAGATATTCAGGAACGACTGATGCAGGACGGTTAAAAGGAGGAGTTGGTGTCATACTGGACGAGAACACTAATAAATTAGTAAGTGGATGGGAAGCCAGGAGTCCCAGGATTATAAGAATTGATCTAGAACTGTCAGAAAATATTTCCATTATTCAGGTCTATGGCCCAACTGATGATGCAGATATTAGAGAAAAGGATTGTTTTTGGGAAGATCTAGGTAGAACAATGGCAGAGGTAGAGACAGGTCGAAAGGCATTTATAATGGGTGATTTTAATGGAAGAATAGGAAATGATGAAACAAGATGGCATGGTTGTATGGGAAAACATGCCGGGGAGTCAGTGCGGAATGATAATGGAACACGTCTGTTGGAGTTCTGTATTGGTCACCAGCTGCTGATTGGAAATACGTGGTTCATCCATAAAACCATACACAAAGTCACTTTCGTGGCTGAAGGCAGAGATACTCAAAGTATTATTGACTACTTTCTGTACCCATCTACTATGAGATATGCAGTAAAGGATGTGAAGGTTATAAGAGGTGCAGAGATCGATACAGATCACAAACTTCTTGTTGCAGACACCAGTTTTCAGAGAAAAACCACAATGAAGCAGAAAGTCTATCAAAGGATTAAAGTAGAGGAATTGGAAAATATTGATAAACAGAATGCATTTCAGGCTGAAGTGGAGAGAGAATTGACTCTAGCTGAAGCTCAAATGACAGATGAAGCTCTGTCCACAAATATTGAGGTTCAGTGGAAAAACATAAAGGAAACCTTATTAAAAGCAGCAAATAAGGTATGTGGAAAAAGAAAAGTGGGTCAATTCAAGAGGAGAACAAAATGGTGGACAGAAGAAGTGAAACAGAAAGTCAAAGACAAAAAGAATGCATATAGAGGATACATTAGATCGGGAAGAAATGAAGATTGGCGGAAATATATTGAGTGCAGAAACCAAGCAAAAAAAATAGTGAAGGAGTCGAAGGTGAAGGCTTGGGAGGAATTTGGAAATGAAATCGATAGAAATTTCAAAAATAATGTAAAAAAGTTCTGGACAATTTGCAAAAGTATACGTGGAAAGTTTGGAAAACAAGTGAACTCAATAAAGAATAAAGAAGGGAAACTGATGACGGCTACGCAAGATGTACTTGAAACCTGGAAAAAGTTTTTCGAAGATAAGTTCAAAGAGGATAGGTTTGAGGAAGCTATCACTGTAGATGTGGTCAATGATGCAAATGTGGACTATCAAATGAATTCTGATATAACAAAGGAAGAGGTTAGGGATGCAATTCGAAAAATGAAGGTAGGGAAAGCAGCAGGAATAGATGAAATACATGCTGAATACCTGAAGAAAGGAGGTGAATGCATAGTGAATAGCCTAACAAAATTATTGCAGGAAGTCTGGAAACAGGAAAAGATTCCAGAAGAATGGGAACAAAATATCATTATCCCACTGCATAAAAAAGGTAACTCAACTGATTGTGAAAACTATCGCGCAGTGTGTTTGTCATCGGTTGTACTGAAAATTTATACCCGAATTCTAGAGAAAAGACTTCGTGTGGTGGTGGAGGACCAGTTTGAGGAGGAACAATGTGCCTTCAGACCAGGCAGACAAACTCAAGACCATATTTTCTCGCTGAGATCAATCTGTTCGAAGTCTATAGAAAAAGGAAAACGGGTTTATCTGGCATTCTTGGACCTCAAAGCAGCTTTCGATACGGTCCCAAAATGTGTTGTATGGGAGACGCTGGTTGCCAAAAACGTATCACCAAAATTACAGCGAGCAATAAAAAGTGTTTTTAATAATGTGACTGCAGTGATCAGAACGTGTGGAAGGATTTCAAGACCGTTACAAATGGAAAAAGGAATTAAGCAGGGAGACAGTTTGAGTCCACTACTTTTTGTGATGATAATGGACGAAATTAATAAAATCTGCAAAAGACGAACTGACAGAATGATGGTGGGACGTTGGAACTTGAGGCCCATATTTGCTCAAGCTTTGTTATTTGCAGATGACATAGTTCTTATTGCTGACTCTGAAAGAAAGCTTCAAACTGCAGTAATTGAATGGAATGAAGAGATTAAAAGGAAAGGCATGACACTGAATATCAATAAGAGTAAAGTGATGGTGGTTAATGGCTTGGAAGGTGAAAGAATTAGGATGGATGTGGAAGGACAGGTAATGGAACAGGTGAGGTCATATGAGTATCTGGGTACAGTAGTAAGGGACGATGGGAAAATAGATGATGAACTAAGAAATAGAATCTCTAAAGCTAGTCGGGCCTTCTATGCAACCAGAAATTGTATTTTTGGAAAAAAAGAAGTGGGTGCCACAGTAAAAAACAGGGTCTATAAAAGTATTATTGAACCAATAGTCCTGTATGGTGCAGAAAGCTGGCCCTTGAAGCAACAACAAATGAGCAGAATCAGGGCAGTTGCAATGAAGTGCCATAGAAGGACAGCTGGGAAGACATTGAGAGATAGAGTAAGAAGTGAAAGAATCAGGGAGGAAATAGGAATGAAGGATGTGAAGGAAGTAATAGATAGAAAACAATTGGGATGGTGGGGTCACATACAAAGAATGGATGACGAAAGGAAAGCCAAGCAGTATGCAAACGTAATCGTTGGCGGGAGTAGGAAAAGAGGACGTCCACGATACTCATATGATGAGCACATACGAAGATTGGGAGAGGAAAGAGGCATGGCCCTAGGGCAAATGAGACGATTGGCGGCGGATAGAGTACAATGGAGGAAGTTGTCCGAGACTACCCCGACGCTGTAAGGCACATGGGGAGAGAGAAAGAAGAAGAAGAAGAAGTTAACACTGACCCAGAATTTCTGCTAATGTCGAAACCAAGGTTTCAAGAGAACCATGAAAGGATGATGTTTTGCCATTATTGATGGCATAAAAACAGTATCACTAAAGGAGCTGACAGCTATACCAAAAAGTGAGTTCCAGAATTGCTTCCAAGATTGGAAAAAGCGCTGGCACCAGTGTATTATATGTCAGGAGGGTTACCTTGAAGGGGACAAAATTGACATAGATGAATAAATAAAAGTTTTTTAAGAAAAACTAAAATTCCCATTATTTTTTGATCAAATCTCATACGTAGTACAAAAATACTGGGGTGGAGTAAGTTACTAAATTAGAATACAAATATTAGAAAAGTGTACAAAAAGAAACGTATTTAATTTTCAACTAATATAATTTATGGCATGAATAATATACATTTAAATTTTGATTTCAATTTATTAAATCAGAAAGTTTTAACAGGAAGAAAATTGATAAACAAGTGTTGTTGTTTAGGTCATCAGCCGAAAGGTTGGTTTGAACCTCTAGAGGCTTAAATAAGTAAACCAAGGAGTGAGGTGGTCTACCATTGCCTTCCTAACCGAGTGGAAAAGTATGCTTATCAGCATGTCAATAATTACTGTGCAACGTGCGTTTCGGTTGAAATTTAATAAGGATCTACCAAGTGACAATTCAGTTCAGGCATGGTATAAACAATTCAGTGAAACTAGTTGCTTGTGCAAGCGGAAATCAACTGGTCATCCATCAACCTCAGATGCTAATGTCGAACGTGTACATTTAAGTTTTATTCGTAGCCTGTCAAAATCGACTGTGTCTACAGGCAGAGAGTTAGGAATTCCAAAAACAATAGTGTGGAGAGTTCTCTGTAAACGTTTATTATTCAAACCGTACCATCTTCAATTAATGCAGCATCTATCTGATGGAGATAAAACACCTCGGCGCTGCTGGATAGAATGCGTGTCTGAAGAAGACCAACACATTATGCTGTGGCCACCAAGATCACCAGACCTCACGCCATGTGACTACTTTCTCTGGGGTTATGTCAAAGACAAGGGGTTTATCCCACCAATGCCGAACGATATCGCTGAGCTGAAGGATCGCATAATCAATGCAATCAACTCTATCGAAAGGGACATGTTAGATAGAACGTGTTTGGCAAGAGCTAGACTTTCATGTTGATGTGTACCATGTCACCAAAGGAGCACACATTGAACATTGACAGATGTTAAAAAATAACTGTTTGAGTCCCTGCATCGGCCCATACAACTTTCATTTAGGTAAGTGAAATACTTTTTTGTACTGAATTTTTGTAACCCTGAAGAACATTATGAAATGCCCTGTATTTTCAAATAATAAAACAAAATTGAGAAATTAATTACCTCTGTGATCATTTTTCCTCGTGTCTTATTTCTCTCTCGATGGCTAGCTTTCTTTTCTAATTGTTGAAGAACTCTTTCTCGTGTTGTTCGATATTCAAGAGCAAATTCTGATATTACTTTACACAGCTCATTTGGTTTATTTGCAGTAACTCTATGTAGTGGTATACCAAGCCATAAACAAAATTTATGGTATCTATTAACAACTCGTCTATGAACTTTACCTAATACTATTATTCTTTCTGCACTGTCAGCCAGAAAATCAGACATCCTGAAATTAAAGAAATGGTAGTGGTTACTGTTAAAAATAAAATACAACAAAACTGTTACACTAACCCAAAACAATCTATAAGTACAGAAAGTAACAATTCGATTATGTTGGCTTGTAAACAAACCCACAATATAAAAAAACTTATGTTTATTATTTTTACACAATTTCATCAACAAAATAATGCCTTCATACGATACTAGTACAGTAATTAAAAAAAAACAAAAATTTGAATTTTACATTTAATTTTATGAGAGGTTAAATGCACCATAATCTGTAGAAATATAAAGATAAAATTCACTTTAATTAAAAACAGTAATATTAATTCCTAAATAAAGGTTTTTTAATTGATACGAATTACTAAAACATCACAATGAATATTAATAACGGAAAAAATTCTTTAAAAAGCTCAAATAATAAATAAACATTTGACTTCCTTACTTGACTTTCATATTTGATGCTGATCCATCATGCTTTGCAATAACTTTTAGATGATCAAATGATGCCTTGCATTCTTGTTCCATTTTTGTTATGTTAGCTGCTAGTTCATCAAAATCGACTTTTGAGGCCCTTGTAACTGCACCAATCTGTTAAAGGAATTTTTGATTAAAACAATAAATTATTTACCATTACAATTATTATGTTCAAAAAAGAAATTAGTTATGCTACAAAAGACTTCAAACCTAATGATAAAACTTAAATTTTTATCTTTAATATAATATTAACATTTAATTAAGAGCACAGTATGCCACAAAGAACACTTACAACAAGAAATCACTATCAATAGCCACAAAATTGAATCATTATAAGACAGTTACTCAACCAATAATAACTTACGCAAGTGAAACCATCTTTAAAACCACTAATACCATCGCAATAGACAAATTACTAAAAATTGAAAGAAGAATAATCAGAACTTGTATCAACAAAAGCTATCATGAAAATGGACACTGGAGATTAGCTTCCAACGAAACTGTATACAAAGAAATTGAACCTGTCACAAGTACAATGAGGAAAAAACGAATATCTTTCTTCGGTCACTTGATTAGAGCTCCGGAGGACAGACTGAGCAGAAGAGTTATTGAAAAGCTGTGGAAAAGTAAGACAAATATTCAATGGATTGAAGAACTCAGGGAGGATATGAGAGAGTTGCGCATAACATTCGAGGATTTGAAGGACAAGTCAGACAGCATCGGAATCCTGAACGACAAACAGACAAGACTTCAGATCAAAGTCGGACATAGAATGGGAAGAGTGATTTCAGACGAGGAAAGGAAATTGATTTCTGAGCGGATGAGGAGATGTTGGGCGGAGAGAAGACGAAAGAGGGCCGGAAGATACTGACTACAGTGGTCCAATGAAGGCCATAAAAACTATAATAATAATAATAATAATAATAATTAACATTTAATTGTTAATTTATTACAATTAAATAATCTCAATATACTTATGTAATTTTAAATGGATTTGAGCTATTTTGGAACAGAACTTGCATAATGGGTAAGAAAATTATGTACAATGCTCATTTTAGGCAGATATTGACTTATGCAATATAAGTACATACGAGTAGAATGCAGGCAGAAGAAATGGAGTTCTAAGAGGAGTATGCTGGGAGAGACACAAAGAGTTGAACAGACAAAATTATGACGGTTTGATCATGCCATTAGGATGGAGGACAATAGACTGTCTAAATGGATGATAATGAAAATAGAATTAAGTATAATATCTATTTTGTGCCAATATTGACTTACGCAATAGAAATACAGATGAGTAGAAGAAAGGCAGGGAGTAGAATGCAGATGGAAGAAATGGAGTTCAAGAGGAGTATGCTGAGAGACAAGAAGAGATAGAGCGAGAGATGACATAATTAGGGAGCAATTGGAGATGGACAGCCTGACAAGGAGAGTTGGACAGACAAACTATGATGATTTGGTCATGCCATTAGGATGAAGGACGTAGACTGCCTAAATGAATACTCTACTTGGAGATGGAGGGCAAAAGAACAGAGGGCAGACCAAGAGTTCAGTTATGGATGAGTTGGGGATAAAGATATGATGACAAGAGATCAATGTTGGAGAGATGGTTCAACAATAAAATGAGGTGGAGAGGAGTTATGTTGGGCTTGACCTGAAGAAACTTGAAAGAGTCTTAAAGAGGATGATAATGAATAGGAACTTTTAAGTTAAACTTCAGTTATGTTGCCGATAGTAAACCTGTGTTAAAACTGCTGTAAACATAAATTTATGGATATTTTCCTTCAAATTTCTTTTGTGGTAGACTTAACTTTGTTTTTTGGTGAACCACAAGCAAAACTCCCAGCCCTTAACAATTTTGTTTTCAATTAATATTCTTTTCAATCTATTCTACCACATTTATGGTTAAGGCCACTAACAAGTATGTCATAAAACTAATTATAATTTTAACTTCAACAAAAAACTGCTCAGAATTCCATTGTACTTAACTATTTTATCTATGCTCATTAACCATACAATCACACAATCAAATATCTTATCTCTTACATAACACCAATGCAATTAATATATTTTGTAGTTCATTTCCAACTGACTCTTACAACTTATTTTGTATAACTACTAGTATACTTACTTCAGAATATAGATCAGTTGAGTCTGGAAATTTTTCCATTACAATATGACACAAATGATGAAGTAATGAATGTTTATGTACAGTATCTTTTACTTCAGGTACTTTGGACAAATACTCTATTTGGAATCCTTTCACCTGAACAAACAAAATACCAATAATATTAATACTAAAATATAATACTTATCAAGTCACAGTTAAAAAAATTTTATATACAAAATTTTGTCTCAACTATTTAATTATGAATAATTTGTTCCAACGCATAAAATAATTTTTAAGTTTAATGGGCTTCAGAGAGCAGTACTAATTTTCTTTATTATGACCAGCTGAAGTAATGACAGCAAAATCTTTATCATAACCAATACAGATTAAGCACTCTGGCATATTACAACTTCAAATTTTGTTATCTGCAATTTTTTAAATAAGTTAGGATTCCCAGATCTTCCGTGGTTAGCCAAACCACATCGTCTACTTGGCTTGTAAAAAAATCATGTTTGGTGTTCAGTCATTTGGCATCAACAACAAATGATTATTACTTGCCGGTATTTCGGAATAGTTGATATAATCCTTAGCATATTAAATTCATGCCTCATTTGTTCATTTCTTATATGGTCCAGCATTTGATATGTTACTAAAGGATTTAACAATCTCATCTCAGCAGCCTTTAATCTTGGTATCTGCTGACCAGTTGGGGCTTAACTCTCTGAACTATACATTAAAACTGGCAGGACCAAGGCATAATAAAACTTAAAATGGTCTTGTTATATATTTTTCCTCAAAAAAAAGCCTTTAAAACTTTCCCAATTTAATGTTTGCATCTTAACATTGCACATAAGAGACATCATATCTTAAGTAAATAAAGAATTCTATGGTTTTATCATTTAGAACTACTTTGTTTTTGAGATGGTCAGTACCCCTGAAACCCATCATCTTCATCTTCTCTTAAGAAATCAGGAGATTTAATTGCTCATGAGTTGAACTAAATATATGTAAATAACCTGTAAATCATTCTCAGATTCTGTAAACAGTACCCGATAATCTGTAAAAAAAATTAATACAGAGGTATACGTTTTATTAATAAGAAAACCTATTACATTAATTTTATTTTTACTTTCTCTTGCCTATATGAATATGTAGGAAGGAAAGTATTGCTTTCATGTCAATTTTTTTTAAATCGAGTTTTCACCTGATCTAAACATTTTCAGACCACCTGAATCCAAAAATCATGTTTTTAGCGATTGGTCTGTGTGACTGTTTGTGTGTGGGTATGAACAGAATATCTCAAAAACAGAACATCGTACGAAGTTTAAACTTGAAACTTAAATCAGGTACCACTAGAGGACCCAATACGAACATTTCCATCAAAATTTGTCAACCGAAAGTAGTACTATTTTGCGATTTTCTCAAAAACGGCTCCTACAATTTTTTTAAAAATCGCCTCATTTATTACATTTTTTATGCTCTACAAGATAGGGTAGGCGCCATGTCTGCTGAAATTCTTGGCGAGGTTGTTTTCTTGTAAAAGATTGTTCTTTTAGGATTGTGACTTTAATATGCATTTTAGCACAAAAATGTACATAATAAAAGTTGTAGAGAATTTAAAATGCTACAACTGTTACAAATTTTTTGTATAATGCTTAGTTTAGCGATAATTAGCAATTTTCTGTTTCTTTTTCACGAAAATGTGTAAAAAAAATCGATTTTTTAAAGATTTTAGCCTTGGTATCCATTTTATGATAAAAACGTATAAATTAAATTTAAAGAAAATTTAGAGATATAAAACTTTTATTTAGAGCATTTTACAACTAAGAGCCTAGTTTAGCATAAAAGGGTGATTTTCCGTATTTTTAAGCCAAACTGAGGTTGATTTTCATTTTGCGTCTTTCACTCATGATTAAAATAAGGTTTTTTTGAGGTTAGTTTTTTATTTATTTCTAATGTTTTATTACTAATGTTAGTTTATATTGTTTATTATTTGCACTGGCAAGAGAAAGTTGTGTGAGTGTTTCATACCAGATTTTTTTTAAAGTAATTGATCTCACTATAAAGCTAAGCATAGATTTGAGTACATAAATGAAAGTATCAATTTATGCAAGAAGAGTAAATGCTTACAACTAAGCACAGTATAAATTTATTTAATGAAATCTATGGTGACTAATGGGAGAAGAGAACTACAATTTACTTCTTTTTTTAATTTACTGTCTACAAATTAATACTTCAATAAGTCCATGAATATTTTAAAATAAAGTACTCATGCAAAAACTCATAAATTTTTAACACTTACCTCATTACCATTTAAGAAGATACCTATTGATAATAAAGTTCCTAAAATTGCTTTAAATGTCTTGTTTGCTTTTAATGTTTCCATTCCTTGTTTTAAGTCCATTAATGGTTCTGCAATTTCCTGAAAATTAAAAAGTCAATTAAATTTACAGTAAACTCATAGCAATCCGTTTGAAACCCCAAAGGCATGGTTCTAGAAATTTATCCTTATGAGATATGACTGACTTCATTACAGCTAAAAATTAGAAATGTAGAGACAACATTTTTTTAAATTACACAACCTCTTTAAATTGTGTTTATAGAAATTTGTTCATTGATTTAAAACACTTCTGAAACTCTAACACCACACTACAATCTTCATTTAATCAGTTGAATATGTTTCAATCTGCCCATAACAGACAGGTGGAGTGTAAAATTATTTACATTCAATCTGTTCGTTGCAGGGCTAAAATAAATAGCTCTGTTTCTTATCACATGGTCAGCCAATAAAATGACAGAATCATTAATGAACAAAAGAAGTTGAGGTGTAAAAGACACTTGTCAGGGTTATCTCCTCTGAAAGTAATGAATTTCACTATGCAGCCAGACCCTGTGGTGAATGAAGTTGAAGGTGTCATTTGCAGAGTGGAAAATATGTGGTTTTCAGAGGGCCCGGCATGCTGATAAGCGTACTTTTCCACTCAGTGAGGAAGGCAATAGTAAACCACCTCACTTCTCGTTTTACTTAGTAAAACCTCTACACAGGTTCAAACCAGCCTTTTGGCTGATGACCTAAACAACAACGACAAAAACATGTTTCAATATAAATAAATTAGTTGAGTCATTGACTGATAATAACTTGAAATTTCTTTCATTCACAAATGCATAGAACCTTTCTGTTGTGGCTGTTTAGGTCATCAGCTGAAAGGCTGGTTTGAACTTGTAAAGGTTTTACTAAGTAAAACAAGGAAAGATGTGGTTCACCATTGCCTTTCTCACTGAGTGTAAAAGTATGCTTATCAACAAGCCCTCTGAAAAAACATCTACTTTCCACCCTGCAAATGACACCTTCACTTCATTCACCACAGGGTCTGGCTGCATGAAAGAAAACACCTGTCTTTAAACAGCAATTCTTTTGAACTGTTGTTTGTAAAAACAATTATGATACACAAAATTAAAGCTTGCTTTATTGTTGGTTACAGGATACACATTAACATTTTTGGAAATTAATAGTGTATTAACTATAACAAGTGTAATAATTAAATAACTCCCCGCAAGCTGGATGCCAATTTGTAAAATAACTATTCAATTTGAAGAGGACTTAACTCACTCCTCACAAGAGAATGCCAAATTTGTTAGAATACTTTTTACTCCTCTAGGTATCCCCACGAGGATATGTCAAATTTGAAGAGAAATAAACCATCACCACGAGGGTATCTCCGCCAGATTTGTGGATAACTATTTTTACTCCACGAGGGTATGCCAAATTTGTTGTGAAACTGTTTTATTTTAATAAAATATTATTCACGTTAAATCATTATAACTTTTATTTAATTAATATATTTTTTTATAGTTACAGTTTTAGTTATTTCGTATCTTAGTTAATCAATTTTCCTATTAAACGAATGATTATTGTTGTTCTTTACATATGTCTGCCATTGAATAGCTATCAGATAATTACTGTTATTATAAGTAGAATAATTTGTCCCTTTTAATAATAAGAATGTTGTATCTATTACTACTTATTGCTTTTTACTATTTATTATATTTTACATCACTATTTGTTAAGCACGAATGAGGGACCCACTCTCTTGGTTTGGCCTCCTGTCCCCCATTAAAATATTTTACAATTCTATTTTCTTCTTCTTAGTTGCCTAGTAACCATACTTTTGTTAATGAAATCAAATAATTTTTTAAAGTATTTATTTTAATCAGCTGGAGTTGTTTATTTTATTTCAATAGACTCAAAAATAAACAATCTCCAGGTGTCCAGTAAATTTGTCATATTACACAAGTTAGGCCTACACATAAAAAGTACCCTATTTTTAACTACTTTTCCAGCATACCCAACTTCAAGATACTATTACTTTGTTCACAAATACTTTAAAATGTATATGACTAACAAGTATTACATGTTATTGTATTCCTGTAACCAACAATAAAACAAGCTTTAATTTGATGTATTGTAATTGTTTTTACAAACAACAGTTCCAAAGTTATTGCTGTTTAAAGACAGGTGTTTTCTTTCGTAAATTGGACTGTAGGGTCTTTTACACCTCTACCTCTTCAGTTCTTTAATGCTTCAGACATATAATTGGCTAAACAAGTGATAAGAAACAGAACAATTTTTTGTAGCCCTGGAACTAGCAGATTGAATGTTAATAATTTAACCTGCCAATTATGGGCAAAACAATCTTTCTATCAATAAAAAAAATAAATATATTCTTATCATTCATTCCAATTAAATCTTAATATTCTCTCCTTTTTCTTTTTTTTACGTTGTCATAACATTCTAAACAAAAAATTAATCCATTTGTCCAATGTAAACAGTTATATAAACAAACACACCCTACATGCTAGGTTGTTTTCTTTTTAAGCTATGTTAATGACAGACATTATTTTGAATGAAACAAAATTACATTAAAAATTAGATAATTAAAATACATAATTAAGAGGTTGTACCTTTTCACAGTTTTCATAATCTAATTTAAAGGCCCATAATTTTAGTCGAGCATCTAATTCAGAAATAGATGCTAATGTTAACAGAAACTGTTCAGCACTTCCTAATGGTAAATCTGGATTTGTAGATTGAGCTTCTTGAATCTTTGATCTCTCCTCTTCACTTGGTAACATCGTTAAAAGTTTCTGAAAAAAATCAACACCAAAGTATGTAGAAGTTTAAAAGCACAATATGTAAGTCACTTTTAAGTTACAATCCAGTGAATAATACAATTAATATTTTGAATGCCTCTGTGATGTAAAGGTTACCAAGCTAACCTACAAAGCAGAAGGTCCAAGGTTCGATTCCCACTTGGGGTTCAGAAATGACCAAGATGTTGGTGCGACTCCAAATAATTTTAGTAAGCTACTTTTAATTAGGTCTATTACCATAGTAAATTTTCCAATAATTTATAAAGAAGAAATGATTTGGTACGGAGGAATGAAATCAAAAGCCATGCCTCTCAAGTCAAGCCATATGATCTCAAGTTTTATAGTTATATCAGAAGATTAAGATTAAAATGTGAAAACAAGCCAATTTCTCAACATGTTCCAGTTTTGCTGAAACAAATGAACTTGTTATAAAGTTCATGGCTATTTGGTGGGGATTTTTAAAATTGTCATCTATCATTTTCCTAAGTTCGTCCCTCCGTCACACTTAGATGTCAGAAACTACAAGAGATAGCAAGAAACGGTTTTCAGATTCGTAATCTACACAAAAAATTAGTGGGCCTTAAGAGGGTTTGAAGTTACGGTTTCGACCAGAAGTGGCCCAAAACTGGAAGTCAAAAAATCAAAATCAGAAACTACAAGAGATAACAACAAATGGTTTTTGGATTCGTAATGTATACAAAAAGTTTATGGGGCTGAATTGGGTTCGAAGTTTGGTTTTGACCGGAAGTGCCCCAAAACTGGAACTCACAAAATCAAATTTGAAAAACTAAAATAGTGTCATTCAATTCCTCTTAATAAGTAGATACAGAAATCACTAATGGTTTTTGCCATAGGTCAAAAGTATGCCTTTTTTAAAATTACCACCAGCCATGAGACGTGTTGTCTCATGAAAGTGACTTTTACAATCCATTTTAATGGGTGCACTTCTACAGAACTTTTTAAGTTTGCTTTGAACAACTTTCTGAAGATTGTACTGAATTGTACTTAGAAACTTAACTTTAATGAACCTCCATAAAAAATGCATGATATATTCCTAAAAAACAGTAACGCGTAATATAATTAACTAAAATCTCTGTTTGTATCAAAATAGTAGTAAGTATCATAAATAAGTGTCGTACTCAAAAAATATTTGTGTCAGTATTTCAGGTACAAAATCACAGATGAAAGTACAGTAAACGAAACAACTTTTCTTGAGCTCTGAAAATTAATAAACCGAATAAAAAAAAAGAGATTGTCTTACCTCAATACCTTCTCTATTCATAACCGTAGCATCCATCTTTAGAATGGCAGTCTTGATGGAACGAGGCGGAGGAAGTTTGGTCATACCAATATTGATTGCATTTGACCTCTTTGGATCTAGGACTATAATTTCTTTGTTCTTATTCAGTTCTTGTTGTTTCTACATGAATAAATTCAGAATATTAATGTGAAGAAAAACAAAATGAACACGATTTTATATTATTATAATCAAAAATCATTGAATTGACAAAATTAAAAACCAAAAATCACGACCTATGAATACTTACTTTGAAGTAGTTCAAATCGGAAATGTTCAAAAGGCTTTTCGTATTAGAAACAAACAAGCCTTCAAACGATCATTTATAGTATGTATATCCTCCTTTAACGAAGAATTCCACAACAACAAATTCAACAAATTCCACAACAATGTACAATAATTATTAATAAAATGCATGAATATCTTCTGTGACGGGTCAAAAATGAATGCATGGAAAAATTATACATGAGATCCTACTTCGCATTTCAAGAAAAACATTACAGGGAATATACCTAGAAAAGTCAGAAAATTTTCTCAAATAATAAAGCTATTAATAGAAAATAAGTAATTCGTCCGCAAGATGATGACCTGATAATTTTCAGTATTGACACATACAATGAAATCTTTTTGCAGATATGAACACGAGGCCTTATGTATCCTACTGAATAATTTAATGGGTATTCATAATATTATAATTAAATGTGTGGTAAATGTGATCAAGAGTTTTATACACACATAAAAATGATACTAAGTGACGAACATTAATTTAAAAACCGCTGATAGTAACAGAATATGTATAACAACCAGAATTTCATCTGTTTGTATCTCCACAACTGAAACGGTATAACATATTAAAGCTCTTACACACCAATGCTGCCTCACAGCGGTGCTACCCGTGTAACAGCGCTGCTAAAAAAACCCTTCTTCGCTGCTGTGGAACTCAAATTGAATAGCCTCATTTTGCAATATGGATTCAGAAGAAGAAGAAGTTCTTGCTTTGGCTCTTTTGATAAAACAGAAATATAAACAGTAAAGACAAAGGAAACATTGGATACATCCTTTGTTACATTCTAAAAAAATACGTGGCCACTTTAATACAATCTACAATGAGTTACGGCAAGACAAGGTAAAGTTTTTTTTTAATTACTTCAGATTGTCTATAAGTTGTTTTAATGACATTTTAAATATTTTAAGAAACAGGGCAGGATTTGATCTCTGTAATGAAAAGTTCAGTGTCGAAAGGCATCACTGTTCACTTCACAAGTACAAACTATTCCCTAGTAACTGGAGTGATCAGTACAATTTCTCGGCAGTGCTGCTTCCACTCTGGTGAAAAAGGAATGCACTGCTAAACTGCTGCTGCTAACAGCGAGGAGCAGCGCCTGTATTTTTAGCCGCAGCGAAGAAGTGTCAGAATTGTGTTGAGTAGTTGTAGTATTAGCTACATTGAAATTGGATGCATGCTGCAATAGTATTGGTGTGTAAGAGCTCTTAGGATGCTTCATGGTACAAAATTTTTAAATAATTTAATACCTAACTGGCTCTGTAACATGAACAGCTAAATATTTAACAATTACATACTTCAAAATTCTGGTAGACTATTTAAAAATCCAGTAATTTTTATGAAAATCTAAAAAAGATGTAAAGAACTAAGGAAGTGAATATATAGAATAAAAATTAATACAGTAAAACATAATATATTTTTCCTTAAAAAAATAATTCATTTAAATCTCAGAGAAATAATTAATTAACATTTTATAACAACCGACACCTTTCATTAGCTTCACTTCATAAGTCATGCATTTTACCACATGCAACCCTTTTGAAAAATGAATCAAAAGAATTAACAAGATTGTGTATGAAACATTAAATAAATTTAGGCAGAAAAATATATTCAAGGTTTTTTTCTTTAACATAAATAGCAACAAATCAATTAACGATTTAGAATAAAATTACGGTTTATCATGAGGAATGATTTATCATTATCTTGTTAAAAATACAAAATATATAAGACAACTATTTTGATTGTACACAGGAATGAATAGGGTTGATCTAAGCAAAATAAATCAATCAAAAGCAAAATAAATCAATTGCAAATAAATCAATTATCAATAACAAAATGGGAAGTAATTTACCTACTGCACTAGTTCATAAGACAACTACATGTCTATAACTAGTTATGGAACACATTTAAATAATCCAATTCAATAAAAATATGTTTCACTATTTAAAAAATAAATATACAAGCAACTACAAATATAATTTAAAAAACTTTCAGTAGCAACCATATTGCTAATAACTTTATCAGTTAAAGCAACTCAAAACAAACCTCTAAATTTGTTTTTCTATTTTCTGTAATAATTATTCTGTAAAACTGGTCGGGATTTCGGCATGAGATTAAATGACCTGACTAGCAGACGAAATATATTTTGTGTCATCTAAATTAGTAAAAATTTGACTAATTCAAATAATGTGTGAACACGTAAACAACTAGAGTAAAATACATTAATTATAAAGTAACTAAAACTTAATTTTTATAATCTAAAGGACAAACACACACAAATATAAAATGTATAACATTATTAAACCATCATTTCTAATTCTTTTCATTTTGTTTTACTGTTTTCCTTTCAAAAAATTTAAATGAAGCAATAACTTAACTCATCATTCTTTCTATAGCCTGATTTTCGTAAGGAGAGCACTGGGCAAAACGTGCGTCTGGATTAGTATAGTCATGTATGTACTGCAATAGTCCAGCGTATGTAATCAACAATAGAACAGCATAGCTACAAAATACAATGGGTGTTGTCAATTTTCAACAACACTCTGACTGTTCATCTAACTGTAGGTCGGAGGGGTATGCAGGGTCCAAGTCAAGTATGCTCATGCGTAGTCTAGCACTTACAGCAATTGACTTGGCCTTTATCAGGACAAAGAAGGTAAATACATTACTATTAATTTTATGAACAAAAATATCTGTTTATTTAGAAATTAAAATACTATGTTTATATTTACTCTATCAGAATAGGTAACCTATTTCAGAATAAAAAATGATTGTTTAATTATGTATATACTGGGCCTGAAGTATCACTCACCTCCTAAAAATACAGAATGCAGAAACACGACCCCAGGACACAGAAATAAACAAAAAAATTAGTAAACAGTAGTAAGCAGAATATCCTAAATAAGCCTGAAATTTACAAACAATATTTACATGAAATCAAAACTGATGCTTAAGATAAGATATGGCAAATAATACCACAAAATAATTTAAGTTTTCATGTTCACCATGTATATAAGATATTTTTGGTAGAAATATTTATCTACAAAAATTGATCAATTAATTAATAAATTAACTTTAAATTAATGAAAAAAATGATATAATTTTTAATGATTAACAATTTTAAAAATTTTATAAAGAAGTAAATTTTGAAATGCAATAAAATTTTCTTTTGTAATTCTTATTTTTTGCAAGCATCAGTTTAGAAAACACAAGAAAAATGATGGATTAAAACCATTAAAAAAACTTTCTCAGTGGTTCTGTGCATAAGTGACATCTTAGAAAGAGGTACGTACAGTCTTTATGAAAATGGTTTTGTACAAAATAAACTGATTTGCCAACTATATTAAGAAGACAAGTTTGTTTGTTTACAATTTTCTATAATAACTGATGTTTTCAAGAAACTATACTAGGCAATAAAAACATGACCCGTATATTATCATACTGATATGCTATTAATAGTGGACACGTTTTTGGAATCATGAAATGGGGGGGGGACTATTGGGTACTTAGCTAATTTTTTTTAATACTGGTGCGATACTGCATTAGTAACATATCCAAACCAATAATAATTCTTGAATAAACTTTTCAAGTAATACCTCAAATTAGTAAAAGTAAAAAATGGGAACAAGGTTAAAAATTATCATTAGTTAAGTTATCATTAAAAGGAAAATCAAAAGATTCAAGGTCTGATTAAAGGTAAAATTCTATTTTACCTACAACAACACATACAATAGTAACCTTTTAAAATGTTCACAGCTATAGTTACTAGAGTCACAAGTTTGCCTTTGTTTGCAATGAGGGGTAAAGGGGGAAAAGCATAAGTGTACATGTGCAACTGCTTTAAATTCAGTACAACAAACACAACAACTTATGCTATACCCAGAGCATATAGAGTATATCGCGGAACCTTTTGTAGGTTAACTGTATCAATATAACTGTTTATTACCATAAACAGAAATGTTAGTTTCTTGAAAACGGGGGTAGACTATTCACAAGGCTGAACGAAACCTAATATGCAGTGTGATAAAATGCTGTGAAGTTGAAGCTAAACAAAAATGCCTTTCTGGCCTTTTAACTAAAGCCAAGCGCGAGTGGGTAACTACTGTGATGTTTCTCTTTCCACGAGTACAGTCTCTACCGCTACCTATGAGTAGAAGCGGTCACTGAAATTGGTTAAAAAGGGTGTTCAACCCTTAAATAAACCTTTAAAAATATCAAGGTTCAACATGATATGTGGGGCAATAAACCGATCCCTCAGGAGTAGAGCTAGAAAGAACACCCTGCTCAAATTTTATAAAGTAATGGCGATCCCAGCATTGGCTTATGGAAGCGAGACATGGGTCCTTACAAAGAAACAAGAATCAAAAATTCAGGCAGCAGAAATGCGATTCCTGAGGCAGGTGAAAGGTTGTACAAGAGAGGATAGAATCCGAAATAAGGAGATAAGGAGAGAGTGTGATGCCCAGCCACTCTTGAGCATATTGAGAACCTACAGGAAAAATTGGTCAGATCATGTTGTAAGAATGTCACAAGACCGCCTCCCTCGATCTGCGCTGCTCTATAAACCAATCGGAAAGAGAAATATTGGTAGGCCTAGGAAAAGATGGACGCCGGAACAGGCTTGAATAGCCTAATCCATGAAGACGACGACGAACCCTTAAACAATATTTTTAGTTTACTCAGTTACAGACAATCTAGATGGTAGGAACTTGGTGGAGATGTAACTTACAGTGCAACTAAAAAAATTACCTGTTAACAATTACAAAAATGTACTTGTAAGGGGTTGAAAAGGGTATTCAACCTTTACATTATTATAAATTTCAAACTAATAGGTCTATTATTAAAAAATCTTATTTCAGATTTATTTATAACCCTAATTTAAAAATTATCGAAATAAAACAAAATTATAACCGGATAAAGTTGGGACAGACAGCTAGTAAACAATAAAAAGAAATTATGACTAAATTTATGCTGAAAACCATAACTACTGTCTGTCTATAACTTGTTGGCCTCTGGCAGAGAGAAGGAATATGCAAATTGTAAAACCATTTTTGAAAACATTTCTAATTATTTTAAGTAACTAAAACTTGTCGGAAGTGACATTTTTTATAAAATAAAAAAATGATTTCACTAAAAATTAATTAAAATTTTCTCCTTATTTCATTTTCTACATGAGCACAGTTATCTTTAACGACTGAAAAGTTTCTCACATGCTGACTTTTTTGTTGTGTTTTGAGATTTTACAAAATTTATTTATGAAAATACCTTGTAACTTAAAAAGTAATAATTTCCATCAACATATTTCATAATTATTGCACAACAAACCTGCCAAATATTATGTTAAACCGTGAAATAGTTGTTGAACAATGATAATGTATTTCAAAAAATACGGTTTTTTCTTCAAAATCAAAAAAAATTTACGATATTATACATTATCTTATTAAGCTTGTGCTTTTCGAAATAATTTTATGGAACAAAAAACATGCAAAATACTTTTTTTTATAAAAATAAATCATTTACGACAAGTTTTAGTTACTTAAAAAAAGTTAGATGTACGTTTTCTGAAATGGTTTTACAATCTGCATATTGCTCCCCTCTGCCGGAGGCCATCAAGTTACAGACAGTAGGTTAACCTGTCCCAAAATTTTTTTGGAAACGAGGTAGAGCAGAAGCTGCAATAGTAAAGATGTTCATGCTTTGTTTAAGTGATAATGAATGAAATACCGGTATTTATTCCACAACATATAGTCTGAAGGACAAATTCTATAATCAACCTGAATGTAATGAAAATTAAAACAGTTTTAAACTCCATCATTTTTCAAAAAAAATGCAGTAAATATTAATAAATTATTTAAATGATGACAGTAAGTAATATGTAATATTAAGAAGCATTAACTTAATTAATATTATTATCTAGCCAAAATAAATGTATTTTTAACTATGATTACTTTAGCCTAAAGGCTACAGTCAATGAGTGAATAAAAAATATTTTAAAATATTTCAAGACAAGACTGTTAAAAATTAGAATGCTCAATGAGATTTAAAAAAAAAATATTACTAAACTAATAAAATAATTTTAAAAATACTGTTACAATTCAATACATTAACAATGAATTAAATCAATAGTTTTACAACAAACCAAAAAAAATCAGTGAAAAATAACATTTAAAAATTAATATACAATCTTTGCCTACATTAAATATGATTTTAAAATTACAAATCAAATTACTATAAGCACTTTTTAATTTAAAGGTTACGGACAAACCAATGTGAAAAACGAGACATTAATTAAAATTATGAATTACATGCAAATAAACATGCAGATATAAAGTGCAACTAAGAATGATTAATTACTGTGTTATGCAAAACTACTACAAAAAACAACTTACTTTTTAGGTATTAATTTGGTATTTATCAGACCAGTTTCAACTGTTTGTCATCAGTACAAAAATATCCATAGAATTTAAAGTAAATAGAAAAAAAATTATTTTCATTTGACAGAAATTCAGTAAAACTAATCCAATAAAATAAATATTCTTTTCTTGATATAGGTATAATATAGGTTTATTAAAATAACAGTTAAAGTAAAATAAAATAAAAAGTTCTAAAACCATCTAATAGTATACAAAAAATTGCATTTTTATTTTCTTCATGTAGTCCAAAGTTAAATGTATGAGTATTTGAGCTAATGTAATCCTCCTAGAGTTTAAGGATTGCTTCTAATGAATGTGTAATAAATGGCATGTTATTATATTACACTATCTGGTTATAATATAACCAGAGCATATACAGTACATTGCGGAACCTTTTGTAGGTTAACTGTACAAATATTACTGTTTGTTACCGTAGACAGAAATGTTAGTTTTATGAAAACATGGGCTGACTATTCACAGCGCTGAACGAAATCTAATATGCAGTGTAATAATGCTGTGAAGTTGAAACTAAACAAAAATGCCTTTCCCTGCCTCTTAACAAAAGCAATGAGCGAGTGGCTATGTTCAGTATTCGGTTTTTTCTCCATGTTAGTTTCACCGCGTTCCCGCCTCCTTGATTTCTTCGGTGTTCGTCGTCGTTGGACCACGACCATATGTTTCGTTGCCATAGCAACCAATTTTATTTTGTGTTGTTCATTGTTGCGGGCGGTGTCGTTCTTCTCATTCTCTCTCAAGTCTTCAGCGAGCGTTGTGGTGGTTCTAAGGCGATTGCGTTTTCTCAAGTAAGTTTTTCATTAATCACTCTCTATATACAGGCTAACTACTGTGATGTTTCTCTTTCCACAATTAGAAAAATAAGGAAGGAAATAAAGCAGTGAAGAAGCTGTTCTTCAACAGTTTTGTTGACACCTGGTAAAAAAATGAAACGGTGAGGTAGATACTAGTGAGACTGATAGTGAAGACGCCGGTGACAGTGATAGTAAAGAAGGCGATTCATTCATAGAAAATTTTGTTCCAATGGAATAAGGTAGCTGGTAATTACAGTAAATCAAACATTTCTAGTCATGTAATTAAGCTGTAGGCAAAATTACAGCTCACATTTATTTCTTATAAGATATATGAAGAAAACATTTTCTCGGAATAAACCACAGCTTACAAAATGTATGTAGAAACTGAATGTTAGTGAAATGTACGAGTAATGTCTGACTGTTGAGGTTGGTAGCACTGTCAAATTTTCCCTTCTCTTCCTCACAGCCCATCCATAAGCAAAAGGCAATCTCATAACTTCAGTATCTATACCAAGAGGCTTAATCCGTATCATTTATGATAATGAATTACTGACAGGTTTATGCTTAGATTGGAAATTAATTTGGTGTTACTTTAGTATTTATTGAATTTTAAGTCCATATCACTGTAATAATATTCATTCTTAATACTTCTTAAAAGAAAAACAAGCAAAGATATCACTAAAATTAGTCATGGTGTCAAGATAATTTGATAAATTATTGTTGACCATGTTACTGAATAATGAAAAGTTCTGGAACACTAATTTTGTTGAAAACTGATAAGATTATATATCTAGAAATAGATAAAAGTTGGTAGGACTAATTTTAGCCAATGTATAAAAATTAAAATAAATTTCAGACTTCTAGTTATTGGTTATGAAGTTAAATCAAGCAAGCAAGATTAATTTTCTGTTTCTTTAATATACTGTTTAATATGATGACAAAATACCTAATTGCGCATACACACGATTAAAAAGTTAATAAAAAATTCAAAATGAATAAATACAATATACCTAAAAATTTTACTTACTTAAATCTTGTTTATGTAACGTGTTCTGAGTCTTAGAAAATGTGTTGACTGTTGAATTTATACAAAATAATATACGAAACATGCAGAATATAATATGTTTTAAAAAAGATTCATTTTAAACGTTTATTTAATAGAGAATTATGGCCCTAAATCAAGTTATTTTATAACTTATTTTTGGATGTGATTATGAGAATTTAGTAAAAACTTAATGACGTGTTGTCTGTACATTGTATACAACGAAGTCATTTAAAACATTTAGATTTAACAGAATTTTTGAATGTAAATAATCAGTAAATTTTACAGTGATCTAAGAAATTTATACATTTAAAAATGAAAAAGTTTAAAACAATACAAAAAGTTGTTTTTCAAGAAGTATAAACATCAAAACTTAAATTTAAGTAATCAGAATGTCAAAGAATAATGTGGGCAAAGTGCGTGCATCTAGAGAATCAATAAGTGTGGTAAAGTGCAACAGACAGAAATCTAAAAGAAATTAATAAGAAAAAAATAACATGCTTAAATAATTATTAATACAGCCAAAGGCTTAAATCACTTTGTTCAGTAAAGAAAAAGTGTTAAAATAAAACTTTTTTTCTCATGCGTAACCAAATAATTATACTAATGTAAACAATTTTTTAGTAAAAATCTAATAAGAAACAATCATTTTCATTTACTTTATCAGTCAATTTATGTATAATAAATGAATGTTGTGAAACTTTTTCACTAACAAGAAAAACAATTTAATTGAACTGTTAACCGTAATATAATATTTTTGAAATTTAATAGCTTATTTTAATAATAATACAATGATTGTATTAATTCAGTTTTCATTATCACTAAAATTAGTCAATTCATTAAAAGATACTCTTTCAAAGGTGTTTTTTTTTAATAAATATTATTAAATAATAATTAATGTAGAAGTTTGGCGTTTAATCTCTTAAATTTTCTTTCTGTTAATTATTTTTATCAAATTTGGAAACAGGATTCCCAAATATGAAATGTCCATGACTTACTTTCTACATCACCTGTATTACGATTCATCCTTGTGAAATATTTTCTTATGACCTTAATGAAACATACCTTTGTAATGAGATCTTTTGCTCGTGACTCAAAAAGGTGTTCTAATTTTTGAGTATCGATTGAGACCGGGTTCAATTCATCCCAAATAAGACTTCTTGCGTTCATTTTCGTTATAACTAAAGGATCTTCTCGTACTTCCTGAAATTTAAATTTGAAAACTGAAATGTGAAATATGTTGAAATAACTTATCTAAGAATATGAAGAATTCTAAATAACACATTAAATTGTCTTATTAGGAATTCAAAAATGTAAAAATAAATTCATCCTGTAACTTACAATTAATCTAAATGGCAATGTATTATTAACTTGCAAACCTGTATTTCTTTAACACTGCTTTAATTTAATCTCCTTATTCATTTATTCTTATTTTTACTTATATGCTTTGGTAGATCCTCCGTCATTAGAACATTTTATGTACTATAATTTATATTGAAAACAATAACAATTCTTTACAACTTGTCTCTTCAGTCTTTAATTTAGTCATTTATGTAAGCTGAAGAAAAATGATTAAAAAAGTCAATCAGGAAACTATCACAAAATCAAAAACCCAATAACCAGATTCCAACAGAAAATAAAGGTGGCAAGAAAAGCAATGTTTTCCGAAGCGGAAAGGCTCAGAAAATCAGAAGCCTTGAAGAAATATTGGCAGAACAAGAGAGAAGCGAAAGAACAGCAAAAGTGCAGTAAGAAGATTAATGGCAGAAAAAGAGAGAAGCAAAAAAACTGCAAAAGTGAAGCAAGAAAATCAAAAGCAGAAAATGAGCTTACCACACTATGAACTTAAGTGGTCCAATGAGGTCTTAAAAGTATTAAAAACAATAACTAAAGTGACAACTTCTTCCCTATGTATTTTTACAAGGCAAGAGACAGTAAAATTAGTAAATAAGATTAAATTAAAGCATTATTAAAGATACAGGATCTTTCTCTTATCCCCCTTCCAAGTTCTCTCAGGTCAGGCCTAACACAACCTTTCTACCTCTCTATATCGCTGAACCTCCATAGTTATCTCAATATAGCATCGTTTTCCTTGCTCTGCCCCTGAGTCAATTTCCTTCCACTTCTATGTACAGCATCCTTTTAGGCAGCCAACTCTCCTCCAACTTACTTATACACTAACGCATTTCAGGTTTATCTATCTAACTTTTATTGTCAGGCTGTCTATCGCCAATTGTTCTCTAATTAAATAATTTTTTACTCTTCTTGTCTTTCCTAACATACTCCTCTTGTAGTTCATTCCTGCTGTCTGCATTTTACTCTCAGCCTTCTAATTAAAAGTCAATAATACTTCGCCTTTTAGGTAATAAATTGAAGTACTACTTTTGATAATTAATCAAAGTTTCGACAAACATAAAAATTTTTAACTTGTATTGATATCTTTAGAGATAAATTCAATAATAGTTAATTGTATGATCAAAATTTAGGCATATTGAATACAAATGAAACATTCAGTCTAAATAGAGAAATTATATGTAAAGTTTAGTCAAATATATTTTACATTATTATGAAAATACATAATAAAAAAAATAATATTACCTTCCAGAATAATTTGACTGTTTTCTTCGCTTTTCTAATAGGAGAAGTTAATCTAGGAGGTGTCGGTCCATTTGGTGGTCCTAAGTTAGGAATAGCTGGTATAGGAGCAGGGGGTGGGCCACCGCAAGGTGGAGGAGGAGGAGGTATACCATTCGACCGGCATTTCGGTGCTAATACATCATGATCTTCATCGCTGGCTAAATCGGTGAAGTCAAGATCACATAGTGAAAGCTCTCTAGTAGTAGTCGCTAAAAGTTCTTCCCAATGTAATTCAGTCTCTGATTTCTTTACTTCTGGTGTTTTAGGTACTGGTGGACTTTCAGTGGTAGGACTTTTCAAAATATCACCTCTTGATTGAGATTTTGCTAAAGCTAATCCTGAAATTAAAATGTATTTATTAAAATATATAATTTATTCAGCGCAGGGAATAATAAATGTAATACTAAATGTTTATAATCTGAAAAGAATGAACATGTGAGGTAGAGAGGGGCTATCAGACTTGATTGGGGCACATGAGTATTGGAAGATCAAAGGATAACAGGTTTAGAGAAAAGTGGAAAATTTTTATTGTGCGATATACACTGCATCCTCGAGACTTTTAATGAGAGAAAAAGATATGTCAAGATAATTTATAGCCTAAAAATACTAACACTATGTCAACCCTAGAAAACCTTAAGGTTAGAATATTTAAAGCAAATTACAAAAGATATAGGGTGTTGCAAGTACATAGGTACGAAACGACTAATTTTCACAAAATAGAACAGCTTAGAGAACTGCATCAACCAGCAGAGAGATTGATGACAAGAAAAAGTCAACCCTATTACTAACCAGTTTGACAAATATCATCTAATTACCTAACTACCACAGTTTTTTTGTTACTTGTTTTGTAACTTGCTCACTTCAATTTTTACATCTTATAATAATTAGACAATAATATACTAAATTCCTCAGGATTTACTTAGAAATTAATTTAGTTTTAAAATAAACAAAGAAAGGATTTAAAAAGGAATTCTTGTACACTGTAAAATGTCTCACCTAACAAATAATTTTTAGCTTTTTATCAAACAAATCCAGATGAACATAACTTTTTAAAAATTGCAGTAATTTAAAGATAGTGGTGTGTAGCTGCTAATATTTTTTTGATAATTAGCAAAGCTAATACCTAATGAATAACAGAGGGTTATTGACGATTTTTTTTACATGTCCAACTGTTTTGCAATTACTACAAAATAAACAGATGATGAAGGGTGATAGATGAAAATGAGTGATGAAAAAATGCTGAATAGGAATTGAATCTGGGAATAGAAGCCAGTTGTGCAGACCACTGCACCATGGGTTATGGAAGAGTATTGGTGGGTGCATATCAATTTCAGATCCTAATTGGGAAATGAGCCCTGCACATTCTGCCTCATAATCTACCGTTATGCCATGGACTACCCAGTCATATTTATTATTTAATTTAAATTACACAAATTTAAAATACCTCAGAATTGTACAGTGTCACAAATTTGCTACATTATCATCATCCTACAGTCGCATGTCAGTTTCTCAAAAATTTTGTTTAAAGAGACACATTCAAAAACTCTCTTGTAACAATTAAACTTATCTATAAAAATTTTTAATGATCTACTGTAAATGGGTAAAAACATAATAAGAACATAGTTCAATACCTTCTTTTGCTTTAGAAATAATTCCTTTCATACTATTGACACCATCTGGACTATGTAATGTTGATGCTAATTTTTGGCTTAAATCTTTAACAGTGTTATCCCGTCGTAGAGGACTTGATGAATCACCATTACAAATGACAGGGCTACTGGCATCTCCATTCTGAAGACCATTTCTAACAACACCTCCTAGAAATAAACAATACATTTTTATTAATCTTATAAAAAAAATTAAAAATTACATTTTATAATAAAATTATAAATATAAATTAACCTCTAAAAAAACAAAACAATTTCTAAGTTTTCTATTACTCCAAAGGTAAAACAATGAAAAGAGACATCATTCTAATACATTTTACTGCTCTTGAGAAGTGGTATTGCTTAAATTTACTAAAAAATGTATCAAATGCATCAAATGTACAACAAAATCATAGAAAATATTTTGTAACTATATACAAGATCTCAAAATGCATTTCTCCTTGACAATCAAATTATTTCTTTCTAGTTTTGATACATTAATTTCAGAGAAATGTACGAAGCAATTTTGCGTTTGCAATTACAATTAGATTATGCATTAAATAGAATTTACTAAAATGTATCTAGTTAAAAAACAATTTAGTCATCTTTGCTAGTTTACAAGAAAAAGTTCTTCTTCTTTATTCTTTAAATCATTCATAAATTAATACATCCAGTTAGTTCAAGACAGAAAAACTAAAATTGCAAGTTCCATTTCACATAAAATAATGTATATTTTATATTATTGAAACGTGAAACTAGAACTGAATCATGCAATGTTCTAAGAATAATTAAAAATTTATGTATTTTTTACAAATTGCAAGATAAATCTTGTATTGTTTTAAGTAATTCACTATAGTTCAGTGATATTTTGGAGTTAGTTTTGAAGACTAAAGTATGAATATTAGAAGAGTAAAGTATGAATTTTTTGAAAATTTAAACACTCCAGTTCATTACTCTGTGGTAAAACACTAACAGATCAACTCAAACCACTGAAGTTATTAATCCAAATTAAAAAATTAAATGATGTTATAAGTTTCATGGGAACACAAAATTAATTTCATCAAAAAGGCAGCATAAAACGTTAAGTAACTATTTTCATACTGTTTTTGTTGTAAGTAGGAAATGTAAACATTAACATGACTTTATCAACATAAAATAAAAATCAATGTCAATTAATTTGTTTATGAAAAAGGTTTTTTATATTGTCATGGCAAGTCAATATACCACATCAAAAATTTTAAAAAGCACTCATTCAGAAAAAGAAACCCAATGTAAAATAACTCAATGTATCACAAATAATGAAATAAGCTATTTGATGATTTAATTCTAAGATTTAAAAATCAAGAAAAAGTGTGTAGTACACTTGATTTATTTTATAGCTTTTACAAGACTAGATGTAAATGATGTTAACACAAACATATCATCATGAAAATTATAAAAAAATACTGTACCATCTTCACCACTTGACTGGTCAGTAGAACTAACAGAAGCTCGAAGACTTGCTTCTCGTTGCTCTTTAATAAAACTACGTTGTCGTTCAGCTCGTTCCCTTCGCCTTCGAAGTGCCGGTGTGACTCCAGCATTTTCATGGTCTAGGCAATATTAAGTTAGTCACACAAAATCATTTCACACAAAGCACAATTAAAAAGCAATAAATCAATATATTACAGCACAGAAAGCTTAAAATGATCACAAAAATACAGTTTTAAAATACAATGCAGCCACTGTTTATACAAAGATTCAGTTAATCTTCATAAAATAAATAAATAAATCCCAAAAAATAAAATGAAATGCAATATCTTTTATTTATCTTGGCTTCTTTGTGCCAAAATTTTACAAAATAGTCATCAGGACCCCTAAAATAAAAATAGGAAAATAAAGGAATGGAAAATAGGATCAGGATTATAACACATTTAATTTAAAACAGTTCTTTACTAGCTGAAATTAAATAGTGGGATATTATAAGTAATAAAATTTATAAGATAAATAACTAAAAAAAATTAACTAACTATATAAAGTGTTTTATAGTAGTTTGAAACATGGAATTTAGATGACAACCATCAACAGCATTTTTAATTAGATGATGAAGTTAACAGAAAACAATACAACAAAAAAAATATAGTAACAACTGTGGATGTTGATGAGTAACTGTGGGTTTGATGGTACAAGTATTTTCACATCCTTGCCAGAACTAGGAAGTGAAGGTTGAAGAATAAACCTTCACCCAGTCCTGGCCCTGGTTGGAGGAGGATTTCCTAGGTTGTGAACCTTAGGAAGTGGTTCAGGATGTCCTTCATCAAGCTTTTCTGAGTGACAGCAGATAGAATCTGCACTGTCACAATCATAGCCAAAACCCAGAGTGGATAAAGCAGATAAAAAAATAGAAGACACAACTCAAACCCATGATCTTCTGCTTTGGAATCTAAAAATGTAGTACTCCTCCACTGTACCAAAGAGGTTGGTGGTACTTCACTTTTTCATTATTTCACAGAAATTTCCAAAGTGAACTAAAACTATGTACTACACAGCAGTTTCCTTTTTAAAACAACAGTATAACAAAACTTATTCAAAATAGACTATTAATATCTTTAGACTTATTCTATCTTTTAAAATTTATCTCAGTTTAACACTACGATGTTATAAATTATAAATAGTGACTGCACTATAATTTACATAAAATTATAATTACCAATAACAATGTTATTTGTACACAAAATTTCATTTCATTCTTTACACACTAAAATAACATACATTTACACATTTAAAAATTTTGTTTACTGACTTATTAAGGTTGTTCACAATCTGTCAATATTAATTTTTTAAAAGAGAAGTAGAAATTATCTTAATAGTAACTGAAATTAAACATTGTCTTTAATCTTAAATTTTTCAAGACATTCTAACTTCTTAACACAAAAAAAAGATTTTATTTATTCAAGAACTAGAAATAAAAGCTGATAATTTATAACAACTGTATAATTTTTTATACAGTTTTATACGGAGTGAATAGGTGGCCAAGTTCAGGTAGGGACCCAGTTCTGTGGGGTATAACACGGACCCCAGCCCAGGGATACGGGTGAAGACCACAACGGCAGACATGGCGAAGGAGAGTGTCTCCAGAACGGCTTGAATGGCGGAAGTGGCAGCCCAGATTTTAGGGTTAGTATAAAGTCACCATTGCATGTGTCTGTATGCGAACACCGATTGATTGCCGGTATAAGCAATCTTCCATTTACTGACCAACGGCTTAGGGCGGATGAGTTGGTAAATGGTAGGGCACCCTTTTGTCCTAGGGTTAAGAAATTGGCCCTGAAGGCAGATGAACCAATGAAGTGGTCAAAGGCATAAGGATACGGAAGGGAACGGAAAACCACCGTATTAAAGGTCTCAAATGACATTCCTAGAAAATCAAAATGGCATTTACAAAAACTCATAGATACCTTACTGATCATGGGAGTCGGAAACCAAGATCCGGCAGGGGAGGTACACTTGAAGAATATGAGGCCTCTCAGGTCGTCAGCAAGCGAAATCCTCATAAGCAGAAAGGAACCAGGAAAACCATTGGTTTAGAAAAAATAGAAAAAGGACGAACCCTAAGACTGGCCACATGGAACGTGAAGAGTTTATATCAACCGGGTAAGCTAGATAACCTAATAGCTGAAATGGATCGCCTTAAGATAAATATACTCGGTATCAGCGATGTTCAATGGCCGGATTCAGGAAAACTAGCCACAAACAATGGCATGATGTATTATGTTGGTAACAATGATCCAAGACATCGATATGGAGTTGCCATACTTGTGGACCAAGAGACAAATAAATCGGTTGTTGGTTTTACCCCCTACTCGGAGAGATTAATGATGATCCAGCTACAGACATTCTCTAAAAAGATAAACGTTGTCCAAATATACGCACCTACTGCCGACAAAGATGAGACAGAGATAGAAAGGTTCTATATGCAATTGAACGAAATCATAAGATCCACAAAAAAAGATGACATATTGTTGGTAATGGGTGATTTCAACGCCAAGATTGGAAGGGGAAAAGTGGATGGATGTGTGGGGGAGTTTGGCTTGGGAGAAAGAAATGAGAGGGGGGGCAGACTTGTCGAATTCTGCCAAAGTGAGGAGCTGGTAGTAATGAATACAATATTTAAATTGCCTAACAGAAGACTTTATACTTGGAAAACACCTGCGGATGCAGAGGATCACATTGTTAGAAATCAGATAGACTACATTTTAATAAAATCCAGATATAAAAACATGATAAAGTCTGTGAGAACATACCCCGGAGCTGACATAAATTCAGATCATAATCCATTAGTAAGTGTTATGCAGATAAAATTGAAGAAGATTCGAAAACAATCAAATATACCACGGTTCGATGTCTCAAGGATAAAAGAAGAACCTATACGCCAGAGTTTGGAAAAAGAAATAAATGGTAACTTAAAGGAAAGAAAACAAGATGTGATGAAGGCGACAGATGTTGATGACAAATGGAGCATTATACAGAAGACCTTGGTAGTGACAGGCAAGAAGATATTGCAGACACAAATAAGAAAAAAACAGAGATGGATGACTTCAGAAATCCTAGAGCTAATGGGGGAAAGAAGGAAGTATAAAGGCAGGAATAAGGCAGAATACAAGGAAACACAGAGATTGATAAGAGAGAAAATAAAAGAGGCAAAATCCACCTGGCTTACAAATCAGTGCAGTGAAATAGAGGAATATGCTAAAAAGTATGATAGCTTCAACATGCATAAGAAAATAAAGGAAATGACAAATACACAGAGAAAAAGGAAAGATGGTCTTCTTAAAGACAATAATGGAAAAATTATTATAGAGGTCAAAGAGAAATTGAATAAGTGGAAGACATACATAACAGACCTGTTTGAGGATAATCGTCAAGAACCGGAAGAAATTGACAGTGAAACGGGACCGGAGATCATGATGGAGGAAATCAAACAGGCAATACGAAATGCAAAAAACGGAAAAGCTGTAGGTCCAGACGAAATACCTGCGGAATTATTGAAATGTCTGGATGATGAAACTCTACATATACTGCTGGATCTGTTTAATGAAGTCTATAAAACCGGACAAATACCACAGGAATGGCTGGTTTCTACCTTTGTAGCAATACCAAAGACAATATATGCCAAAGATTGTTCAGACTATAGGACAATATCACTAATAAGCCATACCCTTAAAATATTTCTGAAGGTAATTCATGGAAGATTATATAGAAAACTAGAAGATGATATGGACGATACTCAATTTGGGTTCTGCAGAGGACTGGGAACAAGAGAGGCATTGTTTGCTTTTAATGTCCTTTCTCAAAGATGCTTAGATATGAACATCGATATATATGCCTGTTTCATTGATTTTGAAAAAGCATTTGACAGGGTCCGACATGAAAAACTAATAGAATTATTGAAAAACAAAAATATAGACAGACGAGATTTGCGAATCATCATCAATCTGTATTGGAATCAAAAGGCCAATATAAAGGTCGAAGAACAAAAGTCCGAGAATATTGATGTAAAGAGAGGAGTAAGACAGGGTTGTGTTTTGTCGCCACTGCTGTTCAACATGTATAGTGAAGCCATATTTCAAGAAGCCATAACAGAACTGAGTGATGGAATCTCTGTGGGTGGAAGGATAGTAAATAACATAAGATTCGCTGATGACACCATTGTGATGGCAGACACCCTGGAATCGCTGCAAGAGTTGGTGAATAGAATTAACGATCATTGCATTGGATATGGACTTAGAATAAATGAGAAAAAGACTAAATTTATGATTGTCTCGAAAGCAGAACATGGAAATGAAACATTAACAATAGAGCAAACCCAAATAGAAAAAGTAGAGACATACAAATATCTGGGAACCTGGGTTGATGGCAAGAATGACCAAAGTAAAGAAATTAAAGTACGAATTGAAACTGCAAGGCAAGCATTCATAAAATTGAAGACAATGCTAACAAACAAAGACCTTCAGTTGCCTCTCAGATTGAGGGCTCTAAGATGTTATGTGTTTTCTATCGTACTATATGGAATGGAAGCTTGGACATTGAAGAAACAACACATAAAGAAGATAGAAGCGTTCGAAATGTGGTGTTACAGGAGAATATTGAAAATTCAGTGGGTCCAAAAGGTTACCAATGTTGAGGTGCTCCGACGTTTAAATAAGGAGTTAGAAGTTATGAAAAGTATAAAAACAGGAAAACTGGAATATTTGGGTCACATAACCAGAGGAGAAAAATATGAGTTGCTGAGAATTATTATGCAGGGAAGGATCCGAGGAAGAAGGGGCGTGGGAAGAAGACGCATCTCCTGGCTGCGGAATCTTAGAGAATGGTTCAACTGTAGTTCATTGCAACTTTTCAGAGCGGCAGCCAGCAAAGTGACCATAGCCATTATGATATCCAACCTCCGATAGGAGATGGAACTTTAAGAAGAAGAAGATAATTTTTTAAATATTTTTGTTCAACAAAAAAAAATCATCTGAGAGCAAAATGTTTTAGCTACCCATGTCAACAATATATATAAATTTTTATTTTAAAAAAATTCACAAATTTATTTTGATGAAAGAAAGGGAAATTTTGTTTTGTGACATGAAGTTGGTAGCCCTACTTAACCGGTATAGATATGGCCAGTTGTTAGAGTTGATTCTCCTTGAGCTGTATAAAATTTTGTGCAGTTTCCGGTCGTGTTACGAACAAAATATCTTTTACCCAAGAACAATTGCGTCCCATCATACAAACCCCTTCAATTACTTCAACAACAATACATACTCACATGTAAACACACACACACACACACACACACACACGCGCGCGCGCTCGCGCACACACGTATTTATGAAAATCTTCATTAGGGCCCTTACAGTTATCATTTTTGTTAATTTAAAAATAAAATGTTGCTGTGAATATAAATATGAATATGCTGTCAAAATTTCATGAAAATATGAACAGTAGTTTTGGAAATTAGCCTGCACAAAAAAACACGCTTTGTCTTTATAAAATTATTATTACTATTATTATTACATTATAATATTACTAAAATACAAAAATGTATAATACAATGGCAAATTAATTTTGATAAAACAAAATTATGATATTTTAAACATATTTAGTGATAGAAAATCGCAGAGAAAAAGTGTAATAAGATTACATATTTAGTTGAAGTCTCGTTATTCAATCAAAACAAAAATACACTGATACATTATTTATTAATTACATTATTCTTTTAATAATTTAAAAACTTAGCTAATATCTTTGCCATTAATAAAATTATTTACAAAACAAAATAGATAAATAAACCACTATCAAAATTTAATTAAGAACGATATAAAATGGCATTAGTACATAATTAGAATAATCCATTCAATCAGAAGATACATACCATTGTGATTATCGTCTAGCTGTTGATCATTCTGGTCTGGAGAGGAATGTAATCTACTTAGGTTTAACGTTAACGCAGATGGTGATGTTCCAGTTGAATGGCGTCGTGATTTTCGACGTTCGACATGAGGTAATGTAGCTGTGAGGCATTTACGATTTTTAAGCGTTTTTCTGAAAAAAGAAAGAAAAATTACATTTAATTTATGTGAATACTACACAATTTGCATTTATCATTATAACAGTGTCACCGTCGTCCTCTTTGATTAAGTACTGTGCTGCCAGCTACAAAGCTTCCGACGTAGCGACAGAGGGAACCGCCAATAGTTTCGAAAGGGGCGGTAGGCTTGTGGCGGTGTACTGACAGAGGCCTTTGTCATCAAGGTCAAGACCAATAACAGCCTCTATGACAGTGCTCTTGGTAACTATATAAAGAGCACTCCACTGAGCCAGAGAGATTCAATTCCAATCCAGAAAGCATTGACACATCTACCATCGGCACACGGCTACCGGACTCCAGCGAAGACTAATCGATGACCCCACAAGAGAGAAGATGCTTCTGCTCACTGACCTATCACCATAAGCCATCAACCAGACCATCAACGCCCGCTGACGCCAGCGATGCCCACAGCAGTCACTCGATCGAGCCTTACCCCCACCGGACCCGACAAAGCAGCCATGGACGCACTACTGCAAGGGAAGAAGATGGTGTCTCCGCTGGATGGCGACACGCCGTGTCACCCAGCTTCTCAATTGCCACGACGACTACAACCGACGATTCCCATCAAGACAACCACTGCTTAAAAGGCCCTTTTCAGGGCCACCAAAATGTAAAGGTTTCAACTCGCCACTTAATGTCGCCATCCGGTGACAGCAGTAACAAAATTTTATAAAATTTTACCTCGAGTGACAATTTTAAAATACACCAAATTTAAATGAGAAGACCATTTAAAATACTAATAAACTACTTGATTTAACGGCCAGCTAAATTATTATTTGCAACAGATTTTATCAACTTTTTAAGTCTTTTTAGTACAAGTGAGTCAAATCATATTTGTGTAATTAATATTAACACATATTTGATGAGAGCTGTCCAATGAAGTAAACATTTTTACAGATTACAGCTCCTGAAATTAGTTAGAAAAAACCCACTGAAGTCAGTTTTATTCCGAATAACTATCTTGTATATCAAGTACAGTACTAGCTTGTTTATCTGAAACTATTGAGATTAGAAAGTGATCTGGACAAAACAAAATGTAATGGTTTAAGTTACCATTTATTTATACTTCTTTAGAGAGAAATACATAACAATATGTTCTTATCAAACATCTTAATAGGTATTTTTAACAGCCGTCTTATATTGATAATAAATTTTTTTTTCTTTAAATCACCAGTAATAGTTAACAGTAAAATTTACCAATTATAGCGCTTTCGTGCATAAAATTCACATCTTCAGTAATTTTTATTATTAAAATTTAATATTTAAAACATTGTACTTCATAGATGGACGATAAGGATTTAGTCGATTATTATTCTATTCTTAAATCTATATTTAACACATTCTTGCCACAAAAGAAAGAAAATGTCAAGTTTAAAATTCATGTGGAATCTACAAAATTAAATGTAATGAATGTACTGAAATGTATATATGAAAAACCACAAAGTCATTCAAAAAATGATTTACAGAACACTTTTTGGACTACAAAAGGGGAAATATAAATTTTCAAATGTAACTGAAAATGGTAACGCCGGCCGCATTGGTTTAGTTGGTAACATGCTCGCCTCTCATCATGCGGTCTTGGGTTCAAATCCCACTCAGGCATGGCATAGTTTCATACATTACAAAAAAAAATCATTTCATCCTTCACAGTTACAACCCAACATCATCGCTAACGACCACTGTAGTTGATGCGACGTTAAATAAACAAAGAAAAAGTATAACTGAACACATGCACAGAAATCATAACACAATAACATATATAACGAATAATTTAGAAATACAGTACAATCCGGTTAATATGATTTTCATGGGTCCGACACAATTTAGCGTCTTGGGCGGAAAATCGTCTTAGCCGAGAAGCGGCCAAGACAATCTTAAGAGAGTGTAGAAGTAACTGGGTTGAGGAAAAAACAGGTCTGTTTCTTGTGTATCCAGTTCAGTAAATCACTTAAAAAAAGAAAACTAATAACATAAACAAATGTAAATTACAATTAAAATACCTTTTTAAAAGAATCTAATAAAACTTACAACACATAAAACAGAATAAAATACACTGTAAAATACAATAAAAAACAGAATAAAATACTGAAACCCGTATAGCTGTTTCTGTGCGTTAAAACTATTGTTTTAGTGATTTAATTTGTAAACAAAATATTATCACTAAAAATGAAACAATAATAATAAATAACGAATTATTTACCTTACTTTCAAAAACTGCACAGCTTTAACAAAAAACCTTGTTTGAAATGCATCTGCATTATTGTCACCACTACTAATAATATTACCACACGAAACACTTTTTTCACTCAGTTTCTTTTCAAAATTAGTTCCATTTTTAGGACCAGCCATGATTTTTGTAATATTTTTGATAAATCTCGATAAAATTAATTTTTAATCATATTTTTATTTCACGACTTAAAGTTAAAAGGTACAAATAACTTTAATAATATGTTGATATAAACAGATTTAGTTTATTAGATCTTAAGTTTGTTGAGCTACAACTCTCTCAAAAGTAAACTACAGAAAATGTTACAGGATATTCATTAAAATATCTTTAACCTTACAATAACTACAGTACGTCATGATATTTCGAAGAATGACTAACAGATTATAATTAAATTACAATGCAAGAACGATATCATTATTATTGAATTGTTACATTGTGCAAATTACTATTCGAAAGTACAAACAATATAGATAAACATAAATGGAGATCACAAACGCTCACAATGATTACACGAATCATTCAAAATTTTATATATCAATATAAAAAATGAAATCATATTACTGTACTACATTACGAACTTTGTACAGAATAAACAAATGTTTATTGACCAACAATAACAGTTGTAAAGATTAAAATTAAAAAAGTTACACATAATCAAATTTACAATAGCAATAAATTAACTATAAAATAATTAAAATATTTAATTACAGTTATCTTTAACAAAAAAACAATTGCAATTTAAACATAATATACAAATACTGTAAGATATTTGTACAATTAAAACAATATTTTTTAAATATTATTTTAGATAACTGAGCTAATAATTCATTAATACATTTATAAACAAATTAACTTCATTATAAGGGCATTAAAAAGGTAAGGGATTAAGGAGTAGTAAGCACTGTCTTGAGAAATTAAGAAATATATTAAATGGTTAAACATAACATTAGAAAACCTAAAAAACAAAAACTACTTGGAGAATTTAAAAAACAGAGAAATAACAATAAACAAAAGAAAACAAATAATAGAAATAAAAAAGGTATTTTCCGATGAAGGAAAGAAAAGAAGATAATACTATAAGAAGATGATAAGAAGATTAATAATAGGATAGGATCAAAGACTATTGATTGAAAAACAGAAAAATTCAGGAAAATCTTAAACACAATTGACTCAAAGACTATTGATTGAAAAACAGGAAAATTCAGGAAAATCTTAAACACAATTGACTCAAAGACTATTGATTGAAAAACAGGAAAATTCAGGAAAATCCAAAACACAATTGACTAAAGTATTCCCAAGCCTGCCAAAAAAGCAAAAAAAGAAGCAAACCAAAATATTGCATTATTTTTGATTAGACAAGAAATATTGTGAACGTGTAAGTATCAAAGAACTGGTTTTAAAGAGATTTTTACGTTTCATGATTCTGAAGTCAATAAGTGTTTTTATTATTTGTGTGTGTTTTTTTTCTTTTCTTAATTATTTCCTTTATAAGAGTGTAAGGCACATTAATCTCTCTAAATAAACGTGACAGTTCTCAGGACATTGTAAAGATCACATGTTAATTTTTTTTGTACTCTTCCATTATGTGGATGCCACTACTATTTCCACCGATTTCTTACACTTTTATGCTATACAAATGAATGGAATGATTAGATTATATTGTTTGGTTAATTTACAGACAAAAACAATAGTAATATATTTGTCGAGGTTGGAAAATAGCGAATTATTGAATGTAATAAAGGCACCCGGGTAATGAAATTATGCCTGATACACTCTTCCATTATATGAGCGCCACTGAATTTTGTGTCGATTGAGTTACAGTTAATTAACCCAAAACTTAAATTTACCAGCAAGGTCAAGATAGATTTTAAAAACTAATAGCCAACCCTGTCTGTCAGGTAAAAAGTCATATTGTGAGCTTTCTCACAGACTTAATGTTGTGGCAGTACGTTACTGGAAAATTTTACCACATCTATTTTACATGCAGAAAAATTCCAAATTGTCATTCGCCGATCCATCTCGCTATTGACTTGCGAAAAAAAGTTAATGCCCAGGAAATAATACACTACAGACTGTTTTTACTCCAATACTGCTATCGTACATAAAGTAGTCAACTGGTTACTTAAATACAGTTTTTAATTTCATTTATCAAATCATGAACAATATTAGTTGACAATAAAATAAACACCGATAGAGATAAGATGACATATAAGTTATGCTCTGATAACAAGGTACGCAAATAACAGAGAAATGGCAAGGGTCATTTGGCGGTTACGCTGATGCACGGTTTTACTATAATAAATAAACGCAATTCTAAATTTATAAATAAATATAAATGTTGTTTTCCATTCATACATAACAGGTAATTCATCCATTTCCTTCCACCTTCATAACCTGGCAAGTAAACGAGAAAAAAATCTGAAATAGGAGCAGCATTCACAAACTGGAAATGTACAATTTTTTTAACAATAAGTTGTTAAAATAAGTAAAAAATTTATTCAACTTTATTACAATTTACTTCTTCTGCATACTAAACTTAATAACAGAAACTACGGTATAAGTTCGAAAATGATTTACTTACCTCACAGTTTCATCAAGCTGACGAAGCGGTGTTCCTTTGTTATCTTCTCCGTCTTCATGATGAAGTACAGCCTCATAAATTTGAAATTGTCTCAATAAATCTAAATCAGTACCTTGCTTTGACATATACCTAAAACAAAGATGAAAAAATGTTGTTGTTAACATTATAATAACAGAGGAAACATAGAGAAGAAGAAAGTTTTTAATTTGTAAATTATTTGGATTATTAGGAAAACAAAGGAAACTCTGATGGAAATTTGATTTATATTCAATGAAGTGAATGAGGTGAAAACAGAGTTGTTTATCAGCCAGATAGCCAGATGCAGAATTGTTCAATTAATTAATAGAACAACCAAATGTAATAACAGTAAGTTTATTTAAAGTCACATCAACAGCTCAATTATTAGCAACTACAGTGGGTTTTAACTTGTCAAAATTTGGAGACCCTAGCCGGGAATTAAACCCGGGACCTCCCCACTGTAGGCTAGAGCGCTCTACCACTACGCTACAGAGGTGGCCTGTATTAATATTTTAGGACAATGTTGAAATTTACACTTATTCCTTTTTAAATAAGATTTATTATTACACTCTGTAAACATCCATGAAGCAAAATTGATTAACCTTACAGTAGTTATGTAAATTAAGGAAAACTATTGGTTGCATTCCACCTGTCAGGTGCACTCATAGTAAATATAAAATATTGTGACACTTATCTCTCAGGTCCGTTTCAGGATCTGGGTATTATTTATAATTAACAAACTAAAGTTTAAAATTACAAGTATTTATTACAAGAACAAAAAATTATAAAATAAAGTAACTAAGGTCTACAAGTGAAACACAATTAAATAACTTGTAATGAATAACAATCTAATTATAATAACTAATAACTATAAACAACTTAACCAATTTACTAAATATTATTTACAAAAGATACAGAAATAACATTTAACAATATACAGTATTTCACAGTAACGTCGACCTTTTCAAATGCACTGTTACAAATCACTAACTGGTTCACAGACAAAATTGGATCTAAACTCACTGAATAACTCGCATCGCTTATATAGGTGGATCAATGGAGATTTCGAGAAAGACAAAGAGTTTCAATACAATAAAATAATGAAATACAAAAATCCTTCTGACGGCTCCTGGATAAATCTCAACAACTGTAAACAAATTAGGATTGAATACAAAAAGGCCAATTATCTAAAAAAAAGGTACCCGCTCTTTCCCAATACCAGTACAACAATAGCCAAGCCTACCTGTACTATAAAAACCGTTTATAGTACCCATACTGTTTCTTGGAAACTATTCATTACTCTTATTATTTACATTAATATTTTTAAACTCTCGGTCTTTCTCTAAAAATTATCGCAAAGGAAAGTCCTTTTCAATATTGTCACAATATTAATGTTTTTTTTTAATCATTAATATGTACTTTTTGTTTTCAAGAAATAATCTAAACAACTCGTAACTCTGAAATATTTTAAATATAGGAATGTTATGAATGAAATTTGGAAACGTTTATAGAAGACAAAAGAAAGAAGATCAATAATCCGAAACTATGAATTAAAAATTATTAAAGTAACAAATAAAACCATTCAGTAAAATGACTTAAACACTAAAGACTTCAGAAAAATTTAGAAATCATGATTCATTAGAAATCAACCTCCTGTTCATTATTTATTTATTTATTTTTTTTATAGATTAAGTTTAACAAACAACCGGTAAGTAACTCAAGCATAAATATTTTTCACAATAAATTCACACATACTTTGTGTTCTTTCTTGCATTATGTAAAGACACGGTTGACTTTTTCTATTTTTTATACCTATATTATTTTTTTTAATAGTTTCTAGCTGCAACTGTGTTTGTTATATAATACTTGAAAACTCCATAAGTCTTTCACAAAAGTTTCTTGGCACTTCTAGGTTAGATGACACTCACCAAATAAGATGATCAAGCCTTAGTTCCATAGAATGATTTTTAAAAAATATAGAGTTATTGTTGATATGGGAATAAAACAGACTGGAAAAGTATTATAGGCTTATACGACATCTGAAAGTAATAATTAAGAATAAACTAAAGAATCTATCAGAATAAAGAGAAATAACATTACACCAGGCCACCTCCATAGAGTAGTGGTAGCACGCTACCCTACCACACAGAGGTCCCGGGTTTGATTCCCGGCCGGGTCTGGAAATTTTCATAAGATAAACCCACCTTTACATATATTACCATAGTTGCTCAGGATCGAGCTGTTGATGCGACTTTAAATACAGTAAAAAAAATTACACCAATGGACGCATGCACCTGTGAGGTGATTAATGCTGATTTTAGAAAGCGTGTAAAAAATTTGAGAGTCAAACCAATACTGACAAGTTTCATTGACTGAATGGAGAGCATAAGTGGTTGGTGGTGCAAATAGATTTACACTTACTCCAAAATAATGTAAGAACTGTGCTTGGCACCTGTCAGGTTCAATGCGACTACTGGAAGGTTAACAAATTTAATACCCAGTAATATCAAACACTTTTAATAAGACAATAAAATTTTTAATGTACAATAAAACTTTTATTTAGATCTGTCTCATAAATTTTTTATAGCTTGCACTTAACCTTCCTAGTAAAACTGCAATTTACTATAAAGTCAATTGCAATTAACTTTAAAAATACGCACAAAAATAATGAAAAAAGTACATTAGTAAAACAACCCTCATTCAATTATGCATCTAAAATACATACCAATGGCATAAAATTTAAATAAACTCAACATCAAAATCAATACAAGGATTATATTTTTATTCGAAATAAATATACGTGTAATAAAATCTGAATTCAATAAAACTAGAATTAGTCAAAAATAAACCAACTTTTATACGCATTAGCATATAATTAACGACGAGAACAGGCATGTTGGTACAGATGATCATTGCGAATTACGTAAGTAAATGCTTTGAAGCAAAAACAACATTACATTACTTTGAAGCATTAAAAATCTATTTACAAATGTTAAGAATAAAAAGAGTTACACAAACCTACAGATAAAAGTAATAAAAAATTATTTTATTAAAAAAATAACGTATTATATTATTAGAATGCTTTGTATAAGAATCATTAAACAAAAAATTCATTAAAAAATAATACTGACACAAAAAAAAATAAAAACAAAAACCATATGGTAATCAAAGAACAGTATTTTTGAATCTTGGTAAAATGCCAATATTGAACTATTGCTCTTTAAATCTATTAAAATGCGTCTGTCGTAGGTAATTACAGATTTAAAAACTGTTAAAATGTTTTTTTTATGTTCATAGTTTTCTTTAGAGTAAAGGATAATTAAATAACTAAGAGTATATAGTATAGTTAGTAATGCAAGCAACCACTAAACCAAAAGCCCCAGGTTCCATTCACACAAAAACAATACAAACAAACTCAGGACAGTACAGATTATATTGAAATTTGAGGTTAAGGTTATGGATCCAACATTAGTTTCTGTAACACATACCAATAAGTTGTATGTTTTACAACAAATCCCTAATTCATGCTTATATATACAGAAAATCAGAAGTAATAAATAAAGAATAGATAAGTGATTCTACCTACATGAATTTTTAAATTTTTAATCTTAAATTTGACAATTAACATCTCTTTTGGTAAAACTATAAGCTTTTTTTTATTGAGTGATGATGCCTACATAAGCCTTGGGCTTGTGCGTAGGTAATGATATGTGGTGATTTACAGATGAAAAAAATGCCAGACCTGACCGGGAATCGAACCCGGGACCCCGACATAGTAGCCAGTTGCGCTGACCACTATACCACGGGCCGGCCCGTGGTGTAGCTTATTGGAACTATACATTTTTTACTTTCTCTTGCCTAGATAAATATATAGAAATGAAAGTATTGTTTTCATTTTGATTTTTCGAAATAGAGTTTTCACCGGATCTCATGTTTTCAGACCCCCAAACCCCAAAAAACATGTGTTTAGCGAATGGTCTGTGTGTGTGTGAACAAAATATCTCAACAACGGAACACTGTACAGAGTTGAAACTTAAGTTAGATACTACTATCGGACCTACAAGATGTACAAAAGATCTACAAATTTTATGCAGAGCATTTTTCTCTATAGAGCCTAATTTGGCGTGAAAGAGTGATTTTCTGTATTTTTAAGCTAAACAGTGGTTGATTTTCATGTTGCATCTTTCACTCAAGATTAAAATAAGGTAATGTTTATTGAGGTTAGTTTTTGTTTATTTCTAATGTTTTATTACTAATGTTAGGTTATATTGTTCATTATTTTCATTGACAAGAGAAAGTCGTGTGCGTGTTTCAGACTAGATTTTTTACAGAGAGATGATGACTACGTAACCCTTGGCTTGTGCGTAGGTAATGACAATTAGTTCCTACTTCAATCATAACTGGTATCAGAATGATTACTTGTAGTAATATGTTCTCTTATAATACAAAGTTTACATATGAGGGTAGCCTTTTAAGTTTTTACAAACGTCCTCTAGATGGTGCTTTTAAAATGTGATGTCATTATTTTTCTAAAATTTGACGTTTTTACTGGTTAAACATTTACAGCTGAGAAATTGGCCAAGTAGCCTTCTTACAATGAGCATTTAAAAAAGTAATTGTGTGAAAAAATGGAAAATACTCTTGAAGGTTATCGTAGGATGATTTTTTTAAGATTTTAGTAAAGGCCATAATCAACAGCAATGCCTCGACTCACTTCGTTTAACTTTAATATTGAAGCGCCATCAGAAAAGACTGTTTACAACTGGTTTGCAGAATTTTGCTGCAGTTGTGCTACCGTCAGTGATGAATTTCATTAGGTTGACTAAAATTTGTTTTGTTCAAAAAAATATTGATGCCAAGTAAAATATAATTATAGAGGATTGGCGTGTAACTTAATGGTATGCAACAATTTGTTTGCCACATTTCATTGATGAAATCAGGAAAAACAATGAAATTGTCACATCATCCCTCATCATGACAATGCCGCTCTTACACAGCACGTCTAACAATTGATTACTTGATGGAGAAAAATATCAAACTAATGTCTTATGTCCATATTCACTTGATTTATCGAACATTAGTTCCCCAATGTCAAACAAAAATGCAAGGAAAGCGATCTTCATCGCCTCTAAAAGCTTTTGAAGCCTTCAAGAAAACATGTTTTAGAGATACCACTACTTTCAGAATGGAAAAATATTTTGAGAATTGGTTCGAACACATGCAAAGGTGTATAAAAAAGGTGAATACATTGAAAAACAATAAAAAGACTTCTATGAAAAAAATTTTCTCATTGTTTTGGTAAAAACTTAAAAGGCGACCCTTGTACATAGAAGATATTACTAATCAACAGCTGGAGCAACTTGTTTTCTTTTTGCAGAATTGCAGCTGGGATTTTATTTAAAAAATATACCCCACTTTATGTCCATTCATGGCAATAACACTTTTCGAAGGTAGACTCAAATGCATGCCACATGCTGTCAAAATAGTGGGACCACTAGTTTCCATTGTATGTTGTGGTGTTATACAAATTACATGTATGATAGAGACATTGTATTCATAATTTAACTGCACAATTTTTTGAAAGCACCTCAGATATCTGAAACTTGGACACTCGTGGTCTTTTAAACTATTAAAATGATCAAAAACAGTTTATAAACTTCATCACTGTAGTTTTCCAAAACCATTTGTGTTACTTATAATCAACATATCAACAAAATATAAACAAATTTGACCAAAAATTTCTTGTTTAATAAAAATATTGTAACAAGATCGAAGAAAAGGATGGTTCACAAAGGTTCTAGTGGTTCATTCATGAAAATAGTAAAGAGGAGATAATAGAGTGAAAAAGGAATAATAGGACATAAGTGACAATAGCACAATAAAGACAATAAAGGTATGTCTATTCATAAAAATTGTAATAACTATTGTGTAGGATAAAAGGTCGGGTATTGTAAAACTGTTAAAGGGACCCCTAACAACTTTTATTCTATTTACAATAAGACCTATTGTTGACTTGTTTACAACGGATTTTTCTAGCACTCATTAATGAAGGGTTATTTTTTTTGTACTCTGCTTTTTCTGGAATGATCTTTTTAAATGACTACATAAAGAGACCCCCGAGCGCGGTCAGAGTTAGTATTCGTTTGATTTTCGACGAGTGATTATCGGGGTGTTATACAGGTTAACTATTCCGAGCATTGTGTTCAACGATTGTCATACCGTCTTTGTGTGAGTGTGTAAAGTTAATGTGCAGTTTTTGTGTATTCAGTTTCATTTTGTATGTGTAATCTTATAAAAGTGATTGTAAGTAGTGCTAAGTAAGTTATTAAGTTATTTATTGTTTATTATTTATTTTGTAAACCTTTAAGTGTAATAAATAATTGTAATTGTAAACCTTAGTGTATTAATTATTTAATTACCTAGATCCCGAAACGGACCTTAGCGATAAGTGTCACAATATTTAATGATATATTGTAATGATTACATACCTACGAATGACAGACTCAAATCCTTGTTCTTCTAAAGCATCAACTTGATCGTAATAAGAATCTTGATCTGGAAGACCATTTAATGTTTTATTTATTAATGATGTTGCATAAATCAGCAATTCTGTATCGGCAGAATCATAATCCTTTAGTAACCTCATGATATTTGACCATGGTTTTGAACCTAAAAAATTAGAATAGGACAATTAATTAATCAGTAAACTGCAATAAATTTGTAAAGGATCAGTAACCAAATCTAAAAAAAATTAGGTTAATTTTTTAATAGAGAGGGTTTAATCATAAATAAATTAACACATTGGTTTACAAAAGTACATAAGTTGTTATTGTATGCAATCAGTGAAATGAATAAATTGATTTTAAAGTGAAATACAAAATTTAAAATACTGAAAAATGTTAATATAAATTGTATTAATTGAAGGGCTTAGTGGATGAAGGTGCTATGTAACAAAAATATAGTTTTAAGAAAAATACGATAAAAATTCTAAGGATCCCATCATTTTGTGAATTGTCTGACTTTAATTTCGGCACTCACATATTACTGCCCCTTCATGAAAATTTATACATTATTGCATTTAAGATCTTCAACTTCTTAATTTTTTAATATTTTTTATGACTGTAATGCTGTCATCCATTAAAAAATTTTATTGCGCACTATCTCCTCTAAAATAGGATGAACAGTATTAATTGCAAATAACCCACAACAAGTTTCTTATAAGGGAATTAGAAAAAATACATTACTTCACACTTTTACTGATAAAGAGAAAATCTATTACCATAGTTAATGGTTTTATTCATAAAGTTAAGTATAAATTAAGGAGAACATAGCACATAAATCCACTACTGTTTTCTTAGAATGTAGAGATAGAGTATTCAGTGTCATCTGTATAACTAAATGTACACATAGCACCTTCATCAGTCACAAAAACTTAATTTTAGAAAAATGTTACGTATTACTTTTATCCACTAAGCTCTTCAATAGTTATTAGTTAGCATCATGGCAGCAGAATCAATATTAATGTACTGTTTTTTTTATTATAGATACAGAAAATTTAATATTTTCCTTTTTTTACTGTTTTTTCCAACTTGTTACGAGCACTTTCTTGGTGCACACTGCGTCTTCAGGTAATAACAAAAAGCTTCTAAAATAATTATAGTGAAGACTGCATCCTCCTTTGTTAAAGTTTTGAGTCAAAAGACGAAGCAGTCTTCACAATAATTATTCTAGAAGCTTATGTACCTGAAGAATCGGTGCACACCATGAAAGTGCTCACAAAAAGTTGAGAAAAAGAAAGAAGTAAAATAAGGATATTTTTTTTGCTTGGTTTTACATCTGACTGTTCTGCAATTTATGCTAATGCAGACAGTGGATAATGATGATAATGAAAATGGGTGTAGAAAAAATGCCAGAACTGACCGGAAATCGAACCCGGGACCCCGGCATAGAAGCCAGTTGCGCTAGCTACTACACCAACGGGCCGGCTAAAAAAAGGGTAAATATTAAAGTTTTTTATAATATAAAAAAACATTATATTAATTTAAATTGTATTAAACATTTTCTTTGATTCAATGTAATGTATAATTTTTCCTTAAAACTCAACAATAGCCCGTACTTTGAAAACTAAATTATTTTCAAGAGATCATTATTGTTTATTTCCCAGACTTACAACCGAAAGAAATACAAAACTTAGTAAATTAACAATTTTTAATAAAAGTATTAAGAACTGGTTTAAAAAAAAATCCATTTTTAGAATTTCTGAACAATACAAAGTAATGTACAATCCTTGTGCTTAATGGTGTCCCTAAAATGGTGGTTAACTAGTTATACAGCCCACAGAAACAACACAATGATAAATCAATTCCACTTCTGGTATTTATATTATGAATACATATTATGTGTTTGTTAGTTGTATTATTTATTAAAAATTAAGAGCACATGTATATGTCGTTTGCAAAGACATTTGATTTGGATTCCCTGTGGGTGGATGTGGGTGCTTGGCACCCTTTGCTTATAGTTAGGTTTTCTTTATGTGTTACTTAATTTAACAGTAGACCAAAAGCTCATCAACAGTATTTTGTGTTTACATTTACAATAATTTTGTTAAGTTTGTAAATAATTGCGGTATTTGTAGATCAATGAATACAAAAGAGTATAAAGTTAGTGAGTTAATTTAATTAAATTAACTAATTGGTGGCAATTTTTAAAACTGTCATTTATCATTCTCTTAAGTCCGTCCATCCGTCAAACCCAGATGTCAGAAACTATAAGAGATAGGAACAAATGGTTTTCAGAGTTGTAATCTACACAAAAAGTAAGTGGGCCTAAACTGGGTTTGAAGTTCTGGTTTTGACCCTAAGTAGCCCAAAACTGGAAGTCAAGAAATCAAAGTCGGAATTCGGAAACTAAAATAGTCATTCAATTTCTTTTAAATAATAAATACAGACACTGATGGGTTTGAAGTTCTGGTTTTGACTGGAAGTGGCCCAAAACTAGAAATCAAGAAATCAAAGTCAGAAACTACAAGAGATACCAACAAACAATTTTTGGATTTCTAATCCACACAAAAAGTTAGCGGGCATGGATTGGGTGAGAAGTTCCGGTGTTGGTCAGAAGTGGCCCAAAACTAGAAGTCAAGAAATCAAAGTCAAAATTTTGAAATAATAATAGTGGCAGTCAATGCCTTGTAGACAGTAAAATACAGAAATCACTAATGGTTTTGCCATAAGTCAAAAATAAGCCTTTATAAAAATTGCCACCATCCATGAGACGTGTTGTCTCATGAAAGGGATTTTTATCTACTTAAAATGGATAAATATTATCAGGAATGGCCACCTAGATGTACTAAATATTTGTTAAAAAAATTATATCTTGATGTTTATATTTACAGACAAAAATTCTCAATAAAATTTTGATGTTTTCGTTTTAAAGAATTGCAGCGTCATTTGTTATCATAGTACAAGAACTTAACACTAAGAAAAATAAAAACTAATTACTTACTATGAACATAATCGACAGCTCTAATCGCTTTCACTAAAAGAACACAATTGGTATCTACATATTCAACAAATACTAATAGGAGTTTTAATGCTGTTTTTACAACAAGCCTGAATTTTGATGAAACAAGACTGTAGAGCCATTGTATTGTCGCAGGATGATCTATAACTCCATTCATTCCATCAACATAGAGCATCACCTGTCCCAGAGCTGAAACAAAAAAAAAACCATAAATACAAATACAAAATCTGGTGTGAAACACGCACAAGAATTTCTCTAGCCAATGTAAATAAACCCCAAATAACTTATGTTTAATCATTAGTAAGCTATGTAAAATGAAAACCAACCCATTTTTAAACATGAGTGAATGAAGCAAAATGAAAATCAACCTCCGTTCAACTTAAAAGTACAGGAAATCACTATTCGACGCTAAACTAGGCTCTGTAGAAGGAAATGCCTTTTACTTCTGTAAAAGCAATTCTTCTTAAAGCAACTGACTTGAGATAACAGAAAGAACAAAAGCAAATTACCAAATGAATGGAAAAAAGGAGAAACGTCTATAGTGAAAGAATGCTAAGAAAATGGGCTGTAAAAAGAGCAAGTCTAAGTTACTTTATGTAGTCTAAAATGGCTCTAAACTAGGAAAACACTAGACAAGAATCCTAAAATTACTGACAAATGGTTTTAAAAATTCAGAAAACTCTTGAAAAATCAGAATAAAAGGAGAAAACATACTGAACTGAAAAAATACAGATTATACATTTTAAGAACTTTTAAACTGAAAGATAAACAACAGATGAATAGAAAATGAATAATAACATCCAATAAAGAATGAGGACTGAAATAATAGCTTACAGAATTAAAGTTACACATTAGATAAAAAAATAATCAGAAAGGATATTGAGAAAACTGGAATAAACTAAGAAAATTTAATGAACCGAACTGAATTCAGACATCTAATTATGAACTTTAAGAGCTCGAACGAAGAGCAAAAACAGAACACTGGCTGGACAGAAGAAAGGAGAAAAGCCTACAATGAATGAATGCTGAGAATGTGGGCTGGAAAAAGAGCTTCCAGAAATGTCTAGTCACCTCACATGGTCTATAATTGGCCCTGAATGCAGGGAAAAAGATAAAAATATATTTTCCTAAAACTGATGATGTTTTAGAAAAATTAAAATAAAAAAAAATTAAAAAATGAATAGCACAAAGGTAATCCAATTAATTTCCGTATTCTAAATAAAAAAAAGTATAACATTGGAAATTTAAACTACTGAATTAGAAATAGATAAATCAAACAAACATTAAAATAGATAAATCAATACAAATTACAGTATGTGAATAAATTTGAACTTATGACCTTCACATTTTACATACAAAATATTACCTTAATATTTATAAATAACACATAAATGTTATCTTATATTACTAGATTATTTTATTACAATATAAAATAATTTTATTAAAAAATTAATAAAATGTCAGGTATATTATTTATTATAGTTTAAAGTTAAAAGTATTAGTAGCACAACATATGAAATACATAAGAAAATTAATACAAATTTGTTATAAGTAACAAAATAGGTACATGATACTGACCTCGTAAAATATAGTTCTGATAATTTTGGTCAGCATCTGATCCGACCTTGATAAGGCAGTTAAGGCCATCATTCTGTACGAACTCATGAACCAAGTCTTTGTCTTCCTGTAAAACAACAAGAAAACAAAAGATATTAAAAAAGTGACTTACCATTAATAAATAAATATTACAAAGTTCTATTATTAAAAGCCTATTGTTTAAATATTTTATTAAATCGCTTAAATAACTTTTAAACATTAACTGGTATTTAACTTACCAGGAAATTTTTTAAGCAGTCAGTTGAAAAATGTACTACAATAAAAATACGTACAAACAAACTCTTTATTCTGTATTCATTAGCTTCAAAATTAATTCAACTATGAATTTTCCTTACTACGTAATTTTTAATAAAAATGTACATAATACAAGCACAAATTTTTATCTTGAGCTTAAATTAAGATTTGTAAGGTGTTACATCTGGTCGGTCCTGTTATATAAGATATAATGCTGGACTTTGAAGGTGGCTACAATGAAAACTTACAAGTTTTCGAAACGTGGACATATTTTTTTTTTTAATTTTATTTAGTACAATATAGCTACATTAGAATTACAATTCATTACTATACTAAGCTATGTACAATATTTTAAACTAAATATATTATATGCAAAAACTCTTTTTCACAAAGAGTTCTGTCCGCGCATAGGAGTATACAGAAAAAAAAAATTAAATCTTTAGATACTTATAACTACTATAAAATTACTAAGTTAAATTACTACAGTTAAATAGTTTACAAAGATTGCGTTAAACAGAATTAAAAAAAAAAACATAAAATAAATGATAAATTCAATTACATTTTACATAAAATATCAATATTATATTTTAATTTTAATAACTTTTTTTAAAAAAAACTTTAAGATTATGTTCGTATATTTTGTAATAGAGAGAAAAAAAATATATAAATAATAACTTTTATTTTATAACTATAACTACTTTACAATAATATATTTTAACTAACACAATGTAAATATTTTAACTTTATGGGAAATTAATTCAATAAATGAGCATAAAGAAACAGTTAAACTATCGCAAAGAGAAAAGTAAAAACTAATAAGAACAGTTATTTTAAGACCTGGAAAAGTTTCTCAAGTTCTTGCTCGTAGATCGATAGTATATGATATTTTAGTTTATGTTTTAATAAATGTGGTGACATAATACTGTGAATTTGGGGTGGAAGTACGTTAACGAATTGCCTCTCAAGATAGAGAAATAACTTCTAAAAAAATGTACTATTTGGTTTTCTAGTTTTAATTTTTCCAGCGTTCCTAGTGCCATAATTGGTATTGCAGGATATTTAAAATACCGTGGACATTATTATTTACTAATTATTATTATTTTATTAATTATTATATTTTATTAATTAATTTGGTGACCAATCAAGTTCTTGTACATTTTTTTTTTGAGAATTAATGAGGTATGAAGACCAAAATTTTACAAGATAAACTTTGTATAAAAGTACATAAACACTTGAAATAATGTAGCACACACCTCAACAACATTAAATCAAATTCACATTTTATAAATTTATTAGTAATGTACAATAACCATAAATTTAAATACAATACATGTATTTTAAAATTTACGTTGGTTGATATATGTAAAAAATCTCATAAAAAATTCTAATCTGTTTGTATAAATAATGAATACAATTTCTTCAGACGTGAACATAAAAGTTAGTGTACTTTTTAATAGCCCATGAATAACAATAAAAATCTATTCACATGAGTAAATAAACAAGTTTTGATTAAGGTTTAAATTATTTTGGATATCAGAGGGTTATAAATACAGGTTGAAAATGAAGATTTAAAAAGTAAAGAACAACTTTAGCTCAATTTACATTAAAATAAACATCAAACATCAAAATTGGGTAATAAAAAACCTTTTGTTAGTGTAGATTTTTATTATTATCCTTATTTAAAAAATATTGTTTACTGTTTGTTAGTGATGTATCAGTATTCATCAATACAGTAAAAAACTCATAAATAATTTTCTAACTACTACAAGAAAACACCATTATAAATATCATAAATTATAAATTTTCTGTTATCAAAAGTAATTTAAAATTATGACCTATCTACATAAAAAGAGAAAGATACCTGTTCAAAAAAATATTTTATAAATATAGAGAATATTATTATACAAAAAGATCTTAAGGAACTTTAGTGAAATGTAAAAAATATACTTAAAATATTTTTTTTTAACTTAAAAGTATTGGTATACTGATTAGACAAAGACTAATTAAATAATGAAGTGATTATTTACAATACTTATTACACTTACATGATGTACTATCAACATGGATTTTATAATAAAATAATAAAAAATTTAAAATTCACTTAGTTGCAAAAATTTTAAATTAATCATATTCATTGCATAAAAAACAAGTTATATATTTTTTAAATTTTAATCCAAAAAAAAACTCAAAAAGAGTATAAGATAAGTCCGTAACAAACATTAGATCTCTTAAAAAGCATTAAAAAGAAACATCACATTAAATAAATTGTCAATATCAGTTGCATACAATATAATACACAAAGTTAAACTCCATCGTTTATAAATTCCTGGATCGCATTATATGACTTTCAACCAGGTAAAACTTCAACTCTCTTTCAAATCTTTTCTGACATTCAATCACAAACAACCTTTGCAGAAGTTGGGATATCAGTTTTGATCCAAATATGATGGTTTTTTTCATATAGACAACGTATGAAATTTGGCAACGAATAAAAAAATTATAAAAGTAGTTAAGTAAAACAGCAGAAAGAAAGCGGTTTCTTCCAAAGTGTGAAAAGCTTGGTTTTAGATCAAGAAGTTCCTATGCATTTTAAGAAAATTATAAGCAAAGCATATTTTGTGACGATACTGACTTATTCAGCAGACACATGGACAGGTGGAAAAAAGACAGAGAGTAGAATTTAGTGGGAAAAATTATGTTCAAGAGGAGTATTTTAAAAAAGACAAGAAGAGAAATGATAATGATGTAATTGGAAACAATTGGGGATGAACTACCTGACAAGGAGAAATAGACAGACGATGATTGACGATGATTTATGGATGATTTGGACATGTCAGTTAGATGGAGAAGGGGTAGACTGCCTAAAAAACAGCAGTACCTAACGAGATATAGAGAAAAAGACCCAAGAGTGAAATGGAAGGGTTCAGGTATGGATGCAAATTAGGGAACAAAATGCAATGACAGGAGAGCAATGGAGGAGAGATTGTTTATTAAAAGAGAGCGGTGGAAAGGAGTTGTGTTGGGCTCGACTCGAGGAAACTTGGAAAATGGATAGTTTTTGTAATGAAAACTTCTTTAGGTGACCTTGCACTTTTTCTGAACAGTGAACGAAATTGAACTGTCACATGTCATGCATCACGCGTCACACACAAGAATGAAGGTTATTTTTATTCAGCCCCTAATGAGGAAAGCCAAATTTCTTTATCTGAGATTAGTTTAATATAATACGCGTTAATTATTTTATATAGGCCTAATCAGTGTAATATATAAAGTATGTAATGTAATATTTAAATACGAAACAACGCTTGACAGAGATTTTTTTAGATATTTAAATAAATTTGAATCTAAAGTATTAGTAACATATTTTAGTTTCCATAAACCTATTGTTTGATTCTTGGAGTATAATAGCAATGAAGAAGTCTAACCAGAGCAAAATTCCACTAAATGAGTAATTCTCAAATATAATATATTTGTGGTGGAGTGTTAAATTAATTGCACTCGATCTGTTGGTTCCAGGGCTACAAAATAAAGTTCTGTTTCTTATCACGTGGTCAGCCAATTATATGACTGAACTATTTAAGAACAGAAGAGGTAGAGGTGTAAAAGACACTAGTCAGAGTTATCTCCTCTGAGAGTAATGAATTTCACTATACAGCCAGACCCTGTGATGAATAAAGTTAAGGTGTCATTTGCAAGGTGGAAAGTGGGTGCTTTTCGGAGGGTCTGGTATGCTGATAAGCATACTTTTCCACTCAGTGAGGAAGGCAATAGTAAACCACCTCACTCCTCGTTTTTACTTAGCAAAACCTCTAGAGGTTCAAACCTGCCTTTTGGCTGTTGACCTAAACAACAACAATATATTTTTCATTTAATATTACTTTATGAGTATAGAAATAAAAATAAATAATTTTATTTCATATAAGTTTTTACATCTATTGTGTGGTCATAAGCATACACATAAACAATGGTTTTTTTTTGTTTTTCATCTGTCTGTTTTGCATATGAATGCTAATTCCAATGATAAAAATGCACGTGACAGATGGAAATGGGTGGTGAAAAAATTTCAGATCTGACAGGGAATCGAACCTGGCACACCTGACATAGAAGCCACTTGCACTGACCACTACACCATGAACCAGTTGAGGGATAACTAAAATGATGATATTCATCTCGCAGTACGTTTTGCAACATATATTGCAAATCTATCCGTAGGAGGCTAGAGGGTGTGAATGTATTACAATTAGGTAAAACAATATGACATCCAGATTTTACTCGTAAAAGGTCATGAATCATGAAGCCAAAAATTTGTTCTTTGTATGGACGAACCTCTCTCTCCATCAAGATGAATATTTGAATATTTTATAAGTTTTGAAGTTAAACCAAAAACACTTTGGTAGAGCTTGTCTGACAGGTCAAGTTGGCTGCACTGTGAATGGGATAACACCCTCACATCTCACATCATCCCTCATCAATTCTCTATAGGCAGTCTAGGTGGCTGGGATTGTTTAACGAGGTTTTATTATAGTTTTTTTTGTTTATTTAGTACCTTTTAGAACTCTAATATGTAGTTAAATAGACTATACGTCTTCACTATTCATGCAACCAAACTAGAGCCATCAGACAACTTCTACAAACTTTGCAAATCTATAACATCTTACCACAAATTTTTAAAAATCTGGTGCAAAACACCATCACACCTTTCTCTTGCCAATGCAAATAATGAACAATGTGTGTGTGCTAAAATCCAAATTAAAGTTGCAATCTTAAAACAACAATTTTTTACGAGAAAACAGCCTCCCAAAGAATTTCAGCAGGCATAGCGCCTACCTTATCTTGTAGAGCATTAAAAAATTAGTGAATCATGTGATTTAAAAAAAATCTTAGGAACAGTTTTTGAGAAAATCGCAAAAAAGTGAAAAATGACTTGAATAAAGTACTACTTACAGTTGACCGATTTTGATGAAAATGTTTGTGTCGGGTCTTCTAGTATCTAACTTACGTTTCAAGTTCGTATGATGTTCTATTCTTGAGATATTCTGTTCACACACACACAAACACACACACACGCACACACACACGCACGCACACACAGATCAATCGCTAAAAACATGTTTTTTAGTTTCAGGGGCCTGAAAACATGTAGATCCGGTGAAAACTTGATTTCAAAAAATCGAAATGAAAACAATTCTTTTCTTCCTATACATACATGTATATTCATATAGGCAAGACAAAGTAAAAATTAGTTTAAAATTGAAACTACTTGCACAGATTTTCAAGCTAAATTATCTAATAGTAATTCAGAAAACAGTGGAACAAAATAACTGTATTTTAAGGTAAATAAATATTTTAACTCACCTGAAAGATTTGTTTAAGTGAAAATAAAGCCCGTCGCAATTCTCTTCCTTCTGAATTAAGTAATTTTTCTGAAACAAAAATAAATTGAAATTAAATACAAATTTAACTGGAAGTTCAGAGAATTAAATCAGTCCCAGAAAAAATGTAACACAATTATTGTCTAGACACCGTACTGTATACATAGTTCCAGATGTTTTAATGCAGTAAAGGTAAAATCGTTTCTTATTGAAAAAGTTTACACAAATTTTGGCAGTAAAATCTACTTGTAAAATATTATTATACAGGGACAAGCATTTGAGGTATTTTTTGTTTTTTGTAAAGAACATTTTGCTATTTAAACGCATTACTTAACAAGTGTTAGGAACATTAGACACGAATAAAATGACAGAACAGATTGATTAAATCTATTAAGTGAGATGCTACGACAGATTTTATAAAATTTCATTAAATACAAAAAAAACCGTAAGGAATATTGATTAATAAAATGAAACATCTCTCATAAAATTTAATTATACCAGATAAAACTGTTATTACCATAAGAATGTACATTATAACATATCAGAGTAAAGAAATACTTGATAGATGTTGAAAAATTCAAATGCTGGTACCTGTATTCAAAAAATTAAATTATATTAACTTTTTAATACTTGTATGCTATTTCATTCAAGAGAATTTAATCTTCCAAAAGCTACACACACCAAATTTCACACAACTTAAAAAAAACACAAATTTCTTCAAACAATGAATAATAAACTAATATACAATACCAGGAAAGAAATACCAAATAAAACAAAATTAAGAATCACTCAAGAGTGTAATAAAATTTCAAGGTAAAATCCATTTACAACAAAAAACATCTTAGACTACAATTTAAATTGTCATCTTAAAATTTAAACAGGCTTATTATAATAAAGTAGTGATGTAATATTAATTATAAAAATGGTTATGTATCTAAATACATAATACATTTATTTATTTTTAACGATTAACCAAACCACAAAAATTTAAGAATTACTACATTACTAAAACAGAATGCTCGAATCATTTCCGTTGGATCTCTAATTTCAAAGTAAAAACTGTATTAATTTAAAAAGTTAAAACTAAGATTCTTTGAAAATAATAAACTGGAATTTCCTGAAGCAAACAACCTTTTATTTAATGTATTAACATAGTTGAAATGGTTTTGTTTTCTATTTTTTATCTAATAATATTTTAATACCACCAATCTGGTAGTAGTACAAAAACTGGTAGTTGTGGCTATAAGTACAAAACAGAAATCAAATATTTGAAATACTACCTATATGTAATTTTTATGCCTACAACAGGTGGGTGGAGTGTTAAATTAATTGCACTCGATTTGCTAATTCCAGGGCTTCAAAAAATAGTTCTTTTACTTATCACCATTGCCAGCTAACTATGACTATGACTTATGAATAGCGTTTAAAAACAGAAGAGGATAAGGTGTAAAAGACACTAGTCAGAGTTATCTCCTCTGAGAATAATGAATTTCATTATACAGCCAGATCCTGTGGTGAATCAAGTGAAGGTGTCTTTTGCAGAGTTGAAATTAGATGCTTTTCGGAGCGGCAGGCATGCTGATAAAATAAACTTTTCCACTCAGTGAGGAAAGCAAGGGTAAACTATCTTACTCCCCGTTTTACTTAATAAAACCTCCAGAGGTTCAAACCAGCCTTTTGGCTGACAATCTAAACAACAACAAGTAATTTTTAAGATTCTTAAATATTTTTGCTTAAAATATAATAATTGATACATGTACAAAATTCCCGCCAAAAGGATTTAATTCTGAAGAAAGTCATATAGTAGTCAGTATTTAAAGGAATATAAATTAAAATTTTTATGTGTAATATAACCACTGAACTAACTTTGTTATTAATGAATATAGCAAGCTGATCATTGTTGTAATATGATTTTTGGAGGCAATTTTTAAAATTGTCAACAATCATTTTGTTTTGTTCGTCACACCCAGATATCAGAAACTACAAGCGATAGCAACAAACGATTTTCGGATTCATAATTTACACCAAAAGATAGTGGGCCTGGATTGGGAAGTTCTGGTTTTGACCAGAAGTGGGCCAAAACCAAAAGTCAAGAAATCTAATTTGGTATATTTGGAAACAAAAATATTGTCATTCGATTCCTCTTAAAGAGTATATACAGAAATCACTAATGGTTTTTGCCGTAAGTCAAAGTTAAGTTTTTTTAAAAATTGCCACCAGCAATGAGATGCGTCGTCTCATGAAAGGGATTTTTTTATTTTGTGTTCCCTTAATTTTTTTTAATCCCTGATTTGTGAACGTTGCAATCTGTTCAATTTAACAGCAATAAGCAACCTCGCAACCAATGAGATGTGGATGATATATACAGTCAATTCCAGATTGGAGCACATCAGGACCGAAGCATTTTGGCCCAATTAAACGGCTGGCCCTAATAAGCGAATTCGTAAAATGTAGCTTATACATTACTGTATTTTATTAAAATTATCACATACATAAATTTTACATGCAAGTTCTATCCATATATGCACGAAACAAATAAAAGGGTATCCGAACAATGATTAAATTTTAAGCAAAACCTTTTGTCTTGGTTTTGAGCCCATTTGGACCATTGACACTAACACCTTCCAAAGTTAAAATGGCGAACCATACATTCAACGCTTCTCAAGAAATGGATCCTTCCTTCACGCTTTCCTTACTGAGATGTTCCATGATCTTTTATTGTCCACTCTTGGCGTATTTTATTTTCTCGGAGCACGATACAAGCTATCGTAATTTTCGTTACACTGGTTAGTTCCAATAGCTTACGTTGGCTTAAGTTAGGTGGATACGTTTTTATTTTGTCGAGAAGCTTTACTCATTCACACAGTTATATCATTATGCGGCATTCAACTCACAAAGACATTGATAGTAGGTACTGTACTGTAAGCCTACGCATAAAAATATCAAGAAAATGTGTGAAACGAATGGGAATTAAAAAAATAAATAAAAAAGTATGCCTGTAGATACCAAAACAACCAGACTTAAGAAACAGTGTATTACAGTACACTCATGAAATCACAAAAACTGATGAGAAGCATGGAATTATGAACGTTCTTTGTACGTATGACAAGTGACAACTAACCATAAGTTGCAAGGAGGCTTTACAGCTTGTAAGGTTGGGCATAACTAGTGGATATGACTCGCTTAAATTTGTGCAATGACAATTATGTAGCCTATACATTGTACTGTAAATAACATCTCTGTTATGACTGATGTGTGATTACTGTTGTTTATCTGTCGAAATGTTTACTTCCTCTATCCTGCCCATTATCTTATCTTGCCGCTTAGAACCATGTGTTGTCCGTCGCTGGCCTGTAATGGTTTCAATAAAGCATGTATGTACATATATCAGATTGGTCCCACTAAGCGGCATTATGAACCGAATAAATGGAGTACTTTTTAATATAAAATCCCATTCTGTTTTTGTTCATTAAAGAACTGTCCCAAAAAACCGGCTGCCCCAATTATCTGGAATCGACTGTACTCTGATGTGTACATAAGAAGTAGTCTTCAACAAATTCTGGCCGAACATTCCTGAAATGGTATAGTTAGTTGGGCCAACCGTTAAAGTACATTGGGAACAACTGTCTACTATGCAAATCCATACAAAAGTAACTACCTTTACTAGGATTTGAACCAGGAATTTTTTTGTTTCCTAAAATCAGCTGTGTAACAGCTGACTCACGGCGACGACTTCACCACTACAATAACCCAATAGGGGTAGTTTTCCTTAATTATAAAACAACCCTTTAACAATGCGATCTATGAACATACAGTATTGTGCAACCCATAATTGTTTGAGGCAATTGGTTTATTAACATTTTAAATTGTATTTTATTCGATATCTGACAAATTTGACAAAAGGAATAAAAGAGTTAAAAAGAACTAATTATCTTTTTACACTTTTAAAAAATTGGGTTAATTTTCTTATTTTATAAACTTAAATTTAATACAAAATAACTATCAATTTATATTGAAACTTAATCTAAATTTATGTTTTGAACAATACAGGTGATTAAAAATTCAACTGCAATCTTTAAGGAGCTGAATGTATAGTTAAAAATAAGAAACAATGATCATATTAAAGTTCAAAAACGCTTCATTACCAAGTTATGGCTGACGAAAGAATTAAGAATTCAGGTATGTTTGTGAAATAAGGCCACACAGAAGTTTTCACAGCTTTGATTAAAAAGCAGACTTGATAGAATGTTGTAGTTTTTAACCTAAATAATTGAATAAAACATGTCTCAGAACTGTATCTTTCATTGTTTTAGAGATAACTATCATAAAACACAGAAATTAGGAGTCGAAGCAACAACCCTTTTTGCTTTTAATGTAATATAACTTTGTTTAAAAATGTTTTATTATTTTTTAAATTTAACAAAGAGAAAATTAAATTCTAAGAAAATTGATGTACTAAATTAAGTTTGTGAAAAATAAATACTAAAATATTAAAATTTGACTTTTATTGATAACAAAACCAAATGAAATAATTTTTCATAGGTTGACAGAAGTATCTTATTGACTATTCTCATAATATAATTCATTCTGAAAACAATTAAAAATGAAATTAAAAGAATATTAAAGGTACTAAATATTTAACACAACATTGCTCGAAATGTTCCCTTTTGAGCTTATATATTTTTCAGCAGTAATTAAATTTTTACCGGTAAACTAATTGTTGTTAAATGAAATTTCTATAGTAGAGTTACTTCACAGAATTCTTTAGAAATACATGAGCCAAAAATTATTAAAAACATTTCATAACTTACAGACGACATATTTAAAATACAATAGAGAAATTATAATAAATAATTAAGGATATCATTGTTTTAAACATTTTTTTTAACCAACAAGTTAAGTTTTATGTAAATTGAAATAAATGTATAATAATTTATATGGCAATGATAAAGTATTATGAAACCAAATGATCTTAGTTACAACAAGCAAAATAATTTAAAACGAATTTAATAAAACACAGTATTGTATGTAACCTAAGTGAAGGTTAACAACTTCATTCGAATCGAAAAGAAAAGTGATAAAATCATTATTAAGAAATTCTAGCATTGACAATATAAGAATATTGTCCAAACAGTATACCTTCAACAAATAATAATATAACCTTCAACTTCATTTTTAACATTCCATTTCAAATAGGTATTCAAATACAGGAGATCGCATACGTTAATAAAACATCAAATAAAAAGATTAATAAAAATAAATTCAACACAATAAATGATAAACAATGAACATCCCACATTAAATAAATAATGAGTCAGATCAACGATTTTCTAATCTTCATGCAGTAGGCATAGTGCATTTTACTTTATTTGAAGCTGATTTCGGGTACCATAACTTGGTTAAGCTATAAAACCAACCGGAAAGGAATGTACTATTTATGTCGATTTTTCGAAATCGAGTTTTCACCGGATATACACGTTATCAGGGCCTCTGAACCCAAAAACCATGTTTTTAGCAATTGGTCAGAGTGCGTGTGTTTGTGTGTGTGCGCGTGCGCTTATATATATATATATCTTAGTAGTGAGTCCACCTACTAGGCACTTGACTGCAATACTACCATTTTTGTTGTAATTACCTTCATTAAAATTATATAATAATTTTCAAAATCTAAGTATTTATTATTCCTTGATAAATGAGTCCAAACACGGTGACATTGTGATAATCCTAAGCATTCCAGACGTCGGATTTCATTCTAACTGCCGATGTTCAATAATATTATGAAATTAAACAATTATTATTATTATTATTATTATTATATATGTAACAATGAATATTATTATTTTTTATACACGTAACAAATTATTACAATTATTCCGTTAATCTTATCAAAACATTTAATATTTGATTAATACTGTCGTTTTTATACAATTAAAAAACACTGCATTTATATTTTTTATTATTTTTATTACGCTATAATTTTCTACATTTATAATAATAATAATTGCTAAATTTATTAATTTTTTATACTATTATTGAACAACGGCAGTCAGAATGAAATCCAACATCGGAAAAGCTCAGGATTATCACAATGAAACCGTATTTGGACTCATTTTCAAGAAGTAATACGTAGATTCTGAAAATGATTACACAATTTTGATAAAAATAATCACAAAAATGGTAGTATTGCAGTCAAGCGCCTAGTAGGTGACTCACTACTGAAAAATGTAGAACGCAGGTAAGGCAGGCTAAGGCAGGTAAGGGATTGCTGCGCGTGTGTTTGTGTGTGTAAGGGTCGCTTTATGAGCTAGGTTCCGCAAAGCAGTGGATATTTATTATAATTTTAAATGATAGTTTGTTAATTATTGATTTTACCCAGATCCCGAAAGCAATAAGTGTCACAGTATCTTTAATTTTGGGGTTCTTAGTAAATTCTATAAAAATCCTCTGAGGTTGTTTGACGAATTCTTAGTATTCAGATTTCATCACAATCAGTCAGGTAGTTTTCGTTCTAAAACGAAAAATAAACACACAAGCGCGCGCACAGGCACTTACCTATACAGTATATCTAAAAACCACTATTTATTCTTGCAATACTGTATTCCTTTAGGTAGAGTGCGAGAAAGTTTAAAAAATTCAACAAATTTAACCTACATTAATATTTATGTACAGGTAAAAAATGCATACGTATTGAAATGACAAACCTTAACGTTTTACACAAATTACTATTAGTTTACGACCATATGTACTTAACATTTATTAACGTTCAGCTGAAATTAAAATATGCAAAAAAATACCAGACACTAATATAAATAATCACTATTAGGAATACATTTTTGCAAATCTTTCTTTAAGTCATGTATTTTAAAATGAATTAGAAATGTTCTGCTAAACGAAAAACGATGTAAAAACTACATCGTTTGAATATTAACACAAATGTAAGTAAACTCGGATGTTTTGCTTAATTTTTAATGCAGTTTTACAATTTTGTTTCCAGCGTTAACAAAATGTGTAGGTAAATATATCTTAAAATTAATGTCCATAAATGATACTTAAATATGTCGTTTTACGACAGTCAAATTAATTAAAATCAATACTGAAATTTTTAGAAAGTCTGAAAAAATATGTAAATATTTACACGAAGAACGTTTTTTTTTGTTTTATTTATTTAAGGTTCCCAGATAAAATGTTATTGTCAAGATTCAAAAATTTCATGAGGATAATTAAACGAAATGTGAAAAAGGTGACAAGGACATTAAAGTTCTTAATATGTATTAAATAAGAATTAAATACTGAATACATTATCGGAATTTGTTTATTCAAAACGTAAAATAATGTTATCTGACGTCAGAAAGTACATAAAGAAGCCAACGATGGTAGTTAAAAGACTTAACATTGTTTTCAATATTACAGAACATAATAATGTCCTACTTCACTTCCTTTAAGCTTATTGGATATACATTCACACGTCGTTATTTAACCAGAGAAGAACTTGAACTGTTACATCGTTTAAAATATTAACAACATAAAAGTACCACTTTCAAAATATTTTTTTAAAACAATTCTGTTTAAAAAAGTATTTTAAAATCAAAACAAGAAATTCAAAAATATGGTGTAAAACACTCACACGACTTTCTCTTGCCAATGAAAGTAATGAACAATATAACCTAACATTAGTAATAAAACATTGGAAATAAACAAAAAACTAACCAAACAAAAACATCACCTAACTTTAATCATGAGTGAATGATGGGAAATTAAAACCAACCTTAGTTTGGTTTAATAATAAGGAAAATAACTCTTTCACGCTAAACTAAGTCCTGTAGAGAAAAATGTTTGAAATAAATGTTGTAGATCTTTTAATTTCCTATAAATTTGAGTTACACACTTTTGTCGTAAAATGGATACAGCTTTAACCAACTGTTGATGGGATTATTAAACTTGTTTTTTATGATGTGCTTTTTCCTGTAAATTTAGATTTTAAACACTTAGGTACGTTTTTCTCAGAAACCATTTAAACTACCAAGCTGAAATTTTTACCAGTTAATTATCATGTACATGCACATTCACCGACATTGTTTTTGTTTTCTAAGGTGCTCAAAAAATTAGTAATTTATGTAAAAAACGTAGAAAAAATGCAAGAATTTTATGTTATTCGTTATTCTTTTAAAAACTTTATGGTGAAACAGATTAAATTGAAATAATGTCAATAGCTAAAACCACTCTACAACTATAAGTGTGTAAAGTTTAATTTTTCTATCTTTCACCAATCCTATGAAAAATGTACCTAAAAATAGCAAATTTAACATTGGCGGGATACAAAGTACAGTCTCCCCTTAAGGAGACCACCACTTAATAGTACCACTCCAACTGTGGATTAATCTTGAATAATAAATTGATAGAATTTACATCTGCGCTATGATATCTCTACTCCATCGTCGTTTCAGTTTGCGTTGCGGATTCCCGGGTAAGTTTGGGGATGTCAGCGTTCTAATAAGATGATTTTTATGAACATCATACTACATAAATTAAGAACCAAAACATTTAACAAAATAATTAAAAAAAACCAATTTAATTAATATCAATGTAATTTGTGTGCGGATGATTTGTGGATTGTGTAAGAGAGTGAGGATGAGCTTCAGAGATCGGTGTGTTTTAAATTAATTATGCAAAAAGTATAATTTCAACGTTTCTGCAAAAACGTCAAAGGTAATGGCACTTACTGGTAAATATTCTACCAGGTCTAAAATTGTGGTAGATGATGTAGTGCTCGAACACGTATCACAATCCAATTATTTAGGATGTGACATCAGGTTTAATCAAGATTTGGATAAAGAGACGAAAGATGGTGAATTCCAACCATTGTGCGGCAATATTAGCAGAATCCTAGGGAGGAAAACAAGAAAAGAAACTCGGATAAAGTTTTACAAGGTGATGGCTGCCTCAGTCTTACTCTATGGAAGTCAGTCGTGGATTAGTACCAGACCACAGGAGAGTAGAGTACAAAAGAAGAGATGTGATTCATACGAAGTACAGAGTCGTAAAGACCAACTAAAAAACGAGGGTATAACAACGGAACTGGATATTTACAACCTGAATGGGAAGATTCCAGAATATCGAAAAAGATGGAGGGAGCATGTAGGAAGAATGCCTGAGGGAGGTTCCCCTCAGTGGTTTACAATACAGACCGGAGGGAAGAAGAGATGTTGGGAGGCCACGCAAAAATATGAAATAATTCATTGTGAGTCGAAACAGGTGGAAGCCTAATCCTTGATTGTGAGAAGAAGAAGATCAATGTAATTTGATAAAAATAAATTCTCATAAAATTTAATAAATCAACATTTAATATACAACCCAGTTGTACCATTACAAGTAGCCTGACTTACCGTACCTAATTATAATTTGATTTCGCGTATGAAAATAGAATTCAATTTATGTGACAATAAAGATTTATTTACGTTGTAAATATTAAATTAATGCAAAATTAAAAATTATTCAATAAAATATAAACCTATATACTAAAGTAACAATAATAGTAAATTTACAAACATTTCATTGAGGTGAATGACATAAAGCATGTCCTTCAATAATTAATTAAAACGAATAAACTATAATAATTTAATTACATTTTGTATTTGTAAATAATTTAGTAATCATAACTAATCATATTAATAAACAAATTAATGCCTCATAATTTTTATTAGTGTAATAGTCTATATTGTAGTTTGTATAATAGTGTTCGTAGTCCTACAAACTAAAATTTATTATTTATCATTTTGTTTAATGATTAATTAATTGAATAGTTATTCAATTACTAGGCCCGACTAGTTATTTTTTTATCTTCAAATTGTTAATTATTTTATAATCACACATTAACCCTAGAACGGCTACGTTCGTGGGGGGTTCCCCGAACCCACACTTTTGTACGTTTTAATAATTCCGACAATATCGCAAAAAATCTGAACAAATGTAATTGTTCTTCATTCATTGCTCTATGAACCTCAAATAGTAGTTTTCTAAAATAATTATGTTTTATATGTTTTATATGCCCATAACATGCAGGTGGCGTGTTAAATTATTTGCACTCGATTTGGTAGTTCCAGAGCTACAAAAAATAGTTCTATTTCTTATCACATGGTCAGCCAATTATATGACTGAACTATTTAAGAATAGAAGAGGAAGAGGTGTAAAAGACACTAGTCACAGTTAACTCCTCTGAAAGTAATGAATTTCATTTTACAGTCAGACCCTGTGGTGAATGAAATTAAGGTGTCATTTTCAGGGTACTAAGTAAATGATTTTCGGAGGGTCTGGCATGCTGATAAGCATAGGTTACTTTTATACTCAGTGAGAAAGGCAGTGATAAACCATCTCACTCCTCGTTTTTTTTAGTAAAGCCTCTAGAGGTTCAAACCAACCTTTCGGCTATTGACCTAAACAACAACATGTTATAAATATACAAAAAGTGAACAAGGTACCAAGTGGGTTTGATCGACTCTCGCCCCCTCCGTGGGCCATACTTGGTACCTTTTTATTTTTCATTCTACAGAGTAATTTTTTAGTCCTGTTATCCAATTGTTAATGTCTAGTAATTTTTTTTTAAAGAAAGGGAAATTTTGTTTTGTAACACGAAGTTGGTAGCCCTATTCAACCAGTATAGATACGACAGTGTGAGTTGATTCTCCTTGAGTTGTGAAAAATTTTGTGCCGTTTCTGGTCGTGTTATGAACAGAATGTCTTTTGCCCTAGAACAATCGCTTGTTTAAATCTGGAGGCTAAAGCTCTTGAACTTATCGGACGCGATAAGGATACAATTTTAATTTTTATCAGCTTTCTGAACACTCGAATATAACAAACCAACTTGCGAGGAAAGTTTTCGTAAACTTTTTCGCAGTGAATTGAGCAATCTTATTTCACATTCTCTAAAACGTCATCTGTCAAGAGTAGTGGTCGACCACTACGTTTTCTGTCGCAAATACTTCTTGTCTCTCGAAATCGGTTTGTTAGCCTGAAAATTGACATCTGGTGGAGGAAAACAAACAAATTTAGTTTGAAATGATTCTTTTACACTCGCGTACGATTTCGAAGCAAATATTGTTTAAGAGTGAAAAACCGTTGTTGTAGGGTAAAAGACATTCTGTTCGTAACACGGCCGGAAACGGCACAAAATTTTACTATGAAATCAAAAATTTTACAAAGAGAATCAACTCACACTGCCGTATTTAAACCGGTTGAGTAGGGCTACCAACTTCGAGTCACAAAACAAAATTTCCCTTTCTTAGATAAACCAGACATTAATAATTAATTGGTTAACGGGACTAAAAAAAATCACTCTGTATTTTTGTTCAAACAAATGAAATTTCATAGTATTTATGTAATCACATAAGTTAGTACAGTAATATGAAATTTAGTCAATTCTTTATTGATACAAAACTTTCTGTTTTATTCACCACCCAGTTTTATAGTATATTTATTACTTGAGGGTTGACTGCACTCCTTTTTAGAACAACAAATACTTTGTTTGTTTGCCTGCCCAGTAAATTGTTAAAATGACTAGTGAGTGTGAAGACATATTGATAAAAAATCAAATAATATTAAATAATACCAATAATAACATTTTAGTTAATAATATTAACTAAATTTTAGTTGGTATTAAAAATTTGGCTGTCTTTGTAAAAGTTTTTACAGTTTCCCTAGACCATTCCAAGCGCAGCCCCATATTTTCGGGTTTTTCAATAGTAGGCGTACAAACTTACTACTTAGCCTACTTTCCCAAAATTTTGCACGTCACATAGGCCTACTATTAGCCTATAATACACATTATTATTTTGCCTACTGTATACAATCGACTAGAAAACTAATATCTAGCGCAAATAATGGTATGAATAGTTCAAAAATATATTAAAATTGACTACGCAATAAAAAATTACTGATCTGAAGTGTAAACAGCGGTCGAATACCTTCTTAAAAAGAAAAGTTACTTGGAGAATTATATGATATTGCCTTCATATTTCAAATGTTACAAATTAGATTCCTAAATCAAACTAATTCAAAGGTTTTCTGACGTTTAAGTCTTCTCTTAATATTTGAGTTATCGAGGAGTTGCAGCGCCTCAACATTCACATGTTGTAGAAGTCGGTCTTCGTGACTCCTTGCGAACGATTGAATTTGACGGTTGATTGTAGAATTCGACCCGATAAATTGAATAAAACAAATTTTAGAACTTTATCTTCAGTAGTTTTCATGATTTTTCCAAGTAAAATGAAAAATCTGTCGTCAAAACAGTATTTTTTAGCTTTGCTGTACAATTACTTCATTAAATGACCAATAAATGCGTAGAATGTTTATTAACTTAAAATTATGGATACGCGCCTGTTGGTTATTTTATAATTATTATTCAGTGCTGTAGGTACAAAGTGAAACATAAAATATAAAAATTTGATGAGATAATTGCTTATTATCCTTCTGATAATGTTAAATTAGTAATGCATTGAATTTGTAATTGAAGTTTCTCTCATAACTGTTTTGTAATTTGAAAGTACTAAACTTCTTTGTAATAAGCAATATTGGTTAATACAAAAAGGATTTTGTTTGATTGATTGATAAATTAATTTATCTGTCAATAAAAGTTTATTTATTTATCCCATACATCTAAAAATATTTAATAAAACGTAAATTTACGTTTTAACTTGTTTTAGTTTATAGTTAAATAACTGCTTAGTCATTTCATTAGTGACTACGGCGATATGTGGGACAATGTACTTGTTTTGAACAGTCTTAAAAAATCCAGAATATTGTAGGGAATATAACCCACGACCTTTGTAAAACTGTGCCAAGAAAGCGGTAAGTAAAACCTTTTATTTATTCAGGATTCTATTAGATTGGTAAGATCACAGCGAAGGTTTTGTGGAGATCCGATAGACAGTATGGATCAAAAGCGTCTGGAAATTTGGGTTAAATCACAAATCCATTAAATTAAAAGACCCTTAAAACTTGTAAAGATTGTAAGTTGGTTGAAAGTGATAAAAGGAATATTGAGAAAGGCCGGTCCGGGGTGTAGGCCTAATGATCAGCACAACTGGCTTCTATGCCAGGGCCCCAGGTCAATGCGGATCCAAAGAGGGGGCACTGAGGGCAATTTGCCACCCCCCGAGGATGGTTTACTTTTACAAAAAAAAAATCCAATAACTTACTGTAGATTTTTTAGAACTACAATACAGTAGGTAGACGCTTTAATTGATAAAAACAAACGCCAAAAAACAACAGAAGGCAACAACTAGAGTATTATTTGTAGATGGGATAAAGATGTCAATTTTGGTCTATAATTTTTATGTTTTGGTATGAAAGATTGGCACACCATTGTTCTCACTCAGTCTTCCTGTTAGTGTTCTACAGAATGGTAATACTAAAAATCACTGTACATGTTCTAAAGAATAGAGAGCTTTCAGCTTGTCCTTACTTACAGATTTTTAGACCTAAAATCGAGCTTTCAGCTTTAAGTTTTCAAAATTTTACGGGAAGAACCACCGGAACCCTCTTAGTGGGGGGTATGGAATACCCTCCAAACCCCTCGGCTTGCTCCTCCTCATAATAACTCCTGGATACGTTGTTGTCCCGGGTTCGATACCCGTTTAGGTCTGGAATTCTTTTCACCTGTATATCACTTCATACAAAGACTTATGTAGGCATCATCAGTTAATAAAAAAATTGACAGATTAAACAGGACATCTTATTTTAAAGAGGACGAGAAAGACTCTGAAACGAGCAATATACCTTGCAAACACATTTATCAAAATCAAAATCATTAGTATTTTTCCTATAAGTAATTCCACCGTACAAGGAATGCCATTGAAATTAAGAAAGAGGGCACCCTTTAAAAATGTGGAACATAAAACTATTTTTGAAGATGTCTGATGGGCAATTACGCTGAAAAGTTTGAAGGCCAGACTTTAGTAAGTCAAAAGGTATTTAAAAATAAATCAATGAAATATAAAAACCAACAAAATGTCTATGTTCATATTATTTAGTATCTACAAAAAGAAACATAATGTCTTAATGAATTAATATATTTTTATTGAAGACGAAATAATCTACTTTAATATAAACTTACTTAATCGAAACCTAGACACAATTTAACAACAAATAGAAACTATTGCAAAACAACAAAGTATCTCCTAGAGTATTTTAAATGGAAACTTTCCAAATCCTGACTAATGATATGTGAAAACACCTGAACCCCATGATTTTTTATAGCATACACTTTACAAAATAGTTTAATTGATAGGAGTATTTTACTGTGTTAATGATAAAATAAATTAAATTAAAAAAAGTCATAACAATTTTCGTAAATAGTCTGCAGACCATTCAATGAACTATTGGATTTTGTTACTCGTATGCATTTATCGGTAGTTAAGAATAAGAAAGTACAAAACAATATAAAATAAATTTGTTAGCTACCTGAATTTAAACTTAAGGTTTTATCTACCCTTGAAACAAAAAAAAATGGTTTATGGAGAGACGTGTGTGTGCGTGTTTTTATTTATTTTATTCGTTATACCAACATCTATTGCATCGATTGGGCTTAAGTTTAGAAACTAAAGTTTGATCAAACAATCCCGACGCGTTTCTTTTAAATTTTCCACTTAGCCCCAAAATTAAGCGTACTTTACTCCGATGCGAAATCTCTACATAAATAAAGGGCAAGTTTGGTGCGTGAATAGCTATATAATCTAAGGCATAACGCTCCAAACACTGTAATTTTAATTAAAGAATGTGTACATGGTTTATTTTAGTTTAAAATATTTAAGCATCCGTTTTCTTTTTGTAGTTTTCTCTAATTCCTAATGAGTGTACGTTTCATCTGTTCACATTACCAGCAATAAGCGATCCCATGACACAATGAGATGAGAATGATATAGTCTATATAAGATGTGTAAATGAGATGCAGTCTTGTAAAAACTCAGGCCGACCATTCCTGAAAGAGTATTGTTAATTAAAAACCAACCCTCGAAGTACACCGGTAACCACTGTCTAGTATGTATTCAAATCCGTATAAGAGTCTCTAAAAAAATACTTTTAGAGACCTTTAAACTTTTATACCTTTATTAGGATTTGAACCATGGAACCTTTAGGGACTTTTAGAGACCTTCATACTATACTATACCTTTCATCCTTTATTAAGATTCGAACCACGGAACCATAGGGTCACGGGACTTTTAGAGACCTTCATACTTTTACACCTTTCATCCTTTATTAGGATTATTTTTTGACCTTTATTAGGATTTTTAGAGACCTTTATACTATTATACCTTTTATCCTTTATTACGATTCGAACCACGGAACCTTTGTCTCCAAAAATAAGCCGTTAAACAGCTGATTCGCGTCGACAACTATACCACTAGACAAACCCGAAGGATTTTTTGTAGTTAGTAAGTTTTTTTGGATACAAGAATTTATACCTTGGTTACTGTTTTGTAAAATGAATAAACACCGTCTTATTAAGCAATGTTCTTGCAACTGGGAAATCATTGGTACTACAGCACGACACTATTTTAATATGTCCCAACTTGAAAACCGCTGTACCGAATTTTATTTGGGCTATACCCAAATTATTTTTTTAAACCTCAGAATCGTTTATACATAAATTTATTATTTTTTTGTTTTGTTTTACGTCTGACTGTTTTGCAATTGCTGCTGATGTAGACGGTGAGAAGGATGATACATGAAGATGAGTTATGAAAAAATACCAGACCTGGCCGGGAATCGAACCCGGAACCCCGACGTAGAAGCTAGTTACGCTAGCCACTACGCCAACGGGCCTGCGTAGTTTAAATAATTTATTTAAATAGAATTTCTCAGCTAAGTTACAAACTTAAATATTGATATGAACTAATTTGGCCTTCCTAACTGGCATTACAGAACGTGCTCCGATTTAGTATTTTTTGTTCTTTTAGAGTTCAAAGATATTTACTTGATACCGTGACAATACAAGTTGTTTTCTTTTAGTTAATTTAAAGTACTATCAACTGTTTTAGTTATTAGCGAATACTACAGATTATTGTTCCAAATCGGTGGGTTTTAACGTTTAATTTTTAGGCCCTAGCTGGGAATCATACTTGAGACATTCCGTTTGCAGTGCAACGCAGTCTAACGCTCTAACTACTGGACAACGAAGGAGGTCTACATTAATCTAAAATCCTATCCTAATTTTACTAATAAAAAGAAAACTGGTCGTCTCCGTGGCTCAGTTAGAACGCCAGATTGCTTCAAACACAGCAAAGCGGAAAATCTAGGGTTAGATTCCCGGCAAGAATCTGGAATTATTACACGTTACAACCCACCGGTCCTAACCGAAAACTATCATCATATTGCCTACAGCGTTAAAACAGTTAATACGACTTTAAGTAAAAAATAAAGACGTAAAAATAAAATATAACAATATTGTTTTTGTATAATCGCTGAACTAAATGAATCACCTTAAGATTTTAACAGTAGCTTAATTATGTTGTATGGAATGCCAATGGCTATGTGACGAGAGGAGGGGAGGCAGAGCCCCGGGCTAAACGAGAACCGGCTAGTAAAAATATAAATAATAAAAAAAGAGAATAAAATGCTATAATTTTTATGTTTACCGTTTTTCTTTTACGTTTAGTTTAGCAGAAAAAATCGTTTTGTCCAAATCATTCAACAGCTGCTTAGTCTTACAGTGTTGGCAACTCTAAAATAAATAACTTCATGCAAAGTGCATTTTTCTGACTGAATTTTTGTAGCAGTATAAAATTACGCTAATAAGAGGTTCTAGTTCTGAACCATTTGTTTGAACTTTGATTACTTTTTCGTTATCGGGAACTGATTACATACAAACAACCACCCAATCTAACAGTTATTAATTACTTTTTTGTGAAACTTGGCTTGTATATAAAACATATATATCAGGTGATATTAAAAGAAATACACGACGGGATTCTGACACAGTAGTGATTCTTCAAAAATGGCTAACTGCCAGGTTAGTCACCCAACAACAACTGGTCGTAAGCTTGGTCACCATACCAAGTCATTTAGTCAATCATTGTAACTTAAATTTTTAAAAGATTTCACTATATTTTCGGGTCACATTTAAATCTAACTGGGTTTGGTGATATAATTTAAAAATTATAAGACAAATTTTTAATTTCTTTAAATCTACCAAACAATGTAAAGCTAAGCAAAAGTTATAAATTTCTTATCATATGTTTAACATGATTTTTGTGAAATGTCAATCACAAATTTTTAATGTATTACTTTTTTCACTTTCAAAACCAAATAAAAAAATTATCTTGGTTATTTCAAGTACAACACATCTAGAAACAAATACTTTTTTTCTACTTTATTTAAATATAAAGCAAATTGTCCAGTTTTTCAATCAAAGATCTTACTTTAAAAAAAAGAAATATTTCCAAAATAAAGACATGATACAAAAATTAGTCTTACTCTTGAAGTTCCCGCGAAACTAACTAAAAGTTAGTTAATTTTTAAACAATAGAACCCTCCAAAAGAATAAATGAAATCAAAATCAAACTGACCAAGAAAGATCTACAGAAAAAATATTTTAAAATGTGAAGAAATAAAAAAAACAAGATGTTTCAAATAAATATAGAAAGATCAATATAGAATATATAGATCAATATAGAATATAGAAAGAAGATATAGAAAGATGACACAAAACATAAATAAAATTGTAATAAATTTTAGAAAAACAGTTAAAGAACATAAGGGTCTTTTTAGAGGAAAAAGGTAAGAAAAACAACACACCGAAGAGGAGCGATGAGAGAAAACTTAAGCCAGAAAATAAAACAGGTAAGTAACTGATGTATAATTATCGTACCCTAAGTAAACTAAAATGAAAATAAGGAAATGCATGCACAAATATTTCATAAACATATAACATATTTTACGAACGAAAATAAGATTATTTGAAATATACAATATTGAATCCAAAATCAAAATGTTGCAAAATAATCTTTTAAGAGTCAATAATATTTCTAATAATTACCAAATAACATAATATTACAACACAACACTTTCATTCAAAATATACACCTAATTTTAAAAGTTAGCCAATAAGTACCACTTCTAATATTTTTCTAGATAGTCATGGACTAATGAAGAATGTTAAAAACTGATTTTTTTTAAAAATACACTTTATGTGTAAAATATTATATTGTTTAATAAGCTATAAAACTACGGAATAACTACTTTTTTGACTCTATTAAGAAGATTAGTAACTGTACATAAAAACGAGTGAATGAGATAAATTATGAAATGAGATAAAGTGTGCTTTAAGGAAAGTACGGATCTCTATTTAATGCTAACATTCGCCCCGTTTTCTCAGTAATTATCAGAGATGGAGACTTGATTTTTGTTTTAATATGAAAATTCGCACTCTTTTACAACTTTTACGTGTAGGATTTTGTCTTATGACTACAGATTTAATTTAAAAATTTACCATTTTTGCCGTAAAAATTTGACACAAAAATTGTTTTCTCTTTTATTTTTCAAAATTAAAAAAAATCTGAACACGTAAAAGTTACATCTGTAGGCCTATATGGTTAACAATCCACAAAAATTTCAGCACTGTACCTTTAATAACTAAGAGGAGATCACCATTCAACAGTGGGTCCCAGCTAGAAATTTTCTGTGAACGGTTTACATAATTGTGTTTACTATCGTAAATTACTTATAACAAAAAAGATGTCCCTACTCAATAGTCAGCGTAGACGTCTGCGGGGATTTCCGGAAAGGTAAGGTAGTTACAATAGGTTGCGTACAAGTTCGTTGGTATAATGAGATAATTTCTTAGGGAATATTTCTGTAAATTTTACGAAATAAGTCTGTTACTAATGGAATTTTGAGGTCACTGTGCAAAGAGTATTGGTAATGTAAAAAGGAAAATTTGTAATTTGTCGTAAGAATTTTGACTAAAAATCAATGGATTTTTGAAATAACGGATGTCTTACAATGATTGTATCTTGGTGATTTATAATTATTTATAAATTATAAAATTTAGAACATTTCTGCAATATTTCACAAATTAACATTCAACATAAATTATCGATCAAAAAACAAGCATTTGATACCTTTTTTATTGGACTACAAAAATTCTATTCCAAATGTATTTTTGTGGCCCCCAAACTTTACAATATGCTTCCCCAAAATCATAACATTATTCGGAACAAAATTATATTTAAGATAAATTATAGAAATTATTTTGTAGTACAGTGGTAGGTAACACTTAAAATAAATGACTACACCTTTAAATCGGTGAGCTCACATACTAATTATTTTATTTTAAACAACCTAGGGTTTGAAAAAGAGGCACTAAATTGACATTTAACAGAACATGGGAAATCACAAAAGGATTAATTAATTTTCCACTTCGAATATAAATTTAAAATTAGAGATTAATTATCCCCTACATATGTAATGTAATGTAAGATTATTAATAAAAAATAAAGGTTTTTGGGTTATAATAATAATAATAATAATAATAATAATAATAATAATAATAATATTATTATTATTATTATTATTATTATTAAAAAATCCGTGTCAAGACAAACTAAAATTCGACACTACAACACAGTTATTAAACCAATGGTCCTCTACGCAAGCGAAACACTAGTACTTAGCAGAAAACACGAAATTGAAGAAATCAAAAAGGAGGAAAGAAAAATTATTAGAGAAATTCTAGGGGCTCGACTTACAGAAGATGGGTATAGGCTGCAATCCAACAAAACAACAGAGAGCTATTCAAACATTTAAATTGACATGCGTAAAAGGCGGTTGAAGTTCTTTGGACATCTTAACAGATTGCAGGAGGATAGGCTAACAAAAAGAATAATTGAATATATTACAAAACTTAAAATTTCAACACCTTGGCTGGACGAAATTCGTAAGGACCTAAAAAGCGCAAATATACATCAAACTGAAATTTTTAATAAAAACTTATTCCGTCACAAGGTAGACAAGTGGAAAGTTTCAGAGCCCTCAAGAGAGAAGCAGTTTAGACCAAAGTGGTCTGAAAACCGCAAAAAAACTTTCTCGGAAACAATGAAGGCCTACTGGACCAATAAGAAAAACAAATGACGAAACTGAGTCATGATGCTTAACGTCTTCTATCCAAGGAGAATTCGCCAATAATAATAATAATAATAATAATAATATTAAAATATATTAGTTTTACCTGCTATGAAAACTTACAGGAAAAATATTTTCACATAATGGAAAAAAATATTATAATTATATTTTAGCGAAATTATTAAAATAAAAATACGAAAGTTTTTTAACATAATGTAACTACAAATAAATTTATTTTAATATTTTAAATAAAATAAAAACATATTCCTTACAGTATTGAAAAGACAAAGCTGGTTTATAATTAGCTTAAGTACTAACAGTTCTATTTTCTACCCACAGTTTTGTAACAGAGTAAAATAATCTGATTTAATATTTCATGTAACAAATACTAGTATAATAATATAACAAACTACATAACCTCAAACAATGTAAACATAATTAAATTTATGAATAATGACCTAATACTCACGATTTGTTTATGTATTTATTACCACTAATTAAATTAATAATAATGTTTTATTAATAAACAAATAAACAATGTACCTTGAAGTCTAATGACGTATGGTACAGCTCTGGTGGAAGATTGCGTAGACCAGGTAGAATGTTCCATACCGCTCTGATATTTTCGTCGCCGCGACGTTCTGTGGAAAGTATTTCTGTAGCATTAGAAGAAAAGATGGGCAAGAGGGGAGTGGTATATGTTTTAGCCCCCACGTGCCCAACAATGATTTGATTGCTTAACTGGCCGAAAGATATCGGTTACAACTTTGGCGGTAGCGCTACTGACCGCGAACCCTATATTCTTGTAAAAATATAACCTAGTTTTTTTTTAATAACCCCATACAATTTAACTATTCAATAACACAATACCCCATAAAAATTTCCTATCGGAAAATTTATCTTTTAATACCATTATTATCTAAAACGGTACTTTATCATGAAAAAAAAAATTATTTGCTCATCTTAGAACATTATGGATTCTGTCATCAGCGGATTCTTATATTTTTACTTGAATTGAAAGAAAACGTTTTATATTTTTTATAACCCTAAATTGTGCCCATAACAGACAGGTGGAGTGTCAGATTATTTACACTCAGTCTGTTTGTTGCAGGGTTAAAAAGAATAGTTCTGTTTCTTATCACATGGTAAGTGGAAGATAGGTAGAGGTGTAAAAGACACTAATCAGCGTTATCTCCTCTGAAAGTAATGATTTTCATTATACAGCCAGACCCTGTGGTGAATGAAGTGAAGGTGTCATTTGCAGAATGGAAAATATGTGCTTTTCAGAGGGCCCGGCATGCTGATAAGCGTACTTTTCCATCCAGTGAGGAAGGCAACCGTAAATCACCTGACTCCTTGTTTTACATAGTAAAACCTCTACAGGTTCAAACCAGCCTTTCGGCTGTTGACCTAAACAACAACAAAGCCCTAAATTATCATGAAATGCGTTTCCAATACTTTATCACCTACTTGTCAAGTTACAACTCATTTTTACTTTCTCCCTAAATGAATATACTTATGGGAAAGTATTGTTTTTATGTCGATTTTTAAAAATCGAGTTTTTACCGGATATACAACGTTTACAGACCTCCTAAACCCAGAAAAAAAGATGTTTTTAGCGATGTAACTGTGAGTGTGTCTTGTCCGTGTGTACGTGAACAAAATATCTTAAGAACGGCATATTGTACGAGTTGAAACTTTAAATTTAAGTTAGGTACCACTGGAAGACCCGACACATTTTCATAAAAATCGGTCAACCGGAAGTAGTAGTTTATTCGTGTATTTTTCACATTTTTGCGATTTTCTCAAAACGGCTCCTACGATTTTTTTAGAAGTCGTCTTATTTACTACATTTATGCTACACAAGATAGGGTCAGCGCCATGTCTGTTGAAATACCTACAAATTTTATTAGTATTATTTTTGTATAACGCTTAGTTTAGCGTTAATTAGTGATTTTCTGGGTTTTGTCATCAAAATCTGTAAAAAATTCGAATTTTTAAGATTTTGGCCTTAGTATGAATTTTACAAAAAAAGTGTATATAATCAAATTTAGCCTATAGAAAATTATAAAACCTACAACTTTTCTTTAAAGCATTTTTCTTTACAGACCCTAGTTTAGCGTAAAGGAGTGATTTTCCAGATTATTAAGCCAAACTGAGGTTAGTTTTCATTTTGCATCTTTCACTCATTCTTAAATTTGGTTGTTTTTCAGTTTTTCGTTTATTTAAAGTCGCATTAACAGCTTATCATTAGCGACAACATTGGGTTAAGAAACTGTAATGATGGGTTTTGGCGCGTAATAATTTCCAGACTCTAGCCGTGAATCGAACCCGGGACCTCCGCTTAGTACGCTACATCACGGTTGCGGCCATCTTTCATTACGTTGATTACTAATGTTAGGTTATATTGTTCATTATTTACATTGGCAAGAAAAGGTCGTGTGAATGTTTCACACCAGATTTTTACTGTGATAACGCTACTATTCTTGAGACTTACTGTTGACACACAGACCAATTGTTGAAACATGTTTTTTTTTTAGTTCAGGGGGTCTGAAAATGAGTATATCCGGTGAAAACTCTACTTCGAACTCCAACGAAAAGTCGATACAAAAACAATACTTTCCTTCCCTATACATTCATATAGGGCAAGAGAAAGTAAAAATCTGTCAAATCATTGATGGAGTTTAATTTCAGAATACCAGTTTCTGATCTCGAAGATCTTTGAAATAAATTTTCTTTGAAAATTGACAATCATTTATTTAGGAGAACTTTTTTATACAGCGTTTATATAAAAGTAAAAAATCATAATTAAGTACCATTCAATAAATTATTATTAACAAGATAAACTAATCACATCGGATTAAACATAATTTGCAACTTCTCTAAGTACGCCTTAATTACTTGAAAATTAATATTGATTGTTTTTCTCTAGACTAATTAAAAAAATAACTACAAATAAAAGTGGTCGTACATCGATTCTTTTAGGTGTTTATTAATTTTCACCTTAAATGCCAGTTACTTATCCGGTTAATAAAATCAGCGAATTATAGTGTGAAAATATAAAACTATAATAAAAATTTTATTAATTTCATAACTAGTAAGTTTCATTAATATTTTTTCTACCAATGTAATACATCATAATAATTTCACGTCATTTTACATATCTTTAGTAATTTACGTTTAATCGAATAATTTTTATGGATTATAAAAATGGTGGTAATTATCACATCTTAGATTTTATATTAAAGGAATTTTTTTTGTCGTACATAACATATAACTAAATTGTCAATATTTTTTTACATTGGCAATTATTCTAGTTACGAGGTGTGTTCAGAAAGTAAGTACCGTTTTAAAAAAAAACAAGTAAAACAATTTCTTTTTCAACACAATTTTATTTCTACATGAAAGCCCAAACCTTAAACTATTTTTCGACATAGTTTCCACCGATGTTCAAACTTGTCGTAGTGGGTGATCAATTTGTCTATACCCTCTTCGTAGAAGGTTCCCACCAACGAATGTAGCCACGACTCCACGGCAGTTTTCACTTCATCGTCGGTTTCAAAGCGTTGGCCGCCTAGCTCGCGCTTCATGTGCAGGAACAAGTGGTAGTCAGACGGTGCCAAGTCCGGGCTGTAGGGCGGGTGATCGAACTGCTCCCAACGAAATTGTCGAACCAATGTTTGAGTGTCACCAGCGATTTGGGGCCGAGCATTGTCATGAAGCAACACAATTCCGTTACTGAGCATTCCTCTCCGTTTGTTTTGAATTACCCGCCTTAGTTTTCTTAAGATTTCGCAATACCTTGATGCATTAATGGTTTCACCTCTTGGGAGAAAATCAATCCGCAAAACACATTTCCGATCCCAAAAGACAGTGCACATGATTTTTTGTGCAGACATTGTCGTCTTGAATTTTTGTTTCTTCGGGGATTGCGTGTGTCGCCACTCCATTGACTGCTGTTTAGATTCTGGTGTGACATGACGGACCCAAGTTTCATCACCTGTCACAATTTTGTTTAAAAAATCCTCACCATCATCACTGTACCGTGTGAGAAAAGTCAAAGCACTTCCGAGTCCCTTGGTTTTGTGCACGTCAGTGGCGGGAACCTTCTACAAAGAGGGTATAGACAAATCGATCACCCGCTACGACAAGCGTTTGAACATCGGTAAAACTATGTCGAAAAATAGTTTATGGTTTGGGCTTTCATGTAGAAATAAAATTGTGTTGAAAAAAAATTGTTTTACTTGTGTTTTTTAAAAACGGTACTTACTTTCTGAACACGCCTCGTACATACAACAGAAATTTAAAAAAAAACATAGACTAATACAATTCGAAGATTTATACTTGTAATTTTTATTTTTATTTTCTGGAACGACCTCTTAAAAATAAAAGACTTCGTCGAAAAAATAAATTAAAATTAAAAAAACTTCAATAAAGTCAACCCCTATTCTTGATTTAGTTTCCTCCTTTGCCTCTTACTTAATTTGGTTTCATAATTATATTATTATTATTAGTACAAAATAATGGTTATGACGCGTAATGGCTGAATGAACTCGGCAGCCAGAGCCCAACTCTCGCTTCTGCTGGTTGCTTATAATTATTAATTAATATAATATACAAAATCTGTTAAATTGAAAAAAGTGTGTATCAATAATATTGTATAAATAAATAAATTCCTAACATCGATACAAACAACAACAAAAACTCAAGAGCGGAGAATCCAGACAGCAGAGAAGAGATTTCTGCGAAGGACTAAGGGGTGTACACGCTTGGACATAATAAGGAATAACGAAATAAGGTCAGAATTGGGTATTTACAATTTGAACGAAAAGGTAAAGGATTACCGCCAAATTTGGAGACAGCACATGGCAAGGATGTCATATCACAGAATACCTAAGTAGACGCACTGGTATGCTCCAGAAGGTAAAAGGGATGTCGGTAGAACTAGGAAAGGATTAACATAGATGATTTAGTATGTGAGTTCGGAACATGCTGCGATCTAATCCTTGGCTGGAAGAAGAAGAAAGAGAAGGAGGAGAAGACGGAGGAGGAAAAGGAGAAGGAGACATCGATACTGACATAAAACGTGAATTAACTGCCTCCGCAGTTCTGTAGTTCCCTTTTCAACGTGTGGTAGAGTCTGGTAATAATTCTACTACAGTAAATTAGAATATATGTAAATATTATGCTCTCAAAATGTTAGCTTGATACCTGTACCGGTTTCGAAGATAATGGGTAATTTATATGAAAAACAGAATTAGCAAATTTTGCGACTAAATTTTAAACTTCAACGAAAATAGCTTCAAAACTTTATATAATCTCAATATTTAGTTATAAACAAAACTAAATTAGAACATATTCCTTTTAAGATAAAAATCTCCGGCGAAAATAAAAATTGGTTTTTCTCACATTTTTTAGACATTACTTAATATCGTATTACGAAAAGTTAACTATACGTACGTTTACACTATTTTATACAGACGAAAAAGTATAGTATTTTAGATAAAAAAAATCTGGGGTGAACACACACAACTTTCTCTTGCCAATGCATATCATATAATTTTATCGTAAAATGCATACTAAGGCTGAATTCTTTAAAAAATCGATTTTTTACACGTTTTCGTGAGGAAAACAGAAAATCGCTAATAACCGCTTAACTTAACGTGATAAAAAATTGTTTGAAATAAAAATTTAAAATAAAAGGAAATAAAAGGATTTTAAATTCTCTACAACTTTTACTACATATATTTTTGCGCCAAAATGCATATTAAAGCCGCAATCTTAAAAAAACCATTTTTTTACGAGAAAGCAACCTCCCCAAGAATTACAGCAGACATGGCGCCTACCCTATCTTATACAGCATAAAAAAATTAGTGAATGAGACAATTTAAAAAAAAAAATCGTAGGAGCCGTTTTAGAGAAAATCGCAAAAATCGCAGAAAAATGACATGAATAAACTACTACTTCCAGTTGACCCATTTTGATGAAAATGTTCGTGTCGGATCCTCTAGTGGTATCTAACTTAAGTTTAAAGTTTCAACTTCGTACAATGTTCCGTTCTTGAGATATTAGTTCACAAATATGATATAAATATAAATATAATGTTCACAAAACACACACACACACACACACACACACACACACACACACACAAAGACCAATCACTTAAAAACATTTTTGGGTTCAGGGGTTTGAAAACGCGTAGATCCGGTGAAAACTCAGTTTCAAAAAATCGACATAGAATCGAATCGGCCTGTGCTAAAACATGTCAAGTGACAATTCTTTCCAAAAGCTGTTTTTCATGAAAAATAATTTAGTTAGATAGATACACATTTACTGTGCATAAACTAGTCATTTGTCAAATACATTGTTGTATATTTACATCCAATTTGTCCTATACTGTGGATAAACAAGTCAAATGGATAAGGTGACATGTTTTTTGTGATTCCTGAGAAATTGTGATTTTGCTACTTGACAAGTTTTTGCACAGACCGATTTCCTTCCTATATATTCATACAGGCAAGAAAAAGCAAAAAAAATATATTTTTTTCTGCTACGGGTCTTAAGCAATATATGGTAGCTTGCTACAACACAATACGAAAGGTACTGGGCTCAGTTCCAGACCACAGTCCAGAAATTTTAAGATGTTAAACCCACATTTCCATAATCCACTATAGTCGCGATTAACAATGCCGCTGAAAGGACTTAAAATTAAAATAAACAAAAATTAACAATTACTTAGCTACAGAATAAATTTAAGGGAAAATTAAGTACAATTTCGTAATCTACGTCCTACTTTGATTTTAATTAAAATATAATAACTTAATATCAACTCTATTACGAGTCTTCAACTTAATTTCAAAATTATTTCTCAAGTATGTTTTTTTCATTGCAGCCATGGCATTACACCGTAATGCCACAAATTAATAACTTAATCGAACTGTATAATTGCAATTAATATTTAATACTTCTTATACCCATAATTGATGTTTTTTTATGTAATTAAAATTTCCTTATTTGTACATGTAATTATAACACAAAACAAGATTATAATGTACCTTGCAGCTAATTACTTCCTGCAAGACGATTGTTCGTTGAACGTTTAAAACGTGTATAAATTATTAAAGATGTTAACCGTCTCATTGATTTGATAAAAATAATGAGCTTCAAAATTAGTATTCTTGTAAATAAGGCAGGCGGTACGCCTGTTCCGAACTCCTTATACTTATATCCATCTCTTTTTAGGTCTGCCAAAGCCTCTCTTTCACTCCGGAGCATACAATCGGAATTGAAGAGGTATCCTTTAAGTTGACATATTTCCATGTGCTTGCTCTAATCTTCGTAATATGGTTTCACTTCCTCATTCAAGTTGAAGATATTTAATTCCAACTTTACATCTTCATTTATTATTCTATCCAGCCGAGTGCACCCTTTCTGCCTTCGGAGAAACATCATCTCTACTGTCTGGATTTTCCGTTCGTGTGACTTCGTAGTTCTCCATGCCTTCACTTTTATACATGATTACTGGGGTTGTCAAAACTTTATAGAACTTTAGTTTTGTTTATTTCCTACCTCTACAGGGTGCGGCACAGAAACTTGCCGATTTGTATTTCACGCCAAGTGGTGAGAAGAGTATGGTGACAAGAGTGGGCATATTGGTCCTTATTTCTCTGAGGAAAATGAACGCAGTCGCGGTGACTGCGGTCGGTACACGGAATTGATTGAGGCCTTTTTTCTGTCTAACCTGGCAGAAACGGATGTCGGGGATGTCTGGTTCCAACAGGATGGAGCCACGACACACACATCGCGATGTTCAATGGATCTTTTGAGACAACACTTCGGAGAGCGCCTCATCTCCTTGAGAGGTGACCTTCCTTGGCCGGCCCGTTTACCGATTTGGCTCCGTGCAATTTTTTGGGGTTATCGAAGATCAACTGTTTACAATGACCGTCCAAGGATCTTACATCACCTGAAAACAACATACACCAAGCCATCGCCAAAATAACCGTCAATATGCTTGAACGAGTTGAACAGAATTTCAGAAATCGGGTAACTCAGTGAATTGACAATCAAAGCCGTCATTTGACCGATGTCATCTATCAAAACTATGCAATAAAAAAAATCAAGTGATGTATTTTACAATAAAAATTATATTATCATGACATCTTAAATACTTCATTGACCTTTCTTTCAAATCGGCAAGTTTCCACGCCGCACCTTGAATTTCCTAAAGCTCTACTTATAGCTACATATCCTTTAAAACTTATTCGGATTTTGCTCTACATCGAAATCAGAGTCGAATTCAATATAATTAATCAAAGTAACTATTAAAATAATAGATTATTGCTGGAAGATATGGTTTATCGGGGTCCCAGGGCCTCCTGATAAAATAAAGTGGAAAAAGAAAACAGTAGAAAACCAAAATTATAACTCCTCGATCGCTAACTACTTGAGACGTTCGAGATATGGTGCTAAAAAAGGTGCGGAAAAGTATGGATAAACCCTAAGAACTTGGTTTCCACAAAACTCCTTATTTTGCGGTGGAACGAACAAAATGAAAATTGCTATGACGGTCGCTAACATTTGGAACGGATAGGTACCTGAAGAAAAAAAAGTTTACAAGGAAAACTTCGGGAAAACATAAAGATTTAAATTTAAGTAACTTGTTATTTATTTTAAAGGAAAACTAAACCTTGGGAAATTTACAAAAGACGCTGCTGATTTCTTAATATTTTAATTAAGTATTTTCAATTGTCAAAAAAAAGATTTCTCAAATTTCGGCCAATCAAATCAAAAACTGGTAAAATGTAATGATTAATACAGTATGCTTACTTTTAATACAGTGTTTAGAAAATTTTAATAAAATCAAATAGTTTCTTTTTCAACCTTTGAAAACATTTGGTTCAGATACATAAACATCAGCAGTGTCAAACATTTAAGCACGTTTAAACTTAAGATTTATTTTATTTTTCCCATATTTTTGTTATTTTTATAGCCCGCATGTTAATAAAATAGTGCACTAGCATATCATGAGGAATTTTATCTCTCTTTCGATTGAAATAAATTAGAACTTGCGGACAGATACAGAACTCCAGATTGAACAGAATATATTTATGTCAATACAAAAGTAAATGTTTTCTCTTTTTTTTAAAAAAAGAAATTTGGAATTCTTCCAGAGAATTGCAATTACAGCATATGTTTATTTGTGATATTTAAAGTCGATAGGCTATTTAATGGATTTTTTACAATTAGTTTTAACTCGGTAAAAGTTTACATTGATTTTTAAACCATTCGCCTTCAACGACCTACTTTTTTGTAATTTACTCATTCAAAATAAACAATGATTGTTTAAAAAAAAGTAACGTACTCTTTGTTTATTTTTTTGTATATTTTGTTATTTGGAAGCAAATTAATCAAACAAATTTTTAAGAGCTCACAGAAATCTATTTTAGTTTGACATAAACAAACGTCCAAAAGGCGAAAAATCGAAAATATCACTGCATTAAAAATATTTGCAGGCCTACACTGGGTATTCGAATTTCAATATTACACATTTTTAAACCTAATTATTAGTGAAAAAGTATAATCCAACGATAACAGCACATACATAGACTGTTGTGGTTTAGGTCATCAGCCGAAAGGCTGGTTTGAACCTGTAGAGGTTTTAATAAGTAAAACGGGGAGTAAGGTGGTTTACCATGCCTTTCGTACTGAGTGGAAAAGTTTCTGGAAATGACATCTTCACTTCATTAACCACAGGGTCTGGCTGTATAATGAAATTCATTACTTTCAGAGGAGATACCTCTGATTAGTGTCTTTTGCACCTTTACCTCTTCTGTTCTTAAATGAGTCAGTCATTTAATTGGCTGACCATGTGATAAGAAACAGAACTATTTATTTTAGCCCTGCAATGAACAGATTGAGTGTAAATAATTTGACATTCCACCTGTCTGTTATAAGCAGATACATAAACTACTCATTATTAAAACTGAGAAGAATCCATTATTTTGGAATTTAGTTGAAATTTTTCTAACCAATTAATAATCACTTCAAACAATTTTTGATGAAAATACGAAAATATGGTTAGCATGGGTTAGCATTGATTTATATTAGAAGAAGATTAATTATGCAGCAGAAACGTCTTTTTGTATTAAGGTAATATGAATATTTATATTGTATTATTTAAATCATCAGCCGAAAGGCTGGTTTGAACATCTAGAGGCTGTACTAAGTATAACGAGGAGTGAGATGGTTTACCATTGCTTTCCTCTCAAAGTGGGAAAGTATACTTATCAGCATCCCAGGCCCTCAGAAAAGTACCCACTTTCCACCCTGCAAATGACACCTTTACTTCATTCACCACAGGGTCTAACTGTATAACGATGAAATTCATTACTTTCAGAGGAAATAACTCTGACTAGTGTCTTTTACACCACTAACTCTTCTGTTCTTAAATGCTTTACTCATACAATTAACTGACCATGTGATAAGAAACATAACTATTTTTTTTAGCCCTGGAACTAACAGGTCGAGTGCAAATAATTTAACACTCCACCTGCCTGTTAGGCCTACTGGCGAGTATAATTATCAATCATGGATTAAAAATTACAAGAATAATTAAATCACTTGTTTGAGAAACTACAGATGTCCATTTTTATCAAAATTGAGTTAGTGTTAAAAATCTAATATTTCACTGCATTTTTATTATTTTATAGAGAAAATCACAAGTCCAGCTATTTTATAGTAGATTTAACCTGGAGAAAATTCTTCTTTTTTTGAGAAACAACAGCACAATATTTTTATAAGCCTAAAGAAATGTAGTGCTAATTGTTTTTCTTAAAATTAAAATGAATAAAAAATTTAACTATAAACACATATTCTGTAAATTAATAATTATAATATAAATAGACTGTAGTATTCTAAGTAAAACAAGTTGCGTTAGGTCTGTTTATCTCCTTAATATGCATTTGTTTAAGAAAAACCACAAGTCCATGCCGGAAAATTCCCTCATTTTATAATATTCATTAAAAATAAGATGAAATTTATAAAAATGAATATATTACTTTTAAAGAAGAACTTCAAATTCATGTCAAATTATTTTCGGCAATATGTAGGCCTATCAATAAAATTAGAAAAAAGTTTCAATATTTTCTGAGAAATCATTTGCGTTGGACTCGTGTTGTTTCTCGAACAAGGTTCAATTATTTATGAAAAACTTAAACTTGGGGTTTTGATATATGGAATTGAAATGTGGGTGCTAAGGAGAGCAGGATAAAGCAACATGAAGAGTGACAGAAATATGGGCTATGGAGATGAATACAGAAGACGGTTGCACCAAGGAAAAGACGAATAATAAAGTATTACTGGCAGTCGCGGAAGATGAATTCAAATTATTAGTAATATAGTCAAAAACCCGTAAACTCATTTAGAAATTAAAATCAAGAGCCTTAACTCCTGTTCGCTACTAATAAATGTGAAATATTAAATACCAGATAATTATCATAATTACGGAGTAAATTATTAATGTTATCATCATCATCTTCAGTTCAAGGATTAGGCTGGATTAAACCTGTTCCGATACCCATCTTTTCCTCGGTCTCCCTATATCCCGTTTTCCTATTGGCTTGTAATTCATAATTTCAAGCGGTAGTCTTCCTGGTTCCATTCTATTTAAATGACTGCACCATTGTCTTCGATTGTGGATAATTTTTTCACGCAGGGGTGTGACACCCAAAGCTCTTCTGATTTCTTCATTTCTAATTCTATCTGCTCTGGAGCATCCATACACACTATGTAGAAATCTAATCTCTGCTGCTTGAACATTACTATCAATGTTATCAAATTTTGTACTATTGTATATTTGTGTATACTATTGTATATTTGTACTATTGTATATACTATTGTATATATTTTGTACAAATTTTGTACTATTAATGTTATCAATTTTTTTAAATTCCTAATGTATGTACTGTGAAATCTGTTCAATTCAGAACAATAAGCAACCCCATAACCCAATGAGATAAGTATGGTTTATATGTGACATATAAATGAGGTGTAGTCTTCTACAGATCCAGGTCGGACCATTCCTGAGAGAGTATAGTTAATTGAACCCCAACCATCAAAGTTAACTGGTAACGACTGTTTTGTGTTGAATTTCGTATAAAAGTAACTACGTTTACTACGGTTTGAACCAGGAACCTTGTCTCCGAAAATCAGCTATTGAACGGCTGACTCGCGATGACGATTTTACCTCTAGACCAACCCCGTGGGTCAATAACCAGAAAAATACTTACTAGAGCATACTACCAGAGTATTGGTTGAAAGGCCGCTCCTTCATAGGTTGTACCCGGTTAGATAGAGTACGTAACGAAGCTATACGCAACGAGTTCAATCACTGTGTAAACGTTAAGAATTTATAAAATAAACTGGTGCAACCATTTACTTCGCATGCCAGCACACATACTTCCTCTACAAGCATGGAAATATAAACCTAGAAGGAAGCGAGGCTTGGGAAGGCCAAAAAAGTGGATACCGGAACACGACATTGGTCCTAATCCTTAACAGATGATCATGATGATTAGTTGAAGAGTGCGTATTCAAAAAGGAGAAAAATTCTGGAAAACGTTAAACGTGTTTGGTGTTAAAGTGGCTCTAGTCTGGAAGAAAAAACAAAAGAAGAAGAATGCAGGAGAACGTAAGCTGCAGAAAAGGCTTTTGGAAACGTGTAGTTACTTGACGTGGTCTCTAATGGCTCTACACAATAAAAATAAATTTAAAAAAATTCAGGCGGAGATATCGTGGTCTTAATTAGCAGACAATATATTTACATTAACTTATGTATTAATTTAGAAAGATAGGTATATATAATAATAATAATAATGGACGGATGGATTTAGGTTAATTTTGACGGATTACATCCAGCAATTTATTTAATGATAATTATTTAGTTTTGATACAAGGTTTAATTTATCGATTATATAGCCGTTGATTTCATTATTCAATGAAGTTATTGTTTTGGTTTGATGAGCAAGTAAATATAGTGTATTAGAATCAGCAATCACGATTTATTGCATCTAAAAATGAGAGGAATAAAGCAAAGCACAAGTTTTTATCTCACGATCTACTTAAGGTACGCTAATGCAACACAATTTATTTTAGCTACATTTTAAACATAAGTTAATTTTAAAAGATATAGTGTAAAATTATAGAGTTTAAACAAAATTGCTTCACAGTAAGAAGTGATTAAAAAGTTCATATATTAAAAAATAGTATCTCCTTAAAACATTAATAATTTAACTTATGTGTATGAAGAACGAATATAATTTACTTTAACTCAAGTATTAAATTTTTTAATGTCTGCATTTTTCATAAATCATTAGAATCCATTCTTATTATTTTCCAATTTTAAAAGAACTTGAAGACGGGCTTGCTCTGCTTGTACTGTTTTTACCTCTCCCACTACTGTGAATCGATACTATTCCCCTACTGCCGGTCTACGTGTTAATCATCGCTGACGCTGCTCCCACTATCACAAAGAGATAGATGGGGGAACACTTTCCCAGTCTTCTGTTGACACAGGCGGATAGGCATTTTTTTACTGTGTTATTCTACTTTATGGCTATTCTTATTTGTGGATTGTTAAATTATTTGCACTTGATCTGCTAGTTCCAGGGCTACAAAAAATAGTTCTGTTTCGTATCACATGTTCAGCCAATTATATAATTTATATAAATGCAAGCATTTAAGAACAGAAGAAGTAGAGGTGTATTTTTTTTATTTGGTTTAACGTCTGACTGTTCTGCAGTCGGTGAAACATGAAATTATTTTTTTGTAATGTATGAAAATATGCCGTACCTGAATGGGATTCAAACCCAAGACAGTATGATGAAAGGCGAGCACGTTACCAACTCCGCCAATGCGGCCGGTAGAGGTGTAAAAGACAATAATCAAGTATGAATTTTATTGACATTAAACAGCCAGACCCTGTGATGAATGAAGTGAAGGTGTCATTTGCAGGGTAGAAGTAGATGCTTTTCAGACGGCCAGCATTCTGATAAGCAAACTTTTTCACTCAGTAAGGAAGGCACTGGTAAACCACCTCACTCCTCGTTTTGCGGAAGTAAAGGCTCTAGAGGTTCAAACCAGCCTTTTTACAGATTACCTAAACAACAGTTGTCCAGAATGTATTTGTTTTTAAATTAGTAAGTTTCTACATTTACAAATTCTTAAAATCTTGCTGTGTTTTCATTTCTGCAACTGGTCAGTCTAGTTCGGCACCATTCATAGGCGAAACCGACATTAGCCACGTAAACGGTCAGAAGCTTCTCGTAGCGTCAAAAATTACATATAATTGCCTCAAATCAACATTTCGTTTCCAGATCACAACTATCATAAAAAAATTATTGCAAGCAGGAACGTTAACATTTTTAAGCATCCTTACTCCAAATTTTGTTATTGTTGTTTAGATATTAGCCGAAAAGTTGGTTTGAACCTCTAGAAGCCTTACTAAAACGAAGAGTGAGGTAGTTTACCAATGCCTTACTCACTTAGTGGAAAAATATGCTTATCAACAAGCCAGGCCTTTTGACAAGCATCTACTTTCCACTCAGCAAATAATGACACCTTCACTTCATTCACCATAGGGTCTGGCGTATAATAAAATTCACTACTCTTACAAGAGATAACTCTGATTATACTCTATTTCACGTTTAGAATGCATTACAGCTCTTATGAGAACCCGTTGTGTTGCCAGGCGTACGGAAAACATAAGCCACAGCAAATAAAATAACCCTTCTCCGCCGACACATCCGAGGGTCACGGACAAAAATATTTGGAGGTTCGCTTACCACGCTCTAACAAGCTCATTTTTAATCAAAAAATTCTGAAAAAATACTTTCGTTTCCCAATGAATCGTATTTTATTACGCTGTAAATGTTATTATTATATTCCGATATTGAGATTAAGAGACCGTGGTACGAATAAGAGAAAGGGGTATGACGTCTCTCTCATCATCACCCTCACTGTCGGGCCAGGGAAGTAATATTACCATTTTTAGACCTTTCCGAGATACTATCGACTGTTATTCAAACAAGATTTAAACAATAACTATTAATTATTTTTAAATAATTAAAAAATACAATAAAATTGATAAACACTTCCAGTACTATAATAATTTGTCGGTACCTGATCTAAAACGATACAAATATTAAGTATGTTTTCGTATTACGTTATTTAAGGAGTTTGTAGAAATAAGTTTGCAAATGAAAATGTGTCGTGGTGCGGAGTCGATATTTTTACTTAGTGTAGTAGCGCCCAAACTCACATATGAAATACATTGCTTATGAACTTCCCGTACTGCATTCTGAACTAGAAATCAACTATAGTGTCATTTACACCTCTACCTCTTCTGTTCTTAAATGCTTCAGTCATATAATTGGCTGACCATGTAATAAGAGAGAGAACTAGTTTTTGTAGTCCTGGAACTAGCAGATCGAATGCAAATAATTTAACACTCAACCTGCCTGTTCTCCAAGTTTTACAGCCCTTAAACTTAAAAATCCAACTTTTTCACAAAAAAAAACAAACAATATAAGATACAAATTGGCAAACGATACAAGTATGTTATTTACCTTTTTTATTATTTATTATAGTGGATCTTTTGTTTAAATAGACTGACTGTATTCGTAAATTTCTGACTAGTACAATAAAGGCTGGAAACGTTTAAAATAATTTTAAGACTTCACCTAAATCTTTTATCCTTTTTATTTCCTATAACAAAGAGATTATATTATTGTATATATTCATACAATACTTATATGTGCGTTGTTAATTTTGTTGAACTAAACAATAACAGTTTTGAATAGTAATATGTTATACGAGATGACTTTTTAGCCTTGCTTTCTATTACCTTTAGTTATAAAAAGAAAAATATAAAGAAACCTTTTAAAGTTATGACATTTTTTAACTTTCAAAAAAGAATATCATCATTTTTAATCAAATTTATCTTTTACTATTTATATACAACGAATGAATTATATCCTTTTTTATATTTTGCAGTGGGACGATATTTTTCTTTCCGTAAAAATATTATATGATTTTTAACTTAATTTCGTATCACATTTCAAACTTTCTCTAAAAAAAACATTTACATTAGAATTGTCAATTTTATTTGTAGAAAATAGTTTTTTCCGTTATCTAAACTTTAAAAAATTATCATTTGCAAAAAGTTACTTTAAATATGAAAGTAAATAATTTTTTGTTTTGTACGTAAATATTGATGAATTATTTTACTAGGTAGCATATATACAGACAAAGCTCCTATGACTGAGCAGTAATATCTGTGCAGTGTTTAAAACCACTTGTTAAAATTAATATATTTTAATACAAAAATAATTAATTAACAAGAAAAAAATTTCAGGCTGTAAGTTTAAAATTATACTAGCTAATCTAAGGGTTTGCAATACAATTAAGAGAGCAAAAATCACATAGCTTTGCTAAATCTTTGTAACTATTAAGTAAAGTGTTATAAATAAGACATCAGTCGTTAAATAAATTAACCAAATTAACAAAATAATTATTTATAGATTATAATCAACAACGAACTTTTCATAAATTGAAAGGGCGGTGAGTTCATTTGGGACAAAGAAATATCACAAGGAAAATCAAATAAAGAATTTAAACTACAATGTACAGATGAAAACATCAATCATAATTTTGTTTCTCGTATATGGCCAATTTTAGACCACGTGACGTGACTTTCGCCGTTTCTGTAATCTCTTTCTGCAGCCCCACATTCAGAGTATTCGCTCACTGTAGGCTTTACTCATTTCTCCAGTCCACCCAGTGTTCCAATTTTGCACTTCATGAAAGCCCTTAAAGTCCGTAATTAGTTTTCTGAGTTTTCCACGTTTCATTAAGTTTTCTCGTTTTATTTCAGCTTTCTCAATATCCTTTCTGACTTCTTTAAACCATTTATTCGACACCTTAGATTTATTGCCTTAAAAATTAGTTTTTTCAACCGGTTGTCATCCAATCTTTACAGGATTTATAAAATTTTAGTCTTCTTTTTATAATCGATGCCATTAATCGTTCATTTTCCTTGTACAGTTCTTCTCGACCTCGTATCAATAATACAGTAAAACCTCCACAAACGACCACCTCTTCTAAGCGACCAACTCTCTAACCGACCAGTTTTTTCGGGAACCAAAATATTAACTATTCTTCGCCATAAAAATTTACCTCCGCTAAACGACCACTCTCTAATCCGACCGCGACCGGTAAAAGCGAGCAAAAGCGACCACTTTAATTTAATAATACCTATAATATAAATTATAGGTAGATGGACAAACGTATGTAATATAGAATAACCATGCGCTACACATTGATACTACGACCTCAAGTAGCTTAAAAATAGCTGACGATTTTCATAATGAAGAGAGAGATTTAGTTCAACTTGGGCAACAAGCGAATCTTGAAGTCGTATTTCACTGTGAAGAAGCCATCCCAACATGCGACGAAAATGACGAGTGGGTAAATGATTTGTTTACACTGTTACTGAACAGAGCCAAAACGACAGCATGGTGGAAGGCAGTAGCACGAACGAGAGTGACTTCGAGGGCGAGGAAGAAGTAGAGGGAATTGAAGATGTTTCTGTAATGCCAATAGGAAAAAGTTTAGAAGCTCTCAGTGGTTTAAAAAACATGGCCCGAGAATAAAAAGTGCCACGACTGCTAGATTTGCTGGAAGAAGCAGAGGCCATTATAGAAAAAAACAATAGTTACAAAAAACAAGCTGTTAAACAAACAACAATCGAAAATTACTTTAATTAATTTTTTATAACAATTTATTTTAAAATGTTTTCTTACTTATAAAAATGTTTGAGTTATGTATGATAAACTACAGTATTTAACGTTAAGAATTATTATTTTAAGCAAGTTTTACATTATGCGTAGTAGACTACTACCATGCACGATCTACTAGCAAAAACGTTACATCAGTTGCTGTATTGACTGGTAAGTAGTGATGTTTTTACAATTTATTTTTGTTAAAATTTTATGTAAACAATATTTTTGGGGTAAATAACCATACACTTTTCATAATAATGAAGTTATTTAATTAGGGTATTGTTCTGACCTCCACTTCTCCAAAACGACCACCTCTAAAACCGACCACTTATTGAGTTCACCGTACGTGGTCGTTTTGAGGAGGTTTTACTGTGATATTACAAAAGACAATTAACGTTTCCGACCAGACTGTCAAACTTAAAACAAATTATTTAAATTCTTAACGAGGGTAAATATAAAAAAAGTGAATGGAACTTTGTTGTCTTTAATATTTGACATAGATTCGATAAATTAAGTTGCCGAACCGACATTATACAGGGTGATTCATGAAGTTCTCCCCCCACTTCTACAGCACATTGTACTAGTAAAAATAATGAAAAAATGTTATATAAACATAGGTCCGAAAACGCTTCGTTAGCGAGTTACAGCTAGCGAAAGTTTCGCCTGGATTTCAGTTCACCAGGTGAAATGAGGTCTTCCTGGAATTGTGGTAAGGTAGATTAAGGGGCGAATTCAATCATTTCTTATGGTTTTTGATCTGATAAATTGAATAAAACAGGTCCCAGAACTGTAAGTTAAATAGTTTTTGAGAAAACCAGTGTCAAATGCAAAAAATGGAGTGAAAATCACATTTTTTCATCTTTGGGCAAGAATAACTTTGTTATTTCACCAAGAAACAGTTAAAAATTTTCAATAAAAAATGTAGAAAATTTTATTCTGAACAAACCGGTGTAAATAAAGTACACAGAAAGCGAATAGTTTTTGAGAAAACCAGTGTCAAATGCAAAAAAATGGAGTGAAAAAAACACATTTTTCATTTTAGTTTTTCCGGTTAATTTTACTTTGTACTCTTATGAATAAAAACTCATTTAATCAAACATCTATTCGCTTTCTGTGTACTTAATTTACACCGGTTTGTTCAGAATAAAATTTTCTACATGTTTTATTGAAAAATTTTAACTGTTTCTTGGTGAAATAACACAGTTATCCTTGCCCAAAGATGAAAAAATAAGTTTTTCACTCCATTTTTTGCATTTGACACTGGTTTTCTTAAAAACTATTTAACTTACAGATCTGGGACCTGTTTTATTCAATTTATCAGATCAAAAACCATAAGAAATGATTGAATTTGCCCCTTAATCTACCTTACCACAATTCCAGGAAGACCTCATTTCACCTGGTGAACTGAAATCCAGGCGAAACTTTCGCTAGCTGTAACTCGCTAACGAAGCGTTTTCGGACCTATGTTTATATAACATTTTTTCATTATTTTTACTAGTACAATGTGCTGTAGAAGTGGGGGGAGAACTTCATGAATCACCCTGTATATACTCCTGAATGCAGTATATTGAAATTTTCGTAATCACTTCTTATGACAAGGACATAAAACACGAACTCGGCAAAGACATTTCAATTTTACGTCTAAAAATCTAAAATGAAAAATGTAGCCCTACGCTTAAGTCTTCTTATTCTTATAATAATTGTTATATTCACATCTGTTGAAGTAAATTAATCTTCAAATTTACCGTACATTTTACCCAAATATTGATGGTATACTTAATAACCATTTAGTTGTTACCTTTGAATGTTCTATTTCCCTTCTAAATAAAAGTTAGGTGCTGAATTAGTAAAAATAATAAAGCCAGGAACTTACCTATTATTGTATGTACACGGACCGAGAGCTGCGTTCTTAAGACAATTGAATTTTTTCGACTGTAAAAGAAAAACAAAAATTGTAAGCATATAATTATAGATTCAGAATATTAAAAAATTGTAAATACACTATTAGAAAGCTTAACATTTTCTAAATAACATAGGATATATAGCATTAGGTACGTAATTTCACAATTATTTTGAAATGAAAAATTTTGTGATTGGTTAAAATTATGGTTGTTTAGGCCACCAGCCGAAAGACTGGTAACCTGTAAAACCTGTAAAGGTTTTACTAAGTAACACGAGGAGTGAGATGGTTTACAATTGCCTTCGTCAATGAATGGAAAAGTATGCTTATCAGCATGTCGGGCCCTCTGAAACGCACATATTTTCCACTCTGCAAATGACACCTTTTATTTAAGTAACCTTTTATTTTATTTGTTTGGTAATCTTAGTTATTTCAACAATTTCACACATCAGTTTTATTGCTGGAAATTTTTAAAATTGTCATCTATCATTTTCCTTTGCCCGCCCATCCGTCACACCCAGATGTCAGAAACTACAAGAGATACCAACAAACGGTTTCCGGATTCGTAATCTACACCTACAGTTAGTGGGCCTGAAGATTGGGTTTGGAGTTCCATTTTTGACCGAAAGTGGCCCAAAACCGTAGAAGTCAAGAAATCAAAATCAGTAACTACAAGAGATAGCAACTAACGGTAATCGGATTTGTAATCTGTACAAAATTTAGTGAACATGAATTATGTTAGAAGTTCTGGTTTTGACCGGAATTTGTTCAAAACCAGAAGTCAAGAAATCAAAGTCGGAATTTGGAAACAAAAATAGTGTCATTCGATTCCTCTTAATGAGTAGATACAGAAAGAAATCAGTGGATTTGAAATTTCGGTTAGCTACAACCGTAAGTTAAGAAATCAAAGTCGGATTTTGGAAACCTAAAATAGTGTCATTCGATTCATCTTAAAGAGCAGATACAGAATTAACAAATGGTTTTTCCCATAAGTCAAAGGTAAGCTTTTTTAAAAACTTGCCACCAGCCATGAGACGCGTCGTCTCATGAAAGGGATTTTTCTATTCTACCATCTATTGAATACGATGCACTGTAATATCCAGACAGGTATCAGGTACGGTGCAGTAACGCCCTACAAAATCATATCATTCTTTATCATTCCACAAATGAATCGGTCATTTCAGAAAGTCCATAAGTCAAAAAATCTAACTTTTGGAAAATTGAAAAACTGATAATTTAATACGTTTTAATACAAAAACAAAATTAAAAAATTTAATTTGTTCAGAGGCCTGTTCCCTTTAATATAAAATGTACCATTTTGTATTTATAAAGATAAGCCAATTGTTTAAAAAAAATTTTTTGAAGTGTTTCTGAAATAAATTGGAGTAAAATTCTTACTTGCGTTTTTTTTTTTGTAAAATACGTTGTTAGACCAGAAGAAAAGTGTGTTGTACAAGAGTATTCATTTATTTACTATCACTAGTTTACCATTAGTGACTTAAAATAGTTTTTCGCAATAATAAAAATGAAACTCATAATTTTAAAAAAGAAAAATGTTGGTTTTCAGAACTATTCACGTTTTTCGACGTCGTCACAAACAGTAGTTATCTCCCTTAAAAAAAAATTGCATAGAAACTTTGTATAGCCTTTTACACTAGAAAGTAGAGCTTAAGCTTAAAAAATGATTCACTTTCATTTTTTCATCAGAAGGAAGCATTTTATATCCTTAAGGATAAGCATTTTCTTAGTGTTATATTACTTAAGGAAAGCTAGAGTTATGTGATTTTTGTACGGATGGTGTGTTTATATTCAGTTAATCCTAAAATGCACTAAAGAAAAAATGTAAAATTTTGACTTACGGACTTTCTCTGAAATGACTGATTCAAATAATATCATGTCCGATTTCACATAGACTAAGTAAATAAGTAGTACATAGTATATAAGTAAATAAGTAGACTAAGTACATAGGCTAAGTAAACCTTCTAAAAATCAAAGAGTTTGCACCATTTACTTTTAAGAAACAAATTTTACCAAATTTACTTGTAATACATATTCAGTTATTACTCCCTTCCACACAAGATTCATACTGTTGTCACCAAAATTCCTGTTTCCAATACTAATTGGTTTTATTTGTAAATTCCTGATTTTGCTTTCAACGTGTAAGGTTGCGTGATCAGTTAAAACTGTGAGTTTAGTTTGTCGTGAAGCGTAGCGAAGAGGGAGTAGTTGGAAGTAATATATAAGGCAAAAATGTCTTATAATTAAATAAAACTTTGACAAACCGTGATAACAAAGAAACCTGTACAATGTGCATTACTCCCGCTGCAAAATAAATGTCTATAAATAATTAAAGTTACTTCTAAAAAGTACGAAATATTCCTCAGTACACGACATTCCACAAGGATAGTATGTTTAAGATTAAATACAGAAATATTTAAGCATGTTTGTATATTAACAATAATAACACAAAAATATTAGATAAATTTCTCAGATGACACTTTTAAAAACAAGCTCGTGGAATTTAGGAATATTATTTATTTTAGTGCAAAAAAGGAAACATGATACAATCGTACAAGAAATATGAGTAGTTTACACGTACTTAAATTGAAAATAAATCGAAAATTCTTTTTCACGGTAAAAAAAATAAAAGACTTATTTTTATTCCATTTAAAAATTCACTAAATAGAAGACGAAAGCAATTTTTTTAAAGGAAGCAAGCGGTAACATCTGAGGAACCAGTTTGATACTCATTAGGTCCAAGAGATAATATCCAAAAAAAAATAACTAAGTGCAGTTATCTTTTTCGTCTGTAGATGAGCTTCCATTATTTTTTTATCTCCGTTCTTCACTAAAATAATCATGTGTGTGAAATTCAAGCAAATAAATAACTACGTTCCACGATACAACCCAATAAAATACATTGAAGTCACTAAGCAAGAAGAAGAAGAAAAACAAGAAGGAGAAGACAGAAGTAAAAGAGACTGGTTTTCTTTATCGTATGGTAAAGTATAAGTGAGGTAGGACACATAAACAGAGAATCAAGTCCAGACAAAATAAACTGCATTCTACTTTAAGACAACCTTAAGATATGTGAGAATTTGCAAAACTTGTTGTCGTAGTATACTACATTCTGTTAACGTAGGCATGGTCAAGGTCACCAAATATTTTAATAGTAACAGTTAACTTACATTTATATCAGTTTATTTAATAGTAAACACCAATAATAAATATCCATTGAAAGATTTATATTTAAATGTACCAATTATAAAATTATTTATCTAACATAATTTTCTACTTTACAAAAAAATTCCAATCTTGACCTTGAAAAGCCTTTTACAACTAAATATACTATAGTACAGTCGATTATACTCTATTACATTCATCAGAAGGCATTTTCATTCATTTATTCATTCATTAAGAATTGCATTTAATGTATATTAAAATAAAATAAAAATATATTTTTGTCGTGAATTTATTTGTATAGTATAAAACTTATTTGTATATACTGAATACATTTGTCTTGAATTTAATATACTGGGTGAGGCAGATAAGGTGTCCCAAATTGATTGCCAGAAAACGGAGTGACAACGAATGATACGGAAAAGATATTTTCCTATAAAATGACCATTGGATATTTAATAAAATTATTTTCGTCCACTTCGAGTGTACAGAGTGTACCGAAACTGAACTGAGTTTGAATCTCGTAATTTTCAAAAGTAAACAAATATGTTTCCTGGCACAGTTTGAAAGATCTATAAACTAACATTTAATCTGGTAAAAGAAAATCCCAAATATCTTCATCCATTCAAAATTACGGCCAAAACTCCAAAAAAAAAAAAACGTTTTCACACTGCCTTTACGGAAGCACACTGTACACTTAATTATTAATTTTTAATTTCATTTTATTCAGAACTGAATAAGCTTTCAAACGATGTACCGCATGACTGTATTCGGAAAAATTTGGTTAAATATCCCAAAACTGGTTTTTGAAAAAAATCAAAATGGCCTTAACTCAAAAATTTCAAATGGCAAGGTAAGTAGTGTGGCATATCATTTTAAAAGTATTTTTAAAAGAAACAAATTTTGTATTTAACATTTGCATCTAGCTATTACCGTTTTCTAAAAATAATGAAAAATGTAACTTTTTGGCTCATTTTTCCGGGCAAGGTGGTTTAATACATTTAAATTAAATAATGTAAAGACAATTTTTTTGTAATTTCATACAAAAATGATGTTTTACGGAATAGAAAAGCAATTCCGCCAGCGAGATCACCGGACCGAACATGTGTGGACCACTACTAATGGGGACGAGAGTTTTTTTATAAAAAGTTGTACTTTTGCGACAATCAATAAAATATTCTAATAATACAAGCGTGTATGTAACCATTAATTTTAAATAATGCAATATTTATTAAAGAAACAGCTACTTTAATACACCATCCCGATGTCGGAAATTTCTGGACTACGTACTGTCCGTCTCCAACTTGATGGCCTCCGGCAGTGGGGAGCAATATGCGGATTGTAAAATCATTTCAGAAAACATACATCTAATTTTTTAAAAATAACTGAAACTTTTTAGAAATGACGTATTTTTATAAACAAAGTATTTCGCTGAGTTTTTATTCTATAAAATTATTTAGAAAAATACACGCTTAATGAGATAATGTATAATTTAGTAAATGTTTTGTTTTTGAAGAAAACCGTATTATTTTCAAATACATCGTAATTGTTCAACAACTATTTCACGGATTAATATAATAATTGGCATGTTAGTTCCGTAATAATTATGGAAAACTATGATGCAATAAAATTTAACAGAAAATCATTACTTTTTAAGTTACTAGGTATTTTCATAAATAAATTTTGTAAAATTGCTAAACACGGCGGCATAAAGGAGTCAGCGTGCGAGAACACTTTTGGTCTTTCAAAATAACTGTACGCTTTTAGGAAACGAAATAAAGAGAACATTTTCAATTAATATTTAAGGAAAGAATTATTTAAGTTGGACGAACCGAAAAAATGAGAAATGTTTTTACAATCCGTATATTGATTCCCTCTGCGGGAGACCATCAAGTTATAGACAGACAGGCCTACTAAACCGGACAACGTATAGACCTGACTACACGAAATTTAAGAGCTTTCACGTAAAACAAAAGGAACAGAGTGAAGGGACAAAACAACGACAAAAAGACTTCAGTCAAATAATTCAGACTTTAGACTACAAAGTAGGTAGGCCTACAACTTGTAGAAGAAACATCTAAAATTAATTACCAAAATAATCAGTTTTCATTTTACGTTCGATTTTTCTGCAAATTGATATAAACAAAGCTGTAAAAGATAAAACCAACGTGAGCGTTGAAAAACGTCAGACCTGACCAAGAATCGAAATTGAGACAACAACTTGTTGGTACTATCCCTCAAACATAAACATATACCCACAGTAAAAAATAAAATATTTATATTTTTGTTACAAGTTAATTTTACAAAAATACATTTATTAAACATCCATTTTAGATTGGTTAATTATACGAAATGCAAGTAAATAAAAATTCTGTACACTTAACTAATTCTGTTACGTATAGTAGACCTACATTGACACGCATACATGCATGTAGAAAATATATAGGCTATACCTTAATTATTATAAGCTAAGTAATTAAAAATAACAATCTAAAAAACCTATTTCATTAGTTTAAAAATTTTAAAATTAACGTTACACTAAACATATTCATCAAGCTGCAAATAAAAATCTTAAAAAATACAGAGTTAACTACTTTGGCATTTTTTCAACATATTTCAACTTCTTCCTACAACTTGGCTAAACTTTCTCTGTCAGTTTTATTGTTCTCCAGTTCATAATAAATTCTATTATTACAGCTGACGCATGAGTAATTTATAAGCATTCACAAGACCTATATTGCTTCTTGGAATTTGTCGTATTTATAACTACGTATTTTATGTATAATTATATTAATTTGCTATAAGCTTGTTATAAGCTTAGGTATAATGCATACAGTGTATCAATGATCAGATAGCCTGTATGCTACAAAACGTTTGATTTCATTCATAAACACGATTAACGGCATATTACTGCATTAAACAGTTACTCCTTCCGTAATCCTTAACCTAATCTTGCAAGATTCCTAGGAGAAGTTAATAGTTTTAACACTGTATAACACTCTAGTAAATACAGAAATGAAATTAAGTTTTTAAAATTGTTCACGCTTTTTTATATTGAGTACCTAGTAAAACTACAACATAAGTACACATACCTACATAACATATAACAACATAAGTACATATATAACACATAACATATTGGGGGTATTAAACAACAAAAGATATGCTGATGACTCTATGGTATTTGGCGGTACCATACAGGGCCTGCAAAGACTATTGGACAGTATAATCTTTGTTAAACCCCAACGAACTAAAGACTGCAGATGAGATCTAGCCAATAATAGCCAAGGTCAGGTGTGAGGTTTCTTTTTGGTTTAACGTTCGACTGTTTTGCAATTACTGCTAATGCAGACGGTGAAGGATGAAATGATTTTTTGTAACGTATGAAAATATGCCGTTCCTGAGTGGGATTCGAACCCACGACCGCATGATGAGAAGCGAGCCCGTAACCAACTACGCCAATGCGGCCGGCAAAATTAAATTAGATGTAAGGTTGCCCCTTCACTAAGTCACACTCCGTTCCACCATACTCCACCTGACTTTTTGTTAGACTGTCATCCACAGTGGGACAACAACGTGACAACGCAGAATACGATTAACGCAAATCAATTGGCTCTGTGTTGTGATCTACGTCACTATGCTCCACGTTCATCTGCAATCTCTAGTTCGTTAAGCTACTGTGCATTATTTATGGACTTGACATCGAAGCCAATAAAACAAAAATGATGATCATCGGCAAACAGCTGATCAGTTCTGACGTTTACATATTGGTCAACAAGGTACAAATAGAACGAGTTGTTTAACGTCAACACCTGGGTGCCTGTATTAATGAGAGATGGGATAATTCACAAGAGATAACAAGTCGTATTGCCAAGGCCAGAACTGTCTTCAACACTATGAATTCTGTCTTTAAATTGCAGAACAGTCGGACGTTAAACCAAACACAAAAAATTTAAATATCTCAGTCATATCATGCGGGATGAGCGCAGGTATGAATTGCTCCAACGCATTGTTCAGGGTAAAACCGAAAGCAGAAGGGGATCAGGACGCAGAAGAATTTCATGGATGGCCAACCTAAAAGAGTAGATTGCAAGCATCTGACATGAATTTTCTTTGACATAAGTATAGGTGTAGCAAAGAAAATCGTTACAGGAATACCAAGATAAGGAAAGAACTCAACATCTTCTCTATAAACGACAGGGTATCTCAGTAAAGAATGCAGTGGTTGGAGCATGTGAGCAGAACGAGGGAGGATATGATAGCTAAGCCAACACTAGGCTATAAACCGGAGGGAAAGAGAGAACGAGGACGCCCGAAAAAGAGATAGGAAGATTTGAAGGTTCGGAACAGAAAGAGATGCCTAATCAAAGGCAGAAAAAGAAGATTAATAATTTCAGACTTCTTTAAACCACTTATTCGGCATCTTAGGTGTATTGTTTAGTGTCCCAAAATTTTGTCACTCCTTTATCATTCATTCTATAAAGATTTCCGTAGATTTTTTTTAAAGATATTAAAAATTTTTTTAACCTATTTTATTAAAAGGAACTGTTTTATCTTCAAAAATTATCCATTTGATCGCTACTTTTAACCAGTATAGGACACTCAGTGGTTAATTTAATAACAGACAACCGGTGTTATTAAACAATTCATAGCGGTTTTCGACAATCTGATAATTGGGCTGGTCTGGAGGCTTTAAAAATATTACAAAAAATATCGGAAATACTAATTGTAGAGATTGACGATAGCGGATCATTAAAAGATTTTTAATTAAAGTTCAATTAATTATCGATGTGTTCATATCTCAATCTCAAAAAAAAAAAATTAAACGAAATATCTATTGAAGAAAATAATGAGATAGAATAATAAGATTAAAATAAGATATAATAGAAAACTCGGGGTTAAATAAGCGTTGTTAAAAGAGGGCGGAGACGGGAGATAAAAATAAGCGAATCAATCAAACATACTGTAGTTGTGCGATTCGTCATACTGACTGGGATATCTCTGACCCATGACCGATGATAAAACATTAACAACTATAATAGTGATCAGGCGTAACGTTAACGTGGGCTTTGACCCTACACCGAACCTTAACTACGTACTATACAGTACAAGACAAGACAAGAAAGAATCCTTCTTAAAAACCACAATACTTCTCAACTAACCAACCTGTCTGTAAAATGCGGGTTCATAATCAATCTTATTGAGAAATAAAATAAGATGAAAACATGATAAAACAAAAAACAAAACAAGGATGACAGTATTTAAAAAGAGATGAAAAACATCACGATTGGTTACAGATTATATTATTCTACATAATGTAGGCTTATATAAAACTGGAAAAGGCGGATTTGTCATTTGATAAAATGGTTTGAAAATACAAAATTAATAACTAATTACTTAAGAAGATTATTACTATTATTAAAATGAAAGGTCAGTACCTACAGCAGTTCAATAAACGTCATTTTTACACATTTTCAAACTTGTTTTGTCACATATTTTTTATTTATAAAAAATCCCTTTCATGAGACGACGCTTTCTCATGGCTGGTGGAAATTTTAAAAAGGCTTACCTTTGACTTTTACAAAAAAACCATCAGAGATTCTGCCTCTACTCTTTAGGAATTGAATGCCACTATTTTTGTTACCAAATTTCAAATTTTATTTCTTGACTTCCGGTTTTGGACCACTTCCGGTCGACACTGGAACTTCAAATCCAATGATTTCTGTATCTACTCTTCAAGAGGAATGTGATGACACTATTTTTGTTTACAAATACCGACTTTAATTTCTTGATTTCCAGTTTTGAGCCACTTCCGGTTAAAACCGGAACTTTAAACCCAATTTAGGATATTATTTAGTATTTAGGGTATAAACGTAATTACTTTTATACGGATTCTAGTTCTTGACAGTAGTTAGGCCTACTTGTGTACTTTGATGGTTGGGTTCAATTAGCCATACTCTCTCAGGAATGGTCGGCCTGGGTCTGTACAAGACTACACGTTTACACGTTATACACATGATTCTCATCTCATTGGGTCATAGGATTGCTTATTGCTCTTAAATCGAACAGATTCCAACGTGCACACTATTTAGGTAATAAAAGTAAGTTAATGAAATTATTATTATCAACATCACGAAAAACATCCTGAGTTTAAGAACTGTATCTCTTTTGTTACGAACGTCTTTTGTTCAGAATTAAATTCTGTACAAGTTTTTTTTAACTTTTATGTATTTATTAGTCATTTAACAAACTTACTGTAGTTCAAACTTTTAAAACCGTGTTTTTAGGCACAGTTTATTTTTTCTTTTACGTCGAGTAGTCTATCTTAAAAATTAAGAGATAGTTGTAGGACCTGTTTTATTCGATTTTTTAGGTTAAAAATTATAAGAAACAAATGAATTCATCCCTTACCTACTCAGACTTTCAACAAGTCTTCATTTCACCGAGGTTACTGAGTTCTGGGCGAAATCTTTAGCTAGCTTTACTGGATTAATAGAAATCCAGTAAAGTTTAGAGTAAAAAGAATGCAACTTAAAACTCAACACAAAAACAATACCATTCATCTTTTATCACACAGATCATGAGGTATTTTGCAACAAAAATGTTCAAGAAATGACATAACCAGTGTAGTGATCGTAAAATTCTTCTACAGTAACAGTAAAATATCTTCCGCGAATGATATATTTATTGCAAGGTAATATTGAAATTGCTTTAGCAATTACACTTAAAAATTTTATTAATGTCATTGTAAGGAGAACATTTGAAAGTTCATTTGTAACACATTATTTCTTGATTTCTTAAATTTACTTTGTCCCTGAATTTACATTTCTTTTCAATATCTTATACAATGCCTTGCAAAATCAGAGAAAACATAAATTTACTTTTTAAAAACAAATTATTCTCATTATCTACAAGTTATAGATAAAATCTTATCAATATAATACTGTAGTTTTTGATACACCAATAATGACTAGTCGTTCCAGAATGGTCGAGTGATTATTGTACTTTACCTTCTAGTTTCATGGATATAACAGATAGTTCTGTTTCTTCTCACATGATTACTTCATTATATCCTACAGCCAGACCCTATAATGACTGAAATAAAGTTGTTTGCAAAGTGGAAGTAGCACTTAACAGGTATACTTTTGACACACTGATAGACAACCATTCTTTTCAACCTAATGAAAAGGTCAGTAGTAGAGGATTTGGCTGTTGACCTAAACAACATCAATAATGAAACTGAATTCTGGGAAATATAGACTTTTATGCAACACAGCTTGCAAAAATAACTGAGAAAATAATGGCTTTGAAAAATCACTAAAAATTTACTTGATTGACTGTACTTCGTCACGCAGAATATTTTAAAGATTTTTATTTTAAAACAAATGAATAAATACAGTAAATACGATTGCCAGAATACGATGTTTTGTTTTTTCTGCATTGATTGACAAGTATCGAAGCCGTTCATCTTCATTTAAAGCGTAACTAATTTCAGTTCAAGTATTCAGTCAAGCATATTACCAAAAAGAAACATCGTTACTAAACACCAGGACATAAATTTTTGCTGTAATTTATAACCAGAAGAAATGAAACACTTAATAGTGTTTATTTTTTGTTACACTATTTTTTTTCGTAAAGTAATAGATATATTTTTCCTAACGGTAACGTCATGGCTAATTTCATTTGAAAACAATTAATACTTATCCCTTTTATATTAAATTAAATTTAAAAAAATACTTTAAATCGTTAAAGTCAATTATTCGAAAAAAAATTACACACAAAGTTAAATGCGTGTAACTTATATCGTGCTTAATGGCAGTTATTTGAAACAAACGTCTCAGTGGCCATGAAATCACACTGAAATTTTTTAAGACAATTTGCTTCGTTGGTAACACAATTTATTGTATAAATTTCATTTGAAATTTGAACCTCAGTGAGGGTGGAAGATAATTATGTTGTAAAGTGAGGGTGGGAGATAATTATGTTGTAAAATGGGAAAGGCGTAGCTTTTGCTGACACATCTATATTGTTGTTGTTTAGGTCATCAGCCGAAAGGCTGGTTTGAACCTGTAGAGGTTTTACTAAGTAAAACGAGTGAGGTGGTTTACCATTGCCTTCCTCACTGAATGGAAAAGTACGCTTATCAGCATGCCAGACCTTCTGAAAAGCACATACCTTCCACTCTGCAAATGACACCTTGACTTCATTCACAACAGGGTCTGGCTGTATAATGAAATTCAGTACTTTCAGAGGAGACAACTCTGATTAGTGTCTTTTACACCTCTACCTCTTCTGTTCTTAAATTATTCAGTCATTTAATTGGCTGATCATGTGATAAGAAACATAACTATTTATTTTAGCCCTGCAACGAACAGATTGCGTGTAAATAATTTGACACTCCCCCTGTCTGTTATGGGCAGTGACACACCTATATCTGATCAAATAGATAAATAAAAATAACATAAATTTAATTGTTAGCTAAAACAAATATAAATACAAACTAAGAGAAACAGTTATATTGATGCACTTAAACGTAAATATTCAGCTACAAAACCCAGAATATTAATATTATATTTTCAAAAGATCACATTAAGATTTCCTAAGAAAATTTCCTAGCAACAAAATCGTACATAAAAATTATTTTGACCACTAAAATAGTTTCAAATTTATGTCAATTTATGGGGAGACTGTATGATGGTTTTGATTCAAAGTAAAGATTTTCGGTTTTTTATTTATTTTTTAATAGTTTAGACCTAAATCTATCAGAAAAACATTCAATTACGTCAAAAAATTAAAGTTTTAATGAAAAAATAAAGTTTTAATCAGGTTTATCCAGAAAAATTATCACGCCACCATGACAATATTTTTCATAATTTTATACTGTTAGTTTTAGTGCAAAGGAAATAATAGTTTTTTAAATAACTGTATCACTGTTTTTAATATTTTCAGCTGTTAGTTCAGCTTACTAACTGTTGATGGGAAATTTACTTGTTTGAACACATTTTGTTTTTGCCTTTCCCCGTACATTTAGATTTTTAACACTTAAGAACATTTTTCTCAGAAACCACAAAACCTAATATACTAAAAATTTTACCAGTTATCTTGTTCACCGACATTTTTACGAATTTCTCCGGTGCGCAAAAAATAAGTAAAATGCAAAAACGTAGAAAAGCATTTAAAAAATTTTTATGTTATTCGTTTTTTTTTTAATTTTATGGTCTGACAGATTAAATTTAAAAAAATTCAGTACCTAGAGAAACCCGAGCGTGTAGAGTTTCATTTCTCTATCTTTTACCAATCCTATGAAAAATGTACCTAAAAGTAGCATTAACATTGGTTGGATACAAAAATTGTCTCTCAAACAGAAAAATTAAAAATAATGTTCATAACAATATTAAAAATTAAACTATCTAACATAGGTGTGTTAAAAATATATAATATAGTAAGACGTAAATACTGGACAAAAAATACTTGGAATGCCAACAACCTAAAAGAATTTTAATAATACACTGTCTGAAACCAATTCAGATTCTTAATTAAACTACTATTGTAAAACTATTATGTTTATAATAATAATGTAGTAAAAAATAGCATACTATCATTAAAGAAACTAAATATAAGAACTATATAACTTGTAACTGACAGAAGAGGACGTTACAATAATAAAATATCTAGCCTACAACTTCTGTAGCCTGTACAGTGACTACAGAAAAGATATTTTCCGATTGTCCACAACATAACAAAGCTAAAACTTACATTTGCATAACAATGAATATCTTATCTTGTCTTCGTGCTGAAGAAAAGAATAGAGTAAAAATAAAAAATAAAAAATGAAAAAGTAAATAAAAAGGAGTAACGAAAGAGTTCACCGAAGACAGTAGTCTGTTCTGTTATTTCACAGAAAAATCCTTGATCTTGAACAATAAAAATAATGAACTGAACTAGACTATCAACAAATCTTGTCAATGAATTACAGAGTTGAAAATACTACAAGAAAATGATAATAATAAGAATAAACATAAGTATTATTTTCCTGAACAAACAGTCAGTTTAAGTCACGTTACCGGAACGGCATGACTATAAAAAAAACTAAAAAGAAAAAGCATAATACAAATAAAATGTAAGAGTTTATATTATTTTATGATAATAATAATAATAATAATAATAATAAAAATAGGCTATATTTATAGAAATGTAATAAAAGACTGACAAAAAATACGATGAAAAACCCATTAAATAACAAGTTACGAAACCCAGAAACCTTTTGTAAGTAAAATAATGTAAAATTGTATTTACAGAATTATGCCTGCCAGTTCATCATTCATGACCAAAGCCCAAAATAATAATTACAGTACCGCTCAAATTAATTGGAACACTATGTGAATTTTGCCATATTTTTGTAACATTATGGGATTTGCCCATAATAGACAGGTAAAGTGTCAAATTATTTACACTTAATCTGTTTGTTGCAGAGCTAAAATAAATAGCACTGTTTCTTATCACATGGTCAGCCAATTAAATGACTGAATCATTTAAGAACAGAAGAGGCAGAGATGTAAAAAACACTAATCAGAGTTATCTCCTCTGAAAGTAATGAATTTCATAATTCAGCCAGACCCTGTGGTGAATGAAATGAAGGTGTCATTTGCAGAATGGAAAATATGTGCTTATTAGAGGGCCCAGAATGCTGATAAGCGTACTTTTCCATTCAGTGAGGAAAGCAATAGTAAACCACCTCACTCCTCGTTTTACTTAGTAAAACTTCTGGAGGTTCAAACCAGCTTTTCGGCTTATGACCTAAACGACAACACATTATGGGACGTATTATCTTTCTCGAGCCAGGACGATTGGTTCCAGTAGGAGGAATGATGAATTCTGAAATATACATAGATAGTTGTTGGGTACAGAGACCTCCACGGGACTGGCTAGTTCCGGCCACTGTAAGCAATAGTCACTGTAACCACTCACTGTGTGGCCTTTTCTTGTAGCAAAGGTCCGCTTACGGTCATGTTGTTCCCCGTTGCAAAGTAAACCCCTTTAAAATAGCTTCTTTTACGTCTTCTTTTTGGCTAAGTCGAAGTCTCTTCGATTTCTTTTTACCTTCATCAAAACTATTCTGAATTTTTCCATGTTTTCACAAATTTATATTGTGGATTGTCCAACGTCGAACTCCCTTGCAACATCAGCGTTCATTTCAACGTTTTCCAAACACCAAATACTGTAAAATGTCTACGCGATGACGCCATATTTACTTTTGTATAGAACAAAAAGATAACGGACGCTACTACGAATAACTGACGGATTTAAACAAAAGATATTAACTAAACTTGAGTAAACAGGACCATAAAACTTATAGATCAGCGCTGTATTAAAACACAAAAAGAAAGGATTGGCTTATTGGTAATGAAACTTACGACACGAACTACGGTAAATGCACGTTGAGACTAACGCTATTTAAGAAAAAAACACATTAAAACTAAACAAAGCAATGAGTAACACGCTGACTCATACTGTTCACCAGCAAAGTTGAAAATTCGTACAATTATCCTGCAAATGACACCTTTACTTCATTCACCACATGCGTCCGGCTGAATAATAAATTCATTATTCTCAGAGGAGATAAATTTGATAATGTCTTTCACACCTCTACCTCTTCTGTTCTTAAATACTTCAGTCATATAAATGGCTGAAAATTTGATAAGAAACAGAACTCATTTTTGTAGCCCTGGAACTAGTAAATCGAGTGCAAATAACTAAACACTCACTTACCTGTTCTGGACGCGATTTTTTATACATGCAATGACAAAACCAATAGAAATCTCAAATAGCAGACAGGAACTGGAAATAGAAAAATTAGGGTTCATAGAACAGGATTTATTTAACAAGGACGAATTCCGAAAGAAGATCTTTGATTTTAAGATTCTTGCGGAAATGAAGGTGGAGTAAAATGGAAAAAAGGAGAAGAGAAACCAACGAAACATCGAATGGTTTCAGAAAGTAAACAAAATAAGTAGGCAATTTGTTTCTGATTAATCCTTGCGGTTGAATATCGAAAAAATTAAAATTTGTTTGTACGAGGTAATGTCAGAAAACATTTAATTTCAAAACTTTACACATTTTAAAAATATACGACCAGTAAATAAAATTAAATATTTATGAATGCTAAGTGAAGCGAACTGATAAAAGTACAAAACAGAATATATTGGACGGCCATTCGAAAATTTAGACGTTCCAATTCGGTAAGAATGAAAAGTAAATATTACACAAGATCTGAAAACGAGTTAGTATAGAGTGAATCATGATACGTGAATTTGTTTTTGTTGTGAATCTATTTTGGGTTCGGTGAATACCCTCATTTACTAGAATATGAAGTGAAGAAGTTCCGCTAGCGAAATCATAGACACTGGATAGTAACAGTTCATAATCATAGTGATATGATCTGAGAGGTTAAGAGGGTGTGGTTTGTAGATTTTTTTGAAACAAGATTTATGTTATTTCAGTGGGTGTAAAGCAAGAAGATATAACTTACTACATAATAGTACGTACAAGATTGTTATGTTCATAAAAAAATACACACACAAAACATAACACAAATATAGCAAACAAGCCAACTCGTAAGGTAACTTCGTAGAGTCGTTAATAAACTGTTGACAAGACATGGTCAGCACATCCCAATGCACACGCGTGGTCACCCGACTTGGATACTCGACACCCGATAAACAAAGTTAAGAATGAGGCCAAATAATATTCATACTCATACTAGTTAGAAGATCGAAAAGTTAAGGTCAAACGAGCTCGCTAAGAGATTAAAACAACAAAATTAAAATTACTTTAAGAACTTCTACAAGTATAATAAACGTAGGCACGGTAAAGTTACCATTTCGGAACACGATTATAAGTTGATATTAATAATACCGGTTAATTTTTTAACACCTATTATCACCGAGATGAAAGGAAAATAAATATAGATGTTACGTACACAATGAATTTAAAGGTAAAGAAACAGGCATCGCTAATAAGGAAAACATATAAAAAAGTAACCAATATTAGGAAATGGATTTCAATATTAAATAAATATTCTTAAGAAATAACAAAGCAAAGTTATAATCTAATCAGCAGAAAAATTTAACGCTACTAAAATGTATTACCATTTAACGAAATATCTGAAACTTTATCAAGATAACATGGAATAGAATACATCGATATTTTGATTTTGACACTGTCTGAAACATTTAGGATTTTCTGCATTGAATGATATACAATACTTACCATTATAGCCTATCTAATGAGAGATCATTAAAAATCTTAATTTAAAAAATTACAGTTTAATATATTTGGTAAGTGCACATTTACAAGAATTTTTTTATTCGGTTCTGTAGTTTTTGAAGTCTGTAGTTTTTTAAGTTTACCGAAACTGTAGGTTTTTTAATAATAAGGAACATTTTCTCGAACTCTGGAACAAATTTTCCTGAAAGTTTACGTACATAAAAAAAGGATTTATAAAATATTTTAAACAACGTTTATGTATCGTCAAAAGTTCAAATACAGAAAAAAATCAAAGTCCAGTAAACCTATCATGGTAGAAAATCTGAGCTTATGTAATAAAATTTAAAAAAAAATTGGTGTGAAAATTTAAAAGAGATAGTCCCAGTAGTTTTTTTGCTGCAGAAGTATAGTATGGGATTTAAACAAGAGAATAAAAATAAATTTATTGCCACAGAATTGACGTAGATGCTGTTGTTAGACCAGATTGAATAAGGTACCAAATGAAAAAATTAGTAGGAGGATGGAAGTACAGGAGAATAATATAATGAAACACATGGAGGATAGATGTCCATAATATACCCATAACGAGCAGGTGGAGTGTTAAATTAATTGATCTGTTGGTTCCAGGGCTAAAAAAATAGTTCTGTTTCTTATCACATAGTCAGCCAATTATATGAAAGAATTATTACAAACAGAAGAGGTAGTGACGTAAAAGACACTAGTCACAGTTATCTCCTCTGAGAGTAATGAATTTCACTATATAGCCAGACCCTGATCTGCATTAAGTGAAAGTGTCATTTGCAGGGTGGAAAGTGGTTGCTTTTCGGAGGGTCTGGCATGCTGATAAGCATACTCTTTCAACTCAGTGAGGAAGGCAATAGTAAACCACCTCACTACTCGTTTTTACTAAGTAAAACCTCTAGAGGTTCAAACCACCCTTTTGGCCGTTGAACTAAACAATAGAGGAAAAGCGGTTACTATAGTAGTATGGACATGTCAAAAGAGCAGAGGGCGAAAGGAATCATAAGACAACGGAATGGTGGCCACGGGTTACTTACCCGTGGCCACCATTTCCAGGAGGAAAGGCAGGCAACGACCATCATGGAAGGACGGGTGGACGAGGCTAAGGAGGACGGTGGCTTCGGGGACGCAGATTGGGCGAATAGAGGTAAATGGAGGATCAGGTTAAAGGAAGGTAGTTATATAGCAATAGATGCTAATTTAAAAAATCTGGCGTGAAACACTCACACGATTTTCTCTAGCCATTGAAAATAATAAAATATATTAACTAATATTAGCAATAAAACATTAGAAATAAATAAAAAACTAACCTCAATAAACCTAACCTAATTTTAATCACTGAGTGAAACACGCAAAATGAAAATCAACTTCAATTTGGCTTAAAACTACGAAAAATCACTCTTTCACACTAAACTAGGCTCTGTACAGAAAAATGCTGTAAATAAAAGTTGTAGATCTTTTAATTTCCTATAAATTTTATTGTATACACTTTTGTCGTAAAATGCATACTAAGAATGTAATCTTTAAAACAATCAATTTTTTACACGTTTTCGTGAGAGAAAAAACAGAAAATTGCTAATTACCGCTAAAATAAGTGTTATGGCAAAAAATGTTCAAAATAAAAGTTGTAGGATTTCAAATTCTCTACACCTTTTATTATATACACTTTTGCGCTAAAAAGCATAATAAAGCCGCAATCTTAAAAACAATAATTTTTTTACGAGAAAACAGCCTCACCAAAAATTTTAGCAGACATGCCTACCCTACCCTATCTCGTAGAGCATAAAATATTTAGTAAATGAGGTGATTTTTAAAAAAAATTATAGGAGCCATTTTTGAGAAAACTTGAAAAAGTGAAAAATTACACGAATAAACTATTACTAAACTTCCGGTTGACGATTTTGATGAAATTGTTCGTGTCGGGTCCGGTAGTAATATTTAACTTAAGTTTCAAGTTTCAAGTTCATACGATGTTCTGTTCTTGAGATATTCTGTTCACACACAAAGACCAATCGCTAAAAACACGTTTTTGGGTTAAGGGGGGGTCTGAAAACGTGCTGAAAACGTGTAGGCCTATATCCGGTGAAAACTCGATTTCAGAAAATCGACATGAAAACAATACTTTCCTTCCTATATATTCATATCGGCAAGAGAAAGTAAAAATGAATCATTTTAAATGCAACATTTGTATTTGTTTTTTTGTCATCAGTCTCTCGACTGGTTTGATGCAGTTCTCCAACCTGTTCTATCTTGCGCAAGTCGTTTCACATCTACATACCTATAACACCCTACATCTTTTGTAATTTGCTTTATATATTCTAATTTTTGCCTCCCTCTACAATTTACTCCCTCAATATTACCCTCCATTATTAATAACCCAATATATACCTGGATGTCTTAGGATATGCCCCACTAGCCTATCCCTTCTTTTGGTAAGATGCTTCCATATACTTCTTTTTTCATCCACTCGCCTAAGAACCTCTAAATTACTTATTTTGTCCACCCACCTAATCTTTAACATTTTCCTATAACACCACATTTCAAAAGCTTCTATCCTCTTCTTTTCTACAGCCCCTATCACCCACGTTTCACTTCCGTATAATGCTACACTCCACACATAATGTTTTAAGAAATTTTTCCTAATCTGCAAATCAATGTTTGTATAGTCAGTGTAGTAAGTGTAACATTTGTATAAACAACTTTATTAAGTTTATACGCATCAAACAATATTACCAATAAGTAATGCTGTAACAATTATCATACCATGTAATAACAGGAATACATTTTCTTTAGCATCACAATTACTTTATAGCATTTCTGTCAGTTAATGCATAAATGTTATATTACAAAAAACATGACCATAGATTGCTTAGCTCTAAAAGAGAGCTTGAGTAGCACGCTGAATTGTACCAGTAAATCTTTACGATTGTCATAAATGTAATGGTCAAATAAGTTAACAGTAAGCTAGATTCACTGTTGCCCTTTCACACGTTATTAATTCTGTAATAAATCGCGTATATGGTAATTATATTGCAAAATAATTGTACTGTAAAGTAATAATTCACAAAGTGATAAAAAGCTGATAATATTACAACAATCATGCAAAGTAACATATCAACTTGTATAATATACTACATTTGAATACCGTTTCGTATAAAAATAAATATCTTTAAAAAAAACGAGCGGATACATCTGTGAAAAGTAAAGTGTATTGTAGTGTAAGTGAAAAAGTAAGTATTGTTTTCATGCCGATTTTTCGAAATTGAGTTTTCTTCGGATATACACATTTTCAGAGTCCCTGAACCCAAAAAACATGTTTTTTAGAGATTGGTCTGAGTCTGTGTGTGTGTGTGTGTGTATGTGTGCGTGCGTGCGCGTGTGTGAACAGAGTATCTAAAAATTGGAAAATCGTACGAACTTGAAACTTAAACTTAAGTTAGATACTACTACCGGACCAGACACGAACATTTTCATCAAAATCGGTTAACTGAAAGTAGTAGTTTATTCGTGTCATTTTTCACTTTTTTTGAGTTTCTCAAAACGGCTCCTACGATTTTTTTCAAAATCGCCTCATTTACTACATTTTTTTATGCTGTTTCTAATGTTTTATTAATAATGTTAGGTTAAATTGTTAATTATTTGCATTGGCAAGAGGAAGTTGTGTGAGTGTTTCACACCAAATTTATTATTATAATTACTTAAATAGTGCCTATTTATGATAAACAGTTAATAAAAGAGGTTAAACCCCGATGAGTGCGTTGTATATTAAAGTAGTTTCTTCTAGACGGGAAATACACTAGTTCAATTACTGTCATCTAGAAGTAAGAATTAAATTATTTATTTTATTGTAAATGGCTATGTTACTTTAAAGTCTTTGTTACGTTATAGCATAGCCTATTTTTTATTAAGTTAGTTAGTTTATTGTAATTGTATAATTGTTATAACTGTAATAATTACTAATGTAAGTAAAAATTAATTTGTAAATAAATGCTTGTTATAAATTTAAAAGTAAGTTCTGTTATTTAAAAATAACCAGATCCTAAAAGAACAAACACAGTATATAAAAGTGAAAAGGCTGAAAAGATAAGAGACATAGGACTGAAAATTTTTGATTTGAGAATCACTTTCTTTGGACATATACTAAGAACACCAGAAAACAGAATATCAAGGAAGATAGCGGAAAAAACTGTGTAACTCCAAAAACTTTAACATCCAGTGGATAAAATAAATTAAAGAAGATTTAACAGAACTTGACCTAAAAGAAAAATCCTTAAAATAGAAGCAAGTGACCGGGCCGTGGTGTAGTGGTCAGCGCAACTGGCTACTATGCCAGGGTCCCGGGTTCGATTTCCGGTCAGGTCTGGCATTTTTTCATCTGTAAATCACCACATATCATTACCTACGCACAAGCCCAAAGGCTTATGTAGGCATCATCACTCAATAAAAAAAAGAATAATTAACGACAAAAATAAACAACTATGTGTTAAAAAAATAAAACTACCAACTAGGGTTTATTCAGAACAGAAAAGACAGAAAAGATCGGACAGAATAAAAAAAATACTGGGAACAGAAATTGAAGAAACCCCAGAAGAAAGTACTAAAGACAACCCAAAACTGACTAAAGTGATTCAATACGGTCATAGAAGCAAAAATAAAATAAAACCTAATTTCAGCAAAACCTAAAAATAGATCAAAATAGCACTTTAATACTAGCTTTTGAGTAACCCACATGACTTAACTGAATCGTTTCCCAAAAAGAATAGTGATTAAATTTTTTTTAGTGATTAAGAATTAGTGATTTATAAATTCCAATGGAAAAGATATTTCATAAAAAAGTTTTTTTTATTATTATCTCGTACAACAGATTAGTAGAAAATTTGATATTGAGAAATAACTGAAGAAACTTACAACATATATTTTTTGACTGTTAATTAAAACATCAACAAAAATTTACATATTTAAATAATATAAAAAGAAAAAGAAATTAGACAGGACTACCGAGATGCTACTCTTTTAGAATGAAGTAAATTTATAAAAATATAATAGCGAAACAAAAAACTAACAAAAAGAAAGAAGAGAAACTAAAATATTTACGAAGTAAATAACAAAAGAATAAAATTAACTGTGCGTCAAAACTAGCTATATTTTAGGGAATGTTAAATTTAATATTTATTATTCAAATATCTCTTATTAACACTTTACGGTGATAATAATGCCACTCCTTTATTAAAAAATAAAGAAAACACATCTTATTATTTGAGCAACAGCCATTTATGTCAATTTTCCATTAAGTCATTATGCAAAATAACTTGCATGACTTCCTAGAAAACGATTTTACGGGGTAAGATTTATGTTTGACATAATATCGGTTATAAATTGGCATTACCATATCATATTCCACACCGCATTATCCTTTCAGATTCTCCTCCAGAATTATGACAAACTAACTTCCGGTCTATCATTTCTTTGAAGAATGCTTGGACACGATCTACGATCAATGTTGTACCCGGTCTACGTTCTCTTTATTATTGTTGCAGTCGCGTCGCGTTCTGAATGCGGATAATAGCATAATATACCTTGGATAATAAATCCTAGAGTCTGTCCGTTCCAAGCAGATGTCTTATAATATCATTCTACGATATAACCCTCACTTTATACGTTTTGAAAAGGATTTAGAGATTTATGTACAGGCATTAATATAACCAGATCATTTGAAGCATACTTATTTAACCCAAAAGTTTTCTATCATACGAGGTCTGTTCAAAAAATAACCGAACTAAAAAAAAGTTTATCCAAATAAATCAACAAATAAAACTAATAAAAATCTCCATAATCTAGTTATCTCCATAATGAAGTGAATGTTTTGGTTTTAAATCTCTAAAATATTAATTTTACATATTATTCGTCCTTGTCCACTTCGAAGTACTCCCCTCCCCTATTCACAAAATTTTCCCAGCGATGTTTAGACTTCGCAAAGCAGTCCTGGATGGCTTCGTTTGAGATGTGCTTCAAGGTCTAAACGCTTAACTAAGCTCCACAGAGAAAATTGCTTGAAATAAAAATTGTAGGTTTTTTATTTCGTATAACTTTGATTACAGTATTTATATAGGTACTTTTGTCGTAAAATGCATACTAAGGCCGCAATCTTAAAAAAAAAAATTTACCGATTTTAGGACTAAAATACAGAAAATCACTAACTGCCGCTAAACTAAGAATTGTAGAAAATAATGTCTGATAAGTTTAAAAACATAGCTACCTATATACAAAAAAAAAACGTCCTGCTGTTTTGATTAGCGAACACATTCAAACAAAAAAATAATCTTTTACTTAAAGAAATGGGAAACGTCATTCTGATTAAGTAATTTAATCAGTTGCAAGTTAACTTACTTGGTTTGAAAATCTTCGAATTCTTCATGCTGTTCATTTATTGAAGCTTCTAAGTCCAAATAAGAACCGTAATCGCCATCCTTGTATAATTGAAGGGCAGTATCATCCAACTGAAAATAAAAAAGAAATAGGTACGTTATTCAAAATATTTAATATGAGCAGTGTAATACATGCATAGGCCTAAATGTGAAAACCCTCACTGACTGACTCACTGACTTACTCACATACCATATATCTAACTTTCCGAACACCCAAAGTTGGATTTCAGAACATTTGCTTAAACAGAAAAATCAAAGTATTGGAATTTTGACAATGTGCGCCTAAGGAGATAACTACCGTATAAAAGAAGTACGTATTACTTTTGTTCCCTCCCGGAAAGCAACAGTTCTAAAAATTGGTATAAATACTCTTTAAAAATACTAAACTATTATACAAACCTAAATCAATAAACACTGTTTCTGTATTTCCCCCAAAGAAGCGTAATTCTGAAAAACGACATTAGTAGTCTTAAAGTGATACATAGAGAAAATATTAGATCGAATGAAACCGGGAAAAGCAATGAATTAGTTTACTATTATGTATTCTTCTAAGGCAAGCAATAAGCCCGCGCGCAACGCGGGCACAATCGATAGTGTAAATTAAAATATCGTATTATTTAAAATATACGAGTGGTAATTTTTCCTATAACGGGCACGTGGAGTGTTAAATTTATTGCACTCGATCTGTTGGTTCCAGGGCCACAAAAAATTAGTTCTGTTTCTTATTACATAGTCAGTCAATTATATGACTGAACTATTTAATATCAGAAGAGATAGAGGTGTAAAAGACACTAGTCAGAGTAATCTCTTCTGAGAGTAATGAATTTCACTATACAGCGAGACCCTGCGGTGAATGAAGTGAAAGTGTCATTTACAGGGTGGAAAGGGTAGATTTTCGGAGAGCTTGGCATGCTGATAAGCATACTCTTTCAATTCAGTGAGGAAGGCAATAATAAACCACCTCACTCCTCGTTTTTACTTAGTAAAACCTCTAGAGGTTCAAACCAGCCTTTCGTCTGTTGACCTAAACAACAGTGTTAATTATAAAAATTATAACCTATTATACCTTTAATCATGAGTAAACAATGTAAAATGAAAACACACACACACACACACCAATTGCTAAAAACATGTTTTTTGGGTTCAGGGGGGTCTGTAAACGTGTAGATCCGGTGAAAACTCGATTTCGAAAAATCGATATGAAAACAATACTTACCTTCCTATAATATTCATATAGGCAAGAGAAAGTAAAAATGAGAATAGATGAGAATTAATAACAAAAATTAATTTTCAACTTGATTTTTTAGCTTTTATTTGTTATCGGAAACTGTACATAAATTGACAACCTGTATTTTTGACGTGGATTAGGCATAAATTTTAACAAGGATTCCCAGTGGAGTTTGTTTACGGTTAGCTGTCAGCTGGTCACCTTAGAAAGTCGCTCGCCCAACCGGTGTTACTTAAAAATTAATAGCGACTCTACTAGCTGACTGACAGGGCTGACCCCAAGGCCTTTAAATTGATATAACTCCACCAAATGCTTCACTATACGGATTTTTAAACATTTTAGTAAATCTTTACTAAAATAATTCTAGCCTATCGGTAAAATGTTGTGGATTAACTAAAATATACTGTAGCAAAATTTATTGCAATAAATAAGGGTAACTACTATTAACGAATAATTTTAATAAATATCAGAAATACAAGTAAAGTTTATATTAACTGCAATATCCGGAATCATTAAAATGATGGGACGGATCATAAAATAAGTTATAATACAACAAAATGAAATATGGTGGGTCAAAAATAATTCTTAACGAATAAAGAACTCCATAATTTATCTAATGATAAATTGTGTTGTCTGTAGCATCATTTAACTATAATTTAATTTATTATATTTAACTAAAATTAGTAAGTAATATACCATAAGGAAAATTGTGTTAAATACTCCTTACAATTAACAATAAGATGAAAGAAAATATAACGGTACAAGATATACAATTGTATTTGATGAACTTAACCATAAATTAATATATAAAAAGTATTCACTCTTTTAAAAAACTGACAAATATTAATTGCTTATTTCGTTGACGGTATTTTTGTATCTCAAGTGTGAAGTCAAGTACTCGTTTAAACTTAACCAACAATGTAACGTGTCGGTTATTGTGTTTGGTAAAATATTTCCAACATTTTATTCAGTTAATTTTTTTGAATTTCTTTTTAAACAGTTCCGTAGAGATATTTCATAGGGTCACGGGAATATTAGTGATATGCTATCCTTGTATTACCCCAAGGTTCTGTATCCCGACAAAAGCGTTAAATATAAAGTTTCTTTGTGACAGTAGAGTAAATTATTTATTTTATTAGAGAAACCATTCTCCGATCAGAGGGAAATTTTAATAATTTAAGAAAATACTAAAATAGGATATTTCTGAAACTAAAAGAGCCAAAAAAAAACTAGAAGTTAGAATGTCTATAAAATTAATTTAACTGTAAAACTGGGACTTTGTAAAAGTAGCAAATGTTCAATCGTCTCCCTAGAGTGCAGACTCCAGTATTAAAGATTGGCTGGTAAAACAGATACTGGTAAAACACATTCTTCCGTAAATTATTCCTAAAACAGTGTGCGTAATCATATTTTTCCTGACTTAATATTTACAGTTTTTATTATTTCGTCTTGCCCATAACAGGCAGGTGGATAGTTAAAATTATTTTCACTTGATCTACTAGTTCCAAGGCTATAAAAATAGATCTGTTTTTTATTAAATGATCAGCCGATTATTCGACTGAAGCATTTAAGAACAGAAGAGGTAGAGTGTAAAAGACACTAGTCACAGTTATCTCCTCTGAAAGTAATGAATGTCATTATACAGGCTAACCCTGTGGTGAATGTGTCATTTTCAGGGTGGAAAGTAGCATCTACTTTAACTTTTTATTGAAAAGCATCTTTTCAGAAGGCTTGGTACGCTGATAAGCATACTTTTTCACTCGGTGAAGAAAGGCAGAAATAAATAATAAGGATAAAAAACAATAGGTCATAATCTTTTTTTTGTTTACTTAATTTATTTTGCCGTAGTTTGCAAAATATTTGGTATTTGGCCGGCCCGCTCGCGTAGTGGTTAGCGCAACTTCTACGACTTCTACGCCGGGGTCCCGGGTTCGATTACCGGTCAGGTCTGAAATTTTTCCATCACTCACCTTCATGTATCATCCTACTCACCTTCTGCATTAGCAGCAAACAAAAAAAAATATTTTGCAACTGTATAAATACAACCAGCAAAAATGTTTAGAATATAATTTAAAAAAAAAATCGCGTAATGCCTTCGCGTTAATGGCTTTGAGGAGGACCCCACCCAGTGATAGCTCTCCAGATAACGAAAACGTGTTAAATTTTCATTTACATTTTTGTATACGTAACTACTGTAAGAGTTACATTAATGCATCATGTCTCTACTCCATCGGCGTTTCAGTCGTCTTTGTGCGATTCCAGGTAGATATGCAGAATTCATGTTACAAATTAAGGGATTAAATACATTTTGAAGTTTTGAAGTTTTTTCTCTGAAGTTTCTCTGAAGATTTTGAAGGTTTTTTCTCTGGACCTACGGTACAATCAATCCAGTTTGGTAATAATCAATTACAAATCCCTCTTCTTCGAAACGTCTACTAAATTTTCGCCGTGATTGCTTAATTTCTTTTCTACGAGTAATATTATTAATTAATACAATTAACAAAACTATATCAAGTATTTGATTTGTAAAATTATTTTGAAACTATAATGAAGATAAATTGGTATTCAGAAGTTTATTCTATTTTTACACATACAGCCTAAAGATCCATACTTGCAGTAGAACACACATAATTTCATTTAACCTAGTTTTAAGAATAAGTAGCGGATGTTGAACAGTATAAATTTCCATGACTCAATAATAAAAACGAATATGAAACCGCTTGCAAAATCTGTGCTCGCAGTAAATCACATGTTAGTTGATAATACTGTTCAACGTTTCTAAGGTTATTGGAATTTCAGTTTTTAAACAAAGGATACTAATGACTGGGAGAGTTTAGTCATAAATTCTAAGGAATTAAAGTGTCCATTTATAAATAAACGAACAATTCATGGCTAAATTTAAAAACCGGAAATTTCCAGTAACTTTTCTGATAGTAATATTATTTAATTTTCCCATAACAGACACTCGATTTGCTAGCTCTAGGGTTACAAAAAATAGCTCGTTTCTTATCAAATGGTCAGCCAATTATATGACTGAAGAATTTAAGAAGAGGAGAGGTAGAGGTGTAAAAGAGATTAGTCTGAGTTATCTCCTCTGAAAGTAATGAATTTCTTTATACAGCCAGACCCTGTAGTTATTGAAGTGAAGGTGTCATTTGCAGGGTGGAAAGTAGATTCTTCTCGGAGGGCCGGGCATGCTGATAAGCATACTTTTCCACTCAGTGAGGAAGGCAATTGTAAACCACCTTACTCCTCGTTTTACTTGGTAAAGCCTCTAGACAGGTTTAGACCAGCATTTCAGCTGATGACCTTAACAACATTATTTAATATCATTATTGACAATACATTTACTAAAAATGTAAAACTGAAAATATTAAAGAAGAATTGTTTTGTTTCCCCGAACAATGTCATTACACGACTAATTAACAGTAAAACTGCACCGAGTGTTTAATTTCGCATACGCTAAGTCGTGATCACGAGATTGTTTGAAAGGGTGACGGGTGGATGGAAGGAGTGTGAAATACGAAGAGGTGGATGAGGAAGAAATAGTAAAGTAGAAAAAGAAGAAGAAGAAGAATGACGTCAACAATGATGCACGTGGGGAGGTGCACCTTAGAGGTAGGCAGGTTTGGCAACATAGCGTTCATGGTTTTAACCAGGAATGCACATCGCTTTATGTATATATATATATATATATATATATATGTAAGTATAATACGTACCTACAACAATTCAAAACACTTTCGCTCCTACAATAAATTTTAAAGAACAAAACTGCATTTTACATAATCAATCACCATTTCACGCTCATTGTTGAATAATAATGGGTTAACAGCCAGTCTCTCAAAAGAACCGTAACATGAAAACACTTCTATTCCGTGTTACAAGTTGTTTATAAAAAACTTAATTTTCTCTTGCACCTAGCAATTCCAATACCACAAAAATAAAATATTTCTTTTGTTTCCATTTAGTTTCATCAACGATTGAGATCATTATCAATTTTTTGTCAAAAATTTGCAGTCATTGTTAAACAGTTACTTACAGTATTTAACGAATAATTATCCGGTAACTTTGAATTATTAATACCGAAACATTTTTGTTTACCTTACCGAAAAGTTCTGATCATCATTTTGTAATTACCTACATTGAAGGACAACAGATGATTAATATTAAGTTTAAATTTGAACGCCTTATTGGTGCAGTAGGTAAAGAGCTGGTCTACAAAACGTAAAATATAAGGTTCGTTAATCAATTCTCTACCGCAGTATCGATTTTTTTATGTAGCCTACGGTTTAATACTTTTAGTGCCCACCACGTAAAGCTACACCAAATTAAAGCCTGATCTTTCCTGTGTTGATTCGTTAAATTTTTTTATTTAAAAATCTGTCAGAAATACAGAAATTTACGCGTTAAAAGTACCTAAAGTCCAGCCTCTCTTAGTTTGCTTCTAATGTAAACAAATAATGACGTCACTGAGCATGCGCATTATATAAAAATGTGTACACGCTGATTAAAAAGTAACAACAAAATACTTTCAAAAGTATTTAAATACAAAATACTTTTAAAAGTATTTTTATTAATGAAATGGTTAGGCCTACATCATATCATGACTGATGTTTTTAGTACTTAAAATTAAAAAAAAAGTACTTAAAATTAAAATTAAAGTTTAAGTACTTAAAATTTTAAAAATAGTTAACTTAATAGGAATACGACATCCGTTAAGTCGCGGACTCTAGCGTGCACCCTGTAGTAGCTGGCTTTTGTTTGTTGACAGTAGGAGCAAACTAAGAACGGCTGAACTATAAAAGTATTGGTAAGTACCTAAGTGTATTTCTAGTGCCAGAACTGTAAGATATTTCTTTGTTTTGATGTTAAGCCCTGGTAAGTATATTTACTAAGGAACGTTTTTTGAAATGGAAATCACATAATGTTTAGTGGTAAGAATGCTTATTAAAACAACTTGTTGTACTATATAACAAAAAAGTGGTAAAATAACTTAACTTTATATTATTAGCATGAATGCTTGCTTTCCCGTAAAAAAAACCCTAGAATTTTCTACTGTACAAAACAACAAACAACACGGTAGCATACGCTGTTATGAATCCTTACCACATTCGTGCAACTCATGAAGCAAATGGTCGCTGCGCGCTAATTTCAATATGTGGGTAGCCTACTTACCAGAGAACATCTATAAGACCATAAAATGTCAATAACATTCAACTGCACAGCTTATTCTTAAATAAAATCGACCTTATTGCCAATGGTAAGTATACTTACCAAAGATCTATAAAGGGTTAAGCTACAGTAAAAAAATATCATCATAGAAGATAACCACAATAAGGATGCATCTTTAGAACATTTTACTGTCACTTTTTAATAAGTAAAATTACTAAATACATCTTTTTAAAAACGTCGAGTCACACTTGAAGGATATAAGTACCTAACTATTGTTAACAAGAAACGAAAAAAGATTATAAACATAGAAATGTAGAGTAAGAAAGAATGAATGAAAGAAACATACAGATTAACTTTGACGTAGTAGAAGAAAGGACAGTTAAAATAGACGGAGAGAGAGAGAGAGAGAGACAGACAGACAAGGAGAAGTCTCCCAGTGTCTCAAACACAATATACGTATTTGATAATAGAATGAATCATTTGGAATGTGATGGTAATCCTCCAAAAAATGTCACGGAACAATAAAAATTAAAGTCCACATTAAAATAGACGTACTTGAATAAAATTGTTAAATTCGTGAATCATGTTATGGGAAATTACGTTAAAGCGGTTGAGAACTCGTAAGAGAAATACAACGAACGAAAGTACCGGAACATAATGTCTGCAATAACCTCTAATTATCCTAGAGTAAATACATTCAATTTAAACTATTACATACATACATAGTAGTTTTTGTTTTTATTTTTCAATTTCGAAATTTAAATAATAGTTACATAAATAATATTAATTTATCAAAATTTTATAGTTTTTTTTGTCGTCAGTCTCTCGACTGGTTTGATGCAGTTCTCCAAGTCGTTTCATATCTACATACCTAAAACACCTTACATCTTTTGTAATTTGATTTATGTATTCTTACCTTTGCTTCCCCCGTACAATTCACTCCCACAATATTACCTTCAAATATTCTATCCTATCCCTTCTTCTGGTAAGATGTTTCCATATACTCCTTTATTCATCCACTCGTCCAAGAACCTCTAAATTACTTATTTTGTCCACTCACCTAATCTTTAACATTTTTTCTATAACACCACATTTCAAAAGCTTCTATCCTCTTCCTTTCTACAGTCCCTATCACCCACGTCTCACTCCCGTATATGCTATACTCCAAACTTAGTGTTTTAAGAATCAATTCCTAATCTCTAAGTCAATGTTTGTAGTTTTTTTCATTTCAAAGGGTTTTCTAGCTTAAGCAATCCTACTTGTTATCAATTGTGCTTCTACCGTTCTTTATTATTTTACTGCCTAGATAGCAGAATTCCCCAACTTCCAGTATGTTTTCGTTGCCTACTTTAAATTTCCCATCTCTTCTAAACCACTCTTGCTGCTGCACAACACTTTCATTATGTTATTATTATTATTTTATCATATATGATAGGTAATATTGTGATGTATATGTATAAATGTTCTGTTTCTTATGACATGCTCAGCCAATCATACGACTGAAGCATTTAAGAACAGAAGAAGTAGAGGTGTAAAATACAGTAATCAGAGTTATCTCTTTTGAGAATAATGAATTTCATTATAGCCAGACCCATAGGGAGATAAAGTGAGGGTGTCATTTGCAGACTGAAAAGTAGATGCTCTTCGGAGGGCCTGACATGCTGATAAGCATAGGCTACTCTGCCACTAAGTGCGGAAGGCAAGGTAAATCACCTCACTCCTTGTTTTACTAAGTAACGCCTCTAGAGGTTCAAACCAGCGTTTCGGCTGATGACCTAAACAACAGAGTATCGAGAGAGTCAAATCACATAAAATTTAAATTTCTTTTATTTAAAAATTCTTCTAAGGTAAAACTAAATTTCTTTTCACCTCCTGATGTTACAAAAGCTTTTTGTGTACAGTAATACAATATCGTACTATCGTCATTAAAATAAGCTATACCGAATACAATATAGTTGGAAGCCAAACAATCTACTAGGGAAACAAAGAACAAACATATCCGGAGGGTGAATGCGATGTTCTTCTTTGTATTCTGGCCTTGAATATCTCTAAGCAGAAGCACCACCCTTGGTCAACATTCAGGTTGGTACACATGTATATACTGAACAATAATATCTTATAACAACAATAATTACTTGAAACAATAATTTACCGTCAGTTAAATTTTTTAGTACCAAATTACAACAAAAAAAAGTTTATTCTTCAACAATAGATTTCTTGGGTTCGTAATTTACCTAATTATTACTTGCAAACCCCCTTATTTTTTTACGTTCATTTACTTTTTACTTGATTTTCTTTTATTTGTTGCCTTCATATTTTTCAACACAAACTTGTTATGAGAATTAAACAGAGAAACATTATCACTACCTAGAAACTTTCATGTTTCTCATACAAAATCAACGATAGTCTTACTATCAGATTTTATTTTTAATTTATGAAGAAATATTTCGTTAACACCACAAATATGTTAACGCATTAGACATTATTCACTTACACTCAATATGAAACACGTAATGAGAAAAGATCAATCATAACATTGTACAAATTGCAACGCACACAAAAAATTATCACAGAATTTCAAAATATACATAACACACGAATATTATTCAAAATTAATGGTTTAAGGAAGAATCTGGTAGAGAATGGACCAGTTAAAAACACCATACAATAATTTTTGGAATTTTCAAAAAACTTCAGGTTTAATACCGCCTACGAAACCGTTAATACCTAATATTTTACCATTATAATAAGAATTTATATTTAATTTTTGTTTTCACTGTAAATTTCTAAGTTTTCACCCAATGTTATCTCTATGTTTTCATTAAATATCAATGTTTTCGTTGCATGTGTATCTATAAAAATTTAACGGACGACGCTAACCTACAAGTTGATGCGACCTTAAATAAATAAGAGAGCACCAAGAGATAGTACCAGAAACGATTGAAATTAGTACTTTTTTAAATTTTATTGGTGGTAATTTAAACAAATTATCTTCTTTAATTTTCCTTTGTCCGCCCGTCCTTTACAACCAGATGTCAAAAACTACAGAAAATAGCAACAAACGGTTTTTGAATTCGTAATCTACACAAAAAGTTAGTAAGCCTGGATTTGGTTCAAGTTCCGGTTTTGACCGGAAGTGGCCTAAAACCGGAAGTCAAGAAATCAAAGTCGGAATTTGGAATCAAAAATAGTGTCATTCGATTTTTCTGAAAGAGTAGCTACAGAAAACACTAATTGTTTTGGCCATAAGTCTTTTTAAAAATGGCCACCAGCCATGAGTCGCATCGTCTCATGAAAGGGATTTTTGAAAATATAATCATTAAAAACTCATCAGAACGGCCAAAGAAAAAGAACACCTACCAAATGAAAAGCGCTTTCGTGGCTTTACCACATAGTCAGCTCGTTAAATATTTAAAATCACAAATATTTTAAGAGATATTGACCGCCTGCGTATGTCATCACAATTATTAAAGGAATAAATTTATTTATCAATTCTATATTTAAATTTCCCAAGCCAGTTCTGCCGACCCAATTAGGTCACGGTTTTCGTATTCTGTTTCCATATATAATAAATTAAAAGTCTTTTTAAATTTACATTGGAATTATGTGAACTTTTCCAATACATCAGTTTTTTTACAATATTAGTTCTAATAATTCCAAATAATTACTTTCAGTCAAAATTAGTTAGTTAGAATCAGTTTTCTATTTTGCATAAATATGTAATCACCAACAAAATCGGCTCTATTATCACCTGGTTAGAATTAGATTTGTAAAACAATCATTAAAATGAAAACATTGAACGCTACAATGCAGTGGTAAAATATTAAACTGCAAAGTAATACAACTCGGGTTTGATTCTGGCTAAAGTGTGGAAATTTTAAATTTCTTAAAATCCAGTGATACTATTCTATCGCCCACTTTAGTCAGTAATGACGAAGCCGTTGATGCGATTTTAAATCAGAAGTAGGAGATCGTAAAACAAAGTAAAAACATGAGACAAATACTTTTAACAACTTATATAAAAATACATTAAAAATAGTTTACGGTTATTTTATAGATCAATAAAATTCAGTCTTAATTTTACCCGGTTGTCAGCCAACGTCAGTTCCAACTTTCAAATCAATTTCGTTTTTCATCATTTCATCACCGACCAAAATTTGAATAATCGTTTTTGTTGTAGAACAAAAAGTAGAGCATAACAATTTTTTTACATTTAATAAAACATGTTCAAAATTATGATATATTATTAATTAAATGTTGTTGTTTGTTGTTTAGGATATCAGCCGAAAGGCTGTTTTGAATCTTTACTTCTTGAGGCTTTACTAAATAAAACGAGGAGACACGTGGTTTACTAATGCCTTCCTCACTGAATGGAAAAGTAGCCTGTGCTTATCAGCATGCCAGGGTTTTCGAAAAGGATCTATTTCCACCCTGCAAATGACACCTTCACTTCAGTCACCACAGGGTCTACCTGTATAATTAAATTCATTACTCTCAGAGGAGATAACTCTAGTGTCTTCTACACCTCAACCTCTTCTGTTCTTAAATGCTTTAGTCATATAATTAGCTGAACATGTGATGGGAAACAGAACTAATTTTTGTAGCACTGGAACTAGCAGATTGAGTGCAAATAATTTGATCATTCTACCTGCCTACTATGAGGAAATTAATTTAATATTATTAAAAAAGAAAGGTTCTTTGTTTTACGTCCGCACATTAGAAGTTTTTTGTTTTATGCTAAAAACTGAGCAAAAATACTAAAAGAATTATAAATGTAAAAGAAATTTTTGAAGGAGAATTAATGGTTTAATATTGTTAAATTATGAGATAATTAAATAATTTCTACTAAATGCACTCCATATATTCTTATTTATACCACTTGTTAGATATCTAAAACTTTTATTTCTTTAGGCATGTTGTCGCCTAAATGAATCTTTACCACTTACAAACCTACACGGCTTATATACAACTAAAAATTGAAATAAAATTTATATGAAAATAACTTAATGACTAACAGGTAATGAACACGTGATTGTTACATTAATCTACAATAAAATAACAATTCTTTGTTTTCTTTAGGAAGGTGTGAACATTAAAAACCCGTTAACTCATAAACAGTTTCAATCGTAAAATAAAATGATGTAAAATAAAAACGGAAATAAGTTAGATGTTATCAGATAAAAATAAGCGTAAGAATAAGGTGTAGATGTATTCACAGAATTCGCATTCCGAATAGATTACTATAGAAGCTGATTCACTAATGAATACTAAAAAATAATTATTCGCAATACGAGATTATAATACCTTTTCTGTACAACGTCAATTAACCGAACTAATAGGGATCAAGGGAGTTCGGTTAACCAAACTGTAGACGTTGTGAGATATTTAAAAAAAAATTAAATGAGTATATTTTCAAATATGATTGATAAAATGTTTTAATTCTTCAGGTCATCAGCTGGCAGGTTGGTTTGAACTTCTAGAGGCTTTACTAAGTAAAACAAGGAGTGAGGTGGTTTATTATTGCCTTCCTCGCTGAGTGGAAAAAGTATGCTTATCAGCATGCCTGGCCCTCTGAAAAGAATCTACTTTCAACCCTGCAAATGACACCTTCACTTCGTTTACCACAGGGTCTACCTGTATAATGAAATTCATTACTCTCAGAGAAGATAACTCTGATTAAAATCTTCTACACCTCTACCTCTTCTGTTCTTAAATGCTTTAGTCATATAACTAGCTGAACATGTGATGAGAAACAGAACTAATTTTGGTAGCCCCGGAACTAGCAGATCGAGTGCAAATAATTGTACACTCCACTACCCTGTTATGGGCATATGATGGAGATCGAGTGCAAATAATTGTACACTCCACTACCCTGTTATGGGCATATGATATAAATTTTGTATATTTTATAAATCGCATCAATTCATAATTTCATCCATTCAGTTCGATCTCTTCACAGACAACGCTTCTTCCTATTGTTGAAATTACTTAAATTTTTAATTATAAAAAACTTGTTTATACATCATATTTACATTTAAGTTAATTTTTTTTAAATTGTTGAAATAAATTTAGAAAATGTTTTTTACATTGAAAAAGAATGATGTATGTGATTATAAATATAGTATTTTTTAGAGCTTCTGTACTAGTTCCATAATGTTTTAAATAAAATAAAATAAATTCTTTAATAACAGCTGATTAATTATACTACTCTATCAATTCAAATTATATATACTACAAAATTGTATAAGATCACAACATTTTCTCTAAATTTAATCTCAAGCCATTAAAAGTTTGAATATTTTGGTAAGGTTTAAAGTGACTAAAATAAATAAATAAAAGGTTATTAATTTATAAAGACTAAAAAAGTAAATAAGGGTGAAGAAATAAATAAAATGAAGACGTAATTTGTAAGGATATGCCCCTGTATAGAATGGATAACAAATTATTCTCAGGATACTAAACAATAGATCTAAATTACCGGATAAGTAGTTTATTCATGAAGTCAGAAAAGATATTGAAAAAAAACTGTTACTAACCGGTAACTACTTGAGAGACGGTAACTGCTGGTTACTAACTTCAAGGGCTTCCAAGGAAAACAAAAGCAGAATAACTAATGGCCGGAAAAAATGAGAAAAGCTTACAGCGAAAGAATGTTAACAGTGTAGGCTTTAAAAAGAGCCCCACACGAGATTAAAACTACACAGTTAATGCTTAAAACAGAAAAACGTTTACTTAAGGCAAAAACTTTACAAAAATGTTAGACAGATTACAGTTTTCACCCATCGGTTTGGAAAAGTCGTCGTCGTAAATCAGCTATGTAACAACTAATTTTCTCGATACGATTAATCATTAATCGTATTTAAACATGATTATAAATTAATCATTACCTATAACAGGTAGGTAAGGTTGAATGTTAATTATATACACTCGATCTGCTAGTTCGAAAAAAAAACAAAAAAAAAGGCTACAAAAAAGTAGTTCTGTTTCTTATTACATGGTCAGCCAATTATATGACTGAAGCATTTAAGAACAGAAGAGGAGATGTCTAGTTAGCGTTTTCTCTTCTGGGAGTAATGAATTTCAACAGTATATAATCAGACCCTGCGGTTAATGAAGTGAAGGTGTCATTTACAGAGTGGATAATAGATGTTTTTCAGAGGGCCTGGTATGCTGATAAGCATACTTTTCTACTCAATAAAGAAGGCAATGATAAACCACCTCACTCCTCGTATTATTTAGTAAACCCTAGAGGTTCAAACTAGCCTTTTCGCTGATGACCTAACAACAACAACAACAAATAATTAATCAGATAAATAAAATTGCTTTAATAATACAAACTATGTAATGTAATACATAAACGAAATAAGATAATAATACTAGAAAATCCTTATCGTATTATTTTAATAACAACAAAATGGATGAAAATACTGCTGAAATTTATATGAAAAAGAAGTTGTTTGCAGAAAAATTATCTAAATATGAAATCTTTATAGGGTATTGTAATAAGTTATTTTTTTAACCCTTTTTGTACGGTAATGAAGATTGTTGTCTAATGTTTACTTAGTAAAAAGTAAAAGAATGAAGTGTTTAATTCGTGACTATACTATCCGGATGAATTAAGAGAATCTTAGATTAAGATTAATGTTATTTTGAAAAGGTTTTCTTTAAAAAAAAAGTGTAAAAATATATTTATAGAAGGAAAAGAAGTAATTTAATGGTAGCATTTTGGTTTATTAAAGTTATGAGGATGATAATTATTTGAGATACTGCTTACTTTGATAGAAGGCAGTAACGAACAGAGCCACGATGCAACTATAGTGGTCGCCACGAAAGAAGTCCGCTGTGAAGATCACTTGCCCCTCAACAAATTGAATAAAATTTTCTATTTACATCACAAGTACATTTCTGTTTTATTTGTAGTCATAAATGCAAGGGTCTACTATACTTGGTACAATAATGTTGTAAAAATTGATAGTTTAGTCGAAAAATCATTTCCCAATCTTCACGTGGAGCCAAATAGCACTTTTTACTTTCTCTTGCCTATATGAATATATAGGAAGGAAAGTATTGTTTTCATATCGATTTTTCGAAATCGAGTTTTCACCAGATCTACACGTTTTCAGACCCCCTGAACCCAAAAATATGTTTTTAGCGATTGGTCTGTGTGTGTGTGTGTGTGTGTGTGTGTGTGTGTGTGTGTGTACGCGCGCGCACGTGAACAGAATATCTCAAGAACGGAACATCGTACGAAGATGAAACTTGAAACTAACGTTAGGTACCTCTAAAGGACCCGACACGAACAATTTCATTAACATCGGTCAATCAGAAATAGTAGTTTATTCGTGTCATTTTTCACTTTTTTGCGATTTTTTCAAAAACGGCTCCTACGATTTTTTTAAAAATCGCCTCATTTACTACCATTTTTATGCTCTATAAAATAAGGCAGGCGCCAAGTCTGCTGAAATTTTGGGGAGGCTGTTTTCTGTAAGAAAAAGTTTTTTTTTAATATTGCAGCCTTAATATGCATTTTAGCGCAAAAGTTTATATAGTAAAAGTTGTAGACAATTGAAAAATCTACTACTTTTATTTCGAGCACATTTTGTATAACGGTTAGTTTAGCGGTAATTAGTGATTTCCTGTTTTTTTATTAATGAAAATCTGTAAAAAATCGATTTTTTAAGTATTCGGCTGTAGTATCCATTTTAAGACAAATTTGAATATAATCAAATATATAGGAAATAAAAAGATCTACAACTTTTGTTTTAAAAATTTTTCTCTACAGAACCTAGTTAAGCGTTAAAAAGTGATTTTCCGTATTATTACGCCAAACTAAGGTTGGTTTTCATTTTGCATCATTCACTCATGATGAAAATAAGGTTATGTTTTTGAGGTTAGAATTTTTTTTTATTTCTAAATTAGGTTATATTGTTCATTATTTGCATTGAAAAGTTAAAGTCAGTGAGTGTTTCGCACCAGATTTTTTTAAATGGCCGCCATATTAAAGCGGAACATTGGATTTTACTTTTACATTTTCACATTGCAAAAAATCCTGTGATCTGTAACATACCTAACCCCGATTTTTATGTAAAACCTGGATAAAGTAACAGACGTTTAAAAAATACATTAGCAGAAAATCGGCTAAGAACTGGGTACTTTTTATGCGCAAATTGCTGTATTTCCGACGAATTATTAAATAAAAAATTTAAGTTAAATGAATAAATACAAGAAAGAACAGGCTTTAATTTGATGCAGCGTTAATTTTTTTCCGTTCGGTCGTTTTTAAAATAGAGCTCTTCAAACACAACGGACTTCTTTCGTGGCGGGAACTATACATATTATACACACTTACACACGTTCTAGAAGGTTTTGAATAGCCACAGTTTTGATGCTTCATTAAATAAACACACAAGTAAAGATTATAATTAAAAGTTGTCAGACAACTTTGATGTTCGCCTGCGTGCTTGATGCCTGCCTGCAACACACTGTACTGTAAACATTATATACCTGAATCAAGGTCTTGCATACAATTTTTTGCTTTGGGCAATTTAATATCAGGCGCCACCATTTACATTTGCTTTATATTATGTTATGAATATAATTTAACATATGATATATATTAGAATTAAATGAATACATCTTTATTTATTTTTATTATATTATGTAATTAATACATAAGAAAAATTGATGCGATTATTTGATAATTTTGCGAAATGGAAAGAGAACTTGTTCGAGATTAACTGTAGACTTCGACAAGACATAATCCTTGAAAATACAAGACTTCCTATTCTTTTGCGTTCTATTTAACTAATTGATCCGCAGAATCTTCGTCCCCATACATCAGCTGTCAACCGGCTGATATGTTTTTACGGAGTTGTTGTTTTATGATGAACATGGTTCAGTTTATTTTAGACAAGTAAATTCGTCCAGGCTTGAAATTAGCCTAAAAGACATTTTTTAAATAATCTGATTTATTGATTCTTCGGTTTCATTACACATTTTAGTTTTTCTATGTATCACACTAAGAATACTATTGGTGATCTTTACAATTAAAGCTTACAGAGATGGTACAGAAATAATACTTATTGCTTTATAAGCAAATAGTCGAAACTTAAACCATAACTTAACTTAGGCCATTAGATCCCTTTTTACCTCATTTACAAAAGTAATTGAAATGCAAATGCTTTAGTTTTTGTGTTTGACTCCTAAGAAGTAAACTTACTGAATTTCAGCTGTCAATGTGATTGGGATTTAACAGAATAAGCGACGACTGAGCAATTTCGTGAGTAAAAGAATTCATATTTCACATTTATTAATACAGATATGATACAAAAAGTACTGTTTAAACACCTAAACTTGTCCAGAAAAAGCTTTTAAATAAATTGAAAATAGTAGCTTCAAATAATCACTTGAATTTATGCGAATATCTATGTGCAGTGTTTTGTCGTTTATACAATTTGGAAAGTCGAATGTTAAATCTGTATTAACTAGAATAAATCTAGTATTTTGCAAAATAAAAATTCAAATATAGCAATTACAAATACATAATATTATACTTTGCATAGAAAAACTTATTAATGTCAACATCTTTAAGCTGCAAATTTACATACCGATGAAAAATACAGCTGAGTATATTTTTGAAATAAATGACAGATTAATTGTAATGCAAATAAAATGAATTTAATGTTGGCAAGAGATATATAGGGGCCTAATTACAATTTATTTGACACTGTGTAATTTATCTGGCCTCAATACATTAGTATCATAGTGGTATTCAGACAGCTTGACAATAAAATCTTCTGATGAATAGAAGTAAGGCAGAAAATAAGTTAGGTTTATTGTACTAACCCGGACTTTCACACAAATTGTTTCATTATGGAGTAGATCTAAGATTTACAAAGTGTGGTATTCATAGTTAAAGGAATCGAGTTCCTTTTCTTGGCAACATTGACGCAGCAAGCCTTCCTTTTACTGTCATGCTATCTGAATACTACTATAATAATTTAAGTAAATTTATATAGAACAAGAATGACACAAACGATCAAAATTTTATCCTAGCATACTAATTTACTTCATAAAATATTTTTTTTTACGTTTGAACAAAAACGTTTAAGTGTAGCTATACAATTCTGAAAAGTTTTATACAATATAGTTATTAATATGTATCATTAATTAATAAAAAATTAGAAGATTATAGGGGACATCAAAGGAGTATTAAGTAGCTACCGATAGGGATCAAATATGAGAAAAATATCGAAACTGTCGCGGTATCTCAGTGTAACAAATATTTATCTAAAATAACCGGATATTCTATAACTCGGTATTCAAGGAGGTTTAAAAAATTTGTGTCAAACCGAGAAGTAAAAATATAATAGAGACATGAAAACAAAAACAGCAAATAAGTGCATCCAGATTGGTTACTAACAATGAAGAATTGAAATCAAACACAATAATAGAAGAGGAATGCAATATTAATCCCAATGAAAAAATTGCTAGATATAAGACAGGAAGGCGAAATAGAATAGAAAAGATGAAATTGAAATATATCGAAAACTCATCAAATGGAATAGTACATTACTTATCAAAGATACTAACGACGATAAATTGAGGAGGAACTTTTGAACCGATAACGGACAAGAAATGATAAAACCTTGTAGCCTGAGCTTGAAACAAAGGTCTTAAGCACGTTTTCCAACGGTAAGAGTATTTGAATACACAATGACTGAAATATCAAGCATTTACAAGGACTCAAAATGGTTCTAAAGTTACCACACTGAGTATTTAATACACTTAAGAAATAAACAACAGAATTTTCCAGAAATATAACTATGTATACGATATTTGTAGGATTATCAGGAAAAAGACAAATGTTGAGAGTACCATATCAGAAGTAAAGAAAGTAAAAACAAATTTGGAAGGGATGTAGATAAAATGACGTAGATCAAATAATATCAACTCAGAATTTACAATAGGAGGACTTTTTTGGTAAAATTGTATGATGCTTAAGTAAGGGCAAGAAAAAACAAACATTGATTTTTTTCTATTGGGAATCTGTAGAAAAAGTTAATTTTTTTTATCAAGGGACAAAATTAACAAGGTGAGTGCGGAGATAATTTTTTGTTTTTTAGTTCATCTAAAGTCGCATCAACATCTTGATTTAGCGACTACTTGGTGTTAAAGAAGGTTGGGTTTGAAAACGAAAAAATTTTAAAACCGTAGTCGGGCATTGAACCTGGGAACTTCTTTCTGTAGCCTAGCACGCTAACCTCTACGCTATAGAGATGGTAAAAAACCTCAGACCATATTATTTGTTGTTGTTTAAGTCATTAGCCGAAAGGCTGGTTTAAACCTCTAAAGGCTTTACTAAGTAAAACGAGAATGAGGTGGTTAATTATTGCCTTTCTTACTGAGTGGAAAAGTATACTTATCAGCAAGCCAGGCCCTTTGAAAAACATCTACTTTCCACCCTCCAAATGACACCTTCACTTCATTCACCACAGGGTTTAGCTGTAATATAATGAAATTCACTACTCTCAGAGGAGATAACTGTGACTAGTGTCTTTTACATCGTTACCTCTACTGTTCTTAAATGTTCATATAATTAGGTGACCATGTGATAAGAAACAGAACTATTTATTGTACTCCTGGAACTAGCAGATAGAGTGCAAATAATTTAACACTCCACCTGCCTGTTATGGGCAAAACTATATTATTTACAAGATTAAAATAAACCAAAGTTTTAAGAATTTAAAATTAAATTAGTTAATTATGAACAAGTTACACTCCTTTGTAGTATGAATTTTTTTTAAATTTGTTTTCAAAACGATTTGATATTCTTTGACATAAATTAAATAACCAGGGAGTTTAAAAAATACATTTTTAAGGATCACCTGTAGCCCTCAATACATTCGAAATGACCGGAAATAATAGTGCATTGAACATTGTCAATATAATCACATTTTGACCATCATTTTCATGATATCCTTTTAAAGGTCCCGACCTAATCGATATTATGTTGTCTTCTCGAATTACTTGCCGCAGCATAATGAAATATTATCATGGTATCTGCCTTGACGTAAAAGGAAAACCACATAAAAATAACAAACCATAAGGGGATTATACAGTCGAAATTCTATAACTCGAATTTCTATATCTCGAATGGAATTTTAGTTCCCTTTGACCTTCCATGGATTAACCATGTAAAAACAATCTATAAGTCAAATTCCACCATTTCTCTAAGTCGAACTATTTACAGTAGTATCCGTTTAATATGCTCACGGCATAAGTAAAACGAGGAGTGAGGTGGTTTATTATTGCCTTACTCATTGAATGGAAAAGTATGCTTTTAGCATGCCAGTCCCTCTGAAAAGCATCTAGTTTCTACCTTGCAAATGACACCTTCATTTCATTCACCACAGGGTCCGGCTGTATAATGATGAAATTCATTACTCTCAGACGAGATAACTCTGACTGGTGTCTTTTTACACCTTTACCTCTTCTGTTCTTGAATGATTCAGTCATATAATTAACTAAATATGTGATAACAAACAGAACTATTTTTTGTAGCCCTTGAACTAGCAGATCAAAAGTAAATATTTTATCACTCCGCCTGCCTGTTATGGGCATCTTTGTGAAATGTTCTCTTTTTATTATTTCTGAATAATTGTTTTGTTGTTATTTTTCCATAACTCGAAATTTTCCCCCCATCCATTGAGGATTCGAGTTATAGAAGTTCGACTGTATATCTTCAATATTTTATATAATAATAATCTAATAGATCAGTGATTAATTGAACGATAATTACGTATTTTAATGATCACCTAGAAAAGATCACCGAATAAATAAAAGCAATAAAAAGGAAGTAAACATTCCAAAGACTCCCCGTACAGTTGAACGTCTGCGGTAGACCCCAAATAGTCGCGGTAGACCCAAACAGTGTAATATAATGAATGAGAGGGACTCTTGCGGAAGTTACCTGCAGGGAGATTTCATTTACGACCACCCAGCAGTATCCACAGAAGGCAGACACTGTTCAATGGGATGGCGTGACTCTAAACATTACATTTAATTTTTAAATTAACCCAATTATCATAATTTAATTTAATTTATTGTTTATAAAATTAATACCTATGTTACTATTATAATAACATTTTAATATAATAATTTGAAATTTCGTTTAATTATTGATTATTCCTGACTAAATAATTATTGCAAGATAAATTTATTACTTCATTTTTGACGGGTTATCATGTTTTATGTACATAATAAAAACCCGCTAAGTTTTCTTTAGTGAGTCATGCGAATAACCTTTAAAACTCAATCAATTTTGTACAAATTAATTTGTAAATCTTCTCTACGTAACGGATGTTAGTTTAAGTTTTGAGAACGGTTAGTAAAGTTTTGAATGTGACTTTTTTCGCATGTTTATAAACTTAAATGACAGTAATATATTAAATCAAAAATATTAGGGTAGAAATACAAGAAACTGGAATTCTATAGTCTACTAACAGCAGTAACCTAATACAAAATGTCAGAAAGGACAAAAGGATAAATTCATAAAATTTTAAATACTATACGCACTACTCAAGAATAAACACTGTTGCGTTTTCCTTCCTAGAATAAAATATAAGTTCCCTTCATTTCAATTCTGTAAATAATCTAATACTGGACAGATCGATTGCTGGATGTGACACAGTTCAACGTTTCCTATCGTTAAAATATAAAACGTTCTTTCTTGCTTCTTCAGAGTATCAGCAGTTAATATATTTAAGCCACTTTTGAATAATAATAAGAAATCAGGAAATAAAACTATCGAAATTTCAATAGGTAACACTTAGTTCGAAACATCCGTTGAATTAATACACTCAACAAGGCTACAATAACTAAAAAAATCTAGTGTGAACACTCACACGACTTTCTCTTGCCAATGCTAATAATGAACATTATAACCTAACATTAGTAATAAAACATTAGAAATAAACAAAAAAACTAACCACAAAAACATAAAATTATTTTAATCATGAGTGAATGATGCAAAACGAAAATCAACCTCAGTTTGGCTTAAAAATACGGAAAATCACTCTTTCACGCTAAACTAGGATCTGTAGAGAAAAATGCTCTAAATAAAAGTTGTAGATCTTCTAATTTCCTATAAATTTAATTTTAAGCACTTTGTCGTAAAATGCTAAGGCCAAAATTTTTAAAAAAATCGATATTTTACACGTTTGCTTGAGAAAAAAACAGAAAATCATTAATTACCGCTAAACTATGCGTTATACAAAAAATATGTTTCAAATAAAATTTGTAGGATTTTGAATTCCCTACAACTTTTGTTATATATATTTTGCGCTAAAATGCATATTAAAGCCGCAATCTTAAAAGAAACCAATTTTTTTACCAGAAAACAGCCTCTCCAAGAATTTTAGCACATATGGCGCCTACCCTATCTTGTAGAGCAAAAAAAATTTAGTAAATGAGGCGATTTTAAAAAAATCGTAAGAACCAGTATTAAGAAAATCGCAATAAAGTGAAAAATGACACGAATAAACTACTACTTCCGGTTGACCGATTTTGATGAAAATGTTCGTGTCGGGTCCGGTAGTAGTATCTAACTTAAGTTTCAAGTTTTAAGTTCGTATGATGTTCCGTTCTTGAGATTTTTGTTGACACATACACACACACACACAGACCAATTGCTGCAAACATGTTTTTTGGGTTCAGTGGGTCTGAAAACGTGTAGATCCGCTGAAAACTCGATTTCGAAAAATCGACATAAAAACACTACTTTCCTTCCTATATATTGATATAGGCAAGAGAAAGTAAAAATTACAGTACAATTTTTTTTATATTTTTGATTTGAAACATTTTGTAGGCTAACTGTAATAGTTGGCTGTTTTTTCCAACTCTGGTAGAACATTAAATTTAGCATAAATTGTGACATTAAACGGACAATGTGTTTTGACAATTGTGAATGATTGTTCTATGAGCTCGCCAGCCGTTGTTTTTTTTTGTACTTTTTCATTTTGAGACTCCAATAGAATACAGAAATCCATTAATTCGAAATCCAAATGGAGGGCATTTTGAGCAACTTGTTAATATGCAACACCTTTATTCTATCAAATTTATTTTCCGTCGTTTTCAGAATTAAATTATATGTATAATATAACAGCAGCTAATAACCCTTTATTACCAACCTACGAAAAAATTATTACATGGGGTTGAAAAATAATTTTTTAACAATTTTATTCTTGTTTTTGTTATCATAGAAGTTAAAATTTTATTATCTTGTATTTATTTTTCACTTCGTCAATTTATATTATTTTTCTACGTATTGAATTAAAAAATTAATGGCTTAATACAGCATTTAACAAGATAATTTTACGTTAAACGTACAAAAGTTATTTTCTACAATAGTTTTTGTGTTTTATGCCAGATATCGTTAAAACTATGAAAGATACAGTTCTGGAATCTATTTTATTAAATTTTTTATGTTAAAAACCAAAAGAAGCCATCAAATTTGCCTCTTAACACCTTAAAAATTTCATTATAACCTCATTTTACCAAAATAACTGAATTCCGAGTAAAATCTTTCACCAGTCATAAGTTGGTAACGAAGCGTTTCAAACCTACTTCTAGATTAAAGTTTTTTTTATTTTTAATTATACAATTAGCTCCCAAGAGAATGCTGTTGAATTCTGAATCACCATGTAGATTACAAAAGAAAGTTTCACCGTTTTAATTATAACCATACCCTTAAAAGAACCCGGAATAGAGGTTACAATATTTAATATTCTGTTACTTGCGCTTCAAAAAGTGACCTTTCGCTTTAATAGCAAAATTTTACACTGACAACTGAAAATTAGAAGGACTAATAAAATACTTACAAAAATTTGTAAATCATTTCACTTCAATTTAAAAATTTTGTAATGAAGACATCAAATATTACATAATTATAAGTATACAATTTGTGAGAAAACGATTACGGTTTGCCGTTGATTTATTTAATTTATGAATAAAACATATCCAACTAACCGATATCATTAAAATAACCCACGACTCGCTTGAATATTTCTACACCGATAATATTTTATATAAGGTATTTACCCCACAGGAAACGTATAAAAAGAAATGAAGAAAGCCAACAAAAAGACTATTATAATTCAAAAAAAGTTTGTCATGATTTTATACTTCCGGAGTAATAGGCCTATGTATGTAGAGAAAAAAAAACTTTAATGCTCACCTGTAACAATAACAATCAATGAGTCCACTATTAATAAACCTTAGTTCATAAACCTCGATGGAACAATAACAAAGAATAGAATTTACTTGTATCTTTATGGCACTAAAATCCAATAAGAAACGCATATTTAGAAGACTTTTTCTATCTGCAACTTTTTAAACATAGTATAATCCACTTAATACGATTTTCAAGGGTCCTATATTTCAAGAGTTTCTATAGTATTTTTTAATTCCCTGTTTGTAAAAAGTCTTTTCTCTACGTGAATAAATGGAAAGTACTCATATGAAAAAATCTAAGATCACAAATTGGGTTAACATTTTAGACATATCAAAGGGAAGGTTGTTTCCAATCTGTGAAAAAAATGGTTGCAGATACGATTCCATCAAAAACCATTGAGGACATGGATGAGGATGGTTTTTTGTCATCAGTCACTCAACTGGTTTGATGCAGTTCTCCAAACTGTTCTATCTTGCGAAAGTCGTTTCGTATCTACATACCTGTAACACCCTACATCTTTTGTAATTTGCTTTATATATTCTAACCTTTTCCTCCCCCTACAATTCACTCCCTCAATATTACCATTCATTATTGATAGACCAATACCTGGATGTTTTAAGATAAGCCCCACTAGCCTATCCCTTATTCTGGTAAGATGCTTTCATATACTTATTTTTTCATCCACTCGCCTAAGAACCTCTAAATTACTTATCTTGTTTACCCACCTAATCTTTAACATTTTCCTATAACACCACATTTAAAAAGCTTCTATCCTCTTCCTTTCTACAGCCCTTATTACCCACGTTTCACTCCCGTATAATGCTACACCCCAAACATAGTGTTTTAAGAAATTTTTCCAAATCTGTAAATCAATGTTTGTAGTCAGTAAGCTGTTTTTCATTTCAAAGGCTTTTCTAACTTGAGCAATTCTACTTTTGATATCACTTGTGCTTCTACCACCCTTGTTATTTTACTCCCAAGATAGCAGAATTCCCAAACTTCCTGTATGTTTTCGTTGCCTACTTTAAACTTCCCATCTCTTCTAAACCACTCTTGCTGCTGCACAACACTTTCGTTTTGTTCTTATTAATTGTCATGAAGTAGGTAATCCTTTCTAATGATCTCATCCATTCCATTTAAAATACCCTCTAGTTCTTTCTTTATCACGGCTAATACTACTATATCATCGGCGAATCTCAGCATTTTTATTGTTTCTCCTTGAATTTTTATTCCTGCGTCGATTTTTTTTTGGATGTTAACACCTACTTTTGTTCAAGGGCCAAAAAACTTTTGGCCCCATTCATAACTTTCGAAAATTTGGAATTTGTTTCAATTCCAAGAATATATAATAATTGTTTCGAATTATACATGAATGCCCACGAATAAAACACAATATTGTGTAGGCTACTACGTATATAAAACGTGCAATTATAATTTTTGCCAAAGAAAAGGTTGTAATCAATAATCTGTTATATAAATTATATAACACTTTCCCTTTTATTATTATAACACAAATAGATTACGTGCGTAGGTAGTGTTTATGTATGTGTTACAAATAAGAAAAAAAAGAACAAGAAGAATTTGTAACAACATAAAAGTAATGTAATATGTTACAATAATACAGAACTAGAATGAAATAACAAAACTGCATCTTTTCACGATTTGCAAGCAAATTGTACAATAACAATAGTAATATTTCATTTATGGTTCAATTTCATTCTTTGTTACATTGTAAACTAACAGTAGCAATTACTTTCTAATGTCCTACTTCAGTTCTGTCTGCAATAACAAACATTTAACAGATGCGGTTTAAATAAATCATTTACGGTATTTATTACACTTTTCAGATAATGAAATAACATAATAAAATTTATATGAATATACTAATAAAATGACTAATTTATTAATATTTCAAATGTAAGCCTTGATATTTTCATAGAAAAATAAAGACATATTAACAGAATAATAAATAACTAATCAGACATACGTTTTACAGTAATGACTATTAAATATATTTATCTTAAGGACACAATTTTCTTTCACCAACTAACTTCTCAAAAAATTACGACTGATTAACCAATCAGATTACCGTATCATTTTAATGATTCCGTTCTACAACAGACTTCCATAATAGACTTATTTATATTCTTATTAAAAGCATTGCTAATTTTTTTAACTTACGTATTTAAATGCCGAAGCGCTTACTGACTAGCTAGCAAATCACTAATTCTTTGACTTGTCGATAACAAACCGAGCTAAAATTTGGTACACCTGTTCATTAGTATTATTTGGTATTCGTGGACCTTAAGGGGGGAATGGGATAACTAATCTAAAGCAATACCTATAAATAAGGTAGCCTTTAACATTTCCCAAAGATCTGAAAATCGGCAATTGTATTTTTTTAAGTGACACCTAAAACACCGTAAATTGTGGAGTAAAACAAGGATAACCAAGAAAACTCTATAAAACTAGACTAGTAAATTCAATCTTCAGAGGGCAAAGTTTTTATATTAACGACAGGAATACTAATGAAATCTGTTCTTTAATAATCAAAAAACAAAACAAAGATAACTAATTTCATGAACGTATTTCGAATCTCAAGAGGAGATAGGTTGGCCATGAGGCGAAGCAGAGTGATGACAGATGTGGAAACAGGGTTATCCAATAAAGAATTTGTAAAAATAGTAGAGGAGTTGGAAGACCACAGACGAAGTGGGAGGATGATGTCAAAGGGCCCGCTGGAAAGGAAAGGATGAGAACCTTTAACGACAGAGAATCATGTAGGAAATTGAAAGAGGCCTCATCCAGCACTCGATGGAAAAAGGCTAAATAAGAAATTAAAAAAATGAAAACGACGATTTTTTTATCTCTAATGTGTGTACATTGCAATCTGTTCAATTCAGAACAATAACCAGCCCCACGACCCAATAAAATGAAGGATGATGTGTATGACGTGTAAAAGAGGTGTAGTCTTGTACAGACTCAGGGCAACCATTCCTGAGAGAGTATGGTTAATTAAACCCCAACCATCAAAGTACACCGGTAACCACTGTATGGTATTCAAATCCGTATAAAAGTAACTACCTTTACAACTAGGATTTGAACCAGGAACTTTCGCCTCCGAAAATCAGCTGTTAAACAGCTGACTCGCGGCGACGACTTTTCCTCAAGACCAACCCGGTGGGGACGATTTAAACGTGCAAAATATTTAAAAAAACTCAAATTTATAAATAAATTTTATCATAATTCATACGACAGATGAGAATAATGTTGAAAAAACTTTCCAAGATATTTATAGTTTCTTGAAATGTATACAGAACCTCACTGAGATTTGTAAAAGTTTGTAATTTATTTACTCTATCCCGATGAGTCCAACGTAAACAAGCAAACACTATTTAACTATAAAACTGCGCAAAATTTTAAATATAAATAACTCGGTTGTTAAGGTATGTAATAGACTAAAATTACTAAAAAATATCAACCAACAGATATGCTAAAAAAATCAAAAAGACATAATTTGCAAATTCACAAGTAATAAATTTTGAAAATTAACAACAAAAATAAAACGAGAAAAATAATTTCATTATAATATTGCACACAACGTGCATAAATAAATTTAAGTAATCTATTTTAAGAACATGACTAAGCCCCATTTTGATGGTAATTCGCCTTGAAATAAAAGAAGAAATAAGTAATCGGTGTAAAAGTTAGTTTTCGGAACTTTGCCAAAACTACTTAACTACTGCACAGGTAGGTTATTAAAATAATTAAATCGTGTATTAAAAATACATTTTTCATCTTCAAACAGAAAATAACTAAAAATATTGAAACGTAACACACATTTAAAGAGTTAAAAGTAGATTGACCCGATTTTCAAATATATTTAACTAACCGATATTAGTTTTGTTCTCTTTAAATGATGTCGCACATGATAAGCAATTTATTTTGTTTTAACACCACTACAATGTTTCAGGTTGTTCGTTACAGGTATGTAGTGTTAAATTATTTGCACTTGACCTGATAATTCCGGGCAATTAAAAATAGTTCTGTTTCTTCTTACATGATCTATTATTGTAGTAATTCCCAAACGTTTTAGACTTATCCTTTTCTAAACACGCTTTGTACTAATAGTTTTAAGTGATAAAAAATTACTATTGCTACAGAACTTGTAGAAACAAACAGTGGTTAATCAAACGAAATTAATTTTTCTATTAAAGGCTTGTCAAATAGAACGCGGACTGTAAGCGCGGACGGTCCAATATTGTCTCCGCGGACTCTGTGTCAGACATTGTAGCACCATCCTAATCAAATAAACAGGAGCCTACGTGACGTAACGGTCTATTCCGCGGCGGAATGTTGAGAGGTTGTATTTTTCTACAGAGTTCGCGACAAACAGGATGACCGAAGAAGTTAAAAAATTAATCGAACTTATGAAGGAGTACCCATATTCATATGATGTGCAGGATAATGCTTATAAAAACTTAGTGAAGAAAGCACAATCATGAAAAAAAAATAGCTGTAAACTTTGCATAGGGCGCTTACCTTATCTTGTAGAGCATAATAAATGAGACGATTTTTCAAAAAATAAAAAAATAAAATAGTAGGAGCCAAAATCGGAAGAAAGTGAAAAATTGTACGAATAAACTACAACTTCCGGTGGACCAATTTTGATGAAAATGTTTGTCTCGGGTCCCCTAGTGGCACCTAACGTAAATTTTAAGTTTCAACTTCGTACGCTATTCCGTTCTTGAGATATTTTGTTTATACACAGACCAATCGCAAAAACATGTTTATTTGGATTCATGGGGCCTGAAAACGTGTTTATCCGGTGAAAACTCGATTTCAAAAAATCAACATGAACAATTTTTCCTTCCCTATATATTCATACAAGGCAAGAGAAAGTAAAAAATCGTTGATGCAAAAATGAGTAATTAAAGGTATTTTAAAACGAATTTTGCAAAATTATTTGCACGAGTAAAATATTTTAAATGCAATTCTATATTAACAGAACAATATTGGTCGCCCCCGTAGCGAAGTGGGAGCAAGCTAGCCTACAACGCGGAGTTCTCGGGTTCGATTCCCGGCTAAGGTCTGGAAACAAGTTTCACAAGTTAAAACTCACTGTTATATAACCCACCGTAGTCGCTAATAACCGAGCTGTTGATCCGACTTAAATTAAACTAAGAAAAGAACAAAAATAAATGAAATATTTAAAATAAACGATCTAAACATAAAATTAATAAAGTAAACATTATAACCGTGTAATATTGTATTAAAGGTCATGATGAGGTAGCTTCAACCAGATGGTTAAGTTGAAGTATATGCAGTGGCATTAAAAAGTAAATGACTGTTCTAGTTGGCATGTATACTAAAGTACTTCCCTGCCTCATCTTGTCCCATAAAAAACAAGACTTTTCAACTTTTTAAAGTTTATTCCTGGTACAATTCATGTCACGGAGTCATGAATTCTCTCACTGAGTCATTTCAAAGAAAGATGAAGATTATCCTTCCTAAACCGTAGGTACTTTACCACCACATTCAAAACTTAACAATACATTCTTCCTATTACATATTATTATTCTATGTACATCCCGTCCAGCTAACCAAAATGTCATGCCCTCAGGATAACGCGAACAAAATCTCTAGCAAAAAAAACTTAACAACACATCAAAGAATAACCGGGACATTTAAAATGGAACAAACAAATTAAATCTATAAAAAATAATTGCATTAAAAATAAAACAATAACAAATTTTAATAAATAAAACAGATATATACAGTAACAATTATAATTTTTTACTTTGTATTACCCGTTACGGTAAGTAAATAAATAATAAGAGTACTAATAATTAAATAAAAAACAATATAAAACCTGTAATTAAACATTATTCTTTTATCGCTTGTTATATTTCTTCAATAACAGAGGGTAACGGATTTCACTACGAACAAAAAACAATAATTCTTTTTATAATTCAGACTAAACTTAAATCGATTTTAACAATCTAAGTTGTATAATGTGCAGTAGTAACGCCTGAAATTAACCGATAAAATATAGTGTATTTATTTCTACAGTAATAGTTTATTTTTTTTTTTATAATTGGTTTATTATGGTCGCATCAACATTCTAAGTTTTTAGCGACCCCATTACATAAAAAACACTAATTACATAATTGAATTTACACTAATTTACACTTTTACAATTAAATCTTACACTTTTAAATTATAAATTATTTTGTATGAATTGCACTTTTATTTGCATTAAAATTGTCTTTGAATATTTAAAAATTGAATAAAGTCCAGTGTCTTTGTGTACTGTGTGTGATTAACGCAGTCTTTGTAATTGTCCGGTAAGTGAAATTGTCTCCGTATAGTGTTCAAGGTAGGACATTCCACAAGAATATGTTTGACAGTTAATTTCGTGTTGCAGTGTCTACAGTAAACAGAGTCTTGTTTCGTCATGAGGTGACTGTGTGTCAGTTTAGTGTGACCAATTCGTAGTCGTGTAAGAGTCATTTGGTCATGTCTGTTTTTAAAAATTTCTGGTTGTAAGTCTCGAATGTCAGTCCGTACTGTGTGTAGGTTAGTCCTTAAAGTCTTCCACTACTCGTTCCAAATTATTTCAAATTTTTGTCTGAACATTTTCTGCAGATCTCGATGGGAAGACTTGTTTATCCTATTGGAGCATGTATTGGCGCGTTTGGCTGCTCGATCAGCTGTCTCGTTCCCTTTGATACCAAGGTGTGAAGGAATCCACAGAAGAACTATTGTTTTGTCATTGTTAGTTATTTTGTGGTTGACGTTAATGATCTCTTGAAGTATCTGTTCATCCTGTTCGATACTCCTAAGGGAATCTAAAACACTTCTTGAATCTGACAAGATCACAATTTTTTTACGATCGTTTATTAGTTTATTTATAATTTATCTAATAGTTTATTAGTTTATAAACTTTGCTGCTTTATTTTAACACTGGAATACAGTGATTTCATTATCTTAGGTAAATTTTTATAACAAAAACATAACTATTGTGTAATTAATATTGGAAAATAGTACTGTGATATTTTAAAAATTGTTGAGGGAATGTATTATTTATTTAAATAAATTGTATATTGTGTGGGGTAGAGTGCGATGAATGAAAAGTTTTGAATAGGAATTCTTGGAAATCGAAACTAGTAGAAACGTTTGTTTATATTTTAATTCCTTCTAATATATAACAGTAAATTGGAGAAAGTGTTATAAAGGTCTCGATTTTTTGGAGAAACTATCAAATCGCAGGTATAAAAACAGTTAGCGCTAAGCAGTCAGTCAATCAATACTTGAATTGTGAATTGAAAATGTTGTCGGGCCTTCAAAATAGTGCCGTTACGAGACTGGTTCTGAATTATTACAATAATAGTCCATCTGTGTACGGGTGGTAGCAAGTGGTTGTTTCTTATCACATGGTCAGTCAATGACCATGTGTAAATGACACTAATCAGAGTTATATCCCCTGAAAGTAATGAATTTCATTATATAGCCAGACCCTGTGGAGAACGAAGTGAAAGTGTCTTTTGCAGGGTGGAAAATATATGATTTTTAGAGGGCCCGGCATGCTGATAACCACTTATCAACTCAGTGAGGAAGGGATGGTAAACCACCTCACTCCTCGTTTTACTTAGTAAAACCTCTTGAGGTTCAAACCGGCCTTTCAACTGATGACCTAAACAAAAACGAATTTGAACACTATTAGAACGAAAATAATATTTAGTTTTCTTTGAATATTGTATAATTCTGTTTCTGAGATAAAGTTGAAGTTATGAAAAAAAGATAACGATTATGTTAACGACTGTTTATTAATAAGTCAAATATTTCACATCACTTTGGTAATATACCTTTCTTGTTGACTCAAAAGAAGTATGACGAGATTAAGAAATAAAACGGTCACTGTAATTCTTTTAGTAGAACTAATACTTATTTAAAAAGATTAAAGATAAATCCAAGTAGCACGTTGTAGTTTGTGAACTTCTTCGCTGTTGTAGAACAGATTGATTGTTGAAGGATTTATAGTTTTTCTAACTTTCTCAGCTGTTTTTCACTACATTTACATTTAATTATTTCTTACACAAAAGTAACGTTTAGACCGTTCTCCATGATTTTATTATCTAAATACCATGAAGCTATTTTAATCAGTCTCAGCAACTTCATTGAAACCGCTGTATTATTAAGGTTGGATGAAGTAGGTAGTAAATCCCAATATTCGCTGGAGAAAAGCGTTTTCTTATATTAAACCTAATATTAAAATCTGATTGAATTTAGGTGTTGGAATTTTGAGGTACATACAGAAATTTTGTATGATAGGAGTAGTGTTTACACCTATATACAGGTTATAGGTAATAACTTTTTGTTATTGTATTGCGGTATTAATTGAACGTTACATTCGATTTTGAAATTCGTTCGTTTTCATACGGTAACAGTTAAAAATAAAATTTAATTTTATCAACTATTAATTTATTTGTTTTAAATTGGTATCATTTACACAATATTTGTGTGAATAAAATTTTCTACAAGTTTGTTTTAAAATTGTGTGTTTCTATTACCTATTTAACTTAAGTTATTGTACGTCAGAAACATGAAAACGCTGTTTATCGACCCCTATTTTTTATGTTTCACGTCATATATCTTAAAAACTAAGAAATATACAGTTGTGGAATTAATTTTATTCTATTTATCACGTCAAAAACCGCACGAGACAACTGAATTTGCCTCTTAATTTACCTTCCTATAATTCCAGCAAGTCTTCATTTCACCCAGGGAACTAAATTATTGGCGAAATTTATCGTTAGTCGTAACTCGTTAACAAATAATTTCTGAACCTATGTTCATGCGAACTTTTTTCATTATTTTTGCTAGTAAAATGAGCTCGGAAAGCGCCGGTACATGTGTGACACACTCCGTATATACGCCTATATTGCTTATCATATACATGCGGACTTAAAATATCTTCACTTGACCTCTTGGATTCACGATAAGACCTGAATTTTCATGAAATTAACAAACTATGACGTAGGCTTACTTTTAAGTAGGCCTATGAGTTCTATTAGAACAGTGATTATTGCATGTAAAATTTATTGGTAGAATTAATTAAAATACCATCACAACATGGTACTTTATCTATGAGTGATCTAAAAATAGTAATCTGTGTTGTCGATAATTCATAACATCGAAAAAAGTTTTGAGTACCTCTAACAGACCTACACTATGGATTTTAAGAACGTGTGGAAAGACCTACGAATAGAATGAGATAACTTACTGAGGTAATTTCATTTGAAATTACTAATTACATAATCTAAAGGGTTTATGAAAAACTAAAGTTGAGCTAGTAGATGGACGGAAGAAAGTTGAAAAGCCAACTGAGAAAGAATATTGAGAATCAAGGCTGCAAAAAGCTCTTCCAGAAAAGTTCAAAGTACTTAAAGTGATCTATAATAGTCCAAAAAATTTGAAGATAAAATATACTTCTATCTCAAAACGGAATTAAAACGAATTTCCAAAGTTCTTCTAATAATAAAACATATGTGAATCGTCATAATACACATCGATTTAAGTGAAAAGGTTACATAAACTGCATTTAAACAATTATTTTATATTCTATACTATTAAAATTGAGTTAATATGAATGTGCCAAATTTTTTTTTTAAGTCGGACGTTTAACAAAATAAAGAGTGTGCCGCAAGTACTGATATTACACACCTCTCAACAATTTCATCTTTACAGAAACAAAAGAACCCCTAAAAAACGTGACAGAAAAAGAAGAAAATGCACTTCTGCGCTTTTAAACAAAAGAAAAAAAACAAGAAAATCTATGAGTCATTATTTTTGTTTCCTTCCCCAAGATCTAGTTACGTGAAGGACCCTTCTTGCGTGTCCGCTTGTTAGTAATGAACCCACATATTGTTTCCTACAGTTTTCTAGCAGTATTTGCTACTACGAAGCTACTATAAGGGGGAGTTTCCCCTAACAATTTTTGAAGAGGGTTAGCTGGTAAGTTAGAGGGATGAAAGTTTCTTTTCTGCCTAGACGCGCGTTGACAATGGAATACAGAGGAGCGTCAGTTATCCGAACTAATTGGGAACAGAGCGGTTCTAATAATAAAATAGTTCGTATAATTAAATACGCTAAATACAGTAATTTGATACACTGTACTGTAACAAAGCAATATAACCTAAATGTTTAACAGGTTAATAAAGGCTAACATAAACTCTGATTAAAAAAACAATAATTTATTGTAATTGTAGAGTACAATCAATAAGATCATAAAAATAAAGGGAAATACAAAATTTCAAAACTGAATAAACTAACGAAGTAAACTACGGTAAAATCCGTTAGAAAATATTTTTTAACACACCTGTACGAGTGTTCCTGCCAGTGGTGGTTTGGTCAAAAAGGAATACTTCTTGGGAGTTGTGCGTAGTTTGCCTGAAGTAATCCGCAGAAAATGTTTAGAACTGTGCCAAAACCGCTCGTGTAAATTGCATCACGATAATGCTCACGCTCACACATCATTGTTGTCCGTAATTTTTGGCAAACTACAACACCATTATGTTACCTCAGCCACCATATTCACCGCATACGGCGAATTCTTTCTATTCCTGAAGCAGAAGAGAACCATACAAAGACGACGTTTTGCCACCATTGATGACATAAAAAATGAATCGCTAAAACTGAAAGCTATACCAAAAAGTGAGTTCCAGAAATGCTTCCAAGATTGGAAAAAGCTCTAGCACAAGTTTATTATTTACCTGAGGGCGATTACTTTGAATGGGTCAAAATTGATATAGATAAATAAGTAAAAGTTTATAAGAAAAACTAAATTCTAGTCATTTTCCGATCAAACCTCATTCATACTGTACAGTAATTATTAAAAAGATCTAAAATTTTCTTTTGAACCAAGACTGAACTTATTTTTGTGGCAGCAATATCTATCATTCCTTTTAGTAACAATGCTTCAGCAGAACTAAATTCATGCTGTTTTTCGCACCATAATATTGCAGTTTTTAACAATCAGAAATTACAGTGTAACATAAATATTTTTCTAAATAATTTATTTTAAATATATATAACCAAGAATTACCACCCAAGTGAGAATCCACTAATATATTTTAAAGAGGTTTTGTTTGTGAGATATGATGGAATAGAAAATCCAGTTATGTAGGGCTATAATGATTTAAAATAAAATTATAAAAAATTCCACACAACTAATGTATAAAGTGGACAAAAACAAAATTGCTACAAAATGTTCGTAACAATTTCACTTTCTTTAATGATATAAAAAGTAAAAAAAAATACGAATTACATATTTCAAAGAAAAAACTGATGTGATTTTAATGAATCCAAATGAGAATGAGCTTCAATAAAATATTATGGAAAAGTAAAATGGAAGAATAAGATAAAAAGAAAGAAATGAAACAAAAGGCGAATCTGTTAAAATAGAGTTTGTCACGGATCAACATTATATAACGTCAGCAGTAAACAAGAAGAGTGCAGAATGTCATTAACCGTGAGTGAGTGAACATAACGAAGAGCAAAGCTCGGTTGTCCGGTTCAAAGACGAGGCCTTGCAACAGCAGTAACAACGAACACAGCTGGATAAACCGGTCGAGACACCAGTTGCTGGTGGCCGCTGAAGCCGCTAACGGAGTTGAAGATGGAGTTATAGTGGTAGTTAGTTACCTTTGCTGCATATTCAACTTAACCGTCTTGAACCTGAACTGAAAACTAACTCTTAGTCTTCACAAGGACATTACGTGCGCCGACCTGCAAACCGCCCTCCACAGTTATAACAATATATTCTGGACCAGATCAAAGATCAAAACACGATTAAATTTTATGTTGCCTTTATTGTGTCTACTATTATAACGACTATAAAACTATCGAACGAAATTATAATACAATACACCATTTTATTATTATCCCCCAAAACAAGATTTAAAACAAATTATTCTTTAAAAATTCAACAACTACAACATTTAAAATAAAAGTAATAAAATCTTGGCATAAATTTCACAAATTGTATTATAATAAATATTTCTTATTCTACTGCAAAGAATTTACATTTTACATTCTCGAGGATTTTTCTCTAGAAGATAATTTCAGGATTAGGTGAACGTTTAACTATATCAGATTGAAAGTAAAAATACATTAAAGGAATTAAGTATATTTTTATGAAATGCTGAGGCGCTGCAACTCCTCGACATCTGAAACCTCAAGATAAGACTTCAGTATTCTACCGCTAGAAAACCTTCGACTTGGTTTGATTTCGAAAATAGAATAAGTTACGTTATTTTCAAATAAACAAACATATATATTCATGCGAGGATTTACAGTCCCAGCCGTACCTCGCTTCCTAAGTACCACCTCTTTCTGTCTCTCCAGTCCTCATCGGAGAGCCGCCGCAAAGACATTGCCTCCTGCACCTCATCCAACATGTCACTTCCGGCCTACCCCTCCTTCTTCAACCAGCTGGCGTCTACTCCCATACCCTTTTTGGCCACCTATCATCTTCCTTCCTCTGCAAATAGCTAAACCATTTTAACTGCTTCCGGGATATGGTATCCATGATATTTCCTTGAACACCGATTCTCCTCCTAATTTAAGAATTCGGAATTCGATTGATCCGCGACACACCACAGCTCCGCCTCCAGTAATTCCTCGCCTCCATTAATAAAGTAAGAACACTAACTATTCCTATAACCTATTTAACAATCAAACAATCAAGCCGTTGAAACTTCTGTTAATATTACATTTCTTAATCCCTAATGGGTGTTGCAATCTGTTCAATATAAGAACAACAAGAAATCCTATGACCCAATGAGATGATGATGATGATATGGTTGACATAAATGAGGCGTTGTCTTGTACAGACTCAAGCTGACCATTCCTAAGAGTGTATGATTATTTGAACCCCAACCATTACACTAGTAACCACTGTCTAGTATTCGAATTCGTATAAAAGTGCAGAGGAGTCTTTACTAGACCTTTACTAGGATTCGAACCACAGAACCTTCGACTCCAAAAATCAGCTGTTGAACAGCTGACTCATTGCAACGACTTTACCACTAGACTAACGCAATTAGTTAACAATTATTTTATAATTTTTAAATAGAACATGATGAGTTGGCTTGCTCTGCTTGTACTTTTTCCGCCTCTAACACTACTGTGCATCGATACTATTCCCCTACTGTCGAACCAGTGGTTAATGATCTCTGACGTTGCTCCGACATCAAAAAGAGGCAGTTAAAGGGGGAAATCTTCTCAGGCTTTAGTTGGTGCATGCGCATAGGAAAACTTTTACTATGTTTTTCTATTATAGTATTTAACTGTGAAGGCTTGATTTGAGTTTAAGACTCAAGAGTATTGTTCAACATTAAATCTTAAGTAATAACAATGGAAAGCTTACTTTCGTATTAGTAGTAATTTGATTCTACACACAAAAATACCAAAATCAATAAAAACCAAAAGAATTTATTAACTGTGAAAAAGAGAATAAATTTACAATAAAAATTCATACAAAGTTAGCTAATAAAATACATCAACAAAAATGATGTTATCTTAAAAAGTAAAATAAATCAAGATTTTTATTATAATTTTACAACACCGAAATACAGGTTTCAGTTTTATTGTCTTACATATTTTTCATTTGCATCGAATGGGGCCACGTTTATTAGCTGACAAATATAAAAGTTACATGATTCAAAAATGTTACCTATATAAATACTACGACCCAATTTTAAAATCCTTAAGGAAGTTTTATTAAACGACAGAAGAGAAAGAGATTTATACATTTTAATTACAAAACAATACAAAGATGAAGAAGCAAAACAAGAAGGGTATATTTGTCCAATCGTTTTCTCAAGTCTTTGTGAACAAAGAAGTAAAAGGTGAAGTTAAAATATTACTTATTGTGCTCAAGAAATGAAAATTATTTTTTTCTAATTTGTACGATATATTTTTTAAATAATCACTAGATTCAACGTTCTGTTAGTAAAGGAAAAAGACGAATGTCCAATTAAAAAAATCTACAACATTTATTTCAAACATTTCTTTGTATAACGTTAGTTTAGCGGTAATTTGTGATTTTTCTGGTTTTTTTCACGAATATGTGTAAAAAATGGAATTTTTAAGATTTCAGCCTTAATATGCATTTTACGACAAAAAAGCATGTAATAAAATTTATAGAAAATTAAAAGATCTACAACTTTTGTTTCAAGCATTTTTCTCTATAGAGCCGAGTTTAGTACCGAAGATTGATTTTCCGTATTATTAAGCCAAATTAAGTTGGTTTTCATTTCGCATCATTCACTCGTAATTAAAATAAGGTTATGGTTTTTTGTTCATTTTTACTAATATTAGGTTATATTTATCATTATTTTCATTGGCAAGAGAAAGTCGTGTGCGTGTTTCACACCAGATTTTTTTTAAAACCCAAGGGTACTATTTATTTAAATTATATTTTGGTCCCGGATTATCAAACAAATTTCCTTATCCGACCAAAATCGAGACTTTACTGTATTAGTTTAATTTTATTGATTTATTTATCGATAACTATTTTATTTCAAACGAATATTAGATCTAAAGGCTAATTTTCCTGGATTTTTAGATTGAGTAAATAAGAATCTGAATAAAGATAGACTAACGGACTGCCATTCTGGTATGAACGTCACCTGTCATCTAAGACGCTCAAAAACAGATACAACATAAAAATTTGAAAGTAAATTTCCACCAGCAAACAGAATTCATGGTTCAGACTACTTTTAAATATTTTCTCTTATATTTTTCTACGACACCTTACTGTAGCTACATTGTACTGTACATTCAATTGTACTAATCTATTCACTGGTGTTCCTGGCTTGCGTTGGCTTGAATTTGAACAAAGACAATGGTGTAAGTATGTTAACCTGTTTGTTAAGTCACCTCAGCGAGTAGCTCGCTCAACCCGTGTTACTTCTTACAGCAACTTACACAAATTCACTCATTAATTAAAATTAAAAATAAATAAAGGAATATATACCAAAAAAATATTGTTAAGGTATTGGTAAAATTCATATGCAAAAATTTCTTTTAATGCAAATATGCAACGGACTGTTAAACAACAAGGTCAGTTAGTTTGATTGTACCCAAGTTAAGAGGGCGCAAAATAAGAATAAATAATACAAGAAGTAAAAAAGCCATTGTATTGTCTGGTATATGCTTTAGTTCCCACTAGATAGGAGCATGCGCCGCGCCTTATAGTTGTTTACTTCTATATCATGGGAAACTGCTCGTACCGATTAAATACCTTTACAGTCACACTAAAGTCTTTCTGCACACCTTATACGCAAATAAAACAAATAAATAGAAATAAAAGAAGAAATTCCGTGAGTACATTTTAAAACAAACAACGAGAAATACGGTATTTTACAAAATTCCTTTACATTAGTTCTTTTCTTTATTGTAAATGTAGTTTACTTGCAAAGAAAATGTGTTCTAACAGTAAACAAGTTCGTTAACTAACTAATAAATTACAAGCCATTTAATATAAAAACTTGAAAAAAATCAAAACAATCTTACAATTTACTTTAATAATAAAACATATATTTCTCTACGGTGCAGTTAATCTTGACTTACGGAATTGTAAGTTGAGGTTATGGTTTCTCTTGCTATTCGAATCTGCATTCAGTAGTTCAGAAATTAATTCTGTAAATGTGTTATAACCCAAAAACCGCCCCACTATCAGCCTGACCAACTTTTTACAGTGTTTCAAGTGATGAATTTCAGCCAATTCATCGTAAGGCAAATCTTAAGAAAGTTACATACCTAAAAATACGACATGAGAAACAAGCACTTGATTTCTCGAGACAAAGCAAGAAACTCGCTCTAAAGGCCTATTCCCACGACGCTAGTTAACTAGCTTCTAGCTGGACGCTAGTAAACAAGCGTCGTAGGAACGAACAACTAGCAGTTATTTTAGTTAAAGGGCTAGTATTCACTAGCGCGCTAGTATGGGAAAAAAGGTCACGTGATTGACTAGCGCTAGTAAATCAGCTCGGTGTGAACGTTTGGAAACGTACCTAGACTAGGCTAGTACGGGAGAAAAGTCACGAGATCGACTAGCGCTAGTAAACTAATTCGGCATGAACGTTTTGAAACGTTGCTAGACTAACGCTAGTAGAAAAAAAGGTCAAGTGATTGACTAGCGCTAGTAACTAGCTCGGTGTGAAAGTTAGGAAAAGTTGCTAGATGTTAGTAAGCTGTACTTTGACAGCAATACCCAACACAACTCACATATGTTTTCAAAGCACTGGCAATAATTAACTAGCTTCGTAGGAACCGTCACCGACGCGCTAGTAGGTCCTGCTAGTAATAGCAGCTAGTAAACTAGCCACTAGTATACTAGTGGGAATAGGCATTAAAACCAACACTTCTCTCACTTGGCACTGAAATTTAATAACCAGTTACCTAAAAATATAACATCGAGCAAAATTAAATCAAATTTAAGGGTGAAATACAAAAATGGGTTATTAATGTGAGATTGGACATTATGGAAGTGATGGTAAATAAAATGTAACGTTAACTGTGAGCTTACTTACCATAATTTTTATGATAAAATATTTTGAAAGATTAGTGAATTAAATGTACGTATCCTGGAAAATATCCGACCGTAGTTGAATACGTTACTAATAATTTCCATCACATTAGAAAATGGAATAAGAGTGCTTAATAGAGATGGAATTTTTGTAAATTAATTAGATGAATGTTACAAATTGTTATAGTTTTCAATAAATAACGTATAATTACTTTTCTGACTTGAAAGCTTCAACTTGTAGGAATTTAAATGCAAAATCCGTCACAATAATGTCACTTTTCGAAGTGGAAAATGTAAATTATAAAAAGAAACTTAACCTGTGAATTAACTTTACTTAAAAGTCATCATACGGAGGTAGAATATAAAAATAATTACATTTGACTTGCTATTTTTATAGAGCTATGAAAAATATCTGGTTTCTTCCCACAGGATGAGTCAAGTAAATGGGAGGCATTCAAGAACAGAAGAGGAGATGGTGTCATTTACAATAATCAGAGTTATCTTCCCTGAAAATAATGGATTGTGATGAAGGAAGTAATTTGCAGCTTACAAAAGATAATGCAGTTCAGGAAGCTTGGCATAATAATAATAATAATAATAATACGTCATATTTGCAACTTATTGAGAAAGGTTTTTAGTGATCGTTTTACATTTTTGTGTAATAAAACCTCTGTGAGTTCACAATAGTCTTTTGACTGTCGGCAATAAACAACAATCCTATTAACGAGAGATGAACTGATCAAAACTGTCATGCACGTTCTCTAGAGTAGAACATGTGACATATAAATACATTAGACTACGGATTCATTCTCGGAATTATCAGGAACTACAGTAGACAGAATAGAGACTGCAGTTGGAATGGTATGTCCACAGAACGGCAGCGGCCAGATAGCTTCAAAGAGCGATCCGTTTTCATCAAGAAAATAGAAGAAGCAGTTGCCCTCGGATAATATGGATACAAAGAGTTCAAAAAACAAGAAATCTCAGGGAGGGTGACCAATCCCGGATGGAGTTTTGAAATTAACTAAGTCCAAAACTAGCCTATAATGAAGGGTTCTTTACTTCGGCACAAAACAAAACAAAAAATCCAATCTTCTCAAAAACGGCTTTAATGATTTTGATTAAATTTTCCTTACTTACTGAATTAGCTAAACTTAACTGGAATATTTTAATTGGTACTCCTGGACGCTCTGGTTTTCTTTGCGAATTTGTTTTCAAAGTGCAGTTTACGATACATTTTCGGTAAAAATGGACGCAAAAAAAATTAAATATAATTAAAAAAAACAAAAAATTTGTATTTAATATTTAATTGACCGATGATTACTATAGCACCCGTTTGTAATTTTATGTAAAAGATCGCATCAAAATTGGTTTTTCAAAATTACATCTTTACGTGAATTTTAAGGCTAAACTACACATAGGTAAAGCAAAAGATATTTCAAAAGCAAGAAAGTTAGTGTGGTTTGCCGTTTTATTTAAAAAAGGTCAACTAATGAAGTACATATGCCTACCTTAGAGCACAGAATTTATTATTTCAATTCCAAAAGCATTTAAATTAAATTTTCAATTCCTATCATAAATAAACTAACCGACTTAATTTTATTATCATTATATAAAGTAACATTAAAAACTACTGACACAACTTAACATTTCAAACAGATTCATCCGTTTTTATAATAACAAAAAAGTACAATAAATAAATATCCTATGACTGAAAAAAACCTACGTAAGCTTTCAGAATAATAAAAAATAATGATAATTCACTTCAACGAATTCTTTAATTAAGATGTCAAAATTTAAATTAAAAGAACAAAATGATTTGGATATAATTACAGTACTACATACATCATACTTCCAATCCTTAACAACGAAAGCCGGAGTACCGAAATCAATAGGTACCGACAATGTACTACATAGTTACATTTTGTCACAACGTTTTAACATTTGTTTCGTTCACAATACAGAAAATGTTTGTTTAACTTTTAATACAGTACATGTATGTTTACCACTGCATTAAAAAAACCGCATGAAAGTTTCATTGGTAAAAAAATGCATAAATTGTTATTTCTTGTGTAAAGTAAAATACATTATTACACGCGAACAGTTCAATCGAAAATGGTACAGAAAGGAACTAGTCCACAAAATTATGCAACAGTATTTTTCCCGAAATTTACCGCAACTTCTAAGTACAACTTCTATGGTACAGAAAGGAACTAGTCCACAAAATTATGCAACAGTATTTTTCCCGAAATTTACCGCAACTTCTAAAAAATACTGAGAAGACATTTTGGCAAAACAGCAAACACAAGTGTCAAATTAAATTTAATAAAAGAAAAAAGTTCTTAATTCTTATCAATCGATTTTTATTCTACGCAGTCATATCACTGATTAGAATTTTCATTGAAAGAATATTTTATAATTTAGTTTACAAAGAAATATTAAATCAAAGTAGAAATGTACTTGAAAACAAAACAGATAACATGTTGGAGTTAATTTATAAATTGATTAACAATTTAAAAAAATAATAACTTGATTTGTACATTCGTAGCAAAACAGCTACTGTTTGGCTCGACGGATTGTTTGGTATTGTAGGTTGGAACATGAAGATCCCGACTTAGCATCGTAAACAAAATTAAGTACAGTATTTCATTCTAAACACAGTGTAACAGTTAATGCACTTAAAAACTGACTCAAGTGTAGCTTCAACAAAAATAAAATGTTATAATAACCTTTTTTTAGTTTATTAAAATTTATATAATTTTTTTAACCGTTAGCAATTGCAGTAAACATTAACATTAACAGAAACATTAACAATAGAACAAACCCAAATAGAAAAAGTAGAGGCATACACATATCTGGGAACCTGGGTTGATGACAAGAATGACCAAAACAAAGAAATTAAAGTAAGAATTGAAACTGCAAGGCAAGCATTCATAAAATTGAAGGCAATGCTAACAAACAAAGACCTTCACATGCCTCTTAGATTGAGGGCTCTAAGATGTTACGTATTTTCTATCGTACTATATGGAATGGAAGCTTGAACATTGAAGAAACAACACATAAAGAAGATAAAAGCGTTCGAAATGTGGTGTTACAGGAGAATGTTGAAAATTCAGTGGGTCCAAAGGGTTACCAATGTTGAGGTGCTACGACGTTTAAATAAGGAGTTAGAAGTTATGAAGAGTATTAAAACAAGAAAACTAGAATATTTGGGTCACATAACCAGAGGAGAAAAATATGAGTTGCTGAGAATTATTATGCAGGGAAGGATCCGAGGAAGAAGAGGCGTAGGAAGAAGACGCATCTCCTGGCTGAGGAATCTTAGAGAATGGTTCAACTGTAGTTCATTGCAACTATTCAGAGCAGCAGCCAGCAAAGTGACCATAGCCATTATGATATCCAACCTCCGATAGGAGATGGAACTTTAAGAAGAAGAATTGCAGTAAGTTGTTTAGGTCCTCAGCCAAAAGGCTGGTTTGAACCTCTAGAGGCTTTACTAAGTAAAACGAGGAGTGAGGTTGTTTGCCTTTGCCTTCCTCACTGAGTGGAAAAGTACGACTATCAGCATGCCAGGCCCTTCGAAAAGCATCTACTTTCCACCCTGCAAATGAAACCTTCACTCGATTCACCACAGGGTCTGGGTGTATAATGAAATTCATTGCTCCTAAAGGAGGTAACTCTGACTAGTGTCTTTTACACCTCTACTCTTCTGTTCTTAAATGCTTTAGTCACATAATTGTCTGATCATGTGATAAGAAACAGAATTATTTTTTGTAGCCCTGGAACTAGCAGATCGAGTGTAAATAATTAAACACTCCACCTGCCTGTTATGGGCAGTACAGTAAGTTATGGAATAGTAATAATGCGTTTTAACGTAATCAAATTTTTAGCCCCTGATCGGGAATTGCATCTGGGATTTTTCAAATTTGAACGTAATGAAAAAACCGGTGATATTTATATTGAACCATCAGAATATTAACAATAGTTTTAATGATAACTTATGACTTTTTTTTAATCCCTAATGCGTGTACGTTGCAATCTGTTAATTTTAACAACAATAAGCAATCCCATAGCCCAGTGAGACGAGGATGACTGTGTAACGTGTAAATGAGGTGTAGTATTGTACATATTCAGACCGAACATTTCTAAGAAAGTATATTTAATTTTACCCCAACCATCAATAATAGTACACCGGTAACCACCGTCTATTATTCAAATCCGTATAAAAGTACCTTATTAAGATTTGAATCACGAAATTTTCGTTTCCGAAAACCAGTTGTTAAACAAATGGCTCACGCCAACGTATTTACCACTAAACCTGCCCAATGGGTTACTTATGAAATAAAAGAGAAAAATTTTGTCAAGATAAACAGAAACTTTTAACAACAAATGGTTCAGCAGACAGCATTAACTTTTCAAAAAATGTTAACCTCCAGAAAAAATATTCGTTCACATTTATACTAATTTCACCTGATTTTAATGTTGACTGAAAATGTTCTTCGTACAAAGCAATACCTCTTAATTTTGTAGTCAACAGTGCCAAACTGGTCTTAAGGTGGTGTTATTGTTTTGGTGAAATTGTTTTCTATTTATTTAATCTATAGGGATAGTTTTTTCCATATAATTTCTCCTTATTCAAACAAAAAGTGTACTACAAACAAAATGCATTGTCATTCCGAAGTAAGGGGGCTGAAAAATTAAAAAATTACTTTGATAAGAACAAGCATAATTTGAACTGGGTCTGTTATATCAACCAGAAAATATTATCATATGAAACATTAAAGTTCACTCTAAGGTACTCAGTATTCATATCAGTGCTTTTTGTTTCAAAAACTCAAGAAAAAATTTATTTTACAATAAAATATTTTTTCATAAATTGGAATTTTTTTAAATGTACTTAACTGATATAATTACAAATACTCAGAACACTAGAAGGCTGTATTCTGAGAAATTTTAAAACAATTGCAAAGCTATTTTAGAGTATAAGGCAAGCTTGCTTTTGTCTTAACAAATCTAAAAAACAAATTTTCGAGAAATTAAGTTTAATATTTAAACGAATACACATTTTTTTAAACGACTGCAACAGTAGATGACAATTTTCACTGGACTAAGTGTATTAATACCCATAACAGGCAGATAGAGTGTTAAATTATTTCCATTCGATCTGCTAATTCCAGGGATAGAAAAAATAGTTCTGTGACTTACCACATGACAAGCCAATTATATTATGACTGAAGCATTTAAGAACAGAAGAGGTAGAGGTGTAAAAAATACTAGTCACAGTTATCTCGTCTGAGAGTATTTCGTTATACAATCAGACCCTCTGGTGAATGGAGTGAAGGTGTAATTTGAAGGGTGGAAAGTAGATGCTTTTCAGAAAGCCTGACACACTGATGTACACATTTTTCCACTCAGTGAGAAAGGCAGTTGTAAACCACCTCACTCCTCGTTTTACTTAGTAAAGCCTCTAGAAGTACAAACCAGCCTTTCGGCGATGACCTAAACGACAAATAAGTATTAAAGAAATATCCTACAATCGTTGAAGAATTTTTAATTTGTACAATACACCTAAAGATAGTGAAATTTTGTAATAAATTTAGTATATTTTTTCTGTAAATTAGTAATAGTGAGGACGGACAGGCGGATATCTTTTCTTAAGTCACTTTTTTGACTTTATAAAATGTGAAAAAAGTGATTTAAGAAAAGATATTTGCCTGTCCGTCCTCTCTAATGTGAGGGCCAGTCCGTTGACGTAGTGGTTAGCGCAACTGGCTTCAACGCCAGAGACCTGGGTTCTATTCCCGGTCAGTTTTAGTATTTTTTGATCACTCATTTTCATATATCATCTTTTTCACTGTCTGCATTAGCAGAAATTGCAAAACAGTCAGACGAAAACCAAAAAATATAAAATGTAAAGGTAAAAATATGAGTACCGATATTGAAATTTTTAAACATTACAATAATTCAGCTACCTCTCTCTCTCTCTCTTTTTCTCTCTCACTCTCTCTCTCTCTCTCTCTCTCTCTCGATTATGGACTAGTTAGAGAGAGAAAAATCGAGAATAAATTTAATTATACTTTTATTTTATTTAGTACCAAGGTGTATAAATTATGTAGGTTTCGTTCATTTTCTGATTACATTTATATTTATATTTTTTATAATCGTCAAAAAATCGTTAAATGAATCGTTGGTTAGTTTTATAACATAAAAATGAACGTTTATAATAAAACATAATAGAAATAAAAAAAGAATGAAAGTATTCAAACAGAAGGTAAAAAAAAGCGGGCATTAGTCCAAGAAGACAGAAGAAGACGGTCCCGGAAGGCTATTATTTATTTATTAAGACGTCCAGGCCAGAGCGAGGTTTCTGGTAGTACGTTAATAGAAAGAGTCAGCCAGGTGTAGCCAAAAATTCTCTTTTGGAATTACCATGACAATGGAAACTCCCACGCTACATTCCATGAGTACTATGCGTGAAATGGAGGGCTGTAAGCGAAGTAGTAATAATTTCCCTTGTTTCAAGCTAGCAGCGTCTTCCCATAATTTTTTACAAGAAGAATATTTGTTTAAGAACATAAAGTAAAAAAAAAGAATTAAATTAGTACAAGCATTCCTTTTCTTTTGTTAACCATTTCATTAAATAACTAATCAAATTACACGGTGAACATTTCATAGATCAATCATCAAATCAACAGGTGGTTTAATCAATAAAACGCTGAAACTATTTTGCCACAAAGTTTAAAATAAAAATACATAGATATTTAATTTTTCGAAAAATAAATATTATACAATTTAAACGTAGTATAAAAAAACTAAAGTAGATCTATAAATTAAACTGGCCGCCTCCGTAGCGTAGAGGTTAGCGCATTGGCCTGCCACAGGGAGGTCCCGGGTTCGATTCCCGGTCAAGGTCTGGAAATTTTCACGTATCAAATCCCACAGTTAATGTTACATAGTCCACCGTAGTCGCTAATGACCAAGCAGTTGATGCGACTTTAAATAAATAAATTTTAAAGAAACTGTTAATTTTTGTAAACAAGTTTTGCACTAAAATAAATTCTAAGGTTGTCATTTTTAAATAAACCAAAACAAATATTTACAAACACACTACTAACGTTTTATATTTAGCAATAAAAAAAATTAAATATTTAAAACATGGGTACAATCATACTCCAATGAGAAATATAATTGCTAATTTGAGGTACACCGTTACAACTTTTCTTTTAAATGTATCCTACGAACGAATCAACATTTTACATAATCAAAAATTGCATAAAATGTTCAATGCACACTATGGAAACAAAAAGTGGGGTGATATTATTCTTAAACTGTAGTTAGCTTCTGATTATGCCCAGATATCTATTTTTTTGTTTTTATAGTAAAAATTAGCTAAAAGATGTAAGGGCGAACCGAGGATTTGAACTAGGAAACGGCAGCTAATCGACCAGATATCAGCTTTTTAGGGTGTAACACATTTTTTACAAAATATTTTGGAATTTAGATTTGGCTCAATTTTGTACAAATCACTTTTATTTCCTTTAAACTGTTAGATATTCTTTCTGTATATTTTTACTTTCTTTTGCCCTATATGAATATAAATATAGAAAAGAAAAGTATTGTTTTCGTGTCGATTTTTCAAAATCGAGTTTTCACCGAACATACACGTTTTTAAAACTCCTGGACCTAAAATAAAACATGTTTTTAGTGATTGGTGTGTGTGTTTAAACAAAATATCTCAAGAAAGAAACATTGTACAAAGTTGGAATTTGGACTTGAGTTAGGTAAACTAGGCTCTGTAGAGAAAAATTCTTAAAATAAAAGTAGCAGATCTTTCAATTTCCTATACAGTTAATTATATACACATTATATAGCTACACTTTTGTTGTAAAATCTATACTAATGCCGAAATCTTAAAAAATTAATTAATATACAGATTTTTATGTAAAAAAAACAAAAAATTACTAATTACCGCTAAACTAATGCGTTATACAAAAAAACCTCTGAAATAAAGGTTGTAGATTTTTAAATTGTTTACAACTTTTATTATGTACATTTTTTCGGTGAAATGTATATCAAGGCCGCAGTCTTAAAAATCACATTTTTTTTTACGAAAGCACAGCATCCCCTAAAATTTCTACGCTATCTTGTAGAGAACACAAAATGTAGTAAATGAGGCTATTTTTAAAAAAATCATATAAGCTGTTTTTGAAAAACTCGCAAAAAGTGAAAAATTACACGAATAAACTACTACTTTTGGTTGACCGATTTTAATGAAAATGTTCGTGTCAGGTCCAGTAGTAGTATCTAACTTAAGTTTCAAGTTTCAACTTCGTATGATGTCCCGTTCTTGGGATATTTTATTCACACACACACACACACACGCACACAGACCAATCGCTTAAAACATGTTTTTTATGGGTTCAGGGGGTCTGAAAACGTCTATATCCGGAGAAACTTGATTTCAAAAAGTCGACATGAAAACAATACTTTCTTTCCTGTATATTTATATAGGCAAGAGAAAGTAAAAAATTATTTATATGATACGCTCAAACTTAATTTTAGCAATTTAAAAAGTTTATTTATATTTCGTTCGATTTTAAGATGAATGTTAGTAGCAATTAATTTATAATGAAAAGGTGACCTACCCATAAAGAAAACTCATTGTGATTTTAACTTTTTGTTACAAGAATTATGCTTTAAAAATAGCTGTGTAGTAAAAAGGAATTTTATTTCATCCATTTAGTTTTTATATTTTAATAGGGTCAATATACTTTTATTGTATTGTTTAATAAAAACAAGGGTAAAAAGTAACGTTACGATAGGAAAAAATCATGTTTCACGAACTAAATTATAATAGTAGAGCCATAGTGTTATTACTTTAATACTTTCATGTATCAACTATAAATAAATAAACTGCATTGCATGCAGCGCTCTCTTAGCGGGATAATATTCAAATCAGCTATTTTATTTATTCATATTTTATTTTATTACAGAAAACACCTATCACTACTCAAATGGACGGGTCATTTCATTTTAACTTTATAACAGCAGAAATTATGGTACTGGTAAAAAGATTTCGATATACTGAAGAATCGTCATGTTTTATAATGCGTAAATTGTACAAAACAAAAACAGCTAACAAAGTTTTGAAATTCTATAGGTCTAAAGATCTAGAGGGTATACTAATTAACAAAACTTAATGCATATTGTACATAATTGTAATCCTTCTTTATTATGAGGTTGGGCTGGTAACTAATGCATACATGCTTGATTGGGTAAAGCACACATTAAAGTAAAATTCCTATCCTTCAAAATAATAAATTTACTTTTCAACATAATCACCTTTAAGCATTACACATTTCTCCCAACGTAAAACAAGTTTTTTCATTCCGTCACTGAAAATTTCTTCCGACTTTCTCGAACCCAGGACGCAATAGCTCCCTACACCTCATTGTCCGAACTGTAATGATTTCCCCTAAGATCTCTCTTGAATAGAGGAAAAAATAAAAATCGCAAGGTGCGAGCTCGGGGAAATACGGAGGGTATGGAATCGGTTTAAACTTCAGGTTTATCAGAGCAAGATTATTGGCGCCAGGCTGCCAATACAAACACGACACCTTCACTTCATTCACCACAGGATCTGGCTGTATAGTGAAATTCATTACTCTCAGAGGAGGTAACTCCGAATAGTGTCTTTTAGAACTCTAACTTTTCTGTTCTTAAATAGTTCAGTCATATAATAATTGGCTGACTATGTGATAAGAAACAGAAATATTTTCTGTAGCCCTGGAACCAACAGAACGTGTGCAATTACTTAAACACTCCACCTGCCTATCATGGGTATTTTGACCTATTATTCGCAATCCGGAAAAATTCCATGGAGCTCTTACCGAACCAGGATATTGTTCTTCTACCACCAGGATTCCTCTTTCCCTCTATCTTTCCTTGCATAATGCGCTGCAGTAGATCATCTTTTTGATTTCTCATAAGATGCCCGAGGTGCTGCCGCTTACGACACTTAACAATTTTAATCAATTCCAGACCCTTCTTCATTTTCAACAAAACTTCAACTTTAGTGACTTTATTAGTAAAGTCATTAGAATATTGAGAATTTCGTGGACGCAGAAAGTCACTAATGTTGAATTTTAAACTAGGAATGTATTAAAATTACGGACAAAAAATGACTGGTTAGGAACAAATCAAAACTACAAGATTGTTTACTAGGCTACACTTTGTAGAAACTATTTTTGCAGATGGTTTGAGGTGGTGCTGTGATATGAATATTAAACGAATAGCCTACTATAAAGAAATATGAACTGTATGAGAAAAAAAGGATTGTGACAGATTCTTTATTCCTACATCAACATAAAAATTAACTGAGACAGGAGTAGGATGTGCCAATAAAAGCAGACATAAAGTAGACATGAAACGATCAGTAGGAACTCGTTTTTTAAATTCCCTATTAAAAATTCATAATAGAATTAAAATTCGTTGGTCAGTGGATTAACCCGACCAGTAGTTTAATAGAACAAGTTCTTTAACAAGCGAACATTTAATAAAGCTTAAAACAAAAAAATCTTGTAACAACCGCACCAAAAAAATATTTATAATCCTGTAGAAAATTAAATAGCATTTTAATGGTTTTAAACGAAGTTATTTTTTCTTTGATTTATAGTAAGATTACCTACCTCTTTTAGTTTTACGTCGGACCTTTTGTGCTAAACTAGTGCTGGTGAAAAACGTGGAGGATGACATGAAAATGAGTGATGAAAGAATGACCGGGAATTACTAAAGCAACCGGTAGGCTGATTTTGAATTACCGCAAGTACCACAAGATGTACCTACATGTACATCTGTTTCAAGAATTAGGCTCACAGCCCTGTTCATCACCATCATGCCAGCTCAATGGCCAGTTCCAGCATTCATCTCTTTTTAGGTCTTCCCGACCCTCGCTTCCCTCGAGGTTTATATTTCTACGCTCGCAGAGGAAGTATGTGTGCTGGAATGCAAATAAAATGGCTGGACCAGTTTCTCTTATATATATTCTTAACGTATCCCACAGTGACTGAACATTTAACTCGGCGCGTAAAGCTTCTGTCTTATAGCCCTGTTATATCTTTTAATTGGCCAGCTCATCTCTTTCGTGGTAGTCCAGCCCCTCAAGCACCACCAAGAATGTATTATACTGTTTTAGAATACATAAATAAAATTTCAAAGGCTAATATACACTTAGAGGAAAACGCTGGTCGGTAAAGTACAGAAGGAGATTGTTTTAAATTTTATCACACCTTGGTTCTCCGAGTTTTATTATATAATAATAATAATAATAATAATAATATGTCTTTATTTCAAAAATACAAAATAATTTTAAAAATATATACATAAAACCAAATACATATTACAATACTTATTTAAATGAATTTATATTTTAACCAAAATTACGCAGACATTAATCTCATGGTCCTTTGACCGTCTGAGAGATTGACAAGAAAAATAAAAAGAAAGAAAAAATATATTATGATCCAAAACTAAACAAAAATTACAAAACTACAAATATACATTAAAAAATACACAAAACCGTATTACTTGATATATGGCGCTAAAAACATTAATAATTGAATTCCGTGATTAATTGGAATCTATACTGCCAAGCCTTTTGACAATAATAACCAATACTAGTCCAATTTTCACCATTTAGGTACACCATCAGTTCTTCCAGACTCAGGATACGCTTGTTGAATATTTCTATTCGATATTCCGCCAGAATTGGACATCTTTCTACAAAATGGTAAAAATCTTCTTCCTCTCCCGTATTGCATAGAGAGCATTTCTTTGAAGTGGCAACATACGAGTACTTGTTAAGTTGAATCAACTCGGTTCTAGCCTCAAAAAACCAATTAACAAGTGATGCCGATCGCCGGCTGCAAATATAATTCACCCCAAGATTTAGTTGTTTATACAAGTTGCGCGTTTCACTGTTATATCTTCTCATTTCAAACTTCCTCATCAGTCCAATCTTGATATGATCTAATACATCATTTACCTTTATCGTGTTTATATCAAATACTCCATCTTGTATATTATACAGCCTCCCTATTTGCTTCCACTCTTTATACCAATAAATATTTTTATCAATTACCTCCCGCACTAGCACAGCTGGGTATCTATTCGACGGCAACAAGTAGCATCTCTGAATATATGTCAAGTGTAGTTTTAATGCAAATAAATAAATTGGTTCGACTCCTGTTTCCATAAACACACAGTAATTCGGGGCATAATTAGGCAGGTTAAACACTCGTTTTAAAAAGTATCGTTGCACCATCTCGATGACATCGTAATTTGTATACCCCCACACCTGCGCTCCATAACATACAATTGACCTCGCCACCGACTCAAAGATCCTCAATTTTGCAAGAAAGCCTATATCCCTATTCACAATAATACTGTTTACATTTAATGCAAATTTGGCCGTTGTAGCTTTCTCTTGGAGGTGTTTAGTCAAGGACAAATTTGATGTCAAGCATATGCCTAAATACTTATAGCTATTCACCACTTCAATTCTCTCTTTTCCAAACCACCATTTTTCCTGCTTACCAGTTCTTCCTCCATTTCTAAAAACCATGACCTTGGATTTGTTTAGATTTACCTTTAGACACCACTTTTTACAGTACTCTTCAAATGCATTTATCATTTTTTGTAAAGAGAGTCTATCCGAGGATAACAAAACCAAATCATCCGCATAAGCTAATAGTTTTATCTTCATATTTCTAATCTTAATTCCTCCGTCAATACACTCTTCCACGTCATTTATAAACATTGTAAAAAGGAATGGGCTCAGAAGACAACCCTGTTTAACACCAACTTCCGTTACAAAGCTTTCTGTCACTCCATGTCTGTTCCAAACAGCTGCTGTGGTTCCATCATATAGATTCTTCAGCACTGTCACCATTTTGGATGAAATTCCTGCTTCCCACAGTTTATATACCAATGCATTTCTGTTAACAAGATCAAAAGCTGCCGATAGGTCTACAAAGAAGGCAAACACCTTCTGTCGCTTCTCAGACGTCCTGATTTTTATTATGTTCATTAAGTTAAAAACATTGTCTACTGTGGAATAATTTTTCCTAAAGCCAGCTTGAAACTCCTTCCTTACGTTATTCCTATCTGCCCATGCTTCAAGTCTACCCAATAAAAGACCAGTAAACAATTTCCCTACAGTATTTGCGAAGGAGATTCCTCTATAATTTCTTACATCTGATAACGGTCCCTTTTTATGTATTGGGAATATAATTACTCTCTTGAATCCATCAGGTATCACGCCTGTTTCAAAAATCTTATTAAACACGTCCAGCAACCTGCACAGAAAAATATCAGGTGCATTGACAAAAAATTCATACGGGATTCTGTCATCTCCGGGTGCTTTATTAGTCTTTGCCTTCTTTAAAACTTTTGCCAACTCCCGCATACAAAACTCCACGTCTAGACCTTCATCTCTTATTGAGGGCTCAGCATAAGATATATAGTTTTATTATATAATTCAGAGTGTCAGACCCTGATTGCTCAGCAGATATCAAGAATAGAGGCTACTGAGATAAGAACAGATATCATTTGCTGGACAATAAACGAAATGAAGATATTAGGCATCAACTAGATGTTCCTGGTGTGATAACAAGTATTAGAGAATTTAGTCGAGTGGTAAAGTCGTTTTTTGCGGATGCCAGATGATCTCAAACACCCAAACACATGTTTACTTATAAACCAACCAGACAACGCAACGTGGTATTGAACGACCTCCGAAAAAATGGGCATCACATCTTCTTCATGAAATAACGGATTAATAATTTTGAAGCTGGAAGAAGCCATGAGGCCAAATCCGTATTGTTTATGATGACGATGATATTGTATTAAATCTCCTCGAGAACTGACTTTCTATCATTCTATAAACATGGTCAAACCAATTCTAGCGATGTGTAATTATGCACTCTTATATCTAAACCAAAAACACCGGTCTATTTTTAATGTAAGGACTTTTCTAGTGGTCGTTTTTTAAAACACCGAGGGTCCTATGTAAAAAAACTCACTGCCGCTGCTTTTGTACTTAGCTAATATCTTTGGATGTTAAAACCCATGTTAAGCTGCGATAATGATCTATGTATGATAACAAACATCAAAAAAACTTGAATTCTTTGAACTACTCAATACCTGAAACCATATTAAAGTATAATATTTTAAGTAACAGAAGTATTCCCTAGTACGCCCCTTTATTTATTTATTTTTTTTTGATTAACAACAAAAATCTGGTTTCAATCTCTAGAAATATTACTAAATTAAACTAGGAATAATGTGCTTTACTATTGTAAAATAAATTGTAAATCTCTTTAAATTAAAAATAAAACATCTTATTAGAATACAACGCCAATAACCCAGCAGTTGACAATACCTTCACTAATTCAGCAAACGATCTGAATAAATGTACAATCAAAACAACCATTTTTAGTGGCAATACTCTGATTGGAATTACTTACTCCTGCCTTATTATATTTAAAAAAAATCATTGTTTATAATATTGAACATTGTATGAAAAACAGAATTTTATTTTGCAACATTTAAACCAACAGGTAAAATGTAATTACTTTAAAATTTCTAGTGTAGGCTACATGATATGTAGTCTATTATTCCATTTTACTAAAATGAAGTTTATACATAATCAAATTTCACATAAAACAATATGTGTTAAAAACGATGGTAACTTTTAAATTGTATAATTTCAACGTTTTTTTTATACAAGTAAAATTAAATAATTAACACAACGAACAAAATATGAACAACAAAGCTAACTTTCTCTATACTATAATTACAAACGAAAGAGCACCAAAATTTAGTAATAATTAATTTTTGCTACGTTATCAGAATAAAGCATATTATGGTAGCAAGACACATTCATTTTTATTAAGGCTTGTAAAATTAGAAAGATAAAGAATTGCGTAAATATATTTACGTTTATTTTTTATGACAAGATAATTTTACAAAAAAAAAAAACAGATCAGCGTCTACGTTACGGTGCTTTAAATAGTTTTAGTCCGCATATTTCTACGTATTATACAATACTACGTAACAACCGTATTCATTTTTAACACCGTATTCAGTTACCCAGAAATCCTCAATATGTTTTTTTATTAACAGATTTATCTCCCAGTGGAAATACTTTTAAAGAATAAATATTGTTAACAGTTTGATATACGAGGTGTGGCTATTAAATAACGAGACTGACGCTGTAAATTTTTTTTTATTTTGTACAAAATTACTTATTGTCACCTTCAATATACACTCCTTCTCTATCCCTACAACGCTCCATGCAAATTTCCCATAGTTGGAAACAGTGCTGGAAATCATCTTCTGTCAGCTCCTTCACGACATGTGCCGCTTTCTCTTTTACAGCTTCCACAGACTCAAATCCTGTCCTTTTTAATGCAGATTTCACCTTAGGGAACAGGTAGAAGTCATATGGTGCAAGATCTGGTGAATAAGGTGGATGTTCTAACACTGAGATGCTGTACTTGGCTAAGAACCTCTTGACAGATAACGTGGAATGAGCTGGCGCATTGTCTTGGTGGAGAACCCATGATTTTGTCCTTCCACATTTCGGGGCGTTTTTCCTTACTCTTTGACGTAGTTTAGAAAGTACCTCAAGGTAGTAATATTGATTAATTGTTTGGCCTTCAGGAACTCAGTTAAGGTACACAATCCCATGGATATAAAAAAACCAATCATCATTGCTTTAAATTTTGACTTACTCATTCGAGCTTTTTTGGCTATCGGTGAAGTTCGGCTCTTCCAGTGCATGGATTGGCGCTTCGTTTCCAGATCATAAATAAAAAAAACCACGTTTCATCACATGTTGTTATCTTCTACCTGTTCCCTAAGGTGAAATCTGCATTAAAAGGGACAAGATTTGAGTCTGTGGAAGCTGTAAAAGAGAAAGCGGCACGTGTCGTAAAGGAGCTGAGAGAAGATGACTTCCAGCACTGTTTCTAACAATGGAAAATTCGCATGGAGCGTTGTAGGGATAGAGAAAGAGTGTATATTGAAGGTGACAATAAGTGATTATGTATAAAATTAAAATTAAATTTTTTACAACGTCAGTCTCGTTATTTAATAGCCCCACCTCGTATTATGAACATAATGAAATTAATTTTGAAAAACAAAGGTAATTTTGGCTTCACGAAGAAACCACAAAGGTGGTTTACAATTGGCTTCCTCACTGAGAAGAAAAGTATGCTTATCAGCATTCCCGTTCCTTTGAAAAGCACCTACTTTTTACCCTGCAAATGACACCTTCACTGCATTCACCACAAGGTCTGGCTGTATAATGAAATTCATTACTCTAAGGAGGAAAAAACTCTGATTAGTGTCTTTCAATCTCTACCTCTTCTATTTTTAATTGCTACAGTTAAACAATTGGCTGACCATGTGACAAGAAACAGAACTACTTTTTGTAGCCCTACAAGTAGCAGATCAGGTGCAAATAATTTAAAACTCCATCTGCCTACTATTGACAAAAAAATTTAATTAGAAAACAAAAAATTCATAGAAATATAACAATGAATAGAAGACCTACACTAACAGTTTAATGAGAAAAATCCGAAACACACATGTCATAAACTACATAAAAAAACTGTCATGTTTTATGATGTTATAAAAATCCTAGGAAGATTGAATGACAATACTCATAGTTGTGAAAGGTCGAAAGCCACACAAAATATTCGTAGAAGAGCACATGTACAAGTTAACTTGAATACACCAAAAATTAAATAAATAATTTTATACTGAATAAGAAACCGGAACTTTACGAGTAACATGCACAACTTTTATAACAATAACTATATTATCTTTTTAAACATCAGTGCTAGTATTTTTTCTTCTCACTGACTGGTGTCTGAATAAGGACTTTTAATATTACTAAGAAATGAATATGAGTTAATGTGACATCTGACAAGTTGTAAATACGATAATGTCAGTGGGTTTAATATTTCGTGCTACTTACACTTTTCAACCTAAGAATCAGCGAAACTAGTAGTCATTTTAAGCTAAAGAAATTACTATCAGATATGTCAAGTGAAACATATCAAGTATTCTAATAAACATAAAAGTTCTAACAACGTAAATGCTAAACGATAGTATTTCAGTGTAATCTTTTACAATTTCAACCATTAATAAATTTCTTGAAGGTTAATCTGCCATATACAAGAAATAATGAGTTTCTTCTAATAAAACTCCCTTATAGACGTAAAAATGTGGTGTGAAACACTCAAACGACTTTCTCTTACTAGTGTACATAATGAAACACCTATAACCTATGTTTTTGTTAGCCAATTATATAACTAAACTATTTAAGAACAGAAGAGATAGAGGTGTAAAAGACACTAGTAAGAGTTATCTCCTCTAACAATAATGAATTTCACTATACAGCCAGACTCTGTGGTGAATGAAGTGAAGGTGTCATTTGCAGGGTGGAAAGTGGGTCCTTTTCGGAGGACCTGGCATGTTGTTAAAGATACTCTTTCAACTCAGTGAGGAAGGCAATAGTAAATCACCTCACTCCTCGTTTTTTACTTAGTAAAACCTCTAGAGGTTCAAACCAGTCTATCGGATGTTGACTTAAACAACACTACAACTTAAGCTGATGCAAAGATATGCCGTCAATTTTCTCGTTCCTGCTAGTCCTACGTCGGAACAGGAATTTCTGTTCCTAGTACAACTCGGTACGAGAACTGATACAAATCACATAATACTTCTGAACTTGAAGTACGTAAACTACTACTACAGCAACAGATGCTACTGAGGTCTTTGGCTTACTTTCATACCCAATCATTATTCACCCTCAACCAACATGTAGTATGCATGTATTAGACAACACAAATAAATAACATCAAGAACACTGATAAAATGAATACAGCACAGAAATAACATTTTCCTATAAACCCAATTCCAGACAACATTTAAATTTGTTCGACACAGTTATCTGTAGTAAATAATGACATAATAAATACTTAAATCAGTTAGGCTTAGAAATTAACAAAAGCAAAGTGCAATTTAAATTCGTTTATTGGTTCTGTATAAATAAATAAATACATAAATGGACAAACAAGATTAAGGTTAAGACAAACGAATTCAAAAATATCATTATCAGTAGAAAAGAGGCTTATACTTGCTAACACTTCACCACAGTGCAAAGTAATATCGTACTGCCATTACTATTAGAGAATGAGACAAACTTTAATTATTTCTTAATAATTCATACAAGTGATTATTAATGAGTAATTGATCATTTTAAACGGAGTATTAAAGTAAATATTTTCAACAAATAATGGTGCATACTAAGATTTCAAAATTTTTACATAATTTCAATACAGATACATTAAAAGAATACTGGCAAGATAAATTGAGCGCTGGTATACGCATGCGCAGTTAACACATTCCCCGCACCCTATGTGAAGTACGTTCGGTATAACACACAACAAATAAAAAAGTTCGCATCATACATTCGCCGTACGTGTCTAGTTTGTCTTTCTTGTATCTTGTTTACATGTCTAGTTTATGAAGGAATAATTTTAAACAATAAATTAAAGGAAATGTACGATTGATTAAATAAATAAAGTTTAGAAACAACAGACTAGCAATTATTAAAAAAAATTGTTTATAAAAACATGAGGTGTTATGATCAAAATGGAAACGTGCAGAATGGTCTACAACCGAAAGGTCGACAAAAAGGTCGGTAATACCCATTGTGGGTATTAGCATGTTTTGACACTGTTTTGACATGGTCCCTTTTGTTGATTTCGACAAGGTCACCACGGTGTTCTCTGTCTTCTACCGTTGTCATAAATTATTCAAGTGTCAGTGATTTATCAAAAGGAGTTGTACAAAAATGTACGACCATCTAATGTTGTTTACTTACAAGAAGGCGAGCAAAATCTGCGGCGAGGAGCCGGTAGTACAACACTACCACAGTTATTTTACTAGACGGTAGGGATCATCAATAAAATGCGCAGTGACAAGCCCGCCCTCTGACGTCACTGGTCACCAGCGACAGCCGACGCACGAAACGTATGCACGAGTTGGTATGTGATATTTACTAGTCAAATACGGTCTGTAATACTTTACTAGTTCTTAATAATGGTGTGTTATGCGATTGCCGGATGTTCTAATCACGATAGACACCAAAGGAGTTAGGCATTATTAGTTTCACCGTTTTTAAAAAGCCACTGAAACTAGATTGAAGTGGACAAATGCTTGCAAGCGGGCCGATTCATTTTCTACTGATAGCGGTCGCGTGTGTTTAGTACATTTCGACGAATCAGATTATGTACGCGATTGAAAGTACGAGTTGCCACATCTTCCATTAAAACGTGTCTTAAAGACGAATTCAGTCCCACATTTAAATTTGCCAATTTGCAGTGCCGGTCTACGTCCGGTAAACCCGACTTGTAGTGAACGTAAAAATCGAGCAGAAACGATACGCCTGTACGAAAGTTTATGATATTTTAAACTCATCATCCAATTACAACACAGGTAGTTCACAAAATGAAGAAGAGCCGAAGAAAAAGGTATGCCTCGGTTTATTAAAGAACCACCAAATTTGAATGTTGCGCAGTCAGAGGAAACTGATCTCTTAAAACGTGAAAACGTTGAATTAAAAGAAGAAAACAAGTTACCTAGAGAAAACCTTCAGGCCGCAAACGAAGAATTATTAAAATTAAAATCGATTTCCCGAGTAAAATCGATTCCCGTGATACCTAAATTGGTATGTTTGTAAAAAAACAATGCAAAAATCCCACAGTCACTACGCACAGGCCAAGTTGTTGGGGACCAGCTACGTCATCTTATATCTCACAGCAGCGGCGCGTGACCGCTACCGTCTAGTATAGTAACCGTGAACACTACTGTGATGTGTGGTTACCATGACAACGCATTCCTAACTCTCGCCTTCTCGTATATCCCTCACTGCATACTGTACCATATGTGGTACAACCACTTTTGTATTATTTTTACCTTAAATGATAAAAGAATCATATGTTTTAAAACATATGTTTACTGCTTATACAGTATATCTACTGCATGAGTTCACATTTATGTTAGTAGAGTCCTTTACAAGTCAGATCAGTGATGTTACTCGGTTGGAGGTTATGTTTCTATTTACTGTTGTTTTTCGAAATTTTTAAGTTGAAGAAAACATTGCTTAAATGCATCAAGAGCTGCTGGAAAAATTATTTTCTCAATGTCTAAGATATGTAGTTACTTTAACTGTATAGATATATCAAAAATTGTTAGTTTTAATTTATCTAATAGTACTTTGTTTAAATGTTCCATATGTGGAACTTCATGCATTCGTAGCTTGAAAAATACATAACCATATGTAGCCCAATACATGTGGTTATATTATTACTAGAGTTTCACGATCTAAATAAGTGATTAAAAATATTTTAATATTTTCGTTTTTTTCTGTCATCAGTCTCTCGACTGGTTTGATGCAGTTCTCCAAGCTGTTCTATCTTGCGCAAGCCGTTTCATATCTACATACCTGTAACACCTACTTCTTTTGAAATTTTCTTTAAATATTCTAACTTTTGCCTCCCCCTACAATTCACTCCCTTAATACTGCCCTCCATTATTGGTAGACCAATACCTGGATGTCATAATATATGCCCCACTAGCCTATCCCTTCTTCTAGTAAGATGCTTCCATATACTTCTTTTTTCATCCTCTCGCCTAAAAACCTCTAAATTACTTATTTTGTCCACCCATCTAATCTTTAACATTTTCCTATAACACCACATTTCAAAAGCTTCTATCCTCTTCCTTTCTACAGTCCTTATCACCTGCTTACCAAATATTTGCTTACTAAACGCCAAAATACTTCAAAATCAGAAATTATGCTAAATATACTGAGCAGTAAAAGAAATAGCAGTAATAATAAAATAAGATTATTGAGCTAATGTGCTTAAGTATGGTAATAAAACTCTACGGGTCTTTTGTAATTTATTTTTGGAGTTGTACTAGCTGATTTTATGATTTCGGATTCATTGGCAAGGAATTTTATTGAATTAAATATTAATTTTAAATTTTATTCGGTATTCTGCAGTTCAATAAACTGAGTTTTATTTTATTATTTCATTTCCTTTTATAAACTATTAATGGATTTACGAACGTACAACTGCATGTGACAAATACGTCACAACAAGAAAACCCTAAAATTTCATTTCACTGCATGTTGTGCCACATATGGTACAACCGAAAAAAAGTAAAAAATCGCCAAAACCTGTAACCAAAAATTTTTACACTATTTTTCCACTAATAAGTACCTGTAGTCCTATTATATATATTTTTCTCGTTCAAATATAAAAAATCATGCAGTTAAGGGTTAAAACATAAAATACCTACTAAGTGCCTCGTTATTGCAATTATCTTCCTTTGTGCTTAATGTGTCGACCATTCTGTACCCATCCACAATAATACGCACATTACGCCAACGAATGTAGACTTAATCGTACGGTAGCGAGGGCGCACGCTTATAACGAGAAGCGACTATACAACTCCACTTGTACTCTAACTGTCAGCGCTCAATTTACCTTACCAGTATTCTACTGATTTTTCAAATGTATTTACGTAGTTAAAACAACTGTTTAGACATTAGTGAAAATTTTCGATAACGGAACAACAACGTTGGTTAATGAGTAATAATTTCCAAATCCTAGTCCATAATCGAATCGGGGTTCACAGATTTACAGTTTAATACAAAAAAAACTATTCCACGTAATATTTATGATTTGTTTAAAATATTAAATTAATTTTGATAAGCTAATTTATTACAACCTTTTAGTTAATAGTACAAGAATAAAAGTGTATGTGAGGTTAAAGATTGTGTCCATGATAACCTCAGATTCCTGTTCTGGACTCTTCAAAATGTAATAAAAAACTGGTTTTCCAGATATTCCAATGTGGTGTATTCATTTATGACTTATAAGTACGTTTACTTATGAAAAGATTGAACAACTAATGTACGTTATTAAAAATTTTCAACTAAAATAAAAATATGTATTCATTATATAATGAACTTGAGTAATAAGATGTTCCCTGGACACCAAAAAAACATTTTAAATCCAGTGAAAGAAAATTCATTTTAAGTGAAACAAAATTGTTAATTTTATTTTAAACGTAGTCGATAATAATTGTAGGAAAATTGATCCAAGATATTTAAAGCTGTTCCTGCATTTTTTTAAATTTTATCAAATTTAAAACTTCTTATTTTCCTTCCAGGATTAGACTCGGCCTCTCCCTGTAAACATCTTTTGAGAAATCTGCCAACAACTCACTTGTCACTTGACTCATACTGAGCTGTATTCAAAGGGAACCTATCGAAACTCATCCTACCCAAATATTTACAGCACCATCTCCTATAACCTCTAATCCTGGTAGCTTAAGGCCGGTACTTCCTTATTCTCCCTTATTCTAACACTAGAAATCTTGTCCAGCAAAGTATATGTATTAGCACTTCTTAAAATTTAGTGCTTCTAAATTTCGAGGATTAATTCCAGTAACCTTCACAGAAGCCTTTTTTAAAGTTTTTTTTTGTTTTTCATCTGACTCTAACGCTCAATAACGTTTCAAGGGTGACACACGAGAAAGAGTGATGAAAAATGTCCAACGTGACCGGAAATTGAACCCGGAATCTGGCATAGAAGCCAGTTGCCCTGACCACTACATGAAAAGGCGGTCCTATGACTATGTGCAAGTGTCGTTAAGATTTATTCATATTCATATCAATGAACTCTGCAAATACAGACAGAATTTTATAATAATACTTTTATTTTTACATTATCTTGCCCTATATGAATGGATGGGGAAGTACAATATTGTTTACATGTTAATTATTCCAAATCGAGTTTTTCACTGGAAATACACGCTTTCATCGACCTTAGTATGCAATTCACGATAATAGTGTATATAAAAATGTTCCCTGTACACCAAAAAACATTTTAAATACAGTGACAATGGAAGAAATTGTTAATTTTCACGTAGAAAAGTAATTAATTCATAGTAAAATAATGTAAAAATTAATGAAATGTAAAAACTAATTATGCTTCTTCAGAAAACTAATTAACATAAGACACGTGCCTCAGCAGAAGCCAGTTGGAATTCATAAAAGATGTGAGCAATTGCAGTGGAATTTTACGTTATAGGAAATATAATAATCTATAACTTTTATTTTAAACATTTTTCTATAGCGCTTACTTTAGCATCAATAAGTGATTTTACGTATTTTTAAGTCGAACATAGGTTAATTTTCATTTTATATCATTCACACATGATCAAAATTAGGTTATATTTGTTAATTATTTACATTATCAAGAAAAAGTAGTGTGAGTGTTTCCCACCAGATTTTTACATTTAGAAAGGGAATTTTATTACAAGAAATTCATTATTTCTTGTATATGGGAGATTAACCTTCAAGAAATTTTATTGATGGTTGAAATTAAAAAATATTACACTGAAATACTTTCGTTTAGCATTTACGTTGTTTAAACTTTTTATAGGTACTTAAGATATCTTTTACTTGACATATCTGATAGTATTTTCATTAGCTTAAATGTCTACTAATTACATTACTAGTTAATTTTCATTTAGCGTCATTCACTCATGATTAAACATAGGTTATATGGGTAATTATTTGCATTGGCAAAGGAAAGTCGTGTGAGTGTTTCACATCAGTTTTTATTACTTTCTCTTGCCTATATGAATATATAGGAAAGATGCTTTCATGTCGATTTTTCGAAATCGAGTTTTCACCAGATCTACACGTTTTCAGACCCCCTGAACCCAAAAAACATGTTTTTAGCGATTGGTCTGTGTGTGTGAACAGAATATCTCAAAAACGGAACGTCTTACAAACTTGAAACTTACGTTAGATACCACTAGAGGACTCGGACACGAATATTTTCATCAGAATCAGTCAACCGGAAGTAGTAGTTTATTCGTGTAAATTTTCACTTTTTTGCGATTTTCTCAAAAACGTCTCCGATTTTTTTAAAAATCGCCTCATTTACTACATTTTTATGCTCTGCAAGATAGGGTAAGCGCCATGTCTGCTGAAATTCTTGGTGAGGCTGTTATCTCGTAAAAAAATCTTTTTTTTAACGACTGCGACTTAATTATGCATTTTAGCGGGAAAATGTAGTTATCTAGTAAAAGTTGTAGAAAATTTAAAATCCTACAACTTTTATTTCAAACATTTTTTTGTGTAACGCTTAGTTTAGTGATAATTAGCGATATTCTGTTTTTCTCACGAAAACGTGTCAAAAATCGATTTTTTAAAGATTTCAGCCTTAGTATGCATTTTACGACTAAAGTGTATATAATAAAATTTATAGGAAATTAAAATATCTACAACTTTTATTTAGAGCGTTTTTCTCTACAGAGCCTAGTTTAGCGTGAAACAGTGATTTTCCGTATTTTTAAGCCAAACTGAGGTTGATTTTCATTTTGCGTCTTTCACTCGTGATGAAAATTAGGTTATATTTATTAGGTTAGGTTTTTGTATATTTCTTATCTTTTATTACTAATGTTAGGTTTATTGTTAATTATTTTCATTGGCAAGAGGAAGTTGTGTGAGAGTTTCACACCAGATTTTTTTATTTTATATTCAAAGTATTCATAAAGCATGAAGAATTGTCAAAAATCATGAGTTTTTAAATTGTAAAACTTGTTTTTTACAAAACAGTAAGAAAGTATAAAGAAACAGAATACACTCGGTGGACAAAATGTAGAGAAACATCACGAACTAGATCTTAAAACCTAACATCTACATAGATAGGTACCCGATATTTTTACATGTATAGTTATACAACTACAAAAAAAAGAATACATATACAATACATTTTGTATACAAGAAGAATATTTAATTCACGTACTTCATGATTAATAACAACTCTAAAGTACACTGTAGTAACAATACAACTACAGTGACATGTAATTGTATTTGTAGGCCAGGTAACGTAATCTAATTCACAAAGTAAAGGCCAGAATGAGGTCACCGAACAAAGAAATACACAACTTATTTCAACCTACAACATTTGGTATCAATCCACGTAAATAAATATCCATTTAATATTTAAATTTTAAATAACTAATAAGTTTTTTATATATTATTTATTAATGTATGAAAGTGCGAGAGAGAAACTTAGTGTGAATGAAAAGGGAATAATCTGCATTCCAATCAACAATGAAAGTGCATGTTTGATTATCTTTTCTTATTCTTCTTCTTCTTCATCATCATACATACCGTAATAATAAAAATAATAATAATAATAATAATAAAGGTGTAGGAAGTGAAGGACACGTAATACACAAACAATTATTGTTATGATGTGCCTATTTTCAAATAGTAAACTATGCTTGAATAAGGAAAATTTTAAAATTTTTATCATATTCTATTAATATGATTTACGTGTACGGATTTATTACAATTACGTTGTAGATTAATCTGATTTATCCTTACCGGTGGAAAATTATAGTTGAAGAAATCAAAAGAAATCTAAACAGATTTTAGATAACTTAAAAAAAAAGAGTATTTCCCGGATCTTTTCTGTTATTTCCCCCTCGCCAGCATAATTTGTCACATTTTGTGGATACTTCGTATGTAATCTTAAAGTATTGTTTTTTGTCTTTAATTTTATAAATCTAAAATACTATACTATACATTAAAGTACAACCACTAGATTTGATGAGAGTTATGATTAGGCGTGGAAGGAGGGGTCACACCCAGCAGTGTATCCTCCAGGATGACGTAATCATACTATGATGGAGATGATCTTGATGGAAATTAAAATGAAAGCCCAACGGTGAAGAAATTAAGAAGATGTGATGTTGATGAAGATAATGATAGAAGAGCGGTAACAGAATGTTATCAAAGAAGATCCCTACACCAAAGACGGCGAAGACGTCGAAAATTTAGAAAATTTTGAATGGCCATTTGTCGAGCGAGATCGTTTGGATGATTTTGCAATTTGTCAAAGAAACTTTGATAAAGTTGTCGTGCAACGTCTTTTACGTAGGGAATACGAAGGTCAGAATAAAGGGTGTCGTTTCTCACGTACCAAGGTGCTCCAGTGGGAAGCCTTAAATATCTAGATTGAAGAACCTGTATTTTGTTTAAATTGGTTCGAGCAGCAGCACCAAAAATCTGGATTCCTACATCCAGAGAGATTTCAGCAAAGTCTTGTATATGGTAATTTTTTGTTTCAGTGGTAGACGAGAACGCAGTTTAACTAGGTGGAACAAACATCTAAGACGATTGTTTAGTAATAAGCGTTTGCTTTTGAGATGTTTATTCCACGTGAGCCGCCTGTCTAACCATAATCCTAAGTACTTCACTTTGTTTCCAGTTGGTAAGATGACCCCACCCAGCGTTACCGGCGGACAGCTGCCTCTACGAAGGGTAAAGGTAACCTGGACGGGCTTTCCAGAATTAACCTCCACTTCTTAAGCCAGAAAGTATTTTTAACGATAAAAACGTGAAAAATATTTAAAAAATCCTAAATCAATATTTTTTCAAGTTAACGTTAAATATAACTATGTAGTGTAAATACGGTGTTATTGAAAAAAAGTTAAACTATTGTGAAAAAGTTATTACATTATTTAATAATATTTTATTTTATTATGTTTAATTAATTTAATGACATCAAAAATCTCATTTTTGCCGATTTAAAATAAAATATGTCGATAAAAATAAATTTTTATTATTGAACATAACTGTTTACTGAAGATTAGTGTAACAAATCGAATGAAGATAAGTATTCAATGAGTTTATATTTCATGAGTTAATATATATTACATACGGTACCAATATTTAAAAAAAAGTAATGTTCTATACCTATATTTAACGTTAGGTAATTTAAGTATTGTTGTAGGATGCTTTTTTAAAATTTTGGCGTTTTTATCGTTAAGATATTGTAAGATTACATACGAAATATCCACAAAATGTAACAAATTATGCGGTGCGGGGGGCGCAATAACAGAAAGACCCGTATTTCTTTCTAAAATGTCAATGTGGGTTGTTTGCTAAATGCAGATTAGAATATTAACTTAGATTAAGTAATATTACTTAGATAAAGGATATGATTACATAATCAGCATTCATCCCGAAGCTCAATTACCTAAACTTTCCTAACCGAAATTACTTTATTAAAATTTCTAATAATTAATAATAATTAGTTAATAAAAGTTGACCTGTGCGCTTTAATTCGCACAATAATTCTAATATATTCTAAACAAACAATTTCATAATTAGATTAACAATTACAAACTTATTTTTCAATGTTCAGTAACAGTCTTTATGAAAAGATATCCATCTAAATAAACAATTTCCGTTACCATTACGACAGTCAAAACACAGTCGCCACCAGAATAGTTGCATCAGCGAAATTTTAATTCAGTTAGGTATTTTGTTATACTCCCGAAATCTCGTTACGGGTTTAACCAATTTTCATTTCCGAATTTTTGCAGAATCCCGAAAGTGTCCTCATTACAACCAGGCAAAAATTGTTAAAATACGTCTAATAGAACTCTATTAAAAAAAAACAGAATTTTCATTTAACATACACTGGATCATTTTTCGTGTTTCAAATATATGATGAAAGAATTAATTAGTAATTAATGCTATAAACTTAATAATAATAAGTTTAATTCTATAAACTTTTAAAAGTGTTTTAAAAAGCTTACATTCTCGAGCCTTGCAAAAATGAATGACACTGCGTCGTTACTACTTCTGCAATATTATATTAAAAATCATTTTCTTAAATTCAGAAATCTTTAAAACGGCCGCATATCACTTACACAATACCTTACCTTTACTTTACCTTTAGTTCAAGAACAAAGCCTAATTACTAAGCAATATTAAGCCGTAAATTAAGTGAAAACAGGTAAAAAAATATGGGCTTTGAAAAATATTATTTAGTTCTAAATACACGACAGTTTAATAAACCAAAAAGATCCAGAATTTATCAAGAATGTTTGAATGGCTTAGCGTTAAAAAATGTATAAAAATCATAGTCGAACATTAGTAATATCTAACTTTCTCATCTCGGAGTACGTCGGACAGACAATGAGAGAGAATAACACAGTAGGACACTTTCGGGTAGAGAAACCAACATCCAACGCCCGAATAAAGCAGTGGCAACATCAGTGGTATTGTGTGGTGTACCTGTGTGGAGCAGAGCCCTAAGATTTAAACATTACAGCGTAAGGCTTCTAGGACGCAGCGGAAACTGGCTCTGAAAATATTTAGTGCTTATAGAACTGTATCTACGGAAGCAGCCCTGGTAATTTCGGGGATGTCTCCATGGGATCTGGTGGCGTGCGGGAGGGAAGAGCAGCGAGCTGGTGCTGATAAAGAGGAATGTTGGAGTCGATTACTTAGCAGGTGGCAGAGGAGATGGAACGAAGCTAGGGTCGGGGAGTGGACAAAGAGATTCATTCTAAATGTCGAGGTGTAGTTTGGCCGTATTAGTATTGGCGTAGTTGGTAACGTGCTCGCCTCTCATCATACTGCATTAGCAGTAATTGCAGAACAGTCGGACGTTAAACAAAAAAAAGTCGAGGTGTGGGTAAGGAGGACATTTCATGATACCTACCACGAACTGACGCAGTTGCTATCAGGGCATGGTTGCCTTTGGGGCATAATTGACGAGGTTCAAACTTCATGAAGTACCGAAATGTCGACTGTGCGACAATGAAGAGGAAGAGTCCATTGCGCATATTTTTGAAAGATGCCCCTATTTTGGCCTCGATAGAATGGAGACATCTGAGAAGATAGGCGTAGCACAGTGGATGACAGAGAGAGTAGGGGGATCCCGGAGTAGATGCTGCGGGATGAGGAGAGCTGGAAGTTGGTCGCTCAGTTTGCGGAGAGGGTGGTCGGGAAACTGCGGACGGAGGAGACATATAGAGATCAGCGGGATCGCCCTCTCCCACAGTCAATCAATCCTGTCCCGATCTCAGAAGGTACGGTAGGCACATTAATTTCCTGAGCTGGTGATGAAAGAGATGAATGAAAGTGAGAGAGGGAGTGTTGGTCAGTGAAAGCGAGGATGGAATTAGGCTACGGTTCCTTTCCACGCCACGCTGACAGTATGTAAATTTTTTAACCCGACATTTCACTTGTAGTATTATATAAACAGTTCCAAAGAGGTGGAGGGTTGTTTGCTGATGTCGGATCAAGTGACCAGACGGCGGGTTTTGGTTGGTAGGCGGTTACGGCCTCTTGGGGCTGGACGAGGACGTCTCAATTGAGTCCAACACTACTTCCTCCATCGTAAGGGAGTGAACATGAGTTTTTCTCGCCGCCTCGGATAAAAAAAACCACAGGTACAAATAAATTATTATTTATTATTATTATAATAATTATTATTATTATTTATACAGTTCCATAAAATGACAACTAAACAAAAACAAATTAATTATAACAACTACCAACTCTTCTACTTCTGAAACCATTTGTTCATAATAAACATAATCTGAACTCAAGATAAAATCATCATAATCAATTTAAAACATAAAAGGAAAACACGAAATAAAGCATTATCACGGTCTTAACAACTATAATAGTAATCAATCATAAAACCAATTGTTCAAAAGATAAATTATAAATAAAAAAAGATTCATTAATCAGAGGTAATATTAAAACAGACATTAACGCCCTTACTGATGTCACAATTAAATTGTAACGTGAATTAATCTACCAATCAGCATAAACGGTTAATGAACGTTTAAAATGTAAATTTCATTTTCAACTTGAGTATTTAATAGTTTCACCAATAGAAAACACGAATTTGTTGCCTAATATGTTAACTTTTGTCAATTTAATTTTTCAAACGTCGTCGCATTTTTAACTCTTAGATAGTTCAAGACTACAAAAAGCTAATTTTTTTAACTGAAAACTGTTCCGAATTATTGACAAACTGTTTGTCAGTTCTTATAGGATAAAATAAAATTTTTTAGTGAATGAAGGTGTTATTGCGTAAGACACGACGTGATACTGAAAAGTAAAGTTTGAAGAATTTTAAATTGCATAGTATAAATTTTAATAAATCGGACAATATTACAGAAATATGGAAGCCTTAGAACTTGATCGCATTTTTCTGAAAACTATGTTGTAGTTTAGGTCTTTAAACGAAAGGGTGGTTTGAACCTCTGCTGGTTTTACTAAGTAAAGCGAGGAGTGAGGTGGTTTACCATTGCCTTCCTTACCGAGTGGAAAAATATGCTTATCAGCATGCAAGGCCCTCTGAAAAGCACATATTTTCCACCCTGCAAACGACACCTTTACTTTGTTTACCATAGAGTCTGGCTGTATAATGAAATACATTTATTTCACAGGAGATAATTCTGACTATTGTCTTTTACACCTCTACCTCTTCTGTTCTTAAATGAATCAGTCATTAATTGGCTGACCATGTAATAAGAAACAGAACTATTTTTTGTAGCCCTGGAACTAATAGATTGAGTGCAGATAATTTAACACTCCACCTGTCTGTTATGGAAATCTCAAAACTATATATTTTATTATATTTTACATCAATAAAGCTCTTCAGTTGTTTTACTTTTTGTCCAAATATTTTGCAGATTAATGCTAATGCAAACGAGATACAGCAGATGATGATACATGAAAATCATTAATAAAAAAATTTAAAGAGCAATCGGAAAGTGGAAAAGAACACAGGGTATTTTCTGACAGGTCCAAAGAACTACTTCGATCAGGGACAATCGTTTTTAATACAATTCTGGTCCCTTAATTTCGTAACTTTAAATAAAACTAAATTTGTACCGAAGCTAAAGACAACGGATAAATTTCAAGAAATTTATAAAAGGCCTGGTCGTTTGACAATCTACTGAATTTTCTCGCTAGGCCAATAAAGACAATATTTTCTCACAACATTTAAGTTTAAAATTATTACGGTATTATAAATTAAAGGCCGAAATAAAATAGGTTAACTTCTCACACTGGAAAGGTGGGAATAAAATTAAAACGCACACGGCTTGACATTATTATAATAAAAAGGCAACAAAAAATAAATGACAATCTTAATTAGTGAACGGAAACTTCAAATTTTCCGGATTCAATTAAGGTAACAAAAACTAATTTAACAGTAAATAAATTAACGGAGACAAAAAAGAGTTAATTATGATTTCATAATTATATTCTAAGCAAAATGAATCCTTTCAGAAATTATTTGACAAGTTATATAGGTTATTACGCAATGTTCATTATGTTTTGCTGTGTACAAATTGTTTTATTCAAACTGGTCATTAGAAAATATTAAGATTTTTAAGTAAATTTTTTGCAAGGTTATTACCGAGGTCTTTAACCTTTCTTACAAATGATGTTTTGTTCTCATAATTTTTATGACTAGGTCTATCATTAATTTCTTGAAATACTGTACTTCGTCAATTATTTCTTTAAAGCCCGGCAAATCAATACAGTGTTAACACTTGTACCAGGAGTGTAAAAAGTGTAGAACCGGTTAATTACTTTCTCTTGCCTATATGAATGTATAGGAAGGAAAGTATTGTTTTCATGTCGATTTTTTGAAATCGTGTTTTCACCGGATATACATGTTTTCAAACCCCTGAACCCCGAAAAGCATGTTTTCAGCGATTTCTGTGTGTGTGTGTGTGTGTGCGTGCGCGCGCGTGTGGATCTGAACATTTTAATGGATAATATCTAAAGAACGGTGAAAGATATAAAACGAGTTTCACCATTGTTTTTCGCTTGAAATTTTACATCGAAATAATGTGCTACAAGTCTTCCTATTAAAAAAGGTCTCATCATGCGGTCTTGGGTTCGAATCCCATTCAGGCACGGCATCTTTTCATACGTTACAAAAAAATCATTTCATCCTTCACCGTCTGCATTAGCAGTAATTGCAGAACAGTCGGACGTTAAAAAAAAAAAATAAAAAAAAAAATATTAAAAAAGGTAGATTCAATATGGAGGAATCCAAGATGGTAGACGTAAATTTCGTTTACTTAAAAAGTACATTTTTTGTATCACTACTGATTCTTATTACTTATTCTTCGCTACAATAACCTGTGTTGTTTAGGTCATCAGCCGAAAGGCTGGTTTAAACCTCTAGAGGCTTTACTAAGTAAAACGAAGAGTGAGGTGGTTTAAAATTGCCTTCCTCATTGAGTAGCAAAGTATGCTTATCATCATGCCAGGCCCTCAAAAATCATCTACTTTCCACCGTGCAAATGACACCTTCATTTCACTCACCACAGGGTATGGCTGTATAACGAAGTTCATTACTCTCAGAGGAGATAACCCTGACTAGTGTCTTTTACACTTCTACCTCTCCTGTTTTTAAATGCAGTCATATGATATGACTGAAGCGTTAGAAGAGTAGAGGTGTAAAAGACACTAGTCAGAGTTTTCTCCCCGTAAGTGTAATAAATTACATTATACAAACAGACCTTGTGGTGAAGGAAATGAAGGTGTCATTTATACAGTGGCTGATCACGCGGTAAGAAACAGAACTATTTGCTATAAGAAATAATAAGCTATTTAACAACAAATTAGCCGGTTCTAGACTTTTTACACACCCGGTATAGTTAATTTAGCACGGTAGTGTAAATGATTGACAAACCGCAATAATCTTTTTAATAGTCTTCTAGAAGTACAAAATTTTACGTATTTCAGTTCTACTTTATGTTGCATCTTATAAGAGTTACAACGTTATGCGGTCAAACACGCAGAACAACGTAAAATGGAATAAAATAATATTACGATGCGGATTTTTTACAGCAAATCATTCACAAATGGCCACTAATTCAAGTATTGTGAAAAGTATTAAACAAAACTTTTAGTACATTTAATTACTTTCAATTTCTAAAATTTTTAACGGACTTAAGAATTAAATAACTAAATCTATTAATGTTTCCATGTTGTTATTTATATTTATGAGTGTGTATTATTACTAAAAACGAATCACTTATTTTTGAAAATAAAGATTTATACCCGAACAAACTCAAAAATTATTTTAGTACTGTTCAACACAGAAAAATCAGTTTAAGAAAAAATATGATAAGCTGTTGTTTATTGTTTAGATCATCCGCTGAAAGGTTGGTCTGAAAAGCACCTACTTTTCACCGTGCAAATGACACCTTCATTTCATTCACCAGAGCGTCTGGCTGTATAATGAAATTCATTACTCTTCAGAGGAGATAACTCTGACTCGTGTCTTTTACACGTCTACCTCTTCTAACGCTTCAGTCATATTATTGGCTGACCATGTGATAAGAAACAGAACTATTTTCTGTAGCTCTAGAACTAGCAGATCGCGTGCCAATAATGTAACACTCCCCCTGCCTGTTATGGGCAAACTATTAATTCCTATTGTTTATATTATCATGCACCGTAGGGATTTTGAGAAGTCATAAAAAAAATCAAAAGAGTGCAGCAGAGCCTCCCCATGAATCTTCCCAGGGATACCACTCATACCATCTAAAGGATAATAGAAAACGTGAATAACAAAAGTTTAATTACAGTCGTAACATCCATTTTTAGAAGAAAAAATTGAATTTCTATATTTCTGCATTGGTGTTAAATAGGCCTACACTTAATTTTAAGGTTAGGCAGTCCTGAATAGAAAACCTTGGAGCGAGATTGAGAAAATTTTAGTTTTCAAGTTTCAGCCAGATCGGTATAACAGCATAATCTTAGAACAAATAACACAAATGGACGTACTTCTAAAAACCACATTTTTAGCTACAGGAGTTCATGAACCTAAAGATCAGTTGATATCCGAGTACCAAAATGTTTTCACGGTGTAATACTTTCTCATACTATGATATAGATAAACCGGGTTAAAGTAAAAATTTTATTTTCTAAAATTTTCAATAATTATTGTCATTTAAAAGTAACTAATCAACAAACCAGTTAACTTCAACGTTTGAAATTCAATACCAAATTATCAACTAACTAGGACTTCAAAACTTTATCGGACAGTTTTGTAAAATATATTCGTAAGCGTGCATTTTTACAAGTATGCACCTTATCTGTTAACGTTATTGAAAATTTCCAATAAACAACTTGAGTTTATCGACAATAATTGTTTTTGTTTTTACTCTTCCTGATAACTATTTATACAGTTAGAAAATACAATATTGTAAAATTATATACAGTAGATATAATGAAGTTCTGAACTTATTTAACAAGAAATGTTTTGCCAAAACGTTTTATAAAAAACTCGCAGTTGCGCGAGCACTCCGCGCGGGTTTATTGTTAGCCTTAAAGGGATACTCAACCGAACACCTTAAGATTTTTCGCATACAAAAATACGCAATTAGAATTATTTCAAACATTCCAAGGAATTATTCATGCAAAAAATTGTTTGTTAAATACAATATTCTCCCCTCACCGTCTCATTATATATAATGACATTTTAATATTCGCGAAAAGGAACACTGTGTTATTTACAAGAAATAAGTACAGTCATAATTATGAAACTCGACATAATGATGACTTCAGAATTGAAAAATATAGAACTTTAAAGTTCTCGAAATGAATTTACTACAATTCCGTTCGGTTTTTCAACAGATTACCATCTAAAATTTAATTTAAAAAACTTTGATCGAGAAGTTAAAGGGGTTTTTTAAAACAAAACATGCATTTTATTCTGATCAGGAGTTCTTAAATTATCTTACAATGCTCTTTAAATGTAATGAGTGTAGAATTTATAATTATGAAACATTGTTAGTGTAAATAAATAACAGAATTCCAATGTACAATTAAGTAGTAATTTAAGGAACTAGTTATTTTTTTTGTTTTAGTGTTAATAATTAATTTTAAACAAATATTGTTTGATAAAACAGATTTAAATGTACGTACAACTGAATTTGACGATGTCTATTCCTTTTCTTGTCGCTGACAAATCAAGATTTATTTATTTATACATTAAATAAACTGTATAATTAATTTTCCCGGATTTTCTCTTCGCTTTACTTTTACTAGTATCATTGAAATAATTATCCACACCAGGCAGGTAGAATATTAAATGTTTTGCACTCGATCTGCTAGTTCCAGGGTCACAAAAAATATTTCTGTTTCTTATCACATGGTCAGCCAATTATCTGACTGAAGCATTAAATAACAGAAGAGGTAGATGTGTAAAAGACACTATTCAGAGTTATCTCCTCTAAAAGAAATTTATCATAACAAATATTTAATTATGCAGCCATACCCTGCGGTGAGTGAAATGAAGGTGTCATTTGCAAGGTGGTGAATTTGTGAGGTATGAAAAGCGTTTAACTGTGTGTCGTGTAACTGGTTGAAGCTCGTAAGTAGGATTTAGTTAAATTAAGTGTAAAATAATCTGTCATTAGTTAAGTTTATTTAATGTCATTAATTTATTATGTTTGCCCATAACAGACAGGTGGAGAGTCAAATCATTTACTTTCAATCTGTCGTTCCTGGGCTAAAATAAATAGTTCTGTTTCTTATCACATGGTCAGCCAATTAAATGGCTGAATCATTTAAGAACAGAAGAGGTAGAGGTGTAAAAGACACTAATCAGAGTTATCTCCTCTGAAAGTAATGTTATTCATTATACAGCCAGACCCTGTGGTGAATGAAGTGAAGGTGTCATTTGCAGAGTGGAAAATATGTGCTTTTCAGAGGGCCCGGCATGCTGATAAGCGTACTTTTCCATTCAGTGAGGAAGGCATGGGTAAACCACCTCACTCCTCGTTTTACTTAGTAAAGCCTCTACAGGTTCAAACCAGCTTTTCAGCTGATGACCTAAACAACAACACAATTTATTATGTGTTGTTCAGATCTTTATTACTCAAGTACCCTAAACATTTTTCGTTTCTTACGAGTATTTCATTTTCTTTATCATATAGTACTTACATTATTTGTTATTGTTGTTACTTTCTACGCTACTTTTATTCTAAGTACGTACTTAGTATTCAATGTTATTCTTGTTATTTGTATATTATTTGATTTTCCTGTGTTTGTTTACTATTTTTCTTAATTTCTTTTTACTGTTCAATTTTTGAATCCTCCGCTGGGATGTATTCTTTAAAAAAAAATTGTTTAATGTTTATTTTTCACGTCATTTGTTTATTCAAAATTTTGTTAAGCTTTTGGATAGTTGTACTATATTGTTTAGTTTCTCAATAATGAATCAAAATTTAAAAAAAAATATATAACAGAATTAGTTTATTTCTTATTATAATTATCCATTTTATTGTAGTCATTGCAATTTATTAGCAGATTAAAGTAAGATTATTATTTATAATAATGTTTAATAAATAATATTGTTTGTAATTCTAACGATAGTTGGTTAATTATTTATTTTACCCAAATCCTGAAACGGACCTTAGCATTAAGTATTACAATAATTAAAAAAAGACGTTTACAATGATAACAAATTTTACAGTCCGCGCATTCGACAACCAAAAAAAAAAATAAAACAATAATTTTATGATTGATAGTAAAATACCCTTCGAAAAGATTTTTTAATTTGATAGATTAATTACATGTTTTAGCTTTTCATTTAAACAAGGCTAAAAATCAATCATTATCAATCATCAGTTTCAGGTTTTGTTTTTAATATTAATTTTTAAGTGATTTATATTTATATCAAATCATTGTTTTATGCAAGGTGATTTGAACTATTAAGATAACGAATTATCCATATCAGAGCAATTTTACTTTATCTTTTCAGGTTATAGCATCATCAATATTGTAATAACATTACTTGTAAAACGACTGATAAGTTTCAGTTAATTACCGCTGAAATAAATTGTAATATCATAATATAACTGTAATCAATAATACATAAGTGTTGTATTAAAAGAATATTAGAAGTTTGCCAGAACGAATTTACAGAATAAACACTTCACTTCTACAACCTGTTTAGTAAATGATGTACCAAACTACGCTTTCTCGCTAATGTTGAGGTATATTACTGTATTAACTAATTTTTTTTAAATTTTTATAACCTAATGTTTGTACGTTGCAATATGTTCAATTCAGAACAATAAGCAACCCCATGACCCAATGAGATGAGGATGATGTGATGACGTGTAAATGAGATGTAGTCTTGTACAGACCCAGGTCGACCATTCATGAGGAGAGGGTATGGTTAATTGAGCCCCAACCATCAAAGTACACAAGTAACCACTGTCTAGTATTCAATTCCGTATGAAAGTAATTACCTTTATTAGGATTTGAACCAGGAACCTTCGTCTCCGAAAATCAGCTGCTAAACAGCTGACTTTGGTGACGACTTTACCTCTAGACCAACCCGGTGGGTTACTTCACTAAATGTATGACAGATTTTACTTTCTCTTGCTCTGCATAGGAAAGGAAAGTATTGCTTTCATGTTGATTATACGAAATCGAATTTTTAACGGAAATACACGTTTTCAGAGCCCCTGAACACAAAACAACCATGTTTTTAGCAATGGTCTGTGTGCATGTGCGTACAAAATATCTCAAGAAAGGAATAACGTACAAAGAGACCCAACAAGAGAAATGAAGTTATTGGGTTTTTTGGTTTAACGTCCGACTGTTCTGCAATTACTGCTAATGCAGACGGTGAAGGATGAAATGATTTTTTGTAACGTGTGAAAATATGCCGTGCCTGAATGGGATTCGAACCCAAGACCGCATGATGAGAGACGAGCATGTTTCCAACTACGCCAATGCGTAGAAGTTTATGCGTGCAATTTTTCACTCTTTTGCGATTTTCTCAAAAAAGGCTCGAACGATTTTTTTAAAAATCTCGTCATTTACTAAATATTATTATGTTCTACAAGATAGGTTAAACCCCATGACTACTGCATTTTTGGGGGGTCCGAGCTCACGTGGTAAAAAATTGTTTTTTTTTTCAAGTTTGCTGCCTTAATATGCATTCTAGGGTAAAAAGTAATTATACAAATTGTAGAAAATTTAAAAAAAACATAGAAAATTTAAACAAAATTGTAGAAAAATTAATTAAAATTAAAAAAAGATGTAGAGGATCAGTCAAAATCCGGGTATCAAAAATTTTGCAACAACGCAAACAGAAAGAAGAAACAAAATTTGTTACGAAATTTTATAATTAATTGACAACAAACATAGCAATATCATGTGGAAAGATCATATGTTTACTAAATTATAAAATTGTTAAAAGACAAATTGTTTAGATTTTAAAGCAAACTGCACAAAAAAATTATTCATATCCAAAGAATAAGTAAAAGCTGCTCGTTCTCTTAAACTAGCTACTTTTTAAAGGCTTAAATTCATAATGATGTTAATATATCCAAGCATTTCTTATTGTTTATAAATTTCATATTTTATGTACACAATACCGAGACTAAAATCCACATTGATTCTTTCAATAAAAAACGTACATTTAAAGATTTTTGAATCAGATAAAGAAACACGTATTTTTACAATACTTCACAAGATACTTTTAACAGTCCGTCTTCAATGTTTATTGTAATTATTTAGCAACAGTTTTACATTGTTTTTATTTTGATGAAAGACAGTCTCATTTGACACCGATCTTTGAATAACAATTGAATAGAATTCATTTTTTAGAGTAACTTAATATTGTGTAACTTTTGTTTTACATCTAGATTTTATTGAACGAAACGAAACTATTCATATTTGTATCGTCCATAAACTAAATAAACTAAAATACCCTAGGTTCTTCTTTTTTCCATAAATGAAATAGATTATTTTTACACGATAAGGAAAGAATTCTGCCCATAACGGACAGGTGGAGTGTCAAATTATTTACACTCACTCTGTTCGTTGCAGGGCTAAAAAAAATAGTTCTGTTTCTTATCACATGGTCAGCCAATTAAATGACTGAATCATTTAAGAACAGAAGAGGTAGAGGTGCAAAAGACACTAATCAGAGTTATCTCCTCTGAAAGTAATGAATTTCATTATACAGCCAGACCCTGTGGTGAATGAAGTGAAGGTGTCGTTTGCAGAGTGGAAAATATGTGCTTTTCAGAGGGCCCGGCATGCTGATAAGCGTACTTTTCCACTCAGTGAGGAAGGCAACGGTAAACCACCTCACTCCTCGTTTTACTTAGTAAAACCTCTACAGGTTCAAACCAGCCTTTTGACTGATGACCTAAACAACACAAGGAAAGAACGGGATTAGATAAACAATATAACATTCAGGTATTTATATTAGTTACAGAATTTATTGAACAATATAGTTTTTCATAAATTCCGTAGAATATCTGTAATTTTTCAGCAGATTCTTAGAATTAGTACTAGCAATAAAAAAAACTTAATATTGAGTTTTAATTTAACAACGGCCTTCGGGCCAGCCCAGTCAGTCAGCTGGTAAAAAGTCGCTATTATTTGTTAAGTAACACCGGTTGGGCAAGCGACTTTGTGTGGTGACCAGTTGACAGCCATCCATGAACAAACTGTACTGGGGGTCCCTGTTCAAACTCGTGTCTAATCTACGTCAAAAAATACAGCAAAAAGCAGCGATCAAATTGGATAGTTGTCAACAATATACAGTTCCCGATAACAAATAAAGTTAAATAAAAAAAAATAAAAAATTTAACAACAATTGATATAAATTTAAAAAATATGGTAACTTGATTTCATTTTTGTTTACATTTTGTATGTTATTATAACTGCACTCATATAGATTCTTACCCTGTGAGGAGCATGTAATAACCTGTGTACGGCCGCCACCTGGTTTATAAGAGGCAAGGAACAGCTGAAAGTATGTACCGGCGGTCTAGCAGGTTCGGGTAGTGTGCTTGAATACAAAAACGGATCAGCATCATTCAGATATTGTACACGACACGTAAGCGCCATCCTATGGACTCGATGTCCAACACTAAACTGAATAACGTTACGTTACCACCGCAAGGCGCGCTTACCACAGCTCACTCTAACGGCGAGTTTTACAACCACCCGTTCAATTGAATAACATACGATACCTTGGCGCCGACTGTTATAAAGTTAAAAAATTTCTTTCGGATATCCAGAAACTTGAAACTCAGCTTTCCGATGTTCTTTGCCGATTGAATACACAATAAATTAACTGCGGAAAGCAATTACGAAGATGCTAGCTGTCACAGATTACAGTATTTTTCTTGGCTGACTGACAATGAGGACAGGGGCATTAAAGTGAACAAACCTACTGAATTCTTGTACGTCTTTATTTAAATATCCTTGTAATTCGATCTTTCTGTAAACAATAAAAAAATAACGGATACGAGATGATCGGATGCAAGCTTTAGTTAAATAAACACTTAATTAAATATTTATAGAATTGAAATAACTCAAGGGTACTTTCAAAATTCTATATGGAGATTTACTAAATTATTAAAATTTGAATATTACGTAGGACTAATAAATACAAGAATATATAGAAAATTATTTTTAATAATGTTCATTTTTGTTTCAAATGTCGTAAAGATATGCAGAAATAAATTATTTTATAGTTTTTCTCATCGGATGTGACAATGATACAAAGATAAAATCTCTTAGCGAAGTAAGCTTAATTTCATATTCGAACTGGACACTAAAACTCGTTATGGGTGTCTTAACGAAACATAATACAAACATAATTCAATAATAGACAAGGTTCAGAAGGGCTATATGTACAGTAAGGGCAGTCTTATTATATAGACTACCAATTTTAAAAGTTTAAATGAATTTTCACATTTAGTCCTAAAGAAATTATTACAGCATTTCGGGAAAATTTTATTTTTAAATATTTAAAATCATGTAATTACCTTTGATTTTCCATTCGTTTGCCTATAAGAGGAAGGCGGAATGTTAAATTATTTACACTCGATCTGCTAGTTCCAGGACTACAAAAAATATTTATGTTTCTTATCTCATGGTCAACCAATAATATGAATAGAAGAGGTAGAGGTGTAAAAGACACTAGTCAGAGTTATCTCCTCTGAGAGTAATGAATTTCAATACCAACCAGACCCTGTGGTTAATGAAGTGAAGGTGTCATTTTCATGGTGGAAAGTAGATACTTTTCAGAGGGCCTAGCATGCTGATAAGCATACTTTTCTACTGAGTGAAAAAACTCAATGGTAAACAACCTCGCTCCTTGTTTTAATTTTAAAGCCTCTAGAGGTTGAATCCAGCCTTTCGACCTTTCGGTTGAACCTCTAGAGGTTTTACTAAGTAAAACGAGAAGTGGATGGTTTACAATTCCCTTCCTCACTAAGTTGAAAGAGTATGTTTAACAGCATGCCAGACCCTCCAAAAGCACCTACTTTCCACGCTGCAAATGACACCTTCACTTCATTCACCACAGGGTCTGGTTGAGTAGTGAAATTCATTACTTTCAGAGGAGATAACTCTGCCTAGTTTTACACCTACTATACACCTCTACCTCTTCTTTTCTTAAATAATTCAGTCTTATAATTGACTGACCATGTGATGAGGCTCGCCCGTAACAGGCAAGTAAAATGTTAAATTATTTGCCCTCTATCTGCTAGTTCCAGGGCTACAAAAAATATTTTTGTTTCTTATCACGTAGTCAGCCAATTGCATGACAAAACAATTAAAGAACAGAAGAGATAGAGGTGTAAAATACACTAGTCAAAGTTATCTCCTTTGAAAGTAATGAATTTTATTATACAGCCAGACCCTGTGGTGAATGAAGTGAAGGTGTCATTTTCAGGGTGCAGAGTAGATGTTTTTCGGATGGCCTGGCATGCTGATAAACATAGGCTACTTTTGTACTCAGTGAGGAAGGCAATAGTAAACCACCTCTTTCCTTGTTTTACTCAGTAAAACCTCTAGAGGTTCAAACCAGCCTTTCGGCTGTTGACCTAAACAACAACATGTGATAAGAAACAGAACTATTTTTTCTAACCCTGCAACTAGCAGATCGAGTGCAAATAATTTAACATTCCACCTGCATGTTATGGGCAATTGTTAATTTTTGCCGTTTTGTTATGGGCAAAGTTCAACCCCTAAGGAACAAACATGCCGAATATCAGCATTCTATGTGATCAGGTAGTTAGAGAATTAGCGATGACTGATTGAGTGAGTCAGTCAAAAGCTCTATAAATTCAAAAGTACATTAAATTTTTTACCAAGCGCAAATAGTTCATACTTTGTGTTGTTCACAATTTCATTACACCAATATAACAACATTAGACATCAGAGATATAACAACATCAGAGGAGCAGACCAATAATTAAAAAAAAAAAATTATCGATTTTACCACATATCGATAGATCGCTTTTCCTTGTTAAAATTTATATAGATCTATAACATTTTTTTTTTTATTTTTTTTTTAGTTCTAATTTGTGTGCGTTGCTATCTGTTCAATTCAGAACAATAAGCAACCCCATGACCCAATGAGATGAGGATGATATATATGACGTGTAAATGAGGTGTAGTCTTGTACAGACCCAGGCCGACCATTCCTGAGAGAGTATGGTTAATTTAACCCCAACCATCAAAGTACACCGGTGACCACAGTCTAGTATTCAAATCCGTATAAAAGTAACTACCTTTACTAGGATTTGAACCAGGAACCTTCGTCTCCGATCTATAACATGACATTGGTTGTTTTTTCTGTTGAGAAAAAACAATGTTTTTATGTTGGTGGTACATACTGTTAATTTTAATATTTTTTCGTATTTTCCATTCTTGAAAATTGGTATTAATATCATAATGTTTCTGTTTTAATATTATGGAGTTCGCGTTCATGTAAAAGTGCAATAATTTTTAGTGGGCATTGCAATCAGCTGTAGCGCAGGATAAAAATAAATATTTTTCTTTGTTTATTTAACGTCGCATCAAGTATAGTGGTCATTAGCGACGACGTTGGGTTGTAACTGTGAAGAATGAAATGATTTTTTGTAACGTACGAAATATACCGCGCCTGAGTGGGATTCGAACCCAAGACCACATGATAGGAGGCGAGCACGTTACCAACTACGCCAATGCGGTGTGTTTTTGTTTGAAAGTTAATTCCAAGTAGCAGTTAGCATTCCCGTCGCGGTATTATGTTCTTACATAAGTGTTTTCCGCACATTGTACTTTTTGACTTTAGGTAGGTATACTTTTCTCAGGAATTACCACACCTAGGAGTGTGCAATTTTGCACCGTACATTTTAGTACTAAGTTGTGTATTTATTCCAGAGGACGTGCTCGCCTCTCATCATGCGGTCTTGGGTTCGAATCCCATTCAGGCACGGCATATTGTCATACGTTACAAAAAATCATTTCATCCTTCACCGTCTGCGTTAGAGTAGTAATTGCAGAATAGTCGGACGTTAAACCAAAAAATATATATCTATAATATATATTCCAGAGGAATTTCAAGAATTTTGGATATTTTTTATTTTTTTGGGCGTTTTTTCAAAAAACCTTCTACATTTGAACATTTTTAAGAAAAAAAAAATTTTTAGATTAGATAAGATAAATAAAAAACCTCTGGTATAAATGTGTAGAAAGGTACTGTACATAAGCGTCCCAAAGCTAAACTTTGTAGCTTTAACGATTCCTACAAAATATGTATCTAAGTTAAAATTTCAGGTAAAGGGATAAGAAAAATGGTCTGCTCCCCTTAAAAGAGCAGTGGAAAAAAATGTTATATTTCAAATGTTTCATTAGTAGCAAATTTTTACAAGACAAGTTATTCTGACTCACGTATTATAAACATTTAAAATATATTTATACTACTTTAAGCAAATAATACAGCATTATTAGTATTCTGACACCGTAGTTGACTGAAACCAGTGAAACACCGTAGGTTGTTGATCTTTGAATTCTCGCCAAATATTCAGCACCAAACAAATATATATAATAATAAATTGTAATTGAAAATTTTTGAGACATATAACTCTTAAATACATACATAAATACACCCTGTTTTTTATTTATTTTGTTGAATTGCATTAAAGTTCGTAAAAACTAATATTTAAATTTTTGCAGAAAGATATCAAGATGTTTTTTACAAATTACTTGTCAAGAAGGATCTAATTCCACAATTTTTTCAGTAATAAGAAGAATATTTTTTTTAAATAAAGTTTACAGCCGATCAAAAAACTAGGCTATAAATTTTACTTGCTATAACGATACGCAGGCTGATCATTTAATTTTCCTGATCTTTGTAACGATGTTAAATTTATTGGCGGAAATTTTTTGAATTGTCGCCTATCATTTTTCTTTATCCGTCCGTTCGTCACACGCTTAATGTCAGAAACTACAAGAGATATCAACAAACGGTTTTCGGATTCATAATCTACACAAAAAGTTAGTGAGCTTGGATTGGGCTTGAAGTTCCAGTTTCCACCGAAAGTGGCACAAAACTGTGAGTCAAAAAAACAAAGTCGGAATTTGGAAACAAAAATAGTGTCATTCGATTCCTCTTAAAGCATACAAAAATCATTGGGTTTGAAGTTTCGGTTTCGACCAGAAGTGGCACAAAACCATAAGTCAAGGAATTAAAAGTCGGAATTTGGAAACAAAAATAGTGTCATTTGATTCCTCTTAAAAATTACATACAGAAATCACTAATGGTTTTCGCCATCAATCAAAAGCAGGGCGTAAGCCTTTTTAAAAAATTTCCACAAGCCATGAGACGCATCGCCTCATGAAAGGGATTTTATCTTGTTTAAAATATTTGTAAAACCAGCAACGTCTCACCGAACAAAAATTTGCCATAGGTTACTCTTTATTCATTACAACATTATGAACTGAACTGTCCATAACGGGCAGGTGGAGTGTTAAATTAATTGCTCTCGATTTGTTCGTTTCAGGGCTACAAAAAATAGATCTGTTTCTTATCACATAGTCAGTCAATTATATGACTGAACTATTTAAGAACAGAAGAGGTAGAGTTGTAACAGATATTAGACAGAGTTATTTACTCTGAGAGAAATGAATTTCACTATACAACCAGTCCCTGTGGTAAATGAAGTGAAGGTGTCATGGCAGGGTGGAAAGTCCGTGCTGTTCGGAGGGTCTGGCATGCTGAAAAGCATACTCTTTCAACTCAGTGAGGAAGGTAATGGACTTCTAGAGGTTCAAACCAGCCTTTGGCTGTTGACCTAAACAACAATTTAATGAACGATAATAAACTCATTAATTATAACTTTAAGTCTACTTTAACAAAATTATATTGGATTTTATCATCTTTAAGCCCACCGGGTTAGTCTAGTGTCAGATTCGTCGAGTCGTCGCTTTGTGTCAGCTGTTTAACAGCTAATTTTAACACCCAACAAACACAGACCAATCGTTAAAAACATCTTTTCCTGAAAACGTACATTTCCGGTGAAAACTTAATTTCGAAAAATCGACATGAAAACAATACTTTCCTTCTCTATATATCCTATATAAGGCAAGAAAAAGTAAATAATAATATCGGAAGTATGAAAAAGAAACTTTTACAGACACAAACGTTAATTTTAACAATTATTTGATGATTATTGGTCTACAAAATTCTCATTTGAAGTACAGGTCCCAAGGCTTAAATCCCGGTCGATTTAATCACAAAATTTGCGCTAAAAATCCTAGTAGAAGTAGTTACTTTCATACGAATTTGAATACTAAACAACGGTCACCGGTGTACTTTGATGGTTAGGGTTCAATTAACCATACTCTCTCAGGAATGGTCCGCCTGGGTCTGTACAAGATTGCACCTCTTTATACATCATACACATCACCCTCATTTCATTGAATGATAGTATTGCTTATTGTTCTGAATCGAACAGATTGCAACGTACGCACATTAAGGATAAAAAAAGACATTAAAATAACGTGAAAAACAAAAACAGCTGGATGTGAAACAAACGACAAATAATTCGATTACTAGGCCTATAATTTTGAACAAAGAATATCAAGAAATCGTGCAATGTTTTGATACACGAATTATTTCCATAATATACAAAAACACGATTTTTTTTCTTCCTGCAGTTTACAATATTATTATGGAACAATTTAAAGACTAAATTTATATGTTAAAAAATGTAAATTAAATATTTATAAAAACAATTTGAATTTATCAAATATGTTTATTAAACATGTTTTTATAATACTTTTTTATTGTTTTTGTTTGATGATTGGTTAATAAATTCTCTTTTTTAGAAATACTTGAGCTCTAATTAACATTTTAGATTGATTTACACCTACATCTTGAAATACAAACAACATGTAAAAATTTGTGTTATGAATACTGCAATACATACTTAAGAAAAAAATCTTACAGTACCATACTGTAGGAATAGTAAAAGTACTAGTAATGTCATATAGCTTGGAACCACATCCTACTTAAACAAAGAAATAAGTAGGAGTGGTTTGTGTGTGTGTGTGTGTGTGTGTGTGTGTGTGTGTGTGCAAATATTATTTTTCGAATCATATACCATAGGATAACATAGTATACTATAACACGGGGTATTGTGTTACGCAATTTAACTTGATTGTTGTTGTTAAAAGTAATTTAAGTGATTATTATAAACAGTTAAGAACAGTATACTATTATATTCGCAGGTATATGGGCGGGAAGTTGTAACCAACTAACCCATTAGATGCTGAATTGTCTCCAGTCACGCCTAAATATAAACATTATTTTTTATTATCGCTATATTAAAATAGTTTTAATTACTTAATATACATTTTCATAATAAAGTATAACCGCTGGTGAATTATGTTGTAAATGTTGTACCGGTGCGTTGAAAGAATGAGAGATAAGCACTGAAACATCTCCGGGAAATACAAAAACGTGTTTGTCAAGACTGATTACAGATTTTCATCAAAAAATTATGTAGCTTGAATTTTAACTCAAAACCTATATTAACGAGAGAATATTGGACTGGAAAAAAAATTATGTTTACTTATTTATGTTTTCTAGCAGGCGCAGACGTTGGGTTACAAACCGGACGGAAGGAGAGACCGAAAACTTCAAAACCAAAATGATTTCTATATCTACTTCTTGAGAGGAATCGAATGAATTTTTTTTTCTAAATTCCAACTTTAATTCTTGACTTCCGGTTTTGGGCAACTTCAAACCTAATCCAGGTCCACTAATTTTTTGTGTAGATTACGAATCCGAAAACCGATTGTTGCTGTTTCTTGTAATTTCTGACTTTGATTACTTGACTTCTGGCTTTGGTCATTTTTCCGGTCTAAAAGGAAACTTCAAACCCAATCCAAGCCCACTAACTTTTTGTGCAGATTACGAATCCAAAAATCATTTGTTGCTGCCTCTTGTATTATCTGACATCTAGGTGTAACAGACGGATGGACGAACGAACAAAATGAAAGATGACAATTTTAAAAATTGCCACCAAATATTATAATTTCCTTTTTTTAAATAAATATTTACTTTTTTTAGTTTAGTTTATGTAAATTAATTTAAATAAACTTTTTTTTAGTTTATATTAATTGAATTTCCTTTTTGTATAGTTCTTTGTTATTTTATGCGTAATGTATCTGATATTTTTATGTAAGTAATTGTTAAGTAGTTGTAGTCACTAATGACTTATTTTGGATGCGACCTTAAATAAAAAATTTAAATATAAACATAAAACAAAAACAACTTTCTTTGTACAATTACAAGTTTAAAAATATTATTTTTAAAAATGTATATAAACAAATTATTCTGCCATGTAATTATTTTTTATCTGATGTATTTTATTAATTAAAATGTTAACAGTTTAATGAACAATTTTATTAAGTTGAATTGTAAATATGGGCACTTTACATTGTACACGTTTAGGATAGTATCCCAAATATTTTTGAATTTATTAAATTTTAGATCGGGGTCCTATGGTGATTGCTACCCCAACAAAAATTTTAAAATTTTCGGAATACAAATAATCTTTTAACGGCATATTATTTAGCGAAGAAAATTACATAAAAATTTGGTGACCCGAAAATTTTCAGATCGCAATCCTAGATCGCATGAGAAAACGATAAAACTCAAAATATCACACTACACTCAAAGTGTAGTATGATGCGCCGCTGGAGTGGCGAGTTTTCATATAAAATGTATATTATTTTTACGATTTATATTTCATTATATTATTTTGACTTGTCATAATAGTGTATGTTATTTTACATGAGAATAAAGTTTATTTATTTAGTTAACTTGTAGGGAAATGCCTTAAAATCATACCGAAACCAGGCTAGTGAAACAGCTTTTCAACTACTTTTGGAAAAATAAAACCTAGAACGATTGGTGTAAAGAGGTCCAGGATTATTTACAGGATTAAGGTATAACGATGCAACAAATTGCAGACAGAGGAGAGATAGTAGAGAAGAGGATTCTGAGGAACAGAGCCATGAGAACGACCAAACTGAACATTTGAAGGAAAGCAATACACCATAACTGGTAAAGAAAGGTCGGCCAGGTCTTTGAGAATGAAAATGTTTTGGGAGCAGAAGAGGAAGGTGAAAGCCAAATCTCTAGCTCGTACTTTGAGGACTTAAAATATGTATGGACTGATTCAATCTAATGTGGGCGTAAAAGAGTATTTATTTCATCCGATATAAAACACATCCAAGTATTAAACCTGCCACAGTTGGTATCCGTCCATCTATAGTACCTTTTTTAAAATCCATACATGAGCAATTTCAGAATTACACTTACGTGTATATACTACTAGATATTACATTGTTGCATTCAAAAGGGTGTATTAAATAAACTGATTCATTATTTTCCCGGGTTTTTTTATTTCCCTTCACTCCTTACTTCTTCCAGGTACAGTAAAACTTCGATTATCAGTAACTCGGATAATCGGAAACGACTTTATGAAATAAATAGTTAGGAGACACTTGGAAATACGCACTCTATTGTTGTCGTAGACACTTGCATCCTTTCATTTAATGTAAATTCTCCTCACTGGAACTAAAAACATTTGAACGAAAACAATACATCATAACTGGTGAACAAAGGGTGGCCAGGTCGTTGAGAATGCAAAAGTTTTGGAAGCAGAAGAGGAAGCTGAAAGCCAAATCTCTAACTCGTAATTTGAGGACTTAAATGTGTACGGACTGATTCAAGTGCTCCAATACGGGCGTAAGAAAAGTATTTATTGTATCCGATATGAAACACTCCTGTTGCAAACAATTTACGATTCTTCAGTAGAAACTTCATAATTCAGGATCAGAATATTTCATTAAAATGGAAAATATAATGGAAGATTTGGTCTGCAGTATTCAAGGTACTTATGGATATTTAGTTGATATAACTTATAGAAAGATTACACAGTAAATAACTAACCACTAAATCGTAAATTCAACAAATTTGTTTTAATGAAATGCTTATTCATGTTAGGTTTGACTAGACAAACCGACAATCGGTAGACAATAAAATAAATCAGTCACACCGCCTGTATAACTTTGTCATTAAATTCATTAAAAACTTATAATAATCCAGTAACAAATTGTACCAAGTAGTCAATTTTAAAATTATAAGGTCTAGTAAGATTTGCAACTGTTGTACATTTATTTGTATTTGCACAATATAGAATAATTAAATAAACAATAATATAATATGATTAAACAAAGTAGAATATTATTGTTTATGAATTATAATTCCAGCAGAACAATAATAAATTTAACAACTCTTAAAATAGTACGTTATAATAATACGTACTCTGTAATATTATACACCGAGAAATTTACCGCCATAATAAAATATGACTTTGCAAGAAATAAACTTTCAAATGAAAACTACCGTATCGTATTTGTTATTATTACAAAACTGTAATTTGCAATATAATGTAATGCAAAATTCTGCAATATCTTATTCCTTAGTTGTTCCGATTATATCTTGATTTACTTGTTCATATTGTTTACTAATTAATTGATATTTTTTAAAGTGATTTGAAAATTTCTTTCAAATTGATTAGAAAGAAAAAAATCGAATTTCATGAAACGAAGCGTCTCATTGGTCGTGCAATTTTTAAAAAGGCTTACTTTGGCTTACGGCAAAAAACCATTACTAATTTCTGTATCTACTTTTTAAGAGAAATCAAGTGACACTACTTTTGTTTCATAATTTCAACTTTGATTTCTTGCCTTCCGGTCGAAACTGGAACTTCAAACGCAATGATTTCTGTATCTAACCTTAAAGATGAATCGAATGACAGTATTTTTGTTTCAAAATTCCGACTTTGATCCAGGCCCACTAACTGTTTGTGTAGATTATGAACCCGAAAACCGTTTGTTGCTATCTCTTGTAGTTTCTCACTTTGATTTCTTGACTATCGGTTTTCGGCCACTTTTTGTCCAAACCGGAACTTCAAACCCAATTATTTCTGTATCTACTCTTCAAGAGGAAACGAATGACATTATTTTTGTTTCCAAATTCCGCCTTTGATGTCTTGACTTCCGGTTTTGGGCCACTTCCGTTTGAAACCATAACTTTAAATCCAACCCACAAACTTTATGTGAAGATTATGAATCCGAAAACAGTTTGTTGCTATCTCTTTTACTTTCTGACTGATTTATTGACTTTCGGATTTGAACCACTCCCGGTCTTGTGTTGTGTTGTTCGGTTTGTGGTAATTTCTGAATTTTCTTTTCGGGTCAAGTGAGATTTGGATTTCATTCATGTCCAGTTAAATTTCTTTGATCCAGTGGGGCTGAGATTTTCTTTTTATGAAAAAAAGTTGATGATTTGTGTGGATATTCTGGCGGATTCAATCCTCAAGAGATAGGGCTTTACAATAATGTTTAAATTTTTTTTTAAATTTAATCATGTATTAAGTTAAATATCAACATGGCTTAAGGACCAGCCCTGTCAAATAGTTGAAAAGCACATTGAATATTTAACCAACACCGGTTAGACGAACGATATCATACGGACATGGGGAAACTTGACTGGGTGTATCTGTTAAAATTATGAGGTTATTCATGCCAAATACTGCGAAAAAAGATTTCACACATTGGAAAGTTGTTTTGGAAAAAGTAATTCCCAATTAAAAATAAAAGTACACCTAAACGTGGACTAAGTAAATACTTAAAAAATAAGTAATAAAATCGTAAAAAATACAAAATAAATGACAATGAATTACAACTAATATAATAAATGAAATGACTTTAATAGATAGCCATTGTCAGCGAAAAAAATAAAAAAATAAACGTAGGCCCTACATGATGTATAAAAATGTAGTACTATGTATCGAATGGCTACAATCGCTTTAGTAGACCTCAAGAAACAGAAAAATAAACGTGACATGCTGAATTTTACGTGACACAACTCAACAATTATGTAACATCTCTTAAGTAGGATATATCTAATAAAGTTTTTATAATTTAAAACACCGACGTACATATTTTCTGTCAAATATTTTCAATAAATTAATAACAATTTAAAAATTTTATTTGTATTTTATATTATTTGCCACACAAGTAAAAACTTATAATTGCCACTTAAAGACAGCGATAACGATTTGTACCGGAATGTTCCATAAGATTTGCACACTGTAACACTAAACGTACTTCAGAAAATACAAACCATAAAAAATTAACAGACAAAATTATCAATTTCATGTCAGTATTGAAATGGGAATTAAATCATTTACTTGAATTTTATAACTAATTTCTTTCAGTAAAGTTTATAATTTGAAATTATTTACAAAATGTATACAAGCTTCAACAGTACGTAAAAATGTACAGTACAAGTCGACAATAATGTACCAAATATTTTAAAGTTTAAAATCCCTTTCAGTTCAAAAGCTAAAATTTTAATAAATATCTCATCTAAATCATGTTTACGGAAGTTGATAAAAAAGTACTGTAATATCAAGATAGAATGTTTACCCTCTTCCTTGTTTTTCGCTTCGTCCACCTACTGGATTGGGATGAATGCCAGTTAAATAATACGATTTAAAAATATCTTAGCCGATCCTAACTTTCACTTATGTTATTTCATCTATTCTAAAATAGGCACTAGAATTCAATTAAATTCCGTGCAATGGATTCTGTAAAAATTTTTTATTCTTAACGTGTGTACTCCGTAACAGGAAGGTGGAGTGTTAAATTATTTGCACGCGATCCGCTAGTTCCAGAGCTACAAAAAATAGTTCCGTTTCTTATCACATGGTCAGGTATTTATATGAATACAGTATTAAAGAACAGAAGAGGTAGAGGTGTTAAAGACACTAGTTAGAGTTATATCCTTTGAGAGTAATGAATTTCATTATGCAGCCAAACCCTGTGGTGAATGAAGTAAAGTTGTCATTTGCAAGATGGAAAGTAAGTGCCTTTCGGAGGGTGGGTCTAGCATGCTGATAAGCATTTTCTCCACTCAGTGAATAAGGCAATAGTACCTCACTCCTTCTTTTATTTGTTAATGACTCTAGAAGTTTAAACCAGCCTTTGATGACCTAAACAACAACAGCGTGTGTACGTCGCAATCTGTTCGATTTTAGAACAATACGCAAGTCCATGACCCAATGAGATGAGGATGATGTGTATGACGTGTAAATGAGATGTACTCTTGTACAGACTCAGGCCGATCATTCCTGATAGAGTATGGTTAATTGAACCCCAACCATCAAAGTATAATTCATTGTCTAGTATTCAAATCCGTATAAAAGTAACTACTATTACTAGGATTTGAACCACGGGACCTTCGTCTCCGAAAATCAGCTGTTAAAAAGCAGACTTAAGCGACGACTTTACCGCTAGACTAATTCGGAGTGTTTCTGTAGAATAAGGAGAAAATTTTACAAAATTTTATATAGGTTATCGCCTCAGATGGAATCATCGCATATCTACCAAAAGAAAACAGAATAGATTTTCATAAACGGATTGCCTTCTGGGTTATAATATTAACGCCGTCAAAAAAGCTCAGTGTGATACCTTCGAAAAAGCATCATTAAGCGGTACAGGGAAAATTGTACAGCTCTTATATGTACGTCCTTGAAGAAAACCAAATATGTAAAGAATAAGCATTTCTTCTGTGTATAAGTTCATTAGACAACAGTTTAACTCAAAATTCGAAGTTAAAACGATTTAATTTAGGCTATAGAACTTGCGTTACAGATACTGCGATTAAAAGTCAAAGTAAAATTCTTTTATATTTTCTTTCTGTCATAGAAATCAAAGATCAATGGATACATCAGTTAAAATTTCACTTTCCTGTCTTCGTAATTAAGCTACTTATTACTCAAAGTGAATATTTTCCAAAATAAAGGTAAATTAAAAAAAGTAATAAAATTTATTTAATGCAGCACCAGAAATTACAAAATGTAGCAAACTGTGAATTTAATTTTAAATTTACGTACTTTGGAAAATTTTAAGGTACAGAAATTTATACAAACATGTCTTTCTTTCGGGCAATTTTTTTACATAAATAACAATATTCTTCTAGTAAACATAGAGAAAATTGTATTTGAATTGCAAAAAAACAATTTAAATGAGAGCTTTCATTATTAAAATCGATCAAAATTTCTGTACTGATAGAAATATGAATTAACCAACCTCCTTCACACTTACAGCATACAAGTAATCATAGAGGTGGTAATAATTTACTCGTAATTACCAACCCAAGGATTCCATTACATCACTTCTCAAACCCTTCTATTTTTACGATAGGAAAATCAAAATGAACTTACAAATTTAAAACAAACAAGTAGCCTACGACAAAATCGATAAGTATTTTAGTATTTCCACGATCTTGAAGAAAGACTCTAGTTAAAAAATCATGATTATAACATCCGTTTATTTAATTCAATTGGAATTATTATACACTGAAAAAAGTGTCAGTGTCTTTAAGACATTGGATTTTAAATCAATGGTAGGCTACTCATTACAAAACTTATTTTTTCTATCCGCGGCGGCGAAAAACTTAAAATTTTAAAACTTTCTTTACAAAACTTAAAATTTATTATCCTCCTCTCACTAAATTTATGTAAATAATTAATACACGAAAATAAAATAAAAACAAGTTGTTCCATTTCGGATAAATACATTTTAATTTCAGTAATACTGTCACAAAATACTTACTGATAAACATATTAGAATTAGACCAAAAAAATTATAAATTCTTGTAAAGTTTGTACCTGCCCATAACAGACAGGTGGAGTGTCAAATTATTTACACTCAATCTGTTCGTTGCAGGACTAAAATAAATAGTTCTGTTTCTTATCCCATGGTCAGTCAATTAAATGACTGAATAATTTAAGAACAGAAGAGGTAGAGGTGTAAAAGACACTAATCAGAGTTATCTTCTCTGAAAGTAATGAATTTCATTGTACAGCCAGACCCTGTGGTGAATGAAGTGAAGTTGTCATTTACAGAGTGGAAAATATGTGCTTTTCAGAGGGCCCGGCATGCTGATAAGCGTACTTTTCCACTCAGTGAGGAAGGCAATGGTAAACCACCTCACTCCTTGTTATACTTAGTAAAACCTCTAGAGGTTCAAACCAGCCTTTCGGCTGTTGACCTAAACAACAACAAAGTTTGTACTTGGTATATCTGTCAAAACGTGCAAAAAAATCTGAAAATTACGGAACAAAAAACAGAAATAAAAATTAATAGTGTTGTTTTATGCATGAGAAACATACCCAAAAACTGCAATTATTACTGTGAATTTAATACAAAGAAATCCAAAACACCAGCAAGAAAACTTATAAATACATCGACCATATTTCCGATGATCCTTATTGGATCCAGATGGCAGACAGGTTCTCTTTTTAGATAAATTGTTTACAAAAAAACAAAGAATAATATTCTAGTCAACCTGTCAATATATCAAATCAGTTTGACTGCTAACCCCAAACAAAAACAATAATCGTTAATGCATTGATAAACTTGAGAAATGGTACTACCTGGTTTTCTATGATTAAATAAGGTATATCAAAGGACCTATAATAAATTATAATTTCATTTAATTTTACACAATTTTACTAACCGACACCTTCTGAATTAAAAAAAAAAAAAAATAGTTAACAATTGGAAATAGAGTGACTTTAGAAATATTTAGTAATCGACGATTTCCAGTGTCTATTTCTCAATGTACACTGACAGATTGTAAACAGGATAAAATAATTAAAAAAAGCATTCTTTTAAAAATAGTCTAAAATCTGTGCGTAAAACTCACCGCTAGTGATCGATTGCTACAACACACAATTTAACGCCCGATAAAATCGATTCATGTTGTAACATTTAACTGCAGAGTTCATGTGTGGGTTTTAATTCAGATATACACGTGCAACTGTCACGCACGCACACACGGTAAGATATTTTTTAACTTTTACTGTTCTTTAAAAATGACAAGGTAAACTATTACTGATAGTTTGATTATCAGCATTTTATTTTGAAGTTTCTAATTAAAACTGGGTATTTTCCTGGGCAAAAATGTAGATTTATATCGCAATAGTTTACGAGGTGTGGCTATTAAATAACGAGACTGATGTTGTAAAAAATTTAATTTTAATTTTATACATAATCACTTATTGTCATCTTCAATATAATACTCGTTCTCTATCCCTACAACGCTCCATGCGAATTTTCCATTGTTGGAAACAGTGCTGGAAGTCATCTTCTGTCAGCTCCTTCAGGACACGTGCCGCTTTCTCTTTTATAGCTCAAATCTTGTCTCTTTTAATGCAGATTTTATCTTAGTGTAGAAGACAATAATATGTGATGAAACGTGAAATTAAAAAAAATTGAAAAAAAATTAAAAGAAATCACAAGACTAACAAGATTCAATTTAATAATGGAACCAACTGAAACAATTTTGATTATTTTAAAATATGCAGATAAAATTTAAATAAATTTGCATTATCCATTTAAACAATGCATCGACGCCCCATTTCATTTCCAATCGATGGATGGACAAGAAGAAACTAGAGGACTACAGGCAATCCAAAACAAATCGTAATTACAAATTATTCATTAATAACTGAGCTCATTAAATATTATTAGATAACTTTAAGACTAAAGATTTTTTTCAGCAACAAATTGCAATATTTATAACAGTAAATTTATTAGAATAATTAGTATTATAATAAAAGTGTCATCAATAATTATTAAACAGAATACAAATTTCAATTTATACGTAACGATCAAATTTTGTTAATTCAATTAATTTTCATTCATTAAACGTTTTCGCAGTATTTATACCTGGGCAATATTATTAATGAAGCATGGGACAACTCGCAGGTGATACGGTGTCGTATTGGAAAAGCCAGAGGGGTTTTTAATGCAATGGGTTCAGTGATAAGGAGTCATGACTTGACATTGGGCACCAAATTACGGCTCCTCAGACGCTATGTGTTTTCTGTTCTTCTGTATGGTGTGGAGGCTTGGACCTTCCGGCTTGAGGCTTTAACTATGATTGTATAGGAGAATATTGAGAATTTCGTGGACGCAGAAAGTCACTAGTGTTTAAGTTAATGAACAAGCGTCTGGAATTGGTCAAAATTTTTAAGTGTCGTAAGCTGCAGTACCTCGTGCATATTTCGAGAAATCAAAAAATATAATATTTACTGCAGCGCATTCTGCAGGGAAAGATAGAGGGAAAGAGGAATCCTAATCGAAGAATAATTTCCAGGTTTGCCAATTTGAGGACCTGGTTTGGTAAGAGCTTCACGGAATTGTTCTGGATTGCGACTAATAAGATCAAAATAGTAATCATGATCACCAAAATCCGAACGGTGATAGACACGACAAGAAGAATCCTCGTGGATACTTGCATCCTTTTATACAACTCTCTCAACGAACCAGAGCAGATCATAACCAGAGCAGAACATAAGTCCAATTTTTTATGGTTCATTTTGTCAGTCTTTTATAGTTTTAAAAATAATAGTTATGAATCAACCTTTTGTTCAAATGTGTAGTTAGAGAGGTAACCTCTTGATAGTTTTTAATATTTATAAATTTTTGAAAAAACCAAGTAATAAACCCGCCACAGTTTGTGTGCGTCCATCTATACAAACTTCTTTTTTAAATCCATACTAGAGTAATTTTAGAAGTACACTTACGTGTATATACTACTAGGTATTAGTATAATGTTACATTCAAAAGGGTATTAAATAAACTGGTATATTATTTTCCCGGATTCTTTGATTTCCCTTCACTCTTTACTTCTTCTAGGAACAGTAAAACCCCGATTATATCAGTAACTCGGGTTATCGGAAACGACTTTATGAATTAAATTTTAATAACTGTAAAACAGTTAAGAGATACTTGGAAATACGCACTCTTTTGTGTTTAAATAAAATTTACAATTTTGTTCGTTGGCACTTGCATCCTTTTATTTTTAATGTACATTCTCCTAACTTTAGGAACAGAGACATGCGACTGAGACTAAAAACATTTTAACGAAAACAATACGCCATAACTAGTGAACAAAGGTCGGCCAGGTCGTTGAGAATGAAAAGGTTTTGGAAGCAGAAGAGGAAGCTGAAATCCAAATCTCTAGCTCATACTTTGAGGACTTAAGTGTGTGTGGACTGATTCAAGTGTCCAATGTGGGCGTAAGAAAGAGTATTTATTTTATCCGATATAAAACACTCCCGTTACAAACAATGTACGATTCTGTAGAAGAAACTTCGTTGAGAATAAACGTGCGACTGAGACTAAAAACATTTTAACGAAAACAATACGCCATAACTAAATGTTCTGTTTTTTATGTTATGTTTTTAGTTCTACAAGGTAATGGCAGCCCCAGTCTTTCTTTATGAAAGTGAAGTTTTGGAAACATAAGAGGAAGCTGAAAGTTTAATCTCTAACTTGTACTTTGAAGACTTAAAGTATGGACTGGTTCAAGTGTTCCAATGTGGGCGTAAAATAAAAAAAGTGTAAAACAGATTAAAGAAATAATAACATAAACCGTTATTTTTATGTTATGTTTTTAGTTCAACAAGGTAATGGCAGCCCCAGTCTTTCTTTATGAAAGTGAGTCATGGGTTATCACGAAACACCAAGAAAGTAGGATCCAAGCAGCTGGAAGGATACGGTTCCCTTCCACGCCCCTCTGACAGTATGCAAATTTTTTTTAACCCGACATTTCCCTTGTAGTATTATATAAAGAGTTCCGAGGGAGGTGGAGGGTTCATGTTGATGCCGGATCAAGTGGCCAGGCGGCGGGTTTTTGGTTGGTAGGCGGTTGCGGCCTCCTTGGGACTGGACGAGGACACCTCAATTGAGTCCAACTTTACTTCCCCTCATTGCGAGGGAGTGAACATGAGTTTTTCTCGCCGCCTCGGATAAAAAAAGCTAGAATGAGTGTTTTAAGGAGGGTAAAGGACTGTTCGAGGCTGGATTTAATACATAACGTGGTAATTAAATCTGAGTTGAGTGTATTTAGCCTGAATCAAAAAGTGAAGGAGTACCGTAATCAATGGCGGAAAAATTTGGAACGGATGCCAGAGGAGAGAATACCCTTAAAAGTGACGGAATATGTTTCAGTTGGAAGAAGGGAAGTGGGAAGACCTCGAAGAAGATAACAGCAGTCGAGATGTACGGGTCGGAATATCTCGTGTTTGTGTAGAAGTACAGGATGGTTTGTGAGTTCGGAACAGGATTATGCCTAATCCTTGATTGTAAGAAGAAGAAGAAGACCAGTATTTTTATGATACATTTGTATATTTTTTTGGTTGGCCTCCTCATCTCCAATTATATCCAATTATCCACTACTTACAAATTCCACCACAAAGAAATAAATGTACTCTAAGCCCCGAATCGCGGCTAAGCCAAAAAATGGAATAATGTTTAAAGAATTTTTGATTGTGCGAATTTATTCGCACGGATCAGCTAATATTAACTAATATTTGGATTATTATAAATAGAAGATATTGAAAATGGGATTAGTTGCGATTATTTAAGTTAATTTGGATTATACGGCAAACTGTGAGAATACTAATTCCGATTTTCAAAAAAAATGTTTAGGAAAACAAAAAATTACATTTTGTTTTGCTTTGAGGAAATCATCCCTTTTTATCTCAACTTCTGAGGGTACCAATTGCCCCCACACCAACCCGATAGGGCTAGAATATAATATAAGTTCTAGTTCAGTTTTTAAAAAATCATGATTTAATACAGTTATATAGATTATAAGTAAAATGATCAATTTAAAAAATAATAAATTCTTAGAAATGAAATTGGAAGAAATGGAAATTGGATAAATTTAATGGAATACATGAATTGCATTAAGATCTAACTGGTAATACAGTTCATGTATTCTGTTTATCCGTACAACATAACCTATACATAATACATTACAAGGAAAATAAGAAGAAGAAGAAAAGGCGGGCAGGGTCTCTTGGCCGTTATGGGGATATGGTCAAAGCCTAATTAAGTTTGTGATCTCAGTCACGAGGTTTCCGATTCGTGGTTTGTATTCATTCATGATCCAATCTCCATCGACCAAAACGTTATAAAACAGTACGTACAACAGTATTAAACTTGTTTTTGTTCTAATAAATGATGATTATAATAATAATAATAAAAACAAAATAATAGCTATAACAGCAAATTTGTTTTCTTTTTTATTAATATAAAGTTAAAACCCCATTTTTCATGGTATTAAGTTATAAAATAAAATTATTTTTTTATTATTTTTTAATATAAATGCTAATTGAAATTTTACGTCGTCGTTCGCTCATAAATTTTAGACAAAATTTATAACTTTGTATTATAAGGATGGGTATAATATTTTGTGAACCATACGTAAACATGAGTATGAAATTGATTCTAACATCAGGTTTTTAATTCAGAAAGTGAGTGGATGGTATTTAGGAATTTAACATTTCACATGAGTGAATTTTTAACCTAATTTTGTTCAAATACAATGATATTTCCGGGGCTACATATAACATTAAAATATTTCTGTTTCTTTTCCTGTGCTCAGTTAAATAAATAATTGAAGCATTTAAGAAGGGCAAATGACACTTATCAGAGTATCTCCACTGTTGGGTAGAGGTGGAGAAAAATAACTCCACCTTCTCCTTCTCCTAAAATCATCTCTATAAATCCCTATTTATAAATATATCCTTACATTTAGATGAAAATGGTCCACTTTACCCTCTGTCAGCAGAGGCCTCTTTATCCGATGTCCGCTCTCTTGTTTGTGGTTATATTACGACCAGTATCGCATTGAATGAATTAGTGACATAATATTAAAGTCAATTAAGGCTACTATAGTACGTAAAATGAAAGATGAAGCTTGTGTTTGGAACCACGTGTCTTATCAAGTAAGAAACATAAAAATATCTAGTACGGCTTGTTTTAAAGCTTGGTTTTTTGTTATTTTATTCGTATGAATGACGAAATACGTAAGTGCATTACGCATTTTTTAGCGACTTAAAAACAAAATATGTGCTCGTTTGTCAGCGCATTTTTTCTTGGTCCATGTTTCAGAACGATCAATTTTAAGAGAAAAATATGGTGTTTTAGAGGAGTGTTCCTGCATATTTTCTAATTAATTTTAGCTAAAATTCACCTTTTTGAAAAAGGGTGAAGGAATTACAGCGTTTTAAATTTATTTTCGTTCCCAGTGTAATTTCATTCCATTATTAATTAAAGGATACAACGTTGGTTCTAACTCGTTATGTCCAACGGGAACGAAAATAACAATTTTTTTTAAAACGCTGTAATTCTTTTACCCTTTGTACCAAAAGAGTGAATTTTAGCTGTAATTAATTAGAAAACATGCAGAAACACTCCTCTAAAACGCCATATATTTCTCTTAAAATTGGTCGTGCTACATGTTCTCAAACATGGACTCAGTGAAAAATGCGCTAAAAACGGGCATATATTTTATTTTTAAGTCGCTAGAAAATGCCTAATATACTTCCATGTTTCGTAAAATAATAAAAAACCAAGATTTAAAACGAGCCGTACCAGAAATTTTTTTTTGTACTTGGTGAGGTAAGAGGTTCCAAACACAGGCTTCATTTTTCATTTTACGTCCTATAGATGACAAGGGGACATAAATGAACGGACAAAATGTTTTAATGTACTGAAAAATAAGAAAAACCAAATCTGTACAAAATTTTCAAAAACGTCGAAAATGAAATTATACCTTCATGAATTCAATATATCTCAAACAGCTTTTATAACATAGTAACCACGTAGGTACTGTCTGTCTAAAACTTGATGGTCTCCGGCATAGAGGAGCGATATGTATGCGGATTGTAAAACCATTTCAAAAAAACAGATTTAATTTTTTTTAAATAACTGATACTTGTCCAAAATTGACGTATTTTTATAAAACAAAGTAGTTAGCATGTTTTTTTTATTCATCATACAACGTGAAAGAACCATTCGTAAAAAAGTAGGTGTGAATTTCTTGTTACCTCGATATAACGAACTTTTTCTAGAATCTTGATTTCGTTATATCGAAGTTCGACTGTAGTTAAATTTGTGATATTTTTGTTAGTAGATATCCATAATTCTTTAATATGATATTAAATGATAATGCATTTCAGATATTAATAAAATTACAAATTTAAAGTTAACCAAATCTATTTGTAACCGCAAGGCCTCCCAATCAGCCACTGTAACTGAATACACATGAAAATGACCTTCATGTCAGTCAGGTAAATAACAATTCCTACTACTTACATATCAATTAAAATAAAACCACCCAATCTGCTTTTTTACTTAAATGTAATTAACCATCATTTAAATAATATATTTTGTACTTACAGTGTATAAATACCTGAATAAATATATAATTACAGATGAAGAAATTACATGGAGATAATGATCCTAATTGCATTTGCATTAAAACGTGTAATACAATTTCATCTCATTACACAAAACAAGAAATCAAAAAGGTATTTAAATAACGCTATTTAAATATTCAACGACGTTCTTCATTTTCTAATTTTTTTTTCTGATAAATCTGTACTTGACGAGATAATATCAAGCTTCTATAGTACTACATATACGCTTACAAACATCATGATTAATTAAATTCTAGTTATTTAATATATTATTTTTTTTAAATTCAGGAATAAATAAATAGTAATTATATATATTAAAACATTCCAATGTGACACGGGAAAGGGTTTATGCGAAATTTATCAAAAGAGGGATTTTTCCCAAACTTTTACAATAAGTTAAATATTTTTTCATTAGTGATTTATTTACAACTGTAAAATTATATAGTAAATGTGATGATGATGGCTGTGTTGAAATGTCATGATCGTCATCACAGGGATAGTGAGAGTTCCCATTGGTGCCTACCCCAGAATTGTGATTAAAAAACTTCTGAATCTTTAAAAAAGCTTCATTTCATTAAATTAGCAGGTCTCTATTTTAGTGGTTTTTTAGGCATCTTATGGATTGCCAGTAGATGTTAGTTGGAAAGTAAAGGTACCTAAAAGTCGGTTCGTGTTCTTGTACTTATGGTGAAAGCGTTTGTTAAAGTGTTCGATGGAATTTTGGATAAAACGTATAATTACAAGTCTGTGGTAAGGTTTTTATAATAACATAAAGGGATGATAGTACCTACTAAGAAGCGTAATGTCTTTGATTTGAATGCGTTGTGAATTAGATTATTTGGTCAAACCGTAAATTTTGAAGTCGTAAACGCATATACTAGAACGGTATTTCAAAACGTTTCAAAATATAACAATACATTTTTGTACTGCTGGTAATTTTAATCATTTGTAAAGTAGGGAATATAAAATTTTACGTTTAGAATTTAGTAATAAATTTAAAATGTTGTGGTATAATTTTAGTTGTAGTTTAAAAAAGTGTGAAAAGGTTCTCAATTAGCGCCGGCCAGAACTACGTGTTCTCTTTATCAGCTGACACTTCCTAAATTATTTAGATGTGGGGCGTTCACCCCAATAAACCTCACCCAGGAATTTTTGTCTTGTGCTTGTTTTTTTGTTTTTAACTTCCTTAAAATCTTGAAAATATTACGTACGCAGAGGTATTTGTGTTTACTAGTAGGGTTATTCAGCAAACACTTGATACGATACTAGGGAGACTATTTTATTAAATAAAAGATTATTTACCAGCCGCATTGGCGTGGTTGGTAACGTGCTTGCCTCTCATCATGCGGTCTTGGGTTCGAATCCCACTCAGGCAAGGCATATTTTCACACGACATTATATTTTCATATTTTATTTTTATATTTTCATATTTTAACGACGTTGTCGCTAATGACCACTGTAGTTGATGCGACGTTAAATAAACAAAGAAAAAAAGTGTTTGTAAAATAATTTATCTAGGTATAAAAATTATTTTTGTAAATTTATTCAATTACAAATTTAAAAATTGATAATATTTTTAGTTTGCACATGAGAGAAGCCAGTTTACGTAAAATGGTAGTGCACGGTATGGCCTACAATCTTCAATTCGCTGCACCAACATAAATGCCTATTCCTCTACGTAAATAATATTAATAGAAATAATAATAATTACTATTATTATTATTATTATAGCGGCTGCTCTACAGCACAACCCAAAACGCCTGATTTCTAACGAAAACATCTTTAATCCTTTCAACCTCACCATTCCTCTCATAATACCACCCATTTCAAGAATATGGATTGTATTTTTTGGTCGTTCTCGTTTCCTACATCTATCTGGAACCCATAGCCAAACCTTCTGGGGCAAGCTGTCCTTCACAGATGATCGTACCAAATGAGATGTCTTTCTTCAATTTTTTGAATTATTAAAGAGTTTTGTCCACTTCATTCCTAACTCGATATAGCACAGACAATGACAACTTATTCTCCAGAAATATTTTTCTGTAGCTGTTATTCTACTCTAAAATCTTGATTATAGAGTCCAAACCTCTGAGACATAAATTGAGGAGCATTCAACAAACAAACGAAAGCTTCTCTTCTTAGTTTCACAAAATATGTGATCACTTCACAAAATAGTATGAAACTTCTGTCAACTTTTTATGAATAATAACGATAAATTTATTTTAATCCAAAATTTAAACTAAATTAAATTATTTTTAGTACTTGAAATTAGACTACATCGAATCCTAAAAACATTTCACAACAAAATTTCACGTCCTGTTATGCATATTAAGGCTAATGCACCAGTGAATGATGGAAATGAATGTTAAAAAATGCCAGACCGGGAATCGAATCCAGAAAGGATTCCTGACATAGAAGATAGTTGCACTGATTACTACGCCTAAAAAATATTTACTTTACCTATTATGTTAGTGATTAATGAGACATTAATAAAAGTTGATAACAGACATCAATAAAATGTAACTGTTTTGATCAAAAATTTTTCAATTTCCCTAACTAACCCAAGTGAATACCAGTCTTGATTTTTGCATTCTGTACAGTAACACTGCCTTCCCAGTGGTAAAGTTTAATACGTCAAACAATTTATTTTACGTGACAATAAACATATAAACATATATTATTTTATTTAGCATCCTTTTTGTGTCGATTGATGTAAAACATTCCACTTGGTAGGGATCAAATTCGAAAATTTCAGTTTTTGATACGTTTTCTGATAATGAGCAGAACAAAAATTCTCTAGTTTTTATTTATAAACCAAATACAAACCTGAAAGAAGGTAAATTTATAAGTTTTTCTTTTTTTCATAAATGTATTGGGACGTCAATTGGGCCCTTCATATTTCGTAATTTGTTTAAATAAATAACTTATTTAATAGATTCAAAATTTACAAAACTACATTATACAAAAATAAGAGATGAATATTCTTTAAATGTTACCTTATAGAAAAAATATTTAAAAATAACAAACAAAAAATCAGACGTTTGTAAAGGCGCCATTCTCATTTTATTGTATTTGAAGATAAATTAAATACAATCTATTAATTTACAATAAAAAAATAAAATATAAATATACAAGTTTTTATTGAAATTGTAGGCCTAATACGTTATTAATATCATGTCAAAATATAAAGTGCAGTATCTAGACATAAATGTATGTTATAAATTACTCTTATAAAAAACCACCACGTATATAAAGAAAAACCAGACGAGGCAAATTAGAAAAGTTATTTAAATTTATGCAGCAAGATAATATGGATGACCTTGTATGACCTTGAGAATTAGTTTTTTTATGTTTTCTATTTAATATTTCGTCTGATATTAATAAAACATAATTTTTCTAACGGATGTTTTATGGTTGAATATTCATTGCGTATAATATTAACAATTTAAACGAATTTTTGGAGGTAATTAATATTTACAATTTAAAATGATTAATTAAAGTTATTATTTATATTAAAAATGTTTTTTTATATTAATTTTAAGAATATTGATATCCGTATGAATAAAAATGTAATAATTTAAACGACGAAGGTTTCAAAAATAATATAATCTTATTGCTTTGTAAAAATTTTAAGCACTAGAATATTACAAGTAATAAAAAATATAAAAGATCTTATTTTACCTTTTACAGACCCTGAGGCAAGACCTTTCGAGTCATGTCATCCTCCAAAGTATAGATATCTCTATAACGTCGATTTGTTGCGTATACTACATTCCCTTAATTTTTTAAACGAAAATCGTTAAGAAAATAAAATAGGAGATCGAGATATTGTATTAAGGAGGAAATAAGTCCACCTGTTTTATAAGAGTTACGCAATACGCTGCTTGTCAAATTTCAGCAAAATTAAAAATTACAAATTATTATGATATTACATTTCACACTGATAACCCAAAAGCGAGAGGAGAGTAGATTGCAAGCATCTGAAATGAAATTTCTTCGATCTACGTATGGGTGTACTATCGAAGATCGTTACAAGCATACCGAGATAAGGAAAGAACTCAACATCTTCTCTATAAACAACAATGTATCCCAGAACAGAATGCAGTGGTTAGAGCATGTAAACAGAATGCGGGAGGATAGGATACCTAAGCAGACACTGGGCTATAAGCCGGAGGGCAGGAGAGAACGAGGACGCCCGAGAAAGAGATGGGCAGATTTGAGAGGTTCGGAACAGGCAGAGATGCCTAATCCTTGAAAGGCAGAAGAAGAAGAACAAACAAATGATCTGTTTATATTATTAGTAATTAAATACTGAGCATTTATTTTAAAACAATCATGTCTTTGAAAACAATGTGTCGGACACACTAAATTATCATGTGGCATTGTAATACACCGAATAATTTTGTACGAATTTTTATCCATTCTGTAGTTTTTGTTAAAATCCGCAAATAAATTGATATTCTATGGTGTTGACTACATAAAATACAAAAAACTCATAATAATAAACGTTTTCATATTTATGATGTTGTGTAAATTTAATTTGATTTTTTGTAAAGGGTACAAAATTTTTTGAAGAACCATTAAAAGTGTAAAAAATACAACAAATTGTAAAATTGGTAGAAAATTCGAAGAAAGTTAATGAGATTTATCAAAGATTTTGCAATTTAATTATATTAACACAATCTTGATCGGTGTTAAATTATGACGACAAAGAAATTCCGATGCCTTTTTCAACTATTTCTAATCAATTAAGAAACCAACATAATATGAATTTTTTTAAAGATATTTTTATTATTTCATTAAGAAATTAGTGAAAGATGGTAGTATTCTTTAATCTATCTTATTTGTAATTCAAAGAAACGATGAGAACTATTAGAGATAAATGATTTAGCTGTGAATCATCCCGGTCAGGAGGACTAAAGAATTTTCACACACCATTAAAAAAAGGAATGAACCTCAGGTATTCTTTTGTCTGGTTTGATCGACCTTCATACTACGAAAACACGTACAAAATATTCTCTACGATAGTGAATGTAGTGTCCTGGTAACACATAATGTTTAATTGTCAACATCTCATCGTTATCATGTACCATGTACAATATGGATCATAAATTTATTGACAAAATGTATTCCAATATTAATAAATATAAATATTTATTATATTTTAATAAGTTGAATATTGAATTGAAGAATTAATGCAATAAAGATGTAAGCCCGGTTGTTATCTATAAAGTGCGATGACTAATTACAGCAGAAGTGTAACTTTTTTTGACAGTGTCTTTCTTTTGTAATCAGTTTTTTTTATAAATATAATTATAAACTTTAAGCAAAAACGAGAAAATCTGGGTAATGTCCTTAGAATTAAAATATAAACCACACTCTGTAGTGAGTTTCAAAACAGACTAAACTGTGAAGAAAAAATATATATAAAATTGAACTTGATCAACTGTGAATCAACATCTTGAAACACAAAGTTGTTGAAGTTGAAGATGACGATGACCACGACTGAGATGATAACGAAAATTAGAAAAGAAAAAAAGATTAAATGATTAACAAAATCGTAAAGGTAAGTGTAATATTTTAAAACGTTTCAGTCTGTGAGTATCTTTGCTGTTGTCAAGGAGGTTAATTGCTAATGGATTTTGATGGTCTAGTTTTTGTAAATGTTTTTCACTATGTTGTTTAATTTCTTCTTTTATGAAGGGCAGGTTTAGATAGTTGCGTAATATTTCATTGGTTACGTACCATGGGGCTGCAGCGATTATTAATAACTAGATTAATGCATTTATAAGCTTTCATTTCACAAAGCACCTGTTATTGCCACATTTTTGGTAGCAGTGTATTTATTATTGTCTGTACGAGGTTAAATATTAAAAAATGTTACCTTATCGATATTTTTTCTTATTTATTCACATCATTTAATCATACTATCTTACACCTAAGGTAATGAAGTTTTGTAAATGCAGAAAGTGCTGAATTTCTGATTTATGAACAAAAGCTCTACTGGGTTGAGATTACAATGACACAATGAAGAGATTGCAAATGTTCCGTTAATGCAAGATTTCTTTACTAATGTTTAGAAGAATTCGTCAAGGTAATTTTCAGCGAATATAATTCTGTCCAGAAAATAAGGTCTTATAATACCACCAAAAAAATATTCCTATCTACGAAAACACTTTAGGACCATTTAGATCGTTCTACATACAATATTATGTAGATTTTCTGTGTATCAGAAGCTACCCCAATTTTGCCATTTTAGTTTTTCCGTAAGTTTAATTTTTTTTGCATCGCAACAAAAAACTGGTTTCATGAAAATTCTTGTCAACTCCTATTATATTTACGAACCGCTCACAAAATGTTTCCGAATCATCTTCATTAAGTTAGACTATTACGCCTTTGCAAAGTAGGCCCATGTAGCCTCAGCTTTAATATTTTTAACATTCTTCAGAGACTTGGTTTTGTATTCCAAGTTCCTTTGACACTATTCGTCCAGGAAGTTTCTCTTTTCAAAATTAATAATATAAAACTACTGGTGTCAGATAACTTATGAGTCATCCTGTATTACGTACTACCTATATTCTTGTGCATGTATAGTACTTTAAATATAGGTATGACCATATTCTTTCGAGCGTTTAAATTCTGCACGCTTGATGCACCTTTTCAAACTAGACAACGTAACATCGTCAACCTGAGATTATTCAACAACGATTGCCTTACAAAATGAATGGCGGTAAACTACATAAAATTTCTCGCAAGTCCTCTCCAAAACTTTTACCGAATTTGATGCTATGTCCACAGAAAATTATATATTTAATTAAGATAATTATAAAATTAAAGCTAAAGAAAATTTATTATTATTATTATTATTATTATAGTTTATTTAAAATTGCATTAACAGCTCTGTCGTTAGGGACTACTAGGTCTATGGGTTATGAAACGGTAAGTTTGAAGACATAATAATAATAATAATAATTTCCAGATCATAACCGGGAATCAAACCCGGGACCATCCACTTTGCAAAATAGCACGCTAACCACTGCACTAATAAGGCGGTATATTGTTATTATCATTATTATTATTTATTTATTCCAATTGTTATCTGTAAATTTAAATACAAAACTTCTTCCCGTTACTGACTGACTAAATCAGTCTTCATCACTATTTTTAAAAAAATGATAACCAAACTAGTTCGGTTTTATTGTCATCATCATCATCATCTGTCAAGGATTAGGTTCAATGGTCTGTTCCGGCATACATCTCGTTTTAGGTCTTCCCAAGCCTCACTTCCCTCTAAGTTTATATTTCCGTGCTCGCGGTGGGAGTCTTTGAGCTGGCATGCGAAGTAAATGGTTGGACCAGTTTCTCTTATGTATTCTTAACGTTTCCAATAGTGACTGAATATTTAACTCGGCACGGATAGCTTCGCTACGTACTCTGTCTAACCGGCTACAACCTTTGACTCCCCGCAAAAATCTTATATCAGCAGCCTGGATACGAGATTCATTCCTCTGTAATGACTATAAAATCAGTTTTCATCACTAATTTAATAACAAAGATAACCAAACGAATTGAAATTCGGTTTGATTGTTCCTTAGGAAATGAAAAGAAAAATACAACATTTTCATTTTGACCATCAAAATTTGAAAACAGTAAAACCGACTACTACCCAAAAGTTATTCACATTATTTCTGTACCTTCTTAGCTTCTAAGGGGTAGAAAGGGAGTAACAAAAATTTTTTTGGGTTTAACGTCAGATTGTTCTGCAATAACAATATATTATATATACATATATCATCAGGCTATACATTATAAATTATTATTATTAATTTATATTATTTTATTTTATATTATTCATTTATGTTATGTTATAATTATTATGATTTATTAAATATTATTTATTATTATTAATATACACATATTATATATATATATATATATATATATATATATATATACATTTACAACATATTATATTATAAAACAGCAGCCTAATTATTATTTTTCTCTCGTCCTTACGAGCTAAATTTCTGAAAATCGGTATTTGTGTTGTGCAAGTGGTACTTAACCGAAGTAGAGATTGGAGTAACATTGAAAAAAAAAATAAACCAGTAATGTAATAACTAGTATTTTCATAAAAACAATACTACTACAGAAGTTTACTCAAAATAAATGAAACAACAGTCAATTTGGTTTTAACAAAGGAGCTACATAATTAAATGAACATAAGATATTCATATTAAATTAATATAAATGAACCAGCAATCAATGTGGTTTTAACAGAGCAGCTATAATTTTTAAAAAAACTTGATTTTAATGTACTTTTAACAGAAAAATAAAAAAAAATTTGCTAAACTAAGCGTGGCTTCTGCATGAAAGAAGATTAAAAAGGGTGCAGTACTTCCAACTTTTTGTTCAGTGAATTAAGGGGAGTTCATTCCGAAAATTCGATTCTATAATCAATTTTTGAATTTTATTGAATTTTAATATTAGTAATTTTCTGTTTAATTTGGTAAATAATAGATATGCATTTTTGTATAGTGGTTGAAAAGAGAAAAGTCAGTTTTTTTGGTGTTATTTCTGTGTTTATTATATCTGAATATTATTTATTTTAATTTTGTAAACATGTTTTTTCTTACAAAAGACCCATTTTCTCAGAAACCACAAAACATATAGAAATGAATTTTTTACTGTGTCTTTAGTAGGTTATAGTGGTACTCTGGATCATCTTTCAGCATTGTAAAAATATTTATTAAATTGCAAAATATTTTATTAAATTTCAAAAATATTTAAAAAATTGGCCCCGTCAAAAGAATTAATAACTTTTTTAAAAGTTGTTATGTTTTAATGTCTGAGGATTAGTAGCCTCTTCTTGTATCCATAAATAATCCCTTAAAGTTACAGCTTTCAAATATTTATAGTTACTGAGATAATGAGTTTCAAATTTTGCTAATTTAACATTGGCGGGATACGCGGTATGAACTCCCCTTAACCCCCTAGAATGAAGGTTACTATATTTCTAACTATATTGTTTAGTTATATAATGAGCTCTGTAATAATGTAATAGATGATTGAAGTAAGTTAAATTTAAATTCTTAAAGCTGTTTTTGATAAAACTGTATTTTAAAATTTAAAATCAGTGTAACAATCCTTACATAGCGGGTCTGTGGTTAATTACAAAAAAAACATGATTAGTTCAGAAATTTCGTTTTAACTTAATCACGGTAGTAGCTTTTGTTCTAGATCGAATAATCGCTTGGGCTGCACACACATGCATGCCTATTGACATCCTTCCAAAAACCACGTGTAGGCCTACTACAGAGTCCCAAGACGGTAATTATTATATTTCCAGTATGGAATCTCACAAAAGCACTCACTATAAATTTAGCGCACATTGTTTTTTATTGTTAATCTGTATCATTACATGAACATAATTGATTACTATATAAAATTTTGTTGTTGCATAATTTCATTGTATCTGTCCGTAACCTGTAATGCTTCATTAACTACACATTTTTATTTTACCGTTATGAAAAAGAAAATACTTAATAGTCTATTAAACACAACATTTATGTAAACTTTTTTGAATTACTATTTATGTCAATAAATTGATCACAAATCAATTTCCAACGTAAATCAGCCGTGAGTCCTTATAATTACGACAAAAAGTTAATAAATAAAAGAAAAAGTTAATTATGTACATCACAGAAGATACATTAGAAATACTAACGAGAAAAACTAAAGATTTTTGGTTTCTAAAGTTTATTGTGTCTGTTAAAAAAAGTTTTATATGAGCATTTATTACAATACTTGAAATGAAAAACAGCTTACTGACTACAAAAATTGATTTACAGATTAGGAAAAATTTCTTAAAACATTATGTTTGGAGTGTAGCATTATACGGAAGTGAAACGTGGGTGATAGGGGCTGTAGAAAGGAAGAGGATAGAAGCTTTTGAAATGTGGTGTTATAGGAAAATGTTAAAGATTAGGTGGGTGGACAAAATAAGTAATTTAGAGGTTCTGAGGCGAGTGGATGAAAAAAGAAGTATATGGAAGCATCTTACCAAAAGAAGGGATAGGCTAGTGGGGCATATCCTAAGACATCCAGGTATTGGGCTATCAATAATGGAGGGTAATATTGAGGGAGTAAATTGTAGAGGGAGGCAAAGATTAGAATATATAAAGCAAATTACAAAAGATGTAGGGTGTTACAGGTATGTAGATATGAAACGACTTGCGCAAGATAGAACAGGTTGGAGAACTGCATCAAACCAGTCGAGAGACTGATGACAAAAAAAAATTACAATACATATTTTTAATACATAAAACACATTTGTTCACCACAAGCAGGTTAATGATATTTCACCTAAAAATTCAAGTTTTAAAAAATAATTCAGTTCCTCTAGTTAAGCTGTCAAAAAAATAAGCACTTCGGAACACATAGGCCTAACTGAATTATTGTAAAAGATGATTTAAAGATTTCACGTTTAAATTAAACAACCAGACTGTAAAGGTTTATTCCTACGACGTTTTTATTTACTAGCTGCTAGTAGACTAGCTGCTATTAGACAACTAGTAGCAACTAGTAGACTAGCAGCTACTACTAGCGTCGTAGGAAAGAACAACTAGCAGCTAGTTTAGTTAAAGCGCTAGTTTTCACAAGCATGTATAGTTTTGTCTTTTTAAAGATAAGACAAGCTATCTTTTCAAAAATAAATTTAAAAAAAATTGAAAAGTTTGACTTAGTGTTTCTGAAATAAATTTCAGTGAAATGCTAACTTACGCTATTTTCTGTAAAATACGTTGTTAGATCAGAAAAAATTGTATTGTACAATAGTATTCATTTATTTATTCCACTAGTTTACATTAGTAAGTTAAAATAGCTTTTTGCAGTAAAAAATTTTGATTTTCGGGACTATTCACGTTCTTCGTTGTCACAAACATTAGTTATCTCCCTTTATAAGATTTTTGCATAGAAACTTTGAATAGCCTGGACCACAACGAAGTAGAGTTTAAACTTCAAAAGATCATTCACTTTTGTTTTTTAATTAGTAAGAATCACTTTATATCCTTAAGGATAGGTCTTTTCTTAATGTTGTATTACTTCCGGAAAGCAAGACCTATGTAATTTTTGTAGGGATGGTTTGTTACATTCAGTCAGACCTAAAGTGCACCAAAGAAAAAGTAAAATTTTGACTTATGGGGTTTCTGAAATGACTGATTCAAAAGTATAAAATACTCGGACATAACACGAAAAATTGTTTAATTAATTTGTATTACCGCTTAGACTTTTCCCTCATAGCTTGCCAAAAAGACTAATTTTACTAATCCTTTTGTTTCAGATCGATCAGTATAAACAATTTTCGGTTAGTCCGTTGCATACTCATGAATTTTGCTGTGCAAATTTTAGTTGCGAACTGAATATTGTAAAATTTAATAAATTTTAGTAAGGATAGTCAGATTTTCCGAAATACCCTGATAAAAAATACAGTACGATCTATAAATGAAATGATACAAAGTGTGTGTAGTGAATGCAAAGCGAAGAGAACGGTTGATGGTTCTCACATAAAAATCAAATCAAATACCTTCTGAAATTTTTCAATTAATATTCTTCAATTCTCAACAACTCTACGCATTGGCGTAGTTGGTAACGTGATCGCCTCTAATCATGCGGTCTTGGGTTCGAATCCCATTCAAGCACGGCATATTTTCATAAGTTACAAAGAAATCATTTCATCCTTCACCGTTTGCATTAGCAGCAGTAATTGCAGAACAGTCAGACGTTAAACAAAAAAAAAAATTCAATTCTAAAATTTGACCTATCCAATACTTTTTTACGTTTTGACGTTCGTAGGCTATTTGATTTCTTTCATTTGAATTTGTTACCTGAAGGTTGTAACCTCCAAGACCGTCTTTTGAACCCTCTCGTAAAAATGTTTGGAAAAAACCCATTTAATTTCTTTTTATTTCATAAATTTATTACTTTTATACAATAAATATTTTATATGAAAATACATTGTCATTTTTAAAGATGAAATATTTTTGTAATGTTTAGTGTACGTGGGTGGGCCATCTTAGCATGTGTGTAGGTTACACCATGGCAAATGACGCTTGTAATTGTTTACTAGTGGTACTGTATTCTTTCCTACTATTATGAACATTTTTACACTTTCGTCACGGATTGGACAATGCAATTTACATATTACTAAGAAACATTTACATACTGAGTAAAAAATAGAACGATAAATCTTTTTTTTATACTAAAACATTATTTCTCATAAAATTGTGTCAACAAAACACTTTTTTCTTTTAGATTTAATTTACATACAGACTAAAACTTTTTTCAGGTTAGTCCTTTATGTTATTCATTAGAAATAAATTCGTTTAAATGTCTAGACAGGTTTACATAACCAAAAAAAATGGATTCTAACTTACTTTCAATGTACACATAAATTTTTCAAGAGAGTTGACTTTTTTAGAAGACAGTAAAACTCCGGTTATCTGAAATAACTAAGATGGACCCATTTCAGATAATCATATTTTCGGATAACCCGGATTTGGACATTGGAGCAAATTTGGACATGACAAGGAATAAAAAGTAGGGCATGTAACGCATGTCTCATCATCAATCAGGAAGAAACAAATTCAAAGATCTTTCAGAGAAAAAATTCAAAAATTTCTATCATTTTTTTCAAGATTATAATTTTTTAATATAAAGCCAAAACTATTTTAAAATCGTATTAACTGCTTGTTTTTCTCAAACTTTACTAGGTTATAATATAAATAAGGTGGGTTCTGAAGTGTTAATTTCCAGAACTTAGCTCGGAATTATCGAACACGGGATTTTCTAGTTCGTAAGCTAACAATCGACAGTTTTACAACAGAAGCGGTTACATTGTGAATTGTAATTTAACGAACACAATATGTTAAAATCATATAAAGATAATAATAAGAAAGAAAGTTAAATAGGCTACAAAATCTACGATTAATTAACACAATGAAGTATTTCTTTAAATGGATAAAATTACAATAAAACTAAATACAATTACACCTGGAGATTAGTTAGAAATTATAATGCAGTTAATAAATACTTAGTAAAGTTTGAATGATAGTAATGTGTTAATTTGATAACATTCACTTTTCAATTGTGTATAATGATAGAGAGGTAAATGAAATGTTACACGAACAGATTATGTAATACAGCGTTTCATATTGCATGTCACACGTGAATTTAAAGATAGCGATTTTACCAAGAAATCATCACCTAACGTGACAAAACAAAGCATGGAAGAATCAAATAAACATATTTATTAAGAAGAAAGATGAAAACAGTTCATTATTATTAATACATTAATTTTATTGTGTAAAAGATTCAATTAAATATTAATGTGTCACTTACTTTTATCATTCCTGGTCTTGAAATGGTGGAAGCCCTTTTTGCAGAACTATCATGGATTCGAACTTGATCTGCGTTAATGAAACATTCTGCCTCGCTTTCTGAATCTGAAATATAACAAAATAAACTTAATTTTACTAAATTTTAGTTTATGTGCAGATTTCTACTTTTTAGTAGAGGGTGGTGCTAAAAATAGAAACTTATGAAGTAGTCTACACAAAGACAAGATGGTTACCAAGAAAGAATGAACGAGGTGCTGTAGAACTAAATATAAGAAAAAGTCTCTTTCTAACTACTGCTGAGGACATGGTATAGCATGGAGCAGAAAATGGTTAATTACTGCAAGATCTAAGGCAAAATTGACTACAAATCTAAAGGATTTCCTAACACACACTCACAAGAAAAATAAATTAAACCGTTTATGAATGACATAATTAGCAGAGGAAGAAAGTTCCGAAGAGACTTTTGACAACGTACAGAAAATTTCGTTTTGTTTTTTTTCCATCAAAGACAGGCCTTCGAGGAATATCACTTCATGCAGCATGTTTCTTTCTCCTCCTTTCATCCTCTCCAACTGTTCGGCTCTCCTTTCAACAGTCCATTCTCCCCAGTTGAAATTCCTCCCTTCATCCACAAGAACCTTCAGTCCAAAAAGTTTGTTTCAGTACTCTTCTTCTATGCAATCTTTTTCTGTGATTTTGAACTTCTTGGTTCTCCCTTCCCCTAAGTTTCCCTTCTCCTTGTTTTACATAGTTTTGTTTATTTATGTCAATAAAATAAAAATTTGCAGAATGACTATGAAAGAACTGAAATCTAAGAAACAAGGAAAGAAGATCAAGACTCACTAGAAGGAAATATAATGGATACATAGGATAAGTGTAGTAAGTGCATAAGAACTTACTCTTAAAGTGTATACTCTACACTTAAAAAGAGTATTTTCTAACCCGACTTTTTAATGTTTTCAAGTAGTTTACTTAAAAACTAAAAGCGGTACAGTTCTGGGACACATTTTCAATAAGAACCACTCAAATTTTCCCTTAATTTACCTTCTCAGAATGCCTGGCCAAATCTTTCACCAGGCATAACTCGCTAACAAAGCATTTCCGGACTTATGTTTATATGATTTTTTCTGTTTTTTAGCTATAGAATCATTTCCCTAGAGATTGCCGTGCAATTTAGAATCACCCGGTATAAAAAACAGGAAACAAATATTTTATGGAAAATTCTTGACCAACTCGACACCAATAAAAAATGGAATTATTAAATGAAAAAGATTTTTTTAATAATAATGGAGCATAATGAAAAATCTTCTCAAAATTATAAATTCAAATAATGTGGACAAATGAGAGCTAGAATATAAGTTTTCAGAGAGAAGTACCGGATGGCCCATACGTCGGTTTCCTCAGACATTTCATTTTGATAAGTTGGTAATAGTATAATGTTGACAGCATCCCGTACAACATTCATTAGTTGTCTGTAACAATGGCTTGTGTGAGGTTCGTTTCCGTGTAGTTACTATTTCTTTCCTTCGTAACGGTACTTTTAAAATGTTTACAACTGAACAACCAGTTAATACGCTTCAATTTTGTGGTGGAAGCATAAAAAAAATACGGCTAAAGTACTGGAAGAATTTAGAGATAAGTATTCAGGTGTGTCTTAACCGACTCGGCAACATTTATGAAAGTTAAATAAGAAATTTGAAAACACAGGAAGCGTATTAAATGCCCCAAATGTGGTCGTCCACGATCGATTTGCAATGACAATAACCTACGAAAGGTTGCTGAAACGTTTGTGTCCAGTCCTGGTAAATCAACTCGTAAGGTATCTTCTGAACTAAGGTTATCACGAACTAGCGTGCAAAGGATGATGAAGGAATTAAAATTGAAGCCATTTCGTCCATCTTTACTTCAAGCGCTTCATGAGGACGATAGTGACAGGCGGTTGAAATTCTGTGAGATATTCGCTATCCATGTAAAAGCCGATTCAAACTTTTTGCAATCAATTTTATGGTCTGATAAGGCACGTTTCAAACTCAATGGACGTGTTAACAGTAACTTCGTGTACTGGTCGGATACAAATCCTCACAATATAGTAATTCAAAAAGAGCTTACTGTCCCTGGTGTTATGGTATGGGGAGGTATTTCCAGTACTGCACTGATAGGTCCTTATTTTTTGAGGGAAATATTAACTCGGAAAATTACTTACAAATGCTGCAGGAAGTAGTATTTCCGGAACTTGAAAACAATCCTGTATACAATATCCAATCGCTCATCTGGCAACAAGATGGCGCCACAGCAAATTTCGGTATCGAAGTACGTGAGTTTTTAAATTCCAAAGTTGATGAATGGAGTCGTGGTACAACCGAATGACCTGAGCGCTCGCCAGACTTGAAGCCATGTGATTTTTTTACTGTGGGGCATTGTAAAGGAACTAGTGTATTCTTTCAAGCCACAAAACCTGCATGAACTAAAAAGTTCAATTGAAATTGCATTTGACTATGTAATTGACGATAAAATGTTACTGTTGAAAATTTGTGAATCAGTTTTAATTCGCTGTATTAAGTGTATAGAGAATCATGGTGGACATTTTAAACACCTGATAAAACATTTTCAAGTAATAAATATATACCTATATTTACAGTTCATATAATAAATTTGTTTTTTTTTTGTCTATAGGTTTCTTATTCCAATTAACCTTTCTTCCGATTTCCGTAAATATTGGGAAAACCGACATATGGGCCACTATGTGTACACAAAACAAAAATAAATTAACATATAACATACTCACGAGAAGGTGCAAATAAATAAACCATCCTGGTTTTTCAGATGGGAAAAGTTTACGGGTTTCAAAGTTGGACAAATTGTATAATAAGGAGATAATGAAAAGAATGGATATAAGTAACAGCTCTGTGAAAGAAATTGGAAATAGAAAACTGTTATGGTACGGTCATTTAAGAAGGAAAGATGAAATCTGGTAGTATTAAAATGTGAACTTCTAAAACGAAGTTGGTAAGTTTGACCAGGCACGCAATAAATGAATTGAGCAATTGGTGTAAAATGAGGAAGAGATTTCTGGATTGGTAAGATAGTACTGGTATATGGGATGTGGTAAACAGCAAATATGTAAGAAACTCACAAGAATAAAATATCCCACACATGTAAGTTTCTAATATCTTTTTTTAGTAAATCGCAAAAATAACTTTTACAATAAGTTAAAAAAAATAATATGTACATATCATTATAAATTAACGCAATTTAGATAAAAAATTATGATATTAATAAATATTAAATTTTTAGATTTAATTTTAAACTAGGACATTGAAACAGGTTCTGTAAAGGAAATGAATATTAAAAATGAAAATACATTTAGAAATTATCAAGCATTATTGAATTAATAAACAATCGGCCTGATTTCAAGGATACTTTACAACCGAAAGATGTGCTTAACAAGCGATAATAAGAATATATGGAAAAGTAAAAAGATGTTAAAAGAGTAATGAAAGAAGATAGATTAAAACAACAACGCGTTTAAATATCAGAATAAAATAGAAATTAAAAAGAAAGAGTGTACAAGATTATGATGAAATGTAGGAAACGTTAAATTTTATTTCAATCCTGTAGTAAGAGTATAAGCTACTGAAAGAAAAAAGGATAAATTGAAGATTCAGCACACAACATCTTACACACTTCGTGCATTCAGTCCGTTTATCATCCCACATTATAAAAATATAGTCTTGAAAGAATAAATAAATAAACAGTAAAATAAAATAAATGATATTAAAATCATCCTACACTGACCCACTCACTAAAGAACAACTGCATCCTTTCTTGTATATCTTTCTCTTGTTAAAAAAAAAATACATACAGTAACCTTGAATGCAAATATTGTTAAATAAATTTACAATTTAATTGAATGCCATCTGTGTACCGTATTTTAATGTTTTATTCGGAAATGATTTAATGTACAGTCCAGCCTCTCTTAGTTTGCTCCTAATGTAAACAAATAATGACGTCACTGATCATGCGCATTATATTAAAATGTGTACACGCTGATTAAAAAGTAACTACAAATAACTTTCGAAAGTATTTAAATACAAAATACTTTTAAAAGTATTTTTATAAATGAAATTGTTAGGCCTACATTATATCATGACTGATATTTTTAGTACTTTAAGTTCTTATAATTTAAAAAATAGGTAACTTAATAGGAATACAACATCCGTAAAGTCGCAGACTCTAGCGTGCACCTGTAGTAGGTGGCTTTTGTTTGTTGAAATTAGGAGCGAACTAAGAACGGCTGAACTGTAGGTATAATCATTTAAAAGTTTTGTAGATTTCAGATTCCTGTGAAAAATCTATTAAGACTAAATTACACTACTAAAATTTACATTCGAAAACAACTTTTATATTTTTGTAAAAAAGAAATCTGGTGTGAAACACTCACACGACTTTGTTGCTAAAAAAAATCCCTAAATGTTGCTAAAAAAAAATATTTAATTTATATTTTGTTTAGTGAAAAGGCAAAAGAACTATACTTATACTGCAAAAACATTGAAGAAAAGAATTTCATCTATATGGTATGCAAGTAGATCATTAATTGTAATAGATTTTGACCAACTGGTTTTTTGGCTATAAGAACTAATATAAATAATTCCCTGGTATTCATTTAAACAAGATAACTGGTGCAATCGAAAGTAAAATAGGATCTAATTAATTGACACTGATCTTATTTATCTCGTTATAAAATAATGAAATTCATTATACAGCCAGATAACGTGGTAAACGAAGTGAAGATTGATAAAAGGAAAGGAAAGGTAAAGGTTAGAAAGTCTCATGATTGAAGCAAGGCATATCGATAAGCAGTTATTCTTCTCAAGCATAATAAAAATAAAATGAAAATTTTTAATACTCACAAAAACTCCATTAAAAAACACAAAACGTAAATTCTAAAATACTGTGACAATATCGAAAGGGAAAGAGTGTTCGAGAATGACCTAGAGTTTAAAAATGTGAACGTAATTAATACGAGTAATAAATAGAGTTTTCCGAGAAATACGAGTAGTTAGAAATATTATGTGTAATATAAATGGTATATTTTAATACAGGTTTACTGTTGTCCGGGAATTGTGAGCGCCGGGTACTCATTTAGATAATTGGCCTTTTTGTTACACTTTCTATTCAATCCTAATTTGTTAAGATTGAAAAAATTATTTAATTGTTAAGATTTACCTAGAAGCCGTCAGAAGGATTTTGTATTTTATTGTTACATCGAAAATCTCTGTCTTTTCTCGCTCTCCATTAGCCCACTTATAAAAGCGCCCGTTTGTTTACGGTCTAAGGTCAGTCTTGATTTGTCTGTGTTTGAGTGAGTGAATCGCGTAGTGCTTAAAGGTACGTTAGAAAAAAATCAACGTTATTGTTTATTGTTTAATGTTTATTCTATACAATTTTTGTAAGTACAATTAGTTTGTTATTCATTATAAGTAATTTAATTGTAATTCACTTCTAGATTTAGTCACTTTATTTTGTAAGTTTTTTAAATGCAATAAATACTTGTAATGTTAAACTTTAGTGTGTTAATTATTTAATTTACCCAGACCCCGAAACGTACCTTAGAGATAAATGTCACAACACTAATAAAACTCTACTAAACCTTTTCTTCATCGCCACAATTTCATGAAAGAAACCGCATTAAAATTGTTTTCCCCTAAAACTAGCCTTGAAGTAGATTAAATGCACAATAAGTATAAAACCAAAAGTACCTAAATAAAATAAAAGAATTATAATTTTTTATTTACTCTCTCTCTCTCTCTGTTTCTTAACCTCCCTCTCCCTCTCTCTATACTACACTTAGTTAAACTGGAATTTGTTATTTTTTTTTTAGAACTTCATCAAACTTTATCCATTCATTTATCGGAAATAACAATACTGGTGATGCATACTCAAGAAGTGTACACATTATCAATTTTTAGTTGCATCCTCAATATTGTAGAAAATAGTAATAAAAAAAATTAAGCTTCAATGAAAAATATTGTAAAAAATTCCTTTTATGAGACGACACGTCTCATGGCTCGTGGCAGTTTTAAAAAAAGCTTTTTAACGACCAATGGTAAAACCATTAGTGATTTCTGTATTTACTGATTAAGAGGAATCGAATGACATTATTTTTGTTTCCAAATACCAACTTTGATTTCTTGATTTCCGGTTTTGGGCCACTCCGGTCGAAACCGGAACTTCAAACCCATTGATTTTTCTGTCTACTCTTTAAGAAGAATCCAATCGCTATTTTTGTTTACAAATTTTGACTTTGATTTCTTGACTTCCGGTTTTGGGTCACTCCGGTCGAAACCGGAACTTCAAACCCATTGATTTTTCTGCCTACTCTTTAAGAGTAATCGAGTGACACTATTTTCGTTTTTAGATTCCGACTTTGATTTCTTGACTTCCAGTTTGGGTCACTCCGGTCGAAACCGGAACTTAAAACCCATTGATTTCTCTGTCTACTCTTTAAGAGGACTCGAATGACATTATTTTTTTTTACAAATTCCGACTTTGCTTTATTGACTTCCGGTTTTGGGCCACTTTCGGTCGAAACCGGAATTTCAAATCCAATTTAGGCACACTAACTTTTTGTGTAGTTTACAAATCCGTAAACCGTTTGTTTCTATCTCTTGTAGTTTCTGACACATGGATGCAACGGACGGACAAAACAAAATGTTGGATGACAATTTTAAAATTTGCCACCAATTCAATCCTGCTGGATATCATTATAATAAAACTTAGGTATATTTGTGTATGTGAAATAAAATGAGCGGGGGTGAGTTGATCACATTTATAATGCTAACATTTTTGTTGACATAAAACAGAAATTATTAAGTTGTAGTAATCTACGGAAGAACAACTCAAGAGGATGAACGGTTAAAGCAATTCTTTCCTTATAAAGAACAAGAATTTATTCAACAAATCATATTTAAATTTCAAAATGACTTCCAAAAACCTTATGATTATGTATATTTAAGTGTATAAAAATTTAAACAAAATAAATTTGATAGAAACAAACAACAGATGATGAAATAAATTTACACGATTAATATGCGAAAAAGAAAACAAACAAAACTTACACGGTGAAAAATAAAAATTGAATCATAAACCAAAATCAAGGATCTTTAAAAAGCTCTTAACCTGCTTGTTGTATCGTAATAATTGGTTGAATGTATTTTCTATTGACAACAAAAATTATATGCCATATTTAACCTGTTTAGAATTGTAAATAAAGTACCGTACTGTGATTATTTCATTTTAACATATGCAAACAAAAAATTCTTTCTTTCAAAAGAAAAAAAGGAAGATGCAGTAATGTTTTTATAATCGATGTTACATGTAATTGTTTACGTGTGTATCTTACAATAAGTTGTTTTCATACGTTCTTATACAATATTGACAACAATAAGTATACAGGAAGAAAATGTAAATATGATAATTTGGAATTTAAATATCTAGGTTGAGAAGTGCGCATATTTTAATTTATAATTGTATTTAATGTAGGGTAAACTTACATAAATTTGTTTTGTTGCTAGTAAACTTTCTCCCGTTGCTACCAAAAAAAAACTATTTGTTTTATATTCTATGGATATCCACTTGCCCATTAAAGGCAGGTGGAGAGTTAAAGTTTTTGCACTCGATCTGCTAAACCTACGACTCCACAAAAGTAGTTCTGTTTCTTATCACATGGTCAGCCAAATAAATTACTGTAGCATTTAAGAACAGAAAAGGTACAGGTGTAAAATCCACTAATCAGAATTATCTTCTCTAAAAGTAATGAATGGCATTATACACATACAGCCAGCCCCTGTGGTGAAAGAAGTGAAGGTGTCATATACAGGGTGGAAAGTAGATGGTTTTCAGACGGTCTGGCATGCTGATATGCATACTTATCAACTCAGGGAAGAACTCATTGGTAAACCACCTCACTCCTCGTTTTACTTAGTAAAGCCTCTAGAGGCTCAAACCAGCCTGATGACCTAAACAGCAACACGGATATCTATCTTGAATTCATGGCCATTTATTAAAAAACACGAAAAAATTTCAGGACAGGCCTATTTCCTATTTAAACTATAAAATTCCCCCTAAATTTCTTGAGGTTGCAATTATTCTGTTATATTGTTCCCCGAGCGACCAGGTGTTCCTTAACACGATGTCGCCATCATAGGGCTTCTTAGCCCTCTCAACCAGGATTCAGGATTCAGGATTCAGGATTAAGAAAGTTCAAAAACACATTGAACCAATCAGAATAAAACAGGTAAACATGTTTATCTGATCAAAATACAAACTAGATTACCAAATTTAAGGGATATTATAAAAAGCAAAGGCGATACCGTTGAACGGAATAAAAACGAAAAACCTGAAGTGAATACTGAAAATATAAGCTACATAAATTTATCAGTAATGTTTCATGTAAACTTGCGTTTTCTGGATGACAAAACGTATTGTACAAAAATATAAAATTAAATACTACAAGTAACAATTAAAGGGGTAGTCAATTCAAGATGATTTTTTTAAATTTCAATTTTTTTGCATTTATTTGAAGTTTAAAATTTTCTGAATCGCAGCATATATGTTTACTTCGCACGTTGATAAAAAGTTGTAAAACCATGTTTTAAATATTTATGTTTTGTCGGCATCGCAACGGTTCATTAGGTTTTTATTGTGAAATGTTTATCAGAAATTTACAATTTACTAATTACTGTAGGTTTATTTTGTAAATAAAAAACTATTTATTTACATAACTATCAGATAAATAAATTATTTTGTAAAAAAAAATAAAACTCACTAGCAAGGCGAGTGAAATTATTGCTTAAACTTTAAATTAAGTTTTCCGAAATTGTGTTTTTGCATGATTGTACATTCTTGGGAATTAAATATTTTGGTTTGTATTGGAGATATTTTGATGATTTTTTTTGAAATGTTCATAATTTTTATTTCTATTATCTCTTGAATGATTATTACAAAAAACTTGATAGGGATTTAGTTAAAAAATAATTTGTGAGTACATGAAATAAATTTTTTTGAAAATATGGTTTTTCTTCAATTAATTTCTTATAAGAAAAACTACATACAACAGATAATAGACAGCAATTTTCTTTATTTTTTGCCACATTGTTGATATCTTTCTTGGTTCCTGAGATATTAGATTCCCCGTAAAAGCCTGCTTTTTCACCCCGCCCTTAATATTAGGGGCTGTAATTGATTTTTTGACCTGGTTCAAGTGGTAGATCATTACTAGTAAATTACTCTTTCACTTGAAAAAAAAAATATATATTTTTTAATTCTTTATTTACAACTGTAAAATTTTACAACAAGCGTGATGATTAAGATAATAATGTAAACGACATGATAGGCATGAGAGGGGTAGGGCCCCCATTGGTACCTCCCCAAGAATGAAATTTGTATATCAAATTAGCAGATCTCTACTCCAGCGTCTTTTAAGGCGTCTAGGGGGATTATTAGGTGAATTGAAAGTGGAAAGTGAACGCACCAGTGCGTTCTCGTGTTCGTGTGACTTGTCGTGAAAGCGTTTGTATAGGTATTCAATGGAATTTTGTACAAGTGGTGTTTACAAATCTGTAAGGTTTTGTAAGATTTCGTTGCTAAAGTAAAGAGGTGCTTTTGCTATAAGGCGTAATGTTTTTGACTGGAATACTTGAATTCGTTGCAAATATATAATATATGCAAATATATGAATGAAATATATAATGATAAATTATAGCTAGTAGTTTTCATTTTCTGGGTTGACTAACCCCTTGTTTTTTCCAGTTTACGCTACATCCTTTCTGAATTTTTTGTAAACTATTTATCCGATAACCCAGGCCTATTGCTTAGTGTCTTAAAAAAGTTTTATTCAACCGTTTGTCACCATTCTATAGAGATGTCCTTAGAATTTTAGTCTTCGTTTTCTGATCGTTTCCATTAAGCATTCACTTTTATCTACGGTTCTCGTCCTTGTAAATAGTTCTGTCCGTCTACTTGTTTACTTCTAAACTTTTTTACCATGGCTTAATTATTTTTCTCCAGCAAAATAATATTGCGTCATTAACGTAAACTAAAATTTCACTCGTTTTATTGTTAGAAGATACGATGTGGAGAAAAGTATTTGACCTATTTTGCGCGACATTTATTGTTTTAAGTATTACAACAAAGATAAAGATAACTTTATAAAGACACAAAATTAATTAAAATCTGGATCAATAAACGGAAAGACTTACCTTCAGACGAAGTGTTCCTTGGAGTTCTAAAAGCGGCTGGAGGAGGAGCTTGAGTACCAAGAACATCATCAATGTTTGTGTGTTTTCCAATGAAAGGTTTATCTCTAATAGCTTTACGTTTCTCTTCTTTCTTTTTACGTTCTTCATCGGAATCTAACCACCATTCTAAACTACCGGATTCAATTCTTCGAATTTTAAATTCGCGGCACTGTTTATCGTTAAAAAGAACACCGTTAGTTATAGCCAATTCTGGATTGACTTCAGGATCTGTACCATTGCTTGGATCTTTTGGTACCGGCTCTACACCACTGGATGTATTTTCACCTCCACTGTCTTGCCACCACGCTTTCTCTCCAGATTCTATCCTTTTGATGTTATAATCAGGAGATTTTGAAACATTTCTTGATAAATTGGATTTACTTCTACTTTTTTCTAAACCTGGGATATCATTTGCGCTACCTGTCCATTTTGTTCTATCACCAGATTCGACTTTTTTAATTTGATTACTATGTTCTTTTCTCACATCAGTTTTACTTTCAGATTTTGATAAGGAACTATTACTAGCCGATTTAACTTTGTTCGGAATGTCATTTGAACTTTTTAACCACCATGCCCTTTCTCCCGATTCAATTTTTTTTATCTTATACAACGGTTTATTTTCATTCATTTCTGGTACGGTTAAATATTGTCCATTTTGAGCAGTTGGTTTGTTTTCACTGTTATCGTCTAACCACCAAGATGCTTCACCGGAATCAAACTTTCTTAATTTAAACAAGCGTTTATTTTCTTCAGAAATATTCTTATTAGAAGGGTTACGTTGCAAATCTTTACTAGATGGATTACGTTGCAAATCTTTACTGGAAACATTTCTTTGTAAATCTTTACTAGAGGGATTGCGTTGTAAATCCTTGTTAGAAAGATTACGCTGTATATCCTTGCTAGAAGGATTTCGTTGCAAGTCTTTACTAGAAGGATTTCGCTGTAAGTCTTTACTGGAAAGATTTCGCTGCAAGTCTTTACTGGAAAGATTTCGCTGTAAATTTTGTTTAACTACATTTTTTTCGGAGAGATCATCACTGCTAGAATTAGTAACAACTTTCTTAACCGAATTAGTTACTGGTGATAACACACGACATACTACGGCTTTCGCTTCTTCTTCCGTTTTCACGCGTGGTCTAGGACTCGACGGTGGTCGCGGACTTGATGGTGGTCTCGGTGGTTTATCCATGGATATTGAACCTTCATCACCAGAAGTCATCTGTGCACGTGAAGGACTACTTGGAATTTTTTTATCAGGTGTTTTTAAAGAAGTGTCTTTACTGAGAGAAGTTACTTGTGCATTAGTTGCGTCTTCATCTTCATCATCCTCGTCATCTTCATCAGAGGATTCCGTCGAACTTGATTCTGTACTTTCAGTACTTGATTCATCGCTACTTGAACTAGACGGTGCTGTCTTAGATTCAACTAATTGCCTTAATTTCGCTACCGGTAACTTTTGTGCTCCGGCTAATCGACCTAATGATTTACTTTGTGATAAATTGTTCCGTGAAACCGAATTAGAGACAGGAACATTTTTACAATCTTCAGACGGGCTATTAACATCCATATTGAGCACAGATTTTCTAAAGTCTTTATTAGCAATTGTTTTATTGGAATCGGATTTAGGAACTGGAGGTGGGAGCTTACTTCTATCTGGTGATACTAATTTGGAATCATTAGAAGCTTTATTTTGAAACGAAATAGGAAAGCTGGCTTCCGTTGTTTCTTTCACTAAGCCTATTAAGGGAACTTTCTTTTCAGGAGTTATTGGTGATATACTTCTTTTTACCGGTGTTTTACACTTATTGTCATTTTCTACGGATTCAGTAGAATTAACCTTATTCAAAGAAGTTAAATTAGGAAGATCGGTAGGTCTAGCGTAACTGAAACCACCTATTCTAGTTGGATCTTTGCCTTCTTTAGGTGAAACTGGCGTTGTTTTGGTTGAGATATCTTTTTCTGGAGTTTTACTTGATGTTGTATTTCTAAGAGGAAGATCTGTTGGGCGTGTGTAACTACTATAACTGCTTCCAGTAGTTCGTGGAGTGTATCTGCTGGATGACGACGTTGCGGCAGGTGTGTAAGAAGAAGTGGAATATCTTGATGACGTCCATGATGTTGTTGAAGGTCTTCCGTATGTTTCTTTATCTTTTTCTTCTTTCTTAGGTTCTTTTTTAACCGTTATTCCTTTTTCATCGGTTTGAGATTCTGAATTAGAACTAGGAGGTTTGTTAACAGGTCTCTGAACTTGCCGTTGTATTGTACGTTCCATATCCGCTCGCCTTGCTCTCAGGTACGTTGAATTAGACGGAGGTGTGGGTGACGTTCCCCTGGTTATTATTGTCATCTTATCAGAACTTTCATTTTCACTAGTTGTGGATTTTTGATTTTTTTGTTCTTGATCAGTTGATACACCGAATATCGTTGGTGATTTTTCACTAATCGGGCTTCTGGCAATCTGTCCGCCAAATCTGCTTGTACTCCCGAAACGAAGAGTTGGAGTAGTTTTCGGAGGTTCTGGTTGTGAATACGTCGATGAACCATACCTCCTAGTAATAGGTTTATCAGAATCTGGAGTTGCACTAGTTCTTCCTGCGTATTTTTCTCTAATCGATGACACACCAGAATTGTTTCCACTATTATTTGTGTCTGAAGGACTTGAACGAGTACTTCCTCCGGTACGGTAACTTGATACTCCGCTAGATAGTCCGTTGGTTGTAGCACTGCCACTTCGGTAACTCGAACCGCTTCCATATCTACTACCAGCACTGCTTCCACGATCTAACTGAAAACGAAACAATCAATAGCGTTATTTATTTAAGTCTTTTATACAAAAAGTAACATAAAACAAAAATTATTTTAAACCATAATAAAGAAGTAAATAAATTTTTGTTGACTAATTTATTACGTATTATAATAATAATAATTTTTGATAGCCTCCACATCACCCCTTGTAGCCATCCCAAGTCTCCAAGAAGCAAACAAAGAAAAAAATGAAAAGGAAAGCAAGACGGACCTACTTAGTGGAAGAAAGGCAGCAGAACAGATCGAAATCCTTACTTTGCGGTTCACCTATTATGGACAAAGATGAGTTAAAACATACACCTTAATGATTAAATCAGAGCATCAAATGCGGCGACTAATTCACATGGCGTTAACCAACATTATAATGCAAACGATAATAAATCTACACTAAAGATACCAAATGACAATTACAAAAAAAATCAGGTGTGAAACACTCACACGACTTTCTTTTGCCAGTGCAACTAATTAACAATGTAACCTAACATTAGTAATAAAACAGAAATAAACAAAAAAAATAATCTCAAAAAATATAACCTAATTTTAATCATGAGTGAATGATGGATAAATATCAAACTTAGTTTGGCTTAATAATAAATCACTTTTTGACGCTAAAATAGCCTCTGTAGAGAAAAATTCTCTAAATAAAATTTGTAGATCTTTTAATTTTCTATAAATTTTATTATTAGGCCTATACACTTTTGTCGTAAAATGCATACTAAGGCTGAAATCTTAGAAAATCCATTTTTTTACAGATTTTCATGGAAAAAAAAACAGAAAATCACAAATTACCGCTAAACTAAGCGTTATACAAAGAAATGTTTAGCATAAAAGTTGTAGGTTTTTAAATTCTACAACTTTTATTATACATTTTTGCGCTGAAATGCATATTGAAGCCGCAATGTTTTTTTGGATTCAGGGTCTGAAAACGTGTATATCCGGTGAAAACTCGATTTCGAAAAATCGACTTGAAACAATACTTTCCTTCCTATATATTCATATAGGCAAGAAAGTAGAAAAGTAATAACAACCCGAAACGAAGATAATACGGAAATCTTCTGTAACAGGGAGTCCAACGCAACTTTGTTACTTGTCACAACACAACACTGTCGGGCTACTTGATTCACCCGAGAACGTGTCACATGGGCTATCCCTCTCTGACCGAAAATTATAATTTTGAGTTGCTATACATTTAAAACGACTAAAAAATTGTTAATTAAAATGTGAGAGGCTTTAAAATAATGATAATAGAAATAATAATAATAACAATAATTATACCTTATAATTTATAATAATAATAAATAATTTATAATTACAATTATTACAATTTATTTATAATTAAAAATTTTGGCTTTAAAATAATGATAATAGAAATAGACTAATAATAATAACAATAATTATACCTTATAATTTATAATAATAATAAATAATTTATAACTTGTAATATTATTTTCTTTCTGAGGTAGTTCATAACAAGAAACATTACTATGTTTACACTTAAAGCGCCTTACTAGTCTTACAAATACTACCATGCTAACACATCGATGTTTCTAAATACTCTGCAGGCGCTACAGTACAAAGATGTATACATTGCTGCCTATGCAGCAGGCGTTAATAAGATACTTTTTTACTTTTGCAATTAAAGGTGTAAAATGCAAGACAATACATCAAAGGCAAACATCACTATCTCAAGCTAAACATTAAACAAAAATATTAAGTATTCTTCACAGGAACTCAAGTTGGAGTTTAAGCTGAGGATTTTAAGTCGACGTTGTTATAATTGAAGAGCTAAATGGATAAAGGTGATATGTAACAATTTTAAAAAATTAAGTTTTTGTGAATCAAAAAGACGCTATGTGTACATTAAGTTTAATGCTATGTATACATTAAGTTTTTAACGCTATGTGTACATTAAGTTATACAAACGACAAAGAATGCTCTGTCTCTACATTCTAAGAAAAAAGTAGTGGATTTACATGCAAAAAACACAACGCAATTCATGCTTTTATGTAAATTTATGCTTTTTAGTAAATGAAGATGTTATGATTACTTGGTACTTTTTTCCTTCATTATACAAGACATTTTCGTTTTAGAATAAAACCATTAACTATGGCAATAGATATTTATCTTATCAGTAAAAGTGTGAAGTAATGTTTTTGTTTCTTAATTCCCTTATAAGAAACTTTGTTTTGCGTTATTTACAGTAAATACTGTTCATCCTATCTCAGAGGAGATAGTGCGCAATACAAAATTTAAATATCTCGGAGAAATCATAACCAATTTTCTCAATGAAAGATCCATATTGCAAGAAAAAATTAATACACTCAAGAAATCTCTGATAATTACTCAACACATCTACAACAAGAAATGTCTGTCAACCAAAACTAAACTACGACACTACCAAACAGTGGTTCTCCCAAGAATCCACTATTCCAGCGAAATATTATTCGGGCCATATCGCTTAGGAGACACCGATAGAATTGAGAAAACAGAAAGAAAAAATACTTAGGAAGTGCATAAACAAAAGGCACATGGTGGAAGGACAGTGGCGGTTAATCCGAAACAAAGAAATCAACAAACTAATCCCCCCACTAACAAATAACTTTAGAAAGTAAAATATCATTTCTAGGACACACTCAGAGCCAAAAAGTCCAGACTTGTGAACGAGCTGATCAACCATTTTTGGAATAAGTGTCGAGATCTAGGTGGCTGAAGGTGGTACAGCGGGATGTGGAGGAACTTGGAATCACTAAACAAGATCTGCTAACAAAATCAGCTAAGTACAACCAACTAGTCAAGACTAATATGGTAATATTCGAACCAAAAACTAGAAGAGTGTACAACAGGGTGTTTACCGACGAAGACCGGAAACAGAAATCGGAACGTTTTAAGAAAATGTGAGCCAAACGAAAGGAAGCCACGCTTAGGAGAGTGCGCTTTTTAAAGAAACCCAACACTGGAACAAACCTGAACCTGAACTAGAATGCTCCTATGAGGTCTCAAAAGTAAAAAAAAAAATCCATGAAGGGGCAATAAAATGCAAGTGCCAAACAAAATGAAAGTCAGACGATTCACAAAATGATGGGATCCTTAGAATTTTGATCGTATTTTCCTCAAAACTATGTTTTTGTTACATAGCACCTTCATCCACTAAGCCCTTCAATTATTATTATAGTTTCAATGACTAATTTTTGTCAAACACTAAGATAAAATAAATAATTTGTTTAAAAAATATGGTGAGTTTCATCTTATTTAGTCGAAGAAATTAAATATTCTCTTGAGTGGATTGAATTCTAGTACACTTATTCATTACTTTTTAAAACATTATCGAAATATTTTTTGAATTTGGTTTCAAAGAATGTGTTGTTAATGATAATTTAAATTGAACACTAGAGTTTGAGATATTTATATATGTTGGTCGTAATTTATAAATGTATTGGTCTATCAATAATGGTGGGTAATATTGAGAGAGTGAATTGTAGGAGGAGGCAAAGGTTAGAATATATGAAGCAAATTACAAAAGATTTAGGGTGTTACAGGTGTGTAGATATGAAACGACTTGCGCAAGATAGAATAGCTTGGAGAACTGCATCAAATCATTTGAGAAACTGATGCCAAAAAAATGTTTGATATTACATTAATTTATAGGGGCTGTAGAATGGAAGAGGATAGAAGCTTTTGAAATGTGGTGTTATTGGAAAATATTAAAGATTAAGTAGGTGGACAAAATAAGAAATTTAGAGGTCGTTTGATGAGTAGATGAAACAGTTGATACGATGTCTAAAAAATAAACTAACAAAAATTTAGATAGAGCTAAAGAGTCTTAAGGAAACCTACCAACCTACATACCACAACGAACAAAATTTTTTCAAGAAAGGCTGGAATACAAAATGTTAAAAACTGTTTAATTACTTACCGAGCTTAGAGAAGGTTTATCAGAGGAGTATGAAGAGCCCCTTGCACTACTACCCCATGGCAACTGAAAAAAGAAATCACAACATTAACGGTAATCTATAAGTAGTAATTAATATGCAATTAAATATGTTTTACATTAGTCGGTGGTGAAAAATATTTCATTCTAAATTAAAGCTGGACGGTAGAGATATGAAGAATTAATCAGAATTAAAACGAATATGAAACAGGTCCTTCGGGCCCAGGCAGTCAGCTAGTAAAACGTTTCCACTATGTGGTACCGATTGGACAACTAATTTGTTCGGTAACAAGCTGACAGCTATACACAAAAACCAACTCCATTGTAGGTTCCTATTAAAATTTATTTCTACTTCAAGGGTAAAATACAACAAAAGCACAAATACAACAAAAATCAAGTAGTTTGGTAAATAATAAAGTACGATTTCATCAATTAATAATTAAAACTGAAAAAACTTTTTTACTGCAGAAGATGAAACCGGCCAAAAAATAAAGCAACCGAAATTTTTCTATCGGTTGTTTACCGTCCGAATTAAAAAAATGAAACATATTTTTGTTCATAACAATTGTCCTAACATTTTACATATAAAAAGTCTTTCGACAAAACTAATGGTTTTCGAGAAAAACTGTTTTGAAAATTTCATTTGGCCGCCATTTTGAAAAATATGGAAATGCATAGATCGTATTTTTTTATTTTTTAGAGTATAGTGTTCAAATACTTTTACCAAATTTCAATTAAAGTATTTCAATCCTTTCACGTGATATAATAGTTTCCTGAAAAATGCAAAATAGCGGATAGTATAGGAACGAAGGGTTAATCGAAACTTTTCATAAATATGAAATATTTTGTTTGTTTTAGAACTTAGAATACAAAAATGAAGCGCGCGCTAATTCGTTTTGAAACAACCGGTATACCATCCTCACCTTATTCATGATTATGGAGTGCTTATTGTTCGTAAATTGAACAGATTGTAGCTTTTTACTTTCTCTTGCCTATATGAATATAAGAAGGAAAGTATTGTTTTCATGCCGATTTTTCAAAATCGAGTTTTCACCGGATCTACACGTTTTCAGACCCCCTGAACTTAAAAAACATGTTTTTAGCGATTGGTCTGTATGTGTGTCTGCGTGTGTGTGTGTGTGTGTGTGAACAGAATATCTCAAGAACGGAAAATTGTACGAACTTGAAACTTAAGTTAGATACCACTGGAGGACCCGACACGAACATTTTCATCAAAATCGGTCCACCGGAAGTAGTATTTTATTCGTGTCATTTTTCACTTTTTTGCATTTTTCTCAAAAACGGCACCAACAATTTTTTTTAAATCGCCTCATTAACTAAATATTTTTTGCTCTAAATCATAGAGTAGGCGCCATGTGTGCTGAAATTCTTGAATAGGTTTTTTCTCGTAAAAAAATTGTTTTTTAAGATTGCGACTTTAATATGCATTTTAGCGCAAAAATGTATAATAAAAGTTGTAGGCAATTTAAAATCCTACAACTTTTATTTCAAACATTTTTTAACGCTTAGTTTAGCGGTAATTCGTGATTTTTCTGTTTTTTTCATGAAAATCTGTAAAAAAATCGATTTTTTAAAGATTTCAGACTTAATATGCATTTTACAACAAAAGTATATAATCAAATTTAAAGGAAATTAAAAGATCTACAACTTTTATTCAAAGCATTTTTCTCTACAGAGCCTAGTTTAAGGTGAAAGAGTGATTTTCCGTATTTTTAAGCCAAACTGAGGTTGATTTTCATTTTCCGTCTTTCACTCGTGAAAGAAGGAAGTGAAAATAAGGTTATGTTTTTTGAGGTTAGTTTTTTGTTTTTTTCTAATGTTGTAGGCCTATTACTAATATTAGATTATATTGTTAATTATTTGCATTGGCAAGAGAAAGTCGTGTGAGTGTTTCACACCAGATTTTTACACTAGGACTTACTTTACACTAGGATTACATTACCCTAGCTTTTTACATTAGGATTAGAAAAGAAATATTAATTCGTATAAGATTAAGAAATGTATAACTAATTCTTACTATTGTAATAAACAAGTACTTAAAAAAAAATTATAAATGTAAACTTTACAATAATTGTACTTTATATTTTGGTTTATTTAAGATTTAAAATGATCATTAAATTTAGCTCGTATACGTTCTTATAGCAAATTTAAGCAAAGTTATTCAGTCGTATACTAGTCAATTCTGTGTTAAGAAATATTAAATTTCCGCGTTCCGTTTTTTCAGTGGGAGAGACTAGGAAGAAACATTGGCAGTTATTTTTGTTCACAGAATCCATCCAGCTGTTTACTTCATTAAATTTTCCTACACTATACTGTGGTTTTGTTATATATCTCTCCTACGCTACTAAAATTTACTTTGAATGTTAACAATATTATTATGTAGACCGTTTAAATCCTATTATATTACAATGGTAAAGGATAGAAATAGTAATAAAATATCATCATATCACGTTAATTTTATGACAACAGCCCATGATTCTTACACAGTATATTTTTTACGTATTGTGACAACATCTACAAAGAAATAGTTGGTTCAAGAGTTCTCTATCGGACTGAGATTGAAGAAGTCATCATCATCATCATCATCATCTGTCAAGGATTAGGCTCCATAGCCTGTTCCGGCATTCATCTCTTTTTAGGTCTTCCTAAGCCTCGCTTCCCTCTACGTTTATATTTCCATGCTCGCAGAGGAAATCTGTGAGCTGGCATGCGAAGTAAATGGTTGGACCAGTTTCTCCTATAAATATTCTTAACGTTTCCAATATTGACTGAACATTTAACTCGGTGCGGATAGCTTCGTTACGTACTCTATTTAACTGGGTGGGTACAACCTTTGACTCCCCGTAAAAAATCTCATTTCAGGAGCCTAGATACGAGTTTCATTCCTCTGTAATGACACCCATGTTTCACTCCCATATGTTATGAGTGGTACAGCCAACGCTCTGTATAATTTCATTCATTAATGTAAATAATTGTATTCCAGTTATTTCCAAATAATGTTTAGAAATATAGTGTATAAATAACATATATCCTATCTATATAATATATAGGAATATATTATATTCCTACATATTCATATTATGAATATATAGGAAGTAAAGTATTGTTTTCATGACGATTTTTTGAAATCGGGTTTTCACCGGATCTACACGTTTTCAGACCCCCTCAACAAAATATCTCTAAAATGGAACATCGTACAAAGTTGAAACTTGAAATTACAGTAAGTTAGGTACCACGAGAGGACCCAACACGAACATTTTCATCAAAATCGTTCAACCGGAAGTAGTAGATTATTTGTTCACTTTTTGCGATTTTCTCAAAAACGGCTCCTACGATTTTTTTTAAATCGCCTCATTAACTAAATTTTTTATGCTCTACAAGATAGGGTAGGCGCCATGTCAGCTGAAATTCTTGGGGAGGCTTTGCTTTCGTAGAAGAAAACGGATTTTTTAATATTTCAGCCTTAATACGCATTTTAGCACAAAAGTGTATAGGCCTATAATAAAAGCTGTAGACAATTTAAAAATCTACAACATTAATTTGAAATATTTTTTTGTGTAACGCTTAGTTTAGCGGTAATTAATGGTTTTATGTTTTTTTCTGAAGAAAATCTGTAAAAAATTGATTGTTTAAAATTTCGGCCTTAGTATCCATTTTATGACAAAAATGCATATAGGCCTAATCAATTTTTTAGGAAATAAAAGATCTACAACTTTTATTTATAAGCATTTTTCTCTACAGAGCCCAGTTTAGCGTAAAGGAGTGATTTTCAGTATTATTAAGCCAAACTTAAGGTTAGGTTTCATTTTGTATCTTCCACTTATGATTAAAATTAGGTTATGATTTTTTGAAGTTGGTTAGTTATTTTGTTCATTTCTAATGTTTTATTAATAATGTTAGACTATATTGGTCATTATTGGCATTGACAAGAGAAAGTCGTGTGAGTGTTTCACACCAGATTTTTAATACCTAACTAGCTTAACAGGCTTAGGGATATCCACTGAGTAATAAATTTCTTATTTTTATAATTTTTATAATAATGAATAATAATAAATAATTTCTTATTTTTCTTACTTTTTTCTTATTTTACCATAACGAAACCCACAGTAGTTGCTAATCAGTAGTTGCTTCAAGACGGCCCAGCCCTTTAAATACGTAACTCGTCTGGGTTCTAGATTAACATAGATTTATTTATATAATAATACAAAAACAAAGTTTTTCTATCGGGTTCTGGAAGTATTTACAAAAGGTAAACAAACACATTATAACATGACATTATTACAAAAGAGCTAATTATCTAAATAAATCGACCCTTTCAGGTAGCCGTCACAACAATAGGCCTGTACTATACCTTCATTATATAAATAAGATGTGTTTTTACTTTCTCTTCCCTATAATACAGGCAAGAGAAAGTAAAAACTCATCTTCTTACAAAGCCATAAGCTCTGCTGATCGTCGTCCAATTTATCGTTGATCGAATATTTCCAATCTTAATTTTATGAATAGTCGCTCGGAATAGTTGATAACTTGACAGATTAAACCACTGTTTCGAGATTTTTAAGCATGAAATTCTTCTTTTGGATCAAAATTTACCCTGTGAAAAATTTCAATTTCTGCAAAAGTCGCTCAAGTTTGTTCAACTCGCGTTTTGATCTCAAAAAAATGTAATGTGGGACTTATGATATACATGATGTTGTAGATGATGTAATTCAGAATATGTTCAACTGATTACAAAACAGGGTACTTACTCACAGAAAAATAAAACAGATCGAAAGTGAAAAAACGATAATTTTAGTATATTATATAAGTAATAATTTTCAACAACTTTTATTTAAAAAATTAATGTTAATTAAACTTATGAATTATTGATAAGTTTAATTTCATCTAAATTATTACTGATTAAACGTTATTAAAAAACAAATAGTTTAGGTATTCCCTATGCGTTTTTTCCCGAAGGAATTCCCAACACGTTTACAATCAGGTCACGACTACCATTGGTATCGATAAGGAAATATTTGCTATTAAATTTATGAATTTTCCTACTTTACAAGTAATCATTGTAACGGGAGTTTCAAAAATCGTAATCGTAATATTAAGATTGTAGTGGAATGAAGTAACGCGTAGGTAAATTTCATGTCTCCTTACATGTCATTTGGCAACACTGTATTCAAGGTTAACAGCTTATAACAATTGAAATATTGTTCTTGTGCACCAAGGCTATTCTTATGTCTTTTCAACTATATCGTTTTCCAAAGACGAGCGGGTTTCTATTCTTACACCACCAGATTTTTACTTGTGGGGGTATTAAAAAAGTGTCGTTTTTAAAAACGATCTTTATATATACTTGAATTGAAGTAGAACATTGAACTTGAGATTTCTAACACTGACGAGAAAACATTATGAAAAAATCTGGTGTAAAACATTCACACGACTTTCTCCTGCCAATGCTAATAATGAACAATATAACCTAACATTAGTAATAAAACATTAAAAATAAACAAAAAACTAACCACAAAAACATAAAATTATTTTAATCATGAGTGAATGATGCAAAATGAAAATCAACCTCAGTTTAGCTTAATAATACGGAAAATCACTCGTTCACGCTACACTAGGCTCTTTAGAGAAAAATTCTCTATACCTTAATGAACTAAAGACTGCAGATGAAGGCGGAGCATAGTGACCTACATCACAGCACAGAGCCAATTGACTTTCGTTAATCGTATCCTGTGTTGCCACGTTAAGGTTCTACTGTGGATGACAGCCTAATAAAATGTCAGCTGGAGCTCGATGGAACAGAGTGTGACTTAGCGAAGGGGCAACCTCACACCCGACCTTGGCTGTTATTAGATAGATCTGATCTGCAGTCTTTAGTTCGTTGGGGTATAAATAAAAGTTGTAGATCTTATAATTTCCAATAAATTTTAGTTATACACACTTTTGTCGTAAAATGCATACTACGGCTGAAATCTTAAAAAAATCGATTTTCTTACAGATTTTCATGAAAAATAAAAACAAAATCACTGATTACCGCTAACCTAAAAAAAATGTAGGCTTATGTGAAATAAAAGTTGTAGGATTTTAAATTCTCTACAACTTTTATTATATACATTTTTGCGCTAAAAACCATATTAAAGCCGCAATCTTAAAAAAAAATTTTTTACGAGAAAACAGCCTTTCCAAGAATTTCAGCAGACATGGCGCCTACCCTATCTTGTAGAGGACAAAAAGTTAGTAAATGAGGCGATTTTTAAAAAAATCGTAGGAGCCGTTTTTGAGAAGATCGCAAAAAGTGAAAAATGATACAAATAAACTACTACTTCCAATTGACCGATTTCAATGAAAATGTTCGTATCGGGTCCTCTAGTGGTACCTAACTTAAGTTTCAAGTTTGAAGTTCGTAAGATGTTCCGTTCTTGAGATATTTTGTTCACACACACACACACACACACACACACACTCACACACACACACACACGCACGCACGCACACGCACGCACACACGCGCGCGCGCGCACACACACACACGCACACCACACAGACCAACCGCTAAAAACATGTTTTGTTGGGTTCAAGGGGTCTAAAAACGTGTATATTCGGTGTAAACTCTATTTCGAAGAATCGACATGAAAACAATACTTTCTTTCCTATACATATATAGGCAAGAGAAAGTAAAAATGGCTGCAAATGTTATAAAACCTTTACGAACCTGCATTCGGGTCACAGGAATAATGTTCAACATCTATTATACAGTTATTAATGGTAAGTTTTATTGCAATTTGAATACTGTTACATAAAATTACAATAAATATGTAATTAATTTAATATTTATGTATTACTACATTCATATCACCTAAAACCAACTTGTATTCTTTTTTAAACACCCGTTACTTATATATCAATGTTAAAAAACACTTTTAACATTAATTGTTCAAATAGATGACAAAATGAAATTAGAAAAATAGGAAGGTTATAAAGAAACATTTTTAAATAGGCTACATTGCAAAGCTAAAACTTTCTGTGGTTTTTATACCTAGAGCAAAACGAATTGGCACAGGTCCGGATCTACACAGTTGGGAATAAATTCACACCAATACTAAGCAGTATATGAAAATATATTACACACACAATTATTTACGTTCATTACTGTCATTCACCTTACGTAGATGACTCATTGGAGCAATTAGGCGAAACTGATGTATGAATAAAGGGAAAATACACATGTCTCACGGCTACACGACGTTTGAGAGATGCTTGCAATACGAGGGGCAAAGATCAGATCCTAATATTATGAATACTATAGTATTTTTTTTTAATCCTACTGGAGCCCACTGTTGAGTGGTGATCTCCTCTAAGTCTTAAAGCGCATTTTATTCCATTTCTTAATCACCTCATTCACTCGTTGTTATTATATACAGTTGTGAATTTTCCTAATAAAGTCAAAAAAAAAATTTCTAAGTGTGTAGGCCTTCGGGCCAGCCCAGTCAGTTAGCTGGTAGAAAGTCGCTATTATTTGTTAAGTAACACCGGTTGGGCAAGCGACTTTGTATGGTGACCAGTTGAAAGCTATCCATGAACAAACTCTACTGGGGGTTCCTGTTCAAACTCATGTCTAATCTTACTCTTACTCTTACTTACTCCCATGGCCATCTATATCGGAGTTGATATTTAGCCGCACCAACAAAAAGCCTCCATGTCGCTCGATCTTCAGCATCTCTCTCTGTAGCTCCCAGTCTCTCCATGTCGGACTTAACCTGCTTCCACCATCTTTGTCTAGGTCTTCCCCGGGGGCGCCTTCCTGTGAGGTTGGGGTCTAATATTTTCTTCAGGTTGGACTCTTCTCCTCTTCTTAGTACGTGCCCAGCCCATCGCATTCTCCTACATTTTATTTCACTTACAATGTCTGGGTTACTGTAGAGGTCCCTAATTTCCTTGTTGTGTTTTCTCCTCCATTCTCCTTGTTCATATGTGGGCCCATATACCTTGCGCAGGACTTTATTTTCAAACACTATCAGCTTTTTTTCTTCCTTCTTGGTCATTCTCCACGTTTCAGAGCCATATAATAGAACTGGACATATGATTGTTTTATATAGTCTAATCTTTGTTTTGTGGGACAGGGACTTTGAAGAAAGTAATTTGTTGCAGGCATACATACATTTGTTTGCTGAGTTTACCCTGTTTTGTATCTCCACAACATCAGTTTATACGGATTTGAATGCTAGACAGTGGTTACCGGTGTACTTTGATGGTTGGGGTTCAATTAACCATACTCTCTCAGGAATGGTCGATCTATGTCTGTACAAGATTACACCTCATTTACACATCATACACATCATCCTCATCTCATTGGGTCATGGGGTTGCTTATTGTTCTGAATTGAACAGATTGCAACGTACACAAATTAGGGATTACAAAGTTATAAAAAAATGTAGCTACACTTTAAACTAAGTTTTCTACACTTATGTGGACGGATTATCAGTTATTTATTGCAATCACGAGGATGATCTTTTATTTATGACTTTTTTTGGTTTAACGTCCGACTGTTCCGCAATTACTGCTGATGCAGACGGTGAAGGATGAAATTAATTTTTTTGTAAAACATGAAAATATGCCGTGGCTGAATGGGATTCGAACCCAAGACCGCATGATGAGAGGTGAGCACGTTACCAACTACGCCAATGCGGCCGGCTTCATTTATGGCGCGTTTTCTCGAGGAAGAATATATGAAGTGGAGGCTTCATAAAAATAAGGAAGACGGAATATATTAGTGTGAGTACAATTAATAATAATAATTTCACTGGCCAAACAAATAACACTGACTATAGGAGTTTATTCAAAATAAAATGCGTTCACAGGTTAAATAAACTAAATGAATACAAAATACAACAAACTGAATGAACAGAAAAAGTTGAACGATACACCACTATAGTTTACAATGTGTCAGGGCTTCTAATAGAGTCAGTAAATAAAAAATTCTGGTGTGAAACACTCACACAACTTTCTCTTGCCAATGCGAATAATTACAATATAACCTAACATTAGTAATAAAACGTTAGAAATAGGTAAACAAAACAACTAACCTCAAAAAACATAAATCTTATTTCAATCATGAGTGAATGATGCAAAATGGAAATCAACCTGTTAGGCTTAAAAATACGGAAAATCACTCTTTCACGCTAAACTAAGCTCTGTAGAGAAAAATGTTTTGAATAAAAGTTTCAGAACTTTTAATTTCCTATAAATTTATTATATACACTTTTGTCGTAAAATGCATACTAAGGCTGAAATCGTAAAAAATTTACTTTTATACGAGAAAGCAGCATTTCCAAGAATTTCAGGAGACATGGCGCCTACCCTATCTTTTAGAGCATAGAAAATGTAGTAAATGAGGCGATTTTTAAAAAAATCGTAGGACAACTTTTTGAGAAAATCGCAAAAAAGTGAAAAATTACACGAATTAACTACTACTTCCAGTTAACTGATTTTGATGAAAATGTTCGTGGTGGGTCCGGTAGTGGTATGTAACTTAAGTTTCAAGTTTCAGGTTCGTACGATGTTTCGTTCTTGAAATATTCTGTTCACACACAAACCAATCGCTAAAAACATGTTTTTTGGGTTCAGGGGGTCTGTAAACGAGTATATCCGGTGAAAGATTTCGAAAAATCGACATGAAAACAATACTTTCCTTCCTATATATTTAGTATATAGGCTGGCTCATCTAAAACTAAAAAAAACTAACGCTAACGTTGTTTATTAAATTTTGTTAATTTTTTTTTATAAAAGATGATAAAATCCCTTTAACATCTTACTAGTTACCGAGCACAATCGACCGAATTTCGAACTCTAACCTGTAATCAAATTCGGCTTCTTCCTCTACGATTTCGGATAACAGATTTTAGTTAATTGGTTTTCGGATAATTTATATTAGATTAGAATTTTATAAAATTTAAGTGGCAGTGACTTAGTTAACAAAACTAACCTAGTAACAGTAACCATGAAAAACTAATTGGTGCGAATCTACAATGCGAAATAATTTTAGAAGAAAACCTTGAAAGTTTAGCAAAATCAGAGATAAATCTAATTACAACTACATTATTTAAATTTATATAAAAGGATCCATTTATATTCAAATTTCTTAATGATTTACAAAAGTGAGAGACGCAGAATTTTATTTACTTATTTTAAATATAACCTATAATAATTATACATGGGTTATTATAACATTGCACTCGGTTCATACTAGTCGTGTAAACTAGCAAAATAGAGCAAATTCAAAGCTGTTAGCAAGTAGTAGCAGATGCAAAGAACTAAAATAGAATTAATGAATTTAAGGCGTAACGTTATTAAACACGGTCTGTTACATTTGCTCTAGTGTGTTGCAATCCTGGCTGATTTTTTCGTGTAAACAATTTTACAATGTAAACAGTACTACAGTAAAACTTTTGGTGTAATGTAACAATTACGTTTTCCAAATAAAATATTTATGTATTTAGTTTTATGTATTTTTCCATCAGAGGCAATTTTAGATTAGACCACGTAACGAACGTTACACACTTTCAGAAGTTCTTTTGCAACCCGTACTCTCAGCGTTTTTCACAATGCTTCTCTCCATTCTCCTGTCCAATGGGGTTCCACTTTTGTTCTTAATGGAAGCCCTTGAAGGCAGTAATCAGAAGTCTAAATTTGGTTCGATCCATTATGTTTTCTCAGATTTTTCAATTTTCTCAGTACCCTTTCTGAACTCTTTAACCCAGTTATCTGTCACATCAGATTTATTATTTAATGTCTTACAAATTTGTTTTATTAATTGTTTAAGCTAAGTTGTATAATGTTTCTTCCCTGCCTACAATCAGAATTTCTTTATAGGTCAGATAGTATTTTTGTTCGTAATTAAAATGATTTGTACATTTTTATTTCATTTCATTCATGCGTAACATTTATTTCAATTATTTTAAACGAATATGTTAATTGTAAATATGTGAAGTTACGACTATATGTATACGATATGTACCTATAATAATATGCATAATAACATGTGTATTTTATTATTCAACAAAAATAAATACAATATTATTTTTATTACTAATTAATAATTGTTTGCCATCCATTGCATACACAAGTTCATGGTGTTTTAACCTTAGTTAATATATTTAAATTTGCTTCATTTTTTCAAACTTTCTTTTTATGCCGCTACAAAAATTGTATACCTAACACAAATAATCCCGCAATTTTCATGACCCATAGTGTTCATCCTGAGTTCAAAAAATTTAGATAAAATTCTATTAATCATATTGCAATAAAATATAATATTAAATTCACTACAGTTCAACAGTCTCAAGTTAACTATGTGTTTTTTTTTTCAATAAGTTGTAGTTCATTCATAAACACATTTTATTCGTTACTTAAAATTTTCTCAAAACAAACGAAATTAAAGGATAACCTCTGGATTAGTATAAATATTTATTGAACCCCTTGTCCCATTTTTTTTTTTCAAAGGATTTCATACATTTAAAAAAGTAATAACCAAATTGCAAACAGACAATGTACAGTTCAGCCGTTCTTAGTTTGCTCCTACTGTCAACAAACAAAAGCCACCTACTACAGGGTGCACGCTAGAGTCTGCGACTTTACGGATGTCGTATTCCTATTAAGTTGACTATTTTTTAAATTATAAGTACTTAGAATACTAAAAACATCAGCCATGATATGATGTAGGCCTAACAATTTAATTTATAAAAATACTTTTAAAAGTATTTTGTATTTAAATACTTTTGAAAGTATTTTGTTGTTACTTTTTAATCAGAGTGTACACATTTTGATATAATGCGCATGCTCAATGACGTAATTATTTGTTTACATTAGGAGTAAACTAAGAGAGGCTGTACTGATGTTGGTTAAGGTGTTAAGGAGCTTAACATAATTTTTTTTCTCTTTAATTTTTTATTTACAACTGTAAAATGTTACAACAAGCAAATGTGATGATTATCGTGATTATGTAAATGACATGATAGGCATGAGAGGGGTAGAGCCCCCATTGGTGCCTCCCCAAGAATGAAATTTGTATATCAAATTAGCATGTCTCTACTCCAGCGTCTTTTAAGGCGTCTAGGAGGATTATCAGGTAAATGGACGGAGGAAAGTGAACGCACCAGGGGGTTCTCGTGTTCGTGTGACTTGTCGTGAAAGCGTTTGTATAGGTATTCAATGGAATTTTGTACAAGTGGTGTTTTCAAATCTGTATGTAAGGTTTTGTTGCTAACGTAAAGAGGTGATTTTGCTATAAGGCGTAATGTTTTTGACTGGAATGCTTGAACTCGTTGCAAGTTAGAGGGTTTGGTTGAACCGTAGATTTGGGATCCGTAGGTCCAAATAGGTTTCAAAAGAGAACAATATATGCGTAATTTTTGTGCCATTGGTAATTTTGATCGTTTGTGAAGTAGGGAATATAGAAGTTTAAGTCGGGAATTCAGTAATAAACGTTTCCGTTTGATATGTGTGCTCCAAGTTAGTCGGTTATCAAAAGTCAGACCGAGATACTTGACCGTATCTGTTTTTGTGAGAGGTTCATTGTCTATGTATACTGGTGGGCAATCACCATGACGGAGTGTGAAAGTTACGTGAAGGGATTTTGTCGTATTAAGTTTTATTTTCCATGTTTTACACCATTCGTGTATAAGATTGAGATGATGTTGGAGTGTTAGTGAAGCGTGTATAGAGTTTTGGTCTCGGGCTAATATCGCTGTGTCGCCAGCGTAGGTAGCAGTGAGGGTTTGGGGTAGGGTCGGTAGGTCTGAAGTGTATACAGAATAGAGAAGTGGGGCTAAAATTGAGCCCTGAGGCACGCCGGCTAAGACAATAAAGAAATTTGAGTAGGATGATCCTAAACGAATTCTAAAGAATCTGTCAGATAGGAAGGAATTTATGATAAGGTAGTAGGTAAATGGTAGTATTTCTTTCAGTTTGTGTAAGAGACCTGTATGCCAAACTCTGTCAAAAGCTTGAGCGACATCTAGGAAACCTGCGGACACATATATCTTTTGTTCCATAGACGAAGCTATGTAATCAGTCACCCTGTGCAGTTGTTGTGTAGTGGAGTATTGAGTGCGGAATCCGAATTGATGTGGAGGTAGTATATCATGAACCAGCGGAAGAATGCGCTTGTAAAGGAGTTTTTCGAAAATTTTTGAAGGTACTGAGAGGAGGCTTATTGGTCGGTAGGAGGAAGGTAAGTGAAAAGGTTTGTTCGGTTTTTGTATCATTACTATTTCTGCATACTTCCACTGAGTGGGGAAATGTGTCGTGCGCAATATACTATTGAAGATTGTAGTAAGGAGAACGAGCGCTTTCCGCGGTAAGTGTTTAAGTATGTCAGCTGTTATTAAATCATATCCCGGTGACTTCTTACGTGGTAATCTCGAAATTTCAGATTTTACTTCGGAGGGGTGAAAGTATTTCAGCGGGAGGGATAATTGAAGCGGTTCATCTAGTGACTGAGTAACGCGTTGGTGATGTACAGATTGAATGTCATTATGGGGAGTGAATGTTTCAGAAAGATGTCTACCAAAGCATTCAGCTTTGTTGTCATCAGTTATTAGCCAGGGTCCGTCACCCACCCTAAGGGGCATCGATGTCGTGTGATGCCGTAGTAGGCGTTTTGTGCTGCGCCAGAGACTACCATCCTTCTCGTTCAGAGTTCCAGTATAATTTTCGTATAAGCGGGTGTTGTGTGTTTGAATTTGCTGTTTCAGCTCGTAACATAATTAACGAAAATAATTGAGCATAATTCTTTGATATCCCCATAACAGGGAATGGAATGTTAAATTATTTTACTCGATCTGCTAGTCCTAGGGCTACAAAAATTGTACTGTTTTTTATCACATGGTCAGCCAATTATACAACTGAAGCATTTAAGAACAGAAGAGGTAGGGGGCGTAAAGAACACTAATCAGAGTTACGTCCTCTGAAAGTAATGATTTTCAGTATAAAACTAAACCCTGTGGTGAATGAAGTGAAAGTGTTATTTCCAGGGTGGAAAGTAGGTACTTTTCAGAAACCCTGGCAGCTGATAAGCATACTTTTCCACTCAGTGAGGAAGGCAAGACAAAGGACCTCACTCCTTGTTTTCATTAGTAAAGCCTCTAGAGGTTCAAACCAGTCTTTCGGCTGATGACCTAAATTACAACGTCTTTGATGAGCGCATTTTGTTGTTAATATTATGGTCGTCCAGTAGGCCTATATTTGAAAAATGTGTTAACATGTTAATTTCCCCTTCCTAAGAATATTTTAACAAGAAAAATACTTATTTTAGATGTGTTCTCCAATGGAACAATTAATAAATGTCAGAAATTTACATAATATGATTAAAGTAACTCCTGGTAACTAAAAAATATATTAATTTCCTTCTTCGAAGAAATAAATAACTCATTTGTTATTTTACAAAATTCTTCTTTCATTTTATCCTCGTTTTTTCTTTATTCTTATTCATGATTAGTATCTTCTTTCATTTTCACATTTCCATTATCACTTTTGCACGCAAGTACTAGATTCTTTACTCATGTTTGATTATATAACACACTCACACATTTAACGTTTATGTTGTTGTTTGTGTTGTTTTAGCTGTTTGGAAGGTTCTGGAACATTCTGTTTTGAACCTACAAGAAGGCTACAAGCAATCTATATAAATAGGTTTGCAGTAGTGAATCTTCGATGTTTAAGACCTTTTTTGTAAAATTGAATAAAAATTTTTGTCGTTCAGTTTGATATCATAATATTTTATAACATTGAATCGAATTTCAGTGACGTATGTGTTCAATATCTTTCTCATCTTGTTCCATTTCTGGTTTTTCCGTCATCATGAAATTCCTTGAATTAGAATCTATAATTTAATAGTTAATTTACTGATCATAAACGATCAGTAATTTATTTGGGTAGCAATTGAATTAGTGATACCTTTGAGTGGATGCCTAAGAAATATTTAAATATAAAGAAATGTAACAAGTGCGGAAATGAGATTCCTAATAGGAGAATTGGGGAAAACAAGGAAGGAACCGGATAAGGAACTCTGTAATAAGAAAGGGAATTAAAGTGGTTTGGATATGTGTTGCGCATGAGCGAGGAACGACTGCCGAAACGTCTGATGGAGGCCAAGCCGGGTACGGGTAGAGGCAGAGGAAGACCACGCGCGAATGGGAGAAATGTATCCAGGGAATGGCGAAACGAAGAGGAAGGAGCTTTCAGGAAATAAGGAGATTAGCTGAAAATAGAGGAGAGAATGGAAAATGGACGGACACCCCGACGCTTCGAAGAAGAAGAACAAGAACAAGAACAAGAAAAAGAACAAGAAAAAGAAGAAGAACAAGAAAAAGAACAAGAAAAAAAGAAGAAGGAGGAGGAGGATAAGAAAAAGAAATGTAAAGCCTAACGTCATAAAACTCAGAAATAAAATTGTTTTCTAGCTTTAGTAATAAGGGATTTAGTAATATTAAGGAATGTCTTCAGTAGGAATAGTTAGTTATATTTTGTTACGAAAATTATTACTTTAAATCCAAGGGTTATGATTATTATAAAATAATCGTAAGGGGTTCATCAAAGTGAATAAGTTGGAATTTGTACGGTCTTTAAGATGGTGATTAATATGTTGGTATCAAGGCTACCTTTGCATGAGTTAAAAGAGAAACAGGATGTTTGACAGAGTAACTGGTCAGATGATTGTCAGCTGTCGAGATGCATTGAAAATTCAAACATGATGTGGTCGAAAGTCGGCATTTTTACCCATTGTGAAGTTAAAGTTCAGTATAGATGACTGGAAGATGCTCGGGAGATTATGTGTCAAGTGATAAAATATGTATGTGTGTAAGTGTTTTACACGGAAGTTTTAATAACTACTTTAAAGTGTTATGTTGAATGAAATTATTGCGATGAATAATTTTCTTGAGTGTTTGGTTGGGTATTTTTATTTACTGAATAGAGATGTTATACTCTAATATACTCTAATATACTCTAATATACTCTAATATACTACAATTGATTAAGCTATTGTACTACCCATTAAAAAAATATTTTATAACTTTAAGTACAAGGACTAGATTAAATTTAAATTCAGGCTAAACGCCTGATTACTGAAAGAAATTAAGTAAGTTTCTTGTTTTCCAGCTGAATTTTTCCAGTGAGTAGTAGTAATAAAATTTAGGCTTATTATTAAAGTGACCCACCGGGTTAGTCTAGAGGTAAAGTCGTCGCCACGAGTCAACTGTTTAACAACTGATTTTCATGGACGAAGGTTCCTGGTTCAAATCCTAGTAAAAGTAGTTACAGTCCATTTGAAATAGCATGATAGTAAGTCTCTGAATGGTGGTAAATTTCCAAAATAAAAAGTCCCTTTTCGAGAGTAAAATTTCCCTTTTAATTATTCTTACAAAATATAATTAAATCTTTGTTTTGCAATTTTGAAAATCATAAATGGAATTAATTATTTTACTAGAATTGTTATTGTTGTATTCAGTAACCCGTGCATTCAATACACAAAACGTGATTAATTAATACATTAATATTTAAGAATTAATTTTTAATTAATAATAATATTATAATAAAATAACAATTAATTAATAAATTTGATTTCCATTATTTGTATTATTGGAATTTTTTCTTTTCCATTATTAATTTATCTTTTAAAACGCTTTCATTCACTAACAGGGAAAGTTAACACAAAGAAACATCTCTTTAAGTGGTAGTGGTTTTTTCCTTCTGTGCTTTTTCCATTTAAGTAATACTATCATGCTATTTTGAATGGACTACACTTTTATACACATTTTAACACTAGACAGTGGTTACCGGTGTACTTTGATGGTTGGGTTCAATTAACCATACTCTCTCAAGAATGATCGGCCTGGGTCTATACAAGACGACACCTCGTTTACATCCCATACACATCATCCTCATCTCATTGGGTCATGGTGGGTTGCTTAATGTTCAGAATTGAACAGATTGAAACGTACACACATTAAAGATTAAAAACTTATTAAAATACGAATGCATTTTAAAGTAAAAAGTTGTCTAATATTTATGTTTATTAAACGATAACTACAGATAACAAATAAAAAATTTACAGACAATTCAATAAATTCAATAGAAGAGTTAAATGCAATATCCAGCTACTGTTTGTTGCGCGTGGATAAATATAGGACTGAACATTACATGAGTAAAATTGCATGTCAAGGTTTATTGGGTTAAATGCGGTTTATATTAAGAAACAATCTTTACCATTAATAAAAATTGCAATCTTTCACGAGTACACATAGAAAGAATAATAATGCTTATGTTATTTGGGGTCAATAGCTGTCTACAGCCATTTTTGTTTCAAATCATTAAATAGGTATATATGTATTATGGTAAACTTCATACTATAACTCCATAAAATACAATTTGAAACTGAATCCTTCAAAAACTGTATTTTTTCAAAGTAAAATAAGCCTTTTCTCATTTGCTTTTTTATATTAACTTTTAATTGTAAACAATAAGAAAAGTAGTTTTTCTCCAAATTCACACAGGCTACGTTGGCGTAATACAGCTGTCTTTACTTTCATGAAGATATCACGTTTTTTCCAGGATGGAATTTCCAAATATTTTACCGATGGAGTCTTACTACATAAAATAGCATTAGTTATGTAAAAACAGGAAAAGATGTTTAATTTTTCTGTTCAATGGCTGTGTACGTAAGTACCATAAAAAAATGAAGAGTTGTTTTCCTAGAAAGAAATCGGAGCAATTTCTTCCTGTATAAACATAACAATGAGGTAATAACACTACTGACGGTTAAGAGAAGAGGTCGCTTCTACAGAGTGTTATACAGAGTGTTTGATGCAAGCGTAAGAAATAATTTCGATAGTAACTTATAAACTGATACTAAACACTTCATTTCTGAAGTAGACTACTTCATGGAACTTAAAGGAAAGATTAGTATTTTAAAGTGTAGGCCACTTAAAACTTGATACCAAATATTATTCTCTATTACGTGCATTCAGTACATAGAAAAAGTTTTAATTATGGAAACATTTTTTCTAGTATCTTCATGTTTTAACCCTTCTATGAAGACAATAAAAATCAACAGTTCCGTTTTTGTCAGTGGGATTTTTCCATATTGAGCCATTTTAGACCACATAACGTAACTTAAGATATTTCTGGAAGCTCTATTTTGTAGCCCACACACAGCATTCTTTTGTTATACGAGGTGTGAGTATTAAATAACGAGACTGACGTTGCAAAAAATGTTATTTTTATTTTATACCAAATCACTTATTGTCATCTTCAATATACACTCCTTCTCTATCCCTACAACGCTCCATGAGAATTTTCCGTAGCTGGAAATAATGCTGGAAGTCATCTTCTGTCAGCTCCTTCAGAACACGTGCCGCTTTTTTTACAGCTTCCACAGACTCAAATCTTGTCCCTTTTAATGCAGATTTCACCTTAGGGAACAAGTAGAAGATAATAACATGTGATGAAACGTGGTTTTTTACTTATGATCCGGAAACGAAGCGCCAATCCATGCACTGGAAGAGCCGAACTTCACCGAAAGCCAAAAAAGCTCGAATGAGCAAGTCAAAATTTAAAGCAATGATGATAGTTTTTTTTGATATCCATGGGATTGTGTACCTTCACTGGGTTCCTGATGGTCAAACAATTAATCAATATTACTATTTTGAGGCACTTTCTAAACTACGTCAAAGAGTAAGGAAAAACGCCCCGAAATGTGGAAGGACAAATCATGGGTTCTCCACCAAGACAATGCGCCAGCTCATTCCGCATTATCTGTCAAGAGGTCTCTAGCCAAGTGCAGCATCTCAGTGTTAGAACATCCACCTTATTCACCAGATATTGCACCATGTGACTTCTACCTGTTCCCTAAGGTGAAATCTGCATTAAAAGAGACAAGATTTGAGTCTGTGGAAGCTGTAAAAGAGAAAGCGGCTTGTGTCCTGAAGGAGCTGACAGAAGATTACTTCCAGCACTGTTTCCAACAATGGAAAATTCGCATGGAGCGTTGCAGGGATAGAAAAGGAGTGTATATTGAAGGTGACAATAAGTGATTATGTATAAAATTAAAATTAAATTTTTCACAACGTTAGTCTCGTTATTTAATAGCCACACCTCATATGTTTCCCCTTTCGTCCTCTATCTGGTGTTCTGTTTTTGTTTCTATAAGGACAAACAGAATCTCCATTTAAAATGCATTGGACCACGTTTTTGCGTTTAAACGATATAAGTTTAACCAATGAAAATGTAGTAGAGAACTGTAACTGAAGAAGAGTGACGATGAAATGGCATTCGTGACCGGGAATTGAATGCGGGACTTTAAGACAGTTGTGATGTGTCAGGAAAATATTACAACACCTCAATTGAGTCCAACTACTCCCCCACCGTGAGGGGGAAGTAGTGGGAGGCATGAGTTTTTCTCGCCGCCTCGGATAAAAAAAAGGAAAATATTACAAATTATCAAATAAATGGCGTAAACCTACATATAAATGCCATGTAGTAACAACCAGGAATTACAATTAATAAGTCGCTCCCACTTATCTTAGATCGCATGTACATCGAACTTGTTTCGCTAAATAAATATTTCAAGAAAAATTAGTGCAATTTGGCAAGATTTTAAAATTTTGTTTTCTACGGAACATATTTTTTAAAACTTTAATGAACTTGTATTTGTAATAGAACCATTTACTTAGATAATTTGTAGAACTGCGACAGGCTGAAGGTTCTGTGTTTTTATTAAGACCAGGACTAGGTCTGGGAAATAAAAATATAGGATTATTATATTTGTTCTGAGCGAAGGCTCGTGCTTAAATCTACTTGTTAATTATCTAGTCCATGAAAAAAAGTCATTTATTTTTAATAATTAATGGAAAATTTACAAAAACTTATGACAAAGTTGTTTTAAACTTTTATTTTATATTATACGTATTATTTAGTACCTGAATTAAAGTTTTATTTTAATACATTTAAATCAACTCGAGGCGAACATTTATGATTTTATTTTTAAATCTAAGAAACTATTAATATACACAAACTTTTATTCACGTTTGTTGGTAATATATTAAAGCATTCAATTTGCAAAACTACTAATGCAATTTGGCATTAAGTGGAGTGTAACACCCACATGGACATAAATTATACAAGTAGGAAAGAAAAACTCAATACAAAAACAAATTTACATCATCACGAGAACTTTCGTAGAAAAGCTACCCTTAAGAAAGGAAACCAAATAAACCATAAAGAAATAAAACAATATGACGTCAAATCTATAAAAATGAATGATGAGAACCTCTTAGAAAATTACATTTTCATTGTCATGTTTTTCTAGAAATTATTACAGAATATGTAAAAAATAATTAGTAATGGAAAAAACATGAGAACAAAATAATTCTTTGTTCTATTTAAACACTTAACAGTTTTTTTATCGTGTTTACATTTAATTTGCGTAATTTGAAAAAAATAATATATTTATAATAGAGAAGGCCTATCAAAAAAAATATCCTATGAAAAGACGAAAATCATGGTCAGAGATCCAGTCTGCATAAATTGTGTAAATATTAACAAAAACCAAATAGAACTTGTAGAAAAATTTAAATATCTAGGAGAAACCATGACCAACTGACTCAACAAAAGGCCCATATGGCAAGAAAAGATTAATAAACTGAAAAAATCCCTGATCACCACTCAAAACATCTACAACAAGAAGTGTCTGTCAACAAAAACCAAACTACGACACTACCAAACAGTGGTTCTCCCTGAAATTCACTATGCCAGCGAAACTTTATTCGGGCCGTATTGCGTGGGAGACACCGACAGAATTGAGAAAATAGAAAGAAGAATACTGAGGAAGTGCATAAACAAAAAGCATATGGTGGAAGGACAGTGGCAGTTAATCCCAAACAAAGACATCTACAAGGTAATCACCTCACTAACAAACAACTTCAGAAAGAAAAGAATATCATTCCTAGGACACCTACTCAGAACAGAAAACTCCAGACTTGTGTACCGGTTGATCAGCCATTTTTGGGATAAGGTGTCGAGACCTAAGTGGCTGAAAAATGTACAGCAAGATATGGAGGAACTTAAGATCACTAAACAGGACCTACTAACGAAATCAACAGAGTACGACCAACTGGTCAAGGCTAACATGATAACATTTGCACCAAAACCCAGGAGAGTATACAACAGGGTGTTTACCGATGAAGACCGGAGACAAAGATAGGAGCGTCTTAAGAAAGTGTGGGCCAAACGAAAGGAAGGCGGTCTCAAGAGGGTGTGCTTCTTAAAGAAACCTAACCCTGGAACAAACCTGAATTTGAGCTAAAGTGATCCTATGGGGTCTCAAAAGTTAAAAAAAATGAGTAGGCCTATATATCAAATCCTAGTAAAGGTATTGTGCGGTTCCAAGCTCCGTATAGTTGCGAGGTGAAGAGTACGGGTGAGGTGTAATGAATGATTGACGCATGCTGGGAGAACGATTTTTGTATTACACTGATACAAAACATTCGTTTTCAAACTTTCCGTATTTAACATATTTGATTGTATTTATTACATTCATTTATTTACATATTTTAATATAAATTGGTAAGTTAAGTATTATGAATCCGACCAAGTTAATAACCCGTTAGGTATTTGTTAAATTAATGCGCCGGATGATAAGAATATTTTTTTAGTCTAGTTAGTACACGCTACCAATACAAATGCATCAGCTGTTGGCCTCCGGGCCAGCCCAGTCAGTCAGGTGGTAGAAAGTCACTATTATTTGTGTTAAGTAACACCGGTTGGGCAAGCGACTTTGTATGGTGACCAGCTGACAGCCATCCATGAACAAACTCTACTGGGAGTCCCTGTTCAAACTCATGCTTAATTCACTTCAAAAATACAGCGAGTAAATTGGGTAGTTGTGAATAATGTAGTTTCCAATAACAAATAAAAGCCAAAAAAAAAAAATGCATCAGCTGTGAAACACTACTAACTCATTCATTCTCCCACTACTATAACAACGCATTTCTTCCAACTACACGGAGCTGGGACTCAAGCAATAGTTACTTTTATACGGATTTCAATACTTGGCAGTGGTTACTGGTTTACTTTGTAGAATAGCAGTCTATGGTCCAGTACGTCGTTGATCGAAGATCTAATTCAATTAATCAATTGTTGTAAGTTCAAGAAGTAATTTAAAAATAATCATAAATAATAATCAAAATTGAACAATTTCTTATTTAAATTTTTTAAATATTCTATACAGTAATTAAATATATCAAGATGAATTTTATAAGAAGAAAATAAAACATTAAAAAAATTAATTCCATAAACCAAATATCTCAAATTAAAGCAAGAAAACAAAAGATAATATAATTTTAGTTAAATAATTTGAAATAATAAGCAAATAAGTAAAGAAAAATGTTAAAGTATCAAGAATCTAATTAATTATGGAACCAAACAAAATAAATTTGATTGGTATTTTAAAATACGAAGAAAAGATTTACTATATAAAATTTATTCACGACTTTAAAACCAATTGCAACAATGACTCGACGCCCCATTTGATTCCCGGTCAATGGATGGACAAGAAGCAAAAGCAAGACTCCGAGGATAATCTCAATTAGTAGCTATAAAACTAATTAATTTGAGCTCATAGCTAGTTTATATTAATTTTCAATAATAGATACTGCAATACATAATTATTATTATTAATAATAAATTACAATACTTAGTTTTATATCATAGTGTCATCACTAAATAAGATCAAGCATTTAATAGTTTAGTAATATATTTTCTTTGTTAATTTTTCAAAAATATTTTTAATTTTCAACTATCCGTTTTAATTAAATCATTTTATTTTCAATTTTCAATTCGCATTTAATTTATTTCAATTAAATTTAAATACATTCATTACAACTTTGATATTTGGGGTTCAATTAACAATACTCTTTCAGGAATGGTCAGCCTGGGTCTGTACAAGACTACACCAAAAATGTAGAAAATTAAAAGTCCTACAACTTTTATTTCAAACATTTTTTTGTATAACGCTTAGTTTAGCGGTAATTAGCAATTTTCTGTTTTTTCTCATGAAAACCTGTGAAAAATTGATTTTTTTAAGATTTCGGCCTTAGTATACATTTTACGACAAAATAGTATATAATTAAATTAATATGAAATTAAAAGATGTACAACTTTTATTTAGAGCATTTTTCTCTGCAAAGCCTAGTTTAGCGTGAAAGAGTGATTTTCCGTATTTTAAATCCAAACTGAGGTCGATTTTCATTTTGCGTCTTTCATTCATGATTCAAATAAGGTTATATTTTTTGAGGTTAGGTTTCTGTTTATTTCTAATACTTTTATGACGAATATTAAGTTTTATTGTTAATTATTTGCATTGGCAAGAGAAAGTCGTGTGAGTGTTTCACACCAGATTTTTGTAATTAAATCGCATAGAAATAAATCAAATCATCAATATTTGATTTAATATAATATTACATTGGAGTTATTTAATACAGTCTATAAATTAGTCAAGTGTAACAAATTTTGGTACACGACAAACTATTTTTAAATCTTGTTATTGATACTGTACAATGCAGATAAATTAACTGACGTTTGTGACGCAACGTATGCCTACACGTTACTATAATAGAAAGCACAACAGTAGGTATACTTTACTTTAAAACGGTAAAATGTATTTATAATGAAGTAAAATGTCAGTTTATCCAGTGACAGCATCTCACTTGCGAACACAGAAATCCCATCAAATGTTTATTTACATAAAGTTTATTGTCATTTTAGTATTTGCAGTAATACACCTTCCCTTCGGTTTAGAATGTAAAAATAAAATGAAATCAATTTAATATAAACCGTTTTAAAACAAAGCTTCAAAATTAGAAACTTTTATTTCAAACAAAAACAATGAATTTAAAATACAGCTGAAACGTCACCGTGTTCAAATTTTCATATAGTCAAATAATATTGAAACTTGTTAGGAAAAATACAAAAAGTAATAAAAACGTATAAGATTTAAAATTAACTGAATTACTTCTTCCTACAGACAATTCTATTTTGACAATCTTTTTTCTAAAATTTTACCAAGCTTGAAAAACAGAGCGTTTATAATGGGACAACAAATAGTTTTGTTAAATACTTAAATTATTTTGTAGATGAATTCATAGAAAATTGTACAAATTTTAAGTCTTCAGTTAATTTTTTAACTTCGCGTTAGTGTGAACAAAATCCCCAAGCGAATCACTTGGGGAAATGCCAACAATTATCATTTTTGAACACCAAAGGACTAAAATGTATTACATACATCATTAACTTAATTTCAGACCAAGTCAAAAAGATTCACTATTCTCGTATAAAAAACACAATCGATAGTAATCGCTAAAAATTAAACTGGCTGTAAACCGATCATGTAACCAACATATAAATTTTTAATTACCTAGGAGTAAATTTATAAAGTGACAGACAATAATTGGAAGCCGAAGTCAGAACACAGGTAAATAAGGAAGCAAAAATTAGTGTTTGTCTCCGAAAGGTGGTTTAAAAAAAAGCTTCTGTCTGGAATTATATCCTAAAAATTTTAATCATGAATTAATGTAAATAAAATTAAAATATACTCTAATTTTATGAGTTTAATGCCGCTAAATGAAACTCAACCTCTGCAGGACTTAAATATAAGGAAAATCACTAATTGACGCTAAACTAAGTAAGAAATATAGAAATAAATATTCAAAATAAAAGTTAAAGGTTTTTAATTTTCTACAACGTTAATTATACACACGTCATAATGTGCGTTCGGAGAACGCAATCTTATAAAAATTCTATTTTACAGATTTTTAATGAGTACAAAAAAACTAAACTAAGCGTAGAAGGAAAAAAGTTTGAAATAAAGGTTGTAAGTTTTTTAATTTTCTACATTTTTTATAATACACGACAAATACAAGACTTAAATTTAGGGAAAATCACTAATTAACGCTAAACTAAGTAAGAAATATAGAAATAAATATTCAAAATAAAAGCTAAAGGTTTTTAATTTTCTACAACGTTAATTATACACACGTCATAATGTGCGTTCGGAGAACGCAATCTTATAAAAATTCTATTTTACAGATTTTTAATGAGTACAGAAAAACTAAACTAAGCGTAGAAGGAAGAAAGTTTGAAATAAAGGTTGTAAGTTTTTTAATTTTCTACATTTTTAATAATACACGCTCTTTCCCTAAAATATTATATTTAGGGCGTAATCTTAAAAAAACGTTTTTTACCAAAAGAGCACATCTCCCAAAGAATTTCAACAAACATGGCGCTTACCGTATCTTGTAGAACATAAAAAAATGTAGTAAACGAAAGAATTTTAAAAAAAATTCGTAGTAGTTTTTGAGAAAATCGTCAAAATGCGAAAAATTACACGAATAAACTTCTACTTCCAGTTGACTGATTTTGATGAAAATGTTTGTGTCGGGTCCTCTTGTGATACCTAACTTAAGTTTTTAAACTTAACGATATTCCGAGATACTTTGTTCACACACGCGCGCGCGCACACACACTCACACACATATCGATTGCTAAAACAAGTTTTTTTGTTCAGGGGGCCTGAAAACGTGTATTTTAGGTGAAAACTCTACTTCGAAAAATTGACATGGAAACAATACTACTTTCTCTAATTATCATCATCATCCATCATGGACTAGGCTTCTAGAGCCTGTTCCGGTGTTCATCGTTTCCTCGGCCTTCCAACGCCTCTTCTTCTATCCCTCTCTGGTCCACCACCTACACTAAGTAGTATTGATGTTTCCCAGTACACTCCAGCAATAACAATTACAAGATGTCTTGGGTAGCCTTTCTTTATCATAATTTCCCACAGCACAGATCTATTCAATACTACTTAAACAACACTACTTTCTCCGCTGTATATTCATACAGGGCAGGAGAAAGTAAACTCTTATCAGAAAATAATAATTTTCGGGTGGTGATATGATTTTTTTGTTGTTAAAAATTAGATGGGTGAACAAAATAAGTAATTTAGAGGTTCTTAGGCGAGTGGATTAAAAAAGAAGTATATGGAAGCAACTTACCAGAAGAAGGGATAAGCTAGTGGGGCATATCTTAAGACATCCAGGTATTGGTCTATCAATAATGGAGGGTAATATTGAGGGAGTGAATTATAGGAGGAGGCAAAGGGTAGAATATGTAAAGTAAATTACAAACGATGTAGGGTGTTACAAGTATGTAGATATGAAACGACTTGCGCAAGGTAGAACAGCTTGGAGAACTGCATCAAACCAGTAGGGAGACTGATGAGAAATAAAGTTTTTTTTTATTTCCAATACGTGGTTACATAAAAAATCGTTGATTTACCGACTCGGTGGTGCAGTCGAAGAGTAGTAGTCTACAAATTCTAATCCTATTTCATGTTAAAGAAGCCTGTACTACATTAGCGTGGGGTAATTCTTATTAGGGTAACATGGAAAGAATTTTATAGTTAAAAAAAAACAATAAGGTGTATGGTGGGAGCAAACCAACTAAGGTTATACAGACTATTATTAAAAGAACCTCAATTGATTACAGTTCCTTTACTGTACATTTCTAAAGTGATAATGTATGTACCGCAAAATACCTTTTTACAGAATTTAAATGTTCCAAGAAACAGAATTGAATACTACGTTACTAATCTAAGCAATCAATTGTTTGAACGAAAAACTACTTCCACAGGAAGAAAATATATTGATAAACATTTTAGTACTATGTATTTCTTTTAAAAAAAAAACTAATAATAACTTCTTGACTAATAAAACTTTAAATAAGGTAATGTTTTAAAGAATAGAATTATTAAATGATGCACTTATTGAGGAAAGTAGTCGTAATTGATAAGTGACGAATATAACATTTATTACAGCGTCATTTATCCGAACTAATGGGAACCAGAGCGGTTCTGATAATCAAATATTTCGGATAATCAAACACTGTACCGTAACAATGTTAAATAAAACCTAAATGTTTAATGGGTTAATAAAGGTTAACACAAACTTTATTTTTAAAAAAAACACTAGGTCTAATTTATTGCAATTGTAGAGTACTAAAGATTATAAAAAGGGGAAAAATGTAGAATTTTTAAACTGAACAAATTTAACGAAATAAACTAAAGTAAATTCCATCAGGAATTATTTTTTAACCCACTTGTACATTCTATATAGTAATGTTTAACATCTTGGATTTTCTTTGGACTAAGCCTGAAATTTTTTTGTGGCAGCAAGATCTCTCATTCTTTTTAGTAGCAATGCAGCACCAAATTCAGGCTGTTTTCCGCACCATAGCATGGCCATTTTTAAGGCAGTAAAGCGTGAATACGTAAATATATATTTTTTCCATCGATGGTAGATCGGATGACTAAAGTTCGGTTAATCGACGCTCCTGTGTACTTTTAGCTACTAAAAGTTTTTATTTTGACATGTCCAACCTCTTTTATGGATTCTTCTGGATGGAGTTTTTCAGAAACAATACGAATAGACTGTAAATTTAATCTCGTTAATTTTAACAAAAAAAAAATTATGAAATCCCATACTCCAGCATGAAATGAAGTAAATATTTAAGTAAGATATTACATAAAAAAAATGCATTGTTATTTTTAGTATACTACAAACACGGGAAATGAATATCACTGGCGACAGATTGTCTGCTCTAAAAATGCAGCCTACGCTATGAGGAACACATTTGAAAATTAAACTCCTAAGAATGTTCTATGAATCGATGGTAAAAAATTTAATAGAGCATACAAATAAAATAACAATATAAAAAGAGTACCAAAAATAATACACTAATTTAAAAATAAACTGTAATAATAAAATTGCAATCGTATTTCCGCAACTTTTATCCAAGTAATACACAAACAATAATTTTCAAAATAGACTAGAGGTCATCGTATTTACGTGACAGTAATTTTGTAGTTATTAGTAAAAATGATAAGTAGAGAAACTAAAGAGGAGGTTAGATAAAGATAGAGTAAGAAAGAGGGGTTTAAGGTCACTGTCTGAGTCTATCAGGGTTCGAAGCCCGGCCACTATTTCTGTAACGAACCAAACTTAAGTTGGCGGCGACCTGCCAAGATTGTATGGTGTATCTAGTACTATATAATTCTGAACACCCGGACGGGATTTCACATGTCTCCAGAGACTTCGTCATCGTGTAATCTTTGTACTACTACAACGAATGTACTCCTCGTTACTGAAACGTCAGCCAACTTTAACAACGTCATGGTTAAATTAATACGTTCCAACACGTAAATTGCGAATATATTCCACAGATGATTTAAAATTTAAGATTTTAAATCATCTGAAGATTGACAAAATGTCAAATTACGAAACAAAAATAAAATATTTTACTACTAAATTTTATAAACTATACATTCAAAAATAATTTTAAAACTTCTACAAACGGCACTTGAAATTGATTTTAATTTTGTTTATTTATTTTGTATTTGGGTATTCTACATTAAAAGATTGAAATACGTTCATTTATCTTTATATACAGCTCCATTAACCTACTAACGATGATGTTATTAAACTGCCGCAAACATCAAGCTCTTTGCCGAGAATAGATCACAGGACTATTAGTAAATTAGCCAACTCATTGCTCCGGCTAATGTTAGGATTTCTAAAATTGTCACAAATTACTCGAAAAAAAAACTTAAATAATTTTTTATTCTGACTATCTTTTAACTGGAAATCTATATTTAGTTTTCCGAATAGAAATTAAAATCATTTTTAACGACCGGAATAATCAGTTTAGATATTTCACAACCACCGAAATTTTGTTGAGCTACTTAGGTCTATAATTATTGTTTAAGTCATCGGCCGAAAAGTTGGTTTGAACCTCTAGAGACTTTTCTAAGTAAAACTAGAAGTGTTGTGGTTTACCATGCCTTCCTCACTGAGTAGAGAAGTATGCTTATCAGCATTCCGGGATCTCTGAAAAGCATCTACTTTCCACCCTGCAAATGACATCTTCACTTCATTCACCACAGGATCTAACTGTATAATGAAATTCATTACTCTTAGAGGAGATAACTAAGACTAGTGTCTTTCACACCTGCACTTCTTCTGTTCTTAAATGCTTCTGTCATATAATTGGCTGATCATGCGATAAGAAACAGAACTATTTTTTGTAGCTCTGGAACCAACAGATCGAGTGCAAATAATTTAACACTCCTCCTGCCTTTTGTGGGTAAGGTCTATAATTATAGGGTATATTAGGAACTTCTATTTTATTTACTACAGCTAAGTTAACAATTTCCTTTCGTGAGGGTGTTATTTCCCCACCTTCCATTGTGAACTTCGAACCACCAATATAAGTGTGAAAACGGCAAGGTACGTACAACGAATGGGAAGGAAGTTGAAGCAAATTAGCATTTTTAGATGCATAACTTTTGTAAAAATTTTAATTTGACTATATAGCAATGACATTATTTCACATTTTTACTTTAAAAAGTTTGTAATTTCTAAAAAATGAAATGACTTGCATCTAGCGTACATGACAAGTAATGTCGGATTGGTGCATTACTGGTATAATTTTCCCGTAATGTCTTGGGTATTAGCCCTTTTCACACTGTTTGTGGCAAGCTTATCTGCATGAACGCTACGCCGGCCAACCTAGCCACGTGCAAATTTACATAGCAGCAACTGTTGCGATTCTATACCAGCCAAGTTTATCGTCAGTATATTTAGAAAGTTATAACTAGTCATAACTATAGGATTCTAATGTAGAGTTCGAATCCCGTTCAAGCACGGCGTATTTTCATACGTTATAAAAAATTCATTTCATCCTTCACCGTCTATATTAGCAGTAATTGCAGAACAGTCGGACGTTAAACAACAACAAAAAATTAATAATGTAGAGTTCCAAATTACTGGATGAGTATGTACTTCTGCATTCAGTTGCTCTATTTTCAACCCACAAAAGATACTGAAAAGTACAATCCCACATCGACCACTTTCAAATCAAAACCACTACAAGAAACACTGCAGCTCACAGAACAGAGAACGCACGGTTTATTGTAGTACTTGGCAGTTGCCACGAGGTCTAGCCTTCGCTCTGCCCATGCGCGAGTTTAAAACGTGTCCACCACGTTTAAAAAGATCACTCAGGGAGCGAACGGTAGCCACGCGTGTTCAGTGTGGCGCGTGGCAATGGCCCTGCAGTTTAAACAGTCTCATTTGATAAGAAGGGAAGCGATATTTTTAAAAGTAGCTTGCGTACATCCAGACACGCACGTCACGTGCAGTGTGTAAAGGCCTTAGGATGCATTGGCAAATGCTCTTTGAGACGAAGATAAAAACCGAGTACACGAGGTGTATTTTAATATGGTTTACTCAACTTCGTTAGAAAGTAGATTCTACTAACGTATCTTCCGTAAAAAATACACAGACCATAAATCCCGCAGAAAATGAAAAAGAAAATTCCTTTCCTAATGTATGCAAGTGGAGTTCAAAGTAATTATGTCATCTGTTTGATTTACAAGTTTTTAACATACTCCTTGAACATAAACAGGAAAAGATTTCGATAGAATCCTAGAAACTTTTCCTGACAATCGATAGTAGATCACATAACCTTAAGAATCTTGTTCCTATATGAATACAGTAATCCTCAACAATTCACGCATAACTAACTCTCTAACGTTCCTAACACTTAGAAAGTAGAAATTTCACACATTTTTCCTTAGGGATTGAACATAAAAACTAAAGCATTATAATTTGGATCACTTGCACTTAAGAAGTAAAAATAGATTGATTACTCTGAAGAAAGACTTTTATTTCTGCACTACCCCGAAGAGCTACAGTTAAAATCAGCATGCGTATTTTCTAAGTGGTACTTCGCTGCAGTTAAGCGTGAATAGAAACCGATAATACCAGTAAAAACTAGAAAACAGTTTTAATTCACTTTTTTTAGGCTAGTAATAAGTCCACGCTTATTTCTGACACAATTACTTATTAAACATAAGTTCCATAATAGAACTACAGCCTGTGACAAGAAATGAAAACACAAATTTAAGTACTGTCAATTTTGAAGGAACCTGAAACCAACACATAATTATAGAGAAAAATGGCTTTATCCCGAGTATTCTGAAAGGTTTCTTCTCCTTAATTTATTAGTAGTGTGTTGGGTATTAAAATTCTAAAGAAAAAATCGAAAAAAGGAAAATACTGGCCGGTGTAAATTGTTGGTGCAGTTGACACGAGGTAGATAAAAATTTTGATCATTGATTATATTAGAGCATACATACTTCAGAACCAAAAAATCACCAACTTCGACGCTTATTAGCTTCATGAACATCCGGTTGTTCTTTAAAATTCTTTTACCGGATCACAGAACAAAAGTTTTTGCCCGTAACAGGCAGGTGGAGGGTTAAATTATTTGCACTCGATTTCTAGTTCCAGGGCTATAAAAAATAGTTTTTTTTCTTGTCACATGGTCAGCCAATTAAATGACTGAATCATTTAAGAATAGAAGAGGTTGAGCTGTAAAATACACTAGTCAGAGTTTTCTCCGAGAGTAATGAATTTCATCATATGTCAGATCCTGAGGTGAATGAAGTGAAGGTCTCAATTACAGGGTGGAAAGTAGATGCTTTTCAGAGGGCCTGACATGCTGATAAGCACACTTTTCCACTCAGTGAAGAAGGCATGGTAAACCACCTCATTCCTCGTTTTACTTAGTTAAGCATCTAGAGGTCCAAACCAGCCTTCCGGCTGATGATCTAAACAATAAGAACATAATTTACGTAAATTTGAGATGTGGCAGTATAGGCCAATGTTGAGTTATCACGTATCTGGTCAGATGGACAAATATAGAAATTCTCAGAAGAATGGGGTAATCATTCCCCATTCAGATTTCCTATCAGATGTAGAACGCTCCAATACTTGAGAAATGTCAAGAAGAATGAATCCAGATATTCGTTACTTCAAGCCATTCTGCAGGAGAAAATATATGGAGCCGTGGCTTTGAAATCTGATAACTTGGTATGGAGAAAACTAAAAAGAACTATTCCGCAGGGCAACAAAGTGAAAATTTCTATAATGATCACCAATATTCAAAACGGATAGATACCTGAAGAAGATCATTAGATAACAAGTAAACAAATTCTTGATAATTAAACAATAAACAAACTGAATAGCATTATCAGAAGATAAAAATCCTTACATTCATTAAACACAACATTTCACTTTTTTATCTCGTAATGTGTGTGTGTGTGTGTACGTTACAATCTGTTTAATGTTCAACAATAAGCAATCCCGTTACCCAATGAGATGAGGATGATGTGTATGACGTGTGAATGAGATTTAGTCTTTTACAGACCCAGGCCGACCATTCCTGAGAGAGTATGGTTAATTGAACCCCAACAATCAAAGTACACCGGTAACCACTGTCTAGTAATTAAATCCGTATAAAAGTAACTACCTTTACTAGGATTTGAACCAGAAATCTTCGTCTCCAAAAATCAGCTGTGAAACAGTTGACTAGCGCGACGACTTTTCCTCTAGACCAACCCGATAGTTTATTTCACAAAAGGGATTATTTTGTAATCAGTTAGTAAAGAAAAATATCATTGGAAACTGTAGGGTAAATTATGAGAACAAAAACATAAAAATTTGGCGCAAGTAAGCCAAAAATTTATTAAAAGTGTTTACAAAGTACGCATGTAAAATTAAAAGTAACATCTAATCGTAAATTCACATGGATTTAATATTTTCAACAACATTTGAATTAGCGTCATTAAAGAGACTCATATTCTTACACTTAGATGATAGAATGTCCAGAGCCCGATCCAAGTTTGTAGACTAGAAATAACTAATGGTTGTAAAATTGCGTGCCAGATCTTGTCTCAAGCTTATTATTATATTTATTTGTATATATTTTGGTCTAAGAAGCTGAATATGTGGAAACTCATACAGAATTATAAGGTCCATTAGATTATTTAAAATACGCAAACAACTGTATAGGCTTAATAAAATTTACTGAAGAAGTCTGAGCAATTTGAAATCTATTCTCCAAAATACATTACTAGCATGCCCCATCGCGGCTTCGCACGCAAAAAATGGTGTAATCAATATTTTTAAATATATAACAGAAATTGTGCAGCTGCTCGATCGACTGTATACTCCAACGTACATACATGCGCGCGCGCGCGACGTTTTGATAATTTCGGCCGTGTAAGTCAAGTCTCTCGTCTTCGTCAAACCCTTCATCTACTTCAACAACTACTCTCATGTACACACATAAATACATATTTATGAAATCTTCATTAGGGCCCTAAAGGTTATCACTATTTTAAAATTTAAAAAGAAATTGTTGTGAATATAAATATGAATATGCTGTCAAAATTTCATGAAAATCCATTCAGTAGTTTTGGAAATTAGCTTGCAAAAAACCACGCTTTGTCTTTATAATATTAGTATAGATACGTATAACTATTATTTTACAATTTAAAAAAATTGGAAGGCGTGGCTTGCTCTGGTTGTACTCTTTTCGCCTCTCCCACTCATGTGCATCGATACTATTCCCCAACAGTCGATCCAGCTGTTAATCATCGCTGATACTGTTCTAACTACCACAAAGAACCAGTTTGAAGGGGAACTCTTCCCCAGTCATCAGTTGGCGCATGCTCATAGGAAATTTTTGACTATGCTGTTCTATTATAATTTTATTCTTAACAACCAATTTCACAATGACGATAACACTTATAATCTTATTTCTCGATATTCTATGTTGTTTAGGTCAACAGCCGAAAGGCTGGTTTGAACCTGTAGAGGTTTTACTAAGTAAAACGAGGAGTGAGGTGGTTTACCATTGCCTTCCTCACTGAGTGGAAAAGTACGCTTAACAGCATGCCGGGCCCTCTGAAAAGCACATATTTTCCACTCTGCAAATGACACCTTCACTTCATTCACCACAGGGTCTGGCTGTATAGTGAAATTCATTACTTTCAGAGAAGATAACTCTGACTAGTGTCTTTTACACCTCTACCTCTTCTGTTCTTAAATGATTCAGTCATTTAATTGGCTGACCATGTGATAAGAAACAGAACTATTTATTTTAGCCCTGCTAATATTCTATATCAGTGTTATTTAAGAAATAAGATATGCATCTACATAAACAATTTCTGTCACTACAACGACCATAACTTCGCAACGTCGTCTCCAAAATATTAGCAACATCGACCCTTTAATTTAATTACGTACTTTGTTATTTACTTCGCGTTACTGAATATTTATATCTCGTCCAATAGTTTTACCAATTTTCATTTTCGGATCCTTTACAGAATCCCAAAACCGTTCTATCTACAACCATGTAAATTATTTAAAAAAATACTACGTTCGGTAGCAGTCTGTATTTAAAAACAAACAAAATCTCTATATCTTAGTACAACACATTGAACTAGATTTTGCGTTTTAAATGTTATTATAAACAGAAGTTATGTTGTTCAGTCAAAATTTTCATTCAGTGCACGTTCTACGGAAATACTGGACATATTAAAATTTTATAAATTGTGGTATACCTTAAAAAATAATAAAATCTTGTAAACTTAAAATCAGAAGAAATATGTACAAAACGATTGTTTTAACGTTTACAACAAAGATCTAACGAATACTAAAAGTAAGAGGTTGAATTATAAATAAAGTTCTGTTTTAATGAATATACAACTACACCTACTAGCAATTTCCTTGTTTAAAAACTTATCTATTACTTAAGTTAAACCTAAAAATACATTTCCATGAAATGAAAGTTTATAAGCAAACAAAAGTTCTGTTTTTTTTTGTTCAAAGAAGCATTATTGAAAAATACAAAGTAAAACGCTGCTTTCGGAGACGAAGGTTCCTGGTTCACATCCTAGTTAAGGTGGTTACTTTTATACGGATTTGAAAACTAGACAGTGGTTACCAGTGTACTTTCATTTTTCCGGTGTTGGGGTTTAATTAACCATACTCTCTCAGAAATGGTTGGCCTGAGTCTGTACAAGACTACACTTCATATACATGTAATACTCATAATCTTCATTTCATTGGGTCATGGGGTTGGTTATTGTTCTAAATTCAACAGATTGCAACGAACACATTTTGAATAAAAATAAATTTAAAAACAATTAAATATTATCTATCAGAGAAGAAATTCTAAATGTAATTGAATTGAATCGCGACTGTATATATGTTGAAATTTAGTCCAACAGCCGAAGTCTAGTTGAGTTTTGAATTTTTCTTTCTAAAACCAGAAGTAAAGCGGTGTACACGCCTTCTTACTGTATGCCAGAAACAATTTTTTCTTCTTTTGGTTTCCAATTTAATTAATTTAAATTTAGTTTCACTTTCAGTTTAATTCACAAGAAGCTCTGGCCAGTAAGTATGAAATACTTTCACGTAAGATTTTTTTGATTAACTGTGATTACATCTTATCCTCTAATGTTATTAGTGTTTCAGCCAATCATTTAACTGAATACGAGAAAAAACTACATTCTATAGCGCTGGAAACAAGTGTACATTCTATCTGCAAGTATGTCCATACTGTATTTTATATGTTAATATTTTTATTTATTTAATTACATTAGATTGTTTACAACAGGCCAAAGTGGCCAAATGGTAGAAACAATATTACATATAAAATAAACACTAAACTAAATCAAAATTACACAAATATAAATTAATGTACTATACCTTAATCATAAACTTATACAGAGATAAAAAAGTACCGAACTTAATTGGGTAGAGAGAGCGTTAAAATGAAAAACTACAGTTTTCAAACAAAGAACGGTTCCGAAAGACAAACATACATAAAACATAGGTACATAAAAAAACAAAAATATAAAAAAATCCATACCAATACATAAAAAAATACTAAATAACCAAAAATACCCGGTAAATAAACTACATTAAACAATTAAATCATTTCTCAAGCTCTGGAACTTGTCAGCCTAAACGAGGCTCGACTCTTTTTAGGTTAGATATATGAAAATTTCAGATCAGTCGGCAAAGATGTGCATCTTGAGATGCGTTAGGTGTTGCATTAGACTGGATCGGTTCAGAAATGAGGATATACGACGAGAGTTAAATGTGTGTTCTCTTAAGATAATTATTATGGAGTACCGGCGGATATGGACCGATCATTTTCAAAGAATGTCTTCACACAGGATTCCTAGACTGGTTAAAAGTTACAGGCCGATTGGACGGCGTGATCCGGAGCGACCGTTGGCTAAATGAATGCCGGATTAGGTCTTGAGACCTAATCCTTAATTAGTGAAGAAGAAGAAATGTTTATTTTATTGGGTGATGGTGCATCTCTACATATATTTTGGCTTGTGAGTAGATAATTAAACCTAGAAATCTAGATATGAGATTAAATAAAAATGAAAAAATGCCAGAACTGACCCGAGGGACTACGGACCCCTGGCATAAGGGCAGTTATGCTGACTATTTCCCCAACATACAAAAATACTACCCTAAGGGGTAGTATATTTTATCTCCTGAACGGTGCTTCGTAGCGAAAAAGTATGTACAATCTTTTTTGTGCCTCTTCCGAAGTACTTCAAGGCCATGTATCTAAAGTTGCCCTTAACCAACCGGTTCGTTGAGAAAAGTCAAAACACCAGCATTTTGGCTTTTGGGGCTTGCCGTTTTCATGTTTTTCTTTCTTTACACCTTCAAAACGGGGTTTTTGACCAATGTTTATTGGAAAAACGTTACACGTACCTACAGCATTACAGAGAATTTATTAAATTTTAGATTGGGGTCGTATGGGTATTGCTACCCCGAAAAATATTTAAAATTTTTAAAATACAAATAATCTTTTAATGGCATGTTATTTAAAGAACATAAGTACATAAAAACTTGATAACCCAAAAATTTTCAGTCGCAAGAGAAAACAAGAAAACTCCAATTGTCATACATTCAAACCTCAACATTCAAAGTTTAAATTTTAAACTTTAAACCTTCAAATTTCAAATTTTGAAAATTCAAACATCATCTTTAAACTTTCAAATCTTCAAACTTCAAAATATTGTGATCCACCCAACCCCTTTGGCGGCCAAACTTCACCTTGTGGCACTTCCATGGTTCTGATCCACTTAAGAATTCTGATCCATCTACCCATCTGAGGCCGAGCACGTAAGCGGCGCGAAGCGCCCGCGCCGCTTGAGTAGCGAGTATTAGTAATAACGACCAATAATAAACTAGATTAATCGTTCAAATATGTAAAATTACCCGGCATCATAATTCTATTATTTAAAAATAACTGAATTCCGAATACTAAATTACACTCGTTATTATTAGCGTAAGTATTGGTATGCCATGTGTATACAGTGGTCCCTGATTATAACGCCGTCGGCTGTACGGCGTTTTCGGTATAACGCGAGTTGAATTATATCCCCCCATAATTTTTCCCAATTTTTACAAAATTTAAAAATACAGTACTGTATAATATATGTTTTAATTTGTTTTTTAAAACATATATTTTTGAAACATATTAAGCGAATCGAAATTTATTAACATATGTACTTTTTAAGCTATACTGTATACAGTACAATATTTTCTTCAGCAACATACTTTAAAAATGTATTTAAATTTACCTTAGTTTTTCAATTGTAAGAAATACGTAGTTTTAGTGTTTTCGAATTATAATTTGATGATATTAGCTTCTGTAACACACTCATAGGCGCTAAGTACGTTTTGTAGTAAGTCCGAAAATTTGAGACTTGGTTTATACCGCGGTAGGTGATTAAATGCGGGTCAGTGAATGACTCCTTACACCCACGTTATAACCGGAGACTACTTTATTACATATTTTGAAGTTTTTTTATCATGGTGGAGGAAGTCCGACCTATGAAATCTATTACTTTGGAGGTTAACTACTAATTGAATATTTTTCTTTTTCAATGACTAAGAGTGTTAATCTAGAAATTATGTTTAGGCCTATTAATAAAATTCGTATTAATTATAGAATAACTGGTCACGATACAACAGTTTGATCCTGGTTTTGACTTATCAAAATTTATCTCCTACAAACAATTTTTCTGTAAAAGTGTTATAAACATTTCGCAAATTCCTGGGGCTGTAGTTACAGCTAGAAATTAACGCTGAAACCCTGGAGAGCTTTCACGTAGCATTTAATGACAAAGAAACAATTAAAACAAACAGATGAGTTCATGAACGCGTCAGTGAAATTGTTCACTAATTTAGAATTAAGAGAATTCAGCACATGTAACTTCTTGGCGACAAAAAAAATTTTACACTAAAGACTACTAAAGTCTTACAAGCAAATCGAACTTAGAACAAGAGAAACCCCCAGTTCTCTGGATAAGTCAGTAAAGTAAATAGATTTAAATCGCTAGTATGTTAGTTTAAAACAAAGATCAAAGTCACTTTCGGGGGTTAATCTAAGTTTGATTGAGTCGCAATGAAAATAGATTTAAACTGTGTAACAGCTATAGCCGGTTGGGTGCTTATAATGTGTGCCAGACCACGTGGCTACGGAATCTTCAATAAGACATGCTCTGCATTATACTGTCGCGTCAGTAGTAAAACATTTTTTCTTTTGGTTCATTTTAACTAATTAAATCTCACTTTAGTTAGAGGACGTCTGGATTTTATTGAAGTTAATTTTTAACATTTGTGATTCACATTTAATGATGCATTTTTGTTTACTTCAATTGATATGTCAAAATCTATAGATAAATATAGATTTATACTTTATAAGACATAATACAATTAATGAAAATAATTGTAATTACAAACTTTTTAGAGTTACACTGATTCAATTTTACGAGTAAAATCAATGACATGCAAGCCTACTGAGTTAAGCAGTAGCGGGAAAAAATTATTGGTAAGTGATAAATTTATCATTGTGTTTGACTTTTTTATTTTGTGTGATATTTGATTCAATGGGGTTCATGACGAGCCTACTGAAATAAGCAGTAGCAGAAATAATTTTTTGGTGGTAAGTAATGAATTTATCATTGGTGATAAACTTTAAGTTTATCAGTTTTATCTTGACATGTCCTATACTCCCTTTGGAGTCTCTTGGATGCAAAAAAAGAAATAGTTGTATTTCTAATTCAAATTGTCACTAATTTGCAACACCAAAATAACTTTTGAAAGTAGACACCCCCTTAAACTATCCTTTTGTTTCTATGATGCTAAGCGTGGGTACTATTAAATATCTGATAAATATTTGTTGTGTTTGGATCATCAGCGGAAAGGCTGGTTTGAACCTCTAGAGGTTTTATTAAGTAAAACGAGGAGTGAAGTGGTTTACTCGTGCCTTCCTCACTGAGTGGAAAAGTATGCTTATCAGCATGCCAGGCCCTCTGAAAATCATCTACTTTCCACCCTGCAAATGGCGCCGTCACTTCATTTACCATAGGGTCTGGCTGTATAATGAAATTTATTACTCTCAGTGGAGATAACTGTGACTAATGTCCGTGTCAAAAATAATATCCCCCGGTCCCGATCACAAATTCAGAAAGTTGCCAGTTGGCGAGATACGAAGGGGTTGCAAAAAGCGAAAAAAATAAAGAAATAAAAAAATCTATCGTCCTGAGATTCAGAGTACAACACAATAGTTACACTCTAATCTATACTCTGACGAAATTACACTAAAATCGGATGAGTATGTTCGGAGTTATAGGCTAATATGTTTGCATAATCCGTAAAAGTATCCAAAAACAGGGTTTTTTAATGTCACTGACAAATGTCAATAACACTTTAAAAAAAATAGATAAAATTTTCAAGTTTTCACCGTTCAGTCCAGTTATTTGGCTCAGCAAAATCCAGTAATATTAATCATCTACAGACGTTCCAATCAAAATTTCTCCGTTTAATATCTAGAGCTTCGTACTACGTAAGTAACGACACTTTACACTCCGATTTCGGGATTCCTACAATTGAAGAAGTAGCACAGTCCTAATACAAAAAACTATTTCCGAAATTACTAATAAATCCGTATCCTCTAATTCAAGAACTTCATCGCTTTCACCTTCCTTGAAATCCAGCCCGGCACCTAAAAAGAAGATGGAATAAGATGGATCCTCTGAGTTCTAACTAAAATAATAGCAATTAAACGAACTAATTATCATATTTAATACTTACTTATACACCCAGAGAAATACCAATGGGTATCAATCTTTGTCTTCATGTTTCCTTTCATGTTACTTGGTTATGTACGTACAACACATTTTCTAGAAGTCATAATTTGTGTAGCCTACTGTTGAAAATTTCAAATAAAGATAAAATTTAAAAAAAAAAGTTTTCACCGTTTAACGCAGATTTAAACAGGCATTAATTTGACATATAGTACGTTACAATCTATGCCATATTATTTTAACAAATTGAGCTTCAAACTCAGGTTCATATTATTTTTGACGCGGACTTGACTATTTTTGACGCGTATACTTTGATTAATATTTCGGTCCTGATCCGAGGCTAACTTTCGAGGGTTGCTAGTAATAAAGTTTTCCCCAGGCCGAGTAACGAGCCCTGCGCTGGGTCCAGTGGTGGCGCTGCCACCTTAGAGCCTCTCTAGACGGGCCCTGGGTTTCATTTGGAGACCCACCTCCCAGGTTCGTCGGCCCTCTTCACCGTTGGAGAAATTCCTCCTCCGCCTTCGAGACCATTTTTCCGGGCTCAATTGCCCTGGATTTTATTTGGGTTGACTCCCTGAGCTCTTCCTCCCTCCTCGCCAATATGAATCCTCCATCTCCGCAGTAAAAACCGTTGACCAATTTTCACCTCAGTTGATCCGCGGGTACTTATTTAGCTATGCCTTATAGCTAAATAAGGCATATTTAGCCTTATTTAGCTATACCTGCCAGCATATCTAGAGGACGTTCCCTATCACCCATTGAAGCTATCCGCGCCGAGTTAAATGTTCAGTCACTGTTGGAAACGTTAAGAATATACAAGAGAAACTGATCCAACCATTTACTTCGCATGCCAGCTCACAAACTTCCTCTGCGAGCATGGAAATATAAACCTAGAGGGAAGCGAGGTTTGGGAAAACCTAAAAAGAGATAGATGCCTAAATAGGCCATTGAGCCTAATCCTTGACAGATGATGATGATGATGATTATGACATTAATATTAACAATATTAATGTATTTAACACCTTTACCTCTTCTGTTCTTGAATGTTTCAGTCATATAATTGAATGACATGTGATGAGAACTATTTTTTGTAGCCCTGGAACTAGCAGATCGAGTGCAATTAATTTAACACTCTACCTTCCTATTATGGGAATGATAAATATTAGGTGTGCATAATGAATAGCAAGTAATGCATAAGTAATATGTAGGTATGATACATTATTTTATTGAAAATACAATGATACATGTAAATATCCTTTAATAAAGACTGTTGGTTGATAAGCGACCTAGAATCTCATAACTAATAATATTATTCTACCGATACACATAAAAACGCTTTAATAAGTTGTTAACCAACCGCATTAAAAATTCCTTTGATCAAACTGTTGTTAATGTAAATGATACCCCACATAATATAGAATAATAGGATGTGTTTGAAAAGAAAAATACAATGTTTCTCGGTCAAGGAAAATTCTACACCATTACACTAATACTTACTTACAACAGCTACATTATAAAAACGTGTGTATTACTCTCAACCGTTGACGTAACATATTTTAAAACTGAAACGTGTAGCGTTGAGTACGTAATAAATATAACGAAATTTTTTGTAAACAAAACTAAAGAAATAAATTTTATTGAAAAAATTATTATTGGTATTATAATTTAACAACTTACTTGACTTTATTATTTCTATGCGAATGCTTACAAATTTTAAAGTAATTTAGCTTTGAATTGAATTTGATCTCCGGCTGTATAAAATAAACAAATCTGGTGTGAAACACTCACACGACTTTCTCTTGCCGATGCAAATTATTAACAATATAACCTAACATTAGTAATAAAACATTAGAAATAAACAGAAACCTAACCACAAAAAACATAACCTTATTTTAATCATGAGTGAAGGACGCAAATGAAAATCAACCTTAGTTTGCTTAAAAATATGGAAAATCACTCTTTCACGCTAAACTAGGCTCTGTAGACAAAAATGTTCTCAATAAAAGTGTTAGATCTTTTGATTTCATATAAATTTGATTCTATACTACACTTTATCGTGATACGCATACTAAGGCTGAAATCTAAAAAAAAATCAACTTTTTTACGCTTTGTCGTGGAAAAAAAACAGAAAATCACTAATTACCGCTTAACTAAGCGTTATTTAACTTTTATAACTTAACTTTTATTTCGAACGTTTTTTTAAGATTCCAAAGAAATTGATAAAAACTGTTCGAAATAAAAGTTGTAGGTTTTTAAATTCTCTACAACTTTTGTTACATACACTTTTGTGCTAAAATGCATAGTAAGGCTTCAATCTTAAAAAAAAACATTTTTTCTACGAGAGAACAGCCTCCCCAAGAAATTCAGCAGACATTTTAAAAAAAATCGTAGGAGCAGTTTTTGATAAAATCGCAAATATGTGAAAAATGACACAAATGAACTAGGTACTACTTTCGGTTGACCAATTTTAATGAAATTGTTCGTGTCGGGTCCAATAGTAGTATCTAACTTAAGTTTCAAGAATCAACTTCGTACGATATTTCGTTCTTCAGATATTTTGTTCACACACTCAGACCAATCGCTAAAAACATGTTTTTTGTGTTCAAGGGGTCTGAAAATGTGTATATCCAGTGAAAACTCGATTTCGAAAAAACACATGAAAACATACTACCTATATATTCATATAGGCAAGAGAAAGTAAAAATTATGATCAGGTTTGAACAAAAAATAAAAACGTTTCTTTCAAATTTATTCTCGCGTAAAATATTTTTGTTAACAAATGAAAACTATTTGGTTATTTAAAAAAAGTTATTTAAACGATATTTTCATACGTTACAAAAAAAATTATTTCATCCTTCACCGTCTGCATTAGCAGTAATTGCAGAACAGTCAGACGTTAAACAAAAAAATAAAATAAAAAAAGAATTTTACGATAACGGATTAGTTTAAAAAAATATGAAAAATTTAAAGATTTATGGATATTACGACGTAACTGGAATAATTTGCAAATTTAGTAATCTATTAAGTTCATTCAAGCTGTCCAACATAGTGAACCGATTGTCTCAAAGGTTCACAAAAATCACCCTCGGCCACAAGTATTGATGATACATACAGAATTATATGAAAAATGTTTTAGAGTTTAATATTTCGTTTTCAGATTTTAAACGAGATTTTTGAGGTTAATTAACCAAATATTAATGTTTGTTTAGTACAAGAGTAACATCGGAAGCTGTTTCTTATTTAGACAAGTTGTAGGACACAAAAAAAATAAATCAACGAAATCAGTGTAGCCAGTAAGAAATTATTATATTTAACCACACATAAATCAAGCCAGTTAAAAAATACTATAAAACATTAGTCACAAACTCTAACGGTTTCTAATTTTTCTCAAACTTTGTTTATTTGTATATATAATTCTAAGAAAAAGATGGCTCCAACAAAAACAAATACAGTACGTGACATTAGCCTACATACAACGGGGGCGATTGTATATTTTAATGTCAGCTGAGTCATATTGCTTTTGAGTCAAGAATTAAGTCCATGTAATTACTACTCAATTAAAAAGTAAAATTTTGCCAACTATTTTAAATTAAATATACATTACATTAATAAAATTTTAATAATTCTTTATTGCTTTATATTAAATAAAAATATTTATTTTTCATAAAACTGAAAATTAATTTAATGATTTTTTAAAAATAATGTATTATTTTTATTACAAGTAAATTGTTTAAATTACTCCAGTTGGATAATGAATTATTATAATACTGTACGTATTCTATTTTTGTTGTTATTACTGTGTGAAAAGAACAATCTAAATTTTATTTTTATAATTTGGTTTAACGTCTAATTTTATTTTTTGAGAAGCGATTACAATTTTAATCGGATAATAAATTTAGAACTTCACGAAAATTTAAAAATAAATTTTGTGTAAACGTAGTTTAAATATAAATTGTGTAAAACTAAATCAGTAAAATTGTATTTCTAATAATGAGACATGAATATTCCCTACAGGTATAAAAAACGGTTTTATCTTAGTATAAATAAGGTGGCTCCGACTATTTTAAGTTATGTTATATGTTAAATAAATAATTAAACACCAAACATTTCTTAAAATATGAACATTTTAAACATAATTTTTCTCACTTTTAACTTAATATCAGTTCAGCGGACATCAAGTAACTAATACAGTCTTTATCAGAAAATTTATCCACTGAAAACTCTCTCTTTTAATTTCAATAATTTTTTTGTTATGGTTCTAACTCATAGTCGGAAAGGTGGATCTAAAACGTGGTGCCCATTTTAAGTACTTTAATCCAGTAAGTTGATGGTAAGATGATTAGGATGGTGTTCTAGTCTAGTGCGATACTTTATGCAAGTTGTACGTTTTTCTTCTTTATGGTGTCTTTAGCTTTATTTTATGATGAATTTGTTTAATATGTACCATGGTGCTTTCAGGCCGTTTTATAGTGTTTTTATTAAAATATTTGGAGGATTCTCTTAATCCTCTTTATTGGAAAACTTTATTGGATTCTTGCTGTTCACCATAACTATTTGCTACATGTCCACACAAGTTTTAATATGACCTCGTAAACTGATTGTTTATTTTTTGTAATTAACTATTAATTTCTCAAAATTAGTCAGTATTTTGTGAGGATAAGGTACCGAGCAAGAGAAGCGTCGGAAGACGACGAATATCCTGACTAAAGAACTTGAGGACCTGGTTTGGAACTTCTATTACAGGACTTTTTAAAGCAGTCGGCGAACAAAATTATCATTTCCAGAGTGATTGCGAACGTTCGGCAGCGGATCGGCACCAGAAGAAGAAGAAGTCAGTACAGTTAAAAAAATGAGTGATTCAAATGTTTTCTTTTTTCTTGTACGTGAGTGTGTGTCTTCTACACAGTTGAATGGTATTTAACCTTACTGATTTGTGTTTTGTGTATTAAAATGTGGCAGGTGGAGAAAGTGTGATATCTGTTCGTGAGTTTTAAATTTGGTTGTGTTTACTTCCATCCTCAATTTTTTCAATAATTTATAAATTTTATTGAGATGTTGTATTCATGAATTTCGTAACACAAATAAACTATGCTTATTGAGTTTAGGAAGTAAAGAAAGAGAGTCAAAAAAGAGAGTGCAACGTAAAAAATTCTAAACAGATTTCATGGGTATTCATGGGTAAAATTTCTTAAAATTTATTAACAATTTCTTTTCCTAAATTCCCAAAATCCCAGCTTCCAAAGATAACCCAATGGTGCAAGCAAAAAACCTTAAACTTCAGGTGAAAAGAATATCAAGCAAGATTGTAGGCTTACAGAGAAATTACAGTAAATGATCTGATGCATACTGACGTATAATTATCAGATTGTACTAAAAGGTATCCTATATTCTTAACCTCAAAACAATCATCAAACATGTTTTGTTTACAAAACAGATCTGCCAATACTGTTTTTACTTAATCACGTAATACTATCTTATACTACCCATCATGTATTTTATTTAAGTTTAAATACAATTTGGCCCTACCACAAATTTATCGGATTGCACAAAATTATAAAGAAAGTTAATTTATCTTTATACAATACATTAACCTATTTTTATGTCATAGTTAACAATTCAATTTTTTATATTTGGCACCATAATTCTGAGCCAAGTAATGTTATTCCTCATTGCATGAACAATCTTTCAATAATAAAAAGTATATAAGTTTTGGCAAAGATTCTCGTTAGCTCCTGATGTATGTTACGGTTTTATTAAGTGTATTTTTTATTGAAATGTTAACAAATATACCAACAGATTAAATGAATTAAATAATATATCACACAGTTAATTACACGTACAGGTAGAGTTTCCAATTAACAATGTAAATTGTTTAGCGTTACAACATAAATTATAACTGAGATAAGATAATGAATCGTTCTTAATATTAAAACCTCTTTCATATGACTTAAACTACGGAAAATAAAAATTAATGAAAACAAATCGCAATAAATGAGGTTTACTCTTAGACAACAAAACTGCCGAACCGTTTAAATTAATAATATTCCGCTGCCTCACACTACACAATCACGTATTTAGGCTTACACTCAGACAGAAAACACGTGAAACGCACATTTTACAAACACACGTCACAAACTCAAAACACGCTTCTATCAACTGAAACGCTTACTCGATAGACATTCTAAATTAAACATGTCACATAAATTAACAATCTATAAGACAATCATAAGACCAATCTGGACACATGGCATTCAACTTTGGGGATGTGCTAAACCTTCACACACGAAACGTATAAAATCGATTCAAAACAAGATTCTACGAGTGATAACACAGCGCCCCTTTTACGTCACTAACTTAATATTGCACAAAGACTTACAAATCCCGTATGAAAATGACGTCGCGAAACAACTATACAAGACGATGTACGATAAATTTGAATTACATGACAACCCTATCATACAAAACATTTACTCCAGGACGATACCAGGTACTCAGCACAAACGGTTGAAACGCCTCTGGCCAAGGGATCTTCTTGGCCAATTGTAGGACTGTAGTGATGACTGCAAGCTCCAGCAATTCAGATTTTGGAATCTTTAGCATCATATTTAGAAATTGTTATAATATTGTAATAACAGATAATAAATTTTGAATAAACATCTGGTGTGAAACACTCACACAACTTTCTCTTGCCAATGCAAATAATTAACAATAAAACTAAAATTATTAATAAAACATTAGAAATAAACAAAAAACTAACTTTAATAACATAACCTAATTTTAATCATGAGTGAAAGACCCAAAATGAAAATCGACCTCAGTTTGGCTTAAAAATACGGAAAATCACTCTTTCACACTAAACTATTCTGTAAAGAAAAATGCTTTAATTAAAAGTTGTAGATATTTTAATTTTCTATAAATTTGGTTATATACACTTTTGTCATAAAATGCATACTAAGGCCGAAATCTTAAAAAAATAGTTTTTCACACGTTTTCGTGAGAAAAAACAGAAAATCGTTAGTTACCGCTAAACTAAGCGTTATAAAAAAAATGTTTGAAATAAAAGTTTTAGAATGTTAAATTCTCTACAACTTTAATTACATACATTTTTGCGGTAAAATGCATAATAAAGCCGTAATCTTAAAAAAAACAACAATTTTTTTACGTAAAAACAGCCTCACCAAGAATTTTAGCAAACATGGCGCTTACCCTATCTTGTAGAGCATAAAAAATTAAGTAAATAAGGCGATTTTTTAAAAAAATCGTAGGACCAGCTTTTGAGAAAATTGCAAAAAAGTGAAAAATTACACGAATAAACTACTACTTCCGGTTGACCGATTTTGATGAAAATGTTCGTGTCGGGTCCGGTAGTAGTATGTAACTTAAGTTACAAGTTCGTACGATGTTCCGTTCCTGAGATATTCTGTTCACACACAGACGCGCGCGCGCACACACACACACACAGACCAATCGCTAAAAACATGTTTTTTGGGTTCAGGTGGTCTGAAAACGTGTAGATCCGGTGAAATCTCGATTTCGAAAAATCGACATGAAAACAATACTTTCCTTCCTATATATTCATATAGGCAAGAGAAAGTAATAAACAGAAACCTAACCACAAAAAACATAACCTTATTTTAATCATGAGTGAAACACGCAAAATGAAAATCAACCTCAGTTAGGCTTAAAAATAGGGAAAATCACTCTTTCACGCTAAACTAGGCTCTGTAGAGAAAAATGCGCTAAATAAAAGTTAATATGCAATTTAGGGTAAAAGTGTTTATAATTAAAGTAGTAGAAAATTTAATAACCTACAACCTTTCGAAGATTTCTTTGTATAACTGTTAGTTTAGCAGTAGTATGTGATTTTGTTTTTTTTTTCATGAAAATCTGTAAAAAACGGATTTTTAAAGATTTCGGTCGTAGTAGGCTACACAATTACGAAAACGTATATAATAAATGCACATAATAAAATTTATAGAAAATTAAAAGATTCACTACTTTTTTTTAAACATTTTTCTCTATAAAGCCTAGTTTAGCGTGAAAGAGTGATTTTCCGTATTATTATGCCAAAGTAGGTTGGTTTTCATTTTGCATCTTTCATTCATGATTAAAATAAGGTTAGGTCTTTGAGGTTAGTTTTTTTGTTTTATTTCTAATGTTTTATTACCAATGTTAGGTTATATTGTTCATTATCTGAATTGGCAAGAGAAAGTTGAGTGAGTGTTTCACACAAGATTTTTTTTTACTTAATTTACAATAATCTTATTCAAGCCTGATTAGTAATAAAGTGTTTACCAGCAAGATACACAATCTTGATAAATTTCCTAGTTCTTTAAATCCACATGTGATTAAACGTATTTAAACATAGGTAAGTTTTATTGAAAACCTATTTTAGAATAGAAACATATTTTTAAATAGGTCGCTACTTACATTGAATCCAGTAAAGTTTTCCTATTTCATTACCTAACTCTAGTTTAACTAATGGGTAATTAGATGGAAACCATATTGTAAATAAATGATATAATCAATTATGTTTTAAAAATAAATGAATGTCATAAAATACGAGGTGTGGCTATTAAATAACGAGACTGACGTTGTAAACAATTTTATTTTTATTTTATACATAATCACTTATTGTATCCTTCAATATACACTCCTTCTCTATCCCTACAACGCTCCATGCAAATTTTCCATTGTTGGAAACAGTGCTGGAAGTCATCTTCTGTCAGCTCCTTCAGGACACAAGCCGCTTTATCTTTTACAGCTTCCACAGACTCAAATCTTGTCCCTTTTAATGCAGATTTCACCTTAGGGAACAGGTAGAAGTAACATGGTGCAAGATCTGGTGAATAAGGTGGATGTTTTACCACTGAGATGCTGTACTTGGCTAGGAACCTCTTGACAAATAACGCGGAATGAGCTGACGCATTGTCTTGGTGGAGGGTGGAGAACCCATGATTTGTCCTTCCACATTTCGGAGCGTTTTTTCTTTACTCTTTGACGTAGTTTAGAAAGTACCTCAAGGTAGTAATATTGATTAATTTTTTGACCTTCAGGAACCCAGTGAAGGTACACAATCCCATGCATATAAAAAAACAATCATCATTGCTTTAAATTTTGACTTGCTCGTTCGAGCTTTTTTGGCTCTCGGTGAAGTTCGGCTCTTCCAGTGGATGGATTGGCGCTTCGTTTCCGGATCAGTAAAAAACCACGTTTCATCACATGTTATTATCGTTTCCAAAAAATTTGGGTCATTTTCAGTCGCGTACGAAGTGTCAGTACAAACATTTTTGCGAGCTTCATTTCAAACTTTTTTGAGCGGCACGTGTCCTGAAGGAGCTGACAGAAGATGACTTCCAGCACTGTTTCGAACAATGGAAAATTCGCATGGAGCGTTGTAGGGATAGAAAAGGAGTGTATATTGAAGGTGACAATAAGTGATTATGTATAAAATAAAAATAAAATTGTTTACAACGTCAGTCTCGTTATTTAATAGCCACATCTCGTATAATGTATTTGAAAAGTAGATTGTTAATTTGATCGCAAATAATTAAGATAGTACTAAAAATATCATTGAAAAATATAAGAGTGGATACAGTATTGATAAAATTCAATAAAATAAGATTACTTACATACGAAGAAGTTGTTCTGTAGGATGACATATCACGTTGTTAATTAATAACATCACCACATGCCAGATAAAGAGAAACTTTTTTCGATATTTTAAACAAATTTTAGAATTACATAAACAAACAGAATTTAACTTCCAAGTAAACGACAGCGGTCAAGACACAGTGATGCTTCACAAACTAAAGTTTATTACTAAGTTTAAAATTATAGTTTAAAAAACGTCGAGAGAGAGCTACAACGACTGCGAGTGTACTGATCGACAGAACGAACGGGTCGCGAGCTAGTTGCTAAATTTAAACTGTGTGTGTACATTATACTCTAACGCCTGTTCTCATTCGTTTTCTCTCTCTATTCCTCTCTGATGAGTTGAAAAAAATGGGACACCCGATTCGCGACATGGATTAACGCCCTGAACTGAACAACAGGAAATGCGATGGTGTCCGATGCAATTCAAGTCTGCTCTGTATAATATAGAATAAACAACATAAAAACGTTAAATAATAGAATAAAGAACCCGTTTCCAATTACAAACTATTAACAGTTTCCTACCCTTTTTGTTCAGGCCTAAATACGAATTTAAAATACTGTTAATAGACCAAAATGTAATAAAGTAGCGGTTGTTAAACATATTGTGAGTCAGGTCATTAAACAAAAAAAGAAATAAAATACGTTGCTCTTATTTAAGTTTGGAAGATAAATACAACAGCTAAAATATCATCCCGTACAAATTTGTTGTTTGACCTGAAACAATATTCTCAAATTTTATTAAAATTTAAACTCTAAAAAAGCCAAAATACGGTGAAATTATAAAAGCCTACATTGATGAAATGTTATTTTTTGGTTCATCTAAATCCGGATTAATATTTTGGTCATTAGCGACTACTCTGAGTTGTGGAACTGAAACGGTGGGGTTTAATTTGTAACAATATCTAAAACCTGCCGGGGATCGTATCCAATACCTTCCGCTTTGCAGTCAAGACACATTTTATAAAGTATTAAAACGTATTATTACTCCACGGAAATGAAAGCTGGATTATAGATTTAAGAGAGAAAAATCTGGTGTGAACACTCACACAACTTTCTCTTGTCAATGCAAATAATTAACAATGAAACCTAAGATTGTAATAAAACATTAGAAATTAACAAAAAGCTAACCTCAAAAAACATAACCTTATTTTAATTATGACTTAATGCTGCAAAATGAAAACCAACCTTAGTTTGGCTTAATAATATGGAAAATCACTCTTTGACGCTAAACTAGTCTGTAGAGAAAAATGCTAAAAAAAGTAGTAGATCAAAATTGATTTCCTATAAATTTGATTATAAACATTTTTGTCTTTAAATGCATACCAAGGTCGAAATCTTAGCTAGACTAAGCATTATACAAAGAAATGTTTTAAATAAAACTTGTAGGTTTTAAAACTTTTCACAACTTTGATTAAAACATACTTTTTCTCTAAAATGCATATTAAGGCCGCAATCTTAAAAAACCCGTTTTATTCTACGATAGCACAGCCTCCCCAAGAATTTCAGCAGATTAGCGCCTACCCTATCTTATAGAGCATTCAAAATGTAGTACTGTACTAGGCCTAAATGAGACGATTTTTTAAAAAATCGCAAAGTTATAAAAATTAGACGAAGAACTTACAACTTTCAGTTGACCGATTTTGATGGAAATGTTCCGTGTCGGTTCCAGTAGTAGTATCTAACTTAAGTTTCAAATTTAAACCTCGTACGATGTTTCGTTCTTGAGATATTTTGTTTACACACACACACCCGCGCGCGCGCGCGCACAGACACACACACACACACACACACACATACCAATCGCTCAAAACATGTTTTTTGGGTCAGAGGGTCTGAAATTGTGTATATCCGGTGAAAACTCGATTTCTTAAAATCGACATGAAAACAATACTTTCTTTCCTACATGTTCTTATAGGCAAGAGAAAGTAAAAAGAAAACGATTGCAGGCAGCAAAAATGAAATTGCTTCGGGCTGTAGAAGATAGTTCTAGATTAGACAAGCTTTTGAATAGAATTTTTTGAGCAAAACATGAGTTCAAGCACTGGATAATTAACTCAGTGAGTACAGAAGGAGATGGAGTTATGTTTAAGGGATGCCTCTCGAAGCACTTGAGGTAAAGACTTGAGATTGTTTTACTTAAAAGGAAAGATGGCCAATTTTTTTTAGTTTCTGTTAAGTCGCATCAACGGTTTGATCATTACCAAATGCAGTGAGTTTAGACATATGATAATTTCCCGGATTCCAGCCAAAATTCGATAGTGGAATCTTTTGTTTTATAGTCAAGGAACACTTTATGTATTATATAAACTTTAAAAAGTACTGATGCTATACGTCAAGCAACTATCGCCAGTAAGATAAATAAATACAGATATTTGTAAGATGGTTAAGGAGGTGGCGTTGATGAAAATGTTTACATAATTATAATGATAATTCTGTGTCATCGATCATAATATTATGATGTTTATAAATCATATTACACCTAACTACGTCAAAAATGTCATTAAGTAAATTTACGTTAATTACCCACAAAGGATGACAGTTTATATCCTGTACAGGTGTATTTTTATTACATTATTTCCACAAAAACAGAACTATTTATTTTAGCCCTGCAACGAACAGATTGAGTGTAGATAATTTGACACTCCACCTGTCTGTTATGGGCAGGTTTTTTTTATTTATTTTTTTTTATTTACTGGCTTAAATTATCCGGAATAGGTTATATAGGCCAGAGACAATCGAATTACTAAAACTTCTGTTACCACGAATGTTTGTTAGAAAGGGATAAACCTTTTGATTTATGAGGTGTGACAAAAATATTTGATTGGAATACTTTAAAGAATATCAATTTAATTAACGTGAAATACAATACTGAAAATTAATTAACTAAATAAAAAATAAATTATTAGAATAAAAAGTATTTCAGAAGAGTATTTCAAAAAATACTGAGAGTTTATTGTTTGCAAATGATCTGGTTATATGGGGAAAGACAAAAAAGGAAGTGAAAAGAGCACTTGTGAATCGAAAAAATGCTTAAGTACGATTTGGAGTTCTGTGGGGAAAAGTAAAGTGCTGGGCAGAAGAAACAGCTGTCAAGATAGAAGATACGGACATAGCCTAAATGTTAGAATGCTGGAGCAAGTTAAAGAATTCAGATATTTGGGGACTATTTTCTCATCAGGCGGAAAGTTAGAAAGGAATTAAGTAAAGAAGTTCAGAAAGTATGCGGTTTCTTCTAAAATGTGAGAAGATAAGTTTGGGATAATGCATTTCTCATGTATTTAAAGAAAATAATGCATAATGCATATTTTGTGCCAATATTGACTTACGCAGCAGAAACATGACAGGTGAAATTGAGGCGAGAGTAGAATGTAGTCGGCAGAAATAAAGTTCAATACGAGAATGCTACAAAAGACTAGAAGTGACAGAATGAGAAATGATGTAATGGTGAAAAATTGGAGATGAACAGCGTGGCAAAAAGCGTAGTTTGTATGACACAAACTACGATATATTGGTCATATCAGTAGAATTGAGAAGGTAGACCTTCACAAACAAGTTGGATTAACAAACACAAAGAAATTAAATGACCGTATTATTAAAAGTCAAATAATTTTTAATATTGAAACAACAAACTGTCGTTAACGAAGAATTTGCAATACGTTCACTATGCTCTGTTTGAAAGTATAAGTAATGTGTTTGAAAAGAAGTTCTTGTAAGCGTGGTCAAAACTAGTGTGAAATACGGGGAATAGGTCTTTGATATGCTTACAACTGATCATTTATTATATGTTGTGGACTGTTTTATTACTGCGGAGAAAGTATTAGAAGGGTCTCAATTGTTTGAGAAACTATTAGACGGCAGGTACAAAAACCGTTAGCGCTTTTGTAGTCAGTTAGTTTGTACTTAGACTGTAAATGAAATTAATGTTGTCGGGCGTTTCAAAATAATGTCGTTACGGGACCGATTCTGAATTACATTAAAGTGCGTGTGCGTAAGGGTGGCAGCAAGTGGGTGTGGACAGATGAATCTTATTTTTAGTCGAGTTGAGTTTAAGCTTTAGGTTTTACAAATTAATTTCATTGTAATTTTTTAGTAGTCTAAGTTTAATAAATTAATTGTTATTTTATTAATTGTTTTATTATTGTTATTTTATTGATCGTGTCAATAATTAATTTTTATAATTTTAAAGGAATTTTGTTTATTTTCTATTGTATCCAGGTCTCGAAAGAACCTTCGCTAAAGTGTTGTAATATGTTAAAGAAATAATATAATGCAAAAGATTTATACAATTTGCAAAAGCTTTAAAAAAATAAATAAATAATAACAATCCCTTTCATGAGACGACACGTCTCACGGCTGGTAGCAATTTTCAAAAAAGGCTTACCTTTCGCTTATGGCAAAAACCATTAGTAAACAACATTAGTAAAAAACATTAGTAGATTTCAATATTTCTACTCTTTAAGAGGAATTGAATGACACTGTTTCCAATTTTCGACTTTGATTTCTTGACTTTCGGTTTTGGGCCATTTCTGGTCGATACTAGAACTTCAAACCAAATATTGTTGTTAGTATTTACTCGTTAAGAGGAATCTAACAACACTATTTGTTTCCATTTCCGACTAATTCCTTGACTTCTGGTTTTGGGCCACTTGTGGTCGAAACAGGAGCTATAAACCCAAAGATTCTACTCTTCACAAAAATTTACTCTTTAACAGTAATCTAATAACACTATATTTGTTTCCAATTTCCGACTTTAATTTATTGACTGGTTTAGGATGGTCGAAACTGGAGCTTCAAACCCAAAGATTTCTGTATCTACTCTTTAAGAGGAATCTAATACCTTTATTTTTGTTTCCAATTTCCGACTTTAAATTTCTTAACTTCTGGTTTTGGGCCAATTGTGGTCAAAGCAAGAGCTTCAAACCCAAAGATTTCTGAATCAAATCTTTAAGAGGATTTTAATAACACTATTTTTTTCCAAATCCCGACTTTGATTTCTTGACTTCCGGTTTTGGGACACTTCCGGTCAAAACTGGAACTTCAAACCCAATTTAGACCAACTAACTTTTTGTGTAGATTACGAATCCGAAAACCGTTTGTTGCTATCTCTTATAGTTTCTGACATCTGGGTGTGACAAACGGACGGACAAAACAAACTGATAGATGACAATTTAAAAAATTACTATCAACAATATAAAAAAATCAAGTTTCATTTATAAAGAAAAAGAATTAGTATGAAATTTTTCAAACAGGTCGGTAAGTAAAGGTATTTTTATTATATTAAACAACTAGGGTGTAAGTTCAAAGACACCATAATAATTTGGCGTAAGTTCTCGATTATTATTTCTATTATTATAATCATATACCACCTCCATTAAGTTAAAATCCATTGAAACGAAAATAAACAAACTTAGCTTAATAGAAATTGAAAAAGCATGATAAATCATTTCATCATTCTTACTCTTTCTTTCTATATATTTAAACAATTATTTATCTCTTTCTCTTATTAATTTAAATTCCTTTTACTATTGATTCTCTGCGCATGCGCGTACATGCACCTTTTATTATGCAGTTTATTAGATAAATTGAAATTACATATATTTTAATAAACGTGTTATAATAATAACAAGACCGCGTTTGTTTTTTTTATAACAGATAAAAATTATAATTCACTGTTATGCATTAGAAAGGATAGTTTTAATAACAATATTATTACTGTAACAAGTACACTATTAGATTATAAAATCTACCTGAACCAATTATGCGGTGCATTATATCTGGTAAAGTCATATTTTATACAATACACTATTATAAATTTATATTTGTAAAAATAATAATTACTAACTCCGTTTAAAACCAGCTCTTTTCTATTGTATTTTTTTTTAAGAAAATTAATTTTATATACGTATACTATTATATTATGAACAATAAATAAATAATATAAACTTGCTTGAAGGGTTCATTCACTTCAGTTCACTAACGCGATTGATATCAGTGACTTTTTCAATTACTGTTGTTGTTTAGGTCATCAGCCGAAAGGCTGGGTTGAACCTCTAGAGGCTTTACTAAGTAAAACGAGGAATGAGGTGGTTTACCAGTGCTTTCCTCACTGACTAGAAAAGTAGCTTATGTTGATCAACATGCCAAGCCCTCCGAAAAGCATCTATTTTACACCCTGCAAATGACACCTTCACTTCATTTACCATAAGGTCTGGCTGTATAATGAAATTCATTATTCTTAGAGAAGATAACTCTAACTACTGTCTTTTACACCTATATTTCTTCTGTTCTTAAATGATTCAATAATACAATTGGCTGACAACGTGATAAGAAACAGAACTATTTTTTGTAGCCCTGGAACTAGCAGATCGTGTGCAAATACTCCACTTGCCAGTTATGAGCAGTTTCAATTAGTACAATTTGTTTAAATATACAGTAAAAAAAATATTTAATTTTCGCTGGCCTGTTACAGTTGTTATATCACTGTCTTGTTTTTTTATCTGTTTTTATATAATCCTACTTTCTACTGACATGTTTCAGTGGATCCACCACCATCATCAGAGTACACAAAATTGAAAATAAACCTTTTTTAAAAGTTTCATTAAAATTACAGAAGATGTATGAATACACATCTTCTGAGACTTTGAAGACACATCTTCAAACGACTAAAAAGTCGTTAGTATATGTTTGGTATTTTAAGTAAATGCCCGAAGAAAGAAATTCGTTTCTTCAACATGATGTCAGTAATTGGCTCGATTTTATGGTAGAGTTCAGAATTAGACATTAAGATCCAGATATTGTTGAGTTTCCGTTTATTGTTTATGAGAGTCCTAAGGATCTTCTTTCGATCCCAAGATTTTAGTATATTTAAAGTAGCATCAATTGCTTTGGGTTTAAGAGACTACTATAGGGGTTACATTACAAAATAAGCGGTTTTTAAAGTGATAATTTCTGACCCTAATCTGGAATCGAATCCGGGACTTTCCGCTTTGCAGGGTGCAGCGTAAGTTAACCACTGAGCCACAGTGGCGGCCAATGTTCTTTGAAAATCAACTTTCGATTGAGATTTTCTGAAGTATCAGCTGTACCTGTACTAAGGTACAGTAGCGAGGTTTAGAAAAGCAGCAGAGACGAGACGTCTTACTTTCAGGCACCTCAGATGAGAATTTTGAGGAAAGTAAACAATTGTATTCGCAGAGACCATTTTTAGAAACGATAATATAAGAACAGAGCTCAATTTAGCACCTTTTGAGCACTATTAATAAGCAATACAGAATAATTACACTGCCAAACTCTTCCATAATTAACTTATGTCTGTGATTATACCATTGCAAGCGTGGTAATATGAATCAATGGGAAGAAGAGATGCTTGTAGACCGAGAAAGAGATGAATACCGGAACGATTCCAGGTCGTCTAAACAGTGATCGATGATGATGACATTTACTGAAAATTTTGTCTAATGCAGTTCCTGCTCCAGGAGCATCAGTAGTGTACTTCGGAAAAATAGTAAAATAAATACGAATATTTCATAAAAATCTGAAAAATTATGTTTAATATGTTATTTTAGTATGTGCCATAAATTTTCAGTAGACGTAATTTATGTCTGACTAATTATTAATGATCTGTCTCAGATAGACTCTGTGTTTTGTGTGTAGTTTAGGTCAACAGCCGAAAGGCTGGTTTGAACCTCTAGAGGTTTTACTAAGTAAAAACAAGGAGTGAGGTGGTTTACTGTTCCCTTCAACACTGAGATGAAAGAGTAAGCTTATCAGCATGCCAGGCCCTCCAATCACCCACTTTTCACCCTGCAAACGACACCTTCACTTCATTCACCACAGCGTCTGACTATATAGTGAAATTCATTACTCTCAGAGAAGATAACTCTAACTCTAGTGTCTTTTACACCTCAACCTCTTCTTTTCTTTAATAGTTCAGTCATATAATTGGCTGACTATATGATAAGAAACAGAAATATTTTTTGTAGCCCTGGAACCAACAGATGGAGTGCAGTTAATTTAACACTCCACCTGCCTGTTACGGGCATTACAGATAGACTACCACATTATTTTGTGATTTTCTTTCAATTGTTACATATTTTAAAATCCAGAAGGTTAGCAAAAACTATAAGAAACAAGATGTTTACCGTATATTACTCCTTCAGTTTTAACCATTTGGCTAAAAAGCGTTTTACTACCAAACGATAGGATCAAAGGATAAGATCAAAGGATATTTTAGACTACAAAATTTTACTTTAAGCACTTTATCATTTCATAATTCGGATGTAGAATTAAAGCCGGAAATATTTAGCGTCTAAGTTTACCCATACAAAACTAATTAACAATAAACTTTTCGTGAATTTGTAGTAGCAGTATTTAGTTATAATACGGGTTTTTACGCATGTCAAATAATATTTGACCAATCCACTTTTTTACCGGCTAGACTTTGCTTCCTTCTGAATATCTATCTACTTAAAATGATTTGGCTGACATCAATTCACCGAGTCTAATACTGATTAAGAAAGCAGCCAAAAAATTATGAACGGATATCAAGTAAGACACACTTATTCTAAATAATTAGTCACACTTTTCACAATCAGAAGAGGACTTTTCTAAATAAAAAATACTGATTATTTTTTCTGATTTAGGAAGTTAATACATATTAAATATTTTTTTGTGGTCAATTAAATATTCTAATTTAATGTTACTTTTGAATGTAATGAATTCAATAGACACACAGAAATTTAAAAATTAGTAACTGAAGGGAACTCAAGGTCGCAGCAACAAGGCGGCAAGCCTTTCTGATTTTTTGTATTATTTATATTTTTGGTAGCAATTTTTAAAATTGTCATCTATCTTTTCCTTTGTCCGTCCGTCACACCCAGACGTCAAAAACTACAAAAGATGGTAACAAACTGTTTCCAGATTCGTAATATACACAAAAAGTTAGTACGCCTAAATTGGGTTTGAAGTTTCAGTTTTGACCAGAAGTGGCCTAAAACCGGTCAAGAAATTAGTCGGATTTTTTTTTACGAGAAGAAATCGAATTTACCGATACCCAGGTAGGTCTTTACCTGGGGTATGCGGAGCTCTGTCGAAGACAACTATCCGCCAAAACCTCTCAGTTCCTTTCTGTCCCATCCCGACTTGCCGTCGGATCACCGTTAGGCATAACGTCACAACAAGCCGGAGGTTCTTTATTAGCTGGACATTGTTATCTCAGCGATTTCTCTTCTTATCACCCAATTATCCCCTTTTTGAGTGATTTATTTTGAGACTAACGCAGCTGGGCCTCTCTGCTCTTCATCATTTTCTGGATGAACTCCTCACTGGTCTTCCAGCTTTCTTCTTCTGCAATTATAAGATCACAGAGATTTTCTGGAGAAATCGGCGAACCAAGCTTGGTCCCTAGAATCTTTCTCTCTGGTATCCATCTTCTGCAGTCGAAAATCGCATATACTGCGTTGTCCTCCTCCGCCTCACAATCCAGACAGCTTGAGTCAACTGATCGTTTAAACCGGTGGAGATACGCCGGAAAGCATCCATGCCCCGTCAAAAGTCGGAATTTGGAAGTCGATTCCTCTTAAACAGTTGATACAGAAATTATTAATGGTTTTTGCCATATAATCAACAGTAGGCATTAAGCCTTTTTAAAAATTGCCATTAGCCATGAGACGTGTCGTCTCATGAAAGGGATTTGTATATTTACAACTGTGAATTCACTACCAGTAAATTTTATAATGATGATGGAAAATTACATGATGAATTACTTTCAGGAGAACAGTACTTAACAGTAACACCTCCCATGGGATACATATTCATTTATGGAGCTTAAGCTATATTTCTACTCCAACGTCTAGAAACATGCCTTCGAGGGATTTGAGGCAAGTTTCGTGAATTGAGGTCGCATATAAGTTGGTTTTCATTTTCAGGACGTTTTTGTTTGAAAGGCCAGTAGAAGCAAAGAAAAACATTATGGGTAAAATACAAGGAGGGTATTTTTAGGTCGTAGTGTAGTTTCGTTTTCGTACATAGTAGGGGCGTTTACAGTACCTAACATGTAAAAGGAGGTATCTGGGTGGAACTTCTAGTATTATCACAACTAACTGCTGATATTTTTCAAGACTCCCAAACCACACATTAATTTACAACTAATGACGACACTATTGGTTCTATCAGAACTAATTTCCTTCCTATTTAGCATTTTATTCTTTTTCTTAGAGAGCCGATTCCATCAATGAAGATTGGATGCAATTGTAGTAAATCGCTCACTATTGTTTACCACCAAAATAAACTCTTATAACCTAATAACCCTTGTTTGTCCAGTCTCTATTCTTCAATCAGGAGGTTTCCTTCATACAGGTCTGCGCATATCTTCAACTTTACTCTCGAAAACAACTCTGAGAAGTACATAGTAAATTTATCAACGTCACCTTAACGTTTAATGGACAGAGTTTCAGACTAAAAGCCTCTGCCTCTTTAGGTATTTTTTCGTCAAACCCTAAAACCCATTTGCTGAATCTGCAAAAATGGCTGTATCGTCAGCATATCTAATATTGTTAAAAAATAGGCCAACTCCATTCAGCTTAATCACAATGAAAGCATTTTAGAAGGCTTACTTAAATATTAAGTCTGAGTAGCTTATAAGTTGAAGATACTCGTATGTGTTGAAAGAACATAATATTTATTTTTTCATTACATTAATTTTCTTTATAGGTAAATATCTATGATAAGTTCATTTAATTTAACCGATGCAGATTTTTAATTAAATTTATATAATATTTAAATCATTTCTTTATTATTTAGTATTTTAATTCTCATATATTTATCCGGTTAAAACCATTGGACCTACTTAAATTTGTTGTTGTTTAGGTCATCAGCTGAAAGGCTGGTTTGAACCTCTAAAGGCTCTACTAAGTAAAACGAGGAGTGAGATGGTTTACCATTGTCCACTGAGTGGAACAGTATGCTTATCAGCATGCCTGGCCCTCCGAAAAACATCATTTCTACCCTGTAAACAATATCTTCAGTTCATTCACCACAGGGCTGGCTGTATAATGAAATTTATTACTCTCAGAGGAGATAACTGTGACTAGTGTATTTTTCACCTCTACCAATTCTATTCATAAATGCTTCAGTCATATAAGTGGCTGACCATATGATAAGAAACAGAACTATTTTTTTGTAGCCCTAAAACTAGCAGATCGAGTGAAAATAATTTAAAACTCCACCTGCTGTTATGGACAGTAATTAACTTTACTTATGACTAATATGTTTACTAATTATTTTATTTCAACTTAAGATAAACAGCTTTACATCACTTGCTTAACGCCGAAAATAAAATACAGAACTGTCGGTATTACGTGAAAATCATTATGCCAAATAATTAGTCATAATAATAAAATAAAGCCAATAATACGGTCAAAAAATTTAATACGAAGAAAATTATTGTCATTTTTTTAAACAAAATAACGAATTTAAAAAAAAAATTTTTCACTGGTTGTTGTTAAACTTCAATTTTGAAATATATATTTTTTCTTCTTATCTTCTTTTAAACAAATCATATAACTAATAATTATATTTAAAATAATATTTTAGTTAGAAGTACGTTCATCTGTTTAAACTGTCACTAATATTAGAACTGACAAAAGCGTACACTCGCGCATTTACGAACACTCGCTTTTTTCAAACGATAACTTGTTGGAAGTTGTCCCATTTAAGTTTCACTGTTGCCAAATTTCATACTCTGATTGTGACGGTAAAATATCGTGGGTAGAATAACCTATAGTTTTATTTTACAAACCGGAACTTTCGATAAGTAAAACCTTGTCCTTCCTTAATTCAATAATGCGTTACTACCATGATTAGTAAAAATTAAAAAAGGAACGAAAGACGAATACGTATTACTGATACACCAGAATGTTTAACGAATAAAAACTATGAATCAGTACGTAGATCGACGTTAAGTTAACGTCTTAAGTAACGGTTTTATGTGCACATTAATGTTAAAATATATCCTGGATTTAATCCAAAATATGAAATGTATAATCAACAAAGTAATTTAATCTATAGGTTTTTGTCCGATGTTGTCAACAATAAAAGAACTCTAAAAATATAATCCTCAAACACTATTTGAATGTGCAATTTTTAAACCATTTTGTAACAGCTTAGATTTCCTTAATTGAGAAGCAAATTTTCAGATCATATATTTTGTCACACTTTTGCTAATTTCGGTAAAACGTAAAAAATAATTTCAACGTAAATCTGTGTAAACTACTACTTTACGTTTACTTCATGTGATTGTTGTATGTCATTAAAAGCCTTGTAAATAGGTTTTAAGCCAATTTAATCATAATGAAAGTAAAATGAGGAATTTTAAATTGGACAAAACGAGTTTTGCACAAAAAATTTTTTGAATCAGTCATTTTAGCTATGGGATAATCAAACGTACTTTATGTTAATACTGAATGTTTTTCTGAATAGGACAAAATGAATAAAATTAGGAAAAACATACCACAAAAAATTTAGATTTAGGCCTATATGTTACTCTATCATATTAATTTCAATTTTAAATTATTACAACAACTTCTTCTAATCATTTAAAATTTTTTTCCTCGTCATTGGCGAGTTCTATCAAAACGCTTTCACTAGTCAAAATTTCTTGAAGTACTCAAAATGTTCTACCAGTAAAATTAGGATCAATCAGAAACTTTGGGGGCAGAGTCTGTCATTAATGTGATTAGTTGTAGGGCCAAATACTTTTTGAACATAACAGAGCTATGGACAAAACACTTTTTGAATGAAAGGGTGATTTTCATTGTCCATTTAACAAGAGACAAATTTTTATTGGTTGAAAACATAAGCTTAGGTCACTTGCAGAAGGTAAAACGAATAAAACTGCATGTTTAACTCACGTTTTTATTTTTGTGACAAAACAAATTTTGAATGTTTTCTCCTTAATTAAAACTATAAATAAATTACGAGATAATATGAATAGATAATATGAAATATGAAATACACGAATTCAAGTAAAATAAATTAAATAATACAAAAGAAATTCGTGAAGAATTTTACCCACCAGTTACATTTATACCTCTTTATACTTATACCTCTCTTCTATTTAACGTGCTTTATCAAGTGAAAACTGGGTTAAAGTTAATAAAGTTATAAAACGATAATATTGAAAATAACTATACAAGAATAAAAAATAAACAGACAAAATTGGTTAGAACAATATTTTACCCTACTGTGTGTACGTTGCAATCTGTTCAATTTAAGAACAAGAAGCAACCCCATGACTCAATGAGATGATGAAAATATAATTATATAACGTGTAAATGAGGTGCAATCGTGTACAGACTCAGGGCGACCATTCCGGTAAAAGTATAGTTAATTGAACCCCGACCATCAAAAAACACCGGTAACCACTATTTAAATCCGTATAAAAGTAACTACCTTTACTAGGATTTGAACTCCGAAAATCTGGTGTGAAATACTCACACAACTTTCTCTTACCAATGCCAATAATGACCAATATAACCTAACATTCGTAATAAAACATTACAAACAAACAAAAAAAAACTCAAAAAACACAGCCTAATTTTAATCATGAGTGAATGATGCAAAATGAAAACGAACCTAGTTTTGCTTAATAATACAGAAAATCACTCTTTCACGCTAATCTAGGCTCTGTAGAGAAAAATTCTTAAAATAAAAATTGTAAATCTTTTAATTTCCTATAAATTTGTTAAATGCATAAATTATATGTTCAGGGGGCCTGAAAACGTGTAGACCGGTGAAAACTCGATTTCGAAAAATCGACATGAAAACAATACTTTGCTTCCTATATATTCATATATTCAAGAGAAAGTAAAAATACACTGTTGCTATATGAACACTTGAGTTGGATGAATGAAAACGAGTGGTTTACCGGAATATGGAACAGGACCGCAAGGGGTAGAAGGAATAGAGGATACCCAGCAAAGCAATGGATGAGGTGGATTTATGAAGGTGACGAACAGCAGAGGTCTGCATGAGAGTGATAAGATTGTTAGACTTTGGGACGCGAAATATGCCAATAATAGCTGTACAATGTTGCAAGAAATCGTACGGATGAATAATTAAACGGATAATTATTTTTTTTAAATTATAGTAATTAAGTTTAAAATTAATTGAGCTACATCGTATTAAAAATACCGAGGAAAAGTTATAGTAATTGAGAAACCTCTTATTGTCTCTTTATGTATTAACAAGAATTTCCGCTAATATTTAGTTTTCACAATACTGTATTATTGTAACAAAATTTACAAAAATCAGTTAATAAATTAACTCAATTTTTCTTAAAAATAATCACACAAAAATAAACGAATTTGAGTGGGTAAGGTCAGTGGAATATTAAAAATTATAAAGCCGAAACAAACAAATTAGTTACAGAAATTAATATTTCGAAAACTTAAAAAATAATGGAGGTTTCAACACATACATACAATGCAGTTAATGATGTAAAAACAAAAGTTCAAAACAAAGTGACACAGTTTGACGCCATAATGTTACCAGATATTTTTAGATTTTAAAAAATTATAAGCAGTTGGTTTTTTTCTTTTTATTAAAGACACAAGTAATTTCCAGCTTCAGTGAAGTGTCAACCGAAATAATGAGGAATATCCAAAAAGTAGACAGAAATAATTTTTTAAAATTGCACAAGATTACACACAAAAATTTGTCATAATAATAAAAATTAAATCAAGTATGACTAATAATACACAATGAGTCGTAAATAAATCAAATTTATTTTTAAACAAATTCTAAAACCTGTATACGTCGTTGTATTTAGTCATATTTAACGCCAGATAAAATGTAGATATATTTTATAACACATACCTGAATGGAATGTTGCCTATACAGTTGATACGCGGCGCACAATTATTATTCTTTATTACACAACATTAAACACATGTCAGCGGACGCTTTCTATATGCTTCCTCAGTTATATTCTCCTTCATGTTCTAAAAAAAAACAAATTAACGTATTACCCAAAAAAAATACAAATAATTTCTTAAAATAAAAAATGTAGTGGACTGCCTTCGTAGCAAGTAGTTAGCGCGCTAACCTACAAAGTGGAAAATCCCGGGTTTGATTACCGGCTAGCGTCCGGGAATTATCACAAGACAAAATTCGAAATCGAGTTTTCACCGGATCTACACGTTTACAGACCCCCTGAACCCAAAAAATATATTTTTAGCGATCGGTCTGTATGTGTGTGTGTGAACAAAATATCTCAAGAACGGAACATCGTACGAACTTGGAACTTAAGTTAGATATTACTACCGAACCCGTCACGAACATTTTCATCAAAGTCGGTCAACCGGAAGTAGTAGTTTATTTGTGTCATTTTTCACTTTTTTGCGATTTTTTCAAAAACGGCTCCTACGGTTTTTTAAAAAATCGTCTCATTTACTACATTTTTTATGCTCAACAAGATCAGGTAGGCGCCATGTCAGCTGAAATTCTTGGAAAGGCTGTTATCTCGGAGAAAAAAAAATGTTTTTTTAAGATTACGGCTTTAATATGCATTTTAGCGTAAAAATGTATAAAATTAAATTTATAGGAAATTAAAAGATCTACAACTTTTATTTGAAGCATTTTTCTCTACAGAGCCTAGTTTAGCGTGAAAGAGTGATTATCCGTATTTTTAAGCCAGACTGAGGTTGATTTTCATTTTGCATCATCAACTCATGATTAAAATAAGGTTATGATTTTCGATATTAGTTTTTTGTTTACTTCTAATGTTTTATTACTAATGTTAGGTTATATTTTTCATTATTGCACTGGCAAGAGAAACTTGTGTGAGTGATTCACACCAGATTTTTTGAGAAAGAATTAGGAGTACACAACGCTATAGAATCATCATTCACTGATAATTTTAATATTATATTCATTTTTAACCTAAGGAAAAGTTCTTCCAGAAAGCCGTTCAACATCTAAACTTTATAAGTATGTTCACACAATTTCTTGTTTACAAACAAATTGCATACAAGGAATAATAATCATTTATCTTTTACTTAAAACTTGAAACTGTATACCGGTGTCCCATGAAATTTGAACCATAGGGAAATAGCATTGATTTTCATTAGTTTCTTAATATTTTCTTCCCACGAATAAATGAAGACTTGTTATAATCAGGAATCATTAAAAAATGTTTAGACCTTTACAAAATACCAATATGGATACATTTCAAGCTGTGTTTCAGCTTAAAAAATCTGGTGTGAAACACTCACACAACTTTCTCTTGCCAATGCAAATAATTAACAATAAACCTAACATTAGTAATAAAATATTAGAAATAAACAAAAAACTAACCTCAAAAAACATTAGTGAAATACGCAAAATTGAAATCGACCTCAGTTTGGCTTAAAAATACGGAAAATCGCTCCTACACGCTAAACTAGGCACTGTGCAAAAAAAAACTTTAAATAAAAGTTGTAGATCTTTTAATTTTCTACAAATTTTATTATACATACTTTTGTCGTAAAATGCATTCTAAGGCCGAAATCTTAAAAAAATCGATTTTTCACACGTTTTCGTGAGAAAAAAACAGAAAATCGCTAATTACCACTAAACTAAGCGTTATACAAAAAAATGTTTGAAATAAAAGTTGTAGAATTTTACATTTTCTACAACTTTTATTATATAACGTTTTGCGCTAAAATGCATATTAAAGCCGCAATCTTAAAAAGAAAATGTTTTTAGGTGAAGACAGCCTCACCCAGAATTTCAGCAAACATGGCGCCTACCCTATCTTGTAGAGAATAAAAAATTGAGTAAATGAGGTGATTTTTAAAAAAATCGTAGGACCAGTTTTTTAAAAAATCGCAAAAAAGTGAAAAATTATAGGAATAAACTAAGTTACTACTACTTCCGGTTGACCGATTTTGATGAAAATGTTTGTGTCGGGTCCGGTAGTGGTATGTAACTTAAGTTTCAAGTTTCAAGTTCGTACGATGTTCCGTTCTTGAGATATTCTGTTCACACACACACACACACACACACACACACACACACAGACCAATCGCTAAAAACATGTTTTTTGGGTTCAGGGGGTCTGAAAACGTATAGATCCGGTGAAAACTCGATTTTGAAAAATCGACATGAAAACAATACTTTCCTTCCTATATATTCATATAGGCAAGAGAAAGTAAAAATATACGTAAAAGCAACGGTGTCTGTTTAATACCTTAAGTTTTAACATCATATTCCTGTGATATCTGCAGAGTGATAGTGTACGGTCCATTTTTGAGAGAGATCAGGTTCAAATCTGAAGTGTAATGCTTTTTTTGTATTGAATAATTATTTTTGAATTTATGGCACAGTAAGAAAAATAAATTGTTTCATTTATACATTTTTTAATCAATAAATTATATTTTTTATTACTATTATAGTTCCAATATTTTTGTAAAAAATATTTTCCATAGATGGATTCGAACCACCAATTATCTTCTCTCCGCACTAAAACGATACCAATACTCCACAAAGGGAACCCATCTGATTCATAAAATTACCAATGTTGTTGGCTATTAAAGAACAGAAATAACGTGTATGCGGAAAAAAGAAGAAATGCCCAGTGCATATCAAATTATTGTGGCATCACGAGGGGGCGAAAAAAGAAGTTTATGGAAACATCTTACTAGAAGAAGGAATAGTGGGGCATATATTAAGACGTCCAGGTATTGCTTTATCAATAATGGAGGGTAATATTAAGGGAGTGAATTGTAGGGGGAGGCAAAGGTTAGAATACTTAAAGCAAATTACAAAATATGTATGGTGGCGCAGATATGTAGATAAGAAAGGGCTGGGGAAAGGTAGAAAGCTTGGATAACTGCATCAAACCAGTCGAGAGACTGATGACAAAAAAATCAGAGAACTGTACGAATTATTTCTCAAATATGCCATGAAATGAGCTTAGATTACAGAACTACACATATATCTCTCGTATATATATCTCTCGTTCTTAAATCGCAATTAAGAACAAATATATAATGTAATTACCTGATTATGTCAGGTAAATGAATCAGACTAACAGGTATAAAGGAATTTTAAGGAAGGAAGTAAGAAATATTGTTTACAATCAATTGAATGTCTTATCGTTATTTTTTACCAATTGCAACAAGCCTAGTTTTTAGTTATTAAACGGAAGTGGTAACTAAAATTTTAGTTTTAATCAGATAAATTAATAGGAACTTATACAATAACAAATATTTTTGACGTCAAAACAGATAACCGGATTATTAAACAAATTAAAGTAGGCTATTACATATAGGCTACGCAGAAATTTCCTTAATACGCCACACTTTTTGATAATATTAAAATCAGTCTAATTTTCAAAATGATCAGGCATTCTGTAATTTCCAGGATTACAAAAGTTAACGATAACCTCATGAAAAAATGTCAAAAATATTATTTCAACGTTATTAAACTATGTAAAATAAATCGAGTAACTATGCAAAATAAGATTTGTAGAAAATTTTAAATACCTAGGAAAAACAATTAGTAGAATAAATACCATAAGGAAATGGTGTCAGAAAGAGTGAGGAAGACAAAAGAAATATTTTTCAGTAAGAAGGATCTACAACGACAAGAAATATTATCAATATGGGTCGTAAAAAGAACACTTTCACGAAGACAGGGATATGTGAGATCCTGGTAGCAGAGAGGAAAAAAATTGAGGAAGATTTTGAGAAACAACTTTGAAAATGGGAACCAAAAGATGAAGTCAAACAAGGAAATCTTTGAAAAATTCAAGACAATAGAAGAGTCGATAATCAAAATGGGGGATAATTCTTTGGACATATAATGAAATTCAACAACTGAATACTCAACAAACAGATTTTTCATCTACAATAACGGAACCAGTATAAATTTAAACTATAGAAAATAACAAGTAATGGAAAAATTATGGTTCAAAGGACAGGGAATCTTTGACACTGAGAAATTTAAAAAAGAAGATATTCGATTTGAAGATTTCTGCAGAAATGAAGATGAAGGAAATTGGAAGAAAAGTGAATCAGAAACGATCAGATATATTGAAAGAGGTAAGAGAAAGGAGACGAGAAACTACCAAAAATATCGACTGGTTTTAGCAAGTAAACCCGTAGATAAATGTATTTTTGAGTAATCCTTGCAAATGAATTCTTGAAAAAAACTTACGAGTAGTTGTAAAAATTTACAAAATTTTTAGAAAGGATAGCTTTGAAATCGTATAACAAGACGATTGTACATTCACATTCTCTGAAACGTTATCTGTCAAGAGAGTTGGTCGACCCCTAAGTTTTCTATCGCAAACACTACTTGTCTCTCGAAATCGGTTTGTTAGCCTAGAAATTGACATTTTTTCTGGTAAAGGAACACTAACAAATTTAATTTGAAATGATTCTTTTACACTCGCGGACGATTTCGTAGCAAAATATTGTTCAAGAATGAAAACCCGTTGTTCTAGGTTAAAAGACATTATGTTCGTAACACGACTGGAAACGGAACAAAATTTTACACAGCTCAAAGAGAATAAACTCATACTGCCGTATCTATACCGGTTGAGTAAGGCTTCGTGTCATGAAACAAAATTTCCCTTTCTTAGAAAAAAATTACCAGACATTAACAATTGGGTAACAGGACTAAAAAAAAATCATCCTGTATTTATGGTATATTGGTAGAATATTAATGAAGCTACATGGTACTTTTGCAAGTATAGGTGAAAAACTGGGGTTTGATCATCTGGTAGGGAAATAATCCGGCGGTATAATATTCCAAAACTTAAGTAGCCGCTTACACCTTATTGTATATGATTGTATATGACCTTACTACACTCTATTTCACGTTCAGAATGCAGTACGAGAGCACTTCCGGTTACAGTTGAATGGGGTCGTACTTTTTTGGGCTATTGTTAAAGCGAAGTACCTTATATATTTCTAATTCAATTCGTTTTGTGTTTTGTTGTGTTTTGAGAACAATTATGTAAGTTTTGTTTTATTGTTTTATCTAATGCTACAAAGAGCTTAATCTTTTTATTTTGAAAGTTTGCTGTAAATATAACCTATTTCGTTTCTCATGGAAACAGAAATCAGTGCTGATGTATTGACGTCACACTTAACAGCTGTTGGGTCAAATAGCTTCCCGCCAAAGCCAAGGGATCCTAGATCTCGCGGACGAAATGAATCAGCTGTTCGCAGCGCCAGCTGGCAAGATGATGTTTCACCGGCTGCGAAAAAGAAGAAATCATCCAATTCTACATCTGATTTAATCGTTAATGTTAACAATACATCAACAACTGTTGAAAATAATTATTCTATTCCTGTAAATAATAGATTTAACGCAATTAGTGTCGACGATACTGATCAGGCCGTTCAATTAGTTCTAAAACCAGAACCTATTTTCGTTACTGGTGTACAATCTATTGCCGAATTAAAAATTATTTTACAAGAACTATTTCCTAATACTTCCGATGCTAAATATTTGATAACTACCTTAAAGTCTGGTCACACTGTCAAAATTATGCCAGTAGATATTGAAGCGTACAAAATCATCAGAGACAATTTTCTAACGAAGGGAATAAGTCACTATACGTACAAGCTCCGGCATGAAAGAGCATATCGAGTTGTTTTACGAGGAATGCACTACTCCGAAAGCACTGATACAATCAAAAGTGAACTGAACGCGTTAGGTCATGAGGTTCGCTATGTTACTAATGTCCGCCATCGTACCACAAAAGAGCCGCTTCCGTTGTTTTTCATTGACTTGGAACCTAACCGTAATAATAAAGATGTTTTTTAGATTAAGTATCTTAATCACACAGTTGTACATTTTGAGGCTCCTTACAAGAAGCAAAATGTGGTTCAATGTAAACGCTGTCAAAGGTACGGTCATACAAAAAACTTTTGCAACAGACCCTTCCGTTGTGTTAAATGTTGCGGTGATCATAGTACAGAAACTTGTACAAAAACTGACCGGGTTGCTCCTCAATGCACAAACTGCGGCGGTAGTCATCCAGCCAGTTACAAGGGCTGTTCTGTTTATCAGCAATACAAGAAATATATTTATGAACCTACTAAGACGACGTTGTCGGGTAATAAGAAGCACAATGTCAATTCCTCTTTACAATCTAGTGAACCTTTAAAAACTGAAATTCCAAAAATAGATTCAACCAGAAAATCTTATGCACAGGCTACCAGTGGTAAATTTGCCAGTGATCTCAACAGGGATGTCCCCAATAATAACTTAATGGATGTTATGGAACAAATGTTCATAAGGTTTGAAAGAATGATCGAAAGAATGATGGATAAAGTCATTGATATTGTCATGAATAAATGCATGAATTAAAATGGTTTTAGACCTTCGAATCTGTATATGGAATGCCAATGGCTTAACGGGTAAACGTCAAGAACTAGAATTATTTTTAAACTTGCAGAAAATTGATATAATGTTGATTTCGGAAACACGGTTCACCGTACGCTCTTTTTTTAAGATTCATGGATATACGATGTATTTCACAAATCATCATTCTGGTAATGCCCATGGCGGAACTGCTGTATTAATAAGACATTCACTTAGTCATTTCGAAATTCAAAAAACCAATTTAGATTTTTTACAGGCAACTTCAGTGGTTGTGGAAGATTGTAATACTGGTCCACTTACGGTATCTGCAGTCTACTGTCCTCCAAGACATAATGTAACAGAAGATCAGTTTACGGGTTATTTTGACACACTCGGTCAGCGATTTGTGTGTGGAGGTGATTGGAACGCAAAACATTCATTTTGGGGTTCTAGGTTGACTACTCCGAGGGGTCGTCAACTCTTTCAGTCAATAATGAAAAATAATTTACAAGCCATTTCCGCAGGTGAGCCCACGTATTGGCCTACCGATCTAACCAAAATACCTGACCTTCTAGACTTTTTTATATTTAGAGGTATTTCCCAGTTGCATTTTCATATTGAATCTTGTTGTGACTTGTCTGATCATTCACCGGTTGTCTTAACGATAAGTTCTCTTGTGTTGAACCGAGAACGGCCTCCTGTTCTACTGAATAAATTATCGAATATTCAAAATTTCAAACAAATTTTACAGGGTGTTAATTTTAACATCCCTCTGGAGACAGAGAATGATATAAATGAAGCAGTCCATAAATTTACGCAGTGTGTTCAAAATGCGGCCTGGGAATCGACACCAGCTTCAAAAGCGACGGAGTTTCACAATTCCAACTATCCTATGTTCATCCGATGTACAATTACGGAGAAAAGGAGGTTACGAAGAAAATGGGAGAACAGCAGATATCCAATAGATAAGGTAAGATACAATAGAGCTTCTCAAGAATTGAAACTGATGATACAGCACTGGAAAAATGAATCGTTTCAACATTACGTTTTAAATTTGACGCCAACGAAAGATACAGAATTTTCTCTGTGGAAAGCCTCGAAAAAAATTAAACATCCTCAGCAAAATATTCCACCCATTCGTAAAGCTGATGGTAGTTGGGCTAGGAGTGATCAAGAAAAAGCTGATTTATTTGGTGAGCACCTAGAAAAAGTCTTTCAACCGTATGCTTCAGCAGGTGAACTGAGAGAAGAAGAAGTCTTAAATTTTTTGGAAGCTGCTCTGCAAATGTCTCCACCGTTCAACAACGTTAGTGTTAATGAGGTTAAGTCAATTATTGGTGGTTTAGCTCCTTTCAAAGCCCCTGGACATGATCTGGTTACAGGATATGTTCTTCAACAGCTGCCCAGGAATGCTTTGATCTTATTAACCAAAATATTAAATGGTATTATGCGTAGTGGTTATTTTCCTAACGTTTGGAAGATTTCTCAAATAGTTATGATTCATAAACCAGGAAAGGACCCATCTCATGTTCAGTCATACAGGCCAATAAGTCTCCTACCTGTGATGTCCAAATTATTTGAAAAAGTACTGCTAAAAAGATTAGAACCATACTTTCCCGATTTCATTCCTGACCATCAGTTTGGTTTCCGTGAGAATCACAGTACGATGGAACAAGTTCATAGAGTTGTTAATTTAATTCATAATTCTTATGAAGAGAAAAAGTATTGTTCGGCCGCTTTTTTGGATATAAGTCAAGCCTTTGATAAGGTGTGGCACGTTGGTTTACTATTTAAAATTAAAACTCTTTTGCCGAATTCTGTCTACTTGTTATTGAAGTCGTATTTAGAACTTAGATGTTTTCAAGTAAAATTTCGAAACAAATATTCGCACCTACGCGACATTAAATCAGGTGTACCACAAGGGAGTGTTCTCGGTCCGTTTTTATATCTATTGTTCACATCCGACTTACCTACAACACCAAACACGACCATAGCGACCTTTGCCGACGACACGACCGTTCTCGCTATCCATGAAGACCCAATAATTGCGTCACAATTCTTGCAAGAATTTCTTACATCTTTTGAGAAATGGTTAATACAGTGGAGAACGAACGTTAACGAAAACAAATCAACACATCACATTTACGCTACAGAAAAATGACTGCCCACCAGTAACGTTGAACAACATTGCACTACCATACAACACAACAGTAAAATACTTGGGACTACATTTAGATCGTCGCCTTACATGGAAACATCACATAACAACTAAAAAGAAACAACTTGAGCTGACAGTGCGTAAACTACATTGGTTAATTGGTAAATACTCACCTTTGTCATCAAAAATTATTTTGTATAAATCCCTTTTAAAACCCATGAGGACATATGGACTTCAGTTGTGGGGTACATCCAGCACTTCAACATAAACATATTTGAACGTTTTCAATCAAAATTCTTGCGGCGGGCCCTTCAAATTCCGAGGTACATCAAAAACACTTATATCTATGCCGATCTTAATATTGACTCAGTGAAACAAACAATATCAAAATTCAGCCGTAAATATGAAGAAAGACTCAATCATCATCCAAACGTCTTGGCTCTGAATCTGCTAAATAACATTGATACCGGATTTTCAAGACTGAAAAGACATAGTGTTTTTGATTTAGGTTATAGGTTTTAAAGAACATTGTTACATTTTATTATCATTTTTTCTAATCAATTTATTACTATTTTCAATTTCTTTAACATTATAATGAAATTGTAATCGTGTTAACTAACATTTATCAAAATTGCTGATTGTTCTATTTCATGTGAACAGATTGTAATGTTGCAGACTTGTAAAAAAAAAAAAAAAGAATGCAGTACAGTTCTTATGAGAACCCCTTGTATTATCAGGCCTACGGAAAACATCGGGCACAGCCAATAACAATAACCCTCCACCACTGACGCCATCCGAAGTTCACGGGCAAAAATATTTGTAGTTTCGCTTACCAAGATCTAATAAGCTCATTTTTAATCAAAAAATTCTAAAAAAAACTCCCGCTTCCTAATGAATTGTATTTTATTACGCTGTAAATGTTATTGTTATACTCTAATAAAATTTAGATAAGAGACCGTAGGTACGAATAAGGGAGTTTTATTACCATTTTTACACCTTTCCGAGATACTAACGACTGTTTTCAAACAAGATTTTAACAATAACTATTCATTACTTTAAAATAATTAAAAAAAATAATAAAGTTTATAAACAATTCCAGACTATAATAATTTGTCGGTACCTGATCTTTAAAAAGATACAAATATTAAGTATGTCTTCGTATTACGTTATTAAATTAGGAATTTGCATATGAGAACGTATTGTGGCGGGGAGTCGATATTTTTACTAAGTGTAGTAGCGCTCTAACTCCTATATGAAATATATTGCTTATGGACTTCCCGTACTGCATTCTGAACGTGAAATCAACTATAGTAAATGTTCGAGTATTTAGAAGGTCAAAATTAAATAAATAAATAAATTTATAATTTTGATCTTCTACATGATGCAGTGGCAGAACGTTAATTTAAAATAACAGATTGAATTTTCAGCTAAAGTTTTAAATTTTTAATACGTCAAACCTCAACAGTACGGTTTCCTATAATTCGCTATAGTTGCAAACAATTACTGCGACTTCAAACAAACTAGAAAAAATTCTGATTACAACAAATAGATTTTCTGAAAGCTGAAGCTCTCTCTACTAATTCCCTATAATAATGTAACATCTACTAAGCCAAGGTTGGTTCGGGATCTGGTTATAAAAAATTATAAACAAACTTCCTTATAAAAAATATAACAATTAGTTATTTACAAGAATAGATGATAATTAACTATTAAAATTAGACTACTAACAAATTCCAATTAATTTACTAAAAACATTAATTAAAATACTTAAAACTTAAACTAATCTTGACTATAAATAAGATATTGTCACTTAATAATCAAAACAATGATTTACTTGTCCACAACCACTTGCTACCATCTACTTCTATCTTCCATCTTCCATCTTGCTACGTACTATTAACATTATTGAAATTTTTTTTACGTCTGTTTTACAATTTTTGCTAAAGCAGGCGGTGAAGAATGATGACATATGAAAAATAAGTGATGAAAAAATGCCAGACCAGACCGGGAATCGAACCCCAGCGTAGAAACCAGTTGCGCTAACCACTACGTCAACGGGCCCGCCAACGTAATTCAGACCCGGTCCCAAAACGACATTATTTCGAAACGGTCCGACAACACTTATTCCAATCACAGTTCAAACATTAACTAAAGGCTACACAAGTGCTGTTTTTATGTATAAATTTATTTATTTATTTATTTCCCATTGCTTACAAAAAATAAATATCAGTACAAAATAAATGTTAATTTCCTTAATTATACTTTGATAAATCTAAAAACTATTTATATTAATTCGTGGTGGGGAAATTAATCCACCCAACTATGGTTTCCCATGTTCAAGGGTAGATCAATTCAGTGCTTCTTTGTCCATTATACTACTGCAACTACTGTACTACGGTAATCTATTAGTGCGTTAGTAATTACAACTACATGTTAGTTACTTAAATACTAATTAAACTACTAAGACATTTTTATTGAAAAAATAATATGCAGTAATACAATTACATTTGTACAAATGTAAAACAAAACAAACAATATAATATGCAAGACAAAAGAATTTATTTAAAAATAGAAAACTAAAATTGAAACCGGTAGACGAGCTCACAAAACTATAAGTTTCCTGGAGTAACCATTTTATCTATAGCGTCTCCCCTACTTCCAATAGCCAAATGGTTACTGTTTTTTTATACTCCTTTTTTAATACTGTTTTATTACAGATGTCCGGAATATTTTTAATTTGTAGGGGGAGCAGATTGAACAGTTTGGGCGCTAAATAGCAGAAATGCCTTTGGTATAAAGTTTTTGAGGCCTTGTGTAAAAGTAAGAGTTCCTTGTTCCTGGTATTATAATGGTGTGCTCTTGTAGTAAAATAGTTTATATTTTTATACGCGAAAATGAGAGCTTCTCTTGTAAATATTTGGCGGTTGTCAAGTCCGTTGAATTCTTGAAAAAGCTGTTCCGATGGATACCTTGGTTGTCTTTTATTGCATATTCGTAAGATCAACTTCTGCACCTTCTGTACGGAGTTTAACGAAGACAAATTGGTACCACCCCACCCAATTATACCATAAGTTAGTACCGACTGCACAATAGCTAATAACAGTGGTCTAATAGTTTCTAACACACTCGAGACCCTTCTAACACTTTCTCCATTTTCCAAAACAATCTACAACATGGTGGAAATGATCAATAATAATAGGCATTAAAACACCCATATTTTACACTAGTTTCGACCGCGCTTCCAAGAACTCGTTTCAAAAACATTTCATTCATCGGATATCCATTATTCTTGTTACAATACACTTAATTTCTTCCAATAAAAAATTGATTCCTTTAACCATTTCTAGAAAATCACTGTCGTAATGTCACAACAATGTTGGTAACGACAAACACAATTATTATCACTAAAATTGCACCTTACGGTATAATTAACAATAAACATACGTATACAAATAATCAATTAATTATTAAATAATTTGACAAATAATCAATTCACAGAACTCTAAAATGATAAACTATTTTATTATTGTAAAAAAATTAACGAGATCGTCTCTTACAGTTTTATCTTGTTTCTTTTTATGAGTAATAACTAAACGTACAAAGTAATACAATACTGAAATGACAAAGTAATAATTTTTTATTATTACGGATGTCACTGATGTCATCTTTAGGCTGTATAACAATGGGAAAATTTTAAGTGTGAGTAAATGCCTCTAAGAAGAAAATTGATGATTGTTAAACAAGATGGCGGAACTGAACATTTTGAAGTACTTACATTTTAACTACCTAGTAATTTTTGTAATTTATAAACCACAATAAAAGTAATATATTTGTATCAATGTATTTTATTGTATACTTGTTTGTTGATATTGGTTTAACAAATTTCTGTAGTTAGTTTTACAATGACTAATGGTACTTGTTAAAGTGCCTTATTTGTGATTCAAAAATTACAAGGTATTTTTTAATAACAGTTTTACTACAAGTAACATGTACAATTATATCTCTTTCATAATAAATAAATATTGGATTACTAATAAGTAAATATACATAATACATTAAATACAAGAACTCATTTAAAACTAATCACTATTTTTTTTAATAACATTTTATTACTAGTACTTAAAAAGCCAGTTTAATGACATAAACCTGTACTTTTTTACAATACAGCAAAATCTACAATCTATTCGTAGAATAACAAACAGATGGTTTTACTTTTTACATGACATGACTGAAGAGAATCTCTCATTCGAGGGACTTCGGATATTTATTTCATGTATTTATTGTATTGTCGTTTTAAATAAGTCCGTAAGATGTCTTCGTTTCAGTCTTCGAGTGTCGTTTGAATTATCTGAAATATCTGAAAAATGTGGTGTGAAACACTCACACAACTTTCTCTTTCCAATGTAAATAATGAACAATATAACCTAACATTAGTAATAAAACATTAGAAATAAACAAAAAAACTAAACCTAATAGACGTAACCTAATTTTAATCATGAGTGAAAGACGCAAAATGAGAATCAACCTCAGTTTGACTTAAAAATACGGTAAATCACTCTTTCACCCTAAACTAGGCTCTGTAGAGAAATGCTCTAAATAAAAGTTTTAGATCTTTTAATTTCCTATAAATTTGATTTATACACTTTTTTCGTAAAATGCATAGTCTACTAACGCTGAAATCTTTAAAATAACATCAATTTTTTTTTTTTTACATAATTTCGTCTAAAAAAACAGAAAATTGCTTATTACCGCTAAACTAAGCGTAATACAAAAAACATGTTTGAAATGAAAGTTGTAGGATTTTAAATTCTCTATAACTTTGGTAATACATTTTTGCGCTAAAATGCATATTAAAGCAGCAATCTTAAAAAAATAATCTTTTCCGAGAAAACAGCCTTCCTAAGTATTTAAGCAGACATGGTGCCTACCCTATCTTGTAGAGCATAAAAAATGTAGTAAACAAGGCGACTTTTAAAAAAAAGTTCTAGGAGCCGTTTTTGAGAAAATCGCAAAAAAGTAAAAAATGACATGAATAACCTATTACTTCCGGTTAATTGTTTTTCAGAGGGCCCGACATGCTGATAAGCATACATTTCCACTTAGTAGGAAAGGGTAAACCACCTCACTCCTTATTTTACTTAGTAAAGCTTCTAGAGGTTCAAACCAGCCTCTCGTCTGATGACCTAAACAACATGAAATTAGAGTTCTGTATATAAAAATTACTGTACAAATATTAACTGTTGAATAACATTGCGAAAATTTTCATTTACAGAAAATAAGATTAAATACAATAATTAATTTTTACGGAAAACTACTTAATTTTTCAAGTTTAGTATACAGTAGAAATTAATTAAAAATCTACGATGAAATACAGCGGTAAGTACAATTTAGATGGTATACAGAAAAGTTTAAGAGTAAAGATTTAAAATAAACCGTTAATATCGTAAGCAAGGATAATTATTTTTATTTGCGTACCGAATTGATCATACAATCAGATGAATTCATCTGGTGATGAAATAAAGAAACTAGATAATATATTCAGCAAAAATATAAATCAATAAAATTTGATAGCCTTTTTTACATTAGAACTTATAAAACAGTGTTAAAATAAAAAATATTTAAAAAGAAATTAATTAACCATAAACTAAAAATAAATAAAACTTCATAAATAGTAAACAGGATTAGGCCCTAAAGGTAAAATTATTATAAAAAAACTGTAAAATCCATAAAATCAGTATTCACTAGAAAACGAATGATACAAAAGTTCTTTGTTCACGAAGTTTTTAAGAAAACTTAGATCACAATTAGAAGTATCACGACATTTAATCAAAGATAAAAAAAACTTTTGTCACGCACGATTAATTTTTTACAAAGACGGGTGTATTAAACGACAGATGTTAATTTTATTACTGCCATGTTTTATAACCGAATAAACCTAATTACTGTCAAAACAATTAAAGCATTCTTGGAAATTCCTCTAAAAAAAAGAAAAAACCTAATATGTAGTGCACGACCGTTTCTTCAATTTAAAATATAACTTTCCTCAATATTTTTAAACTTTTTTTACAGTAACTTTTCTACTTCTTTGTCTTTATTTGGCGTGGAAAGAGGTGATACCATATCCACAAGAGCGTTTTCTCCAGGATGATGTGGTCACATTACGATGGAGAAGGCCTTGATGTAGATGACAATAGAAGTGCTGACGAAATTTCAAAGGCATGATAATGGAGATGATGAAATGGCAATACGAAGTAATATCAAAGAACATTTTGAATACCGTAACTCAGACGAGATTGTTTGGATAACTTTGTAGTTTTTCAAATAATGTTTTATAAAGCTTATTAGCGACGTTTTACGAAATTGCTGCTTCACAACACTTTCGTTTTGTTCTTATTTAAAAATTACTCATTAGACTTAAAAGACAAGACAGCAATGTATAATGCTGATAGATAAATAACAGATATGAAATCAGCGTATGCGCAGAGCGATAATTTTGTCTAATTTGTTACTTTTAAGTATATACTACTAATAACTTCCTATCTGTTTGTTGCAGGGCTAAAATAAATAGTTCTGTTTCTTATCACATGGTCAGCCAATTAAATGACTGAATCATTTAAGAACAGAAGAGGTAGAGGTGTAAAAGACACTAGTCAGAGTTATCTTCTCTGAAAGTAATGAATTTCACTATACAGCCAGACCCTGTGGTGAATGAAGTGAAGGTGTCATTTGCAGAGTGGAAAATATGTGCTTTTCAGAGGGCCCGGCATGCTGTTAAGCGTACTTTTCCACTCAGTGAGGAAGGCAATGGTAAACCACCTCACTCCTCGTTTTACTTAGTAAAACCTCTACAGGTTCAAACCAGCCTTTCGGCTGTTGACCTAAACAACAACAACTTCCTACCAAAAATTAGCTTTATAATAATTGAAATCTTAACATAATATTCAGTTGAAATATTTTCGTTAATACGATCAAGACTGTTAGTACATTTAATGAAAGAACTAACAGCAGTTCCTGGAAATGAATGATGCAACAAATACCATTAATTTACTTCCGAGACACGAATAGAAAACATAATCGATTATAAATCGGAAGTTAACAATATCTTTAAAAACCATAAATTTAGTTTTTCCTCAATCCACGAGTGATTCTAAAACGCTATATCGTTAGTCAAATCAATGCCGATTTATAGACATTGAACTTATATAAATATTTGCAATATGGCTGAATTCGTGACTTTATCAACTTCTTAACAGTTATTTCAATTTCAACCTACTAAAGTATTCATATTTATTGAAACAAAAAATATTTTAATTGAAGTCACGTTTTTTGATACTAAATAAATAATATGGTAATGATTCTAATTTAATGAAAAACTGTTAATAAATGTGAAATATTCTCAATTTAAATAATCTCTCGTTTTATTCTAAGTAAAAATGAAGTTTCTCTAAACTTATCTGCCTCGATAAGTAACTATGCTTCTCAAATATTGTTTCACATCCAAACCACGTAATCTTTGAATAATTTTGTCAACTATACAGAAAAAAATAATATAAGAAATTTAAAAAAATTGTTGTTCAATTTATATTTTATGCACTGTTATTAATAGCTCATGATTTATGTATTAATGAGAGGTCATCAACTGTTACCGTACAAAAACAAGAGAAATAAGAAATGTCCATTGATTAATAATGATCAGTCAAGGCTTTTAAGGTTTCCTAGATAAATTTAGCGCAATCAGAGACTAAGGAATACGTCCCTTACTTCTTTTTCTTCTTCTTCTTCTTCCTTAAAGGCTTAGGCAGTCACCTGTTCCGAACTCACAAACTTGAAACTCTTACCTTATATCCATGTTTTCCGAAGTCGTCCCACATCTCTCCGTCCAACCAGTGCATAACGGTGTACTTGGAGGGGCGTTCTGTCCAGGTGTCCTCTCCATCGCCCGCGGTACCTCAATCTTCTCATTCAGGCAGTAGACTTGGAGCTCCTTCCTTATATCCACATTCCGCACTCTATCCAATCTCGAGCATCCCTTAACTCTTCGCAGGAATCTCATCTCCGCTGCTTGGATCCTTTGTACATTCCTCATCGTGGTCACCCATGCTTCACTCCCATCATTATTATCGGAGTTGCCATCACCTTGTAAAACTTAATCGTTGAGTCAGGTCTGGCCCTGAAAAAAAATCGTTTGGAACTTACTTATCTCCCGCTCGATGTCTAAATCCAAGTCTATGTATTTTGGTTATTTCTCAAAAAATTTTATAATTTTTTCACGACATCTGTGATGAACTAAATTTACGTTATTTAGGTCATCAGCCGAAAAGCTGGTCTGAACCTCCAGAGGCTTTACTAAATAAAACGAGGAGTGAGGTGGTTTACTATTACCTTCCTCACTGAGTGGAAAAATATGCTTATCAGCATGCCAAGCCCTCTAAAAAGCATCTACTTTCCACCCAGCAAATGACACCTTCAATTCATTTACCACAGGGTCTGGCTGTATAATGAAATTCATTACTTTCAGAGAATTTAACTCTGATTAGTGTATTTTACACCTCTACCTCTTCTGTTCTTAAATGCTTCAGTCAGTTGACCATATGATAAGAAACATAACTATTTTTTGTAGCCTTGGAACTAGCATATCGAGTGCAAATAATTTAACACTCCACCTGCCTGTAATGGGCAAGTATTTTGATTATTTCTCAAAAATGTTTAATAATTTTTTCATGATATCCGTAGTTAACTAAAATACCTGATATACGTGAAAATTATTTAATCAGCCCATATTTTTAAAAATTTTTAAATTGTAAAAGCGAGAGGAATACACCAACTGAAAAGTAATGACTAAAGATGGAGTTGATTATTGTTGAAGGTTGGTACAACTTTAGGCTAACCACAGACCATCGTATGACGCAAATGAACAGATATAAAAACGAAGAAGAAATCAAGTTCTTCTGGTCTTATGACCATATTTTTATAAACTAGAAGAAAATTAATTAATTAGTTATTTTTTATCATTTTCAGGCTTTTTTTGAAGACGAATCATAAAATTAGGCGAGAAATTCGCTTATAATAAAACTAAGCAAAACTTTTGTAGATCATCACCATCATACAAGCAACAAGCAAAAAACAACTTTAATAAACATTAATTATATACAGTAATAAAAAAACATACTTTATATAACTGGGTGATAAAAAAATAAAAAATACTAAATAGTAAATTTTAATATTGAAGAAAGCAACGTGTTTTTAGAAATTTTATAAACGAATGAATGATTGTTAAATAAACACAAAAGTGAAAATACCTGTAAATAACTGATAATTTTTTGAACATAGGTAAGTTCTACTGATTTTTACTTTCGCTTACCCAGTATAAATATAAGGGGAGGGAAATATTTTTTTCTTGTCGATTTTTCGAAACCGAATTTCACGGAAAACACACGTTTACAGGCCCTCTAAACCCCAAAAAAAAACATGTTTTTACCGACTGGGGTGTATATGTGCGTGTGAACAAAATATCTCTAGAACAGTTACCGTTCGAAGTTGATTACAAGAAGACCCGAAACAAAAATTTTCATTAAAATTAGTTAACAATCATTAGTAGTTTATTCGAGCGATTTTTTTTACTTTTTAACGATTTTCTCAAAAACAGCTTCTACATTATTTTTTTTAAAAATCGCCTCGTTTACTACATTTTTTATGCTTTACGAGACAGGGTAAGCGCCGGATCTGCTGAAATTCGTGAGGACTAATCTCTTTATTTTTTTTGTAGATGCGGCATTAATTTAAATGCATTTTCGGGAAAAAGCGGATATAATCAAATTTGTAGGAAATTAAAAAACCTACAACTTTTATTTATAATTTTTTTTACCGCTTAGTGATTTTTTTACTGTCAATTAGTGATTTTCAATTTTTGTTTATTAAACTTGGTAAAAAATGGGATTTTTAAGATTGCAGCCTTATTATGTATGCATTTTATAACAAAAGTGCTATTAAATACTAATCAAAGTTATAGAACATTAAAAAACCTACAACTTTTATTTAATTGTTTTTCTATAGAGTCTAGTTTAGTGTTAATTAGTTTGTTTTCCGTACTTTTAAGTTTTACAGAGGTTGATTTTAGTTTTGGGTCATTCACTCATGATTAAAATTAGGTTATGTTTTTCATTTAACACTGTTTACTCACGATTAAACATAGATTATATTGTTCATTATTTACATAGTGTGATGTTCATATTCCGCCCGGTATTTGAAATAAATTATAAATGTATAATTTTGTTATTTTATTAAGACAGGTAAAAATTTGGCTAGAAGCAAAATTCAAAATGTTATGAAATTGACTTATTTAGTACAAACATATAAAATTTGAATTAAGATGCAATTTGGAAAAAATTTAAATTTAATTAATTTGAAATTATTTAAGGTCTATCTCAGAGTAATATTTAATATTAGGAGGTAATCAAGAATTATACCTCATGTTACTTATAGCTTTTGTGAAAAATTTGTACAATAGATCAGAATATTTTATGTCAAAGTAACTTTTGCCGGTAATATTAGATGACCAATCGAACAATGAAAGACCCTCTTGAGCCTAAATTTTATTCCTTATAAGTAAGTTAAAAATTTTGTTATGTTAATTTTATGTTAATTTGAATGGAAGATTTGAACTCTGGATGAAATTCTAAGCAATTTGAATCCAAATTTGATAAAATTCTGTAAAGTATAAAGATTATTAGGTTAATTTCTTATAAAAATGAGTATATCAGCTATTAAGCTAATTACGTTAATTACACGAAGTAGGAATAATTCTTGAAGCATAGAACGATTTATTTCGATGTAATATGTGGTTTTGAATATTATAATGTAATTAAAAATTTTAGAGAATTTATTTGAACGACAAATTTGATATTTTAATTAAAAACACATGTAAAAATATAGGAGAACAGTGTGTCAGATTTTAATTAATTACAATAATTTGGTTAGTAATTTTAAAAAAAATGAAAGGATATGCTAATGTATAAAGATCCGCTGAATAGTTTGATATTTTTTAAGATACAAAAATATGTATGGTAACTTTGTAATTAAGCCGTAAAAATAAGCTTTTATCGTATGATAAAGACAATGTTAATTAGTGTCATTATTCTTTAATTAATGAGTATTTTTTTAAATGTAATTAGATAAAAAGATGTATTTTGTTGATACCTTTAAGATTCGTATACCTAGAAATGTTAAAATGTTAATAATAAAAAGTTATTTGAAATATTTTACGGTTTCATAAAACAATTATTTTATGGAATTTTAGACAAAATTAAATTATGTGATTATTAAAAAACTAACGATCCGATTTAAAAAAGAAAAACACCTTTGTAATCAGCAGAAAAAACCCTTGAATTTGATGTAGGGCTCAATGCTGTTATTGTAAATTTAAATTTTTGTTATAAATAATGTTATAGTGGGGATGGACTTCTCTCATAGTTGAATTGCCAACCTCACGCACAGTAATAAATCACATAAAGTATTAAAATTATATAAATGTCAAATGATGTTAAGTTATGTTCTATAAGCTTTATTGTAATAAGAAAAACTTACATATTGTGTATTTTAAGTTATCACTTATTTATATTGTTTTGTTTCACCTTAATTTGTTTGTTATTAGCAATTTTCATTGGGAAAAAATGTATAATTAATCTGCACAAGTTGGCACTTACTTTTTGTAGATGTAATTTTCAACCAAAAATTCAGGAAGTCCTCTATTAGACACGATGCGTAACTGACGTGTTTTAAAATTGCTCGTAAAATGTTTTATATAGTAGTATGGAGGGGATCGAGTATTCTGTATTTAGGGCCGATATGTTTAGGCCATATGTGAGAGAAATAAATTGTTAAATTTTATTTAAAGTAGTGTCAACTATAAAAAATTTATTTATTTTAATAATGCAAATTAACGGAAGTGATGTCAATTGTGGAATTAAATACATCAAGTATTTCAATGGTGTTCTGTGTTTTATAAGCAAATAGTGTTTTGTGCTAAATATTTTTTTTTATAAATGTGTTCGGGTAATCTGCGTATAATAACCACCTGTTAATTTTATGGATTTCCAAATTAAAGATAAGTAACTAATTTTAAGCAATTTTTGTAACAAAATTTAATATGCCTAATTTGTATTTAGCATTTACTAACAAATTTAATATGATTGGTTAATAATTTAAAAGATCTGTTTGTCTAGGATCTAATTCACTGAGTTCAAAGTTCCCATCCCTGTTTGTTTTAAAGAAATTTTTTTTTTTTATTATTTTGTTTTATTTTTGGTTGAATGATTTTAGGCAAGTTATGTCTTGTAATGTTGATCATGGCTTACTTTTATTGTTTCATTATGATAAATGATTTTATTAATATTTTTAATAAATTTCGATTAATTTGTTACCTTTTAAAATTGTAGTTTGATTTATTGATTGATGAAATTCCAATATCCCTTGTATGTAAGCATTGTGATATGAACTTTGTTTTATAATATTAAGTTAATTGTATTCGGAGGGTTTTTCGAGCTGTCAAAATGGTTATTGTTTCTAGAACTTGAGTCTAGTAAGTTTTTTTATTTTTTATTATTTGATTTTTATATATCACAATCCTTACATTTATTTAGATTAAGCTTATTTTCAGCGTTCCTGTCATTGGGGTAAAGGAGAATGGATTTTGATTGAATGGACCGCTTGTCGTCTGTCAGACTGTTCTGTTACCGAATCAGATGTTTTCTGTCAGATCAGTTTGTTTACATGATCAGCTGACTAGGCAGATATAGGTTAAGGTAGCCTTACTGTATGTTTGTTTAATGTAGCTTACCTTTTTCTAAATTTAATGTTGTTTTGAGTTTTCTGCTTTTTAATTTATATTTTGTTTTATTTTATTCACATTTCGTATTTATATTATTTCATTGTGATGTTGTTTTTGTTTTAAAATCGCGAGTTTAAGATTTTTTTTTTATTTTTTTTTTATTTTTTTATTTTATTTTTTTTTTATTTGGAATTCAATTTGGAATTTCGACTTGGATATTTTGGATTGATGTTTAATGGGTCTCCAGTTGCCCTGCTTGGATGATAACCAAGGTAAGTTCGGTCAATAGTGGCATCCTGACCGTGGTCATTTTGTGTTTACTTTAAGTTTCTTTTTCAGGTGACACCCCAACACCTGTTTTTGATGTGTCAGTCGGCTGGTGTGTCGGCATTTGACTGTTACATTAAATTGGCGCCCAACGTGGGGCTGATTCGTTCTGTCCTATGTTGTGGTCCATTTCTTTCCATTGTTTTTGTTTTTGTCGTCCGTCATCGGCTGACTGTTACAATAGACAAGAGAAAGTCGTGTGAGTGTTCCACAACAGATTTTTTTTATTTGTTAGTCGGTTCCAAAGTACGGGAAAATTAAGAACAAAAGATGAGACTCAAGTTAAAGTACAAGAAAATGGTTAACAGATTGGTAGTCGATCCTGTCAACCTTTAACAAGTAATTAGTTACTGGTGCTAAACCCAATTTGAACTTATAGTATCCAGTTCTGGGACTAAACAAAATCCAAAACAGCAACAATCGTTCAAAGATTCCATAATAAAGTGCTAAGGGATATTGTCAAAGTTACATGGTACATTCGGAATGCTCTATCGGGTTCTGAACATCGAAAAGGTGGATGGTAAAAAAATTTTAAGGGGTCACAAAGTCACTTTTACACACTGCAACTTTTCGATTACTCAAACCTCAAAAAAAATAAAGTGCCATAAAATCTTCGGCTTGGTCTCGTTTTGAAAAAAGGGTTATGATATTTCATAAAATAAAAAGAAAATTAATCATGAAATACGAATAGTCAAAAGGTTGTTTCTGAAGTGTATTGAACAATAGAAGTTAGAGTGGGTTTATCAATGTAAATTTTTTTTAATTAACCTTTAGAAACAAAAGTACCCTGAGGCTTAATTGTAATCGTTAGAAAATAAGTTTCTTAGGTTAAGGTAATCGTTTCGGATTTTAAAAGATTTTCATTACTCTAAAGCTACATAATTAAATGAAAAACACTTAATAGAGATATTTATGAAATAATATAATTCATTTTTGGTTCTTTCATTACGTATTTCTATTTAGAAATTTAAAAAAAAATAAAAACAAAAAATTTTCTTTATAAAAATTTTTATCTTGCAAATTATTTTTTAACAACATTATTCCCGTTAACAATTTTGTGTGAAATTAACTAGTAAGTAAAACTGAAATGTTTTGTATTACCACCAGGTGAAATTAGTTATTGGATGCAAAGCCCAATATTATTAAAAAAACAAATCATAAAAATAAATATAGACTACTTATTTAATACCTGTTGGAAATATAAAAAAAGTAATATAAAAAAGTAACTCGGTTTATGAGATAAGTAAAACTAGTCTGAACAGAATTCCCGAGTGAAAGAATATTCATTACATGTGCTGGATTACCTGATTTTTTAACAAAGTTTTTGCTCTTAATTTTAATGCAAGTAATCTACAATTTGAATTAATAAAAAGTTGAAGTCAATTACAAAAAAGATACCATGACAGATAAAGTATGTTTTTAAGTAATCAAAAAAACCCAAGCAAAACCCCAGGATAAAACAGTAACAAATAAATTTTACAGTAATACAGCAAAACCAGTTATGCATGATATAAATTTTATTGATAGACACGAAAATAATAATAATAATAAGTAAAGTAAAAATTAAAAGATACACACAGAAAATTACAAGTAGCATAAGTAGATTGGATCAACAACATATGAATATGTTGTAATGAAAATTACTCGGCTTAGAAATCTTTTTAATCAGGATGTTTCAGTATTTTCCTCAAAAAACTTTACAGAAGAAAGATTAATCATCAATAATTGAATCACTTGTTTGAGAAACCACACATGTCCATTTTTATCAAAATTGAGTTAGAGTTAAAAATCGAATATTTCATTGCATTTTCCTTTCTCTTGCCTATATGAATATATAGGAAGGAAACGATTTTTTTTAAAAATCGCCTCATTTACTAAATGTTTAATGCTTTAAAAGATAGGGTAAACGCCATGTCTGCTGAACTTCTTGCGGAGGTTGTTTTTTCGTAAAAAAATTGTTCTTTTTAAGATTGCGGCTTTAATATGCATTTCAGCGCAAAAATATAAAATGAAAGTTTTTGAGAATTTAAAATCCGACAACTTTTACTTCTAATATTTTTTTGTATAACGCTTAGTTTATAACACTTAGCGGTAATTAGCAATTTTCTGTTTCTTTCTCACGGAAACTTGTAAAAAATTTATTTTTTTAAGATTTCAGTCTTAGTATGCATTTTACGACAAAAGTGTATAATCAAATTTATAGGAAATTAAAAGATCTATAACTTTTATTTAGTACAGTTTTCTTTACAGAGCCTAGTTTAGCGTAAAAGAGTGATTTTCCGTATTTTTAAGGCAAACTGAGGTCGATTTTTATTTTGCGTCTTTCACTCATGATTAAAATTAGGTTATGTTTATTGAGGTTAGTTTTTTATTTATTTCTAATGTTTTATTACTAATGTTAGTTAATATAGTTTATTATTTGCATTGGCAAGAGAAAGTCGTGTGAGTGTTTCACACCAGATTATTATTATTATTATTATTATTATTATTATTATTATTATTATTATTATTATTATTATTATTATTTTATAACCACAAGTCCAGCTAATTTAGTAGTAGAATTAACCTGCAGAAAATTATTTTTTGTTTGAGAAACAACATTAGAAATATTTTTATGGCAATCAGCAGAAAAAGATGATAGCCCGAAGAAATAATGTAGTACTAATTATTTTTCTTGAAATTAAAATGAATAAAAAAATTTAACTACGTTTATAATAACGCAATATTATCTTAACAAATATTCTGTAAATTAATATTATATAAATAGACTGGAGCATCCTAAGTAAAACAAGTTGCATTAGGTCTATTTATTTCGTCAATACGCATTTTTTTGGAGAAAAAACCACAAGTTTATGCTGGAAAATTCCCTCGTCTAATAAAAATCAATTAAAAATAAGTTGAAATTTATAACAATGAATACATTACTTTAAAAGAAGTACTTCAAATTCATGTCAAATAATTTTCAGCAATATGTAGCTATCAATAAAATTAGAAAAATAGTTTCTGTATTTCCTGATAAATCACTTGCGTTGGGCTCGTGTTGTTTCTCTAACAAGCGATTCAATTAGTTATAAAATTAATTACTTTTAAAATTACCAGACACTAAAATGGTAAAACACAGATGGAGAAAACTTTACAATAACAAATTAATGTGTTTAAGTTCATTTTACAAAAAAAAAGATAATAAATAAACTCAAATTATCTCCTACAATCTCTAAATACAAGTCTAAATAAACCTAAGTCACAAAGAGAAACACAGAGAAAAACAGCTCATTTTCTCACGCCTACCAGTCACGTTCATCATTTTAGTAGAAACCATTAAGTTCTTCGGTTTAATATGTAGCTGCAACAATATAAAGACCTATTGAAGAGAATAAACACATATATTTATTTAAAACGATTACAGATTTAATCAGAAAATTACTTTACGACTGTAAATATTATGGCTAAAAAATCCAATAAAAAAATCTTGTATGACTGAACAAAACAAAAATCTGGTGTGAAACACTCACACGACTTTCTATTACCAATGCAAATAATGAACAATATAACCTAACATTAGTAATAAAACATTAGAAATAAACAAAAAAAACTAAACCTATTAGACGTAACCTAATTTTAATCATGAGTGAAAGACGCAAAATGAAAATCAACCTCAGTTTGGCTTTAAAATACGGAAAATCACTCTTTTATGCTAAACTAGGCTCTGTAGAGAAAAATGCGCTAAATAAAAGTTGCAGATCTTTTAATTTCCTATAAATTTGATTATACACTTTTGTCGTATATACTAAGGCTAAAATCTTTAAAAAAAATCGATCTTTTTTTACTCATTTTCGCGAAAAAAAAACAGAAAATCGCTAATTACCGCTAAACTAAGCGTTAAACAAACAATATTTGAAATTAAAGTAGCAGGATTTTAAATTCTCCACAACTTTTATTATACATTTTTGCGCTACGTTCCTAATTAACGTAACTTCATTCATGTTCGTTCATGTAACTTTTACATAAATTAGATTTTTTTATACTAGACATAGATTACTGGTGTATTGATGGTTGGGATTTAATTAAACATACTCTCTCAGGAAAGCTCGGCCTGAGTTTGTACAATTGTTTTTTGTTTTACGTCTGACTGTTTTACAATTACTGCTAATGCAGACGGTGAGAATGATGATAGATGAAGATGAGTGATGAAAAAATGCCAGACAAATCAGGAATCGAACCGGGACGTAGAAACCAGTTGCGCTAACCACTACGCCAATGGGCCGGCTGTGTGCACAAGACTACACCTTATTTACACGTCATACATATTATAAAAATAAAATTAATCTCTATTTGTCAGCGAGACCAAAAGAGGAATAGACGTCGGTCAGATACAGTTATACGTACTTTTAAATCTATTTTAACAAACAATATTATTTTTACAATTAAGTATTAACTAAAACAAAAAAAAAACTAATTCATTAAATTAAAACTTAATTGTACATTGCCGGTCGCAATGGCGTACGGTAACGTGCTCGCCTCTCATCATGCGGTCTTGTGTTCGAATCCCATTCAGGCACGGCATATTTTCATCCTTCACTTTCAAATGAAAAATCATTTCATCCTTCACCGTCTGCATTAGCAGTAGTTGCAGAACAGTCAGACGTTAAATAAAAAAAATAATAATAATTGTAAATTGGGATTCTGTTATTTATTTACACTACCTAACAATGTTTCATAATTCTAAAATATACACACATAGAGCATTCATTGTAAAATAATTTAAGAACTCCTGATAAGAATAAAATGTATGTTTTGTTAAAAAACCTTTTACTTCCCGATCAAAGTTTTCTTAAATTATCGAGTCTTATTTTAATCTGTTGAAAAACCGAACCGAATTGTAGTGAATTCCTTCCGAGAACTTAGAAGTTCTATATTTTTCAATTCTGAAGTCATCATTGTGTCGAGTTTCATAAATGATTGTACTTACTTTTTGTAAATAACAGTGTCCCTTTTCGCGAATTTTAAAATTTCATATATATATATATATATAAAGACGATAAGAGGAGAATTACTGTATTTAACAAACAATTCTTTGCAAGAATAATGCCTTGGAATGTTTGCAATAATTCTAATTGCGTATTTTTGTATGCGAAAAATCTTAAGGTATTATCAACTTCATCTCATTGGGTCATGGGGTTGTTTATTGTTCTTAAACTGAACAGATTGCAACGTACACACATTACGGATTAAAAAAATTCAATGAATTATACCTTATTAAGAAAGAGTTTCTGTTTTAAGAATTATAATAATTTTACTTATCCCGTAGAATTATAACAAGAAAACTTTAAAATTATAAAAATCCTAAATACTGTCAATAGAAACGGTACAGGTTTTTCTGTAGTAAGAAAATTATTAAAAGTACCAAAGTTTTCTATAAAAATGTACAATTTAGAAAATTTTAAATCGTGAAGTTCATTATAAATGACTAATCATTTTTCTGTGTTCGTACTTATGCAACAAATCAGCTTTAATTACATTTATATGAAATGATTACCGACAGATCAATTTAAAAACCACCAAAGATATTCTTCTTATTATAAGGAAAACAAATTCTATTATTATAACCATAATAAATGAATAATGATCAATTTCTTTCTGTCAAGTACGTCATAAAATTGCAATATAATATTTATGAACCGTCATAAAAAACGTAACTTCATAAAAACATAACAAAATATTTGTTAACAAAGATTAGTTACAGTAGTTAATGGTCATAACGTTCAAAAACTTGTACTGAGTCGACTGTGTCTTCAACGTGCAGAAAAACGAAATAAATGAAAATCTAATTTACAATTATATTAGATACGGTGCAACAACGTCAGTATCTAATTTGAGTTAAAATCCTGCGTCTTTATTTTAATTGCTAACCAAGATATTTGTTGAAGAAGAACATTTATTAGGATGTTAAGTCATATACAGGTAGGAATAAAATGGCGAATAATGGAAAAAATTATTAGAGAATTAAATGACTAATGCTAAATGGTTATTAATGGATATTCAAGGTAATTAAGAAATTAAAACTGCTTATTTACATAATTAATTTGAAATTCATAACGTGACGACTCAAGAGTGTGAAGACTTTTATAAAGACCTCCAAAGAAAAATGTAATTTAGTAACCTACGAAGATTTTGTAATATCGTTACAAACCGTCCGTGATTTGTACTCAAATAAGTACAATAAACTGTTTGAAAATTTTTAAAACAACGTATAATCGGTTTATAAACAAATCACGCTTGATATTTTGACATAAAAAGTGGACATTCTGAAAAATGATCACAAGAATTTTATTAACGTCATTCCAAACTGACAAAGTATTGGACTCTACAGAAGTACCAAGAAATTTTGAAAATCAGAAAATTTATGAAAAACGTTTTTTTTAAATAAATTTATTTTTATCATTAAATAATGGGTGATTCAAAAAGAGCGCCGGTTTTTAAACGGCTGGTAAATTTTTGTTTATCGGTTGGCAACATTGTTAGACCTCATTTCTATTTCGGAGAACATTCCGATTGACGATTCAGTTGTAGTTTCTCTTGTTCGCAGTGTAGTACTCTCGCAGTCTGTGTCTAACCATGGAGAAGTTTACTATTGCACAACGAGTGTTAATCGTCAAAACATTTTACCAGAGTGGAGAGAGTTATGCGGCTACTGTCAGGCGACTTCGCGGTACTCTGGGACGTAATGAAGCACCGAATGAATCAACAGTTCGCAGGCTCATGAAAAAGTTTTTTGAGACGGGTTCAACAGTCGACCTTAAAAGTTCTGGACGTCGTCGTTCTGGCTGAACTGAGCAGAACTTTGCGTTGGTTCGTGACAGTGTGGCTGTTAGCCCAGCAAAATCAATACGTCGCCGTTCTCAACAATTGGGTTTACGATGTTCTTCTGTACGGAGAATTCTTCGGTACGATCTCCAATATCACCCGTATAAAATTCAGTTGACGCAACATTTGAAAGTGGCAGACCACCAGAAGAGACGACAGTTTGTTGACTGGGTATTGAGAAAACGGCAGGATGATGACACCTTCGCAAACAAAATCATTTTCAGTGATGAGGCGCACTTCCACTTAAACGGTTTTGTTAATAAACAGAACTGCCGTATGTGGGGTTTAATTCGACGGGTTATCAGGCAAATAGAAGTCGAAACTTGTCGTGCAGTGATATCCAATTTCATGGACAGAGTTGATGCGTGCCAGCGCAGTAGAGGAGGACACATGCATGACATCATTTTTCATACATGAAATCGGAAGGTAAGATGAACTTGTTGATGTATTTATTTTCAGTTTTTCAATAAAATAAATCTCTTAATTTGGTATATCAAAACCGGCGCTCTTTTTGAATCACCCTATAGTAAATATAATATTTTGCCCGTATCAGGTAGGTGGAGTGTTAAATTTTTAGCTCTCGGTCTGCTAGTTCCAGGGCTACAAAAAATACTTCTGTTTCTTATCACATTGTCAGCCAAATATATGACAAGCATTTAAGAACTGAAGAGGTAGAGGTGTAAAAGCCATTAATCAGAGTTAACTCCTCTGAAACTAATGAATTTCATTATACAGCCAGACCCTGTGGTGAATGAATGGAAGGTGTCATTTGCAGGGTGAAAAGTAGATGCTTTTCGAAGGGCCTGGCATGCTGATAAGCATACTTTTGTACTCAGTGAGGAAGGCAATTGTAAACCACATCACTCTTTGTTTACTTAGTAAAGCTTCTAGAGGTTCAAACCAGCCTTTCGGCTGATGACCTTAACAACACAATATTATGAACACAGATTTTAGAAAATCTAAGCCATTTTATATCCCGTAGGAAATCAGCTATTGATACCATGATTCAGTTTCCTGATAATTTTTTTCAAATTTCCACCAATCATAGGATCGATCCTAATAATGAGGTTCGCTCGAAAGAACTTTTTCTTTCTAAGATACTGCGTAGCCACCAGTTCCGTGTATTTGTGGGACGAAGAGTGAGAGGAATGGATAAAATTAGCCAGTAGTGTCATTCAACGTATGTTAAACTAAACTTTCCTATGTCCTAGGAAGGTCAATTTAGTGCATCTTTTTCAAACACAAGGTCGTTCAGAATAAAAATATCAGGAAGTGAGCTCACTGATTTAAAGGAAAACTTTACTTTAAAAGCAAACATCTTTGGTGGATTTTACAATCAAAATATTAAGACGTTATCTAGGTTTAAAAATGTTCAAAAAAACTTCATAGTGTTTATGTAGTTTATTTTTATTATTAGTAAATCTTACAGTATGTGGTTCGTTTGCGAGTTGTTTCAATTATTCTTTTAAATTTTTAATGTTAGTATTTGATTAAATTAATAGTGTTTTTATTAGTATTTTTTAAATTGGCAATAAATATAGTTTGTTACCAAAGTGTTTTATTGTTTTTTTTTATTTTATAGCGGTATTTTTATAAGAACAATGTTTGAGCCTCATCAAAGTGTTTCAACGAGAAAAACTAATTTTGTTGTTCCCGGTGAAGATAATTTTTGGAGTCACTGAAAGATGTGATAACGAATCTAAATTTAAAGAACTTCGTCCCAATGTACAAAACGTATGAATTCAATGTACAATGTATGAATTCCGCAGAAATTAAAAGTCGATGTTAGTCTGGCAACAAAAAGTACTGCTGATTACTGTGGAAAATCTAAAAATTTTATACTAAAACTCAAAAAACTTTTGTCTGGTAGGGTACTATAATATTGTGAAAATTAATATTCAAAGTTAAAAAGCTGAAAGTCGCATGTTTTTGTAAGCTAGTGAACATACTCCAAAGTTTTGTTCTCCACACCGCATTCCTCTCAGATGCTGTACTTGGCTAGGAACCTCTTGACAGATAACGCGGAATGAGCTGGAGCATTGTCTTGGTGGAGAACGCATAATTTGTCCTTCCACATTTTGGGGCGTTTTTCCTTACTTAAGTAGTAAGAGTTTAGAAAGTACCTCAAGGTAGTAATATTGATTAATCGTTTGACCTTCAGGAACCCAGGGAAGGTACACAATCTCATGGATATAAAAAAAACAATCATCATTGCTTTAAATTTTGACTTGCTCATTCGAGCTTTTTTGGCTCTCGGTGAAGTTCGGCTCTTCCAGTGCATGGATTGGCGCTTCGTTTCCGGGTCATAAGTAAAAAACCACGTTTCATCATACGTTCTTATCGTTTCCAAAAAAAATTGGGTCATTTTCAATCGCGTACAAAATGTCAGTACAAATATTTTTGTGAGTTTCATTTCAAACATTTTTGAGCGGCACGTGTCCTGAAGGAGCTGACAGAAGATGACTTTCAGCACTGAAAGATTTCCAACAATGGAAAGTTCGCATGGAGCGTTTTAGGGATAGAGAAGTAGCGTACATTGAAGGTGACAATAAGTGTTATGTACAAAATAAAAATAAAATTTTTTACAACGTCAGTCTCGTTATTTAATAGCCACACCTCGTAATTGGCTGACTGATAAGAAACAGAACTATTTTTGTGACCCTGGAACTAGCAGATCGAGTGCAATTAATTTAACAGTCCACCTACCCGTTACGGGCAAAGTACCAGGATATACAACTGAAATTTGACTAAATACCAAACTCACTGACCATTTAGGATATATCACAGCACAAAAGATTTACCATCAGAATAATAAAGTTACTTTTGTAGACCCACATCGCATTCCTCTCAGACACACGGAGCTGGCGGTACACTAGTAAATAGTTATACAACTATTGGAGTGATTTTTAGCGTTATTCGCAACATATTTTTCAAAAAATAAAACCAATACATATACTGTACAACTGAAATTCGACTGAACACCAAATTCAGTAACCAATTAAGATATATCTCAGCAAAAAACATTTACCAACAGAATAATAAAATTACTATCGTAGACTAAGGTAATTTAAATTTATATTTATTGATATTATTATATTTATTTATATATTATATATATATATTTATATTATATTATATTTATTTATATTTTCTAGTACCGACTCCTCACCGAAAAACCGTACCATTTAAGTTTTTTTTTTATATCATAAAACTATCTCTACATTTCATTTTTGTGGAAAGATAACAATGTCAAAAAATCAAAATATTTTCAAAGATGAACAAATCGTTAGTACAAAAAATTTCAGACACATTAAAATAGCAAAGTGTAGTTGAATACGTGATCATAATGTAAAATAGAATAAGGCCAACATTTTAATGTAACTACTATTATAAAATAATACAATACTGACAGGTTAAAAGCCTAAAAACGTTATTTTTCTCTCAAATTTCCTGCCCTGGGGAAAACCGATATTATATAACATCGCATAACTTACAATACGAATCGTGTAATTATATTTTTTAACAATACTATATTTTAATATTTATAGCATAGGATGTTGTGTTTACAAACAACAATTTAAATAAGAAACTAAGAATGCATTATTCAAATAATATAATATTACTATTTCAGTCTGATATTATTGTTAGAGACTTACTTCGCTATTAAAAATCTGACATAAACGCAAATCAACAACAGCAGGTACAAAATACCGCAGTAAAATATGATTAAGTAAAGAACCTGAAAAAGATGTAATTCAAAAAACATCTTTAAGCAATGTTTGGAGTAAGCTAATTTAAAACCATAGCTAAAAACACCATAATAATGATTACAGTTTGAAACTCAATCTTACAAAGACAAAATTAATGGTAATAACAAAGAATCCAAACGTCTGCGTTAATTTAACAATCTCTAATAGCCAAATTGAAAGTCATGTTATACAAATATCTACAGTTCAGCCGTTGTTAGTTTGCTCCTACTGTCAACAAACCAAAGCCACCTACTACAGGGTGCACGCTAGAGTCCGCGACTTTATGGATGTCGTATTCCTATTAAGTTAACTATCTTTTAAATTATAAGTACTTCAAACATCAGTCAAATATGATGTAGGCCTAACAATTTCGTTTATAAAAATACTTTTAAAAGTATTTTGTATTTAAATACTTTTGAAAGTATTTTGTTGTTGCTTTTTAATCAGCGTGAACACATTTTTATATAATACGCATGCTCAGTGACGTTATTATTTGTTTAAATTAGGAGCAAACTAAGAGAGGCTGGACTGTAGGGGCATGGACCACTGAAAATATTGATCAAACTAGAGAAATTAAAGGAAGAATAGAAACAGCGAGACAAGCGTTTATTAAGATCCTCAATGAGGAAGGCAATTGTAAACCACCTCACTCCTCGTTTGCTTAGTAAAGCCTCTACAGATTAAAACCAGCCTTTTGGCTGATGACCTAAACAACATCAAATAACGAAAATATTAATCAATTCTACCGCTGTATCTGGATTTTAAAGTACACGTTAGGCTGGTTAGATAAATGTAATAGTTGACCAAGTAATTTTCAATTACTGAAGTTCAAAAACATGGATGAAGTGATGGCAGAATCTACCAAAAATAATTTTTTTATATGATTGAAAGGATAATAAAATAGTATGAAAAAGGAGGCTTAAAAATTAATACGAAAAATACATCCGAAAACTTTGAACCCTTATCTTGTTGGTATCAATCAGAACAACTTACTGCCCTTTCAGCAACAATTTTATAAACTTAACGCTAAAGCGTTTCAGCCTCTACGAGGCCATCTTTAGAGGAAGAAACAGAGACTAAAACAACCTCTTTATAGAAAGGCCAATAAGTTCTGTTGTTTTGAATACGAATGAAACAAAGTATGGTATCGAGTACAAGTGGAAGTGATAAGTGAATCTCAATCGCTGTGATAAAGAATGTGACAAGAATCCAAATAGTTGGATGTCACTTTCACATCTGGTAAAAGTGGTGATAAATATATTGCGATAATATCTAAAGGGAATGTGTGTTCGAGAATTTTCGAGGAGGACCGATATTTTGGAAATGTTAACGTAAATAATAAGATTGATAAATAGGGTTTCCAAGAAATGGTTGGAAATACTATGTACTATATAAATGGTCACGTATAGAACAGGTACGCCTGCCTATTGTTGTGCGGCTATTGTGAAAGAGTTGGGTGCCAATTTACATAATTGGCTTTTTTGTAACACCACCTTTATCTAATCCTAATTTGTTTACAGTTGTTGAGATTTATTAAGAAGCCATCAGAAGGACTTTGTATTTTTATTATTATATCGAAAATCTCTGTCCTTCTCGAAATTTACATAGATTCACCTATATAAGCGAACTGATTTATTTAGTGAGTCAGTCTCGATTTGTCAGTGATTTAGTGATTTAGTGTAAATTATTGTCTAACGTTTAGTATCATTTGTAAGTGGTATTTAGTTTAGTTAAGTGCGAGTTAAGTTTATTTATTATTTATTGTAATTATTAATCTAATTGAAATAATTGTAATTTACTTCTAGGTTTAAGACATTTTATTAATTGTATTTTTTTAGTTTTTTATTAATACATGTAATTTTAAACTTTAGTGTGTAAATTATTTATTTTACCCAAATCCCGAAATGGACCTTAGAGATAAGTGTCACAATTATAACCTATATATATTTTAATAGAATATAGTCTACCTATTAATGGTTTAATTTTTCTTTAATAAAGTAGGAATGTTCATAACAGTTTTTAGTAAATTATTTGATTGAAAGTAAATTTTTATATGGTAAATTTTAAACTATTTAGAATATTGTAAATTTTTATGACTAGATTAAATTTCAATAAGCTATGGAATAAAATTATTTAAAAAATATTCAGTAATTAATTATTAATGATTATAATAATGTACAACTCATTCCCGCACACAGGCTCGTTCTGTGCGGGAATCAGTAAATATGTTAACAAAAAGTATTTTATATTAAATTAATAAATAAATACATAATTGAAAATAATACTAAGAATAAAGTGAAAACAGGCAGGAGTATTATAAAAAAGTTCCTCCATTTTTTGTTTTACGTCTGTTTTGCAATTTCTGCTATTGCAGACGGTGAGAAGGATGATAGATGAAGATGAGTGATGGAAAAATGCCAGGTCTGACCGGGAATTGAACCCGGGAGCCCGGCGTAGAAGCCAATTTTTCTAACCACTACACCAACGTTATCAAATGGATAAACACTCCCCCAGTGTTACCAAATGGATAAAGCTTTAGAGTGTGAGAGGTTTTAATGGAAGCATTTTGTATAGTTCAGTAGAGTGGTATGTAAAAGTAGGAACATGCGGAGTACATTAGACGCATCAAAAATGAAGTTTTAGCGACGGTATTGCTTACTTATTGTAATTGAAAAAGTTCCCAGTGAACAGATTTGTGTTCGAAAAAATTAATGTGTCAGCAACGATGGAACACAGTTTGGTGGAAAGGCAACTTTTGTAGTTTGAACACATGAGGAGGATTCCACAGGATAGATTCCCAAGACAGACTTGGAAATGAACTCCAACCAACAGGAGTAAAAGAGAAAGATCAAAGAAAATTTATATTGGTGTTGCTGAGGTAATGGAAAAACGTAGTAAAAATAAAATTCTGATATATGACAAAAGGGCATGAAGATGAGGACGTGAAAGATGACCGAGGCAAATGTTCGTTAATAATAATAATTTACAAAAGAAAATTAACTTTTTTAATGGAATTTACAAATCGAAATCAATACGTTTAACATAATATCTTTGCTTTGATACAGAGATAAAAATCACAACAACGCGCGGGAAAATTTTATTAATAATCAATGTATAACGGGGAATTAAACAACGAAAAAAATACTACGTCCTTTTCTTAAAACCGTAAGGGAAATTATGTTTTCTTGTTATAATACTTTAAGATGACTCATTTAAGTATGACCTAAACTTGAAAATACGTGGTATTCCTTTTTTTACTTGTTTATCTGGACCAATTTTTTAAACACTAAAGTAATCTACAACGAATGACGACTTATTAGGAGTGTCTGCTAAGTTACAATTTCATACCTACAGGAGATGAATACAATGGATAGGCTTTATTATTGTGAGAGAATCATGGTCAGAGCGGCATTTATCAACTGATGACCTCGGGATTTCCCAGTCAAATGTGTATAAGTGTGTATATTATTATTAAACACACTGACACTTTATAAATGAATTCAGTATATACATAAAATGTTCATGTTACTATTTATTTAAAAGAGAGGGGATAGCGGTTGTCGCTTCAAGTCTTCTATCTAAACTCCTGTGTCTATTTTCACAGTCGACAGTTGTTTACTGAGCACTGACCGCGATGTTTGTAAGTACCAACAAGTTTTATATTAATTTATAACTTCTTAGTTTATTGTAATATTTTTGAGAGAATAATAAAGTAAAGTGACTTAATTTATCGTATTTAGAATTAAACGAATCATTTTTATATTTTTATGATTCTTTTGATTTTATAATGTTAATTTCGATGCAAAAGATTTTTCCAAGACTGTTTTCGTGTCTACTGCCAATTTTTATACAACAATTTGTGTTCAAAACAACTGGAAGGAAGTTGTGTTTTATTATTTATTATATCCTTTCGTTTATTACCTATATATTTACGTAATACATTTTACATTTAATTTACATACTTGCAATTTTAAAATACAATATACCAAAATCTTTTGAGGTAGAATTACAGGATGACAGTAACTTATTAACTGCACTTTTTGTAAATGTTAAGGTCTAAGTAAAATACTAGGAACTGTATTCTCCCCTCTCGTTTTTAAGTGAAATTAATTTGTGGTGACAGTTTTAACAAAATAGAATAAATGTAATTTGTTTAAAGCAAAAAAATTTGAATATTTTATCTGGAATTGGAAATTTTTTTTTTAATAATATAGCCCATTTATATAAAATCAAAGAAGGTGGTACCACCTTCTTCGAGTTCTATTTTGACTGAATGGAACAACCATTATGAATTTTTATTTAATTTTTATTTTTAAAATAACTCTAAAGAAGGTGGTACCACCGGAACGACCGTAAGTTTTTTTTTAAACTAAAGTGCAACCAAAAAGAAAGGTAGGAGATATTTCATTTACATTATAGTTTATAAATTAAATGGTTGGCAGGTGTTTGTAAATACAGTATAGCCCATTTGTTTAACATTGAAAAAACCGTCTACAAAATTTTTCCATGTTTCCGTGTTCGTTGCGTGCTGTATCCAGTTTAATCCCACCACTCTTTCTTGATGTTATCTCTCCATCACATGAATGAATATCCGCGCCCCCTTGTTCCTATCAATGTTCTCTACGTTTTAACAACACTATTCTTCCGTATATGTGTCTTTCATGAATGCCCACCCGTTGCCATTTTTGTTGGGTATATTTTTATGATGTCTTGTATTTTAGTGATGTTTATTATAATATTAGTTCGTTTTTTGATGTTGTAATGTTATCCCTATCGTAGATCTTTCCATGGAAGGTTGTGTTTTGCTAACTTGTTTATAATACCACTTAGTAAATATCACAGTTTGTTTACCGAATGTTAGTACGGGTGACACGTATGAATGAACAGTTTTAAAATTAGTACTTAAACAACTGACCAAAAAGTAACTGTTTTCTAGCTGTATGTTTGACATAGGAAGATAACCTATCCAATGATATTTATTTCACGTTTGACTGTCAGATAGTCAAAGTCTTCCTTCTAACCCTTCATACTTAACATTGTTCATTGTGACTTTTTACCACCAGCTAGTTGGTTGGATTATCCCAAAAACCTGTTCAATTAGTAAACCATTTTTTTGACTTTGATAACGTGTGATTCTGTATAAACACCAATCGTTTTTGTAAAAGTTTAAACAAAAATAAAAATTCATAAAAGTATGAGAATAATAAACGGATCGTAAATACTAATAATGTTTCGGAAAATGTTTGTCTAACGTTCATTAAAACAAATTTCTTTTACAATATACAACGACATGGTGTCACCAACTTGGGTGAAACAATTCACCGCTTTTCAAGTGTTTTTTTTTTTTATAAAGAAGTTAGTCCTGAAAAGTACGTTATTTGTAAACAAACGTTTACAATGAATAAGTTTTGGGTTTACTTCATCTTAGGTTAGTGGTTTTTTCCTAATAGACTAATAATTACCTAAGAAAAGTCTTTTAAGTGTTTACAGTTTTCAATAAGTAGAATAACCGTATCGTAATTCATTTTATCTACAACAAATTTTGTTAAAACATAAAAGCTTTTATTTGTTGGAAAAAGTTTAGCATAAATATTTAAATTTGTAATTTAAATACCTAACTTTACAACATTTAATAAGATAAAAATTTTATTATAATTAACTTAAGATATCGTTTGTTTAATTTGTGTTTCTAAAGACGGAGTTATCCCAAAAATATTTTGTTTATGTTTAAATATTTAGACATTACCGTTAATGCAGACTGTGAAGTGTTTTGATAACAAAGACCGGTGTAAAAATGACAAGTGTAACCGCGTACATTCGGGTTGAGCTAATACAACGGTGTCGTATATCTCAAAACAGGGCAAAATTTCATGGTTGTTATTTATTTTTATACGTGCAATTAACTTTCAATTTTATTAAGCTAAATTTTATTAAATGCTTCCAATTGTATTAATTAAGCTAATACAACGGTGTCGTATATCTCAAATCAGAGCAAAACTACTATGGTTGTTATTTATTTTTATACGTGCAATTAACTTCCAATTTTGCAATTGCGTAGTCGTCTCAAATTTAAATTCATTGACGTTATTCTTCCGTAATTAATTATTAGTCAGAGAAGAGAAATTTTAATAATAGTTAATTACGGAAGAAGTTTATGTAATAATTTCCTGCAATTACAGCCATAAAGTTTTCATATTTACAAAGAAATATTGTTTATTAATATAATGTATTTAACTAAGTAACGTAGGAATAATAAAAAAACAAATTAAAAATTCAGTACTTAATAAATAAATCTAAAAACAGATTACAAGTAAGGAAAACGACATAATTATAAATCATATGTTTATTCGAATATTAAATGTACATTTATACGTAGAAAATCTCTCGGTTTTTTTTATTTAGTTAAAATAAACGAAATACATAAGTAAACGAAAATCAAGAATAATAAATTATGTGAGACACTTTATAAAATAAATCTATTTAGTAAATAAAATAAACTTGGTTTCAAAATAAAACAAGGTTTATATTACTGTAACTTTCACACACTTTATCTAGGGATTCCCAATATTCTCAAAAATTATTACGTTCAATTTTCTGAAAATAGAAATACAATAGTACAACAGTGTAGTCGTCGGATGTGAAGATTGTATTCAAAGTTGTAGATTGTTAAGATTATTTGAAGAGTTTTGTAAATTGTGTTATAAAATGTACGATAATGTAATATAATGTTGTGTTTTGTGAGGCGTACGGGCCATCCCAGATCAGCTGATAGAAAGTCACATTAAAATATGAATTAATAGTTGGGCTTCCTTGGTCCAGTGGTTAAAGCAAGACTACGCTTTCCTGCAAAGCGGTCTCCGGATTCGATTCTCATCTAAGGTCTGGAGGTTATTACATGTTGAAACCCATCGATTCCGTACCGTAATCCATTGGTTCTCAAAGTGGGAACGCGATGAAGGGTTTGGGGGGGGGCGCAAAGCTTAGTTTAAGGCGACCCGGAAGGCCTATTTCCGTAATGTTAATGTAAGGAACCTTTATTAAAAAACTGTTAGAGTTATCCTGTCCAATTTTCTTGTGGTTACTTTCCAGGCTATTCTACACCCACTGAGTTAGTAGCATTTTATATATTGTTAGGAAGATAAGACATTTTTTTTTTAAATAACCGTGTTTGAAAATTATAACTTTTTGCCTATTAAAGTGGAAAATAAATTTATTTCAACACATTATTTTACTGTAATATAACTGTGTATATATTATTTTACTGTATATATATGTAACTCAGTACATTGAAATTATGGTATGAAAGGCTGTGCAAAAATTTCATTAAAATCCATTCACAGTCTGCTGAGAAAATGTTTCTTATGCATCAAAAATAATTGTTATTTAGGGAAACAAGAAAAAACTAAAGCAAACACATTATACGTTAAATAATTTTTATTTTTATTTTTTACAGTTCAGAGGTTAATATTATTATATTCACAGGTGGTTTGGTGCTAACTTAGTTTTAAAACAAAAAATATCGCACAAAATAAAAAATTATGTAGGTATTTATCTGTTGTCATTAAAAAAAATTGTGATGTTATTATGCAAATGCTAACGTTTAAAAAATAATGTAAGGATTCAACATATTTTCAATTTAAAAAAAACTGCAAAACCCCCAATAAATTATAGGTATATCGTTGGATGCAGAGAGCTCTGAATTTTAATAATTTGCAAAAATCCGGAAAAGTTAAAATGTTCAATTTCATTTGTTCCGGGTACCCTTAAAAAAGTGAAGTGAAATATTCTTTATTTGTCTAACATTGAAAAAGGTTTTAATTTAGAATTGGTCGTTATAAACCAATGTAAACGAATAAACATTAACAGGCACCTTTGGTTGCTGGGGATCACTGGTAAAATTTGACCACCCGAAACAAATTTCAGTAAAAAAACAGCAATCAAATTTTGTAATTTCTTTTGATAAAGCAGTTACGAATAACAAAACCAATTCTTTGTTAAATATGAAAATATATAGTTTTCAAATTCATGTCAAGTATAAATCAGGTCAACCGGTACATTCTCGCGACAATACGTAAAGTAGATAATCGTGACAGAACTTGATACCACAATTCAATAAAAACCATAATGGTCCACGACCGCATTACATGAGTTAGTACTATCAGGGTTCGTGAGCAGGAAATGGTCTGTAAATTAAGTCTGTTTTTTCAGGTTATCAATTTTTCGTTCTGTATCCTACGGATTATGGTAGTACAATATCGTGTACAAACAACGAAATTTTAATGAGCGCATATCTTTGAAACCCAACCTAAAAATACCAATTCTTGATCTTAAATAAATATGTCCTCTTCTGTAATAAGGATTATACCGAGTGTCTCACGAAGAAGTTGCTATTTTTGAATTAATATGCCGGACGTATCGCACACTCTACGGACTGAAAACTTTACATTTATAATAAATAGATATGTAAAAAAGTACCCTCGAGTTTCATTTGCTTATGATTAATCAAAACCAAATGGTGGAATAAGAAAATAATATCAAAAATGAACAATAATCTTGTGGATAAAACCACTTATATTTACAATAGGATTCAGATAGAAAAACAGCTGTTTTTGCCATTCCAAATCGATCAGCATAGCTATTGATGGACATCAATTCGAATAAAGGTTAATGAAACAAATTGTGTTCATTAATAACTTATCACTTTCATATTCTTTCATTTCATTCATTTTATTACTTAAGTAACATTGTAACAAATCATTAATTTGAAATGATTAGGCAATAAAATTACTTTCCGCCATTTTTGATTAATCATTAGCAAATGAAACTCGAGGGTACTTTTTTACATATCTATTTATTATAAATATAAAGTTTCCTGCCTGTAGAGTGTGCCATACGTCCGGCATATTAATTCAAAAATAGCATCATCTTCGTGGGACCCCGGTATATTCACTGCCATACAAACTAACCGAGATGTAGTCTTACGAAATTAAATAGTTTAACTGTTTATTGCTCAATGAATAACAAGTAACAACTAATAAAATAACTGCTGTAGTGTATTAGTAAGTATTGTAAAATACAAAATAATAAAATATTTAACTTCTGTGTTTTAATAATAACAGCATATAAAAAAAAATAAACCTTGGAACTAAAATTCGGAAATTTGTAAAGTAAAAAATATTGAACTTATTTAGGTTCAAGGAACCTTAATCTATTAAATCGCTTCGTCTCACTATAAAATTCATGTAATTTTAAAACCAATGCGGTGACATTCTTAGGTGACAGCACTGGGAAATTTTTCGAGCTCATATTTATTTATTTCTTTCCAACTCGTGTTTACACTTTTGTATACTTTCAATACAATATTTCCTACACCAACAATAACTCATGAAATAGAAAATTGCAAGGGAATATAAATTCACTCAAAATACATAAAAAGTTTTAACTGTTTATAATTCAGTAAACAGAAAAGTACGAAACCACATTGACTTATCAGATAGGAAATTAGTGCAAGCAACAAACACTACCGGAAATCCTCACATACCACTAACGTAATGGTACAATAGTGATAAAATTTTTGTAATAAATATTTTCACAGTTACAGCAGGATCGGTTGCAGATTTATAGGAAACATCAGCTCTATATATTTTCATAATTTAATAAAGTTTAACGATAAATTATTTTTAATTTTACATCACCTACTAGACTATTACCTAAATCTGGTGTGAAACACTCACACAACTTTCTCTTGCCAATCCAAATAATTAACAATATAACCTAACATTAGTAATAAAACATTAGAAAAAACAAAAAAAACCTAACCACAATAAATATAACCTTATTTTAATCATGAGTGAAAGACGCAAAATGAAAATAACTTCAGTTTGGCTTAAAAATACAGAAAATCACTCTTTCACGCTAAACTAGGCTCTGTAGCGAAAAATTCTCTACATAAAAGTTGTAGATCTTTCAATTTCCTATAAATTTTATTATAAACTTTTTGTCGTAAAATGCTAAGGCTGAAATCTTAAAAAATCAATTTTTTTACACGTTTTCGTGGGAAAAAATAGAAAATCGCTAATTACCGCTAAACTAAGCATTACACAAAAAAATGTTTAAATAGAAGTTGTAGGATTTTAAATGCTCTACAACTTTTAATAGGCCTATATACATTTTTGCGGTAAAATTCATATTAAAGCCGCAATCTTAAAAAAACAGGTTTTTGATCGATTTTGATGAAAATGTTCGGTGTCGGGTCCTCTAGTGGTATCTTTACTTAAGTTTCAAGTTTCCAGTTCGTATAATGTTCCGTTCCAGAGATATTCTGTTCACACACACAGACCAATCGCCAAAAACATGTTTTTTGGGTTCAGGGGGTTTGAAAACGTGTAGATCCGGTGAAAACTCGATTTAGGAAAATCGACACGAAAACAATACTTTCCTTCCTATATATATATATATATATATATTATATTCATATAGGCAAGAGAAAGTAATAAGTGGGTCTGAATTTATGAAAATTTAAACAGGATGAAGCAGACAAAGATAATGGTGAATGGAGTGATTCTGGAACAGGTCAGCTACTTTGCCTATTTGGGATGTAATGTGTCATGTGAAGAGAACAATGTACCACAAAAAGTTGAGAGATTTAGTAGGATTTGTGGTACAATACATCGAAATTTTAAGGGAAGGGCGCAAACTGGCTTATTAATGAAGTTCCATAAGACAGTGCCTGTCCCAACACTGACGTATGGTAGTGAGGCATAGGTGTGGAGGAAGAAATATGAAAATTTCAGATCGGTCAACAGAGATGCGCTTCTTGAGATGTATTAGGGGTTGCAGTTAACTGGATCTGTTCAGAAATGAGGATATACGACGAGAGTTATATGTGTGTTCACTTAAGGAGATAATTTTGAAGTACGGCTGGAAATGAACCGATCATCTTGAAAAAATGTACCCACACAAGATTCATGGACTGGTCAGAAGTTACAAGCCGATTGAACGGCGCGATCCGGAGCGACCGATGACTAGGTGGATACCGAAACACAAGACCTAATTCTTGATTGGTGAAGAAGAAAAGAAGCATAAATTACCAAGGTAAACTTCCTTCTTTTGATTACGCTCATCAAATCACAGTCCATACATCTCAATATATCAAAGTTGGTAACATGACTGGTCCACAAAATCCGAAGTTTATCACTATTCAGTGAAATACATTTTATTAAAATGTTCCGTACCCATTTAAATTATTTCGATTTATTTTTTTCAGAAAACAATTAAGACATGTATACTGTATTAATTAATTTTTTCTAATTACCTTCTGCAAAAATAGAATGTTGAAACCATATCCCAACAGATTAATTTATTGTACAATCATATACGGGATATTATTACAGCAGGGTAGCTACGATGCGGGTGGTCTGTTTTTACAGAGGATATAATACTGGTATATTTATGTCAACAAACTTTCAGGAAAATATTTAGAAAATAATTCAAAGTAGGCACCATATAATGACGTCACGTAACTGAACTTGCTTTAAACTGGCATTATGTTAATCGGTGAATATACAAATGCAAAATTATCTCGCTGATTCATCAGGAAATCTCCAGAACTACAAAGCCTTGAAAATTTAAATTTGTTATGCAAGTCATTTTGAGGTAGTAAGTGGTCGCAAAGAAAGGATTTTGAAAATTTCGTCTAAATTCTAAATTTAAATTTCTGAAATTTCTAAATTTCGTCCTATCCTCCCTCATTCTATTCACACCACTCTAACCACTCTAACCACTTCATTCTGTTCTGAGATACCTTGTTGTTTATAGAGAAGATGTTGAGTTCTTTCCTTATCTCGGTATTCCTGTAACATCTTCTCTAGTACACCCATACGTATGGCGAAGAAATTTTATTTCAGATGCTTGCAATCTACTCTCCTCTCGCTTTCATACTAACCAAGTTTCACTGCTATAGAGTAGGGTCGGCACTGCTATTGTTTTATAAAATCTCACCCTCCTGTTTTTGTGGGTGCTATTTTTTAAGGTGCGGTGGATGGTTCCACATATTTGTTGAAATCGGTGCATCTTATTGTAAGCATCTTTATCCTGCTGGTATGTAATGTTACAATCTAGATACTGAAAGTGGGATATCTGTTCCAAAATATTATTATATAAAACAATTTTGCTTCTGACTGGCTCCTTCCCACTGAATACCATTACCTTTGTCTTCTTCGTTGAAACTGTCAACTTAACCTAAATGAAGTAATATGAAAAAAGTAATCAGTTCCTTAGTTCATATTCAATGACCTAATTCACTGTGAATTACACATAAACACTGTTTAGACGATATGCGAACAACAAAACAAAAAAGTCCAAGACAGACATGAACATCAAAAAACATTTAGGCTGTTAACCTACTGGATAATAATGACCATTATCATAGACTTTCAGAATGTTCAATTTATAAAGACAGTATTGTTTAAATAAAGAACGTATGAAGCGATTAAAGAGGGAAATTTTTTGTTGTTATTATTATACTGCATTCGTTATCGCTAAAGGATTTTTTCATAATTTTGTAAATTACCTTATCAGCTGTTTAAAGTATTAATCGATTTATTACAAGAATTTGTAGTTACTATTCTAAAATATAGTTTAAATCGTTCTGTAAACCTTGTTCTTAAATAAATAGTGTAATAATAATGTAAAATACTTTATGCAAAATAAATAAACTTTTTATTAACAATTTTGTAACATTATACTATATATTACAACAATAAAAAAAAATAAAAATTTGTAATAAAAAACAATTAAAACAATGTAGAGGGAAATTTTTAATTTCAAACAGGGAAAGGGTTTTAAAAAATCGGAAATATCTCTCGGGGGAAAAGTTACTATTTTCTTAATTTGAAACAACTGTAAACTTTTCAAAATTTCACACCTACCGTTCAGACAAAACAAAAATTTAGTGACTATCGCAGATTTTTTTTAAATTAACCGGCTCATTTTTAAAATTTCGTATTTCCTGTAATAACAAAATTGAAAATTACCTTGACCAACAAAGAAAACCGATTATTAAATTGCCGTAATCTCCATCATTTTATTTTCATATTGAGAAAATATTTTTTTACACCTCAATAATTTAACTAATTGTCAATAGCCTACCTAAGGAATAATAAAGAAATAAATACACACACACAGCTTAATTTTAGATAAGATTTTTTTAACACTAGTTATATTCGTGAATATAATCGGTTGTTTTTATACACATAAAAACTATTTCAAAGCATTTCATCGTGCGACGCATAATGCTAACTAGATTTAATTGATGTTGATGTGATAATGCAATTTTCATGTTTTATGCAAACAAAAATATTTTAGAGTGAAGGTAGGTAAATGTTAATTAGGATGCTGGCAAGTATCATTACAACTGGAAAAATAATAAAAGTAATAATATAAAAGCAAAACGTCCAAAAGGGACTTCAAGGTCAAGCCGGAAATAGGTACACTGAGATCTATTTATAATCAAGATATCAGAATACTCATCCTTTAATACTGTTTTTGCGTCGATAGTAAACGAAAGTTTAAAGTGATTCTCCAGATAAAAATCACGCTGTTTTGCTGAATGATAAGCAACTGATTTAAATCATTAGATGGAAAAAATAAAATTAAAATAATTTACAAAAATCTGGTGTGAAAAACTCACACGACTTTCTCTTGCCAACATAAATAATCCAAAAACGTACCTATGTTTAATTATGAGTAAATACTGTTAAATGAAAAGCATAATCTAATTTAATTTTAAGTAAATGAGGCAAACTCAAAGTCAATAAAATCAACGAATTGTTAATCTAAAATACAGAAAATCATTAAGTCACGCTAAACAAAGCGCCGTTAAAAAATGCTTGAAATAAAAGTTAAGGTTTTTTTTAGTTTTCTATAACTTTTTTATATACAATTAAAACCGTTAAGTTATTTATTAACGATTTTGGATAAGGCCAGTTTAGACAATGTAAAGTGACTTCTTTGGCGACCACATTCTGAGGATTCATTCACTGTAGACTGTTCTTTCCGTTCATTCAGGTTTAGTTTTACTCTTTGTGGAAGCCATTAAAGTCAGTAATAATTTGTCTGAATTTAGTTCGACCTTTTATTTTTGTCAGTTTATTCCGTATTCTCAGGATCGTTTCTGACTTATTTAAAGCACTTATCCAACACTTTAGGTGTACGCTATTCTGTAGCCTTTTTAAAAATTTGTTTTGTCGACCGTTTGTCCTCCATTCTATACAAGTATCCGTACGATTTTAGTGTTCATATTCTAATAGTTCCATGAATTTTTTAATCTCTTAATTTCTCTGCTTCTCTTAGACCTTCCCGGTCATTCTAAGGTCCTCACTCGCGTACAGACAGTCGCACTGTTATAATATCTGATCTTGGCTTGTCTTGAGAATGCTTCCTCCTAATAAAGGTGGTGAAATTTTCGGAGTGCACCGGACGGACATCTTTTCTCGTCTACTTTTGTTCGCTTCCTTTTCCCTGACCTCCCTTTTGAGCTATCAACTTTTCCAATTTTTCTGTATTTTTTCTTCAAGCGGGGCTGTTTTGATGATCTTTATGTATTCAGATCTTTCAAAGAAAATCTATATTCCTGCTTTTTCTGATTGTAGTACCGTTTTATTTAACAAGACATACAATTTCATGATTATTTTTAAAAAAAACGATCCACCGGGTTGGTAGCTAGAGGTAAAGTCGTCCCCGCGAGTATGTTTAACAGCTGATTTTCTGAAACGAAGGTTTCTGGTACAAATCTTAGTAAAGGTAAATATTACTTTTATACGGATTTGAATACTAGACAGTGGTTACCGGTATATTTTGATGGTTGGGATTCAATTAACCATACTCTCTCAGGAATGGTCGGCCTGTGTACATACAAGAATATACCTCATTCACACATCATTCTCATCTCATTGGGTCATGTGGTTGCTTATTGTTCTGAATTGAACAGATTGCAATGTAAGCACATTAGGGATAAAAATAAATATTAAAAGTATTTTTTTTAAAATACACAGAAACGTTCGTAACTTTTCCTTTAACTTTACATAAAAAATTCATGACAATTTCGAAAATCGTGATTGCATAAAATTGACTTAGAGGTAAGCCTGTAACATCTGTGTTGACTAACTATCTCGTAGATTGTTCATGATTCAAACAAGAACAAATAAAAAATACTCACGGCTTTAAATTATGCACGTACTTACAAAAACCGGATGGGTAAGCCAATTGCTAGTTGTTATTCTGACGACCTTGGTCAAGAATCACAAGTAGGCATTGCGTAAGTGTAAACACCGTGAGGATTCTTTTGTAATTTTATTACAAACTGCTAATAGTTTCTTTATAAAACTAAATTAATAAATCAATAAAGGACCGCTACCTAAAGAAAAACAGATTATTTTTATACGTACTAGTTTTATTTTTAATTCCTTACCTTTGTACGTTGCAATCTGTTCAATTCAGAACAATAAACAACCCCATGACCGAATGAGATGAGGATGATGTGTATGACGTGTAAATGAGATGTAGTCTTGTACAGACCCAGGCCGATCATTCCTGAGAGAGTATGGTTGATTGAACCTAACCATAAAAGTACACCGATAACCACTGTCTAGTATTCAAATCCGTGTAAAAGTACCTTTACTAGAAATTTGAATCAGGAACCTCGTCTTCGAAAATCAGCTGCTAAACAGCTGACTCGCAGTGATGACTTTACCTTTAGACCAACCCGGTTGGTCATACCTATTATAGCCTGATTTTCGTAAGGAAAGCGCTGGGCAAAACGTGCGTCTGCATTAGTATAATCTTGTATGTACTGCAATAGTGCAGCGTATGAAGTCAACAATGGAACAGCATGGCTACAAAATACAATGGGTGTTGTATTTTCAATAACACTCTGACTGTACATCTAACTATAGGTCGGAAGGGTATGCGGGGTCGAAGTCAAGTATGCTCATGCGTAGTCCAGTGCTCACAGCAATTGGCTTGGCCTTTAGTAAGGTGAAAATATCATTAATGACACAAAGAGTACAACGGTAAATATTTAAAAAAAAAACAATAAATAAGACGCAAGTGTTAAAAAGCAAAATCGGAAAATTTCTGGAAATATTTAAAGAGAGATTGAAATAAGTCAATTTAAAAAAATTCCTTTCATGAGACGACGCGTCTCATGGCTGGTGGCCATTTTAAAAAAGACTCGCCTTTGATTTACGGAAAAAAGCATTAGTGATTTCTTTATTAACTCTTTTAAGAGGAATCGAAAGACACTATTTTTGTTTCCAAATTCCGACTTTGATTTCTTCATTTCCGTTAAAAACCGAAACTTTAAACCCAATTCAGACCCTCTAACTTTTTGTGTAGATTATGAATCCGAAAACCGTTTGTTGCTATCTCTTGTAGTTTCTGACTTTGATTTATTGACTTCCGGTTTTGGGTCAATTCCGGTCGAAACCGGAACTTCAAACCTAATAATTTCTGTATCTACTTTTTAAGAGAAATCGAATGACACTATTTTTGTTTCAAAATTTCAACTTTGGTTTCTTGACTTCCGGTTTTGGGCCACTTCCAGTCAAAACCGGAACTTTAAACCCAATTCAGATTCACTAACTTTTTGTGAAGATCATGAATCCGAAAACAGTTTGTTGCTATCTCATGTATTTTTTGACTTCCAGTTTTGGGCCACTTCCAGTCAAAACCGAAACTTTAAACCCAACATTTTGTGTAGATTATAAATCCGAAAACCGTTTGATGCTATCTATTGTACTTTCTGACGTCTGGGTGTGACGGACGGACAAAACAAAATGATATTAGATGAAAATGTTAAAAATTGCCACCAATTATTTATTTAAACACTATATGCCCCATAAAAGTGGTGCTAAAACACAAAATTACAATAGAGTAATAAATAATATTACATTCCCGGTCAGGTCTGGCATTTTTTCATCACTCATTTTCATATATCACCATTCTCCACCGTCTGCATTAGCAGAAATTACAAAACAGTCAGACGTAAAACACAACAAAAATTAATAATTAAAATAAAATGTAATAATACAATACAAAAAAAATCTATCCACCGTGATATAAAGAAGAAATCAAATTATAAATTAATAACATTATCATTATTTGACAAACTGTGCAATAGTCTTCTTCTTCTTCTTCTTACACTCAAGGATTAGGCTTTTGCCTGTTCCGACTCACATCAGCTTATTAACATTTATATCATTTAAATTACTATATTGTATCATTCAACTTGCATTGAGTCTTATTTTATTTCCCTTTATTACTGCCATCTTTTCCGCGGTCTACCAACATCCCTTTTACCTACGGGGTGGTAATTTAAGATATTTAGAGGGAATCTTTCTGCTGGCATCCGTTTAACATGCTCCTTCCACTGATTGCGGTATTGTAACACTCTTTCATTCAGGCTGTACACATTCAGCTCTTTCCGAATATCATCGTTCCTTATGTGGTCCCGTCTGTCACAGCCCTTTACCCTGCGTAGGAATCTCATTTCTGCCGCCTGCACTCTACTCTCTAGCGGTTTTGTAGTGACCCATGATTCACTTCCGTAGAGGAGGACCGGAGCAGCCATCACTTTATAAAACTTCATGGTAGTTTCTTTCCTCTATAAATAGTCAATATTAAAAATAATTATGAGACATAAAAATGTTAGATTAATTTTTTTATTGGGAACTGTTTATTTTAAACATTCTTTCAATTAAATCACTGCTCCATGCTAGGTTTTAGTGCGCAAGTAGAATTTGAACACAGACACCCAGTACTGGCAGTTAGTCTATAGGTATCAACATGTCACCATAAAAAAGTTGTACAACTAGAGTAACTTAACAATTTAAATAAACTTTCTACCAGCTGACTAGCCAGGAGATCTACAAATTATAAAATATACAACTAACATTTCCCCACTGAACTGAGATTTATTCAATGTATAACTAATAACTTTCTTTACAAACTTTCCTTAATTGTTTATATTAGTAAGAATAGCAGAGATCACCAAACACTTTCTCTTAAATCTATTAGCAAACTCTATTGACTTTTCCTGAAAGTATTGTTTAGTTAAAAATCTTAAATCCTATGAAATCTTACAATGTTCTTAATTTGTAATTTTGCATAAATTTATTTGTATTGTATTAAGCACTTTTATTTAGACTAATGTTATTGTCCAAAGTTAATGCCAGAAGCACTATGGTTTTGCTAAAATAGGCATTCAACTATCACAAAATGTAGCATTGTATTTATTGTAAACAAAATCATGAAATCATAACCTGTAAACAAAATAATCACCTCCGCGCTAGTCTACAATGCCGAGGTCCCAGGTTCGATTCCACGCAAGGGTCTGTAAATTATTACAAGTCAAAACTCACCATTAAAGTTAGACAACTCACCCTAGTTGCTAATAACTAAACTGTTATTGTGACTTTAAATAAACTAAAAAAAAAATCAAAAAATTTTATGGGAAAGTAGATGCTTTTCAGATGGCCTGGCATGCTGATAAGCATACTTTTCCACTCAGTGAGGAAGGCAATTGTAAACCACCTCACTCCTTGTTTTACTTAGTAAAGCAACTAGAGGTTTGAACCAGCCTTTCAGTTGATGACCTTAACAGCAGTTTAGTTTAGTTTTTCCAATTACGGGTAGAGTAAACTTCTATCTAGAAAAATAAATAAATAAAATTTTCGAATAAGTTTCGAATAATAGTTACACATATTTAAAATAATTGAGATCTGACTGAATGAAGGTTATATGTAACATTTTATTTTTAAAACTGAATTTTTGTGATTGATCAAGGTTTTGATGAATATTTACATGTATTTATGTAGATGTCATACAATTCTGTACTACTACAGTTTAAGGAAACACTAGTAGATGAACTAAAGTGGGGCTATATCATGGACTGCTTAATTTTGTTTGGTTGTTAAAATGGCATAGTTGCTACATAGTTATTACATAGTTGTAACATAGTTACATAGTTGTTAAAATGGCTGGATCTAAATGGTGTAGTGTTAGTGCACTAGCCTACAACAAGGTCACAGATTCAAATCCCGACTAGGGTCTGGAAATTTTCACTAGACAAACCCCACTGTTCCAGTTGGATAACCCAGCGTAATCGCTAATAAACAAACTGTTGATGTGACTTTAAATAAACTAAAAAAAAATTGTTAAGATCACTTAATGCCTTCTTCTACTAGAGTGCAAGACTAAAATATATTTGTAGAATAAAAACAGTTAACTTTGGTAAAAAATAATTATATTTATTAGTCAAAGTGTTAGGTATTTATTGACAAAAATCTCATATGAAAAACTTTATCTTGCATTACTGAAAAATATGCATCCATTCTCAGAGGATAAAGTACAGTATTCAGATTTTCAGAGAATAGTATGCAAAGTATAGTTATGAAAATGTGATACTTAAGAGTAATATTGAAACATATTGTTTGGTGAACTTTTAATATTCATTTTAATCTATACTAATATAAAGACAAAGCGTGTTTTTTTTGTGCAGGATAATTTCCAAAACTACTGAATGGATTTTCATGAAATTTTGACAGCATATTCGTATTTATATTCATAACAACATTTTCTTTTTAAATTAAAAAAAACCCTAAGGGCCCTAATGTAGGTTTTCATATGCATGTGTGTGTGTGTGTTTGTGTGTGTGTGTGCGCGCGCGCGTGCGTGTGTGCGTGTGTGTGCGCGCGCGCGTGTGTGTGTGTGTGTGTGTGTGTGTGTGCGTGTGTGTGTGTTTGTGTGTGTGCGTGTGCGTGCGTGTGTGTGCGTGTGTGTGCGTGCGTGTGCGTGTGTGTGTGCGTGCGTGCGTGCGTGCGCGCGCGCGCGTGTGTGTGTGTGTGTGTGTGTGTGTGTGTGTGTGTGTGTGTGTGTGTGTGTGTGTGTGTGTGTGTGTGTGTGTGTGTGTGTGTGAGTAGGTATTGTTGTTGAAGTAGATGAAGAGATTTAATGAAGACGAGAGATGTACGAAAGGGAAATTATCAAAACGTCGCGTGTGTGTATGTACGTTGAAGTATATACAGTCAATCTAGCAGCTAGACAATTCCTGTAACATATTTATTTTAAAAAAATGGATTAGGTCCTACACATGTTTCGTGTATGAAGCCGCACGGGCCATGCTAGTAAGGTAATATGTACCAAAATAAATGAAATCAGACGATTCACAAAACAGGGAACCTTAGAACTTTGATCACAATTCACTCAAAATTTATATTTATTACATAGCATCATTATCCATTGACCTCTTAATTAAGATTTTTCAGAATTTTGTCAATAAATCAATTTTTTTGAATTTACATTTGAATGTAAATTAAAACAGAAATCGATTGTATTCTATAACTCCTGTTTTTTTTTTATTGCAGAAAATGTATCACATTACGTTGTTAATAATATCATGTTTTACTGGACTCTACTACTGTGAAGATTCAAAAATATATTTTGAAAATGAACTACCTCAACCACCAAGAACAAAAACAGATCAAATAATAACTCCTGCGTCTTTACCACCACCAATGTCAACATTTGGGAGCACCCAAAGACCGTCATTACAACCGAATTATAATACTTGGCCAATAAATTATAACTACCCATCATCGTCACCAAATCAAAATATTCCTTTATCATCAACAAACTATAATGCTGCTCAGCCATCATCACCTGTTTATAACAGAATACCAGTACAACCACCCGAACACAACAATCAAGGACAATTACCACCAAATTTTATGAATGGATCACCTTCACCAACCAATAATGTTCAACAACCATCACCAACGATAAGTTCAAACAATGGAATAAAACAACAAATAACATCGCCATATCCAAGTCAATCTGCGATGCCAAGTTCAACAAAAGGTGCACCAATATTGAACGGAATAAGTAAACTTGCCCTTGGTCTAAATCGTGCGATTACATCAATGACACCATCAGATAATGTTATTTTCTCACCGTTAAGCATTACATCTGCGATGGCATTATTGTTGCTCGGAGCGAAAAGTCATACAGCAGTTGAGTTATCAACGTTATTAGGATTGAGACCGGAAACTGTAAAATATGATCTACATTCAAGGTAAGTGTTCATAATCTATTTTTAAATATTTGCTTACAAACTGAATTTAACATGCTAAAATATGCAGTACAGTTAAAAACATATTTGTAATTATACTGTAAATTATCACTATGGTGCTCTATTAGGGATTTTTCTTTGAAATGTCTTTAGGGAAGATATCTACCTTCAAAAAATTATTTTGTATTGTAAATTAGTGAAAAACATTTTTGTATCTGAAATGAAGCTCCTTCTTTTCTTAGGTCCAAAATGATTAGGAAAAATTTCTTAAAACACTATCTTTGGAGTGTAGCACTATATGGGAGTGAAACATGGGTGATAGGGGCTATAGAAAGGAAGAGGATAGAAGCTTTTGAAATGTGGTGTTACGGGCAAATGTTAAAGATTAGGTGGGTGGACAAAATAAGTAATTTAGAGGTTCTTAGGCGAGTGGATGAAAAAAGATGTATATGGAAACATCTTTCAAGAAGAAGGGATAGGCTAGTGTGGCATATCTTAAGACATCCAGGTATTGGTCTACCAATAATGGAGGGTAATATTGAGAGAGTGAATTGTAGGGAGAGGCAAAGGTTAGAATATTTAAGCAAATTACGAAAGATCTAGGGTGGTACAGGTATGTAGATATGAAACGACTTGTGCAAGATAGAACAGCTTGGAGAACTGCATCAAACCAGTCGAGAGACTGATGACAAAAAATAATAAAAGGTCCAGAATAAATTAAGATAGGGTTGAAAAACAGCCACCAGCTTCAGAGATCATAACTTTAGTGTACTTCAACCAGTTTACATGAAATTGGTAATAAGTTGTTGAGAAAGGTCTATCTAGAGAACTGTGTATAGTTCCAGTATACCCTTTACATTCAATGATTTTTTTAAATTTCTTAACAGTTAACATTTGGATCAAGGAAATAAAATGAGTTTAAAAAAATTTTAACACATTATTACCTTTTGTGTTCAAGGACCTCTTAGGAATAGCATTCTAAATAATTAAAAAAAAAAAAAATTTGGAATTGATTGAATAGGTAAAAAGTTATGATTTCTGAAAAACTTCATATCTCAATTTTTGAATGAGATATTTAAGTATAAAAAGTTAAAATTTTCACAAAAGAAATTTGTTGATTTTGTTATTACTTTTAATTGTTTGTAGACACAAAAAATAAACATACTACTTTGTTCACAATAATAAATACTCTACAAGATTAGCAAAAGAAAACTTTTTTTTTAAATTGGTTTGTAAATTAGACTTCTCCCTTAAAAACTACTGATACACTAATGAAATTACCTTATTAACTCTTACAGAGTATTTTCTAGTGCAGTACATAATCTTTAATATCCAAACAATATTGAATAAATTGAATACATTAAGTTCAGTCGCAGAGTTCAAAAGATAATATTTGTAAGATTTCTCAAAAACCTCCAGAGAATCTTATGTAGGCTTGTTTAAAAGGGTTGGCATCCCTTGTGCCTATATGCTGTGTTACATACTAGGTGCTATCTAGAAATCCATTGTTAAGTGAAAATACTAGATTATTATTAAATACTACATTGTTAAATACTGATTAAATATAGTAAAAGAAAAAAAACACTAACACGATAAATTTTCAAAGACGTCCATAGAAAATATATTTCTTGTAATCCTTATATCAGATATTTCTAAGTTAGTTGTATAAAAGTAACCTTTAATATTGAAAAAATTAAATACCTTACAGAATTATTTGATTGTTTGGGCTATGATTTGAGTACTTTGATAAAATGTGATATGATAAAATTTATTGAAATATATATTTTCTAACCACCAGAATACGGTAACATAAAACACTTACCTATGTTTATAGCGCTTTCGTGTCAAAATTTAAAATTTCCTGCTCCTACCATGGTAGATAAGGAATTCCTTATCTACCAGGGTAGGAGCAGGAAGTTTTAAATTTTGACTTGTAATAAATGTTAATTTACTGAAGATGTGTACAAGATACACGAAAGCGCTATAAACATAGGTAAGTGTTTTATGTTACCGTATTCTGGTGGTTAGAAAATATATATTTCAATTTTAAATAATACGGCTGTTTAAAAATCCTACATAGGATGTTTAATAAGATAAAATTTATATAACTACTATTTTAACAAATTATAAAATTTTCCACGACTGATTTTCTTTTAAAGCTAGATAAAAATGAAATTCCAATTACACGGTTTCATGGGAATACAATGACAATACAATATACAGAATATAATACAATATATGCGAATACAGTTGGTATAAAATTTAATAATACAGATATTTTTAAAAATAGTTTTACTAATTTTGTTGTGTAAATTCAAATGATTTTTAAATAAGCTTGGGAATGAGTTTACAACATGAGAATTTCATAACAGAATATACTTTACATTCTGGTATAATATTATGTTTCTAACCTTTTATAGATCCTTACTATATTACAACCATATTTTTGTTTAAGTCAAAGTTTAAATTTATGAAATTATGCTGATCAGTTTCATAAACTCATTTAGTTAATACACTAGATAAACCTTGTCTTTATATTTATATTTTTGAATGTTGTTTGACAGAATAGAACAACTGCATCAACAACTAGGAAATCTGTTATCGACTTTAAAGAGTCCTCATGTTGATTATGAATTGGATACAGCAACAGCAGTATTCCCACAAATTTATTCAGGAATTAAGCAAGAATATATAAACAACGCACAAAGAATTTATGGAAGCGAGGTTTTGGGTCTTGATTACGCTCACCACAATTATGAAGCTCTTGCAACTATTAACCAGTAAGAATTGTATTTTATTATATCATGATCATTTGTGTTTAGCCAACAGCTGAAAGGCTGATTTGAACCTCTACAGTAGTAGTTATCAACCTTTTCTTGGTCACGGCACACTATCCTATGTAGAGAGTTCCTGCGGCACACTATCGTCTAAGTTAGAAGAAAGAGTACCCAGCAATAGCAATGGAAGCAGTTAATACTCTGTTACATTTTTCAACCGGCTACTTGTGCGAGCTCGGCTTTTCGACACAAAGAAAGCTAAAAAACAAGAAGTGCGAGAGACTTCTCTCGATTGAACAAGAAATGCATGTGTGTATGTCGTCAATTCCACCATGAATTGAACTTTTATATAAGAAGCGACAAGCTCAAGTTTCTCATTAACAACTCTAACTAATCTTTTGTTGTAAGGCGTTAGCCAATATATTTCCTACAAAATAAGTTTAATTTCTTGAATATTGTTCTTTTGTTCTTTTTTAAAAATATAAATATTGAGTGAATTTTAAAAAAAAAAATTTATTACAAATATTCCAGTCTCAAAAGTTTTGCGGACACCCAGCTAATCTCGCGGCAACAACCATTGTGAACCACTGCTCTAGAGGTTTATCTAAGTAAAAACAAGAAAATATATGCTTACCAGCATGCCCGGCCCTTCGAAAACCATCTACTTTCCACCCTACAAATGACACCATCACTTCATTCACCACAGGGTTTAGCTGTATAATGAAATTCATTACTCTCAGAGGAGGTCACTCTGACTAGTGTCTTTTACACCTCCACCTCTTCTGCTCTTAAATAGTTCGGTCATATAATTGGCTGGCTATGTGAGAAAAACAGAACTGTTTTTTTGTAGCCATGGAACCTGCAGATCGAGTGCAATTAATTTAAAACTCTACCTGCCAATTATGGGCAACATAGTTATTTATTAGACAATTTTAGAAAAGTAGTCATAATGTAGTTCAATATTAATATAATACAGGTGAATCTGAGTTGGTGTATGTATCAACTTTCACTGAATGTCTTTACCAGAATCTTATCAAAGCTCTTTTTCTCACACCCTCAAACTAACATCTTTTTGTTATACCGGAACCTATAAAATAATTTTTTTTATAAAACTGAACGAAGAGACACTGCCGGCCATTATGGCATTGTCCCAATACTATGCCATTATCCCACCACTACTGTAAGCATGCGTTACACACCATTTCTGTATAACACAGGCTTCAGTCCAGTAGAGCAACTCAGTGTGGTTTAGTAAGAGCATAGAAAATATTAAAATATGAAGCTCTGCTTCATATTTAACTATTATTATTTAAACCAGTGAATTCAGTTAATATTTAAATAGTGTCCTAAATATTTTATTTCAAAATATTTAAACAGTGTCTTAAATTTTATTATTTTAAAGAAAATTTTATTGCTTTTAAATGTCTTTGCCTGATAGTATTTAATTAAGTAGCAATTTCCATTGTTTTTTAGTTGTATATAGCTACCAAAGCTGAGAGGGACGTCCATTATTTAGTTTGTTCCGCTTTTATTGTAGGTACAACATATTTAATTGACAAAGAGAAGCGAATACTGGTCCACTAATTAATCAATAAAATTACCAAAGATTTTTTTGCAATTTTATAACAATTTTCGTGCTGTACACTCAGACCTCTGTTAAAGATTAGATTCTACATAACAATGCATACATAACAATGGTGGGAAAAAGCTAATATGTAATGTAAAGTTGTACAAATAATTTAGAATTTTTCTCATGCATCTCGCAGCTCAAGAAAACCAGTTAGAGGTCTAGGATAATGTTTACTAATGCCAGAAAAATTATTTTCAATCCACTTAGAACAGGGAGGTTATCATGTAAAACTCACAATTTTTTTTTGAAAAATACATTCTTCTTCTTCTTCTTCTTTATCTGCCCCTTCTGCCTCTCAGCGTAGGGTGTGCCATTGCCTCGATCCATCCTCTCCAGATACCTCGGTCCATCATCATATTCCTCATCTGCTGCCAGTCTTTTCCTCGAGCCTCCCCCAACCGCTCCATGTACTCTTGATAGCTCTGTCGCGGCCTGCCCCTCGGTCGGCGTCCTTCTGGTTTTGCTTCCAGGAATTGTTTTATTTTCTTCGATTCATCCGCTCTACTAGCATGTCCCAGCCACTTCAATTGTTTTTCTTCTATCAGTGTATTCACAGGTCGTACTCCCAGGTCCCCTCTTATTGTTTCATTCCTAATTCGGTCTCTCTTATTCCTGCCCACTATTCTTCTGAGGTACCGCATTTCTGCCGCAGTGGCTCTACTCCTATGCTTGTCCAAAGTAACCCAGCTTTCTGCTCCATACATCAGTGTGGGCAAGAACACTGCTTTATATATTTGCAGCTTTGCAGCTCTGCTCACCTCCCTCTTGCCCACAATTGTATTACTTATGGCATAGTACACTTGATTTCCCTTTTTTACCCGATTAAGGACTTCCTGGTCAATTCGCCCATTCCTGTCTATTATCACTCCAAGATATTCATACTGTCTAACCTGGTCCATTCTCCTTTCACCACACTGAATCTCCATCTCCTTCTCCTCCGCCCTCCCAACATGCATGACCTTGCTCTTGTCCACATTCAGTTGCATACCCTTTCTTTCCAGTTCCTCTTTCCACTCTATTACAGCACTCTGAAGTTTTTCTTTTGTATCTTGTATCAGAACAATGTCATCTGCATAGAGTAGGGCCTGAGTCATGACTGGTCGAAGTCTCCAGTATCCCACTGTAGCTCTTCGGGTTCGTCTTTTACAAATTTTATGCACCTCATCCATGTAATTTATAAACAGCAGTGGGCTCAAGCTGTCACCTTGCTTAATACCCTTCTTCAAGTTGAAGGGATCTGAGTATTCTCCATTGAGCCTAACGATTCCTTTTGGTTCATGATACACACATTTGATGGCTCGTATCAATTTATTTGGGACATGTTTTGCTTGCAGAGCTCTCCAAATTTCTTTCCTGGGCACTGAGTCGAATGCTGCCTTCAGATCCAGGAATGCCAGGAATAGATCACGCCCTCTGTCCAAACATTTCTCTATGATCATTCTTAGGCTGAACACGTGATCATGGGTCTGCCTATTAGGTCTAAAAGCAGGTTGTTCCTCCTCTATTTGATGTTCTAGAACCCCTCTTAGCCTTCGTTCTAAAACCCGAGTATATATTTTATAGACTGTACCGCTCAAGCAAATAGGTCTATAGTTTCCACACTCATACTGGCTGCCCTTCTTATGTATGGGTATGATGATGTTTGACTCCCATTCTGATGGTATTCTCTCACTTTGCCAAACAAGATTGAAAAGCTTTGTAAGAGCCTGAGTCAATGCTTCTCCCCCATACATAATGAGCTCTGGTACAATCTCATCAATCCCAGCAGCCTTGCCTTTTCTCATGCTTCCTACTGCAGCACTCGCTTCTTGAATTGTTATGTTCCCGCTCAATTCCTCTCTCTGCTGCTCATCACCTTCCACCTCAGCCAGTAGTTCCACTTCTTCTTCCTCTTCCTCTCCATCAAACTTGTCTGCATAGTGCTGTCGCCAGGCTTCCAGAACCACTTGCTGTTCACTAACTAAGACTCCATCTGAATTTTGAATGCTTCGCACATCCTTCACTCTTCTTCCTCTCAAGCCCTTCACCACTTTCCAAAAGACCTTGTTATTATTGCTGAATTTGTCTTCCAACTCATGTCCAAATTCCTCCCACGACTGGATTTTTGCTGCTCGGATCACCAGTTTTGCCTGCCTTCTACACTGAACATAGTTTGCTCGATCCTCCTGATGTTTACTAGCCAAGTATGCCCGCCACGCAAGTTTCTTTCTTTTAACCACATCCTTCACTTGCTCATTCCACCACCTTGTTCTTTTCAATTTTGTATTAATTACTTTCCTTCCACATGCTCGGTCTGCAGCTTTCATTATTCTGTCCTTAATTTCTTGCCACAGTATATTGGGCTGGTTAAGGTCCTCCGGTAATGACCTCAGCTCCTCTACAAGTTCTTGGCTGTATGTTTCTTGTGTTAGTTGATCTTCCAGTTTTCGTATGTTCAATCTATTATACCTCTTTGCACGCTCCTTTACTGGTATTTTAAATCTTAGATCCATCACCACAAGCCTATGATCCGTATCCAGTTCAGCACCTCTAATCACTTTAACGTCTGTAACTCTTCTCCTCATCTCCACATTATACACAAAATAGTCTATTATACTCTTTGCTTCCCTTCCTTCAGCCTCGAATGTTATTTGGTGTACTACTTTATGTTTGAACCATGTGTTCCCTACCAGCAGGCCATTGTCCACACTGAATTCTAGCAGTCTCTCTCCATTACTGTTTCTGTTATGTTCTCCTACATAAGGACCCATCACTCCATGAGAGTGCTCCCAGTCATTTCCAATTCTGGCATTCAGATCTCCACCTATAATCACCTGTCTTCCTCAGCTGAGAATTCCCCCTACCTCTTCATGCAATGCTGCATAGAACTCTTCTTTCTCCTGAACATTCGAATCTTCAGTGGGAGCATACACCTGTACAAAAGTCAGCTTGCTCTCCATGTCTAGATCAACAGTCATCATTCGTGGGCTTTTTGCTTGCCAGTCACTGACTCTATTAAATCTCTCAGGTGCCATCACTACTCCCACTCCTTCCTTTGCACGATTCTGCATGATCACTCCTGAGTACACCATCATATATCCATCCTTCAGCTCCACTCTGCCACTTCCCTTCTTTCTCACCTCACTCAGCCCCAGCAATTGCACTTTGTGTCTCTGCATCTCCTCCACCAATTCCACCTCCTTTCCAGTCAGTGTGCGTATGTTCCAAATTCCAAATCTTATCTTATTTTTCCTAGCCAGAGCTATCCTCTCTCTATAATCATTATCACCATTCCACGTCCCAAATCTAGTATTACAGCATTTCCGTTTATTATTCCGATTATCCAGTCCTGTTCCAAGGCTTTGTGTTGTGCTTTGAATCCGTTTTTAACCAACGTGTGGGGGATTAGCCCAACACGCTGGGTTGGAGTACTTCTTAGTCTGGCTCTTACCCTTTGACCTGTCCGGCTTGGGTGGCCCTACCAGTAGTTACACTACCGCCGGCATAGCTCGCAGGGTCATAGGAACACGCTAGCCCCTCCACCAATGACAAGGTCTTGTACTCCCCAGGAGGGGTGAAAAATACATTAATTTTTGCAATTCTATTTTTAATGATAGAATAATTTATATGTATGTATGTTTTTTTACAGATGGGTTTCAGACAAAACACATGGAAAAATTGCAAGGGTATTACCTGAACCTCCACACCCGAATACTCAACTCATTGTTGCCAATGCTCTGTATTTCAATGGTAATTGGGAGTACCCATTTCCAGAGAGAGCTACAAGACGGTAAGTAATAAAAAAAAAAAAAACATTATTTATATTAGATAATCAATATTTTATATTTATCATCAAACTAAAGACACTTTAAATTAACACTTTTTTAAGGGACTGCAACTGAGAATTTGAAAAATCAATTGCTTTCTAAACTAAAATATTAAACACTTTCTTCTGTGTAGTTTTCATTATTGTACGATTTATCATAATATATTTTAAAGTTAACATTGCACTAAGTAACGTCTCAAAAAATGAATGAAAAATTAAATTTTTACAATTTTACTTTTTTTGTTATATTTAAAAGAAATTTTAACCTTAGATAGGAATATTTCATTGTTATTGCATTTTACAACAGGTTTGTTTTGTTTGTAATCAAATACTGAAGTTAAATAAAAGTTTTAAACTGACTTTAATTGAAAATTGAAACTTTGACACAAGATTCTCGCAAATTCATTTCCCCTAAAAAAATAAAAAAATAAAATATCAAGTTGAAATTTTGGGAGCATAATATTTACAACCATTTTAAATTATGGTAAAATAATTTTTAAATGTTACAATTAAAAGGATATCGAGACATTTTTGCAAAAATTTTCAACTTTTTTTTATAACTCAAACATCACAAAATAAAAATAAATATTTTACAACCAAACTTATAAATTATACGTATTGATAGGCCTACAAAGTTCCAGTGGGCTACCTCAAATAGTTTTTGAGAAAAAAGGTACTGTAACCAGAACCTAGACTGTCCTTTTAAACTGTCCTTTTAATATGCAAATAAGAACTGTTTCTTTTAGTTAAATCAGTACCAAATAGGTTTACCTATCACTCAATTTAAAAACTTGTAGAATGCTATTAAATACCTTTTACAAGTAGGTCGTAAAAAAACAGCTGTCTGGTTAATAATAATTTTTGTTATTTTCTGGCACAATGTCATCAGTTATAAAAGATTTATGTAAAATTTTACTTATATCTTTAAAAAGACAGTTATTTTAATGTAAAGTTGAATAACCTGAAATGCTAAATTTTTTTTTCATTTTGGTTCAATTAAAATCATTCTTGACCACCTCTGTGGCATAGTGACTAGCACGCTACCAACAAAGTGAAAGGTTCAGAGTTTGATTCCCAGCTAGAGTCTGGAAATTTTAACTTGTTAAAACCCATTGTTACAGTACTAAAACCCACAGTAGTCGCTAATGACCAAGATATCGATGCAACTTTAAATAAACTAAAAAATAAATTATTCTCAAGACTGTTCAACTTGAGTTTTTACAACAGTACACCTCGCATCCTTTCGTAAGTGGCATACTTATAACATAAAATCTACAATTCGAGCTGGTCTGCCAATATATCATATGTATCATTAAGTTGATAAACCTACTAATCTTTTAACTTGGCATTACACTCATAAACCTGGTATACTTTAATACGTACATAGAATCTCTAAATACAGACAGGCTATTTATGTCCATTAAAGAAAATTTTTCAGGAAATATAAATAATCTGGTGTAAAACATTCACACAACTTTCTTTTGCCAATGAAAATTTTAATCATGAGTGAACAATGGACGATCATATGAAAAACATAACCTAATTTTAATCATGCTAAATGAATCACGATGCTATAATCTTAAAAATACGGAAAATCATTAATTGGCACTAAACTAGGCTCTGTAGAAATACATTCTTAAAATAAAAGTTGTAGGTTTTTTAAATTTCCTATAACTTAACTAATACTCTTTTGTTGTTAACAAATACTAAGCCTGCAATCTTAAAAAAATAATAGGGCCTATTTGTGTCTGATTTTGATGAACAAATTAAAGAAAATCACTAATTGATGCTAAACTATGTGTTGTAGAAAACAATGTTTGAAATGAAAGTTTTAATTTTGCTAATTTTATACAACTTTAGTTATAAACACTTTGCCCTAAAATGCATATTAAGGTCGCAATCTTTAAAAAAACATTTTGTATCTGGAGAGCACAGTCCCTTCCCCAAATATCAGCAGACATGGCATTTACCTTACCAAGTAGAGCATAAAAAATGTAGAAATGTAGTGAATGAGGTGATTTTAAAAAAATCTTGGGAGCCATTTATGAGAAAATCGCAAAAAAGTGAAAAATTAATTAAATTAACTACTACTTCCAGTTGACCGAATTTGATGAAAATGTTTGCGTTGGGTCCTATCGTGGAACCTAACTTAAGTTCTAAGTTTCAACATTGTATGTTAAATCGTTCTTTAGATATTTTGTTCACACACAGACCGATCGCTTAAAACACGTTTTTTTGGAGTTAAGGGGGCCTGAAAACTTGTCAAATTCAAAAAATCAACATGAAAACAATACATTCCTTCCATACATATTCATACAGGGTAAGAGAAAGTAACAAATGGACATGTGATATTTCTGCATTTAGTAATTCTAAACAAATAAATAAATGTAAATAAAATGGTTTAGCAAACATTTTTTATAAACAAATGTATCTAAGCAAACAAGTACGTACTTAAAGACAGTAATTTTACAGTCGTTGAAATTTTTACATAATGTCAGTTTACTGTCGTGTAGCACCCTTGTGGTGCTAAACAGGAAAGTATTAAACAGTATTTTAAAGCAAGAAAATTTTTAGAATAATAATATTTTGAACTACTTTATAAATTGTAAACTTCTAAACATATTGTACTCAATTATCTCAGATTGAATTTTTTTTAATAAATAAATAAATCATGTTTTTTGATAATTCAAAGTTGTAACGATTTTAGATAAAATTAAATACTGTTTATTAATTCTGAAGATACTTGCCCAAAAATATAACAGTAAAAATACTGCCAAATAAAGATATGAAAAAGAGAACAACTCAACTGCTTCATATAAGTATAACCCTGTTTTATCTTCTTTTTTTATTTAATTAACCAAGCTGTTCAAAAATATTCCTCTAATAAATCTTGTAACCACCAAAATTTCAAATCTTTAAATAAATTTAAAAAAAAATTATATAATGCCTATTCCTGAAATTTTACCAAAATGACCTCAAAAAAATTCCTTATTCTAATGAGTTGTACCAAAAGATTTCATACGAAAAATTTCTTAAAACTCAAAACTGTTAGTAAATTTTCTCCAGACACAGGAATCAAATGACTGTCAAATGCTGTAATGTTTTATATAGACAGTGTCTCAGAAAAATTTTACACAAATTGTGAATGGATATATTAAATTGAAGAAAAGACTTACAGTTTGAAAACCACACCAGCTGATAATTTAAAAGTGATTTTTTAACAGTTCAACTCAAGGTCATTATTTCTCTCATTTAGTATGAGATAAACATGGCTGAAGTTCAGTTGTCTTTTGATTAACATAAATGGGTTTTAAAGTTTTACTGGAATTCTGAGAATTTTCAAAAGGTTCAAAGATGATGGCAAATAGAATTTTGAACCTAACCACCTTGAAGAATAACAATTACTAGGATTCGTGACAAATTTGAAACACATGGGACAGTGAGAAATGTGAACAAGGAACAGTCTGGGCAGGGAAAAACTTCCACAAGAAGTAATTAAAATGTCAATGTGGTTATGCAATCTGTATTAGCACGTTGTGGTAGATCTACTGCAGTTAACGGTAATCATTTTGAAAATTTATAAGTTTATATTACAGGACAACACAAATATCATGTATCTAAAATATGTTTTCTTCACATAAATATATCCGTTCTAAATGTGTATATACATTATTTTGAGACACTCGGTATTTATAAACATAAAACAGCCTATTATCTACTCCTGTAAAATAGGCATCCCCTTGTTATTTCTACTTTGATCTACCGTCCCAATCTCACTCTGAGATCATCACCTTCTTTCAAGCTGTCTAACAAACATCTTCTACACTCTCTAGGCTGCTACTCCATTATTTTCTTTGTCTACATTTTGTCATTTTGTTGGGCGATATGACTAGTTAAACTCTGCAACTCAGCAACCCTCTTGATGACATCTTCCACTTAAATATGTTGCCTCGTCTCCTCACTTCACACACAATCATTGAGACTTATTCCCAGCATTCTTTTGTTATTAATTTAAATTTAAATTTTATAGTTTTATTAATGTATTTAGAGAGCTAATAAAATACTTTTACAGAATTTTAATGTCAGAACAGTTAATAAACTATTAAATTAATTTTTCAGGCAACCATTTTACATTGGAAAAGCTGGAGGGCGAAGTAAAGATGAAAAAGTTTTCGTCGATTTAATGGCAAACTCAGCAGAAGTTCCTTATTTTAGAGACGAGCAACGAAAACTTGATATAATGGGTCTTCCATATAAAGGTAAAGAATTACACATGTACGTGATTTTACCTGATGGTGATCTTGAACAACTTATGAGAACAATCACAGAAAAAGATTTGCACGCATTGATTAATTCAACAGAAGAAACATTAATAATTTATGGGTTACCTAAAATGAAATTGGAAAGTAATATAGATCTTTATGAACCTTTATCAAAGATGGGTGTGACAAAACTATTCAATCCAGAAACAGCAAATTTACGAAATATTGCCGATGAAAAATTATATGTTGATAGCATTGTACATGCTGTACAAATAGATATCAATGAAATTGGTACAACAGCTGCTGCAGCAACAGCTACTTTTGTATCTAAAAGTGGTTCAACACCGACGGTGCGAGTTGACAAACCATTTTTATTTGTCATTCATCATAAACCGACCGATACCATATTATTTTGGGGAAAAATTGTTAGACCCACCCCCAGTTATGCAGAGAAAGAAGTACAAACACGAAGATTTTTTTAAAGTAAAAAATCTGAACTGATAAAAATTACTTTAACTTTGTTTAGAAATATTGCTTAAAAAGCGCAAAAAATGTAAATCAAAATTTACTATTTATTAATTTTGTTTTTATAATGAAATCACATTTCATGAGCGAAGAGTGTTAACCTGCTAACTCCATTTTTAAGCCAAAATATGATTTTGGTATCATTAAATTAAATTAAATTTTATCTTTTAGAAAAAACTACCAACCCCAATGAATATTAAGCCGTGTCGTGCGGTGACAATCTTTTCTGCCATCTACTTGGGGGATTATTTTATGAGTTCCAGTTTTTTAGCTCTCCTATAAAGTTTCAGGAAATGGAGTTTGCAGGATATTGTTTAGGTCATCAGCCAAAAGGCTGGTTTGAACCTCTAGAGGCTTTACTAAATAAAAAAAGGAGTGAAGGGGTTTACCATTGCCTTCCTCACTGAATGGAAAAGTATGCCCTCTGAAATCATCTACTTTCTACCCAACAAATGACACCTTCGTTTCATTCACCACAGGGTCTGGCTGTATATTGAAATTCACTACTCTCAGAGCAGATAACTCTGACTAGTGTCTTTTACACCTCAATGTCTTCTGTTCTTAAATGCTTCAGTCACATAATTGGCTGACCATGTGATAAAAAACATAACTAATAAGCCCTGGAACTAGCAGATCAAGTGCAAATAATTTAACACTCCACCTGCCTGTTGTGGGCAAATAACCTGTTAGCAGGATAACACTCGTAATCAATGATTTTTAATTAAGGAAATAACTGATAGGTTTTAAAAACTTTGATGATTTCTAAAAGAAAAATTAAAAATTGAATCTTATACAAAATCCTGTAAGACATTTCAATTAATTTATAGATTTCACTGCATTTCCAAATAAAGACAATTTCAAAAATTAAAGATAACCCTATAAAATTGAAATAAATAACATTCCCTTAATTGTAACAAGGTTTGTTTTATGGCAAACATAAGTTATTTTGGCTACAGGTTAATAAATTTGAAGACCTATTGGATTCAATATGTTTTACAAAATTAATTACTTTAATACAATTTAACATGAACAATATCATGAACAAATATTTTGAATTTAGAAAAGTCATTTTAGAATACAAAATAAAATTGTTTACATTTTGAAGACATAGCTTATAAGACTTAATTACAATACAAGATTGTAATTACTTTAAATTATAAAAAATATTTTTTTAGATATACCACATAATATATCAGATGTATCCAGAATTTTTTTTTCACAGGGGCAAAATAAAATATTGTATACAAAAGCACACGGCCACACACATAAATATATATTTTCTCATTTAATGGCCATTTTAGATGTTTCTGGAAACTCTTTTTACAGCCCCATTCTCAAAATTCGGTCACTGTAGCCTTTTCTCCTTTCTTCTGTTCACCCGGTGTTTAGATTTTGCTCTTAATGGAAGTCCTTAAAATCTGTAATTAGTTGTCTGAATTTGGCAAGTTTTCTCGGTTTATTCTGGTTTTCTCGATATGCTTTTTGACCTCTTTAAATCATTCATCCAACAGCTTACGTCTATTGTTTAGTGTCTTAAAAATTTGTTTTGTCAACCAGTTCTCATCCATTCTATACAGGTGTCCATAAAATTTTAGTTTTCTTTCTCCAATCATTCATTTTCCTTGTACACACACACACACACACACACTTTTTGGGTGAGGGGCAAATACCCCTTTTGCCCCCTTTGGGATATGTGCCTACATACATATATTCATTCAATACTAAAGAAAAACCTCACTAATTCAGACTATTTTAAGGGACAGCTTCCAAATTGTTGAATTTCTAAGATATTGAAACCTGTGTATCAATCCATACTTTAAACATTATTTTATTATATTAAAGCACTGATATAAATACTTCAGTGTATAATTTAGACATGACTGTATCAATTATGAATTTTTGTTGATTTTACGTTTATATAATTATGATATTTATATGGTCCACTTTTAATCAGAGTAACAAAATAATATTCCAAAATGTATCCTTAAAAAATGTGATCAAAAATTAATCAATTCATTGGTTATTGCATTATTTAATTGAATCCAGTTAAAATAATGTATTTGTAGGTGTATAATTGTATTTTTGTGAGTGTGACAATTACGAATCATGTAAGTAGCATACTAAATAACCAGTTGACCTTGGCTTTAAAAATTACGTCTTGGGAAATACTAAAATTAAAGTATAACAAAACAGATAATCATATACAAATTAATTTCTAATTTAGAACCTGTTTTATGTTTACAATTTTTCAGTACCATACTATAAAAAAATTAGAATACATAATAAATTAATGCATTGTTAACTTATTTTTATTATTCTTACTTAATAAGGAAATTTACGATAGTTAATACATTTTTCAGTACTATATCTGGTCAAAATCTGTTACTAGTTTTTTTTTGGGGGGGATCCCAAACACCCCTACACCCTGCTGACCCGACCCATGACTATATGTGGTCTTAAGTAGAAATTTTTTAATAGAACAGAATTGCCTTGCTCTACTGCAGCATTTTTATTTTTATTTTACGTGCAACAGTCTACTGTAAAACCTATCATATCTATTTTATATTTTTGTATTCTTAATATGTGTACATTGCAATCTGTTCAATTTAGAACAATAAGCAACCCCATGACCCAATAAGATAAGGATGATAATATCATCCTCTATTATATTATAATATATTACATGTAAATGTGAGGTGTAGTCTTGTACAGACTCAGGCCGGCCATTCCTGAGATAGTATGGTTAATTGAACACCAACCATCACAGTACACTGGTAACCACTGTCTAGTATTAAACAATCTCTATAAAAGTAAACTATCTTTACTAGGATTTGAATCAGGAGCCTTTGTCTCCGAAAATTAGCTGTTAAAACAGTTGACTCGCAGCGACGACTTTACCTCTAGACCAACCCGGTGGGTAAGCCTATCATATAACACACAGAGCATGAGACAAACACGACACCATAAACACTGGATAATATGCACAGCCTTCTTTCACAATATTTTACATAATTTCTCCTTAATTATGAAATCTGTACGAAAGAAATGTCTTACACCATTTATATTGTTTACTTCTTGTAGCGCTAGCAAACAATCTGAAATTTTTGAAAGTTGTCCAAGGCATCCTCAGAAATATCTTTGAAATATCTGGAATATCAACCCAAGAATGTACAACTCGTAAATATACACAATTTCCAATACAGTATTCGTGTTTCAACAACATGTAACAACATAATGTTGATAGAAATAATACAATAATTTTTTAGTACTTAATTAAAAATGAAAATAAACAATTTTTTGATATTTAAAAAAATTTATAGAATAATCACAAAGTAAACTGAGAATAAAAATAAATTCACTTATTAATTACATTCTTCTCACCCTTTGTCAAAGAAATTAAAGCTATATTATTACTCTCTAAAACCAATCTGCTTGTGTAATTTCCACATGTAGGTGGTATCTGCTAAATTAAGTAGTAAAGCTCATTCCTCTACCAATCCAAAACATTTTGAATTATAATGGACTCCTTTTCGTACATACAAAACAAGACACAATGACTTTCTCACAATGACTTTAAAGTTGCTTACGTATTAGACAAAGTAAAACAACACTATAAACATTTCTACAGATAAATAGAAAGACTTAAAAATTAACCAATTGGGATGATTAGCTCTTATTAGATTTGAACTGAGATTTGTTGCTCCCTTGAAAATGCAGATATTTATAATAAGACTATAAACATTAATGCGAAATCAAATAAGAAAAAGAGGAATGTAGACACTCCATTTATCGATGGATAAGTGGTCTGCTCTTCATAAATTATTGTTTATGTCACATTTTCATTATCAGCTCACTTACTATTATAAAACAATGTACAGGCATAAATATCGATAAAAGCCAATTAACCAAATTATTAAGACAATCAACCAGTGAATTAACCTTCACAATTCAAAATAATTTTCAATGAATAGCCCTTACAAAGCATGATTATGATTATAAAGTATAAAATATATTTTAAATAAATAAGATTTATTTTATGTTTTTTAACGGTATTCCAACTTCCTTTATAACTCAACATTAACTTTTGGTCACATTTCTCACACCTGTTAGGTCTTATAAATTTATTGAAATTTTACTAGGCTATAGCAAAAAAATCTAAATTAGTGAGGATTTACAGTAGAAATTTTTTAAAAAAAAACTGTTTATAATCTGTGATATTTACGTAGAAAAATATACGATATTTAAAAAACAAACGTTAATTATTTTTCTTTAAATTATGTATCGCGTAGTAAAATGTTCTCTAGTCAGTATTTTATGAATATTTTTATTTATGTTTATTTAAGTTTAAGTGTTTAGAAATTTAAGTACTTTTTATAACATCATATTCTTTATACTGTATCATTTAATTAATTATAATCGTATGAAGATCATTTTCTTCAATCTCCATAGGTCATAAATAAAAGATAAATAAATATAGAAAAAAATGTTTTATTACAAAAAGTTGCGTAGACTTATGGTTACTTTTCGATATAATCACTTTGACGATTCATGCATTTGTCATACCTATGGACAAGCTATCCAATACAGTCTGCATAAAAGGTTACCACCGATGAATTTAACTGATTTTTTATGTTGTCTTGAAGCTCCTTATTCTCAGAGTTCCTTATTCAGAGTTCTAAACTCTGTCCAAGAGTCGAAAGATACCACTACATATATGGCCAGAGCGCTGTTACATACTGTATTAAAAACATGACTCGTGCTATGAAAATAAAAGTTCATCTTATTGTAGGTTATATTATACCTTATGATATTGAAACAAATTATGTTTGTGATTAAAAATGTTTAAGTTATTATCTGAAATATATACTAATTATGTGCCAGAATTGTTATTACATTTGTAATTGAATATAACTATTTATAGGGTAATGTACAACATTTTGTTTGTAAAACCATTAAATGTTATGAAAAGATAAAATTAAATTAAACATTTTTTTATTCTATCAAAATCTATATTTATCCATTCCATTGCCATAGGCCTATAAATAATTCTATAAATTTTTATTCTATAAATGTAACTATTTACATTTATTTTAAAGTATTTAATTTCTTTTTAATTTTAAATACTGCATCTTTTAATCGAATATTGGGGCCGAACATTATTCTTTAAATAATAGTCACTTATCAGTTTAAATTACAATTAAAACTAAAACTTATACTTATTAATTAAATGCTAGGTATTTTTGTAGGACAGATAGTAGGGGAGAGTGTATTGCTCTATACAACCAATGTTAAATTGGAATCGCCTATCTTTCCCACAGTCTCAAGTGACTCTTGGGTGTAGTATAGTCACTTTTTCAGTTCTGGGAAAACACAGAGTCGCTCGGTGCTATGTTAGGACTGTATAGCATGTGATCAAGAATGTCCAATTGAAATTGCTCAAGGAGCCATTATAAAAGACACTGTGAGGATGGACATTATCATAGATTAGAAAAATTCCGAAGTTAGTATGCCTCTTCTTTTATTTTGAATGGCTCTCGACAAACTTTGTTGAGTCATTTTTTAATAAAACCAGATAATTCTACTAGTGTAATTAGATTATTATATGTTTAATAAATGTACAAAAAAATTCAGCAACATATTTCTAATGGTTCCTGAGATAATGGGTCATATTAATAAAAAAAAAACATTTTCGGAAATACTCATTTAAAGTTTTTATTGAAAAATTATTTAGTTTACCTAATTTTAAAATAGTCTAGCTTCATATTCAGGGTTATAATCTTTATCCATTTGATCTTCCTCTCTTCTTTTAACATTTCTGATTGATTGCCTAGCCTTTTTCATTTAATTTACATTTATCATATTATAGAATTTACATATTATTTAAGATATATAATAATATAATAAAGGAATACTGATTGATAAATTCGACAAAAACTTTCACAAACACAAAATTTTTAAAAAATCATAAAAAATTAACTAAAAAGCGTACACACATTGTTTTGGTTATAAATTGTTCAGAAAATGTAAAATATTGGTTGGCACCAAAAAACTGAAAATCTATACATTTTGAAAATTTTACCGGTTACACATACCCTAAGTTAAAAAATATTTATTCAATTTTTACAAGAAATTTTGATAACCAAATTTTAAAAAAATTAATGAAGCAACAAAACTACATAATTCTAGTCTTAAAGTAAGAGCACAGACTGGGTAACATACTGGTAAAATTTCAGCCATGTGTCTATAGTAGTTGTTGAGATAATTGGTTACAAATTTATGAAATTTAACATTGGCAAGATAGGCGGTTAGACGTGCACTTAAGTTTCAAAATAAACAGCTGTATTAATCGTAGTTTCCGGCTGGATTGACTCCACACGAAACACAACGAGGAACTTCAAGGCAATATCAAGATTCATTTAAATTCATTAGCAGCAACATTTTACGAAGGTATTGGAAAGCTTGTCCAGAGATATGATAAATGTCTCAATCATCAAGGTGATTAAAGAAAAACGTAGCTATAAGTGTAATAACTTTTAGTACCTAATAAAAAAACATTTTTCCTATATTCATTTGTCTTTTATTTACGACCAATCAGAGGTTGAAAAAATGGCCCTTGTACACTTCTTTACATTAATCAATAAAATGGTAAATTGCATATCATTGTCATTTATTGTTAATATTTAATTATTTTATATTTTGCTAGTATTTGCACATTAATGTATTTAGGATAATTTGAAACATTTGAAAATAAATAAATAAAATTTATTGAAAAATTATTTGATTTGTTTTTATTACCTACAGTAAAATAAATAAAAATTTTACATTTCATCATACGGAAATAATGTTATATTATTCATTACAAAATACAATAACACTAATTGATACAACATAATGTATTAGAAATGATCCAACAAATATCATAAATTTTTATTATTTAGTCGTACCTAATCTGCATAATTACCTAATACTATGTACTTCAAGAAAAAATTTTTGTACAGGAAATTGTATGTTTAAATATAATTAATAATAATTTCTTTCCATAAAATCTGCGCTTACAAAACATAATGGAAATGGATTGTTGGGGGAGTGTTGAAAAACAAGAAAATATTTTTTAGTAAATTTAATTTCTTGGCTAAATAATGTATTTCAAATTGTTCTGAACGAAACAGCATGATTTTTTTATTTTTGAGTGATGCGTACATGCGTCTTGAGCTTGTGTGTAGGTAATGATACGAGGTGATTTACAAGCGAAAAATGCCAGACCTAACCGGGAATCAAACCCATGACCCATTAAAAATTTGAATACCAATCATATTGGTTTTTAATTTTTAGTTACATTAATTTTTCATAATTAGTCTATTATACTGCTATTCTATGCAAAAAAAATAATCTCAATTGAATTAGGTTTTCCTCATAAGCAATATTTATGATAATAAATTTAACAACAAATTTTTGATATTTTTTGAATTAGGTTTTTCTCCTAAGCATTAGGAATGATGGCATATATCTCTTAAGTAAAATACTGTATCTTGTTTTGACAAAAACCACTAAAAACATTTAACATACCTCTAAATTTTGTATAATTTCTAGGGAAATAGTTGTACCATTATTTTCTAGATAATAAAGTTGTATCTCTGAGATATGATCTTTTCCTTTCTATTTCTTTTATTGAGTGATGAACCCTACATAAGCCTTAGCTTGTGTATGATATGATATACAGATGAAAAAATGCCAGACCGGACCAAAAAATAATCCAATTAATTAGCAGCAGAAGAATAAACAAAAAATAAATATATCTATTTGCTTTCTAGTCGACAGCTCAAGTATGGTATATGCCTAGTTACTTAGGGAAATTACTTAATAGAATTGTGAGTTTTTCTGTTTAGTACCATTTTAGACCACGTAAATAACTTTAGACATTTCTAGAAGCTTTTTTGCAGCTTACATTCTCATCATCATTCTTTCACTATAGGCTTTTCTTCTTTCTTCCGTCCATCAAATTTTCTTTATTGAAGCCCTTGAAATTAATAATAAGTAGTCTGAACTTGGTATGGTCCAATATGTTTTGCTGGTTTATTCCAATTTTCTCACTATTTTTTCTGACCTATTTAAACCATTTATCAATTGCTTGTAGATCTATTGTCTAGTAATCTGTTCTGCAATTTCTACTAATGCAGACGGTGGATAATGATGATAATCGAAATGGATGATGAAAAAATGCCAGACATGACTGGTTTCGATTCCTGGTCAGGTCTGGCATTTTTTCATCATTCATTTTGATTATCATCATTATCCACCGTGTCATGGCATTAGCAGAAATTGCAGAACAGTCAGACGTAAAACCAAAAAAAAAAAAATATTGTTTGTCATCCAATCTACACAGTCCTTATTTTATCCCTAATTAGAGTACGCGGCAATCTGTTTAATTTAAGAACAATATGCAACCCTATGAGATAAGAATGATTTGTATGACATGTAAAAGAAGTGTAGTCTTGTACAGACTCAGACCGACCATTCCTGAGAGATTATGATTAATTGAACCCCGACCATCAAAGTACATCGGTAACCACTGTCTACTAATCAAATCCGTATAAAAGTAACTCTGTATAATCCTAGACTATAATCTGTATAGAAGAAGGAGAGGTGGGGTGGGGAGGTGAGGGGAGGAGAGGAGATTATTCTAACTGTATAATTACATAATTTAAAATATTACTTGGACTTGAGTTTAATAAATAGTTTAATAAATGTATTATTAAAATCTTAATTGTTTATGAATGAATAAATGATTCAAAAGACATCATGATTAAAAATTAAAATTTACAACCAATTTATTATCTGATCTTAAAAACATAAATATAAAACAATCTGAGTTAAAAAATTGATGAAAATTACAAATATGAATGACTACTTGTCATGCAATTTATACCTGCTTTACAAAACAAAACAATTAAGATTTAAATAATAAATCTATTAAACTCAAGTTCAAATCAATTAGAACAAAACGATTTACTCCAGTCATGAAAGGTTTAGAGAGTGTAAAACACATTTAAATTTATATTCATATTTCTACCTATTATACTTTTGTATTTATTAGGTAGAGTACCAAAAATATATTGATAATGATAAACGGTTAAAGATAATCTTAAAAAAATTTTTTAAAAAATGTATAGGCCTCCATACCAGAATGAAAATATTTTGCGAAATGGGTTTTACAACAGAGTAAATTTTAGACAAACAGATTTAAAGAAAAAATTAAATAATGTTTCAAATGTGAAAGATGTTGAAAAAACGAATGTGTCACTATTCGTAAAAGATTTTTTCTTATTCATACTGGAAACATCTTCAATACATGGATTTAGACATCTTTCCAAGACATCATTACATATCATAGAATAGTAAGTTTTCAAAAAGTATACCTAACTTAAAATTGAACTGTGCTAATTTATTAGTATAATAACACAAATTTATTCATAACAACCTATTTCACATTTAAGAGTGCTTGGAGTAATTTTTATTTCCCCTAAACGTGTTACCAATGGCTTATAGGATAGTTCCGGGATAGGGTTGCCATCTCAGGGCCCTTGAACAGACCCTGGCTTTTATTCGAAGACCCACCTCCAAGGTTCTTACGCTCTCTTCACCGTAGGGAATTTATCCTCCTCCACCTTGAGATTGTCCACCGGTTTTCATATTTGATTTTCCTTAATTTCTTTAACCCATTTTCCACTAACTTTTTTATTGAGACCTCCAAGTATAATGTTTGCCAATTACGATGGCGTGTAGGGAGGGTAGCAAGAAAGAGAGAGAATGTGTTGCATCCACCATTCCCCTCAACTCATTTCAATCAGTGCATGGTGTTCAAGCGGAATTGTGACAATGCGTGATCGGTAGGGCAATCTGCCGGCCAATTTCGTTCACTACACTTTAACAAGCTCATTTTTCATCAAAAAATTCTGAAAAAATTTCTTTCGCTTCCTAATGAATCTTATTTTATTACACTACAAAATGTTATTATTTTACTCTGATATTTAGATAAGATACGCTCGTACAAAGTTAGACGTTTTAATCTCATCAAACTTTTTGCGTATCACGTAATATAACTTTGTTCCCGGACAACATAAAATGCGTTTTATTATTTTGCTATAAAATATAAAATTTGATCTGTAATTTGATATAAATGTTGAGTCATATGTTGGGCGGAAACAGAAATAATAAACGAGCTTGAAAAAATCACTCTTTGAAGGGAAGTCAAAGACAGATCATCGAGTCTGGTGTCTCCTTCCTGTTAGTATTCCAAGAAGCTGAATAATTTTCTATAGTTGTGAACTTTATAACAAACATATGTAAATTTTTAGAAATCAAATACACATGCACAATATCAGTTGTATGAAATTTTAACAAAAAGAACCGTATAGTAAATATAAGAGAAAGAGGATATGACATCCCTCTCTTTCGGGCCTGTCAAAACGTAAGGTACATCATTTAGGAAAAAACTTTTTGCCTATTACCCCAAATTGAATTGCAGACATTTTCCCCCTAATTTTGTGGGTACGCAACTAATCGGCTTTCCACAGCGACACAAATGACGAAACAATAACCGCACGAACACAACACAACGAGTAGTGAGTACTACTTTAGAGGCAGCCTGTATCTTTAGTTGACAGGCTACGGTGCTGTGGTGGGGGATCTACTTACTGCGCATGTGTGGTCCGCATGCCACCGTGGTTGGTCACCATTATACTAATTTACTTAAAATTCCATTTTCTGGAATTTCAGGTTAAGGAGAAATTAAGAAATTCTATTTTATCTATAGGGAAAACATATAATTATAATATGAAATACATTTTGTTTTTTAGTCTGTTATGGCTTGCATGTATTATAATGGGAATTTTTGGTATATACTCGTTGAGTTCATCAACATGGAACCATTACCAAAATAGTCCAACAGTGACATCAATTGAAAATAATTACCAAGATTGGGGTACAGTATTTCCAGCAATAACTGTATGTCCAATGAACAAGATAGCAACAGATACAGATGTATTTTACAACAATATAATTGGAAAAAAGTAAGTATAATATAATAACTTACATACCTATTTTATAATTTTTTTTAAATTTTATTATAAATAGTCTTAGCCTAACAAACAATCTTATTCGATCTTAAATTACCTAAGGATTACATTATCATAAGAAAAATAAAGCCCAATGGCTACTCCTTTTCTCTTTTTACTCTTTTCCTCATCCACCGTCTAACAGTGAATGTCAAAAATCTTGATAGAGGTTATAATTCCTGAACATATGTTTTATAAAAAATGACGATAGATTTCTTTCAAGTAAAATCATTTATGTGTTTCATTTATGAATCCTAAAATTTTGGACAAAATGTAGAAGTTAATATTAACGTTTGTAAGTAAATGCTGTAGGCTCATGATAATCTGATATGCTCAGAAATCTGGCAACCCACTCAGTGGATCAAGTAAGCTAAAATTATAAGAATAAGGTTTATAACATAAAAGAGAAAAAGGTTATTGATTAATAAAAGAAATTTAATTTTGAAAAAAGTTCAATAAAAAGTAGCCACTATTCCTATCATTCCTTTTGGCAACTTTATTCATGATTACTTTTGATACAAGAAAGCAGGAGAAATTTAGTGATTATTTTAAAATAGTAGATTTTTAACAAGATATGCTTAAATTGTGAACACTGTTTTTAATTCTTTCTATTTTTCCATCTTTCCATTTTTTGTTTTTTTTTTGTTTAACACATTAATTACTATGAGTCCACAGGAAGGTGTACAGTACTTGCCAAAATTATTTTCAAAATTCCAAATGGAAACATGCTTGCCTTACCAAATGGTACCAAATGGACATGAGATCCCAATCACAGTTGCTTACAATACCAAATTTATTAAGTTCGGATTCCATGTACAATCACATTTTAACAATTTTGAGATATTTCTTGTATTCAGAAAATTCATGATTGACACTGATATCTTTATCTTTAACACTACCTAATGTAAAAAATTTCCAAAGTTATAAACAAAAATTATAAACTATAATAATTCTCCAAATCTTGTTGCTGATCATGATGTTAAGTCGGCACACAAATTAAACGGAAAAAACACGCATGTAGTTGGTACATTAAAAAAAAGGAAATTTAATCCTTAAAGAGTTTTATTGAGAAATTTGAAAAAGGGTTGTCAATTACTACGAAAAGTGGAATAAATATTAGAGAGAAGGAATAAATGAGAGCTATTAATGATAAGCTCAGTAGATAATTCAAACTTATCTGAAGTTCCAGTCAAAAAACCAAAGATAAAAAATAAACAGATACTAATATTGGGATCTCATTCAAACAAAAATTTAGCTACAAAACTTCTATACTTATCTGGGAGGCCATGGAAATCCATTTCCATGGAAATTTCAGCCATTTTGAAGTCAAATCGAGGCAAAAAATAAAAAGTAAATTGTTTAATGGGGGAATGACCCATGAAAAGATAGTTATTATATAAAAGAATTCCTGGTGGCATATGTATCATCAAATTTTTCTAATAGGTTCACCAACTCAAAAAACACAGTCAAGCTAGAATAGAAGAGATTAGACCTCCAGTAACCGCAATTATTATCATAACTGATATTTCTCATTAAGATCATTTTTTAATTTGGCAGGATTGTCGAAGTTGAAAATGTTGAACAACTGTACGAATTCATGAAACAGTTGACGAACTGGTCATATGCTGAAGGTGAAAGTGTAATCGAGTATAATGACATAAAACCAAGTGATTACATTTGGGTTTTTGCAGAAGGAAAGCAAACGTTTCAACACACAATGAGTTTTAATGAAATTCCCGATTTACTGAAAAATGATCTTAAACTGTACATTACAGAACATGGAGTTTGTTATGGTTATCTTTCAAAAATGACAGTTTATAGTACACCGCAGTAAGTAATCTTATTCACTGAATTTTCGAACTCATAAATTTTTTGAATCAATTACAAGCCTAACATATTTTTATTAAAGTTTTACACATATAAAACTCAGGTGCTACCTACTATAAACACCAGATTTGATTTAGTCCATGGTTCTACAGATTCTTTTACAGTTCTTCAAAGTTTAATAAGTGTAAACACACAGGTAAATATTTATAATAATTATTATTACATATTTCAATCATTAGTCAACCAAAGTTGGAGTAGATCATGTCAAATAACAAATACATAACGATATATACAATTCAAAAGAACAAATAAAACTAAAGATACATAAAACAAATGAATTATAACTTAAATTAAAAACAAAATGCCATTAATCATTATCAATCTGTACCTCAGTGTCATCATTCAAACATTCATCGATTGTACGAGGGTTATCCAGAAAATAACCTCCGTTTTGAAATAAAAAGTAAACGAGTGAAGATACAAAAACTTTATCATATACATATTAAAACTACCGTTTTTCTCTATTTTTCGACATAGTCGCCAAACAGATTCAAGCACTTGGAACAGTCTTTGAAATACCCACTGCATAAAAATCTGCCGCCTGTGAATGTAGCCAACCATTCACGGCGTTTTGAAGCTCTTTGTCATTGGCAAACCGCTGAGATGCAAGCCACCGCTTCATGTTCGGGAACAGGTGAAAGTCACTAGGAGCCAAGTCCGGGCTGTATGGGGGATGATCGAAAATGTCCCATTTAAACTTGGCCAAAAGTTGCATGACAATGCTCGCCCTCATACAGTTCGAAGAACAAATGAACTTTATTCTTTCTTAAAATATTCTTTCTAATCGAAAGTATATTAATAAATATGTATAAGCAAATAACTATCATAATACCAAATTTTCCAAACATTGTCTAACAGAGCTCTACTGGAGATGCATTGTCTAGTATTCGCATTAGCTTTGTTTTTAGCAAGATTAATACCCGAGCCAATTTTGATGAACTAGCACATAATTTAACTCCATGTAATAAGGGAATGTGGAAAAAAGCAAAGTATGCCATCCTCAGCACATCAGGAGCCACATATATTTTCATTTTCCTAATCAAATATGCAATAGGTACTTGAAAGTACAAGTGATGTACTAATGTGTTCTCCCAGCTTTGCAAAACAGTCAGACATAAAAATTCAATACTATAAGAAAGGGTTATGTTCCAAATGACCTACGTTGAATGTTAAATGATGATAATCATACAAAAACAAATTAATTTTTTTTTAAATAGTTATTTTGTATTGATGAACGACTGTGAACATAACAGTAAATTCGGTTTCGACCGAAAGTGGCCCAAAATTGGAAGTCAATAAAATCAAAGTCAAAAACTACAAGAGATACGGCAGCAACAAATGGTATTTGGATTTGTAATCTACACAAAAAATTAATGAGCCTGGGTAGTAACAAACTAAGCGAGGGAATAAGAAATAAACTGGGAACAAGAGATAGCCTCAATTAAAGAGATAATTTAGAACAAACGATACAGATTACAAAGTAGAAATAAATAAGCTTATGGAAGCAAATATGGTTTTAGAAAATGAAATGAAATTAGTTAATATAAAATTACAAGATTTTTTAGAGTTAAAAAACAATAATAAGAATAACAAAACAAATAATGCCACTAAAATCAAATCTAAATCGATAGTAAATAACAATCCAAAGATACTTTTGTACAGAGAAGCATTAGAGTCTAAAAAGCTACTAAAAGCTTTTGCTTTTGTAACACAGCTTGGCTAACCTTATATATTTAAGAATTTTATTTTATTTTTTATATGTAAAAATATGTATTTACAAACAAAAATAGTCATTTGATTCCTCTTAAAAGAGTAGATACAGAAATCATTGAGTTTGATTCCTAATTTGTGTACGTTGCAATCTGTTCAATTGAGAACAATAAGCATCCCCATGACCCAATGAGATGAGGATAATGTGTATGACGTGTAAATGAGGTGCAGTCTTGTACAGATCCAGGCCAAACATTCCTGAACAAGTATGGTTAATTGAACCCCAACCATCAAAGTACATCGGTAAACACTGTCTAATATTCAAATCCGTATAAAAGTAACTAACCTTTACTAGGATTTGAACCAGGAACTTTCATCTCCGACAATCAGCTGTTAAACAGCTAATTTTGGCGACGACTTTACCTCTAGACCAACCCGGTGGGTTTATTTACGAATTAAATTCCAATATTGAAGACTGTTGTTGTAAGCATTGTGTCATCCAAATCCAAATTCAGTATTACTTGATACTAAAATTTAGTTGTTTCTTTCACTTTAGGTACTGGAAGACAAAAAGATGGGATTACCGAGATGGTGGTAGTTCATATGGTTCAAATGCACTTGATGGAGATAATTACTTTCAGTTTACTTTTACAGATACCAATGGCTTTTTGGTATGAAAACGACGTCTAAATATTATTCAAATTTAGTACCAACAGTTCAGCCGTTCTTAGTTTGCTCCTACTGTCAACAAACAAAAGCCACCTACTACAGGGTGCACGCTAGAGTCTGCGACTTTACGGATGTCGTATTCCTATTAAGTTAACTATTTTTTAAATTATAAGTACTTAAAACATCAGTCATGAAATGATGTAGGCCTAACAATGTCATTTATAAAAATACTTTTAAAAGTATTTTGTATTTAAATACTTTTGAAAGTATTTTGTTGTTACTTTTTAATCAGCGTGTACACATTTAGAAATAATGCGCATGCTCAGTGACGTCATTATTTGTTTACATTAGGAGCAAACTAAGAGAGGCTGGACTATACATTATCTTATTTACTGTATGAGTAAATCTTAGAAGTTACAAACTAATGTTTTTTTTTATTAGAGGCAATTTTAATTGCCACTAAATCAAGGAAGTCACAAAAGCAAGAAGTCATAAAATATAAGTCAAAAACTACAAGAGGTACCAACAAACAGTTTTCAGATTTGTAATCAACACAAAAAATTAGTGGGCCTGGATTGGATTTAAAGTTCCGGTTTCAACCGGAAGTAGTTCCCAAAACTGGAAGTCCAGAAATCAGTCAGAATTTATAAACAAAAATAATCATTTGATTCCTCTTAAAAGAGTAGATACAGAAATCATTGGGTTTGAAGTTCTGGTTCCAACCCAAAGTCAAAAATCAAAGTCAAAATTTGGAAACGAAAATAGTGTCATTACTGGCCATAAGTCAAAAGTAACCCTATTAAAAAATTTCCACGGGCCATGAAAGGGATTTTTTTCATAATCAATTAATTACAAATAGTTTTTATCGACGATAGGACATTGGGATGCCATCTATTTCAATTTCTTCATGAAATAGCAGACTACTAAGTTTGAAATTGGAACAAACCAGGAGGCCTAATCTGTATTAGATTCAGAGAGAAGAAAATCATCAGTAGAAGATGTCTGTTAACAAGCCTCAACTACATGAATCGCTCATCAGCAATTCCTGTACACTTCCTGTCCACTGGACAGATGGCAGCATTATAAATTTAAAAGTTAAGTGTTTTAACCCTTTCTTACCCAGTGAGGCATAGAAGTGACATTGGAGTGAAATAACAGACATAAAAACTTTAATTTGTTAGCGACTACTTTTGATTAACGAGCGCTGGATGTGAAGTGTAATAATTTTCTGCACCCTAGCCAGGAATTGAACCTGAGACCTCCGGTTTGCAGTGTAAGATGCTGACCATTACGCCACGGATGCGACCATTAGTTTCTTTTTAAAGTTAGTTTTAGTCTTAAATATTCGTGTTCATTTACTAAAATAAAGTAGCATTTCTTCGAGTATGTTGAATGTACATACAAGTATATTTTTTAGGCTGTAAATAATTTTGTCCATTTTACCAATATTTTTAATTTTAACCTTTTTTAAGTCTTAAATAATGCTTTGCTACAAATCTAAGCTAAGAATTTTGTTTAGGAAGCCTGCACATGATTTTTACTTATTCATATTGTTGGGAACTTTGATACCATCAAGCCCAATGTGAGATATGTGTCACACTTTTTTGACACGCCATCAAAAAAAGGCTGAAGGTCTAAAAGTGATTTTATTTCACTTAAATGTCAGTAAAGTGTATGAAACAATGTACACATATTTGTTTGTGTAAAGTTAAAAAATTTGGGATTGAAAGGGTTAACATAGGAAATAATTTAATTTAAAAAAATGATCATATAAAAGAACATAATTATCTGAAAGAGTTTTTGTAATTTTATTTCAGGTGTTTATACATAGTCCTGAAGAAATACCAGATTCAGCCAGCAAACTGAACACGGTGCATAGGTTTTCAATGAAGACGTTAGGGTTATCTGGGCTTAGTATATACAGTACAGATGCAACACTTGACCTTAGTGTACACCAAAGGCAATGTCGTTTTCTTTGGGAATCAAATTTGGAGATCAGTGCTGTCTATACATACAATTTGTGTCGCATGAATTGTCGTCATCATTTGGCAAACAAATTGTGTGGTTGTGTACCGTTCTTTTACAGACAATTAAGTAAGACATTTAGAAATAGCAATGTGCTCATGCATAATGATGGCTTAATAATGATGAAAGAAACACTTTTGTTGCTTTATCCCAGTTTCACTCTACTCTTAACTTTTCCGATGTAGATATCACTTTGTGTTGTTTAGGTCATCAGCCGAAAGGCTGGTTTGAACCTCTAGATGCTTTACTAGGTAAAACAAGTAGAGAGATGGTTACCCTTGCCTCCCTCACTGAGTGGAAAAGTAGCCTATGCTTATCAGCAAGCCAGGACCTCCGAAAAGCATCTACTTTCCACCCTGCCAATGACACCTTCACTTCATTCATCACAGTGTCTGGCCGTATAAAGAAATTCATTACTCTCAGAGGTGATAACTCTGACTAGTGTCTTTTACACCTCTACCTCTTCTGTTTTTAAATGTCCTAGGTTATGCCACTTAGGACATTTTTTCCTGTTTGCCCATCTCTATACCCTTATCTTTAGCTCTTATATTAATGAACTAATTTTACTGAAAGTGGTACAGTAGATCATTATCATCATCATCATCATCATCATGATCTGTCAAGGATTCGGCTCAATGGCCTGTTCTGGCATCCATCTCTTTTTAGGTCTCCCCAAGCCTCGCTTCTCTCTAGGCTTATATTTTTATGCTCGTAGAGGAAGTCTGTGAGCTGGCATGCGAAGTAAATAGTTGGATCAGTTTCTCTTATATATTCTTAACATTTCACAAAGTGACTGAACATATTTTAACTTGGCATGCATAGCTTCGTTATGTACTCCTAACCGGGTACAACCTTTGACTCCCCGGAAAAATCTCATTTCAGCAGCCTGGATACGAGATTCATTCCTCTGTAATGACACACATGTTTCACACCCAACGTTATGAGTGGTAGAGCCATTGCTCTATAAAATTTCATTTGGGTGTCCTGTTTCATTTCCTTTCCTATGGTCCTGTGAATAGAAATGCACACAGCGGTGAATTTTACCAGTTTTTCACTTACATCATCATCTTTGTCACAGGAAATCATGCATCCTAAATATTTAAAATCTCAAACTTGTTCCATAGTTCAGTTGCCAAGTATAATTTTTGAGCAGACTGGCCATCTTTCCTTGAATATTCTCATGCCAAACTCTCTGCTAATGTTGTGCAACTTATAAATAGCATATTTGAGCCTGTCTTCTGTGTCAGACACAGTACAGTAGACAAAAACAAAAAAAAACAACTTGCCTATTTGATATCTTAAGATTGTTTGGATAATTTACCGCACGTAATTATTTATTTAGTAAGCATATTTCTTTTTTTAATTTCAGATAAATATAAAGTATGTACATCTGCTGGACTATTGTGTTTATCAAAATACAGAGGTAAGAGGAAATCCACAAAAATATGATAATGGAAAATTATTTTATTATGATCAATATTTATTATATATGTTAAATTTAACTATGACAAACAGGCACTTGTCTTATTGTTGGGAAGACCTTGAAGAAGATGGCAGTAGTCGAGACGTACGGGTTGGAATATCTCGTGTTTGTGTAGAAGTACAGGAAGGTTTGTGAGTTTGGAACAAGCTTATACCTAATCCTTGATAGTAAGAAGAAGAAGACCTATTAACAACGATAGAATCTGATAATTTTTTTTTTTTATTTATTTTTGGTTTCAGTCTAATTTAATTTATAAATATTTGGAAATAAATCTTAGTTTATTATGGAAACATATGAAGATCTAATGAATAAATTGTATTATAATAAATGTATTTCAGAACTGCTAATAAAATTAAGAGATGAAAATGGCAAGAAAGTAAGCTGCACGTGTCTACCACCTTGCAATGATGTGAATTATGGAATTGAAGAAGAACGTACACTTGACTGGTATTACTTTTATCTAAATGTATTACATTTTAAAGATATTTTTTGGGGGATCACACTACCAATCCTGCCAATGTTAAATTAGTAAATTTGAGACCGATTATTTCAGTAACTATTAAAGGCAGAAAACTGCAATTTTGAGAGGTTATTTATAGATACAAAAGGAGGCCACTGCTTCTCAGTCATTATAATACAATAATTTTGACAAAAGTTATGAAGTTTTTTTGTCATGTTATTATTTTCTTGGTTTTAGACAAGACAATAATTTTATCTCATAAAACACGTAAAATTATGAAAGAGGATCCATAGTACTATCACAACCTACTAAAAACACAGTAAAAAAAATTCAGTTCTGTCTATTGCGATTTTTGAAAAAAATGAGCTTTTGTCAGAAAAGATTTATTTTTTGGATGCAAAAAATTTAAAATATAATAGAAATACTTAAAGACTAGTTAAACTTGGTACAACAAAAATCACCAATAGTATTTGTTGTATTCAGCTTAGTAAAAACAAAACCATTATTATTATTGCAGTTTGTAAGATTTATAATGTTCGGGAAAAATTAGTATTATAATAAAAATATAGTTTACATAGATATGTCAAAGATAAATATTACAAGGAATACAGTCTGAATTCAAATTTTGACAAAGGAAGATGCAAAAAGTGCTCGTAAATTAAAGAACAAAGAAAAGGAAAGCAGTGAAAAAAGGGAATATTAAAAGTTTTTTAAAACTCATTATATTAATAAGGAATTAACTTTGTAAATCTGCAAAAAGTGAATCTTACAACACCTGTAAATATTAAAAATAAACACAGACAACTTGATTTTAACGTTCTTCACTCATTTGTAAATAAGGCCTAACTGATGTAATTTTTTCCAGGGGTTTCGGATCAGAATTAAGATGGGGAATAATCAAATATCCACGAATAAGATACAAAAAAGATATCATTTTTGGCTTCACCGATGTTTTAGGTAAAATTTATTTACCAACTAACAATTTTTCATTGCTACATTATTTCATGTAACCCACTGGGTTGGTATAGGGGTAAAGTCTTTGCCACAAGTCAGCTGATGTACAGAGATAAAAGTTATGTGGTTCAAATCTTAGTAAAGGTAGTTACTTTTATATAGATTTGAATACTACAACAGAACAACATAGTAAAAAATTCCTATGCGTGTGCGCCAACTGAAGACTGGGGAAAAGTTTCCGCTCTAACTGCCTCGTTGTGATAGTTGGAGAAGCGTTAGCGATGATTTATAGTTGGATCAACAGTAGGAGAATAGTATGATGCACAGGAGTTGGAGAGGCGAAAACAGTACAGGGGTCTTCCAAGCTTTCTTTAAAATTGTAAAATAATAGATAGGTACTAGTGCTACCAGTGTACTTTGATAACTAAGGTTCAATTAGCCATATTTTCTCAGGAATGTCAGCCTGAGTCTCTAAACAAGATTACACCTCCTTTACACATCATACATATCCTCGTTGCGTATGTCAAAAAAACGTATGTACGGATGTAGTAGAGAAGATCGTTACAGGAATACCGAGGTCAGGAAAGAACTCAACATCTTCTCTATAAACGACAAGGTATCTCAGAACAGAATGTGGGAGGATAGGATACCTAAGCAGACACTGAGTTATAAGCTGGAGGGCAGGTGAGAACGAGGACGCCCGAGAAAGAGATGGACAGATTTGAGAGGTTCGGAACAGGCAGAGATGCCTAATCCTTGAACGGCAGAAGAAGAAGAAGACATATCCTCATTTCATTGAGTTATGGGGTTTTTCTTATTATCTTAAATTGAACAGATTACAACATACACACATTAGGGTTTTAAAAAATATTTTATTTAATACGAACAGGATGGAGAAACAGAAAACTATGATGAATGAAACACAAAAATATGGTGAAAACAGGACAAGGAAAGTGTTAGCATGAAAAGATTTTATTTTTTATTTTCCAAGATGAAATTTCTAATAGCCAATTACAAGGTGCAAACATTAAATTGGACTAGTTTCAATGGGAAATATAAACTTTGAGGAAAGCACCAGTTAGTAGAAAGACGAACAAGACACCATTTTAAAGTTTGATCACACCTTGGTTACGCCAGATTTAAAGTATTATAATTTCAAGTGTTTGACTCTGACTGCTCAGCAGATATAAAGGATAGAAATTCCTGAGATGAGATCGTGAAGACCTTTAGCAAGGTATCAATAATTACTTGACAAGAAAAGAAATTAAGATGGGCGCCCGGTATAATATGATATCAACTATTTGTAAATACAGGCGAGAGTGGTAGGTTTACTATCTAGTAGGTTTAAACCCTACAGTAAGTCATTAGTTACAGATGTCAGATGTCCAAATTTTACTTACAAGTCAACCGGAAAGGTATTGAACAACCTTAAAAGAAATTGGCATCCCAATTCCTTCAAAAAATGGCAAATTACAAAGTTTGAAGTTGGAAAAGGCCAGGGGCCTAATCTGCATTGTTTATAAAAATGATTTCACAAAATCATTTTTGAAGAAAAGGTAATACAACCTAAACCTTAAAATGAACCTGAAGGTGAAAACCTTAACCATAAACTTTAAGGAGAAAAGGTGCTTTTTTAGACAGGTGGAAAAGTGGTAATGTGGCCATTATTTAAATAGGTTAAATGTTATTTAGAGAGATATGTTCAACACAATTAATGTTCACACTTCCAACACATTAATATTCTTGACATTAGAATTACTTATTTTCTTGCAAAAATTAATGAAAATGTTTTACCGCTATCTGAAAGGAAGGAAAGTTTTAATATCCAGCTAGACATTTTACAACAGTCACTGATCAAGAGATACCTCCTCAGAGATTAGTAATTTTTATTATACAGCCAGTCTGTGTGTTGAAGAAAAACAATCTGTTATTTGCAGGGTAAAAAAGTGAAGTATGTACAGAGTGATAAAGGCAGCATAATTTCCATTTAGAAATGGCTGGTCATTTGGCGTAGTGATCAGCACAACTGGCTACTACGTCAAGGGTACCGGTTCGATACGCAGTCAGGTTTGGCATTTTTCATCACTCATTTCCATCTATCTTACTTACTTACTTACTGCAGTGGCCACTCGTACCCCAGTCGGTACTTGGCCTCATCAACACAGCCCCTCCAACGAACCCGGTCAGCAGCGTCATCCTCCTTCAGCCCCATCTTTCCCATGTCCTTCCGGGCCTGGTCCCACCATCTTGTCTTAGGCCTTCCAGCTGGTCTTCTTCCCTCAGGACTGTTCCTCAATACACTGCCCGTCAATGTGTTCCCCTCCTTCCTCACAACGTATCCCGCCCAACGTAACCTTCTGCTTTTAATCTCGCCCAATATGTCCGGTTCTTTGAATAGCTGACGTATTTCACAGTTGTGCTTCATCCTCCAAACTCCATTCTCCAGTGTTGGGCCAAAGATTTTTCTAAGTACTTTGTTTTCAAAAACAAGGATCTTTTTTTCTTCTTTTTTGTTCAGTATCCACGTTTCTGAAGCATAAAGCATTACTGGTCTAATGATGGTTTTGTATAGTCTTACTTTTGATGTATGTGAGAGGAGTCTTGAGCTAAGCAGCTTATTGCATGCATGAAAGCTTTTGTTTGCCGATCTTATTCTGTTAGTCACTTCTAGTTCCTCTGAGTTGTTGTGCGTGAGCGTTACCCCTAGGTATGTGAAAGTTTCTGCCTTTTCAAAATTATAGTTTCTTACTTTTAAAATCTGATTATGGTGTCCATTTATATTTCGATCTCTACTTATCTGCATAAACTTGGTATTTTTTTCATTTATTTGTAGTCCTACATATTCAGTTTCTTCAATCAAAATATTCGTCAGGTATACCAAGTCTTCTTCTTTCTCAGCCATTACAACAATGTCATCTGCAAAAGCCAAGATATTTATATTCACCCCAATCTTAATTCCTTCGTTTTTGCTTCTTACTCTTTGCAGCGCTTCTTCAATGGCTATGTTAAATAACGTTGGTGACACCCCATCTCCTTGCCGTACTCCAGTATTAACCTCAAAACTCCTTGTGGTTTTCCCATTCACTTTTACCTTGCATCTTGAATCTAGAGTACTAAGCTTAGCTAGCCGTATCAATTTACTTGGTATCCCAAAACTCTCCATCCTTTCCCAAATCTTGTCTCTGATCAGGCTATCATACGCTTTTGAGAAATCTATAAACAGACAGCAGAAAACCTCATTTCCATCTATCACTCTTCATAATCTCCATTAGCCCTTAAATGCACAACAGCTAAACATAAAGCCAAAAAAGGAAAATAAAAAGGAACACAACCTTATTGTCTTAGTTCCTTTTACTTTCAGAAAGCTAGTAACTTCAAACTAGCATTTATACCTATTATCTAAAGAAATAACTATAACTATTAAAAACTTCAACAATTTTTTTTTTTGTTTTCAGTTTCAACAGGTGGTACTGCAGGTCTTTTCCTTGGATGTAGTGTTTTAAGTTTTGTCGAAATGTTTTATTTTGTAACTTTTCGGTTAATTTGGTCAGTCAAAAACAAAAATAAAGTAAGTATTGAAGATAACAATAAAAATACAAAGAAAAATACAGCTAAATCAGTAGGTTTAAACCCTACAGATTTTCAGTTTTATAATTAAATTATTTTCAATATTTATATTTATATTATGTACGTTAATAACTTTCCATGTTTTTTGTAGAACACTTCACATTAAATTTTAAAGTACAGTTGTAATAATTATGTACAACACCAACACACAGCACTTTATTTTTTTATAAGTATCTAATAAATAACTTTGTTTCTCACAAAAAGCATAATTATTTTACACTTTTTCTCTTCTAACATTAACTATTTCCGTTTTAACAGCTGATTTTCGGAGACGGAGGTTCCTGGTTCAAATTCTAGTAAAGGTACTGTTTGTCTGTGACTTGATGGCCCCTCGCAGAAGGGAGCAATATGCGAATTGTAAAACCATTTCCGAAAACATTTAATTTTATTTAGGTCACTGAAACTTTTCGAAAATGACGTATTTTTATAAAACAAAGTATTTCGCATGTTTTTTGTTCTATAAAATTATTTCGAAAAACACACGCCTAATGAGATAATGTATAATTTAGTAAAAGTTTTGTTTTTGAAGAAAACCCGGTATTTTTTCAAATACATCGTCATTGTTCAACAACTATTCCACGGATTAACGTAAAATTTGGCAGGCTTGTTCTGTAATAATTATGAAAAACGATGATACAATAGAATTTAACAGAAAATCAATACTTTTTAAGTTACAAGGTATTTTCAAAAATACATTTTGTAAAATCGCGAAACACGACATAAAAAAGTCAGCATGCGAGAAACTTTTTTGTCTTTAAAGATAACTGTACACTAAAAGCGAATGAAATAAAGAGAAAATTTTGAATTAATTTTTAAAGAAAGAATTATTTAAATTTGACGAACCGTATAGGAGTTACAAGGATTTAAAAAACGCTGTACTTTGATTGTACTGACGTAAAGTATAAGAAAAAACGATAATATTTTCGAGCGCGGATTTGAAAAGTTAATATCGGGAAAATTTTTCTGTCGTTCGAAAAAGTGCACGCATGAAGTTTATTAACAGAGCTTAAATACATTTTCTCTTAAAAAAACATTCAAATCGGATCATCCATTTTAAAATTAACACAGTTCAAATTTCGCAACTGCGCAGCGCGCATTGCATGATAATAAACTGTGCTCGTATTCTACTACTACCATTACTTATCACCAATATTTATTTGAACGAATAACTGTATTGGATTCTTAATTTAGGGAAATTGTTAATTATAGCTCCTTGCGTAACTTTCTGTAAAGGAAGATTAAGTAAATTAGTAACACGTTCTTCATCTCAACGTTTAGTGACATTGTTTATTACATTTCTTCCATCACTGTGAACGGTTTGCCCATGTTTCTGTTATGCATCCATATTTGTTTACGGTTTTAATATATGTTATAAACCATAAAGGTATAACTGAAACTAACATCTTCCTAATTACCTAAAGTATTAGTGAATATATAAAACTATTATCAAACACACATGACCCGAGCAAGACACAACAATTGAAGCACCATTCACAAGTAAATGAAATGTTAATGTAGTAATGTGTGCTCATGTAGTAAACGTAATGTGTATGTAATTTATAATATTTGTTTAGCAAATGTAAACGATAACCTAATATAAATGATAAAATAGTTACGACTACAATATGTAACTTAAATGTATGCCCGGAAAGTAAAAGTTACGTCCGACGCATTGCAACGATACTACATAACTGTTTGAAAAAAAGGACAACATGCTTACTGAAATGTTCGGAAATGGTTTCTTGAAAATAAAAAAAAACAATATTTTACTTTTTGCAAACCGTTGTCAAAACATAAATTTTACGTGACAGAACAGATAAACAATAAGGGTGTAATTTTATACATGTATAGCCTATAATACTATTACGTACGCCTTTCATGCGCTTTGGATGCGTGTGCTTGTAATTGATGGTATACTTAAATCCTTGTAATTCCTATACGGTTCGTCAAATTTAAATAATTCTTTCTTTAAAAATTAATTCAAAATTTTCTCTTTATTTCATTCGCTTACAGTATACAGTTATCTTTAAAGACAAAAAAGTTTCTCGCATGCTGACTTTTTTATGTCGTGTTTCGCGATTTTACAAAATGTATTTTTGAAAATACCTTGTAACTTAAAAAGTATTGATTTTCTGTTAAATTCTATTGTATCATCGTTTTTCATAATTATTACAGAACAAGCCTGCCAAATTTTACGTTAATCCGTGGAATAGTTGTTGAACAATGACGATGTATTTGAAACAATACCGGGTTTTCTTCAAAAACAAAACTTTTACTAAATTATACATTATCTCATTAGGCGTGTGTTTTTCGAAATAATTTTATAGAACAAAAAACATGCGAAATACTTTGTTTTATAAAAATACGTCATTTTCGAAAAGTTTCAGTGACCTAAAAAAAATTAAATGTTTTCTGAAATGGTTTTACAATTCACATATTGCTCCCCTCTGCGAGGGGCCATCAAGTCACAGACAGACAGTAGTACTGGTAACGCACTATAAGTTGACGAATATCAGCGGGTGTAAGAATGGACTATGCGGGGAGTGGAAGTGCTGTTATGTGTGCTTTTCTAAATACATCATAGCAGTTAGCTCTAACCATAACATCATGTTGTAGTTATTTACTCTTACATTGATTTGTGTATGTTTACAACTATGTCGTTTTATAAACATTCCATTATACCTATTATTAATGGATCCTCAATAAACATTCATTCTAAATAAGCCTGTACAACTAGGCCTAACTTTATTTAGCATTCTTCATTAGTCATCAGCAGTAAACTGAATTATGCACACTGGCATTTGTAGTGGTAGACTAGTTAGTCCGCCAGTTACACGCTTAATGTGCAACTAGTAGCTACTTATATTTTCATGTTGGGTGATGTTAGTAGGATGGATAGTATACTGCCCTCAGCACAATAGGAGCAATCGTCAGCTTATAGTGCATTACCAGTACTTTTATACCGATATGAATACTAGACAGTGGTTACTGGTGTACTTTGATGGTTGGGGGTTCAATTAACCATACTCTCTCAGGAATGGTCAGCTGGGTCTGAACAAGACTACACCTCATTTACATGTCATACACATCATCCTCATCTCATTGTGTCATGGGGTTGCTTATTGTTCTGAATTGAAATGATTGCAACATACAAAAATCAGGAGTAAAAAAAGTCTTGACAACATTACAAGGTCATTGGCTAGCTATGAAGTGGGTAGGAGCAATCCATATGTTCAGAGCTCATCAGCCCTGAAAAATAGTACAGAGGTTCAAATCAGCCTTTTAGCTGTTGACCTAAACAACAATGTTGTATATTCAATGCTAACTTTAATAGGTACTATTTTTTCTTGTTTCTGTACAAAAGAAAATATCGTAATTTTACTGATTTGATAATAAAAAATAAATAAAATAATTACACCCATTTCTAAAAAAAATCCTAACATCATTACTGAAAATATTTAACATCATCACATGTGACATTTTTACTGTTAATTTTTGTATCACATCAATAAGTATATTATATTATTAGAGACTGAACAATAATAAAAAATAGCTTAATAATATAATGATTACACAATAATATAATACTAAAGATGCAATCTCTTCTGAAATTACCATTCATTACAATTGTTATTCTTGATTACTAAAAATCATCATTATAAAAATTATTTTAACCACACTTATATCACAGAGCGATATAAAAGAAAAACATATCAAATAAAAGTATTTGAAAAGTAACTTTATAACAGAACTTTACATTCCAAATCAAAACTATAAGATTTATTAGTTTGTTCCATTAAACAAAATTATATTGACAAAATAAACATAAATTACGCTTCAGAATCTATAATTTTTTTTTAAATTTACGAAAAATAATTTTAAAAAAATTAAAAATGTATAAAAATCTACCAAATTCAGAACATTATAATATAAACCGATTTTATAAAAATAATAATTGCTTAAATAACAATCGATTGGGTTTTGAAAATTGGAATTACAATGACAGATACGAAAAAAGAACTAAAAACTTATTACAATCTGGAAAATATTTTAATACCATCAATAACAACACAATACGACGGAAAGCAATTAATTTATCAAAATCAATGTTTGAAATTATATTAAAATTTTTAGAAATATCATCAGTACATGGATTAAATCATATAACAGCAAAACGAAGACATCCAATTGAGTAGTAAGTATCAATTATTATTATAACCCGCTTACTTTTTTTTTTCTTTTGCCCTGTATGAGTAGGGAAAGAAAGTATTATTTTCATGTCAATTTTACCAAATTGAGTTTTCACCAGAAATACACATTTTTAGTCCCCTGAACCCAAAAAAAAACATGTTTTTTAGTGTTTGGTCTATATGTCTGTGTTAACAAAATATCACAAAAATGGAATAGCGTACTACGTTGAAGCTTTGAACTTAAGTTAGGTAACACTAGGGGACTGACATAAACATTTTCATTAAAATCGGTCAACCAGTAATAGTAATTTATTTGAGCAATTTTCTTAAAAACAATTTCTACAATTTTTTTTAAGAATTACGTCATTTACTAAATTTTTTATGCTTCAAAATTACCAAATGGTTATTTTTCAGTCTGTTTCTCCTACTGCTTTTTCATTAAAGTTGCAGTGTAGAAAAATATTTGTTAACATCATAAGATGATGCAAACATAGCTGTTGTCTTCTGAATATGAGATTTCAATTTTGGAAAACTTGATTTTCATACCAACTTGTGAAACTACTTTTGGGGAGTTAAGAAACAACTGCATCAACTCAGTACATTGTAACTCAATTTGTTCTAGCAGAAATTTTGTTTTGGCTGTTTCACAATCCAAATTAAATGGCATGGGCTACTGAAAATATAAAAAAATAAATTTTTGTTCTGGGTGACAATGCTGAACACTTATCTTTCCTGGGAACACAGTAGATAATGTCTATAGGTAGGGTGTCATTCAGAACTCAGTCACTGGCCAGATTACACCAGTCTGGGGATCAGATCTGGCCTGTGGGTCATACCTTGCTCAACACTGATTTAAATCAGTGTTTCTTAACCTTTCAGACACCGTGTCCCCCTTTTTAGGTTGAGTATTTTGCCGATCCCCTCTGAATAATGTTTAAAAAAAATAAAAAATAGACAATAATAGTAATTTTTACTTTAGGATATGAGTGGATATTTGTGGGAATTAATCCGTTTAATGAACAAGCTGCACAAAATGCTGAGCTAATGATCTTCATGATGAACTATCATGATAGAGCTATCAAGTGATCAGACAAAAAAATTAACTTTCAACAATGCTTGTACCATTAAAAATGTAGAGTAGCGTTGAAAATTTTGAAACCATTTGCCAAATCCTACAACTGTGAACAAGGATTTTCCATATTGGTGAATTTGAAACCCGAACAAGAAATAGATTGGCACTGGAAAATGACATCGTTTTGTGCGTTACAAAAATAAATCCAAACATTCAAAAATTGGTTAATTCCAAACAAGCGCAAGTTTCGCGTTAATTGAATTGGAAAAAGTCGTAAAATTAATGTAAAATATTTGTGTCGTTTATTAAATAAATAACAATAACTAGTTTTAATTTTTCACCGTATTTCGCGACCCCCCCCCCCCAGACACGTCCTGCAACCCACACGTTGAAAAACACTGATTTAAACCATACCAAAATTTAATACATAATTACAGTATTAAGATTCCAAATCTTTATAATATAAATTGAACCATAATTCAAAATTGACAAATGATTGGTGAATAACTTTTCAATAGAATAGTTAAAAGAATAACTATTAAATCGCTTCTACCTTGGAAACATCTTATAATGGTTTGAAAAATATTTTAACATTTCTTTCTAAATTTATTTAATTTCCCTTTTCAGCATTTTCTGGACAATATTTGTTTTGATTGGAGCAGCCAGTGCAATTCAGATGAGTCTGACAACTTGGTATCGTTATCAACAAAATCCGACAGTGATCTCAATGGAAAGAGACTACAAGGAATGGAATACTTCATTTCCTGCAGTAAGTGTCTGCCCCATGATTAAAGTCGAAGAATCTAAATTACTATCTTTCATTGAAGAAAGGTAAGGAAACCTCACTTAATTTATAAAATTAAAACAAACAAAACCATTAAAAGACTGCCTACATGGCATAGTCATCAGCATGCTGCACTGTATATAGAAAATCCTGGGTTTGATTCCCAGCTAGAGTTAGAAAATGATTACACATTTAAACCCATTGTTCCATAACCCAAAGTAGTTGCTAATAATCAAGATATTGATGCGGCTTAAAATGGACTAAAAACAAAATCTAGTGTAAACACTCACACGACTTGCTCTTACCAATGTAGATAATGAACAATATAACCTTTGTTTAATCATGAGTAAACAATGTAAAATGAAAATCATAAGTTAATTTTAATCATGAGCAAAATGAAGATAAACATTTGTAGAACTTAAAATACAGAAAATCAGTAATTGCCTTTCAACTAGGCTCTGTAGAGAAAAATTCTTAAGGATTATTTTATAGGGTTTTTTAATTTCCTATAACATTGATTGTGTACATTTTTGTATACAATCAATATGCATACTAAGGCCGCAATATTACAAACACCCCATTGTTTTACAGATTTTGAGGGAAAAAACAGAAAATTACTAATTGCCGCTAAACTAAACGTTGTAAAAACATGTTTAAAATGAAAGTTGTAGGTTTTTAAAAGTTCTACAATTTTAATTTCATACACTTTCGCTCGAAAATGCGTATTAAGGCCATAGTCATAAAAAAAAAAATGTTCTACAAGAGCATAGGCCCGCTAAGAATTTCAGCAGATATGATGATTACCCTGTCTTGTGGAGCATAAAAAATGTAGAAAATGAGACAATTTAAAAAAATCGTAAGAGCCATTTTTGAGGAAATCGCATGAATAAAATACTACTTCCAATTGACCGATTTTGATGAACATGTTCATGTCGGGTCCGGTAGTGATACCTAACTTAAACACACAGACTAATCACTGAAAACATGTTTTTTTGGATTCAGGGTGCCTGAAAACATGTATATTCGGTGAAAATTCGATTTTGAAAAATCTAAATGAAAAAAATATTTACTTTCCTTCCCTATATATTCATATAGGGCAAGAGAAAGTAAAAACACTTATCCATTTTTTTCCAAATATTGATTATCTTATTTTATTTATAGATATTTAAATGAAATTGATAATGAAGATCTCAAAAGATTTCTGACTGATTTAATGAACGTAAATTACACTGTATTTGATGATGTTCATAAATATGGAGCTATTTCAGCTAATCAGTATTTGAATATAATTGAACAACTGAAGTACAATTTTACATACAGTGTCAGTAGTAGTCACTCAGATGTTTATGGCATAATGGATTTAATCCCATCAATGACCGAGGTTGGGTATTGTTATAGTTACAATTCAGAAATAGCAATCTACAACCAACCAGAGTAAGTAAACATTGAAAAATCATTATCATCTGTAAGAAATCAGTCCTTTTCAGTCAGATCTTCTGGCCTAATTCCTCATAATTCCTATGTAATATTTTTGGAGTTTTTCTTCTTAAGTTGTAAAACTTTTTAAACCCCCTGTAGTATAAATTTTGATTTATAGTTGTAATTTTTGTCCCGTCACCTTGGGTAGTTATCAAATTATTTAGTGATGGGTTACTAAAATGTTTTGGCTGAATACAGTAAAAAAAATTTGTTCATGCAACTACATCATTTACCATGTGTAACCCCTTGTCATTCTGAGTGAATCTAGCAGAGGGAAGAACCGAGGCAATTTTTGGCCTAAATCAGTTAGTATTTAGTAACCCATGGCTTAAACAAATAAGATACGTAATCTTTGGTTTAAACGTTCTTTCGAAAACGGCAGTTCATCTTGTATTCCCGACTGATGGCATGGTAACGTGCTCGCCTCTCATCATGCGGTCTTGGGTTCAAATCCCATTCAGGCAAGGCATATTTTCATACGTTGCAAAAATCATTTCATCCTTCACCGTCTGCATTAGCATTAATTGCCGAACAGTCAGACGTTAAACCAAAAAGAAAAAAAAACGACTGATGGCATCTTTCTGTATCCGGCAAAAAGTTTCAATTAACATTGTTTTTCCAATATGAAGTTGGCCTACCAAGGGTATTTTTTTGCCTGTGCTAGCCTTACAAAAGGGTTCCTTAACCTTTACCCTTACAAAAATGCTGGAAACTATTTAAGGACGTTTTACCTTACAAAATGGTCGAGCCTGCTCACTCCATCTTTTACCTTGCTGTTTAGGTCATCAGACGAAAGGCTGGTCCAGTTGCATCAACTGTTTTATCATTACCAAATACAGTGAGTTCAGGCGTATGATAATTTCCCTGCTGTTATTTAGGTTATCTGCTGAAAGGCTGGTTTGAACCTCTAGAGGCTTTACTAAGTAAAATGAGAAGTGAGGTGGTTTACCATTGGCTACCTCACTGAGTGGAAAAGTATCCTTATCAGCATGCCAGGCCTTTTGAAAAGTATCTACTTTCCATCCTGCAAACAACATTTTCACTTCATTCACCACAGGGACTGGCTGTGGCATGAATTCATTACTCTCAGAAGAGACAACTTGTGTCTTTTACGCATCTACCTCTTCTGTTCTTAAATGCTTCAGTTATATAATTGGCTGACCATGTGATAAGAAACAGAACTATTTTTTGTAGCCTTGGATCTAGCAGATAATAAAGTGCAAATAATTTAACACTCCACCCACCTTTATCTTTTATATCATATTTTATCTTTTATCTTACATATCGTATTTATCCCTCTTCCAAGTTTCCTCAGATCAGACCCAACACATCTCTTTTTCATGACTCTCCCTCCCTCCTTGTCTTCTAATCCCCTCTCTCTACATACATATATATTGTAAAACCATCCTCTTCCATTGCTGCTCTCTTGGCATCGCACCTTTTTACCAATTCATCCATAACTGAATCCATCTACTTCATACTCTTGATCTGTAACCTTGCATCTCTCGGTACAATATCCTTTTATGCAGCCTACCCACAAGTCCAAACCATTTTAGCTTTGTCTGTCCAATTCTTCAAAAATCTGGCATAAGATGGGCTGTAGAAGGAAAGATGGCTTACCCTGAAGGAATGATCACTTAGTAGTGAAGAATTAAAAATGCCATGAAAAATGAAATTGTAATATGATCCACAGTGGTCAATTCAAACAAAAAGCAAAAGTTAATACTATTAAAGCTTAATAGTTTTATATTTTGTTCTGTATTTTTACTCTCTGCCAGACAAATTCAAGCAAATCTTAAGCCTTATAAAATGTTATCCTTGAAAAATTTATCAAGCATTCACAGTGATCAATCTAATCGGATATTTATCTGTAATGTATATATAAACAGATCAGTTCGGTAATTTAATTTATGGTTACAAATGAATTAAATCAAAATATGTAATTAAAATTCACTAATAATTTTGCAGATACTGGAAAACTGGAAAATTTAGTATTATAGAACAAGCACCACCTCTTACAGGAAGTCCACTTGATGGAGACATGTTTGCACAATTAATGGGAATGAGCTGTGGTTATACAGTAAGTGGAAATAGAACTACTATTAATTAATTATCTAATTATTTCTTAATATGTATATTATTTTATTTTTTTAAAACTGTATATAACTTTCTCAAACCCTATGTTGTGACAGTCTGGAAACCCTTTCTGTTCCTTCCCTGTAATTAAAAACTGCTTGCAGCTAATAAAATTAAATTTTTAACTTATAAAAAATGTTATTGTTGCAACATACTTCATATAAACGAAATCACACATATCAAAATTATTACAAAATGTTTGTGTAATAAAAAGAGGTGGGTTATATTTATCTGTAATTTTTCAGATCTAAATTCACATAAACCACTATATTTAACTCTAAATTTCAGTAAGACCATTTAACTGTTGGTGCAAAAATCTTGCCCACATATTATTCTAACAAGGCATTTAAGGACATACTTGAAGCTTTTTAGTTTCTTTTTAACCTGTTAAATGTGCTAAGAAAGTACCACTAGTGGATCTGACACAAACATTTTCATCAAAATCGTTCAAATAGAAGTTATATAATAGAATAGTAGTTTATTCATACAATTTTCACTTTTTTGCAATTTTATCAAAAACAATTCCTACGATTTTGTTTAAAATCACCTCATTTACTAAATTTTTTGCGCTCTACAAAATAGGGTAAGTGCATCCATATCTGCTAAAATCTGTGGGCGCTGTCTTCTCGTAGTAAAACATGGTTTTTTTAAAGATTGCAGTCTTAATATGGATTTTATGACAAAAGCGTGCGTAATTACAGTTGTATAAAATTAAAAAACCATCAACTTTTATTTCAAGCATTTTTTCTACAGAGATTAGTTTAGCATCAATAAATGATTTTCCGTATTTTTAAGTTCTACATAGATTGATTTTAATTTAGCATCATTCACTCATGATGAAAATTAAGTTATGTTATTTTTTTCATTTTACAGTGGTTATTAATATTATATTATAATTTTATAATTATTATTTTATCAAAATACCCTAGGTAGGATTATCAACAGCTGTATTATTTATGAAATATATATTTCTAACCACCAGAATTTGGTAACAATAAACACTTACCCATGTTTATAGCACTTTTGTGCATCTTGTACACATCTTTTTAAAATTAAAATATTTAAAAAAATTTTAATTTACTTAAGATGTATACAAGATACACGAAAGCGCTATTAACATTGGTAAGTGTTTACTGTTACTGTATTCTGGTGGTTAGAAATACATATTTCAATATTATATAAATAAGCTACGTCAAAGTTTGGAATCAGAGTCAGAATTCAAACTTTGACAAAGGAAGATGCATTCTTCACAATAATTTTTTTAAGCTAATAATTTTATAATGCATTTGATGAAGCATTACGCACCGCGAAATAAGCTCGTAAGAAGTTAAGAAAAAAGTAACAAAGAGTATTAAAAAAGGTACCTAAATATTTTTTTTCAAAACTCATAATAAAATGGATTCTGCTGCTCTGATGCTAATTAATTACTTGAATAAGATAAATGAACCATAAAGTTTGAAATTTGCTGCTTATATGCAAAAACTAAAGCAAAAAATAATAATAATAAATTATTGAGAATAGTAAAATATGTATCATCACTTGTTAATGGGGGGGGGGAATGGATACAAAGTGTTAAAAAGGACTTAGAATTGGCCAAAATCACCAAAGAAGAAATTCTCATAAGAGACAATTTTAGAACAAAAGTTAAAAAATGGGAGGTTAAACCAGAGACAAAAGCTCCAAGAACCGGAACAAAGTGGAGTGAACAAAGAAAAGCTGAATTCTCACAAGGAATGAAAAACTGGTGGGCAGATAAAAAGGACAAGAAATCCCAAAAACAAACCAGATTTACTTAGCGTCTTCCACTTCAGGAGCTTTACGACTAATAATAATAATAAATTATTATTATTTGCGCTTAATAATAACAAAGCAGCTCAGTCTTGAGCCCACTCAAAATCCATAGAGTGATTCATAATTTTCTTCAGAAATTTATTTTTAATGTAACACATATAAATTTGCCAATCATCCGAAAATTTAATAAGTAACCTAATAATATGTATTTTTTTTATCCAGATGTACATTCACAGTCCTTTTGAAACATTTGATATAGCAAGTAAATTATTATCTTCAGAATATATGAATTACAAAACATTAGAATTAAGTGGATTAAGCATATACAGCTCTCAAGAAACACGATCACTTAGCATTGCACAAAGGAAATGTAGATTTATTGAAGAATCTGAATTATTGTTAAGTCCTATATACACGTACAAAATGTGTCGAACTGAATGTAGAATGAAACTTGCTAAAAAATTATGTGGATGTGTACCTCATTTCTACAGACCACTGAGTAAGAAACTATTTTTTTCTTCTTTATAATAATAATAATGTTGTTGTTTAGGTTATCAGCTGAAAGGTTGGTTTGAACCTCTAGAGCAGTGATCTTCAACCCGCGGCCCACCATGTAAATTTTAGTGGCCCGCAGAACAATTTCAGTTTTTGAACAAAGAGCTTAGAACATTGCATCATTTTGTTGATTTTTAAACGTTGATTTTTAAACAAGTGAAATAGAAAGAATGTCAAGTTTCCCATTGAACTGAAAAATCACCATTTTGATGTTTTTAGTTCGGTTTTGAGTTTTGTAACATGTTTAAGTATAAGTATATGTTTCAATATTGATATTTACTGTCATTTTCAACCAATATAAGCTTTAAAAAAAATCATGTTATTTCTTTTAACCTGACACAAAATGTTTGTATATGTTTTTTTTTTTTTTTTTTTTATCTTCTACGGCCACAAAGGACCACTTAAGTGCAATCTTTCAACGTCTAGCTCTTTCAGCTGTTCCACCAAAACGCCTCCGCAGTTGTCGTTCCCGTACTTCTCCTCTTCTTCGCCAATAATTCTTCAATGTTTCGGATCTTCTCAGTCTCTCAGCGGCCGAAATCACCATGGCTTTCCTGACCCTCATTTGTTCCCTAAATTTAACCGATCGCTGTTTGTATGTCCTGTAGCTCCCTGACTTAGTTTTGAGGTCAGCTATTGTGATGTTTAGTTCCTCGATATCCTTTTTGACTTCCTTTATCCAGTTTGGTGTCATCTTCTTTTGCCAGAAAAACTCAGTCATCCTTCTTAGTAATCTTGTATCCTCCATTCTCAATATATGTCCCAGGAAGGATAATATTCATATATAATATTCATATACAAATATACATACATACGTAGATCAGTGCGGCCCTCAAGCCCACCCATAATAAAAATTTGGCCCTTTATTAAGATAAGGTTGAAGAACACTGCCTAGAGGCTTTACTAGGTAAAAAACGGAGTGAGGTGATTTACCAGCATTCCTCACTGAGTGGAAAAGTATGCTTATCACCAGGCCGGGCCCTCTGAAAAGTATCTGCTTTCCACTCTGCAAATGACACCTTGACTTCATTCCCCACAGGGTCTGGCTTCATAAAGCAATTCATTTGTCACAGAGGAGATAACTCTTGACTAGTGTCTTTTACACCTCTTCATCTTCTCTTCTTAAATGCTTCAGTCATATAATTGGCTGACTATGTGATAAGAAACAGAACTACTTTTTGTAGCCCTGGAATTAGCAGATCGAGTGCAAATAGTTTAACACTCAAAATCCACCTGCCTGTTATATAGAATACAGTCGGCAGTGAAAATTGTTGTTTTTGTGCTATTAAAGTGGAAATACAACCACAAAGAAAACATTTCATGATGTTTTACAGAAAACAAACTTAAAACTGGCCACCTCCATAGCGTAGTGGTAGCGTGCTGTTGATGCGACTTTACAAAAAAAAAACTAAAGACTTATTTGTCAAACTTTCAGCCATACGTCTGATTATGGGTCGTGTTGGGGTAAGATAAATATGGGAAGCAGGAAGGAAAACTAACCCAAAGACTGGTTTTGTTGGTACTAACACACCATAATATTTAAAGAGTAGTATCTAGAAGTGTAATTTTAATTGAATATAGTTTACTTTAACAAAATAAAGTATTGGAAATTTCTATGTTATTATAATGTGAAGATGAAAAATGTTGCATAACACAACTTATTCGTTTTTATGTGTTTCATAACTTAGATTACACAGCATTTCTTGTAACAGTGACTAATAATGGCGATATCATATTTTTATTTACGCTTCCCTCTTAACACCCTCTATTTCTTAGTGATAAAAAATATAATAGCCTATATTTAATCTGATCATGTTTGAAACCAATATCCAAACATTTATTGAATTTAGTTCAAATAACCAAATTCACCTGAGAAAACAGTATTTATTAAAGTTAACCCGCCGGGTTGGTCTAGAGGTAAAGTCGTCGCCAAAATCAGCTGTTTAACACAGCTGATTTTTGGAGACGAAGGTTGCTGGTTCAAATCCTAGTAGAGGTAGTTACATTTATACGGATTTGAACACTAGACAGTGGTTACCGGTGTTCTTTGATGGTTGGGGTTCAATTAACCATACTCACTCAGAAATGGTCGACCTGAGTGTGTACAAGACTACACCTCATTTGCACTTCATACACATCATCCTCATCTCATTGGGTCATGGGGTTGCTTATTGTTCTGAATTGAACAGATTGCAACATACACACATTAGGGATTGCAAAAAAAAAGTTAACAGCTGTAAAATTGGAATACAGACTACCTTTAATACTACCAGCTGGCCTATTAATAGACACCTTACTTCAGATTCCTTAGTTGGACCCTTAACAAGAAATGCAGTTAAAACTACCGACATATTTAATTTTTGAGTTATGATTACAACAAATAAATGCATTTTTTTTAAATTAATTAACTAATTTAATACCTACCCTTATGTCTGTATATTGCAATCTGTTCAATTAAAAACAATAAGAAACCCCACGACACAATGAGATGAGGATGATATGTATGACATGTAAATGAGGTGTAGTCTTGTACAGACTCAGGCCGACCATTCCTGATAGAACATAGTTAATTAATTACCAATAATCAAATTACATCATTAACGATTTTTTATTATTCAAATCCTTATAAAAATGCCTACCTTTATTAAAATTTGAATCACAGAATTGTCATCTCCAAAAATCAGTTCTTAAACAGATACTTTATGATGACAACCCTACTACAAACTAATCCGACAGGTTAAATTAATTTATAACAAAAAATTTTATTTTCAGAAACATATAAGACATGTGATGTGGCTGGAATGCATTGTCTAGGTGAACATCAAGGTAAAAAATTTACAATAAACCTATGTTTATCTATTTCGTAGCACTTAATTCTTAAATCCAGATTCTGTATGACATTGATGGCTAATTGAATCAGTTTTAGGAGTACTGGTTCACAGGAGGCTGTGTTTAATATACAATCTACCTACAGCTCATACCTTTATATACACACTACATTAACTAAACAATGTGAATGAGTTCTGCATGTTAACAGGTATCCTGGCAGTCAGTCAATCTTGTGAACAGTGGCATAGTCAATGGCTGAAATAATTGTTGCCATTAACTGTTTACTTTCAACATTCTGTGAAAAAAAATATATTCTATTAAGTTTCAATGCAAAACTTTAGAGTATTTGTTATAATTTTTTTTTAAGGACAATAATGTAAAATTATTTTAAGTGATGCTACAGAAGTTGATAAATATAAAATTCCTATCCTTGTACCTATACTTTCTCAGATACTTAGATTCTTTGTTTCACTTATACTTGAACAGCAGAAGTAGTAATGAGCTACGTGAAATTGAAGAACACAAATAAATAATGAGCTTAATTGGAAAATTCTTAGTTTTGAGGTAATCAACATTTTTTAAATTATCTATAAATGACAGGCGGAAATAATATAGTACAGAAAACTTTACTATTTTGTAAAACTTTGTTACGACACACAGCTTCCATACAGTGACAACCACTGTAATTTAGTAAAATAAACTAATAATAATAATCTAATAAAATTTATATAATATATTATTAATTGACAGCTATTACTTGTTTTTGTTTTAGAATTATTAATAAAATTAAGAGATCCTTCAAAAGATTATGAAAAAATACCCTGTTCTTGTCTCCCGCCATGTGATGACATAAGTTACGTTGTTGAGAGTGAAACAGCTATGCAATGGTAATAAACGATAACATTAAGTTTTCTCTTGATAATTTTTACTTAACATTTAGCAAAGATATCGTTTATTTTTAAAAATGTTACGCTACAAATTTTTTTTTAAATGTACAAAGTGATTTCTGTGAGATTTTACTTTTAAATTTGCATTTTTGATGTTAAATTTTCTATTACAACTTGAATTTTAAATGAGACTTTACACACTTGTTACCAGCCAAACAACAAGCATTATTTACATAGTTCAGAACCAGTCCTGTGTAGAAAGACTATTCTGAATGGCCAGATACACTTTTCTTTCACTGCCCACTACAAAGGTCATCATGGCCAATGGGTTGATCATTTAAATAGAATGCTAGAAAGCTGTTTGCCTAGTGTAGCGAGAAGATGCAAACCAGTGGGAAGTAGAGATAACGGCAGGCCAAAGAAAATATGGATGCCGGAACAGGTAGAAATTCCTAACCCGTGAAGAGAAGAAGAAGAAGAAGAAAATACATTAATACACACATAATATCAAAAACAAAAGCAAAAGTTTAATCGGATATTTTCATGGTATGTTAACAAAATTGGAAGGAATGATAAAAGAAAGAGATATCAAGAAAGTCCACAATGTAAATTCACAGAACAATAATTGATGAATATCAATTGAACCTTCACAGAAATGATAAGAAAATGGAGGAGTGATCGCTACCGTAGCTTAGTGGTAGCGCACTAGCCTACCACGCAGAGGTCCCAGGTTTGATTCCTGGCTGGGTTCTGGAGGTTTCATAAGTTAAAACCCACCGTTACACCCACCGTAGTCGCTAATGACCAAGCTGTTGATGCGTCTTTAAATAAACTAAAAAAAAAAGTGATGAACCAGTCAAGTGATCAAATTTCTTAAAACGATGCCTATAGACTGGTGACAATTTTTTTTTAAGTCACATCAACAGCTCGGTCATTAGCGACTTCGAAAGGTTTTAACTTGTGAAAATTTCCAGACCTTGACCGGAAATCGAACCCAGGACCTTTGCGTGGTAAGCTAACACGCTATGGAGGAGGCCAACAATTTTTTATTAAATATGAAGAAACATAATAGATATGTCATATCATTACATAATTGAAATATATATTTCTAAACCATATTCGGTAATATGGTAAAACAATAAACATTTACCAATGCTTATAATGCTTTCATGTACTTCATATACATCTTCGGTACCTATTATGTTTTTAAATTGATTAATAGTCAAAATTTAAAACTTTCTACTCCTGTCATGGATGATAAAGAGTAGTTGATTCTTATATATGGAACAAATTTTGACTTTTGAAAGTACATAACTGAAGATGTGTATGAAGTACACGAAAGCACTATCACTGGTAAGTGTTTACTTTTTTACCATATTACTGGTGGTTTAAAAATATATAGTAGATTTCAATTATAATAAACTTCAATTATATGGCTGTTGAAAATACCTACATTACATAATTATATTTTAAAAAAAACAAAATTTTTGTTATAGGTTTCTAGGAACATTGTTAAAGTGGGGTCTGGTAAAATACCCACGTTTAAGACTTAAAAGAGATATCATTTTTGGATTTACAGATTTACTAGGTAAGGGAATCTGTTTGAATATTTTAATAAAACTATTAAAAAAACGTTATACAGTTAAGGGACTTTTATGTTTTTACAAGTTATTTAAATCAATCAAGTGAAAACCATTACTGAAAATGGTAAAAGAAAAGAAGTTTGGTACGCTTCCATTATGTAAATGCTACTCCTATTTCAGATTTCTTTTCATTTAATTGCCGGGCTATTAATGTGGAAAAAATGGAATGTTATTTTTTTTACATCTGACTGTTTTGCAATTTCTGCTAATGCAGATGGTGAGGATGACAGATGAAGATGAGTGATGCAAAATGCCAGACCTGACCAGGAATCAAACCCAGCACCCCGGCGTAGAAGCCAGTTGCTCTAACCACTACGCCAACCGACCAGCCCATGGATATTCCAATGGAATATGGATACCTGTTATTTATACCCAGAAAACAACATTTTATAAATTTAGAATGGAGTTAATTTATTATGGTTAAACCACACGTCCACATAACCACCAAATGACTCTTGCCATTTCTCCGTTATCTAGGCACCACATTATCAGAGCACAACTTACTTATCATCTTATCTCTCCTGGTGTGTATATCAATGTTATCTAATTGAATTAATAATATGATAAATAAAATTAAAAAGCAGTATTGGAATACAAGCAGAATTGTCAATACAATGTTGATTATTTTTTGTTTTTTCACGGATCAATAGCGAGATGGAACAGTGAATAACAATTTGGAATCTTCCCACGAGTGAAGATGCGGTGAAATTTTTCCAGTACTGCCACAATATCGAGTCTGTGAGGAAGCTCACAAAATGAATTTTTACCTGATGGGAGAGGTTTGGGCATTAGTTCATAAGATCTACTTTAACCATGCTGGTGAATACATGTTTTAGGATTAACTGAAACTAAATTGAGACTAAGTTCTATAAGTAATAAAAGTGTAAGAAATCAGCATAAATCGGAGTTAGGTCTACATAATGGAAGAGTGCATATGGCAACAGATCCATCACGTGGGTGCCTTTTTCCATTTGATAATTAGTCGGTTTTCAACAACAACAAATACAAAACTACACTTTTCGTACGTTAAATAACCAAAATATTATAATCTAATCGTTCTGTTCATTTATATAATGTAGAAATTAAAAAAAATCTGGTGTGAAACACTCACACGACTTTCTCTTGCCAATGCAAATAATGCCCTATATAACCTAACATTAGTAATAAAACATTAAAAATAAACAAAAAACTGACCTCAATAAATATAACCTAATTTTAATCATGAGTGAAAGACGCAAAATGAAAATCAACCTCAGTCTGCTTAAAAATACGGAAAATAACTCTTTCAATCTAAACTAGGCTCTGTAGAGAAAAATGCTCTAAATTAAAGTTGTAGATCTTTTAATTTCTGATAAATTTGATTATACACTTTTGTCGTAAAATGCATACTAAGGCTGAAATCTTTAAAAAAATGATTTTTTAAAAGTTTACATGAAAAAAATCACTAATAACCGCTAAACTAAGCGTTATACAAAAAAAAGTTCGAATAAAAGTTGTAGGATTTTAAATTCTTTACAACTTTTATACATTTTTGCGCTAAAATGCATACTAAAGCCACAATCTTAATAAAACGTTTTTTACGAGAAAACAGCCTCCCCAAGAATTTCAGCAGACATGGCGTATACTTTATCTTGTAGAGCATAAAAAATTTAGTAAATGAGGCGATTTTTAAAAAAATCATAAGAGCCGTTTTTGAGAAAATCGCAAAAAAGTGAAAAATGACACAAAAAACGACTACTTCCGGTTGACCAATTTTGATGTAAATGTTTGTGTCGAGTCTGGTAGTAGTATCTAACTTAAGTTTTAAGTTTCAAGTTTGCACTATGTTCCATTCTTGAGATATTCAGTTCGCACACACACACGCATGCACATGCACGCAGACCAATCGCTAAAAACATGTTTTTTGGGTTCAGGGGCTCTGAAAACGTGTAGATCCAGTGAAAACTCGATTTTGAAAAATCGACATGAAAACGATACTTTCCTTCCTATATAGGCCTATTCATATAGGCAAGAGAAATTTTAAAAAAATCAGTGGAAATCAGAGTAGCATCCATATAATGGAAGTGAACCAGAAGTTTAAATATTTAGTATTTTACATGAATACAAAATAATCGAAGCAAAAAAAACAATAAATATTATTTTTCTTTTTATGAAAATACAATAGATTTTATTACAGTCCAGCCTTTCTAAGTTTGCTCTTAATGTAAACAAATAATGACGTTACTGAGCATGCGCATTATATCAAAATGTGTACACGCTGATTAAAAAGTAACAACAAAATACCTTCAAAAGTATTTAAATACAAAATACTTTTAAAAGTATTTTTATAAATGAAATTGTTAGGCCTACATCATGTCATGACTGATGTTTTAAGTAATTTAAGTACTTATAATTCAAAACTTAGTTTACTTAATAGGAATACAATATCCTTAAAGTGGTGGACCCTAGCGTACACCCTATAGTAGCTGGCTTTGGTTTGCTGACAGTAGGAGCAAACTAAGGACGGCTGAACTGTATGTACATAGTCTATTTTTACTTTCTCTTGCCTATATGAATATATAGGAAGGAAAGTATTGTTTTCATGTCGATTTTTCGAAATCGAGTTTCCACCGGATCTATACGTTTTCAGACCCTCTGAACCCAAAAAACATGTTTTTAGCGATTGGTCTGTGTGTGTGTGTGTGTGTGTGTCTGTGTGTGAACAGAATATCTCAAGAACGGAACATCGTATGAACTTGAAACTTGAAACTTAAGTTACATACCACTACCGGACCCGACACGAACATTTTCATCAAAATCGGTCAACCGGAAGTAGTAGTTTATTCGTGTAATTTTTCACTTTTTTCGATTTTCTCAAAAACTGGTCCTACGATTTTTTTTAAAATCGCTTGAATCCTGGTTGAGAGGGCCAAGAAGCCCTATGATGGCGACATCGTGTTAAGGAACACCTGGTCGCTCGGGGAACAATATAACAGAATAATTGCAACCTCAAGAAATTTAGGGGGAATTTTATAGTTTAAATAGGATTCTGGTTCGTGGGACATTGGAACTGGGACTTGAAAGGAGGTAATTCATTTTTAGAAGTTATCTGTGGAAAATTTAAAGTAAGGGACAAGTGGGTTTAAGAGCGGCTCTTTTATTTTATTTTATATTTCAGTGGCCTTTTTCAGTTTTGTGGGAGTCCCATTATCTTGGTGAGGGGAAGGCATGCATTTTACTGAACGTGGACTAAAGGTATAATTTAAGGTAGGGGTTTGTTTATGATTTCAGGGGAGACGGAAAGGGTAGAGTTTGGCATAATCACCGGCCTTTTTATTTTCTGAGTGTTTACTAATTTAAAATGGCGGCTCTTTTCACCGTAGTGGAGTGATTATGCATAGGAACATGGGGACAACTACCAACTGGGGGGAGTGAGTCATACAAGTAGAAGGGGCATGGGCAAATAAGAGGAATAAAGGGCGGAACAAAAATGTGGCAACTCTAAATTTTGTTAAGTGGCTCATACTGGAATTTAGATAAAGTTAGTTAGATTACTTTAGATAAAAATAATTTAGATAAATCGCCTGGTTTATTCAATTTTTTATTCTCTACAAGATAGGGTAGGCGCCATGTTTACTGAAATTCTTGGCGAGGCTGTTTTCACGTAAAAACGTTGTTTTTTTAAGATTACAGCTTTAATATGCATTTTAGCGCAAAAATTTATATAACAAAAGTTGTAGAGAATGTAAAATTCTACAACTTTTATTTGAAACATTTTTTTGTATAGCGCTTAGTTTAGCGGTAATTAGCGATTTTCTGATTTTTTTCTCACGAAAACGTGTGAAAAATTGATTTTTTAAGATTTCGGCTTTAGTAAGCATTTTACGACAAAAGTGTATATAATAAAATTTATAGGAAATTAAAAGATCTACAACTTTTATTTAAAGAATTTTTCTCTACAGAGCCTAGTTTAGCGTGAAAGTGTGATTTTCCGTTTTTTTAAGCTTAACTGAGTACGATTTCCATTTGCGTCATTCACTCATGATTAAAATAAGGTTATGTTTTTGAGGTTAGTATTTTGTTTATTTTTAATGTTTTATTACTTATGTTAGGTTTATTATTAATTATTTGCATTGGCAAGAGAAAGTTGTGTGAGTGTTTCACACCAGATTTTTATTTTTACTAACATGGTGTAACAACTTATTGTTTTCAGTTGCTACAGGTGGAACTGCAGGATTATTTCTAGGTTGTAGTGTACTAAGTTTCATTGAATTCTTTTACTTCTTTACATTTCATCTTTTTTGTATGAATCGAAAGAAAATTCGTTAAATGAAGCAAATACATTCCAACAATAAGTTATCTTAACATAATTAGATCATTACATTATACTGAAAGAAAAAGAAGAGGGAAAATGAAATGTTACAAATATAATTATATTTCAAGTAGATTATCAATTCTAATGATTGTTTATTTTTTGAAAAAATGACAAAAAGGTCATTAGTACACAAAAATAACTTTACCAGTTATTAAAACAGGCTAAGAAGTTCAAAAACAACTTGAAATCTAGTGGATGATTTTTTTGCCTCATGTTGGTAAAACCAGAGAAAGGTATTTTGTATTAAATCTAAAACGTATTTAAATTTTACAGGCTACAAAACTTTTTTTATAAATTATTTTGAATATAAAATCTTTGTTTGTTATTAACAAATAAATAAAATATGTTATTTTGTATTGTATACTCTATAGAAGTCAATATATTGCTTTCCTTTTCTTATTAAACTAATAAATAATGATCTCAAACATATTTTTGCATGTCTACTATAATTTAACTTAGTTTATCATTACTAAATGGGACAAACAGAACCACTCCTGATAAATGTGCTAGTTTCATTGTTTAATTTTAAATAACTCAAATGAGGTATCATTTGAATAACTGTCGCAATTTAGCAACAACATTTGCCCAGTATAAAAATTACTATAATAGAATTTTTCACAAAAAGACGTCTTTATACAGCATTGAATTTATTTAATAGACCAATTCAATTCATCAATGGTTACAAACACACTATTGTTTTGCTAAACAATATAAAGGAAAATTTATGAACAGAAAATTATTTCAAAAGTAATTTTATATACAGTAAAGTGGAATTTTCCTTTGTAGAAGAACACTTCCATCAAAACAAAAATATTTACATCTTTAAGTTTATAAAATAGTATTAAAAAATCCAATATGTACAGCAATTTATCAAATGTACATTATATAAATAAATTTTATAGAAATAATAATTTCATAAACAATAGATGGGGTTTCGATAATAACTGGAAGGTCCACAATGATAGATATAATAATCGAAATCAAAAATCACAAAATCCTGACAAATATCATTATTCAACTAACCATTACTCAAATTTAAAGAAAAAAACAATTAGTTTACTACAATCTGTGTTTCAAATTATTTTACAATTTATGGAAGTATCTTCAGTACACGGCTTTAATCAATTAACTGTAAAACGAAGACACCCGATCGAGTAGTAAGTACCAGTAATTTATTTGATTATACCGGGTGAGCATAAAGTCTTACCCTGATTATAAAATTTTATTACAGAATAATCATTTGACGTAATAATTTAAATCTGGCGCTGTTACATAGGTTATTGTTAGTAGATTTTGTGACCAATAGATGGCGCTAGTGCTCCTCAACAATGACATGGTCTGTTAGTTCACGTTAGTTGCTGGCGAAATGGCGTTGAAGCAGGAGAAAGCACAATGTGTGCTTTGGTTTCACGAAACGAAATCGCCCATCAGTGTTCAGCGTAATTTTTGGGCTTTTTATGGACGCAGCCCTCCTGATGTTAAATCAATAAAGCGATGGTATGAAAGGTTTAAAGAAACAGGCAGCGTTGAAGATCTTCCTAGAAGTGGCAGGCCTAGTGTGAGTGAAGCAACTGTTGATCTTGTTCGGAAATCGTTTCAACGGAGTCCGTCTAAATCAACTCGTCAAGCATCACGTGAACTTCAAATACCGCAAGCAAGTGTGGTGAAAATTCTTCATAAAAGGCTTAGGTTGCATGCTTATAAAGTGCAAATCGTGCAGGCCTTGCAACCGAATGATTTGCTGAGACGTGCAGAATTCGCAACTGAGATTCTCAACAGGATTGACGGCGCTAACGATTACTTAAATCGCATATGCTTTACCGATGAATCCACCTTTCATGTCAGTGGAATGGTAAATAGGCATAATGTCCGTATATGTGGATCAGAGAATCCACATGCTACTGTACAGTTACAGCGAGACAGCAAAAATGTGAATGTTTGGTGCGGCCTCATGCATAATAAGGTTTTCGGGCCGTTTTCTTCACGGAAAACACCATTAACGCTAACATTTACTTAGATGTTTTGCAACAGTTCATTGCACCACAGTTAGAAGAATATCAACCATGGATAATTTTCCAGCAAGATGGTGCACCGCCCCACTGGGCTTTGATAGTGCGTAATTTCCTGGAAGAAACATTTCCGGATCGGTGGATTGAAAGGGATGGTCCAACACCCTGGCCACCCCGCTCTCCAGACATTACTCTCCTTGACTTTTTTATCTGGGGCTATATCAAGGATACAGTCTTCGCCACACCAGTTGCTGACGTTGACGAACTGAAGGCTAGGATACAAGCTGCTGTGGGTACTGTGACAGAACACATGTTACAAAACATCTGGCGGGAACTGGAATACCGCTTCGACATTCTCCGAGCTACCAAGGGGGCACACGTTGAAGTTTACTAATGTAAGTAATCTTAAAAAAAACTATTAACACTAACCTATGTAACAGCATCAAATTTAAATTATTATGTCAAACAGTTATTCTGCAATAAATTTTTATAATCAGGGCAAGACTTTATGCTCACCCGGTATATTATTTCAACAAGTAAAATTAACTTAAAACAGTAAAAGACAAGTTTGTTTTTTCTATTTTTAGAAATCTGTATGACCTGATCAGTTCTACAGTGTTAAAGATATAAATTATACATAGGCTACTTAACTAAATAAAATTACTTTAAAATTAATAAGTAGATAGCTCTTACCTCAAAAATATTTGCTTCTTTACTGTTCACATGACAAACTGCTGAAAAACGTCAATGGAGTAGAGTATGATTTAAAACAAGTTCAAAGGCAAGTCACTAACTATAATAAAATTATTCCTCCACGATTGTTTTTTTTTATGATTAGTAAAGCAAAACAAAAATATCATGGATAACATTTTTACAACCAAAAAAAAAATCGAAAATCAACAAGCACTTTATTTGGTAAAATTAGATGTAGACTACTAATATTACATCTATTTATGAAATATCGGTTGTGTTACTTTAATAAGTTGCCGAATCCGATGAAACATTAAACTGAGCGGCACACAAACACTGAAGAAGGCCTACAGTAAATTTCAACCACAGCCATTGTAATATGGTCGTTATCTAATGAAATTAAAATTAATGAAGAAGTCAAAGCGCACAATAGATTGAATTAAAGAACTAAACTGTATCAGTTATTTTTAATGAATTTAAAAGGAACCACTGAATTATAAGAAAACGATACGTATGTATACAAATTTAAAAACATTCAACCGCCAAACTATTTAAATTACGGACAGACAATAGATAATATATATAGACCAAATTCAATTAATGTTAGTCCACTACTGTTGGGGTAATCGATTAAAGTAGTTTATTCGATAGATAGTGCCTAAAGTATTCGACTATTGAAAACATTAAAGAAATTAATGGTAATTAGTCCATTCGAACAAACGATTATTCGACTAGTCGAATTAAAACCAAGAGTTTGTTTTACCATACATTATTTTTTGAATAGTCTTGAACGCTCGACGGTAAAAGGGGGGTGTCATTAAGTTCAACACGTGTGTCTGTCTGTGGCATCGTAGCTCCCAGAGATAATATCGTAGCTCCCATACGGATGAACCGGTTTTGATCTAGTTTTTTTTATTGAAAGGTGGCTTGACCGAGAGTGTTCTTCGGTATAAAAACATGAAAAAAATAATACAAAAATCACTAATTGCCGCTAAGCTAAGCGTCGGAAAAAAATTCTAGCAATAAAAGCTGTTGTAGATTTTAAAAGGTTCTATAACTTTAATTATATACACTTATGCTTTAAAATGCATATTAAGGCCGCAATCTTAAAAAGTAAAGTCACTAATTTGTATGTGTGTGGCATTGTAACTCCCAAACGGATGGACCGATTTTGATTTAGTTTTTTTTTTTTGTTTGAAAGGTGACATGTCGAGAGTGATCTTAGATGTTTGAATCTTTTGTTTGTGAATCTTTAGATGTTTGTTTTTATAGAAATTCATTACTCTCAAAGGAGATAACTCTGACTATAGTAGCGTCATTTACGCCTCTACCTTTTGTGTTCTATGATTCATCAAAATTGGTCTACCGGCAGTACTTACATATATTTATATATATTATCTCTGGTTAGCACTTGGTAGTTTATTCGTAGTTCAGGCGGACAGTTGTGCGTTCGGAGTTATTAATTAAATTGATTACACTGCTCCAACAGACGGAGAATGAATTAGTTATTACCCAACAAAAAAAAGTAATAGGCCTACTACTTTGCTAATCTACTATTCTATAGGGGTAGGAATATTGCCGTATAATTAAATGCAGGTGAAGATCTAAAATTAAAGTTTTTGAGGATTGCTGCTTATACATTCAAAACATAAAATATCCAATTCATTTGAAACCATTAATAGTTTCCATATCTATAAAAAGTGAATATCTTAGTTCTTTAAAACAAGAACTAAAAAGGAAATCTTTTGTACTACAATTTTAGTATTAATTCAGTAGAAAAATTAATTTTAATTTAATTCAGTAGAATTAAATAGTCCTACATAAGAGCTTATTCATTGAGATTTTTATAAATTTGTGTTTAGAATTAGGTTAGGCTACCAATTACATTTTTGTTTCAGTATTTTTTGGACACTATGTGTACTGACTGGAGGTGTCAGTACAGTTCGATTGCAGACGTTATCGTTTCAACGTTATCAAGAAAACCCAACAGTAATTTCCATGGAAAGAGACTATAAGGAGTGGAATACATCATTCCCTGCCGTAAGCGTGTGTCCAACGAATAAAGTAGAAGACACAAAATTACAAACACTCATTGAAGAAAAGTAAGGCCAGATTCTCTTTATTAATAAAATCCATATACATATTGTACTTTGTGAATCTTTAGATGTTTATTTTTATAGAAATTCATTACTCTCAAAGGAGATAACTCTGACTATAGGCCTAGTAGTGTCTTTTACGCCTCTACCTTTTGTGTTCTTAAATGCTTCAGTCATATAATTGGCTGACCATGTGATAAGAACAAAACTTTTTTCTGTAGCCCTGGAACTAGCAGATCGAATGCAAATAAAATTTAACACTCCACCTGCCTTTTGTGGGCATTTTTACTTTCTCTTGCCTATATGAATATTGTTTTCATGTCGATTTTTCGAAATCGAGTTTTCACCGGATCTACACGTTTTCAGACCCCCTGAACTAGCGATTGGTCTGTGTGTGTGTGAACAGAACAGCTCAAGAACGGACCCTCGTACGACTTAAAACTTAAGTTAGACACCACTACCGGACCCGACACGAACATTTTCATCAAAATCGGTCAACCGGAAGTAGTAGTTTATTCGTGTAATTTTTCACTTTTTTGTGATTTTCTCAAAAACTGGTCCTACAATTTTTTTTTTAAATCGTTACGTTTACTAAATGTTTTATGCTCTACGAGATCGGGTAGGCTCCATGTTTGCTGAAATTATTGGTGGAGCTGTTTTCACGTAAAAATTTTTTTTTAAGATTACGGCTTTAATATGCATTTAAGCACAAAAATTTAGTAATAAAAGCTGTAGAGAATTTACAAACCTACAACTTTTATTTCAAACATTTTTTTGTATAATGCTTAGTTTAATGGTAATTATCGATTTTCTGTTTTTTTTTCTCACGAACGTGTAAAAAATTAATTTTTTAAAGCTTAGTATGCATTTTACGACAAAAAGGTATAATCAAATTTATAGGAAATTAAAAGACGTGCAACTTTTCTTTGAATCATTTTTCTCTGCAGAGCCTAGTTTAGCGTGTAAGAGTAATTTTCCGTATTTTTAAGCCTAACAGGTTGATTTTCATTTTGCGTCTTTCACTCATGAATAAAATTAGGTTATGTTTATTGAGGTTAGTTTTTTTGTTTATTTCTAATGTTTAATTACAAATGTTAGGTTTATTGTTAATTATTTGCATTGGCAAGGGAAAGTTGTGTCAGTATTTCACACCAGATGTTTTTTCTTGTTATGAGCATATTTTCCTCATTAATTTATTTTAATTCTTTTACAAGTACTTTCATTATGAGATTGTTTGATCATGGCTTTTGGTCTGATTGACTGTAAGCAAAATAAGTACTGTATTAAAATTATTTTTTTTTTTTAATTTCAGATACTATAATGAAAATGACGAAAATGTAAAAAAGTTTTTGACAGATTTAATGCATGCAAATTACTCAATATTCTCTCATATGCAAGATTTCAAAATCATTCCTTCAAAAAATTATTTAAATATAGTTGAGGAATTGAGATACAATTTTTCATACAGTATAAGCAGTAGTCACTCAGATTTTTATGGTATAATGGATTTAATACCATCATTAACTGAAGTTGGATTCTGCTACAGTTACAATTCACAAGTTGCAGTTTACAATAAACCTGAGTAAGTTGAATGATTTAAATAAACGTAGGGTTAAAATTTTATCTTAGTCTTCTTATATTAACAAGGAATGTAGACTGTTTATATTTATTTTATAATTCATAGATTGAAGAATATCCAGTCTGATTACATTTTACAAGATTTTTAGATCATCAACTGTTAAGTTCATCTGCCTGTTCTTTTATTTTTACTTTACCTTTCTTTAATTCTTTCAAACAGCTTCATGATGTGCGGGAAAGAGCAATTCCCCTCCTCTGTAATTTTAACATGTCACTTCATCCCCTTTTTTAAATATGGAAATAATGATGTCTTTCTTCCAGTCTTCAGGAACTCTTAAAGAGTTCCTGAATTTGACTACCTACTTATGACATTTAATGATAAACTAAAACAGATTTACAAAACGTTACTAATCTTACTCTTTATAAATGAATATATTAATTGTTAACCTCGGGGTTAAAAAATTGTTCTCCATTAAAAAATAAGAATATCATAGAAATAAAGGCAAACTACTCTAACTGATGAAGTGTTATGAGACCTCTTCTTTTCTTGTTGGTGGCATTTTTTTAAATTGTCACCATCATTTTGTTTTGTCCATCCATCTGTCACACCCAGATGTCAGAAACTACAAGAGATAGCATCAGACGGTTTTTGGATTCATCATCTACACATAAAGTTAGTGGGCCTAAATTGGGTTGAAGTTCTGGTTTCGACCGGAAGTGGCCCAAAACTGGAAGTCAAAAAATCAAAGTCAGAAACTACAAGTGATAGTAAAAAATAGTTTTCGGATTCGTAATCTACCCCAAAAGTTAGTGGGCCTGGATTGGGTTTGAAGTTCCGGTCTGGACCAGAAGTAGCCCAAAACTGGAAGTCAAGAAATCAAAGTCGGAATTTGGAAATAAAAATAGTGTCATTTGATTCATTTTAAAAGGGTAGATAAAGAAACCACAATGGGTTTTTGCTGTAAGTGAAAGATGAGCCTTTTTAAAAATTTCCACCAGCCAATGAGGCGCTTCGCCTCATGAAAGCGATTTTTTGTTCTTCTCTTCAGGTGCCCAAACCCTTGAAGAATATTGGATACAATCTTTAGTTTTATCAAATGCCTCATGAAAAAGTATAACTGAACTCAAATTAAACTAGCCTAAAGATTCTTTAACGATTAACTTATACATCAACCCAGACCATGCTTATCCTCTATCTTTTCTAAATGAAGTTTTCCACCATTCCGCTTCTCATCACATGACCAAATTACTCCAGTCTTCTATATTTCACAGTATCCACAATTTCAATGTCCTTATTCAACTTCACCAAGACTTCGAGATTGTCCACTCTATCTGTGCATGTTATTGTGTAATAAATACTTTGTTTTGCTTGATTTCAGATACTGGAGAAGTGGAAAATTTGAGATTATAGAACAAGCACCACCTCTTACAGGAAGTCCACTTGATGGAGACATGTTTGCACAATTAATGGGACTGAGCAGTGGTTACACAGTAAGTATGCAATATATTTTTCAATTATTATATTCTGACCATAGATAGTAGTTTTATGGGGAATAAAATTGACACCTTTAAAATAAATTTTGTTCATCTAGTGCAGTGGTTTTTAATAACTTTATGAATTTCTCATGTATCACAATTTTTTTGTAATTTATGTAAATTTATACACTAAGTATATGACCCAACTATAGTTCAGCCACTCTAAGTTTGCTCCTACTGTCAACAAACCAAAACCAGCTACTACAGGGTGCATACTAGAGTCCGTGACTTTATGGATGTCGTATTCCTATTAAGTCAACCATTTTTTAAATTATAAGTACTTAAAGTACTAAAAACATCAGTCATGATATGATGTAGGCCTAACAATTTCATTTAGAAAAATACTTTTAAAAGTATTTTGTATTTAAATACTTTTGAAAGTATTTTGTTATTACTTTTTAATCAGCGTGGACACATTTTGATACAATGCGCATGCTCAGTGACGTCATTATTTGTTTACATGAGGAGCAAACTTAGAACGGCTGAACTGTAAATACAAAAAACTACCATTATTTTTGTATCATATAAATATAACATAAACTGTATTTACAAGGCACATTTTCAGATTGAATGGTAAAAGGAAGTGCAAAAAGATCTTTCACAATCTAAGTTAAAAATCTTGAAAGCATCTTTAAGAAACAAAAAGAGAAAAATCTCTTTTGTCAGATTAAGGATAAAGATTTTTTGTTTAGATCAAGTTGTACTTAGAAAAAATAGTTCATAATTTAAGTTATTTATTTCTTTCGTGAAAGAGCAAGAAAGAAAATAGATCTAATTTCTAAATAGGAAAGAAAGAGATCTGAACAAATGAAAAAAACTTATTTCTTTAGGAAAATCAGAAAAAAGAGAAAAATAATAGTCATCATTTTGAATGTGGTCTTCCAAATTCTGCCATTTCAAAAGAAAAAAACTGTGTTTTTAAAAATGATATTTTTGTTCATAGGAACAAGTCACTTTAGGTTTGTTTTGAGTTGTCACAATCGAATTAAGGAATACTCACTTAGTGGAAATAATTATGTACTAACATCAATAAAATTTATGGTTACCAAAAATATCAATCGGTTTTGGGGATGATAATTTCTGAAAGCGTCACTGTGGTGACTGTTTCATCTATACCCAAGCCAGCCAAGCATTTAAGTCTGGAAGCCTTTTGTGTAATAAATAGAGTAAGACTCCAGAGAAATAATTTTCTCTTGAGTCCAGAATACCCATTTAAATAGTAATCCTTTGTTAAAAATAATATGACTTAAAGTTTGAAAGGATTGCTGAATTTCTACTAAACTTCACTTACTCACTGCGTACTTGATCACCAGTGCACATTGATTTTGTCAAATAAACAAGCTATAATCTGAAGTAACTACTCAACGACAGATAGATTACAATTTAAAACAACTTCAACAGCTGCATTACTTGACTTAGCAGAACTTTTATAATGTAATAATTTCATTAGAAGCATGTACCACATGACTTTAATGAACTGTTTAAATTAACTATATTAATGTTTTTGATTAACACAGATGTACATCCACAGTCCTTTTGAAACATTTGATATAGCAAGTAGACAATTAGCTTCCCAATATTTAAATTACAAAACGCTAGAAATCAGTGGGTTAAGCATATACAGCTCTCAAGAAACAAGATCGCTCACCATTACTCAAAGAAAATGCAGATTTATTGAAGAATCTGATCTTTTGATTAGTCCTGTTTATACCTACCACATGTGTCGCATTGAATGTAGAATGAAACTTGCTTTTAAATTATGTGGATGTGTTCCTCACTTCTATAAACCACTAAGTAAGAAAATTCCATTACTTTTCATTTAAACTAATCCTAGATTAATTCTGACTATTCAAACAAAAAGAGAATTTACTAATAGCCTAGGCTACATGGTTTTTTTATTGATAAAGAAATTCCTCATGTGCAAGGAATAAATAATAATTTCATTATATAATCAAGTTTGATGTTTTGTATAACAACTCTACTGAAAAGTTTAAATGAGTATTCTGTATATTGCAAATGATATTTTTAGAAATTGCACTGAGTTCGTCAGGATGGTAATGAAGACTATTGTAATGATAACCACAGTAACTATTGAAAGAGAACAATATTTTTACATTCACACAACAAAACTGTTAATATCTGAATTTATCAATATAGTAAGAAATGAATACTAAAGGTGTCACAGTTGTACACTGCCAAAATATCTACACGGAACACTCAAATATTAAAAACGTTTTTGGCAATTTAAATTTGCTAAAACCACTTTGAGCTAACCTATTCCCACGTAGCTTGTATTAGCTGTTACATAGTGTAATGGACTGCCCATGATGGACAGGTGGAGTGTCAAATTATTTACACTCAATCTGTTCGTTGCAGGGCTAAAATAAATAGTTCTGTTTCTTATCACATGGTCAGCCAATTAAATGACTGAATCATTTAAGAACAGAAGAGGTAGAGGTGCAAAAGACACTAATCAGAGTTATCTCCTCTGAAAGTAATGAATTTCATTATACAGCCAGACCCTGTGGTGAATGAAGTGAAGGTGTCGTTTGCAGAGTGGAAAATATGTGTTTTTCAGAGGGCCCGGCATGCTGATACGCGTACTTTTCCGCTCAGTGAGGAAGGCAACGGTAAACCACCTCACTCCTCGTTTTACTTAGTAAAACCTCTACAGGTTCAAACCAGCCTTTTGGCTGATGACCTAAACAACAGTGTAATGGAAACGAACAACTAGCTGCTAGTTTTGTTAAAGCGCTAGTATTCACTAGGGTGCTAGTGACTTTGATCATGTTTGATTTTACTAGTGCAAGTAGGGGAGAAAAGGTCACATGAATGACTAGCACTAGTAAACTAGCTTGGTGCGAACATTTGGAAACGTTGCTAGTTGCTAGTAAGCTACAGCAATAGGCCTACACAGCACAGCTCACGTATGTCTTTAGATCACTAGCATTAATTAACTAGCTCTGTAAAAACTGTTACCTACATGCTAGTAGGTCCGGCTAGTAGTAGCAGCTAGTAAACTATCGTGAGAATAGTCCATTATTCAGCTGGTAGGCAGTCACTATGAGAAGTTAAGTAATAGAGATTGGGCTAGCAATTTTGTAACCCCAGCTTTTAGTAAACCATGTACACATACCAATGAATGTCTTATACAAATTCAAGCAAGGAATAATAGCCATAAGAAGTAAAAAAATTGAGAGGGTCATCAATCGCCTACTGTGTAATTCCCGTTATCAAATAAAAACTAAAAACAAAAATTTTAGCACCCATCATCTTTTTTTTTTAATTCCTATATGTGTACGTTGCAATCTGTTCAGTTCAGAACAATAAGCAACCCCATGACCGAATGAGATGAGGATGATATATAAATGAGGTGTAGTCTTGTACAGACCCAGGTTGACCATTCCTAAGAGAGTATGGTTAATTAAACCCCAACCATCTAAGTACACCGGCAACCATTGTCTAGTATTCAAATCCGTATTAAAGTAACTCCCTTTACTAGGATTTGAACTAGGAACCTTTGTCTCCAAAATCATCTGTTAAACAGCTGACTCACAGCGACGACTTTACCTCTAGACCAACCCTGTCGGTCATCCATCAAATTAAAACAAAAATAATGATTAACAAAATCAAATACATTTTTAAACAAATCTGTAATGGTGTAATTTAAATTTTTAATTTTCAGATAAATACAAAACATGTGATGTGTCTGGGATGCAATGTCTAGGTAAACATCAAGGTAAATTAATTAAATTTGTTTGAAAGAATTTTTTTTGAAAATTTTTATATGAGGGTTACATTTGAATTTACTTACTGGTTTGTTAATTCTTTCTCTATCTGATATGAAAATAATCCATGTTACCAGCAAGGGTCTGGAAAAAACAAGTTAACAAATTTTCTATGATATTAAGAACCTGACTTTCTACAGTTGTACATAAAGATCCCGATATTCAAAAAGGATGATGAAGGTGATTCAACTTTTAACTTAAAGACAAGCACAACAGTCAGCCCTCAAGAAGCATAAATTCTGTAACGATGAAATATTTTTCTTATGGTCTATTCCCACGATTCTAGTTTACTAGCTGCTTCTAATAGCAGGACCCACTAGCGCGTAGGTGACAGTTCGCACGGAGCTAGTTGATTAACGCCAGTGCTCTAGAGACATACGAGAGTAGTTTTGTGTATTGCTGTGAAAAGTATAGGTTACCAGCAACTAGCAACGTTACCAAACATTCACACCGAGCTAGTTTACTAGAGCTAATCAATCACAAGACCTTTTTTGCCCTACTAGTTCTAGTAAAATCGAATATGTTCTAAGTCACTAGCACGCTAGTGAATAATAGTGCTTTAAGGGGAGAGTGTACTTTCTATCCTGCCAATGTTAAATTTGCTATTTTTAGGTACATTTTTCATAGGATTGGTAAAAGATAGGAAAATGAAACTTTAAACACTATGGGTGCTGGGTTTCTTCTCGAGCTACTGAATTTTTTCCAATTTAATCTTTGGACCATACCATTTTTTTTAAATTATGAATAACATAAAATTTTTACAAATTGTTTTCCACGTGTTTTGCATGTTACTAATTTTTGGAGCACCGAGGGAAGTCATAAAAATGTCAGTATATGTGGCTATACAAGATAATTAACTGGTAAAAATTTCAACCTGGTTGGTTTATTGGTTTCTGAGAAAAATGTATCTTAGTGTTAAATATCTCAATTTACAGGAAAAGGTACGAAACAAGAAGGCACAAACCAAAAACAATATGTACACAAACAAGTAAATTTCCCATCAAAAGTTGTTTAGAAAGCTGAACCAACAGCTGAGAGTATTAAAAACCATGATGCAGATATTTTAAAAACTAAAATTCTCTTTGCACTAAAACGAGTAGTATAAAATTATGAAAAAATATATGTTCTTTGTAACATGATAATTTTTCTGTGTAAACCTGATAAAACTTAATTTTTTCATTAAAAAAATATTTTTGTGAAGTAATTTAATGTTTTTCTGGTAGATCTAGGCCTAAACTATTGAAAAACATAAAAAACCATAAATCGAAATTTTGAGTTAAAACCATTGCGCAATCTCTCCTTAACTAAACTAGCTGCTAGTTGTTCATTCCCATTACGCTATTTTTCTAGCCGCTAGTTGATTAGCGTCATGGGCCTTAAGTGACAATAACAAAGCCACAAACATAAAATTTCTTTGACTTCCATCATAGAAATGACACTTCACGCACTTTGTGCTAATTCTTTGCTAATGCGTTCAATACTGGAATATATGCGTATAATTGTTTGTACCAACATATATTTTAAGCAATATAGCCTAATATTTGTTCAGTTATTCACAGTTAATTCCCCTTAGTTTCAACTTAAATTTAAAAAGCTAATTAATATATAATGTTGATGCACATACAAAAAGAAAATGAATTACGTGTAAAATTTAATTAAATGCTTACATTAATAATTATTGTAACCATATACATTTTGTAACATTTGTTTCTTTTTTAGAATTAATAATAAAGTTACGAGATCCTTCAAAAAATTATGAAAAAGTAAAGTGTTCTTGTCTCCCGCCTTGCAATGATATAAGTTACGTTGTTGAAACTGAAACATCAATGACATGGTAAAAGAAAAATAATACTACTTATGTTTAAAAATATTTATGATGTTTGTTAGTTGAAGACAGAGTGTTGAAATATAATAATTTTGCACCTTAATTCTTTCTCTTCGTCTTCTAGAACTGTAGTTTGCTGAGCCTACACAATCTTGCTGTCTCCATAGCCAGTCTTCACTTCCTTTTGTCTTCTAACCCACCTTACTCTATCCATATACTCCAATCTCAATCTTCCAGTCGAGACACAAGCCTCCATCAGCCCCTTAAGAAGGGCGGTGAACCAGGTGAAATGTCACAGCATATGTCGAGTCATACTGTTTCTTCTTCCTTCACCCACTCTTAATACAATGTCACTAGTCACGCTTATCTGTCCATGGAATCTTAAGCATTCTCCACCAACACCAAATTTCAATGGCTTCCAGTTTTTCGTAACAACATTTTATAGCGTCTCCGAAGCAGAAAAAAACTCTTCCTTGTTTCCAGAGAAACACTTTTTGATGCTATCAATTTTTTCTTCATGAAGAATGTTCATGAAAAGCCATCAGATGTTATAGAACTTCCCAGATATTTAAAATTAGCAATTATACAAGATTTTCTCCATCAAACATATTTCAGCCTTCTTTTTAATAAATTTATTTAGAGGTTGAAACCAGCAAAAGGAGGAAATAAAGATATCATTCAACCATTCAAGTACGTGGGAATTTAAAAAATTAGAACAGAATACTTAAGAATTACTTGTGTAATACCATATAAAACATATTTATTTTTTCATGAGGGTACGATTATAAAATGTCAACATTTCAAAGTGCTTATTAATAATTCAAATATGAGATAAGTATTATATCACTTTTGCATGTCATGGAATCAACAACAGATTTTTGAATAATTTATTGTAAATTCAATGTAATAAAGATATTAAATGCTGATAAAGTAAATGATTCAGTACAGAATATTTTATTTTACGTTTTGATTGAACAATAATTATAAATGTCAACAATATGTTTTTATTATTATCGTAAATTAATTTAGTATTCAAAACTATACCAATTTCTCTTTGCTTTTATAAAGTTGTATACACTCAAATTCTATTGTCCGTATTAGGTAACAAGACAATATTAATAAAATGACAAATAATCATAAATATTTACAGTTACAATCAAAATTTATTTTGCAGGTACCTTGGAACGCTGCTGAAATGGGGTTTAGTAAAATATCCACGTTTACGGCTTAAACGACATATTATTTTTGGATTTACTGACTTATTAGGTAATATAGTTAGTTCTCTGTCTACACAAATCTAACATCTTTTAAAAATATGATAATAATATGAATAATTCTTCGTACCTAATAAAATAACTAGTAATATTATACATACATTAAAATATATTAACACCTAACTAAAAATGAAGAAAGATTTTTATTAAATAACACACCATTTATGGAAGTAATCTTACGTTAAACACAAAAATGTGTTATTTCTTTGCACCAATTCTTGTGTTTTGTGTAAGATATCTCTGAAAGTATTGCATTTACAGCTCTGGAACAAATTTGATTCAATTTTTCAGATTAAAAAACATAAGAAACAATCGTATTTGTATCTCTGTAACTACCTTTAACATTTTTATATGGCCTTACTTCACCGAGGGTACAGAGTTCTAGGTGAAATTTTTCGCTAGCCGTAACTCGCTAACTAAGCGTTTTCAGGCATATGTTTATATGAACAGCTTTTGTTATTTTTAGCTATGGAATGAGATCCCAAGAGATTGCCGTATAGTTTTGAATCACCTAGTATAATAAATTTTTAAAAAAAAATTAGTTTCGATTTTGTGTACTCTGATGATGCTGGATCCACAAAAACATGTCAGTAAAAAGTAGGATTATATAAAAAAATCCACAAAAAAACAAGTGATATAGCAGCTGTAACAGGTCAGCGAAAAATTAAATATTTTTACAATAGGATTTAATATAGGCTACAGGATGCATTGTTGTTTAGGTCATCAGCCGAAAGGCTGGTTTGAACCTTTAGAGGTTTTACTAAGTAAAACGAGGAGTGAGGTGGTTTACCATTGCCTTCCTCACTGAATGGAAAAGTATGCTTATCAGCATGCCGGGCCCTCTGAAAAGCACATATTTTCCACTCTGCAAATGACACCTTCACTTCATTCACCACAGGGTCTGGCTGTATAATGAAATTCATTACTTTCAGAGGAGATAACTCTGATTAGTGTCTTTTACACCTCTACCTCTTCTGTTCTTAAATGATTCAGTCATTTAATTGGCTGACCATGTGACAAGAAACAGAACTATTTATTTTAGCCCTGCAACGAACAGATTGAGTGTAAATAATTTGATACTCCACCTGTCTGTTATGGGCAAACAGGATGCATTATAAAGATTTATTCATCAAATGAAGATTCAGTGAAATGGGAAATTACTGTATTTGATCATTTTCAGTACGGACTGTTTTGTAGGTATTATATATGTCGTTGTTGTTTAGGTCAACAGCTAAAAGACTGGTTAGAACCTCTAGAGGTTTTTGTTTTACTAAGTAAAACGAGGAGTGAGATGGTTTACCCCTGCCTTCCTCACAGAGTACAAACGTAGCCTATGCTTATCAGCATGCCAGGCCCCCTGAAAAGCATCTACTTTGCACCCTGCAAATGACACGTTCACTTTATTCACCACAGGGTCTGGCTGTATAGTCAAATTCATTACTCTATGAGGAGATAACTCTGACTAGTGTCTTTTATACCTCAACCTCTTCTGTTCTTAAGTAGTTCAGTCATATAATTGGCTGACCATGTGATAAGAAACAGAAATATTTTTCGTAGCCCTGGAACTAGTATATAGAGTGCAAATAATTTAACACTCCACCTGCCTGTTATGCGCATAGTATTATATATATACAAATACAACTGATTTAATAATAATAGTGTTTCTTATTTTCAGTTGCTATAGGAGGAATTGCTGGGTTATTTTTTGGAAGCAGTGTACTAAGCTTCATGGAAATATTTTATTTCTTTATGATTCATTTGTTCTGTAGAAACTGGAAGAAAACTCGTTGAAATTCCAGATTTGACTTCAGACATGATCAATTTATCAATATTATAACTAACGACTTTTTTCAGTTATCTTTATTTTATAAAATTAAACAGACGTAAATTGACATCAGCTGATTAGCGATGGTTCAAAGTAGAGTAGACGCAAAATAAGCTTGCTGGTGTAGCTGCGCGAACAAATCGGATTCAGTCGGTACATTTCGTGCCTTAGTACTGAACTGCCTATTCAATCACATGTTCTAAACATTGTAAATTATAATCTATTAGTGACGTTAAAAACATTGTATACAATAATTAACGCCTATCACATACAACACATTACAGACTAATGTTTTCAGGTTAGCTGAAGTATAACATTGCGAGAGCAACGTGACTCTAGTACAGAACTATCCCCTACCACTCTTTGGGGCAACCGAGCGTGCCATTACCAAAATAGACCTTCTGCACACTTCAGAAAACCAGCAAGCTTATTTGGCATCCGCTCTATACTATCCGACAGATAAGAGTAAGAGATCACAAAGTAAGCCTCAAATCATAACTTAAAATTGTGTGGACTGTATTAATATAGTAATTCTTAATAGTTTGCAATAATAAAGTGTTGATGTATAAGATTTTTAATATTTTAATCTGTGCCACCAAGTATTTCAGCAGCCTGTACCTCCATAGCAGGTGATGAACCATCATGATTTTTTTGGCATCTGTCTGCATGACCAATGTACCAAAAACAAAAGTTCTCGACTGTCTATATGCAACTCATTAGCAGCTACAACGCATTATTTACATATTTCTATTTTGAGTTAACGATAACATGATAGGGCAGCAGAAGAAGAAAATAAAATGTAAAATTTGCAAGAAATTGAAAGATATGATATTGAGCAAAATTACATTCTTTACTCAATACATAAAAATCTATCACTAAACTGGTATTTAAACTATAATACAAACTACATCATAATTTGAGATGTGGCCTCTATTGTGCCACGTTCCGTCATAAGTAACATCCAAATTAACCCTCGAGCGGGCGCGCCTGACATCGAAACATGAGCGAGCGCGTGGTGTACTTTGTACACCACTACAATTATGGAGGTTTTGCTTATTACTTTTTAAAATAATTGTTACTATTTTATTCTAATTTTTTCAGTTTTTATTATTTAGTGGTTTTATTTATTACACAACAATAAAATAATTACTAATTTCTGTTATTTTTTGTCTCACATACATTTATGAAAATTTTATACTATTTACGCGAGAATTCACAGCATGAAATTCTGAACTGTACCATATTGTTTCGCCGTACTTTCCATGAAAGTACTTCCTCTCTATCATAGGAAGAAATTTTTTCAATTTCATCACCAGATTCATACTCTTCTCAGTGTCACTATTATGATCAGACTGAATTATTTCTTCATCTTCTCCATCTAAGAAATCATTTTCATCTTCATTTACCTTTTCACTATCCAAAAACTCATTTAAAACTTGCAAAATATTCTCATATCGTATGGTATTAGATCTAATATGAAAAACGAATGATATAAGAAACATAAATCCTTCTTATGAAATAAAATAACTATTTTTAAATCATAAATCAAACATGAAGCCTATATATGTTATTTATATTATGTAAAGCAATTTATTAATAATTAAGCAACCAACAGAGTATAAGAAAAGAAACAAATTAAATATTACATTGAAATTGATAATGTTTATAGAAGAAAAAATTACTCACATGATAAGGCGCGTGGTTGTATTATGTTCACCAACAGCGCAGTGGGTTCAATTTATGCTTCGTTCAAGGATTTCGCTAAATTTTTGAGGTGGACGTGATGACGAGATGGTAAAAGGTAAACCTATGGAAAGGTGCTGTGATGGAGAGGGGATTATGTTTAGTTTACCATAATGAAAACTAGAAAAATTAGGCATTGGTGTACAAAATACACCAGCGCGCCCGCTCGAGGGTTAATAATTGAATTTTCCTTCAATGAAGGATCTTGCTCCACATAATACTGACGTACTCTGCGGCATGCTTGCACCAAATAATTTATAACTGATTTTTTTTACAAATTTGTGTATCTTATTGGCATGTTCATCGAAACTTGGTTTGCAAATAGGAGTCATATTCATTGTCATACAAAACCTTTCTAAAGCTGCATGGCCTTTTGAAATAGACAAAAAATCATTGGTAGCTCTTCTATTTATATCTGGAGCAGCGGATCAGTGGATCAGACTGAGTCTGATGTCACTGAAAAAAGGATTCAGGTTTTTGAAATGTGATGTATCAATGTATTTTGATAATCTCTTAGGTTAATCATATAATGGAGAGGTCCTTTAGAGAATAGGATGGCAGCCTGAGCCGTTATTGACAATACGAGGGGGGTACCCAAAAGAAACCGGAATTATTTTTTTAAAACTATTTATTTTTAATTTTTTTACAAAAGAACCTTATCCCCTTCAAAATACTCTCCATTACAACTAATACATTTGTCCCACCGGTGCTTCCACTGTTCAAAACATTTTTTGTACTCCTCTTCAGTGATGGCTGCCAGCTCATCCGTCGTTTTTTTCTTGACATCATCAACGTTGTTAAATCGGAGACCTTTCATGCCCCTTTTCATGCGTGGGAACAAGAAAAAATCACACGGAGCCAGATCGGGTGAGTACGGTGCGTGTGGTAGCAAAACCATGCCGTTTTTCGCCAAAAACTGGGTAACCGAGATTGCCGTGTGTGCAGGCGCGTTGTCGTGGTGGAAAAACCAGTCCCCTGTCTGCCACAAATTAGGTCTTTTACGACAAATGCTGTTTCGTAGTCTTCTTAACACTTCAAGATAAAAAGCTTGATTTACCGTCTGGCCTGGTGGAACGAACTCTGAATGGACAATTCCCCTCACATCAAAAAAACAAATCAGCATTGTTTTGATGTTCGATCTGACTTGACGACTTTTTTTTGGTCGGGGTGATAATGAAGTCTTCCATTGACTGGATTGTTGTTTGGTTTCTGGGTCGTACCCATAGCACCAAGACTCGTCACCTGTAATGATCTTTGACATGAAATCTGGATCAGTTTCAAGCTGTTATTTCAAATCACTACACGTTTCAATTCGACGTTCCTTTTGAGTGTCTGTCAGAACCCGAGGCACAAACTTGGCAGCGACTCTTTTCATTGTCAAGTCTTCTGTTAAAATGCGTTGGACTGAGCTCCAAGATAACCCACTAACCTGTGATATTTGGTCAATGGTCTGTCGTCGGTCTGTTCGTACAATTTCTTTCACTTTCACAACATTTTCGTCTGTTCGGGAAGTCGACGGTCGTCCAGAACGAGGTTTGTTCTCAATCGACATGTCGCCATTTTTAAAGCGCAAAAACCACTCGTACACTTGGGTTTTTCCAATAGCGTCGTCTTTGTAAGCTGTGTTCAACATTACAACTGTTTCCGCGGCGTTTTTACCGAGCAAGAAGCAAAATTTCACAGCCGCACGTTGTTCATTAAAACTTGCCATCATGAAAAACGACACGAGCACAAAACAGCACTAGCGAGAACAATCACTGCACGAGAACAGAACAAGCTAGATCAACGAACAAAATGGCATTGAACTGGCAATGAGTAGCGCTACAAGCAGCCTAGTGGCGGAAATTTGTACTGCACAAGCTCCGCCCACAGCAGAGCTATTCCGGATACTTTTGGGTACCCCCTCGTATAACAGCGCAAATTGGAGTACTTTAGACGTATAATGAGACACAGGGACAAGTACAGTCTCCTTCAAATTGCTAATCAGGGTGAGATAGGACATTTGAGGACCTGGTGGTAGAATAACCTGGCCTGCTAATTTTAGGAAATGGATACATGGATCGGTGTTACCTTGGGGGAACTCTTTCCACCAAGAGTTAACGATAACATGATAGGGCAGCAGAAGAAGAAAATAAAATGTAAAATTGGCAAGAAATTGAAAGATATCGACCCTGTTTTGTAAGAAGGGTCTAACCCACATTTATTTATATAATTGTTCAGGAGAAGCAAAAGAAGTAACCACTGCACATAATGTACGTATTAACTTATAACCTGAATAGTTCTTCAGGTAGAAAGCTAATTTTAGCACATATTACTCATTTTATTATGGTCAAATTAGATCTTACGTATTTCTTTTATTATTGACCCCTTCTAACGTATTTCATGTGAAGGTTTTAGAAACTGTGAACAGGAGCTAACTGGCAGTTAACTCCTTTTTACTGATCAGAATTTAAAAATTTTCGCTAAAAACTGATATCTAACTTTGTAACTATTCCTTATGCAGTTGTCTCTTTCTTACACATAAAAGTATACATCTTTACGACCTTCATACTGCAGTTAACCCATTTCCACCAAAAATGTCAGTTACCACCTTCTTACAAAACAGGGTCGATATGATATTGTGCATTATTTCAATGACCAAAACAATTCTACAGCAAATTTAAAAAATTTTAATGATGCAATAATAAAAATATTATCAAAATTAACATTTAATATAAATAGAAAAATACAAAAGGAGTATTTAAAAAAAACAATTGTAAGTAACTATAATCAACAATTACAGTAGAACCTGGTTCAGATTTTGTAAGTGTGATCCAGAAAATCTATCAGGACTTGGACGAGCCATATTAAAATTAATCATTTCATCAGATGTTAAAAATTGTACATCAGCGTCATCATCAACATTGCTATTACGAGTAAACCTTCTCATTCGCACAAAATATACCACAGTTGTCATAATCACAACTATTGTTAGTACAGCTAAAATAATTCCAATGACGGTTGATTGTGTTACGAAACTTGTACTTTCTTTAAAATAGGAAGCTTGATCACCTGTAAATTGACAAAAATTATAATTAATTAATATCTGACGTACAAACAGAAAAATAAAAATTAATTTTAACAGTTCACAACAGCTCACTTATACATACAGTAAGGAAAAAGCTGATAAAAGTACAGGAGGAAAATGTTTAAATGTTTTATCATTCTGCCAGTTTTAATGTATGGTTCAGAATATTGGACTCCGTTCAGCAAAATTGTTTGAACAAAAACCAACTTATGCAGGTAGAAAATACATCAATAAATTGCCAGAAGGTTTAAAAAGTTGTGACAATTTAAGTCATTTTAAAAAAAGCTAAAACAATATTTAATTGTAACATTTTACAGAGTGCACGAATTCCTTTCTAAATAGTTTTGGTTGAAAAGTATTTAACTTCTATTTAAACAAATATTGTATACTATTTGATACAAAGGGGTTCATGACAAGCCTACCGAGTTAAGCAATAGCAGGAAAAAATTATTGGTAAGTGATGAATTATATCATTGAGTTTGACTTTTTTATTTTTAATTGTGTGTGATATTTGATTCAATGGGGTTCATGACAAGCCTACTGAAGTAAGCAGTAGCAGAAACAATTTTTTGGTGGTAAGTGATGAATTTATCATTGGTGATAAACTTTCAGTTTATCAGTTTTATCTTGACATGTCCTATACTCTGTTTGGAGTCTCCTGGACGCAAAAAAAAGTCAGTAATAGAATGCTACTGTGATGAGATTGTTAAAACCTTTAGCAGGGTATTGATTACTGGATCATAAAAGAAAATATACTGTAGATATTGAACTTAATCTGTCACGGGTATTATCAACCAATCAGAAATATAAACAAGAATGGTATAGTCAATGCCAGATGATCAAATACCCAAACAGGTGTTTACTTATAAGCCAACCAGATAACGTGGTGTCAAATGAACTTGGAAGAGATAGACCTACCGGGTTGGCGCAGCAAAGTACTAAGTATTAATCAATGTAATGTTTTTTTTTTCATGATTATATAAAAATCTTTTAATATTTACCTTTTTACTGCTTTTTTTACTGTATTTTACAAGTACTAAAAGTAGTGAAAAGGTAAATACTAAAAGTTTTTTAACTCTTACAGTGCCAGCGTCCTAATATTAGGACGTCAGCAGTTCAACCAAAAAAATGCCAGCGTCCTTTTATTATAGTATGTTGACTAAAAAATTCATAGAATTGTTATTTATATTTTTGCTGATTATTTATTGTATTTATAGTGCTATATGTAAAATTTTAATTTACAAAATTTAATGTAATTATTAGAAATTAGGATAGTCTACAGTAGATTAGTTACGTACTTTCCAAAGTTAAAAAACTTAAAATTGAATTTTTAAAACAATTAACGCCGTATTTTTATATTTTACAATACGTAAATGAGTTTAGGTGACTGTAAATAATGAAATCATCTTTAAAATGATATAAATGAAGTTGGGTAACATACTTTTTAGTGTGTTTTTTTTAAATTAAAAAAGGAAAATCCTCAAAATAAATGTTAAAGCAGAAATTAGTTTTTGCATTTTTTAATCTTTAAAACAAGCCACGTTATGGATACACATATGAAATGCTATAATCGCACAAAAATAGGCTGGCAGTACCTAAGTTTATTTTTCGGTAGGCACTCACAATATTCTCCTGGCACTGTAGGGTTAAAAAAACATCATATTAATCTAGATTCTGCTGCTATGATGCTAACTAGTAACTTAAATAACTAAGTACAAAGTACCAGATACTTTTTGTACCTAGCACTACCAATGCAAAAAGACCAACAGAGTAAAGAAAGATTGTTATTCTCACTGTACTTGGTTACAACATTAAGAACACTGTTTACATTAGAAGCTTCTACAATGCAATAAATATTAAATACAAATGTTTTTATCCATTATGCCTCATTGCTTTGTTAAATTATTTTGTCTGTGAATAATTCTTGAGTAATTGTAACTTGTACCTGATACAGAATATACTAGCTAATTTTCTGCATACTTTGTACTTTTTTCTAATAGTATGTCATTAGTATCAGATACAATGTAGCAGACTTTTATGACTCACCCCATCATTAGAATCATATCTCTATGATAATAAATTAATATAATAAATAATTTCTGTAAATAATACAAAAACTAGAATATAATTATTGAATTAGAAATACAAATAAAGCTATTCAGGAAAGATTTAATTGTTTCTTCAAGTTTACTTTATATAATTCGATTTACAATCTTTTGTAATAAGTCACATTAATTTTTTATAACATTAACTTAATATTTATTTTGTATATAGATATACTTTAACTATTGGTAAGTTAAACAGTTTCACATTATTATTGTAAAGATAAGCATAATAAAAAATAATAATAAAATGAACACACACAAAAACAGGATAATATAAATTCAAGAGTAGATTAATAGCATGAGACAAAAAACCCGAGATGAAGACAAAAATTACAATAAAATTTCCATTAAATTAACTACACAAATCATAAAAATATTTCTTAAGTCAAAATATCTACAGATACAATTCAATAAACTCATTATAAGAAACCAGTAGGTGAATGATAAAGGATAATGATAAATAAGGATGATAAGTAAAATAATGACCACAGTTATTGAAGAAACAATTGAACATCTTTTCTGAATAGCTTTAATTAAAAAATAAAATTAATTACAAATTATCTCACACCATTAAATCTCACTAAATAATCTCAGTACGATGAAAACAAACATATTTAATTTTTTTTTTAAATTCATTTATTTAATGTCGCATCAACTACAACGGTCATTAGCGACAACGTTGGGGTGCAACTATTGTACGATGGAGAATGAAATGATTTTTGTACCGTATGAAAATATGCTCTGCCTGAGTGAGATTTGAACCCAGGACCGGCATATTTAATATTTTATTATTAGGGATATATTACTATAAGAAACATATTTCAGAATACACAATAAAGTCTAACACAACAAGAAGTAATGTAAGTCTAGCAGTGCTCCTAATAATTCTAGAAGCTCTAAGTTTGATCTATTATGGTAGTTCAAACCCCAAAAAAGAAAAGAATGTTTACAATTTATTAATCTAAGTTATTAATTAATTATTAATACGGTTTTATTAAAGGTTGTCTAATTATGTAATGTCTAATTGTCTAAATTCACTTTACATTGTTTAAAATTGGCCCTTTATGAAAAAAGCAAGCTTCACTATTAAGATAATGAAAGATCGTATTACTAATGGGACAAGGAATTAGACACGGGGATATAAAAACAGCCAAACTATTTAGTCAAGCCCTATAGGATATCTAAGAAATTACAAGGGGAGGAAAAGGGATTAATGTAAACAATGAACCATCTAAGATATTTTGAAGATATTGTGTTAATTAAGACAGAAAAGAGAACTAAAAACCACAATTCACAAAAAAAAAATAGAAGAAATCGCAGAGTTTATATATTACACTTGGGTCAAATGACAAACTGAATAAGGACAACCAACTAGAAGTAGAAAGAAAAACTACGAATGGCATGGATGTTATTTGGTAAACTTGCAGTCATTCTAAAAAACCAGGAAATTTCTGCAGTAACTAAGAAAATAGTGTTTTATCAATGTATATTCCCTTCCTTACATATGGCTCCCAGATATGAAAATTTACAAGGAAGAATATTGACAAAATACCAAAGACACAGAGGGTAATGGAGTGTTGACCAGACAGCCAAGCTTAAATAGAAATTTACTGGCCATGTTTTGCAACAGAAAGACAATACGAAGTGTGGCAATTAAATAACGAGACTGGTACTGCTAACGGCAAATAGCGAGCATGCTGCGGCAGGAACATGTCAGTGCCTGCTTATGCTTCCCTGACCCTAAACTCAATGGGCATGGTCATACGTTCTTCAGTCTCACTGTACTTAGTAATCACCCATTCAAGTCCTTGCACTAATATCTTGTTGAAAAAGTGTGCACAGTGCTCAGTTAAAACTCAAGTTCCTCGTGAAACTGGGAAAAACTGCTACAATAATTTTGCCATGTTAAAGGAAGTGTACAAAAGTAATTGTTTATAGCGCACATAAGTTTTTAAATGGTTTAGAAGGTTTAACAATGGATGTGAAACGACCTAAGATGATCAGTACCCTCAACAACCCTCAATATCAAAAACAAACGACAACTTCCAGAAAATGAAAATCATCATCTGAATGTCCGAGCTCTTGCTGAAATCATTTTTGAGTTTCTGACCATCCCTCATGAATGAGTGAGAAGACAAAGACCTGATTTGTGGAAGAGCAATTCCTGAATGCTTCACCAAGACAATGTGCCAGCCCATTCCGCATTGTTTGTGAAGGTGTTCTTTGCAAAATACGGCATCACCGTGTTGGACCACCCACCATACTGGCCCCCAGTGATTTTTTTATTTTCTAAGGTAAAATTGGAGCTTAAGGGCACAAGATTTGACCATGTGGAAGCAGTGAATTCAAAAGGTTCTCAACAAGCTGAAAGAAGCGGGTTTCCAACACAGCTTTCTACAATGAAATATTTGTATGTAGCATTATAAGGATTGGGAAAGAGAGGATTGTTGGACATTGAAGAGGATAAACTTTGTGATGTAACTGGTGATCAATCAAATATTTGGTAGCTACAGTCCAGTTATTCAATTACCACACTTCATATGTAAATGGATTAATTAGACCCTACACTGGGGACCCTTGAAAAATAAAAGTTTGAATAAGGAACACAGATGAGATTGATAGACAGACAACCTAAGAATTCATGCTGGACAGGGATGGATGCCGATCTCTCACAACACAGAAAAATGGAAAAAGGCAAGGGGAGGCCTATATAAAAAAAACATCTAAAACTAATTAGATAGACTGATAGAAAGATAATTTATTTATGATTTTCAATACAATTACACTAAATCTGCGTTACAAAAAATATAATATATCCTTTGATTCAATTTCCTCATTAGCTGGTACTAATAGATTTTCTTCTAAAATTATTTTTCTACAATATCTTCCAGCCCAAATAATTGATGTACAGATTTATGCTAACGATTTTTAACAAACATTTATAAGTCTTAATAATAATTGTTTCTGGAACAATCTTTATGAATCATGTGAGAAACAGATAAAAACAATAAATAGTGAGATTTAATTGCATAATTTTCATGAATAAGACATACAAATGTTTCATCTCTTACCTTTATCAAGATATTTCAATCTCCATGAAGTAAAATTTTTAATTGGTGATGTATTATTCATTCTCCAAATATTTTCGTAATACTTATTTATCTTCAAATAATCAGTGGTCATTTTTGAACTTTTTGGATCATTGTAATTCTTTGAAGGATTATTTTGGATAGGAGAAAAGAAAATTTTATTTTTTGGAGTTGTACTAGAGAATTTTGTAACAGTATAAAATTGTTTTTTAGTAGTAGTTGTGTATTTATTTGTTATTTTAGTCACAATTGGCAACATTGTTGTGGTGAGATATTTCATTATTTTTTGTGTGGTAGTACTGATATTAATTTTATTTATTACGATTGGTCTAAATATTACATCAAGATTATTATTCAATTTATTATTTGGATCGTAATTTATTGTTTTATTAACATCGTTATTAAAATTGAATTTAGTTGTAGTATTATTGTAAGATGTAGATAAGGTGTTATTGTATTTACTTATCACAGAATTATTGCTTGACCGATCCTTAGTTATTTTATATTTATCCTCTGATATAGAAAAATTATATTTAAATAATGGTTGAATCGTTGTAACTGAAATATTTTCGAATGTGTGACTAATATTTAATTTATTCACGATATTAATTGAAGAATTTGAATTTCCAGAAAAATTAAAATTAATATTATTAATTGAATTATTTTTTATAATAACTAAAGACGGAGTTGTATTAATAACATTAACATTATTAGTAATGTTTTTCAATGATTTATCATCTATTATAGATTTATTAAATTCTGTTAAACTTGGATCAGTTTTATTGTATGACGATTTGATAAATGGTTTTACAAAGTATTTAAATTTATTTACAGTAGTATTAAAAGTTTGCTGGGTAAAAACATCTGTTTTAATTGTACTGTTTACTGGAGCTTGGTAAATTATAGGTATAGTAGGAGTAATAAACTCAAATTTTAAAGTTTTAGTGTATGGTATTTCAGCAGAAACATTTCTTTTAATAGTAGTTCCTAGACTATTAATCGATAATGTTGTTAATGTAATATTCTTTATCGTAACTAAATCATTTACAAAATTTAATATTTTTGTATTATTAGCAATTGGGATAGTAGTCGAAGAATTGAATGTATTATTAAAATAATGTGTTGTTAAATTATTGAATTCCTGAAAAACAGGTGTAGTGACCTTGTTCATAAAATTTAATAAGCTATTATTATTATTATTCTTAGGAGACAATGTAAAATTATGATTATTTTCAAACTGTTTTTCAATTGTGTCATTCTTTGTAATGTTAAAATACGGATGAAGTGATTGTAACGATTTATTAGTTTCAACATTAAAAGAAATTGTTGAATTAGATTCATAATGTGAAGTTGAAGATGATAAACTATAAGTTACCAAATTTTTTATAGTAGTTACTTCTGATGTATTGTAATTATTTTTATTAGTTATGTTTTTTATTGTTACAAAATTTTTATAAGGGATTGTTGTTGGAATTGTAGTAGTGAATGTATAATTAGTTCCTGAATTATCACTCATTTCATGATTAGTAATATTAAAATTGTTTGTCGTAGAATAATTTACAGTTAACGTAGTAAACTGAACATTATTTGTTTTTACGTCTTTATCAAATGAATATGATTTAGTGAAATCTGTTGTATTATTATTTATAAATGTTAATAATTTGGTAATTGAGTTTGTTGTACTATTTAAGGGAACATAAATATTATTAGTAGAATTATTAATCAGTACGATTGTGAAAGGAGTGGTGATAGGTGGATTTTTAGATGGAAGTGTATTCGTAACATTACTTATTTCATCATTAATTTTATGTTTAATTGTAATCAATTGAATAGATGACGTAGTAAGACCTGTTAAAAAATCACCGCCACAATAGCAATGTTAATTGTATTAATTTTCACTGATGTATAATAAACTAAATGAAAATACACTATTAGTTTTTATCAATAATTATTCTTCTTAATGCTGCTTTACCTTTATTTATTTATACTTCAACATTCTTCTTTATATTTTGACTACATGTAATATGATCTATTTAGAGTGTATTACAGTATACCTGCTTCTTCTTTAGGTTCCTATCCATTCCGGATATTGGCCACCACATTAACAATCTGAACCTTATCCAATGCTGCTCGAAACAGCTGTGTTGTTGTTTTCGAGTACCACATTCTCAGATTTTACACCTAGGAAATACGTTTTCTCCCCACGCTATGTTGTCCAGTTAATCTTCCTTGTAATATAGATTGCAGCAACCCATATATTTTCTTGTTGGGTATTTCGTACCAAATACTCAAGCGTCCTAATTTTCATCGTGTTCATGACTTCTTTTGGTTTCTGCATGTATCTCAGTACCTCTTCATTAGAGATGTGATCCACCCAGGAGACTCTCAGCATCCTTCTGTAGAACCATATCCCAAACGCTTCAAGTCATTTACTCATGAAAATATTAAGCACCAGTCTTCATTTTCATTATTAACAATATTAATAAATGAAGACAGGAACAGCATGCAAGAAATAAAGTCCCGCATCGAGAATACTCGACACACATTCACTCGGATGAGTGTCATCTTCCTTAAAAGCCTTCATCTCTCCTTTGATTTAAAAGTCAGGGTCCTATGATGCTACGTCTTCTCCGTTCTCTTTTATGGGGTAGAGGCTTGAACCTTAAACGAAGCTATGAAATTGCATACGTTCGAGATGTGGCTGTATCAAAGAATTCTTAAAATTCCCTGGGCGGCGCGATTGACCAATGCCAAAGTTCTGCGAAGGATGAGAAAGAACCTGGAGGTTTTAGCAACTATCAAGGCACATAAACTGCAGTACCTGGGTCATACTATGCAGAACAAAGCCAGATATGTCTTGCTTCAGTGTATTTTGCAGGGAAAGATCATCGAAGAGATAGGAAAAAGTGGAAGAAGGATATCATGGTTAAAAAATTTTAGGACCTGGTTCAACAAAACCTATTCACAACTGTTTCAAATTACTGTTGATAAAGTGAGAATTTCCATAGTGATTGCCAGTAGTCGTAACGGATAGGCACCTCAAGAATGAATATCGTAAAAACCACAAAACCACTACTGAGCTTTACAATAGGTAAGTAATCTTACTTTTTCTTTGACTGTTCTGGTGATTATTAATAATTTTATTTATAATAAAATAAAAATTAAAAATTTAATTAAACGAAGGATATACGCTACAAAGTTTGTTTGATAAGGTAATTTGTGTACTATATAAATACACAAAGACTTTTTTTATGGATCCACAGAGTATGTAAACCATTAAAATTTAAATAATTCTTTATTTTTAAAATTAATGTAGCCTTTGTTATCTTTATCCACTTCTACAAAACTGTGTGTATTATATTTATATTTAGATGTTAGTTTTGATCAAAATGAAACTAAAAATTTGATCGCAAATGAAGGGTGCAGGGGAAAAACCAACTAAGTCACAAAACAGGAATTTTGCGGGAGGGCAAAAACAAAGTTTAAAACGATCTGAGAGAAAGAGAAATTTAGAAATTAGAAGGCCAGCGCCTATGTCGCTGGCATTGGACTCAGTTGATTATTCCCCTGATCCGAATGGACTGAGTTGGTTTTTCCCCTGTGCTGCAATATTTCAAATGGCTATATCTTGTGATTAAATTAGTTTTTCCCCTGTAGCTTTCAGCACGTGAAAATATTTACCAAAGAGTATCAAATGGCATATTAATCTAAGTTTCGAATTTTTTGGACTAAGTTGCTTTTTCCCCTGTACCCTTCAAATTCAAATAGCAGAAACTGAACTCTTGTAAAGAATTTGTTTGTTTTTTTAAATGTATTTTTTAAATAATTCCTGTTTTAATGAAACGATTGCATTTTTAAATATTGGATATAAAGGTTCTGCGAGCATTTAGAGTTAAAGTGCTACCTATGACAAATTATGAGAAATCGACTTCTACCAAATAAATAAGTTAATTTGTAGTATATAGGGTTACACATATATAGTCTAAATAAAGTAGTAAAAAATTATAAAATATTTTTGTTAAATTATTAAAAAGAAATTCATACCTCCACACACTTGCCAAATATCATCACAGCAGGTACTGTTTATGTGGCATTCATCATGACAGTAACATGATTGTTCAAGAGTTGTTGAATTATCTCCACATCTTCCAACACAACTACCAGGCAAAGTTATTTCTAAAGAAAAAGAGAAAAAATAAGAAATGAATTAGCCTACATAATAATCATCATAGACAATAAAATTAAGCCTTCTGGTTTGTTCCAACTTCAAACTACAACTTTTATTTCAAACATTTTTTTTTGTGTAACGCTTAGTTTAATGGTTATTAATGATTTTCTGTTTTTTTTTCATGAAAATCTGTAAAAATAATCAATTTTTTAAGACTTCGGCCGTAGTATCATTGTACGACAAAAATGCATATAATCAAATTTAACGGAAATTAAAAGATCTACAACTTTTATTTTAAGCATTTTTCTCTACTGATCCTAGTTTAGCGTGAAAGTGATTTTCCATTGTTATTAAGCCAAACGAAGGTTGATTTTCATTTTGCATCTTTCAATCATGATTAAAATTAGGTTTAGTTTTTTGTTTAATGCTAATGTTTTATTACTAATATTAGGTATATTGTTCATTACTTGCATTGTCAAGAGAAAGTCGTGTGAGTGTTTCACACCAATTTGTTTTTTTATATATTACCCATTTTAAAGTTGACTTAAGAATTTAATACCCAATATTGTTACACAGTTTCAAAATTTAGACACTTCTTACCTGTAGTATTTGTTTGTTCTTGTAGACATTCAAAGCCTTCTGATAATTTTAAATCATCAACTGCAATATCTCCAGCAAAACCAAAACCTCGAGATCCTTCAATGACTACCTGAACAAGACGTAATTTTTGTTTTTGAATAAGTCTTTCAATAACGACCAGCTCAAAATGTCAGATATTGAAGAGAACACATACAGATGAGTTATAAAAACAGTAAATAGAATAACAAATTGTATTATATAAAAAATTAATGGCACTGGATCAGTAAAATGATAAGACATAAAAACAAATCCAAAACATATCAGATGAAATAGAAATAAAAGAATAAGATTCTGTGGACATCTGGTACAGATAAACCCAGAACAACTTACAAAACAAAATATTTTTAAAGCTGAAAAATACATAAATAAACCAAGATGGTACAAAGAAATAGAAAGTACCTGAAAACAATAAACATGAATAAAGATAAATATGTAATGTTGGCATAGTTGTAACGTGCTTGCCTCTCACCATGCGGTCTTGGGTTCAAATCCCATCAGGAACGGCATATTTTCATACATTACAAAAAAATCATTTCATCCTTCACCGTCTGCATTAGCAGTAATTGCAGAACAGTCAGATGTTAAAGCAAAGAAAAAAAATAGAATATAGAAAGAAATTTAGAAAAACAATTTAATAACATAAAAGTTTTCCGAAGGAAAAGTTTAGAAAAACAAAATGCTGAAGTGGATCGATAATGAAACAAAGAAAGTATGTATTTTTGAATTTTTTTAACCCTAATGTGTGTACATAGCAAACTGTTCAATTTAAAACAATAAACAAACCCATGACCCAATGAGATGTGGATGATATAATACATCCTCATCTCATTATATTATAATGACGGTGTAGACCTTGTACAGACTCAAGCCGACCATTCCTGAGAGAGTATGGTTAATTTAACTCCAACCATCAAAGTACACTGGTAACAACAGTCTAGTATTCAAATCAATATAAAAGCAACTACCTTTACTAGGATTTGAACCACGGAACCTTCAACTCTGTACATCCAGTAGGTTAATTTTTGAAATTAATGAAAAAAATGGCAAGAAGAAAACTTCAAAATAAAAAATTCGAGAAAGATAATTAAAGGAATAACGCATGCATAATAATGGTAATCCTGTGTAGATTGAAACAAAAAATTAGTTAAGTAAGAACACTTGCTTACCTGAAAAGGTGATGTATAATTAATTGGAATAGTGGCTCTAATCCAACGATTTCCATGATTTCTAGTTTCAGTAAAAACAAGTTCATTATTTACATACACATTCAACGAACCTAAAGCAAAAATTTATAAAAAATAATTTATTTGAAATTTTTAAATATGATTTTAAATGATGGTAGAAATGTTTGAAGTTTTTAAATAGAACTTTATGATGATGATGTTTTCAGCAGTACCTCTTAAAATAACTACATACTAACGCCCCTTATGCTTGCTATGTTAGCATCTTTGAGATACCAAATCTGAACTCTTCAGTACTTATGCTTCCCTTTTTCCTAAATTTTTATTTTAATACTTCTTTTCTGGATAACAATAAAATACCACAGAAAAACAAAGTTTGATATTTGGGGCTCCATTTAGACCGTAGACTGACTTGATATCAAAACAAAATGTTTGACACTAAGTAACTGTACAAAATTACTCTCAAAATTCATCAACAGAAAATAAAATCTACCATTAAACTGTAAGTTATTAACATACAAAACCTATTTACAACAGATTTGGAGTTATCAATTCTTTGGGAGCGCAAAGAAAAGTCACATCAGAAAATTCAAGCCTATCATTAAAAAATGCTTCGCATGATAATAATGAACAATCCATAATACGTAACAAATTTAAAATTCCATTCTGACTTGAAATCCTTTTTGTAACAGAAGATGCTAATATCAAATATTTAAAACTTAACATAGGTAACCTAACAGACCACATTCTAATACAGCAAATGTCAAGATGAAATGTAACATGCTGCTGCCTACCAAGTAACTGGAGTAAAGATCTACTGATCAAATTACCAAAAAAAAATTATAATGCTTAAGAACTTCCCATATATTATTTTTTTATTGTACAGGTTTTATAAAACTTGAAAAATTTCACTTTTGGCTTCTGCTTCTTCTTCTTCTTCACTTCAAGGTCTTTGTTTAGCCCTTTCAGTGTCAAAACAATATTTAAAAGTTTAATCTAAAGTGCCATTTAATTTGAATAAGGGTATACAAAACGTGCCAGCCCTTTGGTCGGCAATGGCAGGCGTTTTCAATGTTACAGAAAAATAAAATTTCCTGTTAAAAATTAATTTTTATTGTTCAAAAAAATAGAAATCATTCTATCACTAAAAATATTCAAAATAGCTTTTTTTAGTTTATATAAAGTTGCATCGACAGCTTGGTCATTAGCAACTACAGAGGGTTTTGGTAACTTAGCGGTGGTTTTAACAGGTTAAAATTTCCAGACCCTAGCCGGGAATCAAACCTGGGATATTTCACTTTATAGGCTAGCGTGCTAGTCACTACACCATGGAGGTGGTTTCAAAATACATTATTCCATTATTTTTTGTTTAAAAGTTTTTTGGAAATGTTCTATTATCCAGACGTTGGCACTTAATGCAAAACTTATGGACGTCTGGTAAGCTGGATTAAGTAAAATATATTGACGTCCTGTTTTCCGAACGTTGGTACTGAAAGGGTTAGCGAACCTGTTCCAGTACCTATCTCTTCCTTGGTCTTCCCACCAAGAGGCAGACCGTGCCTGGTCAGCTCACATGGGCGTCTGACTCAGAATCAAGTAGGGGATGGACTCAACCTTATGTGAGACACAGGATGGGGGATGTCAACCCCAACACGGTGTGTCCCGATGGCTGACAGGGAACGTTCCTGTAGATATGCAGGGTGCGAATAATGGAAACATTTCTGCAAAATAACCACTTGTGGATCAACTGAGGCAACAGGAAAGGGAATGGTCAATGATCTCAATGATGATCATACTCAATGGCGGAAGAGGAAGGTGCTATTCAAAACGGCAGAGAGGGCGGATGAACCTAGAGTGGCATCTCGAAGTAAACTGCCCTGTTGGCTCAAAGAAAGTGAGATGGCAGCCCCATCACTGAGCTCCATCTGCGCAGCTCTCGTGACACAGCTAGAGGATCTTACTTATCACTTGCAGTACCCAACAGCCTCGAACAGGACAGGAATTTCATTTTTGTAATTATTTTATTTTGTATTGATCAGATTCTTATTACTCGTGTAAAATATTTGTTTTAAAGATTTAATTTTGTTTATCATACAGTATTATTTTTCACAATTTTTAATTCCTGCGCTACTTCTTATTCTACGTATACTATGTTATTCTTGTTGTATATACATTTATTATTTAATTTTTCCTATATTTATTCTCTATTTTTACTAATTTATTTTTATTGTTAAATTCCTGAATTATCCACTGGGATGTACTCTTGAAAAAAATATTCTGTTTTTTTTAAGTCATTTGTTTATTCAAAATTTAGTTAAAATTTTGAATGGTTAAACTACAATGCATAGTTTCTGAGTAAAGAATCTTTCTACTTAGTTTTTAGCCACAGTTACCAGTTTGCCCTTAAACTTTTCATCTTGTCTTTATGATAAGCAGTTTAAAATTCTACGCTCTGTATAAGTCACATAGAAATTACGTTTTTCATTTATGAAAAACATGGATTAAGATTCTGCTCACACCACGTTGTCTGTAAAGCAGTTACTGAGCAAGAATGGAATGACCCTGATCATTCACTCAATCTAGCTTCCTGTGACTTCTTCATGTTCTCTAGATTGAAAAGGGTCATGAAAGGAAAACGTTTTACAGTTCACCCGTTCTTAGTTTGCTCGTACTGTCAACAAACCAAAGCCAGCTACTACAGGGTGCACACTAGGATCACCACTTTATTGATGTCGTATTCCTATTAAGTTAACTATGTTTTAAATTATAAGTACTTAAAAAATTAGTCATGATATGATTTAGGCCTAACAATTTCATTTTTAAAAATACTTTTGAAAGTATTTTGTTGTTACTTTTTAATCAGCGTGTACTCAGTTTTATACATTGCGCATGCTCAGTGACGTCATTATTTGTTTACATTAGGAGCAAACTAAGAAAGGCTGGACTTTAGGTCTGTGGAAGAATTGAACAAAAATCACTGGAGGGCTTAAACAACATCCCAATCAGTAAGTTTAAAAACTGTTTTGAACAGTGAACAAAATGGATGGACAAGTGCATACTACCAAATGGTGAATACTTTGAAGTTCAAATTTTGGTGTAAAATTATTGATAAAAATTGCTATAAAGAAAGTTTGTTACTTTTAGATCCCCCTTTGTATTTTATACATACCAATATGTGCTCCATACATGTGATACCAAAACGTGAAACAATTTGTATCGTTTTCAGAAACTGGAGGAAAGTATGGTGATTTTAAACGAGCAGTATCACCAATTTTCCGATTTGATGCTTCTATAAATAAATAATGACCTGAAAATTAACAAAAATATTAATTAACATCTTTGAATATTAAGTATAAGTAATAAAAATAATTTTATTTAATTGTAAACAGTCCATAGAAGTTTATCAAAGATATTGTACAAATGTTAATGCCTTTTTTTTGTTTTTTTACTTTCTCTTGCCACATATGAATAAATAGGGAAGGAAAGTAATTTAAGCCCACTAGCTTTTTATGTAGATTACGAATCCGAAAATCGTTTGTTGCTATCTTTTGTAGTTTCTGACATCTGGTTGCAATGGACGAACAAAATAAAATGATACAACAATTTTAAAAAGTTCACCAATAAAAATAAATATATGTTAACATCAGCATAAAAAATTTGAAGAAACTTACAATGCCTATATGTTTGAGGGTGTCAAAATGTTTCAGTATTTAAGAAATATCATAGATAATAAAGGGTCCATAAGTGCAACAATTCAGAACAGAGTGCAATGTGGAAACACTGCATATTACGCCAACTCTAGACTTTTAAGAAACTAGCTGATAATAAGTTGCAGTATGAAAATGAAAATATATCACACTGATCAGGACAGTTGTCACTTTTGGGGTGAAATAAAGACACTTGCAAAAACGGAATAGGAAACAATGCAAAAATTTGAAAGGAAAATCATGCGGTGTGTCTATAAATTAATAAAAATATTAAATATAAACAAAACTAACTACATTCAATTTTTGTTGTACTCCACATTTAGTAACTCCGGTATCAAATATCTATTCAAACAGAAATATTTAAAAAATGTAATGGACACCAAGTGTCTGGGCGTCTGCATAGATGAGAACCTAACGTGGAAATCACATATATCTTACCTATTGAACCGTCTTAGCTCAGTGTGTTTTATTTTGCGAAATCTCCAGAAAATCTTATCGAAAGGTGATATGATAATTACTTATTTTGCGTTTTTCCACTCTGTACTCAGCTATGGGGTCACGCAGTGGAGCAACTCAACCGAACACCTTAAGATTTTTTGCATACAAAAGTACACAATTAGAATCATTGCAAACATTCCAAGGCATTAATCTTGCAAAGGATTGTTTGTTAAATACAATATTCTCCCCTTACCGCCTCTTTATATATATATATGAAATTTTAAAATTCGCGAAAGGGAACACTGTATTATTTACAAAAAATAAGTACAATCATAATCGTGAACTCGACACAATGATGACTTCAGAATTGAAAAATATAGAACTTCAAAGTTCTCAAAAGGAATTCACTATAATTCCGATCGGTTTTTCAACAGATTACCATCTAAAATAAGACTCCTTAATTTAAAAAACTTTGATCACGACATAATAGGTTTTTTCACAGAACATGCATTTTATTCTGATCTAGAGTTCTTAAATTATCTTACAAGGAATGCTCTTTAAATGTAATGTGTGAATTTAGAATTATGAAACATTGTTAGTTTAAATGAATTACTAAGAATTCCAATGTACAATTTAAGTTGTAATTTAATGAACAAGTTATTTTTTTGTTTTAGTGAACTTAATTATAAACAAAAATTGTTTGTTAAAATAGATTTAAACATATGTATAACTGTATTTGACGATATCTATTCCTTTTTTTGGTCGCTGACAGATAAAGATTTATTTATTTATGGGTCATTTAAGAAGAATGATACAAGGCAAATCAGACATAATTGAGAAATAGATGAGATATTAATAGCAGAAGCTCTTTCACCATCATGAAACTCCGTCTCAGCAAATACGATGGCTAGATTAGTTGGAGTAAATGGATGAATAGCATATCCTAAAGAGAATACTAAAGGTTCAGATATATGGTACCATTTAAAGGAGTCAACCACAAATTTTATGGCTTGATAATGTAACTGAGGACCTTTGAAGTATGGGAGTGAGAGGATACATGGGGATAGCGAGGATAGAGGATGATGGAGGGGATTGGTGTTGAAGTCCAAGTCTCAATCGTTACATGAAAATGTCGTTGTCGTCTTCATGGATTAGGCTGTGCGTTAGCCTGTTCCGGCGTCCATCTCTTCCTCAGTCTACCAATACATCTTTTACCTGTCGGATTATGGATCAATGCATTTAATGGAAGGCGATCTTGGGACATTCTTAACACATGCTCTGACCACTTTTCTTTGTATGTCCTTATAGTGTTCAACAATGGTTGGGCACCGCATTCATTCCTTATTACTTCATTACGAATGCGATCCTCTCTTGTGCAGCCCTTAACTTGCCTTAGAAATCGCATTTCCGCTGACTGAATTCTCGATTCCTGTTTTCTCGTCAGCACCCATGCCTCACTTCCATAAGCCAAAGTTGGGATCGCCATTACTTTATAAAACTTTAGCAATGTATTTTTCCTGGCTCTACTCTTGAGAGATCGACTTATTGCACCACATACCATGTTGAACTTAGTTACTTTTTGATGCACATCATGGTCATAATCATACGTAACATCGCATTTTAAGTATTTAAAACTAGCTACTTGCTCCAAACTCTTGCTTCCAAACACTATTTTAGACCTTGTAGGCCATTTCCCATGAAAAGCCATAATTTTTGATTTGCCTGCAGAAATTTTCATATTAAAATGTTTGCCAATTATGAAGAGCTTATGCACTGCCATTTGCAGCTTGTCCTCGAATTCCTGTATAATCACAGTGTCGTCAGCAAATAATAAATAGTTCATAAAAGTATTGCGGGTAAGAGCGATACCCTTGTCTACTTCATGCTGCCACATAGACATAAGCTCGTTGACATATATATTAAATAAAGCAGGTGAAAGCAGGTTAAATAAAGCCTCGGATCAGGACTGGAATACATGAAAATGTTTCAATTTTAATTAAAAAGTACTTTTTTAATTCTGTGATGAGGATGAATCGTATAAAAAGCAAAACAAAAATAATAAAAATTTAAAGGATATTGAAAATGAAACAAGAATTCATTAATGTTATAAAACCTATCATTTTTTATGAATCTCTAAAAAATAGTTCCTGCATTAAACAAATTTTAAAGGTTTCTGTAGGTTTCTGTCTTATAAAATTGCATGAAAAGTAATTTTCATTGTCACATACATGTAATTTAACTTACCATTAAGACCTTTTCCAAGAGTGTGATCATATTCAGGACCAGTTCCAGCATGACCAGAAGGAGTAGCCATACTTTGTCTTTTCCAGTTAAATTCATCATTAAGGTCATTTACCCAATCACACAGCTCATTCGAATCATTTTCAAAATCACATGATTTTGCTAATTCTTTTTTTTCCGCTGAAAGAAAAGTAATCAGTAAATTACTTACATATTATAATGTAGACAATATCGAAAAGGAAAGAATATTCGAGAGTTTTCTAGGGGGACCAAGAATTTACAAATGTTAACAGTTTTTTTTTTGCGTCCAGGAGTCTTCAGGAGGAGTATAGGACATGTCAGTTATAACACCTGAAATACATATAAGAATGACACAATGTATCACTACTATCAACAAAGAAATTCTTGTACGCTATAAAAATTTTCACCGATCAAGTAATTTTTCAAATTTTTTTAAAGGAATGCAAATTATCACATTTTAAAAATTATGGTAATTTATTCATGAATTTTCTCCCTGCGTAAGTAGGTTTTTGTTCAAACAATTTTGTGGAGTGATTAGCCACATAATAATCATTTCTGTTTCTCGTGTTATGATTGTGAACATTGAAATTCTGCATAAAATTATTTTGCCTAACATACATAATCACCTCAAAAATGTAGAGAGAGGGAACTTTATGCAATTTAAGCTCCTTAAATAGTGGCCTGCATGAGGTTAGCTGGTTAGCTCCTACTATACACCTAATAGCTTTCTTTTGTATTTTAAACATAAATAAATAATAAGAGTAATAGAGTAATAGAGTAGTAACAGTGTAATAAAGCAATAAATAATGTTTACTGGGAACAAGTTAAGAAATATTATGTGTAACATAAATGGTCTATCATTGTAAAGGTAGGCCTGGCTTTAATTGTCACTCGATATGGTGAGAGTCGGGCGGTTACCTGTTTAGATAAATTTGCCTTTTTATAACACGTTTTATTCAATCCTAATTATTGTTTACAGTAGTTAAGATTTATCCAGAAGCCGTCAGAAGGATTCTGTATTTTATTACTATATTGAAAATCTCTGTCTTTTCTTGAACTCTCCATTAGCCCACCTATTAAAACGCCAATTTGTTTACGATCGGGAGTCAGTATTTGATTTATCTTCCACAAGTGTACTTTGCGTAGCGCTTACCAATGACGTTTCGTATAGGCCAGCGTACTGTGAATTACTCTCTATTGTTTTAGGTCTATTTACTCTGTTATCATTTCTGTAAGTAGTATTAAGTTAAATTAGTTAAGTTATTTACTGTATTAGTTAATTATAGCCTAATCAGCTTGTTATTTATTAAGTAATTTCATTGTAATATACTTGTAAATTGTAGTCACTTATTTCATTATAATTCTTAGTCGTAATAAAAACTTGTATCAATATTAGTTGTATTCAAATACTTGTATTCAATATTTTAATTTGTATCATGGAAGAGGCATTAAAACAAACAAAAAATAGGAAGGCAACAGGATTAGATCATATAAATTCAAAACTATTGAAATATGGTGGTACACTACTCAAATTTCGCCTGCTTCACTTGATGAACATGTGTTGGACTTCGCGATACATTCCTAAAGATTGGAAAAAAGCCATAGTAATCTCGCTGTTTAAGAAGGGTAACAGAAAAGATACAAATAATTGCAGAGGAATTAGTTTGTTGAGTAATGTGTATAAATTATACAGTAAAATCCTGAACAATAGACTCAGAAAAATCTCGGATGTGTTATTATTAGAAGAACAAGCCGGCTTTAGAAAGGGCAGGTCTTGCATTAACGATGTTTTTTCTTTAAAGCAGATAATTTCAAAACGAGTTGAGTTCAATTTGGAGACACACCTTGCATTTGTAGACTACGAAAAAGCGTTTGATAAAGTTGATAGACGTTTCCTGTTTGATGGATTGGTCAAAAGAGGCTTTCCAATACACTTGGTGGAAGTTATAGAGAGTTTGTATCATGGAACAGCTGTCATCTTGAGTTGTTCAGGCTCTCTCACAGAGGAGGTTCGTACAAATGTTGGTTTGAGACAGGGCTGCCCGCTCTCACCAACTTTATTTAACATTTATGCTGATGATCTCTGTAGAGGATGGAAGCAAAAAGTCCACCCAGGCATTTGGGTAGCCCCGGAAGTCTTCATCAGCTCATTGTGGTTTGCTGACAATCAGGTGATACTGCAGGAAACAGAAGATAACTCCAGAAAGCATTACACCAATTGAATCTTCTCAGTGCTGAATATAACATGAAGATCTCATTCAGTAAAACGAAGGTGATGGCTTTTGTGGGAAAAGATCCAATTCGGTCTAAGATAGTTCTTGATAACAAAGTCCTGGAACAAGTATCACATTTCAAGTATTTGGGGTGTGATATCACATATGAAATGGATCAGGACTTGAGCATGAAAATAAATAGATTCCAAGCTATCTGTGGAACAATCAACAGGACCTTGAGGAACAAAGCCAGAAGGGAAACGAAAATGAAATTCTATAAAGTTATGGCTATCCCCACTCTTTTATATGGTTCTGAAACCTGGGTACATAAAAAGAAGGAATGGAGCAGATTACAGGCTGCTGAAATGCGATGCCTAAGAGCAGTGAAGGGTTGTACTAGGGAAAACAGAATCCATAATACTGAGATCAGAAAAGAGCTCAACATACCCTCCATATGGCAGAAAATCGAGGAAACCAAACAAAACTGGAAGGATCATGTGGAGCGCATGGAGGATGGAAGAATTCCCAGGGCAGTCATCTCCTATCAGCCAGTAGGAAAGAGAAGTGTGGGCAGGCCTCGTAAGAGATGGAATTGATTAATAAAGGAGTTTGCAGTCGGAACAGGCAATGTGCCTAATCCTTGAAGGAAGATGACGACGACGAATAAATACTTGTAATTTTAAATTTTAGCGTGTTAATTATTTAATTTACCCACATCCTGAAATGGACCTTAGATAAGTGTCACAATATTATTTATATAGTAATTTTTTATCCCTAATTTGTGTAAATTGCAATCTGTTTAATTTAAGAACAATAAGCAACCCCATGACCCAATGAGATAAGGATGATATGTATGTGTAAAAATGAGGTGTAGTCTTGTACAGATTCAGGCTGATCATTCGTGAGAGAGTATGGTTAGTTAAAGCCCAACCATCAAAGTACACTTATAACCACTGTCTAATATTCAAATCCATAAAAACGTAAAACTACCTTTACTAGGATTTGAATTACGGAACCTTTATCTTTGAAAATCAGCTGTCAAACAGCTGATTCATGGCAATGACTTAATCCCTGCACTAACCTGATGGGTTCATATTGTAATAAAGAGAAAAACATTTCCTTCAAAATTTTAAATCTGATAAATGACTTAATGGGTAAAAATACATCAGTCATGGATATACTGAGTTCAGTATTTTCAATTTATTTATTAAGGCTTCTTAAAAATATTTAAAAGAAAATGAGTTCAGAGTTTGGAAAGATTAAACATAGCAATACATATATTTTTATAAGAACATGCCTTTCAAATTAAAACATATTTTTCCACAGTGCAAATAATTGGTTAGTGTCAAATGGGATTTTTTTATGTTTTGGTCATTGAAATGCGTAAAAATGGGAATTTTTGGTAACACATGGCAAAATTTTTGTAACATTATTCATCTAACATACTTCATATTGTGGCAGTTAGTAATTTTACATATACTGCTCATCAAAATTTGTCCTTCTTGTTACATAGGCAAGAGAAAATCATGCGCGTTTTCACACCATTGTTTTTTTTATTTTGAATTGAAGCACTCACAATTCACTGTTCCTGAAATTAATAATAAGTTTTCTTTATTGTCATCAGTCTCTAGACTGGTTTGATGCAGTTCTCCAAGCTGTTGTGCAAGTCGTTTCATATCTACATACTTGTAACACCCTACATCTTTTGTAATTTACTTTATATATTCTATCCTTTGCCTCCCCCTACAATTCACTCCCTCAATATTACCCTCCATTATTGGTAGACCAATACCTGGATGTCTTAAGATATGTCACACTAGCCTGTACCTTCTTCTTGAAAGATGTTTCCATATACTTCTTTTTTCATCCACTTGTCTAAGAACCTCTAAATTACTTATTTTATCCACCCACCTAATCTTTAACATTTTCCTATAACACCACATTTCAAAAGCTTCTATCCTCTTCCTTTCTACAGCCCCTATCACCCACATTTCACTCTCGTATAATACTACACTCCAAATATAGTGTTTTAAAAAAATGTTCCTAATCTGTAAATCAATGTTTGTAGTCAGTAAGCTGTTTTTTATTTCAAAGGCTTTTCTAGCTTGAGCAATTCTGCTTTTGATATCACTTGTGCTTCTGCCATCCTTTGTTATTTTACTCCCTAGATAGCAGAATTCTCCAACTTCCTGTACGTTTTCGTTGCCTACTTAAAATTTCCCATCTCTTCTAAACTACTCTTACTGCTGCACAACACTTTTGTTTGTTCTTATTAATTTTCATAAAGTAATCTCTTTCATGATCTCATCCATTATATTTAAAATATCCTCTAGTTCTTTCTTTGTCTCAGCTAATACTACAATATCATTGGCGAATCTCAGCATTTTTACTGTTTCTCCTTCAATTTTTATTCCTGCATGAAATCTTTCTTTCACTTCATTTATAGCCTCTTCTAAAAAAATTAAAAAGTAGTGGTGACAATGAACACCCTTGTCGTACACCTTTTCTTACAGCAGCTTCTTTTACATACCCCACAATTCTCAAGAAAGCCCGTTGATTCTTATACAGGCTGTAAATAACTTTCCTTTCGTTGTATTTAATTCCTAGCCTTTTCAAGGTTTTAAACATTTTACTACAGTCCAGATTGTCAAATGCTTTTTCTAAATCTACAAATGTCATATAAGTATAAATTAATACCAATATTAAGTTAAAATTCTTAATTTTCCAATATAAACATGATAATTTTACGTACCGAAACAACTTGGTATAGTTCCATTCCACGAAACACCATCACATGTTAAAGTAGATGACCCACTAAGTTTGTAACCTTTCAAGCAATACGTCTGCGCTACAGCACCAGAATAAGTTTCTAATACTTGTCCATTTGTAACTAAGCTCTTGAATGATGAACAACCAGCTTCTGCAAATAAAAATTTAAAAAAATTGTATTAAATTACACAAACCCACCGAGTAGATCTAATGGTAAATTTGTTGCTGTGATTCAGCTGTTCAACAGCTGATTTTCAGAGACAAAGGTTTTGTGGTTCGAATCCTAGTAAAGGACTTTTATATGGATTTGAATACTAGATAGTGGTTACCAACGTACTTTGATAGTTAGGTTTCAATTAACCATACTTTCTAAAGAATAGTTGGCCTGAGTCTGTACAAGACTACACCTAATTAACAGATCATAGACCTTATCCTCATCTCATTGTATCATAAAGTTGCTTATTACTCTTAAACTAAACAGATTGCAACGACACACATTAGGGATAAAATTACACAAATCAACAGAGAGAATACTAAACAGAATCTTGGAGTACTTGAAGAGTAAGAAGATGCATGGCTTTGAGGAATAAAAGAGAGCAAATGGACTACAATTTCTGAGGGACTGTCATAGTAGCTAGAAAAATGTTAAAAATTTTTAAAAAATCTGGTGAAAAATATTGTAAAAAAGTTAAAAATGACATGAATAAACTACTACTTCCGATTGACCGATTTTAATGAAAATGTTCTATCCTCTAGTCCTCTAGTAGGTCCTAACTTAAGTTTCAAGTTTCCACTTCGTATGATGTTCCGTTCTTGAGATATTCTGTTCTTACACACACACACACACCCACACCCACACGCACACGCACGCACGCACGCATGCACACACACACACACACACACACCAATTGCTATAAACATGTTTGGGTTCAGGGGGTCTGAAAACATGTAGATCTGGTGAAAACTCAATTTCAAAAAATCAACAGGAACGCAATACTTTCCTTCCTATATATTCATATAGCCAAGAGAAAGTAAAAATTTACCAAATATTTTAAATGCTGTATAAATATTAATTTTGTTTATCATTTTCCTCTTCTAAAACACCCATAATTCAATTTTTATCCTTAGTAAGTTACTATTACGTGGCCTTTTTACTGCTGCGACTCCTCATCCATAATGTCTGCAGGATAGAGGTAAGTGTACATGAGTGAAAAGGCATGCATAAAATCTGTACATGTATATACGAGCATACATTTATTCTCGTACATGCATGTATTCCTTTCGAGACTAAAAGACACCTGCCTTTTTCCTCTTCCCTTTAGTTGAGATAGGCTGGTTTGTTGTTAAGGTCATTTAGGTCATCAACCGAAAGGCTGGTTTGAACCTGTAGAAGTTTTACTAAATAAAATAAGGAGTGAGGTGATTTACACCATTGCCTTCCTCACTGAGTGGAAAAGTACACTTATCAGCATGCCTGGCCCTCTGAAAAGCACATATTTTCTATTCTGCAAATGACAACTTCACTTCATTCATCACAGGGTCTGGCTGTATAATAAAATTCATACTTTCAGAGGAGATAACTCTGATTAGTGTCTTTTATATCTCTAGCTCTTCTGTTCTGAAATGATTCAGTCATTTAATTCGCTGACCATGTGATAAAAAACAGAACTATTTATTTTAGCCCTGCAGCAGACAGATTGAGTGTAAATAATTTGACACTCCACCTGTCTGTTATGGGCAGAGGCTGGTTTATAAAAATTATTGTAATTATATTATCATTTTAATAACAATATTTTAGTTGTATGCCAAGTTTTTTTAAAAATTATTTTACTATGGAGTGGTTCAATAAAAAAGAAAATGTAGAATTTGTGGAAGATTACCAAAAAATTTACTTGTCTATGGAGGGCATCATATCCAGATTATAAAACAAACTTTTATAAGTAATGACTTAATATTCATATCTGTTTACCAATATCTGGCCCAACCATGCTCAGTAACTCAAAGTCACTGTACAATATTCGAGTAAAGTTTGAGCCAAAATTACTTTGTCTATAAAAAAATTTAAAACTTTTTGTCGTCAAAAAACATTTATACAACATACCCGTTATTGGTACCACCATAGTACAAAATCTTTATTTTTTAACGCAAAAGTTCCAGCAAAAAGAAACACTCACTTATACAACTGGGTAAACGATCTACCCAAACTCCATCTTCACAGAATACCATTCTTTCACCGTACAGCTGATATCCAGGTAAACAATTAATCCTAGCAAGTCTACCTCTATTTCTTATTCGAACATTGCCTTTCCTTATTAAAAATGGAAGACATTTTTCTGAAAAAAAAATTTAGAAATTACCATTACAAAACTGAATTTAAAAACGCGTAAATTAAACATTACTTACCTTTATTTTCCTAAGTAGAGTATTAATAAATTTTAACTGCTGTGCAATCTAAATTGTAGTAGATTCAGCAAAATTAGATCCCTCCTTATGTCATACTTCCAATGTAGTTTAGTTCTGCCAAGAGTAGTTTTCCTTAAGTGATATCTGCTTCATCACACAACCCCTCTATCTTTTCATTTGCTGTAACCTAATTCCCCATTAAACAAAAATAAATAAAAGCCAGAATTGGAAAAGCAAGGATAGCATTCAGGCAAATGTCCAAGCTGTTCAGAACACATAAATTGAATTTGAAAATCAGGCTTCCCCAATGTTACATATTCTCCATCTTAGGGTGAAAATATAGTGGAGAGGCGAGTCTAGAATCAAGCTGCGATACAAGATGTGTGTCTGTAAATCTTGTTTACTTTTAAATGCGTGTAAAGATAGTGGTGCGTCAAGCGGTGATGTATGCGTCTACGAGACTTTTGACTCATCGCTAGAGAAATGAGCACCAATTTCTTTTCAAGCGTCTCTCCACTGCACATGTTGTTGCCTGAGCGAAAAAATATAACCTCAAGGTTATTGCTAATCTCTCCGGTTCTATTGACTGTTTGATAAAGTTTGTGTATTGATAGTGATTCATGGAATTATATGATTTAAAATATATTGAAATGTACTGTAATTTATCGTTAAGTAGCCAAAAAGTGATTGGGAAACTCCTTAAGTTTTTGGAATAAGTGGTGATATTCACAAAGTTTAGAGCGTTGCTTATTTATAGAATGAACTGCTTCTGCTCTAATTCCTGAAAGTAAGAGCACTTTAAGAGCAAAATTTTCAAACAAAATTTCATCCTCACTATTAGAGCACATCTTGAAGACTGGAAACTACTTAATCGCTATGTTTTCAAGACACGCTTCTGGTATCGATGATCATTTTTCTTACAGCTTCACTTGCTGTTTACCTCTAGCATCGCCGCTCCACTGTGTTTTCACCCTTATTGTATGGATTGGAATCTTGGACCTTAACGGAAGCAACAACAAAGAAACTGGAAGCATTCGGTATGGACTTGCAGAAAAATTTGTAAACTATCATGGATGGATAAAATACCAAATAATGTGCTAAGTAAAACGAAGAAAATTAGAATGTCTAGGACACATCATTAGAAATGACAAGTAAAAGTTGCTGAAATGCATTTTGCAAAGAAAGGTACAAGATAAGAGAGGTGTCAGAAGACGACAAATATTATGGCTAAGAACTTAAAGACCTGGTTTGCAAGCAACGTCTACTAAAGGACTCTTCAAAGCAGCAGCAAACAAAATTATCATTGCCAGAAAGATTGCCAACATTTGATAGCGAATCTGTACCAAAAGAAGAAGAATTCGCCAATAGCCATTATCCAGTAACAGTGAGTGCAGTGAATTAATTCTTGTTTTCAAAAAATATTCATTTACAATGCTGTTCACATTTAATCCTATTGTAAAACTATTATAATGTTTTAATAACCTCTTATAGCTGCTATATTATTTAGTTTTACGTGGAATTTTATCGTTAAACTAACATATTTTGGTGATCCACCAATAAAATATTTAATTTTTTAAAAAATTTAAATAAAATTTATTAATGAAAGAAGCTGCATCTTCAGTCATTCGTACAAAACTATTCTTATATCAATGATATAAATGATTATAATTTGTATGAAACTATTTTTATAGAAATGAATGAAGATTTAATTTCTAGGAAAAAATTAACTTACTTACTTTAATTTTTTTTAAATTTTATATAATATTCTGATGATGAATTCTCCAAAGCATGTTTGTTAAAAAGATAAAATCATTGGTAAAAACAAATAATACAGCTGCTACAAGAAATTAGTAAAATAAATTACAATTACAGTTAATTTACAGTTAATTTTCTCTCAGAGTCCAATTTTCAGTTCCATAGAGTAAAATCATTGTAGAATCATAGAATAAAACCATTGAGTAAGACCATTGCCTTGCACATTCTTATTAATATAAATTATTATGAATTGTATAATATAATAATGAATTCTTATTAATTATTTATTAATTTAATTTTTTTTGTTTTTTGTTTAAACGCCCAACTGTTTTGCAATTACTGTTATTGCAGACAGTGAGAATGATGATAAAGATGAGTGGTAAAAAAGTGCCAGACCTGACCGGAAATTTTAAAATTTTAATAATTAATTTTAATCAATTTAAAAAATTAAATTGAGTTTAATTCAATTAAACCCTTTTTAAAAGCACCTTTAATCCTGAAAAATTAAGCGATTATAATACTGTCATCAAACTGATGTTATTGATAAAATAAATATTTAATTTTCTTCAGAATAATTTAACTCTACAAATATAATGAAAACTTGTTCAAAAAATATTTTTTTGAGGGTAGACTCCTTTTGTTAAGGTAATCCTTTTGTTAAGGCCAGATCTGACTGGGAATTGAACCCAGAACCCTTGGCATAGTGGTCCATTGTACTGACCACTACACCAACACAGCAGCCAAGTTATTAAAAAAAGTGACATTGAAGAGTAATATTAAAATATAAGTTTGAAAAAATCTTAATTGCATAATATCAATTTTCAGAAAGGAATAATAAATACCAAATGAAAGAAAAAAACATTTGCAGAAAGATAGGTGTCTTAGATTTTTGATCACATTTTTCTTCAAACTACATATTTATTTACATAACACCTTCACCCACTAAGAGCTCTTTAATTGTAAATGAGATATATTTGATTCAAATGGTGAAAAAAATTAATGTAATTTTTTATTTTATATTTATAATACATGAATGTCTAAAATTTTTTTTTTTATTTTTGTAACAGAATTACATTATACATTATTAAAATTATATAAAATGTTTTAACTAAGAAGAAAAAACTTACTTTTTCTATAACTCCCAAAAGTACCACCTTCTTCAATGCATACTGATATAACTAGTAAAACAATACTAAAATAATTAAAACAAATACTAAAATCCATTTCGCTTAAAAAGTATCAAAATATTAATAAAATAGTATTGGTATATTTGACCAACCTAAAGGAAGTGAATGGTAGAACACCCCCTCAGTTTTTTTAGATATGTCCTTTAACAATCACATCTACACAAAGAGGAAATACAATAGATAGCAACAGTTCCCTCTCTATTTTTAATCCTTAACTGCCCTTTGATGATACAATTCCATTCATTTCAATATCTAAAACATTTTTGAATGACAAAACAAACAAAATGAGATAAATAAAATATTCAATTAATCTTTCACCAACCCCTCCAACAAATTCTCATACAAATTCTAAGAAGTTTTATTATAAAAATAAAAATTTATTGTAGTTATTTTAGTCGCATTAACAGTTGGTTGTTAATATTAGTGGTGTGATAGATTATGGAACTGGAACGGTGGGTTTTTACTTTTAATTTTTTCTAAACCCTAGTCAGGAATCAAACCTGGGACCTTCCACTTTGTAGCCTAGTGCTATAACCACTACACTATGAGGCAACCGTTTATAATTTAAACAATTTATAATGTTTATAATGATTCTTAGAAGTTACAAAAAGGATACACAATCTTGTAATACAATGCAGGAAATGGGATCTGTAGAAATCAAGGAACATACAAAACTAATTGCCACAATCAAGTTATCTATTTGACTATATATTCTTAGAAAAACAGAAATTGAAAAAATTCCATATTCTTTTCAACAAGAATACTGCTGCCACTATTTTTTTTTTGTTGTAAATAATCGTATTTACAAATCAACTTATATATATATATTATTTTATTAAACATCCTATGTAGGATTTTTAAACAGCCGTATTATTTAAAATTGAAATATATATTTTCTAACCACCAGAATACGGTAACATAAAACACTTGTTTATAGCGAGTCACATGACTCAAAGTCAGATGACTTTGAGTCATGACTTGAATTGACAAGGCAATGCATTGCCAGTGAAAGAATTTTATAGTGTTTGTGAGTTGACTGATGATGGATCCAGGGATCTGAAAAGGCCTTATTAACTTAACGGTAAGATCATTCTTGCTAATTTTGTGTGTTTACTGGTGGTTTAATATTATCTAAAGTAAATTCAGCACACAGTACAACATGTTTAAAAAATTGATATATATATATATATATATATATATATTCATGCGAGGATTATTCTGGTGGTTAGAATATATATATATATATATATATATATATATTCATGCGAGGATTAATAGCCCAGCCATATCTCGCTTCCTAAGCACCGCCTCTCTCTGTCTCACCAGTTCCCATCGAAGAGCCACCGCAAAGACATTGCCTCCTGCACCCCATCCAACCATGTCACTTCTGGCCTACCCCTCCTTCTTCTACCGGCTGGTGTCCACTCCCATACCCTCTTTGGCCACCAATCATCTTCCATCCTCTGCAAATGGCCAAACCATTTTAACTGCTTCCAGGATATGGTATCCATGATATTTCCTTGAACGCAGATTCTTCTCCTAATTTCAGAATTTGGAATTCAATCGATTCGCGACACACCTGATAATAATTATGATAATTATATTATAATTGAGGTGTAGTCTTTTACAGCCTCAGGCCGACCATTTCTGAGATTTATGGTTAATTGAACCCCAACCATCCACCAGTAACTACTGTCTTTATTCAAATCCGTGTAAAAGTAACTAGCTTTACTAGGATTTGAACCATGGAACTTTCATCTCCGAAAATCAGCTGCTAAACAACTGATTTTTCACACATCACAGCACAAATCAACTTTTAGTATACAAATAAATTTGTTAAAAGAACAAGCAGAAAAAGCAGGACTACAGATTATTTTGAGAAAACTAAACTAAATACATAACAAACATCAAAACAGCCCTGTATCACCTGAAGACACAATACAGAAAAACTGGAAAAGTTGATCACTTCAAGTACCTCAGGAAGATAATACACCCAAAGACCAGCGAAAAGGAAGCGAAAAACAAAAGAAGAGGAAAGATGGTCAGTGCACTTCATGGAACAACCGCTTGCATAAGAAGAAAGCACTCTCCAAGACAAGCCAAGATTAAAATACTATGATAAAACCTGCATGTATGTATGCAATCAGTGCTTAGAATGACTGGGAAGGCTAGTCTAAAAAAAGCAGAGAAAGATCCTCCGTAAGATAATGGGTCAGAAGATAGCAGACGGACAATTGAGGATACGAGGTTGAGGAAGACCTATACCTAAATTATACCTTAAATGAAGAACTATACCTTAAATGAAAGATTAATGGAATCAATTAGAAAAAGAAGATTAAAATTTACAAATGCCTGTATACAATGGGTGACAATTGGTTGACAAAACAAATTTTTAAGACACTAAACAGTAGACCAACGGAGTTGGGTAATTGGTTACAAGAAGTCAGAAAGGATAAAGAGAAAACCAGAGTAAACCGAGAAAACTTAATGAACCAAACCAAATTCAGACAACTAATTCAATTACAGACTTTAAGGGCTTCCATGAAGAGCAAACATAGAACACCGGGTGTACAGAAGAATGGAGAAAAGCCTACAGTGAATGAATGCTACGGATGTGAGCTACAAAAAGAGCTTCCTGAAATATCTAAGTCACCTCACATGGTGAAAAATTGGCACTATACATGGAAGAAACACTAAATTTATTTAACTTTGACATAAGAATAAAAAATAAAATATACAATTTTTAATGGCATTTAAATAAATCAGCTTTTCCTTACAAATCCAAAGTGCCAAAAACAAAAATGTATTTAAATAAATAATCAACATTTCAATTTTAACCCTTTCTGATCTAACATCCGGTTTACCGGATGTCTAAGTTATGTATTAAGTGCCAACATCTGGCTAACCGAACATTTCCAAAAAAACTTGTAAACAAAATTTAGTGGAATATGGCTATATTTTGAAACCGCCTCTGTGGCATAGTGACTAGTGCACCAGCCTACTAAGTGAAAGTCCCAGGTTCAATTTCCGGCTAGGGTCTGGAAATTTTAACACTTTTAACCACTGTTAAGGTACCAAAACCCACAGTAGTTGCTTACGACCAAGCTGTCGATGAGACTTTAAATAAACTAAAAAAAACTATTTTGAATATTTTTAGTGTTAGACAATTACTTTTTCTTTATGAACATAAAATTAATTTTTAACACAAAATTTTATTTTTCTGTAACGTTGAAATTTTGGTCGGCAATGGCAAACTTATACCTACAAGTTTTTGAATTAAGGGTTGGCACTTTTTGTATACCCTTATTCAAATTAATAAGCACTTTTCATTAAACATTTAAATATTGTTTCGGCACTGAAAGCGTCAAAATCCAAATAATATTTACCAAATTTTTAAATCTAAATGAGTTGATAAAGTAAAATGAAAAAATTACAAAGTCACAGATAAATATATCAATTAATTTATTTACAATATAATCCCTAATTTATTACAATATAATGTAAAAATATAGTATTACTTTATCTTAAAATAGTTCAGGAATAATAAAAGAAAGAAAGATATCATGCTACAGGTACATAAATACAACATTCATTGAAAAATTACATAGGATAACTAATATTGCAAAGATGTACAGCAGGATCCCATTGGCCCACTTTAACTTTAATCTCTGTATAGCCTGGACCGATTTATGTGAATAGGATATAGAAAAGATAATTAAAGATAAACGTTGAACTTTGTTCATTTATTAAAAAAAAAACTGTACAAGAATTACAGGTAGGCTGTAGTAGCTTTAATTAAAGCACAATATTGTGCACTATGGTAGTCATTTTTCAAAAATGTTTTGTTCAGCATAAAAGAAAATTTCCTGTAAATAAGTTGTTTTTTATTAACTTTTCCATATTCTCCGATTAATATTTTTGTTACTCCAGACCACTTTAAGTTAATATTAATCTTACTTAATGAGATTCAACTGTACATAAATGCTTCAATAAATATGAGGAATTGCATTTTTTATAAATAAACAAATAGGGAAATGTATGTATAAACAAATTATATAAAATAGAAATCAATAAAAGACAACAATGATTCTCAGTGTCCATAAAACTTTAAATCAAAACATTTTTCTTGGTAAATATTGAATATCTGGAGATTTCCTTGGTGGTAGATGAATCGGTAATGTTAACATACTGTGTACTTGTACAGAATCACCTGATCCATCTCTTGGCATCTGGAAAAACATACAAAAATAAAAATTACTTGAAACACAAACAATAATGTGATGACTGACACATGTTCTATATTTAATCACCTTCCTTTTTACTGATAACCCAAAAATATCACTACCTGTAACATCAGTAATATTTTCAATGGTTAACTGAAATTATTTTACTTAAAAAAAGAAAAATTAACAACAATAAAACATTTAGGCACAAAGATTTTTACGACTCGTATGATTTAAACTTACAGTACTTGACACAATTGTTATGGCTTTAAGCTTTTTTGTTTAGTAAAAATCTGGTGTGAAACACTCACACACTTTCTCTTGCCAATGCAAATAATTAACAATATAATCTAACATTAGTAATAAAACGTTAGAAATAAACAAAAAAAAAAACTAACATCAATAAACAAAACCTAATTTTAATCATGAGTGAAAGAGAGAAAATGAAAATCAACCGTAGTTTGGCTTAATCTGGAAAATCACTTTTTGGTGCTAAACTTGGCTCTATAGAGAAAAATGCTCTAAATAAAAGCTGTAGATCCTTAAATTTCCTAAAAATTTTATTATATACACTTTTGTCGTAAAATGCATACTAAGGCTGAAATCTTAAAAAATCTATTTTTTTTACACATTTTCATGAGAAAAACAGAAAATCGCTAATTATCGCTATACTAAGCATTATACAAAAAAAAATGTTTAAAATAAAAGTTGTAGGGATTTTAAATTCTCTACAACTTTTATTATATACAATTTGTGCTAAAATGCATATTAAAGCCGCAATCTTAAAAAAACAAGTTTTTTACAAGAAAACAGCCTCCCCAAGAATTTTAGCAGACATGGCATCTATCCTATCTTGTAGAGCATACAAAACCTTAGTAAATGAGGCTTTTTAAAAAAACTGTTGTAGAAGCCATTTTTGAGAAAATTGCAAAAAAGGGAAAAATTACATTAACTAACTACTACTTCCAGTTGACCAATTTTGATGAAAATGTTATGCCAGGTCCGGTAGTAGTATTTAACTTAAGTTTCAAGTGTGTGCACGCGCGCGCGCGCACACACACACACATACGAATCACTAAAAACATGTTTTTTGGATTCAGGGGGTCTGAAAACATGTAGATCCGGTGAAAACTCAATTTTGAAAAATTGACATGAAAACAATTCTTTCCTTCCTATATATTCATAAAGGCAAGAGAAAGTAAAAATTACAGGTAAGCCCAGTTACAAACACTGGAAAGCAATCAACTTATACAACCCCCCTTATCCAGAATAGACAGGCCAAATGATATCCAGATAAATAAAAGTCTGGTTAACCCGGAAATGTAAAAAAGCCATACTATAATGCCACATAGAATTCACAGTAACTGTAAGGTTTCAAAACTGAAATAACCATGAAAAAAAAACAAAAAAAACAAAACTTAAACTATAATAACAATTTTTAAATACAATTGTGCTGTTACATATTCATTTATTATTAAAATTTTAATAATAAAAATCTGATGTGAAAAACTCACACGACTTTCTCTTGCTAATGTAAATAATGAAACCACAACCTAATTTTAATCATGAGTGAATGATACTAAATGAAAATCAACATCAGTAGAACTTAAAAATATGAAAATCAGTAATTGATGCTAAACTAGGTTCTGTAGAAAAAATGCTTGAAATAAAAGTCACAATTTTTTTATTTTCTATAACTTTTAAATACATGCGTTTGTATTGGATTTTTAAAGCCTACCTAAAAGAGTGAGTCAGCCTTCATCCTGTAAACATTAACTTGATTTTCTGAGAAAATCTCTTCATCAAAATTTCGGAACGGTCTTAATAAAAATTTTGGAATCTTCCTAATAAAAATTTAGGGATATCTATCATTACTGTGTTTTCCTTCAATTAAAACAAGAAAAAGCTATAAAAATAACAATAATATTAAATAACTTACTTTTTCTGTAGAGTTTAAACCATATAAGAAATTTGATGAAAAGTTCTGATTCAGTTTGATGCTAGGTGGTAACAATGAGATATAACCTGGTGATTCATTAATGCGTAGTTTAGGCTCGTTGGATTCTTCAACGTTACTACAGACATTTGTATGTTGATGAAGAATATTATTATTTTTATCATTCAAAGAATATTTATTTTTACAACAACCTGGAAAATACTGAAGTGGAACAGCTTCGTAGAAATTGCAACTATTATCCATTTCATCTTTGTCAGTTTTTAAATTAAAAGAATCATTTAACTGTGAAGATTCACCAAAATTATTACTAGTATTTAGATCTTCATCAATATCAGAATTATTCGTTGAATAATTATGATTATAATTCACAGAACTGTTACATGAATTTTGTTGTACAGGAGAAAGAATATTGGTCTCGTCTTCGACTGATGCCTTATGACTTGTACTTGAACTTCCATAAACTGCTTTTAAATAATCTAAACCACTAGTATACAATGTTTTCGTCTTCCTAATGACAATATCTGTAACAAATGTATGTAGACAAAATTATTGGTAAATATAAAAAAAGGTCACTGTTAATAATAAGGAGACATTCTGAGTTTTTCATGTTTATTTTACATTACCACTTAAACAAAGAATTATTTTTAAAAACTGAATACTTCCTCGTCTGAGTCAGTTAAGAATGGGTGGGATATCCTATCACCTGGTTGCTCAGGGAACAAGATTACAGATCATGAGGTTTTCTTTAATTTTGATTTTAAAACGAAAAAGTTGATAAGGTTATTTAGCAGTCTCGGAATCGATTTGGTCTAAGGATGAGTATATTTCAGAAAGAACATTGTATACTTCCTAAGGATAAGGACTGATTTACCAATACGCTCAAAAACATATCTTGTCCACTAATTTTTGTTTTACGTCTATTAATTTAATTTTTTATAAATTTAAGGGTTTAGTAGACATTAAATAGCACATGGCATCACTAAAATGGCGATGGGCCATATACACAATGAGCCAGATGGCTGATCGTCGGAACACGGAGGTTCAGCAGCGGAAGGTTTGGGTGGGAAAGAGAAGTAGAGTCACCCACAAAGATGATCGAGAGACGAATCAAAACTGTTGGCTGACTTTAATTGGGCAAGAATGGTACAGAGTAAGGATTATGGAGGCAAACAGGGGAGGTGATCCAATTTGGCATATATGCCAAATTGCAAAAATCTGACTATATCTTAACAAATAAAGGTAGTAAATGGTAGGTAAAAAATTCAATTTTTTATTAAAATTAAAAATGTCAAGCAAAAAAATAATACACTGTCTCCTAAACATTTAAAAAAAACTGTACTTCCAAAATACCAGAAATGCTTCATCCATGTGTTCTAAAACGTTTCATGAACTTCTCTTTAGTACCGACAGGTAAATGGCACCATAATAGATCTTTTTTACTTTCTCTTGCCCTATAAGAATAAATAGGGAACGAAAGTACTGTTGTCATGTTGATTTGTTGAAATCCAGTTTTCATTGAAAATACACGTTGTCAGGCCCCTTGAATCCAAAAAAACATGTTTTTAGCAATGAATTTGTGTGTGTGTGTGTGTGTCTGAGCATCTTTGTGTGAACAAAATACCTCAAAACAGAATATCATATTTACTAACACATCCAGGTTGAAACCTGTAACTTTTTTTGTTAGGTATCACTTAGAGGGCTAAATGCTGGACTTGAACATTTTCATCAAATTTGGTCAACCGAATCTAATTGTTTATTTGTGCGATTTTCTAAAAAATGGCCCTTAAGATTTTGTTTAAAATCATCTCATATACTACATTTTCTATTCTCTACAAGATAGGGTAAGCATCATATCTGCTGAAATTCTTAGGAAGGCTGAGCTCTCACGGTAAAAAATGTTTTTTTAAGATCACGGCCTTAATATTATACATTTCAGAGCAAAAGTGTACATATTAAAGTTGTAGAAAAAAATCTACACCTTTCTTTAAACATTTTTATCTACAACACTTAGTTAAGTGGCAATTAGTGATTCTCCGTATTTTTAAGTTCTACAGCAGTTGATTTTCATTTTGTGTCATTCACTCATGAGGAAACATAGGGTATACTGTTAATTATTTACATTGGCAAGAGAAAGTTGTGTCAGTATTTCACACCAGATTTTTTCAAATGGAATATTTATTTTGATATCTTTACAGTTGGTACAAAATTACATTTTTAAAATGTTATTATGTACACATAAAAATCTCACAAATACAAAAATAATACACTATACCTCTGAGAGATAGAGAGACGAGAAAGAAAGACAGGGAGGGAGAAAGGAGGAGGAGGCATGGATAGAGAAGAAGGGAAAGAATATTTTGTTACTCAGGGTTTTTCCAGTGTGATAAAATTATGGTGAATTTGATAAAACCAATACAAGGAATGCAAGATTATACAGTCTGTTCATTCTTTCATAAAAAAAAAACACAAAACAAATAGGCTACATTTTTTATCATCATTGTATGTTTCATTCATTGTATGTATGTGTCATTCATTGTATGTTTCATTCATTCATTGTATGTGAGGGACTAATAAGTCCCTCTAGTCTGTTCTGACTTCAAACCACACCATCAAATAAATTGGTTTTTCAACTTCGTAAGGCGTGTCTGCCACTTTCATTTCAAGCAGATAATATTAAATACTACATATTTTTTAGTCATTTTGGTAAACAGTGCATTTTGGATATTTGCTGCATGTGATATAGACAGATACTCAAGGGTTATGTGCATAGCATTAATTCCTGATAATTTCTCCCATCAGCCTTTTATTTTACAATCAAAGAAACTTACTGCGGCTGAAAAACTCGTGTTCTCAACTTCATTCAAATTATATCCGTTTGCGCTTCATCAGCTAACAACTACCCAACTGCCATGTGTGTACATCGCCCTTGACAATTTAAAAAAAATAAATTTGAGTTTTTAAGAGAACTCCATCAAACATTTAAAACACATCATCAGATGTATAAATCTGCTACATGTGTGACAAACACGCAGTAAATAAATATTATTTACCCACAAAATAGCATAAATGCACAAACTTATCCCTTTGAAAAATAGAACTAAATAATTAATATAATGAGTTTTTTTAAAAAAGTTCCTTATCACTTAAATAACTTCTTTTTACATCAACAGCTTTTGGCTGGTTAAAACATCTAGAGGCTTTACAAGTAAAAAGTCGAGTGAGGTGGTTTAATTTCTCACTGAGTGGAAAAATGCTTATCAGCATAACAGGCCCTCTGAAAAGCACTACTTTCCACTCTGCAAATGACACCTCACTTCATTCACCAGGATCTGGCTGTATAATGAAATTCATTACTCCTAGAAGAGATAACAATGACTAGTGTCTTTTAAACCTCTACCTCTTCTGTTCTTAAATTCTTCAGTCATATAATTAGCTGACCAACTGATAAGAAACTATTTTTTGTAGCCCTGAAACTAGCAGATCAAGTGCAAATAATTTAACACTCCATCTGCCTGTTACTGGCAAACTTAACTAACTATATATTAAAATAATCAGCTTTGTTTCAAAAATAAATTATTTTCTTCCTGACTCTAACTGGGGTTGTAAATCCACTTTAATTCCTCCGTTCATTTAATCTCCTTGTGTAGTTTGTGCACTCTCCTAATATGTGTAACTGTGAAAGGTGTAGCACAATTTCTACACATTGGTCTGTCAGTACTTGCTAACATGTACTAGCCATATTGTCCCTTACCAATGGACTAACAATCTATCTCGACTCTTCAATCAACCAAGCTTTGATGTGTCACAGATATGAAAAAATGGTTACTGAACGAAACTCATGTTTGCAGTGACAAAGTGAAACCTTCAGAATATGAATCAATTAAATACAGTAGTCTTGCTAATCTACACTAGATGGGACCGGACCCAGTCTACGTCATTGAAAGTTCAGATTTAACGCAATTGATAAAATAATACTGAAAATGCCTAACAATGCATGTAATACAGATTTTAGATGGATGAAACTATAAAAAAAACTACCCCAATCTGTTAGCAAAAGCAAAGCCCCCTTTCAATTTTTCATTAAATTTTAGGGCAATTGCTTGTAATTTTAAACTCAATAGCGGAATACCCTCTTCACGTAGTTAACAAAGTTCTTACAAAGCCTTATCTACAGTTTAATTTTTTGTTTCTTTTAACATACTTATATTGGCTAAATTGTCTTTGCTTGCCATTTTGACCCAAAAATTTCTTTCCTTTTTTTTCTGGTCAGAAACAGTCTTTTTTCTCCACTCCTAAATCATTTGCATTTACACACACACACACACACAAACACACACACACACACATTTCCACTGAACAATATTAATGAACAACAAAAACACAGCTGTAACAGACCCACAATTAATCCAATACGATTATCAACTGACAATTGAAGCAAAGGAAACAAAAGAAAACTAAAGAGACTTTCTAAGAACAACTGTAGGGAGTGAGTCAGTTCCCGGAAAAATATGCACTTGCAGACTTCTTTGTCTTCTTTCTCAGTAGTTAACTGAGGACTTTGAACCCTCTAATAAAATTTTTTCGTACTCACTCTCACTAAAAATAGTAAACCCTGTAACTTTTTTTTTAAATCCCTTCATGATTAACCTGATGTTCAGACAAGCAGAGTCCAGATTAGCAAGACTCTACTGTAAATCTGCCCAGAGCAGACAGGTGGAGTGTCAAATTATTTACACCCAATCTGTTCGTTGCAGGGCTAAAATAAATAGTTCTGTTTCTTATCACATGGTCAGCCAATTAAATGACTGAATCATTTAAGGACAGAAGAGGTAGAGGTGTAAAAGACACTAATCAGAGTTATCTCCTCTGAAAGTAATGGATTTCATTATACAGCCAGACCCTGTGGTGAATGAAGGTGTCATTTGCAGAGTGGAAAATATGTGCTTTTCAGAGGGCTCGGCATGCTGATGAGCGTACTTTTCCACTCAGTGAGGAAGGCAATGGTATACCACCTCACTCCTCGTTTTACTTAGTAAAACCTCTGCAGGTTCAAACCAGCCTTTCGGCTGTTGACCTAAACAACAACTACTGTAAATAATAAAATATACAAATCTTACCATCACTTAACTGACAATCAGTCTGAACTATAAATTTCTTTCTAACTGGACCTTCTTCAGATTTACTTGTTGAAGGACATGTACATGTATTGTTATTCCTGTTAGTTGAAACTGGTGTACAAACCTCAGATAATTCCATTTTATCCGAGTCATGTTGTAATAATGAGGATGAACTAGTCCTTGCCGCAGGTATCAAATTTTTTTGAACACTGCACTTTTTCAACCTAAAATAAACAATACAAGAATACCAAATTTAAAAAATGAATGGCTAAAATAATAATATAATTACACAAAAAATCTTAACAATTAATCAACCCTCATGAAAATTGCTGGACTTAAATCTTGAAAATACAGAAAAATAATTACATAACTATAAATTTATAAAAACTTACCTCTCATGATATATTTTGATTAAAGATTCCTTAATATCATCAGAATGAGCTGAAATAAAAAAAGAAAGTAAAATTTATTTTAATATCTTAAAACATCATAAAAAACATAATTAATCCAAGAACAACTAAGACTATTTCACAAATATGTCACAAATAATGTGGTTTATGACTCACGTGGTTTATGACTGCAAAACTGAAGTGTTTACACATGTCGTTTATGACTGACGATGATAAAATTACAAAACATTTTATAAATTAGACAGAATTTTTAATCTTTGTGGCTACTTCCGTAACAAGTGGTTAGCGCACTAGCCTAAAACGTGGAGATCCCACGTTCAATTCCCAGCGAGGATATGGAAATTTTCACAAGTCAAAACCCATCTATAGTAGCTGATGTGACTTAATAAACTAAATTTTTTTTTTTCATAGTAGACATTCATTAAAAAAAATTACCCACTGAGTTAATCTAGCGGTAAAGTCGCCATCACGAGTTGTTTAACAGCTGATTTTCAGAGACCAAGATTCCTTGGTTCAAATCCTAAAAGTAGTTTCTATATGGATCTGAATACTAGACAGTGGTTACCAGTGTACTTTGATGGTGGGGTTCAAATAACTGTATAATCACAAACCGTTGGGCTGAGTCTGCACAGGCTGCACGTCATTTACACGTTATACATATCATACCCATATATGACCCAAATAAAAATAAAATATTTTATAAACATTAATATGAAAAATTTAAAACTGAAAACAAGACTGCTTGAATAATAGCAAGTCTATTTTCCATGAGGAAAATATACAAGGTATCCCAGGAGGATTCAGCTAAATTTTGCAGGTGTCTCCTTTTATTAAAATAATGAAAAAAATTCATTATGAACATATATCCGAAAACGCTTCATTAGCGAGTTACAGCTAGCGGAAAATTTGCCCCAATTTTAGTTCCACTGGTGAAATTCAGTCATACTGTATTTTTTGGGGGCCACTTTTAGTGACAAATTTGGTGGATTTATATGACATTCGATCTGAAAAATTTAATAAAAAGTCCTAGAACTGTATCTTCAGTAGTTTTAAGACATCTGACATAAAACACAAAATATTGAAATAAAAAACTCGTTTTTTACATTTAAAGTGCAATACACTTTGCAAAATTTATAATAAACAATCTAAAAAATTTGATGTTAGTTGATATAAGTAAACCACTAACAAAGCATTTTCGGAGATATGTTTATATGAACTTTTTACATTATTTTAATAAAAGGAACACACCTGCAAAGTTTAGAGAATCCTCCCGGGGACCCCTGTACATTAAAGGCGCTTACCTTTAGTTTCTGCTTTATTAATATCTGTATTAAATAAACTTCTGGTAACATAATGAGTGAATTCTAAGTAAAGATCACTCTGAGCCCTTGACCTTGATAGTTGAGTAGAAGAAACTTGAACCTCTGCTTCAACTTTGTTATGATTATCTTTGGGAGATCTATTATCAACATTATCTTTATCATTAACAAAATCATGACTTGTCTTCCTACAGGTAAATGAAAACAAGAAAAACAAAATCAATTTACAAAATGAAATAGTTTGTGAATCAAAAGACAAAAATGTTCAACTAATGTGAAAGTAACAGAAATTGTTATCAGACAGATAAATAATTTACAAAACAGTTCAAGAGACAGTCTGAATTATGTGATATGCAGAAAGTTGACAGAATTTTTCAGACAAACTCTGATCTGTAAAATTTATATTTACAATAAAATTCCTTTGGACTGCAAATGCAAAACTCAGTTGTACTCCTTTTGTATTTTTATTTCATGAACACTTATCAACATCAAACTTTGGTCAAGTCTACACAGCAAAATACCAATTTGTAGTTTAGCTTTACTGAAGTTATTAGAAAGTTTAACATAAAAAAATTGCCAGTGTTTTAGTATTTACATTACTTTTATGCATTATTGTACACCCATTAGTCTTAAACAATTTTAACACAATATTTAAAATATGCAGGTTAATATATTTTTTATGTAATAAACCATTAATTAGAATGCCAAAGGTTATAAATATTTTAAGGACAATTTCTTTCTTATTTTTTTAGACTAGTGGTTCACTTTATTTATTTTTTCTGTATTTTAATCAAAAAGTACATCAATTAAGTTTAAAACCCACCGGGTTGGTCTAGAGGTAAAGTCGTCGCCAAAATCAGCTGTTTAACAGCTGATTTTTGGAGATGAAGGTTCCTGGTTCAAATCCTAGTAAAGGTAGTTACTTTTATACGGATTTGAATGCTAGACAGTGGTTACCAGTGTACTTTGATGGTTGGGGTTCAATTAACCATACTCTCTCAGGAATGATCGGCCTGGACCTGTACAAGACTACACCTCATTTACACGTCATACATATCATCCTCATCTCATTGGGTCATGGGGTTGCTTATTGTTCTGAATTTAACAGATTGCAACGTACACATATTAGGAATTAAAACAAAATTAAGTTTAAATACATTTTTAGAAAAAATTTACACATTAGAAAGAATGAAAATTAGTATCTACAAGAATAATTTACTCATTGCTTACGATTTATTTGAAGATACTTCATTATCTGGGTCAGGTTCTATACTATGTCCAGTGAATGAAGCAAATTTATTCCACACCTCACCGTCAAGTCCTCTAAAAAAAAAGAAAACAAAATAGACCAAAATTGAAGTTAGTAAAATAAATTAAATTCAACTGATTTCTTCCCCACTAATTCATGTTCTAAAAGCTTAGTCCTATCACAGCAACATAATGTTCCTTCCAACTTCCTTTCTTTACTTGTTAAATTTCACATCTTTTATTAAATCTAAGTTCTGGTTCCTTAGTCTTTCACTTCCTCTCTTGCCCAGAATCTTACCATTGAAAATATTCACAATACAAATACTGTGTTTTATAATGTGCCCAATACATTTTGCAGCATTTTGTTCAAACTTGCAATGACTTCTCTAGTGCATCCTTTTTTTATTAATATTATTATTTTTCTCATTTCACCTGATATTTTGAAATCACCTCCACAGCCATACCTTCATTGCTTCAAATCTTGCTTTCCCTACACAAGGTGTTTCACTTTTATTTAACAAAACACTCCAGATAAACATTTCAATAACTGTTTTCCGATCTCGTTGCTAGTTACAACTTTCACTATTGATTGTCTTTGATTGCTAAAGATTTGCTTAACTACAACAATTATCAGTTTTATTTCTTTACTACTTATAGTTACTTGAATCATGGTTTTGCCTTTGTTTGCAATGAGGGGTAAAGGGGGACACGCATCAGAGCACATGCGAGACTGCTTTAATTTCAGTACAACAAACACAACAACTTATACTATACCCAGAGCACAGTATATCACAGAACCTTTTGTAGGTCAACTGTACGAATATAACTGTTTGTTACCGTAAAAAGAAATTTTAGTTTCTGAAAAACGTGGGCAGACTATTCACAGTGCTGAACGAAATCTAATATACAGTGTAAATGCTAAAATGCTGTGAAGTTGAAGCTAAACAAAAATGCCTTTCCCTGGCTCTTAACAAAAGCCACAAGCTACTGTGAATTTCTCTTTCCACAATTTGAAAAATAAAAAAGAAAATTAAAGACGTGAAGAAGCTATTCTTCAACAGTTTTGCTGACACCTGGTAAAAAAAGGAAACATTTAGGTAGATACTAGTGAGACTAATAGTGACGACGCGGGTGACAGCGATAGTAAAGAAGAAGACTTATTCGTAAAAAATGTTCAATAGAATGTCCCAATAGAATAAGGTAGCTGGTAATTACAGTAAATCAAAAGTTTTTAGTCATGTAATTAAGCTATAGGCAATATTATAGGTCACATTTATTTCTTAGTAGGTTTCTGAAGAAAACATTTTCTCGGAATAAACCACAGCTAACAAAATGTATGTAGAAACTGTATGGGAGTAAAATGTACGAGTAGTGTCTCACTGTTGAGGTTGGCAGCACTGTCAAATTTTTACTTCCCTTCCTCACAGCCCATCCATACGCAAAAGGCAATCTCGTGACTTCAGTATCTATATGTCATGACTATTTTTATTTATTTTTAAGTTAAAAAACTTTTCAAATACTTTCCTAATGATTTCTTTTTAAGAGAAGGAATTATTGCTGTGAAACTCTGAATTTGTAACTATTGAAAGTTTGGAAATGGAAATGAGTTTAATGGAGTTTCTGAAGAAATTATCAGTTCACTGTGTTAGGATGAGTTAGGAATGAAAAAATTTTAAAGAAAATGGACACAGAATTTTTATTAAGTGATAAAATTTAAAACAAATAATCTGTGATGAATAGAGAACAGGTTACCACAAAAAAATTTGGCCATGGGTTTCCGCTAGACGGATGAAGTGACAATGACCCAGAAAGGAATTCAGGAATGTTGCAATTAGAGCTATGAAGATGAGATGTCTAAAGGATGAAGGTAAGATCAATACAAAATAAATGGCATTTTGTGTTCCAGTAAATGGCAAAGTGCTGTAGAACAGCCATTACAACAATAGTAAATATTTCACCAAGAGGATAGGTCATGTAGAAAATCAAATGAAGTTAAATGGAACGTTAATACGCAAAAATTTAAAAGATTACATTTCACCGAAACTTAATTTGTAATTAACCTTAATACTCACACTGCATACGTTTTATACATATGAAAAAACAATATTAACTACTTTCAGTTTATTGGAAGAAAGCTGTTAAGAATGAGAATCAGAATTATGGAAATTCAGTTGAATATTGACAGTCTGACATTTGTTAGTTTAACACGTTTGGTAATCCGACAGCTGTAACTAATAATTACATGATGTAGACAGTAGGCACTTCCACTACCGGTGCCTCCACTGGAAGCACGAGAGAGAAACATAGTTTAAGATATAGAGACAAAGTGTATGTGTGTACAGTAAATTTGCATATTAAATTGATGTTAATTGTAGTTATTGATAAATGCATATCCTAAAATTTATTTTTTAAACTATATCCATCTTCAAGAAGCCTTTCGTTACTGTGCAAACAGTACCCTCAGTAATCCATAATTTTTGGTAATCCAACCCCCTTCCGGTCCCATATTTGTCAGATTGTCGAGATTCAACGATACATTAGAAGGCAATACATAATAAAAGATAAAATTTGCGTTTTATTTATCTAACCATCACCTAGGAAATTTCCTATCTTCTTGTTTTTTTGAAAGCGTCTTGTAATGTTTCCCATTTGCAAGTTTTATCATTTTCAGAAGATCTTCATTTAACCTTGCACTGATTGTTGGTGCTAAACCTAAGATACAAAACAAAAAAAATCATATTTTTGTTTAGTTAAAGTACATAATAAACTATAATAAATTACACATATTATAGAATGGCAAGAAAATCATATTCAACTCGTCTAATATTAGCGTTTAGTTTTTTAAATAAAGTCTTAGTATATAGAGAGATGAGGATTTATGTCAAATAAAGGGCAACTCACTTTGATCGGACAATAATAAATATAACTTTATAAAAATTGGTGTGAAACACTCGCACAACTTTCTCTTGCCAATATAAATAATGAACAGCATCACCTACGTTTAATTATAAGTAAAAAATGTAATATGATTAAAAATGATAGGTGACATGATTAAAAATATAACCTAATTGTAATCATGTGTAAATGACACAAAATGAAAATCAACCTCTGTTTGGCTTAAAATACAGAAAATCACTAATTGATGTTAAACTAGGTTCTGTAGAAAAAAATTGCATGAAATAAAAATTTTTGCCCTAAAATACATATTAAAAAAATCAATCTTAAATCTTAAAAAAAACAATTTTTTACCACCAGTATACAGTACCTAATCCAAGAATTTCAGAAGTGCTTAACTTACCTTGTAGAGCATAAAAAGTTTAATAATTGAGGATTTAAAAAAAAATTGCGAATGCAGTTTTGTTGAGAAAATTGCAAAAAATTAAAAATCACACGAATAAACTACTTCTTCCAGTTGACTGATTTTGATGAAATGTTCCGTGTCAGGTCCTCAAGTGGTACCAAACTTAAGTTCCAACTTTCAACTTTGTTTGATATTTTGTTCACACACACTCACAGACCGACAGTTTTGACCTTCCAATTGCTAAAAACATATTTTTTGTGGGACTGAAAACTTGTATTTTTGGTGAAAATTAATTTCTAAAAATCGACATGAAAATAATACTTCCCTTTCCTATATAAATATAGGACAAGAGAAAGTAAAAAGAATTTTTTACATTCTAAAATAATTCCTGCAGAGAAAATCACAAACAGAACATTTTTGCCAATGAACAGACTTGCCTGAAATTCTAAAATTTAATACAACCCATCTGAAAGTCACCAACTTAAAATTATTTATAGGTTTTCTATTTTTTTGTTTTAATAATGAGTCTACATTATCAAGTTTTAATAAATTTCTACTTTTCTTACAGATGCAATCGATCATCTAAATACAATTGTGGTCCTACAAAACCATTTCAAACAATTACAGCTGTATTATTATCATTTAACATGATGGTCATTCAATTAATAAACTTACACAAACGCATTCTATTTTCAAAAACAGAACAAAAAAATTTGTATTGTATCACCACCGTAAAAAGAAAACACCATAAAGCCATAAACAACCATTCCACTTTATTTGTTCCCTTTAAATATTCTATAAAAAAATAAATCACATATACATTAATCTCCTTGCCTACACAACCATTTATCTCTACACACCTTGACTAAACTAAATATTACTTTAGATGAAATGTACAAAAATTAATAAAACAAACCTTTGTTAAAATCTTTTGTTATAATTAATCCTTTCTGAAAAAGACCCTCTCTTCTCTGAAATCATAAGCAAAACACATTTTATTTAAATGAAACAGATAAACACTGCTTAGATTAAAGAAAATAGTAACACAATCAACTCCTAACCCAAAGAGTTTATTATCTAAACAAAGGTGTGAAAACATTTTCCACCATATGAAAACTGTACAGTCCAATATAATGTATGTCATCACTGTAGTTAATAATCACACACTTAAAATAATTATCAAAAAATAAAAATATGTGTATAGGCCTATACATGAAGTAAAACAAATTGCAATTTATTTATTTATTTTATTTTATTGTTTGGAACAGGCCGACTACGGCCCAATGACAGAAACAATATTTCATTACAGAGAAAAAGACAACACAAAAGTAAAAAGAAAAGAAAAGTAGAGGAAAATACAAACAAAAATAGTTAATAATGCAAACAGAATTAAATATACCTAAAATAGTATTATACATATACATTTTACAAATAATTTACTGATCAATAATCATGATAGAGGTCCAAAACAAAACACACATAATTAACACACACATAATGTGGAATTGCTTGAAAACTTACGTCTTAAAAGACTTAAAAATGGCTGACCTATACAATGCTCGGTTCAGACAAAATGGATCTATTGTGGCAATTCTGTCCATAATATAATTAATTATCATGCAGTTAACCGGCGAATAAGCTGCATAATTAGTGGAGGAAGATTTGTGATAAAACATATTTTTTTAATGGTTATAAAAACTTGGGACACGAAAAGGGCTTTTTTCTAAGCATATGAGGATCATTTAATTCACCACACAATAATTGTTTCAAATACATTAGTGAAGCTAGTCGACACCTATTTTCCAGTATTTGCATTTGAAAGGTGTATAGTAAAGTATTATATGGAATTGCAAGGGAGTAGATACGGTTCTGCTTATAGTACAAATAACGGAGGAATTTGATCTGAAGTTGCTCTGTGGCATGAATGTGAACAGTGTAATCAATAAGTTAAGATATAAAAATAAAATTGAAATTGAAATATATATTTCTAACCACCAGACTACAACACAACAGTAAACACAGTAAGCAGTAACAGTAAACACTTAAGAGTGGACGCCAAATAAGCTTGCTGCTTTTTTGAAGTGCGCAGAAGGTTTATTTTGGTAATGGCGTGCTCGGTAGCCTCAGCGAGTGGTGGGGGTCAGTTCTGTACTAACTGTGATCAGAGTCACATGGCTCTTGCAAAGTTATACAGGGTGATTCATGAAGTTCTCCCCCCACTTCTACAGCACATTGTACTAGTAAAAATAATGAAAAAATGTTATATAAACATAGATCCGAAAACGCTTCGTTAGCGAGTTACAGCTAGCGAAAGTTTCGCCTGGATTTCAGTTCACCAGGTGAAATGAGGTCTTCCTGGAATTGTGGTAAGGTAGATTAAGGGGCGAATTCAATCATTTCTTATGGTTTTTGATCTGATAAATTGAATAAAACAGGTCCCAGAACTGTAAGTTAAATAGTTTTTGAGAAAACCAGTGTCAAATGCAAAAAATGGAGTGAAAATCACATTTTTTCATCTTTGGGCAAGAATAACTTTGTTATTTCACCAAGAAACAGTTAAAAATTTTCAATAAAAAATGTAGAAAATTTTATTCTGAACAAACCGGTGTAAATAAAGTACACAGAAAGCGAATAGTTTTTGAGAAAACCAGTGTCAAATGCAAAAAAATGGAGTGAAAAAAACACATTTTTTCATTTTAGTTTTTCCGGTTAATTTTACTTTGTACTCTTATGAATAAAAACTCATTTAATCAAACATCTATTCGCTTTCTGTGTACTTTATTTACAGCGGTTTGTTCAGAATAAAATTTTCTACATTTTTTATTGAAAAATTTTAACTGTTTCTTGGTGAAATAACACAGTTATCCTTGCCCAAAGATGAAAAAATGTGATTTTCACTCCATTTTTTGCATTTGACACTGGTTTTCTTAAAAACTATTTAACTTACAGATCTGGGACCTGTTTTATTCAATTTATCAGATCAAAAACCATAAGAAATGATTGAATTTGCCCCTTAATCTACCTTACCACAATTCCAGGAAGACCTCATTTCACCTGGTGAACTGAAATCCAGGCGAAACTTTCGCTAGCTGTAACTCGCTAACGAAGCGTTTTCGGACCTATGTTTATATAACATTTTTTCATTATTTTTACTAGTACAATGTGCTGTAGAAGTGGGGGGAGAACTTCATGAATCACCCTGTATATTAGCTAACCTGAAAACATTAGTCGGTAATGAGTTGTATGTGGTATCGGTTAAATTTGTTATTTACAATAGAACGTTTTTAATGTCGCTAATAGATAATAATTTACATCATGCACCTGTGAGGCGTTTCAGTGGGCATAGGCAGTTCAGTGCTAAGAAATTAAATTTACTGACCGAATCCTAACTATTCGCGCAGCTACACCAACAAGCTTATTTGGTGTCCACTCTACCAATGTTCATTCTTGTGGTTAGAAATATATATTTCAAGTTTAAATAATACGGCTGTTGAAAATCCTACAAAGGATGTTTGATAAAATATAAAAATAAACATAAAAAGTGTTCTGCAAACTCTTGACTGATAATTTAATCCAAAGTTATAAAAGCTAAGAAAGTGTTAGATTAAAAACGTAGTAAACCTACAACTTATAAAAATAAATAACAAATAGAATTGAGAAAATATAAAGAAAAATACTTAGGAAGTGCATGAACAAAAGGCACATGGTGGACAGGCAGTGGCGGTTAATCCCAAAAAAAGATATCTACAAACTAATCCTCCCACTAACAAATAACTTTATAAAGAAAAGAATATCATTCCTAGGACACAAACTCTGAGCCGAAAAGTCCATACTTGTGAACCAGCTGATCAACCATTTTTGGAATAAGGTGTCGAGACCTAGGTGGCTGAAGGATGTACAGCGGGATGTGGAGGAACTAGGAATCACTAAACAAGACCTGCTAACAAAATCAGCTAAATACAACCAACTAATCAAGACTAATAAGGTAACATTCAAACCAAAAACCAGAAGAGTGTACAACAGGGTGTTTACCGACTAAGATCGGAAACAGAGATTGGAATGTTTTAAGAAAATGTGGGCCAAACAAAAGGAAGCCACGCTTAGGAGAGCGCACTTTTCACAGAAACCCAACACTGGAATAGACCTAAACTTAAACTAGAATGATCCTACGAGGTCTCAAAAGTAAAAAAAAACAAATGTTAACACTCACATTAACAGGATATTTTTCAGAAGAGTGTCCTACTTTTTCCTTCGCAACTTTGTTCTGTTTTCTCTTTTCTTCCTGTAAAAGTCAAAAACAATAAACTTATAGATCAATAAAATATAATACAATAATATCATTTACGTTGAATTTTCTATTCATCGCTACAAGTCAGCTATTTAACAACTGATTTTCAGAGATGAAGGTTCCGTGATTCAAATCCTAGTAAAGGTAGTTACTTTTATATGGATTTGAATACTAGACAGTGGTTACAAGAGTACTTTGATGGTTGGGATTCAATTAACTATACTCTCTCAGAAATTGTCAGTCTGAGTCTGTAACAAGATTACCTCATTGACACATTGTACATTGTTGTTGTTTAGTTCATCAGCCGAAAGGCTGGTTTGAACCTCTAGGGGTTTTACTAAGTAAAACGAGAGGTGAGGTGAATTACCATGCCTTCCTCACTAAGAGGAAAAGTATTCTTATCAGTACGCCAGGCCCTCTGAAAAGCATCTACTTTCCACCCTGCAGATGATACCTTCACTTCATTCACCACAGGGTCTTTTTTTTGGTTTAACGTCAGACTCTTCTGCAATGACGGCTAATGCAGACGGTGAAGAATGAAATGATTTTTTAGTAACATGTTCACTCTTCATGTTCGCTATTAACTTGTAACATGTAACACGTTCGCTATTCACTCTTAGAATCATCACAAACATATGAAAATATGCCGTGCCTGAATGGGATTCGAACCCAAGACCGCATGATGAGAGGCAAGCACGTTACCAACTACACCAATGCGGCTGGCTCACCACAAGGTTTGGCTGTATAATGATAAAATTAATTACTCTCAGAGGAGATAACTGTGACTAGTGTATTTTACACCGCTACCTCTGCTGTTCTTAAATGTGTCAGTCATATAATTAACTGGCTGACCATGTGATAAGAAACAGAACTATTTTTTGTAGCCCTGGAACTAGCAGATTGAGTGTAAATAATTAACTGGCAGAAGGAATTCATATAAAAAATATTATAGGCAAATTGAACCTCAACCAAAACCAAACTGTTTTTTTTAAGTGAATTTCTTAATTCAATCTTAATTTTTTAAAAAGATCGGTTTCAGAAAAATTAACCTCATCTCTTTTATCTTTTCCTTCCATTATAGATTTGTTTTTCCTGACAGGTTGTTCATTTCTACCACACGTAGATTCCTGAAACAGAGGGATATCAAATAAAAAAAATCATACATTGCTTAAGGTTCACTTCAAAATTTGTTAATGTTAATTCTTCATATAGAGCTTAAAATATAAATGAATATTTCTTGAAATATATTCTATCCTGACAAAAAAAACTTTAATAGTAAATGTTTTTACAAAAACTTTAATAGTAAATGTATACATACATCATCTTGCAACCCTCATTCATCGAAGAACATATATAACCAAATAACCAGCACTTAATATATTTAAATTATTCTGGTAAGTGTTCTTGATTATAATACGGAATTACAAGTGGAATTGTTACAGAATATCGTAAGCTACAACAGAATGTATATGAAAATCATGTCTTCACATTAAAAAAATGCGCAATTTACTTTTTACTACAGAAAAGTTTCCACAAGTAAAACTTACACTGGGACATGAAATTAGATTTTATTAATCCAAAAGCAATTCAGACTCTTTTGCAAGGCAATAAAGTTTAGGTTCTTACATGGAGAAGGAAATAGAAATTGGAAGCTATGCATTTTCTTTACAGGGTCAAGGGTAGGACAAAGAAGGACAAGATTCGAAATTAAAATACACGGAAAGAGTTGCAGACGATAAATGTAAACAAGTGATCAGTTATCACAATAAATGGATTGATCTTCAAAAGTTCGAGGATACAGGCCTGAGGTAAGAAAAAGCTTGGGTAAAAAAATCTTTACAATGCTGGGAGTAATTGGTTATAATTACAGTTATCTAAAAAAACTTACAACATTTGATGCATAGGCTGGATGGCATATGTCATGAAAAAAAGAAGAAACTTCATAACAATCATTTTAGATCCATCCCAGAGAGAACTAAACTTAACACACTTTTCTCCTAACCCAAAGTTTTCCTACGTCATTTTAAAGATATTACTGATGAAACCAAGATCATAATTTTAATTCTCTAGAACAGCAGTTCTCAAAAGTGCACCGCCAAATATTGGCAGGGGTGCCGTGCCTCGGCACACACAATCATTTCTTATTAAATGTTTTATCTTCTTATCGCTTCTCTGGGAATAGAATCACCTGCTGAACGTACATGATGACAATACAGCTATGATTTGTACATATACAAAGTACAATTATTTGTACTGTATAATGTAGCTACGATTTGTACTGTACAATGGTTGGTTCATAGTAAGGGCGCCACCAGAAATGATCAATAGATCAACGTAGCTGCAGGTCTACAGAGTGTAAGAACCACTCCTCTAGAATGTAGAGAATTGAAAAATGATTTAGTAATAACATTGGATGAGTGTGTGCACATGTGTTTTAAAAGCAGTTGACTAACTTTACATTAATAATCAGTATTGTGAATAACCGTAACAGTTATTACAACATTTAATCATTTAAATAAAAAACAAAAAAGTAGCAAGATATTGAATCTTACCTCAACAGTGGACTCTTTTCCAAACCTTTTAACATCTTCCATAAATCTTTCAATTTTGAAATGTCCACTATTCTGTAAAGATAACATACTATACAACATACTACGTATATTTATTTAATTAAAAATAAAACATTTGTTTAACAAATGTTTACAACAAAAATTTGTTTAAAACGTCACCATAAATGGAATGGAATAAACGGAAAATATTTGGGAACCTTTAATTTACTTTCAAACGAATAAACAGAACGAAAAATCTATAGCCCAGGATCAATACTTTTCAAGATAATTAAGATGAACAAGAACAATTAATTGAAAACACTGATATCCACAATATTAATTGATAAATATTTTTATTGAATGCAACATACAAAATAACTTCATAATAATCATCATCATCATCGGTCAAGGATTAGGCTGCATGGCCTGTTCCGGCATCAATCTCTTTTTAGGTCTTCCCAAGCCTCGCTTCCCTCTAGGTTTATATTTCCATGCTCCCAGAGGAAGTCTGTGAGCTGACATGCAATATAAATTGTAGGACCAGTTTCTCAAATATATTCTTAACATTTCCAACAGTGACTGAACATTTAACTCTGCACGGATAGCTTTGTTATGTACTCTATCTAACCAGGTCCAACCTTTGCCTCCCCGCAAAAATCTCATTTCAGTAGCCTGGATACGAGATTCATTCCTAACTTTCAACGCTAACTTGTGATGCTTTCCTCAAAAAAGCATCTCACTTCTGCTCAACATAATATAAACTTAAAAGAATTATAAATTTAATTACATAAAACAATTATTGAATTGTATTTAAATAATGTACAAAATTACTTCTAACACTATCAGCTGATAATAACACAAAGTAAGTCCAGTATGAACAAGAAAAATTTCCTGGTTGAAAACCCCGGGAAAATGGTTTGGTTTTTCTACAGTGACCCTACATCACTGTGATGATAACCAGCCTATGGATGGAAAGACACTACAGTAGTACTTTACAATTTTAAACTACTGCTAAGATATCTTTACACCATAAATCCAAACTTTTTTTTTGTCTATGTCTGACTGTTGTGCAAATTAACACATTCTCTGCAAGTGTATACCTGCTGAACTACCTCAAATATGGATTTTTGTACATTTCATAATTTATGTTCATTTCAAAAGATGAAAGAAAATGAGAAGAGAGTCATACCAGGAAACAGCAAACGCATAAATTTATAGAAAACATTGTCAAAATACTTCCCTAACATACGAGAGATACAAAATGTACCTTTTGTCCCTTGTGGATAAATTATAGCGGATGACAAAAAGTAAGAATAAGAGCACAGTATAGTTGGGAGCTGACTTGTTTGCTAGTGCGGGATGAAGGGCAAAGGTGACTAGTGACAGTGAGATGTGATGTCATAGCAACTGTTGCTTTAAATCCACATGCGACTTGTGTACTGTACATTCTGAAAATATTTAATCTTCATTTGTGTCAGTTGTTACTGTGAGACCGTTCACTGTAGTGGTGTTAATTACGCTCGTGGCTCGTGAAGTTATTAATCTAGTTATTATATGCAACCTAATATTGTTATACACAGCCTATTTATAAACAAACTGATATAAAATATAACTCTGTAGTAATATATTAAAAACTAATACATTTTTTTTACTTTATTAGGCTATAGATTATTAGTTCAAAATTTAATAAAATATTTTGGTACTAAATTAGTTACTTGAAATGGTTTGTGACTAATATTTTTAGAGCAGCATGTACTAATGGTATTACTACTACTAGGTTATAGGAGGAGGGGATCGTACAAATAATAATCTCCAACCCAATTCCTTACACTAGCAATCAAGTGAGCTCTCATCTATACATACAGTGGTCCGCATGCTGGGTAGAATCCCCACCACAGTGTGTACTGTACTCCACACTGAAAGTGTTAAGGCTTGTGCAGATGGTGAAGGGTGATAGATAAAACATTCCCAGACTTGACCAAGAATCAAACCCGGGACTCATGATATAAAAAAAAGGTAGATGTGTTGACATTACAACAAGGAGTCAGCCAAAAGTACCTTATCTCAAAAACCAAATTCAATCTTACCTTACTTTGATTTTCATCTGCTGTAGTAGTCAACCTTTTTAAAACTGCTGTACTTTCTTTTCTAGGATTTTTTCTATTTACCCTTAATTTTCGGTAATGTTTGGTAAACTTTCGATCCATATTCAGTTACTGTTTACATACACCTTTTCTTCCAAGGCTTAAACATAAAAAGAGTTTATACTTTTAAAATCTCTAAGATTTTTCTTAAAAACCTAAAAAAGATAGGAAAAATCATAAAAAACCATATACTGTGCTTTCATTTTAACTTTAAAAATAGAACCAACATTTATTAAGCTTTTAAACACTCCTGGCAAAACGAGGACAATATATTTATAAACTTCTGCTATACTTTAAATAAAAAACCTCCTCCTAAAGTTTGCGCAAAGTCATCCAGTGTTACATGAAGATGGAATAACAGCTGACTGATATAAGAGTTATGTTTTACTCATTGTAACCTTATAAATGGTAGATGAATATAATAAAAGTATGGATTAGTATGATTTACTATTCTCATCTCATTCAGTAGAAGGAAGGTCTGCATAAGGTTCTTTTATAGCTGCACACACACCAAACTTTACTGACCATATGGGGTAAATAAATAAATCTTTTATTGTAAACAGGGCTGCACCCTATATACAGAAGTTGCATATCATTTAAGATAGTATAACATACATGAATAAACAATCTTATTAATATTAACTTATTTACAAACAATATAGTTAATATACCAAGTAATTAATACTGTTTAGTTTGGTTATTATCTTATTATCTATAGATAATAAACCTTAAACCTATAGGTTTAAGCCTATTTACTTCACTTGCTTTACAATACTATTTTCTCAATTTACTTTATTCACAAGGAATTTTTATTCAATACACAATATCTTCTATAAGCTATTCTACACACTACTTATTACTGTATGAATCTAAGCTTTGTGCAGCTGCGGGATGAAGGGGAAAGACGAATTACCAGACTGCTGTCACGTCATTACACTGTACTAATCATCTCATTGCTCTTCGCTGGGCAGTAGGCTGCCTAGTGCGTGACATGCGGGTGTTGTTTTGACTATTCGCTGTAGACGGCAACACAGAATATATGTAGTTTGGATAGTACCCTTGACTACTACAAACATAATACAAGTAAAACGTTACAACTACTAATGCAATCTCTCACAGTAGTGACGTAATGCATACCTCTCCGCTGCACAAAGCTTGGGACGGGCAGTACATAAACAACACCCACACGTACACAAATAAATATACATATTATAACTTTATTAACAGTATAAGCTAAGCAGTGTATTTTTAATTAACTACAAATTGGGCATCATCGTTCTAACCTCAAGAGTTTTGCATACATACGTAAAAATATCACTTATTTTATCGCTTGTGAAATTAGATAAAAATATCATTAATCATGCTCGTTAACAACATTATTTATATATTTTACATGGGGGTAAAGGTGATGGATAACTTGTTTCATCATTTAAATCACAAACATAGTACTTGATAATCTAAATATAATCTTAGTCTAATACTAAGAATTACATACAAATGACTCATTCACAAATTTATTGTACCAATCACCATGAAAAGTTAGTTTAATACTAGGATAAAGCATTTACAAAAAACTTACAAACAGAACATTAAACACACATGGTAAATTCTGTGGTCTAATGCATAAAACTAGCTTGAGTCAATTAAACTATCATAATTACTTACGTTAAAAAACCAGATGCAGGGTTATTTAAAACAGCAACAATGGGTTCAAATTAACAATGACTCTTTAACAGTACTAATTCATATGGTCAGTAACTGTTATGATGACATATTACAGCAAGTCACTTGTAAACAAATAATATAAATTTTTCAGTACCTGAAAACAAAACTTACTAGCAATAGGTTATCCTATAGCAACTAACTTTATACTCTGTAGAGCTATATAGTAATTTCTAGCACTTAAAGGTGAAAGAACACAAACATTCTTGAATTCAACAAACGTCCAAAAAAGCTCATATTTTTATAAAACAACCTTAAAGCTACACAGTGTTATAAAATATTGTTTTTCATGGAATATCAGCATTGAGCCCAAAATTTTCACTAAAACAGCAAAACATAATTCAAAGTTTTAGTTTCAAGATTCGTCATGTAAACTTGCAATCAGGGTTGCAATTTTTGAGAACCTAAACATTGTATGCATATTCGTTACACAACAAACCAATCATATGATTTAAAACCGGCTTTATTTGTAAAATTATCAAGTAATTTTAATTAAACTAATTTTATATGAACCTTGGAAAATAATTATAACTTAAATAATTATTAAATCGAATCAGTTATTATTAGAATTCCATATTGACAATTAGAAATTAATATTAAAGGTACCCGCCCATTTTCTGTTATTAAAAGTGAATTACTATTAATTTATAGTACTACTAAACAGTTCTGTAGAATGTTAGTTAAAATACTTTCTTACAAAATATTGTGTCATCATGCCATTACACGATGTATTGGAGTTGTTAGGTTGGCTTCACTTAACAATTACGATTTGCAACAAAGTCCTGTTGTTATTTTCAAAATATCTTTTTTATTTTTTCAATATTTTTAGTCTAATGGGTGCAAGTTCGCATGTTATTTTACCTTTTATAAAACTGGTAAGCTTTGGGTGGTTGTAACTTTAAATTTCATTTAGTATTTAAGATAGTCATGCAAGGTTATATTTTCAAACACTTGGAAATCTTCAAGAATGTTGTATGCTGATTAGTCTGTGATATCACTATCAAAATATGCGGATCAGAACCTGTATTTAGCTTGTAATAATTTATTAATTTCATCCTGTCAATTTTGTTTGTGACATTTATCGGGGCGTGTAGACTTTTATTTACTACTAATTTTTTCTTTAATGTATTTTGCCTTCTGATTAATTTTGTTACTTAGCAGTGAAGTGATTTTATGTTTCACGTATTATATAACACGTGATATATGAATTTAAATTTTAGTACATAAGGATTTTAAACTAAGATATGTGATACCTAATGTCAAATTGATAATATTTCACTCGCTTCTGTCCCTAAACAATATTTTTGCTAGTTTTATTATTTGATTAAGTATTGCTGTTAAATTTGTCCAATGCTCAATGAGCATTTTAAGTTAATTTAATGAATTATTTATGATGAAACATCATGTATATGTTGTATCATAGTATGATTCATTTTCTCTGACTGCAATTTTTTTATATTTGTTTCAAATGTTTGTTGATTTAAAGTTTGCTTGATTCATGTAACAATTTTAATTAAATATTTACAGCTGATATGGCTTAATATTGTGCTCATGATATGATTACAGGTATATTAGAGTTTAATATAATTGCAGTTAGGTAAGGCCTGCCTTATAAAAATTAGCATAATAAGAAAATTCTGTTAATCAACTAAAAGATAAGTTGCAGCCTTCCAAGTTTATTCCATTGTATACAGATATGAAGTTATTGTTATATTAAACAGTATTTTTAGCCCTCTAATCCTAATGATGTTTTAACATTTAGTTAGTCATTTCAGATCTGTTCCACAAAAGAATGAATTTGAGTACAACGAATCCTTTGAACAATGGAACGCATACTATAGTACCTGATATTTTAGGCAATGATACGGTATTACATTCAACTACTGATCTCCCATACCCTCACAAAGGTGATGAGAAAAATCGTTCAGTACTTTATTTAGTAGTGCCTCTAATTACAATCGGAATTATTGCTGCACTTACAGTTATGGTAAGTTTTTCCGCAAATTTTAACAAATGCATTTATTGTAATAACCATTTTAACTTAACTTAAACTTCTGCAGGTCTAGAATTAATATATAACGTATGCTGCATAAGTTTTCTTCATTAACAAGGTTGTGCAGTTGGAACCAAGTCACACAATTTATAGTAATTGTACTGATTATTTTATTGTGGTACTGCTTTCACAATAAAAGATAGTTTTTATGAGAATATTAAAAACTAAATAATGCTGTAAAATTTTAAACAAATCTGGAGACAGTATCTTTAAATTGAGTTCACTTTCAATAGAAATTATTTCATATTGAACAGACTGTGTCAAAAATTGTGCAGTATATTCTCTATGAATGTATTTCAAAACAATGTACTGAAAAAAATAAAATTTGTTCTTATATAACTGAATTTGTACTATACAGAATAATTCTAGCATATCATTATTATTTAGTTGTGAACTCCTCAGCTTCAAACATTTTAATTTGTGTAATTAAAAAGATAATACTTCTTCTTTACTCCTTTAGCATTGAAGCATTAAATCAAGTTATATACAGTAAAATTCATTTAATATGCTCACTTTAATTGATTTCCCATTACGGCGTTTATGAAGTTCTTCAAATAAATATGAAAAAACTGTGCAGCTATTCCTGTTTATAATGCTCAATAAATTCTAAATAATATCTAGTACTGTAGTTGACTTTCATTTTTAATGTAAAAATCCAGGTATAGAAAGAAAAGGAGTCACTGTATATCTCTAAACAAAAAAAGACAGCCTATATTCAAACCCCTGCATACAAAGAAATAGACGATACCATCAAAGTCAATCAACTCTTACAGGAGTGTAGTAGTTTGGCTATATATGCAGTTTAGTTTTAGTACAACTTATGCATTTTGTTTTATGGTTTTCTAAAAATATAGTATATAGATGAGGGTATAAATGAAGTGAAGGAAACATTTGACGCAGTAATAAAAATTCAAGGAGAAACAATAAAAATGCTGAGATTTGCCAATGATATCGTAGTATTAGCTAAGACAAAGAAAGAACCAGAGAAAGAAGTATATGGAAACAACTTACCAAAAAAAGGGATAGGTTAGTGTGGCGTATCTTAGTGTGACATCCAGGAATTGGTATATCAAAATGGAGGGCAGTGAATTGTAGGGGAGGTAAAGATTAGAATATTTAAAACAAATTATGAAAGATGTAGGGTGTTAAAAGTAGATATGAAATGACATTTTCGAGATATAACAGCTTTGAGAACTGCATCAAACCAGTTGAGAAACTGATGACAATAAAAAGGACTTTAAACAAGTCTAGTGTTTAGTTTTATTGAATTCTATTAATTAGTATTATGAGTGAAATAAAAGAAATGCTTTATCCATTAAAGGTAAATAAAAATTTTAAAAACCTATGACGAACATTCTAAATTAAAAAAGTATATAAACAAATTGCTGCAGATCTAAAAATTCCTGGGTGTACATTAAGAATAATTTTTAAAAAGCAGAACGATACAGAAATTCATTCACTACAAAGTGGAATGAAAAAGAAGCAGATAGACAGAATAAATTATTAATTTTCATATAATTTTGGAGCGAACTGATTTTTAGAATTTTAATAATGTACATTTTTCATTTGTAGGTTATATTATTTTTACGAAAGAAACGACTGGACAGATTGAGGCATAGATTGATGCCATTTTATAGTTTTGAACCCGGGGAAGAAGAAGATTGGGAAACAGAATTGCTCGATGATGATACAGACATCACTAACAGAAAGGTCTCTCCTATTTAATTATAATTTTCTTTAGGTACTAACACAATAAACATACACTCCTTTCAACACAATCATTACACAAAGGTGAGAAGTTTAATACTGAATTTATTTTTCAATGTTGTCGTGTTTGCCTGCATTGTTTTGGTATGTATGTCAGCTTAGTATCTTATTTAGTTTTAAATACGTTTCATAGTCTGCCTTGGTGGAGCGGTGGTAAGGTGTTAGCTTGCAATGTTTCAAAAATCAGTTTTTAGCATGATTATGACCGGGATCCTCAACAAAAAATATCGAGGTTCAACATGATATGTGGGGCAATAAACCGATCCCTCAGGAGTAGAGCTAGAAAGAACACCCTGCTCAAATTTTATAAAGTAATGGCGATCCCAGCATTGGCTTATGGAAGCAAGACATGGGTCCTTACAAAGAAACAAGAATCAAAAATTCAGGCAGCAGAAATGCGATTCCTGAGGCAGGTGAAAGGTTGTACAAGAGAGGATAGAATCCGAAATGAGGAGATAAGGAGAGAGTGTGATGCCCAGCCACTCTTGAGCATATTGAGAACCTACTGGAAAAATTGGTCAGATCATGTTGTAAGAATGTCACAAGACCGCCTCCCTCGATCTGCGCTGCTCTATAAACCAATCGGAAAGAGAAATATTGGTAGGCCGAGGAAAAGATGGACGCCGGAACAGGCTTGAATAGCCTGTTCTCGAAGATTTTTCAAATCTTCGAGAACTTCCGCGGTTACAGATTATAAAGCTACAATAATATACGGCTGTAATAATACTATGAAAATAATGTTATCAAATAATACGAGCATCATCTCTATAGTAAAGACTGTTTTGTTGTAAAACATTTATTCAAAAACATATGTAAAAACAAAGTGATGCGGAATAAAATACATAACTTACATTAATGCTCTATACAGTTGCCATATGAATAAGACATTTGTCACCGCGATTCACCTACCAGCTTCAGTATACCCTCATCCATACTCTTCTGCCGCCAGTTCATTTAGCCACTGATTCACAGCATCTTTAAGTTCATCGTCACCTGCAAATTGCTTACCACCCAAAAATTCTTTCCATTTGCCAAACAAATTGTAATCTAAAGGCACTAAATCTGGACTGTATGGTGGGTGACTGAAAATTTCCCATCTAAATGATCTCAGAAAATTAAGTGTCTTACCTGCCACATGTGGAAGTGCAAGAGTATGATGCCATCGGTAAGCCGTCCACGGCACCGATTTTGAATGGTTTGCCGTAACTTGCGTAGAGTTTCGCAGTAATATTCTACATTTACAGCCATTCTGCGTGGCGTAAAGTCTATCAACAGTATGCCAAATCTATCCCTAAAGGCAGTGGCCATCAATTTCCTTCCAAACGGCAATGGCTTGATCTTTGTCGGTTTCGTTGATGACTGAGGATGACACCATTCATATGACTGCAGTTTTCTTTCTGGCAGTAATAAGAAATCCATGTTTCATCACCTTTCTTTTCACATTCATCACATTTCATCACATTTCTTTTGTAGTGCATCAGAAATTCCAACGCAGATCCCATTTAGATTTATTTGGGACATTCCGATAACACGTACGGCACACAACACACGCAAACCTTTCTGAAGCTTCTTAAATGGGCATGCTCAATGTGACCAATTACCGTTCTTGAAACATCAGTGAAACCAAGGGCCAATTCAGATATTGTCATGCAACAGTTGTTTTAAATTTCATCATCTACCTGTTTCAACCAGTCCTCGCTGATTATTGAGGGCCTCCCTAAACGTTCTTCATCATGCACATCTCTTTTATTTCTAAACCTTTCACACCCATTTTCGAATGTTTCTTTCATTCATTACATTATTATCTTATTCAGCAACCAACTGCCTATGAATTTTGATGGGTTTAACGTTCTGATGGTTTAAAAAATGTATCACTCCACGTTTTTCATAATCTGCGGCCATCAATTACCTGATTCATTTCAAAACGCAATAACACCAAACGTAAATAAAGATAGAACAACGCGACAACTTACAAACAACAATGCAGTGTGTATATTACAAGACTGGCCTTCCACCACACAGGTTAGCCAACCTCAAAGCGAGAAATTTCCCAATGGTCTTTACTTTAGAGATGACCCTCATATGTCAGCAAAGGTTTATCAAATCTGTTTCTTATTAAAACTTAAATTTTGCATTGAAATTAATCAGACTGATCAAAAATGTATTGAAATTACTTACACTTAATGTATTCTGTATTTAATTTTTCTTTCAAATTTCTAGATAACTAAAGTGTAAAGATGAAAATTGTCTACATCATAACATAACTTTTATAATTTTGTAGCACTTATGATTATATTAATGACTGATTAATACTTAGACTTTGAATCTTAAAATAACTATGTTGTCAGTCTTGACCGGACTATAATAGTTTTTTGGCTTTTGCAAACTTGTTCAAAGTGCATCACCATATGCTGCGCAAGTAGGGTAATCAGATGTCTGTTTTCCAGTATTTTTCCTGTTTTTAGTTTCTCTTGCCTGTATGAATATATAGAAAGGACAGTATTGTTTACATTTCAATTTTTTGAAATCGAGTTTTCATGAGATATACACATTTTCAGACCCCCTGAACCCAAAAAAACGTGTTCTTAGCATTTGGTCTGTGTGTGTATGTGTGAACAAAATATCTCAAGACCAGAACATCGTACAAAGTTTAAACTTGAAACTTCAGTTATGTACTAATAGAGGACTCGACTTGAACATTTTCATAAAAATTGGTCTACTGGAAGTAATAGTTTATTTGTGTATTTTTCACTATTTTATGATATTTTTAAAAATCACCTCATTTATTAGATTTCTAATGCTCTACAAGAACAAGTAGGAACCATGATGTCTGCTGAAATTCTTGGGGAGGCTGTTCTCTCATAGAAAAAAATGGTTTATTCTAAGATGCGGCCTTAATTTGTATTTTAACTACAAAAGTGCATTTAATAAAAGTAGACAATTTAAGGATCTACAACTTTTATTTAAAACTTTTCATTATATAACACTTAACTTTAGCAGTAATTAGTGATTTTCTGTTGTTTTTTGTTGAAAATCTGTAAATATGGATTTTTAAAGATTTCAGCCTTAGTATGCATTTAACTACAAAAGTGTATTTGATCAAATTTATAGGAAATTAAAAGACGTTCAACTTTTATTTGAAGCATTTTTCTTTAAAGAGCCTAGTTTAGGGTGAAAGAGTGATTTTCTGTATTGTTAAGCCAAACTAAGGTTAATTTTCAGTTTGCATCATTCACTCATGATTAAAATTAGGTTATGTTTTTGAAGTTAGATTTTTTTGTTTTATTACTAATGTTAGGTTATATTGTTCATTATTTGCATTGGTAAGAGAAAGTTGTGTGAGTATTTCACACTAGTGGTATTAGTATGCGTGAGAGGAGGGGAAAGTTAAGGAGGTAATGAGTAATGTCCTAGTTTTTCAAATAGAAAAATCTTATACACTATGCAGTGGGGATGAAATTATTATCTTAATTATTATAGTTTGCAATAACAACAAATTAGTAGATTATATTAAACTTTAAATAAAAATGTCATATAAGTCAATGAAATTGGCTAATTAATGGTTTTATGTAGTTTTGTTGAAATAACTGATTCAATTAATAATAATTATTGGGTATAAAAATACACTGAAAATAATTCATAAACAGCAATTCCATAAAAAATTTTGCTGATTGTAAAAAAAATGGTTTTGTAAGCACAAAACATGGAATTCTTTCGTTTATTATAATTAACATTTAGAAGTGATACAGACAAAACAGTGTGAGGAAATAATAATTTCCATTAATTAAATTATAAAATCTAGATGAAATGGATTAAATTTATAACAGAAATCGGTATTATGTAGATTGTATTAATAATTGTACTGTATTGTAAAATATTATTTATTTTTTTCTCATATTAAAAGAATTTGTATAAAACTCTTCATATATTTTTATGTCCATGTGCTATATTAAAAAATGTGATGGACAGCTACTAAGAAATGTTTATGGCTATGAACCTATACTAAATGGTGAAAAATTTAGGAGGCCTATATACTCAGTTACTACTAAATCATTTGTAACTATTAAAAAGTAATGGTGAACGCAAAATCTCTGTCACTGTGATCTTGGTGACTAGTTGAAACAGTGAATGCTCTTCACCAGTACAGATGTATCAGATTTAAACACAGAACAGCCACTTACCACTTCTCGAGGCAAACAAACAAATATTGTCAATATTGGACCCTAGCTCAAAGCAGGATCAAATATCAAATCAACACATAACATGTGCAATGGTCTTTTACGATAATTGCCCCTCAGTGTTTAGGAGCACCACACATTATATTACAAAAAGAATAATAACATCAAACTGTCAGTTCAAAAGTTTTTCAACAAGCCCTTGTCAATGATGCACGTTTGCATAACATTAGAAACCTGAATCAAAGGGTATCGAAAGCGCTTAGGCCGAGACGTGCGATTAATCAAAAACTGTATATCTCAGTTTTAGAATAATGTAGACCAATACAGAAAATCGTTTCATAAAAAAGATTATTATTGAATGGTTCTGATTGTATTTTGATGTCACCCTCTTACAATGCGTCCTGATGCAATAATTACCTCTCAGTACCACTGCACGGCCCTGAGGTCAGTCTCTTTTTACTTTCTCTTGCCTATATGAATATATAGGAAGGAAAGTATTGTTTTTATGTCAAGTTTTCACTGGATATACACGTTTTCTCAGAGCCCCTGAACCCAAAAAACATGATATTAGCGATAGGTCTGTGTGTGCATGTGTGAACTAAATATCTCAAGACCAGTACATTATATGAAGTTGAAGCTTAAGTTATGTACTACTAGAGGACCTGACACAAAAATTTTCATCAAAATTTGTCAATCGGAAGTAGTAGTTTATTCGTGTAATTTTTCATTTTTTTAAAAAATCACCTCATTTACTACATTCTTATTGCTCTACAAAATAGAGTAAGCGCCATGTCTGCTGAAATTCTTGGGAAGGTTGTTCTCTCGTAGAAAATGTTTTTTTAAGATTGCAGCATTAATATGCATTTAACCACAAAAGTGTATATAATATAAGTTGTAGACAAATTAAAAATCTACAACTTTTATTTCAAACATTTCTTTGTATAACGCTTATTTTAGTGGTAATTAGTGATTTTCTGGTTTTTTCTTGAAAATCTGTAAAAAAAATTGATTTTTTTAAGATTTTGGCCTTAGTATGCATTTTCCGACAAAAGTGTATAATCAGATTAATAGAAAATTAAAAGATCTAGAATTTTTATTTCAAGCATTTTTCACTACAGAGCCTAGTTTAGCGTCAAAGAGTGATTTTTCGTATTATTAAGCTAAACTGAAGTTGATTTTCATTTTGCATCATTCACTCATGATTAAAATGAGGTTGTTTTTTGAGATTAATTTTTTGTTTATTTCTAATGTTTTATTACTAATATTTGCTTATATTGTTCATTATTTGCATTCGCAAGAGAAAGTTATGTGTGTTTCACACCAGATTTTTGCAAATATTTACATCTTTTTTGATAAAAGATAATGAAAACTTTGATATAATAGAATTCTGTTTTAAATAGGTTTTACTGTATATTGAAAATTATGAAATTGCAGGGTCGAGAAACAAGAATGATTTTAAGTTTACGTGATTAAATTAGAAGATATGAAGATGATATTACTAATTATCTCATTTGTTTTTGATTTATCATATTTTGTTTAATCATTTACCAGCACAGTACAACAAATCAAATTTTGAATAAAGTAATTGCTGTTTTAATCAGTTTATTTTACAGTAAAATATATTTACCATTATTTTTTATCTTAATGTAAGCCTATTTTAATTTATCATCTATTGTTTTTAAAAAATATTATTGTTTTCTGTAGTTATTTAATTTATAGTAGTGCCATTTTGAAATAAACACTAATATAATTATTTTTAATGTATGACTATAATAATTAATGACAACAGTAAATGGAATATTATTAAGTTAAAATAATTGATACAGTAGAATCCCAGGTGTCTGGAGTAATTGGGGCAAACCCATATTAGATAATAAGTTTTCTTTCGGATAACCTGGATTTCCATTGTGTATATAATGACAAATTGGTTTATTGAAATTACCACTTAGTCCATGAAAATTATTTATTTAAGAGCATTCATTTAAACTAAAATAAAAATGTATATTCTAAAATAGAACATGTTGTTAATCTGTTAATTCGTTTATTTAAAAATATTGGAAATTTTTCGTCTGGATTGTAGTTTTTCCACTACCTCAAGCTGTCTTATAATTAGCATAACATCAGTAGACATTGTCATTATTTTTGTTCTTTATAATGTAACAAAACCTAATGTGTAATACACTGATTTGAAATTATGATTTATTTGGTATTTTGTTACTGTTTGAAAGTGGAATGGAATAGTGGTCTATCGGTTATTGAAACTCAAAACTTAAAGGGGGGCTTCAGTTGGATAATCAACTGGTTTGGGAAATCCCCAGTTTTTCCAAAATGTTTTGGAGGATCTCCAAATAAAAATTTTACTTGTGTTTACGAATTGTTTGCACACAGTTGAAATAGTGTTAAATATTTACAATAAGACACTGAAAATAAAAATGTTTACATTTTTGCGATTGCTTGATTCCTGGTTTTTTTTTATTTACACAACACATTACTGTATTTTAATGAAATTTATAAATTGAAAATAAAAGATTTGGTTAAATAGCAAAACAAGATATTGCTTAAACTGTTGTAGGCTTACTTAGTGAAATTTATAATGTAATTTCTTTTACAGCACAATAGTTTGTGTACATGTTATTACCATAGACAGAATATCAAGCAATAAAATCACAGTATTGGTAATACTTTAATAATAAACATATGAAATTTGAAGCCTATTCAAATCATTGTCAGCCATATTTTCAGGTGTAGATGTTAGAGAAGTAAATAATGAGTTAATTGGTTTACAGTAGTATTCCCAGTGTTTCAACTTACTAGTTTGCAGAACTCTCTTTTTGTATTAAAATTCTTCTTTTTGTGGCCGGCCTGTGGTGTAGTGGTCAGCACAATTGGCTTTTATGCTAAGGGGTTTGATTCCCGGTCAGGCATTTTTTCATCTAATCATTCTCTTGCATTAGCATTAATGTGCAAAACAGTCAAATGTAAAAGCAAAAAGTCTTTGCTTCACGGGACAGGCCATCCAGCATCAAAATTTTATGTTTTTATTAGAACCCTGTAATAATAATAATAAATTTTTCCCAGCATTGTGGTGGTCTTCTCAAGCTTCTTCTTCCCTCAGGTCCATATCCCAGAACCTGTTTTGGAATTCTATATCCTTTTATTCTTTGAAAATGCTCCATCCATTTATTATGATTTTAATGAAATTCATATTTTAAATTTTAGGTTAATGAAAATCTAAGTTATCCAAATGACCGAAAAATTAATAAATTTTCAGCAATGAAATATTATTTAAGTTATGTATTGTACATGTGGAGTTATAATACAAAAACAAAAAAAACAATATTTACCAGAAATACTAGTATGGCAATACTATATACATAGAATAAATTTTATAACTGCTTGCTAGAGCTTACAAGAATTCACAATAACAAAATATTTGAATAATAGTAGACCCTCAATAATCTGAATTGCTGCCTCAAGTAAAACAAAGTGAAAATAGAGCTTGTCTAGTGGTTCGTTATCCCACTGCATTAAAGAAAGGGCTGTCCATTAAAAAACTAGAGTTCTAAAAACTGATGAAGTGACCAAATACTTTATATCACATTCAGTACTGAATCAGAATAAAGTGATTACATCAAAACCTGGTTTATTTTTACAATTCCTGGGTTATTTTTACAATTCTCATGTTTATTTTTACAGTCTGCAACTCTTACCTTATATTAGGGGGACCCAAAAATAAACAGTCAGAGTGCGCTATTTGTAGATGTAGTAGAGAGTTCTCTTCTCCCTAGATGGGGTTAGAGTGACCTTTAACAAACAACTGCCCAGATGGGGGTCAGTTTGTAGGTTAACGTTTGATCATAGTGTTGTGTTTCTCTTACTGTTGTCATGTTCCGCCTAAGACGTCATTAAGCATCAAGCCAATCTTCCACTGGCTTGATGCTTGCTTGGTTTCTGAGTCATACCTGTAACACTAACTCTCATCACCTGTAATGACCAGTCAAAAAGTTTGGATCACTTTTAGTCTCACCACGTTTAAAGCACCCAAACCACTCGTAAACTTGTGTGGAGCTCGTAGCATCTTCCTTGAAAGCCTGTGAAGCATTTTGTAAGCTTCTGTTGTCAATTTTTCAAGCAGGAAACAAAAATTCAAACACACTTTGTTCTTTTAAATCTACCTTAACAACATTGCGGATGGAACACGACAGTAAGAGAAACACAACACTATAATCAAACGTTAACCTACAAACTGACGCCGTCGAGTAGTTATTTGTTGAAGGCCTCTACTAGTTCCATCTACAGGGAGAACTCTCTACTATGTCTATGAATGACAGCGCACTCTCAGTCAGTTTCTTTTGGGTCCCCTTGTACTACAGCTATGGATTCTTCTATCCCTCTTCATGCAACTGTTGACTCTTCACAAAATTGTGTCTCCGCAGATTCCAACTTATCTTTCTTTCTCTTTATTAGAATCTCAGTTTAATACAAAAGACTGGTAACTACATAATAAAATTCATGACATTTCTTTCTTTTTTTTATTTCATTTTGTATATAAAATTAAAAAACTACCAGAACAGTTAAAGTAAGTAAAAACACTTATCAAAGGAGAAGCATTTTCATAGTGTTACCACATCTTCAGCTTCTTTATTTAAAAATTTGCACACTTACTTTTTTAGCGATATTAACCACCTGTTTGTCATGACAATTACAGGAATTTAGTAAGTGGTCTTACTTATTCTTTGATCGTTTTGATGGTTTTTTAATTTTATTTACAATGAAATAAAAAAATAATTTTTTTTAAATGGTGGTGTAATGTTTAATAAACTAATATAATACTTATGTCAAATACACTCTCTTCTCTCAGGCTATCCATTGCAATCTCAGAATATGTTTACCCTATGTAAATGTGTTTGCCTTATGTATAGCTCATCTACTAGCTCGTGGTCCCTAGCAACTTGTGAATATAAACACCACACTTCATCCCTCAACCAGGTTTTGATGTAATCACTTTATTCTGATTCAGTACTGAATGTGATATAAAGTATTTGGTCACTTCATCAGTTTTTAGAACTCTAGGTTTTTAATGGACAGCCCTTTCTTTAATGCAGTGGGATAACGAACCACTAGACAAGCTCTATTTTCACTTTGTTTTACTTGAGGTAGCAATTCAGATTATTGAGGGTCTAGTATTATTCAAATATTTTGTCATTGTGAATTCTTGTAAGCTTTAGCAAGCAGTTATAAAATTTATTCTGTGTATATAGTATTGCCATACTAGTATTTCTGGTAAATATTGTTTTTTTTTTAATTATAACTCCAAATGTACTACAATACATAACTTAAATAATATTTCATTGCTGAAAATTTATTAATTTTTCGGTCATTTGGATAACTTAGATTTTCATTAACCTTTAGATAACCGGGATTCTACTGTACATTCTAAAAGGATGTATATAAAATTACCCCTCATAGCAGAAAACCGATGCATTCATGACCACAACTGGTATTTATTTCGAATAACCCTTTTTCTAATTTTGGTAATGATATTCTAAATTTTTAATACTTTTTACACGTGGTATACTCTACGCAACCATAGCCTGATCATGGTTGTTGCACCTGATCGCTACAATGATCAAAGCAGGAAGCAATGGTGGATCTGTTAATTAAAAAAGTAAATTGAAAATTATTGCGGCTAAAGTACATCTGTTGTTCAACGTAAGAAAAGTTGATGTAACAAAATGTATCAGATATATTCATCCACTTATAAATTACCTCATCACGGATCAAACTAGATCTGATCACCTGCATTGTTTACCTACTCCCTATACATAAGCCCATACTAAAAATTTAGAATAACATCAAGAACACTTTATATTTGACAGTGCTTCTTAACCCTTTCAGTGCCAACGTCCTGAAAATAGGACGTCGATATCTTATACGTAGTTATGACATTTGGTTTACCGGGCGTCCGTAAATTACCAACATCCGGTTAACTGAACGTTTCCAAAAAAATTTTTAAACAAAAATTAATAGAAACTTGTATTTTTAAACCACCTCAGTGGTGTAGTGACTAGTGTGCTAGCCTACAAAGCGAAAGGTTCCGGGTTCGATTCCCAGCTAGGGTCTGGAAATTTTAACACGTTAAAACCACCGTTAAGGTACCAAAACCCACAGTAGTTGTTAATGACCAAGCTGCCGATGGGACTGTAAATAAACTAAAAAAAACTATTTTGAACATTTTTAGAGTTAGAACGATTTCTGTTCATTTTAACACAATAAAAATTAATTTTTTACAGGAAATTTTATTTTTCTTCAACGTTAAAATTTTGGTTGGCAATGTCAGGCTTACGCTTGCAAGTTTTCGAAATAAGGGCTGGCACTTTTTGTACACCCTTATTCAATATAAACGGGACTGAAGATCAAACTTTTAAATATTGTTTCGGCACTGAAAGGGTTAATTATGCTTTCTCTAGTATTTCTACTCTGCAATCTTAAAAATTTATTTACAGATACCATGCGATAAATATTTCATTATTGCTCTTTTACTGAAATTATTCTAGTAAATTCCACTTTGGAGTACACAATTCATGTTCCTAGTACACACTTATACCTAATCAGAAATATCAGTCTCCTACAACTCATCCCCATGAATCATGAAACAGATGCCCGATACAACTACTTATTCACAAACTTTGGTCGTAATTTGGCCACATGTGCATGCCAAGTGTGCATAATTTTCATATTATTTAATTGTGTAAGCTCATATTTATATCTATTAATTCAGTATCACACCCGTAGCAGGCAGGTGGAGTGCTAAATTAATTGCACTCAAATCTGTTTGTTTCAGGGCTACTAAAATAGTTCTGTTTCATATCACATAGTCAGCTGAACTATTTAAGAACAGAAGTGGTAGAGGTGTAAAGATACTAATCAGTTATCTCCTCTGAGAGTAATGAATTTCACTATACAGCCAGACCCTGTGGTGAATGAAATGGTGTCATTTACAGAGTGGAAAGTAGCTGCTTGTCAGAGGGCCTGGCGTGTACTGATAAGCATTCTGTTTTGACTCAGTGAGGAAGGCAATTGTAAACCACTTCACTCCTCATTTTTACATAGTAAAACCTCTAGAGGTTCAAACCAGCCTTACGGCTGATGACCCAAACAACAACAATTCAGTGTGTCCCATATTGTAGAAAGAATTATTAGAATTTTTATCAATAATTATAAATTTTTGATAGCTTTTTGTGAAATGTGGATAATTTAAAACAGAGCTTTATTAAGTATTATGCTTGTTAATTTTATCATATAGATAGCTTTGTATTGTATTTTAGAATATCTTATTTACAATTTTTTTATTTTGGAATATGAATTAATGAAATCGTTTTATAGGAATTAATGCTTATAGAACTCTCTAGAAACTGTAATCTTTACTGTGTATTAATTTTATTGTAGTACGTGTTATAAAACTATACAATTTTTAAAAAATATTTTTTCAATTTTCATCATATTTGACTGATTTCTTTTATGTATATTAGAGTGGTAGATTTCTAAATTGTAATATATTATCATACTTGAAAATTTTGAAGTCATTTAATCTTTGCATTTTTAAATAGTAAGTCTGTGTTGAACCTGAGAAGCAAGTGAAGCTGAAAAGTTTTGTATGTGTTAAATCATTTATTGAAAAATAGATTAGTGGATTCATGCAATTAGAGTAGACATTGTACGTATTAATCTTAAAGCTAATGTAAGTAAACTTAATAGTCCAGTATAAATGGAATTTATCTGTGTATATTTAGCCAGATATTCTTATTTTTTTATACCTCATTGTATGTAACGTCACAACATGACAGTTAAGAATATAAGGCTCAAGAATAAAATTCAACAATTGCCACACTGTCTCATTTAATATATTATGTTCTCTTTTTCCCAATTTATCCATAACTAAACCCGTCTCTCAGTCTGCCCCTTGTCTTTTTCCCTCCATCTCAAAGTACAGCATTTTTGTAGGCAATCTACTCTTCTCCGTCCAACTTCATCAGGCTGTCCATTCCCAATTGTTCCCTAATATAATTTTTCATTCCATTCTTGTCTTTTCTAGCATACACCTCGTGAATTTCAATTCTACCTCCTTCCATTTGTTGATCTTTCCGCTGCTTAAAAATTTTATTGGCACAAATATGTATTACATTTAATTTTCTTACAATGCATAGGAACGCTTGATCTCACCCTAAAGGCCTATTCCCACGACGCTAGTTTAGTTAAAGCACTAATATTCACTAGTGCGCTACTGACTTTGAACATGTTTAATTTTACTAGTGCTAGTAGAGGAAGAAAAGGTCACGTGATTGACTAGCGCTAGTAAACTAGCTCAGTTTGAATGTTTCAATTCACATATGTTTTCAGAGCATTGGCAATAATTAACTAGCTCTGTGGGAACCTTCACCAATGTGCTAGTAAACTAGCGTCATGGGAATATGCCTTAAGCTTCTCAAACTTCAGGAAAGCCATTTCCTTTCTGCACCTTTGTACGAAACAACTCAAATTTTCTGTCTGATGAGATAACAGTCCATACAGTATGTGAATTATTTAACATCTTCCAGCATCTTAACATTTAGCCATATTCCTTATCCCTGCCTTCCCTCCAAACATCTCTTCTGCACCAGCACTGAATTCCAAACCACATTTAACTCCAGTGCCCTTTCTACCTCTTCATTTGTCTTTCCTCATATAACCAGTTCATTTGCAAACATTAAGTATTTTTTTTATGTGTTCCATCCACTGTGTAGCACGATACTACACAAAAAATCCTAGTTTCATTCTTAGCTGGGATAGGAAAAATTAACGTAGTCAATCATAAAGCTTTCGTTCCAAAACCAATAAAATTGAATAATAACCATGTTTATGACATGACTTACATGATTTCTTTTGTGATCCCAACATGTTGTATATCACCTCGTGTAAAGGTGTCTAGCGTTACACATAATAGATTTGTTCCCGAGATCCCCCATGAATAAAATAATTTCTGTAACATAATAATGTCTTTTTGCTAGTAAGTTGTCATACTTTTTTGATAGTTTATTTATAGTAAAAGTTAATTTTAATGAATTAGTAAACAATATTTTTACTAATGTACAAACTACAGAAAAGTAATTGATAACTTATTTAGTGTAGCAGAATAAAACTCATGTACAGTCAATTCCGGATAATTGGGGCACATTGGGACCGGAGCATTTTGGCCCAATTAAACGGCTGGCCCTAATAAACGAATTTGCAAACTATGGCGTATACGATACTGTTTTTATTAATATTGTGACATACATAAATTTTACATGCAAGTTCTATCCATGTACACATGAAACAAATAAAAGGGTATCAGAACAATGATTAACTTTTTAGCAAAACCTTTTGCCTTGGTTTTAAGCATTGGACCATTGACACTAACACCTTGTGAAGTTACAATGGCAAACCATTCATTCAACGCTTCTCAAAAATTGGATCCTTCCTTCATGTTTTACTTTTCTGAGATGTTTCATGATCTTTTAATGCCCATTCTTAGTGTATTTTATTTTTTTGGAGCACGATACAAACTATCGTAATTTTCAGTACACCAGTTAATTCCGATAGTTTACGTTAGCTTAAGTTAAGTGGATACGTTTTTATTTTGTTGAGAAGCTTTAATCGTTCACACATTCATATCGTTACGCGGCACTTAACTCGCGAAGACATTGATAGTAGGTACGGTACTGTAAGCCTTCGCTTAAAAATATCAACAAAATGTGTGAAACGAATGGGAATTAAAAAAAATAAAGTATGTCTGCAGATAACAAAACAACCAACCAGACTCGAAAAACAGTGTTTTACAGTGCACTCATGAAATCACAAAAACTGATGAGAAGCATGGAATTACAAACGTTCTATGTACGTATGACAAGTGACAACTAACCATAAGTTGCAAGGAGGCTTCACATCTTGTAAGGTTGGGTTATTCACACATTCATAACGTTACGCGGCACTTAACTCGCGAAGACGTTGATAGTAGGTACTGTACTGTAAGCCTACGCATAAAAATATCAACAAAATGTGTGAAACGAATGGGAATTAAAAAAAATAAAGTATGTCTGCAAATAACAAAACAACCAACCAGATTCGAAAAACAGTGTTTTACAGTGCACTCATGAAATCACAAAAACTGATGAGAAGCATGGAGTTACAAACGTTCTATGTACGTATGACAAGTGACAACTAACCATAAGTTGCAAGGAGGCTTCACATCTTGTAAGGTTGGGTTATTCACACATTCATAACGTTACGCGGCACTTAACTCGCGAAGACGTTGATAGTAGGTACTGTACTGTAAGCCTACGCATAAAAATATCAACAAAATGTGTGAAACGAATGGGAATTAAAAAAAATAAAGTATGTCTGCAAATAACAAAACAACCAACCAGATTCGAAAAACAGTGTTTTACAGTGCACTCATGAAATCACAAAAACTGATGAGAAGCATGGAGTTACAAACGTTCTATGTACGTATGACAAGTGACAACTAACCATAAGTTGCAAGGAGGCTTCACATCTTGTAAGGTTGGGTTATTCACACATTCATAACGTTACGCGGCACTTAACTCGCGAAGACGTTGATAGTAGGTACTGTACTGTAAGCCTACGCATAAAAATATCAACAAAATGTGTGAAACGAATGGGAATTAAAAAAAATAAAGTATGTCTGCAAATAACAAAACAACCAACCAGATTCGAAAAACAGTGTTTTACAGTGCACTCATGAAATCACAAAAACTGATGAGAAGCATGGAATTACAAACGTTCTGTGTACGTATGACAATTGACAACTAATCATAAGTTGCAAGGAGGTTTCACATCTTGTAAGGTTGGGCATAACTAGTGGATATGACAAGCTGAAATTTGTGCAATGATGATTATGTAGCCTACACATTGTACTGTAAATAACATCTTTATTATAACTGATGCATGATTACTGTTTATTATCTGTCAAAATGTGTACTACCTCTATCCTGCCCTTTGTCTTATCTGGCCTCTTAGAACCAAGTGTTGTTCATCGCTGGCCTGAAATGGTTTTAGCAAAACATATATGTACATACATCAGATTGGCCTCCATAAGCGGCATTATGAACCGAATAAACTGAGTACTTATCAATGTAAAATCCCGTTCTGGTTTTGTTCATTAAAGAACTGTCCCAAAAAACTGGCTGCCCCAATTAACCAGTGGACCAGTTATCCGGAATCGACTGTACATGGAAAAATGTTGATGTCAAACTCATAGACAACACAATTTACGTGCACATAGACCAGAATTTTGTATTTAATGTATTTTAAACACATGGAGTGTACAACAATGTTTAAATTTCTAGAAAAAAAATTGTACTTTTAATCCTAGCGAGTTACCCAGAAGAAATATGTTTGTAATTACTCTGATACTCTAGACATGAAATGTATACTTTTTAACTGTTACAGATTTTTTTAAAAACAAAATTAAATTACAAATTATAAAAAAATATTAAATAAGTAGTTTAAAAATATTTTATAATCTGCAAAAAATCATTATAATCTTAAGAAACATAAGTCATAAACTATAAGTGTTTAAAAACTTTTTTATTTATATTTCAGGGCTATAAATCAATGGATTTTTTATCTTCAGTTGGCCAAAAAAGTCAGTTCAGGATTGAGTAACTGTCAATATTTTGTTAAGTATTGTCAAAAAACAGCATCTTAAATTAAGCAATTCGGGTAATTATCTTTTTTTTACTTATCCTGATATTTATTTATTAATGAAATTTTGGCTGTTAGTTAATAAATTTTTTCCAATATTTTCATGCTCGTACTATTTTATATGCTAAAAAACAGTTTTCATTACATCTTAAGTTTAGTATCTGTCTACTAGTGTCACCATGCCTAACAAATTGACTTTTATGAAAATTTTTATATTTTTTTTTCTTGAGGTCACATTGGGACCACTAAGCCAATCAATTTTTAATGTTCTTTGGATAACATATTGGTGTAGCCTTTCGGTTTTGCCAGTACTTTTTGAGACGGTCCGATCTTTGTTTCCGTATCTCATCTGTAACCTCCACTGTGCCAAATGCTTTTCCCCAATAAAATCTGTGTGATTACTATTTATTTTTTTCTTGTCAAACACGTCTTCAATTGCCAGTCCAATTTTATTGAGATCCCTCTTAATCTCTTCCATGTATCTTCCCGTAATCTTCCGGTTCAAGTTCCTGTGGATCAGATGTTTCAATATTCTATCATTCGGCATTGTTAAAATGTGGTAAAAGTAGGAAATCCTCATTTTCTTCATCATGCTAATAATCAGATTAATTTCCTTACAAACAGTTTCATTTAAAGGAATTCACCATACCCCATTTTTTGATAATTCTTGTTAAGGCAGGTTCTGATAATTCTGCGTTCAGTTTTAAGAAGTTTGTCAGTCTGAGCTTCAGTCATGCTTTGGAAAATAGTCTCACCGGTGTAAAGTGCCTCTGGCAGAACAACTGTATTGTAGTGGTGGATTTTGGCATGCATTGAAAAATTTTATAATTATAATATAAAAATTGAGGTGGCTAGGGCTTGTAAAGGGAATGGATGCTGGCTTTTCAATCAACTTTGCTATTCTAACCAAGCACTACAAAGTGTAAGCAGCAGACAGCGAACTCAAAATGGTATCATCTTCTCCTTGACTCAGAGCAACTACGGTGCATGAACCGAATAGTGATGGCAGGACAACGGATGAATACGGAACATAATGGAACGATACATAATGATGGACTGCAAAAGAGAAAACTGTATGCTAAAATTGTAGGGAAACGAGTGAGATGCATGTTTCATTTCTCACTTCCCTCTTTTCACACTAGGCCGGCCGCATTGGCGAAGTTGGTAACGTGCTTGCCTCTCATCATGCGGTCTTGGGTTCGAATCCCATTCAGGCACGGCATTTTTTCATACGTTACAAAAAATCATTTCATCATTCACCGTCTGCATTAGCAGTAATTGCAGAACATCGTACGAACTTGAAACTTAAGTTAGATACCACTAGAGGACCCAACATGAACATTTTCATCAAAATTGGTCCACCGGAAGTAGTAGTTTATTCATGTCATTTTTCACTTTTTTGCGATTTTCTCAAAAACAGCTCAATTAATTAATCTTTAAAAAGCTTAATTTTTTTTTTAAATCCCCTCATTTACTAAATTTTTCATTCTCTACAAGATGAGTTAGGCGCCATTTCTGCTGAAATTCTTGGGGAGGTTGTATTCTCGTAAAAAAAATTGTTTTTTTAAGTCTGCGACTTTATTATGCATTTTAGTACAAAAGTGTATAATTAAAGTTGTAGAAAATTTAAAATCCTACAATTTTTATTTCAAACATTTTTTGTACATAATGCTTAGTTTAGCGGTAATTAGCGATTTTCTGTTTTTTTTCTCACAAAAACGTGTATAAAATCAATTTTTTTAAAGATTTCAGCCTTATTATACATTTTACGACAAAAAGTGTATAATCAAATGTATAGGAAATTAAAAGATCTACAACTTTTATTAAGAGCATTTTTCTCTACAGAGTTTAGCGTGAAAGAGTAATTTTCCATATTTTTAAGCCAAACTGAGGTCGATTTTCATTCTGCGTCTTTCATTCATGATTAAAATAAGGTTATGTTTTTAAGGTTAGTTTTTTGTTTAATAGTTAAGTTACATTGGTCATTATTTGCATTGGCAAGAGAAAGTCGTGTGAGTGTTTCACACCAGATTTTTTTATATTTGTTAAAATAACAAACATTCTTCTTTTATCCTGTAATAAAATTAATGTTATTATTTCTATTTCAGGATGTAATTTCATCTGAAACAAAAACAATGAATTACTCATTTTTACGATTGATATAATGAAACTTCTGTCGTAATACAATACAAAGTTAAAAAAGGGTCTCGAGTGTAAGATATTATTAGTTTAGTAACAGAGTAATTTTTAAGGAACTTTTATTCTTCTTAAGAATTATCTGTTGATATTTATTTATATATATTATATATTTATATTGTGATATTTATACTAATTGTATGAAAATGCTGCTCTGTTTTATGACTAGTTCAGTAGAAATGTATAGACTAAGAGAATTCAAATTTGAAAGTTTACTGTGAGTGGATTTTATACTCTGTAATCAATAACAATCATTATTCAACAATAAATAAATAAATATATTAATAATAAAAGTCTTTGATATTGTGTAATTTTTAATTTGTGTAAATTTACTAATAATTCTATACGTGTAAAAGTCTGTATATTCTGATTTCATTTTAAGAGCCTATTTGTATTCTTTTGTTATTTTATAAAGGAGTTTTGTGTATTTTATAGGAATATATTGTATTTTCTATTAATTGTTGTATTTTTAGGTGATGCCAACAGGTTGTAATTATACAGGTGGGCCAGTTGTTGCTTTAAAAAAGTATCTAAATATAAAATTTTTATTTATAGGTATCAACAAAATTTGTACATATAATTTTCATGAACAGGTATTTTACTTGTCCGTCAAACATATTTCAGAATACACAATTAACCCTAGCTAACATAGTTTAATACCTCAGAATTTATCTAGACACAAGGCTAACATGGAAAACACTCATACAAATCAAAAGAAAATTACTAAATCATACATTTAAAAACTGTACTTTTTGTTTGGTGTAAATTCACGGCTGACCACATAGTTTATTATTTTTTAATCCCTAATGTATGTATTTTGCATTGTTCAATTCAGAACAATAAGCAACCCCTTGACCCAATGAGAAAAGAATGGGGTGTAGTCTTGTACAGACCAAGGCCATTCCTGAGAGAGTATGGTTAATTGAACCCCAACCGTCAAAGTACACCGGTAACCACTGTCTAGTATTCAAATCCGTATAAAAGTAACTACCTTTTGAACCAGGAACCTTCGTTGCCAAAAATAGCCAACTCGTGGCGACAACTTTACCTCTAGTCTAGGCCGGCCCGTTGGCGTAGTGGTTAGCGTAACTGGCTTCTACGCCGTGGTCCCAGATGTGATTCCTGGTCAGGTCTGGCATTTTCTTCATCAATCATTTTCATTATCATCAGTATCCACCGTCTGCATTAGCAGAAATTGCAAAACATCAGACGTAAAAAAAATATCTCCAGTCTAACCCAGTGGGTTAAACCACTTAGTAACTGATTATTATAGCCTGATTTTCGTAAGGAGAGTGCTGGGCAAAACGTGCGTCTGCATAAGTATAATCTTGTATGTACTGCAATAATCTTGTATGTACTGCAATAGTGCAGCATACGTAATCAACAATGGAACAGCGTGCCTACAAAATACAGTGGCTGTTGTCAATTTTCAACAACACTCTGACTACATCTAACTGTAGGTCGGAGGGGTATGGAAAGGAGAGGAAACAGTAAAGTAATCCAGTATTGAAATCCTTTTAATATTTCAATTAAAAATACTAAACACTATGATATACTTTAAACAAACAAATGTATCATCTTAACAGTTGAAGATTATGCAAAACATGCATATTGGTCAGTCTAGTCTAAAATGTACCATAATTGCCTATTCCTATGATACTAGTTTACTAGCTACTAGCAGGACCTACTAATGCGTAATTGAAGATTCCAACAGGGCTAGTTAACTACTGCCAGTGATCCGAAAACATATGTGGGTTGTGCTGTGTATATCTGTACAAAGTACAGCTTATTAGCAACTAGCAACGTTTCCAAACGTTGACACTGAGCTAGTTACTACAGCTAATCAATCACTCATCTTTTCTCCCCTACTAGCACTAGCAAAATCAAATATGTTCATAGTCACTAGCGCTTTAACTAAACTAGCTGCTAGTGGTTAGTTTCCATTACACTATTTTACTAGCTGCTTGTCAACTAACAGCTAGTACTAACGTTATGGGAAAAGGCCTTAAGTATCTCATTTGACAACCGCACCTGAAACAGAAGACTTTAACTGACCCCACTTTTTAGATTTCTCTTACCAACGATGAATTTACAACACTCACAGTATTATTAAAATTAAATGGTAGTCATCAGTGAATGATTTTTCTAATTAAGACTGAATAATACCAAATTAGGTAATTTTTATGCCTTCTGGACAGTTTTGAGAGTTAAAAGTGATTGACAAACAGGTGTTTTTCTTCATTTTTTGTTATATTTTGATACAGAAGCACAAACAGAATTATATTGAATATTCCCATTCTAAAAATTAATAGAGATCTAGTGAATCAACTGGCCCCTTAGTGGTTCTCGTTTTCCAGTTGTGTCACTATTTGGTCAACATAACTTACAAAACTATTAGGTATGTCCACACTCATGCGCTTTCTTTTTCAACTTGCGATGTCGCTTACGCTTAAAGTCATACCAGCTTCCCGCACCCGCTTGAAGAGCTTTATCTCAAAAAAACACTACGAATATTTTTGAACACTACACTAAATTAAAGCCTGTTCTTTCCTGCATTGATTGGTTTGATTTAGATTGTTTTATTTAGAAATTAATCGAAGATAACTCCAGCAATTTACGCAAAAAAGTACTTAGTTTTTAGCCGGTTTTCCATTAACGTCCGTTACTCCTCCCAGGCTTTTCATAAAAATCTGCGTTTTGGTACGTTGAATATCAGAGTTTTTTTTCTATAATATAAATATTTTAAAAGTTAAATCTCATGTTTTGTTTTAATATGCGGGCCATTTTTTTTAAAAAGTGTTTTTTTGGCTCCACTGTAAAGGTAGGGAAATGATTTTTGGACTGAACCATGAATTTTCACAACAGTATTATGTCAAGCAAAGCATTTTTTTTTTTTTTTTAATAAGAACATCATTAAATAAATCAAAATGAGCTACGGAATGAGTTGCAGCAGGAAAACGAGTTGTTTTTCTAAACGACTATATTCGGAGCAGTTACCACTATAGAGCTCAGTTTCCTCTAAGAAGTTAAGAGGCTAATAGAATTTTCTATTAACACCACATATCTATTTCTAATTACAAATGCAAAATACGACACATGGCACAATACTACTGTAAAAATGCATGGTTCAGTCCAAAAATCATTTCCCTATCTTTACGTGAAGCCAAAATACACTTAAAAAAAATGGCCGGCATTTTAAAATGGAACATTAGACTTCTATTTTAAAATGTTCATATAGAGAAACTCTGATCTTCAATGTACTTAAACACCGTTCTTTTATGAAAAGCCTGAACGGAGTAACGGACGTTTAAAAACCACATTAACGGGAAACTGGCTAAAATCTGAGTACTCTTTATGCGTAAATTGCTGCATCTTCAACTAGTTTCTAAATAAAATAATCTAAGTCAAACCAACCAACGCAGGAAAGAACAGGCTTTAATTTAGTGTAGTGTTCAAAAATATTTATTATGTTTTTTTTTTAGGTAAAGCTCTTCAAACGAGTGCGGACAGGTGAAATGGCATGCTACATCGCACAAGTGTGGACGTAGCTATTAGGAGTATGTACTATCCAAGTCAAACAAAAGACTGCTATAGTCAAGCAACTTATGGCCCATATTGTGTATTAATGATTGCTTCTTATGATATTTTTTATTAATTCAGTATTAAAAACATTTTTCTTTTCTTGTGTTAAAATATCTAATAAATTAAAATTATATACTTAGCTAGTAGTATATTTAGTTAAACAGGATTTGTACAAGAATCACCTCATTTTGTGTAATAATATTACCTCTTACATTATGGTGTAAGTTCTTGTAGGTTTAAGAAATTTTATTTTAAGTGATTGTACAACTGATATTGAAGATACCAAATATTAAACCATTATCTTAATATGAATTGTTTAATTGTTGGCCTAATGGTTATTTTAAACCTCAAGAGATTTACTAATTAATTAATTTAATATATAATTATATTTATTACATAATTCTGTACATACTGTTTTATACATTTGATTGGATTACTTGTAAATCTCTTGAAGTTATATTATCTGCCTAAAATTAATTGTAGGTGTTTAGAAAAAAAATGTATGTAGTTCTAATAATATTTATCTCATTTTCAACTTAACTTGCATAGTGTTTTTATTTTTATTTTACTCTAACACATAAGCAGGATTGTCAGCAGCCATATTATTTAAAATTGAAATTTATATTTCTAAACCTCCAGAATATGGTAACAAAAAACACTTAAAAATGTTTAAAGTGCTTTTGTGTATCTTGTACGCATCTTCATTAATGACTTTTAAAATTTTCACATTTAAAATCTAAAACTTTCTATTCCTACCATAGCAGATAAGGAATAATCATAAAATAGTCTCGCCAACTGAAAACAATCAGTTGGTTGTTGTATTCTACTTGTGTGTTCATTAATTTTTCTGTATTACCATATTTATATTTATAATAATATTTCTCCAAAATTTGAGTTTCACGTCGTATAAAATATACTTCAATAAGCATTTTTATCTCAAAATGCCTTATTAAAGCAGAAGGTTATAAATATATTCAATGTTGTAACTTTAAATTCATTGTATAATTTTTTTAATTCCTTAAAGGAGGTAAACATGTTAATTTTTTGTTGGTTGGCATCCCTAGAGAACTGTTTTTGAAGAGAACCTAGTATTAAATGTTTGATAAATGTTCTAAAAATGCCTTCGTGACTAACTTTATGTTGTAAAAAGTTAATTAAAGATTTCTTAAATATCTGTGTGTTATTCTAATGTAATAATCACGTATTCATATTAATTGATATTTATGTAATTCTTTAATATAAGATTTTCAGTGTTAAAGCGCGGAATAGTAACATATAAACTTAAATACAGTGTAATTTTTTAACCCTCAAATCTTTAGGTTGTATTGTGAGCTACATGTGGTACTCGTACAGCTTACTGTTTAATTTGTTGGAATTACTCAATTTTAAGTAACCTCATTTGTTTATAATCAGGAAACCTTTCCTGTGGCTTTCATGTAGATATGACTCTTTAGAACATATTTAATTTTTATTTGTCGTATTGAACTCTGCTTTGTAGCAAACAGCACAAAAATTGACCTTTTTTACTCATTATGGGTTCCAAATCTTGATTTATTAACTAAGAAGAAATTAGGTTTGAGGTTTTTTTCATTAAATTTGCATTAACTGTGTTGTAACATTATTAGTGATTTTTAGGTTTAATAATTTTCCAGACCCTGGCTGGGGGTCAAATTCAGACCTTCTGCTTTGTAACTTAACACACTGCTGCACCACAGAGGAGGCCAAGTTCTTCTTTGTTAAAGGAGAAAGTTCCTTGTAATATTTTTTTTTCAAATGTTCTCTTGCTCTATTTAAAAGGTAAAATTTCTGAAGACCACATTACATTTTCTCGGTTTATGGATTAAATAAAAAATACAGATATTTCATTAAAACGCATCAATACTTGTTCCTTTTTTTCCGCTACAGATAGTCAAACATGCCTGTTCCGGACCACACCAATCAGAATACAGACTGACCATCTCTTCCAAGGTCTACCCACACCCTTATTTCTCTCAGGTCTATACCTACAGTACTTCAAGGGTTTTTCTTCCTGGGAGCTTTCGCTGAACATAATTCCTTCATCTCCTTTTGTACATACTGATTTTGATTTTCAGTGGTTATATCAGAACTATTAAGTTTATAAAAACACGACCAAGCATCTTGTATGACACTGCCTCATAGTATAGTCCAACTAAATATTCTGGAAGCAGGGTTAGAATATAAAATGTTAAACTTTTAAAAATTTTCCGTTAATGAATAGATTTGACAGTTATCTTATAGATCTGATTCGTTACTTTGTTTTATCAGTATTATCAGAAAAGCTTATATTAAATTACCTATTGTTATGATTGAATTTGATCATACAGTAGTAAAATTCTTCAGAATAAAATTGTCAGTATTTTTATTAAACAAAATTAATATTTTTGAAATTTGTGATAATATTTGCAATTATTTGACTTTTGTGAATAGAATAGCTCCTAATATTGTACAATATGGGTGTGGCTTATTTCAATATTAATTGTAAATTTTTTACATGTTTCTAGAAGTAAGGTAAAGTGAGTTGGTTTTATGTAAGATACTTATTTTCTAATTATTCATCTGTAAGATATACTTACCTATTGTATAAAAATGAAATTTTAGTGGAATGTTAGCACAGTTTCTCTAATTTTAACACGTTCAATGTGGCCTGGGAGAAGTGAGGTCATTCGCCGTGACGGAGCAATACTTCAATGGTAAACTGACTCGACACCATTATATTTATATACAAATATTTATTTACTTAATTATTTCTGACACAGTTAATATTTACTACAATAAATTTTGCGTAATGTGAGTAATTGCAATCTAAGTAATATCATAAAATAAATTTTTATAATACAGTAAATTCCGGATAATTGGGGCACATCGGGACCGGAGCATTTTGGCCTAATAAACGAATTCGTAAAATGTGGCGTATACAATACTGTATTTTATTAAAATTATCACATACATAAATTTAGTTCTATCCATGTACACACGAAACAAATAAAGGGTATCTGAACAATGATTAACTTTTTAGCTGAACCTTTTGCCTTGATTTTAAGCATTGGACCATTGACACTTACACCTTGCGATGTTACAAGGGTGAACCATTCATTCAACGCTTTTTAACAAGTGGATCCTTCCTTCACGTTTTACTTTTCTAAAATGTTGCATGATCTTTTAATGCTCACTTTTGGCGTATTTTATTTTCTTGGAGCACGATACAAGCTATTGTTATTTTTTGGTAAAACTGGTTATTTTGGATAGTTTACATTGGCTTAAGTTAGGTATATACATTTTTAATTTGTCGAGAAGTTTTATTCGTTCACCCAGTCGTATCATTACGTGGAATTTAACTCACAAAGACGTTGGTAGTATGTACTGTACTCTAAGCCTACGCATAAAAATGTGTGAAACGAATAGGAATTTAAAAAAATAAAAGTATGTCTGTAGGTAAAAAAACAACCATATTCGAAAAGCATGGAACGTTCTGTGTACGTATGACAAGTGATAACTAACCATAAGTTGCAAGGAGGCTATACAGCTTGTAAGGTTGGGCATAACTAGTGGACTCACTGACTCACTGGAATTTGTGCAATGACGATTATTTAGCCTACACATTGCACAGGGCATTTCGTATTGTTCTTCGGGGTTACAAAAATTCAGTACAAAAAAACCATTTCACTTACCTAAATGAAAGTTGTACAGGCCGATGCAGGGACTCAAACAGTTATTTTTAAACATCTATAAATGTTCAATGTGTGCTCCTTTGGTGACACGGCACATATCAACACGAAAATCTAGCTCTTACCAAACTTGTTGTAACATATACCTTTCGATAGAGTTAATTGCATTGATTATGCGATCCTTCAACTCAGTGATATCGTTTGGCATTGTTGGTATTAACACCTTGTCTTTCACATAACCACAGAGAAAGAAGTCACATGGCGTGAGGTCTGGTGATCTTGGTGGCCACAGAATAATGTGTTGGTCTTCTTCAGACGCACCAATTCTAACACACAAAACGATTTCTCACTTCCCATGGCAGCCATTTACTCTACTGTCTACGCCTAGCGGGCAAACTGTTAACTAACTACCCAGAATATGTGGAAAAAGCTATTTGAAGTGTTATTTTGTACAGTGTTTGTTTCATTCTTATAAGTGAAATACCTTTTTTGTACAGAATTTTCGTAACTCCAAAGTACATTATGAAATGCCCTGCATATCGGTTTTTAAAATTCCGCCAAAATAACCTGTGACATATATTCAAAAACTGATCGCATACTGGCATAAACTGAACCTTTTTCTAGGACTGCATGATAATAGAAATATTATTAACCCTGCCTGAACGTAGAAAGAAGATAATAAAACATTTAGACTGGCTGCATTTTTGCGTCCGCCAGTCACCTGGTAGTGTTCGAAAAGCCGCTAAAATGCATCTGGCGCACTGAATGTGTTAATACTTTTTGTGTGCCTATTCTAGATTTATATTGGTGGATTGTTTTAATGTACTGAAGTTTATATATTATTAATTGTATTTTATTTTTTATAAAACATTTTGTTACCTTGAAATTTGACCATTTTTAAAATAATTTTGTTAATATCCAAAAATAAATTTAATTTTTTAATTTACTTTCTTTATGTTTATTAAATTATGTTTTCCTTGTTTATTGCTTTGTACTTTTTAGCAATAAGTTTTGACATTCTGTAAAATGTAATTTGGATTTAAAGATAAATTTTTCTTTTAATTTAAAGTCATTTTTTATTAGTTTAGGGTTTTCACAAGGTAATTTTATTGATTGATTGTGTAGGATTAATAAGGCTTGACATTACAGTTTCAGAGAATGAATTGTATTAACCCCATCTTTATGTATTCACTTAGTAAACTGAACCTTCCTTTATATAAGAAGGGTTACAATAAATTTTCTGTCAACATTTTCATAATTTGTTTTTGAGCCATTTGATACCCTGGTATTTAAGAGGCACTATCAAAATTTTTTTTTACCCTTATGTGTGTACGTTGCAATCTGTTCAATTCAGAACAATAAGCAACCCTATTACCTAATGAAATGAGGATGATATTTATGACGTGTAAATGAGGTGTACTCATGTACAGACTCACCTATATATTCCTTTAATTGAACCCCAAGCATCAAACTGCGCCTGTAACCACTGTTTAGTATTCAGATCCATGTAAAAGTAACTACCTTTACTAGGATTTGAACCAGGAACCTTAGTCTCCAAAACCCAGCTGTTGAGCTGCTGACATATGGTAACTACTTTGCCTCTGGACCAACCCAGTGGTTTAGCTTTAAAGTAAGGTATAATTTATTAAATTCTGAGCACTGAAATTTTTTTTGGTTTAATTATTTCTTGTCGTGGTGAAGATTCTGTTACACTTGAGCTTGTTTTACAAAAAATTTTCTTCATTGATTACCCATTATTTTTTTTTAACATAGGTAAATTTTTTGTGGCAATATTGTTTATTTTATGCATAAACGATATTACAGTAGCAACCCATTTTCACTGTTTAAACAGTTGAGATTAGTAACGTTTATTTTATTATTATTTTTCTCAAAGCATAGCATTTTAGATTGAAGGCCCATTATCTCCGAAACTACTGAAGCTACTGACTTGAAATTTTTAGGAGATGCTCAAAGTACAACTATTGAGGAAAGGAATTTTCAGTGAATAATTGTTTTATACCCTAGATATGACTTTTGTTGATACTTTGGAAAACTCCATGTTGGTTATGATGGAAGAAATATTTTCCTCCATCAAAAATAGTTATTTTACAAAATCCTTTTGTTTAATATTGTATTAGGTGTCTGGACAAGAGGTAAAAATTTGAAGCCAATCTTAAACCTCCTGTCTGTTAGTACTCCAAATTCAAAGATAATAAATGAGGCAGATTCTTTCCCATCTCCTTAAAGTTAAGACACAAGGTAACCACTAAAGATCTTCGTGTTCTGTAGATGTTTCGTGAGGTGACAGTGCCCTATTTAGAAGTCCTAAGCTCCTATCTGCCCAGCCCACATATAGGATATGACATTCAAAACTATATAAAAGTAACTACCTTTACTAGGATTTGAACCAGGAACCTTCATCTCCAAAAATCAGCTGTTAAACAGCTGATTTTGGCGATGACTTTACCTCTAGATCAACGCGGTGGGTGAAACTAAATTAAGCTGTTTTTATGATTTTCTTCAGTTTCAATATTTTGGTTTTAATTGTTGTTTTCCTGAAAAATGTATGCCTGTGCAAGCAATCACAAAACTCCTTGATTCATCACCATTAGTGGAGCATGTATTTATTTTCAATTTCTTTACATTATAGTGGACTAGCTGAAATACCCGTTTTTGAAATGGTTTTCTTGGTGCTCTGGACGGTCTGTTGGTGTACCGAGTAATTAAATAAATTACTATTTATATAGAGCAATGAAAAATGATGTTTTGAAGATTTACTCACACAAATCTGTGTGTGTAATGTAACTGTAGGAAATTTAATTATTCACTACAGAGCAAAAAATAAATTGCTGTTATGATACCGTTAAATGAAAGGTAAATAGGAAAACTTCATGATGGTCAACTACTAAGATGACTGTCATTCATTTTTGACTATGTGACCGAAAACGGGCTTTGTCATCTGTGGTAGGGTAGTGGTGGAAGGGGTTAAGTAGATAACTCACAGAGATTTGGAATGATTACCAGCGGTGCGTAGGCCTATGTTTATTGTTCAGTTTATTTTGTTTTCTAAAATATTGCTATGTTTATTTTTATAAAATTGGTAATATCTCTGTTATTATTCATGAAAATGAAAAACTCTGCATAATCAAACTTATTTGTCTTTAAAAATTTTGTAATTTTGATTATATAACATTTTTTGATACATTGGCTTTTAACTGAGATATTTATAGTTTTTTTAAATCCTCCCTCTGAACTTCCCCACACCTTTTGAGATATTAAAAAAATGTATAGCCTATTTTCATTTTGATTATATACAGAACCTAAATACCAAAATTTATTAAATTTAGTTCAGTGGTTCGTGCATGATGCCGTAACATACAAACAGATAAAAATTAAGCTGAACTTATTTTCAGTGTTTACTTGGTAGATCTGGCGTAGAAACAAAATTTGGGGTATTTTGAAAAATTGTACAAACAAAATCATAATTTTATTTGTATAGATTATATTTCTGCCCATAACAGACAGGTGGAGTGTCAAATTATTTACACTCAATCTGCTCGTTGGAGGGCTAAAATAAATAGTTCTGTTTCTTATCACATGGTCAGCCAATTAAATAAATGACTGAATCATTTAAGAACAGAAGAGGTAGAGGTGTAAAAGACACTAATCAGAGTTATCTCCTCTGAAAGTAATGAATTTCATTGTACAGCCAGACCCTGTGGTGAATGAAGTGAAGGTGTCATTTACAGAGTGGGAAATATGTGCTTTTCAGAGGGCCCGTCATGCTGATAAGCATACTTTTCCATTCAGTGCGGAAGGCAATGGTAAACCACCTCACTCCTCGTTTTACTTAGTAAAACCTCTAGAGATTCAAACCAGCCTTTCGGCTGTTGACCTAAACAACAACAGATTATATTTATACATGTTAAGGTTTTTTTGAGAAAATTGTGTTTTCTAATTTTGAGGGAAGTTAGTAGAATGTATCTGTAGAATGTCAATGTATAAAAAAATTTAAAGTTTATTTTTATGAAAGTGTAAAATTTTATCATTGTAGATAAATTTTTTTATATTTAGGGTTATTCTACCCCAGAGATAATATATATAGATATTAATATCTATATATAATATATTCTACCCTAAATACAGCTTCTGGTAGTATAAAATTCCCTAGAATGGTAAAGGTCACCAACTATTTTCATATCTGTTTTATAATTTCCAATTACATTGTGTAAATTTTTTTGTATTACCATTATGTACCAAGTTATTACTGAATTATTAAAAGCTAGTATATTTTTGTATGATTATTTTTTATTTAAATATTTCTACAATGGTTTATCATAGTAGAAGTTTATGTGGTACAATACAATTTTTATAATGAACTAGTTTAGATTTGTTTTAGAACTTACAATGTAATTTTCGTACAATTTCAGTACCTTCACATAAAATATTTTTTTACGTATAACTAAATGTTTAAACTCTAAATAATCATAGCCAAAGTATTATATTGTCGGTAGCTACTTAACTTTTTATAAATTTTAGTGTTAGGATATTATTAATAATAAAATTGTACCTTCTTTTGTTGTGATTATATATAACATATCTTGTACATATTATTGTATTATTAAAATATAACACTATACATTTACAGTAATAAAAATAAATATGTAATTACTTAAACAATGAAGTTTTTATTATACCAAAAGTCATAAATCTGAGTTATTCCATAGGTGAGGTAGTATTTATATATTTTTAATTGATTAGTTTTCAATAAAATCATAAGATTTTATCTACTGGTACTTAATTTTTAAGTTGTCAAGTATTAAGTGCATAATTAATTCACACCTTAGTATTCAAATAGTGTACTCGCTAGTAATTTTTAAGAGAATTTAAAATCGCTAATCTTTAAAGTTCTTGTTACATTATGCTACTGCTTTCTAAAAATTCGAGTTTACTGATTTTTAAAAGAATGGGAGGTTAGATCTTTTATACCTTATTCTACTCGACATTAGAACTGATGTAAACAATTCATATGAGCGTACAGTTAAAAGAATAAGGATAACATGACTCGTGACCATATGGTCTATATCGGACAGCTAAGCGTCATTTATGAGTCATGCTATATCAACTTATTTTTATCTTATCAAGCATCCTAATTGGTATTTTTAACAGCCGTATTATATTGATAATTAAAATATATATTATTTTCTTTAAACCACCAGTGATACCGTAAACTGTAAAAACTTACCAATTATAGCACTTTCGTGCATAAAATGCATATCTTCTGTAATTTTTATTATTAATATTTAAAACATCTTACTCCCACCATGATAAGGATTTTAGAAAAATCCTTATTTAAGAGAGAATGTTGTAACCCTTTCAGTGCCCAAACAATATTTAAAAGTTTGATCTTAAGTGCCATTTAATTTATATAAGGGTGTAGAAAAAGTGCCACCCCTTCTTTCGAAAACTTGCAGGCTAAGCCTGCCATTGTCCAAAATTTCAACGTTACAGAAAAATAAAATTTCCTGTTAAAAATTAATTTTTATTATGTTCATAAACCCACCGGGTTGGTCTAGAAGTAAAGTCGTCGCCAAAATCAGCTGTTAACAGCTGATTTTCGGAGACGAAGGTTCCTGGTTCAAATCCTAGTAAAGGTAGTTACTTTTATACGGATTTGAATACCAGACAGTGGTTACCGGTGTACTTTGATGGTTGGGGTTTAATAACCATACTCTCTCAGGAATGGTCGGCCTGGGTCTGTACAAGACTACACCTCATTTACACGTCATACACATCATCCTCATCTCATTGGGTCATGGGGTTGCTTATTGTTCTAAATTGAACAGATTGCAACGTACTCTAATTAGAAATAAAAAAAAAATTGTGTTCATAAAAAAATAAATTGTTTTAACACTAAAAATATTCGAAATAGTTTTTTTTATTTAAAGTTGCATCGAAATATTGGTCATTAGCAACTACTGTGGGTTTTGGTACCTTACTTTTGCTTTTATTAACTAAAATTAATCATTACCGCTGGCCGCATTGGTGTAGTTGGTAACGTGCTCGCCTTTCATCATGCGGTCCTGGGTTCGAATCCCACTCAGGCACGGCATATTTTCATACGTTACAAAAAATCATTTCATACTACATTATATAAAGTTACACTTCAACCTCGTCGCTAATGACCGTTGCAGTTGATGCGACGTTAAATAAATAAATTTAAAGAAAATTAATTTTTGCTATTCTGTATACAAATTATTAATTTATAAAACAGTACTCAAACCTGCGGGGACATACAGGATACAAGTCACAGTAACATTGAAATAATTCAAAGGTTTCAATCCAAAATACTTAGTAACATGACAGACTCGCCTTGGTACACCCTATCCTTCAGATTTACTTTAATATTTCATTATTTTTTTATTTATTCCACATTCTCATCAAGAACAAAACAACAAAGGCCGCGGCCGTAGTGTAGTGGTAGCGCACAGGCCAACCACATGAAAGTCCCGGGTTCGATTCCTGGCTAGAACCTGGAAATTATAACAAGTACAAGTCACAACCCACTGTAGTCGCTGATTACCAATCTGTTGATGCAACTTTAAATATATAAATAAATAAAAACAAAATTATAAATTGCCGGCCGCATTGGCGCAGTTGGTAACGTGCTCGCCTCTCATCATGCGGTCCTGGGTTCGAATCCCACTCAGGCACGGCATATTTTCATACGTTACAAAAATTTATTTTATCCTCATTACACACAGTTACACCCCAACGTCATCGCTAATGACCACAGCAGTTGATGCGACGTTAAAAAAAAAAAAAAAAAGATTATAAATTTTATAGTGATACCAGGGGTAGTACTCGCTCATGTTTAATACCCACTACACATCTACTCATTCCATGAGAGCAGACTGTAGATTTACAGTAATACAAAAAATTTACAAATTCAGGAGACTGGAAGGAATTTAAACAAAAGATAAGAACAATATTTGTGTTTTACTGTTAGTTAATTTATTGTTTCTCACATTCATACAAATAAATACTCATCATACAATTTTTTAAGTTTATCAAACGTAATAAATAATAATACTGATATACAAAAGTTGTATTCAATGTCATTCTTTTAGTAAAAAGATTTAGTTGCCGCAATAAATAAGTAAATAAATAACTTATTTTTTACATTCACACGTATACATACATACATATTGCCTAATTATAATAAATGTAATTGTACACAATAGAACACAATGAACACTTAGTACTTGAAGATTTGTTATTATAATTTTTTAATGATAACATTATTTTGTTGTACTTTCAATTATAAGTTAATCTTCTTCATCGCCTTCTTCTTCTTCCTCTTCCTCCTCTTCAGCAGATTCAGCTGCCTTTTTATCGTCTTTCTTTGGGCGACCACGACCACGACCAGAACTTGAAGACGATTTGCTCTGAAACAATATTATCATTATGATTACTGATGTCGATGTTATCAATTTATAATTAGTTTTAAAATAAATAGATAATATTGATGTTTGGTTTTTGAAAATTATAGCATTTTTTGTTTTTTTTTTTACTTTCTCTTGCCTATATGTACATACGAGTACATATAAATGCAAGAGAAAGTAATGTTTTCATGTTGATTTTTCAAAATCGAGTTTTCACCGGATCTTCATGTTTTCAGACCCCCTGAAGCCAAAAAACATGTTTTTAGCGATTGGATTGTGTGTGTGTGTGTGTGAGAACAGAATATCTCAAGAACAGAAAATCCTACAAACTTGAAACTTAAGTTATATATCACTAGGACCCGACACAAACATTTTCATCAAAATCGGTCAACCGGAAGTGGTAGTTTATTCGTGTCATTTTTCACTTTTTTGCGATTTTCTCAAAAACAGCTCCTACAATTTTGTTTAAAATGACCTCATTTACTACATTTTTTATGCTCTACAAGATAGGGTAGGTGCCATGTCTGCTGAAATTCTTGGGGAGGTCATTTGCTTGTAAAAAAATTGTTTTTTTAAGATTGCAGCTTTAAATTGCATTTTAACGCAAAAATTATATAATAAAAGTTGTAGAGATTTTAAAATCCTACAACTTTTATTTCCAATATTTCTTTGTATAACGTGTTAGTTTAGTGGTAATTAGCGATTTACTGTTTTTTTCTCACGAAAATGTGTAAAAAATTCAATTTTTTAAGATTTCAGCCTTAGTATTCATTTGACAACAAAAATGTATAAATAATCAAATTTATAGGAAATTAAAAGATCTACAACTTTTATTTAGAGCATTTTTCTCTACAGAACCTAATTCAACGTGAAAGAGTGATTTTCCGTATTTTTAAGCAAAACTGAGGTTGATTTTTATTTTGCATCTTTCACTAATTATTAAAATTGGGTTATGTTTATTGAGGTTAGTTTTTTGTTTATTTCTAATGTTTTATTACTAATGTTAGGTTATACTGTTCATTATTTACATTGGCAAGACAAAGTCATGTGAGTGTTTCACACCAATTTTTTTTTTATGTTGTGACTCTATGCACATTGAGGCTAATACGGACTGTCACACCTGACCAGGAACGAACCCTGGTATAAAGGCCAGCGGTGCTGATTACTACATTAACTAGTTGCCCTAGTAATATATTGAACTGACTTATGCATACATATACTATAATAATAAATAAAAATCTGGTGTGAAACACTCACACAACTTTCTCTTGCCAATGCAAATAATTTACAATATAATTTAACATTAGTAATAAAATATTAGAAATAAACAAAAAACTAACCTCAATAAACATAACCTTATTTTAATCATGAGTGAAACACTCAAAATGAAAATCAACCTCAGTCTGGCTTAAAAATACGGAAAATCACTATTTCACGCTAAACTAGGCTCTGTAGAGAAAAATACGCTAAATAAAAGTTGTAGATCTTTTAATTTTCTATAAATTTAATTATATACACTTTTGTCGTAAAATGCATACTAAGACCGAAATTTTTAAAAAATCGATTTTTCTCACGTTTTCGTGAGAAAAAAAAAGAAAATTGCTAATTACTGCTAAACTAAGCGTTATACAAAAAAATGTTTGAAATAAAAGTTGTAGAATTTTACATTCTCTACAACTTTTGTTATAAAACGTTTTGCGCTAAAATGCATATTAAAGCTGCAATCTTAAAAAGAAAAAGTTTTTGCGTAAAAACAGCCTCACGCAGAATTTCAGCAAACATGGCGCCTACCCTATATTGTAGAGCATAAAAAATGTAGTAAACCAGGCGATTTTTAAAAAAATCGTAGGACTAGTTTTTGAGAAAATCGCAAAAAAGTGAAAAATTATACGAATAAACTACTACTTCCGGTTGACCGATTTTGATGAAAATGTTCGTGTCGGGTCCGGTAGTGATATGTAACTTAAGTTTCAAGTTTCAAGTTCGTACGATGTTCCGTTCTTGAGATTTCTGTTCACACACAGACCAATCGCTAAAAACATGTTTTTTGGGTTCAGGGGGTCTGAAAACGTATAGATCCGGTGAAAACTCGATTTCGAAAAATCAACATGAAAACAATACTTTCCTTCCTATATATTCATATAGGCAAGAGAAAGTAAAAATAGTTCACAAATAAATTTTATAGTATAAATTTATAGTTACAAATTTTCGCTAACCTTTTATAGCCACTAAAATTTTTCTTTTATTAGTGATTTATTTTCTTTGACTTACACATTTCGGTGGATCCACAATCTTCAGAGTATATACAGGTGATTCAAAAATAGTGGCTTTCTATCCTTTTTTGGATTTTACTCATAAAACTAAACAAAGTATCCTATGGAAAAAATTGCACTTTCCTCGTTGTTTTCTTACCGCTCACCATTTTATTATTTTTATGTATAACTTTACATCATATTATTGGATAAAGGAATCACACTAATATTTTGGGAACATATTTACAGTAATTTTATGTAATAGATGAAAAAATCATGATTTAAATTTCTTCTTAAATTACAAAACGGTGGCCATGTTTATTTTTCAACCTGTTGTATTTCAATATCAAAATGTATGTTGTTACCAAAATATCAATCCTTTTATTTGGAACAAAATCACATTAAATGTTTTGTATCAGTTTAAAACATACAGGAAGTAGGGGAATTCTGCTACGAGGGTCACGATTTATATTTTGAGCCTTGGCAGCACTGATTGTTGTTGGGTATCGCTGATGTTTTTATTTGAAAGTTTGACATTTTTAACAATAACCTACACCAGATATATTGTAAACAAAGCATTTTTTGTGTCGTTTGTAGCCATTTGAAAAGATTGTGTCAGTCAAAAAATGGAATTGAGTCGTAAAAACTTTCGTGCAATAATTTATTACGATTTCCGACGTGGATTAACTAGACAACAGTGCACTGATCAACTTAATTCCACTTTTGGTGATGAAGCCCCATCCTTTGCCACTGTGAAACGCTGGTATAACGAGTTCAATCGTGGTCGTCGTTCTCTCAATAATGAATTTTGTGAAGGTCGTCCAAAATCGGTTGTTGTTCCTGAAAACATTGACGCTGTGCAAAATATGATCATCCAAGATCGTCATGTGACATATTGTGAGATTGAGACACTTTTAGGCATTAGTCCCACTAGCATACATAAAATATTTCACGAATATTTAGCTGTGAAAAACGTGTGTTGTCGTTGGATCCCACGCAATTTGACAAAAGCCCAACAAGATGCCCGTGTCGATTGGTGCAAAAAAATATCGAACGATATTTTAGAACGAAAACAATAGTCGGCGGTATGGGTGTTTCAAGACGAAATGAACCCAACAAAAGTTCTTCGTGCTCGGAGCACTTCAAAACAAATGGTCACCTGTTTTTTCATGAAAACTGGTCATGTGGCAACAGTACCTTTGGAGGAGAGTAAAACAGTAAATTCTGAATGGTATACAACCATTTGTTTGCCAGTAGTCTTGGATAAAATCAGAAAAACAAACAAAAATTGTCGGATCATCCTCCATCAAGACAACGCAAGCTCCCACACATCTCGTGAAACAACTAGCTTTTTCAACACTCAAAAGATCGAATTGATGGGTCAACCGCCTTACAGTCCAGATTTGGCACCTATTGATTTCTTTTTGTTCCCAACTATCAAGGATAAATTGCGAGGACAATGATTTTTGTCGGCAGAAGAAGCTGTTGAAGCATTCAATAACCATTTTTTGGAGGTACCCGATGCAGACTGGAAAGATGCTATGAGAACTGGTTCCAACGCATGCAAAAGTGTATAAACCTTAAAGGGGAATATTTTGAAAAGCAATAAAGCCACTTTCAACAAAAAATAGTTTGTATTTATTCTTAGGGTCAAAATATAAATAGTGACCCTCGTATCTAGGGATTAAAATAACAAAGGATTGCAGAAGCACAAGTGATATCAAAAGCAGAATTTCTCAAGTTAAAAAAGCCTTTGAAATAAAAAAACAGCTTACTGACAACAAACATTTATTTACAGATTAGGAACAATTTCTTAAAACATTATGTTTGAAGAGTAGCATTATACAGGAGTGAAATGTGGGTGATAGGGGTTGTAAAAAAGAAGAGGATAGAAGCTTTTGAAATGTGGTGTTATAGTCCTACCATGGTAGATAAGGAATCAATTAGTGGAGACAAGGAGACTAAAATAGTATCATTCGATTCCTTATCTACCATGGTAGGAGTAGGAAGTTTTAAATTTTGATGTGAAAAATTTTTTTAAAGAATTTTTGATTTACTGAAGATGTGTATAAGATAACTGAAAGTGCTATAAACATTGGTAAGTGTTTTCTGTTACCGTATTCTGGTGGTTAGAAATATATATTTCAACTTGCTGTTATACCGTGCACAAATCCTTTCATATCTACATAATTGTAACACCCTACATCTTTTGAATCCTGATTCATTGAACTAAGTAGAACCGAACAGTACAACATAAGTATAGACATGTTTAGCTGCTTTCCGTACTTTTTGGAAAAGCCTCAGTCAAGAATTTTTCTCTTGGTTTTATACCTGACTACTGTGAAAATTAAGGTTAATGCAGACAGTCAAGGGTGATAGATGAAAGAATGCCAAACTTGACCAGGAATCAAATCCAGGACCCCTATCAGAAGCCAGTTGTGCTGACCTCAAAAGTCTAAATGAAAGACTAGGAGTACGTGGCCTTTTAAAACTTTTATGATTGTTATTTTTTATTGGAAAAATGGTCATTGTACATCACTTGTGTTTAAAAGTAACAAGTCATTATTGTTATAGTCAATTCTTCAGTTTTATATCAGAATATGTTACTGGAATGCACTAAATAATGATTTGATTTATATACATTTTGATTCCTGAAAATATCAGCAGCAGTATTATTTACAGGGTGGATCAGCAGGGAAGACAGAGTATATGAAACTAAATTTGAATATTTTTGGTTATAAAAAATCACAAAATTGTTATTTAACAGAAATTAATAAACAACAGCAAAAACTACAGTTTTTTATTATTACAGTTAAATTTTTATTTAACAGCAATTAACAAACTACAGCAAAAACTACACTGTTTTTAAATATTGTACACAATATTAATAATAATATTGTAATTAATATATTACGTAAAGTCATTTATATTTAAATTTGAAATAAGTGAAAAACACGTAGTCAACCATCAAAGTAGGTGACTGTTAAAATCAAAAGTTTCTACCTAGGCAGAATTTATGATAAATTAGTAATCCTTACCTTTGTTTTACCCTTACTCTTCTTCACAGATCCCTTAGGTCTTCCACGGCCTCGTTTTGCTGGTGCTTCCCCATCATCAGCTTTTTTCACGTCCTTTTTCTCAGGAGCACGACCCCTTTTCTTTGCTTCCTTGCCAGAGGACTCCTGTAAAACAATACCAGTAAAATTTCACATGTATGTAATTTCCGACCCACCGGGCTGGTCTAGAGGTAAAGTTGTCGCCAAAATCAGCTGTTTAACAGCTGATTTTCGGAGATGAAGGTTCCTGGTTCAAACCCTAGTAAAGGTAGTTACTTTTATACAGATTTGAATGCTAGACAGTTGTTACCGGTGTACTTTGATGGTTGGGGTTCAATTAACGATACTCCCTCAGGAATGGTCGGCCTGAGTCTGTACAAGACTACACCTCATTTACACGTCATACATATCATCCTCATCTCAATGGGTCATGGGGTTGCCTATTGTTCTGAATTGAACAGATTGCAACGTATACACATAATGGATTAAAAAAAATTAAAAAATGTAATTTCCAAAATGTCTTGTGTTGCAGACTTTGGCTGCAAAATGTGTTGCAGCCAAAATAGTATTCAGCTAAATCATTTATTTAAATGTTGCAGCCATCTTGGCCAACAATTTCAATTAAAATTTTAGTACTACAGAAATAATTTGATTTGGATATTTAGTACCATCAGTTCTTTTAACAAATACCTAAGATTCTTAGTAAGAAAAAATTGAACAAGATATTGTATTAAAATTTTTACAAACAGTTTCTTTCTTTTAAATGTATCTTCTAAAGATACTCCTGGATTTATAACCATGTATACATTCATTCTAAACAATTGTTTCTTGCATTAAAAATATTTGATGAGGTAATTATTATTTTTCTAAAAATTTTATACACTTATTACAGCTAAAAACAAACCCTAGTATTACCAACTGAAAATTCGGATATAATTTTTAGAAGTTAGAAAATCATATACATACTGTTTTTAGTGAAATACCAGAAATTTCTGTTTGTGAAATATACAAAAAGTAGCTTAATATTGTATTTTTCAATATACATTGAGTAATAACACTTTATAATCACAAATAAAATACCTATGTATGCATAAACAACAAAAATACAATTAATTTATTACTTCCTTTTTCACAAGCAATAGTTAATCCCTTCACATTTTATTAATAAATTGCTCAGAGTAAAATAACACTTTACTTCTAGTTTTAAATTATGCTTTTTAAAACATAATTTAAATATTAAAAATTAAGTTTAAGAATGGTACCTACTTTTTTACATTCACTGTTTCCATAAAGTAAGTCATATTATAGATGGAGCATGACCACAAAAAAATTCAAAACAAATCTGAAACCACCCCTTTGCTAAAAATTGCAAACTCCTTGCAACCCTTTGCAAACAAGCTTTTGAAAATAAGTTTAAAGTAGCTAGTTGTTTTTGTTGCAAAGAAACAATAAGTCTACAATACTTACATCATTAGATTTTCCTCGGCCACGTTTTTTTTCAACAGCTGCATTACCGTCGTCAGACATCTTTGGCAGTTAATAGTATAAAATGCTAAAACAGAAAAATATATCATGTATTTAGACTATATTCTTCTAAAAAACAAAATGTTAATAAGTGTTTTGTTACATCTGTCTGTATTCTATTTTTTTATTTATTGTTTTTGATGATGCCTACATAAGCCTTAGCTTATGTATGGGTAATGATGTGAGGTGATACATAGATGAAAATGCCAAACCTGACTGGGAATCGAACCCAGGACCCCTGGTGTAGAAGTCAATTTGTGCTGACCTCTACACCAACGGATCGGCCAATAAATTATGCTCATAAATTTTAAAACACAAAAGTTTTTTGAATAGGTCATATTTTTCATTTCCGGTAGTATTTTAGGTATTAACTAGAATCACTGATCAATATTTATAGATTATCTTTCTTTTAGCTGAGTAAACCTAACACATAATTAACTGAACTGTGAGTACACCTTTTAAGTTTTATATATATAATACACTTTAAAATTTAAAAATGTTAAAAATAATTTTTTTGATAAGTCAGTACAATCTTCTGATTATTATTATTATTATTTCTGTTTTTATTAATGAAGCACTAAAATTTAACAAAATAAAATGATCTGCCTGGTAAAGAATCTGCCTCTGTAAAGTGAGATCTTGTTTTTTTTAAGTCTAAAACATTCATTAAGTCTAAAAAAGACTGAAGCACACTTTTTCTATGAAAATAAAGTTTCAGCTTTATTAATGTGATGCACATATTTTCTTAAAAGTATGCCACTGAATCCGGTACAAGTTAACAAGCAGATCATAGTTACAGCTATATAGATTTTATAAAAATAACGTTTATGATATCCAAAAATCGTGCTTTGTTGGTTTAATTTTTTTTACTTTAGATACAGTTTTCATTCTAAACTTTAATTTTATTCTTTGGTATTTGTTAAGCTATCAAATTAAATGTCCAATATATTTTTTACATAAATTTAAAATGTATCCTACAAAATATTGCTACACTCAAGAGTCGTCCATAAACCACGGACTAATAATTGTTTACATGACAGGAATACCTTAATAAAATCACTACATAAACCAGACAATACTGCCATGCTTTATTGAAAAGGCCGCTAGCACTCGAAAATTACAACATCTAAATTATAAGCCGTATTTAGAAAAAAAATATTATTGTCGCCCTTGATTGCGCGTTTACCACTTTGTTTATGCTAATTTTCAACATAAGTGCGAATAGGAGCCTATTAATTGTTATTAAAAATTGTAAGAAACGTTAATAAAGTGAGTACCAGAACAAAAAAATTCGTTAAACGGTTCGTAGTTTTGAAATTCAATGCCGTAAGCCCGCCTTTTTCAAACAGCCCACTTTTACCTTGTATAATGAGCTTGTTTGAATATTAAATTTTATTCTATTGATTTTAATAAAAATTCAATTTGTATTTTTAAAATAATCTTTCATCGCTATTCAGTAAAAAAAAATTTACAAAGATACTATCCGTATAATAAAATAAAATAAATAATAAAAGTGTTGAAACGCAAGAGAATTAGGAATCCCAAGCTTCGATCGAACAGATAGACGCCATCCTAAACCCTTGCCGTGGGCTATAGAAAATGTTTTTACCAATACCCGTTGTATTTACAACACGAAACTTACGGAAAAATAAAAATAAAATATAAAGATGCATCAAAAAAATCGACAACACTGTAAAAAATTCTACTGATCTAAATAAAAATATACAAAATGCTGAAATAAATTGGAACTTACGAATGAAGAGCCTCTGCGCAGAAGTCGAAGAGCAGATGTGCTCTGTAGGGGTTGCGAGTTCTTCCCTCCTTGATATGTTTCCCACTCATACCCCTCTCCTATATTTTACGAGGGGAGCACAGATGTATTTTATACAATAGCCTCTCCTCTCTAAACACTAAATTTTTATTAAGAGGTTCTAATTAAATTGAAGATAATTAAAGCAATTTTTTACGTCAGCGTTTCACATATTTTTTAATAGATTTTCTCCAATACATCTTATTATTAAAAAAAAAATATTTCGTTAAGGTCTATGAATATTTATGACGTCATGTTTTGACAAGTACACACTATTATCTCGCTTAGGGAATGAATTATTATCTCTTACTAGGGACAGAAGGAATTAAAAAAATATTACAACTCGACCGTTAGAGCCGATATAGTATGTTGTAGTATAATTTGCAATATTTTAATTACACAATTCTGTTTTAATATTAAATTAAAATTTATTTTAGGAGGCGGCACCGATCAATGAATTTAATTAAATTAAACCGTGACTCGATTTTAAAATTAAGTTCCTTTAGAGAAAGCTTGGGAAAATAGAAAGTAATACCATAAAAACTACATTTTTAGAGACATGGTATTCAAGTCGGAATAATATTAAATATTTTTTTTAAATATTCCTTATCGCTGAAAAAAAACAATAGCCATTTCACTTCGAAATCTTAAGTAATTACATTTAAAATGTTGTTTCATGACAACTAACCAGGATCTATTGATTTTTGTGCTCTTCAGGTTTCTGAAGAATAACAATATCTGGTAATTAAAGAAAATCTGGCATAATTATGTTAAGAATATATTAAAATATTATATTGACTACGTCTACTTTATCTCTTATTAACGACACATTTTATTAACTGTTTGTTTTATGAGTAAAGACCGGGAAAGATCATCAATTAATTTTTTCATAATGAAACTGAATCACATCCTTAATATTAGTCATAGTGCTCCATGAATTACTCTGAAATTCAAGTATGCTATTTCTGAAAGTTCACGTATCAGCCTCCGTGGCGCAATCGGCTAGCGCGTTCGGCTGTTAACCGAAAGGTTGGTGGTTCGAGCCCACCCGGGGGCGCAATTTTTTTATATTTAACTTTTAATGCATTAAAATATGTTACGAATAATATTAAAGTTATTTTTTTTAAATGGTACAATCTGTCCAATGATAAGATGTATCTTTAATCTATTCGGAACGCGTAGAGGCCCAACGTCGCGTAATTATTTGTTTACTTTAACATAACCTATATTCAAAGCAGACACGGGCATCATCGAACAAGTAGTAGTGTAACAAATCAAGCGAGTGTGGCACTGTTTTCTGTAATAAAGAGAATGATTCTTACGTAATTATGAAAAATCATATTGATATAAATGAATTGTTTTCTAGTAAAACGTTAGTGAAATCAGCAGCGCCGATGGTCCGTTATAGCAAGTACGAATGTTTCCATATTTTTTAGGTTATACTCCATAAATATCATTTAATAATTTTATGTTAGCGGTTTTTAACACTAATTTGAAATTACAGTTGGAATAGCGACCTGTAAAGGAAAATCGCTTGTTAACAATTCATAAAATATGGGTTTACATAATTTTACCCAGTCGTATTTTGTTGCGAACCCCAAGATTTTATGGTCATGAGCTTTCCACTGCAGTGCAATTTACAATACTTTCCGTGCATAATATTTAAATTGTCCATTGCCAATATTTTATTCGTGAAATATTATTTCTTGTTAGCATGTGTAGGTTTTGTATTTATTTTGTTCATTATTGTATTATATATGTGTATTATGTTCTAAATTCTTAAGACATAGTCTATAACAGCCGATTTATAAAATGAAACAACTTCTTACTTTTCTACAAATTAGACCTGAGGTGTTTGTAGATAAGTAGTTTCAACTAAAACAGAAGGTATCACAGAAAGATGTAATGGAATTTTTTATGGTGTTGAATTCTTTCAGAGATTGGTGGGTTCTTTATCAAAAACATAAATTACCCTTCAATGCAGACTATAAATTATACAAAATGAACATTTTGATTTCAAAACAATTTGTTGTTAATTATTTGCCATATTTTGTAATAGTCGACAGTATTTATGTATTGAAATTGCAAAAAAATCTTTGCAATTTATTGTAAGCAAATATTCATAATAATGTTCCCTTTTTACGTGGAGAAAGGTGATTTGCCTGTTGATAGGTTGGTATAAATCAATTACTAATGAAATGATTAACTTTTGGACCAACCAAACAACAAATTATAAATTTTTGTATTTCCAGGAATAGTTAAAGCAAATCATTAGAACGGAGAAAAAGAGTGAGGAGCTTTTAGAAATGTTTAATGTAGCTTGATATAGTGTATTATAGCTGTAAGCAATGATTAAATAGTTGTCAAATATCCAATTTCTTTTGTCATTACAGGTTACAGTTTCGTACTTTAGTTAGGAAGTATGATTGTGATCTTTGCTTTTCCCCAATGATAATTGCTGATTCATTCATAAAATCAGTAAAAGCAAGAGATAATGAATTCACCACAAATGAAGGTACGTGTTTAAGACATACTAACTTATTATTGGTTGACAGAACTATTAATCTTGTAGTTCCAATGTGACGTTGCTGTAAAATTTGCTGGAACCACTTTTATGTTTTTCACAGTGTGATTATAAAGGTGAGCTCAGCGATTGCCCTTGACCTTGTCTACTTGATAGTTGGATGGCATTGAGGACTCAAGACACACAGTAATATATAACTATACAAAAAAGTATATAAAATACATTATGTACATATACTTAAGAAGCTTATAATTGTACATACAATATGTTGCCTGACCAGATGTGTTTAATTAACTTTTGAACAATATGATTATTTGAAAAAATATTTGGTGTTAGGCTATGCTTTGAAATTCCTGTCATACGGTTCTTGAATTTCAGTTCAGATTTCATTTAATTTTTTGTTGAACAATATGACAATTTATTACATTGTGATGTAATTCTCATTAAAAGATGGCTTGCTATTGCAGTAAAACAACATGAAGTACAGTTCAGAAGAAAATTCATTTTTCTTTTTTAGTTTATTTAAAGTTTCATCAACATCTTGGTTATTAGCAACTACTTTGTGTTAGTGGGTTTGAATGTGTAATAATTTTCTAGACCCTAGTTGTGAAACAAAACCAGGATCTCCATTTTGTAGTGTGGCATGCTAACCACTAAACTACCGGGGCGATCTAATTAGGTTTATTTTTCATTTAATATAATATTGTATTTCAGTTAAAATATATATTGAATGCTTTTTTTAATAATTTTTATTTGTTTAAAAAAGCAATGTTTTTAATAAATTAACCTGACATTCTTTGTTACATCCATATTTATGTTAGATCTGGATTATCCAAAATGGCTCCGCCCAAATTATTTTGAATAACTGGGATTCTACTGTATTTCATTAAAATGTTAATTTTATTGTATTTAATATGTTTTAGGAGATACACCATTATGTGTACAGTTTGCTGCTAACAATAGTGATGATTTTGTTAATGCTGCAAAACTAGTTGCACCGTAAGTATTTAATTAAAAATTTCTACATGTAATACTTTTAATTAAGTTTTTGTCAAATTAAACTGTATCTAGTTACCACAATTTTTGTTTGTCTACCTGTATATTATGTATTAAGAAATTTTGGCTTCCTGTAATTTTGTTTCAATCATCTTTCCTTTATATTTTCTCAAATCCACTTTATCTCTCTGTTTCTCTCACATTTTATAAGCAATTTAACTTACATTTTCTCTTAAACACTTTGTCTTACTTTATGATAAAGTAGGAGGCAAGGGAATAGAGGAGTTGTGGAAGGCTGACCCAAAAAAAAAACTTGAAAGAAGATTGAAGAAGATGATGAATGAGGGAAGAAGATAACTTTTCATATTTTTTTGTAAATAATTATGTAAAGTTAGACCTGATTTTTTAAATATACAGTAAATACAATGAATATTCTTTATAAGACGTATTTTATGAGTTTTAGTTTCTTAGTATGATTTTATGAGAGATGTTTAAAATTAATTTTTATGTTGAGAGGAAACGATTCAGTCAGTAACACACAGTTGTCAGCAATGTTTTTTGTCCCACCATACTGTGAGCTTTCTAATTCTCGCAGCACAGAAGTTTCTGCCTTGCTGTGTAAATCACTCGTGCACCGTTTTTTTGACTGCTTCGTTGTTGTTGAACTTCTTGACACGTAAAACGTCTTTGAGCGGGTCAAACAAATGAAAATTGAATGGGATGAGGTCACCTCCCAACCCAACTTCTTGAATGTTTCTCTTGTTCTCTGAGTAATGTGGGTGCACGCGGAGTCAAGCAAGAGCACTATGATATTTTTCCCTTATTGCGGTTTTCACTTTCGGTTAGAGCATGTTAGAACACTACTTACTTTTCACAGTCCATTGTTCTTCTAATATAGCCACAAAAATTGAGCCATGAGTCCCAGAAGACCATCAGCTGATACAGTGAAATCACATGTAGATTTTGAATTTTTTTGGTGTGTGGTGGAGATCAGTGACATTTGTTATGCCCAAACTGTTTAAACTGTTCCACCCACGTATACACGCTATTCAAACAATTTTCACCACACTATTTCAACATTCTTGAGTAAATTCCCCTTGGTTTTCTGCTTTTGAATAGGAAAGATGTTATTTTTGAACGTCCATGCCATATCATTCTTCATGTGTACACATTTCAAGCAAAGCTGATGTTTTGAAATGAACAAAAGAGGTTATGTTTGTATTAATTATTATCAAACAGCAGATTAACAGTTTTCCCAAGGTTCCCAAATTAATCATTGAAAAGTTTCATTGTCATTGAATAAACCGTTTTTACTTTCTCTTGCCTATATGAATATATAGGAAGGAAAGTATTGTTCATGTTGATTTTTCGAAATCGAGTTTTCACCGGCTACACTTTTTCAGACCCCCTGAACCCAAAAAACATGTTTTTAGCGATTGGTCTGTGTGTGTGTGTACAAAATATCTCAAGAACGGAACATAGTACAAACTTGAAACTTGAAACTTAAGTTATGTACCACTACCGGACCTGACACGAACATCCTAGTTTAGCGTAAAAGAGTGATTTTACGTATTTTTAAGGCAAACTGAGGTTGATTTTCATTTTGCATCTTTCATATATGATTAAAATGAGGTTATTTTTATTGAGGTTAGTTTGTTTGTTTATTTCTAATGTTTTATTACTAATGTTAGGTTTATTGTTAATTATTTGCACTGGCAAGAGAAAGTTGTGTGAGTGTTTCACACCAGATTTTTTTATCTACTATTTGTCTCGTTTATTATTGTACATTCTTCATATTATTTCTCTACATTGCTTAGTTTATTTTCAACACTTTTTGGGATGAAATGTAGTAATGTAAATTTGTAATTAAGTTAATGCTGTTTTTTATTTTGATTATTTAGGTACTGTGATGGAGTTGATTTAAATTGTGGATGTCCACAGCGATGGGCAATGAAGGAAGGTTTTGGTGCAGACTTATTAAAGAAACCACATATTATTAAGGATTCCGTATCACAGCTAAGAAATTCTATTCCTAAGCCTTTTGCTGTCTCTGTAAAAATAAGAATACATTCAGACATAAGGTATGAAATTATTTTTCTTTATATTTTTTTTTTTTTAATACTTTATTTAAAGTCACATCAACAACCAGGTTTTTAGTGACTTCTAGAATGTTATTCTACTACAGATTATTAATAATATACTTATAAAAGTTTAAAAACTAACAATGTGGCTAACATTAGTAACAAAGAATATAAACAAAATGCAAACAATTTCACAAAATAAACATTCACAATCATGATGAAAGTTCTATTCAGTTTTTAAAGTAATCCACGTGAGTACAAGAATTTGATATAATCCATAGATCTGGATGTATTGTATTCATCTTTAAAACATTCGTGTATATCGCGTGGCAAGTTAAATGTGCGTCGAAACGTTTCCAGAGATGTGCAGTCAGTAAAGATGTGTTGTATTGTGATTTTGGAGTGACAGTAATTGCAGGTGTTGTGAGGTTTTCTTGTGAGTAGATGTCCATGAGTGAGAAAAGTATGTCCAATTCTGAGTCTTGTTTGTATTACTTGATCACGTCGATTGGTGAATTGTATGGGTTGTTTTTCAAAAATATTTTCTCTGACATTGTGAAGTTTACTGGGGGGACAATTTTTCCAAGTGTCATTCCATTTTTGAAGACGAGATTTGTGTAAGTTGTTGTTGACATCTTTGAATGAAATTTTGAAGCATGTTGGCATTGGTAAGGTTAAGGCCTTTTTAGCAGCTCTGTCAGCTTTTTCGGTTCCAACAATGCCAACATGATGGAATCCACACAAATACTACTTGTTTACCCATCTTAAAAACTTCGGTGTACAATGAAAGAAGTTTCTCTATAATAGGATCTTCAATGGAGGTGTTTTTGAGACTCTCTATCACACTTCTAGAATCGGAGAGAATAAGGAAGTAGTGCAAGAGGTGTAACCAGAAAGTAAATACCCTTGTGAAAAAAAACCGAAAACATTCTTTCTGAGCCAATTTTATTTCTACGTGAAAAAGCTTAACTTAAACTATTTTTCCACAGCGTTTCTCACGTCATTGTCACTTTAGAAGCACTTATCCCACATAGCTTGGCGCTTCATGTGCAGGAACAAGTGGAAAGATGGTGCCAGGTCTGGGCTGATAGAACTGCTCCCAAATGAACTGATAAACTTTCTTAACCAAGTCATCATTCACAACAAAAGGCTGCCCAGTCTGTGCTTGGTCGCAAACTTTTGTGCATCGTTCACTGAACTGCCTACTCCACTTTTGCTCCATTCCACCTCTTATAGCATTTTCACTACAAATCTCTGTTATCTGATGATGAATTTTGGCTAGCACTTTGCATTTAAAGACTGGATAACAAAAATTTCACAATCGGCAGGTTCTTCAACGTATTATTATTGTTTTAAACATTGTAAATGATCACAGGAAACAAGTAGACAAATCAATTGTGCCATCAGTGAAGAGCAATGAACCAATAAAATTAGGGTGCATGTGTGGAGCAACGTCAGTAGTGATGATGTGGTATCAGAACAAAACGGTATTTACTTTTAGGACACACCTTGAACATGCAAAAGACCCAGGTGTGGTTATCTCATATTCATGAATGCACTTATTTTGTTCTTAATTTTTTTCTTGAAAATGTTTCGAAAAACTTCTTGTGTACAGTTACAAGATCATAAGTAAGCTCAGATTTTTGGAGACTTCACCAGTTCGTACATGAACACTAAAAGCGTATGAGATCTACTAGGATTTTCGAAGTTATTTCTGACTGTGGACTTATTTCTGCATGAAAGAGATTGTGTATTCCTCTAGGTTGCTCATGTTTGTTCCTTCCCACCCTGTTAAATTAATACAATTAAACTCTGTTCGTAACCCGTGGGGCTTAGGATCTCTTCAATAAATATGAGACGAAGAAGTTACATATTTAAGGATTCCCTTTTCACCAGACAAAAAATTGAAAAAGAAGTTGAGTAAAAGAGTGCAGAAAGCAAGTGATTTCTTCCAAAATGTGAGAAGCTTAATCTGAGACGAAGAAGTTTTTATGCATTGTAGGAAAATTATGCAGCATGGATAGGTGGAAGAAAGTTAGAGAGTAGAATCCAGGCAGCAGGAGTGAAGTTCAAGAGGAGTGTGCTAGTATAGACAAGAAGAGAGAGCAAGAAAAGATGTAATTAAGGAACAATTGGTGATGGACAGCCTGATAAGGAGTGTTGAACACCCAAAGTCATGTCAGTAGGATGGATGGGTAGATAGCGCAAAAGGTTGTGCCTTGAGATAGAGGGGTCCAAGAGGCAGAACATGAGTGAAATGGGTAGATTCAGTTATGAATGAATTGGTAAAGTATGCGATAGTTAGAGAGAAATGGAGGAGACATGGTTCAGCGGTAGAGAGAGGTAGAGAGGAATTGTGTTGGGCCTGATCTGACTTAGCTTGAAAGAGAAATAAAGTAAATGATGATGAATAGATTAGATAAAGTCTACAAAAAAACATAGTGTAATTGGTCATAAACCATTGAGTTCAAAGAAAGTGCATATTATATTTTCACCCTTTGCATAAACGTATTTACTGAAACCCTATGTCTGTTTATTTGTCATTTTACTTTTTTAATTTTATTAAAGTAGTTAGTCAGCTTTTTTTATTAAAAATTCCTTAAATATTTTGTAAGTATATTACGTATGTGTTATTTTTTAATGAATTGTTTGTTCTTAATTGCAGGAAGACTGTTGAATTATGTCAAAATTTAGAATCAGCAGGTGTAACATTTATTTCAGTGCATTCTAGAACACCATCACAGCGTTGTGAACCTATTAATTTAGATGCACTTAAAAATATCAAGCAGAGTGTTAAAATTCCTCTTATTGCAAATGGTGATGTTAGGTCACTAGAAGATGCAGTTTTATTACAAGAGGCTACAGGATGTGATGGTAAGATTTTATATTAACGTAAAAGATAAAATAATTATAAAGAAATATCTTCTATAAAATCCTTATTTTTCTGTCTTGCCGTATTATTTTGGCAAAAGATATTTGCACTTATTCTTGTCATAAAAATGTGTATAAACTAAAGGACTTTTCTGGAAATCAAATCATAGGTAGAATACTGTAACACGTATACCCCAATAAACTAGAGACTGCAGATGAGATGTAGCCAATAACAGCCAAGGTCGGGTATGAGGTTGCCCCTTCGCTAAGTCACTCCCTGTTCCACTGAACTCTAGATGACTTTTTGTTAGGCTGTCATCCACAGTGGGACCACAATGTGATACGCAGGGCACAATTAACGAAAGTCAATTGGTTCTGTGCTGTGATCTAGGTCACTATGCTCCTCCTTCATCTGCAGTCTCTAGTTCGTTAAGCAATAAGCCTAGGTTTGTTCGGGATATGGGTTTAATAAATAATAAATAAACTTATAACAATTTATTTATTTATTAACAAAAGTGATAATTACAATAATGATTAAAATTAGCTAGCCTGCTAACAAATGCAATTAGATAACACAAATTAATTCAGTAACGGAGCTTAAGCTTAAACTGAACTTGAATACAAAATTGAGACACAGTAACAACAAACAATTGATTTACCTGTCTGCTACCACTTGCTAATATCCGTACGAACAATCACTATTAACATAGTTCAGAACCAGTCTTGTAATGACACTATTTTGAAATGGTCTGATAACACTTTTTATTCACAATTCAACTGTTGACTGCCTCACTACAAAGGCGCTGATTCTTTTATACATGCGATCTAATAGTTAATCTGGACCCTTTGAACAATCACGAGATCTTTTAACAAAAGTGCTGCTATTGTCAAACCCCGTAGAAGGAATCAAAATATAAACAAAAATTTCTACTATTTTTGATTTCCTAGAAAAACATCTCATTCATCACAATTAACTATCTTTGTTCTATACACCTCACCCACTCAATATTCTTGAATAATGTTACAGTACTCTTTTTAACACATTGTAGAAAAACCATTGTAATTGCAGTTATGCTTTAACATATTTTTTTATTTTACTCTATAACAATTCAATAAATTTCATAGTATAACGTAAGCACATGATTATTTATTATTTTGTTCATAATAAACTAGAGATTTCCTGGATTATATGTATTATGTTGGATACTTGATCATAAAATTATAAATATTTTTGATAGTTTTGTTTTTATTGTTAAAAACTTGATATTTAGTTTTCTTCTTAATGTAAGGGGTAAGTGCATCACATTTTAAAAAATATTGTAAGAATCTCCAAAATGTTTGAGATAAGTGTGATTTTTTTATTACTAAATCTTAAAAATTGTGTATTTGGTGGTGGTTTGAAAATAGTCCTTATGTCTGTTTAAAATGGATTGTGAATTTTAGCATACAGTAGAGTTAAACCCTTGTACATCAAAGGTAGATATTGTAAAATTAACGGTAATCAGAATTGGTTTTATGAAATTTTGCTTTGTTTCAGGTGTAATGGCTGCAAGAGGTTTACTTCAGAATCCAGCACTTTATTCTGGATTTGATAAAACACCTACATCTTGTATACAAGATTGGGTTACATTGGCTATTGAATCACAAATACCATTTCAATGTTTCCATCACCATCTTGTGTTTATGTTAGAAAAAATTCTTCCAAAAAATGAACGAAGGATATTTAATGTACTTAATTCTACTACCGATGTTTTAGAATACCTTAACAATTATTTTAATATAGAAATACCTTCACAAAATAATACATCTAAATTTAGAACAAATATTATCTACAATGATTGTAGTGTTAATGAAAGTGCTGGAAGTTATTTTCTAAGTAAAGTGTCAAAAACATCCCCACAGTTACCATTTGAAGACTACTTAGATTCATGTAGCATTTTTAATGAATGAATAAAAATTGTTATAATTTTTGTTTGATCTGAGATTTTTATTTATGTGTACCATTTCTTTTAATTTATTTTCTTAAAATCCATCTATCCCTGGGAATGAATCAGGAGGGTGTTTTGTCTCCAATTTTTAGGAGTGATAATGAATTATGATACCTGTCATCATCTCATTACATAAAAAATCATTCAAGACATTACTTTTAGCCTCTTGCACAAATACTACAGCATGTAACCTGAAAAGATCAAGAAGTGTCTATGGTAATTTAAGCAACCCACTAAAATGTTGGATAACCAGCAGGACAATGGGTCGGTGAATAGATTTGTGCTGGTGGGCTGAGGATTTGTTCTTCATTTTTTCACTGTCAGAATAGTATGGGAGCAGTCTTATTTCATAATGGTTCTATAACACCTTGGCCAGCTCGGGAAGTAACAGAAAAACACACTTGTGCTGTAAAAGAATGTAGGTTTTCTTTTTTTTTTAAATACGAGGTGTGGCTATTAAATAATGAGACTGACATTGTAAAAAATTTAATTTTATACATAATCACTTATAGTCACCTTCAATATACACTCCTTCTCTATCCCTACAACGCTCCATGCGAATTTTCCGTTATTAGAAACAGTGCTGGAAGTCATCTTCTGCCAGCTCCTTTAGGACATGTGCTGCTTTCTCTTTTATAGCTTCCACAGACTCAAATCTTGTCCCTTTTAATGCAGATTTCACCTTAGGAAACAGGTAGAAGTCACATGGTGCAAGATCTGGTGAATAAGGTGGATGTTCTAACACTGAGATGCTGTACTTGGCTAGGAAGCTCTTGACAGATAAAGAGGAATGAGCTGGCGCATTGTCTTGGTGGAGAACCCATGATGTGTCGTTCCACATTTTGGGGCGTTTTTTCCTTACTCTTTGACGTAGTTTAGAAAGTACCTCAAGGTAGTAATATTAATTAATTGTTAGACCTTCAGGAACCCAGTGAAGGTACACAATCCCATGGATATTAAAAAAAAACAATCATCATTGCTTTAAATTTTGACTTGCTCATTCGAGCTTTTTTGGCTCTTGGTGAAGTTCGGCTCTTCCAGTGCATGGATTGGCGCTTTGTTTCCAGATCATAAGTAAAAAACCACGTTTCATTACATGTTATTATCTTCTACCTGTTCCCTAAGGTTAAATCTGCATTAAAAGGGACAAGATTTGAGTCTGTGGAAGCTGTGAAAGAGAAAGCGGCACGTGTCCTGAAGGAGCTGACAGAAGATGACTTCCAGCACTGTTTACAACCATGGAAAATTCGCATGGAGCATTGTAGGGATAGAGAAGGAGTGTATATTGAAGGTGACTATAAGTGATTATGTATAAAATTAAAATTAAATTTTATATAATGTCAGTCTCGTTGTTTAATAGCCACACCTCGTATATTAGAAACAGGGAACATCTGCTAAAGCCTATCTACAATAATAAGGCCAGGCTCAGTACTTCCCCTATCAACACAGTTCTACGTAAAAAAGTTGTATTTAAATGCATCATAAAGGCCTATTCCCATGGTGCTAGTTTATAAGCTGGTACTACTTGCGCAATGGTGACAGTTCTGACGTAGCTAGTTAATGTCAGTGACCTGAAGACATACATAATTTATGCTGTTTATTGCAGTACAAAGTACAGCTTACTAGCAACATATCCAAACGTTCACACCAAGCTAGTTTACTACCACTAGTCGATCATGTGACCTTTACTCTCCTATTAGCGCTAGTAAAATCAAACATGTTCAAAGTCACTAGCTCATTAACTAAACTAGCTGCTAGTTGTTCGTTCCCATTACATTATTTTGCTGCTAGTTAACTAACAGCTAGTACTAGCGTCATGGGAATAGGCGTTAAGAGTTTCACACTACCTCCTTTTCTACTGCCCTCTCCTTAATTTCTCTCCAGCTGCTCTGTCGAAGCTGTAATATGCCTTCGGTATGTATTTCCAAAAATCTGGTGTGAAACACTCCACAACTTTCTCTTGCCAATGTAAGTAATGAACAATCTAACCTAACATTAGAAACAAACAAAAAACTAACCTCAATAAACATAACCTAATTTTAATCATGAGTGAAAGACGCAAAATGAAAATCAACTTCAGTTAGGCTTAAAAATAAGGAAAATCACTGTTTTACGCTAAACTAGGCTCTGTAGAGAAAAATGCTCTTAATAAAAGTTGTAGATTTTTTAATTTCTTATAAATTTGATAATACACTTTTGTCATAAAATGCATAGTAAGGCCGAAATCTTAAAAAATCCATTTTTTACACGTTTTCACGAGAAGAAAACAGAAAATCGCTTATTACCACTAAACTGAGCGTTATACTAAAAATATTAGAAATAAAAGATGTAGGATTTTAAATTGTCTACAACTTTTATTATATACATTTTTGCGCTAAAATGCATATTAAAGCCGCAATCTTAAAAAAACAATTTTTTACGTGAAAACTGCCTCTCCAAGAATTTCAGCAGACATGGCACCTACCCTATCTTGTAAAGCATAAAAAATTTACTAAACCAGGCGATTTTTAAAAAATCGTAGTACCCTTTTTTGAGAAAATCGGAAAAAAGTGAAAAATTACACGAATAAACTACTACTTCCGGTTGATCGATTTTGATGAAATGTTTAAGTCAGGTCCGGTAGTGGTGTCTAACTTAAGTTTCAAGTTCGTATGATGTTCCGTTCTTGAGATATTCTGTTCACACACACACACACACACACACACACAGACCAATCACTAAAAACATGTTTTTTAGGTTCAGGGGGTCTGAAAACATGTAGATCCGGTGAATACTTGATTTTTGAAAAATCGGCATGAAAACAATACTTTCCTTCCTATATATTCATATAGGCTAGAGAAAGTAAATACAACATACCGAACTAACTTTTTACTGAACTAAAACTAGCTAACTAAACTTTTTACTAAACTTCCAGTTCTTTTCACAATCTTGCGTCAGTGCAGATATTGATATATCACTCTCCCAAGTCTAAATTCTCTCTTTAATGTGCCTTCTAGATTTTCTAGAATTTTTTCAAATAGCTTCTTGTTGTCTGGGAGTAGAATAATACATCTGTAGTTTTCACACTTCATTTTGTCCACCTTTGTGAACATATGAATAATCGTGCTCTTCTTCCAGTCATCTGGAACTCTTCTTGTACAGCTCTAAAAATTTTGTACATTTACATTCCACACATCCCTACTGTCTTAATCGTCTCCACTGCAATCTCATCCACTCCTAGTGCTTTCTCGCTTTTCATTTTATTCAGTGCATCTTCTATCTCTTTTGTAGTTATTTAACAACTAACAAACCTTTTTAGGTATGGCCTCCCAATCCTTTTCATAATTTCCACTACATGTCTGTTCTTTAAAATATTGTCTCCTCCAGATTTGTATGTACTTATCATTTGCAATCAGCGCTCCATCCTTATTATAATACACCTATTTTTTTCCTTACCATTCTTCTGTTTTTAACCAATCCATATTACATTCTCGTTTTTCCCTGTGCATCCGTATTTAGTTCATCTATGAATTCTGCCCAGCATTTTCTTTTCTCATTGATGACCACTTTATGCAATACTCTTCTTCATCTTATATTGTTCTCTATACTGCACCTTCTAACTTGATCTCCATTTCTTCCATACCTTATATTTCTTTTTAATTGTCTCCTTTAACATGCCTTCAACATACCTTACATACATCCTTCAACATACCTTATTTGCATTCCCATACTCACATCTGAATCTTTTGCTGTAACAAGCCAGTGAAAAATTAAATACGATTAGCCTACAATGGGATAATTTATTCACACCTGAGTATTCAAATATGGCACTTATAAATAATTTTCAAGAGATTTTAAAATTGCTAAATTTCCTAATCCTTGTTACAACATTATACTGCTGCATTCTAAACATTAGAGGTTGATTGATTGTCAAAACAATGGGAGTTTAGTTCTTTTATATATATATATATAATTCCACTAAACTTTGGAACTGATGAACTATCACATGAGAGTACAGTTGGAAGAATAAGACTAACGTGACCGAATGGTCTGTATCGAATGGCCAGGCACCAGTGATGAGTCATGTTATATCAACATATTTATGTCTGCTTCGGGCACAGTAGTAGCTTGGGACTTTGTGTGTGTGTACAGTTCAGCCGTTCTTAGTTTGCTCCTACTGTCAACAAACAAAAGCCACCTACTACCAGGTGCATGCTAGAGTCTGCGACTTTACGAATGTCATACTCCTATTAAGTTAACTATTTTTTAAATTATAAGTACTTAAAATACTAAAAACATCAGTCATGATGAATACTTTTAAAAGTAATTTGTATTTAAATACTTTTGAAAGTATTATGTTGTTACTTTTTAATCAGCGTGTACACATTTTGATATAATGCGCATGCTCAGTGACGTCATTATTTGTTTACATTAGGAGCAAACTAAGAGAGGCTGGACTATAGTTCATTGCTTTATCATAGTTATACAATTTAAATTAGACAGAATTTTTCTCTTGCCGTTGGGATGACTCGTGATAAGCATTATTTGTTACCAAAATTACATATCCAGCCAATAGCAGAACAGAGCAATTGTTTACAACATGTCCAAAGATTGGTGGAATGAAGGGAGGCTACAGTAAAGAGACTGCTAGTCTAGTTTATTACAAGGGTGATCAGCCCAATGAATTATGTATCTGGGGCTGTACACAAGACAAATCAATGAATTCATTCATTAAAAAGGAGCAGTAGATGAGAGAGCCACGAACCCTATTAAAAGAAATTCTGGCAAGAGCTGCAAATCATCTGGTTCAGATAATATCCAAATCCAGCAAAAGGTTAGTACTATGTTGGATTCAAACTCATCGAAAAAAAGCACAAGAAAGTGTCCAGCACTTTTAGAGACAGATTTGCAAAGTTGACAAGAATATTTGTTTGCCAACTAGTGATAATAGGAAGGTTAAATTTTCTAGGACTGTTTTTTATATTCAGGGGCATGCAGGGGAACTGCCCCAGGCCCCGCAGCCACAAAAATTTAAAGATTATAAATACTATAACAAAAGACAACACTAAAATCACAGAAATCAACATTATGTATAATGACAAAGTGTTAATATTTTTTCTATTTGTAATTTTACTGACACTTGAATAATGAATTATGTAATACTAATCATCGTGCGCAACTTCAGACTGGAGTGGGTGTCTGGCATATTGTGACACCACACCGGGCTTCAGAGCTCCGCATCCAACATTTCCCCTGGGCCTCGCAAGTGCTAATATGTAATGAGTAACTACACAGAAAGACGATTTCATTAGCTCATAAAAAACCATAGATGGTTAAAAAATAACCCAGTAGGTCCCTGCACATCTTATATTAATTGCTCAAGCTATAAAATCAAGTGTATACGTATGAATATGTATGCCCTTACCTTATTTTAATGAATCACAGGTATATTAGAAATATGTATATTAGAGTGGTGGAGTTTTTAGAAAATATATATCTATAGTCCAACCTCTCTTAGTTTGCTCCTAATGTAAACAAATAATGACGTCAATGAGCATGCGCATTGTATCAAAATGTGTACACACTGATTAAAAAGTAACAACTAAATACTTTCAAAAGTATTTAAATACAAAATACTTTTAAAAGTATTTTTCTAAATGAAATTGTTAGGCCTACATCATATCATGGCTGATGTTTTAAGTACTTATAATTTGAAACATAGTTAACTTAATAGGAATACGACATCCTTAAAGTCGCAGACTCTAGCGTGGACCCTGTAGTAGGTGGCTTTTGTTTGTTGACAGTAGAAGCAAACTAAGAACGGCTGAACTGTAGAAAACTTAAAGAATATAATATTATTCACCCAGTCAAAAGGTGAGCAAAAACTGCTAAATCTAAAAAAAACCACATCCAGTATCACCTTGACATTCTAGAAGTATGGTTTAGAAGATGGCGTATAAAAATTAATACCACCAAAACTTACCAAATGACCTTCACCCTGCGTCGAGAAACGTGTCCGCAATTATTTTTATCCAACCAACCTCTTCCACAAGCAAACAATGTTCGGTACCTTGGTTTATATTTAGATAGACGGTTGACTTGGAACGTACACGTCAACCATAAGCGACAATTACTAAATAACAGACTGAAGCAGTTATACAGACTATTAGCCAAACGGTCAAAACTACCCATGACTTCAAAACTCTTGACGTACAAGGCGATGCTTCAACCGATCTGGATGTATGGTAGTCAGATTTATGGTGCAGCAAAGCCATCGGTCATTTCACGCATACAACGTTTCCAAAGTAAATTCTTGCGACTCATTACTAACTGCCCGAGTTACGTATCCAACAGAACACTGCACGATGACCTACGCGTCCCTTACGTTAACGACACATTTTTAAAATTATACCGCAGGTTCAGAGAAAAACTTCAAAATCATAATAATCCCTTAATATGCAATATGAATTCTCCAGACCTACCAGGAGTACCACAAAGACGACTGAAACGCCGATGGAGTAGAGACATGACACACTAACACGACTCTAATACAAACGTGTACAAAAATATGAAATTAAAATTTAACATATTTTTCATTATCTGGAGAGCTACCACTGGGTGGTGTCCTCCTCAAAGCCATTAACGCATTTTTTTTTTTTTTGTAATTAACACAAGATGTAAACCTTTTTGCTGGTTGTATGTTTACAGTTGCAAAATAAAACAAAGTGAAAAAAAAGTGGAGTTTTGTATGCAGTATAGTGTTTTACTTCGATATAGTGAACTAGGGTCATTTAAATCACGCGCTACGTATGCGCATAGCAGTATTCTAGTTGGTACTGATGACAGTAATTTAAATACAATGCATATTAGTTACCGTATACATTCGTTAAATTACGTATATTTTAATTTTTCAATTTTGTAGATTTTCTCTCCTATCTAACAGCTATTTTATTATATTAAAATATATATTATTATATTTTATTAATTTAACTTATTTTTTGACATTTGGACCACGATCAGCTGTTGGCGCCGGTTATATTAATACATCTCGACGACTTTGTTTATTGCATTATTTTTGTTTTGCTGTGGCTTGTCAGGCTGCCGTTGTAGGTTATACGTTGCTATCACTTGAGTTGCAATTGTGGTAAGATTCGATGTCTGATTGATTGTACACTGTAGTGGTAATTAAATATCTATTAGTTAGGTATTAGTATGTCTATTAGTTAAAATTTTAATTTGTTTTCTCATCTAAAATGAGCCTTTGCTGATATTGCTTGCTACGCTATCGTTAAAAATTAAGTTATCTTTTTCGATTAACTTTATTATCTTCTCGTGACTAGATCACTGTATGACAACTACCGTAAATTTTCTTAATTTCGTTTGTTGTTCATTGAACTAAGCTGTAAAAAAATATCATAATTATGTTCTTCTCAAGTACGAACTCGATCGTAAGGCGGGATGCCGCTCTGCGAAATAATTGATGACAGATTGAACAAGCCTCCAAGATTCTTGGGCCTAGAAAAACAATTTCGGCCCGGTTGACGTTGGCCTTCCATATTACCTTGCTACACCAGTGCCGAAAACGATGTTTTCATAATATGGCTAAAGTATTACGTGCAGATACATGTAAGATTTACATGGTATTATTGTGTATACAAATACTCATTAATTTTTTGCGTCATTTCCAACAGTCATACATTATTGATACTATATAAAAATACTAAATTTAAAAACGGCTTTCTTGCATAAGAAAGTCATGAGTTATGCAGATCAATTTAATCCCAGGTATCAATTTTTTTTCGCTTCTACAATCTCATCGGTCAATCATTGACAGTCATGAGAAGGTATAAAAGAAAGTGTTGTGTTGTCAAAGGTCATCAGCCAAAAGGCTGGTTTGAACCTCTAGATATTTTACTAAGTAAAACGAGGAGTGAGTAGGGTTACCATGCCTTCCTCACTGAGTGGAATAGTATGCTTATCAGCATGCCAGACCCTCTGAAAAACACATATTTTCCTCTCTCCTAATGACACCTTCATTTACCACAGGATCTGGCTGTATAATGAAATTCATTACTTTCAGAGGAGGCAACTCTGACTAGTGTCTTTTACACCTCTACCTCGTCTATTCTTAAATGCTTCAGTCATTTAATTGGCTGACCAATTGGTAAGATAAGTAACAACTAATATTTTGTAGCCATGGAACTAACAGATTGGGTGCAAATAATTTAAAACTCCGCCTGTCTGTTATGGGCAAATCATTATTTGTGTCGATAATAATAATAATAATTGTTCCGAGTTTAACCCATGTGCTACGCGACGCAACTTCAGTGGCAATAGAAATGGGTAGTGCAGTACTCAATAAAACTTGTTGTGCAGTGAGGTCAGTGTACGCCTGAAATGGATTATTATTGTATTTATTTTGTAGAGAATGCTTCAACGCAACTAATAGTGTTTACAGAAATAGAATATGTTGAAAGGGAAATATTTCATTATTGTTTTAGTGGGAAGGGTGGGCTAGAGTGTTGAAAATTTTTTATATAAACAAATATTGCATGTCAGGCGTCCATAAGCTACATACAAACAAGTTTCTTAGTTTATGTGAAAGGTGTGACCTTTTTCTGTAGGAATTTGCTTTTGTTACAAATGGTTGAGTTTATTGTATGTTGGAGCAAAGGGGGGAAGGGAGTGACGCACGACAAAATACTACCCGCAGTGTTCCCAAACAAGCCACCTTCATGTCATTCTGCTGCAAAAACAGAATTGTGAAATATATGTACGTGTAGATAAAATCATGCTTTGTAAATGGTTTTTCATAAGTAAAATCCAACTCCATGAATGTGTGTGTGATGTCATGGGAAAGGAAAGTAATATGGCTGCTGTTTATTAGAAGCGGAACAGTACGAACCAGCCGGAGCCTTAAGGTTTGAAGGAAGTTCGTTCATTATTTATAGAAAGTGCAACCATTAAACGATTGTAAACTTATTAGTAACATTCATTTAAATTGTTTGTTACCAATACACAATTAACACGTTCAGCACGGATGCCGCCTTAAGGCGGCAAATCCGAGGTTCATTCCAGAGACTGATGCCGCCTTAAGGCGGCATATACAATACCACATTTCTATAGCTTTTTTTTAAATCGCCGGTGTACTGCCAGTGTTAGTAAAGGTTGTTCAGGGGTTGAGATCTATTCTACGAGCGCCACTGTGAAGATTGTCTTTCGTTACCAACTGCCGGGAATTTTTGACGAATTTTAAAATTGTAGTCTATTCGAACATCCTAGTGCCATGTAATTTTATTGTTTTATTTAATTATATCAATTTTTCTACGAATTTCTTCGTTCCCAGTGACTTCTTTTTACAAATAAAAGGTAAAAATAATACATTTTTACGTAAAAAAAGTTTAATTGTTACTCAAAAGAAATTTCTGTTACTTTCTGAACTCGCGAATTCTATGCACTGTGTTTCCTTTGCAGGCCTACTGTACGTTATATAATATACTGTACTATTATAATTACGGTCATAAAATAATTTTGTACGAATAAAAGTACTTTTATTACTAATTTTCTATATTGCCATGGTCTCACTAAAAATGATTAGTAATTAATTTATTGTAAACATGTAAATATATTTCTTTTTATTCTGGGATATTTAAAAAAATTTTACACATTAAATTTTGTGAATTAAATATTTTTTATTATGAAACGTAATTATTGTATTTTTTTATTTTACACATTAAAATAATTTTTAATTTGTTATTTAATAACTTATAAGTATAAATTTTTCTAATAATTAAAAAGTTAATTTCAAATATAAATTTCGTAGAAACAACAAACGCGTATAATACCGTACTATATTGAGCCGGTGAGCAGATGATCAAATAAGTAAGATGTTTTCCGTGGCCTGATGCCGCCTTAAGGCGGCATGGTATATTTTCACTGTAATGGCGGGCCGGCGCAGCGAAGCACCGTGATTCTAGCCGCCGTGCTGAACGTGTTAAAGGCCAAGCCAATTGCTGTGAGCGCTGGACTACGCATCCGCATACATGACTTTGACCCCGCATACCCCTCCAACCTACAGTAAGGTGTACAGTCAGTTTTATTGAAAATTGACAACCCCCATTGTTTTTTGTAGGTATGCTGTTCCATTGTTGAATACATACGCTGCACTATTGCAGTACATAGCGTTCAGAGTAGCGCTCTCCTTACGAAAATCAGGCTATAACTAGTACTTTCTCTTTCAGATTATTATGAATGCTGAATTGGAGGATGAATTATTTGATGGATTAGATCCTTTAGATGCTCTCATAGATAATGATGTAAGTAATCCTTCTTATGATGATGATGATGATGTAAAAATTCCTAAAGAAATAGATAATAAAGATAATGTTGTTAAGACTGAGATTACTGGTCGCACGAAAGATGAAAACGAATTATTAACTGATGATGAAATTGAAGAGGATGAAGAAATCAATATAAATAATCCAATGTCGTTTTACAAAATCAAACCGTCTTTCAAAAGGGAAATAAAAAGAGAAAAAAGGAATTTACGATGTTCAATTGATAATTGTAATCGCAAGTTTTTACATCGCAGTACCCTCGAACATCATCAAAATTTGCATAAAACTATAGAACTAAAATGTAAATTTTGTCGTAAAGTTTTACCCGATTTAAATATTTTGAGAAAACATCAGTCAAAACACCTTAACGAAGATGGAACTGTAAAATTATTTAGATGTTATGTATACAATTGTAATAAAGAATTTATGTGTTCTAATTCACTTAACGAACATGAGTCGACTCATGATTTGAAAAAAAAGCTGTATCTCTGTGATTATCGAGATGAACAGCTTGTTTGCAAAAAGGCATTTAAAAGGAAAGAAAGTTATTTAAAGCATATAAAAGTGCATGACACAGATGTTGTACCTATGTGTAGTACTTGTGGTATTACTTTTTCGTGTCATTATGAATTAAATGCCCATCGTTTCATACATGATAAAATTCTAAGACATAGTTGCGATTCATGCGGTGCAGAATTTAGTAATCGTTTTAATTTACGTCGTCATGAACAAATACATTGCAGTAAAAATTTTTATTGTAAAGTATGTTTTGTGAATTTTAATTATGTTGCTTCATTAACTAAGCATATGATTAAAGCACATCCAATAGCAACCAGAACACTTGTAAAAAAAGGTACTTTAAAGAGAAAAAATTCAAAGAAAATAGTTTATGGTACTTTAATCGTATCTTAAGTGACAGTTTAAAATTGTGTTAAAACTGTTAATTATTGAAGTGTATAGGTATCAAATGAACTAATGTTCCATAGCCGAGCGAGTGAGAGGGTGATATGTGGCATAAATACGCATGCGACCAAAGGTCTTTACTGCTATAGTCCAGATCTGAAAACATACTAGTCGTTATGTTGCTTGTTAGTTTACTGTGTGCATAAACGCTTGCTCACAACAATGAGTAAAATTAAAGACAATGTTATTGGAATGGTGCGTATGGCTTGTGCCAGTGAGAGCGTTATGCATTCTCTCACTCCCACGGCTAGGGGACAATTAGTTCATCTGAATACTATAACTACATTCAAAAATAAATTCTTATTCATCTTGCAGCTTGAAATCAATACTATTTTATATAATAAATTTCACTCACCTTTTTTAAGCTGCCTTTATTTTTTATTAATCACTTACACGTGTTTCGGTGGATCCACCATCATCAGAGTATATTATATCGTTTGAAACTAAAATTTTTTTGAATTTATAGAAGATGTTACATCTTCAGTCATTTGTATAAAACATCATTTGTCATTTGTTTGTTGTTCACTCATTTGTATAAAATGTTGTTGTTTTATAAACAAATGACTGAAGATGTAACATCTTCTGTAAATTAAAAAAAAATTTAGTTTTAAATGATATAATATATTCTGATTATGGTGGATCCACCAAAACATGTGTAAGTGATTAATAAAAAATAAATTCAGCTTAAAAAAGGGTAGTGAAATTTATTATATAAAATAGAAGTGTAACTAATAACTTACATCATTTTCTTGTTTCATGTTAATGCATACAGGATCAACGTAAAAGGATTTGGGGTTTTGATCATGAATTAAATGAGAACATAAATGTTTTCAATAGGTTTTTTTCTTATGCATCAAAATGTAATTTGAAACAGGTTTTTTAATGTCAGTTGTATATTTTGATGTATGCACCATTATTTGCCAGAAAATGTCCAGTCAGTTCTCAGTTTCTACTCAGCTGATGAAACATATTTTCTGTTAGTTGCAATTGCTTTGGTAATATATTTTTTTTTTTTTTTTAACGTCCGACTGTTTTGCAAATTGCTGCTAATGCAGACGGTGAAGGATGAAATGAATTTTTTGTAACGTACGAAAAAAATGCCATGCCCGAGTGGGATTCGAACCCAAGACCACGCGATGAGAGGCGAGCACGTTACCAACATCGCTAACGCGACCAGCATTGGTAATATGAATGTAAAGAATGTTTTTCTATATTTTGAATTTTTTTTATTATAGGCAAACAAAACTTTTTTTACAATGTACCTTATACTTAAACTATTTTTCTATGTGATCGCTGTACAAATTTAAACTTTTGTAATACTGTTTCACTAATTTTGCTATGCCCTCTGTGTACTCAGTTGCCACCAAGTTGTTTAACCACTCACTAACACCCTCTTCCAGTTCATCATCACTTCCATAGCAGTTCCCATCTAAAATGTCCGCCAGTTTTGAAAACAGATGGAAATCATTTAGGGCCAAGTCCAGGCTATAGAGCGAATGATCAAAAAGCTCCCATCATAACTGTTGCAGCAAGTTCTTCGTCAATGCAGGAGAATACGAGGTGTGGCTATTAAATAACGAGACTGATGTAAAAACTTTTATTTTTATTTTGTACATAATCACTTATTGTCACCTTCAATATACACTCCTTCTCTGTCCCTATAATGCTCCATGTGAATTTTCAATTGTTGGAAACAGTGCTGGAAGTCATCTTCTGTCAGCTCGTTCAGGACACATGCTGCTCAAAAATGTTTGAAATGATGCTCGCAAAAATGTTTGTACTGACACTTTGTACGCGATTGAAAGTTACCCAAATTTTTGGAATTACATGTGATGAAACGTGGTTTCTTTACTTATGATCCGGAAACGAAGTGCCAATCCATGCACTGGAAGAGCCGAACTTCACCGAGAGCCAGAAAAGCTCGAATGAGCCAGTGAAAATTTTAAGCAATGATGATTGTCTTTTTTGATATCCATGGGATTGTGTACCTTCACTGGGTTCCTGAAGGTCAAGCAATTAATCAATATTACTACCTTGAGGTACTTTCTAAACTATGTCAAAGAGTAAGGAAAAAACACCCCGAAATGTGGAAGGACAAATCTGTGGAAGCTGTAAAAGAGAAAGCAGCACGTGTCCTGAAGGAGCTGACAGAAGATGACTTCCAGCACTGTTTCCAACAATGGAAAATTTGCATGGAACGTTGTAGGGATAAAGAAAGTGTATATAAAATAAGAGTGTATATAAAGAATGTATAAGAAAGAGTGAAAGAGTGAAGGTGACAAAAGGGAATTATGTGTAAAATGAAAATAAAATTTTTTATGTCAGTCTCATTATTTAATAGCCACACCTCGTATGGTCGTGCGTTATCATGCAGAAGCACAACGCCGCTAGACAACAATCCACACAAACTTAATGGACCATTTTCAAACTGAAGCTTTGTTCATCACATTACCATAAACCTCCGTTATTTGTCTGTAAATTTTGATAGGTCGCACTCCCACAGCATTCAAAAACCGTATTACACTATGAACCTCATACTTGGTGGGATGGTTATTTGTCACACATTTTAAAGACTTACAAATAATCAATACATGACCGCATCGGCTCGCTGTTAAAGCCAGATCGGCTCAAGGTGAGTGGAAGGTCAATGACTCTGCAGCAGAGGTGGTGGGGGAACTGCACGGCTCATTATATCAAAACGTTCTTTACCTTCCTAATGAACCTCGTACTTTCCTTTAAGGGGAGGTGGGACGATGGTTTTAACTCAAAATTTAGATTTTTGGTTTTTATGTTTTTCAATAGTTTAGGCCTAGATCTACCAGAAAAAAATATTAAATTACATCAAAAAAATAATTTTTTTATGAAAAAATTAAGTTTTTGTCAAGTTAAATTTTATGTTACCGAGAATAAATATTTTTCACAATTTTATACTGCTCATTTTAGTGCAAAGAGAATTTTAGTTTTTACAATACCTGCGTCACTGGTTTTTGTATTCTCAGCTGTTGTTTCAGCTTTCTAAACAACTGTTGATAGGAAATTTACTTGTTTGTTTACATTTTGGTTTTGATTTGTGCCTTCTTGTTTCTTGCATTTTCCCGTAAATTTAGATTTTTAACACTAGGTACATTTTTCTCAGAAACCAATAAACCTACTAGGCTGAAATTTTTACCAATTTATTATCTTATATATACACATATACGACATTTTTATGACTTCCTCAGATGCTCCACAAAATTAGTCATACGCAAAAACGTAGAAAACAATTCGTAAAAGTTTTATGTTATTCATAATTTAAAAAAAAATTATATGGTCCAAAGATTAAATTGAAAAAATGTCAGTAGCTCAAGAAGAAACCTGACACCTATGGTGTGTAAAGTGTAATTTCTCTATCTTTTACCAATCCTATGAAAAATGTACCTAAAAATAGCAAATTTAACATTGGCGGGATACCAAGTACTGTCTCCCCTTAAGAGATTCAGATCACATATTTTTGCATATAAACTGTTTTTGATGTACCCGTGCAAGAAAACAATCATTAGGAATCATGTCCATATTTCTCGGAGGCCATGGTATAGAGCCTTCTCAGCATATCCATGGATCTGTTAATTTTTTATTCAAAGCCTGATAAATATATGAAGGTATGGCCGCACACCATCTTATTGGTAATAAATTTGATTTCCATTTTCAGTTTAGTTGAGGAAATCGGTTGTCATTCAGCATTTCAAGAATGTATTTTTATTAATAGTTTTTTTAGTAAGATTAAAGTATCCTAGCCTCCATTTTTGTATTACATATGTCTAGGCAAACCAAGCAATCTTTAAAATCTTCTGATTTCTAGCTTTGCCAATAAATTCCACATTCTTGTAATGCAATGTATTTGATTGACCCCTGGTATAGTGTTGGCTTGTATACCAAGGGTCCCATGTTCGATACCAATCGGACATGGCATTTTTTCAACTTGTATCACTTCACATCATTACCTAGCGCAAACAAAGACTTGTGTAGGCATCGTCACCCAAAAAAGTAGAGAAAGTATTGATTTATTAAAATGCAATGAGTGTACTTTTGTAACTATGTGTTTGAGGCTGTTAAAGTGGTGTTAAACCTGTTTTGTTGTTTGATCCTAACAGTTTCAAGATTCTAGATTATCAGTTCTACCACCTTTTCTTTAAAAAAATTTAATGTAAGATAATGATATAAAAGTAATATTTTGCTGTTTTTTATTCTATAAGTTGGATTAGCATGTAGCCTACTTCCCACATATCATCATCAAGAATCAGTGTTTTAGATTGTAGAGGTTCATTTTTAATAGTCAAATATTGAGCAATTATAACAGAATCACAGGAATGCAAGATTTTTTCTGCAGTTGCAGGGCTGACAGATTTGATTAAATAATTTTAACTAATTTAAATATATATATATATATATATATTTAATTGAACTCAAATTTAAATAATTTGACTAATTTGATAAATCAGTCAATGTCGTTTACTCAGACTGAACTGAAACTCTTGTCAATCATCGTTGCCATCTCTTTAATTTTATGAATCATATGTATCAAACACGTAAGAACGCGTGTAAAACTGAACTCCAGTTTTATAAATTTCCTTCATTGACACTTTTCCGCAATCGGTACTACTACAACCACTTTGTGTTTATTAAAAAATTTTGCAGTTTTGTTTTTGTGTGAAAGTGTAATAATACTCTTTATTAATGTAGAATATATTGTGTATAAATCATCGTACAATTATCAACAGAGTTTTGTTTTTATCAACTTTGTATTATAATGTTTGTTTTATTGTAATTGATGAAAATTTTAAACACAAATTTATACATATTAAAAATTAAAATTTTGTATAATTTACAATAATGAAATACATACCGTAATATGTAAATTACAACACACCGTAACAAGGACAATGGTAACAAATTACCACATTATTATAACTTCTACTTAAAAATTAAATGAATATTACATTATTTGAATTCAAAAAAATTCAACCTTTGAAAAAATGCAATAAAAGAATTCCACAAAGAAATTTTTCTCATTTTATGTGTAGTCTACCCCCTTACATTATCATTAAAAATTAAGTTATTAATTATTTACATTGTAAAATTTTGTGTAAATTGCGTGCAAAAAATTTTATTACCTGTGATGTTTACTGAGATTTTCAATTACATTTTAAATTTTAATGCTTTGCTCTAAATATCTGTATTATCAAGGAAATGTCAAATGATGATTTTTAAGATGGGAATAATCATGATCTCTTTTGCAGAAGAGGAGATCTATAATCACTTACATGATTTTTAGCAGGTCGATATATATTTTAAAAATATAATTTTTAAATATTTAAGCAGATATCATAGGAGGGATACCAGGAAAAAAATTTCTGTAACACTATAAAAATTAATAACTAAATGTTTAAAAAATCCATTTATTACATTACCTTTTGCGTTTCTTTTCAACATAGGTTCCACCATTTTTTGCACATTTATCTTAGTGAGGCACTGATATTTGTATATTTATAGCATGAAACTGCATTGCTTGCAATACAGACCAGGTTTTTACATAATTTTTATGTACATTGTCCCAATGGAAGTTCTTGGCTGTGTGGCAGATGATTGAACTGCTTTTTCCAGCCCAGTTGTACAAAACTACACTCCAAGTGATTTTTGTCTATTCTTGAATACATAATCCTTCATTAGTGGTGAATTCTTAGATGACAGAACTTATCTGTAAAATGTGTCGCGTGGTAAACACCTGGTTCACTCCCCATGCAGTGCAGTTTTATAATGGTATGTAAAGGTTAACTCCTCATTACGACTTTGAATTAAGATGCAACTTCTCTTGAAAGGTATCCATATTGTAATCAAAAGGTGAATAAAGTATTTTGATTGTATCCGTTCATTATTCTTTGTAAATGTTTAGAAATTTATTTCTAGAGTGGCCCTAAATGTTGTAATATTTAGCAAGTATCCTTAGTTATCTATCAGTTTTGAGTTATGGATATTGAGTCACAAGAATTCCTTTTGGGTGTGGATGGGCTGTGAGGAAGGGAAGAGATATCTGACACTTCTGCCAACCTCAACAGTGAAACACTACGTTTTACTACTGTGCAAATGCACCATTTCTTAACCACATTTTGCCTTTCAATTAATATACTGCCCGTTCCCAAGCTTTGTGCAGCTGAGAGGTATGCATTATGTCACTACTACTGTGAGAGATTGCATTAGTAGTAGTAGTAACGTTTTACTTGTATTATGTTTGTAGTAGTCAAGGGTACTATCCGAACTACATATATTGTGTGTCGCCATCTACAGCGAATAGTGAAAACAACACCCACGTATGTCACGCACTAGGCAGCCTACTCCCCAGCGAATAGCAATGAGATGATTAGTAGAGTGTTATGACATAACAGCAGTCTGGTACTTCGTCTTTCCCCTTCATCCCACAGCTGCACAAAGCTTAGATTCATACAGTATTTTTTTGTGACTGACACTTTTTCCACTTTAACCTCGTTTTCTTTAAAAAATGTTCGTAATGTACAATGTTTCCAACTAAAATTTAGCCTTTCTTTTACAAATGGTACGAACTTTTCACAAGTTGGCTCCAATTATTGATATTACTTTACTTTACAATAAGGGCGTTCAGGCTTTTGCAGCCCCTCCTCACCGCGACCTAAAAGATCTTTTGTGATTGCCCCTATTCCTATTTCTGCAAGACCCACACTTTCGATGAAGCGCAGGATCTGCCTAGGATCTAGTGCACTTATCTGAGAAGGTGTTTACACACCCTTACCCATCAGCGCTCTTCTTTTGCAGCCAACTACTTTGCAACTGCATATAAATATAGGTGTGCGACCCCCTGAGCCGCACAGACCTTACTGGCCAATATTTCATCTTAGAAGACGGTTATGTTACACCCAAGGGCCAGGGAAATCTTTCCCCCGGCCCCCCAGGCCCCCACTCCCGCTCTTCCGCTCATCACTGAGCCGTCAGTGTACCAAAAGGTAACCCCTTCCGGTATCACTGGCTGTCCCTCCGCCCACTCCTGACGATCAAAAAATTTCACCCTCAGTGTGTCGGAGAAATCGTATGCTCTGTACATACGGTCCCGAGGACCACCTACCACACCCATCCCCTCAATCCCTTTGGAGATCTCGGTGTGGCCCATCTCCCCTGATGGGACCCCGAAACCGCCCTCCAGCCTCAAGGCAGTTCTTATCGCCTCCTTCTTCACTTGAACATGAATAGGAGGCAAATCAAACAACGCCTCCATAGTAGCCGTTGGACCAGTGCTCGTTGCACAACATGTCCTTAGGCGGGCCAATCTCTTCAGCTTCCTCAGCCGATCTGTTCTTGGCCACCATACAAAAGCTTCGTACGTGACCATTGGCAGAATGATGCTCACATAAGCCCATTCTGCCATACGAGGCCTAAGCCCCCAAGTCCTCCCAAACGGACTCTTAAACATCCATAAGGCCTATGCAGCCCTCTCAACAGTCCTTGACATGTGGCCCCTCCAAGTCAAGCCCCTATCAAGGACAACCCCCAGATACTCCACCTCAGGGGAGTAGCTCAAATCCACTCCTTCCAGAGTCAAAGTATCTAGAGCCATCTTCCTTTTCCTAGTAAAAGGAACAACAACCACTTTTAGTTGTCGTTTCAGCTAGGGAAATAATCAGTCCGCCCCTGCATAGCCCCGCGTACAGGGGTAAGGCAAAATACTGTAGGATTTAGCCAAGTTTCCTACAGGCACCGTTAAGACACTGATTAAATGCCCCAGTGCCATCCACCCTTCGGCACGGTAAACGCCTGACACCACTGAGTTGGGCAAAAGCTACAGTAGGAGAAGTTGCCTCTAGCACGGATAGAAAAAGTGCTAGATGCCAGGGACAAGGATCAGGATAGACAGACAGAAGCCCTGCATCTCAGCTCACCTCGGCGGGACCAAAGCATGGCTGAAAAGTAACCATAGGATGCCGAGGAGTTTCCAGAGGCACGGGCACGAAAAACTGCTACAGAAAGTAAGGGAGCAGGTGTGCTCTCTTGGACGTGATGCTTCGGCACATGCAAGCCAGCCGATCACTGACTTACTTCGCCTCCAATTATTGATATTAAAATCTTTCATAATTTTGACAACCACGTATCTGTCAAAGCTGTCCAATAATTCATTCCAATATTCTGGCCATTTCCTTTTTTACCAGGTGTCAAAAAAAAACTGTTGGTGAAGAGTTATGTTTTTCACTGTCTTTAACTTCCTTCTTTATATTTTGAATTGTGAGAAAAGAAACATCACAATAGTTAGCCACTCGCTCATGGTTTTTGTTAAGAGACATGGAATGGTATTTTTTTTAGCTTCAACTTCACAACATTTTATTACACTGGATATTAGATTTCTTTGAGCACTGTGTACAGTTCGACCATGTTTTCAAGAAACCGACATTTCTGTTTATGGTAACAAACAGTTATATTTGTACAGTTAACGTACAAAAGGTTCCGCGATATACTGTATGTCCTCTGGGTATAGTTTATGTTGTAATGTTGGTGAACTGATACCAAAACAGTCCCGCATGCGCACTGATGCTGTCTCCCCTTTACCCCTCATTAAAACCAAAGGCAAACTCGTGACTCAAGTACTAAACATAAAATTGTATTTTAACCATTCAGTATTCTGGGTTTTCTAGAAACCCTCTTTATTCTTTAGTAATCAATGAAATTAGTCTTTTGATTTTTTTCATTAAAAGTATCTTATTTATAAAAATAACAAAGAAATTTGTGATTATTTAAATCATATCTTTTGTATTTTGTGTTCTGCTTGACAACGATCGAAATATAATTCCCTCCCTACCCCACTTCTTCCATTCCCGTTCGCACTACGTGCCGGATCGAATACATTGGTACGCACAACACAAATGAGCAATTAATATGAATATCACTTGTACTAGATTCTTGTTATCCATAACATTTTGTACAGATTATGTGACCACCAGTAGAAAGTCATTAGTGTTTCCATTATTTTTGTTTACTACTAGGTAGTGTAGTCATAATATTTATAACACAGCAAGTTCTTAATTTATAATGTTGACTGTTAATCTAAATAATTGATACGATTTAATTAAATGGAGTAAGCATTATTCCTTATTTACTTGAGAGCAGCTAATATAAACTACGCTTTTACTTCAGTTCTATAGTGTAAGCGGCCGTGCAATATTGGTTTTGTAGTCAGTGCAGTTTTATTATGTTTTGGGTTTGATCGGTTGTTCAATATTCAGATAAATTCGTTTCGATTAAACAAATACAGTGTAAGTGTATAATTGTAATTTAAACAGGTACAGGTTAAATAAGTGCATATAATAATAAATAATAAAGTAATAGTAAGTATGAATATAAATATTGTTGTAGTAATGAGCTGTACTAGTAGACTGACTATCCGAGCTAATGTTTTTGGGACAGTGTGTAATGCGAGGTGGCTATGATAAAGTGCGGAAGGGAGGGAATCCTATTGTGAAACTCGTCAGACAGTATGTATCATTTGTTTAGAGCTAATTAGTTTACATTAGTAACTTTTTTTTTAAATTCATAGTGGTGTGTTATTTTTTTTGCATTTACAATATGTACAAATAATGTATTGTCTTTAAGTTATCTTATGTACTAACATTTTTGTCAGTAAAACAATATTCTGTTATTATTTTTTTTGCATAAATAAATTCAAGTTTATTTTTTTTAATAGAAAATAGGAATGATTTTGTTAAGTTCACTCGTTTACTTTTACTTCTTGGAAGATTTTTGTAAAATTACTTCTCTTGGTGTTTTTGTATGATGAAACACCTGTGTTTTAAATACATTGCCCTGAAGGTATCAGAGTTTATAATATTTTTATTTTTAGTTGTTTACCATATGCGATGATTTTATATTTTAATACAGAATCATTATGTATAATTTTAATTTCATTATTAAAATAGTCATTAAAATGTATTTTCATTGTTGTGTTTTTAATTTATTGGCATTATTCTCTTTTGAAGTTAAAATTTCCCTTCAAAGAAATCAGCTGCATCTTTACGATAACTAAATTAGATTGTGTGTAAAATATTTAAGTCTGGTTGTATGTTTAGTCCTTTGCTCAACGATATTAAATCTGAGATTCAAATATATGCTTTTTAACAGCTGGTTTTCAGATACGACGGTTCCTGAATCAAATCCTAGTTAAGGCAGTTACTTTCATAAGGATTTGAGTACTTGACAGTGGTTACTGGTGTACTTTGATGGTTGGGGTTTAGTTAACCATGCTCTCTCAGGGATGGTTGGCCTGGGTCTGTATAAGACTACACCTCATTTACACGTCATACACATTATCCTCATCTCATTGGGTCATGCGGTTGCTTATTGTTCTGAATTGAATAGATTGCAACGTACACACATTATAGACAAAACAGTATACGCTTTAAGGGTTGTCTCAGTACATAACTGAAAAGCATGTTATATTGTCTCAGGGCTATATTTTTCCAGAATATTTGTACACTGGTTCATAATCTATAATTACCAATGACTGATCCAACAGGAGGGTGTTGCATTTCACACCCTAAAGCTTGATAAACCGTATAGAAAAATTATTGTAGGGGAAGGGCAGGTATAACGGCCAGGTGGGATTTTAAGGCTGTAAGTGCTGCTATCCTGGAAAAACCAACAATGGTTACCCTTACAGTCCCCTTAGTTGTGTTGAGTGATGAGAAGAAAAAGGAACTGCAACATCAAGAGTTATTGTAATTTCCGTGTTTTTCATACCCTGTGATTAAACAAAGTCCTTACTTCACATTATTATTACAGATTTACTAACAAGTTATGTTTTTGAAACATAATTGTTTTAAAAGAGTGGTTACTGAGCTACAAAATTCTACATTGAGCAATGGTTTGTCGTTGCTGTTAACAAATGACAACAATTTTTTGTTAATGGCGTCTGGGTGGGCACAATTACCAGTAGGTGGCTAATTTGCCTGCTGCTGTGGCCATTATGCCCCTCTTCATTATTTATTTTTATTTTTTATTTTTACAGTTACTTCTGAGCAAGCTTTAAATATAATTATGTATAATAAACAAATAATTGTAGCGCTTCACGGAGGAGCAATGGGCAAAAGAAAGATTATGCAGCTTTGTTAGGAAATCCTTATAAAAATTATCTGTTACCTGAGAAAGCTGGTAAGGAAGAGAATGAAAAAGTAAAACTTGTGAAACGGAAAATAGCTGAAGAAAAAAAGAGTACTAAAACTTTTCTAAAAAATCCAAAAAAAAAACAGTTAAGAAACTCAAGGTCAACATAGCTAAAATAAACCTGTTTGAAGACTCAGATGATGACATTGATCCAGAATGTTTGTATTGTTATGAAAAATTTTTAATTTGAACTCCCAATGAGCGTTGGGTCAGGTGCCCAGGATATGATTTGTAGGCCTATGACCTATGTGCTGTGTCGGGGAAGAGAACGATGGGTATCTATGCGAAAACTGCAGCAAAGCTTATTAAACATCACTTTACTTTTTTTATAACGGGTATTTAAAAAAAATCTTTTGTAGGTATTCAATAAGAGTATGTTAGTGTAAATATGTTAAAATTTCCTAAAAATTAACTTTTTCTGATTACAAACCCATTTTTCAATTTATTTACCATTTTTTGAATATGTGGCCATTATGGCCACCCCTGTGGCCATTATCCACCCACAATAAAAAAAATCGGATTTGCTCTAGGATGGTTCATGTCCATATATTCTATGATTTTGAAGTTTCCAGATCGATTAAAAATCTGTTAAAAAGTCAAAAAACCGTAGTCTGGCCAATATGCCTGTCCTTCCCCTACTAACCTAAAATTACAATATTGTATGGCTTAAGTAGAATTTTCATATCCTCAAAATTCAGTTTAGAATATGATTCTAAAAAATATTCCAAGCCCCTTCCCATCAATTTTCCCTTTCAGTTACTTATGGCCCATGAGATAAATTGTAGATCTGCTAATGGATTTCCTTTGGGAGTTGAAGAACCCTCTCATAACAGGTAAAAACAGTGGTTTCAAAGTGTAAATTGTGACATTTGTACTTTCTTTTGCCCAATATGAATCTATTGCGAGATAAAGTATTTTTTCATGTCAATTCTTTGAAATTCAGTTAACACCGGATACACGTTTCCAGGACCCCTGAACCCAAAAAACATGTTTTTACCAATTTGCCTGTGTGTGTGTGAACAAAATATTTCAAGAATGGTATATCATATAAAGATGAAACTTGGAACTTAATTTAGATACCACTAGGGGACCTGTCACGAACCTTTGTCACCAGAAGTAGTCTTTTGGTCACCGGAAGTAGTATTTTATTTGTGCAATTTTCTCAAAACTGGCTCCTACAATTTTTAAAAAAATTGCCTCACTACGCTCTAAGCGCCTTGGGGGGAGCTGTGCTGTGCTTGTGGTAAAAATTGTTTTTAAGATTGCGACCTTAGTATGCATTTTAGGGCACAAGTGTATACAATTCTATAATTGTATACGAAACATCACATCATTTTGTTTTGAAGAACATTACATAAACCTACAAACTTTTATTTCAAGCTTTGTTTAGCATTAATTAGTGATTTTCTGTATTTTGCTCATCAAAATCAACAAAAATGTTTTTTTTAAATTGCAGCCAACCAAATACCTAGTTAATACAATACGTAATAATATTATAGTATGCATTTTACAACAATAGTGATAATCAGAGGTAAAGACAATTCAGAAACCTACAACTTTTGTTCTACGAGCTTCATTTTGCATCATTCACTCATGATTAAAATTAGCTTATGTTTTTACATTGTTAATTAATGATTAAACATAGGTTATATTTTTCGTTATTTCTATTGGCAAGAGGAAGTTGGGTGAGTGTTCCACACCAGATTATGTATAATTGAGGAGTCAGGTGAAATATGAACTATGTGATAAAATTGCCCTTTGTTGGTAAAACTGTTTTTATATTAGTGGTGCACTCTTTCTGAGGAATAAAACAAAATTTTGCTCTATCTGCTTCCGTGTCTGCAAAGAAAAGTCAGTTTAGCGCATTACGAAAATCTTGCATTGAGATTACAGTTTTTAAATTATTTATAATGGATTCCACAATTTCTACAGCTGAGGGATTTTCAGTTCTTAGCAATTTCATTTCATAAGTGTTCAAGACTACAAAGCGGAAGGCCCTGGTTTCATGTGCCAGTTTGGGTCTAGAATTTTACCAGTTAAAATTCACAGTAATTGCTAACAAACAAGATGTTAACGCGAGTTGAAACAACCTGAAACTGCCCAGGTTTTCCAGCATCTTGTACAGGACGTATTTTGAAAATGCGCGCGATTTCTTGCAAAATAAAAAGAACGTTTGAGTAATGAAACTCCGTGTATTAGAATTTTACTTGATACTAATAATTTTACAAAAGCTATTTTTGTTACTAGTTACTACATCTTTGAAAAATTTTTGTATGAATTAAAATTTTAGTTATCAGTCTAAATTAGTTTCTTTGTACTAAGGGACGGGAGCCGAGTAGTGAATACTTCATAATGTAGATGGCACTGGTTTGATGGGGAGCAATTTTTGTGTTAGTGTTGCCGTGTGTTAGCTTATTTCTGTTTTAAGTTATTTGTTAATTTAGGATTATTTATTTTCCAAATTTTGTGAAAATGGACCTAGAAGCGAGTGTGAAAAAGGAATTTAGTGACATCGATACAAAGAATGCGTGGCCACTTATATACCAGGTTAATATGCCGAATCTTTTTTTGGGCTAGGCTTTGTTAAATTTTCTCTGTATTTATGGTATAATTCTTCGGAACACTATTTTAGTTATTTCATTTGTTGCATGTGGATCTTATGATTTTATGAAACTTAATTTGAGGGGTATCTTAACATTGTCGTATAATGCGTTATTGCCCTAACCTTACTTTGATGGTGACATTTTCAGTCTTCAATTATTTAAGAAACGGTCTTTATTAACATTATTATTTCTCGTAAGCTTCATCAAATGGTGCAAGTTACTGAACTATTATTTTGTAAATTAAATTAAATTTGTGGTTATTACTAAAATACAGCAAAAATATACTCAAGGAAGTAGATTTATATCCTACAAAGATCTGGAGTGAGTCATTTGGTTGACTTAGTTAATCCTTTCTTAGAAAAAAAATGAAAACGGTGCAACATTAATTGCTGACCAATATAAATTTCGAATTGATGCATTCCATAAAATTAATAGGACTATACCTTTTTCAGTCATTAATATTGTTGCAGCTCTGACAAAACTTAATGAGTAACTCCATAAAATTTTCATTAGTGTACCCATTTTAAAACAAATCTTATAGTAGCGTGTCATTATTATTTTTACATTAAGATGTTGTATCATTTATTTTATTTGCATAGTTTCTAATTTTATTTTCACAAGACATGTTCTTAATAATTTTGAACTTATGAAGAAGCATGTCAGTTTATCGGGAGTTGCTTTTTCTGACAAAGAACATTTTTGTTAAATAATAATAATATAAATTATGATCATTTTAGTATTAATAAGGTCAAAAAACAAGTCAATATTAAGGAAGATAATTAGGTTATGTGTCTGCATTGGATACAAAAAGAGTTTATTTCAAGTATTTAATAGGGTTGGCTATAATGCTTTTCATAGTTGATGAGCTCTCCTGTTCCACATGTTTAGACCAATCAGAATGTTTGCTAGCTTTGTCAGATTGTACAAATGTTTCAGCCCGATAAACATTACGCATGCATGCATACAAGAGCCGCATTAGTTGCATCTCGTACTTAACACATCGATTATAGAGCGTGTTAACATGCAATACTTGATATATAATCAACTGGTTGTATGTTCATCGATTAATTGTTATTGAAAGACCAAAAAAATGGCGGACGAAATATATAACAGAGCTACGAGAGCAAGTATTGGCAACGTTGCTGCCAAATCATTGGCTAGCTATGAAGTGGGTAGGGGTCAATGCATAGCTTTGAAAAATAGTTCCTTAGGTATTTTTGATCTATGTACATTCTGTATATTTTATTGTAATATACATGCATATTTGTGCAGCCTAGTATGAATCTGATAAGTTAAATATGTTTAGCTTCAAGTAGAGTTATTGCTAAATCGATTTAATGAATTAGGCCCAAATAAAATACGGAATATTGTATTGCATTTGCCAATAATTGAAGTTGTGACTGGCCCATGATGCTGTGTTTAGTACATCTGGCTTCTATGCCAGGTGTCCCGGAGTGATTTCCTATTTTTAATTTTCATGTGATCACCCTTTTTATCATTTCAATAGCAGTAATGGCAAAACAGTCGGATGTAAAACAGAAAACAAAACGAAATTGTTTAATCCTAAATGTTCTATTGAGTGTAACTTGATTAAAACTATGATGGATTTGTAGATCAACTGGTTTATAAATTGTCCAACTTTTTCCTAGAACTGAATTAGTTGCTTTTACGTGTGCAGTTGAGCATGCAAACTGTGTTAGCAAGTTTATTTATCTAGTTTTTTAATCACTTGACTTTATTTCTTAATTTTTAATGCAATTTATTTAACTTACAGGAAATTAGAAAAGAATGTTTACAATTTGATTATTCAGTAGTTGAAGCTAAAAAAATAAAAAATAAAAATCTGAATCGTTATAGAGATGTTAGTCCATACGATCACACTAGAATTATACTCAAAAAAGGGTCCTGTGATTACATTAATGCCAATATTGTCAAGGTATGTATGAAATATTTAATTCTAACACTAAGTTCTATTCATTTATTAGTTTTATGGTAAAGTAGCTAAATTTTACAAAATGTTTGTATTTTGTCTTTGTTCAGCCAAATTATTTTTGAAACAAAAAACCCCATTTAGGAATAAAAGACTTATGAAACATCTTTTAGAGTGTTTTTTAGCTACTTTTATTTTGTTATTGCTTTAGAGATTAGTTTATACTGGGGCAGTGAAATGAACTTGAATAGAGTTATGAAAAATTTATCAAATTTTTTTGCCAGTGCTTAAAGTAAAAAAATTTGAGTTAAGTTAAGCTGAAGTAATATTTTAAATAATACTGATCGATAGATTCTGTTGAGTTGTTTTTGTAAGTATGTTTCATAAGTTGTTTAATTTTTTCAGTTTTTGGTACATTCTTCAATTTGTTTGGCTTCAGTCCTGACTATTGGATGATGCAGTTTTTGTATTTTTATATACATTTGCCAAAATTTTGGTTAAATTTAATCTAAGTAAACTGTTAATAAAAAATGATCTTGTAGATCAACATTTTAGTTTATATTCTGTAATTTGTGAATTGACCAAATCAAGTGATACACTATCAGAAAATACATTCACTTTTCTTTATTCTAATTTTTCTTGAAACCAACATTCTGACACTTTTCCTCTCATCTTTTTTTTTATTTGTATCTTTTTAAATTTCCTCTAAGTAGACTCTTTCTGTTTGCTTGAAAATCACTTAACGTGAGAATTCCTTTCCTATATTTTCTCTATCAAAACTGTCAGTATATCTTATCCCAAGGATATTTTCTTTTTACTTGTGTTTTTGAGCTCTTGATGTTATAATTCACGTTGAAGTTTTTTTACCCAATTTTTTCATTCATTGAAATAATATGACTGACATAAAGTTTAAGGAAGTTTTAATGAATAAATTTTATTAATTTGTTAGTTTTTAGAAACTAATAATGAATCACTTAGTATAATAATTAAAATTTCTGATCTACCTACTTAGTTAAAATCTAATCTTCCTGCTAGTCAACGTATTTGTATTTATTACTTTCTCTCTTGCCTATATGAATATATAGGAAGGTAAGTATTGTTTTCATGCTGAATTATTACCGGATCTATACGTTTTCAGACACCGTGAACCCAAAAAACATATTTTTAGCGATTGGTCTGTGTGTGTGTGTGAACAGAATATCTCTAGAACGTAACATCATCTTCTTCTTCTTCTTATGGTGCCTATCCGGTTCGGATGTTGGCTATCATGATGGCTATCTTGACTTTGGAAACAGCTGCTCTGAAAAGTTGGGTCGTCGACTGGTTGAACCACGTTCTTAGATTGTTCAACCATGAAATCCTTCTTCTACCGGGACCTCTCGCACCATACACCTTTCCTTGCAGAATCTTTTGGAGGAGCACGTAACGGTTCTCATTGTGCATAATGTGTCCCAGGTATTGGAGCTTTCGCACTTTCACGATGTCAAGAACCTCTTTATCTTTATTCATCCTTCGAAGAATTTCTACATTGGTGACTTTGTCCCTCCATGATACGCGCAACATTCTTCGATAAAGCCACATTTCAAAGTATGTAATGTAACATCATACGAACTTGAAACTTGAAACTTAAGTTAGATACCGCTAGAGGACCCGACACGAACATTTTCATCAAAATCAGTCAACCAGAAGTTGTAGTTTATTTGTGTCATTTTTCACTTTTTTGCGATTTTCTCAAAAACAGGTCCTACAATTCTTTTATAAAATCGCCTCATTTACTAAATTTTTTATGCTCTACAAGATAGGGTAGGCACCATGTCTGCTGAAATTCTTGGGGAGGCTGTTTTTACGTAAAAAAATTGTTTTTTAAGATTGTAACTTCAATGTGCATTATAGCGCAAAAACTTGTTAAATAAAACTTGTAGAGAATTTAAAAACCTACCATTTTCATTTCAAACTTTTTTTTGTATAACGCTTAGGTTAGCGATAATTAGCGATTTGCTGTTTTTTCCTCACGAAAACTTGTAAAATATCGATTTTTTTAAAGATTTCAGCCTTAGTATGCATTTTTTACGACAAAAGTGTATATAATTAAATTAATAGGAAATAAATACATCTACGACTGTTATTTGGAGCATTTTCCCTATATGGCCTAGTTTAGTGTGAAAGAGTAATTTCCCATATTTTTTAGCCAAACTGAGGTTGATTTTCATTTTGCGTCTTTCACTCATGATTAAAATCAGGTTATGTTTATTGAGGTTAGTTTTTTTGTTTATTTCTAATGTTTTATTACTAATGTTAGATTACGAGGGTAGGCTGATAAGTAATGCACACATGCTTGTAGAAGACAACTAAATAAACTTCAGTAGCGCGCCTGGTGGCATGTGGAAGTACTATTTCTCCTCTACAAGCCTGCGCAGTTTGAAGGCGTTGCTTTCATTCAGTTTGTTTTGAGTAGTGGAAGTATGGCGTCGTGTTCTGGTGCTATGTCAACGAGAATTAAACAACGCGCTGTTATCGAATTTTTAACTGCTGAGAAAGTGAATCCTAGTGAGATTTATCGTCGTTTAAAGGCTGTTTATTGTGACGATACTGTTGATAGGTCTACTGTGAATCGTTGGGTAATAAAATTTCGTGATTGCCAACCTGGAAAAGCCTTAATTGTTGACAAAACACGCAGTGGACGACCAATCACTGCCTCAGACGATAATCGTCGCAAACTCATCGATGATTTGATTCAAAATGACCGGCGAATCACTCAACAGCGTATCGCAAACCAAATTGGAATATCTAAGGAACGTGTTGGCTTCATTATTGAACAATTGGGATACCGTAAAATCTGTGCACGATGGGTACCACGCCGTCTGACAGACGAGAATAAACAGCGTCGATTGGAATGCTGTGAACAACTTTTGAAGCGCTACCGTGACGAAGGAGACGACTTTCTTTTGAATATTGTGACGGGGGACGAGTCATGGGTTCATCATTACGATCCCGAAGAAAAAAGGCAGAGCGCTGAATATCGTCATCCACATTCTCCTGTTGTGAAAAAGTTCAAAACACAACCGTCCGCAAAAAAAATTCTTTTGACTGTGTTTTGGGATGCTCGCCGAGTTTATGTGACTGATTATCTGGAACGAGGGGCAACGGTAAATTCTGCTCAGTATATACAGACTCTGAAACACCTCCGACGTCGAGTTTGTCGTGTTAGAGGCAACCTGGCGCCAATAATTTTGCAACACGACAATGCTCGTCCACACACTTCGCGTGCAACTGGAGAGGCTCTGAGAAACCTGAAGTTTCAACCAATTTTACACCCTCCGTATTCTCCCGACCTTGCGCCTTGCGATTTTTATTTTTTTCCTCTACTGAAGAGAGACCTTAAGGGTAATCATTACAGCTCGGACAATGAGGTGAAGGCAGCTATTGCGTCCTGGGTTCGAGGAAAGTCGGAAGAATTTTTCAGTGACGGAATGAAAAAACTTGTTAAACGTTGGGAGAAATGTGTAATGCTTAACGGTGACTATATTGAAAAATAAATAGATAATTTGGTAGGTTAAGATTTGTACTTTAATTTGTTATTTACCCCATCTTGCTATTTCTTTTTGTTCGTCTTCTACAAGCATGTGTGCATTACTTATCAGCCTACCCTCGTATATTGTTAATTATTTGCATTGGCAAGGGAAAGTTGTGTGGGTGTTTCACACCAGATTTTTTTATGTTAGTTTATGGGATTATATCTTCGGTTTACAATTCTACGGAATGTTTCTGTTTTTGTATGCCTGATCGCTTTAGAATTTGTTTATTTAAAGTACCGTATTTGAATTTTGCCAAGCTGATATTGATATAATCATTCTTTATATTTAGTGTTTTTAATTATTGTGTCTGTAGCAATAATGCAATAAATTTTAAAGGGAACTTAAATATAAAAATGTATCTTAACGGTTGAATCATAAAGTTTCCTTACTCATGGGTTTAAACTTTACAATAAAAATGTCGTACAAAAATTAAATTAATTGTGTACATAATTTTATGAGCTTTAGCTGGCATGTGCATGCATTAATATTTATATTAAAACTGACAGTGGTTACAAGATATCTTAAAGGATCTATTGACTTTTTATGTAATCACGTGTGAGGTACTATTGTGTATTTGGTGGGTTTTCTATATTATATAATGTAGGTGTTGAAATACATATTTCTAACCACCAGAATATGGTAGCAGTAAACACTTACCAATGTTTGAGCGTTTTCATGTATCTTGTGCACATCTTCAGTAAATTAAAATTAAACATTTTTTCACATCAAAATGAATAACTTCCTACTTCTACCATGGCTGACTGGTTGACGTAGTGGTTAGGGCAACTGGCTTCTACGCCGGGGTCCTGGGTTCGATATCCGGTCAGGTCGGGCATTTTTTCATCACTCATTTTCATTTATCATTCTTCTCACCATCTGCATTAGCAGAAATTGCAAAACAGTACATAATAATAAAAAAAATACTCCTATCATGGCAGATAAGGAATCCTTACATAAGATGCCTTATCTGCCATGGTAGGAAGTTTTAAATTTTGATGTGAAAAAATTTTTACTTAATTTACTGAAGATGTATACAAGATACACGGAAGCACTTTAAACATTGGTAAGTGTTTACCGTTAGCGTATTCTGGTGGTTAGAAATATATATTTCAATTTTAAATATTACGGCTGTTGATAATCCTACATAGGATGTTAGATAAAAAAAATAATGTAGGTATTATGTACATGTAAATATAATAAAATTAACCTGAAGCAGATGATACCAAAACTGGCGTAATGAAAATATATCAGACTGCTAGGAGATTAGGGAAATGGTTACATTGTATCTCTAAAATTTGTCTTACCTTCTTCTCATAAGTTTTAATATATAATAAATTTGTACACAATCTCTTTAGGGCCTGGCTTTGTTTTTTAGTAACTATATTAAAATGTATAACATACAAATTTTTATTACAAGTTCTTATGACATAAATGAAGATAAGAAGATTTATTAAATAAATAGCTTTCAAAAGGATTTAACGATAGTAAATATTTGTAGGCTATAATTTATTTCATTCATTTTAATTTGTTTTATTTTATATTTTGATTTTAATTGCTTTAACGAGCTTGTGAATGATTTGTTATTAGTATTATTATTATTATCATCTAGTGTTGTGTGTCTGTGTGCATTATGTAGTAATAATAAAAATAATAGTAATATTCTGCTATCTGTTACGTTATTTTATTATCGGTCAGTAATACTTCTAGGAACTTTAAATTCAACACTTAAAATGTACCATATCATTTTATTATCCTGACATAGTTATTGCTCTGTTTCGTTTATTTATTTAATTGTTTCGATTGTATTTTTAATCTTGTTTGTCTTTGGTTTTTGTTATTTTTATTGATTTCTGATAAAATGTGCGTTTTGTTTATTAAACAGTAAACAATTCACTACTGAATTTAAATGTTGTGCATTTATTTAAAACAATAATATTAACAAAATGTTGTAAATTGTTATTTGTTTATATAATGTTGAATCAATTACTTGATTGTTTTGTTAATATAGTAGGTTTAAAAAACTGTTCATAGGTTTGAAAAGAGTACACATTTTCTACCCAATAGGCTTTTCAGGAGACCGTGCTTCAGAATTGACATTGGTAGAAAATTGAGGCGATCAGATCATATCTGAGGACCATTTTCAAACACAACTAAATTCATGAACGAGTGCCTCCATGGTGCAGTGTTTGCTTAACTGCAAAGCAATAGGTGCACTGTTGGATTCCCAGCTAGGGTTGGGAAATTTCATTTTCAGACATACTGTTCCTTAACCCTAAGTACAGTAAACTCTACATATTCGTAGGGGTTGGATTCCAAAAATTCACTGCGAATACAGAAAATGAATTAGTAAATTAATAAGCAATCCCTATACGTAATATCTACATATATGTACTGTAGTGTACATACTATATTAAATATAGTACACTACATACTGTATAAATTTGATTTGTACATTAATTAATGTGTTATTTATATAAACATCCATAACTTAGCAGTTTTGAAACCAGCAACTCGATGTTTCATAGGTTCTGTATTTATGTACGTATTTGAAGCACGTTATTCAGGAATGTGTACAAAATATTTTTTGTTCATAGTTATCTTTTTCATGCGTTTTGTCATCGTTTTACAAATTTTTTTTCATTGTAAACAAACCCCGAATGTTCAATTTATCTCACCGCGAATACTGAAAGCGGTAACAAAAAATGAAATCGCGAATACGGAGAGTATTCAATAAAGGCCTCGTTGTTGATACAACTTATTTTTTTTTTTAAATCCCTTATGTGTGTATGTTGCAATCTGTTTTTCCATTTAAGAACAATAAGCAACACCATAACTCAGTGGGATAAGGATGGTATGACATGTAAATGAGGTGTAATCATGTACAGACCCATGTCGACCAATTGTGAGAGTATGGTTAATTGAATTCCTTCCATCAAAGAACACCGGTAACCACTGACTAGTATTCAAACTTGTATCAAAGTAAACTTTATTAGGATTTGAACCACGGATCCTTTGTCTCCAAAAGTCGGCTGTAAAACAGCTGACTCGTTTTTTTTTTTTTTTTTTTTTTTTTTTTTTAGCTGACTCGTGGCAATAACTTTACCACTTTTCTGGTGGGTACAACTTAAAATAAACATTAAAAATTATTAAAATTTTAGTGTGCATGGATTACTGATGGTTTATTAAGGATATGTTGATCGATTGACTAATACCAACATACTATACTTAAATACTTTCTGTTTTTTTTTTCACGAAAATGTGTAAAAAAATCAATTTTTTTAAGATTAGTAGTATGCATTTTACAACAAAAGTGTATATAATCAAATTTATAGGAAATTAAAAGATCTACTACTCTTATTTAGATTATTTTTCTCTGCAGAGCCTAGTTTAGCGTGAAGGAGTGATTTTCTATATTATTAAGCCAAATGAGGTCGATTTTCATTTTGTGTCTTTCACTCATGATTAAAATTAGGTTATGTTTATTGAGGTTAGTTTTTTTGTTTATTTCTAATGTTAAGTTATATTGTAATTATTTGCATTGGCAAGAGAAAGTTGTGTGGGTTTCACACCTGCTTTTTATATTATAATTTGTCAAAATACTTTTTACTTTCTCTTGCTCTGTATGGATATATCTCCAAAATGGAATACCTTACTAAGTTGAAACTTGAAGCTTAAGTTAGGTATCACAAGGGGAGCCGATATGGAACATTTTTATCAAATTGGATCGACCAGAAATAGTAGTTTAATCTTGCGGGTTTTAATTTTTTTTTGCAATTCGCCTTTTTCAGTAAATCACCTCATTTACTATACTTTTTTTGCTCTACAAGATAGGGTAAGGGCCATGTTTTCTGATCTTGTGGTAAAAAAATTATTGTTTTTCATGATTGCAGCCTTAGTATACATTTTAAGACAAAAGTGTCTATAATCAATGCTATAGAAAATTAAAAACCTACTACTTTTATTTCAAGGATTTTTTTCTGCTCAGACTAGTTTAGCATCAGCTAGTGATTTTCCATATTTTCAAGTCTTACAAGTTTGATTTTCATTTAACGCTATTCACTCATGATTAAATATATTACAATTACTCATTATTTACATTGTTAAGAGAAAATCGTGTGAGTGTTTCACACCAGATTTTTAATTTTTAATGTTCAAATAGTTGTAAAAAATTTAGACACATTTTAGAATGATTGCAGTACTTTGTTACTTTATTGGTAGTCTTTGTGATAATTAAAACTAAAAAGTTGAAAACTTTTGAATAGTTTTTATGTTGATTCTATTAATTTATGTTTACAAAAAATGATAATATAGCAGGAGTCATGAATTAGTGTAATTACTTCTAACTGTAGGTGACCTTATCTGTATAATAATTAAGTCTAAAGTTAATTAAAATAGATACTTTTAACACATCATTCTGTAATTTACAAATCTTACAATTCTATTTTAACAATAAAATAATATGTTTTAAATTAGTTTGTTAATTTTTATGTTGGCTTACGTATAAACAAATTTTATTTAATACATAATCCAACTTTCTTTAGTTATTTAATTTTCTAGCACTCATTATTACTATTTAAATCAGCCATCTATGTTTTTTTTATTAATTATTCACCCTGTAAATTAAAACCAGATAAAAATTCACAGAATTCTCTCTTGTTTGTAAATTTGAAATCTGTTAACTTCAGTTCTGTAATTGTGTTAATATATACCAAAATGTTAAGAACTTTAATTTTAAACATAACTAATGTAAATTTGCATTCTTTTTACATGATTCATTTATGGGAAAGAAAGAAGTCAAAATTCTTTAGACATGTTTTTCTTGTAGAATGATTTTTTTTCAACAACAGGTATTTAAACACATTCCAACTTTTTACCTTGAATATGAAGATAGATTTTTTCTTGTAATTTGTGTTTGTGGTTTTGTTAATTATTCCTAAAATAAAAATCATGTAACAGGTTTTTTGTTGGTTTCTTGTTTGTTCTTTTTTAGTTTCTTATACTTTCTGTTTTGAAGTACTGGTATGTCAGGTGGTCACCTTACCACATTATTTGCCAAATTTATGCAATTTAATAATTTTTTTTAATTAGCTTGTTCAATATTTGACTCATTTGGGCTGGCCTAGAGCGTTAAAGTATTCTTTAAAAAGGAAGAATTCTGAAAATGCTTAAACACAATTTAACTTAAGTAAACCTATGATGGCCAAACAATGAAAATCTGGCATGAAACACTCCCATGACTTTCTCTTGCCAGTGCAAATAATGACCAATAAACAACCTGTGTTTAATCAGTAGTAAACAATGTAAAATGAAAGACTTAACGTAATTTTAATCATGAGTGAATGTTGCAAAATGAAAATCAATCTCTGTTTGGCTTAAAAGTACAGAAAATCACTAATTTGACACCAAACTAGGCTCTGTAGAATAAAATGCACGAAATAAACATTATAAAATTTTTTATTTCCTATTACTTTAATTATATACACATTTGTCTTAAAGTGGATACTAACACCCCAAAATTTTACAAAACTTCATTTTTTTATCGATTTTGATGAAAAAAAATACAGAAAATCACTAATTTGATTCTAATCTATGGGTTCTAAAAAAACAAAAAATACACTGAATGAAACAAAAATAGTAGGTTTTTAAATGTTCTACAACTTTGATTATTACTTTTTTTACTCTAAAATGCATATTAAGGCTGCAATCTTAAAAAAAAAACATTTTCCACTCGAGAGGGCCTCCGAGAATTTCAGCAGACATGTTGCTTAGACTATCTTGTAGAGCATAAAAAGTGTAGTAGGCCTAAAGAAGGGTATTTTTGAAAAAAAATTGTAGGAGTCATTTTTGAAAAAAATCACATTAAGGGAAAACCCCAAGAATGTTTTTGTTGGGTCCAGTAGTGGTATATAACTTAAATTCCAAGTTTTAGCTTTGTAATATTTTCTGTTCTTGAGATATTTTATTCACACACCTGACCAAATGCTAAAAACTTGTTTTTTGGGTTCAGGGGGTATATAAACATATATATCCAGTGAAAAATTGACATGACAACACTACTTTCCTTTCCTACATATTCATATAGAGCAAGAGAAAGTAAAAAATTGGCAAATTCCTGGCAGAAAATTCTTTTGGTATTTAATTACCTTCTATGCAGAATATGGGCAATTGTATAGAATGATTAATGAGCAATAATAAAATTTAGTATCTGATAATTGATTTAAAGAAGTCAGAACGGATTTTGGTAAAAATGGAATGAACTAAAGAAAACTGGACTAAACCAAATACAGATATTAACTTTAAGGGCTAGCTTGAAGAGGAAAAACAGATATTACTTAAATGTGGCCTAAAGTAGCTGGAATATAAAAAATTAAAAATTAAAAAAATATTACATTTAAGTAAGTTATTAGTAAAACAAATTTAACACAATGTTATGGAAAATTTTTAATATTTACAAGATGTGTTACATCACATTTAACTACACTTTTTATTAGTCATGTACTTATTTATTAGTGTAAAATGATTGTTATATAGTTAGTTTGAGTATTGACCTAGGCAAAATTTTTGTTTTCCTGTCTGTTGAAACGTATAATTTTATATAATTTCTAAGTAAAGGCATGCCTACTATTTAAAACATGTTTTGCAATTGCAAACATTATGTATTTGGAAATAATGTAATTGTTTCTAGGAATAATCTATGCTTTATTTCCCAGAAATAATAATAATAACAGTAATAAACCAGCGATAAATAAATTCAAAGAATGTTTCACTTAAAAAGATATTAGTTTTATTTGTTCTTTTTTCTAGAAGAATTTTAAAATGGTCTGCGTTTATTGATTATCAATGTTGTCATATCAATTTAGTATTTTATAGTGTTGCATGTTTTATATTTCCCCTTTTGTATCTCTTACACAAAATGTATTATCTGACTATGCTATACGAATTACAAATGAAAAGTAATATGTAATAGATTACTTTATTTTAATGGTTTACCATGAAATTTAATTTTCAAGTCGATTTAACAACAGAAATTATAGATCGCAAAGACCATATAAAATAATTAAAATTTATGAAGTAGTGTTCGTTTACAATTTTTAATCATTTTAACAGTTACGTAATTTGAGTATCATTTCGTTTTAGTAATAATTCTTAAGAGTAATATACATCAAATAACTTTCCATTTTGTCAGTTTCTGTGAATTTATATCATTTTATAAATCTGTTTTAAATTAAACATTGAAATTTGCTGTAAAATAAAAAAAAATGTTAGTTTTTCACAATATAGATATTTTGTAATACATCTTGGGATTACAAAGACAAAAAAGACTTAATACCCAGAATTATTATATATTTTGTAATGTTTTTTTATATTTTTGTTTTCTATTTACTGTATTAAAAAAAATAAACATGATTGAGGTAAAATTAAAAACCGCAAAACAGATTGTTTGTGGATTAAACGATAAAAAAAATTATTAATACATTTTTTTAATAAATAAAAAAATTCTTTACTCTTCCGAAATACTTTTTTTTGTTCTATCTTCGATGGTATTTACGTTTGTGCTTATGCAAACAGTGAAGGTTGATAGATGAAAAAATACTACATCTGTTAGGGAATCGTACCTGTTATTCCTGGCGTAGAAGCCAGTTGCACTGATCATTGAATGACGGTGAAAGTGTTAATAGTGACTTAAATTGAAAATTCTAACATTAAAATTTTTACACTTAAGAGATCTATAAATACGAGGGGGTACCCAAAAGAAACCGGAATTATTTTTTAAAACTATTTATTTTTAATTTTTTTACAAAAGAACCTTATCCCCTTCAAAATACTCTCTCCATTACAACTAATACATTTGTCCCACCGGTGCTTCCACTGTTCAAAACATTTTTTGTACTCCTCTTCAGTGATGGCTGCCAGCTCATCCGTCGTTTTTTTCTTGACATCATCAACGTTGTTAAATTGGAGACCTTTCATGCCCCTTTTCATGCATGGGAACAAGAAAAAATCACACGGAGTCAGATCGGGTGAGTACGGTGCGTGTGGTAGCAAAACCATGCCGTTTTTCGCCAAAAACTGGGTAACCGAGATTGCCGTGTGTGCAGGCGCGTTGTCGTGGTGGAAAAACCAGTCCCCTGTCTGCCACAAATTAGGTCTTTTACGACAAATGCTGTTTCGTAGTCTTCTTAACACTTCAAGATAAAAAGCTTGATTTACCGTCTGGCCTGGTGGAACGAACTCTGAATGGACAATTCCCCTCACATCAAAAAAACAAATCAGCATTGTTTTGATGTTCGATCTGACTTGACGACTTTTTTTTGGTCGGGGTGATAATGAAGTCTTCCATTGACTGGATTGTTGTTTGGTTTCTGGGTCGTACCCATAGCACCAAGACTCGTCACCCGTAATGATCTTTGACATGAAATCTGGATCAGTTTCAAGCTGTTGTTTCAAATCACTACACGTTTCAATTCGACGTTCCTTTTGAGTGTCTGTCAGAACCCGAGGCACAAACTTGGCAGCGACTCTTTTCATTGTCAAGTGTTCTGTTAAAATGCGTTGGACTGAGCTCCAAGATAACCCACTAACCTGTGATATTTGGTCAATGGTCTGTCGTCGGTCTGTTCATACAATTTCTTTTACTTTCACAACATTTTTGTCTGTTCGGGAAGTCGACGGTCGTCCAGAACGAGGTTTGTTCTCAATCGACATGTCGCCATTTTTAAAGCGCAAAAACCACTCGTACACTTGGGTTTTTCCAATAGCGTCGTCTTTGTAAGCTGTGTTCAACATTACAACTGTTTCCGCGGCGTTTTTACCGAGCAAGAAGCAAAATTTCACAGCAGCACGTTGTTCATTAAAACTTGCCATCATGAAAAACGACACGAGCACAAAACAGCACTAGCGAGAACAATCACTGCACGAGAACAGAACAAGCTAGATCAACGAACAAAATGGCATTGAACTGGCAATGAGTAGCGCTACAAGCAGCCTAGTGGCGGGAATTTGTACTGCACAAGCTCCGCCCACAGCAGAGCTATTCCGGATACTTTTGGGTACCCCCTCGTACTCTTAATGACTGGGAACATTTATTATTGGTGATTGACCAGTGTAAAAATTTTTTAAAGAACATGTCATGAAAAATAGAATACTTGCTTGCAAGGTCATTCTGGTTGATTCTTGATGATTTTTTGGCGATCCCTTTTGTTGAGTCTGCTTGCCTCAATGTACAGCTGAAGTCTGGTTAGGAAATGGCCGGCTTCATAATGTCAGAGTACATAAACTGAAACTAACATTTTTTAGAATAATATTCTAAAAAATGTTAGTTTCAGTTGATTGTAGATACATATTATGTATAATGTATCTACAATCTTTTGTATAAATTATTGTACAAATGATGAAAGAAACAATATATTATAGAAAATTTTAACAAATTTAGTTCAATTTTTTAAATATATGTACTCAGGTAATGGCAAATCTACTGAAACATGCCAGTTAAAGAAATAAAATCATAGGAAATAACAGATGATATTTAGCTATAAAAGTTTAGTCAAAATGATGGAATTTGAAAGACATAAAAAATCTTTTCTGTTGTAACTATTTTTTTGTTACAGTGAGCTCATGTTTAGAACTTCAGTATGTTTTTTAAGATTTGTACCGATTAAACTTACATTTTAGTACTAAGTAGTGTGCAGTAAATATTACTGTGGTGTACTACATTATTCTTGTAGTGATGTGTTGTTTAGGACAAAAGAATTAAAATATTGAAGGCTGTGAAGAGGTTCCAAAGAAAGAAATGTTTGTGTAAAATAAACCAAGGAAACGCTCTTCTAATATTATGAATATGGGTTATAACATGGCCTGGTGTATTCAAATTTTGTTTGTCTGAAATGGGTCTGGTTTTGTCAACCTTGGATAATTGTGGTTTTTATTTAAGTTATTAGGATTGTGTTATTAAGAGATCGGAAAGTAAAGTAAAGCAAAATCTACTCCCTCTAACTTATGAAATCTCCATGACCACAGGGCTTACCAACTAGAAATTTTATAATGTAAATTCCATTTGGGTTGTTGTTAATTGCTAAGAAAGGATTTTGAATCAGTATAAACTTTTAAGAGCCGGCCGCATTGGCGTAGTTGGCAACGTGCTCGCCTCTCATCATGCGGTCATGGGTTCGAATCCCACTCAGGCAAGGCATATTTTCATACGTTATAAAAAATAATTTCTTCCTCCATAGTATATAGTTACACCCCAACGTCGTCGCTAATGACCTTTGAAGTTGATGCGCCGTTAAATAAATATAAAAAAAAACTTTAAGAATGAATGTGTTTAATGTTTATTACATATTTATTCTATTTTTTTTACAGATGGAGAAAGCGAATAGACAGTATATTTTGACTCAAGGACCCCTTCCAAACACTGCAGATCATTTTTGGTTAATGGTTTGGGAACAAAATTGTATGGCTGTTATTATGCTTAACAGAGTTATAGAAAAAAATCAGGTTTGTATTGTAAAGAATATGAAATTTTCTGTAATAATAGATTGATGTTATTGTCAAAGTGATTTGAATAATTTATACTTTGTATTGTTTTTCATAAGAAAATAAAAGGTTTTCTTTTTAAAAAAAGTCTGTGGTAAATTTTTTTTGTATTTTCAGGTAAAATGTCATCAGTATTGGCCATTAGGATCAAAGAAGGGAGGTGAAAATGAAATGCTCTTTACGGAAGTCGGCCTGAAAGTGGAATTTGTTTCCGAAGTTGAAGTATCTTATTATACTAAACGGGTTCTTAGGTAAAGTTTTATTGAATTATTTGCTTTATTTATTGTTTGTATTTTAAAATAGGTTATAAAAGAAGCATAATTTGGAAAAAACAAAAACATTTTGAACAGGTTTTGTTTTTGTACCAAAATTGACATTGATGATTCATGAAAGTATGATAAACCTTGAGGAAAAGCACTTTTGTGTTTTGACTCATTTTGCCGTTCATTTAATATTGCCAATTTTTTTATATAATCAACAATTCATGTGGTGTTGTTTGCTTGACTGAAATTGTTTATAACAGTGTGTTATTTGGTACTGTTAAAAGACGTAGTTTTATTATTACATTTGCAATTATATAATGTTATTACGAGAATATGTAAGGTTGCTCTGGAGAATTTGTTCATGGTATTATGTGTCTGTTTATTGGTTCTTAAAACAGATATAAAGTTGGCATAATTCTGAACAGTTGTTACTTTTCAGAAGTTTTTCCATTTAACGCTTTGAGTGCTAACCACACCATTTGACTTTATTGGCAAAATGTTTACATGGTGCGATCACGTGCTTTGACAGAATTCGTATTTCCATTGTTGTGCTAACTGTTGTATAGGTCAATATCTGAAAAGCTGGTTTGAATCTCCAGAAGTTTTACTTAGTAGAAACGAGGAGTGAGGTTGTTTACTTTTACCTTCCTCATCGAGTTGAAAGAGTATGCTTATCAGCATGCCAGACCCTCCAAAAAGCACCCACTTTCCACCCTGCAAATGACACCTTCACTTCATTCACCACAGGGTTTAGCTGTGTAGTAAAATTCATTACTCTCAGAGGAGATAACTCTGACTAGTGTCGTTTACACCTCTACCTCTTCTGTTCAGTCATAATTGGCTGACTATATGATAAGAACCAGAACTATTTTTTGTAGCCATGGAACCAACAGATTGAGTGCAATTAATTTAACACTCCACCTGCCTGTTATGGGCAATTGTGCTATCTAATATCACGTTATTTGAGTCTGATAGATTTTCTGATTCTAGTAATACTTTAGTGCATTAGTACACCGTTAGGGCGTGATTAAAGTAGTGCTCTGTTCACTTAAATTGAAAAGTAATGGTTGAGGTTACATGTACATTTTAGTATTTATTATAATGGATTCAAGATCGTTGTCAGATGATGCAACTAATGAGTTTTTTTAATCAAAAAGTGATGAAAATGTGGAATTTGATCACGATTCTGATTATGTGAATGGATTTTTTGTTGTTTTATGTCTTGACTGTTTTGTAATTATTGGTAATGCAAATGATGAGTAGGTTGATAGATGAAAATGAGTGATAAAAAATTCCTGATATGATCGGGAATCGAACCTGGTACCCTGGTATAATAGCCAGTTGCGCTGACTTATGTATGTAAATGAAGACACTAGTGAATAAATTCTTGTGGTTTTTATGTACTTTGAAAAAATGATAGTATTTTTTTTAAATAAAATAATTTAACAACTTATGATAATATACCATTGAAAACTAGAATATTTGATGTTTCCAGCCATGAATAATCCTTATAGTTCAATTTTTATAACGTTTGAAATGTAGGGGAAAATGACCAGCATTCTAATAATGACTCTGCTTTAACCCCTGCACTCAAATAATAAAAGTTATTATATTGAAGGTAGCCGATTGTGTTATTTTAACACGATTAATAGATAACATTGATCATATTTCTATTTTTGTTACTACAGTTGAATACTGCCCATAACAGACAGGTGGAGTGTCAAATTATTTAACTTAATCTGTAAGTTGCAGGGCTAAAATAAATAGTTCTGTTTCTTGTCACATGGTCAGCCAATTAAATGACTGAATCATTTAAGAACAGAAGAGATAGAGGTGTAAAGACACTAATCTGAGTTATCTCCTCTGAAAGTAATGAATTTCATTATACAGCCAGACCCTGTGGTGAATGAAGTGAAAGTGTCATTTGCAGAGTGGAAAATATGTGCTTTTCAGAGGGCCCGGTATGCTGATAAGCGTACTTTTTCACTCAGTGAGGAAGGCAATGGTAAACCACCTTCTCCTCATTTTACTTAGTAAAACCTCTACAGGTTCAAACCAACCTTTCGGCTGATGACCTAAACAACAACAGTTGAATAAGTATTGGATGAAAAACATCTTATGAATGGTGTGGAGTACAATTTTAATATGAAAAGGCACTAAAGTTTCTTTCAATGGATTTTAAATTGAGCCGGGAAAATAGTGTTAAATAATGTAGAAGTATTATAAAAACAAAAAAATTATTGAGGTGTTCTTTTATTAATTTGGTTTTGTTTTGATGTTTGTGTAGATTAACTGAATTGGAAAGTGGTAGCAGTCGTGAGATATTACATTTTCATTATACAACCTGGCCAGATTTTGGTGTACCACAGAGTCCCACTGCCTTCCTGTATTTTCTGGCAGAGGTTCGTCGTAGTGGTGCTTTAAGTCCAAGTGTTGGACCTCCTGTAGTTCATTGCTCAGCTGGTATCGGAAGATCGGGAACTTTTTGCTTAGTTGACTCCTGTTTAGTCATGGTATACTTTATATTTTAAAATTAATATAAATATTGGTTTATAAGTTATGATGAAGACTGGGTTTGAATTTAAATTGGTTTACTTGAGCAACAGAGAAAAAGGTTGTTAATGACGCTAGTATTGCTTTCTTCAGTCGAGGAAAAGTGTTGTTGCTGCCCAACAGCCATTAAAAATTTAATTTATATTTCACTCATAAATTTGTTAGTATAAAAATAGTTGTTTAAAGAAGAGTACTTGTATTAAGTTTTGTCATGTATTAGGTGTACATGATGAAATAAAAGGCAGTAACCTTTTTCAATTTCTTATGTCTCAATCACTCCTTTAACTGAATACTATGCTAATGATTATGTTCTTATTGTGTAAAAACATATTGATCAGATGTTCATATTAAACTCTTAAAGATTACTAGTGCTTATAATAAAATAATTGATGTGTTAAAAATCTAGTTTTAAATGCTGATAAAAAATTAAAAAAAAATTATTCCTGTTGCATCATCAAATATCCTATTTACTTGTAGTAATATTTACCACGTATTACAGATAATCATCATCCATAATAAAAACTTAAAATTCAGATAAAATTTAAGATTCAGATGATGAAAGGATATGTGCATAAATTTTAAAATACTGTAATTAGATTTTGATTTTTTAAATATGTGCGAACTCAAGAGCCAATATCTGATCTAGTCAATATATGTGATAAATATATGGCCCATGGCTACACTAATAAGCCATTTTTAAGGCTCTTTATAATTAGCGGAAGGAAAATTTTAAGTAAAATAATAAAAGTTATTTTTTCGTGTATTTAACAGAAAAGAATAACATTTTGTTAGAAACATGTTATAGTTTTTAGGATTGAAAATATGCACATATGCATTTTATTTTTAAAAATATCATATCAAAGTAAATCGAGAAAATAAACGGAAATCAGCTCGGTTACGTAAATCAGTTTGACTACACTTAACATAAACAGATTAAATGAAGTGAAGCTGAGAGTAATGCCTGCGATCATGACTTCAATGGCAGCTTACATTGAAAACTTGGCGTCAAACTTAGGAGGAAGAAATGAAGTAAACAATATTATTACTAAACAGTAATAATTAATCATAAATTCTATAAATGTTTAATTCCAACCTTCCTAAAAACAAGAAAAAATGTCTTAGTTGTAATTTTTTAGAAAAGCATCACTAGTTGAAAAGTAGCTTTAGTAAGTAGCTCTGAAGTTTGTAGCTCTAGCTAGTGAGCGTAGTTCGTAGCTAATAGCTCTAGTAGTTGGAAAGTAGAATGTTCGCCAATTACGGTGGCGTGTGGGACACATGCACAGTAAGTAGATCCCCCATCATGGCGCCATAGCCTGTCAACTAAAGATACAGGCTGCCTTAAAGTAGTACTCATTACTTGTTGTGTTGTGTTCGTGCTGTTATCGTTTGACATTTGTGTCGCTGTCTAAAGCCGATTAGTTGCGCGCACACAAAATTTGGGGAAAAAATGTGCGATTCAATTTCGGGTAATAGGCAATAAGTTTTTTTCTAAATGATGTACCATTCGTTTTGACAGGCAAAAGAGAGGGATGTCTTTCTCTTATATTTACTATCCGGTTCTGTTTGTTAAAATTTCATACAACTGATACTAGGCCTATGCTGGTGTATTGATTTCAAAAAATTGACGTATCTTTATATAAAGTTTACAAATAAAAAATTATTCAGCTTTTAGGAATACTAACAGAAAGGAGACACTAGGCACGCCGATCTATTTTTGACATCCCTTCAAAGAGTGATTTTTCAAGCTCGTTTATATCTGTTTCCACCCAACATATTACTCAACATTTATATCAAATTACAGATAAAATTTTATATTTTATAACAAAGTAATAAAACGAATCTTATGTTGTCCTGGAAAAAAAGTTATATTATAAATGATACGCAAAAAATGTGATGAGATTTAAACGTCTAACTTTATATGAGTATATCTCATCTAATTATCAGAGTATAATTATAACATTTACAGCATAATAAAATAAGATTCATTAGGAAGTGAAAGTAATTTTTTCAGAATTTTTTGATGAAAAATGAGGTTGTTAGAGTATTGAACGAAACTGGCTGGCAGAGTGCCCTACCGATCGTGTATTGTCACAATTCCGCTTGTTCACCGTCCACTGATTGAAATGAGTTGAGGGGAACGGCAGGCGCAACACTTTCTCTCTGTCTCGCTACCCTCCCTACATGCCACCGTAATTGGTGAACATTATACCTTTAGCATCACTAGAGACCCGCTAGCTGGAAACTATTGATGTACAGTAACAAACTATGAATTTATTTATTAATTTACAGATAAAAGAACAGAAAGACTGTGAAAATGAAAATTTCAAAGTACGTGATGTATTGTTGGAAATGAGAAGACATCGGATGGGCCTAATTCAAACATCTGAACAACTTAGATTTTCTTATTTGGCAATTATAGAGGGATTAAAGGATGACTGGGAGATCATAAATGATGTATGTATGGTAATACTGCTAGTGCTTACTACAGAAATGTGTAACATTTATGTGTTCTTTAGCAAAGTTATAAGTTGTTCCTATTATCGTATTTTTTAATTTATTTATACAAAGCATCAGTTTTATTTCTTCATACAGAATGTGACCTACTATCGGTTTAATAATTATACACACCCAAGTTTGAACCCTTCAATTTCCAAAACGATGAGTAGAATTTTAACATATAACTCATTTTATTCCGTGTTGACCTATAATAGTCCTATATTTCTAATGTTGTTTGAAAATTGCTGCATCAAGGTTGGAAGACAAAAAGACTCAGTTTTTTGCTACCACAAAAAATTACATTCGTTTAAGAGGTGTATAACTCAAGAGATGAATTTGACTGACTAGCAAATTATATTCTTACAGCGTGTACGAAATTAAAAATTTGTACGTTGCTTAAATTTTGATTTATTAACAATATTCTGAATCCTTGCTGTTGTATATAGTTTGCTCATGCCGAACGATTGAGCGGTTACCAAGATAGGTTTAGAATATTGTTTATAAGTCAAAATTTTAGTAACATACGAATTTGAAATTTTGTACTTGCTGTAAGAATATAATTTGCTATGTTCTATTAAAATTTCAAACTTGTCAGTCAAATTCATTTCTTGAGTTATACGCCTGTAATTTTTTTGCAGTAGCAAAAAACTGAGTCATTTTTTCTTCCAACCTTGAAATGGCAATTTTCAAACAGCATTGGAAGTATAGGACTATTATAGGTCAACGCAGAATAATTTGAGCTTAATGTTGAAATCCGACTCATAATTTTGGAGATTCAAGGGTTCAAACTCGGGTGTATAATTATGAAATCAATAGTAAGTACGTATAAGTTATTAATATCATGACCAAAATGAATTAATCCCCTAAGCGTTGTATTTTTTACTTTCTTTGGAAACATTAATTAAATTTTTTTAAGATTTAAATGATTGAGGGGAGACTGTCTTTTTATGCCAATTTTTACTCACAATACTTATAATACTTGGGTCTACTACTCAGTGAGTGCATCATACTCAGTTTATAACATACTAGCGGTACGCGGCGTGTATTGCTACGCCGCCGGCAAATATGGCAATATTAAAAAAACCATGTAATTAATGACAACTGTGAAATTAATTTGTTTTATTTAAATTAATGCTTACTTAAAATCACGACAAAGTACACGTACATCAACAAAAACATATTGTCGAACACGGCTCAATGTTTTTCTACATAGTTCACAAAATATTTGGTAGATTTCACTGCAAGAATTTTTTATTTAACCTCATAAAAGCCTTAATGTAGGATATAAACATTATTTTGAACCCTTTAGGGCTAACTTTTTAAGAGTTTCAATAGCCTAAAACCTGCACCAGCATCATAGTTACAACATGAAAAAAACTGCATGAGAATCGGTTCAGTAATTTAGGAGATAAAGGGGAACATCCACATACACACATACATTGAATTTTATATAATATATATAGATGAAATATTATTTCATCATTAATTATAATCCCAACGATATGTGTTTAAATAAAAAACAGGGTTTTCGTAGAAAAATCATATCTGTGTAATCTTTAAGTTTCAAAACTTCAATTTAAAGATTAAATTAATCTTTATGATGTGTCAAAACCGGTTTTAAATGTTCTTTAAAAAAATTATTACTTTTGTGACTAAATAATTATTCAAAGTGAGATAAAAGTACATGAGAACATTTTATGGGAAAAATATTGTTATAAATCATAGTACATTTAATTATGAACACTTTTGTAAAGAAATTGTGACTAGCTATCGTAGAACTGAAGTTATGATTTTTCTTGGGTTTAAGACGTGAAATTTTAATTTATGGAAAAGTTGATTAAAATTGTAAGGGGCATCTAGTATCTAAATTAGTTGAGAGCAGTTTTCATGGAATTTTGTTTTTACTACTGATCTGTAAAAATTGGAAGGTAAATGCGACTATTGTTTTTAGTGAAAATTTTTGTTCACCTTGAAATTTTTTTAATTATTAGTTTATAAACAAATGTAGAAACATGGGAAACCCATACAAACATTAAATTTGTTGTATTTTAAACTGCACATACAAACCTTTGTGTGAAATGTCATTCATAATGAAAATTAGTTTGTTGAACCAATTTGAGTAAGCATAGACTGGTGTACCTCATCTTGTAACCAGCGAAAATGAGTCCCTTTCAAAATATTGTTTTTTATGTTAAAATATTTTTATATTAATATTTTGTGGACCTTCAAATTGCTTCTTTTCTTAGGCTACGGCCATACAGCACGTTTTTTCAAGCTGAAGTACTGCTTGAAAACATGCCCAAAATATAAGCCACCAATATAATAATGGAGGTGGCCAGACGGAGCGGTTTTTCATGCCAGCTGGCTTCTCAGCGGGCATATATTCAAGGTCACCTGCCTGTGGATAAGCGCTAGTTTAGTTTTGGAGCTGGTTTTTACGCTCATTCCTGGACACATATGCATTAAAAAACATTGCGGCAAATGTATGTTTTTGTAGATATTTTGTTGTTGTTTTTTTACATTAAATGTAAAATTGAAGATGTAAAAAAATGAAAAAAATGATTTTTTTACATCTTCGATTATGGAGTACATAGACAGTGAAAAAATTATTTTGGAGGTGGAGAAACGCCTGTATATTTGTAATATATCGCATCGCATCATGATTATAAAAAATTACGATCTTGAAAGAAATGCGTGGGTGTCAATTACTGTGAATGTTGTTCAAGACTGGGAAGGGTTTGATGAAAATATGAAAGAAAACATAGGTAAGTTCACACTCTGGCAATACAGTGTCTTGGCAATGCAAAGAACTGAGTTTTTTCATGCGCTTTATGGCTGGTCAATGAACTACATTTCAATCAGCTACAGTTTACGTGTGAAAAAACGTGCTGTGTGGCCATGTTCTGTGTTACAGAACTTGTTAAAAACAGTGAAAGAAACAATTATTATATACAAGTTACAAGAAAAGCCTAATTTTATTTTGGATATTGGAGAAATCTGATATTAAAGAGTATCATCAAAGAGAAATATAAATCTAATTTAGAAATGTAAAGAGTCTTAAGTTAATCTCATTTGTTAAAAATAAAATTTATTATTCACAGAACCAGTGGTCTGATAATGAAGTCAATGCTAATCACTGCAGTCCAGTTGAAGATGAGCCACCTCCTCTTCCCCCTCCAAGAGGAGCATCTCTTTCTCTTCTACCTCCTTTACCACCCTTGCCTGGTGAAACACCATCAACTGCTTCATCAAGTCCAGTTTCAAGTCGCTCTTCAAGTCCTGAAATTCTGAATGGACCACTACTTGGCGACAGGTATGTTTAGATAATATATGTTTTTGACTAATGCGTAAAAAAAAAATTTAATTCAGTGTTGTGGGAGAATTTGGCAGCCACAGATTTGAATTATCACTTTTCTGCAAGTTGAACCATTAAAAGATATCTTCCTCTCTTTAAGAAATTTGGTGGGTTGATGCTGTGTCAGATAGATACTCATGTATGCAAGACAAAAACGACAAATATTAATGAAATACGAAGAAATCAAAACGATTGTAGTATATGTATTCAGCTATACCTGAAAATACAATCTTGTACCCTAAATTTTTACCTAAATAATCAATTAACATACTTTACATGCTAAATGTGAGAATGTTGTGTATTTAACAAATTCTGAGTTTTGTCGTAATTTTAGTACACATTATTTAGCATACAGTAGACTCCTGATAATTTTAGGTAATTTTTGCACAGCTTCCAGCAAATCATCTGCAAACTGATTTTAATGAGAAAAATTTTATAAAAGGGAATTTTCTATAGGTTAATTAAAAGGTATGATAAAATAATAAGATTAAGTAACAATTAACAAGAACTACCCATTCTATCCTTCTTAGCAATTGTTTAAGGAGTTTCAAGTACTAGACATTCATGATTTTTATGCTTGGTAACTTATTACACAGTCCTTCAAAAATGTAGTGAACTTCCCGAAACAAATCCACAACTACAGTACTACAAGAAAGAAGCTTTTGCACAGAGCTTGAAAAACACTATTACAGTATTTTTTTTAAATGACCTCCAAACTGCACAACATGCTTCCCCAAAATTTTGAAAGTACAGAACATCATCAAGTTTAAAACTGAATTTCAGAAATGGCTTTTTAGCATCGATAGACTGTACATGAAGGAATTAAAACCCAACTGTAACCAAGTGGCCTCTGAGATGCACACACCGGCTTTGTGAAAAAGAGCTATTTAGAAAGAGATGGAAATACTGTGACACCCTTGGTACAGTCTGATTGAGAATTTAAACTATGTTTCAGAAAATATATTTAATTCGCGGCACTAAAAACTAAACTAGTCTGAAAATAAATTATTAATATTTAATGTTATATTTAAGATGATATCGAAATAGAACTTATGACACTCCAAGTTAACTACTCACACTGAAAAATTATACTAAGTAACATTGTTGCTGCCGAGATATTCGGCTTGTAATTTGAGTGCGGGCTGTACCGGGTGGCTCCACGGTTGTTCACGGCCAGACTAGACTACTGTGCATCCACCATAGAGAGGCCACTTGGTTTGAGTTGGGTTATAATTACATCCTTAAATGTGTGAGATAGCAATCTGATTTTGATTCTTGACATCCTTGTGTTTGATAAAAGAAGCACTAAAATTTACTTCTAGGACATGGGAAACCATTGTTAGATAGGTTAATTTCCCACCTTTTCATAAATATCTTTAAAAACCTCGTGTATTTTATTTACGAGGGGGTACCCAAAAGAAACCGGAATTATTTTTTAAAACTATTTATTTTTAATTTTTTTACAAAAGAACCTTATCCCCTTCAAAATACTCTCCATTACAACTAATACATTTGTCCCACCGGTGCTTCCACTGTTCAAAACATTTTTTGTACTCCTCTTCAGTGATGGCTGCCAGCTCATCCGTCGTTTTTTTCTTGACATCATCAACGTTGTTAAATCGGAGACCTTTCATGCCCCTTTTCATGCGTGGGAACAAGAAAAAATCACACGGAGCCAGATCGGGTGAGTACGGTGCGTGTGGTAGCAAAACCATACCGTTTTTCACCAAAAACTGGGTAACCGAGATTGCCGTGTGTGCAGGCGCGTTGTCGTGGTGGAAAAACCAGTCCCCTGTCTGCCACAAATTAGGTCTTTTACGACGAATGCTATTTCGTAGTCTTCTTAACACTTCAAGATAAAAAGCTTGATTTACCGTCTGGCCTGGTGGAACGAACTCTGAATGGACAATTCCCCTCACATCAAAAAAACAAATCAGCATTGTTTTGATGTTCGATCTGACTTGACGACTTTTTTTTGGTCGGGGTGATAATGAAGTCTTCTATTGACTGGATTGTTGTTTGGTTTCTGGGTCGTACCCATAGCACCAAGACTCGTCACCCGTAGTGATCTTTGACATGAAATCTGGATCAGTTTCAAGCTGTTGTTTCAAATCACTACACGTTTCAATTCGACGTTCCTTTTGAGTGTCTGTCAGAACCCGAGGCACAAACTTGGCAGCGACTCTTTTCATTGTCAAGTCTTCTGTTAAAATGCGTTGGACTGAGCTCCAAGATAACCCACTAACCTGTGATATTTGGTCAATGGTCTGTCGTCGGTCTGTTCGTACAATTTCTTTCACTTTCACAACATTTTCGTCTGTTCGAGAAGTCGACGGTCGTCCAGAACGAGGTTTGTTCTCAATCGACATGTCGCCATTTTTAAAGCGCAAAAACCACTCGTACACTTGGGTTTTTCCAATAGCGTCGTCTTTGTAAGCTGTGTTCAACATTACAACTGTTTCCGCGGCGTTTTTACCGAGCAAGAAGCAAAATTTCACAACCGCACGTTGTTCATTAAAACTTGCCATCATGAAAAACGACACGAGCACAAAACAGCACTAGCGAGAACAATCACTGCACGAGAACAGAACAAGCTAGATCAACGAACAAAATGGCATTGAACTGGCAATGAGTAGCGCTACAAGCAGCCTAGTGGCGGGAATTTGTACTGCACAAGCTCCGCCCACAGCAGAGCTATTCCGGATACTTTTGGGTACCCCCTCGTATATTAAAATCTGTTATAACATACCGTATATATTTAAGTACCTCCCCGCCAGTGAATAAGCCCCGCACCTTGATTTTATGGACGAAAATTGAAAAAAATAAATTATGTATCATTTAATACAATACAAAAAATAAGACACCCGATGCAAAATATGAAGTATTTATTCAGTCTTGTTTAAGTTACAATAATAATTAGGTAATTAATATTATAATATTACATTAACAATTACCTATTCATTTCAGAATAGGTAGGGCGTAGATATAATGTCAGCATATATGGCTTACAGAATCAAGTAATCAATTCTGTAAAACAAAAAGAAGGTATCATCTTAAAAATATAGTTTCAACAACTGGCCTATTAATACCTGTTTTTAGTATGATAACTTATTATTGATTAACATTTTTTTTTAAATTGTAGGGAATGAGCGTTTAGTATTTATTACATGTTATTCCTAACTTTCATCACTTATCATCGTTTGTAGAAGAATTTGCCTCCATGTCGCTCTGCCAAAGGTGATCATCTTCGCCACCATCGAGTTCGTTAGATATTCCAAATTTTTTAAAACTCTGCACTAATTTGTCCGAAATTCCGTTCCAAACAGCTTTTATCCAAACACAAATCTGGTAAACATCTGTGCGTTTGATTTTTCCTGTAGCTATGATAACGTAATTTTCTTCAGCTATCCATTTAGTGTATTGTTTAGGTTTATTAATGCATACATCGTTACATTTTTCCCACTGCTATCTTGAATTTAGTTCTATGAAAACGTTTCAGTACCTACTTCTACATAAATTGCTACTATAATCACGGAAAAAATTACCACATTCGAGTAAGACCCGCACCCTATTTTTTTCTTCTCCAATCCGCGAAAAAAGTGCGGGGGGTTTTTAGGATAAATACGGTAATTTATTAATAAATATGTTTTAACATTTATTCATTGTTTTTGTTTTGTTTTTTCTTTTTGTAGTAATGAGGATGGTTTACGTAAACGACAAGTAGCTGCTGATAAACAGAAAAAGACTGCAGACAGAATAGCGGAAATGAAAAGGAAACAGAAGGCGGCAGAAAGTTGGGCTCGAGTAAAGAGGTCGTTATTCCATCCTCTGAGTATAAGTATAGGGTTAGGTGCTCTTGTCGTAGGCGGTGTATTTGCATACTCATATTTTTATACTACTCGTGTATGAATGTACCACAAATTCGAATAGATATAAATTATTTATATTTATTGTAACACAAAAAATAATAATATTAATAAATAATTAATGAGAAAGTAACGTAACATACTTCGATTATTATAAGTTTGCATTCCAATCGTTTATGCCTGTGATAAAATATTAACAAAACATTTTTCATCTCTTTCTTTACATAATAATAGTAATAATATTAATATCGGTAATTTGTATGTCAAGTAATTTATAATACAGTAATTTTCCTGAAAGAAAAAATAAATTTAAACGACTTATTTATTACAAGATTGGTACCTTAAAATAATCGAGGTATTTGTTTATATATTTGTAATAATATAGTGTATACATGTATTTATGTTTTATTATAATTTATTTTATTAAATAATTAATATATAATATACAAGGACTCCAAAAATATATTTATTAATTTATTAGAAGTGTTATACTGATCTCTTTTTATTTTTGTTATGTGTATAATTTTTTTTATGTTGTTTATGTGTAGTGCATTTTAACAAGTATATTATAAAATAAATTTTAATAATATTGCAGTATATTTTTTATGTGGTTCATTAAAGTTACAATTTATGGTTTTGTGTGTGATGTTTATGGGTTTTCGGGTAATTCATATTTGTTCTAAGATTGGAAAATTTTTACTAACATATATATTGTTTTGATAATTTATGGTTTGATGGAATATTAATGTTTTTAGTGTTAGATATTTGACCCTGTTTATCTTAAGTTTAAAAAAATTGTAAACAGAATCTTTTTTTCATTCTTGTTTCACTCATGGTAGGAAGATAACATAGGGGTGCTCTTTCCACTGTTCAATTTGAGCCAATCTAGGTTACTACATCATTTAGAAAAGCTACATCATTTTAAAAGCTTGTCTGCTTTTGACAATCATGTTACAACCATTATTGCACAGGCAGGCATTTGTAGGTTAGTAACTGATGCTAAATACTATGTCACCTTTGATTGGAATCGCAGGAAAATGTTTTAAGGAATACTGAAAAATATTCATGAATATGCCTACAGCTCAGCATCAGAGAAAAAGTTGAACAATGAAAACAACGAATGTGACCATAAGTTCTGTTACGGTGAGTTGAACAATCTTCACAGTGACATCATAGCAACATGTGCATTGACAGACCCATGTATTCTTTCTGCCATGGGCTTTACTAAAATGATAATATATTAGTTAAACTAATAATATATTCAGCCAATTATGTTTTTGAAGACACTGAAAAGTCTACACGGTGTACCTCTAATGCAGATTATAATGTTAAGTACAGTCATAGCAATGCTTGTATGATTATCTTAATATTTTTAAGTAATCAACTTAGATTATATTCTGACTCTTTGTTATGCTCCAGTGCATCAAAACAATTTAACAATTTAGACCTTGTTTTGAATATATCTCTTACATCAATTAGCATATCTTACCGGTTGTTTTTTGTCTCTGAGTGGTTTACTCTAAATCTCCTGTTGTGTGAAGTAGGAGCAGGTAAACCCCATTTTCTTGAGCTAAAGGTCAGTGACTCTCTCGCTTTTCATAATTCCATACTTTTCAGTTTCTCAGTATGTGTTGTGCCATAAACGAGCTGTCTCTGTGAATTGAGTCATAATTAGTTCTCTGAATTTATCACTCCCATTATAATTTCCAAAAATGGGAAAATAAAATAGAATTTATGCTACTAGATTTAAACTAAAAGTGATTGCACATTCTAAAGAACATAGTAACAAAGCAGCTGATAGTCAGTTGTCTGTTAGTGAAAGAAGTTTCTGAGACAGTGGTTTAAAAGAATTTTCTGTTGCTTGGAATGCTTTCAGAAGGGTTAAATTAGAAAAATGTATGGGGGTATAAATATGTAGGAATTTTTAATTATATTGAAATATAAGAAAGTGCAGTTTCTGTTACTTATAATTCAATAAATAAATGCGTTATTTTTTCATAGAAAAAGTATTCCTTGGAAGTTGTTGATGAGCGCTTTGATTTATGCAGCAGCACAATTTATTCGTGGTAAGTTTTAATTTGCCAAAAATAACCAACTCATTACAGTGAAAAAAATTATAGAATTTCATTGTTTTGTTTATGTTATAACAGTATTTTCTATAATTTTTGATCCCCTATTTTGTCGGGTACAAAATGTGTACATGGTGAAATATGGTAATTCTGTGGTTTCTGTACAGTTGCTCTGCAATGCACTCCACATTAGTTTATTTGCTTGTTGCATGGAAAGGGTTTACAAATTATGTATGTATGTAATTCATATTTATTGGATACGTCATTAGGAGAAGACTGTGCCATGTTGACCAAAATTGGTCCAAGTTCCCTGACTGATAGGCATTATTTTATTATTTAAAATTAATTATATTATAAAATGTTTGTATTATTAGGCTGTATTAATATCGAGTAAGGATGTGTATGAATGTGTAATTTGAAATGAAAATTAATAAGGCAACGTATTGTTAACAGATTTGTTATGAATCTTATATTTATTTTTCTTTTATAAACTACTTGATATTCCTGTGCACTTTGCTGTAAGTGCGTTGATAAAATAAACCATAAAAGAAATGCTGGTAATAATAGACTTAACAATATTGAGAATAATTTGTTGACATGATTTTAAAAAAAGAAACGTTAAAATTAACAGGTTGGCTCCCGCATTGTGTAAGGTAAGCCGTTCCCACATGCCACATCATAATTAGTAAACTTTCACCAGGGGCCGAACACAAAAATTGCAAAATATTATCAATAACATATCATACATTGAGTATTTTTTTTTTTTTTAGATTTTGAGGTCACATTGGATCACTAAGCCAATGAATTTCTAATGTTCTTTGAATAATGTATTGGTGGTCTAGCCCTTTGGGTTTGCCAGTACTTTTTGAGATGGACCGATCTTTGTTTCCATATCTCATCTGTAACCTCCACCGTGTGTCTTTCTGCTTTTCCCCAATAAAATCTGTGTGATTTGAGAGTACTGTTTATTTTCTCCTTATCAAAAACGTCTTTAAATTGCCAGTCCATATATTGAGTATATAATAGTAAAAAGTTAAAACAATGTCAGATAAATAAAAAAAATGGTAAGGAACGCCTGTGATCCTCACGGCCTACCAGAAAAAATATTCTCAGAACAGGCCGCATGTATCGCATGTGATCCTCACTTACAATAGTAGTTAAAAAATAAACACGAATATGAACAAATAAACAATATTATAAATAATTTACAATATTATTAGAAAAATTAATTCACACATATTATAATCAATAATGAAGATAAAACAACATTACAATTACATGAATAAACATAATCAAAGTGTCAGTAGATGTAGTTTTTTTGAAGAACTAATTTTGCTGCACGCAGATGGCGCTTGCATACTGATGTATTTTACACTAGTCCTAATAAACCTGCAACAAATTCAATGTATTCTTAGCAGGCCTACAAAAGTCATGATGAAAGAATCACAAAGGCATTTGAGGAATCACCATGGATTCTTATTGCTGGCTTGTGCGAACAAACCTGTGAGAATTGCCAGCGATCCTCATGGCCTGTATTAATGAACACATGAAGATCACATGTGCATCTCATGGCAGTCAACCGGTTATTTTGGTACAGAAATACAATTTAGAGTATTTATTATTTCTTGTTTCTATTTAAGTTATTTGTAGGAAAGTTACATTTAAGATACTGAGTATTTTTTGACGTTTTGGATAACCTGGGTTTCGGATAACTGGGACATTACTGTAAATGTGTTTATTTCAAATGGTATGTTCTCGATGAGTACATCGTGTTAATATGTGTTTACATGTTATAATATTTGGGGATTATAATGTATTTTTTGTGGAAGTTTTTTTAGGGTCAGCACATGTCATTTAAATTTATCAATATAAAAAAATTGCATTTTCGTACTTGCATTTTCAAAAATGGTTTTTTGAGCAGTTTTTGAAGTTTTATTTAATTCATTCATTAAGATTTATGCAGTTGAACATAATTAAATCTACCTCACTTTATTATTCTTTGTATATTGCAACTGTAGTTCTTATTCTGATTTCTTGTATGATTTGTTTATGATATTGCTTGTTATCATTATTTTTGAATTAGAATTTTTGATTTGAATACTAGACAGTGGTTGCTGGTATACTTAGATGGTTGGGGTTCAATTAACCATACTCTCTCAGGAGTGGTCGACCTGGGTCTGTACAAGACTACATGTCATACACATCATCCTCATCTCATTGGGTCATGGGGTTGCTTATTGTTCTGAATTGAACAGATTGCAACGTACACATGATAGGAATTTTAAAAAAAATCATTACTTTTTATTTGATGTTGTAAAAGACATATTCTTCTTTACTTTTTAGTTAAAATAAAATTTCTTTATAAATTAAAATAGAAAATGTTATCAGCAACAGAAGATAATATTTTATATATCTATAGAATGATTAAAAACTTATTTTCATTTTTATTTAAATAGAATAACACATGAGTTATTTGAGTGTATACATTGGCGCAGTTGGTAACGTGCTCGCCTCTCATCATGCGGTCTTGGGTTCGAATCCCATTCAGGCATGGCATTTTTTTCATACGTTACAAAATATCATTTCATCCTTCATCGTCTGCATTAGCAGTAATTGCAGAACAGTCGGACGTTAAACCAAAAAAAAAAAAAAAAAAAAAAAAAAAAAAAGAGTGTATACATTTCTAAAGAAAAAGAAAAACTAAATCTGAGAAAAAGAATAAAGAAGTTTTCAAAAAGAAAAAAAAATTGAACTATTTAAATGTGATCCCTAATTGTTGGAACACAAAACTCCTTCATAGTTTTACAATTTTAGTAAAATTGCACATCAATAATTTTGGTTTTTAAACCAAAACGAGGAGGTTTTTGTTAGAAGTGTATAAATTATTTTGTTTGATTTATATTAAATAGATTGATAGAAAAATAATCCAATGATACATTGTTTTTGTAAAGTCTAACCTAAAAGTAGTTAATCCAGAGGAAGAAAAAAATAATTTTTACTAATATGAAACTTAAACGAAATACCTATCAAAAACTTTGTTAGGAATTTTATGATTTTGCAACAGTAATCATGTTATGTATACATCTGTATTCGTGTTATTGTCATCTTCGGTGGGTAACTTTGGTTTTTGTTCTGTTATGTTGTTACACTGGCCTAGGTACATAGTATTTTTGTTGTATGTACAGCTCTGAGTTTTAATACAGTAAGACTTCAATTTACACGAATTCATGTTAGCGCGATTTTGTTGTACGTAATATATTGTGTGCTGTACAGTAGGTATTACGTAAGAATGGCGATTTAAAAAAAAAAATGGTTACAATCTGTGATTGGCCCTGATTCTATATTATAATTACCATTAAAATTTTATATTTTTATTACAGGAGGAAACCTTACCATAATTTTTATGTTACAAAATCATCAACAGTCTACAATGGAATCAATTTTGTATTGCATTTTAATCTGCGTATTTTTAAGTTAAGATTATGTTGGTGAAAATTTGGTTGAATTGTGATACAATAATTTTAAAGTGTTTTGAATGATGAGAGGGTTGTTCTGTATGATGTTTATTTAAAATAAATTTGTGTCTCGAAGTAAAAAGTTATTGATCAATTAACAGACTGCGGCTTTATAAGAAAATGTTTTTTAGAACAATTAAGACTGATATTTTTGGAGTCCTACTATCTAGTAATAATCATAATATTACAAAAATATTTAAATTAATAAATAAAATACAATGAATTAATTTGTATTGTGACTAATTAATAAAAAAAATATCTAATTATTATAATTACATTTTAAGTGTCTTGTCTATCGAAGGAATTTTTTGAAGGTAGAGTTGTGTTTAAATAAACATTCCGTTTTGAGTTTCATGTATATTTTATGGGTGGTTCAGTTTGTGGAAGTATTTAGTAACGATTACGCTCAATGTTTACTGTTACGTGTTATTTATTAATATTATTATTTTTCTTTATTATGATATTACAATATTAGTTACCTTTGCATTTTTTTGTTTAATTTTTAAATATAGCCTTTATGTGTTGTAAAAAAGTTTTTTAAGTAGCCCAATAATGCTCATCTAATTAATTTTGGTCATTTACATTCTGTCAAAATTACAAAAATTGTTAAAACTAAAATATATCGGTTTGCACTTTTTAACAAATCTGATCAATGTAAATTAGTATAATGTTTTAGATAATTTCATATTTTGTTTTTTGAAATGGAATTTTAGAAATGTTTGATGATTTAATTTATAACAACCCCGGTAATCTAAATTAATTGGTGGACCAGGACCTGTTTGGATTATCTGAAAAATGTGCATAATAAAAATATTTGAAATAGGTAAATTTAATGCTGCACATGCATTATTGAAACGTGCGTATAATGAAGCCAGAATACAACATACAACTCAAACATCTATAATACCAGTATCTAGCAAGAACCTACTGGGGTGTGAAAATTCTGTTGAAGTTTGCGTGAACGAGTGGCTGTCAGCTGTCAGTTGCCTTCTGCTTACAGACTAGGAAGTAGCTTCCATAACCATGCGGAACTCCCGCATTGATCCAGAAGAACTAATGAAATATGTAATATGAAGTAACTTAGTGTTATTTCACATTCAGAAGCAGCAAAAACTGGAAATTGTACTGCTGTGTTATAGCCACAATATCAAAGTTTTCACCATCAAAAGCAGTGAGACAGCAAATAATTAGTGTCTAATGCAGCCTGGGATTTGTGGAAATGTATAATTTTTATAATAGCTAATGAACTAGAAGTAATGTTTTACTAGTAAGCGATCTGTATTGCAAGTACAATTTGTATTAAGAACTTAAATTATGTTCAATTTTTTATTTTCAACTACCACTCTTTAAATATTCTCTTAAATTTAATTGTTATGTTCAGAAGCCTATTAAAATGTTTACTCTTTATAAAATTATTTTTTTTAAAACATGTTTAAAAAATTATAAGTAAGTTCGGATTGGTGGGGTTGTTGTGTATTATAATTTTTTTTTATATATACAAACTGGTGAAAAAGTGTTTTTGTTTTGGAATATTTATATGATTTTGTGTGGGGGAGAGGGAGTTAATTGTTATTATGATTGAAAAAAATTGTAGATGAAGTGGTTCAATTAGTAATTTTGAGGTACAACGATTTTATCACATCAACGAAATGTATGAGTAAGTTGTACTACTATTATTAAAAATTTAGATGTGTGGATATCTTTGAAATTTTGTTACTATTTGTTGTACAGTCGTGGTATACTTTTTTTAATTTTAAAATTGCTTATGCTCCATTTGGTGTATTTTGTACCTTCCATAGAATTGGAGTCATTTTTTTTTTTAATTAAATGTTATTAGGTTGAAACATAATCTGTAATTATCTTGATAAAATGGTGTCTCAGGGTGTGTTTAATTGAAGACTGAACAAAATTACACATGAACAGAAGAAAAATAATTTGCTTTGAGCATTTACTTTCCGGTGAATATTGTTGAAAACTCTATGAAAATGATTTATAAAAAAAATTGTGAACTTAAAAATATTTCTTTACATTGTGGATATTTTATTCACTCAATTTATCTTGTGTATTGGATTACAATATTCAAGGTGATGTAATCAAGTTGAATACGACAAGAATCAAGTTATAAATATCTGTATTTTATGAAGCCATCTGCTTTGGGAATGATTGTTTATTAAGTATGTTTTTTTTTATTTTAAAGCTGTGATTTCAGGGAAAGAGAAATTCATTACCTCATCTTGTCTATTATTATTCTTTTACAACACACATTTTATGAAGAATTGTACGTACGAGAGGCGTTCAAAAAGTTCCTGGAATCTTGGTTTAGCGTGCTAATGTTATGACCTATAGCAATACTTACCTAATTACCTTCGAAGAAAGAACCTCGTGTGCACACACACACCCTTGAGTGATTTCTTTGGTCTTAGAGATGATGTGTGCTATTTTCGATGATTGCTGTTCCGTCAGTTGTTTCACTTTTGCAATTCGGGATGTCTATGGTCTCCTGCTGCGCTTGTCTTCTAATGTCTCCTGTCCTTTCTTAAACCGTGCAAACCAATCATATACAGTGGATTTTTTTAAATGTATTATCACTGTAAACTGTGTACAGAGCCAACAGCGTCTCTGAAGCCGACTTTTACAATTTACATATGAACTTGATATTTGAACTGTGACATTGTGTTGCTGGCAACCACACACATCCACTTTGTATGGGGCCGTGACACCACTATGCACTGTTCAAACCTGTTCAAACAAGTGTGCACGCGTCATATTGGTAGTTCGGCTATCTTATCGCTTGTTTGGCGATGACTAGGGAATTCCAGGAACTTTTTGAACGCCTACCCTCGTAGAGCGAACATCAAATAAGCTTGTCAGTTTTCTTGATTGCGCAGAAGGTCTATTTCAATAATTATGCGCTCGGTTGCCTCAGCGAGTGGTGGGGGGGGGTCAGTGCTATACCAGCTGTGATCAGTCATGTCGCTCTCGCAACGTTATATATCAGCTGACATGAAAACATTAATTAGTCTGTAATGTGTTGTATGTGGTAGGCGTTAATTGTTATATACAATGTTTACAATTGAATGTTTTTAACATCGCTAATAGATTATAGTTTACATCGTTCAGCAGATGCAATTTAATGGCAGTTCGGTGCTAAGACACAAAATCTACTGACTGAATTCGAGCTGTTCGCGCAGCTACACCGGCAAGCTTATTTGGTGTCCGCTCTTCATACATTCAGAAGAAATGTAAATTGAGAATCTGCTGTGTTTACATCTTGAGCAGATATGAAATTTTATGGGATTTTCTTGTGCTTTTGCCTTGTATAAAATTTTCATTTTATAAATTTTGTCAGTATTTAGGTTGTTTACGAATGGCATTATACAAGGACTGTCAGGAAGTAACAGACATTTTGAAATAAAAAAATAAACTAGTAATCTGCCGCCTGCAAATTCAACCACTGGTTTACACCGGCATGGAGTTCAGCATCAGTGTCGAAGCGTTGTGTAGTAAGCCATGTCTTCATCGCTAGGAACAAAGGGTAATCGCTCAGCGCCAAATCCGGGCTGTACGGCGGATGATTAAAAACTTCCCATCCAAAACCTTCCAAGAGCTCTTGAGTACGTTTGGCCATGTGTGGATGGGCGTTGTTGTGGAAAAACAAAACTTTCCCACTAAGTTTTCCCCGATGCTTGTTTTGTATCATGCAATTAAAATCACTTTATGAGCGTCCCAAAACACAGTAGCCATGATTTTTCTTAAAGATAGCGTCTGCAGACACTTCCTCGGTTTCTTGGGCGAATGCGTGTGACCCCACTCCATCGACTGCTCTTTTGTTTCACAGTTGACGTGCTTTACCCAAGTTTGGTACCAGTTACGATACGATCGGTAACGATCGATAACATGGTTTCCACTTCACAACTGGCGGGATTTTCAATCGCAGCGCTCATTTTAAAACTCCAATGTATAAAAAGTACAATACGCACGATGCTCTAGCTACCACGCCTGGTTGCGTACTGAATGTAGGAACACTCTGACGCCAAGATGGCGGTGCTAGCTCCGCCCACTGCCATGCCAGGCCAAAACGTCTGTTACTTTCTGGATTGCCCTTGTCATAATACATTTTGGGGATCCTTGTGCACATTTTGAAAGGATGAAGTGATTGAGTGCAAAACAAAGTATAACTGCTAGTTATGTTGTAAAGTTTAAAGGAGTCGCGTTTATGATGATGAAATATTTGTATTTAAAGAAAATTGGCCTAATTATATGTATGTAAATTATATTCTCTTTTAAGTGTAGACACCCTAAGTATGTGCTTTTTTTAATATTATTTAGTTTGTTGTATAACTAGTTTTAACATTTTTCTTTATCCAATAAGTAGGCCTAATAACTGTTAATCTTTAATATAATATTAGGAATTGAAATGGTGTTAAAATAAATCAAATGAAGGAAATTTTTCAAGGAAACTGCAAAATAATCTTTGCATAATTTCATTAATAAATATTAAACTGAAATTTTTATGACTGAAAATAATTAGCAATTGACTGATTAAAATTATATTATTGCATACCAAATAATTATGTATGAAACAATGTATTTATAATTTATTTTTATATACATATTTTAAAATTAAAATGCCATAATATTAATTGATTAAAATGGAGAATTTAAACATCCCTCTATTCCGATGGTATCAATTAATATCAAATTTTTCTCTGTAACATATGTAATTAATTAATTATTAACAATAGTTTTGTTACAAATATTTTGAAATTAATTAACTGATTAATGAATTATGTATTAATTGTATAAAAACTTCTTATTAAACTATATTGTGACATAGAAATATTGGTTTAACCTCAATTTATAACGTTTCAGATTAATTTGATGTGAAAATGCTTTGGTCAGGTTGAAATTTTATTAATTACCTTCGTAATCAGATCAACAGTATTAAAATGTGACAGTAGTCATTTAAACCAATATAACCTCTAGTAAAAAGACCTTTCATAGACTTTAATATATCGCTTTGTTGGCTATATTAAATTGTGTGTAGTAAACTCATGGTCATCCAAGTAATGGGAGCAAGCTGATTTTCAATTACCTACCCGGGTTACGACTAATAATAATAATAGGTTAATTCTTTAACTTTTTGAACATTTAGGCAAGAATCATTTGCATTGCTATGCCAGCATGGCACTCCTGTGAATAAACGTAGGGTATGCCGTTCAGTGTAGTCCTTATAAGTAAACGGTTTTTTTATGTTTTTAGCGATTCATCAGCTGAATACTTGTTTTTATGTTATCTAGTTATGTAGAATTTAAGTCTAAAAATTATAATTTACAATTGCACTAAAAGTGTATGAATGGACACCAAAATGTTTTTAAAAATTCCTGCCAACAGCTAATTAAAAATGACCTTAACTGCAGTGCTTATAGGTTTAGTGTGAATGCCTATAGAACATTCAGTACTGTTGTCAGTGTTCTGTAGTTTAAATAAAAGCTACAGAAAACAAGTAGATATAATGTCTTAAGGAGTCATCTGGTGTATGGAAGACATCTAGTTTGATGCCTCAAGGCATCATCTGGCATAAAAAACATATTTTTGGTCCAGAAAATAAAATTATGTAAGTGATCTGATTAAAAGTAGAAATATAATTATAATCTTTATTCCACATTTATTATAATAGTCTACAACATAAAGCCAAAATACACACAGCTGATTTTCGGAGGCGAAGGTTCCTGGTTCAAATCCTAGTAAAGGTAGTTACTTTTATGGATTTGAATGCTAGACAGTGGTTACCGATGTACTTTGATGGTTGGGGTTCAATTAACCATACTCTCTCAGGAATTGTCGACCTGAGTCTGTACAAGACTGCACCTCATTTACACGTCATACACATCATCATCTCATTGGGTCATGGGGTTGCTTATTGTTCTGAATTGAACAGATTGCAACGTACACACATTACAAAAAAAAAATTAAATTAAACAAAATAGGTGTTTTATGTAAAATAGGGAACGGGGTATCTCGTGTAGCAAATGCTGTGATTAAGGATACCATCCATGAGAATACAGTAGAGATAAAATTAGAATTAATACAAATTACCACAATTATTTTTGACCGCAAAGCAGATGCGGATAACTAATTAAAAGTAACTATAGAAAAAATACCAATTAAATGACTTTCACATAATAAAAAAAAAAAAAAAAAAAATTTAATAGTAAATAAAGTGAAATACTTATATTAGAAAAATGTATCTTTAACCGTAAATATAACCAGTTATTTTACAGAATAAACCAAAATTTTCATTAGATTTTCCCCTACCAATTATATTTATATATATTCTGTGGTTTTTCCTGGTTATGAAGTTTATATTTCTTATCACCATTGCCCCTTATTATTAAACACTACTGCTGGGTACTCAACCAACCATCATACAGAGGAAAATATTACACCTTCCAGACTCTTAATGTTTCTGCAAGGAAAGTTGATGTCATGCCATTGCCAAAGCACTGCCCTCAACGATCATGTTAGTGTACTTATCCTGGCAGAACACACAAATGGTTCCTGATTTACTGAAGTTTCAGAACTTCATTTGCTATTGTTATCTGGTGATACTTCTGTATCATACAGAAGTCAAAAACATTTTTGACTTGTTAATTCCCTTCTGTGTTAAATTACAATATTTGAAAATACAACTTTTTGCTAAAAAATATTTTTGGATAACTATGAGTTTCCTGTATCAATTAAATGGATTTTTTAATTATGGTTATGTTGTTGCACGTTTGTTAATTTATGCTCTGAAAATTTTAACTTTGTTACTCCCATGTTAGCATGTAGGTTCTTGTAAGGTTACATAAAAATACCTAGTTATACCATGGATAATTCGAATTGGTACAAGCAGCTTCGGTGTTTTACTCCACTCTTCGCCCCTCACCATGCAACGACGGTGCGGTCACAGAAGTACGTAATTACCTAATGGAACCCACGCACGGTCACTGCTTTGTTTTCACTGATGTTATTAATAATCTGTCGACATAATGATGTGACTAATTTGTTTTCATATATGATTTCCTGTTCATTATATTTTCAGAACAATTTGTTTAGCTAGTTGCGAGTGTCTGTAGAGCGTAGTTTAGTGAGTGTTTAGTTAATTAATTTAAGTTTCTTTGCGATATAATATTATTATATTTGCGATATAATATTTTTTATTATATTTACTGAGAAATTAAATACTTATTTTAAAATTAAAAAAATTATTTGTATGTTTGCACATTGAAATAAAGTTGTAGGCATTTGGGTACATTAAAATTTGTAGGCCTTGTTGAAAGAATAGGTTATGGACTTACTTTATGCGGAACTGTTTGTACATGTAGAGCAAGAGTTGTACCAGTTTGAATTGTCCAGAGCAAAATGGTGTTTTTAAGTATGCTTAAAATTGTTCAAATAATTTTATGAAGTAATGAACTTGTGATGCTAATTAACCCTGTTAAATATGGACAACCATGGATAATTTATTTTGAGTTTTCTGTAATCTTAACACAGTGTTGATCCTGACCACTTACGTAATTCTGAAGTAATCACATCAAACAAACAAACGTATTTTTGTGTCACTATTCTAATATAAAATTATACATATTTAAATAAATAAGCATTTCTAATAATTAAAAATAACATGTACGTTTATATTTTTGTACTGTAAATGTTTTTAACTTTTTAGCATTTAAAATCGGCTACTTACTCAACGAAGATACAATATAAAGAAGTTTATTCTGAACCACAAATAATGTGTCTGTTTGTTTCCTACTGTTAAAATAGTATTGTTTATTATTTATTTTTATGTTAAATATAATATAGTCTATTATTAAACAAACTATTCTATAATGAAATAATAATAATTAATCGTGTGATAATGGCGTATTTATTTTATTACATATTTTATAATAAATTACTATTGTGTAATTTTTTAATATTCGTAGTAATTAATTAATGTATTTTTTAGTGCAATTCATTGTAAATTATTAATTCATAATTATTTAGTAGTTTTCAAATAATGATAAAGTAAAATAGTTGAAAATTTATTAAGGTGTAAATAGTTTATTGTCAGATAATAGTTTTTAAAATAATTTTGGATTTTGGTGATGTATTATTCTACATGTTATGTTGAATTTCCTATTATATTGTTACAACTTTCTGAACTTATCATATTTTAATACCAGCAAAAAACATCTTTGTATTTTTCTAATCTTCTTCTCTATGGTTTTGTTATCTTGTTCATTTAGTAATTTAATTATGTTTTCTTTGTTGCTGTAGTTTTCAATTTAGATATTATGGTCATTCTTTGATCTGTGTTTATAAGTTTTTTTTTTAACTTAATCTAACTTATTTGGTTCTTTGTAGAATATATAATTGAAAAGCTGAGAGGATAAAGTGCGATGTAACATTTCAAGAGTTTTTGTGATTGAGGAAGATGTTATTTTTTTTTTTAGTGAGTGATGATGCCATACATAAGCCATGGATTGTGCATATTGTAATATGAGATGACATAAAGATGAAAAAATGACAGACCTGACCGGGTTCGTGGCATAGAAGCCAGTTGCGCTGACCACAATTTAATAATTGTCGTCCGCAGAGTCCAAGTCCTGAAAGAAATGAGCTTGCGATCGGGATGACGACGTTGTAGCTAGGCTATCTTGTCGTTTGGAGAATTGGATGGAAGGAACTTTTTTGGAATTACAGACGAATAATTGGGGGAAAGATAAGTTCGGGATCGGTATAACAGCAAGAAGATTATCTAGAGAAGGGACGCTTTTTCTAGCTGGGAGAGGTATTTATTGTTGGTAGAGGTAGAGATAGAATGCTCTATCTCTAGTTTGATAATAACTACTGGATAAAGGGATTATGTAACTTTGATTTTTAATGGATAAAGGTGTTAACATTACTTACACCTTCCACCAAAATGTGCTACATTCTCAGACATATCGTGTTACAATAATAACAATTTAACTGTTGTAATAAATTTTTATCTTAATCAGTAAACGGTGTTTAAGTGTCTCTAGTGAAATTTTTTTCTTATTATTGAAATACTGTTAATCCATTCTCGAAAGATAGTGTACAATACAAATTTTTAGGGCATAAATTTATTCGTAAAAAGTGAGGTTGAAGAACTTTAAATTTCATAATATGAATATTTCATGACAGGGTAATGAAATATATCAGGAAATTTACAAAGAAGGGAACTATAGAACATCATATTTCTCAAAACTATGTTACAAAGCATCGTTATCCAGTAAGCTCTTCCATTGCTTTTGAACAAGTACGTAGCTGGCTGATTGTTTTATGTAGTTTTGTTAATATTATATAGCATATAATGGTTTATTTGCAAGCCAATTGTTTTAACATGAAGAAGCCAACCTTTATACTATTACGGTTTTTACTAATCATTCATCAGATTGATGTTTTTAGGTTTATTATGCAGTGGAATTTCTGTGTAACAAAATTAAATAGAACTAAAATTTTAGTTAAATAACAGTAGTATTTTATTTATTATGGAGGTAACTAGAAATACCAGAATAATTGTTATACAAATATTTTCTTTGTTGAATTACAGATTTTTATTGATAATAATGTTATAGAAAAAACTTCTTTTCATACCCTTATTTTTACTGCTACAGCGATAAAAAGACTACGGAGGTGTTTGAATGCACTTTATCCAGTCTTGTCTGCACCTTGACAACCTCTGTTTCTTATTCAAACTCGTCCCACTGCCTCCAAAAATTGTTTCGGCTCTCTGTCTCACCCATTCTAATTACATGCCCAAACCATTTCAGCTGATTTTTCCTGGACTTTTCTCAGCTATATCTTATCCAGTTGTTCCCCGATTTTTTTTTACTCTATTTTGGATTTGTAGAAAAACAGTTATGCCTAATAAGAATTACATTATAAATATGGTATTTCAGATAAATATGACTTGCCTCGTACATAAAATGGAAGTTGGTGATACATATATAAGTTCATGAACAAACATGAATATTAATTTTAGTATTGTGGGTTAGATAATAGATTTCAGGGAATTTATGTTGTTCCAGTTTAATAAAATACCTATTGCTCTTGAATGCCATTAAGAATGCTTTGGAATATGTATATAGGTACAAGTTACGTATGAAAATAAAAAGAATATCTACCCGTAAACCCGTAGAAATGTTCAAAATACTAGATCCAATAAATATACAACAAGAATTGCTTTTAGTATTTTGTTAAATAGTTATACATTGAGGTTTTTCATGGAGTTTGACTGTATTACGAGGGTAGGCTGATAAGTAATGCACACATGCTTGTAGAAGACGAACAAAAAGAAATAGCAAGATGGGGTAAATAACAAATTAAAGTACAAATCTTAACCTACCAAATTATCTATTTATTTTTCAATATAGTCACCGTTAAGCATTACACATTTCTCCCAACGTTTAACAAGTTTTTTCATTCCGTCACTGAAAAATTCTTCCGACTTTCCTCGAACCCAGGACGCAATAGCTGCCTTCACCTCATTGTCCGAGCTGTAATGATTACCCTTAAGGTCTCTCTTCAGTAGAGGAAAAAAATAAAAATCGCAAGGCGCAAGGTCGGGAGAATACGGAGGGTGTAAAATTGGTTGAAACTTCAGGTTTCTCAGAGCCTCTCCAGTTGCACGCGAAGTGTGTGGACGAGCATTGTCGTGTTGCAAAATTATTGGCGCCAGGTTGCCTCTAACACGACAAACTCGACGTCGGAGGTGTTTCAGAGTCTGTATATACTGAGCAGAATTTACCGTTGCCCCTCGTTCCAGATAATCAGTCACATAAACTCGGCGAGCATCCCAAAACACAGTCAAAAGAATTTTTTTTGCGGACGGTTGTGTTTTGAACTTTTTCACAACAGGAGAATGTGGATGACGATATTCAGCGCTCTGCCTTTTTTCTTCGGGATCGTAATGATGAACCCATGACTCGTCCCCCGTCACAATATTCAAAAGAAAGTCGTCTCCTTCGTCACGGTAGCGCTTCAAAAGTTGTTCAATTCGCGTTGTTTAATTCTCGTTGACATAGCACCAGAACACGACGCCATACTTCCACTACTCAAAACAAACTGAATGAAAGCAACGCCTTCAAACTGCGCAGACTTGTAGAGGAGAAATAGTACTTCCACATGCCACCAGGCGCGCTACTGAAGTTTATTTAGTTGTCTTCTACAAGCATGTGTGCATTACTTATCAGCCTACCCTCGTATATTTGATTACATTGGTCTGCCAAAATTGCAGTTTATTAAATTCAACTGTCTATTAACCTCTCTGTAATGGTTTCTTCATAGATAAGTTCAAAGTAGAGCATATGGTTTGCTCTTATTTATTTAATTAAATGGATTAAATTACTATAATGAGGCATAATATTGTCAAAATGACATTTTTATTGGGAAATTTACAAGCCAGTTTTTCCATTTGTTTCCACACTAATTAATAGTTTTTTTGATGGCTTTTTTATAATTGTATCAGGTACAAGTTTCATTATAATAAATAGGGTATTGAATTGTAGTATTTTATATGTTGTGTATCTCTCTCTGCTATGCTCTGAATAAATTAAGTTATGTTATGTATATTAATCTTTCTTTACTTTTCCAGTTGTGACTGATTAATTGGATTTCTTTCTTAATTTTCTTTCATTTTAGGAATAAAGTAAACTGTTGATTCTAGTGAAAAACTGTATTAATTGTTAATTTTTTAAATTTAAAGTCATATCAACAGCTTGGTCATTAGCAACTACAGTGGGTTATGGAACGTTGGGTTGTGACTTGTTATAATTTCCAGACCCTAGCTGGGAATCGAACCCGGGACCTGCCAGTAATCTACCACTACGCTACGGAGGTGGCCATTGTTAATTTTATTATTTATATTTAATTGCAGCAGGATACATACAGTATACAAGAATAATTTTTTTTTGTATCATAATTTGTTCTTTAATATACTGTTCAGACCCTAGTTTTGGAATGGATTAGTTATGCAGTTTTGCAGGAATTTATTCCGTTTATTCTTGACTATTAACGTAAATTTTGTTGATTAGCTGTGATGTTATTTTAAAGAGAGTAATCTGGTTATTTTGAGTAATTTTGGTGTAAAAGTTGACATTCATAGTATATACATTATACTGTTCTTGGAAACCAGTACTTTTTTGGGTTGTATTACAATGGATAAAACTGGTTTGTAGCATTTTTCCCATTAAAAATTGCCGAAAATTTTATGATTTAATTAATTCTTTTCTATTATTTTTTAAATAAGTATGCAGAAATCAAATTTTATTAACTCTAGCTCAATTTAGATGGTTAAACAAAAGAAAAATCAAGTTTTAAGTTTGTGTGTAAATACTATAATTATTATTTTTTGGGTTGAAACTTACCAATAATGTAAATTTGTTGTTATTTAAACATTTTTACGAGATTACAGTCCAAGTACTGAACAGACTGTAATTAAGTGAAATTAAAAATGGTTGACTTTTTTTGTATAAAGTAAACCAAAATTGTTTAAGTTTGTTGTATTAATTAAACCCATTTTAATATTTAAGACAGAAACAAATTTATTTAATGTATTAATATATTGTATGAAATTAATTGACACTTTGGTACAAATTAATTATTTAATTTATTATTATTACAGTTTAATGATAAGACAATATGACTAAATTGTGGTTTTGATTAGTGTTTGGTGTGTTGCTTTTAAAGTAAGTAAAGAAACAATATGAGTAAGTTTTATTGATCTAGAAATTTGTGAAAGTGTGCTATTGGTTTTTTAAAAATACATTTCTATGATAAGTAGTAATATATATATATATATATATATAATATATTTTATTAATATGACATTAGGTGTATATGGAATTTTAATAAATTTAACAGTAATAATTTAATAAAATAATTATTAATAATCACTTGTAGATTTTTTTTAAGTGATTTATTATAAACATAATATTTTATATGCTTTAATAAAATCTCATTTATAACTTAATCAAAAATTATATTTGTTTTATTTGCTTTTATTCAAATGGCCCTGACCAGTTTATACAGATTTTATTTTCAGGCCGCGGCGTGAAGGAACTGATGGCGATGAAGATGAAGAAAAAGAAGACGATGACAAAGATCTTGACGATGATGACAGAAATGAAACTGAAAATTCTAGTCGCCGTAAAGATCCTAGGAAAGGTAGTACCATATGATGGAAATATTATGTTCTACATTTCTTCGGCCAACATCACATTTTTCTTCTTTTGCCAACAGAAAGGTATTACATGGGTAGATCTAAAGTATTTTAAGATATTATGTAATGTTTAATTAGATCTTATAATTTAAAATTGTTCTAATAACTTTAATTTTCTGGGAAAAAAATTATTTTTATGGTAGAAAATCTGTACATGTAGACTATGCACATGCAACTGACATGGCCGTACAGGTTCAGCAATCGGGACTATAATATCTCGGGTTTGATTCTTGACATACTGTTTTTTTTACAATCTTGACATGTTCCAATACTTTCCATGCACAGGGTGCGGAATGAAAGGCTTCTCTTTTTACCGTAGAGAAAAAACTGGCTATATTTGATGTCAGCTATACAGCTGTAAGTGTTAAAACTCAGTGCAGTTGCTAATATCCTTTAATTTTGAAATAACCATTTTGTAGTTACTATTCTGAACCCTATTGTTTGTATTACTAAGTAGGTCATGTGTGTTTAGGTCGTCAGCCGAAAGGCTGGTTTGAACCTATATAGGCTTTAAAAAGTAACAAGGAGTGAAGTGGTTTACCAACGCTTTCCTCACTGAGGTGAAAAGTATATGCTTAGTATGCCAGGCTCTCTGAAAAGGATCTACTTTCCACTCTGCAAATGACACAATCACTTCATTCACCACAGCGTCTGGCTGTATAATGAAATTTCTTACTCTCAGAGGAGATAACTAGTGTCTTTTACACCTCTCACTCTTCTGTTCTTAAATACTTCTGTCATATGATGGGCTGACCATGTGATAAGAAACCGAACTATTTTTTGTAGCCCTAGAAGTAGCAGATAGTGAAAAAAATGAACACTCCACCTGGCTGTTATGGTCAAACAAGTAGCTGAACAACGGCTTGGTTTTTCTAACTATTCTACAAAAATTTGCATAGATGATAGTTTCCATTGTTTTAATGTGGAAAAACCATCGGTGACGAGGTGTGGCAATTAAGTTCCGGGAATTTGTCAATATAACATGAGCAAAATTTTATTATCGACCTTCACAATAGTCTCCCTCTAACTCTACACAATGATTCTAATGTTGCTCCCATGATTGGAAGCACCCTTGGTAATCCTCCAAAGTTACTCCATTCAGCACTGTGGTACAGCTTTCTTGGACCTCCTGTACGCCACCACGATGAGTTCCCTTGAGGTGTGATCATCTTGGGGATACGAAGAAGTTGTAGGGGTGATATCAGGACTAAAAGGTGGGTGTAGCAATGTTGGAATACCTTATACGCCAATAAACTCTTGCGCACAATGAACGACGAATGGGCCGGCACATTGTCGTGGTGCAAGATCTAGCCCCGTCCTTTGTGAGTTTGTGCCACACACATGCTTGCAGCTGCTCTAGAACGCCAACATAGAACTGTCCAGTCATTGTCTGGCTGGCAGGAACACATTAAAGATGAATGATGCCGCGGATATAAAAAAAACGACCAACATTGCCTTCTGTCGTGACTTGGACATCCTCGCTTTCGTTGGCCGCTCCCCACCCTTTTCCACCCACTGCTGACTTTGTTTACGGGTCTTGGGGGTGTACTCAAATATCCAGGTCTCATCTACAGTGACTACGTGACTCATCCAATATCTGCTGTTGCTCTGAATGCGGGACAACAAATTTTCGCTTGCAATGCGAGCCACTCATTTTCACGATGCCTCTAAAAAACGCAAACCAAATGTGCTATCAACTTCAATCTTAGATTGCAACGAAAGGAAGGTCCCAAATTTCTGGTCATATGTTTACGAATGACACAGTGTTGCCAATTCCCGAGTTGTAACGAAATTCCTGGAACTCATTTTCCACACCTCGTATCTATCAATAGTGAGTACGCAAGAAATCCTAGGTGATGATAATCGTCACCATAGAAGTAAATGGAGATGGCGGGCTGTGGTTTGTTTGGAAGCCCCACAAAATATAAAAATGTTTCTAAGATGGCCATTATTTGACTAAGTAAATATTATTGTAAGTAATTTCAAATCTTTTTGTGGAATTTTAAACAATAAAGAAATATATTCTCCATGGAAGCACTTGACACCACCATACAGCTGCTTTTATCTGCTGCGCAGTTGGTTAAATTCTGTCCTGTATTTCTGTAGTATGCTTTTCTTCTCGTAGAAAGTTACCTTCTTGCTTATTTCTTTTGTAAAAATTCTCAATTTTTCTGATTCCTTAAAATTGCTAAGCAATTTTTTATTTTGTGGGGGTTAAAAAAAGTATTTACTACTTTCCTATTTGACAGTTCTTTCCTAAACGTAAAAACCTAAAAAATATGAAGCTTTTGCCAAGACCACATAAGTGTGGTGTTCTGGCACCAGAGAGCAAGTGGGGGGGGGGGGCTTATTCGTCTCCACCATTCTCAATCTTACTTTTCAAGCTAGTAGTCCTACTACACACGACTGTGGTGAGTGTGTAATCAATGTTTGCATGAATTAAAAAGTAAGAGTAATTTAAAAATAGAAGTAGGGATGGAGGAGAGGTGTAAGCCTCTGCATGATAATAAACTTGCTTCCTGGTACTATTCTTCAGAGTATTTTTGGTAGTGATGTGAACTTGGTTCAGTTAAAGGGGTTAAATAAAAAGCCTTATTTCCAAATATTGTAAATATTTTTTAATGTACAAAATTTATGAATAATGAAAATAATCACTGCCAGATCGTAATTTATGAAGTACAGGGTGATTGTAAAGTCGTGCAACCCGAATTTTTCTGCTTTACAGAAATGACAGTCGAAGTCACGAAAGATATTGCGAGTAGGAAAATTTATTGTGTGACAGTACTGTGTATGGTAGCACTGATAGATCATGCCATCTGCCAAAGGAGGGCATTGCACGGAACAGTTTGTTTAATCCGAGCCACAATGTCGTTTACGCAGGAACGTGTCTTCATTGTTGTGAGTTACTGCCAATCGAAATCTATTAGAAGTGTAAAGAAGGGTTTTCAAATGCTTTTCCAGATGCTAATGTGCCAAACAAATCCACTATATCCCATTTACTTAGTCGTTTTTGGGATACAGGAAGAGTGGATGACCGTAAATGTACAGGCCGTCTTAAGGGTTTAAATACTCTGCAGACTATAAACGAAAAACTTCTTCGTTCTCCGAAAGTCTCTTTGGAATTTGCTAGCCAGACAGGGCTATCTTATGAAAGTGTTTGTAAGGCTCCTGAAGTGCTGAAATTACATCAGTTTCGGATAAGTGTGACTCATCAGCTCCAAGAAGCAGACAAGGAAAAGCAGATGTACTGTTGGTGGTTCAGACGTTTCATTAGAAATGACATATCTGTTTTAGACAAGGTTTTTTTTCAGCGATGAAGCTTGGTTTCATTTAGCAGATATGTCAACAATAAAAATTCCAGAATACGGTCTGCAGACAACCCACATGCATTCCACGAACAGCCCATTACACTCGCAAAAAATTGGAGTGTGGTGTGGTATATCTCGTCGGAGAATTTCCAGGCCTATCTTTTTTTCGGAGACCATAACAGCTGAACGGTATTAACAAATAATTGGTGAATACAAATAATCATATTATTTTATTATTTAGCGACTTAAAAAATGAAAAGGTACTCTTAAAAACAATTTTTTGTAGTTTGGGTTGCGTGACTTTACAGGAGCATTTCTCAACTTTCTGTTGCATGTAATAGGTGTTAATTACAAAACAAGTACTTTGGAAAATTACTATTGTACAAAAAATATAATTATAAAAATACAGAATCATTTCAAAATAAACATTCTCTTCTTTCACGATTACAAAGTTATTTATAATGTATGTATTTACAATTTTACTTATTTACAGATATAACAAGTTTATATTATATACATATATAATTAGAAAAAAAATGAGGTATTATTTTTGTACTTTGTAAAATACTGAAACATGATGTTAACCTATAATAAATAGTATTCCTTATTTGTTTACAGCTAAAATGTGTACACCATTAATGAAACATTTTCCATAAACTATACTTATGTAAAAATATAAATACTGTATTAATGTAGAGCAACCAACAACAAATCAAGCTATGATAACATCTGTACTATTACAACTCCATTGACTCTACATTGACTGGTTTGGTGAGAATACACAAATCTTTAATATTTTAATACTTTTTAAATTATTTAACTAGCACAAATAAATTAAATGCTATACAGTTTAGCCCTGGATAGTATAAAAATACAGTAGTTATGTTCCATACACTTAATTTAAAAAAGGTTGGCAAGTAAATATGCTAAATATGCTTTTTTGTAGAATAACATTTTATTAAGTTTTACCACTAAACCATTGTTGTTGCATTAAGCAAGCGAGGACTTTTGCAAAGGAAAACTTCATTTATGCTAAGGGTAAAATTTCCACAAAGAAATTACTTGCCTCGTTCATTGTATGACAATTTGTTGGGATGTATTCTCAAGAACTACCATGAGAAGAGTATGTTTTTTCACCGAATAAGTCCAGCTCCTACATTTGTTTTATCTAAATAAAAAGAAAACAAAAAAAATTGTTAACAGTACTTTTTGTGACATAAAATCTAAAAAAAGTGCAGATAAAACAAATACTTTAAGAAGGATTATATCTTCATATTTCTATCTTAGAGTATAATTAAGTTTTAGGATTAGCTTTAAAAAACTCAGTAAATAATAAACAAGGAATAATTGATGTGTGGCTATCAGTTCAGACTTTTGTATGAAAATTATGACAGTAAATAAAATTTATCCATTTATCCAAATATGAAAATTAAAAAGGAACATAGTAAATAATTTCTGTTCATAAATTTATTTTTCAATAGACTAAATTTTATTTGTAAGTTGTGGTGATTAGTAATCTATCCAAAGAATTTTCAATAAGTTTTTTTGTACAGTTAACTGCTGTACATTGAGTGTTATGTTTGGAAAAGTATTGATGACTAACCATTTTGGGGGCATTTCACCCTGTATAGTTTCCACTATTTCTGCAGTTGGCCGTTCTTAGGAATCTACCAAGAATTTCTTAGGCCTCCTGACTAAAACTTTTTTGTATGTAATTGTAAATATTTTTTAGATACATAATTAATTAAAACAAAACAGAAATCATAAAGTTATAGTAAAATAACTGTAGATAGGCCTACAAGTAGTTTGGTATGAACTTGAAATTTGCTTAGAACCCTTTGCAACATGGATTTTTATTTTTCCTTTATCTATCTTTGTAAGGAAGAACTTACGGAAAATTACATGATTCAGAGTAAGTCCATCACCCTCTTAAGTTTGATTTTTCAGTTTTGTGATTTTTGGGGCCATAAGGGATCATTTTTAGGGCCTGTTGACCGTACATATGGATTATACATAATTGTATACAATAGATTTTTATCGCTTACAGAACATTTTACAGCTGTTTTCATCTGGTAAGATTTCCACTATTTTTGCAGTTATAGAGCCCTACATAAAATTTTTCAGTTCTCTTTACCAAAAATTTCAATTCTACGGAAAAGTTTACTTACATCCATTTATGCACTTGTAAACAATTTTTTTAATATGTTTACAAAAAAAATCAAAGAATCATAGACATTCATTTAAAAAAATATCAACTTTTCATTGTCATATTCTACTTTTTTAAGTAACTTAAATCTTTTTAGTTTAGTTTTTTAGGTAAGGGTGATTCAGAAAGTTTTACCACCCCTTTCTGAACTCGGTGTTTATATTTATGGTTACATTATTACTGACGTAATATAATTTTAAATTGCTTTAGCATATTTTTATACCTAGAAAAAGGCCAAGAAATTTAAAATTTCAGTTTTTTGTTCTTTTACCATGCTTTAAACTTTTTAACCTTTCAGTGGTTTTTATGCCATTGCGTACAATGAACTACAGCTAAATGTATTTAACATAAGTTGTATGCATTTGATTAGGCATAATGTAATGCTCTCTTGTTTCACAATAAAATTTCAAAGTATAATATATAAATAATAATACATAATTAAGTACAATATGTAAGTAATAAATAAAATTAAAATTGACAAAGCCTAAGCATTCATGTCCACACAGGCGAGTGGAGTGTTAAATTATTTGCAATCGATCTGCTAGTTCCAGGGCTACAAAAAATAGTTCTGTTTCTTTTCCCATGGTCAGCCAATTATATGACTGAAGCATTCAAAAACAGAAGCTGTAGATGTATAAAATATAAAATACAACAATCAGAGTTATTCTTCTCTGAGAGTAATGAATTTCAATATACAGCCAGACCATGTGGTGAATGAAGTGACAGTGTCATTTGCAGGGTGAAAAGTAGAGGCTTTTATTTACTTATATTTTTATTTTATTATTATTATTTTATTTTACTTATATTTTTCCACTCTGTGAGGAAGGCAAAGGTAAACTACCTCACTCCTTGTTTTACCAGCTTTTGGCTGATGACCTAAACAACATGTGGAATTTATTATACAGAGATGTTTGGTACAAGCTCGATAGCACATTTTCGTTTATAAAATTTTCAATTATCGAGGTGAATTTGTACTATAAACACGGTGATTCACAAAGTTTTATCGACGCTTTCTTTCCTAAAATGCTTTGCTAGCAAGTTATGGCAAGCAAAAGATTTCATCAGGAACTCTATACCCTTACTGAAATGAAGACTTGCTGAAATTGTGGGAAGGTAAATTAAGGGGTGAAATCAGTTGTTTTCAATGGTATTTAACCTGAAAATTTGAATAAAACAGGTTCCATAACTGAATAACTTTTGGTTTTTAAAAACTCTGAGGAAAGAATTAAGTTTTACGTTGAATATCTTAAAAACCAAGAGATAAATACAGTTGTGGGACCTGTTGTATTCAATTTTTTAGGTTAAATACCATAAAAACCACTGAATTCACCCATTAATTTACTTCTCAGAATGTCAGCAAGTCTTCATTTCATTAAGGGTACCAACCGAGTCCGAACAAAATCTTTCGCTAGCTGTACCTCGCTACCAAAGCATTTGGTTAAACTTTTTGAATCACCCTGTCTATCGTCCAAATTCACCTCAATAATTGAAATTTTTATAAAAATTGACTATGCTCGAAAATATGCTACCGAACTTGTACCAAATATCTCTTATCATGAATTCCCTGCGTTGTTCAGGTTGTTTAGGTCATCAACCAAAAGGCTGGTTTGAAGCTCTTGAGACTTCACTAAGTAAAACAAGGACTGAGGTGGTTTACCATTGCCTTCCTCACCGAGTGGAAAAATATGCTTCAGCATCCCAGGCCCTCTGAAAAGCATCTGCTCTTCACCCTGCAAATGACACCTTCACTTCATTCACCACATGGTCTGGCTGTATAATGAAATTCATTACTCTGAGGGGATAACTCTGACCTGGTGTATTTTATCAATCTACCTCTTCTGTTCTTAAATACTTCAGTCATATAATTGGCTGGCCATGTGAGAAGAAACAGAACTATTGTAGCCCTGGAACTAGCAAATCAAAAGCAAATAATTAAACAATCCACCTGCCTGTGTGAGTTACAAAGCTTAGTCGATTTCATTGTGAAACAAGAGAATATTTTGGCTAATCGAATGCATACAACTTATGCTGCTGCAATCCACTTAGCTGTAGTTCATCGGACGCAACAGCGTAAACCATTGAAAGGTTAAAAAGTTTTAAGCATGGTAAAAAAACAATAAAACTGAAATTTTAAATTTCTCGTACTTTTGCTAGGAAATAGCAATGTGCTAAAACAATTTAAATTTTGCTAGAAAATATAAATGTGCTAAAACAATTTAAAATTGTATTATGTCCATTAGAATGTAACCATAAATACTATAAACATTTCACCTGGTAGAGTGAGCTCAGAAAAGTTGATCTTTTTAAATGTATGTCTATGATTCCTGATCTGGTTTGTAAACGTATTAAAAAAATATTTAAAAGTGTATAAATTGATGTAACTTTTCTGTTGAATTGAAATTTTTGGTGAGGATAACTGAAAAATTCTATGCATGGCTCTGAAATTGCAAAAATAGGTAAAATTTTACCGGGTGAAAACAGCTGTAAATGTTCCTTAAGCGATAAAAATTTATTATGTACATTGATGTAGAATCCATATGTATGGTCAACAAAGCCCTAAAAATTAACTTTTAAGGCCCCAACAATCAGAGAACTGAAAAAATCAAACTTTTGAGGTGGTGGACTAACTGAACTAAAATTTTGTTAGTTTATTTCACTAAAAATTCATGTTGCGAATAAAAATTATATAAAAGAGGCTAAGCGAGCTAGAGAAAATTTTTAATTTTGGATTTCAAGTTCATAGCAAACTTATTACTGCAGTTAAATTAAACTTATTACATTCACTAATAATGTATCTAAAAAAATACAAGTACATACAAAAAATTTTAGTACAGAGGCCTAAGAAATTCTTGGTAGAGCCTTAAGAACGGTCAACTGCAGAAATAACGGAAACTTAACAGGGTAAAATGCCCATAAAATGGGTAGTCATTAGTCAATGAAAATTTATTGTGTAAATTGTCTATTATAATTTCAAAACAACTGTAAAAATATTTTTTTTAAATTGAATTTTTGAAAGTGGTGCACTACTTAAAATATTTTTAGGAACCACATAGCCAAGGGGTCCTAGTGCCTAGTAATTTTAAAATTTCAAAACTTCATTTTAATGTCATAGTTGTCTCAAAAAATTTCATCGTATAGGTATTCGATGCAATTACCTCCTTGTAAATTTTCGAGATATTTTTTATCCAAGAAAGAAATTACTAAAATAGGGTTTATGGCCTTGGGATGATTCAGAGGCAAATAGAGCAAAACTGGTATATTAGCTGTATCAATTTTTACCCTGAGACACCATATAATCCGGTCAATATTAAAATCTGTGGTTGGGGTCATTTTTACCCTTTCAGAATATTTTACTATGGTTTGTTACACTAAATTTTTTTTAGATTATAGAACAAGCAGATTAAATAACCAATACTTTTCCAAACATAACACCAAATGTTCAGCAGTGAACTGTACAAAAAAAACTTGTTACAAATTGCTGGGATCGATTACTTGTCAACATAACTTAAGAATAAAATTAAGTGCATAAAAGATAAATAAAAATTTATGAACGGAAATTATTTACTACGTTTCTTTTTTTATTATCATATTTGGATGAATTACTTTCATCCATAATTTTCATACAAAAGTCTGTGAAGAAAATTGATACCATTAGATTTGTCTATTGAAAATATGCTTGTCTAATGCAACATCAATGCTGCAATGGGTAATTGTATTATCAAAACATATTGATAATTTTAATAATTAATAGGTAATATTAATTATTAATACTAATTAATTATTGATATTTTAATAATAAATGGAATAAATCCTAACTACCAGGAATCAGTATTTAATTTAACTGAGCTGTTTAAAAGAAAATATTAAAGTTTTGTGTTCTACCACATCTAAGTCATTGGATAAAGTTAATAAAAGAGTTGATGTGAGATAAGATCTGACATGGAGTGTTGATAATAAGTGAGTAGGTGATATAAAGTTTGGTTTTCAAAATTATCCACGTATACTGCGACAAAACTGATTGATCTATTTTAAATCCTAGCATAAGGAGTTTTATAGCCCCTAATGATTTTATTTTAACGGAAATGAATTATCAGGATTGAATACTTTGACATGGAAAATAAAAATAATTATTAATCTAATAATGCTGTTTAATTTGTTTTATACTATAGTATTATATTCATGACAAACTTTCTTTTGCTCAATGGTAATAACGAATATAAAATTTATTTTCTTTGCTCAATGGTAATAATGAATATAAAATTTATTTTAAATAGGTACATAATACATAATAATTCCGTAATACATATATATACACAACTAATCGGAACTGGGACCAAGCAGCTATATTGCAGTTGTGGAGCAAATCAGAAAACACATTTGGTGAAAATGCGTCATCACCATTGATTTATTTTCTAAGTTGTTTTTCATGGGTTAAGTACAGTTTTTTTTACATGGTTAACTACCTATTGTGTAGGTAAATGTTTAACAATTTGAAAGCGTACATTATAGTGTGATTCTCCTACATTTACCATAGCCAAGCATACCTTTATAGATTAGCCAACACTGAACCTTTATGTAGAATAGATCAACACTGAACCTTTATAGAATAGATAATTTTTCAGTCATAGACCTTTCTGCTTGCCTGGGGTATGTTTGCGGTAGTGGTCTGAACTCAACCCGTAAACTTAGTTTCCCGCAAGCAATTGTAGTTATGTCTAAGCCCGTAACTGAGAAAGAGTTTATAACTACCACAAAACAATGTCATTGTAAATATTTTGTACACCGTTCCTTTCCTTCATTGTACACAGTGGCCATATTATGACAGGATGTGTGTATATAACTACCACAAAACAATGTCATTGTAAAATATAACTACCACAAAACAATGTCATTGTAAAAACATTTTGTACCCTTTCCTTCACTGTACACAGTGGCCATATTTATGACAGGAATGTGTGTATTACAGCAAACCATGCATTTCTCAGCCGCAACTGTTTTGTCGGCCACGTTGGGTAAGAGTCATCTGTTGTGTGTTCGGTGGTTTTTTTTTTGTATAAATTTACAAAGAATGAGAATGAAAGATTTTCCGACATTGTAAAAGCAAGATTTATCATTTCCAGGGAGGGTGGTTATATTCCTTAAATGAATGCAAAAATCAAACTCAAGCATACCTCATGTTTTAGCATTTTATATTGTAGTTACTTTAGCTTTATTTACTTTACTTTTTAGAATAAATTGTTTGTATAAGTTTATTTTAAATAAATGGATGTTTAAATCCAGAGTAAACATGGTTTTTCATAATTGTTTGTATAAGTTTATTTTAAATAAATGGATGTTTATCAAGTTTGTGTTATTTTATTTTTACGTAGTTGTCTTAAATGGTACAAATAAGTGGATGACATTTGTGAACGCGTGTGTGTGAACGAGAGGTTAGAGGGGAGAAGGTTAGAGTGACAGACAGACAGACGAAAAATATTTGCTCTCACAAACAACCGCATGCCATCGACCATAAAATGCATCTAAAATACACCTTAATGCACATGCGATCGATTTGGTCGACCTAAAAATAGATCATGTAGTTACCAACTCAAAATATGAAATATTTTTAACATATGAAAGAGACAAATCTAGTATTATTATTTATTTATTTAACGTCACATCAACTGCAATGGTCATTAGCGACGACGTTGGGGTGGAACTTTATGCAATGAAGGATGAAATGATTTTTTGTAACGTATGAAAATATGCCGTGCCTGAGTGGGATTCGAACCCAGGACCGCATGATGAGAGGCGAGCACGTTATCAACTGCGCCAATGCGACAGTATATGTGCAGTATGTGTGCGTATATCAGTGCCTTCTATGTTATGTTAAGCCTTGAAATGTATACTTTCATTCAGTATTATTTTATATTGAATGAAAGTATAAATTTCAAGGCTTAACATAATATAGAAGGCACTGATATACGCACACATACTGTATACGTAACACACACATACTGTAGCACTGATTTCTGTTGGTAATTCAGTCTTCTCTAGCCTGTCCTTAGATTCATGTCCGGTGATTTCTCAGGTCAGTTCTGGTACTAACTCTTTTTATAAAGGTAAACAGTTCTCTAAGTTGACCCTACTGTCTTAAATGAAAAACAGCCTCATAACATTGTCTTTTTTAGGTCTTGTGAGTTGAACCAAAGGTGCTAAAAATAATTGTTTCAATTAAATTAAACAAATAATAATGTACATTTTTTTGGGAGAGCGAAAACATCAGCAAAAGTGTAACTTGTCTTACATTATGTTATTTTCCTGGTGTTCTCTGTAAACACTGGAGTGTACTGAAATGTTTTACTTTAAACCAGGGGTCTCCAACCTACGGCCCGCGAACAGATTTTTTCCGGCCCGCGGAAAGCTAGCATACTGAAAAAAAAATTTATTTGATAATATATTTCCTTTTAGGCATTTTTACGTAAAATGATTTTAGGCATTTTTAAATGTATGAGTACAGTACTCGTCTCTCACTTGCCACTTCTGTTCCCAATAAGTGTAAAACTAGCTGTAAACAAGTAGTAGTGATCACTTGTAAACTCATGTATTGTCAAGTTTTCTTTAAAATTCAATAAAGTACATTTTGCAGTAAATTGAAAAGATTTGGTTTTGTATCATCCTGTGTTTTCATTAAGCCAACTTTAAAACTCCTTTTACAGAACAAATATTATTTTATAGCAAATATAATTATTTGTTTGGTCACAGCTTATTTTTACAATCACGTAAAGAATTTTAATTAGCCAACAACCAAGATATATAAGGAAATATAGCGACTTAAAAAACTAAGCAAGAAAATCTCAAAAACCATCACTGAGCTCTTAATTAGAAAAAACTTCGAGGTTGTATGGGGGGGGGGGGGCTAGACTTTCTGCCCTGAAATATTGCTGGCCCGCCTTTCCTCCAAAAATTTACAATGTGGCCCTTCAGTAAAAAAGGTTGGAGACCCCTGCTTTAAACTGTACATGCAATTATAAAATATTAAAAATGTACACCTATGTAATATCATTGGGGTACAGTAAAATGAACATAGATCTATGATCAGTATACTTGCACATACCGTTATCATCTATCACTCCAATCTTGGCTTTTTGTCGTGTGATGATTTCATGGAGCCCGTTTTCAACCATGACATTAAAGCACCTTTTTTCTCTTCATTTGGACGTTTACTGAAAATAAAAATTATCTTATCAATACACGTCATTAATGCAACTTAAGTACACTACCAAATGAGATTTCCCTACTATGGTAAGCAGATTATTGGAAAAGCTGTATTAACAGTACTATTCTATACTGTTTGTACCAATTAGAAAAAAAATCTGGTGTGAAACACTCACAGGACTTTATCTTGCCAATGCGAATAATGAACACTAATAATTTAACAATAAATAATTTAACCTAAGTAATAAAACATTAGAAATAAACAAAAAAACCTAACCTTATTTTAATCATGAGTGAAAAACGCAAAATGAAAATCAACCCCAGTTCGGCTTGAAAATAAGTAAAATCACTCTTTCACGCTAAACTAGGCTCACCAAGAATTTCAGCAGACCTGGCACCTATCCTATATTGTAGAGCATAAAAAAATTTAGTAAATGAATATACTAAAAGTTGTTTATTAAAACAATCGTAGGAGCAGTTTTTGAGAAAACTGCAAAAAAGTGAAAAATGACTCTAAGAACTACTACTTCCCATTGACCGATTTTAATGAAAAGCATGTCTGGTCCTCTAGTGGTATATAACTTAAGTTTCAAGTTTCAAATTCATACGATGTTCTGTTCTTGAGATATTCTGTTCACATACACTCACACACACCAATCCCTAAAAACATGTTTTTTGGGTTCGGAAGGTCTGAAAACGTGTAGATCCGGTGAAAACTCAATTTCGAAAAATCGACATAAAACAATACTTTCTTTCCTATATATTCATTCATATAGGCAAGAGAAAGTAAAAAGTCTACAATTTCATTACCACAGAAAACTACTTAACTTTTTGCAAGACACTATTCTTATTTTTATTTATTTATTTTTATTCTTATTTCTATTTTTCACTTACATGTTACAGCTGCTATATCACTTGTTTTTTTACAGTTTTTATATAATCCTACTTTTTACTTACAGAAGGTAGATCTTGTAAAAACTTAATAAATTTAAAAAAAATTTAGTTTCAATTTTGTGTACTCTTATTATTTATATTACTTATATTTTATTCAAACAGTGTAACAGTGAAAAATTATGTTCAAAAATGTACTTTTCTGTGCTGATGTAAAAATGTAAAAAACCAAACAATTTTGTATCACACAGCCACAGACTCATTGGATATGGAAGAGGAAAAAAAGTTTGTCAACATAATAGAATGTTAATTGTGGCATAATGAGAATTCAATAGGTGAGAATCCCATAAAACGAATTTACATTTAAATGTAAAGTACTTTTACTTTTGAACGTGAAGTTCATTTACTTTACGTGTACTCTTGAGACAAGCCAAGCTCAGACATTATTAATACTGTGATAAAAACTGCATAACTGTATGTGAGTGAATGACTGGTCTAAGATAAGCTAAGAAATTTGAAAGATCCTCCGTGAAAATAATGGGTCTGAAGATGGTAAGATCAATAATAAAAACTGGAACAGGTATGAAATTTTGAGTATTTGGGATGTGATATAACCTATAATTATGCTCAAGATTTGCAACAGAAGGTATCCAGATTTAATACGATATGTGGGGCTATATGCCGAAGCCTCAAGGTTACACAGATTAAGTTTTTAAAGGTGATGACCGACACAGATGTATGCAAGTGAAGCTTGGGTGTTTAAAAGGAAAAAAAGTCAATGATCCCAACAGCAGAAATGAGGTTCCTTAGACACGTTAATGGATGTTCGAAACAAGACCACATCAGGAGTGAGGTGATAAGAGAGGATTGTGGAACTCAACCACTAAATGAGCACCACGATATATAAAGGACAATGGAAAGATCATTTATTTAGAATGTCACAGAACCAACTACCTTTCAATGCATGGCTTTATGAACCGAGGGGTATAAAAGGAGTGGGGAGACCGAGGAAGAGATGGACACAGGAACAGGCTCTATTACAGCCTAATCCATGATGGACGACTATGACAAAGATGGTAAGAGGAGTGGGGAGACCGAGGAAGAGATGGACACAGGAACAGGCTCTATTACAGCCTAATCCATGATGGATGACTATGACGAAGATGGTAAGATGGATTGTACAGGTTATGAGGAAGTGAGACTATTGATGTAGAGGGCCCGGCATGCTGAAAAGTGTTCTTTTTCACTCAGTGAGGAAGGCTTTGGTAAACCACCTCACTCCTTGTTTTACTTAGTAAAACCTCTACAGGTTCAAACCAGCCTTTTGGCTGATGACCTAAACAACAAGTATAAAAGTGAAAATAAATTATGAGGACAATTAACAATTCTAGTGAAAAATTCTTGTATTTCTCATAAATGTGCTATGAAAAGGTGATAGTATTTTTTCTTTAATAAAATATTAAAATTTTATTTATGAAAACTAGAAGATTTGATGTTTCCATGTAAAAATCATTTTAAAAGTCCTTATAGTTTTATTTCTATAACTTTTCAAATATAGACGAAAATGGTCAGCGTTCTATAAACAGCCACATTTTTTACCCCAGCAAGTGTTAAACGATAAAAACTACTTACTTGAGATTGATTGGTTTACAACTATCAGCCTCTTTATACCTTGAATTGCCAACTTTACTGGTAACAGGATGCCATTGAAGGGACTCTGATGGCTTTAAAAGTTGTAGGGCATCATCTATTGGTGTTCCATCAAAATCCAACCATTCCTGGAAAAACAAAATACAGAAAGCATGATTAGGTTATCAGGACAAAGGTCAGAAACCTTAGTATTTTATGTAAACAAGAAGTCAAGGGTTTTTAACAGTGGTTTGAAAATTACCTGACTTCCACTGTACAACTGAAGCCACCATTTCTTTCATTTCACTCACCAAAACAACTGTTTGTATACAGAAAGATTCATGATTTTTCAAAAAAAAAAAATCTCTTGTTAATTTTACAGTCATGAAACATGCAATTTCAGTATCATTATTTTTATTACTACTGAATTTAAATTGCAATTGGGTTGCCGCTGTTTTTGAGAAAATTGAATGAATAACTACTGCTTTCGGTTGACTGATTTTGATGAAAATGCTCGTGTCAGGTCCCCTAGTGGTACCTAGTTTTACCTTGGTAGCTGAGAAGCTGAGGACAGAGCTTCTTTCTAGATTTACCTTCCAGTAGGTAGGCTATATTGTGACAGTGAATTAAATACACTGCTTTAGACCCCAGGCAACAAATCATTGACAAACTTCAAACATGGTAGTGACTATAGACAGGAGGTCATAAAACAACGCAACTTTCACCATCGAGAACACCACTTGGACAGAGAAATGCAACTCCCCCATGAGAAGCAAATGCACACCAGCCGATACACTATGGTGCAGCTCTTGTTATAAGACTCAGCACATCCCGTTCTTAGTATTCACCCTGGCTAATTGCCAACGGGATGGTGAAGCAAAGAACAAAAATACTGCTTTCCTCACCAACGGGAAACGAAACAAACCTGTGCAAGCACTACTTGTTTTTAAGAAGGGGATCTTGACAAATCGTGATGATCAGATATTGTCAATTGTTGTATCAGTACACCAAAAATTGAGGTCTACTTGTGACTGGAACCCTTATCTAGTAGGAATTTTTCCAGCCAATTGGGATCTTGCATTACATATCAGCCAGACTGTATTTAATAAAAAAATCTGGTGTGAAACACACACAACTTCCTCTTGCCAGTGCAAATAAGTAACAATATAACGTAACATTAGTAATAAAACATTAGAAATAAACAAAAATACTAACCTCAAAAAACAATCTAATTTTAATCATGAGTGAAAGACGTAAAGTGAAAATCAACCTCAGTTTAGCTTAAAAATACAGAAAATCACTCTTTCACGCTAAACTAGGTTCTGTAAAGAAAAATACTTTAACAGAAGTTGTAGATCTTTTAATTTTTTATAAATTTGATTATATGCACTTGTCGTAAAATGCATACTAACTTAATTTTTTTTTTTTTGGTTTAACGTCCGACTGTTTTGCAAATTGCTGCTAATGCAGACGGTGAAGGATGAAATGAATTTTTTGTAACGTATGAAAAAATGCCATGCCCGAGTGGGATTCGAACCCAAGACCGCGTGATGAGAGGCGAGCACGTTACCAACATCGCCAACGCGGCCGGCATACTAACTTAAGGCCGAAAACTAAAAAAACAAAAACAGATTTTTCACACGTTTTCATGAGAAAAAACAAAACTAAGCGTTATACAAAAAATATTTAAGATAAAAGTTGTAGGATTTTAAATTCTCTACAACTTTTATTATATACATTTTTGTGCTTAAATGCATATTAAAACAAATTTTTTACGAAAAAACAGCCTCACCAAGAATTTCAGCAGAGATGGCGCCTACCCTATCTTGTAGAGCATAAAAATTTTAGTAATTGAGGTGATTTTAGAAAAAATTGTAGGACTAGTTTTAGAGAAAATCACAAAAAAGCAAAAAATTACACGAATAAACTACCGATTGATCGATTTTGATGAAAATGTTCGTGTCGGGTCCGGTAGTGGTATCTTATGTAAGTTTCAAGTTTGTACAATGTTCCGTTCTTAAGATATTCTTTTCACACACACACACAGACCAATCTCTAAAAACATGTTTTTTTGGGTTAAGGGGGTCTGAAAACGTATAGATCCGGTGAAAACTCGATTTCGAAAAATCAACATGAAAACAATACTTTCCTTCATATATATTCGTATAGGCAAGAGAAAGTAAAAAACAAATTTAAATTTTGAAAAAGCGATTGCTTTTTCCAAAAGAGACTCTTTTCGCAATACCGCACAACTTGGTTAATCTATTTAAAAAGAAATTCTATAAAGGCGAAAACATAAAATTAATTTAAAAAACACTATTTAGTTACTTTACAAAAATAATGACAGATATTGGAAAGAGACCTCAACAGTCATTGGTACACATGGCTCAAGACAATATCAAGCAATGATCGTAGGCACATCATAGATATAGTCTTTAAAAGTCTCTTAGAATAAATTCCAAGAGCACAGAGATGTTGTTTCGTAAAGTTGGGAACAGCTCCTATAGAACCGAACAAGTTTCCAATTTCAACTTTGTACTATATTTCATTCTTGAGATACTTTGTTCACACAAACCGATTGCTAAAAACAAGTTTTTTTGAATTCAGGGGACCTGAAAACATGTATTTCTGGTGAAAAATTGACATGAAAGACATTACTTTCCTCCCTATATATTCATATAGGACAAGAGAAAGTAAAAAGACTGGGAGTTTAAAAACTTTACACACATAATAATTACAAGTTCTTCTGTAGCATTCAGAAATGGTGAACTACAAGTTAAAGGTAAATTAAAATCCTCCCTCACTTGTCAGGAGTAACTGCTAAAATTTAATTTTACAACAGATAAATTTTCATAAAATAGAAACTCTTTGATAATACATAAACTTACATTGACCACTTCATCAGAATCCAGAACAGCTGGCATTCTCTCGTGAATCCATGAAAATTCTTTATTTGCCGGCATTGTTATAACAGTACAACTTGGAAAAACTTCACCCTGTGATTAACAATACAAAAATTTTTAAGTTATACACAGGCAAATACTACAATAAATGAGTAAAAGATATGATTAAAAAGTAAATCAAATTTACTTACATTAAGTGAAGTCCACATATCAAATATTCCAGCCATTTTTAATACTTTTGGTCCATTCCAACCTTTATTTTCATTCCACACTCCATTTTCCCAGCAACTTTTTTCTTCAACTCGTACCTACAACAATAATTTACTTCTATTTATGAAATTTGTAACTGTTTTATACAATACACAGAAACTGAATCTAACTATGCCACATAAAAGTTATAAACTATGAAAACATGGTAAACTGAATAAGAGAAAAATAGGTACTTGTTATGTTCAAACAATATAACATACACGCAGCAGAGATGGCGTAATTGAAATCTTGTAGCCTATCATTAATGTAAAATACATACATACACGCAGCAGACATGGCGCAATTAAGATTTTGTAGCCAATCATTAATTCTAATGTAAAAACTCTAGTGAGAAACACATGACTTTCTCACACCAATATAAATAACGAACAATTAAACCTATGTTTAATCATAAATAAACAATGCAATGTGAAAAACATAACCTAATTTTATCAAGAACAAATAACGCTAAATGAAAGTCCACCTCAGTAGAACTTAAAAATATGAAAAATCGCTAATTAATGCTAAACAATGGTTTGGAGAAAACATACATTATATAAAAATTGTGTTTTTATTTCCTATAGCATTAATTTGACCCGTAACAGGCAGGCAGGTGGAGTGTTAAATTACTAGCACTCGATCTGTTATTTCCAGGGCTATAAAAAATAAAATAAAATAAATAAATAATATAATATAACAAAATTCTGTTTCTTGTCCCATGGTCAGCCAATTATATAACTGAAACATTTAAGAACAGAAGAGAAGTGTAAAAGGCACTAGTCAGCATTATCTCTGAAAGTAATGAATTTAATCATACAGCCAGATCCTGTGGTAAATGAAGTGAAGGTGTCATTTGCAATGTGTAAAGTAGATGCTTTTCAGAGGGCCACATACATGCATGCTGATAAGCATATTTTTCCACTAGTGAGGAAAACAGTAGTAAACCACCACAGTCCTTGTTTTACCTAGTAAAGCCTCTAGAGGTTCAAATTAGCTTTTTAACTGATTACCTAAACAATAACAACTTTGATTGTATACACTTTTACTCTAAAATTCATATTAAGGCCGCAATCTTTAGAAAATGTTTTTACCATGAAAGCACAGCCCCCACGAATTTCAGCAGACATGGTACTTACCCTATCTTGTAGAAGTTTGCTTTAAGAAATTTAGTAAAAAATGAGGTGATCAAAGAAAAATCGTGGGAGTCGTTTTTGAGAAAATTTAAAAAAATGAAAAATCGCACAAATAAACTACCACTTTTGGTAGACCAATTTTGATGAAAATGTTTGTGTCGGGTCACCTAGTGGTACCTAATTTAAGTTCCAAGTCTCAACTTTGTTTGCTATACTGTTCTTGAGATATTTTGTTTACACACACACATACAGACCAATTGCTGAAAACATGTTGTTTTTTTGGTTCAGGGGCCTGAAAATGTATATTTCTGGTAAACACTCGATTCTGAAAAATCAACATGAAAACAATACTTTCCTTCTCTATACAGTCATACAGTACAAGAAAAAGTAAAAATACTGCAACGACTTTCTACAGCTGCTTTAATTCTTCCTGTATCTATGATTTTATTTGAATAAAATTACGTGTGTCAATGGATCCCCCATCGTCAGGGTACATAAAATTTAAAAATTGGAACTAATTTTGATACAATGGTTTCCAAAGATGTTATACCTTCAGTAACTCGTACAAAAAAAGTGTTCACAAATGTCAAGTGCATAAAAACTGACTAAATGAATACAAAAATTGATGTATCATGAAGTGTATCAAAACATGTTACCTAAAAAGTAAAATTATAAATAACACAATGATTAAAGTAGGTAGCAACAAAAAGTTAGTGAAAATTTACAGTATTTTTACATTAAAATTATCATCATTACTTTCCAATTTCATAATTATCTACATTGAGGGAAATTAAAACCAAAACAATAAAAAAGCAATTAAAGAAAGAAATATCAATAAGAAAATCATTCATAGTTTCACACTCCTAAATTTGAATTCATAAATTATTTAATTGTTACATTTCCCATTAAACAGAATGAAAGATTACCTTTTGTTGGTTAACTTACGAATATAACTTGTTTTTTTTTTACTGTAAACAGAAATGTTAGTTTCTCGAAAACATGGGCAGACTAGTCACAGTGCTGAACCAAATCTAATATGCAGTGTAATAATGCTGTGAAATTGAAGCTAAACACAAATGCCTTTTTCTGCCTCTAAACAAAAGCCATGAGCGAGCGGCTAACTACTGTGATGTTTCTCTTTCCACAATTCAAAATATAAAGACGGAAGTTAAAGAAAGTGAAGAAGCTAATTCTTCAACAGTTTTGTTGACACCTAGTAAAAAAGGAAACGGTTAGGTAGATACTAGTGAGACTGATAGTGAAGACGCTGGTGACAACTTTAGTAAAAAAGGCGATTCATTCGTAGAAAATTTTGTTCCAATGGAATAAGGCTGGTAATTACAGTAAATAAACATTTGTAGTCATGTAGTTAAGCTATAGGCAATATTACATGACATATTTATTTCTTATAAGGTTTATGAAGAAACCATTTTCTCAAAATAAACCACAGCTTACAAAATGTATGTAGAAAGTACACGGAAGTGAAATGTAGTGTCCCATTGTTGAGGTTGGCAGCACTGTCAAATTTTCACTTCCCTTCCTCCCAGCCCATCCATATGCATAAGGCAATCTCGTGACTTCAGTATCTATAATAGCTTGAACAATATTAAATTAACACTAAATTAATTTACTAACTGAAAAACAAAAATAATTTTAAACTGTTATGTACCATCTGCTAAGGAAGGAACATTATTGAAACAATCCATTTGTTTTTTAAAGAAATCTAAAAATTAATTACTTACATTTTCATCTTGTTTAACATAAACGAAATAAGGCTGTTTTCCTCCAGTAACCTTCTTCCATTCATAAAAGCCATCACTGATTACAACACAACGCTGTCCTTTTTTTAATGCACCTGCATACATTTTAGATTTGGCCAATCCTTCCAAACGGGCATTGTTAGTTGACAATCCATGTTTATTATAATCACCCTAAAACAAGAACAAATATATTTTCTCATACAATGGTGCTAACTTCCTCAGAAATCCTCAACAAAACCTGCATTTTACTTTTCATGAATTGATTAAGTTTGATGGTGTAACCATGACAAAATCACTAACCGAGTCAGAGTGTAAAAGGTTTCCTAAAAAAGATACCAAAAGAGTGATTTTCCGTAATGTTAAGCCAAACTAAGGTCAGTTTTCATTTTGCGTCATTCACTCATGATTAAAATTAGGTTATGTGTTTTGGTTTAATTCTAATGTTTTATTTCTAATATTAGGTTATAATGTTCATTATTTGCATTGGCAATCGAAAGTCGTGTGTGTTTCACACCAGGTTTTTAATATATCTTTTAATTTCTTTGATTAAAAATTTATTTTTATTCAAAGACTATAGAGGTACAGTGATTACAGAATTTTATTTTTGTAAATCATGATGAAAATTAAAATGATTTTTAACAAAAAATTCATAAAAACATGAAATAAATTTGTGAATGCAGTGATCAGGGTAAATCTGAAATTGTAATCGAGAATGCCACATTCGAGGAAGTTCTACTGTAGTTAAGTAGTAAGCTAGCTACAATCTCCAAACTAATAAATTTAAAAAAATTTACCATCTCACTCATGTATTTACCTTATGCCAACCTGGAATTAAACTCCAAATCATTGGCTGTAATATGTGTTCAGAAGAATAATCGGAGTGCTTTCCAGAAATTAATACAGGAATCGCTTCTGTCGGTGCAAGATTTGAAGACGGTCTAAATTCCAGATTACTTTTAGGCTGCTGGACCCAATTTGGTTGCTCATATTTACTTGTAGAATCATTGAAATAACTGGTGGCTTTCTGGTAATCATTGGAACATCTGCAGCTAAAAATAAGTCACTTATTACACAATATTACAAAAAAAGCAAATATGTTTAGTGAACCGACATATTTAGGTCTAATTTATAAGTACGCCATATTTAAAGTTTTTCATACTTAACTGATGGATAGCCCCAAGTATGAACATTCTCTCTTATGACATATTTTTATACTCCTATTTAAATTTATTTGTCTTGGGTTCTAATCCCATTCAGGCAAGGCATATTTTCATACATTACAAAAATCATTTCATCCTTCACTGTCTACCGTCTGCATTAGCAGTAAAAGCAGTCGAACATTAAACCAAAAAATATAAAAAAAAAATATATATATATTTATTTATTTATTTATTTACAATAATTGTTTGCAAGGACTAACCTTATACAAATAGAGTTGCGAAAAAACAATATTACAATTAAACAAAAACAAATACAAAATATATAAATTTGGTGAAAATGCTGTGTTTAATAGAATAATTGAACAAGTAATTTAGTTACGTGTTATCCTCTCCCATTATCATTAATCTTATTTCCATTGCTTTTACTATAAATAAATACAGATTACTAATTTTATCCTTGTTTAAATTGGACAATAAAACTAATAATTTTCCCCTTTCTGATAAGATATTTTTTAAATACTTGCTAAAAAGACTAATTCTTATATCTTTATACATAGGACACTTAAGTAAAATATGACTAATTGTTTCATTTTCCTTTAGGTTGCAGATAGGGCATACTTTATCACTATTTATAAATGTTCCCCTCCCTTTAACATGTAAATAAACAAATCTATCAGTCGCTAAGCGCAATTGAGTGATGCATCTCATATGTTGCATTGGCAACCTATACAAAAACTGCTCGCCTAACTCAAAGTTTGGGTTTAATTCTTTATACATAGAAAAGGAATTTGTATTTATAGCAGCTTGAATATCCTGCGCAAAAACCGCGCTAGCGTGGCTTTCTATTATACTCATATAATTCGACGTTAGTTCTTCTACCCTTACTTCCCCATCCAATATGTTATGTTACACCAATATGTTATTTACACCAGCCAAATGAAATTGTTCTTTTAAAAGAAATACTCAATTAAATTTTTGTTTTGTTTCTCCTCTAAGCGCATTATTGCTTGAGTCCACCAACATTTTATAACACAATCTAGGCAGACGATCGTCTGGCATCTCAATAATTTTTTTAAACCACTTAATTGTCCGTATGAAAATATTGTGCGATAAATTTAAACGTTTTAATTCAAGGCTTATTGACCAGCTCGGAATAGTCTTTCCCACGAATAGAACTCGCTTAAGAAAATATAATTGGGCGGTTTCTATAATATTTAAATAGCTGAGGCCCCACACTTCGGAAGCGTACAGTAAAGAGGGTGTTACAATTGAATCGAATAATTTTAACTTCGAGTTCCATGAATCAGATTTTGCTTTCTTTAAGATCTGAATTACTGATTCACTATGGCTTTTAGAGCGCTTAACTACCTCTCTGGAGAATAATCCAAATCTGCCGGATGACGCAAATCTAACCCCCAAGTACCCATATGATTGGACTATTTCTAACGCATTCCCTCTATAATAAAAAGGTTTCACCTTTTTTGTTCTGCCCTTATGAAAATTAATAATTTTTGTTTTATTAATATTTACAGTTAGGTATAAATTTTTGCAATATTCGGAGAGACAATTAAGTTTATATCTTAGGTCAGAGGCACTATCCGCCATTATAATAACGTCATCAGCGAAGAGGAGCATTAGCACGTCGTTATTATTGTCAATGCGAACACCATGACAACCCCTATCCCTAAAAAACCGCTCAATATCCCAAATATACATTGAAAAGAGGAGGGGGCTTGCCGAGTCGCCTTGCAAAATTCCTCTAGAAGGTTGAATTAGTTTTGATTGTTCCCCGTCTTTTTCTACAAAAATACCGGAATTCCTATACAGATTACTTAAAACCCTTATAATTTTACTACTGAACCCTAATAACCCTAAACGATTCCAAAGAGTACAGTGGGGGACGGAGTCAAAAGCTGTTTCGAAATCGACAAAAACAGCAAAAAAATTTTTGTTGTTTAGTTCTAGCTGCTTGTAAATGATTGAGTTAAAGACAAATATATTATCAATGCAGCCCCGTGACCTTCAGAACCCGCTCTGGCATTCTGGTAAAAGTTTACACAATTCTGCCCACTCGGACAGTCTTCTTTCTAATACGCGGCTAAATAATTTAAAAAGTGTATTTATTAAAGCTATACTTCTATAGTTAGTCGGAGTTAGGCGATCGCCTTTTTTGTGTAGAAAGAATATCTTTGTTTTCGCCCAATCACCCACTGCATCTTCAGATACAAAAATTATATTAAAAAAATTCACAATATAATTTACCCAGTCACTTGGTAAATTTTTAAGAAATTCATATGCGATGCCGTCGCATCCAGGAGATTTCTTATTTCTCATTTTCCGTAATGAAACCAATACTTCCGTCAGGGATATATCAGTGTCCAGTACTGGATGCAGCGCATCTTGAAAGTAGTAAGACTCCGCGTTTAGCCTTCCCCCTTGTGAGAATTTAATCCTTAAAAAATCAGCCCATTCTCCCAGACCTATTAAGTTAGGAGTGCTACTCACACCGCGAAATCTTTTTACGACATGCCAAAATTCTGTCGTATTCTTTGTGTTCGATAATTTTTCTCTTAAATCGTTATAATAATTATTTTTTTTACGGTAAGAATTTTTTTATATTTAACTTTTTCTTCTAAAAACAAATTCAGGGATACATCCGAAAAATTTTCAGCTTTTGCCTGCCTATATTTTTTGCGTAACGATCTTTTTAAGAATCGACATTCGTGATCATACCAAGGTTTATTTTTTGGCATCATTTTGCCAGTAGTTGAGTGTCTTACCATGCCCGAATCCCCAGCGGCAATTTTAATAGTATTTATTAAAGTATTATACATAAAATTTGCATCATTGAAGTCAGACGAGGGAACCTGTTTTACCTGCATAGAATTTTTAAAATCATGTTTACGCTCTTCAGACCAAACATATTTGGGGCAGATTTTGTTGCTCGTCTTAAAGCGATTACCAGGAACAAAATCAGCATTTATTTTCACAGAGATCGGTAAGTGGTCAGAAGCTAATATTAAGTCGCAAACAGATAAATCCTCAAGGATATCTAACGATAAATAGTTCGACCACACTAAATCTACTATACTTTTACCATTTTCGTTAAAAAAGGTAAACTGACCTGGGTTATCGCTAATGCTACGACCATTTACGACATAAAAGATATTATCTTCCATTAGACGGACTAACCTTCTCCCACCTGAGTTAACGATTTCGTCATTTGAAATCCTGTTTGACGATAACCTCGAGTAATTAAAGTTCAAATTGTCTAGCGACTGATTTAAATTTCCCACCCTACAATTAAAATCGCCTCCTATTAATACCGGGTAAGAGAAAAACAGTTCCGCCTCCCTTTCAAACAAAGCTGATAGTTCGGTTAGGCCATCGTCAACGCACTGTGGGCTCAAATAAACGCCCCCAACAATAATAATGGCATTCCTATAAGTAATTTCAATAAATATAAAAAATTTATTAATAGAGAGTGTTTTAAATTTTATGCCTTTTTTAGCTAGTAGGAGTAGACCTCCGGATGCCCGGCCCCGTGAGCTGTGTTTTTCAGCCTCTTTTTGGATACAGTCATACTCAGAAAAATTGTTAATATTTAATAACGGATTATGCTCCCATGTTTCACTTAAAAAAATTATTTCATTTGTTTTAATTTCCGATAACTCTGTACCATCAAGAGAAAAAAGGGTGGAGATGCCATGACAATTCCAAAATAAAATGTTGGTCGACTTACCTAATTTGTTATTTTGAGTTCCTACCATACTAAGTTCAGGCATTAGTTCTGACACACTGCTACCGGCATTCGCCGCACTCCCCGCACTCCACTCCCACTATACACTTCCTACTCTGTCTCTCGATGTAAGGGCGGGCCCTTTAGATTTGCTGCGAGTAACTGTGCCCTCTTTAAGCCACCGACGTACATCACTTGTGCAATTCCCTTTCCTGGAGACTGCTCCCTTTTTAGACGATCCTGTACTATTTTGAGTTTTTACAGGTGAATTTTCTGTATCTGCGCCAAAATTCCCACTACCTTTGCTAAGAAAAAATTCCACGTGCGTTCCGTCTGTAGATTTTCTATGCTCAGGAGTTCGCCGCCCCTGCTCTCCATTACCAACTTCCTGCCTTCTCAGGTGGGCTTCGGCGCTTGAAGGAACCAGATTTTGTGACTCAGTAGAGGTATTCTCGTTAGTGACCGGCAACTGGTGCACCATGCTAGACTCTGTATTTTCGCCCTTTAAGTCCGATAAACAATAGTATTTTCCATTAACAACCAGTTTGTCATATTTTATTGTAGCATAATGGCCCTGCTTTCTGGCATCGAACATGTAACCTTTTAATTCACCGCGTATTTCCCTAATTTTCTTAGTGAAATCCTCTGACACAGCGATACCAGAATCTTTTAGTTTTTTACTTGCAGTCAAAATTGCCATTTTCGTTTTATAATTACTAAATTTAATAATAGGCCTGTTTTTACCACACCTACGCCTAAGTCTATGAGCCCTCTCTATATCATAGTTGGAAATGTTGACCCCCAGTTCATTTTTAATAATATTAGACACTATTTCTTCGGATCTATCCCAATCTTCGTCCTTTCCCTCCTGCACATTATAGAAAATAAGATTATTTCGTAGCGAAAATTGCTCAAGTCGGTCCATTTTTACGTGAAGCAATCCATTCTCGCATTCGGCAGTAACAATTTTTTCGCGTAAAACGCTTACTTCCTGCTGCAAACTCGAGTTAAACGCTATCACTTCTTTAATAGAATTTTTTAATTCCCCGATGTCGTTGCTAATAGTGTCCAGACCACGCATTTTCTCCCATAAATCTTCTAACGTGACGGGTCCTGGGTTAGTTTCAACACCACCGATTATTAAAATCACTAACAAAACAAGGCCATAAAAGAAGCAGTTTTCCAGAGACGGGCCAAATATATACATATTTAAAGAAATTTGACAGCATAATGCTGAAAAACAAATAACCCCGTTTTTATTTTTTTCTGAACGATGCATTACAACATTCGTTAGGTATACCTTAATTATTTATTTAATTAACAATAAAGAAATAACCAGTAAAAAACTTTTGCTCGCATAGTAGTGACATTTATAAACCACCGGAGTATATATTTTTGAAAAAATATTTAAAATCTTAATTTCCTGTAAAAGTACTGCTGTCAAATGTTAACATGAAGTTTTCTTGTTTTCTTTTCTACTTTGAAACAACATAACGAACAAATTAAAATTATTAGATTAACCAGTCTGATAACAGGTATTTTGTTGGTATGTTTAGCAAAACAATTTAAAAGAACATAAAAACTAAAATTCATACAATCTATCAAAAAAAAACTGAAATCAATTTTGGCGTATTCACAAACATAACCTCTGTTATACATTTTAAAATTTCAACAGAAATACAAAAAAAATTAATGTTATTGCTTTAAATACTTACCACGCAGTTCGACCACACATTACGATTAATTATTTGACAACAAGAACACAAAGTCGTATTTATTAGTTCAATAAACTGTAAAAAAAACTTTAATACATCAAAACTACTGTTCGAATTTACATTAGTATGACCATAATCCCTCGCACAACTTTAAGCAAATCCATGACGCCAGAGCAGCTATTCGATATGATTGGTTGTGATCTATATATCTATATATTATCTATGGTTGTGATCCATGCTGTATAACCTTTGAGTATTCTACATGAAACAAACATGCGCGGCCAGTGAAACATGAAATTGTGCGAGAGAGACAGACTGATTACTAATTTGCGCTTCTATATAACACATACATATTTGAATGGCGGGGCGACAAAGAGCGAGAATTTTTTTTAACGTCCGACTGTTTAGGAATTCGGTGAAGGAGAAATAGAGAACCTGTGTAAAAAAGAGACAGATAACTTGCGCAATTTGTGATACACGGCAACTTTAGGCAATGTTGTTTCCATAAAGTATACTCAAAGGCTGTAACAAATTCTTCCATAATAAAAATTATTTACAACTTTGTAAAACCTGGATATTTATTTACCTGAATGCGGTAGTTAATATAATTTAACTAAAATTAGCTTTATAAAGACCACCTCTATATAAATAATATTAGTTATGAGTTGCAAATGCAGGTGGCGTATTTCCTTTCAATTAAACAACCTCTTTGCTTCACATGACGAATATGCATTGAGCTAGATAAATGACTGGAGGTAGCACTGACACGGCGTTTACTCTTGGAAAGCGTGCCGCTGTAATTTTGTTATGTTGGTACTGTGGTGAGGATAGCGCTCTGAAACTTTAAATGCCGTACATGAGGTTTTATTTAACATTAGTGTTTAGTTTTATTAATGCAAATTATATAAATAATTATGGTTCGATATTGTGTCGCATTTGGATGCAGTGAAAAATATAGAAAAGGAAGTGGGGTCCAGTTTCATACGAAAGTTCATAATTATTTATCAATAACCAATTTAAAACAGCTGAATCTGAGTACCTGTATGAGTTTCAAGTCCTTTGAGATTGTAAATATTTATTATAAACTAATTTTATCTCGGTTATTTTTCCACCCATTTCATTATTATTAATCTATAATAAATTTATACTTCACTCAAAGAATTAAACCCAAAGTTTTGATCTTCCAGGAATGAAATTTCTCAGGTAGGCTTGGCTTAGTTCAATTGAATTACAAAGCCTAGGCCTACCTAATTGATGACTCTATAATTATTTCTGTGCCTTAACTGATTTAATTAGGCTATAAAATATCAGGAACCCTAAGGCAGGACAAGGAGTCTACATCTAGCTCATTGCGAATATGTTATTGCAGAGTGCATTCAAGTTTTTATTTATTTTTTTTTTAACGTCCGACTGTTTTGCAAATTGCGCTAATGCAGACGGTGAAGGATGAAATGAATTTTTGTAACGTATGAAAAAATGCCATGCCCGAGTGGGATTCAAAGTGCATTCAAGTGAGTAGGTTCATTACTACTTAATTGGAGAATTAATGGCTAAAAATGATTAACCTCTACGAAGAAGATTTCGACTAAAACAAAGTACCTCTACCACCCTTCTCAGGTCTCGAATATTCAATTTCTGTGAACTCTACTAGGAGCACTTACATAGCTAATCATGTTAAAAGTTTAAATGATTTTTGCAAGCTTTACGACTTAATCTCTCGACTAAAGTGATCCGCGTAAAATTAAAATTGAATATCTTTGCAAATTATCAAAAAAGTTGATTTTTATGAGAGTTTAAAATAAATTTACTATCCACTCAATTGAAGATTTGATGTTTAAATTTAATATTCCGAATTTGAGAACAAATTAGGCCTATTGGACTTTTATTGCTTGGCGATATAAGCGATAATTTTGTATTACCTTTGAGTGTACTAAAACATAAAACAAACTTATATAAACTACTTCCTTAAAAAAGTGAACAGAAATTGTTCTGCTCTTGGTCTCTCCAGTACAACCAACTTGAACAACAAATAAATTATTCACTTTTTCATGGAAAAATAAATTTTACGCTTATTATTTCCTTTCTTTTCAATCACTGTTTCTACTAAATACATTTTATAATGTTTATTAATTCATCCATGCTATAATTAGAGCCTCTATATATCGTTAATTCAACAATTTAATTTGGGGTATTTAATTAGGTGGCGAGATGCTGTCTTTTAGAAGCAGACGGACTGTAGCTGTCATATGAATCGATTGTTTATTCAAATTTCGATACAGTAATGAGTAGTTAATCTGTTCAATATCAAAACAATTTGGGAACGTAGTACACTTATTTACATAATGGGAGTATTATTCATTTTTACTTTGTTGAAATACTTTCATTTTAAAATATTCAAAATACAGTCAAATTTACTACCCCATGAACATGAAATTAACTACCGCACGCCTTAGTTCTTGTCAAACGTTGTATCGATGTTAAGTTGTATCGATAGATCGATACAACTTAAAAGAATTGTTTGTACACGAATATGTAACGGAAAATTGTTTGAAATGGGTGTTAAAGAATTGTGGAGTGTTTTAAGTCCTGTTCACGAAAAAAAGTCGCTATGGGAATTAAAAGATAAAGCAATAGCTGTAGATCTAAGCGCCTGGATTTGCGATAGTCAGAATATCGGAGAAAATTCACAGCGAAATATGTATTTAAGGTAACACAATCTGACCTGTTCAGGTCTCTTCTGTTTTGAATAAAGTTGGTTTAATCCATTTTCTTAAAAAAAGTTTGTTTTTCATCATAGCAATGTTTATTGGTTAACTACTAGTATATTTTTACTAAAAACTTTAAATTATTTCGTGTGATTTAATATTCTGAATTTTTGAATTATATTTTTGATAGAATACAAAGTAAAGAAGTCTTATGGGGTGAAAACATAATTAAAATTTGTTAATGTCAAAATTGTCAAAATTCTTAACAAAAGTCTTAGTACCTTGAAGTAGGTTGGCATTAGCTGTAAGGATTCAAATTTACCTGAAATAACATTTTTCAAACTGATGTTTCAGAAATCTGTTTTTTCGAACGTCCTTCTTGTTACTGCTGGGTGCAAAGCCAATTTTTGTACTGGAAGGAGCAGCTCCGGATTTAAAACTGACTACAATTATTGCTAGAAGTCAAGCTCGGAGTGGTAAAGAAAATGTTCCAAAATCAAGCAGTCGGTCTCATCTAAAATCTCTTCAGAAACAGGTTAAATTATATATTTTATGTATTATATATTTTTTTTATTTGTTAGGATTAGGCATGAATTTGAACAGGGATTCCCAGTGGATTTTGTTCACACTTGGCTGTTAGCTGACCATTTTTAGTATATAAAAATTATTTTTGTAGAAAACACTTGTATTTTTTAAATATAAGTATACAAACATTACTATTGTTCTATCGATAAATATCTCCAAAAAGGTCTATGTTCATTGCAGAGCAAATCAGTACTGTAATATTCTGTATTAGTTTTAACTTTCGTTATCTCATTATCAGCATCATTTTCATCTGTATCATTGTCATCTCCAACTTCAACAACTTTGTGTTTTAAGATGTTGATTCACGGTTCATCAAGTTTGATTTTGTATATATATATTTTTTTTCTTCACAGTTTGATCTTTTTCAAACACACTACTGAGTGTGGTTTGTGTTTTAATTTTAAGGACATTACTCAGAATTTCTCATATTTGCTTAAAGTTATTGTATTTATTAACTGATTGCAAAAGAAATACTACATTGGTTAAAAAAAAAAGTTTTAACTTGATGTTACTGTAACTTCAGAATTTAATAGTATAAGTTGTCTTCAACATATTTTGATGGGTGAAAAAAAAACGTCTGTTGTTTTAGTGTGAAAAACTGCTGGCCACGATGGGAATATCTTGTGTGCAAGCTCCAGGAGAAGCAGAAGCTTATTGTGCATGGTTGAATGAAAAAGGAGTGAGTATTATCACAGATTAAGTTGAATTGTAATTGAATTATTATACATTTGATTTTTAATATGAGTTTTTAAAAAACTTGTATTATTCACTTTTTACTTTCTCTTGCCTATATGAATATATAGGAAGGAAAGTATTGTTTTCATGTCGATTTTTTGAAATTGAGTTTTCACCGGATCTACACATTTTCAGACTCCCTGAACCCAAAAAACATGTTTTTAGCGATTTTTTTTTTCTTCTGTTTAACGTCCGACTGTTCTGCAATTACTGCTAATGCAGACGGTGAAAGATGAAATGATTGTGTGTAACGTATGAAAAGATGCCGTGCCTGAATGGGATTCGAACCCAAGACCGCATGATGAGAGGCGAGCACGTTACCAACTGCGCCTCTTTTAGCGATTGGTCTGTGTGTGTGTGTGTGTATACAAAATATCTCAACGAACTTGAAACTTAAGTTACATACCACTACCGGACCCGACATGAACATTTTCATCAAAATCGGTCAACCGGAAGTAGTAGTTTATTCGTGTAATTATTCACTTTTTTACGATTTTCTCAAAAACTGGTCCTACAATTTTTTTTTAAATCGCCTGGTTTACTCAATTTTTTTTCTCTAGAAGATAGGGTAGGCGCCATGTTTGCTGAAATTCTTGTTGAGGCTGTTTTTACGTAAAAAAAGTGTTTTTTTAAGATGACGGCTTTAATATGTATTATAGCGCAAAAATTTATATAATAAAAAATTTAGAGAATTTAAAATTGTACAACTTTTATTTTCAACATTTTTTTGTATAACGCTTAGTTTAGCGGTAATTAGCGATTTTCTGTTTTTTCTCACGAAAATGTGTGAAAAATCGATTTATTTAAGATTTCGGATTTTATGACAAAAGTGTATATAATCAAATTTATAGAAAATTAAAAGATCTACAACTTTTATTTAGAGTATTTTTCTCTACAGAGCCTAGTTTAGCGTGAGAGTGATTTTCCGTATTTTTTAAGGTGAACTGAGATCAATTTTCATTTTGCGTCTTTCATATATGATTAAAATTAGGTTATGTTTATTGAGGTTAGTTTTTTGTTTATTTCTAATGTTTTATTACTAATATTAGGTTATATTGGTCATTATTTGCAATGGCAAGAGAAAGTTGTGTGAGTGTTTCACACCAGATGTTTTTCTTTAATTTCTTATGTGCACTTTCGCAATGCGCATTGCTTCATCAGGTAATTATAAAGCTTCTAGAAATATGCGAGAATGCACCTTCCTGTGTCAAAGTTTGAATTCAAACTATTCAAACAAGGACAATTTACAATATTTCTAGAAGCTTCATGATTATTACCTGATGAAGCGCAGCGCACTGTGAAAGTGCTCGTAAGAAATTAAAGAAAAAATAAAAGGAAAGCAGAGAAAAAAGTGAATATTATAAATTTTTTAAAACTCATCATCATCATCATCTTACATTCCAGGATTAGGCTATTGCCTGTTCCGAACTCACAATTAAATAGTACAAAGTTAAACAAACACATAATGTAAATAAAGTCATTTAATCCATATCTAATATTATTAAATCCATCTTGCTTGAGGTCTGCCTACTCTTCTTCTTCCTGTTGGGGTGTAACGCTGTATTTGTTGAGGTATCCGCTCCTCTGGCATCCGTTCCAAGTGTTGTCTCCATCTATCCCGATAGTCGCAGATTCTCCCATTCAGGTCGAAGATGTCCAACTCTGATCGTATGTCTTCATTTCTTATCCGGTCCTCTCGCGAGCATCCCCTTATCCTTCTCAGGAATCTTATCTCTGCAGCCTGTATAGTTCGCTCCTGCCTCTTTGTGGTTATCCACGCTTCGCTTCCATATGTGACCACGGGGACTGCCATGACTTTATACAATTTCAATTTTGTCTCTTTCCTAGCTCTATTGTTCATAGTTCTATTGATGGTGCCACATATCATTTGAAACCTATTCAACTTCCGTTCAACATCTAAGTCATGATCAAAGCTCACGTCACATCCCAAGTAATTGAAGTTATTCACTCGTTCCAATATTATCCCGTCCACTACTATCTTCGACCGGACTGGGTATCTGCCTTTAAATGCCATTATTTTTGATTTCGCAGCGGAAATTTTAAGGTTGACATTGCTACATAATTCTTGTAAAGTATGGACTGCTCTATGAAGTTCATCTTCTGATTCTTGCACAAGCCACACGTCATCCGCAAACAGCAACGCGTTCAAGTAGTGATCGTCTTTTAAATTAGCTCCCGGGCTCACGTTGCGTCTCCATATTCGAAAAATGTAATCGATATAGCCTATATGTTAAATAAAGTGGGTGATAGGGGGCACCCTTGTCTTAAACCTCTATTGATGCTAATTTCTTCTAAACGTTTGGTCCCTGTATTTATTGTTATTTTGGTGTTCTCATATAAACATCGAATTATTTCAATCAAGTGAGGTGGATACCCAGAAACTTCCATGATCCCCCAAAGCGCTGTGCGATCTACCCGGTCAAAAGCTTTCTCGAGGTCGATGAAGGCCATATGCGTTTCCTTGTTAAATTCTCTTTGTTTTTCTATTAGCCGTTTTACTGCGAAAACGTTGTCCATACAGGATCTTCCTATTCTGAAACTGCATTGCTCTTCACTTAACATCATCTCAGTTATTACTTTAAGTCGATTATTAACTACCCTTGAGAACATCTTGTACCCCGTATTTAGCAGGCTAATGCCGCGGTAATTCTTGCAGTCGTTCCGCTTTCCTTTTTTTAACAACGATATGACCTCCGCTGAGTTCCAGGAGTCAGGGATTTTGCACGTCGTCCAGCATTCATTAACAACATGCAGGAGTCTTAATTCCAGCAGCAAACCTCCATGCTTAAGAAGTTCAGCATTTATGCCATCTAACCCTGTGGCTTTTCTGTTCTTCATGCCTTTCAAGGCTGCTTGAAGCTCTTCCATAGTGATGAGGTCAATAGACTCATTCCCTCTGATCTTATACATATCCCTATTTACCTCCTCTATTTCGTCTTGCCACAGTTCCAAATAATGACGTCTCCACTCCGAATCTCCAATAACATTTAAGGCCGCTCTGTCTTTCTCCCCTGCATTCATCAACTTTAGTATTTTGTAAGCACATGTTTGCCTGCCGTGCACATCCTCTTCCAACATACTCGTAAATCTCTCCCATGACTCTTGATGAGCTATCCTCACCAATGATCTCGAGACATTTCGCTTCTGCTTATACTCTATCCAGGATTCAGGGGTTCTCTGTTGTAGAAAGTTCAGGTATGCCTTTTTCTTTTTATTGACTGCTTCCTCGATGTCTTTATTCCATATCTTTAGTTGCTTTTTGCCTCTGCCGCGTTTCCGCTTACCCAAAGCCTCGTGTGCTGCCTTCTCTATGCCGTTCTTGATATTTTCCCATTCCGTTCCGACATCGTCAGCTGTTTCTATGAGAGACATTTCCCTCTGCAATCTGTTCTGATATAGGTGGCGGACACCATCTTCTTTCAACAGGTGCACCTTGAAAACTTCCTCCTCTTTCCTTTCCCTTCCTTCTCCTCCTCTGCTATTCCTCACCCATTTAGCGAGGATATTCAGTTTCCCTTTTAAAAGATAATGATCACTATATATATCCGATCCTCAGTATATCCTGACATCCTGAATCACATTCTTTAACTTGTCATTTACAAGTATCTAATCTATAGTCGACCTCTGCCCCCTCGCGCTCCAGGTGTACTTATGATTGTCTTTTTTTTTGAAAAACGTGTTGGTAATTTTCAAGCTATTAAATGTGACGAATTGTCTTAACTCATGCCCATTACTGTTTATCGTTCTCTCCCCGCAGTTTCCCATTACTCCATCAATTGGCATATTTCCTACCCTGGCATTGAGGTCCCCTGCAATAATTAAATTATCTCTTTTATTAATTGGGTTCACTACTCGTTGGAGGCGATCATAGAACTCTTTTGTTTCCTCTCTCCTACCTTCTTCTGGAGCATAGACTCCAACTACTTACTGTCAAGTGTCCTCTATCCACCTTAAACTTGGCAGTCACTATTCTCTCACTGATAAAGTTATACTCCTTGATCCTTCGTTTCCATTTTTGATTAATCAGGATCGCTACTCCCGCGCCTGCTCTACGGTTCTGCGGAACTCCACTGTATATCATGCAATAGTCCTGTAAGTCCTTAGTTCCTCTTAACTTCTTCTTTGTCTCCGTTATTACTGCGATGTCCACCCCCTGTTCCTTCAACAAGTTGTTCAGCTCCCCTTCCTTAGTTGAGAGACCTCTCACATTCCAAGTTGCTATAGCTAATTTATCCGTTATCCCTGAGCCCTTTTTAGGTTTCCGATTACTTTGATTTCCGTAAAGTCCTGTCCTATTTCCGAGGCTGTTTGTGAGTTTGCTAGTATTTAAAGTTGCCCCCGGCCGAGTTACAAACCCTGCGCGAGGTTAGACCAGTGGTGGGGCTGCCACCTTAGAACATCTGGACGTGCCCTGGGTTTCTTTCGGAGACCCACCTCCTAGGCTCTTCTGCCCTCTTCACCGTTGGGAAATGTTTCCTCTTCCGCTGTCGAGACCATTGACCGGTTTTCACCTGTAACCCTAGGCAGGGGCCCTTACTGAGTGCTACCATCCGGGCCAGATGGACTCAGGTTTTTTTTTACGAGGTTGTTACTCCTCCCCCTCCACACTTCCTCATCACTTGCAAGATGAGGCCCCGGGCTTGGGACCGGCAGTGCTAAGAAGCACTATTGGCGGTGTTTTTTTTAAAACTCATTACATTAGTATAGATTCTGCTGCTATGAAGCTAACTAATAATTTAAATAATTTGATTTTTTTATGTCAGTTAATGTGCAGAGTGTATGCAACTTCTGTTTTCATAATGCTCTCTAGGATTAAAATTTTGAAGTCTGATGATTTCAAAAAATATGTTCTTTATTAGTTCTGTTATCAACTAACAGCAAATTAATTTTTAAGAACATATATATATATATATATATATATATTAATTTTTTAAACATGTTGTACTGTGTGCTGAATTTACTTTAGATAATATTAAACCACCAGTAAACACACAAAATTAGCAAGAATGATCTTACCGTTAAAAAGGCCTTTTCAGATCCCTGGATCCATCATCAGTTAACTCACAAACACTATAAAAATTTTTTCACTGGCAATGCATTGCCTTGTCAATTCAAGTCATGACTGAATAAAATTATTTGTTACTAGTTAAAATTATTTATCAAACAGGTGTACCAATAGAAATAGATCATCTTGCTCAAAATTTACCTGGTGGTTTATTAGTTTAAAATTTTTGTGTTTATAAATGTAATATTTCTCCAAATGTTCAAGTTTATTTTTATCATTACAAATTTCCAAGATTTCAAGATTATTTTCTACATCTGTAATTTTATGTTTGTTGGAAATCATGTGCTCTGCTACATTTGAAACTGTTTTCTTTCCACTCTTAAATGCCCTCAAGTGTTCCAAAAATCTGGCTTTAAAGGATCTATCTGTTTTCCCTATATATATAGCCTCACAATCCGTGCATTTTAACCAAGAATTTACAATTTGAATGAAGAATGAAGAATGAACAATTTAACCAAGAAGATAATAAAATTATTTCTAACTTTTATAAATACAATATTAATTCATATGACAAGGAAAAACTATTGAAAAATATTATAGTAGATACTGAATTAAATTTAAGTTATATGAAAAATGAGGATATAAAATGTATTAGAAATGACATCATACAAAATATTAATCATTTTGTGAGTGGATATGATAGAAATTTGTTGAATGGAAAATATAAAAATAACACCTATGAATATATTCACATAAAAAACATAATTGAATTAAAACATAAATTACTACAATTTAATGTCATAATTATAAAATCTGATAAAACAAATACTCCAGTTATAATTTACAAAAACGAATATATAGATAGGATGAACACTTACATTAAAGAAAACAAATTCAAAGAGATAACAGACCCTACAGCTAAATATTTAAGAATTATGAAATCATTTATAAACAACAATAGAGATATCCTTAATTACAACAATAAATTAAAATACCATAGTAGACTTTATCCATTCCATCCCAAAGCGCCAGCTTTGTCTGGTTTACCAAAAATCCACAAACCGGACATTCCATTCAGACCATTAATAAATTTTAAGACAGCTCCGGCATATTTTGTATCCAAAGTAATAGACAACATACTCAGAATGAAATTAAAATTAGCATACACATACAATGTAAATAACGGGTACGAGTTAATTAATAAATTGCACAATCTGAACATAAATGGAAACACAAACTTAATATCGTACGATATAACCAATATGTATTCCAATATACCAATTGAAACAACAATAGAAATAATAAAAAACAAGTTATTAAAGACGGAAAATGAAAGCTTTATTAATACAATAATCACTATTATACGAAATATATGTAAACAAAATTACTTTTCATTCAACAATAAATTCTATTCACAGGATGAGGGATTACCCATGGGTATGCCACTATCAGCGATTATGTCAGAAGTATATATTCAACATTTTGAAAACATCATTGTATATAGCATAACACAAATACATGATATAGTCTTATGGGCAAGATATGTTGATGACATATTAGTTATCTACAATCCAAGTATAACATCAGAGCATACTATCATATTAAATAAGCTCAACTCATTCAATAGTAAACTTAAATTTACATTTGAAACTGATAAAAATAGAACAATAAATTTTCTGGATATAAATATAAAGATTAATAACAGCAAGATAGAAACTAGCGTCTATAGAAAACCTACCAACCATAACACAACAATTCATAAAAATTCAAATAACCCATGGTCACATAAAAGGAACACTTATTTTGGCATGATACATAGAGCTATTATCTATTCTCATGGTAACCAAACAATATTGGATAATGAAATACAGCTTATAAAAGGTATAGCTTTGAAAAATGGTTACAACAATGAATTTATTGATGGTTTATATAAGGGTTACTTAAAAAGGAGAAATTATAATAAAAATACTACTCTAATCCCAATAAATGAATCTAAAAAATTTAATAATAAAAAATATATTTCTTACAACTACATAAATGAAAACACCAATAAAATAATAAATGTTTATAATAGAGATCAATATACGATTGCATTTAAACCAGCCAATGGTATTTCAAGATATTTCAGTTGCACAGAGGATTATTCATTGAATAAATATCATCAAAGCGGTATCTATAAAATAAAATGCACGGATTGTGAGGCTATATATATAGGGAAAACAGATAGATCCTTTAAAGCCAGATTTTTGGAACACTTGAGGGCATTTAAGAGTGGAAAGAAAACAGTTTCAAATGTAGCAGAGCACATGATTTCCAACAAACATAAAATTACAGATGTAGAAAATAATCTTGAAATCTTGGAAATTTGTAATGATAAAAATAAACTTGAACATTTGGAGAAATATTACATTTATAAACACAAAAATTTTAAACTAATAAACCACCAGGTAAATTTTGAGCAAGATGATCTATTTCTATTGGTACACCTGTTTGATAAATAATTTTAACTAGTAACAAATAATTTTATTCAGTCATGACTTGAATTGACAAGGCAATGCATTGCCAGTGAAAAAATTTTTATAGTGTTTGTGAGTTAACTGATGATGGATCCAGGGATCTGAAAAGGCCTTTTTAACGGTAAGATCATTCTTGCTAATTTTGTGTGTTTACTGGTGGTTTAATATTATCTAAAATATATATATATATATATATATATATATATATATCGTGTTTTGTCTATATTTTTATGGTCAGTTCAACTGGCCATTGTGCTTGGGGTCCCAGGACCCCAACTAACAGCAAATTAATTAATTTGGTAGAATCAATCCCAGGATTGATTCTCAGTCAGGTCTGGCATTTTACATCTATTACCTTTCACCATCTGCATTATCTTTAATGTGGAAAACAAAAAATATGTTCTTATAGAGTATTAAAGGAACTGTTGTTGTTTAGGTCAACAGCCGAAAGGCTGGTTTGAACCTCTAGAGGTTTTACTAAGTAAAAACGAGGAGTGAGGTGGTTTACTATTGCCTTCCTCACTGAGTGGAAAAGTATGCTTATCAACATGCCAGGCCCTCCAAAAAGCACCTACTTTCCACCCTGCAAATGACACCTTCACTTCATTCACCACAGGGTCTGGCTGTATAGTGAAATTCATTACTATCAGAGGAGATAACTCTTGCCTAGTGTCTTTTACACCTCTACTTCTTCTGTTCTTAAATAGTTCAGTCATATAATTGGCTGAGACCATATGATAAGAAACAGAACTATTTTTTGTAGCCCTGGAACCAACAGATCAAGTGCAATTAATTTAACACCCTACCTGTCCGTTAAGGGCAAATTAAAGGAACTAACATTAAAGAAAATCTTAAGTATAGTATGTCCAAACTGAATTGGCGCATCAACTCTAATAGTTATACAAGTACAGAGTGTTCCCTAAACCACAGATTGTTTAAACAATTTTTCCATCTAATCGAGAAAAATAAATAAACAATTCACTCATTTTCCGTCATTTTGTTTGTGAGTTATCTTGTATATGTAGGCAAGGGACAAAGAGAGGTATGATCGCAAGTCTATAGCTATGCACGCCAATTCAGATTGGACAAACTATAAAATTGCATCAGTTAGCCTAGTTAGTTATTAGCATCAACTACAAATTATTAAAACAGAAGTCTTAAAATTAAACGCTTTAATGTTAAGAAGCTTACTAATTATTGTTCTTACATTCAGATTGTTGACGCAGTGATAACACAAGACAGCGACTGTTTTTTATATGGTGCACAGACAGTGTATCGTAACTTTACAATGAGTCCATCATTCACCTGTGAAGTATATGATATGTCAGTTATAGAAAAGAAATTAAAACTAGGAAGAACAAAATTGTTGGCCATTTCTTTATTATGTGGTTGTGATTATAATAAAGGGGTCAATGGTGTTGGCAAAGAATCAGCTGTAAAATTTTTATCTACTCTTGAAGATGATGAAGTTTTAGAACGGTGAGTAATTTAGGTTCATTTGTCTGACCTTATGTCATCAAATTTTAATTTTCTGTTAAGATTATAGTAGTCTTATACATTTTTTTATGTTGAGTATATATAACTGAAATGACTTGCGCAAGACAGAACAGCTTGGAGAACTTCATCAAACCAGTCAAGAGACTGATAAAAAATCTGGTGTGAAACACTCACACAATTTTCTCTTGCCAATGGAAATAATAATTAATAAACCTAACATTATTAATAAAATATTAGAAATAAACAAAAACTAACCTCAAAAACATAACCTTATTTTAATCATGAGTGAATGACGCAAAATGAAAATCGAACTCAATTTGGCTTAAAAAAACGGAAAATCACACTTTCACGCTAAACTAGGCTCTGTAGAGAAAAATTCTCTAAATAAAAGTTGTAGATCTCTTAATTTTCTATAAATTTTACTATATACACTTTTGTCGTAAAGTGCATACTAAGGCCGAAATCTTAAAAAAATCGATTTTTCACACGTTTTCGTGAGAAAAAACAGAAAAGCGCTAATTACCGCTAAACTAAGCGTTATACAAAAAAATGTTTGAAATAAAAGTTGTAGAATTTTAAATTCCGTACAACTTTTGTTATATAAATTTTTGCGCTAAAATGCATATTAAAGCCGTAATATTAGTAAAACAACGTTTTTGCATGAAAACAGCCTCACCAAGAATTTCAGCAAAAATGGCGCCTACCCTATCTTGTAGAGAATAAAAAATTAAATAAACCAGGCGATTTTAAAAAAAATCGTAGGACCAGTTTTTGAGAAAATCACAAAAAAGTGAAAAATTATACGAATAAACTACTACTTCCGGTTGACCGATTTTGATGAAAATGTTCGTGTCGGGTCCGGTAATGGTATGCAACTTAAGTTTTAAGTTTCAAGTTCATACGATGTTCCGTTCTTGAGATGTTTTGTATACACACAGACACACACACACACAGACCAATCGCTAAAAACATGTTTTTTGGGTTCAGGGGGTCTGAAAACGTATAGATCCGGTGAAAACTCAATTTCAAAAAATCGACATGAAAACAATACTTTCCTTCCTATATATTCATATAGGCAAGAGAAAGTAAAAATATATAGCTAATTTCTGTCAGTTAACACTTTTTTTAAAAAAAAATATAGAATTATTATGCAAGTTTTTTACTTTCTCTTGCCTATATGAATATAAAGGAAGGAAAGTATTGTTTTCATGTCGATTTTTCGAAATCGAGTTTTCACCGGATCTATATGTTTTCAGACCCCCTAAACCCAAAAAACATGTTTTTAGAGATTGGTCTGTGTGTGTGTGTATACAAAATATCTCAAGAACGGAACATCGTACGAACTTGAAACTTGAAACTTAAGTTACATACCACTACCGGACCCGACACGAACATTTTCATCAAAATCGGTCAACCGGAAGTGGGAGTTTATTCGTATAATTTTTCACTTTTTTGCAGTTTTCCCAAAAACTGGTCCTACGATTTGTTTTAAAATCGCCTGGTTTACTCAGTTTTTTATTATCTACAAAATAGGGTAGACGTCATGTTTGCTGAAATTCTGGGTGAGGCTGTTTTTACGTAAAAACATAGTTTTTTAAGATTACGGCTTTAATATGCATTTAGCGCACAAATTTATATAATAAAAGTTGTAGAGAATTTAAAAACCTACAACTTTTATTTCTAACATTTTTTTGTATAACGCTTAGTTTAGCGGTAATTTGCGATTTTCTGTTTTTTTCTTACGAAAACATGAGAAAAATCGATTTTTTTAACATTTCGGCCTTAGTATGCATTTTACGACAAAAGTGTATATAATTAAATTTATAGAAAATTAAAAGATCTACAACTTTTATTTAGAGCATTTTTCTCTGCAGAGCCTAGTTGAGCGTGAAAGATTGATTTTCCATATTTTTAAGCCAAACTGAGGTCGATTTTCATTTTGCATCTTTTACTCATGATTAAAATAAGGTTATGTTTATTGAGGTTAGTTTTTTGTTTATTTCTAATGTTTTATTACTAATGTTAGGTTTATTGTTAATTATTTGCACTGGCAAGAGAAAGTTGTGTGGGTGTCTCACACCAGATTTTTATTTTTAGCAATAGCAATTATTTTTTCTACTTTTTACATTCTGTGAATAAAAGCATTCCTACTTTAGTATCAAATTGTTTAATATTAAGTAGAAAATTATCTAAGGATAAGCTCAAAAAAATAAAAATGCTTCTTTAAGAATTTATTAAATCTTGTCAAGCAATTCAATTTAACCCATTAAAAAATTGCCAATACAATAATGAAGACAGTATATACTATCTGATTAAACATGTTTTACAATACTAATACAGTAACACAATTTTTACTTTCTCTTGCCCTATATGAATACACTAGCATGCCCCGCGGGGCTTGGCATGCGAAACATGTGTAATCATATATATATAGTGGCGACTATTTACAACACTTTGGGTCGTTTGTCGCAGTCAAAACGCCATTTTTGCCTGTCTTGCCATGACTCCTCCTCCATGTTTCTTCTCCCCATGGCTCTGTCAATACCTTCCATCCATCTCCCTCTCGGTCTTCCTCTTTTTCTATTTCGCTGCGGTCTCCAGTTCCACGCCTTCAGTGGGATTCGTACGTTGCTCATTCTTCGCATGTGACCATACCAGTGCAGTTGTTTTCTCTCAATACGGTCTATTATTGAGTCTTCAATGCCCATTATCTCTCTTACTCTTATATTCGTTACCCTATCTCGTAACGTCAATCTGCAACATCTTCTCCAATATCTGTTCTCCACTGTACTGATTTTATTTTCCATGTTTTGTGTAATGGTCCACACTTCTGCCCCATATGTCACCGTACCTTCCACTATTGCTGAAAATATTCATTTCTTTATGTCTTTTCTTATGTTGAGACTCCACAGAATTGAGTTCAGTTGACCAGTTAATGCCTTTCCTTTCACAATTTTACATTTCCTTTCACATGTGTAATCAATTGTTTTAATTTAATATGTAACAAAAATTGTGTAGCTGCTATATCGCTGTATACTTCAAGGTACACACACACACACACACACACAAAATGCGTACATCTCTCACCATCATCTAACCCATTCATTTATTTTTATTTCTGGTTTAATGTCTGACTTTTGCAATATCTGCTAATGCAGACGATGGAGGATAATGATATATGAAAAAGAGTGATGAAAAAATGCCAAACCTGATCAGGAATCGAACCTGGGAACCCGGCGTAGAAGCCAGTTGCGCTAACCACTACGCCAATGGGCCAGCCTAATTAAACTTCATACTTCAACAGCAATACATACTCAACATGTACACACACACACACACACACACACACACTCACACATATTTATCAAAATCTTCTAAAGGGCCCTTAGGGTTATCATTTTTGAAAATTTAAAAAGAAATTGTGAATATAAATATGAATATGCTGTCAAAATTTCATGAAAATCTGTTCAGTTCTTTTGGAAATTAACCTACAAAAAAACCACGCTTTATCTTTATAATAGTATTAGATTGGGAAGGAAAGTATTGTTTTCATGTCAACTTTTTGAAATAGAGTTTTCACTGGAAATACACATTTTTAGGCCCCCTGAACTGAAGTTGAAACTTAAGTTAGGTACCACGGGGAGACCCGACATGAACATTTTCATCAAAATTTGTTCATAGAAGAAAAATTTGAACTAGAAGAAATAGTTAATTTGTGCAATTTTCTCAAAAATACAATTATTTTTTTAATCAACTTATGTACTACATTTTTTATTCCCTACAAGATAAGAGTACTCGGCTGCCTCCATAGCATAGTTGTTAGCGTGTTAACCTACCACATGGAGGTCCTGGGTTCGCAGGGATTCCCAGCCAGGGTCTAAAAATTTTCACAAGTCAAATCCCACAGCTACAGTCACATATTCCACTGTAGCCGCTAATAACCAAGCAGTTGATGCGCCTTTAAAATATATATTAAAAAAAAAGATAAGAGTATGTATGTACCTTGTCTGCTGAAATTCTTGGGGTGGCTCTGATCTCATGGTAAAAGATGTTTTTTTAAGAGTGTGGCTTTAATATGCTTGTTAGGGCAAAAGTCCATATAATCAAAGTTGTAGAAAGTTCAAACACCTACAACTTTAATTTCTAGCTTTTTATTCTTCAGAGCCTAGTTTAGTGTCGGTTAGTGATTTCCCGTATTTTTAAGTTGAACAGAGGTTGATTTCTCATGATTAAAATTAGATTATGCTTTTATTTTGCATTGTTTACTAATGATTAAACTGAGGTTATACGTTTTATTATTTTCATTGGCAAGAAAAAGTCGTGTTTACTATTTCACACAAGATTTTTGAATATGTAATAAAAATATTCTGTGAGCTTTCCAAAAATTTAAAAGTTGCATTTTATATAATTTGAGACCTACACAGCCCAGTCTTTTAGGTTTATCATACTGAAACAAAATTTGTTTCATTTCCATTTAATTTTACATATTCCATATTAAATATTTCATATTTAAGTATTGAGCTCTGTATTAATACACAGATTATTTATATAATTTTCAGGTTAAGAAGCTGGACATACAATCCCATGTATGACGAAATGGAAAGAATGAAACCATCTACTTTAACAACGTACGTACCAGCTGGAGATGTTTTAATAAATTTGCTTTCAATAGAGTTTAGTTTTTACTACCGGAAATTTTATTTATTTTATATGTACAAAAAACTAATAATGTATAATTTCAACAAATCAGTACATTTATCTGCAGGGAGTAATTGCACACTGGAGTGGGTTCGTTGCTGGCCCCATTGTAGCAGCTTCTCTTTTCATTTCCCAACTGTGTCTGCCTTATCAGCTGCAATTTTTACTCATCATTTTTGGAATTCAGCATTGGAACTGCTGTCCTCCTTACTTGATTCACGGTCTGAATCTTAGTTATTTTAAAAACAATCCCTTTTATGAGATGATGCGTCTAAATGCGTCCAAATTCCAACTTTGTTTCTTAACTCCAGTTGAAACCGTAATTTCTAACCAAATGATTTCCGTATCTACTCTTTAAAACGAATCAAATGATACTATTTTCGATTCTGATTTTTATTTTGCAACTTCTGATTTTGGGCCACTTCAGTCCAAACTAGAACTTCAAACCCAATCCAGGCCCATTTTTGTGTAGGTTACAAATCCGAAAACCGTTTGTTGCTATCTCTTGTAGTTTCTGGGTGTGATGAACAAATGGACAAAACAAAATGATAGATGACCATTTTAAAAATTACCACAGATTAACCATTGTAATTAAGATATCATAACACATGTGGTATTTCATTAGACTTTGACAATCTGGTACTTTACAAAATAAAATGTCTAACATGGCTTTTTCTTTAATTTATTGAACATGTGTTGTTTTTCCAGTGAACAAAAATTGGAAATAAACATAAGGAAAAAAGCTTTAAAAAATCCAGATTTTCCGTCAGATGATATAATAGAGGAATATTTAAGTCCGAAGTCAGCAAATACAAACCCACTGATTGGTTGGTTAGAACCACAATTACCTTCTTTCTTGGTGAGTCTTGGTTAAATAACATTTATATTATAAAATCTATAAAAAATAAACATTTTGCCAGTTGGTGTAATGTGTCGCTGTGCCACTGGCTTTTATGCTAGGGTTCCTGCGTTTGATTCCAAGTAAGATCAGAGTTTTTTTATCTTAACACCCTGCATCATCTTGAATTACCTTAATGTGCACAACTGTTGGATGTAAAACTAAACAAAAACACAACTATACTATTTTTAGTGTTGAGCTCTGACCGTACGCACTACCCCCTACCCACTTCATAGCTAGCTAGTGACTTGCCAGCAATGTTGCCAATACTTGCTCTCGTAGCTCTGTTATGAATTCAATCAGCCATGTTTTTGGTCTTTCAATAACAAATCACCTATGAGCATACAACCAGCTGATTATAAAGTATTGCATGTTAATGCGCTCTATAATCGACGAGTTCAGTACGAGATGTAAGACTTGAGTGAACTACTGTGGCTCTTATATGCTAGCGCACATAATGTTAGTCAGGCTGATACATTCAAACAATTTGACAACACTGGAAAACGTTATGATTGGTCTAAATGTGTGGAACAGCAGAGCTCATCAACTGTGAAAAGCATTATAGTAAGAATATGTAGTGGTCTAAACTGCTTGCATTTGGTTTGAAATATTTTTACAATGGACTACGAAGTTCCTTAATAAACATGCAAGACCCTAACCAATTAATTCTAAAATTTTACTTTTTATAACACTGTCATTGTATGAACATGAACACTGCCATTGTATGAACATCGTACACAAGATGAGTTGTAAACATTCTATAGTGCTCAAGACAAAAAACCAACGCATTATTAGGTTTGCAGTATCTCACCAATAGCCAGGAAAAGGCTGTATTCCAAAGCAATTCTGGTTTTCATTTTGTCTATATTACTGTTACACCTATAACTCATTTAGTATATAGTGCGGGGAGAAAAATTAAAGGAGAAGTAGACTTCTACCTGAAATCTTCACATTGGTTCTTGAAAATTGTACACTATAACTAATCATTCTATACATAACGTCAGAAGTAACGTTACAAAATTTATTTTGAAAATTTACTTTTAATAAGAAACTGAACTGTAATTATAACAATCATGTGTAGGTAAGACATAAAAGTAAAATCATGGAACTCTATAGTTTTAATCTCATCACTTTATTATTACCGTATTAGAGTGTATGGTTTGACCTCGCAAATAAACTCATTACAACAATAACTACATAGTAATAAATTACAGTATAAATGAAATCTATCATCTTACCTTTGATTGCTTTTTAAAGTTTAAAAAAACTTACGGACGTTTCAGTGGTACCACCTTCTTCAGAGCAATATCATTAAAATTTAAAATTCAGAACGGTGTTTCCGTTCAGTCATTTAGAAATATAGAAACACTATACAACTGCATGTAAAGTTAAAAATAAAAAATAATTTAGTAAAATAAATTATGAAAATGACAAATTTGGAAAAAAAGGGATGTATAAGATAAAATGTGGAAATAAAGATTCCGATATGTTCTATATTGGAATGACAATTCGTAATTTTTATACCAGATCTAAAGAACATGAGAGAGCATTCAAATACAATAAAATAGAATCTAATTATACAAAGATGTGAAAGACTCAGGACGTACTTTTGGAAAACCAAAAGATTTGTATTTATTGGATAAATGTACATATGATAATAAATAAAAAAAAATAAAATTTTTCAAATATACATCCACATAAATTTAAATATGGATAAAATAATTAAAGAACAATTTAAAATTTAAGACGCTGATTTAATTAAAGAAGCTGCTGCCATCTATTGTGAATAAGTATAAATAAATGCACGAATGCATTTTTTTTTTTAAATTCCTAATGTGTACATTGCAATCTGTTCAATCCAGAACAATAAGGAACCCCATGAACCAATGAGATGAGGATGATATGTACGACGTGTAAATGAGGTGTAGTCTTGTACAGACTCAGGCTGACCATTCCTGAGAGAGTATGGTTAATTGAACCCCAACCATCAAAGTACACCGGTAACCATTGTCTAGCATTCAAATCTGTACAAAAGTAACTACCTTTACTAGGATTTGAACCAGGAACCTTTGTCTCTGAAAATCAGCTGTTTAACAGCTGATTTTGGCGATTTACCTCTAGACCAACCCGGTGGGTTGAATGCAATTTAAGACAGTTTTAATCCAAATAATTGAATGGAAACACTGTTCTGATTTTAATGATATTGCTCTAAAGAAGGTGGTACCTTCTGAAATGTGCATAAGTTTTTTAAACTTTAAAAAACAACCAAAGGTAAAGTGATAGGTTTCATTTATACTGTAATTTATTAGTGGTTGGCAGGATGCGTTTAAAAAAAATTATTTGTAAACATAGTATTAAATATATGTTAGTAAAAACACTTTTTTTCTTAAAAAAAACTGTTTTGAACAAACAATCTCTTTGTTAAAATTATTTTACAGAAAATTGCACATAAACAACTTGGATGGGATGAACAATATATAATAGAAAAATTTTTTCCTTTGATAACAAGATGGCATCTTCTACACCCAATACTGAAATCAACTGTAAAATTAGAGGCAGTAATTAAGAAAAAAGTTATTAGAGGCATAAAATGTTATGAATGTAAATGGAATGCCAATGATTTAACGCTTATGGAAAAGGATACTATATTCATTACGAATGAACCACAAGATCTTATCAATGAAGTGTACAATAGTTTAGCCGAGGAATTTATTGAAAGCAAGAAAAAGAAAACGAAAAAAGGTAAATATTCAACTATCTCATTGTTATTAATATTGTAGATCTAATAACAGAACTGGCTTCTATAACAATGGTCCTGGGTTTGATTCTCAGTCTGGTCTGACATTGTTTCATCTATCACCCTTCACCATCTGCATTAGCTTCAATATGCACAATAGTTGGGTGTAAAACAAAAAAGATTTCTGGTGAAATTTGAGGGGCTTTACAAGAAACTAATTTGAATAACTGTTTTAAAAAATACATTCTATAGCAAAAACATTAGAAAATTAACAAAAATCTGAAAACTATTATCAAAATTGTTTGTTTTTTTCTAAAGCCAGTCTTAAAAATGTAGGTAACAATTAAAGAAAATAAAACATTTGTGTGTAATATTTTCATAGCTTGCTTTCGACTAATATAGATTCTCAATTTTCAGGAACGAAAACTACAACCAGAAAAAAGAAATCAGACAAAGAAGATAATGTATTAAACAACGTTGAGTCATTATTACACAATCTTAGTATAGAAGAAAAAAAGACTGAAAAACAACCAAACAAAAAACGACTAAAAAATAAAACTATTAAAGGATTACAAACTTTAGATAAATTTTTAAGTAACGATGTATGTTCAAATAATGAACCACAAAGTTCATCATTAAAAAATGATAGTTTTACTAGTGACCCTTTATCACAAAGTACACCGAATCGTAAATTTCTGAAAGAAAGTACTAACGATAGTTTTACAAATAATGAAAACAATATATCATTTCATTACAACAATCATAGTTTGTCACCATCTCCACTAAAACATAAAAGAATAAATTTCTTATTAGATAAAGAAAAAAATACGTCAAAAAGTATAAATGTTTCAGATAGATGGTCAATTACAGATTATTTACCTTCAACCTCAACGCAAGAAAATAAAAATGAAATAAATACATTAAATAGCTCTCCTAATAGAGTAACGCTTAGAGGAAAACTTGATGCATCTATGAGTGAATCATTTTTTAATATTTCACATGACATAAGTGAATTTAATATGTCAGACATTGTTAATTCAATAATAAACACGACTAATGCAAATCCAGCCGTTAGACTAATTTTAGGTACAAAAATAGATCACAATAATAATTAATACGATTTTATTACAAAAATTAAATATGTTTATAATTTTTTATAATTAATTTTATCCATCTGTTTTTATACCAATAGTTATGAATTAAAATAATAAATAAAATGTTTAGTGCAGTACTTTTTAAAGTTTTTTTATTTTCGATTGAATAAAAAATAATGAAAAACATGTTAACTTTCACGTCATGGTTAAAGGTTCAAGAATGTAATACGCTTTAGTGGATTTTACATCCTAGTTGTCTTATCACAATCAGTTTGCAATAATTTTTGGTAACTTGCCAACTATCCTTTATTTTTTCACTACGACACTGAGTTTAGACTCAAAATCTTTTGTTATATTCTAACTGAATACAGTACTAAATAAATAATACAGTACTTAAAAAAATAAAATAAAAAGCGTGTCAAATCACCAGTGTTAGTGAAAACAGAATCTACAAATATGGTATTTCTTTTCCCCGAACAGAAATCAATAGAAATGTTGTAATATTTTAATGGTGTTTGTATAATATCATGTTTTAGTCTGTTAGAAAAAATACTTCATTATAAAATTAGTATTAGTAATCCAGTAACTCCTGTCAAAGGTGAGATATAAACATGGGATTTGAACCCATATAATCGTTGTGTGGCTTTAATTATAAAATTGTTGAATAAAATTAGCATGTCAGTAATTTTTTAGGACAGAATGAAAATAAATGGAATAGTGATTTAAGTAACACGTTCCGGCTTGTAGAACACTGGTAATGTTGCATAATGACTATTGGAAGGCTCATTTCGTTCACGGCTAACAGTGAGCTACATAGCATGATCCCACCAAGTGCAAAATATAAGTGGGTATTTCTGCTCCCTGGTAAAAAAAAACCGTGATGATCTCTTAAATTGACTATGTCAGTATGTATCATCATCCTCTTTATCTCTTCCAAGTTTTCTTAAGTTTTTTAGGATGATACGATAGTTTTTTTACAATATCATCGAATAAAACTATCGTAACACTGTAAAATAACTTTGTACAGTCTCAAAAATAATGGCTCTACAGTCAATGCTCGGTTAAACGGACTAGCCTCCTAATTAAATAAAATGGTTTGAAAATTACAAAAACTAAGGTATGTTAATTTTTGTGAAGAAAAATTACTAATAACAGTTTTCGATATTCATTACTAATTATATATGCATAACAGTAGTACTGTATTGTTACAAGCACACTAAAGGAAATCAGAGTTTTAGCCGGTGATTTATATTGTTTTATTGAACGATGCTTTGTAGCTCTTTCTGTAAAGTACAATTTTTGAAATTTATGATAAGAATTTTCTATAAATATAGTTATAACTAAAGGGGTCAACACAAGTTCTCTCCATTTCTTTTTATTGCTGAACCATCTCTCCTCTATTGCTCTCTGGATACCAAATCTTTTTCCCAATTCATTCTAGCTTGATCCATACTCTTCATTCTTTTTCTCTCCATCCGCAACTACAGGAATATTTTAGGCAGTCTACATTCCTCTATCCTACTGACATGGGCATTGTAGCTTTGGTCTGTCTGACTCTCCTTGTCAGGCTGTCCATTTTCAATTGCTCCTAATTTCATTATTTATCATTTTCCTCTCTCTCCTAGCATACTCCACTTGAACTTCATTTTTGCCACTAGCATTCTCTACTTTTTGGCTTCCTTTCATCCATCCATAGATGTTTCTACTACAAAATTTAGTATTGGTACAAAATACAGCAAAGCCCCACTAATCCCGCACTTCCAATAATTTGGCATTTAAAACATAATTGGTAGTAAAGAAAGCCTATTTTTTATAAATGATTTTCTATGTAATTTCAAACAAATCATAATTTGATTTTCATTGCATGTTCAAACTAAAATGTTAAGTTTTATTCATCTTTACAATTAATTTTTATTTGTTTTACACCTTAAGTACACACATTTTTTAGAACACATACTTAAACACTTAACCCGAATCACAGGAGGCCACACGTTATCTTTACTGCAGGTCTAAAAACGGTTTTCCACTATTTTCAAACAGTGCTCGGTAATCCGGTACCACACAATTCCTGAATATCCCAGAATAGTGGGGATTTACTGTAATATGCTTTATATGATAATATTCTTAGAATACAGGAACTTCATGATCCTCGACTAAGCTTCTCACACACATGAAGAAACTGCTTGCTTTGCGCACGATTTTACGTAACATCAAATACGTAAAAACAATAAAAACAGATAATTTTTTAAAACAAATTTGCAGAATGATTTACAAAAAAAAACAATATTTAATTTTACTAACAATGGTTTATTAACAGAAAAAAATAAAAATTGTACACTGTACTACTTAAAAAATAAACAACATAAAATTTATAATGGAAAGTATAACTATATATTCAAAAATTTAATGAAAAATATTTAAAACAAACTAAAATATACGTGCTCTTTATCTCTGATAAAATTTAAATAATTCTAAACAAATAATAACGATAATATTATACAGCCTACATTAAAATGTCCATAAAGTGTATCTACATGCAATAAAACTAAAGTATAATTAAAATGTTAATAAAACATAGAAAAACATTAGTACTTAACAATATTTATACTTTTTAATTTGGGCTAATCTCGTAATTATTATCAATTAATAATAATAAATGATAACAAAAGAGTGCAGTATTATTTTTCTATTTATGTTATTACATTAAAAAAACAGCATGGTTTTCTTTGAACACACAAACTAAAAATTGGTTAGTTATTATTGGCCAGACTGGAATAAATTATATTAGCAAGATATGTCAATGTAGGCTTCATGGTCAAAGACTTTCTCGTCTGTTTTCAATATTACATTATAACAAACAATATGTGTTGTTAAAGTTATTCTATAGCTTAGGAAATCAACTTTTTTGTATAATGGTTATTATTATTTCACATATAATAAAAATGCGTCTTCAAAGTGACAAGATTGAAAGAAAATAGCCAACCTATCTGAACTGATAATTCAAACAATTGGAAAACGGATAAAAAATTCAGTTTAACAACACATTTTTTCATGTGATTATTGTTTATACACAATTTGAGTAACACACTACTTCAAAAATAAAAAATCTAAATATACAAAATACCTTTCAGTAATATTCAAAAGTGAATGGTAAGTTTAATAAGTAATGTAGTTCTCACCTGTCTTGTTTAGTCTTTTGCACCAAAAACATGACAAATTAACGAGTTCCAATGTACTAATAAAAGCACATTTAAATGACTAACTACTGTAATTTCCCCCATGAAATAGACTGTAAATATTAATTATAATCATAATGTACAACTGACTAGCTACAATAAGTTAATGACTAGGAATTTAGTTTGTGGCCAATATCTATTACTTAAATATTAACCCTTCTGCGCCGCTCCGCATTTGGTGCTACTGTTAAACTCTAAATGTCAAAACATGCTCCCGAATAAATTCATTTAGCCTAGTTAATTAATGATAAAAAATTACAGCTGCTTCTTATAATATGTACCGTTTTTGTAAGCATAAAAAAATTAAAATCGGTAATGTTTTACGGTCGCTATAGCTCGCGAAATATTTGCGCGCACAAAAATTAATAGATTACTATTTCATATTTATGGTTTTAACGTGCTAAATTTCAGTTTAGCATAAAATTGTATATGACATGTTTTGGAGAAGAGAGTTTTGTGAATAAAACCAGTATTTTAATTTGTATTTTGGATAACATTTGGCCGAGTAATTGCAGTTTGAAATTTGTAATAATTTTTTAAAAAAATCTGAAAAATTGGTAAAGGCCAGTAAAGGAATTAGTTAGATTGGCAACTCCCCTGCCACCATATCGCTCTGTTATTGAATAAAGGCATGACCTTGCTTTAGAAAATAATTTACTACACAAATACACCAGTAACAGGATGTAGTTTGGAAAGGAGGGGGAGTAACGGTCCCATGTGTCACAGCAAAGACAGAAAAAGTTTCCGCTCTCATAAACATCTGCATATCTATGCCCAGGAACTGCATAAACGTTCTATCTCTCTTCAGTCAATAACACACATCACTACAATAGGCCTACAGAAGTACCAACCCTAAAAATGAAATATTCCCAAAGTTACACTATCTGAAAGATTGGTGAAGCAAAAACTAATGTTCAGAAACGTCACCCGCCTCATAGCAAGCACTATCAATAGTAAATACATGGTACTTTATATCAAATTTGACTAAGTTTCAGCACGTGTATTTTGAGGTATCATATGCCCTGATAGCTTTATAAATACAACCGCTCAAAGCATACAACTACCCGGACCACAAATATGCGATTCCCGGTGCAGAAGGGTTAAGAAAAACATTAAAGACAATGATGTAGTACTTGAGAATATTTTTCACAATAATATACATTATCATTGGTCAGTAGGTAGCACTCTCAAAGGCTGATGATTCTAAGTTCATTTACTAACTACCTTTTTAAACTTCTTCTTAATCGTGGTAAAGTTTTATTAACATTACCATGAATAATCTTAGCGTTAATAATACAAATAAAACTGCCTCTTTTGTCACACAACTATATTATGATTTTGAAATAATTATTTTTATAACTCAACTCTTACTTCATAAAAATATAAATATATTACAAAAATTAATATAAAAGACTTGTTGATTCTGCTCTCGTAACTTGCAAGAAGAAAATGATAAAATATACAATTTCTTATAATAACAGAAGAAAAAAGTATATATATAGTAAAAAAGTAGAACCCTGCAAATCCATCACCAAAAGGATAAAAATTATGGTCAAATTATTAGAGGAGCACTTTTTATTATTAACACAAAATGTTCATCAAAAATCTAGTTTCAATTGTAAGTGCTGTCTAAAATATTGTTACCATGTTGACACACTTCAAAATTAAATGCAAAGTTTTAAGTTTAGTAAGGAATATTAATTAATAATAATATTATAGTTGAAAAATATGTAAACACTGCCTGTGCCTGTAGCTGTTGTAATATGATGTACACAGATTTGGGATTTCTGTGGCTGTAGTAATATTACAATAATTGTAATTGATAAACAATTATTGTTTATCAATTGGAGCAGTTTCACAATGTATTTTGGGACATTTTTGCCAATATATGTTTATAGCTTTGTTTATACAAGACAACTGTTTTAGCATAAGCTTTTTAAACACAAAAAAATACAAATTTTTACGTATAATTAAAATTATATTTTACAAATAAATTAATGAAAGTATTGTAATTAATAAACATATGAAATGAATAAATGAAACTAGAATTCAAGATTATTTGTTTGAAAAGGACAATGGATTTTAAAGTTTTTAATGAAAACTTTTATAAACACAATATGATGTAGATTATATCATCTAAAAAAAATCATGCAAATGGTAATCGTCAGAAAACAGGCAAATTTACAAAAAAAAGCCATGTGGTAAATCTGAATTTAAATGAATAGAATAAGTTCGTATTGTTCAGCAGGCAAAGGGTTAGTGAAGTTTAGTATAATACTGTAACACTAAAACAGTAAATATATACATATATTAAATATATATATGTATATGTATTTGAAGGATAATAAATCACAAAGTTAGGTTTTTTAGATATAATGAAATTTATGAAACTGAAAAATGTAAACAAAACTTAACTTTTTCACTGACAAGTACAGATATGAGTGTTGTGGCACATGGCAACTGTAACAATCTTTGATAATGACATGGTCAGACCACAAGAGGTTGGATTAGCAAGGTTGTATTCTTTTACAATATTTATCTTGACTGATAAAGATAAAACATTAAAATAAATTATCTGATAGAATTGAAAAATAACATCTGAATTTGTAATCTACCACTATCTATCTAGTTTACTGATTTATAAAAATTAATTGATGATATTAAATTCTATAAGGCAAAATATATTTGTATTACAAGAATATATTGTACTATATGATTATTCTGAAAAATAATATTTTCAATGACAAAAAAGATAAATATTATTTAAAAAAAGGAATATTACAATAATTGTAAAGATAAACAAAAACAAATTATAAGTAAAATAATTACAGTGTTTGTTTCTTGACACTTATGATTAAACTAATATATATTGCAGAGAAAAGGGTACTTTATGTGGACACCGCTCCAATTTCCGTTGATTTTTTTCACTTCTACGTTACAAAAACGAACAGAACAATTAGATTATAAAGTTTGGTTATTTTACAAACGAAAAATGTAGTAAGTATTTGCCGTTATTGAAAACCGATAAATTATTGAATATAATAAAGGTGTCCACATAATGAATCTGTTGCCCTATTCCATTATGTGAACACCACTCTGATTTCTTCCACTTTTAATATTTTTAGATCTTAGTGTCAATCTAGTTTCAGTTAATTAGCCTATAACCTAACTTGAATTCACCAGCACGATTATGGTCGATCTTAGGAACTAATACCCAACCCTGTCCATCAGGTAAAAAGTCATTACTAGAGCTTTCTCACAGACTCAATATTGTGGCAATACATTTCCTGGAGCCGTTCCCAGAAAAAATTTCACCCTATCTTCACAAACAGGAAGATTTCAAATTTTCATTCGCCATTTCATCTCGCTATCAATTCGCAAAAAAACATTTTTAATTTTATTTATCACATTATTAACACAATTAGATCAAAATGAAATACACACTGAGAGAGATAAGATAATAGGGAAGTTGTGCTGATAAAGTCGCAAAAGGATCATTTGGCAGTTATGTGGACGCACAGTTTTCCCAAAATAAATCAACACAATTCAAAATTTATAAATGTGTTTTCTCTTTATAAATAACAGGTATCATTATTCCATTCACTGCCACATTAATAAACCGGCAGTTTAACGAAAAGAATTCTGATATAAAAGTGGTGTCCACATAATGGAAGATTACCAAGAAAAGTTTTTTTTTATAGAGTCCAGCCCATCAAAATTCTCTAGCAGATTTCAAAGTATAAAACTCATGCCCTTTTGAGTTACAGATTACAAAAAAAAACAAGAGAATATTGGACAAGTAATGATATGTTGATACAATCACTACATTAAAATAGATAATGTAAATAAACCTTAAAACTACAATTATTTTTTAGCAAAGACAGCAATGATTCAAAAATAATAATATTACAGAAAATTGATATATTGCAGTCTAATTTCTTAATACTTTTGAAAATGTTACAAAAAAATTAATTCGTTTGAATTAAGTATAAATTTCCTTACAAAAACCACCAAAAATTTTAAATACTAATATCGCTAATTTTACAGTTAAAATAATTATAAATATTTATGTTATTATTGGTCCTCGTAAAAAATATTTACTACAGCTATTTTTTAATTAATTAATACTATTTTGATAAAACTAACTGCAGCATATTTACTTTACTTATCAATTAACTACAATATATATATATATATATATGTTTAAAATTGTACAAGATCTCTGACTTGTTAATAACAAAAATTAAATCCTATTACACCTTAAGTATTTTGTCTTGAATCTACATATTTATTATTCAAATTTATAATAATTCATTACTATAATTATTTACTCTTTGGAAACTAATAGAAAATGTTTAACTTCATCATTTAATTGTACAGATTAATTGAACGATATAATGAAAGAATAGTACTAATCAAATCAGAATTTAACAATAATTAAGTATCTGTTTAATTCTAGCCAACCTCAATTATGTCTAAAAGATACTAAATGTAGCTTTTTACAATTTAAATTCTCATATGATGACAGATTATCACGCTTTAAACCAGTGGTTCCCAACCTGGGGGCGATTTGGGTTCGCAGGGGGGCGATGAGTATTCAAAGACAGAAAATAAAACTGTACTACAGAGTAGAATCTTTACTGTCGCGGATACATGTTTTTTTTACAAACAAATAGTTTAGTTTTTACAAACAAATAAACTAAACTCTTAGTTGACATTTTTTATGGTTGAGCTCCTACACATGAAATGAAGAATTCTGGACACAACTGCTTTGGTTGATTATTTGTTGTGAACAATAAATCTTTTTTACAGAATAACATACTTTATTATTTATCAACACATTACTTCAAATTAAATTAGGTATATGATGCTAAGAGAAGGGGCGATAGGTGTAAGTCATCCTTCACAAAGGGGCAATGCCCCATAAAAGGTTGGGAACCACTGCTTTAAACCATAAATATTAATTTAAAATATATAAGATATTGTTATGTAAAGCAACGATTCTCAACCTGTGGTCCGCAAAATATTGGCCTGTCAGCATAATAATAAATTTTTTTGGATTTGTCTTATTTATCTAAATAACAAAATAAATTAGTCGTGTTGTTATTGTGGAATCGGCCTTTCTGCCATTCTGCCTGCAGCTCTGACTGACGCCATGCCTTCAAAGGAATAATGGAATATAATGTGAATTGATGCCTCTTAATAAGTTCCCTTTTCAGAAATTACTGTGCTTATTTTTTCCTAATTACATTTAAGAGAAGGTGCGACAATATTTTATTTTACTTGATATCTTTTATTACTTTCAAAAAAATACAAACAGGCTAACGTAACTATAATGTTCATCCTATTTAACCCTTTCCACTCGACTGTCGGATCTGATCCGACACGATAGTATTACTGTTCGAATTGTATGTTAGATTCCATCCGACTCCGTTTTCACAGCTAATTTTGTATAAAAATACGTGTTTAACGAAGTTGCTGTAATATACTGGCCTCTACGGGATGTTTTAAAAATTAATTCTTGTAGTTTACGATAGTTGACTACTACCGATTATCAATATAAACGGAATTAATTGAATCAATGTCGCCATACCAAACTAGTAAACAAACTAACCTAATCGTGAACGTGCATCGTTTAGTTTACGTATTTCCTGTCAATTAATGATTTTAAGTAGTTTTAGTTTTTAACTAATTCACACAAAAATAATATTCACATTATTTTGCGTGTTTTTATTAGGTTTTAGGTATCAATTTTCTAGTAACATAGTTTATTTTATCTTAGTTTTTACAGCAGCAGTGTATGTTTTGCAGGTTATGTTTTAAAAGTGAGAAAAATTTTTTTTTATGTATCATTATTATTATCATCATTAAAGTAATAACAAACATAAAAAGTATTGCATGCTCTTAAAACTAATAAAAACACATTATGCGTATGGTTAATGTAATAGGGTATCAACAAATCATAAAATAAATACAAGTAGAGGGGAATCACAGTGCAGACATAATACGAGTGGAAAGGGTTAATTAGTAGGCAATGTGGTTGACCTAGGCCATGTTTTTTTTTTTACGTCTGAGTGTTCTGCAATTTCTGCCAATGCAGACGGTGGATAATGATGATAATGAAAATGAGAGATGAAAAAATGCCAGACATGACCGGGAATCGAACCCAGGAACCCAGCGTAGACCTAGGCCAATACAGGCTTTTATTCATTTAGTGTATGTGGTCTACCATTGATTAGGTAAGACATCTCCATTACTTTCATGCAGAACGTGTTTTGTCCAAATTTAAAATAATGTTTTTGAACACTTTTCCCATATCAATATTTTCAAAAATTGTTTATTTAGCGCTTTTTATCATCCTTTAAATGCTGGTAGCTAAACCCCGTATTAAGTCTGCAGTAAACTCAAAACAACAGTTTTTTGCTTTTAGTGTAAAATGACATTATTGTGACAAAACACGGTTTGCATGTTACCTCCTTATCTAATGGTCCTAGGTGTAAAAATATTGAGAATCACTAATGTAGAGGTCAGCATAACAGGCATTTATGCTAGGGGTTCTGGGTTAGATTCCTGGTTAGATAGTTTTTCACCTACCTCGTTTCACTGTCTGCATTACATTAATGTCCAAAATGGTCTAACGCATAAAAACAAGAAATTATTTTTAGTACAAGACAGAGCTGTAGATAACACAAAACTGTTATCCAGTTAACCTTTCTTATAGCTCAGAAGCTGTCAACTGAAACATAAAAAGCTATAAATTTTGAAAAAAAGAAAATTTTTAGCCGAAGATTTCACGACAGTAAAAAGCAGATTACAAAAAAAGCAAAAACAGATCGGAAAAGAGAATCAAAAAAGGTTAAACATTTATAGCTGCACATTTAGACAATAAACCAGATCACAAAAAATGTATACGTTATATTTTATACTCATTTAAATTTATTGCTCTAATTTTATGATAGCAGAAAATCATGATTTGCCCAAGCACTTATTACTTTCTCTTGCCTCTTATGAATATATAGAGAATGCCTTGTTTTCACGTCAATTTTTCACCAGAATACAAGTCTTCAAGCCCTCAGAAACAAAAATCATGTTTTTAGTGATTGGTCTGTGTGTGTGTGTGTGTGTGTGTGAACAAAATATTGTATGAAATTGAAACTTAGAACTTGAGTTATGTACCACTAGGGGACTCGAGATGAATATTTCCATCAAAATCGGTCAAGTGGAAGTAGTAGTTTATTAATATAATTTTCTCAAAAACAGTTTACAATTTTTTTTCTATTAAATCACCTCATTAACTACATTTCTTATACTCTACAAGATAGGGTGAGCCCCACTACTGCTGAAATGATTGGAGGCTGTGCTCTCGTGATAATTTTTTTCTAAGATTGCAGCCTTAATATGGATTTTAGGGAAAAAACATATACCAGGTGTGTAAAAAGTCTGGAACTGGTTAATTTTTGGTCAATTAGCTTTTTGTAGTGAAGAATAATCAATGAGAATCGGTAGAGATACGAAAAATGTACTTTTATAACTGAAATTTACGTTCGCCATCTTGAATCTACCTTTTTTAAAAATAGGAAGGTATGCTTATGGCACATGACTTTTATGTTAAATTTCAAGAGAAAACAACGGTGAAACACATTTAATTATATCTTTCACCATTCTTTAGATATTAGCCATTGAAATGTCCAGATTGGGGAAAAACGCTATCACCAACCTCTGTTCACATTAATTATTTCCAGTAGAAAAACATAAATGCCACATTATTTAACATCGTCTTCTTACACAAAAACCAATTCTGGAATCCACTTAATAATATCTCTTCTTGTTAGTTGATAAAACGATAATTTTGATTGGAGATTTTTGAGGATCAAGTCTTAAAAAAAGTTTTTACCACAAGCACAGCTCCCTCAAGAATTTCATCACGTAAGCACTTATCCTACCTTGTATAGGCCTAGTATAAAAAATGTAGTAAATGAGGTGATTTTACAAAAAATCGTAGGAGCTGTTTCTGAGAAAATTACAAAAAAAAAGAAAAATCGCTACTTCAAAACACCAACTTTTTTTTAAATTTAAATAAAATACTACTTCCAGTTGACTAATTTTACAAAAATGTTTGTTTTTGAAACTTATAAGTTTCAAGGTTCAACTTTGTACGTTATTCTGTTTTTGAGTTCACATACACATAGACGAATTGGTAAAAACATGTTTTTTTGGGTTCAGGGACCTGAAAATGTGTAATTGGTGAAAACTCTTATTTCAAAAAATCAACATGAAAAGAATACTTTCCTTGACAATATTTCCAAAAAGGGCACAAGAAAATAATAATATGATTTTTATTTGGGGGGGGGGGGAGATTAACCACATAACTGGGGGTATACATACAGAGACTGACGAATAGTGTATAAATAAGATACTTTCATAACAAATACAAAAATCAAAAGACAGAAACTTGACCATACAATGAATCTGCAGAAATGCCCTAATGTAGTTTTAACAAATTTACATGCGATAAAATTTATTAAGATGCAATTAACAATTACTATCACAACAGATTATATTTTATAACAATGGTTTAGTGAAGAAGTATTCACCTGATGTAATGAAACAGTAAAATAAAACTTAGAAAGATATTATCCAGTTAGAAACAAAATTAAAGTAACATAAAATTAGTTAAAGATGATAAATAACTGATACATATTATTTAATATCCAGTACTTAGAAAATAAACCACTATGACTTTCTAGTTATCACTATTCTTCTTTGCTAATAATATATAATAAAATCTGTGATTGTACACACAAAATACATGTTGCTATCATTAAAAAATTATATAACTCTATCAATAAATACAAAAGCATTAAAACATATTAAAAAAATTATTACATTATGGTTTATTTTTCTCAACTGCACATATAAAAAAAGAGGTGATCAAATCTAAAGTTAGTAATGTCAGTAGAAAACTAGTCAACAAATCCTCAGAGCATTCTGGTTAAAAAGATATTAATGTTTTATAAAATGTACAAATATTTTGTCCTTCTGTGACTTTTTAATGTATCTTTTAGATTAATTACATAATTTAATAAATTAATTTTCATATTCAGGTGCCTCTATCCATTTTAAATGTTGGCAACCATCATAGCAATTCTCACTTTGTTCGTAGCAGTGCAAAATACAGCTCTTTTGAGTTTTTTCAAACCAAGTTTTCAGATATTGAAGCCATGATACCCTTCCTCTGACAGGTCCTCATTTTCCATACATTTTTCCCAGCGGAATATCTTGTAGTAGAGAATATCGTGATTAATTTCACATGATATGTCCCAAATATTGGAGCTTTCAACACTAGATGATGGAAATGATTTCCACATCTTTCTTCATTATCCTGAGAACCTCTAAATTTCGCATCCGGGTACTCCATCGAACCCTCAATATTCTGTACAACCATATCTCAAATGCCTTCCGTTTTCTTGTAATAGCTTTATCCAAGATCCAGGGCTCTACACCACACAATTTTCTATAGTTCAGCCATCCTTACTTTGCTCCTATTGTCAACAAACCAAAGCCAGCCACTACACATTGTATACAAGGGTCCACGACTTTAACTTAGGTCTTTTTTTACATGATTTATATAATTTAGTAACATGAACAAATAGAAAACTATAAATGGCAATGAAGAATTAAATACTATAACACTAAATTCCTAATTGAAAATAAATTATAATGCACATAAGAACGATTTGAGACAATACGATGTCATAAGCGAATTGGTAGCATATTAAAATGACATGTTTTTGTCAAAAATGTGGAGAGAGATTTATGGGTTGTGATTAATCATTATTAAATTCAATTATGAAATAATGAGTTCATTAAAATTAAAATGTTTCTTTTTTAAAGTTTTCTTGTTTCGTCATACAGATCAGAAGGAAATATGAACATATAACTTTAACCACATATATTTATGAAAAAGAATGGAAATAAAGTACACAGTTTTTATAAATTTATAGTTCAGTACTTAAAACATCAGTCATGATGTGATTAGCAGTTGATATGATTGAACAGTTTTATTTATAAAAATACTAAAATACTTTTAAAAGTATTTTGTAGTTACTTTTTAATCAGCGTGTATACATTTTTAAGTAATGCGCATGCTCATTGATGTCATTATTTGTTGACAGTAGGGACTAACTAAGGAAGGCTGGACTTAACATGTTTATACAATTTACAATACGAAGAAAAGATATTAATATTATAACACATATTAATTTATTGTTGAAGTTATTATCCCAACTCCGTGTTCCAACTTTTCATCCAGTGAGCCCAAGTAGAATACGTGTTGTAAAGTAAATATTAATTTGATCACCCCTTTTATCTTATATTTCTAATTTTACAATAAAATATATTTCATATAAATATGTAAGTATAATAAAACTCTACTATGTATAATATTTATATAATGTATACACAAATTGTTTTTTTCTCTCTTTAATTCATAGGTAAATACAATATAATACAAAACATTGTATATGAATATAAATATATAATATATTTGGCATTGTGTTATAAAAAAAAGTTTGATTCTATTACATTGTACCTGAGGTGCAGCAGATTTGTTATAACTTTGGGTATGTTAAAAAAAAGATGAAAATATTATTTCTGAAAAAGAAAATAATTCAACCTGACATAAATGCAAAACTGGTTGATTAAAAGAACAATATTTAAAAAAAAATGAATAAAAGCGGAGTACTTCTACACACAAAGATTTATAATTAGCTGACAACTAAAATCTAAAGTTTTATAACATGGTAATATCTATACAAAACAGCAAACTTAGGAGCGTATCAGGCTCAATTCATGATGGAAAATTCAATTTCTTTAAATCCTTCACTGTAACTAGAAAATTTGATCGACAGTATGATGACACAAAACACTTTTTAAACACACTAAAACTATTACCTAGAAATTCTTTTCTGAAAATTTTTTAACTACTCAGTCTTTTTAAAAGATATAATATAATAGAGGTAATAATTATAGGGAATTGATAAAAATCATGTTATAAGTGTAAACCCTCATATCTTTCCAAAAACAAAAAAAAAACACTACAAAATCATTCCAGTAAATTTAGAAGTAATTTCCAGTAACAACTGTTTTTTAAGAATTTAAATTATATAAATAACCTTAAGCTTTTCACAACTGAATTGATAACATTGTTTAGGGCATCCCTGTGCTAGATTAAAAATAAAAAACTCATTCTCACTAAATCAGAAAAATGATGACTTGGTAAAAATATTTAAGACGAATACATTAATAAAACTAAGAAAACAAAAATAATTTTTTCTAAAAAAGCACAATTAACACAGTAAAATATGAATGTAGACAAAACGAAGAGGTAAAACTACACATGATCCCAATTCAACTAAAAGCAAGATAAACAAAAGTAACATACACAGTAAAACTAAATTTAAATAAAAAATTATTTCTGCAAAAATTATGATTACACTAGACAATGCGTACGTACAAAAAATAAATAGGTTATAATAAAAAATACACGTGTACTTCCCAATTCACTAAATAATGTGTACGTACAAAAATAAATACATTATAATAAAAATACACGCGTAATTTTCAGTTCACCCTAGAGTTTACTGTAAAGTTAGAAATCAGTTGATAATCTGGAATGCAGAATAAAACAAATTTTCATTCAATCAGTAGCCAATAGATGGCAATAGCTAAAAATCGTTAAAACAGAGATTACAAAGCCATCAGAGTAAAGATACACAAACAGGGAAGGAAGATCAAAGACAGGAACATAAATACACGGGAACAGCAGTGCAAAGGGTTAAGTTACGTGAGATTTTTCACAAAATACACCTAAATAAAAAATACTGCTTTGTGAACTGAATAAAATATTATTTTTCACAAATAATTAATTTTCAGGAAAAAAATTATGTAAAGAAACTATGCCTAAGCAAGAGATCATTTGTGGTGGAAGAGATTTGCTCAACATTGGTCCATATAACCATGACTTTGGAATTATATCTTGTGAAGGTGGACAAAATTTTATAAAACCGTGGAAAAGTATTAATTAATTAACAGCCATTACATAACAATACAAAGTACATTAATTTGAGATTTGACAACTCCCCTATCTTTCAGTGAAACCATAAACATTTTGGAAATAATATGTGTTCATTAAGTGTTGAGAGTAAGCAGTTAACGTTAACTTCTACAGCGAATGACTGTGGCAGTGTTCACATGATTAACTGACTGCCAACATACTAGTTCACATGTAGACTATGAGAGTGATATCATTTAACTCATACAAAATATATGCTACAAATATATTTTTTATTAAATACAGTCTCTTGTGAACTAATAATTCAATTCTAAAGCCACATGCATTACTGTGATCTTAGGATGAATGAAGTATAAATAAAATTAGTTCCTTCCTCTATGATAACTAATAACCAATACCAGTTCCAAAAAGTTGAGGTTTAACTAAAAGTGAGCAATCAAATTTAAAATTGATAATTATATTTTGGAATCTCATTGTATAATAGAAATCACAAATAAAAATCTGTAGTAAAAAGAGCTTTCACAACAAAATATTTGAATAACTACTGCGGAAGTAAATTTTGATGAGGATTAAACTTTCAAAGAATAAATCACCAGAAAGCATGTCATCAATTAATATTAATTTTGACCACATGAAAATACTCCATAAAACACCATAAAAAATATAATTATTAAAATTTCCCTCCATCATGACTGGAACAGGGGTTTAAAATCAATTAAAATGTTATATAGAAGTAATCCAACCATAAAACTTTTTATCTTAGATACTATCATGTCGTTTGATGTAATCGGCGATAAGTTTCAAGTAACTGAGTGGTAGTAACAACGGCAGGTCCAGGCGTACATAGTAATGTGGAACCCGTAGTCGATGTTACTTGATATAATGGTTGCGGAACAGAGCTATTAGTTGTTGATCCTGAATGTAAAACATTTGGGGGTAAAATCGCAGCTGGATTAACAGTAGTTAAGTTATCTGAATCAACTGTAGTATCATTTGGTTCGCTAGTTGCAGGAGGTGTAGTTGTTACCACATTTTTATTACGATGCCTCGCTCTATGTGTGGTTAAGTACTGTTTAACTGTAAATCCTTTGTTACAAATATCACATCGATATGGTACATTTTCATCAGTCGATTCTGACGAAGTATGTGTTTCTTTATGCATTTCATAATAATGTTTAACGACGAAAGATTTCCCACACACATCGCACATGTAAGGACCAGTAATACCATGTGTTTTACGATGTTTATGTAAATTATCTTTACGACTAAATGACTTACCACACATATCACAAGCATGCATTTTTTGCCCCGTATGCGATACAGAATGTCGTACCAAGTGCTCTTTTCTGCTAAATGATTTTAAACACGTCATGCAAGTATACGGCCGCTCACCTAGAATAAAAACATTACCAAAAATTTATATTACATATAATGAAACTTAAGATATACAAAAAAATTAATAATATCAATTCCTAAAATACCGGTGAGAGAAAAAAAACAGTGATTAACTTGAACTCTATACATAAAAACAACTCCTGAAGTTTTTCATCTCAAATTAAGAGGAAATGCTTGTCTACATTCAGCAGATAATGCATATATTAGTTCAACTTCTCAACAAAAATAAATATAATATACATGAAATATCTCTTATCTTTCTTTTTGGTTGCACTTTGTTTTAAAAAAACTTACGGTCATTTCGGCGGTACCACCTTCTTCAGAGTATTTTAAAAATTTAAATTCAGAAATGTTGTTCCATTCAATCGTATTAAAAAATTATTTATCAAATCAATGTTTTTCAAATAATTTATTTGATATGACTGAACGGGATAACCATTCTGAATTTTAATTTTTAAAATACTCTGAAGAAGGTGGTATCATCAAAACGATCGCAAGTTTTGGTAAAACTAAAGTGCAACCAAAAAGAAAGTTAGAGATATTTCATTAATATTATAATTTATAAATTAAACGGAAGAGTGCATCGAAAGTATTTGTTCGTAAATAATCTAAAAATATTGTAGTTAATTCATCACCCATCCTTTTGATTTTTTTAAATTTAATTACTTGAGTACTATATAAATTTTTCCCATAACAGACAGGTGGAGTGTCAAATTATTGTCACTCAATCTGTTTGTTGTGGGGCTAAAATAAATAGTTCTGTTTCTTATCACATGGTCAGCCAATTAAATGACTGAATCATTTAAGAACAGTAGAGGTAAAGATGTAAAAGACACTAATCAGAGTTATCTCCTCTGAAAGTAATGAATTTCATTATACAGCCAGACCCTGTGGTGAATGAAGTGAAGGTGTCATTTGCAGAGTGGAAAATATGTGGTTTTCAGAGGGCCTAGCATGCTGATAAGTGTACTTTTCCATTCAGTGAGGAAGGCAATGGTAAACCACCTCACTCCTCGTTTTACTTAGTAAAACCTCTACAGGTTCAAACCAGCCTTTTGGCTGATGACCTAAACAACAACAACAACAACAACTATATAAATACAGGTGGAAGGAAGGCAGATGGAGTAGAATGCAAGCGGCAGAAATTAAAGTCAAGATGAGTATGCAAGGAAAGATAAGATGAGATCAAATGACAAATAATGTAATTATTAAAGTAAGAGTTATTTCTTTCGAAAGAATTTTTGCTGTACACAGGTACATCCCCACTCTCCACTAGCTGAATTGGAATTGTTCCCCTCCGGAGGCACAAACACATTCAGTTTTATGACACACATTCACAATCTATAGTATACTTCAAATAAATAATGAATTATTAAACAATTATTTTTGTTTTGGATAAATTATAAACAACATTCTACTCAATATGTACAAAGTGATGTAATATGCATCAATGCACGGTTGCACACGAGTATGTATTAAGGATACTTTTCCGTTATGGGGATGGCACTCAGTAAAAAAAAACTATTACCTTAAACAGTGCACTGCATGTCTGAGTTGGTTAGTCCTAATCTTATCTGTCTGCCATTTTGTTCCACTATCACTCTCGTAGTAGATACTGTGTGGTAATAATGAGTACTCGAATGTTAATATGGGACTTGCCGAAAACGGAGGAAGTAAATGTTAGTTTCCTGCAATCAAAACGACTAATGCTGCAAATGAAATGATGTGAAAACGAACACGAAATGCGATTATATTTCACCAATGGAAAACCGTGTTGGAGGTGCAATATTTGGTAATGCAATAAGAAGAGTGCAGCCAGTGAGGATTGCTACTCTCTGGCATCGCCAAATTTTGAGCTGCCGTTAAAGAGTTAGGCAAAGACAAAGAGTGAGATTTTTTGTTTCTCTTAAATATTTTCTTTTATTAATAAAGTAATTTTTATTTTGTTTTTATAATTTTTACCTCCTCTATATTAGTGCCATCCCCATAACAGAAAAATACCATATTAAGTTATTGGTTGGCATCATAGCAGCAGAATCCATAAAATGAAATGGTTTTTTTATATTTACCTTTTTTACTGCTTTCTTTTTCTTCAATTTTTTATGAGTACTTCCGCGGTGCACACCGCTTCTTCAGGTAATAAAATATATAGTTCTTACAAAATTTTATTGTGAAGATTGTATCTTCCTTCGTTTAAACAATTTGAATAAACCCTTAAACAAAGGAAGATACAATCTTCACAATAAAATTTTCAAGAAACTATGTTATTACCTGAAGAAGTGGTGCACACTGCGAAAGTACTCGTAAAAAATCAAAAAAAAAGAAAGCAGTAAAACAGGTAAATATTAAATGGTTTTTATATAAATATAAAAAAAAACATTACATGAGTATATTATATTACCTTTCACGAGCATGTTTTAAGGAGAGGTTTGAAGTCAACAAATTATAACTGGTGTGGTGGGATGAGCAAGGCAGGATATTGGTACAATAAGTAGGCACCACAAATCTCTAATTTTATGGTTCCGACAATCGGGAATAGGCAGCTTGATAAGAAGGGTTGGACAGATGAATCTACAAGTTTGGTCATGTCAGTAGAGTTGAGGAGGGTAGACCAATTAAAATGATGCTGTACTTGCATCTGTACAATGATTGATGCTGTACTCTATGATGAGATAAGAGAGAAAAAGAGCAAGGGGGCAGACGATGTGTGAACTAGATGAGTTTATTTATGGATGAACTTGGAAAAAATATGATGCCAAAAGAGCAATGTAGAGAGATGGTTCAGTGACAGAGAGAGGAGACAGACAGTGGAGAGAAATTGTGTTTGGCTCCACAGGAGGAAACTTGGAAAAGAGATAATGAGGATGATGTACTATATTTTTAACTGTCCTATTTGCACATCACAGCCCAAACAATTTTATAAATTTTACAATACAAATCATAAACTTATTTTAAATATAAGTCAATTTATGGAGCTCTGAAGTCGGATAAAATAATGAAATGAAATTATGGAGAACAAAAAACTAATAATAATAATTATGGAGAAAAAAATGAATTATGAATTATGGATTGTAAAAAACTGTAAAATAACTCATAAATACTCGTGGGGAACACAAACTGATACTTAGTTTGCTTCTAAACAGTGCTACCAAACTATAAGAGATACCTAATTAAATTAAAAAGCAGGTTTTAAAATAAGAAAATGGAGATTTAATCAGCCATTTAAGACAACACCAATAAATGAGCCATTTGACTTGCACATCCCATCTCAAAAGTTTACAGAGAATTCCTTTCATACAACTCCAATACAATGTACTTACAATAGTAAGCAGGTTTTTGATATTTTACACAAATCAAAATTTTTTTGAAAGACTTTCATGGAACCGCAGGGTAATAATTATCTTTTTAATTTTATTTGCAATGTTCAAAATCATTCAATTACCTAAAAATTACCACGCTTTTAACAAAATTAGCACAATCATTTTTATACATTGCTTATGTGGAGGAATTACGTCAACCACACAAGTATCCAATAACACTACAGAAGATATTCAGGTACAGTACAACCCCAATAAGTTGGATACTTAAAACCCGGATTTCTGGATAACAGGATCACTTTACGACACAAAGAAATAATATAAATTATACTGGGTTATAAACACATGGTCTATTTCCAGCAGCAGGATGGGAAGACTGGGCATCTTCTGCTCAAAAAATACGTGATCATGGGGATTGCAAGTGATACTTCAAACTGATGCAGAAGAAACTTACAATCTTCTTATTGTATAATTAGGGTCTACTGTAAATGTGATGCACAGTACTATACTGTTAGTAATTTGTAAATTCTTGTGAGATTTTTCTTTAATATAAAATCAGTTTTGCCAAATAAAGAAGTCTATAAACACACGGATAACATGTTAGACACGATGAAAACAAAGAGAGTATCTTTTTTCGGACATGTACTCAGAACACCAGAAACCAGGATCTTAAGACAGTTAACGGAGAAGTCACTAAAGGAAAAAACCACGTCAAGGTGGATCTCAGAGATTAAAGAAGACATGGACAAGCTTGGGCTTACACTACTTGACCTAAGAAACAAAACTGAAAAACTCAAACTTCTTCACACCCCTAACATCAGATTTGAAGAACCCCAAAAATCCACTAGAGTCTGTCAGAGGCCGCAAGACTAGCAAGATCCCAGAATATGGAAAACTATTGGGAAAAAAGGAGACTACAACAACAATGCAGAAACTAAGACTCTACATTTACTTGATTCAAGTGATCTACTAAGGTCTCAAAAGCAAAAAAAAAATCAGTTTTCTGTAAGTAGGTTTTCTTTTTATTGAGTTTCCTACACTCTTTGATCAATCCAGATTTTTTAACTTAGAGCGGCTCTGGTCCTGAATGATCCAATTTAACATTATTGTAAGTTTAATATTTACACTTGAAGTTTATCTTACAAATATCCTCAGCTAAAGTATAAATCATTACATTCACTCATTCATTTTGGAATAAAACAAAACATTAAAATACCTGTGTGCAATTTACGATGTTGGAATAAATGCTCTTTTCTTTTGAATGGCTTATTACAGACATCACAACTAATTGAAGAAGATTTTTCCTCATTTCCTGTCTCGTTTGCATCACAAGTCTTACTACAGTTTACGTGATTTGTAATATCTTCAGGATTAGTGACCTCTTGGCCACAAGCTTCACACATCCTTATGGGAATCCCATCACCATCAGTAAATGATTCAACTAAAGTTACAGATTTCAATCTTAAGAACTCTCCTATTTGTGCAATTGACGATCTGAATTAAAAAAAGAAATTACATTAGAATTACGCAACCATTTCAGAACAGTATACATACATATCTAGGAGGGACTTTTTTCATGCTCTGTTAGGTTAGCAATGGATACTCAGCTGTCATGTTGACGTGGTATTTGCGCAGTAGTGTTTAGTAATCTATCAGTCAGAACCTCCCAACCAGGTCAGGCATTACATAGTGAGGTTTTAATATAAGTGCTCGCCAAATTCGAGATTCACTCTGCGATTCGTTTTCTTCAAGCTGTTTTTTTTTTTTTTTTTTTTTTTTTTTTTTGTTTAACATCTGACTGTTTTGCAAATTGCTGCTAATGCAGACGGTGAAGGATGAAATGAATTTTTTGTAATGTATGAAAAAATGCCATGTCCGAGTGGGATTCGAACCCAAGACTGCGTGATTCTTCAAGCTGAAGGGAATTCAAGTACTGCGGGTGAAATTTATTGAAGATTATGCATTAGGTAAGAGGAAAAAAGTGATAGTGCAATATAATAGTGGTATAGGATTTTTTGAGAAGGACAAATTGATGTCCATGATGAAGGAGGTCAGGGAAGGAAGTCCGTAGCAACAGATAGCATTGTCCAAAATGTGAACACTGTGGTTCGAAAGCGCTGCCAGTTCACAATTTCTGAACTGTCTGCCAAATTTCCTGAAATTTCTTAATTAGCATTTTATGACATTGTTTTTATAACTTGACTACAATAAATTATATGCACAATGGGTCTCTAAACAGTTTACAAATGTTCACAGACTGCTGCGAATGGTTCCGCACTAATGTTCATGGAGCACTGCACGGACAGAGAAGCGTTTTTTGGGAACAATCATAATGAGAGATGGAACATGGGTTCAGTTTAAAACAATTTTTTTTTTTGGTTTAACATCCGACTGTTCTGCAATTCAGACGGTGAATTCTAATGCAGACGGTGAAGGATAAAATGATTTTTTTAATGTATGAAAATATGCCGTGCCTGAATGGGATTCGAACCCAAGACTGCATGATGAGAGGCGAGCACGTAAGTTTGAGACAAAAGAGCAAGGGATGCATACAAGGTCATCTAACAACCCAAAAAGTTTAAACAAACCTAGTCCAACAGAAAACTTAGAGCTACTATGGTTTAAGATTGTAGAAGACCTTTTTTAGCTGAGTTTTTAAACCCTGGAACAACAATTACTAGAGCGACATACAGCAACCCCCTTAAACATCTAAGGAAAGCAACGAGAAACAAAAGGTGAAACAAGTTGTCATCAGGAATTGTTTTCTTCATGACATTCCCTTTATACAGCATCAACAACAAAAGAATTCCTCAAAAAATTCGGATAGTAGTTGTTCAACCAACTACCTTACAGCCAAGGCTTGGTACCAAGTGACTTCTATTTATTCACGAAGACAGAAGTATGGTTGGGAATGTAGCAATTTAACACTAAAAAAGAGTTGAAAATTAATGTGACAGATTGGCTGAGAAAACATGCGCTGTTTTGACAAATCCCTTAATGTCTGCGGCAACCACGTTCAGAAATAGTTCACATGTGTGAATAACTCCTGCGTAAAATAAAACTTTTCTTATTTTTGTTCTATTTGTTTTTACCAGCTCACCAAAACTTGGCAAAATATAGCCCTCATGCATACTATAAACAACAAGTTATAAAATTTTCTAATTCAAAACAAATATTTTTTGCTTATTTTTCTGATCATTGATTAAAATTTGCCCATTGAGTACAATACTAATTTTATTGTCTGCATTCTTTTTGACCAAGGACTTTTCAAATTCTTTAAAAATTAATGAATCATAATTTTAAAAAAACAGAGCCATAAAAAATAGTTGCAATCTTTGTATAACATACTTTGGTGGCAATTAGAACTTTTCACAAATCAATGGACAATAAATGAAACATTTATTTGTTCTTTAAAAACTATCCAGATAATGCTATAATCTGGAAATGTTCATAAACTACAAAAGTTCTAGAATTACATCCACACCAGATAAATGTAACTCATCCGCTCCAAGAACCAGATATAAACAATATATAATAAAAAAGCATTTAAAAAAAATCTTTTGAGTCTTCCCGTACGATTTCTAATCACAGTAACTCACAAAATATGTTACTCTTAAGTAAGAGACATTGCTGCTCAGCATACACAAACTATTTGGTGTCATGCCCACTGTTGCCTCATGGTGTGATCTAGCAGTGCTACCACACAATATTCTGTCACACAAAAAAATTCCCCAAATAAAATATCTTTTAAAAATTTAACTGTTATTCCTATAAAGCAGAAAAATTTGTGTTCGCGACTTAACTATCACCATGCATCATTCTACATTTGTGAAATGTATTAACAAAACACCTTAAATTTTTTTAACTCTATGAAATTGGCGTGTTTTACTAACAATAATGAAAGTTCAAATACCATAACTCGCTCTCGAATAAATTCCTGTATCTAATTTCACTAATGATGAAAAATTATGAAAAAATTCCAGGTGCTTTATAAATAATACATACATTTCTTTTGCATATAAAAACTTGAAAATCGCTTGGCGTTACAGCGAGCGAAATAATGGTGTGTGGAAAATTTGTGTTTGCTTTATATTTTTTACTGTAACGGGCTGAAATTTTGGTTTAGCAAAAATTTGTACTGACATGTTTTGTGAATAAAACCATATTTTTTATTACAATAACGGGTAAAGATAGGCCGAGTTACAGCAGTTTGAAAATTATGCAGCATTATTTGAAGAGCAAGCAATGCAATCGCATGCGACTTAAAAATGCCTATCTATTCCTTCCAATAGCAATTGACAAGTGTACATTGCACACAAATATACTAAAAACACACACAATCACATAATAACAGTAGTAAAATAAGTCTGTAGATGTTTGAAGGGCTAAGAATAAAATAGACGAAGAAAGAAATATCTTCTATCTCAAAAACCGGACCCATCCTCTAACGGTTAAATGTACAGATACAACCTTCCTTTATTTCATAGAAAAGAGAGAGGGAAACAGCACTGCATTCGTACCAACTCAAAATATGAAATATTTAAAAAGTTACTCTGTCTGGAACATAGTCGAAGCTATGAGGTTGTCCACTTTGCTCTTTTATTATTCAGTTATACGTACAGTAAATGCATTGTACTACACATCAAATGAAAGAGCACTTCAAATGATAGAGCACTTCAAGGCAAGTAATTTGATGTACATAGTGGGCATTATAGCATTATAAATACGCAAGTTATACCGCGGTAAAGACAGTAACTACCGTACAAACTACAGTTGGCTCCCGATTTCAAAGGGTTAAAGTACTTTGGTTTTGTAGATTAATTACCAGACAAAAAAATACTAAAACTTTTGCTAACCTTTGTATGACTTCATTTATATCTTTATCTTTATTAAATCCAAAATGGACTAACATATCTGAATTCGGTTGTAGTGCAATTGTTTGATGGATTGTTGTAGAGTCATTTTCGTTATCTTCACTGCTCGTTACCGAAAACTGAAAATTAAAAATCTACTTTAAGAAAAAATAATTAAACAAATTAGTCTTGAATAAATAGCATTTACGAGGTGAGATAAAAAAATATCGTGAATAATTTTAATAAGAACTAAGTGTAAAAAGCTTACATAAAATTTGAATTAATCTCCTACAAAGTACTCTTCTTAGCTACTAAAGCACTTATCCAAACATTGGTTCCATAATTGGAAGTATTTCTGGAAGGCTTCTTTCAGAAGGGCCTTTAGCTGCTACGTAGTGTCCCTCTCAAAGACGGAAATGATGTCACAACGTTTTCTTTTAAGCACGAGATTTATTTTTGAAAAAGATAGATGTGGTATGGTATTAAATCCAGAGAGCAAGGCAGATGTGAACAGACATGAATCTTTTTCCGACCAAAAACTCGTGGATCAGAAGCGAAGTCTGGCATGAGGTACAAATTTTGCACTTACCCATCTCATTTGCAAATTATCAGTTCAAATGCTTTGCACAGACCCATACGAGATATTCAGTTCTTCAGTACGCTCTCGAATAGTCAATTGCCTGTTTGAACAAGCCAGTTTTGCCAATTTTTTCACGTTTTCATCTGTTTTTTTGAGGTCAAAGCATGTCCCAACTGTAGGTTGTCTTCAATAAACTTATTCCCACTTTCGATCACTCATACCACTTGTAAACAGTCTTCAGAGTTACTACATTGTCGCTAACCACTAATTTTAACATTTCATTAGGTTCCTTGGCACTGTTTTGCAACTTAAAACAAAACTTAATGTTAACGTGTTGTTCAAAATTCATGATATGCAACAGACATGGTACACATGACCACTCTCCCGGCTCTGGAAGCCGACTGACAAGTCACAACTAGTTCATACTTGGCACTGACTGTCTCAAAGAATCAGACTAACAAACTTATTACTTCTAATGGAAACAATTCGAATGTAATTATTAACTGTATTTTTAGATCACACCTCGTACAGACAAATCTTTATTGAATACTTTTTGAATGAAAATTTTTTAAACACATTTTTTTGCGTCGTGGAGACTCCAGGAGGAGTAAAGGACATGTCAGTTATAACACCTGAAATACTTATAAGAATCACACAATGTATCACACTATCAAGAAAGAAATTCTTGTACGCTATAAAAAGTTTCACCGATCAAGTAATTTTTCAGGTTTTTTTTAAAGGAATGCAAATTATCACATTTTAAAAATTGGGGTAATTTATTCATAAATTTTCTCCCGACATAAATAGGTTTTTGTTCAAACAATTTTGTGGAATGATTAGCTACATGATAACAATTTCTGTTTCTCGTGTTAAGATTGTGAACATTGAAATTTAGCACAAAATTATTTTACGTAACACATAATCACCTCAAAAATGTAAAGAGAGGGAACTGTAAGCAATTTAAGCTACTTAAAAAGTGGCCTGGATAAGGTTAGCTGGTTAGTTCCCACCATACACCTAATAGCTATCTTTTGAATTTTAAAAACCCTATTCATATTACCCATGCTAGAATTACCCCATTCTAAGATACCATAACGAATATGAGACAAAATGAGGACATGATAAGCTGCCATTAGTCACTTTTTATCATTTAATCTGGCAATTTGTTTTAAAGCAAATACCCCAGATGAAATTTTACTACAAACTTGATTGGTATAGAAGTCCCAAGACAAAAATACATAGAGATACTCTTAGGATATCATCGTGAACCTCATATTATATAATGAAACAACTTTCAATTACATCAGTAGCTGTTTCTTGGAAATACAATACATTTTGACAGCTACATGCCCCTAAAAAAATTAAGCCTGAGATTTTACTCAGTTTTGGCGTACTATACTTTTAACAAACTGAAAATTTGTCTATTTAGATGTTAAAAGTTTAGGTGGGTTTTGACTATTTCGGATACAAAATTTATTAAATACATACGAGACCTAATATTTAGGATGTTATTTTCTAAATAAAATGGTTTTGTTTTATCAGTCTAGGATTCACTAATTTCGAGTAGTATAAATTAACACAAACTCCTATACATTCAAAAAACAATGTTATGTAAAAAAAATGACTATCGTTGGAGTTGAGGAAAAAGATCAAAAATTGAAATAATAATTTTTGGATTCTGTAATCATGTAACTAAAAATAACCATTTGATTATAAAATGGTCAAACTACCAATGTTTTTCTCTACACCATTTGAAATGAACAGACCCAATAATTATAATACTATTTTAATAAACTCAATAATTACATTTAAAAATTTTTATATAAACAACAAAGTTTAATATGTAAACAAGATAACAGGAAATGATAATAAAATATTAATAATTCTCAAACAAATAATAACTGAAGTATCAATTCGCATAGAGAACAATGTTAGGAATTTTGCATTAAAGATCTAGATAACAAATACGGTGCATAGTGTAAACTTTCTGGAATAAAATACAATGGTTAAAACTATTATGACGAATCAGAAATTAAAAATTAATTTAAAAAAAAATTTCAGGTAACTTTTCAAATAAGTGAAAAACCAAACAAATGATTGACGAAAGAAAATTATTTTTTTGTTAAGGAACTTGCAAACATCATTTTTTAACCTTAATATGAGTACATTGCAGTCTACTCAATTTAACCCTTAGCGCCACTCCGCATTTCATGCTAAAGATAAACTATAATGTCAAAACATGCTCCCAAATAAATCCATTTAGCTAAGTTCATTACTGATAAAAAATTATGAAAAAATTACAGCTGCTTCTTATAATAAGTAAGCTTTTTGTAAATACAAAACATGAAAATCAGTTACGCTTAATGGTCGCTATGAAATATTTCAAAAATCACGTTTAAACGCAAATTGGTAAAGGCTAATGAAGGAATCAAGTTAGGTTGGCTAACTGTTATTGAATAAATGCATGACCTTGCTTTAGGGAATAGTTTACTATACAAATATAAAACTTACACCTGTACAAGGAGTAAAGGAAAAAGTGGGGAAAGAGAGGGTTCATGTGTCACACCAAAGAAAATAAGAACAAATTTACGCTCTCATAAACATTCGAATAACTTAGCTCAGCGACGGCATAAACATTTGATCTCTCTTCAGACAATAACACATTATCCACTTAAGTAGATCTACAGTTTTACCAACCCTAAAGCCAAAATATTCCCAAAGTTACACTATCTGAAAGATTAGTAAACCCAAACGTTAGGTTGGCAAACTTCACCAACACTATCACAAGTAAATAGATAGAGTATTACATCAAATTTGACTACATTTCAGTGCGCGTAATTTGAGAAACCATATGCTCTGATAGCTTTATAAATACGCCCGCTACAGCTGCTTAAAGTTTGTAACTTTAAGCAACAATGTTAAGTAACATAACTGCTTAAAGTTTGTACCCAGACCTCGAATCTTTTTTTTGCGGTTCCCAGCGCTCAAGGGTTAAAAACAATAAGCAACTCCCATGACCCAATGAGATGAGGATGATATGTATGATGTGTAAATGAGGTCATTATTGTACAGACTCAGGCTGACTATTTCTGTAAGAATATAGGTAAATAAACCCTAACCATCAAGATATAAGGTGTGGCTTTCTTTCGTGCGGCTGACATTTTCTTAAAATGTTCCAATCTTTCTCTGTTTCTGGTCTTCGCCAGTAAACACCCTATTGTACACTCTTCTAGTTTTTGGTTCGATGTTACCATATTAGTCTTGACTAGTTGGTAACTTTTTTAATATTAACCAATATTTAAAAATTTGAAATAGTTTTGTAGAAAAACAATTCTCGCCCTTATATAATTTTTTATAGAAAATTGTAAATTTCTAAGTTACAATTAAAAATCTTAAAAAAAATTCATTTACAAGAAAAAAAAATTATTTCAAAGACAATAAAAGTAATTCTTTGGTCTAAATGGTTACTAAATTCTTAAAAAAACTAAGAAAATTGGATAAAAGAAAAAAGTTATTGTCTATTTACAATATAGTGTCATTTTATGCAACATAAAATCCAACTGAAAGGCCACCAACAGTACAAAACAATTCGTAGATCCAATAGGTTGACTGATAATGCATTTAGTAAATAAGAATGCTTGAGGTAAAAAAAATTGAAATAAGTTATTAAAATAAAATTGTGAGAACGATTTTGTGAAATATGGTAACATAAATACTAACCTGTTGAGTTTCATTGATTTCATCCTTCACCGATTTCAGTTCTGAGAAATCGGTTTGTGTACCATCTTCAGATTGTTCTATAATAATGGTATTAGTTGAATTATCATTACCAATATTACTATTAACTTCTGAAGTAGTAGTTGTATTACAAGTCTGATATGTATACCTTGATTCAATTATTGATTCAGACACAGATACCTGCTGATCAACACTGATTTGGTCAATTTGATCTTTAAAACTAGTTTCAGTGTCTGGGTTAACGATTTGTATCCCAGGTAATGTTTCAACGGTTACAGGTTGTACAATAGGTACTGGAGTTACGGTAGCTATTTTGATTTGACTATGATTTTGGCTGTGCTCAAATGGTTTTGTTGTTTCTGGTTGAGTAGTTTTCTTTTTTACTGGCTCATCTTTAACATATACCTGCAATAAAACATACATATTAATCAAATTTATAATAATTATATTGTTACATGTATATGAAGAACAAATCTGATGTGAAACACTCACACGATTTTCTCTTGCTAATGCAAATAATGACCAATACAACTACACATTAGTAATAAAACATTAGAAATAAACAAAAAACTAACCTCAAAAAAACATAACCTTATTTTAATCATGAGTGAAAGATGCAGAATGAAAATCAACTTCAGTTTGGCTTAAAAATACGGAAAATCACTCTTTCACGCTAAACTAGCCTCTGTAGAGAAAAATGTTTTAAATAAAATTTGTAGATCTTTTAATTTCCTATAAATTTGATTATATACAATTTTGTCGTAAAATGCATACTAAGGCTGAAATCTTAAAAAAAAAATCAATTTTTTTACATTTTTTTTAAATCAATCATTTTTTTTGTTTTCGTGATAAAAAACCGAAAATCGCTAATATTACCGCTAAACAAAGCATTATACAAAAAATGTTTGAAATAAAAGTCGTAGGATTTTAAATTCTCTACAACTCTTATTATATATATTTTGCACTAAAATGCATATTAAAGCCGCAATCTTAAAAAACTATTTTTTTATGACAAAACGGCCTTTCAAAGAATTTCAGCAGACATGGCGCCTACCCTATCTTGTAGAGAATAAAAAATGTAGTAAATGAGGCGATTTTGAAAAAAATCAGAGTAGCCATTTTTGAGAAAATCGCAAAAAAGTGAAAAATGACATGAATAAATAATTACTACTTCCAGTTGACCGATTTTGATGAAAATGTTCGTGTCGGGTTCTCTAGAGGTATCTAACTTAAGTTTCAAGTTTGAACTTTGTATGATGTTCCATTCTTAAGAATTTCTGTTCACACAAACACACTTACACAGACCAATCGCAAAAAACATGTTTTTTGGGTTCAGGGAGTCTGAAAACATGTAAATCCAGTGAAAACCCGATTTCGAAAAATTGACATGAAAACAACAATTTCCTTCCTATATATTCATATAGGAAAGAGAAAGTAATAAAACAAAAACACATACTGAATGTACTATTGATGTTTAATACAACATTAAACATCTAATAATACCAACTGCTTTGCACGAATACATTAATAAAATTAACATGTTATATTAAATATTTGATATGAAATATATCATTTACAAAAAAACATACTTACTTTTCCATCGCGTATAAATTCTTCTGAATATCGAAGTGTCGAAATATAACTTTCTAACATACTTTCAGCATTGATGCAGGTTTCTCTAAAATCGAAAAAGCTTTCTAATTTATCGGCACAATGGGTGCAGATTATCTTTGGTAATGAATCGTCTTCACAAACCTGTCGATCAAATTATAATAATATATAAAAAGGTAATATACTATGTACTTTTAACACAATAATACAGAATTAATTTGTTAAACACTGCAGAATATATCCACCGTTTAATTGTAAACTACTAAGATTTGCTTAAAGCAAGATCTGCCAACATCAATAAATAGATCAAACTACATACAATTGCTCATCAATTCAATCAATTAAATATTTTTCTTTTATGTCTGAAAGCTGTGGGTATTAAAGTTAAGGAAGATGGTGAAGGGTGATAGATGAAGACAAGTGATGAAAAAATTCCAGACTTGACAGAGAAATTGAACCAAATTAGCTATATCCACACTCATGTGATGTCGCATGCCATTTTACCAGTCCGCACTCGTTTGGAAGAGCTTTATCTCAAAAAACACATAACTAATATTTTTGAACACTACACTAAATTAAAGCCTGTTCTTTCCTGCGTTGATTGGTTTGACTTCGTTTTTTTTATTTTGAAACTCGTCGGAGATGCAGCAATTTACCCGTAAAGAGTACTCAGATTTTAGCTGGTTTTCCGTTAATGTGGTTTTTAAACGTCTGTTACTCCGTCCAGGCTTTTCATAAAAGAACGGCGTTTAGGTACGTTGAAGATCAGAGTTTTCTCTAAATGAAAATTAGAAAATAGAAATCTGATGTTCCATTTTTATATGCCGGCCATTTTTTTTTTAAATTTGTATTTTGGCTTCACGTAAGGATAGGGAAATGATTTTTGGACTGAATCATGCATTTTACAGCAGTATTGGGCCATGTATCATATTTGGCATTTGCAATTAGAAATAGATATGTGGTGCTAATTGAAAATTCTATTAGCCTCTAAACTTCTTGAGAGGAAACTGAGCTCTATAGCGGTATCCGCTCCGAGTATAGTCGTTTAGAAAAACAAACTTCTGTGTTTACCTGCTGCAACTCATTCCGTAGTTCATTTTGAATTATTTAACGATATTTTTATTAAAAAAAATAAACGCTTTGCGAGACATGGCTGTTGTAAAAATGCATGGTTCAGTCCAAAAATCACTTCCCTACCTTTACGTGGAAAAAAGCCAAAAAAGCACTTTTTAAAAAAATGGCTGGCATACTAAAACGAAACATGAGATTTAACTTTTAAAATATTCATATTATTGAAAAAACTCTGATCTTCAACATACTGAAACGCCGATTTTTGTGAAAAGCCAAAACAGAGTAACGGACGTTTAAAAACCACATTAACAGAAAACTGGCTAAAAACTGAGTACTTTTTTGCGTAAATTGCTGGAGTTATCACTGATTAATTTCTAAATAAAACAACCTAAATCAAACCAATCAATGCAGGAAAGAGCAGGCTTTAGTTTAGTGAATTGTTCAAAAATATTCGTTATTTTTTTTTTTAATAAAGCTCTTCAAACGAGTGCGGGAAAGTGGTATGCCTCTAAACGCATGCGACATCGCAAGTTGAAATAGAAAGCACACGAGTGTGGACATACCTATTAAGAGAGACTTTGTGTAATTACTATACACAGTACATATATTTAAGTATTTCTAAAATTAAATTTTAAAGCATTACTGTTTATTTCACTGAACTGAATGAACACACAATGACATAATGTTAGTAATAAAAACATTAAAAATAAACAAAAAACTGACCCCAATAAACATAACCTAATTTTAATCATGAGTGAAAGACGCAAAATGAAAATCAACTTCAGTTTAGCTTAGAAATATGGAAAATCACTTTTTCATGCTAAACTAGGCTCTGTAGAGAAAAATGCTTTAAATAAAAGTTTTAGATCTTTTAATTTTCTATAAATTTGATTATATACATTTTTGTCGTAAAATGCATACTAAGGCTGAAATCATAAAAAAATCTATTTTTTACACGTTTTCGTGAGAAAAAAAACAGAGAATTGCTAATTACTGCCAAACTAATTGTATACAAAACAATGTTTAAAATAAAAGTCGTAGGATTTTAAATTCTCTACAACTTTTATTATATACATTTTTGCACTAAAATGGATATTCAAGTTGCAATCTTAAAAAACTTTTTTACAAGAAAACAGGCTCCCCAAGAATTTCAGCAGACATGGCACCTACCCTATCTTGTAGAGCATAAAAAATGTAGAAAATGAGGCGATTTCTAAAAAAGTCGTAGGAGCCATTTTTTAGAAAATCACAAGAAAAGAAAAAATGACACGAATGAACTACTACTTCCGGTTGACTGATTTTGATGAAAATATTTGTCTTGGCTCCTCTAGTGGTATCTTACTTAAATTTCAAGTTTAAAGTTCGTACAATGTTCCGTTCTTGATATATTCTGTTCACACACACACGTGCGCGCATGCACACACACACACACACACACAGACCAGTCGCTAAAAACTTGTTTTTTGGGTTCAGGGGGTCTGAAAACGTGAAGATCCAGTGAAAACTCAATTTTGAAAAATTGAAATGAAAACAATACTTTCCTTTCTATGTATTCATATAGGCAAGAGAAAGTAAAAATTCCAATAGAAAACCACAGTGGTTTTTGTATTTATACAGCACAGTTTAAATAAGAGATAAAATATCTCTCAGTACGAGGTTTATTTGTTAATTCTATACACGAGTAATCTTATTTGCATTAGTAAATACAATATTATATGCATCTGTAGTCCTACCGAAATAGGAATACATGAGCATCTCCATTAGCTGTCAGGGAGCAGTGCTGTTGCATAATTTTGCTTACTTAATTTTAGAAATTAACTGGTGCTTGCAAATTAAAAGTACAACTGAATCAGTCCTAAAAATTTAACTTTTAAGGAAAGCAAACACATTTTTCTGAGCAACATATACATTTTTTATGAGTAAATGCCTAAGTTCAAATTGCATAAGAATTGCTTCAACAAAAATGAGTTAACTCCCTAAAATAGAATTTGTAGAAAATTGATAAAACAAGTGTTATAATATTTTGAAAACACCCATATTGAAAGATTTGGGCAAGTACCATTTCGGACCTTTTCCGTTATTTCACATCACACCATCTGTAACCTTAAAGTCGCCTCGTGTAAATGGATCTTTATTGTTATGACTGATGACTCCCACTCACTATAATTAATATTGTAGATAATTGTTTGCACGTTTATTAATACACATCAGTTGGTTGTTTGCTTTGCTCGTGTTCTGTTCAATACATAATGAATCTTTTGAAATTGGCTCCTATTATTTCTACTAAGGAAACAGCTATATGTTTCCTTCAAGAGAAAGGAATATTGCACACTCCGCGCATTTGTTTAAATGGACACAATATTATAATGACCACCACTGGCCAGGATCGCTGGGTGTGTAATAAAGCAATTTGTAGAATAAGTAAACCTCTAAGAAGCGACACAATTAATTAATTTGTGAAACTTGTAAAAGATTTTTTTCATTAAAAAAGAAAAATTACTTTGCCAATGAAAACATTAGGAATAGGAAAACTTTACATTATAAAAGTTAATCATTAGTTTTGTGTCAATGTAAATGGAATTTTCAAAATCTAGGTGTGACTATTTAATACTTAACACACCTTCAGAAAACAATCTATAAATTTGTAAAAATACATTAAAACTAACTGTTAAAGCACCTAGTTAGTTTTCTGTTATATATATAATTATTCTTAAATACAATAACAAAATTTCAGTTACGTTTCAAAAAAATTAATATTGCCACAAATTGTCATAACTGAATACCAATAAAGTACAAAAGCTTGCTAAAAAAATACCACTGTAGAAATGAATTATTAAAATTGCATATTTTAAACGATAAAACTATATCTTGACACTATAGTTTAAGTGTCTAAACAGATACGTATAGTACCATACTGATAAGAACTGATATGAATAAACTATGTTGTAAACAGTTTCCTCTTAAAATAAATTTTGAGGCCAATGACTTCTACAGATGCCATTCATTCACTAAAAAACTGTTGCAACAGAATTGGTTTAATTTCTCAATTAGAACAGTTTAAAAATGAATTATTTATAACTTTTTTTAAAAGCAACTGACAATGTACCTACTTAAATCATTTAATTTAGGCCTAAATCATATTTGTAAGTGCTGTTTACATTTAATGAATGTAATTATTAATATAGTAACTTACCTATAAGATTTCAAAACAAATCTTCTACAAAGAAAGCTAGTTTTTACTCAGATTATATTATGGGTACAAAAATTTAATAAACCTTAAAATTAAATTTCTTAAATTCTTTTCAGAATCTAAATGTATTCGCCTATCTTTTATAGGTTGATGTTGCCTACACATGCCTTGGCTTGTTCACAGGTAATGGATTTATGATGTGATATTAAGATTATAAAATACCAGATCTGACTGGAAGTCAAACCAGAAATCCCTGCTATAGAAGCAAATTGCATGTTTAATACAACAAGCCAGCCAAAATGAATACATCTTAAACCTTCTGAAAAATGTTATATAAGTTTTGGAATTTGTTCTTCCTGTGAGTCTATAAACAAACAGCCTAAAACAATGAAAACATCTCAATGAAATGAGAATGTCAAGAAAAGTGACATGACTCGGTTATTTTTTATATCTTACAAAAAAAGTTCCAAAAGATATCTGTAAGATGGTTGGGTAATCAAATACATAGTTTGAATGTTTGTTAAACATACTTATGTGATTTATAAACACTGTATTAACAAAGTAGAATAAATATAATATATAGAAAATTTAAGACACCTGTTTCTTTACTCTTGAAATAGATTTACCAACCATTCTTATAATAAAATATTTATCTCTGGGTACAGTAAAGGATCTAGGCTAGGCTTACACAAACATTGTAAACCAAAGAAGTTCTGGCTCATTAATTAAATCAATTGTAGTAAACAAAATGGGTGTTAGGTTACCTAACCTGTTGCATATCATAACCTTACAATGTAAGGTTATGATGCATAACCTTATCATTACCATATCATAACCTTACAATGTAAGGTTATGCTTTACAGGTCATGATTTTTCATATTAGTAAACTAATAAAGTGATTTGATTCTACAACCCTCTGTGTAATCTTGTTTATAGATTTTTCTAAGACCTGGTATATTGTTATCATAACTATTAAAATATGATAAGGTTAAACAGCCAATTTAATAAAAATTTCAAATTATTATTTTAAGATGCTGTCTACACATAAAACTACAAATACACTAAACATAAGACAATACGGTTAATACTAATTAGTGGACAGAAATTTATCGTACACCTAACCTGCTTATTTAATAATTCTGTAGCAAAATAGTATATCTAATGTACAGTAAAATAATATTTTAGATGTTATGGAAAAACTAAGTAGACCCATATCACTACTATTTCAATTCTAGTTGGAGATGAAGAATTAAAACCCATATGGAATACATTATGCAATACTAGCTTCAATTCATTTGGCAATTATTATAGCCCACCGAATTAGTACGGTAACTGAACATAACGTAATACTATCAGAGCAAAACCAATCAGTTCACACTGTATCAATTTCGGTACCTCAATTTCATTAGATAACTTATTTAAGAAATGACATAATTAACATCACGTCATTTTTAATTTATTTATTAACTTTTACGAATTTGCAAGTACTGTCATACGTAGATAATAAGCGGCGTATAAATAAACAGAATCAGTGTCGTAACTCGAAAAAGAAAAGTGGGTGTTCGGGGTTTTCTTCGTTAATATAGCAATAAAAACAAAGATTAAGTTTTAAAAACTGTTACTAATAAATAACTTTACTTGCCTGGAGGGGAAGGCAAATTTGTATCTTAGTGGGGAGTTGACGTCTCCTTCCTTCTTCCCTAAATATATGCATTTTAGTACCTTCACTAGACGTACAAAGGCGGCAAAGCTCGTAATAATTTACTCTTCTGTAACCAGACATTTCTTTTTTTTCAACAGATTACAGTAACTGTACGTACATAAAAAAATTACAATCATAAATAAAATCAAATACACAAACTACACGTTATACTAATAATTCACTACTTATCTGATTAAATGCAAATTACAACTACACAGGATTTTACGCTACGATTACGTCGCAATCGTGCAATACACACGCGATTGCAAGGCTGTATACAGAATTTGTATCAGGTCAGATTAGGTCTAAATAAATCACGTGTTCAAAGGACAATTCACACGATTCGCTCAGAAATTTTTTAAATTATTATTATAAAATAAAGTGAGTGTCTTATTAAAAATGAATTTAACTGTAACACAATAGAAAACTGTTGTATAAATACTTATAAACGCTAATTTGAATGCAAATTGATTATAAGGCTATAAATGTAATTGAAGCGTGTAAACAACCTTAATCACGTGACTCACTTAGTCATTTGAAGAAACAGAGTTAGATTCAATTTAGGCTTATAGGAAAAGACAAACATTTTCTCTGTCATCAGCGATATATCGATGAATATGAAGACATCGATCACAGTAGTAAAATATCGAACGTGAGGTACATATAGGGGGATTCAAAAAGAGCGCCGGTTTTGATATATCAAATTAAGAGATTTATTTTATTGAAAAACTGAAAATAAATACATCAACAAGTTCATCTTACCTTCCGATTTCATGTATGAAAAATGATGTCATGCATCTGTCCTCCTCTACTGCGCTGGCACGCATCAACTCTGTCCATGAAATTGGATATTACTGCACGACAAGTTTCGACTATGTGGGACAAGTTTCCGTATGTGGGGTTTTCTAAACCCCACATACGGCAGTTCTGTTTATTAACAAAACCGTTTAAGTGGAAGTGCTCCTCATCACTAAAAATTATTTTGTTTGCAAAGGTGTCATCATCCTGCCGTTTTCTCAATACCCAGTCAACAAACTGTCGTCTCTTCTGGTGGTCTGCCACTTTCAAATGTTGCGTCAACTGAATTTTATACGGGTGATATTGGAGATCGTACCGAAGAATTCTCCGTACAGAAGAACATCGAAAACCCAATTGTTGAGAACGGCGACGTATTGATTTTGCTGGGCTAACAGCCACACTGTCACGAACCAACGCAACGTTCTGCTCAGTTCGGCCAGAACGACGACGTCCAGAACTTTTAAGGTCGACTGTTGAACCCGTCTCAAAAAACTTTTTCATGAGCCTGCGAACTGTTGATTCATTCGGTGCTTCATTACGTCCTAGAGTACCGCGAAGTCGCCTGACAGTAGCCGCATAACTCTCTCCACTCTGGTAAAATGTTTTGACGATTAACACTCGTTGCGCAATAGTAAACTTCTCCATGGTTAGACACAGACTGCGAGAGTATTACACTGCGAACAAGAGAAACTACAACTGAATCGTCAATCGGAATGTTCTCCGAAATAGAAATGAGGTCAAACAATGTTGCCAACCGATAAACAAAAATTTACCAGCCGTTTAAAAACCGGCGCTCTTTTTGAATCACCCTATAGTTTCAAAATACTTTTCCGTATTAAAGAATTGGATGTCTCTCTTTAGTTTTTGACCCTTAATGTTAGTAATTTTTTACGCTCAAAAATGGCTGCATTTTTTGGGGTGAACTGACATGATTGTACAGTCAATTTCCGTTAATGGAATAAATGCTTTGGGTCCCAAACCATTGCAATATAACTTGCATATAAAAATTTCCGGTTATAGGAATATGAAATAAAATATAATTTTATTTCGCTTTATGGAATATTCCTGGAAGTCAGTAAGCTTTTGAAGAGAAAAGAACCGTGATTGACGAGTGGAGAGGCAACATCAACACAAATATGAAAAGAAAACGCTGCAGTTGAAGAAGCACTACTGAAATGGTTTCAAGACAAACGCAAGTGTCATGTGTCTGTCAGTGGATTTTTACTTGAAGAAAAAGCTAATGAAACAGCAAAAAATTAAAAATATTGAAGATTTTAAAGCTATAAGTGGATGGTTATCAAGGTGGAAGTCCAGAAACCAAATTTGTTTAAATAACACACAGAGAGGCTGCTGATGCGTCAAGAGAAAATGCAAATTCTTGGATAGCTGATGTTCTTCCAACAGTGTTTGAAAACTATAAATTGTGCTGAATTTACATTTGTGATAAAACTGCGCTCTATTGTCGGGCTACTCCAATTGCCTTAAGAAAGAAAAGTTAATGAGTGAACTATGCTTGGGCCACCCTGCATGACATTGTTTCGGTTAATGGAATAATTCACTCCAGCAAAACGCCCATTCCAATAACCGTTATTGACTGTATTTGGCCACTCACATTTTTATTCAACTGTGGCAGTTTTAACTGTCTTGGTACTGTCACTTCACCAGCCAATATAACTTAACATGCAAAACTACTTTCAAACAGCTGGTACAGAGGCCACTTTCTAATTAATATGATATTGTTCTTTGTGGCAATGAATGCTTGCTTCAAAATATGTCTTAACTAGATTTATCCGTTATTATCAATGTTAATACATACCTGACGTAATTAAAATGGTGTTGCTGGCGGTAAAAGCAAGTTGTTGTGGCCACTACACCAAAGTGATGGTATTCATTGTAATAAACGTAAACATTTTTCAAGTGAATACAATTATTTTTATTCACTAGCTAAAGTACTCGTTCTTCGAACGGTTATCTTGGTGCTGTGGATAGTCTTTGGTGTACAAACTTCGATCCCTGTCAGATCTGATATTCTACGTCAGCATTATTATTAATGAAAAAAATATATATAGTTGGACATAAAATAAAAGCGTGATCTTGGTATTCTTAAATTAAGATATGCAGCTTTTTTATTTTCATAATAAATGAAAGACAAATCACAATAGGAACACCACGATGGTTAACTAACGAACTATTATGAATACCGATTCATTTTTGACAATGTGACCGAGAATGGGTGTATAGGGTACTGGTGGAATGGGTAAGTAGATAACTGACTGAATGAATACGGGTTTTACCGGCGCGTAAGCCTATGTTTATTGTTCTGTTTATTCTGTATGTTAGTATTCTAAAAATATTGATGTATTTTTTTCTTAATCAGTAATATCTCTTTTATTATGTATGGAAATGAGAAACTTTACATAATCAAACTTATTTGTCTTTAAACATTTCGTAATTTCGATTATATAACATTTCTTTGATACATTGACTTTCAACAGAGATATTAATAGTTTTTTGTTTACCCCCCTCTGAACTCCCCCATCCCTTTGTGATATTAAAAAAGTTTATAGCCTATTTTCATTCTGATTATATCCAGAGCCTAAATACCGACATTCATTGAATTTGATTCAGCGATTCTTGGGTGATGCCATAACATACAAACTAACAAAAATTCAACTTAACTTATTTTTGTTGTTTACTTGATAGATCTGACATAGAAACAAAATTTGGGGAATTTTGAAAAATATACAGACAAAATCACAATTTTATTTATATAGATTATATTTAAATACTTACTTTATGTAGCAGACATTGAAAAGTGTACGTCTCTTCTTTAGGTACAATAATGTATAAGTTCTGCAATCTTGTGCAACTGACACATACCCTCAATTAGGGAACAAATAACTTTATAATTAATAAGAAGAAATAACCTTCTTCTTCTTCTTCTTCTTCTAGCCAAGGATTAGGCCGCAGCCTGTTCCGAACTCACAAACTTTATCATGTATTCTCCATCTTCTCCTAGGTCTACCGACATCCCTTTTCCCTTCTGGAGCATACCAGTGTGCCTGCTTAGGTATCCGGTGATCCGACATCCTTGCCATGTGCTGTCTCCAACTTTGGCGATAATCCTTTATCTTTTGGTTCAAGTTGTATATACCTAATTCTGACCTGATTTCTTCATTCCTTATTCTGTCCAAACGTGTACACCCCTTAGTTCTTCAAAGAAATCTCATCTCTACTGTCTGGATTCTCCGCTCGTTTTTGTCATTGTCCACACCTCACTTTCGTACAGAATAACTGGAGCTGCCATAACTTTGTAAAACTTAAATTTTGTAACCTTTCTCGCTCTATTACCCAAACTTCTGCTTACAGTTGCGCATATCCTCTGGAATGGGCTTAATTTCTGCTCTATATCCAGATCAGAATCAAATCCCACATTACACCCTAAATAACAAAAGTAAGATACTCTCTCCATACTGGTATTATCCACAACTATTTTCAAACGAACGGGATATTTTCCCTTAAAAGCCATTATTTTGATTTTATCAAAAGAAATTTTTAAGCCAAAATCTTTACACAGTAACACATGGACCACCCGTTGAAGATCATCTTCTGTCTCTTGCACAATCCACACGTCATCCGCAAATGAAAGTGCATTAAAATAACTACTGTCATTTATCTTAATAGAAATAACTGATTTACATTAAATAAAATCAACACAATCAGCTTAGAAATTCAAGAACAGAATAATTTATTGTTTATATTCAGGTTTTTTTTGGATTCTCCAATTACAAATTTAGCTCTAAAATTCTAGTTTTGATAGAATTGCTGTACATTAAAATAATCATGTATTAAAATTAAATATATAAAATCTGAAATCTATGATTCCAGTAATCTTAATTACTTTGTTTACCCGATGTACAAATTCTAAGATTAGAATCATACTAAAAGTAGAAAATAACCTTTAAAAATATCATAGTTCTTGAAAAATTGTATAGCATAAAGATAAAAAAATGAACTATGAATATAAAATTACTTTCTTGAAAATGTAACAAAACGTGCAACCGTCCTTTAAAATATAATAAAATTTCTTCATCTGTCTGAACTGAAGAAAAATAAGTTATCCAATAAAAACATACCTGCAGGCAAATTATGAAAGTATTAAAAATTGATATTGAGATCATTAACAATAAAATTATAAACTGCTAGAAATTTTTTATAATATAATGTTGTGATGAAGACAGAGTAACCAGTTTTTATAGGTTTTCAATGAAATAACCCCATGATGAAGATGTAGCCTGCTAATAGAAATGTCATAATTCAGAATGTTCTACCTTAATTCCAAAATATAGTTAGTTACCGCACTTTAAATTAAATTCTTGATGAACTTCAAATTATTGATAAATGTGATACATATTTTATACATTTGTTTTAACTATATAACCTTGGAATAAGGGCTATTTCAATTGGATAATAGTAATTCTAATTAGCTTCCTGCAAGTTAAATTCTCAGCTACCTTCTGGTAGCAACTTAACTGTTATTGCATAATTAAAATGCAAACCTAACCTCCCCTATATTATAATCTTGGAATAAGGGTTATTTCAATTGGAAAATAATAACTCTGATTTCCTTCCTGCAAGATAAATTCTCAGCTACCTTCTGGTAGCAACTTAAACTGTTATTGATTGTATAAATAATATTATTATTATGCCCAAAACGGGCAGGTGGAGTGTTATTTTAATTGCACTCTATCTGTTTGGTCCAGGGCTAAAAAAAAGTTCTGTTTCTTATCACATAGTCAGCCACTTATATGACTGAACTATTTGAGAACAGAAGAGGTAGGGGTGTAAAAGACACTAGTCAGAGTTATCTCCTCTGAGAGTAATGAATTTCACTATGCAGCCAGACCCTGTGGTGAATGAAGTGAAGGTGTCATTTGCAGGGTGGAAAGTGAGTGCTTTTCGGAGGGCCTGGCATGCTGATAAGCATACTCTTTCAACTCAGTGAGGAAGGCAATAGTAAACCACCTTACTCCCCGTTTTTACTTAGTAAAACCTCTACAGGTTCAAACCAGCCTTTCGGCTGTTGACCTAAACAACAATTATAATATAACCCTAACTTACCCTACATTATAATTTTGGAATTAGGGTTATTTCAATTGGAAAATACTAATTCTGATTTCCTTCCTGCAAGTTAAATTCTCAGCTACCTTCTGGGAGCTACTTACTGTTACTGCATAATTAAAATGCCACCCCAACCTCCTCATAAATGATCTTGGTAATCATCACTGATCCAATTGTAAAATACAAAAAACCACATTCTGACAATGTGACAGTTGTTCTAATGAAACCAACTCTTTGGAACAAAAATATGATTAAAACATATTTAGGATTAATTTCAATGTAGTTTCACGTTTTCAGTCTACAAGCATAAATGGTGGTTATAGAAATTATGAGGTTAATTGCTGGATATAAAAAGATCTCTCGATAAATTTGATTAAAAATTTTTTTTGTTTCACAAAACATTGAAATCTCATTAATATCAGATGAGACTTGACTTTGTGGGACAATTTGTAGCATGGTAGACAATGTAGAATCCAGGGTTTTGATTACCTGCTAGGAACTGGAAAATTTTAACTTGCTAAAACTTAACATTCCATAAACCATAGCAATTGCTGCTGATGTGACAGCTGAGGTTATCTTTTGAGTTTAATTATTAGTAAATTTAGATAATATAAATTTCCACTCTGTAGAAATTATGAAAAGGATATTTATTGTATGTAATATTAATAAAAATTAATGACTACATAATTATATCTTAAATATAATAAAATGTGAAATTTACATAAAAACAAAAGACTAATTAAAAGGCAGTTAAGAAAATAATATTGTACTTTTAAATAAATAAATAAATAAATAAAATAAACTATATATTAAGACAAAGCAAATAATACAAATACAATTTCTTCATTAAATTAAAAGAGTTCATGAACTTAAAATATTAATGCATTAATAAATAGGCAATGAAAATAATTAAATAAAAATTAATCACATTAAGCAACTAAATAGTCATATTTAATAATGTAAGCATTTTTAAAGAAAAAATACACAAAATTTATCCTTAAATCAATGAAATTCCAACAAAAATAAACTATGTCCAGCCATGAAACACCAGTGCTAAAAATAATTATATTTAATACACAGTAATTAAAAATATATTTTATAAATAACAGAGAATATGGGCATTGATAAATGTATAAAATGTCTTTAAATTATTAGAAAGTAAAATTTTTTTGAATAATTAATTATCACATCTTTTACCATAATTCCATTTCAAGTAAGTAAAATATTAGAAATACACTAAATTTTTGAGAATAAATCAATTTAAATCCAAATAAGGAGTAAATTCCTTAATTGTGATCAGAAATCTTAAGTGGATAAAATAATACTCTATCGGGAATTGTAGAATATAAAAAAATTCCTTCTATGTACACAGTTTACACCAGTGATGAAATAAAGCTATATGTTTCTGAAATACGCTCAAAAACCTGACATATTCACTAGTACTGTGATTCCCACCCATCTTTACATCGCAGCACACTAACTGAAATCCATATTTAGTCATGGGACACTTGATGCACTTTTTTTATATTACTGTCTTTATAAATCAGGACATGACTAGTAATAATTAGGAATTGTGTGTGTTTACTAAGGAAAAACAAGAAAAATACATTTTTATAAGAAGGCAAATTGTTACATAAGCGGCGAGATAAACTTTTATATGTAAACAAGATTATGTGAAATTTTACGACACAATGGTTGGGAATCACTGCTCTAGTACAAGTAAAGTTCATGCATTTAAGGGATTCGTTAATTTTTCCAAATTTTAAAATATATCAGGCCGTAAATAATTTCTCTAGTTAAGAAACAATGAATTATCAAAAAAACTAGGACACTTTTTTTATTTATTAGTATAAAAATATGCCAAATTTTGTACATAAATTTTTTACGATTTTCTAATCAAGTACCTTTGGAAAAATTAATTTAGATAGGTGAATTAAATAAAATATAAAATGTTAAAAACAGATGTAGTACAATTCAATAAATTAAACTAAAGTTTAATGTTAAATTAACTGTGTTGTTTAGGTTATCAGCCAAAAGGCTGGTTTGAACCTGTAGAGGTTTTACTAAGTAAATCGAGGAGTGAGGTGGTTTACCATTGCCTTCCTCACTGAGTGGAAAAGTACACTTATCAGCATGCCAGGCCCTCTGAAAAGCATATATTTTCCATTCTGCAAATGACACTTTCACTTCATTCGCCACAGGGTCTGGCTGTATAATGAAATCCATTACTTTCAGACGAGATAACTCTGATTAGTGTCTTTTACACCTCTACCTCTTCTGTTCTTAAATGATTCAGTCATTTAATTGGCTGAACATGTGATAAGAAACAGAACTATTTATTTTAGCCCTGCAACTAACAGATTGAGTGTAAATAATTTGACACTCCACCTGTTTGTTAACTGTATCAGAAAGTAAAAGTTATTTTACCTCTATTATAAAAAAGAAGAGACTTTGGAAGGACAAACAATGAAGAAAAGGTATAAAAATGAATAACCTAATTAGAACAAGAAAGAATTTATTTCTCATAAGAAAAGATTGCTCTAAATCATTACATACAAAAATTATTCAATAACAATGTAGTAAGATCTGTACACAATTATCAGTTAAAACATAATATTGAAAAAACAAAGTATTACATTTAAACAAATATTTATTTTATAATAGTTCAATAAAAAAAAATTAGTAGAATTTAAAACTGATTTTACTAGATTGACTTCATTACAAGGAAATACCAATCATATCATTTATATAAATACTTATAACACATCAATAATTTCAGAGAATATTATGTCTCCTGAGAAGTGAGATACAAAAGGAAATGACAAGACATTATTGACATCGCCAGCTAAAAAGAGAGCTATGTGATTTGAAAGCTAAGACCTTAAGTTTATAAATTTATCTATATTTTAAATCATAGTCAACCGTATCACGCAAAAATCACTTAAAGTGGTGGGAATTTTTTCAATTGTTATCTATCACTTTGTTTTGTTGATCTGTCATACCCAGATGTCAGAAACTACAAGATAAAGCAACAACCGGTTTTTGGATACATAATCTACAAAATTCACTCAATCTGTTAGTTGCAGGGCTAAAAAAAGTAGTTCTGTTTCCTATCAGATGGCCAGCCAATTAAATGACTGAATCATTTAAGAACAGAAGAGGTAGAGGTGTAAAAAAATCACTAATCAGAGTTATCTTCTCTGAAAGTAATGAATTTTCATTATACAGCCAGACCCTGTGGTAAATGAAGTGATGGTGTCATTTGCAGAGTGGAAAGTATGTGGTTTTCAGAGGGCCTAGCATGCTGATAAGCATACCTTTCCTCTTAGAGAGGAAAGCATGGTAAACCACCTCACTCCTCGTTTTACATAGTAAAACCTCGACAGGTTCAAACCAGCGCCTTTCAGCTGACGACCTAATCAACAATAATCTACAAAAAAAGTTAGTGGGCCTAAAGTTAAAGTTCCGGTTTCAATCAAAAGTGGCCTAACACTGGAAGTCAAAAAATCAAAAGTCAGAAACAACAAGAGATGTCAACAAACAGTTTTCGGATTCGTAATTACACAAAAAGTTAGCAGGCCTGGATTGGGTTTAAAGTTCCGGTTTTAAACGGAAGACACTAAACAAAAGACCTACGATGTTGGTAAAAAATGGTTATCCTACGATGTCGGATAAATGGTTTTAAGAAGTCAGAAAAGGTATTGAGAAAACTGGAATAAATCGAACCAAATTCAGACAACTAATTATGGACTTCCTTGAAGAGCAAAACAGACAATCGGGTGGACAGAAGAAACGAGAAAAGCTTACAATGAGGGAATGCTGAAAATGTGAGCTGCAAAAAAGAGCTTCCAGAAACATCTAGTCATCTTACTTGGTCTAAAATTGGGTCTACACATGAAAAAAAACTATCGTTACAAAATAGACAAAAAAATACTTTACTTTGTATGTAAAAACTTGTGTAAACCTAAAAAATGATCACATCTAATAAAATGCAGTACTAAAAATTATTCAGTTTAATAGAATACCTTTATCCTTCTCGCATACATTAGGTGCCCACAATGTACCAATGTACCAATGTTGTCATTAATATCAATTACGATAGCCATATTATGAACATTTTATACAGTTAAAATAAACAAAAACAGTCAAGTAAGTACTTAAAAATAGGAAGATAACCGGTTCCATAAAATTCATATCAGTAAAATAATACATTATGTGGTTATGTTTCTCCTTTTTCAATATCTAGAACTATTAGGTTGTTGGTCTCTAAGCCATTGTGGTTTTCTGTTTCCCATCTCATAAACCATTACTTAGTTTAATACGAGCAACATACACATTATGGGGAGTATTTAACAAAGTTTTATAATAATTATCTGTATTTAAATTTCTGGTTGTTAGGGTATAAAATAATTATGTAAGACTATTGAAATGACAACACCACCATTAGCGAATTTGATGTAACTTTCACAATGGACAACAGCATACCCCAAGTCTGTTATATAGGCACCTGTATTTCTTTTGATCGAAATATGCATCTAAACCGTCTGAATATCAGAAGAAGCAAACTAGATACTCTGTTCCAAATTGTTATTACAAATGGATAATGAAAAAAGGATACAAAATAAAGGAACAATTAGAAATGTAAAAAGTAACCTTTTCGTCATCAATTCTTAAGTTACTGTAATCATAAAAGAATAATTTATACATCAACATTATCATGTAATAACAGTACATTTTGAATACCCTACAAAATATTTCTATTAATAAACCATATATAAAACAACAAAGATTTTGGATACAACTTTATGATAAAGAAATAAACAAAATTAAATTATCTATATAATTTTATTTCATAAAAATAAAAATTTGAAGAATATGGCACAATAATACTTAATACATGAGAATTACTACAACAAAACTTCTGACATTTAAAATGAAAATTTTATAAATGTAATGGAATTATTTTTCTTTGAAGTCCAGATAAATACTCTTTAAAACGTAAGTTGTTTACAGATATTCGTTTTAGATTATGTAAAAAACCTATTTGAAAATTTCAAATCATGCCTTACACAGATACAAGGAAGAGATGTTGAGAATGACAGTATCAGAGGAAAATAAATTCAAGTGTTAGGGATAAAATTTCTGGGAATCCCGATAAAAAATACAAGGAACAATGTAGTTGGATGGTTTAATGTAAATAATGTGAGAATAATGGAAAGTATGGTGTGCAAAAAGGAATCGAGGGAATAGCGAATAATACCTCTTCTTGCATATAATCAGATTTACAATAAAACAAACTTGCACCAGTAAATTTGTAAAGCTAGCATTATAATAATTATCAATAACAATCCTTTTCATACACAATATGAAATACAGAAATAAAACTCAAACAGGGAATTAACGACAGGCAAATCAGCATTTTCGATTTAATAAGAAATGATACTAAAAAAATAAATATGACAAATAAAAAAAAATCTGCAGTCATTAGACTCTCCTACAAAGAAAATTCATGAACAATTAAAAAAAAACAGAAAAACAAGAAAAGGTTTTATTTTTTAAAAATAAGCTTAATATCACTGCATAGTACTGAAACACGTATTTAAATGTTAAATACATATTTAGATCTCTATCCAAAAAATAATTTAACTAAAAAGAACTTCAAATTGCAATCCAAAAAAAGTAAAAAACATGTTCCACCCTACTTTTGATGAAGATATTACCTCTGATTTAAAAACAAACAACTTATAACAGAAAAAACAAAACGAAATTGCTGAATTAAAAATCTGTTCAAAAAAAATGGATATAATAGAAAATTTAATTTAATCAGCATTAAAGATATAAAATCTGTAAATTTGAGAATAACTTTCTAAAGCAGTAATAACTACTTTTCTCTCCCTTTGATTTATACATATGAGATCACTACTGCTTCCAGAAAATCAAGAGACATCTGGTTATCTATTGGTAGTCAAATGCACCGGAATTCTAAATTTATGTAAAATAGATTTCTAAAACTTATATTTGAGATCTTTAAATTTATTACAAACATGACTTTTTAATTACTGAAATGATATACAAAGTACAAGGTGTGTTCGGAAAGGAAGTACTGTTTTGTTCTGATGCCATCGCAGCACTATTGTCATCTCTCCATATACGCACACTAGTTTTTTGCTGGTTCACGCCATAGAATTGATTTGTCGTGTGTTTTTTATTTCCTGTGATTGTTTACAAATCTTGAAACGATAATGTACCCGCCAATTGTAACTCATCCGGTTTTTAAAATGCCAGGAACGTTAAGCCGGCTGAAATTCATTGTCAAATAATTGAGTTCTTTTATTGAACGAAATATAGAATGGGCAGCCTTCTATTGTAAATGATGACTTGTCTAGGATAAAAAAATTCATAATGACTGATGGTTCAGCACTTTCAGATGTTTCCACAAGTTTCGAGAACAGTTTTGGATGAGATTGTTACCAACTGCTTAACTTCCATGAAAAATGCTGTGAAATTATGGCAGGATGTTTCTTTGATAAAGGTTTGAATAAAATGATCACCTGCTACAACCAGTATCTAAACACTGGTGAAAATGATGTTGAAAAATAGTATAACGGATACTCTTTTATGTAGAAATAAAATTGGGTCGAAGAAATGTTTTAGTATTTTTTTCAAAACTGTACTAACTTTCCGTACACACCTAATAATTTCTTGGTGATATATGAAAGTAAGTTTACTGAACATTCCTCATTCTCAGTAATCACACACATTATGGACAAATTCTGTCATCAATTTTAAATGTTTCAATCTGCTGAAGCCAATGGGTCATCAATTAAACAACATGAAAGAATAAACAGAAATTGAAAAATATCCTAATAAGATATTACGGTAATAAACAATATTGTTACATTTATACAATTTATAATAACTTGATATTATACTATTACAGTAATGATATTAATGCTATTCATTAAATTAATTAATCGATACCACAAAGCTTTAAAATCAATTAATACATATTCATTTTATCAATTAATTATTATTAACACTTAAAAAAGTATACCAATTAAAAAACATAGTTACCGATAATAATCTGAGTAATTCTAATGTGATTATAAATACATTTACGCACATTCACACAAATGCATATAAAATAATTTACATGCAACAATAATTAATAATAACTAATACATTTTTATAATTAATAATAATTACTATTACAATGATTCTATATACTAGTATTATTTTGTAACGTCAAAAAATAAAACATAAAATAATTTTAAATTTGTACATGATTATTATTACTAACAATAACAAATAATATTATGTGATAAAAAATATAGAACACTAAATTTAAATCTTTAAGTCAATTAAAATTTATAATTAATAGGTAATAAACATTAATGGTGGTAATCATAATACTAGTCACATTCTTAAATACATACAAGTATATATATATATATTAAAAAATTAACACAATGCAACAGTGAAGAAATAATATACCATTGAGAAATCTGTATAGAAACAGTTGAAATTTATAAGAATCATTTGATAAACAACCTTAAAAATTGAATTAGTTAAAACAATCAAACTTTCTGAATGTTGTACTTGTCACTTTAAAAACAAAGAAGTCGGTCTTAAAATCATATATTAAGAGCAAAACTTAAGTTAAGATAATAAAAAGAGGCCTATCATGGATGCCAGCCATACACAGCAACAAAACAAATAAATTCGTCTAAGAATACTAACTGACAGTAGAAGTCAAAATAAAAATTTAATATCTCTCCTAAATACAGCCATTGGCTGAAAAAAATCAAAATTATTGGAAAAACCATTCATAACAGACATAGAACTATATATAGGGCAACTGACTAAGATCATCACACAAATGTTAAAATCAGTTTAAAATTAAATACCGGGCCATCAAGAAAGGTTGCATCCTTTTAAAAGAAATCTGGTGTGAAATACTCACATGACTTTCTCTTCCCAATGCAAATAATGACCAATATAACCTAATATTAGTAATAAAACATTAGAAATAAACAAAAATTAACCTCAAAAACAAAACCGAACTTAACCATGAGTGAAAGACGTAAAATGAAAATCGACCTCAGTTTGGCTTAAAAATACGGAAAATCACTTTCACATTAAACTAGGCTCTGTAGAGAAAAATGCTCTAAATAAAAGTTGTAGATCTTTGAATTACCAATAAATTTGAATGCACACATTTTTGTCGTAAAATGCATACTAGGCTGACATCTTAAAAAATCGATTTTTTACAAATTTTTGTGAAAAAAAAACAGAAAATCACTAATTACCGCTAAACTAAGCGTTATACAAAAAATGTTTGAAATCAAAGTTGTAAATTTTTAAATTCTCTACAACTTTTTATTAAATACATTTTTGCGCTAAAATGCATATTAAAGCCACAATCTTAAAAAACAATTTTTTTATGAAAAAGCAGCCTTTTCAAGAATTTCAGCAGACATGGCGCTTTCCATATCTTGTACAGCATAAAAAATTTAGTAAAAGAGGCAATTTTTAAAACAATCGAAAATAGTTTTTGCGTTTTTGAGAATATCGCAAAAAGTGAAAAATGACACGAATAAACTACTACTTCCGGTTGACCGATTTTGATGAAAATTTTTGTGTTGGGTCCTCTAGTGGTACTAACTTCAGTTTCAACTTCGTATGAGATATTCTGTTCACACACACACACAGACCAATCGCTAAAAACATGTTTTTTGGGTTCAGGGAGTCTGAAAACATTAGATACGGTGAAAACTCGATTTCAAAAAATCAACATGAAAACAATACTTTCCTTCCTATATACTTATGTAGGCAAAAGAAAGTAAAAATTAAGACTATCTCCAGTAGTTTTTAAACTGTAATTTTTTAAAATGGATGTAACCTTTCTTGATGACCCGGTATTATCCACAATTAATAATGAACATAAGATTACATAAAAAATAACACACTGAGGCCTCTGGGATAAGGTAATCAATATGCAGGTAGAAAGTTACTTAGAATTGATAATAACTCTATAAGTGTGACCACTACTTAAGCCAAATATATTCACAGAAATCAGTTTTTATATCAGGTTATAATTACAATAAAAATAATCCCCGATTGAAAATAGAAGTATTTTGTTAGTCTAATAATACAAGCTAAACTCCGCATTGATACAAAATATTCACCACTAAAAAAATAAGTATAACATGGCAGTTAAAAGTAAATATATTTAAAGCTCTAAATGGAATACTGAATAACTTTGGAAGACATTACTCACTGGAATAAATAATATTGATAAAAAGTATAAGACAGTTAACACAAAATCATTTTAACAGGTCAACTTAAATATGTAAAATTAACTTACTAGATAACAATAGTTGGTGCTACTATAGTATGTGGCCTACCGCGTTATGTTTAGTGAAATTTGTATTTCTTGATGTGGTAGCACTGTCCCCTAACGCTTTTGGCATGTAAATATTCACATATTTTACAGGTTATGTGATATTAAGAAAAAGGACAAATTACATACAATAATTTACAATATCAAATAATACTACAACTAATAATACGATAAGGATTCACCCAGTTATTTTTAGTCAGTCTGCACACTTGTGAATGTCATTGAGAAAAGCAAAAAAATAATTCAGTATCTACTTTTCTCATAATCCATGATATACGGCCAAGGTGCGCATGAAATAATTATTTTGGAATGCCACTTTTTTGTTTAAGAATGTTTACTTTTGCATCCAACCATGATCTCTCAATTGCTTATGTATTGGCTCTTGTTTATATATCTACATAATTTTGCTTATGGTTAATCATTGAATACAGGTAAACTAATGTAGTTTACATAACCATTAAAATATGAAAATAATTTTTAAAACCTATTGTTCTCAACCATAATCTAATGTAGGTCACATAACTCGTAAAATATGTGAATATTTACACGCCAAAAGTGCTACCATATCAAGAAAAACAAATTTCACTCAACATAACGTGGTAGGCCACGTATAATAGTAGCACCCAATAATTTCTCAAGTTTATAGACTATACTGACTTAAATACTAGTAACATTTACGTTTTAATAGCTTTTGTGTTTGAATATGAACCTGAAGAATATGTTCATTTACAAAACTATGCATTTATACTAATGATGTCCAATTAGTAAAAACTTGGAAGTAACCACAGAAATATAGTTTTGCTACATTAAAATCTACCAATTGTTTTCAGTACTACAGTGAAACACTTAACCATAACCAAGTTAACTGAAACAGATCCAATTTTTTTTTAAATTTATTTATTACTGTAATGTATTTCAAACTGCATTTAATGCACAGTACTTGCATAATTTTTAGATGAAGGAGTGCTATGCTATCTCTCAACTATGGTCTTCATAGGGTAAGCACACAATGAATGCTGGTCGCAGGTATTGATTCACGGTGGTGAATGCTCAGAGTGGGAGCATGTCACTACGTGCTTAACCTTCATTCAGTTGTCGGTATACAACATGAATTTCAGTAACAGCAGTAATGATGAATTATTCCTAATGGAAAACGCTTATACAAAATTGTTATCTTTTAAAGATGATACCATTAGTAACATTAAAACAGAACAGAAAATTGTTCGACATAATCATCTTTTTCCGCAATTAAAAAAAGACAGAGATAGGTTTGTTAAATGCATGAGAATGACTCTGGAAATGTTTAATTTTATATTGTTTAATGTAGAACTCTTTTTCAAAAACAATGGTGCAATTAACACAAGCAACTAATATTACCGGAAGAAAGACTTGTGATTACTTTGAAATACGTATTTTGAACATTTTGACTACCGATTTTCAACATTATAAAGCATTGTTTGGCCAGTAATAATTTTTCAAGTTATTTGTATAAATCTATCTTATTACAATTAATTAACAAGTTGTTATTACTTATGAATACGTATTATATAACGTCAAGTATGCTTAGCAATCTGTTAGCAAGCAGCAGGCAGGTTTATGCAAAACAAACCCAGAAAGCTGATATGCGCAGCTTTCTCCACCATTGTTTACTGTGAGACGTCCGATTAAAATATAATGGCCTATTCCTACTAGCAGGCTCCTGCTTGAAAGAGACCGAATTGTGATTTTTTTTGTTCACTGTGCGCTTACCCATAGAGTTGTCTTCTCGGGGATGTTCCTAGTGTATTTCAAGGGAAGAGGAGACTAGAGAGCATTTTCTGGGAACGTGTAAAATCTTGGCATGTTATGGAGAAAGATGGTTCGGTAACGCTGTGCTAGAGGAGGATGAAGTAGTGCAAATTTTAAATGGGAAACTTTAGTATCTTTGTAGGAACAGCCTTGACATACCGAGAGTATCTAATAAGCGAGTTCAATTATTGACTGTTCCTTTTGCCAACCTGGGGATCATGCCATTGAGTGGTAATTTATTTAATTATTGTTTTGTATTATTTTCTACTTGTTTCTGTATTATTGTAAACAAACACACAAATATTATTATTATTATAATTATTAATGGACAGTACTGAATTCAAATTTAGATATGTAGTATTGATAAGGTACAGAACTGTGTCACATGAAATTAATAAACGAATATAAGGTTTCGGTATTTTTGGAATTTGTTATAGGTTGCCTTATGTTTTGTTAAACAGTGTGAAGAATCTTCATCATCAGACGTACTTTTAATAAAATTATGGCGTGATATTGCTGGGGAAAAAGTTTTCATTAAAAATCTCAGACATTTAAAAAAACTTAAATACTGTACAGTAATACAATTTTTTTGTTCTCTTAAAATCGTAGTATTTTCATTTACACATATTAAACAATCATACAAATACGGTATATTCAATTCTGCTGTTTTTAAACTCAAAAAATATGTACTTGTGTGTTATCCGAAATTGCGTACACCCCTCCCATATTTTGATTAAACGTGATTTTATTGTAGTAGTATATTTTATACACATTTTTTGTTAACAAACGTGCAAATAAAATCCTATCAATAAATTTTAATCTTATAAAAATTAATGAAAAGAAAATGGAGAAGAGCATTTAATAAATAAACTGTAATTATTTACTAATATTTTTATCAAGCTAACAAGGAGAATTATTGTGATATAGGTAATGTACTCATTATAGGTAAGATACTTTAAAAAAGAGATCTTTTTTAAAGCCATGAATAATACTTACATGATTATTAATTTAGGAAGCTCTTTTCAATAATACAACATTTTCGAAATACCCTGTCAGGTTAATCTCACTTTATACAAAATAACTTGCATGTCTTTAATACTTAATATATAATTACACGATAGTAATTACCCTACCAATGAACTGATAAAATCATGAGGTAATAAACATAAGTATGATCATTTGGTCATCACTTGGCTAACCCAGCATAAGTCAACTGGTGGAAAGTTGTTCACTACACTACAAGGCAATAAAATTCAAATATAAGCCAAAAAAATAATTTAACAAAATGTACAGAGCAAATATATATATGATTACTGTATTTTTCAGTATATAAGATAATCCACTTGAATATTTTAAAAAATGTTTCCGAAAATCTAACTTTTTATAACACATTATTGGGTACTCTATACATAAAATAATTCCTTATACAAAATCCAGGTAACCGAGATGAAATTTCTGAGAAGTAAAATTTATTTATTTATTTATGGTCAAGATGAATGTAAGGATAAAGGAGGGAGTTCCGTTAATGAGTAACGGGATTAGAGTATAGGAGACAGTGGTGCAAGTATTTGGGAGGATGAGTTCCAACAAGTTTCCAGCTATTGTGGTTCAGTATTCAAAATATTGGCAGAGTTCTCAAAAAAGGGTGCTGGAACAGATCAAGACTTAATCCTTAAACAAAGAAGAATAATTTCATACTAGTTCAGATTTTTGGTTGATATAGTGTGTTTCCAAAATGAACTGAGTACTCTGATAATGGAAAGTTGTTTAGCTCAAAACAATTTCTAACTAACTACATCATGAAGGCTGCCGGCCGAGCGAAATATTTGGTTTGCTATTTTTTTGACACATTTTTCTCAGTCTATTCATGAGTGTTTGGCCGATGTTAGCTGTCAAACAATAAATAAGTGAAGAAATATTCCAGAACTAGTAACAGGAATGTAAACAAAAATGTTGTACATGCTAATGGTAACTATAAAAGAGTTATAGAGAATAAGGCTGAACTGCACTGCACAAAAAATAAAATACGAAGTTATTTGTGTGTGTAACAACAGAATAAAATCCATTGTAAATATATTTAAATGTGTATCAATATGATTATTTTACTTATGTACTGTTTACTATACTTAATTTTTAATTTTCCTTCATTAATCGCGAAATTGATGATTGACTTACAGATGAATACAATTTTTACAGAATAAAACCACTCCAAATGACTAAATAAATGTTAAAAATATTATGGAGGATCCTCTGTCACATTAATTTTTTCATGAATTGGTTGCGTTCAGTTCTGTTACTAGACTGCATGTCAATCTTTCACGGCTAATCTTTGAACAATTAAGTACTACATACATCAATTTAAAAAAACTGCATTTCAAGCACCTTGTAGCCTACGGTATTACAAAATTTTTGATAACTGAACCATTCATAATCCAATTCGTTAAGTTTACAACAAACATTTACAAAAATGTTATATTTATTGATACACATACTTTTTTCACTGTAAAATGTAAGTTTAATTGACAAAAATGATAATTGAAACAGTGGTAGTAGTACTGAATCAACTGTATAAGCTATATAAATAAAATAAAAGAATATACTATACTAAATTTAACACACAGACAATAAACTGATAAAGCTGTCTAAAAATTATAAACATAAATTAATAATCTCAATAAAAAAAGAATTAAAATTAATTTAAAATTGATTTAATAAAACATCATAAGACTAGATTTAAATTCAGACGGATTCAGTTTTTCTTTCACTAGAATTAGATTAAAAAACGAAATAGGTGCTTCCTTACCTACAGTAGATATTATGTAGCTAAAATTTGAAGTGCTACAAAATCTCATAGTAAATCATTTTATTTTCTCAATTGAAGATAAAATATTTTTATAGAACTCGACACTTACATATAAAAATATATATAATAAAATAAATTAATACTAGGTAAGATATGTTATACCTAAAACATTTCATTTCACTAAAAAAACTTAACCTAAAAAAAATCATAAGAACGAACAAGATTAGCTTCCATATAATTAGGTATTCTATTACTAACTATACAGGAAAATTTCAATTTTTTAGACACTAAACAATAGACCTAAGGTGTCAAATAAATGATTTCAAGAAGTTGGCAGCAACTTAGTATGGAGAGGGCATAGTAAAATTGGTGAAACTGTAAAAGTGTTTCAATTTGTACAGCGATCACATAAAAAAAATAGTTTAACGTTCTTTACTTTCTGAATGAACCTCATATTTTAAAAATAAAACATAAATGTTCATTTTTAAGATTATAAACAGAATAACCTTTACAACATGTTTTTATAATTTTTTTATGATTATAGTGAGTAGAGTATTAACTGTTTCGCACAAAAAAAACTTTCTATACCTTACCAAAGAACTAAACCTTTGGTTTAGCAGTCACACAGACTCAGCAAACTATTAATAACTGAGCTACCAAAGTGATCACAAACCTTCACTGTTGCATTTATTTATTTAAATTAATTCCTATATTGGTAAGTTAAAGAAAAAATGGTTCAACTACTCCAAAAACAAAATCAATACATTATTATATAAACTTTTACATAATTAATACAATATATTTAAACTAATAATATCTATTACATAATAATTTAAATATTGTACAAATATATTTAAACATTTGCAGTGGTAGATGGTTTCATTTCTTGGAATTCTACATCGTTCGACGAAACAGAACTGTCTTCTGATAAATTACATGAAACACTATCTTTAATAAAACTTGATGACACATTTAGTAAACTATCTTTTTTGCGATTATTACTACTGCCACTACTACTATCATTACCTTTCGAATTTAATACTCTTTGTGATCGTTTTTCTTGAAAATTTTTTGCTTTTTGTTTTAAATTATTAGTTAAAACATTATTTTCGTTACTACATACTTTTTTATTATTGCTACTGTTTTCGTCATCTTCATCGTCAATGGATAACACGGCGTTATCGTTTTCATTTCTTACTTTAAAATTAAGAGATTCATTAACTTTTGTTTTATTTAAATCACAAGAATTTTCAGCTAACCTATTTAAAGTACTGGATCTGGTATTAGTACGATTTGAAACTGAAGAGTTAGAGCCTACGGCAGAGAAATTTTTATTTACATTAAATACTGTCGATTCTTTAATTTTTGAACTAGACGACCTATTTCGTTTTGAAGATGTGTTAGGTTGTTCTTCTGGCCTATCGATTATTTCACAACTACTGTCATCGTGTTTATCGTTATCATTATTTCTTTTACCATTTTCATCATCTGATGAACAACTACTGCTTGAACTGCTGCTATTATTACTTGAACTACTACTATTACTACTGCTTGAACTGCTACTACTGCTGCTACTATTACTACTAGAACTATTTTCACTACTGCTACTAGAGCTACTGTTTGCACTACTGCTACTACTTGTGCTACTTCTACTATCTTCATCTTGTACCAATTCATTTGCATCTGTGATCTCACCAGTATCATTTTGTTCCTTATGTTCCGATAATTCATGTTTTTCCAACATAATTTCTGAATTGAACGCCAATGAACAATAACCACAGTTAAATAAAGCTGCTTGTGTCCTTGCTTGCTGTCCTGGATGGATAATTGAATGTTGTTCCAATTTGGAGCGTGAATTATGATAACGTCCACAAACACGGCAAGTGAAATTCTTTCCTTCTCCTTCAAAATTATTTTTATGTTCAGCCGCCAAATGGGCATCTAGCGACAGATAATCTTTACAAACTTTCAGACAAACCCCGCATGATGTAGCGGCTTCTTTTAAATGAAATCTTCTTAAATGCTGCCATAAATGTCTTTTAGCATCAAACGATTTATTACACAATTCACAAAAACATAGACCGTCATCAACTTTATAAACTCTACGCACTTCACGCTGCCGTGGCGTACTTTTGTCCATACTTTTATCGTTAGCAGGAATGTTATTATCGATGACATTCAAATAAACAGAGTTACTTTTCTGATCATTACTACCCATAAACTTCATTTTTTTATCAGGACTTAAACTATTCTTTGTAGAATCAGTCTTATTGTTAACTAGACCTAATTTTTTAAACGTTTCTGCTTTATTAGCCGACACGCATTTTTTCGCGTGAGTATTATGACTGTCGATATTGTCGCTTATTTTACCACAAGCACATAACAGCTCATTATGTTCAGTTTTGGTATGATCTAATAATTCACCCGCACTTGAAAATGTTTTTGAACATGCCGAACACGCATGAGTGTATGATCTTCTAGGTCTTTTTGAAGGTATCTCTTCAAGATCATTATCTATTATATCATCAGGTACATCATTAGCTAAATTTTCCGACTTTATTTCGATAATATCATTTTTTGATTCATCATCATCATCGACTACAACTGTTTTGCCGGTATTTTCATTATCATCGTTGTTTGTTTCAGTCTCGATAGTCTGACTCTCATCATCCTCTTCCTCCTCTTCTATTTCATCTTCTGAATTTTCTTCCATATGTGCTTCTAAATGTCGTTTTAACTGTTCTTCTTTGGTACATATTTTCAAACACTTATTACAAGGGAAAAACTGATCACCATGAGTACGGATGTGTGCAAGTACCTTACTTTTATTAGCATATGTACGAGCACAGATGGAACAAACGTTCGGTTTAGTGAGGATCGCTTTATGATTCGAATTTACATGTTTTCTTAACTCATCAAAATCTTTGAACTCTATCAAGCATACAGCGCATAAATATTTAGTTAATAGGGGATGTTTTGTTTTCAGATGATTTCTAAGTTTTATTTTATTGGGTGTCAACTCGCCGCAAAAACCACAAGTTGGAGGCATCCGACTAAACCGATGCTCTCGTTTATGTTTATCAAGATCAGCTTTGCACCTTAACATTTTATTACAACCTTCAAAATTACATGCCAAATCTGGATGACCAGCATGAACCTCTTTGATATGATCCATTAATTCTATACGAGAATCGTGTGCGACATCTTCACAAATCTCACATTTAAACAGCAAATGAGATATACGTTTATGTTTCCTAAGTAGAACTGGAGAATCAAATATTTTTGAGCATCGATCACATGGAGAAGGAACAGGGCCTGTCACTTTTGGGCCGACACAGTGTTTTGAATGTTTTCTTAATAGCACATGCTTTCTAAAAACTTTTTTACATTTTTCACATGTATGTATAGTTTCTTCATTCGATAGTTCGCTAATGTCCACATAGTTTTGAGATTCCTCTCTGTGATGTTTTGACATGTGATTTGCAAGATGACCTCTAGAAGCAGACGTACGAAAACATATGTTACATGTGATGTCTGGATGATTTTTATGGATTTTATTAACATGTTTCCAAAGATGAGATGATCGTCCGTAGAATTTTGTACATAGATCACATGGCACAAGATTATGTACGGACCTCCTGTGTTGTGACAATTCTTCTAAGACTGTAAATTCTTCTTCTGGACACAAACTACATTTTAACTGATCACCAAAATCTATAGAAGACGGTTTATCTGAAATGGGTGTTAAAACTTCTAGTTCGTGACCAGGAGGTAAACCACCTTCAGATTCTGGTAATACATGTATCTTTCTATGACGAGACATTTTAGATTTGTTTGAATACGGACGACCACAAATATCACAGCAAAAGTCTCCTTCGGTTAAAGGTGCATGCCGATCTTTAACATGAGTTGAAAGATCAGCGACCGAACAGAAAACTTTTAGGCAAACACCGCAGATAAATGGTAGGCAATCTGCATGAACACTCATCATATGTTTCCAAAAGTTAACTCTTGTTGCCCAAAGCTTACCACAAACTTCACAAGTATTAGGAATTTCCCCTTGAAGAGAATGATGACTTGCAGCATGTTCAGTCTTTAAAGATCTTGTTGGAAAAACTTTTCCACATTTTTCTTCTTCACATAAAAGTGATGGTTCATTGGCATGGCATGAAAACACATGTCGCCATCTTTCAGTACGTGTTGAATGAGCTAATCCGCACAGCTCACAAGAAAAATATAAATAATATGTGGTAGAACTATTTACACTATTAGGACCCTGTGAATTTCTATGAGCATTTTGTTTATGTTTAACCAATTTCTCTTCATTAGGAAACACTTTGAAGCATATTTCACAACTCATTACATGGCCATCATCTTTTAAACTTTCAAAAATGGAATTTTCATATTCACTACTTTCTTTCAGAATAGACTGTAAATTCTGTTGATTAAGTTTTGAATTCATAATGATAACAGATTCAGGATCAACAACTTGCCCAGTATTATCATAAAGATTGTGAATCTTAACATGCGTCAGTAATTTTTTCTTAGAATCTAGCTGTCGCCCACAAATTTGGCAGCTGTAACGTCTTTGATCAGATTTCAAACGATCTTTTGGATGACAATTTTGAATGTGTTCTGTCAGACTACTGTAATCAGAACAAACTCTCAAACACAGACCACATGCTGTAGCTGCTTCTTCCCTGTGCGAGTAAAGCATATGCAACCACAAACTAGCACGATCGTTAAAATCTCTTCCACAGACTTCACAACAAAATACTGTTTCAGTTTCCACCATACTTTCAGCCATGACATAATCATCTTCGTTCTCCAAATTTTCACAATTTGATTCATCCATGTACTGACTAAGTGTAATATCTCCTGGTTCAATACCATGACTTTCTGACAGATGATCAAGTAATAAGTTCTTTTCATTAAAACTTTTATCACAAAGTAGGCACGAAAACGTCGATTTCTCAGTGCCATTGCTATTGCTGCCATCTTTAGTAATATCACTGGATTTGTCATCTTCAATCGCACTATGATTTCTTTTTAATTTTTTTGAAGCAGAACTTTTTCTTCTTCGACTCAGGAATTCCTGGTTACTTGTTTCTTCATTCGATTGTTTATTTTCCTCATCTTCATCGTCCTCATCACAATCATCTTCATCATCAGATCTAAAGTCAGTCTTGATTTCTGTTGTATCCACCTAAAACAGCAGAATAGAAACAAAATAGGATCAAACTTCAGCATCTTAAAGTGAATCATAAACACATCCACACAAACATACTAATAACTATTATGTCAAACCTATATGTTCATCCTCATCCTGTTAACTATAACAGATTTACAAGGGTGTAACAAATGAAAACCTTAAAAGTGCCATAAGTGTTGGATTGAAACGATTAAGGTTATTTTTTCACATAGTCTCCATATCGTTCAATGTACTCCATCGCTTTGGAATTGCATGGATACCACGTTTAAAGAATTCTTTTGGTCGTGATTGCAGCAAAGGTTCCCCTCTTTGTCACTACTGAAATGCATGCCTCCCAACGATTCTTTAAATCCAAACACATGAAAGTACCAAGGAGCAAGGTCTGGAGAATAAGGTGGGTGTTACAAGACATTCAAAATGTTTTATGATATCATATATCAGGTGTCCCACAAAATTTGAACCATAGGGAAATGGTATTGATTTTCAATAGTTTTTTAATTTTTCCTTCCCACGAATAAATGAAGACATGTTATAGTCAGGAATCATTTAAAATGTGTAGACCTTTTAAAAAATATCAATTTTGCTACATTTTAAAAACTGTATTTTAGCTTAAAAAATACAGTAATACATACATTTGTAACCATTTTCCATTTAAGTATTCTGGTCCGGAAATGTAAAGATAGGTGGGTCAAATCCATCAGAGGTAAAAAATTTTATGTTTAAAAAATATTGGAAATATTAAAAAAAATTTTAATTTTTTTAATTTTGACAATTTGTTTTATCATCCAAAATTATTTACTTTGTTTTTTTTAAAGCAAATTCAGTATTATTTTAAATCCTAAATATTTCCTTCACCAACATTCAATTTTCAGAGACAGCTGATTGTTGCAATAATTTTAGATAAAATGCAACAATATAGATTGTTGATGATAGAACAGATTGTCAAAATTAAAAAATAAATAATTAATTTCTTTAATATTTCCAACATTTTTTGAACATAAAAAAATTTTACGGCTTATGGATTTGACCCACCTATCTTTACATCTATGGACTAGAACGTTAATTACTCCAAACATAACAATGCGAAAAGTTGATAAAACTTACAATACTTAAATGGAAAACTATTATAAATTTATGTATATTTATATTTAAACTAAAATACAGCTTAAAATGTACCAAAATTGATATATTTTTTAAAAGGTATAAACATTTTCTAATGATTCCTGACTATAACAAGTCTTAATTTATTCGTGGGAAGAAAATATTAACAAACTAATGAAAATCGATGTTATTTCCCTGTGGTTCAAATTCCATGAGACACCCAGTATAGTCTGAGCTGTCAAATGGGCAGGCATTGTCAAGCTGTAACAAAACCCGATGTCCAAAGTCCTTGTTGTTTAATTTTGATTTTTAATCAGATCTGAATAAGCACTGGTTGCTGTCACTCGCCCCATGTTATGTTCCAAAATTCATCCTTTTGCATCCCAGACAAGAGCCATTTTTCAACTTTCAGCACCACTCATATAACGGGTGGCGCACATAAAAGTAGCCCCATAACTTAGCCGAGATTGTATAATGTTTATGCCAAGTCAAGGAAAATTCCCCCCCCCCATTTTCCCCTTCCCGTGTACAACCTGCATGTTTAACCAGATTTTTGATTAATTTATTAATCAATTAGCACCACACGAAATTACATATTCTTTTTTCCAACAAGACAGGGTGACTTTGTCACACATCTCGCAGATCATTGGCTCGTGTGCGTAATGTTTTTACCAATGAGAGGAATATCTCTTTAGGCTTATGGCCACCGCGATCACCGGATTTGTCTCCTTGTGATTACTACTTATGGGGAAATTTAAAGAATAAAGTATACGCCAGCAATCCAAAATCTATTGAAAACCTAAAGATCTCAATCACGAACGTCATATGCACCATTACAGCTCCTGAACTCCAGTCTGTATTTCAGAATATGCTACACCGCGCTATCTTATGTGTACAAGCTGACTGTGATCACTTTCAACATATCGTGTAATAACGTAACAATATTAGACTATTGAATAAAATAATAAAAAAAATTATTGGTATTTGTAAATAAACAGATTTCATTTCAATTGTGTTGCACTTTATTTACGGGGCTACTTTTATGTGCGCCACCCGTTACTTGCAGTAGGGACAAACTTGAATTGCAATACTGCTTTGGGATCCTACAATTTCAATTGGTTTGACATTTTCACTATTCAGAAATTGAATCACAGATCGCTGCTCTAATGCGGTGAATGTTGATATGCACCACAAATACTATTGCACTTTAAGGTTTTCATTTGATACGCCCTCCTTCCTATTTATTATGTCTTGACATTCTCAACATTTCTTAAAATATTTTAACAACACTTGAAACAGATTCCAGAAATCAAAAATAAAATAATAATTAGAGTCTACAATTCAATTCAATTTCATTCATTTATGGTCTCTGATAGTAACTAATTAAATCCAAACAAAAACCATGAGAACCTGGATCTGTCTTCTTGTTATGGATTATAAAAATTAACTCCACAAAAACTGTGGAACTTTTCAAAATAATCTTACACCATAACTTTAAGACAATAACATGCTTTGGTAAGCGTTAATCTTTTTTAAACAAAAATATTCATTTAAAAAATTTATACTTACATTTTCAGCAGCAAGTGCACTTATTTCAGAAGCATGTTTTGATTTTTTATGATCATCCAGATTAGCGATAGTGGAAAATGTTCTAGAACAAAACTGGCATGAAACTTTTGGATCACCTTTATGACTGACACTGACATGACCCCAAAGGTGCTTTGCCATGGAATATGACTTTTCACATAAATCACACTTGAAAGGTCTGAAAATACACATAAATATAAACGAAATAAATCTCAAAGATGAATATTTTCTCACGAACATGCCACATGACAACGTACTTCTTTATCACAAAACTGTTCATGAAATATATTTAATCTGTTACAACAGAATTAATATTCTTAACAAATTACCCACATGGTGCAGTGGTTAGATTTCAATTTTGGGCTGCAAAAAATCTTCCCGAATTCGATTCCCAGCCAGGATCTAGTGAAAACCCACCAATAATATTTCTCAATCCACTGCAATCGCAAATGACAAAATTGGTTTATCATCTGATTGAAAAATGAAATTCTTAAGCAAATTTTTCTTATTTTATAAACACAAAAGAAAATTTATTACATGTTAAGCCTTAACATGGTCAATGCAGCATGAGTATTGCTATGTACAATCTTACGCTGTGACTGACATTCTTATGGCAATCCAAAGACCTGATGCCTCTCGAGCGTCACCGGTCATCCAAACAAGTCAAATTTATTACATGACTTTTATCAATTCACCTAATTCATCTATACATGAATTATAACTTTTTTAATTTAATTATGATTCAAATGTGTTTGTTACTTATAAATTACACATTTTTTTTATACTTTTGCTTGTAACTGACTACAATAATAAACTTGGGTTGGGTCAGGATAAAAAGTATTCCTTGGCTTCTTTCAAATCATTTATTTTAACAATTATACACAACATTATTATAATTTATTTTTAATATTATAGACTAATAAAATTCAAGTGCACACACACACACACACGCACGCACGCACACACACACACCTAAATAAGAATGAAATCCAAAGAAACATACAAATAATACAAAAAGATAAAATAATTCAGCTGTTATAATTAAACTGTATATTTGTATAAATTATTACAGTAGCTGAACCATGCGAATTAATATGCACAATACAAATTTATTTTTAATAACCAATTTTACAATTACATTAAAACTAAGAAATTGAAATATATATTTCTAACCACCAGAATACAGTAACATAAAAACACTTACCAATGTTTATAGCACTTTCGTGTATCTTGTACACATCTTCAGTAAATAAAAATTTATTTTTTTTCAAAATTTAAAACTTCCTGCTCCTACCATGGTAGATAAGGAATCAAAAATTTTCCTTATCTACCATGGTAGGAGCAGGAAGTTTTAAATTTTGACATAAAATAAATTTTAATTTACTGAATATGTGTACAAGATACACGAAAGCGCTATAAACATTGGTAAGTGTTTTTATGTTACCGTATTCTGGTGGTTAGAAATATATATTTCAATTTTAAATAATACGGCTGTTTAAAAATCCTACATAGGATGTTTGATAAAATAATAAAACTAAGAAATAAAGTATGCACCTAAATAGACAATCCACATTACCGTAACAACCCTAACAAACTGAACTTGGCAATGCTGCTGACGGAATGGTAGCACCATGAAAACTTAAATTCAAATATTTTATTTACTTTGCAATATCTCGTAATGACTTAACCCAGGTATCACTTTCAGATTTTTCGCAGAATTATGAAAGTGTCTCAACAACAAAGTAAAAATTTTTAAATCTGTTCAGTAGAAGTCTGTATTTAAGGACAAACAGAATCTCCATTTAAAATATATTGGTCTAGATTTTGTGTTTTAAATACAATGATTCCATCTTTAACAGTAAATAAATAAAATGTTACACTTTTTCAAACATTTCCTCATGGTATTCTTGAAAACAAGGTTTTGCACAAAGCGCTGGAAAACCAGGACAAAATGGACAGAAGAAAGTTGTGTCCTTGCGAATTTTTATCTTGTAACACTGCCGGCACCGTCTTCTCGTTTTACGATTCTCTCCCTCTTTCACTTCATACTGTTTAGGTATATGTTCGTCCAGTATGTTTTTACGTTCGATGGGGTTTTTAATCATTTTTGGTCTGTACGATGGAGAAACGAGAGCTGTTATAATGGATAAACGAAATTCATGCAGTTTTATTTTTAAGGAAGGAAAATGTTTTTGGTGCAGGAAAAAACTGTTGATAAGGCTTAGGTGAAATATGTGAATAGCCAACTTTTTAACCCATTCCAACGTTTTTCTTTCGATGGGATAATATGCCATCATTTGATCAATACGGTCAATTCCACCCATCGCCTGGTTGTATTCCACAACAGCTTCTGGCTTGGAGACTGGTGTTCCCTTGCGATTTGTGGTTTTGACCATATCTGCTCCGAATTCAGAGCTGATCATCAGTACATCTCTCTGGTCATGCCACTTGAAAATGCACACACCATCCTCTGAAAAGAGTGATGAAACTTTATGGGGTTTTAATTTAGCCTGGGTGATAGGTGGTGGATTTCCTTTGCAATTAGGTCTTACTGTTCCTGTGACATAAGTCTTCCGTTTCAAAAGTTGGTGCACAAGGTTCACACTGTTGTAGTAGTTATCAATAAACAAGGAATACCCAGAATCAAGCTTGCCTTCCATCAACTTATGGACAACTTTGTCAGCATGTTCGTGTCCACCTTCTGAATCAGAGGCCCCAGCGTATACAATAACACGAAGTACTAACCCATTCGGTTGTGTCAACATGTATAATTTTGTCCCATTATTACGTTTCTTCTCTTTTAGGTACACGGGAAATACAAGTCTATCCTTCCAAAGTAACATTGATTTGTCAATGCATAATTGTTTCGTAGGTTTGTAAATTGTATCCATAGTCTGATTAAAAGTGTCAAGTAGTGGTCGAATTGGTATAAGTTTATCAGTCGCTGTCGGAGGGGCGTCGTTAAAGTGTAAACATTGCAATATGCTGCAAAATCTGTCGCGGCTCATGCATGCTCTAAATACAGGGATACCAAACAGAAAATTTGTATTCCAGTAATCACTCAGTCTCTGAAGAGGAATTGTTCCCATGTGGTAAAGGAGCCCTAACCAAGTTAGAAACTCTTCTGCCGTAACTGGTTTCCAATATTTTATTCTAGCCTGTGGTGTTATCAATTTTTCTTTGAGCATATTACCAAACTTATTTGTCTCAGTCACTGTCAAGTCAATAACAGTTTGTGCGAACACAACTTTAAAAATATCAATTGGCCGATCTCCATCAAACTGCTGTGATAGTCCAGTTTCTTTATTAAATATTATTGGATCTTTGGCTGGTCTGTCTGCTGTCCAGTTTCTATTATTAACAGTCAATGTGTTCTGTTGCTGTATGTTACTGAATGTGTTCAGAAGTTTGTCTTCATCTTTCTCTCCAGAACTGTTTTCCATCTCACTTTCTCCAGAAAAATCATCTGAAGACTGAAGCATTTCCTCCTCACTTTCTTCCAGAAATTCTATTGGTTCTGATGCAGAGTAAACCGTTGACAACATCTCTGGCGGGTGTTTAAAGAGATTAGATGGATTACTAGAACAATATTCTGTTTTTTCTGTATCTGTTTTGGATTTCACTTTTGATGGCCCAGGCTGGAATAATTCTGGCGGAAGTGATGGTGACAATGCATGGGTTTCTGAAGACTCTATATAAGTTTCAGCTTCAGTAACTGGTTCGGTCTTTAGTTGACCATCTGAAGTTCTTTTACCACCTCTAGTTCCAATCAAGCTGAAAGAGAGGAAATAATGATAATCTATTTATTTTTTGAATTTGTCACCTAATGAAAAAATAAAAATAAAAAAACCTGCCAGGAGGTTAACAGGATAATGGTGGCAGAGAGAATAAGTGTGTACAAAATGCTGTAACACTAACAGCATATAGAATTGAAATGACTTGAAAGCATTTTGTCAATACATTTTCACTGTTGGTCTATCTTTATTTCATAAATCTTCTTTTTTCTTGATCATTCAGGACTTGTTAAAGAAGATTGAATTTCTTTTAGTATTCAAGCAACAACTACAATGACATTTTCAGAATGCTGTGGATTTTATTGGAGCCATAAAGTAGTCAGCTCAGTGAAAATAAAAACATTTTAGTTTGCTGCATTTATGTTAGAAATCATAAAACATGCATAATATAAGAGCAGCAAAAGTTTCCAACTACATAAGACTATTATTTAAATTTACCTAATCCTTCATTCTGTAACAGATGTGCAGACAGGATATTGCTTCAAAGGGACCAATCAAAAAATAATAATATTGGTATAAAGTAAAAATGTGAAATGTTTGTCAACAAGTCATTTTGGTGAATGGTTTGTATATATACAGAAAGGTCCAAAAAATGTATCCACTGTTTTGCAAGTCCATAACTTGCAAACTAATTGACGGAGTTGTCTCATCTTTGGTGAAAGTGTAGCTTAAAGTTCAACTTAAAGATATCACTGTAGGTGTTCGAAATGGCCATCATTCACATCCACACACAAACGATGCCGCCAAACTGCAGCACGAACTACTGTCTGCAACGTGTTCAGTTGGATATCTGCACATGAATGTACGATAGATTCTTGAAGTTCATCCAATGTGCGTGGCTTTTGTCAATAAACGACATCCTTCAGTGTTCCCCACAGATAAAAGTCCAGAGGAGTTAAGTCTGGGGAACGTGGTGGATACTCCACAGCACCTCTACGGCCTATCCATCTTCCTGGTAGATTTTTGTCGAGATACGCCTTAACACGATTATGGTAGTGGGACTTCAAAACAAAACAACGTCTGTGTGGCGACTGTCGGAACTACAAACTAGTACACTACCAAAGATGAGACAACTCTGTCAATTAGTTTGCAAGTTATGGACTTTTAAACAGTGGATACATTTTTTTGGACCACTCTGTAAAATAGTGGTGGGGGGGGATATAGAGTATCAAATTAGGCTGATTGGTTTGTCTGAGCACAGGTATATGTATTGTAGATTTTTTATGTTAATTTGTAAAAAAAAGTAAATATAACAAAAAATCTGGTGTGAAACACTCACACAACTTTCTCTTGCCAATGAAAATAATGAACAATATAACCTAACAATAGTAATTAAACATTAGAAATAAACAAAAAAACTAACCTCAAAAAACATAACCTAATTTTAATCATGAGTGAATACTGCAAAATGAAAACCAAACCTAGTATGGCTTAATAATACAGAAAATCACTCGTTGACACTAAACTAGGCTCTGTAGAGAAAAATGCGCTAAGTAAAAGTTGCAGGTCATTTAATTTCCTATAAATTTGATTATATACACTTTTGTTGTAAATGCATACTAAGGCTGAAATCTTAAAAAAATTGATTTTTTTACAGATTTTCGTGAAAGAAAACCAGAAAATTGCTAATTACCTCTAAACTAAAAGCATTATACAAAAAATATTTAAAATATAAGTTGTAACAACTTATATTATAAATTAAATTAAATTTAACAAAAGTTGTTACAACTTTTATTATATACATTTTTGCATATTAAAGCTGCAATCTTAAAAAAAAAAAATTTCTATGAGAAAACAGCCTTCCCAAGAATTTCAGCAGATACGGCACCGACCCTATCTTATAGAGCAGAAAAAAATATATTTAATGAGGCGATTTCAAAAAAATTGTAGGAGCCGTTTTTGAGAAAATAGCAAAAAAGTGAAAAATGACATGAATAACAACAGTAGAGGGAGATGAATGAGTGTTAGTAGTGTTTCACAGCTGATGCATTTGTAGTGGTAGCATGTACTAACTTTACTAAAAAATATTCTTATCATCCGGCGCATTAATTTAACAAATACCTACCGGGTTATTAACTTGGTCGGATTCATAATATTTAACTTACCAATTCGTATCAAAATATGTAAATAAATAAATGCAATAAATTCAAACAAACATGTTAAATACGGAAAGCCTAAAAACGAATGTTTTGTTTCAGAGTAATACAACACAATCGTTCTCCCAGCATGCATCAATCAATTCAATATACCTCACCCATACCCTTCACCTCGCAACTACACGGAGCTTGGACCCACACAATACTTCCCGTTGATTAATTTTGATGAAAATGTTAGTGTCGGGTCTAGTAGTAGTACTTAACTTATCTTTCAAGTTATGATGTTCCGTTCATAAGATATTTTGTTCATACACACACACGCGCGCACGCACACACACACACACAACCAATCGCTAAAAACATGTTTTTTGGTTTCAGGGGATCTGAAAACACAATTTTGAAAAATCAACATGAAAACAAAACTTTCCTTCCTATATATTCATTTAGGGAAGAGAAAGTATTAATATTTATTGCACTTTTTTATTGGTTGATGATGCCTACAGAAGCCTTGGCTTGTGCATAGCTGCAAATAAAGTAACAATGATGAAAAATTGCCAGACCTAACTGGGAATTGAACCTGATACCCTAGAATTAAAGCCAGTTGCACCAACTTCAACATCAACAGGTCAGCCTATTTAAGAATTTTGTGCACCTATTTAACAATTTAATAAATTTTATAGAATTTGTATAACACTTATTCTGAATAGTTCCTGGTTTAATTCCCAGTTATGTCTGGCATTTTTCATCGTTCAAGTTGGTGATATTTCTATTTCCTTGGGATACCTTATTAGCTTAGTACGCTACTTAAATTAAAAATTACAAAAACATTTCAACAAACAAAAATGAACCTTTATTCTGTAGTTTGAAATACATCTATTTTATACAATATAAATTTCACTAAGTTTTTCATCTGCCTTGATCCTTATTATCCACTTACATGTGTTCTGGTGGATCCACCCCATCATCGAAGCACACAAATAGCATGTGAAACTTAAAAAAAAAATGTATTTAAAAACCTATAGAAGATATTGTATCTTCAGTTATCTATTTACAACTTCGGTTATTCTAATCTATCCCTTCTCATATTTATAACAGATGGCAGCAGCAGTCAATATCAGTCATCATTCTTAAATTTGATTCATTTATTTAAAATGTCCTGCTTTTGGTCATTGATATACCGGGTGATTCAAAACTATATGGCAATCTCTTGGGATCTCATTCTATAGCTAAAAATAAGAAAAAAAAGTTCATATAAACATATGCCTGAAAACGCTTAGTTAGCGAGTTACGGCTAGCGAAAAATTTCACCTAGAACTCTGTACCCTCGGTGAAGTAAGGCCGTATTAAAATGTTAAAGGTAGTTACAAAGATACAAATACAATTGTTTCTTATGTTTTTTCATCTGAAAAATTGAATAAAATTGGTTCCAGAGCTGTAAATGCAATACTTTCAGAGATATCTTACTTAAAACACAGGAATTGGTGCAAAGAAATAACACATTTTTGTGTTTAACGTAAGATTACTTCCATAAATGGTAAATAAAGGTGTATTTTTTCTTAAATAAATTTGTAGAAAATTTAATTCTGAAAAGATTCATGTGAATTACTCAGGAAAAAATGAATAATAGATATTGAAATTTCGCTTTATTTAAAATCAAAACAGATGCATATAAAACACACATTCTTAACTGCATAAAATATTAACTAATATGTAGGTTAGGAGTAACAGCTGTTACTCCCAACCTACATATTAGTTAATATTTTTATGCAGTTAAGAATATTTATTTAACATCAAAACAGAATAAATTATAAAAAAAAATAAAGCAAAATTTCAATATCTATTATTCATTTCAGAATTTTCAGAATTTCTACAAATTTATTTAAGAAAAAATACACCTGTATTTACCATTTATGGAAGTAATCTTACGTTAAACACAAAAATGTGTTATTTCTTTGCACCAATTCTTGTGTTAAATGTAAGATATCTCTGAAAGTATTGTATTTACAGCTCTGGAACCAATTTTATTCAATTTTTCAGATTAAAAAACATAAGAAACAATTGTATTATTTGTATCTTTGTAACTACCTTTAACATTTTTATACGGCCTTACTTCACCGAGGGTACAGAGTTCTAGGTGAAATTTTTCGCTAGCCGTAAATCGCTAACTAAGCATTTTCACACATATGTTTATATGAACTTTTTTTCTTATTTTTAGCTATAGAATGAGATCCCAACAGATTGTCGTATAGTTTTGAATCATCTGGTATAACAAAACAGTTACTGAATAATTTTATAAAGGAGCATGTAGATGCAATAATAAGACTGATATCCACAAACCTATTTAACAATAAACAAGAAAAAGGGTGTATTAAAATAGACTGTCGTAATGAAGATTCAACAAATTTTAAATATTGGTATGACTAGTCGTTAGATACAGGGTGATTCATACAGGATATATGGCCGTACCTGAAAAGGATTCGAACCCAAGACCGCATGATGAGAGGCAAGCACGTTACCAACTACAGTAATAACTGAATAGAATAACTGAACAGTTTTCTATAGTTGACTGAAGATGCAATAACTTCTATAAGTTTTTAAATAAGAATTTTAAAGTTTCACATGATAATTTGAGAACTCAGATGATGGTGGATTCACAAAAACACATGTAAGTACAAAGTAAGGAGCAGCTGAGAAGGTTAGTGAAATTTATATATAAATGTATAGAATAGAATTTCAATATACTTACCTTTTTTGTTAAAATGAAGGCGTAAGATGACTAATTGATAATAAAAACGCTGATTATAAAACAAAAAGTATAAAACTGAAGTAGCAATTGCAAACAAACTTTCAAAATTAAAAAAAAATAACTGACAGCCGATATTTAAAACGTTCTTCACCATAGAGCAGAATAAATGTTTTTTGGGTACTATACGGCAAATCTTCAACATGTTATCTGGAGAAGTACTCCTTTCTATCACCATTTAAGGCCATCATAAACCAAGTAAAGTAACATTTGGACATTTCTGGAATCTCTTTCTGCAGCCAACATTTTCAGTATTCTTTCACTATAGGCTTAACTCTTTTCTTCAATCTATTTGGTGTTTTGCTGAAGAAGTACTGCTTATTAGAACTGTTGCGTAATTTAATTTTGTCGTAAAACTTCTTGCTATACAGTTCCAAATGTATAGTGATAAATTAAGCCATCTTCACTATAGAAGGTCAAGTAGAGTAGTAATACTGCATAGTTGTCTCTGGCTGAGATCAATCTGTTTCCATTCAAACTAATTATATCCTCAGTCACTTGTTTTTGGACCTTCGCTGAAAGATGCGCAATGAACCAGGAATTCTGTTAAGAGACTAAATTCTATATAACAATGAATTGTAAGAGAAACTGATACATACTTTAACGTAACGGGGGTAATTAAGGATTATTGGATTATTTTCAAGTATCTCAGGGCTCAAGAATGTCCATCAGACATCTAAAAAAGTTGTACCCAACCACATTCACTATTATAGATTCTGTCTTTCCAGTAATAATACGATCCCATAGCCTCGTCCTTTGTTTTCCATAATTAAAAATGGAATAGTTGCCATAGATAAAAAAGAAGTACACTCTAACACAAAAAAAGAATGCTAAATACTGATTCTATACTACCACCCAACTGGCACAAAATTCGAGACAGTTGGGTGGACTGTTAAACATCGTAAGTTCTATTGGTTACCAATGCAAAGAATGCGAGGCAGTGATTGGGAGAAACTGGCTGACCTTGGCCACACCACTAGCATTTTTGTTTGACAGCGACGCTAGTCCTATAATCAAATGTGCTGTTCCTTTCAAAATATCTTTTTAACGTTTGAATTTCCATGAAAATTTTGCACGAACAAAAATACCCGCTATCAACTTTTTAATAACACTGACATGATTTGAGTGAGTTGAGAAATTTTTTAAAAGAATTAAATGTTCTCTAAAAGATCTGTAGTGGAAATCAAGAACAGATGGCTTCACATTCTTTATGTCGTTGATGTATAACAACAAAATTCAATCGTGACAATATACTAAATGAAATAAAAATACAGTACAATCTATCATATCAACAATGGCCAAAATTAACACAGTAACCTGTTCCAGATTGTTACATTTATTTAACAGTGTTTATGAGTCTTATGCTCAAATGTTCTCGTTTCACAGAGATTGAGAAACATTGCAACCCAAAAAAGATTTTAAGATAAACACCAGAAAATATTTACATCTTTTGTAAAAACATGGACTGGAATCTGTCAAAAAATAACCTTGCATACGCTACAATATGTAAGTCTTTATTCGATTCAAATTTTTGCACTAACTGCTAAATTTAAATGCATTTATTCGTACTCAAATTCTCATAATCTGAAATGGTTCAGCCCCTTTTATTTTAAATATGGGAGATTCTACTGCACATTTAAAATTTAAAACTTTGGTAAAAAAAACTATATAAATATTAATAGTATTAAATTTATCAAAGACAATAACTTACCTTGGTAGAATTGGTGCGTTTGGATCCGGAGGAGGATGCCTTTCTGTCAAATCTCCGATATGTACTTTACTGTGCGATGCTAAATGACCTTTACTTGAAAATACTTTATCGCAAACATGACATGTAAATAACTGGCTTTGATCAGATTCACCAGTATGATACCTACAAATAAAATTTATTTTATAATTCAGCTAGCCAAATATGATTGATATCTGTATAACTATAGGTACATAACAGCAAGTAGGCTTTTAAATTTCACTCATCGAGAATGTGAATTAAAAGAAGAATCTACCTTGAAAAACACAATTTTTTTAGTTAACAGTTAGGGTGCTGACTGTGTAATATTACAATGGCTGTTATTTTAGGGTTATGGCGGACAGCGCAATATTACGACGGCTTATGTACTCTGTATGGACATTTACTATTTAAGAATCGATTTCCAAACACTATTTCGATACATACTATCGATAGTGTACTCGTGTATTGAATATATTTAATCGTTGCAGATGGCATCCATATTGTGGAAGGTTCTATTTGTTTTGTTGTGTATACAGCGGTTTGTTTACAATCTTTTCAGTTAGTTTTGAGTGTAATTTGGTTAATTTGTAATTAACAGTTAATTTTGTAATTATATACAAATAATGGGAGGACTAAATGAAATAGAAATAGATGACTTTTTGCATGGTAATGCCAGTTCTCCTAATAATAGTTATGATGATGAGGTTAGTTTTAGTGACATCATGGACTTTCTGTGTTTCTCCTTGCTTCCAAATACACTACACCAAAGCACAATATGACTTGTAAAATTATATTCTCATTTCAATTTTTCATTTCACTAACTTTTTAATTGTTATTTTATTTTGTTTTTTAAAATAGCTTAGTAAATGTGTTAGAAATTAGTAATATAGTGAAATAAGTGAAAAAACAATTTTTTTATTATTCCGGAAATTTAAAAACATTAACTAGTGCTGTACCAAATTGTAAATCATCTAATTATTAGAATATATTGAACATTATAATTATTTAAAACAGAAAACTACAAAGAAAAAGAAACTGTAAGTACCATCTTAAAATAATTATGTATACATAGATATATAGGTTAAATAGCTCAGCAGAGAGAGTGGAACTACATCTTAAGTCTCAGCACCTTAAGTGTTAAATATATAGTCCAAATTAGAAGAAATTTCTCAATTCTTCCACATCCTGAGATGCCTGAAAGCAGGATACTAAAACAACTTACAACCAGAGGGTTGATTGTGAAATCTGGAGGAAGATATACACCAGAACTTAAGGAGGACCTGTTAGACTAAGGACGCAATGAATAAACCAAAGATAAATAAACTTTTTAACGTAAAGGGGTTTCAAAAGGGCGAAATGACTTAAGAGTTGACAGACAAACAGTGAAAAGTGAGATCGAAAAATATGAATAAGTTTTGAAGCTAAAGGGAGTCAAATTTGTGAATTAAATGGTATAAGTACTTTGTTCCCACAGGATCTAAAAATATTTTAAAAAACAATTAAAGTGTCACCATGTTCACTAAGACGTCCTTTAAAACTTTTCAGCGTTTCCCATAAATGTTACAATTTTACATGTCTTGAAATTTAAGAAAATTCATAATTTAAGTTGTTTGATAGCGTCTTTTTTTATGAAAGTAAATAGTTTGCAAATTAAATATTCTGATAAGAAATAAGATTTTATTGTAAAACGTTACTCATTCTGTTCAAAATTTTTAAAACATTTCTGAAGGAACATTATAAGAAACAGTTCTGACACATCAGAGGTTAATTAAATCATTAATTTGACAACAAATTTAACTTTGTTTCAAGATAAGGATATGATTTTTTAATGAAAACCCAATTTTTGTTATTTCGACTCCTATCTTTGGTAATTTTGTTTATGATATTTTATATAATTCTTGATATGTTATAAACTGGGTGAAATGTACTCTGTTGAGTAGTGTACATAAACCACTAACATTTTCACTGATCAAACAATATCACATTTTAGTCATTGGTGATAATTTTTAAAATTGACATCATTTTCCTTTGTTCGTCCATCCCGTCACACCCAGATGTCAGAAACTACAAAAGATAGCAACAAACAGTTTTCAGATTCGTAATCTACGCAAAAAGTTAGTGGGTGTAAATTGGGTTTGAAGTTCTGTTTTTGACTGGAAGTCAAGAAATTAAAGTTTGAATTTGGAAACAAATCAAAGAAAGTGATGTACAAAAAATGTTTTATTACTAAAATTTACGTATACTTATGGCTACTTTTCGATATCACGCTGACGATTGAAACATTTGCTTTACCTGTGGACGAGCTTTCCAAAATGCTTTACGTAAAATGTCACCACCAACAAATTTAAATTACTCTTAATGTCATTTTGAATTGATTGATTACTCTTAATCTCATTATGCTTATGCTGCCAGGTATCACAATTAATGCAGTTTTTTATTGTAAAACTACTGTAGGTTGGTTGAAGAAACTTTAGTTTTCAAGTTTCAGCCCAAATCATGTAGTAATTCATTCTTAAAACCTCTAGTGGTTTCATTGGGTTATAAACAAAATTAATACCAGTAAACTTGAAATCCCAGCATTAAAATTTCTGTATAAAGTCTACTAAAGATATAGGGTGGGAAATAAAAGACACTTCGGTTATACATAATAGAGTGAACGCCAAATATAAACTTGCGGGTGTAGCTGCGCGAACAGTTCGAATTCAGTCGGTAGATTTCATGTCTTAGTACCGAACTGCCTAATCACATGTTCTTAACAATGTAAATTATCATCTATTATCGACGTTAAAAACATTCAATTGTAAACATTGTATACAACAATTAACGCTTATCACATACAACAAATTACAGATTAATGTTCTCAGATTATCTGATATATAACGTTGCGAGAATGACGTGGCTCTAATCACAGCTAGTACAGCACTAACCCCCACCACTCGCTGAGGCAACCGAGCACGCCATTACCAAAATAGACCTTCTGCGCACTTAAGAAAACTGGCAAGCTTATTTGGCGTCCGCTGTACACAACAAAAAAAATTTCATGTTATATAATATATAACATGAAATTTTTTTTGATATTTCGAGTTTCAGCCCAAATCATGTAGTAATTCATTCTTAAAACCTCTAGTGGTTTCATTGGGTTATAAAAAAAATTAAGACCAATAAACTTGAAATCTCAGCATTAAAATTTTTGTATATAGTCCACTAAAGATATAGGGTGGGAAATAAAAGAAACTTCGGTTATACATAATAGAGTGAACGCCAAATATAAACTTGCCGGAGTAGCTGCGCGAACAGTATAATTTTTATTTTTTTTATTTAGATATCTTTATTTTATTTAACTTTATTTAGATATTATTTTAAATTTTTATTTAGATATTATCTAAATGAGAAAAATACCAAAAAAATTGACACTTACTTTGAATGAAGCGTAAGGGCACCCCTTGAATTGAAAGTTCTACCACAGGTTGTACAAGTAAAGTCGTCAACTGGACATTCATATTCTTGCAATATACCATCCTTTGTATCTAATTGATTACCAGATGGTTCACCCACCTGTTAGGTCACAAGAAAATAAATTATGGTTAAACTAAACTAAATTATATAACATATTAATTTTATTTAAAATTTAATCTTTATATTACATCCTACAGCTTGAAATCAATTTTATTTTACATATTATAAATTTCACTAATCTTTTTCGCTGCTTTAATCCTAATTGTCTACTTACACATGTTTCAGTGGATCTACCATCTGAGTATATCAAATTTTATACAGATGACTGAAGATACATCTTCTTTTCGTATGATATTTTATGTTGTTTAGGTCAACAGGCGAAAGGCTGGTTTGAACCTCTAGAGGTTTACTAAGTAAAAACGAGGAGTGAGTGGTTTACTATTGCCTTACTCGCTGAGTTGAAATAGTATGCTTATCAGTATGCCAGGTCCTCCGAAAAGCACTTACTTTCCACCCTGCAAATGACACTTTCACTTCATTCACCACAGGGTCTGATTACGAGGGTGGTCTGAAAAGTTTCCGACCTAACAAAGATACAAGAGATTTTTTCTGAATTTTTTTTTATTTTTCAACATAGTCTTCTTGTAACTCTACACACTTCTCCCAGCGATGCTCCCATCTCTTTAACCCGTCCAAATAGTACTCGGCATTTTTCTCTGCAAAAAAGTTGTTCACGAAGGTGATTGCCTCTTCATTTGACGAAAATCTCTGTCCTCCGAGCGCAATTGTTAGATGAGAGAACAAAAATAAGTTGCTTGGGGATAGATCTGGTGAGTAAGGCGGTTGAACAAGCAGTTCAAACCGTAATTTGTGGATTTTCGTCATGGCAACCGCTGCCATGTCGCTGTGAGACGGTGCCTTGTCTTGGTGAAACAGGATTTTCTATTTCTGCAAACGAGGCCGTTTTTCCACAAATTCTGCCTTTAGCTTGTCAAGCAATGATAAATAGTATGCTTCTGTAATGGTATTTCCTTTTTTAGATAATCAATTAAAATAACTCCATGACTATCCCAAAAAAACAGTCACCATCACTTTCCCAGCCGAAAAAACAATTTTTGCTTTTTTTGGAGCCAGTTCCTCCTTTGCAGTCCGCTGTTTGGACTGTATTTTTGTTTCGAGTGTATAATGGTGTATCCAAGTTTCATTTATTGTAATTAATCGGCGCCAAAACTCGGATTTATTGCACCTAAACTGCACCAACAGAGCGTTGGAAATGTTCATTCAAACACGTTTTTGGTCTAACGTGAGCAAACGCGGCACCCAACGTGCGGACAGCTTCTCATGCTTAAATGTTGATTTAATATGTGACAAACACGTGCTTTTGACATGTTCATAACCTCTGCTGTCTCTCTCACTTTGATTCGGCGGTCGTCTAGCACCATTTGGTGAACTTTGGCGATGTTTTCGTTGGTAGTTGCAGTTTTTGGACGTCCCGAACGTTCATCGTCTCCGAAGCTCTTACGGCCACGTTTAAATTTAGCTGCCCAAAATTTCACTGTGGTAAATGATGGTGCAGAGTCCCCATACACAGAATCCAACTCATCTTTGATTTGCGTAGGGGTATTGCCTTTCAAAAACAAATAGTATTTATAGACAGCTCGATTCTCGATTTTGTCCATTTTCACAAAAACACTCGCATCAACTCACTCAAACGACTGTTACATAACAACTGCATATCCAAAATGGCTGAAACTTTGGTGAGTAACTGTCAGCAGATGAACAATGAAATTCACTAGCTTTTGTTTACGAGTGCTGTTATCTTCACGTACAGGTCGGAAACTTTTCAGACCACCCTTGTATATTGTGAAATTCATTACTCTCAGAGAAGATAATTCTGAGTAGCGTTTTTGCACCTCTACCTCTTCTGTTCTTAAAATAGTTCAGTCACATAATTGGCTGACTATGTGATAAGAAACAGAACTGTTTTTGTAGCCCTGGACCAGCAGGTTGAGTGCAAATAATTTCACACTCTACCTGCCCGTTACGGGCAGATGATATTTTATATACTCTGATAATGGGGGATCCACTGAAACAGGTGTAAGTAAATAATAAGGATCAAGGTAGCTAAAAAGGTTAATGAAATTTATAATAAATGTTAGATTTTAATTACCTTCATTCAATGTTATTTATGTACTGTTAATCTCACATGTTTTGATGGATCTGCCATCATCAGCATATAAACTTCATTAAAAGAAATCGTAGGACCAGTTTTTGAGAAAATCGCAAAAAAGTGAAAAATTACTCGAATAAACTACTACTTGGTCTCAGGGATCTGAAAAAATGTACTTCCTGTGTAAAAAGGATTGTTGATTTTTTTCACATAAAAATTATATTTCACATAGGGCAAGAGAAAGTAAAAATCGAATAAAATTTGTTAAAACTCTTTCAGAAGATGTTGTCTCTTCAGTCACTTGTATAAAACTCTTGACAGTGAATCAAAAGTTTTCAACAAGCGACTAAAGAGACACATTTTCTGAAAGAATTTCAACAAACTATAAATTTTTACATAATGTTTATATGACAATGTTTGCAGATTCACCGAAACATGTTTAAGTGAGTTTAACAATACATGGAGAAAACTGAAGCAACATTAAGGAGAATAAATTTTATGAAAAGTGATTGATTACAAACAGAATGAAGTTTTATTCATTATTAAAGTAATGCTAACTACATTGACATACGAGGTTTGTGAAAAAAATAACGGGAATTTTCGTTTTTTGAAAAAAATATTTATTTATTCATCTACATTAATATTGTCGCCTACAAAGTAGTCTCGTTCGCAAGCAATACACTTGTGCCAACGCTTTTTCCAATCCTCGAAACACTTCTGAAACTCGATCTTTGTGATAGCTTTTAGCTCTTTCACCGATTCGCTTTTAATGTCATCTATGCTTTTAAAACGACGGCCTTTTAATGTTCTCTTTATTTTTGGAAATAGGAAAAAGTCACATGGAGCCATGTCTGGCGAATATGGAGGCTGGGGCATCGTTACAGTTTTGTTTTTGGCCAAAAATTCACGAACAAGCAATGAAGTGTGAGCAGGTGCATTATCGTGGTGCAAAAGCCATGAATAGTTTTGCCACAAATCCGGGCGTTTTTTTTCGGATTGCTTCGTGCAAATGGCGTTGAACTCGTAGGTAGTACTCCTTATTGATTGTTTGACCTTGTGGCAAGAATTCATGATGCACTATGCCATTAAAATCGAAGAACACAGTGAGCATAACCTTCACATTCGACCGCACTTGTCGAACCTTTTTCGGTCTTGGCGATCCAGAATGCCTCCACTGGGACGATTGAGCCTTAGTTTCGACATCGTATCCGTAAACCCATGTTTCGTCACCTGTTATAACACGTTTGACCGCATCGTTGTCGACTTCATTTAGTGACTCCTGAGCAACTTCCATTCGCCGCTGTTTTTGTTCGAAATTCAACAATTTTGGAACAAATTTTGCTGCCACACGTTTCATACCCAAAACATCCGAAAAAATTTCATGGCATGAGCCAATCGATATGCCAACATCATCACTGACTTCTCTGATTGTGATTCGGCGATCGTTCATAACCATTTCTTTCACTTTTTTCACGTTTTCATCGGTTGTTGATGTGCTTGGACGTCCGGGTTGTTCGTCATCTTCAACATTTTCGCGGCCATCTTGGAAACGCTTATACCACTCGTAAATCCTTGTTTTACTCATAGCAGACTCACCATATGCCTTTGTTAACATTTCACACACTTTATTACACTTTATTTCATTTTTCACGCAAAATTTAATACAAATTCTTTGATCCATTTTTTTTAACAAACAAAAATAGCCGTGCTCGAAAAACACGTCTAACCTTAGCGGCTTCCACTTAAGAACTAAGCAATGAATATTGTTGAAAATTTTATTGTACGCCAGGGGCATGTGTACCAACATAATAAAAAAAAAAATTTTACAATCGGACAATCCAAACCCGCGAAATTTAAAAATTCCCGTTACGTTTTGAACACACCTCGTATATACTTACAAAAAACTTCTAAAATACATCCCTACTTTATTATTTATCTCCTTATCTGTTAATAACCAAAACACAATAGTCTTTTAATAGTTATCATAGAAACCAACACCAAAAAGTACTGTTAATCATCACACAACTTCCTCTAAATCTACACCAGTTTTCATGAAGTGTCTAAATCAATACCAATTAAACTTAAAAATGTGCTGCGAAACAGAATAAATTTATAAAAATTTTTTTCAATCGCTAAAATACTATTTTGTTTCAATAAAGTTTTCCTGTTTGGCAAAAAAAATTCTTGTAAATAAAGGCATCGGTTTTAATGAAATCGATGGAGGCATTTATACAAATAATGCAAGCACAGAAAAACATTTGAAGTATCCAGTTCATTAAAAATTTATGGAATGACATCACAGTAATTCTAAATTATCTAAAGTTATTTATATTACTCTAATAAGAATTTTTACAGGACAGAATTATTGTCGGTTTCAAATTCAAAGCATTTAATTTCCCTTCATGTTATTCAAAAACATAATGTGTTTATTTTTCTGTACAGAATCACTATCAGGTGAAACGTTTTATTATTTGTAAAGATTAATCAAGATTAATAAATCATGAATTCATATATACCAAACATGCTTCCAAAAAGTCTGCTGGATTAGGTATATCTTCATCATCAGTTGCCATGGAAGCAGAGGCTGATTCTTCATATTCGCCATATTCATCCTGTTAAAGAACAATGTTTTAAATTTTAAACGTGTGAAATAACTTGGTGTTGAAATAATTACTTATTCACTTAATTTATTGGAAAATCATACAAATAAAATTACTTCTACCAATGAGCTTTTTTTAAATCGCTAGCAACGCTAGATAATAAACTTGTCAATAAATGAATGCTTATGTTGTACCAGTTCTTATGACCTTAGTTTACTAGAATGTATATTTTACTATGATAAAAAATTTTTCCTATAATCACATATTTTCTGTAAATAAATGTAAATTAGTAGAGATTCTCCTACAATCTTACATTGAAACCAATATTAGTAGCTAATTCAAACACAGTTAAATAATCTTTATCCGAGTTGAAATAGTAACGTGGTGGCAGGATTAAGATACTTCTAATCTTTGCTCTAACAAGTACAGAAGAACCTCATTAACTCAGATCAACTGAGTTACACTGTTTTGCTAATTCCTTTCGAAATCGTTACCATAGTTGTCCTCCCCATTTTTACACTGGAATTTTATCTTGAATTGCTTTTCTTCTTAACATTAGTTCAATGCGTTAAAAATATCAATCGAGTAAGGTTGCGTAGTTTAATAGTGCTTTAATTTGCAGGTCTTTCATTTTCTTGTTTTTGTTGTTACTTTACGTACAGTATGAGTTCGAATAAAGGTTAAAAAAAACGGAGCGATAACTTTAAAGGAAAAGTTAGATGCCGTTAAAAGATTCGAAAGGGGTGAAAAATAAAGCACATAAAAGGAATGACTGGGTTTAGTGAATCAACACTACGGACAATTAGTGAATGTTTTACATTTAAACCGAACAATTTAAGTTACGTGATGAGTTTGCAAAACACATCCCTCACGTAAGTCGAGGTCTTACTGTATTTAAAACTTCTGTATAAATATGTATGTATTTTTGTTTGATGAATTAACTTATCTGGTCAATGTATTTATTTGGCCAGAGAAATAACACTTATAAATTATCTATTCTAAAAATAATTTCAGCTGTCAGCATATTATGGTACTTATCTTCAACCTACTGGTCTAATGGGTCACCTACATTCAATATTTTTTAAATATCACTGTAGTTTAAACTTTTTACTTATCATGTGTCACCGCCACCGGCCTTTGTCGGCGCGGTAGGCCCTTTGGCGGCATACCGACAAACCTTTTGGCTGCGTACCGACAGAGGCCTTTGTCATCAAGGCCAAGCCAGGAGCCGCCCTATACCACAGTGCTCTCAGCAACTATATAAAGAGCGCTGCACTGAGCCGAGAGATTCAATGCCAATCCACACACAGATGGATTCAATTCCGATCCAAACAGCAGACAAGACGTCCCCCACGGTACACGGCTGCAGGACTCCAGCGAAGACTAATCAACGACCCCGAAAGAGAGAAGACGATGCTTCCGCTCGCCGACCCGTCACCGTAAGCCATCGGCCGGACTGTCATCGCCTGCTGACGCGAGCGATGCCCACAGCGGTCCCTCGATCAAGCCTTACGCCCACCGGACCTGACGAAGCAGCCATCGACGCACTACTGCAAGGGAAGAAGAAGATGTCTCTCCTGGACGATGACACGCCGTGTCGCCCAGCTCCTCGACCGCCACGACGACTACGACTGACGCTTCTCATCAAGGTGACCACCGCTTAAACGGCCCTTTTCAGAGCCACCAACAAATAAGGTTTGTCACTTAATGTCGCCATCCGGTGACAATGCTTAAAAAAAAAGTAGCAGCTGAACTGTGTCTGACATTGGACCTCTACATTTATCATGCACTGTTGAGTTTTAAGAAAAACATACAATGGACTTGTTCAAACAATTCTTACATTAGAACTGACTGTCTAAATGATTAACTTACCTTAATTTTCAAACGACCAGACAATGCAATAAACTTTTCCAGTTTATTTACAGCATCAACACATCCTTTTCGAAAATCATAAAAGTTTTCCAAATTATACATACATCGGTAACAAATTGACTTAGGCAATAAATCTCTTTCCTTAACCTGTAACAATAAATATACAGCATCCATAAAGTATAATGTTAAAAACTAATTTTTCTGGAAGTCCAGACAAACATAAAATTAAAGATACGTTTAATGAACTCATTTTAAATTCATACACCTGTCTTTTCCAATTCTTATAAATTTAATACATCGTTTAATGAACTCTATGTAAAATAGTTCAAACCTGTAAATATGGATAACAAACTCAAAGAATATTTTGTGTTTGAATGAGATCCTCATAATTTATTAACAACTTGAGTAATGAATTAGCAATCAGTCTAAAATTTTGGTGCTACAGTAATATGCTGTCCATCCCATTATGTTTAGTGAAGTTAGTATTTGTTGATGTGGTAGCACTTTTCGCACATAAAGATTCACATATTTTGCATTAAGGTTATCTCTTAACTACAGTTAGATTATGTGTTTTCTAGACGTAAAATATTAACAGATTTTTTTGGAAATGTAATTGCTAAAGAAGAACGAGCAGTGGCTTCTTTGAGGCAGCACAACCGACTCAACAGCGCAAAACAAACATACATGTATAGTTCAGCCGCTCTAAGTTTGCTCCTACTGTCAACAAACCAAAACCAGCTACTACAGGGTGCACGCTAGAGTCCGTGACTTTATGGATGTCGTATTCCTATTAAGTTAACTATTTTTTAAATTATAAGTACTTAAAGTACTAAAAACATCAATTGTGATATGATGTAGGCCTAACAATTTCATTTATAAAAATACTTTTAAAAGTATTTTGTATTTAAATACTTCTCTTCTTCTTCTTTCAAACAGGGATTAGGCCATGGCCTGTTCCGACTCACATTCAGCTTATATTAATAATATTATATCAATTATATCAATGATAAATTTAAGTCTATCTTGTAACATTTGTTTTTTTATCCTTATGGTATAATCATTGCCACCTTTTCCGTGGCCTGCCTATACCTCTTTTGCCTACCGGCTTATACTTGAAAATTTTTAGTGGAAGCCTATCGGCTGACATTCGTTCAACATGTTCTTTCCACTGTTGGCGATACGATGCAACTCTCTCATTCAGGCAGAAGATGTTCAGCTCCTTCCTTATTTCCTCATTCCTGATGTGATCTCTTCGTATTTAAATACTTTTGAAAGTATTTTGTTGTTACTTTTTAATCAGCGTGTACACATTTTTATATAACGCGCATGCTCAGTGACGTCATTATTTGTTTACATTAGGAGCAAATTTAGAGAGGCTGGACTGTAAACTATACGTACCTACCTACAATAGTTAATATCCTTTTTGTATTATATTAAGTATTATTTGCTATTGTAAAAATTATCATATTATCATCCTTTTCTCGTAAATTATCATTTTTATTGTCTTTATTTTAACCTTTTTTTTAAATTTATTGCAAAAATTGCAAGTGGACAGTGCTACCACATCAACAATACAACCTTCACTAAACATAATGCGGTAGGCCACATATTAAAGTAACACCAACATTTCTTACAGAAAATTAAATTAACACTTGAATTGTTTATAGTAACCACCTTGTGAATAAAATATATAAAAACTGAATATTTAAAATTAGATGCTGGTCAGTAATTTCCTGAATCATCACATTTCTTCTAGTTAAGAACTAATGTTTATCAGTACCAAAGAAACTAAGGATATTTCATAAAATAAATTTCCAACCAATTTATTTTTAAAACGTAATTAGGCCTTCACTGAATCTCACACTGTACGGTTTCGAGTAAATGTAACTGCTCTTGATAGCTCAAGTGAAAAACTATTCTCATTGTCAAGTGAGAAACTCTTATGTATTGGGGTTAGAATTAAACCTAAGTTTAGAATCTAAGTTAAGAAAAGTGAGAGACAAAAAATGATAGGCTCACAATATTTATCAAACACATTAAGCCATAAATTTATTTCCCAAAGAAAAAAAAATACTTTAAAAGACAAGAATAACCTTCTATTATACATATTAGTAAGCTAATAAAATTATGCACGAAGTGGAAAATTAACCTATCCAACTATGGTTTCCATGTCCTAGGACAGGTCGATTAAGTGCCTTTTTTCTTTCAAACACCAGGTTGTCCAGAAACAAAGCACCAGAATGGACCACATAGATTTAAGGTGTGATTATTTTCTTCAGGTACAATAGCTACTAGAGTCGGGAGTTTCCTTTGGTTTTAACGAGGAGTGAAGGATGGGAAGCATCAGTGTGCATGCATGACTACTTTGATATCAGTTTGCCACCGCAACAATGTAAACTATAATAGAGAAAATACAGTATTCGCGGAACCATTTGTAGGTTAACTGTACGAATATAACTGTTGGTTACCATAAACAGAAATGTCGGTTTCTCGAAAACGCAATTGACCACAAAATCACAGTGCTAAACAAAATCTAATGTGCAATGCAATAAAATGCTGTGAAGTTAAGGCTAAACAATACCTTTCTGACGCTCTTAACAAAAGTCGTGAGCGGCTAACTACTGTGATGTTTCTCTTTCCACAATTCAAAATATAAAGAAGGAAGTTAAACACATGAAGAAGATAATTCTTCATCAACAGTTTTTTTGACACTTTGTAAAAAAAAGATACATTGGTTATAACAATAAGAAAGTGATGCAGACATGTGAAACGTTATTACCAGTTTTGAAAGAAAGGCTGAATTTTAGTTGGAAACTGTGTACAGTACGAAATATTTTAAAGGAAATTGGGTTTTGGGTTAAAGTGGAAAAAGTGTCAGTTACAACGAAGTATATTAATTGAAAGGCATCATTTGGTTAACTAACGGTGCAATTGCATGGTAGTAAAATATAGTGTCTCACTGTTGAGGTTGGCAGCACTGTCAGATTTCTCTTCCTTTCCTCACAGCCCATCCGTATGCAAAATGCATTCTCATGACTCACTATCTATATCTACCAATGTGAATAGTCCATTTCTATGTTCCACTTTGCCAACGATACAATGTCCATGTATAATTTTATACAGTACCCGCAAAAACCTAACCCAATAACTAACAAAATAGCTACTAAACCACATTTAAGTCTCACTAATCCAAGACTTATTCTAAAACTAAAGATTTAACATCTAGATAAATAAAATTATTTAGATAATCAAGCTATAAAGAATAAAAAATAAATAAAGATCCTTCTTGGGCAAACTCACATTAAATATTTCACACTAAGCATTATGTAGCATACAAAACCTGTCATACTAGCATAAACAAGGTGAATAAAAATTTAAAATCAAAATTTTGTTCAAGAACAAACAGGTCTTACGCTGGATCCATCTCAAAGAACAAAGAACCAAAATTGTAGCCCACAAATCTGACTCGCTATCCCAAATATATTAATATCTAAATTATGACTGACCTATTCTAACCTTTAAAAATCCAGAATGCAACATTTGATAAAAATATTAACAAAGGAATCAACCAAATTTATTTGTAATTAATTGGGAAATTCAAATTGCCACAAACAGTGGACCAGTCAAACATCAAATGACATTTCAGAAAGAACAAGTAATTATGTTAGGATCTCTTGAGAATATTTCATAGTTATTTGGAGTACCTGTAAACAATGCCCATTTTGAAAAAATGCCTAGATATTGATCAACAAAATAAAAACAAACCTGGAAAGGTAAGCAAGTATGAATCTTCTCAATGATGTTCCTCTCTCGTCCTTTTTCTCCAAATATATCCATCTGAACAGCATCGTACGATGCACACAAACGGCAAAGCGCTTCAAACTTATCTTCTTCTATGTCCCCCATTTTTTGTGGGCTCGATATTTTTAACAGGTGGCTGGGTTAACAAAATAAAAAAATTAAAAATCTTTTGTGTAAAATTATATCCGTCGTTTCCTATATCCGTTGCAACTAATTAAATACAATTAAAATAATATATACGACAAACTACAATCGGTTTCGGCATGACAACATTAGCCCAGGCCTAAGCTTAACCTAGGCTATTTATTAAATTCAAAATGGGCTAAACATGATTGAAACTTCTGCAGGAGCATCATCAGAATAAAACGTCAGTATACTTCGCATTGAACAATTAATCATTGCACTGATAAAATTCGGTTCCAACGTAATATAAACAAATGCAGTTCACAACAAATAACAAACCACTCAATCAAAACATATCCCGCAAAACAACATCATATTACATTATTGCCACAATCCGCCATTTTGAATAAATCATTTCTCCTCTTCTCCTTCCAAGATGCATACTCCCACCCCCTGTACTCACCATTGTAAGCGAGTTCTTTTCAAAAACTCGGTACGGAGGTGTAAAGTCTCAATACAAATTTAAAGTAAAAATTCCTTGTTAGCCACGAAAATCTAATTCTATGAAAGCACATATTATTATTTTAGAATTCTATAAGTACTTAGTGCAAAATACTGATTTGAACATCTTTGAATAATAATAACATCAAACAAACCTTTACTGTCTTACACAAGCAAAATGGGAATTTAAATTGCAAGACAGTATCCAATTTTTGGTGCATAAAATTATGAGCCTATTTTCTAGTTACAGTAATACTGAACTATGCTCAAAGGGTGGTTGCGCTTGAGCGCCCTAGCGAAAAAAATTGTTTACGTTTTTAGTAAACAAAATGTACAATCAACACATAGTAGCGCTACAATCGCTGCTTTTACCGCGCGCGCTTTAGCGCTTGATTTGTCGGTACAAATGTGTTCGTTTATTGGTGTTTTATAATAGACGATTTTACAGCTTTATGTATACATCAAATCGCCTTGAGAAAGCGAGGAAACCTTAGTTAATATTAGTTTATAACATTCTCAAATACTCTTTACAAGTGTTAATTATTACCTTTTACCAAATTATGCCAGTAATTTCTAGACTGCATAAACCATATCAATACAAATATTGCTTGGTCTCTTGTGAATTGAAAGGGGTTTGCCAGGCCAACATAGATTTTACGGGAAACTACATTATTCATATTTAATTTTTGAGATAGAGTTTGTACTACGGTAATTTGAAGAGTAATTTTATTTACCATGGGTTCTACTACTTTGTTTACTATCTTGTTTTCAGCATCTTTTCAAATACACCAGATTACAAACTTATTTACAATATTTTGTATAAACTGTAATTAAGTTGATTAAATCTTATCCAGCTGAATGTCTGGCTCATCCTTTCAAGGAATATCTGGTACTAAAGCAGTAAAGGAAGGAATTCAGTTCTGTATATAGAAGTTGAGAGTCTTGTTATTATTGCAGTATTCTGTAAGAAATTCATGATGGTTTAGAAATAGAAAGTTTAACAGAGATGAACGACTTATAGTTTACATTTTTGAACTATTTAAGTCTTGACGTGTCCTATTCTCCCTTTTCAGAGTTTCCTGGATGCAGTGAACAAAAAATCTCTAGAATGGAGTGAGTCAGGAACGTAGAAATAAGAAAAATCATAGGGAAACTGAACACAACAATATAGGAAGTTGAAAAAACATCTAAAATGTCTGGGTCAGAACATGTGGTAGTTCTCTGGAATCATATTATGCCATGACATGCCAGGAATTTAAGTGAGGAAGATTAGATGGATAAAGAGGCATATGGGATGTGAGAGACAGCCAGAGCTGTAACAAACTCACAAAAAAAAATTAAGAAAGGATTATTTGTGTGCAACTCAACAACTTAATACGACCATAATAAAAGTTATGGTTTCATATAGGCTTATATGAAGCCAACCGCATTGGCGTAGTTGGTAACGTGCTCGCCTCTCATCATGCGGCCTTGGGTTCTAATCCCATTCAGGCATGGCATATTTTCATACGTTACAAAAAATCATTTCATCCTTCACCCTCTGCATTAGCAGTAATTGCAGAACAGTCTGAGGTTAAACAAAAAAAATATATATAGGCTTAGATTGATAAACTCAACAAGTTATCTTCAAAATAAAATATTTGAAAGGCTCAAAGCAACCAGATTTGTATCCTGTGCTACTACAAATCTTTCAGTGTTACTATAGTATGCAGCCTACTGTGTTATGTTGAGTGAAGTTTGTATTTGTTGATGTGGTAGCACTATACTCTAAAACTTTTCGCGCATAAAGATTCACAATATTTTACATTAAGGTTATGTACGTCTTACCTACAGTTAATATATCGTATAACTCGACCATATACCATGAAAAATTATGAGAAAGAAGAACCTGATTTGTTTGTTGCTTTTCTTTGACATTCAAAGTGTGTATTATGTATAAACAGACTTTACATAAAAATAACTGAGACAAATAGGTACATAAAAATGTAAACTATATGTACCAATATGTGTGTCATACTATAATTATTATATTTTGTATTATTAATTATAGTATTATTTGCTATTGTAAATTATCGTATTATTATCCTTTTCTTGTAAATAATTATCCTTTAATTGTAAAAATGCTAGTGGACAGTGCTACCACATCAACAAAGACAAATTTCTCTAAATGTAACATGGTAGGCTGCATATTATAATAGCACCAATTTTGCTCTTTCTTACCATTTTACCTTATACAGAAGATGTACAGTATGTTAGATACTTTTTGTGTGTTCTGGCATAATACATTTACTAGAGAGCAGCACAAACATTGGATGTGTCCATATAAGTGGCACATAAAATTGATTGTCCATATACAACTTTGTACTTTGTAGATTTAAGTAGTGTGCCACAAGATGTCAAGGATAATTTTATATAAACAAAGGGACTTCTAAACTGTAGTCTACCTACCTTATTGTTGTCAAATGTTCAAATATCACTATTACTTGTTATTGGCAGATTGAGTTGTAGATCATTACTCTTCTAATTAGTATGCACTTTATATGATATAGTGCAGTGTTTTTCAACCTTTCAGGCACTGTACCCCCGTTTTAACACTAATGTGAGGCCCCTCCCAAACCACTGTACGTGGTCAAAGCAAGTAGTAGCTTACAATCGGAATATGAAACAGAAGCTTGATCACAGAGTTGCCAGAGTAGGACAATTATACCTTGCACAATTCGAATTGGCACAAGCAGCTTTGGTGTTTATCTACTCCACTTTTCGCCCCTCGCCATGCAACGACAGTACAGTCACAAAGTATACAATCGCTGCGGCAATGTGCGACTCAGGCACGGTCACTACACTTTGTTTTCACTATTGTTATTAATAATAATCTGTCCGACATAATAATGTGACTAATATTTTGTTTTCATATATGTGATTTTCTGTTCATTATAATTTATTCAAACCATTTTGTTTTTTTTTCAAACCAATTAGTTGCGTGCATCTGTAAAGTATAGTGTAGTTAGTTTTTGCAGTTTAGTTCTTGTAATTTATAATATAAATTTTTACTGGGACAAATTAAATACATATTTTAAAATGAAATAATTATTTGTATGTTTGTCCATTGAAATAAGGATGTAGGCATTTGAGTACATTAAAATTTGTAGACCTTGCTGAAAGAATAGGTTATGGGTATACTTTATGCAGAACTGCGTGTACACGTAGCAAGAGTTGTGCCAGTTCAAATTGTCCACAGTATACTGTGTTATCGCAATAATAGTAATATTAGCACATAATAGTAAACTTCCTAGAAATAAATTTGTTAAAATACTGTGAACCACTCACAAAATTTTGTAGATCTTGTGTCTAGTGTTCACAATCAGATTGGTGCGTTTATATAGGCATATACTAAACTGTGTAATCTTAGAGAGTCTGAACCAAGCAGACTCACCTTAACTTTTATTTGTAAGAATTCCTTAGGAGGAAAAAATAGGTTCCTGATATTTTTAAATGAATTTTGAAAAATATAACAGCTTTTTAGCCTCAAGAGAAATTGATAATGGGTGTTTCAATTTTTATGTGGTTTGTTAAATCTTGTACGGCAGCGAAACCCTAGCGTGGATAGATGGGGGAGGAATCAAGGAAACCTGCAGAAAAGTAGAATGCAGGATACTCAGAACTTGCAGAAACAAAAAGCAAAAGGTAGACAATCACTACAGACTTTTGCCTAACGATCAAGTCTACAGAAACACAGAACCAATAACAGTGGCCATGCGCAAGAAACGGTAGTCGTACTTTGGACATACAAGGTGTGGCTATTAAATAATGAGAGTGACGTTGTAAAAAAATTTTATTTTTATTTTATACATAATCACTTATTGTCACCTTCAATATACACTCCTTCTCTATCCCTACAACGCTCCATGCAAATTTTCCATTGTTGGAAACAGTGCTGGAAGTCATCTTCTGTCAGCTCCTTCAGGACATGTGCCGCTTTATCTTTTACACCTTCCACTGACTCAAATCTTGTCCCTTTTAATGCAGATTTCACCTTAGGGAACAGGTAGAAGTCACATAGTGCAAGATCTGGTGAATAAGGTGGATGTTCTAACACTGAGATGCTGTACTTGGCTAGGAACCTCTTGACAGATAACGCGGAATGAGCTGGCGCATTGTCTTGGTGGAGAACTAATGATTTGTCCTTCCACATTTCGGGGCATTTTTTCCTTACTCTTTGAAAAGAAAGTACCTCAAGTAGTAGTAATATTGATTAATTGTTTGACCTTCAGGAACCCATTGAAGGTACACAATCTGGATATAAAAAAGAAAACAATCATCATTGCTTTAAATTTTGACTTGCTCATTCAAGCTTTTTTGGCTCTTTCTTTTGCTAAACAAGCACTGAAAAAAACATGTTTGTATTCTCTATTTCATAATGAAATTATTCACCAATAATACAGTGTTTTAGACTTGTTCACTGACATTCCTGTTAATAATTTTTTCACCTCAAACATTTTTAAAACATGCAGTCATTTTTTTCTTTAATTTTATGTCTGGCTGTTTTGCACATTAATGCTAATGCAGAAGATGATGATTGATAGATGAAAATGGGTGTTGAAAAAATGTCAGATATGACTGGGAGTCAAACCCGGAACCCTTGGCATAGAAGAACATATAACATGACCACACCTACATGTGGTCATGTAACAGAAAGTGTACAAAAGGTTAATTTCTATAATACAATCAAGTCCGGATAACTGTGGCACATCGGGACCGGAACATTTTGGCCCAATTAAACGGCTGGCTCTAATAAACGAATTCATAAACTGTGGCGTATACGATACCTACTGTATTTTATTAAAATTATCATAAAAATACATGAATTTTACAAGCAAGTTCTATCCATATACACACGAAAAAAATAAAAGGGTATCAGAACTATGATTAACTTTTTAGCAAAACCTTTTGCCTTGGTTTTAAGCATAGGACCATTGACACTTACACCTTGCAAAGTTACAATGGTGAACCATTTATTCAATACTTCTCAACAAGTGGATCCTTCCTTTACATTTTCTTTTCTGAGATGTTCCATGATCTTTTAATGCCCAGTCTTGGCACATTTTCTTTTCTTGGAGCACAATACACGCTATAGTAATTTTCGGTACACTGGTTAGTTCAGATAGTTTACGTTGGCTTAAGTTAGGTAGATACGTTTTTATTTTGTTGAGAAGCTTTATTCATTCATACAGTCATATCGTTACGTGGCATTTAACTCACAAAGACGTTGATAGTAGGTACTGTACTGTAAGCCTACGCATAAAAATATTAACAAAATGTGTGAAACTAATGGGAATTTAAAAAAATAAAAAAGTATGCTTGCAGTTAACAAAACAACCAGACTCAAAAAACAGTGTGTTGCAGTACACTCATGAAATCACAAAAAACTGATGAGAAGTATGGAACTAAGAACGTTCTATGTACGTGTGACAAGTGACAACTGACCATGAGTTGCAAGAAGGCTATACAGCTTGTAAGGTTGGGCATAACTAGTGGATATGACTCACTGAAATTTGTGCAATGACGATTATGTAGCCTACACATTGCACTGTAAATAACATCTCTGTTATGACTGATGTGTGATTACTGTTTCCTATTATCTTATCTTGCCACTTAGAACCACGTGTTGTTCGTCGCTGGCCTGCAATGGTTTTAATAGAACATAAAATAATACTGTATGTAAATTTTTTTTTGCATCCAGGAGACTCCAAAGGGAGTGTAGGACATGTCAAGACACCCCAGGACATCAGATTGTCCCCAATAAGCGGCATTATGGACCGAATAAATGGAATACTTGTCAATGTAAAATCCTGTTCTGTTTTTGTTCATTAAAGAACTATTCAAAAAAAAACCGGCTGCCCCAATTAACCAGTGGACCAATTATCCAGAATCGACTGTATAAAGTTCTTTTAATTACCATCTGCTGTACGGAGTTCAATTCTCTATGTGTACAATGTAGTGAAGGACGTTTTACAGAAAAATGTATGTAAACATTATCATATTGAGTTGTAATACTAAATAAGATGAAGACAAAATAAAGGTTAGTCAGTTACATAATAAACAGTAGAAATAAAGAACACTGTAATTTTAATTACGTTTTATTATTACTGTAAATACTTTAGAAACAAATTTCTAAAATACAATTAATTATTAAATAATACAAAATACTCTTAACTAAGTAATAAATAACATACATAATTACAAAATATTAACAATTATCAACTTACATTTATAGCCTAATTTTAACAGAAAGAAATTTATAAAAAAAACTTATATTAACTACATACAACGTAACTATTACTATCACATAGAAAATAATAATTTATGAGCAGAAAGACATTGTATTAAAATTAATAAAATTAATAGAGTTGTTTCTAAAGTAACAATGACACAAACATAATGTATTTGTGTATTTACAACACTCATTTAAATACTTGCTTCTAATGAAATAATTATTCAATAGAATATTACTTTTAGAGTAAATAATGGAGATATTACATTCATTAACAAAACTAATAAATATTTAAAAAATTTTCTTTCCTGCTTTGTTTTATAGATATACTTTACCAATGTTTAATAATTATATAAAATTCAATTTATATGTAAAGAAATTAAAATCATTGTGTATAATGAAATAAAATTATTAAAAGTGTAAAAATATATAAATAATAAGAATACGGTAATGAAATTACCACCATGATTTTGAAATATGTTGAACATACATTCTGTTTATTTTTTGTTGGTGGTACATGTTCTAATACTGGAATAATAACTTAATTGAATATTAGATATTAATTAGGTTACTTTAAAGATTATTGTTACTAAGCATTAATTAAAGCCGTAATCAAAAATTGTTATATATGCTGAAATTATTTAATATTTGTTAAAGAATGCAATTTTGCTGTGTTTGTGGTGATTCAATTCTCAACTAAGGTTGAAAATTATAACAAGTCAAAACCCACTATTCCGTATCTAATGTAGTCACAGAAAACCAAGCTGTTAGCAGTTTTAAATCTCAGATTAATAATTAAATATTTAATAATTTGCAATATTGTTCATTGAATAACATTCTCAGATTTACATGCCAGTTAAAATTTTTACAGGTGAATTATTCTTATATGAAACAGAAATACTCGTATTACATGTAAAATTAACAAATTATTTGGTCTATAGATTTTTAACAAGTTTTTTTTAAATGTAAGGTTGGTTTAGATCATGTTAAGTAACATTAAACATTTGTAAAGGCCAAGCCAAGTGCTGTGAGCGCTGGGCTACGCATGGGCATAATTGATTTTGACCATGCATACCCCTCTGACCTACAGTTAGATGTAGTCAGAGTTTTGTTGAAAATTGACAACACCCATTGTATTTTGTAGGCATGCTGTTCCATTGTTGATTACATACGCTGCACTATTGCAGTACATACAAGACTATACTAATGCAGACACACGTTTTGCCCAGCGCTCCCTTACAAAAATCAGGCTATAGTAGCTCCTTCTTCCATCCATCCTCCATTTGTTTTGAAAAAGCTGTATGTTTTAAGAAATTTTTGGGTACTTTTTGACTTATTCAAACCTTTTAGAAAACGTAAATCTATTGTTTATTAATCTAGAATATTCTAAATCAATTTAAAAAATGGTTATGTTGATTGTAATACTGTGTATGGTTGAAAGTAATTTCCTGGCAGACATAAATGCTTAGTAACAACATAAGGTTGAACTTTAAACTATAATTAATATTTACTAAGAAACATTGTAACTATTTCTCTTCTTTGTACTGTTATTCAAATAAAACATTTTTTGCCTATTGAAAAGAATAACCATTATTCAAAGGTGAAATATAAAAATTCATTCAATTTAATTTTTGATTCTGTAAGTTAAAATAAAACGTTAACTATTCTCTTGATTTTAAGTATGAGTATAGTGTTATTATAACAGAAAAATAATATTTTGTTAAAGAATAAAGTATTTATGTATCTATTCTGTTTTAAGTAAGTACTTAATATAAATTATTTTAAACTTAATAAAGACTACTAATTCTACTACTAAACTGACTAATAATAAATATACAAAATAAATAACAAGAAGACATTAGTATTAATTTGATGATAATCAGTTTATCAATAAACAAGTGAAAATTTTGTTTAATACATCTAATTAAATATCATGTTATTGATTAAATAAAATATCGTTTATATAGTAAATATTTTGTATTAGAATAATCCATTTAGTTTTTTTTATAAGAAAATTTTTTTCTCATGATATATTTGAACTTCCATGACGATTATAAAGTTTTATCAAGTGACAAAATCTTAAAATCTTCTCTGAAAATATTTGAGTTTCTGAGTACATTTTTTTTTTGGGTTTAACATCCGACTATTCTGCAGTTACTGCTAATGCAGACGGTGAAGGATAAAATAATTTTTGTAAAGTATGAAAATATGCCGTGCCTGAATGGGATTCTAACCCAAGACCGCATGTTGAGAGGCGAGCACGTTACCAACTACGCCAATGCAGCCGGCAAGCCGCATTGGCATTTCTGAGTACAGGTCCCAAGAGTTTGCTTACATTTATGATTTTAAAAAAATCTTAATTATGATGTTTTATTTTCATCTGAATTAAGTTTGTTTGAAATGATTGCCAATAAACTCTTAGCTTAGAAATTTTCCTCTTTTAAATTTTCTGTAGGGACTACTTCTTGAATTAATAAAATTTATAATTAGTTACTTCAAAATGTGTAGTCTCAGTTATATACTGATGAGAAACTATTTTTCATATTTACAAAGTTCCAGTATTTTTCTTACATTTCTGTACAAGATTAAGAAAACAATCAAGTATTTTAATGAAATATGAAATTTTTAAATCTTAATGCTCCCTCTGTGGCTCGTTGGTTAGAGCAATAGACTGTGTGCACTTTGCAAAGTGGAATGTCCCAGGTTTAATTCCTGGCTAGGGTCTGGAATTGTAACATGTTAAAAACCACTGATTATGTACTGTAACCAATAATAGTCACTAATAACGAAAATAGTTCATGCAACTTTAAATAAAAACTAAAAAAATTTTTAATAAAACTTCTTCTTTCACTACTAATCTACTAAGAAAATTTGTACGCAAAATGCTGAGTAAGTACATCAGAATTTTGTTGCTGTGTTAAAAATGAAAATAGTCAACAGGAATATTTTGTGAAAAGATATAAACGTAATTAGTATTAAATAATACCATTTCTCAAAGACACATAAGTAATATTTACACTCTGTACATTCTAATATAATACTGTAATAATAATATACTCTATTCAACAATAGAAAAATATGTATCAAATTTAAACTGATTCCAAGAAATGTGAAGTAACTCACAACACAATAAAAAAATTATGGTTTAGTCAAACAATATTATAAAAATTTTTAAGACATTTTAACTTTTTAAAGCTTAATTAGATAGTATATTCCGGTATTAACATTATTTTGTCTAATTAAAAGACAATACACTTTTTATTTTTAGAGAATTGAGTATATTCTTACAATTTAAAAATAATTTCATAAATGTGAAAAAATTCTTGAATTTTTTGTCGTAGAATAATCGATAAAATTTATCAATAAAACTTTTTAGTGATGATAAACTGAATCCCATCGTAGTCTTATTAAAATAACAATACATAATAATAAAATTATTAACTTATATAAATAATAAATAATATTGTACTTCTTAATTAAAAAAATCTTTGTTCACACATCAAGTTAAAATAATAAATTATATATTTTTTTTACATTATTTTTTCATAATTAATATTTTTATTTTTCATTTTATAAATAAATTAATTAAAAATAAGTTACAAGAGGTAAAGAAATTTACAATATTCTGTTGTTATACAAATAAATCAGGATATCAGTTTTGAAGGAACGTTATTATTTTGTTTTGCTAATATCCTTTGGCGGCGATTGTTAATTTCGCCAACTGATGGTACAGGTTTTGATCTCATTGAAAAGAATTCTTCTGCATCTTCATCTTTAGGTAATGGCTGTTGTGCGTCTTCAGGTACTGGTCTTCCATCGGGTAAAACTCTTACAACCATTGGACCCATTATTGGTCGACTTGGTCCTGTATATTCATCGACATTGCTTGACATGTCTTCATGAGATCCCAACTGGTTGCCACCATGATTTGGCTCTGAAACAGTAATGAGATATTGTAATAAAGCTTTGTAATTATGAAATATTGAATGTATATAAAAATATTTATTAGTCTAAATGGAAATGTTACGCACTGCCTCCTATACTCTTATACAGGAAACCTGTACTCCTCTTCTTCTTCTTCAGGTGCCTCCTCCATTACGAAGGTTGGCTATCATCATGATCAGTCGTACCTTGTCCACTGCTGCTCTAAAAAGGCCATGTGATGAGCAGTTAAACGCTTCTCTCAGGTTCCCTAACCAGGATATTCATCTGCGCCTCCTCTTAAAGAAAACTTTTTAGTTTCTGTACTCCTCTTAAAGCTGCCTTATTACTCATTAATTTTACTAATAGTCTATGTTTTGGTGGATCAATTATTATCAAGAGAGTATAATTTACAAGCCAAAACTTTAATATAAGCCAACAACTCTTTAATAATAAAAGAGTATAATTTATAAGCCAACAACTTTTTGTAAGACTGAAAGTTAATAAATCCTTTTTAACTAAAACTTTAGTTTATTTAGGTTCGAAGTGTTTTAATCCTATTGAAGCCTATTGAAATTAAAAATAGCTTAAACATGTTAATATTTTCAAGAAAGGTTAAAGATTGGCTCAATGACATAACTGATGTTGATTCACTTGTAAGATTGTTGGTGTTTTACTGTTGCTGGCTTGCAGTGCTTGCTGTTCAGTACTTTTATGAATTTACTGATCTTGGTAAATAATATAGCAATAATAACTAATTTTAGTGTAAGTCATGTACAGGTGAATATCTGATCTGAAGACTAACGGCTTGGATAATGTTTAGTGTTAAAAATAATAAAGTTAACATGGGCTGTAGCTGCCGCTACAATTTGAATTATCATTTGTAGTGGATAACGACATTGATTTGTAATTCATTTGTAAACTTGTTCTTACGTATTTTTTTTTTTTTTTTAAATAACCACTGTTTACTTGAGTTGGAGGTTATTTATTCCTAGTAGATAAGATATAATTTTGTATTTGTATAAAGTGGAATAAATAAATATAATAATTATTATTATTTTATAAATCATTTAAATTTTTTGAAATTGTAGATTTACTGCAACTTAAAACTAACGAACAGTTTTTCTTTAGCGATATTATCCCCTCCCCCTATGTATATAATTATGCAGTCACCCACTGGTGCTTGCACTTATTTTCTAATATCACTTACACAGTGTTCTATAAACATATTTCTTAAATCTCTAATTTAATCCAATTGTTATTTTAAACATTAATTTACTAACTTGGGTAAATATATATTTAAATATAATGACTTAAAAGTAGCTTAATATTACTTATAGCTAACCATTAGTTCTAGTGTATTCCAGTGTAAAACCTATCAGAATTCTCTAAGTTAACACCAAAAAGTAATTAAAGGGCCTAGAAAGTTTTCTTTCTGTAAAATTTTGATTTTTTAGTTTATGCCCTTTAAAGTAAATTTAATTCAGAACTGATTTAATGTTTTCAAACAAATGATTTTAATGTGACAGTGATGTTTCCATGACATGCATGAAAATGACTTATTACAGTCAGTAACCTTCAAACTTTCACTCATTGTGAATCAGCAATTTCTTCCAACCATGAACAACAGATCAACTATCAAATGATAAATTGGAAGTCTTTATTTCTGTCAACAGAAGTTGTAAGAGAGTTCATCATGTGTTTCAACCTACACTTCCTCATAACCTGCATCTGTCTTCTAGAATGCTAAAAGAATGCAGAACCATTTGATGTAAGACAGTAGTGTGCAAACTTTAGGTACTTATGCACATGTTCTGTAAATGGTAATAATGATTTTTGAACTTTAGTTCTTGTCTTAATATTATAAATAAATTCAGAAGATATTTACCCATAGGATCTATGTAGTCATCGCTGGGTTCTTTTTCATTCTTTCCAGGGGCTGTATTATAACTTCCTTTCATCATTGAATCCCAAACTGGAAAAAATTAAATACATATTAGTTTAATATTAATTTAATACGGCCATAGTTTAACTATGACGTATTTAAAAAATGATGAGTGTAAAATCAGTTTCTAAAATGCACCAAAAACAAAAAATTGAGAATGCAAAATGAGTGCCTTGTGTGTGACGCATTCAGGGAATGAATTTTCAGTTTAGAAGTTAAGTCCAAAGTAGCAGTAGAGCCCATGAAAATTATTTTTTCTCAAAAAGAAAGAGAAAGAAGATCTAGGTTAATAAAAGAATGATGGGCAAAGGCTAAGGAATAAGGAAATATCTGGATGAAGAAAAAATCAATATTTGACTCGGTGCATGGTCATCAGGGTGCAACCGCAAATAAAAACAAATTTAACTTGATAGATTAAAAAGTTTTATGAAAAAATTATTTCAGAATTCAAAGTAGTAATTTTAAATACTGGTACAAAATTCAGTTGCAATAGTACTTCACCAGTAGAACAGTTGGTTTTCAATAAGTAAAAAATAAAACTTGTTTATTTTTTTTAACCCATTAGTTCTAACTTATTACTCATGTGTATCTCCTACTGGAGATTATTATTATTATACATATTTTTCCCCAGATAAATAATTATTTAACAGATTTATAAAATTATGTAAATTCTAAATCCTCTGTCAGGCCAGATATTAGATTTTTTAAAATTACATTGAAATTTATAGATCAGTAAGTTTTTAACTTAAAAGATTTTTACATATTCAGGTATAAGTTTTAGATATAGCAAGACAATATGACAAACTTTTTTTAGCCTTTACTTCTTGACAACCACCCAATTTGATCACAGCTTTTCTCTGTATTTTTGACGTGATTAGCATGAATTTTTAAACAGAAACCCCGTGTGGAGTTTGTTCAGGAATGGCTGTCAGCTGGTCACCATACAAAGTCGCTTGCCCAACCAGTGTTCCTTAACAATTAATAGCGACTTTCTATAGTTCAGCCGTTCTTAGTTTGCTCCTACTGTCAACAAACAAAAGCCACCTACTACAGGGTGCACGCTAGAGTCCGCGACTTTACGGATGTCGTATTCCTATTAAGTTAACTATTTTTTAAATTATAAGCACTCAAAGTACTAAAAACATCAGTCATGATATGATGTAGGCCTAACAATTCATTTATAAAAATACTTTTAAAAGTATTTTGTATTTAAATACTTTTGAAAGTATTTTGTTGTTACTTTTTAATCAGCGTATACACATTTTGATATAATGCGCATGCTCAGTGATGTCATTATTTGTTTACATTAGGAGCAAACTAAGAGAGGCTGGACTGTACCAGTTGAGTGACTGGGCTGGCCCAAAGGCCGACAAACATAACATTTTATTTATAATAAAATATAATATTTCTTACTTATATTTGTAGCACCCCTTTGGTATGGGTCCATTTGATCTAAACTTTCATCTTCCATTTTAGCCAAATTTGTCAATCCATATACAAGGAGAACTTTATTGCAATCTGAAACACAATTGAAATCATTTACATTAGTTATTTGTTCAGTCTAATAAATTTAAAAGTATGCTGTAATATAGTAGAGATTTGATTATTAAAAAACTGGTTAGAAGTTGATTGTTGCTGATTTTTGAAAACGAAAGTTCCATGGTTCAAATCCTAGTAAAGGTAGTTGTTTTTATATGTATTTGAATAATAGACAATGGTTACTGGTGTACTTTGATGGTTGGAATTCATTAACCATTTTTTCTCAGGAATGATCAGCCTAAGTCTGTACAAGACTTCACCTCATTTACACATCAGTTTCATCTCGTTGGGTCATGGGTTTGCATATTGTTCTTTAATTGAACAGATTGCACTTAAACATATAAAGTATAGTATTACCTCACTAATTATAATCATTCACAAATGTTGAATAATATTGAGTTATTTAGGTTAGTAAAAACAAAAAAATAAAAACAGAATATTTCTTATAAATAAGCGAATTGGTCAGAAATATACAAGTTTGAACAAGGTGTTCCAATAATGTAATAAAAGAACAGGAAATACAATGAGGAAGTGTAAACATAAATGTAAAAAAATAAAAGCTTTTATGTAACAATAATTACATTATATTTACATACAAGTTTATTATTTAATAATATTATTATGTTGTGTACACAGAAAATAAACCTATTTGCAACAATAATAAAACAAAACCATAATTATTGTTAAAGCATTATCTACCTACCACAAATTGAATTGCAGAAAATAAATAAGTAACTACATAAATGATTTCTTGTTACTATTATCTATTTGTAAATAGTTTCTCAGGTACCTACATAAGAAATAAGAAACAAAATTTATTTATTTTATGTATGAATAAATAAAAATTGATTTTTTCCATTTATACAGTATGTGTGTATCAAGCGTATTATTGGTTTGGGTATTTTAAAACCCATGAACAACAAAAAAAAAAAAATTACTGAAGGAGAAAAGGGGAAAACAAAGATAGATACCAAAATAAGAAAAAACTGTCTTCATTTTTTTTGACTGACAATAAAAAATTTTTGTTTTTGTTGCCAACATTGATATAAAAGTTTATATCGGGTATGAAAGTAAGCCAAAGACCACAAAGAAGTAGGCAGTAGGAATTGTAGTACCAAAAGCAGTTCTGTCCTAGTATTTGCTTGTATGGGGTTCAGAATATTGATCTCCTATGTTTTTCCTCATCTTTAGTTCCAACTGAACTGAACACAGTGAGAATAATAATCTTCTCAGTCAGTGGTATTTCTGTACTGGTATTAAATCCAACAGTATCAGTAACCATTCAGTATTCATACCAAGTTGTACTAGGAACAGAAATATACAGTTTCAGACTATTTGATTCTTAAATTGATAAGAAAAATTTTTAACTGATATAAAATTCATTCTTTTATAACCTACTTTCTGAGATGTTAACAACCAGGTATTGGGTCGACCATTTATTTAACAAAAATTAAAGAAAGAAAAAGGGTTCATCTCTCTGAAAAGAAATCGGGTAAAAAAAAAATGTATGGTTAATAAAAATATGAAAGAAAACCAAATATTTAAAAACATATTTCAATTGAACTATGACGTAATTTCTGGTTTAGATACAGAATGACTTATGATAAAAATGCAGAATTTATTTATTTTTTTTATTAATGTTTAGAAAATAAACTTTTATATATTTTACCATTATGTTTTTATGTTATGTTAAACGAATAAAGAAAAACAAAAACAAACTTATTAAAATTTTAAAATTCCAGCTTTTAATTACAGGACAATAAATTAACATATTAATTAATCGGATGTTTTAAATTCTACCAAACTCTTTTTGCCATAAAGTAATAGATTTAACTACAGGAAAATCCGAAGGGGAATTCATGAAGTTGTTTTTTTATTGTTGTCATTCCCATGACAGGTGTAATAATAGTAAGGTACATTGTTAGTGGTAAATGTACTACTCCACTTTAATTTATTCCCATCTTATTTTCCTCCTATATTATTTCTGTTCCTTTTTCTAAAGATGCTACAATAATGACCTTGACAAGATAAAATGTTTAGTCATTCTTTACATATCTAACTAAACTGAATAAAATATATAGTTATATATAAGGAAATTTCCTGTACTTATCTTAATGAAATTAAATTTCTATACCACATTCTTAAGTACATCCAGTATAAAACTGAACTTTTTTTATTTCTTTTTCTCACTGATATTTCAATTTCATCGTCAGGCAGAAAACTGAAGTCTTCCTACTAAATTGATTTCTTATATTTTATGAATTAATATTGGAAAATCTATTCTGCAGCTTGGTAAATATCAGCTGTAGTATTTTGTGTATACTATGTTTTATACAATATTAAAAAATATATTTTATTTTAATTTGATGTAGGCCAACTCGTTGGTGTAGTGGTTAGTGCAACTGGCTTCTATGCTGGGATCCTGGGTTTGATTCCCAGTCAGGTCTGGCATTTTCTCATCACTCATTTTCATCTATCATCCTTCTTACTGTCTGCATTAGCAGTATTTGCGAAACAGACGTAAAACAAAAATAAAGTAATAATAATAATTTGAAGCAAATTTTTTTATAATATTAGAGAAGTAGTTTTTAAAGTAAATTTTCTCTAGTTTTAGAGTAGTTTTTAAAAAGTTAATTATAAAGGGAATACTGCAAAGATGTACATAATCTAGATTGTTATTATCTTTCCTTTCAATTTGATACCAATTTCATGTAAACTGGTTAAAGTACACCCAAGTTAGATTTTTTTAAACTAGTGGCTGTTTTTCAACCCCCCTCCACTTTGATTTTAGGAGATGAGGGTAAAATTTTCTATAAATTCTAATTTAGGAATTAATAAAAAATTTATTTTAAGTACAAAATAGTTTTTCACTAATTTGCAATATTTGCATCCATACTAATTTTTAACTTTTTTGTGTGTAAGTGGAACTTGGGCTCTTGTAGGAAGAAGTAAGTAGAAATTGAAGCTATGGGGATGCGTTCTCTATAAAGGGTCAAGGGTTGTATGATGGAGGACATTATTTGAATTTGTGTTATAAAGAAAGAGTTGTAGACAACAAGAGTAAATAAGAGAATCAGTTATTACTACAATACATGTATAGGACATATTCTAAGAATAAAGAGATCTAACATTCCAAAATGGATTTTTTTACAGCTTCTAATAAAAATAAATACAAAACATTTTAATGATGGAACAGCCATGAAGAGATGAAGAAGAAGAAGAAGAAGTAGAAGAAGAAGGAGAAGACTAATTTGCAGCACCAAGAAATCTGTTTTAAATTTTGAAGATAGATTCTCCCCTAAATTAAATTTAAAAAATTAATTGAAAATTTAAGAGAATGTTTACATATTTTTTAAATTACGTAATATATAAAAACCACCAAATACACAATAGTGTATTCTCACCTGGCTAAAAAAATTTTGAATTATGCAATCAATAAAATAAAAAAATACGTACAGAATCTTGGCACTTTTGCAATAAAATTTGTAGATAATTTTAAAAGATGATATAAATTACAACTTACAAACATTATAAAGTTTATTTTCATATAAGTTTAAAAATTCCCAATATTGATATTTACGAATGTATAAATGAATAAATTTTATTTTCTATTTCTTAAAGTAAATTTTGGTCCTTCAAGTGTTCAATAAATAGGCAATTTATTTATATATAAGTTTAAATAAAGAGATCTATTGTATATTTTTATTAATTCTTAAGACATCTGAGTATTGATTAACATATTTATTTAGTAAAGTTCAAAGTATGTCCTTGTCAGTAAAACATTACAAGATAACAATATTTTATAACTTAAGTAGTACTTTACAAATAATAAGATACTCATTCAAATACTTATTAATTTCTTAGCACAATACCTAATGTAGCGACCATCATTGTTGTTAATTATGTCCTGGCACATTACCTACTTATATCAAGGTTAAATAAGAATTTTGATCTTGGAAAAATAATTCAACACAATCAAATAAATAAATACACAATTTGACAGTTAATTTTTTTATTAAAATTATTTTACTAAAGGTCATTGCCTTTTTATTTATTTATCTATTTATTTATTTATTTATTATTAGATAATAATACATCAAACCATTCAATTATTGCAAAATATATAATAAATTGAATAAATAAATAATAGTATTCACTTACAAAATAGAAATTCAAATAATTTATGTTCATTTATTTGTTTATTTATCAATAAAATACACTGTGACAGTTATACACAAATGTATACCTTCTTTTTTAGTAATTCAAGGATTTTTTTTTAAAGTACAGAAAATAATTTGTTTTTTGTATAAATAGATTTCATAATTTAAGCATGAAATTATATTATATTAAAAATAATAGAAGATTATTATAATACAATTCTAACTATAATAAAGTCAACTCATTTTGTCCAATTCACACATATTTATACTAGGAAAACTATTCTTAAATAGTAACCTAATATAAAATAGTTTATTATTTAATATTAAGATTTCCCTCGCAAAATTTTATTTTATAATAGAAAAGTTTCAGAATTATGAATCATTCTTATCCCAAAATATAAATTTATATTATATACTACTTTTTACATTTTCCTCAAATTAATTCGTACTATACAATCATATATTCAAATTTTTAATGGGTAAGAATTATTTAAAAACGTAGAAATTTTAATTTTCTTCTTTCCTTCCCAGTATAAGCCATCTAGCCTGTTCGGACATCAAGATGTATTTTTTAAATCCATTAAAAAGCTATTAGAACTGTTTTCAGCGTTGTAGGGTTCTTTCTAAGCTCTTCTTTCTTTAGGCCTATATCCCAGAATTTAAAAAATTCTATCTCCATTTTGTTGAAGATGGACCATCCATTTATTGCATTAACAACTGATTCTATTGTTTACATTTTATTGTCTTATGTATCAAATTTAAATTGTGTTATTTGACGTACAACATTTCCTAAAATCGCATCTTCTCAGCTTCCACTTTCTGTTTTCTTCTCCTTACCAGAGTTTTGCTGCAGTACAAAATATTTAGAACTTTTATTCTGTTTTACGAGTGAAATCTCATCAATGTATGTTAATGAGCTCTATTCCTCTTTGTAATTATTTTGCATGCTTCCTGAAAACGATGTTTTTGTTTTCAACATTCAGCTCTCTGTCAAAACCAATGTGGTACCCAAAGTAATTAAAAATTGTGATCTGCACAAAAACAAAAGTATTTATCACAACCATTGATTCTTGTAAGGATCCTCTCTTACAAAAGCCATTAGTAATAGATTATTATTAGTCATTATTCATTAGTCATAGATCAATATTATACAATATGTGTATGTTGCAATCTGTTGAATTTAGAACAATAAGCAACCCCATGACCCAATGAGATGAGGATGATGTGTACGACATGAAATGAGGTGTAGTCTTGTACAGACTCAGGCCAACCATTCCTGAGAGAGTACGGTTAATTGAACCCCAACTATCAAAGTACACCAGTAACCATTGCCTAGTACTCAAATCAGTATAAAAGTAACTACATTTATTAGGTTTTGAACCAGGAACCTTCTTCTCCGAAAATCAGCTGTTAAACAGCTGACTCGTGACGACGAATTTACCTCTAGACAATAATAAATGTACAATAATAAATGTACAATAATAAATGTATAATAAATGTATAGTTGTGCATTTCTTAAATTAAATTTTACGCCTTAAATCAGCCAGTGAATAATCTAATAGAAAGTTTCTATAAAGTGTTTAGTAGTTTCGGTTAAGCAGATGAGTTTTTATGGTGACCAACTGACAGCCTTACTTGGCCATACTTCACCGACTGTTCCTATTTAAATTGTAGCCAAAGAATTCCAGAATAAATCAATAAAGAAATTAGGTAAAGGTCAATAAAGTGTTATCGATAGCAAATACAAGATTTTTTTTCATTGGAATCAACTAAACTTGATTAAATGCTGTGTTAATCATCTTTTTTAAAAATTTACTACAAAAACTCAGGCTTTTAGAAATGAGGAAAATTGAAAATCATTGATAAACAAAAAATTTTTCAGAATAATACATCCGACTGATATGTACACTGAAAGATGAAAAGTTATGTACTAAAATGAGAGATGAAAAGATGTCATATAATTTGTCACAATCTAATAACAATGACCAAAATGATAAATTCTTGATGAATGATGGCTCGCTGAAGTAACCATGGAAGATAAAAAAAAGACAAATAAAATTCTAGTTTATGAATTAATCCGCTATCATTAACTATGATTAAATACATCAGTAAAACTAAAAAAAAACATACCTATTTTAGAATACCGACTTTTAAATTAACCTTGAACTCCTAAATAGTGACGTAATAATCAAAATAATTAATATTTAGCTACTTTAAGATTATAAATAAAATTAAAGTGTGGGAGAGAAATTCCCATACATGTTTTATTTCTAATTTTATCCCATTGTAATACGATTTGGGAATTCCCGTAGACGCTGTTTATACTGTGTTCATACAAGATACTAAACAACAGTACTATAATAACAAACGAAGGAATTCCTACATGCAATATTCATATTACAAATACGTGAATGACCTTTTAGAAAATAAGTTTGGACGTCACTATTGTTAAGTCATCGTGAAGTTTTAAACTTATCTACATATTATTAGTTAAACTTTATACATCAAAAAAATTTGATAAACGGAGCAACGCAACGCCAAATAAACACAACATATATTTTAGATTTATAAAAAAATTGGTTTTAAAATTTAAAAAAATTATTCAAATCTTTTTATATTAACTTGATTCTTTTTAATTTTATAAAATTTTGCGCCTTCACATGCTTACATAAGAATTTTTTGGGAAGATGTAGAATTAAAAAATTGGTCCCATAGCTTATTGCTAGCCTCAGAATGATGGATTTTATAAACAAGTTCATCGCCTTTCCCGTAATCACTCCACACTTGAATTTCTTAGGTGTTAGAGAATACGCATCCAGATTTTCAGAACTCTAGTCCTTCGGAGAAGTATAGAAATATAAAATAATATTTACATTATAAATACTTAATGTTTACTTATGTTTACTTTATACTTTATGTTTATCGCCCCGTTTTTACCGCTTAGGCACAAGTTATTGAAATATAAATATTTTAGGGTTTCTATTAAACCCCTAAGGAAAACACATGCAAAGTTTCAGTACTTTTTAGGCGATTGAAAAGAAAAATGATTATTGATGAATTAATCAGTGAGAACTTTTGCATTAATACACGGATATTATTTTTTGTTCCGTTAATATTTTTGCCAATTATCGTCCGTTGTGGATTTTCATGGAGTACCGAATGTCGTGCAAACTTTTCATAATCGAACCTCAGATATAAAGCTTACTAAGAAGTTCGGCGTAGATTAATATATCTACGAAATCAAATAAAATAAACTAAATGATACTTGACGTCTGTCTAATGCACACATTAATTGAGTCAGGTAGATCGTCAATCAATATCATTTTATGAATTGATAATTCTTAATGATTTTTGACGTTTAATCCACAAATAAATTTATGTTTGGAAATAAAATTATATTCTTAATTTCTTTAGTAACTTATTTATTTAATTATTTCTGTATTAGATTATATTATCTTTTCATAAAACATCTATTTTTAGAACTTTAGAAAAGTTTATTAAATTTATTCTTTATTCTTTTTTTATCGTTAGTCAAGTAAATATTAAGCTTATTGATATTATAAAACAGAAATTCATGTAATCTTCAAAATTATCTCGAGTAGAAATTGAACTTAAATTAATTTTTTTCTACAGAAATTATCTGTTTATTTAAATGCAAAAGTCCATACTCATAAATAGTTTTCTTACTATCTGATTAAGAGAGCTGAAATTTGGTATACATTTGCTCCTTCGATGTTGGACTGAAAACTAAGCCATTTACATTACAATTATTTACTCCTGGCGGTTAATAAAGGGCAACACTGATTAAATATTATTTCTACGTTTTTCCAAAGAACTACAGTTCTAAAAATCGGCATGCATATTCTCCACACGCTACCTAGATAAATTTAAAGATTGACAATTTATTCCTACGAAACCGAAAAGAAGTAACTATCCTAAATAAATATTATTTCTGTACCTCCCAAAGAGTTGTAATTCTGGAAATCTATTTTAATTTTTTTAAGAAAACCAAGAAAAATAAAGGAGTTATCATGAAACTGAGAAAAACAATAAATCAGTTTAATTAAAGCAACCCACTAAAGGTAGCAATTTTATACGAAATCGTATGTTCAAGAAGACATTTTTTAATTAACAATAAGATTTACAAATTATGAATCAGTTTTATAAATAATAAAGTACTAACAGGTATTTAATTTAATTTATAAATCAATCAAATATTTATTTGACAATAATATCAATCTTTTATTTATTGGGTAAATAAAATATTGTATTTATCCTTGAAGATTATTTTTACAACAAATACTTAGTAATTCATTAATCAATCAAAAAAAGTTATTGATAAATTAAAATTTACTATTGATCAGATTCTATCAATATCACTATTCAAATCAGATTTAATTTTAAATTAAATGTATAAATGTTTAATTTTCTATAGTTAAAATAGCTTACAATTTTTTATTTTTCAGTAAAAATAAATTAATGTTGCATTACAACCATGACCTTTTTTTAAGTAACTGGAAATTTTTTAGATGTAAATACAGTAAGTATGATATTTTATCAAGTAGTTATAAAATAGTAAAAGAGGGAGTTAAATCGTAGTTCATCGACGCTTTCTCCTTTATAAATAAATTTACTCATACGATTGCAGAGGCTGTGGTGGTGAGACCTGCTTTTGCTTCTTGACTTGTCAAGCTTCTAGTACTATTATTATTATTATTATTATTATTATTATTATTAGTATTAGTATTAGACCTACTGTGTTTTACTTTAAAGGAAAGTCCCCGAATACCACTTTCTACACAGCATCATTCTTATCTTCATCGAACAAATTATGATTGGGCTATACCTATTACATTGTCTATGTAATATAATATAAAATTATCCACTTGATTCCAAACCGTTTAAACGATTATTATCTCTAGGATTTCAAAGGATGTATTCTACTATTATTTGTCACTTACATTCTCTAATTATACTTTAGTAAAAAAATACCAAGGTAATTAATATTAGTCATCATCACGGCTAAGATTTTATCAAACAATAAATCTCTACAGGTTTTCCAGCAGTACATATTGTTTATTATTACTTGTATAGTTAAATCTCAATAAACTATCCATTAAAAACAAATCTGGTGCCGTTCTACTTTGATGACACTATAATTAGATATGTCCATATGGGACAGGTGAAGTGTTCAATTATTTGCACTCGATCTGCTGTTTCCAGGGCTATAAAAAAATAGTTCTATTTCTTATCACATGTTGTTGTTGTTTAGGTCAACAGCCGAAAGGCTGGTTTGAACTTCTAAAGGTTTTACAAAGTAAAATGAGGAGTAATGTGTTTTACCATTGCCTTCCTCACTGAGTACAAAAGTAGCCTATGCTTATCAGCATGCCAGGCGCTCCGTAAAACATCTTCTTTGCACCTTGCAAATGACACGTTCACTTCATTCACCACAGGGCCTGGCTGTATAATGAAATTTATTATTTTCAGAGGAGATAACTCTGACTTTTACACTCATACCTCTTCTGTTCTTAAATAGTTCAGTCATATAATTGGCTGACCACGTGATAAGAAACAAAACAATTTTTTGTAGCCCTGGAACTAGCAGATAGAGTGTAAATAATTTAACACTCTACCTGCCTGTTATAGGCGTTCATCACATGGTTAGCCAATTGAGACTGAAGCATTTAAGAACAGAAGAGGTAGAGGTGTAAAAGACAGTAGTCAGAGTTATCTCCTCTGAGAGCCATGAATTTCATTATACAGCCAGACCTTGTGGTGAATGAAGTGAACATGTCATTTGCAGGGTGGAAGGTAGGTGCTTTTCGGAGGGCCTGGCATAATAATAAACATCCTTTTCCACTCAGTGAGGAAGGCGAGGTAAACCACCTTACTCCTCGTTTTACTTAGTAAAACCTCTAGAGGTTCAAAGGTTCAGAGGTTTCGGCTGATGACCTAAACAATATAATTAGATAGGCATATCACAAATTTTGATGATTTAAATAAAAGTGTCTCTTTAATCCGACGTTGTTTTACATAACTGGGTTAACGCCCAAACAATTTGTTTCAATTCGTAGAGATTTTACTAGTATGTAAAATGAGAAGTTAGATAAATAATTGTTTTCCTTCAATAATAATAGCGATATAATTTTAGTATTTCAGTTCATCAGACCCCCTCAAAGTAATTTAAGCAAAAAATTTTCTCTAATAGTTCTATGTTATTTAAAAGAACACTGTTTAAAAAAGCTGTTTAAAAATAGTTCTTTATACCATGAAAAACTGTGTTTTTGTACATCGTAAATGAAAAGTTAAGAAATAAATTCTTATAATACCGAACAATCTAAAAAAAAACTTATATGATAACTCTTGAAAATCATCTTTAAATTAATCATGATTAATTGAAAAAGTATATCAAATTAATTTGATCATTTGTAAAACACTCTTGTTAATCTTTCGTAAAAGTTAGACTTATACTAGATTAAGAAACTTATTAAAGTTCTCTCTTTATATTTATTACGTTCAAGTACGTGAGTGTAAGCCTGCAGGTAGGTTGGCCACAGTAGGTTAAATTTTGTTACAGTCTGTGACCTAGTAGGCTGAAATCCAAAAATAAATTAAATAGGTTCATATATATATATATTGGACTCAGTGATTTCAAAACCATTGTTCTAAATTATTAAATTATTAGACCTTGGAATTTTAGTGACTGTTTTGAAATGTAATTTGTAATTTAAGTTATCGTATGTTTTTAGTTTATTTTTAAGTCGTATTGTTTTGGCTATTAGTGACTGTTTTTGGTTATGGTACAGTATCGATAGTTTTTAACGAGTTACAATTTTCAGACCCTGACGGTAATCTATTTTCTCTGAACTCTAACAGCAACCACCATTTTATGAAGGCGTTCTATAAATCAATTGGTTTATATTATTAGTCTAATTTTATGAAAATTATCGCTTCTAAATTATTAAATCATAAAGCGAAGGTCCCGGGTTCGATTCCCGGCCAGGGTCCGGAAAATTATTACAAATTCAAACCCAATGATCCTTCACCCAAAATTATCGCTTTAACTTATAACCAATAACCAAAATGTTGATGTGACTAAAAATAAACTAAAAAATTATTGAATAGATCTGCCTTTGTTTATTTTATAAAATTTAAAAAATTCTTTTAAATTAACATATATTACTAATTCATTAGAAATTTTTGAATTTAATAATCTTTGTATACCTAAAATTCAGTATTGAAACTCGAAAATTACGTAAAATATTGTCTGAATAAACTGACTGTTCTTTATGTGACAAAATTTGAAATTTCAATAAATTTTAATACGAAATTACTGAAAAATATCCGCTTTGATTCCAAAAAAAATAAATAAATAAATAAAATAGTACTGTACAAAATATCATTACTTTCATGTTTTATGATAATTTTAAAAGCGGAAAAACGGTGGAAGTATTATTTGAAAGGAGCCGAGGACAATTTTAAATCACTAAAAAATATAATCTAAATTACAAATAATTTGGTTATTTATTAAGCATAATTATGTTCTTTTCTATCAATCAAATTATAAATATGTTGGTCTTTTATTAATCCTTTCAGTGCCGAAACAATATTTAAAAGTTTGATCTAAAGCCATTTAATTTGAATAAGGGCGTACAAAAAGTGCCAGCCCTTATTTCCAAAACTTGCTGGCATAAGCCTCCCATTGCCAACCAAAATTTAAACGTTACAGAAAAATAAAATTTGCCATTAAAATTAATTTTTATTATTTTTATAAAAAAAAAATCGTTCTAACACTAAAAATATTTAAAATAGTTTTCTTTGTTTATTTAAAGTCGCATCGACAGCTTGGTTATTAGCGAGTACTGTGGGTTTTGGTACCATTACGGTGGTTTTAATGTGTTAAAATTTCCACACCCTAGCCGGGAATCGAACCCGAGACCTTTCGCTTTGCAGGCTTTGCGTTCTAGCCACTACGCCACGGAGGCGGTTTCAAAATACATTATTACATTAATTTTTGTTCAAAAGTTCTTTTCGTAAATTTTCGGTTATCCGGACGTTGGCACTTTATGCATAACTTACGGACATCAGGTAAACCGGATGTTGTAACTACGTAAAATATATCGACTTTCTGTTTTCCGGACGTTGGTACTGAAAGTGTTAAACTAATGCTGAAAAAATGGTGAAGTAAAGAAATATGTAACCAAAGCTTTGTAATTTTTTCTAGGTCACCTGTTTTTTGAAGGGTTTTTTTTAACTAGCCTAAGTAATTAAGATAATTATTGTAAGTAATTACCTGGCATTGATGATGCATCACAGTGACTCGCCACTTGTTTAACGAACATATTGAATAAATGGCTCATCTGAAAAAATAAAAAATAAAATAAGTCACACATTTAAAAATAAAATTTAAAACTTAGTATTTGATTGTATTAATTTAGGACAAAACTTAGGGATATTATTTAAGATAAGAATTCCTTCAAGAAATTTAGCGATTATTTACAAATAATAAAGATAGTGGTAGGCATACTTGAAGGTGGGCGTCTGGTTGTAGACGTGTAAATTAAGATCACACAATTTAACATCAGAGAAAAGTCAGATAAAAACATTACGATGACAGTAAATTCTATAGTGGACGTAGTAGGAGTTGAACTGATGGATGTTTCTTACATAACAAATTAAAAATAACGATTAGAGCTATTAACTTCTCGTCTGCTTTTATTTTGCTTAATATTGCAGCAAATATTATTTTGTTAATGTAATTTAAGACCTATTCCCACGACGCTAATTTACTAGCTGGTAGTAGACTAGCGTCGAGGGAACGAACTAGCAACAAGTTTAGTTACAGCGCTAGTGACTTTAAACAAGTTTGATTTTACTAGCGCTAGTAGGGGAGAAGAGGTCACTAGATTGACTAGCTTTGTGTGAACGTTGGGTACTAGCGCTGGTCGAGGAGAAAAGGTCACGTGATTAACTAGCACCAGTAAAACTAGCTCGGTGTCAACGTTGCTTACTAGCGCTAGTAGGGAGAAAAGGTCACGTGGTTGACAAGCACTAGTAAACTAGCTCGGTGTGAACGTTTGGAAACGTTGCTAGTTACTAATAAGTTGGTAGTACTAGCAGCTAGTAAACTAGCGTCGTAGGAAACGTCACCGACGCGCTAGTAGGGCCTGCTAGTACTAGCATCGTATTGCGAATAGATCGTATTTGAATACTACTTGGCATTTTTTCATAAAAGGTAATGTAAGAGAGGATACTATTTCCTAAGAACCGCTTATCACTTACTCGTATTTCAAATTCTAAACCAGCGTAAACAAGGGATCTGGTTGATTATGGATTAAACTGTTATGCAATTAAAACACAACATTTAACCTATTTTTATGCACAGACTTATGTTTTACAATCAAGTAAATTGTGAAAGAACAAAAAAGTTGGCAGGTGTATAAAATTACTTTATATTGCACGTCTGTTATTAATGTATATGCAAATAATATTGGTTCTAAAAGTACAAAGGAGTACGCAAGTCTCTGCTCTACAACAAGAGGGCTACATTGTATAATTTTCCGTATAGAGTCATTCTAGAACTGACCGGGTTGTTCGAGTGGTAAAGTCGTCGAATCAGCTGATTTTCGGAGACGAAGGTTCCCTGGTTCAAACCCTGATAAAGGTAGTTACTTTTATACGGACCTGAATAATATACAGTGATTAATGGTATACTTTGATGGTAGGGATTGAATTAACCGTACATCTCAGGAATGATTGGCCTGAGTCTGTACAAGACTACACCTCATTTACACGTCATACCATCCTCACTCATTTGGTCATTGGTTGGTTTAAAATTCTTAAATTGACCAAATTGCAACGTACACACATTAGGGTTAAAAAAGACCATTTTAGACCATAATAAACACATTTAGTTATTTCTGAAAGCTCTCTTTGCAGCCCATACTCTCAGCATTCTTTCATTTTAGGTATTTCTCCTTTCTTTCAACCATCCGGTGTTCTGCTTTCGTTCTTTGTGAAAGCCCTTCAAATCAGTAAACAGTTATATAAATTTGGCTCGGCCGATTAAATGAATTTTTGTAAGTTGTGAACTCACAAAAAGTTTTGAACGAATTACAAAATACTCCAAAAAAGCTTAACAATATTAGGAAAGTACACTAAACAGAGAGTATCTAGAGCCAGGTAATTATACCTTTGCGTCGATTAAATTTTTAAAAGGGATATAGTAAAATTCTAATGATTTTAATGCATGTACAAGTGTACTGGCAAGGACCCAAGGCGAATGCATCAAAACCACATCTCCGTGCGCTAATTTAAGTTGTACAAAAACCTTTAAAATTTCCAATGAGATAAAACTATTATTTTGGTTGAAAAATTCACTTAAATTTTCTTGGAGGATAAAATTTAATTAAAATGCTGCTTTTTAAAGTAAATTTTATTGAAAAACGTGAATGCGTATACAAACTTGACTAATTCACTTACATTTGCAAACAAGCTTGTTTTAATAAAACAAGTTAACTTGTACTTTATAAACGTAACATCCTTTACCCAACATCAAAGAGTAATTTTGTAAACAGGTAGTAAAGTTAAAAGTTACCTACCTACAAAGTTATGTAAACAGTTAGCTGTTTTTAAATATATCTCCTTAAGTAGAATACAAAACAATATGACTAGTTTATCCATGTATGTTATTCTACAAACTCACTCTATGATTAGATTACATATATCTATTTCTACTTCTACAAAGTAGATAAAATGTTAAACGTTCAAATATTTAAAAAAAAAATTATTTAAAAAAGAAACATCTTATTAATTTCAAATATTTTTATTAATGATTCTCACGTCATTTTCTATTTGAAATAACATGATTTAAAATGTTATTTGTTTCTTGCATAGTTCGTTATGTATATTATCTGATTCTAAATACTTACGTTAAAAAAAATCAAAATAACATAACATACATGACAGTTTGTTGATATATAACCTCCAAAAATAATGTTAACACCACTAAAACTTTCACGTTAGTTAAACTGTTTTGATAAGTAATCTTAGTTCAGTTATTTCCTACGAGGGAGGTCGAAAATTAATTTAACTTATAATTATTATTCATTGTGATGTACTCGTATGACTAATGCTTTATTTCATTTTTTGATAAGTTTTTCGATCGGTATTTAACCCCTAGGCGAATTTAATTAACGGATGAGAATGATTACAATGAAATTGAAAGTTTTTTAAAGATAAAAAGACTGAAAGAATGTGTTATACAATTCATAGACAAGTATATCAAGAGAAATTTATAATCATTTATTGCTTCACCAACGAATGGTTCTTCTATGTAACGATTGTTTCCATTTCTTTTAGTATTGGGCTTAACTTCACTGAAAAAACATTGGTTCATATTTACATCGAAATTCTTTTAAATAAAGGCAGAAACTTTTAGTTTATTTTAAGTCGCATCAACATCTTGGTTATTAGCGACTACTTTTCATTAAGAAATGGTGGGTGTGAACTTGTAATAATAGACTTTGGCCGGGAATCGAACTCGGGATCTCCGCTTTGCAGCGTAGCACGTTATCACTGGTCAACGGAGGCGACCGAATTTTTTACTTTCTCTTGCCCTATATGAATATTTAGGGAAGGAACAAAAAATGTCAAGAACGGAATATCGTACGAAGTTGAAACTTGGAACTTAATATAGATTACTACTAGAGACACGAACATTTTCATCAAAATCGATCAACCGGAACTAATAGTTTATTCGTGTAGTTTTTCACTTTTCGCAATTTTCTCAAAAATGGCTCCTACAACTCTTGAAAAAAATCGCCTCATTTACTACGTTTATTATGCTCTAGATAGGATAAGCGTCACGTCTGCTGAAATTCTAGGAGAGCTGAGCTCTCGTAGAAAAAATGGTTGTTTTAAGATTGCAGCCTTAATATGCATTTTAAAGAAAAAGTGTATATAAATAAAGTTGTTGAAAATTGAAAAACCTACAATTTTATTTCGTACACTTGTTTGTATAACACTTGGCCGGCCCGTTGGCGCAGTGGTTATCGCAACTGGCTTCTACGCTGGGGTCCAGGGTTCGATTCCCGAACAGGTCATTTTTTTCATCACTTTTTTGGTCATTTTTTGTAATTCGTGGGGATATAAAGCCGCTCTGGATGGCGAATGTGGCACGAAGAAAGTGCTGGGTAGGTTTCATGCCTGCATAAATATACCGATGATGCTGAGGCCGACTGTTGCCGAAGCGGAGGGGGACATTTTTGGCCCAGTCTGTGTAGTTTTGCACCAAAGGAACTGAGGGCAGTAAGAAGGTCTGCTAGAAAATATCTATGGTCTAGGAATGGCAGGGGATGGTTGGGCTCCGGAAAGTCCAAAGGTGGGTCCTTCGCACATCAATTAAATATATCATCATTCTCTACAGTCTGTATTAGCAGAAAATGCAAAACAGGCAGACGTAAAAAAAATTACACAACGCTTAGTTTAGCAGCAATTAGGATTTTCTGTTTTTCCATCAAAATCGGTAAAAAATTTAATTCTTTAAGATTGCGGCCTTAGTATGCATTTTAATAGAAAAATAAATGTAATGTAAAATAAATATAAATGAGCCAAGTTAGAGACAATTACTGATTTTCCAAACTTTTAAGTCGAACAGATATTGATTTTCATTTTGCGTCATTCACTCATGATTAAAAATATAGGTTACATTGTTCATTATCTTCATTGGTAAGAAAAAGTCGTGTGAGTGTTTCATACCAGGTTTTTTTCTGTGTATGAGTGTTTAGATAAACTCAATTTTTTGCTGGTATTCTTGTCTTGAATTTAAATACGGAAACCCATTAGTGTGCACTAATGGCTGGCTATCAAGTGGTCACCTTAACAAGTCGCTCGTCCAGTCATTGTACCTTAAACTTTTGTAACAATTTTTTATCATTTGACAAATTGGCCAGGCCAGTACATAAAGTTTATCTGTAATTTAAATTATAAATAAACAAATCGATAAATTTGTAAAAGCAAATACTACGATATTTATTTGTAATGTATAAATTTATTATTTATATTGACATTGTAGAATAAAATATTAATAAGTTAATTATAAAATTGAACGTTACAATGCCATTTAAAGCAATAAATATTAAATATAATTTTAATTATCCTATGGCTATCCTGCCTGTGTTATAATTTACAAAGTTTTGAAGATGTTTAAAATCGTTACTAATTGCTTATACAAAATATTTCAATAGATTTAAAGATACAACGCCATATTTATTTTTTGAAATCCATTTCAGAAACAATAGCCTTCCTAACCTCTCTTAATTTATAAATCAATACAACCCGGATCACAAGTTATCCTTGTACCCCATTCTTTTACAATATCGTTAATTAACATAACATAATACACAAAGAAATAAATCAGTAACTTAATATTCCTAGTATACCTGCAAACAAATTTACAATTTAAATTATATTTATAACAGAAATACCTAGTTAAAAAAAAAACAGAATGTTATATACTTATGATTATTATCAGATTTTGTTTTCCCACCTCGTTTACTATCTTTAAAAATGTCTTAAAAATCTATCAATAAATCTTCTATTAATACTACAAGTAAATTTTCTCTTAAAAATCCATTAATATCGGTTCATTCATTTTACTTTCTCTTGCTATATAAATATAAAGAACAGGAAAGTATTGTTTTCATTTTGATTTTTCGAAATGGAGTTTTAACGAGAAATACACGTTTTCAGGCCGCCCAAAAAAATGTTTTTTTTTGCAATTGGTCTGTGTCTGTGAACAGAATACCTCAGAAACGAAATAGCGTATGAAGGTGACACTAGGAAGTTAAGTTACATACTACAAGGGGACGCGACACGAACATTTTCAACAAAATCGGTTAACCAGTAGCGGTAGTTTATTCGTGTGATTTTCTAAAAAATTACATTTACGATTTTTTTTTAAATCGTCTCATTCAAAATCGTCTCATAATGAAATGCCAAATGTATTTAGCAGCAGACTTTATTCTTCCTTATACTTAATTTTAATGGTATGGAATGCATTATTCTATATTTTTTAATGATACATTTCTACGGTAGTATACAGTTAGCATGACTAAGACGGAAACGTCATTAGATTAAATCAGTGTTATCAGTACAAGGCATTTTCTCCCCCATTTTGAAACAACAAATTAGTTTTGGGCCGGAGCAGGATTTTTCTGTTCCTAAAACAACTCTTAACAAATTGTGATATACACCGGCTGAACAGCGGTTGGCAGCTTCTTGTGGCTTTTGACAATGTGATTTATTGGTTTCCGAACTAGCTGCTCGTCTACCTTCAGTCGCTGTTTTTCTAGTGTAGAGTAAAAGGTTCCATTAGGTTCTATTATGTTTTATTGTTTCTTATTTATCTGGATCATTCTATTGTGTTCATTATCCTTGGAAAAATTCTACAGTGTTATATTATAAATACTTCCTACTCTGTTCTAGTCAGTTCAGTATTGCTAAAGTGAAGTGGTTAAAAATCGGTTCGTGCTAGCTTATTGAACTAGTTTTTCCGTGACGGGTAGTTAGTGTACAATAAAATATTTATTTCATTTAAAATAATATTATTTATATTAATATTTTATTTATATAGGCCTATTTGTTGTAGATTTAAAAGGAAGTTTTGTTATTTATAAAAATAATCAAAATCTGAAAGAACCCGAAATAAACGTCACAATATATTTGCCCATATCATTTTAACACAATTAAGAGTATAATTACATTTACTAGTATAATGTTTACAGTTGTAAATAAGCCGTGCAAGAGAGATAAAATATCAGCGTACCTCCGATATGATTTGCATACCCCCAGTTTGTAGTGACAATTTTAATGCCTAGAGAACATGCAAAAGTTTATATTCGTAAAAAAGTAACTTTTTAAAAATACTGCATTTCAATAGAGAATACTGTACGATCAGTATAAAAAATAAAGTATTTATGAACTGAAAACAATGCAAAAATTATTATTATGTTTATTATATGGTGCTGAATTCGGGGTAAGTTAATTTAAGCTGTTCTGCTACCCAATAAAAAAGTTCTGGTCTGTAACTGGAACTTGTAACAGAACACACAAAAACAAATATTTCAAACAATATGGAAAAAAATTATTTTTAACGTTAATCGTGCTTTATTTGTATATTGAAGATCTATCAAATTTCTCTGGTAAGACAAAAATAAATCTACCATATTATTTAATTTAGAAAGCTTCAAAATTTCCGAGATTGGTTTTTTTAAAGAAGTATCTAAAATATTTCACTCTTTTTATAAAATTAGGAGTATTAAACTGTAATTCTGTATAAGAATATCATGAAGGATGCAAAGCCTAATCTTCAAATAAAACTGCACGTACAATTTCTTCTCAACACGATTGAAACGTGATGTTTTTATATACGATTTACTGGAAATCATGGTAATTTTCAATTTCTAACTTTCTGAAATAGAATTATCGGTCATTAGGTCAGGAGTATTAACTCTTATTTTGTTTTTTCTTATATTTATTATTTTTAATAATGTGCATAATTTATTCATCTATAAAGTAGACTTTACGAATCATATCGTTTTAAATACCTTTGAGGATAACAATAATTAAAAGAAAATAGTAATAATAATATAATGTGTATATAATTACGGATAAACATTGTATAGCATATTTTTTTAAAAGTTTATCCTGTCAACACTTTATTTATTGTTGAATACTATTTATTACATTAATGTATTATAATTAATAAATTTTACTGTAATAAATTTTTCTGTATGCTATTATTATTTCTTACATTATTTTTATGATCGTATTGTCTTACAAAATTATATAGCACTTCCTTCATTTAACATATTATAAAAATTGTTATTTTACATTAATATTTTTCTTGCTAATTTAAAAATGTATCCTTGAAATAGTTTGCGTTTATTAGATTATATTAATTATGTTTTCTTAGAAATTGTTATCATTTTGTAATGTAGTTTTTATATGTCCTTAAAGTTACAGTTTTAAGGAATATAAATTTGACTTCACTCTTTCTGTTATTAAAATAGAATTTTAAAAAGTTTTTTGTCTGAGAAATGGCACAATTAAGATCACGCGTTCAAATTATTTTATTTGTTAAAATCTTCTCTGTCTTTCCTCTTCAGGATACACACACTTTTTTTTCTTTTTTTGCGCAGGAAAATATCTAAATTAGAATGAACTTTTCTTCCAAGTACAAATTGATTTAAAAAATCTTCATCCTTATTTGATGTAGAAGATTTCTCTCTTTTTGTTTTTTTCAGTTAGTTTTTTTTAGTGCTTGTTTAGTCACAATGGACCACTTTAGTCAATTTGGAAGCTTTCAGTCTCTTTTTGGCGTGAACAAATATTACAACAAATATTTATAATTGATGTGCCTCAAAATAAAACAAAAAATGAATTTTTTTTCATTTTCAGGTCCTGGGTTCGAATCCCCCTCAGGCACGGCATATGTTCATACGTTACAAAAATCATTTCATCCTTCATTGTACAAATGTTACACCCCAACGTCGTCGCTAATTACCGTTGTATTTGATGCGACGTTAAAAAAATAAATTAAAAAAAAGAAAAATGAAAATATAAACAATTAAAAAAGTATAGAAATTGTTTATATTTTTACTTGTGTAACAGGTCGCCAATGTATGCTTGTTCCGTCTGTACCAAAAAGAATATCTAACTCTTTACTGCACAAAGAGGAAAAAGAGGAAACGTTTAATGCCACCAGATGCCATTGTTGCTTTAGGTGAAAATACCAGGGAAAGAAAAAGATTAATAAAAAATGACAAACGAAAACCAAATATAAGATATCTGACATCACAATGGACAAAATGTAAGAAAATAATTGTAATATACGAAAATAAATAAGCGGAGAAACAATTATGAAAATAGAATAGAAACAAAACTGCAAAAATGATTACTAGGGAAGGATATTAAGAGTACAAAGAGGAAGAAGAAGGAAAGGAAAAAGTAGAAGGAAATTTCATCTTTTAATCTCATATTTAATACGAGATTAGAAGATCCTTCACCTTTCTATGATACAAGTCTGTTGATATAAACTAAATGACAAGATAATAAATGATTCTCTTCCTTTATTAAAAACTAAATATTTAACTGAAGGAGCTGAACATTGATCGGAAGATACTAGCTACTTTTTATTTATTTTTCATTCAACTACTTGAAAGGACGTAAGCTTTTAATATATATTTATTATTATAAATTGTATTATATTATAATTGTTACCTTGGTGCATTTAATATTTATTTAAACATAAAAGGTTTAAATATAACCTTCAAAATATCCTTAGAACATCTATAAATTTTACCGGTAATGTAACAGTTATTATATTATTTCCTAATAATTTCTTTCATTTTTTTTGATTCCATAATTTTTAATCTTCAAATTCTTCTTTTGATCAATTAGTTTTAATTTAAAAACAATTTTTAATTAAAAATTGTTTTATTATATTCAATGATAATTTTTAATAATATTTGCTGATTTTGTAATGGTAATTTACACAATGGGTAATTCTAACTAATTGTAATTTGGTTGACAGCTGCTTCCTTATTGCAAATATTTCATATTGGTAAAAGTTCATGAGTTGTATAAATCAAAGGAAGATTAATAACAAACGGACTATAAAAGTGACTGAATTCATTAAAAATATAATTATCTTCGAGTCCGTATAATTTTAATTTTCTCGTAGAAGGAAAGATTTCAAAATCATTTGTACGAGGATATAGATGGGCTGATTGTACGACAAAAGCGCCTATGCTGAAATTTGCTACAAAAGTGCCCAAACTACCCCTCCCTGCCCCTATGTTTTCATGTCGATTTTTCACCGGATATACACATTTTCAGGCCCACTGAACCCAAAATCATGTTTTTAGTGATTGGTCTGTGTACGAATAAAATATCTCAAGAACGAAATATCGTACGAAGTTGAAACTAGGAACTTACGTTAAGTACGGCTAGCGGATCCGACACAAAAATTTTAATCAAAATCAGTCAACCGGAAGAAGTAGTTTATTCGTGCGTTTTTTCTAAGCAAAGAAAATTGAAATATAAGAAACTGGACAAGAGCATCGAAAAAGAATTAAGCTGAATGAAGAAATTGACAATATAAGGCAATGTCTTCGCTCACTCTCTAACCTTCAAAAGTTGGAAGTTTTAAGTTAAAATTTTAAGTAAAAATGTAAAAAATGACCAAGCTTTTGTCAAGCTGATTTTAAACACGTCAACGTGAAAGAATTCATAGTACATTGGTTTCAGTAATTTAGCCAGTCCATTACCAGGATGGTGATGGTAATCAGTAGGCCTAATCAGTATTTAAATACTTTAATTTGGGCGCGTTTGTAGCGACACTGACGCACCATAGAAGGTGAGGACACAAATGCAAAGACAAAGGAATGGGAATAGAACCAGAAAGTAAAAAGTATTTAAGAAGTAATGTTATGCATGTCTTGAAAGCAAGAATGAAATAGAAAATATTTGGAAAACATTAGGACAGAGCATAAGAAAAAAAATATAGAAAGTGAAAGAAACTTATAAAATATTTATTATATAGGTTTTAGTTTAAATTTAAATATCCCTGTCAACTATTTTTATATACTCGTATTATCAAAGTAAGCAGAACCTGTTATCTAAATTTCTTTTCCCTAATTAAACGCATCCAAGAGACTAGGAGGAGACCAACGAGGAGTGAGGTGGTTTACCATTGCCTTCCTTACTGAGGGGAAAAGTACGCTTATCAGCTTGCCAGGCCCACTGAAAAGTACATATTTTCCACTCTTCAAATGACACTTTCACTTCATTCCCCACAGGGTCTGGCTGTATAATGAAATTCATTACTTTCAGAGGATATAACTCTGATTAGTGTCTTTTACACCTCTACCTTTTCTGTTCTTAAATGGTTCAGTCATTTAATTGGCTGACCATGTGATAAGAAACAGAACTATTTATTTTAGCCCTGCAACGAACAGATTGAGTGTAAATAATTTGACACTCCACCTGTCTGTTATGGGCAACCAATTCGTTTATTACTATTAATGTTTTACTAATTAACTTCATAAGCGTGTTGTGATGTAGGCTATATGATGTTATTTCATTTACATTTATGCACTATTTTACACAATATGATATATGTAGGTTTGAAGATTCTGGAACGTTCTAGAATGTTAGCTTAACTAATGTGAGAGCACTTTTAAATTGTTGATGAATTATGTTTGAGGTTTTGTGCAGTTAAGTTGAATAAATTTTGTTGCATTCAGAGTTTGATCATTTTATTATTTTTAAATAATGAACCGAATTTCTGTTGACGTTAGTCGTTTAATAATTCTTACCAAAAATAACATACGATTTACTTACGCGTTTAATTACAAATTTATCTATTTTTTAAACAAAAATATTTAATAAAATATTTTGAAAGGAACTTTTGTGAAGTATGATAATGTTTTATCAATCAAGTAATTTTTTTAAGTATTAAAAAAATATATAAATTCATATCGATAAATCAATGGATTGAAAACTTTTTGGAAAATCTTTTTCTATTACTGGTTTACATGTGTAAAAAACTAACAATGACGATAATTCAGTTTAAGTGTGAAGTTAAATTGTTCGTACAGTATTGAAAATAAGAACTAGATAACAGTACTTTCAGTTTTATGTAAACAAAGAATGAACCCGCATTGCTTTTAGTTATATTTTAGCCTAGTTTACACAACGTGGATCTTTATAAAAAAAAATCACGTTATATAAATAAAAGGTATCCCATCTTGTCAAGCTGCTTAAACTCATACAAATGATATATTAAAAGTAATTAAATCTCAAGAAAATTCTTTAAAAAATTGTTGATTGCTATAGCATAGGACAGTCCATAAATGTCAACTAAATTATTTTGAGATGCAACAAATACAGCATTAATCATGATAATTATAATCCGAAGAGCAAACAAGTTTACTTTCAAATGTAGTAACGTAATTTCTGAGAATTATCATCTTCTTCATAAACAAGTTTGATTTGATTTGATAGTACAGTATAGTTTATAAAAAATAAAAATGCTATAATTACCTGAGTATATGCTACGTATTTGGACAATAACCCACTGGTTGGTCTAGTCGGGTAGGTATTTGTCACCACAAATCAGTTGTTTAGCAGCTGATTTTCGGAAATGAAAGTTCCGTGGTTCAAATTCTAGTAAAGCTAGCTACTTTTATGCGGATTTGATACTAGAGAGCGGTTACCGATGTACTTTGATGGTTGGAGTTTAATTAATCATAAACTATCAGGAATGGTCTTCTGAATCTGTACAAACTACGCCTTAATTATACGTCAAATATATCCTCATCTCATTGGGTCAAGGGGTTACTTATTCTTATTAAATAGAACAGATTGCAACGTACACACATTAGGGATTAATATATTTTGGGTTACATTTGTCAAATATTTAAAGAAATTATAATTTACTGTTTTGTTTACCAAAACTGGAGAATAAAAACGTACATTTTTGTCCAAAATTTCTTAGATTCGTAAATAAGAAATTTATAGATGTGTTAACATACTTGTATTGTTTTTAATCTCCTTATTAACCCGGGTTATCCATGGGGCCATTGGGTATAATCATGACTCAGGAAAAGGCTTCAGACACTGAAAATGGGTATTAATTTAAAAATACAATTCTGAAAACGCAACACTATCTGATCTATATAGATGATCGTCGGATAAGTCTTAATTTTTAATTTATTGATTTTAAAAATTGTGTTACAGACTCGTATGATACTTTTAAACGTATACTACAGTCCGTACCTATATCTACGAGACTTCGTTGAAAATTATGAAAAACGTGTTTTAGGTGCTCGAGAAATTAACCTAAGAATAAAAAATATTCTTGTTTTCTAACAGACATTTTGTGAGTACGCTGTCAGTTTTTTTTATCTTAGTACGTACGAATTCCAAATTTTTAGAGTTCTTATTCTGAATATCATTTCAAAAATATTAAAATCCTACGTTTCATTTTCTCTTAAATGCCTCTTTGATATAATTCGGACATCAAAATCCGGGAAGAAGGAATCACCCCACCATCACTATATCAGACTATATTATCTAGTACTATAAAATAATTATAAGAATCTTTCTTCTAAATAAATTCATAGAAAAAATATTTGTGCATTAGTATTATTGCTGTAATTACGTTATTAAAATTCTTTATAAATCTTAGATTTATACAAAATAAATTTTGGAAAAAATTTATGGACATCAAATTTTTATGTTTACCACCGATGCCTTTGGCCCTAAATTTATCTAAACCAAAAATATTTAAAGAGGTTTTCTCAGTGTGACTGCAATAACATCTTATAATAAAATACTATTAAATTAAAAGTTATAAAGTGATAATAAAACCAATATGGAGAAATGGAGATCAGCTCTGTGAATTGCAAGTAACTGGAATATTGAATTTATACGAAGGTGTCAGTCAAAACCACACAGAGATTTAAATATACCACAGTTGAAGAGAATATCAAGACTCGAAATACTGGGGAAAAAACTGGTAGAATTCAAACTATCTGGTTTATTTAAAATTTTGGATAACGGTAACAACAGACGATGACTAAAACGATATCAACTAACAAATCTGCTTTAGAACATTCATGAAAACTACATTACAATCAACCTAAGTCACATAACTGTACTACAGGACAAAAAATGATGACCCGAAAATTATGATACCGTAATGCCATCATTTGGTTTTTAGGTTATTTCACTCGTGCCTTTAATCATCAATAAGATTTGATCCTTCAGTGGGGCAGTCGCAGATTTACTGATTACTTGTACAGTAAAAAATATAAGTTAATTCAAATTTATAAAATATTCCTTAATAAAATTTCTCCTAACCTAACATTAATGTTTTATTTTATATATATATTTACAGCAATAAAAAAATCACAACTCCTACACATAATGGTCGTATACATAATAATATAACTAGTGTAGGGAAAACCCACACATAAAGAAGATCCCGGATACAATCATCTTTCACGACTACAATATGATCAAGTATTTCACAATTAGCTTTTTAAAACGGATATTCTCGAACGATGTACTACTTCTATCTATGAACTTATCTTCAACATCCTTTTCTACACAATGATTAAAATTGTTTTTTTATTGTAAAGATAATTATTTCTAAAAATATATTTTGTATTGTATTTTGTAAAATCGATATGTCAATGAACTTTATGAATTGTGAAGTGTATGGTGAAAATTTATATTGTGTAACTAAAACTTAATTGTCCATGGATTGACGGACGTTTTATCTGTTAATATATTATATATAAATACTACCCAAGATTAAAAATAAATAAATTACAGTTTTGTTTATTTTTAAAAGTTAATTCAGAGAAAATTTATGTAAATATTGTCTTCAATCTTGCCATTAAGACAAAATTGATGGTGTGTTGCAAGTGATGAAGAGCTTAATATGTGTAACTATACATAACTTATTTATTTTTCCCGTAACAGACAGGTGGAGTGTCAAATTATTTACAAGCAATCTGTTCGTTGCAGGGCTAAAAAATAGTTCTTTTTCTTATCACATGGTTAGCCAATTAAATGACTGAATCATTTAAGAATAAAAGAGGTAGAGGTGTAAAAGACACTGATCAGAGTTGTCTCCTCTGAAAGTAATGGATTTCATTATATAGCCAGACCCTGTGGTGAATGAAGTGAAGGTGTCATTTGCAGAGTGGAAAATATGTGCTTTTCAGAGGGCCCGGCATGCTGATAAGCGTACTTTTCCACCCAGTGAGTAAGGCAATTGTAAATCACCTCAAAACTCGTTTTACTTAGTAAAGCCTCTAGAAGTTCAAACCAGCGTTTCGGCTGGTGACCTAAACAACTTGTTTATGATGTCTAAGTAAAAACACTGTAAATAGTTTTGTCGTCGTCGTCGTCGTCGTCATGGATTAGGCTATTTTAGCTGTGAGCTAAGCCTGTTCCGGCGTCCATCTCCTCCTCGGTCTTCCAATACCTCTTCTACCCCTTGGTATATGATGCCATGCGTTCAAAGGAAGGCGGTCTTGCGGCATTCTGAAAAGATGTTCTGACCATTTTCCTTTGTATTGCTTGATTATGTCAGCTAGCGGTTGTGTTCCACATTCCTCCCTTATTACTTCGTTCCTGAAGCGATCTTCTCTGGTGCATCCCTTTATATGTCTAAGAAATTTCATCTCTGCTGCTTGAATCTTGGATTCTTGTTTCTTAGACAGCACCCATGCTTCACTTCCATAAGCTAAGGTAGATATCGCCATAACTCTATAAAATTTCATTAGCGTATCCTTCCTAGCTTTGTTCTTCAAGGACCTACTTATTGCCCCACATACCGAGCTGAACTTTGTTATTTTTTGCTGGACATCTTTATCCTGGTCGTATGTTATGTCACAACCAAGATATTTAAAATTGCTCACTTGGTCAAAAATAGTATTGTCAATCATTATCTTGGACCTTGTTGGCCATTTCCCCTGGAAAGCCATTATTTTTGTTTTCTTTCTTGAAATTTTCATATTAAAACATTTACTCAAAATATGTAGCTTATGCATTGAAATTTGTAGCTTGGTTTCAGATTCCTGCAGTATAACTGTGTCGTCAGCAAATAATAAATTATTTATAAAAGTATTTCGGGCAAGAGGAATGCCTTTGTCAACTTTTGATTGCCATTCATACATAAGCTCACTAACATATATATTGAATAATGTTGAATATTGAATAAATATTGTAAATAGTTTTGTGTGCATGCAAATGGTTGTGTGTGTTTTTGTCTACCTTGTACGGTAAAAGTAATTTTCGGTCACCGATTGATTTTTGACGATCGGTCTTTGTTATTATTTATATTTTTAATTTTTGTTAGTAATTCATTGTCATTGTCATTCATAGTCATTGTTGTCAATTTTTGTTGATTTGTTTTTTGTAATTTTGTATCAGCAATGTATTGGATATTGTAAATATCAATTTTTTTTTGTTTTGTTTTACGTCTGACTGTTTTGGAATTTCTGCTAATGCAGACGGTGGAGAATGATGATATATGAAAATGGGTGATGAAAAAATGCCAGACCTGACCGGGAATCGAACCCGGGGCCTTTTTTTTTAATTGGTCGCTAATGACTTCATTGTTAATACAACCTTAAAATGTGTTTTTATCCCTAATGTGTATACGTTGCAATCTGTTCAATTCAGAACAATAAGCAACCCCGTGACTCAATGAGATGAGGATGATGTGTATGGCGTGTAAATGAGGTGTATTCTTGTGCAGACTCAGGCCGAACATTCCTGAGAGAGTATGGTTAATTGATCTCCAACCATCAAAGTACACCGGCAACCGCTGTCTACTATTCAAATCCGTATAAAAGTAACTACTTTTACTAGGATTTGAACCAGGAACCTTCGCTTCCGAAAATCAGCTGTTAAACAGTTGACTCGCAGCAACGACTTTACTCCTAGACCAATCCGGTGGGTTAAATGCAACCTTAAAAAAGCTTTAAAAAAAGCCGACTGAGAAGTAAACAAACTTTATAGAAGTTTGACTTTTTTATTAATAACAAAATGGAATACACTAACAATAACATTAACTTTTTAATAGAATATATTTTCTCTCACTTTGCATTTTTCTCTTAATGTGTGTTTGTTGCAATCCATCCTAGTACATGGTTTTGTCCATAGTTGGATGGGATAATTTCCACCACCTCTAGCGTAATAGGGTAGTAGTTTACTGTAAGAAATTTTGTATTATGGTAATTTCTTTTTTATGTAATATGTAGTATCATGAGAATTAATAAATAAATAATAATAATTATTATTATTAAATCTTCTTAGTTTAAGAACTCCATGATCCAATGAGATGAGGATAATACGAGTGACGTGTAAATGAGGTACACCTCATTTACACGTCATTCGTATTATCCTCATCGTCTTGTACAGACGAGGCCGACCATTCCTGAGAGAATTAATTCCTTAGTTGGGGTTAATTGAACCCCGGTTACCACTGTCTAGTACTAAAATCCGTATAATAGTAACTATCTTCGGTAGGATTTAAACTACGGAACCTTCGACTCCAAAATCAGGAGTTAAACAGCTAACTCGCGGCGACGACTTAAAACTAGATCAAACCGATGGGAAAGTTGGCATTTTACTAAAGGAAATTGTCAAAAATCTTTCAAGAACAAAATTAATTAATGTTAAGTATATTTTTAAAACAAAACTGAGAATGCACTGTTTTAACAAAATACTTATATTGTGATTTTTTCAACTAATTATTTTTAAAGGTACTTAATTAAGTATTGTATCTACTTTTTTCATAAAACTTAATTAATGCATTTAAAAAATGAATAAAAAGTACTGAAATTCTTTTAAACAATACTAATTATAAATTCTAAATAAATTAACCTTGACCATGATTATAGTAGAAAATAATTTACAATACAGCACGTTTAATTCTCAGAAGACATAATAGAATAATATTTCACAGCCTATAAAATATCAGTACCTGTGAAACAAAATTTGCCAAATTAGTTTTAAAAATATATCCTCTTTATTTAATTCTTAGAATATAGGCTTATATATTTTTAATAAATTGCAAGAATTTCTATCTGTAAATAAATAAAAAATTTAGTATTTATGTAAATGTTTGTTACACGTGTATATTATAAATTTTTTCCTGATTTAAAACATTTGCTGTGAATGAAGTGTCATTTTGGTAGGCATAATTCATTGGGTGATGATTTTTAAATCCTATTTCTTATTACTTTGTAATAATCATTTATTATTTAATTTTGGCCTTTAAGATGTTAATCTTTCAAAAATTTTCCGTATTGTCAATCCAATATTTTGAAGATTTGAAGACGTATGTTATCTACAACTACTCAAGACTATTTATCTCACTTTTTTAGAATGTTGATGTAATGAGTTCTGTAAATTTTGATTAAAACATGTGATAAATGTCTGATCCTTAAGACTACATACAATAAATTATATACTAAATTTGTTAAAAAATACAGCCTAATATATAATTAATTTGAAAATAAAAAATACGGTTTATTACAAAATCTGATAAATATTTAAATCTAATAACAAATAATCCTGTAAAAATATTTTAGTTTCATAAATTTAATTAAATGCTGACATGTATTCTCCACAATTTATGTGAAGTTCTCATGTATTGAAGCGTGAAATCGTGATAATAATATGAATAATAATTACTTGTAAAAATATTTAATGGTTGTCATTTTAGAAGTTTAAAATTTAACTACTCCTTTAAATAGTGATTAGTGTACCTACCTACATAGCGGAGGGTCCCGGGTTCGATTTACGGTCAGTATCTAAAAAGTATTAGCCTAAACGTTAAAACCATCGTTCCACAGCCTAAAATAATCGTTATGACCAAAATATTGACTAGATTTTATGATAAACTAAACAAATTTGAAGTGCATAAACAAAAAGCATATGGTGGAAGGACAGTGGCGGTTAATCCCAAACAAAGAAATCTACAAGCTAATCACCTCACTAACAAACAACTTCTGAAGGAAAAGAATATAATTCCTAGGACACCTACTTAGAACAGAAAGCTCCAGACTTGTGAACCGGCTGATTAACCATTTTTGGGATAAGGAGTCGAGACCTAAGTGGCTGAAAAATGTACAGCAAGATATGGAGGAACTTAAAATCACTAAACAGGACCTACTAACGAAATCAACAGAGTACGACCAACTGGTCAAGGCTAACATGATAACATTTGCACCAAAACCCAGGAGAGTATACAACAGGGTGTTTACCGATGAAGACCGGAGACAAAGATCGGAGCGTCTTAAGAAAGTGTGGGCCAAACGAAGGGAAGGCGGTCTCAAGAGAGCGTGCTTCTCAAAGAAACCCAACCCTGGAACAAACCTGAATTTGAACTAAAGTGATCCTATGGGGTCTCAAAAGTAAAAAAAAAACACTAAACAAATAAATAAAATTTAAAAGCGGTAAGATAGTCTAAGGCAAAATTTTGGAATATTTTAACAAAATCTGAAAGTTTAAAAATTTAACGCGTATGAAAAGATAATCTCTTTTATAGTATAGTTTAAAGTCATAATGAATAATACTTAATAATCATAATTTACGGAGTAATACCCTACAATTATGAAAGAAAATGCGAACAATCTGTTACAAAAAAATAAATAAAAAGTTGGGGGTTAAAAACTTACGATAAAAGCTTTTATATATTATATTTCCCGCAAAGTATTTCATCCGTCCGGTATTTCTCTAGGTTCGATATGACTTACTTCTTTTAAAAAAATTACGTTTGAAATTTTACCTTTCTGTTTAAGAAAAATATTAAAATTATTAAATAAACAAACAAACCGCTTGAGAAATAAATTTATAACGATTCAAAAGTGTATTTAACACATCGTTAATGACGAAATATTTTGGTGCACTGGAGTAGAAGTATTTAAAAATTTTTTCATTGGATGTTTGAGTTCCTTGTGACGCTGTGCATCCTTCGTAATATTTGCTGTGTGGTGAATATCGCAAAGGACACATTTGGCAGGAGTATCTTTTGCGTTAATACAATTTTCGTTCAGGAGATTTCAGTGTATTTAACGCATCTTGATTCCCTGTTAGAATATAATTTGGAGTGATTATACTTTTGACATCAGTTATATATTTAAATAGATAAAATGAAATAAAAAATGGGTGAGCAGTAGAAGTTTTTAGCGAGTATTGTAGGGGACACCTGCCCATAACAGACAGGTGGAGTGTCAAATTATTTACACTCAATCTGTTCGTTGCAGGGCTAAAATAAATAGTTCTGTTTCTTATCACATGGTCAGCCAATTAAATGACTGAACCGTTTAAAAACATAAGAGGTAGAGGTGTAAAAGACACTAGTCAGAGTTAACTTCTCTGAAAGTAATGAATTTCACTATACAGCCAGACCCTGTGGTGAATGAAGTGAAGTTGTCATTTACAGAGTGGAAAATATGTGCTTTTCAGAGGGCTCAGCATGCTGATAAGCGTACTTTTCCACTTAGTGAGGAAGGCAATGGTAAACCACCTCACTCCTCGTTTTACTTAGTAAAACCTCTAGAGGTTCAAACCAGCCTTCCGGCTGTTGATCTAAACAACAACGTAGGGGACACATTAACTAATGATGCTATTAATCTTAACTAGCTGGAAAGTGATTTTGGAACGTTCAGTTTAATAGAAGAGTACTAGATCAAGCCTTTGGGAATGATATTAATAATAATTATTGCCTATAATTTCGACGTTAATATGAAAAAATAAATTAATATTCATTTAATAAACAGTAAACGAATATAAAAACAATGGTTTTTATAAATATGGACTGAAAAAGAATTATATTTTACATAACAGCACACTTACTAAAATGTACAGTTATATTACATTGTTTATTTAGCATGGCGGACTGAGAGGAAACGAATGGAAAGTCTATGCTATTCTTTACTGAAAATAACATTGTCAATAACGCCTTTCTCAATGTCATTGTCATATTTTTCTTTGTTAATATCATAAGCATAAAACTTCCGGCAGTTTGTCGCTGTCCAATTTCACTATAATCTAAGCCTATAAAAAAAATTAGTTACTAAATTTTTTTACGCATGATGGAGATAATAATATACTAAGGGAATTATACAAACATGAAAATATTAGTGAGAAAGTAATGTTATAAAAGTATTTAAAAAAATTATTATGCATACATTACGTATTAATAAATTTCTAATCAATGTAAATACAAAACTAAAATTTTCGAAAAAGTAACAATTAATTTATATTTAGGTGTAGAAAATATTAATGATTTAGTTAGGGAACTTGAAAATATTATTGCAAAAGATGATTTCTTTTTGAAAATAGTTAATCGTGATAGTATAAAAGTAAATACAAAGAATTTAGCGGCTCATGAGAATGTTGTTTACATGTTTAAGCAGCGCCAAATACAGTTTCACACTTATCAACCACGTCAAAAAAGGGCTTATCGGGTCGTCTTACGCAATGTGCATCATTCGGTAGCAACTGATGAAATTGCCGATGCGATTACTCAGTACGGGCACACCGTTAGAAATATTTCCCCCATTAAACACAGGGAAACAAGACAACCGCTTTCATTGTTTTATGTGGAACTTGAACCTAAAGATAATAATAAAGACATTTTTGAAATATAATTTTTGCTTAATATGAAAGTTAAGTTCGAACCACCTTACAAAAAGCGAAACGATATTCCACAGTGCAAGCGTTGTCAACGCTTTTTCCATACCGAAAAGTATTGTCAGCGTGAACCGAGGTGCGTTAAGTGTGGAGACAACCACAGTACGATTTGCTGTACTATTTCGAAAAATGAACCAGCTACATGTATTCATTGCGGAAATAATCATCCTGCAAGTTATAAGGGCTGCCGGGTTTTTCAGGAGATTATTAAGTCCAGATCTTCTGCGGTACCTGCCAAACGGTCTAATGCCGTCAAAACTCCCGTTAATGAGGTCGGCAATAAAGATACCAGAACGCGTTCAGTAGTTTCAGGTATGAGTTATTCTCAAGCAGTTAAGAAAAATCATTCTGTCGACAATTGTGCTCATGACAATCAGCAGGGTCCTGATATAGCATCCGTTATGCAAGGTGCGTTTACACGGTTTGAATTAATTTTGTCAAAGCAGGCGGAACAAATAACAACATTGATTAACTTATTAACTGCCGTTATAAATAAATTAAAATGAAATATTTTTATACTATAGCAGTGTGGAATGCGAACGGTTTGATACAACGCCGTCACGAAATAGAAGTATTTTTAAATGAAAATAAAATAGATGTGTTGTTTGTATCAGAAACCCATTTTACTGAACGGCACTATATGCGACTTTTAAATTACAGCATATATGTCACCACTCATCCCGATAATAGGGCACACGCAGGAACGGCTGTGATTATACGAAATTCGATTAAACACTTTGAGCTTCCTAAATATAGAACAGATAATATTCAGGCAACAAGCGTTTGTATTACAGACTGGGCTGGAGATTTAACTTTAACATCTGTTTACTGCCCGCCTCGGCATAACATTAGCAAAGATCAATTTCAAGAATTTTTCAACACATTAGGTGCAAGATTTTTAGCTGGAGGAGATTATAATTCTAAGCATACGTTTTGGGGCTCGAGACTTATCAATCCAAGAGGCAGGGAATTGTACAAAACAGTTCAAATTAATAACCTTAACACTTTATCCTCTGGTGAGCCTACATATTGGCCGACTGATGGACGTAAGTTACCAGATTAATTGGACTTTGTAGTTACCAAAGGTATTTCTAACAATTACCTTGCGGTACGCTCCAGTCAGGATCTGTCTTCAGATCATACCCCTATATTAGTCACGGTCAGCACAACAGTACTGTGTTCTGAAAAACCTTTTAAATTTTGTAGTAGGAGAACTGACTGGTGTAATTTTCGTAACTTATTACAATCAGACATCCAACTTAATATTCCTTTACAAACATCAGATGATATTGAAAATTCTGTAGAAATCCTTAATGAGGCCATCCAGACCGCTTCTTGGCAGTCAACACCTGAAGAAAAAGCTACGACCAAGTACTTGGACTATCCTACAGCGATTAAGGAGATGATTGTGCAGAAACGCCGATTAAGACGTTTATGGCAGTATTCTCGTCACCCGCAGGATAGAACCAACTTCAACAGAGCTGCACGTGAACTAAAGGAGATGATCCTGAATGTAAAAGAAGAAACGTTTAATGATTATATTCAGAATCTAAGTCCCACGGCTGATACAGATTACTCCCTGTGGAAGGCGACTAAAAGGTTTAAACAGCCTTGCCGGCCTATTCCACCGTTAAAGATGGAGAACAATGCTTGGGCTAGAAGTGATGGTGACAAGGCGCTTCTATTTGCAGATCACTTGGAGCAGCGTTTTCAGCCCCATGATGTGCAATGTGACCCGGCACAGGAAGCAGAAATTTTAAGGTCGGTAGTAATGGACCCGCAGCAGCGACAGCACCATTTGGAACGGGTTACAGTTCGTGAAGTTAAGCGTGCGATTTCTGAATTGCATCCTCAGAAAGCCCCAGGATACGATCTCATTACAGGGAGGATGTTACAGGAATTGCCGAGAAAAGCCCTAGTAATGCTTACTATGATAATTAATGCTGTGTTCCGCTTAGGATATTTTCCTAGCCAGTGGAAGGTAGCAAAGATTATCATAATATTGAAGCCAGGTAAATCGGAAAATGAGGTCTCCTCGTATCGTCCTATTAGTCTACTCCCGGTGATGTCAAAGGTTTTTGAAAGAATATGTCTGAAGCGGTTGAAACTAGTTATAGAAGATCGTCATCTTATTCCGGACCATCAGTTTGGGTTTCGGCAGCAGCATAGTACCATAGAGCAAGTGCATCGATTGACAAGCGTCATCCGTCAATGTTTAGAGGAAAAGAAGTACTGTTCGGCTGTGCTGTTAGACGTTGTTCAAGCATTTGATAGAGTCTGGCATCCTGGTCTACTCCATAAATTAAAAGCTGTGTTTCCGGAGAATCTGTACAGTGTTCTGGTTTCGTATCTTAACAAGCGGTTATTTCAAGTCCGGGTTGGAAATCACTTAACGGGTTTGAAAGAGATCAAGGCGGGTGTTCCGCAAGGAAGCGTTCTGGGACCAATTTTATATGTTCTGTTCACAGCTGATTTGCCTGTCCTTGAAAATGTAATCATTGCCACCTTTGCTGACGATACAGCAATAATGTCATGTGATGCAGACCCAACTATTGCGACACGCAGAGTGCAGATGTATTTAAGTGAGCTGGAAATCTGGCTGACAAAGTGGAAGATCAAGGTAAACGAGGGCAAATCTACGCATGTAACGTTTACTACCAGAAGGGCAACTTGTCCTCCTGTCCAACTGAATGGCAAGAATATTCCACAGGCAAAAGATGTAAAATATTTAGGAATGTATTTAGATAGAGGTCTGACTTGGCGCAAACACATTCAGATGAAAAGGAAACAGCTGGATTTAACATTTCGGAAGATGTATTGGCTCGTTGGTAGGCGTTCTCAGCTTTCGATTGACAACAAACTACTTTTGTACAAATCCATGCTGAAGCCGATTTGGACCTACGGAATTCAGTTATGGGGAACAGCATCAACTTCAAACATCGAGATTCTGCAACGGTTTCAATCAAAAGTTCTGCGGATCATACTGAATGCACCGTGGTATATTACCAATGCCGATATACATCGTGATATGGATGTGCAGACGGTACGAGAAGAAATACGAAGTTTCAGTTGCAAATACATCGAACGTCTAAACAACCACGTAAATCACTTAGCACTGAATCTCTTAGACAACAGTAATGATGTCAATAGACTAAAACCTGCTACAGTACTGGATCTCCCAGGGCTATTCTAATAGTGTGATTTTAAAGTGTTGTAAATATTATAATGTTAGTATTATGTAGATGACTGTCGTGTTTGAGTGTGAATGTTGTGAACAACTGAATGAACGTTTTAAATTATCTCCAGAAAAGTTAGGTGTACATATATTTCGAAATCATGTGCTTATTATTTATTACTTCTTATTTGTTTTTTCGTTTTACAGGAGGTTTTGTTTATTTTTTTATTTATTTATTTTATTTTATTTATTTTTATTTATTTATTTAAAAAAGCACTATCTAATTTTGATTGTAAATATTAATTAAGAACGGTATAATATGTTTTTAATGTTATAGCCTAATTCGTTAATTACACCAGTGGGTTGTAATTTTTCATGAGTTATATCTATTTGATAAGTTGCATTTATTGTTATTTATAACAGATTATGCATTAAAAAAAGTTATATGAAAAAAAAAATTATATTGAAAGAAATTAATTAATTGATAAAAATTACACGGAGGAAAGTTATTTTTAGCATTTCTATTAATCTTATTATTATTATCTTATGATATTATTTTATGGTTAAACAATAAGCTACATATTTTGCCGATTATTGTATACTTTAATCAACCATTTTATTTGATTAAAAAATTGGTTTTAAGGCGTGCTCATAAACTAAAAGTAAAGTATTAGGGTACCGATATCCCCATGATTCGTTGAGAACAGCCATTTGTTCATGAATGAGATGGCTGAGTTAATCGTGAATCTGATTTGATTTAATCGTCCTGAGATTGCATCTATTTTTACTCCAATGGATAGAATTGTTCATGAGTGAATAATATCAGATAATGAAATAATTATACGTACTTATTGTAATATTTAATTCGCTTGATCGATCAAAATAGAGAAATTAGGTTGTCTTTGTTACCGGAAAAGGGGCTTAATTCCCATTTACTGATGTGAAATTTTATAAAGCTGGCCTGAATTACATAACAATGTAATGCATTACAGTCCTATAAATCATGAACGAAAGTTTGAAATAGCAAAGAGATTTAAACCTTTAACACCCGATCCTGTTACACCTTACTGTCATGCTCTCTGAATATCACTGTACACATTTTTTTAAATATAAGAGACTAGACAAATATGAACGGGTAGACCTACACTCTATTGTCGATGTTTCACAAGAGCGATTTAAGTGTAAATTTTCATTAATGTAATCGGTATTCTAAGAAGAAGAATATTTTTCTAAGATAACTATAAAGAACGCGCCAAGTTTTCTAACTCTTCCACCTGAACTTGTAAAAGATACTCTTGTAATGGTGAGTTAAAAATGAAATTAAAATTCTAACAATTTCACCGGATAACCAACATAAATTTTCATTTTAGAATCACGAAAATATTTCGGACATAACAGAAAGTTATGTATATACAATTATTTTAAAACAAACGACTTAGGCATGACTTTTCCAAATTATAAACCAACGAGAAATCCTTCCAGATAATTGAATTCTGAATAACAGGCAAGTGAATATGAATTTATAATTTACTTACAAGAACACAACTTTTTGTTTACAAATATCAGACAGTGGGAAAGTATAGAAATGAAATTTATATTTTATGTTAGCATGAATATTTTTACAAATTTACAAAATATGAGGAACAAACTTGAATAAAGAAGATTACGACTGTAAAAGACCAAAGGGTAAATAAAAAAACAAAAGTAATAAGAAAATTATGTGATCTGCGTGATGCCCTTGAGTGTCCTTTATCCGACCGTGTAGTAGGCCTATTAATATGTATAACTTAACAAACACCACCTCCTTCTTTCAGATTGAAGAAGAAATCACGAAGTTATAAATTTTACATTTTAAAATCGATTTCTTACTCACGAATAAACTACAAAATTGCCGATCAAAGCGATAAATAGAATATGCAACAAAACATAGTACTGCACATTTAATTTTTTGTAATTAAAATAGTTTGTCAAGATGAAAATGTAATTTTACAGTACATTATTCTTTAAAACATAAAAAGTAGCAAGAATTTATTAATTTTTCTCTGTGGATAATTTTAATCTTCTAAATGCATACGTTTTGACTATCTGACACACTTATGATTAATACTTCAACTTCTCAATCACCTAAAGAGCTGAAATTCAGTAATTTTAATCCTTGAATGTTATAAAGAAATACTAAAGGATCTTAATTTCGCCTACTTGTCTACGAAAAGTGGTAAGAAGAGGTGACAAACTTATAGAAATAAATATTATTTTTATATCAATCTGAAGAGCCACAGTTCTGAAACTTGGCTTGCTTATTTTCTAAATACTACCTAGTAAAAATAAAGAACTTTAATTTCTACCACTTGTGTGAGGGGTAAAAAGGGGTTAACTCTTTTTATGATGCCTGTACAGGCCTCACTATGCGCAGGTAATAATTATATAACTGCATATACATGCATAGGTAATGATGAAAATAATCCCAGATTTAAACAATATAAGATTTCATTCAGTACACTTGACATAAAAACCTGTTGCGCTGACCACTACCCTAACGGCCTTCCAAACTAGCCAAGAAAAATAAATTATAATTTTATACCTTCTGAAAAAATACAGCTCCAAAAACCCAGCAAGCATAATTAATACTAAAAATATTTATTTTAAACCAGTGATTTTGCATTGATGGTTGGGAAATTGGGAAAACAAGAACCGTTTTCAACAAAATTAGAAAAGTACTGTGCAATGGAGACCTACTGAAGGTAGATCTATATTCTTCAAAGGTCTTACATTGAAGTTAAGAATCCGGCTTCTTAGACGTTATGAATTTTCAGTATTATTTTACGGGATGGAAAGTTGGACCTTGAGGAAGAACTCTACCGACAAATTGGAGTTGTTCGAAATATAGTCATATCGAACGATTTTGTGACTGAGCTGGGTGGATCGGGTCACAATCATAAAATACGAAAATTTGAATACTTTGATCATATGATGAGAGGAAAAAGAAAAGCTTGATTATGCTTTTTTTGCTCCTAGAGATATTTATTCAATAATAAGAAAAAAATAAAATGTTCCTTAGGTATAAATGATTTTAAAAAGAAACTTAAATCTTCATTTTATTTTCAATTTGGGAATTAGAATATTTGTTTAAAATAATAGTTTAATAGTTTCTTTTACTCCTTCTGATAAACTAATTATTAAATAATCAGGTGTGCTTTTGATATTAATGGATTTTGTATGTATTTCTATATAGCTTTATTCCACTGTTTCTGTCTTTTTCACATATTTTAATAAATTACTTAACGCACCTAATAAGATTTAAATTATGGAACATGAAAGGGTTTTTAAACGAAACCCCTAATGTGGTATCATACAAGGTGAATACCAATGTTATCCACCATACTTATTTTGAAAAATATATCTTCCAGTGAAATTTATTTTATTTATCATTTATTTCTTTCTCTTGCCTATATGAATATATAGGAAGGAAAGTATTGTTTTCATGTCGATTTTTCGAAATTAAGTTTTCACCGGATCTATACATTTTCAGACCCCCTGAACCCAAAAAACATGTTTTTAGCGATTGGTCTGTGCGTGCGTGCGTGCGTGCGTGTGCGTGTGTGTGTGTGTGTGTGAACAGAATATCTCAAGAACGGAACATCGTACAAACTTGAAACTTAGAGCTTAAGCTACATACCACTACCGGACCAGACACGAACATTTTCATCAAAATCGGTCAACCGGAAATAGTAGTTTATTCGTGTAATTTTTCACTTTTTTGCGATTTCCTCACAAACTGGTCCTACGATTTTTTTAAAAATCGCCTGGTTTATTCAATTTTTTTAAAAAGTGTATATAATCATATTTGTAGGAAATTAAAAGCTCTACGTCTTTTATTTAGAGAATTTTTCTCTACAGAGCCTAGTTTAGTGTGAAAGAGTGATTTTCTGCATATTTAAGCAAAACTAAGGTTGATTTTCCTTTAGTGTCTTTCACTCATGATTAAAATAAGGTTATTTTTTTCGAGGTTAGTTTTTTGTGTATTTCTAATGTGTTATTACTAATTTTAGATTTTATTGGTCATTATTTGCATTGGGAAGAGAAAGTTGTGTGAGTGTTTCACACCAGATTTTTTAAAATTATTATTACATTAAAAGAGATCGGGGTAAAAGATGCGAATCCTTGCTGAAAAACTTGATAACATGGTACAGGTACAGTTCTACCGATTTGTTTAGAGCTGCAGTGTCCAAATTCATTTTTTGCCAAGATACCAACCTTAGAGGTGACAGCATTTAACCAAAGAGTAATGTTTGCATACCTAATTTTAACGCAACCCCTCCGAGGCTATAAATAAACTCGCGCCAAACGTGGGCGCAATCGCTAGTATATTATAAACAGGTTCGTGAATTAGAAACATGATTATAATAAGTTTCTCTCGATTTTCAAAAAAAATTTTATTTGAAAACTGGTTCTAATATTTTTCTTAATTTAAATTGGTGTAAACTTACATTGGTTTTATCAGATAGCACTTAATTCCAATCACTTAAAATTAGAGGTTAAACACATCAACGTCTATTCAATCTGATTTATGATTTTATAAAAAAAGAAGTTAAATAATGTAAAGTTTAAAAAGAAAAGCATACATAACAAGAAACAAATTCGAAGTGTGTATAATTTCTAAATTGATACGTAGCGATTTCTTTTTAATCCTCAACATTTAATCTTCTAGTATTATAAAAAATGTCTGATACTTTTCAGCGTGGCATTAACCGTGTCTATTATTACATTTCGGGGTACGGTTGAAAGGATTTACAATTTCTAAATGTTAAGTTATATGTAACAACTTAAGGAGAAATTATATACTTATATTGGTATATCTATCTACCCTCTCACTCTTTGTGAATATATAAACATATGTTTCTTCAAACAATGAAGAAATACACTTTTTATTATATAGTTTGAAATACATTACATTTATTGTATATACTTTGTTTTACAAGTTTAAACTTGACTAGTTATACTTTTAAATTGTTATAACAGTTAAACTGTCGGAAAATATCTCAACTAAAATTCTTAAATGTTACATTCTTTATAAGTTTTTCAGTTTCCGGTTTTACTGATATATTTCATTATTTATTACAAATCTTATTAGTATTTATATTTTATTAAAAAGTACTTTTTCCGTGATATGCATAGAAATTAACATATTATTCTTTCCTAAGTAGTTTTGTTGAAAGCGTTAAACATTTTACGTCCACTTTCACCAAACATCACTTTAAAATTTATCTTTGAATGTAAATTTTTATGCGCTTTGTTTAGTGTAGTAGGTTAGTGTTTAATTATATTTTTTTTATCTCATTTTGCTGAAATTTGATTTTTGAATACATGAATCCGTACGATTTACCAATTCTTATTACAGTAAAAATATGTGTTTAAATAATTATTTTCCACTTAAAAAGGCAAAAAATTATGCTTTTCAAAAGTGGTAATTTCAAAAATCATTGTCCTATTTTCCTAACAATATACAGATGCTACTAATTCTGTGAGTGTAGAATAGCCTGAAAAGTAACCACAAAAAAATTGAATAGGATAACTGTAAAAGTTTTTGAGAAATGTTCCTTATGTTAACAATACGGAGATAGGCATTCCGGGTACCCTTATGAAAAAAATTGATTCAATACAATTTACTCACGAGGAATTCAACGAGGGTAACAAAATAACTATTCTCCTAAAGATCTGTTAAGAGAAAATACATCAGACTTATTCCCTACAACTTCACTGATGACAACTTCACTTAAACTTTTCTTTGAGATATATCGATGACACTTATTGTGTAGTACATTGTCAGAAAGGTAACCTCAACTGAATCGTGCTTTTATTTTTATTATCTACGTTTGTACCACGGAGGTGTTAATAGTGAAGGTAATTCTCCTCTTATCCTCATTTATTTATAGATAGAAGTTATTGTCATAACGTATTCATATTAAATATTGAGATGTTTAACAGACGGATTGTATGCAGAGAGAAGTAAAATATGGAGATTAGTATGCACAAGTTAGGAAGCTGCACTTTGGTTTTCAACGCTTTTGCATTGTAATGCTGTTTACAAAAACATTCAGGGATATACATATGCACAGATATTCAAACTTTATCTAAATTGACTGTTTTTTTTAGGCCGGCCCGTTGGTGTAGTGGTTAGCGTAAGTGGCTTCTACGCCGGGGTCTCGGGTTCGATTCCCGGTCTGCATTTTTCATCACTCATTTTCATATATCATCATTATCTTACGCTTGCATTAGCAGAAATTGCAAAACAGTCAGACGTAAAACCCAAAAAATACTGTTTTTTTAACACAGCTGTTTATTTTAGTGTTAAATACTTTTATGTAAATTATATAATATTTAGAATTTTTGAATAAATCATTATAATTTACTAGTAAGGTCTACGTTAATCCATACATTATTACAACACAAAATAAACAATGATGACATTTAAATATTTTAAAATGACCTACACGAATTAAACATTTTAATTTAAAATGTTTAAAATTCAAATATATAGCCCTATATATGAAATAGCCTACTTAAAAATATAAAACAAGTTACTTGAATTTATATTGTTTTATTATCTTATTATTAAATAATTTATAATGTATAACTCGTTGAAATAATCTTGATGCTTGAGTAAAAGAGGTTCAGGCTAGACCATTTTCTAAATTTATGGTTTTCAATATTAAAAGGACAATCAAATTGTTGAAGATTTTTAATTTAGCAGTTTATTATTATTTTGGGTAAATTTTATAATAAAACTTGTTTAATAATATATTACAGTACACTTAATGCACTCATCTTTCTATCTTTAATCTTTTATCTATCACTGTACGTCTGCACAACCTCTAGGTTTGAATATTTTTGTCTTATTGATATGGGAAGAGACTTCCATTGAAGATTCACCCAGATTATCTAACTTTTAATTTAGATGGATAGAAATCTACGTAATTTGGTTTTGTTGATATCCGAAAATTCTCAGGAACTGGAGTAGATGGCGTTGAAGCTGTTAAACTTAAGGATTTCTGATTTCCAATCCTCAGTATAGTCAAAAATTTGGAAAATATCTTACCGATAAATTTTGAACGAGTTCGTTTGTGTGTCTACCAAACTAGTCTAAAGTCTTGTGTGTATAGTCTACAGGCTATTTATGGCTACGTTTTTCATAAGAGGTATCTTCAAATCCAAATAAATTATTATGTTTGACATGTAGAATGGAGCTCCAGGAGCGATCCTCAAAAATTTTAATTGAAAGGCCTGAATTTTTTGAATATTGTTTTCATTATTCAAATACCTGAACTCCACATGTCCAAATTGGACATTTAGCGACAAGAGAAGTTAAAAAACATAAACTTGCATGAAATATTGTAAAAATAATCTCCAGGTATTATTTAGGATTATTAACTCACGACCTTACGTTACAAATTAAGTCTAGCCATCTGTCAATGAGCTATTAAGACGCCTGCAAGGGACTATGCCGAAATTAAAAATTTAATATTTTTCATTATTTTATTTATTTTGCAACTGCAAAAGAACAACCAGCATAAACGTTCACAACTAAATTAATAAAAAATTAAAAAACCGCGTTAATGGCTTTGAGGAGGACACCACCCAGCAATAGCTCTCCAGATAACGATAAATGTGTTCATTTTTAAATTATAATTTTGTATACGTAATAATGTTACAGTTGCGTTAATATATCATGTATCTACTCAATCAGCGTTTCAGTTGTCTTTGTGCGATTCCTGGTAGGCCCACAGAATTCATATTGCATATTAAGGGATTGTTATGATTGTGAAGTTTGTCTCTGAACCTACGGTACAGTTTTAGATATGTGTTGTTGACGTAAGGAACGCGTAAGTCATCGTGTTGTGTTCTATTGGATACGTAAATCGGGCAATTAGTAATCAGTAGTAAGAATTTACTTTGAAAACGTATTCGTGAAATTATTGATGGCTTTGCTGAGCCATAAATTTGACTACCATACATCCAGATCGGTTGAAGCATCGTACGTCAAGTTTTGAAGCCATAGGTAGATTTGACCGCGTAGCTAATAACCTGTGCAACTGTTTTAGTCTGTTGCCGCTTAGTAGTTAGTACTTAGTAGTTGCCGCTTTTAGTAATATTTTGTGCAGGTAGATAGTATAATTGTAAGTAAATTGTTGACATAAAATTTTTTACCGAATTTGATTTTAGAAAATTATTATGTACGTGTGAAGTTACAATGCCTTGAACTTTTCTTTTAACTAAGTTGTTGTTATAGACCTCTTACCGTCTTCAATGCAACTTCCCTATCCTTTTTGTGATGCTTTTTTACAACATCTATGAGAAAGAATACGTTATTATATTCAAGATTTATTTATTTAAACTTAATATTTTTTTTTAATTTCCTAATGAGCTTTATTTATTATTTGAATGGCCATGTTTTTGAATACATAAGGCAATATTAGCATTTTTAAAAGTCAATATCCGTGCAGGGGGTTGAGTTTATGAAATGAAAAATTATGAAACATACTTAATCAACTCAAGTAACTTAACACAATTTATAAGTTATATTACATTAAGTCTAGTAAAACATCTTTACGAGGACATTGTATTAATATTGCAGAAATGTTAACAAAGCAGCTATTTATGTTAAATTTGACAATCGGGGACATCATAAGATTGATTGTTTTTTCATCGTTTTCTTTTTCTTCTTTAGCTTTACTTTACAATACGTCCTTAACATATTTTAAAATATTAACTTGTCACAGTATTCAAATGCGATCTACTAGAATTAATATTTCTAAATAACAATATTATTATTATTACTATTCTTTACAATCCTCGAACTATCCTTGACCAAAAATTAAACATTTCAAAAAATAATTAGTGTAATAAAGGATTTTTCCTTAATTAACAACAAAGGAAGTTAAATATTTCTTATGATTTTCAAATTCTTTATTAAAGTAATTGCCAGTAAATTTTATTTAATTCAAAAGGAAGAAAGTAATTATTAATAGGCTATAAAAATATTTTATTATCCATTCAGAAGAAATTTTATTACTCCGGATGAAATACTTTTTTCTATGTCATATTTTTAAAAGTAATAAACAAAAATATAAAATGTCTTTCTCTGAGAATTTCTAGATAATTATAATTTGATCTTAAAAAACAGAAATGCAATATTATTGTATTTTTCTGTCAGAACACTTTCCATGAATAAAATTCTTTATTTTGTACTTCATAGATATCTTGTTTATATTGTAAAACGTTTAATTTTGGAAAAGTGATTGTAGTTATACTGACGAAGGAAATATCAAGGAAAGGGAATTTATAAAACTGAACTATGTGTATACATGATTGATAATAATTAAAGAGGCGACAATTATGGGCAACTAGAGTTGTAATTCAATCCGGGTAACTAATCATTAACTAATCTAAAATATCTGTCTGACAACCCTGTAATCACAGGAAAGCCAGCATTCCCATGATTTAAATCGTAGCACCATATCTCATCCTATTCATTATATTCTGTTTCTGTCAGCAGAACATAGAATTCCGTGAAATATTAAGAACTTTTCGGTAAACAAAAAAGTAATGATTGAACTAATAAACAAAACATTTAACGAAAATAGACTTTCAGGCCAGCTCCATCAGTAAATTGGTAGAAAGTCGTTAAAATTTTTTAAGAAACGTTGGTCGGGCAGTTGAATAATTAAGATGACCAACTGATAGTCATACAAGAAACAACTACTGCTGGGCGTCCTTTTAAACTCACGTTAATTCTTACAAAAAAATTAACAAAATGCGACGATTAATTAAAAAAAGGGCGGTAGTTTAAAACAAATACTTCTCCTCAACAAAATAAAAACTAAAAATAAAATAAAAAGTATTGATTATATTTTCCTAATACTGACTTAAAACCTACGTAAATGACTTAAGCTTTAATGAAGTTGCAAAATATGAATTCTATGAGTAATATAAATGTTACTAGGTCTGGGAAGGTCGTAACAGCTTAATTTACAAACTGACTAACAACATTAATGTAATAACAATGATGACGTTTTAAAATGTGTGATTACTTTTGTTAAAAGGTGCGGGCGTAATATGTTAATAAACATAGATAATGGAGAAAATTGAAAAATTATTTTGTAATTATGTCGTCATTTGGCTGCACGGAATTAGTAATGGTGGATATTACTTTAAAAAAAAAACGCCTACAGCCCACGTGGAATAATTTATGTATTAATTTATATCTTCGTCTCCGTAGCGTAGTACCGTGATACTCTACAAAGCGAAAGGTCCCGGGTTCAATTCCTGGCTAGAGTATGAATTATTACATTATTAATTATACTATAGTTCCGGTTCCATACTTCATAGAAGTCGCTAATGACAAAGCTGTTAATGCGATGTTAAATAAACAAAGACAAAATTTCAGTTTGTAAAAAAGCTTACGCTTTAAACTACTTAAATTACAGTAAAGACATAGATAAACTATTTTAAAATATTTATTAATCTTGTTTTGTTATCAAGGACAGTCAAGTGCTGATTATCTCGGTGGTTTAGAAACTTAAAGTAAAGGATGAGATTCTGTTTTTGGTTGAACTTCACCAATTTTCCTCCAAAACCAAGTTGACGTATCCTTAAATAGAAAAATGTTTTCTTTGTTGAAAACAAAATTATTGTCGATTTTCATGGTATTGTGAAAATATTACTAATTGAAATATAACGATGAAAACAATAGTAACGTTTGTTTTCATGTAGATACCATATTTTTAATTCCCAAATTTTTGGAAGTCGTTATTAAACAGTATCTGGAAATTTTTTTTTTTGGTTTAACGTCTGATTGTTCTGCAATTACTGCTAATGCAGACGGTGAAGGATGAAATGATTTTTGTAACGTATGAAAATATGCCGTGCCTGAATGGGATTTAAACTCAAGACCGCATGATGATTGGCGAGCACGTTACCACCTAGGCCAATGCGGCCGGCATTGGCGTATCTGAAAAGAATTTATATATTCAGGAATTTTGATGCAAATTGCTCAGAATGTGTCTTTGTCCATAAACTCGGGGATGCAAATTTGATAATGTTTTAATTTTAAACAATTCTGTGGGTAACTAGTATTGTATCCTTCTACACAGTAAAAATAATTTTGAAAGTGCTACTTAAATTTCGTAGTTATTTTGTTGAACTGAAGTATTAGAAACAATTGAAGAGCTACGGATGAAATTACGTAACGTTTTTCAAATACATAATTTTTGTGATTGATATAGGTGTTGGTGTACATTTAATTACGAATAAGGATTGAATGCTCTATCTCTACAGTTTAAAGAAATGTTAATGGATAAACTGGAATATTTACTCTTAAATCTTATATTTTCTAGCCCATAACAGGCAGGTGGAGTGTTACATTTATTGCAATCGATCTGATAGTTCCAGGGCTACAAAAAATAGTTCTTATCACATGGTAAGCCAATTATATGACTGAACTTTTTAAGAACTGAAGAGGTAGAGGATGTAAAAGACACTAGTCAGAGTTATCTCCTCTAATAAAAATTTCATTATACAGCTAGACCCTGTAGTGAATGAAGTGAAGATGTCATTTACAGGGTTGAAAATATATGTTTTTCAGAACGTCTGGCATAATGATAAGTATACTTTTCCTTTCAGTGAGAAAGATAATAGTAAATCACCTCACTCCTCTTTTTACTTAGTAAAGACTCTGAAGGTTCAAACCAGCCTTTCGGCTGATGACCAGAACAACTTATATTTTTATAGTGAGTAGTGTAAAGACCACTTGACATGTTCCACAAAAATGCACTAACGTCTTATAGACGTTATTTTATTTTTAGAATAATAACTTTTAACTGTGATAATGAAAATTTATTTTCATTACTAAAAAATATTATTAAGTATTTAACGAAAATTCTTATGAAAAACTTGTGTCTAATTTAATTGAAAAACCGTTCATTCATTCTCAGATGACAACGTTCAAATTTTTTCTGGGTTTAACGTCCGACTGTTATGCAATTACTGTTAACGCAGACGGTGAAGAATGATATGATTTTTTGTAACGTATGAAAATATGCCGTGCCTGAATGGGATTCGAACCCAAGACCGCATGATGAGAGTCGAGCACGTTACCAACTACGCCAATGCGGTTCAAAACGGTTTTTAGTTACTTAGTTACTTTAGTTACCAACTACAACGTTCAAAACGGTTTTTAGAGGATGTAGTAAGTTACATATCCATAAGAAAGTTATAAGAAAATTTGAAAAACTTTTAATTGCATAATACAAGTTTTTATGACGGGATAATATTGGGGTATTATTGAAAAATCAGACAATACACAAAACTATAATAATTGTGTTAGAACTTTGATCGCATTTTTCTCAAAATTATATTTTTGTTACATAAAAGCTTCATCCACTAAGCTTGTCAATTAATTTTGTAAATTGAATAACTTTAGATAATATATTTAACTTTTTTTGGCACGGATAGCCGGTTACTGAGCACCTGTCCTAATTGTTCGTTTAACCAAAGTTACTTAACTCATTAATGTGATGTATGCAAGCTGACTGACAGAAAATAAATAGAAACTGTTATGTGCTACCTTATATTGTAAAGAAAGAAAAGTTTATAAACATTAAAATTTTTACCCAGGTGATTTTATCTCACCTGTATTTCTATAACGAAAGTAGTTTTTGTTATAAAAATAAATAATTAAACAATTAAAACATTCTGAGAAAATATTTTTATAAGAATTTATAATCTCTATTACAGAAAACAGTATAATTTAAAAATGGAACCGTGAAAAATAATGTTGTTTTAATAATAAATAAAAATTATTTCAAGGTCAGTCATACATAAAATTAATGTAGTATAATTTATAATATTAATAATAATAAAAATAACAGTAATAATAATGAAAGAGTTTAATGACTCTTTGTATAATTTGCATTACAACAAAGAGAGTACAATTATTTACGTGAAAGTTGTGAAAGAAAGTTGACGATTTAAAGAGATGTTTAGAAACTTTATCAAAACAAGGATTCGCGTATGCACTCCGCTCAACTCGCTTTCTTTCAATTGACTTTTAATATTACGCTCTGTCCCACATTTTACATGCTTCGACAAACCTCAAGATTCATTACACACAAATTATCAGTTTAAAATTTTTTAAACAGTTTTTTTCTATTTATGAAAGGTCGAAATTTCTCCTATTTAAAATAACTTAAATTACGAATGGAATGTAATTGTATTAGATAGGATTTGAGAAGCACTTTATTCAATGTTTCCTTAATTGGTTTTTTGTCTACTGTAGACAGGAATGTGTAAATTTTATACTCTAATACAATACTATTATTTATTTCGTATAAAAGATGAGACGAAAGTTCCGTAGTTCAAATCCTAGTAAAGGTAATTTTATACGGTTTTGAATACTAGACAGCGGTTACCGGTGTACTTTGATATTTGGGGTTCAATTAACCATAAACATCTCAAGAATGGTCAGCCTGAGTCTGTACAAGACTCTTCTTCTTCACGTGCCATCTCCATGACGGAGGTCGGCTATCATAATGGCGATACGAATTTTGTTGACCGCTGTTTTAAAGAGTTCGTTTGAGGAACACCTGAACCACTTTCTCAAATTACACAGCCAGGATATCCTTCTCCTGCACAAGACTACACCTCAATTATTCCTCAAACATATCATCCTCATCTCATTGGGTCATGAGGTTATTTGTGTTGTTTAGGTCATCAGCCGAAAGGCTGGTTTGAACCTCTAAAGGCTTTTCTAAGTAAAAGGAGGAGAAGTGGTTCATACTTTTAGAACTATTTTCAGATCAAGATAATTTTTACATGGTTTCATTCTCAAAAATTCTACCAAAATCCAACTTACCTAATTTTCTTGTATGTTGATACAAGTTTAACTGGATTTGAAAACCTCTAAAAACAATTGTGGATTATTTATTACAGTAAAACCCCACTTAAACGAAATATAGGGGGGCGGAACCGAATTCGAATAAGCGAAATTCCGGATAACACGCAATGTCATATGGTTCAAAATATAAAAATGATTATACAGTATTTTGATAACAATTTATTAGCATGTAAGCATATAACGAAAATACAGAAATTTTAAGAGAAAACATATAATATTGTACCGTAATCTTAAGTATTTTTAAAAAAATTTATTTACAATCTTTCTAGTGTGAGATTTTTGATGAAACTGTTTCTATTGGCAACATCACGCCATTGCTTTATTACAAACACGTTTTGGAGGTGACGAATGAGTAAACAAATTCCCAGAAAAATGAAACTTTATATTCGTCCTGTACTTTAATGACCCTACGTATTGAACCTAAATGCTGTAACTGTATGTATTTACGAGTACGTACTCGTACAGTATTGAAATTGAGTAATCACCAAATTAAAAAAACAATTTTTTTATCCGTTTTGGTTAAGGAGGGTTACAGGTAAGCGGGTTTCGGATAATTGGGGTTTTCCTATATTCCAACAATAAATCTTAGCGTCATTTTTATTATTTGGAAAACAAAGGTCTTGAACCAATATTCTTGTGTTCTAAATTATTATATTTGTTTTTAATTCTATTCTTGCAATTGTATAAAATATCGTTCATTAATATGACATACCTCAGCTCCATGGAAATAAATTTAGACAAAAGTTAAAGAAAACATCAGCCAAAACAATTTCTCCTACCTGAAACAGAAATTTAAAACTATAGAATTAATTCATCTGATTATCTGAAAAAATTAAACAATATTTAACGAAATCTTAAATACCAACTAGATATTCTATCTTCACCTTAACAAAAACTGACATTCCTTAAGATACACTTTAATTCTCTATTCTTTACCATTCTCTATATATTATTTTTGGTAGCAATTTTTTAAATTATCTATAATTTTTGTTTGTCCGTCCGTCCGTCACACCCAGATGTCAGAAACTACAAGACATAGCTACAAAAGGTTTTCAGATTCGTAATCTACAAAAAAATTTAGTGGGCCTGGATTGAGTTTGAATTTCCGGTTTCGACCGGAAGTCAAGAAATGAAAGTCGAAATTCCGAAAAATAGTGTCATTTCATTCCTCTAAAAGAATATTTACAGAAATGGTTTTTGCCATAAGTCAAAGGTAAGCCTTTTTTAAAATTGCTACTAGAAATGAGCCGCATCGTCTCATGAAAGGGATTTATTGTAATTTGATCCTGTCCAGCAAATAATTCATGATAAAATTCAAGGATTATACAATGCACAATAAATAACACGACCAAATTAAAAACGAAAATATAAAAGTAATTTTATGTATTCGTTTCAATATTTTCATAATTTGTAAGTAAATAATACAGGTATATAATGGTAAGATAGAATTTCGTTCCGGTTCCTGTTTGCCATTGGGCCAAGGCCATTTATAATATGATGCTGTCTGTATCATGATCTGTAATAAACCTTGATTAAAACATACTTATACGGAATTAGTCAACCGCTGGAACAAGTAAGTATGTAGTACGTTTCACATCCGCCCACTCTTTATTATAGTTGTGAACAACATTTTACCATTGATGACTGTATCAGGAATCTTATGGAATTCTTTTTCAATTTCTTAGTTGTATATCCTGATATTATGTAAAAGTATTAGGACACCTCTTCACAATGAAATCATAACTTTTAATAACTGAATATTTTTTAATGTAAATAAATGTATTTCTTTTTATCTTGTTTTCATCTCTTGTTACCAAATTATTTTCAACGAATACTATTAAAACAGCTTTAATTTTATCGGAAACCTAATGAATCATATTTTTGTTCCTCTGTTCAAAAGCTGATTTTCGAAAGGTTAACTTGAAGAATATGCTCATAACAGGCAGGTGGAATGTTAAATTATTTGCACTCACTCTGCTAGTTCCAGGGGGACAAAAATAGTTCTGTTTCTTATCACATGGTCGCCCAATTACATGACTGAAGCATTTAAGAACAGAAGACGTACTGGTGTAAAAGACACTAGTCACAGTTATCTCCTCTGAGAGTAATGAATTTCATTATACAACCAGATCTTGTGGTGAATGAAGTGTCATTTTCACCGTGGAAAAAAGATGGTTTTCAGGGGGCCAGACATGCTGATAAGCATATTTTTCCACTCAGTGAAGAAGGCATTTGTAAACCATCTCACTCCTCGTTTTACTTAGTAAAGCCTCTAGAGGTTCAAACTAGCCTTTCGGCTGATACTTAAAAAACAACTTGAAGAAAATGAGAAATGAAGTATTTTACAGTTAACTTCCTTTCTGAATGAATAACATCAATTACAAAATGTTTTGTTCAGGTCAACCGCAGAAAGGTTGGTCTGTGCTTGCAGAGGTACTACTATTTGTAAGAACTGTAAAATTAAATAGGATAAATTAACTCGTTGATTAAAGAAATCTATTTGTTGCTGATTCATAGTAGTACAATTAATGATAACACAATTTAGTTTTTAATTTGATTCTGTTTTAGTGGTAATTTTATTAATGTTGTTTTAATTTATGTACACATAGTACATTGTATTTTGTCGATGTCAATATTCTCCAAAGTACACAGCCTTTTTTAACGGTGGGTCAAATAATTACTCATCTTTCAAGCCGGGCTGCAGGAATAAAAGTTCTAAAGTTAAAGTTAGTTTCAATTGGCATACGTCTTGGTTAAATGTTAAAATTTAACTATTTTATGGTACGGTGAATGACAGAACTGTATAATATTGTACTGCAAGAAGAGTGTTCAATAAAATAAATTTATCAAAATATCCAAATTTTTGGCCGAGCTACATAAAATTAAATAAAATCTCGTTGAAGTGATATGTTAAGCTTGGCCTTTTCAACTACAACTGCTTTTAAAACTCTGACTTTTTTGTATAAAAATTTTTTGTCCGGCCTTAAAAGGGTTAACGTAAACAAGTACGTGTTCATTTCCTGCCTTGCAAATAATTTTCCATGTGATAAAAAACAGAACTATTTATTTTAGCCCTGCAACTAACAGATTGAGTGTAAATAATTTGACACTCCACCTATCTGTTATGGGCAGATGTCTTTTACTACGAAACAGTATTTCGTTTCACTAAATTTAAAAGTAACATTTTAGAGCTGGCTGCGGCCAGTAAAAATACAAGTCGGGGGCCACGTGCAACCCTACTCCGAAGGGTCACCGGAAAATAAAATGTATTTAGTACTTATTAAAATTAGAAGTAGATGGTTTATAATTTACTTTACTTAACTGAAAAGTATAACAAATTTTTAGCCCGCTAAGTTCTGAAAATCGACGGCTTAACTCATGGATTATAAAAATATTGATAAATGAAAGACATTAATTTCAGAAGAGATAACTCGATTAGGTTACAATTCAACCTCTTTTAATCTTAAATTCTTTAGTAATTGTTTAACATAACACGAAAGAAGAAACAGAACTATCTTTTATAGTTAATGTAACCAAAAAATTTATACAATTAGTTTAACGTCATTGGTATGCGAGAACAAGATAGGGTAGGCGCCATATCTGTTGAAATTCTTGGGGAGGTTGTTTTCTCGTAAAAAATTGTTTTTAAGATTTCGGCTTTAATATGCATTTTAGCTCAAAATATATAATAAAAGTTGTAGAGAATTTAAAATGCTATAACTTTTGTTTCAAAAAGTTTTTTGTATAACGCTTAGTTTAGCGGTAATAAGCGATTTTCTGTTTTTTTTTCTCACGAAACGTGTAAATAAAGCGATTTTTTAAAGATTTCAGCCTTATGCAATTTACCACAAAAGTGTATATAATCAAATTTATAGGAAATTAAAAGATCTACGACTTTTCATTTTAAGCTTTTTTCTACAGAGCCTAGTTTAGCGTGAAAGAATGATTTTTCCGTATTTTTAATCAAAACTGAGGTTGATTTTCATTTTGCGTCTTTCACTCATGATTAAAATAAGGTTATGTTTTTTGTTTATTTCTAATGTTTTATTACTAATGTTAGGTTATCTGATGCAGGAGCTAAAACAGAATAAGGTATACCTAGCAGTAATCACAGAGACAAAGAAAAAATTGAAGGGCACCAAAGATTGGGGAGATTATGTGGAATTATGGAGTGGTGTAGAACAGAGCAGAAGAGCATGTGCTGGAGTGATGGTTTTGGTCAATCGGGTATGGAAAAATAAAATAGAAAGCTATACATGGGTTAATGAAAGAATTTTGACAGTTCGGATTAAATTAGATAGAGGTTTTCTGACACTGATAGGTGTATATGCTCCAGAAGAAGGGAGAAAAGAAGAGACTATTGAATTTTACGAGATATTGCAGAAGCAACTGACATCATGTAAGAAATCAGATTATGTCATTGTCTCTGGAGATTTAAGTGCACGTGTTGGTAATCAACCGATCCCACAAGTGGTTGGAGCATATGGAGAATGTCACTTGAACGAGAATGGTAGACAGTTACGTGATTTTTGTACATTCAATGATCTGAAAATCACAAATACCTTTTTCAGAAAAAAAGACATCCACAAATACACTTGGGCAGCAAGAGGATACAAGTCATTAATTGACTATGTTATTGTGAATAAGAAAACTGCAAGCCAAGTTCGAGATACCAGAGTATATAGAGGAAGCGATATTTCAAGTGATCACTACCTAGTTGTTTCAAAAATACAGTTATGGACCAAATGGAGAAAAAATAAAAAAGTCACAAGAAATGAAGGAAATGAAGTTTATAAAGTCTACCTCCTGCAGACTGAGAGTGTCAGGACCCTATTTCAGACAAGATTAACACAGAAACTTTCTATGAGGCCCACAGCACCGACAGTGGAGGAAGAGTGGATCAACTTAAAAGATACTTTAAGAGAAGAGCCTATGAAACGCTGGGGACGAAAAAACTTGTAACAAAACATAAAGGTTTGAAAATTTGGAACGAAGAGATTGCTGGAGCTATTAAGGATAAGAAGATTGCCTACAAACAATTATTGAAATCACCTACAGATCAGGCAAAGGAAAATTACAGAAGAAAACGTAATGTAGCTAGAGCCATTGTTAGGAAAGCTCATGAGGATGCATGGGATAGGTTCATTGCAGGAATTGAAGATGATCTACATGGAAGGCAAGAGGTTGCCTATAAGTTGATGAAACACCTCAATAATGATGAGAAGGAGATGGCTAAAATAGACAATATAGAAAAACAAGAATGGATTGAGCACTATAAAAGATTGTGGTACAAAAGCGATTTACCATTCATGGAAGAAGATCATCATCCAGAAGCAAAACATGGTATTGATCAAATAGCTATTGAGGAATTGGAAGAGGCATCAAAACAAACAAAAAATAGGAAGGCAACAGGATTAGATCATATAAATTCAGAACTATTGAAATATGGTGGTACACTACTCAAATTTCGCCTGCTTCACTTGATGAACATGTGTTGGACTTCGCGATACATTCCTAAAGATTGGAAAAAAGCCATAGTAATCTCGCTGTTTAAGAAGGGTAACAGAAAAGATACAAATAATTACAGAGGAATTAGTTTGTTGAGTAATGTGTATAAATTATACAGTAAAATCCTGAACAATAGACTCAGAAAAATCTCGGATGTGTTATTATTAGAAGAACAAGCCGACTTTAGAAAGGGCAGGTCTTGCATTGACGATGTTTTTTCTTTAAAGCAGATAATTTCAAAACGAGTTGAATTCAATTTGGAGACACACCTTGCATTTGTAGACTACGAAAAAGCGTTTGATAAAGTTGATAGACATATCCTGTTTGATGAATTGGTCAAAAGAGGCTTTCCAATACACTTGGTGGAAGTTATAGAGAGTTTATATCATGGAACAGCTGTCATCTTGAACTGTTCAGGCTCTCTCACAAAGGAGGTTCGTACAAATGTTGGTTTGAGGCAGGGCTGCCCGCTCTCACCAACTTTATTTAATATTTATGCTGATGATCTCTGTAGAAGATGGAAGCAAAAAGTCCACCCAGGCATTTGGATAGCCCCGGAAGACTCCATCAGCTCGTTGTGGTTTGCTGACGATCAGGTGATACTGCAGGAAACAGAAGATAATCTCCAGTAAGCATTACACCAATTGAATCTTCTCAGTGCTGAATATAACATGAAGATCTCATTCAGTAAAACGAAGGTGATGGCTTTTGTGGGAAAAGATCCAATTCGGTCTAAGATAGTTCTTGATAACAAAGTCCTGGAACAAGTATCACATTTCAAGTATTTGGGGTGTGATACCACATATGAAATGGATCAGGACTTGAGCATGAAAATAAATAGATTCCAAGCTATCTGTGGAACAATCAATAGGACCTTGAGGAACAAAGCCAGAAGGGAAACGAAAATGAAATTCTATAAAGTTATGGCTATCCCCACTCTTTTATATGGTTCTGAAACCTGGATACATAAAAAGAAGGAATGGAGCAGGTTACAGGCTGCTGAAATGCGATTCCTAAGAGCAGTGAAGGGTTGTACTAGGGAAGACAGAATCCATAATACTGAGATCAGAAAAGAGCTCAACATAACCTCCATATGGCAAAAAATCGAGGAAACCAAACAAAACTGGAAGGATCATGTGGAGCGCATGGAGAATGGAAGAATTCCCAGAGCAGTCATCTCCTATCAGCCAGTAGGAAAGAGAAGTGTGGGCAGGCCTCGTAAGAGATGGAATTGATTAATAAAGGAGTTTGCAGTCGGAACAGGCAATGTGCCTAATCCTTGAAGGAAGACGACGACGAGGTTAAATTTTTCATTATTTTCTTTGACAAGAGAAAGTCGTGTGAGTGTTGCACATCAGATTTTTATTAATCTATCAAATGATATGATTCTTTCCGTAATATATATTTTTTTAAAAACCATAAACATAAATTTGTATTAACATAATCCTGTCATTTATTCTCGCCATATTTCACTTCTTCTGCAGGTATAAAATAATTTGTCCTTGAATTAGTAGTTTAAAGAAAACGAACCGAGTTGATTACTGTCTGGAACGGATGACTACAAAAACAACTCCTTATTACTATAGACAAATAAAAGAGCGTAATTTAATTTTGTTCTTAAATCCTACTTTATGATGTTTTTTGATAAAACTGCAAAGAAGTTCCTTTAATTAAACAAAATGATACAATTATGTTTATGTAGACGTCATTAAATAATGATTTTAAATCATACATTTTTTTTGCATCTTTCTTGGAAAACGTAAATTAACTATTTTTACATTCGCTACGTTCTACTTTTGTACGAATAAATATTTTAATTGAAACTTTCAAAATGCAATAACTGAAATTGGTTTTAAAGATGATTTTTCATTGAGGAGTTATTATTTTAATACATAGCCTACGTGAATCAAACGTGTTGAACAACTGCCTCAAAGAATTCCAAAGGATTACGGTAAGTAAATCGAAATTTACGGTAAGTAAATAGAAATAGGAAATCCTGTGGTTTTTGAGCCCATTTTCCAGGTCCAAAAAAAGAAAACGTTATATTAATTTACGACCTAAAATGCTTTGTCAGCGAGTTATATACTGTATAGTTCCTAGAATATTGGGCCCTAATTTTCGCTCTGCAGTATAGTGAAGTCTTACTAAAATTTAAGGATCCATTCTAAGATTAAATAAATTGCATTTGTATGGTTTTTGACCTAAAAAATTAAATAAAATAGATCCAGAGCACATAATAGTTTTTTTTAGCGTACCCATCCGCTTTGGATGTTGTGGTGATCATCATAGCTAATCTAACCTAGTTGATTGCTATACGGAATAACTCTGCGAAGCTCTTATCAAACTAGGCTCTCAAATTGGCAAGCTTGGAAATTCTTCTTCGGTCAGGAATTCTTTTACCTTCTATCCTTTCTTGTAAGAAGTGTTGCAATAGTTGTATCCGAGATACGCTTTCGATATTTAATAATGTTAATTACCTCTGGGCCTTTATATATCCTTCGTAAGACTTCCATGTTGGTAACCATCAATGGCTATCAAATTCTCAAGATTCATTTCTGTACAACCAAAGTTCAAAGGCTTCAAGTATTATGGTAGCATCCTGGTTCATACAAAAGAACCGAAAACTTACAGCATCTCAGGAGTTCTGAGCACATTTAGCAGACATAGTGCATTCAGTATGAGAACATGATATTAATAATTAAACGAATCCAAAACATTTGAAAAGACAAACAACACACCTAATTCAATTTTATAGAGTAAAATCTTCTTAAAATAGTCTTTAACTTCAATTTCTTTTTATTATCTTTTTAGTATCTCACCACCACTACTACACAAAACAAGGTATAAAAAAACAAGATTAAAAATCTGTTCTAAAAATACAAAATTAAATATAGTACGAGAAACCACCTACAAAAAAAACTAATTGTTTTGTAATAGTAAATTTCTCCAAAATACAAAGAAAGTGTAGGCAAAACGGCACTGTAATACTGAAGTAAGTCCATCATTAAACTTCAATAAAAAAAACCTACTTAACGGTAATTTTCATTAACATTAATTAGAAATTTATACTTACATTTTTTTATATCTTATACTTGTTTAAATATATATATATATATATATATATAACTACATGAAATTACTGTAGAATTTCACTTAGAATTCACAAAAAAAAAACAACAAACATATACGAAGCCTATTCATTTTAACTTGTTTATAGATAGTTCAAGTTTTATTTCAAAGTTAAAAAACGTTCTTAATGAACTAATCACTTTAGTAAATTTCACTTATTCTGGCAGAATTAATGGTTTGATCTAAACCGGTAACATAATAAAAAAAATGTACATTACAATCAATTGATATAATAAAATAAAAAAGGAACAAGTTATGTAGCAAAATAATGAATGGTTATACTTGGAATATGTTGAACACATAAAAATAGAAACTAGAGAAAATAACGAATAGAAGTTGATTTATAAAATGGTAAAAGTAGATGATAGCAACTAGATCTAATAGTTTTATCTTGTTTTTTTTATTGTAATTTACTTTTATCATGAACACTTGAAACCAGTTCGTTCAATTATCATTTACTTTTATTAAAATAAGAAAAAATTATTAACTGTGAGTTTATTTCTATAACTACTCATGTATGTTATTAGATTTGCACGTAGCCGCAATTTAATTTTAAGCGGAAATTATGTAGTATTTATCATGTGAATAATATGTCTAAAATAATTATAGGTATACCTATTAAAACTTTTATGCAGTATTCAAATAATATTATAATATTCTAGCGCACCAAGAAAGTTTATAAATAAATAATAATTTTCTAGATCCTAGAATTGTTAGGGAAGTCAGTAGGCCTAATATTAGTTAAGAGTTATCCCTTTGAAATTAATGGATTTCATTTTAAAGCCAGAACCAATGAGAATGAAATGATAGTATCATTTGCATGGAATAAATATTTTTTTTAGTATTATGATATATTGTTTTTGGTTTTTGTCTTAGACACTAAGAATTTTAATATTTTTCAAATTTTTGAATATTGCTAAAATAAAATATTAACTAAAAATCTGGTGTGAAACACTCACACGACTTTCTCTTGCCAATGAAAATATTTAAAAATATAACCTAATATTAGTAATAAAACATTAAACAAAAAACTAACCTCAAAAATATACCTTATTTTAATCATGAATGAATGAATGATGCAAAATGAAAATCAATCTCAGTTTGGCTTAAAAAAAAACGGAAAATCACTCTTTCACACTAAACTAGGCTCTGTAGAGAAAAATTCTCTAAATAAAAGTTGTAGATCTTTTAATTTCCTATAAATTTAATTTATAAACTTTGATCATAAAATGCAAAGGCTGAAATCTTAGAAATAGATTTTTTTACAGATTTTCGTGAAAAGAAAAACAGAAAAAATCGCTTATTTCTGCTAAACTAAGCGTTAGGCCTATAGAAAAAATGTTTAGAATAAAAGTTGTAGGATTTTAAATTCTCTACAACTTTTATTATATATATACATTTTTGCCCTAAAATTTACGTGAAAACAGCCTCTCCAAGAATTTCAGCAGACGTGACGCCTACCCTATCTAGTAAAGCATAAAAAACTTAGTAATTTAGTCGATTTTTAAAAAAATCGTAGGAGCCGTTTTTGAGAAAATCGTAAAAACGTTAAAAATTACACGAATAAACTACTACTTCCAGTAGACCGATTTTGATGAAAATGTTCGTGTTGAGTCAGGTAGTAGTATCTAACGTAAGTTTCAAGTTTCAAGTTCGTACGATGTTCACACACACACACAGACCAATCGTTAAAAACATGTTTTTAGGGTTCAGGTGGTCTGAAAACGTGTAGATCTGGTGAAAACTCGATTTCGAAAAATCGACATGAAAACAATACTTTCCTTCCTATATATTCATATAGGTAAGAGAAAGTAAAAAAATTTAATGTATGTATTACCTAAATATCCTATTTTGTAAATGATTAAATCCATTTCAACCGAGGCTTCTATGGGTACAGCAAATAATTTTAGATTTTTCGGTTCGATAGATTACTGGTCTATAAAAACAATTCCCAACCTAAAGGAACAAATCCTTAGGATTATTATCTACTAGCAGATAACAAAATCCTGGCTACTTAAATGAAGTTATTAAAAAGCATGGATAGAAAAACACTGCTGGGCAAGGTTCTAAATGTTTGAATATGGTAAGAACTGGTAGTTCCGTCCATAAGTGAAAGAGTTAGATGCTAAAGGAGATGTGGTATAAACATGTTTTGTAGGTAGAATGAATTTGGACATGATAAAAATTTGATATGAGACAGGCGGCACTCGAGATGTTAGTAGGCCTCTTAAAAGATAGGTACCGGAACAGATTGACACCTAATCCTGAAAGAAGAAGAAGAAAAGAAAGCATTTTACCTAAATATAAGTTTACCTAATACAGACCCATTAAATTCTTCCGAAAAAACTCGTGTAATATACAATTTTTCTGGAATTATATTTCTGCACGTTCAATTTCAGTTTTTATAAAATTCTCCCATAAGATGAGTAATAAAAATTCATATTTACTACATTTACTGTTAAAATGAACATAATATAGGGTGATTCAAAAAGAGCGCCGGTTTTGATATATCAAATTAAGAGATTTATTTTATTGAAAAACTGAAAATAAATACATCAACAAGTTCATCTTACCTTCCGATTTCATGTATGAAAAATGATGTCATGCATGTGTCCTCCTCTACTGCGCTGGCACGCATCAACTCTGACCATGAAATTGGATATTACTGCACGACAAGTTTCGACCATTTCTTCCATTTGCCCGATAACCCGTCGAATTTCCTCCTTCAAGTCATTGATGTTTCGGGGTTTATTGGCATACACCAATGACTTCAGATGACCCCAAAGATGAAAGTCACAAGGCGTCAATTTTGTTTGCGAAGGTGTCATCATCCTGCCGTTTTCTCAATACCCAGTCAACAAACTGTCGTCTCTTCTGGTGGTCTGCCACTTTCAAATGTTGCGTCAACTGAATTTTATACGGGTGATATTGGAGATCGTACCGAAGAATTCTCCGTACAGAAGAACATCGTAAACCCAATTCTTGAGAACGGCGACGTATTGATTTTGCTGGGCTAACAGCCACACTGTCACGAACCAACGCAACGTTCTGCTCAGTTCGGCCAGAACGACGACGTCCAGAACTTTTAAGGTCGACTGTTGAACCCGTCTCAAAAAACTTTTTCATGAGCCTGCGAACTGTTGATTCATTCGGTGCTTCATTACGTCCTAGAGTACCGCGAAGTCGCCTGACAGTAGCCGCATAACTCTCTCCACTCTGGTAAAATGTTTTGACCATTAACACTCGTTGTGCAATAGTAAACTTCTCCATGGTTAGACACAGACTGCGAGAGTACTACACTGCGAACAAGAGAAACTACAACTGAATCGTCAATCGGAATGTTCTCCGAAATAGAAATGAGGTCTAACAATGTTGCCAACCGATAAACAAAAATTTACCAGCCGTTTAAAAACCGGCGCTCTTTTTAAATCACCCGTAGTAATAATTCCAATGCATCCTAATCTACAACAATTATTATGTTAAGTTTTGTAAAGAAAATAGCTATTCCAAATTCAAGAAATTTTTGAAGTGCGCAGAGTTTTATAAACTTGATTTAAAAAAAACCGAGACCGTTCCCTCATCTGTTGAACACTGAAGTAAATTTTGATTGTTTCAGTCATATAAGTTTCAATTTTGATCAAGATTACAAACTACTAATTGGACAAAGAAGAAATTTTTTCTTATTGGAAAATAAACACCGAGTTGGTCTAGAGGTAAAGTCGTCACCAAAATCAGATATTTAACAGTTGATTTTCGGAGACAAAGGTTCCTGATTCAAAACCTAGTAAAGGTAGTAAATTTTATTAGGATTCCAATACTAGACAGTAGTACAATTAACCATACTCTCTCGGGAATGGTCGGTCTGAGTTTGTACAAGCCTACATTTCATTTATAAGTTATATATTACATCATCCTCATCTCATTTCGTCATGGGGTTGCTTCATTGTTCTTAAATTGAACAGATTGCAACGTACACAGATTAGAGATAACAAATCTGGAAAATATTTTAATATTAAACTACGTGGTTTGTATTACTGATAGCCTGTAGTAGTATGTATAAATGCTTGATGCACTAGACTACTCATTAAGTCGTAAAGACTGGAATGATAACACCATTATTTTGTAATATATTATGGTTTATTGTAGTTTTTAATTACTGTGGCATATTCACTGTTGTTTTACATGTTAATTTTAGAATTACAATAATAAAACAGTACTGAAATATTATTTTATGTATTCGTTAAACAATTATGTCATTAATAATTGTTATAACTCACGTTATGTAATGTTGTAATGAAATGTTTGCATCTTCTCTACATTGAACATGCACTGCAGTTTTTTAAATGCAACAATCTGAGGTCGATACAAGGCCACACAATAGTTTTTATCCGTTCACCTATAAAAATAACTTAAATATAGATCATATTGTAAACGATTTGTTACAGAATATTTTGCTATTGAAGTCATTTTGTCAGGGAAAATATTTTCTGCCTGAATAACCGATAGATGATTCAAATATAAGTACATAAAAAACTTGAAAAGATGAAATCCATTTTTCTTAATTTGAAAGTAACTGAGACCAGTTGAAATATGTAATCTAAACAAAGAGAATATAATTTAAAAAGTTTAATTTATTTACGCAAGACTGTTTGTTCGTTGATGGAGACGTTCAGAAATGAAGATGTTAACGAATAAAAAAATTAATTTCTACTACATTAGACTTAAAAAGTGGTTTAATGAAGTCAAGAAGGACCTTGAAAATATCGGATTTAAACAAAAATATACTGGATTGAATAAGATAAATTACGGACTTCAAGTGCATTCAAAATGAATTATGGCTGAACAAAAAAAGAAAATATGGGTATCAAGAAAAACTTTTAGTAATGTTTAAAGTCATTTGAGATGATCTTTAATGAACTCAAACGATAAAGGATTCAAAGGTTGTTTTAAATATGTTGTCTTCTTCCTCTTTAAAATAGGACTATGTCGTTTTTAATTTGTCAAATTAAGCCTCTTGTAACATCACTGACTAATTCATAATTTAGCCCAATGTATCCAAACGCTTTAATTTCATTCTGTCTTCATGATTTCTCAAAAAACCATCGTCGGGATCTTAATAACTACAATATCCTGTATTCAAAATTCCTCTCTGATATATCTTATTTAGTCGAGCTTTAAAAGTAACTTACTTAATATTTCTGAATACCTTCATTTCAGTTTTTAATTAATTATATTCTAAGATAAATTGTGAATTAAATTAATAATTATTACGTAAGGAGTACAGATTTTTAAATTTATTTGTAACATATATTTCCACACTTTAAAAGTTTCATAAAGAAGTTATAATTAAGTATTTATGTTCCATTATTTTGTGTACTGGTTTGAAACAACGAATATCTAAGTTGAAATACAAGGTTTAAATTTAAGCTGGTAGAAAAATAAAACAATAAGTTCGATTCCCAGTCAGGTCTAATATTTTTTGTCACTCATTTTCAACTATAGCTCTTTACCGTGGCCCTAAGCCTTACTTGTGTATACCAGTCAGATTCAAAATACGTTATAAAAAAATAATGGATTTTTACAACTTATATTTAGCAAAAAGTTTTCTTTTAATTAAAAAAAAAATGTAGGGCATAAAATTACAACGAAACATTCATCAGCTCGCGTGAAAATTCTGTTACCAATATTTTAAGTAGAACATAAAATGACATGAATAATAAAATTGTTGTTTAAAATGATTTTAAATAGGGCTTAAATTTCACAGATTAGTTTCAAAAGAAATTTTATAAAGAAAGAAAACTAGGATGGAACAAATTAAGCAGTTGTGAACTAGTTAAATTTTTTATTACACTTGAAAATTTGAAAAAACCGTTAACTTTCGAATAATAATTTTTTAGAATGTAGATTAATTTTCATTACAATTTGCTAGAAGATAAAGTTTTCTCCGTTCATTGAAGACAAAAAACAACAATTGAATTAGACTAAGTATATTTATGATATAGTTTTTGTTTTACAATGTTGTATTAAAAGAGATATAATTTGTTAACACACTACTCAAAAATTGTTTTTATTTATTTATTTAGAAATCATGACCTTTGATACCGTAGAAAATTGATAATTGGACTGAAAATTACTACAATTGTCATTGTCGAAAACTATTTATATAGTTCTATTTTGAAAGATAATTTAATAAATTACAATTACACGGTTATTGAGCACAAAATGTTTATTTCAAGTTTACTAGGGAATCACAAATGAAAAAATCTCATTGTTACGTAGAAAAGAATTTAAGTTTTATGATTTTACATAAAGATATATGACAGATGTTAAGATGTACAATAAATTATGTAATAAGAATAAAAATTACAAAAGTTCTTACTGTAAAACTTGACTTTATCAAAGGATTTTTTAATAACCTGTTACATGTAACCTAAGGCTAACACTTTATCTTCCAACATAACCTTGTTAGTTATTTAAAAAAATAATTATAGTATGTACAATAACTGTTGCTTAATTATTGTATTTTAAGCAAGCAATACAGATTGCAACAAATGATGTTTGAACTGATTTTTATTATTTTTAGTTCCTTCCAGAATTATTTTGTAATATCTTTACATTTAATTTAAAAACCAGTTTTTAAACAGGCCCGTTATATTAAACATAAAATTCTCAAATACGTAAAATATAAAAAAAAAGTTTAAACGTTATTTTTTCTGATGTACCGTAATATAATCTAAAATATTATTTCAGTAACAATGGGGAAAATAACTATCCTTGAAAATTTTGAGATAGTATCCGAAAAAACGTATAAAGATTTTATACTTTATTTTGGTATTTAAATAAATATTAATAAAAAGTCGTAAGCATACGTGTAAGTAAAAGTCGGAAACTGGATTTTAAAAAGTCTTAAAGCTGACGTAAACCATACACTGTTACGTCACAAAAACAACTTACTTTTTAGAATGTACCATTTATGACTATTTAACTTGATTTTGTAATTTGATAATAATTTTATATTTCCAAAATTAGATAAGTTAAGTTATTTTCCAAGTTTAATTTAACTTTGTTTTTTTAAACTACAGTCATTTTATTTTAAAAAAAATTATGGAAGAGAATTTTAATATTTTAACAAGCATGTTTAAAAAAATTACTTTAAAAGGAATGGCTTAGCCAGTTTACCAGTTAACCAATTTGTCTCTATCAGAAGTTTTTTCAGTACCAAAACGAAAAATATTGCAGCTATAACATTAGAAATGATTCAAAAAATCTTTCACTAATTCCATGATTTATACTGTGTCAGATTTACTTTATTTTTTAATACATTTTAGAAATACATTACGTTATAGTCCTGCTACTTATTTGATTCATTTCTGTTTGATTTATTGGATGAATTTTTTAATGTGTGTATTTGTCATCCATTCTTAGCGGGTTTTCCTTGTATGTAAAAATGACTAAATAAAACATTATTTTTACTTGAGCAACAAGTGGGAAAGAAATGGGAATCTCTTAGTTGCAAAAATGTGTTTACTTTTACATTGAGTTATTTATTTTTAAATTGTTCAGATATTTCTTTTAATATTTTACCGAGAAATACAATATATAAATAATATATAATACGAATTTCTGTGAGCTTTACTAAAAGAAGTTAAAATATAAAGTACAGATTAAAAACTTTAAAACTTCCAGATAAGCAAGATGCAGATGAAGATGATATGTATAACATGTAAATGAGGTCGTGTAGAAACTCAGTCCGCTCATTCTTAAGAAAGTATGGTTAATTGAATGCCAACTATCAAAGTACACCGGTAACCACCGTCTAGTATTAAGATAGGTATGGAAGTAACTACCTTCACGAGGATTTGAACTATGGAACCTTCGATGATATGTATAACGTATAAATGAGGTGTAGTCCTGTACAAACTCAGGCCGATCATTTCTAAAAAAGTATGGTTAATTGAAACCCAATAATCAAAATACATTGGTAACCACTGTCTAGTATTAAGATACGTATGAATGTAAGTAACTTTACTAGGATTTGAACCAAGGAACCTTCGTCTCCATACATTAACTGTCGAAAAGTTGGTTTATGGTAACGATTTTACCACTAGACCGACCCGGTGGGTTGAAAATCAATAAAAAAGGAACATTGAAAAAATGAGGTGAAAAAATCATCCAAAAATATGTATTAAAATCTAATTTCAGGGGTAATAACTATGGTTAATATTTAATTAATGTTTTATTTGTGTGTGAATGTGCTTAGTTGTGAAAATGCGTGTGTGTGAATGGGCGCTGGCTACTGCCATGCGCGGAGCTAGTTCGAGTGCGTGGACCAGTGCGCAGGTGAGAGTGAGTGTGTGCTGAACGGTGATACAGTCCGCTTGTGTTCGTGTGTATTCAATAAAACGTGTTCAAATTTCATACATTGAATCATTTATTTTGTGCATTTATTCAACCACTCATTCAATCAATCAAACTATTCAGAAATACAGGCAAAAGTGGTTGTTACGTATGGCAGATGATCAAACACCCAATCAAGTGTTTCCTTTCAATCCAACTGGACGATGTGGTACTGGACAAACTCGGAATAGATGGCCATTTCAACTTCTTCAAGAAATCGCAGATGACTAAAATTGTAGTAGGAACAAACGAGAAGGCTTAATCCGTATTGTTTATGATGATTTTAGTGAGTGATACTTAAGGTTCTTTTTTAAAATCAGATAGTAACCTAGCCCGTATGAATTGTAAAATTTATTAAAATCAAAAGAAACCCTTTGAGTTACTCAAGCGGGTTACAATTTGGTCACAATTAGCTTTCCGGAATAATATATATGTGTACACCGTACGTACGTGTACGTATTATATTTAATTTCTGTACACACCTTTGTATGTATTGTATTAAAATATTTTAACGAGTTTCATAATTTGAATAATAAACACCTTTGATTAACAAACACTAATATTTACCACATTAAGAATTATTTATAAAAACAATCCAATAAAATTTTACTGCCATTTTAACATTTATATTACTGTATAAATAATTTCCTTAAATAACATAAATTCTCTTTAAAATTTAGTTAAATACTTTAAAATTTATAAATGAAAAATAAACAAATACGATATTTTTAAGTTCTTATTTCTTTTTAGGTTAATTCGGCTATTTATTTTAAAATATATTTTTTAAGAAGATAATATCTTGTTTTTCATTTAGTTCTTTATTTATTTTTATCTTATTAATAATTCTATAATATTTTATGACGCAAATATTACGTATCAGTCCAATTCTTTCTTGCAAACTTAAGAAATATTATTTCAGTTGCTTAATATAAGCTGAGATTGAGAGTGAAAGGTTATATTACAGATGACTTATAGCTGGGTTTATAAATAATTACTGTTACTATTAGTCTATGAATTAATTTATTGATATAATTAAACTTAAATAGAATTCTAGAAGTTTGTAGAGAATATTTTTTTGTTAAATATTAGAATTTTTTTTTATTCCTGATTGTTAAGTATGCTAATTTAGAAATACCTTTTTTCTCTAAAGTAAGTAATTTAGTTAATGATAAAATCCAGGATATCTCTGAGAAAGAAATGGGTTTATGCAACAATGTGGCGAACCTGTGGGTTATTGTTGTCTTCGTAGCTAACATTTAACAAGTTACACTCACCTCCGCCAACACGGGTAAATTTTAAAATTTTAAGTCGGGGTCCTGTAGTGAGTACTACCCCATTAAAATTTTTGAAAATTTTCAATTTTAAGGATACAAATATGTAGTAATTCAGCGTTTAAAATAAAAATAAAATATGGTAACCCAAAAAGTTCGGGGAGCAGACTCTCCCTAAAGGTGGGGGCGAAGTTTTTTTATTTCCTAAACGATAGCGAAAAATGTATAAAAAGTTTTTAAATTCCCTTCAAAGGTACTTTTCTACCATGTCCCTAAAGTTGCTCTTAGCCCACTAGGTAACTGAGAAAACTAAAAAAAAGTCAAACGTCATACATTCAAACTTTAAATGCATAAACTTTAGACCTTCGTACTTCAAACATTAACCTAAAACTTTCAAACTTTTAAACTTCAAAACCTTCAAAAATCAAATTTTCAAACTTGAAATATCATCTTTAAACTTTCAAATCTTCAAACTTTAAATTCCTGTGATTCACCCAATCCCTTTGGCGGCTGAACTTGACGTTATGACAAGTTGCGAGCGCACAGCGCACGAACATCCATGGTTTTGATCCACTTATGAATTCTGATCTAGCGACCCCTCTGATGCGAGATACGGAAGCGGCCCAAAGTACCGTTGGAGTGGCACGTTATATTATTATATTTGCTATTTTTTATAATATAGTAAGATGTTTGTAATGCTACATTAAAAAGTTTTGGTAAATTATTAAAAAGAAAAACAATACTTGATAATAATTTATAACGTTTCTAATATCAATTCTCTCTTCCTTGGTAACTTTTTGTTTTTTATAACAAGGAAAATTGGACTACGTATAAAGTTAGAGTTTGATCTAATAGATATTTAAAATCAATGTCTGTTTTTATAGAAAACAAAAAACCTCACAAAGATTATTTATTTTATCATCCAGATTTTTTTAAATCTTTGTAATGTGTGTACGTTGCAATCTGTTCAATTTCAAACAATAACTACCCCATGATCCAATGAGATGAGGATATGTAAGACTTATAAATGCGATGTAGTCTTGTACAGACTCAGGCTGACCGTTCCTAAGAGAGTATGGTTAATTTAACCCCAACCATCAATGTACACCGGTAACCATTGTCTAGTATTTAAATCTTCATAAAAATAATTATCTTTACTAGGATTTGAACCACGGACCCTTAGTCTCCAAAAATCAGCTGTTCAACAGTGAGTCACGGCGATGACTACCACTAGACCAACCTGGTGGGTTACAGGCAGTAAAAGTAATTCTTAAAAAACCTTCTATTATAAAGAGGTTTTTATACATTACCTTAGCGACTGAATTAAAAAAGTGTTTATTATTTTTGTCCATTTGTTCGATTCATTCAGGTTCGATTCCCGGCTAGGGTCTGGAAATTTTCACAAGTTCAAACCCACTGTTAAATGACCACTACAATTGCTAATAACCGAGCTGTTGATACGACTTTATATTTTTTTAAATCTTAATAAAATTTATGAATTTAAAAAAACATTCAATCATAAGTTAAACTATCTGTCTCATTTCAATCATTCATTGTAAAAAAAAATAGCTTTTCTCTCTCCGTTTTAATGAAAAGTTGGACATCGTCAGGAACCAAAAAAACCCTTTATCATCTATTATTTTCTTTTATATTTCTTTTACCAGATGATCATACGGAAGCAACACTGCTGAGTGCTGTCTTCTTCAAGATATATTTTAAAGTTTTCAACATTTTACAAAAAATTTTTATTAAACTGTTTGTAAATAATTCGTAGCAGTTAAAGACATTTTTGTAGTGGCTCCGATTTTGTAAATATTGTATTTTAATTTTGTAAGTATATTTTTAAATCTGTGACTACAGTTAGGGGGTATTAACTCCAATTTTAGCGAAAATGAGTTAACACTACTAATCAATAAGAAATACCCTATTTAATGGTATAAAATGTTAACTTCTATCTGGCTTACATGCATTTTCAGATGTTGTAATCGCCAAATTAACTTTATATTTCTTTAGGTGTAATTAATGTTAACTCCATATGATAATGTTTACCTCTAAACAGAATTTAAGCCAAAATATTTAAAACATTTTTGAATATAGAATTCTGCTTCTGTAGCACTAAAATTTTCAGTATAGTTTTTCTCTTTTTACTAACTCGACTTGCATTGGAGTTAACACTAAAGTAGTAAGTAACAAAACACAGAAAGTGGTACAGAGTATCTATTCCTGTGGGAGTTGGGATTCATTGAAGTTAAGAAAGTAATAAAATAATTTAAATTTATAGATCATAAGCTGAGTTATATTGGGAATAAATTTCAAGTTTCTAATATCAACAGAAATTTTGTTAGATTAATGAACAGAAAAATTTTGTTTTTGGATAACCTGAAAAATCACAAAAATGGAGTTAAAACCTTTTACTTCTTAGCTACAGAAATATATTTTGACAAAGCCTATTTCCAATAAGCGACACTGACTAATAAAAATAATATGTACTAGATATAAAATTTCAGCCCGCAGGTAATCCATAATCTTTATGATAATGGATCTTAACTTCTATTTCGATATTTTGCTGTTAAAACATTTTTGACGGGATGTATACTGAAAAGATACATTTTTATTTCAATCATATAAAATTTTATAGGCTAAGGTAAGTAAATTAAAATGTTTTCATAATTGTCAAAGTAAATCATATCTAAAAAAATCTATTACATCATAAGAACAAGAAATTTTCGATTTTATTTGCAGATAATATTTAGTCTTCTTTAAAAAAATTATAACAATAGCTCATTAAAAAATAAATTGCTTAGAATATAATTTCTAAAATACTAATTTTAAATGCAAAAATTATGATTTGATAATAATTAAGGAGAATATTCGTTTAACATTCTGGATTTCCCTGATTACACGTAATGCTCTCCTATAATTTAGTTATTTTTGTTAAAAAATAATAAACGACTCTTATTAGCACAATAATTTCAGGTCATTATTTAATTTTATTCTTTAGTTACTTGATATTTATTTTAAGCACAAATAAACACGTAATATTTAAATTACAGTAGAAGAATTTCACATTTTCTTTCAAGCATGTCGACTTTTGATTCTAACTTAAAGAAAATAATAAGAGATTCCTCATTATTTAAATCATTTGAATTGTACGTAATTACTGTATTGTAATTTACATTTATGCGGAGAAGAAGAATTTTAATGTATCTTTATTCAACTATTATTATTCATTAAAATAATAATACCAATTGTAATCATTATAAAATTTATTAGCGGTATTTAAAAGGAAATAAAATCAAAGATTGATTATTTATTTGTTTTTGAGGTATTAAGTAATAAAATCAATTTACCATTTCGTTTAATTACTAAATTCATAATATCGTAAAATAATATTTATTGACTCGACATAATTCTTGCATTATATTTGTAGTAGGCCTACGAATGAACAAAAAAAAACTATTTTAAATTTTGATGTGATTATTCGGATTTTGAATTGAATTTTTATTAGTTTATTTTAAAGTCGCATCAATTAAATTAATATTTAATACAATTTAGAATTTGGAGTGGAAATTTAGGTACAGTTAAAGTTGTTGGCTTTTCAATAAAAATGACCTGTCCGTTTCAAAATGATATTTCATGACCAGATCCTGAAGCAGGTACAACATTTTAAGTAATCTAGAAATGATTTGTCATTTGATAAGGATTTTCAAGTCTAATAGGAATTGCTTAAGGAGATCTGGAATACCTATCTCCGTAATGTTAATGTAAGGAACATTTTCTCAAAAACTATTACAGTTATCCTGTCCAATTTTCTTGTGGTTACTTTTCAGGCTATTCTACACCCACTGAGTTAGTAGAATTTTGATATATTGTTGGTAAGATAAGAAATTGTTTTTTTTTAAATTACCACTTTTAATCATAACTTTTTGCCAATTGAAGTGGAAAATAAATATTTTGACACATTATTTTACTGTAATATTAACTCAATACATTAAAATTATGGTATGAAAGGCTGTGCAAAAATTCCATTCAAATCCATTCACAGCTGGCTGAGAAAATGTTCCTTATGCGTCAAAAATTGCTATTTACGGGAACAAGAAAAACTAAAAGAGAACATATTATACGTTAAATAATTCAATATGTTTTTTTTTACAATTCAGAGGTTAATATATTACATTCACAGGTGGTCTGGTAAAGTTTTAAAACAAAAAATATCGCACAAAATAAAAAAATTATGAAATTATCTGTTGTCATTAAAAGAAATAGAGATGTTATGCAAATGGTAACGTTAAAAAAACAACGTAAATTCAAAATATTCTTAATTTAAAAAAAACTGCAAAACCAACAAATTATACCTATATCGTTGGATGCAGAAAAATCTGAATTTGCAAAAAACCGGAAATGTGAAAATTTTTAATTTCTTTCGTTCCGGGTAACCTTAAGTTCAGCTTTGTATTTCGTATCTTCATAATTATTTTCAAGATATAGCACTAATCTTTGTTAACTGAGTATTGGGAGTAGGCAGTTCACGTGAACAACTGCTTTAGCCAGAGACTGTGGCACTGATAACGTGATTCACTGACTGCCCGTATACCAGTTCACACGCAGATAGATTTTTATAGTGATATCTATCAATCCGTAAAGTGTGTGCAATAAATAGATAGTTTATTAAACATAGCCACCTATAACCCGTATTCCAGTTATAAATAGCCTACATGTGAATTACGATCATCTTGAATGAAGTATAAAAGAGACGTTGGATTGAAATTTTATCAAGTGTCAGCTATATCTGAATTAAAATACGATAGTAAGGGATTATCAGTAGAAGAAAGTAGGCGTCTCACATTCACGTAGCTGAGATGAAATTTTTGAGTTATGTAAAATGTTGAACTAGTAGAGATACAAGCACAGAGTTCAAGGTAACACTTTAAGCAGTGTCATTAAACAGTAAGAAAAAAATTGAAGTACATCTCTTACTATGTCCATGAATCGTGGAATCCGATGGAAAGAAGAGATGTTGGTGAACTGAGAAAGATATGGATAGATAAAGAAACAGATTTAGGTGGCCTAAACCATGATGGATGATGATGATAATGAAGTAACACATATTTATTTCCTCTTTATCTCATATATTCCTCGTTTGGATAATCCTAAAGGAATATTTATCCTCCAGGAATCGTAAAACAATGTAATTGTTTATAAAATTGTAATACAAATATTTTGCAATGACTGAAAATTGTATAATAAACGCTATAATCTGATAGATTCATATTCATTTATAAGTTCAGCTTATTGCACCAACACAGCTTGACTAAACCAATCAATAATATAAAATTATGGTGACGATATACAATATTTTCAGGTGTATATTTAGTAACTCATTAACGGATGAAATCTTACTTAAAAAAACATTATGTAACTATGTTTACACTAAAACCACTCACCATTTAGGAACATTACTTTAAGAGGTTATTTTAGAAACAATGTTAGTTAATACGAGTCGTTTCTAAATGGGAACTTCACCTGATGTTTATTTTATGAAAGTATGACGGGAAGAAACAAACACTAGAGTAGATATAACTGTATCATTTTCCTGCACGTAGTAAGATAGATAATGTGAGAAATAAGGAAACAGAAAAACATTAGTTTGTAACAAAAATATTATTCATCACTATTATTACAGGTTTAGTATAATAAAACACCTCTCAAACTGATTAAGCGACATTAGAATGAAAGCTACGAATGGAATGTTAGTTGAAAGATCATTTTTTCATTTAAATTCACATCAACTGTTCTACGTTATCGTTTCATTAAAAACTACAGCAGGTATTGAACATTAACCGTGTTTAGAAGGGCGTGAAATTTGTCGATTCTCATTAAAAATCAAGCTAAAGACTAAGTCATCGAGGCAGTCAATAGAATCTTATATTATCTATACTAATAGTTTATAGGTAGCATATTATTGAGTAATTAAATTCGCATATCAGATACACAAAACATGAAAATGACCTTCGTCGACAAATGAGTCCACAATTTTTTTTATTTACCCAACCTCTTCCGCAAGGAAACTGTGTTCGGTATCATGGACTGTATTTAGGCAGACGGTTGACACAGAACTTACACATATCAACGATATGAAACAATTACTAAATGACAAACTGAAACAGTTGTGTTATAAAGAATTTTTGACAAAAAAAGAACTACCCATGAATTTTAAACTCTTGACGTACGAGGTAATGTTTCAACCCATTCTAGATGTACGACTGACTTAAAAATCATTATAATCCCTTAATACGCAACATACATTCTTCCGATCAACCAGGATTAGTTTAAAGACGATTAAAACGCCGTTAGAGTAGAAACATGATACATTAACACTACAGTTAATACTACTACAAGTTTAATTAAACATTAAAATTTAATTACATTTTAATTACTTGAACACTGGGTGGTGCCCTCCTCTAAACCATTAACGCGTTTTTTTTTTAATACATGTACTGAACTTTATTGTTACTTGTCTTTGCACAATTGAAATATTACATTAAATAAATTTAAAAAATTATGTTTTAGAAATAGTACAATTTAGACTATTAATTGTTTTGTAACAATGAACAGTCCTTAATGAACAAAAACAGTTTGCCAATGAACAATCTGTATTAAATATTATATGATTTTCAAATTTCTGAATAATTATTAATTTTTCAATTTATGTGAGAACTAAAGATTTGTGAAAATATAGTTTATGTCATTTAATTGCCTACACATACCGTATGTATATGACAACATTGCAATTTAAAACTTAGTCTATACATAAGAAATTTAATGAATTATAAAAAACTTATTAAATTTTTTTAGTTTATTTAAAGTCGTATTAACAGCTAGGTCATTAGCGACTATTGTGGGTTTTGGTACTGTGACAATGGTTTTTAACGTGTTATAATTTCCGCACCCTATCCGGGAATCGAACCCGGGGATCTTTTGCTTTGTAGGTAAGTGCGCTAGTCACTAAGACACAGTGGCGGTCATATTATTAATTTATTGATGTATTATAACTTTGATTAAATTATAATAATTTAACTAAACTTAATTTTGAAAAAACTAAGAATAACTAAACTACACATTAAAAAATAAATAATTAAATCATTGCCGGCTGCGTTGGCGCAGTTGGTAACGTGCTCGCCTCTCATCATGCGGTCCTGGGTTCGAATCCCACTCAGGCACGGCATATTTTCATACGTTACAAAAAATCATTTCTTCCTCCATCGTACAAAAGTTACACCCCAACGTCGTCGCTAATGACCGTTGTAGTTGATGCGACGTTAAATAAATGAATTTAAAAAATTAAATCATTGTTTAAAAACTTTTAAAAAACATGAATTCCTAAAATGTTTTTTTTCTTACGTTAACTATTTTGCACTTTAATGCTAATGCAGACGATAAAAATAATTAACGATTTTGAATCAAATACAAAAAACAAACACAAATGTAAATAATTTTAGTTTTACTCCTTATAAAATAAAACTTGAACAAAAAATAAAAGAATTTACAATATATTCGTATATGGTTAAGGTCATCTTACTTAACGGTGGACCAAATGAGGACATAAGTAACATCAATCGCCTCACGTTTGAAAAAACATAATTGATTTATGATTGTAGGCATCTTTATCAGCCTGAATTACTGTTAACGAACGTTCATACAATTTTAACACCTTGAGTAGGCTGTAAAGTATTTGTAATAAATATAGCACTTCTATTTATAAAAATGATTGTCATTATAAAAATCTTCATGGCCAACCTATTGAGATATTTAAGATATTATCTGTTTATAAATCCGTACTTTTATACGGATTTGAATACTAGACAGTGGTTACCGGTGTACTTTAATGGTTGGGTTTAATTAACCATACTCTCTCAGGAATCGTCGGCCTGAATCTGTAAAAGATTCACCTTATTTACACGACATACATATTAACATCCTCATCTCGTTGGGTCATAGGGTTGCTTATTGTTCTAAAATTAAACAGATTTCAACGTACATCCACTAAGGATTAAAAACAAAATTATTTTAAAATTCTAACTACGTAGATAACCACCCAATTCAATTAACCCGTGATATATCTGTAAGTATGCCCGTAACGGGCAGGTGGATTGCTAAATTAATTGCATTCGATCTGTTGGTTCCAGGGCTACAAAAAATAGTTCTGTTTCTTACCACATAATCAGCCAATCATATTACTAAACTATTTAAGAAAAGAAGAGGTAAAGGTGTAAAAGACATTAGTCAGAGTTATCTCCTCTGAGAGTAATGAATTTCACTATACAGCCAAACCCTGTGGTGAATGAAGTGAAGATGTCATTGACAGGGTAGAAAGTGGGTGCTTTTCGGAGAGCCTGTCATGCTGATAAGCATATTCTTTCAACTCAGTGAGGAAGGCAAGAGTAAACCACTTTACTCCTCGTTTTTACTTAGTAAAACCTCTAGAGGTTCAAATCAGCCTATCGGCTGTTAACCTAAACAACAACTTAGCTGTAAGACTTTTAAAGAGGAAGTGGAGCAGAAATCTGTTGATATGGATAACCAATTTTAAAACCGCCATAATTTTAAAACCAATTTTAAAACAGCCATAGTTTCCGCCGGAGAATGTACCCGTTAGTACTTATACTGCTAGCAATAAACTCCTCATCGCTCGTTAAATAATTTTCAATATCACTCATGGAAATTGTGCCACTTAGTACTAAAAAAATATCCTAATCTGGTGTCACACTGAAAAGCTACTATTTATATACTCAGGTTGCTTCACAAACTAAGCCAACAAGGTGGTAAAACCACATCTTAAAAATTATCTTAATTTTTTATACAGTAATACTTACTTTAAAAAAAACCATTTTTTTACCTTAAGAGTAAGGTATATTAAGTGAGTTCTTAAAGTCCTATCTCCATCATGTTAACGTCCGACCCTTTTTCTCAGGAATAGTCGGAGATAATTACTCCAAATTTACAATACATATTTTATCAATATATTTTGTAACTTTTAACACAGTCGTTTGTTGCTATGATCATTTAAAGAAACTTTTTTTTTGCCGAGATACTCATTGTGTATTCCATACTTCACATTAGAAAATAAGTAATAATAGAGAAACTAACAAACCCTAATGTTGAAAGTTGTAACATACCTATATCCAGTGATATGCGTATAAAATTTCTAGAGATTATCTTTGCCTATTCCTGAGAGAACGGGTCTTTTGTATTAAAACAGTGACTTTTCGGTAAAAAGCATTTAAAAATTTATTTCCAAAACTAATGAACACTCATGGAAACTTCATGGTTGCTCTCTGTGATCATGCCACTAATATAAAAAATGGTAAATATCAAAAACTACTCAACATATTTTAGTAGATTATATCTTAAATTAAACACAAAAACTAGGTAGCAGAAAAAAAATTTCTAAAAAACAAAATTTAAAAATTTTCACCAAAATTGGATTGAGACCCCCCTTTTAACAACTAACTAATTTGTAGTAAAAATCTAGTATGAAACACTCACACAACTTTCTCTTGCCAATGAAAATATTGAACAGTATAACCTAAAATTAGTAATAAAACACTAGAAGTAAACAAAAAACTAACCTCAATAAACATAACCTAATTTTAATCATGAGTGAAAGACGCTAAATGAAAATCAACCTAATTGGCTTAAAAATACGGAAAATTACTCTTTTGCGCTAAAATAGGCTCTGTAGAGAAAAATGCTCTAATAAAAGTTGTAGATCTTTTAATTTCCTATAAATTTGATAATGTACACTTTTGACGTAAAACATGCTAAGGCTGAAATCTTTAAAAAATTAATTTTTTACACATGAAAACAATACTTTCCTTCCTAAGTTATATAGTCATTTAGGCAAGAGAAAGTAAAAATGGCAAATATCAAAAACTACTCAACATATTTTGGTAGGTTATATCTTAAATTAAACACCAAAATAGTGGAATATAATTCTACAAAAAACAAAATTTTAAATTTTTCACCAAAATTGTATCGAGACTCTTCTTGAACAACTAACTGATTGTTCTATTTCTAGAAAAATTTATAAAAAAATAAATTAATTTTTAGACCGTTCAACTCTAGAAAGAGTCGTTCAAATTGATTGAGGAAAATACCTTAAATATTTACGCCAGGTATTTTATAAAAAAATATACATATACATTCTTGTGTTGTATATACTTGTATCAGTTAAATAGTTTCTTTATAAGTATTTTGACCATTCGTTTGTTATACAGTACATATTTACGTTAAAAGGTTAAATTTGATCGATTGAAAAGTTGTCAAAGAATAAACAAATAAATAAAAAATAAAACAAGTCCTTATTGGTGTAACTTTTCAAGCTTTCAATTTTAGAAAACAATCAGGTGGGTGTAATAAAAATATTTCATGATATCGGTCAATGTATAAGATAAGTAGTTATAAGTAATAAAACGTTTTTTTAACACTTTCACTTCTTTTCTAAGTTTATTTACCACTTGTTCAAACACAAAAAACGTTTAAAAAATAAAGTGAATGATAAACAGATACAAAAATAAAGCGAAAGTGCAGAGTCAATGTCTAAATTTAGTACTGCAGTACAAACCGTAGTATCATCACACACGAATTACAATCTTCATATATTTACAATCAAAACATGTAATAGTATTACTACGTTCTATAAAATAATAATAATAATAGTATTACTAAAAATAAACAAATGTCTTACTGAAATAATAATAATATAATAGTAATATATATTGCTTTCAAAAAAGAAAGGCATATATTATAAATTGTATTATATTATAGTTTTGAAATTTATTAATTAACTTTATTAAGAAATATTTTCGTTTGTTCATATTTATAGAACCGGAGGCATAATATAATTTCTCCATTTCCCTCACTGCTAGATTTCAAATTATGTTTATATATACACATATGTATTGTATACATGTATATAATACATATGTTTCACATATGTATTATATAGCAGGCCTACACATAAAAAACAATTTTAGTGAACAAGAGAGTTTTTTAAATTAATAAAAACTTAAGTTACGAAATAAATGCAAGAATAAAACAAAAATTATGGAGGCAGAATAAAAAGAAAATGGTAAGAAGAATCGGGTCTGATTACTGGCTAGGGTCTGGAAAGGTACAACACATTCAAACCTACTGTTCCACCCAAAGTATCTGCTAATAAACAAATATATTTGATAGGACTTTAAATAAAACTAAAAAAAAAAAAATCATACGTAGGTATTTGATTTTTAAAACGCCTCAGGCCAAGAGATCTTCCCAATTGTAGAACTGTAGTGATGACTATAAGATCCATCAAGTAATTCAAATTTTGGAGCCTTAAGCATCATATTTAGAAATTCTTATAATATTGCAATTACTGATACTAAAGTTTCAATAAAAAAGTCTCAAAAAAGGTTCTAATAACTCACTAATCAAATTTCCCGATGTCTTGTATATTGTAACAATAACAATAAATTGCCCATAAAGTGAAAGTAAAGTGCTAAATTATTTTCACTTGATGTGCTAGTTCTAGGGCTAGTTCGGAGGCCTGGCATGCTGATAAGCATACTTTACCACTTAGTGAGGGAGGCAGGATAATCCACCTCACTATTTGCTTTACTGAGTAAATCCTCTAGAAGAGGTTCAAACCAGCCTTTCGGCTGATCACCTAAAAAACAATGGACAATAAATAATTATTAATATATTAAACGTCTGTGATGAGTACCCGGAATCACCCTAGTGTACATGTTTTGTATGAGAGGATTGTCATGTAATTCTAATTTTGTCGTGCATTGTCTAGAATGGTTGTTCGCGACATTTACGTATGGGATTTGTAAGTCTTTGTGCAACATTAAGTTTGTGATGTAAAAGTTTGAACCTTAAAAAATTAATTGTATGGTCTTTATAAATTAATTACTATATAACAGAAATCTATATAATCAATATTTTTTTATAAAATTATATTATTATAATTTTTGGAAATTATTTGTAAACATGAGAGGAATATAAAATTAATTAAACGACTTTCCCCTAGATATAAATTTTAAATTTAAAAAATGAAGTATTTAAACTAATACTTAAAAAAAACTAATTTCTTAATTAAAATATTTTGAAGATCCTGGAATCGGATGGGTTGGTTTTAAGATCAGTGGAGCGTTTAGACTAGGTTAAACTAGATCATGACCTAGAGGCCACATGTAAAATCGTTTGTTATTCTTTATTACGAATATAATTCATTCCTAATGTTACAATTTACCGGCAATATTATTTAATAAACATTACGTTATTTTTACGCAATGTAAATTTTACTACAATTGTAATTGATTGTAAATTCTTGAGAAGAAAGATTATGAGAAATAAGTATATACGTAATCTTATAGAGCAAGTAGTACTTTGTTGTATTTAGGAAGAAAACATTAAATGACACAGTTTTATCTCGAAAATTTTATTGAAGAAAACAATTTAAAAAGCACAGTTGTTTACTTAAAGAAACTGAAAGGGTAAGAAAGTTAAACGACTTAAAAATTATCTACAGCAAAATTCGACAATAATAATTATTTATAGAATTAAAAATGAAATTTAAAAAATCTTTACCTTTTCTCCTCGGCTTAGAAATTCCCACATTGGTATCGCAGAAGGGGTAGCGACGCCGATTACGGCGGCTATGATTATCAACACTCGACACATATTTACTGACACAATAAAACTACAAGACAAGCGCAGCGGCGCAACTGATGTTCACTGTGAAATCCTGCACTTTATAACTATCCCCACTTCTCGACTCTTTGTTGATTGGCGCGTCATCGGCAATGACCTGACTTACGCACTCCTTGCACGCACTACAATCAAAATATTTTTGAATTCTACCCTATAATTTATTATTAGGGTATCTACTTATAAGGGTAAATTTTCCCAGCAACTTTATCCACGCAATCGTTGATTTTACTTTAAAACCTTCAACATCCTGTTGAAGATTTTTACTGACAATTCCATCCATATAAATTCTGTTTATGAGATAATGTATTTGACTTGGTAATATAAATAATGTTTTTAAAAGAATTATTCTTAAAAATAAAATTAAGTAGATTTTTCTTCTTCTTATTCTTCTTCTTCCAACCAAGGATTAGGCCGCAGCCTGTTCCTAACTCACAAACTATATCATCTATCTCCATCTTCTTCTAAGTCTACCGACATCCCTTTTACCTTCTGTAGCATACCATTGTGCCTGCTTAGTTATCCTGTGATCTGACGTCCTTGCCATGTGCTGTCTCCAACTTTGGCGATAATCCTTTATCGTATTATGTTTTAGACTAATATTGTATATATATATATATATATATTAGTAGGCCTACTACATAATTATTTAGACTAATAAATCATCATCATTATTATTATTTTTATTATTATTATTATTATATTATTATTATTATATTATAATATAAGAAATACATAATTTAAAAAAGTACCTAGAAGTTTAAAAAAATATATAATTTTCAGATTATCTTCGTTAATAATTGACGATATTTTTAAGAAAATGTGAATAGGAAATTTATAATTCAGTCATACAACTTATAAGTAGGTAGTTTAAAGATTATTGGGTGGCTGAACAACATACAACTTGCCTGAAAACATAACCATGGTCTTAAAACATTCTTTCTATCATATTAACTTAAATATAGCACCTAAAGCTCTTTAGTGGTAAGTATAGCGAATTTTTTGACTGTTTTCTTTTGACTGGAAAACACTGAAAAACGACACTGTTTCTTACAAACATAGTTCTACTATGTTGAAAATTTATGGTAGCCTTTGTATACGATTTGTATATTGATATCTGTTGTAAATGTAGTCTATGTAATGGATAATAATTACCAGCAACAAAAGGATTTTGTAAGTTCGACTCCTTTGATAATTGTGGCTTTCGATGTTGATTTAAAAGTCTTTTCAAAGAAAGACTTTTCAAAGTCTCAAGATGATTTAGTCGTTGGACACAATTAGTTTAATTTTTTTTTTGGTTTAACGTCCGACTGTTCTGTAAACAATTAGTTTAACTGCTTATCTATACAACTTCCTGATATCTTTAGAAAAAACAAAAGTGAGGGGTTCCAGAGATACTGATCATCTCAAAAATAAAGTAGTTTACAACCTTAAACACTTAATTTAAAAATACCTAAAAAAACAATAATTATATTTTTTTAAATTATGTGGTTGTTTTATTAAAAAATAAGTCAAATAGCAGGGAATACATAAATAGGGTTGGATGATAAATTTATTGACGCAGGATGTTTTTCCGTTCTCATAATTTCCTTTTTAATATTGACCTATTTAACTACGATAAGTCAAATGTAGATATGCCTAAAACTTCGATTTTTTTCCGTTTACATTAATACAATCTATGATGTATTTTAATAAATCATAATTTAATTATTTGCATTCGATCTCCTAGTTCCAAGGCTACAAAAAAAGTTATGTTTCAAATCACATGAATTATATGACTGAAGTTTTAAAAAGCAGAAGAGTTAGAGATGTACAAGACACTAGTCAGAGTTACCTCCTCTGAGAGTAATGCATTTCATTATACAGCCAGACCCTGTGGTGAGCGAAGCAAAGGTGTCATTTGCAGGGTGGAAAGTAGATGCTTTACAGAGGGCCTGGCATGCTGCTAAGCAAACTTTTCCAATCATTGAGGAAGGTAATGGTTATTCACTATCAGTTTTAATTAGTAAAGCCTCTAGAGGTTCAAACCAGCCTTTCGACTGATGACCTAAACAACAACATAATATCATATTAACTTGAATATTAAATAATAGTTATATAAATAATAGATTTACTTGCGATAAAACTACAGTAAATAATAACAATGTAATGAAACATGTATTTACAATCAATAGTTCAAGGTTTAACTACTTCATGAAAAGATTATTGATTCTAATGTGACTTGTTCAGATGAACTACTTCCCGTACTTGATGATTTATGAGGCAATCAGGATTACTACTTTTAAGTTTGCACGGATCTTCTAATTATAGTGTTTTTATTTTTCAGATAAAATATACAAGCATATTATTTATAATAATAAACAAATAAATAGTTTTAACTGCCAAATTTTACAAACAACTTTATTTGCTTTATTCGTTGCCACAAAAAAATTAAATAGTGTTAATTGAGGCTAAACCCCATCAGGAAATGACAGATGCTTTAGGCTTAAGAAGATATTTGTTACTTGCATTACTTCCAGGCGATCCTAGATGTAATATACTTGATTAAAAAACCCATTGTGATAATCGAAAAATTTTATTCACAGATTTTCACTAGCATTCGTATTTCTTGAACCCCACAGTAAAAGGACCATTTTGAATTTAAAGCGCACGCGCATACTTGCGTGTTATTCACCCTAGAGCAAAAACTATTATATCAAAATCTGAGGCACTTCCGCTATCAGTCATGTAATCCTAAAATTAAGGGTCAAAATACAGAGCTGTGTAAAATTCAGAAAATAAAATATTCTTGAGAATGAGCAGTTGTTTTGTTTTTTTAATTTACTTCATTCACAACATTTTCAAAATTGTACGGACACCTGTGTGTAGAATATATGATAAAACACGTTTTTAAGATACCATACATTAGGCTACACCTACAGTGTCGGAAAAATGGTTTAAAAAGTCAGAAGTGACACTGAATCGAAAAGAATTCACCCAAAAACTTAATGGACTGAATCAAGTTCAGAATGCTGGTTACTAACTTCAAGAGCTTCCATAAAGAACAAAAGTAGGACGTAAGTAGTTAGCAGGATACATGTAATTTTCTTTTTTAATTAGTTACTATTTAATTTTTTTATATTTTTAAATTGTAGTTATTTTACAAAAAAATAATAAAGATGATTTGTGAAAGTGAAAATTTCGTGAAGAAGATTAATGATAGAAAGCAACAAACATCTATTTTCATTATAGTAGGTGTTCTACAGCACCAAGCGATTTACCGCAACCAAAAAAGCCATTCGATCCTATTGATCAAATATGTCTTCATCCCTTAGACACTTCTCCATAGCTCTCATAACATCATCTGTCCATTCCTTTCTGGGCCGTCCTCACTTACTCCGTTCAGCTGAAATCAGTAGCCAAATAGTCTGTGCTAATTAGTTCCCCTCCATTCTTCGCAGATGGTAGTACCAGATGATTTTTTAATTTTAACGATAAATAAAAATGTTGTATTAATTCCTTTAAAATTTCTTTTCCTAATTCGATATAGCACAGTCAACTGACAACTTCTTCTGTCAATCTGCTTTAAAATCTTAGTCAGTCTTCAAATATCTGAACCGTAAATTTAGTGGCTTACAACAACAAAAAAATAAGAAAATTCTCTTATTAGTGTCACATAATATCTGATTACGTTACAAAACAAATGTTACATTATTGTGATGGCACCTACTTCTGCTAACTTTTTCCAAAGTATAACCGTCTGTGTACCATCTTACGTTAAAAGTGTGCCAAGATATTTATAACCGTGCACCAATTCAATGAACCTCTTGATTTTTAATAATATTTTGTCTTAAACCCCCGAACGACCAAATATTTTATTTTATCAATGTTAATCTCCAGTCCCCACCTATTATTTATGGAAGAGTACAGCAATAAAAATTAAGTTAGTAATAAATATGGCTGTCCTGGTAAAGGCTTTTGCATAGTTTCTCATGCCCACTCTAAGGTAATGGCTGGTCAGCTTTTTATTAATTTTTGTGTAAAAAACATTCTTTATCCCTAAATTTTTCATATTATAATGTAAAATGTATATTACTTTACATGACAACAAAAATTTAAACACAAATAATATCTTTGGAAAATTTTTGAGGACTTTTTTCTTGTTTAAAATTAAGGTATTTTTCAAAATAACAAGTATTAATCAGCACTTTAGACAAAAATTTAAGTAATGAAAAATGGATAAAATTAATAGCCTATATACTAAAACTTTTATATTAATTTTTTTGTCCGTCCTGTAGTTTCACTGCAATTTTAGTATTCTCTAAAAATAACCGTATTAAATTAGCTACATTTAATTTTGAATCAAGTTCAATAATGTTGTTTTATGAATCTATCAATTTTGTTTAAAAATATTTCATATAAAGTATTGTTTAGATGTTATATTGCAGCATGTACGAGTATAATTTTTGTTGTAGATACTGCATCAGAACTGGTCAAAAAATGAGTATAATTTAGTGTTCGGCGTGACAGCTACTACGGCTTGTCGAACATCTTAAGGTTGTACGATTAAAGACATGTCAGGAAGTTCAGTAACAAAGCAATTCATGCTAGAAAAATGGTCGTGGGTATATAAATCCCCCGCCATTGATATTAATTTTATTGTAGTTTTTTTCACTGATTTCCTATTTTATCAAGATAAACATAAAATGTAGTTTCAACCTATCCTTAGATGGTAGTCAGTAATAACAATAATCAAAATAACATACCCGAAACATGCTGAGTCATATTGATATAAATGCATTTAAGGTCTAGCGAATATCAATGTCATATTAATTAATTTTGAGAAATATAGTTATACTGTACGTACGTATGTTTAATGTTAATTAATATTTAACCAATTAACCGATAAAACAGTTAGCCTGTAATAACAAATTAACCGATAGCTTGTAATAACAAATTTATTAAATCACCTATAAACAAGTCTACCCTATGAAAACAATTTCATGAATTTTCGTGTTGATTGGCAGTGGCAGATTTGGGGGGGGGGCACAGGAGTTATGACCAAAATGTTTTACATGCGTATGATTAATGAAAATGACCGGAAAAGAAATCGCGATGATAAAAAAATCTTTAGACCACTAAAAAATATAACTAAGGTCTCGGATTAAGGATACCCGGAACAGAAAAAATTGAAATTTTTCACATTTCCGGTATTTTGCGCATTATCGAATAGTGTTTTCTGAATCCAATGGTATATATTTTGTTGGGGATTTTGCAGTTTTATCCTCCCCCAAAAAAAAAATTACAAATATGTTGAACCCTTACGTTCTTTTCTAAACGTTACCAGTTTGCATAAACATCTCTATTTTTTGAATGACAAAATATAAATTCACAATTTTATTCTTATTTTTACGATAATTTTTGTTTTAAAAATTTAAGTTGACATTAGGGTAGCTGTGAGTGTAACATATTGAACTCTGCGTGTAATAAATCAAACTGGTCATCGAACCTTACATTCCCTAGTTTTTTCTTGTTTCCCGTAAATCACAATTTTTGACACATAAGGAACATTTTCTCAGCCAGCTGTGAATGGATTTTAATGAAATTTTTGCACAATCATTTATAACATAATTTTAATGTACTGAGTTAATATTACAGTAAAATAATGTGTTTGAATATTTATTTTCTAATTCAATAGGCAAACAAATTATGATTCTCAAAATAGGTAATTTCAAAAAATGTGTTAAGGCCAATCGCACCCCCGTTAAGTAATTCATATTTCCCCGCTATTGTATCCCGCTTAATCTCTGCTGTTTCCTTCAGTGACCTCATCTCGTGACGTTTCTTCCCCCTCTTCCCTGAGTTCCGCTCCAACTCACATTCCTTTCTTCCCGGTTCAACTCACTCACTGGTTAGATTCTGCGACATGTAGACTGTTCGTGCCTTCTCTGCGCCGGCCATCCTATGGCGTCGCTTCTGCAATTGTCGTTATGCTTCGTTCGTTTCTGATGTACCATACATCATTTTCAAGTGTGATTTTGCTTATGTGTGTAATTTATAATCATTTACAATTGTTCTTGTTTTCGTATCAAACATTAAAGTTACAGTGTGAATCGAACCCCGGACACGGGTCGCGTGGACGCCGTTTCTACACTTCAGGCCATTCAACAGGTAAGCGAATTAGTCTATTTTGTTGTACGCTTTCTGATTTTGTGTTTGAGTTGACCAGTGATGTCCTGCTGTTCCAGCAGTTACTTATCGTTTTACCTTTGCCTCCCGCAGTGTACTTTCTATCGTTGTATCTTGCTTATTCAGTCGTTCCGCCGTTGGTTTCTGGCGCCATTAAATGAAACTAGGTCCTCCGAAATAAGTCGTTTATGCTTCAGTTTACATTAATCTGCCATTAGTCGTGGATAGTGGGTTGATGTCCTACAGTTACAAGTCGGCTTACCGCATCACTCGTTTTATCCAATATATTTTTGGGTTAATTTCAAAACTCCTGCCATCAAGGCTCTAACATTTGGTCCGTCGCGGGCAGGATATTTATCAGTGCATATTTGGAAATACAGTCTATTGTCTTAATTTTTCAATCGTCAACAATTTCAGTATTTTGTTTAATTCGTCGTTACATGGTGTTACATTACATTCATCGTGTCATTTATTGTGTTTCGTGTCTTACATGTGTTCAATATATTAATAAAAACATTAATAAAAATATTAATATTAAAAAACAATTTCATTTATTCAGTTAAAAAATACGGGGTTGAGTTGCATAACAAATGCAACGCATTATCAGTTTGTTGTGACGCGTTCATTCAATACAAGTTGCAACCAACGCTATGCTGACGTCACAGTAGATCGGTTCAGTGCTATATCTTTCGACACGGCCAGAATTTGGCTAGAATCGCCATTTTTTCCTTCGTTCTTGTTAACTGGTTCACGCAGCTTACAGCGCATGCGTGCCCTCTCTCTCATTCACTCTCTCTCGTGTTGTCCGTCGATACTGCTAGCGCTGAGAGAATCACTTCACTTGTGTCGTCTGCAACATACACATCATAGTTGCAACTAACCTAGATTCAATAAACAGCTGTGTTTTGTTTACATTCTATTATTTGTTTTTCGCTCGCTGTCTTCGTTCATTATTTTCAATATGGACGATTTACAATCTTTAATCAAAAAACGCAACGTTGTTAATAATCATCTTTCTCGTTTTAATAATTTTCTTCAATCTGACGTTGAAGTTAACCAAGTCAAATTACGACTTGACAAATTCTTAGACCTCTGGTGTGACTTCGAACAGATACAAACGAATATCGAATTACTTCAACCCGAAACAGATTTCGAATCAGAACGCACTGCATTCGAAACTCATTATTTCCAGTTAATTGATCGCGCCCAGAAATTAATTGAATCTCTGGACAATACAATCGTTTTACAGAATCAAGTCAAGTCTTCTAATTCGCAATTAATACAATTACCTCGAATTCGCCTACCTTCATTCGACGGAGATGTTGCAAAATTCCAGAATTTCATCAGCTTGTTCAATGATTTAATTCACAATAATTCTGAGTTATCATTTGTTCAAAAACTTCATTATTTGAGGTGCTCATTAGTCGGTGAACCACTGCGTCTAATAGAACACCTGCCTCTCTCGCTTGAAAATTATACGTTAGCGTACAATTTAATTGTTGAGCGCTACTCCAACTCAAGGCGCATAGCAAATGTTCACTTAAATCAGATATTCAATTTCGTTAAATCTGACACTCCGTCCTATCAATCATTAAAAGGTTTTCTTAATATCCACGAATCATCAATCGGAGCCTTACGTCTGCTAAATATAAATTTACTTGAATATTTACTTTTTGAGATAGCCTATTCTAATTTGGATCCTGTAACAAAGCAAGGATTCAAATTAGGATTCAAATCCTAATTCAGCCGTGCCTACATACGAGGCCTTAATGTCATTCGTGACCGCTAAAATGCACTCTTTCGAATTATTAAATTCTTCACCGTCAACCGATAATGTCAGTTCTTCGCACTCCGGCGATTCAAATCTCGAACAACCGGACTCTTATCATCCGGTCACAGCTGATTCCAATTCTGTACAAATTAATCGTAATTCTGTTTCACCGTCTTCTGTTTCTCACAATATACCTTCGTTTTTCGTCAAATCAAATTCACTCAAATGTCTGTCGTGCGAATCTCACTTTCATTCAATTCACAACTGTAGTGAATTTCTTGCACAAAATGTAGATAATCGCTACAAAATTATTTCTCGTCTTAAACTTTGTTTTGCCTGCTTCAGGCGACACGATCGCCGCAATTGTAGCTCAAATAAACATTGTCGTATCTGCCAGTCAAAATCGCACAATACGTTGCTGCATATTGATCGCAGCCCTCAAAAATCTAATTCGTCCACCACTTCTGTTGTTAATTCGCATAATTCGCCAACTGCTAGTCCGTATCATCCTGCCGTACATCCGGACACCGATTCACCGGCTACTGGATGCCTACTTGTAAATTCTTCGCCGCCGATTCAAGCTAATACTATCGCAACTCCGCCAATTAATTCTTGTACTACCTGCTGTGCTGATAAGCCGGTAGTTACTTCAAATTCGTCGTCCTCGTCCATTATTGTTAACCAACCTGCCGATTATTCACTTTCATGTCGACTTAACGGCCAAACTGCGCTGCTAGGTACTGCTATCGTTCATGCTGTCGATTCATCCGGCAAAATCGTACCGCTTCGCGCTGTGATCGACAATGGATCTCAGTCCAGCATCTTAACATACAACGCCGCTCGTTCACTGCAACTCGACATCGTTCCTACTTCTAAACGCCTGCAAGGCATTTCAGCCGAAGTCACCTCAGTTAAAGGTATTACAAATTTTACAATTCTGTCGCCGCAAAATTCTAACTTTCGCCTTCCGCTTCAGGCTACTGTTATTAACAAAATATCAGACCGCCTACCTGCTTCTCGAATTCATAAGTCAGTCGGTGAACAGTTTTCACAACATCTGCTAGCTGATTTTCGCTTCCGCAGCCCCAATCCAGTAGATTTACTGCTTGGCGCTGATTGTTTTTCAGAAATTCTCGATTTTAGTAAAACGCCTTTAATTAAAGGTACTCCATCCGCTTTATCAACCGTATTTGGTTATGTAGTATTCGGAAAATTGCCCGAACTACAACCACTTAGTTCTGCTTCAAGTAACGATTCGCTCTTAACATCTGTTTTCGCTAACAATGCTCAAGTCTCGTCGCCTGCTACTGATGTTAATCTCACATCGCCTGCTGTTCAAAATCACTCGTCAAATAAAAATTCATCTTCGCTTCAAATTATCGTCGCTGACCAACAAACTATCGTTCCTGCTAAGTCATCAATCAACCTCGATGTCACCTCAAACCCTGTAATCAGTGAATCTATCGCTTCTATCGTCCAGCCGCCTAGCTGCCTACTCGCTTCGCCTGTATTCAACAATAATTCGAATCACGCCGCTGTTTCAACTAATCGCCCTTCTGCTTCAACTAATCGTCTTCACCATACTTCTGGCTCTTCGCCTTCAAATCGTTTCACCGCTTCGTCCGAGATCATCGCTGTTGATCCTCGTCTCGCTTCGTCTACTGACTCCGCCAGTATCTCGACCGATCTTGCTGCTGGTACTACGCCAATTCGTCGCTTCAACTCTGCGCCTCGCTTCAAGTCAACGCCTCGATTCAAGTCTGTACTGAAGGCCTCCACCGAGTCGTCTTCAGTCAATTCTTCGCCAAACCGCTTCGCATCTCGCTGCATCATCGCTAATTCGCCAATAAAACCTACTACGTTCGCCTCAGTCGATTCTACGGCTAACCAACTCATCTCAAATCATCGCTTCTCGTCGTCTCTCGCAAACACTCTCGATCAACCGCTGCAAGTCGCTTCGCTAAAGGGCAACCGGCCCTCCTCAGTCGTTTCATGTTCTGCTAACTCTCTTCGCACGCCTTTAGCCCCTCTTGGCGGGCGGGGCCCCAAACATCGTATACAATATTCACAACCGGTGAATAATTGTAATTTCAACTCTCTTCGCTCGTTCAATGCTTGGTGTGATCTTCGCAACTCTCGTTCGTCGTCTCAACCTCAATCACGGATTCACTCACAACTGGTTAGTGAAGTTCGCCGTACCGCAATTCTCGATTCTCGCCAACATTGTTCGCCTGCTCGTCAATTCGTTTCGCAACCCGCTTATCAGTTAGCTCTGCCTTTGGGCAACTAACTTCTCCGCCGTTTTCACTTCGTTCCACGCTCAACTCATCTCCATTCGTTTTGTTCTTCGTTCATTTTTTTTGTTCTTCGCTTGTTTTCTTCGTTCGCCGTCTTCTTTCTTCGGTTCTTCTTCTGCGTCGCTTCTGGTTGTCAACCCTCGTTGACAATCACATCAAGATACTCCGCTTTCTCGTTGGCTTCCGCGCGAGCCGTGGAAGATGTTCCGTTCGTCGTTGGCCGGGCAAACCCGTGCGTTTGTCACGCCACCTCAAGATGCTCCGTTCTTCGCTTCATTCGATTCTTCTTCGTCGTCTTCTTTGCTTCGTTCTCGTCGTTTTTGCTACGTTTACCGCTCCCTGGTTGTTTCAGGGCGGGCGGCTTCGTTCTTCGATCTTCTCTGCTAGTTTTGTTTCTGTAAATCGCTTTCATCGATTTAGGCGGGCGGTATGTTAAGGCCAATCGCACCCCCGTTAAGTAATTCATATTTCCCCGCTATTGTATCCCGCTTAATCTCTGCTGTTTCCTTCAGTGACCTCATCTCGTGACGTTTCTTCCCCCTCTTCCCTGAGTTCCGCTCCAACTCACATTCCTTTCTTCCCGGTTCAACTCACTCACTGGTTAGATTCTGCGACATGTAGACTGTTCGTGCCTTCTCTGCGCCGGCCATCCTATGGCGTCGCTTCTGCAATTGTCGTTATGCTTCGTTCGTTTCTGATGTACCATACATCATTTTCAAGTGTGATTTTGCTTATGTGTGTAATTTATAATCATTTACAATTGTTCTTGTTTTCGTATCAAACATTAAAGTTACAGTGTGAATCGAACCCCGGACACGGGTCGCGTGGACGCCGTTTCTACACTTCAGGCCATTCAACAGGTAAGCGAATTAGTCTATTTTGTTGTACGCTTTCTGATTTTGTGTTTGAGTTGACCAGTGATGTCCTGCTGTTCCAGCAGTTACTTATCGTTTTACCTTTGCCTCCCGCAGTGTACTTTCTATCGTTGTATCTTGCTTATTCAGTCGTTCCGCCGTTGGTTTCTGGCGCCATTAAATGAAACTAGGTCCTCCGAAATAAGTCGTTTATGCTTCAGTTTACATTAATCTGCCATTAGTCGTGGATAGTGGGTTGATGTCCTACAGTTACAAGTCGGCTTACCGCATCACTCGTTTTATCCAATATATTTTTGGGTTAATTTCAAAACTCCTGCCATCAAGGCTCTAACAAAATGTTTTCTTACTTCCTAACAATATATGAAGGTGCTACTAACTCAGTGGTTGTAGAATAGCCTCAAAAATAACCACAAAAAAATGGACAGGATAACTCTAATAGTTTTTGAGAAAATGTTCCGTACATTAACATTATGGATATAGGCATTCTTCAATAAGAACGTCGAGGAAGTTACGGCGAAGGCTCGAAGAAATCTTGGCTTGGTGAAATGGATCAGTCAAAATTTTAGAAACCCTGAAAGTATCGTTAAACTTTATCAAGTTAACGTCCACCCCGTTTTATAATACTGTTCCGTGGTTTGGGGCAATGATAGGATTACCACTACCAGCCTTATTGAAAGCGTTCAAAAACATTTCTTGAGATACTTAGTGTACAGAAAATTTTCTGACAGACAGTTATGAGGGTTTGTGTAAAACATGGAAACTGCACCCTCTGAGTAAGCGTCGTGGATTGGCGGCGGCGTTGTACCTCTACAAGGTCCTGCATGGATATGTTGATGGCGATATTTCTAGACTGGGTCTAAAGGTTCCCCATGCAGGAGTGAGGAGATATAGATTGTTTGTTGCATCTAACGAAATTAAAGATGCCTCACCTCTGGCCCGTTGTGTTGGTATTGCATATTATTTTGGAAACGAAGTAGACTTTGTTAACTCGAAAATTGACATTTTTAAGGTGGAATTACTGAGGAGTGTGATTTGACGTAACTGACTGTGATAGTATGTTGATATAATTTATGTTTTTATGTTCAAGCCCTTTGTACCTGCGTGTTATGTGTATCTATGTTCTTGTCTTCGTATAAGTATGTTGATGCCTAAGTATGCATAAGTATGTTGATATATGGTTTGGTAAATTTAGAAATGGTAATAATAAATAGGAGTGGTTAAAAATAACATATAATGATTCAATATAGCAAGTATATAAGTAGAACGGTTGTTTGCCGTTCTACTTGCTGACAGACTTCCGCACCTGGCTGCACACAGTTCTGCGGGAGAAGGTAACAGGGTGTAGGGGAGTGTGGGAGCCCTAACAAAAAAAATTCAGGGTACCCTTAAAGAAATTAGAATGGATATTGAGACAAATGAAATAATCTAAGAAAAGCAATGGACCGAACCAAGTTTAGACTACTGGTTATTGACTTCAAGGGTTTCAACAAACAATAAAACTAGAAAATAAGTTGGAAGGTAGAAAGGAAAAAGCGTAGAGTTAAAGACTTTTCTTTATGAAACGAAAAATTTACAGTAAAAGTGAAGCGGTGGATGGGTTGCTGTAGTGTTCAGCACAACTGACTTCTTTGCCAGGGGTCTCGGTCAGGTCTGCCATTTTTTCATCACTCATTTTCATCTAACACCATTTACTGTCTGCATTAGCCTTAATGTGCATAATTGTTGGATGTAAAAAAATACAGTGAAAGAATGCTCAGTTGCAAAAAGAGCTTTTAGAAATGTCTAAAATGACTTTACGTGTTTTAAAATGGCCCTTAATGCGGAAGAGTACAGAACCAAATTATACTAAAGAAATAGGAATAAAATTACCATTTATTAAGTTATTATTGCATAGAGTATAAATACAGTTCTTATAAATTGTTTCATTTTTCTTGACGTGGGCCACAAAAAAGAAAACCTATTCAAACACAATAAAAATAAAAAACAAAACAACCTCCCTTAACATTTTGACCTTCACCCTTAAAGATATATGAAGTCACAAACAACAAATTTAATTTTTTTTGCTAATTAATTCACTCACATAAATTTTAAGATTCAGGAATTGATTCTCTTCTTCATTGAGTCTGGATGTAAATATGTGTCTTTGAAAATAAATATAGTGGATTAATAAATTTTTCTTTGTCCTTTGAAGAACAAAAATATGAGACAAATTTATCTCTTATTAACAAAATTATTCTTTTAATATATTACCTTGACCTTATTAAACCTGTATAGATTTAAATCAGTATTCCTAATAAATAATAGTTTAATTTAAATTTTCTAATATTAAATTTCAAAATTAATATCTTTTATTACTGTATGTTCAAAAACATAACGTAATTTATAAAATAATGAAAGATTATTCTGAAGAAAAGTAATATTATCATTCATTTCTTCGGCCTTTCAACGTCAATCTGGAAAAATTTCTCAATTTTTCTCAAAAATATAAGTAGTACTTGTGGTTTAATTGCTTTTTGTCTAATTTTTATAACGGTACTGTACATTGAGCTGCACAATTTCCATATATGATATTTAAATGGCGGTGGGGAATTTCACTAAGGAGAAAAGGTACCCAGCAGAACATTCTCCGTTTATAACAACGGGTATTGTCCGTTATTCAGACCAAGAGGTCTCTACTCCATTTTCGCTTATGATGTCGCTCAGTTGGGAAGTTCCTTGTAGCTAGATCACGAGCTAGTTGGTTTGGATGGTCATCATGTCGTTTGTGAAATTTAGAAGGACGCGGTTAGTTCCTTTACAGTCGGAATTTTGAAATTGTTGTGGAGAGTTTTACTGCTTACATAAAAAAGAAGCGCCAGAAGCAAGTCTTAAGAATTTTGATTGAAAGGCCTGGATCGACTTTATGTTACTCTCTGCCGCTACTCCAAAGAGCTGGACACCATAAGTCTAGATTGATCTCAAAAGGATTTTGCATATAAAAATTTTGGAATGGAGGTTTAATTTTGATCGAGGGGGTTAACCAGGATAGTAAATATTTTTTTTTTGGTGTTACTAACAATGTATTTTTTGACTAAAATTTGTTTTTTAATATTCTTCTTCAAGAATACTTCACAGTTAGACACTGTTAATTGTTTCAGGCGGTGGGTATCATCATTGAGATCTTGACTGTCAGAAGCCGCAGAAGAAAACTTTTTATCCGTCTCCATATTTCTCCATATTTTTTTCTTGCAAAGTCGGTTGCCAATTTTGAATCACTTACTATATTTACTCATTTAATACATTTTTTTTGTCTATAAGATAGGGTAAGCGTCATGTCTGCTGGAATTTTTAAGAAGGCTGTGATCTCATGGTTATAAATTGTTTTTTTAAGATTGCAACCTTAATATGCATTTTAGGGAAAGAGCTAATATTATAATTAAAGTTGTAGAAAATTACAAATCCTACACCTTTTATCCCGAAACGTTTTTTCCACAACGCTTAGTTTAGTGTCAATTAGTGATTTTCTGTATTTCGCCCATGAAATCGGTAAAAATATTGGATATTTTAAGATTGTGGCCTTAGGATGAGTTTTACGACAAACGTTTATGTAATAAAAGTTATAGGAAATTAAAATACAAGCAACTTTTATTTCAAGCATTTTTTTCTACAGAACTTATTATAGCATCAGTGATTTTCCATATTTTAAGTCCGTATCTTAAGTCCTATAGAGAATTTTTCATTTTGCGTCATTCACTCATGATTAAACGTAGGTTAAATATTTAATTATTTACATTAGCAAGAGAAAGTCGCGTGAATGTTTAACAACTGATTTTTAAAAATATTTCGTAACATTGTAAACGATAGCATTCCTAAAATACCTGAAGATTTAGCTCTCTTTGGCAAATTATTTTTCTTTTTATTTTACTTTTTTATTTTTATTTTTTCCATTATATAAAAATATATAAAACAAAGACAACTTCCAATATTTAATAAAAGGTATTCAAGACGAAACTGAATAATTTTTAATAATACGCTCATAAATATTTTTTTCTGAATTTGTTTTTCTTTCCAAGAGTTTGAATGGCTTATGCTAAGTTTTGGGTTGCTTGTACGTAGCTTCTACGTACGATGAATTAAAAAAGTAATTTATATCCATCTAATTGGCAAGAATATTCCACAGGCAAAAGATGTAAAATATTTAGGAATGTACTTAGACAGAGGTCTGACTTGGCGCAAACACATTCAGATGAAAAGGAAACAGCTGGATTTAACATTTAGGAAGATGTATTGGCTCGTTGGTAGGCGTTCTCAGCTTTCGATTGACAACAAACTACTTTTGTACAAATCTATGCTGAAGCCGATTTGGACCTACGGAATTCAGTTATGGGGGACAGCATCAACTTCAAACATCGAGATTCTGCAATGGTTTCAATCAAAAGTTCTGCGGACCATACTGAATGCACCGTGGTATATTACCAATGCCGATATACATCGCGATATGGATGTGCAGACGGTACGAGAAGAAATACGAAGTTTCAGTTGTAAATACATCGAACGTCTAAACAACCACGTAAATCACTTAGCACTGAATCTCTTAGACAACAGTAATGATGTCAATAGGCTAAAACGTGCTACAGTACTGGATCTCCCAGGGCGATTCTAATAGTGTGATTTTAAAGTTGTAAATATTATAATGTTAGTATTCTGTAGATGACTGTCGTGTTTGAGTGTGTATGTTGTAAATAGCTGAATGAACGTTTAAAATTATCTCCAGAAAAGTTAGGTGTAGGCTTACATATATTTCGGAATCATGTGCTTATTATTTATTACTTCTTATTTGTTTTTTCGTTTTAAAGGAGGTTTTTGTTATTTTTTTATTTGTTTTTCTATTTTTCTTGTTTTTTTTTATTTATTTATTTTAAAAATCACTATATAATTTTGATTGTTAATATTAATTAAGAACAGTATAATATGTTTTCATGTTATAATTTGTTAATTACACCAGTGGGTTGTAATTTTTTCATGAGTTGTATCTATTTGATAAGTTGCATTTATTGTTATTTATAACAGATTGTGCATTTAAAAAAGTTATATGGAAAAAAAAATCTATCTAATTCTAATACAACTGTTGTCCGACTATAATAAGGTTGGGGGTTATTCTAGATTTTAGCCGTGAATTGAACCCGCGAATTTCAGCTGTACGCTATCGATGGCGGAGGCAGCCACAAATCTTTGTTCTACATACCAACATCAATAATTTTTTAATGTTACTATTTTTTGTTTTTCATTGATCTAAGTATTAAAGATCTAAATGAATGAACATTAAATTTTATATAAATATAAAAATTAAGATCTGAAATATGATCCATGATTATTAATTATTATTAATGAATGTAAGAATATTTATATAAGTTATTGTTACAAACACATTGAAGTATGTTAAACAAACCATCAGACCATAACAAAAAATCTTTTAATACATTTGTAATTAATTATTTTTTTCCTTGAAATTTGAAACTTAACATTTAAGGATATGTACATGAAGTATGTTTAAAGTTATGTACTTTATATAATTGAATAAATATAGTATTAATTTTCAGGAAGTTTAATTTTTTAAACGTGTGTGAAATAAGATTGATTATTGTTATTTTAGGCTTAAAGTAATACCGGTAGGTTTATTAGAAGAAAAAAAAAACAATATTCTTACTATAAAACATTATTTTCCTGTTGTATTCTTTTAAAAATTGATTAATAAATCTATAAAATTTATGAATAAAGATTTGTAACCTTATCTACCTTCACGAAAACACAAATTATAATTTATTTATTTTATTTCAGATGAAAATAATATCAGGTATTCCTCTGTAGGTAACATAATTTATAGTTATATAAAATATAATAGTTCTTGAATAAAATTTGATTGTAGGTAGAGGCTTGATTATCCGAGGTAATGTGGACCGAGAGTACCTCGGATAATCGAAAACTCGGATAACACGGATCGAGAGGGAAATATGTGGTTAACTGGTGAAATGAACGAAAAGGTGGTCAAAGATCTGAGAAAAGGCATCAACTGCATTATTAAATGAAGAATGACGTACAAAAAAATAAAAAATACAAAAATACAAATGAAAAAAGACATACAGTAGGCCTACATATAGTTTATGATCGATTTACCGCTATATGCGGATATCGCTTTGCGCGGTACTTTTTGGGACTATCTCGGTTAATCCGGAACTCGGTTTGTCGGGGCTCGGATAACTGCGGGTCTACTGTAAAAAAAACAATGAAAAAACAGAACAGTATCATTCAGATTTTCCCAAATGTGCATGGAGGGAGCTTTGCATATCAAATCGGTCACGACCAATATGCAAAAATGAGTACTTTGAACGATTCTTATAAGAATTAACTACTTAAATAACATTATTAGAATTAGAGAACTTGTTAAAAATAAATAATACAGAGATACGAATCATTTAAACACAATTTGTATAATTTTATACATTACTATATTGCAGTAATAGAATGTATAAATTACTATACCTTATATTTATATTTTCTTATGTATTATAAAACCTACGTAATTATTTTTTTTAACTTTTTTGTGTAAGACCAATGCGAGAACATAATTTTTATAATAAACTATACTCTATCCCATAGAACCGTGCAGCACGTCAAAACATAACTGCATAAAAATTATAATTGAACTTAGCGCGATCCATTTGAGTACAAAAAATATTCTTTGCTTATCAGATGAAACTTGCTATATACTAATTGAAACATATACTAAATACAACATACGCAGTACCCGCAGAAATAATTCATAGGGTAGACCTATTATAAAATATCCGGTATGTCGCCGGTTGTTTTGACTCAAGACGCTGGTAGAGTGAAACATGATTATGCATCATTTTTGCTGACTTTCAACCCGTAGTCTGTATATATCTGCTTTTGCGGGATATACATTAGCAACTAGATTCCCGCTGTGCGCAAGTTTATAGTAAGCCTCAGAGGTGAACATTTAATAACTGGTTCATTGTTTTTCCGAGTTTCACTCCACCTCTAGTTTTTTTTTGAGATATCACTGTAAGAATATGTATGCCTATACCTATATAAGATTTATGTATACCCATAATATATACTGCAACACGAAATTACTAAAACACACATCCTTGCAAAATGTCCTACCTTGAACACTATACGAAGACAATTTCACTTATCGGGCACTTAAAAAGATTACGTTAATAACACATACGTTACTACACAAAACACTACGATTTATAAAAATTTTTAAATATTCAAAGTCAATTTTAAAATTAAAAAATTCAATCACGTAGAATACTGTACAAAAATCAAATATTATCGTTTAATTTATGTATAAATCAGCTGTTTAACAGCTGATTTTCGGAGACGACGGTTCCTGGTTCAAATCCTAGTAAAGGTAGTTACTGTTATACGGATTTGAATACTAGACAGTGGTTGCGGGTGTACTTTGATGGTTGGGGTTCAATTAACCATACACTCTCAGGAATGGTCGACCTGGGTCTGTACAAGACTACACCTCATTTACACGTCACACACTTCATCCTCATCTCATTGGGTCATGGGGTTGCTTTGCTTATTGTTCTGAATTGAACAGATTGCAACGTACACATATAGGGTGATTCAAAAAGAGCGCCGGTTTTTAAACGGCTGGTAAATTTTTGTTTATCGGTTGGCAACATTGTTTGACCTCATTTCTATTTCGGAGAACATTCCGATTGACGATTCAGTTGTAGTTTCTCTTGTTCGCAGTGTAATACTCTCGCAGTCTCTGTCTAACATGGAGAAGTTTACTATTGCGCAACGAGTGTTAATCGTCAAAACATTTTACCAGAGTGGAGAGAGTTATGCGGCTACTGTCAGGCGACTTCGCGGTACTCTAGGACGTATGAAGCACCGAATGAATCAACAGTTTGCAGGCTCATGAAAAAGTTTTTTAAGACGGGTTTAACAGTCGACCTTAAAAGTTCTGGACGTCGTCGTTCTGGCCGAACTGAGCAGAACGTTGCGTTGGTTCGTGACAGTGTGGCTGTTAGCCCAGCAAAATCAATACGTCGCCGTTCTCAACAATTGGGTTTAAGATGTTCTTCTGTACGGAGAATTCTTCGGTACGATCTCCAATATCACCCGTATAAAATTCAGTTGACGCAACATTTGAAAGTGGCAGACCATCAGAAGAGACGACAGTTTGTTGACTGGGTATTGAGAAAACGGCAGGATGATGACACCTTCGCAAACAAAATCATTTTAAGTGATGAGGCGCACTTCCACTTAAACGGTTTGTTAATAAACAGAACTGCCGTATGTGGGGTTTAGAAAACCCCACATACGGAAACTTGTCCCACATAGTCGAAACTTGTCGTGCAGTAATATCCAATTTCATGGACAGAGTTGATGCGTGCCAGCGCAGTAGAGGAGGACACATGCATGACATCATTTTTCATACATAAAATCGGAAGGTAAGATGAACTTGTTGATGTATTTATTTTCAGTTTTTCAATAAAATAAATCTCCTAATTTGATATATCTAAACCGGCGCTCTTTTTGAATCACCCTATATTAGGAATTTTTTTAAAAATATTGTAAACCTAATGTATATTACTGTAAACCTTTGTTATGTAATGGAGTCGCTAAAACTAAAAATGTTGATGCGACCATAATAAAATTAATAACACAAAATCCAAAACAAGGGTTAAATAAAAATAAAATTTACTGCAAAAGTTTTTAACTACAGATTAGCAACGTTTCAGTGCAAACGACAAAAATAAAAATATCATGTATTAAAGAAGTAGCAGGTTTATTCAAAAAAATCTTATTTTGATATTTAAATGTGTTTTCTATAACTCACAAGCTACAAAGGGTAAAAATAAAAATTTATTTAATGACATTTATTAGGTAGTGGTAATAAAATTGTAGTTTTTTACGTATTAAACATGTCCACGAATAAATAATAGGACTATTATCATTAAATTAATAACCAATAAATTTTTTATTAAATTTTTGTCGAACAATGATGATGTTCTGTAAGTAAAACAGTAGATTTAAATTTTTAATGGTTAGTTGTTTTAAGTTAGTAATACATTAAACTGCATCTTATTACATGAATGTTGGCATCCACACAAAGAAGTATGATGACAACACACGGAATCATGTTTATATTTGTTATTTTTAATTTATATTCATTTGTAGGCCTATTTTAAAAGTATTTCTTTTGTTAATTGAATGAGACTCGAATGAACTCCAACGCAGGTAACAAAAGAAAAACAGTTTTTGGTCCTTCTTTTGCTGGGAAGAGAATATTGATGGCCTATGTCAATGCCTAAGAAAACTTATTTACCTGTTAAAACGTCTTCGAAAATTTTTAGATTTAAAGACATTAAAAATCGTGTACTACTCAGTTGCTCAATCCGAGCTTTCCTACGGTATCGTTGTTTCGGGAGGAGCATATGACGCTCATATAATGCCGCTATTAAGAGTGCAGAAACGATATTGAAAGTACCTAATAATCAAAAAACACCAACTCCATCTTATCAGCTCTAAGTGTTTTAAAGTACTGGATATTCGACAGCTTCATGCAAGAGAAGTTCTTATTCATGCATTTAAAAACAAAAACACCTTCCCCGCAACAACTGATCGCTATAATACTTGAAACAAGCACTCGGTTCCACTCCACAGAGCTTCCGGCAAATTATACCAAATGCAATCGGGTTATTTAGCTCCTTAACTTTTAAATCATGTGCCTGTTGATATTTTAAATATGCCGAACATCATACCATTTAAAAAAGTAGTCAGCCCGTGGCTGCTTAGCCAAGATAGACACGAAATCCACTGGATGTTGACTCCTAATGTTTTAATAGCTCCTTCCAATTTTTCTCCTTCCAACTCCTTCTAATTTTTTGTTGTTGGGCACCACTAGTGAACCCGATACGAACATTTTTCTCAAAATCGGTCCACCAAAAGTAGTACTGTTTATTCGTGCGAATTTTCAAATTTTTGCGATTTTATCAAAAACATCTCCTACGATTTTATTTTAAAAAAATCGCCTCATATACTACAGTTTTGTGATCTTAGTTTTGTGATTGAATAAGCGCGTGTCTGCTGAAATTCTTGGCAGGGGCTGTGCTCGCATGGTAAAAAAGATTTTTTTTTTAAGATTCCGATCTTAATATGCATTTTAGGGCAAAAGTGTATCATTAAAAATGAAGAAAATAAAAGTATAGTCTACCTACAACTTTTATTTCAAACGTTGTTTTCTACAACTCTTAGTTTAGCGTCAATTTGTGATTTTCTTTATTTTGCTCATAAAGTCAGTAAAAAACGGATTTTTTTAAAGATTCCAGCCTTAGGATGTGTTTTACAACAAAATTGAATATAATAAAAGTTATAGGAAATACAAAAATTTCAAGCAATTTTTTCTTTGGAGCTTAATTTAGCGGCAATGATTTTTCATATTTTTAAATCGTAAAGTGGTTGATTTTCATTTTGCGTCATTAACTTTTGATTAAAATAATATGTTTTTCATATTACATTGTTTACTCGTGATTAAACTTATTGTCATCATTACATTGACAAAAGAAAGTCGTGTGGGTATTTCACATCAGATTTTCTTTCCTTTCATTTCTATACATGCAAGAGATGGTAAGTTTATCTACATACATTGTAAAAAATTATAAAAGAATAATTTATTTTTTTAAATAATTCTTAATAATCCGGGGTTTTATTGACATTTTTATAAATGCGAACTAATATTCTTTTGTATTTCAGAGTAGACTATGCAGATTTGTATAATTTATGCAGAAAAGAAAATCACGCGTTAAAGAAGATAAAGTTAAAAGAATTTAAAAATAAAAAGAACATTTTGAAAAGGTAAGAACAACATTTTTCATTTACACAATACTTCTTTTTATTATTTTTACTTGTATTAAAGTTTATCGTCAAAACAGATAAATAATTTTACAATAGGCAACTATATAAAGAATTTTAACAGCGCGCGTGCCAGCGAAAAAGCTGCTTTTTACCATTTACTTACTATTTTTCTTACTATATTTAGACGGCTGCTGAAACCTGCAACACTTTTCATTTTATGTCTGGTATGTTACCTTTTTCTATTTCTTTTGCTTACACATATGCAAATCAAACAAATATTTAATGTTCAGCATCCAGCAATGAACTTCGTACGTCCTCGCATTCTTTTCAACCTGTTCTGTTATTTTACTTTTATCTACTTTTTTCTCAATTTCAAATTTTACGTAGTATCTCAAGAATGTACATAAATGTATTTATAGATTATACAGGTATGTATATATGTAAGTAATATTAAAGTGAATTGAGCATAAGGTACACATTTTCTTTCATATAGGGGCATACTCACGTTAAGTAATTTTAAACGTTTCTGCAAGCTCTTTGCAGTCCACACTCACCCACACTCACTGTGAGCTTTTCTCTTTTCTTCCATCCGTCTGGTGTTTTGCTTTTGTTCTTTTGTTTTTTAGGAGCCCTTAATCACTAATCAGAACTTGGATAGGTCCATTTTGTTTTCTCAGCTCACTCCCGTTTTCTTTGTATCCATTTCGATATTTTCAGCTGTTTATTTGGCACTTTAAGTCGTCACTCTTGTCAACCATATACCAAAGATTTTGATATGGTTGCACTAAACTTAATAAAAAATGTACCATATTTCGAATATTTTTTTGCAAGAAATTACCAATCGATGGAACAATTTTTAGAATTTTGTATACATAACAGCAACCTTTCGTTAATTAACGTACCGCAATGTACCGGAACGTACCGGTAACGTTCGGATCCGGTTTACCTCTATAGTCGTCTAGTCGGTTTTGCGTCAAAAGTCTTAGCCGGTGGTGCCCCTTTGTCTTAATTAGTGCGTCTCTTTTATGTCATGTCCGGTAAATATTGTAATTTTCGGTATTGAAAATTCGTTTGAGTACTGACAGGCAAACGATGAATTCATATATTTTCTTCGGTTATCTCAAATCAATTTGTGTTGAATGGTTCACAGGCATTAAAGACACAATGAATGATATTTTCTTAGTGAGATCTAAAATTATTGCAACAATCAGCTGTCTCTGAAAACTAAATGTTGCTGAAGGAATTATTTAGGTGTTTACAATAATACTGAATTTGCTTCCAAAAGAAAAAAACAAATTTTTAAGAATATAATTTTAGATGATAAAACAAATTGTCAAAATAAAAAAAATAAATAAATAATTTTTTTTTAATATTTCCAATATTTTTGAACAATAAAAAACTTTTACCGCTGATGGATTCGACCCACCTGTTATGTCTCCGGACATCTCCGGACCAGAACGTTACCATTACTCCGAAAATAACATTGCGAGAAGTAGATAAAATTTACAATACTTAAATGGAAAAATGTTTCAAATTTATGGATTTTTGTATTTAAGCTAAAATACAGCTTAAAATGTATCACAATTTATATTTTTTAAAAGGTTTAAACATTTTTTAATGATTTCTGACAATAACAAGTCTTCATTTATTCGTGAAAAGAAAATATTAACAAACTAATGAAAATCAATGCTATTTCCCTGTGTTTTCAAATTCCGTGTACCTATAGCCTACTATAATTATACTCATTTTTAGCCTCCGAGTTATGTATTAAATAAGCTAATCTATTGCTTTTCCCGGTTTCACTCCACAATTTACTTTTCTAGGTTTCACTTAAAAAATACTAACGCCGATTTTTAGAGTTAAGGCTTTTTGATAAGGTACACAAATAATATTTATTACTTTAGAGTAATTTAGGAACAATTGGTCAAAATGCAGATATTTTACATTCCTTGAGTATCACTTATGGAATACCCACACTGATTTTTTGAACTGTAATTCTAAAAATTGTGAGCGGGTTAAATACAGCAGGTAATTATTTTTCTTAGAGAACGAATCATCGGGATATTAGGAACCGCATGAGTCAGAGTAGAGACGCGCTTCAAAAATTAAATGCTATGTTCTGGTCTAGTAAAATATAGTTCAAAACTAAGAAGTTAATAGCTATATGTGTAATACAACCCATAATTACATATGGATCTGACTGATGAGCTCGAAAAATAAACAACGGCTGGAGGTCTGGTTACGAAGGTCATGTAGGATCTTCAGAGTAGCGAATGTGAGAAATGAAGACATAAGACACCAGCCCGATGCTCCGAATAGCTTAGTAGACAGAATATAGACCAGACAGTTAGTATGGGACTTATCAAAAGAATCACAGCAATCAGATGATTTCAAAGAGCGTTCCTTTTCAACTCAGAAAAAAGAAGGAGAAGAGGTCGCAATCTGGAACTGTGATGCAGCAAAACCAAGACGCTAAGATGGCGAAGAATCTCAGGAAGGGCGACAGAAGACGATGAACTGTAGTGTGCGAGAAGGGTAGAAATCTATAGAATTCCTCAAAAAGTAAATGAGTAACTTCTTCGAGAAGGTTATAAAATTATCACAATTGCTTTGGGGCAGTTACCTCCCTTTGTATCACTTAAATACAAGTAGTTGAAATACCAGTTGGATCTTGACCACAAAATATCTTCAGTTTGATTTATTTCTTTTTAATAAGACGTGGAAAAAATCTTAATATATTCTGCAAACACCTTGTCTAATATTTTAATATAATTTATTAATTCGAGGTATTGAAATTAGGTAACCAAACCGGATAAAGCATATTACGAATTAAATATAATTATACTTCTAAACATATAATTACAATACGTAATAAGATTTTGAAATGTGAAGTATCGATTAAAAAAAACATAATATTTATATGTAAAACTATTAACGTGTTATTATTTTTGTGATATATATTACAATTACGATTCAAACGTTCATCGTTATATACTTTGATTATAGTAATTATTATAAGTTTATGCCAGTTGTCACAGTGAAAATTTCTTCCAATTATGGTTTATGAAAGTGGAACTAGACTTCAGTTCAATCAACATTATAAAACGTACGAACTGAATTGATAAAATTTAATAAAATCTGTACAATTAAAAGTGGCAAGAGGACTGTGTTTCCGATATAATCCGCTTTTCACGTATCTCCACTTGATACTCCCACGAATAAAGATTCTTTTATTTAGTTTTTTTAGTTTATTTTAAGTCGCATTAACATCTTGATTGATAGTGACTACTTTGGATTATAAGGAACAGTGGGTTTAAATTTTTATTAAATACCCAGACCCTGGCAGGCAATTGAACCCAGGACCACTGTTTTGGAGTGTAGCACGCTAACCACTGGGCCACGGATTTTGACTCAATTTATTCTTTATTTTTCAATCTTCTTTAGTATTTATGGTTTTCATTTAAAGAAAAAAGTTTTTCATAAGATTATTACTAATAAATTTTTTTTGGCTTCAACTTTACTTTTATTTACAACTGTACATTTTTTCTTAAAGCACAACTAGTAAATGAGATGGAATGAATGAGGAATGGCGGGAATGTGAATCGATCCAGTGACCGATTTTGGCGTGAAATTTTGCAAGGAATGTGGTACCAATATTTTTCAATGGTAATGATTTATAAATTATGATGGATGATTTTTTTTATATGAAATGATGTTTTATTTTTATGAAATGACACAGGCATGTCAAGTTAAATTGATTTTTTTTATGGTGGTCGGAGACGATCCCTATTCCACCTTCGTTTTAGTCGTCTGTTAACAGGGAGATCGTTAGTTGAAAGAGATTGGACATTTGGATTTATGTGATCAATTATCTTTGTGTGTAATGAGTTGTATGTTGCGTTGACAATGTCTCGAATCGTTGGTATTTTCAATAAATAACACACTTTTTATTACACTAAGAAATAATTATTTAACACTAATATTTTACATGTAGTCAAATCTTGTATGACTTGTACAAGTAAAACAGTTATGACACGGGGAGGTACAGTGTTGTTTCCACTCTTTACTCTTCGTCTTCAAGTACACTTACAACCGTATGCTAACCTGGCTGTAAAACAATCATAATTATTTTTATTTATTCATTGTTTTAGCATTTTTGTTTTTGCCTAACTGTTGTTGTGAGTAAACCAATAAATAATAAATGACCGTAATGGTTTTTGTTAATAATAAAATATTCAGCTGCGAAAGGAACCTTGCACCTTACTGCTAAAAATACGACCACCTCATTTCAAACAACGATTTCCGTAAAAATTTACTCAGAAAATTAGGGAGTCCTTTAATAAAACCCCTTTTAAATGATTTACTAAAAATATTTGTTTGACAGCCCATCTCATTAATTACTGAATTGAAGGAATGAAATGATATTATCAAAGTTAAGGATAACCCACATAAAATCTTGTAAGCAAAGGTCCTTCCCCGAAATGTTTCCTTTCAGGGCTTAAATTTACTACATAATAAGACACAATGAAAGATCCATCTACGCTTTATCAGAAAAGTCCAAAACATAGTAGAAATGTCGTAACAAACACCTCTTTTCCAAAAACTTCCATTCAAAAGATTTAATTCATCGCAATCTACTATCCTTGTTCAACACACTCCAACCCATACAATACACAATTTTTTACAATAAACAATCTATTCCCTCAACCATTTCTAGAATATCACAGTACATGTTACAATATAAGCTGACTTTACTGTTGACTTTATTGAGGTTTTTTTCAAAGATGTATTAATATTCTCCTTATCAATTAAGTGTATGCAATTTGTTTAACACATTATGTATTAATATTATAAGTAAATAAAAGGAATAGTTAGCAGTAGTAGGGATAACTTCGAGAACTTTCGCTGATATTCTAAAAGTGACGTCATGTTATGGTTTTTTTTCTTTAGTAAATAAGTCAATCACCTTTCTGCATATAGCTAAACATGTTACATGAATGAGTAATCTGACATTTCATATGCAAGTAAGCCAGTTCGTAGTAACTTAGTACTGTTAATTTAATCTGAGTTGTTTCATAACTTAACCTTCTAACCAATATGCGTTACACAGCAATATACCAGATAGATAACTTAATTAAATGACATAGATTATATTATTATGTAATAATGGTTCGGTATGTAAGGATATAAAGGAACGAGTTCATTTTATACTTCCTTTGTATAATAAGAACAGAGGTAGTCAAGAATATAGCGGTTTGTAAACTTGCTCTTTATATACATCAATGTAATTCACCGAAGGCTTTTTCTGTAACATTTTATTATTTTTAATTTTTTTTTAATTAACAGTTTTAACAATACTGGTACTTATCTGTAAAAAGAAGAGAGTTGGCGGAGGGGCGCAAAACTGGGTATAAGCTACCTTTTCAAAAAAAAACATTTTATTTTTTTAATTCATATAGATTATTATAAATGCTCTTATTTTGGTCCAAATTAACGACCATTTTATAGAATTTGTAGAATCCTTTAAATACTTGGGATAAATCATCACTTACAACAACAACGAAAAGTAAGCATGGGAGTAAAGAACCAAGAAACTAACATCACAAACTAATCACCAAAAACACCTACAATAAAAAAAGTCTATTAATCAAAACCAAAATAAAACACTACAAAACCGTCCTACAACCAGAGATAACATATGGGTGTGAAACTCTATTCAAATTAAACCAGAAAAACAGAATAGATAAAATCCAAAAACTTGAAAGGAGGATCCTTAGAACCTGCATCGGAAAGAGACACCAAGTAGATGGAGAATGGAGATTACTAACAAATGAACAGGTCTACCAGGAGACCGAATCGGTAAGAGAAACGATGAGAAAAAAGAGAGTATCCTTCGTCGGATATATAATCAGAACACCCAAAGATAGAATCACAAACCAAATGATCAGAAAACTGTACTAGAAAAAGAGAGAAGTAATATGGTCAAGAGAAATCAAGAAAGATATGGAAGAATTAGGCATCACCTTCGAAGATCTAGAAAATAAAACCGAACAGCTGAAACTATTAAAAGATTAAAATATTAGATTCCAAGGAAAATTAGATAAAAGAGGAAGCAGGGAAGTGATTTTAAGAAACAGAAAGGCAAAGAAGATCTGCCAGGATGAAAGAAGACTGGAGGAAAATCAAAGAAATGAAACCAGAAGAGAGTGCTCAGAAATTGACTTAAGTGATCCACTGCGGTCTTAAAAGATAAAAAAAATACACTCATATAATAGAAAAATGGAGGCGTATAATTTTTGTCCATGAAATTTTCAGGTACACAGAACCGTTAAAAATTTATTTCAAGTTTTTCTGAAAATTCCATTTTTCTGAAATTTTTTATAGATTTTTCGTCTACACCGTTGTTTATTTTTTTCTACCCAACAGAATGCAGGGGAATCTTGTAAGCGTGCCTGTTATATACCAAGAAAGCTAACATAATGAATAATAAGAATTTTATTCATGGGTTTGAACAGGACGGGACGTTTTCTTTCAAAAAAATTAATTTACAATTGGTGTGAAATTAATTATAATAATTTGAGTTACTCCTTTTTCACATACAGTATAACAGGCACGCTTACGAAATTTCCCTGAATTCTGTATTGGGTAGAAAATAAGAAACGACGGTGTGATAGAAAAAGTATAGAAAATTTCAGAAAAATGAAATTTTCAGAAAAACTTGAAATATATTTTTAACGGTTCCGTGTACCTGAAAATTTCACTGGACAAAAATATACGCCTCCATTTTTCTATTATATAAGTGCATTTACAATAAATTTTATGTACTAAAAAAAAGAAAATGGTTTCTGAAATGGTAGAATACACCCAGTTTTGCGCCTCTCCGCCAACTTTCTTCTTTCCACAGACAAATAGTAAGTTTGTGACACATGAATTATTTGTTGAAGTTTACAGGCATCTCTATAGCTCAACCGTCCTTACTTTGCTACATCGATCAACAAACCATAGCCAGCTACTACAGGGTGTACGCTAGAGTCCACGACTTTATGGATGTATTCCTGTTAAGTTTAGTATGTTTCTAATTAGATAAATTTTATTGACTTAAATTTTAAAAATATAATGCATATAATGTAGTTTATTTATTAAACTTCAAAGAGCTACATACATTTTTAACATTCTTCGTCAGATAACTTTAATCTACTGTATATCTCATTTCTCAGTAACAATAGTTTTACATTTCTTTTTAAATATTTAAAACCTAAAGATTTTAAACTTATTAAAGATTTAAAACTCTGAAAAAATATTCTTTTGAAATTCGGCAAATCTGGGTCATCATTTACCGCACACAGATGTTTTGATAATGTGGGAGGCTCATTATTTCGAAAAACATTCTGTACTTTTAGCTTAATGACCATTTTTACGAATTCATTACACTATTACTTACTGGTTGATCCTGCCGGCCCGTTGGCGTTGTGGTTAGCGCAACTAGCTTCTACGCCGGGGTCCCGGGTTCAGAGGTCAGTGGAAATACATAACTTGTAACGACGTTAATTTATGTAAAAGAATGGAAATAAAGTATACCGATTTTATAAATTTATTGTTCAGTACTCATCGGTCAACATCAGTCATGATACGATATTATAATATTTTTATTTATAAATATACTAAAAACTTTAAAAAGTATTTTATATTTAAATACTTTTAAAATTGTTTTGTATTTACTTTTTAATCAGCGTGTACACATTTGTAAATAATGCGCATTCTCAGTGACGTCATTATTTGTTGACAGTAGGAGCAAACCTAAGGACGGCTGGACTTTACATTAGACTTTACACTGGACTTTACATTTAGAATTCCCTGAAAATATTTTTTTTAGTTTATTTAAAGTCGCATCACCAGCTTGGTTATTGGCGACTACGGTGGGTTATTTAACTAGACCGGGATATTTTTACTTGCAATAATGTCCAGAGCCTAGTCGGGAATCGAACCCGGGACCTTCGCGTTGTAGACTAGCTACCATACACTACGGAGGCAGACAACTGAAAAGATTGTTCAAAACATTTCTTGACCACAGACATTTTTTTCTTATCACCTCTCAGTGTAAATCATTATTTATTAGAGTCAATAATGATTAGATTCTCCCAATCCTGCTAGACCCAGGAGTGGGAGAAGTATGAACCCTTCAGGTATTCAGGGATTTGTTAGTAGCATACAGGAAACGGAAAAGACCATTATTATATTTCTACTACTTCTTATGTCATCGTTTCCCTCTAAAAAGGATCACTATAGGTAAGTGAATTTTGTCTCACGTCTGATGTTTTCTTTTATCGTCGCTATTTTCCGCCTTTCATTCACTAAACTCTTTCTCCTATTCTAAAGTTCACACAATTCAAATGTGTCTTTATGTTGCCTTTGTTTTTATTTTCGATAATCTTGCAAGTTCCATGTATATCCATATTGGAATGGAAATAATCCTTAAAATTACGGTATATTGATAGTTCTATCAATCCGAAATTACACAGTAAGGAAGCTGTCGAGGACGTTAGTTCGTTTAATAACTTATTATAATGTATTCTACTTACATGGATAAACTGTTTGTATTTAAGAACTTTACTTTTCACTCTTAAACTCATAAAATTATTATCAATTTTATACAAATTGTAAGAGATTTTCATTAATTTTTTAATTTAAACTTCACTACAGCTCACTATTTTATTTTTTAAAATGAATAAAATTTCTGTAATAATCCGGGAGAATTTCGTGGAATAAGTTCATATAAACAAAGAAATTCAAAGGTATTTAAATTGTTTTTATAATTTATTTATTTTGTATTATGTAATGATCGGTTATTACTTTTTTATTATTTTACCTCATCTTCATTTAGAAATCCAATAATTTTAACATTATGACGTACGTAAGTTCGAATCATCATTTTAAATACTGTTATTTAAATATAGGATTTTGTTTTTCAAATTACATAAAATCTCTCGTATACAGTAATCTAATGACAAATAAAATTTATTGAACTTTTTTTAAAAATTGACTGACATCACTTAATAATAAAAGTACGTATTAAAAATAGATTTGTTTCACGTATATGGAAGAGCCTTGATATTTTATTGAGGTGTGTATATGGTACCAAGTTATTTGTGACGTTACAAAAAGATGATTTTAATGGATTTTTAGTGATTCATAAAGCATTATGAGATTTGTAAACAAATAAAAATAATAATTACAACCTTCAAGAAATTGTTGCCAATTATCTTAATCGCTAATATTTTTATTGTTGCCAAAATCGTATTTGAGTTTAATAATAATAATGAATGAAAAGATGTGACTCATTCGGAATTATAATTCCGTTATAACATTTTTATTATTACAACTACAATTCTGTTTTAATTTAATTTTAATAGTTTATGTATTGGTGCAAATTATTTTAAAGGGTAACTCTTATAAAGTATATTTAAAATTATAATTAAATTTACAATTCCTTGTTCACGTTATAGTTCTAAACAAAAATGTGTACTGTAAGTAGACCTGAAATTAGAACATAAATAAAAACTTGATTTCGTTCTCCTTTTTGGTTTTCTTATGTTTTGAGAGACAGTGATTCTAAATGAAACCGTTTTTTGCTGTCTGCTGTTTTTTTAACGCCCAATGGAAAAAGACGGGTGTTATAAGTTTGACGTGCGTATCTGTAAATCTGTCTGTGGCAACGTAGCTCCTAAGCGGATAAACCGATTTTAATTTAGTTTTCTTGTTTGAAAGGTGACTTGATCGAGAGTGTTCTTAGTTAATGATTCATCAAAATCGGTCAACCGGAAATAGTAGTTTATTCTTGCGATTTTTCACTTTTTTGCGATGTTCTCAAAAACGGCTCCCATGATTGTTTTAAAAATCGCCTCATTTACTACAACTTTAATGGTCTTAAGATAGAATGCGCCATGTCTGCTGAAATTCTTGGGAGACCTGTGCTCTCGTTAAGAAAATGTATGCTCTCGTTAACGCTTGGTTTAAAATATTTTTATTTCGGCCTTAATAATATGCATTTTAGAGTAAAAGGGTATATAATCAAAGTTGTAGAACATTAAAAACCTACAATGTTCATTCCAAACATTTTTTTTCAACAACGTATAACGTTTAGTTTAGTGGCAATTACTGATTTTCTATTTATTTCGTGAACTTAAAAATTTTAAAACCCCCGACAAAAACCTTTAAAAAGTAAAAACATAATATGTATTTGGCCCTTTAGACTGCTTACACACACAGCCGGCGTGCCGTAGTCGACCATTGGCGTCAATGTTGCTTTACACCCTGAACCGGCCCGGTTTCTAGCCGGTTTGCTCCCGGGACTTTCGACTAACTACCCGATCGTCGGCCGCCAGTTTGAATAGTATGGTTGACTACGGCCAGCAAACCGGCCCGGCAACAGGTAACTAACACTTACTTGCAGGCCCGATTTTGACATCAACAGCACCATGAGCACTCCATGAGGTAACGCTCCTCCTTACTCAACAACTTCAGTTCTTAACTTACCAGTTTTGTTCGGGAGGAATTTCCCTTTAAATCTCCTTCAAATAGTCTCTTTAAAAAATAAAAATAGTAAAAATAAAAATATCATATATAGCGATTACAGAAGCGTATCTTGAAACCTTACTGCATTACCATATTTATCTAGGATTAACAATAAACTTTTGAAGGTTGGTATTTTTTATTAGAGTTTTTCTTTATTGCAATTGTTTTTAGCTCAGATGTTGCGTCTTCAAACATCTCCGTTGAGCACTTTTCCAGTATGCCTGTTTACAAATTTATCCCTTTTTCTCTAAAGCAATAAAATGATTTGCTTACCGTCCCTAAAAGACATTCCTAAACTTTCTCTTTCATTCCAAAAATCGGGATTAGTATTCTACGACCGCTAACTAGAAAAAACCGGTATCCCATTCAATGACGTTGGTTACCTTATAACTAATAACTTTTTTCACGAATAACAATATTTTTAACAGACATTCACCAATATTGGAAAATTTTGAGTAATGAAGGCACAGCTTATTAATTTATTTACTTGAAATATTTTTAATATTTGGGTATAAACGTTAAATTTTGTCTAGTAGAAAGCTTATCTAACTGTTCTATTACCTTTCAGAAGGATAACGACATACAAGTATGCTGCAATATGCAACAGTTTTTTAAAGATGCAATAAAATTTATACGAACAGAATTTACTTTCATTGTCCTAAACATTTAAAAAGAAAAACGTGTGGCTTTTTTGGTTTGCTAATCTTCTTAGAGTTGATGTAGTAATTATGTATTCATTTTTTATAATCAAAGAAGACCGTTTTGTAAAATAGTCAAGCCGCAGGATTTCTCCTTTTATAACTAATTGCAACTATTCTAGTTGTGATAAAGGTAGTTAACCACAGATGTATTATATTTATACACACAATTTTCCTTTCGATTTGCATTTGATTACACCTAACTAAAATTGTTAATTATTTTGCCGCCTTGAAGTAAAATTTGCGGGTAGTTTCACTGTGTTTATTACTTATCTTTCTGCTGAAATTCAAGTTTTTTTTATATTTATATCTTTAAAATTTATGTCAGTGAACTTTAATCCTAACCGGAGAATGTACCGCGGTTTATCTCTTTTGGCAGTAAAATTCCCCACAGTCCATTTAGTAACTTTAAATACCATGTATAGAATATAGCTACACAGTAATAGTATCGTACTCAAAAACAAAGACAAAAATGAATTTAACTAAATTACGTGTAAATTATAATGCGATATTTATATATTTATTAAAGCTAACGTGGTTATCAAAATGGTGTATAAAAGTTAACGGGCCGACCGCATTGGCGTAGCTAGTAACGTGCTCGCTTCTCATCATACAGTTCTGGGTTCGAATCCCACTCAGGCACGGCAAATTTTCATACGATACAAAAAAATCATTTCATCCTCATTACGTACAGTTACACCCCAACGTCATCGCTAATGACCTTGTAGTTGATGCGACATTAAATAAATAAATACAAAAAGAAAATTTAACGGAACTACGTAAATCTCAACGTTTAACTTTCACTCTACGGAGATGTACGTGCCCTGCTGTAACGTTAAACAATGAGTTAATACCAAACGCAAGTGAGGTAAAATACCTTGGGCTGCATCTCGACATTAGACTAAGGTGGAAGACAAACATCAAAACGAAAAGAAAACGACTGGTCATCGTCTTCGCAAGACGTATTGGCTCTTAGGGCGTCGCTCAAATTTGTCTGTCAACAGTAAGATGACCATCTACAAATCGGTCATCAAGCCAATGTGGACATACGCTCTTTGGGGTACTGCAAGCACGTCAAATATTGAAATTTTAGAAAGGTTCCAAAATAAAGTTGTAAGAGCCATATTTAACATCCCGTGGTACATCCGGAACGACTTCATTTTTCAAGACACCGGCCTCACATCAGTTAAACTAGAATGAGTAAAAAGTACTGTCAACGCCTAGAAGAACATCTAACCCACCTAGTGGTTTGGATGTTAACATCCAATTATTGTGGTGTTTTTATACGTGATTCTTACATTGGCTCAAGTACTAGATGTTTGCCAACATTATGCTCGAGAACTGCTCATAATAATAGTAATCATACAGGTGCAAATAACGCTGATGGTCAGGTGACCACAAATTGCACTGCCTGCTTTTAGATAAATATTCTCTTCCTTTTTATGGTTTTATTGGGAAAAGGCCGTGATTGCCACATATTCGTGAAAATAACATTATTTCTCCTTTAGCTGATTTAATATAAAATATACTTTTATCCCTTCTTGTCAAAACTTCATCCATCTTCCACTCACGAACTTTGTTCCTCTAGCTTTTCTTTCTGAGAACCTGGCTGGTCTTAGTTCTCCTGCGGGTTCAATCTTTAAGTTAAGTTAAAAACTTTCTTTCTGAAAACTTCTATTTAAGCAATCTTCCCTCTTTATTCCTAATTACTATAATATATTTTCTTCTTTTCGCTTTTTCAGAATTCCCGCTATATTTTTGATGTTGTGTATTTAATTAACAACTTTTTATTTAATCTATTTTCGTCCATTCTAAGCATTTATCCGTAAAATATTTCTTACCTTTTGACTATAGTTTCTGCAACAATTTCTATATTCTTGTAGATTTCTTGGTTTGATCTTTTCTTGAAGATTACTTTCCCATCTTCTTTCAGTGGCGTGTAGATATTTTAGCTAGTATATTTTTTAAATTGAAATTCAAGAATTTTGTAATGACTTATTCTACGTACCGTATGTGGAACATGGTGACTGGATTTTAATTAATTTTTTTTAATGTTTCAAAAAGGACAATGTTTTTTCGGAAATACCATTGACGTATGTACTTGGTAATAAACTGCGTTGTGAAGTATATTATTTAAAACTGTATAGGGGTAAACACCATAAATTTTTACGAAATATTTTTATTCGAAGAAATCCAGTTTTTTGTCCTTTAATGTTGAAATAAATCATAAAAATATGGAATTGCATTTCACTAGTATTATTTTATTAGCAAGACACGATACGGCAATGATGTATGTAAATATATTTGTAAAGAAACGACCTTGAAGGTCATCTAACACATAACACTACGGATTTTCTTAGATAAGAAGAAGGACATTATAAAGTAGTAAGCACGCTAGGAATCCTGTTCCTCATTCGTTGAAGACGCGTCGCAAAGGGGGACAATATGAATGTGACCGCCGTCTTCGATGGGGGGATTAACGGAGGAGCATTGGAAGATGTTACTATATTTAGCTTCACTTTATTTTATATTATCATAACAAGCAAGGTGACCGAGGATGGTGGTTCCCCCTGAGCTTAAATACTTACCTGAATATCACACAACCTTACACAGACAGACACAAATAACACTTTACTGGCTCCACATTATTCTTAATGACGTCCCAACCCAATAAAAAATTTCTTTCCTCCACATTTCTTTATAAAGTTATTATTTATGTTTTTATTTTTATTTTATAAAACAAAACATATTGTACAGTTTTTTTTGTTGTTGTTGTTGATCAAACAGGCTACCTGTCGAACACGGATGTTGATTCACAAATATTAAAATAAATTACTTAAAACAAAAAATACATAATTTTATACGGAATCTGATTTCTTAGTAAGGCAGAACGCGAATAGCTTATAAAAATACAAAAATGTCACGTAAATTCAACAGCTGCTTAAACCTTTCTTTGTCATATTTTCCTTATTAGTTTATATAATTTATTTTAATTTTTACGGTAATTTTAATACATTCTGATATTATTATTTGCATATGAGATTAGACTCGGAAGGCCTTTTTACATAGTTTACTTAAGCGCCCTGTACACATTGGAACTTGTTTTGCCGATCTCGGTTCGTGCGAACCAAGTTCACCATTATTTGGTTATGTGTGGAGGTTGTCGAACCAAGTCGTGACGAACTTGGTCTTCTTTGGAAAATATTTTTTCGGTTCACCAGTATTTCCATTTTTCTCCCAGTAGCCAGTTGAAAAGAGTGTAAGAAGGGACAACTTTATCTTAAGATAAGTTACTCATATCAAGACTCAAAACTAATATAGAAATGTAATTAAGTGATTTTTTTAAATAAACATAGTTCCTAATACCTAATTAAAAACCTAAAAATCTGGCGTGAAACACTCACACGACTTTCTCTTGCCAATGCAAATAATGGCCAATATAACTTTAACATCAGTAGATAAAATGGTAGATATGAACAAAAAACTAACCTCAATAAACATAACGTAATTTTAATCATGAGTGAAAGACACAAAACGAAAATCAACCTCAGTTTGGCTTAATAATACAGAAAATCACTCTTTCACGCTAACCTAGGCTCTGTAGAGAAAGATTCTTAAAATAAAAGTTGTAGATATTTTAATTTTCTATAAATTTGATTAAACACTTTCGTCGTAAAATCCATACTAAGGCCGAAATTTAAAAAAAAACATTTTTTACAGATTTTCATGAAAAAAAAATCAGAAAATCACTAATGACCACTGAACTAAGCGTTAGGTCATATAAAGAAAATTTTAAAATAAAAGTTGTAGATTTTTAATTTGTCTGCAACTTTGATTACCTATACATTTTTTCGCTAAAATGCATATTAAAGCCGCAATTTAAAAAAAATTTCTACGAGAGAACAGCCTCCCCAAGAATTTAAGAAGACATGGCGCCTACCCTATCTTGTAGAGCATTAAAATTGTAGTAGGCCTATATGGGACAATTTTTAAAAAAATAGTAGGAGCCGTTTTTGATAAAATCACAAAAAAGTGAAAATGACACGAATAAACTACTACTTCCGGTTGACTGATTTTGATGAAAATGTTCGTGTCGGGTCCTCTAGTGGTATCTTACTTAAATTTCAATTTTCAACTTTGTACGGTGTTCTGTTCTTGATATATTCTGTTTACACTCAGACACAAAGACACACACAAACCTATCGCTAAAAAACATGTTTTTGGGGGTTCAGGGGGTCTGAAAACGTGTATATCCGGTGAAAACTCGATTTCAAAAAATCGACATGAAAATAATACTTTCCTTCTTTCATATTCATATAGGCAAAAGAAAGTAAAAATACTATTTTATCGATAAATATTCAAAAAACTAACTGTAACCCTTTCGTTCTCTAAAGAAAATACAATCTTAAGAGATTTTTTTCTTAGAGGAAATTAGAAGACAAATTTCTGATATATGTTTTCCTTAAAAATATGTTTTATACATCTTTGTTGTTTAGGTCATCAGCCGAAAGGCTGGTTTGAACTTTTAGAGGCTCTACTAAGTAGAACGAGGAGTGAGGTGGTTTACTTTGCATTCCTCTCTGAGTTGAAAAGTATAATCAGCATGCCAGGCCCTCCGAAAAGTATCTACTTTCCACTCTGCAAATGACACCTTCACTTCATTCACCACAGTGTCTGTACCTGTATGATGAAATTCATTACTCTCAGAGCAGATACCTCTAACTAGTGATTTTTACACCTCTACCTCTTCTGTTCTTAAATGGTTCAGTAATATAATTGGCTGACCATGTGATAAGAAACAGAACTATTTTTGTAGCCCTGGAACCAGCAGATCGAGTGCAAATAATTTAACACTCCACCTACCTGTTACGGTCATACATTTTTTATCGTTTTTAAATTATGAATCATTCGGTCAGACTCTCCGAATATTGTGCTATTGTTAGGTAAGATTTTTGTTCTACATTTTTGTCCCGCAATCGTATTCACAGCATGTTTCTCTACATTTTCCTTTATGCGATCCTGGGACATGTTATTGTTCCCCCCCATTAAAACTCAATTTATTATCTTTGCACCGTATATCATAGTTGGTAAAAACAAATTGGTTGAATAGTTAAGATATTTTTATGTTACCGAAATTTGGATTTGAATATACTGTTAAATTTACCCTGTGTTGTATTTTTCGTTTATACATGCCACATCTGCCCATAACAGACAGGTGGAGTGTCAAATTATTTACACTTAATCTGTTCGTTGCAGGGTTAAAATAAATATTTCTGTTTCTTATCACATGGTCAGCAAAATTAAATGACTGAATTATTTAAGAACAGAAGAGTTATACTAGACGGCGTACAGCTGTGCACATTGAGACATCACTGTGTTCCCGCGCTTTTAAACAACCTGAAAATATCTACTACTGTTTTCTATCCATGTTTTTACCGTAAATAATTTCGCTTCATGCAACATTTGATAAATTTATTTTAATAATTACGAAATTGTAATAATACGAAGTTGTGCTTCGTTTTTACGGAAAAGTTTTAATAAATATGTTTACTTAACATAATTATTATTTATTTTATTTTCTTGTGTTAAATTTATAAATGGTTGCCACATTTTTGCTTACCTTACATGTACTAGAAAGCCATTAAATTTCTACCTTTAAAGCCAATTCTTTCTTTTAGCGCTGCGCGTAGTAACGCGGCTGTCTGAAGTCGATGTTCTGTTATACGAAAGTTGTACAACAACCTACGAACGACATATTTATCAAAACATCCATTTTTTAATTAAATTTTATGCACGTACTAAAGCTTGAAACTTACAATAAACCGAGAAAATAACCTAACTTTATACACGAAATCCTGTCGCCACACTGTTAATATTGTACATCATTATTGCAAATTAAATATCACCGAATTTTGTAAATTGAATTTTACGCACGAAAAGCTTGAAACTTACAATAAACAAAGGAATGACCTAACTTTATACATGAAATGCTGTCGCCACACTGAATTGCAATTCATTATTCTATGGTGATCCAGCAAGATGATTAATCAGGCTATATTTAGACTGCGTACAATTTGTTCACAATGTAGTACATAAATACAAATTGTGTACACTGCATTACGTGATGTTTTTCAAAAAGGGAATAATTATCGCTGCCCTATCGTTCTATTTATCTCAAACTCTATGTGCACAGCTACCGGCCGGGCAGTATACAGGTGTAAAAGACATTAGTCAGAGTTATCTCCTCTGAAAGTAATGAATTTCATTATACAGCCAGAGCCTATGGTAAATAAAGTGAAGGTGTCATTTTCAGAGTGTATGTGCTTTGAGAGGGCCCGGCATGCTGATAAGCTTACTTTTCCACTCAGTGAGGAAGGTAAGGTAAACCACCTTACTCCTCGTTTTGCTTAGTAAAACCTCTACAGGTTCAAACTAGCCTTTCGGCTAATGACCTAAACAACATCCGCCAGATAGCTACTCATAACAAAAATTATATTTTACTTAATTTGATAACAACAAAATTACATAACAGGTATTGCCATCTTGCTTTACATTTATTTTATAAGTATAGTACCATTATAATTGTCTACAAACAAATACAATAACATAGAAGGTTCGTCCTAAAAACCGGGAAGAACAACATAATCTTCAATAATATATTTGTTCAAAATTATTTTGTTTACATTAGTGTCTTTTAATATTTAAAATACTTTATTACAAAATATTTTAAGTAGTTTCACTTATTTAAACCGGTTTTTAATAACTCATTTACAGGTCACCAGTAGGTCCGATCGACAGGTAAACTGGTTAATTAGAAAGAAAAAATAAAATAATAAAGTTTAATTTGTTGTCGTATACCTATAGGCTACCATAATTTTCTTATCTACCTTGCTAGTTGAGAAAAAACAAAAAAAATACTCAAAAGAAATGTAGACTACTGCAATTAATATATTTATAGTTATTTTTATATTTTCTTTGTTTAAAAATCACTTTTACTCTGTTTGTAGGCCTTCGGGCCAGGCTAGTGAGTCAGCTGGTAGAAAGTTGCTATTATTTGTTAAGTAACGCCGATTGGGCGAGCGACTTTGTATGGTGACCAGCTGACAGCCATCCGTGAACAAATTCTACTGGGGATCCCTGTTCAAACCCATGCCTAATTCACGTCAAATAATGCAGCAAAGCAGCGATCAAATTGGGTAGTTGTCAATAATAGGTAGATGGGTAGTTGTCCCGATAACAAATAAAAGGTAAAAATCTGGTGTGAAACACTCACACAACTTTCTCTTGCCAATAGAAATAATTAACAATAAACCTAATATTAGTAATAAAACATTAGAAATAAACAAAAAACTAACCTCAATAAACATAACCTAATTTTAATCATGAGTGAAAGACGCAAAATGAAAATCAACCTCAGTTTGGCTTAGAAATACGGAAAATCACTCTTTCTCTCTAAACTAGGCTCTGTAGAGAAAAATGCTTTAAATAAAAGTTGTACATCTTTTAATTTCCTATAAAATTAATTATATACACTTTTGTCGTAAAATGCATTCTAAGGCCGAAATCTTTAAAAAATCAATTTTTCACACGTTTTCGTGAGAAGAAAACAGAAAATCGCAAATTACCGCTAAACTAAGCGTTATACAAAAAAATGTTTGAAATAAAAGTTGTAGAATTTTTAATTCTCTACAACTTTTATTATATAACGTTTTGCGCTAAAATGCATATTAAAGCCGCAATCTTAAAAAGAAAACGTTTTTACGTAAAAACAGCCTTACGCAGAATTCCAGCAAACATGGCGCCTACTCTATCTTGTAGAGAATTAAAAAATTTAGTAAACCAGGCGATTTTAAAAAAAATCGTAGGACCAGTTTTTGAGAAAATCGCAAAAAAGTGAAAAATTATACGAATAAACTACTACTTCCGGTTGACCGATTTTGATGAAAATGTTCGTGTCGGGTCCGGTAGTGGTATGTAACTTAAGTTTCAAGTTTCAAGTTTGTACGATGTTCCGTTCTTGAGATATTCTGTTCACACACACAGACACACACACAGACCAATCGCTAAAAACATGTTTTTTGGGTTCAGGGGGTCTGAAAACGTATAGATCCGGTGAAAACTCGATTTCCAAAAATCGACATGAAAACAATACTTTCCTTCCTATATATTCATATAGGCAAGAGAAAGTAAAAACCCTCTGTTGTAGACTAATCAACCACCTGCTCACTGCGTTTCACGGCTTCTAATAAAATTATTAATTAAAATAATACTTAATTTAAAACTCTTTTATTAACACAATGCAGGTAAAATGTATTTCTTAAAAAAATAGTACGATCTCTTTATTACTTTCTCTTACCTATATGAATTTACAGGAAAGAAAGTATTGGCTTCATATTCATTCATGATTTTTCGAAATCGAGTTTTCACCGGATTTACACGTATTCAGACCCTGAACCCAAAAAACATGTTTTTAGCGATTGGCGTGGTGTGTGTGTGAACAAAATATCTCAAGAACTAAACATCGTACGAACTTGAAACTTGAAACTTAAGTTATATACTACTACTGGACCCGACACAAACATTTTCATCAAAATCGGCCAAACGGAAGTAGTAGTAGTTTATTCGTGTCATTTTTCGCTTTTTTGCAATTTTCTCAAAAACGGCTCCTACGATTTTTTTTTTTAAATCGCCTCATTTACTAAATTTTTATGCTCTACAAGATAAGGTAGGCGCCATAACTGCTGAAATTCTTGGAAAGGCAGTTTTCTCGTAAAAAAATTGTTTTTTTAAGACTCTGAAAATTGTAGAGAATTTAAAATCCTACAACTTTAATTTCAAACATGTTTTTGTATAACGCTTAGTTTATCGGTAGTTTGTGATTTTCTTTTTTTTCATGAAAATCTGTAAAAAAAGATTTTTTTAAGATTTCAGCCGTAGTATGCATATTACGACAAAAATGTATATAATCAATGGGATGAATTTGAGACACGCGGCATTGAAGAAGAAATGTCTTATTTCAATTGTTGTTGTGTTGGATTACTTTTACTGATGTTTCTTCCTTGATTCTTCTCCAGTTTTCCTTCCATCTTTCTGATCTCTTCTGGCGTTCTTCGTCGGAATACACGATTTCCTGTCGTTTGGTAAGTCTCTTCTGTTCAAGTCTTGTGTTGTTCACTTTGTGGTAATTTCCGGATTTCTTTTCAGGTTCTTTCAGGTGGTAAAAATTAATTTATACAAGAAAATTATTTTTTTGTTTGTCTATTTGCTTTTTTTCTTGTGTTTGGAACCTATTTAAACAAGTAATTTTTGTGAATTACCTTCCGAACCATTAAGTATAACTTTTCATTTTCTATAAAGTGTTAAGCCACCATTTAGACTAATGAGGAGGAGAAGGAGGCGAAGGAGGAGGAGGAGCAGGAGGAGGGGTGAAAAAGGAGGAGGACGACGACGAAGAAGAAGTAGATTATCTTGTTCCCGCGCGTTGCGCGGGCGCAATTGCTAGTTTATTTTAAATTTCACCAAATCCTCTTCAATTTCAAATCATTTTTTGATTTTAGAAGAAAGTTAGTGCGGTATGCCGTACCATGTATTAATTTAATTACCACCTACTAGGAAATATCTGTAAATTGTATTAGTATGGTACATATGTAACATAGGCTATTGATAATTATTATACATAATAATAAGTACAGTTTATGAAGGTACAGATTCTGGTTCCTTGCCACAGGTCATAGGTTAACTTAGTTCAAGGTACAACAACTTTGATATTGCTTCTTAGTATTATACAATGAGTACATGGCCGCAAATCACATATATATTGTATATGAATGTATAAAATATTTACATGGGTGCATACTGTGTAAATAATAACGGCACTATTTATCATTCTGAACGTTAAAAAAGTTATTAATATTTATAGTTTTATTAATAAATAATTATTGTATTTTTTTTAAAATTTCACAGTTGATTTTTTTAAAAATTCAAATTCAGTTTGTTAAAATTATATATGATTTCCTTACGCTTTAAAATGAAATATTAAAATTTTATGTATATTAAATATTATAATAACGAACAACCTTACAGATAATTTTACTTTCCAAAAATATTAAAAATATTTTGTAATTGAGTAGTCCAGAATCAAAACTCACTAGTTCCACTTTAACAGATAAAGGCATCCCTTGATTTAAGCGGTTAAAGGTTGATTCACATACATCACAGTTCAGCCTCAGATCAGTCACAGTCAAGCCTCAGGCGTTCATCAAGCGCAATTCGGTGTAAATTAACCTCATTTTTAATACCGAAGATCACTTTATCACGTCTCTCGTTTCGGGATATCGCGTAACTTTAAAACTGGAGCCGCGTTTATTTAACCCTAGGTCTATGGCCGGCAATAACAGTTTTCTAGACCGGCAGATAATTTCTAGCATATGGGTCACCGAACCGTAGAGAAATCATTAAAAATTTACTATAAATCACAAACCTTATCACGTGACGTATCAAAATAACAGGAAAACTAGGAAATAAGAATAAATAAATAATTGAAATTTTAATCTGACAGTTAGGGACGCTGAAGCTATTTAAAAATATTTTTTAGACAAATATTTTTTATAAAATTTCAGATGACACTACTTTTTAAAACTTTCTTATGATCTACTTTCAAAATTCATTACATATCAACGTTACATATAATGTTTATTTCAAAATAAAACAAAAGCAGGAGGAGGATAGGTTGTGGCAGTGCAATAGTGGAGGACATTGAAATAAGGCAGTTGGTGTGGTATGGCCATGTTCAGAGGATGGAGGGGCATAGATGACCGAGGAAGCTCTTGGATTACTGTTCTTCAAGTCAGCGTAGAAGAGGAAGGCCGCGATGTACTTGGCTGCAGGGAATTAGGTCCGCAATGGAAAAGAGGCAGTTGACAGAGGAGGACTGGTGGGATCGAGATCGGTGGCGTTTTGGTATGCGAGAAGCGGATTATCCGTAGGAACCTCGCCGTAAAGTAAAGTAAGCAAAAAAAAAACGATTCTAGGTTCAAAACTGAAGAAAATATATACAAAAACACATCATGTAAACCAAGAAACAACCAAATCCAGCTCTCTGATAGCGTGGTTTCAACAGAGAAACACGGGCAGAATATGCAACTAAAACTATTTGTTGTATTACACGTAAACATTTACTTTGTACATTACTAAAGAATTGTACAAAACAGCAACGCTGTCTGTAGATGAATTTAAAACTAAAATGACGACATTTCAATGCTATGAAGCAAATCCGATTTTGCGACGCGACCGGTTCAAGAAGCGGTAACATGGTCTCAAAATCGACGATTGCCGGCGGAAGGGTGCTAAAAAATGACAACCACGTAACTTCAAAATGGTGCAAATCAAAACGCGTAATTCTAAGAGATGTCTGTATTCGGAAAACGACAAAAGAACTGTGGTTAATTAATTAACGGGGAAACTCATGGTCGTTTTATTTTTGTTGGTCCATTATACAACCTATAAAAAAATAGATTAATTTTAATATCAGTTTAAAATTTAATTCTTTGAAATAACATTAAAAATTTCAGAAAACAAACTTGAACTTAAGAGTGTTTTGAAACCATTTTAACGAGTTAAGTAGTTCTGTTTTCTTGAACGTTTGAACTTAAAAGAAAAGAGAAACAATGAAAAACTATTTTAAAGTAATATTGTGACTGCTTAGACTATTTGAATTTTTATAATTCGTAAATCATAGAAAGAGTTAAGAAGAGGAAGCTAGTGCAGACGATGTACTATCTCAATGCCAATGATATGAGAAGTCGCACGTTAAGAGATATTTTTTAATAACTTCCAGTCTAGTTCCTTAAGTTGTCGGTTTTCTTTAAAACCACTTCCTCTTACCGTTTTTAAGGATTGATATGTTGTTGGTTGCAAACCAAAGAATATATATTGCAGTTAGGCTAAAAAAGTCAAGCAGATCACTTCAGTGGCGTATTCGTTAATGATTATGTTTTGGAGTCAAAACTTTATATTTAGATTTAATTAATTCTTGAAAGTTTTTTGTCAATTGTTCACTTGTATGACTTTAAATTTCGTTTTTAATTATCACGGTACCGATGTAGGCCAATTCGCCAAACAAAATATAAAAATTTAATTTATTTAAAATACTGGTTTGGCTTTACAGATAAACTCGCATTATATTCCGTAGAATGTTTTTTTGATTTGATTGTGACTAGAATCGGGAAATCTACAAAATATATCTTTTCTTCCGCCAACCTATACGGTTCGGACTTCGGCTCTGTAAACTTTGTCTACTGTTGCCTAATAGAGTTCCACCGAGGCAACAATAAACCATGTTAACACATTAGCGAGCCAAGATAACTTTTTCTACCAGATCCTCAAATGTCCTCATCATTCCCCTGAATAACGATCTGATGGAATCCTTGTGTCTCATGTAGCCTAAGTACTCCAACTTCTTCTTCTTTTCCTTCTACTCCTCCTCCTTCTACGTCTTTCTTTCTCCTCCACCTCCTCTTTCTCCCCTCCTCCTTCATCTTCTTCTTCTTCTCCTTCACCTTTTCTCCTCCTCCTTCTTCACCTTCTTTGTTGATTGGATGTTGATGTGACAGAAAAATTGTGGACATATCAAAAAATGTAGGTAGGAACATCACTGCAATATATATTTAGTGTACAAAATAAATTATGCCATTTTATTATTCACTGCCCAGTATATCAGAGAATTCAAGAATTATGAACCATATGTAAATAATATCAATTATTTACGCTGCTGATAAAGCCTATGTACATGTATGGCACATCAAGAGATGAAAAAAATACTTGAACTATCAAATTCCACTGAAACAAATAATCGAAAAAAATTCCATTGACAAATTTCGAGTTAAAAAATTTGTTCCCTTTTGTCACTATCTGAAAACTTCACTATTCTGAATAATAATTCAGGAGAACTGTAGGAAGAAATATCCAGTCAGGACAAAGATAATGGTTGATGAATTTTTTGGAGCAGGACAGTCATTCTGCCTATTTAGAATGCGATGTGTCGTATGGAAATGATAATAACGTGCCGCAAAAACTACGAAGATTTAATAGACTTTGTAGTACAATACTTCGGTATTTGAAAGAAAAGGAAAACCAGTGGCTGTTCCTGCATTGAAAAATGGCAATGTGGGCTGGGTGTGGAAGGAGTAAAAGAATTTCATTTAGTCTGCAGAGATGCGCTTTTTGGGAAGCGTTACGGGCTGTAAAAGACTGGATCGGTTTAAAAATGAGGATAAACGGTGACAATTAGGGGTTGGTTCTCTTAAGAAAACGGTTATATCATTAACGGTTATATCACCAGAAATGGACCGATCGTCTTCATAGAATGTTTCTACATAGGATTCCTAGACTGGCCAAAAGTTACAGAACAATTGGAAGCCGTGTTCCAGGGACCTAATCCTTGAATATTAGAGCACAAAAATTTACTCGTTAAATATCAATGTTGTATGTCATGTTTACAAATATTTGTCAATATCTTGAATCAGAATGAAATCTTTCAACCAAAAACTGTCTAAATAATAAAATCCGACCGTGTTTGATTTGAGAAAGTAGGATATTTACCATTCTGTCAGATTCATTGAAGAATATATTTTGTACTAAATTTTATTATCATTTTTCAAAACTGTTAGAGTGTATTAAAATTTGTTGATACAGTGCCTTTTTTTAACTGCAGGAATTCCATTACAATACAATTTCAAAACTGAATTCAAGATAGTATGTACTATACAAAAGGACATTTGAAATAATTTTAAGCGAGTAAATTAAATAAAAAATAAAAAATCATGTAATTTTAAAGAATTTATGGTACAATAAATTACTATATTTCCTGAAATTTGTGATTCTATGTTACCCATAAATCTTTTTAAAAGATGCTCGCTATTGTAACTACATTTAAAAAAAACTTAGTCTTTGTAGACTTAGAAAAAGCATACGACACAGTACCAGTGCAAAAGCTGTTTGAAGTACTAGGAGATAGGGTACAGGAGACGTATGTTGAAGCTATAAGACAGCTATATGATGGTCAAAAGTCGACTGTAAAACTGCAGGGTCGTCTGTCTACCCCATTTAAGGTTACAAAAGGACTTCGTCAGGGATGCTGTCTCTCTCCTACTTTGTTTAAGATTTATATGAATGAAGTTTTGAAAGAGTGGAAGGCAAAATGTGCTAATATGGGTATCGACATCGATGGAGAATTTTTGTATACCCTTCTATTTGCAGATGATCAAGTAGTAATAGCGAATGACGAGTTCGATATTGAATATATGATGAGGAAACTGACAGAGGTTCTTGAAAAATGGGGCTTAAAAGTTAACTATTCAAAGACGAAGTATTTACCGATTGGAGTTGTTGGACGAGATCTGCATATAGGGGGACATAGGATAGAGGTATGTGAAGAATATAAGTATCTGGGTGTGGTGTTGAGTAAAGAAGGAAACAGCCAACGGGAGATAGTAAATAGAGTGACTCAGGGAAAAGTAGTTACAGGAATGCTGAATTCAGTTTTGTGGTCAAAGGATATCCGGACAGAAACAAAGTGTAGAATTGGAAGAGCGATACAACAAAGCGTTCTTACATATGGTGCGGAAACGTGGGAGCTAACTGAGAGAAGTAGACGAAGGATTGCGGCTGCACAGATGGACTTCTGGAGACGCAGTTGTCGTGTTTCGAGGATGGACCATATACGGAATGAAACAATCTGGCAGAGAGTAGGAAAACCAAGTAGGGTATTGGATGAAATTGGGAAAAAGGTATTGTTTTGGTATGGGCACTTGAGAAGGATGAGTGAGGGCAGATGGCCCAGTAGGATATGGAATTGGACCCCAACAGAGAGAAGGAAAAGAGGCCGTCCAACGAGACGGTGGATGGAGGAGGTGATGGAAGCAATGAGCAAGAGAGATCTGCAGGAGGGTGATTGGCTGGATCGGGAGGCTTGGCGATTGAAATGCGAAAGACGGCTTTAATTGCTGTAGAAATTCGCAAAAAAAAAAAAAAAAAAAAAAAAAAAAAAATTTAAAAAAAAACTGGAATATCAGATTATAACAAAGTGTTTACGGTAAAGAAAACATGGATATATTGTTACAATGTCTATAAATATGTCACATGCAGGATAACAAAATTTGTTCATAACTGAAACATAAACGCAATACCTACCAGAATTTGTATTTTGTTTTTATTTGGTACTGCATAAAAATAAAAGATAAATAAAGGAATTCTAATATAAATTATACCAATACATGCATTCTACAAAATATCATAAATTAAAAATTATTTATGACATTGTTTTTAATTTTTATATTGAATTAAAACAAAACAGATAAAAATCTGATATCAGTCTTATAACCTGTAACATTAAAAGAAGACACAAAATATATCGTAAATAAATTTTGATATTTTATTGTTGATAGGTTGTTTTTCAATAATATCATAATTCTTTATTTTTATGTTATCTCACAATTTAAAAATCGATAAAATAGTAATATAGGTATTTTATAATCTATTTTAATTGAAAATGATACCCCAAGGATGAAGATGACGTTCATAATGCTGTAGTGTATGTAGGAACAAGGAACAGAATAATTTTTGACACGATTTATAGAGCATGAAACATTAAACTTAAATTTATGATAACTAAAATTTTATTTAAATTTTATCAAACAGCATTAAAATTTTTAATAGTATATTTACAAACTGAATGAATTAAATAATACTTTATTTACGTGTGTATGTTAACCATTATTTTCCGTGTTGGAATTAAGTGGAAATTATAATAATGTAATTTGAAAGTATGCTGTTAACCTTATTCGCATCCTAGATTATCAATTTAATCATGAAACAGAGTACTTTTCTATTATAAACAAATCAGTTGAAATTGCAAATTTACAGTCTGCAGATTACTAAATGGGCAATAAAGATACATAGCCTTTCGTCGCTGTTACATAACAAGATACTCTGTAACAGAATCTAACTATAGACCTGAATCGTACTCCTTACAAAGCACACTTCCTGGAAAAAGTTTCAGTTCCTTATTGGAGTTTTTCATTTGCCAGAAGATATAACCAATGAGGTTGTTTAACCTCCTAATTTGGCTCAGTCGGAGGAATACAATGAGCTGGGAAAAAGACATCATCTGTCAAGGATTAGCCTTAATGGCCTGTTCTGGCATGTATCGTTTTTTAGGTCTTCCCAAGCCTCGCTTCCCTCTAGGTTTATATATTTATGCTCGTAGAGGAAATCTGTGTGCTGGCATGTGAAGTAAATGGTTGGACCAGTTTTCTCCTATGCTTTTTGAATGTTTTACAAAGTGATTTATCATTTAACTCGGTGTGTACAGCTTCGTTACGAACTCTATCTAACCAGGTACAACCTTTGACCCCCGCAAAAAATCTCATTTCAGTAGCCTGGATACGAGATTCCTTCCTCTGTAATGACACCTATGTTTCACTCCGATATGTTATGAGTGGTACAGCCATTGCTTTATAAAATTTCATTTGGGTGTCCTGTCTTATTTTCTTTCCTTTTGCCCTGCGAATAGAACCGCATACAGCGCTGAATTTTTAGGGAAAAAGACATTCTACCTAAAAACCTCAAACTTGTCCTTCTCCTTCTCCTTCTTCAAATATCATGTCCTTTCAGAAGGCTGGTAACCATCAAAGCATTTTGCACTTTAATGGCAACCAGTTTAAAAAGCGCACTCGTATCTACGTAGCAGTCACGAAGGTTTTTTAGCTACGACGTTTTATTCGACCTGGACAACGTTTATTCATTACTTTTGTTGCAATGTATACCAATAATCTATATTTTTGACCTCTCATCACGAGTCCAAAATATGACAATCTCCTTTTTTAACGGTGCCTATAATTTCAATGCTTTTATCCAGTCGATGGAGTATCTCAGAATTGCAGACATTTATACCCAAGAAACTTTTAAAATCCTTTTTTGCAACATCTCAAATGCCTCATGTCGTTTCATATCATCACTCTCCACGGAAATGTGTTCCAAGCCTCAAGCTGTACAACTGAATTGACAACATATAGCAGCAAAGTTAGCGAACTCATAAAAAAATTTTGAGGCCTCAACTGTTTTTACAGGTAAATTAATGACGACTTATACTATAGTCGGAATCAAAGAAATGCGAGCTATCCTGCAATTGTGGGGCGTTCAGGTTTTTCAGTTTACCCGCTCTATTTTTAGTCAAGTTCTTTTGCCCGGGCTAAATTTGCATCTTTGCTCGATTATTGTTACCGCAGCACTCATTTATCAATCATGTGTACAAGAATTAATCTAGTTTTACAAGTTCCCTTTTCTATGATACATCTTCCCGTCAGTGGTACAACAACCACCTTTTCAGAGCTATTGTCTTGTAATTTTTTTTTATGTTCAGCAGATAAGTAAACAGATAAAGATGATACTCAATAAATATTAGAACGTAATGAGATAAGTTTACGTTAACCATTTATTTGAAAAATATTAATTGTATTAATAAAATAATCAGACCTTTTAAAAATAATTAATACAGAGTGAAAGATAAAACAAACAGAAAAAAACTGAAGATTACAAATGCCACGATAACCAACAAAATCCCGTGGAACTCTCACTGTTTATCAGTTACAGCTAGGAAACAACTAAATTGATACACAAGAATTTATAATTGCATGCTGTGAAATAAATAAGAAAACAATATCGATGAGTTAAAATTTTTGTCGCTTATCTTTCACAGAGAAAAATAGTTAACACTACTACTGAAATTTGGCAACAACAGCTGCTGCATGCAAGTCGCGATTCTATTATAGTTATAGTCGTATCGTAACTTGCGACTGTAGGCAGCTCCTACTCTCCACCAAGCAATTTGAATTGATCCTATCAACTCAGCCCATTAACCGAACTGTCCTGGAAGCAAAAAAACTATAAAATACTTTTTAGTTTACTTAAATTTGTATTAACAGGTGCCTATAATACCGTTGGTTATGGAGCGGTGGGTTTTGACATATAAAAGTTTTCAGACCTACGGTTCCGCCTATAGTTCAGCTTATTTTGAAACAGATGTAAATAAACATTCTGCCCAGCGATTGGCTGTACGTATGCGTAATATTGAGTTTACAGAAAATTCTTAGCGCGAGCTATCCTAACTGCGAGAACCCATTCGCATCTAATTAAAATTTAATTCAACCGTAAAACAGAACATTCTCCGAGGAAGAATAAAAAACTGAACTGTTCACAAAAATACCCGAAGTATTACTGTATTAGAAGCAAATATACACAGTATGCTGACTTATCAAAATAACTCGCTACTGGCGTCAATCATACCAGTCTCATTCTTTCAACCTCATACGCTCATGTGATATTTTACACGAGTTCCAAAGCTAATTGGAATAAACTATAACCCACGGTAATTAGAAGAGTTATATTTACCGTGCTATAGCCTAAAATCGAACCAAGAACCTTTCCGCTTGGCAATCTGGCAATCGAACAACTGTTTCCAGAGACGGCCAGTATGGTAACTACTAAATTCTCATATGGCACATATTGTGCTTCTTTTTATTCTTCTTGTACAGTTTGAAATGTTATTACATTTTTAAATGTGAGTTTACAAGGTACACGCGTTTGGGAGAACACAACTCAAAATTCAAGTGTTTATATCTCAATGAATTAAATTACAGTATGGTAAAAATTGTCAACATTCCAGTAAATGGTGCCAGTAACAATTCAAACTCACTGTGGAAATTTAAACAAATTATTGGTTGGATTTTACTGGTAAATTTAGTACGATTTTATATTAGTTTTATTTGGGGTTATGAATAAGTGTATACAAACACAGGACCGTAGTACAGTATGATAAAAAGTACATTGCTCTTGTCATACGTTGTTTTGCTCCCAAACTAGAAATTACTCTTAAAAATTCAAAGATGTTTTCTGTAGAAAATAAGAATAGTATATACGAGGGTGTATTGAAAAGTAATGCCTCCATCGCTTTAACTTTATTAGTAATGGATATATTGTTTACATATTTGTGTGAAATGATAGATTAAACTGTCCCCTACTCATCAACACAATCACTTTCCCACATAATCGCCGTTAACAGCGACACATTTACGCCAACGTACTATACGCTTTGGAAAAGTCCGTCACGGAAGAAGTCTGATGTTTTCGTACGGCACAATTTCCTCACCACCGCTATCACCTCTGCATCCGAAGAGAAACGCATGGCCTTCAGATGTTCCCTAAGCTTCGGAAAGAGAAAATAGTCACAGGGCGCAAGATCTGGGCTACAAGGTGGATGAGGTAAAACGTCTTGAAACCCAAGCTACTCTAGTGCTGTACGCGTTTTCAGACTTGTATGAGGATGAGCGTTGTTATGATCCAGAATTGGCTTTTTGTCAGGACGAACCCTACGCAGCCGTCGCTTCAGATTTGATAGAGTAGCAACATATTGTTGGGAGTTGACTGTGCAGCCACTTTCCAAAAACTCCATATGAACGATGTCATCACAATCCCAGAAAACGGTAATCATGCCTTTCCTGGGAGATGGCATTGTTTTGACTTTATCGGTTGCGGCAAACAAACCTTTATGTCTGTAAGCCTACTCCATGGACTGACGTTTCATTTCAGGTTCGTAGTGATGTGACCACGACTCGTCGCCGGTCATGATTCTGTGCAGAAAAACATCACCTTCTGTCTTGTACTGAGTCAAAAAAATTGTTTGTAAATATTCTGGTTCTCTTTCATTTCATCGGTAAGCACTCGTGGTATCCAACGTGCGCATACTCTCCTATAGGTACTTCAGCACATCGCAGATAATGTTATGTACTCTTTCTTGTGAAATACCCACCACATTGGCACTGCCAGTTTATTTACACCGTCGATTCTTACGAAGCAGTTCATCCACGCCAGTAACCTGCACTTCACCACACGCCTACCACTACGTGGCTGATCATGGAGATTCAATTCAGTAAAATTTTCGTTTATCGGAGTTCTTACCCATCTTTTAACGGTACTCACAACAACACATGAATCACGTTACACGGCAATCAGCCTTCGATGAGTATCAATGGACACTACACCCTTCGCAGTAAGAAATTCGATAATATCTCGTTGCTTTAACCGCACAAAATTGTAAACCGCCATGTTTAGTACTGTCGTGCGCAGACGCAATATTGCTGTGAACCGCCGCTAGGGTGACTTGTCCACAAAGAGTTCCACTACATGACTAACCACTTTTGTGACCGTTTGACTCATCATTTTAATAGTTATTGCGATGGATTACTTGTCAATACACCCTCGTAAGTTGTTACATGATTTAATTTAGTCTGCTACCAGTCGTAATTTGGCCATATTGATAGTATAGTATTATGTATTAGTCTCTTTTTAGTTGTAGTGAGATAGATTGTGATTTATTTGTTATTAAAACATTTTGTTTTCCCTCTTGTACTTCCCATTATTTATTTATTTTCCCGTTTTCTTAAGACTCCTTACATATACGACGTATCAGGAAATACTCCAAAGGATCTAGATGCACAGTAACCAGATTTATGGTGCAGCAAAGCTGTCTGTTATTAACGAGTCAAAAATCTTCCCCTAAGTAAATTCTTGCAGTTAATTAGGTACTAATTATCTGATTACGTATTCAATAAAACATTCACGATGACTTTCGCGTCCCTTATGTCAATGATTCACTTATAAAATTGTACCGTAGTTTCAATTAGGAATCATTCCTACTCTAAATTCTCCGATTTACCAGATACCTACTATGACGACTGAAAGGCCGACGAAGTAAATTATAAATATGAAGTAGATAATAAAATTAACACAAAAGGTACTACCTAATATTAAAAATTTTAAATTCAAGATAACATAATTTTAATTTGGATGATGTTCTCTAAGTAACACAACTTTGTATGTACCTTACCTTCGTTATCATTGTTAACCTAATCGTTCTCAATTTGTTTGCAATTAAAGGTAGGTATTATAGTCATTTTTAATCCATTCGCTTGAACAATGTGTGCTCTTTACACCCTACAAGAGAACGTACGTTTAGTCAGAAGAGTTAGAAAATGTGTTAAAAGCACAGTTTTAATTTATAAGTTAGTATTTATTTTATTATACTAGTTACTGTTAATGAAATATTAACTGTATATGTACATTTTTATAGAAATCTGTATATTTTTTATAGGTTACCTTACTAGCAGCAGTTTCTGTTTCGTTTTATTACTCCAAATCTGGACCTTACAACAGTGCGCAAAAAGGTAATGCATCGTCTTTATTGCAGAAAATTAATTTGTTTATCTTTTAATGTTTCAAAGGCAAACTGTGTCATTTATTCTCTAAAAGAAAATTTGTAAATTAAACAAAAGAGGATATTCCTGTAGGACAAGTTTTTGTTTGTACACATATTTAATTTTTTAAACATTTTTTGCAAACTCATCATAATAGTATATAATATAAACAAAAAATCATTATAAACAATAAAAAATGTTTGAATTTTTACAAACACTTATACCACAGAGACAAAAAGAAATTATATTTTGTTTTTAGTACAAATTTTATTAAATGTTAGTGGACTTTACTGTTACAGTGGTATGGGTGAGTTTGCGTAGTTTCTCCTATAGTTTCCAGGTTAATTATGAAATAGTTCCTCTTTGTGCCATGAATTAGTTTACCATCTTGTTGCATTTCTCATTTTTAGATTTGCCACGTACTTATTTTTTTATGTGTGGTAGTTGAATTGTGCATATTTTATCTTATACTTCTAGGTTATTATATTGTAGAGCCTATTTACTTTGTCTGTTGAGTTTCCAGTATTAAACTGGCTTCCAGAAAAGATGCAGTGAACCTGTATTATACAAAGGATCTGTTGTTAATATTTAATTTTTGTTGATTTTAGCAATTGTAAAAGTTGATAGAAATTTACTCCATCTTATTAATAAACGAGCTGTTACACATCCTAGTTTAAAATATCAGAAAGAAGGCAAATCAAATAAACATGGCACAACTGGTGGTATGTATTGTTTTTTTTTTTAATGTTATGTGTTAATCGTACTTATTACTGTTCTTTACTAAACTGGTATTCTACAGTTATGCGTTGTACATTAAACCAATAGTCTGTTGTGTGAGTGATGAGGAAATGGTGTGTGTATTTATAAAGTGAGGCTGACAGGTGTAATGCTTGTATCGATTAAAATTTGTTTAATGTAATTATGTGTTTTGTAATATTTTCTTTGTGGGTTGATAAACCAAAAAATAATAATAACTTCACCTTATGCGAACCAGATTATGAACCTACTAGAATATTTTGTAAACTGCATCCAGGAAACTCCAAAAAGGGAGTATCTATAGAACATGTCAAGACGAAACTATAATTCAACTAATTAGTATAAATACTGAAGTCACAAGATTGCCTTTTGCGTATGTATGGGCTGTGAGGAAGGGAAGTGAAATATTTGCAATGCTGCTAACCTCAACAGTGAGACACTATACATTTCACTACCGTGCAGTTTCTAGATACATTTTGTAAGCTGTGGTTTACTCCGAGAAATATTTTCTTCATAAACCTTATAAAAAGTAAATATGACCTGTAATATTCCCTAGAGCTTAATTACATGACTAGAAATGTTCGATTTACTGTAATTACGAATGAATCACCTTCTTTACTATTGCTGACACTGGCGTTTTTCATTATCAGTCTCTCTAGTATCTACCTAACCGTTTTCTTTTTTTACCAGGTGTCAACAAAACTATTAAAGAATAGCTTCTTCGCATCCTTAATTTCCTTCTTTATTTTTCGAATTGTGGAAAGAGAAACATCATAGTAGTTAGCTGCTCGCTCATGGCTTTTGTTAAGAGGCACGGACAGGCATTTTTGTTTAGCTTCAACTTCACAACATTTTATTACATTGCATTCAGCACTGTGAATAGTTTGACCACGTTTTCGAGAAACCGACATTTGTGTTTACGGTAACAAACGGTTATATTCGTAGTTATCCTACAAAAGGTTCCGCGATATGCTGTGTATGCTCTGGGTATAGTGTAAATAAAATTAATCTACAGGCAGTATTCACTCACTGGAGTGTGTTTGGTGCTTCCCCCACCATAACTGCATTCTCCTCTTTTCATCTCTCAACTGCATCTGCTTTATTAATTGTAATTTCTTGTTATGGTAGGTGCTGTCCTGTTCACACTCCTGATTCGGAGTCTGAACCTTGTTGTTATAAATCGTGGCGTTACTTGCTATGAAAAATGTACTTTAAATAAATTTTCATTATACCATGTGTTAAAAACTATAATAAGTAGTTGAACCTTATGCCACTTCATAAAACTATAATAACATAGCAGTACATGTAATATTTTGTTATGAATGGATTTCATTGGTCTCGTTATTTTTAATAAATTTTACCTTTATAAATGTAAAAATGTAATACAATTATCAAAACGTCAGACCCAGGTGAGATTTGGTAGAGGAAGCTATTTTTTTGCCGGCAGCTGTAATATGTCCACAGCTTCGTGGAATCTAGATCATAAACCATCCCTTTCACACACAAACACACACACGCAGCCCCTGCCTGCCTTACCTGTATTCTATAATCTTCAGTTTTGAGTCACCTACTAGGCGCTTGACTGCAATAGTACCACTTTAGGTGTAATTATTTTTATCAAAATTGTAAAATAATTTTCAAAATCTACGTATTATTCCTTGAAAAATAAGTCCAAACTAAGTGTCATTGTGATAAGCCTAAGCTTTTCCGATGTTGGATTTAATTCTGACTGCCGTTCTTCAATAATATTAAGTATAAAAAAATAAATAAATCTAACAATTATTATTATTATAAATGTAACAGTTAATGGCATAATAAAAATAATAATAAATAAATAAATAATAATTATAAATGCAGTGCTCTTTAATTTTATAAAAACGACAGTGTTAATCAAATATTATGTTTTTTTTTGGTTTTATGTCTGATTTCTGCAATTTCTGCTAATGCAGATGATGGATAATGATGATAATGAAAATGAGTGATGAAAAAATGCCAGAACTGACCGGGACCCCGGCGTAGAAGCCAGTTGCACTAACCACTACACCAACGGGCCGGCCAAATAAATTATGTTTAAATAAGATTAACGGAATAAGATGTAATAATTGTTACATGTATAAAAAAAAATATATTCATTGTTACATTTATAATAATAATAATTGTTAAATTTATTATTATTATTATTATTAAGCGATGGCAGACAGAATGAAATCCAACATAGGAAATGCGTAGGATTATCACAATGGCACCATGTTTAGACTCATTTTTCAAGCAATAATATGTAGTTTGAAAATTATTTTACAATTTTGATAAAGATAATTACAACCAAAATGTAGTATTGCAGACACGTGCCTTGTAGGTAGTTCACTACTGAAGAATGCAGAACACCACTGAGACAGGTATAGGGGAGCTGCGCGCATGGGTGTGTGTGTGTAAGGGAAGGTTTATGATGTAGGTTCCACAAAGCTGTGGACATATTATAATGCATGAGCAGACCAGTGGTTATTTTGCCAACTGCAAGATAATATTAATCTGAAATAAATATTCATTTATGTTAAATTCATTATTTGCCAATTTTGACTTAATCATGTATTTGTTTAGTCATAAATGTGGTACTATTTACATTGTTCACTTTTCATCTTTGGTGCAGTTGCACTGTAGTTGATAAAAGAGGCTATGTATTGCTTAATTATGTTCTGTAATGAATATAGGATGTTCAAATAATCTGGTACCTTCTTCTATTGTATGCAGGAAATTATGTTCTTCGAATAACAGTCAACTGTGGTAATAAACTTTTTTTTTCTTCAGTTAAAATGTGATAATTTTGTTTTTTAATTATCTTATGAAAAACTTGTGTTATGTGTTTGAAATACCATTCATCAATTCTCAGAGCATACAGTGTATAACATATATTTATTGTTACATGCATAAGACCAGAAATGAGATATATTTAAGAATAATACTCATCAGTAATGACTGAAGAATTTTTAACTGTATCGCTTATTATTTTAAAGGGACAATATGTAGGTACCGTTATTCAAAATCTGTAAAAATGACAATTCACAAAAAGATGGGGGGACTGAACTTTCATCTTATTTTTTTTTAAACAATATTTCTGTTACATAACTTTTTAATCCACTCGGTCTTTATTTATGTTTGACATACCATGGCTTCAAAAATTATGGTCATAGAATTTCTTGGATTGCATTCTAATCATTGTTAACAAATCTTATGAAGTAGAAAAACACTAGAAACTGTTTGTTGTTTGAATTTTATGTTAAGTGGCAGAAGTCTGGTAGCTTTCCAGGTCTCTGAAACCGGGTGAAGGCATATTAAAATAGGTTAAATTGTTTTAACTGGTTTGGGAAGACATATGTTCAAACACATATCAGAGTGCGTTGAGTTTATTTTGTGTTTCATTGTGAATTTCAATAATTAATGAAAATAAAAATTTTAATAAGTAACTGACTTATTTTAATTTTATCTGTTTTCATCATTGATTGATTTTTTTTTACTTATTTGTAGGTAAGAAGCACCTAAAGAAACAAAAGTACAAATATTTTTATTCTACTGTGCAACCAGAAATTACACATTTTTTTGACATCAAAATAAACAAAAAAACAAAGAAAACTCATTCGCCTAAAATTGATTGGAATCATGAATTAATTTCTACAAAATCAGGAGTTTCAAAACACCCTGTCCAAGGTAAAGAATGTCATATTATTTATAAAATATGAGTATATTTTTATACAAGTATGAAAATTGTTTCAGTTGTGTGATATTTTTGTTGGTATTGTTCTTCTACAAGATGGCTCTATTAATTTTAACTTGTTACATAAATGGCCAAGTTATGCTCATTAAATTAGACAATTTCAGTTTGTTGATTGACAGTTTAATGCCCTTTTATTTACACATTTAAAGGTATGACAGTATTTCTTTGTTCATTCCTAAAAGATACATAGCTGAGTACATATAGTCATGTTTTACAGTTTAACCCTTTGGAAACGGACTGTTACTCAATAAACAGAAGAATTGCAAAATTCAAAACGCGCTCTCAAAACAACTGTTTTATCTAATATCACTACTGATGAAAAATTCTGAAAATATACACGAGCTACACGGATTTCCATTCAAAACAAACAATTCCCAAACCATCAATGCTACCTACACACTATAGAGGGAATAAAAATTTTCCCTGTTATGATATTCTATTTCTGAAAACACTATCAGATGCGTTAAAGAATTCCCTACAAGAAAAGTACAATATTTACCAGTCTCCAATTTATACTTACCTGCAGAAGCACGTTTTATCGCCCCAACCAAAATCCATTCGGCGACATCGAAAATTAGATTAGGTACCACTGTGAACAGGGTTAATTAACACTGAATTAACTTGAATGTAGTATAAAGTTTTTTTTATTTGGTCTATTGATTGTTTCATCGAGTGCCAACAGCGTTTAGTTTTTTATATAAACTTTAATAAAACTATTCCCTTGAAAATTCCCTTTAGTGTTTGTTCTGCTGAGGCAAAATAGTTGTTCAGTTCAGATCGATTCTGAAACATACATGTTTATGTAGGCATTATCACTCAATAAAAACGAAAAAATCTTGTCTCTGAAGTTCAATGGTCCTGGTTTCTTGAGTTGTCCTCCGAAATCGTCAACCTTACTGCTGAATCCTGAAAGAACTGACTCTAGCCGACATGCTCTAAAAACCTCTACACCTCTTGCTGGCCAACCCCAAACCCTAACCCAACCAACCTGGAATTCCCACAATCAAGAACAACCTCAATTGGCCAAAAATTTTCAGCCAAACATTAGGTACTATTTCTCAGGTGGGAGAACACATGCTGCCATAATAGAACACAAACCTTCCCAGTTGATGGTTGGGTATATTTCCAGTCTATTATTTTATCAAATATCCTATGTAGGATTATCAACAATCGTATTATTCAAAATTGAAATATATATTTCTAACCACCAGAATACGGTAACAGAAAACACTTACCAATGTTTATATAGCGCTTCATGTATCTTGTGCACATCTTCAGTAAATTAAAATATTTTTCACATCAAATTTAAAACTTCGTACTCCTACCATGGCAGGTAAGGAATTGTCAGTTCTTATATCTAAAACCTTGGATATTATTATATAAAACTTTTAGATATAAGAATTGACTATTCTTTATCTGTCATGGTAGGAGTAGGAAGTTTTAAATTTTGACATGAAAAATATTTTAAAAAATTTTTATTTACTGAAGATGTGTACAAGGTACATGCATGTACTATAAACATTGGTAAGTGTTTTCTGTTATCGTATTCTGGTGGTTAGAAATATATATTACAATTCCAATATATTATCTAATTCCTACTTTAATACACCTAATTATAAACATTCTGTGGTTTCCCTTGTACCTATTGGTAGGACTTATACAATAATCTTGGAAATCATGATTACAATGCTTGTTTTTTTATTGTTACGACTGTTTGTACACACAACGGTACAAGTGCGTGAATGAGATGTTACCATGACTGCTTTTCTTCATAAGGAGCCATAGAATTTTCCTTTTTATCCTTGACGGTAAGGCTTCTCTCTAAATGTGGGTCGTATCCTCTAATTAAGTTGGTATAATATTTTAGTAATATGATTGATAATAATAATTTATTTTATTTATTTTTGTAGGTAAAAATTTCAGAAATAAAGTTGTGTTATATGATTCCAAATTGAGACGAACGGCGTATTTACCACCCGAAAGTTTCATTACGAAAGGTAAATGATTTACAAGTATTTGTATAAATTGGTACAATTAGTAAAAATAGGAGAAAATTGTTTAATTTGTTATTAGAAAATTAATAACTAACAAGAATTTTCTGATAAATAATTGTAGTGCCTGCCGACACCTAGGGGAGATGGTTTAGGTAATCAGGTAAATATTGGATGAATGACACAGATCTAAGAGCATAACATATTTAATTAGCAATTAGGTTACGTACCAGAAGATCCCATTGGAATTTGGGATGTACACGACACCTGGGTTGGTCGTAGTTAAGGCTGGAGCGGAGGATGGACCTGGGATGACCAAAACCATGATCATCAAATTAGGCCAACACGCGCCTTTTATGAGCATTACGTCAGTGTGGCCAACATACCCATATAAACGTATGTGTAGCTACAATTATTTGATACTTTATTATTTAAAGCACTCCATAATAATATCAGTAGTACATTAATTTTTTTGGAAATTTTCACTAGCGTCTTAATTATCTGTGAATATTTTTATTATATAATAAATCAAATTAATGTTTGCTGCGTGCTGTTAATTTAATTTTATATGGTCTCTTTATTCTTTAGTGGTAACCTTCAACAGTTGCTGTCATATATCTCATGAGTGTTGTTGTTTAGGCCATCAGCCGAAAGGCTGGTTGGTACCTCTTGAGGCTTTACTAAGTAAAATGAGAAGTGAGCACGTTTACCCTTACCTTCCTCGCTGATTGGAAAGGTATGCTTATCGCCATTTCAAGCCCTCCGAAAAGCATCTATTTTCCACTCTGCAAATGACACCTTCGCTTCATTCCCTACAGAGTCTGGCTGTATAATGAAGTTCATTACTTTCAGAGGAGATGACTCTGACTAGTGTCTTTTACACCTGTCCTCTTCTCTTCTTAAATGATTGTCATTTAATTGGCTGATCATGTGATTAGAAACATCAATTTTTTGTAACCCTGGTACTAATAGATTAAGTGCAGATAATTTAACACTCCACTTGTCTGTTATGGGCAAATCTCATGAGTATGACTCATGTATATATGACCACACCTCTTTCTTCCTGAGCAGTGAAGTGTCCTTATTTAAAATTTAAGTTGAGTTTCTATTGATTAAAGTAGTTAGATCAAATTTGTTGTGTTAGTTTAAATGCTAATGAAAGGCGACAGATGAAAAGGAAGTTGACATGATTGGGAATTGAACCTAGGACCCCTGGTTTCTATACCTTGGAATAGAATCCAATTGCACTGACCACTAGTATAGTGTACTTGCATACGATAAAGTTAATATTAAATTAGAAATGTATTTATCCAAAGGTCTGGTTTATTCAAAACTGATTAAAAGATTTTATTTTGAATGATGGAGAAAAACAATTGGTATGTTGTAATAATACTGTGTAAAATTTAGCAAAAATAAATTAAACAGACTTCATAAGTTAAGGGTATATACATTTAAAATCTACTTTACCGCAGTAATGTGGTATAGTGATAATATGTATTTCAAGAGTTCAGTGTCAAATCAGCACAGTCAAAGTAGCATAAATAATAAATTTTTGTATATGCTTCTTATGTACACAAACATGTTATTTTATTTTAAATACTTCTTCTTTATCAGTCCATCATCATCCAGTGTTGGATGTATAAGCCTCCCCTGTCTACCTTCACAATCCCCCGCTCCGCGTCATTCTTGCCCAATTAAATCCAGCCTCCAGTTTTAAGTTATCTCTCCACCATGTTTGTGTTCCTCTTTTCTAGCCAGAGCTTCCACTGCTGAACCACCTTGTTCAATTGTTTATCCGTCTGCCTCATTGTGTGTCCAGCCCATTGCCATTTCAGTGATTCCATGTGCTGTTTCATGTCCACTAATCCAGTCCTCTGTCGAATATCTTATTTCTTACTCAGCTTTTTAATTTATTTTATTCCACATTCTCATAAATAAAATGGATACTGATACAGTTGTAATTACTGAATCATACTACAGTAACAATTATTGTAAACAATTTACAGGTTGAATAAATTGGAGTAGTTGCCTGGTTATAATCAAGAATGGAGCTGGGTCACAATGGCATCTGCAGTGTGGCCACCTAAATAATCTTCAAATTAATCTATGTGATTAAGCTAATATTATTATAAAAAAATTTTTGATTATCATACAAGAATGTAATATCTTCTTGTTTGGTAATCAATAAAATTTTATTTGAGGTTTCCACTTATCCAAAAAATCTTTTATTCCAAAACAACTTAGTCCTATCAGGTTTTGATAAATGCGCCCCTCATGTATAACATTCCAGGGATCATATTGATGTTAGTATGCAGGTACATTAACAAGTTCAATGCCACATTTTTCCACTCATTTTCATTCGAGGTGCCAACACTTTCTTTTGAAGAGTGAAATATCTACTTAGTTAAATACAGAATATTTAGTAGTTCCTTTGCATACTTCTGTTCCCTTAGAACTAAATGTTTCCCATACTTGATGAGCGTTAAAAAAAAAAATACAACACTTGACATTGTCTTGGTGTGAATGTGTATATTAAAAAGATTCGGAGATAAATTGTGTTGCACTACATTTATTAAAGGTACCTAGAACGGAGAAAATTACAAATTTTCACATCACAATCCAGTTTTTTGCACATTATTAAAATTCAGAATTTTCTGCATCCAATGATGTACAATTTGTTGGTATTTTTGCAATTTTTAACCCAAAAAAAATTGAAAATATGTTGAACCCGTACGTTATTTTCTAAACGTTATCAATTTGCATACACATCTATTTTTTGAATGACAAATGATAAACTCATAATTTTGTTTTTGTTTTAAAACTAAGTCGGCATTAGACCAGCTGTGAATGTAACAGTTGGGAAATTTCCAGGTTATGATCCTGGAATGTATTAGAGGTACTATTTTGTAGTACTTATAATGTGTTCTCTTTTAGTTTTTTTCTTGTTTCCCGTAAACAGCAATTTTTAACACACGGAGCATTTTCTCAGCCAAATTTGAACGGATTGTAATGAAATTTTTGCACAGCCTTTTATACCGTAATTTAAATGTACTGAGTTAATATTACATTAAAACAATGTGTTTAAATATTTATTTTCCACTTAAATAGGCAAAAAAAATATGCTTTTCAAAAGTGGTAATTTCAAAAATCATTTTGTTATCTTCCTAACAATATTATATACAGATGCTACTATATGTGAGTGTAGAATAGCCTGAAAAGTAACCATAAAGCAATTGAACAGGACAACTGTAGTAGTTTTTGAGAAAATGTTCCTTACATTAACATTACAGAGATAGGCATTTTGGGTACCCTTAAAATCTACTTTCCTTGAGTGCTGCTTTTCAAAGAAATACATGTTCCACTGTATCGTGACTTTATCTTGTCGTTAAGATATGGCGGGTATACTTGATCATAGATAATCATCCACAATTTCCTCCTTATCATTCTATCAAAAACCTTTATCAATGACAAGAAGATAAGGCTCCAGATTAACATTGTGTTGAATCAGTGCAGGAGTGTATAGATAATATTTTGGGGAGGGGAGTCAAGAAAAATGTTATGTTAGGTAATTTGGGTGATAAAATAGTTACACTTAATGTTTTACATTAGTTTTTACGGCCAAATGCAGAGGGTAAATTACAACTAGATTCTTTTAATATTGTTTTAAAAAGGGTTTAAACAAAACAAATTGAATGTTTGACAACACTAAAAATTTGGTATAGGGCTATTAGACTATAAATTATAAAATTAACAATACAGTGAATATTATATATAAAAATGAGCTTGATTTGCTATATCGACTAACGAGGTTAACAATGTTTACAAAACAAAGTTCAGGCTGTAGTTTATCTGCGCATGCGCAGATTGCCTCGAGCTATCAACCTCTTGCTCTGGGCAGGGCCCGAGACAACGTTGAATTCTTACCAACCGAACTGTTCTCTGTTGACTCGAAACTCTATTTGCCCTGGCAAATTATGCATTATAATAATTCACATGAGTTAATTTTTTCTTACATTTTCTCATTTCGGAGGGAGCCTGGGCCCACAGTTCCCTCCCTTCTATTCACCGCTGTGTTGAATAATACTTAAATAATTGTTGAATTTTGCGGATTAGCAGCTTAATATAATTTTTAGTTTTGTGTTGCAGGAATTGGCCGTTATCACTTAAATTTTCAAAATGTTTATGATGTTGGTGTTGATGGTGATTATGAAAGTGGTAAATGTTAATCAGTAATTAAAATTTTTTAATTTGGTATTTAGATTCTAATATTTTGTTGGTATAATCCAACTGTATTTAATTTCTTAAGTGCTCTCTGGGCCAATTTAATCTGTAGAGTATGAGGGTCGCTTTATCAAATTTAACAGCCAAACTTCACAGGGAAAACATTCCAGAGGGCCAATTGACTAATTTGGTATCTGTCAATAAGGTATATAAGACTAAGGTAATGAAGAAACAGGCAAGAATGAGGGTTTTCAAGGTGTGTTCACCAAACAATGGTATCAGATGTGGAGTAAGAAACAACAAGTTATAACAAAGGAAGGTTTCTTTCTGTGTAAAAAGAACTAAACAATTACGACTTCACTTACGTGAAATAAAAGTGCTGTTTCACTGTTTCTGTAACACTTGATATTGCAGGCGATATTCACTTCAAGACGGTTTGACTTGGAAACAGCTCGATATATATGGCTTGCAATATAATTGTTCGACATTCATCTTAAACTTAATGTCCCTAAAAGAGAAAACCACAAAATACCAATACAACATTAACAACAGCACAGATCTTGACAATCATGACGATAATAACACAAAATTCTTGTGTAAAGTTGGATAGCGTAATTATTCGGTTTAGACGTACAGTAAAGTGACCGACTAGTGCAGTTACCTCACAGATCAAGCATGATAAAATGAATTCAGGAAAAATATTCAAGGGGAGAAAGATATACAATCCAGTTGTAAAGACTTGTACAACCCACCAGGTTAGTCTAGTTGTAAGGTTGTTGCCATTAACTCTGATGTTTAACAGCTGATTTTCGGAGGCAAAGCTTCTGTGGTTCAAATCCTAGAAAGGAATTTACGTACTTTTAAGCAGATGTGAATACTAGATAGTGGTTACCTTGTACAGTGGTGTTCTTTGTTGGTTGGTGTTTAATTAACCACAGGCCTACTCTCTCAGGAATGGTCGGCCTGAGTCTGTACAAGAATACACCTCATTTACACGTCATACATATCATCCTCATCTCATTGGATCATGAGATTGCTTACCATTCTCAATTTAATAGACTGCAACATACATTAGGGATAGAAAAAAACGTTATGCAAAATTTTTAATCTATATTCATTTGCACATTCAGTTGACACAATGGAGCAATGTAGGACTGTGTATTTCTTATGGGACTCTTAACTGCTACTAGCAGATACACAAACATTAGCTTTGTAGATCAATCAATGACATTCCTTTCCTCCGCACCCCATCGATAACAAACCTTTATAATGAAGAGTAGTGTATATGACTATTAATTAATAATTAACACTATAAGTTTATACTCAACTTCATATGCGGATTCCAAATGTGAAATATTTTCTTCGATATCTGTACTGGGAAAGATTTTTTAGATTTGTAATAACCAATTCTGTCATTTGTTTACATTTATCATGGAGTGTTTGGCGAGGGTATGTGGAGAAGGCATCAGTAGGTCTGCAGTAAAATAGATGAGATGTTCATTTTAAACCCCCTCCCCCCAATTTTGAAGAAAAAGTTTTTACAGTTTTTTGATTTTTTACAATTCATTAAACATTCTACATAATACATAATTTTTTTCTGTTAAGCAAAACTTGAATTGTAGTTCTACCTTAAGAAATACGTGTTCTATAGAGGTTTAAAAAATGTATTTATGTACGCGTCCAGATGCCTTTAATTAATCTTTTTAGTTGCGCTAATAGCAGTGACGATTCCCATAACATCTATTGTGTCAACTGAACATGCAAACGAATATAGTTACTGTAGCATGGCTGTAAAAGTAAATTAAAATTGGCTAATTTAAACAATTATTTCCTGTTAAAAAATCTGGAAGATTTAATAAATTTTTGTAAATTAAATTTACTTGAAATTGTTAGCTATAGTAACTAGATCCTGCTCTTAGCCATCATTTGATAAATATTTTTGGGTATATTTTAATATTGAATCATTATTGACTGAGATTTTTTTTTATTGTAAAGATTATTTTTTTGGTTCTACCCTGATGTTAAGAGTACTACCTATGATATTTTTATTATTTAAATACATGGATATTATAATTTAAAGTGTACTATACAAAATGTAATTAGGATTAAAATTTCAACTACTTAAATCTAAAAAAGGTTATTTTATGTATTTCTTTGACTACTTTATAAACCAGTGGTTTTTAAACTGTGCATCATGGCTCCCAGGTGCGTCGCACACCTACACTAGGAGCGTCGCATTATTTTTTGTAAAATTTAAATTGATTTACTTTAGTCTTGGTTATCAATGATTTTCTGTGAACCTGTAAATCTTAATTCAAAAATTATATAAAACTACCGAAGTGTATATTTTATCTGAGAAAACAACATAAACTGGGAGAACATCAACATGTACCACTGGGAGAACAGGAGCTGCTCATTGATATTTCTTCAGACTCCACATTGAAATCAAAGTTCATTTCATCGTCACTGGTTGAATTTTGGAGTTGGTGAAGCAGGAATATATACCTCAAGTAGATAACAAGGCACAACAAGTTTTGATTCCTTTCGTGATATCTAAATTATGCGAGGTTGGATTTTCAGCATTGGTGGCGATGAAAACCAGATACAGGTCACAATTGAACATCAAGAAAGATATGCAAGTTGCAGGTTCCAAATTTGTATCATTGATCATGAAAAAGCATGCTTATCCTTCTCATTAATTTTGTTACAAGAATATTCTTTTGAACTTAATATTCTTTTTACTAGAATTGTCATAAAATTAAAAGTTTACTGAAATGTGTTATTGGTATTTTAATAGAGTAGTTGATTTATAGAAATAAAATACTCTTAACCTTATTCATTTGTGTCGAATCTTGAGTTTACTTGTTTATCTTCATTCTTCCGAGTCGGTGCCGTGTACGTCTAGGGAGCCATGGGTCAATGTGTTTAGATTAAAGGTGCCACGGACCCAAAATCTTTGACAACCACTGCTTTACACTGTTTTTTTTTGTGTGAATCAAAACTAAGTTGTATACTAATTCAATTGTGGATTTCATTTGCAGAAGAGGAAGAAGTTTGGCCACCTCCACTTACTTTCCCTTGGGTGACAGCAGGTATGTTTTTAGAAGCATTTTATTTTGTACAGTATCTTATATTGAGTGTAATTAAATTGTATCTTAAATTGAGTGTAACCTCCATTCAACCCTTTTCTGCCAGTCACTCTCCCTCAGGTCTCTTAAGTCTTATCTATTATATAAAAGGACAACCATGTCCAGGGTGATTCATTTATAGATCAACGCACAGCCGAAACTACTGATGCTACAGACTTGAAATTTGGATGTTAGCTTTCTTATGTTGTGTAAGCGCGCACTAAGAAAGGATTTTTCAAAATTTTGATTTTAAAGGGCAGAAATAGCAAAAATTCCCCCCCACTGATGCGAAGATACGGGTCAGCGCGAAGCGCTACGCTTATGTACTGGTTTTGCTCCGACACACATTTACCCCCTCCATAGGCATATTCCGTTGCTTCCAGTATATCAATTCTTATCGCACGTAAATAGCAGATCACTACAAAACTATAGCTATTTTCCCAGAAGTTAAATTGACTTTATAAACGATTTTAATCTATGGTTTACTTTTGTCACTCCGGATGTTGTACTGTATGTAGTGTTTAACCAACACTGGATTTACATTTTAACCGGAATTAATTCCAGAGTTGTTGTAATTAGTATAGGCTAATAAGTGATATGTTTTTTAAGTTTTATAGTATTATTAATTATTATTCAAGATACGGATTTCATTGCTTAGGTCACATAATGTTATTTGACTGACATTGTAAAAATGATTTTTGCAACCGAACAATTAAAATTTAATTAAAAAAAAAATGTGTCTCAACCAATTCAGTAAAATGCATACGGTAAAGTTATTTTCTTAAATCTAACTTAAATTAAAATAAAACAACAGTTATTTATGTAAATTCAGGCATTATGCTATTATAATCCTCTTTTTTATTTTTTTACCATAAGGGTCGATTTACACACATCCGTCCACGTCACGTCTCAGTTCCGTAATTCCGAGAAGACAAGTATCAGTCACAGAAAAATATTCTTTCTTGAAAAATTAATGACATTGTCTACACTGAGCACCAGCACCGTCCCAAAACCGGCGCGTCAGTATTGTTGCCGTCACCGAACCGTCAAAACGATATTTTTTCTCGACGATATTTTGTTTTTTACAAACGTATTTGTTTCTATGTAAAATGACTGAATGGAGTTTGACGAAAGGAAAACTGACGTACATGTGTGAATACTGTCATCATTTTTGACTTCGAGTGGCCGTACCGGTGACGTGACGGTGACGGTGACGTGTGAATCGTTCTTTATACGTAATTCAAAAAAATTATATTTGTGACATAAGTAATTAGCAAATTAAAATACAGAATCATAGCCTTAAAATTGCATGGGCGAAGCCGTGACGGGGAGCTATCTATTATATAAAAGAGATGTCCTGATTTATAGATCAACTTAAGTTTTCTAAGCTGTCGCTAAGGAAGGATTTCGCAAAATTTTTATTTTAAATGGTAGAATTCGCAAAAATACCCTCCCATAAGAAATACAGAGAGTATACTTAAACAGCTGATTCTTCGTTTACGTTTGCGTGGGCGAAGCCACGCGGGACCCGCTAATTTAAAAAAAAAATGTGTCTCAACCAATTCAGTAAAATGCATAAGATACGGTTAAGACATTTTCTTAAATCTAACTTATATTAAAATAAAACAACAGTTATTTATGTAAATTCAGGCAGTATGGTATTATAATCCTTCTTTTTTCATTTTTTCACCATAAGGGTCGATTCACACACATCTGTCACGTCACGTCTCACTTCCGTCATTCCGAGAAGTATCAGTCACAGAAAAATATTCTTTCTTGAAAAAATATTGACATTGTCTACACTGAGCACCAGCACCGTCCCAAAACCGGCGCGTCAGTATTGTCGCCGTCACCGAACCGTCAAAACGATATTTTGTTATTTACGGACGTATTTGTCTCTATGTAAAATGACTGAATGAAGTTTTTGTGACTTAAGTTATAAGCAAATTAAAATACAGAATCATAGCCTTAAAATTGCATGGGCGAAGCCACGACGGGGCGCTATCTATATAAAAAGAGATGTCCTGATTTATAGATCAACTTAAGTTTTCTCAGCTGTCACAAAGAAATGATTTTGCAAAATTTTTATTTTAAGTGGTAGAATTCGCAAAAATACCCTCCCATAAGAAATACAGAGAGTATACTTAAACGCTGATTCTTTGTTTACGTTTGCGTGGGCGAAGCCACACGGGACCCGCTAGTCACCTTATAAATACTCTCCCACCAGGACAACTTTGGTGTTCCTCTCACACCTCGTCTCTGACATCCACTTTCATATCACTTGAGGCCATGTACCTTCAGTCATCCTTTTCATGTGCCCGTACCAGTTCAACATTTAAACTCCTCTGTTTCCACAATGTTAATATCAACTAACTATAGTACTTTAGTCATGAGTTTGCTTTTGGTTTTAACTAGGAGTAAAGAAGGATAGCATCAGTGCGCATATGTGACTGCTTTGTTATCAGCGTACAAAATGTAATTGTATAGTTATACGAGGTGTGATCAAAAAGTAAGGTGACTTTTCATTTTTATAAAAAATATTCATTTATTCATCCAAAATTATGTTATCCCCTTCAAAATAATCCCCCTCTGATACAATGCACTTGTGCCAGCGCTTTTTCCAGTCGTCAAAACATTTCTGAAATGCACTTTTGGGTATTGCCTTCAGCTCCTCCAGCGATGCAGCCTTAATCTCCAAAGAAGAGCCTGGGCTCTTCCACTGGGATGATTGGGCTTTGGTTTCGACCCATGTTTCATCACCAGTTATAACCCTTTTTAGCAGTTCAGGATCATCATTGACGTCGTTCAACATGTCTTGGGCGATGTTCATGCGATGCTGCTTCTGATCAAAATTAAGCAGTTTTGGAACGAATTTTGCTGACACACATGTCATACCCATAACATCCGTTAAAATTGATTGGCATGAGCCAAACGATATGTTAAGATCATCAGCTATTTCTCTAATCGTGATTCAACGATTTTTCAACACAATTTCTTTCACTTCCTGAACATTTTCATAGGTTTTTGAAGTGCTGGGGCGTCCAGAGCGAGGTTCATCCTTAACATTTTCTCGGCCCTCTTGGAATAACTTATACCATTTATAAATATTTTTTTGCTCAAATTTGACTCACCGTACGCCACTGACAACATTTCAAGAGTTTTTGAACACTTAATACCGTTTTTTGCACTCTGCTCCATTATTTTTAACAGCAAAAAATCGCCAAGCACGCAAACACGAGTCTAACCTTTATGCCTCTCACATAAAAACAACATGTGCTATATAGTCAAAACTTTGAACATATGATCATGACGAGTGTACCAACACAACAAAAAAAAATTTTTGAAATTAGAGTGTACAGAGCCCGTGAAATTCAAAAAGTCACCTTACTTTTTGATCACGCCTCGTATAGTAATTGTACAGTGTGTAGTGAAATGTAGTATCTCACTGTTGAGGTTGGCAGATTTCCTCTTCCTTTTTTCACAGCCCATCCATAAGCAAAAGGAATTCTCGTGACTCAGTATTTATAAATCTAACGCAAGCTCTGACAGCCCTCTTTTCTAAGTTTGATCTCGTGATTCTACAACTTCGATGACAGTAGGCCGGCTCTTGGTGTCTGGTTAGTTCAATTGGCTTCTAGACCAAGGGTCCTGGGTTCGATTCTTAGTCAATCTAGTATTTTTTCACTACTTATTCATCTTATCACCCTTTATCATCTGCATTAGCAGTAATGTGCAAAACAGTCGAACGTAAAACAATAAAAATTGCTTCCAGGTATTTTGCATTTCTGTCTGATATCTCTTATACCTGTACTCTGTAGGTAGTGGTACATTCAACTTCTGCTTTATACAACCACCTTTTAACTGCCATATTCCAACTTCAAATAATAAGGGATGCAATGATTTCAAAGCAATTCTTCTTTTAGCAATCCTAATTACAATATTGTCTGTACTCCCAGTGCTTTCAGACACCAGTATACATAGGTAAATAAACTCAATGGCATGGTTCCAGAGTGGATCCAACGTCCACTCTTTTACTAATTGCCTAACCACATCTCTTACTATCATGTACAGTATTTCATTTGTCAAAACTGATTTCAAGCCCCAACTTGAAATATCCCTTGTGCAACTCTCAAAGCATTCTCATCTTCTATTAATAACACCTGATCATCAACAGAATTACATAAAAACAGCGATTGTAATTCCAATCTTAATGCCAATACCACCATATTCCCTCCCCCTCCTATTAATACTGCAACTCTACCATAGATATTTTAACACGCTAAACTTGGATAAAAACGTGCTGCCAACCCTTATGACATTTTTATTACTGCTATGAAAATATCTCACTCCTCCTACAAAATATTGTTCAGCCTTTCCATCACTCTTGTAAAGCTGGGTACGGACATGCGAACAAAACATCATATTTCTGAAAATATTCTAACATTTAATTGACTTAAAAACCAGTTAACAAATGGTTTGTTGCAGTCTATTATACGTACAATAGAACAAATGAAAAGATGTCGGTCTGTTGGAAAATAGAATGCCTAAAATATAAAAACAGATCAAAAAAGAACATCTTGGGATAAAGTGATGAATCAGTTCAGTTAAGACATTTTCAGTTATTAGAGGCCATATTGTTGTTTAGGTCAGCAGTTGAAAAGCTGGTTTGAACCTATAGAGGTTTTACTAAGTAAAAAACGAGGAGTGAGGTGGTTTACTATTGCCTTCCTCACTGAGTTAAAAGTGTATGCCTATCAGCATGCCAGGTCCTCTGAAAAGCATTTGCTTTCCACCCTGCAAATGACACAATCACTTCATTCACCACAGGGTCTGGCTGTATTGTGAAATTCATTATACTCTCAGAGGAGATAACTCTGACTAGTGTCTTTTACACCTCTACCTCTTCTGTTCTTAAATAGTTCAGTCATATAATTGCCTGACCATGTTATAAGAAACAGAACTATTTTTTGTAGCCCTGGAACCAGCAGATCGAGTGCAAATAATTAAACACTCCAACTAACTGTTATGGGCGTTATAATAATTATAACCTTACTTTTAAATTTATTGATATATATCCTGTCTTATCTTATGTGATAAAATATTCTCCACATTTATCATGCTGTATTTTTATATTCTGCATGCTAACCTTGATTAGCAGATAAACTTCCTCAGGGTACATTAGTTTTTTCCATTCTCATCGCAAAGGTTTTTGCGGACATTTAGAAGTTACCTAAAAATGTTTGGTCATATTCTCGTAGTTTAGGATAAAGTGGTCTAAACAAACTATGTGTCAATTTGTCTTCTAAGATTAGATACACCCACAAATTCCGTTACAAATGCCTTTACTGCAAAAATGCCTTTACAAATGATAAAAAGGCTGCAAACACATTACTTCTGTGAATTCCAAAGTAGAAATGAGTTGTCAAGCACTTTGTCCTGTTTCTGTTTTTTATAAACTTGTATTCAATGTTTGATTGCATAAAAGTACTTGTTTTTAACCCTTTCACCACCAAACATGAGTATACTTGTATGCTGATACACCAAACATGAGTATACTCGTATGCTGACACACCAAACATGAGTATACTTGTATGCTGACACACCAAACAAGAATATACTTGTATGCTGACACACCAAACATGAGTATACTTGTATGCTGACACACCAAACATGAGTTTAATTGGTTTGAATTTTCTAAATAATGGGCTAAACATGAGTAATTTCCCACTAGGTTATACCTAATAGAATACGAGGGTGGTCTGAAAAGTTTCCGACCTCAATGTGAAGATGGGAGCACTCGTAAATAAAAGCTTGTGAATTTTGTTGTTCATCTGCTGACAGTTACTCACCAAAGTTTCAGTCATTTTGGACGCGCAGTTGTTATGTAACAGTCGTTTGAGTGAGTTGATGTGAGTGTTTCTGTGAAAATGGACAAAATCGTGTATCAAGCTGTCATTAAATATTTGTTTTTGAAAGGCAGTACACCTACGTAAATCAAAGATGAGGTGGATTCTGTGTATGGGGGCTCTGCACCATTATTTACCATAGTGAAATTTTGGGCAGCTGAATTTAAACCAGCCGTAAGAGCTTGGGAGATGATGAACGTTCGGGACGCCCAAAAACTGCAACCACTGACGAAAACATTGCCAAAGTTCACAAAATGGTGCTAGAAGACCGCCGAATTCAAGTGAGAGATAGCAGAGGTTATGAACCTGTCAAAAGAATGTGTTTGTCACCTATTAAATCAACATTAAGGCATGAGAAAGCTGTCCGCTCGTTGGGTGCCGCGTTTGCTCGCGTTAGACCAAAAACGTGTTCGAATGAACATTTCGAACGCTTTGTTGGCGCAGTTTAGGTGCAATAAATCCGAGTTTAGGCGCCGATTAATTACTGTAGATGAAACTTTGATACACCATTATACGCCCGAAACAAAAATACAGTCCAAACAGTGGACTGCAAAGGGGGAACCGGCTCCAAAAAAAGCAAAAACTTTTTTTTCGGCTAGGAAAGTGATGGTGAGTGTTTTTTGGGATAGTCATGGAGTTATTTTAATTGAATATCTTCAAAAAGCAAAAAACCATTACAGGAGCATACTACGCATCATTACTTGACAAGCTAAAGGCAGAACTTGCGGAAAAACGGCCACATTTGCAGAAAAAGAAAATCCAGTTTCACCAAGACAACACACTGTCTCACACCTCAGTGGTTGCCTTGGCGAAAATCTACAAATTACGATTTGAACTGCTTGATCATCCACCTTACTCACCAGATCTAGCCCCAAGCGACTTCTTTTTGTTCTCTCATCTAAAAATTACACTCGGAGGACAGAGATTTTCGTCAAATGAAGAGGCAATCACCTTTGTGAACAACTATTTTGCAGAGAAAAACGCCGAGTACTATTTGGACGGGTTGCAGAGATGGGAGCATCGCTGGGAGAAGTGTGCAGAGTTACAAGGAGACTATGTAAAATAAATTTAAATAAGTTTATTTAAAAATTAAAAATAAATTTTGGGAAAAATGTCTTGTATCTTTGTTAGGTCGGAAACTTTTCAGACCACCCTCGTACAACTATATTCTATTATCATGAAGCATTTAGAAATGAATAAAATATTTATGTTGATGAAATCAAGTAGATTGTAACCAATTGTCCGACCAGTACAGATTACTTGTTTGTTAGCATGAAATGGTGTCATTAAGTATAGGTATCAGATGAACTAATGTCCCATAGCCGAGTGAGTGAGAGGGAGATGTGTGGCATAACTACGCATGCGCTCAAAGATCTTTACCGTAATAATCCAAATCTGAAAACATACTACAGTTGTTATCTTGCATGTTAGTTTACTGCATGCATAAACGCTTGCTCATAACAATGAGTAAAATAAAAGGCAATGTTATTGGAACTGCACGTATGGCTTGTGCAAGTGAGAGCGTTATGCATTCTCTCACTCCCACAGCTAGGGGACTTTAGTTCATCTGAATACAGTAGATCACGTGATATGATTACTGATTATAATATTTTTATTATAATAAATAATATTATAATTATTATTTTTATTATATAATTTTTATTATTACAGAGTTATTTTTATTTGATTCTGATCCTGAAAGAACATAGTATAGTGATGATTTATGTATTTCGTGGAAATAAAGATGGAATGTGATTCTGAACATTGTAGTGCATCAGAACCTGCAGCTAATGACGTAAACAAGTTAGGCATACTTTTGAAAACTTCAGGCTTCTGATACATTTGTACCTGATTTTATAATTTAATAATAAAAAACTAAAATAATTTTTTTTAAAGTAATTACCTAGTTGTCTAGTGTTTTAATTTGCAATTAATAGTAAATATACAAATTTATCACGAATAACAACTTTTTCTTTAATTCTAAAATAATAATAAAAAATTACCTGGAACAGGACAGTTTATATAAATTGTGTAACCTAGCAGTGAAAGGGTTAACAAAACACATTTACAGTTAACAAAGATGTACTGATCTCCTCTTCAATGTATATATTGATAATGTGTTAAGGAAGTGGAAAACAAGAAGGGAACCAGGGATTCCCATCAACAGGAACTTCAAATTTGGCACAATTCTATTTGCAGACGATCAGGTCCTTGTTGAAGACTCTGAAGGTAATTTACAAAAGTCAATATACCAACTACAAAAGATAGGTAAAGACGTAAACCTAACAATATCCTCAAAGAAGACAAAGATAATGGCTTTCTGCAGAAGAGATAGAATACGATCTAAGATTTTAGTAGATAACAAAAGCCTAGAATAAGTTTGAAGTTTTAGATACCTTGGATATGAATTGAGTATAGACACTGAAAAGGATATAGACAGGAAGGTAGTAAGGTTTAGAAATATATGCGGAACAATCAGAAGGACGCTGAGAAATAAGACGAGAAGAGATGCACAAATACGATTGTATCAGGTGATGGCGGTTCCTACCCTGTTGTGTGGCTCAGAGGCTTGGGTGTTGATGTAACGGAAAAAGAAATGTTGGAATCGGCAGAAATAAGTTTTTTGTGAGCAGTAAAAGGATGCTCAAGGGTGGACCACATAAGAAGTGAGCACCACTCAAGAATTGAGGACATAAGAGTGGAACTACAGGTTGTTAGCGTACATGAGAGAATCTTAAAGTACAAGGAAAGATGGAAGGAACATTTAAACAGAATGACGGATGGAAGAATATCGAAGCAGGTGTGGGACTATAAACCACAAGGCAGAAGAGCTGTGGGTAGACCGAGGAAAAGATGGAGCTGAAGAGAGTAATGTCGGAACAGGCCAAGGCCTAAACCGTGAAGAGAAGAAGAAGACTAATCAACTCAAGTGGAAATACCAGAACAACAACAATATGAGGTAATTAACTCTGGATCAAATTGAATCATCTAAGGTTATCAAATATGTGTTAATATTGAAATTTTGTTTAAATTCATCTCATTATGATAATTTTTGTTTTGTTACCTTTGAAACATGTAATTTGGGATAACAAAGATGATGAAGAAACAACTCTAACATTTCCCACTAGGTCAACTAAAAAAACAACAGTAAAAACGCGAGTTCCACATAGCAGGATGACAGTTACTACAGGTAATTATAACAAAATATATTGATTGCTACTAAAGGTAAGAAACTATAATAAATTTCTTCAACTACCACAAACATAACATAAGTAAACAAAACTTCTTTAATAAAAAACATTTCTTGTTTTCAGCCATATTGGAGTCCTCTTCTTTTGTGATTTTTGTAATTTTGTGATTTTTTAGTAGCTGATATTTTCAGCATTACTTCAGTTGGATGTATGGTCATGTAGTTTCTGCTTTTTTTATGAACTTCTGAAGGGGTTCGTCTATAACCAGTTATTGGAAAACTTAGTTTTGTAATGTTTCCTAAAAATGATTTTTTTAACCTTTATCAGGTTTTTGAGTACTATGAGAGACATGTTTATGTATCAGTGGCCAAACTCTCACCAATTTTTTTAAAAATTGGTTCATTTTTGCTACAGTTTTGTAATATTCCCATTTAATTTGAATTTGTAAGAAGTGAAAAATATCCAAAATATTTTTCTTGTTCTTCATTTATGATTTATAAACTGGTTAAAGTTGAGAGATAAATTAATCTCACTTAGCCCTGGCGGACAAAAATCTAATTCTGGGAAAAGTAACATAGACTATTAAATATCCTAAAATTTTAAAATAATTACAGATAACTAATTTTTTAATTTGATTTTATTAATTTTTTTGATTTACTTTTTTATTATTATGTACTATAAGTTCATCCATGGCCAACTACTATACAAAATTATGTTTTGCCAACCTCAGAAATGAGAATGATCATAAAAATGCACTAAACAGAAACTACCAAAATTTCCTGATTTTTTTTTTTTAAATCCTTATAACATTTTAATAAAAGTGGTACGAAAATGCTAAACCGTTTCCAGAAACTTCAGAACTTGTTAAATATTATAAACTACAAATTGTTATTGATAATGAGTATTGAAATAATCTTTCAACTATTTTTGTGTTTGAAGTAGCCTGAGAGACAAATTCATCTCTCATTAGCGTATCTGGTAAGGTCGCATTGATTGGGCGCACTCAACCTATTAAACAAATATTTCTAAAAATTTAGTCTTCACTTTAGATCATTGTTATATATTCACTGTTACAAAAGTTTTCAGTAGCTTCGACATATTCTTTAACATAGCGATTAACCCTGTGGATTCCTGGCTAGAATATTTAAGCCAGTGTATACCACTCTCGTTAAACCCCCTTTTCAAAAAAATGTTCATATTATATATTGAAACACTGTCTTACTTATTGCTTATTACCATTATTTAGATTAATTTTACATTTTTTGTAGCATTATCCGTGTACTTTGATGCTGTATACACTTTATTGATTATTATGGATTAAGTTGATTGTATATATTTTTCTTCTGCCCTTCAAGGATCCCTTCCTGTTCCGAACTCTGAAATCTGCCCATTCCTTCTGTGGGCGTCCTTAATCTTTCCTTCCCTCTGGTTTGTAATCCAGCGCCTGCTTAAGTATCCTATTCTCATTCATCCCGTCCACATGCTGTATCCACTGTAATTTATTTTGCAGTACGCTATCATTTATGGAAAAGATGTCTCTTTCCTTATCTCTGCATTCCTATAATGGTTTTCTCTACTACATCCATATGTTTGTCGTAAAAATTTCATTTCAGATACCTGCAATCTGCTGTCTGATTTATGTCTTAATTTTTGAAATTAAGAAAAACCTGAATAAACAGTAGGATATTTATTTCAAGAAATTCATCTATTCAAAAAAAAGAGGATTTAATTCTGAAGACAACCATATATTTTGTATTCTCTGGAATAATCTCTAAATTCGGTTTTACATAACTAACAAACTAACTTTGTTACAAATGGAGATGGTGAGCTCTTATCATTGTTCTAACAAAGTAATGCACTGTTTTAAATGGTCAATATCCTAATTTTTTTTAGGGTAAACTTTATCTCTCATTATTCCCCATGTTGAAAAGTTAAAATTGAGCTGAGATATAGTGAACAAACTAGGATTATGATTGGTGAGTTGGTGTACTATACAGAATGGACCGGGAGGAAAGGAAAACATTTTAACAGGTGATTGTAAACCCAAAAACAAGACAAAAAGTTCATATAAACATATGTCTGGAAATGCTTCGTTAGCGAGATAAGTCTAGCGAAAGATTTCGCCCAGATTTCCACTCCGAGGATTAAATGAAACCGGATTGAACCAATTAGAACGGTAATTAAGACAAACATTTGATCTTTTCATATGAATTTTGACTTGAAAAATTGATTAAACTAGGTCCCAGAACTGTAAGTCCCTTAGTTTGTAAAATAACTTGCTTAAAACACAAAATTTACTGTCAAAAAACATGTTTTTTTGGTTTGAGGCGCTATAATTCCATTAAATGGCTAACAAATGCATAAAATCCATGAACAACAATTGTAGGGAATTTAATTCTGAGAAAATTGATGTAAAAAAAGTCAATAGCAAACAAATTCTTAATTAATCAATTCAAATTTAATGTAACTTGTATTACCCTCCAAAAAAGTAACAATTCTGTATTATCAAAAACGTTTTAAAAAAAATAAGCTGATACAAATTTAATTTACCATCATAATACCGTTCTAAATAACACATAACTAATTTACTTACATTATAAATAAGGTTCGAAAATTCCACCATTACAGTCTATACACTTCTTAACACGCTTCTGAATATTTTGTGTCGCTGTTGCAAGAACATCTTTCTTTTCCTTTATGAGGGCAACAGCATCAAAAATTCGAGTAATCAGTTCATCTCGTGTATTAACTTTCACTTTGTAAACTTCACTTTTCATCCAACCCCATATGCAATTGTCCAGTGGGGTAAGGTCTGGAGACCTTGGCGGCCAGTTAATAACTCCTCCAGCACCAATCAGTTTGCCTGCAAAGTGTTTATTTAAAAATTCTCTAACTTGATGAGCAGTATGCGGAGGAGCGCCGTCATGTTGAAAATACATATTCATTTGTGTTAAAAGTGGGGTATTTTCCAGAGAAGTAAACAATTCATTACGTAAAAATTCCATGTATGTTTCTGCTACAAGTTGGTTCTCTAATATGAAAGGGCCAATTAATTCATCATCTACAATACCACACCACACATTGACTGAAAATCTGCGCTGAAACTTATTGTCCGTTGTAGCATGAGGATTCTCATCTGACCACTGACGGAAATTCCTGGTATTGTTAACACCATCATGAGTAAATGTAGCTTCGTCGGTAAAAAGTATTCTTGAAACAATACAACGATGCGTTTTAATCCATTCACAGAATTGCAGACGCGCAGCATTATCTCCTGGCTGAAGATGTTGCACTTTTTGTTTATGAAATGGATACAATCCGTGTAAGTGTAAAGTTCGCAACACACGAGTTTTTGGGATATTAAGTTGCATAGATATTCGCCGCGAACTGGTAGTGGGACTACATTCAACTGCTTGAAGAATTTTTTCAGCATCATCTTCATGTTGAAGCCCTCGGTCAGATGAAATTCTTGCGCTAGGAAAACAACCAGTCTCACGAAGATTAATGAAAATCCTGCTAAATACCTTATGATTTGGCACTCTACGTTGAGGAAACCGATGTTGATATTCCGCAACTGAAGATGTAGCATTGCCATTACAAAAGCCATACACATAAACCATATCTGCGTATTTGGCGTGAGAAAATACGTGAGGCATTATTAAAAGAAATGTGAAACAAAACTGACAAATTTCTAAATACAAATTGAATTTTAATTTTATTTAAATTATTGATAAACACAGTAAATGGTCAATGGAATTTGAAATCAATTTTTCTCTCAGATAAAAATGCAATAGGTAACACTAATCACAACTAAAGTAACCAAGCGCTTGTGAATAAGTCATACTGTGTTTAAGCAGCCACCAACAGTAACAATGATCAGTGCTACCAACTTAATAATAAAGTTATAAAATAATAAATAATCAAATTTAATTGAAACTGATCAGCTGACATGGTACAGTAACAGCTGTTGTTATTGCATTCAGACTGAACAAAGTGCATTTGCCTCAGTGTTTGTTTTCTTATAATTAAATTTGAATTGATTAATTTAGAATTTGTTTGCTATTGACTTTACTTACATCAATTTTCTCAGAATTAAATTCTCTACAATTGTTGTACATGGATTTTATGCATTTGTTAGCCATTTAATGCAATTATAGCACCTCAAACCAAAAAAAAACGTGTTTTTTGACAGTAAATTTTGTGTTTTAAGCAAGTTTTTTTACAAACTAAGGGACTTACAGTTCTGGGACCTAGTTTAATCAATTTTTCAAGTCAAAATTCATATGAAAAGATCAAATGTTTGTCTTAATTACCGTTCTAATTGGTTCAATCCGGTTTCATTTAATCCTCGGAGTGGAAATCTGGGCGAAATCTTTCGCTAGACTTATCTCGCTAACGAAGCATTTCCAGATATGTTTATATGAACTTTTTGTCTTGTTTTTGGGTCTACAATCACCTGTTAAAATGTTTTCTTTCCTCCTGATCCACCCTGTATATAAAGAATCACCTATTAATACTTAGGGCATTTTCTTGAATGGAGTAAAATTTTAAAATTTATTTAGACTATTTTGGTCATTAGCAACTACTATGGGTTACTGTACATAATCGATAGGTTTCATCATCATAAGCAATATGGATTATTGCTGGTCTAGCAATTAAATGGCTCCCGCCAGTAACGTTCTAAGCGACACATTTTTGAAAATCATGTTTTTTATCCAAAAACATTTGAATCAACATCCTGAACTAGTGTAGAGTATTTATATGTTGAAATTTCTCAATTTGGCAGCACTGGGACCAGTAAAATATCATTATTGGGCCTCATGGTGCAGTAATGTTCTATGCGCCCAAGGATGTCCATTTCACTGTGTTTTGGTCTGTCACTGTCTGATGTAGATTTGCTCACCTTTTTAAAATTGTAAAATGCTAATTGCTAATGACTGTCGTACAATTTCAAATTCCCAATTGTGGCTGTAAAAGAAAAAACATAATTTTGCAGATGATACAAAGTTCTGATATGGACCCAATGAATTTAGAAATAAACATTTATGTTACATTAAGAAATCTTGCTCAGTATTTTAATGCTAAAAAGCTACTAGTCAACATGAAGAAAATTTATGTGATGCATTTTGTTTTAAAAAAATTAAGTATCTGCCAGCAATGATATGATAACCTAAACAATACCAAAAAAGTAATTGAGAGTTAAAATTGTCGCCGAACAGGGCCGACAACACGTGGCAAAACCTCACCTTGCATAATGGGTGACCCTAAAAAGGGCCATTTACTCAGTTGAGGGTCCTGAAAAGGACTGTTGTTGTTAGCGGTTTGGATTGTGTTGGTGATGGCCCTGAAAAGGGCCGTTGTAGGTGGCCGGACACGTCGAGCCTGCGTCCGAAGCAGCATGGCAGTGGTGGCTGTCAGCCGAGGCGGTTCTTTCTGGGCCTGCATTGAACTCACTCTTCACCGTGGTGCCAGCAGGCACACACGGGCTTCCTTCGGCTGACTGCTGCGGAAATTGTGATGTCCGCCAATGGTAGCATTGACCAGGATGGCTACATCCGGTCTCGGCTGGGCTGTACTTCTTCTTCTTGTTGGTGTTCTTTCCTGGTCGTGGGTTGGGTGGTGAGTGCCGCTCACAGTTAAGTGCAGCTGTTTAAGTAACCCTCCGGTGAGTCCATTTCATTTTGGAGGGTGGGGCACTGCTTGCTGCATGTCGGTAGCGCTCCCCGTGGTAGGCTCTGGGCCGCCTGCAGGCACTGATAATAGTGGGGCAGTCTGCGATAGAATAAACAGTCACCTTAAATTATCAAAAGGAATTTTAATTGTAAAGATCACTAATTTAAACTCATTAAAAATAGCTTAATGCATATTATGATTTCTTTTATACTTTTTTTTTGTTTGTCCGATTGTTTTGCAATTACTGCTAATGCAGAAGATGAGAAGAATGATAAATGAAAATGATTGATGAAAAAATGCCAGACCTGACCATGATTTGAACTCAGGACCCCTGGTATAGGAGCCAGATGCGCTGATACATACACGTGTTTCTTATTCCATAATATTTTTAACAAAATATGGACACTAAAATAAACGCTTGAATAAAAGTTGTAGATTTTTTAAGTTTTTGTATAATTTTGATTGTTTACACTTTTATCCTAAAATGAATATAAAGGCTGCAATCTTAAAAAATCCATTTATAACTGTGAGTATGTTTTATTAATATTGGTTATTCTTACTTTCCACTTTTCACCCAGCTGATATAACATGATTTTCATTTCCAGATAAGAAATTCCCGCCGCAACCTACTTTTCCCTGGGTAACAACAGGTACGTTTTGATGATAACCATTGTATATTATCTGCTAACTTATCAAACATCTTATGTAGGTATTTTTAACAGCCGTATTATATTGATAATCAAAATATATATTATTTAGTTAATTTTTTAAATTTCTCACAAAGGACTGTATCTCTAATTTATAGAATGACAAATTTTTCTGACAATGAAAAATTGTTGAAATAGGTCGTATACTTCCATTACAACTGTGGGATTTGCGTTGGGTCTGATGAGCGAGCTTAACAAATGGTGTATACTCGGTTCATCGTAAGAAAGATATGTCGAGTAAACAAACAGCGGTTACCAAATCAGTTAATAAAGCGGTGACTCAGAAAACATGCAACACTTTGAAGGAAAACATCACAATGATAACTGATCCGTGCTTTTAAACATATACAGAATTAAACGATGAATAGAAATGGAAAAACAATACTATAACACTAAATTCCTAATTGAAAATAAATTATAATGCTCATAAGAACGATGCAAAACAATACGATGTCAAAAGCGAACTGGTAGCATATAACGATGACATGTTCTTCGTCAAAAATGTAAAGAGAGATTTATGGGTTTGGATTAGTAATCATCAAATTCAATTGTGAAATAACGAGTGACTGAACTAATATTAGATGACTAATCATTAAAATAAAAATGTTATCTTTTAAAGTTCTCTTGTTTCATCATACAGATCAGAGGTAATATAATAACTAGTAACCACATTTATTTATGAAAACAAAAATAGAAATAAAGTATAGGCCTACCGCTTTTATAAATTTATCGATCAGTACTTAAAACATTAGTCATGATAGGCCTATGATGTTTGACTAACAGTTTCATTTATAAAAATACTTTTTAAAGTATTTTGTTGTTACTTTTTAATCAGTGTACACATTTTTAAACAATGCACAAGCTCAGTGACGTCACATTATTTGTTTACTTGACATATCTTTCTTATGATGAACCTAGTATAGAGAAGTGGTTTTCAACCTTTCAGACACCATGACCCCCTTTTTAGGTTGAGTATTTTGCCAAGCCCATCCGAATAATGTTAAAAAAAATTAAAAAATTGACAATAATTGTAATTTTAACTTTAGGATATAAGTGGATTTTTGTGGGAATCAATCTATTTAATGTGCAAGCTGTATAAAATCTGAGCTAAGTGTTTGTCTTCATGATGAACTATCTTGATAGAGCTATCAAGTGATCAGGGAATGAAATTACTTTTTAACAATGCTTGTGCCAACAAATTTTGGATTAAGTATTAAAAAGGAATACCCAAAACTGTCTTAGAGTAGCATTGAAAATTTTGAAAACATTTGCCACATCCTTACAAATTGTAAACAAGGAGTTTCCATAATGGTGAATTTGAAACCCAAATCAATAAATCGTTAGGCACTGAAAAATAACATCAATTTGTGTGTTACAAAAATAAATCCAAACATTCAAAAATTTAGTTTATTACAAACAAGTCCAAGTTTTGCGTTAATTGAATTGGAAAAAGTTGTAAAAGTAATGTACAATTTTTGTGTCTTTTTTTATGTTTGACTGTTCTGCTTATAAATAATAAGTACAGACTACGAAGGGTGATACATGAAAGATTAATAACGAGTTTAATTTTTCTAGTTCGTAAATTTTTTTAAGGTAAAAATTCCTTTCATGAGAGATGATGTGTACTGTCTCATGGCTGGTTGCAATTTTTAAAAGGCTTACCTCTGACTTACCGTAAAAATCTTTAGTCATTTCACTATCTACTCTTTAAGAGGAATCGAATGACTATTTTTGTTTCCAAATGCTTACTTTAATTTTTTTTCTGGTTTTAGACCACTTCCAACTGAAACCAGAACTTCAAGCCCAATGATTTCTGTATCTACTTTTTAAGGGAAGACTGTACGATGATTTTGACTAAAAATTTCGGTTTTTTATGTTTTTCGATAGTTTAGGCCTAGGTCTACTAGAAAAACATTAAATTAACCCAAAAAGTTATTTTAATGAAAAGAATCAAGTTTTTATCAGGTTTACCTAGAAAAATTATCAAGTCACCAGGAACAAATATTTTTCGTAATTTAAGCTGCTCGTTTCAGTGTAAAGGAAATTTTAGTTTTTCAAAATATCTTTTTCTCTGTTTTTAATATTCTCAGCCGTTGGTTCAGCTTTCTAACAAACTGTTGATGGAAAATTTACTTGTTCTTGTACTGTTTTTAATTTGTGCCTTTTCCCATAATTTAGATTTTTGACAGTTAGGTACATTTTTCTCAGAAACAATTAAACCTACTTGGCTCAAATTTTTACCAGTTATTTATCGTGTACATGGGAGCTCCAAAAATTTGTAATATCCAATAAAAATAGAAAGAAATTTGTAAAAATTTTATGTTATTCGTTATTTAAAAAAAAAATATATTATCCAACAGATTAAATTTAAAAAAAATGTCAGTAGCTAGAGAAACCCGATAATTAAAAATGTGTAATGTTTCATTTCCCTGTTTTTTACCAATTCTATGAAAAATGTACCTAAAAATACCAAATTTAACATTGGCGGGGTACAAAGTACAATCTCCCCTTCAGAGGAATTGAATGACAATTTTTTGCTTCCAAATTCCATTTGTTGACATTCAGTTTTGGGCCACTTCTGGTCAAAACCGGAACTTCAAACCCAATCCAGGCTCGCTAACTTTTCGTGCAGATTATGAATCCCAAAACCGTTTGTTGGTATCTCTTGTAGTTTCTGACATCTGGGTGACGGACTGACTAAAGAAAATGATAGATGACTATTTTAAAAATTGCCACCAATGGTTATATAATATAGGTATTTACTTTTATAATTAAAATTGTCTTTTTAATAGACAATAGACAGAAAATGAATGTTAGCTTGGAAGATTTGGAGCAGGAGGGTTAGATAGTAGAATAAAAGATGTTTGTAATCGTACACTGCCTTAATTACCTTGTGATAACTATTTCTGACTCACTTTCAACCTACTCATTCACTCGGTGCGGAGTTGCTATGGTGTACTACCTCTGTCCAAATTTCAACTGATGATCATTACTTATGATACGAAGTCAAAAAATTAGTTTTAAGAAACTGGGAGTTGTTCAAAAACTACTACTGGACTGATCTAGTTGAAATTTGAAAACTAAGGTCTCCTCAACCAATCCCAGAGAGGTTTTTAAATTCACTATGAACCAAAAATTATGGGTATGGGTTGCAATTCAAAATAAAATAATATACCTTTTCAGAAACAGATTTAATGATTTTCATTTGATTAAATCCATTTTATAATTTCATTAAGGAGCAGTCTAGTCAAAAATTGAATGTTTTTCAATTTATTTTTTCTGCAAATGTTAATGTTTCAGAACTTCCTTAATTCAAATGTGTAATTACTTTTAATGTATGATTAAAGTGAGTGAAAAATAATTTTTCTGAATGTTGTGAGAAACATTTTCTACATTTTGAGAAAAAAGTTGTTTTAATCAGGTTAAAAAAATGGTGAAGAAAAGCAAACACCTGAAGCAATATGTAGAATTATTTTACATCTGACTGTTCTGCACATAAAATAATTACAGACAATGAAGGGTGATAGATGAAAGTAAGTAATGAAAAAATGCCAGACTTGAAGAATTGAACCCTTGACCGCTGGCACAGAAGTCATCTGTTCTGGTCACTACACCACAAGCTGGCCATTCAATTGCAATGGGTTATGTTTAGTAAACTCAGTTTTATACTGAGAGATAAAAATATTTCCATGGGTCCGAAACAAAGTATTAGATAACTGTGTACTTCCAGTATTACACCAAATTATTTGAGCAAAAATGTACTTTACTTGTGTCGAGAGAAATAAATCAATAAATTACCATAATTTTTAAAATGGTGTGCTAATATGCATTCATTGACAAAAGGATCTAAAGTTACTTGATTGATGAGATATTCTACAGTGGACAAGAATTTTTCTTAATAATATTTTATTGAAATAAAAAAAAAGAAATAACCCAAAATAAATGAGTGCACAAAACATCCAAGCAAATGATTAGAAAACTATGTTAGTTACTATTTATTGTTTAATTAATATTAGAAGATAACACATTTAGGCCTATGGTAGTAAGCGTGCAGTTGTAGGTACTGTGTAATTTCAATCATATGTATTAACTTATGTGATCTTGAATGTCCATTTCTTCCTCAGTGTCTCCTGGACGCAATTAACAAAAAAATTCCATTGGTTTTAGAAGGAACGTTATGTGTTATCCTTCATATCTGACAATGAGGCAATCTCTGCACACATTTATGTTCTAATTGAATTTCGCTGTAATTTTTTTATAAGTCTCATTTAACCAGATTCCACTGTAATGTAGTACATACTCCCTAGCCAGCACCGCAGTCATTGAAATTTTGTCTAGTCTTATAGTGTCTTTGTGAACAGATAAACCTCAAAGGAATTGTATAAATTAAAGACATCTTAGTTTACACAGTGAATGATTCAAATAGAATTATTTTTAGTATAATTTATTTTAGTGTAATGTATAATTTAATTTTTTTATTTCTTTTTGGTACACCACTGACTTTCCTTCCCGGCACAACAATGAAGAACCTCGATCTAAATGGACAAGATCTACTGCCGCAGTTATAACTCGGCCTTCAACTACAGGTTCAACAAAGACATCTCGTAAAACTACGGGTTCAACAAAGACATCAAGTGCAACTACGGATTCAACAAGGAAATCTAGTGGAACTACAGGTTCAATAACGGCATTTAGTACAACTACGGATTCAATAACGGCATCTAGTGGAACGACAGGTTCAATAACTGCATGTAGTGGAACCACGGGTTCAATAACGGCAACTAGTGAAACTACGGGTTCAAAAACGAAATCTAGTGCAACTACAGGTTCAATAACGGCATCTAGTAAAACGACGGGTTCAAAAACACGATCTAGTGCAACTATAGGTTCAATAACGGCATCTAGTGGAACTACAGGTTCAATAACGGCATCTAGTGGAACTACAGGTTCAATAACGGCATTTAGTGCAACTACGAATTCAATAACGGCATCTAGTGGAACGACAGGTTCAATAACTGCATGTAGTGGAACCACGGGTTCAATAACGGCATCTGGTGCAACTGCGGGTTCAATAACTGCAACTAGTGTCACTACGGGTTCAGTAACGGCATCTAATGGAACGACAGGTTCAATAACTGCATCTAGTGCAACTAAGGGTTCAATAACGGCCTCTAGTGCAACTACGGGTTCAATAACGGCAACTAGTGAAACTACGGGTTCAAAAACGAAATCTAGTGCAACTACAGGTTCAATAACGGCATTTAGTGCAACTACGGATTCAATAACGGCATCTAGTGGAACGACAGGTTCAATAACGTCATCTAGTTCAACTACGGGTTCAATAACGGCAACTACTGAAACTAAGGGTTCAAAAACGAAATCTAGTGCAACTAGAGGTTCAATAACGGCATCTAGTGAAACTACGGGTTCAATAACGGCAACTAGTGCAACTACGGGTTCAGTAACGGCATCCAGTGGAACGACAGGTTCAATAACTGCATCTAGTGCAACTAAGGGTTCAATAACGGCCTCTAGTGCAACTACGGGTTCAATAACGGCAACTAGTGAAACTACGGGTTCAAGAACGAAACCTAGTGCAACTACGGGTTCATTAACGGCATCTAAAGGAACTACAGGCTCAATAACGGCATCTAGTGAAACTACGGGTTCAAAAACGAAATCTAGTGCAACGACAGGTTCAATAACGGTGTCTGGCGCATCTACGGGTCCAACAACGGCATCTAGTGAAACTACACCTTCAATAACGGCATCTAAAGGAACTACAGGTTCAACAACGGCATCTAGTGCATCTACGGGTTCAACAAAATCTAGTTCAACAACGGGTTCAATAACGGCATCTAGTTCATCTGCGGGTTCAATAACGGCATCTAGTGTAACTACGGGTCAAACAACGGAATCTAGTGAAACTACAGTTCCAATAACGGCATCTAGTGGAACTACGGATTCAATAACGGCATCTACTGGAACTACGAGTCCAACAACGGTATCTAGTGAAACTACGGTTCCAATAACAGCATCTAGTGCATCTACGGGTCCAACAACGGCATCTAGTGGAACTACGGGTCCAACAACGGTATCTAGTGAAACTACGGTTCCAATAACAGCATCTAGTGCATCTACGGGTCCAACAACGGCATCTAGTGGAACTACGGGTCCAACAACGGTATCTAGTGAAACTACGTTTCCAATAACAGCATCTAGTGCATCTACGGGTTCAACAACGGCATCTAGTGGAACTACGGGTCCAACATCGGTATCTAATGAAACTACGGTTCCAATAACGGCAGCTAGTAAAACTACGGGTCCAACAACGGCATCTAGTGGAACTACGGGTCCAACAACGGTCTCTAGTGAAACCACGGTTCCAATAACGGCATCTCGTGCATCTACGGGTTCAATAACGGCATCTAGTGGAACTACGAGTCCAACAACGGCATCTAGTGGAACTACGGGTCCAACAACGGTATCTAGTGAAACTACGGTTCCAACAACGTCATCTCGTGCATCTACGGGTTCAACAACGGCATATAGTGGAACTACGGGTCCAACAACGGCATCTAGTGAAACTACAGTTCCAGTAACGGCATCTAGTGCATCTACGGGTTCAATAACGGCATCTAGTGGAACTACAGATTCAATAACGGCATCATGTGGAACTACGGGTCCAACAACGGCCTCTAGTGTAACTACTGGTTCAACAACGGCATCTAGTGCATCTACAGGTTCAATAACGGCATCAAGTGTAACTACGGTTCCAGTAACGTTATCTAGTACATCTACTGGTTTAATAACGGCGTCTAGTGGAATTACGGGTCCAACAACGGCATCTAACGAAACTACGCTTTCAACAAAGACATCTAGTGAAACTACACTTTCAACAAAGACATCTGGTGAAACTATGGGTTCAACAACGGCTGCTGAAAGTACTTCAGAAGGTATATATCACACATCCACTGTAACTTCTTATGGTTTTAATGATAAATGAAGATGAGTGATGACAAAGCACCCTACCTGACCAGGAATCGAACCCGGGACTCCTGGCTTCTAAGACAGGATTCTGAGTTTGTTATGGCCACCATGCCAGTGGGCCAGGCTAGGGCCATTCAGACTATATAAAGTAGCTAACTTGGATATTTCTGAATCACTTTTTTGCTGTCCACACTCTCAGCGGGCCTTCATTGTAGTCTTTTCACCTTCCATGCATTCATTGTTTTGCGTGGAAGTCCTTAAAGTCATTAATCAGTAATCTGAACATTATTAATCCATTTTCTTTTCTTTTCCTGTTACAATGCTCAATTCAACTTTAACTTGTCTTAATGTTTTTTCTTCTAACTTCTTTATATCACTTAGCTGACACGGTAGGTCTTTTGTTCAGTGTTATAAAGATTCTCTGTTAACAATTTTTCATCCAAATAGGTGTCCGTATAATTTTAGTTTTCATTTTCTGATGGTCTCCAATTATTGTTTGCTTTCTTGAGCATTTCTTCTCTTGCTTGCAACCTGTATTCTTCGTTTATTATCTTCAGACTCATTATGTATCTTGCTAACAGTTTTTCTGTGCTTCTCTTAGACTTACCTTCTCAGCGCTATAGCTTTCTTTTGCATACAGGCACATGACAAGTTATTACAAAGTTTGATCTTTGCTTGTTTCGGGAGTGCTATCTACTTGAACTGTTGATATCCCAAATGTCAGCTAAAAATGTGATAAAGATATCAAGCAATACCTAGAAGAAGTTGCACTTATGTTAAGTTGTAAATGCATACAACAAAAACAAATTTATTCTTTTCTAAAGCAACATGAATTCCCTGTGTTCTACATCACTCAGGCATAATGTCTGGGTAAATGATGCTATTTAATATGTGAAAACAGAAAGCAGAACGCATGAATAAATACTGAGTAGTTCACAAGCAGAATTGTGTGTTCCAGTCATGAATTGGTATTTATTATATATGATTAAAATCAGTTACAAATTAAGTTTAAACTCATTGTATGTATAGAAGTTAAAATATGAGTGAGTAAAAATGTTGTTTGTGTTAACCTTTTCAGTTACTTCAACTACTGAAAGTGACATCGTAACAGATAATTTTGATTTCTCAACCCTGTGGATTCCTAATGTAACTAGCAGAGTAACAATAATAACAGGTAAATTCTTGAGATATTTTGAAATTTATTTTTAAAAAAAAGTCTGGTATGAAACACTCACACAACTTTCTTTTGCCAGTGCAAATGATGAACAATATAGCCTAACTTAGTAATGAAACATTAGAAAGAAACAAAAAGAAACTAACCTCAATAAACATAACCTAATTTTAATCATGAGTGAAAGACGCAAAATGAAAATTACCTCAGTTTGGCAAAATATGGAAAATCACTCTTTCACACTAAACTAGGCTCTGTAGAGAAAAATGGTCTAAATAAAAGTTGTAGATCTTTTAATTTCCTATAAATTCGATTATATACACTTTTGTCATAAAATGCACACTAAGGCTGAAATCTTAAAAAAATAGATTTTTTACACTAGGTATCGATTTTTTGAGAGAAAAAAATTGCTACCGCTAAACTAAGCTTTATACAAAAAATGTTTGAAATAAAAGTTGTAGGAATTTAAATTCTCGACAAATTTTATTTTATACATGTTAGCGCTAAAATGCATATTAAAGCCGCAATCTTAAAAAACAATTTTTTTACGAGAAAACAGCCTCTCCAAGAATTTCAGCAGACATGGTGCCTACCCTATCTTGTAGAGCTTAAAAATTTAATAAATGAGGTGATTTTAAAAAAAAAATCCTTATGAGCCGTTTTTTGATAAAATCGCAAAAAAGTGAAAAATGACACGAATAAATACTAGGCTACTTCCAGTTGACCGATTTTTATGAAAATGTTCGTGTTGAGTCCTTTAGTGGGATCTAACTTAAGTTTCAAGTTTGTACGATGTTCCATTCTTGAGATATTCTGTTCACACACACACACACACACACACACACACACACACACACACACACAGACCAGTCGCTAAAAACATGTATTTTGAGGGTTCAGGGGTCTGAAAACGTGTAAATCCAGTGAAAACTTGATTTCGAAAAATTGACTTGAAAACAATACTTTCAACTTGAAAACAATACTTTTTATATATTCATAGGCAAGAGAAAGTAAAATTATATCGTTGCAGGCATTTTTTCAGAATTTTTTGTTGGTAAGGATGTTAGATAAAAAAGTTGTTTTGAGAGCGCGTTTTGATTTTAGCAATTTTTCTGTTTTACGATAAACAGTCCGTTTCCAAAGGGTTAAGAATATAAAGTTCGTCTTTCTAAGTAAAAAATTAAAGTGAATGTTCATTTGAAGCTTAAGCTCTACTTTCTCGTGGAAGAAGCCTTACAAAGATTCTATGCAAAAATCTTTTTTTTTTAGGTGTATACTTACTGTTTATGACAACGATGAAGATCGTAAATAGCCCTAAAATCAACATTTTTCTTTCTTAAAGTTAAGAATTTAAATTTTTATTATTGCAGAAAGCAATTTTAAGTTATAATATAAACTACTGAAATAAATAAATGAATAGAACTATTGTACATCACAATTTTCTTCGGGTCTAACAACGTATTTTACAGAAAACAGCGTAAGTTAAAATTTTACTCCAATTTTTTTCAGAACACCTTAAGTCTAAATTTTCAAGTTTTTTTAAACAAGTGGCTTGTCTTTAAAAAGACATAAGTATATTTTATATTAAAGCGGACAGCCCTCTGAATTTATATATATTTTTTAATTGAAACATAATAAATTACAAGTTTTTTAATTTATTCATAAGTTAGTTTTTTGACTTACGGGCTTTCTGAAATGACCGATTCAAGGTAAACCACGTTTTTTTTGTTCAGAAGACTTAAAAATGTGTGTTTCCGGTAAAAAGCTCAATTTCAAAAAATCAGAAAACAGTACTTTCCCTATATGATGTAAAAGGCAAGAGAAAGTAGAAAGCCACAAAATTTAATCTTTGTTTACTTTGTAGCTCTTTTGGAAAGGTTTTCCAATTACCTGTTTCAGTTACCAGATTTTTGTTTAAATTATTAAGCCCCTTCTCATAACTTTCACACTCCGTCATGGTGATTGCCCACCAGTATACATAGACAATGAACCTCTCACAAAAACAGACACAGTTAAATATCTCGGTCTGACTTTTGATAAACAACTAACTTGGAGCACACATATCAAACAGAAACGTTTATTACTGGATTCCCGACTTAAACTTCTATACTCCCTACTTTACAAACTATCAAAATTACCATTGACACAAAAATTATGCATATATTGTTCTCTTTTGAATCCTATATGGACCTGTGAGTCCCAAATTTATGGTTCAACTAAACCCTCTAACCTGCAACGAATTCATTCCAGTCAAAAACATTATGCCTTATAGCAAAAGCACCTCTTTACGTTAGCAACAAAACTTTACATACAGATTCGAAAACATCATTTATATAAAATTCCATCGAATACTTATACAGACGCTTTCATAACAAGTCACACGAACTTGAGAACCCCCTGGGGTGTTCACTTTCCACCTTACATTTACCTGATAATCCCGCTAGACGCCTTAAAAGACACTGGAGTAGAGACCTGCTAATTTAATATACAATTTTATTCTTGGGGAGGCACTAATGGGGGCCCTATCCCTCTCATGCCTGTTATGTCATTTACAAAATTATCATAATCATCACTTTCGCTTGTTGTGAAATTTTACAGTTGTAAATAAAGAATTAGAGAAAAAAAATTAAAAATTGTAATGTTTTATATTATGAAAATTAGTTACAAATTAAGAAATTTAGTTTAATTTCATCGTCTGTGTGTGAGTCTTAAGTATAAATTTTTTTTTTTTTTGAACTTGACAGATACTTCTGAAAGTAAATTAATACCGACTTATTCACCGACAACTGCAGGCCGTGTAACAACAGATAATTTCGATTTCTCAACACAGTGGATCCCTAATATAACTAGCAATGTAACAATATTAACAGGTAAGTTCTTGAGTTATTATTGTCGGTTATATTGTTAAATAAAATTAATTGATTTTTCTGCTCCACTTATTCAGTGATATGTATGCCTAGGTTGCAAAGCAGTAGTAGTGTTTGGTTGAGTTGTGTGGACTCTTTCTGTATTTTGCACATATGAAAATGTAAAACAATAGAAAACCCTTACAAGTGTGAAATGCATAAGTGTTTTTTTTAAGATTTTCTTATTTTATATCTTTATTTATTTATTTAAAGTTGCATCAACTGCTCGGTCATTAGCGACTACGGTGGATTATGTAACATTAACTGTAAAATTTGACATGTGAAAATTTCCAGGCTCTGGCTGGGAATCGAACCCGGACCTCTGTGTGGAAGGCCAATGCGCTAACCACTACACTGCGGAGGGGGGCCATTAAGATTTTGAACGCATAAAAAGCTTCACGTAACTAATAAATGATATAATTACGGAGGAAATGTGACGTAATTTGATGGTTAAGAAATAAGGCATTAGGTTTAGGAAAAGAAAACAATTGTGTAGGCTGATAAAAATTTGTTTGGCCATGCCACGTCTCTGAAGTACTCATAAAAATGTGAACACAATTTAGTTGTTTAGTTTAGATGTTTCAACATAAGATAGTTTCCTCATTTTCCATCATAAAATTTCAAGAGTTATACTTCTTGATGTCACAATCTAAATTTAGCATCACACTGCCAAATACTGTGGTCGGGTATTTTTGTGTATTATCTTTTGGAAATAACTTTTCCAACTGCTTGTACCAGTTATCTGGTGAGTTTTGATTAAAGTTTTTCACGTTAAAAATCAGTTACAAATTATTAAATTAAATTGAGTATATCAATGTGTATATTTAACTTTTAACAGAAGTTAACCCTTTATAGGTATGTGGTAGGTATACTTACCAGTGGCAAAAGGTCGAATTTTTTAAGAATAAGCTATGCAGTTGAACCTTATTGGCATTTTATGGTGTTAATAGATGTTCTCTGGTAAGTAGGCTATCCACATATTGAAATTAGCGCGCAGCGACCATTTGCTTTGTGAGTTATACGAATATGGTAAGGATTCATACCAGCATACGCAACCGTGTTCTTTTGTTGTTACTTTTGTACAGTGCTTAGAAAATTCCAGATTTTTATGGGAATGCAAGCAATCATGCTAATATAAAGTTAAGATAAGTTATTCAATACATTTTTCTGTTATACAGGGTGATTCACGAAGATATGCAGAAACTTTGGGAGCCCATTGTACATGAAAATAATGAAAAAAGTTCATATAAACATGGGTCCGGAAATGCTTCGTTACCGAGTTACGGCTAGCGAAAGATTTCCCCCAGATTTCAGCTCACCAGGTGAAATGAGGTCTTCCTGAAATTCTGGAATTCTCGAATTCAATCGTTTCTTATGGTTTTTGACCTGATAAATTGAATAAAACAGGTCCCAGAACTTTAAGTTAAATAGTTTTTGAGAAAAACAGTGTCAAATGCAAAAAATGGAGTAAAAAACATTTTTTCATCTTTGTTTTTCCGGTTAATTTTACTTTGTACTGTTATGAATAAAAATTCATTTTATCAAACATCTATTCGCTTTCTGTGTACTTCATTTACACCGGTTTGTTCAGAATAAAATTTTCTACATGTTTTATTCAAAAATTTTAACTGTTTCTTGGTGAAATAACAAAGTTATTCTTGCCCAAAGATGAAAAAATGTGTTTTCACTCCAGTTTTTGCATTAGTCACTGATTTTCTTAAAAACTATTTAACTTACAGTTCTGGGACCTGTTTTATTCAATTTATCAGATCAAAAACCATGAGAAATGATTAAATTCGCCCCTTAATCATCTTACCAGAATTTCAGGAAGACCTCATTTCACCTGGTGAGCTGAAATTCGTGCGAAACATCGCTAGCCGTAACTCGGAAACGAAGCATTTCCGGACCCATGTTTATATAAACTTTTTTCATTATTTTTACATGTACAATGAGCTCTAAAAGTTTCTGCATATCTTCGTGAATCACCCTGTATAGGGCAAATTGTTTTAATAAACATTCTTACCACTAAACATTATGTGATTCCCATTTCAATAAACATTCTTTAATAAGTATACTTACCAGGGCTTGACATAAAAAAAAGAAATATCTTACTGTTCTGGCACTAGAAGTACATTATTCAAGTCCATATAAAACAAAATTTTACATTTTACAACATGTATATTTTTTCCCGTAGTACTGCCCTATAAAGGGTTAAAGTATGTATTTCATGTTATTAATTTTGTTTATGTTGGACTTGACATTCGCTTCTACAGGTGATTTTGATTTCTCATCCATTTGGATTCCTAATATAACTAGCAAAGTAACAATATCAACAGGTAAGTTTTTGAGATATTTTTATAGTTTACATCATTACAGGATTATAGTAATTAGGTTTACCTGCCTCACTTACGTAGTGGTATAATTAATTTACTAAAGGTTTCCCCCTTTTTTTACATCTGACTCTTTTGCAATTTTTGCTAATGCAGACTGTGGAGAATGATAATATATGAAAATGAGTGATGAAAAAATGCCAGACCTGACCGGGAATCGAACCCGGGACCCCGGCTAAGAAGCCGGTTACACTAACCACTACGCCGACAGGCTGGCTAAAAAAATGTTTCCCCTGATGAGCTGTAGTGTCTTATGTACTAGTCACTAAAATAACATCGGTCCAATATGTTTGTATCATTTGCAATAGTACGAGGGTCATTCTGAACAAAAAAAAACGGTTTTCTTTATTTTAAATTTTTTTTTATTACAGCCAAACAAATTTTTTTCAACATATCTGATACTTAAACTATTTTTCTACGTAATCGCCGCACAAATTTAAACACTTGTACTGTTTCACGAATTTTGCTATGTCCTCTGCATACTCAGTTGCTGCCAAGTTTAACCACTCACTAACACCCTTTTTCAATTCATCTTTACCTCTTTCAGGTCATTTATAGCAGTTCCCGCCCAAAATGTCCTTCAGTTTGGGAAACAGATCGAAATCACTCAGGCCAATTCAAGGCTATAGGGTGGATGATCAAAATGATCCCATCAAAACTGTTGCAGCAAGTTCTTCGCCAATGCAGCAGAATGTGGTAATGCGGTATTTTGCAGAAGCACGTCACTAGACAACCATCTGCGCAAAGTTAATCCAACATTTTCGAACTGAAGCTTCATTCATCACATTACCACAACCTCTGTTATTTGTCTGTAAATTTTGGTATGTCATATTCCTTTAGCATTCAAAAAGCGTATAACACTACAAACTTCACACCAGGCTTCACTGGGTGGGATCGATAATTGTCTCACACATTTTAAAGACTTAAAAATAATTAATACATGATTGTATTGGCTCCCTGTTAGCGCCTGACTGCCCCAAGGTGAGTGGAAGGTCAATGATTTGGCAGCAAAGATGGTGGGGGTAGTGCACAGTTCATCAGTTCAAACCGTTCTTTACTTTCCGAATGACCCTTGTTGTTATATTGTATAGTCTGGACTAATGCCAGCAGCTACGTTAGCACAAACAATTTTTGATTATGCACGTCTCATCTCTTATACTCCACCTATCCATTTAGTTCTCAAGGAGACATGGGCAAATCTTGAGCTCCTGAGCTATATATTATGTGCTTAGACTGCACAGCAAAAGTGTTAGGCTAAGTTGTGAGGACTCTGTGTATTTTGCACACAACTTTAAAATGTGTAGTTTTATTCATTTCTTGAAAATGATCTTGATTGTGAAGCTTCACAAAATTTATAAAGGAAATTATATGTTATAAGTTTTATTTAACAATGTTCAGTCTATCTTTGTTCCAAAGCATCACACTGCCAGAAACTAAGGTGTGTTAACTTTTGGCAAAGCTTTTCCAACTGCTTGTACCAGTTATCTGGTTAGTTTCAATTTTTTTAATGATAAAAATCAGTTACTAATTAATTTTGTTAAATTAAATGTCAATGTGTATTTAACTTTAAACATGAGTTTAAGATAATAGTTCACTTTATTAGTTCTGTTCAGATTGGACTTGACAGCTCTTCTAAAACTAAATCTACAACAAATACTTCAACAGCTGAAAGCGATGTATGTACAAATAGATTATTTTGATTTCTTAACCATTTATATAACTAACAAAGTAACAATACAGATAGGTAAGTTCATGAGATATTAATAAAAAGTTACATCGTTGCATGCAAATTTAATTCGTTTTTCTGCCCAAGTTGTGCAGTGGTGTGTGTGATTACAGTGTAAAGCAAAATCATGTCTCAATCTATCTTGGTTTCATGCATCACACAAAACAAAAACACTATTTTTTTTTTAGAACGCATAAAATCTTTTATGGAAAAGATTTTTCCAACTGCTTCAACCGGTTCCTAGTTAGTATCACTTGCTGTTTTTTTTTATTGTAAAAATCAGTTAAAATTATTAAATTTATTTTAATATTAACGTCTGATTGTAAACATTAGTTTAAGTATAAATTTTGTTTATTTTGAACTTGACAGTTACTTCTGACAATAAATCGACACTGACTTATACTCCAACAATTGAAAGCGATGCCACTACAGAAGAATTTGATTTCTCAACCCTGTGGATTCCCAACATAACTAAAAAATTAACAACTGGACACGGTGCCACTACAGATGAATCTCATTTCTCAAGCCAGTGGATTCCCAATATAACTAGTGAAGTAAAAACTGAAAGCGGTGCCACTACAGATAAATCTCATTTCTCAAGCCAGTGGATTCCCAATATAACTAGCAAAGTATCAACTGAAAGCGGTGCCATTACAGATGAATCTCATTTCTCAACCCAGTGGATTCCCACTATAACTAGAAAAGCATCAACTGAAAGCGATAAATCAACAGATGAATTTGATTTCTCAACCCTGTGGATTCCCAATATAACTAAAAAATTAACAACTGGAAGCGATGTATCTACAGATGAATCTCATTTCTCAACCCAGGGGATTCCTAATATAACTAGCCAAGTATCAACTGAAAGCGGTGCATCAACAGATGAATTTGATTTCTCAACCCTGTGGATTCCCAATATAACTAAAAAATTAACAACTGGAAGCGATGTATCTACAGATGAATCTCATTTCTCAACCCAGGGGATTCCTAATATAACTAGCCAAGTATCAACTGAAAGCGGTGCCTTTACAGATGAATTTGATTTCCTAACCATGTGGATTCCCAATATAACTAAAAAATTAACAACTGGAAGCGATGTATCTACAGATGAATCTCATTTCTCAACCCAGTGGACTCCCAATATAACTAGCAAAGTATCAACTGAAAGTGGTGCCACTGCAGATGAATTTGATTTCTCAACGCTGTGGATTCCTAATATAACTAGCAAAGTGACAACTGAAAGCGGCGTCATTACAGATGATTTTGATTTCTTAACTCCATGGATTCCTAATATATTATATAGCAAAGTATCAACTGAAAGTGGTGCCACTACAGGTGAATTTGATTTCTCAACCCTGTGGATTCCCAATATAACTAAAAAAATAACAACTGGAAGCGATGTATCTACAGATGAATCTCATTTCTCAACCCAGGCGATTCCTAATATAACTAGCCAAGTATCAACTGAAAGCGGTGCATCAACAGATGAATTTGATTTCTCAACCCTGTGGATTCCCAATATAACTAAAAAATTAACAACTGGAAGCGATGTATCTACAGATGAATCTCATTTCTCAACCCAGGGGATTCCTAATATAACTAGCCAAGTATCAACTGAAAGCGGTGCCTTTACAGATGAATTTGATTTCCTAACCATGTGGATTCCCAATATAACTAAAAAATTAACAACTGGAAGCGATGTATCTACAGATGAATCTCATTTCTCAACCCAGTGGATTCCCAATATAACTAGCAAAGTATCAACTGAAAGTGGTGCCACTACAGATGAATTTGATTTCTCAACGCTGTGGATTCCTAATATAACTAGCAAAGTAACAACTGGAAGCGGTGTCACTACAGATGATTTAAATTTCTTTACCCTGTGGATTCCTAATATAACTAGCAAAGTGACAACTGAAAGCGGCGTCATTACAGATGATTTTGATTTCTTAACTCCATGGATTCCTAATATATTATATAGCAAAGTATCAACTGAAAGTGGTGCCACTACAGGTGAATTTGATTTCCTATCCCTGTGGATTCCCAATATAACTAGAAAATTAACAACTGCAAGTGGTGCTTCTACAGACGACTTTGTTTTCTTAACCCTGTGGATTCCCAATATAACTAGCAAAGTAACAACTGAAAATGGTACCAATACAGATGAATTTGATATCTCAACGCCGTGGATTCCTAATATAACTAGCAAAGTAACCACTGGAAGCGGTGTCACTAAAGATGATTTTAATTTCTTTACTCTGTGGAATCCTAACATAACTAGCAAAGTAACAACTGAAAGTGGCGTCATTACAGATGATTTTGATTTCTTAACTCCATGGATTCCTAATATAACTAGTGAAGTAACAACTGGAAGCGGTGTCACTACAGATGATTTTAATTTCTTTACCTTGTGGATTCCTAATATAACTAGCAAAGTATTACCTGAAAGCGGTGCCACTACAGATGAATTTGATTTCTCAACCCTGTGGATTCCCAATATAACTAGCAAAGTATCAACTGAAAGCGGTGCCACTACAGATGAATTTGATTTCTCAACCCTGTGGATTCCCAATATAACTAGCAAAGTATCATCTAAAAGCGGTGCCACTACAGATGGATTTGATTTCCTATCCCTGTGGATTCCCAGTATAACTAGCAAAGTATCAACTGAAAGCGGTGCCACTACAGATGAATTTGATTTCTCAACCCTGTGGATCCCCAATATTACTAGAAAATTAACAACTGAAAGTGGTGCTTCTACAGATGACTTTGATTTCTTAACCCTGTGGATTCCCAATGTAACTAGCAAAGTAACAACTGAAAGCGGTACCAATACAGATGAATTTGATTTCTCAACACTGTGGATTCCTAATATAACTAGCAAAGTAACAACTGGAAGCGGTGTCACTACAAATGATTTTAATTTCTTTACCCTGTGGATTCCTAATATAACTAGCAAAGTAACAACTGAAAGCGGCATCATTACAGATGATTTTGATTTCTTAACTCCATGGATTCCTAATATAACTAATGAAGCAACAATTGAAAACAGTGTCGCTACCGATGATTTTTATTTCTTTACCCCGTGGAAACCTAATAGACCCAGCAATGTAACTGTACAAACAGGTAAGTTCTTGAAATATTTATAATAGGTTATTTATTAATACAAGCAACTAGGCTGTATTGTTTTTTCTGTTTTACTTGTGCAGTGTGTCAGTAGGGTTTAGAGCAAGAGTATTCATCTGAGGATGAGGACTTTCTTTGTATTCTGCTCACTCGTAATGTGTGAAAAATAAAAAATCCCTTCAAAGTGTGAAATTTGTACTTTCGTTCAGTTTTGAACGCATGGATGCTTTACAGATCTATAAAAAAGAAATATGTGAAAAACGTATGATGTGATTGTAACGAAATTGGACATGATTTTTAAGAAAATATAAACAATTGGCTAGCAAACGTTCTGTCTGGCCATCCTACATCACTGAAGTACTCATACAAAACATAACAATGAAATTTAGGAGTTTTAGATATTTCAGCTTGAATAGCTTACACAGTTTTTTCCTTGAAATATGAGCCGTTTTACTTCAGAATGTCAATACATCTTGGTTCCATGCATCACATAATACAAAAGCACTGTCTCTTTGCTCTGATCACATAATTTTCTTTTGGAAAAACATTTCCAATATCTTGTACCAGTTATCTGATTAGTTTTAATTACTGTTCTTTCCATAATGAAAATTTGTGACTAATTATCAACATTTGTATTTAACTTTGAGCATGAGTTTAAAGTATAGAGGTGTGGCTATTAAAGAACAAGACTGATGTAAAAAAAATTTTTTTTTATACATTATCACTTATTGTCACCTTCAATATACACTCCTTCTCTATCCCTACAATGCTCCATGCGAATTTTTCATTGTTGGAACAGTGCTGGAAGTCATCTTCTGTCAGCTCCTTCAGGACACGTGCCGCTTTCTCTTTTACAGGTTTCACAGAATCAAATCTTCTCCCTTTTAATGCAGATTTCACCTTAGGGAACAGTTAGAAGTCACATGGTTCAAGATGTGGTGAATAAGGTAGATGTTCTAACACTGAGATGCTGTACTTGGCTAGGAACCTCTTGACAGATAATGCGGAATGAGCTGCCGCATTGTCTTGGTGGAGAACCCATTTGTCGTTCCACATTTTGGGGCGTTTTTTCCTTACTCTTTGACGTAGTTTAGAAAGTACCTCAAGGTAGTAATATTTATTAATTGTTTGACCTTCAGGAACCTAGTGAAGGTACACATTCTCATGGATATCAAATAAAACCAATCATCATTGCTTTAAATTTTGACTTGCTCATTCAAGCTTTTTTGGCTCTCTGTGAAGTTCGGCTCTTCCAGTGCATGGATTAGCGCTTCGTTTCCGGATCATAAGTAAAAAACCCACAATTCATCACATGTTATCGTTTCCAAAGAATTTGCGTCATTTTCAATCGCGTTCAAAGTGTCAGTACAAAAATTTTTGCGAGTTTTGTTGTTCAAACGTTCGAATTTAGGATTTTCGCGCACACTTTTCGCATGTTAAAATTGTCATGTAAAATTTGCCATACACATTCTTTATTAATACCTACAGTTTCACCAATTGCACAAATACTTAATCGACACTCAGACCGAATCAAATTACCGACTTTTTCAACATTTTCATCCGTTTTTGATGTTGAAGGGCGATCTGGCCATGAATCATCTTCAACGTCTTCTCTGCCATTTTTTAAATGCTTAAACCATTCAAGAACACGTGCCCACGATAAACATTCACTGCCTTACACTTCTTTCAGTAAATTATAAGTTTCAGTAGCAGTTTTTCCAAGTTAATAGTGAAATTTCACAATAATTCGTTGCTCTACTATTACACTAACCATTTTATCCGGCAAAACTAAAAAAACAACAATAACGCGAACATAGGCTTTGACTAAACGGTGTTTACAGAAGCGAGACTAGCTGCATACTAAAGAGAAAGGTTCACACTAAACAGCTGTTGATTAATGGCGGTTGACGCATGCCTCCTTGATCTGCAGCAGCGTCAGTCTCATTATTTAATAGCCACACCTTGTATGGTTCACATTATTAATTTTGTTTGTGTTGGACTTGACAATCGCTTCTACAAATACGAGGGGGACTCAGAAATAACTGGACTGAGAGCGCGCTGCCATTTTTAGGCATAGTAGAGAGTTCTCTCGCTATATGAGGTTAGAAGAGACATTCAACAAACAACTGCCGAGATGGCATCTGTTTGTAGGTTAACGTTTGATCGTAGTGTTGTGTTTCTCTTACTGTTGTCATGTTCCGCCTAAGACGTCATTAAGCTTCAAGCTAATCTTCCACTGGCTTGACCCTTGCTTGGTTTTGTGGTCATACCCATAACACTAACTCTCATCAACTGTAATGACTTTGATCAAAAAGTTTGGATCACTTCAATCTCGTTTTCAAGTCATGACTCAAATTCAATCGAATGTTTTGTTAATCCTTTTTGAGAAGGTGAGAAACAAATGTAGCGACAATACATCCTATTTAAAAATCCACTGGCCCGAGCTCCAACTCACTCCTGCCTTTTCAGAAACTTCATTGTTCGTAAAACAACAATCCTTGTTGATTTTTTGGCAGATTTTTTCACGTTTTTATTGTTTCAAGATTTTGAAGAGCGCCTAGAATGAATATGGCCTTCAACACTTATTTCACCACATTTGAAGCGCCTGAACCACTTAAAAACTTAGACACAGCTCATAGTATCCTCTTTGAAAGTCTGTTGAAGCAGTCGGTAAGCTTCCTTTGTCATTTTTCAAGCAGGAAATAGAATTTCAAACATACTCTTCGTTCTTTTAAATCTTCCTTAAGGATGTCACAGACGGAACATGACAACAGTAAGAGAAACACAACACTATGATCAACATTAACCTGCAAACTGATGCTGTCTGGGTAGTTGTTTGTTGAAGGTCTCTACTAGCTCTGTCTTGCAAGAGAACTCTCTACTATGCCTACAAATGGCAGCGCACTCTCAGTGCGGTTTTTTTTTGGGTCCCCTCATAATATCCACAACCATCAATACTTCAGAAAGTTAAATAGACTCATGTATAGATGATTTTGATTTCTGAACCATGCGGAATCCTAATATAAGTACACGAGGCAAAATACCAACAGGTAACTTCTAGGGATAGGTCGATGTCAAACAAAGTGAATGATCCCAGGTGTGTTGTGGGAACTTTTTGTATTTTTTCCTCCTGCTTTTAAAATAGTAATATTTATTTTACAATATTATTTTGTACTTACAGAAACAGCAATTCATAATTTGCAGTTGTACTTATTTTAAATTTTAGGATAGCCCTAATGATAAAAATAATGTAATTTAGAAAAGGAATTAACAAAATAGATGAATGATAAATTAGGTAACCTTTAAAATGCGATATCCTGCTGTTGAGGCTACTTTCTCAGCAAATGTTAAAATGAGAAAGAGTAATTTATTATTATAAAAAAAGTGATGACAATCGATTACAACTATTTTTTTTATTATGTACAAATAAAATTATTATCCTGAGTAATATGGTCATATTTTTATTTGTTTGTCCATTTAAAATATTCCGTATTTAGTATGAATAACAATCATAAAAGAAAAATCTGTACATTTTATTACAATAGATACAATAGATTTATTACAATAATAGATCGTTTGTTTTACGTCTGACTGTTTTGAAATTTCTGCTAATGCAGACGGTGGAGAATGATGATATATGAAAATGATTGATAAAATTATGCCAGACCTGACCGGGAATCGAACCCGAAACCCTGGCGTAGAAGCCAGTTGCATTAACAATTACGTCAACGGGTCGACCTAGATAGATTGTGATCATCTTATGTATAATAATTCTTTATTTTATTAAAAAATCTACACCCGGACCTCCTCAAAATCCAAGCTCCAGAAGAATGTGGTGTTTTCAGGAAAATTGACGATGCACTAACACAACAAACCCCAGACCAGTGTCTCCAACATCAGAGACAAAAACCCAGGTAGCAGAAAAAAAAAGGCACCAGAGAACAATAAGTTATGGTGTATGGTGCGAAATTATGCGAATTCATTTAAAAACCTAATCAACAAGACAATATAAGATCACAATGTGTCCGCTTCCGACAGAAAACAATAAATTTTTAGCAATCAAATAACATACTTTTCAATTCTTTGTCAAACTGGTTTACCAGTTTGCGACATCTATTTATGCATAGTTTCATTCAGTCTTTAAAATCAAATAAGCTTTAATAATGAATTAAAATATGGTAAAAGTGTGAAGAGTGCAACAATTTATGGGTCATTATGTTAAATGAGACATAAAAAATTCTGTTGAGTGGCGAACATCCTTGTTAGATATCCCCTTCGCACAAAACTCGTGAAGTAACTCAATGATTATATCCAGAAGAGTGGACATCTTCTTCTTCTTCTCCTCACAATCAAGAATTAGGCTTCGGCCTGTTCAGACTTACAATAGCAACAAACTGTTGAATTATTGCCATCTTTTGCGTGGCCTCCCAACATCTCTCCTTCCCACTGGTCTGTATTGTAAAACACTGAGAAGGTCCTTCCCTCAGGCGTTCTTTCTTTGTGCTCCCTGTATTGATTTCGATATTCTGCAATCATTCAAGTTGTAAACATCCAGTTCTGTTCTTATGTCCTCATTTCTTAGTTTGTCCTTATGACTGCAATCCTTTGTTCTTCGCAGGAATCGCATCTCTGCCACCTGTACTCTACTCTCCTGTGGCCTGGTAGACAGGACATTTCAACTTAAATTATTTACACAATTTCTTTCCTGAAATATCAAGAGGTTTATTGTAATGGTCACAGTCTATTTTGCTCTCAATGCATTGCACTGAACAAAAGTGTGGTGTGTTGAACATTGGGGTTGTTTTTGTTTACATTAACACTTTTTAGAAAAAAAATTTGACAGCCTTGATGATTATCTGGTTAGTTTAATAGCGATTTATTTTATAATGAAAATCAGTTATAAATTATTAAATTATTGAATATCATTTCTACATATGTTGAGTGAAGAGGTTTTTTAAAATTTTATTCATGTTGTATTTGACAGTTACTTCTGAAAATGAATCCACAACGATTAATACTTCTACAAGTAAAAGCAGCTTATCTACAGGTGCTTTTGATATCTCAACCGAGTGGATTCCTAATATAACTATCATATCAACACCATCAGGTAAGTTTCAGAGACTTTTACAATATGTTATATAACTAAAGATAAATTCAGTTGGTTTCCACTGTCTATTTTTCATAGGGATTAGCTCGATTTTTTGCAAAGTGAATGTTCCTGGGTAAGTCCTGTAGACATTTTGTATACTCTCCACATGCTTCTAAGACCAAGTGCAAATTGAGACACAGGGTGACTCACCATGAGTTTCTGCGAACCACAAAACTGGACGGAACCGTGCAGGGTAACATGATGCAGGGATCCTGCATAACGCAGTTTCCTGCTAAGGGTCGTAGTAATTTTATGAAACTCATTTGTTCCTATAGTCTAAAATAGTATAAAAACTAATCGAATTTTTATGAGATCATGGACTTCTTTGAACTGATCACGGCTTAACCTAAAATAGGTCATTAATTTTTCATCGTTTAATTCCTTTGTTAAGGAAAATTCTCCAACACTTGATTTTTTTTTATGTACGCACTACGTTTTATTTTCTGTTTCATCATAGCGATGTAACATGCAGTTTCGAACACAAATTTTCTTTTGGAATCCGATTCTGAATTTAAACCTATTAACGTAGCAGAAATATTTGCTGCATTTATGGTCTCCCCTCTAGGCATGTAATCAATGAGTAGAACATCCTTTTGATCCCAGAACACTAGCCATAACTTTTCTGGAGCCGATAATTTATTTTGCTTTTTTCAGTTTTGATGGAGTCAAGAATAATACCATTCATTTGACAGGCGTTTTGTTTCTGGAGTGATACGCAAAATCCAAGTCTCATCACCAGTAACAATGTGGTTTAAAACCTCATCACTATTATTTTTGTACCGAATGAGAAAAGTTAGTTCAGCTCCAATTCATTTCTTTTTGTGTTCTTTGATATAATTCGAGGGACCAAACTTGCTCACACATTTTTATAACCCAAATCAACACTAAAAGTTTCAAAAAGAACTCATAAAATTTCAGGAAAAAACGACATTAGTCCATCTATCATAAAACGGCTGTCCTGTTGAAGTTTGCCTCAATCCTTGATTTGAGTTTGTCAGTCACAGCTGAAGGTCGGCCCAAGCTCTCTTCATCGTCAACATTTGTCCATCCGCCATTAAACTTAATGCACCAATTTCAAACTGAAGTCGTTCATCACATTACCACAAACCTCTGGTATTTGTCTGCAAATTTTGATAGGTTGCACTCCTTGAGCATTCATAAAGCATATTACACTACAAACCTCACACTTGGCGGGATCGTTAATTTTGTCACATATTTTAAAGACACAAATAGTCAATACACGACTGTATCAGCTCACTGTTAGTGCCAGACTGGTCCAAGCTGAGTGGAAGGTCAATGACTTGGCAGCGGAGATGGTGGGGGAACTGCGCAGCTCGTCAGATCAAAATGATCTTTACTTTCCGAATGACTGTCATATTTTTGTTCCAAATTGTTACGTACGCAACAATGATGGAGTGTTTTGGTTGTAGCCTACTGTTAATTTTTTGCGGAAAAAGATTTCCTACTGCCTTTTCCAGTTATCTGGTGCATTCCAGTTGCTTTATTTTTTGTAATTCAATTAATAAATAAGTTAAAAATGTCTGTATTTAAATTGAAATATTGGTTTACATTATTAGTTTTGTTTATTTTGGACTTGACAGGTACATCTGAAAATAAATCCACTGCAACTCATACTTCAACTAGTAAGAGCGGCTCATCTAAAAGTCATTTTGATTTCTCAACGAAGTGGATTCCTAATATAACTACCAATGGCTCAATACAAACAGGTGAGTTCTAGAAATATTAACAATAGTTCTATTAATAGAAACATAAAAGTTGGTTTTGTCTACCTGCATTGAGCAGTGGTTAGAATGCTGTGCTGCTGATGAAAGGATTCCAAACAGTTTTTGGACTTTCTGTTATTTTTCCTTGCTTTCTGAATATTCTTGGTAAAATAGGAATTCTTGCCAATTGCGAAGTTGGTTGTCAGAGTTTTTGAATGCAAAAAGTTTGAAGAATACAAATATGTAGAGTTACATACAAATATTGTAAATTTGATGAAGAGGAGATAAGGCTGGATGTTTGAAGAAAGACAAAAAATTACAGGATAAAGTTGGTTTTTGTTGGCCATCTTTGTTTGCTGAAGAATTCAAAAAGCAATCATTATGATGAAATTCATCATATAAAATCATTTAAACTTAAATGGTTTAGGGCTTACATACTTGATCCTGAATACTCAAGAGTTTATAGTAAACAAAGTATAGTTATGGTAAAGTATAGTTATGGTTACAAAGTATAGTATGGTTATAGTAAGTAGTATAGTTTATAGTAACTTATTAAGAGTGTAGTTTTCTTTACGATGGATTTTACAAGCTATTTTTGTCCCAGATCATCATACTGACCAAAACCAAGGAATGATTTCTTTGTTCCTATTAATTACTTCATTGAAAAATATTTTCAATGACCATTTTCATTCATGGTCATTCATCTGTTTAGTTCCAATTAATTGTTTTCATTGTGTTAAAATTATTTATGAATTATTAAATAAGTTAAATAATATTGTCTGTGTTTATGTTGAAACATTAGTTCTTGTTATGTTTATGTTTGATTTGACTTCTGAAAATAAATAGACTAAAATAACTATTATTTCAACAGGTAAGAGCAGCTCATCTACAGGTTTTGATTTCTCAACCTTGTGGATTCCTAATATAACTGCCAAAGGCTCAAAACGTACAGGTGAGTTCTAGAAATATTAACCCTTCTGCGACTGATAGGTTTTAGAATAAAAACTCTTCGAACCCTAATTCCGAGATCGCACTGATAGACTTGGCTTTTCTTATCCATCTTTTATCCAAAAAATTTGAAATTTTTATGAGACATAAAGAAAACTTTGAGAGATGTTTTAAAAAAAAACTAACATCAAACTCCGTTTTTTTACACCAGTTACAGCGAATTTACAAAAAATTTGTTGTAATTTATGCTAAGTTGTACGTTTTTGTCAAAATTTGGCAATAAATTGTTTTTTGTTTTTTTTTAGTCTGGTATTATTGAAAAATATCTAGCGAAAAATTTGATTTATCAAACACCCTCACTTACAACACTATACGACTATTCAAGCGTACATAAGAGTCAAGTGAATGTGGATTCTGTGGTAAAATGCAGGCCAAAAAAATTTCTCTTTGAGCTGATGTCATTGACCCATTCCTACAGTTATTTATATGACATGTTATTGTATAAAAGCACGGAAATTTGTGAACACGTGCATTTATAAAAAATTGTAAAAGATAATATTAGAACATTTTAGTTTCATTGTGAAGAATGTCTGAAAATAGGCTATTCTACAAATTTCAGAGCGTGTATTCCCTTTTACAGCATACCCAACTCAACTGGTTTTGCTATAATAGCAACATTGAACAATTTACCTACCTTTACCATTCAAGCATTCAAACGCGGTTGTAACTTTATTTTTAAATGAGGTACAACCTTTACACGGTTTTCTTCAAAAAAAATAATAAAAAAGGAATTGAATGGTATCCTAACATTCACAAATCAATAGAAAATTTCCTACTAATGTAATTGTCTTTTTAAGTAGGTAACTTACTTTCTTCCTTATACAACTATAATGTTTACTGGTGTGCGCGTACATTGACCTTCACTATTACACCAACTGTTGAGTATTTACACACTCGTCATCTAACAACCGTATATGGGCTATCCGGCTTATAAGGGTCAATAATAAGATCTATTACTAGAAACATAAAAGTTAGTTTTGTCTGGCTCTATTGGACAGTGATTAGCATGCTGTGGTTCTGAGGAAAGAAATCAGAGTAAGTTTTGGGGACTTTTCATCATTTTCCCACATGCTCTGAAAATATTTGATTAAATAGATAACCTAGCCATTCATGTTATGGGTAATGTCATTGTGTTTTGAATTGAAAAAATTGAAGAAAACAAATTAATAAAATTTGGTAAAACTATGGTTAATAAGACTAGTAGGAAATTGTGCATTATATTGTGACACTTATCTAGGTCAGTTTTGGGATCTGTGTAAATTAAATAATTAACATATTAAAGTTTAAAATTACAAGTATTTATTACGACTAAGAATAACTATTAAATAAGTGACTACAGTCTACAAGCATATTACAATGAAATTACTTAATAAATAACAAACTAATTAGACTATAATTAACTAATACGGTAAATAACTTAAATAATTTAACTTAATACTACTTACAGAAATTATACTGAGTAAATAGACGTTAAACAATTGAGAATAATTCACAGTACGCTGGCCTATTCCAAACGTAACCGTTAAGCACTACGTGGAAGATAAATCAAGACCTCTGATCGTAATCAACCCAGCGCTTAAATAGGTGGGCTCGAGATGAGTTCGAGAAAAGACAGAGATTTTCGATATAATAATAAAATACAAAATTGTTCTGACCGCTTCTGGATACATCTAAACAACTGTAAACAATAATTAGGATTGAATAAAAGATGTTATAAAAAGGCAAATTATCTAAACAAGTAACCACACGACTCTCACTATACCAAGTGATAAGAAAAGCCAGGCCTATCTTTACAATAAAAGATCATTTACATTACATATAATATTTCTTAACTTGTTCTTAGAAAATACTATTTATTACTTTATTACCCCATTACTACCCCATTACTCTATTACTCTTATTAGTTATTTATGTTAATGTTTATAAATTCTCGGTCCCCTAGAAAACTCTCGAATACTCTTTCCTTTTCGATATTGTCATAATATATTAAGAGACATATTACTGGATTATATATTATTATATTACTGGATAACAAACGTTCTTTTTGGCCATCCCTATTTGCTGAAGAATTCAGAGAAAAACATGACTGTAATTCAACGGGTATGATGTTTAAAACTCGGATAGTTTACTCAGTTTCGACCCTGAATATTAAAAAGTTTTAATTTATTATATATCAAAGTCTTATTTTTGTTCCATAGCGTCACACAGACCACAGCCAGGGAATGTTTATTGTTCACATGAATTATTTTGTAAAAAATGATTACCTACTGCCTTTACTAGTCATGTTTGTAGTCAAATTGTTTTTTTTTTTTTTATGAAATTCGGTTACAACTTAAATAATTTGAAATATTATTTTGTATATTTAAATTGAAACGTAGGTTCAAGTTATTAAATTTGTCAACGTTGGACGTAAATATCTGAAAATCATAAATTGGTGGTATGGCTCTAATTAATCAATCCACCAGGAGTGATAAAAGTTTGTTTTTTTTATTTTAAAAAAAAAGAATGAACCAAATGTAGCTACTGTATATAAAAAAAGTAGTCAAAATAATGTAAAAGGATAAGGATTTTCTTGGTCCAGTTTGGTCTCGGCTCCTAATGGACTAATTCCGATCAACCATATTTTAGATTGTAGCTCTCCACTTACAGATTTACCATCATCCATATTTATTTTTTTCTAAATTCTTGATCAATCCAAAAAATAAAAAAAATTTTTTATACCCCATTCATTGAATTTTTACCGAACAGATGTCACAATTAATCAATTTGTGGCTTCCATAAAGACTAATATTAGTGCAATTTTTTACAAATTTTCTTAGTTTCCAATAAAATTATACAGTTCTGGAGAATCTGGAAATCATCACCTGTATGCTGACCCGTTTGGAAATTCAGGGTTTCTAAAGATTTCTAGTTGCAAAAAACTAAAGTGTCCCTGCCAAGCCTATGTTTCTGTCATTACTGTAAAAAATTCAACCAAAAATTTCATATCGTCATTTTATTTCAGGGGTACCATGTATTGGTTTGGTGATCTGATTTTCAGAATGTACATAAAAAATTGTACAAAGTGAAATCAACTTATTCGTTTTCTGAGGTTTAGTTTTTCATATTTGTTTTTTTTTGAAGTAATGCTTGGAAGCATTATTATTATATTATAATTTGGGTTAATTTTCTTTGTGTCCTTTGTTTATGGCATTCTGATTGTCTATATTTCTTTTTTATTCTAATATGTGCCTACCAGTCTTTTAAGTCACCACAAGCATTCCTAATACTGATTTTTTTTTTTGATGATTCACCCTTCTGTTGCCACACTTATAAAATTTAAAAATTACAATGGTCTATCCAACCCTTTTGATACTTATAACATCTCTGGTGCTAGCAATAATCACACGCATAGTGTGAACGCAACTGCTAGTTTACTTTATCTTCATAAAACATAATTTGTTTGATTGTTCTTTACAGATACTACAGGAAAAACAAAAACACGTACAACAGATTATTTTGATTGGTCAACATTATGGAGACCTGGCATTGTAAGCAGCAGAAAAACTGGTATGGGTAACAATAAATATAATGTATCAGATTATTTTAAGATACTTTTAGGCTATTGATTCTTAGGCAAACTATCTTGTTTATACCAGGTGATTCTTAACTATACAGCAGTGTAGCTCAGTAGCTCATTCTATAGCTAAAAATACAAATCTGATGGTTTCTTTTGTATTTTTGCCTGATAAATTGAATAAATTGGTCCCAGTAATGTACCTTCATTAGTTTTAAAGATATCTTACATAAAACACTATAATTGGGGCTAAAAATAACACTTTTTGTTTTCAATGTGAAATTACTTTCACAAAATTAAAGGTAAATTAAGGTATATTTTTTCTTAATTAGATTTGTTAAAATGTAATTATAAAAAGATTCATGCAAATTACTTAAGAAAAAACTTCCAAGCTAATTCAAAGTATAATTAGTGGTAGCAAACAACCAACTGATGTGTATTAATAAACATGCAAACAATATCTACAATATTAATTTTATAGTGAGTGGGCGTAATCAGTCATAACAATAAAGATGCGTTTACACGAGGCGACTTTAAGGTTACAGACGGTGTGATGTGACATAACGCAAAAGGTCCAACAAAAGTATACTTTAATTTATGTAACCGTCAATGAAATTTTAGTATGCACTACATATTTTTTTTATTTGCCCTCTTTTTTGTAGGTATTATAAATAATTTTTTTGGCAGATCGTTCAGAAATTCAAACAAATTGATAATCTGAACTGCCTGTGGTCCTAGTTAGTTTGGATTTTCTTTCAAACTACTGTAGTTGTAATTTTCTGTCCAAAATTTTGTGTGTGATATTACGTTACTTGAAAATGTATTTATATATTTTATGTGTAATTTAAATAACTGTTTTACTTGTCCTTGATAGGTGGTACTTCTCGAAAAAGCACAACTGTACCAACAGAGGACTTCACAGTGTGGGTACCTGGAATAAAAACCAAAACAGGTTAGGAAGACATAATACTAATATATGAAATCACTTTAAGGTACAGGGTAAATAGCCTGAATAAAATCTTAAATACCTTAGGGCAGCGGTTCTCAAACTTTTTATTTTGAGCCCCTCCTATTTGTGGTTTAACTGTAAGCCACACTCTCCTTATATGTATACGTATATAAGCATGTATTTTTATAACACTTTTACTGGTAACTCTTAGTTAAGTTACATGTTTAAAGCCTATTCTTATTGGGGCTATGGTTTCAGTTCAAATAATTAAAAACGTAATTACAAATAGATCAGGACATGTATTTTTAATAAGTACATATTCCTAAAATATAATTTAAAACAAAAATTAAGACTACTAATGTGATGGATTAGCATGTTTTTTCTCGGCATAAAGCTTTCTGAAACGTGGGGTCAGTTCCATCAGTGTAACTCTTTAAGTTCTCTTGTCATATCTAATCTTAAACGATATTTGATCTTCATAGCAGCAAGAGTAGAAAATCTTTGGAATATGTATTAGCAAAAGGAATGAGTACTTTTAAGGCATTTTTATTCAAAAAAGGGTATTTTTTTTTTGGACACTGATTCAGAAGGGCGTGTGCAAACATTCCTTAAATTGAGTTTCCTAGGCAGTGTTACTTTGAAGATTAATGAGGTTGTCTTTGCCTAAAGAAAATTTCACTAAATTTTCTAAATAAAGAATATTTCACTTCATTTATTTTTTTAAGCTACGCTTTGTGCCCCTCCCCCAAACCCTTTATCGTGCCCCGCACTTTGTAAACCAATGGGGTATTCTTAGTCTGAATATTTAGTCTAAACATGTGCAGAAGACCGCAAGGAAGGTGGAAGCATCGACGACCACCTGAAACATAGGATAAACTAGTACGGGAGGATATACTATCTAAAACTCTGGAGGATGAAGACTGGTAATGTAGAGATCAGTGGCTGTTAGAATGCGAGAGATGACATAGTAAGAAAACTCGCTAAGAAAAAGAAAGTTAAACAAATTACCACAACTTTTTAAGGCTTGCAGTATTTTATTGATGTATTTTCTACCTTTCCATGTATATGATTTTGTCTGTCAATATTCAAAATTGTAGTTAATGACAACTATTTTTTATTGGGCTCTGGATTTTACTGGTTGTTCTTTAGCAATGGCTACCTGAATCTGAAGTTTGCGCCTGGCACTCTGAATTGACCCTTATTTATCTGCAATAATAAATGGTTAATAAAGGAAGCAGTGTTCTAAAGGCTGGTATCCTTAGACTCCTATGCAGAATTACCACCACTGAGCAAGGTTTGTGTGCCTTGCCCTTATGTATCACTGATCCCATTAGCCAGTTAGATGAGTCCAACTGAGCATTTCTGTCGTCTAAGAACTGCTGTTTCCGGGAAGATACAGTTGATGCATACCAGCTTGGAGTTCCCTTGTAGCCCAAGGGAATTGTGTTTTCCTGTATTTCAGTTTCCTTTACTGAATTTATAATTGTGACCCTTGATCTAGAGAAATAAACATTACATCTAGATGTGACTCACACATACCTTGACAAGACTAATACAACTAGTACGAGGGTAATTCAAATCAAAACCTTAAAAGTTCCATAAAATTTTGAAAAGTTTTGTGATGGCAATAGTGTTCCTTGAGGTTCACAAAGTGACCGACAGGTGGCAGAGTGATGCTACAACACAGGAGAAGGTAGCGGCATCCACAACAAGATGGCTGCTCCACTGTCAACATGCACTGCGATTGAGCAGCAATCTTGTGACATGCACAGAATTTAAAACAACATTAATGTAATAAAAATGAATTGAAATAAAATTTTTGGTTCGGAAATGACTCAATGAGCGGTGATAAATTTTAAGGGAACAGGTGTTTCTAGATAAAAAAAGACATAAACACTTTGAATATGAAAGTAAATTTATATATTAAATAAAATAAAAGAAAACCTAAAATAGTATATAAAATAAACAATTATACAAACAAAATGAATCAAAATAAGAAGCAAATAATGAACTGAAAACTTTACATTGGAATAATTACAATAAAAGAAAGATAATACATTACAAAAAAATAAAAATAATACATTATGAAAAAAAATAAACTTTATAATAACTTGATAACTTATACCATGAAATTTTTAATAACATTGGAAACAAGTCCTTGAAACATTATTACTTTTATATCTAAACTAATCATACCATGTTTTACATTGTTCAGTTACCACCGGGCGATTTAGATCAAATACTAGCATTTTAAATTCTACCATCAGTGCTACATAAGTGACACCTGCTCACTTCCAGGGATATTGCAGGACTGATGGAAAGCCCGCAAACACGAAACAACGAGATATAAAAACACGCATGCACGATAACAAACCGCACGCAACCCGCAAAAATATGGACTATGTAACAAATATCACAATCTGTGATGCAGTTTTTAGTAATATATTGCATTGCCGTTTCTGTATTTTGTTAAAAGAACAACTTGGTTTTTTAACAGGTTCACGTAAGACAGATTACTTTGATTGGTCAACATTATGGAGACCTAGCATTGTAAGAACCAGAACAACAACAGGTAACAGAAATGTGAATAGTATGTTAAACTATTAATTGTGCTAGTGGTGTGCATAGGCTTATTACTAATGTTGGAGGGGTGTTGTGTACATTTTTGGGTGAAGAAAAGTTACTATTAGTATTATAATTACTAGTATTTTATTAGTACTAGAATTATTAATTATTAGTAGGGTGTTTCCCCCGACCACTAAAAGTCAATTTTTTTTTGTCATCAGTCTCTCGACTGGTTTAATGCAGTTCTCCAAGCAGTCTATCTTGCGCAAGTCGTTTCATATCTACATACCTGTAACACCCTACATCTTTTGTGATTTGCCTTATTAGGGGGTACCCAAAAGAAACCAAAATTATTTTTCAAAAGCTATTTATTTTCAATTTTTTTACAAAACAATCTTATCCCCTTTGAAATACTCTCCATTACAACTAATACATTTGTCCCGCCGGTGCTTCCTCTGTTCAAAACATTTTTTGTAGTTATCTTTAGAAATGGCTGACAGCTCCTCCCTCGATTTTTTCTTGACCGCTTCAACGTTGTCAAATTGGTGTCCTTTAATGTCCCTTTTCATGTGTGGAAATAAGAAAAAGTTGCACCGAGCCAGGCCAGGTGAGTGAGGACAAATCATGGGTTATCCACCACGACAATGCACCAGCTCATTCCGTTTTATCTGTCAAGAGGTTCCTAGCCAAGTACAGCATCTCAGTGTTAGAACATCCACCTTTTTTATCAGATCTTGTACCATGTGACTTCTACCTGTTCCCTAAGGTGAAATCTGCATTAGAAGGGACAAGATTTGAGTTGTGGAAGCTGTAAAAGAGAAAGCGGCACGTGTCCTGAAGGAGCTGACAGAAGATGACTTCCAGCACTGTTTCCAACAATGGAAAATTCGCATGGACTGTTGTAGGGATAGAGAAGGAGTGTATATTGAAGGTGACAATAAGTGATTATGTATAAAATAAAAATACAATTTTTTACAACGTAAGTCTCATTATTTAATAGCCACACCTCATATTTTGGGCCTACCCTGTGATATATTGTAAAATATTTTGAAAATATACCTTATACTGATTTTTAGAGCACAGATGATTGTCTATCATTGTCAGTATTTGAAATGAATAAAGTGAGGAAAACTACTATTTCCCAATTGCCTCTGAATTCTAGTGGCTCACTGCGGTTGCCTCAGCTGAAATAGCTGCCTGAATCTGCAGCTTATGCCTCAGCTCTCCCAATTGACCCTAGTTCATCAACAATCACAAACATTTTGTAGAGGAAGCAACATTCTGAAGAAAAATGACTTTGTTTTGTGGTTCAGCAAATGAGAAAATCTCAGATAATTTTCTAAAAGTGAAATCTCAAGAATTAATTAAATGGAAATTGTCAACAGTAATGAAAACGTTAACAGCTGCCTCATGGTCTGGACCAGCAATCACTTTGTCAAACTGTAAGTCCTGGATAAATTTCATAAGGAACTGACAAACTTTTGCACTATCCCACATTATTATTGTTTTTATTGGTTTTTTTGGCTAATGACCAAAGAGCTTAAATTTTTTAAAACATCACTAATAATTTTTATACATATTTTTAACAGGTACTTCCACTCAAAAAACACCACATTCAGGGAAAGATGTTAGTTGGTCAACAGATTGGATACCTAGCATAAAGAGCCAAAGTAAGGAAAATTTAATAATATATTAAATCTCTTAAGGTATTATACACTTCTATGTACTGAATATTATTGACAGCAGAATGTAAAGTAAATTAACCCTTGTGCGACTGATAGGTTTTAGAATATTAACTTTCAAACGCTAATTCCGAGATAGCTCCGATAGACTTGGCTTTTTTTATCCATCTTTTATCCAAAAAACTTGAAACTTTTATGGGACATTGAGAAAACTTTGAGAGATGTTTTTTTTAAAAAAAAAACATGAAATTCCGTTTCTTTTTTATGCCAGTTACAGCGAATTTACCAAAAATTTGATGTAATTTATGTAAATTTGCACGTTTTTGTCAAAATTTGGCAATAAATTTTTTTTGCATTATTTTAGTTGGTTTTATAGAAAAATGTCTAGCAAAAAATTTTATGTATGAAACACCCTCGCTTACCACACTATACGACTGTTTAAGCGTAGGTAAGAGTCAAGTGAATATGGATTCTGTGGTAAAATGCAGTCAGAAAAAATTTCTCTCTTTGAGCTGATGTCATTGACCCATTCCTACAGTTATTTATATGATATATGTTATTTTATGAAAGCTTGGAATTTTGTGAACACATGCATGTAGAAAAAAATTGTTGATGATAATTTTGGAACATTTTAGTTCAATTGTGAAGAATGTCTGAAAATAGGCTATTCTACGAATTTCAGAGCGTTTATTTCCTTTTACAGATCATATTCAATTCAACTGGTTTTGCTATAATAGCACCATTGAACAATTTACCTACTTTTACCATTCAAGCTTTCAAATGCGATTATAACTCTATTTTTAAATGAGATACAGCCTTTACACGGTTTTCTTCAAAAAACCAGAATTGAGTGGTATCCCAACAAATCAATAGAAAATTTTACTCTAACCTGTTTGTGTTTCTTAATCCTTTCTGCCTCATATATATTCAGCTACAATTTAACTATGATGTTTACAGGTGTGCACGTACATTGACCTACACTATTGCACAAACTTTTGAGTACTTACATACTTGTCATTTAAAAACCGTAGAAGGGCTATCCGGCTTTGGTGCTATATTGACTATTTACTCCACATCCCTATCATTCCTCTTAATACCTCACATGGACTAGGATGGAGGAAAGTATATTGCCTAAAATAATGGTGTACATGGAGATGCCTAGAGAGTAAAGGAGAAGAGGTACTTCGGCAATTGAGACAGGTTCAGCAAAGTTATTTTGGGCCTGTCCTGAAAAAATATCGTGAAATGTTCTGAAAATATGCCTCGTACTGACTTTTAGACCAAATATGATTTTGTCTGTCATTGTCAGAATTTGTAAAAAAATAAAATGGAGAAAAGTACTATTTCCCAAATTGGTTTCTGAATTTTAGTGGCCCACAGCAGTTACCTCAGCTGCAATAGCTACCTGAATCTGCAGTTTATGGCTCTGCACGCCCGAATGACCGTAGCTGATCAAGAACCACTAACAGTTTGTGAAGAAAGCAACATTCTAAAGGTAAATGACTGGTTTCTGTTGTGGTTTAGCAAATGAGGAAATCTAAGAGATAATTATCGAAAAGTATAATCTCGAGAACTAATTGAATTTCAGGTAATTCAGGAAATTGTTTACAGTAATGAAAATAGAAAATTACAGTTGCCTCATTGCTTGGATCTGCAATTACTCTGTCAAACTGTTAGTCCTGGATAAATTTCATAAGGAACGGATACATTTTGGCACTATCCCCTATTATTATTATTATTATTATTATTGGTGTTACTATGGATCAAAGAGCTTATTTTTTTGCAATGTGAATAATTTTTGTTTATATTTTTTCAGGTACATCCTCACGCAAAACACCACATTCAGGAAAAGATTCTGATTGGTCAACAGTATGGATACCTGGCATAAAAAGCCAAAGTAAGGAAAATTTAATAATGTATTAAATCCCTTTAAGTTAGGGTACACTATTTACAAAATATTATTGACAACAAAAAATTTGGTAAATTAATGGTAATTAATGTTTCTTCAAAAATTTTTTAGTAATGTTAAGTTTTTAAAGTTTAGATTGTAGTGGTGTACTCTTAATTTTGGTGCTGTATTGAATATTTATTCCATATCCTTGTGATCACACTTCACTTGCACCAGGATGGAGGAAAGGAGGTTGCCTAAAAGAATAGTGTACTTGGAGATGCCAAGAGAGTAAAGGAGTAGAGGTAGAGTGTAGTTATTTTGGGCCTGTCCTAAAGAAATATTCTGAAAATATGCCTCATACTGATTTTTAGAGCAAGATATTTTTGTCTGTCACTATCTAAATTTGTTGTTGTTGTTTAGGTCATCAGCTGAAGGGCTCATATGAATCTCTAGATGCTTTACTAAGTAAAACAAGGATTGAGGTGGTTTACCATTGCGTCTCTCACTAATGGAAAAGTATATTTATCAGTGTGTGAGGCCCTATGAAAAGCATCTACTTTCCACCCTCCAAATGACACCTTCACATCATTTGCCACAGGATGTGGCTCTATAATGAAGTTCATTACTTTCAGGGGAGATAACTCTTGATTAGTGTCTTTTACAACTCTACCTCTTCTGTTCTTCTTAAATGCTTTTCATATAGTTGGTTGCTCATGTGATAAGAAACTGAACTATTTTTTGTAGCCCTGGAACTAGTAGATCAAGTGTAAATAATTTAACATTCCACATGCCTGTTACAGGCTTCAAACAGGTAATGAATAAATGAGGAAAAATACTATTTCCTAATGGGCTTTGTATTCTAGTGGCTCACAACAGTTACCTCAGCTGCAATAGCTACCTGAAACTGCAGCTTATGCCTCTGCTTTCCCCATTAACCCTAGTACATCAGCAATCTTAAACAGTTAGTGGAGGAAGCAACATTCCGAAGATAATTCACTGGTTTGTGTTGTAGTTTAGCAAATGAGGAAATGTGAGGGTTAATTTTCTGAAATTTTAATCTCAGGAACTAATTGAATTAAAATTGTTAGCAGTGTTGAAAATAGAAAATTACAGCTGCCTTATTGCCTGGAACAGCAATCTCCCTGTCAAACTGTAAGTCCTGGATCAATTTCATAAGGAACTGATAAACTGTGGAATTATCCCTTATTATTATTATTATATTGCCCATAACAGACAGGTGGAGTGTCAAATTATTTACACTCAATCTGTTAGTTGCAGGGCTAAAATAAATAGTTCTGTTTCTTGTCACATGGTCAGCCAATTAAATGACTGAATCATTTAAGAACAGAAGAGGTAGAGGTGTAAAAGACACTAATCAGAGTTATCTCGTCTGAAAGTAATGAATTTCATTATACAGCCGGACCCTGTGGTGAATGAAGTGAAGGTGGCATTTGCAGAGTGGAAAATATATGCTTTTCAGAGGGCCCGGCATGCTGATAAGCATACTTTTCCATTCAGTGAGGAAGGCAATGGTAAACCACCTCACTCCTCGTTTTACTTAGTAAAACCTCTACAGGTTCAAACCAGCCTTTCGGCTGATGACCTAAACAACAACATTATTATTATTATTATTTTTGGTGTCACTAATAACTTAAGAGCATACATTTTTTCTGCAACTTAAATCATTTTTTTTACGTGTTTTTAACAGGAATTTCCACACATAAAAGACCACATTCACGAAAAGATTTTGATTTGTCAACAATATGGATACCTGGCATAAAAAGCCAAAGTAAGGAAAATTTAATAATACGAGTATATTTATTGTTTTTAAGGTAAGTTACACTAATATTTACAAATATTATTGAGTTGATCAACAATCACACTTTCTTGAGGAACAAAATTCTGAAGATAAATCACTGGTTTGGGTTGTGGTTTAGCAAATGAGAGAATCTGAAAGGTAATTATCTAAAAGTGTAATTTCAGGAACTAATTGAATTGAAACTCTCAACAGTAATAAGAATAGAAAATTACAGCTACCTCATTGCCTGGATCAGCAATCTTTCTGTCAGACTGTAATTCATGAATAAATTTCATAATGAACTGATAAACTTTGGCACTATTCCCTATTATTATTATTATTATTATTATTATTATTATTATTATTGGTGTCATGAATGACCAAAGAGCAGTTATTATGCAACTTTAATCATTTTGTACTTATTTCTAACAGGTATTTCCACACATAAATCACCACATTCAAGAAAAAATTTTGATTGGTCAACAATATGGATACCTGGCATAAAAAGCCGAAGTAAGGAAAATTTTATAATAAATATTAAATCCCTTTAAGGTAAGGTACAAGAATATTTACAATTATTATTAAGTTCATCAACAATCACAAGCAAGTTTGAGAAGGAACATTCTAAAGATAATGACTAGTTTGTGTTGCGGTGTAGCGAAAGGAAAATTTGAGAGGGAATTACCTAAAAGTGTAATCTCAAGAACTAATTGAATTGAAATCATCAACAGTAATGAAAATATAAAATTAAAACTGCCTCATTGTTTGGCCCAGCAATCTCTCTATCAAACTGTATGTCCTAGATAAATGTCATAAGGAACTGATAAACTTTGGCACCATCCCCTATTATTATTATCATTATTATTATTATTATTATTATTATTATTGGTATCACTAATGACCAAAGGGCTTACTTTTTTTATGCAACATGAATTATTTTTGTACATGTTTTTAACAGGGACTACCACACACAAAACACCACATTCAAGGAAAGATAATGATTGGTCAACAGTTTGGATACCTAGCATAAAAATCCGAAGTAAGAAAAATTTAATAATGTATTAAATCACTTTAAGGTAAGGTACACACAAATTTACAAATACTATTGACAGCAGAAAATGTAGTATATTAACAATATTTCATCAATTGTTTTTAGAAATGTAACGTTTTTTAACTTTCAGATTCTAGTGATATACCATTAATTTTGGTGCCGTTTTGACTAATTATTCCATATCCCTTTCATTCCTTTTTACACCTCACCTGCACCAACTCTACTTTTTCTATAAAACTTTAACTGATAAATTTGGGTACTTACCAAGTTTTAGTGTTCCATACTCCTTTATTGATGTCACTAATGACCAGAGAGTTGATGTAACTTTAAAAATACTCTTAATTTATTTACATAGTTTATATGTTATTTGAATAATCGTTTTATTTGGGTATTTAACAGGCATTTCAACAAAAGAAACACCAGATCTTACAAAATATTTTGATTGGTCAACATTATGGATACCTGGAATGAAAAGCTCAAGTAAGGAAAACACAATAGTGTAAATTTATTTTATTAGACTTTTAATAAAATTAAAATTATTCCTAACTAGATTTATGGCACTATCACCATTTATATTAATAAAAGTGTACTGCTCAGAGTTTTCTCTCTTAGATCTACCATTTGTTACATAAAAATAATTTTCTCCATTAACTCCAGCAACTTACTTCCATCCCTGTCTTTGATCCCATCAAAAAAAGTTCTTTCAGGGCATAAGTGAGAGAAAGAAAAAATATTCATAACAAGGTTGACAGGAGCGCCTCACTGACACATAACAAGCACTTCATAGAGCAAGTAAATAAATTTATTTATCTAGGGACATGGCTTTGTAAAAACTGGGAGTCAGATATGGAAATTGGAAGCCAGATAGAGAGAGCCTACAGGGCGTTCGTGAAATTCAAAAAAATCTTTACAGCATGGATTTTCATCTTGATAAATTTATCTATCTAGGGACTGACTTTGTGAAAACTGGGAGTCAGTATGGAAATTGGAAGCCAGATAGAGAGGGCCTACGGGCGTTCGTGAAATTCAAAATATCTTTACAGCATGGATTTTCATCTTGAGCTTAAACTAAGATTTGTTAGGTGTTACGTCTGGTTGATGGTGTTCTTTGCCATATGGGTTCAGGGGGTCTGAAAATGTGTATATCCGGTGAAAACTCAATTTCAAAAAACAACATGAAAACAATACTTTTTCCTATATATTCATATAGGCAAGAGAAAGTAAAAATATGTTTTAATTTTTTTAAGAAAGATAACTCATCTGGTATGATCATCTGCAAAGAATGGAGAAGGACAGGTTGCCAAAGAAAATTTGGCTATGATGTAACTACATATAGGAAGCAAAGATGACCCAGAAAGGAGTGGATGAATATTGTTATATTGTCAGCTTTGAGGAAGCGTCTAAGGGATAAAGACATGTTCAATAGTAATGAATGTCATTTTGGGTTGTGGAAAATGGCATAGTGTTGTAGAACTGCTGTAATAATAAAAAAAATTTACATACAGTTTGAAAAATTGTTGTATGGTTTTTAACAGGAACTTTCTCACAAAAAACATCAAGTTCTGGAAGTGATACTGATAGGTCAACAATGTGGATGTCTAGCACAAAAAACACAGGTAAAGAAAACATAATAATTATTAAATCTCTTTAAGGAAGGTTACACTTGTTGACTTTTTTTGGCAGGTCAGACAGATAAATATAGAGGAGTGTCATGACAGATGAAAATAGTAGTTATTCTTTTGAGTGTTTAGTGGAGATGAAGAACTCATGCTTTGCCTCCAATGATCTAAAATTATGATTTCATCTACCTTCAAAACCAGTAGTGAATCATAGGTTTAAAAAGATGCTCTTACTAAATGTTAGTTGGTATGTATGAAGGGTATATCAGAACCTGATGTGTAGGATATATCTCTTAGAATTTTATAACAAACCGTTTAGTACATCAATATGGCTGCTATTGCTTATTACAGTCAGATATTTATAATTTGAAACACTCCCTATAATGCTCTTCACGGTTGATGAGCTCTGTTGTTGGATGCATTTAGACCAATCAGAACGTTTACCAGCATTGTCAGATTGTACAAATGGTTTTAAATGTTATTGAAAGACCAAAAAAATGGCTGACAAAATATATAAAAGAGCTACGAGAGCAAGTATTGGCTAGCTATGAAGTGGGTCGGGGGCAATGCGTCCATTCAGAGCTCATCAGCCCTGAAAAATAGTATAAATGGAATATTTACTTCACTTCATTCAGTAGTTTTCCAAAACAGGGTGCTGAGAAATATTGCTGACACACCCTAGTTCATAAGAAGCAATAACCTCTACAGAGACCTGTCAACAGATGTGCAGCCATTTTTAAACCGCTTGTACCACTCTCTTATTTGTGTTTTCCTCGTATAATCTTTCACTAAGGTTTTGTGCATCGTTTCAATTGTTTCTCCATAACTCTTTTTGAGTTTAAAGAAAAACTTAATGCAAATTCGGTGATCTAATCTCTCTGTCATTTTCAGCGATAATAAAATCCGATGAACCTAAGTAAAGCACTCTACAAAAGACACACTGTGTGCAAACTAACATGTTCTGGTGATAAATCGGCTTCTAACAAGATTGTTAGAAGATATTGGTTATGTTTGTTTCCACGGAGTTCGTATAAACATTGGCACAGAGATTTGAAGATAGGTCAGATACTTTTGGGATGTACCTCATATAGTCTGTGTATACAAAAAGAAATAAGTATTAAATTTTTTTTAAGAAAGTCAACTCATCTGGTTCGATCATCTGCAAAGAAGGAGGAGGACAAATTGCCAAAGAAAATTTGGATATATGTTGTTATGGTGTTAGCTATGGAGAGGAGAGGTCTAAGGGATGAAGGCATGTTCAATAGAAACATGTCGTTTTGGGTTGTGATAAATGGCCTAGTGCTGTAGAACAACCGCTGTAATATTTTAAAAAAATTTACTTGCCGTTTGAAAAGTTGTTATGTATGGTTTTTAACAGGATCTTCCACACAAGACTCATCAAATACAGGAAGTGATACTGATTTGTCAACAACATGGATGACTAGCACAAAAAACACAGGTAAAGAAATCATAATAATTATTAAATCCCTTTAAGGAAGGCTACACTTATTGATTTTTTCGAAAAGTATCTTGTAATGTCAGATGAAAATAGTATATTATTCTTTGAATGTTTACTGGAGATTAAGAAATCGTGCTTTCCCTCCAGTAATTTTAAATTATGATTTCATCTACAGTAAAAACCCATTAATCATATTCGGGACTTTTTGATGGTGCTGGACTACCGAGCATCATCTTAAAACGAGAATGAATGGGGTAAGGCGCGCTAGCAAATAGCACTGATGGCTCGGCCTTAAAGTATATATTTTATTGTGCACTCTCAGCTTGGGCCAGAGTGATAAAAAAGTAAGTAGCCTATGAAACAGTAAATACTTAGTCTGAAAAAAATGTGCAAATTTATTTATACTTATAAAGTCTATTGTACAATTCTAACAACGTACATAACTAATGTAATACAGAAAATATTTCATCAATTTTAAAATAAACTAATAGGTATGTATTAATAATAAACAAATAAACTACGCACTAAAAAAAGTAAATAAACTGAAAGTAGTCAGTTTATTTTAATTTTTGATATTACAGTACGAGAGGCCATAAGTTCTCGGGGTCCTATTTATTAAAAGTTTTTTTAATTTTTTGTTAATATTGAACATTGATTTATTATTAATTAAATAATGAAAAACATTAGAAATCATATTGTAATTTTTAATTTAACTACCTTGAAATTTTCCTTCAATTTAATTACAATAACAAATTATTTAATAATAATTTTAATAAAATTATTTAGCAAAAAAGATTTTAAATAGCGTGTGGGATTCGAACTCACAGCCTCTCATACTGTAGTAATATCAAAAAAATGAAAATAAACTGACCACTTTACACGCCTGGCTAACGTATAGACAACAAGGAAGCGAAATTTTTTCTTATGGAAGTACCACGCTATATCAAAATTAAATAACATTTTAGCCTTTTTTTTATTAATAATTAAATTATTAGCTATTAAAATCTTATTTAGACTCATTTTTTTCTTTTTCCAAACGACTGGAGTATTAAAAGTAACATTACACCCTTATAAAAAAGATTTATGTTGACAGTATATTGTCCGATGTTAATTTTCCTAAATGTCAGATTTGTTGGGAAGCACGTATATGTATATTTATATACAAAAAAATCTATTACATTTTTTTTAAGAAAGTCAACTCATCTGGTTCGATCATCTGCAAAGAATGGAGGAGGACAAATTGCCAAAAAAAATTTGGTTATATGTTCTGGCTAGATGTAGGAAGCATGAATGACCCAGAAAAGAGTGGATGTATGTTGTTAAGGTGTTAGCTATGTAGAGGAGAGGTCTAAGGGTTGAAGATGTTTTCAATAGATATGAATGTCGTTTTGGGTTGTGGTAAATGGCCTTGTGCTGTAGAACAACCGCTGTAATATAAAAAAATTTACTTGCCGTTTGAAAAATTGTTATGTATGGTTTTTAACAGGAACTTCCACAGAAGACGCATCAAATTCAGGAAGCAATACTGATCGTTCAACAATATGGATGTCTAGCACAAAAAGCACTGGTAAGGAAAACATAATAATATATTAAATCCCTTTAAGGACGGCTACACTTGTTGACTTTTTTGGGCAGGTATCTTGTCATGTCAGATAACAATAGTATGTTATTCTTTTGAATGTTTACTGGAGATTATGAACAAGATTTGCCTCCAATGATCTAAAATTATGATTTTATCTACCTTCAAAATTAGTAATGAATCATAGGTTTTTAAAGATACTCTTACTAAATGGTAGTTGGTATGATGTATGAAGGCAATATCAGTGCCTGAAGTATATGAATGAAGTATATGTCTCAAAGAATTTTATAACAAGCTGTTTATTACATCAGTACGACTGCTACTGCTTATTATAATTCGATTGACGAAAGAAAACACCTGTCTTTAAAACAGCAATGTCATTTGAAGTGTCTTATACAAAAATAATTACGAGACATCAAATTAAAGCTTGTTTTATTATTGGTTACAGGATATACATAAACATTTTTGGAAATTAATAATTTATTAAAATATAAGGAACTACACATAAAAATAAAAAGTACCGTGTTTTTAACACTTTTCCAGTATACCCAACTTGAAGGTACTATTACTTTGTTCACGCGTACTTTAAAATGTAAAGGGCTGCAAAGTATTATAAGTTAATGTAATCCTGTAATTAGCAATAAAACAAGATTTAATTTGATGTATCGTAATTTTTTTACATGCAACGGTTCAAACGATATTGCTGTTTAAAGAGAGGTGTTTTCTTTTGTGAATTGGACTATAGTCATACATACGGTCACATATCTCCCAGTTCAAAAAACTCCCTAAATGGAATATTTCCTTATCCCCTTAATGAATACTTGTAAATTAAAACTAAATTACGTTGTTTATTTGAAGAATTTCAGGAATTCCGTCAAAATATTTTATAACTTTTTTTAAGCATTTTTAACCCGACGAGAATGGAGATTTTTGATGATCACGTGGACTGTCATTTTACGCCTAATAAAAACTCTTTTATTTCATTCAGTTTCATTCCTAAAAATTTCAAAAAATTACCATTTATTTATTAAGAATTTTTTTTGAACAACGTTTAAACCAAATTTTTCTGTTTTTATTTACGACCAGAATAAAAATTGAAAAATAAGAAAAAATATTTTCTTTCAGTAATATATCAATTTACGTACGAAAAAGTGTCACTAAATCAGTAAAAAATACAAAAACATATGTTTAGCTATATATTTATAAATAAAGCAATTCATTGCAAAAATAACAACGTTTAGATATTGCAAATTGATAGACGCATTCAAAAGATATCACACTTTTTGTTCAACAAAGTAGGTAACATGCTGGATAAAAAAAATGGGGAAAAAATCGCCTCAAAATAATGTGGTGTCTTTTCAATTTTTATTTACTCCTCTTCTATGAAAGTTGTATCTCTTTTCCAAATGTTGTTTTGTGCATTATCCTTTTCTAAACAGGATAGCATAAATCAAAAAAAGTTATCGTTTATTTTGATGCTAATAGTTAGGTTTAACCGATGGATTGATAAGACTGGTAGAATTAACCTTCTTTGTTCGATTTTAGGGTCATAAAATTTGTCGCCGGCACTTCTAATTTATTGATTTCGATTGTTACATTTAACGCTAACTGATGATGTCATTCCCAAACAAATACGTTTTTTTGTTGAAAAGTTCAAAACGCTCAAATTTTAGTACTGGCTGTTCAAAAAAACATCTTTATTTCGCATAACACCATGTCGTCAATTTGTATCGTACAAATATGCAGGATACATGAAATGAAAGAAGGAAACGGTCTCTATCTAATAAAACTAAACCCATTAAAAAATAATAAATTGTTGCGGAGATAATTGAGTTTAAAGAAAGATGATAACAAATGAGTGATATTGGGCATTTCGGTTTGTAAGGGTTAATAAAAATTATTTAGTGTACATAACTAGTAGTGTAGCAATCAGTTTTGTTCAGGTTATAGCAAACATTTATTGTAAGAATGTGAGTTTTGTAATTGTTATCCAGTACAGTAAAAGTTGTGTTCTGTATAAGGTACTTTTAAAAAAATAGTGTTTTTAGCCTATTAATGAAGATTGAAAATTCTGTTGATTTTCTAGTCTACCGGAAGAAAACTCCAAAAAAACACAAATTTTTTCAGTTCCTTAGTAAAGGTATGTAAGCTTTTATTTCTTTTTTAATTTATTTTCTGTAGCAATTGGGTATTCATATAAATTATATTAACCTCGTAATTTGTTAAAATTTCCAGTAATTTTAAAAATTGGTCATGGTCAGTGTTACTGGCATCTATGCCAGGAGTCCCATGTTTGACTCCTGATCAGGTCTGCTACTACACTATTTATTATCATTTCAAATCACCTACGCACATAAACCAAGGCTTATGTAGTCGTCATCACTCGAGAAATAAATTATTCCAATCAACATTAGTCTCTATTTTAGCATAAATATTGAGATGATATTATATGAAGCAAAAGTCAATATTGTAATGAGATTGGTTGTAAAAATATATCACTTATACAAGCACTTTACTTGGTAAAAATACTTGGCTTTTTGTAATAAAGCGTTCCATTTACTACGAGCAGTTACAACCCGTAGTTATCATTTGCAGCGTGCTAGAATAACTTTTTTTAGTTGGTCAAAATCAAAACTCCTTAAGTACAAATAAATTGAAAATGAGATTGTTTTTCAGTTTCATTTTGTAATGAATGATAAAAAGACAAAAATATGTTTTGTTTTCAAAACTCACACTATCCTATTAAAAATACAATAAAAAAATAATGTATACTGGAATGAAACTGATTAAATCCTGTTTTAAATTTTATGAAAACTTTTCAAGTTCATACATTAAGGCAGGCCCATTGGTGTAGGGGTTAGTGCAACTGGCTTCTACATCGGGGTCCCAGGTTAGATTCCCGATCAGGTCTGGCATTTTTTCATCACTCATTTTCATAAATCATCATTCTCCACCTTCTGCATTAGCAGAAATTTCAAAACAGTCAGACATTAAACAAAAAAAAAAAATTAGTTCATGCACCTATTGAGATTTATTATTTACATCGTGAGTACTTTGTAGATATTGATTTAGTTTGACACTGTATATTTCATTATTATGTAAATATCTACAGTTTTAATATATTGTTAGTTTTCTTCTTAGTATGACTTGTTTTTTTTTTAAATATTTAATAGCTCAAATAGCTTAAATAGCTTAATTTCAAAGACACATTTTTTGTATATTTTTTTCAAAAATATATTTTGGAATAATTCATTAGTGTTACAAGTAACTTAATGAGTAAAAACAACATTGTTACTTTAAAATTATGTTTTATTGCTTCAGTGCTCCTTTACGACCAAATCATTAAGAACAAAATTTTTTAAGTCCTAAATAAAGTGTTCTCAAATCTCTCGTAAGACAATAAAAAAAATTCCCATTACTTTATTTATTACAGTTATTGTTGTTTACCAAAAATCTGCCATGAAACTTTCAAAGTGAACTTAGTGAATTTCTGACCTATTCATTTATTGTACAGATTACTGTATACGGATATTTTTATCACTACTTAAAAATTACTAGTGGACCCGTGCGAATAAATTCGCACAATAAGATGCAGATAAGGGAGACAGCAATAGTAAACCACCTCACTCCTCGTTTTTACTTAGTTAAACCTCTATAGGTTCCAACCAGCCTTTCGGCTGTTGACCTAAACAACAACACAAATTTTCATAAATATTTTATTATCAAAGGCCTTATATGGAACACTTACCATGGAATTTCAATGAAATTAACCATGACTTTCCTTATGATAATGTATTGTGTTCATATATTCATTAGTGTTCATTACGTGGGAGACCCGCTGTATGGTATTACAGAGCTATACGTTGTAAACAATATATTTTGTTCTTTTTCATTTCGTAAAATGAAGCTCGAATTTAGCATGAATTTCAAGTTTAGAACTTTTTACCGAATCAGGAAAGAATACTCTTTAAAACCATGTAAAAATTATAAAAATCCGTTCAGTTGAACTCTGTATTTAAGAGTTTAAAGAATTCCCATTTAAAATACATTGGAAGTGATTTTGAGTTTTAAATATATAAATAATGAATGTTTATTTGTTTCAAATGATACTCGGACAACTTTCAATTTTTTATTACAAAAAGTTCATTAATACTGTTGAAAACTTACCACGGGAAAGACTATGGTGCTATCCACCAGTCAATAGGTCTATTGAAAACATTTAATTTAATTATACAGTTTTACTTCTGTTGACATGGTGCAATGATGTCATTTTTAATCGATATGTTACATTTACTATTTCATCAGTAATAATAAAGAAGGGGTAAATGTTATTACTCATTGATAAATTATCTGACACATCCTTAAGTTAAAAATTCAAATTCATTTAACTCTTTAAGTTTTATAAAATCAGTACTATCAAAAAATTATACGACTTCTGATAACATTTTAATTAATTTTATTTTTATTACAATATTATTATTGATTTTGATGTAAATGTAATTAAATTTATCATTTATTAGCATGCCCCAGGTGGCTTCGCATGCGAAACACATGTAATTAATTTTTAAAATTTTTTGTAGCTGCTAGATCGACTGTGTTCTCCAGCGTATGTACACACACACACACACACACACACACAAAACGTTTTCATAAATTACCCCGCGTATGTCTCTCGGAAGTCTTTATGCATATGTACTGTCATCAACAATAGTACACACAGTCAAACACAAAAACGAAGTTTTTATAATTTCCCCGTGTACGTCTCTCAACATCATCAAACCCCTTCATCTACTTCAGCAGCAATACATACTATATACATACAATACATACAGCAGCAATACATACTATATACATATAATACATACATCAGCAATACATACTATATACATACAATACATACAGCAGCAATTTATACTATATACATACAATACATACAGCAGCAATACTATGTACAAACAATACATACAGCAGCAATACATACAATATGCATGTACACATGCATATTTATGAAAATCTTCTTTAGGACCCTTAGGGTTATTATTTTTGAAAATTTAAAAATAAAATGTTGCTGTGAATATAATAATATGAATATGCTGTCAGAATTTCATGAAAATCTGTTCAGTATCTTTGGAAATTAGCCTGCACAAAATGAACACGCTTTGTCTTAATAATATTAGTATAGATTTCTGCTCTTTTAAAAAATTTTTTTTTTAACTTAGTCCTTGTACTCTATTTAACTGTATAATAACTTACTAATTTTTATAGTTGTTATAATTATTTAATTAATAAGATTTTTTTTTGTATACTCCTGTGCGCGGACACAACTCTTAGTGAAGAAGAGTTTTTGCATAGAAGTATAATAGTTAAAAATATTGTATACGTGTATAGCTTAGATTAGTTTAGTAATAAATTGTAGTATATATTTAACTAAATAAAATAAATAAAAAATGACACAAAATATTGCAAGAAATTATTGTCAAATTTATAATTCTTAGACACAAAAGTATAGTTTTTGTCAATATAGAATTAATTTTAGTTAAGTTTTTTCAGTTATTATTATTTATTTATTTTTTATTTATTTGTTTTATTTAGTTTAACATAATACAATTATTGCTATACTAACCTATTTACAATATTTTTAACTAAATATACTTATATGCAAAAACTCTTCTTCACGAAGAGTTCTGTCCGCGCATAGGAGTAAACAAAAAAATTATTTAGACAAATTTATATATACTAATAATCACTATAAAAAATACTATTATAAAATCTAAAAAGGGTACAAGAAATTAAATACAAGGAATTAAGTTCAATGCTGATGATTTGGTGATGTTTACCGAATCTTAGGATGATTTACAGATATCATTGTATAAATTTACTTTAACTGCTAAGTTCTAAGTGATATAACCTGATTTTTTTTTAGAGAAAACAAAGGTGATAGACACTTAATATACATTAGTTAATTTCGTTTGAAAAATCACCTTTCTGTCATAATTTAATTTAAATTAAAGATAAATATTTCAAAATAAAAATTCATTTACATCAAGCTACTTAATGACACCTGTATTAAGTACATTAATAATAATATACCTAACTAATATTAAAATTTTCAAAGTTTTATTTTACTTTTTACTTTTTATTAATTTTCATTACTACTGGGATTTTACAGTTACTGGTCCAATGAAGAAAGCTTCAAGTTTAGAGCAACCATGTATGTTAATTTTTTAAGTTAATTTTATTATTTATTATTATAGTAAAGTCTCATAAACTCGACCTTCAGACACTCGATGCTCCATATTTCTCAACACCTTGCCAAAATTAGCATGGTAGAAGAGGTTGGAGAAGAGCAAATTTGATTCAATAAGTTTTTGAGAAATAAAAGAAAGATACAGACCATTCTGAAAAACTCATCAACCCGATCAGTATAATTCCAGGATGTAAAGAAGTTACAATTGTGTGTTGGGGAATGGAGGATTCAAGATCAGGCCAATTTACTTTTAAGAGATGATGAGATCATAGCAACTGTGAAAGAGGAAGAGGGTAATGAGGAGTACTCTAATATGAGATGTCAAGAAGAACGAAAAGTGTGAGAAGATGAGTAATGTAAAGGTTTAAATGCAGTTGAGAGTGTGCTGCGTTACATTGAACATGATTTGTCTGCATCTGCAATGGACAATCTACATCTACCTCAACTTCATAATGAAGCAGCTAAGTATTGAAACAAAAGTGAAAACCAACCATAATCACAATTTTTTTTACCCACAATTAGATTAATTCAATTTCAATTTTTTTTAAAAGTTTTTCTTAGTAAATGAGGTGTGTTTAAATAAAATTGAACTTTCATCACAAAGTATTTACTATTAACTTAATTAATTTTTATTTCCTTCAAAGTACTCCCCCTTGCTTCTTGTTCACTGGTCCCATCATTTCTTCCATTATTCAAGTGGTCCTTTCAAGACTTATTTGATTTTTGGTTCAATATGCTGGGGTCGTGTGTTCGATTCCCGGTCAGGTCTGGCATTTTTTCATCGCTTATTTTCATACATCATCATTCTCCAGCATCTGCATTAGCAGGAATTGCAAAACAGTCAGACATATAACAAAAAAAAAGAAGATTTTTGGTTTGGGACATAGGAAAAAGTCTGCTGAAGCCAAAAAGCTGATTTTCGTAAAGTTTTTATTACTGTTAGTATGATGAAGCAATTTTTCACTAATGTTTGCACAATTTTCTTTTTGCTTGCTTGTGAGTAGCCATGGTACAAGTTTTGCAGAGATGTGATACATACCAAGTTTTTCTGTAAAAATTTTGAGACATGACCTGATGCTGATCTCAACTTCGTCTGCAACCACCTGCGCAGTTAAACCATGATTTCCATTAATCACAGATTAAGCAGCATCAAGTTTTTGATGGTTATTGATATTGAGGGTCATCCCAATCTACGGTCTTCATTGTTCAATGATCTTCTTGATTTGAAACGCTTAAACCACACGCAACATTGTGTACGACTCATACAGCTCTCCTACGGGCCAGTGAAAGCAATGCCCTTGTTCCAGAAAATAATTTCCCAATTTTAATGCTACTCCACAAAATCCTTCATCTTCACTGTCTCTATTAATAACAGAGCGGTGACTTCACCACTTAAGCAAGCTGTGTTGTTTCCAAAGAATGCCGCTAGTTGTTGTACCATGGCGCACATCTAATACTATGTTCTGTCTTGTTTGAACACACCTCTTATGTGTCTATTATTTGAAACACTTTTTATATTGTGTACTATTGTTCTGTTTGTTTAGTTTTTATTTAAAGACACTTAAAAATCTTGTTTATTAGCAACTATTTTAAGTTAAGGACTGTTGGTTTGAATGAGTAATAATTTACCAGACCCTGGGCAGGAATTGAACTCGGTACCTCCCCTTTGCAGCACTAATTACAGTTTTGGTTGCTAATAAACACATTTATACCATTAAATGAATAGTTTATAATGATTACCTTTTAATTTTCTTCATATCAATTGTTAGCAACATTTCAGAAACTCACCACCCTCTGAGTTCTCTTTAAGTCGAGTTTGTGCGACTATACTGTATTCAACAAACTTTGAAAAAAATTCTTATTATGAGGGCTAAAAATATCTTATATAGTGGTAAAAAGTATTAAAGAAAGGAAGAAGTATTTGGAAATTTACCATTAGTATTTATTTTGTTGATGTGAAATTTAAGTGAAGCCAAAGTATCAGCCCACTGCTTATACAGAAAATAGTAAGAAGACAGATTTGTCTTCGAGCACTTCTGAAGTACAGATTCTTATGTGTCAACAACAAAAGCAGGTTGCTGTTAGTTTTATCTCTAATGATTTATGTTGGCTGACAGACTTTTGTGACTAAATTATGCACTGTTGGTTCACATAGAGATAGAGGAACTTTCAAAATGATTTTTACTGATAACAGTTAAAAATTTTATATTTATCAATCAACAAGGAAAAATATGTGCACTGATTTCTATTTCAGCAATATTGTAAAATGATGCCATACTGAATTTTGTGGAGCTAAATTATGCTCACTGGTTTTTTTCTTGGCTTCACTATACATTTTTTTTCTGGGTATAATTTAAAAAATGTGCGTGCCAATTTTTAGAATTTTACTTTCAGGAAGGTGTAAAATTACACAACACCCACACTAATCTGAAATTTTTGATAATCCAAACTAATTCCTAAGTTTTTAAACATGCTTATTACATATAAAACGCGTTTTAAAATGAAACTGAAGTAATTTTGTTATGGGAAATATTTATAATAGGCTTTTAAACATAAAAATTGAATTTAAAAAAAATAGATAAACAGTGTAGTTCAGAGTAGACAAGTAACATAACACAGTTTTTAATACAAGATGTACATATGATATAAATAGCTTACTGGTAAAATATTTCTTTTTTAGTATATTAGAAATAACAAGAAATTAAACATTTTCAATAATGCCAGGCTGCATAAAATCGCTATTGTTTGCTTTTCAAAAACTTTGATGATGAAACAATATTTCACTCTTGTCTCATAAACTATGTTTATGTGCATAGCATTGTTGTGCTGCTCTACTTACTGAGTGCTATTTCCAGTGCTTTTGCTGCTTCTGAATGTGATATAAGTTGCTCCGTGTTGCTTACTTCATCACTTTCTCGTTAACTTTGCTGGTGTCCAACATGATTACAAGAAGTATTTTAATGGCTGTAAACTGAAGACATTCATGGTCAGCTGACAGCTATATAAATTTAACCATTTTTTGATTATTTTTTTTGGGTAATTTACATTTTTCAGATAATCCGAGTAGGTCCTGGTCACAGTCAGTTTGGATTAGCGAGGTTATTGTGCAACGTGTTTATGTTACCGGTAACATAAACCGGTTTCCACCGGTAACCACTGTTTAGCTTTCAAATTTGTATAAAAATAACTACCTTCACTAAGATTTGAACCAGGAACCTTTGGCTCCAAAAATCAACTGTTTAACAGCTGATTTTAAAGTCATTGCAGCTGACTCGCTGCAACGACTTTACCTCTAGACCAACCTGGTGGTTTATTGTAAATTTAAGCATTGTTTTTTTTCTTTGCTCTTACAACCTCATTGGAACACTTGAATCAAAATTAGAAATCCTTCTTTGTTTAGTTTTAGGATTCTTACGTTTTTCCCAATAATTCTTCATATTTTGGGATTTTATCTGTACAAAAATCATTGACGTCGGAGCTTAAGATTTTTTGTTGAATCTTGTGTCTTTATCTTTTAAGCAACTTAAGCTGTTCAGATTTTTTTAAAAGATCTTGTTTTGCGATGTTAAGTTCTTGCACTTGCTTTATTTCGGCCAACCATCTTGGAGGATTTTTCCACGAGTTAATTATAGAAATGATTTGTTTAGTTACTCGATTTTCCGGTATTCTGAGTAAATGCCCGAAATAAATAAATAAATATATTATTTATATTAAATAAAAGCATTGCTTTTATAGCTTATTGCTTTTATAAATTTATATAAATAAATTCTCACAGCTTTATGGATTTTTGTGTGTAGTACATTTTTATTTTTTACATTTTCACTATTTTTAAATAATGTGTTTCAGATTACAAAAGGAAACGCATGCGACAACGTGTGAGAGGTAAATATTGACCCTTTTATACTTACTATTATTTAAGCTTTGTAAACCATTTAATCTACAACATTACTTGTTGAATACCTGTCGGATCTGATAAGTTTGTCTTTCTTGACTTTGATGATTCTTGCTTAATCGTATTTAAAAGATATGTTAGTACGTTAAATTATTTTTTTTTAATAAAATGAAAGTTGAGCCCCTTCTACATTATTGATACTCAAATAAAACGTCTAAAAACATAAAATCACTTGCTTTATTGCATACTCATTAAGTAACTGTTAAATAAAAGTGGATGTTATGTTAATCAATTCTATTATTGAGTTGTTTCAAATTGCCAGAAAGTATTATATGTGTAGACAAGTACAGGATTGATACATGTTATTTTAAGTTGCAATAATTTATTTAACTTATGGTCAAGTTTTAGCTGTAACTTTTAAATAATATAATTTTTTAATCTATTTTTTAAATATTAATCGATGCATGAAATTATTGTGTTTTCTTTTTTTCAGTTGAGGTTTATAACACTAAAATTAGTGATAAGGATATTGAGAAGGATGAACTGGTTGGCCGTGATGAAAGGAAACCAAGTGAAGTGCCTGGAAGTTCAGATATTACAGGTAACTGTCGAGTTTTGTAATAGCATGTATTAATTGATTACTTTCTCTTGCCTATATGAATATATAGGAAGGAAAGTATTGTTTTCATGTAGATTTTTTTGAAATAGAGTTTTCACTGGATCTACACGTTTTCAGACCCCCTGAACCCAAAAAACAAGTTTTTAGCGATTGGTCTGTGGGCGTGTGTGTGTGTGTGTGTGTGTGTGTGCGTGCGTGCGTGCGTACGTGCGCGCGCGCGCGCGTGTGAGTGTGTGTGCGTGCGTGTGTGCATGTGAACAAAATATCTCAAGAAAAGAATATTGTATGAAGTTGAAAGTTAAAACTTAAGTTAGATATCACTAGAGGACCTGACAGGAACATTTTCATCAAAATCGATCAACCGGAAGTAGTAAATTCGTGTCATTTTTCACTTTTTGTAATTTTTTCAAAAATGGCTCCTACGATTTTTTTCAAAATTGCCCCGTTTCTAAATTTTTTATGCTCTACAGGATAAGGTAGGCGCCAAGTCTGGTAAAATTCTTAAAAAGGCCGTTTTCACGTGAAAAAAAATTGTTTTTTTAAGATTGTGAATTTAATATGCATTTTAGTGCAAAAATGTAATAATAAAAACTGTAGAGAATATAAAATCCTGCAACTTTAATTTCAAAGATTTTTTGATAACGCTTAGTTTAGCAATTTTCTGTTTTTTCTCTTGAAAACATGTGAAAAATCTATTTTTTTAAGATTTCAGCTTTCGTATGCATTTTATGAGAAAAATGTATATAATAAAATTTATAGAAAATTAAAAGATCTACGATTTTTATTTAGAGCATTTTTCTCTACAGAGCCTAGTTTAGCGTGGAAGAGTGATTTTCTGTACTTTTAAGCCAAACTGAGGTTGATTTTCATTTTGAGTGTTTCACTCATGATTAAAATAAGGTTATGTTTTTTGAGGTTAGTTTTTGTGTATTTCTGAAGTTTTATTATTAATGTTAGGTTATATTGTTCATTATTTGCATTGGCAAGAGAAAGTCGTTGTAATCACTCCCAGTACACCAGGGTAAGTGATACAAAAAAGGAAACGTAACAGGTATAGTTGTTGCAAAGCAAATAAAACATAATAAAATGAAATTAACAAAATTTAATTAAATAGATTCTTTTTAAACAAATTTATTACAAAATCAGCAATTATATATTTTTAAAAAAAAAGGTTTTAGCATTTTAAGAATGACACAATAAGAAAAGTTTAAATCAGAATTAATATTATCAAAAGATTTACAGAATTTTTTGAATTTAGTATTAAATTGGATCCAATATAAAAAAATATTTCAAATGTTAGCTTGCAACAAATTTTTACAAATCGAATATGCAGACCTTTTAAGATTTTTTGTTAAATTAAATCGGTTTTCCATTTTACCAGAATACTTACTGGCTGAATCATTTAAAAAAAAGGAAATTTGGGGTACAATCAACTTAAAGATACTTGATATGAAGAATTAAGATTGTCTGCTATCAATAATAATAATAATCATAATAAAATACACTATTTTTAAATATAATTTTTTTTTTATAGTATAAGTACAAATTTATTCATGTACAAATCCAAAAAAATATTTAATTTTATTATATAAATTCATAAGTTTTAAATATATGAAATAAGAGAAAGTTTATCCAAAGTAAAAAAACAATAATATACTTTTTAAGAAAATAAAATAGATGAAAATTATGCGCTGGTCCACAAGTGAGTAGAAATAAAAAAAACAGGTCCGAATTGTTTGCAAAAACTTGCAGCGAAAGGTTAGTTGAAAGTAGTAACGTAGATCATTAATAAATAGATGATTTAAAAAAGTAAAATATTACATACCAGAAGAAAACTGCATAACAACGTAAAATATACTTAACGCAGTTTATGAATTCCATTTCAGGGTTCGAGTAAAATAATATACGTAGTAAAATTTAAAAAAAAAACATCCTTCGATACTTGTACATATTTTCTTACTGTTGGTGAAAATTGAACTGCGTGTCCGGGCACTGATATAAGCAGAATACGAGTAATTCAAGTTGAAAAAATAAATTTGCATTTTAAACGGAGTGAACATTATAATAATAAAAAAACTGCAAAACATATCCGCAATACGTTACAGCAACGCATATTTGGAATATGCATTAAAAAAAACGAATCACGACATTTTTAATCACGCCGAAAACAAAATAAATTTGTTACGGAAGACAAAAACAACATTACATCTTGACGGTTTGTCGAACACAGGCAGAGAACGTTCAACTCAAAACAGCTGATCGACGAGATAACAAAAGCAGATAGACAATTAATCAATTAGTAGAACAAAAGGCCAGTCGTAGTACCTAAAACCACCGAGAGATAGAACAGGCATACAGACAACCAATTAACAATATAAGAACGTTACGAAAATTCAAAATAAACAATGTAACAAGTTACAGAGGTTACATCGTGTGAGTGTTTCACATCAGATTTTTTTTTTATTGTCTTACTATTTATAAACTAGGGACATGCAACTGTTCCTCCCCACCCATTGCTGACAAATAATTATGTCAACGCATAATGTATAGTAGAGCCGCTTGATCGAGTACGCTGGGATTATTGCATGCAGAGTCATACGTAGCAAGCAGTGACTCAAGAGTGGGGAACTACAGGCTGTTAAAAAAGTTTAACTTATAAATAACTACGGTATCGTTCTGATACTCTGTGATTATAGGAAAACTCAAATACGAGGGCGAATCAAATATAAACGGTAATTTTGCTGTTGACTGTACCAAACACGTTCGGACCAGATGTGGCGGTGAGCAGTTGTTGTTTTGTTTAATAGGAGTGGGGAGAACAGCTTACTTCGCAGCATTGTTGCGTTCTGCCGTCAGTACAGCCATGACCGAGCGAGAGGTACATCCATCTGTTGCGCAACGAATCGTCATAAAATTTTTAGCAAATGAACGTGTTAAGCCTTCGGAAATTTTTACTCGTTTGCGGGCACAGTTTGGGGACACTACTCTGTCTAAGAATCGAGTGTATACGTGGGCCAGAGAATTTAGGGGTGGGCGAGAACGTGTTGAAAACGAAAGTCACCGTCGACTTCCAAGGTCAAGTCTCACAGATGACAACATTAGTGCCGTTCGAGAGCTTATTGAAGGTGATCGCCGGTTAACTGTTCAAGAAATCTCATCAGAAATTGGTATCAGCTACGGGAGTGTTCAGTCTGGAATCACAGACCACCTTGGCTTCAGAAAGATTAGTGCTCGATGGGTTCCGAGGTTGCTGTCCGGAAATCAAAAACAGGTCAGGTCGGTGATCGCCAGGAGACTTCTGCATCGATTTCAAGAAGAAGGTGAAGATTTTTTGAGGCATATCGTCATATGTGATGAGACGTGGGTCCACCATTACACTCCCGAATCGAAAATGGCAAGTAAGGAGTGGCGAAGGAAGGATGAAGGCTGCCCAGTGAAAGCCAAAACTCGTCTCTCAGCCGGAAAAGTTCTTGCAACAATTTTTTTTGACTCAAAGGGAGTTCTACTCATTGATTTTCTTCACGATCAACGAACAGTGAATGCGGCTTACTACTGCCAGGTGCTACAGTCGGCAAAAACCAGTTACCGAAACAAAAGACGAGGTGTGCCCATTAGAGATGTCATCCTTCTCCATGACAACCCAAGGCCTCACACCGCATTGTTGACAAGGGATAAATTGGAAGAAATGGGCTAGGAAACTCTCGAACACCCTCCTTACAGTCCAGACTTGTCCCCTTGTGACTACTTTTTGTTTGCGCCTCTGAAAGAATCACTTGGAGGAAAACGATTTGAAAGCAATGAAGATGTCGAGAAGCACGTGCGCGATTGGTTGACAACTCTCCCTCAATCTTTTTATGAACAGGCAATATTCAAGCTTCCAAATCAGTGGCAGAAGTGTGTAGATAATGCAGGAGACTATATTGAAAAATGTTGAAGGCATAGTTTTTGTATGATATTATTCAATAAATATAATTTTAAAAATTATCGTTTATATTTGATTCGCCCTCGTAATAACAAATAATAGATTCACTATACTTATCAAACTATTGCACTTCAACACCGTAACTTGGAAATTGTAAGATATTTAATAAAATAATGGGTTTTTTAATACTCATTTATTAAAGACCTTTACGCGCGAACATTAAACAAAGCACTGAAGTAGGCTACAATATAATCTACATTTTGTAGGCCTAATAGTTGTAACTGTAGTACAATCAATCAGACAGTGGAATGTAAACAGTAATTTCTGAGTAATGTACCATGACTAATCACTGTGTCATTGTTTTGCTTATAACATGCCTATAAATAAATTAGTATGTCTAAATAAAATTAGCCAAGTACTACACAACTAAATCTGAAAATCCGGTGTGAAACACTCACACAACTTTCTCTTGTCAATGCAAATAATGAACAATATAACCTAACATTAGTAATAGAACATTAGAAATAAACAAAAAACTAACCTCAAAAACATAACCTTATTAATTCATGAGTGAATGATGCTAAATGAAAATCAATCTCAGTTTGGCTTAAAAGTATGGAAAAATCACTCTTTCACGCTAAACTAGGCTCTGTACAGAAAAATGCTCTAAATAAAACTTGTAGATCTTTTAATTTCCTATAAATTTGATTTTGTATACTTTTGTCACAAAATGTATACTAAGGCTGAAATCTTAAAAATCGAATTTTTACACATTTTCATGGAAAAAACTGAAAATCGCTAATTACCGCTAAACTAAGCGTTATACAAAAAAATGTTTGAAATAAAAGTTGTAGGTTTTAAAATTCTCTACAACTTCATTACATACATTTTTGTTTTTAAATGCATTTAAAGCCGCAATCTTAAAAAGAAATTTTTTATGAGAAAACAGCCCCCTCAAGAATTTCAGCAGACATGGTGCCCACCCTATCTTGTAGAGCATAAAATATTTAGTAAATGAGGTGATTTTAAAAAAAAAATAATAGCTGATTTTGAGAAAATTTCAAAAAAGTGAAAAATGACGCAAATAAACTATTATTTACAGTAGACTGATTTTGATGAAAATGTTTGTGTTGGGTCCGGTAGTAGTATTTAACTTACGTTTCAAGTTTCAACTTCATACGATGTTCCGTTCTTAAGATATTCTGTTCTCACATACACACACACACACACACACACACACACAGACCAATTGCTAAAAACACGTTACTTTTTTTTTGGTTCAGAGAGTCTGAAAATGTGTAGATCTGGTGAAAACTTATTTTGAAAAATCGACTTGAAAACAATACTTTCCTTCCTATATATTCGTATAGGCAAGAGGAAGTAAAAAACGTTGTGAATGGGTGTACAAGTAGGCCTACAATGAATGTAAGCATGTTTAATTAAATGTATAAAAATATAAAAAATCATGTTTAAATTCATTACAAAGGATCCTTGGTTGGCTTATTTCGTTGAAATTGTTTTGAATGTAAATAACTAAGTCAAAGCTAATGTTCTGCACAAACTCTTTTCACAATCTGTTTGACAGTTGTAGGAGTGAATAGAGTGAAGGGGCATACAGGCTGTAAGCTCTGCACTGTACACGCTCAACCCAGCGTTCTTACCAATTCAGCAGTTCTGTACTTTACTTTCTCATCACAAGTACGCTTTTTCGTAGATTCACTTCACAGCCTTGTAACTGATAGAGCTTAGGATGATTTAATACTATGCTTTGAGAAAGGACACAGACAAACAACAGCAAAATATCAAGCCTGTAGATCCATTGTTTATTATAGTGCAACCCTAGATAAATGTTTGTAGTCGTCACTTAGTGGTGCAGTGGTATTATTTATATTAAACTGCAAATTGAAAGGTCCTGGTTTGATTCCTGGAAGTGTCTAGAAATTTTAGACATTAGAATCACTGATACTATTTTGTATCTCACTATATCATCAATGATGAAAAATTTTAATGCCATTTTTAGTAAACCAAATGTTTTTTTTTTCTTTTTTATAAATTTTTAATTAGACCTCATCAAAATCCTGTTAAACAACCAATCTTAGAAAGTTACTGCAATCGAAAGAACTGGTGTTTTCAACTTTATTCAAATTATATCCGCTCACACTTCAACAGTTAAATGCAAACTTATTAATTACAAAACTGCCAAGGATGTATAAGGCCCATGACTGTTTAAGATAAAAATAAATTTGAGTTCTTATAAGAACTCTGTCAAACATCAAACATTTAAAACACAAACTCCAGGTATAAAGGGCCCACCATATGTGCAATAGATAAATAATTTTTCACATAAAGTACCATAAATACTTATTCTGTTTAAATATAACTAAATACAGTCGGACCTCCACATATCAAAATTATAGGTTCCTTACAAAAAATTTGATGTGTAGAAACTTCGATAAAGAGAAACGCCTCTCATTAAGACTTCTACTTATATTACGTGAAATTACTCAACCATATTGCCTAAAAACAGTGTTTGTTTACAATAAAGTTTGTTTTATTGTACAGTAATATAAGGCTACGCACTATACTTAAATGATACTGTATTTTGGTTAAAAATAATTAAATAAAAACAGTAATGAAAAACATTCATCTGTTGGATATTCTGCTACAATAACGTCTTCATCTACCCTTAAAAATTCATTGAGTGAAATATCGTCATTGATCGTACCTGCCAATGGATCCAACATTCCTCAATTTGCGATAGTACATTAACTTCTTCCACAACAGTTTTTTCAGAGAAGCCAGCTTTTAAAAAACAATTTTTTATTGTTGATTCTGCTACATCATTTTGCCACACCTTTACTAATTCTGATATAGACAGCCTGAGGTTAATAACATTTTCAACAGGTTTGTCATTTTCCAACGCTAGAATAAGTCTCTTGAGAACCTGTTTGATCAATTGTTCGTTTAAAAAATCAACGGAATCAATATACTTACCTTCCCTACATATACATGTTGAACAGGAGAAAGTAATAATAAAATTATTTATCTGTTATCGATATATTTATCAGAAAGTGTCTTGATATAGAACTTATTAATTTACTTCATTTTGTCTTTTGTTTGGGAAATTGTATTTCTAAGACAATCTAAGACTAGAAATCTTTTCAGTTGCAAATTATACTACCAGAAACACTTTGCAGAATACAACTGTACTGTTTTAATTATTTAGCACATTTTTTAGGTTTGTAAAAATAGCTACCTTTGTGAAACAATTAGTAGAATGGTATGCTGCCACAAACTGGAAAGTAGACGGTTTCAGGTTCATTTCTGTGCTAACGTCTGAGGATTTATAACTTCTTAAATTTCCTGATACTCTTTAACCTATTATAATTACTGATAACCTACTGTTGATGTGATTTTAAATGATATACATCAGTAGATTCTTCATATTTGTGCCATTGGTTTATCAGGGTGTACGCTTGTTCCAGGTTTTACATCTGTGTGAAGGCGTCCTTTTAAATATGACAAAGAAGAACAGAAACAAATGTAATTAAAATCTAAATACAATTAAAAGCTAATTAAAATATAAGAACAAGCTGACTGATGAACATGACCTTCAAGTAATACAGAATCTTTACTGGAATCAATTAAAAAAGGCTAATGTTACAATAGAGGATGAAGTGACTGAAGAAATTGAAATTCAAAGAAAAATAAGGCAGGAGTGTGTATTGTAGACCTTAATATTTATTTTTTAATTTGAAGTAATACTTCAAGAAGCACTAGAAGAAGAAATGGATTGAATAACAATAAATGGCATATCTATTAATAATATTAGATACGCAGATGATGCAGTAATATTAGTTTATATCATCTTAGATTTTCAAAGGATGATGGAATGGCAGAATATATTTAGTGAATCTTATGGTTAATGCATCAACTTAAAATTTAAAAAATATGGTTGTATCCAGGTATTGTGAATTTAACAATAAACAACTTTCGTTTTGAAAGAGGAAAGAGATACATATATTTAGTGACAATAATAACCGGGACGTTTCCAGAATTTAAATAGTAATTTGGGAGCAACTGGAAATTGACGATTTTTTAAGGAGAGTTGGACAGACAAAACTGAGATGGTTTGGTTATGTCAGGTTGGAGGAGGGGATATTGCCTAAAAGGATGCTGTACTTGACAAAGGAGGGGAAAAAGACCAAGTGAGAAGTGGATGGGTTCAGTTATGAATGAAGTGGGAAAAAGATGCAATGCCAAAAGAGCAATGGAGAAGATATGGTTTAGTGATAAAGACAGGCAGGAAGGAGTTTTACTGGGCCTGAGAAAACTTAAAAGAGGGATAAAGAAGATAATGATGATGAATTAGAATAACATTCAAACAGCAGAAATAGGAGCATTGAAGGACTGGCAAAGGTGGCCTTTCTAAAACTAAAGCATTTTGTTATGTAACAGGGATCTAAGTATAGAGGTCTGATTAAGATTTGTGAAGTACTACATCTTTTCTGTTCTTTTTTTTATGGAATAGAGGTTTGCATTCTTAAGAAACGAGAAATAGATAGGGTTCAAACCTTCAAATTACAGATAAATCGATGAATGTAGAGGATATCATGGGCAGAGAAAAGGACTAATGAGAGAGTCTTACATCAGGTACATGATAAAGAGATGAAAAATGGAGTATTTTGGCCATTTTATGCTTGGAGAGAAGTTTCATGTAGTTGATTATATAGTGAAAAACAGCGTGTGAGAGGAATGTTAGAAAATTAAGAACATCTTGGTTAAAAACCTACTAGATTGGTATAATTGCTCTTCTATGGAACTATTTTGAGCTGCAGTGTCAACAGTGAGAATTGCTTTCAAAATTATTACAAACATCTGATAGGAGAGGGCACCCAAAGATAAAGATTCAAATCAGGATTAAACATTAAAATTAATTATTTGAGTTTGATATTAAAAATATTATAGTTTTTTAAAAATTTATAGTTCTCTAGACCCATTTGCTGTAAAATAATATGACGATTGTAGAGTAAATGTCTGCCTTTTTTCTTTTACGTTCAACTGTTATGCACATTAAGGTTAATGCAAATGGTGAAGGATAATAGATGAAAGTGATAGACCGAATCAGGAATCAAACCCAGAAATCTTGACATAGAAGCCAGTTGTGCTGACCATTACACCAACCAATCATAATCTAAACTATACCATCTTCTTTCAACTTTTACATAAAGTCAGTTTTTATTTTCTGTACATACTATTTATTTAACGAATTATACCCTCCTTGTTGAATCCCTATTGGGAGATCCTGGTGTACCCATATTTCTTAACAACCTTTTTGATACGATTGTTATCTGGATTCTGTACACAGTATTGTGTCTAATTACCCCCTCTTGTGTATCAGTTTTTCTTTGAAAGTTAATTTATTACATTTCGCATTGTATTGAAGAAAAATGGTTTTTTAATTTGCATAGCTTATTTAAAAAATTAATGTAATAATTATTATCTACTACTACCACAAGTGACTACCTATAATGTTCCTTAAAAGTAACAAATAATTATATAGTAAAAATATCAATAGCGTAATTTATTAATATTGTTTTTATTTTTTATCCATGGATGTGATTGAGGTGTATATTTGTTTTGTAACCATGATATTTTTATACTTTGGTACTCGCATACCAATAATAATGAGTGCAGAATTTAACCCTTACATTACCAGACTGCTTGTACCTACTAGTCCAAAGAAATACCAAGCTAAAATCCCATTATTTTATCAGAAAATTTTGAAAAATTGTTAAAAATTTCGGAATTAACACAGGAGAAAGCTTTTAGTATAATTTTTTACCTTAAATTTTGCTCTTTCTGCTCATATAAGTTGTGATGTAAAAAAGCTCAGTTTTAAAAAATTTGAAGTTACAAAATTTTTGAACAGTAAATAAAAAGTTTTCAAAAGTGTTGGGAGAAGTCTTAATATTTTTTTCATTTATGTCAAAAGAAAGGGCCTTCTTTTCTTTTTAGACTGTACAAAATAACAATAATTATCCATTCCGTACTAACACACCATAACAAAATTGTATGAAAGTCACACTGAGAAGTGCTGTAACCAAAAAAAGATTGCTGTTGGTGTATTCAACCTATCAATGTTTGTAAGGATCAAAATAATCGATATGTTTGACTAATACCCAGTACATCGTTACATAAACACATATACTACTATCCTTTAAAATATGAACGCGATCTATTGAGAAATATTCAAAAGACAGTGCGATATATAGAGCCGATATCAGCTCTTAGCCCTTATTTGTAAAAATTAAAATCAGCTTTTTGGAATTACAAGGGTTATTATTGCCTTGTTATGAGTAGTTTGATTACCTATCAAGTTTACAATATGGTGGTTTGAAATATCAAAGCTTACAAACCTTATTAACTTATGTAACTGATTAATTTAAAATTTTTTGATATCTTAAAAAGTTAAGTTTGTTAATAAAATATTGATGGAGAAGAATACCCTTAAATAATGTGCACAACTACACCTTAAATATTTAAAATGTTTTAATTGACCTCATGGGTTTGAGGCTAACTTAAACTAAAAGATAGTTTTTTTATATAGAGGCGTATCGTAGATTTTATTGTTACATGTTATGATGCAGTAGAACCTCACTAACTCGACCATCCATCAAAGCAGCCAGGTGCTGAGTTAAGAAAGTAAAACAATTTTTCCAGTAAACTTAATTTTATTAAAATTTTTAAAGTCTTGAGAATTAATTTTTCAATCTTGTACGTATTGTAGTAAATTTTTCAATTTTAATTAGTGCTTAAATTATTTTTTTGTGTTGTACTTTTTGTGCTGTTTTGTACTTTGCTGTAAATAATAAACTTATTAGGGCCTACTAAACTTCAGTATTTAGCATTATTTTACTAAACTATATTCTTTGTAGATATGAGGGTTTATTGCCAAATTTTGACAAAAACTCGCAACTGCATAAATTGCAACAAACTTTTTGTAAATTCGCTGTAACTGGCATAAAAAAAACCGGAGTTTCATGTTTGTAACATCTCTCGAAGTTTTCTTAATGTCTCATAAAAATTTCAAATTTTCTGAATAAAATATTGGTAAAAATGCCCCAAGTCTATCGGCCCCACCTCGGAATTAGTGTTCGAAGAGTTAATATTCTAAAATCTATCAGTTGCACAAGGGTTAAACTTTTTGACTTTTATAAACTTAGCCTCCCCAGTCTTTTGTATTGGAGGCATTCAGTTCAGTAAAGATATGTTTGGCTACATTATATTTACTGCAATTTGACCTTCTTTGTTGTAATATATCTAGTTATTTTGATTGCATGTAATAAATAGTCTATTAAAAACCGTTTTATTTTAATTTGCAGAGGAAACGCGAAGAACCTCTTCAACTAGTACACGTAGTCAAACTTCAACTATTGATGATGTTACTACCCAAACAGCTTCTAGCCCTGTTACCACTACAACTTCTAGACCTACTACCACTACAACATCTCAACCTACTATCACTACAACATCTCAACCTACTATCACCACAACATCTCAACCTACTATCACTACAACTTCTATACCTACTGCCACTACAGCTTGTGCACCTACTACCACTACAACTTCTAGACCTACTGCCACTACAACTTGTGCACCTGCTACCACTACAACTTCTAGACCTTCTGCCACTACAACTTGTGCACCTGCTACCACTACAACTTCTAGACCTACTGCCACTACAACTTGTGCACCTCCTACCACTACAACTTGTGCACCTCCTACCACTATAACGTCTATACCTACTGACAGTACAACTTGTGCACCTCCTTCCACAACTTCTATATCTACTGCCGCTATTACTTGTGCACCTGCTGCCACTACAACTTGTGCACCTCCTGCCACTACAACTTGTGCTCCTGCTACCACGAAAATTTGTTCACCTTCTACCACTACAACTTGTGCTCCTGCTACCACTACAACTGGTAGACCTATTGCCTCTACAACTTACAGACCTTTTGAATCTACAACTAGTAGACCTATTTCGACTGCAAGTGAATCTAAGACAACCATCACTTCTCGCAACACTGCAGGTAATTATAGTAGTTTTTATCCTATCATATTGGATGTTGGGAATAAAAAGTAGTATGTACTATGAAGTACTAACTATGTAGTAGATGTAGCAACTAGAATGAAATAGTAGTTACTTAATTTGAGGTGAATAACGATTGGCTACTACTACATTGTGTAGTAGCTAACATAAGTTTTAACCGGAAAAGTATGTAGTAATTACTATGATTTTATATAGTAGATACTACGAAATAGTATAGTACAAACTACATGAATCACTTGGTAAAGTAAATAAGCCTATTAGTGGATCTTGGGTATCTTGATACAATTCTGCAACTGTTAATTCCTGTAATTTCATCTATTCATAATTGAATTCATCATTCTGTTGCTTTGCGCTGTTATTAAAAACACCACAGCAGATAATTATTTTGGGTACTTTTTCTAAGGAAACTTCCTTGGTATTGCCAAGAATCGTAAAGCATTGTTTTAATTGACCAAAAACCCTTTCAATAATTACTCTTTCTTTAGCATGTAAAATGTTAAATTGCCGTTGCTGTCTATTTTGTGGATGTTTAAATGGGGTTAGCAGCCAGGGTGAAATTCTGTACCGCTGTCTCCTAAAACATAAGCAGCACTAACAAACTGATAATTTTTCGTTAATGGAACAGTCTCCAGATCTGGCTGACGTGCATACTTCCTGGCTATTGGGTATCAATACTTGTTATACTCTCCTTAGCATTACACCTTCCTTGTACATTTCTCCTGTGTTTTGGCAAAAGGATGTATGTGAAAAAAAATCGGTTTTTTTTTTATTTACAATTTTAAGGTAATTTTTAGTGCTTTTTTCAAAAATCCTATTGCCAAGTCTACGAGCAATAGTTTTCAAGATACAATGATGGCAAAAAGCTGTATGTACGTCTATTTTGAAAAATTTTAGAGGCAAAATGGTGTATGTGTTAATAAATTGGTAATTAAAGATTGGCACAAAGATGTATGAATTCTTTTCATCATTTTTCCTTTCTGAAAACACTGAAAATTCCATTGCTATATTTTTTTTTTTGTTTAACGTCCGACTGTTTTGCAAATTGCTGCTAATGCAGACGGCCATTGCTATAAAACGGGAATATGATGTATGTGCGATTAATATTTTTTACTTTAGTAAACTGTGTTGTTAAATAGTTTTAGTCAATGGTAAAAGGGGTTAAATGGCTTATGCTTCTTTTTGGTTTGTTTTATAATCATTTGCATTTAGAGAAAGGCACACGCCTGAAGGATGCATGCGCAAATAATACCTTTTGCCTATGAAATGCTGAAAATTAACTATCCAAAAAAAACATAGAAAAAGGTGTATACCATATTTTACATTGATGTTTACTGCTGCTTGTGAACAGTCATTCCATAAGGCAAAAAGGTGTATGAACTTAATACACCGTTTTGCCGCTCATTCACAATGAGAGTTTGTTTTGGTGTTAGTTTCAGATTATATCCAACCTTAGGCTGTATATTCATACAGCCTAAGGTAATCTATTCATGCTAAGGCAAAAAGGGGCAAATGGACTTTATAGCTTTTTGACAATATAGACTGCGTTTGATACAGTTAATGAAATGGCTGTAAATAGTGGGTACACCTTTCTGCCATAGTTTCTCTTAATTTTTTGGATTTTTTCCCATTAAGGCAAAATGGTTTAACTGAGTTTTTAGGGTTTTAACAAGTTTTTTACAAATTTTTGACTATGTAGTCATAAACAGAACATTAAAAACTATAACCATACATAAAGTACTCAATTAGAAAGTAATTTACAACAAAACGGCTGCAATTTAAACTTTGAATGCAATTTCTGAAAAGTTGTGTTTTTGGGATACACCTTTTTGCCTTTTTAGGGGAGATTTATGCTGGTATATCCTTTTTGATTGACATATTGGTCACAAAATAATGTAGGCTTCAAAATCCTAATACGGGTGCAGTCCAACGCTCCTGCAACTGACAGAATGCTGAAAATGCGTTTGCCACAGTGATTTCGCTTCATTTATTTCCATTGGAGTCATTGGAAATTTAAACCAATGATGACCTTTTTTATAATCTTCTCGGTAACCTTGTCAATAACCTTACATAGTTGTTCGGTGAATTCCAAAATCTTCGGCTACACGGCTCTGAAAACACATATCGCTAGAACACTTCCATCTGCCATATAGGGAACAACGCACCACTTCGAGTTTCATCGTTATAGCCTAAAAAATAAATTGTTAAATTTTCAAAATTTTCACTGTCAAACCTCAAAAGTATTTTACATTTATTAGGGCTAACGCCCCATCGGTCCCGATATTTGTTTTCATACCGCATTTGCATGAAAGCTGCCATTTCTATACAAGAAGTAACTAAAACAGCTACCTTAAGAAATAACAAGTACGTTCTACAGTGTACTATTCAGGGCACGAAATATTTAGGTGGGTAAAGTTCTCGCTCGTGTATCCCCTCCACAACCTCCTGTGTACTCATAGACTCCCCTTGCGCTCTTTGCAGCGTTACAAAAAGTACACTGTTTTTACGTGTTAGATTAAATAAAAGTGGTTTATTCACTGTATTTTTTTCATTTACTGTAGTTTATTATTTATTGTATTTATTTACTACAGTTGGATTTTATTATTATAACTAGCGGGTCCCGCGTGGCTTCGCCCACGCAAACGTAAACGAAGAATCAGCTGTTTAAGTATACTCCCTGTATTTCTTATGGGAGGGTATTTTTGCGAATTCTACCATTTAAAATAAACATTTTGCGAAATCCTTCCTTAGCGACAGCTTAGAAAACTTAAGTTGATCTATAAATCAGGTCATCTCTTTTATATAATAGATACCTCCCCGTTGTGGCTTCGCCCATGCAATTTTAAGGCTATGATTCTATATTTTAATTTGCTAATAACTTAAGTCACAAATATAATTTTTTTTGAATTACGTATAAAGAACGATTCACACGTCACCGTCACCATTCCGAAACGGAACCGGTACGGCCACCAGAAGTCAAAAATGATGACAGTATTCACACATGTACGTCAGTTTTCCTTTCGTCAAACTCCATTCAGTCATTTTACATAAAGACAAATACGTCCGTAAAAAACAAAATATCGTCGAAAAAATATATCGTTTTGACGATTCGGTGACGGCGACCATACTGACGCGCCGGTATTGGGACGGTGCTGGTGCTCAGTGTAGACAATGCCATTAATTTTTCAAGAAAGAATATTTTTCTGTGACTGATACTTGTCTTTTCGGAATTACGGAACTCAGACGTGACGTGGACGGATGTGTGTAAATCGACCCTTATGGTAAAAAAATAAAAAAGAGAAGGATTATATTAGCATAATGCCTGTATTTACGTAAATAGCTGTTGTTTTATTATAATTTAAGTTAGATTTAAGAAAATAACTTTACCGTATGCATTTTACTGAATTGGTTGAGACACATTTTTTTTTTAAATTAAATTTTAATTGTTCGGTTGCAAAAATCATTTTTACAATGTCAGTCAAATACATTATGTGACCTAAGCAATGAAATCCGTATCTTGAATAGTAATAGTAATAATACTATAAAGCATAAAAAACATATCACTTATTATACTAATTACAACAATTCTGGAATTAATTCTGGTTAAAATGTAAATCCAGTGTTAGGTTAAACACTACGTACAGTACAACATCCGGAGTGACAAAAGTAAACCATAGATTAAAATCGTTGTTAAAGTCATTTTAACTTCTGGGAACATAGTTTTGTAGTTGATCTGCTATTTACGTACGATAAGAATGTATATACTGGATGCAACGGAATATGCCTATGGAGGGGGTAAATGTGTGTCGGAGAAAAACCAGTACATAAGCGTAGCGCTTCGCGCTGACCCGCATCCTCGCATCAGTGGGTGGGGGGGAATATTTGCGATTTCTTCCCTTTAAAATCAAAATTTTGCAAAATCCTTTCTTAGTGCGCGCTTACACAACATAACAAAGCTATCTTCCAAATTTCAAGTCTCTAGCGTCAGTAGTTTCGGCTGTGCGTTGATCTATAAATGAATCACCCAGTATATGGTTGTCCTTTTATATAATAGATAAATAAAGTATAAAATTTATACTTTTATGAAGGCTATACTATTTAATAGTATAAAGTATAAATCATATAATTTGCACAAGAATGAAACATCATTTTGTAATATACTCAATTCATACCGTAATAACCTGAAACATTCTATTAAAATATCACAATAAAAAAATCAAAATTAATGAAATACATGGAAAATAATCACAACCGAACCGAATAACTACTTAACGATATGATAACCGAACTAAACTTCTCGACCAATATCTGTTCGAGACTTAATGCCAACTGACCTATCAACAGGCCTACTTGTTGGCTGTAATCCTATCATTTTGTTCTCTATTATATTTATGAGTCATTTTTTTTCTAGTCATGTAATTAAGCTACAGGCAATTTTATTACAAGTCACATTTATTTCTTATAAGGTTTATGAAGAAAACATTTTCTCGGAATAAACCACAGATTACAAAACGTGTGCAGAAACGGCGCGGTAGTGAAATATACAAGTAATGTCTCACTGTTGAGGTTGGCAACCTTGTCAAATTTTCACTTCCCTTCCTCACAGCCCATCCATATGGAAAAGGGAATCTTATGACTTCAGTATCTATATTAAGTTTCAATTTATTTTGGTTAGTGAAGCAAACCAAAACCAGTCCTGGTGGACTTAGAATTTGTCTGAGGAAGAGTCCAAGTATCTGATAATAAACTACTGGGGACTGTTGGTATTATCATGAGATGCATTCATTACGAGGGGGTACCCAAAAGAAACCAGAATTATTTTTTAAAACTATTTATTTTTAATTTTTTTACAAAAGAACCTTATCCCCTTCAAAATACTCTCCATTACAACTAATACATTTGTCCCACCGGTGCTTCCACTGTTCAAAACATTTTTTGTACTCCTCTTCAGTGATGGCTGCCAGCTCATCCGTCGTTTTTTTCTTGACATCATCAACGTTGTTAAATCGGAGACCTTTCATGCCCCTTTTCATGCGTGGGAACAAGAAAAAATCACACGGAGCCAGATCGGGTGAGTACGGTGCGTGTGGTAGCAAAACCATGCCGTTTTCGCCAAAAACTGGGTAACCGAGATTGCCGTGTGTGCAGGCGCGTTGTCGTGGTGGAAAAACCAGTCCCCTGTCTGCCACAAATTAGGTCTTTTACGACGAATGCTGTTTCTTAGTCTTCTTAACACTTCAAGATAAAAAGCTTGATTTACCATCTGGCCTGGTGGAACGAACTCTGAATGGACAATTCCCCTCACATCAAAAAAACAAATCAGCATTGTTTTGATGTTCGATCTGACTTGACGACTTTTTTTTGGTCGGGGTGATAATGAAGTCTTCCATTGACTGGATTGTTGTTTGGTTTCTGGGTCGTACCCATAGCACCAAGACTCGTCACCCGTAATGATCTTTGACATGAAATCTGGATCAGTTTCAAGCTGTTGTTTCAAATCACTACACGTTTCAATTCGACGTTCCTTTTGAGTGTCTGTCAGAACCCGAGGCACAAACTTGGCAGCGACTCTTTTCATTGTCAAGTCTTCTGTTAAAATGCGTTGGACTGAGCTCCAAGATAAACCACTAACCTGTGATATTTGTTCAATGGTCTGTCGTCGGTCTGTTCGTACAATTTCTTTCACTTTCACAACATTTTCGTCTGTTCGGGAAGTCGACGGTCGTCCAGAACGAGGTTTGTTCTCAATCGACATGTCGCCATTTTTAAAGCGCAAAAACCACTCGTACACTTGGGTTTTTCCAATAGCGTCGTCTTTGTAAGCTGTGTTCAACATTACAACTGTTTCCGCGGCGTTTTTACCGAGCAAGAAGCAAAATTTCACAGCCGCACGTTGTTCATTAAAACTTGCCATCATGAAAAACGACACGAGCACAAAACAGCACTAGCGAGAACAATCACTGCACGAGAACAGAACAAGCTAGATCAACGAACAAAATGGCATTGAGCTGGCAATGAGTAGCGCTACAAGCAGCCTAGTGGCGGGAATTTGTACTGCACAAGCTCCGCCCACAGCAGAGCTATTCCGGATACTTTTGGGTACCCCCTCGTAAATGTATTTCGTCTTATTTTCATGTAACTCATTTTTAGTTTTAATGTTTATCTTTTCTTAGATGTTTTTCTTCAGTCTTTATGGGTTCCAAATATTAAAACACGTTCCTCTAGAAAAGGTAATTATTCATAGTTTTACTTATTTGTTTTTGTTTTTTTCTAGAGTGAATTTTTATCCTATAAATACATATTATATTCTATATTTGTAAGCATTTAAATGAGTAGAAACAAAAAATTTTAAATGAAATAACATTTTTTACTCATAAAGTGATATTGACTGGTGCCTTTATATATTTATGTATTCATATTAAATGCAGTAGAAGCTAATGTTCTCTTTTCTTGCAACTTTGTTTTTGAAAAGTTTGAATTTAAAATCCAATCGAATTAAAACCATTCCCATCCTGGGATTTATTTTCATAAACTACTAAAAGAATTACATTGTGTCAATAATCGTAACATTTTTAAGCAGAAATTTAAATCCTAACTTGTACAACAAGGCTTCTATAGTGTGCAAGAGTTTCTCAAGGATCAGTTTACAGTTCTTGTAGTATTAATGATTGTGTTTATTTACAAAACAAAAATTTTAGAAAAGAATTCATGTATACTGTAAAATATTTCATTACTCAAATTTTATGAGCTCTTTTTAAATGAACCGTAACTTTTTCAAGCTTTTGGTAATTTATAAATTTATTTTGTACTTGCATGTTTTATTTTTTATCTACACAATTAAGTTTTTTTTTTCCAAAAATTTTGTGTTGTGATTAGGAACAGAGTAATCATTTTTACTTTCTCTTGCCTATGTGAATATATAGGAAAGAAAGTATTGTTTTCATGTTGATTTTTCAAAATCGAGTTTTCACCAGATCTACACGTTTTCAGACCCCCTGAACCCCCAAAACATGTTTTTAGCGATTGGTCTGTGTGTGTGTGTGTGTGTGTGTATGTGTGAACAGAATATCTCAAGAGCGGAATATCATACGAACTTGAAACTTAAGTTACATACTACTACTGGACCCGAAATGAACATTTTCATCAAAATCGGTCAACTGGAAGTAGTAGTTTATTCGTGTTATTTTTCACGTTTTTCGATTTTCTCAAAAACTGGTCCTACAATTTTTTTAAAAATCGCTTGGTTTACTGAATTTTTTATGCTCTACAAGATTGGGTAGGCGCCATGTTTGCTGAAATTCTTGGTGAGGCTGTTCACGTAAAAATTTTTTTTTTTAAGATTGCGGCTTTAATATGCATTTTAGCGCAAAAATGTATATTATAAAAATTGTAGACAAATTAAAATCCTAAAACTTTATACATTTTTTGTATAACGCTTAGTTTAGCGGTAATTAGCAATTTTCTGTTTTTTTCTCACAAAAATGTGTAAAAAAATCGATTTTTTACGATTTCAGCCTTAGTATGCATTTTTTGACAAAAGTGTATACAATCAAATTTACAGGAAATTAAAAGATCTGTTACTTTCATTTAGAGCATTTTCCTCTAAAGAGCCTAGTTTAACATGAAAGAGTGATTTTACATATTTTTAAGCCAAACTGAGGTTGATTTTCATTTTGTGTCTTTCATTCATGATTAAAATTAGGTTACGTTTATTGAGGTTAATTTTTTATTACTAATGTTAGATTATATTATTCATTAATTGCATTGGCAAGAGAAAGTTGTGTGTGTTTCACACCAGTTTTTTTTTGTGTTATTGTGGACATTTTTATTCTCTAAAAAGATATTTTACTTTAGTACTTTATCAAACATCCTATACAGGTATTTTTAACTGCCATATTATATTGATTATCAAAATATATTATTTTATTTTAAAACCACCAGTACGGTAAACAGTAAACATTTAACAATTGGAGCGCTTTCAGGCATAAAATGCACATCTTCAGTAATTAATTGTTATTAATAAAATTTAAAACATCGTACTTCCACCATAGTAGATAAGGATTTAGTCTATTATTAATCTGTTCTTAAATCTATATTTAAAACAGTCTTGCCAAATTAATTCAATTGTTGTTGTATTTAATTTGTGAGTTCATTAATTTATATGTTTAATTCCATATTTGTAAATATAATACTTTTCTAAAATCTCAACTTCATTCTGTTTTTTTATTTTATTTCTAATATTTTTAAATTATTCGTTATAACTGTTATTGTGTGTTGATTTCTGTGCATATGTTCAGTACATTTGAAAATTTATTATTTCCCTTATTCATGTAGAATCTACAAAATTAAATGTAATGAATGTAATGAAATATATATAGGAAAAACCACCAGGTCATTCAAAAAACGGTTTTCAGAACACTTTGAACTACAAAAAGGGAAATAATAAATTTTCAAATGTAACACGTCGTATAGGCCAAATTCAATTGCTCTTTGTTTTCCTAAAATAAATTTCCATCAGTAAGATCTTTATTCACAAGAATTAAGTTAAGAAGAAAATTATGATATACCTTCCAAATTCAGTTATTAGAAGTTGTACTGAGAAAAATAAAAGTGCTGTGGTTTGTTGAATCTGATAAAGAATATTATAAGGTTGAAATAAGTTAAAAATTGCTTCAATACTTCATGTACTAATATTTTTCTAGATGCATTCTCTTGGTTTTCGACATTGTGGATAATTCCTAAGTTTTCTCGATCACGGAAATATACGGGTCATGGAACCAACAGCAATGATGGTGGTAGTAGTAAGGTAACCAGGTCCATAGATTGTACTGAACAATACACAGACCATCCACAAACTCCCACAAGGGTGCCAACAAAAAGTAAGTGGGTTTTATTTCATAAATTATTATTATTATACTCTACAGTAAAGTATTGATAAATAATGGTATCTATATATTGAGGATAGTAAGAACTGCATTAATAAAAAATATCAGAAATATGGACACTGAAGAATTCTCCCCAATGAAAAAGTGTATAGATATAATCAGTTACCAGCAAAATCAGGAAAACACAAATTTCCTTCTTAGAACATTTAATTAGAACACCTTGAAACAGACTCTCAAGACGAATTAATTATAGAAAAACTCTGGGAGAGTAAAAGTAACTTGAAGTAACAAGAAAAAACAGACAAAGAATTGAAAAAAAACTATGTTACAATCAAGAATAAATAGACAAGTAGAAAGGATGATTTCAGAGAGAGAAAGACAGGCAAGGTCTAGGATGAAGAAATATTGGGAAAACAGGAGGCTAAAGACCCTTCTTATGGTTGACTAAAGTGGTCCCACATTGGCTGTAAAAGTAAAAAAAAAAAATGGTATCTGTAGTCGTTGCAAAATTATAATTTTACTTTTAAGTAGTTTAAATACTCGTTTTTCAAATAGGCTTCTTGGCGCTTTAGAATTTCATTTACATATGGTTATATCCTGTTTAGATAAATTGTAATTAAGTTAACCCTTTCAGTACCAATGCCCGGAATTCAGGACGTCGATATATTTTACGTAGTGACAACATCCGGTTTACTGGACATCCGTAAGTTATGCATAAAGTGCCATTGTCTGGATAACCAAACATTAAAAAAAAAAAAATTTAATAAAAATTAATGGAATAATGTATTTGGAACCGCCTCCGTGGCGTAGTGACTAGCTTGCTAGCCTGCAAAGTGAAAGGTCCTGGGTTTGATTCCCAGCTAGGGTCTGGAAATTTTAACACGTAAAAACCACTGTTAAGGTACCAAAAACCCACAGTAGTTGCTAATGACCAAGCTGTCGATGCGACTTAAAATAAACTAAAAAAAGTTTTTGAATATTTTTAGTGCAAGAACGATTTCTTTTTTTTTATGAACATAAAAATTAATTTTTAACAGGAAATTTTGTATTTCTGTAACGTTGAAATTGGATTGTTAATGGCCGGCTTACGCCTGCAAGTTTTTGAAATAAGGGTGGCACTTTTTGTACACCCTTATTCAAATTAAATGGCTTAAGATCAAACTTTTAAATATTGTTTCGGCACTGAAAGGGTTAACAATGGTGGGTCCCACTATCCCACCATTGCTGGACTAGCTATAAAGTCTTTGCCACGAGTCAGCTGTTCAACAGCTACTTTTCAGAGACCAAGGTTCCTGGTTCAAATACTAGTAAAGGTAGTAACTTTTATACAAATTTCAATGCTAGACAATGGTTACCAGTGTACTTTGATGGTTGGGAGGTTCAATTGACCGTACTCTGGAATGGTTGGCCTGAGTCTGCAAAAGAAGACATCTCATTATGTCGTACACAAGAATAGATCTCATTGTGTCATGGTCATCCTTACATTATGTATTAAATCTTCTCTTATTTCTGCTTGATTCACTCTTTCTTAGCCAGCTGCATTGGCGTAGTTGGTAACATGCTCGTCTCTAATCATGCGGTCTTGGGTTTGAATCAGATTCAGGCATGGCATATTTTCATACAATACAAAAAACATTTCATCCTTCACAGTCTGTATTAGCAGTAATTCCTGAACAGTCAGATGTTAAAGAAAAAAAGAACTTTCTTAGAATCAATTCTCATTGAACAGTCTTGTTAGGACCATCTTACTTTCAGTTTCAGTCCTGCTTGACACCTGTAAACAACCATGTTGTCATCGGAGTTTTGAAGTTTTATGTTTCATGTTTAATTTCAGGTTAGTGTTTTGTGTTTGGTAGTTTGCTACTGTACATTACAATTTAGAATTTTGAGAATGTCTTCAAAAGGTTTGTCCAGGTCAGCAAAGAAAAGGAAACAATTGACAATAGATTAAAAAGGAAATTGTTGCTAAATTTCAACATAAGTGAGACAGGTGGATTTGGCTTCAACGTATAGATTGAACAAGTTTACTATTGCCACAATCATCAAGAAAAAAGAAAGCATTTTGCTGTTGCAAAAGGTGTAACCAAGATTGACAAACACAGAAAAGTAATTCATAATTTTGTAACGGGGGCACACCCCGCTATACAAACTTTTATAAACTCTTATAAAGCTTTACAAACTCCATTTCAGAACGGATTGAGTTTGTATATTGACTAATACCTTATCCAGTTTTATGTAGAGATATTTTTGAAACATTAAAAATACTGCAGTTTAAAGGTAAATTATTCTTTTATATTTCTAAATGAAAAAATTGACAAAACTGTTCATTTATAGAAGTATTTTATTTAATAATATTTTGTTCACAATTTAATATATCTTACAAAAAAAATTATAAAGATTTTTAAAATATTTCTTATTGTACTGTTGCAGAACCAGATGACAATTGGTATTATTTTTCGGATTGGTTTTTCGGAGATTGGTTTTACGATTACATATAACAGGAATTTCACTTATATGTATGTATTACAAAGAAATTAATTGTATTTCTTTTTTAAAGTAAAAACATGACCGTTGTCCATTTTTGTTTACTGTGTTATGTTATATTTTTAAATAAACTTTTATTGATGTATTTTTTATAAATATGGTTATTCTCTTTTTTGAATAGTAGACTATATATTAGTTAAATATACCAGATGTTCCATGGAAATTGAACCATAGGAAAATAGCATTAATTTTCATTAGTTTGTTATTCTTCCTACAAATAAATGAAGACTTGCTACTAGACCTTAAAAAAATATCAATTTTTATAAATTTTAAAAAAAGCTGTAGTTCAGCTTAAAATAAATAAATTTGTAAACCACTTTCTATTTAAGTGTTGTAAATTGTATGAAGTGAATGCTTGCCTGAGTGATGTAATGGTGTGTGTTTTAGTGAGAAGATGGAAATGATTGTTCAAATCCATCTGCAATAAAAAAATTTATTGTTAAAAAAAAAATTTGACAATTAAATAAAAATATTTTACCACCGATGGATTTGATCCACCATTTCCATCTCCCGACACTGCAGTGCTAACCATTACTTCACACACGCAAGCCAACAATTTCATAAAATGTGGACTGTAAAAGTAAACGTTTTCTTATGATTCCTGATTATAACAAGTGGAAACTGCCCATAACAGACAGGTGGAGTGTCAAATTATTTACACTCAATCTGTTTGTTGCAGGGCTAAAATAAATAGTTCTGTTTCTTATCACATGGTCAGCCAATTAAATGACTGAATCGTTTAAGAACAGAAGAAGTAGAGGTGTAAAAGACACTAGTCAGAGTTATCTTCTCTGAGAGTAATGAATTTCACTATACAGCCAGACCCTGTGGTGAATGAAGTGAAGGTGTCATTTGCAGAGTGGAAAATATGTGCTTTTCAGAGGGCCCGGCATGCTGTTAAGCGTACTTTTCCACTCGGTGAGGAAGGCAATGGTAAACCACCTCACTCCTCGTTTTACTTAGTAAAACCTCTACAGGTTCAAACCAGCCTTTCGGCTGTTGACCTAAACACAACAAGTGGAAATTATGATTATTCATTCGTGGGAAGAAAACATTTACAAACTTATGAAATTCAATATGCTACTATTTCCCTATGGTTCAAATTCCATGGGACACCCAGTATATTGAATACATATAACAGGTAAAGAAAAATAAGTAAATTATAAATATATAATAATATTAATGGTAGGGTTGGGCAGCATTTAGTACTATTGACTAAAGACAGTACACAAACATGAGTGTTTACTAAGGGAATAGTAGCAAATTAGCAAAAACACAATGTGCCATAGAAAGATCTAATATAGTGGTAACATTGCAACATTAGACACTAAATGAATTTATACATAATATTACCAAAGTACGGGAAATCATAAAAAAAAGAATGGTTCAACAATAATAAATACGATGGTATATAATAATATAATAATTACGATGAGATACAAAATGGGCAGGCAACAATGAAATACATATGGATGGTAGATGAAATAGTTTTGTTAAAAAATGGAGACCATAAACAGGAACAAGGGGATGTGAATGATGTCGTGGGAGATGACAGAGCGGTGGGATTAAACTAGCAAACAAGATACAAGGAAACATGAAGAAATTTGAAGGAAACTTATGTTCATTATTGGACAAATAGTCTATAAATATTGTAATGGAAATTTATAAATATTTCATAAAAATTAGTTAAAATTGGAGTGGTAAAAAATATGAATTAACATTATGGTTATGTAGATGAGTTAAAAAATTTTATGATAAATTATATTGAATAACTGTTGAGAATTGAATATTACAAAGTTATATTGTATCCAATAATTGGAATAAAAATTAGTAAAATTATTTTATTTATTGTTGTGTTAACAAATGTCATCAATTCTAAAATTTACAGTAGTCTTGTTAAATTAATTGGATGGTCAGTCCGTTTGTTATTAAAAAACATGATGTCTTTACTGAACGAAAGATATTGTAGGTTCATTATCAGCGATACTGTGGCCCATGGAACATTAACAAAAATTTTTAAATTGTTAAAAATTTCCACAGCATTGATGGGACAATTCAATGCAATGTACATAATGCACTGTACCATTAAATCGTAGAGGCAGAACATCTTATTTTTATGTTTTGTGTCCTGTATATATATATATATATGATATTTGTGAGGATCATATTAATACAGATTCATGGTTTTTTTAATCAAGCATTGTTGCAATGTTATAGTGCATGTTTTTTTATATACACTGTGTTACACAATGTTGACTAGTTATTTGGCAGGCAATGTAATTGTTGCACATCATTTGCTAAGTTTATTATCATTCTTTAAGTATTGGAATATTTTAATGGTGATTCAGATCTCAGCCCAGGACTTAGAGTATGTAACTAAGCTACTCAGGTATTCTAGTAGATATTTAATTAACTCTTTTATGTTTTATTCTGAAGAAATGGCAGTGCTGATATTATGGGAAGGCATTTTGATGAAATCTACTTCAATTTTAATGGTAAGGAGTTTTTTACTTTATTATGTACGAGGGTAGTATGAAACGTTTCTAACCTAAAAACAAGACATTTTTTCTTCAGATTTATTTTGTCAACATAGTCTCCTTGTGAATCTACACACTTCCCTCAGCGATATTATCATTCCTTTCACCTATCCAAGTAGTACTTGGCATCTTTATCTGCAAAATAGTTGTTGGCGAAGGTAGCGGCCTCCTAATTCTATGAAAATATCTTTCCTCTGAGCACAGTTTTTACCCTAGGTAGTAACAAAAAACAGTTTCTTGGGGCTAGATAAGGTGAATAAGGAGGGTTGTCAAGCAGTTTCAATGCAGTTTGTAGAGTTACACTATGGCAATTGTAAAGATGTGCGATAACAAAAGAGATGGTGAAACAAAAGAATTGTTACTTAAAATGAGGCCAGTTCCCCCTAATTTCTGCCTTCAGTTTGACATACAATGTTTTATGGTTTTTCCTTTTTCAAGATAATCACGAATATCCCAGAAAACAGTCACAATCCCTCGACCAAAGGAACAGGCTTTGTCATTTTGAAGCCAATTCCCCCTGTGCAATCCACTGTTTTGTTTTGGGAGTGTAATGGTGTATCCAAGTTTCATTTAAAGTAATTAATTGGCACCATGACTCTGGTTTAAGCTCCTAAACTGTGTCGACAAAAAACTTTGGATCAATGTTCATTCAAATAAGTTTTTGGTCCTCAGTGAGGAAATGCGGCACTGAAAGGGTGATCAGCTTTCTCATACCTAAATCTTGATTCAATGTGTGATAAACCCATTCCTTCTGCTATCTCTCTAACCTTAATTAGATGGTTATCTAGCTTTATTAAGTGAACTTCAGCATTGTTATTGTCAGTTACTGTAGTTTTAGGGTATCCTAAATGTTGATCATATCATCCAAGCTGGAATGGACACATTTTAATTCAGCTGCCCAAAATTTCATGATTGTAAATAATGGTTCCGAGTTCCCCATTCACAGCCACCAACTCATTTAAATTTATGTATGCTTATTGCCTTTCAAAAAAAAAAAACACCAAGACGCTCTAACAGTTGTCGAGGAAAGCTTACTCAAACAAACACCAAACTTACATCCAAATTGACTGAAATTTTGGTGGTTACCTTTTTACACATGGGACAAACACATTAACTTTAGTTGAGTGATGCCATTTACATGTTGAGGTTGGAAACTTTTCAGACTGTCCTCGTAATTGTAAGTAAAAATTTTGTGATTAAATTTTTTTCTAGTTAATCTGATACGTATTAGGAGTTTTAAGTATTTTCTTATTTGAATAAAAATTTCTAATTTTGAATGAAAATTGAATGAAATTGGCTTTTACTTATGTCAGCTTGTAGTTTTATTTAAAAAAATTGATTACAAAGATGTGTTGTTCATAACAATATAAATGACGAATGTAAATGAAATATAACCTTCAATGAAATTGCCGCAATGCAGAAAAAAATCCTAAAAGGTAGTGAGTGTACTTTAATTATTTTAACTTGGATGTTAATAAGATCGTGAAAGTTAAATTTTTATTTTTATTGATACTCGTAAGCATAGCCTATTGTTCTAAAATATCTGTCTTATCTACAATCCTGTCTAATCTCTCTATGGACTTCTAATTTGAACTTCCAAATTCAAAATACTCCCTAAATTGAATATTTGCTTAATCCCCTTAACACCCCTTTTAATGTTATTTAAATTACTTCCTTTATTCGAAGAGTTTCATGGACATACTTATATTATGAAAACTATTTTGAGGCAAATCAATGTGTGTTTATTATATCGATAGAGTTTAAATATTTTACATGATTTCTGTTGAAGCTTAATGTTGCTTTCTTTATAGTTCAGGGTATATTGTAAGCATTAATTCTAAGATTGTGAGGTTTGTGAATTTGTATTTACACATTTTACTGTTGAAATGAATTTAGAGCCCATTAGTAAGGATTAAAAATCCTGTTGATTTTCAAGGTTGCCAGAAGAAAACTGAAAAAATTTAACCTTTTTCAAAAAATTGTAAAGGCATGTATTCTTTCTTATATATTTTTTTTATAGAAATGGGTTAATAAACTTATGTAATCTTCTATTTCTTTAAAATTTTTATTATTTGAATTTACTGTACTGTATTAGTTTAGAATATGTCATATTTTTCTGGCTTTTTTTATTATGTAATGTAACAGTACTTGTCTACTTTTGTGAAATAGGTAATAAATGTTTATGAATAGATTTGTGTAACTCTTAGTCACAGTATTAACTAAAAAATATTGTAGTAGTACAATAGTTTTATCAATCATTTTTTTTAAATTTATTTAAAGTCGCATCAATTGCTTGGTCATTAGAAACTACGGTGGATTATGTAACATTAACTGTGGGATTTGACACGTGAAAATTTCCAGACCCTGGGCGGGAATCGAACTCGGGATCGGTCATATTTTTGTTTTAATATTTTTTTATTTACCTTTGAAATGCGTTAAGGAATAACATAAATTCTTATAAAATTGTGTAATTTTGATGTAGATTTGGTTTAATTAATTTACTTCCACAAATGAAAAGGATATATTGGTTGCTTGAGATTCAAATTATAGAGGTCTGACTGATTTACAATTTTTATAAATTTCTACTCGCAATTCTGTAAAATGAACAACTCTTTTGATGCCCTGAATAATTAGATTCCAATTTAGCTGGACAATGATCAGTGTTTTGTAACTTTAAAGCAAAATAATAATTTTCATTGCAATATACATATATGTGAAATTACCTGTTGTATGTAAATAGATGTAGGTAGTTAAATATTTTAAATAATTTATTGGATAAATAAACAAAATTAAATTGAAAAAACGTTTAGTCAATGTACAATTCAAATATTGAAAATATAATAAAAATACTAATGAAAGCGTTGCTTAACAACTAAAATTAAAAATTTAACAATGACCACAAATAATCTTCTTTCAGTATATTATAGATGCTGAAGTAGTACTTTATATTGTCCCCAGGCAGACTGTCACGTTACAAGAAGTGCGAGTTCTTTCTTTTACAGTGACCTAGAGGATATCTAGCCTTACCTTCAATTTGTCATCTAAGTGAAGTCCATTTAATAACTTATTTTTCCCAAGAATTCAGTCTAATATAGTTTTTTCAAAAATTACTCAGAATTTTCTCTTCTTTATAGATTTGTCTTTTTATTTTCTTCCCAATACTTCAACTTTGTCTCAGAAATCACCTTTCGTATTTCTTTTGAGAAGTTGTGTTTAATTTCCTCAGATTTTTCTGACGAGTTCTGTAGTAATTTTCAACCAAAATACTTTACTTCTAAATTTTGTTTTATTGCAATACCGTAAAATGGGGTGAGAAGCAAGAAAACTTTCAAAAAAAATATGAGTTGGATGAATTGTTGTGATCACGTGGTTTCGTTTATGCTTAGATTTTTGTGATCATTTAAACTTTCCATGTAAATACCATATCAAATTAATTCATGCACTTCAATTAAATTATTTTGAATACCATGTATACCTATAAAAGTTATTACATACTTCAATAATGCATAAATCATATGGTTTTTTAATATAATTTTTGTATTGAGGTTAGGATTCATATGTAGGATAGAGGAGTAAATAGAAACGCCAGATTTTTCCAATCATCAATAGCCGTAACTGCAGTTCAATCTCCAGTTGCTGCTATTGATGATGCCTTCAAAGAACTTTTGAAAGGTCTAAAATATGAAGAAGCAACTGAACCTCGAAATATTCTGTTCAAGAAAGCAATCCAGACCGCATTCTGTCTGACTCTTCTGCTGACTTGGAATTTTATGCCACTTTCAAGAGCTAGAACTCAATAGTTGTGTGCAACCTAGTTATTTTACACTGGTTAAAGTTATGGAAAATCTAAACATACATGTCGAATATACTCGCATCCTTGCAAAGTCTGTGTACAAAATTCATTAATTGTTTGGCATTTTGCTAGTTTTGTAATTGGGAGGTGTCAGAATGACATTCAATAAATTTATGTTTATTCAGAATGGGGTTTCTATTTACCCCTTAACAATACTGATTGTTTCTTTTGTCCCAACTGATTCTATAAATAGAAACAGACAAAAAAACTATGGCTGTTCCTAATGACCCCACTCTATGGGTTGTAAGAAACAGCATGTTTTTAATTTTTTTAAATTTTATCTTGTGCTTAAAAGGAAAACCAATGTTGTGGGCTTGTAGAGGGTGGAAAGATCCATAAACCAAGGCAAGTTTAAATTCCATATGTGATATATATATAGTATGTGTAAATATTTATGGTCAAAAGTTTAAAAATGTTGCCATTCACCCCATTTTACGGTAGTTATTTTCTGTAAACCCTAGTTTTTCCATTTCCAGATATTGTCTATAATTAAAATTCATTCAGTTAGTATCATCTTATTTCATTATTTTGTTATTTGACGTGTTGATACTCATTCTCTATAAATGAACACAGAATCTTGCTCTCATCTTCATGATTGTTTTTTCTATAATTCCACTGTCTTTGTATAGTACTTTCTTTGATATTAACGTGCTTTCCCCTGATTCCAACACAGTTGATACATAAATGTTTCTGAGGATTTTTCTTTCTGTTTTCAGAAATTCTTGCTTTTTCATTGTTATCATTTCAGTTGCATAGAGAATCCCTGGTTTGAAAACTGTGTTGTAATGTTGCAATTGGAAAGACTGTTCTTGGGAATGTTTTTATTGTTGTAGAAATTCTTTGGATGTATAGAAAAGTTGTTCAACTTTACTATTTTAGACTCATCACAGACTGTTTTGTGTTATGTTTTTAGTTATAACTGGTGGTTTTGTTTTTAGTAACGTATTATTGCAGTAAAGTCTCACAAATCCTTAGTGGAACAAGTGGTGTCGAGTTTTATGGAAATGATTCGTAACTCTCTGTTTAATGATATAGACACATTAATTATCTACTTTTCTACTTTATTATCTATTAAACAGTAATATTCATTGTTATTCATTGCACTTTGATTCTCATATAATAAAAATAATACTATCAAATAAGGAACTAGACCAATATTTTGTGAAAAACTTTAAAAATAAAATTAATAACTTAAGTCCACTTCTAAGTAAACCATTTTTAACTTTTGATTGTTTTTTTACTTTGGTTTCTACGATTAGCTGCTTCCTAACAAAGCTGATAATGTAGAATTTCCATGCAGACATCCCATGTTGTTGTAACATTTTTTCGACTGCTTTTAATTTTTCACTACTGCTCGTCTTCTTACATTTTTCATTTTTCTCGATATCTGCATCAGTGTCCTCCTTCTCAATATCTTCTTTTATTTTTGCAGTTGCTATGATATCACTTGCCAAAGATGCACTGGCTTCATTTTGATTCATCTTTTTCCCAACATCTCCATTCGTAGCTTCTTTCCATCCTGGAATCTGTTGAACAGATTAACAAGTTCTTCAAAACTGTTTGTCACTTCCCTTTTTTCATAAAACTGGTTTGCTAAATAATTGAGTTTACTCCATCAAGCTAATTCTGGCGAGGTTGTTGAGAAAGAGAGATTATACTTTAATATTACTGAACATAGGAAAAAGTCTTGTTAGCCCAAAACTCCTTCCATTAAAATCGTTATGATTTAGGCTTCCAGGTATGGTCCAATTTTAAACTTAGTCTCTAAGTTTAATCTGCCGTTTCTTAAAGAAGTTAGAATACCCATTTGTTTCGAGGTCATCCAATACCATGTTGTGCAGTCAGTGTAAGAGTAAACACTTATTTGGTTATTAGATCATCTGGTAACTGTCACAAATGACTATACCATTCCTTTACTTCTGAACGGTTGAAATCACTCCTAACACATTAAGTTCATCCCTATTATGATCCAGCAATTGATACCCTGCTAAAAGTCTTAAAATCTATCTGTGCAGTTTTTAGTCTTGACATCTGACACAAAGAGCCATACATTTAAACTGATAGAACCAAGTTGTAAAAAAACTTAAAAAAGTCTTTCTCTGCATCTTATTGATCAGTGTTTTTCTCAGGATATGTAAAAGCCTTAAACCTCTGCAGTTTAATTTCTGCATCTTACGATTGTACATAAGATACATCACATCCCAATAAATAAAATTTATTTGAAATTACACTGGCAGACTACATCACAAAAAAATTGAATTTTCACCAAACCTTCCTTTGTTAAGTTGTTAAAGATAATAGTCAAAAGTAAAAGATTCTTGTCTGCACTAAAAAATGTATATAAACTGTAATATACTGAAATGATCACCAGTTAAGCTCTGCAATGATTCATCGAAGTGCTCTTGATGACATTCAATGAAGGCTTAATGACAACATTATTGGGAAGCCTATTTCAATGATTGACCGCATGAAGGAAGGAGAAATTCTATAATCTAATAGTGTTAATCTGTTAAAGAATTCCGTTAAGAAGATATCTTTAGCTCCTGAATTTTATTTATATACATGGAAAATTTCTTTGATATTTTCTGAAAGTTTCGTAACCTAATATGATTGCTTATATTTCAGTAGTATTTAAAGAGATTGTCTTGTTTATAATTACAATATTGTGTGAAGTATAAATTTTTCTTGTAGGTAATGAAAAGTTTGATTTAGATGAAGACAAAATTGTTTATGAGTGGTTTAAAAAACAATTTACACTGAAATCAACTACCCAGATTGTTTCTGAAAAAAATAGAGATGGAAAAACCAAACAATTAAGTGAAGTCAGTCCAGTTTCTTCAGAGATATTCAGCAGATGTTCTGGGAACTTTAGAAATAATAACAATAATTTTGGTAAATCAACAAACTTAAATCGGAGTATGTTTCAGTCAGAAAATTCAGAACAATTTAATAGCAAAAAACCTGTTGTACAAATAAGTAGTAAAAACAGTAATGAAATTGTAAAATCTGGGACTAAACCACCTGTTGTTTTTAATCCTTTTGAAATAGTTTCGTTTAAAAGAACTCAAGAAAAACAAATGCCAAACAATTATAGGTTTTCTTCTATAATATCAGACAAAAATCAACAGAAATCGACAAAACATTCTAATTCCTCTACAAATAAATTGATTAGTTTTAAAACAGATCATATTAAAAGACAATTATTCAGGAAGAAAGTCGAAGTAAAAGAGTATTTCTGGTATAATAAATCTCAAATCATTTCCTTTCAAGAGTCTAAGAAAACAAATAAGGAGTTATTTGTTGACAAAGCATCACCAAGCTTAAGATATTTGAATAAGTTTAAAATGTTAAATGATAAACATTATAAACACATATTTCATTCAAAAGAACACATATTTCAAAGTACAAGTAAGTTACAAAACATAACTAATCACCTAGTTACTATGAAGAAGAGAAGCAGTTACAATAAAAATATTAGTTCAAAACCTACAACCCAATTACGTATTATGAAAACTATATCTTTTAAATCGAATAAAAGTAACGTTGTTAATAATTTAAATTATTCGCAAAATGAATATGTTTGTACCAATTCGGAACATAATTTAAAGGAATTCACAGGATTATCATTACAATCTAATCAAGGAAAAGTAATTACACCAATCGGTAAAAATAAATCTGTAAAGCAATTTACATCTTCTAAAGCAATGCTATACAGAAGGAATTATGGCAAAGAGACAACCCAAATCACAACTTACCATACTCCGAAAAAAATTTCTGAATGGTATTCTTCATCTAAAATACAGCTTACTGAACATCGATTATTAAGTGGGGAGAACCCAGTGCTTAATAGTGGCCATTCTCATACTACTTTATTAAACAGAGTTTCAAGAGGGACAAAAATATCAAATGCTTTTGAATTCACGAAGGACCAAGAAAAACCGAATACCCATGGTATTCCATTTCAAATTACCGTGTGTAATAACCAACAGTTTAAAATGACTAAATCACTAAATATTAATCAAGATAAATTAAAAAAAGAATTGAATCACTCTCAAACCACATATGTTAAAGAAAAACCAGCAACCTTATTTTATAAATCAGCTTCTCTTAGAAATCTCAAGTCAATGACGATGGGAATGATGAAAAGCAGAAAAAAATTTGAAATAAAAGAACTCCTTAATCATTCTCAAACGAATTCATTCTATTTATTACTAACGAATAAATCTAATCACAGAAAACTTAAACCATTTGAGAAGAATAACAAACCAGTATTTTTAATAATACCTTTAAGTAATTCTCAGTTAAAAGGTCTTCATTTACCAGAGAACAAAACAGTAAACTTTAGTTTTAAAATCAAATTAAAAAATAAAGAAGGAGAAACAGATATTAAGCATATCCCATCTAGAAGAAAATCAATCGCTAAAAAAGAAGAAAAAATTGGAAATCATCACAATCAGTTTGCACCAAAATACCGCTCATAACACCACATGATTTGACACGCGTTATTAAAAATGTATTATTAAATACATTTAAACACACCATATCACAACCTTTATACCAAGTATCAAGATAAAATTTTTACAAAAGTAATTTTTAAAAATATTATGGCTAATAAGAATCTAGAAACAACGGGCTCATCAGTTTGGTATAAGGGACCACAGCAACTAATTAAAAACAAACAGAAACTGCCAAAATGTACAGTAAATGTAATAAATAAATTATGAAGTTTGCTTAGAAATAATTTTTTTGTTGTAATTTATTTATTTAGTTGCGTTAACTGCTTGGTCATTAGCAACTGCGGTGGATTATGTAACATTAACTTTGGGATTTGACACGTGAAAATTTCCAGACCCTGGCTGGGAATTGAACCCGGGACCTCTGCGTGGCAGGCCAATGTGTTAACCACTTCTTTACGGAGGCGGCCAGAAATAAAATTGAGTTTAAAAATTTTAGTGATTGTTTTTTTTTTTTTGGTTTTCATGACTGTTTTGCAATTGCTGCTAATGCAGATGGTGAAAAGGATGATACATGAGATGAATGATGGAAAAATGCCAGACCTGACTGGGAATCGAACCCGAGACCCTGGCGTAGAAGCCAGTTGGCTAACCACTACGCCAACAGGCCGATTAAGAGTTAATGCAAACAGATGTTTTCATGTCAATTTTTCAGAATCAATGAAAAAATTTATCTGTGAGGGGTGAAGATGATATCTACGTTGAAATAACCATAAAATGATAAGGATGAAATATGCATAGATGTCAAAAATAGAATGATAATATCAGAATACATTTAGCTGATTAAAAGTTAAAATAAATAACTGGCCTGTTCCGGCATCCACCTCTTTTTAGGTCTTCACAAGCCTCGCTTCCCTCTAGGTTTATATTTCCATGCTCGCAGAAGAAGTCTGTGAGCTGGTATACAAAGTAAATGGTTGGACCAGTTTCTCATATATGTTCTTAACGTTTCCAATAGTGACTGAACATTTGACTCGGCGCGGATAACTTCGTTACGTATTTTATTTAACTGGGTACAACCTTTGACTCCCCACAAAAATCTCATTTTAGCATCCTGGATACGAGATTCATTCCTCTGTAATGACACCCATGTTTCACTCCCATATGTTATGAATGGTACAGCCATTGCTCCTAAAATTTCATTTGGGTGTCCTTTCTCTTTTTCGTTCCTTTTGTCCTGCGAATAGAACTGCATACAGTGCTGAATTTTGCCAGTTTTTTACTCTCGTCATCATCTTTGTCCTAGGAAATCTTGCATCCTAAATATTTAAAATCTCAAACTTGTTCTATAGTTCGGTTGCCAAGTACTATAATTTTTTGAACCAGCTATCTTCCATCTTCTCTGAATGCCATAACCGTTGATTTTTGTGCCGATATCCTCATGCCAAACTCTGCGCTAATGTTGGGCAACTTATAAATGGTATATTGGAGCCTGTCTTCTGTGTCTAAAATAATAACAGTGTCATCTGCTTACAGCAATGAATTTAGAAATACATTATTCCAAAGCTGAATGCCTGAGTCAACTAATTGATTCCAAAATTGTTAAAATCTTATCAATGTAAGTATTAAATAGCGGTGGAGACATTGGACAGCCTTGTCGTACGCCTTTCTTTATTTTCATTTTCCCTGTTTTCTTGTCATTGCAAAAAAAATGATTTTCATTAAATTAAATATTAAAAAATAGTATCATGAGATCAATTTACAACCACTGCATCTTAGTAAGATTAGTTGAAAGTCAAACCAAATAGGACGATTAAATCTGTGTCTACATAACTTGATCAAACAGGTAGAGCTTATGTGACACATATGGTATTTTAGTTCTTTTCCTTGCACAGTTGGAAGTGTTTATAAATTTTTTGCAAGCATATTGTAAAAAAAATTTTGAGTACATTATTTTAAATCCAATGTCTTAATTATAACATCATGGTTAAAATTTTAGTAAATGGTGCCATCAAAAATAAATATTTGCTATGAAAATTAAAAAAATTATTAGTTGGATTCTACTGGTAAAATAAATATAGTTTAACATTATTTTAATTTTGAGGTTATAAATTAGTGTAAACAAACAAGTGTTGTGATGTAAACACAAACATACTTCAGTTTTTTTTTAAAAATACATTGTTTCATTTGTTGTCGTAATTTAAATAAAATTTTGTAAAAGATTAGAATACGTAATGAATAAGCTTATATCTGTTTTGATAACTTTGTATTTTTTGTGAAACTGAAGTAGAATTTTTGTCCATACAATTTAACATTTTCTCAAGTAAATATTTTGTGTTATAATTATATTTGAAATTAATAATTAATTTCTTAATAATTTTATGCTGATTTATTAATTTACCAGTAAAAATAAAATTATAATACTGTATTATTTCATGTGATTCATTGATTTTTATCGTGACAATAACATTTATCAGCATTTGTACATTCTTTATCACAACTAGAGAACAATTTTATTTACTTAAGAAGGATGTTAGAGAGGATCTGAAAATAGAAAGAATGAGAGAGAGATTTTAGAAAATTAGGTTATGCTGGTATGAACAAATTAAAAGGTTGAGCAAGGAGCGAATAAAAAGTAGAATGCAGAAGCTGGAGATTGATGGAAGAAGACCATGTGGATACTCTAGAGGAAGATGGAAGAAAAGAATTTAGAACAGTCTGGAGTAAAGAGGATACACAGATTGAGAAGGGGAAGTGGTAGGAGGATAGAGAAAGATGAGCCTTTATTAGCAATCAAACCTGGGATTAGCTGGAAGAGGATCCAGATATGTTCTGTATTTATATCTACCAGTAGGTAAATTTACAGTATTTTTATTTTCTTACTGACTTTAATATTTCTTTGAAACGTTTTATTTATTTCTTCAAAACGTTTATTTATTTCTTCAAAACGTTTATTTATTTCAATATTTTAGCACATGGCATTGTGCACTGCACGACTGGTTAACATTCCCACTTCTGGCATAGATGATTTTATGCCTAAGAAACTAATTTGCATTAGTTCTTAAAAATTGTACTAATTGAGTTTTATTGCATATTCATAATTTTGTTTTAACCCTTGCTAACCTGGAAGCCAGAAATCACGCATGCGTCATCACCTTTCTTTAAACTCAATTGTCTCCTCAACTTTTCATTATTTTCCAACAGGTTTATTTACAATGGATAGAGAACTTTCTCCTCTGTCATGTGATGTATCTTGCATATTTGTACGATGAAAATTGACGACATGGTGTAACGTGAAAGAAAGAGATTTTTTTTGACGAGCCAGTACTAAAATTTGAGTGTTTTCATCCATAACTTTTCACCAAAAAAGGTATTTGTTTGAAAATGACATCATCAGTTAGTTTTAAACATTACATTTGAAATCAATAAAGTAGAAGTGCCGGCGAAAAATTTTATGACTAAAACCGAACAAAGAAGGTTAACACTACCCGTCTCGCCTATCCCTCAGTTAAACCGTACAATTAGCATCAACATAAACGATAACATATTTTGATTTATGCTATCATGTTTAGAAAAGGATAATACTCAAAACAACGTGTGGAAAAGTGATAGAAACTTTCATAGAAGAGGAGTAAATAAAAATTGAAAAGAGACATTATTTTGAGGCAGTTTTTTTTATCCAGAATGTTACTTTGTTGAACAAAAAATGTGATATCTTTTGAACGGGTCAATTTGCAATATTTAAACGTTGTTATTTTTACAATGAATTGCTTTATATATATATAGCTAAACATATTTTTTTTTGTATTTTTTGGTGATTAAGTGACACTTTTTTGTATGTAAATTGATATTTCTAAAAGAAAACATTTTTTCAATTTTTATTCTGGTCGTAAATGAAAACGGAAAATTTGGTTCAAATGTGGTTCTATTAACAAACTCATTGTAAATAAATAGTAATTTTTTGAAATTTTTAGGAATGAAACTGAAAGAGTTTTTATTAGGTGTAAAAGGACAGTCCATGTGATCGTTAAAATTGCAGTTCTCGTTGGGTTAATGAATTGATTAACTGATTTAGTTGACAATAATGATTGTTATAGTTTTTGAAACCTATTTAATTAAAAATTTATCTGGAAGGTAGGGGAATCTCTTGTCCTAGAGGTGGGAAACTGCCTCCGAAGGCGGATGAGCCACAGATGTTGGCCAACAACATGCAGAAGGCAACGGGAAACCACTGCATTAAAGTTCCGTTAGGAATCCTTGGTAGACTTCATGATGGTCCTCAGTGTTAAACAATCCGGAGTCCAAAACTCTCCTCTATCGGTTCTCCGGAAGAAGGTAGCCATGAGACGACAGGTAGTGATACTTAATGATGTGAAACAGGGTAGAAGTTATGAGGAGATGAAGAGTTTGGCACGAGATAGGGAGAGATGGAGGACTGAGTGTAGAGATGTGTTGTGAAGCAGAACACAAATGATGATGTACTTAAATTCATAAGAATTTCTTTTTTTATTTTTAGGTTACCATTTATACAGCAGATTCTGCTTCTTTAAATTTCATAAAATCTGTGCCTGACAAGAGTACAAGATACAAACAACATCTACACAATACTACAACAGAAGGTAACAGATTTTACTTGTTTTTATTGCAGACATCATTATTAAGTTTGGTTTGGTTGTAATAAGTTTTTACGTTTCCATAATAATTATTAAACCCATCAGGTTCATCTAGTGGCAAAGTCATCGCTGTGAGTCATCTGTTTAACAGCTGATTTTCAAAGATGAAGTTTCTATGGTTCAAATTCTAGTAAAGCTAGTTACTTTTATGTTGTTTAGGTCAACAGCCGAAATGGTGGTTTGAACCTCTAGAGGTTTTACTAAGTAAAACAAGGAATGAGGTGGTTTACCATGCCTTCCTCACTATTACAAAGTAGCCTATGCTTATCAGCATGCCAGGCCCTCCGAAAAGCATCCACTTTCCAACCTGTAAATGACACCTTCACTTCATTCACCACAGGGTCTGGCTGTATAATGAAACTCACTACATTCAGAATAGGCAACTCTGATTAGTGTCTTAAATACCTCTACCTCTTCTGTTCTTAAATAGTTTAGTCATATAAGTGGCTAACCGTGTGATAAGAAACAGAACTATTGTTTGTAGCCCTGGAACTAGCAGATCGACTTAACACTCCACCTGCTTGTTATGGGTAAACTTACTTTTATATGGATTTGAATACTAGACAGTGGTTACTGGTGTACTATTATGGTTGGGATTAAATTAACTAAAACCTCTCAGGATAGTCGACCTGAGTCTGTACAAGACAGCACCTCATTACACGTCATACATAATTATCTTAATCTCATTTGGGTAATAAATATTTTTTCCATATGAAAATAAGGATATAAAGTATTATGATTGCTAAAGAGAAAATTTTTTCCCTCTTATCAGTTGGATCAATCTCACCCTCTGACTAGAAGTTGGTAGACGTTCTTGGACCATACAGCTAAGATGTTGCCATGACCTTAGCTGTTCTTGGGGAGCCATAATAATTATTCTCCTGCACAGTGATGTTCATTCATTCTCATTAACTCACCTGACTTATTAGAAATAGGAGTGATAGTGCCAATAAATTCATTCGTTTATTTATTTGTAGATAACAAAATTGGAAGTAGAATCCTGTTATATGTATACAATTTAAACCATTCGTCTTCTTCAAAGTTGTCAAATATATCATCCATCCAGAGAGTCACCAAACAAGATAAGGGATATGCAGGTAATAAATATATAAAAATGTGAGGAAAACATTTCAGTTTGTTGTGTTGGAAAACATAACTAATTAAATGTTTTGATAAATGATATTATACTCTTAGTACTATTTCATATAATGAATTAATATAATAATTTCACTAACCTTCTTTTTAAACTGCGTCACCTTTATTGTAATTTCTACTTACACGTGTTTCGGTGGATCCACCATCATCAGAGTAAATGAAAAATTGAAACTAAAAACTTTTTCACATTTGTTTAAAATTTACAGAAGATGGTACATCTTCAGTCACTTGTATAAAACTGATTTAAAATTAATTTATTTTAATTTATCCCTTCTCATATTTACTGTAGATAGCAGCAGCAGTCAATATCACTTCATCATTCCTAAATTTTATTTGTTCATTCAAAATGTCCTGCTTTTGCTCTTTCAAATATTTACAAATATGGAACATCTCATATTTCTCAATTTTATTTTTATTCTCTATATTACATTGTTCTATTATATTGAAATGTTCATCTATTTTACCAAATTTATGTCTTTCTTCTTTTATATGATTGGTATAGTTAGATATAATGTAGTCACATTTCAGTGCTTTTTTATGTTCATTATACCTCACTTGAAAATTACGACTAGTCATACCAATGTAAAATTTTTTACAATCCTCATTACCACAATCTATTTTATACACACCCTTTTTATTGCTTAGTGTTTCATTTATATTATTTTTAATTATATTTGTGGACAGTAGTTTTTTATTATTACATATGTATGCGATTTTATAAAATTTATTTAATGTTCTGTATAATTTATTATTAATAGTTTTATTGTATTTTAATGCAATAAATGGTTTATGTTTTATTTTATTATCTATTATAAGGGTGGTTCTCAAGTTATTTTTAAAATATCGTTTGTTTTTAATTTTATTTATTACTTTATCTATCTCTTTTTCATGATACCCATTCTTTTGTGCTATGAATTTTATTGTTCTTAATTCATTTTCTAGTAGTTTTTTATCTTTTATATAATTATATGCTCTGTGAATCATACTATGGTAAGCTGCCATTTTATGTGAGTATGGGTGATTAGATGACTTATTTATATTTGTTATTGGTAATATACTTTTACGAAATACACCTGTTGTTATTTTACTATTACCCTTGATTAATTGTATGTCCATGAAATTTAATTTATTATTATTTTCAAGTTCCATAGTGTGGTGTAATTTATCATCAAATGTATTTAATTTTTTTTAAATAACATCCTCTTCATTTTTATATGTCTTTTCTAATATTACCTGTCATCTACATATCTGTGCCACATTACTACATTATGTGTGTGTTCTATTTGATACACAGTTATTTCTTCAAAATATTGTAAATAAATTTCAGACAAAATAGAGCTTAATGGTGCTCCCATAGTAAGTCCATCTTTTTGTTTGTATATTTTTTCATTAAATTTAAAATAATTTTGTGAAGTACATTGTCTTAATAATCCTATAATTTGCTTTACTTCATCTTCATGCAATTTACGTTCTGTTAATTTATTTTTTATAATGTTTATGGTTTTGTCGATGGGTATATTTGTGTACATATCTTTGATATCAAAAGACATCATAATATGTTTGTCATTAATTTCTATTTTTTGTATTTTGTCTATTATTTCTTGAGCGTAGTTGTACTCTTAGTAACTCATTTAAGGGGAGAGTGGGTTGAAATACACTAAAAAGTTATTTTCAGCAAATTTTGGTTTTTTGGCTAAATATGTAGTACAAATTATTTTGAATGAACTGGTATAATAATTACTTTGTTCCTAGGCTATCTGAAAATCTTTTTCTTATTAGTAATTAAAGTGTTACCGAGGTAACTTCCATGATTTCCTTCTTGAAAATCTGTTGCATTTGGTCTGTAATACCCTTCTTTTGGATAAACACCAGCCCTATTTCCAATTTAGAAGTGTATTCTTTGTAAAGTAGATTTGCTTAGGGATGCTCAACAACCTGTAGAAGTTGTCCCTGCTGAAGCTGTTGAGCCTGACTTAGTACAGTTGGAGGATTTAAGTTTTTCAGGGTAGTTTTCCTTGTGGGTATATGTTCAATTTCTACAAGATCTAGGAAAAATATGGTCTACCATAGGCAGGATATACTAATTATGAGAGGCTCCATTAATAGTGTCTCATCCAGCCAGTGATGATGTAGAAACACTTTACTTATTGGTTTGGAGATATTTGGTCAAGGCTCTTCCAATCATTCGCATTGAGAATATCTATAACTTTAAAAACCTACATTCTAACAAAGTTGGGAAATAATTAAAATAATATTTTTAATTAGTAAGATGTAACTAATTTTTTTATTTTAATTTTTTGTAGATAACAATGTCACTGCACCGAAACGCAAGGCGGTTTATAAGTTCCAATTTATCCCTTCTACTGTGCAACCAGAAATTATACACCGTTTAGACTTCGTAACAAAATTAAAAGTAAATGGAACTATTTTGAATCAACACGAATGGAATCATGTATTTTTGATAAATGAATCACATGTTTCAACTACAACCCAGATCACCATCCAAGGTAAATAAATATTATATCTACTAACAGTAAAATCCTTTTAATGTGCTTACAGTCAATGTAATTTATTAAATTTGAGTTTACAAAGAACATTTCTAGAAAATTTATTTTCTAAACTTTATGTACCCAATTTGAAATATTAGGAAGACTGGATATAATGTCTAAAATCACTCAAGGCTTCTAATTCTGTGATATATAGGTTGTGCAGTTACTTTACTCTGTTAACTTTATCAAAGTAAACTTTTGATAACAAATGTTGGCTATTTTACTACTTTGTAGCCCACTTGTTGATAAATATTTTTGTGTAACATCCGTTGAGCCATTTACTGTAGTCTACTACTACGTTATTTTTACTTTCTCTTGTCTATATAAATATATAGGAAGGAAAGTATTGTTTTCTTGTCAATTTTTCAAAATTAAGTTTTCACCGGATCTACATGTTTTCAGACCCCCTTACCCAAAAAAAATGTTTTTAACTATTGGTCTCTGTGTGTGTGTGTGTGTGTGTGTGTGATCGGTCACATATTAAGCAGGAACATAAATGTGAAATTCTATTCTTGATTAGGGAATTCATGAAGACCGTGTTTTAAGCAGGAATCATCTAGCTGTGAGCATCTTAAACAGATATCACTATAATAATTTTCATCATCATTATAAACAATATGTATTAGGCCATCTGACCTATTTTGACTTCAAACTAAGTTGTTTATTATTTCATGAAGAAATGGGATGCCTCTTTCTTCTGAGGTTGTCCAATATCATATGGTCCAGTTGGCTTGTACGTAAACACCTGTTTGGGTGTTCGATCATCTGACAACCACAATAAATGAGTGTACGACTTTGGCTTGTACTTTTTAATAGTTTATCACATCTTACAAAAAATAGTTCTGTTTCTTATCACATGGTCAGCCAATTATATGACTGAAGTATGTAAAAACAGAAGAGGTAGAGGTGTAAAAGACACTAGTCAGAGTTATGTCCTCTGAGAGTAATGAATTTTATTATACAGCCAGACCCTGTGGTGAAGGAAGTGAAGGTATCATTTTCAGGGTGGAAAGTTGATGATTTTTAGAGTGCATGCTTTTAAGGGTACTTTCCCACTCGATGAAGAATGCAATGGTAAACCGCCTCACTCCTCGTTTTACTTAGTAAAGCCTCTAGAGCAATGGTTCTTAACCTGGGGGTTGCATCCCTTTGAAGGGGGCGTAGAAGAATTTCAAGGGAGGCGTGAGTGTATTAAAGAAAAGTAAAACTATAATTTACTCAGTTCTGTAGTCGCATCTATATTTTTACATGATCACTTGTATATTTGAATGATCACATTCAGGAACAAGCAATTAACCTAAAATGTGATTCTCAAGCAAACACGGACTTTTCTATCATGAATGTTGAAGATTTTTTGGTTAAGTTATTTTTATGTTCTCCCATAAGTTGCTTTGGAAGCTTCAAAGTTTTTGGTACAGTTTTAATCAACATATCTCTGTGAATGTGGATTTTCTACGTTAGCATACATAAAGTCAAAATATCGACATAAAGTCGATATTTTGACTTTATCACACATAAAGAAATATCGACATAAAGTCGATATTTTGACTTTATCTCTGTGAATGTGGATATCTCTGTGAATGTGGATTTTCTACGTTAGCATACATAAAGTCAAAATATCGAGCAAAGCTGGATGTCGAAAGTGACTTTAGGTGAGCTTTGTCACAATTACAACCAAATATTCAAAAATTTGTCGAGGAGAAACAGTGCCAGCCTTCTCTATAATGTTGACTGATATTTTTTTTTTTTTTTTTTCCGGGGTTCCTACGGCCGGCGCCGCTTCCCGCACTTCAATCTCCACTCTCCTCTATCCTCCCAATCACCCTCATCCATCCCTCTCTCCCTCATGGCTTCCTGTATTCCCTTTTTCCACGTTTTCCTTGGTCTACCTTTCTTCCTTCTGTTGGTTGGGACATAAGACAACATTCTTTTTGGCCACCTCTCATCACCCATTCTCTGCACATGACCATACCATATCAGTTGTCGTCTCTCTATCCTATCCACAATGGTATCTTCTACATGAGCTCTCTTCCTGATGTCGCCATTACGGATATGGTCCAACCTGGACACTCTACATGAACGGCGCAGAAAGTCCATTTCAATTGCTTTAAGCTGGCTGTCTATTTTTGATGTTATTTGCCAGCACTCTGCCCCATAAGTTGTTATTGGCTCCACAATAGTGTGGTACAACTGGACTTTTGTATTCATGTGCATTTTTGCAGACCATAAAATCGGGTTCAATTTCCGGATTGCTATTCTCCCTTGCACAATCCTATTTTTAACTGATATAATAACTGATATTTGACTGATATAACATGCGTAAATATCTTCGATAGATTACCTAAAATAAATTTGTTTTAATTGTATAATTCTTTTATTTAAAAAATTAATCAAATTCTATAGCTATACTAATAGTGATAATACATGTTCAAAATAAAGTTATATTTTATGTATAAATTTATTTGAAGTTTAATGTAATAGCCAGCTGCACCCAATCTAACTAGCTTCTTTTTCATATTCTGATTGTAGGCTACTACTTATTTGATCACTTATAGTGGTTTGGGAGGGGGTGACCTCACATCAGTGTTCAAGGGGGCCACAGTGCCTGAAAGGTTGAGAACCACTGCTGTAGAGGTTCAAACCAGCCTTTCTGCTGATAACCTAAACGTGATTCATCTCAGCAGTCTATCTTGAAATCTACTGAGTGTTAGGTTTTAATACTCTGAACCATACATTAAAACTAGTAGAACCAAGATGTCAGAAAGCTTCAAAAGAGTCTCTTTCCGTATTTTACCGACCAGCAGCGTTTATAGAAGAAATTTGTATAAGCCTTTGAAACTTCTCCAGATTAATTTCTGCATCTCGTGATTACAAATAAGAGACATCACATTTAATATAAACACTCAAATGCTCCTGTCTGAGGTCTTGTCAAAACTACTTTGCTTCTGAGATGATCGATTCTCGTGAAATCCATCACGATAATATCACAATAATTTTTTTGCGTTAAAAATATTATTATTTAATTTTTAATACAATTTTTCAGATTACAGTAAGAAATATGGACGTCCACGTGTAAAAGGTAATAATCATTTTTCTGTTATATTTTTTACTTTCTTGTGCATTATTTTTCTTATTTCTTGTTATTTACTACTTTTTTTATTATTATGATTATATTTCTTATGCATACAAACCGAGAAAATATTCTGATGATGCAGAATTTTCTATACCTCATTACCAACTGATCTTCATATCTCACGATCCCTAAAGCCAAAAACTTGCAACCGTGTACTGCAAAGATATATGACTATTTCTTGTTTAACACTAATTTTAGCTGCAATTTGTGTAGTCTGATTCAGATTGTATGGCAGCTTCAACGATAATGTTGGCACTTGCAACCTTATACTGCAAAGATATATGACTATTTCTTGTTTAACACTAATTTTAGCTGCAATTTGTGTAGTCTGATTCAGATTGCATGGCAGCTTCAACGATAATGTTGGCACTTGCAACCTTATACTGCAAAGATATATGACTATTTCTTGTTTAACACTAATTTTAGCTGCAATTTGTGTAGTCTGATTCAGATTGCATGGCAGCTTCAACGATAATGTTGGCACTTGCAACCTTATACTGCAAAGATATATGACTATTTCTTGTTTAACACTAATTTTAGCTGCAATTTGTGTAGTCTGATTCAGATTGCATGGCAGCTTCAACGATAATGTTGGCACTTGCAACCTTATACTGCAAAGATATATGACTATTTCTTGTTTAACACTAATTTTAGCTGCAATTTGTGTAGTCTGATTCAGATTCCAGGCAGCTTAATTGATAATGTTGGCAGTATGTGAAATTTCAATTTGTTTGTGAGAATTCCGTACCACAAGCATACCTCTACAATTTTTGTTTCTTCATCGTGAATCTTTTCTTGGCCACTTCTCTGTGGGTTTCTCACAATTCAGCAACTTCTGCAAGTATTCAGCTATGATGTGGCAACTTTCCTTGTTGTTCACAGCTAGTGTACCATTCTCTCTCTGAAAGCACAAGCTTACAGACTGATAGCCTGTCAAGTGTTTAAACATACTGTAGAAGTTCCTATTGTTCTTTTTCTTGAAGTCTGACTCACTGCCTTGGATTTCTCTTGGCTCGCTGGAGTGTTTTTGCTGTATGTTTTCAAACTTCCTTGTGCTGTAAGTTTTCTTTCTGTTTTATGTGCATATCAAGCTTTGAAGGTCATTGCTCTCTTGTCGATTGCCTCATCACAGCCTTCTGTCCACATCGGTGCTTACATGTTCTATGCAGCGGTACCAATTATTTGGCAATGTCAACCATGCTGCTGGGGATGTTTTTATTTTCCTTTCTTAAAGTAGTCTGTGAAATTCTGTCTCTTTACATTTCAGCTTTACGGGATCTATCCTGACTATGGATTTTTATTAAATTCATTTCATTCGTTCATCACACAATTCCCACGATTTCTCTTTTTAGTTAGTGTTTCTACGTTTCCTTTCCTCTTCAGTTCAGTGTGCATTCAGTTAATACTAGTAGCCCCAGTTAGTTCAGCAGTGGATTTCACAACTACATTTATAGCTGATGTAAGATTTTTCTCCAGCAGTTTGTCAAATACATTTAAGACAACAGCTTTTTCCCCACTTCTTATGCTTAGCCTACTAGTGGAGGTTCCTGGATTATTAGTTATTTTTAAAATTATTTTGAAGTACACATTATTATTATTATTATATTATTTTTTCAAATACATACTATTAGAATGAACAATTAGAAAGTGATGCGCTTAATAAAATTTATACGAGTATTAGCAACATGAACAAACAGAAAATTGATGAAATAAGACTTGTGTGTTAATTTGGTAATGAAAATATGTACGGGTTTACGGTTCTACTTTCAATCGTCAACTGAATAAAAGAAAGGTTTATTTTTCAGTCATCCAGTTATCAACAACTGTGAGCATGTTTAGTGTTTTGTATACACACTACGTACTTCACTACCACATACTCACCAATCGTTTATTTTGTATGCCCTTCATACAAAAACAGAGTATATAATATGTTCCTGAAAAACTGGATCAAAATCAAATAATTTAGAATTACTGCATTAAGTTGCATTTTACAATGAAAATTCCCATATCACGGACTAACGAATTAAAGAAGTAACAACTTTCTTATTGACATTTTTCTGATTCATTCTCAATTTATAAGCAATATGTAAATTTATGAGAAACACATTAAAATCTGTGTATTTTATGAAAATAGCAAAGGTGCTGAAAAGAATTAAATGATATTGAAAACTCTACAACTTATATACAATTGTTTTGTCCGGTGCTTAATTTAGCGACAATTCTCTTTGTGTTATGTTTTTACTGTAATATTTAAGATGTATTAAAGTTGGTTTGTTTCTTTGACTCATTCAAACATTGCTGACCTCATAAAATAACAATTTTATTTATATTGATGAATGTATTTGAATTATTACATTTTTCAGCTGAAGGTTTTCGCTTAAACATTAATAATGTTTCTGATGAACTTGTTGGACGTCAAGAAACTGCACCTACTGAGGTACCTGGAAGTGAAACAATTACAGGTATCTGTGGTATTAAATAATTGTAGCCAGGGTATTAAGTGGAAGGTCCCACCATTGCACATGAGACTTATTTTTCTTCTTCTTCTTCTTCAGATGCCTTGTCCTCATAGAACATTGGCTACCAATGGGCCAACTTCAGTCTTGTCAATTGCCTGACTAAAAAGGGTACCTGAACTGACACCACACCAGTCCTAAAGATCTCATAACCCTTGCTAATCTGAAAGCCAGGAATCAGGCGTGCGTCATGATCTTTTTTAAATTCATTTTTCTCCGCAACTATTCATTATCTTCTAACGGATTTACTTGCATTGGATAGAGATTTTTTCTTCTTTGATTTGATGTATCTTGCATATCTGTACAATGAAAATTGATGACGTGGTGTTATGCGAAAGAAAGAGATTTTTTTTAACGAGTTAGTCCAAAAAACTGAGCGTTTTCGTCCATAACTTTTCAGCAAAAAAAGGTATATATTTAAAAATGACTTCATCTGTTAGCTTTCACTGTTGCGGTCGAAATCAATGTATTATAAATGCCTGCGACAAATTTCATAACTAAAACCAAACAAAGAATGTTAACATGACCTGTCTTGCCTATCTCTCGGTTAAACCTTATAATTAGCGTCAAAATAAACAATATAATGTTTTGATTTATGCTATCATGTTTAGAAAGAATAATAAACAAAATAACGTGCAGAAAAGAAATAGAACTTTCATAAAACTGGGGTAAATAAAAATTAAAAAGAGTTAACATTTTTTTGAGGTGGTGTTTTTCTCATCAGTACGTTTCTTTGTTGAATAAAAAGAGTAATATCTTTTGAATGCGTCTATCAGTTTGCAATATCTAAACATTATTATTTTTACAATGAATTGCTTTATTTATGTATATAGCTAAACATATTTTTTGTATTTTTTAGTGGTTTAGTGACACTTTTTTGTACGTAAATTAATGTTTCTAAAAAAAAATATTTTTTTTAAATATCAAATTTTGTTCTGGTCGTAAATGAAAAAGGTAAAATTTGGTTCAAACATGGTTCTATTAACAAATTTGTTATAAATAAATGGTAATTTTTTGAAATTTTTGAAACTGAATGGAGAAAAAGAGTTTTTATTAGACGTAAAATGTCAGTCTGTGTGATCATTGGAATCACAGTTTTCATCGATTTAACCATGATGTATATCGACCTGAACCACGCTTACCTTCTATCTTTTCCTGCAAGATATTCTACCGTATCTATATTTCTTGCCTCTTATAACATGGACCAAAGTACTCCAACTTTCAACATTTCACAATACAGTCGATTCCGGATAATTGTTCAACTGGTTATTGGGGCAGCTGGTTTTTTGGGACAGTTCTTTAATGAACAAAAACAGAACGGGATTTTACATTGATAAGTACTCCATTTATTCGGTCCATAATGCCGCTTATTGGGGCCAATCTGACGTATGTACATATATGTTTTATTAAAACCATTACAGGCCAGCAACGAACAGCACGTGGTTCTATGCGGCAAGATAAGGTAATGGGCAGGATAGAGGTAGTAAACATTTCAACAGATAAACAACAATAATCTCGCATCAGTCATAATAAAGATGTTATTTACAGTACAATGTGTAGGCTACATAATCATCATTGCACAAATTTCAGCGAGTCGTATCCACTATTTATGCCCAACCTTACAAGCTGTGAAGCCTCCTTGCAACTTATGGTTAGTTGTCACTTGTCATACGTACATACGAGGGTCATTCGTAAAATAAGGTTCCCTAAGCTGCCGAGGCAGAATGCGATGTGCTGGGAGAAATCTGGCAACACTGTCTTACTCATCAGCTCTTCCTCTCTTTTTCCGCACCACTCCAGCCTCACTAAGTCGATCAGTGCCGGCCTAGCAGCCTTCAAAAATGGAGCTTTCTATCGCTGTTACCGCCAGATGCGAAATTCGCGCTGTGATACGTTTTTAAAGTGCAAAACTGATTTCACCTATTGACATTCATCATGGAACAACAGTAAACTCTGACAGATATTGCGACACAATAAGAAAACTGAGACGCGCGATCGAGAACCGCCGGAGAGGAAGATTGTCCAGTGGTGTGAGGCTTCTCCATGACAACGCTCGACCTCATGTCTCACATCAAACTCAAGAACTGCTGACAGATTTTAGCTGGACTGTTGTGCCCCACCCCCTACAGCCCGGACCTAGCCCCAAGTGATAATCACTTATTCCCAAAATTAAAGGAGCACTTGGGTGGCCTACGCTTCAGTACCGATGATGAAGTCAAGGAAGAGGTTACTCGATTCCTCAAAGGATTGGCGGCAGAATTCTACAACATGGGAATAGAAAAGTTGGAGCATACTCTGCAAAAGTGTTTGGACAGAAACGGCGATTATGTAGAAAAATAGCGTAAGTTTTAAGCTTTAAATTGATGTATAACACTAAGATAAAAAATATAGCTGTCAATTTTTAAAAATCATGGGAACCTTATTTTACGAATGACCCTCGTAGATCGTTCGTAATTCCATGCTTCTCATCAGTTTTTGTGATTTCAGGAGTGTACTGTAACATACTGTTTTTCGAGTCTGGTTGTTTTGTTATCTGCAGGCATACTTTTTTATTTTTTTTTTATTCCCATTTGTTTCACACATTTTGTTGATATTTTTATGCGTAGGCTTACAGTACAGTACTTACTATCAACGTCTTTGTGAGTTAAATGCCGTGTAACGATATGACTGTGTGAACGAATAAAGCTTCTCGACAAAATAAAAACGTATCCACCTAACTTAAGCCAGCGTAAACTATCAGAATTAACTGGGTACCAAAATTACGATAGCTTGTATCGTGCTCCAAGAAAAGAAAGCGTGAAGGAAGGAGCCAATTTTTGAGAAGCGTTGAATGAATGGTTTGCCATTGTAACTTCGCAAGGTGTTAGTGTCAATGGCCCAATGCTTTAAACCAAGGCAAAAGGTTTTGCTAAAAAGTTAATCATTGTTCTGATATCCTTTTATTTGTTTCGTGTGTATATGGATAGAACTTGCATGTAAAATTTATGTATGTGATAATTTAAATAAAATACAGTATCGTATATGCCACAGTTTACGAATTCATTTATTAGGGCCAACCGTTTAATTGGGCCAAAATGCTCTGGTTCCGCTGTGCCCCAATTATTCGCAATTGACTGTATTTACAACTTCAATTGATATTTAGCACCAAACATCGATGATTCTTACTCTATCCATCCATGGTATATGCAGCAATCGCCTGAAATTCCACATCTCAGAGACTTCAAGTTTTTTGATCTCATTTTGGTTCCGCGTCCAAGCTTCTGTTCCATACTACACTGAGAACACATAACAGCAAAACAATCTATTTTAAATGGGAGTCCAAGATCCATACTGCACCAAACTCTACTGAAATGCAAAAAAAATCCTTCTAAATCCAGAGTGGGCTTGTTCAACACGCGATTTGGTCTTGGCTGTGTTACTTCAGCCTTTGTTCACTCTGCAGCCAAGATAACTGAAGGCGTTTACTACTTCCGAACAGTGTATTGAATTTTAATATCAGCAGTCATCCCTAGTTGTTTACCAATCATTATGACCGCAATTCACAGTAGTTACTAATGACCATGATGTTGATGCAACGTAAATTAAACTAAAAAATTTACCAGCTTAAATAAAATAGCATCTATTAGTTTAATTTTTGTACTCACATCATATATCTAAGGACGCAAAAGGCTTCCGCATCACCGGACCAACATAATCAGTAATGCTGATTATTTTACTTCCTATCACAAGTAAATATTTCAAGTCACAGCTCTGCAACTATGGTAGTTGAACGTGTCCCTGTTGAGTAAGCAAAAACATGCGTCTAATGCAACAAGCTGTAAGCCTCTACAAGCTGTCTAATGCGCGTTGATTTCAAAACTGATTGTCACCTACATGATAAGCACTTTTGCTGAACTTGAGTACTTAGTGTGTGTATACTGTAAATAAAACATCTAAGCTATGTTTTAATGGATGACAACACAGATTAGAGAGATACAAGATCTCTGATTTCTCACATCTTGTTTCTGTGCAGAGCTTGTCTGACAGCTCAAGTCAAGTCTGTTGCATTGTGAATGAAATAACTCCCTCAGTATGTCCCTTCAGGGTGTACTCTATTTCCAAGCGATAAAGTAGTGGAAGGGGCGATGACTTCATTTGGCTGGGTGAATCAGTTTCATGCATAAATTGTGCATGTGTAAATTGCAGTGAAGTGTTTATTTGTGATTATGTTTATATAATGTTAAGATAATGTTTAAGTGTGTTTGTTAATTATGCGAGAAGTGTTCACTTTTTAAAAATATTATCTAACGTTAATTTATATAAGTTATTTAGTACTTTTGGTATATCATTTTAATTCAATCCTTTCTAGGTCATTTGGGTTTGTTAGATCACTTTTTAAACATCTTCAGTTTATCTGTCATTTAAATTTGTGTTGTTTACCATTTGGCATACATTCTTTATAAATAATTCATAGAATTCCTGTCCTTATATTAACTCTTCTCTTCCTCTGTTTTACCATTCGTGACCTTGAAGCATAGTGTATTTTGCTCAAATATTTCAGCTTCTCAGCCTTCTCAGTCATTTGGAGCATTCACGTGTATATATAAATATTTTTGGTCAGTTTTCGTTACTTTGTGCTAGAGCTTAACTTATTTTGATTTTCTGTTTGTTTTGTTAATGTGATTAATAGTCTATTAAAACTCTATTTTATTTTATTTTTCAGAAGAGCTAACTTCTACAGAACCAATTACTACTGATGATTTTTCATTTCTGACTTTTTCATCTACGAAACCAGCTACTTCTTCTATAACTACAAAACAAACTACTTCTGTTACTACAAAATCTACAGAACCATCTACTTCTTCTGTTACTGCAAAATCTACAGAACCATCTACTTCTTCTATTACTACAAAATCTACAGAATCATCTACTTCTTCTGTTCCTACAAAATCTACAGAACCAGCTACTTCTTCTATTACTAAAAAATCTACAGTTGCATCTACTTCTTGTGTTACTACAAAATCTTCAGAACCAGCTACTTCTTCTATTACTACAAAGCAAACTACTTCTTCTGTTTCTACAAAATCTACTGAACCAACTACTTCTGTTACTACAAAACAAACTAGTTCGTATATTACTACAAAATCTACAGAACGAACTAATTCTTCTATTACTACAAAGCAAATTACTTCTTCTGTTACAACAAAACCTACAGACCCAACTACTTCTTCTATTACTACAAAATCTACAGAACCAGCTACTTCTTCTATTACTACAAAATCTACAGACCCAACTACTTCTTCTATTACTACAAAATCTACAGAACTAGCTACTTCTTCTATTACTACAAAACAAACTACTTCTGCAAAATCGACAGAACCAACTACTTCTTCTGTTACTGCAAAGCAAACTACTTCTTCCGGTACTACAGAATCTACAGAACCAACTACTTCTTCTGTTACTACAAAGCAAACTACTTCTTCCGTTACTACAAAATCTACAGAACCAACTACTTCTTCTGTTACTACAAAGCAAACTACTTCTTCCGTTACTACAAAATCTACAGAACCAACTACTTCTTCTGTTACTACAAAGCAAACTACTTCTTCCGTTACTACAAAACCTACAGAACCAACTACTTCTTCTGTTACTACAAAGCAAACTGCTTTTTCCATTACTACAAAATCTACAGACCCAACTACTTCTTCTATTATTACAAAATCTACTGAACCAGCTACTTCTTCTATTACTACAAAACAAACTACATCTACTAATACTGAAAGATCAACTGCTTCTGTTGATACTGCAGATCCATGTATTTCTACCGAAACTACAACACCTGATAGTTGTACTGATATTGCAACTCCAGCTACATGTATTAATCCTAAAACACCAGCGGACTGTACCGATACAACAAAATCAGCTACTTGTATTGATACTACAAAATTACCTACTTGTATTGATATTACTACTATTGTACCTACTTCTTCTTCTTACACAAAATCCACCACCCCAGGTAATTAAAGCAGCTGTATTAATTAACTATAAGGTAATATTGACAAAGCTTGACCATTTTTTTTCTTAGCATAATAATGTATCCATAAAAGGCAGTCATGTTAAGTTTTAATCCGTTCCACCAAGTCACCTTTATGTAGAGCACCGATGGAATAAACATTACTACTGCTATTTGGATTCATCAGTTTGTGTTTTGAACACAAAATGGTTTTTATAATAAAAGGAAATTTTTCTAGTCAGTTTTTTTCAGAGTTTTTCCAAAAGTTACTTTTTTTATGAGTTTTTTTCAGAGTTTTCCAATAGTTACTTTGTTGACTTATGGGCTTTCTGAAATTACCAATTCAATTGTGTTTTTAAATATCTTTTGGTTAATTTAAATTAATCTTGTTTGTAATTATTTCTGTTTTTTTAGATGAGTTTCTTCAGTCTTTATGGGTCCGAAACTTCATAAAATCAAGTTCCGATGGCGGTAATCACTTAATGTTTATTTAAACGTCCTACTATGTATGTTTTATAGTAATTTTTGTCCTGAAATGAACTAAAAGCTTGTATATTAGAGAACAAATAATGCTTGTAGAGTCATTAGTTATATTAGGTGGTCTTATCAAATGCAGTAAGCTTATTTTTTAGGAATTAAACTAAAATTCAAAGATTTCTCCAGGTGAAATTATATATTATTCAATTAGAATTGATGAAGTATTGATTGTAAATGAGAAGGATTTATGAAGCAAGTTAAGGTAATATTTTGAGTTGCTGAACAGAAAATAGGCATGTAGTGGAAATTCTCGTGGGTTGGCCAGAGGTGATTGAGGAGGCTTGTTAAATAACTATGAACTATTATTAATTGTGATTGAAAAGCTAATAAGGCAAGCTTGTGAGAAGAACTAAAATGCGAGTTCAAAAAAGTATGTCAAGTTATTTTTTGATATGATGAAGTCATACGAGAGTGTAGCTAGAGGAGAAGGGTGTAGAAAAGGAGATACTGCTGATGGGATCAAGAAATTCCCATTTTTATTTTATTTTATTTTATTTTACTCTTGAGACCCCATAAGGTCACTTTAGTTCAAATTCAGGTTTGTTCCAGGGTTGGGTTTCTTTGAGAAGCACGCTCTCTTGAGACCACCTTCCTTTCGTTTGGCCCACACTTTCTTAAGACGCTCCGATCTTTGTCTCTGGTCTTCATCGGTAAACACCCTGTTGTATACTCTCCTGGGTTTTGGTGCAAATGTTATCATGTTAGCCTTGACCAGTTGGTCGTACTCTGTTGATTTCGTTAGTAGGTCCTGTTTAGTGATTTTAAGTTCCTCCATATCTTGCTGTACAAATTCTCATTGCGAAATTCCTATTTATTATTAAAGATTATAAATGAGGCATGTTTTTAACTCTAGAGCCGGCAATCGTCGTTCTTGAGATGATGTTACCACTTCTTGACCTGGTAGCTTCGCAAAATCAGATTTGCTTCATAGCATTACAATGTTGTTGTTTTAATTTAAATCCGTTCACAGGTACCGTTGTTATATTGTACCATAATTTAGTAATGTATAAGGTATTTTTACATATAATACAATAGTTTTTGTTTCAAATTTTGCCTGCGCTCTGTTGAAACCAAGCTATTCTAGAGCTGATTTTGGTTATATTTGTGTTTTTGTATATATTTTCTTTATTTTTGAACATAAAATTGTTTCCTTGTTTTATTTTGAAGTAAACATTCTAGGTAAGGGTTTGTGTACAATTATTTTTAAAAGTAGAGCAAAAGAAAGTTTTAAACAGTAGTGTTATCTGAAAATTCAAAAAAACATTTGTTTAAAAATAGTCTTCAAATAGCTGAAGAGTTTACTATGACGTTTAAGACAAAATTGAAATTTATTGTTAAATTTGAGACATAAGATCAATTACAACATATATCTTGTTCATTAGAACTTCCATTTTGTTTACGTTTTAAATAAAATAAAATATTATAATTTGCAGATGGTGTTCATCAGTCTGTGACAGGTTGGGTTCTATCTAAACCAAATCGAATACGTCGAACAACAACTGACAGAAGGGGTGTTGATAAAAGAAGATATAGTAGAAGAACTAAGAAGAAATCAAAAAAACGAAAAACAACTACTGCTGCTGCTAAAATCACCAAAAATAGGAAAGAGCTGTTTACCCCAAGTAGGTTTTAATGATTACCATTTAGCAGAATATTTCAGTGAATTGTTCAGGCATAAAAAACTTTAATTTCATAGTTGAAAAATAATTAAAATTGTTCGTATGTATTCAGTGCATTTTCCATATACAGTCGATTCCGTTTAATTGGGACTTATCGGGACCGGAGCATTTTGGCCCAATTAAATGGCTGGACCTAATAAACAAATTTGTAAACTGTAGCGTATACGATACTGTGTTTTATTAAACATATCACACATACATTTTACATGCAACTTCTATCCATAGGTACACGAAAAATGAAAAGGTATCTGAACAATGATTAAACTTTTTAGCAAAATCTTTTGCCTTGGTTTTAAGCATTGGTCCATTGGCACTTACACCTTACAAAGTTACAATGGCGCACCATTTATTGAGCGCTTCCTTAATAAGTGGGCCCTTTCCTTTTCTGAGATGTTCTATGATCTTTTAATGCCCACTCTTGGGGATTTTTTCTTTTCTTGGAGCATAATACAAGCTATCGTAATTTTCGGTACACCGGTTCCGATAGTTTACGCTGGCTTAAGTTAGGCGGATACGTTTTTATTTTGTCGAGGCTTCTTTCGTTCACACAGTCATATCATTACGTGGCGTTTTAATTGACAAAGACGTTGATAGTAGACAAGGTACTGTATTGTAAAACTACGCATAAAATTGTGAACAAAATATGTGAAACAAATGTGAATTAAAAAATAAAAACTTATGCCTGCAGATTAACAAAACAACCAGATCGGAGCAACAAAGTTTGTTACAGTACATATGAAATCACAAAAACTGATGAGAAGTATGAAATTACGTGCTTTGTATGTACAGGATACGTATGACAAGTGACAACTAACCTTAAATTGCAAGGAGGTTGTACAGCTCCTTAAGGTCAGGCATAACTAGTGGATATGACTTATAGAAATTCGTGCAATGACGATTATGTATACACTGCACTGTAAATAACATCTCTGTTATGACTGATGTGCGATTACTGTTGTTTACCTGTCTAAATTTTTACTACCTCTATCCTGCCTATTATCTTATCTTGTTGATCTTGCCGCTTAGAATCATATGTTGTTTGTCGCAGGCCTCTAATGGTTTTAATAAAACATACATGTACATACCGATGATTGGCCCCAATAAGCGGAATTATGGACCGAATAAATAAAGTATTTATCAATGTAAAATCCCGTTATGTTTTTGTTCTTTAAAGAGCTGTCCCAAAAAATCGGCTGCCCAATCAACCAGTGGACCAAGTATCCGGAATCGACGGTGTAAGAAAATTGAATAAAATACTATAAAATCTCTCACCAAATTTCAATGTGGCTGTAATTACTGTATTGAGCTAATAGGCAGAGAGTATATGATTGACAAGCCTCATGCTAACGCTTTCCTTTTAATACTACTGTCTAAACAACACATGTTCAAAGATTTAGTAATTTAGGCAATGGTGTTTTGTTTTCATTTTTTCAAAACATAAAAATGTTTTGAAAACAGAACCAATAAAAAACCATATAGGAAAGTTTTCCTCAGTGCAGTTGACACTTGATAATTTGAAAAGTATGTGATCAAGAGGTGTCAGATTACTGAAATACTGAAGTGATTCTGAAAGTAATCTGTATGATTAACAGTATGTTACAGGAATTACAGTCATTTTCATTTTTATCATTTTAATTTATTAATAACTAAAGCGTATTAACAATAATTTAAAAAATTGTACATCTACTTATTTGTTTTTAAATTTTATCTAGGCCTATATGTATATTTTTTTTAAATGTTAACCGTCTTATCACAGATGGTTTTTGTTTTTGTGTGTAATATTTATTACTTTCTCTTGCCCTGTATGAATATAATAGGGAAGGAAAGTATTGTTTTCTTGTTGATTTTTCCATATTAGTTTTCACCGAATATAAACATTTTCAGGCTCCCTGAACCCCAAAAAAAGTGTTTTTTCATCAAAATCGATCAACTGGAAGTAGTAGTTTACTCATGCGATTTTCTCAAAAATGGCTCCTAATTTTGTTTTAAAAATTGTCTCATGTACTACATTTTTTATGCTCTACAAGATAGGCTAAGTGCCATGCCTGCTGAAATTCTTAGGGAGCCTTTTCTCTCATAGAAGAAATTTTTTTTTTAAGATTGCTACCTTAATATGAATTCTAGGGCAAAAGTGTGTATAATCAAAGTTGTAGAAGATTTAAAAACCTACAACTTTTATTTTAAACATTTTTTTATACAACGCTTATTTTAGCAGCAATTAGTGATTTTGTTTTCTTTTTATTATGAAAATCAGTAAAAACATTGGGACTTTTTTTAAGATTGTGGCCTTAGTATGGATTTTATAACAGAAGTGTATGTAATCAAAGTTATAGGAAATTTAAAAAACCTACAATTTTTATTTTAAGCATTTTTCTCTACAGAGCCTAGTTTAGAGGCAATTAATGATTTTCATGAGTGAATGAATGATGCAAAATAACAATCAACCTTAGTTTGGCTTAATAATACGGAAAAGCACTGTTACGTGCTAAACTAGGCTCTGTAGAGAAAATGCTTAAATAAAAGTTGCAGATGTTTCAATTTTCTATAAATTTTATTATATACACTTTTGTAGTCAAATGCATACTTAGGCCAAAATATTAAAACCATTTTGTTACAGATTTTCATGAAAAAACCAGAAAATCACTAATTACTGCTAAACTAAGCATTATGCAAAGAATAAAAGTTGTTTAGAAGAAAAGTGGTAGGTTTTCAAATTGTCTACAATTTTTATTAGGTACATACACTTTTGCACTACAATGCATATATTAAGGCTGCAATCTTAAAAAATCATTTTTTTCTATGAGAGCATGGCCTCTCCAAGAATTTCAGCAGTCATGGCGCCTACTTTATCTTGTAGAGCATAAAAAATTTAGTAAATGAGGCGATTTTTAAAAAAATCGTGTGAGCCGTTTTTGAGAAAGTCATAAAAAAGTGAAAAATTACACAAATAAACTACTACTTCCGGTTGACAGATTTAGATGAAAATGTTCGTGTCCGGTCTTCTAGTAGTATCTAACTTAAGTTTCAAGTTTCAACTTCGTATGATGTTCCGTTCTTGAAATATTTTGTACACAGACATACACAGACCAATCGCTAAAACATGTTGTTTGGGTTCGGGGGGTCTGAAAACGTGTATGTCCAGTGAAAATATCAATTTTGAAAAATCAACATGAAAACAATACTTTCCTTCCTATATATTCATATAGGCAAGAGAAAGTAAAAATTATAGGGTAGTTTACAGATTTTTTTATGTTTATAAATTTAGGAAACATAAAGAAACTTAAGAGAGCACTTAAGGGAGCATTATACCTCGAAAGCCGAAAAAAAATCGATTTTTCTAATTTTGGCGCCATTGCCTTCTGCATCTTTTCTGTGTAATTACATATAAAATTTATAACTGTATGATAGAAATTACGGAAGCTATGAAGATTTTTGTTTAGTAATGTTTTGACCAGAATTTCTTTTAATTGAGTTAATCTGTGGAAACAATTAAGAGTTCTGATATTCAAAGAACACAGAAAGCTGAGAAGGCATTGGAAAGTGTGTCAAAAGAAGCAAGACAAGAGAAAAAATGAGGAAATTATTTGAGGAAAAAGAACAGTCTGGTGAGGATCAATATTATGATGCAGGTGGATTTTAGGGAAAACTTTACAGCTCATTTCCCGCAAGTTCACTTTTTTCCATAAAGGTACAGTTTTCTCAAAAACTATTTGACTATGAGAGTTAAAATTTTTTGAGCATGTTTCCCTGTATAATTGTGACATATGGTTCTAGAATCATTGCAGTATTATTACTATGGTCAAAATAAAATAAAAAATTCTACAAAAAAAATTAAATTGTTTTTGCATTTTTCAAAAAAAATTCTCGAAATAGTATCGCTAGCTCTATATAAATAATTGTAGTACCAGAGCTTAAAAAGATGTCATAGAAAAGGCACTAAAAAATTAAAGCCCTAACTCTTAACAGTTTCTTAAAAAACGCGTACCTAAAACGAGGTCAATTTAAAATGGATTAGATAGGAGGTATAGTGCTCCCCTTAACTTCTACAAAGAGTTGTATTTTATAAACATTTTATTCATTTGTTAAATCGATTTTCAAACAAAAAGTTTTTATTACTTTTGCAGCAGACTCAGAAGAAGATGATTGGTATTACTATTCAGATTGGCTTTTTGGAGATTGGTATTATGAATAAATATAACAGGAATTTCACTTATTTGCATGTACTTCAAAGATGTAATTAAAAAAATATATATATGATGTGGACATTGTCCATTCTTGGTTACTATGTTTGTTATGTATATTGTGCAATAAATATCTGACTGATTTTAAAAGGATATTTTTAGGGTGCTAGGAAGAAAAGTACTAATCAAAAATTAATTTATAGTGGTCTTGTGTTCTTAAACAATATAATAGGTGTGATCAAAAAATACGGTGAATGATTTTACTATGAATGAACTGCAGACACTACATCCATTTAAAGTAAAAAGTTCAATAGCCTGGTTCTTTGAGATAATCAGTATCTAGTTTGAACAAGTTGCGACTTGTCAGTCAGCTTCCAGAGCCGGAAGAGTGAGGTCATGTTTACCATGTCTGTCATGCATCATGGATTACGAACATCGCGTTAACATTAATTTTGAAGCTTATTAAATGTTAAAATTAGTGTATGGCGTTAAAATGATAACTCTGAAGACTGTTAACAAGTGGTATAAGCGATTTAAAAACAGAAATGAGTCTATTGAAGACGAGGAATGGTTGGCATGTCTTTTGACCTCAAAAACTGGTGAAAACATGCAAAAAGTGGTAAAACTGGTTCGTTCAAACATCCAATTGACTATTCAAGAGCTTACTGAAGAACTGAACATCTCATATGAGTCTGAATAAAGCATTTTAATCGATAATTTGCAAATGAGATGAGCCAAGTGTGAAACTCGTTCCCCGACTTTTGATGCCCTTGCCTCACCTCACTTTTTGATCTATAGTTTTTGGCGAAAAAAAAGATTCCTGTCTGTCCAAATCTGCCTTACTCTCCAGATGTAACACCATGCGACTTTTGGCCCTTCCTAAAAATAAAAACTGTGCTGAAAGGAAAACATTTTGACACCATCCTGACTTTGAGAAGGCCTTGACAGAGCAGCTAAAGCCCCTTCCAAAAGAAGCGTATCAGAAATGCTTCCAATCATGGAATCTACATTCAGATAAGTGCATTACTAACTAAGTAGAGTACTTTGAGGAAGATTAATTCAAATTTGATGTAAGCTTATTACTTTGTTCGTAATAAAATTATTCATTGTACTTTTTGATCACACCTCGTAAATTATCACTCTTCATCTGGTGTTGATACAAAAACCTATAAATTACTAAATTTTTTTGTTTGGAACCATTGTAGAATACATTAAGTATCAGTGTACATAAAGTATAGGTGTTGCTGGAAGCTCTTTTTCACTCCAAAATTGTAGCATTCTTTCACTGTAGCCTCTTCTACTTCCTTCCGTTCATTCTGTAGTCATTCTCTTGGTTCATAGGGCTTCCAGAAGGCTTCAATTCCTGCATGCTTGTTAGTAGAGGATCAGATGGACTATTTGGATCTTGTCAATTGATGGTTTTCCCATCTATGAGGGGAGTTACCACTTGAGGTAGCTATATTTAACCTGGTTATACCCAAACACCAGATTTCTGGCATAGCGTCATGACATTGTGTAAACTCATTTTGCTATGGAACTATTTATTATTTTCTAATGGGTTAACTTGCACTAGACAGAGAATTTTCTCCTGTTTAATTTTATATGCTGCATATTTGTATGTTCAAAATTGGCTACATAGTATTGGGAATGGCATTCAGGGGGAAGGAGCCAGTCAGAAGCAAAATTGTTATTATAATAATAACAATAGATAATAATAGTTATAGATAATAATTTTTTAGAACAGATATCCCACTTGCAGTATCTACGTTGCAACATTATTTACCAACAGGATAAAGATGCTTACAATAAGATGCATCGATTTCAGCAAATATGCGGAACTATCCACCACACCTTAAAAAAAATAGCACCAGCAAAAACACAAGGGTGCAATTTTATAAAAATTAGCAGTGCCAACCCTACTCTATGGCAGTGAAACTTTGGTGCTATCAAAGCGAGAGGAGAGTAGATTGCAAGCATCTGAAATGAAATTTCTTCAACATTCATATGGATGTAGTAGAGAAGATCGTCACAGGAATACCGAGATAAGGAAAGAACTCAACATCTTCTCTATAAACGACAAGGTATCTCAGAACAGAATGCAGTGGTTAGAGCATCTAAACAGAATGAGGGAGGATAGGATACCTAAGCAGAGCACTGGGCTATAAGCCGGAGGGCAGGAGAGAACAAAGACGCCCGAGAAAGAGATGGGCAGATTTGAGAGGTTTGGAACAGGCAGAGATGCCTAATCCTTGGAAGGCAGAAGAAGAAGGAGAAGAGTATTGGGAAAGAAAAGAGAAATGTTTTTGATTTTTGAAGTCAATTTTTGTAGATATTCTTATATAACAATATTTTAGAGAACACCAATCGTTATGGTGTTGACTATATTCATTTCTTTGTTCGGTTCTATTGTTTTTTCATATTTTACATTGCTTCCGTCTACTCTAGGTTGAAACCTTAAAATTAAAGTCAAAACAAACTATAACAAATTTTCATATATGCTAACCTTTTCAGTACTAAATAACAAAAGAGCAACATCGAGAGAAAGACAAAATATTTCATAGTAAGCAAATAAGATAGAAGCAAAAGAGACCTTTTATGACTGAACGATTGGAAAGTGTGACATCTTTTGAACAAGTCGATCAAATTTCAATACCTAAATGCTGAAAATATTAAGAATAATTTGGTTTTATACATACAAGTATAGCCTAATTACATATTTTTTATAGATTTAGCTAACCTTTTTTGTTACCTATACCAAAACTTATAAAAATTTAAGTAAAATTTTTGTGTCTGTTTGTAAATGAAAACAGATAAATTTACAAGTTTTTTATAAATAAATGGTAATTTTTTAAATTTTTAGGAAAGAAATTGAATGCAAAAAAAGTTTTTAGAAAGGGATAAAAGGTCGGTCCGGGTTATTATTAAAATCGTGGTAGTAACCGGGTTAGGAGACATCCAATCATGCATGCTAAAGTTACTTCAGAGTAACAAAGGTGGGACAGATTAAACCATTGGATTTTAGAACTATGATTGTAAATCGTAGACCTTTACTCTTCAATTCAGTAAAGCAGATACTTCACCTATCTAAGTTCATCATATCGACGGTACACTTCAAAATCTGGAACTTACCAACCATCCACTGGTGAAAGCTTTTACCGATTCTGTTCGCTACAAACTCTTTTACAGTGGAGCAAAACAAGCCCCACATTTGCATTATAGTTAGGAGTAAAAATTTCACTTAAAGTATATTGCATTATTTAAATTTGTGATTTATACTCTTTTTTTCCCTGGCACCCTAAATTAATGATTTTTCATTTTTCATGTATTAATTTCGGCATTAAACATATATTAAATAAGTCTAACTGTAGTCTGATTCTGAGTATATATGGTAACAGCTCTGCGAGGTTTAGCATCAATTTTACCAAAATCGAACTGGAGAAATAATAACATTAGGTATAGATACTGAAGTCAGAGATTGCCTTTTGCATATGGATGGGCTGTGAGGAAGGGAAGTGAAAATTTGACAGTGCTGCCAACCTCAACAATGAGACACTACTGTACAGTTTCTACTAATTTGTATTGTTTCTTCAATTATTTGTTGATTTGTTGTTGAAATTATTTGTTTCTTCTAATTTTGTAAGCTGTGGTTTATTCCAAGAAAATGTTTTCTTCATAAACCTTATAAGAAATAAATGTGATCTGTAATATTCCCTATAGCTTAATTACATGAATAGAAATGTTTGATTTACTGTAATTACCAGCTACCTTATTCCATTGGAACAAAATTTTCTACTAATGAATCGCCTTCTTTACTATCGCTGTCACCAGTGTCTTCTTTATTAGTCTCACTAGTTATCTAACTAACCGGTTTTTTTTTTTACCAGGTGTCAACAAAACTGCTGAAGAATAGCTTCTTGATGTCTTTAATTTCCTTCATTATTTTTTGAATTGTGGAAAGAGGAACATCACAGTAGTTAAACACTCGCTTATGGCTTTTGTTAAGAGGCAGTGAAAGGCATTTTTGTTTAGCTTCAACGTCTCAGCATTTTATCACACTACATATTACATTTCGTTCAGCATTGTGAATAGTCTGTCCACGTTTTCGAGAAACTAACATTTCTGTTTATGGTAACAAACAGTTATATTTGTGCAGATAACCTACAAAAGGTTCCGCAATATACTGTATATGCTCTGGTTATTATATACATTGTTGTTTGTTGTACTGAAATTAAAGCAGTTGCGCATGTGCACTGATGCACTGATTTTTCCCTTTACCCCTCGTTGCAAAAAAGGGCAAACTCTGACTCAAATAACTATGTAATAACTAATTTCTGTAATAAATAGTGTTACTACTATATTAATGCCCATAATTGGCAGTTAGTGACAGAGTGTTAAATTATTTGCACTCAATCTGCTAGTTCCAGGGCTACAAAAAATAGTTCTTTCTCATCACATGGTCAGCCAATTATATGACTGAAACAATTAAGAACAGAAGCGATAGAAGTTTAAAAGATGGATTTATCTCCTCTGAGAGTAATGAATTTCATTATACAGCCAGACCCTGTGGTTAATGAAGTGAAGATGTCATATGCAGGGTGGAGTGGATGCTTTTCAGAATGCCTGGTATGGTGATAAGCATATTTTTCCACTCAGTGAGGAAGGCAATTGTAAACCACCTCTACCCTCGTTTTACTCAGTAAAACCCTCTAGAGGTTCAAACCAGCCTTTTGACTGATGACCTAAACAACACAACCAAAATATAAAGCTGATGACAAGTCACAGTTAATAGCTGAATATTCGTAGTTATTCTGTTGACTTCATTTTTATTTTACTCTGGAAAAATAATTGATTAATTTAGACCATTCAGAAATTGGATATTCATTACATGATACATTATTTTGTCAATTTTATGTTAATGAAAATCAGGCCTCTCTGAAATATTTCAATGCAAATTCTGTAAAATACATAAATAAAAATATAATATATCCAAGAATGAGAACTAAAGAGAATGGTATTTGTTAATAAGATATAAATTTGTCTAAATCAAGTACAAATTTTTTTTTGTTTTAGTTTATTTAAAGTTATGTCAACATCTTCATCATCAGCGACTACTTTGAGTTAAGGAACAGTGGTTTGAATGTGTAATAATTTTCCAGATCCTAACCAGGAATTAAACTCAAGATCTTCACTTTGCAATATAGCGCACTAATCACTGGGCCAAAGAGGAGGCAAGTACAAAATTATTTAATGTAGGTGTTAAAAATATATCTTTACTTATCAGTAATTTCTTTAATTTATATTTTTTAATATTCTATAAATGTATAAACAACAGTTTAAAAAAAACAATTTATTAACATATTAAATCTTTCAATAAAGATAAAGATAATAATGTTTTGTAAGGCACTTAAGGGGGTAGTCAACTCAAGAAGATGATATTTTTTAAATTTCGATTTTTTTTGCATTTATTTGAAATTTAAAATTTTCCGAATCCCAGCATGTGTTTACTTTGTTTGTATATTGACAAAGAGTTATAAAACATGTTTTAAAAATACATGGTTTGTCGTCATAGCAACAGTTTATTAGGTTTTTTTGTGAAATATTTATAAATCGGAAATTTATTAGTTGCTAGTTACTGTAGGTTTATTTTGTAAATAAATAAACTATTTATTATATAGATACTTGGATGAATTCTTTTGAAAAGTTTATAATTTCTTGCTCTATTATCTGTTGAAAGATTATTACAAAAAAATTGATAGGGATTTAGTTAAAAAATAAAATTTGTGAATACATAAAATATTTTTTTGTTGAAAATATGGTTTTTCTTCAAAAAATTTCTTGTAAGAAAAACTACATACAAGAGCATACAACAGATAATAGACAGCATTTTTCTGTATTTTTTGGCACAAGAATCACGTTAATATCTTTCTTGGTTTCTGAGACATTTGATTCCCCGTAAAAGCCTGCTTTTCCACTCCCACCCTTTTATTAGGGGCTGTAATTAATTTTTTTGCCCTGGTTTAAGTGGTAGTGAATTACTTTCATTTAAAATACATAATGATAAATTATAGCCCGTAGTTTTGATTTTCATTTTCTGGTTTGACTACCCCTTTAAATATCATGGCCGTATAATAAATGCTGCTGTATTTTTATATATGTTTGAAGTATCAAATTAATAGTTCAAAACATTGATGTAAGTTTTTTTTAAAAAGATACAGTATATTATAATATTCTTGTTAGTAACTTTTTGAAGTTGCAAAAACTTTTTTAATGGGTGATGATGCCTGCATAAATCTTCACTTTTGCGTGGTTTAATGATGTTTGGTGACTTATACAATAAAAAAAATGCCAGATCTGAATGGGAATCAAACCCAGAGCTGCTGGCATAGAAGCTAGTTGTGCTGACCACTACACCAACGGGCCAATGAAATTTTTAATTACTTTTTTTGTGTTGAACAGCACTTTCCCCTTATAAAGAATGGAGGCCTACCACAGATATCAGCCATTTACAGTAGCACAAAAAATACACTACAGTACAGAAGTCAAAACAAAGTTTTAAAATTTGCCCTTAACACAGCCATTGCTTGAAAAAGATCCAAAGGATCAGGAAAACCATTTGCCATAAAAGTACAACTAATGATTAAACAACACACTTTAAACCCATCACAATTAAATTCTGAAACCTTTCATCTGATGACAAGACTTTTGAACACCAATCCTAATATTATGAAAATCTATACCTTGTACAACTGTACTCGTATAAGAAATCCAACTCCGTAGGAATCTATAGTTATCTACAATAATAATAATAATAATATTATTATTATTATTTTAAAATGAAATATGCAACTTAAACAAATCACTAACAATGGGTAATTGCCAAAAGTTCATCTATAACAATAAATTAAACAAACCAGTAAATTGCCAAATCTTTTTTTAAATTTTAAATAAAAATTTTGCAGTTTACAGTTTGTATAAGAAAGTCTCATCAATGACTCATTGCAGAAGTTGCTTTAAATTCAAAAGTTGTGCATTAACATTCATTTATGATTTTTTTGTTTTAAATCTGACTGTTTTGCAATTTCTGCAAATGCAGACAGTGGAGAATGATGCAATGTGAAAATAAGTGATGAAAAATGCCAGACCTTACCGGGAATCGAACCCAGGACCCCAGCATAGAAGCCAGTTGCGCTAACCACTACGCCAACCGGCCGGTCAACATTAATTGATGGATTCTTATTATTTTTGGAGCAATTAGCCTTTATTAAATTTGTAACTGCGAACACTGTTCATGAAATTGCAAGTAACATAAGTAGTTTTACCAATGTAATCCATTAAATCCTCTTAAGTATTGGACTTAGTGAGACTTTTCTGAATGATTCATTGAATATTAACATTTATTAACAACTTAAAATTTTATAAAAAAATATTCAAAAAAATTGTAAAACATAACAATCCATCTAAACTAAATAAAATAAAAAAGGAATATACAATAAAATGTTTAATTTATAACAGTACGATTAACAAAACAATATGCAACAAAAAGTAATACTTAGGAATGAAGTCTTTTGCGAATTGTAAAAAACTTAAAAATCTAATTAATACAATGGGGTTCTTAACTTAAAATCATAACTTGTTTTAAATTGTAGCAATAATTAGTATTATTCAAGCAGATTTCCTATAGGAAATTGGCTACCGAGGTCACTGCTTTCCAGAAAATACCTTCTTACCTCCATCAATCCAACATCAGAGATACCAGAAATGATGAGATCTGCTGAAATTCATAAACATACTACCTGATACCTGATTGTTTCTGATAACGCTGTATCATAATGTTCATTTGATCTAACCCATAATAAGTATTCAGCATATGAAAACAAAAGGATGAGTTTGTTCACGAGCAAAATTGGACCACGGTGAGAGAGAGAGGGGGGGGGGTTTACTGGGGCATCAAAATGTAAAATCATGAATATTTTCATTAGTATTAGTCCTAATGAAAATTATTACACAAATTTGTAGAATTTTTTTCGTTTATGTTCTATGTGTTTTTGTGAATCACAAACAGGAATGCAGACTTACACATTTTTTTATGATTTACTCTCAATTAGGTGGTAAGGGAAGTTTTCAAAGCCAAAGACCATGATTAATGCAGCTGTTTGTGGTGAAAGTTTACAAAGTTTGGGGAGAGCCATTTAAAACAAAACAAGAGGCACGCTGACTTCTGGAATTGTTCTGATCCATGACGACGCCCATCCTCATAGTGCTGGTGCAACCCAACGACTCTTTGAGTAATTTCCATAGGACAATTTCGATTAACCGTCGTACAATTCCAACCTAGCACTGAGTGACTTCCACCTTTTCCCTGAACTGAAGAATTGGCTTGGAGGGCAGCGCTACCAAACTAATGAGGAGCTTCAAGACTTAATTCATTGGCGGCAACATTTTATGATTCAAAAGTTAGTGGAAAGATTGACCACAGGTGTGACAAATGTCTCAATCGTCAAGGTGATTACGTAGAAAAGTAGCCATAAGTGAACGTAACTTTTAGTACATTTTTTCTATATTCAATTGCCTTTTATGTATGGCCTACCAGAGGTTGAAAAAAATGGCCCTCAAATATTTATATACTGTAGTTATATTAATTTAACTGACTAATATGACACTATGTACAACTTTTAAGGTTGTAAATAAAGATGATTTTGATTCTGTGAGAGCCAACAATCAATGTATAAAATCACGGTTATTTTATTAGATGGTAGGGATCATCAACAATATGCGCAGTGACAAGCCCTGCCCCCTGATGTCACTAGTCACCAACGACAGCCGACGCACGATATGTATGGTGTCGGTCTGTGATGTTTACTAGTCTTTAATAATGGTGTGTTGTGCAATAACCGGATGTTCTAACCACGATAGACACCAAAAGGAGTTGGGCATTAAGTTTCACCATTTTCCAAACCCAGTGAAACTAGATTGAAGTGGATAAATGCTTGCAAGCGAGCCGATTCATTTTCTGTTGATAGTTGTCGCTTGTGTTCAGTGCATTTTAACGAATCAGGTTATGTACGCGATTTAAAGTCCAAGTTGCTACATCTTCCATTAAAACGTGTACTTAAGATGAATTTAGTTTCACAATTAAATTTTCCGATTTGTAGTGCCGTTCTACGTCCGGTAAACCTGAGTTGTAGTGAACATAAAAATCGAGCAGAGAAATGATACGCTTGTAAGGAAGTTTATGATATCTTAAACTTATCATCCAATTACAACACAGGCAGTTCACAAAATGAAGGATAGTCGTAGAGGATGGTTGACCTTGTTTTAATGAAGAACCGCCAAATTTGAATGTTGCGCAGTCAGGGGAAACAGATCATTTAAAATGTGAAACGCCAAATTTAAAGAAGAAAACAAGTTATTTAAAGAAAAACTCCAGGCTGCAAAAGAAAAATTTGTTAAATTAAAATTGATTTCCCGTGTAAACATTCTTGAACAGCTATGTTTATAAAAATAATGCAATAATCCTACCGTCACTGCGCACCGGCCGAGTTGTTGGGGACCAGACTACGTCATCACTCATATCTCACAGCAGCTACGTGACTGCTACTGTCTAGTATAACAACCGTGCATAAAATGTAAAATTCAACATGCTAAAAACAACCAATAAGATTTCAAGTAACTAAATGCAAAAATAGCACAAAGGAAATCTGCTTAGTTTATGCAGTTGACTGTTGTATTAATTGACCACAGTCCACAGTTTCAGTAAGCCTCAGTTTGTTTTGTCCTACAATTTAAAAAGATTGTTAAGTTAGAACACCACTATATTTACAAGATAAAAAATATCATAGCAATACAAGACTATTTACTAAAAGATTTATAAAAAATACTTATTTTTATTTCTTATATCTAAAAAAATTAAGCTATTTTGTACAGCCCTAACAAACTAAAATTCTAGATAAAAGAGGTAGACTGGAAATAGGAATTGAAAGACCAAAAATGGTGGGTCTACCATAGGAACATACTACACAAATCAAAACTATAATGAACTCACTTGTAACTTCATTTTTTAGAATTCTAAGCACAATAGCACCTGCAAAAATTAAGGTCTAACGATGAGCATACTATAGACTGCCACAACATCACCAACAGTAATATTTCTCAGAATTATAGGCATGAATATTGATGCTCATGAACAAGATAATTGTCTTCAAGATTGTGAATACAACCTGTATTTTAGTAGAATGTCATCTGATGACTTAATTAAAATCACAATAATGATATGGCCAAATTTAGTTGTACCAGATAGCAACACATAATATTGTCTATGTTACGTTTCTTGTATGACATCTAGGTATGTAACTCCATAGAATACAACTTCATGGTGACATTAAACAGAACACAACAGTTATGATATTTTTTTGATTTTTTTTATAAGTTTATCCAATTTTACAGATTCTATCTTAAAGATATTCGTAATTAGTAAATGCTACCTATTCTCTAAATCTGCTTTGTTTACAGAAATTGTTCTTGAGTCTTTACACATTGGAGATTTAAAATCTCTTTTCACTAAAGGACTGGAAATAGAAGCAATTAAATTAGATATGGGAGGTGGTTCACCATACATGTCTAATTTTTTAATCTTTCCTTTTATTAAAGATGATTTCTTGTTCGTAATTTCTTCAGTTAGATTTTTAGCTGGTGTTGTAGAAATACAAGGTCGATTGTTGGCTGGGTTAACTAATGAGACATTCACGTCTCCAACAGATGATTTGGAAGATTTTATTAAATTCAGACCTCCTGATTCACGTTGTTTTAATAAAGAGAACAACTTTTCCCGACATTCCATAACAAAGCCATTTAAATCCTAAAACAAAAATTAGAAGTTATGACAATAATATTATATAATTAATGTGAAAATACTCTATTTGCTTTTTTCATGTTTTTTCAGGCTGTTGGCATTATAACAGTGTTTTATGGACAATCACTTCATGTCCTCTTCCAGCTTTCTCTTAATTTCGATGTTATAACTAAATGCCACAAATATCCCATTATTATATAGCTTTTGACATGCTTCCAATTTCTATTTTTTTTATAGGTGGTACTTTTTAAAATTGTCATTATCATTTTCCATGTGCCCGTTCGTCATATCCAGATGTCAGGCACTAGAGATAGCAACAAACGGTTTTTGGATTTGTAATCTTACACAAAAGGTTAGTGGGCATGGATTCGGTTTGAAGTTCCGGTTTCGACCAGAAGTCAAGAAACTGAAAGTAAAATCAAAATTTGGAAACAAAAATAGTGTCATTCGTTCTCGTAAAGAGTAGATACAGAAATCACTATGGCTTTTACCAAAGGTTAAAGGTAAGCCTTTTTCTTTCTTACAAAAGCTATATGGCCTTGATCTCTTACAATAATATTTTCTTTAGAAAATTTGCTACCAGCCATGAGACACTTCGCCTCATGAAAGGGATTTCTACTAACTATACTTCTATTTTTTCATCTGTACTTAGAAACTCTGAATTAAATCTTATTAAACTTATTTAATTTATTTATCTTTTAAAACTTTTATTTAAATTTATCTTTATTAATCTAATGCTCTTTTAAACGCTTCTAAATTTATACATATAGTTCACTGCCTGACAGTTTTGCTTGCAGGTTGAAGCAGGACAGCTAAACCATGTGGCCATTCTGCTAGGTTAGGTTGCTGTATGTCCATAACGGGCAGGTGGAGTGTTAAATTGATTGCACTTGATCGGTTGGTTCCAGGGCTTCAAAAATAGTTCTGTTTCTGATCATATATGTCAGCCAATTATACAACTGAACTATTTAAGTACAGAAGAGGTTGAGGTGTAAAAGACACTAGTTAGAGTTATCTCCTCTGAGGGTAACGAATTTCACTATAAAACCAGACCTTGTGGTGAATGAAGTGAACATGTCATTTGCAGGGTGGAAGTGGGTGCTTTTCGGAGGGCCTGGCATGCTGATAAACATACTCTTTCAACTCGGTGAGGAAGACAATAGTAAACCACCTCACTCCTTGTTTTTACTTAGTAAAACCTCTAGAGGTTCAAACCAGCCTTTCGGTTGTTGACCTAACCAACAACAGGTTGCTGTAGTAACCACGAGTATTACTGTTCATTACAAAAAAACATTGTTTGGTTTGCCGCTTTGCCAAATTACCATAATTTGTTTGACCATCCAAAGTTATCTTGCATTGTTATTTACTATTAGTAGCCCAACAATGGAGTGTTAAATTGATTGCACTTGATCGATTGGTTCCAGGGCTTCAAAAATAGTCCTGTTTCTGATCATATAGTCAGCCAATTATACAACTGAACTGTTTAAGTACAGAAGAGGTAGAGGTACTTCTTATGTAGTTATTCCTTCAAACACAAGACCTATTTAAGTGTGGTTTACTATATTTTAGATAGATTTTATTACAATTGAGTTGTTTAATATGTTTCCATGTGTGTTTTTTCATCCATTTTCTCTCCGTGATAAAAAAAATTCTGCTTTACAAAGGCCCTGCAGATAAATGGCCCAAACTGAAAAGAGTAGCCATTAGAAAAATAAAATGGTTTATAGTGAAACTAGGGAATTAATAAATTAATTGAACACTGATAGTAATAATAATCTTCTTCCTCCAATAATTACAAATAACGGGTGATTCAAAAAGAGCGCCGGTTTTTAAACGGCTGGTAAATTTTTGTTTATCGGTTGGCAACATTGTTAGACCTCATTTCTATTTCGGAGAACATTCCGATTGACGATTCAGTTGAAGTTTCTCTTGTTCGCAGTGTAGTACTCTCGCAGTCTGTGTCTAACCATGGAGAAGTTTACTATTGCACAATGAGTGTTAATCGTCAAAACATTTTACCAGAGTGGAGAGAGTTATGCGGCTACTGTCAGGCGACTTCGCGGTACTCTAGGACGTAATGAAGCACCGAATGAATCAACAGTTCGCAGGCTCATGAAAAAGTTTTTTGAGACGGGTTCAACAGTCGACCTTAAAAGTTCTGGCCGAACTGAGCAGCAAGTTGCGTTGGTTCGTGACAGTGTGGCTGTTAGCCCAGCAAAATCAATACGTCGCCGTTCTCAACAATTAGGTTTACGATGTTCTTCTGTACGGAGAATTCTTCAGTACGATCTCCAATATCACCCGTATAAAATTCAGTTGCTGCACGAGAAACAATGTTGTTGCTCTGTGAACGGTTCCAGGATGGCATCATTTCTCGTAATTCCGACCATCAATGGCCACCAAGGTCGTGTGACTTGACGCCTTGTGACTTTCATCTTTGGGGTCATCTGAAGTCATTGGTGTATGCCAATAAACCCCGAAATATCAATGACTTGAAGGAGGAAATTTGACGGGTTATCGGGCAAATGGAAGTCAAAACTTGTCGTGCAGTAATATCCAATTTCATGGACAGAGTTGATGCGTGCCAGCGCAGTAGAGGAGGACACATGCATGACATCATTTTCCATACATGAAATCGGAAGGTAAGATGAACTTGTTGATGTATTTATTTTCAGTTTTTCAATAAAATAAATCTCTTAATTTGATATATCAAAACCGGCGCTCTTTTTGAATCACCCTATATATCGTAATTATAATTACTGTATTATTATAAAAATTAGAAGTAAATTATTAACTGTTTGTTTTCATGCTAAGAAATACCAGTGCCAGTGATAAATGATTTTATTCCCTGTAGTAGTATGACAGGCATATAATAATTCCCTGACCATCCTACATACACTGAATACACATTCCATACATTCTTTACAGAGGCATAATTATCAGTGGTGAACTATAGTGTATAACTTCATTCATATAACATCAACCGTCGCACAAATTAGTTCTTCACTGATACAGAGAAGAAAAAGTTATTCTTTTACAAATTTCAAGATTAAACACTGTTATATAATTTAATCCCTCTTACAGAGATTAGAAAAGAAACATATTAAGTATTTTACTTAAAAAACAAGAAAAAGATGATACGCTAGGAATAAAAAACGGTACTTTTTTCAATGACTGAAGGAAATTTTAAAATGAACTAATAATTTTATAAATTTTGTAAAAATAAATATCTTATGAAAAACTATACGTAATTTGAAATCAAGATTATGTTTGCCATTATGATATTTTTGTACTTTCAAGAGGTCAAAGAAATTTATTTAATGTACCAAAAACTCAGTGTTAAGTTGTGTATACTTGATGTATAGTTGTGTATAACAGAACAAAGACAACTTTTATATGACAGCCTACAAAAAAATTTCCATTTGTGGCTAGAAATTTGCATTTTTTAATTAAAAACATGACAGATTTAGAAATTTACAAAATAAATTGATTACAAACAAATAAGTACCTTTATTTCTTCTTTCAGGCGGTTAGATTCATATAACAGATGACTTTGTTTAGGATTTAACGTGAACCAAGAGACTTCACTCACGTAACAGCTTGGAATATGCCAAGATGCATTACCTGCTCGCCATTTGAGGTTAGAACATGCAAGAAAAGACTTTTCAGAAATCATCGTCTCCCAACCAAATTGCTAAAAAGGAAAACATTTGGTAAGTGACAATATATTTTTTACAAAGACATTATTATATCTTTAAGTATGTTTCACTTAGTAATTTTATATTTTATTTCATACTCTGTTGTCAAACTTTTTATTTATTTATTTTTTGTCATTAGTCTCTTGACTGGTTTGATACAGTTCACCAAGCTGCTCTATCTTGCGCAAATGTTTCATATCTACATACCTGTAACACCCTACATCTTTTGTAATTTGCTTCATATATTTTAATCTTTGCCTCCCCCTACAATTTACTCCCTCAATATTACCCTCCATTATTGATAGCCCAATACCTGGATGTCTTAAGATATGCCCCACTAGCCCATCCCTTCTTTTGGTAAGATGCTTCCATATACTTCTTTTTTCATCCACTCACCTAAGAACCTAAATATATATCTAAATAAATTGGTGCTAACAAGAATTTAGGAAATTAGGAATCCAATGAAAATTGTTTATAAAATATTGTGGTTTTTATTGAGTTAAAAATAGCTAAAATTGAGATATTTTGAACACACACTGTCTTAATAAACTGCCTTCAGTTACATCTTTCTTTGTTCACTCTGCATTTTTTTAAATAAAAACAGTACATGTCACAATCTTCATTCCTTAGAGTGTCAACTTCATCAATGAAGATTGGCTAAATTCTGGTAAATTGCTGTTTTGCATGAACCACTGTCAAAAGAGGGACTCATGTTTTTCCAGTTTCAAATACTCTTCAACCAAGAGAATTTTCTTTATCCAGGTCAGCACTAACCCTCATTTTTCCCTCGAGAATAAGGCTGAGAAGCTCATACTTATCATGAGGATGATGTGTAAATGAGATGTAGTCTTGTACAGACTCAGGCCGACCATTTTTGATAAGTTTAGTGAACTGAATCTCAACCATCTAAGTACACCAGTAACCACTGTCTAGTATTCAAATTCATACAAAAGAACTACTTTCACTAGGATTTGAACCATGGAACCTTCGTCTCCAAAACCAGCTTTTAAACATATGACTCACGGCGACAACTTTACCACTAGACCAACCCGGTGGGTTAATATAGTAAATATATCATAAAATAAATTGTTTACATGTACCTTTATACTTCCCCAAAACGTAATTCCTAGCATATCTTGTTTAGCATCAGAAATGTAAACAGTCTGTACAGAAGTTGAGTTACTTATATGAATTACTACACCAACTACATCTATTTCCATAAATTTTGCATCATGACTTCCTTCATTCAATGATTTCAATGATGATACAACACGTTGAACACTATCTGTATGTGACGTCACAGAATATTTTGTCTGACGTCCTGAGGTCAACTGCAACTCTCCATTTCTATAAAAAATAAAATAATTAAGAATCTTTTCTTATGTTCAATCGCAATGTGTAAATAATAGATGTATTCTTATGTATCTGGTATATATGTTTAGTGTAATAAAAAGTTTTATTAATGTTCCGAAACAATCATGACCAATGGTCGGATTGTTAATACTTATTCAGACTAGGAGACCAGCCATTAACTGATAAACTAGATCTAAAATGAAGAGACAATCATATTTATATATTACTATAAATATGTATTACTATTACAAATAACATATTATGTTTAGAGAAGCGGTTCCCAAAGTTTAGCCAATCGTGGAAACTCCAGTAAATGAATTAAATCTTCGGGGACCCCTGGATTATGTCTTTAAATTCAAATGATATCTTTAACTTATTTTATTATCACCTGTTTTTGTAATTTAATAGAAATTGTTAAAAAAACAATTAAAGGTAAAGAAAACAAGAGAATAATATGAAAATACGACAAAATCACGGTTTTTTTTTGTTACAATGATCGGTTTCTTTAAATTTATTTTCACCAGCCAGTCATGGACCCTTTGCAAACCCTTCGCAAACCACTATTTTAGACCAATAGCTGACTTGTTTGAACCCTTGAAAGCCTCATTAGGTTTACTGCGTAAAATGAGACTGGTGGTCTGCCATTGCATTTCTTATTATGTCAAAAATACCACTGCTTGTCAGTAATTTTCACCTCATTTAAAGCAATTGGTTTCCAACCGGCAAATGACACCTTCACTTGCTTCAGCGAGGATCTGTCTGTTTAATGAGTAATAACTTTCATAGCATATAACTCTTGATTAGATACAACAAATTATAATACATAAAACTTTGAATTACATCAAAATTTTTACAGAGTTATGATTAGTGTATCTTTCTTTTCTTCTTGTTCTTTGCCAATCAAGGATTAGGTCCCAGGACCTGTTCTGGGATCCACCTAGCCACTGGTCACCCCGAATTGTGCCGTCAAATCGGCCTGTAATTTCTGATCAGTTTAGGAATACTGTGCGGAGACATTCTTTCAAGTCGATCTCCTTAAGAACATACACATCTAACTCTCGCCATTTATCTTCATTTCTGAACTTATCCAGAGTTTATACGCATCTGTCCTGACTGAATGGAATTTTCATATTTCGTCTTCCATATCTGGGCCTCACTGCCGTACATATGTCAGTGTCGGGAAGCCACTGTCCTATAGAACTTTATTAATGTGCCAGTTTGGGCCCTTCCCTTCAAATTTTGATGAATTGTACCAGAAATCCTATTAAATCTTTGAACGTTTTGTGGTGCATCATTGTCCTCTTCATATGACACATCACATTCCAAATAGACAAAGTAGCTGACCTGTTCCAGAATCAAAAACTTTCCGATATTTTTTATAAATCCAACTTTCTTTTATAAGTTTGTACCATTGTAAAATGTACAATTTTACAAACAATGGAAGTTATGGTAATTCCTAATTACTAGGTAAAAACCAAATAAATCGTGTAAGGGAAAACCCCCACTGTTAGATTAAGTTACATTAGATAGTAGTTAGACAATAAGTTGTAAATATAGCCAACTGTTAACGCTGATGTACCCGGGTCAGTTCATAATTTCGTTGCTTTGAACTGATTTACTAATTTGGACCCGCGCACCTATTAGTGCGCGCATCTATTAGTTGTCAATCTACATATTCAATCTGCTTTTCGACCGATCTCCCCACTCACGGCCCTCAATTCCATTTCCTTCTTTCTCACTTGTGCATTGACTTTCGCCACAGACACTTCGTTTCCTCAAGGCTTTTCCTCAGTCACCCATCTGGTGGGATGCGTTGACAATTACTGGATGTTTGTTCATAACTATCGCTTCTAAACTTATTCATGTGTGTAGCTATATTTGTACCTTGTGTGCTTTTGTAAATGCGTCATATTAACTAGTGTATTTACTCAACGATCGCCCAACGAAACGTGCTCACCGTGTGTTCATCTACTGGACGCTATTCATCAGTGCAAAATAACAAGTAAGTGGCCTCTTTTGTTTGTGGTTATAAGTTCAATTGTAAAAGTGAGTATTTCCTTTCTGTATGTATTACCCTTTTCCATCCATTGCATTTATCTTACACTTAGTTTCACCCCATGCATTCGTTTTGGTCTTAGACAGGACCCCGATAAACTGTCTTGGTCCTCTTAGGGTTATTTTGGTTTAAAACGTGGGCTGCATTTTGGGAGATTCTTAGTAAAAGGGTTAACAATTAGGTTACCGGGCTGCGGAACCTAACACTAACTGTCAATCATCTAATACGGGGTAGTATTCTTTAGACGGGTGTATTTCTCCCTCTGTGTTTTTGGGCCTTTCTTCCACCTACCAACTTTCAGCCAATCATTAGGGTAGTTTTCCTTCCTGTTGGCTCTCCGGGTTGGTTGAACGGTTGGTAGGAGAGGGAGGCTTGTCAACCAGAGGTTTCCTGGTTTGGACCAAGGAAATTAACAATCAGTTCCCTTGGGACTTAAACGTGAAACAGAGGAGTTGTTAAAAAGCAGAATTTGAAGAAGATACTAGGAGAACGAGGAGTGACCAGGAGAGTGAAGAGAAGAAGAAGAAAGTGGACACATTTAATTCGAGGTAGATTTACTCATATATTTATTAAGGGTTTTTAATTTCTTGTTTTTATATTAATGTCGCGGTAAAAAAGGTTAGCTATATTTTAAAATAGGTTAGGGTAATTTACGGATTGTTTTGTTAAATAGTTAGTAAATTTAGTTAGTAGTAGATTCATTAAATAATTAGTTTAACAAAGGAAATCTAGTTTTTATTTATCTTTCTCATGCTCTGCTGACAGAGCTGGCACCCAAAAATTTTTTATTATTTTTTTTTAGTTCTTACTAAAGTATTTGCCCACCGGTCGAAGTTGATGGTGGTGCAAGTTACAAAAACGAATTAGAAAGCTCAAGTTTAAAACTAAGTTTTTATACTTTGGCAGTTTACAAAAATGGCTAGCAGATTAATATTCAAATAAGAGATCTAATTTACCAGAATTACTTACCATAAAAATTTAAATACATATTATAATAAAACAATAAAATCAAACAAACCATACCTGCAACCACTAGCCGATACATTGTATATGTTAACAACTGATCCCTCAGATAGATATGATTGTAATTCTTCAGATGGTCGCCAAATTGTTAAAATAACTGATTTCCACTTAGCTTTGTCAGAATTATTTAACTGTACTAATCTCAACTAAAACAATAAACAAAAAAATTAATTATCACATTTTTAAAGGTGTGAAAGTGATTATTGTCAAGAAAAAAATCATATTGTACAAGGTGTGGCTATTAAATAACGAGACTGATATAAAAAATATTATTTTAATTTTATACATAATCACTTATTGTCACCTTCAATATACACTCCTTCTCTATCCCTACAACGCTCCATGCGAATTTTCCATTGTTGGAAACAGTGCTGGAAGTCATCTTCTGTCAGCTCCTTCAGGACTCGTGCCGCTTTCTCTTTTTACAGCTTTAACAGACTCAAATCTTGTCCCTTTTAATGCAGATTTTACCTTAGGGAACAGGTAGAAGTCACATGGTGCAAGATCGGGTGAATAAGGTGGATGTTCTAACACTGAGATGCTGTACTTGGCTAGGAACCTCTTGACAGTTAACGCGGAATGAGCTGGCGCATTGTCTTGGTGGAAAACCCATGATTTGTCCTTCCACATTTCGGGGCGTCTTTTCCTTACTCTTTGACATAGTTTAGAAAGTACCTCAAGGTAGTAATATTGATTAATTGTTTGACCTTCAGAAACCCAGTGAAGGTACACAATCCCATGGATATCAAAACAAACAATCATCATTGCTTTAAATTTTGACTTGCTCATTCGAGCTTTTTTGGCTCTCAGTGAAGTTCGGCTGTTCCAGTGCATGGATTGGCGCTTTATTTCCAGATCATAAGTAAAAAATCATGTTTCATTACATGTTATTATAGTTTCCAAAAAATTTGGGTCATTTTCAATCGTGTACAAAGCGTCAGTACAAATATTTTTGCGAGCTTCGTTTCAAACATTTTTGAGTGGGATGTGTCCTGAAGGAGCTGACAGAAGATGACTTCCAGCACTGTTTCCAACAATAGGAAATTCGCAGGGAGCGTTGTAAGGATAGAGAAGGAGTGTATATTGAAGATGACAATAAGTGATTATGCATAAAATTAAAATTAAATTTTTTACGTCAGTCTCGTTATTTAATAGCCACACCTTGTATACTTTTAAAGAACTTAATTAAGCAATGTGTCTTGCTACTTCTTAATTAGCTTTCAGTGAATGACAATGTAGGTAAAATTTTCAGAAGATGTTGTACCTTTAGTCATTCACGCAGATCTGTTTAATTATTCAAATTTAATTTCATTCATATTCTGTGCAGACAGCAGCAGCAGTCAATATTATTTCCCCATTTTTAAATTTAACCTGTTCATTTAAAATATCTTACCTCTTGTTTATTCAAACTTTTTTACAAATGGAAAGACTCATATTTTTTTCACTTTTTTTTTAGTTTATTTAAAGTTGCATTGACAGCTTGGTCATTAGTGACTACTGTGGGTTTTGGTACTGTAACAATGGGTTTTAATGTGTTAAAATTTTCAGATCCTAGCCAGGAATTGAACCTGGGACACTTTGTAGGCTAGCGCTGTAGTAACTACACCACGGAGGCAATTGATTTCACTTTTATTTTTATTATTATATGGTTCTATTACACTGACATGTTATATTACACTGGAAAGAACAACCCTAGAAAGAAATAATCTTGAAAAAACATAATATTTGTGCTTTGGTTTTGCCATTAAAGGTACATAAACATTTTTTAAATTAGTAAGCAATGGTGGTCAGTGTCCAAGTAACAGATAATGGTAAAATAGTTCAAAATGTAAACAAGTAAGTTCATCACCATGATTTATCACCATAAAACAGCAGTTCTCAAAGTGTGTGCAGCGGTGCCTGTGCCTTGACATACGCAATCATTTCCTTTTAAATGTTTTACTTTCTTATCTACTTCTCTTGAAATGGAATCACTCATGTAATGTATGTAATGGCAATGTACAATTACTGTGCAACGGTTGTTGTAATATAATTAAAATTTGTACTGCACAACAGTTGGTTCATAATAAGGACGCCATTGGAAATGATGTGTACATCAAGGGAGCCACGGGTCTACAAAATTTGAGAACCTTGTGTCATAAAACATTTTTTTTTTGATAAAATACATTTTATAATTCAAAATAAAAGACAGCCAGTTTTCTTTAAATTAAACTATAATGAAAATATTAATGAAGCTGGAAAGAACCCCTGAGAAAGATCTATGGCCTAGTGAAAGAGGAGGATCAGCTTTAAGAAATGGACCAATAAAGATTTATACAGGAACATGGAATCACTGGAGGAAACTTTCCCAGAGACGCCTTACATTTTATGGGCAAATACTTAGAATTGATGACAGCAGGCTAAACAAGAAGATTTTTGACACAATAGGTTAGATTAAGAGCTTGTTGCCAAGAATATTTAGGAAGTAAAGAGAAGAAAATAAATAAAAATTCAGGATAAAGTAGAGAGCGTCACCATAAAGAACAGCTTGATCTTAGAATTTAGCCGATAAAGAATCTAACAGCTCCCAAATTATTCTCGGACGAAGACAGGCATAGATCTGAGCACATGAAGAAGTTATAAAGGGTTGGAGGAGAAAAAACGTCAAAGGAGAATTCAGTCAGAATAGGAAAGAGTAGCATTTTGACTAAAGTGCGGTCATTGTGGCCTTTCCCCAATCAAACAAAAAAATATTAATGAAGGTATGAATGTTTTTCATATTTGTTGGACTTTTGTTGGTTTTTTTTGTTGGACACTAATGCTGATGGTGGAGGGTGATAAATGAAAAAATGCCAGACCTGACTAGGAATCGTTCCAAGATGCTTGGTGTAGAAGCCAGTTGTGCTGACCACTACACCATGGCCCAGCAAAGGTATCAATGGATTTTATGGCACAGCTAAGAAACAATTCCAAAATTGGACTGGTCTGATAGAAAGTCAATGGACAATTTTTAATGTCCCTTTAATGATTAGTTGTCTTGGAAACTTCTCTACTTTAAAAATAAAATTCACATTAAAAACACAAAATGGACAAAAAGAATGTTTTACCTTTAATATAGGTATTGTGGTTGTCTGCTTTGTTTCGCCCAGTTTTTCAGCGAGTCGATCTTGAAGAGCTTGATGCATTCTCTCGCGTTCTTCATTCCGATATCTACTGATGACATCCTGTTGTTCTGTCGTGAGAAGGCCCTAATAGAATAATGAGAAAATGAGTAACAACTTTAATGACTACAATTAACTGCAATATAACAATGTAATGGCTATCCAAACCTTATAAAATATAAGTCCTTCGTATTTTGTAAAGATATTCTACGTTATCCAAACAAATGAATGTAGCAGATCTATAATCAGGGCTGTAGCTAGATGGTGGTGAGATATACCCCCCCCCGGGGGGGCAGGTTCGAAGAGGGTACAAAATTAACCATGAATAATCCCCTTTTTTAGACTGGTGCAATTTCATGCAATAAAATTCCACGTTGATGGAGAAATCTTTCAGGTTATTAAAAATTAGTTATTAATACTCCTGGTATTGGAAGGTGCAGACTTGTCAAACTTGCCAAGGGCGCAGAAGGATTTTGCTACAGCGCTGCCTAAAGTTATCACATTTTGGTTTATGTGACCTTTTTTTATGGAAACTAACCATTTATTTTTAAAAGATAATTTTAGCTCGAGTGACAATCTGTGTAAAAACACCCCTGTATAGTAAAGTGTCTCAAGGATATATTTTTATACACAAAAAGTCAAAATACGCGGGTAAACATTTAGGTTATCGTTATTAAACAACTTCAAATTTTGAATGCTATCACCTATTCCTGAAGTATATCTTGCTACTACAATTAAACTAACCTTTGAAGATTCTAAACTAGAATAAAAGTTATAATACTCACTAGTAAGTCAGGAGAATTTTCAGTAAATTCAATTAATTTATCAGGTGATAATACAGATTGAAATTCTTCATTGGAAAATCTTTTAAATGATTTTTTTGACTTTTTACGTCTCTCTGATTCCATTTCTTTCTGAATCTGGCTAAAAATTAACTCAGTTTGCTGCTGTAATTTTTGTTGATGTAATCTTGATTCTTTTTCTTCAGCTTTTGAACTTAACAGAACTGAAAAAATAATTAAGAAATATGAAATTGCTATTACGTAAATCAAAAGCGACCATTTTTAGTCTAATGACAAGATGAGAAAATAATATAATACTATTATCCTTAAATTCATTATTAACAAATGTGGGTTTTGGACACCTCTATAGCATAGTGTAGCGCTAGTCTACCCCTTGGAGGTCCTGGGTTCGATTCCCGGCCAGGGTCTGGAAACTTTCACAAGTTAAAACCCACCTTAGTCGCTAATGACTGAGCTGTTGATGTGACTTTATATGGACTGAAAAAGGGAAAAATGGTGTTTTTAACATTTTACTACTGTAATAATGGCAGTTAGATCCAGACAATAGACAGGATTAAAAAAACTTCATTTTTTTGTTTATTGGGTGCGTATAATTAAGCTTGTACATGGGTAATGGTATGAAGCATACAAAGATAAAAAAGTGCCAGATCTGACCAGAAATCAAATGCGGAGCCCCTAGCACAGAAGCTAGTTGCGCTGACCACTACACCAATGGACCCATTGCATTTCATTTAGGATTCTCTGAACTAACCCAATGATATTAAACATCTTTACTTACCACTCTTCCCATCTTCCAATTTTTTCCTGTAAACAATAGGATACGATCGAGCAATAACGACTTCCACTTGACCAACTACACCTCCCTTAGGTAAAATTGAATCTAGTTTGATGAGTAATGGTCCAATTTGTTTTAAAAACCCAAGTCGAGCATCCCATCTGGCACGACGTATACTATTGCTGTGTAATTTTAATCGTATGTCATCTCCAACCTAAAAATCATAATAAAAAAAAATAGATTATGAACATAGAGTCTTAGTGTTATTCTTTATAAATTTCTGTAGTTTATTATAAGCCTACACTAGAAACCCTAAATATTTATAAGGTATTTAATTAAGAAATTTAAACAAAGTTAAAAGCAATAATAAATTGTAATAATATTAATACAGTGATTTCCTGTTCAACTTAAGGGGGTAGTCAACTCAAATAGATATATTTTTTTTTAATTTTGATTTTTTTTGCAGTTATATGAAGTTTAAAATTTTCTGAATCACAATATTTGTTTACTTTGTTTGTACGTTAACAAAAAAATATAAAAACATCTGTTTAAAATAAAGCTCACTAGCAAGGCGAGTAAAATTATTCCATCAACTTTAAGTTTTCCGGGAATGTGGTTTTTACATGATTGTACATTCTTGGGAATTAAATGTTTTAGTTAGTATTAAAGATATTTGGATGATGTTTTTTTCAAGTGTTCATAATTTCTTGCTCTATTATCTGTGGAATGATTATTACAAAAACCTTAATAGGAATTTAATTCGTGAATACATAAAATAAATGCTTTTGAAAAATGGTTCTTTTTCAATAATTTCTTGTAAGAAAAAATACATACAAGCGCATACAACGGATAATAGAGAGCAATTTTCTGTATTTTGTAGCATAAGAATCATGTTGATATCTTTCTTGGTTTCTGAGATGTTTGATTCCCCGTAAAAGCCCACTTTTCCAACCTCACCCTTATATTAAGGGCTGTAATTAATTTTTTGGCTTGGTTCAAGTAATAGACACAAGTAAATTACTCTTGCATTTTAAATAAATAATGATAAAAAATTATAGCCAGAAGGTTGGATTTTCATTTTCTGGGTTGGCTACCCCCTTAATGGAATTTATTCCTGGTCTAATAAAAAATGTAATCACTATATTTATTATTTTCAACTAAAAAACTTAGTAGTGAAAAATTACTATAGTTTCACTGTATTATGTTATAGAAAATTTATGTTAATAAAGAAAGGAATATAGTGGCCTAATTTCTGTTAGGTCTGTTAGGAATATAGTGGCCCTTGTTGTTTAGGTCAACAGCCGAAAGGCTGGTTTGAACCTCTAGAAGTTTTACTAGGTAAAAACGAGGAGTGAGGTGGTTTACTATTGCCTTCCTCACTGAGTGGAAAAGTATGCTTATCAGCATGCTAAGTCCTCCAAAAAGCACCCACTTTCCACCCTGTAAATGACACCTTCACTTCCATTCACCGCAGGGTCTGCCTGTATAGTGAAATTCATTACTATCAGAGGAGATAACTGTGACTAGTGTCTTTTACACCTCTACCTCTTCTGTTCTTAAATAGTTCAGTCATATAATTGGCTGACTATGTGATAAGAAACAGAACTATTTTTCGTAGCCCTGAAACCAACAGATCGAGTGCAATTAATTTAAAACTCCACCAGCCCGTTATAGTACGACCCTATACTATGCTATAAACTACAAAAAAGATTATGAACAAAGAGCGTTCATGTAATTTTATATAAATTTCTGTGAATTATTCGTTATAAATTTAATGTACACAGTTTAAATTATGTGAAAATGTCAAAAAATTCACATGAAAACAATACTTTCCTTCCCTATATTTCACATAACCCATTTGGTTAGTCTAGTGGTAAAGTCAATCGCCACAAGTAAGCTGATGTAAGGTAATGGAGGTTCCGTGGTTCAAATCCTATTTAAGGTAGTTACAATTAAGGTAGTTTAAATTTACTTTTTAATTAAATTTAACTTTGAAATGTTAATACTGGACAGTGGTTAATGGTGTACTTTGATGGTTAGGGTTCAATTAACCATACTTTCTCAGTAATGGTCATCCTGACCCTGTGCAAGACTACACGTCATTCACATCATCCTTATCTGATTGGGTCATAAAGTTGCTTAATGTTCTTAAATTGAACAGATTGCGACGTACACATATTAGGGATTAAAAAAAACATTTAGAGCAAGAGAAAGTAAAAATGGGAAGAAAAAAACTCAAGCTCCAAAATATGAATTTCAGAAAGATAATTAAAGACATTATACATGCATAATTATCATAATCCTTAGTTGACTGAAATGGAAAAAAAACTTAAGTACCTTTAATACATCACATCCTTGTTCACAATTCATCAATTCAGCTCCATGAACAACCAATTTTGTTCCAACAGATATTTTTCCTCTTTGTATCAAATCAACAAATTCATTATCTATTGTAGCTGTTACTGAATACCATCCATCAGTTATACCGATTTCATTTTTCTCGGCCTGAAAGAAAATTTTACAAAACATTTTAAATGGGATGATCAAATTAAATGAATTTAAATGTTTAAAATTAAAGGTTTTAACATATCTAGTCTTGCTAATTAATAAGGACTACACTTACATTTTCAGTATTATAAACACAAATAATTATTCTTCTTGAAGGTGCTTCATCAGTCTCTAAAATCTTTCGCAATGGTGGACGTTGACAGCCATCAATTTCCCGATCATAGCGATATTTCAATTGAAGCATTAAATTGTTTGGTGTTAGGCTACTGCAAAAAAATAAAACGTACATTTTGTTTTACTAAATTTGAAATTTATTTCTTAAATATTAATATGTAGTACATAGAACTACATATAATTACATCGAACTTCTTTTAATAAAACCATTTTTTTTTATAAAAATGTTCGAGTCGGGTCTCCAAATGGTACCTAACTTAAGTTACAGGTCATTTGTTCAAGCTAGAAGCTCTCCCACTAACGCTCTGTGCTGCTGAGCTGTACTGTTTAGTGGTGAGGGAAGCACCTAGAAGGGAAGTGATCAGTCTCTCCATAGTGCTAGCAGCGTTAAGAGCCTAAGTGTATTATAAATCCTAAAAACATTGACTGTATGTTGTAATTTTATATTTTTGTTATTCTATTCCCTTCACTCAGTCTTCAACTCGTGTTTTTGGTAGTAGGCCTACTGTTTTATGTACCTATTGTTTTTACGGAAAAGGCAGGTAATACACGGTCAGGCTAGGGAGTATATAGTCAGTGTATACAATTTTATGAAAAAAGAAGCTGATCAAAACGGACCAATTTTACTGACAGATGCGCAAAATCAAGTAGCCAGAGCTATGGGGATTTCGCGTAGTAGCCTACAGTTCAAAGAATTTTGAAAGAAAAAACCCTGATATGCTAATCAGAACACCAAATAAGAAAAGAATGAGAAGGAAAGCGAAGAGTGAAGTGAACGATTTTGATAAGTGTGTTGTGAGAAGAACAATATATGATTTTCATAAAACAAACGCTGAATGGCCAACTTTGAATTTGTTACTTCCCGTTTTGCGGGAGAAAATTAATTTCAAAGGAAGTAAATGGTCGCTATGGAAAATTATTAAAGATACGGGATTCAGATGGAGAAAGGCAAAAGACAACAGAAAATATAAAGTTTTTAGTCTACCGTAGTAGTTGTAACAGAGTAGTATACAGTTAGAAAGAGAGGGAATGATCATTAAGTGAGAAGGAGACAACACTTGCCCTGTTGAAACTATCCCTACTCTACCTACTCGCCCTTCCCTTGCAAGCTTCTTCCAAAAACAAAGGAACTATACAAGTTTCAACTTCGTACAATATTACAATCTTGAAATATTTTGTTCGCACATGCACGCATGCACACTCACCATTTAATAAAAACATGTGTTTTTGGGTTCAGGGGGCCTGAAAACAATATTATCCTTCCTATATATTCATACAGGCAAGAGAAAGTAATAAATAATACAAGTGAATTACAAAATAAAAACTAGTAAAATGAGAAGAATTATCTCATGCAATTAAGGAAAATGTTTTTTTTTTATTTGACTTACATGTCAGCTATATTACAAAGACAATGATACACTCTCAAAACTAAACCTCGACTTATAAATCAGGCCTCATTTTACAGTAATTCATTTGAAATCAGCCAATTAAAAGACAAAAATAAAATGATAAGCAACTCATTAGTGTAACCAAATGAATACATAGAACATATACTATTGGAAGTACTATAATTAGGAAAGGTTTTTGTAATATCTTAATGTCCTGTGAGTCTAGATAAACAGGATTCCACAAATACTACTGAGTCGTACGTACACGATATTACTGACAAGAATTTATTAATTGCTTTATTAAACAATTTTCTAAGTAACAAATAAAAATACAAAGCTGTCAATATTATGAATACACAGTACTAACATGCAACAATTAACTGATAAAACATTAAAAATTTAACTATTAATTTAGTATTACATCATATAAGCTGAGAATACACAGAAGAGATTTTTTCTTAATACCTACTTGAAAAAAATTTTTTATAAGAAACATAAAATGTGTAAAAATAAAACAATTCATTTAACATTAATAAAATACAGACTTGTTTGCAAATATTGTAGGAAAACTCCGTTCCATGGAAGCTAATTTCCAGACAATCCATCTGTAATGATTTTTCACCCATTCTTTAGAAATAAGTGATGGATCTACATTAGGGCTAGCAAGGAATGCACGTGTAAACTCTTCCACACCAGCCTTTCCAGCACCATCCAATATTAGCACTGCACTATCACCTACAGGTATGCCCTCTATATTTTTATCACAGACTTCAGTACTGAAACAATACAAACACATTAATGTTTAACATATAAAACTTAAAAATTATGATTAATTCAATTTAACACGATTATATATTATATTTCATCACATTTTTTGCGAGAAGACCTTGTCGATGTCTTAACAACTTGACCTTACTAATTCTGATTAACTCCAAAAATCTTTAATGTCCAAGTATTTGTTTGTATTGCAATATTGCATGTTTTACTGGAATTTTCTTTTAATTTAACTCAAAAATATAACTTAAAAGTAGTTAACATTCTTCATCTACCAAAACTTTTTTACATGTTTTCCAAAATCAAATTTTACTCTTTCAAGTTTTAACATTCAAAATCATTGATTCTTTGTTTTTCATAAATTTATTTACTTTAGTTTAGTTTTTTTGGTTTAACATCCGACTCTTCTGAATTACTGCTAATGCAGATGGTAAAGGATGAAATGATTTTCCTTTGTAATGTATGAAATATGCCATGCCTGAATGGGATTCGAACCAAAGACCGCATAATGAGAGGCGAGCACGTTAGCTAACATCTAACTTACATCTAACCTAACTGATACAATTCTGTAACCCACTGTCTTCTTCTTAAAGTTCCATCTCCTATCGGAGGTTGGATATCATAATGGCTATGGTCACTTTGCTGGCTGCCGCTCTGAAAAGTTGCAATGAACTACAGTTGAACCATTCTCTAAGATTCCGCAGCCAGGAGATGCGTCTTCTCCCCACGCCTCTTCTTCCTCGGATCCTTCCCTGCATAATAATTCTCAGCAACTCATATTTTTCTCCTCTGGTTATGTGACCCAAATATTCCAGTTTTCCTGTTTTTATACTTTTCATAACTTCTAACTCCTTATTTAAACGTCGGAGCACCTCAACATTGGTAACCTTTTGGACCCACTGAATTTTCAATATTCTCCTGTAACACCACATTTCGAACGCTTCTATCTTCTTTATGTGTTGTTTCTTCAATGTCCAAGCTTCCATTCCATATAGTACGATAGAAAACACAATAATGAAGCAGTTGATGTAATTTAAAAGAAAAACATCAAATCTGTTTCTCCGATACACAAAAACAATGTTATCTGTTTAATTGGTAGTGCAAATTAATCATCTGGACAGTACAGTAAGTAAAGTAGTAAACTGCTGAGCTAAAGGTCCAGGAACGATTCTCAGCAAGAATTTGAAGAACATCTTCAATACTATGTATTACTATACTATTAGTCAAAGCTGATGAGCTCTGAAAGTACGCATTGCCCTCTACCCACTTCATAGCTAGCCAATGACTTGCCAGCGACGTTACCAATATTTGCTCTCGAAGCTCTATTATAGTATATTTCGTCAGCCAATTTTTTGGTGTTTCAATAACAACTATAACCTATGAACACACAACCAACTGATTATATTGTAAAGTATTTCATGTTAACACGCTCTATAATCGATGTGTTCAATACGAGATGCAAGACACGAGTGAACTACTGCGGCTCTTATACGCACGTGTGCGTCCTGTTTGTCAGGCTGATACATTCGTACAATCTGAAAACGCTGCCAAAAATTCTGATTGGTCAAAACGCATGGAACAGCAGAGCTCATCAACCATGAAAAGCATTAAAAATCTGCGGTAGTTTGGCTTATGAATATGTATGAGCTGAAATATTAAAATATTTACAAAATGTAATATCATTTAACTTTTCCGTATGGGTTACACAGTATTACACTTTCGTCTTAATTACCTAGTACCATTGTTTTAATTTTCCAGCAAAATTCTTTTATAACACACGATGAACCATTAATACATTCTAAATAAATTAAATAGAAAATTATAAGGGTCTTACAATTACCTATAATAATCTGATGCACAAAATCTAAAATTTACAGCATTCTCTGAGGTAACTTCAATCACAGACATTTTGACACCATAATCTCGAAGCTGAAATTGAAGAAAAATCAAATAGCATAAGATATTGTAGAAGTAAATGACCATACCACAACTTGATAAGGCTTATTTATAAATACAAGAAAATAAAGGTAAGTATTCTTTGTGAATTTTTTCAAATAAAAAATAAATATTAGAGTCCTGCTTATGAGGACTAAAAAATTGAGATAGTCTCGAAAAACAGTATTGTATAGTGAACTAAAGTCACCAATTGTAAGGTTTTGGAAATGAAAATCTATTGTAAGGTATTTTATAATACCATACAAAATTTTAATTTTCAACTATGGTCACAAGAGTGTGAATGGTAATTGATTTGGAATTGCTAACTGAAAATAATAAACAGAAGTGGTAAGCAGCATGTTAGTATATACAAGTAGAAGATAAATATAATGTCAGAAGTACAGTAAATAGGCTAGATGTTTAAAATATTTCAATGCCCAAAATTTTGGATAAATAAAGTTATGTTGTGCATAACAATTCACAGGACCAGAACCAAGATTTAGAATTTAATCACAAAGATTTTGAGGGATAAACTTTAAATTTTAGTATTTTTTTTTCGTGGAAATAAAATCTTTTATCTTTAATTTTGTTAAAAATTAAATATGTATTTAAATTTTATTTGCTTTTATATCAGAATTTTTTGATGAGTTTCATTACCATTAAACTCCTTCCTTTATTAATCATCTGGAAGTAGAACACAAAGTTAGGAGATAATAATAAAAAAATAAGTAATTAATTTTTTTACGAACACATCTATAGAATTGACCAGAAAAGATTTATAAAAAAATTATTTGATAGATGCATAAGTTACAAAACACAGAACCGATGGTTAAGAAACTGAAAAAGTTATAAGATATTACAAAGGATAGAGAACAGAAATGAATTTAAAAAGAAGGGAATGAGAAAACGACAAATGACAACAAGATGTTGTTGGAAGAAAGAGAAGTGAAAAAAGCTTGGGGACAACAAAAATTAGCAATGAAAGAGAGAAAACATCATGTATCAGAAAATTATGATTTAATATTGTCTATTGTCAGCTGAAATAATAAAATAAGAATATGTTAACAGTTCAAGTTCAGTTTAGTTTCAAGGCAACATAAAGTTGGCGAACGAAGAAAATGAGATAGAAATAAAATCAAAACACAAAAAGATTTTTTTGTTTTTTGTTAAACTGTTTAGCAGATTTTATTTTCAATACAGATGATGAAGAGTTATTGATGAAAACAAAGGTTGAATAAATGCCAAACCTAATGACAAGATACTGCATAGTTACTTAATACTTTTCCTTTCTGTGTGTAGGTAGTGTTCTTAAGATGCATATCTGAACTTAAAGGGATCAATAAACCTTTTCAGATTAACAAATTTCATATCCTTCCCCATGATAATGTGTGACCTCACACTGTTGCCAGAACCAAGGTGAATATTGAAGATTTTGGTTGGGAACATTTTGATTACCCACCCTCAAACCCGACCTAACACCTAGTGACTTATTTCCCTTCTTGTACTTTAAACAGTGGTTTGAAGAGAACAAAAAAATCAAGACTGCCATTGTCAATTCCCAAGCAGCAAACTTCTATGCAGACGTGTTAAAGAAGCTGGTGCAGTATTATGAGTACAAAAGAACTTAGAATTTAATGGCAACTGTGTAGAAAAGTGAAGTAGGGTTGTAGGAAACTAAATTGACTAATAAAAAAATTTTCTAATTAATAATTTTTATGACCAAACTTTTTTTTTACTTTATGAATTGCTACATAAAACTCAATGCGTTTTGCAAGTTCAAAATAAACACTGATGCAATATGAACTATATATTTTAGTTACTCACTTAAAATAATTTTTTGGTGGTATATGAACATATTTCATAAATAGGTTAATAGGCTAATTAATTGCCCGTAGCAGGCAGACGGAGTGTTTAACTAATTGCACTCGATCTGTTTGTTCCAGGACTACAAAAAGTAGTTCTGTTTCTTATCATATGGTCAGCCAATTATGATTGAACTATTTAAGAACAGAAGAGGTAGAGATGTAAAAGACACTAGTTATAATTACCTCTGAGAGTAAATATGAATTTCACTATACAGCCAGACCCTGTGGTGAATGAAGTGAAGGTGTCATTTACAGGGTGGAAAGTGGGTGCTTTTCGGAGGGCCTGGCATGCTAATAAGCATACTTTTTCAACTTTGAGAGGAAGGCAATAGTAAACCACCTCACTCCTCATTTTTATTTAGTAAAACCTCTTGAGGTTCAAACCAGGCTGTTGACCTAAACTACAGGCTAATTAAGGAAATACTTCTAACAAATATTTTAAGTGAAACTTAGTGTAAGAGTATTTTAAACTGACCTGATTTATAGTATATTTTTGTGGTAACAATCCTTTAACAAAATCATGTAAAGAAGTCCGTTTTGCTGTTTCTTTTTGTTGTAACAATATTCCTTTATAAATTTTTACATGTCTTGTTTGATCTAAAATAGATTTATTTTGTTCTTCAGCTGCTTTCTTTCTTCCTTCAGTGATGTTAAGGGCCTGAATTAACCTTTCATCTTCTTGAGACGATAAATCATTGTCATTTAATTTCAATTTCTTGGCTACTGGTAAACATGTTGATGTATCATTGGTATTTGGTCTACGTTTAAGAATTTTATTTAAATTAATAGGTGTTGATGTTTTAAATGTACTCAACTCTGGTGAACAATTGAAGACAATGGGGCTGTTATTGTTAACAAAATTTAAATTTTTTAAAGTCTTAAGACGTTTCTTTTTAAAACGATCACTTGAACCTAGCACAGGACTTGGAATTCTTTTGCGTTTCACTAATAAACTTTCATAATCATTCGAAATGACTGGTGAAAATTTGCTGGTACTTCTTTCATGTATGAATGATGGACTAGTTATAAATGTTCTGCACCACCCAGGTATATCTGATTTATATGTGTCTTCATCATAAAGAAATGCCGCAGCACTCTCTGATACTTCATGGACTACGCTTAAAGTAACATCTGATGGATTGTTTGCATGACAATTATTGCCTATGTCGTCATCACCACCATCTTTTCTATCCACACTTTGTCTCCCACTTTGCCTCTTATCATTTCCACAGCCCAAAATATCAACAGAACTAGTACCACTCAAGTTACTAGTGTCACATTCTGGAATTAATTGTTCATTCTTGCAATCAGATTCATTAATTGTACCATTATTGTCAACCAAGTCTTCAAACAAAAATTTTGTAGGCTTATGAGCTGTGTCACTAGAAGCTTCTCCAAATTGTCCGTCATACTTTGAAAATTCTGAAGATTTTAAAGAGGCATTAGTTTTAAATGTATCAATTTTTCTGTCAGTTTGATTAACAATATTATAAAATTCATTTAGTATTTTAACACTGGTGGAATTTTTCTCTTTCGAACCACAATGAGATTTAGTATCATCAGTAGAATAGTTTAACAATATTTGTTCTGTATTGGATATCTCAGTTGATTTTGTTTGTTTCGGACCAGATGTAGAAGGTACAACTGAAGTCACATTAGGAAGATTAAAATGAAGCTGATCAAAAATTTCATTTTCAGTAAATAATTGTTTCTCTTTCAATAAGACTTCTTCTGAACAGATTACAGATTGTCCACAAGCTTTTGAGAATTCCCAAAATTTAGTTGTTTGCTCACCTGTATTCTGCACTTTTGCCTTTAGTTCAAAAGCTTTTGGACATTTATCCAATTCATCATCAGCAAACAAATGTTTAACTTTCGACAATGCTTCTTTAGATACACTTACTGATTTTCCACTGGCTGTTGAGAATCCCCCAAATTTAGTTGTTTGCTCTTCTGTATTCAGCACTTTCTCTTTCAGTTCAAAAGCTTTTGGACATTTATCCAATTCATCATCTGCAAACAAATGTTTTACTTTCGACAATGCTTCTTTGGATACACTCACAGACTTCCCACTGGCTGTTGAGAATCCCCCAAATTTAGTTGTTTGCTCTTCTGTATTTAGCACTTTCTTTTTCAGTTCAAAAGCTTTTGGACATTTATCCAATTCATCATCTGCAAACAAATGTTTTACTTTCGACAATGCTTCTTTAGATACGCTTACTGATTTTCCACTGGCTGTTGAGAATCCCCCAAATTTAGTTGTTTGCTCTTCTGTATTCTGCACTTTTGCCTTTAGTTCAAAAGCTTTTGGACATTTATCCAATTCATCATCTGCAAACAAATGTTTAACTTTTGACAATGCTTCTTCAGACACACTCACAGACTTTCCACTGGCTGTTGAGAATCCCCCAAATTTAGTTGTTTGCTCACCTGTACTCTGCACTTTTGCCTTTGGTTCAAAAGCTTTTGGACATTTATCCAATTCGTCATCTGCAAATAAATGTTTAACTTTTGACAATGCTTCTTTAGATACACTCACAGACTTTCCACTGGCTGTTGAGAAACCCCCAAATTTAGTTGTTTGTTCGCCTGTACTCTGCACTTTTGCCTTTAGATCAAAAGCTTTTGGAAATTTATCCAATTCATCATCTGCAAACAAATGTTTTACTTTCGACAATGCTTCTTTAGATACACTCACAGACTTTCCACTGGCTGTTGAGAATCCCCCAAATTTAGTTGCTTGCTCGCCTGTACTCTGCACTTTTGCCTTTAGTTCAAAAGCTTTTGAACATTTATCCAATTCATCATCTGCAAACAAATGTTTTACTTTCGACAATGCTTCTTTAGATACACTCACAGACTTTCCACTGGCTGTTGAGAACCCCCCAAATTTAGTTGTTTGTTCGCCTGTACTCTGCACTTTTGCCTTTAGTTCAAAAGCTTTTGGACATTTATCCAATTCATCATCTGCAAACAAATGTTTTACTTTCGACAATGCTTCTTTAGATACGCTTACTGATTTTCCACTGGCTGTTGAGAACCCCCCAAATTTAGTTGTTTGTTCGCCTGTACTCTGCACTTTTGCCTTTAGTTCAAAAGCTTTTGGACATTTATCCAATTCATCATCTGCAAACAAATGTTTTACTTTCGACAATGCTTCTTTAGATACACTCACAGACTTTCCACTGGCTGTTGAGAATCCCCCAAATTTAGTTGCTTGCTCGCCTGTACTCTGCACTTTTGCCTTTAGTTCAAAAGCTTTTGGACATTTATCCAATTCATCATCTGCAAACAAATGTTTTACTTTCGACAATGCTTCTTTAGATACACTCACAGACTTTCCACTGGCTGTTGAGAACCCCCCAAATTTAGTTGTTTGTTCGCCTGTACTCTGCACTTTTGCCTTTAGTTCAAAAGCTTTTGGACATTTATCCAATTCATCATCTGCAAACAAATGTTTTACTTTCGACAATGCTTCTTTAGATACGCTTACTGATTTTCCACTGGCTGTTGAGAACCCCCCAAATTTAGTTGTTTGCTCTTCTGTATTCAGCACTTTCTCTTTCAGTTCAAAAGCTTTTGGACATTTATCCAATTCATCATCTGCAAACAAATGTTTTACTTTCGACAATGCTTCTTTGGATACACTCACAGACTTCCCACTGGCTGTTGAGAATCCCCCAAATTTAGTTGTTTGCTCGCCTGTACTCTGCACTTTTGCCTTTAGTTCAAAAGCTTTTGAACATTTATCCAATTCGTCATCTGCAAACAAATGTTTAACTTTTGACAATGCTTCTTCAGACACACTCACAGACTTTCCACTGGCTGTTGAGAATCCCCGCAATTTTGTCGTTTGCTCTCCGGTATTCAGCACTTTTGTCTTCAGTTCAAAAGCTTTTGGATACTTTTCCAATTCACCATCAGCAGACAAATGTTTTACTTTCATCAAAGCTTCTTTTGATACATTTCGAGAATTCCCACTTGCAGTAGTAAATCCCTCACGTTTATTGTACTTCTCACAAATTTCAGAGTATCCATCTAGCAAATTAATTTCCATGGCATCAGTGAACTTTTCGTTCATTGCTGTTAAGAATTCTTTAGATTTATCATTTACTGTAGATAATTTTCCATAGTCATTTTCCCTAACTAATTGAGTCATTTTTAGTTTTTTAATTTGTTTTTTATTAGTTTTTGACCTTTTATTGTGATTTATTTTTGCGTGAGAAATGGAATGTTTTGATTTTAATTCAGGTGATTTTATGACAATATCTGAATTTTCTTCTGACCATACTTCTGATTGTTTACAATAACGATTGGCTAATCTTTTAACATTGTCTTCAGTACCAACAGATATTCCAATAAAATTGTTTTCTTTTTCTTCTTTTTGAAATCTATTATCAAGTGACATATTATCAGATTTATTTGAATCCATTGCAGAAATACTCACAGATTTCCCAGTAGCTATTGAAAACCTGGTATATTCATCACTTACAGATATTTTTGTTTCTCCTTTTGGACTTCCTTCATTAAGTGGTTCATGTAACACCCCATAACATTCTGGGGAAACACTTTGAGAGTCTAATTTATTAGTAATTGTTTCTGCTTCAATGTCAGTTAATTTACTCATGTTTTCAAATAAATTTTTCTTGTAACTTTCAGAATCACTAGTAGTTTCAAATAGATTTAACTGTGTAAATGCATTGTCTATAAAATGTTTCTTAATAAATGTTGCCTCTGCTTCATTATATGATTTGCCACTGAAGCATAACAATTCAGAATCTTTAACCAGTTCAGTTGAAAGGTTATCTTCAGTTTCTGCATTTTTAGCAGATGATTCTTTTATATTTTCAATCAAGTTGCCTGTGTTATGTACACAGCTTTTCCTAATTGATATAGCTCTTGAATTACTGTCAGTTGTATCATCTGAAGGTTGTTCATTCACCAGTTCTTCAGTCTGTGAAAATATAACTTGCTTACCTGTTTTGGTGTTCAAACTGTCAGCTGTGTTAGCACCTTCTGTAAATTTGGGCAGACTTTTAGAATTCTCTGAATCACAATTATCAGTCATTGTCTTCAAATTACTTTCATTTTTATTTCTTCTAGAGTTCAAAACAGGTAATTCGTTTTGACTTGCACCAAGTGATTCTCTAGTAGATTTTATTTTTATATCTTGTTCATTAATTTTGGGAAGTACATTAAATTTTCTGTTTGTTTTGATTTTATTTTTCATGAGTTCATTCTTATAAATATTAGAACAACCATCTAATTCTTCTCCAGCTTTATACATTTGAGAATCACTTATGTAATTTTTTGACAAAATATTTTCATTCCGTTCTGCTTCTTCACCAATTCTAAACATTTGCGTGTCCGTGACTTCCATAAATTTATTTTCAAAGTTGTTATTATCATGAATTAAATCTTTATTACATTTACCTACATGGCTGGCTTTTGTTTTTTCTTTAGATTTACGATTTCTTCTTTGTGTGTAATTCTTACGTGTGTTAACAAGATTTTGAGGTTTTTCATTGAATTTGTCTGGTTCTAGTATTTTTAAATTATTAAATTGTAAGAATCCTTTACTTTTGCTTTTCATTTCTTCAAATATTTTAATCTTTTCTTTCTGTATTGATGTTTTTCTATTGTATTCTGCATCTTCTAGAATTTTAGCTGATTGTAATATATCTCTCACAGAGCTAGAGTTTAAGTCAGTATTGAATTTATTTGATATAACAGAGTAGATGGAGAAATTATTATGGTCTTTTTCACCTTTCGTGCTGGTATTTTCTTCGTTAAATTTTAACTCGTCATTAGAAGTATTGCGATCTACATTATGGGTACTAATTTTTTTACAGAAACTATTATCTTTCTGTAAATTTTCATCAAATTTGTGGTTGATGGGCGTAGAAGTTGGTACAGTTTTAATAGATTTCTTTAAATCTATAGCTGTTAATGGTTCACTGAACGATTTACAACAAGATGGTGTGAAAATTTCAGAAGCTTGGAAAATATCTTCTAATGCCCTAAATGATATTTCATGAACTTGATCTTTACTTGCAGTATCATTATCACTACACAGCTTCTTCTGAGTATAAATATCTGTGTCCAAACATTCATTATTTTCAGTTACCTGAGATTTATATGCCGATTCAAGATTTTCTGTTATATTACGATCTAGAATTAGGTTATCTTTATTCAAGTCACTCACATCAGTTTTCTTATCAATGTTTGATAATTTTTGACTAACAATGGGAGAAATAAGATTTTCTAAAATAGTTTTCACTGCAGTAGGCACCGGGACATCTTGTAATGAATTTTTATGCTTAACTAATTTGTTGTCAGTCTTTACACAAGTACTAGAATTGTTTAGATCATAGTTTCCATTATTTTGATCACTGGTATTGATATTATCCAATAGTTTAACAGGGGAACCAAATTTTAATTTTCGACAACAAGCCTTTTCAAAATTCTGTTTCCCTGTTTTATTTTGTACTGTTAATTTTTTATCTTCACTACTATCATTAAATATAACAGAAGAGCCATTTAGCACAATACTATCTTTTGTATAAGAAACTTCCGAATCTTCAGTATTCTGGAAAATCAAAATTCAAAATTTATACAGCATGGGGTTGAAAGATTAACAGCAAAATTATACAAAATTCCATTATTCATATGCCTCTAAATCTATTTACAAAATGAATACTTTGGCAAATAGCATTGTGGTGTATCAATAATTGAATTATTTTCAATAAGAGTCTTCGATGTTGTGTTAGAATATTACAGAACCCTTAGAAAAATTATTAAAACGAGTGCAACTCATCATAATCTAACACCTCTATGGAAAAACAAATTCAAAAATACTAATCAGTGAGAACAAGGTAAACTGTATGATGGCTGAACCGCATCCACAGATTGCAGAAATATAAAAAAGTGATACAGTAAATATTATATAACAGTAAATATTATTTACTGTTATCAAAAGGAAAATATTAAAACAGTACAATGATTTAAATAATGGTCTATTAGTAAGTCATTGTCAAAAACTAGTAGTACTTCTGAAGTATACTGCCCGGCCGGTTGCTGTGCACATAGCATGCGAGAGAGATAGAACAATAGGACAGCGATAGTTATTCCCTTAATGAAAAACATCACGTAACGCAGTGTACACAATTTGTATTTATGTAACACATTGTATACAAATTGTAGGCTTACACAGTCTAAATATAGTCCAAATAATCATCATGCTGAATCATCATAGAATGATGAATTATAATTCAGTGTGGCAAAAGCATTTTGTGTATAAAGTTAGGTTATTCCTCGGTTTATTGTGTTTCAAGCTTTTGTACGTAAAATTTAATTAAAAAATTCAGTGGTATTTAATTTGCAATAATCATGGACAATGTAAACAGTGTGGTGACAGGATTTTGTATATAAAGTTAGGTTATTTTTAAATTTGTTTATTGTAAGTTTCAAGCTTTACGTACGTAAAATTTAATTAAAAATGGATGTTTTTGATAAATGTGTCATTCGTAAGCTGGTGTACAACTTACATTTAACACAACATTGGCTTCTGACAGCCGTGTTACTGCGCACAGCGCTAAAAGAAAGAATTGACTTTAAAGGTAGAAATTTAATGGCTTTCTAATACATGTAAGGTAAGTAAAAATGTGGCAACCATTTATAAATTAATTAATAATGCAAGAAAATAAAATAAACAATATTAAGTAAACATATTCATTAAAATTTTTCCGTAAAAACGAAGCACAATTTCGTATTATTAAAGTTTTGTGTATATTAAAATAAATCTATAAAATGTTGCCATGAAGCCAAATTATTTACCATAAAAACATGGATAGAAAATAGTAGTAGATATTTTCAGGTTGTTTAATAGCGCGGGAACACAGCGATGTCTCAAAGTGCACAGCTGTATGCCATCCAGTATATTTACCCTTTACTTCCAAGAAAATTTTTTTTATTCCTTTCTGTAAGCTAAAAAATTAAACCACCTGATATTTACAAAATGTTAATTGAAGTGTAAGATTTAAAGGTCACTGATATTAGATATATGCGTCATTGATGTGACATGTTCGCTGATGGCCAATCAACTGTGTTTGATAAACCATGTTCAGGAAGGCTATTGTTGCCAACAACTTCAATACTGTTTCACACATCCTTGTTCGTGACAAGTGTATATCTGATTTTGTGGAAGTGCAACTACCTTCTATATCAAGGGTCCTGGGTTCAATTACTAGTTACGTGTGACATTTTTCATCTGAATAAGACCTCATATCATTACCTGTGTAAGAGGGGGATACCCAAAAGAAACGGAATTATTTTTCAAAAGCTATTTATTTTCAATTTTTTTTACAAAACAACCTTATCCCCTTCAAAATACTCTCCATTACAACTAATACATTTATCCCGCCGGTGCTTCCACTGTTCGAAACATTTTTTGTAGTCATCTTTAGAAATGGCTGACAGCTCCTCCCTCGGTTTTTTCTTGACTGCTTAAATGTTGTCAAATCGATGTCCTTTAATGTCCCTTTCAAGCGTGGAAAAAAGAAAAAGTTGCATGGAGCCACGTCAGGCAAGTAAGGTGCGTGGAGCAGCGGAACTATGCCATTTTTAGTCAAAAAATCTTTCACCGAGATGGCTATGTGTGCAGGTCCATTGTCGTGGTGGAAAAACCAGTCTCCTGTCTGCCACAAATCGGATCTTTTTTGACGAACACTCTTGCGCAATCTTCTTAAAACTTCCAAATTGTCAGTCGATGGTCTGAGTGGCACACGCTCTCAAATTTTTTAAACATTTTCGTCGATTTGGGCAGTTGATGGATGTCCAGAACAAGGTTTGTCATCAATCGACATGTCGCCATTTTTAAACCGAGAAAATCGCTCGTATTCTTGAGATTTCCCCACAGCGTCATCTTTGTAAGCTGTTTTCTACATTAAAACAGTTTCAGCAGAACTTTTACTGAGTAGAAAACAAAATTTCACAGCCACACGTTGTTCACTTAAACTTGCAATCATAAAAAACGAAACAAGAAAAAAACAGCGCTAATAAAAACAATCACTGCAGAAGAATATTGAACTCGCAGTGAGTTGCAATCACTGCACTGAACTCGTAATGATTTGCGCTATACATGTCTGTGCGGCAGAAATGCGTACTACACAAGCACCGCCCAAGGCTATGCTATTCCGGTTACATTTGGGTACCCCCTCATATAAGCCAAAGCCTATGTAAGCATCATCACTTAATAATGCTTCACAACTTTGTTGGCCACATGTATAAGAATATACATGATAAATCAAATTCCCATAAAAATTTAACTAGCTGGGTTCCTAAGCAATTAATCAACAATGCATACCAGTATGTCACATAAACAACAGACTCACTTTTAAAATCATACCGTTTGAGATAATGATCCATTCTCCATCCAGTCCCTGATTTTTTCATTCAATTTCCATTTGTTTGGGAAGTTTTATTGAATTTTAATTACATCTTAAAACCTATTTACACTTATTTTTCTTAAAGGAACCTTAACAATATAATTATTAGCATAGTGAACCCGTGCGAAGAAATTTACACAATGTTCTTGGGTTTTAAACCCTTATCATTAAATAAATGATTTAAGTTAACAAAAAACTTAACCACCCTTAGAAGAAATGTAAGTAATGACTAAAACACAGTAGTACGGTAGTTTTGTCCTGAAAAAAAAAGGTTTTAAACTAAAACAACGTTAACACATGTCTAATACCGACTGAGTTTGTTGTGAGATGAAAAGAAAGATGACACAAATATCCTGTATGCTTATGGAATATGGAGGGGATAAATGAGGGAGAACTGCATTACAATACGTTATATTACCGCTTTACGTTATGAACAAAATTAGCACTTTTTCATTTCGTAAAATGAAGCTCATATTAGCATGAATTTCAAGTTTAGGACTTTTGGGCAAATCACAAATGAATACTTTTTAAAACCATAAAAATCTTTTTAAAAATACGCTTTAAAAATTATAAAAATCTGTTCGGTAGAACTCTGTATTTAAGAGTTAATAGAATTCCCATTTAAAATACAATGGAAACGATTTTGCGTTTTAAATATATAGATTCAGAAATTTGAGCGTTTCTGTACATTAGACACTTGGTAGCCTCAGACCTCCTATTTGTTTGGAAAGTTAAAAGAACATGGAGGAATGCAGTTCATTGACGACATGCAAAAAAACTAAAAAATATTTACACACCAATTCAAGAGAAAATTATACTGGAGAATTTTTAAATAGAAAAAGGAAAATTTACTTTTTACACCTCCGTTGTTTTAAACAACTTATAAAATTTGATCAGATGAACATAAAACTATGTTCATAAATATGTTTATGTGCCCATAAATTCAAAAATAAAATGTTACTTACATCAAATCCATTTAGTAATACAGGTTGTTTTTCCTGATTATTTAAAGGTGAGGTACTTCCTGCGTCAGTATATAAAGGTGATTGTAATTCTGAACTCCATGACAATTCATTCTGCTGGCCGACAAGTGACTGAATGTTACTTAGATAATCCTTGCTGTCACTACTACTGCTGTCGCTTCTAAAACAAACCAATATCAAACCTCGTAAATAGGACTGAAATACTAAATAATTAAAGAAATATATACATCTAGAAATACAAAAGTGTATCACTGTCAAAGCCTGCTGATACAGTACTTATTCGATTCGTAAGGCACAACAGAAATTGTTGAAAGCGGTTCACGGTGCGCACCGCTTCTTCAGGTAATAACAAATAGTTTCTAGAAAGTTTAATGTGAAGATTGCATCATCCTTCATGAAAGATAGAAAAAAGCAGTAAAAAGGTAAATATTAATTAAAAGTTTACATACAACAATATACTTGTATTTGTACACAACTGATGATGGATCCATGAGATCCGAAAAGATCTTTTAACTGTTTTAATCAAGGAAGAGTTGTCCAATATGTATTTGGTGGTTTCTTTACTTTATATAAGTTAACAATCCACACGAAAATGTTTTATAAAACTTGTAATAATATTACATATGTAATAAATCTGCCCATAACAGGCAGGTGGAGTGTCAAATTATTTAGACTCAATCTGTTTGTGGCAGGGCTAAAATAAATAGTTCTGTTTCTTATCACATGGTCAGCCAATTAAATGACTGAATCATTTAAAAACAGAAGAGGTAGAGGTGTATTGTGACACTAATCAGAGTTATCTCCTCTGAAAGTAATAAATTTCATTATACAGCCAGACCCTGTGGTAAATGAAGTAAAGGTGTCATTAGCAGAGTGGAAAATATGTGCTTTTTAGAAGGCCCGGCATGCTGATAAACATACTTTCCACTCAGTGAGGAAGGCAATAGTAAACCACCTCACTCCCCGTTTTACTTAGTAAAATCTCTACAGGTTCAAACCAGCTTTTTGGCTGATGACCTAAACAACAACAACATGTAATAAATAATAAAACAATGAAATACAAATAAAACTTTATCGATAGAATTTAAATAAAAAAGACATTATAAAATGTATATTCTTTCATCATTTTTGAAAGTTTATACAACTTAATTACTATTTAACTAGATGCAACTTTGCTCCTGCCACTGGGATGGCCCACGCTAAGCATTTTCTGTAACTACAATTATGTATCCAGCCAATAGCAGAGCAGAAAGTTTGTTTACAACAGTTCTAAAGATGAGTGGAATGAACTAAGAAAAATAGTTAACAGAAAATATATGCCACCAAGAACAAAAGGCCAGAAAAAATATTGTCTCGTGCACCTTTGGATTGATGTATCTTTTATTTTCACCAAATCCATAGGCTTGATTTGAAATATATTATATCAATCCATAAAGTAATTCAATTCAGTTTCAATTGCATTTGTCAGTATAAGATTTAAAAACTTTACAAAAATTTGTCTGTACTTTTTCATCAGATGAGTAGTTGTACACGTCGAAATCCTTGAAGGAAAAAGATAACTGTTCTACACCCAAAGTAAATAGTTCAAAAAATTAAAATCAGAAACCTTACAAGACCCAATATATCTAAACAAACGAATGTATAAGTCTTGACTCATTCCACATTTTTTAAGATTAACAAAACTAAAAATACCTTTAAAGGTGCAAAGTAAATTAAACCACCAAAACATAAGATTTATAAATGAAACACAAATTCAAAAATTTCCATAGTTAATATCACGGCTAATAGTATGTTTACCATTACATAAGTTTCTAACAGGTAAAGAAACTTTATACAGATCTGACATAATTAAAGTACTTTACTAGTAAAAATATAAAACTATAAATGCTAAACTATTATAAAATAAAAAAACATGTTTTTACTAACTTCAGTAAGACATCAAACTTCAATTTTTCATTTATTGTGTCTGTGCACGAAGTAGAAGGTTGAACATCAGTCTCTATGTTACAAATACTTGATAATTTATGTTTCTTTGATTTTTTTGATGAACTAATCAATTCTGGAGATTTTGGGCAATCACGTATTTTATCAGTGTTTTCACTAGAGTATCTCGTAAAGTTGTTTTCTATTTCTTCACTGTTTTCAGGCTTTATGTCGTCTTTAAATGAATTATTCCACCAAACCTCATTTGCCTCTCCCAGTTCTGAAATTGTAAAAACAAGTAACCAAAAAATATGAAAACCATAAGATCTTTAATAAATTAAAAAAATTAATAATAATATATTAAATGTTATATATTCAAAGCATATTTGCATTATTAAAATTACATAATCAAATGAGGTAATTTTCCTAAATTGTTCCACAGACTCACTTGTTTAACTGATATTCAATACTCAAAAGTATAAAAAAATCTAGGAACACTACTAGTTTAGTAAAATCCATACCATGCATATTTGGATGCATGCCATCACAAAATTAAACCTACCAAATTAACACAGAATGTAATTTTTCAATAATACATTTAAGTAAGTCATTAAGTGTTAAAAAACTTAGAAGAAACCTAGCACTACATTTATTAATAACTTTATTTGTTATAAAGTAATTAATATTTATAATTTTATTATGAAATATCATATGAGTATTATACAAATTATGAGCTTAACTTCTGTATTTCAGTAATAAATGTATCATTTAAGTACAACGCATATTGGATTAGAGCTGATGACCGATAGTCATTTAAAACACTATATTTTATTTAATGTAACTTGTTTGGATGTATTTACTTATAGAATTTTATTGTTAACACGAGGGATCAAAATTTGCTTGCTGTCACTATTTATAAGAGAGTACAGCTGTGTAGAAGTGTTAAATGCTTGGTAAAACTTCTAGAACTGTAGGTACTCACTGCTGCAACAAACTTTTTAATGTCAATTCAAGCCATCAGTTAGAATAGCTTCAAACAATATCCACCTAAAACACACTTATCAATACTAAAATTCCATTCTTATGAAATGGTCTTGATGAAATACTGTCAAAAAAAAAACAATGGTAAATACTTCATTTAAGATACCTGGGAATATTTATGTACAAATTCTTATTACACCATACAAAAAAATATTTCTTAAATTAGGAAATAGATAATTATTAAACAAGTTAATCGAGAAATAAGTTTTACTGATATAAAACTGAAATACGAGTATCAATTATGATGTGGTACTGAGTTTCATTTATTTTGATAAACACTTGTCACTAATTCGTATAATGTGAAGTAATGTTACGAAGCGCGAGATAATCCGGTTGGCTCAGTGAATCATACCTTCTAATTCAGTGTCCGATGTCTCAAGAAATCCATTCATTACTGTAACTTGATACCACCGTTAAAATAGTAGTCACTTTTACGAGTATCATGAACGTAAACAAAAATGTAACCTCTAACATAACCTGTTAACAAACCCGCGCTTTTCTTTGTCAGCTGATGGCAAATAAAATACTTATAGAGTGATTTTGAAGGTCTGTAGAGCGCGCCCTCACCGTGAATTTGAATACTTAATTAGTTAAATACTACATCTCCGGTCGAATAATTGAGCGTTTTGATTATATAATAAAAACGAGCAATAAAATGAAACACATACTTTTATGGGTGTGTGAAATACTGATGAACCTAAACAGATGAAAAATACCAGACCTGATATTGGGAATGGAACGGAAGACCTTTGTTCCAGCTTATGTACGACAACCAACACTGGCTTTCGATCAAAATCTGAAAAAGATGATCATGAACATTCAATACAAAATCGCAAACATTATAATCATAAAAGTACAACATACTTTGCATTTTGTTTATTCGGTGTGCAGCCTTCAGTACTTGTTAGATTGCCGTGGCTTTCATGAAATCAGTTAACGGCCAAACTGTGGTAAAGTTATGAAAACTACGTACCTTAAATAAGAGGTTGTGGTTAGCCCACGCTCATTTGTTTGATCGTCTAAATTAACAATTAATTATATTTTTTTCTAGGACGAAATAAAATTAAGTTTGTACTGGATAAAAATGATGATTTGGTATATTTTGAAAGAATAATTGTATATTTGTGAACGGAATTTGTAAATAAATACAAAAAGTGACGCTGGGTGTGACGTCACTAAACAGTCGAATGGTACGGTCAACAAACTAACACATGGTCATGTGCGTGGATTTTAGACTCAAGTTAATGTTGATTTGAGGTTAGGTCGGGTTTGTTTTGTCTTAAGTAAACTGTTTTATTAATAGAAAGTAATACCCACAGTTTTTTGTTTCTGTTCTTGTGTTATGTGTGGTATATGGATCTGCATCTGCAGATTGACTGATGCGGATGATACAAGTTATGGAACAGACGTAAGTCAATTTAGGGCTGATAATTTTGTGAATGTTTCAAACAAAATTTGGGGAATATCTGATTGAAATATATAAAAAATGCCTTAATTATTACACATTTTTGGATCATTAATGAGCTCTGTAGACACATACATTAAGTGCACGTAGAAATAAAAACAAGTGTGGCATCGGGTCGGAGTTCTGTCACCAGACTGTCTCCACTCACGTTTTTTTATCATGTTAATTTTTACTTTCTCTTGCCTATATGAATATATAGGAAGGAAAGTATTGTTTTCATGTCGATTTTTCGAAATCGAGTTTTCACCGGATCTATACGTTTTCAGACCCCCTGAATCCAAAAAACATGTTTTTAGCGATTGGTCTGTGTGTGTGTGTGTGAACAGAATATCTCAAGAACGGAACATCGTACGAACTTGAAACTTGAAACTTAAGTTACATACCACTACCGGACGCGACAGGAACATTTTCATCAAAATCGGTCAACCGGAAGTAGTAGTTTATTCGTATAATTTTTCAGTTTTTTGCGATTTTCTCAAAAACTGGTCCTACGATTTTTTTTAAAATCGCCTATTTTACTCAATTTTTTATTCTCTACAAGATAGGGTAGGCGCCATGTCTGCTGAAATTCTCGGTGAGGCTGTTTTCACGTAAAAACGTTGTTTTTTTAAGATTACGGCTTTAATATAAATTTTAGCGCAAAAACTTATATAATAAAAGTTGTAGAGAATTTAAAAACCTACAACTTCTGTTTCAAACATTTTTTTGTATAACGCTTAGTTTAGCGGTAATTTGCGATTTTCTGTTTTTTTTCTCACGAAAACGTGAGAAAAATCGATTTTTTCAACATTTCGGTCTTAGTATGCATTTTACGACAAAAGTGTATATAATAAAAGTTATAGAAAATTAAAAGATCTACAACTTTTGTTTAGAGAATTTTTCTCTACAGAGCCTAGTTTAGCGTGAAAGTGTGATTTTCCGTTTTTTTTTAAGCCAAATTGAGTTCGATTTTCATTTTGCGTCTTCCACTCATGATTAAAATAAGGTTATGTTTTTGAGGTTAGTTGTTGTTTATTTTTAATATTTTATTAATAATGTTAGGTTTATTATTAATTATTTGCATTGGCAAGAGAAAGTTGTGTGAGTGTTTCACACCAGATTTTTTCTTTTATCACATTCACTGATTGTATCTAATAGATTCTGAATTTCTTGAATAAAGAAAAATAAAAAAAGTGTGGCATCTGGAATCACTGTAGTAGCTTGAAGATGGAAACTCTTATTTAACACCTGAATTTTTTTTATTATAACTATATAGATACTGAAGTCACGAGATTGCCTTTTGCGTATGTGTTAGCTGTGAGGAAGGAAAATGATATATTTGCAGTGCTGCCAACCTCAACAGTCAGACACTACTCGTACATTTCACTACCGTGAAGTTTCTACACACATTTTATAAGCTCTTATTTATTCCGAGAAAATGTTTTCTTCATAAACCTTATAAGAAATAAATATGACCTGTAATATTGCCTATAGTTAATTACATGACGAGAAATGTTTGATTTACTGTAATTACGAATTAATCGCCTTCTTTACGATTGCTGTCACTGGCGTTTTCATTATCAGTCTTTCTAATTTCTACCTAGCTGTTTTCTTTTCTTTACCAGGCATCAACAAAACTGTTGAAGAATAGTTTCTTCACGTCCTTAATTCCTTCTTTATTTTTTGAATTGTGGAAAGAGAAATATCACAGTAGTTAGCCGCTCGCTCTCGACTTTTGTTAAGAGGCACGGATTGGCATTTTTGTTTAGCTTCAACTTCATAGCATATTATTACATTGCATATTAGATTTCGTTCAACACTGTGAATAGTTCGACCACGTTTTCGAGAAACCGACATATCTGTAACTAACAGTTACAGTAACCTACAAAAGGTTTCGCGATATAGTATATATGTTCTGGGTGTAGTATAAGTTGTTAAGTTCGTCATACTGAAATTAAAGTAGTCGGGAATGCGCACTGATGATTTTCCCCCTTCAACCCTCGTTGCAAACAAGGGAAAACTCGTGACTCAAGTGACTATATTAGGAAAGTTAGTCGGTGTGACATCCAAACCTTAGTATCTTAATTGCTTGCTGTAGTTGAAGTTGGTGTAAAGGTAACATGCTACAAGTTGACGATAACGCCTATTATGCGGAGGACAGTATACTATCTATCCTACTTACATCGGCCAACCCGAAAGCATAAGACATGTATCATCAAGCGTGTAACTCAAAATGTAACCACCACCAACACTTAAGTAATAAAATTCAGTTCATGACCCGTCACACTAAATAAGTAAGGAGTAATGTAATTATTTAAAGAAAGTGAATTCTTTAAAATTCAATTGCAATTTAACATAACTTTACTGAAAATAATGAAGTGCGAAAACCCTAAAAATACATTAACATTGTGAAATTATCGTAAAACTAGTATTACAATAATTAGCTCTCTTCGACGGAACTCACAGACTAACTAGTCTATCATTACAACTGTCAGAGTGCAGTAATTCAGTTTACTGCTGATGACCCAAAAGTATACTAAATACAGCTTAGGCCTAGTATTATGGCTTATTTAAAATGAATGTTTATTATTTAGGATAATTATTAAGAATCAATAAATAATACAATGGGATGTTTATAAAACTACATTGTTGTAAACATAATAAATCAATGTAAGATTAAAACTACAACATGATGTCACGGTTAGAGTTGTCGCTATGATGTATTTAGAAAAGCACTTCCACCCCCCGTATAGTCCAGTCTAACTCTCGATGACAATCGTCAACTTATCTTGCCTTACCAGTACTGTATTCCACTTACCTTGGGAACAGCTGTGTAAACAAATCATTTGAGTGTACAGCTGGAAAAATGAGACCAGAGACTAATGTGATGAACATTCTATATTGGATCGTCAGAAATGAGTCGTGTTATATCAACATAATTATCTTTATGTCTATTTTATCACAGTAATAGGTTACTTCTATGTTTCTTGTGTGGAATTCAGTGCTTTATCTTCGAAAATATAGCTTAGTTACATATCAATTAGTAGCGATTTTGCTTCTGTAATTGTGGATAAAATGCTGAAAATTTTTCTAACTATAGTCCAGCCTCTCTTAGTTTGCTCCTAATATAAACAAATAATGACGTCACTGAGTATGCGCATTGTATCAAAATGTGTACACGCTGATTAAAAAGTAACAACAAAATACTTTCAAAAGTATTTAAATACAAAATACTTTTAAAAGTATTTTTTTAAATGAAATTGTTAGGCCTACATCATATCATGACTGATGTTTTTAGTACTTTAAGTACTTATAATTAAAAAAATAGTTAACTTAATGGGAATACGAGATCCGTAAAGTCGCAGACTCTAGCGTGCACCCTGTAGTAGCTGGCTTTTGTTTGTTGACAGTAGGAGCAAACTAACAACGGCTGAACTGTACAATAATTACATATCCAGCCAACAGTAGAGGAGAGCATTTGTTTACAAATTAATGGAATGAACTGTAGTAAAAGTTATAAAACTTTACCCTAAAATTGTTTTAGTGTTGCTAACCCTAGCTCATTTGTTTGGTCGTGTAAATTAAGATTTTCCTATGTTATTTATCTTATAATTCTGCAATATATTTATAAATTACTTTATACATACCTCTTATTATTCATAATTTTTAAAATTTCTGGCAGTGACCATAAGGTTCATCTACTAAAAATAATATTATTGAGAGTTATGATGATCAGAACAACTTAAACAGTTTAATTATGTCTTAATTTTGTTTTACAGTTAAACTTTAACAATGCATTGTCAAGAAGGGGGCCTGATGTAAAAGGAGAATTAAAAGTTGAATTTAATGGTTGGAAATTACATTTCATCGGACATGTTTTATGGACTCAAGGATCTTCTCCAACTAAACAACCATTAATTGATTGTAAGAATAACGTTTTGTTATGGAATGGAGATGTTTTTGATGGACTTTTAGTGAGTATCTTTGTGTTTTATTATTTAGTTAACTAATATTTTTCTTAGTATAGTTAACTAATATTTTGAAGGGAACATATTCAAAGAATGCTAGCGGGAACATATTCAAAGAATACCATTAGAGATTTTAAAATATCAACCTCATGGAAGGAGAGATGTAGGCAGACCATGCAAGAGATGGCAATAATGCTGACAAATTAAAGGAAAAAAACAATAATAAAGGTTGTGAGTCAGAACAGGACAAGAAGGCCTAATCCTTGTGAGTAAGAAGAAGAAGACTAATATTTTCTTTTTAGTTCCAACTCTGGTAAATCTTTGTCTAATGCAAAGCACCCTCAAAAAAGTTTGTGTGCATTAATTTCTCTAATCTAATATTTTTCAACCACAATAATTTTTTCATTCAGTCTGCGCAATTACTCGTATACACTCTTCAGATTGATTACTTACATTATTAATTAAAATGATAACACACTTTAGTTTTCACTAACCTATTTTCTTCTTGATGTTCCTTTAATTTCTTATTTACTTATTTTTAATAACATGTTTCGGTGGATCTACCATCTTCAAAGTAAATACATTATTCAAATTGAAAAATCAATTATAAAATGCTAATCTCTTCAACTACTTGTATAAAATATAAGTTGGGTCTAAAGAATTTTAAATAAGTGACTAAAGAGATAACATCATCTGAAAAAATTTAATTATTAATTAGGTTTTAGTTTGAATAGTGTAGGCTACATAACCCTACAGTGACAGTGTTGGGTCCTCTGAAAAATGTTTAAGTATATGTTTTAATATATGTTCAATAAGTAAGTAATAAGAAAATTAAAGCAGAATTACGAAAAGTACAGGTTGGTGAAGAATAGATGTTGAAAAAGATTGCAGTATTAACTTTTTGGACATAAAAATAACAAAAAATAAAAATACTGTAACTTAAAAACTAATGTTTTTTAGAAAAAGTATACAACCAATCATGACAATAAAAATAAAATATCATTTCGGCACCCGTATCAACATAAAATGGCAGCTTACTATAATATGATATGCGGGGCATTTAATTACTTAAAAGAGGAAAAGATGCGTAAAAAAGAATTTAACGTAATAAAATATATAGCTGTAAATAATGGATACAAAAAAAGAGAGATAGATAAAATAATAAAGTTTAAAAAAGGAATAAATCTAATAAACTTTAACAAATACGGTATAACACTTAAGGAATTAAATGAAATAATAAATAAACAATTCATCACCATAATATAAACATATAATATAATCACCATATTTAACATGATATAATAAATTATAATTATTAATAAGATAATAAAACCATTAAAAAGACACTGTAGAATTGCATAAAAAGTTAATAAAAAATTAATTAGTAAACTAAATTACGAAAATGACAGATTTGAAAATAAATGGATATATGTGATAAAATGTGGAAATAGGATTGCGATATGTTCTATATCAGAATGACAACTTGTAATTTTTATACCAGATTTAAAGAACATGAGAGAGCATACAAATACAATAAAACAGAAGACGATTTCTATATATTGGATAAATGTACATATGTTAATAAATATAAAATACAAAAAAATGAAATATTTCAAATATACATCCACATAAATTTAAATAAAGATAAAATATTATTAATGAACAATTAAAATTTAAAGATGACAATTTAATTAAAGAAGCTGCTGCCATCTATTGTAATAAGTATAAACAAATACAGGAATGAAATTTAAACCAGTTTTAATCTAAATGACTGAATGGAAACACCGTTTTAAATTTAAATTTAAATAATATGCTCTAAAGAAGGTGGTACCACCGAAACATGCGTAAGTTTTTTAAACTTAAAAAGCAACCGAAAGTAAGGTGATAAATTTCATTTATACTGTAATTTTATATTTATGGTTTGCAGGATACATTTCAAAAATTTATTTTTAATAGTGGTGTTACTTAACATGATTACAAGCTGGAGGATGCATTTAAAAAAATTATTTATGTTATTTATGTATGTAATAGGTTAAATATCTTTATAATATGCATGTAGATTAAGTTTGGATAAGCAAATTTTTAATGTTCCTTGTTTCTTTATGGTTTTCAGTGTCCACTGATGATTTTTCTATTTAGTAGCACAACACAGATTAATATAGCCATGTTGCATACAGTATAGTAAAGTCAGTTTACTATTGTATTTATGATTGATATGTCACAGTTTGTAATCATTATGACATTACAGTTTAATGTTTTTGACTCGGAAGAAAAAAAGTTGCTTGTTTAGATGATAATATTATTTGTCGCTAAATTAGTGTTAGTTTGGTTTTATTTCCAGGGTGATAACAATGACTGTGATAGTCAAAATGTTTTGGATCGATTATCAAATGAAAAAAGTGAAGTTTTATCTTGTTTTGAACAAATAATTGGACCTTATGCTTTTATTTACTGGAATAATATAACAAAATGTTTATGGTTTGGTCGTGATGTTATTGGAAGGCACAGCTTACTGTCAAGAAGATCTTTTAATAGTATTATAATTTGTTCTACTGGTAATAAAAATGCTACTGATTTAATAGAAGTACCTGCCCAAGGATTATTCATGATAAACTTGGAGAAATCTGTTGATAATTTAGGTAAGATTAACTTTGTTACATTTTATAGTTACATTAATATCTTATGTCCTCATATCACACACTTCTATTTATATGTATATTTTTAGTTTTCTCTTTACCAGTTGCTTTTTACGTGAATAGATCATCATAGCTTCTTCTAATCTTTGTTTCCTAGTCTTTCTTGGACAACCACTTGTTTTCCTCAGGTGGAAATTTCTATTGAAATCACATTTCATTCTTCCTTACATTTCATTCAACCAGAGATGACAGTAATGCACACAGCGTTATAATGGTAATACCAGTCACAGGTAGCTGTTTAATAAACAATCTACAGTAATCCCTTGGTATCTGCGGGTTTTGGTTATCCACAGACTTTGTCCGTGGGTCTGAAACCTTAAAATACGTACGTAATCTCACGTTACATACACCGTACGTGGTGGGTGGTAGGGAAGTCTACAATTTCGAAAACGTGTCACCCTACATGTTTGAAATTTTATAAATTTCAAACACCAGTGGAGGATGAAATTTTAGAAATCGTTCACAACGTGAAGGGTGAGGGTTTTGCTCAAATCGACCACCAGGATGTAGAAGAAATGATCCAAAGCCATGATCAGGAACTAACAGTGGAGGAGTAGGAGGAACTGATGACACTCCAAAATGAGATAGCCAAGCAGCCCCTAAGAGGAAGACGAACATCCTGACGATCCTGAAACGAAGTCGAGCATTTCTCCACAAACCATCAACGAGATCCTCAGAATGGCAACGCAGCTCGCTGATTACCTGTTGGAGACGGATCCTGTCATGGAAAGGGCCCTTCAATTTAAAAGAGGACTCCAGGAGCTGATGATACCATATGAAGAAGTCCACAAGGAGTTTGAAAAGAAGAAGAAGCAAACAACCATAACTAACTATTTCAAAGAAACTTAAATTTGTTATATGTACAGTACTGTATTTATTAAATATTCATAGATTATAATAGTGGTAAAATGTTCCTTAAACTATTAAACAATTAAAACGACTACAGGACTTTTCCTTGAGAACCTAACCCCCATCTTTTCGCTCATATAAGGTACATTACCCGCGGTTTTATGAATCGTGGTAACCCTCTGGAACGTAACCCCCACGGATACCGAGGGATTACTGTATTTGTAGCACATACTGTATGGGTTAATAGATATCACAATAATAATCAACCTGCAACTTGGTATTCTGGTAGTCAGTCAATCATGTGAACAGTGCCACAATCATTACAACTGTGTTTACTATTATTGCTCTATGATAGATTAAGCAATATAAGTATTACTTCATTCAAATTGTTTTTCTCGTTTATTCCACAGCATTTAATTATAAATTCTTGCTTATCAATAATTAGTCCTAACTGTAACTGATAAACAGTGTGAGTTACACATGATATTAATGGGATTTAGTATAAGCTGCAGAATGATCATTACAAAGATTTATTGGTTAACATTCAGTTTTTCTATTTATTTTATATACTGATTATTTTGAAAAACTGATTTCATTCCCTAATATATAAATACACGAGGTGTGTTCAAAAAGTAACGGGAATTTTTAAATTTCGCGGGTTTGGATAGTCCGATTGTAAAAATTTTTTTTATTATGTTGGTACACATGCCCCTGACGTACGATAAAATTTTCAACAATATTCATTGCTTAGTTCTTAAGTGGAAGCCGCTATAATTAGACGTGTTTTTCGAGCACGGTTATTTTTGTTTGTTAAAAAAAATGGATCAAAGAATTTGTATTAAATTTTGCATGAAAAATGAAATAAAGTGTGTGAAATGTTAACAAAGGCATATGGTGAGTCTGCTATGAGTAAAACAAGGATTTACGAGTGGTATAAGCGTTTCCAAGATGGCCGCGAAAACATTGAAGATGACGAACGACCCGGACGTCCAAGCATATCAACAACCGATGAAAACGTGAAAAAAGTGAAAGAAATGGTTATGAATGATCGCTGAATCACAATCAGAGAAGTCAGTGATGATGTTGGCATATCGATTGGCTCATGGCATGAAATTTTTTTGGATGTTTTGGGTATGAAACGTGTGGCAGCAAAATTTGTTCCAAAATGTTTGAATTTCGAACAAAAACAGCGGCGAATGGAAGTTGCTCAGGAGTCACTAAATGAAGTCGACAACGATGCAGATCTACTCAAACGTGTTATAACAGGTGACGAAACATGGGTTTACGGATACGATGTCGAAACTAAGGCTCAATCGTCCCAGTGGAGGCATTCTGGATCACCAAGGCCGAAAAAGGTTCAACAAGTGCGGTCGAATGTGAAGGTTATGCTCACCGTGTTCTTCGATTTTAATGGCATAGTACATCATGAATTCTTGCCATAAGGTCAAACAATTAATAAGGAGTACTACCTACAAGTTCAACGCCGTTTGCGTGAAGCAATCCGAAAAAAACGCCCGGATTTGTGGCAAAACAATTCATGGCTTTTGCACCACGATAATGCACCTGCTCACACTTCATTGCTTGTTCGTGAATTTTTGGCCAAAAACAAAACTGTAACGATGCCCCAGCCTCCATATTCGCCAGACATGGCTCCATGTAACTTTTTCTATTTCCAAAAATAAAGAGAACAGTAAAAGGCCGTCGTTTTACAAGCATAGATGACATTAAAAGCGAACCGGTGTAAGAGCTAAAAGCTATCACAAAGATCGAGTTTCAGAAGTGTTTCGAGGATTGGAAAAAGCGTAAGCACAAGTGTATTGCATGCGAAGGGGACTACTTTGAAGGCGACAATATTAATGTAGATGAATAAATAAAATATTTTTTTCAAAAAACAAAAATTCCCGTTATTTTTTGAACAAACCTCCTGTATATATATATATATACACACATATTCTTCAAAATGGTTAACTTAACAATCTCTTATTTCTAAATTTTATTTGGTATATTATTTATTTATTTACCTTTGCTGAAGATAAATAAAAATTAAAAGTATAGTAACTAACTAACAAAAAGTAATTGTTGTAGTACTGATGGTGAAAAAGTATCAAAGCAAAGGAATTTATAAAACTTACCTTCTTGACATGTTTGATAAATTAGTGAAGCGACTAAGATGGATTGAGCCGAGTTCCAATTCAGGTTGGGTAAACGCCTTTTAACTAATGTAAAAAGTCAGGTAAAGTGACAAATTTAACAACCCCACATTTGCAGCAATCTTGGAATACTGTGATCTGGCAATAACTTAAATAATTGTTCACTTGAACTGCTCAACTTCAAACACTCTATGAATTTAATATAGAAGACTTACTCATTCTGACAATGTGTAGGAAGAGAATTTTGATCCATGCTAAATAACAGACTGTACTAGTCAGTTTAAAATGCACAATGTGCTTAATTTTCTTTGAATAGACATAAAGAATAATTTTCTTTAATAGAAAGATATCTTTTTTTGTCTTAACTATAAATAATTTGTGGATTACAATTTTTAAATTTATCTAAAAAACCAGGTACATTCTTTGAGAAATCATGTAAGGTAAATAATTCTTTTTTTTATTCTTTTCAGAATTAAATTTTTACCCTTGGAAACATAGTTTGAGTGAATTAAATTACTATTGGGATATTCCAGTTAATGTGTGTGAATCAGTTCACCATGCTGTAATAAAACATGGAGAAACAAAAGCTGAATGGTTAAAAAATGAACCAGATTCCAGTGATATCGAAATACTTAAGAAAATTATTAATGAATCAAAACATTCATGTGATATATTCAATAGGTGTTTGGAAGATATTGATATTGTTAGTAGAGTTAATAATTTTCTGACTGTTCTCTCAAAATCTGTGAAAATTAGAATTAGAAAACAACCTGCAGTTTGTAAAAAGTGTGTGCATTTAAAAGAAATCACTTGTTCCCATGCCAAAGTTGGTGTATTATTCTCTGGTGGGTTAGATTCAACTGTTTTAGCATTTTTAGCCAATAAATATGTTCCGGTTGGTGAACCTATAGATTTATACAATGTTGCTTTTCAAAATCCAACTAAAAAAAATATGAATTATAATGTTCCTGATAGAAAGACTGGTGAATTATCTCTTGAGGAACTTAAAAGACTTTCCCCTGAACGAGAGTGGAATTTTATAAAGGTAAGAAATTGAAATGTTATTCTTATTGTTGTTACTTAACTTGGTTATGTTACAAATATTTGCTGCAGATATCCTCAGTATTTTCAGGTTTGATAGATATTTTTACTTTCTCTTGCCTATATGAATATATAGGAAGGAAAGTATTGTTTTCATGTTGATTTTTCGAAATTGAGTTTTCACCGGATCTATATGTTTTCAGCCGGCTGCATTGGCGTAGTTGGTAACGTGCTCGCCTCTCATCATGCGGTCTTTAGTTCGAATCCCATTCAGGCACAGCATATTTTCATATGTTACAAAAAATCATTTATTTCATCTTCACCGTCTGCATTAGCAGTAACTGCAGAACAGTCGGACGTTAAACAAAAAAAAAATATATGTTTTCAGACCCCCTGAACCCAAAAAACATGTTTTTAGCAATTGGTTTGTGTGCGTGTGTGTGTGTGTGTGTGTTTGTGTGTGAACAGAATATCTCAAGAACGGAACATCTTACAAACTTCAAACTTACGTTAGATACTCCTACTGGACCCGACATGAACATTTTCATCAAAAACAGTCTACCGGAAGTAGTAGTTTATTTGTGTCATTTTTCACTTTTTACGATTTTCTCAAAAATGGCTCCTACGATTTTTTTAAAAATCGCCTCATTTACTGCATTTTTTATGCTCTACAAGATAGGGTAGGCATCATGCCTGCTGAAATTCTTGGAGAGGCTGTTTTCACGTAAAGAAATGGTTTTTTTTAAGATTGCGGCTTTAATATGCATTTTAGTGCAAAAATGTATGTAAAAGTTGTAGAGAATTAAAAATTCTAAAATTTTTATTTCAAACATTTTTTCTGTATAACGCTTAGTTTAGCGGTAATAAGCGATTTTCTGTTTTTTTCTCATGAAAACGTGTAAAAAAGTCGATATTTTTTACGATTTCAGCCTTAGTATGCATTTTATAACAGAAACGTATATAATCAAATTTATAGGAAATTAAAAGTTCTACAACTTTTATTTAAACATTTTTCTCTACAGAGCCTAGTTTAGCGTGAAAGAGTGATTTTTCATATTTTTAAGCCAAATTGAGGTTGATTTTCATTTTGCGTTTTCACTCATGATTAAAATAAGGTTATGATTTTTTGAGGTTAGTTTCTTTGTTTATTTCTAATGTTAGATTATATTGTTCATTATTTGCATTGGCAAGAGAAAGTTGTGTGAGTGTTTCACACCAGATGTTTTTTGCTATGGTTCACAAATTGTCACAAGTAGTTCGCAAAGCTTTTAGCTATTTCCCCTGAAAGTTATGATTTCAATTTTATACATAAATGACTAAATTATTGTCTCAATATCTCAGTTGTTTTATTTTGTTCTAGGTAGATGTTACACATGATGAACTTCAACAATGGCGTCAAGAACATGTATCACATCTTATTCATCCTTTGAACACTATTTTGGATGACAGTCTAGGATGTGCCCTCTGGTTTGCAGCTCGTGGTCAAGGAACTATTAATAATGGTGAAAAATATACATCATCAGCTAGGGTATGGTTAAATAATTTTTACTTTCAGAAGATTCATTTATTAATAATACTTAATTTTGCATCCTCCATTGCAATCGTTGGAGGGAGCACGTAGAGAGAATGCCCGAGGGAAGGATCCTCCTCAGTGTTTTGCAATACAGAACAGTGGTGAGGAGAATTGTTGGAAGGCCACACTAAAGATGGCAATAATTCAGTAGTTTGTCGTTGTTAGTCGGAATAGGCGAAAGCCTAATCCTTGATTGTGAGAAGAAGAAGAAGAAGAAGAAAAGGAATACTTAATTTTTAAAGTAATTTTGTTGTGAAAATTAATATATTATACTAACAAAATGCGTAGAAAAAAGGAAATTATTTTATTTTAAGTACTAATATTAGTGTCAGGTAATCAGGAACTATCTAGCTGTTGTCAATGGGATACAAATATTTAAATGATGAAGGAGCATTCTCTGTTGATCAGATCAACAAAGCCAAGTTTGTGTTATTTTCAATATAAACGTCTTCTTATTCCTTTATTTGGCAAGAGTGGAAAGTCTTCTTCATTGGATGCCTTTTCCTATCAGAGGTTAGCAATTTTTACTTTGACTCTGTTGTCCTAAATAGATTTACACAGAAGAGCAATAATACCAGTCCCTTAGGTTTTTTAATCAAGATGATAATTCTCTCCCCATTATATGTCCAAAATACTCCAGTTTCCATCTCTTTGTCATATTAACTAGTACTTTTTATGTATCTGATGTAAGACTTTCTTATTCTTCCTTGCCATCAGCGATATCTCTAACATACATCAAGGTATATGTAATTCAAAGGCTTAAATTTTGTCCATTTCTCATCTCTTAAAAGTTCGAGCCCCCATACCATCTAAAAAAAACCACAGAAAATGTCGCGTCTCACAAATCTGATCCAAACTTCTATATTTAGATACCTGTTAAATAACAAATACTCAATCTTTATAAAGAATAAATAATAAAGAATGCCTATTCATGCTCCCATTTCTGGTGTGTGTCATTATTCTTAATGTTATTGTCCCCTAACACTTACAGTGTGTGGAACTGCAGTTCGGCGCACGGTGGCCGTCACCATACTAGTCTCTCCGAAAACATTGACTCCACTCAATACAAACACCTAAGCATTTACTCGAACGTATTACTTTAAACTAATGCATTTATTTGTTTCATTTACTTTAATATCTACACTGAGTTATTCTTGTTACAATAAATTGATTAATTCATGTGGTCAATTGCAAACAAATAAAATATTTACATAAAGTAGCCCTACTATTTAAATTTGATTTAGGTCTATTAAATCAACGATATTATAGTTGTAGTGTATAATAAAGTACACTACAACTGTTGTTAAAGTATTATTAAATATTACTCTCAGTAATAAAATCAGTTAAAATGAACGTTCTAATTTGTTTTGTTTATATTTCTATGTATGACACATGACGTAATCAGTTTATTTTATTCAAACGCGACCAGCGTGTGTTGACAGTTTTTAAAAGAACAGTGAAGTTTGAAAATGCATGACTTCCCCACCTCCTGCCGTTTACAACATATACAAGATCGTGCACCAAGCTAGAGTTCCACACACTCTATCTCTTTACTCTTTCAATGCAAATTGTTTGTTGTTAAGTTTACAGTATCATTTTCAGTTCTGGATACAACCATAAATTTTGTTTTATTTAAGTTTATCCCATAATGGAAAGAATACATGGATTTGCGGATGCGCATGTCTCTGTGACTGATTTACAACGTTCCCACAGTTTCCAACTTTGCCCTCATAAAGTATCATTGTCATTGAATAAAACATATTTCTCATTAATTTATTGAACGTCTCTCGTATGTAGTGAAATTTTTGTCTTGCTCAGTTAATAACATGTACAAAATTTTAATTAAGAAAACTGTAATTTTTTTAACTTCTTGTTTACTTAAAAATAATTTTGGCGTTTAATTATGTTTTTAACAGATTGTTCTATTAGGAATGGGTGCAGATGAAATGCTAGGTGGTTACATGAGGCATCGTACTCAGTGGAGACATGAACACAGTTGGCAGTCATTGGCTAAAAGCTTAGCTAATGATTTAGCAATAATTGGCCAACGTAATCTCGGACGAGATAATAGAATAGTTTCTGATCATGGTTGTCAGCCTCGTTTACCTTACCTTGATGAACATGTTATTTCTTTCATTCAGTCATTACCTCCATGGCATAGGTTTGTATTCTGTTTGTTTAGTTTTATTAGTACAGTAGAATCTCAGTAGTCCGGCACCTCCACTAATCCGGCCCTTAAAATATTAGGCCTACTTTTAGAAACTTTTAAAATACTACCTTTTAAAATATTTCTTTTAAAATAACTTTTAAAATATTAGGCATACTTTTAGTATGAAACCTGACCCAGGACAGATTTTGATAAAAAATTTAAATTGAATTAGGGAAATCAGTTCGACCTAATTACGGAGGATTTAGTAGCCTATAACATGTATGTTTAGGATTTGATTAAAGAAATGAATAAGCAGACCTTAATTATTATTGTTAAATGGAATAATTTTTGGCCTTTTATCCAAAACCCAGAACTGGGTATATACTTTAAACTTCATACTGAATTGACAACGAAATGTAATTCTCAGATCACGAGCACCCCCACACCGCACTAGGCGATGTCAATAGCCGATAACTATGTTTAGTACAATAGCTACACAAGTACTCTGCAAAACTTTTTAAATTAGTTTATTTACTTTAAAATCACATAGAAATCAATGCATATTCATTTTTTGTTTAAATTTATAATTTATAGTTCCAAAATTCCAACACATCCAGTAATCCGGCACTCTCTCGGTCCCGAACAGGCCGGACTACTGAGATCTACTGTACTTAAAATTTTATTGTATAGCTGATTAATGGCTTAGTTCCCCAACTTATGTGGTTTTTTATTAAAAATTATAATATTGTTTAAAATTATTTATTTAATTATGCAGTTTTACTGAAATTCAATTCTTTTTAGTAGATTTTAAGATAAATTTATTATGTGGTATTCTAATTTGTGTAAAAAAATTATGTATAAAAGACTGTATACTGTGTTCCATTAACATGGTTTTGCATTCAAAATTCTACAACTTAATTAATACTATGCTTTGTCTTTTAAGTTGTAGGATTGTGTGTTTATAAAATTGTGTAGAAATGAGCTTCTTTTAACTCGTGAACATAGTGATATTTACAAAATAGTAAAAGTAAGATCACCTCTTTGGCATTAGCTGTCATATGCTGCAATGAGAAACGTTCCACATTTGATTATTAGCTAGTATCTGGAAAGTTATTACATTTTCAAACCCTTCATTCCTTATCCCAAAGTAGATGCTAATGACCTTGCTCTTAATGAAAATTAAAATAAACTAAAAAAGTAAAAGTAAATGGAACCTTCCATTACAATTTTGTTTTTGAATTTTTTTTGATATACGAGGTTTGTTCAAAAAATAACGGGAATTTTCGTTTTTTGAAAAAAACATTTATTTATTCATCTACGTTAATATTGTCGCCTTCAAAGTAGTCCCCTTCACATGCAATACACTTGTGCCAACGCTTTTTCCAATCCTCGAAACACTTCTGAAACTCGATCTTTGTGATAGCTTTTAGCTCTTTCACCGATTCGCTTTTAATGTCATCTATGCTTGTAAAACGACGGCCTTTTAATGTTCTCTTTATTTTTGGAAATAGAAAAAGTCACATGGAGCCATGTCTGGCGAATATGGAGGCTGGGGCATCGTTACAATTTTGTTTTGGCCAAAAATTCACGAACAAGCAATGAAGTGTGAGCAGGTGCATTATCGTGGTGCAAAAGCCATGAATTGTTTTGCCACAAATCCGGGCGGTTTTTTCGGATTGCTTCACGCAAACGGCGTTGAATTTGTCGGTAGTACTCCTTATTGATTGTTTGACCTTGTGGCAAGAATTCATTATGCACTATGCCATTGAAATCGAAGAACACAGTGAGCATAACCTTCACATTCGACCGCACTTGTCGAACATTTTTCGGTCTTGGCGATCCAGAATACCTCCACTGGGACGATTGAGCCTTAGTTTCGACATCGTATCCGTAAACCCATGTTTCGTCACCTGTTATAACACGTTTGAGTAGATCCGCATCGTTGTCGACTTCATTTAGTGACTCCTGAGCAACTTCCATTCGCCGCTGTTTTTGTTTAAAATTCAACAATTTTGGAACAAATTTTGCTGCCACACGTTTCATACCCAAAACATCCAAAAAAATTTCATGGCATGAGCCAATCGATATGCCAACATCATCACTGACTTCTCTGATTGTGATTCGGCGATCGTTCATAACCATTTCTTTCACTTTTTTCACGTTTTCATCGGTTGTTGGTGTGCTTGGACGTCCGGGTCGTTCGTCATCTTCAACGTTTTCGCGGCCATCTTGGAAACGCTTATACCACTCGTAAATCCTTGTTTTACTCATAGCAGACTCACCATATGCCTTTGTTAACATTTCACACACTTTATTTCATTTTTCACGCAAAATTTAATACAAATTCTTTGATCCATTTTTTTTAACAAACAAAAATAGCCGTGCTCGAAAAACACGTCTAACCTTAGCGGCTTCCACTTAAGAACTAAGCAATGAATATTGTTGAAAATTTTATCGTACGTCAGGGGCATGTGTACCAACATAATAAAAAAAAATTTTTACAATCGGACTATCCAAACCCGCGAAATTTATAAATTCCCGTTATTTTTTGAACACACCTCGTATTTAAAAAAAATCTTAATCCTGAATGTAGCAGTACAACCAAAATGCAGTTGCAGAATTTAAAATGTAAGAAGTCCAATTAAATTTTACGAATAATGCCAATTAGGGAAAATAACACTCGAAAAGAACTTCATGGGTTATTATATTCATCTCTCGTGCAAGAAGTTCTTTCTTTTTTTCTTTAAAATTGTTGTTACCATATACTGTCAGTAATGTATTTGTTTTAATTATTAATTTATTGTTCTGATGGATAACTGACTTGTTATCAGAGAAGGGTGAATCTTGAGCTTATAAGGTGTAGAGAGGACTTTATTTTAATTTTTTGACTGGCATGTGCACAAAGGAATACTGTCTACTAAAATGTTATAGTTTTAATATTAGTAAAGAAATACACAATTAATATTTCTTTTTGTTCATTATTTAGTGCTAATTGTATTTTTAAATTTAATTACAGATGCTATCTTACTGATGAAATGCCAGTTGGAATTGGAGACAAACTTTTGTTAAGATTAGTAGCTTGGAAACTTGGCCTTCATAATGTTGCTACTTATCCAAAACGGGCTATGCAATTTGGTTCTCGTATAGCTAATAGCCGTGAAAAGGGTAACAACATTTCAGAAAGGCTTTGACGTACAAAATTGTCAAAGCCTAATATGTCGACCTTGTTGTTATTAAAATTCAACCAAACTTACCCTTTCACCAAAAATTTTTTCAATTAACCCAGTTGTGAGTTATGGATTCTATGAAGCTATTTTCATGGGGAAGAAATATAAATATAAAGAAACTGTACCACTGACAATCTCAATGGCTTTTCAGATACATTTATGTACACTTCTACATATTATATATATATTTTAGATAATATTAAACCACCAGTAAACACACAAAATTAGCAAGAATGATCTTACCGTTAAGTTAATAAGGCCTTTTCAGATCCCTGGATCTGATCTTGACAAGGCAATGCATTGCCAGTGAAAGAATTTTATGTGTTTGTGAGTAAACTGATGATGGATCCAGGGATCTGAAAAGCCCTTATTAACTTAACGGTAAGATCAGTCTTGCTAATTTTGTGTGTTTACTGGTGGTTTAATATTATCTAAAGTAAATTCAGCACACAGTACAACATGTTTAAAAAATTGATATATATATATATATATATATATATATATATTTTTATTAAACATCCTATGTAGGATTTTTAAACAGCCGTATTATTTAAAATTGAAATATATATTTTCTAACCACCAGAATACGGTAGATACACGAAAGCGCTATAAACATTGGTAAGTGTTTTATGTTACCGTATTCTGGTGGTTAGAAAATATATATTTCAATATATATATATATATTTTTTTTAAATTATTAAATCCATCATTGAATTGTAATAAAAACTGAGATCAGTATGGATCTGTTGTCATTTTTTTAATTTTTGGTTAATCAGTTCAATAACCAGACATAACAAAGCAAGATCTTACAAATTAAATTAATGTAGATGGAAAAGAATGTTTCCAACAGAAAACCGACTATGACATTATTGAAACAGTACAACAAGAATTCGATGAAAAAATAGGTAATGAAGAGAGGTTGAAAAAGAAAAAGGAGCGAGAAAGAGAACATCGAAAAAAAATTAGGGAAGATCCTATAAAATATGAGGAACAAAAAGAAAAAGAAAGACTACGATATTTAGTAGTTAAAGCAAGAAATGTTTGAAAATGAAGTGGTTATTCACTGTTACTTCAGTGAAAATTATGTTAAATTTGCTGCAGAAACACAGTCATTTCACTTTGGAGGATCACAACTTCAAATTTCCTTGCACACTAATAGTTTACCACAATGGGTCAAGAAAGAAATGTTTTTGTACTCTCTCTGAGTCATTAAAATACAGGGTTACTATTGTAGTAAAAGCACCAATTTTGTAGTGGAAAAACGAAGCCTCCACCATTTTGTAGTAAAAAATGAGGACACAACACGGCGCCTCTACCAAATTAAGTAAGAAATACATTGGCAGCTGCAAAGTTCAGTAGCGTAGACAGCGTTTTCCCTTCACCGAAATTCGGAGTGGACGAACACCATTGTAGTTGCCACCGGGCAACTCCAAGGGCGGTCCACATCAAAACCATAAGACGAAGAGAAAAAAAACAGTCCAAACTACAAAACATTGAAACATTGATTTTCGGGGGCTCCACCAACCAATTTTAGAAACCAACCAGAAACTGAATTGGATTCAGGGATTAATTGGCAACCCAGCGATTTGAATAACATAGCTCAAATGATGGTAAAAACTCGCTTTTAGTACTGCGAAGGTTTGGTTAAAGAACCACACAGGTCTAGACGCAATGACATTTGACACAGAAAGAAAATAATAAAAAAAATTAATGAGCAGCTAAAATAATTTATTAATGAATAACTAAAAAACTAAATAATATAAATAAAATTATGATTTTTAAGTAAAACGGTTAATTCATTTAAAATTTGAAAAAATAATTAGTTAAATAACAATACAGTTTAAAAAAAAAATTGGAATAAATTAATTTTAACAAAACTTGATTTAACAATAGAAAATACTTAATATGAATATAATAAATTAATAGGAACATTTAAGAAAAAACTATTTTTAAAGTCCTTGGACTGAAACGGGGAAAAAAAATCTCTTGGGAAGAGTTTAATAAATGATTTAAGGTGAAGAAAAATAAATATAGTAATGTATTTATTTTTCGGGGAAAAAAAACTAAATAAAATTAAGACATTAAAAAAAATGAATTGCAAGATGAAATTTAGTAAAAGAATTACTTAGAAAAATTTAAGTAACTCAGTGGTCGTTGAACAAGAGTTTAAAAGAAAATTTGTCATATTTAAGATTTAAAAATTTAAAAGAAGAAAAATATACTGAATTTAATAAAGTTTTTTTTTTTTTCTTAAAATTAATTAAACATTTTAAAGAGATTTATTTAGTCTATAAATAGGATATTTAAAACACCATAATAATATTAAGAAACATTATGAATTTAAATTAAAAAAAATAGATTTAAAAAAATTGTTTAAGTTAAAACCTGAAAAATTTTTAAACATGGTACTTAAATTTAAATTTAGGTAATTTTCCCATTTTGGGAAAGAAAAATTATTTACCTGTAAAATTTGATCCTATCGGTTCGACATCCTGTCCAAGACAAAGCGTAAAAACTCAACGCACACAAAGGCAAAAAAAGGTCATTCCCCTAACGTTCACGAATGGAAGCGTTCGAGGCGGCGAAAATGCCGATACATCAGAAATACTAAGAATTTAAACGAGGAAAATTATATGTAAAATTAAAACGACGGTAACAGTGGGAGTGAGATAGAGAATCAATCGTGTAAGATAGAAAGAGAGAGAGATACAAATTACACGTGTGAGTAACTGAACATATAAAGAAGTAACGACAAAAATGAAATCGGACACCGGACGTAGGCCTAAGAATTAAAAACGTAAATTTAAATACGGAATAAAAATCTAATGAAATAAAACCAACTGGAAATAAATGAATAAAATAATTAAATTCAATGAAGAAAAATACATAACCCTTAAAATAAAATAAATCCGGCACAAAAATCAAAAAAACGGAATTGTAAATGAATTGAGAAGATTTTGGAGACAAAATCTTAGAAATTCATTACACTATAAAAGAATCATCGGATTTTAAAAGGCTGTATTTAAAAAAGTAATACACATACAGTAATGAATGATACACGAAAATAATTATAAAATTTCAGAGTTTTAGGTTAGCCGCTGTAGTTGAAAGTGGTTGCTGACAGGTAGCAGCACCAGCTCAGTTTCGAAAATGGCGTCTATGCAACAGAAATTATTCTGTGTTTTAGAGTATGCGAAATGTTATCGGTTGTTACCGTGTAGCGTTCGTTCCGGAGACAGTTTGAAACCGAACCACCAGGCCACAGCTATCTGAGCACACCTCTTTCCCATTCTGACTAAAACCATAACTGCTAGTGTAGATACAGTTCATTTTATTAGTGACAGCCCATCAAATCAGTACAGAAATAAATATATGTTTTCATTTATTGCAAATCACTTTAGGACATTTTTCAGAAATATAAAATACAATCACATGGAATTACTTGGAAGCAGGTCATGGTAAAGGGGCCCCAGATGGTATTGGTGGTACTTGTAAACGTACAGCTGATCAGATTGTGGCCCAGGGAAACGATATCAGTAATATAAAAATGCTAATGAAAACTTTAAAAAGTAATTGGCCAGGAATTACATTTTATCAAGTAACTTATGATGACATTTTAAAGTTTTCTAATATAATCAGTTTAGGAGATATAAATCCATTTCGTGGTACACTAAAAGTGCATCAAGAAAAATGTATCGCATCAAAAGAACTACTCTTCAATTATTTATCATGTTTTCAATGTTCTGCAGTTTGCAAGCATAAGAATGTTGCTTTCCAATTTCATAATCAACTTTGAAATTTTTCAAAGGAGAATAAAACTAAGAAAAAGATTATTATTAAACTTCCTAAGCAAAGGGTAAATTACGAAGATCTATACACTGATGAGAGCTTTTCTATCGATGAGACTACTCAGGCAACATCACACAATGCCGAAAGGACACCTTCTGCAGTCTCTCCGGGTACTTACATATTAGTCGAGTGTACAGATCAGCAGTCAAAAAATACAAATGGTGCAGTGACAAAAAAATACAATTATGTAGCTGTGTAGATGATGGTGGTGAAATAAAGTAGTATTTTTGAAAGTATATGATCAAGAGGATAATCAGATTTTTACAGTTCGTGTGATGTAGCATACATTTTGTATGAACAAACTATTAATATTTTACCTCAACTGAAAGTAATACAGTAAAATCTCTCTATAGCGGAATTGAAGGGACCATGAGATACCGCCGCTATAAAGAGAGTTCCGTTATAGAGAGAGCGAGTAATTAACGGTGGGAGGGAAGTTGGAGTACTAATTTTTCTGTACAAAATAACTTACATACGTATGTAAATGGTGCATGGAATAAGTTTTTGAAAAACTGCTGAATAGATAACTTTATGACGAATGTTTAATACAGTAGATTACTTCAATACAGTGAGATATTTAAATTAATTACCTACATAAAGTGTAGGTTATTAACTTAACAAGAAATTTGGATACAAACTGGTTTTATTAGATGTTGTGTTACTAATGTTTAACAATAGAATTTCACTTTTCGTATTGAACTTTTTTCAATAATCATTCATACAGTACATACCGTAATAGATAGCCTAAAATTAATTAGCACTGAAACTCGGTTTTTACGAAACAGTAATAAACATAGGATACATACAATTAAAATCTCCTAAAACATAGGCTACACAAACACAAAAAAATACACAGTACAGTATATATTTTTTTGTTATTAAGGAAACAATGACTGTGAAGTACATTTCATTTCGTAAAATAAGTTGTAAATTTTGTTTCGTTTTCAATTCATAAAACATGTCTTCAATCTCATTTTCAATGTTTAAAACTTGTAAATTTTCATTTACATATTGGCAATGACAGTACGTTGAAACAACAAGAATAGCGTCTAGTGCTTGTTTACTTGAAGGGACAACATTTCTGTTTCCATTTCATCGTCATTCACTTTCTTGCTCGTTGTTTTGGGCTAAGACATTTTCGATTATTGCATCATTGCCAACATCTGCTGAAGTGGCTAAGTCATTGTCTGCCCCTACATAGGCGTCTAAATCCATATCCTGAAGATATTGTTTTGCCGCTATAACGAGAGTTAAATACATTATCGTAGTATACGAAAGGGTCGGGGTCGGCAAATAATGCCGCTAAAGAGAGATTTCCGCTATATAGAGTTCCGCAATAGAGAGATTTTACTGTACTTAAAAAAACTGAAGTGTTTTATAAATTTTCGACTATAATTGGTGTGTATGAACGTGGTGACTAAGTAGCTTATTTTTCATTAACCAAAATCATTTTAATTCAAATATTGTGTACTGACTAAAATTAATTAATTAACTTTTTTATTAACTTCGTACTGCTTATCTGAATACAAACTTTTGAAATATTTTTTATGTACTAATTACTTACTAGTTGTGATTTTTTTCTTAATATTTTATCTTTATTTTATACTAATAAAACAAAATATTTTGTAATATCATTCCCGTGTCAGGACAGATTTTATTAATGAGTAAAAAAAGGTTTGCATTATCATATCGAAAATTACGATGTATATTTAAAAAACATACTTAAACTTTATTTAAAAAATACAGTTAGATTGTATTTTGTCCACATTTATTAATGTGTCTAAAATGAGTCACTTTCTAGCTAATCACCCATTTATTTTTTACTGGACTATTTTACATCATTCTCTTGAGAATTAAATTCTCTACAAATTTTGTTTAAAATGTTTACATGTTTGTAACCAATTTAATAAAGTTAATGTATTTCAAACCTAAGAAAGACATGTTTTTCGAGATTAATTTTGCGTATTTTGTCAGATATCTCATAAATGACTGTACTTACAGATGTGGGACAGGTTTTATTTGATTTTTCAGCTCGTTTTGCATAAAACCTGTTCAATTACCAACCTTAATTAATGCCCTAAAAATTTAAGTATGAGTTCATTTCACAGGGGGAGCTGAATTCCAGGTGAAAATTTTTACTAGCCGTAACTCGCTAAAGAATGGTTTCGGACCCGTGTTTATTCGAAACTTTTTTCTTATTTTTAGCTGTATAATCAGTTCCTGAAGTATGATTTGTTCCTCGTGAAACACCCTGTATATCTGCTAACTTTAAAACATTAGTCTGTAATGTGTTGTGTGTGGTAGGCATTAATTGTTGTATACAATGTTTGCAATTGAATGTTTTTAACATCGCTAATAGATGATAATTTACATCGTTCAGTGCCTATGATTTAATAGGCAGTTCAGTACTAAGACACAAAGTCTACCGATTGAATCCGAACTGTTCGCGCTGCTACACCGGCAAGCTTATTTGGCGCTCGCTCTACTGAAGATGGCTGTCATTAACACTTGCACTGGATGTATACCCTACTGCAGTTAGAAACTTAAGCAAGTTGTTTAAAATTCTACTCTAATCATAGGCAGGAAATTTAATGAACAAATTAGGTTTAGAAATGCTGAATTAATATTAACTACTGCTCTGCTATCATCTACACAGAAATTGGAAAAGGATAAATTCAGATGGTTTGATATTTACATATATGATATTTATGTATTCTACTCTGATGATGATGGATCTCCACTGAAATATGCAATTTAAGGAAAACAAAATCTTAGAAAAATAAAAGTTATATATCCTACTACCTATTAAAGTGAGTGAAATTTAGAGATTTTTACATTAAAATTAATTATGGGCTTTTAAATGTGTTACTTATTTGCTTTATTTTCCACCACACAAACTACTTTTATTGGCTCAAATACGAAAAGACGGAGTCTTATTTTTTGTGTATTTTAATTTAATAAAAATTTGTATTTATTTTGTTTTGATTGTCTTGATTTTTATTTTTAAAAAAGTTTGTATTTATTTTTTACTGGACTATTTTATATCACTCAAAAGAAGTGCTGAACATTTAAAAAAATCATTACAAATTGGCAATTGATGAAAATCATCTTGCATTCCGTGTGAGAATTCTGTTTCAATGGACATTTTGTTTGTTTGTCTGTTAAGAACATGATGTAGACTAGGTCCAAGCTATCGCTTCATACCAACTTGTACAGAAGAACCTAAAAGAGTTTTAGTAGTTCTTTGATGTATAGTTTGGAGAGTTGCCTATCTATTAAACAACTAACAGTTTTCAATATCTCATTACTAACATCTATTATATCAGAGATCTTTTTTTTATTTGTCATTAATAGAGATCAGTGTTACTTTAAAGAAAATTATTGAAGTTTAAAATAACCAACTGGATTGGTGTAGTGGTAGAGTTTTCACCTAAGTAACCTGTTTAACAGCTAATTTTAGAAGACGAAGGTTTGTGGTTCAAATTCTAGTAAAGGTAGTTGATTACTTTTGTGTGGATTTAAATACTAGACTGTGATTATCGGTGTACGTTGATGGTTTGGTTTCAATTTACCATACTCTCTCAGGAATAATCGGCCTGAGTCTGTACAAGCATAATGTTAACAGTTAATGGGAAAAAGTGCCAGTACTTACAGTTCAAAAACAAACAATGTAAGGGAAAACAGAGAAGTGGATGTCTTTATACAAAATAATATCCTAGATCATGTGCAAACAGTGAAGTTTCTAGGAGTGTCACTAGATAGGACCATATCGTGGGATTATTACACCGATCAAATTTGTGGTAAAATATCATCTGGGGTATTTGCATTAAAACAAATTGCCAGATTAAAATTATAAAAAATTGCTTATAGCAGCTTATCGTGGTTTAATTTTATCTCATATCAGGTATGCCATATTAGTATGGGGTAATTCATCACAGGGTAACATGGAAAGAGTTTTTAAAATCAGAAAAAAGCTGTTAGGTGTATGATGGGAGTCAACCACCTTACCTCATGCAGATCATTATTTGAAACAAAGGGGTTCATGACAAGCCTACTGAGTTGAGCAGTAGCAGGGAAAAATTATTGGTAAGTGATGAATTTATCATTGTTTGATTTTTTTATTTTGTGTGATATTTGACTCAATGGGGTTCATGACAAGCCTACTGAAGTAAGCAGTAGCAAAAACAATTTTTTGGTGGTAAATGATGAATTTATCATTGGTGATAAACTTTCAGTTTATCAGTTTTTATCTTGATATGTCCTATACTCCCTTTGGAGTCTCCTGGATGCAAGGAAAAAAATGATCGTCATCCTCATCTCATGGGTTTGATTAATGTTTTTAAATTGAACAGACTGCAACGTACACACATTAGAAATTAAAAGATAAAAAGTTTAAAATAGTACGCACTTAATGAATTCCCGCCTTTTCATTTGTGTTTTGTTATGGCCATCTTGAGTTAGTGGCATGATCGTATTCAAAATAGTAAATTTTAAAGAAATGAATTTATTGTACGTATCGATTCAATAACACAGCTTCGTTAATAAGAAAAAACAATTTTCTATTGTCCTTCTGTAGTCTTTTAAATTTTTTTAGATCTACACCAGAACTTTAGGTGATATAATGTATAGGAGAGTAATGGTAATTGTAAATGAGATACTAATCTAACGAATATGTTATTGATTAATTTTTATTCATTTAATATTGTGTAATTTTAATTGTTTCTTTAGTTGCGTTATTTAATAATAATAATCAGATAAAATGTCTGATATCAAAGTGGTATTTGTTATCAAATCACAACCAAGACAGATGGCATTGGTCACTCACTCTGCCTCTGTGTAATGACGTAATAACATGTGTTAATGTGTGCGATTGATGGGAGATTCGTAAATTTGTATTTCTGTTCGTAAAATTGATAATAATTTGGTTAGTATGGAAAATATATTAGCCAAATTACTGGCAGCAGAAACTGTCAAAGAGGTAAGTTGTAAATTTGTAAAATGTTATTGTTTCTTTACTGTCACTTGCCGGTCTTGTTTGAAAGACGGTCCACATGGTTTGCTCCAACAAGTACCGAATGTAGTACCCATAATATTTCTTAAAACTTTGTAAAATGAATTAAATAATTATGATGGTCAATAGTTTTTTTAATGTAAAGTTATTAGTTATTTAATTAAGTGATTGTTCTTACTGTACCATAATACCAGTCCCTAATCAGGCCATTTTTAGTATCGTTCATATATCACGTTGGAACTTAGTTATTTTATTTATCATTATTATTGGTGTACGAGGGACTTAGATGTGAAAACAATAATGTTTTTCTCGATCTCTAAGTTTTAACCGTGTCTTAATTGAAATAGTGTGTAAAGTTCAATACAAACGATCTAATATGTTGATAATTTACGTGAATATTCTTGTCAGTTTTAATGTTTATTGTTTACTTTTTCTATTAAATATTTTGGGCAATATTTCGTCTGTTATCTGTCTAACTTAACACTATCAATCATGTCATGCAGTATTCCAGTACCACTGTTGCAATCATACCTAACCTACTCAAATATTTGTACATTGATAAAATGACAGTTGTTTTGTAAATAACTGTATATTATTTTTCAATAATGTGCTGTGAAGTGTATCTTCATAATATGACTAATTGTTCATTGTGTGGAGTGAATACTGATACCAATGAAGTAGACAGAAAAGTAGTACTTTGATCGATAAATTTGTATAACATAACACTGCTACTATTTGTTTTTAATATTTCATCGTTAAGGAGTATCTAATGTGTTTTATTTGTGTATAATTTCTGATCCTTTTTTATTGCTCTGAAAATATGTAATAGATGTTTCTATGTATGATGGTGTCTTATTTTCTTTTTGTAAGTGGACAAAGATTTTGTGATATATACCAACTCTGTTTTAGTATTATTAAGTAGTACAGAGTGATTTTTTAGTCCTGTTACCCAATTGTTAATGTCTGGTAATATTTTTCTAAAAAAAAAAATTTTGTTTTGTGACACGAAGTTAATAGCCCTACTCAACCGGTATGGATATGGCAGTGTGAGTTGATTCTCCTTGAGCTGTGTAAAATTTTGTGCCATTTCCGGTCGTGCTACGAACAGAATGTCTTTTATCTTAAAACAATCTCTTGTTTAAATCTGGAGGCTGAAGCTCTAGAACTAATCGTATGTGATACGGATACAATTTAAATTTTTTAGCAGCTTTTTGAGCACTCAAATATGACAAATCAACATGCGAGGAAAGTTTTTGTAAACTTTTCCATGGAGAATTGAGCAATCTTGTTTTCACATTCGCTTAACGTCATCTGTCAAGAGAGTTGGTCGACCACTACGTTTTCTGCTGCAAACAACACCTGCCTCTAAAAATCAGTTAGTTAGCCTAGAAATTGACTAGAATAGAGTGGAGGAACACCAAAAAATTTAATTTGAAACGATTCTTTTACACTTGCATACGATTTTGTAGCAAAATATTGTTTAAGAATGAAAACCCGTTGTTCTAGGGTAAAAGACATTCGGTTCGTAACACAACTGGAAACAGCACAAAATTTTACGCAACTCAAGGAGAATCAACTCAAACTGTCGTATCTATACCGGTTGAGTAGGGCTACCAACTTTGTGTCGCAAAACAAAATATCCCTTTCTTTGAAAAAAATTACCAGACATTAACAATTGGGTAACAGGACTAAAAAATCACCCTGTATAAAGCAGTGTGTGCTAGTAAACTATTATGTAGTGAATTAAAGCAACATTTTGTTAAGTTAATTGTGGTAGTTGTAATTTATTTTGTTCTTAATTACAGGGTACACAAGAACTTAGAGAAGCATTTAAAAATCCAGAAGCTGTGTCGGCATTGTGTATTGTTTTAGTAAGTTCTCCTAACCCTCAGATTCGACAGTATGCGGCAGTACTGCTTAGAAGACGACTTACAAAGGCTCGTAACTGGTCAAGAATCCCTGTTGAAACTAGAAATAGGTAGGTGGTTTTTTAGGCAATAAATTTTTTTTATTATCATGGGTAAATCAGTCAGTGTATTTAATACTGACAGTAACAAGATGTCTATCAATCGTAAGAATTATTTGCAATGTTTAGTTTTAGTCCGGTTTTGTTGCATTAATTGTTATTATTCAGTAATGTGTTATTAATTAACGAGGAATGTTGTGATTTAAAAGAACCACTGCACTGTCCCAGTGTAAACACTAAACTTATTGCGAATTTGATGACTGGTAAAATCAAGACTGATTATCAATTATTAATGACTGTAACATCTCTGCAACATCAAATTAACTTAGTTCTGTGAGGATGGCTTGTTTAAGGCATCATAGTCTTCTGTATTTCTATGGGTATTACTTTTTTCCTGATAGCTGGGCAGTGTTTCTGTTTGCCATACACTGTCATAACCATTTACTCTGCAGTTAAGTTCATTGTAAGACCCTTGTGTATTTTTTTGTAATTTTGAAAATGTTAATTTGTTTATAATCGCTACTGCAGTTTTATACATTTTTGTTTTCTTATAGGGTTTTTAATGATAATTTTCAAAATCTTAAGCTGTTTATCAAAACATGAAAGCAATATTGTATTATTTTTTTTATTATTATTATCAATTTAAGCTAAGTAAGCTATTCCATGGAGATTGGGAAGTATAAAAGATTCTGTAAAAGTAACAAACAATTATAATTTATAAAAATCTACATATTAGTCTTGATTTGTTCATGGTGATGGATGACATCTGACAGGCAGCAGGCTTTGTAATTGCTATGAAAATTCTGTCACTTTTAACAGTCACTGCTGAATGGCTAAAGGCTTTCTTTTTGAATTCCTTGGAAAAATTCAGGGAGATGGAGTGCGATATGGATTTCTGACTTTTATGTTTTATTGAATTTTATTTTATTTTTTAATATTGTGTTGGTGTTTTTAATTTTCTACTGAATTTGTCTTTTAATTACTGTTTGTTTACTACTGAATTTATAATTTTAACAGGTTAACATTTTAATTATATGTTCTTTTTTAAAAATAAATAGGAAGTTGGTTACAAATTATAAGATAAATTAATAGTTTGATGTAATTTTGTAAACAAATGTAAATTTGACATGATTTTACGTTGTTTTATGTTATTCTTAAATTGGAATTAAAGTAAAATAATTATTATAATTAAAGCAAAGTTTTACCCTTGTGCTATGATTTTATCTTTGATAAAAGTTTATACCTTCCACTGTGCACCAGGTGCTTGGTCAGCCGTGAAAGTATTTAATGACCACACTGAATTCAACATGTTAATGTTTTATTATTTATATGTAGGCGTATTGATATAAACCACAGATTTAACCTGATCATAGAAACAGATAGAACCATGTTAAGATATCCCCACAATATAAAGAAAGTTGCTCTGACTTTAATTTATACTGTTTATCTTTTTTTGACAATGCTACAGAAAATACTGTTTTACTAGAAGAATAATCATTATTTTAGTATTATGTACTTGTTAAGAACTTGAAATGCAGTTATGACTATAGATAGTGGACCTTTGTTATTAGGCATACTTGTAGGCTATTTTCTAACAAACTAAGATGAACATGTTTACAGAAAAAATAGTTAAACTGTCTATAAAAAGAAACTTCAAAATATAATTTTATTATTTTAATTGAATGCCATTTTATTTTGTTATAAGTCAATTTCGGCTTTTTAAAATGGTCTTTTTGTTTTTTACACACCGTAGTATTTTTACCATTACCACTTGTTTGATGGAAGCTAATTATAGAAGTTTTACCTGTTCTACATCTGTGTACAAAAATGTAGATATTGTAGTTACATATAGAGACATGGTCCTATTCAAAACTGCATTTTAAATGATTGCATTATGTCCAGGATTTAATGTATATCTTTATTAATGAATTAATAAATGAAATAAATAAATAATGAAATAAATGAATGAATTAATTAATGAATGAATATAATGATCGTAAAGATCAACATAAATATAATAAAACAAATATAAAACTGTTAAAAAATGTTGTATTAATTTTTTTCCAGTATCAAACAGGGTTTAATAGAAGCACTAATTAAAGAACCAGAGAAATTTGTTAAAAATTCAATTGCTCAATTAATAGGTGCAATAACAAGACATGAATTTCCTAATCAAAGCTGGCCGGAATTGTTACAGTGCCTACAAATGTGGACAAACAGTGAAAATGCCAATGACAAAGAGGTGAGTGTGGTATTTAAAAAAGAAATTGTGGGAATAAGGTTACAATTTGTTATTCCAGCAAGGTGAAGCATTTTGTTATCTACAGTCCTAGTAATTTATTGGAATTATCAGTAGATTTATTATTTTAAGAAAAATATTTGTTTGGTACTGTTTCAAATGGTTCTATTTTTGTTTTGTGATTGTATAAAATATATTGTCTATTTATGTGAATTAATAGATTTAAAAAGTATATTAAAAGTTTTATCAAAGGACTGCCTGCCTTTGTCATTAATAAAAGAGTGATAAATTATAACTTCTCAAGACTTACTCGAGAGCAAAGTTGGGGATAAGTGTAGACCTGGTTGAAGAATATTAGAGACTGGATAAATATCTTCTTCTTTAGATGCCAATCTGATTTTGAATTTTGGCGATCATCATCGCTATTTGCATGTGTATCGTTGCAATTCTGAACAGTTCCACTGAACTCTTGTCAAATCACATCCCTAAGGTTTGCCAGGAAGGATTTGAGGACTTGAGGAAGGATTACTTCATGAAAATTAATAAGAACAAAACGAAAGTGTTGTGCAGCAGCAAGAATGGTTTAGAAGAGATGGGAAATTTAAAAGTAGGCAACGAAAACATACAGGAAGTTGGGGAATTCTGCTATCTAGGGAGTAAAATAACAAAGGATGGTAGAAGCACGAGTGAATCAAGAGTAGAATTGCTCAAGCTAGAAAAGCCTTTGAAATGAAAAACAGCTTACCGACTACAAACATTGATTTACAGATTAGGAAAAATTTCTTAAAACATTATGTTTGGAGTGTAGCATTATACGGAAGTGAAACGTGGTTGATAGGGGCTGTAGAACGGAAGAGGATAGAAGTTTTTGAAATGTGGTGTTATAGGAAAATGTTAAAGATTAGGTGGGTGGACAAAATAAGTAATTTAGAGGTTCTTAGGCGAGTGGATGGAAAAAGAAGTATATGGAAGCATCTTACCAAAAGAAGGGATAGGCTAGTGGGGCATATCCTAAGACATCCAGGTATTGGGCTATCAATAATGGAGGGTAACATTGAGGGGGTAAATTGTAGAGGGAGGCAAAGATTAGAATATATAAAGCAAATTACAAAAGATGTAGGGTGTTACAGGTATGTAGATATGAAACGACTTGCGCAAGATAGAACAGGTTGGAGAACTGCATCAAACCAGTCGAGAGACTGACGACAAAAAAAAAAAAAGGTTTGCCAGCCAGGATATTGTTCTTCATCATGGTGCTCTTTGTCTTGTGACCTTATCCTGAAGTATTTGCTGAAGCAAGTTGTATCTTATGTCATTTTTCATTATGTGGCCCAAGTTTCTGTTGATTCTTCGCAACACTTCCAAGTTCATCACTCTTTGCATCCACAATATCTTCAAAATTTTTCTCCAATCCAGGAAATGTAATTTGGTCCCGAGCGTCAAGTCATGTGTCGTGAAAAATTGGCTTAATTTTCTTAAAAACACCCCTGGCTTTTCCAATTCTACAACGTAAGGACAAACATGAGTACCAACAATCTTTTGAGGGCAGTTTACATAGAGACCAATTTAAAAGAGTTGGTGCCCGTCTTCAGTGATGAAATCTGCACTTTAAGAAGAATATAGATTTTAGCCAAATCAATTTGCATGTGGTTTGAAGTGAAGTAGTCATAGTTAAAGTGCAGACTTGGATTAATTATTGCTGATTGGCACTTTCTAATCAGCTTAAAGTGATTTGTTATGTGTACTTAACACTTTCACTGTTAAACAGCTAAAATATAGTATAATCCCTGTACTAATTTTTTTCTTTGGTAAATGTATAAAGCTTTTCACCATACACCAGGTGCATGGTTGGTTTAGTACAGTGAAACAGCCAGCATGCACCCTGTGCGTGGTCAGCAGTGAAAATATTCAAATGTGAAAAAGGTCACATAAGCGATTGTAAAATTAATCATTCTATAATAATCAAGGACAGATCTATATCCTTGTTTATTACTGTATTAAATTACCTATTACCTAATCTAATAGGTTAAGTTGTAATATTGATTTTTTTTTACTTTATTAAATTGTAAAGTGATATTATGGTAATTTATGTTACTGATATAGTCATCAAAAATAATACAACCTACTTGACTATTCTGTTTAAAAAATAATTAATAAAGAAATTGTTTTGTTTCAGCTTGGTTTTTATACATTGAGTGTATTGTCAGAAGTTGCATCTGATCAGTTTCTCGTGCATGCTCAATTATTTGGATTTCTTTTCAATTCAACATTACGCTCGTTAACTGATTTATCATGCCCAGTTGCTTATTTGACACTTGTTTGTATGACAAACTTTGTTCCTAGTGTCGATGGTGACCAGACTGTAAGTATCCGTCTTTATTTAAGTTAGTAGATTTACTTTAAAATTATTTTTGTTATTTTCTTGTCGGTAATACTTGTCAGTAAATATATACTTAACTCTTTTAATGCCTGTGAAAAAAAAACTGTCTTTCTTTCTGTGCATACCAATAAATGAGAAAAAGTAAATTGTCATGATATCTTCACCGGCACTATTTTCGTGAAGTATGTCCCCAACAAACTGTTGAAAAATATACAGGGTGTATTGAAAAGTAATACCTCCATCACTATAACTTTATTAGTAATGAATATATTGTTTTCATATTAGTGTGAAATGATAGATTAAACTGTCGTGTTCTAACCAGTATAATCATTTTTTCATATAATCGTCATTAACAGTGATACATTTATACAAACGTACTGCGCTTTGAAAAGTCCGTCACAGAGAAGTCTTGAGTTTTCGTATGGCATCATTTCCTCACCTCTGCATCCGATGGAAAAGCATGCCTTTGAGATGTTCCTTAAGCTTTGGAAGGAGGAGAAGTTCTAGGGTTGCAAGATCTGAGCTATAAGGTGAATGGGGTCAAATGTCTTGAAACTCAAGCTTCTCTAGTGCTGTACACGTTTTCAGACTAGGACAAGGGTTGTTATGATACAGGATTGGCTCTTTGTCTGGATGAACCCTATACAGCCCTCACTTCAGATTTGATAGGGTAGAAACATATTGTTCGGGGTTGACAGTACAGCCACGTTCCAAAAACTCCATATGAACAATATGATCACAATCCCAGAGAACTGTAATCATGACTTTCCTGGTGGATGGCATTATTTTGAATTTTTTGGTTGTGGCTGTGAATCGCCGCTAGGATGACTTGTTTACAAAGATTTACAGTACATGACTTACCACTTTTGAGACTGTCTGGCCCCGTCATTATTATAGTTATAGCGATGGAAGCATTACTTTTCAATATGCCCTCGTATTTTTATTAATTGTAATAAGTTTGTTTATATTAATGAAATAAACGTTTAAAAGCTTAACAAAGTTTGCATAACACTCATTATGCAATGTTTGAAATTCAAAACTTCAAGGTCAGATTGTTAAATGAATTAAAAGTGTTTATCAAAAGAACAAATAATATTTGTTTTGTCTTGTTGGATAGATAAAGTTACACTGATTAATTGTACATTGGAATTTGTTGCATAATATTTGGAATAATTGTACAGTCTGATAATAAGATTACATTAACGAAGTTATTATAGTATGATAAACCAAGATGTATATTGAAAAGAAATGGAGTTTCTCAAATATTTAATTTAATCCTTATTAGACTTGTCTAAAAATTATTTGTTATATAATGGGTGTTTCAAAATGCCTTAGCTTGCGCTTCATTTTCATATTCTATATACCAAAACAAAATATTTCATATGAAAAAAAATTTAATTAACCCTTTGTTGTCATTCTATCCACCATGTTGTATTTTTCAGGAAAACTATTATATCACGCGTAAGAATTGAAATTTGGTACAGATATTTGCACCTCTAAAAAATAACAAAATACAATCCATGCATTTCCATATTTTTCAAAATTGTGGCCAAACAAAATTTTCAAAACTTTTTCTCTAAAACCATTAGTTTTGTTGAAAGACTCTCTATCTGAAATGTTAGGCTTTTTGTTCATAACAATTAATGTTATTATTTTTTTTTTTGGTATGTAGAATACAAAAATATGAAAGGCAGGTCCACAACAAATCAAATATTTATCCTCAAAGAAATCGTATCAAAGTATTGGGAATTCAATAAGGAATTTTTTGCTCTATTTATTGACTTTCAAAAAGCTTACGATAGCATAAGCAGGGAGAAATTGTGGATGAGGATGGAGAAGTTTGGAATTTTAAAAAACTCGTAAGCCTGGCCAGCTCAAGCATAGCAGAAGCCTCGGGCTCAGTAAGAGTAAATGGGCAAGTCTCTGAGTCCTTTAGGATAAATTCAGGAGTAAGACAGGGCGATGGACTCTCCCCAATTCTTTTTAATTTAGCCATAGAAGAAGCACTCCCAAAAAGTAGCAAATAGGAGTGAAGGCATAAAAATTGGATCGGGAATCAATACACTAGCATTTGCTGACGATGTGGTAATTGTCGCAGAAAAGATAGATGACTTACATCAGTTAGCAGAAGTGTTTATGGAGGAAGCAGGAAGAATAGGATTGTAGGTAAACAACACAAAAACGAAGTATATGCATTTCACTAGAAGTCGAGTTAACAGAGACCAAGGTCCTCTCCAAGTAAACGGTCAATATTTTGAAAAAGTAGACTCTTTTAAGTACCTAGGCGTCGTCATTTCTGAACAAAATACAGAAGTGACAGAAATACAAAATAGGCTAAATCTTGCAAACAGATGTTTCCACGCATGCAACAAACTTATGTCTTCAAAATTGTTATCACGTACAACAAAAATTAAAATTTATAGAACAATTATCAGTCCAATATTGCTCTACGGAGCGGAGACATGGAAATTAGATAAAAGAGAGGAAAGGAAATTGATTGTATTTGAAAACAAGATTCTTAGAAAAATTTACGGACCTGTAAACGAGGGAGGAGAGTGGAGGAAAAGACACAACAGAGAACTTAGAGACCTTTATAGGGAGCCAGATGTGGTGTGTGAGTTCAAGTGTAGAAGAATTAGATGGGCTGGGCATGTTTTAAGAAGGAAAGAGGACAGTAATCTTAACCAAGTGTTAAAAAGAAATCCTGAAGGACGACGACCGAGAGGAAGACCACGACGTAAATGGTGGAGTCAAGTGAGGGCCGATATGGAGAGAATTGGAGCGACCGAGGAAGACGCGGGGCATTGAGAGAGGTGGAGGGGCTGTGTTGGTGCGGCTAAATATCTACTTAGATATGTGTGGCCCTGGCAGTAAGTAAGTAAGTAAGAATACAAAAATGAAGTGCGCGCTAAGGGATATTGAAACACATGGTATATTAAATCACTGTTACCATATCTCTTAGTAATCTGTTACTTTCTTTTTAGGATTATAAAATTTGTAAAGGAAATTATTAATTTTGAAGATTTTGATGTATCGCTGTAGTCATAAGTTCTTTTTGCAGTACTGTCTTTTTCATGTCTGTATCCTACCCTGTGGTGAATGAAGTGAAGGTGTCATTTGCCGAGTGGAAAATATGTGCTTTTCAGAGGGCCTGGCATGCTTATAAGCATATTTTTCCACTTAGTAAAACCACCTCTCTCCTTGTTTTACTTAGTAAAACCTCTACAGGTTAAAACCAGCCTTTCGGCTGATGACCTTAACAACAACACTTATTACTTCTCATAAGCACTAGTTCCATGGCCTTCCCTTTCTATTGCATCAACAAATGAATTCGCATTGGAGTCATAGCATCTTTAAATGCGCTTGATACTTTTTACTTTCTTTCTGTTCAGTTTTGTAATGAGTTCTCTTTATCATCTGATGTTTGGTCTAGCTGATCTGCATCCAACTTCGTCACATCTTCTTTGTTAAGAGAATAATAATTTTATTAAATTGTGTTTTATTTTTTTAGATGGTTAATTTGTATCATGAAGCAATGCCTCGTGTGTTAGAAGTAATTAAAGAATTATCAAAGAAACGACCAGACAGAGCTGTTCAGGCCATGGAGTTATTAGAAGAAGTATTAGAAAATGCCACTACTGTACTTGTGCCTCATTTAAAATTATCTGTAGCACTTAGTCTTGATTTAGCAGTCGATAGGTCCGTTGGAATGGATTTACAAAAGAAAGCACTTAGTTTTCTTGGTGATGTAGTACGAATTAAGAAGAAAGTAAGTATTACTGCACATTAATCCAATAAATTAATTGAAAAATGTTCTATCAAGATTTGTGTTTCCTTAAACAGATGTGGAATAGTTTATATTAACCCTTTCAGTACTAACATCCGGAAAACAGGGCGTCGATATATTTTATGTAATGACAACATTCGGTTTACCAGTCTTCCATAAGTTATGCCGACATAAAGTGCCTACATCTGTATAACCGAACATTTACAAAACAAAGATTAATGTAATAATGTATTTTGAAACCACTTCCATGGCGTATTGACTAGCATGCAAAGCGAAAGGTCCTGGGTTCGATTCCTGGCTAGGGTCTGGAAATTTTAACTTGTTAGAACCACCGTTAAGGTACGAAAACCCACAGTAGTTGCTAATGACCAAGCTGTTGATGCGACTAAATAAACTAAAAAAACTATTTTGAATATTTTATTGTTAGAATGATTTATTTTTTTTATGAACGTAATAAAAATTAATTTTTAGCAAGAAAATTTTATTTTTCTGTAACGTTGAAATTTTGGTTGGCAATGGCAGGCGGCTTATGCCTGCAAGTTTTCAAAATAAGGGCTGGTTTTTTGTACAGGCTTATTCAAATTAAATGGCTTTAGATCAAACTTTTAAATATTGTTTCGGCACTGAAAGGGTTAAAATAGCAGTTCAGTCAACACTCAGTTTAATAAGCTAATTGAAGGATGTGTTGTCCATTGTTGTGAAAATCTGAGAAAATTTGAATTATTCATTTCTAATTCGTTAAGAAGCATTTTATTTGATTATATTCGATTTATTAAATTATTTGATTTATTAAATTTGATTAATCTATAGCGTCATACATATATACATATCTATTGCCCGTTCCAGCTATTGTCTGGTCTGGATAACCTCTTAGGATACAATAATTTATAATTGTTTTTCTGGGAGAACTTCTGCGTTATGTAAAGCGAAAAATTAGTCTTATACATTAAAGGTAAACGAAAGTATTGAAAAATACTGCATATAATTCCTCTAATGAAAAACTCAGCACAGCTTCCTTATATGACTACCTGCTTGATACACTATCGTTCATCCTTTTATCTCCTCCACCGTTCTACTAGGAGTGACATCAGCAGGGGTTGGATTTCACATCCTTGTGTTAGCGTTTTCTAAACTTTAACAAACTATACATATCTGGTTTATGTGTTATGATTTAGGCTTTTATTGATTTGTATACTATGCACAGAAAGACAGTAGTAAAGTTCTATAAATTAATAACATGGGTAGGAACAAAATGTTCACCAGTAGTGTTAGTACATTATTAATGCACTACGGTACATTACGGTAATGTGTACGGTGTTAATGTACAGTATTGGTTAGCAGTAAAAAATATGTTGTACAGTCTATCTACAATGGTCATGGGGAAAGTAAAGAATGTTTTTTTGAATCAGTTAGTAACAGTCACTTTCAGATTGTCATCATTTTCAAAGCATATTTTGTTTAAAAACTTGCAGTTTTGAAATATGTGGTAATCAGTAGGTACCATGTTTGGGCTGTATGTTGGATGCTGGGAAAACTCTCATTTGAGCTGTTGAAGCAAGTCTTATATCAATACAGCTGAGAATAGAAGTGCGTTATCGTGAAGAAGCACAATGCCAGGGTACAGTAGGTCCTAATTCCCACTAACAATTTTATAAAGAACAGTTGATATCTCAGGAAATGATAAATGCAACTCCTGAAGTGTGAAACATCTTCTTGTATCTTTTATTAATCTTTGATTTGAGTTCATCAGTCAGAACTGAAGGTCGGCCTGAGTGTTTCCAGCATTAACATTCATCTGTCTGCCATTAACCATGTAACACCATTTGCAAACAAAACTCATGTTCATTACATTGCTGTAAACCTCTGTAGTTTGCCTGCAGTTTAAATTAGACTTTTTAATTTATTAAACTTATTAATATTAAACTTATTTAATTTATTAAACATGTAGCATATATCCATCATTAATGAATTTTTTATTTTATTATAAACAAAATTGTTAAAAAACCGCAAGACCACTTGTCAGCTCATTCGAATATTCATTATAAAATATTTGTTAATTTAACATATTTGTTAATTTTAAATATTGTAACAAGCCGACGATGTGGTAAAGCAATGCAAGTACTTATCTATCGGTAGGTGTTCTTACTTAATCGTTGACCGTTCGGGTGGTTTTTTAATGATATTGTATTTATTAAACATTTTTTTGTATTCAAAAAGTGAATCACATTGTATATTTGTACATTTGGAGTAATTAGTAAATTTTCTTGCATATTTCAAAGCTGCAGAATTAAACAATAAATGTCTGTAGCAGATTGTGGCTACGGTCGGATTGGAGCAGGAGAGTATCAGTCATTGACTAGGCGGCAGTGGGACAATTTTACTGTCTGTCATACGGAAACATTCTTAACTTTGTGAAAAACCTGTCGTGTAATAATAGTAGGCATGATTATTTCAGTATTTCATTGTAGTATAAAACAGAGGAAGATGTAAAATACACTACTAAGTTATTAAATGAGATAATCTGAATTATTCGTAGATCTCAATACTGTAGTAGTACTTATAATTTTTAACTCAAAACAATTATAATACTCAGATCATGTCATGTTGATGTTTGGAGGAAAGTAAACATCAACTTAGAAAGTTGTACAGAAATTTTAAAAAATCAAAATTTTACCGGCACATTGCCATAGTGGTCAACTGGCTTCTACACAGGAGGTCCAGGTCAGGCCAGGCATTTTTTTATCTCATACGGACGCAAAAGCTGATTTGGACATCCCAAAAAAGACAAAAAAGTTTGAATTACATATGTGAATATGATTGAACTGGTATAAAAAAAATATAATAATTGATAATTTTGTACTGGACAACGATTGTTTATTTGTAATTCCTTAAAACTTTTAGAAGTTTCAAATTATGCTTGAATTTTGAAAGTTTTTTAACTTCTTTTGGACAAAAAAATTAAACTTTCCAAACATTGTTTGTTGTTTTATATAAACATTTGAAAAATTTTGATTTATATACCGTATATCCCGGCGTATAAGTCGAGGTTTCAGAAGCAAAATATATGTTTAAAAAACAGAGGTCGACTTATACACCGGGTCTACGAAATTTAATTTTTTAAAGTTCAGGGTAGTTGACTGAGAAACAAAATACACTGAGGTACTTAACTGAAATAAGTAACTACATAACACTATATTCGTTAGAAATACGTAACTATATTCTTTTTAAAAGAAAAAGTAATAGAATAAAAAATTACCTAGGTAGGTATCATAAAATACATACAGTTGTAGATCCGTGTCAGAAATTTCTGACTCTCCATTGTCTATTCCTGCAGCGTCATATGGATCCCACAAGTCTTCCCTTGCTTCATCACTATCCTTGTCAGTATCGTCATCGTCGTCACCTACGTCCCACAGTACGTCGTCTTCTGATGAATCTAAAGCGTTAGATATCCCGCATTTTTTAAATGATTTTACCACAGTTTGTATTTTCACTTCATCCCAAGCTGTAATTACCCACTGGCAAATAATGTCTAAAGACGCAGGACGCATATTTCCGCCCGGAGTAAAACTTTTCTCTCCAATAGCCATCCATTTATTCCACTCCCGATAAACTGCACTTTTAAATGGCTTGTTTAAACTAACATCCAATGGTTGTAGCACTGACGTAAGTCCACCCGGGATTACACATGTATCCGTATTTTCGTCCTTTAAATTTTTTTTTGTTTTTTCCGTTAGATGCGCACGAAACATATCCCACACCAATAAGCTTTTTTTCTTTCTTAAACCACCAGGTCGCCTATTCCAAATATTTTTTACCCAAATGTCAATACCGGCCTCATCCATCCACCCCTTTTCTTGGAAATGTACTATTATGCCTGATGGAAATTTAATTTTTGGCCTAATTTTTCGCTTAAAAATAACCAAAGGCTTAAGTTTTGTTCCGTCTGCCATACATGAAAGAACCACAGTAAAACGAGTTTTTTCGTGTCCAGTTGTTTTAACAATTACCGAATGTTCACCTTTTACGTTCACTGTGCGATTACCAGGCATGTCAAAATTCAGCGGCGTTTCGTCCATATTTCCAATGTTAGCCAGCTCATAGTCATGTTTTTTTCGAAGGTTTATAACAAATCTATGAAAATTAATAATCTTGTTATCTAAATCTTTTGGTAGTTTTTGTGCGATTTTAGTTTTTTGTCGCAGAACTAGGTTATGTCGATCCATAAAACGGCTACACCAACTTCTAGTTGCCAGGAAACTTACCGAGTGTTCAGGATTATCTTTTGCCCAGTTTATTGAATGCAATCGAATTGCGCAACGTGTGATAATATTGCCGCTCAATCGGTTTTGAAGCACCCATTCCACTACATGTTTCTCTAATTCCGGCCAAAGTACAGTTCCTGTTCGCATAGCGCATTTAGAGCGAGGCATTCCTCTAATCTTTTCTTCACTTTTCCGCCAATCACGCACAAGTTTTTCGTTAACACCGAACTTACGACCCGCTTCACTGTTGTTTGTAGTTTTTGCCAAACCGATAACTTTTAATTTGAATGAAGAGTCGTATTTCATTCGTTTAACCGCACTCATTGCTACAGGTAGTATTGCACGCACGAATAGGCCTATACAAAATGCACTAAATAAATAACCGAAAGCAGGTGGATAACCTTACTCGATGATTGTAGTCACGGCAATGAAGACATAATAATAACCTATAGACTGTACTGTACTAGTAGCCTGTGAAAGTCATTCACACGACATATTGGGTATTCCCAAAATGTAACATTAGGTAGGTAGCCATAAAACCTTTTGATTGACAGGTGGAATTCGTCAACAATATAATACTTCCCCATTTCTGTCCCAAAATAAATATAGTAATGTAAACTGAAATGTATAATCTTATACCTATCTATCAAAACCTAGTAGCTAGGTATTTTCATTCATTGTGTAGAACAGATGGCTAATTAAAGAGTCGTTTTTAAATAATCTGACGTACCAGTGGGTTATCAAAATAAACTTCGTATGAATTACCGGTACCTTACTTTTCGGATTCGACTTATACAACGGGTCTTGCTTAAATCAACAAAAACACTCTTCAAAATTAGGTTCGACTTATACGCCGGGTCGACTTGTACGCCGGGATATACGGTACTTATTATTAATTAAAATACAGTAAAATCTCTCTATTGCGGAACTCTATATAGCGGAAATCTCTCTTTAGCGGCATTATTTGCCGACCCCGACCCTTTCGTATAGTACGATAATATATTTAACTCTCATTATAGCGGCAAAACAATATCTTCAGGATATGGATTTAGACGCCTATGTAGGGACAGACAATGACTTAGCCACTTCAGCAGATGTTGGCGATGATGTAATAAATCGAAAATGTCTTAGCCCAAAACAACGAGGAAGAAAGTAAAGATGACGATGAAATGGAAACAGAAATGTTGTCCCTTCAAGTAAACAGGCACTAGACGTTATTCTTGTTATTTCCACGTACTGTCATTGCCAATATGTAAATGGAAATTTACAAGTTTTAAACATTGAAAATGAGATTAAAAACATGTTTTATGAATTGAAAACGAAACAAAATTTACAACTTATTTTACGAAATGAAATGTACTTCACAGTCATTGTTTTCTTAATAAAAAATTTATATACTGTACTGTGTATTTTTTTGTGTTTGTGTAGCCTATGTTTTAGGAGATTTTAATTGTATGTTTGTATCCTATGTTTATTACTGTTCAGTGAAAAACGAGTTTCAGTGCTAATTAATTTTTGGCTATCTATAACGGTATGTACTGTATGAATGATTATTGAAAAAAGTTCAATATGAAAAGTGAAATTCTATTGTTAAACATTAGTAACACAACATCTAATAAAACCAGTTTGTATCCAAATTTCTTGTTAAGTTAATAACCTACACTTTAGGTAATTAATTTAAATATCTCACTGTATTGAAGTAATCTACTGTATTAAACATTCGTCATAAAATTATCTATTCAGTAGTTTTTCAAAAACTTATTCCATGCACCATTTACATACGTATATAAGTTATTTTGTACAGAAAAATTAGTACTCCAACTTCCCTCCCACCGTTAATTACTCGCTTTCTCTATAACGGAACTCTGTTTATAGTGGCGGTACCTCATGGTCCCTTCAATTCCGCTATAGAGATTTTACTGAATACGAGGGGGTACCCAAAAGTATCCGGAATAGCTCTGCTGTGGGCGAAGCTTGTGCAGTACAAATTCCCGCCACTAGGCTGCTTGTAGCGCTACTCATTGCCAGTTCAATGCCATTTTGTTCGTTGATCTAGCTTGTTCTGTTCTCGTGCAGTGATTGTTCTCGCTAGTGCTGTTTTGTGCTCGTGTCGTTTTTCATGATGGCAAGTTTTAATGAACAACGTGCGGCTGTGAAATTTTGCTTCTTGCTCGGTAAAAACGCCGCGGAAACAGTTGTAATGTTGAACACAGCTTACAAAGACGACGCTATTGGAAAAACCCAAGTGTACGAGTGGTTTTTGCGCTTTAAAAATGGCGACATGTCGATTGAGAACAAACCTCGTTGTGGACGACCGTCGACTTTCCGAACAGACGAAAATGTTGTGAAAGTGAAAGAAATTGTACGAACAGACCGACGACAGACCATTGACTTTTTATCTTTAAGTGTTAAGAAGACTACGAAACAGCATTCGTCGTAAAAGACCTAATTTGTGGCAGACAGGGGACTGGTTTTTCCACCACGACAACGCGCCTGCACACACGGCAATCTCGGTTACCCAGTTTTTGGCGAAAAACGGCATGGTTTTGCTACCACACGCACCGTACTCACCCGATCTGGCTCCGTGTGATTTTTTCTTGTTCCCACGCATGAAAAGGGGCATGAAAGGTCTCCGATTTAACAACGTTGATGATGTCAAGAAAAAAACGACGAATGAGCTGGCAGCCATCACTGAAGAGGAGTACAAAAAATGTTTTGAACAGTGGAAGCACCGGTGGGACAAATGTATTAGTTGTAAAGGAGAGTATTTTGAAGGGGATAAGGTTCTTTTGTAAAAAAATTAAAAATAAATAGTTTTAAAAAATAATCCCGGTTTCTTTTGGGTACCCCCTCGTATATTTATGTTAGCGTAATTTTGTCTGTATTTTGAATTTCAGGATGTCTTATGTTACCCCTGATTCTTTTTCAGTTATCAGTTCTAGCATTGGTTAGCAGCTGGTCACCATATCGTAGACCTGATAATTTGGTTTTTTTTATCTTTGTTTATTCATTATTATTTACTAATTTTCAATTCTGGTTATCTTGTAGGCAGTTGTAAAACATGATCTAATCCAACCAATTTTATCAGTTCTATTCCGTCTCATGAGTATGCCTCCTGAAGATGAAGATGAGGAGAAATATTTTGCTGATGATGACGAGAGCACTCCTACTACATGTGCTAACACTATATTAGACACAATGGCCTTACACTTGCCACCTGAAAAAATTATACCACCGTTGGTCAGTACATACTTTTATCCTGTTGATTGTTACTTTACCAAATGTTTTATTAATTATATTATTGATATTAAAAATCCTTCAACGATGCCTGTACGCATTTAACATGATTGCCCAGGGATTTGGTCTGCAGGTCTCTTCAGAAAAAACAAAAGTGATGGGTTTTAAGGGCACAGATCATCTTAGAAGCAAGATTGTTATCAATGGAGAAATATTGGAGCAGGTGAAGACATTTTTATTCCTCGGATGTGAAGTATCGTACATACAATCAAGAGACGTAGAACTTAAATTACAAAAATTTCAGCGCCTTATCTATACAGCAAGGAAAACTTTGGTGGGAAAAGTAAGGAGAGAAACGGTTTTGAAGTTTTATAAAACACTAGTGCTGCCAGTCCTGTTATATGGATCTGAAAGCTGGACGTTAACCACTCAGCAATTAACTAGAATCGTAGCGGCAGAAATGCGACTGTTAAAGCCCCTAGCGGGGTACAGTTTGCTGGACCATAAGAGGAATGAGGATATACGAAATAAGCTTGGGATGCTGTGTGTAACGGATGCGATCACTGGTTATAGGCAGAGCTGGTATGAGCATGTGCTAAGAATGGCAGATGAGCGAGCACCGAAGATTATCCTTAATTACCAACCGGTTGGGCGACGTAACATAGGAAGACCAAAGAAAAGATGGTCATCGCAAGCAACTTAAAGATTTGCTAGCTTGAGAACGGAACAGGGCTACAAGGCCTAAACCGTGATGCTTATGATGATGATATTAAAAATATAGAACTTTGTGATTGCTCTCATGAAACATATTGTGTGAAACAGCTCATAATATCAGAGTCATTGAATGTGTTAATGTAAAAAGTTACGTAAGTCTGTTTCACCTAGTTCTGAGAAAAACACAAAAAACTGGTTTTTGAAATACATGTTATGTATTAAATATATTACCTATATAATATATTTAATACAATACATATGTATTTCAAAAACAAGTTTTTCATGTTTTTAATAAGAAATTAGTATATAGTATTAGAATATAATAAGTTTTTAGTTATTGAACGCGTTAATGTAAAAAGGTACCTAATACATATGTATTTCATAAACAAATTTTTTATGTTTTTCTCAGAACTAGAAGGAGACTTGGGTACCTTTTTACATTAACGTATTCAGTTAGTTTTTAACCCTTTAATAAGTTTGTGATAAAATGTTATGTCAGAAAAATTGCACAAGAAAAGGGCCAATGACTATATAAATTTTTTGAAATCGAGTTTTCACTGGAAATTATGTTTTCCAGCCCTCTGAACTAAAAAAAAACAAACATGTCTTTAGTGATGGCTCTCTCTCTCTCTCTCTCACACACACACACACACACACACTCCTTTTGTGTGTGCATGCGTGTGTGAGTGTACAAAATCTCTGAACAACGTAATATTGTACAAAGTTGAAATTTGGAACTTAAGTTAGTACCACAAGGATGCCTGACACGTTTTCATCAGAATTGGACTGCCAGAAGTAGTGTATTCATACAATTTTCTCAAAAACTGGTCTTAAATTGTATTTTAATCTCCTCAACTACATTTTTTGTGCTCTACAAGGTAAGACAAGTGCCATGCCTGCTTAAATTTTTGGGGGAGCTGTACTGTCGTGGTAAAAAGTGTATTTTTTTAAAAATCTCAGTCCTATTATGTATTTTAGGGCAATATATGTAATAAAAGTTACCTACAACTTTTGTTGCAAACATTTTTTTCTACAACGCTTAGTTAAGCGTCAATTAGTGATTTTCTGTATTTTGCTCATCAAAATATGTAAAACAATTGTGGTCTTAGTATGTATTTTATGACAGAAGTGTGTGTAATCAAAGTTTGGGGAAATAAAAAACCTACAACTTTTATTTATGAAATATATGAATTATAGGACGACATGTCCTATACTCCTCCTGGAGTCTCCAGGGCGCAAAAAAAAAAAAAAAAAAAAATTCAAGCATTTCTTCTTACAGAGCCATATTTAGCTTCAATTGGCGATTTTCTATATTTTGAAGTAGAACAGAGGTTTCTTCTCATTTTGCATGATTCACTCATGATTAAACATGGGTTATGTTTTCATTATTTATATTAGCAAGAGAAAGTCGTGCAAGTGTTTCACACCAGATTTTTTTTTTTTATAGTTGCAGTATATACAACCAGGATTGGAAGGTACAGATTTGTACACTAGAAAAGCAGCATATTTATCAATGGCAATGCTATCAGAAGGATGTTCCGATTATATTCGCACCAAACATTTGGAACAGTTTCTGCGCTACGTTTGTAAGGGTATTACAGAACAAGCGTCTGTAGTACGGAATGCTGCTCTTTTTGCGCTTGGGCAATTTTCTGAGTATCTTCAGGTGAGGTTATTATTTTGTACTCTGGTAAATAATCTGGTTTATTTGATTTTAATCTCATTGAGAGTTGTTATTGATACGGCCTACAGTCTTTTGCCACTCATGGTTGTTTTCTCCAACTGTTAAATATTTTAAAAGATTTACAACACAACATTATTTTCCCAGATTTTATTGAACACAATAATCACGAACATGTAGAGCGTGCTCGCTTCTCATCATGCAGTCTTGGGTTGGAATCCCATTCAGGCAAGGCATATTTTGATACGTTACAAAATATCATTTCATCCTTCATCGTCTGCATTAGCAGTAATTGCAGAACAGTCGGATATTAAACAAACAAACAAAAATCACGAAAATGTATTAAGTAATATGCTTTTAAATGTACGTATAAAATTTGTTAGTGCTATTAAATGAAAGAATTTGGTAACATTGTGTGTATACCATGTGGGCTGAACACCAATTACGAAAAGTGGATGAAGTTCACTTAAAAAATTTAAGGACTATAAGCTCACCTGTGCTTGAACACAGTTGGTCTTGTCTGTATCAAGGTTAATGAGGATTGCAGTAGGGATGAAAGTTTTTTTTTTTTGGTTGTTTAGATTAAAAATTAGACATCTTGATTGATTTACAGGTGGTGACAGTGAAAAGTATTTTAGAGTAAATGAGTCAGTGATTTGGTACATTAAAAACATAGATAAGATTTGGAGGAGTACAATTAAAAGCACATTTTAATCTCCATTAATTTCATCTGTTTGTCGTGATTATTCAAAAATTTGTGATTGATGTATTGCATTGTGAAGGTTTTTAACTTTTGAACTCAAAAAAGGAAGTCTCTCAGTTCTGGTTTATTCAAGAGAAAGCATGATGGCCTATGTATGATCTTTTTTTTCTGTGAGGAGGGGAAAGTAGTGTCACAGACTGACAGACTGGCCTGCATTTTGTTTACATTAATCATGTTGTTGTTTAGGTCATCAGCCGAAAGGCTGGTTTGAACCTTTAGAGGCTTTACTAAGTAAAACAAGAAGTGAGGTGTTTTATTCATGCCTTCCTCACTGAGCAGAAAGTTATGCTTATCAGCATGCCAAGTCCTCTAAAAAGCATCTACTTTCCACTGCAGGGTCTGGCTGTATAATGAAATTCATTATTATCAGAGGAGATGATGCTTGACTAGTGTCTTTTACATCTTGACCTATTCGGTACTTAAATGCTTCAGTCATATAATTGACTGACCATGTGATAAGAAACAGAACTATTTTTTGTAGTCCTGAAACTAGCAGATCGAGTGCAAATAATTTACCACTCCACCTGCCTGTTATGAGCACATTAATCATAGTTTGTTAAAATTATCAATAACGTTTTCAATTTTTCACATTTCATTAATTGTACAGTATTTTATTAATTAAAATATTTTTAAAAAGTGTACGAAAACAAGGCTTTCTGTGAGAGTAAATACATTTGCAGTGTCAGTCAAGTATTATAATGATATAAAAAAATTGTATTCTGAATAATTATGTAAAGTTATTTCAAACTAATAATTTGATTAATTGTGTTTTTGATTGCAGCCAGAAATAAGTACTTATGCTCAAGAGTTATTACCAGTGTTATTTGAGTTTTTAAGTAGATTGCAAGGCGTAGGAGATAGTGAACCACCTCAGGGTGGGGTTGATAGAATGTTTTATGCATTAGAGATGTTCTGTGAAAACTTGGGTGATGCTCTTCTGCCTTATTTGCCGACGCTAATGGAACGTTTATTACCACTTCTTATTCCACCTCATTCTGTTCGAGTTAGAGAGCTGGCAATTAGTGCTGTTGGAGCTGCAGGTATAAACAGAATTATTATTTTTACTTTCTCTTGCCTATATGAATATATAGGAAGGAAAGTATTGTTTTCATGTCGATTTTTTGAAATCAAGTTTTCACCGGATCTACACGTTTTCAGACCCCCTGAACCCGAAAAACATGTTTTTAGCGATTGGTCTGTGTGTGAACAGAATATCTCAAGAACAGAACAATGTACAAACTTGAAACTTAAAACTTAGGTTTAATACCACTACCGGACCAGACATGAACATTTTCATCAAAATTGGTCAACCGGAAGTAGTAGTTTATTCGTGTAATTTTTCACTTTTTTGCGATTTTCTCAAAAACTAGTTCTACGATTTTTTTCAAAATCACAGAATTTGCTAAATTTTTTATGCTCTACAAGATAGGGTAGGCGCCATGTTTGCTGAAATTCTTTGTAAAACCGTTTTCACGTAAAAACATTGTTTTTTTAAGATTACGGCTTTAATGTGCATTTTAGTGCAAAAATTTCTTAAACAAAAGTTGTAGAGAATTAAAAATCCTACAATTTTGATTTCTAACATTTTTTTTGTATAACTCTTAGTTTAGCGGTAATTAATGATTAACTGTTTTTTTCTTATGAAAACGTGAAAAATCAATTTTTTTAAGATTTTGGCCTTAGTATGCATTTTACGAGAAAAGTGTATATAATAAAATTTATAGCAAATTAAAAGATCTACAACTTTTATTTACAGCATTTTTCTCTACAGAGCCTAGTTTAGTGTGAAAGAGTGATTTTCCGTATTTTTAAGCCAAACTGAGGTTGATTTTCATTTTGCGTCTTTCATTCATGATTAAAATTAGGTTATGTTATTGAAGTTAGTTTTATTGTTTATTTCTAATGTTTTATTAATAATGTTAGGTTTATTGTTAGTTATTTGCATTGGCAAGAGAAAGTTGTGTGAGTATTTCACACCAGATTTTTTTTAAACTGTATTGTCATCAATTTGCTAAGTAGGTGTTGCATGTACTAACTATTTTGGTATTTGTTTTTCTTCATTCTTCTTCTTAACGTGCCTGTCTGGTTCGAACGTTGGCTACCATCATAGCTATCTTGGTCCTGTCCTCTGCAATGCGGAAAAGTTGGGCTGAGTTTTGTCCATACCAGTCTCTCAGGTTAGCAAGCCAGGATATTCTTCTTCGGCCTGGGCGCCTTCCACCATCCAATCTACCCTGCAGGATGCGCTGCAACAGTTCATATCTACCGTGGTTCCTCATAATATGCCCGTCATAATCTTGTCATCACTGGCTTGTTGTAGTCCAATTGGTAGGGTCATCGTACGACCGGCCGGAGCGACTGGGCATCCGGCGGCGTAGTTCAAAAAGGAAAATAAATGGTTTGGGAAGCCTTCGCCGCTACCTCAAGAGGAGCAGCCGCTGGCAAGCGAAAGGAGGGTCGTCTGTACTGCTGCCTAAACAAATAGGAGCAGTCGCCAGTGAAGCGAGGGGTAGGGAAAGGAAGTGTGTGGAGCAAGAAATACTCAATGTTGAGTAACAATTCCTTCTCCGTATCAACCCTCTCAAGTGATAGGATTGATACTGACTGATCACGTTCTTGACTTCTCCATTTCTCTTCTTCCTCCTCGATTCGGCTCAGTCCTGTGTTGGTGTTAGGTACCCGCCGTTGTACTAGCTGCTCCGAGAGGTTTAATCGCTGCACTATCTACTGGCAGCAGCAACTACGTCACAGCACCAACAAAGGCAAAACACGAACGACAGAGCGGTGTAAAAATAGTCCAGTATCAATCTATTGTTGGATATTGACCTCTCCAGATTGTCTCCATTGATTGCTGCTGCTATCTGTACAGATATGAAGGAAATTAAATTTTAATAATAATTCAACAGTTTTATAAGAACTGCTGAAAATAAAATATCTTTTGAAGGTTGTTTAGTTTCAATTTATGTACTCTGATGATGGTGGATTCACCGAAACATGTCTGTAGGAAATATGATTGTATAAAAAAGTTATAAAAGAAAACAAGCAATATAGCAGCTGTTAAATTGTCATTGAAAAATTAAATCTTTTATAATAGGATTCAGTATAGGATGCAGATGGATTATAAAGATTTAATTATAAAGATAATGTTCCATTGAAATTTTACACACTGAATAATAATGTCTTTGTTTCAGCAAACGCTGCTAAAGAATCCATGTTACCATATTTTTCAAAAATTATGGTATACTTGAAGCAATATCTTGTTGACGAACAAGATGATGATACAATGTGTTTACAAGTACAAGCAGTAGGTAGGTCAGTTTGTGTATTCATTTTGTAACATTTGTTATATGATAAATCAGGCATGGGAATGATGTCATCGAATTATAAATAATCAACTTTTCTTTTCAATACTTTTGTAATTTGTGAAATGAAGTATTGGTTCATGGTGTTTTAGCGAAAATCTTTTGTTTCATTTAAGAAAATAGATTTTCCCATCAATTTGTATTTTACTTGTTAAAAATGAAACTTGCAACTGTATAATTGAATGTTGCATACGTAATAATAGTTCAGTAATGTTATAACTAATTTTTTTTTTTTTTACTTTCTCTTGCCTATATGATTATTTAGGAAGGAAAGTATTGTTTTCATGTCAATTTTTCGACCAAGTTTTCACCATATTTACATGTTTTCTGAACCCAAACAACATGTTTTTAGCGATTTGTCTGTGTGTGTGTGTGTGTGTGTGTGTGAACAAAATATCTTAAGAGTGGAACATTGTATGAAGTAGAACCTTGAAAATTAAGTTAGATACCTTTAGAGGACCCGACATGAACATTTTCATCGAAATCGGTCAACTGGAAGTAGTAGTTTATTCGTGTCATTTTCACTTTATGCAATTTTCTCAAAAACGGCTCCTACAATTTTTTAAAATATCTGCTCATTTACTACATTTTTTATGCTTACAAGATGAGGTAGGCGACATGTCTGGTGAAATTCTTGGGGAGGCTGTTCTAAAAAAAATGTTTTTTTTTGAGATTGCGGCCTTAATATGCATTTTAGGGGAAAAGGGTATATTATAATAAAAGTTGTAGACAAATTAAAAATCTACAACTTCTGTTTCAGTTAATATTTTGTATAACGCTAAATTACTGGTAATTTATGAGTGTTTTTTCCCATGAAAATCTGTAAAAAAATGTTTTTTTTTTTAATAATACAGTCTTAGTATGCATTTTACGACAAATGTGTAGTCAAATTTATAGAAAATTAAAAGATTACAACTTTTATTTTAAGCATTTTCCTCTACCTAGTTTAGCGTGAAAGAGTGATTTTCCATGTTATTAAGCCAAACTAAGGTTGATTTTCATTTTGAATCTTTCACTCGTGATTAAATTTAGGTTATGTTTTATGAAATTAATTTTTTTTAAATTTTGAATGTTTTATTACTAAATTAGGTTGTATTGGTCATTATTTACATTGGCAAGAGAAAGTGGTGCGATGCTTCACACCAGATTTTTATTTTGTAAGCTCATATTTATGTAGAACTTCTCTTAGGTGTGGTGTTGAATATGTTTTAAAGTACATCAGTATCTGGATAAGTAAGATTCAAGCAGATAATTTTAATCTTCTGAACCAGTGTGCTACTCGACTGACTGCATTTGTCTGACAGGCTATTCTGTCAATTTTTAATTTTTTGTATATGTATTATTTGTTATAAAACTAATGTTTTATACAAATTAAATTTGGCTAGCTTATTGGTGCAATGGTCAGTATAATAACTGGTTTCTACGCCAGGGGTTTCGGGCTTGATGTTGGTCTGGCTTTTTTCATGTACCACTTAACGTAAAAGCTGAGGCTTATGTAGATATTAAAAAAGAAAAAATGCTTGCTACTTACTCTTTTGTAGATTTATGAAGCAATTTGCCAATTGTCACCCACCTATTAATATTACTTAAACAACAGTCTCGAATTTAACCAGTGGTGTTAAAAATATGCATTGTAATGCATTTCAAGGATTCATTCTGTTGCTTTATAATATGTTGTACAATTTATATTGTTGTTTAGGTTATCAGCCGAAAGACTGGTTAGAACCTCCAGAAGCTTTACTTAGTAAAATGGAGAGTGAGGTGGTTTACTTTTAGAGTGGAAAAGTAGCCTAGCTTATCAGCATGCCAGACCCTCCAAAAAGCATATTTCCACCCTGCAAATACACCTTCACTTCATTCACCACAGAGGAGATAACTCTGATTAGTGTCTTTTGCACCTCTACCTCTTCTGTTTTTAAATGCTTCAGTCTATTAGCTGACCATGTGATAAAAAACAGAACTATTTTTTTTGTAGTCCTGGACCTGGCAGATTGAGCGCAAATAATTCAACTCTCCACCTGCCTGTTATGGGAAAAATTTATATTACAATGTTTATAAGGTATGCCTTTTGGAGTTGTATTTACATGCATTTATCTTGTTTGTTTTATGGCAATCTGCAATAAACATCAAGTATTGAAGGAATTGTCACTGGTTAAGCTGTATTTGCTTTCCTCCAATCAATTTGTGGAGTTAGCCTTGTTGCGTGTGATCTGTGTATTGTGCGTATATGTTTATTATCGCTTAACATTTATATTTTTAGGTATTAAAAATTGTTTCTTTTATCAGACACGTTGGGAGTGCTTGCTCGAACAATTGGTGAAGAAAATTTCCTTCCAATGGCTCGAGAAAGTATAGAATTGGGTCTTAATTTAATGTCAAAAACTGATGACCCTGATTTACGAAAATCATGTTATGGATTGTTTTCATCTGTGTCTACTGTCATGAAAGAAAATATGGTTGAAGTATTAGGTCAGATATTAGTACCTATGCTGGCAGCTGTGAGTAGTTCTGACGGAGTTGTGGTATGTATTGTTTGGTAATGAAATTTATTTAATTGAATAAGGTAACGGAAATGTACTTCTTTTACTAATGCTGATGTTTTTTTATTCAGCATGAGGTTTTGTATGAGGGATATTGGATAGGTTTTGTGTAACTAGTTCCCTAGCATAAAATTTACGATATCTTTTACTTGAAAATCCTTCACCGATTGCTCAGAAGGGTAGAATGGATGAGTTTTGTTGATTATTCACAAAATGAGCTTTGTAATTTCTCCAGACAGTCAAAATGAGAATGAAAAGTATCACCCATCCCAGTAAAACAGACCTGTTTTATTGAAGTGATCATGTTACAAATAAAATTTTGAGTACAAATTTACATCCAGGATTAATTTAAAAAGTTTTTTTCTATGTACACTTTAGTGTGTTCATTTTTTTATGTATGTATAAAAACACTTTTTATATTTACCTTATACTGCTTCTTATACTTTTTTCCTTGCAAGCAATTTCATGGTATGCACCACTTCTTCAGGTAATAATAATAGCTTTTAGAAATTATTTTATGAAGATTGCATCTTCCTTTGTCAATGGTTTGGATCAAACTGATTATAAAATGGAAAAATCTACAGCTATTGCTATCTGTGTCATAAATTGGATGTAAATTTTATTATGTATAATTTATGATCAATTTTAACCTAGTATCATTGTCAAATTGTACCATTTCGTGTATTAAGTTATTATTATTATACATATTTTTTAATCTATGCATTTTTTCTAATGTTTGAATATTTATTGTCATTTATTTATTTGAACATGTTCTGCATAATTAGATTTTTGTTTTCCATATTTATAAGCTTGCAGATGTTCTTGATATAATTTTTTTTAAGTCTAGAAGTCATACTAATATAAAATTCATTACAATTCCTTGAACCACACTTAAACTTATAAACTTTATAGTGTATATGGGGGAGATTTACTTTTGGAGATGATTTGAATCAGTATAGCTCAGTATTACAGAACCATTTGAGCACTTGCTGTACAGCACAGTGTAAAAATCTGGGTTCATGGTACTTTATTGTACTTCAGTAATGTATGCATCATTTATATTGTAGACACAAGCATTATTTATTTATTTAAAAGATGTCACTGTTAAGTTTTCCGTTACTCTTTTCATAGTGTTATTGATCAGCATCTCTGCACTAACCTTACTCTATTATTATTTGCCATCGTCTAATTTAATGAATATTAATGTTTTTGTTTCTAAAGTTTCATTACAAGGAAGATGAGAACAATGCATTTCCTGTCTATGAAGATCTGAGCGATACTGCTGATGAGGAAGATATAGATCATGAATCTGATGTTAGTGAAGATGAGGATGTGGGTTAGTATTTATTTTGTACGTAAGTATTTATAACTTCTTTAAGTAACTGCAGGCACGGTGGAGTTTGATAAGATTCATAATATAACGAAAGTACTGTGCGTTGCTTTTTAAAATCTGAAAAAGCCTACCTTTAAAGAAACAGTGTTTTGTATTTGGAAAATATTATTTACCATGTATTTATATTTATAAATGTTTCAATAAGTTTTTCTACTTCCATTTTATACTCGCACATTAGTGGTAAACCATTTTTCTAAACAAATTTATTTCAAATGATAAAAACCCCTTGAGTTCTTTAAAAATATACTTTACTTATGTAAAACATCAAACCCTATTTCTCCATTAAATTTAATAAATGGAAAATTGCTTATTCCATGAATTATATATTGCATTTCTTATGATTCAGTGGTATTGTTTATCGACAGTTTTGTTCAATTACTGAAAGGAAGCAAACTTATCGAAAACATACATAAACATACATAGAAAGCTTGTCGAAAACATACATAAGCTGACTTAATATATTAAGTATTCCAAAAATTATTTACTAAGGAATTGTTATGCTCTGTAAAAATCTTGTTGGTAAAATAGTTTTTAGCCTTTTTTGAACAAATGCAGATTATGAATAAGTACGTAAAAAATGAATGTGTTATGCGAGCTAATAAAAATACAAGCATCTTCTAAAAAGGTTTTAATAAAATTAGTTTCAATTTTTGTTTTACATACTATGATGATGTGGATCTACTGAAACTTATAAGCGTGTTAAAGTAGAATAATAGGTGAAAGGAAAATTGAAGCAGGAATAAAAGGTTAATTTAAACTTAACAGTATTTTTACATTTGGATTCCTACTAACCTAGATTAGATGCTTACTAGCATCAATTTTTAAAGATTGTGGTCATTTATTGATGTATTTTCTCCCTAGTAGGTAAAATAGTTAACCTGGTAGGTAGGTTTCTGTTCAGAACAATCTACTGTTGTGTGAAATAGAACCTAAATAATCCTGGTTGTGTTTTATTTATTAAACCAGTTAACTTTTCTATACTACAGTTATGCATTATATTACAATTGGTTTACTCTTATCTTGGTGTTTCTTTCTAGCTTATACTGTTGAAAATGCATATGTTGAAGAAAAAGAAGAAGCTTGTTTAGCTTTGAGAGAAATTGCTGAAAATACTGGGTGAGTTAATGGAATGATTGAATTCAACATAAATGTTAAGAATTGAGATAGTGGATCTCAAGGGGGATGTATAACCATAAAAATATGTTTTTCATTTTCCATTTAGATACTAGGGTTTTTAAAAAAGTAATGATAAAAACACTTTACAGAAAAAATATTTAGTCTTTCACAAGTTATATGCTCTTTTTTTAGAGTAACCCCATCAGTTCTAATACACTTTTGCCACCATTCCTGCTACTTTTTAAACATGAACGCCAGATCATCTTTCTCAAGCTCCTTGCAGGTCGCCTCCACAGCTTTGATGACCTTTTAATTGGTTTGAATTTCCATCCCCTGAGTGGAAACTTGAGTTTAGGAAACAGCCAAAAGTCGCAAGGGTCCAAATCTGGACTGTACAATGGATGGGGTACAGTTCTGATGCTGAAACTATTCAAGAAATTCACTACAGAGTGACCAATGTGGGGCCACGTATTTTCATGATGCTGTAAAGTTTTGTTATGTTCTTTTGTGTTCGGTTTTTCATAAAATGACAAACATCTTGATCATAACTGATTTGTAAAAATCTGCCGTGATCATATGATGTTAAGGAACAGCATGTTGGTACAAAAACCCTCTGAATCGAAGATTATCATCATAACCTTACCAGCATTGAGACTCATCTTTGATTTTTTCGGAGGTGGCAAGTGAAGACATTTCCATTGAGATCTTTGTTGTTTCAGTTCTGGAACGCAATGATACACCCAAGATTTATCTACGGTTACAATTCGATTAATTTCTTTGTTTGCTTTCCCACCAAACCATGACAATAGGTCTTCACATGCAGACATGTTGAATTTGTTCCAATATGAGCAGGCGCTGCTCACATCTGCAAGTTACGTGGCGCATGGCCAAATCGTCTTGCAATATTGAAAATGCACTGCCAATTGAAATGTCTAGACATGCGGTGAGCTCCCTAATGGTAATTCGTCAATCTTCACGGATGATAGTGCAAAATGTTGAAGGGCATCCCTCGCATGATGATGCACTCTGTACCCTCCTTGAACATTATATACCTTGTGTAGAAGTCCACCTGGTTCATAACATCTTCACCATACACCGGAGTTGATAATTCTTGTGTGTCTTGGTTTTCTCGAGTTTCACTAAACATTTCAATTTTACACTTTGCTCTAACTTTTTATCCATGCTGGACATGTAGGTAAATATCCAACACACGTATGTGAATCGTCACAAATGTCCACTCACTGCGCTGATCTACTTGAAACTGATCATTGTAGATGGCTAAGAGAATGAGCTTCACGTTGGCTAAGAGAATGAGCTTCATGTTGATATGCAGTGTTACCACCCTTCGCAACACATTTTCCCTCAGAGTCACTATTATCCTTACTATACGAACAGCCCTTATATATCCATATGTTTCAGTCTGCATGTTTTAATTATAACAAGAAAATTAATATTGGTGATATTTTTTCATTTTCATCCTTTAAAACTAGTTAACAGCATTTTCTAAGAATCATATCTCTTCTCAGATTTGAGGTTCTTAACTTCTTGTTGCTCCCCAACATAATTTTATCTTGCTCAGAAAATTCACAAAAAAGGCCGTTGGTGTGAAACTATGACGGGAGTTTTTATCTGGCTTTATTTTTGTCTTGCTTCGGTTATAATATTGATTACTATTTAGTTATATCTTCTGCAATATTATACTGTGGACAGTTCGAACTGGGACAACTTTTGCTGTACGTGTACACACAGTACCATATAAAGTATGTCCATAACCAATTCTTTCAACAAGGTCTACAAATTTTAATGTACAAAAATGTCTACAACATTATTTCAATGTTCAAACATAAAAATAATTATTTCATTATAAAATATGTATTTAATTTGTCCCAGTAAAAATTTAAGTTATAAATTACAAGAACGAAACTGCAAAAACTCACTAAACTGTATTATACAGACGCATGCAATTCTGAACAAATTGGTCTGAATATATAATGAACAGAAAATCATATATGAAAACAAATGAGTCGCATCATTATGTCTGACAGATAATTAATAACAGTGAAAACATAGCGTAGTGATCGAGTGAGTCGTACATTACAGTAGCAATTGTATACTTTTGTGACTGAACATCGTTGCATGGCGAGGGGCAAAGAGTGGAGTAGATAAACACCAAAGCTGCTTGTGCCAATTCGAATTGTCCAAGTTTTACAGTACTTCATAATTTTTTTTTTAATTTTGGGATTTTATTAAAATTTGTTTTTTGTTTTTTTAGAATTGCATTTCTTCCTTACTTACAAAAGAGTTTTGAAGAAGTTTCAAAGCTGTTAACTTATCCACAAGATGATATTCGTAAGGCTGCAGTTGAAGCAGTAACGCAGTTCATAATAAATTTTTCAAAAATTGAAACTGAAGAAGGCGTGCAAGGTAATTAATTTTTGTTTAATAACTTATTAAATGTGCTGGCTGTAGCAGATTACAGTTATAAAATTGATTTGTCATTTATTCGTCTCACTTTTTTTACACTTTCTTTTGCCTATATGAATAAATAGGAAGGAAAGTATTGTTTTCATGTCGATTTTTTAAAATAAGAGTTTTCACTGGATCTGCACGTTTTCAGACCCCCTGAATTAAAAAAAAAACATGTTTTTAGTGATTGGTCTGTGTGTAAACAGAATATCTCAAGAATGGAACATTGTACGAAGAGAGTTTTCACTGGATCTACACGTTTTCAGACCCTCTAAACCCAAAAAACGTTTTTAGTGATTGGTCTGTGTGTGAACAGAATATCTCAAGAACAGAACATTGTACGAAGTTGAAACTTGAATCTTAAGTTAGGTACCACAAGAGGACCCGACACGAACATTTTCATCAAAATCGGTCAACCTGAAGTAGTAGTTAATTCGTGTCATTTTTCATTTTTTTGTAATTTTTTTCAAAAACTGCTCCTATGATTTTTTAAAAATCGCCTCTACTAAATTTATTAACCTCTACAAGCTAGATTAGCCGCCATGTCTGCTGAAATTCTTAGGGAGGTTGTTTTCTTGTAAAAAAACATTGTTTTTTTAAGATTGTGGCTTATATGCATTTTACCACAAAAATGTATATAATAGAGGTTTTAGAGAATTTAAAATCCTACAACTTTACAAGAAAACAAACTTTCTTGATCTAAATGACCATGACTTTTTAGCATAAATAAGTACCTGCTGCAAAAAAACTATCTGTTTTTATATTTTTTCCACAATTATTAACATTTTTACATCTGTTTTAAGTGATACACTAACTGACCTGTGGGAAATTTGAGAATTTAAAATTTATATATAAAAGATTGACAACATCCCTAAAAAAAAAAAACAGTTTTGAATTGACATTAAAAAAGGGTTCCACACTTCAGAAGCAATCTTTTTATAATCCCAATAAATTAAACTATAATTCAATTAAAATTGTCAAAGATAATCAAACTAAAACATGTTCAACTTCTTCTGTAGTTAGTACAATCAACTTCTTCCATAGTTGGATAAGTGATTCATTTGTACTTGTTCCTTTTTTTGGTTAGCATAAATATAGTCTTAACTTAAAATTGTATTAGCTTTAATCTTAGAAAATGATGCGATTTTTATCACAGTTTGAAAACTAGACACAACACAACACAACAGAATCTGTATCAAAGGATCTGCTTTTTACAGTCAATTTTTGATACAGATTATAATTTCAAGGATCAGTGGTATCTAGATTCATTACATCCCTCCTAAAAATAAATTGCCGTAAAAACAACTTTTGAAAGTTGTATTTTGCAGACTTTAAACACTGCATTTAAAATTTGAATTTTAAAAGAGGGGTATTTTTTCACTCAGGTGGATTTTTAACACAATATTTTATTTCTTACGTAACCTTTTCTTATCTACTGATTTAATGTTAACAGCTTCATCATTAATGAATGCTCGGTGAGTAATGGATAGTTCGCATACAAGGTGCAGAAATATTCCTTCTTTCACCTAAGAATCAAATGAAAGACAGGTTATTCGGCTTTACATTTAAGAGTGCTCTTAACCGAGTCAACAAGTTCCAAAAAAATTAAATTTTTAAAAGTACACACGAGCATCGATTATCTGAACCACCATAGATGGAAAAAAATACATATTTATTAGAAACTCCAATGCTATGGTGCGAAAAACACTTAATACTGCTGAAACTTTGTTACTTAAAAGATTGAGAGGTGTTGCTACTACAAAAAGTTCAGTCCTAGTTCATAAGAAAATTCATGATTTTTTAAAAATCACTACAAGTGCGTCAAAAAATATTTCATAGAGGATTTTACTGTAGTTTATTTTATTTTATTCAGTTTTTGAAATTCTGTATTTTTCCATTTGTTTTTATAATGTTTAGTACTCTACATTTGCAATAATTAGTGTTTTTTTGAACAAAAGTTTATGTGAGCCTTTAATGAAATCGTTACCGTTTAGGTTATAATAAATTGTTTTGGTACAGTATATCAAATTATAGTATTTATTGTATTTGTTTATCCGAGCTATTTGTTTGTCAGAACCGCTCTGATCCCAATTAGTTCGGATAACTGACGCTCCACTGTAAAACATATAGATAGTTACATAGTTATAGAGAATGTAAAATAGTTACATAACTATTATTTTTTTCTGTTTTTTTTGACAGTCTTGCAAAAAACATTAGAAGATCTTATCCCTAAGTGTGCTGAAATGATACGAATGGATGGTGATAGAGATGTTGTGATGACAGCTCTTAATTCATTCACAGAATTGTTAAAAGATGTTGGTCCACGAACACTTGCAGTCAAGGGACACACCGTCTTAATACTCAACTCTGTTATTGACATTATGAATCACAGGGTTGGTATGATGTTTACTATATATATTTTTAGTATTCTATGTAATGGAACTCTTGCCAAACTTTAAACCCTAAACTTAACTCTATTCAAGACCTTAAGTTATAAAAAAGAAAGCTTGAACTGGAACTCTTGAGTGGAAGCTGGGCATCATTGTTTTTTCGTATTTCTAAAGGTATATTTCTTTGCTGGTAGCTAGGCAGTGTTTCCATTTTCCATACAATGTCAGAACCATTAACTGTACTGTGTGGTGAAGATAGTTTTAAGATATCCACTCTCTCAGTTGTTTTTTTTTTCAATTTTGAGAGTGTCAGTACATTTGTAATTGCTACTTAAGTTTTTGTTTTATAATGGGAATTTTTTCTGTTAATTAATCACCTTAAGACTTACTTTTAACAAAAAAAAGAAAGCATAAAATTGGAATATTTTTTATAATTATGAGTTTAAATGAAAATTACATCTATAATAAACCTGATTCGTTCGTGGTGATTGAGGATGTTCGAGAGGTGTCAAGCCTCAGAATTGGTGCAAACAGGTCCATCACAGCATATAACCCCACAATAGCCATGTCGTGTTCAATGTGTTAAAATAACATTACTGCTAGAAGATTGTTAGTAAAAACTTTGGATTATGGTACTGAATCGGTCAATTTTAATTAACGTGTTATAATAATTTCATTTCTGGTCCTAGCCAAAAATCAAAACTGGACCCCACCGCTTTTCATTGTGCCACAGTCTAGCACTACTGGGTGTAGAAGTGGCCAATAATTATTTTTACTGTTGTAGATTTTACTATACTACCAGATTTGGTAAAAAATGAAATGAAGGCATTCAAAGATAAGGGTGGACATCTTTTTACTGGTTATTGCATACCATTATGATTAAAATTTTCCAACCCATTGAAATGTGAAATAGTCGAAGGGCCTATCTTCTTCTTTGGGTGTTTTCTCTTTTATTGGAGATTGGGCATTATAACAGAAATCCTTTTTTCACGGCTGTCCGAAATAATTCAATGAATGAGTAGTGATACCAGTCTCACAGGACATATGTTTATATGAGAGTGAATGAAATTAATGGGATTTTATTTTAAAAAAAACGCATTTATTGATAAACAAAAGGCACTTACAATTTATTTTTTCCATTTAGTTTCCTGCTTTAGAAATACATTTCTGCCAGCAAGAACGAAGGTTTTTTTTATCATAGCATAGTGAAATGAAGTTGGTTGCATTAGGAGCCAATTGCGCACGAATCCCTTCACTTCTTTGTCACTTTAAATCTTTGCCCTCCAAGAGCTTTTATAAGTGATTCAAACAAATGGAAGTCACAAGCTATAAGTCTGGGCTGTAAGAAGCAAGTGGAGTCCAGTATATGTTCTGTAGTAGAGACTGTTAGAGCTGCAGTATGGAGCCTGGCATTGTCATGGAGGAGAATGATCAGTCAAATCAGTTAGTCTTGTCTTTTGCGGCAATATGCATCCCTCACCTCATTGAGCAGGTCACAGTAGTAAGGAGCATTGATTGTGTATTGCTCATACAAAAAATCAATAAGCAAAATGCCCCGCTGGTCGAAAGAACCTTGCCAGCTGACAGGCAAAGTCTTGGCTTTCACTAGGGCTACCTCCTCTTACCTCCTTCACTCCTTACTGGCTTGTTTGCACCGGGAGTGTAGTGGTGGACCAACGTTTCGTCGCAGGTGATGATACAACTCAAAAATGCATCACCTTCCGGAATCCTCACTGTAAGCCTCTGACAGACCTCCAAACGTCTCAACTTTTGATATTCAGTCAGAAGACGAGGGACCCATCTGGTACATACGTTACGGAACTGTAGATTGTTTACTGCTTCCATAACATATTTCAACCTGTTCTGCAATCTTGATCGCCTTCAAGAATGTCTCGAACCGCACGAATGTTTTCATCTGTAATGCTGGTGCAAGGACGGCAATCATGTTGCTGATTTTCCACATGTTGTCGTCCTTTGTTGGACTCTTTATGCCAGTTTGATCACTGATCTGTGCATTTAATCTCTGGAAAATTTGTGTCGCTTGAACTCCTTCATAAGAAAGAAATTTTATAATTATGTGTTGCATAAACCTTTTGCTTCGACATTGTGAGCGTTACTGACCAAGTGGTTGGAAATGTGTCGTGGCCGGCTCTCCCCACTTCTAACGGCCCCACCCAAGCATACTTGAACTGCGAGTCCGGTCTTACCAACTGTTAGTGCTCGGGAATAAAAATCCCGTTTATATTTGATTCACCCTCATATATTTAACACTGGTGAGGACAGAATATTACAAAAACATGGCTGTGGAAGATTCTTTCTATTTAAAATTTTGTAGATTTTTTGGAACAATGGAAGTGAAATATTAGAGGAAAAACAATGCTAGTTGATTTATTTTCATGCTAGCTGTTGAATATTAAGAATTACATTTGTGCTAGTAATGTTTGATACACTCTGAAAATTATAATATTTAGTAGTAAATAAAATAATCTCTTCATCAGAATTTTATTGTTTGGAAATTCATTACACATAAGTTTGTAATTTTTTTAAAATTTCAGACTGAATGTCAAGATAAGGGTGAAGATGATGAACCAGAAGCTGAACAAGATGAAGTTTTAGTCGAGACTGCAGGTGAAGTAATACCACATTTTGGAAAAGCGCTTGGACCTGATGAGTTTAGTCAACATTATGCTCAATTGTTGCCTTTATTCCTAGCTCTTACAGTAAGTATTTATTTTATATCTCTTATATAATATGTAAATCTGAATGGTTGTAGTTTTGTCCAGGAATTCAACCCATATAGAGACCTTGGAGCAAGAAAAATCCAAAATCTGAGGTGTGACCCCCTGGGGCTTAAAAAAACTTTATAACTCCTTAACGGCTGGAGGTATTTAGCTTGGATTGATTTGATTTCTCAACCCAGAAAACATTACCGTTTGTTATCCTAAAGACTAATTAGCTCGAGTACTGCAGAACAAGAATATTATTTAAATATGTTTTAGTTTATTAAATACATTTCTGAAGATGTTACCACAGGAAGCCTAATAACACAGTCATGTTAATGAACTGTTTTGCCACTCGTTACTGTCACAACCACCCCTGCCCCCAATCCATTGTTCAGGACAGCAGTCTTTGGACACCAGCCTTACTGTGAAGTTAGTTTTTTTCGTTGTTTGTTACTGCTGTTTTAAAATTGTTACTGTAGCGTGAAGTTAAGTGTTTTGCGTTGTTTGCTTCTCCTGTTTTTGTTACCATAACCTACTATCATTCAAAATAATAAACAGTTCTTTTAAGAACTAAGCCTTTATATATACCAGATGCAACCTGTTTTAAATTGCTTTGTTAATGTAAATTTAAATAGGTATAATAATGTTGATACAAAATTTAGACCCAAACTATGCAACAGAACTCAACTGCGAGTGACTGCATTGCAACCAAACATTATTGAAGCTTCAATTATAACTGGGTGTGGGAAAGGCAAAAAGTAGTGATTCCTTGCATTTCACTGATTCCTTTGAGTTCAAATTTCCAATAAAAGTTTGTTTTTCAATAATCATAAATAAGGTGCTGGAGCATTTTAAGATGCCGGTATTGATTTACACATTTCCTGCTTTTTGCATGAGAAGGTATATGTTTCAAGTTCAAGGTGATAAAAACAATTTATACATTTCAGCGCCAACAGGACAAACTAGAAATGTTGTTTATAGATAGGTCTTACATTAAATGCTTCCACTAATCCTTTAACATTTATGAACCATCAAATTCGTATATTTAATTAACATAATCTCATTACGATTTTCCAACACGCTTGTCTGATATATTTTCCATCAGCTTGTCTGATATATTTTCTCTAAAATTATGAGACCTTTGAATACCTCTTTTAATAAACTTAGTTTATTTAGTCAAGTACGTATTAGTTTTTGAAAGTAAAATTGATCCCTTGCAGAGAATGAAATTCCTTGTAAAAAGTAATTTTTCTATCACTGAGGTGTAACATTCTGGTATGATATCTGAGCTACCAGTTTCTATTGGTGTGAATCTTGATTTCATTGCAGCTAACATACGCAAGTAAGGTACCACAGAATCTGGTGAAACTTATGGAAGTTAATTTTTTTTTAGGTAACTCAATTCAATCAGAAAATCAGAACAATTTTTTTCTGATGTCACTTGATTTGTTTATTTGATATCTATTTATGAATTATTGTATATTATGAGAAAATTATATTGTTTGTTCCAGAAACCGAAATGTTCTGATGCTCAACGTTCGTTTGGTGTTGGTATGATAGCAGAATGTATGGAACCATTAGGGGAAAAAGTATCAATATTTTTATCACAACTTTTTCCATTTTTAATTTCACTTACTCATGATAAAAATGATGATGTTCGAAACAATTCTATATTTGCTTTAGGAGAAATGGCACTTCATGGAAAGAGCGCTGTTTTTGGGTATCCTTTTGAAATTAGTACATTACTGTTTTGTTTTAATGTGTAAATAAAAGGTAGGTCATACTTCTTCAGAATCTTCTGTGGAGAATTGAGTTTGTATAAAAATAGTGATGTGAGGATTGCATATGGAGAATGTGGTAGAAGTTCAGTAGTTTGTTTCTTCAGATAGGTTATTCAGTTTTAAGTAAGAGTAGTTACAGGCATAAATTTTACAAAAGAACCTTACTCATTTTTAGTCCGCATAACTAACAGTGTCTAGCACTCCCACTGTTGAGTCTACAAAGAGCACGCACAGTGAATAGTGGAGACAGACATTTAATCTTTGAATACAGTACAGAGCAAAACATGTGCAATACAGTTAGTTTTTGAAAATGTAAATGCTATTTTATTATACTGTACTGTGTAGGCCTTTTTAAATGAAATTATAACATATCTGTTATAGACAATAGAGACACTATAAACAAAACAATACAATAAAAAAACGCTGCGAGACTTATTTAAAAATTGTTAAGTAACCACGTGTTTGTAATAATTATAAAGCCCCACATATTTAATTGTGGAATATTTGTAATAACTACATTTGAAAAATTCCGTGTGATGCATCCTGCAGCTTGAAATTAATTATATTTTTATAATAAATTTTGTTAACCTGCCCTTGATCTCTACTATTTACTACTTACACGTGTTTCGGTGGATCCACCATCATTAGAGTACTCAATATCATTTGAAACTTTAAAATGTTTATTTAAAATCTATACAAGATATTACATAAACATTTTAAAGTTTCAAATGATATTGTTTGGTGGATCCACCGAATACACGTGTAAGTAGTAGTAGATAGTAGAGAACAAGGCAGCTTTAAAAGATTATGAAATTTATTATATAAAATAGAATAATTATAAAATATATAAAAAGAAGCTGGAAAGAGCTTTCAACACAGTTAGACACATATACAATAAAAGGAACCTATCAATCACCGCAAAGATAAGACATTATACATGGTAATCAGACCTTTGGTTCTTTATGGTTCCGAAACCTTGGCTATGAACAAGGAAAATAAAAACTTGGCCCGAATTGAGAAAAGAATCCTAAGAATGATATGCGGACCACTCAAAACAGAAGACGGATACAGAAGGAGACCAACATCAGAGATATACAGAGTCTTGGAACCCATAGACTCAGCTATAATCAGGCGTAAACTGAAATTCCATGCACACATTATGAGAATGAATAACCAAAGATGGGTGAAACAGATTTACAATAAAACCCTTAACATGAAGAATAGTACTCATATATTCAGTAAAACAGTTAAACAATTCCTAGAGAGATATAAAATTACAGAAGAACTTTGCCAAAACAGAGAAAAGTTTAGACAACACATTGAAAAAGTGGAAGTCTTTGAATGCAAAAAACCTAAAAGTAAGCCAGGGACCAAATGGACCCAAGAAAGAAAAGAACAATTTGCTAGCCAAATGAAAGCCTACTGGCAGCAACGGAAAATGAAGAATATAAAAACGAACCTTCCTAATTAGTATTTGCGTAGTCCTTAGAAGGCTAGACCGCAAAAAAAAAAAAAAAAATAATAGAATAATTACATTGAATTTTATGTTAAATGACATGCAGTTTAACACACACTATTGCATGATGTACAAAAATATTGAACATTTTGCGTCGGTTGCAACGCAGGTTCTTTTCCAAGATGTTTGCTTTTAGTATTTTAATGCTTTTTATTTCTATTGTATTGTTCTTATTTATCCTTAATTTATTTTAAAAGATTGTATCCTCAGCTATTACAAGCCTTATCCACTGCAGTATCAACAGAAAGACACACAACCACTTTGGATAACATTTGCGGTGCTATTGCGAGATTGATTGTTACGAACATCTCTGGAATACCATTAGAAGAGGTCAGTTAATCTTTTTTTGTTTTAAACAGTGTTATTGGTTCATATTTTTATTCCAATTTATTGCATTTTTACTTACTCTTGCCTATATGAATATAGGAAGGAAAGTGTTGTTTTCATGTCGATTTTATGAAATCGAGTTTTCGCTGGATCTACACGTTTTCAGACCCTCCGAACCAAAAAAACATGTTTTTAGCAATTGGTCTGTGAGTGAAAAGAATATCTCAAGAACGGAACATCGTACGAACTTAAAACTTAAGTTATAGATGGGAGCTCACTTGATTCCTAGCGTAAGGAATTCGGTTGGAGAGGATTGTTTGTGTGATTCTCCTCCTCCATAATAATACCATTAATACGCATTGTTCTAAAAATATTAGTCATAAAACCATTTTGAATAACTAATGTAGTACCAAGATGTTTTATTTATTAGATTTTAAACTAATAATATTCTAAAAGTTAATTATAATAGTCTAATAAAGTAAAAAAATAATGTATTAGTTTGTATTATTTTACTACCGAATGTTATATTTTATATCCGTTTGTTTATAAATAGGTTGCGTATAACAAAATTAGATTACATACAATAACTAGATTTTTTTTTTTTTTTTTTGTTTAACGTCCGACTGTTCTGCAATTACTGCTAATGCAGACTGTGAAGGATGAAATGATTTTTTGTAACGTATGAAAATATGCCGTGCCTGAATGGGATTCGAACCCAAGACCGCATGATGAGAGGTGAGCACGTTACCAACTGCGCCAATGCGGCCGGCGCAGTAGATTAATAACTAGATTAATAACTTGACGAGCCATGAGCATAATTAACACCACTACAGATAACAATCTCACAGTCACAACTGACAAATGTGAAGAGTAAATATTTTCAGAATGTACAATACACACGTCGCCAAGTGGATTTAAAACAACTGTTGCTATGACAACACGACGTCTCACTGTCACCTGTCCCCCTTTTCCTTCATCCCGCACTAGCAAACAAGTCAGCTCCCAACCATAGATACCATTACCGGACCTGACACGAACATTTTCATCAAAATTGGTCAACCGGAAGCAGTAGATTATTCGTGTAATTTTTCACTTTTTGCAACTTTCTCAAAAATGGCTCCGATTTTTTTTTAAATCACCTCATTTACTACATTTTTTATGCTCTACAAGATAGAGTAGGCGGCATGTCTGCTTAAATTCTTGGGGAGGTTGTTTTCTTGTAAAAAAGTTGTTTTTTTAAGATTGCGATTTTAATATGCATTTTAGCGCAAAATGTATATAATAAAAGTTACAGAATTTAAAATCCTACACCTTTTACTTCAAACATTTTTTTGTATAAAGCTTAGTTTAGCAGTAAGTGGTGGTTTTCTTTTTCTCACAAAAACTTGTAAAATATTGATTTTTTAAAGATTTCAACCTTATTATGCATTTTATGGCAAAAGTGAATATAATAAAATTTATAGGAAATTAAAAGATCTACAACTTTTACATAGAGCATTTTTCTCTACAGAGCCTAGTTAAGCGTGAAAGAATGATTTTCTATATTTTTAAGTGAAACTGTGATTGATTTTTATTTTACGTCTTTCACTCATGATTAAAATAAGGTTATGTTTTTGAGGTTAGTTTTATGTTTATTTCTAATGTTTTATTACTAATGTTAGGTTATATTGTTCATTATTTGAATTGGCAAGAGAAAGTCATGTAAGTGTTTCACACCAGATTTTTCTATATATAAACTGCCAGATTCAGACTTGGTTTTATAAAACAAAAATAGTTTAATTATTGAACTAACAATACAGACCGAAATAAATATGAAAACAACATATTTTGTGTGGTATAATCATTTTTTTTCTTTGCCATCAGGAATGTTAATACTAAATAGATGATACAGTGAGACTTGTATGTTCCGTGTACGTAAAAATTATTGTTTTAAAGGATGCAAAATTTAAAATAATATTCTTATTGGAATAAAATTGGAAGAGATAAAAATAATGCATAGAAATTTTTTCATTAAAATAATTATATTCTTCAAGTTATTTTGTCCGATTATTTTGAATCTTCTTGAAAAAATTTCTTTTCCATTTCTTACCTTCTTCACGATTTTGTTAATCATTTAAACTCATTTAATATTTTTAACTACTTCCACTATTAATCATCGTCATCTTCAACTTCACTAATTCTCGTTTCAAGATGAAACGCACAGTTCAGTCAAGTTTTGTTTACACGCCGTTCTTAAATACACTACTGAGTGTTTTATGTTTTCATACTGAGAAAGTTATTATTCAAATTTTTGTAATCTTTGCTTAATGCTTAGAATTACATTAAAAAAACTGATTGAAAAAAAAATTAACTTCATTAAAAAACACAAAATACACAATCGGATGGATACATGATATCTGAAAGAACTTTTTTATTTAGGTGAGTGTCATATATTGTGTGTGTGGTGGTTTTTCTAGATAATATAGTTCTTTTAGTGTAAGAAAGTTGCTACATTAGATTTAATGTATGTATCTCTTAATTAGGTATTACCAGTTTTTATACATTATCTGCCCCTGCGTGAAGATTTTGAAGAAAATAAGTGGGTGTTTAAAAGTATAGAGCTAATGTACCAACTTGGAACAGAACCATTGAGGAAACAAATTCTACCGATTATAAAGATTGCAGTAACTGTCATTCATAAAGAACAGATTGAAAAAGGTGTGTATCAATTTTTTTTGTCATCTTTGGCAATTGTTACTACTTTGTTTAAGTGTTTTTTGGCGAGGCTTTTCTCAACTCTGTTGTGACTGGAGATGAAACTTGCCCTTATCACTTGAGAGCAAATTGTCATCCATGGGATGAGATTTCAATTCCTATTTCATAGAAGTCTCCGACCACCTTTTTCAGCCAGCTCTTCAGGCTGACTTAGTGCCCTGTCAACGTTGGTTGAAAAAGTGTTTTCTTCCAAGGTGTTTCTTTACTTTAGTGAGCAGCATGCAGGTCGTCAATTGTTGAAAGGTGATCAGAGAGAATATTTTCTTCAATTTTCTGCACCTCATCATTGGTCACAACGGACTTCCGATCCACTTCTGTTTTACTGTGCACTTGGTGGAAACGAAATGAGAACACTTATCCACAGTCTAGGTAAAAATAAGAACATTCACCACAATGCCAGTTAACAAGCTCCTGAGAATTGGGGCAGCACTAATTTGCTTCTGCTTGCATACCTGCTACTTCTTCCCCTGCATGTAAATGTGCCTTGTAACCTTACTTTACGAATAAGCACACTTGTCTCTAACCTTCACCACAATGTCAGTTGACAAGCTTTGGTAGTGCGCTCGTTTGCCGTTGGCATCCCCACGAATGCTTTTTATATGTGCTTTGTAACCTCCCTTCCTTTCTTAATAAGAACACAGAACACTACGATGCCAGTTGATGAGCTTTGGGACTGCACTTCCGCTGGCATCCCCACGTGCTTTGTAACCTTACTTCCGAATAACCTTACTCTAGTTGTAATTCGGAAAGTAAGAGATTACAAAGCATGTGGGGGATGCCTGTGGAAGTGCAGTACTGGAGCTCGTCAACTGACATCGTGATAAGGTTAAAAATAAGTAATCTTATTTGAAAGGTAAGGTTACAGCAAGGCACATTTACAAAGCATGCGGGGGATGGGGGAAGCAAACGAGCGCAGTCCTTGGGTATACCGGCATTGTGATGAAGTTCGAGATAAGGGTTCTTATTCGGAGTAATCTTATTTGAAAGGTAAGGTTACAGCAAGGCACATTTACAAAGCATGCGGGGGATGGGGGAAGCAAACGAGCGCAGTCCTTGGGTATACCGGCATTGTGATGAAGTTCGAGATAAGGGTTCTTATTCGGAGAGTAAGGCTACAGTAATGCAATTTACAAAGCTTGTAGGGGATGCCAGTAGAAGCAAATAAGCGCAGTCCTGAAGCGCGTCAATGGCATTGTGATGAAGGTTTAGCGTTCAGAAAGTAAGTAAGTAACCCCATGCTTTGTAAATAAATTTGCCTTGCTGTAACCTTACTTTGCGAATAAGAACACTTATCTCACCACAATGCCAGTTGAGGCACTTCAGCTCGTTTGCTTCCTCTGGTTTCCCCCGCATGCTTTGTAAATTTGCCTTGCTGTAACGTTACTTTGCGAACAAGAACACTCACCATGAGGCACTTCGGGACGGTGCTCGTTGGCTTCCTCTGGCTTCCCTCGCGTGCTTTGTTGTTAATTTGGTTTGCTGTAACCTTACTTTGCGAATATTATCTAACCTTCACCACAATGCCTGTTGACACACTTCGGGACGGCGCTCATTTGCTTCCTCTGGCTACCCCTGAATGCTTTTTGTAAATGTGCCTTGTAACCTTATTTTTTCGTATAAGAACACTTATCTCTAACCTTCACCACGATGTCAGTTGACGAGCTCCGGGACTGCCCTTCCACTGGCATTATTAAATGCAAATGTGCCTTGTAATCTTACTTTCCAAATAATTATTCGGAAAGTAAGGTTACAAGGCACATTTACAAAGCATGTGGGGGATGCCAGCGGAGCTTGTCAACTGGCATGATGAAGGTTAGAGATAAGTGTTCTTATACAGAAAAAGTAAGGTTACAAGGCACATTTACATAAAGCATGCAGGGGGAAGCCAGAGGAAGCAAACGAGCGCCGTCTCGAAATTTGTTAACGGGCATTGCTGAAGGTTACATATAAGTGTTCTTATTCGCAAAGTAAAGGTACAGAAACACAAATTTACTTACAACAAAGCATGTGGGGAAAGCCAGAGGAAGCAAACGAGCGGGGTCCGGAAATGCATCAACGGGCATTAAGATGAAGGTTACAGATAAGTGTTCCCTAATTGCAAAGTAAGGTTACAGCAAGGCAAATTTACAAAGCTTGCAGAGAAAGCCAGAGGAGGGCACCGTCTCTAAGTGCATCAATGGGCATAGGGGAAGCCAGAGGAACCTAATGAGCCCCGTCCCGATGGGCATTGTGGTGAAGGTTACAGATAAGTTATCTTATTCGGAAACTGAGGTTAATATAGCAAGGCAACAAAGCATGTGAGGGAACCAGAGGAAGCAAATAAGCGCCGTCCCGAAGTGCGTCACAGGCACTGTGGTAAAGGTTAAGAGAGAAGAGATATTATTCGGAAAGTAAGGTTATATATACAGCGGCACATTTACAAAGCATGCGGGGTAAGCCAGCAGAAGCAAACGAGCTCAGTCCTAAAGTGCGTCAATTGGGCATTGTGGTGAAGGTTGGAAATAAGTGTTATTGAAATATAGTGTTCTTATTCAGAAAGTAAGGTCACAAGGCCAAATTCTTTAGCTGCAGAACTAACCAATGAGTATGAATGCAATGTAACTTTATTCACTGTTTTATTATTTTATTATTGTTTTAGAAAAAATAATTTAAATGGACTTTTTTCAGATAATATGGAAATGGTTGTAAATCTTGTGAAGATGTGCTATAAAGATTTCCCAACAGAATGTGCCACTGCAGCTAGTGAATTACCATCAGAGATTTCTGTTACTCTGCAGCAGATATGTTCTTCGTAGTTCAAATAGATAAAATTTCAGCTGAACTAACCTAATTAAATGCTTCTAAACATATAGATTTAATTACAAGCTACTATCAATACAGCTTTAATTGTAGATGTAGTGTACAATCTTTGTATTCCTTTTTTACATGAAAAAGATAGTGTATGATCTTGAGACTGAAATATTTAATATTTATATAGATATAATCAACAAAAAAGTTGTACCAGGAATCGAATTTGTGCTCAGATTCCTGTACATGTAAATTATCACTGTTGTTACCTCAACCATTTTTTTAAGAGATATTAGTTGCGTGGTTTCATTTTTATAAAAGAATCATTTTTATTTTTCTAACAGATTAATTACATTACATAACTCTATTGTGCGAAGTTTTTGTAATAAAAAGTGTAATAGATGACAAATATTAGTTTATTATGTAGCTAGCCTATGTCTTTTATTTCTTATATTTTAGTATGCTAGTGAGGTTGCTTATATTTTAAGTTATTAAGTGTTAGCTTTTAAACACGTTTCCTTTTTTTGGTGGTTATTTGTAGATATTGGAATAATTAATTCTAGTGACATGTCCTGGACTATTTCAAGACAGAACCTTCATCAATAATAATTTTTCCTTTAGTCTTACAAAAGCTTACTACAAGAACCAACTATGCAATATACTGGAAGACTATTGTTTGTATTTTTGTACTTTTCAAGAAATGAAAGACAGTGTAACAACAGCTTAAAACTTGTTCCATACTTGTACATACGTGCTGTCTGGTTTTTCATCTGTTGTTAACAACAGCACCTCTAGCTAAGACCAGGACATGCCACTAGAAATAACTAATACCAATCCAAAGAATTTTTTTTATCTTGCAGACCATGTCACGAAATTTATTCTTTTGTTTGATACCTTCAAGGTTTTCTGTCTGTATAAATAAAATTGGAAATTTATTTACCGTGTTGTTTTTACTTGTATGTAAGGCCTGTACAAGTTATGTTTGTTTATTTTTATTGTTAACATTTGAAAAATTGTAAGAACAATATTTTATGTTCATTTTGGAATGTCAAAAAATTAAATTGTGATAAAAAATGAATTGTTACAATATAAGAATATTTTATCGATACTATGTTTTTTTATTATGTATTTGTTAAAAACCTGCACTCAACACATTATATTCTGTTAAATGGTTCAAATATAGTCAACACTCACGTTAACTGAAATTTCTCCCACAATATTTTGGGATTGTTTAAACAAAAAAAAAACTATGGCCAGTATGTTATTAATGTTGTCCAAAAGGAACTAATCCAATCACGATAAATTGTGTTTAAAATAAATAAATTTATAAAAGTAAGGTTTTACAATTACTTGATTAACGAAGATGAGGCTCTGCAACTGCAACCTCTTTGCTCAGAAGGTCTAACTATAGTACTGGTGAATTGACAGCTAATGTGCATTCAGCATACCAAAGATGTAAATACAGCTAGCTGTAAAGAAAAAAAAATTAGTCCTACTGCTAGTGAACTGAATATCTTTGACAAATTATTATTCTGTAGCTTAAATCCAAATCGGCAACAAATTAATACAGGCAAACACATTTTATAGCAAAATCTACATGTTTTACAGTCAAAATAGTAAATAATTTATGCTCAGTCACATTTTTTTTAAACTTGTGCATTTCACTTTCATTAAGGACATTTATTTGGAAAAATTTTACGAAGCATATTCGGAAAGTAAGTTCCCTTTCAATTTTTCTCCGTGGCAGCGCTTCGATTGCAGTTCCATTCATGCGCGATAGTCACTCTGGTTCAAGGAGAACGAAATGGCACCAGTCTGAGATCGCTGTGTGTTGTGTAAGCCTCGTAGTGCTAGTTAATAATGGCAGCGATAATAAAAATTCCTGCCCCTTGTGAAATCAGATCTGTGATTCATTTTCTGAATGTGAAAAACATTAAACCAATTGGCTCTTGAATTTCTGCAAATCTCACGAACAGTAATTTATGAGATTGCAACTGAAACACTGGGTTTTCGAAAACTTTGTGCATGTTGGGTCACAAAAAACAGATGGGCAGTGCACTCAATTTTCCAACACAAGGATGGCGAGAAATTTTTATCTCAAATAGTCATAGGGGATGAATCTTGGGTTGCTAGAAACACCCCTGAAAGTTTATGGCAGTCAATGGAATGGAAATACACTTCGTTTTCAATGAAGGCTAAACCCAAGCAAATCTTGACATATCGAAAAGTCATGGCCACAGTGTTTTTGGACAGACAAGGCATTTTACCAATTGATTTTTTACCGCGAAATGAAACAATCAATAAATGTTTACTGGGAGGCGCTTAAGAAACTATGCCACGTAATACAGAACAAGCGCCGAGAAATGCTCTCGAAAGGTGTGGTTTCATTCACAACGTCCGACCATATACTGCGAATGTGAAAAAACCCTCCTCGGGCTTTGGCTGGGATGTTTTTGGCCATTCTTCGTACAGCCCCGACCTTGCTCCTAGCGACTTTCATCTCTTTCTGCATCTGGAGTCTTACCTTGGTGGTCAACGATGAAGCGCTGAAAGAACATGTTACCACATGGTTGACAACACAGGTGGCAACATTCTACGAAGAAGGCATACAAACATTTGTATCACGCTTTGACAAATGCCTGCAAAATTATGTGAGCTATATCTGTACTTGTTATTTTTTTATAAGTAAATGTAACTTACTTTCTGTATATACCTCGTATTTGGGAACAAAATGTTCATTTTCAGTTAAAAACACATCGTCTTTAGTGCTAGTGACGCACAACACCTTTTTGTTTTTAAGTTCCACTGCTGAAATCTTATTTAGTTCAGACAACAACACTATAATAAATTTATACTTCACTAATATCATGTTCAACACATAACTTCACATTACATTTAACTATTAAACATTTAAAACTGTAAAAAAATATTTTTTTAACAAATCATACTTTAAATACTCATAAGTTGATTATAAAGCCAATTAAAGACCATGATCAATTGTTTACGAATTCCAGTTCTGTTTCTACTTTCAAGAGAATGAAAGAAATTTATTTCTGTTGTAACTGATTCAATTTTGTGTAAGTCAGTTGTATTAAAATACGAGTTAGGTTCTGAAAAATTTTGAGTAATAGCACTATTATAATACAAATTGTACGGTTCTGTGGTATTAAACTCATTTATACGATTCATTATAACATTTGTTGTTCTGCTCATTAATTCAACAGATTTGTCAGTAGAATTGTAGAATAAATCACAGTATGTAGTATTTTCTGGTATTATTGATGAATTTTCTTTAATTTCTTGTAATTCATGTGGTACATGTAACAGATTAGAATGTATTGATGTATTTGAAGTGAAATTATTGAGAGTATTATCATTAATTTTGCTTGCATTTTGTAATATAGAACATAATTGTGATAAATTTTGTCTTGTCACAACAAATATTTTTTCATGATCGACAGGATTTATATTAAACATATTAAATGTTTTATTTGTTTCAGAGTTGTAATCGGTAATATTTGGATTATACTGTGACGTACTTTTATTTAATAATTTCAATGCAGTGAAATGTTTGGTTATATTATCTTTATATATTTCTCGTGTTGGAGGTTTACGGTAATTGCAACCTTTTATGTACAATTTTGATCTCGGACCTTTACATTTATAATATAATACTTTCCACGGTGTAAATCCATTTCCGGTAATATATTTGGCCTGTTTAAAAAGTTTTTTTACACACTCGACATCATCTGTTATATCATCGTCACAAAATGCATCGCAAGGAACTTGACAAATTCTATCTTCATTTTCTAACTGTTCATGTGAAAATTCATAACAGAAATGTTTATTGATTTGAAACATCCCATAAGTACCTTCTTTCGTATTAACAGTGTCTGTATTGTACCGTGAAGCTTTATAAGTAATACACAACCATATTGGTAGATATTTTTCCGGTATTTTATGACGCCAGTATAGTTCTCTCGCTAACTGACAACGACGGAATTGTTTACAATCAACTGTCACAATTAAAATTAAACAAATCACATACAAACAAAACATTCTCATAACAAAGTTTATGACATTGCACATAATTAGTTAACAAATAGGCATAATTATATAAATAAATAAGCTCATTATTAGAGACAATAATTGTACTACAATTACATGATACCGTTAAACACTAAACTATTACTATATTTATTCATTCTCCCATAAAATTTTAATCATAACTAATTAATAATATATATTTTTTTGATAAGATACTTTTATGTCTCAACTAATCACTATCAGATTCGTTTTAAGATAACAGACACAGATTTGTAAATATATTTCTACAATGCAGTATTATTATTGGCGTTACAAAAACAAAAATTTTTTTACTGGTTTCGATTTAAGATAATATGATGCAGAGCTCACGTTTTTATCTCTTTCAGCATAAATCATGAATTTTAAATTTATTTTAATATTGTGTACATCATAATATTCTGCTGAATTATAAATAAATTTGATGATCTAAAATACAGGAGAAACTTAATAATTTAAAAGACAAACAATCAGCCTTTATACAGACCATAATTTTTAATAAGGGGCCAAATTGACAAAATTTGGTAAGTACATGTCATATAATGGTGTGCGTAAAATATATTACAATCAATTCTATTGCATAAATATTATAAACTTCTCTAAATATTTTCAGCTACCGTAATCAAGGTACCTGTAAAGGTAAATGAAATTTATTTCAAGCTGCAGGATTAATTATAAAGATTTAGTTTTGAATATTACAATCACTTACTTTTTTGTAAATTTCCTGAAGATCAAGCAAAAATTTTCTTCCATTTTCCTCATCTTTTATTAAATAATACTGCATAGCATGTAATAGTGAATTGGTTACATGTAACTATCGTAATAGTAACTATATCACCACCAAAAACTAACAGAAAAACTGACATCCAATGAACGGACATGATGCCACCATGTCGGGGGTATGTACAGCATTTCACCTATGAAATAAACAAAGAAAACATTTTTAATGCAGTTCAAGGTATCTGTTTGAGAATGTTCAAAATTGGTAACCATAAAGGATATATTAACAGGTTGGCTGTCGTAATGTAAAGGGTAAGCTATACATTGCAAACATTAATTAACACATACAATCACTAATGAAGATGAAAACAACATTACAATTTTACATAAACATACATAACCAAAATATCAGCAAGGTATCTGTTTGAGAATGTTCAAAATTGGTAACCATAAAGGATATATAACAGGTTGGCTGCTGTAATGTAAAGGGTAAGCTATACATTGCAAACATTAATTAACACATACAAATGAAAACATTACAATTTTACATAAACATACATAACCAAAGTATCAGCAGATTTAATTTTTGTGTAGTACTAACAAATTCTGCTGCGGATATCGATATATTTTACACTAGTCCTAATAATAGGCCTGCAACAAATTCAACGTATTCTTAACAGACCTACAAAATTTATGATGAAAGAATTACAATCTGAGGAACCAGCATGGATTCTCATGGCCTGTGTGGACAAACCCGTGAGAAACGTCAACTATCCTCAAGCCAGTATTGACGAACACCTTAGGATCATCTCACGGCTGCCAACCTGTTAATATTAAAAAAGATGAACTAAGAGTATGATTTACTTAACTTGGCCACAAGTTAAACATTAGCTGTTAACAGTCCATTTCATCCAAACGTCATCAACCTGTTAATATTAAAAAAGATGAACTAAGAGTATGATTTACTTAACTTGGCCACAAGTTAAACATTAGCTGGTAACAGTCCATTTCATCCAAACGTCATCAACCTGTTGTCCTCAAATGATCCGTTTTTGAGATTACATCAATTACAACTAGTAAACATAAAATCTTTTTGTATTATTCAACTGCAGCAAAAAATTTCTTGAACTGCAGTAAAATTTTTTTAAAAACTAGAATCTAAGACGTGACAGAATGAAACTTACAAAAATAATTCTAAACAAATAATGTCCAAGCAATAATTTCATATTACAAATATTTATAAAAAAAACTGCCTTTCATGAGATGATTTATCTCGTGGCTGATGGTATTTTTTAAAAAGGCTTAGGGCCCACCTTTGATTTATGGCAAAAACCATTAATGAATCTTCTTTATCTTCTCTTTTAAGAGGAATCGAATGACACTAAATTATTTAATTTATTTGGAATTAATTTAATTTTTTATAGAATTTATTTGGTTATCACCAAATTTCAAATTTTATTTTTTGACTCTGGTCAAAACCGGAACTTCAAACCCAATTCACCCCCACTGACTTTTTCTGTACATTACGAATCCGAAAACCGCTTGCAGCTATCTTTTGTAGTTTACATCTTTTTTTTAGTTTGTTTTTAGTTTTCTTTTCGTAGTTTGACAACTAGGTGTAACAGACAGACGGACAAAATAAAATGATAGATGAAAATTTTAAAAACTGTCACCAATAATTAATTTTGTTTACATTAACACTATTCATTTTTATATTAGTTATCTAACAAATTTTTGTCAGGATTTGTCCATTATTTATTTCACTGTCTGCTTCAAAACAGTCGTTTTGAATCTGTTTATTTTGCTACTTTAAAAACCACAAGAGTAGCTAACACACATTGTTTTCAAGCATTTGGTGATCAATTTAAAAATCCTGTTTAAATAAAATGCTATTTTCAATGTATTCTTAACAGGCCTACAAAAATTATGATGAAAGAATTACAAGGCGTCTGTTACTAGTTAGAATCATAGCAGCAGAATCCATATTAATGTTTTGTTTTTTATGCATACATAAAGAACTTTTTATATTTACCTTGTCAATAAATACTTTTTATAACTTGCTAGATTTTATCTGTTTTGAATAGACACTGCTGTCATCGCATACATTTTATGTTTCTTGATCTGGTGATATTATATACAAGAAACATAACTAATGTTACTTTTTCCAGCATAAAAACTGTAATTTATTTCAGATTGACAAAGTAATCTGTGATAAACATAACCTCAAAATCAAAACAATAACAAAACCTATACAAATGTAAATTTGGTTAAAATATTATAACCTATATACAATAATATAAAAAATACATTTTATCTATATCTATTTGTTATCATAACCTGGATATAAAATAGTTTCAAGTACTGGAGTATTTTTGTAACTTGGAAAAGAATTAAAATCAGGATTTTCAGGATCTACTTGTGCTGTATTGAACAACAATCTATCATCATGTGGACACAAACGATCTGAATACTTGGGTTCATACAGAATTACACGCTTCCTGCCAACAACCTGCAAAATTAAAACAAAACATGAAGAAAAACTAGATACATAAGAATACAAAAGAAAGAAGATCCGAGGTAAAATGTTTTAAAATAACTAAAAAATTATTCATTTTAAATTTGTCATGCCCTTTGTAAATAATGAGGAGGTGCCACATCTTGCTGAAATCATATGTTATTTAACTCTTGTTTAACATTTTCTTAGATATTTGGATTTTCAGGACGGTCCTATTGGCTAACAAGTTTCTTGGGCAATTATTAATGTTAATTTTAATATATTGCATAATAATTTAAAAATCCAATAAAATTGTTTATGTAGCACATTTTATTTCATTTTAATGTTAACACAATTTTTCCATCATTCCAACTTTGAATGTTCATAACTCGATAATGAAGACATCAACAAAAACAGGTTTCATCATTGTATTCCTTATAAAAGATTACATTGAAATCATGTCATGTGTCTACTTACCTATTTTAAAAAATTAAGTGTAATTCAAGACGGCTGGAAAACATTTAAAACCCATCACATTGCATATTTTCAAAACTATAGGGTGATTCAAAAAGGGCGCCGGTTTTGATATATCAAATTAAGAGATTTATTTTATTGAAAAACTGAAAATAAATACATCAACAAGTTCATCTTTCCTTCCGATTTTATGTATGAAAAATGATGTCATGCATGTGTCCTCCTCTACTGCGCTGGCACGCATCAACTCTGTCCATGAAATTGGATGATACTGCACGACAAGTTTCGACTTCCATTTGCCCGATAACCCGTCGAATTTCCTCCTTCAAGTCATTGATGTTTCGGGGTTTATTGGCATACACCAATGACTTCAGATGACCCCAAAGAGGAAAGTCACAAGGCGTCAAGTCACACGACCTTGGTAGCCATTGATGGTCGGAATTACGAGAAATGATGCGATCCTGGAACCGTTCACGGAGCAACAACATTGTTTCTCGTGCAGCGTGACAGGTGGCACCATCCTGCTGAAACCACAACTCGTCAATGTCCATTTCATCCAAATGACGCAACAAAAACTCCCTAATCATCGTACGGTATCGGTCTCCATTTACTGTCACGGCTTGTCCTTCTTGATTTTCAAAAAAGTAAGGGCCGATGACACCGCCCGACCAAAAGCCGCACCAAACTGTCACTCGCTGTGCATACAAGAGAAACTACAACTGAATCGTCAATCGGAATGTTCTCCAAAATAGAAATGAGGTCAAACATTGTTGCCAACCGATAAACAAAAATTTACCAGCCGTTTAAAAACCGGCGCTCTTTTTGAATCACCCTTTATGTACAACCACAATTTCTTTCTGCCCCAAAATATCTTTCAGATATGCAATATAAAGCCATATTTACATATCACCCCGTAAAACTTTGGGAATAAACATGGAGAATTTCTGAACTGTGAAGGTATAGAATAGTATAATGATTTACAGTAGTTTACCAATTTTTAGATGCAAGTGATCAAATAAAAATTTTTTTAGTTTATGTTTTTAATTCCTAAGAAACAAACCAGCTGAATTTCAGCTCTCTAGGTGTTGGAGAATTGGTGATGTTTAAATGAAGATTTTTGTAAATTATAAAAATAGAATATGAAAAAATCCCTTTACTGAGATGGCACGTCATGGCTGGTGGCAATTTTTAAAAAGGCTTACCTTTGACATACAGCAAAAACCATTTAAGATTTCATTCTACTCTTTTAAGAGGAATCGAATGACAATTATTTTTGTTTCCAAATTTTGACTTTGATTTCTTGACTTCCAGTTTTGGGTCATTTCCAGTCAGAACCGGAACTTTAAATCCAATCCAGCCCCACTAACTTTTTGTGTAGATTACGTATCCGAAAACCGTTTGTTGTTATCTCTTGTAGTTTCTGATATTTGGGAGTGCCGAACAGATGGACAAAGAAAAATGATAGATGACAATTTTAAGAATTTTCACCAAGATATAATACTAACCTGTGCTAAAAGATTATGCTTAGGATCATAATGGAGAGGCGAAACTGTTCCTTCTGGTCCAAACCATGCATTAATATCAATTTCATCATCAATTTCTTTTAATGTTTCTTCTTCTTTAAGATCTGAGCAACAACAAAATTCAGGTTCACGAATATCTTCTTTTAGTTCCGGAATCTGAAGTTGTAAATAAACTATATTAATATAATTTTTATAAAATATAATTTTAACATTATAAATTTTAACATAAATTTAAATTAAATTTTAACATATAATTTGAACATTATAAAATATAATTTTAACATTTTAACATTTTAATTTTAACATTTTAATTTTACATTTAAATAACATTTTAACATTATAATTTTAACATTTTAATAACAAATTGAACAACTATTCGCAAAACAAATGTTTAGGACACTATATTCCATGTGGACTTAAAACTATCATCTTGTATTTTACGTAGATAAGAACATACCAAAAATAATAAATGTTTCGGACAACTTATGTCTTTATGAAAATCATCAGTTCAGTCACAGTTCACTTCGTACATGGTATTTTTTCCAAGGTGATTCAAAAGAAGATTCATGTACGTTGCCTTGAACTGATGCATGTTTATCACAGCAAAGCACTCATACAGCACATATAGTTCTGGTCACTTCCTGCAATGCACAAAGCCACAATGCTAAGCATGAGGTCTTTTAGCTAGATATACATTCTATAAATTATGTGTTTTAGACTGTTTCTGAAGATCAGGACTACTCGAAGCCATTTTAACTTATAAAAGATTAAACTTACAAAATAAGCAAAAATACAAAAATAATAATAAGTGAAAATAATGTAACCTACAACAAAAAAAAACCCCAGTTAAACCACTGTTCGTACAAATAATATAAACCGTAAACTGAACTAAGCGAAATTATATTTTAACACGAAACTTTATTAGAGGGTCTAAAATATATTTATGTATGTATAAATGAAGGGTTCAGTGGGATGTCCTTAAATTATATCATCTATAAATTTTATGCAAATTATTATAATTATTTCATCAAACATCCTACGGAGGTATTATCAACAGCCGTATTATTTAAAATTGAAATATATATTTACAAACCACCACACTACGATAACAGAAAACACTTACCAATGTTTATAGTACTTTTGTGTATCTTGTACACATTTTTAACTTGTTGACTGCTATTTGACCCAAATACGTGTCACACTCATCTTTAAAAATGGGGCTCGTGTATTAAAAATGAGTCACAGTACATTACTCATTTTTAAGTCTTGTATTACTAATGTGGTTTCAAAAGCTATGGTTTCAGAGAGTGTACATTGTACACTTAGCCTGTTCAAATAGTTGGCCTTTTTCAAATAATAGGATATTGCAAATATACAGGTAGTTTTTCTTGTCCTGTACTAGAATACTGCTATTAATAGTAATTTTATTATTTCTTTTGCTTATTTTGGTTGATTAAAATAGTCTAGAATACTTTCCAAGTAAACCCGGTTGTACATTTATTGTGATGCAAAAATGGGTCATATGGCTCTGAAATGTAAAATCATTCCAGCAGGCCATGTGATCCAAAAGTGTGTCACTTTATTTTACAAAAAAAAAATAGTATTTGTTATGAAATAAAAAAAGTATGATTGTTCGCTGTAAATGTCACAAAATTTAGTGTGGCAGTCAATGTGTTAATTTTTATTCCTAATTTGTGTATGTTGCAATCTGTTCAATTTAGAACAATAAGCAACCCCATGACCCAATGAGACGAGGATGATGTGTACGACGTGTAAATGAGGTGTAGTCTAGTACAGACCCAGGCCGACCATTCCTGAGAGAGTATGGTTAATGAAACCCCAACCATCAAAGAACACCGGTAACCACTGTCTAGTTTTGAAATCCGTATAAAAGTAACTACCTTTACTAGGATTTGAACCAGGAACCTTCGTCTCCGAAAATCAGCTGTTAAACAGCTGATTTTGGCAACGACTTTACCTCTAGACCAACCCAGTGGGTTAATGTGTTAACGCATTTTAAAAATTTACACAATCAAAATTTATATTTCCGACTCCTACCATGGCAGATAAGGAATAGTCAATTCTTATATCTACAATAGTCTTGCCAATTATATAAGAATCAACAATTTTTTATCTGCTATAGGATTTATCTGCTGTAGGAGTAGGCAGTTTTAAATTTTGATTGTATAAATTTTTAAAATACGTTACTGAAACAGTGTACAAGATACACAAAGCACTAGTCTATAAACATTTGTAAGTATTTATTGTAATTATATTCTGGTGGTTTGGAAATATATACTTCAATTGTTATAACTATGCATGTTTGTTTACTTAAAACAATTTAATGCAAGCAAGTACAGGCTCCAGAAGATGAAGGTGAAGTGAGGAAGTGGGATGAATTTCACCCGCACAGTGAAAACAAAAATAATAGTGAAATAGTTTTTACTCAAGGTGGAATAAGGCATATGCAAAGCCTTCAAAAAACATAATTTTGGCTTCAGAAGATCATGAAACATGGGTGTCAAAATTTTACACTATCACAATACTTTCTAATTCCCTAAAACACACAGTTGTAAGAAAGTCAAAAAAGTTTTTACTACAAACCTGAATAAAGAGCTGATGTTGAGCAAGGTAACCAGTTTCACTTTTTGTACAAGTTTTTCTTTTCAGTACATGTTCTTCAACAAAATTTCTGAACTTCATCAATTTTTGTGACCATTCTGAATCATCATATTTAGATCCTAATTCGATTGGAACTGTTCTCTCACCTACCTTACTCAATAAATAATTAATATCTTTCCATTTGGTTATAGCAGGCCAATGATTTATACAGTCTGTAAAAGTAAAATTATTTTAACAAATAAATCTGGCCAAGCCATGCAATAATGTCTACTATCTCATCACTTAATATGAGATTCATGTTCTTGAAAATGAACACAGCAACTGAACAATTAAAAGAAATAAACTTACATTGGAGAAATTGCTTTTGAAAGGTCACTTTAGCCAACAAAATGCAGACCAAAAACAAATATTAAAATATTTATATAAGTTAGATTCAAGATATTGTAAATTTTCAACTGAATGCAAAAATTTTAAAAGAGTATATTAGAGACTAAAAGTTTTGCAGATTCTTATCATTCCACCAATCTCTTTGGTGTTCCTAAATTTAGTTCATTGCCCTCAATACACGCAGCATACATCTGTTTAAGATTTTTTTGTGTCTTTCATCTCTCTCAACATCCCTTAAATAATATCTATAAGTCATATTGAACTTATAAGCCTGTTTGCGAAACATAACTCTTATCCTTTTCTGATATTTTATTAATCAAATTCGTTAATCCTTCCAGCATGGTCAAAACTCAGACTTTTGAATCTAATAAAAACTTGGGTATGAACACAATACTGAAAAAATGTAAATAAATACTCTTACCGGTTGTTCCTTCATTAGTTATACTGCTATTAACCCCTTGTAAAAAGTTTTTGTTGTTTAGGTCATCAGCCAAAAAGCTGGTTTGAACCCGTAGAGGTTTTCTTAAGTAAAACAAGAAGTGAGGTGGTTTACTAATGCCTTCCCCACCGAGTGAAAAAGTATGCTTATCAGCATCCCAGGCCCTCTGAAAATCATCTACTTACCACTCTGCAAACGGCACCTTTACTTCACTCACCATAGGGTCACGCTATATAATGAAATTCATTACTCTCAGAGGAGATAACTCTACCAATATAGTATCTAATAGAATGTAATAAATTATAGATTTACCTGTCAGTTTGACTGGTTTTCTTGGATTAAAATGTAAAGAACAGAATGTTTCTAATGAAGGACAAGATAGAATAGGTATTGGATCACCATGAACACCAGCAAATTCAGGCAGACTAGATGAAATTTTTACAGTATTATTCACATCCTTTTTATTTTCATCTGTAAACAAAACACCAAACCTTTCAAAACCTGAGACTTTTTACTTTTCTATTTGTTATTGAAAAATATACGCGTCACAATTAGAAAACAGAAAATAAAGCGTAAAACTTTTTGAAAAATAAAAATTGTATTTACTTACAACTTGATATTTCTAATGTCAGTATTTGAGCTGTTTTAGTCAATTCATTATGTAACTGTCCACCTAATAGTAATCCATGATCAGCTGCGGAAAGTGCTTCACTCAGTTTAATTTTCCTTTCATCATTAATCAATTGGCTAGCTTGTTTAACTTTGACTAAAACCTATAAAACAAATGTTATTTTATTTTAATTTAATGTTTTTTTATGTTTATGTAAAATAACTTTTAATATTTACCCTTTTACTTCGATTTTACATGTACTTTCACGGTGCGCACCACTTCTTTGAGTTCTTGGACAAAGAAAGATTAAATCTTCACAGCAAACATTTTTTAAAAACTATTAGTTAATACCAGAAGAAGCGATGTGCACCGCGAGAGTACTTGTAAAATCTAAGTAAAAAGGTAAATATAAAAAGTATTTTTATATAAATATAACAAAAACATTACATTAATGGGGATTCTGCTGCTATGATGCTAATTAATAACTTAAATAAATAGTTATTACATTTATTTTGCCCGTAACAGACAGGTGGAGTGTCAAATTATTTACACTCAATCTGTTCGTTGCAGGGCTAAAATAAATAGTTCTGTTTCTTATCACATGGTCAGTCAATTAAATGACTGAATCATTTAAGAACAGAAGAGGCAGAGGTGTAAAAGACACTAATCAGAGTTATCTTCTCTGAAAGTAATGAATTTCATTGTACAGCCAGACCCTGTGGTGAATGAAGTGAAGTTGTCATTTACAGAGTGGAAAATATGTGCTTTTCAGAGGGCCCGGCATGCTGATAAGCATACTTTTCCATTCAGTGAGGAAGGCAATGGTAAACCACCTCACTCCTCGTTTTACTTAGTAAAACCTCTAGAGGTTCAAACCAGCCTTTCGGCTGTTGACCTAAACAACAACAACACGTTTATTTAATTTCAAAATTTAGGCGATACAAAATTAATAGGCATTCAACCAATGGTTGTAACGACTTTAATGGCTTACATATATACATGGCAATTCAATAGTTGGGTGTACACATGGTGTTACTTGATCCAGTTATCTATATCATTTACTTTGTATTCTTTGAACCACTTTTAAAGAGTACACAAATATTATTTAGTATAAAAATAATTGCTCTAGTCATTTATTATTATTACAATTACCTAACATACCCCAATTTTCTTACTCGTGTTTGTGACTTCGATATTGTCAGTATTAACACTTGCTAACCTGAAAGCCAGGAATCAGGTATGCATCATGACCTTTATTTAAATTAAATTTTCTCCGCAACTATTCATTATTTTCCAACGGGTTTAATTGCGTTGGATAGAGAATTTTCTCCTTTTTGATTTGATGTAACTTGCATATATGTACGATGAAAATTGACGACAAGGTGTTACGCGAAAGAGATTTTTTTTGACTAGCCAGTATTAAAAACTGAGTGTTTTCATCTAAAACTTTTCAAAAAAGAATATGTTTGAAAATGACGTCATCGGTTAGATCATATCGTTACGGTCGAAATCAATAAAGTACAAGTGCTGGTGACAAGTTTTATGACTAAAACTGAACAAAGAAGTTAACACTACCCGTCTCGCCAATCCCTCGGTTAAACCGTACAATTAGCATCAAAATAAACAATAACATGTTTTGATTTATGCTATCATAATTTAGAAAACACAAAATAACGTGCAGAAAAGAGTTGACATTATTTTGAAGCGATTTTTTTTATCCAGCATGTTACTTTGTTGAACAAAAAGTGTGATATCTTTTGAACGCGTCTAACAATTTGTAATATCTAAAAGTTATTATTTTTACAATTAATCGTTTTATTTATGTATATAGCTAAACATTTTTTTTGTATTTTTTAGTGATTTAGTGACACTTTTTCGTACATAAATTAATATTTCTAAAAGAAATTTTTTTTTAAATTTATATTCTGATCGTAAAATGAAAACGGAAAAATTTAGTTCAAACGTGGTTCTAATAACAAGTTTTTTATAAATAAATGGTAATTTTTGAAATTTTTAGGATAGAAATAAAAGAGTTTTTATTAGGCGTAACATGACACACCCCGTGATTGTTAAAATCGCAGTTGTCGTCGGGTGAAGGAATATTCGTCGTTGTTTCTGAAAATCCTGCTATGTGCTGAAACACATATTTTACAGGAGGCACAAAAAACTGTTTTAAAATAATTTGGCTATCTTTATTGTGCTACATTATATATTTTTGTAGCTATGGAGTAATTCTGAATTCCCTTATAACGTAAATTTTTTTAAATATGAATAATAAAACTTTAATTTTACGATTAACTGTGATCACACGCACATGACAGATTTAGCCGAGTCATTTTTGCACATGACTGATTTTGCTACTATTAATTTAACGTGCAATTCAACAAAATTATACACTTAAAATAAATGCAAAATAATTAATACAAAAGTTTTATTGTATAAAAAATATTAATTACGTAATATATCAAATATTATAAATTATTACCTAATACATAAAATATGTGTATGCCTAATTAAAATAACACAAAAACAAGTCACATTTAAAAGCATTACAAACTTTTCTTTATGATACTCTCTCTTCATATCCACAAAAAATTAATAACAATAGAAGTGTTTTTGTTACAATATCTTAACTAAAAATACTTTAAGAAAAATTTATATTAAATTAAAGTAAGTTGTTTTTATTATTAAGATATTAAAAATGTATAACAATCCTATGTTACAAGGTTACACAATTATTATTTTGATAAACATTACAGGCTAACATACCTATTGATAAAAACCTGTATTAAATTATTTTATGTAAATCAAAACAATTGATTACAAAAAAAAATCTGGTGTGAAACACTCACACAACTTTCTCTTGCCAGTGCAAATAATTAACAATAAACCTAACATTAGTAATAAAACATAAGAAATAAACAAAAAACTAACCTCAACAAACATAACCTAATTTTAATCATGAGTGAAAGACGCAAAATGAAAATCAACCTCAGTTTGGCTTAGAAATACGGAAAATCACTCTTTCTCTCTAAACTAGGCTCTGTAGAGAAAAATGCTTTAAATAAAAGTTGTAGATCTTTTAATTTTCTATAAATTTAATTATATACACTTTTGTCGTAAAATGCATACTAAGGCCGAAATGTTTAAAAAATCGATTTTTCTCACGTTTTCGTGAGAAAAAAAACAGAAAATCGCAAATTACCGCTAAACTAAGCGTTATACAAAAAAATGTTTGAAATAAAAGTTGTAGGTTTTTAAATTCTCTACAACTTTTATTATATAAGTTTTTGCGCTAAAATTTATATTAAAGCCGTAATCTTAAAAAAACAACGTTTTTACGTGATAACAGCCTCACCGAGAATTTCAGCAAACATGGCGCCTACCCTATCTTGTAGAGAATAAAAAATTGAGTAAAATAGGCGATTTTAAAAAAAATCGTAGGACCAGTTTTTGAGAAAATCGCAAAAAACTGAAAAATTATACGAATAAACTACTACTTCCGGTTGACCGATTTTGATGAAAATGTTCCTGTCGCGTCCGGTAGTGGTATGTAACTTAAGTTTCAAGTTTCAAGTTCGTACGACGTTCCGTTCTTGAGATATTCTGTTCACACACAGACACACACACACACAGACCAATCGCTAAAAACATGTTTTTTGGGTTCAGGGGGTCTGAAAACGTATAGATCCGGTGAAAACTCGATTTCGAAAAATCGACATGAAAACAATACTTTCCTTCCTATATATTCATATAGGCAAGAGAAAGTAAAAATTAGTAAAGTTCAATAAGATGATGTATGTAAGTTCAAGTGAATTAATGAGATGGCTTAAAAACTATAACTTGCCAGAATTTTGAAGACAAAACACAGTTACAGGATTCTTAAATTATAATAATATTTTGTAACTAAATTAGGTATAATTAACTAGTAAAAATCCTTAATACAATATTACGCATTATTACTAAATAAGAAAATTATATTAAACACTAGAGAAACTGAACATTATAGTTCAAATGACTTATAATTATTCAATTATAACAAATAACCAAAAACGTATATAACAAAAAATGATTATCTATACAAAAACAAAAAATAATTAAACACTACAAAACAGGCATACAACCGCAAGTTACAATGACAGTGAAACATTAACTAAAGTGACCCAAGCAAAAGCAATAGACAATGTCCTAAAACTCGAAGGACGAATCCTAAGAACCTGCATAGGAAAGAAAAACAAAGTAGATGGGCAATGGAGAGTTCTTACAAACGAACAAGTCTACAAAGAAAACGGACCCATAACAGATACAATAAGGAAGAAAAGGATATCTTTTCTTGGACATTTTATCAGAACACTTAAAGACAGAATTTTAAACAAGATGATTAGAAAACTCTTTCTAATGGTAACATAAGGAGCATGGATCCGAAATGTCAAAGATGACATGATCGAACTCGGATTAACTTTCGATGATTTAGAAAACAAAACAGAAAAATTCAAAATCTTAAGAAATAAAGAAAGTACATTTGAAACAAAATCAGATGAAAGAACAAACCCAATCAGGAAGAATCTGTCGTTTCAAAGGAAGTTCGGCAAGCAAGATCAGCTTGAATGAGGGCATACTGGCAAAACATCAAGCTAAAGAATATGAAAAGGAAGAAGCTTTCTAAATTTGACTAAAGTGATTTATTGTGGTCATAAAAGACAAAAAATGATAGAACAAAACAGATTTTATAAATGTTTACAAGCTCGACGATAGGGATTTGTAAGCTAGAGAGTCATAAAATGCGTGGTGATCTTTTTCAATTACTGCTTTTAATTCTTGCAAATCCCGATACTTCGATTCACTTATACAAATTGGAGATGTCAAATTTTTAGCCTCACAGGTTCTTGACTTTCTTCGCTGATTTAGCAGAAGCCATTCCTCTCCATAACCAAGCTGGTAGTAGATGTCACCATTTGGTACATATTTTAACTGGTGGATTTGATTCACTGTAGGATCACCTCTTTTTTGCCTGGTCTAAGTGAAGTTAAGTTGGAGTCCAGGTTTTCATAATTTAAAAAGAAATCATACGTCAACACTTTTATGTGGTATGGCTGCTTTGGTCTGGCAAGTCGCATTCGAGCAATATAATCAGATGGAGAGTTGATAGGAGGTTTGAAGTAGTGTTCAAGTGCACTATGAACACTATCTGCCTCCATCATTGTGTGCCCTCTTTCTAAAATGAGCTGTTGGATAGTGATTGACTTTCTCCTTGCACAACCGCTTAGTACACTTGCTAACGTTCCGTTTCTATTTTGATAACCGCAACCATCGGAAACCAATGTAACTTCTTTGTAGTTTTGTGGTATATTGTTTATGTAGTCTGCAACAATCGATGCAAACTCGTTACATGAAACACCTCCATTAGCTTCATGCCACACGTACAATGTAACATCTCCTCCATTCAACTCATACAATGTAAAATTGTGAACTTGAAGTATTTTTTTGTAGTACATTGAACTAGCCTCAGTTTTTGGGCACAGCAGGACACTCTGCAAATCCATAGTTACAACCAGTTTTCTGGGCTAGCACTTTCCTCAGCGGTTCTCTTTGCTTCCCTTGATTCTTCTTTTCTTCTCTTATGTTGTTCATATTCAATTTCACTTACATTACCAGATTTAAATCCGTTACATACATCGCATTGGTCTTTTCTTGGCTGATGAATTGAAATTTTTTTTTCTTCATTATGCGCATAAAAAGTGCTCTTCCTGCTGTAGGTTTCTGGTTTTCTACACACCAACTTTTGTTAACACCATACATATGTAAATAAGAATGAAAAGTAGACTCAACGTAAATCTTAATTGTTGAAGTCCGACAATAATGACTTGGTACTTTTGGTAATAACTCTAGCCACTCTTCAATACTAATATTTTTACTTTTATTAGTTATTGTGTTAGCTGAAACATTAGAATCTTCAAGAGTTGTTTCAACGTCTTCATCCTCACTTTTACTTGAGTCGTTATCGTTTTCTGTTTTAATCCATCTTGTAAAGGTATCTCTTCCAAGGTCTAAAGTGCTTAAGAAGGACCTCCGGGAAACTTTTACCTTCTCACCATTGGAATTTATTAAATACACATCGTAACCTTCAATTTATTTAAACTTTTCAACTGTCTTCCTTCTTCGCTTTACACTTCTTCCTAAAAGTCCATTAACATAAGCTTTTTTAGCATCCCATGTTTTCAGTTTCTTCCAAAAATAATTAAATATATTATTCCTGTCATTTTCTGTTACAAGTGAACATAGAAATGAACTGTCTGACTTCTTTTCAGTTATGCTGTGAGAACAGCGGTCTCTTATCTTTCTCTCACCTTTCTTTGTATCCTGAACAACTTTCCCTTCTGATTTTCTGTACCCAGTATATGGAAGATCCCGGGATCGTTTCATGTAGGCATCCTTTCTTTTTCCTAATACTGTTGTTGATTTTATTTTATTTTCATTTGTCACTGTTTTGACATTTTGTACAATAGATTCCTCTGAAAATGAATTAGTTTCTCCTATTTCAGGGATATTTGAGATTTCGTTTGCGGTTACAGTCATAATACTAAGGTTACTATCATTTAAATTGTTTTCTATTTCAATAATAATGGGTTCACTTAAAATGGTACTACTTTCGTCATATGGTAAGGGCGGTGCATTAACTACTAACACGTTTTCCTTGTTTTCAACACTAACATTTTTTTGACTAATTCCAGCTTTATTCAACACATTCAATAGATTCAAGTCGGGAATATAATAAACTATTTCATTAACAGTCTGTTCAGTAAATGACTTTATTGGTGATTGAATTAATTCTTCATTTTTCTCTTTTGTAGTAAGCCTTCTTTCTTCGTCCTCTTTCTCTGTGTTTTCAACAATAATATTTTCTTGACCAAGTACAGCTGTATTCAACACATTCAATAATTCTGTGTCAGGAATAAAAGAAACTATTTTATTAACAGTTTGCTCAGTGAATGAATCAATTGGTGATTGAATTAATTCTTCATTTTTTCCATTTCTAGTAAGCCTTTCTTCCATTTATTCGTCCTCTTTCTCTTTGGCAATTTCTTTGCTCATTTGTAACAGGAGTTGCGGTTTGGGGTAACATCCTAAAATAAAAGAATTTGCGTAAAGCTTGATTTCAAAAATAGTAAGAGAACTTTAAGAGATTGGTTAAGGTTTAGGATATTGCAAAATATTTTGATTAAAAAAAACCCTTAGCAAACCAATTAATGCACTGAACATTGGAAGTGTATTTTGCAGCAGCACTTTTCATTCAAAATTGAATGTCTAAAACCTTAACAAAAACTCTACTCAAGTTTTCCTACTGCTTTCGACTATATTGCACAATAAAATATATTTGACAAAGATTAGTCGTATTTTAATGAATTCTAACTGATTATTAAAAATGAATAACTAGTGTTTGTTTAAAAACTACAACTAACTCATTATTACACATTTCCTAAGGGAAGCTACTGAAAGGAATATTATTTGCTAGGCTCGCTAACATTAAATAACTCTTCAATCAATGTTATTAGATTAAAAAAAACAATGTTCGAATCAGCCAAATACAACCTAATCTATAAACTGTTTTTATTGTAGGTTAGGTAGTTTAAACTACAGTCTACATGCTACAAATTATGACATTATTATTTTTCACTGTTTATTTACAAATATCACGTCACTGCAGCCTGGGAGAAGTGTGGTTGTTCGCCATGACTGAGCTATTCTTCAATAATAAACTGGCGACAAGAATGTTAAACAAAATTGAGTTGCATTTGATCTTAATGTAACTTGTTACAAAATGGTACTAGAATTAACTATGTAAATAGGTTACCCTATATACAATAATCAATACTTATTTAATGTCAAAAGTATAAGAATATATGACTAAATACTTAATAGGCAAACTTCTAAAATATTGTGTTACTGGATAAATTAACAAGTGATTCATTTGAAAACTTAACCAGCGTGGGGGATAACTATTAGTATAGTACTTAATAACAAACTGATAATAATAATAATAATAATAATAATAATAATAATAATAATAATAATAATAATAATAATAACAATTTAGGTACTATAAAATGTAACTGACCTTGTATTCACACGATGTAATACACTGTTTGACTTAGATATTCACTGAACTTATTAAAAAATTTACTTGTTCACGTTAAGACTGCTTTTGTTTCTTGAGGCTGCTGCTTACACATAACACATTCTAGTTACTCAACTATATTTCCTTGAAATACCTGTCATGTACAACTAATACACATAGCAGGTTTTGTCGTGTAACGCAACTTTGAAAAGGGACGACGGAAAAACCTGCTATGTGCAGTAATTTCACATAGCAGGTATTACTGTTCTAAAAATTAGATGTTGCACATAACAGGTTATGTTTTTTTCTGAATAAAATGAACACCATTAATTTTTTCACATAGCAGCTTTTACCGATATGTAGAGCTTAAAATTCTGAACAAAATGATACCAATATCGCCAATTGGTCAAAATTTGCACATAGCAGGTTTTTCAGAAACAACGACAATATACAAAATACAGAATTTTTTAGTTGTTATAAAGAATATTTTAGTAAATAAAAACAAGTAATTATGAAAAACACAAAAACGTTTTCGCAATGTAAAAGTCTGGTGTGAAATACTTACATGACTTTCTCTTGCCAATGCAAATAATGATCACTATAAAGTAAAAATACAGAAGAGGTAATCTTCTTCTTCTTCTTCTTCTTTTAACAGTATAGGCTATCTAGCCTTTTCTGTTATCAAAATGCTTTACTTTTTATTGGAAAACTGAGATAAAATAAATTACTCCCAGCTTAGTTAGAGGTCTTGCCAAGTTTTTTCCCCTCACGCTTGCATCCTAAAACCCATTTTGGAATTCTACCTTCTTGCATTGTTTGAAGAGACTCTAATCTATTCATTGTGATAATAACAAATTAATTCTAATCTTTTTACTGTCTGTAACTTTTTCCTCATATCGCAATTTCAAATTACATGCTCTCTCACACAATCCTCCGTATGAAATGCGACAGGAGGTCTGTATGTAATTTGAAACAATCAAGAAATTAGTTCTAAGCTATCAGGCCCATGAGTATGAGTACCAAAACCAATACTGTATGAAATTTACAGAATTTTCTTATCTAAGTTAGGAGGGAAAAGAAACTTTTTTATAAACTAAAAAAAATACTAACCATCATTAAACTTGCAACTGAATATATGTAACGATTGTATAATGGAACAGAACTCCAATGTCCAGTGTTCAAATCTTCCCATGTTTTATCAAGAACCATATCAATAATTTTATGGGCATCTGTAAAACTGTTTAATATATCAATTAATTATCATTAAACATCAATTAATAACATAAAAATTATTTACGCACCAATATAACAAGTAATACATGAACTGTAGCTACTTTCGATTTATAATTTTTGTACAAAGAAATATGAAGTTACAGTAGTTGTATCATTTAGTCAATTGGATAAACAAAAATACTTCAAACAATAAAACTGCAATGAGATGATGATGATAAAGCACCAAGACCTCAAGATCACTGATTGGAATGATTATTAATGAAGCACTGGCATATGCACCAGGGAACCAACATAATAGTTTATCAACTTCCTAAATTTATCACCAAGCTTTGTTAATGAGGTCATTTCACTTCCTTGAATCTACATCATAGTTTTCCGTTCATTAATTTTCATAACTTTATTATTTAAAAAAAAAATAAACAGATCTGTAGCAGTTTGCATTTATATATGTCATGAGAACCAAGAAATAACATCAGTCAAAATCTGTACAGTAGTTATCGGCTACAGTGACCTTCAAGGGACCAGGTAGTTGTAAGCGATAGTCACTGTAACTGATGGTCTTTTTTTGCAGCAAAGGTCCATTTACTGTCTTGTTATTTGCCTGTTGTGAAGTCAACCACTTTAAAAGAGCTTCTTTAAAGTCTTTTTTTTTGACGAAGTCAAAGTCTCTTCGATTTCTCTTTACCTTCAACAAAACGATTCTGAATTTTTCCCTTTGTTTTCCAATTTTCTGGTTAATTTTTAATTTTGTGGTTTATTTAACGTTAAACTCCATTGCAAAATCCTCATTATTTTAACATTTTCCAAACACCAAAATAATGTGCGCTTTTTTCATCACAGTAAAATATATACGTGATGGCACCATATTTATGTTTGTATAAAACACAAAAGTAACGGACGGGTTTACACAAAAGATACGAACTAAACTTGAGTAAACAGGACAATAAAATTATAGATCAGTGCTGTAATAGACACAAAACAAAAAAAATAGGCTTATTAGTAATCAAACTTCCGACACGAACTACTGTAAATGCACGTTCAGAATAACGCTATTAATAAAAAACACATTAAAACTAGACAAAACAATTTGTAACATGCTGACTCATACTGTTAAGAGATACCTGGAATAGTTGAAAATTCATACAGTTTTCACTAAAACCGATACGTAATTTTAACCGATGTCACTAAACAATATTATAATTATTATTACACATAATTTTATTATTACACATAATAGCGTACCAACCTTTCCATTAAATATTGGTCACCCTAACTGTGATAGGTCGTTATATCAGATTCACTGTACGCGATAACAATGTATCTGTTATTACATTGTTTACATAAGTTTATAAAAACTGAAAACAAATTTTTCTTTCTAAATAAATACAAATAAGCAATATTTTTAGTAACTATACATCATAGGACCAATAAATGAATTAAGATGAAACAGAAGTTACCTGATATGAACTCCATAATTTCTTTAATGGTGACTTTTTCGTTAATCTTTAATGGTTAACTCAGAGGATTGATCAAAAATTTTAATACTATGCCTAACCATTTCAAGCAACATCTTTTATGAAAATCTTCTCTAATGTCACATGTTATAACAAATATGAGTCATAAACACTCTATACCAATCAGCATGTATTATGTATCCATTACCTACTACTTTTTTATCAAAAAACTCCTAATACGAATGGTTATAAGAAAACAAAAAGCCACAATTTAAGGTCAGGATTCCTTCAAATGATTAACTACAATAGTATTTTTAACCGATTGATAAAAATCAGCAAGTTTAAAAGATTTTAATGATGCTGTATTCTACACATTACAGTAATCAGCTAAATTACTTGTAAATTCTTGTATAAGGCAACAATTCTGCACAAATTAAGATAATCTTAGAACGTTAAAAACAAAATAAAAAGCCTTAGATCGTATTTCACTAAGGACCACGAAAAGGCATTAAAAAAGAAGAGTGGAAGTGCAGCTGGTGATAATTATGTACAGACTTCATTTATGATGTATCACCAAATACGCAGCACAAACACCAGCAAAGACTAATGGGTTAATGGACATTTTGTACAAGTTAATATAAAATAAAATAAAAAAATCTGGTCACAACTTTCTCTTTCCAATGCAAATAATGGCCAATATAACCTAACATTAGTAATAAACAAAAAACTAACCTCCAAAAACATAAACTTATTTTAGTCGTGAGTGAAAGATGCAAAATGAAAATCGACCTCAGTTAGACTTAAAAATACGGAAAATTACTCTTTCACGCTAAACTAGATTCTGTAGAGAAAAATTCTCTAACTAAGAGTTGTAGATCTTTTAATTTCCTATAAATTTTATCATATACAGTTTTTTCATAAAATGCAAACTAAGGCCGAAATCTTTAAAAAATAGATTTTTCACACGTTTTCGTGAGAAAAAAACAGAAAATCGCTAATTACCGCTAAACTAAGCATTATACAAAAAAACGTTTGAAAAAAGTTGTAGGATTTTAAATTCTCTACAACTTTTATTATATAAATTTTTGCGCTGAAATGCATATTAAAGCCGTAAACTTAAAAAATCAATTTGTTTACGTTAAAACAGCCTCAACAAGAATTTCAGCAAACATGGCGCCTACCTTATCTAGTAGAGCATAAAAAATTTAGTAAACCAGGCAATTTTTAAAAAAATTGTAAGACCAGTTTTTGAGAAAATCGCAAAAAAGTGAAAAATTATACGAATAAAATACTACTTCCGGTTGACCAATTTTGATGAAAATGTTCAAGTCGGGTCCGGTAGTGGTATGTAACTTAAGTTTCAAGTTTCAAATTCGTACGATGTTCCGTTCTTGAGATAGTTTGTATACACACACACGCACGCGCGCGCACACACACACACACACACACATGCACGCACGCACGCACGCACACACACACACACACAGACCTATCGCTTAACCAAAACCCTGACCCGCTTGACCCCCTGAACCGAAAAACATGTTTTTGGGTCTGAAAACGTGTACATCCAGTGAAAACTCGATTTTGAAAAAATGACATGAAAACAATACGTTCCTTCCTATATATTCATATAGGCAAGAGAAAGTAATAAAATAATTGCAAATCTGTGCATAATACCACTCGCACTGATTTACGTTGCTTACGACAATGAACAGTATGTGTAGCAGCATAATTGACATTCGTCATGATGACTGTGCGCTTTAAATTTTCAATTTCAACTATCATCTGTATTGCATGCGTCAAGTAAATAGAAAAGTTGAATTGTCAAGGACAGCTTTAAAGACACAAAATGGTTTTATTTTCAATAAATTAATAGTTCAAAAAAGGCAAAAAGTACTTACTTTTGGGATTGTAGTAAATCATGAGATTGAGACAATAACACCGAGATATCTGGATCTGCATCAATAATTTGCGTGCTGATTACATTTTTAGGAGGTAGAAGATTTCCTAATTCATGGATCCCTAATTCTGTCATTGGATCTGAAATAAAAAAAGTTACTGTCATTTACAATATTCATAAACAAATAATTTAACTGTTAAATTTATAAAACTACAAATAAGATTCTAAATTTATTCTTGCAGAACACTAGTATGTATAAAACATATTTTAATTATATATTGCAGTTACAATCAAAACTGTAGTTCATATTTCCTATGTCGAGGCCTGAAGTAAACGAACCAGTTGCTGGGCGGAGCAGTATGAATCGCGTGCACATAAAAGTACGTGACAGCTACCTGATGCAGTTCTCATCATAAAATATAGAAATATTGATTTATTGTTCAGTATGATTGTTTAGTACATGCTTTTGTGAGATCACTTTGCACAAACCCCGAAATATTATGAGAATTGCATGAAACAATTTCAATTAAAAATTATTTTTAAATATTCTTGTCCCACCAGGTTGGTCAAGAGGTAAAGTCGTTGCCACAAGTTAGCTGTTTAACAGCTGATTTTCGGAGACTAAGGTTCCTGGTTTAAATCCTAGTAAAGGTAGTTACTTTTATACGGATTTGAATACTAGACCGTGGTTACCACTGTACTTTGACGATAGGGGTTCAATTAACCATACTCTCTCAGGAATGGTCGGCCTGGGTCTGTACATGAATACATTTCATTTACACATCATACATATCATTCTCATCTCACTGGGTTATGGAGTTGCTTATTGTTCTAAATTCAACAGATTGCAATGTACACAAATTAGGAATAACAAAAAAAATTCTTTACCATTTTATGTTTTCTTTTCCAATTCCTTATGTTGAATCACTTGATAAATAATCACATCCACTCATCTTATTTTAAAAACAACATTATGGACAATGACAGAATCAATAAACCAAACTTGTATCAAGAGCAGTTTGCAACATAAGGAGTTAAAATAACACTAACATTTCATAAGACCAATTTTATAGTTTTCAACATAATGTGTTGTTTAGGTCATCAGCCAAAAGGCTGGTTTGAACCCATAGAGGTTTTACTAAGTAAAACGAGGAGTGAGGTGGTATACCATTGCCTTCCTCACTGAGTGGAAAAGTATGCTTATCAGCATGCCGGGCCCTCTGAAAAGCACATATTTTCCACTCTGCAAATGACACCTTCACTTCATTCACCACAGGGTCTGGCTGTATAGTGTAATTCATTACTTTCAGAGGAGGTAACTCTGACTAGTGTCTTTAACACCTCTACCTCTTCTGTTCTTAAATGATCAGTAATTTAATTGGCTGATCATGTGATAAGAAACAGAACTATTTATTTTAGCCCTGCAACGAACAGATTGAGTGGAAATAATCTGACACTCCACCTGTTTATTATGGGCAGTTCAACATATTACGTAGTATGTGACTTACAGAATTGCAATGACTCATCATGTGTTTTGACAAACCCATTTCATTGTACAAAATTTTGAAGAAAATTATGAAGAGCATATAATGTGTATGTGTTGTGTATTTACTTGCATTAACACACAGAAGGTTTGTTTATTCCAGGCCTTAACTTACAAAAGATAGACTATAGTGAAACAACTACTTACTACAGTAGAGCATCGATAATCCGAACGTCAAAAATCCTAACGCCATCTGAGTATTTTTTCGATATTTTGATTTGCGTGAGAAAGGTAACATGTTTTATAAACTTTTCTTTTAAAAACATTTTGTAAAATGTTTACACAGTGTAACATGTTTTATAACTTTTATTTTAAAACAATATGTATTCTGTAAACGAATGAGCGAGGCTTAAACAAATCACGCAATCAAAAATTCTAAAGTTTTTGAAGTAAGATTTCAGTGATTTAGTAAGGTTTATAGTGAACCTTTTATAGTGAACTGTACATAGTTTTTTGTTTGTTTTCAATTTAATATACAGTATAATACTGCATATACAGTAAAATACAGACTGTAGTTTTATTATTTTACTCTACCTCTGCATTGCTACACAGAACACACTAGGCTTGTAGGTTTGTTCATTAAACGCAACTAAATATAGTAAGTACAGAGAAGTGTTTTTTTTATTTATTCAAACCTTATTAAAAATGCTTAACTATGGGCCTAAGCGGTATTTCTAGGGTTTTTTCAAAAATGTGAACAAATCGGTAATCCGAACTACCTATGGTCCCAATTGCTACGGATTTTCGACTCTCTACTGTATATGAAAGGACCATTGCCATTAAACGTACAAAGGGTATAATGGCAAATGACTATTACAAGTAGATAGGATGAAATTTATTTAACATTATGGTTAAGCAGCAAACTTAGTTGCTCTAGCACTAAAGTATCTACTAATTAGTATCCATTAGTATCTACTAATATTAGTTTTGTGTTCCGCACAACACTTAACTAAGGAACAAGATTAACACTTTCAAAGTTTTAAAGTATAATTGAAGGAGTCAGCAGAAGCAAGTGCTAACCCACAAAATTTCCAGGATGGTTTTTCTTAAATATTCTGTAAAAATAAAATGTACAGCACGTTTTAAACAGGATGCTATATTTATGATCTTAAGAACCTACATTAACAGAAAATAACAAAAAATGTTAAACAAAAATACAAAAACATGATTGGTAGATTTAAATAAATTTTTAAGATGACATAGTGTTAAATTATGTTGATGTGGATTAGTACAGACTTCTCCCAATCCCTTCAATTCATCTGCACATGGCAATGCTGTTTTGAGGTTAGATTGATAATATATTTGCTTACATTGCATAATACATATTTAATTCCATTTTAATTCTTTTCAAGTACACGAAGAACTAAACTACATGAAAAATTCTTTATGAACTCTTTTATATATTTATAACTACATCTGATAGTAGACAGAGTCTCTCTGCAGAACCTAACATTTAATTTTTAAACACTTCACATAATAAAAATATTGTACTATATCTAAAATGAAAATAGTTAAGAGAAGTTACAGTTACCATTTTTCTATTCCAAATGCAGTATGACACATGTTTATAATTTTGTTACTAAATTGAAGTTACTGTGAACTAGTACGGGTGCAAAAACAAAAAATGATAACAAGAATTACAGATTTTTCAAGGGATAACACTTACCAATATACATTACGATATATAATTGATATATTACGCAATATACAAAGGATTCTAGTACAAAAAAAATTAAAAAAAGTACCAAAGTTAATATTACAAAAAAATTTGCTGTTTCATTTCGTAGTTAAATTACAACATACTCAGGAAAACAGGATGTAATATGTATAGCAAGTGACCCTGCGAAATTAATATATTATCCACACTGGGCAACATATACGAAAATTATTACACACATATCTTAGGCCTACCTTTCGCATACAGCCGCTATACGAACAAATAATTATAATTAATAACCCCGTCGATCTTTTAAGAAATGCCCAACATTTTTTTAAAAAACCGCGGAAGAATGAATAGCTGTATTCATTTGAGGTTATGAACTATCAATACATAACCAGTAAATAATATCGAATTAACGCTATGACTACCCAAAAGAGATTTAGAAAATGGCATAAATATAACACATATAAAATACAAAACTAGTTGGAAAACTTACCATTAACTTAAAAGCCAACGGAAACCACACTATTTGAACAACTTCAACAAATACGATGACAGGTTACGTTTGTTCCAATCCCCAATCCAATCCGAATCCAACATACGTTTCATTACACAATCAACGCCATCTAGGAACTATTAACGAACTTTAAATTGCGGAAAATACAAATTTCTGTCAATTTTTTCATTACTAATGTGTTGTAGTGAGCTACACAATTTAAATTTTATTTTCTACATTTTATTCTTTCTTTAAAATTAAATTAAATCGTCAAAACCCACTATACTCGCTAATAACCAGGCTGTTGATGCGACAAAACAAAATCGTAAATTTACGATGTGCTGTTATCTGGCGCCCAAAATATGCACTAGAATGATTTTTAAACACTTAAGACCACAGTAACTAAAACACGTAATTTAGTTACTGTGGTAAAGACTACTTCCACCTCTGTATCTAATAAACAAATTACTATATATCCTATATACATTTTAGAATGTGGCAGTTAAACCACCACGGTAGAATTCTAAAATACTTAATAGATTTTCTCATTTTCATGAAACCTCTTGGGCACATATTTGGCATAATAATGGCCAATATTCATCAACCTCTTCCGCAGTTAAAAACTTACTTTAATAACTGGTTAGGGAACCTACATACGGTTTGTCTACAACTTGATGGCCTCCCGAATCGGCCCACTACTAGCCTTCTCAATAGCACTTCATTATGTACCAAGTCCAGTGTACTAGTTAGTAGTAGTACATAATAAAATGTTTTTGAGAAGGCTAGTAGTGGGCCAATTCTGCTCCTCTCTGCGGGAGGCCATCAAGTTATAGGCAGACAGTATCTACATTTTGTCGGGAAGTAAATTATTTCCCCATCTACAACAGCACTGTAGCCAATTTTTTACACTCCCAGACCAGATGGCAGGGTGAGCATACGCAGTGTTTTTAAAGTTATGTCGAGTTGTCTTAATATTTAAGCTGAGCGTAGTACCATACGTAGAACCTCTTAGGCACATGTTTGGCATATAAATGGCCAATATTCATCAATCTCTTCCGCAGTTAAAAACTTACTTTAATGACTGTGTTAGGGGACCTATCTTTGAGTATTCTATGGTATACTCAAAGGTGGATAATGAAAGAATTTTGCTCCTTGCTTTATCTTACTGATACTTCGTCCTATTGCAATTGCTAAATTAAATAAATTTAAGCGAGCAAGTATACTGGTAACCAATGTATATTATTCAAATTCGTAACAAACTAACTACCTTTACTTGGACCTCAGCCATCGAACCTTCATCTCTGAATTTGTTATCGACTTGCAGCAATAGCTTTATCACAAGACCAACCCAGTGGTTGGTACAGCTATATGTTATTTCCTTGCTGGCAGCTAGACAGTACATATTTATTTTGTCATACCACACATCAGAAATTTTTACTTTTCCGTAATGAAGATCGTTGTCTATTCTCAGTTATTTTTTCTTTCAATTTTCAAAAATATCAGTTCTTTCGTAATTGCAACTACAGTTTTTGTTTTTAATCAGGATTTATACTATTAATCTTAAGCCTTCGTTTAAAAAACTTCCTGAAAGAGAAAATCCACAAGGGTTTCAAAATCAATTCCTAAGTTCATGATAAATCAGTGTTTAATAAACTCTTTTTAAAGAGAAACTGAAAATTATGGACAGGAATGAGGGTTAAAATGATTTAAGGAAAACAACCGTTCATATAGTTTTATAATAATAGTATGTACACTTGGCAGTAATGTACAGATGCTTCATAATACAATATTTACACTATAATGTTTTTCACCGTTGATGAACTCTGTTGTTCTATGCGTTTAGACCAATCAGAACGTTTGCTAGCATTGTCAGAATGTACAAATATATCAGCTATATAAACATTACGTGTGCATGTGTATAAGAGCCACAATAGTTCACTCGTGTCTTGCATCTCATACTGAACACGTTGATTATAGAGCGCATTAACATGTTCACTAACACATCAATTATAAAGTGTATTAACATGTTCATAGATTATAATTGTTATTGAAAGACCAAAAAAAAAATGGCTGACAAAATATACAACAGAGCTATGAGAGCAAGTTTTGGCAACGCTGCTGAAAAGTCATTGGCTAGCTATGAAGTGGGTAGGGGGCAATTCATACGTCCAGAGATCATCAACGCTGAAAAATAGTAAAATAACAATACAAACATTCAATAACAAATAACAATATATCCTTAGTTGAGTACAAAAATTGGTTTTATTGATTATTACTGTTGTAGCATGGAATTCTTTTAACGGTAACTTTTTTAAGCTTTGGATTGACAACAGAATAAGGGAATTCTTTCATCCCATTACATGCAGCACCATATTCACCAGATATATTAGCAGCAATGACAGCACCAAAATATGTAGGATAATATTGAGCGATACGTTTAACAGCGATTTCAGCTGCTTCTGTTGGTGATTTCCCTCTCCTCATTTCTTCAACCGCCAAAAAACTGAAAAATGTTTATACGAATGATTGAAGATACAACATCTTCTAAAGATTTTAATAAGTTTAGTTTAAATTTATGTCTGATGATGATGGATCCACTAAAACTTTTCAGTAAGAAGTAGGATTATACATTGAAAAGGTAAAAACACAAGCAGTATAGCACCTATAACAGGTCAGTGGAAAACAACGTTAAATATATTACAATAAAACTGAAACATGTTAATCTTTATTTTAATTTCCTAGATTATAAGTACAAAATCAACAGGCAGGTGGAATGTCAAATAATTTACACTCAATCTGATAGTTGCAGGGATAAGAAAAATAGTTCTGTTTCTTATCACATGGTCAGCCAATTAAATGACTGAATTATTTAAGAATAGAAGAGGAAGAGGTGTAAGACACTAATCAGAGTTATTTCCTCTGAAAGTAATGAATTTCAGTATACAGCCAGACCCTGTGGTAAATGGAGCGAAGGTGTCATTTACAGGGTGGAAAGTAGATGCTTTTTAGACAGCCCGGCATGCTGATAAGCATACTTTTTCACTCAGTGAGGAAGGCATGGTAAACCACCTCAGTCGTTGTTTTACTTAGTAAAACCTCTGCAGGTTCAAACCAGCCTGATGACCTCAACAAGTAAAATTATGTACTACAAATTTAACTCATGTACTATAATTTAATTTATGTACTAACAACTAATTTAATTACATACTTATTTCCTTCTATTTGTTTTTGGGAATTGTGTACTATTGATAAACCCCTAACCACATAGATTGCAGTATTTGCTGAACTGTATTGTTCAGGAGTACACTTCCATCGAAAAAGTTTAGGGTGATGAAATACTTTCTTTCTAATGCAACTAAAGCTAATTATTTCAAATTTTCTGTATCATTTTAAAAAGCAAATTCTGGTTCAATGTCTTAAATGGAGCTATTCTGCTTGTCCTTAAATACAAAGTTCTATGGAATAGATTAAAAAAATGACACTTTTGGGATCCATCAAAAAACCAAAAATGAAATTGGTAAAAGTGATAACGAGATTTTCTGAAGTAAATAACAAAATAATTGAATTAAAATTTCAATGGTCCTATTATTTTGGTGGTGAAGTTGCGAAGTTCAGTTTGTTTTGAATGGCCATAAAGGTGATGGTAATAGTTTACATCGGTGGATATCTTAATTCGTAAAAAATACTGATAAAAAATATTGTAAAATAAGACTGTACATGTTACTTTTATAATTGTGAAATTAGTTAACAATTAAATTAATATTGTGTGAATTAATTTGCAAGGGTCAGCTAATATTAAGTTATTTTTCTTGTTTTCATTATTTAATTTAAATATCAAAAGATTACCAATGAGTTCAAACTTAACCAAATTCGTGTCCAAAAATGTGTTTCAAATTAATATGTTCAAATTTGTTTGACGAGATGTTCATGTAATTTTTCTTGTTGTCATGTAATTGTTATACACTCGTTTGTTTCTGTAACTGTTTGATGGACAAACAATAAGTTTACAAGTAAATATGATTACTAAAATATTGTAACAAGATCCAAGAGGGAACGAGGTTATTCACGAAGGTTCCAGAATTCCATTCATAAAAATAATTAAGGAATAATAAAAATACCAATAGTGAATGACAGTTTTACAATGATGACCATAAAGGTGTGTCTATTCACAAAAGTTGTAAAAACTATCGTGTAGTACGCCTATTATAAAAGTTCAGGTATACTATTGTGTACAGCTATTTTTATGAAGTTGTTTATGAGGTTGTTTACGTTTTCTATTTACAATAGTTGACTTGTTAACAAAGGGATTTTTCTAGCATTCATTAATAAAGAGTTATTATTTTTGTACTTTATGATTTCTCTACTTTGTTCTGGAACGATCTTTGTGAATGATTATAAAAGGAGACCCCCGAGCGCGGTCCAGTCAGTATTCGTGTGATCTTTGCCGTGTAATTATCGGGGTGTGTATTTACAGGTTACACATCCGAGTATTGTAGTGATTCAAGATTGTTATACCGTCTCTTTGTTGTGTGTGTATTGTAAAGTTAATGTGTAGTTTTTGTGGAATTCAGTTTCTGTGTTTTTGTATGTTTGTGTAATCTATAAAAGTGAGTGTAAGTTATTTATTGTTAATTATTTATCTTAAGTGAATTATTAAATCATTTATGGTATTTCTTAGTTATAATTAGTTAATCATTTATTTTGTAATCTTTTAGTGAAATAAATATCTGTAATTGTAAACTTTAGTGTATTAATTATTTAATAACCTAGATCCCGAAACGGACCTTAGCAATAAGTGTCACAATATTAAGAAAAATCTCTTTCATGAAACAACGAGTCTCATGGCAGGTGACAATTTCTAAAAAGGCTTACCTTTGACTTATGGTAAAAACCATTATTGTTTTCTGTATATATACTCCTTAAGAGGAATCGAATGACACTAATTTTGTTTCCAAATTTCGACTTTGATTTTTTTGGATTCCGGTTTTGGGCCACTTCTGGTCAAAACCGGACCTTCAAACTCAATGATTTCTGTATCTACTCCTTCAGAGAAATCAAATGACTATTTCTGTTTTCTAAATTCTGACTTTGATTTCTTGACTTGCAGTTTTGGGCCACTTCCGTCAAACCAGAACTTCTAACCCAATCCAGGCCCACTAACTTTGTGTAGATTACGAATCTACACAATTTAACAATTTAAAAATCTAATTTAAGAATCTAACAATTTAAAAATTGCTATCAATTAATTTGTAATCAATTACCAAAAATTATGACTCGTCATAATATTTAAAGTGTGCATTATTTTTTTATGGCAATAAAGTTTAATTATTTATTTTTGACCTTAATTTGAACAAAAGTTTCCAGTGGAACCCGTTCATATGCAACTTAGCTGGAAACCATACGAAATTGCTCACAAAATCAGTGTTGCTTAATTATTAATAGCAGTTTTCTACCAGCTTACTGAGTAACTCACCAGAGAAGTACGTATATAAACTGGTGAACTGAAAAAAATAAAGAATGCTGTAAAATGAGTGTGGGCTGCAAGTCGAGCTTCAAGAAATGTCTAAAATTATCTTACATGGTTACAATGGCCCTATATGAAAAAAATGTGTTAACACGTTTTTACTGAGTAGATAAATATTATTAATCAACAGAAAGAAACAAATATTTGTAAGTTGAATATATAAATACAAATGACAATTAAGTAATTAATCATTACAAATAAATTAAATGTTTCCATTACTAAAACATATCAGTAAAATAAATACTAATATCTACTAAAATAAAAGTAAAACAACTGTTAACTTATCAACCCAATAACATAACATACAGAAGACAGACCTACATTCAAAACCATTATCTGTTTGATTACTTGTCAAATATTATTGCTAGACTAGTCAACGCCCATAAAGAATTGAAAGTTATTAAAATAAAGAACATCACCCTAATTTGAATCATGCATTTGTCTTCAAAATTTTTCAAACTGACTTTCATGAATTGTTAATATAAAATTTTAGCAAAGTTTTACATTTAAACATACATATTTTTAATAAGTGAATTCTAGGAGAAAAAATTTCTGACATAAAAATTCCACAAAGTTAAGAATGTAGGAACTAACTACATATAAACTAATATAAATATTTTATCAGTTAAAAGTACCTGGGAAGAAATCTCATCATGACATCACCATCCCCTGTAGCTGCTGCGCCCCCAACAGTTGCATCAGCATATCCACCTGCACCAGGAATTGGAGCATCCCCAACTCGTCTATTAATGAAAATTATATAACATAAATAAGTACAAGATAAATTAAAATTATAATATATCTTATTATTTAAAAAAGAAACTTACAAATATGAAAAATCACCAACTGTTGCTAAACCAAGCTCTGAAGAAGAAAGAGCTTGAAATAAAAAGTTATAACGGGTGTTTCAAAAAGGACGCATTTCGAAGTTTAAGGGTTAATATTTTCTGCATAGGGAGTATTTTTTTCCCCCAAATAACAGTCGGCACTACCGTACTCATTGTTGACCCATTGTGTATTACTGATATGTGCTAGTGCTATCCCAGTATTCATTTGTGTCTGTAGTGTCTGTATAAGTTCAAACATGGTTTTTTCAAAGGATGAACGTGTTTTTATTATTGAAAGTTATTGCGCATATAAATCTTACGAACGAATGAAAGATGAGTTCCAGTTAAAATTTCCCAATTCTCAAATACCTAATAACACCACAATATCGCGTCTGATTAATAAATTTTGTGAGACTGGCAGTGTACAGGATCGGAAAAGCACAGGTCGACCATCAATGTTAACAGAACAAGTTTTGGACGATGTGAAACAACGTTTGACTACCTCACCCGGCAAATCACTTAGAAAGTTATCTCCACAGACTGGATTATCACTATCTTCCACTTTAAGGGCTACAAAAAAATTAAATCTGCATCCTTACCACATCGGTGTCGTTCATGAACTGAAAGAAGTTGACCATGAGAAACGTACACAGTATTGTCGTTGGATAAGTTCTCTTGTTAATGACAATGGTGTTGAAATATTGGATCGTGTTTATTTCAGTGACGAAGCATGGTTCCACTTGGATGGTTACATCAACAGCCAAAATTGCTGAATATGGAGCGCTCATAAACCTCACACATTTCATGAACGTTCACTACACACACGTAAAATTGGTGTTTGGTGTGCGATCTCCCGGCGTCGTATTGTTGGGCCTTTATTTTTTGACACATCTGTAGATGGTGTGGTGTACCGCAACTTAATTGAACAATTTACAGCGTTGTTAGAATTACACGATTGAGATTGTTAGTTTCAGCAGGATAACGCAACGTGCCAAACTTCTACTGAAACGCTGAATATGTTATGAGAATTTTTTGGCCATCGTGTGATATCGAAAGGATTGTGGCCACCAAGATCCCCAGATCTTACTCCGGCGGATTTTTTTCTTTGGGGGAATTTAAAGAGTAAGGTTTTTAAAAAAAAATCCTCATACAATTGAAGAATTGAAGGCTAATATTGAAAGTGAGATTACAAACATTAATGAGCAAACACTACCAAAAGTGGCTGCAAATGTTATGAAACATGTCCGAACTTACATTACAAGCGGAGGAAGTCATTTTGAACATTTATAGTGAAGTTTAAAAGGTAATCTGAATGTTATAAAGGTAATAATTTCATACCGTATAATTTGTAATTACTTAATGTAATAAATTAGTGTTCTCAAACTTTGAAGTGCGTCCTTTTTAAAACACCCGTTATTATATAGGTACTTTTGTCGTGAAATGCATACTAAGGCTGCAAACTTAAATAATCATATTTTTTTGCAGATTTTAATGATAAAAATACAGAAAAAACTAATTGATGCTAACCTGAGCGTGTAGAAAAAAAATGTTTGAAATAAAAGTTGTACGTTTTTTACTTTCCTGCAACTTTGACTATAATTAGGCTTTTGACCTAAAATGCATATTAAGGCTGAGCGCTTAAAAAAAATTTATCACGTGAGCACAGCCTTCAAGAATTTCAGCAGACACTACATCACGTAGAGGATAAAAAGTTTAATAAACGAGGTGATTACAAACAAAATTGCAGCAACCGTTTTTGTGAAAATCTTACGAATAAACCACTACTTCTGGTAGACTGATATAAAAATGTTCATGTTGGGTTCCCTTGTGGTACCTTACTGAAGTTCCAAGTTTTAACTGTACGATATTTCATTCAAGATATTTTGTTCACACACAGACCAATCAGTACACATTTTTTTTGAGTTCAGGGGATATGAAATGTGTATTTCCGGTGAATTTTTCTTGAATTTGAAAATTTGATGTGAAAACAATAGGCCTACTCCCTTCCCTCTAGATAGGGCAAGAGAAAATAATAAGCACAATTTTTAGGTAAATTTTTAAAATATTTTTATAAAATTTCAATTTTGCGATAGACAAGTAATTTCAGTGGGGCTTAATTGTAACTAATACCTTAAATATACAGTAAAATGTGAAAACAGTAGGTTACCCCCTAACAGTTTTCTAGAAAAAGGAACATAAAATTTTAAATAATAACATAGTGATCATAGGACCGTAATCTCCTTTTAATATACTTCAGTTAATTACGATATTCCATTCACATAAAGTCACCTACATTACTTAAATTAACATAACGAAAGAAGAGGTTTTTTTTTGGTTTGACATCCGACTTTTCTGCAATTACTGCTAATGCAGATGGTGAAGGATGAAATGATTTTTTTTGTAACGTATGAAAATAGGTCATGCCTGAATGGGATTCAAGAATCCTGAATCCAAGAAGTGAATGAAGTTCAGATGATATTCACAAAGTGAAAAGTAAATGCCTTCAGAGGGCATGGCACACTTTATAATCAATCATAATTTTGAAACAGAAGGACAATATTGTAAACCATCTAGCATATAATTTTAATTAGTAAAACCTCTACAGGTTCAAACTAAGTCTACACCTGTTAATCAAAACAATAATAATCTTCTTCTTCTTCTTCTTACACTCAAGGATTAGGCTTTTGCCTGTTCCGACTCACATCAGCTTATTAACATTTATATCATTTAAATTACTATATTGTATCATTCAACTTGCATTGAGTCTTATTTTATTTCCCTTTATTACTGCCATCTTTTCCGCGGTCTACCAACATCCCTTTTACCTACGGGGTGGTAATTTAAGATATTTAGAGGGAATCTTTCTGCTGGCATCCGTTTAACATGCTCCTTCCAATACAATAACATAAAACAATAATAATTACAGAGCAAATTATCCATCCTACAAAAATTTTCTGAATTAACATTATATTACATTATCATTAAAAAATGGGTACCAGAAAATGTATACAACAGAATCTCGGCAGTCCGGCCCTTAAAATATTAGGCCTAAAAGTATGAAACCTCACCCAGAACAGATTTTGGTAAAAGATTTAAATTGAATTAGGGAAATCACCTCGACCGAATTACGGCGGATTTAATAATATAACATGTATGTTTAGGATTTGATTAAAGAAATGAATAAGGAGACCTTAATTATTGTTAAATGGAATAATTTTTGGCCTTTTATCCAAAACCCAGAACTGGATCATACTCTCTATACTTTATGCTGAATTGACAACGAAACGTAATCCTCAGAACATGAGCACCCCCACACTGCACTAGGCGATGTCAATAGCCGATAATTGAATGGGTCAACGGAAAAAACGTTGCAAGTAACAAAAATGAATTTTTACAGAAGTGAAATATACCATCTGATTCTTAGCTGTATAACGATTTTTCACTGTATGACGATTTTGTTTCAAGAATTTCTGAGATTTTAGTGGCAATTCTACCCGTTAGAAGTCACTAATATGATCAAACAGAGGATTTATAGAACCTATTCCACTGAAACCTCACTTTTGTAAATTTTGTCAATTCCAAAGTTTTTCTGTTGAGCCATTCAATTATGTTTAGTAAAATGACTACAGAAGTACTCAGCAAAACTTATTTAATTAGTTAATTTAATTTAAAATCATATAAAAATCAATGCATATTCATTTTTTGTTTAAATTTATAATTTATAGTTCCAAAATTCCAACACATCCAGTAATCCGGCATTTTCAGTAATCCAGTACCTTCTCGGTCCCGAACAGGCTGGACTACTGAGATTCTACTGTATTTTGATTTAAATTTTCTGCAACAACCTTCTTAAAATTAAAAAACTTGATCGTTAAAAAAAATTTTGTTTAAGTCAATCCTTATTTCTTAATTCTTTTTATCTTTTGATTTGGTTACATATATTATTATTATTAGTATAAAAAAATGGTTTGACGCATAATCGCTGAATGAATTTGGGAGCCAGAGTCCAAGCCTCGCTTCTGCTGATTGCCTATGATATAGCAATTAATGTGTTATATACTACATAATGTATTCTGTTAAATTTAAAAAAGTGAGTATCATTAAATAAATAAATAAAAATACATTAGCTCTGTTTTTAATACAAAAAAATCAACATACCCTGGAATTTTATGATTAGCACCATTAGAGGATGTTCCAACAGCTATTCTTTTACTTGTATCAATAGCAATCATTGTTATTGTATCATGATTTTTCTCATTGATTACACTTTCACCATCATCTTCATCATCATGGTATCTAGGTATTTCATTATCATCACCGTATTTTTCAATAGGTGTATAAGGACCACAAGATGTTTTTGGATCTGGTTTAAGGTTCTGTACAATATTAATCAGAAAATATAAAACATTACATGCTGTTGGCATTTTCAGAATATTGCAGCTCTTGAGAAGGTAATGTAAAAAATAATTATTGCTTAAGATAATTACCCCCTTTTTACTCCTTATATGTAATAACTTGAACTTGAAATGCTGTAGTCAATCTACACATTTTTTTAAAATACCTAATGTATGCACAAATAATCTGTTCAATTTAAGAATAAGCAACAACCCCATGACCCAACGAGATAAGGATGATATAAATATATTACATGTAGTCTTGTACAGACTCAGGCCAACCATTCCTGAGATGTATGGTTAATTGAACCATAACGATCAAAGTACTTGGTAAGTATTGTCTATTCTAAGAACAAAAGATTTAGGCAGGTCGAGTTCTCGCTCATGTATCTCTTCCACAACCTCCTATGTACTCATAGACTCCCTTTACACTCTTTGCAGTGTTACAAGAAGTACACTGTTTTTACATGTTAGACTAAATCAAAGTAGTTAATCCACTGTACTTTTTAATTTACTATATTTATTTACTGCAGTTGAATAATATATTATTTTTTTTTAAATTCATTTATTTAATGTCGCATCAACTACAACGGTCATTAGCAACGACGTTGGGGTGTAACTATTGTACAATGAAGGATGAAATGATTTTTTGTAACGTATGAAAATATGCCATGCCTGAGTGGGATTCGAACCCAGGATCGCATGATGAGAGGCGAGCACGTTACCAACTGCGCCAATGTGGCCGGCTAATATATTATTATATTAACATAAATAAAGTAAAAATAGAATTGTATAACAGGTATCCCGATGAGATAATTATAATTTACATCAAAATTAATGACACACTGGGAAAATAATCACAACCGAACCAAATAACTACTTAAGGATACAATAACCAAACTAAACTTCACATCCAATAATCTTTTCAAGACTTAACGCCAACTGACCAACCAACAGTTAGTAGGCTATAATCGTATTGTTTTGTTCTCTATTATAACATTTTTGACTATTTGTAATTCTGCAGATTTATAAACTCATTATTGTGTGCGGTTATAAACATACATAATAACAAAATTGAAATATATATTTTCTAACCACCAGAATACGGTAACATAAAACACTTACCTATGTTTATAGCGCTTTCGTGTATCTTGTACACATCTTCAGTAAATTAACAGTAAATTTACTGAAGATGTGTACAAGATACACGAAAGCGCTATAAACATAGGTAAGTGTTTTATGTTACCGTATTCTGGTGGTTAGAAAATATATATTTCAATTTTAAATAATACGGCTGTTTAAAAATCCTACATAGGATGTTTAATAAAATAATAACAAAATTATAGCATTATAGCAGCTTCGAAGGCAATAATTATTGATGTAGACAAAACTTGCATGTCTGGGCGAATTGAAAATAATAAACAGCCTTCTATATTTAATTTTAATTTTGATATATAGCCATAACAAACTTATTACATTACATCATATTATAACAATGTTTATACCAAACTTAGTTTTTTTTCATAATTTTGAATCCATACAATTGATTTATTTTGAAAAGTTACATTATCTACATTAATTGTAGGGTGTGAAACAAAATGTAATTTACATTTTGTTTAAATTTTTGTACAAAATATAAACTTTACAGGTAATAAAACATACAGGCAGTAGTCCTGTACAATCAAACATGATAAGCTAATTTTTAAACACAAAAATAGAACAGTTCAAAATTTTTTTTGAACACACATGTCGCAAATATAAACTATCAATTTTTGTGTAATAGATATTATAGACGGAGTACATTTTTTGAGCATATAGGGTGAAGTAAACTTTAAAATACGGTATAAGTTTCAACTCAACAGGAACAGTAAGAAAGGAAAAATTGCTGGACTAGTGGGAGTGGCAAAGTACACAGCAAACTCCCACCCGCCTAAATTTACCATGCTTATTATAGTATTCAAATCCATATAAAATTAACCTTTACTAGGATTTGAACCACAGAACCTTTGTCTCCAAAAATCAGCTGTTTAACAGCCGACGACTTTACCACTAAACCAACCTGATGGGTTGCTCATCATCTAAGGAACAAATCTGCCAATTTTCAGCTTTTTGCCATGTCGGAAGTTTCAGCCACTAAGGGTTTTCACTTTCATACACTATGATAAGAAACTGTTTTCACTTAATTTTTTACATGATTAAGGGTTATTTGTGAAAGATGAGTTCTCAGCATGCTTTGGAAGTTGCATGAATACTCCAAGTAGAATTTAAGTCCATTTTAACAGTAATAAGGTTGCAGGAAGCAAAGCTAAGCAAATTGCAATGGAAGATGGATCCATAGTACAACCATGGCATAAACTTACATACCTAGTCTGTGAATGGTAGAAGTGCAGAGAAAATTTCAGTTAAGATTGTAAAAGATAGAGGTGCTATCAGGTCACTGCATCCCATAATTTGAAGCTGGAATACAATCATGGAAGTCAAAAGTCGGTTGTTTAAAGATATAATTGAAAGTTACTGCCTACAGAACAAAGATGTGGGAGATGACAGGTAGAAATGCAAAATGCCTGGAATGGACTATTAGCATCGGAGTTGTGAAGTCAAGATTGGGCAGATTAAGAAATTAGGTTGCAAGGGCTAGAGCTGAAGTTGATTGTGGAAATAGTGGAGTTGAAAGGGGTGAACTGAGATGGGAACAGGATGCCTGATGGTAGATGCAGGAGATGAGGCAAGGGTGAGGAAAATTAAGACTGCCCAATGGGAGAGTGTCTGCCAGGTGAACTTAGAGACTTTAGGGAAGATGACAGGCATGATAAGGTTGAATAGAGATTGGTATGCCAGAGGGTGAAGTTTGCTCGCACATAGTATATAATTTATTTTTTGTTAACTTCCAGTAATCTGGCAATACAAAATACAGTAGAACTTTGATAGTGCAACACTTTGTGGACTTAGAGGTTGTCGAAGTATCAAAATGTCAAACTATCCAGAGCATATGGCATATTATATATAGTAAGCATTAAAAATACAATTTTAATATAAAAATTGCACAATTTCAATGAATACAAACAAACTTATGTGCCCTTCAGTACAATACTGTACTCAATGACAACGGAAGGGTAGGGGGGGATAAGAAGGAAGTGGAAGGGGATGACTTGCCTGCCAGATTGCTACTTACACCATATCATGTCGCCTCGCCATGAGCCGTGTCGAAGAAGGAAAGGTTTACTGTATCATGTTAACAAATAGATGACTATCTACTGTATTTCTTGAAAATAAAGTCAAACTTACGTGTTCAAAAGTTTTATCCACTGACAAACAAACAAATACGACATAATATAAACCCAGATTAGTAGCAGGACAGTAGAAAAAGAATTCCAAATTTCTTAGTCAATGCTTTACCACAATAATAATATTGATAATAAAAACAGAATAACACATATCACCATTTTTCTTTAGGTCCCATCAGAAACTTAAGATACTTTACAACAATATTAAAATTATGAATAAAAATAACGATATAATTAAAATCTAATAGATGTTATACCTACATTCCAAAAATTAGGTTGACACTTATTTGCTTCCCAATCTCTCCACACTCTTTTTGATTTGGCTGTAGACAGATTTTCTTCCTTAAATTTCATAGCCTTAGCAAATTTAGTAGCCAATTCGCCCACCAATATGGAATGTTTTGTGTTATCTAAAACATATCGAGCTACACCAACTGCATTTTTTACATTTCTTAATCCACCAACAGCACCAACATTCATAGAATTCCTGAAAGTTACATTAAAAACGAAATTTTATTTACAAGGGGCGGGAAATTCAGTAACCCAAAAAATCTACTGAATCAGCAATAAAATCTGTGCAAAGATGTGGTCCAGACTGAGACTTTTAAATCCAGATAATAATTTTACTAAATAAGATAAAATTAGAATTGAAAAGAGATAATAATGAAATGACTGTATAACCTTATTTTAATCATGAGTGAAAGACGCAAAATGAAAATCTACCTCAGTTAGGCTTAAAATTACGAAAAATTTATCTTTCATGCTAAACTAGGCTCTGTAGAGAAAAATACTTTAAATAAAAGTTATAGATCTTTTAATTTACTATAAAATTGATTCTATACACTTTTGTCGTAAAATGCATTCTAAGGCCGAAATCTTAAAAAAATCGATTTTTCACAAGTTTTCGTGAGAAAAAATGAGAAAATTGCTAATTACTGCTAAACTAAGCGTTATACAAAAAAATGTTTGAAATAAAAGTTGTAGGATTTTTAATTCTCTACAACTTTTATTATACAAATTTTTGCGCTAAAATGCATATTAAAGCCGCAATCTTAAAAAAAACATTTTTTTTTACGAGCGCACAGCCTTCCCAAGAATTTCAGCAGATATGGCACCTACCCTATTTTTTAGAGAATAAAAAATGTAGTAAATGAGGCGATTTTTAAAAAAGTCGTGGGTGCCGTTTTTGAGAAAATCGCAAAAAAGTGAAAAATGACACGAATAAACTACTACTTACAGTTGACCGATTTTGATGAAAATGTTCGTGTTGGGTCCTCTAGTGGTATCTAAACTTAAGTTTCAAGTTTGTACGATGGTTCGTTCTTGAGATATTCAGTTCACACACACACACCAATTGCTAAAAAAACATGTTTTTTGGGTTCAGGGGTTCTGAAAACTTGTAGATCCGGTGAAAACTCAATTTTGAAAAATCGACATGAAAACAATACTTTCCTTCCTGTATATTCATATAGGCAAGAAAGTAAAAATAACCGAATCTCATGATAAGCAAAGTTTATTCAAATTCACATTACATTATAATACAAGTAAGACCACTGCGAACCAATGAAAAAAGAATGCCTTCAAATACTCTGGTAGCTAGGCTAAGAAAAGTTCTATATAACACATAGGTGTGAAGATAGTGGAAAGACAGCACAAGTTGTGAAGAAGAGAAAAATTGTAAAAGGAAAAGGAATGACAGAAGAATATGACAAAAAAAAATGCACTATTCAAACACAATTCAATAAGCGATATGATTATTAGCTCAAAAATTGTCATCAATAATCAACAAGTTGAGCAGGTCAGTGAGTTCAATTTCCTAAGATGTAACATCTAATTTCTTGCGTAATTTGATGTCAATAGAATATAATAAATTCAACATTTCAATAGAATAAATGGACTCAAGAACATAGTGAGACGAAACATTCCTGAAATTTTATAGACTGATTTCTGTTTCTAGTTTTATGTTTGAAAGTGAGATCTGGACAGCGAAGGGTGCCCACAGACAGAGTGGAGAGATGAGGTTTCTGATGAATGTGGCAGTTTATTCCAGACTGGATAGACAGCAACTAGATATTTTCCATTAATGGCAGGAGTCCGCAACTATTTTTTTTTTTTTTAATGTCCAACTGTTTTGCAATTACTGCTAATGGGGATTAATGCAGATGGTGAGAAGGGTGATACATGAAAATGAGTGATAAAAAAATGCCAGACCTGACCGGGAATCGAACCGGGACCCCGGCGTAGAAGCGAGTTGCGCTAACCACTACGCAAACAGGCCAGCCGTCGGCAACTATAGCGGGCAATAGTTAGCAATATGCAGACCAACTTTTGACAACTTTTTGAAGGTCACAGTCTAACGTGGATTATACTTTTTTATCAATTGATAAATTGGAATCATATGCTACAATTCAAAGAATGAATTCACAAAGCAAGTAAAATATCCGACTTTTAAATAGTTATATACATGTATTTCATAAAATAAAGTTTGTGTGTTAAGAATTTGATAGTGGAGTTAATTTTTTTATTAATCCCTTCTGTTTATTGTGCAATTCAAATTTTTTTCTGGTCCCTGTAACTTAATTACCCAAGTTTGACAACTTATTATCTAGTTAATTTATTATCAACTAAACAAACTTATTATCTAGTTAAAAAAGTTGTGAAGAAAAAGTCAATTAAAAATAATAATAAAATACTAAAAGATAATTAGTAAGTGAGAAAAGTAGTTAATTATCTAGTTAATTAGCTATTTTAACAGTAGCAGACCATCATTCAAGTTTAATTCTGTAAATGACAATGTAATGGTTACACGTAGTGATTAACTGATCAGTAAAAAGATTACTATTTTAAGTGCAATTCAAATAAAAAATACAGTATTGTTTAAGTATTGTTTTGAGACAGTATTGTTTAAATAGGGAACGTATGAATTGGTTAAAAAGGGACTTTTCATAATTTTGTCCCTCAAAAAGGGAATTTTTTCATAATTTTGTAAATTACCATATCAGCTGTAATATCATATGATATTCATATGGTTAAAGTTTTAAAATGATAACCAAATAAATTGATTTATTTATACTATGTATTACAAGAATTTGTAGTAACCATTGTAAAATCTACCCACCGGGTTGGTCTAGAAGTAAAGTCGTCGCCAAAATCAGCTGATTTTCGGAGACGAAGGTTCCTGGTTCAAATCCTAATAAAAGTAGTTACTTTTATACGGATTTGAATGCTAGATGGTGGCTACCAGTGTACTTTGATGGTTGGGGTTCAATTAACCATACTCTCTCAGGAATGGTCGACCTGAGTCTGTACAAGACTACACCTCATACAAATCATCCTCATCTCATTGGGTCATGGGGTTGCTTATTGTTATCAATTGAACAGATTCCAATGTACACAAATTAGGGATTACAAAAAAAATTTGTAAAATATAGTTTAAATCGTTCTGAAAACTTTATTATTGAATAAATATTTATTAATATACTTATAATGTCTAACAAATTAACAATAGAACTTGAATATTAAATAATACACAATTTAAACTTGTAATAACGGCAATGAAAAAAATTGTAAAGAAATTTTTAATTTGAAACAGGGAATTTTTTTTTTTAAATAAATTTAAATGATCTCTTAGGGAAAAAGTTACCATCTACATAATTTGAAACTACTATACTTCTTTTGGCGCACCTGGACTGTTTTTTGCATGGGAAAAATCTTTGGTTTGCCATCACATTACGCTCAGCTATCAAAAATGATCATTAACTAATTTACAAAAAATTTTTACTTTCTCCTGCCTATATGAAGATATAGAAAGAAAAGTATTGTTTTCATGTTGATTTTTCACCGGATATACACGTTTTCAGACCCCCTGAACCCAAAAAACATGTTTTTTTTAGCAATTGGTCTGTGTGTGTGTGTGTGAACAGAATATCTCAAAAATGAAAAGTTGAAACTTGAAACTTAAGTTAGGTACCACTAAACTAAAGGACCTGATATGAACATTTTCGTTAAAATCGGTCAACCAGAAGTAGTATAGTTTATTTGTGTCATTTTTCACTTTTTTGCGATTTTTTCAAAAACGCCTCAATTTTTAATACTCTATAAGATAAAGTAGGCGCCATGTCTGCTGAAATTCTCTGCTGTTCTCTTTTAGAAAAAACGGTTTTGTCAAGATTGTGGCCCTAATATGCATTTTAGGGCAAAAGTGTATATAATCAAAGTTGTAGACAATTTTTAAATTTATAACTTTTATTTCAAACATTTCTTTGTATAATGATTAGTTTAGTGATAATTAGTGATTTTCTGTTTGTTTTTTCATGAAAATCTGTAAAAAAAATCAATTTTTTTTTAAGATTTCGGCCATAGTATTAACTAACATTGAGTGAAAATTATTCACCCATTTATAAGTGATTTGCATTTTACGACAAAAGTGCATATAATCAAATTTATAGGAAATTAAAAATCTATAACTTTTAAGCATTTTTCACTACAGAGCCAAGTTTAGCGTCAAAAAGTAATTTTCCGTATTGTTAAGCCAAACTAAGACTGGTTTTCATTTTGCATCATTCACTCATGATTAAAATAAGGTTATGTTTTTTGTTCATTTCTAAGTTTTATTAATAATGTTTGGTTATAGTGTTCATTATTTGCATTGGCAAGAGAAAGTCATGCGAGTGTTTTACACCAGATTTTTTTATTTAATTTGTTTACTTAATTAATTAGTTGTCACTTCTGTCGGTCAGTCCCACTGCTGTTTATTTATTCTATCTAATTTATTATATATTATGTTGATGCCTTATAGTTAATGTGTAATATTCTGAATACCCTTTGCTCTGCCTTTAATTCCCCAAGGTTCCATGGAGAGTTATCGATTAATGCCTATGCATTCAGATTAACCCCATTCTTTTTTTTTCTTTAATACAGATGAATGATAAATCTTTACCTTCTGCTTACATAAAATTTTTGAAAACACTCATAAAAAATTATTCAGAGTTTCTAGAGATAGTGACAACTACTATCACAATATTTTTATTTATGTCTATGTATAAATTTCTATTAAAAATTATTATAGACTATAGATAAGATAATAATATTTTACAAATTCATCCATCAGTGAATGACTAAGTTATAAAATGCTAAAACAAAAATATTATATTTGAACAGTAATATAAAAAATTAGGACGTACTTATCAAGCATACAATAGCTTTATCAATGATTTTAATTAATATACTTAGTAAGTTAATCCAACTAATGTGGATTAGATAATAAATACAATCAATAAAATTTTAGACGAAACATCAATAATAAACTCCACTGAATTATATATTACTATCTCTATATGAAAATGTTTAATGAATAAATCAACGTAACGTTGTTTCCATAAAAATTACAAACTGCACAAATTTTTTTGGTACAACTAAATAAAAATTAAAAAATTTTAACACATTTTTCATTCTCAAAGTTAGTCAATTAATCAAATTATTCATGGTAACTTTTTTAGTAAATACAATAAAATTTTATTATGTTGCACTTATTACTTTTTTATGAAGGCGAAACTAGTTAAAATAAGATAAACATGGATTGCAAATCTTACCCATCCATAATCATTGCATCAAGTGTTGTTTCACCATCTTCATCTGGGCTACCACCATAACCAACAGTAAAATCGCACTGCTCTTGTTCACATTTTGTGCAACCAACTTCTACTGTTTCAATCGGTGATTGTTTATTCTTATAAATTGAATTCCAAGCTGTTGAAAAAAATGGAATAATACAATTTAGGAATCTGTGACTTTATGAAGACAATACCAAAATTAAAATGTTTTGCTTAGATGAGCTTTGAACTACAGTACGGTCGCGGTAATCCGAATCTACGGTACACCGAAACCTCCAGTAATCCGAATGATCACTTAATATTTATTTTATATGTAATACTGTTTCTATCATTGGGCCACTTTGGCCAGTTGTAAACAATCTAATGTAATTAAATAAATAAATATCATGTTTTGAATTATTTTTTTACCATTTAGAAATTTTTTTTAAAAACTTCTACTAAATGAAGTGCGAGCCACTGAAAAGAAAAAATATTGGAAGCAGCAGGTAAACCTGATGTCGAGCGGGCTTTAAACTCATGGTTTTTGCAAGAAAGAGCAAGGAAATCTATAATCGGTGGAGACATTCTCTCCCAAAAGCAGTTTTTCTACAAGGAAAAGACGACTTTCAAGCCAGTATAGGCTCGCTGGGCAAATTCAAACAATGATACAGTGTTAGACTGCTAAAAAAATGTTGAAAAAAATTCTACTGATAACGACGATTTTATGGACTTTAAAATTTTAGGATGAAGAGTAGAAAACCGGGGTTTAAGAGCAGATCAAGTTTAAAATGGAGATGAATCGACATTAAACTAGAAAATGTTGCCTGGAAAAACTTAGTTCTTAAGTGGGAAAAAACTGCCACTGGATTCAAAGTTGAAAAAGATTCTATAACATATTTCCCATGGAGTAACAGCACTGGCAATCACAAGTTACCATTGTTTGTTTTAAAATGATATGAAAATAATTCTGTAACAAATTTAAAATAAAGGTGTCATTTATAATTTTGTGTTCTCGTATTTTGTTAAATCTGTATTTTTATCCTCTACAGTATATCGTATTTGTAATTTAACTGCCAAAATCTAAGATTGTAGACATCGATAATCTGCAAAGGTTGAACATCTTATAATTACATCTTACGATATTCGGATTACCATGACTATACTGTAATGATAAAAAGCTACAGAAATTTTTGAGAACACTTCAGTACTGAGGATATTACAGACGCAGCAGAGAAATAAAACAGAACAATAGCATAGCTAAGCACTTAGCAGTAGAAGACGATTGATAGCAAATAATCCAACAAAACATTGAGATTGTTAAGGAAACATTTGTTTATTTGGAGTGTTTTACTACATGGAAGTAAAACATAGGTTTTCTTGGTTTTATCTCTTGACTGTAAAAACTGAAAAAAATTGAATTTAAAAGTTATATCTCAATTATGAAATAAATACATGAACACATGGCAAAATACTTTTGAGTTTCTTGATATAAAACTACCTGTTAGCTTAAATAAAAGTAATAAGTCAGTTAACAGTTATAAATTTTTTTTTTAAATCAGACTATGTTCCACTTCTACTTTTGTTAGTTGATGGAGAAATATAAAATTAACACTTTGGTTAGGTTTCCAAAACTGGAAATCAATAAGATTTGCTCTCTATTAAGATTTTTTGAAGACTGTTCTGTCATAAAAGCATAAATGAACTTTTGCGCACAACCGGTTTTGTTACAAAGTTCCATCTAAGCTGCACCAATTTGCAGGAGAGATGATACAACTGGAAATATCCTGTATACACAATAAACATGTAAAAGTACACATTTTAATTCCAATAAAAGTGATTATTTTAAATGCCTTCAGGAAAATGATTTAACTAGACACTAATTGACCAGCACAAATATAGTGTTTGGCAATTTTATCATAAGCATAAGAGTAGTGAAGAAGCATAAAAAAGGCCTGTAATATACATACAAATTATAAATCATCAACATTATGTAAATCAGTTTGGTAGAGAACATTACCAACACATTATTCAGTTCTGTATCAGAATTTAATAACTTAATACAACCTGTGAGGTCAAGTGGAACCAACTGCTTATTTTGTCTTGCTTAACTGGAATGATTTACAAATTCAAAATAAGAAAAATAAGGTTTCTCACTTCTTAGATATTAAATTATAAAATTACTTTGTACAATAACAATGCAGATAAACCATCATGTTGGTCTATTGACAATAAATCCTATTACTTAAAAATAAATTACCTTTTTTTGTTGCATTTGTAAACGCCCATGTATTTATTACCAAAGGTAAAACATTGTTATTGTTATTTTCGTCCATATTATCACACTGATAGGCAAGTCCATAAAGCATTAGATTGTGTAAAATAATTAAAACTAATGCACATTTGTACAAATTAGCAATCATAATAATTTTGCAAGAGAATTCAAACACTTTGCGCCTAATAACTTCTAATCAATTGTGTGTAGGGTGCTCTTAACAAATGATCTCAGCAGAAACAAATCAACTTATAAAGAAAACTGTAACTAATTATATATGAATTCATAGCGGTAAATTCAAATCAAGCAGATCGTAATTGTACAATCATTTCCGTTTTATTACGTAATCTATTGTTTACATAGTGGTACCTTGTTTGATATTCATTCTAAAGAAGAAAGACTTTTGAACTCATATCTTCATTTTAATCAATAAAAACTATAATCAATATTTACCTACAAATAAAACTCTTCATTTTTATGAGTAAAAGCAAGCTTATCCGATTGATACGAAAAATTAACAGTAATAATTATATATTACATTACGCTAATTAGGGAAAAATGTACTTTTCTACAATGAATGCAATAAAAAAAATCTGACGAACGAATCAACAGTTCTGTTGTGCCACAGTATATTAATGGTTAAAACTGATAACCGAAATTTAACCACAGAACATTCAGAAAAACGTTAACGAATATTTTGATTCAACCAACCACATGAAAAACAGATGATACCTGCAGGCGCAACAGGATAGCCAACACCAGACAGCAGAATGTTCGTACAGAACTGGAATTCCTAACATTCATCTCTAAGGTCCACTGTTCGTAATATTATAGTCATTCTTTGGTTCAAACAAAGTTATTATATTCGAAAAGAAAAAAACATTACGTTGTATCGTATATTTGTTAACCGGAAAGTGAAACGTATTACAAATTTTGGTCCCTTCAATAAGACGTATTCGTCTGAGCCGTAGGTATCCCGCTTTGAGTATCTATCTATACGCGGCCAAAAATGGTAAAATTGTGCGAGAGAGACAGACCGCGTAACATTGAGCGCTCTCTGTCTAACACAAAAAATTTCGATATACAAAATATTATACATATTACTATTTTATTTATATACAAAATAATACTTTATGTTTGACGGGGCGTAATCTGAGCATGCGCGCGGCAAAGCGACAGAGAGTAAGTGAGAGAGATTTGTTAGAATGCGCAATTTGTAATACACAGTAACTAAAGGCAATGTTGTCTCCATGTATACTCAAAGGTTGTTGCCTATAAATTTTGAGACAGAGAATTTTGTCACTAACTCATTCAAATTTATACATTGTATCGTAAATAAATATAATGTTTAAAAAAAATCATACATTTTTACTTTCTCTTGCGTATATGAAGGAAGGAAAGTATTGTTTTCATGTCGATTTTTCGAAATCGAGTTTTCCACCGGATCTATAAGTTTTCAGACCCCCTGAACCCAAAAAACATGTTTTTAGCGATTGGTCTCTGTGTGTGTGTACAAAATATCTCAAGAACGGAACATTGTACGAACTTGAAACTTAAGTTACATACCACTATCGGACCCGACACGAACATTTTCATCAAAATCGGTCAACCGGAAGTAGTAGTTTATTCGTGTAATTTTTCACTTTTTTGCGATTTTCTCAAAAACTGGTCCTACGATCTTTTTTAAAAATCGCCTGGTTTACTCAATTTTTTATTCTCAACAAGATAGGGTAGGCGCCATGTTTGCTGAAATTCTTGGTCAGGCTGTTTTCACGTAAAAAAAGTGTTTTTTTAAGATTACGGCTTTAATATGTATTGTAGCGCAAAAATGTATAATAAAAAATGTAGAGAATTTAAAATTCTACAACTTTTGTTTTAAACATTTTTTTGTATAACGTTTAGTTTAGCGGTAATTAACGATTTTCTGTTTTTTTTCTCACAAAAACGTGTGAAAAATTGATTTTTTTAAGATTTCGGCCTTAGTATGCATTTTTGACAAAAGTTTATATTATCAAATTTATAGTAATTTAAAAGATCTACAACTTTTATTTAGGGCATTTTTCTGTACAGAGCCTAGTTGAGCGTGAAAGAGTGATTTTCCGTATTTTTAGGCCAAACTGAGGTTGATTTTCAATTAACGTCTTTCACTCATGATTAAAATAGGGTTATGTTTTTTGAGGTTAGTTTTTGTTTATTTGTAATGTTTTATTACTGATGTTAGGTTTATTGTTAATTAAAAACACTTTAAGTATACATACTTTAGTATACTTTAAGTATACTCAAAGGTCGCTTATGAATATCGCCATCACCACATTGTTACTTTTATTAAGCTGACGCGTTATTTTATTTTTACTTACTTTATCACCTAATGAGTGTTTAATGGATGTTACTCTTGTTAATTTTCATGATGATTCAGTTTCATCCACGAATGATAAATAAAACATCTCATAAGTTTTATTTAAACGTTGGGTTCCTTGTTTGAGAAAAATGCGCATTGTTTTTCTCATTTAAATGTAAATTTATTTTGCAGTATCAATGCGCATTTAAAATGAACGTGTGTGGGCGGCTTTCCTCATTCAATCAAAAAGCGTTCAAAACTCCATGTCATAAAACAGAACCGAAAAACATAGCATCGCAATAAATCTGCTTAATTCATCTTAAACCCATCGGGTTGGTCTAGAGGTAAAGTCGTCGCCAAAATCAGCTGTTTAACAGCTGATTTTCGGAGACAGAGGTTCCTGGTTCGAATCCTAGTAAAGGTAGTTACTTTTATACAGATTTGAATACTAGACAGTGGTTACCGGTGTACTTTGATGGTTGGGTTTCAATTAACCATACTCTCTCAGGAATGGTTGGCCTGGGTCTGTACAAGACTACACCTCATTTACACGTCATACACATCATCCTCATCTCATTGGGTCATGGGGTTGCTTATTGTTCTGAATTGAACAGATTGCAACGTACACAAATTAGGGATTACAAAAAAAAAAAAAATTCATTTAACTCTTCGAACACTAATTTCGAGATCGCGCCGATAGACTTAGCATTTTTTTATCAATCTTTTACCCAAAAATATTGAAATTTTTATGACACATTAACGAAACTTCGAGAGATGTTTTAATGAAACTCCGTTTTTTTCGGTTAGTTAGGCCTACAGAGAATTTACGAAAAATTTGTTGTAATTTATGCAAAGTTGCGCGTTTTTATCAAAAGTTGGCAATAAATATTTTTTATTTTCAGCTTTTTTAGTCTGGTATTGTAGAAAAATGTCTAGCAAAAAATCAGATAAATCAAACACTTTCGCTTACCACACTACACGACTATTCAAGCGTATGTAAGAGTCAAGTGAATTTGTAAAATGCAGGCTGTAAAAATTTCTCTCTTTGAGCTGAGAGATTGTCTGACCCATTCCTACAGTTATTTATATGACATATGTTATTGTATGAAAGCAAGGAATTTTCTGAACATTTGGATGTATAAACAAATTATAAACGATAAAATTAGAACCATTTTAGTTCCATTGTGAAGAATATCTGAAAATAGGCTATTCTACGAAATTCGGAGCGTTTATTACCTTTTACAGGTCATATTCAATTCAACCGGTTTTGCTTTAATAGCAACATTGAACAATTTACTTAGGGTCACCATTCAAGCTTGCAAACACGGTTATAACTCTATCTTTAAATGAGATACGGCCTTTGCATGGTTTTCTTCAAAAAAACCGGAATTTTGAATCCCAAATTTTGAGTGGTATCCCAACATTCACAAATCAATAGAAAATTTTCCACTAATCTGATTGTATTTTGAAATAGCTTACTTTCTTCCTCGTACATTCAGCTATTATTTAACTACTGTATAATGTTTACTGGTGTGCGTGTACAATGACCTTCACTATTACACAAACTGCTGAGTACTTACACACTCGTCATCTAACAACCATATGTGGGCTACTCGGCTTCTAAGGGTTAATAATATGTACTATAATTTTTAAATTGTGGATGCAACTAACACCGTAAATTACAACCAAATTGTTGTAGTCCTTTACATCTGAATTTTCAAAGTCGGGTTATCTTTAAGTTCTGCAGTAACAGACAATCTATCCCAAGGGAAATGTCAACGATGTTAAACTAACATTTTTATCGGGCAGTAGGACCTATTCCGTTACTTCACATCATCAAAAGATCGTGTGAATACACCTTTACTGTTCGATCCAGCAATCGCCAACACAGGCTCAGTACAGTTCACCTGTTTCTTTTATTTTCGGTTGTTTTTCATTTATTCTTTTACAAGTTTTACAAATTATTTACAAGCTTTATTTTATAAATTACAAAACAATTAAGATCAAACAATTACAAAACATTAAAATTTAAAAGTACAGAAAATAACACAAATTTATTAAAAATTACATCTTCGCACCATTTAATTGATGCATACTCTGCAACAATTTGTAAATGAAGAGAATGATTGTTCGATAATACAACTTTGTATTAGTGAGAAATGTGTCGCTTCTTAGAGGTTTACTAATTCTGGAGATTGCTTTATTACACACCCAACGATCCTGGCCAGTGGTGTTCAATATCATATCGTGTCCATTTAAACAAATTAGCGGATTATGCAATATTCCTTTCTCTTGAAGGAAACGTAAAGCTCTTTCCTTAGTAGAAATAATAGAAGCCAATTCCGGAAGATTCACTATGTATTGAACACATGTGAAGCAAACAAGCAACTAATGAGTATTAATAAACGTGCAAACAATAACTACAATTAATTATAATGAGTGGGAGTCATCAGTAATAATAGTAAAGATGCGTTTACACGAGATGACTTTAAGGTTACAGATGATGTGAAATAACAGGTCCGGGCAGTAATTAAATATTGCAGTTTTAAATTTTCATATTTATTAACAAAAGAATGAGAACATTTTTAGTTTAAAATATAATTAGGCTACTTTATTAAATCCAATGTTATAAATATTATGAGTAAATTTCCAATAGACTCCAGCTGTTTTACAAACGAAAGAATCAATAAACCTAGAACATAAATAGTGCAAAAGTTGTACCATTAAAAAAAAATTCTCGTTGAACATAGGTCCACGAGTGAATATACTACTTTTGTTGAAAGATTTTGCTACGTAACCTCCATTACCGTGAGAGAAATACCTTGATTTTAGATTTTATATATGAAACAAGCTTATGTATTCGTAACCACTCCATTCCTTTATAGTAAAACTTATACATATGTAAAGACAACAGTTATTATTTTTAAGGAGACATATTGGTATTTTATTACAATATTATTTACTGATGTAAAATTTATATTTTTATCACAATAATACTGTTACAGTCAGTTGTTGATGTGAAATCTTCATGTATTAATTAGGTTTGTAGCACTCGATCCAAAGTATAGTAGCTTGTTGTACAATTTGATTAATAATTGTAAATGGAAATCTGTCCATTCCAATACAAACCCCTGCATAATTTCCTCTGCTGTTTGCTACAATAAGAGCGCCTTTGAAATCAGGATAATAGGCAGTTATTCTACGTAAAACATTGCCAGCAGCTTCTGTTGGATATTTACCATCTCGAAGGCGTTCCACAGCCAGATAACTGTAAATTAAAAAACAAAGAAAACAATTATTGTTTAAACTATTTTTGGTAAAGTCTATCTTTCCTGGCTGAGGGTAACTACAGTTCAGCCGTTCTTAGTTTGCTCCTACTGTCAACAAACCAAAGCCAGCCACTACAGGATGTACGCTAGAGTCTACGACTTTAATTAATTTTGTTCTTCTTTTTTTACATGATTTATACAATTAGTAACTTGTACAAATAGAAATGAAGAATCAAATATTATAACACTAAATTCCTAATTGAAAATAAATTATAATGCACGTAAGAACAATGCGAGACAATACGATGTCATAAATGAACTGGTAGCATGTTAAAACGATGACATGTTATTTGTCAAAAATGTGGAGAGAGATTTATGGGTTTGGATTAGTCATCATCAAAATCAGTTGTGAAATAATGAGCGACTATACTAATACTAGATAACAGATGATACATATTAAAATGTTTCTTTTAAAGTTCTCTTGTTTCATAATTTCAAAACAGATCAGAGGTAATACGTACATATAACTTGTAACCACATATATTTATGAAAAAGAATGAAAATAAAGTGTACACCATTTTTATAAATTTATTGTTCAGTACTTAAAACATCAGTCATGATATGATTAACAGTTGATATGATTGAACAGTTTTATTTAACTTCATTATTATTTATTAGACATCATTATTTATTGACAAAAGGAGCAAACTTAGTTTGCTTAATATTAATGTTTAATGTTTTATTTAATGTTTAATGTTTTTTTTAAGAAGAGTATACAGTATTGTTGTCAAATTAGAGAAAGCCAAAACTAAAATTATAACTACACTCTATTCATATTAAGAAAGATATGTTAAGTAAACAAATAATGACGTCACTAAACAAGCACATTATTTTAAAATGTCCACACGCTGATTAAAAAGTAACAATAAAATACTTTTGAAAGTATTTTTATAATTGAAACTGATAGGCCTACATCATATCATGACGGATGTTTTAAGTACTGATCAATAAATTTATAAAAATTTTATTTTCATTCTTTTTCATAAATAAATGTGGTTACAAGTTATACGTATTACCTCTGATCTGTATGACGCAACACAAGAACTTTAAAAGTAAACATTTTAATTTTAATGATTAGTCATCTAATATTAGTTTAGTCACTCGTTATTTACCAATTGAATTTGAGGATGACTAATTCAAACCTATAAATCTCTCTCCACATTTTTAACAAAGAACATGTCATCGTCATACACTGCCAGTTCACTTTTGACATCATTGTCTCGCATCATTCTTATGTGCACTACAATTTATTTTAAATAGGAATTTAGTATTTTTTGTTTTCTTTTCATTTCTATTAGTAGTTTAATTCTGTTTATGGTTAAAAGCGCATATTATTTATCACTGTGATGTTTTCATTAAAAGTGTTACATTTTTTCTAAGTCACAGTTATAGCAGCTAGTTGGTAACTGCTGTTTGTTTACTCAACATATCTTTCTACGAAGAACAAAGTAGATTACCTGCAGCCGTGGGTTAAAATTCCACTCAGGCACAGGATATTTTCTTACATTAAAAAAAAATAATTTTATCCTCCGTACTTACACCCCAACGTCATCGCTAATGACCGTTGCAGTTGATGCGACATTAAATAAATAAAAAAAGTAGATTACCATGAGACTTTTATTGAAAGTACCGGTGGGTTTCACTGACTCAATCATATTTTTGTGCATTAATTTATGTTTTGAATAATTAAATTTATACCTTGGAAGAAATCTCTGGATTATATCAGAATCTCCAACAGTAATTGCAGCACCTATTCCTGTAACCGCATACGCACTTCCTCCTACAATCGCTCCATTTCCTACAGCTCTGAAAATAAATTTAATTTATTGAGTTAATAATTACAAATTCACTAAAAATAAATTATTATAAATGGATTTATGAAAAACATCTTTTCATATTGGAAAGAAAGAAGGCTAATTAGGAATTATATGTGAAACAGAAGTGACTATAAAAATAAATGATTTGCAAACCAAGTGTTTCTATCTTGAAAGGGAATTAAGCCAGGGTTGCTGCCTTCCACTAAATCTGTTTAATACATACGTTGAAGATATAAATAAATAAGTACTTATTTTTCTTTGTTTATTTGCACTTATAGTTATATTGTCTTTTCTCATTTCATTTTTAAGTTTATTTGTAAGTGATGGTAACCTCTGTTACAGGATTAACCTTTGGAGGTACCTAATTTCCATTCTATGTAAAGTATTGTGACAATATCGAAGAAGGTTCGCGAAATCTCTAGCATTTCATGGTAAAGGGTAGATAATAGAGTGGAAAAGTAACAATGGTGGCTATAAAGGGATGCCTATTCATGAAAGTTGTTTGAAATAACTGCACTATTGTGTATGATAAAAGGTCGGGTATTGTTGTACAACTATTTATGAAAGGGACCTGTAACACTTCCCATTAACAATAGATCTATTGTTACTTGTTTACATCAGTTCATCAGTTATGACTTTTCGAGAATTAATAAAAAAGATTATTGATCGAATCCCTGTGTCGTTCGAGAAGTCTCTTTGAACCCCCTCTATATAAATAGACCCCCGAGCGCGGTCAGTGAGTTAGTATTTGTTTGATCTTTGACGAGTGGCTATCGGGCGTAGTGCAGCCGCGTTCTAAGTGCGAGCATTGTGTTGGTCAACGATTGTTATACTGTCTTTGTTTGTGTGTGTGTTGTGAAAAGTTGTTGTGTATCTGTATTAAATGCAGTTTTTGTGTATTCAGTTTCATTTTGAATGTGTATTATATAAAATTGATTGTAAGTAGTGCTAAGTAAATTATTAAGTTATTTATTGTATTACTGCATTATAATTAGTTTGTTGTTTATTTTGTAAATCTTTTAGTGTAATAAATATTTGTATTTGTAAACTTTAGTGTATTAATTATTTAATAATCTAGATCCTGAAACGGACCTTAGCGATAAGTGTCGCAGTATATTATTTTCTGTATTTGTTACATTGTTGAACTATATGTTTTGTTCTTAAATATTGTATAATTTGCTATTTTATTATGTTATAAAATGTTGAATTGTACGTATGTTTGAATGGAAATACATTATTATTATTATTATTATTATTATTACAACTAAGAAATGCCTAGAAAAGGAAGAAAAGAAAAGAAAGAAAGAAAAAATTAATTATTTATGATTCACAGATTGTATGGTGTAGGGAGAGAAATCATAAAAAACTCAATATATGTTATTAAAATTAGGAAACGTGCTGACGTAATATAGCAAATGAATATGAATGTTAAAAAAAAGATAATGAGGCTACGAAATAATAAATTAATTAACATCTACACAAAAGAACGAATAATAAAATGAATGGCTCAACAGAAACCGTTGCCACTGACAAAATTTACAAAAGTGAGATTTAGTGGAATACGTTTTATAAATCCTCTATTTGAACGTAATAGTGTATTCTAACAGGTATAATTGTAACTAAAATCTCGGAAATTCTTGAAACAAAACGGTCATACAGTGAAAAATCATTATAAAGCTAAGAATCAGATGGTATCTTTCACATTCTGTAAAAATTTACTTTTGTTACTTGCAACGTTTTTCTGTTGACCCATGCAAATGTGTAACGCAATACATTTTACTTAAGACGCATGCTTACTAATGATTGTTGGCGAGAAAAAGAAAATAACTAATAACGAAAAATCTTTGGAACAGACTCCCAGATAGTGTTGTCAGTGCAACCGTATAGAGTGTTTGCAATTAGCATTTAGATGAATCATTGGAGAACTTAATTGGTGATAGTTTCAATATAATCATAATTTCATCTTCTTCTTCTTCTCACAGTCAAGGATAAGGCTCCTGCCTGTTCTGACTCACAACAGCAACAAAACTACTGAATTATTCCCATCTCTTTTGTAACCTCCCAATATCTCCCATCCCCTCCGATGTGTATTACAAAACATTAAGGGTAATCCTTCCCGCAGGCATTCTCTCTAAGTGAAAATCCGTCTGCTCTCTCTACAAGGCAAAAATGGTCAACGGCCTTATAGGTGGAAGAGGAAGAAATTCCCAATGGCAGTAAGAGCGGAAGAACCTACTATCGGTTTGATAATCATAGATACCTGAGTTTGAACCCTTGCATCTCCAAAACTATGAGTCGGATTTTAACATACTTTATATCAAAATTTAGCTCATTTTATTCTGTGTTGACCCATAATAGTCCTATATTTTTAATGTTGTTTAAAAATTGCCATATCGAGGTTGGAAGACAAAAAGACCCAGTTTTGTTTGCTACTGCAACAAATTTCATCCATTTAGAGGCATGTAACTCGATTATTATTTGACTGAAAATTTTGGAATTTTAACACAACGTAGAAAACTATATTCTTACAGTGTGTATGAAATTTCAAATTCACATGTTATTTTAATTTTAATTTATTAACAATATTCTGAACCCTGGCTATCTCTGTAACCACTTGATCGTTCAGCACGAGCAAACTATCGTTTTATTCAGCATGAAAAACTTAGTACAAATATGTTAATAACATGAAATATTGATTAGCCAATGTTGTGGTAGAATTTTCAAAAGATAGGGTAATGCGGGGGGGGGGCGCTACTATCCATGTTGCCAGTTTGTGTACATGACATCCTGTTGGACTGTCTACCTGAATTGACAGACGGCACTGTCAATTCAGGTAGACAGTCAGATTCAGGCAACATGAATAGTGCCCACCCCTGCATTACCCAGCCTATTTTCCAAAATTTAAAAAAGTCTACCACAACATTGGCCAATCAATATTTCATGTTATTAACATATTTGTACTAAGTTTTTCATGCTGAATAAAATGATAGTTTGCCCATGCCAAACGATCAAGCGGTTACCGAGATAGCAAGGGTTCAGAATATTGTTAATAAATTAAAATTAAAATAACATACGAATTTTTAATTTTCTACACGCTGTAAGAATATAGTTTTCTATGTTGTGTTAAAATTTCAAACTTTTCGATCAAATAATTATCGAGTTACACAAACTTTTCAGTCAAATAATTATCGAGTTACATGCCTCTAAACGCATGAAATTTGTCGCGGTAGCAAAAAAACCGGGTCTTTTTGTCTTCTAACCTCGATATGGCAATTTTTAAACAACATTAAAAATATAGGACTATTATGGGTCAACGGAGAATAAAATGAGCTAAATTTTGATGTAAAGTGTGTTAAAATCTGACTCATAGTTTTGGAGATGTAAGGGTTCAAACTCGGGTGTCTATGATTATAAAACCGATACTAGAGAGTCACCTCGAATAAAAGGTTCTGCTAGCTTGAAGGCAGTAAAGTAATAGCCATACTAACAAGCTCAACCTGTGCAGTGTTTGTAACACAGCCAGAGGATTTATTAACAGACAAACTCACAAACAGCCTTGGATCATAATTTCATGTTAAAGCTTACTGTTTATTATCATTACTGATTTTAAAGGTAACTTTTTTGATAATTCAAGTGTTTCTTTTTGTGATTAAAGTATTGTTTGCTTTGTTTCAGGGTAAAAAGATTTTCCTTTAGCTTATACAGGGTGGAGCAGAGGAAACGCATGTTTTTCACTATTGAATGACTGGGAAACGGTTAGATAAAATTAAGAAAAACAAGCATTAAGTGATAGATTTTTTAATGCAGTTTTGAAATATACATACTTAAATTAGGTTTTTTTTAATTAGGTTTGAAAAATAATGTCTTGGAGATGACGTCCTCCTTGCTGGATACAAATTTGGATCCTCTCCTGAAAGTTACGGACGGCTTGCTCCAACATTTCATTCGGCATGGCTTCAATTACCTGACAAATGGAATTCTTCAGGTCATCGATTGTGCGAGGCTTGTTCAAGTAGACTCTTGATTTCAAATATCCCCACAAAAAAAAGTTGCATATCGACAAATCGGGTGAGCAAGGGGGCCTGTGAACATCACCATTTCTCAAAATAACATGTCCTGGGAACATTTGTCGAACCACTTCCATGGGTGCTCTCGCTGTGTGAGCTGTGGCACCGTCCTGCTGAAACCATATTTCTCTCATGTTCACTTGATGCCTTTCCAGTTCTGGATGAAGAAAGTTGTTTAGCATTTCAACGTAGCGCGCTGATGTCAACCGCTGACCAGGTGGTTTCTTTTTAATCACAGATCCAGTACTTCTAAACGCTGCAACCCATCGGAGTACAGTATTTCGATCAGGCACTGCACCTCGACGTCCAACTCTAAAATTTTAACGGAAAAGACGTTGCACTGTGACCACGGAATCATTGTTTCTAAAGTACTGCTCGACAACGAACACACGATGTTCTACGCTCCAATGTTCCATAGCGACTGAAACTGCGTTATATGGGCAGTCTACCAACATTCATTCAAGGTCAATACCCCCTCTCGTCGCCACGTACTAGCAGTTCAAAAAACATGCGTTTCCTGTGCTCCTCCCAGTATCTAATAATAATAATAATAATAATTTTTAGAATCTAGCTAGGGATTGAGCTCAAGATTTTAGGATAAGCAGTTCAGTATAATCAGTTAAACAATTAAAATAGTTTTTCTTGAGGAAGAAATTCTTAATTACATCAACAGAAGAATACTTACCCAGGAATTTTATACTCAGCTCCTTGGGAAGTTGCTCCAGCAACAGTGTTACCAGCTTCATCAATGACAATCATATTGATATTTCCACGGTCAATTGAATTAAAATCTTCTTCACTAATTTTCATTTCATCAATTTTAGGTTCTTCTTCAGTAGCAATAAAGAATGGACCACCTTTTTCTATTGAAGTTAAGTTTTCAAATGCTATTTTTTGCACCTCTGAACTACTAAGTTTATATGACAAATTTTTTATTGAAAAATTTTCTGATGGTTTCACAGATACATTAAAAAATTCTCTTTCAATAAAGTATGGTGTCTCCTTTCCTCTGTAAGGCCCACAATATGCTTCCGGGTTAGGCATGACATTCTACATAAGAACAAACACCACACATTACAATAATAATTATTCATCAGTCTATGTTACTCCCTGAAATTATACAGATACGAGGGTTATCCAGAAAATAACCTCCGTTTTGAAATAAAAAGTAAACGAGTGAAGATACAAAAACTTTATTATATACATTAAAACTACAGTTTTTCTCTATTTTTTGACATAGTCCCCAAACAAATTCAAGCACTTGTCGTAACTTGGAACAGTCTTTAAAATACCCTCTGCATAAAAATCTGCCGTCTGTGAATAAAGCCAACCATTCACGGCGTTTTGAAGCTCTTCGTCATTGGCAAACTGCTGAGATGCAAGCCATCGCTTCATGTTCGGGAACAGGTGAAAGTCACTAGGAGCCAAGTCCGGGCTGTATGGGGGATGATCGAAAACGTCCCATTTAAACTTGGCCAAAAGTTCATTTGTTCTTCGAGCTGTATAAGAATGAGTGTTGTCATGCACAAACACAACACCACGTGTAAGAAGGCCACAACGCTTATTTTGGATCGCTCTTCTTAGTCTGTTTAAAGTTTCACAGTAGACAGCAGAAGTGATGGTTGTTTCACGTTCCATAAAATCAACGAGTAAGATGAGTAAGGTTTTGTGTTTGTGCATGACAACGCTTGTCCTCATACAGCTCGAAGAACAAATGAACTTTTGGCCAAGTTTAAATGGGACGTTTTCGATCATCCCCCATACAGCCTGGACTTGGCTCCTAATGACTTTCACCTGTTCCCGAACATGAAGCGGTGGCTTGCATCTCAGCGGTTCGCCAATGACGAAGAGCTTCAAAACGCTGTGAATGGTTGGCTACATTCACAGGCAGCAGATTTTTATGCAGAGGATATTTCAAAGACTGTTTCAAGGTACGACAAGTGCTTGAATCTGTTTGGGGACTATGTCGAAAAATAGAGAAAAACTGTAGTTTTAATATGTATATAATAAAGTTTTTGTATCTTCACTCGTTTACTTTTTATTTCAAAACGGAGATTATTTTCTGGATAACCCTCGTAACTATATTTCAAGCAATATTAAAACTATAAAATGATATAAGGGTGGTTCAAAAGTACCTAATGAGTCAACAGCTGTTGTTTGAAAAAAAACAATATGCTGAATCACTCTCTTAAATAAATATACTTCCTAAAAATATAATAAATATACTCCATGTAAGTGCAAAACACTTCCTCCAACACTTGATTCACAATTCAAACACAATACACTATGCTCACAACTATCCGGCCCTCAGATATCTGGACTTCTGTACTATCCAGCATGGGTCCTGGGTAAAAATAAATAATTAATGACAAAGAAAAAAACAAAATCCAGTAAAAGATAAACGTCATTTACTGTAGCCGTACTGTATTTTGTCTTGCTGTTGTGTTGCCTTAGAATTATGCAAATGTTACACTGTACAGTTGTACTATACTCGTACAGTACTATGTTGTATGATAAATCCTAGATTTAACATTTTTTTGATCATTTCTGTGTATCGTATTTTTTTCCATCAGTCTCCCGACAGGTTTGATGCAGTTCTCTAAGCTGTTCTATCTTGCGGAAGTCGTTTCATATCTACATATCTGTAACACCCTACATCTTTTGTAATTTGCTTTGTACATTCTAAACTTTGCCTCCCCCAACAGTTCACTCTCTCAATATTACCCTCCATTATTGATAGACCAATACCTGGAAGTCTTAAGATATGCCCCGCTAGCCTATCCCTTCTTCTGGTAAGATGCTTCCATATATTTCTTTGTTCATCCACTCGCCTAAGAACCTCTAAATTACTTATCTTGTCCTCCCACCTGATCTTTAACATTTTCCTATAACACCACATGTCAAAAGCTTCAATCCTCTTCCTTTCTACAGCCCCTATCACCCACGTTTCACTCCCGTATAATGCTACACTCCACAGATTACAGGGGGTTTAATTATATATATATATATATATATATATATATATACAGTATATATATATATATATATATTTTGATTAATAAAATTTTATAAATTAAAGTAATGTTCATACCGTCCAATGATTAGGTTGGCAGTGTTTTTTGTACTTCCAATCAGCGAATTCATTAAAAGAATGTATTGTGGTAAGTAATTCATTTCTGAATCCCATAGCATCAGCAAATTTAGTTGCTTCTTCACCAGTAATTAATGAATGCTTTGTATTTTCCAGAACATATTTTGCAACACCGATTGCATTTTTTACTCTTTTCAGTCCTCCGACAGCACCAGAGTCCAAAAGTGTCCTAATGAAACATGAAATGATCATAAATTAAAATAATATGAATAATAAGAGGTTATAAAGCAGATACATGTTTACATACCCAGATAAAAAATTAGTAAACGTATTTAGTAGTAGTTAGGTTTAGTACCAAAAGTAATTAGAAGTAGGTAGTAGTATTAATAATTAGTATTTATGCTGAAAAAACCTCTTCTTCTTCTTCATGTGCTAAATTTACAGAACGATGGAAAACATCACAGCAATTAGTACTGTATTGATAGCCAGTCTGAACATTGTTTGATATTCTGCAATAATCTATAGGGTGATTCAAAAAGAGCGCCGGTTTTTAAACGGCTGGTAAATTTTTGTTTATCGGTTGGCAACATTGTTTGACCTCCTTTCTATTTCGGAGAACATTCCGATTGACGATTCAGTTGTAGTTTCTCTTGTTCGCAGTGTAATACTCTCGCAGTCTCTGTCTAACCATGGAGAAGTTTACTATTGCGCAACGAGTGTTAATCGTCAAAACATTTTACCAGAGTGGAGAGAGTTATTCGGCTACTGTCAGGCGACTTCGCGGTACTCTAGGACGTATGAAGCACCGAATGAATCAACAGTTCGCAGGCTCATGAAAAAGTTTTTTCAGACGGGTTCAACAGTCGACCATAAAAGTTCTGGACGTTGTCGTTCTGGCCGAACTGAGCAGAACGTTGCGTTGGTTCGTGACAGTGTGGCTGTTAGCCCAGCAAAATCAATACGTCGCCGTTCTCAACAATTGGGTTTAAGATGCTCTTCTGTACGGAGAATTCTTCGGTACGATCTCCAATATCACCCGTATAAAATTCAGTTGACGCAACATTTGAAAGTGGCAGACCACCAGAAGAGACGACAGTTTGTTGACTGGGTATTGAGAAAACGGCAGGATGATGACACCTTCGCAAACAAAATCATTTTCAGTGATGAGGCGCACTTCCACTTAAACGGTTTTGTTAAAAAACAGAACTGCCGTATGTGGGGTTTAGAAAACCCCACATACGGAAACTTGTCCCACATAGTCGAAACTTGTCGTGCAGTAATATCCAATTTCATGGACAGAGTTGATGCGTGCCAGCGCAGTAGAGGAGGACACATGCATGACATCATTTTTCATAAATGAAATCGGAAGGTAAGATGAACTTGTTGACGTATTTATTTTCAGTTTTTCAATAAAATAAATCTCTTAATTTGATATATCAAAACCGGCGCTCTTTTTGAATCACCCTATTTGTATTTTTTGACTGTCCAATCTTAAAAACCTTTTTTTACAGATTTTCATGAAAAAAAACCAGAAAGTTTTTAAATTTCCTACAACTTTTATTATATATACTTTTGCTCCAAAATTCATATTAAGGCCGCGACCTTAAAAAAAATGATTTTTTCAACGATAACAGTCTTCCCAAGAACTTCAGCAGACATGGTGCCTACTCTATTATGTAGAGCAAAATGTAGTAAATGAGGTGATTTTAAAAACATTGTAGGAGCCGTTTTTGAGAAAATCCCAAATAAGTGAAAAATTACACGAATAAACTACTACGTCCGGTTGACCGATTTTGATGAAAATGTTCATGTCGGGTTCTCTAGTAGTACCTAACTTACATTTCAAGTTTCAACTTCACATGATGTTCTGTTCTTGAGATATTTTGTTCACACACAAAACAATCGCTAAAAACATGTTTTTGGGTTCAGGGGGCCTGAAAACATGTATATCCGGTGAAAAATCGACATGAAAATAATACTTTCCTTCCTATGGTATTCATATAGGCAAGAGAAAGTAAAAATAGATACGTACCGAGTGCTTACATGTTTTCAGTAAAAATTTAAAAAAAAAAATGCTAGGTAGGTACAATTAGTATAGGTTGCGCTAAGCAATTTGGGTTGAGTTCTAGCCAACAAGAGAAAACTGTATTGTTGACGTTTACTCTATAGTTAAATGGCTTTTTCTGTAGGCAATTATTAAAATGAAACCTACTTATGATCTATCTTTTCAAAAACTCTTAGTCAGCCAACTGAAACTTTGCAGGTCAATCAATATGTAGGATTTATAAGAACGGTAGTAAATTACACTAATGTGACTACAATTAGTTATCTAACTTTAATAGTAGGTTTTGACTTCTAATAATTTCCAGATCCTAGCTGGGAAACGAACCGGAAAACCCTGCTTTGTAGGCTAGCGTGCTACCACTAAGCTACAGAGGCGGCCATTAGGCCTATATACTCGTAGAAATTATTTTCTAAGAATTATAATTTGATTACCTAATTTTAAGGTAATAATTATTTATATTTATTTATTGGAATATGCAAAAGGTTTAAAAAAGTCTAAATTTTGTCCAAAGTATGTTTGAAAATTAAATAAATTTGCTACATTTTTCAATAATTTTGCTACAGTAATTTAGAATGTGTACATATTATGCTCCCAAATTTTTAGCTTGATATTATCCTGGTTTCTGAGATAAATTTATATGGAAGAAAGGAATTTGCAGGAATCTTGTGTCAAAGTTTTAAACTTCAACAAAAATCACTTAAAAACTTTAAGGATACATCAATATTAATTATGTGGTGGGGGAGATGGTTGGAAAATTTTATTAATTGATATACGAGGGTGTATTGAAAAGTAATGCCTCCATCGCTAAAACTTTATTAGCAATAGATACATTGTTTACACATTAGTGTGAAATTATAGATTAAACTGTTCCCTACTCACCAATATAATCACTTAACAGCGACACATTTACGCCAATGAACTACGCTTTGGAAAAATCCGTCACGAAAGAAGTCCAAAGTTTTCGTTGTTGTTGTTGTTTGGGTCAACAGCTGAAAGGCTGGATAGAACCTCTAGAGGGTTTACTAAGTAAAAACACGGAGTGAGGTGGTTTAATATTGCCTTCCTCACTGAGCTGAAAGAGTATACTTATCAGCATGCCAGGCCCTCCGAAAAGCACCCAATTTCCATCCTGAAAATGACACCTTGACTTCATTCACTAGGGTCTGGCTGTATAGTGGAATTCATTACTGTCAGAGAAGATAACTCTGACTGTCACCTTTACCTCTTCTGTACTTAAATAGTTCAGTCATATAATTGGCTGACTATGTGATAAGAAACAGAAGTATTTTTTGTAGCCCTGGAACCAACAGATCGAGTAGAATTAATTTAACACTCTACCTGCCCGTTACGGGCAAGAAGTTTTCGTATGGCACCATTTTCTCATCACCGCTATCAACCTCTGCATCTGAAGAGTAATGGACGCCCATAAGATGTTCTTCAAGCTTCGGAAAGAGGAAAAAGTTACAGGGTGCAAGATCTGGGCTATAAGGTGGATGAGGTAAAACGTCTTGAAATCCAAGCTTCTCTATTACTGTACATGTTTATAGACTTATGTGAGGATAAGCATGTTCATGATAGAATCTTTGTTTGGATTTGACTGTACAGCCAAGTTCAAAAAAATCCATGTGATCGATACCATCACAATCCCAGAAAACAGTAATCATGACTTTCCCGGCAGATGACATTGTTTTAAATTTTTCGGTTGCGGCTGTGAATCGCTGCTAGGGTGACTTGTTTACAAAGAGTTTCAGTATATGACTAACCACTTTTGAGACTGTCTGGGCCATCATTATAATAGTTATAGCGATGGAAGCATTACTTTTTAATGCATCCTCGTATACATATTTAGGTAATACCTCTAAGTAATTCAATAATAATAATAACAATAATAATGCGTTTCATACAGTCATACCCATCCATTATAACGGCATCCATTGTGGTTTCTCCGGATTCATTAGGTCCCTGATATCCGATATTGTAATCACATTTCTCAGTTTCTAATTCACAAACTGATAAACCTTCTACCAAAGAGTCTATATAACTTGCTTTATTTAACAAAGAATACCAGGCTGTAAAAAATACACATTTAGATAACGGTAAATAATACCAAGTTTATAAATTAATTAGTTAACATGAAAACAATATTTTTATAAAATTAAGATTAAAACAAATCAGTAAAATATTTCACAACCATGAAATTATAATTAAATTAGATATTCCACACCATTCTGATGAACAGAGAATAGAACTACTGTGTGACGAAGATTTGATTGCCCCTGGCAGAGAGGAGCAGAATCAGCCCACTACTATTGCCCGATCCCAAGCTTTGTGCAGCTGAGAGGAATGCATTACGTCACTACTACTGTGAGAGATTGTGTTAGTAATAATAACGTTTTACTTGTACTATGTTTGTATTAGTCACGGGTACTATCCAAACTAAATATATTCAGTGTCACAGTATGACTAAGCCTAGTTTACACGGGTCGAGTATTTTGGTTGAGTAATTAAGTAATTTAATAACTGTTCGCACATGTAACGTAGACAGCCAATTTAGTGCACTGTTATCGCTCCATGGAGGCGGGATCTGGCTCGTAAAGTACGTTGTACATAGTGGTGGGGGTAAGCTACTGAACTGTGCACTCGATCGTTCTACTCTACTACAACTAAACTACTCGACCTGTGTAAACTAGGCTTTATGTATGTTACGTATAATGAACTGCTCTTTACAATGAAAAAAGTGTTAAGTAAAATATTATTTCAGTACTGTATCAATTAATTCTTTTTATCACGGTATATTGCAACATTGTACATTTTACTAAATTAAAATTTAATTACAAGCTTTAATATATAACATAACCATTAGGCCTATATTATTTTTGCTGAATTAAAAACAGCATTACCAATGTTATATTTTAGTTTGTTAGAATTTGTTTTACATTCATCGCATTTATCAACTATTTTTTTTAATTAAAGTTCTTGCCTCACTGTATACGGAAAATTTCTTTCCCTTCTAATCTCTGCCATTTAATAGAACTTTTATGAACATGCAATATTAAGAACATACTTTTATGATTAGACACTTGATAATAATAAAATCACATACATAACAATAATCGCATACACATACGAACATACTACAATAAATGAGCTCACAAGCCAATCCCAAACAGTAGGGTCCGTCAACAGTCAAGCCAAAACAACGCCTGCGTGATCACACACTAGGCAGCCTATTGCCTAGCGAATAGCAATGAGATGATTAGTACACTGTTATGACGTGTAGCAGTCTGGTACTTCGTCTGTCCTCTTCATCTCACAGCTCCACAAAGCTTGGGATCGGGCAGTAATTACCACATTGCGATTTGAGGTGCCTTCTTAATAAAATTTCATTTTTAAAACACTGTAAAATGCTCTAGTCTTATGTAAAATCATGACACACATCTTTTTAGTTTTATTAACTTTTACAATAAATGAGATGGTTAAAATTTATTAATGATTTTTACTAAAAAAATAACAGCCATGAAAAAGAATGATTTTTCGTTTTCACGATGATTACTTATTAACTGGAAGTCTGACATTGATAAAATTTCATATACATGATCATGATATACCGAGAACACTTACAGATCAAATGAAAATGTACATTTGTTAGTGATTTCAATACTGTAGCCACTCCTTTTGAAAAAATTTTGATTGAAGGACTCCCGGACTTGAAAAAGTCTTGTTTCAAGAAAGTTTTTGGCTTATAATTATTTCTATGTACATTCAGCATGCGAAATGTAGTCTAAACAGTGAACTTATTTTCAGTGAAAGAATAACGCAATTTTCATGACCCCTTCAAAAGATAAAAACCTCTAAATATAGGTGTTTGAAAATGTTATTGATTGTAGATTAGTGTGTTCACAGTTAGTATATAATTATATTATTGTAAAAGTTAATAGGACAAAAAAGATGTGTATCATGATTTTACATAAGACTAGGACATTATTCAGTGATAATATTTAAAAAAAAATTAAATGTTTTTGAGAAGGCTAGTAGTGGGCCAAATCTGCTCCTCTCCGCAAAGGGTAATCAAATTTTTGCCACACAGTACAGCCCTCTACTCTAAATATTGTACCCTATTACTTCAATCTTATTTTCTTTAGCGATTTATAGGAAATTCAAAACGTGGTAAGCTTATAGAGGAAATGAAGTAAGGTTGGAATGGAGTGGTATGCTACTATTGTTAATCAAAAACATAATTCTAACTTTCCTAATATACTCTCCGCTCTGCTCTTCTTTCTAGGCATAGAACAACCCTGACCTACAACACTTAATTATTTTTATTTTTCCAAATTACACTGAACGCTACTTCGAGAAAAATTTGCAGCTAAAGCTACTCTTTCTTGTACTACTTTTATTAATAAAATCAACCCTTTATATTTTGTTTCCTATTGATAAATTCATATAAATTGAAATAAGTTCTCTTGTTTGACCATGTGTAATTTTTCCTTCAATCATTTTCTATGTTGTAATAGTATTATAATTAGTACATATGAACTACACTATACACCTACTGGTAAACCCATGAATATGATAAAATATAGAAGCTAATAAACTATCAGTACAACCAAAAACACAAAAAATGAATACAATCTGCATCTATTGCACTACTCTTAACTGCTGTTTAAGGCTCCGGCTGTTCCACTTCTAATACACAGCGGCCGTATTACATTCCTTTCTCATGACGTCATACACATTCACATAGTTAGATTTAACTTCTGAAAAACCATTTACAAAGCATAATTTTATCTACACATACATATATTTCACAATTCTGTAGGTTGCAGGGGAATGACATGAGGGTGACTTTTTTGGGAATACTACTGGTAGTATTTTGTCATACACCACTCCCTTCCCACACTGCTACAATGTACATTAGACCAACTGTTTGTAACAAAACAAAATTTCTATAGAAAAATGTCACAGCTTTCACACAAACTAAGAAACATGTTTGTATGTTGACTTATGGACGGCCTGCATGCGACACCTGTTTATATAAATTTTTTTCAACACTCTACCCTACCCTTCATATTAAAATGGTAATAAAATATTTCTCTTTCAACACATTCTGTTTCTGTAAATACTATTAGTTGCGTTGAAGAATTCTCTACAAAATAAATACAATAATGACCGGTTTCAGATGTATATTGACCTCACTGCAACAAGTTTAATTGCGTACTGCATTACCTCTTTCTATACCCACTGAAGTGGCTTCGCGTAGCATATGGGTTAAACTCAATGAACATAAAATTACATATGAGAAAAAACAATGGTAAGTAAAGGAGGCTAATGTTTTCAAAAAAATTAAGTAACAGGCACATCCCACTGTTCGGTGTAGCGCATGGGACTGTGTAAGTCCTACACTCTTCTCTTCTAAACCAATCAATATCTGAATTTAAACAGTGCTGAGAAGCTTCACCAAGTTCCACACTTGCTCTAATCATTCTACAGCGTTGTTCATTAATGTATTCTACCACAAAGTAGCTATGCAATCCTGCTATCTCCATAATTGAAAATGATTGACAAAATATTGAAAATTAATAAAACATTTTTCAGAAATAATACCTTATGGACAATACAGTTGCAACTGGATATTGTTTTACTCTTTTTCCAGTTTGTATATTGTTTTTGGGAAATATCAACTGAGATTAGATTGTTTTTGTGAAGCATTTTGTTTTTACCCTTCCCCCTGTTAAAATGAGTTGATAAAATGTATGCTCCCTACTTCTTAAAAGAAAAAGTTTTTTTGTTAGTCTTGACCCTATCTCATTTTAACTCTTTGAGGGGTGAAATCAACACCACATAACCACATCAATGGGGGAGGGATTTACACAGTGTATCCAATATATTCCTACTGTTTTTTCATGGAGTAGCAGCTGGTATACACTATAATCACCTTAATAGTACCTGAACCCACCACTAGGATTGCTGTAATTCTAGTTGTGAATTTACTGTTAACCTCAATCTGTTCTAGATTGTTTACATCTGCTTGCGTATTCAACATATAAATGGTGATCTTATATTGCCCATCTAAATTATTTTTTCATCCATTTGATTTACTTGCTTCTCTAAGAGTTAATTCTGTAAATTATTTTTATGGAAAACCACAACCACAAAATTACGATTATTCTGTTGTATGGTATTGTCTAAAAGTTAAAATTTTCTGGGGAACTACGACCTCCTGGGTACAGAGCTGGTCCAAGGTAACTTGGCGCCCCAGGATGAATATCTTTGTGCCCCTCTACCCCCATACCAAAATGATCCATCTTTTAGTTCACAAACCTACCTGCCCTATTTCATATAAAAGATAGATATTCAGAAAAATACAATTTACAAATATTTTTGACATATTTATCATAGTTCAATAATGTTTCACTCTAAACATTTTTCATGCACTTTCAAGCTATATGTGTGAAAACTCACACCATTAATACTAACAACCATAATACCTTGTCCATTTAAAGATGTTGACTAGGAGGTTCAGGGTAGGTATCGTACACCAAAAGATGTATTGTTATAATACAGAAATACACACTGAATTTAATTTCTCTATGTTGAGATGACAAAAAATAATTTTAAGAACCTGTTATATTTTATTAAAAAAATGGTAAAGAATAACTTTAAATTTTCACCAAATCAGGAGTTTTCACATTAAAAATTCATTGATTTAATTTTTTAAATTTTGTAATCTTTTACCTGAAATGCATTGTAGGAATATGTAACATGTTTTTAAGACAAAAAATAAGAATGTTTCAACAAACAGCAAAATTTTTATGAATAAATAAAAGTAGATCTGGCCATCTCCATGGCTCAATGACTTGTCCTTGATTCATGGTCCATGATCCAATAGGCCACTAGAATGTGGTGCACACTGCAAAGTGGGTTCAACCCATGGTAGTCATTAATAACCAAAGTAATTATTGTTTAGATCATCAACCGAAAGGCTGATTTGAACCTTTAGAGGCTTTACTTAGTAAAACAAGGAGTAGGTGGTTTACCATGGCCTTCCTCACTGAGTGGAAAAGTATGCTTATCAGCATGCCAGGCTGTCTGAAAAGCACAATTTTCCTCCCTGAAAGTGACACCTTCACTTCATTTACCACAATGTCTGGCTGTATAATGAAATTCATTACTCTCAGGAGATAATTCTGACTAGTCTTTTACACCTCTACCTATTCTATTTTTAAATTCTTCAGTCATATAATTGGCTGACCTTGTGATAAGAAACAGAACTATTTTTTGTAGTAGTAAATGTGATAATAAAAAAGATCTATAGTTTATAGAGGATAAAATTAATAAAAAAATTAATTAGGGTAGTTTATCAACATTATTACATTCCGTTTTCAAAATAAAAATTAAACAAGTACAAGACTGAAACTGTAATAAACCGTTGATAAATGTTTGTTTCTGCCCATAACAGACAGGAGGAGTGTCAAATTATTTACACTCAATCTGTTCGTTGCTAGGCTAAAATAAATAGTTCTGTTTCTTATCACATGGTTAGCCAATTACATGACTGAATCATTTAAGAATAGAAAAAGTAGAGGTGTAAAAGACTAAACAGACTTGTTTCTTCTGAAAGTAATGAATTTCATTATACAGCCAGACCCTGTGGTGAATGAAGTGAAAGAGTCATTTGCAGAGTGGAAAATATGTACTTTTCAGAGGGCCCGGCATGCTGATAAGCGTACTATTCCACTCAATGAGGAAGGCAATGGTAAACCACCTCACTCCTCGTTTTACTTAGTAAAACCTCTACAGGTTGAAACCAGCCTTTCGGCTGATGACCTAAACAACAACAAATGTTTGTTAACAATTTAAAAAGATTAGGGTATTAAATTTAAACATGTACAGTGTAAACTTGCATATCCAGAATAATTACTTAAGACTGATAATACCATGGAGGGCAATAAGCTCAGATAACACCTAACCATTAGTAAATTACACATGTTTGGGCAAAATGTACTCTAATATGTAAAAATTAGGATAAGTTGTAACTTTGTCAACTGTAAGGTTCAATAAAAAACAATAATTTGCTACTTACATAATGAAAATAATGAAGAAATTTAATGAACAAAACTTTATAAAGTGAATTTTATACAGAATAATTATAATATTTACTATAAGTTAACACAATCATTTTTTAGTCAAATTTAATAAATTCTCTTGAGCAAAGAAATGACAGATTGTTTGTTTCAAGCTTTCACTATGCATGTTCTATGAATGATTTGGACGGCTACCTATGAAAAATACAATTCAATAGGTTTATTTCCAGAACGATACAAATATGAAATATTAGAGATTTACAATTTAAATTATTAATACTGTCAAAAAACAAAACTAACTTCTCCTTTTGTCAAAAATTTAAAAATTAGGCCTAATGTGTTCAGCCTTTACAAGGAGACAAAACTGAAGTAAACCTACGATTTAGAAAATTATAATACAAATTATTTGTGTATTCAAAAAAAATCGGTTGTGAAACACTCATGTGACTTTCTTTTGCCAATGTAAATAATGAAACATAACGTCCTTTAATCATCAGTAAACAATGTAAAATGAAAAACATAACCTAATTTTAACCAAGAGTGAATGATGCAAAATGAAAATCAACCCCTGTTCGACTGAAAAATACGGGAAGTCACTAATTGGCGCTAAACTAAGCTTTGTAGAAAAAATGATTGAAATAAACGTAGTCGATTTTTCACTTTCCTACATACACATTATAACTTTGGTTATATACACTTTTGTTGTAAAATGCATACTAAATCAAAAATTGCTTAATTAGACTGCAATATTAAAAAAAATCCCAATTTTATACCGATTTTGATGAGTAAAATTTAGAAAATCACTAATTGTCGCTAAACAAGACATTGTAGAAAAAAATGTTTGAAAAAAGTTGTAGTTTTTATGTTCTACAACTTTTATTATTTGTTTTGTGCCCAAGAATGCATATAAAGGTATATTAACATTTTTTTAACACAAGAGCACACACCCTCCAAGAATTTCAGCAGACATAATGCTTACCCTATCTTGTAGAGCATAAAAAAATATAGTGAATAAGGCGATTTAAAAAGAATCGTAGGAGCTGTTTTATAGAAAAAATTGCAAAAAAGTGAAAAATCGCATGAATAAACCACTTTTGGTTGACCGATTTTGATGAAAATGTTTGTATCGAGTCTTCCAGTTGTCCCTTACAATATTAAGTTTCAAGTTTCAACTTCGTTCTTGAGATATTTTGTTCATACACACGTGCACACACACACACACACACACACTTCCCCTCTCCCACTATCACACACACCAATCACTAAAAACATGTTTTTTGGTTCATGGGGCCTAAAAATGTGTATTTCCAATTATGCAACTGGCTTCTACGCAGGGGTCCCGGGTTCGATTCCAAGTCAGGTCTGGGATTTTTTCATCACTCATTTTCATATATCATCATTCTCCACCGTCTGCATTAGCAGAAAATGCAAAACAGTCAGACGTAAAACAAAAAAAAAGAAAAATTATGAAAAATCGACATAAAACTAATATGTTCCTTCCCTATATTCTAAGTAGACAAGAGAAGTAAAATTCCGTGAGATTTCTGTAGGTTAAGTTTTAGTGTGTATTAGTTAATTTTAATTTTTGTTCTTCTGAGAATGTCTTTGTAGAGGTGGACGTTCATTAGAGCTAATTTTTAAATTGTTAGTGAACAAAGTAAGTTTTATTATTTTATTGTCTGATACTAACAAGGTTTACATAACCTCTGAATTTTAATACTGTGAATCAACAGCTGTGTATGTTACCCTCAACCCTTTCACTGCCAAGTTATAAAACCGTGGGTTAAACCAGTGAGCCGGGTTTTTTTAAATATTTTTTTTTGGATGCATCTTAAGTTTTTAAACATTTTAATTGTTACTAGTTTTATCAATTAAAATTATTTCTTTGTAGCAGATTTATTAAAATTTATATTAGATTTATTACACTTTTTGTATCACTAAAATCATGAACAACATGAATAAATTTATTGAAAGCCTGCTGGTAGCTTTCTGAAGTAGGTTTAACGTTTTTACGTCATTTAGGTGGACGTTTAATTACACTAAATTGTTCTTTCATGTCACAACCACTATCACTATCGGCTAAATCACAATCGGAGAGGAATAAAATAAATCAATATCATTATTGACGGCATTTCGTTTTTACAAACGAAACAGGCCGCGCAGAAATTTAAATATCTCTTTACTACGTACTTGATTTCGTCAACAAAGAAGAAAAAAAGTCAACAGTAAATGCGTAAATACAGTTGGTAACACTTACTGAAGGCAATTAAAACACTTTCAATGCCAATAGAGTTAAATCGTGTTAGGCAATATGATTTAAAACTTCGAAACAATTAAACTTGTGTTTGGCGTGTAAGCATGGTAAGCCCACTACGTGTATACTCGTGTTTGGCAGTGAAAGGGTTAGTAAAATAAAATATGTACTCATTTCAATGATAGCAGGAAGATTAAATTAACTCTGCTACTTTGCCGAATGCCTTGGTTAAAAAAGAAACTGGATAAGCGAGTTCACACTGTACTTAAGTTTAAGGTGGCCACGTCACAGATAATATATTTTAATTAATCTGAGGAGTCCAATATATTCTCTTATCAATACATTGCGATAGAGAGGAAATAAAAAATTTTTAGTTGAATTTCATAAATACTAAACCAGATTTAAAAAAAAATTAGAATAAATAAAATAAGATATATACAAATAAATAAACCTTTTTCAGCAGGAGCAGTGAAATTCCAAGTAGCAATTATAAGAGGAAGCCGGATCTGATCCACGTAGAATGGATCCGTATCAAAATTCAGAATCTTATCTACTCTTTTATTTTCATCACAAGAAACAAAATAATTTCCAAAATAAATATTTAATAAAAAAATTGGAATGAAAATGGTTAATTTAATCATTGTTCACTGAAAATAACACAATGGAAATTGAGATAAACGTCGTAATAATAGAACTATTACGACTCCTATAGCTACAGTTCATTTATTAACACTACTATTTATTAACAACACGTCCAACTTAACTAATTAGAAAGAACAGAGATCATTAGTACATTTAATTTTGTATCAACAAATAAACATAAAATTTTGTAGTTTGTAAAACTAAATTAAAAACTGCACCAAATTAATGGAACAAATTAAATAAATGCAGAGTAATTAAACGCATATAAGTTTAATTTAAATGTCTTTAGTACAGTACTTTTGTACGTTTTACAATTTTGCAAAAGTCATTTAACGTCATACACTTAATACCTTGTAAACCAAATCACGTGTTAACGCATTTACAGACTGTAATAGCATGTCTTATAGATACAAAATGTTTATTGCATTTATCCATAGTTTGCTTTATTTAAATAGCTCAAAAATGAAACAAATACTTTATTTATTAAGTAATTGTGATCCCGCCGCTTGCTTCGCTTTGTATCAGTAAATATTACATTAAATTTACTGCAAATTTGAGAAGCTAACCTTTTTTATTAATATAAATTTGACAATGATGATCTTGGCCTGTTTGGAAATAACATTACTGAAGCAAGAAAACAAGTTACTTCCCTCAACAAACTCAGAGGGAAAATTAGCCAGAAAATTTCCAATAAAAAAACAAAAATCTTAGTTTGCGACCATTTCTGCATTTCCAAAGTAAAAATTTGCAACCATGGAATTGATCTGGTTGAAAACTTCAGATATCTGGGTGAAAACATCACAGGAAATAACAATGAAAAAAATCAACTGGAGAGAAAGATTCAATAAACTCACAAAATCCGCAAAACAAACACAAAATGTTTGCAACAAAAATTGCTTTTCAATAAATTAAAAACGCCGACATTACAACACTGTGATTCTTTCAGAAATTACATACATCCGTGAAAGGATCTTGAGTCTCAGGAAAATCATCAAAGAACACAAAATCTCAAAATTAGAACGTTGGATCATCAGAAAATCCTTGAACAAGAGATGATTCTCTGACGGGATCTGGAAACCCGTCCCGAACAAAGAAGTCTACACAAATTCAGAACCTCTAGCAGGCCAGATGAAATAAAAAGAAATTCTTTCTTTTTACATCTTTTGAGGAAAGATTCTGCCAGAATCTCCAATCAACATTTTCCTAAACAGAAAATCTTGGCTCTACTGGATCAAAGAAATTGAACAGGACATGAATGAAATCCAAATCTCACTTGAAAACCTGAAAAGAAAATTCAGAAATTACCACAAACTGAACAACACAAGACTTGAACAGAAGAGATTGACCAAATGACAGAAAATCAAATATTCCGACAAACAACGCAGAAGAGATCAGAAAGAATGACGGAATACTGATTGGAACTGAAGGAAATAAATTTTTTCTTCTTTAATGAACTTATTATGTAGTCTTATGTGGCTTTAAAAAAAAATTAACAATGTATATTAGTGTACTTGATGTTTCATAATGTGACAGGTATGGCACAAAGATGGTGTCAGATTAATAAAAGTGTCTGGATTATCAAAATTGATTTTTTAAATATTATGATTAACTGTAAATTATGGGAATTACGGTAATTTTTATGTGCGAAACCATTTAGGACAGTAGGTTATTAAAACAATGAATTTTAAACAGTAAATAAAAACCAGCCATCATTAGCACAGAAGTTGGTTCTTTTTTTTTAATTTCATGTTATAAAAATTGGGCTTTTTGTTTCAAAATCTCTTCTAAAATGGGTGCATATCTGCTTCTTTTTTTGTTTGAACCAGGTGTAAAAAATGTCCTTAACGTTGGAAATTCACTCATTTTAAGGGATTTTCCTCTTATTAGGCTCTTAATCAACAGACTTTATAAAGGTTTCTCTATTTTTCAACCGATCATGACTAATATTATTTTTACGCACATGTTGTATTCTAAAGGTTGACATAAATAAATAAACAAATTAATTCAGTAGAAAATTAATGTTGTAATTGAATATCTTTCAGTACTGAAATAAATGGTGTAACATACGCTGGAATTTGTAAAAAATATTAGATTATTCTTGAATGATGATTTAAAGTTGTTATAATAACCAATTGCTTTGTTACCTCAGCCTGACTGATTTTAATTGGACACTTTAGAGTAGTTCTATTGATTTTGGAGTTTTTCCACATTTATTAATTGTCTCAGTTAGCACACGAAGCGGTAAGAGTTGTTGGTTCCATAAGAATATTATTGAAGACTGTAAATGAAAAATAATCCATTCCAAAGCAGTAACCTGAATAATATCCCTCTTTACTCACTGCCAGTACAGCACCATGAGATGTATAATCTGCTTCCTTAAGCCTCCGAATAGCTAAGCGAGCAGCAGAAAAAGGATGTTCACCATTTCGCATCTCGTCAACTGCCACAAAACTGAAATAATTTTTAAATATATAAGAAATCATACAAATCATTATAATGCATCTTACAGCTTGAAACCAATTCTATTTATGTAATAAATAAATAATTACAAACTAATAATTCTATTTTATATAATAAATTTCACAAACCTTTTACGCTGCCTTGGTCTACTATTTTCTACTTACACATGTTTTGGTGGATCCATTATCATCTGAGTACACAATATTATTTGAAACATTAACAATCTATAAAAGATATTATATCTTCAGTCATCTATAAAAACGTTTACATAGATGACGAAACATATATCTTGTAGTATGCCTTTTCAATTAAACTTATTTTATTTTATCATATTTTATTTTATTTATTAAGTAAATAGATTTTAGGTTTTAATATTAATTTATAAGTTGAAAATATCATTAAGTGTAAGATTTATCGGTAACAAACTCATTTTAAAATAAATACAATATTTAGTATGTAATACATTAAGTTAAAAGAAACAGGATGCAATAAATTTTTATAACAAAACAATAACAGGACGCAAGTCATTAATTATTAATAATAGCATAACGTATTTTTTCTTTAACAATAACAAGTAATGAACTTTGGTGTAGAAGTGGGAGTAGAATCTTCCAGAAAGATGTGACCGTTAAATTTAAAATCTCAAATTAATAAGTAGTGGAACATGAATATAGATCGCTGATTGGTCAGGCTAATTGAATGTTAACGGGAAGGGGATTTCGGCGGTTATGCCTGGAAAGCGAAGCAAGACTCGGCTTCCATCTTCAGAATCGTGCAGATGTGTTTTTTGTAACGGGTTCTATTGTAATTGTAATATGTGAAATTAAGTATGTATTATTTTATATAGCTTTGTGAAAATAGAGTCAGTTGATTATGTAATAAATAAGTAAATTTTTTCAATATTTTTTTTTATTAATTATTTAAATGTAAATGTATTATTTTTTTATGAAGTTAATAAATGTGTATCAGTGGAGTCCGGACGCATGTAAGTCTCGATTATATAATGTATTTTTTAGGTCATTTTAAAAGTGTATTAATCATATAATAATAATTTCTTTACATTTAATTAAATTATCATTAAATATTTTATATACAAATGAGTTTGTTATCAGTCATTTGTCCTGAAGTCCACTTTCTGCATGACACAAATCACTACCGAACTACTAATTTCAAACCTTTGGATCATAGTAATTTAAATCATAATAATAAATTCATTATTTTAATTAAATGTTTCGACAAATTTTTGGCATCTCTTTGTGGAAAATTAATATTTTAATTAATAGCCACGACAAAATTTTGCATCCCTTGTGGGGATTACTCGACAATCTTCTATAGATTTTAAATAAACATTTTAAAGTTTCAAATTATATTGTGTACTCTGATGGTAATGTATCCACTAAAACTCAAGTAAGTTGTAAATAGTAGATCAAGGCAGCTTAGAAGGATTGTGAAATTTATTATATAAAATAGAATATTCATTAATATAACAATTATGCCCATAACAGAAAGGTGGAGTATTAAATTATTTGCACTCAATCTGCTAGTTCCAGGGCTAAAAAAATAGTTCTGTTTCTTATCACCAGGCCAGCGAAATATATGACTGAAGCATTTAAGAACAGAAGAGATAGTAGTATAAAAGACACTAGTCAGAGTTATCTCCTCTGAGAATAACGAATTTCATCACTATACAGCTAGACCCTGAGATGAATAAAGTGAAGATGTCATTTTCAGGGTGGAAAGTAGATGGTTTCAGAGGGCCTGGCATGCTGATAAGCATACTTTTCCACTCAGTGAGGAAGGCATATGTAAACCACCTCACTTTTTGTTTTACTAAGTAAAGCCTCTTAGAGGTTCAAACCAGCCTTTTAGCTGATGACATAAACACCAACAATATAACAATAAAAAATATTAATAAAATTTCCTCTTTTAACCCTTTCAATGAGGTTACACAGGATGTGTATGCTATCCAAAAGTAATACCATTCTTAATATGGTAATTGTTTTGTTCAGAATAAAATATTGTGTATTACAGTACGAGTTGGTACCACTGGGTTTAGAAACTAAGGTCCAAAACGGATGCTAAAAGAATAAGAATAACACCTTGATTCTAGGTTATCATCATCATCATCATAATCCTCTTTGCCCATAACAGGCAGGTGGAGTGTTAAATTAATTTCACTAGATCTGTTAGTTCCAGGGCTACAAAAAAAAGAGTTCTGTTTCTTATTGCATAGTCAGCCAATTATATGACTGAACTATTTAAGAACAGAAGAGGTAGAGGTGTAAAAGACACAAGTCAAGAGTTATCTCCTCTGAGAGTAATGAATTTCACTATACAGACAGACCCAGTGGGGAATGAAGTGAAGGTGTCATTTGCAGGGTGAAAAAAAGGGTGCTTTTCGGAGGACCTGGCATGCTGATAAGCATACTTTTCCACTCGGTGATGAAGGCAATAGTAAATCACGTTAAACCTCAGTTTTACTTAGTAAAACCTCAAGAGGTTCAAACCAGCCTTTCGGCTGTAGACCTAAACAACAATCCTTTTTATTCCTCTTCTAAGTTTCCTCAGGTCAGGCCAAACATAACTCCTCTCCACCTTTCTCTTTCATTGAACCATCCCCCTGGATTGCTCTTTCGGTATCATATATTTTTTCCAAAACTGAACCTACGTATTTTACTCTTGGTTTACCCCTTGGTCTGTAATACTCCATCTCACAGTAAATCAACCTTTGAGCCAAATTTTTTTGACCAAACCATTGTAGTTTTGTCACTCCAACCCTCCATAACAGGCTGTCCACCGCCATTCGCTTGCTAATTTTATCATTTCTTATTCAAGTTTTTTTATTTTTCGTAGTATATTTGTCTGGTAGTTTATTCTTGCTGCTGGCATTCCACTCTGATTTCATTCAGTCTTTCTACTGTATAAATCAATATTGGCACAAAGTATGCATTACATGTTATTCTTTTACAATGCATAGGAACTACTTGATCCCAGACTAAGATCTCACACTTGATTTTACACATGCCACAAATATAGTTTGTGTTCATGCTTTGTATGACAATAAATTACTGGTAGGATGTGACAATAACCTGAAGCTGTCAGTAAGCATCAATATTTATTACTTTTAGAAAAGAGAGAAGTATTTGGGAAATTTTTTGGAACTATGGTCTTATTCACTGATGAATCACTAATACACATATTAATATTATTTAGCATTATTCATGCTGTACACCAACAGCAGACGTTCAAATTTCCCAAAAATATACCTGTCTGTTTTAAAAGTAATTATTATTAACAACAATGAGTGGCAGATGGTGGATTAACACAATAAACATAAATAAAACTCCCAATTCCTTTTATGAACTTAATATGAGCACAGTTCACACAGTACTTATTAAGTTTGAAATTGAAATGTTAAATACTACAGAATATCTGTAATTAAACAAGTAAAGAAATAAAGTTAATGCAGAATTAATTTAGTGTTAATAAAGTAGTTTTTCCTCACAAAGTACAGCTCAAAGTACAAGTACTTCTGCTTGGTCGTGGATCTATTATTTCAGAGATGATTTTTGGCATCAGTTATGTGAAAAGCCCATTCTATTCTAATTTAACAGCTTAGTGCAGTATTAGATTTGTATTGCTCTATTCACTACGCATGCACCACACTGAAAATAATCACGTCCAGTTAGAGGTAAGCCGCATCTGTAGGTAGATGTGTGACAGTAACATGTTGATATACTTTTAATCTGGTGGAAGGGATAAATTTAATGTCTTGTGAGAATGGCTAAAGTGTCAAGATACACTGTAGCATACAAACTAAATCAACAAAATATTAAGAAAGAATAAAACTGAATCTTACCTTGGCAGAACTGACTGAAGTATTTCCCCATCTCCAAATGCAAATGCTGCACCAAAGTCAGCGTCAGCATAGCCGGCAGCACCTACTATAGCTGAATCTCCTACACTCCTAAATACAAATTAGTAAAACACATACAATATAAAAGAATTGTATAAAAAAGAAAACTTATTTCAATTTTTCTTGAGTAATTTAAAAGATTTTAAAAATTTTCTTAAAATTTTGGGTGCTTACTTTCAGATACAAGTCATCACTGTTGATTTTACACCAGTGAGTGAGGTCAAGATGCCTTCAATGAAATTAAGTTGAATAGAGTACTTCATAACAATATAAGATATGCCGATGAAGCAGTCATTTTCACAGATTCAGCAGAGAGACTTCAGTGCTTGATGAATTGAATTACTAAAGAGAGAGAAGATATTGGTCTGAAAATCAGCCCACTGAAAATTGAGTTGAGTTATCAGTAAGGTTCCTCACATTTGATGCAACCTAATTATTATTAGAAATTAACAATTGAGGTTCAGAAATTCACATTTTTTTTTTTTTTAATTCCTAATACATGTACGTTGCAATCTGTTCAATTCAGAACAATAAGCAACCCCATGACCCAATGAGATGAGGATGATGTGAATGACGTGTAAATGAGGTGTAGTATTGTACAGACCCAGGTCGACCACTCCTGAGAGTGTATGGTTAATTGAATCCAACCATCAAAGTACACCGGCAACCACTGTCTAGTATTCAAATCCGTATAAAAGTAACTACCTTTACTAGGATTTGAACCAGGAACCTTCGTCTCCGAAAATCAGCTGATAAACAGCTGATTTTGGCGATAACTTTACCTCTAGACCAACCCGGTGGGCTTCACATATTTAGGAAGTTGAATTATAGCAGATCTGGAGCTAGCAGAGGAAACAAAACATTGTATTGAATGGTCAGTCTGGCATTTCTTAATATGAAGCATCTACATGTTAATAATACCATTTCATTTCCTGTTAGATATAGGTTTGTAAAGATGTATATTTATTCAGTCCTGCTAGTTGGTGTAGAAATATCCACTTTGAGAATGCAGTCCATGAATCGTTTAGAGGTTTTCGAGAGATGGGTATTCAGAAGAATGCTCTGAATTTTATGAACTGGTTACATTACTAACATGTGAATAATGAATTGATGAGCATAAGCACAGAGCAAGCCAAAAGAGAAAAAAGACTGCCTTCCTTAGTCACTTACAAAGGGGTGATAAATATGAGCTTCTAAAATTTATTCTTGAGGGTAAGTGCAGACCTGGGCGAAGTAAATGCTCAAGTTGTAGAATATTAGAGACTGGAAAAACATGAGTACACACCAGAGTTCTAATCTTCATTAACTGAGTTGGCACTCTAAGGAGAAGAAGAGGCTAAGATAATGTCAAAATGATAAAAGCAATGTTATAAGAAATAATGATAAAATATTAATAAGTAAGGTGACTTTCACCTCTTTGAGGATTTCACCACCACAAACAAGTAGTCATTAATTGAAGTATCTAGGGCTTGAAAATATAAAAATTTAACCATAATCTTCTACTTTTGAGTGCCATATTCTCAGTGGATAATGCTCATCATCGCCTATCTAATCCAATCCCCTTCAGTTCAGAAAACGCCCATTGAAGTGAGACCAGTTCATTATCTCAGGTTTTTGAACAAGAATATTTGTCTATGGCCAGGATTTCTATTCCCTTTAATTTTTCCAAGCAGCAATAACTTACATTTTCCTCCTTCTCTCATTAATTTTAAAACACAAGTTAAATTACTAATAACAATAACAGCGAACAAGGTATATTAAAAAGTGTTCAACAAGGATGTCCTCAGTCACCAATTTTTTCCAATTTATATACATTGATGCCCTCATTGTTGAATGGAATGCAACAAAAGGGTTTTGTAAGTTTGACTCCTTTAAAGATTTTGGCTTTTGCTGATGATCTGGTGTTGTTTGCAAAGTCTGAAGATAATTTGCAGAGACCACTATATTTATTATGTTTATCTGCTTAGTGATATAACCTCCTGATTTCTTTGAAAAAGACAAAGGTGATGAGTTTCAGGAATACTGATCATCTCAGAAGTAAAGTAGTTTTGAATGACAAGACTTTAGAACCAGTGCTTTCATTCTTTTACTTGGGATATGATGTACTTTACATGTAATTACGAGATGTGGAAACAAAACTGGAGAAGTTTCAAACGCTAATGTGCACTTTAAGGAAAATGCTAGTCAGTAAAGTGCAGAAGGATATAATTTAAAAAATTTACCACACCTCATTTATGCCAGTTTTACCAAATGGTACAGATTGTTGGACCTTGACTGCTCAGCAGATATCAAGAATAGAGGCTGCTGAAATGAGATTGCTAAGAAATTTAACAGGTTATTGTTCACTAAACCATAAAAGAAATGAAGACATTAGGGATGAACTTGATGTGCCAGAGATGTTATCATCTATTCGAAGATAAAGGCAAGAGTGGTATAGTCATTTATTGCACATGCCAGATGATCGAACATCCAAACAGGTGTTTGTTTGCACGCCACATATGGTGTTGCAAAGATTTGATTGCCCCTTGCGGAGAGGAGCAGAATCGGCCCACTACTAGCCTTCTCAATAACATTTAATATTTTTTTAAATATTTTTATAACACAGTAAAATGCTCTAGTCTTATGTAAAATCATGATACAAATCTTTTTTGTATGTTTTTTATTAACTTTTACGATAAATGAAACTGTTAAAAAGTTATTAGTGATTTTAAGAAAAAAAAAAAACAACTGTGAAACAGTACAATTTTTCGTTTCCGTGATGATTACTTATTAACTGGAAGTCTGATATTGAAAATAATTCATAAATGGGATCAGGATATACTGAAAATGTATATTTGTTAGTGAGTTCAACACTGTAGTCACTCATTTTGTAAAAAGTTTCATTGAAGTACACCTGAACTTGAAAAAGTCTTGTCGCGAGAAAGTTTTCAGCTAATAATTATTTCTATATACATGCAGTGTACAAAATGTAGTTTAAAGAGTGAACTTATTTTTAGTGAAAGAATCACACAATTTTGATGACTCCTTTAAAAGTTAAGGACCACTAAATATTAGCGTATTCACAGTTTGCAGATATGTATATAAATTAAATATGTATAATAAAATACTACTATGTATAATAAAATATATTGGGGCCTAGGAAACTAGATGCAGAGTACAATAGACCCCGAACAAATAAGGAAATATATAGCAGAGTTGAAAACATTATCCACACAATGAGGAAAAGAAGACTTATGATTTTTGGTCATATAGCGAGAATGGACAATAATCGGCTGGCAAAACAGGTCTATGAGAGGATAATGAAACTTAAGATTAAGCCAGCATGGTTCACCGAAACGCTGTCAGATTGCTTAACGGCAGGGATTACCACAGAAGACATATGCAATAGAGAGGTTTTTAGGGGTAAAGTTGAGAGAGTGACCTTTAGGGAGGAAAGTGAGAGGAGGAGGTGTGAACCTCACAATATGGACCAACTGAGGATGGACAGATCGAGAAGGATGAGGGAGGTGTGGGTGAGGAAGAGAATGGAGCAGCATAGGACATGAAGAAACACCCCAAATATTGATTTAACGTGCTCTCGTTAAAGAGCTATTCGAAAAAAAAAAAAAATACTACTAACATTAGTAATATTACGATATAATCCTAGTATTAATAAATAGTATTTTGTTTTATGTCTAATATTTAACAATTAATATAACACATAACTACTACTAAATAGTACACTGGACTTGGTACATAATGAAATGTTTTTGAGAAGGCTAGTAGCGGGCCGATTCTGCTCCTCTCCCCTAGGAGCAATCAAATCTTTGCCAAACAGTAGACAACGTCGTATTGGACAACCTTGGAATAGATGGGAATCCCAACTTCTTCCTGAAATAGCAGACTAACCATGAGGGCTAACCTGTATTATTTATGATGATATTACTAATATTAGGTTACTAATGTTACTGAAAATTACCCAATATTTTCAGTCGTTCTAATTCCAGAAGCACCAGCAGCTATAACTCCATTTTTATCAATAACAATCATTCTCATTGAATGGTCATCGTCAAATTCTTGGTTAGTATCTTCCTCAACTGTAAATCGTTGTTTCTGTATTAAAGTTTCTGATTCTACAGCTGCCTTTTGTTTACTGCATTTATGTAAACCTTCGTACGTTTCCTTCACATTAGAAAAAAAATCAATCAGATAACAATATGAATACACACTGTTATAATTTTATAATTAGAGCATGCAGGGTGTGGCTATTAAATAACGAGACTGACGTTGTAAAAAATTTTATTTTAATTTTATACATAATCACTTATTGTTACCTTCAATATACACTCCTTCTCTATCCTTACAACGCTCCACGCGAATTTACCAATGGTGGAAACAGTGCTGGAAGTCTCCTTCAGGACACGTGCCGCTTTCTCTTTTACTGCTTCCACAGACTCAAATCTTGTCCCTTTTAATGCAGATTTCACCTTAGGGAACAGGTAGAAGTCACATGGTGCAAGATCTGGGGAATGAAGTGGATGTTCTAACAATGAGATGCTGTACTTGGCTTGATAGATAACACGGAATGAGCTGGTGCATTGTCTTGGTGAGAACCCATGATTTGTCCTTCCACATTTCGGGGCGTTTTTTCCTTACTCTTTGATGTAGTTTAGAAAGTATCCCAAGGTAGTAATATTGATTAATTGTTTAAACTTCAGGAACCCAGTGAAGGTACACAATCCCATGGATATAAAAAAAAACAATCATCATTGCTTTAAATTTTTACTTGCTCATTAAGAGCTTTTTTGGCTCTCGGTAAAGTTCGGCTCTTCCAGTGTATGGTATGGCGCTTCATTTCCGGATCATAAGTAAAAAACCACGTTTCATCACATGTTATTATCTTCTGCCTGTTCCCCAAGGTGAAATCTGCATTAAAAGGGACAAGATTTGAGTCTGTGGAAGCTGTAAAAGAGAAAACGGCACGTGTCCTGAAGAAGCTGACAGAAGAAGATTGACTTCCAGCACTATTTCCAATGATGGGACATTCGCATGGAGCGTTGTAGGGATAGAGAAGGAGTGTATATTGAAGGTAACAATAAGTGATTATGTATAAAATAAAAATAACATTTTTTACAATGTCAGTCTCGTTATTTAATAGCCACATCTCGTATTTTTATATTCTCCGATCTGCCTATGTGTTAATATGTAGTATAATAGTATGTAAATTATGAGGGTTCTTAACATTGATTATACCAAACCATGACCTATTTGTAATTTTCAAAAATGGGACGCAATAATTCATTTTCTAATCTTATGATTCTCTGGCCACCTTCATAGTGTTGTGGATAGTGCAGTGACCTACCATGCGGAAGTTCTGAGTCCGATTCCTAGCCAGCATCTGGAAAATTTTCATAAATTTTCACGCACTGTTCTTGACACATCACGCGGTCTTGCGTTCGCATCCCACTCGGGCATGGCATTTTTTCATACGTTACAAAAAATTCATTTCATCCTTCATCGTCTGCATTAGCAGCAATTTGCAAAACAGTCGGACGTTAAACAAAAAAAAAAAAAAAAAAAATCTTGACACATTGCCCACCACAGTCCCTAATAACTAAGCAGTTGATGTGACTATAAAAAGTCATTTTCTATTGTAAAGTCCTATATATTGAGATAACAAGGAAAAAATCTGGTGTGAAACACTCACACGACTTTCTCTTGCCAATGAAAATAATGAACAATATAATCTAATATTCGTAATAAAACATTAGAAATAAACAAAAAACTAACCTCAAAGACATAATCTTATTTTAATCATGAGTGAATGATGCAAAATGAAAACAAACCATAGTTTGGCTTAATAATACCGAAAATCACTCTTTCCCCCTAAATTAGCCTCTGTAGAGAATTTAATTTCCTATAAATTTGATCTATGCATTTTTGTCGTAAAATGGATACTACAGCCGGAATCTTTAAAAATCAATTTTTTTACAGATTTTAATAAAAAAACAAAAAATCACAAAATACCGCTAAAGTAAGCGTTATACAAAAAAATGTTCGAAATAAAGTTGTAGATTTTAAAATTGTCTATAACTTTTGGTATATGTACACTTTTGTGCTAAAATGCATATTAAGGCTCCAATCTCAAAAATAACATTTTTTTTCTATGAGAGAACAGCCTCCCCAAGAATTTCAGCAGACATGGAGCCTACACTATCTTATAAAGCATAAAAATTCTAGTAAAGAAGTGATTTTAAAACGAGTCGTTTTTGAGAAAATCGCAAAAAAGTGAAAAATTACACATATAAACTACTACTTCCCGTGGACTGATTTTGATGGAAATGTTCGTGTTGGGTCTGGTAGTAGTATCTAACTTAAGTTTCAAGTTTGAACTTCATAGGATGTTCCATTTTTGAGATATTTTGTTCACACACGCAGACCAATCGCTAAAAACATGTTTTCTGGGTTCAGAGGGGCTGAAACGTGTATTTCCGGTGAAAAATCGACATGAAAACAATACTTTCCTTCCTATATATTCATATAGGCAAGAGAAAATAAAAATATACATTGCGATATTTCGAGAAGTGATATATTTTATCAAGTTTTAATATCATTAAGGTAAATAATATATTAATGTTCACTTACGAGATAATACCTCGTATAATACCTTAGAGATGGAAAAAACTATAATATGTATGTAACATAGGGTAGACCTTTTTACTTTCTCTTACCCAATACATGAATAGGGAAAGAAAGTATTGTTTTCATGTCGATTTTTCACTGGAAATACTTGTTTCAGCCCCTTTGAACCCAGAAAACATGTTTTTATAGATTGGTATTGGCAAAGCAATAGTCCTTCGGTCTGAGTCCAAGCAGTGGTCCAAAAAGTTTTAACACGCTTAAACCAACAGTTACTGTTCTTATCAATGCACCACCTTCAACTTTACTGGTGTGTAAAACTTCAATATGAACTAAAAAAATAATAAAAAAGTTGGGCGCCAGGTCTTATCAGCAGAGCATGAGAAAACTAAATAAATAAGACTATATCTCTCCTTGCTTGAAACTAAATATTTAATGAATAATAAATTAATGATTATTAATATGAAACTACTAACAAAATAATCCTTAACCTATTTAAAAATATAGCCAACCTTTACTCTGCCGCGACTTTAATACAAAAACAAAAAACTAAACAAACCCTTAATAAATACGAAATGAATTTACCTCAAATATTTTTCCCTTTTCTTCTTCTTCTCGTTCTCCTGGTCACCCTCGTTCTCCTACTCACTTCTTCAAAAATTGCCTTTCTTAACAAACTTCTCTGTTCCACTCTGAAGTCCCACGGGAACTGATTGTAATTTTCCTGGGTACGAACCAGGAAACCTCTGGTTAACAAGCCTCCCTCTCCCATCAACTGTTCAACCAACCTGGAGGGCCGACGGGAAGGAGAACTACCCCAATGATTGGCTGAAAGTTGGTAGGTGGAAGAAAGGCCCAAAAACACAGAGGGAGAAATATACCCATCTAAAGAATACCAGATGATCGACAGTTGGCGATATTTACAACTTACTGTTTAACTACTATTCTAATGTAACATACTCTAACAATGGAGGGGTTTTCCCAGGCATTATTTATTGGATTGTTACTGAGTAATGGAAGTTACAGTAATTAGGAATTACCATAACTTCCATTGTTTGTACAATTGAACTTTTACAATGGTACATCAATAATAACTAAAGCAGTTGATCCAGCTTTAGATAAATTGAAAATGTTATTATTTTTCAATGATTTAAATGTCACACTTAAAAACAAGTCAAGATTGAATAATATAATGCAGTCATAAAAATTGATTGTCTATAAGCAAGTCTAATTTTCTATATCAGATGGAGAACATTTACCGAAAAATAATAAAATAAACATGAGGTTTTCTTGTCCCCCATTATATAGACAGCAGCCACCAGTTAATACATAAAAAATTTTTTTTTTCATAAAATACTGTATGTTATAATATGAAATGTCAATTTTGTGATATGGATTTGGAGGTTACGTTATTGCAAAGAATACAAGAAGGAGGCTGACAAGGCATTCACTTCGAATGGTCAAGCGAAGCTGTGCAAAAACCTTGACTAGGACAGCCATAGCTAGTAATTACAACATTATAACGTTAATTAGCGTGAAGTGCTGTTGTGATGCTCTACACAGGCTACTGCAATGCTATTTCCAGTGCTTTTGCTGCTTCTGAAAGAGAAATAAGCCTCCATGTTACATAATTCATCAGTTTGTATTTAGAATTAGTTTTCAAAGACCAATGCAATCAGTACAGTGGCCTAAATTAGTAATTCGAAACCCTCTAGTTCTCAAACAAGTGGATCCAACTTATGTACAATTCCACCGACAAAATTATTGAATTTTTATAACCTTTTGCTTTGTATAACACAATCTGGTGCCTTCAGCTTATCAGTTGAGTAGACTGCTGACTGAAACACCAAAGTTATTTACAAATTGTTTTGTTAATTTTATTTTATTATTAGTGAATAATTAAAAAAAAAGTTTTATTACCAAAACACCATAAGGACATCTTTCAGATCTTTTCTCATAAAATGGGTTCACTATAGAAAATGACCTTTTTCCAAAACCAATGTTTTTACCAAAGTCAGTAGCATAATCCCCAACCAATAATGTATGTTTTGAATAGTCTAAAACACTTTTTGCAACTCTAATAGCATTTTTGATTCTGATTCCTGCAACAGCTCCAGACTTCATTGTCTTTCTGGAAAACAATAACATAGGAAATAAATTAATTTAAAAACTAAAGATGATTCCTCTTGTACGAGTATAATACCACTAATGGAGAGTGGATTCAAAAAATTAGTACTCTTCTCATAAGATAACCTTGCTATTCCTTTCACAAATGTAAATCATGAGCCATAACTCTTGTTCACCACTTAAGAAATGTAAAATTAATGTAAATTGAAACTGATAGAAGATGATGTTGTCGACATCGTGGGGATTACCACCTGGTTAAACGGGGGACGTGATGATGGGACAGGGGTTCTTCATTGAGAACATTTCCGAGGGGTAGTTGAAGAAATATCCAGTTTCAGGATCAGAAAAATGCACAAGCGAATTAGTGACAAATATATATATCTATGAACACATATCAACATTTATACATTATAGAATGCTTACCTGGTTTTCCGCGATATCAACAAAAATCAATACTACGAAAAAACCAGGCTGGGCTGGGCTAACGTTGATAGTCTATATGTATGTTCAACTAGGCTGAAAGATGTATTTCTACAGATAGTCTTGAAAAGGAAGGTTCCTAAAAATCTATGGTGGATGTATTCCATAAACGTTTCTGATGATGTTGATGTCAGAGGTCCTTCCACACTTGTGAAGTTGTCTGGACGTGTTGTGAATGTAATCATGAAGCGAAGGGGTCAAAACACGTTCTTGTACAATGGAATTGGGAGTTCTGTAAAGGAAGCCCGAGATAACGCAAAGGATACAATTGTGGAAGGAATGAAACATTTTTTTTTGGTTGTCAAAAGAAGGGGCCACCAGACTGATGACCCATACAGGGGAAGGATCTGATAATGGTTGTGTAGATGATTACTTTGAGGGGAATGGAAATGGCCCAAGGACAAAGAATGGAGGTGAATTTATAAAAGAGGATCCTACCCTTACGAAGTTTCTCAGCGCATACCTGCCAAAGTTGAGCCGTTTATCCAGGTGATCTCCGAGTACCAAGTCACACTGGTAGCCCAGACCAATGGATGGCCATTGACCTGAAGCGGCTCAGGTTGCTTAACTTTCTAATGTAAATAAACTAGTTGAAATGAGGACATAAGAATGAAATTGGATGTTTACAACTTGAATGGGAAGATAGGAGAATATCAAAATCAATGAAGGGAGCATGTAGAGAGAATGCCTCAGGGAAGGATCACCCTAAATATTTTGGGATACAGACTGAAGGGAAAGAGAGATGCTGGGAGGCCATGCAAGAGATGGCAATAATTTAATCGTTTTGTTGTTGTTGTGAGTCAGAACAGGCAGGAGCCTAATTATTGATTGTGAGAAGAAGATAAACTAGTAACTCCTCATGGAAAAAATGAGAGGATTAATGAAAAAAAAAAAAATGAAAAAGTAATACGCAGCACAGCTCAATGTACACCGGGTTTTAAAATGGTCTTGGATCAGTAATGTAGAGATGGACTTTGGCAGTGGACATGCATAAAGTCTATGCTAATCTAACGTAAAGGCTGAGTGCTCTGTACTGCTCTACATATAAGCCACATTGCTTTCCATATTGGAAAGAAATGTCCAATTAGAGGACATGTAACATTTTTTAAACTGACAATCATAAAAAATGGTTAGACAACATGAGTGAGTGCCTCAGAATGATCTGGAAAGCTGGTCTAAGAGAAGCAGAGAAATTTGAGAGAAAGGTCCTCTGCAAGATAATGGGTCTGAAGATAGTAGGTGGACAGTACTGTTTTGGGGACAAGAAGAACTATACAAGAAAAACGAATGGTTATTGAAAATTATCAGAAAATCAAGAGTAATATTTTACACACACCTGTACAGAATAGATGCCAAAGACTTGACAAAAGATTTAAGACATTAAACAATAGAAGTAAAGTGTCAGATAAATGGTTTAAAGAAGTAAAAAGGATTCACAGAAAACTGAAATTATGTTTTAAATTATGTTGCTGAGGGCCCGGCATGCTAATAAGCATACTTTTCCACTCAGTGAGGAAGGCAATAGTAAACCACCTCACTCCTCGTTTTACTTAGTAAAACCTCTACAGGTTCAAACCAGCCTTTTGGCTGATGACCTAAACAACAACAGACAGTTTAACTTAATGACATGTTTAGTTGAGATTACTGTTCAAATGGACATGAGTAGAATTACTAACTGTTTGAACAAATTACAGTGAAATTTTCAGGGAAAATCTCTCCTTCCTCACTCTCTTTCCTTTTCTTTACTTTAATACCATTTCTATTGATGTTATAACTTTTATAGTTCAGTATAAAAACAGTATGGCACAATGTTCTAAATTTAGACATACTCTATTATTAATTGAATTTATTATTATTAATTATTCTTTAACTTATCTGTTTAATAATATTCATCATAACATTGCTGGTTAGTTTCCACTGATGTATTGTATAGATTATGGTATAACAATATTAATTACACAATAAATATACACAATTTACTTGTGTTCGAAAAGGGTATGATAGCTAAATATTTTCATCATGAATAGTAGTTCCAAACTCCCATAAGAAATGCATGGCCATACTAATCAACAGTCTCAAATAACTATCATCAGGTGTAGTTTTGTAGTAGTTGTGAGTACATAACAGTGTTGATAATTACCCATTCATAACCATTGCATCCAAACTAATTCCGTCATTGCCAACTGAGCTTTGTGTTCCACATAATCCATCGGTAGTTTCACATACTGAAATTCCATCCACTACTGCATCAACAGCACTTTCATTTTGAAGTAAAGAATCCCATGCTAAAATAAGAAAAAATGTTCACATTTTATAAAGGAAGGATCTGATTCCAGATACACAATATGAAAACGATAAGGTTTAATGAAACTGCAACATAGTTTATGATTAGTTTAGAAAATGGTTAATTTAATTGATTATTTTTACTTTCTCTTGCCGATATGAATATATAGGAAGGAAAGTATTGTTTTCATGTCAATTTTTCGAAATCGAGTTTTCACCGAATCTACACTATTTCGATTAATGTTTTGCGTCGCAAAACATTATTTGAAGCCCTGGATGTGTGGCAGGTAGCACCGTCTTGTTGAAAAAACATGTTTTGGTAAGCCGGATTATGAACTAATTCCGGTTGAAGTCAGTTCTCCAACATATTAACATAGCGCTTTGTATTCACTGTAACTGCACGTTCATTGTCATCCTCAAAAAAATATGGTCCTACGATAGCCTGTGTTGACATTGCACACCAAACTTTCACTTTAATACTGTAAAGCAGCTTTTCGGGTATTTTTTGTAGATTTTTGCGTGACCAATACCTAAAATTCTGCTTATTTACGAAGCCCGAAAGATGGAAATGAGCTTCATCACTCATCCAAAGAATGTTGAGAAGATCTGCGTTGTCATTGATCATGTCCAATAATCGATTACAAAAAGCAAATCGGGATGCGTGGTCAACATTATTCAAAGCGTGCAGTAACTGAATTTTAAACGGATGGAACTGTAGATCTTTGTGTAAAATCCTCCTCACACTACGATTAGAAATGCTGAGTGGTACTGCATGCCGTCGAGCTGAATGCGTAGGACTTCTTCAAAAAGCTGCCTGCACCTTGTCAACGTTTTCTGGCGTACGGACACTTTTTACGCTTCCAGTTCATGTCTTCAGTGTTGAGCCTGTTTCTTCGAAGTTTTTAACCCATATTTTTATTGCATGGGCTGAAGGTATCGTCATTACGTAGAATATTAAAATAATTACGAAAAGCGCGCTGCGCGAACACGTAACTATCATTATTTTTATAATACGCTTTAACAGTGTATGCTCGTTGTTAACCGCTCCACGACTCCATTGGTTTTAAAAGGCAAAACAGACGCTTCAAGATGGCGGTAGTCTCATTCTCTTAGCCACACTACAGGAGACTGTATGCAGGGTTGCCAAATCGCCCGATTTACTGCCTAACCTGTTACTATCTTAGACTAATTGATGCAAAACTAGGCTCTGTGGAAAATAATGCTTTAAATAAAGGTTGTTGTATTAATTTCCTTTAACTTTGATTATATAGCCTACATTTTTGTCGTTAAATTCGTTCTAAGGCGGCAATCTTTAAACATCCCGGTTTTACGGATTTTGATGAGAAAAATACAGAAAATTACTAATTGATGCTAAACTAAGCTTAGTAGAAAAATATAAGAAATAAAAGTTGTAGGTTTTTTATTTTCTACAACTTTAATTATACACATTTTTGCCCCAAAATGCATATTAAGGACGCAATCTCAAAAATAATATTTTTTAATACGAGAGCACAAGCTCCAAAAATTTCAGCAGAAATGACGATTACCCTATCTTGTAAAGCATAAAAAATGAACTAAACAAGGAAATTTTTTTAAATAATCGTAGAAGCCGTTTTCAAGAAAATCGCAAAAAATTGAAAAATCGCACTAACAAACTACTACAGTAGAGGTCATCCGAGCGCCGACTAACCGAGGTTGTCCAAAAAAGTACCGTGTAAAGTGAAATCCGTTTGTAGCGGTAAATTGATCATAAACTGTTATATTGTATGTCTTTTTTAATTTTGTATTTTTATTTTACTTCTATTTGTGAATCATATTTTCATTTGATAATACAGTAGATGCCCTTTTTCACATTTTTGAAGACGTTTTCATTTATTTCACCAGTTTACCATATGTTTCCTTCTCGATTTTTGACAGAGGCCGTGTTATCGGAGTTTTTGATAATCTGAGGCACCCTCGGTCCACATTACCTCGGTAGCCGAAACTCTACTGTAATTCCGATTTTGATGAAAATGTTCGTATTGGGTCCCCAGTAGTACCTAATTTAAGTTTCAAGTTTCAACTTCATACGATATTCCATTCTTGAGATATTTTGTTTGCGTGCACACACGTACGCACACGCGCACTCACAAATTGCTAAAAAACATGTTTTTATCTGTTCAGGGGGCTATAAAACGTGTATTTCTGGTGAAAGCTTCATTTTTATAAATCAACATAAAAACAATACTTTCCCCGATGTATCATATATAGAAAGAAAGAAAGAAAGAAAGAAAAAGAGAGAGAGAGAGAGAGAAAGAGAGAGAAAGAGAGAGAGAGAGAGAGGGGAGAAAATTATTTTAATTTAATTCTGTCTTTTCAAAAATCACATTGATAGAAAACTCAATATTGAAAAGAAATTATCAACAAAAAACAAACCTGTTACAGTCGGAGGAACGTAATTCCCAGCAGTTACAACAAGTGGAGTTCTGAGAGAGTCAACAAGAAACGGATTTACATTGTCTCGAAAAGCTTCCTTCCCATTATATATATCATTAAGTTTGTTCATTGAAAACCAAAAATCACTTCCTGAAACGTGTGCAAAACCTATTCCAAAATAAACGATTACGAAAATTATTTGGAAAAACTTCCGCACGTCTTGAGACATATTAATCACCTGGCACTAAAATGAACGAATTAAACTAACAAGCATTACAGAGAACTGAAAAAAAACTTAAAAGTTAATTATCATTTTCTAATGTGTAAATTGCAATAAATTTATAATATAATGAGTATAATAAAAATAAATTACGCTAAAAATAATAAATTAATATTTTTATAGCAATATGAAAATCAATTACATGGAATCAACTATTAATAATTGTAAATTCTCAATTAGACTAAAACGTTTTCGTAATTCTTGTCATAAGAACTAATCAAGTAGACAAAATTATTAGTACTATAAAATTACTAAACAATAAAATGAAATTGATTAATTTTTCAACTAAACAAATGTTACTGATGTATTAAATTAAGGTGGAATTAATTCAATTAAGTTTGTTGCCAATTTTTTTACTGTTTGAAATTATATACCTAGATCAACATTTCGTTGTAGTATTATGTCGGAGTGTGTCATAAAATAATATTTTATAACAATGAATTTTTGTAATAAGATATTTTTTGGTAAAAGAATTACAAATCTCAATGCATTGATAAACCGGTTAGTGCACGGGTTACATCCGGGAATGCAGAGCTCTAAACGAAAAAATCGTTAAGCTGGGTTGATTTTTACTATACGAACTACTCAATTTTTTTTAAAGATTTGTTTGCTATATATTTAAAAACAAGTAAAATATGATATAAAGAAAAATCCCTTTCATAACTGGTAGCAATTTTTTAAAAAGGCTTACCTTTGACTTATAGCAAAAACCATTAGTGATCTCTGTATCTACTCTTTCAAGAGAAATTGAATGACACCATTTTTGTTTCCAAATTCTTTGATTTCTTGATTTCCGGTTTTGGGCTACTTTGGGTCAAACCGGAACTTCAAACCGATTAATTTCTGTATCTAATCTTTAAATGAATCGAATGACACTACTTTTTTTCCAAATTCCGACTTTGATTTCTTGATTTCCGGTTTTGGGCCACTTCGGTCGAAACCGGAACTTCGAGCACAATCCAGGGCCACTGCATTTTTGTGTAGTGATTTCTGTATCTACTCTTTAAGAGGAATCGAATGACACAATTTTTGTTTCCAAATACAGACTTTGAGTGTTTGATTTCCGGTTTTGGACCACTTCCGGTCGAAACCGAAACTTTAAACCCAATCCAGGGCCCTATATTTTTGTGTAGATTACGAATCCGAAAACCATTTATCTCTTTAGTTTCTGACATCTGGGTGTGAGGAAGGAACGCATAAAGGTAGCCTATACTACGGAAAATAATTTAAAAATTTCCACCAATGAATAACACATCTATTTGTGAAAATTTATTGTGTGATTACAATCAACAACGTTAAGTAGGCCTTTTTATATGTAGGTTTAAAAGAAAATTTTTTATACTTAAATAGGTTTTATACTCCAGGCACTAAATTTTTTTATGTCCAACTTTTTGCACACTGAGGCTAATGCAGGTGATAAAGGGTGATAGGTAAAACGAGCAATGAAAAACCCAACCTACCCAGGAATCGAACGCGAAACCGGGTAATAAAAAATTCCTTTCTACATTCTATTTTTGTTTTAAAAATAGATAAATTTCTAAGAAATTCTAAGATAAATTATGTTTTATGGGTATAGTTATTATTTAATACGCTTATTAAAGTAAGTACACGTAAGTAAGAAAAAGGCAGTGAATATGTAAAACAAACAATAAGTATTAATTTAACACAGTGACCCTAATGTTAACATATTAGGGTCATCAGTTTTTAACTTGACATATCCTGTACTCCGATTTTGAGTTTGCTAGTTGTTTTAGAAGATAATAGTAAACAAAAAAAAGTAAGTTAAATTAAATATCCAAAAGGACCGTAAAAAATTTTACACTCATGAGAAAAAAAAATTCTGTTCTATGGACATATGTACAGGATGACGTGTGTCGTGTTAAGTATACCCACACTCACATACTTCAATGTTTATGTTACTGTTTTTTTGGAAAATACTAGGACCTTCTAACTTTTAACTGTTCGGAACCTTCTAGAAAGCTAGCATAGCAACCTCTATAAATAGGAGTCCACTTATGAATTTTTAAGAAATCTTGTTTGAGATTTTGTGCAGTTTAGTTGAATAAAGTGCTTTTGTCGTTCAGAGTTGATATCTTGCTTTTTTTAACGAATTGAACTTCTTTTGACGTTAAGGATGAACAAAAATTGATTTATAAAACAACTTTTTGATAAAATCGTACAAACCACCAAACAAATGGTTTTCAGAAACTGAAAAAGACATCAAAGAAGAAAGAACAGAAGTAAAGAGAGAAAAATGCTCAAGGTTTGGTAGGGGAAGAAGAAAGCATCCAGATTGATAACTAAGAATACGTTTAAAAATTGATTCTATATAATTATCGGAATCCAATTAGCGATCGATTCTAAAATAATAAAAAGTTAAAAAAATTTGTTAGCTGGTTATTAGACTAAACTGCTACTAATATACTAAACAGTTTGTCTTGGAATTATCAACTGGACTGTAGTGCTATGAAATCCTAAGAATATATAAAAAAAACGGCACCAAAAATTATCTGTAGCTACCCAAATTTTACACTTTTCAAGACTTGGAATTCATTACCTTATTTAAATAAAAAACATTACAAAAATTAAATATATTTTAACGATAAAGGAAATAATTTCTTAAAATAATTAAAATCTAGAGTGTTTTGGCTTTAAATCAATTTTCCAACATAATAATTAATGAAAGAAAAACATTGTTTGTTTAACTAAGAAATCAAAATGAAGAAAATTAATCATTACATCTGCGAAGAAAAAAATTATATAAGTATAACAAATAAAATTTAGTTATTTAACAAGACTAATAAATTTAAAACACTGAGTCATTGATTCCATTTATAAAAAGCATAGTCTTTTGTTTTTCTCTTAGCTATTTAAAGAGTTGTAATGTGCAGCCAAAAACCTTGCATATTTAAAGTGTCATTTGAAGAGGGTCACTTAAAATTTAATTGTATAAAATTATAAAAAAAGTGGGGCAGTAATGGGGTTTAACCTAATGATTAATTTTGGGTTGGTGTATTTAAAAATGCATCAAAACAAGAAATTGAACTGTAAAATCAAAATATTATCATACACTGGGATTTGCTCAATAATAAACAAAATTTATTTGTTTTTACATAAGATGTTAAACTTCAGATCTTTTTAGATTCTTTTACAATCAAGTGTGTGCGCGGACGCATACTAAGTGAAAGTTAAAGATAAAATTGACAATGGTTCTCAAATGCCAAAACTAAGAGATACTTTTATGAATTCTGTTATTCGTTTATTTACTGGGGGTGTGATCGTGTAATGACGAGATGCAGAAATGAACTAAGAAGCGTTTCAAAGGTGTGTGTACATATATAGGAAAATGCTAGTCGATAAAGTGCCGGAGACAATTTTAAAGCTTTATCATACCTAGATTCTACCAATTTTTACTTTCTCTTGCCAATATGAATATATAGGCTATAGGAAGAAAAGCATCGTTTTCATGTCGATTTTTCGAAATCGAGTTTTCACCGGATCTACACGTTTTCAGACCCCCTGAACCAAAAAAAAATGTTTTTAACGATTGGTGTGTGTGTGTGTGTGTGTGTGCGTGTGTGTGTGTGTGTGTGTGTGTGTGTGTGTGTGTGTGTGTGTGTGTGTGTGTGTGAACAAAATATCTCAAGAACGAAACATCGTACGAACTGTAAAAGATAGGGTAAGCGCCATATCTGCTGAAATTCTTGGGAAGGCTGTGCTTTCGTAAAAAAAAATATTTTTTTTAGGATTTCAGCTTTAGAGGCATTTTAGCGCAAAAATGTATACAATAAAAGTTGTAGAGAATTTAAAAACCTACAACTTATATTTCAAACATTTTTTTTGTATAACGCTAGTTTAGTAGTTTAGGGGTAATTAGCGATTTTCTGTTTATTTCACGAAAATGTATAAAACCATCGATTATTTAAGATTTGCCTTAGTATGCATTTTACGACAAAAGCGTATTCAATCAAATTTAAAGAAAATTAAAAGATCTACAACTTTTATTTAAAGTATTTTTCTCTACAGAGCCTATTTTAGCGTGAAAGAGTGATTTTCCGTATTTTTTAGGCCTAAAAGGTTGATTTTCATTTTGCGTCATTCACTCATGATTAAAATTAGGTTATGTTTTTTGAGGTTAGTTTTTTTTGTTTATTTCTAATGTTTTATTACTAATATTAGGTTATATTGTTCATTATTTGCATTGGCAAGAGAAAGTTGTGAGAGTGTTTCACACGAGATTTTTTTGAATTGTAAAGAGAGTAGAACATTAACCGCTTAGTCGATGTCAAGAGGTTGCCGAGATGAGATTTTTAAGGTCTTTACCAGGGTATCGATTGTTGAACCATAAAGGAAATGAAGATACTAGACATAAAGTTCTGCCCATAACAAACAGGTGGAGTGTCAAATTATTTACACTCAATCTGTTAGTTGCAGGGCTAAAATAAATAGTTCTGTTTCTTATCACATGGTCAGCCAATTAAATGACTGAATCATTTAAGTACAGAAGAGGTAGAGGTGTACTGTGACACTAATCAGAGTTATCTCCTCTGAAAGTAATGAATTTCATTATACAGCCAGACCCTGTGGTGAATGAAGTGAAGGTGTCATTTTCAGGGTGGAAAATATGTGTTTTTAAGAGGGCCCGGCATGCTGATAAGTGTACTTTTCCATTCAGTGAGGAAGGCAATGGTAAACCACCTCACTCCTCGTTTTACTTAGTAAAACCTCTACAGGTTCAAACCAGCCTTTCGGCTGATGACCTAAACAACAACAAGGCATAAAGTTAATGTGCCACAGTTGATGTCAACTATTCGGAGGTACAGGCTGGTTTGAACCACTACAGTCTTTACTAAGTAAAACGAGGAGTGAGGTGGTTTACATACGCCTTCCTCACCGAGGGAAAGTAGCCTAAGCCTATTAGCATGCCAGGTCCTCTGAAAATCATCTACTACTTTCCACTCGCAAATGACACCTTCACTTCATTCACCATAGGGTCTGGCTGTATAATAATTAAATTCATTACTTTTAAAGGAGATAACTCTAACTAGTTTCTTTTACATCTCTACCTCTTCTGTTCTTAATGGTTCAGTCATATATTTGGCTGACTATGTGATAGGAAACAGAACTGTTTTTTGTAGCCCTGGAACTAGCAGATCAAGCGTAAATTACACCTGCCTGTTATGGGCAACAAATTTGACGTTACTAAATAAATAAGTATTTTGGGACCCATACGGATTTAAAGCGCATTAGTAGATAAGGTAGGTCCTTACTGGTTTGAGAATAGTTTAGTAAATTAAAAAACACACATAAAAGCTGTAGGTACCTTTTAAAATCGGATTTTTATATTTTCTTTAGAAATATTAGAAACTTTCGAATTCCTTTCTTCGCAAGTACCTACGACTCAAATAAGTTTTTTTTGACTTTATTAGGAAAATCCATAACTGTACATAAAAAAAGTGAATGAGGTGATTATGAAATGAGATAAAATATGCTTTAACACTTAAAGGAGATCACCACTCAACAGTGGGCCCCATCAGGAAATTTTCTGTGAACGGTTTACATAATTGTGTGCACTATCGGAATTTAGTTATTACAAAATAATGTCCCGACTCCATCGTTGAGGTAGACGTCTTCGGGTATTTCAGGGAAGGTATGGTAGGTATAGGCTGCGTACAAAAGTTTGTTGCCATGATATAATTTCTTACGGAACCTTGTGTAAATTTTACAAAAGAAGTAATTGTCATTTAAGGTATTGGTAACGTAAAAAGGAGCGTTTGTAATTTGTCGTAAGAATTTTGACTAAAAATCGTTGGATTTTTGAAATTACGGATGTCTTAGCAGTTTCACAGATTTGGCAGGGATACATCCAAACAGAAGATAAGTTTTATAAATAAGAAGATGCAGTAAGATGCAGTTTAGAAAGTAAAAGTATTGGCTGATGTCGGATCAAGTGGCCAGGCGGCGGGTTTTTGGTTGGTAAGGTAGTTGCGGCCTCCTTGGGGCTGGACGAGGACGAGGACGCCTCAATTGAGTCCAACACTACTTCCCCCATCGTGAGGGAGTGAACATGAGTTTTCCTCGCCGCCTCGGATAAATAAAAAAAAGAAAGTAAAAAGTAAAACCGATTTCGTCTGTTGTCTAAAGTTTTCCGTTTAATATCTACATGAGCATTCCACGTAAGTCGCCTACCCATGTGTAAACCTGGATAGCGTACTTATTGTGACCGAGGACGAGGACGGCCGTTCAAGACAATCGGAAGACAGTCCTGCCGCCGTAACGGAAAAGTAGTAGGCCCTACGTAAGTTTTTGCAGGATTTACCTGAATACGCCATCGTTAAATCGCATATAAAATTTCAACTTTCTAGACCTTTTGGTTCTGAATATTTCGTGATTATTTTTTTTTGTATGTGTAAATGGATTTCGCTTTTATATTAAAAATATTTACGAAACCATTAACAATAGACTACAATAATTAAGAAAGAGATAAAAAATAATAATATCGGTTTTTCAATATTTGCTCATCGGTAACTCATGGCTCATGGATCATAGCTAACAGGGATTTCCCAGGTAAATTCAAATCTTAAATCGATCAGGGAATCAGTTTTAAGAAATGAAACAGAATTATATTAATAGATACTATTGAAAATGAAATACAACCAATTCACAAAAATGACATGACTAAGAATATTATGAAAGATGTAATAACAATGACGAAACGATTTTGTTTTGTTTAATTTTTATAGAATAAAAAAATTAGATGAAATAATAATAACACGATGATACATCGAAATGGCTGGACTGCATAAGTTTAGTTTCTTCTAGAGATCAACGAGGTGGAGTTATTTATGGAGTAAGAATACGAAGCCCGACGCAAGAGGGGATTTGTCAGTATATTCCGAGAGTGTAGAAGACACAGACGTTGTGCTAAGATCAACCGGGAACGTTTATAACCCTAAGGAGCTCTTTCAAGGTACGTGATCGAATGTAATTGAACAAAAGGATGGATGATAAAATTTGAATATAGTTTTTACCCGATGTGCATTGTGTTGTAAATGCATTAAGATTGCATAAGAGAATCGGTAACCTATTAGTACTATAAAATAATTGATTGCCAAACTTAACTTTGCCAAAACGAATTCCAATATATTGTCAGTTTTGGCCTATACTGGTAATGAACACTGACGATTGATCCCTTCTGAAAATCCCAAATATAACATTCTATAGTCTATTAATACAAACGATTGGATTAAGTTTGTAACGGATTACAATTTACTAATTCAGAATTAGATCTACATACACTTCGAAATAAATACTATAACTATTCAATCTAGAGTGCATTTAACATAAATTCATTAAAGTATCATTTCAACATTAAATACATTGTTCAACCATTATAACATAATTGTTGTTTAGGTCATCAGCCGAAAAGCTGGTTTCAACCTGTGGAGGTTTTACTAAGTAAAACGAGGAGTGAGGTGGTTTACCATTGCCTTCCTCACTGAATGGAAAAGTACGCTTATCAGCATGCCGGGCCCTCTGAAAAGCACATATTTTCCTCTGCAAATGACAACTTCACTTCATTCACCACAGATATATATATAACATAATTACTGGGCATAATTCACTCATTTATTTAAGATACAGTTAATAACGTTCATGGAACTTAATTTTCTAGTATTGGAACATGAATATAATAAACCCAATTTATTTTTTCATATAATTATAATAATACCTTTTGATGCCCATAACGAGCAGATTGAGTGTTAAATTAATTGGACTCGATTTGCTGGTTCCAGGGCTAAAAAAAGTTCTATTTCTTAGCACCTAGTCAGCCAATTATATGACTGAACTATTTAAGAACAGAAGTATAGGTGTAAATAACACTACTCAGAGTTATCTTCTCTGAGAGTAATGAATTTCACTATACAGCCAGTCCCTGTGGTGGAATGAAGTAAAGGTATCATTTGCAAGGTGGAAAGGAAGTGCATACTTTCAACTCGGTGAGGAAGGCAATAGTAAACCACCTCACTCCATATTTTTACTTAGTAAACCTCTAGAAGTTCAAACCAGCCTTTCGGCTGTTGACCTTAACAACAATACATTTTTAATTATAAATAATCTTGTCCCTTACTTCGAAAAAATGTATCAAAACAATTATATACTTAAGAAAATATTACAAAAATCACTTTAGCGGGAGAAGAAAATACCGTGATTCGAATCTTCCATCCCATTTTAGGGTTTTTTAATTTCTGTTTTATAGTGATTTATAATTTTATGAAATTGAAAACTCCTTTATGTACACTCAGATTACAAAGTAAGTTCTTCCGAAATGCTACTTTTTTAAGTATGCTATGTTATGAGAGTTATTTTATGATGCATTTTTAAAACTGCAAAATACTATTAAAAAACTAAAATTTACGAGTAGAAAAGATAAATTAGAAACAAAAACATTATGTAAAACAACAAGAACCTAATAAATGTAATCTCTGAAACACAAAATTAACTAGTAGAAAATTTGACCATACACTTACAAAAATTGCTTTATTAATAAACCCACAAAAAAAAAACAATAAAATTGGAAACACTTCCAAATCTTTAAAATCAGTTTTACAAGAAAAATATTAATTTATCTTAACTAGTTTAGTATAACTTTAGTATAACTAGTATAAAAACCTGTAGTAAATTTACATTATTGTAATCCTTCTTATGTTAATTGTTTTCATTCTGTAACGGAATCATTAAAAACCAAAAATGTTGTTGCGATTATAACAAAAAATACATATAAAAACATATTTAAAGATTGCTTCCGTGGCGTATTGGTTAGTGAGCTAGTCCACAAAGCGTAATGTTTTTTCCCTGGTTCTAACCCTAGCTAGGGTCTATAAACTATTTCAAGTCAAAACCCAACGTTCCATAACCTACACCACTAATTATTAGTGATCAAAATCTAGATGCGGCTTTAAAATAATTAAATTAAAAAATATACACAAGATTCAAGTGATAAGATTTAGAATTAGGCAATCGGCAAGTTTTCATAAAAAATCAGCTGTAATATGATATATATGAAATTCGTAAAGGATAATTTATCAAAGAAAATAGTTTACGATAAAAGAGGATAATAGATCCGGTGCCCTGAAAAAAGCTTGGGAGGGTTAAACCAATTAAAAGGAGTACTATGAAACCATTTTTAACCATTTTAAGTTTTTCTTGTTAACATTTTTAGTATAAAATATTTCCTTTAATGAAAATTAGGTCTAATAATTCGATAACTTTACAAGTATCTCCTGTCATTTCATTAGCTGTATCAGCTACCAACTTTGTCAGGAAACAAAAACAATTTTGCAACTTCCAATTTTAATAGATTTTCATTTATTCAATACCCTACAACTGCTGGTTATTTTAAAATTAAAGAAAAGCAATTACAATCAATTATATATGTTTAAAGCAACATTAGTGATAACTTTGAATTTGGTTCAACATAAACTTAACTTCCAAATACTAAAAGGATGTCAAGTCAGAGGTATTCGGCTGATCTGTCCAATACGCTACCGAATAGAACTACCGATTCAGTCAAGTTATTTCATTTACTACTATTTGTATTCTAAGGAAAATTCGAACTTGAAAGAGATTACCCTACAGGGAAATGGAAGTTGATTCATGAATTAAAAAACCAGGATGTGTAGTGGTATCGGTTAAACGAATTCTAATGTCTCGTTCAAAAAGGCGACCGAATTTAAAATCTAGCTTGAAAAAAAAACTGGTAAGAAATCAGTACTTGACTGTGACTTAATCGTGTTTGAATTACCTTCTGAACTTACTGTTAACTAAATTCAGTTTTTTGAAAGTTATCTTGACATTAGATTTGCGACAAAGAATTGTGGATGAATTATAGCATTTGGATGTACCAAAATTAGTTCGTAACAGACAAGAAATCTTAGTATAGCGCTGCAGAGTTGTACATTGAGCAAACTTACTTATCAAAACAAATAGTTTTCATGTAAGTTTGATTGAAATTTATGAGGAACTGTTATAATAAAAAAATTGTTAATTAGGGAATACAAGAGAATTTAACCAACACCAATGGTGTAATTTTATTCTCTACATTAAAACACAGTCAGTTCTAGAGTTTTTAATTTCCTAGGAAAATTTCGTGGCTCCCAAAAAGGATCCAATAAAATATTAAACTTTCTGTTTGAGTAATTATTTATAAATTAATTTTGTCTTACGAGTAAATTGTTTTTACTTAGGTCTAATAGTGTTTCTTAGCAGTACACTACATCGTACAACATTGTAAAATGTTGCTTTAACCCGAAAACAGAATTTTATTTTTTCTCCCCTGTAAGTTTTGTTATTAAAAAAATTTATACTTTACAGTCTGTTTAAGGATCCCACACACCGGTGCGAATTATTCGCAGCTGTAGCGGCAGCGAGAATTCCGCGTTGGCTGCGGTAGCAATTTTCGCGTCACTGCTCAGACCGGCGCGTAAATCGCAACAATAGCGGTTGTTTATTTATCAACATTCATAGTTTTTGGCCTCCGGGCCAGCCCAGTCAGTCAGCTGGTAGAGTGTCGCTATTATTTGTTAAGTAACACCGGTTGGGCAAGCGACTTTGTATGGTGACCAGCTGACAGCCATCCATGAACAAACAGGAATCCCTGTTTAAACTCATGCCTAATGCACTTCAAAAATACAGCGATCAAATTGGGTAGTTGTTAATAATGTATAAAGTTCCCGATAACAAATAAAAGCTACAAAAAAAATTCATAGTTTTTTAGCAATATGTTGTCTGAAAAAGAAGAGGTACTTGGGTTATGAGCATTAGTAGCAGAAGAAGAAAATAACTGGTTACTAATAAAGTTTAATTTATCTAATTAAGTAATACAATTTTGGAAAGTGTGTAACCTTTCTACAAGGTACATTGTGTTGTTGACAATTTAAAATACACAATGAAATGTATTGCAGCAGTATTGTATGGTATTAACAAAACAGCACAAAAAATCTGGTGTGAAACACTCACAGAACTTTATCGCGCCAATGCAAAAAATAACCAATATAACCTAACATTAGTAATAAAACATTAGAAATAAACAAAAACTAACCTCCATAAACATAATTTAATTTTAATCATGAGTGAAAGACGCAAAATGAAAATCAACCTCAGTTTGGCTTAAAAATACGGAAAAATCACTCTTTCACGCTAAACTAGGCTCTGTAGAGAAAAATGCTTTGAATAAAAGTTATAGATCTTTTAATTTTCTATAAATTTTTATTAGACACTTTTGTTATAAAATGCGTACTAAGGCTGAAATCTTAAAAAGTCAATTTATTTTACACATTTTCATGGAATAGAAAATCACTAATTAATTTTAAACTAAGTTTTACATAGAAATATTTGAAAAAAAAAATTGTAGATGTTTTAATCGTCTACAACTTTTATGATATACATTTTTGTGCTAAAATGCATATTAAAGCCGCAATCTTGAAAAAAAAATTTTTTAAGAGAAAAGAGCCTTTCCAAAAATTTCAGCAAACATGGTGCCTACCCTATCTTGTAGAGCATAAACAATTTAGCAAACCAGGCTATTTTTAAAAAAATCGTAGGAGCCGTTTTTGAGAAAATCGCAAAAAAGTGAAAAGTTACACGAATAAACTACTACTTCCGGTTGACCGATTTTGATGAAAATGTTCGTGTCGGGTCCGGTAGTGGTGTCTAACTTAAGTTTTAAGTTTCAAGTTCGTACGATGTTCCGTTTTTTAGATATTGTGTTCACACACACACATACACACACACTCACACAAACACACACACACACAAACAAACAAACCAATTGCTAAAACATGTTTTTTGGGTTCAGGGGGTCTGAAAACGTGTAGATTCGGTAAAAACTCGACATGAAAACAATAGGCCTACTTTCCTTCCTATAATATTCATATAGGGAAGGGAAAGTAAAAACCATCAAATTAGACTTAAGACTGTAGAACACTCTTAGTAATTTACTTTATTTAAGTAAATAATTTTTTACTTTCCCTTGCTCTGTATGAAAATATCGGGAAGAACGTATTGATTTTATGTCGATTTTTCGAAATCGAGTTTTCACCGGATGTACACATTTTCAGGCTCCCCTGAATCCAAAAAAGAACATGTTTTTAGTGATGGTCTGCGCGCGCGCGCGCGTGTGTGTGTGTGAAAAAAATATCTCAAGAACGAAGTATCGTACAAAGTCGGAACTTAAAACTGAAATTAGGTACGACTGCGGGACCCGACATGAACATTTTCATCAAAATGAGTCAATTGGAAGTAGTAGTTTATTCGTGAAATTTTTCACTATTTCGCGATTTTCTCAAAAACAGCTTCTAAATTTATTTTTTGAATTCGCCTCATTTAGGGCTTAGGCCTACTACATTTTTTATGCTCTACAAGATAGGGTAAGTACCACGTCTGCTGAAATTCTTGGGAAGGCTGTGCTCTCATAGAAAAAAATGTTTTTTTCTAAAATTGCGGCTTTATTTGCATTTTAGAGGAAAAGTGTATATAATCAAAGTTGTAGGACATTCAAAACACCACAACTTTTATTTCAAACATTTGTTTTGCACATTGCTTACTTTAGCGGCAAATTAGTGATTTTATGTTTTTTTCCATGAATATCTGTAAAAAAAGTATTTTTTAAAGATTGCGTCCTTGGTATGCATTTTATGAGACAAGTGTAGGCCTATAGGTCACTTATAATCAAAATTTTAAGAAATTAAAAACCTGCAACTTTAATTTGTAATATTTTTCTCTAGTACAGAGCCTAGTTCAGAGGTAATAGGCCTAACTGATTTTTCGTATTTTTAATTTTACATCATTCGCTCGTGATTAAAATTAGGTAATGTTTTCCATTCTATAATGTTTAATCACGATTAGACATAGGTTATAATTTTCATTATTTATATTGGCAAGAGAAAGTCATGTGAGTGTTCACACCAGATTTTCAATGTATTACTTTGTTTTTGTACCTATCAATATTATGTAATGTTAAACATTAAATAAATTATTAAATATACAGTTAATAACTTCGTCAGTTTTGTTACTGAACCGTTCAATCCTATACAAAATAAATATCTAATTCTGAGCGGTATCAATATCTACAATATCTGCGGTGTGGTGAAAGGTAAATAAGATTCGAACTTGAAAACCTCATTTTCTCCAAACTGAATGAGATAGACATTCCCCCTTTACCCCTGTATATTTCTAATTCAGTCTCTGGCATTTTGGTACTTCGCGAATTCGCTGTTGTTGCGAAAAAAATGCTGTCGACTGCAAACTGAATATTCGCTGTGACAGCGAATAAAAACGCGGCAAATTCGCGCAAATCTTCCTCCAGGTCGCGCTGGTGTGGCTGGCTCGTATGCCGCCATTACAATTAACAACAGCTGTTTATTGTTGTTGTAACAGCTGTGGCTTACATAACCGGTATTCCGCTGCTTCAGCGAATATTTCGCACTAAAATCGCAGCGAATAAAACGCTGCACATTCGCGCGAAATCCGCTCTGGTGTGGGCTGGCTCGTAAGTCGCCATTACTTTAAACAACAGCTGTCGCGTAAACAACGAATATTTCGCTACTGCTGCGAATATTTCGCGCCGGTGTGTGGGATCCTAAACATTTTCTGTTTACAGATGTAATTTTTAACATAATCATTATTCGATTGTACTCATACTTCACAAAAAAAAAATACTCATACTTCACTCATACTTCAAAAAAAAAAAAAAAATCATACTTCACAAAATTTTTAAGTAGGCCTATTTACATATTTTCTCTTGCATTGTTTACATTTCACATATTTTAAGTAGACTAGTAAGAAAAGAGATTAAATGCCTTACTTAGATTACCTGACTTCTTATTGATTAAATCTACATAATTTCGAAATTATAAATCTTTCTCTAACCTTCCTCAATAACATGTAGGGAACGGTTTTGGTCAGCTATAAATTTTACGTCAACAACAAGAATTAAGATTCTTGAAGTTTTATAAATCTCTCTTAAGTCATTAAACAGCTAATCACTAACGGACGTCCGAGAAAAAAAATATAAGGGTCATTTTTTCTTACAAGGATACCGAATTGGATAAAAGACTCAACTACTCAAAACACGCCGAAGGAATCCTTTTCTTCTTCCTATTTTTTTCTCTTATAATCAACATTCCTCAGTAAACATCTAAAACTCCCAATTTAAGTACAGCATACACAGGAGTACACACCCATACACAGGAATAATCCTCTCCTTCCTGCTTTACAGGATACCGGTCTGGTGGCCGCTCCTCTCCTCAACAAACAAACAATTAACGCTTCCATTCCTTAGAAAACAGAATCCTTCGCGCCATATTAAATTTCCACAACTGCATCTCTAATAACACAGTAGAAAAACACCTCTTACTTCATTTCCCTAGAGAACTACATTCACAACACTTCGAGAAAGTTGCACGACAAAGGAAAAACCTCTCACATTTCTTTAATAAAGACATCTACGAAGGAGCCCTTCTGCCAGAAGAACATCACAACCTGTTATCCCCGGCTAAGCTTAAAATCTCCCGCCCACCCCCGCTTCAAATACTCTACTCTAATCCGATTCCGAAATACAATAAACCAATACAACCCCAAGAACCATGGTTCTGTAAAATTTCCTTCAAGGACCCAATCTAGCCATCTGATTCACCAAGGGATCAGGTGGTTAACCTCTATGATATCGCCTTCATAAATTCTTTAATAAGGTTTCGGTTTCGGCTAACCAAAAGCGATATCGAATGAGAACCTAAATATTAAACAACTGCATCCCTGGCAAAATCCATGTATTCGTAGGTATGGTACATGTGGATATCCAGATCAGTGACGTGATAGAACTTATCTAGAAGGAACAGGTCGCTCTTATGACAAGTACATTTTAGGCTATATCTGTCATTCAGTTAACATATCAACTTTATATCACAAAAAGGTACAAAACTTATCACCAAATAAAGGTTATTCTAAGAACGAAAGCAAATAAATCATGAAGTTTCTACACGATGTATATTTGAATTATATATGTAGACAGAACAAGTAATACCGGTGCAGAATAAAATTTATGCAGTTTAAATTTAGCACTGTAAGTTGCACTTGTTTATGGCGTCACAGAAAACTGTACTTAATGGTTTCTAAAATGCTTTATGAGGTTAAGATTTATTACTTTAACTAAAATAAATTACCAAAATAATAAACTTAGTAAATTATATGTTTTTAACGACTAGCGTTAAGAAATGGTGTTTAGACTTAGCATTACATAAAAACGAATAACTTTAATCTATTTGGGAAAAATTATTGATTTCCTCTTTCGTTAAATATTAGGCCGTTATGATTCACATTAATTACTTAATAATTTTGTATTATAATTTAAATTACTTGATTCGTATTTATTCAAACAATCAAATGATTTTACCAATAATGTGTTTAGTTTATTTAGAGGCATTTAAACAGCTTGGTAATTGGCACAGACTGTGAGTCAAAGAACTGGAATGATGAGTTAAAATGGTAAATTGGGACTTTCCTCTTTGTAGACTAGTGCGTTAACTACTTAACTACGGAGGTGGGTTCTCATTAATGATTAATTAGGTGAACAATATTTGAAACTAAAGAAAACTGCCTTGACATTTTTAGTAAATATAAACTTTCTGTAGATTCCCAAGGGTGAAATTAACAATTTTCCTTTTACGTAATGACAAACCATTTAACAATGATTTAAATGTTCCGCTCGTCACGATAGTAGCACACTGTACAAAACAATGCATTCAAGATTCGACACACACAAAACCCAACCTTTTTGTACACAGTATGAGTTTGCGATTCATCCTGCCTAACTCTGAAAGAAGTCTCACAACCCACTGGTTAAAAGATGTTCTCAGCGTGGATCAATGACGAAACTGGGGCGCTAACTGACAGCTTACTCAAGGAGCTAACTTCTTACGTATTTTTTCATATTTACTAATTTTTAACATATACCGGGTGTCCTACGGAATATAAACCATAGGGAAATAGCATTGATTTTCATTAGTTTGTTAATATTTTCTTCCCATGATTAAAAATGAAGACTTGTTATAATCAGGAATCATTAGAAAATGTTTAGAAATTAAAAAAAATATCAATTTTGATACAGTTTAAGCTGTATTTTAGCCTAAATACAGAAATACATAAATTTGTACCCGTTTTCTATTTAAGTACTGTAAATTTTATCAACTTACCACATTGTATGTTTGGAGTAATGGTAACATTCTGGTATGGAGATGGAAGATAGGTGGGTCGAATCCATCGGCGGTAAACATTTTTTGTTGTTTAAAAATATTGGAAATAATAAAAAAAATAATTATTTATTTTTTAATTTTGACAATTTGTTTTATCATCTAAAATTATTACTTAAAATTTGTTTCTTTTGGAAGCAAATTTAGTATTATTTAATACCTAACTATATTTCCTTCAGCAACATTTAATTTTCAGAGACAGCTGATTGTTGCAATAATTTTAGATGATAAAATTGTCAAAATAAAAAAATAAAAAAAAATAAATTGTTTATAATATTTCCAATATTTTTTAACAGCGATTATTTGAGAAAGCAAATAGTTAAGTCAAAAAGTTACTGATTCAATTGGATAATACAATAGTTTCGACGTTCAAAAATTATTTTCAATTACGTTTACTATATAAAAACTTAGAAACGATCACGTTCCTAAAAGACATATTGTTAATAAGTTAGTTAATTACATTGTTTAAATTGTTAAAAGATAATTAAAATACCTCTAATCGATCAATATAAACTAAAATAATGCAATTAAACTAATTTAATACATGAAACGAATAGTTTAAAGTTAGAAAACAATTAATCTTGTCACATGTCTTGGCTTATAATAAACTATTACCTACGTACATGTAAAATAAGAAAGAGATAAATTAAGATCTACATAATAATCACGAACGAGAGACAAAATGACAATTTTTTTTATTCTAATCAGAAAAAGATAAAAATTCAAAGTAAGAGATGAAGATACAGATGACAATGAACAGACGGGGTAATGCTTTGACGAGTGACGGAACAATTGGCAAATGGGATTTATCTATTTCAAAAATAAAGAACTTAGTAATTCTGTCAATCCTGTATTTATTTTTAAACGCAAAGGGTATAAATCAATTGTAAAATACTACGTCAAATCGTTAAACGAATTTTAAAATTATATAACGGATCTCTGTTTTCTGGCCACCCACTATTGACCGTCAAGCGCCCCCAATTTAGTTTTGTTCACTCAATTTAACATCTTCATCATTTTGTAAGAGGATATATTATTATATAATTGATCAACACGAAAAATATATTTTACATCTTCTCGTGCGTAACATCTTTTTATTTTCTCTTGCCTGTATGAATAGGAAGGAAAGTAATGTTTTCATGTCGATTTTTCGAAATCGAGTTTTCACCGGATCTACACGTTTTCAGACCTCCTGAACCCAAAAAACATGTTTTTAGCGATTGGTCTGTGTGTGAACAGAATATCTCAAGAACATCGTACGAACCTGAAACTTAAGTTAGATACTACTAGAGGACCCGACGCGAACATTTGCATTAAAATCGGTCAACCGGAAGTAGTAGTTTATTCGTGTTATTTTTAACTTTTTTGCGATTTCTCAAAAACGGCTTCTACGATTTTTTTAAAAATCGCCTCATTTACTACATTTTTTATGCTCTACAAGATAGGGTAGGCGCCATGTCTGCTGAAATTCTTGAAGAGGCTGTTGTCTCTTAAAAAAAATTGTTTTTTAAAACTGCGACTTTAATATGCATTTTAGCGCAAAAATGTATACAAAAAAAGTTGTAGAGAATTAAAAATCCTACAACATTTATTTTTAACATTTTTTGTATATTGCTTAGTTTAGCGGTAATTAGCAATTTTATATTTTTTCACGAAAATGTGTAAAAAATCGATTTATTTAAAGATTTTAGCCTTAGCATTTTACGACAAAAAAGTATATAATCAAATCTATAGGATAGATTTTTGTTTATTTCTAATGTTTTATTACTAATATTATATTTGTCATATTTGGATGGGCAAGAGAAAGTCGAGCGAGTGTTTCACACCAGATTTTTAAAATTGGTACAATCAAAGAAGCAATGAATATATTATGAAAACTTCGGTCTGGGCATAATTATAACGTAAATTTTTATCAAAAATTGTTGACGAGTAAATATGAGTGAAATCCTAAAATAACCGTTGGTATTCTCCTGCGATTTAAACAATATCTTAATAAATTTTTAGATTTTAATCATAGACAACATTTGGAAATAGAAAATTTAACTAATATTGTTAGAATACTAACTAACAATAGTTAGTACTCATTTATTAATTTATTTCACTAGTTTTTATAAGTGACTTAAATAGCATTTTTGCAATAATACAAATTTAAATTCTTAACTTTAAAAAAAATCTTGATTTCCAGGCTCTACACTTTTCTCGTCGTCATCACAAACAAAGGGTTATCTCCCTTAAAAAGATTTTTGCATAGAAATTTTGTATAACCTCTTCCAATAGAAAGAAAAGCTCAAGCTTCAAAAGATCATTTACTTTCAGTTGTTAATTAGGAGGAAGCACTTTATATCCTTAAGGATAAGTCTTAGTATCCTTAGTCTTATATCCTTAAGGATAAGTTGTCTTAGTGAGATATTATGGAAAGCCAAACTTATGAGGTTTTGATAGGGATGCTGTGTTTACATTTAGTTAGTCTTAAAATGTACTAAAGTAAAAATGTTAATGTTTGCCTCTCATCATGCGGCCGTGGGTTCGAATCCCTCTCAGGCATGGCATATTTTCATACGTTACAAAAAAAAATCATTCCATCCTCCACAGTTACACCCCAACGTCGTCGCTAGTGACCGTTGCAGTTGATGCGACGTTAAATAATAAATTTAAAAAAAAATAAAAAATAATGTAAAATTTTTGACTTATGGGCTTTCTGAATTGACCGATTAATTTTTAAATGGGTTACTTTATATTTTTGTGACGATGGCCCAATAAAATAAACAAATAAATAATATGTAACTTGTTTAAAATTATTGCTGATTTTTATGGAAAAGTAACAGCAATAGTAATAAAAGTTAAAGGTTTACAAATTTTACGTAACCATTGAATCTGTTACGTAGATTTGAGTTAAAAATTTTATTTGACTTTTCATATGTTAATGGATGCACAAAAACCAATAGCTCAGAATATCTCAATTTCATTAAAAACTGTGAAATTCATGAACGTTTCTATTGTCTGGGCATTTAAAATTTTATATATAGTATTCTAAATGTACATATTATAGTCTGAGATACTGTTACTGTGATTTTACATAATCCTTTATAATATTTTTGAACGAATAAAATTTTTCCCGAGTTAATTTTCATAAAAAAACCTTTCAGTATTGTTTATTTGAATGTTAGAAACATAAGCGTAGGTGTTTGTGCGTGTCGATGGGTATATCGAACAAGACAGTTTAAGAGATACAGATTTTTTTCTGAAGCCAATAAGTATGCGCATGTTAAGTTCTCGAACGCGAGCGTTTGGAACGGTTAGAACGCGTCTATTCTTGGCGAACCCGTGAGCTACTTCTACTCTTATAACATCATACTATCTACTTCTAGTAGCGTTAGGTTAGAAAAAAACTTGCTTGTGCTAAAACTAGCTCACTATACACATTTCAACGCGTAATTTGAGTTCAGTATAGTTTTCTTACAAGGGTTAACGTGATTATAATTGATTGTAAACACACAAAACGAACATAAAGATCCTTTAAACAAGAATAAATAAATACAACTTATTCAACTTCAAAAATAATTTTGTTACACTATTAAAAATAAATAATATATTAACTTAAATTTAGCTAATGACTTCACATGTACTCGTACATCGACTACATACAGCATTCATAAAACTATATTTAAATTCTGTTTATTTTTGTAAAAAACAAACGAAGTTCACAAATAAATATAAGAATTGATAAAATCTAAATAAATAAAAAAACTACATAGAAATTGTTAAAATAATTTTCTCGCCTGATTTTCAGTGAGAAAGGTTCTATTCGTAGTGTAAATAAAATTAATAAACAAAATTAGATCAATTATTTTTTAAGTTCTCTACGATATCAGACTTTATTCTATAAATCTTCCATCTACAAAAGCGGCGAATTTGCCGAATAAAAAGAACAATAAACATACGCCTACGCGCCGGTAAAACCCGTATTCATTCATTCAATTACCTACCTACCCATTCCACCAGAATACACCTATACACCTTACTCCCTATACACCTTTTCTCGGTCACATTGTCAAAAATGAGTCGGTCGTCTTAATAGTGGTCACCGTCGTGGTGTTCCTATTGTGATATAACTTTCATTTATTATGAAAATAATAAAGCGCTGCATATCTTAATTTAAAAACATCAAGATCTCGCTTTTATTTTACGTTCAACTATTTTTTTTCATAAATAATAATGCTGACATTGAAAGGAGGTAGATAACAATGAATAGTTAAAGAATATTAGACCTGACAGGGATCGAACTCGGTACCCCCAACCGACTGTCCACGGCATCAAGGAAATCGTTAGAAGAACGGGTACTTTAGCTAGTTGGTTCATAAAAAAAACAACAGTAAATCAAGTTATTCTTTCTCGATGACCTGCACGCAAGAGAATTTGTGTTGGGGTTAAGCAATACTAATTTAACTGGTAATCTAATCGTTCGCCAATTAATAATCATGCTAAAAATAATTTAAATATCATTAAAAATTACAAAAATTCATTACTAATCCATTCAATTGAAAAAAACCTACGGTTGTAATATGAATATATCAGGCTATTTCTTTGTAAGAAAACAATATTGTAAATATTGGTATAAAGACAAAAATACTGTCACATTTTGGCATTACACCCAAATGTTTGTTACAGAAAATGACGTGATTTTGTTATTTAATTCCGTAGAGAATTTTCCTAATACGTCAAACCACCCACACATTTTTTTGAATTCTTTGAGCAACCATTTAAATTTTTAATAAAATGAACTACGCCATTTGTAAACGTAATAAGTGATTCAAACTAATAAAAATCAAATTTCACAACAAATTGCATGTCATTTAATAATATTTTAAGTGCATATTTTTCAATTTATTGCTGGCAAGATGATTTGTATTTGGCCAGTATTTATTTTCTATATACGCACGTGTGTTTATTTAATCATTATTTCAGAAGGTCTTGTCAAATATTTTGATATAATAACGACTACCGTATTATTAAAATGTTTTAAATGTAGGCCTACGTACTATTTTTGTCAGTCATATTTACCTCCATACATTTTACTACCACTAAAACATTTGATAAATGAATATTTGTGTACGGAATTTTGTTTTTAAAAATAATACAAGTTGGGTTTACTCAAAAGACATTTAGTTGTAACTATACACCTGTTTCTAACAAAGATACCAGAAATAAGTACTACGGACTGTCCCATTTTATTTTTTGTACTGACTTTAAATAATTAAATTACTATTAGACAACACTAACATATTCTTTAAATGTCGGCTTTATGGAAAACCTTTTTTTATTGTCTAGACAGCAAAATTACTATCTGTTTTTAAATTTTAAAAAAGAAGAACAATATTAATAGAGATAACATAGAAAACAAAAAATAAAACATTAGGCCTATCATTCATTAATAATAAATGTTATAGTCAAATGGAAATAAAGTACATTTAGAAGGAATTTAAAATAAAATAACAGTTTTGTAAAAAAAATTCCGTCCATGAGACGACGCTTCTCATAGCTGGTGGCAATTTTTGAAAAGGCTTATCTTTGACTAATGGAAGAATATTTCTGTATCTAGTCTTTTATGAGAAATCGAATGACTATTTTTGTTCCCAAATTCCGACATTGATTTCTTGACTTCCGGTTTTGGGTTACTTCCGATCGATACCGGAGCTTCAAACCCAATGATTTCCGTATCTAATCTTTAAGAGGAATCAAATGACACTATTTTTGTTTCCAAATTCTGACTTTGATTTCTTGACTTCCGGAACTTTAAACCCAATGATTTCTGTATCTACTCTTAAAGAAGAATCAAATGATACTATTTTTGTTTCCAAATTCCGACTTCGAAACTCCGAAACTCCTCCTCTCCCTGGGCTTGGCACCCTAGTTAGTGGGCCAATTAAGGCCCACTAACTTTTTGTGTAGATTACGAATCCGAAAACCGTATGTTGCTATCTCTTGTAGTTTCTGACATCGGGTGTGACCGACGGACAGAAAATGATAGATGACAATTTTAAAAATTGTCACCAATCAAAGGTTGATCCATTATTAAATCTGCTACTTAAGTCAAACACAACGTATCTATTAAGTCTTGTAAAAGTAATGTCTTTGTTGCCCAGTATGTTTGCCACGACATAATTCGGATCAGTCTTTGTTCGCATGTTCTGCTTAATCGTGTAATTTCTAGTCTTACTGAGTTAAGCCATAAGCCGTTATAAATGTACAAGGAGCATTCAAAAAGTTCCTGGAATGCACCATTCCGGGAACTTTATTGGTGGTTAAGCGTGCAAATATTATGACCTAAGACAAGGTTTATCTAATCACCTTCAAAGAGGGACCCTTACGCACACATACACACTACCTCTATCGATCCTGCCGTACTTGGAAGCAGCAGTACAAGGCTTCTTTCAGAATCTGCTGAAAGAAGGAGCCGAGTCATCACATTTGATTCGATTTCCTCCAACGTTTTTATGTTTTCAACGAAAATAACTCAAGAGCTATTATCGTAAGGCTCTCTTTTTCAGTTTAGTAGAGCAGATGCTCTACCTATCCAAGGCCACCACATAGAGGGCGCACTTCAAAATTTGAACCATACCGACCATCTCCGGCAGAAGCTTTTTCTAGTTTTGATCGCTCAAGATTATTTTTATTGCAATAGAACAAGCGTCAACCCTAAACTATATTTAAGAGAAAAAAATGCACTGGCAGAATACCGAATCATCTTATTTTGACAATTCGGTGACTTATACTATTCTTCCTTAGTATCAGAGTATCATTCAGAACAAAAAAACTAACTATGAAAACCTCTGTAATGAAAAATAACTACAGTATACATCGGTATTATAAAATATTTTTTCTTATAATTAAATTGCGAGTAGAATAAACGAATATACCAGTAGTTCTTTATTAAAGCAACTAATTTTACTTAAGTGTCCAACAAATACACGCACACGCAGAGAAATTCATTCTTCGCCGACTTTTAAAAACATCAACTAGAACTTTGATTTTTATGGTTTATGAAAACAAGATAAGTAACTACATTTCTGCCGTAATTTAACGTTAGATTATCACAGAACTATAACATGAAAAAACATTAAGTTAATGTTTATTACAGTAACAGCTGGTAACAATAAGCTTGAATTAGTACGAAATGACTAAGATGTGGTCAGTTATTTTGCTATCAGTCAATATTAATCAAAATAAGGCTGAAGTTATTTAGCTGTAACACAAGAATACTAAAATACTTCAGCCTCAATAAGATTATTTTTTGGCTTGTTTTATATAATGGTTTTGAAATACCTTTACATAAAAGTTCTGATTTTACAATATTCTTGTAAGCATTTTTAAATTTGACTTAAAATTTAGCATAAAGTCATAAACAATGATATAAAATAAACAGATTGAATGAGTTACAAAGTTAGTAGGACTATTCGAAAATAAATTACTGTAAACTGTTTTTGAAATCTGAACTCTAGATTTTGTCAAGGCAGCTTTGTTGTGGCAATAAGCCTAACTTTTTGTTTAGACACTCCCAATTCTTCAAATATTTATTTAAAACTTTTAAATAATAGTTAAATGTTTTAATACGTATAAAATTACAAAAATATGAAAATATTTTAACATACATACTCCAAAAATAATAAATTATTTCGTCGAAAATCTAGACTACAATCACTACATTTTTTGTGAGCTACCTTCAAAATTCCGTCCGCGTCTGATAAAATTTTATTTATTTCATTATTTAGAGAAAACAATGTCACTTACGTTACTGAAAATATTTATATAATAAAGTTAAACATTTTTTGTTATTTTCATCGCCGCGAGTCAGATGTTTAACAACTGTTTTTCGGTGATAAATGTTCCAGGTTCAAATCCTAATAGTTACTTTTATACGAATTCGAATACTGGACAGTGGCTACCGGTGTACGTTGATAGTTAGGGTTCAATTAACCATACTCTCTCAGGAATCAACGGTCTGAGTCTGTAAAAAACTACAGCTTGTTTACAAGTCATACACATCATCCTCATCTCATCATGCGGTCTTGGGTTCGAATCCCATAACTTTTTTTTTTGGTTTAACGTCCGACTGTTCTGCAATTACTAATTCACAGTCAGCTAATGCAGACGGTGAAGATGAAATTATTGTTTGTAACGTATGAAAATATGCCGTGCCTGAATGGGATTCGAACCCAAGATCACATGAGAATCCCATTCAGGCACGGCATATTTTCATACGTTACAAAAAATCATTTCATCCTTTACCGTCTGCAGTAGCAGAAATTGCAGAACAGTCGGACGTTTAACAAAAAAAAAAAAGAAAAGAATCCTCATCTCATTGGATCATGTGGCTTATTCTTCTTATTGAACAGATTATAACGTACACACTTTAGGGATTAAAATAAAAATCAACCCCCGCAGTTTGGTACATTTTATATCTAAAACCAGTAGCTCCATTTTTCAAATCGGCCGAACTCTTTTAGCAACCAGATAACAGAACATGGTAATAAAATAACTGTTATACAACTTACTATTGTTTTAAGAACACAACAAAATAAATACTTAAAAACTTTTGTGAAGCTTAATATTTGCAACTTTAATACGAAGTTATTGTTTAAATAATATACTTATGTACACATTAAAAATTATTGTTGCTACTTAAATCTGGTAAACATTAATAAAATTTGTATTTAGTAACCTGCCTCACGTTCAACATTATAAAATATCTCCTGTTTACATTACACAATTTATTTAAAAAAAGAAAATACAGTAGTTAAAAACATTATTGGGAATAACGCCAAAATGAGAAATAACAAAATATTTAAATAAAGACTACTTAAGATAATACATTACGCATTCTGGAAATAATAAAAATACGAATAAAGTAGAACAGTTTAAAAAGTATAAGCTACGAAAAACTGTTATTTACATTAATATTACAAATTTTAATAATGAATAAATTGAAGAACTTAGTGGAAGGTGTAATGTAACAAAAATATAGTTTTGAGAAAAATGAAATCAAAATACTCAAGGTCCCATCTTTTTATGAATTCCCTAATTTCTTTCATTTTGGTAAATACATTTATTTCCTACCTCTTTATGCAAATAAAATTTGTTCGAACATTACTTATCAGTACCACTTTTCTTATACCTTTCTTATGTATTTGACATCTTCGTTTTCTAAAAATCTGTATCGTACACTATATTCTCTGAGAATGGATACACGGTATTTCAAAAAAAGAAGAAAATGTTTCATAACAGAATTTTGTTAAGAAATACCATATTTATTATATATATTATAGATATTTATTATAATACAACAGTTAACTGCTGTTCTTCCAAAAAGGTGTCTCTAAGTCTGCAGTTAATTCTGGTGGAAGCAGGCATCAAGGTAATCTTGACACTTTAATACACTACAGAACATTACATTAAGCAGTACACTCGTAGATCACTTATCCACTAGTATTTCCCTAAACTGTAGAAACAGAGTTCAAATCTTCATCAATCACAAAAACTAAGTTGTTTTAAGTTTTTAGAAAACGTGTTACATAGCACCTTCATCCACTAAGCTCTTCAATTATTAGGTTATTGATTTCACCGATTTCACTACCAACTGCAAAATCGAAAACAAAACGCTTTATTTGTATGAATCAATTTGGTTCAAATCCTAGTAAAGTTAGTTACTTTTATAGTATACATTTGAATACTAGACAGTGGTTACCGGTGTACTTTAATGGTTGGTGTACAGTTATTCATGCTTTACCAAAAATGGTCGGCTTGAGTTTGTACAAAACCTTATTTACACGTCATCCCATCCTCATTTCATTGGGTCATGGGGTTATTGTTCTGAATCAAACAGATTGAAACGTACACACATTAGGGTTAAAAAAATGTTTTGACCAATTACGCATAATGGATAGAAAGAAGGTAACCTACAATAGTAAATAATAATTTCTCAAATTTCCAGAGATTCTGTTAACAGAAATTGCAGTTTTTATTTTCCCAGGGATGCTTAAAAACTTAATTTTAACGCAACTTTTCTGAGGCTAGCAGTTGTTTGTACGCTATATCATGACAGTTGTCATTTTAAATAGTCCGATTCACGAAAGAAAACACCTGTCTTTAAAGAGCAATATCTTTTGAACCGCTTTATGTAAAAACAATTACAATACATCAAATTAAAGCTTGTTTTATTTTTGGTTCAGGATATACATTAATATTTTCGGAAATCAATAATGTACTGAATACAACAAATTACGTATAAAAAGTACCCTGTTTTTAACCACTTTTCCAGTATACCCAACTTCAAGGTACTATTACTTTAAAATGTATTATAGTTTTAGCTATCTGAATTTTAGTTCTAGAACACTCAAAAGAATTTTTATTCAATTTTCACAGAAAATTAAAAAAAAATTTCTTTTCTCTTCCACTACGCTTAGGCAAACATGCTTGTTCCGGTCCACACATATCAGAAAACCGATTCTGAGCATCTTCTTCAACGCCTATCCTTACTTCCTCCCTCAGGTCTGTACCTCATTGCTTCAAGAACAACTCTTTCTGGGAGCATCCGTTGAACATGATTCCTCCATTTCCTTTTGTACTCACTGATTTTTAGTATAGTGCTTGGACTTCCTGATCCGCTGCTAAATAATAAATTAAGTTGTAAAATTTTTGATTTTCTTTAACAAAATTGGTGCATATCTTCGCTCCAAAACCAACTTTAAGGTGGTAGTAATTTTGGATAAAACCAATTTTTTCATAAAGAGCAATGCCCATCATCACAATTGTCTCAAGATACCATTACCGTCATCTTACTGATTCAAATCTAAAATAATTAATGAAGTACTTCAAGAATATTGTTCCGGTTGTTGAGAAAATGTGATGTTCTGAATTTCGGATCGAAATACAGAACACTAATTTAAAAAAGCTTGGTTTTCAAGTTCAAGAAAAATCAAAATGATAATTTTCTAAACACACAGAAACACCTCCCTATCCAACAGACGACATTTTTGTTAATGAAATGTGAAGATCCAAACGAAAAATAAAGTCAATTTTTCACGATTACGATAGGACCCACTATATTTTTAAATGGCGAGAAAGTAGAAAAAGTGCTTAAAATAAAATTTAGTACGAATAATTTACTGATATTTTTATTTCGTACCAGTCAAATAAGTTTACATAAAAATATAGGCACGGTGTTGTTGATCTAGCACTTAAAAAAGTGTGCGAAGGTTTTTTTTTAATTAATATTTTCATATATTTTTAGAATTTGGCAAGAAATTCTATTAGTTCTACTTTAATTCCGTGATGTAAATGTCATATATTAAACTTTACGATTCAGCTGTTTTATGTAGTTTATAAAAGCTAAAATTTAAAGAACAATAATTTATAATCACTAAATTAACAGAAAAGTAAATACACAAGGTGTGTTTTAACCTACGGTTGTTCAAAAGTTATTGTGAATTCTTTGTTGGCAATGAAGTAGATAAAAAATTAAATGTTAAATAAATCAACCGGATTTTTCTGAAAATTTTGTACCGTAAAACTATAAACGAGAAACTGTGTACAAATAATACACCTACTTACAGATCTTTACATAATATTGATACCAGAACAAATTACTTTAGACTCAAAATGATTTTTAAGGAAACTTAATTCGTTTAGAATACTTCAGAGACGCTTAAAGTTACTTAAAGGCTCGTACACATAAGGCGACTAACGCCGCGTTTGCAAAAACAGACGCCCATACACATTCAAGCGTAAAAAGCGCGATTGCAAAAGAAAACGATTCACAGCGCAGCTGTTCATTGCTGGGAAGTTCGTGTCATTACAAAAATGAACTTGAAGAATGGAACCGAATGTCCACACAGACCTTTGATGCTTTGCAATGCTTCAACTTCATACGATGTTCCTTTCTTGAGATATTTTGTTCACACACCACACACACACACGCGCGCCCACACACACACACACAGACCAATCGCTAAAAACATGTTTTTGGGTTCAGGGGGTCTGAAAACGCGTAGATCACCGGTGAAAACTCGATTACGAAAAATCGACATGAAAACAATACTTTCCTTCCTATCAATTCATATAGGGAAGAGAAAGTAAAAAATAAAAAAACTCTATTAAGATGAAACAAGCAAAAGATTGTGTAAGAATAAATTTCACTACCAAAACTTTCTTCGATAGTTAAGAATTTTGTCTGGTAAGCAAAGTAGAATAATAATTAAAGTTAGATCGTTATCTACTTATCGTTATCTTAACTGAAAAAAATCTGAAGGAATGAATACCTACAGTCAGTATTTTGAAACTTGTTAGGATCTGTTAGGTCTCTTACTTGGAGAAAAAAGCAGCCCGATTACTTTACATGTACCCTTCTTATTTTTCTCCTTACTATCAAGGATTAGGCATAAGCCTGTTCCGAACTCACAAACCATCCTGTACTTCCACACAAACACGAGATATTACAACCCGTCCATCTCGACTATTGCCATCTTCTTTGACGTCTTCCCACCTCCATTTTTCCAACTGGAACATCCGTCACTTTTAATGGTATTTTCTCCTCAGGCCTCCGTTCCAAATGTTGCCTCCATTGATTATGTCACTCCTCCAATTTTTCATTCAGACTAAATACACCCAACTCAGATCTAATTTCCTCGTAATGTATTAGATCCAGCCTCGAGCAGCCCTTCACCCTTTTTAGAACCTCATTTCAACTGCTTGAATCCTACTTTCTTGGCGTTTCTTGGTAATCCATGACTCACTTCCATAAACAAGGACTGTAACCTATTACCAGATAACGTAAGCAAAATTAAAACAATCAATAGATTTTAAACCCTTGTAATGATAAAAAAATTATTCGTAGTTACCAAGCTGAATTCCTAAGTTAATTTTCTTATACATCTTTTATGTACGCTTCCCTATCAACTGATACCTATCAACAAAGAATGAAAAAAATGACATATACGTGAGGAAAACCTCAAACTTTTGAACGACTCATAAGCTAAGCCATTGGTTCTCAAAGCGGGGGGCGTGATGAAGGGTTTGGGTGGGGCAGGGGGAAGCTTCGAATAAAAAAATAAATGAAGTTTCGTGTAGACCAAATAAATAAAGTGAAATATTCTTTAATTTTCTAACATTGGAACAGGTTTTTAATTAGGAGTTGGTCGTAAAAACGAAGTTATAAAATTCCATTAGTAGTATTAATTTTTGTTTTGAGTTAGATTTAGCAATATGTACTTATTAAAAATACATGTCCTGATCTATTTTTAATTATTTCAACATTGAACTCATTGTCCCAATAGGAATAGGCTCTAAACATGTAACACACTTAAGAAAATTTACATTTAACACATTTAAAAAAAATCTACACTTATGTACATACGAGTATAAGGGGGCTTGGCTTACAGTTAAACCATATAGAGGGAGGATTGAAATAAAAAAATTGAGAACCGCGGAGCTAAGCAACTAAAAACTCCACAGTGAAATCCTATATTTATGTCCAAACACTAGGAATAATTTTTTATTAATCAAGGAACTGACCATTCGATATTTCGATAAAATCAAATACAAAATAATTGACAGATAATCAGTTCTTAATATTGGCCCTTGTTGTTTGTTGTTTAGGCCAACAGCCGAAAGGCTGGTTCGAACCAGCCTAAGTAAAAACGAGGAGTGAGGTGGTTTACTATTGCCTTCCTCACTGAGTTGAAAGAGTATGCTTATCAGCATGCCAGGCCCTCCAAAAAGCACCCACTTTCCATCCTGCAAATGACACCTTTACTTCATTCACGACAGGGTCTGGCTGCATAATGAAATTCATTACTCTCAGAGGAGATAACTCTGACAAGTGTCTTTTATACCTCTACCTCTCCTGTTCTTAAATAGTTCAGTCATATAATTGGCTGACTATGTAATAAGAAACATAACTATTATTTGTAGCCCTGGAATCAACAGATCGAGTGTAATTAACTTAACACTCCACCTGCCTGTAATAGGCAAATTGGCCCTTAGAAAACTGTTTTGGATAACTTTTTCGAACATCTTCGACGGAACAGAAATGGAGATTTCAATCCGTAAAAAAAATCAGTAACTTTATAAACTTTCAAATTTATATAGTTTGATGTTCAGAATGAACGATTTTGGCTTACGTGGTGCACTCAAAGTACCTGAATATTTATGTGGTAGAAATGTAGAATTTATGAGATATATTTTATTTTAATGCAGTTTTTTTTGAAAGATACTGAACATATTTTGAATCATCGTACTTAACATTTCTAATTATGCTAACAAGAAGAAGTAAACATTTATAAGTTATGATTTTAAAATTTATAAAATCTTAAAAAAGACCATGACAGAAAGTAAATTACAGATGTCTAAAAGCTTGTCAAATTTAATTACAAACCATCAAAGGTGGGAAGTCATAATTATTTACGATTAACAAGTGATTCCGTAATATCGAGTTAAAATAATTTAATTTATTATTGCAAATGCATGTAATATGTGTGCTCTAAAACGAACGCGGGTTAGTGTAATAAAAAATATATTCAGATTTGCTCTTGGCCAAAGTTTGTCCTAGAAACCCCTATCTACTTTAAGAACTGTGCTGAAGCCCTTGAGTGTTCTCATTCCTGTCTAGGCGTAAAAATAACATACCCTCTTTCGTCATCATAATATGAGTACAACAGTTATCCACTAATAAAACACTACGCTCGCTTAATATTATTGTTAAGAACTAACTGGTATCAAATTTGTTTTATTTAACTTCATCCATTTTGTAAACAAATTAATCTAATTAATTTACGACATAACTTCTGAAATAATTTAAGTAAATTACTGTTAAAAAAGAGATACGAGATACTCGTATATAAAATAATATTTTGTAATATGTTTGTAATTTCATAAATTTTAACTTTTAAACAATTTATAACAAAAAGTATCAATTTTTTTCTTTCTCTACATTTAAATACGGAAGCTCTTACTAGCTGACTGACACATCATTAATTCTCTAACATCCCGTTTTTCTAGAGCAGCGCTGACCCAGAGAAATGAAATTAAGCTCATTTTCATTAGAACAAATTCTTTCGGGATAGAATAATTAAAGCATTTGCATTTCGATAACTCAGACCTTCGAGGTAAAAAAAGGTGAATATCTTAAAGCAATACATATTTTTATTCATTCCCGATTAAGTAAAAAAATCTAAAATCGGCAACAATATTCTACAGGTAATATCTAGAAACAATAAAGAATTAGAATTTCAACCAAAAGCTTCTAAAGGGTAGAAAGGGGTAACTACCCAAGCAATAAGTAATATTTCTGTGCCTTCTCAAAGAGCTAGTCTACTACTAAAAATTGGCAATAGTATTTGCAAAGTGATAACTAGAAAAATTAATTGAATAGTGAAACCGGGAAAAGCAACAAAATAGTCTATTTAGTGCATCCCACAGAGGCTAATAATTGACAGTAAATTAATATACCGGATGTCCCACGAAAAGGTTGCTATTTTTGAATTAATATGCCGGACGTTTCCCACACTCTACAGACTGGAAACTTTACAGTTATAATAAATAGATACGTAAAGAAAAGTACCCTCGAGTTTTATTTGCTTATGATTAATCAAAACAAAATGGCGGAATAAGAAATTAATATAAAAAATAAACAAAATCACTTGAAATCAAAGGGTATAACAGTGTGGGTTGCTGTCATCAAGGATGACAGTTCTTCATCTTTCTCAGGGGGAGATGCAGGACGTTTTTTTCCAGCATTATGGAGCTCCTCCACAATATGCTAATGTTGCCAAAACGGGTTTAAACCAAAATCTTCCTAACCGTTGGATAGGTCGTGGCAGCGGCCTCGTGGACTGGCCTCCAAAATCGCCAGACTTGTCTTTGCGATTTTTTCCTAAGGGGCTTTTTAAAGGAAAAAGTTTATTTTCACAACATAGCTATACACGATGAATTAATGAGGCTGATTGAAGAGTAACTACTGTTGATACCTCAAATTTTTCTAAAACGCTTATCACTCATTTTCGTTTCGTTGCTATCAGTGCATAGTTATTGATAGGACATTACTTCGAATAAAAATTAATGAAACAAATTGTGTTCATTAATAATTTATCACTTTCATATTTCTTTCATTTTATTACTAAAGTAACATTGTAACAAATTACCAATTTGAAATGATTATGCAAATAAAATTAATTTTCGCCATTTTGTTTTGATTAATCGTAAATCAATGAAACTCGAGGGTAGTTTTTTACATATCTATTTATTATAAATGTAAAGTTTCCAGTCTGTAGAGTGTATAAATTACAAATGACGTATGTTTACATAATTTTATAAAAAGCACTCATTTCAATTAATATATCAACTTAAGCACGCAGAATTACCGCATTTTTTAGATACAATTTTAACAAACGTTTAATCTGCTAGCTGTCAAAATTCAGCAGAAAAGATGTCAACCTTCTGGTGGACGAACAGCAGGTTTCTAGAATATTTTTTATCACGGAATTGCCCTAGACTTTCAGATGTATTTTCCTTATCCATCTGTTTTTGAAACTTATGACCACCTTATATCTCAAAGAGGCATGGGTTGGCACCGATCATAGCCAATCTATCTGCTCACTTGTTACTACCAAAACGTCTATACCCAGAAATCCAGATTTATTACAAACGATTCTTCTCGGCAAGTTAAGAAGTAGATATCAACATTCGCAGGTTAGGCCAGAGATAAATTTCCACGAAGTCAAGGCGCCAAGGTCAGCCTGACTAAAACATACTATTGTGAGAGTTTACGCAACAGAAAATTTTTTCAATCGAATTTATAAACCATCACTTCCCAACTACAGTAATAATTTAAGTATTTAAGTTAAATATGAATAAGCGTTCAAATTCGTAATATTTAACCTTTCACTAAAAATCTGAAAATTAAAAAACACTATCGTATTTAAAAGGGCCTTATTAAGATCTTTGGTTTTTATTTTTTTTTAACCAACTTGCTGAAAAAGATCATCTTGAAGAATAAATTCTTACCTAAAATTATTTGTTTATAAAAATTAAGGGAAGGTTCAAGTTTACAGTCTAAAACTTTCTTAAGTGAATACTTAAGGCTACCCGGAACGAAAGAAATTGAAAATTTTCACATATCCGGTTTTTTGCAAATTATTAAAATTCAGAGTTTTCTGCATCCAACGATATAGGTGTAATCTGTGGGGGGTTTGCAGTCTTTTTTTTTGTTAATTAAAAATATGTTGAATCCTTACATTATTTTTTAAACGTTACCATTTGCATAACATTTCTATTTCTTTTAATGACAACAGATAAATTACATAATTTTTTATTTTGTGCGACTTCTTGTTTTAAAACTTAAGCACCAGACCACCTGTGAATATAATATATTAACCTCTGAACTGTAAAAAGTAACACATTGAATTATTTAATGCATAATGTGTTGTCTTTAGTTTTTTCTTGTTTCCCGTAAATAGCAATTTTTGACGCATAAGGAATATTTTCTCAGCCAACTGAGAATAGATTTTAATGAAATTTTTGCAAAGCCATTCATACCACAATTTCAATGTAACTGAGTTAATATTAAAATAAAAAAATGAGTTTAAATATTATTTTCCCCTTCAATAAGCAAAAAGTTATGATTTTCAAAAGTGGTAATTTAAAAAAAAATGTCTTAACTTCCTAACAATAACTTATATGAAGATGCTACTAACTCAGTGAGTGTAGAATAGCCTGAAAGTAACCACAAGAAAATTGGACAGTATAACTTTTAACAGTTTTAGAGAAAATGTTCCTTACATTAACATTACGGAGGTATGCATTCCGGGTCCCCTTAAGTATATTGTAACTAGATTTAAATTTAAAGGAATATGAGTCATTTTAAATGTTAATAGATGTATTTTTTGATTTGTTACAGAAGTTAATAATAGAAAAAAATGTCTGAAAGACGGAGATACTTAAGTAGACCCCGGACACGTGTCTACGATTGCAATTACAATATTGGAGAGCGTTATTACAAACCAGTAGTTGACAGTTTAGACAAAAAATACGGAGGCGGAATTTCAGATAGATTAAGCACAACTGTGGTAGATGAGCCAATTAGCAGAAGGTCAGTATTTAAAATTAATGATAATTACTTTATAACTGGTAAATACTATGAATTAATTCAATATTATTTACTGAATCTATAAATAAAAAACGTGGAAAAAGAGGATTTAAACTTAAGTAAAATGAAATGTTTCACGTTATAACTGTGGTTTTTTCTAATAAAATCCTCCTCGATCTTACCAAATCTATCTCATTTATTTTACGTGTCTACGTTCTCTTCTTCTCTTAAAAATCTTTTCACTTCCGGTTCAATCTTGCCCAAACTTTTCACCTGTTCGTCTGTGTCTCTAAATTATTTACGTTTAGAAGTTGATAATCATAAGTAAGTTTTTTCAATCACGATATCACGAGCGTTTTTAGTAATACTTTAGCAAAACTGGGTTCTGCACCACGAACTTCAGGCTCGATTCCCGGTCAGATCCGGAATTCTTTCATTATTTATTTACGTCTGTTACCTTTAATAATTCTAGAACAGGTCAGCCATTTCGCTTATTAGGGATGTGATATGTAGTATGAAGAAGATAATGATGTACCACAAAACGTTCAGAGATTTAATAGGATTTGTGGTACAATATATCGAAATTTGAAGGGAAGGGCCCAAACTGGCACATTAATGAAGTTTTATAGGCTGTCCCAACACTGACATAATGCCAGTGAGGCCTGGGTGTGAAAGAAGAATATGAAAATTTTATTCAGTCAGCAGAGATGCGCTTCTTGAGATGCGTTCGGGGCTGTAGTAGACTGGATCGGTTCAGAAATGAGGACATACGGCGAGAGTTAGATGTGGGTTCTCTTAAGGAGTACTGCTGGAAATGGACCAATCATCTTGGAAGAATGTCTCCAAACAGGATTCCTAGACCAGTCAGAAGTTACAGGCCGATTGGACGGCGCGATCCGGGGCGACTGGTGGCTACATGGATGCCGGACCTAATTCTTGGGTGAAGAAGAAGAAGACCCTTAATCGTCTGCGTTAGCGATAATGTGCTACACACTCGGATGTTTAAACAAAAAAATTTCATAAACTACCAACGTACGAAACCTGATGGACACAATAATCTGCTTTAAAGAATTTTGTGTGGTTATTCTATCTTATAAACACTTAAGAACCATGTCCGTGATTTTTGATAATAATAAATCGTGAAAAAGCATTAGATAACTTAGTTAATTTGACTTGAGATTAATACTTGCAAACAGGTTTTTTCAGACACATTGATTTAAATATCAATGTTGTCGTTTATGTCATCAGCCGAAAGCCTGGTTTGAACCTATAGAGGATTTATTAGGTAAAACGAGAAGTGAGGTTGTTTACCATTTTCTTCCTCACTGATTGGAAAAGTAGCCTATGCTTATCAGCATGGCAGACCCTCTAAAAAGCATTTAGTTTCCACCCTGCAAATAACACCTTCACTTCATTAACCATAGGGTCTGGCTGTATAATGAAATTCATTACTCTTAGAGGAGATATCTGACTAGTGTCTTTCACACCTCTTCTGTTCTTAATGGTTCAGTCATATAGTGGCTGACCATGTGATAAGAAATATAAATATCTTTTGTAGCCCTGAACTAGCAGATCGAGAGCAAATAATTAAACAATCTACCTGCCAGTTACGGGTAGGTGGAGTGTTAATAATTTTGACAATTTATAAAAATCATCACAACTATGACTTAAAGTTGTGGGTGAAAGATAACCTTTAACTTCTTTTGAATGAGAATTGAATTTATCGAATTGGTAATATTGTTTTTTAAAGATTAGATTAACTTTCGCCCATAACAGGCAGGTGGAGTGTTAAATTATTTGCACTCGATCTGCTAGTTCCAGGGCTACAAAAAATAGTTCTGTTTCTTATTATGTGGTCAGCCAAATATAACTGAACTTAAGAACAGAAGAGGTAGAGGTGTAAAAGACACTAGTCAGAGTTATCTCCTCTGAAAGTAATGAATTTCATTATACAGCCAGACCCTGTGGTGAATGAAGTGAAGGTGTCATTTTCAGCGTGCAGAGTAGATATTTTTCAGAGGGCCTGGCATGCTGATAAGCATAGGCTACTTTAGTACTCAGTAGGAACGGTAAACCACCTCACATTTACTTAGTAAAACCTCTAGAGGTTCAAACCAGCCTTTCGGCTGTTGACCTAAACAAGAGATTAACTTATCTCCTAAATAAACAATTGTTTTTGTAACTGAAAAAAATTAAGCAGTTCACAAAGAAGTAGTACTACCAGCAACCGTTTAATTTTTTTATAATTTAATGGTCTGCCCTTAAGACGAACAGATTTTTGATTGTTGATTAGCCATACTTTTAATTATTAACATCAAACCTATGTATTGCTCGTAATAATGATGATACAGTAGTTATGCTGTTAATTGTATTTCAGGTCCCCTTTTGAAAGTCGCCCATCCAGATCAGCAGCCAATGATTTTGAAGAGGACATTGAATCAGATGTCGTAGCAAGTATGCAAAGGCTGAAAGCATCAAGGGCAGCCAGACAAGAACTCGAAGACGAACTAGAATCTTTGGCATCAGAAAGAAACATAAAGAAACAAAAGGCAGCAGTAGCGGCTGCACGGGAGTCATTTCTAGAAGATGAGCTTGATTCAGCAGTTTTAGGTAGAAGAAAGAAGAACTTTTTCCAAGATCAGTTACTTGATACTGTTGGTGTAAATGGAAAATTGCAGAAGGCAATCGCTGAAGAAGTATCTACTTTTAAGAAGAAGACACAAAGTGCTTTGGACTCATTTGAAGACGAGGTAAGAATCTTTGTATTTTTGGAATGAACTAAAATTACTTTATTTACAATAATATTTTTCATTTGAAAAAGGAATCTAAAAATATATTTTAAATAGATATTTTATGTGTGTTTAAAACGATGAAAAATGGGTAGAACAAGGGTTATGAAGAATATTTAAATATAATATATTAATGATTGTGCATGAATTATAAATTTCTGCACTATTTCCCTTGGCAACAAGGTTAGGAATCACACATGCAAATAATTTTAAATGTCTTGGAAATAACGGGACAATAACTTTGTCTCAGTACATCAGACTAAACATTATGAAACGCTCATGAACATTTATTTGGTTTATGAAAGTAAAAAAACAGTAAGTTTCAGTGATGTGTTCCAGTGAAGGAAAACTAAAGATTTTCTTGGATGATAAGATTAGTATTATTAAAAGATCTCATAACTGATAAACGAATGAGTCATATAATGGGAAAACTAGATTGTTTGGGTAACGATAAATGTTTTCAGTAAGACTTAAAATATCTTATAAAAAATCCGTTTTACTATGAATTAAAAATCATGATTACAATACGATTTTAAGCTACCAGGGTGTAGATAAGTTCTCTTAAAATTTTGAAAATAAAATATCGTATACTACAGCTTGATTACGTTTCCAGTAACTAAACGATTTTTGTTAAATTACTTTTTGTTTTTGTGTGATTTTTATCAATTATTATCCAGTTTTATACATGTTATGACATTGTGTTTTGTTGAATGTTAAATTTTTATGAGTCATGTAAATACCAAATTGTTTTTAATGCACGGATTTTGTAATTTGTGTTTCAATGTTAGACACAAATGACTTTAATAAATTCTATTATACATTATCTCATTTGTGATAATAATTTTTGTGTGATACTCCATTAAAAAAAAATTATGTTATTGCACCCAAAGTATCTGTCGTTTTAATTAAAAGGAAATTAATACCTTACCAAAGCAGATACAATGCAAATCAAAATGTCTGTCTTTCTGAAACTAATTGTATAAGTCAATATATGTAAAATTTCTATCAGGAAAGTTAAAATTTAAATATATATTAATTCAACTCCTACAAGAACTCCGAGTTCATGGAAATTAATATTCCATCTTTTGATCTCGGTAAAGCATACAAGATCAGAAATGTATTTCTTAAATTGGTACAGAAATTAATATTGGTGCCGTGAACGACATTAATGTAGAAAGTTTTAAGAGAAGAAGAGTATTAGTAAAATGAGGCTTAAATTTCTTTTCAATCAATACAGTCTTGAATGTCCGAGAGTAATGCGTTAAGATTACTCTGACAAATTAACAAAATTCTCTGATAAAATTCACCTCGGTAATAGCCAGTTTAGCTTTCATAAACCAGAAAATACATGAAGTTATTCTATTCAAAAAGTTAACGTGTCTTTAGCATAAAATAAAATCCCGTCTACAGCCTAAATAATTCTACAAAAAAAATCTTTATAAATGTTGTATATTTTTTGTCACAACTGAAACACCGTGAGATTTAAATTTGTACATATATTTTTTATCTGTATGTTACTTGTGAGTTACAAAATTTTATGCAGTGTAGTAGTGTACATTCTATAATGTAATGCTTAATGAGTATTAGATTGGTGATTTGACAATGTAGCTTGTGTTAACAGACACCCCGACGCGGTCTGTCTGTCAGTAGCCGAGGGGGTCCAAATGAGGCCCCCCTTAGGCAACGAGTATTAACTGGATCTAAGGTTTGTGTGCGAGTGAGTATGGTTTTCTTTGTAAAATACGAATAAAAAAAATTGCTAGTAGATTTTTGTAGTAGAATGAATTCAGTAGAATAGTTTTGGTTTGTTCTGTAATCTTTTTTTGTACTCTTTCTTAGTGTAAATTTTAATTTAATCACTGGATCTGGTGAATTTCAATTTATGATTAAAATGCCTAGGACTTGCCGATTTTATACATTTTTATCTCAATTCTTTAAAATGACACAGAATATTAAACATTTATTTTTTATCTTCATTATTTATTCACAGAATGTATGTAGTTACGGTTTTACAAAACAATAAGTAGATTTGCAGATAGTGAATTCACATTTTACACAATATTATTAATCAATTTCAAAATTTCTTATACTTTTTCTGTTATCAATTAATAATATTTTGGAAGGAAACATTAAATTTTATCTTCAATTTTATATAAATAAGAACCAATTAAAGATATGTGTTTTTATCTCTTACATAGGTGACACTGAACTTAAATCTTTAAGTAACTAGAAAAATTTCTTTTAAAGACACAATGGATTTTCAGAAGTTATGAACTTTAATGTGAGTTTTAACGCATAAAGGATAAATTAATTTAATAACTTAGTGACAAATCCGAAGTGGATATACGTCAAAATTATTCTAATGTAGGTCTAGTTGAAAATTATTTAAAAGATCTTGTTTCTCTAATCTGATAGTGTTCCATTTTACACCAATTGAATAACGAATCAATTCAGTTAAAGCACTAGTCAATTCACAAAAAAAGGAGTTGTATGAGATATATACATAAAAGAAAATCAATTATCAGAGACAAAAAATAATTCCTAACCCAGAGGTAATCAACTAAATATGTTCAAGTTCCTTTTAAAATTTTGATGAGACTGCCACAGTTCGGTGAACGTTTTATTGAAGCCTATTTTGATGACTGTAAAAATTCAGATAACCCAATCATGAAATCTAAATACTAAATCTTAATACTAATTATTGATTTTCAAAATGTTTGAGCAATAAAGTGTAACAACAGTTTCAAAATACTGTAGGCCCATGTACAAAAGTTGTAGTTTCATTGTATTTTGTAGCGCGGCGCTAACATGAGTTACTTTCATGATGATCATGGCCATATACTTGTCTAGCAAGCATCAACTCTATTCAGAGAAACTTGGGTATATCATGTTGACATCACCAGCTGCTTTCAGTGTGTACATAGCATAAACGTACAAATATCACATCACACAAGAAAATAAGATCTGCATACAAAAAAGACTTTTCTAGAGCTTGCAGTCTGCAAAAATGACTTGGTAGTCTGGATGCGGACCACGCTTCGCCAGTTAGTGACCACTGCCCTACCTGATAAAATATATAGACTTCAGAATATAAAACACTCATACCAATCAAAACTCTTACTGAAATATGTGAAATCGATGAAATTAAAATAAACTATATTGAAAAAATCCTTTTATGAGATGACACATGGCTGGTGCGAATTTTTAAAAAGGCTAACCTTTGACTTATGGCAAAAACCATTAGTAATTTGTGTATATAATCCATAAGAGGAATAAAATGATACTAATTTTGTTTCCAAATTCCGACTTACGGTTTTGGGCCACTTCCGGTCAAACCCGGAACTTCAAACCCAATCCAGGCCAACTAACTTTCTGTGTAGATTATGAATCAAAAAACATTTGTTCCTATCACTTCTAGTTTCTGACTTTGATTTTTTTGAGCTCCAGTTTTGGGCCACTTCCGGTAGATACTGGAACTTCAAACCCAATCCAGACCCACTAATTTTTTGTATAGATTACGAATCTGAAAACCATTTGTTGCTATCTCTTGTAGTTTCTGACTTTGATTTCCGGTTTTAGGCAACTTCCGGTCGATACCGGAACTTCAAACCCAATTTAGGCCCACTAACTTTAGTATAGATTACGAATCAGATAACCATTTGTTGCTATCTCTTGTATTTTCTGACATCTGGGTGTGATGAACGGAGAAAAGAAAATGATAGATGGCAATTTTAAAAATTGCCACCAACAAACTATTCTTCAATAAAGGATCCTACTAGTTTTTTACAAAATCTGCTCTTTGTCAGGTTAATTATATTCTGTTTATTGAACAATTATTCAACAATAATTTTTGCTTAATAATAAACGATAATCTCAAGTTTTATAATCCTAAAATGAACACTATATGCAGAGAATTTTACTTACAAGACACTTACAGAAACCGCATCAAAAACACATACTACAATGAACCACATTTTTTATTTTATGGTTAAAGTAATTATTTTAGGCTAATGTTATGCAATAAAACTTTTTTGAAATATTTCCCTATTTTTTATGGGCCAATTAACTAGTTACAATTTTTTTACACTAAATTTGAAAAATAGTCAATGGCAAGTCCTCCTTGTTGGTCTGTCAGATATTTCTACCAATTTTATAGAATATTTTATCTTCCTTAATTATTTTATAAACTTAAATAACTCTACTTACCCAAACTTTTATTTCAGTTATTTAATTTAATTTGAGCTAATTTTTTTATAAATACTATTTTTGAGTATGATATTTGTATATTTCTTGTTTATTTTTATTTTCTATTCTACATCATAATGTAAACCTTAAAAGTCATATAGAAGTGACAGCTTTTTTGACATTTCTTTATTTAAAATGTCGGGATTTTATGAATTTTACTAGTATGGTATTAAAACTGAAGCTTTTCTTTTAAATCACTGCAAAAACTATATTTTGCTTCTTTATGCACAATACTTTGCCTTTGGTAATTTTTATATTACTTTGATAATTATTATGTATTTGAATATACGATTGATCTTATTAATGATAAATTTATTTAATTAATACTAATTAATAGGAAGGTTAGTTAACATTATTATAAAGTTATTATTGATTTTAATTGACCAATTTGTTTTCATTAGTTTATTAGAAAACTAGTTAGTTAAAAATTTAAAATTTATCTTCTGTTACAATGAACCTAAAGGAGAAGGAGAGATGTGTGTAATTCATACCACTGAACACTTACTAGAGAAGAGTATGAGTTAAAGCTAATGGCAGACAGTTAAAACTTAGTAAATTTGAAGAAAGCATTTAATAGTGACCCTAAATGAATATTATAGAAGTCATTGGATGATGACAAAGTAAAGTCTCAATAGGATTATAAAAAAAGTTGGAGAAGGGTGCAAAAGATTGTGTTAAGACATGTACCTGTTACTTTAATTATTTTATTGTAGATAAGGATGTTAGTCCCATTGTTGCCCGTTTGTTTTAAGGTTTTTATAAACATTTTTTAAGAACTGAAATAGTAAAAGAGCTAGGAAAAGCGTTAGAATTCGGAATGAAAATGCCTACATTTTTTTGTATTCAGATGATTAAGCAGTGTTGGCTGAATATAAATAGGATAAAGATTACAAGTCTTGAAAGTTTATCGAGAGGAAAATGCGGACTATGTATTAACACTGAGAAAACTAAATATTTGGTCATTGGAGGGTCAAAACAAAATATACAAACTTATAAGCGTTCATTGAATTTGTGTACAACTATGAATACATTAGGACAAATTTACGATCAAATGGTATACCAGACAATAATATTTTGGAGAAAGTTGTCAGAGGTAGGGCCATCATCAGAATTTTACATCTTGTTTGTGGAGTAATCACACATATTGTGGCACTAAGAAGAGAACTTCCATTCTTTTGTTAAAACTTCATTCAAGTTTATGGCTAAAGGTTTTGTATTCTACACCCAAGATTTAAAAACAGAATAACAACTGGAAGTTTCAGAAGTTATCGGTTCTACATCAAGTTAGGAAAGAAAAAAATTAAAGAAAGTTGATAAAAAACTTTTATTAATTGACAAAATTGAAGAAAAACATCAACGAAAAATAGAGGAAAATAGGCTGCCATAGAAGATTTTTCTATGAGTTCCAGTTAGACGGAGAAAGCAAGGACAATCAAGATAGGAGTGAGGGGGGATGAAAATATGAGAGCTATGGCAAGAAGAGGTACAAGGGATGAAGATGTGTTCTGTAGAAATCAATTGCATTTTGGGTTATGGTAATGTAGGCCTAGTGCTATAGAACAACTGGGCCTCTGTAATAATAATAATAATTGCACTTGATCTGCTGGTTCCAGGACTAAAAAAATATTTCTGTTTCTTGTCACATAGTCAGCCAATGAACTTTTTTTTGTTTTACATCTGTTTTGCAATTTCTGCTAATGCAGACAAGGTGGAGAATGATGATATATGAAAATGGGTGATGAAAAAATGCCAGACCTGACCGAGAATTGAACCTGGTGCCCCGGCGTAGAAGCCAGTTGCGCTAACCTTTACACGCTAATGAGCTGACCAGCCAATGAACTGAACTATTTAAGAACAGAAGAGGTAGAGGCAAAAGACACTAGTCAGAATTATCACCTTTGAGAGTAATGAATTTCACTGTACAGTTAGACGCTGTGGTGAATAAAGTGAAGGTGTCATTTGCAGGGTGGAAAGTAGATGCTTTTTAGAGGGCCTGAAATGCTAATAAGCATCCTCTTTCAATTTAAAGAGGAAAGCAATAGTAAACCACCCAACTCCTCTTTTACGTGTAGTAAAACTTCTAGAGGTTAAAACCAGCCTTTTGGCTGTTGACCTAAACACCAACAATCTGAACAATAGAATAAAATAAAACTTAGTAAAACTGACAATAAAAAAAACACTATAATTGCTGAGACGACAATGTTTAAAAAACTGAAAATTCTTATATTAATATCTGGAAAAAGAATATTCATTTTTTTGGAAATAAAATAAATCTTTAAAAGACATAAAATAATCTAAAACTAATAGTTTTCTTTAAAAGTGTTACAAAGATTTAGTATTTTTTTATATCTTTTATTTTTAGGACTATAGTACAGTTCTTTGACCTGTCCCGATATAATTTCATTGGCATCTTTTCCAAGGTCTTCCTCACTGTTTGTAGCACTTTAATGTAGGATTACATTTCCAAGGCAATCATGTTTTATTCTGTTAATGTATTTGTTGTAATGGACACAAAAATCCGAAAATTCTGAAGTTTTCAATGTCAAAAAAAATTGAAGGAACTTAATTAAATTTTCAATTCAGGAAATGTAACAAAAAAATGTATTTTAGATTCCTACTTTATCAATTATAATTTACAATACATCACATTCAATTAAAAAAAACTGACAAGATAAATTACACAACTTTCTCTAAAAATTTAAATTAATTTAAAATTAGAAAATTGAATTAATAATGCAATTAAACTGAATGATTATTTTGAATGTTCCAGATGCGTTTTTGACGCGGCATCAGTCATCAGAAAAATTTCATAAATTCATTAAAAAATTATATTCTTTTTTATAATATACATTTCGTATAATAGCAAGAGCAGTTAACAATGTAAATAAGTGGAATATGTAACAAAAGTTATATTGTTAAATTTGTTTGAGATTTTAAATAAATTATTTCAAGTTACTATTGTATTCAGCTTGTTATTTATAAGCATATAAAAATAGGAAATAAAAAGCCTGGTACTGGGTAATAAATAAAGTCACATGTTATTAAAACATGCTTACATAGTCTTGGCAATAAAAATATAAAATAAGACATAAAAATTACAAAATAATGCGGTTAAAATTAAAACAAACCAATTCTATTAAGAATTGAAGGTGATTGAACTCGCCAATAAATGCATCAACGCATCATAAAAAAACAAATAAATATATAGAAAAATATTTGAATCACCACGTAGAAATTTTAAAATTAACAGAAGAAATATTTAAGAGAATACTAAAAAACACAACGGATAAAACAAGATTAGTTTAGCTTAGGTACATAGGATTGTGTAGGAATGTTTAGCTTCTAATAACTTTGTTTCACGCAATTTACTTTTGAAGAAATTTGTCATTAAATCTTCAAAATATCAGTCTGTACACGAGGAAAGTTGGATTGACTGTGTTGTATGAAATTTAAACAAATTTATAAACTCATTTTGTTTGAATAACTTTTCCTTTTGGTTTCGCCTTAGTCGGTTATTAAGTAAATAAAGATTTCAACGCATAGATTAAACTTTAAAAAGCATAATACAAACCAAAAATTAATTATCTGGAATGCATTATATCTTATTTTGGCGAACATTAACTACCAAACATGTTTTACATGTAATATTAGAGTGAATATAAAAATTAATAAAATGAGAAACCTGGATTCGACTCCCAATTAGGATTTGAAAATTTGAAATTTGTAAAACTCATAGGTTTATACTGCTTAAGTCGCTAATGGACTAACAGTTAGATATGGCTAAGAAATAAAACATGAATTTCTCGTTATACTCTAAGGAGCAATGGTCCTAATGGTGCCATTTCTTATGGCCCACAACTTGCCCCTTCCATTCCTCAGGAATAATACTGGCACTATCCTCTATCTAAGAGTCTTTATACAGTCTGTTTATTGACCAAGTGTTAATCACGTGTGAAGATTAAATAGTGCATTGAACTAGTAGAAATTTGCAACACCTAGTGAGAACTCCAATTTCTATAAGCCGAATGGAGTGGCGATTACAAAAGTGAGCTAAACTTTTGCGACCCCCAGTTTTGATATCCGACTAAGGTCTACAAATTTTAACAAGTTACCCACTGTAGCTGCCAATGGATCAAAAAGTTGAAATTTTAAAAATTAAAACAACATTTTTGATGCAACGTAAGTAAATTAAAAAACAAACAAAAATTACAAAAATCAGATATTGATAATTTATGCGTGTGTCAGATCTATATTGTTACGCATAAAAATACAAAGTTAACAACTTACGTTGTATTTTAACTAGCACAAAGTCCCATCTTAGTACAAGTTAAGTCTGAAGCCTGAGTGAAAAAGCGTTTTATGGGGCGTGCAGTCTGAGCGGCAAGAGATGTGCACTCCCTGGCCTGTGTAACCAAAAGCGTTCTGCGGGGAGTGCAGTGTGCAGTCAACGACAAGAGTGCAAGCACTGTCTGGCCAATTTTGAGTGCCATTACATTCAATTTGAGTTTTTCTGTTTTAACCACTCTATTATTGTAAAGGCAATGCAAAGACAACCAAATATCATAATTTGCTTGAATTTCTGACATTATTTCTTCAAATGATACCACGCACGCTTTACTGAATGCTGTCAAAAGACAATCTGGTTTGACTTTCATTTGCACGCGACACTGAAAGCAAACAGGCTCGCTCTTCCCACCGCTGCAATAGGATGCCACTCAGGACGCTTGTGTGCATTAGGATTGATTGAGACGAACGCTGCATGCCCCGCCCTGCAAAACACTCAACTAGAGGGTGCATTAGGCCTTACGAGTTCAAATGATTGTCTACTTAGGGTTTATGGAGAGTTCAATCACACTTTAGAATAAGAACAGGCCAAATGTCTTAATACAGTTTTCTTTATTTAGATAAAATATACCAACTGGTGTTTTCAAAATATTGTTATTTAGAAAATTGTATAAAATTATCTTTAAAAAAGACAACTGATTAGGCCAGTTTAAGCACTGCTGTTCGACTTCTTCACGTCATTGTGTTAACGTAACCTACTGCAAAGTACTGAAATATGTACATAAAAAAGGATTGTTACTCCACGCAGTAAGTAAAGGTTAGTTAAAGTAAAAGAAACAGGCTTAAGGGCTTTTTTTAGCTCAATACATTTTGCTAATCTGCTTTAATTTTTAATTTGCTAGTTTTGTGTTATTTTCCGTATAGTCTAAACTTAACCGTATTGTTATTTACTTTTTCTAGATTAAAAAGAAAATACTTTCTTCCTTCACTATCACTTTCTGATATATTCCAGATTTCCATAAAGTACAAAATTAATTTTTCACATTTATAATTTACACTAATATTCATATCCAGTTAACTTTCATATTTCATGCACAAATACAATATGATATTTTGACAAAGTTTCATCGTGAAAATTTAAACAGGTTTACTTTACCGTGAAAAATTATTTTAACATGAACCTATAAAAATATTTTCATGATTCTGTTCAATTTGGTTGAAATATTGTACTGCTAATGATAAATTTGTATCTGATATGTAAATTTTTTTAGAACATTTCGTCATTTGAATTACTTTTTATGAACCCGTTTCTGTAATTTTGTTAGGTGATTCAATAAATTATTTTTTGATTTTCGAATGTTAGTCATTGAGAATTATTGTTAGAATCTGTTTTTACGGAGCAATTATAAACTTTCCAGAGTTGAAACTCTCTTATTCCTTAAAAAATAATAGTCTACCATTTAGAAAGCTTCTATAGCTTAGGATCTTCGATGAAGGAAGAAACAACTGCACAAATGAGAAGAACAAAAAAGCCATCAATTGAAGGTATCTTGAGTAAAAATACTTAAGACATTAAATTCTTCATAAGATAGTTGTCTGATAGAAACTATTTTTTACTTCTTGATATAATGAAAAATGTGAAAATATATTGTAAGAGGTAGTATTTTTACAATTTATTTTTATGTGATACCAGAAAAAAGTAAAAATAAACAAGGAAGTACACAAATATACATAACCTATCTTTAAACCTATTTTAATCTTTTTAGTCAGTTTTTGATAAATTTTAACTAACGTAAACAATACTGACTTATCGTGAGAATACAAGAAAATATACATTCATCATAATATTATAACAAAGAAAATTGTAACAAAAATCTAAAATTTCTAATCTCTATAAAACAATTTCTATCAGTAAACATTTAATTTTAAAACTTAAAAATGTGTAAAGTAGATTATTGTAACTGGAAATTCGCTAAGGGCTTATTCCCAAGATGCTAGTTTACTAGCTGCTAGTACCAGCGTCGTGGGAACGAACAGTAGAGCGCTAGATACTTTGAGCACGTTTTGATTTTACTAGTGCTAGTAGGGGAGAAAAGGTCACGTGATTGACTAGCGCTAGTAATCTAGCTCGATGGGAACGTTTGGAAATGTTGCTAGTTGCTACTGTACTTTGTACAGAAATACACAAACCAAATCATGTATATGTTTTTAGAGCACTGGGTATGATAATTACTAGGTGAACCTCAGCGGGAAAACTCACACAAAAGTGTAAATTTGTTTTTATAAAACGTCTCCTGCTTCTTGGTCTTCCCGCTATTGAATGACTATCCATTAATTTCATGATGAACAGCAAGTTTCTAAAAAGAATCGAAAAAATAATAGCTCTGAAAAGAGCTGTAAAAACAAAATATAGCAGAACTCACTGCACACTCTTCTAAGTAACAACAACTACGTTAGTACAAAGGAAAGTCCAAAGCGATGTGTCAATACCAATGCGTTGGTGTACTTTATTTTGTTGAACTTGCCCCCTCCAACCAGTACGAGGTGTGGGAGGGATAGGATAGAGAAAGAGAGAGATATATGCGTAAGGTAGTGCTGCATTCAGTACACAGACGCATCGCTTACCGTATATTATTATCTTTTTTACACCTATTGTACGGTCATAAATCAACATATGATTTTAGTTAGTATTCTGCGAATCTATTTAAACAGACGATTCATTTGAGCCCATTTCCGGGAAAATAGGTATAGTTTTAGATAGTTTTAATCGTGTTGGAAAAAAACCTTCTCGCTATTAATATATAGATTCCCAGTGCTCTGGGAGCTAGTTAATTATTAACTAGTTCCGCGGGAACCGTCACTGATGCGCTAGTAGGTCCTACTACCACTAGCAGCTAGTAAACTAGCGTCGTGGCCTTAAATGCCATTCGTTCAAATATTACAAAGTGTAGTTTTATTATTATTATTATTGTTATAAATACACTAAATACTAATTCCTTTTAAATTAACAAATTAATGAGCTGAAATAAAACCTTTGGGTTAATCAATTATTTTTGGAAAAATTATCGTAGTAACCTTACAATAAAACAAAAAAAGAAAATCCAACACGATAATTTATTCTTATAGAATACTTCTGTTTTTCTTCACGCTTTACACTTAAGAGATCTGTAGAAGCAAAATTGATAATAGCTTATTTGTGCAGCTTTCAGCATGTTCAGTTTAGAATTACGTATTACTGTTGTAAGTTTTTCATACCAGTTATATAAAGCAAAACAATAATTTTAGCCAGTCCGCTAAAGACAGGATGATAATGTAGCCTAGAATCAAAATTAACCAGCAAAGATTCACTGATTATCCAAAGTTCTATATTAAATTAAATCTTAATACCGTTAAAAGCACAGAAAACCAAACTTTTTACAGTGAAACGATTATAAGATGAGACGGAATATCGACTACATAATACTAAACCCACCAGACTTACACCATAAAATGACCGAACGAAATAACACAATTAGATTACGGGTATTGTTTTGTTAACAGTAGAGTAGGCCCGAAAAATAGAAAAAGAAATAATATTGTATTAATGTAAATAATTAAATGAATACCAAGTATCATTAAAGAAAGGTCTTCTACATGTTCAAGTTTATTGTGGAATGTTCTACAAACGTAGGTGTTTGCAGAATATATTGTGTTTGAAATACTAGTTTTGCGCATTTATAAATGTGGAGTCACGTTAAAGGTGGGCGCGCACTTGTCATTAAACCAATCAGCATTTATGATTGATGACACCATTTCTAATGAGACTGCATTCACAAATCCGCATCGTACGTAACGGGTGTCGGTAATGCGGAAGAGGATTCCCGAGAGGACAGTCAATCCGATTCGTGCGTACAAAGCGCCAACAACTTTGGGAAATCCCGAATTGTGAGCGCACTCAGCTTTCAGCCTGTATAGAGCGGATGTATAATTTGTTTTCTTTCACGCCCATAACAGGAAGGTGGAGGGTTAAATTATTTGCACTCAATCTGCTAGTCCCAGGGCTACAAAAAATATTTCTATTTCGTATCACATGGTCAGCCAATTATATGACTGAACTATTTAAGAACAGAAGAGGTAGAGGTGTAAAAGACACTAGTCAGAGTTATCTCCTTTGAAAGTAATGAATTTCATTGTACAGCCAGACCCTGGGGTGAATGAAGTGAAGGTGTCATTTTCAGGGTGCAAAATAGATGCTTTTCGGAGGGCCTGGCATGCTGATAACCATAGGCTACTTTTGTACTCAATGAGGAAGGCATTAGTAAACCTTGACTCCTCGTTTTACTTAGTAAAACCTCTAGAGGTTCAAACCAGCCTTTCGGCTATTGACCAAAACAACAACAGCCTTCTTTCAAGAGTGATGTTCAGCAGTTCAAAAAAATTGGTACTACTTAGTCATACGGAAGTATTGAAAAAAATCTGGCGTCATCATTAATCCGATCAGGAAATAATGTGTGATATTTTCCATATCCTGTCTCTTCTGATTGATTTGGTGAACCCAAATTGACCGTTTTCGTGTCAGTTTCTGTTCTTTATCTTCTTCTTTTTCTGCCAGCAAGCAATTAATTATCATTACTTCTTCTTCACGCCCTGTAGGTACACTTAATAATGAACACGTTTTTCATAGAAACAAATTTTGAGTAATAAAATCATATCTCGAGGACGAGACGAAACTTCCAATGCGGATGCCACACGACTAATGACTGAACGGAAGCCTAACTTCCGAACCTGTGAGCGCAGTCGTGAAAATAAAGCCGATCCGTTTGATGCCTGCAGCGCATCCGATGATAAGTGCGCACCTACCTTTACGGACCAGAATGTCTAGGTCTGACTTCAATATTTGGTTTAATTAATAGAGTACCACGTGATTTATGAAATAATGAAATATTTAATATTGATGCCGGCGTATAATATTGCACTTGTATTTTTATGCAACCCGCAGAACGTGTGTACTACAGTACCTAAAAACATCAATTAAAGGAAACAGCTGATAAAAATTTAGATATGTCATAGTTGTTATTGACATGTAAAAAATCAGCTGTCAGCATTACTATAGCTACTAATACTGTGTTATTAGAAAGGCATGACTATGCACCACGAACCTCACCCGGCCATCACTATCTCTCTTTAGTAGAAATGCAATCTTATACGCCGGCAATAATAATTTGCTTGAATATAAATATTGTACAATATAATATAGCTGAACGCAACTTGTATGTATAGAGGATCTTTAGTACATTTGATTTCAGTAGAAATAAAGCTGCTTGTAGTAGTGTTGTTGAATTTTGTTTAGATTATTTAAAATACTAATACTATATACGCTAACTACAATTAATATTAATAAAACATCAAAACAAATATAAATATAAATATTGTATCTATCTTTTATAGGTTCCAAGAATGGCTAAATGGACAGCGCTCAAAGCCGGTTCAGTGACTGCATCATTGGAAGAATCAGTTGACGAAAGGGCTGCAAGAGATCGTGCCAGAAAATCTCGTGCAAGATTAGCAGATATAGATGCCGAAATGGATGCTTTAGTAGAGAAAAGTGCAGCTAGAGATAAAAGGATCCAAGGTTTGCGAACACTTCTAGCAGAAGCATCATCTTCATCACAAGAAGCATCTTCCGTTCAAGTAAAACAACGGGTATCAAAAACAGAGAAAAAGGTTACTTTTTAACGCCTTTATATGATTTTTTTTAATTAACATTTCATCAAATAACAAAAAAATCATTTTTTTATAATTATATTTATATATATTCAATAACAAAATTAACAGATGAAAATGTACAATAAAAAAAACCAGTTGCAGTGTTAAATATCTTTAATTATAACAATCCTTTACCCATTACATTTAAAAACATATACATTAAAATTTTCATTAATTTGGTAAGAAAAATTCTGTTAGAAACAAATTAAGAGATAATTAATTCATTAATTTTATATGTGCTAAAATTAATCAAAACTTTTCCGCTACTAATAGAATAAATCGACCAATTAGACGAGAGACACGCATTAGTAATAAAAAATTTAATTGAATCAATTTATTTCTTAAACAAATATAAAGTAATAATAATTATTATTTAATTACCGCAGGTAGAAGCTTAATTTAAACATGCTTTAATGAACAGAAGAATATATTATTGCTTCGGTTTCAATTAGATTGCTAAGTGTTTAAAATTTGGCGATCAGGAATCTTACAAAACATCAACATAACCGTAGTTTGTATTTTGAAGCAATTTTCATCTACTTCCATGCTTTTTTTATAGACCATCAATTACAACCGCTTCACTTTGCATTAATAAATATGTAATTAAATTTATAGGCCATACATATACATTTATATAAAGGAAACTATTGTTTTTTACTTTCTCTTGCCTATATGAATATATAGGAAGGAAAGTATTGTTTTCATGTCGATTTTCCGAAATCGAGTTTTCACCGGATCTGCACTTTTCAGATCCCCTGAACCCAAAAAACATGTTTTTAGCGATTGGTCTGTATGTGAAGAAAATATCTCAAGAACGGCACATCGTAAAGAAACTTAAAGTTAGATATCACTAGAGGACTCGACACGAACATTTTCATCAAAATCGGTCTACCGGAAGTAGTTTATTCGTGTCATTTTTCAATAAAAGTTGTAGACAATCCAAATACCTACAACTTTTATTTCAAACACTCTTTTGTACAACGCTTAGTTTAGCGGTAATTCGCGATTTTCTGTTTTTTTTCTCACGAAAACGTGTAAAAGATCGATTTTTTAAATATTTCAGCCTTAGTATGCATTTCACGACAAAAAAGTATAAAATAAAATTTATAGAAAAGTAAGAGATCTACAACTTTTATTTCGAGCATTTTTCTCTACAGAGCCTAGTTTAGCGTGAAAAAGAGATTTTTCGTATTGTTAAGCCGAACAAGTTGATTTTCATTTTGCGTCTTTCACTCATGATTAAAATTAGGTTATGTTTACTGAGGTTAGTTTTTTCGTTTATTTCTAAAATTTTATTACTAATTTTAGGTTATATTGGTCATTATTTGCACTGGCAAGAGAAAGTCATGTGAGTGTTCACACCATTTTTTTTTTTTTTTATTTCGAATCTTCCTTATTAATACATTATAAACTTTTTACAATGTTCAGTAGGTAATTAAAAATTATCCCGGCCAACTTCTGAAGGTTTACACTACCGCAATATTACAACGGTCTAGAGAGTGAACTTACTTTGATAGTTTTTTAAGAAAAAGATAAATTTCTGCTAAACTAAGCGTTGCGTCGGATAGACAAAGTTAAGAAAAAATAATACCATTTTTAGTTTCCTTTCTTTCAATTTAGGCAGTTAAATGCTTTATTTTGGGAAAATCTATATTAACGCGGGTTTTTTTTATACGAAAAGTAATGAAAATGATCGCTAAACTTACTTTTGGCCGAGAAAACATACAAAAAGTGTACATTTTTAATTTTTTTACCAATTGTTATATTAGTTTATGGTTTAAAGTACATCTTAACACCGTAATTTCGAATACGTTTTTCACAAATTTCACTCATGATTGAAAAAAGGTTACATTTTTCATTAGGCTATATTTATATTGGTAAGAGACAATCGTGTGAGTGTTTCACACCAGGTTTTTTATGATAGTTTTTGTTTTGCGGTCACGCAGGACCATTTTAGTAAACTTTGGATGTCTTTCCAGTTTTTTTAAACAGTACATTTTCATTCTAGCAGATCTTTCTTTTCTTACTACGTCAGAAATCACATTAGTTTTTTGTTCGTGAGTCTGAAGTTGCCGTCTTTGAAAGTGTTGAAATTCTACAAACAGAATTTGACCATAAGATGGTCTTCGGTTATGTTAAGCGTTTCCATGTTCCATGTTTGCTTTCCTGGATCTATCCTTTAAAATTTTGTTATCCCAGTGTTTGTCAATAATTCTGTATGCAATCCGGCTTTAATTATTTATGGGTGCTAATTTTATAATATAAAAATCTGGTGTGAAACACTCACACAACTTTCTCCTGCCAATGCATATAATTAACAATATAACCTAACATTAGAAATAAACACAAAACGAATGTCAATAAATATAATCTAATTTTAATTATGAGTGAATGATGCAAAATGAAAATCAACCTCAGTTTGGCTTAAAAATACGGAAAATCACTCTTTCACGCTAAACTAGGCTCTGCAGAGAAAAATGCTTAAAATAAAAGTTGTAGATCTTTTAATTTCCTATAAATTTGATTATACACACTTTTGTCGTAAAATGCATACTAAGGCTGATATCTTAAAAATATAGATTTTTCACACATTTTTGTGAAAAAAAAGATAATAGCTAATTACCGCTAAACTAAGCTTTATACAAAACAATGTTTAAAATAAAAGTTGTAGGTTTTTGAATTGTCTACAATTTTTATTATACAAATTTTTGCGCTAAATGCATATTAAAGCCGCAATCTTAAAAAAAACATTTTTTTCTACGATAGCACAGCCTCCCCAAGAATTTCAGCAGACACAGCGCCTACCTTATCTTATAGAGCACAAAAAATTTAGTAAATGAGGCGATTTTTAAAAAAATCGTAGGCGCCATTTTTGAGAAAATCGCAAAAAAGTGAAAAATGACACGAATAAACTACTACTTCTGGTTGACCGATTTTGATGAAAATGTTCATGTCGGGTCCGGTAGTAGTATCTTAAAGTTTCAAGTTTCAAGTTCGTATGATGTTCTTGAGATATTCTGTTCACACACGCACATGCAGACCAATTGCTAAAAACATGTTTTTTGGGTTCAGGGGATCTGAAAATTTGTAGATCCAGTGAAAACTGGATTTCGAAAAATCGACACGAAAACAATACTTTCCTTCCCTATACATTCATATAGGCAAGAGAAAGTAAAAATTACACTATCATATCTAAATACAAATGAGATAAATTCAGTTTCGTTAACATACATAACTGTTTTGTAATAACGTAGATGAAAGTGCAGTTAAAATGATTTCAATGTCCCATTTTACAATTGTAAATCTAATTTTAATGATATCTAAAAATAATACATTAACATACATTACAGATAAAACTAATTAAACATTAACAGTTAAACAAACGTGATCTCATAACACTGCAATAATGTGCTTTCATTATATATCAATTAAACCGGGATTCATAATGTTTATAACCTAGAAATAAAAAAGTGGGTCACTTTTAAAAAGAAAGAACAAACTGTTATACAAAAATATAATAATGCACTATATCTGTTATAAATAACTCTTAACAGATTAAAATAAACACTTGAACTGCATTATAAAAGAACTTTTAGTCTTACACCAGAATTAACTGAGCAGAGGAAAACATAAAGAATTATAATTAAATTCTTTAATTACACATAATTCAGTTGATTAGTATAATATTTTTATCTCAAGTCTGTGGTGTTATGTAGTTCAACTGAATCATACTTCAGTAATCATTTGTTATAACATTTTTCTGATTTTTAATACACTTACAAGCAACAATGAATAAATCTATATTTTTATATAAAAAATACCACCAACTGACTCACTCATCACAAAATCTCCAGAACTACAAAACCTAGAAACTTGCAATTGAGTTATAGATACTCAAGTAGAAGGATTTTTAAAGACTCTTATTTCTAAAGAAAGTAAATAAAGAAATTTATAATACTGCGATGAAATATTGGGTTTTCAAAATTACATCAACGTATAATGAAAGCTGAAATGAGAATGTCAAGGTCAGTGGCTAGCTGTACCAGATCAGATAGAAGAAGAAATACGGATGTTAGAAGTGAAATGAATCTTCAAGATAAAGTTATGAAGTATAGAGAAAGATGGTATACTGTGGACAATTCGAACTGGCACAAATTTTGCTCTTTGTGTACACACAGTTCCGCATAAAGTATATCCATAACTATTCTTTCAACAAGGTCTACAAATTTTAATGTACGCAAATGCCTACAACCTTATTTCAATGTACAAACATACAAATAATTATTTAATTTTAAAATATGTATTTAATTTGCCCCAGTAAAAATTTTAATTAAAAATTGCAAGAACTAAACTGCAAAAACTCACTACACTATAGTCTACAGATGCACACAACTAACTAAACAAATTGGTCTGAATATATAATGAACAGAAAATCATATATGAAAACAAATTTAGTCACATAATTATGTTTGACTGATTAATAATAATAACAGTGAACACAAAGTGTAGTGACCATGCGTGAGTCGCACATTACAGTAACAATTGTATGCTTTTGTGACAGTACCAATGTCGCATGGTGAAGGGTGAAGAGTGGAGTAGATAAACACTGAAGCTGCTTGTGCCAATTCGAATTGTCCAAGGTATATCATCACGTACAACTTGTGGATGTAACGATAACTCCCTATCTGGATAGTGAATACACATCACAAGATAGAAGAATTTTGGGAAAATCAATTCCAAGGATGATGTAATAGTCTGATGTCTTACTCTTGAGGAAAAGAGAACAGAAGAGGTATCTCTTCAGTCAGATATACAAAAAAAAACTTACAAAAATTAGAATTTCTAGAACTACAACTCTTGTATTTAATGGATGTTTAATCCAATGCACAATTTTACAAAAATTTGCAACTTTTTCAAAGCAAATTAAAATTGAATTATCCAAAATGACTAAATTAAATATTAATATCACAACGGGTCAGTCTAGCAGTAAGATTATTGTCACAAATCAGTTGTTTAACAGTTGATTTTTGAAAACAAAAATTCTGTGGTTCGAAGCCTAGTAAAGTTAGTTGATTTTATATGTGGATTTGAATAATAGACAGTGGATGCTAGTGTACTTTGATACTTAGGTTTCAATTAACTATACTCTCTCAGAAATGGTCGGTCTGAGTCAGTACAGGACCACACCAAATTTAAATGTCATACATATCATCTCAATGGGTTATGGGGTGCTTACTGTTCTTGACTAAACAGATAGCAGTGTAGAAGCAAAAGGGATTAAAAAATATTAATTTTTGAATTAATTAGGTAATTAAATTTATATTAATATTTAAATTACTAATAGTGAAGTAAATTATGCCTTACAGTGCAAATACTTCTCTAAAATATTTCAATACAATTTATGCAATATTCATTAAAAAAACAATCAATGCAGAGTGAGCAAGGGTTGCTAATTAATTAATCAAAACGAAATAAGGAAAGAAAATGAAGTTATATCTATAAAAACTTCAAAATAAAATATAAGATCAACAATTCGATAAAAGTCCATTTATTAACTTTAAATTTATTGTACAAATAATAACTGGCGTGTTAAATAAATTTAATGTATTTTGTTAAAATTTCAAACTTTTTTACTTTGTTAAAATATTTATATATTCTGCAGCAATAGGCATCAATCTAATTTTACTTTATGAAAAGAAATAAAAGTATTACGCAACTAAAACATTAACAATAAACAAACAAAAATATAAAGTGACGAAATCTTTATTAAGAGAATGTCATAAAAAAGACTTGGCAAACACACACGAGATGTGACATCAGTTAATTATGATAAATTAAAAAAAACAAAAATATTCTTGTCGATTTATTATTTTTTGATGACTTTTAACATTTTAATATTACAATTTTTTACAAAATTTGGTTAACTATTTACTAACATATTTTTTGTTTAAACTGGTTATCAGAAAAATTTCACACATTCATGAATCTGCTTTACAAAATTTAATGGTTGTTTACTTGAAAAAATAACTTAAGTTTTAATGAATAACCACCGTTTTGGTTTTGTGTGGAGGTGTTAAGTGTATCAATCAAGTCTTCAAAAGTAACTATTAGCAAGATATTTTCTTGTATTATGTTAGGAAATCACCCCTATTGATCTAACATCTGAAATAATTTGAGAAGTAAGTGCTTCAATATCAATTTCATACTTCTGTAGAGAATGCAACATAAAGGGATTTTGAATTCCCTTAAAACTCCGTTAACTTTTTGCCACATTTCTAAAAACCTCTAAAAGATAGGATCTCACAATTTATTTTTCTTTCATAAATTTGTATTTTGTTTAGTTCCTTACATGGCCATTGACTAGTTACAATTAAAGCAGATATTTAAAAAAAAATTCTCAAAGTGTATAAAATGTGTGAAAAATTCACAGGAATAAGTTTTTTTCTTAAAAAGTAATACATATATATCAATATTTCCCTGAGTAAGGAACAAATATATTTTAATATGCTGACCAAACCCTGATAAATCAACCCCATGAAAAAAACTAAATTAAAATTTGGGAATATTTTGAATATAAATTTAGTTTTCTAATAAGTTAACTTTATACTAACAACAGATTAACATTTTTATACTAAGATCACAAAGCTAGTAGGCCCTATACTTGAAACAAAGTCAATTAAATAAAATTTTAACGGACTTGAAAAAATTTAATAGGTAGTTAAAGGGATATGATCTCCTTAAATTTATATCTCATGTGACTACAGTTTCGTTATTGATACTTAAAAACCATAATTAAATAATAGCCAAATGTTAAAGACTTTTTCATTTAAATTACCTACATTTTTGAGTAAATATTTGCATATAAAAGTCCGTAATTAAGAAACAGGAATACTACTTTTAATATCTAGATAAACAAAAACTGTCGAACTTCAATGTACTTTAATATATTAAACCCTGAATAAACTAACCAATCAAAATTCATGATCATGGCTGTAAAATAATGAAAGCTTCATTCAAATGCATGAAAAGAATTAACGCATTGTTTTTACATTAGAGTGTATTTTTGAATGTTTTAACCAAATTTTCGTTTTGAAAACACAAAAAAGTAACAGAGAATACTTTTTTATTTTCAGGTAATTGAGGCAGCGGGTTAAACAAAAAAATTTAAATTCATAATAGTTAAATTATTTAAAATGTTGAGCATTGAGAAAAAATCTCATTTTTAAGAACTTGACTTTGTACCAAAAAAAGATTTTTTACATGAGTACATACAGTTTTAATTAACTATTATTTTCATTATGTAAATGTTCAAAATATGAAATATGAAGGTAAAAAGACATTTTCTACTTAACAGAATGTTAAAACAATAAAAAATAATATTGAGATTGAATTTCTGTGTGGCAAAATTTTTTTAATCATGTTACAAATTCTTTTACTCATAATCATTCCCTGCATATAATTATGTCAATCAACCTTACAAAATAAAAAAAATTAACAAAAATTTATGAAATTAAAACCATTTAGAAATGCCTTCAACCATATAAAGAGGTATGTGAGAAATAAAATAAAAATGTCTGAATTGGATGTATAAAAATATGTGCAGGTATTAGATAAGTTAATCACAGCTCTCTGGAAGAAACTTGTCAGTTAGTTTAACAGTAAACTTATTACAGTTTACTGTATAAAGTTAAATGTAAATTATTTGCATTGGCCACTGGCATGGGTTAAATCTGGACAATTGGACAATTCTTTTGAATTTCATTGCCAGTATCCTCTTCATTCTTCTTCCAAGTTTTGTTAGATTGGCCCTGATACAACTCCTCCATATCTCTTTTTATCAGTGAACCATCTCTTTTGCTCTCTTGGCTTCACATCTTTTTCATCTTGACCCTTCCATGCCTGAAGATGGACATGGTTCACTCTTAGTCTGTCTCTCCGTCTTTTTCTCTCCATCTACAAGAACAAATCTTTTTAAGCAGTCTATACTCTCCTCCATCTTACTGACACAACCAAATCATCATCGCTTGGTCTGTCCAACTCTCCTTGTCAGGCTGTCTATCTCAAATTGATTTTAAATTAAATCATTTCCCATTCTATCTCTTCTTGTCATTCTTAGCATACTTCTCTTATACTTCGATTCTCCTGCCTGATTTCTACTTTTGCCTTCTTTCTATCTCTCCATGTTTCCACTTCTAAAAATTGTCAGTATTGGCATAAAATACGCATTACATAAAATGTTTTTACAATACAACTTCTTGATCCCAAACTAAACTTCTCAAACTTTTGAACAAACTGTTTTCTCAACCCTTTTACTCAACTCTTTTTCTAATTTTCCATCTGATGAGAAAACAGTCCCACATATTATGTGAGTTGCTTAATGCCCTTCAACACCCTACCATTTAACCTTACTCCATGTCCTTGCCTTCTGTCCTCACGAAATGTAGAGTGCTTGTTCTACACCAGCACTCTACTTTTTCCTTATTAAATTCAAACCATACTCGACAATCTTTTTTTTCAACTCTCCAGGGTTTGTGGAGTTTCCACCTACTTCTGTCTTACCCACATAAGTAGAACATTTGTAAACAATAAGCTCACAATATTTTCTTTCACTCCCATTTTACCCATTGCACAAAGGTGCAAGTGGACGAAACGTAAATACTTCAGTTTTTATGCTCAAAGTTTTAGGTGTGTAGGTGATCAGGAAAACAGACAATTAGTAATGAGCAGGTGAGTCAGTAAGGACTTTCACATTTATACATAGATATTTTTTAGCACCTGTTTGAAATTGTTATTTTAAACAGCTAGGAAGAATTAAGAGAAATCTTGTAATTTTACAAGCATTGTAATCTTTTGTTAAGATGTGTGTCAATTGTCCTACAATTTTTTTAGTTTATTTTTAAATTGCAATATCTTGGTTATTAGCCTCCTTTACACATATACATTCTTTTGGGTATGAAACAATGTGTGTGAAAGAATGGGTTTGACATGTAATAATTTCCAGACCCTAGCTGAGAATTAAATCTGGGACATTCTTCTTGGTACGCTAACATGCTAACCACTGTGGTCATGAAGGCAGTCTCCTATAAATTTTTATTTACACAAAAAATTATAATCTAAACATATAAATTTCTGAAGTTTCTTTAAATAAAAATTACTGGATAATGGTATTTTGGTAAAAATTTAATGAAATTTTATTTTATACAAGTGCATCTTCTATACAAGTGTTTATTTTTATACAAGTGCATCTTTATAAGACATAAAATAGGCCAAAGTGCTATCAAAATTATTACTTCGTAATTACGTTGTGATAACTAATTAAAATTAATCAATTAGGTGGTCAATTAACACAGAGACCAATTAATTAATCTACCTTTGTTAGAACACGATAATTATTATTACAATTAATTACTTTTAATTACAACAATAAATTTGATTAAAATAAATAAACTAATTAATTAAATAAACCCCAAAGATTGATGATAACATAATGTAAAATTAAACATCAATCAGTAAATTTAAATAACCCACAACAAATGTTCCAACAAGATTAAGATAATAAAAATGTATATAAAAAACATAACCTACGTTTAATCATTAGCAAACAATGTAAAATAAAAAACATAACTTAATTTTAATATGAGTGAATGATGCAAGATGAAAATCAACCCCTTGACTTACAAATACGGGAAATTACTATTTGATGCTAAACTTGGCTCTGTAGAAGTAGAGAAACAGAGGAAGAAATCTACCCTCTATATAAAAAATTCAATCTATTAAATTCAAAAAAATTCAATAGTTTAATTAATAAACATAAATGTCTTTTTAAAGGCAAGATTATGAAATTAATGTTTTCCCCCCATCTTTATGGTGTAGTTGTTTTACAACTACACAATCTATCTTTGTAGTGTAGTGTTATATTACAATATACTGCAAAGGCAAAATTCCTGAACTGGTTTCACAGCCAGGATCCGAAAAAATATAACATATTTAAATCCTTCAAAGCTGAGTAAAATCATACAATATTCACTAATTAATAAGAAGCGGATGTGACTTCAAATAGATTTAAAAAAAAATAACAATGTTTCTCTACTAATCTTATTAGATGGCAGCAATTGCTTTTTAGTAGTATTAGTAATAATTAGAGAGACTAATGCCTATAAAACTAAATGTGTTAGACAACCTAACATTAGCTGATAATCAGAATTAGTTTACAATAAAAAAAACCAAAAAATATGTGCTTGATGAAACATTATACAATAGGAGTTCCCAAACTTTATCAATACGCTGTGCACTTACAGGTTTAGAATTTTGTCTTGGCACCTTTGTCAAAATATGTGTACAATGACATAAGTTTAATAAAAGCCTAAGAAAATAAATAAAATTTTATTAGTAGAATTACTTTTTTTTTAATAGTTTAATGTTAAAAAAATAAATTTCTAAGTAATTGCTAAGGTAAATTGAAGGGGTTGGCAGGAGAAAGTGCTAACACACAAAATTTTCAGCATGATTTTTGTTAAATATTCTGTAAAATGTACAGCACGTTTTAAACAAGATGCTGTATTTACGATATTAAGAACCTAGATTAACAGAAAATAGTAAATGTTTAACAAAAATTCAAAAACATGATTTGTAGATTTCAGTAAACTTTTAAAATGACATTAAGTAAAATTATGTTGATGTGGGTTAGCATTGTCTTCTCCCGACCCCTTCAATTATGTAATACACATTTTGTAAAAATAATTAGATGACATGTTTATTGAAGCAAAGAAGTAGTAGGTAATAGTAATAAATAAATTTATTGGTAAGTAATGAATTTAACCCAGTGTTAACTTTTAGTGTTATCATTTCTTTACCTCAACATCTATACTCTGTTTTTGAAATCTTCTGAAAGCAGTTAACAATAAAAAAGAAACATGATAAGTAACACTGGTATACAATGAAAATAAATTAAAATATTTGGAAATGACACAAAAAAGAAAATTTTCATACATTGGGTGCTGAAATTTACTAGCTAAAAACAAACAAACAAATACAAGCGATTACAACCATTGTGTAATACTAAGTGGTAATCAATTTCTTTAAAATCTTACAGCAAAAAATAGAAAGGAGGTTTCAGAAATGTTTTATATACAGTCGAATGTCCTTAAACCTGAACCCACACATTTCTTAACTGAATTCCAAAATGGCTGGTCCCAAAGTGATTCGCCGAAAACCTACACAGGGAATAATTAAATAAAATTTTAAACAAAAATTTTTATTTAAATTAAAAGAATGAAATCCATGAAAGGTAACCACAATATTCTTGACATCCAATGTAGGTAATGCTATAAATAAAATTCAAGAATCTGCAGTGTTAATAATCTGGGATGTAAAATTTGAAAATTTAAGGGATTTAACAACAGAGAGTTTTTATCTCTATCAAATCTGATCAGAAAAGCATCAGGTAAGTGTCGACTTAACAATAATAGTGTAGTAGATTTCATTTTGAAAAACGATATTAAAATTTATTTGATTAGTCTCGTTCATAAGCATTTGTGTTCATGAAAATAAAATTTTTATATTCCACTGAACATAAATTCAAAGGAATCACCATTAGTTACTACATATAAAATTCATTGAAGAAATTTTAACCTTCTTTGAGTGGTCAGTTTCAAATAATTTTAAATGAAAATGTTTTTTGCACTACTCAGATATCCATAAAACATACAGGAAGAAGTTCTTGTTTTGAAATCAACTACTCAAAATACAACTCAAAGATATTTACTCATTATGCTCAACATCTGTCTGAAACTACAGTTCTTGAAGTGTGGTACACACACCTGAAGGGGTGTGCAACGAGGAACTGAAGGGTGTGGGATGATGTATAGATTTTTGTAGATTTCTTAATTAGAAGAAATTCAAGAAATAAGAGTAAGTAAGCTCACCATTTATATTGAAAAATATGTAATAACAAAACAGAATATAACTTGCTAATATTGTCCGAGTTAAATTTTTAATTTATAGAATATTATGTTTCTTTGTGTATATTTATTATATTTAGTTTCTCTGTGACTCACTCATGAATATGTCTTGAAAAAGAAAATATGAGAGGGTACATACAATAGATGCACTTCTTCAAAGAATAAATTTATGAAAAGCATTAAAGTTTGAGACATGTTGGTCTAAAAAAAAAGTGGTGAAAGGCAGGAATACAGCATGTTTTAATCTATCCTAACAGCAGCTACTGCAAATACATTTCAGGAGAAAAATACACATAAATGCTTAAAATTTTGCTATTTAAAAAAAACCTTACTTTACCTTAGTACTTTTTTATAATTCTACTTTTATAAAAATTTACAAGATTTTTTGGAAAACATTCAGCTACTTCACATTTTTCTGCTACCTCTATTTTTTTAAGGTTTCATAAAAATTGTTTAGTATTCCAATTAAATAAAAAATCAAATCTGATCAAATGGAAGATGACATTGGTCACTCCAGGTTAAATCATCCTGGCGTTTTTTTTTTCATTGTGTCCGGGAGACTCCCGGAGGAGTGAAGGACATTTCAAGTAGTTACTACCCATGAAATGCGTATTACAATCACACATTGTTCTACTACTACTATTTAGAAAGAAATTCTTCTACGCTATATAAAAAGTTTCACCAATGAAATAATTTTTCAGATCTTTTTTAAAGGAATGCAAATTATCACATTTTAAAAATTGGGGAAATTTATTGATGTATTTTCTCCTCGTATAAATAGGTTTTTGTTCAAACAATTTTGTTGACACACAAGGATGCCAGATTTTAATGAAACTCAGGGAGTTCACCGTCTATGGAAAAAAGAACACTCCAAATGAATCGGTCCTTGCAAAAAGGATCTAAGTCATTAATGGTAACTGGCTCACCACTCCATCCAAAAATGTTTTAAGTCTGTGACAGAACATTTTTGCATAGATTGAAAATTTTAAGAAGTCAAAATAATGCCAAAGACATTTTATGCATTGAACAATGTATTTACTACTGTAGAACCATTTTCACACTTAACTCAAAACCTTACAAAGTCATTGGTTTAGGTTTTGATTTGTCTGAAGATGGATTCTGTAATAATAAATAAATACATCGTTCAAGGCATAAACGTTCTTAGACAAATGCTCCTTTGGATTATTTTTATCTCTTAACATTTTCAATCCATGCAAAAATGTTCAATATATAAGACTTAAAATGTTTTTGCATGTAGTGTAGAGTCAGTTACAGTTAATGACTTTTGCAGGAATCGATTCAAATTTTATTTCATTATATTCATTAGTGTCTCAACAACATAACCTTAAAGTTTTAACAAAAATATGTGCAAAGCAATGAATCATCCATCTTGCAACCCTACATGCTTCTACAGTTTTTGTTACAAAACATTTATTTTTTAAGATAAAGATCTAATTCTTTTCCATTTTGTTAAGAATAAAATTGCAAATGAAAATATATGGTTCGATTTTGGTTTATGCCCACTGAAATAGCTAAATAATTATTAAATCTACAAAAATAGGATTTTTCCAAAATTTGACCTGTACTCAAAAACTATCTCATAAAATAAATTCCAATCAAAAATCCCCTAAACCCATTACTCCACTGAAAACTATATAAAAATTCAATAACATGGTGTAATAAAATGTGTGGGTTTTGAGTTTTCAGCAACTTAAAGCTGATCAAAGTTCTAACTTTAAAATTAATAAAAATCTGTACAGCTCCCTAGAAACATCATAAATGAAATGCACAAACAGTATTTTATTTGTGGTAATATAATTGCCACAACAATATTATAACAATTTAAATATTCAGAATAGACATAAAGTAATAAGATAATGATCTGGAAGGCAGCCAAATAATTTGCCAGGAATCAAACCTAGTACTGTTTGTTTATTAGTTGGTTCACACCCAAATGAGGTCCCAAGGTTGTCTGATTTTAAATTATGTTATCAATAACCAAAAGTATTTTTGGTACACAAAAACTTAAATAAAAAAAGTTTATTACAATAATGATATTCATTTATCTGGCTGTAGAAATTTATTAATAATATTTTAACTTGAAATAATAAAAATTCCGAAGATTTTTGAACTTTTCATTTAATGTAAAACCTAAAATGGTTTTACTTTCACTACAGGAAACATTAGTGTTACTATTATTAATTATATTAGTAAGACTACTTTAAAATTAGTACACTAGATGTTATTTTGCTAAAGAACAGGTGCCAAACCTTATAAAATTTATTTTAAAGAAAAGTATGTCATTGAACTAAGATCTGGGTCAAATAACTCGGTAAGTATAAAGGATATGTGCCAACTAGAAGATACTATCATAAAATAATTATATTAAAGTAAAATAATGCATCCCCAGTATTATTTTTAAAACCACACATTTCAAAACATGGTGGTCTACTTCTTAATCAACAATTTTTATCAAAGTTTACACAATGTTATTTTACTTTATCCAAGGATAGAAAGAGACATTTTTATAATAAAAATGCTCGAGTAATCTTTATATTCCTGAAAAAGAAGTCTGGTCTGAAACACTCACATGACTTTCTCTTGTCAATGTAAATAAATTAAACATATAACTATGTTTAACCAAGAGTAAACAAAGTAAAATGAAAAAAACATAACCTATTCTAATCATGATTGAATGATGCAAAATGAAAATCAACCTCTGTAGGACTTAAATATATGAAAAAACAGTATTTAACGCTAACTATAATGTGCCCACAGCTCCATGGAACCTATATAATAAAGCCACCCTTACACACACACGTGCGGCATGCGCGGCACGCCTATACCTGCCTAGCGGTTTTCTACTATCTTCAGTAATGAGTCACCTACCAATACTATAATTTTGGTTGTAATTATTTTTATCAAAATTGTAGAATAATTTTCAAAATCTACATATTCCTTGAAAAATTAGTCCAAACACGGTGTCATTGTGATAATCCTAAGCATTTCCAATGTTGGATTTCATTCTGACTGCCGTTGTTCAATAATATTAATAAATTTACCCATTATTATTATAAATATAACAATAAATATTATTATTTTTTATGCATGTAACAATTACATCTTATTCCATTAATCTTATCAAAACATATAATATTTGATTAACACTATCGTTCTTATAAAATTAAACAGCACTGCATTTATAATTTTTATAATGGTATTGTTACGTTTATAATAATAATAAAAATAATTATTAAATTTATTACAATATTATTGAACAACGGCAGTTAGAATGGAATCCAACATCGGAAATACTTAGGATTGCCACAATGACACAGTGTTCGGACTCATTTTTCAAGGAATATGTAGATTTTGAAAATGATTATACAATTTTGATAAACATAATTACAACTAAAATGGTAGTATTACAGTCAAGTGCCTAGTAGGTGACTCACTACTGACGTAAGCAAAACGCCGGTAAGGGGTTGCTGCATGTGTGTGTTTGTGTGTGTAAGGGTCAGTTTATGTTCTGGGTTCCATGGAGCTGTGGACATATTATAGACATTGTAGAAAAAATGCTGAAAAAATAAAAGTTGTAGAATTTTTAATTTTCTATAACTTTGATTATTATACAATATAAAAAACCATTAAATACAAAACAGTCCAAAATAATTGCAAATTCGCTGTAAAAGCACAATAATCCAAAATGTAAACAGAAATACAACCATTGAGTACTATCAAAAGTTACTACAAAAATTTAACAAGAAATACAAACATAAATCAGAGATCTTAAGAAATATGTACAACACAGTAATCTACGAAGATTAAAAATTGGTTTTGGCCACTTCCATAGTGAAGTGGTAGTGCACTGGCCTATCACACAGAGGTCTCGGGTTTGATTCCCAGCTAGGGTATGGAAATTATAACAAGTCACAACCCAACATTCCATAACTCACTGTAGTCAGTAATGACCAAGCTGTTTATGCTAACTTTATATATAAAAAAAAAAAATCGGTTTTCTAATAAAAAGTCAACTTAATCATGCCTTTTAAAATTCAGACACAAAAATTTATTTGAATTTGCTTGGTTGTTCACCGGAATTATTTCATAAACAATTTAGAAGATTTAACAAAAATTTACAGTGAGTGGAAAAGCTTCAATCTTTCTTAGAAACTACTTCAGCCACTTCTGATGTTTTATATTCAACTGATATGGACATTAATATAAGAGTAACACAGATGATAAAGGTGTTACATACAAAAATGTCACATCTGACAGGGAACCGAACCTGTGACCAGTTTAGTTGACCATTACATCGATAAACTGGATGATAATATTAGTATTTCTGATGAGAAATCAGTAAAAAATGATGGAAGATTTCTACTACAATGGAGGCTAACAGTCATTTTATATACTAAGAAAAACCGGATTAGAAATCCTGTAGATAGTGTCTTAACCTTACAAAGTAAGTTAGATAATCGTAAAATACAATTTATTAGACATCTTGTGCAAAAATAGTTTTAAAAGCAAAAATACAACAAAATATTCATACATTTTAGTTCAAATGATTTCAAAATTAGCAGTGAAGCTAATCAACCAAGACATGGGTATTCATATCCTAATTTAAATGTGGTCACAATTATAGATACTGAAGTCACGATATTGCCTTTTGCATATGGATGGGCTGTGAGGAAGGGAAGTGAAAATTTGACAGTGCTGCCAACCTCAACAGTAAGACACTACTCGTATATTTCACTACCGTGAAGTTTCTACATACATTTTGTAAGCTGTGGTTTATTCTGAGAAAATGCTTTCTTCATAAACCTTATACGAAATAAATGTGACATGTCATATTGCCTAGAGCTTAATTACATGACTAGAAATGTTTGATTTACTGTAATTACCTTACAACATTGGAACAAAATTTTATGAATAAATCGCCTTCTTTACTATTGCTGTCACCTGCGTCTTCACATTAGTCTCACTAGTATCTACCAAACTGCTTCCTTTTTTACCAGGTGTCAACAAAACTGTTGAAGAATAACTTCTTCACGTCTTTAATTTCCTTCTTTATTTTTTGAATTGTGGAAAGAGAAACATCACAGTAGTTAACCACTTGCTCATGGCTTTTGTTAAAAGGCAAGGAGAGGTAATTTTGTTAGCTTCAACTTCACAACATTATTACACTGCATATTAGATTTCACTCAGCATTGTGAATAATCTGTCCATATTTTTGAGAAACTGACATTTCTGTTTACAGTAACAAACAGTTATATTCGCACAATTAACCTACAAAAGGTTCCGCAATAAACTGTACATGGTCTGACTATAGTATAAGTTGTAATGTTTGTCGTACTGAAATTAAAGCAGTCGTGCATGTGCACTGATGCTTTCCCCCTTTACCCCTCATTGCAAACAAAAGCAAATTCATGACTCAAGTAACTACACTTATTCCACTTACATTTGGAACCGGTGTAAACAAATCATATAGGTAAGCGTATGGCTGGAAGAATGAAACTATAATATCAACATGGAATGATGGTGTATCAGACAGCCAGGTGCTAGTATCAGACAGGCAAATGATGAGTCATGTTATATCAACATTATGTTTATGTCCGCTTCTGGCACAGTAATAGGGTATTTCAGTGCTTCTTGTGCGTAGCTCGGTGCTTTATCATAGAAATCAGCATAGTTAAATATGATTTCAATTAGATGCAAATTTGCTCTCACTTTTGGGATGGCTGCTTTAAGTATTTTCTGTAATTACAATTTTGCATTCAGCCAACAGCAGAACAGAGTTAACAATACCTAATTTTAAGATAAGTGGAATGAATTCTTAGACTTATTACTGGGTGGGAATTTAAGGAAATACAGACCATTTCAGTCAATATACTGTAACCATATAAAATATGAAAGTAAATGAAACTGAACTCCAAATGTTTTAACCAAGAATTTTATTTCAACTTTGATGTCGCCAAAAACTCAAGGTGCAAACACAATTTAAATGTAAATGTAAAACAGATGCAATATTGTACTGCATCAGCTAAATGATAACCATTTTATATATTTTTTTCTTTTTTGTTTAACGTCCGACTCTTCTGCAATTACTGCTAATGCAGACGGTGAAGAATGAAATGATTTATCGTAACGTATGAAAATATGCCATGCTTGAATGGGATTCGAACCCAAGACCGCATGATGAGAGGCGAGCACGTTACCAACTACGCCAATGGGGCCGGCAACCATTTTATAGTCGGCAGCATTGACTAGATAAGATCATTTCCAAGAAGGCTATGAATACAAATTTAACAATTTTATTTATTTTCGTATTCTTAGGGTGAAATTACTATAAGAATCATCTTGTTAAGGTTTCTTAACATGATACATCTGAAATGAAAAAAGAATCAAAATGAACATACCTTCACGTAGGCCGGCCCGATGGCAAGTGATTAGCGCAACTGGCTTCTACGCCGGGGTCCTAGGTTCGATTCCCGATCAGGTCTGGCATTTCTCATCACTCATCCTTCTCACCGTTTGCATTAGAAGCAATTGTTGCAAAACAATCAGACGTAAAACAAAAAAAACCGTCACGTTCAGGTCAAAATCCGACATTAACGAACAGCTGTAATTACGAACAGCTGATCGGGTATTCTTTCAAAAGTGTGAGGCGTGCATGTAATATGCCGAAAATTGTCATGATTACCATTAATCGCGTAAAGAAACACAGGACTTTCTCTGGTCAATCTATATAATGAAGAATATAACCAATATTTAATTATGAGTAAACAATGTAATGACAAACGTAAACTAATTTTAATCACGAGTATGACGCGACCTCTGTAGGATTTAAACATACGGAAAACAACAATTTACAGTAAACTAGGTTCTATAAAAAATTCTTGAATTAAAAGTTATAGGATTTTAATTTTATATAACGTTGATTACCTACATTCACGTTTGTCATAAAATGCATACTCAGGCCGCAATATTAAACAATCCCATCTTCTACCGATTTCAATGAGAAAAATACAGAAAATCACTAATTGAGATTAAAATAAGCTTTGTAGAAAAAAGATTTGAAATAAAAGTTGCAGATGTTTTCATTTCCTACAACTTTAATTGCTAATCTTAAAAAAAAACACGATAACACAGCCCTGCCCCTTCGAATTTCAGGAGTCATGAAACTTACCTTAACTTGTAGAGCATGAAAAATGTATTAAACGAGGCGATTTTTTAAAAAAATCGAATGAGCCATTTTTGAGAAAATCGTATTAATAAACTACAACTTCCGGTTGACAGATTTTGATGAAAATGTGTCGGGTCCCTAGTAGTAGGCCTACTTACCAAACTTAAGTTCAAAGTTTCAATTTCGTACGCTGTTTCATTTTTGAAATATTTTGTTCACACACACACACACACACACACACACCAATCGTAAAAAAACAAGTTTATTTGGGTTCAGGGTGCCTGAGAACGTGTAGATATGAAAATGTGAAATGTAGCTATGAAAATACGTGTAGCTGGTGAAAACTCGATTTCGAGAAATCGAAATGAAAACAATATGAAAACTGGAAATTAATGCCCCTTGCAGGTAACAAATAATAATTTTTCAAATTACTATAGAGAAGTTTCTAATTTTCTTCACTTTATTCAAGTTACGTCACAAGTTTTCAAAAATAATAACAAAACACCTGTTGAACTTTTGAAGTCTTTTAATAAGGTAATGCAAGCGCTATCTATCAAATACTAATTGAAACTCTAGTTTAGCGGACTATCAACAGAGGCCGTTAAGTACCAATGCGATTGAGCTGGTTAGAGACAGTACAACAACGTACAAAAAGTCAACAGTACATGAGTACTCCCTGTTAATACTCATGGTTACTATTTGCTCGTCACGAAAGATCACGAAAGAAGTCCATTAACTTTGAGTGTCCAAAATTTGAAACTTTTAATACAAAACGGAAAAATTTTAATAATTCAACCAATAATATCTCGCTCTTTTCGGCGTTGACTGGTATGACTGAAGTCTTTTTATTTTAAAAATTAGTAGGAGGTACTGGTTTACACATCAAGAGTAGGTACCAGTTTTTAACTAATTTTCTGTTAATGAGCTTTTAAAATGTACCTATGTTACTTTGTTCAAAATACATGCTAAAATTGGTGTTCACCTAGGTTAAACATCATAGATTTCTCTATAAAGTGAATATTTTGAAAGTAACATACAATATTTTGTTTTAATATGGCAGTCATTTTAAAATAAATTGCTACCTCAGCTCCATGTAAAGATTGAGAAATTATTTTTGGACTTAACCATGCACTTTTACTACAGACTTACACCATGTAGGCAATATTTTTATCCTTTTATAATTACAAATAAAACAGAAGTGGATATGTGATGAAAAAATAAAATTTCATTACATTTGTTAAGTGGCAACCCTGCCCATAGCAGGCAGGTGGAGTGTTTAATCATTTGCACTCGATCTGCTAGTTTCAGGGCTTCAAAAAATAGTTCTGTTTCTTATCACATGGTCAGCCAATTATATGACTGAAGCATTTTTAAAAGCAGAAGAGGTAGAGGTGTAAAAGACACTAATCAGAGTATCTCCACTGAGCATAATGGATTTCATCATTATGCAGCCAGAACCTGTGGTGAATGAAGTGAAGGTGTCATTTGCAGGGTGGGAGTAGATGCTTTTTAGAGGGCTCGGCATGCTGATAATCATACTTTTCCACTTACCGAGGAAGGCTTGTAAACCACTTCACTCCTTGTTTTACTTAGTAAAGCCTCTAAAGATTGAAATCAGCCTTTTGATTAATGACCTAAACAACAATTGGCAACCGTATACAGCTCAAAGTTCATCGAGTAAAATCATATCCGTTTATGTTGGTCTTTTAACACAACTTGATTCTGTAACTAATCAGTTTGAACTACTGAATGATTATTTTATAATTTACATCATTTTTCTTGTCGCTTAATTATAATTTTTAATGGCCAAAGTGTTTTTGGAACACAATGGAACTGTGGGTTTAATACTAAATAAAAAATTTTGTAGTTGTATTAGAATAAAACTATAATGACTTAACTCCTACTCCTATTCAGCCACGTATCCAGAATTTTTTTCGGCAGAGGGGCAAAATAAAATGTATAAAAAATCAGACGATCACACACTTTTTTCCTCGTTTAGGGCCAATTTTAGACCACATGAGATAACTTTATACCTATACGAAGATTGCAGATGAGATGTAGGCAATAATAGCCGAGGGTGGGAAGGAGGTTGCCGCTTCACTTTGTCCTTTGTCACACTTCAGAAATAAGTTAGAATTCCCTTGAGCTTGACATGAAACTTGCACTAAAATCTATGTCTTGTTTACTGTTTAATTGTTCAACTTATGGGTTAAAAGATTTTAAACATTTTATATGATCGTTCAAGAAGATTGAATCCAAAACTTTTAGTACAGCGATAACACAACATGGCAACACAGATACGGTTGATGAAAGTCAAATGGCTCTGTGCTGTGTTCTAGGCCACAATGCTCCACCTTCATCTGCAGTCTCTAGCTCGTCAATGTATAGACGTTCTGAAAGCTCTTTTTGCAACCCAAATTTTCAGCATTCACTTACTGGAGGCTTTTCTCCTTTCTTGTGTCCACCTTGTGTTCTGTTTTTTATCTTCATGGAAGCCCTTAAAGTCTGTAATTAGTTGTCTGAATTTGGATTGGTTCATTAACTTTTCCCAGTTTATTCCGGTTTTCTCAATATCCTTTCTGGCCTCTTTAATACATTTATCTGACACTTAGGTCTATTGTTTAGTGTCTTAAAAATTTGTTTTGTCAACAGGTTGTCATCGATTCTATACAGGTGTCTGTAAAATTTTAGCCATCTTTTTCTTATCATTTCCTTCCTCACTGAGTGGAAAAGTAGCCTATGCTTATCAGCACATCTGGCCCTCTGAAAAGCATCTTCTTTCCATCCTGCGAATGACACCTTCATTGAGGAGATAACTCTAATTAGTATCTTTTACACATCTACCTCATCTGTTCTTAAATGTTTCAGTCATATAATTGGCTGATCACGTGATAAGAAACAGAACAATTTTTTATAGCCCTGGAACTAGCAGATCAAGGGCAAATAATTTAACACTCTACTTGACTGTTACAGGCACAGAGGAATGTAACATACTATAATGGCAGCATGTAAATGACTCGCCCCTCCGCTTCACCCGGCAGGGGCATAGTCATGAACGGTAAACAGTAGTTGATTCAAAACGAAAACTTGTTGGTATCAGGCAAGAAAAGCTAAATTAGTGTTTAGTTTTGAACTCTATAAAATAACAAAAACTTAAGAAACCTAAAGATTGTTGCCCAACGAATTCTTTGAAAATGAATAAAGGAGCGTAACGCTTACGACTTTCTATTTGGCCATTTCATACCTATCTACTATGTTTATACTACAGTACTTCTATTTAAATAATACATTCATTCATATCACTCAGCATGACATTAGAGAGGTTAGTTGGACGAACCTCTTGTTATATTACACCAAACTGTACTATTTTTAACTTACACGTTTTAAAATTTAATATTGTCTGTAAATATATTTGAGTACGTATTTAAAGAAAATATGACAAATACTTATGTTCCTGCTTACAAACCTTCAGAAAAAACAACAAATAACATTGTAACGTAAAAATAATTTTAAAGTAGGATATAACTTCATAGCAGGACACACCAAAGTTTAAAAAAAGTTACAAAAATACACTTGCCATTAAATATGTATTTAGAATTCACCTTTAAACCATCACTGATAACTAACATGGTAATTTAACATAAATATTGTTTTAGACCATGAATCTGTAATGACAGCAACGTTGGCAGATACCACAGCGACTTTAGTGGCAGACGCTTCTCTAAAATGTGCCTCTGAGAAGTTACAAACCCAGTTTGACTGCATTCACGAATGGCGAGTAAAGATTAATGGGGATAAGTCAACAGATGTAACTTTTACAAGAAACCAACATGTCCAGTGGTTTTTTTTTTGTGCCCTGGAGACTCCAGGAGGAGTATAGGACATGTCGTCAGATATAACACCTGAAATACATATAAGAATCACACAATGTATCACTACTATCAAGAAAGAAATTCTTGTATGCTATAAAAAGTTTCACTGATCAAGTAATTTTTCAGATTTTTTTTAAAGGAATTCAAATCCTCACAACACTTTAAAGATTGGGGTAATTTATTCATGAATTTTCTCCCTGCATAAGTAGGTTTTTGTTCAAACAATTTTGTGGAGTGATTAGCCACATGATAATTATTCCTGTTTCTCGTGTTGTGATTGTGAACATTGAAATTCTGCATAAATTTGTTTTGCCTAACATACATAATCACCTCAAAAATGTAGAGGGAGGGAACTGTAAGCAATGTAAGGAGCTATTTAAGCTCCTTAAATAGTGGCCTGCATGAGGTTAGCTGGTTAGCTCCCACCATACACCTAATAGCTTTCTTTTGAATTTTAAAAACCCTATTCATATTACCCATGCTAGAATTACCCCATACTAAAATACCATAACGGATATGAGACAGAATGAGGCCATGATAAGCTGCCATTAGTAATTTTTTATCATTTAATCTGGCGATTTGTTTTAGTGCAAATACCCCAAATGATATTTTACTACAAACTTGATTGATATAGAAGTCCCAAGACAAAGATCTATCTAGAGATACGCCCAGGAACTTCACTGTTTCTACATGCTCTAAACTATTATTATGAATAAATACATCCACTTCTCTACTTTCTTTAACGTTATGTTTATTTTTAAACTGCAAGTACTGACACTTTTTCCCATTAACTGTTAATAACATTTGATTCAAGAACTGTACTACGGACTCTATGTTAACATGTGTATTTACTTCAAGAGCATCTACCAGTAAACTGTTACTGATTACTGAAGTATCATCAGCAAACAACAAAGCTCTGCCATTAGGTATGACTTCTGGTAACCTATTAATATACAATAGAAACAGAATTGAACCTAAAACTGACCCTTGTGGAACGCCTGCTTTGACTTCAAGCTTTCCAGATACAACCTTTGTAAGTTTCCCTCTAACAACCCTAGTTAACTCCTCACACTGTAATCTATTAATAAGGTAAGATTGAAACCATTTCAATTCTACATCCCTAACGCCTAATGACTCTAGTGTTTTCAATAAAATTTCATGATCAACACAATCGAAAGCTTTACTTAGATCCAGAAACACTGCCAATGCTTTCTCCCCGGCATCCAATATATCAACTACTTGCTCCACAAGTGAAACAATTGCAGTTTTAGTTGATCTACCTTTTTGGAAACCATGCTGATCCTCTGAGATGATTAGGTTTTCAGTCAAGAAACTGATTAACCTAATAAATACTACCTTTTCAAAAATTTTACTGATTGTGTTTAAAATACTTATGGGCCTATAATTTTCAACTAACTGGCTATCTCCATTCTTAAATATAGGCAATATTTTAGCCTCCTTCAGTTTGTTTGGAAATACACCTGCTTCGAGTGAGAAGTTAATCAAATGAAGGAGAGGAGTAATTAAAAGATGTTTACATTCTTTAACAATTATACTAGAAATCCCATCTAACCCACATGTTTTCTTACTTTTCAAACTATCAATAACTGATTCTAATTCCTCACTTGAAACTAGTCTAAATAAGAATTGATTTACTACCTTGTTCCCTTTTGGATCATAACATCCCACTGTTTCCCCAATCTGTTGTTTAAGTTTTAAAGCTACTTCCTGGTAATATTTGTTAAAATAATTACAAATTTCTACACCATTCTGTATAGGTTCATTGTTTTTGTTAACAATAATAGGTATGTCAGTAAAACCTTTGTTGCTAACTACACCTCGATTCTTATTTATTATTTCCCATATAGCTGAGTTTAAATTTGGTGATTTATGAAGGACTTCAGCAGTTTTTTTGCATTTAGCTCTCTGGACTTCTCTGGCATAATGTTTTTTAATAGTTTTGTACCTTTGTTCGTTAAAGGTAGTCCTATGTGAAAGAAAATTTGAGTATACATCTCTAACTTCAGACCTCATTTTCAAAATTTCCCCTGTGACCCACTCATCTGTTTCCCTGACAATATTTTTTACATCTTTCTTTTTAATTGGACAACTATTATTATAATGAAATTGAATGTTTCTTTTGAAATTGAATAATTATTGAAATGTTTCAATAAAATTATGATATTTCTGATTAATGTCAGAAGAATTGAAAACAGTCTTCCAATCCTCTTTGGATAAACTGTGTAACAAACAATTAATATTCCCTTGGTCTTCCTGCCTAAATTCTTTAATAATTTTTTGATTAGGGACATGACTACCTAAATCCTGAATCTCTAATACTTGGTACCCGTGATCAGAGAGCTCTGAACCCCTTAACCTAACCTGACAACTCACCATATTTGTTAAAATATTATCTATTATGGTTTGCGAGTGACTAGTAATTCTTGTATAACCTTTAACTTTTATATCAAGATTGTTCATCTCCACAATATCCCTAAACTGTTCAGCCATTTTATTTTGAACAGCAAGATTTACATTAAAATCGCCCAAAACTACCACTTTTACATATCGTTCTGTTAAAACTTCCAGTAGTTCACTGAACGATGAACAGAACTGACCCCTGTCACCATTAGGGGATCTATAGACACCCACCACAGCCATCTTTCCCCTCTTTTCTAACCTAACTTCTACCCCAGCCACTTCAATATCCATTTCCCGAGAAAACCGTTCTAAATAAGGTAAGTTACGAGTGTCAAGTTTCTTACTTGCATTAGCTAATATACAAACCCCCCACTTTTGTGCATTTTCCTACAATATGAAGCAATAATAGAAAACCCTGAAAAGTTTATTAGTGACATCTCATTACATTTTAACCCGTGTTCTGTAAATACCACCATATCTGGGTTCTCAGAACTTAAAAATATATCTAACCTATCCATTTTATTCCCTAAATATTGAATATTTTGATGTAAAATAGAGAAGTGGGATGCATTATTTTCCTGATTATTTTGGTTATCTACAACTGTGTTGACTCCAATTATGGAAGCTGGTCGCAGCCTATTTACTAACTTGACATCATGTAAACCTAACCTACCGTTACTGTAATTAAAAACATGTGATCTCTTCTTCAGTTGTGTTTCACCAATAAAACCTAACCTTATATTTCCTTGAATGCTACAGTAATCCCACAAATAGAAGTTAAATATCTGGGTTTACGTATAAATCAAAGACTCACAAGGAGAAGTCATGTATGGACAAAATGAAAACAACTTGGGCTGAAATAACATCTATTTATTTGGCTCGTAGGCAGTAAGTCTCAACTTTCTTTTGAAAATAAAGTTCTTTAATAAAAAGTAATACTGAAACGAGTTTGGAATAATGGGTTAGAGATATGGGGTACACCTAGTTCATAAAGTATAAAAATACTGCAGCGCTTTCAATCAAAATCCCTGAGATTGCAATCAAAATCCCTGAGATTGATCATTGCAGCCCAATGGTACGTAACGAATGAAATATAGCCGAACTGTCTGAACCTGCCCTTTGTATAGAGTTTTTCATTTTGGGCGGGTCGATGTTGACAGCCTGTTGTGGGCATTTTTTTTAGTGGCGTCTGCCTAACCTATGGTTTATTTTTCAGTTACACATGCCAAATCACCACGACAAGTTACACGATTGAGTTGCACGTCCAAATGATAAAACTTTATTATCAAAATGAGTGTTCGTTAGGGCAAACGTTGCGCGTTGCGTCCACTTTACGGGAGACGAGTGGTCTTTCAAATCGTCTCTCCAATGTTTGGTACCCAAATTCGAGACGACCAGTTTGGTAAACAATCAGCCAACCAACAATAAACAATCAGCGTAGGTCAAAGAAATGCCCGATCACCCGAGAACATTGCTGCGGTGCGTGAAAGTGTGCAGGAGAGCCCGAGGCAATCAATTCCTCGCCGTGCACAAGAATTCGGCTTTTCACAGACTTCAACTTGGCGAATTTTGCGTCGGGACTTGGGACTACACCCATACAAGATCCAACTGACCCAGAAGCTTAGATAATGACCATAGATAACGCCGTTTGTCCGCTGACTGGGCTTCGGAGCGTTTGAAAGTGGACCCCAATTTTTTGGCCGAAAAATCGTCTTTTCTGATAAGGCGCATTTTTTGGATGAATGGTTATATTAACAAGCCAAATTGCTGTACAAAGGATGCCACCAACCCACACGAGGTTCACCAGGTCGCAATGCATCCATAAAAAGTTACTGTTTGGTGCGGAGGATTTCGGGCCGGTGGAGTCATTGGTCCGTACTTTTTGAAAACGACGTTGGTGAGGCCATCACCGACAACGGCGAGCGCTACAGAACGATGATAACCAATTCCTTTTGGCCCAAATTGAACGTTATGGACGTAGACAACATGTGGTTCCAGCAGGACAGCGCTACGTGCCCCACGATGGACATTCTGCATGAACGATTTGAGGGTATGCTTATCTGCCACAAAGGTGACGTGAATTGGCCACCAATATCGTGGGATTTGACCCCGCTAGACTTATTCTTTTGGGGTTTCATGAAGTCGCAAGCTATGCTAATTGTCTATGCCAATTAGCCGCAGGCGACTGATGCCCTTAAAGTCAACATAACCAATGCCATTACTCAAATTCAGCCGGATTTATGCGGCAGAGTCATTGAAAATTGGACCACTCGGATTCGTGCCACCGTGAGAAGCCGCGGCGGACGTTTGAACGATGTTATATTCCATACATAATGGCATACATGTATCTTTCAAATAAAAAAAGAATTTCGTTAATAACTCACACACAACTTGTTTCATTTCATTTCAACATCTACCCGCCCTCCTTGAAAAACCCTATAAAAGAAGAAATTAAACAACGTAGGGATATAAATTAAAAAAAGTTAAAAGAGCATCAAAATCCTTTTGCAATTAGCCTCCTCGAAAACAGCGAAGATACTCACAAACTGGGAGTGAAGCATGGGTGACACGACGAGGAATGTACAAAGGATCCAAGCAGTGGAGATGAGATTTCTGCTAACAGTTAAGGGATGCTCGAGATTGGATAGAGTGCAGAATTTGGATATAAAGAAGGAGCTCCAAGCCTGAAAGAGAAGATTGAGATGTATCGCGGGCGATGGAGGGGACACCGGGACAGAATGCTGGATCACAGAATACCTAAGGTATATAACTTGGAATAACGGTGTACTCCAAGTACACCGTTATGCACCGGTTGAATGGAGAGATGTGGGACGACCTCGGAAACATGGATATAAGCTAAGAGTTTCAAGTTTGTGAGTTTGGAACTGGTGACTACCTAAACCTTGAAGGAAGAAAAAGAAGAAGAAGAAGAAGACATATTTAAATATTTCTCACATAATTTATTTCAAAAATTTTAGAAGAGCAGATTAACTGAAAAGATATTCGTTTGTAAAAACATTTGATTAAAGAATAAACAGAAATAATAATTACTAAATTAGAGGAAAGTTAAACAAATCGTTGTTACAGTTAGTATTCTATTTGTTTATAATTCTTGTATTATCTTATTAAAATTTAACAGATGATTATATAATTTTAGAGATTTAAGTAGTTGGTGAAGACGTAATTTTGGCACAAGTTATTTGCTCGGTGGAAGTTAGCGTGTTGGATCATTTCTGGAAATTTGTAATCCATTATTTTTTTTCTTTTTTTAAATACTCCTAAATTTGCTGTCATCTAAAATTTACTTTAACAACATTATATTAACCATTATTTACGTAAATGTGACATTTTTAATTGGAAAATAAATTGTGTACAATTTATTATGAGATTAACATTTTATAAAATGTATTTTACAAGTATACGGAAGAATGATACCGAATGAAAATAAAACTGTCTCAAAAATATTATGAATGTTATTCCTCATTTAATACACATATTAAAAACATCATTTACTGTAAAATTTAAAAAAACCAAATAAATAAAATTAATAGCACCCACCTTGTTATCTATCATCGAGCTTTCCAACGGTAAACATGGTTTTAAGATATAAATTATATAAGAATTTTTTTTATGGCCATGAAGACTGAAAATATTAAACTATTTACTGTTTTTGTTGTTGTCTGATAATTTTTTCTTATGTTATTTATATATTCACACAGCCACCGTGCTCTTCAGAGGTAACAACAGTACGGGATACTCGAACATCTAGCCGAGGGTTGCACAACCCGCGACCTCCGACTTGTTTTATTGCGGTCTGCAGCCCACTCTAAAATTTTTCTCTTAAATTGTGTGAAACGAAATACTATTTAATAGTAAAAGGCATTTGCCCATAACGGGCAGGTGGAGTGTTAAATTAATTCCACTCAATCTGTTGATTCCAGGGCTACAAATAGTTCTGTTTCTTATCACATAGTCAGCCTTCCTTTCGGTTTATTGGTTATGGCTTTTATTTATTTACAACAATATAATAACGGGCTTTGTAATTCATTTAATTAAAGTAATCTAATTGTATTTGTTAGTAGTCAAAGTTTGATGAGAAATTATAATTATAGATTGTATCAATAAATAATTGTTTTAAGTTTAAGGAAAGTCTGTTTATATGACTGAACTATTTAAGAACAGGAGAGGTAGAGGTGTAAAAGACACTAGTCAGAGATATCTCCTCTGAGAGTAATGAATTTCATTATGCCGCCAGACCCTGTCGTGAATGAAGTAAAGGTGTCATTTGCAGGATGGAAAGTGGTTGCTTTTTTGAGGGCCTGGCATGCTGATAAGCATACTCTTTCAACTCAGTGAGGAAGGAAAACTCAGTGAGGAAGGAATGAGTAAACCACCTCACCCCACGTTTTTACTCAGTAAAACCTGTAGAGGTTCAAACAAATCTGTTTTTAGGCGCAGAAAACAAAAATGTTTTTGCTGAGCCGATGTGTCAAGTCTTATCGTAAAAAACGCGATCCGGAAATTGAAAATGGTTTTTTTTTAATTCGCGGGTACTCTACGTCGATTTGGCGACCTCATTTTTAAAATCTTTGTCAAAAATTAATTTAGTAAAGAGAATGTTTTTCGTTTTCTAATGTTTATTTCGTGTAATTTGCTTTTTTCTAACATGTATGAGGAACAAATATTAACAAGTAATTTCCTTTCGGTTTATTGGTTATAGCTTTTATTTATTAACAACAATATAATAACGGACTTTATAATTCATTTAATTAAAGTAATCTAATTGTATTTGTTAGTAGTCAAAGTTTGATGAGAAATTATAATTATTAATTGTATCAATAAATAATTGTTTTAAGTTTAAGGAAAGTGTTTATTATTTATACCCATATCCCGAAAGAACTAGGGTTAGGTGTTACTGTAATAATGAAAAGCATAAACTATGTTTAATCTTGAGTGAGAAATGGAAAGCACAGCCTTATTTTATCCATGATTGGATGACCCAAAATGAAAAACAAAATGAAGAAATTTACTAATTACCTCTAAACTAAGTTCATTAGAAAAAAATCTTGAATTAAAAGTTGTAGTTTTTTACGTTCCAATAACTTTAATTATGTGCCCGTTTTCCTTTAAATGACCTTAAACGTAAGGCCATAATCTTAAAAATATTTACCACGAGCACACAGTCCTTCACGATTTATCTCGGATACGGCACTTACTCCATCTTGTAGAGCACAAAAACGTAGTTAATGAGATGATTTTAATAAAAATTACACGAGTAGTGTTTGAAAAAACTGAAAAAGGGAGAAATATCACGGATAAACTACTACTTCCGGGTTAACCAATTTTGATCAAAAATTCTTGTGTCCTCGTAGCATCTAACCTAGTTTCAAGTTCAACTTCGTATGATCTTCCGTTTTTGAGTTTTGCTCACACACACAAACCAATAGTTGGTAAAAACATGTTTCTTTGAGTTCAGAAGACCCTGAAAACGTGTATTTTCGGTGAAAATTCGATTTCGAAAATTTTACATAAAAAAATGAGTACTTTCCTTACTTATTTTCATTAAGGCAAGAGAAAGAAAAAGTTAAATAAACATTGATTATAAAATTGTCATAAAGAAAAATCTTATTTTGATTTGATAGTCTGTTGAAACAGCTCGCAGTCTCCCACGAATTACCCCGCACTTACTCCATTTTGTAGAGCAAAAAAAATTAGGAAATGAAACGATTTTAATCAAAATAACAAGTTGCTTTTGAGGAAACTGGAAAAAGGGAAAAATTGAACGGATGAACTACTACTTCAGGTTAACCAATTTTGATGAAAATTCTTGTGACTTCATAGCATTTAACTTAGTTTCAAGTTGAACTTCGTATAATTTTCTGTTTTTGAGTTGTATTCACACACAGACACTAATCGTCGGTAAAAACATGTTTCTTTGAGTTCAGGGTATCTGAAAACGTGTATTTCCGGTGAACATTCGATTTAGAAAAAAATGCTACATGAATATATAAATCTTTTCTTATTTATTTTCACATAAGGCAAGAGAAAGCAAAAATTAAATAAACATTAATCATTAGATTATCATGAAGAATAATCTTATTTTGATATTATTTTCTTTTTCTTTTTTTTGATTTAACGTCTAACTTTTCTGCAATTACTGCTAATGCAGATGGTGAAGGATAAAATTATTTTTTGTCACGTATGAAAACATGCCGTGCCTGAATGGGATTTGAACCCAAGACCGCATGATGAGAGGCGAGCACGTTACCAACTACGCTGAGGCCAACTATAATACCGTAAACCACTCTCATGCTTCTACGAGGAGGTTAAAATGAAGGAACATTTTAGGAAATCAACTATTAACAGTGAGTAGACTATAATCAAATGGTACAATCTAAATTTAGGTCGAAGATTCTAGACATCTCGAGACCAAATTTAAAATGTAGGCCTAAATGTATTTAAATTGTTTTAATTTTATTTATGGTGAACAATGTTTTTTATAACTCCCCATCAAAGTATTCTCACATGTGTTCTTTTAATTTATCTTTTATTTTTTGTATTGATTCTAATTTGATAAGTCTATCGTATTGATTTAATGTAATCAAAATTAGAATGATAGCAAACAGATATCTGGCTACTAGTAAAGGGGCACTGGGTTACTGTGCCATGCCAGTGAAATAGCACCTGCAAGGGTAAAAAAATAAAAGCAGTGTGTTTAAATTAAAACAATGGAGGAGAAACCCCCTCTACAACGAAAGCTATAGGTAGTGAAGTGTGGACGGGAAGCAGATAGATAGTACAGTGATTCAGTAATAGTGCGATAAGTTCGTCGGGACAATACCGTTTGTGTCGGGAGGTGCTAAAGTTAAGTGGTAAGTTTGGCAAACTAAACATCGATAATCGATATAAATCACTTAATTAGTTTAAATAAATATAAAATTAATCAACGTTTTAAGTTTAATTTTTTCTGAGTGTATAAATACGGAACATTAATTTAAATTAAAAAGAATACCCTCAGATGTTATCTGATTATTAGAAAAAATGAAATCTACCTGATTATTAAAAGTAACTATAAATGTAACGACAATAACGATGAATTAAAGTTACTTCAAAAATAACTTCTGGATAAAATAAATAAGCAATTTCCTTTAATTTTAAAGAACCGGTTGTTAGAAAATTACCTTATAATAACATCAAATTGATATATAACAGAAGTAATGAATAAAATAAAAATTAGTCATTCAATCGAATGTTTACTATTTTTTATAATTTATAACTTTCAACTGTATTTAATTAATTAATTATATCCGAAATTGGTTTTACGTCAATGTCACTATGGTTGTTAGGACACAGTTTGAAAAGTTGTGTAAATTTTTCTGATCTTTATCGGGAATTGAATACAGAAACTTTACCATTGTAGTCTTGTTTTGGTACCAATTTATGAAAGAAGATGCAAAAAGATTTATTATAGCTAATAATAGAAATTTTTCGTTTATTTAAAGATTTTAAGTCAAAACTAAAGTTCGTCATCATTTATGGCGGGGTCTTGAAATTAATTAAAGAATGGAAAAGATGTGAAAATGTTTCAGACCCTATTTGAAAAATAAAACGTAGTCTTTCACGTTTTAGCTTGTAATTCGGAAAGCTAATGAATGGGACACTAAAAATATTTTTAAAACGGATTCTTCGAGATTTATTATTAGTACAGAAAATAATTTTTAATATTTAATGACAGACAAGATCGACCTGCTTATAATGGCTCATATTCGAATAATATTTCGATGTGTTATTTTAGCTATTTAGTAGCAATTTTTATGTTTTTTTCTCACGAAAACGTAAACAAAAATCGATTTTTTAATGATTTCAGCCTTTTTTTTTGTCATCAGTCTCTCGACTGGTTTGATGCAGTTCTCCAACCTGTTCTATCTTGCGCAAGTCGTTTCATATCTACATACCTGTAACACCCTACATCTTTTGTAATTTGCTTTATATATTCTAATCTTTGCCTCCCTCTACAATGTACTCCCTCAATGTTACCCTCCATTATTGATAGCCCAATACCTGGATGTCTTAGGATATGCCCCACTAGCCTATCCCTTCTTTTGGTAAGATGCTTCCATATACTTCTTTTTTCATCCACTCGCCTAAGAACCTCTAAATTACTTATTTTGTCCACCCACCTAATCTTTAACATTTTCCTATAACACCACATTTCAAAAGCTTCTATCCTCTTCCGTTCTACAGCCCCTATCACCCACGTTTCACTCCCGTATAATGTTTACCACATTACACTCCAAACATAATGTTTTAAGAAATTTTTCCTAATCTGTAAATCAATGTTTGTAGTCAGTAAGCTGTTTTTCATTTCAAAGGCTTTTCTAGCTTGAGCAATTCTACTCTTGATATCACTCGTGCTTCTACCATCCTTTGTTATTTTACTCCCTAGATAGCAGAATTCCCCAACTTCCTGTATGTTTTCGTTGCCTACTTTTAAATTTCCCATCTCTTCTAAACCACTCTTGCTGCTGCACAACATTTCGTTTTGTTCTTATTAATTTTCATGAAGTAATCCTTCCTCAAGATCTCATCCATTCCATTTAAGGCATCCTCTAGTTCATTCTTTGTCTCGGCTAATACTACTATATCATCGGCGAATCTCAACATTTTTATTGTTTCTCCTTGAATTTTTATTCCTACGTCAAATTTCTCCTTCACTTCATTTATAGCCTCTTCTATATACAAGTTAAAAAGTAGTGGTGACAAAGAACAACCTTGTCGTACACCTTTTCTTACAGCAGCCTCTTTTTCGTACCCCTCGATTCTCAAAACAGCCGTTTGATTCTTATACAGACTATAGATAACTTTCCTTTCTTTGTATTTAATTCCTAGCCTTTTCAAAGTTTTAAACATTTTACTCCAGTCCAGATTGTCAAATGCTTTCTCTAAATCTACAAATGCCATAAAAGTAGTTTTATTTTTCTGTATCCTTTTCTCAATAATCAGTCTCAGAGCCAATATTGCATCTCGAGTTCCCATTCTCCTTCTAAATCCAAATTGGTCATCGTCCAATACTTCTTCTACTCGGTGTTCTATTCTCCTGTATATAATTCTTGTCAGTATCTTAGATGCATGGCATGTTAGGCTGATGGTTCTGTAATGTTCACACTTCTCCGCTCCTGACTTTTTTGGTATTGGAATCATAATATTTTTTTTAAAGTCCGATGGTACCTCTCCACTCTCATACATTCTGCACACAAGTTTGTATAATTTGTTTTGAGCAACTTTGCCACATCGTAATAATAATTCCGATGGTATGTTATCTATTCCTGGTGTCTTATTCATATTCATATCCTTAAGTGCCCGATCGAATTCTTCTCGTAGTATAGGGTCCCCTTTTTGATCTTCTTCAACATCAGTTTCTTGTTCTATCGCATCATATTCTAATTCTTTTCCCATGTAGAGTTGATTTACGTATTCCTTCCATCTTTCAGCTCTCTCTTGGCCATTCAACAATGGTTTACCACCTGCGCTTTGTAAATTAACAGCTTTCATCTTTCGTTCTCCAAAGTTTTCCCTTATTTTTCTATAAGCTGCGTCCACTTTACCAACTGCCATTTTACTTTCAATGTCCGTTCATTTCGCTCTGATCCACTCTTCCTTCGCTTTCTTACACCTTTTGTTTATGGTATTTCTCAAGTAGCAATATTGCCTTTTACCTCTCTCGTCCTTTGCGTTTTTATATTTTCTTCGCTCATCCATCAGTTCTAAAATATCATTAGTAATCCACGGTTTCCTACCTCTTCTTTTAGTATGTCCTAACCATTCTTCCGCTGCTTTCACTACCACCTCCTTGAAGTTTATCCACTCCTCCTCTACATTTCCTGTGTCATTACCTCTTTCTTCTATCCCTTTTTGAATACTCTCCTGGAAACCTACCTGGTTGTCTTGTTCTCTTAGTTTGTCTACATCCCACCTAGCATTTCCCTGTCCCTTCTTCAGTTTTTTAAGTTTAAGCCTGCTATCCATTACTACTAAGTTATGATCACTCCCTATGTCTGCACCTGGATAGGCTTTACAGTTCATAATCTGGTTTCTGAATCTTTGTCTAACCATTATGTAATCTATTTGGTATCTTCCCTTGTCACCTGGCATCATCCAAGTGTATAACCTCCTTTTGTGATTCTTAAAAAGTGTATTGCCTATCACTAAATTATATTTGGAGCAGAAATCTACCAGCCGACTCCCTCTGTCATTTCTCTTCCCTAGACCATATTCTCCGACTATCTTTCCTTCTTTTCCTTCTCCAACTACTGCATTCCAGTCTCCCATAACTATAAAATTTTCATTACCCTTAACATATTTTATTACTTCATCTAATTCCTCATATACTTGTTCTATTTCTTCCTCTCTGTGTGAAGACGTAGGCATTTAGACCTGCACTATAGTGGTAGACTTTGGTTTCGTATCTACTCTAACCATGATAATCCTATCACTACACTGCTTATAGTAAGTCACTCTTTGTCCAATTTTTTTATTCATTACTAGACCCACTCCGCCCTGCCCTCCGATGGCTTTAGTGTTAATAACCCTATAATCCCCGGACCAAAAGTCTTGATCATCATCCCAGCGTACCTCACCAATGCCTACAATATCTAACTTCAACCTATCCATTTCCCTTTTTAAATTCTCTAACCTACCAGTTTGTTTTAAACTCCTAACATTCCATATTCCAACTCGCAGAATTTCAGAAACTTTTATTTTTTTGATGAAGTCCCCTCTGATAGTCCTCGCCCGGAGATCCGAATGGAGGACTAGTTTATCTCCGGAATGTTTTACCAGAGAGGACGCCATCATAAATTTTTCATATTTTGAAGTTCTCGAAGTTCTTGAAGATCTGCATATACTAAGTAAGCCTAACCAGAATCATACATGAAGGAGTTTCCTTACGATAATTCTAGTCAGACAGAAAAAGCTGTAGTTTACTGTTGCTTTCAGCTTTTTGGTTGGCAGACTGAGTGCCCCAAGCCACCGTCTGCCAGGGTGGAATGGGCAGCCCTTCCAGTTCCGTTCACCATGAGCCGGTTATCGTGCTGATGAGCGGTCACATGGTTACTAACAGGCCACACAACGTGAATGTATGGATAGGACACTAGCCTTCTATCCCGGCTGGTTCCCTTAAGCCTTTTGTAAAAGGAATTAAGGGGTCTCCTTCCAGTTGACGACAGAAGCCCTTTATAGCCCGATTTCAGCCTTAGTATGCATTTTACGACAAAAAGTGTATAATAAAATTTATAGGAAATTAAAAGATCTACAACTTTTATGTAGATTATTTTTCTCTACACAGCCTAGATTAGCGTGGAAGACTGATTATCCGAATTTTTAGCCAAGCAGAGGTTGATTTTCATTTTACGTCTTTCACTCGTGCTTAAAACTAGGTTTTGTTTTTTGAGGTTAGTTGGTTAGTTTTTGTTTACTTCTAAAATTTTAGTACTAATGTTAGGTTATATTGTTCATTATATGCATTGGCAAGAGAAAGTTGTGTGAGTGTTTCACACCAGATTTTTTTGTTTTCAAATCCCTAGAAAAAGCCTACACTCCCGTGTTTCGTAATTTATACGAATAAAATAACAAAAAACCAAACTTTTCAACGAGTCATACCAGAATTATTTTGTTCTTACTTGAGATAAGCTGTTCCAAACACAGGCTTCATCTTTCATTTTACGTACTATAGATGACCATCCCAACCAACTAGCCCGTGACCTAGAAACCGTGACCAAGGAACTTCCCAACTGTACGACGTCTAAAGCAAAATGAAGCAGAGGGTCTCTTGGTCTGAATAACGGACAACACACTAAATGGAGAATTAAACACTTGGTCTCTCTTCTCCTGGAAGTGAAATTCCCCACCGACAATTAAATAAAATATCATATACGGGATTTGTGCGACTCTTTGTAAAATACCATAATGAAAATGAAAGACAACAATACCTAAAATCTTCATTCAGTTATTTAGTAGTTTAATTATTTTGTATTAATTTACTGGTTAGGCTACATATTTCTGGATAACATTAAAAAAATATTATTGGTTTATTTGAAGAGAATGATCATTTGGAATGCCTTGGGTGTTACAGTTAAGCAACCAAGTACACAAATAAAACAAGACACATTTTAAAATTGTTTCCAGGGAAAATTACCTTATTCCCTCGATTCTAAGACGCACCTTTTTCATAATTCGAAACCTTGAAAAGCTTAGTGCATCTTACATTCGTGGGTGTCTTGCAGTCACGTTCACTTATTATCTTTTACCGGTATATTAGCACTCATTGCCCGTAACGGGCAGGTGAAGTGTTAAATTAATTGCACTCGATCTGTTGATTCCAGGGCTACAAAAAATAGTTCTGTTTCTTATTATATAGTCAGCCAATTATATGACTGAACTATTTAAGACAGAAGAAGTAGAGGTGTAAAAGACACTAGTTATCTTCTCTGAGAGTAATGAATTTCTCTATACAGCTAGACCCTGTGGTGAATGAAGTGAAGGTGTCATTTGCAGGGTGGAAAGTGGGTGCTTTTCGGAGGGCCTGACATGCTGATAAGCATACTCTTTCAACTCTAGAGGTTCAAACCAGTCTTTTGGCTGTTGACCTTAACAACAACATTAGCACTTTATTTGATTTTAAAACGCAGCTTGTGAATTTCTAGCGCCATATTATTATTAACTTACGAGCTGAAAATACCTCTTGATCAGATAGGTAATTCAAATGAAACTCCAGGGTTGAAGTAAAAGGTGCCAAAGAAGTACAATAAAAAACTACTGGGTACTAGAAATTGGGAATAACAGTTATGTTATGCATAACAGCCGATGAAACAAACTTCCTCTTTATTTGATACTGAATCAAAAAAGTGAATTTAAGATTGTTATTATTTTTCTCAATATCGTGTTACATTAAATTCTGTTTCATCGCCCATTTCAGGTAATAAAATTTCACTTTATATTTGATGATTTTTTTCTAGATATTTATCATTTTTTCAAAATTTGTACTGTCAAAATATGCTCCGTTTTAGATTCGAGGGCGTCTTAGAATCGAGGATATACGGTAGGGCTATATTAAAACTTAATCTATTAACCGAATCCTAACTATAACTTTTTCTTACTCTTAACAAAGTTTTAATCACATTTTAATTTAAAAATCTAGTAACTGTATTATTATTTGACGCTAATGGTTACCAAATTGATTTATTTGTTGGAGCTTCCAATCGTCACAGCAGTCCTATATTGACCTTCCGCAAAAAGATTGTTAGACCAGAGGCGTTTTAAATGTGCTGGATACGCGGTATAGCGATAGTGTGCACGTTCTGTAAGAAAGGATTTTAATGAAATAACAATTTTTCTGGCCTAGTTTTAACAAATTTGAATTTGAATTAAATCAAGTGGAAGCGTAATTAATTATTAATTGTCTTCAGTTGAAAAAACACACCTTTGCGATAACATATCAATATCGCCTCGATTAATAATTATTTAAGTTCCTGAACACGATTCCGGGTTAAAATTTGGAAAATGTTCGCACCGATCCAAAAAAGATTTCATTATTGCGGTGGTTGATAAAGACCAATCAGGTTATAGGATTTTTATTTCAAAAAATTATAAAAATAAATTACATCACTATAACGAAATATAATATCTTGAAATTTTGTAGTCATTTATACAGATATTAAAAAACCTGTGAAGATAGGATTTTCGTGGGTAACCTTTCTTAAATGAAAAAAGAAATCAAATATAAAAATGTATTCAGTAAACACAAGTTACTTAAAAAATTACTTTCTTATTTTTAATCAGTAGCCTAATTTAACTGAAGCTATTTTTTAAAAGCCAACTACTATCAATTCTTAGTATTTCTTGGATTTCTTACCTGTATAAAATTGTTCTTTTATTTTTTGCCAAATTTAAATAAACCATGAAAAATCCGAGTGCGGTCAAAAAGAAGTCAAAGATGTAAGAAATAATAAAAAAATTATAATAATCAAACTAAAGTAAACAATTCTATTCTCTTTATAAATAATTTACTGTAACTTTGTAATCAATTTTTACTCTTAACTATTTAACATCAAAATGAAAAAAGGATTCAGAGACTTTTTTTAGTAAGTGCTAAAGTTACAATGCGCTTATTAAACACTAAGTGCCCTTAAAGTGCACTTTACAGTTAAGTGCTAAATTTCAGATAACGTGATTTCTAGTTTGATTCTTGGCTAGGGTATGACTATAATTCAAGGTTATTATGACCCAAAACTATTCAGACCCACTGAGGTTTCATAAAACAATAGAGACTTTAACAGTTCAAGGTTAACTTAAAATACATCGGTCAATACTAAGGTTAACTTAGTGTACATCTTCTAAGTAGAAGAGAATTCAAACAAAAAACCTAAGTAAATACAATTTAACAAACATCAGATTTTTTTTTTTTTTTAGTGTTTGACATCTATTAATAGTAGGCCTAGTTACTGGTGTTTTTTACATGTATGTTTTAAAAGGCTATTCTATTTAAAAACTATGAAGTTAATAAATTATTTAACGAATTATAAAAAGTTGTTTTAATAAATTTGAGAGTTCGTGGCGTAATTGGGTCATGCACTGTTGAATTGAATACGTCTTTTGGCGCGCCTGTACTATGTTTTTTGCACGGGAAAATCTTTGGTTTGCCGTAATGTCACGCACGGCTATCAACAATTACGATGGAAACAATATTACACATAATCCTCATCTCATTGGGTCATGGGGTTGCTTATTGTTCTGAATTGAACAGATTGCAAAGTATACAATTAGGGATAAAAAAAATTGTTTTGATGGTATATTGTATGAATTAAGGATTTGAAATAACTTATGGTGTATCGGTGGAACGACACCATAATTCATTCCTGTATAAGGAATATCATTCTTTACTTTTTGCGGGGTTTTATTGCTTCCTGTTACCAACAAGCCATCGTTTATAGTCCCTCCAGTCCCCCTTTCTGAGATACCTAGCTACCAAAGCTTCTTAGGTTCCCTACAATAATTTTTTCTTGGAAGACTTCTTCTCTTTCTATTATCTGGACGGGAAATTAATATGCCTTAGGACTATCTGTCTGCTGATATTTCTTTGGAATTCCCATACCACACAAACTGCTGGTCTCTATTCTATCTACTACGGTTAATCCTTGTAACCTGATGGTCCATATTAATCCAGAACGTATTAGTGTTGTAGTGTCTGGAGTAAGAGGGAGGATATGAAGTAAGGACTGTAAGCTCGGGCGCGACCAACATTAAGATGCAGCATCTCGTATCATGATAGCTTCCGGCCAACACTTGCACATCGAACATATTCTTATTAAAAATCCTAAAAATCATAATCCAAATTATAATAACGTGTTGTTTAGGTCAACAGCCGAAAAGCTGGTTTCAACCTCTAGGGTTTTACTAATTAAAACGAGGAAAGGTGGTTTACCATTGCCTTCCTTACTGAGTTGAAAGAGTATGCTTATCAGCATGCTAGGCTCTCCAAAAAGCACCCACGTTCCACTCTGCAAATGATATCTTCACTTCATTTACCACAGGATCTGGCCGTATAATGAAATTCATTACTTTCAGAGGAAATAACTCTGACTAGTGTCTTTTACACCTCTACCTTTTCTGTTCTTAAATAGTTCAGTCATACAATTGGCTGACTACGTGATAAGAAACAGAACTATTTTTTGTAGCCCTGGAACTAGCAAATCGAGTGCAAATAATTTAACACCACCTGCCTGTTATAGGCGCATTTTAATTATCAATAATATAAAATTTTATAATAATATAAAAATTAATTCCGCACCAAAATAATGAATACTGATGACCTTATTGATTTAGGAATAATAAAAATGTAAAATCATGAATGATCGCTATGCGATTGCTACATCGTTAAAATTCTGTAAAACCATTTAATGAACGATGTTCAATTAAATATAGTTTTTACTATAGTACAGTTAACTTTATCCTTAATCTAGTCTTAAAACAATGAAATATGAAAAATGTTTCTGTTAGTGAAAAAGGAGTTTTTTGTTTTATGTTGTCCGACCGTTTTATTATTGGTAGGAGAATATTCAAGGAGGCGTTTAGAGGGCGTCACTGGAGGCGTTGCTAAATCCCTATTCGACATCATCATTTAAGGGCGTACTAATGGACGAATTACTCTGGTATTCCTAAGAATTTTGCTTACTGATCGATAATTTAGAAATAATGTTCTGAGTAAAATTCTGAATGTGAATTTTTACAATACGGAACAAAAATGCTTCATAGAAAAATGTTTAATGCATTTAAACTATCAGACGAAGTAGGTATATTACAGTAAATTATCTACCTTATAAATTTTTTTATAAACTCATATATTATAAAAATAAAAATATGGTAATATTTTACTTATGTTTTAAATAAATATTTTAAGTTTTATATTTATAGCCTACAAATGGATTCTCTAATTTTAAACTGTACATTGATAAATATTTGAATTATTAACGGTTAAATGAAACGTTAAATGAGAAAGTCACGGATAGATTTAGTTAATTACAATGCATCCTCAATGTAACAAAAGTATTTTGACTCTTTGCCAGTTTAGTGTCATGGTGTTTGCATTTACCTTAAGATTAAGCGAATTAAGAAATACACAAAACAATTTTGGTTTTGTTTGTAATATTTACTGTCAAATTAAAAGAAGCGTTTCCAAAAATATAATTCTTAAAAATAAATAAAAATTTACTGTTTATAATTTTAAGAACGGACGTGCTACATTATAGTTTTTTTACAATCTTACAATAGTAAAGTATTTTGTGTGTCCACTTTAATCATAATAAGATTCCATAAAATTTAAGTATCTGATTATTTTTCATAGATAAGGGAAGGAATTTGAGAAAACTAACATGGCAGTTGATTTTTATTTAAAGAAATTATTAATTAAAATTAAAAATATTAATTATTTTAAAGAAAGTAGGTTTTTACGTAGGTTTGGGAAGTTCAACTCGGAGTCGTTAACAGTTGATAACCATTCATCATCAGTCATCGTGGTAGAAGAAAAACAGTATTGTAGATAAATATGCTTAATAACTGACCTCAATTTCGAATGTCTTGCGTTTTAAAAATACTTTATTAAATTACACTGGTATTATCAAACAACTTATGAATACAGAATGATGGCTGTCGCGGTTCAGTCAGTAACGCAATTGACTAATACGCTGATTAATAAATTGAAGGCCCCGCCTTCAAGTTGCGGTTAGTGTCTGGGAATTTTAAATCACCGTGATTAATACCCTTACTCTTTCATAATTAAAGAAATTAATTTTTTCAGTTGTAGTTACCTAAAACTGAAAATCTTGAATTTTAGTGAAGCATTAAATACGAAATTTTGTTCTCAAGTAATAATTCTCGTTCGTGAGCGTGGAAAACAAATTTCTAGAAATTTACTGAACCAATAAGGAACAAGGAATTCCTGAGCCAAGAGTGTTTTAGTATCAAGAATTTGTATTAGTCTTACTATCTTCCTAAATATAGTAATAGTATAATTCTTTATCAGCTTTCTATTTGAAACAAATAGTAAGCGACGAACTAGGCTAAAATCCAGTTAAAAATTTACTAGACGTATGAAAATCACAATGTAAGATGATTAATCTTCGAGAAAACGACAGGGAATCTAAGTTCAACGTTAGTATAGGTCTACAACGCACCTGAAAGCAGTAATTTAAAAAAACACGTTTTCGCTATTAGAAACAAACTCCTTGTGAGTTTTCCTAATTAAATTTTCTAGTATTGGTTATTCGTAGATTTTTATAGTACACGAGAACGAGAGATGAATACTTTAACAATTTGGAAATTATAATTAGTAAAAGTTTTGGAAAAAATACTTCTTTTCACGGCATAGACCATCTGGGTGTTTCGACATCAAAACGTCTTTTTTGCATTAGAAAGTTGTAATAAAAATTACTCCAAGCGTTGTAGAGAGTCCCGAAACTTCTTCCCTCAGGCTTGTATCCAGAAACCATTTATGGACTCCATCGCCCTAAATTCTTTGAAGATTCTCCATCCATTTATTAGGATACTAACTGATTCTATCATTTACGCTTGTTGTCTGAAACTCTTTTTTATATCACAATTTTTAATTCTATCTTTCTTTGTACCCTTCGTAGAAAACGCGTCTCCGCAACTTACAATGTCTATTTCCTTCTTCCTGTAAGAACAAAAATTTTTCTGCTGAACAACAGAGTCGACACTTCCATTACTACTTTATAAAATCTCATCAAAGTATTTTTGTGAGCCTTGTTACTCAGTGCAGCTGCAGTTAGTTGTTCTGGATATTACCTGAAAACTATGTATTCGTTTATAGACATTAAGCTATCCGTTAAAGCCCATTTGGCAGCCCAAGTAATAAAAGGTTCTGAACTGATAAATAAGACTAATTAGTCACAATCATAGACCTTACAGAGTCCCTTTCTACAGAGTTATTCTTTAGTCCTGTTACCCAATTGTTAATGTCTGGTAATTTTTTTTGTAAGAAAAGGACATTTTGTTTTGTGACACGAGTTGGTAGCTCTACTCGACGGGTATAGATTCGGGAGTGTGAGTTGATTCTCCTTGAGCTGTGTAAAATTTTGTACCGTTTCCGGTCGTCTTACGAATAGAATACCTTTTATCCTAGAACAACGGGTTTTTATTCTTGAATAATATTTTGCTACGAAATCGTACGCGAGTGTAAAAGCATAATTTCAAATTAAATTTGTTGGTGTTCCTCCACCAGAAAAAATGTCAATTTCTAGGCTAACAAACCGATTTCGAGAGACAGGTAGTGTTCACGACAGAAAACGTAGTCGTCGACCAACTCTCTTGACAGATGACGTTTTAGAGAATGTGAAAACAAGATTGCTCAATTCTCCACGGAAAAGTTTACGAAAACTTTCCTTGCAAGTTGGTTTGTTATATTCGAGTGTTCAGAAAGCTGCTAAAAATTGAAATTGTGTTCGTATCGCATAAGATTAGTCCAAGATCTTCAGCCTTCAGATTTAAACAAGTGATTGTTTAGGGTAAAAGACATTCTGTTCGTAACACGACCGGAAACCGCGCAAAATTTTACACAGCTCAAGGATAATCAACTCACACAGCCGTATCTATACCGGTTGAGTATGGCTACCAACTTTGTGTCACAAAACAAAATTTCCCTTTCTTAGAAAAAAATTACCAGACATTAACAATTGGTGACAGGACTAATAAATCACTCTGTACAAAAGCGATCATTTTAGTTTTCGTGCTAGATATGCACTGTTTGTACGAACTGCATAGATTCTGTAAAATAAAATACTTTTGTTTTGAAAAAAGTTGCTGTTAAATAAGATTGGTTGAGAAAGAAACATAATTGATTTGGTAATAGTACTATAATGTAATAGTAAATAAAGTCTTATAATTTTAATAATAAATATACAAAGGTACAGGGAAATAAATTAAGTAATGATTCCGGTGTACTGACTATCTTGATAAGTTTGAAATCAATTCACCTTGGCACATTAGAACAGAGTAATTTACCAAGTTTTAAGATTGAACAAAGTTTAGTTTCTAAATTATGTAACTTATTCATATTATACGAATAAATTTAAAACCATAATTTTTGATTCAGTAAACCTAAAAACGTACAAAAAATTTTGAAAAAATTATAACATTTTTGTAACTGTATAATGTAATTGAACGCGTTAATGTAAAAAGGTACCGAAGTCCGTTCCAACCATTTCAACAGTTCTGAGAAAAACACAAAACACTGGTTTTTGAAATACATATAATAATTTATTGTATTAATATATTATATAGGTAATATATATGTTATATAGGATAATATATTTAATAAGTATTTATTACATTTGTATTTAAAAAACCAGTTTTTTGTGTTTTTCTCAGAACTAGTTGAAATGGTTGAAACGGATTCAGGTACTTTTACATAAACGCGTTCAATTCTATTAGTTTCTGCATCGTGGTTAGAGAAAATCAAAATCATTCCCAATTTGTTTAAAAATGGTTGCAACTATTGTTAAACAAATTATTATTTTATATAATTATTATATATTATTTTATATAATAAAATTATTATTTAAATAATATTATTATTTAAACAAATAAATTAGTTTGTTTGGAAGGTAATTAGATTACAAAACAAATGTTCGACATTATTGACTATTGTAAACAAAAGTGGTAGGTACTTTTTTAGACGTAACCTAGGCCCGTAATAAATTTACCTTGAGATATAAAATAGAATTAGTCATAAAAAGGCTTGCATTAATTAGGTTACCAATTTGGCAATCGATAAGTGCTTTGTTAAAAGATACAATCATTTAAATTGCCAAAACAATCTTTCTGTTAGGAATTTCGGGTTTGTATTCTGACGCAACAAGGCCATTTTAATATAGGTAACTAACTATACAATACTTATTTTATTTTGGCAAGGTGTCTTATTTATTGTTTACTAAATCAATTTAACAATTCTTCAATATTGAAATAATAATCATATCTGACAATAAAAATAAAAAGTATTATAAAAGAATTTGTTTTCATATAAATGCATTAAACGATACAAAAATACAAGGAAATAAAATATTCTTGAATTGTATCAAAAATTGTTGTGGTAGTAAACATAATTAATATTCTCTGATTTCAGTATTAAATCATGGATCCGGATGCACCATGGGAATTAGAAGATACTCCTGAAGAACCCCCTCCAGAAGAAGCCCCACCCGCACCTGCAGAAAGTGCACCAGAAGGCGAATTTCCCCCTCCACCTGAGGTAAAATTATAATTTATGTAATATATCGACAGGTCTATGGAATTAATATTTATATATCTGTTAAGCCACCGGGTTAATCTAGAGCTACACCCGCCACCACGAATCAGCTTTTTAACAGTTGATTTTCGGAGTCCTTGGTTCAAGACCTAGTAAGGTAGTTACTTTAACACGAACTGGAATATTAGACAACTAGTAGCTACTGGTGTACTTTGATGGTTGGGTTTTAGTTAACCATACTCTTTCAGGTATGGTCAGCCTGAGTATGTATAAGAATATGCTTCATTTACACGTCATACATATCATACTCATCTCATTGGGTTATGGGCTTGCTTATTGTTCTTAAATTGAACAGATTGCATGTACACATAATTATTAGGCAATTAGAATTGGCAACGTTGCTGGAAAGGCATTGGCTAGCTATAAAATTGGTAGGGGGCAATGCGTACATTCAGAGCTCATGAACCTTGAAAAATAGTATAGTATGTGCAAGAATTCGAAATTTTTCCACTCAACGAGAAAATAAAATGGTATCGTACCCAATGGATCGATCATTTAAATAGAATGCCAAAAAGCCGCTTGCCTGGTGTAACAAGAAGATACAAACCATTGGGAAGTAGAGATATTGGCAGGGCGAAGAAAAGATGGGTGCCGGAACAGGTAGAAATACCTAACCTGTGAAGAGAAGAAGAAGAAGAAGAAGAAGAAGAAGAAGAAGATGCACTAGATTTCACAAATACTATCAATGGTTTTATTTTATGTGCTTGGGTTTAAGTTTTCCTGTTAAAACATAACATTATAACAATTATGGCGGCTGTTCTACAGCACTAGGCCATTTTCCACGAATCAAATACCTACTGAACACGTCTTCATCCCTTAGATCCCTATTCTCCTTAGCTTTTATAACTTCATCCTTTCATAGATTTTTGGGTCGTCTTCACTTCTTCCATTTAACTGAAACCCACAGTCAAATCTTCTGTGACAAATTGTTCCTATCAATTCTTTTCAGATGACCAAACCAGTAACTTGTCTCCAATTTCATTAATCTACAAAAATGTTGCATTAACTTTTTTTAAAATCTCTTCATTTCTAACTCAATCCAGCCAATATTAGACAACTTATTTTTTAGAAACTAATTCTCAAAATTTCTGCTTTTAAATCTCGGTCGACGAGTACAAACCTCGGAGCCATAAATGGAGGAGCTTACGATAATGAAACAGAAGATTCTCTTCTTAGTGCTATTTAGTAGATAATGCAATTATTCCACAAAAAGGAGTGAAAAATTCTGGTGATGGTTCTTTCTCTGTAAATTTTCCCAAAATATTATTGTCTGGCGTACCATCTGAATTTAAAAGTGTGCCAAGATATTCATACTAAGGTACCAATTCAACGATTTCCTTATCGGTTTTTATAAATGGTATCTTGGCCCTCTAACGGCCATAAACATTTTTTTTTCTCGAACGTGATATCCAGTTCCCACTTGTACTCTTCGATCAACTTTCGAGTCATATGTTCCATCTACTGTTAATATTCAGTCAACACCACTAAATAAATTTTAAAAAACCTTTAAAATAAATAACAGCCAGTTTATCAAATACTCATCATCATTTGTCAAGGATTGTCAAGGAGTATCAAATACTCCTCAAATAAAATAACTATGAACATAATGAACCATATCCTATACTGGTCCACGGACTTTGTAATTTATCTAGGCCTACTTAATTATAAATCAAACAACAACTCCAAAGTGATCTAAGTTTTTTATATGAAGTTTAAAAGAGAGTAAAAGTTTTCTCATCTTATTAGCAATATTCTAAGTAGTACGATCGAATTTGTCAGTGAAAGTGATTAAAAATTGAAGAACGCAAAATGAAACCAAGAAAATCGTGTTTTCTTGTTTCTTGTCAATTAGTCTAAAATAATCGTACACTATTAAGTTTAATGTCAGAGAACACAGAATAAACTAATCTAAACAATGATACATTTTTTAAATCGGAAATTTTTTTTATCATAATGAAACATTCGATTTAAATGTACAACTTCAATAAGCTGACTTGCAAATAATAGAGTTGCGAAACCACTCGTTGTCTTAACGGTTTATGTAAATTCTGTCACTCTACAAAGATTTACAAATAAATTCTACAGCTCAACAAAGAACCTATAATTAACTTTGAATACTACCAAATCATATAGAATTCTGTCAAATAAGTTACGTCAAATATTTGTGAAAATTGATTTATCTATAATATTGAAACAACGTAATTTTAACCAATTAAAAATGTTTTCGAATTTGAAAACAGCGACCAGATTCGTTTCATGTACAGAAACGATTATACAAAAACCTAGTAACTTACAATTAAAAAATCATTGTACCAAAATAATTACAACATTTTGAAAGTAAGCTTTGTTAATATTACGTATTTTTTTATTATACCAAACATTATCAGTATATAAAGCCAAATTATGACGTCAAGAACTGAGACAATGTTGACCAATCAGAAAGCGGGATTTCTTTTACAAAACAACTTGCTTTAAACTATGAACTCTCATTGGTTTTTTCTAATAATCACAATAGGGCATTTAAAGTAAGAATTCAGTATTACCCAATCAGACCCGTAGATTTTACAAGCAACCTAACTGATTGGATTCACGGCTTTTCATTGGCTAAAAATCCTTGGTTTTAATTGGTTGATGTTCTACTTGCTCTGCATTCACTATCTACAATAAATCACGCCCGTGTGATTGTGCGTTCGCACCTTTCTCACGTAAATATTCAGGTGAGAAATACTCTAAGAACTCTTCCGATTACAATCAATAAGATTTACTTCAGTTTTCTCAGGTTTTAATTATTTTTGAGCAAAGTTTTATTTTTGCATAAGTAGTAAATATTTATACAAATTTAACAGTATAAATATCTGTGAAGGTATTTTATTTGGTTTGGCATATGATTAATCAAAATTTATTTCAGAATGTGATCAAGGTCTCCTTCTTAGTGCCAAATATAATAGTTAAAAAATTAAGAATATAATTTATTTTGTTAGTATTTTATCCCCTGGAATTTTTATATTTAATAATACTAAATTATTTTATATTCTTATTTATATTCATTTACAGTTAATGTAATGTTCATTTACATTTTAATGTAATTTGTACTCTTATGGGAACAGAAAGAAGGACAGAGAAAAACCACTTTTCCGGAAACGATTTGCCAGGGTGGTAGTACTTAATGAGAGATCTACATGTTATGAAAATTTTTAATTCATTTGTAGTTAAAAGGAAAGGAGTGACAAATATGTATAGTAAGCTTTTCAAATAGATGCTTTTCAGTGGGCCTGACATGCTGACAAGCATACTTTTTCACTGAGTGAGAACGGCAATGGTAAACCACCTCACTCCTTTCTTTACTTAGTAAAACCTCGAGAGTTTCAACCACTTTGATGACCCAAACAACAGTATGACATAATACATTTATTTTTGTTTCATGATTTGTAACTAAATTTTACAAGAACAATTTATCGAAAAACATCGTGTTAATTGAATTCTGGGTGGAAAATAATGAATTCTAACAAAACATTTGTTTAAATAACTAAACTACACATAGATTAAATGATATAGTATGGGATATTTATCAGATAAATGTATCTAAGAACAATTAAGCACATGTGTGCAGAACAAAATAAATGGTTTGATACGTTTGGTTGTTTGCCAACATTCCAAAACAACATAAAAGGCATTAATTAATATAAATAATTGTTATAACTCTTTTAACTCAACATAAGATTTCAATCTTTATACAAGGGAATTTCTTCAATTAAACCAATCAATTATCTTATTGTGTAATGAACTTATTTAGTAGGCCTATTTGAATTTTGGTTTATAGTTTAAATTTTGGTAAATATCTTAACGTAATATTTGTCGGATGGTGTAGAGTAATATTCAAAAATAGAAAATTATAGCATTTATTATTCAGTTTGTTTTACTGAGTTGTATAGTTTGTATGAAATATTTGTAGGCCTATGTACTATAGTAAAAATTTTAATTTTATAAGCTACACTTAGGATTTCAATTATACAAAGGGATCTAAAAATAAATTTATTAACCTTTTATAGGTCTTTGGTAAGTATACCTACCACTGGCAATAAGGTTGATTATTTTAAAGGATAAGCTATGCAATTGAACCCTACTGGCATTTTATGGTTTTGTAGATGTATTCTGGTAAGTAGGCTATCCATATTTCGAAATTAGAGCGCAGCGACCATTTGCTTCGTGAGTTACACGAATGTGGTAAGGATTCATACCAGCGTACGTAACCGTGTTGATTTGTTGTTACTTTTGTACAGTGCTTAGAAAATTCGAGTTTCTTACGAGAAAGCAAGGAATCATGCTAATATGAAGTTGAGATTAGTTATCCGTTTCTTTTGAGAAGTTTTCTGTTATATAAGACTACAAGTTGTTTTAATAAGCACTCTTACCACTAAACACATTATGCGATTCCCATTTCAATAAGCGTTCCTTGGTAGGTATACTTACCAAGGCTTAACATAAAAAAAATATCTTACTGTTTTGGCACTAGAAATACATTATTCAAGTCACTATAAAAACAATTTAACATTTTACAACATGTATATTTCCCCTCGTAGTACTGCCCTATAAAGGGTTAATTAAAGAATTCACGTCTCACTCGCTACCAAACAGAATTGTTTGGAAAACAATTTAAATTATTTACATTCTTGGCATTAAATTTTTTTAGAAACGCTGAATAACCATCTAAACAGTTCTGAAAAGGTTACGGTTTTACCTAACTGCTGAAGACGGAAATAAATATTCTGAAAAGCTTATTGTTGATCAAACGTTGCTTAATAAAAGAGGTATTTCAGATGGAAATCCTGAGGCAATACTTCTTTAAAAATAACATTTGAACAACCGGCCGCCTTCGAGATACAGTGTTTAGAGTGGTAGACGGCGCTGCACACTGAAAAGCAGAAGGTCCCAAGTTCGATATCTGGCCACGGTTTGGAAATTATTACAGGTTGAAACCCACCGATTCTGTACAGAAGTCGATAATAACCATAACAGTTGATGCGGTTTTAAATAAACTAACAGAAACAATATTTAAACAGGAAAACAATCTTTGTTTACTAATTTTATGATAATTATGGAGAGTGTGCAGAAAAGACTGATCATAAGTTGGAATGTAGATCTGGGAGAAAATTTTATAGCTATAAGGATGCGCTCTCATTCTACGGGCTTTACAGCCTGATCACGTGGCGTAAAGTGTTGGAACTTCTATACATTTACAACATTCTGCATTCACGAGTTGATGTTCCGGCTATCTCGAAGATTTTTCTGAGGGTGCCTTGCACAACTTTAAGAAGTTTCAGGTTGTTTTATGGAGCCACAAGAAGTAAAATAGTTCCAAATTAATAGATTTATAGCTACAACAAATTATGAAATAAATGGAGAGGTAAATGTATTTCACAGAGGTGTTAAAATTAAAGAAAAACTGTACGGAATACTGTGAAAGAAGGCTGTAAATATTGCGTGATCTTTATGCTGTTTTATGTATTTTCATGTTATTCGTGTCTAAGTGGTATATGTTGGGCTCGGCGGCTGACTGTTTTCTAGTGAAGAAAGAATGACTACGTTAAGTTTATAATGGTGTAGTATACCGAGGCGATATTCTATTGATGTTCTACTGTACCTCCTCGCATCCCTGCGACCAGCCATAGTAGTGGGTGGCGATGGCGGGTTGTAGAGGAGTTTGGGAGCCCCCAAAAAAATTATGAAAGTGAAGAGCAATCTTAAAAAGAAAGACAATTTTTTAAACTAATTAAACCTGTGTCAACTGTTGCATTTAGAAGTTTTTTTTTGTTTTACGTTCAGCTGTTTTAATGCTAATGTAGGCGATGAAAACAGATAAAAATCAGTGATGAAAATTTCCGGACCTGACTGGAAATCAAAACCGGGACCCGTGGCGCAGAAATCAAGTTGCACTGGCTGCCATACCAATGGGGCTTAGGTAACTACAGTAGATTATGGAATAATGTTTGTTTAAAGCCTTAAAATTTTCAGACCCTAACCAGTAATTGAACCCTTATCGCCTAATTTATATTTTGTATTCTAGGTACAGGTAGTACACTCACACTGAGCTACAAAGGTATCCAATATTATTATTATTTACTTTGATATCTGCAAATAATTATATTAAACTGAATTTTATTTTACAATGAGTAGGCCTACATAAAATCAAATTTTCTTCTTAACTTTAAAATTTCATTGATATTATTATGTAAAAACATATTACAGTAATACTGTAAGTCTCGATTAAAACACTATTTGATGTACAGTAATTTTAATTATTTAATTATCTGTTATTTTTGACTATTACTCTTGGCATCTTATGCCATTATTTTTGAACATTAAAATGAGTAGTTTATATTTGTGCAATGCAGTAGCTTCCTACAGCAGTTAATACGTAATGAAGTTTTGTTATTAAACACTGAGGTTATTTCACGTAATGCTCAGCCCCAACTTTGTTAATCTTTGTAGCGCGCAAAATATTGTATTATTTATTAGCAAAATTTTTTGTCATTAATTCCTAGCCTACAACTATACATTAAAACATTATTACTAGAATGAATGATAGTATTAGTTAGGGGTAGAAGAATGGCTCACACCCAGCAGCGTTTCCTCCAGTATGATCTAGAAACACTACGATGGAAGTGAAGTTGATGTAGAACGCTGACACACCAATAATGAAGAACTTATGAGGACATGATGGTGATGATGTTGAAATAGGAACAGAAAATTATTGAAGGAGATCCCTACAACAAAGACGACAAAGACGTTTAAAATTAAAAAAAAAAGAATAATTAGATCTCATTTTTTTAGTTTTCATTAAAGAATCTCTTATAAAGCTGTGTTATGAAACTTTAATTAAACTTAACCAGAAAAATAGAACGGAGAAGATCCGAAAACTTGAACGAAGGATCCTAAGAACTTGTATTGGAAAAAAACACAAAGAAGATGGGGAATGGAGACTCTTACCCAACAAAATTAACTACCAAGATAATGAGCCAATAAAATAGACTCCATGAAAAAGAAAAGGATATATTTCTTTAGCCATTTAATTAGAAGACCAGAAGACAGAATTATAAGGAACTTGTTTGGCAAAAAAAAAAAAAAAAAAAAAAAATAGCACCAATCTGGATTAAGGAAATCAAAGAGGATATGGAAGAACTAGGTTTAACTTTTAGGTATCTGGAGCTCAAGAGAGTTAAGACAGACTCACTTAAAGACAAAAACTTTAGACTTAAAATCAAAACCGAAAACAGAGGTACTAAAACGATTGTTTCAGATGCAGGGAGACAGGCCAGATCGGTAAGAATGACCGAATATAGGCGAAAGATCAGAGAAAATAATGCAAAAAGAGCTTTTAAATAACTGACTGAAGTGATTCCTTGCGGTTTCAAAAGTAAAAAAGCTGTGTTGTGATATATTATGTAGAGAATATGAAGGTCCGAATGAAGGGTATCTTTTTTGACGTACCTAGATGCGCTCCAGTAACGTGTATTAAATATCTAGATTGGAACACCTGGATCCTGTTTTAACTGGTTCGTACCGTAGTGCCAAATATCAGAATTCCGTACGTCCACAGTGGTTTTAGTCCACAGTGTTTTGTTAGTGTTAGTGGTTTTTGGTCCACAGTGGCATTGTACAAGTTATTTTATGCTTCAGTGGTAGGCGAGTGAGATTCAACTAGATGTAATAAGCGTCTGACAAAGGAAATTGAAGAATCAGTTAAAGAGAGGGTGAAGTGAGCGAATAAATCAGAGAGAGAAAGAAAATTATTATTTCTTACGCATTTTCAACAGTCTGAATGAATGAACAAATTAAATAAAAGATGAGTCCATTTTACCAACCGCAAATTTTTCTTAAATTTAAAAATTACGAAAATACAGCTGATGTTATTCAGGAGGCTGTAAGCTTTCCAGTAGCGGAAGAATTTTTGAAATCGGTTGGTTAGTTTCTGAGATTACCTCGTACAAAAAAACAAACATTAACTTATAACATTAGTGTACAGATTTGGGGAAATCTGTATCTTTTAAGGGGTTCACGAATTTACTTTTTAAAAGTAAATAAATCTTTTAGCTAAAAACGTACTAAATATTTTGGTTCCTCTAATCATCCTTGTTAATAAGACGAACGATATGTTTATTCTAATTTTAGTTATTCATTACGTGTTTCTCGTATCAAACTTGTAAAGTAACTTAACGGTAAATAAGACAAATAACTTAAGTTAAATAATAGAAGTGTAACTGTAAGAAAAAAGTGGCTTTAAATGTCGCCAACCGATGTATTGTGCCAGGTTTATTTATGTTCAGATGGTTCATCCAAAGGTGTGAAAATACTCTTTTGAAGTACACAATAAAAATAGAAGAGGGGATGCATGACAATGTGGGGGGTAACTATGAAATGTTTGAACTGCTTCCCAACTATGAAATGAATGCATAATGCAGTTCGAACCGTGTTACGAAAATGACAGATACCTCATATTCTTATTATGTTGACTATTCTATTTTGCCACCGTATATGCCGAAAACGACTACGTTTTTTATTAAGTATACTTACAGAAGTGCGCCAAAATTACCATATTATATAATTGAACTTGAACGTGTAAGTAAATTCCATGTAAAAATTCATTAACATTTTAATAATACAGATATTTCTAAACAAAATCAATTGCTAATTGTTGGTTTATAACAAATTTATGATAAATGTATAAAAATGCCAAAATAAAAAATTAATGTGGGTTAAATATCTAAAAAATATTTGCTTTTCACGATTTTTTTCCTTTAAGGAGAAGTCTCTTCAGAAATATTTTTTTAACTATTTCTGAAGAGTAAATTACTCTGAACAAACTGCTTATTTAATTTATAACAATATTAATAAATGTAGAAAAATGAAGGAAATATTAAAGTAAAATCACAATGTAAAAATTTCGAATTTTTATTAAACCTTTAATTTTTTATCCAAGAATTGAAATATATTATTGCAGTTTGTTTCGTTTAAAAAGGCGCTTAATTCTCTGCAAATTTTTTAATTACATAGATAACCGAAATATGCAGGATGCAATTCTACGCATAAAGTTTATACTTTATGTATAAAATTTACTGCTTTTTCAGAAATCATAACCTTTGATCTACTCAATCGATTTCCAACATTTTTTTAAATGTTTTTGTTAAATTTTTTAAATGCTGATCTAGACTGATATTTTCCCTTCAATTTGATATGAATTTTATGCTAATCAGCCAAAATTTAACTAAGTTACGATTTCTAAAACTAATGACTGTTTTTTTTAATTTTAGAGCATGAGGGTAAAATCTTTAAATAATTTTTTTATTCAGTGTATTTAATAAAAGAAATTGCTGCAATGAAGTACAAAATTTTTTCACTAATTTGCAGCTCAAAGAAATGTCTTTGGAAGACAGACTCCCTTTTAAAATAAAAAAAATCATGATTAATGGATTTTATTATTTAAATTATTATTTCTTATTTGAAGTATTATTAGGCCTATCATTAAGTAATCAATCTGTTCTTTCATACAAAAACACGAATAATAAATGAAAATATTAACAAAGAATACGCAAAATACAAAATTAATATCCATTAATAATATTAATGGTAGGTACAAATTAGCGTATTTACGAATAATTATTACTATTATTTTCTGTTCTCTTTAACTAAAATAAATTTTGATATAATAATTTAAGGCATAATAAAATTTCTAAAAAAAATATAAACGTCATTAATTTTGAATAATAACGTTTTCTTCTTTTTCTTACATCTAAAGGTCCCTACTCCATATTTTTTTAATCGTCGGTGTACGAATCTTCTGCATATATATCTTCAACTAATGGGTTTTGAAGATGTAATTAGTTGTAAAAATGTTTAGCAGTATCTTTTATGAATGAGATGTGTTGGCCATTGTGTAAAGTCAAATTTAAAACGTAGTAGGGTGCATTTATGATTAAGCAAAGGAATTTAGATTGGAAGGTTTTATTTTTTCTTAGATTGCTTGATTTAAATCTATTGAAAAGTTGTAATCCGCACATCCATATGGGCGATATAAAGATTTTATAAACAGTAATTTTTAGTTTAAAGTTGTTATAAAAATTCATTAACACGTGAGAGTAGAATATTCTCGGTTTTCGAGATCTAAAATATATATTTTTAAAACTAGGTTTAATGAATACTTTACAAATCTTTTTATTTTACTTAAAATAGATTAAAACTGGTATAAAAGACCAACCATTATCTTAACAAACAAAATACTATATAATCCAACTAAACTAATTAAATTATATAATCCATTCAACAATGTTTTATATCTTAACACTAAAAATATACACAAAACTATCCACTACTTTTGGACTTCACACTGCTCTGCTTTAACACAACACACTGCACTGTTACAATAGTTCGAAGGGCTTCTTCCCACTGAGCCTTCTAGGAACATTTTCATTATCAAGAATTTGAATCGCTTCAGGATTGATGTGGCCATGTAGGCGAGCTTTATGTTTGGTAGCAAATCTTCTTATCTCACTGGACACGAAAGGGATGTCAAGATCTCTATGCAGATCACTATTCCTAATGTACCAAGGGGCATTAACAATAGCTCTCAGTACTTTGTTCTGAAACGTCTGTATAATCCTTATCTGAATTTCTCTGGCGCAACCCCAAAGTTGTATACCATAAATCCAGATGGGTTTAAAAATTTGTTTATAGATTGTTACTTTATTGTGAAGAGGCAGCTGCGATTGACGTCCCAGTAACCAATATAGTTTCCGATATCTGAGGCCCAGCTCAGCTCTTTTTATCTTAATGTGCTCCTTCCATTTCAGTTTCATATCTAAAGTCATTTCTAAATACTTTGCAGTGTTCGCATATGGTACAATGCTTCCATTTATGGTAGCTGATAAAGGATCTGCAATATTTTTATTGGTCAAATTTATATGTACAGATTTTTGCTCGTGCAGTTTAATTCTCCATTTTTTAGTCCAGTCAAATATTTGATCGCACGCACGCTGGAGCCTGGTTGATGATTCGGCTTGATTTGCATCCACTGTCAACAGAGACGTGTCGTCTGAAAATGTTGCAACTGTGACTCCATCTACTTGTGGGATGTCACTAGTGTATATAAGGTACAATATTGGTCCTAAGACACTTCCTTGAGGAACACCGGCTCGATTTTCTTTTAACTCTGAATGTTCATCTTCTTGTTTTATTCGGAACTTTACTAATCATGTCGCTTAATAAATATTTTTCTTATTTTGTTTTATCAATATATCACCGCTACCGCTATAAACTACTGCTGGTTGGCCTGTTCAAATGTTTTTCACGTAAAATAGACGGTTAAACAATTTTCCATAATAACTTGGAATAAAATTTGAACCCTATTGGTTTGTAGCTTAGAAGGCCACTAATACTATCTTAAATACATTGTACGCAACTGAACATAACTTAAAATAAAAAAAATAAGGTTTCACCACTTTGATGGTTGGCTATTCATTTGCAAAGTCGAAGTTACAGGGTTAATTTCTAGTTAGTAAGGATAAAGTCATAAAATTACAAGTCCAAAATCAACAAGGATAACAAAACTATTTTACTGAAACTTCAAATAAAAAAAATAAATTACACAATTTTTATGATAACTATTTCTATGAAACAATGAAAATTGATAATATTTTATTACTATTAAAATTAGGGTAATAATGTTATTAATTTTTTAACTATCTAATATGTACAAGGCCAAGGACTCGTATTTTTATTGGAAATTTGCCTGCTTGTGTATATTAACTGTTCTAAGGGATAATAAAATAAAGTGGTGTATTGTTTTTACTGCAGTTGCCAAATTAAAGAAGAAGAAATAATATTATCCAGTAACTTCCTTGTGTAATTTATAAATAAGAGAAAAGATTTTGAATGCTAACGTAACTGAATAATACTGGGATACTAAAGTTTCTTCTGATTCTTTGATTAAATTCTACAGATGATATTTGCAATAATAATCTGAAAATGAACGAACTTCTCAAATTATGTTACGCTTTTAGACAATGTATTTTCTAATTATTAAGAAAACTGTACAAACTAATTAAAACTGTATACCAATTAATTAAAGAGGATAATTTCAATTATGGAATTGAAACCAAAAATAATTTTTAAAATATTAAAATTAACGATAGCGCACTACAATCGATACTCGGTAGCTTATAAGGTTATTAGTAACCGGCACGGGGGTAGGGGTCGCGTTTTTAATTTTTAAACGTAAAATATCGTTAAGGAATAAAACAAAAGTTTTAATTGGCAATGTCTGGGTTTAATGTCTTTATATTGTTTTGAATTATTCTCATTATTATTAATAATAATTATTATTGTTGTTGTTTAGGTCATCAGCCGAAAGGCTGGTTTGAACCTGCAGAGGTTTTACTAATTAAAACGAGTAGTGGTGGTTTACCGTTGCCTTCCTCACTGAGTGGAAAAGTACGCTTATCAGCATGCCGGGTCCTCTGAAAAGCACATATTTTCCCCACTCTGCAAATGACTCCTTCACTCCATTCACCACAGGGTCTGGCTGTATAATGAAATTCATTATTTTCAGAGGAGATAACTCTGATTAGTGTATTTTACACCTCTACCTCTTCTGTTCTTAAATGATTCAGTTATTTAATTGGCTGACCATGTGATAAGAAACAGAACTATTTATTTTAGCCCTGCTACAAACAGATTGAGTGTAAATAATTTGACACTCCACCTGTCTGTTATGGGCATAATTATTATTAATAAATAAATAAATATGTTTAAATGACATATTTTGATAAAGATTCTTCCTGCCGTTTGATTTGATTTAGTATTCCAGCCATTTAATCTTCTATGTGGACTTTTTGGTAAGTGTGGGTGTAACAATGCTCTTATCTCTGGATTCGTGTGAATGGAAAGAGGTTTATAATTAGTTAATGGTCGTGTTTACTCTATCTTTGTTGAGGTCTCGATATTTGACAGAGTTTCGCATGTAATAAAACAAATGAATACCTTTTTCAGCTGATGTAACAATAACATGTCAAGGAAAAATTTGATGACATCAGAGTTAATGAAAAACTGGGTAAAAACAATGTGGAGTTGTCGTATCTTAATGTAAAGTATCCTAATCGGTGCCATCGTGCCATAGCTAATTTGTTTTGTCGGATTTTGAGGTTATGACAAAATGAAAAATAAATTAACTAATATATGAATTCTAAACTTTTTGTTATTCCGAGAGGTTTGACTCCAGTCCTACAACTACTGAATAATAGAGTTAACAACCCATCCGAGAACAATTGACAGTGATCCAACTAAGCAACTGACACCGGCTGGGAAAATCAAACGAGCTTTTCAAAACGTTGTAGCACAGGAGTTTCAATTACACAGAGAAAATCTCAGACAGTGATCGAAAAATCCTACAAAAATTTAGTATTTGAAATACTTTAGAAGGGACGGAAGACGACGCATTATAGAATCTCCTAGAGTTAAATGTTGGAATTATCGGTAGTGATTCTATTAGTGTTGACCAAGCTTTTTGAAAAATTGCTGATGGTTGTTCGTAAAATGAAGCCGGTATCTGATACTGGTATATTATTTTCTCGTTTTTAATTCCTATGAATTATAATATAAAAAAACCGAGAAAGTTTTGTTCTATTATATTCTTATTTACATTTTCATTACTATCTTTTTTACCTAAATTAAACAACTTTTTCAATGTGTTGTTGTTTAGGTCATCAGCCGAAAGGCTGGTTTGAACCTGCAGAGGTTTTACTAATTAAAACGAGGATTGAGGTAGTTTACCATTGCCTTCCTCAATGCGTGGAAAAGTACGCTTATCAGCATGCTGGGGCCTCTGAAAAGCACATATTTTCCACTCTGCAAATGACTTCTTCACTTCATTCACCGAAGGGTCTGGCTATATAATGAAATTCATTACTTTCATAGGAGACAACTCTGATTAGTGTCTTTTACACCTCTACTTCTTCTGTTCTTAAATGATTCAGTCATTTAATTGGCTGACCATGTGATAAGAAACAGAACTATTTATTTTAGCCCAGCAACGAACAGATTGATTGTAAATAATTTGACACTCCACCTGTCTGTTATGAGCAGTTTTTAAATGATTTATATTGATTTATTCAATTCCTAATAAATCAAAAACGCAATTTAAAAATTTGTAGGCATAGAAAACTACACTGCAAATTAGAATTGTTGGCGCATTATATTCGCGGTTTTTACGGCATTTCAATTTTTTTTAAAAATCTCTCATGTATGTACCTACGTTGCAATCTGTTAAATTTAAGAACAGTAAGCAATCCCTTTACCCAATGAGATGAGGATGATATATTTGACATGTAAATAAGGTGTAGTCTTGTACAGACTCAGGCCGACCATTCCTGAGAGTATATGGTTAATTAAACCCTAACCATCAAAATACACCAGTAACCACTGTCTAGTATTTAAATCCGTATAAAATTAATTATCTTTACTAGGATTTGAACCATAGAACCTTCGTCTCCGAAAATTATTGAATTAAATGTAGGCCCTAAATTTATTAAATTTTATATTATGAGTGACATTGTTACATAAAAATAAATTTTTTAAAAATTTTCTTTGTCAGCTTAGGTCTACGATTATAATGCATGACTTAACTTACATTTTTAAATCTTTTGCTCAAGTTCCTATTTTGGAGCTTGAGTTTTCTTTCTTCCCATTGTTTTGAACGCTCCAAATTGGTATATTTTTACTTTCTCTTGCCTATATGAATATATAGGAAGGAAAGTATTGTTTTCATGTCGATTTTTCGAAGTCGAGTTTTCACCGGATTTACACGTTTTTAGACCCCCTGAACCCAAAAAAACATGTTTTTAGCGAATGATCTGTGTGTGTGTGAACAGAATATCTCTAGAACGGAACATTGTACGAACTTGAAACTTGAAACTTAAGTTACATACTACTACCGGACTCGACACGAACATTTTCATCAAAATCGATCAACCGGAAGTAGTAGTTTATTCGTGTCATTTTTCACTTTTTTGCAATTTTTTTCAAAAACTGGTCCCACGATTTTTTTAAAAATCGCCTGGTTAACTCAATTTTTTATTCTCTACAAGATAGGATAGGCGTCATGTTTTTTGAAATTCTTGGTGAGGCTGTTTTCACGTAATAACAAAGTTTTTTTTAAGATTACGGCTTTAATATGCAATTTAGCGAAAAAAATTATATATTAAAAGTTGTAGAGAATTTAAAATTCTACAACTTTTATTTCAAACATTTTTTTGTATAACGCTTAGTTTAGCAGTAATTAGCAATTTTATGTTTTTTTCTCACGAAAACGTGAGAAAAATCGATTTTTTAAAGATTTCGGCCTTAGTATGCATTTTATAATAAAAGTGTATATAATTGAATTTATAGAAAATTAAAAGATCTGCAACTTTTATTTAAAACATTTTTCTCTACAGAGCCTAGTTTAGCGTGAAAGAGTGATTTTCCGTATTTTTAAGCCAAACTGAGGTTGATTTTCATTTTGCGTCTGTCACTCATGATTAAAATTAGGTTATGTTTATTGAGGTTATTTTTTTGTTTATTTCTAATGTTTTATTACTAATGTTAGGTTATATTGTTTAAATTATTTGCTTTGGCAAGAGAAAGTTGTGTGAATGTTTCACACCAGATTTTTTACTTTCTCTTGCCTATATGAATATATAGGAAGGAAAGTATTGTTTTCATGTCGATTTTTCGAAGTCGAGTTTTCACCGGATTTACACGTTTTTAGACCCCCTGAACCCAAAAAAACATGTTTTTAGCGATTGATGTGTGTGTGTGTGTGTGTGTGTGTGTGTGTGTGTGTGCGCGCGTGTGTGTGTGTGTGTGTGTGTGTGAACAGAGTATCTCAAGAATGGAACATCATACGAACTTGAAACTTAAGTTAGATACTCTAAGAGGAGCCGACACGAACATTTTCATCAAAATCGGTCAACCGAAAGTAGTAGTTTATTAGTGTCATTTTTCACTTTTTGCGAGTTTCTCAAAAACGGCTCATACGATTTTTTTTTTAAAAATCGCCTTATATACTAAAGATTTTATGCTCTACAAGATAGAGTAGGCGCTATGTCTACTGAAATTCTTGGGTAGATTGTTTTTTCGTAAAAAAATGTCTTTTTTAAGATTGCGACTTAAATAATTATGCATTTTACCACAAAAAATGTATATAATAAAAGTTGTAGAGAATTTAAAATCCTAGAACTTCTATTTCAAACATGTTTTTGTATAACGCTTAGATTAGCGGTAATTAGCGATTTTGTGTTTTTTTCCTCACGAAACTTGTAAAAGAAATCGATTTTTCAAAGATATCAGCCTTAGTATGCATTTTACGACAAAAAGGTATAATCAGATTTATAGGAAATTAAAAGATCTACAACTTTTCTTTAGAGCATTTTTCTCTACAGAAGATAGTTTAGCGTGAAAGAGTGATTTTCCGAATTTTTAAGCTTAATTGAGGTTGGTTGATTTTCATTCTTTCATTCGTGATTAAAATGAGGTTATGGTTTGTTTTTTGTTTATTTCTAATGTTTTCTTACTAATGTTAGGTTATATTGTTTATTATTTGCATTGGCAAGAGAAAGTTGTGTGAGTGTTTCACACCAGTTCTTTACTTTTCTTCAGAAAAACCCACGTGTTCTTCAATAACACTTAATTATTATAGTATTAATTTTTACTTTCTCTTGCCGATATGAATATATAGGAAGGAAAGTATTGTTTTCATGTCGATTTTTCGAAATCGAGTTTTCATCGAATCTATACGTTTTCAGACCCCCTGAACCCAAAAAACATGTTTTTAGCGATTGGTCTGTGTGTGTGTGTGTGTGTGTGTGTGTGTGTGTGTGTGTGTGTGTGTGTCTGTGTTGTTTGTGTGTGTGTCTGTGTGTGAACAGAATATCTCAAGAACGGAACATCGTACGAATTTGAAACTTAAAACTTAAGTTACATACCACTACCGGACCCGACACGAACATTTTCATCAAAATTGGTCAACCGGAAGTAGTAGTTAATTCGTATAATTTTTCACTTTTTTGCGATTTTCTCAAAAACTGGTCCTACGATTTTTTTAAAAATCGCCTGGTTTACTCAATTTTTATTCTCTACAAGATAGGGTAGGCGCCATGTTTGCTGAAATTCTGCGTGAGGCTGTTTTTACGTAAAAACATATTCTTTTTAAGATTGCGGCTTTAATATGCATTTTAGCGCAAAACGTTATATAATAAAAGTTGTAGAGAATGTAAAATTCTACAACTTTTATTTAAAACATTTTTTTGTATAACGCTTAGTTTAGTGGTAATTAGCAATTTTCTGTTTTTTTCTCACGAAAACGTGTGAAAAATCTATTTTTTTAAGATTTCGGCCTTAGAATGCATTTTACGACAAAAGTGTATAAAATAAAATTTATAGGAAATTAAGAGATCTACAACTTTTATTTTAAGCATTTTTTTTTACAGTGTCTAGTTTAGCGTGAATGAGCGATTTTCCGTATTTTTAAGCTAAACTGAGGTCGATTTTAATTTTGCGTATTTCACTAATGTTTTTTGAGGTTAGTTTTTTGTTCATTTCTAATGTTTTAATACTAATGTTAGGTTTTATGTTAATTATTTGCATTGGCAAGAGAAAGTTGTGTGAGTGTTTCACACCAGATTTAATAATTATTTTTGTTTGTTTTTCAGGAACTAAGCGAACCACCACGAAAGAAGAAATTTATTTGCAGACACTGGGTACGACCAACATTCCTTCAATATAAATACATCTACAACTACAGGAAAAATTATTATGATGATTATGTCAGTTTTTTGGATAAACGAAGCAAAGGTTTGACTTCGGATGCACCTCGTGCACAAACATGGGCTGAACGCGCTTTACGTACTTACACAGGTGAAATTGATAGAACTGGTGAATACATCAGATCATTTGGTATCAGACTTCATCGACTTGAAAATGAAGGCCTACAGAAAAAATATGTTAACCCATTTCATGCTGAGCATTCTCATGACTACTATCATAGAAAATACTATCAAGCTTTATACAGGGCTACCTCAAAATATAATTGGTAATTTAATGATTGGAATGCTAAGGTAAATCATTAATCACTAATAAATACTAAACTAATTATTCAATTCCTTCAAGTACACCGAAATCAAGCCAAATGGTATCCTCTCCAAATTTCTAAGATCTTGGTTAAAAAAATATTTTATTTTAATTTTAATTTTTGATAGTTTTTGATTTTTGCATTTTGAATTTTTTGATTTTTTCCCCTATTCTATCCTATTCCCAATTCAGTATTATTCCAAATATTATTTTGAATTATTTTTCTCCTTAACCTGATTTATTTTAATTTTATTTAAATTAAGTTTTGATTGTATTTTTACTTTCTCTTGCCTATCTGAATATATAGGAGGAAGTATTGTTTTCATGTCGATTTTTCGAAATCGAGTTTTCACCGGATCTACACGTTTTCAGACCCCTGGCCCCAAAAAAACATTATTTTACTGATTGGTCTCTCTCTCTCTCTGTGTGTGTGTGTGTGTGTGTCTGGGTGCGTGTGAGCGCGCGCACGCACGTGTGACCGAAATATCTCAAGAATGGAACATTGTACGAAGTTGAAACTTGAAACTTAAGTCAGATACCACTAGAGGACCCAACAGGAACATTTTCATCAAAATCGGTCAATTGGAAGTAGTAGTTTATTCGTTTCGTTTTTCACTTTTTTGCAATTTTATCTAAAACTGCTCTCGATTTTTTTTAATCACCTCATTTACTAAATTTTTATGATCTACAAAATAGGGTGGGCGCCATGTCTGCTGAAATTCTTGGGAAAGTGTTTTCTTGTAAAAAAGAGTATTTTTAAGATTGCGTCTTATATATCCATTTTAGCGCAAAAATGTAGCTATATAATAAAAGTTTTAGAAAATTTAAAATTCTACAACTTTTAGTTCAAAAATTTTTTTTGTACAACGCTTAGTTTAGCGGTAATTAGCGATTTTAATTTTTTTCACGAGAACGTGTAAAAATATCGTTTTTTAAAAGATTCAGCTTTAGCATACATTTTACGACAAAAGAGTATAATTAAATTTATAGGAAATATATACAACTTTACTTAGAGTTACAACTTTTAATTAGAGCATTTTTCTCTACAGAGCCTAGTTTAGCGTGAAAGAGTGATTTTCCGTACTTTTAAGCTTAAGAGGTTGATTTTCATTTTGCAACTTTCACTCATGATTAAAATTAGGTTATGTTTTTTGAGGTTAATCTTTTTGTTTATTTGTAATGTTTTATTACTAATGTTAGGTTATATTGCTTATTTTTGCATTGTCAAGAGAAAGTCGTGTGAGTGTTTCACACCAGATTGTTATAATAGTGATCAGAACTGTTGAAATTAATTCTTTGATGTTTATGAAAATTTTATAATTTAGTTAAAGAAATAGTTCAAATTTATTCAGCTTTCCTGCACTTCTGGTTGAATAATTTTGGAAAATGAATTTCCATAAATTTTACGTCTGTCATGCAAATGGTAATAATTGGGTAACTAATTTTCAAAAAATAATTACTTTATTTTAAAGCACCAATATTTTTGACATCTTACTACAAATGTTTTTAGTTTCTATCACCATTTTACCTAATATCTTAATGTTAAAACACATTATTACATGCAGCATGGGGTAAATTAATAAACTAATATAATGCATTTGAAAATGAACATCAGCTTTAATAATTATTTTATCTTGTTCTGATAATCAGTTTTAAATGTGGTTGTTCTGTGTTGTCTTGAATTATGCAGTTAGGTGGATTTAATTAGCATAACAATATCTTTGTTGAATAATTTTATTTACAATTTCATAATATTTACTAATTTGTCATGCTGAAGTATCAGTTAATATGGACTGCTCATATCAGTTGAATAATGTGTATTGTGTCAAAAATTAGATATAAGTAAAAATTTTTATTTTAATATGGTTAAATACTCGGAAATTTTGCAATCTGTGCCACGACACACAAATTCACAAAAAAATTATAAATCCACATAAGTTTTTATAATTTCTTTAGTTTATCATTATTATTTACTTTTGACAAAATTTTCACAACTACATTTTATTTTTATGATAAAATTTCCATAGATAAGCACCATTATAAAATTCCAATATTTCCCATTAAACTAAAACCTGTTCATCTGGACTGATCTTAAGATTTTTATCCAAGCTCAGACAATACTTTTGATGAAGACAACTTAGTTATATAAACAAATAATTAAAACCGCAAAGAAGCTTCCTCAATGCTAGAAAAACTGATTGTCCATTATGAAATAGCCTGACACAGTTAACTTTTGGCTATTTCATAATGAACAGTGTACTTAAACTATAGGTTTATGGAAAATAGAATAGGTCTACTGGTATCTTTATATATTAATTTGATTCGGTCATTTCAGAAATTCTATAAGTCAAAATTGTACATTTTTTCTTTAGTACAGTAATTCCTCGTTATCCGCGGGGGTTACGTCCGGGAGGGTTACCGCGGTTAGTAAAACCGCGGATAATAATACCTTATATGAATGAAAAGATGGGGTTAGGTTCTAAAGGTAAAGCCTGTAGTCGTTTTAAGTGTTTAATAGTTTTAGGAACGTTTTACCATTATTATAATCTATGAATATTAAATACAGTAATGTACGCATAAAAAATTTAAGTTGTTTTAAAATTGTTAGTTATGGCTCTTTGCTTCTTCTTCTTTTCAAACTCCTTGTGGACTTCTTCATATGGTATCATCAGCTCCTGAGTCCTCTTTTGAATTGAAGGGGCCTTTCCATGACTGGATCGTCTTCAACACGTGGTCAGCCAATGCGTTGCCATGCTGAGGATCTCGTCGATGGTTTGTGAAGAAATGATTGGCTTCGTTTCAGGATCGTTGAACACACAAAGAACTGTATGTACGTACGAAAAAGTTAGACTGACACATAGAGGAAAACGTACGGAAAAATTACAGTATAGTCCCTGGGCGTAAGTATGGCGGTGAGGGTGGGGTGTTACTGGCGGGGCCCGGTACCCGGTTACTAGCTCACTACGTACATTACGTGGAAATCTAGCTTGGCTCATGGCGGCCGTCGCCGTACTAGTGTGTGACTGAACATGATACGGATGCCAAAACATTTATTCAAACACATGTTTTCAGAATTGTATGACTTCCCAACCAAGTACGGTGTACACAAGGTGAGAAAACGTAGCCTACGTATTTTAAGGTTTTAGGCCTACGGACAAAGTCCGCGGATAACCGAAACCCGCGGATACCAAGGGATTACTGTATATTTTAGGACTATTTGAATGTAAACGCAGTATCGCTACACAATCACGTAAATTTGGCTTTCCTTACGTAATAACACTAAGAAAAGGCTTATCCTTAAGGATATAGAGTGTTTCCATTTAATTAAAAAATGAAAGTGGATGATGTTTTGAAGCTGAGGTCTACTTTTTAGTGGAAGAGGCCATACAAAAATCTTTTTAATGGAGATAACTACTGTTTGTGACAATGACGAAGAAAGTGGATAGTTCTGGAAACCAACTTTTTTTCTTAAAGTTAAGAATTTCAATTTGTATTATTCTAAAAAGCTATTTAAGTCACTACTGTAAAATAGTGAAACAAATAAATAAATGAATACTAACTATTGTACAACACTATTTTTTTCTGATCTAACGACGTATTTTACAGAAAACAACAAAAGTTAGTATTTTACTCCAGTTTATTTCAGAAACACCTTTAGCCTAAATCTTCAATATAACAAGTGGCCTATCGTTAAAAAGACAAAAGTATACATTTTATGTTAAATGGGACAACCCTCAGAACAAATTACGTATATTTTTCAATATTGTATTTTATTGGAACGTAGTAAATTACCAGTTTTTAATTTTTCCGAATATTAGTTTTTTACTTATGGGCTTTCTGAAATGGCCGATTCATTTGTTTATTAGATTAAATTTTTCTTCCTTCTCCATTATCAAGTTCAGTTGAACAGGAAGTTACTGTATTGTAAAATAAAATTCTAAAATTACTCAGTCTTCTATAAATGTAAATTTTTTCAACACAGGTCTTCTGAGATATTTTTTATAAACGTGGTACATTTTTAAAGTACTGTATTAATTGACAGATGTCAATTCTAGAATTCTCACCGAACTATTTTAATATCCTTCTTCTTTATCACTTCAAGAAATTATCCTGTTCATACAATGCTTTTCTGCTACTTTTAATTTTAACAATATGGTTGTCTGTATTATTTAATAGACAAGTCTACCTTTAAAAATTGAAAATGTTACAACTGGCCAATCCCTTAAAAACATGATACATTACTGGTTCAATCAACAGTCTCAGAATGATTAAAAAGTTGTATGATTATGAACAATGATTGTTCATAATTAATTATTAATCTACCAAAAAATTTAAAATTACTATTAACAGTTTTAAATAAATTATTTGAATACATTTAACGTAAAAAAATGGTTTTAGAATGTTGTGACCTTATGAATGTTGCAATTAACATTTTCTTTTGGTCATTAGAGTATTATTTTTTCAAAAAGTTATTTAAAAGCATTTTTGGGATGTTATTTTTGAAAAAAGTATTTACTGTACCAATATTAAGGTTTAGATATTAAATTCTGAAAACCATAAGCAATGTGTGGTAAAAACGTATGGTTATAAAGCTTTGAATCAAACCAAGATTACAGAAGTATTATTTTTGTAAAAGTTTATGTACAAACCATTGTACTGTAATGTACATTTTGATAACTAAAGGTATAATTTTATTGTATTTGTTACTACTCCTAATTCCTGGCAAACCAAAATCACAAAAAATTCTGCAAATAAAATTAATTTATTCTTCAAGAAATCAAAAGTAATTAAATTAAAGAATATATTTATTATTACAGACTACATTACTCTGATTATTATGATTTCTTCTAATGCAAAAATACTTTTGTTTTTTCAGCTACTAGGTATATATGAATAAATTCAGAGAGATGCCTTCATTCAGCAATATTCTGATTAACTTACGTTATCAATCAAATTTTCCTGATGATAATGAGTTTTTTTCAATGATAATGTTTGAAACTACACAAGACTACAATTTAACATTATACTAAAACAGATTTGAATAAAAAATTGACCTACTTCAATAAAAAAAGAGTAAAAAAGAGCGAAAAGATGTTATTTTAAATTTAAAATCAGAATAATAATACTAGTGCCACCAAAGCTGTTTTCATGTATTATATTTATCAATTATAATTTTATCTAATAAAAAGGTGTTTACTTCTTGTAAGTGTTTGTTTTTAATTTTTTTACACCTGTGTAACGCAACTTCTACCTGAAAGTTAATAAGTAAAAAAATTGTGGCTATATCAATGTACACTACACTTTATTTACCAATAAATAATTAAAATGCATCCTGCAGCTTGTAATCAATCCAAATAAAAAAAGGTTAGTTGTAACTGATTGATAAAATAATTAAATAATCTTATAAAACACCAAAAACACATATTTTAAGAACTTTTTAATAAATTGATAGTTTCAATTATTTTATGTATTAATTGTATATTCTGATAATGGTGGATTCACTTAGACGTGTAAACACAGAAAGTTAAATAAGACATAAAAAGAAAATTAAAGCAAAAATGAAAGGTCAGTGAAAGCTAATAGTAATTTTTTATTTGTTTTATGTTAGTTATTATTATTTGTACAGTTATTTCTGTACCACTCTGCCGTTTATTGAAACCCAAATGCCATTCATTCTTACTGAACTTGTCTTCATCAATACAAATTTCCTGTGACAACCTGCTCTCCTCCATTCTTTGCACTTGTGTGTACCAGATTTTTCCTCCAATTTATCAATACCTAATTAAACATTTTGTGTCGGCTTTCTTTAAAATTATTTCATTCCTCGCTCAATCTTACTCATACTGCTTTTAAATATTGATTGGAGAGACCAAACTTTTGAGCCAAAAATAGAGGTATTTTCAATAAAAGAATGCAAGATTCTTTTCTTAGTTCCGTAAATCATGTAGTTGCTCCACAAAACAAAGTAATTCTTCTAGTGATGGCCCAACTTCTGCTAACCATTTCCAAAATATCTTTGGTATCCTCTCTAATGTTAAAAGTGTGGTATGATATTTACAGTTGTATACCAAGTCAATGCCCATAACGGGCAGGTGTTGGTTCCAGGGCTACAGAAAAAAGTTCTGTTTCTTATCATATAGTCAGCCAATATTATACAACTGAACTATTTAAGAACAGAAGAGATAGAGTTGTAAAAGACATTAGTCAGAGTTATCTCCTCTGAGAGTAATGAATTTTACTATACAGCCAGACCCTGTGGTGAATGAAGTGAAGGTGTCATTTGCAGAGTGGAAAGTGGGTGCCTTTTGGAGAGCCTGGCACGCTGATAAGCATACGCTTTTAACTCAGAGAGGAAGGCAATAGTAAACCACCTCACTCCTCGTTTGTATTTAGTAAAACCTATAGAGGTTCAAACCAGCCTTTTGGCTGTTGACTCAAACAACAACACCAACTCAATGACCAATCTTTTGAAGTGCCTTGAATAATTTAAAGAAAAGATGTATTAATGTTTGAAAGTTATCTAACCAAGATAGTATTTCAAGTGGAAACACTGAAAGATATGATTTTTGATGTAAAAAGAACTTTTGTTTGGATTTTTCATTCCAGAAACTTGTCGAATAACTTAAGATTGCTTCTAAATGTTTGGAAAAGTTTGCATGAATCTATTACAGTCAGTAATTATAACAGTAATCAGTAATTATAGATTGCCAGAAATTATAACAAAACAACTTAGTAAGAAATTTCCTATGCACATGCTAATCACAGAAACACCAACTGAAGATTGGAAAAGAGTTTCTCCCCCAATTGCTTTTTGTGACAATTGGTGGAGCATCAGCGATGATGAACAACTGGATCGACAGTAGGGGAATAGTTTAGATGCACAGGAGCGGAGAGGCGAAAGCAGTACCAGCAGAGCAAGCCACGTCTTCCAAGTTTTTTTTAAGTTGTAAAATAATACATTGTGACAGTGCTTTAAATGCTGTTAGTTACTGGTAATTCAAGTTCTTTCTCAGCTGATGACTTTCTAGGTTGAGTATTTATTATTAATAAATAACAACATTATATCTGAACAAAATATTTGAATTTTTGATTTGTTATATGAAACAATAACATATGAGCGACTGCCTTCATGGCGTAGTGACTAGCGGGCTGGCCTACAATGGGAAAGATCCCGGGTTCGATTCCCGACTAGGGTCTGGAAATTTTAACACATTAAAACCTACCAATTTAGTACCAGAATTGACAGCAGTCACTAATGACCAAGCTATTGATGCAACTTTAAATAAACTAAAAAACCATATAAGCTGTAGGCAGCTCACTTATTGTGTGGAAAGATGGATCATGTAAAAGCTGTTTCAGAAACATTCAGGTCATTCCTTCTACTATGTTAATATGAGTTGTATTTCTGTGATTAGATAAAATAAATATCATTTGTGATCTGGAACAGCATATACACAGTGGACAGAAGGACTAGAGAAATGATGATGGCATTAATTTATTTCACCCACCAACCACTTGCCAAGTATCCTTCCTATAGAAGTAAATTGTTTACATTTCTTGACAGTCACGTACACCTTTTTACAGAAGTTTAATGTCAACAATCACAACACAAGAAACAGAATTGATTACTATGTTGCTAATCACTACGCTAAATTGTTTAACCTACTTATGCATGCAGAAAATACATCAATAAATTATCATAAACTTTAAAAAGTAGTGGCAATCTAAATTTGTTTAAAAATGCTTAAAATATACTTGATTGATGAAACGTTTTACATTGTACACAAATTACTATCCAAAATTGTTTGTGGTTGAAAAATATACACTTCTATGATGTGATTGCTGAGGCAAATTGGGTATTATTTGATACAAACGGTTGAACAACACACTTATTGAAGTAAGCAAGTAAGTGGTGGTAGGGTAATAAATTAATTGGTAAGTAATGAATTTAACATAGTGTTAAAATTTAGGCTAATCAGTTTAATCTTGTTCTATACTCCCTTCTGGAGTCTCTTGGATGCAGTTCTAAAATAAATGATTTATAGCCACTTGTCCTGGTATGTTTGACTTCAGTGAATCAAAGATGTGATATCTGTTGAAATTTGACTCTAAATATTATTTAGTATTACATTATACTATAGATACTAAAATTGCAAACTGTACAATCTAGATGACTGCTCAATTTGATTGCTACTTTTTTGCTGAACTTTTAACTTGTGATGATATTATTGAACAGAGAGAGACCCAGTGATTTTTTCATGCACAGCTATCAACTCATTACCACACAAAACCACTTTGCTGTAACTTAACAATTATTTAAAGCAACTTTCTTTCAATAAACTGGGCTAACTTAAAAATAATGGTAATGAAAACAAAATAAATGATAATTATTTTTTCACCATGTAATTTTTAAACTTATCTTTATTTTTTTTTATGGGTAACTTTTGTATTGCATTTATTTCTTTGAGAAAGAATTTTGGCAATGATGTTTTTAATAATGCTACTGGCTGATTGCTTGAATCTTCTATTGTTACTTGAATGAATCATATAACTAGTTATACGTAAACGGTTTTTAAAGCTAAAACAAAAACAGAATGAAGTGATTCTTTTTTCTAGATTGCTTGTAGTTGTTTAACATCACAAAGTACCTTTGAAACTATATTATGTTCATTAGTAGTACCAGGTTTGATCAAAATATAACGAGAATTTCTTAATTTTGCGGGTTTTGTAATTCCGATTTCCAAAAATTTTTTCTTTGTTGGTATACCTGTTTCTAACATATGCTCCCATTTGCAGCCATTTTGAATGTACAGTTTATTGTTAGTAGTAGAAAAGAGTACACGTGTCGTAATGTTGTAATACATTCAAAATGTTGACAGTGGCTTTTGGAGTATCTACTGTGAGTAAAACAAGATTTTACTAGTGGTACAAACAGTTCAAAAATGGTGGTGAAAACGTTAAAAATGATGACCGCCCTGGATGCCCTAGCACATCAATAACCGATAACAGCGTCATAGAAGTGAGGAAAATGATTTTGGAAGACCACAGAATCACAATCAGAGAGGATACTGATGAGGTCAGTATATCATTTGGATCTCATCAAGTATTCGGATATTTTGGGTATGAAACGCGTGGCAGCAAAGTTCGTTTTGAAATAAGTGAACAAAAAGAACAAAAATAAAAAGATTTCGAACAAAAAGAACTTCGAGTGAATATCCCCCAAGAATTGGTGAATGAAGTCAACAATGATCCAGAATTTCTACAAATGGTCACAACAGGTTACGAAACATGGGTATATGGGTATGACGTCGAAACCTGCTTTCGATGTTTTAAGAGAACTATGAAGGATGATGTTTTGCCACCATTGATGGCATAAAAACAGAATTACTAAAGGAGCTGAAAGCTATACTAAAAAGTGATTTTCAGAAGTTCTTCTAAGATTGGAAAAAACGCTGCACAAGTGTATTGTATCTGAGGAGGGACTGAGGAGTGTATTTGAAGGGGACAAAACTGATATAGATAAAAAAAAATACATCTTTTTAAAGAAAAACTAAAATTCCGTTTTTTTTATCAAACCTCATATTTCTTTCTTTCAATTCTTCATTTAAGCCACGTATTCAGTAACATTAGAAGAAAACAACTGATTTTGATAATTATTTTTAAATGCATACAATTTATGGAACTTTGTGGCTAGTTTTGTAATTTACTGATTGGTGGAAGTACCAGGGTTCAATTCGCAACTAATGTTTAAAATTTTTTTACATTCATGATCAATTTTCCAAAAAGGGCTGTAAGATGTTGATAACAAAGCAGTTGATCCAACTTTGAAACTAAATAAATACTCGTATTTAAGCTTAATGTACCACTGACTCTTCCACTCAATTATCATAAAATTTCCTGAAATGCAAGGCCTAGAAACCTTTAATTTAGTATCATCATTGTCCGCTTTATCCCTCTTCCAAGTTCCCTTAGGTCGGGTCCATCTTTCTACCGCTAAACCACATCACCTCCATTGTTTTCTTGGTATTGCATCTTTATTCTAATTTATCTTTAACTGAACCCATTCGCTTCACTATTGGTCTGTTTGTTGGTCTTTTCCGCTCCATCTCCCAATTAAAATTTTATTTATAGATTCAATTTGCTTCTTAGGTGCTTGCTAAGAAAGGATTTTAAACAATTTTAATTTTTCAGGCAACATAGAAGATACTATTTCGAGTCGTACTACAAACATTGAGTCATAAAGTTTGTGGGATTAAGTTATAGTTGATGCCGAACATTGTAAAAGTTTACATGAATTAGAAAACTAAACTACTTTTCTATATTATTTCAGTTCAAAATATGGAATAATCAGAATAAAATAGATACTCTTGTAGATTTGAAGAAAAGTAAACTAGGGTTACTAGTAACTCATAAAAAAATTTGCTGAAATATGTTATACATGTCTCATTCTGCCTATAACAGGCAGGTGGAGTGGTAAATTATTTGCACTTGATCTGCTAGTTCCAGGGCTACAAAAAATAGTTATGTTTCTTATCACATGGTCAGTCAATTATATCACTGAAGCATTTAAGAACAGAAGAGGTAGAGGTGTAAATGACACTAATTAGTGTTATTTCCTCTGAAAGTAATGAATTTCATTATACAGCCAGACCCTGTGGTGAATGAAGTGAAGGTGTCATTTGCAGGGTCGAATATATATGCTTTTTAGAGGGCCCGACATGCTGATAAGCATACTTTTCAACTCAGTGAGGAAGGCAGTGGTAAACCAACTTACTCCTTGTTTTACTTAGTAGGCCTAAAACCTCTAGAGGTTCTAACCAGCCTTTCAGCTGATGACCTGAACAACATGTCTCATAAGTTATGACTCACAAAATAGAGACTTCTAAACTTACTTGTTTTTCTATTGTTAATAAATAAATCTTTAATGTTTATTTTATAATGTCACTCACACTTTGTTAACTAATTTTTTACAATTTAATAAATAATTTCATGAAGTTACCAACTAAATACTACAACAATGTTTTTAGTGATATAAAATACGATATTAATGTTCATTATAACCAATAAAAACTACAGTGTAATTTGTTAGACATTATTAATTAATGTAGATTTAAAAGAACATCTGATTATACTAATTTTTGAAAGGCAAGTAAAGAAACGACTTCTCTTAGACATAATAAAATTTTAAACTATAGTACAAAATGATTCATATGTTTTTGTTCCAAGAACATTTAATAAGGTTACTTTTTCTACTGTTCCACAACATTTAATTACATCAAACAACTTAGTGGTAATAGAAATATTACTCATGATGATTATTTTATAAATGTATTTATATGACTAATCCGCTAAGTTTTTTCACTTTCACTCTTTAAAAAAATCTGGTGTGAAACACTCACACAACTTTCTCTTGCCAATGCAAATAATGACCAATATAACCTAACATTAGTAATAAACCGTTAGAAATAAACAAAAAACTAACCTCAAAAAAATAACCTTATTTTAATCATGATTGAAAGACCCAAAAGGAAAATCAACCTCAGTTTGGCTTGAAAATACGGAAAATCACTCTTTCACACTAAACTAGGCTCTGCAGAGAAAAATGCTTTAAATAAAAGTTGTAGATCTTTTAATTTCCTATAAATTTGATTATACACTTTTGTCGTTAAATGCATACTAAGGCCGAAATCTTAAAAAAATCATTTTTCACACGTTTTCGTGAGAAAAAAAATAGAAAATCGCTAATTACCGCTAAACTAAGCGTTATACAAAAAAAATGTTTAAATAAAAGTTGTAGGACTTTAAATTCTCTACAACTTTTTTTTTTAAATTTATTTAACGTCGCATCAACATCAAAGGTCATTAGCGACGACGTTGGGGTGTAACTGTGTGTAATGAGGATGAAATGATTATTTGTAACGTATGAAAATATGCCGTGCCTGAGTGGGATTCGAACCCAGGACCGCATGATGAGAGGCGAGCACGTTACCAACTGCGCCAATGCGGCCGGCATTGGCGCAGTTCTCTACAACTTTTATTATATAAATCTTTGCGCTAAAATGCATATTAAAGCCGTAATCTTAAAAAAACTATTTCTTTACGTGAAAACAGTCTCATCGAGAATTTCAGCAAACATGGCGCCTACCCTATCTTGTAGAGCATAAAAAAATTTGTAAATCAGGCGATTTTTAAAAAAAATCGTAGGACCAGTTTTTGAGAAAATCGCAAAAATGTGAAAAATTACAGGAATAAATTACTACTTTCGGTTGACCGATTTTGATGAAAATGTTCGTGTCGGGTCCGGTAGTGGTATGCAATTAAGTTTCAAGTTTCAAGTTCGTACGATGTCCCGCTCTTGAGATATTTTGTACACACACACACACACACACACACACACACACACACACACACACACACACACACACACACACACACACACACACACACCACACACACACCAATCGCTAAAAACATGTTTTTTGGGTTCAGGGGGTCTGAAAACGTGTAGATCCGGTGAAAACTCGATTTCAAAAAATCGACATGAAAACAATACTTTCCTTCCTATGTATTCATATAGCCAAGAGAAAGTAAAAATCTGAATGTCTCAACCAAAATATAAATATTAAGGGATTCTGAAGTCTCAATAAAATATTTAAAAAGGCTTTAGAAAAATTGATGACAATTATAATTAAAATTTACTAAAATGTAAATTGACATACTACCTTTTTCAAGAAATGAATAATTCCTTCATGAAATGTGCCGTCTTGTAAAACTTCAACAAAAACTGGGACCTTCAAATTGAGTTAATGATTCCATGACAACTGAGCAACCATGGCCCAGTCATGATCGAAATTGATTTTAAAACACAATGGTTTAAAATAAATTATATAAAAAATAATATATAATAATATATATAATATATTATTATATATTATAAATTTTTGAAGATTTAAAATGCCAAGACTTAATGGTGTGCAGTAAATACAAATATATTATTGTTTTAAGTTTAGTTATATAAACCTGAAATTATTTTAAACAGAAACGATTTTTCGAAAATCCTTAGAACTTATTATTACGCTAATCTAAAAGAAGGGCCAAACACATAAAAAAGAAAGAAAAATGTATGGTTTTACAAAAACAACTGGCAAGTTCGTTTTTGAGTAAACAATTTTTTGAAAAATCCTTAGAACTTATTATTACGCTAATCTAAAAGATGGACCAAACACATACCATAAGAGAAGAGAGAAAAATGTATGGCTTTACGAAAACAACTGGCAATTTCGTTTTTTAGTAAGTGGCGCTATCTCTTGGCAATTGTATAAGATAACAAAGGAAACTAACATGTACTAGAAATAGTACAATGTCAAATTTTTTCCGTTCTTGATAACTGAAAGACAAACGCACCGTGTACAGCTATCTTAAAGTTACCAAACATACACATTTCTTTTTGAAAATTTGGGGTTAATTTAGACTATTAGTAAAATGTTATTTTAGAAAAATATCATAGACTAGTAAAGTTGCCGAAGTCGATGTTTATGTATAGAGAAGATCTGAACTGAACAATTTAAAATTAAAATACCACACTCCTCACTTTAAAATCCCTGAATAAATTGCAGCTAAGAGGTTCTTATATTTTGACCATTTTCAAAACTCGGGTAAAATTAGTAAAGAAGTAGTTTTGCAAAAAAATCTGAGTTAAATAAAAATACTTTTCGGCAAGATTGAAATGTATGTATGTAGATCATTACAAAAAGGGTCTATAGAACTTCCCAATGTCATTTTTGAAAGTTTTGAAAGTTATACATTTCACAAGTAGAATTAAATTGGTGATATTGTAAATTTGGAAACTTAATCGTACAGGCTAATCTGTAAGACTCTGATGTAATATAGTCAAATTTCCAAAACAATCTCTTGAAAGTTATCGTTGTTTGGCAGTATAAAATAATTTAATAGTTTGGAGAGAACAGTTACTAGTAAAAGTTTAATATTTATTTAATAAGATTACCTAAAGTTTTGTCCATTGACCTAAGAACAAAAATATGGTTAATAAAATGACTCTAAAATTTAATTTAATATTAATTTTGAACAATATTTTTAAAGCCTCATAGGTTACATAAGTTCTTCAAGTTTGGAAAATCTTTTATGGATCTTATCCATTTTTTTGATGTTTTAATTCTTGATTTTCTCCCAATAATTCTTAATTGCATTAGATATTTTTTTCCTTTCTTCCTTAGAATACACCGCTTTTGGACTTTTGGTTGGTTTCTTTTACCAGAGTCTTGTATTTTTCAGTTTATGATAATTCTTTGTCTCGTTTTTAACTCTTCAAGTGAAATCTGAAGTTCTTCTAGGTCTTCTTTAATTTCGCGAAACCAGTGTGGTTGGGTTTTACTTAAAAAGTATTCAATGATCTGTCTGGACATTCTAGAAGGATTCATCCACATGATGTGTCCGAAAATGAAAATTCTCTTTTTTCTTTTTTGATCTGCCACATTTTGAACATTCTATAACATAATATATTATTAATAACCAAATTCAGACAATTAATTTCGGACTTTAAGGGCTTTCATGAAGAGCAAAAAATTGAATACTGGGTTGACATGAAAGGAGAAAAGCCTAACAGTGTACGAATGCTGAGAATGTGGGCATAAAGAGCTTCCAGAAACGGCTAAAGCCACCTCAAGTGGTCTAAAATTGACCCTGTACGAAAGAAAATAATGATTTCAATAGATCTAAATATTTTAAAAATTAGACAGAAATTCTGTCACTTTATTATTGTTGTTAGATAGACAGTTGATTGACGTTTTGAATTTTCCGAAAGAATTTCATCTTGGTATTTTTAGAAATTTTACTTTTAACCTATATTTACACAAATTTTACTTAAATGTTCTTTCTTTTATGTAGGTTGTACGAATTTCTCCACTTCCTGCTTTTTATAGACCGTCGCCTCTTATCCTTCAGTTTTTCTGAGATTCTAAAATTTCCTGAGAAACTAAAAATCAATGAATTTTTAAAAAAAATATTAAAGTTAATGTTAAGAAATTAAATAACTGATAGGATTATCAGTTATTAATATTGTTAAAAAGACATTGTTTATTGTTATTTATAATAAATTGTTAACCCTTTCAGTGCCGAAACAATATTTAAAAGTTTGATCTAAAGCCATTTAATTTGAATAAGAGTGTACAGAAGCAGTAAGAGTATATGGAAATATAGCAGCATATTTCCATATGGAAATATGGAAATATAGCAGTAAGAGTATATGTAAGAGTATATGCAATAAGAGTATATGGAGCAGTAAGGACCAATGGAGAATGGAGAACAAGAACAAACTCAGAGATTGAGGAAATCCTGGAAGGTGCTAATATTGTTCGTTTCATAAAGTCAAGGAGAATAAGCTGGCTTGGGCATACCTACAGAATGAATGAACAGCGAATGCAGAGGCAAATGCTCACAGGTAATATGATGGGTGCAAGAAGGAGAGGCAGACCAAGGAAACGATGGTTGCAGGATGTCGAGATGGATCTGACAGCAATGTCAGTGAGAGGTTGAAAGCGGAAAGCGATGGAGCGAGACGTGTGGAGGCAGATCGTAGAGAAAGCCAAGGTTCACCACGGACTGTAGCGCTATGAGAAGAAGAAGAAGAAGAGTGTACAGAAAGTGCCAGCTCTATTTCCAAAACTTGCAGGCGTGAGCCTCCTATTGCCAACCAAAATTTCAACGTTACAGAAAAATAAAATTTCCTGTACAAAATTAATTTTTATTATGTTCATAAAAAAATCGTTGCAGGGCTAAAATAAATAGTTCTGTTTCTTATCACATGGTCAGCCAATTTAATGACTGAATAATTTAAGAACAGAAGAGGTAGAGGTGTAAACAACACTAATCAGAGTTATCTCCTCTGAAAGTAATGAGTTTTATTATACAGCCAGACCCTGTGGTGAATGAAGTGAAGGTGTCATTTGCAGAGTGGAAAATATGTCCTTTTCAGAGGGCCCGCCAAGCTGATGAGCGTATTTTCCAATCAGTGTGGAAGGCAAGGTAAACCACCTCACTCTTCGTTTTACTTAGTAAAACCTCTACAGGTTCAAACTAACCTTTCGGCTGACGACCTAAACAATAAAAAAAGTAAAATAAAAATAAAAATAAATAAATCGTTCCAACACTAAAAATATTCAAAATAATTTTTTTTTAGTTTCTTTAAAGTCAAATCGACAGCTTGTCCATTAGCAACTACTGTGGGTTTTGGTACCTTTACGGTGGTTTTAACGCGTTAAAATTTCCAGACCCTAGCTGGGAATCGAACCCGGGACCTTTCGCTTTGCAGGCTAGCGCGCTAGTCACTACGCCACGGAGGCGGTTTTAAAATACATTATTCCATTAAGATTTTGTTTAAAAGTTCTTTTTGTAAATGTTCGGTTATCCGGACGTTGGTACTTTAGCCTATGTATAACTTACGGACGTACGGTAAACCGGATGTTATCATTACGTAAAATATATAGACATCCTGTTTTCCGTTGTCACTGAAAGGGCTAAGGGTTATTGTCCTAATCTGCTACTTAAAACTTAAGTAAACAATTTTTATTTTCTGATCTCTGCATATCATCATTATTCTCTTCTTTTACAGGCGTGATATCTAATACATTTGATTGAGGTGTTAAAAATCAGGTCAGCTTAGTTATAAACAAAAAGATAGTAAACGAAATAAGAATAAATAAAATAAACGAATTATAAAAATAAATTTAGGTATATTAAAACTGGAAGTAAACATCACTTAATAGGATAACAAATAATTTATAGTTTTGAATTCAATTATATTGCAACGCATCTCTAATACTAAAAAAGCTATTAAACAGAGAACTGGAATAAGGAAGACGTTAATTTCAAAACTTTTATTTTTCTGAATGTTATAACAACCCGTAATAAAATAAGATTGTAAAATAATTACTACAAATATTTTATGAAGACGTAATAACAATTAAATTAGCATACAAGATGTAAACGTTTAAAGTTCTGTTTTTCTTATTGGTTTTAAACGATGGTCGCCTGAGGGGAAAGTATTGTGAAGGATGAACTTGATGGACGGGTGTAGAGAACTAAACGGCTGGCAATTGGAGTAGTAGGAGGTAGCTTGAAATTGCTGGTGAAGGGGAAAAGGAGCAAGTTTTGTTAAGAAAATAGCAATTTTGTGTACCTAAAGGACGGCGCCATCATGTCGCAAACCCTTAGGCTGTATATTGGTTAAAGATTTTAGTAAAACACTAGTATTTAACTAATCAAACTAAATAAAGGTTAATTTCTTTGCGATAATAATAACCGACCGGAATTCTAGTGGAACTTACCGACACCATTCAACCACTTTAGCGATCTGCACTTGTTATGTTTCTCCAAGTGCTAAACGTCATTAAAAAAAACAAAACAAAAACAACTCTTAAGTAACATAGAATTTATAAAAACATATGAAAGTACTACGGATTTTACTCTGTTTAATGATGTTCATAGGTATTATAGCACTTTAATATTATAGTTTATCTCACTTTATCTCGTATTTTTATTCTCACTCCTCCGAAACTTCAGAAAATTATATTTTTTCTACTTCGACATTTATGTATGTTGATTTAAAACAAGTGACGGCTATAAAATGTAATTAAAATAAAAGCGTTGAAATATGCCCATGACGGGCAGGTGGAGTGTTAAATTAATTGCAATCGATCAGAGAAATCTGATTGGTTCCAGGGCTACAAAAAATATTTCTGTTTCTTATCACATAGTTAGCCAATTATATGGCTGAACTATTTAAGAACAGAAGAGGTAGAGGTGTAAAAGATACTAGTCAGAGTTAGATTCTCTGAGAGTAATGAATTTCATTACACAGCCAGACCCTGTGGTGAATGAAGTGAAGGTGTCATTTGCAGGGTGGAAAAGGGGTGCTTCTCGGAGGGCCTGGCATGCTGATAAGCATACTATTTGAACTCAGAGAGGAAGGCAATAGTAAACTACCTCACTCTTCATTTTTACTTAGTAAAATTTCTAGAGGTTCAAACCAGCCTTTCGGCTGTTGACCTAAATATCACCTGCCTAGCCAGAAAAAAAATATAAATTTCACCTAAATACAAAATAGAAAAAAAACCTGAACACCAAAAATTTTATTTATAAACTGTTGAATAACCGCGAATGCTGGCACAACATTATTCAATCAAAAAATTGATTAACTTTAATTTAACTAAAACCCAAAAATCTAAACACTGAAAAAATATTAATAATTTAGAAAAAAACACTTCAAAAAACATCAACACAACAACAACGAACGTATCAGCCTGACAAACATTACGCACGCATGCGTGTAAGAGCCACAGTAGTTCTTTCGTATCTTGCATCTCGTACTGAAAACACGTCGATTATAGAACGCGTTAACATAAAATACTTTAAAATATAATCAGCTGGTTGTATGTTCATAGGTTATAATTGTTATTGAAAGACCAAAAACATAGCTGACGAAATATATAACAGAGCTACGAGTGCAAGTACTGGCAACGTTGTGGCAAGTCTTTGGCTAGCTATGAAGTAAGGTAGGGGATGATGCATACGTTCAGAGCTCATCAACGCTGAAAAATAGTATAATGTCTTTTACACCGCTACCGCTTCTGTTCTTAAATTCTTCAGTCATATAACTGGCTGACCATGTGATAAGAAACAGAACTATTTTTCGTAACCCTGGAACTAGCAGACCGAATACAAATAATTTAACACTCCACCTACCTGTTATGGGCAAAACCAAACTTATAAATTGATCAAAACAATATTTTCACTTAAACTGTTAATTAAAATTTAATTAATTTTGAAACGAAAAGATAAAACACGACTTACACCCGCCAAGTTCCTCCATTAGGTGTTTTTTTCTTAAAACATTATATAAAACAAAGAAAACTCATCTACTTAATAAAAGTTTTTAGATTTTCTGTATTTATAAAAATAATATTAACATGTAAAAAGCTATTCAAATTTGTCAACTCATTTCAGGGGCACGAAAATTTAAAAGTTATTTCAATTTTTTACTCATTGATTCCAAAGTCGTTAAAGCAGGATTCAATTGAAAATTGATATTAAAATGCCTTCCAAACCTCCGGACTTTAAAAATGTTATTATATTTCAGGCTTGATAAGAACTTTGAGTTTACTTTACAGAAATTGCCACGCGAGAAAATTTAATATAACTTTAAAAAATATCTTTTATATTATATTTATATGATATAAAAGTGTAATAAAAATATAAATTTATATCTTTCGGTTCCAACAAGTAACGATAACTTTTATAACGGCACCACTGGGTTTCTGAGCGATATCTATACCAAATACCCTGTTTTTATGAATTTCCTGTATAGGACCTACTTAAAATCGTTTTTAAGAATTTTCAAAGCTTCATCAGTTTTCATAAAATTTTCCAACGGAAAATCGGTATGTGTGTGGTAAAACAACATGAGTTCATCTATGTGTATTTTGAAACAACAACCTGTAAATGGAATTAAAAATTATAATTGTAATTTCATTAGAGTTATTAATTGTTTTGATATTTTTAATTAATAAATAATTTAATAGGCTTTAACGAAAAAGACGATAGTAAAATAAAACTTCAGGTTGCATTGGATGTCTAGCGAGCTAGAGGGATTTGAAAATTTCAAATTCGTTTTTTAAGGTTATAGTGACTTTGAAAAATTAACCGTAAGGTATTGGGGATAACTATCTACTTGTAAATTTTCAAATTTTTTCATCGACCACATCCCGAGAAAAAAATATTTTCACTAAAATGGGGTTTGTTTAGATCTGGAAGGGTGCAGGAATATGTATTGCAAAATAGCCGTGGGTACCTTATTTATCACGCCTAGACACCATATTATTGGGTTAAAATGGAAATCCGTGAAGGGGGGGGGGATTTTACCTTTTTTAACAGAAGTAGGGCCTACTCTTTGAAAAATCAACAACTTTTCAAGATGAGAAAAAATTAAAAGTAGTACATTTTGATCTCGATATCGGATGTGATAGAAAGAATTTTAGGAATTTCAAGTATTTTGACTTGAAAATAATATTTTAACAAAGTTGACCTTTTCTTTTACCGATCACTCTAATTTATTTCTTATAACTAATTGGCTACAACGCTTATAAAGTTTTTGTGAACTTTTTTAATGGGAAACAAAACATTTTACAATTTTTACACATGAATGACCTATATACATACGAGTAAACTTTGTAACATTTTATTACGAGAAAAAGTTGTAGTAACAAAATAAAAGTAATAAAGGAAAATGGAGTTGTTAATTGTGAAGTATTGAAAGATTTATAACCGAATAAAAAAGAAACTTAAAGATATCTTCACAATGTTTCTTTTATAATCATATAATGTATTTTAAGAAAAAAAACTATAAAATAACACGATATTTATCATTAAAAATAATGTCTACATAAAATGCATTAGTAAAAATTTTATAATTTACAGTAATTTTCATAAAACCCGCTAGGAATGTAGATAAGAAAAATATTATTTCTAACATATGCACCTTACGTTTTTAGTAAAACTATCGTTAAAATACAAAAAAGTGAAAATACATAAAAACTATGCACGTAAATCGCATCATATTTCAAAAAGGAATTTGTAGAAACTTGATAATGGCCTGCAACATCGTTGCATAATATTGTCTCGTAACTAATAGATGACAGTGACGATGTTCCTTAGATTATGCGATGGTACTTTGTGACGTCACAAACACACCGAAGGTTTAGGTTAAGATGTTATCATAATATAAAAGTTAAACAGCACTATAATATTTACTGTTATTTTAAATTTAAAAAAAATCAGGTATGAAACAATCACACGACTTTCTCTTGCCAATGAAAATAATGAACAATATAACCTAATATTACTCAGTGTGAACTGCGAGGTACACGAGGCTATGCGAGAAAGGCTTGGGTAATTGTTATTGGGGTGAATACGGGTGAATCATATTCACGAATTCTCAGCGTATATAAAATGACTGTTAACGTATTCTTCCCTTATTTGTAAATAATCGATTATACATCTTCTTAAAAAGTTAATTTATGAAAAAATCATTTATGAAGACAAAAAGAAAAAATCAACTAACAAAACACCCAAAGGAATGTAATTTTCTCTTTAAGGGTAGGTAATAAAACAATAATACACTTTTAACATCATTATATCCACAGGCTGCAAATTTACAACGAACGAAGTAGTCTATATTATAGAACAAAAAGTTTAATCAATTTACCGACAATTTTTTCTTGATAATGATAGGTTTTTAAAGCGATTCATAACTTTTAATATATTTATGCTATTTTACTGCAGTACTTATTTTCGTGAAGTGGACCAATCAACTTAAATTATTCAAAAAATTTACTTTTGTTAGTTTAACTTTTATATTGAAGAGTAGCAAAAAATAAACGTAAGGTATTGTTTCTTTTCAGTATTTTTTCTGTTATGAAAGTACACGTTTGTTGTTGTTTTTAGCCGGAAGATATTGTATTGCAAAAGATACGTATCCAAAAACGATTAAGTATAACATTTCGGTAAAAACAGAGGAATAAAATAAAAAAAGTCGTTCAAGTCAAAAGTTTAATTTAAGGGTGTCAGTCTAATCCTGTTATTTGATGCTATAAAACTGTTTTAAAATGTTTTCTTCTCTTAGCCTAATTATGAGGTACTTTTAATGATGAAGGTGTACTAATTAAATGCTCCGGTTTACTCCCCCACTCCTTACTATCTTATTGCCTTAAGCTAAAGCACTTGTTAAGTTGTCTATGTCTGCTCTTTTCAGTATAAAATCTTTCCGTCTTTCAAAATATATGTAATTTTTTGAAAATCGTTGTTATGTTTTTGTTAAAATGTATGGAAACTCCTTAGTTATCACTTATTATTAAAAAATCTGGTGTAAAACACTCACACGACTTTCTCTTACCAATGAAAATAATGAACAATATAACCTAACATTAGTAATAAAACATTAAAAATGAACAAAAACTAACCTCAATAAACATAACCTAAGTTTAATCATGACTGAAAGACGCAAAATGAAAACCTCAGTTTGGCTTAACATTACGGAAAATCACTCTTTCACGCTAAACTAGGCTCTGTAGAAAAAATGCCTAAATAATATTTTTAGATTTTTTAATTTCCTATAAATTTAATTATATAAGTACACTTTGTCGTAAAATGCGAACTTGAAACTTAAGTTACATACTACAACCGGACCCGACACGAACGTTTTCATCAAAATCGGTCAACCGGAAGTAGTAGTTTATTCGTGTCATTTTTCACTTTTTGGGGATTTTCTCATAAACGGCTCTTACGATTTATTTAAAAATTGCCTCATTTACTAAATTTTTTATGCTCTACAAGATAGGATAGGCGCCATGTCTGCTGAATTCTTGGGGCGGCTGTTTACTCATAAAAATTTGTTTTTTTTTAAGATTGGGGGTTTAATATGCATTTTAGCGCAAAAATGTATCTAATAAAAGTTGTAGACAATTTATAAATCTACAACTTATTTTAAACATTGTTTTGTATAACGCTTAGTTTAGCGATAATTAGTGTTTTTCTGTTGTTTTTTCACGAACATGTGTAAAAAATCGAATTTTGAAAGATTTCAGTCTTAGTGTGCATTTTATGACAAAACAGTATGTAATAAAATTTATAGGAAATTAAAAGATCTACAACTTTTATTTAGCGCATTTTTCTGTACAGTGTCTAGTTTAACGTGAAAGAGTGATTTTCCGTATTTTTAAGCCTAACTGAGGTTGATTTCATTTTGCATCATTCACTCATGATTAAAATTAAGTTATGTTTATAGAGGTTAATTTTGTTGTTTATTTCTAATGTTTTATTACTAATGGTAGATTATATTGTTCATTTTTTGCATTGGCAAGAGAAAGTTGCGTGAGTGTTTCACGCCAGATTTTTATACTTGGACTCCTAGCTCTGCTCAAGTACAGGATTTTTATCCCAAAGCCTGTTTAATCCGAAACAACCTCTTACAGCCCGAAGGAGTCTGATGTTTAATACCTGCAGTCTGCTTTCCTCTCTTGAATCCAAAGTCCAGATGTCAGTTCCATAAACCGATATGGGACCCACCATAAAATACCCCGACTTATAAAATTTAGCTCTTTATCCTTTCTAACCTTCCGTTTCTGATTCCGGGTTTTTTTTTATTACACAGCTATCTGAACCTGCCCTTCATAAAAGAAGAAATTAAACAACAAAGCGAAAAATATTTACAAAAACTAGTAGACCATCAAAATCCACTGACAATTAACCTCCTGGACACTAGCGGAGATACTCACAGACTGAAACGTTTTAAAACATTAGAGTTACCTTTACGATTTTGTTAATTGTTTAAACTTTATTTCTTTTTCTTTTCTAATTCAACTACTAATTATTATCGTGATTTCATAATCGTCATCGATATCATCGTCATCTCCAACTTCAACACCTTTGTGTTTTAAGATGTTGATTCACAGTTCGTCAAGTTTAGTTTTGTATGTATATTTTTTCTTCACAGTTTAATCTTTTTGAAACACACTACCTACTGATTGTGGTTTATATTTTAATTCTAAGGACATTACTCAAATTTTCTCTCATCTTTGCTTAAATTTTGTTATTATATTATAAAAACACTGATTTTAAAAGAAATACACTGTTAAAAAAATGTACTGTTGCTTTAAAATTGTTTATCTTTTAAGTCTATTTCTTAGATTAGGAAATATCTATAAGTTTAATTATCGGATAACTGACACAAGTTACGCCTGATATCTTAAACGGGATCAACAGAAAATATAATTAAATATACCTGATTTCAAATCCTCATTCTTCTTAAATTAATTTCTTGATAATTTTTTCAGTGATTTCATCAACTAGTAGCTTAAATATAAAAATAAGTGGTCAAGTTTAAGTCATTAATTTTTCAAGCCATTCATCCATTCGCATAACTATTACTACTGCTTCAGCAACATTAATAGTTACTAGAACTGCTGGTATTACATTAATAAAAAAAAGAAGCAACTTATTGATAATGGTCGTTACAGTTGCAATGGTACAATATCTAAAGCGTCTGATTTATAGTTGGTCTGCCCACACAACGTGAAATTCAAATTGCCCTTAATGACGCTTTGCTAGAGGCTTAATAAATAATTTAAACGGTTAAGAATGAAGTGGATTGCACCTGATTTCATTCGTTATACTATTTGTAATATGTATCTACATCCGTTCGTATGTCGGTATCAAAACCTTGTGATAGAAGGAATCTATCCTACACATGATCGAGCCAGGAATTCAATGTTTAATCCTACATCAGTTATATTTTCAGTAATTTTAACTATAGAAAAAATTGAACACCTATTTATCAATGTATATTTTTTACAATTTATATTAACTTGAATGTATTATCCCACTTCTTGTAATAATAATCTACTGATTAGGTATTAACAGAAGTACATAAAATGCAAGCTACTTAGCAGAAGTTGTAGGAGCTTAATAATTGACCACTAAACAAATGCATCGTTAACGGATAAGGATGAATTACTTTTAACCTGTCAGAATCTATTCAACTTATTATAATGGTAGATTTATATTTGTACTTTTACAAAAATTATTAGACCATTTTATCTAATCTATATTTATAACTTTAAATATCATACTCCATTAATTATTTTTTGTACTTTTATATTAATTAGTTTAATTCAGTTTTCTAATGTCCTATTTCCAAATGTTATTCATTTATACTTTGTGGTCCATGTAATATAATCTAATTTATTTTTTGAAACAAACTTTTTCTTGTTCTAACTTCATCTCAACGCACCGGGTTAGAGCCTTTTCACACGTTTTTTGATGACATGCTTCTGGTGATCTGGCCACTGCCAGTGGCCATGTCACCAAAAAAGAAAGTGCCTACTATCGGTTTCATAATCATAGATACCCGACTTTGAACCCTTGGATCTCCAAAACTATTAGTCGGATTTTAACGAAATTTACATAAAAATTTAGCTCATTTTATTATGCGTTGATATATAATAGTCCTATGTTTTTAATGTTGTTTAAAAATTGCCATATCGAGGTTGGAAGACAAAAATACCCGGTTTTTCTCTACCGCAACAAATTTCATGCGTTTAGAGACGTGTAAATCAATGACTATTTGACCGAAAAGTTTAAAATTTTAACACAACATAGATAATAATTATACAGGGTGATTCACGAAGATATGCAGAAACTTTGAAAGCCCATTGTACATGTAAAAATAATGAAAAAAGTTTATATAAACATGGGTCCGGAAATGCTTCGTTACCGAGTTACGGCTAGCGAAAGATTTTGCCCGGATTTCAGCTCACCAGGTGAAATGAGGTCTTCCTAAAATTCTGGTAAGGTAGATTAAGAGACGAATTCAATCATTTCTTATGGTTTTTGATCTGATAAATTGAATAAAACAGGTCCCAGAACTGTAAATTAAATAGTTTTTAAAAAAACCAGTGTCAAATGCAAAAAATGGAGTAAAAACACATTTTTTCATCTTTGGGCAAGAATAACTTTGTTATTTCACCAAGAAACAGTTAAAATTTTTGAATAAAACATGAAGAAAATTTTATTCTGAACAAACCGGTGTAAATTAGGTACACAGAAAGCGAATAGATGTTTGATTAAATGAATTTTTATTCATAAGAGTACAAAGTAAAATTAACCGGAAAAACTACTAAGATGAAAAAACGTGTTTTTTTCACTCCATTTTTTGCATTTGGCACTGTTTTTCTCAAAAACTATTTAACTTACAGTTCTGAAACCTGTTTTATTCAATTTATCAGATCAAAAACCATAAGAAACGATTGAATTAGCTTCTTAATCTACCTTACCAGAATTTTAGGAAGACCTCATTTCACCTGGTGAGCTGAAATCCGGGCGAAATCTTTCGCTAGCCGTAACTCGGTAACGAAGCATTTCCGGACCCATGTTTATATAAACTTTTTTCATTAATTTTACATGTACAATGGGCTTTCAAAGTTTCTGCATATCTTCGTGAATCACCCTGTATATTTACAACGCTACGAAATTTCAAACTTGTACGTTTTTTAAATTTTTATTTATTAACAATATTCTGAACCCTTGCTACCTCGGTAACCGCTCAATCGTTCGGCACGGGCAAACTATCGTTTTATTCAGCGTAAAAAACTTAGTACAAATAAAAAGAGGAGCTCGGCCTGAAATGAAGTAGAATTATTGGTTGATTGGAAGAAAGTCCTCTTTCTCAACCCATAATAAGCTCTTAATCTACAAATAAATATAGCATCTTCTGAAAATGTTTTAATATAAAAATTCATAGTCAAATTTTATGTTTTATTTACTCTGATGATTGTTGGGAACACCGAAATATGCAAGTGTGTAATAAAAGAAAGGAAAGTTAAACCAGCTAAAAAAAGGCAGTGAAACTTATAAATTTTTACATTTAGGTTAATTACAAGCTTCTGGATACATATTAAAGATCTATTCGTAACTGAATATTAATTTAAAGTGGTAATTTATTACACTCCCTAGTTCATCCTTTTTATAATAACATGTATACTTTGTCTAATTTACAGTTTTTTTAATCCGATCTCCGTGCCGGTGCTGGTGAGTTCGGTTAAGAGAACTTTACTGGACTTTGTTACCGTTTAAATTAGGACTTTTTTTTACTAATTACAGGTACCTCAACATTGTTTTTCTACCCTTATGTAGCGCAAACCTTTCGGCGGAGGCGTACCCCATACTGTGTCAGTCAAAGATTGATTGTCTTTCCCTGCCACCGACCCTTTGTTATTTTCCGACCCTTTCTTTCCGGAGTTACACAATAAACGTTAATACTCGTAGTTGCAATGCCTACCGGGTAAAGTCGAACTTCATAGTTATTGAGCAATAAATTACTCTTGGATACAACTAACATAAAAATACTTTTGGAGTATTTTGAAACATAATGATTGTCATTAAATTTGACACTGTATTCTCTTAAATACTATTCTGAGAAAACTTTATGTAATGTTGATAATAACTGATTGAAAACTAAAAATATTACAGAAAAAAATATCTAAAAGTAAATCACTTTGAAATAAAATAGGTAAGTACGCAGAAAAAAACCTCTAAGCCCGTCCGCACACGAAGGAACATGAAAGTAACAAAAGTCACGAAGTGATGTTGGCAATATCGGTGATCTGAGCAACAGGGCAACTACGCAGGGAACTATTTTGGGCAGTCAAATTGTGGGTTCTAAAAACAGTAAATTTACGTTATGTGTGTAGTAGGGTCGGTACCCTACGTTTATCTCCCGGTGCCGACCCTGCTCTATGGCAGTGAAACTTGGGTGCTATCAAAGAAAGGAGGAGAGTAGATTGCAAGCATCTGAAATGAAATTTCTTCGACATATGTATGGGTGTAGTAGAGAAGATCGTTACAGGAATACCTAGATAAGGAAAGAACTCATCATCTCTATAAACGACAGGGTATCTCAGAACAGAATGCAGTGATTAGAGCATGTAAGCAGAATGAGGGATGATAAAATAACTAAGAAAACACTAGGCTATAAACCGGAGGAAAAGAACAACGAGGACGCCCGAGAAAGAGATAGGCAGATTTGAGAGGTTCGGAACAAGCAGAGATGCCTAATCCTTGAAAGGCAGAAGAAGAAGGAGATATGTTGTAGTTTTTCCAGAAGATCAACAAAAATATAATTATCCACAAAAATATAATTAATATTTTAATTTTTTTTATATTGTAGCTAAAACAAAATTATGGTTAATTTTTTAATTTTTAGTACTTATTTTAACTGTTTTCTGCAAAACGAAAGCAAATTGATTAATGTAATTTTTATTTAGTTACATGTAATTATTTATAAGGAATTTTTTTTCTTTTTGTATTTTCAGTTATATTCTCTGCATCTATTTGTATGATTTAAAAAGTAAGTACGACTTTATGGGGTGAAGCCTCAAACGCAAATAAAAAAAAAATAAAAAAAAATAAAAAAAAATAAAATGATAAACATTAATATAAAATACCACTAAACTGTCAAATTGACTTCTACTGACATCTGATGCAATGCTTTGTCTATCATGTCTTTTCCGTAATAGTTCATGATTGTAAAATCATACAAAACTCTTTATTTTTCCACAGCACTCAAGAATTTAACCTTAAACCCTTTCTTATAATATGCGATAAGTGTAACAAAATATGGAAGCGACCGGCACTGCAGATTGCAAGGAATGCACAGATTACGCGCATCGAATGGAGCGGCGACAGATGACTTTCTTATTGCACCGTTGGTGGGTTCAAATGTTATACCTAGGAAGCGACAAGGACACGATATTGCGTCACCGTTGCATATTGCTTAGTGTGCGGATGGCCAAATAGAACGTATCATTACTCCTGCATTTCTGATGAAGTGGAAAAGGAAACGATGATAAACTAATCAGGAAATAGCGGTCCGCATTAGGAAATGTACCATGACAACAAAGTTTTATGACAGTTATTGATTTTTCTTCTATAATTCACTTACTTTAACAGTTATTACCTTAACAAAAAGTAATGTATTTAAAGCTACTGTGAATTTCGTAGAAATTATAAATAATTACATAATAATTTTACAAATTTACTATCGTTTTAATAACCAGTAGCTGTAAATAATATAATGGGACAGCTATTGTCTTATATAATTTCATCAATGTATCAGTTAAGGCCTTTTCTTTCAAATGCCGACTTATTATACAACAAATCCTATACATTTATATACTTTTGTAGTACATTAAATTTGTTCTCTTCATATGACACATTATATCAATCAAATCTCATATAGAGATAAATGATTACTTAATTATAATTACTGTTTTAATTACAGGACTTACTCCAGAATTACTCTATAGACTATTATAAGCACAATAAATTTAGGCGGCTAGGACTTTGCTGAGTACTTCGCCACTTCCTCACCTCGCCGCTCTCTACAGTCGAGTAATTTCTCCTCTCTCACTGCTTCTGTTGACTGAAACTTATACCTTATTTTAAAGTTTATTTCACCTTTACCCTTAAAAAATGTTACTCCGCCTATAATATCTAATACACATTAAGTGATAATTTATTATATTTGCTACGTATGAGTTAAAAAAAATGAAACTTCTATTTTTGTGTTTAAAAATTAGCTTATTTATTTGATTGTACAGGACTACTGCACGTATGTTTTATTACCTGTTAAGTTTATATTTCGTTTGAAAATTAAAACAAGATGTAAATTATATTTTATGAGCTATATTAATATTAATAATATATTATCCAACTGCAGTAAATAAATACAATACGAGGTGTGGCTATTAAATAACAAGACAGACGTTGTAAAAAAAAATATTTTTATTTTTTACATAATCAATTGTTATCACCTTCAATATACACTCCTTCTCTATCCTTACAACGCTCCATGCAAATTTTCCATTGTTGGCAACAGTGCTGGAAGTCATCTTCTGTCAGCTCCTTCAGGACACGTGCCGCTTTCTCTTTTAAAGCTTCCACAGACTCAAATCTTGTCCCTTTTAATGCAGATTTCACCTTATGGAATAGATAGAAGATAATGACATGTGATGAAACGTGGTTTTTACTTATGATCCGGAAACGAAGCGCCAATTTATGCACTGGAAGAGCCGAACTTCACCGAGAGCCAAAAAAGCTCGAATGAGCAAGTCAAAATTTAAAGCAGTGATGATTGTTTTTTTTATGTATATGGGATTGTGTACCTTCACTGGGTTCCTGAAGGTCAAACAATTAATCAATATTACTACCTTGAAGTACTATCTAAACTACGTCAAAGAGCAAGGGAAAAACGCTCTGAAATGTGGAAGGACAAATCATGGGTTCTCCACCAAGACAATGCGCCAGCTCATTCCGCGTTATCTGTCAATAGGTTCCTAGCCAAGTACAGCATCTCAGTGTTAGAACCTTATTCACCAGATCTTGCACCATGTGACTTCTACCTGTTTCCTAAGGTGAAACCTGCATTAAAAGGAACAAGATTTGAGTATGTGGAAGCTGTAAAAGAGAAAGCGGCACGTGTCCTTAAGGAGCTGACAGAAGATGACTTCCAGCACCGTTCCCAACAATGGAAAATTTGCATGGAGCGTTGTAGGGATAGAGAAGGAGTGTATATTAAAGATGACAATAAGCGATTATGTATATAATAAAAATAAAATTTTTTACAACGTCACTCTCGTTATTTAATAGCCACACCTCGTAGATGCTCCGGATGGCTTCAATTTCTGAAGCCATTCCGGCGTCGTGGAGATTCCTTGAGGTGTTTTGGATGTAGCTCTGGACGGTGGGTAAGAGAAGGTGATCATGGATGATGGAGTTAGGAATTAGATAGCGGTAATTTGCAATGAGGCGTAGGATGCGATTTTGGAAGGCGTGAAAGGATTTTTTATGCGTATTGGATAGGAGTGGCTACAAGACCGTCGACCCGTATAGAAGGAAGGAACGGATAATGGCAGAATATATGAGGAGTTTTATAGAAGTGGCGATAAATTTGGAGCGAAGAATGGGGTAAGTTTGTATAGAAGGATCTTGCCCTTTCGGATTTTGTACTTCTCGTACTAGCAGCTAGTAAACTAGCGTCTTAGGAGGCCGTAAGTGTTATTTTAAAATTATTTCCTAACAAAATTATTTTCTATTTGTATTTCAACCGATTGCTCTTAAGAGGTGGAAAAATGTTAACTACCCTAAAGAAATATTATTTATGTAGCTTCCCAAAGAGCTATATATATTTTAAAATTGGCATTAAAAGTGATAATTAGAAAAAGTAAAGCTTGAGGTAAAACCGGGGAAAGCAATAAACCAGAAATTTAAATGCATCCCTCTTCATTTTAAATAAACGCTAATATATTTTTTTCATTGTGTAGACAAACTATAAAAAATGTAATTAAAATTATTCATTTAATACTTTAAATCTTTATTTTATAACGTAGCTTCTAATAAAACTACTCATTAAGAATCATAATAATATAACCCTGGTACAATAATAATAATAAAAGTTATTATTGTAATTGTAGATGTATATTATTTTAAAAAGTTGGAAGAATTAATAAAGTTTAAAGAGAAGTTTAAATACAATAGTTATTATTATACTTATCTATTCTTTTATGTTCTACTGTATTTTATTCATACCATATAGAACTACAAAGTAAAGTAATAAAAATTAAATATTCCAACTCTAGAATAGCTATAAAATGTTATCATGAACGGTATTTAAATAAATATGGACCATTAAATATGTAGCGGTGTTCTGAATCTTTTAAAATAAAGTCAGTGAAGTTTTTATTGTTATTAATTTTATAAAATTTAATATTTATGTTATAATATTTTATATTTACTTCTTGGATAAATTATTTTGCCGCATTAAAATTCAGTAGTTTCTTGTCATTACATATTTTAAAACAATACGTACTTTTAAGGGGATATTTAAAGCTATAGTGAAGTCAATTCTAAAAAAATATTTTATTTAAATTTTAATCTAGTGATGGATAATGGTGAACTGGGTAAAAGTTTTAAATAAGTTATAAATATTTACATTTATCAATTATTATAATATTATTATTACTATTTTTATTTTTGTAGTTGATCTGCTAGTTTCAGGGCTACAAAAAATAGTTCTGTTTCTTATCACGTGGTGAGCCAATTATATGACTGAACTATCTAAGAACAGAAGTTGTGTAAAAGCCACTAGTCAGAGTTATCTCTTTTGAAAGTAATGAATTTCATTATACAGCCAGACCCTGTGGTGAATGAATTGAAGGTGTCATTTTGCAGGGTGCAGAGTAGATGTTTTTCGAAGGACATGCTGATAAGCACGTTCAAACCAACCTTTCGACTGTTGACCTAAACAACAAAATTACATAGCCTACATGACTTAAATGTAATTTACTCTTTTATATAGTTTAACAGTACTTTTATTGATTTTTTTTCTTAACACCCTAAATATACCGGCTTAGTTCTTTTCAGTTGCCTAACTATTACACTTTTAATTATTAATTTTTTTAACACACTAACAATAAAATATACAAAACAAAAAAAATTACTTAAAAATAAAAAAAACTAATTATCAAAACCGGTAGACGAGCTCACAAAATTACGATGTTTCCAGGAGTAACCAATGTTTCTATGGCTTCTCTCTACTTCCAATAGCCAAATAGTTCTGCCTTTTTTGTACCTTATGATGTTGTATGAGTTAAGAATTGTGATGTTGTCTTTTAAACATTCATGTAATTACTGATATTATTCGTGATAGATATCTGAATTGAGTTAATCAATTGAAGAATGCATTTGAAGATTGTATTTCATTCCGATTCATCTGATTATAAATTAAAAACTATAAATTCTTTTTAATAATGATAGGGGGTGGTTGTTATTAGGAATTAAAATGATTATTAGTAAGAGAAAGCACTAGTAGTCCGATGGGGGTCAAATGATTTAATATCTGTGATATGGTAGTAAATGCCAGAACAGGTCAAATCCTGTTTTGGCAAAAGGTTCAACGACATTATCAGACTTGTCTGTCTGTCTGTTGTAATGGTTGGTAGTGAAGAAAAGAGAAGTCTTTTTTAAAGACGTTCTGATATAACATTTGTATATCCACCGCGTACTATCATCTACGGTGCTATAATAAGAGAGTATCAACTGCTATTAAAAAGACTAGAATACTTGAAGGATGTTCTGATTTCTGTTCTAATTTACATGTAATTAAAATTTATTTTTTATTTGTTTGTTTTATTTTAGTAAACAATTTTTTCTAAAATCTTATGATTTGTACAACATTTTTATACTACGCACTATTGAATTCTAACCTGTTAAAATTTTGAGAACAATAATTAAATATTTTTTAAAATCCCTAATGTGACTACGTTGAAATTTGTTCAATTCAAGAACAATAGGCAACCCCATGGCCGAATGAGATGAGGATGATGTGCATGACGTGTAAATGAGGTGTAGTCTTGTACAGACTCAGACCAACCATTCCTGAGCGTATGGCTAATTGAACCCCAACCATTAAACTATATCGGTAATAACTCCCTAGTATTTAGATCCGTTAAAAGCAACTACCTTTACTAGGATTCGAACACAGAACCTTTATCTCCGAAAATCAGCTGAGTTGCAGTGACAACTTTACAACTAGACCAACCCTGTTTTTTTTTGTTTAACGTCCGACTGTTCTGCAATCACTACTAATGTAGACGGTGAAGGATGAAATGGTTTTTGTAATGTATGAAAATATGCCGTGCCTAAATGGGATTCGAACCCAAGACTGCATGATGAGAGGCGAGCGTGTTACCAACTACGCCAATGCAACCGGCGTTATGTGACCAACCCTGTGAATAAGACAGTAAATTTTGAATAACAATAACGTACCAAGTGGCCCATATGTCGGTTTCCCCATGAGATTGGTCATTTCATTTTGATAAGAGGTACGTCTCCGTGTAGTTACTATTTTTTCCTTCGTAACGGTACTTTTAAATTGTTTACAACTGAACGACGAGTTAATATGCTTCAGTTGTGGTAGAAGAATCATAAAATTACTGCTGAAGTACTGGAAGAATTTAGTGATAAGTATCCAGGTGTGTCGTTACCTACTCGTCAACATTTACAAAAGTTAAATAAGAAATTTGAAAATACAGGAAGCTTATTAAATACCCCGAAGTATGGTCATCCACGATCGATTTGCCATGACGCTAACCTTCAAAAGGTTGCTGAGCGTTTATATCCAGTCCTTGCAAATCAACTCGCAAGGCATCTTCTGAACTAAGGTTATTACAAACATGCAAAGGATGATAAAAGAATTAAAATTTAAGCCATCGTCCATCTTTACTCCAAGCGTTACATGAGGACGATAGTGACTGGCTGTTGGAATTCTGTGAGACAGTCGCCATCCGTGCAGAAGCGGACCAAAGTTTTTTGCGACAACTTTTTGATCTGATGAGGCATGTTTCAAACTCAATGGACGTGTTAATCGGCATAATTGTGTTTGTTGATTTAAACCGTTGTAGATCTCCGAAAACAGTACTACATGGAGTTTCAAAAACAACTTTTTACAGAGGTTTATTAAATGTGAAGTTTCATAAAAATTGAGAAAAGTTTTTAAAATAAGTAATTTTAAAGATTAAAACACTTTTTTGGAATGTGTTAAAAAATGAAGCATGAGTTATTAATGATGGCCACCTCTGTAGCTCAGGGGCAGCGTGCTACGCTGCAAAGTAGAAGTACCGGGTTCAATTCCCGGCCTGGGTCTGAAAAATAATTACAAGTTCAAACCTACCGTTCCTTAACCCAATGTAGTAGCTGACCAAGATATTGATGCGACTTAAAATAAACTGAAAAAATTATTAATGATTTTTATTAAATCAATAATTTAATAAATAAATGGTAACTTATCACAATTTTTATGTTAAGATCAGTTGAAATGTTTAATAAATTCTTTGAAGTAACCTGTGTATTAAATAACATATTTTACTCATGAAACTTTTACTAACGTTTCTACTCTGTTTGATTTAATAAAAATTGCATAACTATTTGGTTCTATTCTAAGAATACACACTCAAGTTATATTACAAACACCGTAATAGGTTATTAGGTCCAGTAGGTCAATTGTTCAAAAGGAACCGAAATGGCTCAAAAGTGGCGTCAATTCACATGAAGGGCGTGGGTGCCCTCAAGCGGTAAACTCTTCAAAAGATACTCTGGCGTCAGAGTGGGGCAATATTGGTTTCTTTTCGTCTGTACAATGCTAAATACAACCATTTATATAATATTTTTTACCAATTTTGCAGCCTTGCGGGTGTTTAATTTTTTCTTGTAAAAAAGTTAAAATAATTACTAGAATATAGGAGATAATTATTGTAATTATTAGTTTAGAGCTATACGTGCACCTAACAGGCTTATTTGATTCGATTTCGAGTACGCTGTTGTTAAAATATTAAAATGGTTTTAGTATCGCACTGCTGACTACAGTATTAAAATTAGTTTAAATACAGTTCTATGGTTCAGGATGACGGTGTACAATTCATCTCTTCCCCGTAATTTCCTCTAAAATATTTAAAATTAAATAAAAAGAAAAATTTTAAAAATTGTACAACATTTTAATAATTTTTTTGTCATCAGTCTCTCGACTGGTTTGATGCAGTTCTCCAAGCTGTTCTATGTATTCTCCGCTTCCTCTGTTCTCTTCGTATCTTGCACAAGTCGTTTCATTTCTACATACCTGTAACACTTTACATCTTTTGTAATTTGCTTTATATATTCTAATCTTTGCCTCCCCCTACAATTCACTCCCTCAATATTACCCTTCATTATTGATAGCCCAATACCTGGATGTCTTAAGATATGCCTCTAGCCTATCCCTTCTTCTGGTAAGATGCTTCCATATACTTCTTTTTTCATCCACTCGCCTAAGAACCTCTAAATTACTTATTTTGTCCACCCACCTAATCTTTAACATTTTCCTATAACACCATATTTCAAAAGCTACTTCTTTTCTACACCCTCATCCCCCACGTTTCACTCCCGTATAATGCTACACTTCAAACATGATGTTTTAAGACATTTTTCCTAATCTGTAAATCAATGTCTGTAGTCAGTAAGCTGTTTTTTATTTCAAAGGCTTTTCTAGCTTGAGCAATTCTGCTTTTGATATCACTTGTGCTTCTACCAACCTTTGTTATTTTACTCCCTAGAGAGCAGAATTCCCTTACTTCCTGTATGTTTTCGTTGCTTACTTTTAAATTTTCTATCTCTTCTAAACCACTCATGCTGCTGCACAACACTTTCGTTTTGTTCTTATTAATTTTCATGAATCCTCTCTCATGATCTTATCCATTCCATTTAAGATATCTTCTAGTTCTTTCTTTGTCTCGGCTAATACTACTATATCATCGGTGAATCTCAGCATTTTTATTGCTTCATTTAAATAATAAATAATATAAAAATCTGGTGTGAAACACTCACACAACTTTCTCCAGTCAATGCAAATAATTAACAATATAACCTAACATTAGTAATAAAACATTAGAAATAAACAAAAAACTAACCTCAATAAACATAACCTTATTTTAATCATGAGTGAATGATGCAAACTAAAAATCAACCTCAGTTTGACTTAAAAATACGGAAAATCACTCTTTCACGCTAAACTAGGCTTTGTAGAGAAAAATTCTCTAAATAAAAGTCGCAGATCTTTTAAAAAAAAATTAGTAGGTATTAAACTTGTGTAATTTAATAATTAAAATTTAGTATAATTTTTCTAAAAGGACTAATATTAAAAAAGTAAAAAAATTCGTTAAATTATTTTTCGAGATATAAAAATCAATAAATACATCACAATTGAAATATTTAGGCATATAAGCGCATTATCTACCTTTTTATCAGACACAAAAACAAACAGAAATATTACCAAGCCTATACATTTTTTTTGTATAAATATTCAGAGGTTAAAAAGAAAACTTTGCACTTTAACCTAAGAGACATTTGACGTGATGATTTTGATAGCCAATACAACCGGTTTAAGATCATAATAAAAAAATGACGGTCCACCTCCTCGTATACATATTTTCACAAAAAAATACAACTACTAGGTTTCATTTATTTTTTTAAGAGTATCTCAACGAATTAAAATATAGTAAAAGGTCAAGTTCAAAGGAAACAAGTTGTAATTCGCGTTTAACAGGTACCGTTTGAACAACAAAAATACTGAATTAACTTCGTTTACTAAAAAAAAAAAAAAAATCTACACGTGACAATATAATATATCAATAACAGGAAACTTAAAAAGAATTTACCGAAAAATTGTGACGCAATCTTTGCTAATTAATATAATATGAATCAACACCTCAGAAAATAATAAGCTTTTATCATTATTAACATTTCTTGTACACGTTTTGACAGTGAAATATATACGGTGTCATTTCTTACAAACTTACTTTTACAGTGTTGTTATAGCCTATTCTGTATTGTGAATGATTTATTTGTTGATATTCAAAAGAATTAAAATAAAATAATAAAAAGATTTATAATAAATATTGTTAAAATAAAAGGACTACAAATAAGCAACTTAGTACTCTTAATCTTAAAGTAGAGTTTGGAATAACGTTTTTGAGGAATTGTTGTTGTTTAGGTCAACAGCCAAAAGGCTGGTTTTAACCTCTAGAGGTTTTACTAAGTAAAAACAAGGAGAGAGGTGGTTTACTATTGCCTTCCTCACTGAGTTGAAAGAGTAAGCTTATCAGCATGCCAGGCCCTCCGAAAAGCACCCACTTTTCACTTTGAAAATGAAACCTTCACTTCATTCACCACAGGGACATTCATTACTCTCAGAGGAGACAACTCTGACTAGTGTCTTTTACAACTCTATTTCTTTTCTTTAATAATTCAGTCATATAATTGGCTGACCATGTGATAAGAAACAGAACTATTTTGTAGCCCTGGAACCAACAGATCAAGTGCAATTTAACACTCCATCTGCCCGTTATGGACAATTTGAGGCCTTATGTAAAAATAAAAGTCGTTGTTCTTCATATTATATTCGTAATAATGAGTTATAATTTCTTCATGAAGCTAATAGTATTCTGGCCGGCCCATTGGTGCAGTGGTCAGCTCAATTGGATTCTATACCAGGGATCCCAGATTCGATTGCTGGTCAGGACTAGCATTTTTGGATCACTGATTTTGATGTATCACCCTTTATTATATGCAGTAGAGTGTGAAAAACATCGGATGTAAAAAATAATAATAATAAAAACTGCCATCATTATCACCATAAAAATACGGATTTATTCCACCTGTTCCACCTTTAAATTTAGTAGTCTGCTATTTCAAGAAAACTTTAGGATACTCATCTCTTCTAAGATTCCAATACCACATTGCCCGGTTGGCTTACAAGTAAACATCTGTTTGGGTGTTTAACGATCTGGCATCTTCAACAAATTACTGTACCAATCTTGCCTGTATTTTTGAATAGTTAATATCACCCCTGGTACATCAAATTCATGCCTAATAGGCATGAACTTGAGCAAACAACACTCTGCTAAAAGTTTTGACAATCTCATCTCAGCAGCTTCTATTCTTGGTACCTGCTGAGTAGTCAGTGTCCAACACTCTGAATTATACAGTAAAACTGGCAGAAACAAGGGAAACAAATTTTGAAGTGGTCTCCTTCCGTACTTTACCAACCGACGTTTTCCTCAAAGTGCATTTTAGCCTTTGAAACTTCTCCAATTTAATTCTCGCATCTCGTGATTGCACATAAAACACATCACATCCCAAGTAAACTTGGGAAACAATCATCATCTGTTTTAAGGTCTTATCATTCAAAAGTACTTTGCTTCTGAGATGATCAGTACGCGTGAAACTCATCATCTTTGTCTTTTCAAAAGAAATCAGAAAAATATCGCTCAGAAATTAAACTACGTATATATCCACCTTTGAAAATCATCGTAACAGTCTGCAAACAACACCAAATCTTCAGTGAAAGCCAAAATCTTTAAAACAGTCAAATTTAAACAAACCTTTTGTTGCACACAATTATTCCATTCTACAATGTGACATCAAAATATTTTTTAATCCAATGTGTGTACGTCACAATTTGTTCAATTTAAAAACAATAAGAAACCCCATAAGTCTTGTACAGGCTCAAGCTGACCATTCCTGAAAGAGTATGGTTAATTGAACCCCAACCAGCAAAGTACTCCGGTAACCACTATCTAGTATTCAAATTTGTATAAAAGTAACTACCGTTACGAGGATTTGAACCGGGAACCTTCGAAAATCGGTTGTTAAACAGCTGACTCGTGGCAGCGACTTTACCACTTGACCAACCGGGTGGGTTACATCGAGATATAAATTGAACAAAACTTTTAACAGAGGGAATCCCTATTGAAAACCTTGCGGTACACCTCGTTCACTTTTACCGTTTACCATCTTGATAACTGTGGAAGAATATATACTTTGTATTAAGTTTATGCTAATTAAATTCAGAAGTATTCCTTTTTCTCCCTCCATAAACGATTTCAGTGTACTTTATCAAAGGTTTTCAGAGGATTTATCAGAAAGCCTTCGATAAAGTAAAATAATCAATTGAAAAAATTATAACTTTTTGAAGAAATTAACTCATTTAGTATCTTCTGAAATATTTATTAATTTCAGAAGAATGTTTAATCGAGCAGAAATGATTAAATTACTGTATTATCACATGGATTACTTACTTTTATTAAACAAGTACAGTAATACTAATAAAAATAAATATTATGAGCTTCAAATTTAAGATATAACTTACCGATAAATAAGTAACTTATTTAAATTTAATAATTATAATCATTATTATTACTATTAATAATAATAATATTTGTTGCATAGTTAAGAAATGCAACAATAATTATAGTAGAGCGTTGTCACGTTCTTTCGTTTAATTGATATTTTAAAGTAGATTTTCAATATACAGTTCATTTATTTTTAATAGTTTATTAATTTTTAATCACTGATTATGTGTGTAAGTTATTTACTCTGAGTAAATATGTCTGAAATTATCTGATATTTTAATATTGTGTTGTAAGCCGTGCATTAATATAGAATCCAGGAAGAAATCTAAGTTTATTATTCAATTTAATATTGATATTTTTACTTAATTATATAAACAAATCAGATATAAATTAAATCAGAATATTCAAATTCTATTCCAGTTATATTTTTAATATTTTTTTATCAATATTTACATTAAAAGTAATTTGTTGAACAAAAAATCGATTTATACTGAGGTTTTTAGTTACTTTCTATGTAGCTATAAGAGTTTTGATGAGTTTAAATATTTCTTTTGCGATTTTTAAACTTTTAGTTTATAAAAATTCTAAACCAGAAACCAGAAATGTATTTATCGGTTATAACACATTTTGTTGTAACATACATTTTTTTATCTCAAAATTCACCAAAGCGAAACTCGATAAGATTAACCGTTTTGAACTAAACGGTTTTGTTGTTGTTATTCTTCTTCTTTTTTTGCAGCATATGCCAATAACACTCTTCCGGCATCAAAATATATTAACTTTTATTAGAAAACTGGAAATAACTTCTTCCCAACGTTGTTGAGGTTATACCAAGTTTTTCTTTCTCTCAGACCTAACTTCCAGAACCCGTTTTGGAATTCGATCCATAAGGAGAACTAAAAGGATTGCTGGAGAGATCAATGCCGAATATATTATCTCACCATTATATGACAATTAATGCCTGTGACTGCAAGCGAGGTAGAGCCTTATATTTTTACAGTTGGTCAGCTCTGCCAGCTCTACCAGCTGGTTCCCGTGTTCGATTCCCGGTCAGGTCTGGTCAGGTCAGGTCAGGTAATTTTTTCGTTACTATTTTCTATCTATCCGTTTCACACACAATTTGGATTTGCAGTACTTGCATAACAGTTGGACGTAAACCCAAAAAAGCTCTGTCAGCAAATTCTACTTCTATGGGTCCTCATCTTGAACTCTGGGGCATGGCGGCATGTGGGTTATCGTTATGCAGCAAGATGGAAAAGGGTTAAAAACAAGTACTTGGCGCCTCTTAACAGAAATATTTCAGCTTGGGTGTGGACAACGCTGATAATTGAGCCTCTGGTCCTCCAGTAAGAGGGTTGAGTGGATAGGGCGGTATTCGTCCCTCGTAAAATTAAGTAACTGCAAAGCACCAAAGTGACATTTTCGTGATGAAATACAAAATAGTGGTTAGCTGGTGAATCAAGTATTTCAAGGCGTATTTTGGTAGTAGAATAATGAATAAATAAGAAGGAACTATGAAATGTAATACAACAAATAAACATTTACAAATGTTCAATAATTGTTTTTTTAATCAGAAATAATGAATGAATATTGACTTTTTGATGATTTTGGTAGTAATAGAGATAAACTGATTGATTACATTGTAGGTATCTGAACCTACTTAAAAAAGTCATTAAAAAGAAATAACTGTTCATAAGTCAGTGTAGGCCAGTATATATAACACTCATTATTTAAAATACGAGTACCTGATTGTAAAAATTCAAATTTAAACAGCTTAGATTGCAATCTGTAGTAGTATTAATTATAACAAAAATATCATTAGAGTGGCAGGTGTTATAAGTCTACTTTTAAGTGTGGGTGGAATGTAAGTAGTTGAGATATAGGTACAGATGTTCATTGGTGAATAATCTATTTTGCAGTGTTACAAAATACATTACGGCCAAATTAACTTCACCTTTTAGAAAATCTTTTTACGCAAATTGTTCAAATCAGGAAGATACTTTAAAATTAAGAAACGTTACCATTCGTTCGTCAATTTAATTTTTATTCAAAATAATTTAGAAATATTTCAAAATTTGTGATATCCTTTACTTCTAGTAGTAACACATAAAACATTTAGCAGCAGAAAAATATAATTTGGAGTGGGATTTTAAGATCCCTGATTGCATACATTTTTATTCATTTTCCGGCGTTGGCCTCACCAACATTTCCCTCTATTGGAGGACCTATTTCAGTTGTCAATTGTTAGCTACCGGAAGCTTTCGGTGGTACATGATCACAGAAAGAGTTCTCAGTCCTTTATTCCTGAAACCATTCACTTCCAATACTTTGAAGTACCAGTGAAATCTTTGATGAGCCCTTTATTTCATTACCATTAGGACAAAGATTTTAGTACTAATAGGTTCATTCTTAATAGAGGAAGTTTCTCTATCCGGTTATATTTGTGGGCCATACATTCCCTTAATACTGCTTTACTACTACAATAACTATAATCATGTATTGTAATATAACTTAAAAACGCATGAAGAATATAAAATTTTGTTCTAATAAAATTACCAATTTTTGAACAATATGGTGGTTACAGGTATATTAGGCCTACGTATTAAATTGTGTTTAGGTCAATAGCCGAAAGGCTGGTTTGAACCTCTAAAGGTTTTACAAAGTAAAACGAGAAGTGAGGTGGTTTACTGTTGCCTTCCTCACCGAGTTGAAAGAGTATGCTTATCAGCATGCCAGGCTATCCGAAAAGCATCCACTTTCCACCCTGCAAATGGCAACTTTACTTCATTCACTACAGGATCTGGCTGCATGGTGAAATTCATTACTCTCAGAGGAGATAACACTGACTTGTATCTTTTACACCTCTACCTCTTCTGTTCTTAAATAGTTCAGTCATATAATTGGCTGACTATGTGATAATAAACAGAACTATTTTTTACAGCCCGGGAACTAACAGATCGATCGAGTGCAATTAATTTAACACTCCACCTGCCCGTTGTGGGCAGGTTACGGGTATTAAATTATTAACCTTGTAAAAAAATTTGTGTTAATGGGCACTAAGTTTTTCTTCCTTCTATTACTAATGAGAAATTCAGTAGGTTTGTATAATCCGGACCCCACTTTTCTGAACAACCGGTTATCCGGACGGAAAATAAATAAATTAAAAGCTAACAGGTTATGGGTATTAAATTATTAACCTTTTAAAAATATTTGTGTTAATGGGCACTAAGTTTTTCTTCCTTCTATTACTAATGAGAAATTCAGTAGTTTTTATAATCCGGACCCCAATTTTCTGGAAAACCGGTTATCCGGACGGAATTTAAATAAATTAAAAACTAACAGGATTTACGAGTTTTAATGAAAGCTCAGTGCGGAAATAATTCTTTGAGATGGTTTGAAGTTCTCAGTTGGCTACTGAGAAAGTGTAAACAAAGAAGTCGGAGTTTGCATTTTGTTTTCCTCCATGAGCTTCCTATCAGTCAAGCTCTATTGCCTTTCTGAAGCTCATTTGATAGCACTCAGCACCATAAATAGTTATGGACTGCAATACAGATATAATAAACAAACTTTTCATCCTCATTAATATTTTACTAGATTAGAGCATAGTATTTAGTCTTTGAAGAGCCGCTTGATTCATTCGGTTCCTGATATCACTTGTTCCCTAAGACGAAAAATAGTTTATCGAATGTATTTGTACCGTTCAAAATAACCGACCTTACCATTCTTTACAGAGAGATTTTCAGGAATTTTACTCACACTAAGCTATTTCGTTTGTTTTATATTTATAAGAAGCTTTTATTTAATGTATTCTTCTTTCTGAAGTGCTATAAATAAAAGATCTTTCTCATATTTGCAATGAGTATCTGATTATCCTCATACAGAAGGGTATAAGATTCCTCCCCTGCCTTTAATTCATATACAGCATCTTCTACTCTAATTTCCCCGTGCCTATTAAATTTGAATTTTAAAAAAGTGAGAGAATCAAAGCACGGCTAGTTTAAACTCTTAGGGACTTGAACAATTTTTGACTCGATTTCCTAATTTTATTTTATATTTGATTGTAATAATTGGCTTCAAATTCTCCTCGAAGTTGTAAACGAAGTCAGCTTGGTCTAGCATTACCATAATCTTTTTCGTATCCTGGCTTCATTTCAAATCAAGATATACAAAGATTTTTTCATTCCCACGTCCTTATGTCCTTCTTCATCAAGTTAAATAACATTTTTATCTTATAGGAGGAAATAAAGAAGGTCTTAATTCAAGTCGACCTTACCAAACTGAAACCATAAATCAGTGTCAATAAAGAAGTAAAGTACTCAATAAAGCAAGCAAAGAAAGATACATTTAAGAATATCGATGTATTCGTTATAGTAAAACCATGTTTTACTTCTATTTTTCACCCCACGCATAGTTCTCAAAACCACCTACACTTTCGTAATATAATATGCATTATATTATGTAGCACCATGTTCGATTATACCATTATTATAATAATGTATCGAACTGATTAGATAATATACCAACAAGATTAATAACATACAATATTTTACAGCATTTGGTTACATAAAAACAATATTAAAATACAGTAACTGTCTTTACAAAGTGTGACTTTTTAATGTAACATCATTATTAGCTAAAACGATATGAATTTATATCAGTAATAATTTCACATTAAACAATTTATATTTTGGAAAAAACCTAGAAAATATTCATCCGGTCATTAGCAGAATCTTTTTGTCAGGAATTTCAGCTGTATAAGTTTGTTAACAGGGAAATTATTAAAAAGATTAAATAGGAGTACACAGAAAGATAAATTTGTAATTAATATTTATTACCAGAAGTTGAAAAGAAAGTACTAAAATGTTTTAGACTTCATAAAAGAATTTTTAAATGTTTTTATTTAAGATTAAAAATTAACAAGTATGTAAAACTTCCAAATTGTTTAGTTAAAAATAGATGAATATTGTGACATACGCGGCCGGACAATGGTGTTTTTATTCGGCAGCTTTGTCAGTGAATGACGGTAACATTTTGACTGTGTAATTTTTATTTCATGTTGTTTTTTTATTTATCTATGGGGTTTTACACAACCAGTAAATGTGCATACATTAGACGATAGAGGAGGAGACCACTCATTATTAGGACTCCCGCAGTTAATTACTAAAGTTAGCTTTTTCATAATTTAATCATTATGACTATTTAATTAATAAAAAGTTGTTTAATTGTTTTATGTTTTTATTAAGTTTAATTTCATTTTTTTTTTCATCATTGTGCCATTTGGACTATATTACACTGTAAATTATGTTAACCCAAGTCTCAGCTTCACCTCCCGTTGAGCCGAAGGTAGAATTGTCTGTTTAAGACAATGTAATTAACAGTTAATTACAGTAATGACGCTAGAAAAGCAGTGGTTTTCTAGCGCCACGATTCTTGTTGTTTGTTTTTAGTTTAAAGTAGAATTTTCTATTGTTCAATTATTTCTCTAGAGTTTTTTTTGTTAAGTTCTTTATCCACCAAGAAGGTTTAATGATTTGATTTTTTATTATAAATATTATTCCTAGTTCTTTCGAGACCTTGTTTGAATAAATGATTAACAAGTTTTTTTATTTTCTCTTGCCTATATGAATATATAGGAAGGAAAATGTTGTTTTCATGTTGATTTTTCGAAATCATGTTTTCACCGGACCGGACCTCACATATCAGAGTGCGTTGAACCCAAGAAACATGTTTTTAGCGATTGGTCTGTGTGTGTGAACAAAATATCTCAAGAACAGAACATCGTACAAAGTTGAAGCTTAAATTAGACACCACTAGAGTACCTGTCACGAACATTTTCATTAAAATCGGTTAACCGGAAGTTGTAGATTTTTGTGTCATTTTTAACTTTCATGCGATTTTCTCAAAAATGGTTCCCACGATTTTTTAAAAAATCTCCTCACTTAGCCTACTATGTTTTTATACTCTACAAAATAGGGTAGGCGCAATGTCTGCTGAAATTTTTGAGGAGGCTGTGCTCTCGAATAAAAAATGGTTATTTTAAAATTGCGGCTTTATGTTCTGTTCCTTATGTTTTCTCAATATCCTTTCCGACTTTTTAAACTAGTTATACGACATCTTAAGTTTATAATTTAGTGTACCGGGTGTTTGACAAAGAGGCTGCTATTTTTCAATTAATATGCCGGACGTATCGCACACTCTACATACAGACTGGAAACTTTACAGTTATAATAAATAGATATGTAAAAAAACCCTAGAGTTTCATTTGATTAAGATCAATCAAAACAAAATGGTGGAATAAGAAAATAATATCAAAAATTATACTTTTGATATTCAAAAGCAATTTTTCGAAAACTCTTATGACTCATTTTTGTTTCATTGCTATCAGTGCATAACTATTGATTGACATTAGTTTGAATGAAGGTTAATGAAAGGAATTGTGTTCATTAAAAATTTATAACTTTCATATTTCCTTCATTTCTTTCATTTTATTACGTAAGTAACATAGTACCGAATCACCAATTTGAAATGGTTTTGTAAATAAAACTACTTTCCGCCATTTTGTTTTGATTAATCATAAGTAAATGAAACTCGAGGGTATTTCTTTACTTTCTATTTATTAAACTGTAAAGTTTCCAGTCGGTAGAGTGTGCGATACGTCCGGCTATTAAAAAATAGCAAACTCTTCGTGGGACACCCGGTGTATTTTGTCTTGTCAACTATTTTATATAGGTGTCGGTAGGATTTTAGGCTTTTTTTCATAGCTTCTATTAATAAATGGTTTTATATATAAATACTATGTATAAGTTATGAATTGGCGGGACCACATAAGGAACGATGATATTCGGAAAGAGCTGAATGTGTACAGCCTGAATGAAAGAGTGTTACAATACCGCAATCAGTGGAAGGAGCATGTTTAAACGGATGCCAGCAGAAAGATTCCCTCTAAATATCTTAAATTACCACCCCGTAGGTAAAAGGGATGTTGGTAGACCGCGGAAAAGATGGCAGTAATAAAGGGAAATAAAATAAGACTCAATGCAAGTTGAATGATACAATATAGTAATTTAAATGATATAAATGTTAATAAGCTGATGTGAGTCGGAACAGGCAAAAGCCTAATCCTTGAGTGTAAGAAGAAGAAGAAGAAGAAGTTATGAATTGGTTTTAAATATTCGTCAAAACAAATAAAAGTAATTAATAAAATAACATTTTCAATCTAATTTGAAAATTGTCTAATATTTCTTTTGTGTCCAATGAAATTATATTTTTTTAAAATATTGCAATGGCTACATTTTGTTCATTCAGTAAGTTTTAATAGACTGAACTGTTTTGATTGAAGTATGGAGTACATTAATAATGTCCAGTACTGCTGTAAATAACATCTGGGAGTTCAACTTCAACCAGGCGGTCAGATAGGCAACCAACACTACTGGTACGTGTATGCAATTTACAGTTGGTAATAGGTAAAGTTGTTAACTGTACGGGGGATTGTAAATTTGGTTTGCAACTGTCAGATTCACTGCAGCTATTACGTAATAGCCGATGGAGTTGTTAATGTTATGTGTATTGTGAGGGATTGTACTGTTGCTATTTAATTAAAAAAGTTCATCAATTCCATCCTACGGTTTATTTGTTTCCGATAAAAAAACAAATCAAAATTATAGTATGAATTCTTTAATTGCTTTGAGACAGTTGTAAAAAGTTAATAATTAAAAGTTTTAAAATCATAACACGGTATTTAGAAAAAATTCTACTATTACAAGGAAATATAAAAATTAATTAACTGTCTCAAAATCGTTAATCGAAATTAGTTCCGCTAAAAAATTATGAACTGAATTAAAAATAAAACATATAATTCGTAAAAATAACTTGTTACAACGGATTTAATTTCACATAGCTAACCTACACGGTACATTGCTTTTGAAAATTATACTTGAGAAATAATGAGTTCTTCCTCAGAAATTCATAAAATGATAATCATCAGTCAGTCGTACAAAAAATTATTACCCAGAAAATTTTATGATTTTAATCAAATCATACGTAAATTTGTCCCAAAAATTTTCCACATCAGAGGTTTAACCCTCTCAGTGCCGAAACAATCTTTAAAAGTTTGATCTAAATGACATTTAATTTGAATAAGGGTGTACAAAAGTGCCAGCCCTTATTTCGAAAACTTACGAGCGTAAGCCTGCCATTACCAACCAAAATTTCAACGTTACAGAAAAAAATTTCCTGTTAAAAATTAATTTTTATTGTTGTTGTTTAGGTCATCAGCCTGTAGGCTGGTTCGAACCTGTAGAGGTTTTACTAAGTAAAACGAGGAGTGAGGTGGTTTACTATTGCCTTCCTCACTGAGTGGAAAAGTACGCTTATCAGCATGCCGGGCCCTCTGAAAAGCACATATTTTCCACTCTGCAAATGACACCTTCACTTTATTCACCACAGGGTCTGGCTGTATAATGAAATTCATTACTTTCAGAGGAGATAACTCTGATTAGTGTCTTTTACACCTCTACCTCTTCTGTTCTTAAATGATTCAGTCATTTAATTGGCTGACCATATAATAAGAAACACAACTATTAATTTTAGCCCTGCAACGAACAGAGTGACTGTAAATAATTTGACACTCCACCTGTCCGTTATGGGAAGTAATTTTTATTGTGTTCATAAAAAAAAATCGTTCTAACTCTAAAAATATTCAAAATAGTTTTTTTTTTAGTTATTTAAAGTCGCATTGACAGCTTGGTCATTAGCAAGTACTGTGGGTTTTGGTACTTACCTAACTGTGATTTTAACGTGTTAAAGTTTCAAGACCCTAGCGGGAATTGAACCCGGGACCTTCGCTTTGTAGGCTAGCGCGCTAGTCACTACGCCACGGAGGCGGTCTCAAAATACATTATTTCATTAATTTTTGTTAAAAAGTTTTTTTGGAAAGTCCGGTTATCCAGGCACTTTATGCATAACTTACGGACGTCGGGTAAATTGGATGTTATAACTACGTAAAATATATCGACGTCCTGTTTTCCGAACATTGGTAGCCTACTGGAAGGGTTAAGGAGAAAATATGACTTCCCAAATAACTATCAACAAAAACAATGGAAATTAACAAGTTATTTATTTTCTGTAGAAACTTAATAAGACTTTAAATTTCTGAGCATTCAATTTTTGTTATTTTTTTGGCCGTAATCAATCAATTCAAATAAATTTTATAATTTGCAACAAAATTTTTATGGAACTTCCTCCTTCCACTATCATTTTTAAAGTGTTTAAAGAAAATTCACGTTCGGCTACCAAAAATTACATTGGAAACAATATTACCATTAATTAATTTACAAAAATCTTTTTTATTTAAATTTAACTCCATAAATTAATTACGTTTTTTTATCCGAGGTGGCGAGAAAAACTCATGTTCACTCCCTTACGATGAGGGGAAGTAGTGTTGGACTCAGTTGAGGCGTCCTCGTCCAGCCCCAAGGAGACCGCAACCGCCTATCAACCAAAACCCCACCGCCTGGCCTCTTGATCCAACATTAACAAAAAACTCACCACCATCTTCCTCGGAACTGTTAATATAATACTACAAGAGAAATGTCGGGTTAAAAAATTTACACACTGTCAGCGGGGCGTGGAAGGAAACCGTAGCCTAATTCCCCTCTCGCTGTCACCGACCAACAATCACTCTCTCACTTTCATTCATCTCTTTCATCACTAGCTCAGGAAATTAGTGTGCCTGCTTTATGAGATCGGGACGGGATGGATTTACAGTGGGAGCGGGGCGATCCCGCTGAACTCCAGATGTCTTCTCCCTCCGCAGTCTCCCGATCACCCTCTCCGCAAACTGAGTGACCAACCACTAGCTCTCCTAATCCCGCAGCATTGCTGCGGGATTAGGCTAATTAATTAATTAGGTAATTAGTTAATTAAGTAGTCACTTCTATCGGTCAGTCCCGCGACTGTTGACTTTTTTTGCGCTTTAGTTTTTTTGAATTTCTAGAAACTGTATTGCTCTAAACTTTAATGTGTTGATGAACTTTGAACATTGTATGAATATATATAACTTTAGAAAAGAAGATTGGGCAAGAATTTTAACAGAGACCTCAGTCGTTTCTGTTTATATGGGGATTGTCAGCTGGTCACCTTAAAAAGTTTTTCACCTAACTGGTGTTACTTAACAATTATTAGAAAATTTCGAATAAATGACTGTCTAGGCTAGTCTGAAGGACTCTTATTGGTTGAAACAAATATAGAGTATAAGACATTTTTTAAAAGACAAATCATTGAAACTTGGTTCGAAGAAAAATACTTTTTACTTTGAAGCAATATATATATCTTAATAATTCCATAATCTCTGTGGACGGGAAACTAGTTTAAGTTTTTGAAAAAACTTAAATGTGGGTGCCCAAAAAACCATATTTGTATAGTTCATTAAACATGAAACTCTATAGAAATTGGTACACAATATAAAGGAACTGTTACGGCATATGCGTGGATAAATTACGGAAAACCGTACAAAAACCTTGAATAATAAAATAGTATTAAATGCTGTATTTGTTAACGAATCAGTTTCTCGTATTAGTCCATTAATTAATTGAATGAATCTATTATTGAATACAAAATAAGTATAGTATATTTAGATATAATGTAGTGGTACTGTAAAGTTGAACTTGTTTTAAAACATTAACAGAACAAATAAGTTTGAAAACCAGTGCAGTGGGATCGTAAACATTTACAGAATTAAAATGTAGACCATCCGGACATGGTGACAATTTACTGATAGAGGAGGGTGAGAGATGATAATGGAATTGGGGCTCGTAAACAAGGAATGCCTGCACTTGTTGGTTAGTAATTACAATTTGTGGTAAACGCGAGTGGGAACCGTCAGTCCCATGGTAATAACAACCCGATGACATTCTCTCCAGCTTGTAAGTAATACAGGTTGTGAGGAGAGAGTTGGATGATCATAGAAGGTCCAATCGTCTGATGGGTATTCATTTAACTAAGTAATCAAACTAATGTCCATATTATCTACATATGCATTAACTATCTAAACTAACCTGTTACCCTGAACCATACTTGTAATTTAACTAAAACCTAGATAGGTTACAATTAACCTCTACTGTATCTTTTTATCAATTTACGCCTAACTGTAAAAATTCTATTTTAAAACAACATTTACTATAAATATATAATCAACTTGGATTTATTTTTACGGTATATCTTATCTAAATTTAATTTATCTTTTTGTTGACCAATTGTATTTAAGTTCTTAGTTTTATTTATCGGTCTGGGAATTAAAAATTAACCTATATTATGATCGGTTTCCAAAACACCTTTGATTCCTGTGAAAATTTACGTTCAGTTTGAAGGGATACAACACAGTAAGATTTAAATACTTACTCGTTATCCATATAACACAGATTAAGCCATGGTGTCCTACATGGACCTGGACCACGCTTATGACCCCTGTATCTTTCACCAATTTTTCCCTGCGTGATATTCTGCTGATTCCGTATTTCTTACCTCTGATGTTATGACCAAGGTATTACAAATTTGGACGTTTCATAGTATTCATAACTTCCATATTTTTATTTCCGTGTGTCTCACTTTACCCCTCCACGATATTCGCAGCAATCGCTTTTTACTACACACATCGAAGAACTCGAATCTTTTTATCTCATTCATGTTCGGGGTCCAAACCTTCATCTCATTCAATAACACTGAAAACACACAACAACAAACCAATTTAATCTTAAGTGGGAGTTTAAGAATTCTTATTGCATACAATTTCTACTTATTTTTATAAACAAGCCCGTAGGCTTGTTCAGACGCGATTTGAACTACTTTGTGTTACTTCAATCTTTGTAGATTCGGTATCTAAAATGCCTGACGTTGTCTACTACTAACAAAACAGTGTATTGAGTTCTACTATCAGCTGGAATACCTGGTTTTTTTACTTAAACATCTTCTTATAAAGTTCAATCAATTCTCTTAGGCGATGACTCTTGGAGACATCTTGGATCCCGTATTCCATCGCAAACCCAGAAGTATTGAAAGTCAAGGAGAAGGAATAATTCTTTAGAGAAAGAATCGGATTCATAATTTTTTTGTTTGTGGAACATGATATATCATCATTATCGTCATCATAAACGATCCGGTTTATGTTTGCTAGCTTGTTCAACTTCAAACTTAGTTATCTGCTATTTGTTAAAGAAGTTCAAATTCTCACCTCTTTCGATATCATACAATACCACGTTGTAAGTAAACACCTGATTGCATGTTCAATTATCTGGAATCCAAAATATATGACTATACCACTCTTGCTTGTATTTTTAAATAGTTGATATTATACCTGTCACGTTAATTAATGCCTACTATCTTCATTAATTTTATTTTACAGTAATGGATACCCTAATAATGGTATCAACAATCTCATCTGAGCAGCCTCAATTCTAGATATCTGCTTATCATTCAACTCGCTGAACCATAAATTAAACTGAACTAAGGTGTGATAAAACTTTAAAGTGGTGTCTGTTCGGAGTCAACCGATTGGGTTTTCTCCTAAGTGTATATAAGACTTTGAAACTTTTCCAATTTAATATCGTGGTTGACTCAAAATTTATAAGAAACATCACATCTAAAGTTTATAAAAATGGATAATGAGAATGTAAAATAATTAATATATACAATATGCACTCCTGTTTCACGATCATGGGTCTAGGACTGCGGTTACCTACTGGCAGACCGCGGTATGCGTTCGGACCAACGACTCATTTTTTGTGAACCACGAGCTCTCGAGAATAATTTTTTTTCTACACAAATCTTATCTTTGTGTATGATGAGGAATTTTTTACGTTTAGGGTGTGTGCATGCTGCGAGCAACTAGTGATGTCAACACGACATAGACCCAAGTTTCTCTGAAGAGAGTTGATGCTCACTGGACAAGTTCACGGCCACGATCAGGTTAAAAGTAACTTATGATAGCGCTGCGCTACAATATACAAAAATAAAAAAAACTACAACTTTTGTTTACAGACCCATAGTAGTTTGAAACTGTTGATACATTCTTTTTTTAAATTTATTTATTTAACGTTGCATCAACTACAACGGTCATTAGCGACGACGTTGGGGGTGTAACTTTTGTACAATAGAAGATGAAATGATTTTTATAACGTGTGAAAATATGCCGTGCCTGAGTGGAATTCGAACCCAGAACCACATGATGAGAGGTGAGCACGTTACCAATTACGCCAATACGGCCGACGTTGATACATTTTTTGCTTGATTTTTTTCTAAATAAACAATAGTGTTATGATTTTGATGATTGCTATATCTAAATTTGTACAGTCGGCAAGGTGGCCTTAATAAAAATTTAGCCGGACTTTGTCATCAAAATTTTAAGTGGACTTAGATCAAGTTTAGTTAATGACCACGGTCTAAGTGTTGAGTAAGCATCTCTATTTCCCTCCTGTACCTTCAGGTCTTCTCCACGTTCTTCATCTTACACAATCCCTCTTGCAACAGTGCCTTCAATACATCCAGTCACTGTTTGCGTGGGTGTCCACTGAGTCGTTCACCCTCTTCTTTCCTTTTATCTCCACTCTTGAAATCTTTACATGCCATAACCACTTCAATCCGTTATCCTCCACCCATTTTTTTCAGACTCACCATTCCAATCTCCTCATGCTCAAAATTTAATACCGTATCAAAATTATCTTTAAAAGGAAGATTTCGTTTATAGTCTACGTGACTGTAGAAAGAAATAACTTAATAATAAATAACAACAATACTGAAAGTCCTGTATTTTTTCAAATATAGTGCGGCGTCGAGATAATAAGAAATTATGCCTTTGGATACAACAAAAATTAAGTAATAGCAATAATATTATATTTAACATTATAATGTAACATAATATTATTACATTATCATAATGCCAATACGTGTTATAATTCAGACATTTATGCTCTATTTTTTATAAAATTTTAATGTAGTCAGTGAAAGTATACAGTAGGCGAGAAATATAACAAATGTTGTGCAATATTAGGACATAACTAAACAAGGTGTATTTTAATAATAGAGGCCTAAGTAGCACCTTAAAAGTCAAAATGCCTCAAGTAACTCTCTCATTAAACATCATTATCTCGAGATACAAATCGATTGAAAATCGATAAATTTCAGTGTGTATGACAAGGAAAAAGAGTTGTTTGATATTAACATGCTCTTCAATAATAGGTGTAAATGTATAATTAATGTTTTAAAACAACGATTAATCATATACAACGGCAAATTCAACGATGGTTTGTTGAATAAAAAAAATCTACAAAAAATTAAACACATGTAAAGCGTTTATTTATAAGTAGATCTTTATTAATTTTTACTGATTTATTATCCGGCATATTAAACCCAATAAAAGTATAGTTTAGTCAGATAATTTGTGTTAATTACCTATTTACTCAACTAATTTTTTCAGCACTGAATTTTATAATATTTTTTTTCCATCTTAACTTGTACCAATGTATTCAATGTGGTAAATGATTTATGATTTCTTTTCTAACTTGAGAGAGATTTATGTATAGCAATATTTTAATTTAGGTTATTCTTTTTCAGATATTTTGAGGTACAGTATTAAATATAATTTATATTCACTAAAGTTCTTTGGCTCATATTTTACCCCAAAATTATGGGATGTTGGTTTTCTGTAAAAATATTGTTACCGAAATTAAATTTTGACAAAATATGTTGAAAATTTATTTTCTAAATCAGGTAATTTATTTTTACGCAAGTTGTTTAAAAGTTGAGTTTCAGATTATTACTTAATTCACTGTGATGGTTTTATGAAACTTTTTTTGATTTTTTTTATTGATACTGGGACAATCTGTTCAGAAACTCGGGAGTCAAGTAGGGATCTTCGGATTTAAAATAGAGTTCGCTATTCCTTCTGCTTTAATCTAGTGTAACCAATTATAGAAAATCGATACATTTATTACTTTTTCTTGCCTTATATAAATATAAGGAAGGATAGTATTTTTTAACGTCGATTTTTCACCAAAAATACTACACCTTTTCAATCCTCCTAAACCCAAAAAACATGTTTTTATCGTTTGATTTGCGCGCAAGTGTATATTTTATGTGTGAACAAAATATATCAACAAAGGAGCAGCGTACGAAGTTAAACTTGGAACTTAAGTTAAGTACCACTAGGGGACCCGACATGAACATTATCATCAAAATCGACTAACCAGAGGTAGTAGGTTATTTGTGCAATTTTTAACTTTTTTGCGATTTTCTTAATAACCTCTCGTACGATTTTTTTTTCAAAATCGCCTCATTTGCTACAATTTTGTGTTCTACAAGATAGAATAAGCGCCATATCTGCTGAAATTCTTGGGCGTCAGTTCTCTTATGGTAAAAAATGGTGTTTTTAAGATTGTGGCTTTAATATGCATTCTAGACGAACGTGTACATAATAAAGTTGTAGAACATTAAAAACCTACAACTTTTATTTCAAAAATTATCTTCTACAACGCTTGTTTAGTGTCAATTAGTAATTTTCGGTATTTTTCTCATTAAAATGGGTAAAAATGTGGAATTTTTTTAGTATTGCGGCCTTGGTATGTTTACGACAAAAGTGTACAAAATCAAAGTTATAGGAAATAAAAAAAACTACAACTTTAATTTGAAAAATTTTCTTTTAAGGAGCCTAGTTTAGCAGCAATTAGCGATAACTCGTATTTTTAAGTCACACAGAAATTGATTTTCATTTTGTGCATTCAAATGGTTTTTGCTGGTTTCGATCGGAAGTGACTCAAAACTGGAACTCATGACAAAAAAGTCGGAATTGGGAAACAAAAATATTGTCAATCGATTCCTCTTAAAGAGTTGATACAGAAATCACAAATGGTTTTTTCCATAGGTCAAAGGTAACCCTTTTTAAAAATTAACACCAGCCGTGAGACGCATCGTCTCACGAAATTGATTTTTTCCATTTACCTTTATTTTATATTATTTAATTAGTTCAAATTTCTTGATTATTGCTCTCCTTTTTTTGTACTTACTCGAAATTTTTATTTCCTACATTACTTTTCATTGTGTAAAGATAGTAAATAGACATTCCTCTAAGTTCATTCACTTCTCCAGTACTTTCTTCCGATTCTAACCAAAAATTAAAAACATAAAGTAAGTTATCTGTATTTTATAAATTTAATACAATTATCATTTTAAAGAATGTGCAAGTAAGCTGAACAACTGTACAGAGACAATTAATTATCAATTAATTAATAAATTTTTATTTTTGTCAAAATAATAATATTTTTAGAATTTCTTTCATTTATTTCTTTAAATAATAAAAAATAAATCAAAGATAGTATATTTCGTGTGTTTATGTACTTGTATCAGAGAAGAGTTTAAATGTTTAGCAAAGAAGAAAATACCGTTCCGTATTAAAAAGAAAATAAAAATGTAAATTTTCTGACTAGACAAGCGTAATAACTCAAAGGTAGGATGAATTTACATGCGTGTAAACGCAGGATCAAGAGGTTGACGGCTTGTAAAAGCACCGGCATCTCTACCAGCATCCATTGACTGATTTATTACGTCGTGTTTGTTCCATTGTTTTCCTCTATTATTCAAAGTGATTTTTTTTATTTTATTTAATATGTCTTTGAATGATTGGTCGTAAATCTGTCTTTTTTAAAATTTACCTCCCCCTGGCTTCATATTAAATGATGATGCGTTTGTGATAATTGAAACAATTAGAAACATGAAACATTAGAAACATGTTTGGGTTAAGCTGTAATAGGTTACAACTTTATTAGTAAGGTAACTTTGTAAGAAAGCTTATCAATTAAAAGTTGAATCATACAGATAACTGTATTATTTGTTTGTTAACGTTTTTTTTAAAGTTCAGTCAGACAATATCTTTCTTTCCCTTTATTTCTTCCTAACAATGTTGTTGTCATTTATATCAGCTGCTAGATGTATTAACAAGTAGGCCTACTGTTTTATTTATTTTCTCTTCTTTTGTAATAAATAAAATAGTATAAGAATTCATTTAGTTTGTATTTTTATAGATATTATTGTTAATGGCTTTCTATGTTCCTAAATACTTTTTGGTTGGTTGGCAGTATAGCGGTCATCTTACTGGCTTCTTTGCTAGGGGTCCCAGTTTTGATTCCCAGTCAAGTCAATTTTTCACAACTAATGTTATTAACCATCACCATTGTGGTCTGCATTAGCGTTGTATAAAATAGTCAAGATGTAAAACCAAAAAAGCTATTCTAGTTGATCACTGAAACTTAAATCCAAGTAAACTGTTTACCTTACAATAAAAATTTATTTAAACTTCAATAGAACGCGTTTAATTATTAGAACAGGGTTACTTTTAGATTTGAGATTATTTGAGGAATTTCGCAAGTAGTCCAAACAAGAGAAGATTGTAAATCTACAAATAATAAGTAATTAAGCTAAAATTTCCTTATACCATAGACAACAATATAAAAAATATTAAATAAATTACCAACCATATTAACGTAACATTTCATGATACATAAAATAATAATTGCAAACAAGATCCTAAACAATAATAATCTACGAGTATAAGTATATTAGCTTTCACTGCTTCCTTGATAATTGTACATATCTACATACATTTAAAAAATTAAAAAAAGCAGGTCACATTAGTATTTTGATAAATTGTTAATACAATAGGATATACAATGTATCATGTATTTATATCCTTGCAGCGGATACATAAAGTTAAATAACAGATAAAATATAGTATACATATTATATTGTATATTACGTATTAATAATAATCAAGTTTTTTGCTTTTTAGTGAGGGTCAAAAAGTAGGCCGATTTTAGATTATGATAAAAATTCCTATTAGCAAAGGAATAATTAAGGAACAAAAATAATAGTAGTATTAGTAATAATAGTAATATGATTTCAATCTTAATTTGTCAGGATTTTTATCGCCTTTATTTGATGCATGAAGTTTCATTATAGAATTATTACGTGGTTGATTTGTGATAAAATAACAGGGACCCATACATGTAGTTAGTTGTGCGTAGCCCTCTTTGTTTTATTTTCTTTTCTTTGCATGTACAGAGTGCTCAAAAAGTTAGGTGGTCCTACTCTTCTATTAGTTTTTCTTGTTTTCCACTTCCTCCTGTTTTTCTCCTCTTTTCTACCTCTTCTTCTTTTCCTCTCCTTCTCTTCCTTCTCCTCCTCTTCCTCCTCCTTCTCCTCCTCCTCATTCTTCATCTTCTTCTTCTTCTTCCATTTCCTCTTCTTCATCCTCTCCTCCACTATTACCTCGTCTCAGAAAATTATCCGACTATTTCCCAATTTCTGCATTTAAGTGCACGGAATGTACTTGTGATTAATGCAATACAAACGAGAATTATATTATTATGTTATGCAATCTGACGATGTAATAATGGATGTAATATTATTAAAATATGATATTTTTAAACACAAAAATTCTTCTTCTTCTTCTTCTTTTTCTTCGTCTTCTTCTTTTTCTTCTTGTTCTTGTTGTTGTTCTTCTTCATCTTCTCCTTCTCCTCCTTCTCCTCCTCCTCCTCCTCCTCCTTATCCACCTCCTCCTCCTTCTTCTTCTTCTTCTTTTTCTTCTTCTTCTTCTTCATGCATTAGGCCTGTCCTGGAAACCATCTCCTTCTTGGGCATCCAATACTTCTCTTACCGATGGGTTTGTACTCGTACATTAAATGGGGCAAGCGGTCCTCTCTCATCCATTTCAAATGGGTGCACCAGTACCTGAGTGAATTGTCATTCTCTCATCTGGGCTTTGCCCATAACAGGCAGGTGGAGTTTTAAATTATTTGCACTCATCTGCTAATTCCAGGGCTACAAAAAATAATTCTGTTTCTTATCCCATGGTCAGTCAATTATACGACTGATGCATTGAAGAACAGATGAGGTTGAGAAGTAAAGGCACTAGTTAGAGTTATCTCCTCTGAGAGTAATGAATTTTATTATACAGCCAGACCTTATGGTGAATGTAGTGAAGGTGTCATTTGCCGGGTGGAAAGTAGATGCTTTTCAGAGGGCTTGGCATGCTGATACGCATATCTTTCCACTCAGTGAGGAAGGCAATGGAAAACCACCTCACTCCTCGTTTTAATTAGTAAAACCTTTAAAGGTTCAAACCAGTATTTCGGCTGATGACCTGAACAACATGTAGGCTAGTAATTCTCATCTCATCAAGTATGTTCGAATTCCTTAGCATATCCTCCCAGGTACACTCCTTCATATACGAGCACTTATAAGCTTTTAAACACAACACGTATGAAATAAGTAATATTGTTGTCAATTACACAATGCTTTGGTGTTTGTTAATAAAAGAAAAACACAGTAGAACCTCGAAAACTTGACCACCATTTGTAAACTTTGAGGTTATCAAATTTAGGAAATGTCGTGTTATCCAGAATGAGAAGTACTTGAAAAAATACCACTACAGGATTTGCTGAAAATTATTATGTTTTTTGTATTACAGTTAGTAAATCGAACACCTTATTCCAGTGCGATTTTGTTCACACTTTCTCCCATATCAATTCTTTTTAAAATATCCAATTTAGTTTCTACCGGCATTTCGACCTGTTTCCTTTTTTAATACTAACTATTTTGGTAAAGAAAGTTTTTAAATGTACCGTACTACAGTACATTCACTCTTGTAGTATATACAATTCGTGCAGTAGTACTAAAAATGTAAGAAATAAACAATTCACTAACACACACAATGCAAAATTAATTACAATAACATGTCCGATCACTAGAAGTTTTAGCAGAACTGCAGTTTGAGACAACATGCACTCCCCCACATCCAAAAATAATTGGGATTTGAGTTAATACGAAATGAGCTGGTTCAAACGATACTCTTGACAGTGACAAGTCTTAGAGTAGGGTTACGGAGTTTGGTGAATAATGGCTGGCTACTTTCGAGTTAATAAATAGTATATAAGTTAAATAATTAAATAAATAAATACATATTTTCGAGTTAATAAAAATCTCGGTGGGACCTGAATTTTTGTGCCCATAACAGACAGGTGGAGTTTCAAATTATTTGCACTCAATCTGTTCGTTGCAGGGCTAAAATAAATAGTTCTGTTTCTTTTCCCATGGTCAGCCAATTAAACGACTGAATCATATAAGAACAGAAGAGGTAGAGGTGTAAAAGACACTAATCAGAGTTATCTCCTCTGAAAGTAATGAATTTCATTACACAGCCAGACCCTGTGGTGTATGAAGTGAAGGTGTCATTTGCAGAGTGGAAAATATGTGCTTTTTACAGGGCCCGGTATGCTGATAAGCTTACTTTTTCACTCAGTGAGGAAGGCAATTGTAAACCACCTCACTCCTCGTTTTACTTAGTAAAACCTCTACAGGTTTAAACTAGCCTTTCGGCTGATGACCTAAACAACAAAAAGATAGTGCAAGGTATCGATTAAACTTTACTACCCATTTGTTTATAACAGCAGTTTTATTTCTACAATATTGTTGCTACAGTAGTTGTCAAGTTATCCGGATTGTCAAGTTTCCGAGGTTCTACTGAAGTAAATTAAAACAGAATTAACTTTTTGACCAACTGTTATATAGTAAGAAATTCCACTACATATTTTACTTGCTAAAAAATACAAATAAATTATTTTTTTTTAATGCTTACATCTATTAAACAACGATTCAGTTGTTACATATTATTTATATTGTAATAATTTTTTACCATTATTTTCGTATCATGAAATTTTATCTCATTTCTTTATAACTAGAGCTATAAAATATACTTAATTTATATGATAAATTCTTTGATAGACACATTTAGATAATTTAATTCTAAATTTTAAGCAATCTTAATTAATCTGTCACTAAATATAATTTCATTTAAAAATTTACATATTGTAAATGATAAAGGGATTTATATTTGTTTATCATTAATATATTTACTGATTTAACGATAAATAATTTTCTAATAGAAAAGTATTTTTCAAGTAATTAGGTATTGAAGTATTTCAAAATTATAATGAGTATAAGGTTGTTTTATGAAATTAGTTATGAGATTTTAATCCTCTGAGTTAAAAGTATGAAAGCTCTCAACATAAATAATCTTGATCTACAAATGAAAGTATGATTTGATAACTACTGGTAAAAAAGGTAGTGAAGGGATTATCCATTTGTTGTTGTACATGTCATCAGCCAGAAGACTGGTTTGAACCTCTAGAGGCTTTACTAAGTAAAACGAGGAGTAAAGTGGTTTACCATTGCCTTCCTTATTGAGTGGAAAAATATGCTTATCAGAATGCCAGACCCTCTGAAAAGCATCTACTTTTCACCTTGCAAATGAAACCTTCACTTCATTCACCACAGGGACTGGCTGTATGATGAAATATATTACTTTCAGAGGAGGTAACTGACTAGTGTCTTTTACACCTCTACCTCTTCTGTTCTTAAATAATTCAGCAATATAATTGGCTGATCATGTGACAAGAAACAAAGCTAGTTTTTGTAGCCCTGGAACTAGTAGATCGAGTGCTAATAATTTAACTCTCCACCTGCCTGTTATGAGCAAGTTAACCATTGTAAATCAAGTATCAGTTGAATTATTTTTGTGAGTCAATTGTTATGTTATCTTGAACAGTGTCAAGTTAAACAGTAGGAATAGGTTTTCTGTGTGGTATTAAAATATTTTCGTTTTGCATCAGGGAAGTGGTGTACTATTGTTGTGGTTATGTATAATATTTTTTTTTTTTTTTTTTAACGTTAATTTTATTTAGAAACTATACAGTACAGTATAACCATCCAAAAGCTTAACTAAATTTTGAAAAAAACAAATGACTTGATAAATAAAAAGAAATATTTTTTTAAAGAATACATCCCAGTGGATAATTCAAAAGTATAGTGGATTTCAAAAAAATAAGTTAATAAAAATATAGAACAATTATATCAATAGATCTCTACTCCATTTTCTTCGTAGGCGTCGGTGTGGTAAGTTTCGTCTTGACATTTGCTGTATTAGGGGATTGATGTGATCTGTTAATTTTCTGTTAAATTTGGAATATTTTATTTTAGCAGTTTCTGTTACAAAAGGGATTTTCAAATCGGAATGCAATGTTAAATTTGTTACGTAATATGGGGCGTTCGTTATCATCCGAAGTATTTTTGACTGATGAGTTTGAATTTTTTGAATGTGAGTTTTCTTTGCGGTCCCGAAAATTTCAATACCGTAATTCCATATCGGTCGTAAATAGGCTTTGTATGTTAATAATTTAAATTTTAATGATAGAGTTGATTTTCTGTTGATGAATTTTGAAAGTAATTTTGTACGGTTATTTAGTTGCAAACGTTTTGTTTTGATATGATATCCCCAAGTCAGTCTACGGTCTAAATGGAGGCCCAGATATCGAACTTTATTTTCTTGCGGTATCTCATTGTTATCCAGGTAAACAGTTGGACAAGTTCTTCTTCTTAAAGTAAAAGTCACTTGCACAGATTTCAGCGGGTTAACTTTCATTCTCCAGTTTTTGAGCCATGTAGATACCTCATACAAGTGATTTTGGATGTTCATCGAAGTTTCTTCTGGAGATTCACTGCTGCATAACAGAACGGTATCATCTGCGTACGCTGCTACTGTCGTGAAGTCATTTTCCGGGAAGTCAGACGTAAATATGGAGTACAAAGCAGGAGATAATATGGACCCTTGAGGAACTCCTGCTTCGATATGCCAGATATTAGAATATTCCAAACCTTGGCGCACAACAAAATATCTATCCTCTAAAAATGATCTCAGAATTCCATAATATGTATCAGAAAAAATAGATTTTAATTTATACAAAAGCCCGGGATGCCAAACCTTATCGAACGCCGAACTAATATCCAGAAATACAGCCGATGTGTATAACTTTTGTTCTAACCCTACAGAAATTAAATCAACCACTCTGTGCAGCTGATGAGTTGTTGAATGCTGCCTTCTGAATCCAAACTGATAATTTGGAGTTGTAGCTTCAATTATCGGCGAAAGTCGATCTAACAAAATTCGTTCAAAAAGCTTAGACACGACTGAAAGAAGGCTAATGGGCCGGTAAGAGCTTACACAGTGAGATGGTTTTTCCGGCTTCTGAAATAAAACAATAGTTGACAATTTCCATTGTAAAGGAAAATGCGCAGTTCTGAGAATAGCATTAAATATGTTTCGTATAAAAATTATCCCTCTTTCTGGTAACTCCTTCAATATCTCTGCAGTTATCAAATCCAGACCTGGTGACTTGTGCAATGGAAGACGTTTAATAATACTCTTGACCTCGTTTAAACTCACAGGTTTAGGCGGCAACGATAGCGTAGTTGGGCACGTTACGAATTCTTGTACATCCCTGTCAAACTCAATGTCTCCTGTTTGCACATGAGGTTTAAATACGTTGCTGAGATGTTCTCCAAATAAATCAGCTTTTTCTTGGTCAGACTTGGCCCAGGTTTGGTTCTCACGCCGAAGAGGAGTCGAAACTGGAACTTGCTTTAGAAGTCGCTTTGTTGCTCTCCATAACGAACCATCTTCTGTGTCCAGGGAATTCAAGCGGCTTTCAAAGCGGTCGAGTTTAACTGCCCAGATTTCCTTTTTAAGTCTGTTGGATAGCCGATTGACAGTAGATTTATCGTCCGGAAGTCTTGTACGATGCCATCGACGACGTGCTGCCCGTTTTTGGGTAATTAATTCCCGTATGGATCTGGGATAATGAGGTCCATTGCGTTCATTTTTTGAAACAGTTATTGCAGAATCCCATGCAGCAGATTGAATGATAGAGGTAAAATCGTCTATGGCGCATTCTAAATCGTGAGCAGTTTTTAAAGGGACGTGAACATTTAAATTGTTATTTACAAGATTTTGAAATTTGACCCAATCCATCTTACCGGTTGGCGTTAGCGATGGTAGTTGCTGTTTATAAAGAGGAGTAGCACTTATAGTTAACAGAACCGGAGAATGGTCGGATCTAAAATCGTCTAAATTTTCAACCGCATGGTGAAGTCGACTTATACCTCGTGTTATAAATATATCTAGTATATCAGGTAGCTTTGTGACGGCAGAAGGCCAATATGTCGGCATCCTGGGCGTTATTACTTCAAATCGATTGTAGTCAACTACATTTAGCAGTTGCCTGCCTCGTGGTGTATTGACTCTACATCCCCACTGAGTGTTCTTCGCATTATAATCACCACCTGCAATAAATGCTGGTCCCAACTCATCGAAAAAATTTTGAAACTCCTCCTCAGTTACTCGAAATCGTGGCGGACAATAAACTGATGCTACATTAAATTTTAACTGGTTTAGGTATAAAGAAAGTACAGTTGCCTGAAGAAAATTTGTTGGAGGTTCAGTGAAAAGGAAGTCATGTTTTAAAGTCGCCTTGATGATAATTGCCGTGCCCCCTTGGCTCCGGTCGGCCGGGTGATCAGTCCGGTAAACGATGTAACCGGGAACGTAAAAACGAGAACGTGAAGTCAAGTGAGACTCCGAAATGAGGGCGATGTCTATTCTTTTCTCATGAAGCACATATTCTAGCTCATTGAAATGTTGTGAAATACCATTAGCATTCCACAACAAGACGACAAGGGAATCAGATGTCATATTATTTGGCATTATTTTTAGACATTAAGGCTTGTATAAGTTGAGTCATTAACGAAATCATTGGAAACAATAGAGTTTTCATTTCCGACAAAAAAGTATTAATTTGACTTGACGGCCCCAACGCAGCATTATATTCCGCAATTTGGGCAGATGAAAATATGGAAGGTGAATGTACCTGTAATAATGGAGTTTGTCCTGCTTGAATTTTATTTCCGGTGGATTTTGAAGGCAACGGTGGAAAAGATGAAGAATTAATGTCAGGTACTGGGTGCCTTTGATTTTTTGAATTTTCACTTGTTTTATGAAGGGGTGCCCGACGTTTCTGGATTTCCTTGTATATAGCACACCCTTTGTAGTTAGCCGGGTGAGACTGGGAACAGAGCGCACACGTGGCTGGCGTATCGCGTGGTTTGGTACAACTGGAAGACTCATGATCCCCTGCACAACGCACGCATTTAGGAGCGTGATTACAATAACGTCTTGTATGTGAATATTGTTGGCACCTTAGACATTGAACTATATGGCGTTTCGGACGCGGCGGCTCAACTTTTATTTTAGAAAAAAATAAAGACGTTACATCAAATATTTGTTGATTATTTTCTGCCTTCTCTAGGTCTACAAACAACAGCGGCAAATACTGTTTTGTGCGATGGGACATAACATTCGATATACTGCGTACTGTATGACCTTTCTCCTTCAGTTCTGAAATTATCAGGCTATGATCCATCGACTGGTGCAACCCACGTATGACTACACTGAATGGTTTATCTTCAGAAAGCTGATAGCAGTGAAAGTCAGCATTATTTTCTCTCAAATATTTGACACACTTTCTGTAATCATCACCATTGGAAAGGTAAATAGTGATACCTTGAGTTGTCGAAGAACATTTGAAACTGTCTCCGACTAACTGTTTTAAAATGTTGCATAACGGAACGTAATTTACGTTTGACTTTAAGAAAATCGGCGGGGGCCGTTGAATGTTCAACTTAGTTTTATCGCTTTCTGAGTTGTCGTTCGAAATATCAGAAAGTAAGGAATATTTATTACTGACAGGAGTTTTGTTTTCATATAAAATTGAATTTTTCGACCGTGGATCATTCGGATGTATTTTTTTAATAGCATTTTCATCAATAGAAACGTCAGTAATTTTACGTTTGTTTATTACTTGCCTCCATTCCGTGTTATTGGAGCCGTAATTATCTGAATTACTATTTTTGGTTACGTTATCCAAACTCAAACTAGTTTGGATAGTTTGGACAGTCTCCATAGTAGGACACGGGCCGTAACCAACGTTGTTACTCGGTTGCATAGCAACCTAACCTTAAACGAACAAATTTATGGTGTTCGTTGTAATTTTCTTGGAACAGTTTTCAATACAAAGTAAATTAATTCTGAAAAACACTTACAATGAAACTGAAGACCAGACGATATTATTTTTACAAAAATGTTCAATAATTCAGTACATTTAACATAAAAAATGACCAGCACAAAAACACAACAAACATCAGCTGTAGTCGTTGTATTCTCGTGTTCACTACTCCAATCATGTATAATATAACCGTAAGAAAAGAATTAACTATGTATTTTATTGTAAATGACCATATTTTCTTTTTAGGTAAGTTTCGTTTAATTAAGTTTTTTTTAAAAAAATTGTTATCAATTTAATTTATTATCAGGTTAAGCAGTTTATTATAAATTATTACTTGTTATAACTAATAATTAGACTAATCCTTTCAGTGCCGAACTAATATTTAAAAGTTTGATTTAAAGCCATTTATTTTGAATGAAGGTGTACAAAAAATGCCAGCCCTTATTTCGAAAATTTTCAGGGGTAAGCCTGTCATTGCCAGCCAAAATTTTAACGTTACAGAAAAATAAAATTTCCTATTAAAAATTTTTATGTTCATACAATAAAAAGAAACCGTTCTGAAACTAAACATTTTCAAAATAGTTTTTTCCGTTTCTTTAAAGTCGCATCGATAGCTTGGTCATTAGCAGTTACTGTGAGTTTTGGTACCTTAACGGTGGTTTTAACGTGTTAAAATTTCCAGACCCTAGCCGGGACTCAAACCCCGGGACCTTTTGCTTTGCACGTTAGCGCACTAGTCACTACGCCACGGAGGCGTTTTCAAAATACATTATTCCATTAATTTTTGTTTAAAAGTCTTTTTGTAAATTTTCGGTTTTCCGGACGTTGGGACTTTATGCATAACTTACGGGCGTCTGATAAACGGGATGTTGTCACTACGTAAAATATATCGACGGCCTGTTTTCCGGACATTGGTACTGAAAGGGTTAAAAGACTTTAAAGAGAAAATGATACAAATGTAAAATAACAAGAAAAAAAACCGCTGAAATCAACATGAAAACAAAGTATTTGATCCCTATCTAAAAAAAACATGCATATGGAAATGTGACTTATTAGAATATGTTAACTTATTTGTGCTATTAATTTAAATAAAAAGTTCTTCATGTTAACAAGAGTAACAGAAAGCATAAACTGCTGTTGACAATTTGTAACTCATTTTATGTATAATTTAGAACACGAGTAAAAAGAAACTAAGTTCGTTAACGATGCCGATGGCGATCGTATCTTTTTGAGCTATGATTTCGTTCTTAAAGCTAATTGAAATTTATCATCCCAAGTTGAATGTTACCTGCCAGTAAGTAAAGCGTCAGTCAATTACAAAGTTATAGTTATGATAAATCTGACTGAAACTTACAATTTATATTTCCTCATCGTAGTAACTTATTTTATACATTATAAATTTTATGCAACAACTAATAAATTCAAATAATTTATAAATTAGTGAGTATTTACGATATTTTGAAGTTTATGAATATATTTGAAACACAATATAAAACTTTTGATTATGTATTTTGATGATTGTAAGGAATAAAATGTTAAAATATAAAAGTATTTTTGTGTTTTATCATTAAATTATTGAAAAAAAATTAGTCCTAAAAGTATTTCTGTAACATCATTATTATTTATTTTTTTATTTTTTATCTTGTATGACCACAATGGATCACTTTAGTCAAATTTCGAAAAGTTCTTCCTTTTCATATTCTTTAGCTTGATGTTTTGTTAGTATGCCCTCATTCGAGCTGATCTTGCTGGCAGAACTTCCTCTAAAACGACCGGTTTCTTCCTGCTTGGGTTTGTTCTTTCATCTGATTTTGTTTTAAATCTACTTTCTTTATTCCATAAGATTTTTAATTTTTCCGTTTTGTTTTCTAAATCATTGAAAGTTAATCCGATTTCGATCATGTCTTCTTTGACATTTCGGATCCATGCTCCTGATGTTACTATTGAAAAGAGTTTTCTAATCATCTTGTTTAAAATTCTGTCTTTAGGTGTTCTGATAAGATGTCTAAAAAAATATATCCTTTTTTTCCTTATTGCATCTGTTATGGGTTCGTTATATTTATACACTTGTTCGTTTGTTAGAATTCTCCATTGCCCATCTACTTTGTTTTTCTTTCCTATGCAGGTTCTTAGGATTCGTCTTTGGAGTTTTAAGATATTGTCTGCTTTAATTTGTCCGTTTTCTCCGTTGGTTGGTCGTTACAGATGCTCCGATAAATTTAAGTCTTTTAAGTGGCTGCTCGCCGTATCCGACTGCAGCCTTCCCTGTAACTCTTCACAGGTTACAGACTGTGAATTATTCCTTCAGAGACAATCCATGACTGTCGAGACTGTGTTTGACTGTCGAGGGTGACCCTCTGGGTGAAGCCGAAGCTTCGAGTTACAACACCAGATGTGATTGCGAGGTATGGTTTTGATGATTGTGAAGTTGTGAGGTGATTCCCTTTTAGTTCACTTAACTTTAGCCTTAGTATTTTCAAGTTAAGCTATCCACCCGTACCACGTGGAGGCGCAAACCTTTATCTTTAGTCACTGCTGTTGTTTTCTAAGGCTTAGGTTTTAGAAAAGATAAAGATTCCGGAATCAATAACGGGCTATTATTTATTTATTTTTTCTTTGTTTTGAGACCGCAGTGGATCACTTGAGTCAGTTTCTGGGCACTCTCTTTTGGTTCATTTCTTTGATTTTCCTCCAGTATTATTTTGTTCTGGCAGATCTTCTTTACCTTTTTGCTTCCAAAAAGATCACTTTCCTGCTTCCTCTTTTATGTACCTTTCCTTGGAATCTAATATTTTTATCTTTTAATAGTTTCAGCTGTTCAGTTTTATTTTCTAGATCTTCGAAAGTGATGCTTAATTCTTCCATATCATTCTTGATTTCTCTTAACCACATTACTTCCGTCTTTTTCTGGTAGAGTTTTCTGACTATTTGGTTTGTGATCCTATCTTTGGGTGTTCTGATTATATGTCCAAAGAAGGATATTCTCTTTTTCCTTATCGTATCTATTACCGATTCGGTCTTCTGGTAGACCTGTTCATTTGGCAGCAATCTCCATTCTTCATCTACTTGGTGTTTCTTTTTGATGCAGATCCCAAGGGTTTAATTTGAATAGAGTTTCGCACCCAGACATTATCTTTGGTTATACGACCGTTTTTTAATGTTTTTTTTTGGTTTTGATTGATAGGCATTTTTTATTGTAGATGTTTTTGGCGGTTAGTTGTGAAGTTGAGATTCAAAAAGTTTGTCAAGTTCGCTCCAATGGTTCGGTCATGCTGGCCGTTTTTTCGATGGGAGAGGGATTATCCATTACGAGTACCTTCCTTTAGACTCTACAATTGTAGAAGAACAACCTTTTCTCAACATAACAATGTCTAACATTTTAAAGTATTTTAGTTAAATTAGAACAATTAAAAAGGTATACAAATTATTTTAGTTTTAAGAGAGTTCTCAACGTCCTTTCTCCACCATGTTAACATTTGAACCTTTTTCTCAGAAATAGTTAGATATAATTACTCCAAATTTACAACACATATTTATAAATATATTGTGTGACGTTCAACACAGTCATTTGTTGGTATGAAAATTTAAAAAAAGAAAAAATTGCCGAGATACCTATTGAGTATTCCGTATTTCACATTAGAACATAAGTAATAACACAGAAACTGACAAACCCTTGTATTAAGAGTTGTAAAACATATCCAGTGATATCCATAAAAAATTTCAGAAATTATTTCTCCCCGTTCCTGAGAAAACGGGTGTTTTGTATTAAAAATATGACTTTTCGGTAAAACGCATTTAAAAATGTATTTCCAAAAATAATAGACACTAAATTATCCATTCTGTGATTATGACACTAATATATAAACAATTGCATATATAAAAAAATACTCATATTTTCATAAATATTAACTTAAACACAGAAACTAGTAGAATATAATTCTACAAAAAACAAAATTTGAGTATTTTCACAAAAATTGGATTGAGCCCTCTTAACTAAACCCTCATGGCTTTACAAAAATAAGAACGAAGTACAACAAACGTTTTGTGCTCTGTACTTCCTTACCTTTGTCATAATAAAGTCAGGGAATAATTTTTAACTAATAACGCTGAAATCAAATCACTCTTCTGCTGTTATGCTATTCAAATATTATTATAATTAAATAATTAGTAACGGAATGCATATTTAACAGTGTTAAGTTGCATTGTTTTAAATGCAGTTTGTATTTTATTATAAGTTTATTTTAATATTCTCATTTACACATTTTATTATTTTACTCATTAAAATCATTTATCTTATATTGAATTTAATTAGCATTTTAATTGTAGATTATTTAATTTGTGTAGGTTTTTACCTCTCGTAATGAAAGGACTTAATTTCTTATTATTGAAGAAATAACATGTTAATATTGTTATAATAGTTTTTGTATTAACATTTAATTCAGTACTAACACAACTAACTTATGTAAATTTTACAACTTAATATCTTAGTTTTATAACTTTCAATTATTTAATTATGCTTAAATTTAATATATTTTATATTTTTATTAATGTATTTTATCTAAGTTTGGTAGACTACGAGGTCTGTTTATAAAGTTCCCGAAGTTTTTTTAAAATACTTAACTTACAGCTTAGGGGTCTGGATCTCCTTCAAAGTAATATCCTCCCCAACGTAGCCTACATATTTGTCTCATCGGCGTTTCCACTTTCTGAAGGATGCCTGGAACGCTTTCTTCTTTCTTTCTTCTGGAATGGCCTTCAGCTGCTGTGCCGTGTTCTTCTGAATCTCAGGAATCGTGACAAATTTTTTACCTTTGAGGGGTTTTTTGAGTTTGGGGTACAAGAAGAAGTCACATTTTAAGCAGTAAAGGGAAAATGAAACAGCCCATCTATACGAACGTCTAAAAATCGTTTACTGTTCCAAGCTTGGGGATGTAAATTGATGGGAAGAGAAAATGTTAGTCAACCGAGGAAAAGATGAATGCTGGAAGATGTCCAGCTGGCCTAAACCGTGGCGAATGATGATTAACATTGAATTCATTTGACTAGTTAGGTTATTTTATTATGATTTATTGAAATCGAGGAGTTCTTTTATAAACTCCTTGTATTTTGACAGCAATGATATATGAAATTCTGGAACTCAGAATATCCCAATTCCGGTCTAATATTCTCACTCTATCTGGATTTACTATCCAGTAAATTTATTACAGATGAACTACTTTATGTTGAGAGACACTAACAGATCTACCAAAAATCTGTGCTTATTATGAACCAGACTCTCACGTATGCTTTAGAAACAGCTTTTAAATTGTTATATTTGTATCCAAAAATTCATTCTGGTGAAATTATTTAAAGGTTAATTCAAATTACTTGAATATATTTAAATATACTGCGATTTTAGTTTATTCTTGTTGTTACACCAAGAAAACTATTATAGAAAACGTTTTAGAAATAAAATAATTTAAAATACAAAATTGAGGTGTATTTTATTACTTTCAGGAAATAATAATTTTCCAGTTTTGTAAAATACTAAGATATTTTAAAATACAAAAAATAACATTTTATTTTATATGAAACAAGAAACAAAACAATGTCTTGTAAACGAAATATTCAAAACAAATTACTTTAGGAATCTCAAGGAGATTTGTTATAAATCGGTAGTAAATTTTAGCTAAGTGCTGTAGAAATGTGAACCCACGATTCGATTAAGACCTAGTTTGTTGCTGGCAAGAAATGAAGAGCTATAAAGTATTGTACGAACTTATATCATGCTAAAATTTATCTTTTCCTTGTAAAGTGATTCATTATTACAATCTACGCTTTTGAGTTGACACCTTGCTCGGCAGTTTTATTTTAGAAGCGTAGGCGCGTGATAGGACCTGTTCTCTCGGACATACGTTTGCGTTACATTATTTATAATAGTATACAGCTTAGACACGATTGACAAATTGCTGTTCGGATATTTTTTCAATTTATTTCTATATTAAGAAACATAATAATAACTTATTTTAAAATGTTTTCTTCAATATTATCGCTTTAGAATTCTATAATAAGTACAGATTTTATTTAAAAATTATGTAAGCTATAATAAATAAAAAAATTGTACTAAAACTAAAAAAACTGATATTTTTTTTCATTGTGATTAGTTTAATTTTGTCTTTATTTTATCCGCGAATATTATATCAAAAGTTTATTTTAACTAAATTGTTGAAGTTTTTAAGTGCAAATCAACGTTAACAAACATTACTTTATTTATTATTTGAGCAATAAGTAACACAGATTCTTTTTCTCTCATTATTAATTTACTTAATTCTTTGTAAGCAAAAAAAAAAAATAAATAAATCACAAAATGAAAAATAAAATTAAAAAAAATTCCGTTGTTCTTGTTCTTTAGATGCTAACCGTTTCGAATGTTGGCGACCATCATAGCAATTCTCACTTTGTTGTTGAACTGAAAAATAGCTGTTCTGAGCTTTCTTAACTAAGTTCTCAGATTTCGAAGCCACGGTACCCAAATAAGTTCTTCTGCCAGGTCCTCGTTTCCCATTTATTTTCCCTGCAGAATGGCTTGTAAGGAATATCGCGAGTCATTCCGCACGATATGTCCAAAGTATTGTAGCTTTCTTACACCTCATGGTTCTTCATTCTCCTGAGGACCTCTACATCTGTCATCCGAACAGTCCATAGGACTCTTAACATTCATCTGTACAGCCACATCTCAAATGCCTCCAATTTTCTTATGATGGCTTTATCCAAGATCCAGGACTCTATACCGTATAGGAGCACAGAAAAGACATAACACCTTAAGTGCCTCATATTTTTGCAAGAGTAAAGTTGTGGCTCTTGAAAATAGGATCCTTTTTATTAAATACTTCTTCTACTTTACCTATACGGTATTTTATTTCCTATGTATTACTCTACAGCTAGTTTATCATGGTTTCCAGAAAACAATACTCTTTTGTTTAGGTCATCAGCCGAAAGGCTGGTTTGAACCTGTAGAGGTTTTATTAAGTAAAACAAGGAGTGAGGTGGTTCACCATACCTTCCTCACTGAGTGGAAAAGTACGCTTATCAGTATGCCGGGCCCTCTGAAAAACACATATTTTCCACTCTGTAAATGACACCTTCACTTCCTTCAACACAGGGTCTGGCTGTATAATAAAATTCATTACTTTCAGAGAAGATAACTCTGATTAGTGTCTTTTACACCTCTACCTCTTCTGTTCTTAAATAATTCAGTCATATAATTGGCTGACTATGTGATAAGAAACATAGCTATTTATTTTAGCCCTGCAACGAATAGATTGAGTGTAAATGATTTGACACTCCACCTATCTGTAATGGGCAGATAATACTATTAGAGAAAGATAATATCGAGAACTTTTTTCAAAACCAAGTTAGTTTTACAGCTATAGTAATTAATATAAATGATAATTTCACAAGACTAGCAGCTGATGGGGCAACACCACATTAGTAGAAATATTTAAATATTTTCACATCATAGGTATTCATGTTAAGCGAAACCACATCGTGTCTCACAGTGTGGCAATTTCATGGGTTTTTCGTTGTATTCTATTTTCCCAATTAAACTAAATAATGTGGATGGTAATCCAAAAAGGATTCTTTGGAAGTACCTAGATTATTTCCCAAAATAAAATTTCACTGTTTCGTGTCATAGAATGTCCGAGTAAAATAGGGAACAGGTTCCTTAATTAATTCCTCATTTCTTTGGGGCGGAAATACAGTACGGTTTTTTCCAGCATGATAGAGCTCCTCCACTTTATGCTAATGTGGCCAAAGCGGTTTTAAACCAAAATATTCCTAACCGTTGGATAGGTCGTGGCAGCAGCCTCATGGACTGGTCTCCAAGATCGCCATACTTGTCTGTTTGCGATTTTTTCCTCTGGGGCTTTTTGAAGAAGAAAGTTTATTCTCACACCATTGCAACATTAATCTTATTAATGAGGCTGATTGAAGAGGAACTGCTGTTGATACCTCTGCAATTTTTCAAAAACGCGTATGACTCATTTTTGTTTCGTTGCTGTTAGTGCATAGCTATTGACATCAGTTCGAATAAAGGTTAATGAAACAAATTTTGTGCACTACTAATTTATTACTTTCATATTTCTTTTATTTTATTACTTAAGTAACATTGTAACAAATCACCAATTTGAAATGGTTATGTAAATATAATTTACTTTCCGCCATGTTTTTTTTTGATTAACCATAAGGAAATAAAACTCGAGGGTAAGTTTTTACGTATCTATTTATTATAACTGTAAAGTTTCCAGTCTGTAGAATGTGCGATACGTCCGGCATATTAATTCAAGAATAGCACCTTTTCGTGGGACACCCGGTATACTTTGTGTTCTGCCTGTTTTCACGTTTACATATTTGTGTGTGAATTTGAGAGATTTGAGAGAGAAAGATATTTTAATAATCTGAATTTTTAAGGAAGTGAAGGTATCTCTGCTCTGAAGCTTCTTTAGTTTTCTCAGAGCGTTATCCAGTAAATTATCTGAGCTAATTTTCCAGATTAGTTAGCTTTTAAGTCTTCCTAATTTTCTTTTTAAACGTTGCTATTATTGTTTTTTTTGTGTAGAATACTAAAAGAAATTGTAGATTATTGTGAATAGTTTCATTTGGTACGAATCGATAGTCAGTTATCATTCGAAGTGTTCTATTTTATTTCAATTGAAAGTAATGAATATATGAAGAATAAATTGAATTACTGGGAAAGAAAATATAAGTTAAGATTTTGTTCTGAACCAGGTATGTTTCGTGATAAAGTATGTACCGAAATTTTATTTAGTATTTCAGGTAATAAAAATAAAATATTATATTACTGAGAAAGTTAAATGTCAAATATGAGATGATTATGTACATAATATTTTAGAAATCTTTTAAAGGTATATGTATTTTTATTTTATAGTATGTAAAGTATATGATTTAATATTTAAAAAGCTTGGCGGACAGTTTTCCGTCAACAATTACTGCAATAAAGATATGTCGGGGGCAGTTTCATTTCACCTGGATATGTGATTTACTAACCTCAAACTATTATTACTGGACATAATTTTGATACGGGCTGTACTATAAAAGAACGTTTTAAAAATTTGATATTTCGCACTTTGTAAGTGCGAGCAATTTAGGCAACTCGTAACGTTACCTTGAGGCATTTTAACGTTCTCTATAAAATTTATTATAAACCAGTAGAATTATACTTGACTCATATAAACAACGATAAAATGAACTAAACGTATTAATTAAATAGAATTCCGAGTAAATCGGGTACTATAATGCTAATAATTTATTCATGAATTTAGGTCTGAAGGTTTGAAATGTGTTGGTAACTGGACGAGAAGTAGCGGAAGCCGCTAGCAGCTCCTGTTACGTTTCGTAACGGATGCCGAAAATCGGCCGGTGTTCAAAAATTTTCAAAATTATTCTTAATTTATTACTTTCTTTTCACACAGAAATTATTCTATTATAAATTATATTTTAACTGAAAAATAACATTGAGCGTAAATCATTTATGAAGTTAGGTGAACTACTAAAAATTTCCTAAAGGGATTTTGAACGTTTCATCTATACTTCTTTTTGTCATATATCACAAAGAATGCTCCCGAAGTTAAATAACATAGATTTTCTACCAGAAGTTAGAATGCATTTTAAGTAGCTTTATAAAAAATTACTACTTTACTTCACTTCATGGCAGTAAACAATGTCATAATGTTTACATCCACCGAACACTTTTCCTAGAAATCGTTACGGTTGTGGAACAAGTAAAACATATGAACTATTATTTATTAACAGTTAAGAATATATTTACAAACAGTTTAACAAAAACTTTCAGAAATGTTTTAAAGGTTGAATATATAATAGGTTAATATATATAATAGGTATTATATAATAGGTTAAAGAAAACAGCACTAAGCAGCCCTTGCTTCCGTGTGATCTTTTGGTTATAAGTGATAAAGGGTTTCTTCCTGGGTCCTGGCGATGTGCAACTAACTTTTCATTATACAGAGAAAGACGTAGTTGTCGTTTTAAAGTTAATGGACGAGGTGAATGAAAGAGTGAAAAAAGAGAATAAAGACATGATACTAATGATCTGTTTAACTGATGATTGAATATTAATTTGATGACTGAGTTTTCAGATTAATGTGTGTTATTAAGATTAAGTTTATTGAGAAATAACAGATGACCATTCGTAATAACATTTGGTGTCCTTAACCTTGAAAGGATCGCTAAAAAATTTTATCAGGTAAAACGGAATGGTAGATCTAATATTCTCGCCTTTTTGAGTCTTGATTTTCAATATTGTTGTCGAGAAGATTTATAGCCAAATGATTAGAATGAATATCTAACTTGTTTAAATACTTTTTACTCCGGCTACTAATTTCTTCTCTCACCGTAGGTATGCCCAGGTCATGGTGGAGTACTTCATTAGGCACATACCAAGGTGCACAGCATATTATGAACTATTATAATTGGATATTTATGTATTTTTATGGATTTTAAGAATTATTTATCAATAGATAAATTAGATTCGGCAGCAACAGTTTGAAATGTTTTCTAAGGGTAATTTATTAAAATTCCTAAGGTAGCCTTTCACGTTCTGCACGAAGCAATACAAAAGTTTTTTTAACAAAGAAAATTTTTTCTCCATTACAAAGTAATATAAATTTATTTTACAATTTTTTGTGTTTATTTTTTTATGGAACTGTAATTGGTAACAGTTTCCTCTCTCTACATTTTTGAGTTAATAATATTATGTTAAGTACTTTTATACAAAATTTCAATGTCTACTATCATAACGCAAGAAACAGAAATGATTACTGTGACAAACCACATTACGAAATTGTTTGAACAAAAACCTACTTATGCGCGGCGAAAAAAGTCATTAAATTACTCCAAATTTTAAAATATTGTGATAATATTCCTTTAAAAAAATCTGCAAAATTACTTCATTGATGAAACTTTTTATAGCGTACAAGAATTTCTTTCTAAATAGTAGTAGTAGAACAATGTTTATTGCAATATATATTTCCAGTGTTATAACTTCTTGAGATGTCATATGTTACCCGTGAGTCTCCTGGAAGCATTAAAAAAGTGATATTAAAAAAATTGTTATGTTATTTTCAGTTCTTTTGGTTTTCTAAATTATTAAAATTGTTAAAATACAAATGGTTAACAAATGGAATCCTCTCTACTCATTTTAGATTCGTTGGGCAGGAATCTTGATATTCAATTCAATTCTCTTAAAGAAAATAATTATTCGCTACACAGTTGGTCTGCAGATTACAGAAGTGTAAAATATACCGGGTGAGGCAGATAAGGTGTTCCAAATTGGTTGTAGGAAAACGGATTGACATAGAATGAAACGGAAAAAATATTTTCCTAAAAAGTAACCATTGGCTATTTAAAAAAAAATATTTTCGTCCAATTCGAATGTACAGGTGTGCCAAAACTGAAGTCCATGTTTGAATTTCGTAACTTTCAAATGTAAACATACATATTTTCTGGCATAGTTTGAAAGATCTATAAGTTAACATTTAATCTGGTAAAAGAAAATTTCAAATATCTTCATCCATTTCTATATCCATTTCAATCCATCCACTTCTATCCATTTCAATAGTGGTCAAAACTCTAAAAAAATACGTTTTCACATTTTGGCCTTTACGGAAGCACATTGTAAACGTAATTGTTAATTTTTAAAACCATTTTATTCAGAATTGAATAAGCTTTCAAACGCTGTGTCGCATGATTGCATTCGGGAAAATTTGGCTCAGTGTCCCGAACTGGTTTTTGAAAAAATCAAAACGGCCAAATTTGAATCTGGAAATTACGAATATAACTAGTTAAAACCCACCATCTAATAGTCTACAGTAGTCGATAACAACATAGCTAAAAGATAAGATTTAAAGCAAAAGGGATATTCTATATTCACTCAATAACATAAATCAAAAGAAAAAATTATTTTTCTTGTTAATTGAACATCTGAACTGAAAAATGTATAAACAATTAGAGCCTCTATAGGTGGAGGTTACGTTACACAAGACTTTGCTGCTTTTCGAAATTGTAGTTGCTTTTTTCAAAATTATGAAAATTTTAAATTTTCCTTCTGTAAAATTTAAACTTTTAACATGTATTTCTTATTTTTTATTTTATTTATAAAATATAAATTTTGTTTTTCTTCTTGTAGTCTCTTTTTTTAAATTTTTTTGCAGGGGTCATACAGAACTATCCACTTTCCGCCTCCTACAGTATATCGTCTTATGTCTTTGCAGGCACTCTCCCTTAGATTTTTCGCTACCTTAGCGTTTGAACTCCCTTTATCCATACTTTTCGTGGTTGACTTCTTCTCGTTATGTTTACTGAATGTGCAATGGACGCTTTTTGCGGCCATTTGTCGCTACCGTTCTTTGGTCATGCCTATACCGTATCAACTCTCTGGTCTCAATTCTATTTACTATGGTATGCTGAAAACTGGTCCGTTTCTTTGTGTTTTTATTTCTCACGTTCGTTACTCTGAAGACTCTGAATGACTATCGTAACCACTCCATTTCTAAGGTCCTCAGATGTTTCTTTACTCAGTACCATATGTAGTTTTGGGCTCCTTGTAACTAAAGCAATGTATGAAAAAACTTGTGTTTGTGTATGTACTTGTAACTACTAAATTGTCGATGTGGCTTAAAATCAAAATAAACACACCAAAGTTTCTAAAATTTAATAAAAGTTGTTTTAGAACTCTGCAGTTCAGATTCTATAACGCACAGTATTTCAAGAGTAAAGTTCCAGGGTTCTATAATGCCGGGTGGCCCATTTGTCAGTTTCCCCACGTACGGAAGAAGTAAAAATGAAGGCGTTAAAAGTTAACGGAATAAGAAAATTACAGGGAAGAAAACAGATTTATTATTTGAACTGAACTTACATAATACCTTTAATACATTTGTTATAGCGGTTGTTCAAAATGTCCACCATTAGTGTCTACACATATAATACAACGACTTAAAACTGATTGACAAATTTTCAACAAAAAAAATTTATCTTCGTTGACGGTGTCAAATGCATTTTCTATAATACTTTTTAGTTCGGCTAGGTTTTGTGGTTTAGAAGAAAACACCAATCCTTTATAATACCCCACAGTGAAAATCACATGAGGTTAAGTCTGGCAAGCGCGCAGGACAATCAATTGTACTTCAGCAGCCAATCCATTGTTTAAATTTGGAATTCAAAAATCTTGAACTTCGATACCGAATATGTTGGGGCCCCATCTTATTCCCAGATGTGCGATTGAACAATGCTAACAGTATTGTTTTCAAGTTCCGGAAAGATTAGTTCCTGCAGCACCTGTTAGTTACTTTCCGAGTTAATATTTCCCTCAAAAAAATAAGGATCTATCAATGCAATACTCGAAATTTCTCCCCATACTATAACATCAAGCACAATAAGATCTTCTTGGATTACCTTATGAGGATTTGCATCCGATGAGTACATGCAGTTACGCCGATTAACACGTTCATTGAGTTTGAAACATGTCTCAACACACCATAAAATTGATCGCAAGAAAATTTGGATCGGCTTCTGTATGAAAAGCGACTGTCTCACAGAATTCCAATCGCCTATCGGGATCACCCTCGTGAAGAACTTGGAGTAAATATGGACGATATGGCTTAGAAACTCACCTCACTATGACGAACAACAATTATTTATGTTATAGGCCTACGCGGTTGCTGCTAACGTAACAACGTTAGAACTCGTGCATTTTGCTGAGAACTATGGAACAGACATGCGCACTAGCAGCCGAACGTTCCGTTCCTCGTCTTTCCCATCACGTACAGTCAAGTAGGCGAACGTAAACAACCCTGTGCTGCATCGTGCACATCAGTATTTACAAAACCCCTTAGTTTAGCACGAGGCGTAGGCCTACTGTACTACATGTAGCACTGTAACCGCAACGTCTGCTTCACAGCTCTCAGCAAAATTCAAAAGCTATACAAACTTATTGACACAAAATATTCTATTTCATGGGGAAACTGACATATGGGCCTCCTGGTATTCTTATCCAGAAATGGTGCTTAATATGCAATGAATAACTTAATCAACAGTAACACTGGAATTAATTGCCTAATAATTCATATTCATAATTTGTATTAAAAATAAAGTGACTACTTTTATACTAAAAATATCATTTTACAAGTTGTCGAAAAATAATATTTTTATCAATATGTCAATTTTATATTATTTATTTTATTATATATTGGATGTATTACATAGAACTAAATACATAAATTATTTTGTATAAAATGTAGATACTACACCCTTGACATATCGCCCACTGTCCACATAGGTTTAAAACCATATGTCCACATATATTTGTATATCTTGAGTATGAACCTGAATCAAACCTATTTATTAATACCAATAATAAGAAACATTATGATAACCAGCCCCGCCTACTCTGACATAACTGTAACAAAAAACATACAATAACGTATGCCACTGGGTACCACAAAACAAAATTTCGTGTATAAAAAAATAAAATAAAAAGTTATCAAAATAATTTGTAAGTTAAATTCTTGATCAATTTCATATCTTAGTCAGATACTGAGACGAAAGTCCCGGTTTCTATTCCCGACTAGCGTATTGAATATATTCTCAACAATATTATTAAAAAAAATTATTAACATTTTTGGGAAAATGATTTCATATTTTCATAAAATCTACCAAAATATTTCCTTAAAATATTTCTTGCCGGCCGCATTGGCGTAGTTGGTAACATGCTCGCCTCTCATCATGCGGTCGTGGGTTCAAATCCCACTCAGGCACGGCATATTTTCATACGCTACAAAAAAAAAACATTTCATCTTCCGTTATACAGTTTATACCCTAACGTCGTCGCTAATGACCGTTGCAGTTGGTGCGACGTTAAATAAATAAATAAAAAAAAATTTTTAGTAATTAGAAATTGTAATTTAGTAATTAAATTATTTTCTTTTTAGTTATTCAAATATTTTAAAAATTGAGAAGAATTTTTTTATAACAAGATAAAATGTTTAATTAAATTAAATTTTAACCAGTTTAAAACCTTAAAGCTAAAAAAGAAATTATCAACTATTCGGGACCATAAAATTAAAAAATTAACAATTCAGATTTTATAAATTTATGTATTTTTCTATTTTCTATTTTTAAAATTAATCTATTTTTAAAATTTTCTAGTTACTACTGATAAAAATATCGAGGCAATTGACACTTTAATGTTTTATATATTTTTTTCTGATGAGACTTCGTAGAAAATCAACGTAAACATTTTCTCTATTATTGTATGTACAAAATTTTGGTAGTTTCGTTTTAATGTCACCAAATACTGAATAACTGATCAATTTTTAATTCAACCATTTATAAAAAAACAGCAGCAAAATTGCCATATATTTTTACAGATTTACATTAAATTTTTTTGAAATATTATGTTTCGTAGTATTTTGGGTTGTTCGCAAACAAAATGCAAACTGTAAAAGGTCCCTGACTCAACATTTGTTTTCAGTCTAGGAATTTCGTGGTAAGCTTGGAAAATAAAGTGAGTGAGTTAAAAAATGAACATGTCTTATTTACTTGAAATCAAGTAAATTTGTTTAGAACTATATATATTCTCTGAAACGTATATATATTGAGAGAATACGTGACAATATTCATAGGAACTTGAAAAACAAAACAAGACAAGAGGCGAAGATCAAATTCTACAATACCATTGGCCAATACTGTTGCAAGATACAAGCTGCAGAGATGAGATTTTTGCGTAATTCGTTAGGGGTGCTCTAGGACAGATAGGATAAGGATTGATGAAGTAAGAAGAGTTCTGTCTGTTCCACCACTACGTGACAAAACTGCGAAATTGAAGAAACTGGTACAATCACTTGAACAGAATTCCATATGGCAGGATGCCACTAGAGGCTCAAAATTATAGATCAATTGGTACGAGAGATTTGGGAAGACCGAGGAAGAGAAGGGTACCGGAAAAGATTCACTACAATACACACAAACATGTAAACAGATAAAAATACGAAATGTTTCGTAGGTGATCATCTACTTCATATCACATTTTGTCCATTAATCATATCATTTGTAGTTGTTTTAAGTAACAAAAACAAATAAAAATAATCTGTGTTAAAAAAAAAAATTTAAATTTATTTAAAAAAAACTGTAAATACAACAACCAATGATATTTCCGTTAAACTTTTATATCCTTTTCTCTTTTTGATTGAGGAACCACCCAGTGGCAAATTCTCGACTAGGTTTGTGTATAAGATGATCATTTCAGTATCTTCCAAATCTTCCTTGAGGATTCTGTGGTAGGTCTGACAGTGATAAAGTTCGTACCTTCGAATTTTTGTGTGATCTATTTTTAAATGATAACAAGGGTATTGGTTTTGAATTGTTTTACTATATGTATTGTATTTTGGTTTCGTTTGTAATTTATTGTTAATGATAACAAATTTTTATTTTTATTAATTATGTTAATTATAATTTTTTATTGAATATGTTAAAATATTCCAATCTACGCGTATTTTGAAAAAGACAGCAGTCAGCAATGCTGCTTCCGTATGATCTTCTGGTTATTGGGGATAATGAGAGTTCATTTTTTCTTCTTCTTGGACCCAGTTGGTAGTTTTACAGACTATGTGCAGTTTCAGTTGAGATGAAAGGTAAAGATTTCAGTTGAGTAAATGAAATGAAGATGCAACATGAAATTTAACTATTAATTAGATTGATGAATAGTTTTGAGATTTAATTAATTGAAGAACAAGATTATTCTAACTTATTACTTCATACCTTGACTTCTTATACCTTATTCACCGTAGGTAAACTTAAATCGGGGTGGAACAACAAACTTAGCATGTTTATTCTACCTGTTAAATGATTTTTCTGAGCACATTTAGATAAAAATCTAATTAATACATTAATACAAATATAAGAAATTTAAAAAATATAGTAATATTCTCGCAGTTAAACTACGTAAAGGTCTCTAATAGGATTAACATTTTATTGAAATTCTTTAAAAAATATATGTGTTGTTTAGGTCAGCAGCCGAAAGGCTGGTTTGAATCTCTAGAGGATTACTAAGTAAAAACAAGGAGTGAGGTGGTTTACTATTGCCATAATCACTGAGTTGAAAGAGTATCATATCAGCTGCCAGGCCCTCTGAAAAGCACCTACTTTCCACCTTGCAAGTGACACCTTCACTTCATTCACCACAGGGTCTGGCTGTATAGTGAAATTATTACTCTCAGAGGTTGGCTGACTATATGCTAAGAAACAGACTATATGCAATTAATTAAACACTCCACCTGCCTGTTATGGGCATAAAAAAATATAATAAATAAATTATGCCCATAGCAGGCAGGTGAAGTGTTAAGTTATTTGCATTCGATCTGCTACTAGGGCTATAAAAAGTAGTTCTGTTTCTTATCACGTGGTCAGCCAATTATATGATTGAACTATTTAAGAACAGAAGAGGTGAGGTGTAAAAGACACTAGTCAGAGTTATCTCCTCTGAAATAAATGAATTTCATTATACAGCCAGACCCTGTGGTGAATGAAGTGAAGGTGTCATTTGCAGGGTGGAAGTGGTTGATTTTCAGAAGGCCTGGCATTCTGACAAGCAGAGGTTACTTTTGTACTCAGTGAAGAAGTCAATGGTAAACCACCTCACTCCTCGTTTTACTTGGTGAAACCTCTAGAGGTTCAAACCAGCCTTTCAGCTGTTGACCTAAACCACAAATAAGTTTATTATTATACATTACGCTAACACATTTGAGGGGAAAACTAATCATTAGTAATAAATGTCATATTGATTGTTTCCTTGAAAGGCTTGGGATGTTTTTGTAAACAGATTAGATGTAATGGTAATGTTTAATTACATGATCGAATTAGTTTAAAAGTTTATATTTACTAAGAGAAAAATTAAATGACCGGCAAATCTATCCCAGATCTCTAAACCTTCGGTGAAGCCTGCGATTTTGGTTATCTGGTAAATGTGGACATTTCAAACCACGAATAAATCGACTGTTAGTTTTGTAATTTTTAATTATATGTTTTTTACTTTTTTACTTTCTCTTGCCTATATGAATATATAGAAAGGAAAATATTGTTTTCATGTCGATTTTTCGAAATCGAGTTTTCACCGGATCTACACATTTTCAGACCCCCTGAACCCAAAAAAACATGTTTTTAGCGATTGTTGTGAGTGTGTGTGAACAGAATATCTCAAGAACGGATCATCGTACGAAGTTGAAACATAAAACTTAAGTTAGATACTACTAGAGGATTCAACACGAACGTTTTAATCAAAATCGGTCAACCCGAAGTAGTAGTTTATTCGTGTCATTTTTAACTTTTATGCGATTTTCTCAAAAACGGCTCCTACGACTCTACGACTTTTAGAAAAAGTGTCAATTTATAGGAAATTAAAAGATCTACAACTTCTATTTAGAGAGTTTGTCTCTACAGAGCCTAGTTTAGCGTTAACGAGTGATTTTCCGTATTTTTAAGCCAAACTGAGGTTGATTTTCATGTTGCGTTTTTCACTCATGATTAAAATAGGGTTATTTTTTGTTTATTTCTAATGTTTTAATAATAATGTTAGGTTATATTCTTAATTATTTCCTTTGACAAGAGGAAGTCGTGTGAGTGTTTCACACCAGATTTTTATGCAAAATTATAACATACTTCTGAAACACCCGATGATTTACAGGTATTCGTACATATGTAGTATCAGTTATAGTGATATTATAAAAGATATAACCTGGTTTTGATCAACAACTGTTTTAAATAAGAGTTAATACCTATTAGTCTAAAAGCGAGAACTAAGCGATCTGCAGCTACTCTTAAATAATTGAGCCCACGGCAATTCTAATTATGTACGTGTGGGGCCAACAATAATAATAATAATGCTAATACTAGTATATCTACAGAAACAACGTATTTGTAATGTACTACTGAATTGTTCGGATCAACTTCCAACTTTTACAATATAGTAGCTATTCGGTAGCCACGGAATTTAATAGTACACACGTGGTCGATAAATTATAAATTTACTTATTGTATAAGTTGTAGCATAGAGGTAGCTTGTTACATATATTTCACACACTTAAAAAAATGAAACATAGACTGAATATAATATAAATTCTTTCGCCTTGTTTTATTATCAACGCGCGTTAATAAAACGTTAATTAATATACTATTCATTAATAATAAACATTTAGAATACGATTTCTGTTTTTTTTATTTTCATAACTTGGTCCGTTAATTATTTTGATAAATGTTTTAGTAAATCTGTTATGGTAGTAGAATACCAATATAAATTTAAATAAATTTTTAGGTTATTAAATCATATTATTTAAATGACTGTTCAAAAAGTTATAAATAATCTGATGTCCTGATTCAATATAATATAATATAATCATAATTATTGCAATTAATATAATATAATAATTCAATTTAATTACGTCAATTTTTGGCGAGGAACTTGTTTGCGGAATTTCAGGATCAATTTTCTACAGTTCCGGATATGTGTACCTGTTGAACAAAATAAATTTAATCCTTTGACATAATGTAATAAATATTATAACTTAATACGTATATTATATGTTATTTTATTTATAAAAGTAGATAAACTTTTATTGACTAGTTTTTAGCTCATAGTAGTGATTTATAAACTGTAATTTTCTGAAAAAATATATAATATATTTTGAGGTCGTTTATTCAGGTTCTGGACCGGATACTTTCTTTAAAATATGTGTTTGTTTAAGGAAAATATGGAAATATTAGAGCTAATCTGAGTAATAGCGTTTGGTAAAGAAACATTTGTGGGAACAGATAATACTACCACAGAAACACGATGGACAAAACGATTAACTCCTCCGTGGAATTGTATGTAAACTTTACAAATTTATTCAACTAACCATTTTTATGGGCTCTGAAATAAGGGATTTAAGTAGAGACATCTAAAAGTATTCTGGATGTATTACAAATTTGGTTTGCTACGTTAGTTTATGGTAATTAATTAGTAATCATAATTTAGTATGGGGTAGTATGCTTAATGGGGTAATTAGATGCGTTTTGAAATTCAGAAAAACCTAATTCGGTGTATGCTTGGAACAAACTACCTAACGTTACGCAAAGCTTAATTTACTTTGCAGTTAATTCACTGTACATTTTTGAAATAATATGTAGGTACGCAAAGCAAGATAAAAATACATTTTTACAAAATTTAAATGTTTACAACTACAGAGTGATTTTTATAAACTGTAATTTTCTGAGAAAATATATAATATATTTTGAGGTCGTTAATTCAGGTTCTGGTCTTGTTACCCAATTATTAATGTCTGGTAATTTTTTTTAAGAAAGGGAAATTTTTTTGTCTTTTTTTAGGTAGCCCTACTCAACCGATATAAATACGGCAGTGTGAGATGATTCTCCTTAAGCTGTGTAAAATGTTTTGCCATTTCCGGTCGTGTTACGAACAGAATGTCTTTTAGCCTAGAACAACGGGTTTTCATTCTCGAACAATATATTGCTACGAAATTGTAGGTGAGTGTGAAAGAATCATTTCAAATTAAATTTGTTGGTGTTCCTCCACCAGATAACATGTCAATTTCTAAGCTAACAAACGGATTTCGAGAGACAGGTAGTACTTGCGACAGAAAACATAGTGGTTGACCAACTCTCTTGTCAAATAACTGTAATACTATAGAAATTGTATTTTAACATTCTAATTATTTAAAAAATATTTTTTGTTCGTTTTTTACGGAAGGACTAAAAATAATAGTAATAATTCTTAAGTGATCTATAAACTTTATTATTAATGGATAATAAATTTGCTTGTGTGCAGTCTGTATCAACATTTTTACCTGTAATTCTTGTTTTTATATGAACAGATTAAAATTTTGGTGATTAGATAACGAAATTGCAGTTAAATTAAAGAGTGGTTGCGAACAACATCAAAATCTCACACTTTACACAATACGGTGGAAAGAAGGCAAAAAACCAACATTAAACAAACAAACATCCGCTTATTTCAAAGGTATATATCTTTTCTATGGTTTTGGTAATAAATAAATGAGGAAAACAAACCCATTTTTCTACTATATTTTGTGTGAAATTGGTGAAAACATCATCCAGTGGTGTAGAATAATGTTATACGAGTTGTGGCTGTTAAATAACGAGACTGACGTTGTAAAAATATTTACTTTTATTTTATACATAATCACTTATTGTCACATTCAATATACACTTATTCTCTATCCCTACAACGCTTCATGCGAATTTTCCATTGTTGGAAACAGTGCTGAATGTCATTCTATCAGCTCTTTCAGGACAAGTGCCGCTTTCTCTTTTACAGCTTCCACTAACTCAAATCTTGTCCCTTTTAATGCAGATTTCACCTTAGCAAACAGGAAGAAGATAATAAAATGTTGTGATAAAACGTGGTTTTTTACTTATGATCCGGAAACGAAGCGCCAATCCATGCACTGGAAGAGCCGAACTTCACCGACAGCCAGAAAAGCTCGAATGCGCAAGTAAAAATTTAAAGCGATGATGATTGTATTTTCTTTTGCTATCCAAGGGATTGTGTACCTTCACTGGGTTCCTGAAGGTCAAACAATTAATTAATCAATATTGCTATGTCAAAGAATAAGAAAAAAACGCCCCGAAATGTGGAAGGAAAAATCATGGGTTCTCCACCAAGATAATGCGCCAGCTCATTCCGCGTTATCTGTCAAGAGGTTCCTAGCCAAGTACAGTATCTCAATGTTAGAACATCCACCTTATTCACCAGATCTTGCACCATGTGACTTCTACCTGTTCCTTAAGGTGAAATCTGCATTAAAATGGACAAGATTTGAGTCTGTGGAAGTTGTAAAAGAGAAAGCGGCACGTGTCCTTAAGGAGCTGACAGAAGATGACTTCCAGCTTTGTTTCCAACCATGGAAAATTCGCATGAAGCGTTGTAGGGATAGAGAAGGAGTGTATATTGATTAAGTGATTATGTATAAAATAAAAATAATATTTTTTACAACGTCAGTCTCGTTATTTAATAGTCACACCTCGTATACTTCCTTAATACGGACTTTATTTTTTTGGAATAATTAGATGAAAAGTAAGAAAATATGAAAAATATATAATCGGTGAAAAACACTGAGTGTTTAAAATAAAAAATAAAAAAAATAAATAATCGTTAGAACGAACGTACGCTTACAGAAACGTGTTGTACATTTTCATTTTGAAAGAGAGTCAATCATACGAGATTAATGTACCGAGTATTATCATTAATATCGTAAAACGGCCTTACGATAAATCAATTTTTTATTCCTAAGAAGAAAACCAACATAGCAATTATTGGGAGACTTACCGACTATAAATCGGTCGCTACCTCTAACATAATACGATAACTTTGACATTGTCACTATAAAGTGAGTGTCACATGGAGGATTCGAGGAATCAATATAAGGATTACTATCGATAAACTACTTTTACGAGCTTTCAACTTCTCACACCAGCTCAGTTAGCCAGCTATCCGCCTTGTTTGATTCTTCTTACTGAGAGAGACCGGCTGTCATAATGGCGCAGCCACACCTGTATAGGATGGTAAACTTGATCCTTATAAGGGAGGTTCTTCTTTAAGTCATATTTTTCATTGATTTTAAAGGTTTAAATAGTTCTTTGAACTAATTATCACTTTTCAAACTGATGCTTAACAATTCTTGTTTTGCATTGCTAAGTTAACAGTTATTTCCCATTGTGCCAAGTTAATTACTTCACTTGTCTCTATTTGGGTGGTATTGTGATTCCTAAGAAAAATAACAGTCATCCTTTGGTCTTTTTTTGTCAACAAATTGTTACCGTTCAGATTTTCATGAATGATTTTATCTTCTTCTTCTTTTCAGTACCGATCCGCTACCGAATGTTGGCAATCATGCTCGGAATGATAAGTATTCGCTGCTACTTTGAAGATCATGTAGTACAAAATGATTGTTTTAGTCCTGTTACCCAATTGTTAATGTCTGGTAATTTTTTTCTAAGAAAGGGAAATTTTGTTTTATGACACGAAGTTGGTAGTCCTACTCAACCGTTCTAGATACGGCCGTGTGAGTTGTTCTCCTTGAGCTGTGTAAAATTTCGTTAAAAGAATCACGTCAAGTTAATTTTGTTAGTGTTCCTCCACCAGAAAAAATGTCAATTTCTAGGCTAAAAACCCGTTTTCAAGAGACAGGTAGTGTTTGCGACAAAGAACGTAGTGGTCGACCAACTCTCTTGACAGATGACGTTTTAGAGAATGTGAAAACTAGATTACTCAATTCTCCGTGGAAAATTTTACGAACACTTTCCTCGCAAGTTTGTTTGTCTTATTCGAGTGTTCAGAAAGCTGCTAAAAATATAATTTGAAATAATCCTTTTACACTCGCGTACTATTTCGTAGCAAAATATTCTTCAAAAATGAAAACCCGTTGTTCTAGGGTAAAATATTCTGTTTGGCACAAAATTTTACACAGCTCAAGGCGAATCAACTCACAATGCCGTATCTAGACCGGTTGAGTAGGGCTACCAACTTCGTGTCACAAAACAAAATTTCCTTTATTAGAAAAAAATTACCACACATTAACAATTGGGTAACAGGATTAAACAATCACTCTTTAGAAGTTGCGAACCAGGTCCTCAAGTTCTTTAGCCAGGATATTTGTCGTCTTTCGATGCTTCTTTTACCCTGTACCTTCCCTTGCAAAATGAATTTCAGCAATTGTTATTTATCGTCATTGCTAATAATTTGTGTCCTAGATATTCTATTTTTTTGTTTTACTCTGCACATTATTTCCTTTTCTTTACCCGTTTTTGTAGTACACTGAGTTTGATATTCTATCCACCCACGATATTTTAAGAAGTCTTCTGCAAGTCCATAACTCGAACGGTTCCAGTTTCTTCGTTGTTGATTTCGTTATGTCCAAGATTCCACCTCGTACAATAAAATGAAGAATATGTAACATCGGAAGAGTCTAATTTTAAATATTAAATTCAAATTACGCGTTTGGAACAGTCTGGACATTTACCTGAATGCTGTCCTTGCTTTTCAATTCTGGCTTCTATTTCTTGAGATTGATACAATTGTTCATTTATCACTGTGCCAAGTTACGTGCATGTTGGCGCTCGTTCCACCACTTTCCCGTCAATGGTAAGTTGCACTCCGTCACCTCTCCTTTGCTGATTACCATAACTTTCGTTTTGCAGGTGTTAACTTTTAGGATTTTGTTTACTAATTTTAACTACCCTATCCAGTAAAATTGTAGTCCTTGTGCAGTGTCATCGGCAATGATTTTATAGTAAGAAAAAATCTGTAAACATTGTCGATACAAAAGAATGAAACTCAAATGAAATTATTTAATATAGAACACTCTTTTCTTTAAAACAGTGAACCATAATCAGATTTTTTGTCGTATAAGGACAATTTTAGGCCGCATAAAGTGACTTAAGAGAATTATGGAAACTTCTTTTTAGCCCACTTTTTCAGCAATCTTTACTGTAGCGTTTTCTCCTTCTTCCGTCCACCTGGTGTTATGTTTGTCTCTTCATGTAAACCAAATCAGTAATCAAAAATCAGTAATTATCAGTAATTAAAATCAGTAATTATTCGTCTGAATTTTTTTCAATACATTAAGTTTTTCACTTTATTCCAGTTTTTTTTAATATCCTTCCGTCTTCTTAAACAACTTATCCAACACATTAGATCTTTTATTAGTGTCGAAACATTTGTTTTGTCACCGATTCTTCTATTCTACGTAGGTGTTCATAACATTTCCGTCTGTTTTCTTTGTCCATTTTTCTTGTTTTTCTAATTGGTTCCACAATCAGTTTATTTCAGAAAAATAAAATAATTTATTATTCGATTTAGGAAGCTTTACATGGTTTTTAAAAATTTCTAGATCACCTTCAGGTAAGAGAAAAAAGCAAGATCTGTCAAAATAGATTTAGAGTCAGTGAAATCACATGAGATGTGAAAAACTTTCTCCTCAAATGTGTCTAGAAATGTGTCTTTGGGTGTCTCCTGAATTTCTAAAAGTTAAATACCTAAATGTATTGTGATTCGAGTCTTCTTGGTATTTTGTACTAAATGTGTTTGTTTCATGTTGAACAGTAGAAATGTTTAAATCACTGTGTTGTTGTTATCTACCAAGGGGTGGGGGTCAGTGCTGTAACAGCTTTGATCAGTCACATCGCTCTCGCAACGTTATACGTCAGCTAACTTGAAAACGTTAGTCTGTAAACGCGTTATTTGTTGTATACAAAATTTTTACAATTGAATGTTTTTAACGTCGCTAATAGTTGATAATTTATATCGTTTAGAATATGTGATTTAATAGACAGTTCGGTACTAAGACACGAAATTTACCGACTGAATCCGAACTGTTCGCGCAGCTACACGCTACACCGGCAAGCTTGTTCGGCGTTCACTCTAACGCGCTCTATAATCGATGTGTTCAGTACGAGAAGCAAGACACGAGTGAACTACTGCAGCTCTTATACGCAAGCGCGCGTAATGTTTATCAAGCTGAAACATTCGTACAATCTGACAACGTTGGCAAACTATCTTACTGGTTTAAACGCGTGGAACAGCAGAGCTCATCAACCGTGAAAAGTATTATAAGTATTTTTACATTATTCAATAAATTATCTCATTTAGAACAGGGGGCCTTCGGGCCAGCCCAGTCAGTCAGCTGGAAGAAAGTCGCTATTATTTGGTAAGTAACACTGGTTGGGCAAGCGACTTTGTATGGTGACTTGCTGACAGCCATCCATGAACAAACTCAACTGGAGGTCCTGTTCAAACTCTTGCCTAATCCACTTCAAAAATACAAAGATAAGCAGCAATCAAATTGGGTAGTTGTTAATAATGTAACAGTTCCCGATAACAAATAAAAGCTTAAAAAAACAGGTGCTTACATTAATTTAGATTAACTTTTCGTTTATTTAGCTAACCACGATAAGGGTCTCACGCGACTTTGTATAATATTTTAACAAAGGATATCTTTTTCAACAAAATATTTACTTTCCACTTTGTCTTTTGGGTAGTCTTTAAAATCTTGTTTACCAGGAAGACTTTGAAATAAATTTAAGTTATTGCCATATTTGGATAAATCGTGCGAATTATTCACTAACGGTTGTTAAACATAATATTATGTAAATTTCTTTGTGTCACATAATAATTGAGGTAAAACGATAAGGTAATCATTTAGTTGGAGAGATCAAAGAGGAAGGCAAGAACAACGTTATGTTCAACAAAAGAACAGCAGAAGCAGAGTGAAATTAGCCGGAGGGTGAGGTGTGTCGGTAGCCAGCCGATGTAGTGAAATACCAGGTAAGGTCGGTCGAATTGTTAAGTGAACTCGACTAGTATCGGATCAGAGGCGATGCGGTAAGGTACGAGATACTTCGACAACCAAACCATTACTAGAGGCAGGAGAACAAGTGAATGATTTGTGAACCGCCCTCTTTGAGTTAACGCAGGTCCTTTCTAAATATAACATATCCAACGACGTTTCGTAACTACTACACTGAAATGAGTTCGTTACTTAATAATTAATTCCCAATTTATTTTATATTAATGTCATAATACGAATCATTATCATAATCGATATTATAGCAGACTGCAGTCAGTATTTTTGACCTCATGATTTTCCAATATATTATGTCGTAATCAAATAAATAATTCATAAAAATATATTCAGTTTGATCGTTTCATTTCCTTTACTGGTCGTTGCATTCAAAATGTGGTTAATATTAATTTCAGTTGGCACATTTCGAGGAGATTTACAGAATTAATTAATGATTGTTAAACCGCATTTACTTTTTCCAAAATCTTTTACTGATACTATATTTTTGCTTTCTCTTGCCTATATGAATAGCTTTTGAATAGCCTATATGAATAGCCTAGTTTTTAGCGATTGGTGTGTGTGTGTGTGTGAAAACAAAATATCTCAAGAACGGAACATCTTACGAAGTTAAAACTTGAAACTTAAGTTAGGTACTACTAGAGGACCCGCACGAATATTTTCATCAAAATCGGTTGATTAGAAGTAGTAGTTTACTCGTGTAATTTTTCACTTTCTTGCGATTTTTTCAAAAACGGCTCCTACGACTTTTTAAAAAATCTTGTCGTTTACTACATTTTTTATTCTCTACACGATACTCCTATGCGGACAGAACTCTTCGTGAAGAAGAGTTTTTGCGAATAATTATATTTATTTAAAATATTGTATATAGATACTTTAGTCACGAGATTGCCTTTTGCGTACGGATGGGCTGTGAGGAAGGGAAGTGAATAATTGACAGTGCTGCCAACCCCAATAGTGAGACACTACTTGTACATTTCGCTACCGTTCTGTTACTACGTACATTTTGTAAGCTGTGGTTTATTCCGAGAAAATGTTTTTTTCATAAACCTTATAAGAAATAAATGTGACCTGTAATATTTATTGTCTGTAGCTTAATTACATGACTAGAAATGTTTGATTTACTGCAATTAGGCTACCAGCTACCTTATTCCATTGGAACAAAATTTTCTACGAATGAATCGGCTTCTTTACTATCGCTGTCACCGATGTCTTCACTATCAGTCTCACTAGTTTCTACCTAACTGTTTCCTTTTTTTACCAGGTGTCAACAAAACTATTGAAGAATAGCTTCTTCACGTCTTTAATTTCCTTCTTTATTTTTCGAATTGTGGAAAGAGAAACATCACAGTACTTAGCAGCTCGCTCACGGCTTTTGTTAAGAGGCACGGATAGGCATTTTTGTTTAGCTTCAACTTCACCAAATTTTATTACATTGCATATTAGGTTTCGTTCAGCGCTGTGAATAGTTCGACCACGTTTTCGAGAAACCGACATTTATGTTTTTCGGCAACAAACAGTTACATGCGTGCAGCTAACATACAAAACGTTCCGCGATATACTGTATTTGCTCTGGGTATAGTATAAGTTGTTATGTTGGCGTACTGAAATTAAAGCAGTCGCGCATGCGCACTGGTGCTTTTCCCCCTTTACCCCTCTTTGCAAACAAGGGCAAACTCGTGACTCAAGTGACTATACTTGCACATCTTAGTTCAGTTTAGTAATAAATCGTAATGTACAGTATATTTAACTATAGAAATAAATAAATAATCGATAAATTTTAAATAAACCACAGACATTAGATACATAATTACACTTTTATTAGCTTCGGCCTTTTTGAATTAAATTCTACTAAAAACAAAACAATACCAGATGAATTATTATATTATAATTTCTTTTGTTAGAAATTATCAGTATAATCCCAAACTACAATAAATGTACTTTAAAACTGCAAACTAACACACCTGTATTTCCCAGAAACACACAAACATAAAAGAACTTTAAATATATGTTTAAAATTTAATTGGTATAAGTTACAACGGATGTAAATACAACTCTTGTAGTCTGCATTTAAACCACGAATCTGACCAAGGATGTTGTAAGCACCCACACATTTCCACCCTTCTTTTACTGTAGTACAACCACGCCTGTCTAGAATTTTAAAACCAGAAAGTAGGAATTATAATTATTAATTCGTTCAAGTACATACTACACTAATACAAGATCTAGAAGGCTTATGCTGTATGTACTTTAGACGATGGACTTTGCTTAGTTGTCCTAGTAATTCTTTTTCACGAACACCTTCCTTTTACTTTAACGATATACTCTTAGAATAACATATAAGTTAATAGCTCAAACAACAACATGTATTTTATATGTATTATGTTAAAACATTAAATAAGTTCATTTAAATCTGTGAGAAAGTACAGTATTATCTATTTACACACTGTAGTTATTCAAGTTAGCTTTTACGTGCTTAAACAGAATTTTTAATTTGAAAAATCTTTTAGATAAATAAAAATATTAAATGATTTAATATACAAAATTATTTAGACAACGTACTACTTATTTTTATAATAAATATAACCTTCAATTACTCGTAAATATAAGTTTCTCTTTTGAATAAATCCATGATCAGCTTAAAAAACAATTTTAATATAGCCTGGCAATATACAAGAATAGTGAGTTAAATTATTTTTACTAAATTTTGAGTATGGTTGTATTTAATAAACAGTATAATCTGTGATTGTGATATTACAAGTTATTTAAAAGGTGGTGGGAAATATTTTACCATGTAAAGAAATTTTATTAAAAACACAAAAACTAAATAAACATACTTACTTTACTTTTAAAGTGTTTATTAAATTTATTTTGTAATTTTTCTTTATTTTCAGCTGGTTCCTCCAGGAAAATATTGAAACCATTTCTTTTCTTCCGATTTAAGGGCTTAAATTTCCACATCTGTTCCCAATCTTTATAGCTTTGTGAGTAAAAGTTTATTTTATTTAGCAAGCTACGTAAATATTTATTTCTTGAAAAAGTTAAATTGGCTTTAAGTGTACAAAGTTCAACTCGTAAAAATACATACAAAGGTATATGAAGTAGGATAAAATTAGGTTTTTTTGTAAAGGTTAAATTCTTTTTATCATCAATATTTTTGTATAGCATGTTACTGATAACAACTATCTGGCCAACTAAAAATGCGAACAAAAAGAAATTATACGTGGCTCATAGACTAGGATAGCCAAAATTATGAGTGTACTTGCAAGGTAAAGCCAAAGATGTGAGCTCAATTCACTGCACCAATTTTAATTTCAAAATTTATATTTGTTTATTGCTACACTCATTGTACCAATATTAATTTGAAAAGTGATATTTATTTATTCATATAAATGTATTCGTTAAGATCACATCATATAATGATGTGATCATATCTTAATGTGATCTTATAGTACAAGAGTAGTAAAATAATTTAGTTTTCAAAAGGATATTTACAATAAACCCTCGTTAGTTCGGTTATTTTAATCCGGACTGTGGATGTAATACTGTAACGTATCCCAGTAGGCTAACGTTTCAAACAACCATAAATGCAATAATTACCATAAACAGCGTTGTTTTAGAAAAATGTATTAATACATGTACAGTAAACGAATAATTCGGTAGTATGCAGCTCTTAAAATAAATTTTGTTTCATACTATACTTAAAGTAATTGTGTACCGCTGGTTACTTTGCCTCTGTAAGGAATGTAAGAAATGCGTATCAAGTGTGCACAGAAGGGCCGCGAGTTCCTATTTTCTTTATACTACTACTACAAACAAAAATATCATTTTCCAAGGTCATGGTGGTCAAAACCAGATCACAGCAATAAAAAATACGTAAACAAAAATTAGATTTAAAATTACGGTACGTTGTAGAATTGGCGCTACTACATTTATTTTATATTAAAATAATAATAATCACAATTAATAATACTTAATACATACTTTATTTCTCTTTAAAAATATATTTATATTTTGATCAACATTGTTCTGTCATTCTTTCTTAATTTGGTTTTTAAAATCAACTGTTTAATAATAAAGAAAAAACATTTTTCTTATATAATTACATATTTATTATTTTTATATTTGAAATGATTATATTTCTACGAATGCATATAATTTAAAAATATTTTATATAATAACGTAAAAAGATATCAATTTTCTACAACGTATAATAAATAAAAAAAAATAGCACACACTGTTATGGTATAAAAATAAACTCTGGGTGAACTAATACGGGATACAATTTTTTTATCCTTAAGGTTGCAATTTGTTCAATGTACATAATTCGATGAAATGAGGATTATATGTATGACGTGTAAATGAGGTGTAGTCTTGTACCAACTCACGCTGATCGTTTCTGAGAGAGTATCGTTACTTGAAACCCTGCCGTCAAAGTACACCGGTAACCACTGCATATCATTCAAATACGTATAAAAGTACCTTTACTAGGATTCACGGTTACTATAATAGACGGTAGCGGTCACGCGCAGCTGCTGTGAGATATAAGATGACGTAGCTGGTCCCCAACAACTCGGCCGGTGCGTAGTGACTAGAATTTTGTATTGTTTTTACAAAAATAGCGGTTTAGGTATGTTTACACGGGAAATCGATTTTAATTCTTCGTTTGCGGCCTGAAGTTTTTCTCCAAGTAACTTGTTTTTTCTTTTAATTCGACGTTTTCACATTTTAAGAGATCAGTTTCGTCTGACTGCGCAACATTAAAATTTGGCGGTTCTTCACGAGGCTTACCTTTCTCTACGGATATCCCTTCATTTTGTGAACTACCTGTGTTGTAATTGGATGATGAGTTTAAAATATCATATACTTCCTTATGAGTGTAACGTCTCTCTGCTCGATTTTTACGTTCACTACAAGTCGGGTTTACCGGACGTAGAACGGCAATACAAATCGGCAAATTTAAATGTGGGACTGAATTCGTCTTTAAGACACGTTTTAATGGAAGATGTAGCAACTCGGACTTTAAATCGCGTACATAATCCGATTCGTCGAAATGTACTAAACATTCGCGACGACTATCAGCAGAAAATGAATCGGCCTGCTTGCAAGGCATTTATCCACTTCAATCTAGTTTCAATCGTCTTGGGAAAACGGTAAAACTTATAATGCCGAACTCCTTTAGGTTTCTACCGTGATTAGAACACCCGGAAATCTCACAACATTATTAAAGACAAGTAAAGTATTACAGATCGTATTAAGACTAGTAAACATCACAGACCGACACAGTACGTATCGTGCATTGGCTGTCGCTGGTGACCAGTGACGTCAGAGGGCGGGGCCTGTCACTGCGTATATTGTTGATGATCCCTACCGTCTATTAAAGTAACCGTGTCAGGATTCACACCATGGAACCTTCGTCTTTGAAAACAGCTGAATCTTGGCGATGACTATCAATAAACCAACCCGGTGGGTTAATAATGTACACACAATAAATACGATTTTTTTATTGTTACGCTTGAGTTTTGTCATTTATCTTATCACTTCTAGATACAAAGTAAATTCAAATTTTAGCTAATCCAGAAAATATTGAGTTTTATTTAGATCGAATTAACAAGGTGTTCTGTTATGAGAAAAGACTTTATTTATTTATTTAAGAAAATAGTACATATGAGAGCAACAGGTGAAACCCAACACTGCTTTCTTAAAAAACATATACAACACATACAATCATAATTAATTTATCATAATTTCTTATCAAATGGTCAGCCAATTAAATGACTGAATCATTTAAGAGCAGAAGAGGCAGAGGTGTAAAAGACACTAATCAGAGTTATATCCTCTGAAAGTAATGAATTTCATTATACAGCCAGACCCTGTGGTAAATGAAGAGAATGTGTCATTTGCAAAAATGTGCTTTTCAGTGGATCCGGCACGCTGATAATCGTACTTTTCCACTCAGTGAGAAAGGCAAAGGTAAACCGCCTCACACCTCGGTTTACTTAGTAAAACCTCTACAGGTTCAAACCAGCCTTTTAGCAGATGACTTAAACACAATAATATAATGGTATTGAGTATATGCTACACACACATAAATAAAATTTAAATGAAAATTTAAATTCATTTCATTTAATTTCTTGAAAACACTTACAAATAAATTACAGTATCTTTTGAAAGAAAAGAAAAAAAGAAAAGATAGAATGAAAAAATATCAGAGGAGGAGCTGTGGAACAAAAATTCGAATTTAGGAACTGAATACATTTTTGTATAACTTGACTGATTGTCGAAAAGGTCAATAATTCTGACAAATTTATTGAAAAGTCTTTTATAAAACTGTAATAATTATATTGTACAATACTGTTATTTATTTAGGAACTGAACACATTTTTTTTGTAAAATTTACTTATTATCAAAGAAACGATCAATAATATTGTTACATTTATTATAAAGTCTCAGCATATTATTTACTAAAGAATTTAACTTTTAACTCGATATACTGCAGTCAAAAGATTCAGAAGAACATAACAACTTTTAAAGTAAACAAATAAGTTAACTTTGTTATGGAAATTCTTAAATATTTCATTTTAGAATCAACAAGTTTAAATAAATCTTTATTAGAGGTGAAAGTTTTCGTTTAATATATTATTATTTAAGTTTAAACAAACCTTTAAAGTTAACCGTAATTATTTTAATATTTTTGTCAGTTTCTATTAACAGATAAAATATTTTAAATTAAAATACCGTTTCCCAATGCCATGTAAGTATTCAGTACTTAAATTGAAGCCTATGTCAACTATTATTTCTTATATAAAAGTAAAATAAAATAAAATACAGGCGATAAATATCGCAGTGGGTTGCCAATTATTATACGTAATAGGTATATCAACCGATCAGAATATCAAGATATATTAGATTGCCCATCTGTACATGTTTTTACTTGAAAGTATTCGTTTAAATTTATCAAAAATATTGCTTGTCCATGTAATACTAATGCAGATCAAAATAAATGATTCAAAAAATAAACAGAAAAATAAAAAAGTATTTTGTTAGGATAATCAAAATAAATTAAGAAATAAATTTGATAGTTATATTTATGAACGTTCCACATCCATCGTAAAACTTCTTCTATACTGAGGATATTTTTTATGGAATTACAAACATAAGATCATGAAATAGCATGATCGATCGCAGTTTAAATAAAATTCAACATTATATTTTTACATAGTAGTGTAATTTGCATTTTAGTTTAGTTTTGTATAAATTTAAAATCATACGAAATGCAGTCTTTTATAGACTGCAAACATATGTAAACCGTGTTTTCATAGCCCATCTACGTCAATCTAACCAACTACAAAATTTATCGAAAGTAATAACCGCATTTTATTTTTATAAATATTTGTAAATACTATAAAATCAATTTTTATGTTTCATGCTTATATTGTTTCACATGTTGATTTGTCAAAATTTTCACACAAGAATTGTGGAACCATTTATCATTTGCATACTATACGAATTCAGCGAAAAAACATGACATATTAATATTACAAAGTAAAAAAAGAAGATCAAGTACTTATAACATGTCTACAATTCACTCTAGAATCGTTCTAGAATCACACTCGAATACTTACTTCAAAAAATTGATGTACCGACCTGTTATTTTTGCAATAATACTACATTGACAATAAATGGTTGCTCATACAATGCCGAGGATTACATAATTTACGATAACAATATATAATACAAAATACGAAACTCATGCTAACGGAGATCAAGAGTATGGATTTGTTTTTAATCTTTAATGTGTGTACGTTGCAATCTGTTCAGTTAAAAACAATAAGCAACCCTATGACCCAATGAGATGAGGATGATGTGCATGAAGTGTAACTCAGTTGATTATGATTATTGTGTTGAATGGAATGATAGGCAAGCGTCATTTATTGCCTTCCGGGCGCCGCTAATATTGTTGTACCCTATTATAGAGTAGAATATTCTATTGTGTTTTATTTTCTGTTATTTTCTTCATCTTTCGAGAACTTTCGATGGTTTTTTCATTTGTTTTTTTGTAAATTAATCAGTATTATTTTGAACAGTGAAGTGAGTTATTTAAAACCTAGTTATTGCATAATACTTAGCGTACTGAAGCAGTTTCTTCGTAACGAGTAGTTAGCATACAATTGTTATTGGTCTGTAAATAGGAATTAATTAGGCCGGCCCGTTGGCGTGGTGGTTAGGGCAAGTGGATTCTACGCCGGGGTCCAGGGTTCGATTCCCGGTCAGGTCTGGCATTTTTTCATCACTCATTTTCATATAATCATCATTCTCTACCGTCTGCATTAGCAAAAATTGCAAAACTGTCAGACGTAAAACAATAGGAATTAATTATTTGATTATAAACAGCCATATTTATTTTTAGTTATAACTGTAATAATGTAATTAATTTGTAAGAAACTATCTGTCATAAATTGAAAAGGAGATTTTTTTTACAAATAACCAGATCGTAAAAGTAGCCGAAATATACGTCACAATATAACAAATTTTATTTTATTGTGATTACATTTCTATTAGCAGTATACCGTTAAATAGAAATATAAACATACATTTTATAGTTTTCGATAAGAAAACCACGGGGATATTTTAATCAAAAATACACAAAAGTTTATTAGTTACAGTATAAAGTTATAACTGGAAATAAACTAGAGCTGATCACTATAAACATCATATAATATTATTAATTAAAATAGATAACCTATTAAAAACAAATCATAGAAGTTAATTCAAATATTTATTTACTCTTTAAGTATTACTATAACAGATTAAACAGGATGAAAAAATGCATACCTATGATGTGATGAGAATTTGAACTAACTGCAAGTGTTTTCAATTGGATTTTATCATGGTAAAGGTGTTATCATATTACAGAATCATTTTACTGAAATAGATACATAATTAAATAGCGTAAAAGGTATAAAAGAAGATATTTTTATATCAATTAATTTTCTTTTCCTTTTAAAATTGTGTTGTGTTATTTTATGATAAAAATGAAGAGGAATACAACGTACGGTGTTATCGAACACATCTTAACCTTTCGTTAAGTTAGTAAAACTAAGTTGGGTTATTCAGAGCAATGATGTTCTTAACTGATCCTCTATCAATTAACTGACATGACACTAGGTTCTTATCTATATATATAAATCTACCCCCTCTTCTAAATCTATGGATATAACAAACTTTTGTCGGGTTAAATGTCTAGCAAATTTACTTTTTTTCTTTAGTGTTTATCTACTTGCTAGTAACAACCTGTCTTTTTCAATCAACTATCCTAGAATATATAAGTAGGTCTGGTCGTTGTTTTACCAACCTTTTTTATCATCCGCATTCTTGGTTTATTTTTGATGGGCCCGAAAATTTGATAATGGGGTTATGTAACGTGTTGCTAGTACATAGGTAACATCTAATTGATTTTACTATTAAGGGGAGTGTGTATCCCTATCCTAAGCAATGTTAATGTCTGTACCTTTTTCTCAGCAACGATTACAGTAGAGCTACAATTTTGTTTTGTATTTTTCATCTAAAAATGACCGAAAATTTTTTTTCTCCCACAATTTTCAATATTTTTCAAAACGGCACATTCAATCAATAGAACTGGACGATTAACGTACTCCATAAAAATTTCAGCCTTGTACCTTTTGTAGATGCTGAAAAAAGGTACATAATAAATAAAAGAGATACGGAAGTGTGAAAAAATAGTATAATAAATCACAGTAAAATATTAATCGAAAGGGAAAATTATTTTATAAAATTTCTTTACAGATGGCAAAATCAGCTTAAACATACAATCCCAAAAAATTAATAAAATATTTTCTAGTTGGCATAGCAACATGATTCTAACGCCAGTTTAAAGTGCACAAACTATATTTCAAACTATATTATTATGCTTGTATAGTTACTATATTATATACTAGTATAATATAATATATACTATATTATACTATATTAATATACTACTGGTATATTATTATATTATATATTTTTTTAAACTATATTTTTAACGAAAAATCGATAATTTTATTTATTGTTTCATTCCACACTCCCCTTAATATTTTTATGTTCTTATAGAATTGTTAATAGAAAAACAGTATAGTTATCTGTAATTATTTTATTTGCAAAATGTGTATTGTACTCAATACCTACATACAATGTGTAAAAATTGTAATAATCATCAATTTTGAACTTACCATTGGTGGTAATTTTAAAATTGTCATCAATTATTTTCCTCTTTCCGTTCGTCACACCCAAATGACAGAAATTACAAGAGATACCAACAAATGGTCTTTGGAATCGTAATACGGTATTCCCTCGATTCTAAGACACACCTTTTTCCACAATTGGATAGGTCGAAAAACGGGGTGCGTCTTACATTCGAGGGTGTCTTGCAGTCACATTCATTTATTATCTTTGAACCGGTATATTAGCACTCTAAACTACGTATGAGACATCTACTATGCATTATAATATAATATAAACTATCTTTTAAAAAAAAAATAAAATAAAACTTTATAAAAATAATTATCGAAATTCGTAGAAGCGACAGCACCCAAATGCAATCTTTGATTTTGAAACACAGTTGTGCATTTCCAGCGCCATGTTATTTACTGAACTGAATATATCGAAATTTTTGATCAGAAAGGTAATACAGACAAAACTCCAGCCTATTTCGATTTGCTTAGAAACTACACACGGTTAATATGGAAGGTGCCGAAGAAGTACAATAGAAAAATACTGGGTACGAGAAACTGCGAATAACAGCTATGTTATGCGTAAAAGGCGATGGAAACCAACCTTTTCCTTATTTGATACTTAAGTCAAAAAAATCAATTCAAGAAAGTTATTATTTCTATCAATATCGTTCTACATTTAATTCTGTTTCATTACACATTTCAAATAATAACATTTTACTTTATATTAAAAATTTTGATGATTTTTCTAGATTTAATTTTTTTCTAAAATTTCTACTGCCAAAATAATCTGCGTAGTATATTCAAGGGCGTCTCAGAATCGAGGATATACGGTATAAACAAAAAGTAAGTGAGCCTAAATTAGGTTTGAAGTTCCGGTATTGACCAAAGGTGACACAAAACCGGAAGTCAAGAAATAAAAATCGGAATTTTGAAACAAAAATAGTGCTATTTGATTCTTATTAAAGAGTACGTACGGAAATCACTAACGATTTTTCCTAAAAGTCAAAGGTCTTTTTAAAAATTGGCACTAGCAATGAGAATATTAAAATGAAGAAATTGATAATACGATGAGATTTCAGCAAGGCTGATTTGATTAAGGCTGTTTTCGATCTATTTGCGGTGAGACTTCCATAAGTGGCTTCACTCCGCTTTGTGTGAGTGTCAAATTAGTGATTTTTCTGTATTTTGCTTACCAAATTCGGTAAAAACTGAAATTTTTTAAGATTGCAGCCTCAGTGAGCATTTTACAACAAAAGTATAAATACAATCAAAGTTAGAGAAAACTAAAAAATCTACAACTTTTATTTCAAGAAATTTTCTGTACAGAGCATAATTGTGCCGGCAATTTTCCGTAATTTTAGGTCCTATAGAGGTTGTTTTATATCATCATTTTCTCATGATTAAAAAATTAGGTTGTTTTTAATTTTACTTTGTTTACTCATGATTGAAAGTAGGTTATATTTACATTGGTAAAATAAATTCGTGGGAGTGTTTTCGACAGCTTTTTATAAACATTTTTGAATTTTGTTTTTAATAGCATTGTAATACTAAGAAAACATTAATTTTTAAGACTTTAAAAATGACACCTGCAGCTAAATTTTTATAAATTTTGAAATATTTTAAAACCTGATTTACAACATAAAATTTTAGGTTTCTTTAGTTTGATATAAACCACATTTTAGAATATAAGAACCAAGTATTTTAAAGATTTTATTAGGAAATTAGAAAAAAAACAAAATCGAAAAAATTCTACTAAAATGTTTCAAAATAGACGTAGACTATGATTTTTTGAACAGACTTATTAAATATATATTTTTTCTTTTTTTTCCCTAATGTGTGCATGTTGCAATCTGTTTAATTTAAGAACAATAAGCAACCTCAAGACCCAATGAGATGAAGATGATATGTATGACGTGTAATTAGATGTATTCTCACACAAGACTCAGGCCGACCATTCCCGAGAGAATGGTTTATTGAACCGCAACCATCGAAGTACACCGGTAACCACTGTCTAGTGTTCAATTCCGTATAAAAGTACCTACGTTTACTAGGATTTGAACAAGGAACCTTCATCCCTTAAAATCAGCAGCTGATTTTAAACAGCTGACTCGCAGTGACAACTTTACCACAAGACCAAATCGGTGGGGAAATAGATCTTTATAAAATTATTTTTGTCATCGTTAGTACCAAAGATAAAAAATTGTAATGAATTCTTTTTAATTCTATATAAATAATTTAATAGCTAATTTAAACATTTGCGAGATAATTGTATGAAACCTTTATGACAGCAACCTTGAAATATTAATTAACTTGGGCTTATAATTTAAAATTTTCCAGAATCAAAAATGCGTAAAAGAAGTGAATAAAACAAGAAACACAATTAAATAACGACAATAACAAAAACCGTGCATTGAAATCACTTCAGAAATAAAATATATTGTTTATAATGTCATTAAAGTAGAATAAATATTCATAAAAATGTATTGTAGATTGGATAATGTATTATTTCTTGAATATATTAAATGAATAACTAAAACATAATTTAGTTAATGTAATGCAATGATTAGTTCTGTAACAGTGGGACGATTATGGTATGTCTGTGTGTCCTTGCCACACCTACAATACCTAAGGCTGTAAAATTGCAGTACCAACGCTTATATAAAATGCATAATACTGTAACAATATTATCTTTTAATAAACCATTAGATTTATTTATAGCTGCATATATTTTTTAATCGATAACATTTGTGTTAAATAGTACGCGTTATGTTTTATACTGAAAATTATTACTGATTTATCCTTCACAAGGCTGTTTGGTTTAACTTTTTAAACAATAAACATTGCTACGCGTATTATTATGAAATTTAAGAGGTTAATTTCCCTGTATCTATTCAAAACATTTCAGCCTGATTTTTATGAAATTTTTGGTATGGTTTAGTCTACTAATTTCTGACACTTGACTATGTATAAATTATGTCTTCTTATCTATAATCTATAATTAGATATTATATCCTGACAGAAGAATTAAACGACGATTGCCACGAGATTTTTTTAAAGAAAATCTACGAGGAATCTGTGGTAATGATTGTGAGCTTCATCAAGTGAAAATCTACAACTTTTATTGAGATCTCTTTTCTCTACAGAGCCTAGTTTAGCGTGAAAGAGTGATTTTCCGTATTTTTTAGCCAAACTGAGGTTGATTTCATTGTGCATAATTCACTCATGATTAAAATTAGGTTATGTTTATTGAGGTTAGTTTTTTTGTTTATTTCTAATGTTTTATTACTAATGTTAGGTTATATTGGTAATTATTTGCATTAGCAAGAGAAAGTCGTGTGAGTGTTTTACATTAGATTTTTTTTTTTACTACTGAAGCTATTAGGAAATTTTAATTTTCTTCGCAAATTTGAGTTTGTGATATCTTTTTCTACTTTCTTCCTTTAGAAAAAGAATATGCCAAAATCCTTCTTTAGCTAGCAAATCCGTGATCCGAGTGTAATTTACTTTTCAAATCAAGGCTCTGCTGTAAACTTATGCGTTGAATTATTTCCTCAGAAAGTCAGTTAAATATGGCTTGGACTTCAACAAGATAGACAATTAAACGAGCAAGTGTAGTCTACATAAAGTTACAATATTTCCCAAAACAAATCGCAGTGGGTATCAAACAAACAATCAGGATTGTCACAAAAATATAAATTATAATTTTACAAGAGGATTTTGAAATATTTGTGATGTATGGTATACAGATTTGGGGCTTTACATGTAACAACAATATTAAAATCTTACAGTTCAATCTAGACTAAAACATGACATTACACGCGTAAATTATGACAATTACTACTAGTTGAAATAAATTACAGTTGCAGTCTATTCTTCTTCTTCTCACAATCAAGGATTAGGCTTCCGACTCACAACAGCGACAAACCACTAAATTATTGCCATCTTTTGCGTGGCCTCCCAACATTTCTCTTCCCTACCGGTCTGTAGGCTATTACAAAACATTAAAGGAGGATCCTTTCCTCAGGCATTCTCTCTGCGTGCTCCCTCCATCGATTACAATATTCTGCAATCTTTATATTCAGACAATTGCAGTAATTTATAAATTGAGACAAAATGTACATAATATATTGAAATTTATTTAAAGCATTTTGTAATTTATAAAAAAAACCTTTAATTTTTTATATTAAATTAATAAGCTGTCATTAGAGAGCAAGCTCCTAATGTACAAAGTCATATTGAAACCGCTGTGAACTTATGGGAACTTTTGGGATCAGCTACAAAATCGAATCTTGCTATTATACAACGATTCCAGTCGAAAGTTTTACGGATTATAACAAATGCTCCATGGTAAGTGACAAATGATGCATTGCATAAGGACTTACTTGTCAACACCGTAAAAGAAGAAATTACGCAGCTAAGTTCTAAATATCAAGTAAAATTAGCAGATCATCCAAATTCTTTAGCGCTTAATTTACTGGATAATAGCGAAGACGTAATACGACTGAAACGACCAAAATTGCTTGACCTTCCATTTAGATTTACCGATTAACCTACTTTGTAAATAATTGTATTCCATATCAACATCAACGTCATCAACATCATCTCTATCAACATCATCTTCTTCCTCTACTCATTCTACTATCACCGCTATTAATTTTGTTACCTTTTCTATTACGGTTATTCATGTTTTTTCTAGTTAATGTTTTCAAAAATTATAAATAATTTTGTTTTTCTTTTCGAAGCAATACTATTGGGTAATGTCTTCGTCATGTGAACACTTTCATGTTATTTACTTATTGTTTTGTTTTTAAACTGATCGTAAATAATCTCAGATGTTAGAAAAAAAAGAATAAGTTCATGATTTTGTTGTTGTCACGTTTCATTCAAGCATTAGATTATTTAAATAGTTAACAAGGGTTGAGGATATAATAATAATTAAAGAAAGTAAGAGAGAAATTAAAAGAAAAAGAGAAAGATAATGAAGAAGTTGAATAAAAATCAAAGAACAAGAAGTTAAAATAATGGAATGCTCTGGATTGTCAAAGGAATAAACTATAACAAGAACAACTACAAAATGAAGTAGCTTACAATGTAAGAAAGAAAGAAAATGTCATGTATAAGTACCAATACTTTTAAATCTCTTCACCTTTAATATTACCTCTTCATCATACCCCTGTGTTACAGTTAATGAGAAGAAAGTTATTTTAGTTTTGAAAAGTACCAGTTGGGTGCGCTGGTCTCGCGAACTATTTCCCATGATTTATTACACTGATATAATTATGATACCATCGGCTATATAAAAGAATAAGAGATAAAAAAGAAATGCTTTTTAACACGGAATAACGAACCTCAAGATTGTTTGCATACATTACTCGAGTTAATAAGGGGGTTCATTTCATTTATATCTTGTACATGCTTTGACACCTGTTCTTACATGCTATGTTGTAAGTTTATTCTATTTTTTTAGTAAAGATATATCATAATTAATATAATTTTATCGACCCGACTGGCTCAGAAAATAAATTTATATCACTTTATCAAAATGACATACAAAATTAATTAGTTTTAGAAACTATAATATTAATAATAATAATTAATTATATTAAAATTCGGTCAAACAGTAATATCACTAACTTAATTAAATCTATATTTTTAAATAACTGAGTTTGACCGAGATGATGATCTGTGAGTTTAGTTCAAGGAAAAAATAACCTGAATTTGGGCTTTAGTCATAACACATTTGTTTTTATTTATATGTTTTTACTTTCTCTTGCCTATATGAATATATGGAAGGAAAGTATTGTTTTCATGTAAATTTTTCGAATTCGAGTTTTCACCGGATCTACACGTTTTCAAACCCCCTAAACCCAAAAAACATGTTTTTAGCTATTGGTCTGCGTGTGTGTTAACACAATATCTCAAATCGGAACATCGTACGAACTTGAAACTTATAACTCGATTTTTTCGATTTCAGCCTTAGTATGCATTTTACGACGAAATTAATAAATTAAATTTATAGGAAATTAAAAGATCTACAACTTTTATTTAAAACATTTTTCTCTACAAAGCCTAATTTGGGGTGAAAGAGTGATTTTCCGTATTTTTAGGCCAAACTGAGGATGACTTTCATTTTGCGTTTTTCAGTCATGATTAAAATTAGGTTATGTTTATTGAGGTTAGTCTATTTTGTTTATTTCTAATGTTAGATTAGGTATATTGTTAATTATTTGTATCGACAAGAGAAAGTTGTGTGAGTGTTTCACACCAAATTTTTTAAATTATATATTTAGTCCAAAGTTTTCTGAGCTTTAAGAGCTGCGTCCTGGTATATGACAAACAATTACATTAACAACAATCTATTTTTAGTTCATTTAATAGGCTATAACTTTTTTTAAATCCCTAATATGTGTACGTTGTAATCTGTTCAATAATGAACAATAAACCACCCCGTGACCAATGAAACGAGGATGATAAGTATGATGTGTAAATGAGTTATAGTTTTGTACAGACTCTGGCCGACCATTCCTAAGAGGCTGTGGTTAATTGAACCCTAACCGTTGAAGTACACCGGTAACCACTGTCAATAATTCAAATCTGTTTAAAAGTAACTACCTACACGAGGATTTCAACCAAGGAATTCAGTAATTTTTATCATTCTTTAATTTGTTAACATTAAAAATTTTAAATTTAAAACTTTCTACTTCCACCATGGCTGATAAGGATTCCATGAATAAGACCACGGCAGATATGGATTCCTTATCTGCCATGTTGGAAGTAGGAAGTTTTAAATTTTAAATGTTAACAAATTAAAGAATAAGACAATTTCTGAAGATGTGTATTTTATACGCGATAGTGCTATAGTTGATAAGTGTTTTCTGTTTTACCGTATTATTGGAGGTTTAAGGATTTCAATTATCAATATAATACGGCTGTTGAAAATAACTGCGTAAGATGTTTGATGAATTATAAAAATATTATAGTAAATTAAAAATATTATATATATTTTTTAAAGATATGCTTGCAATCAGTCTGGTGATTTAAATTTCACTCCTTAATTACCTATGAAGGTTATTTGGTAAATGGTGAGAAAATTTTTGTGTACCAGTTAGTTTGGATGAGCGAAAAGTCTGTTTGTGGCAGTTTCAATAAAGTTGAATAAAGTAGCGTTAGAAATGTACGAGGGTGTGTTTACGAATATACGTAACATCGTCGATTGAAATATCCGAGTTATCACTGACGTTTTAGCACATCCATAAATTTTACCGGCATACCTCCAAATTGGTCTAAGAAGGGACTTGTACAGTATATGTAGACTACATTGTATATATATTTTTTTGTTTACCTTGAAAGTATCAACTCATTATATAAATCTGTACATCAAACTGCTTAAATCTGTTGCCCAAGGTGTGTCTTTTATCTGAAACATGGAAGTTTTACGTTAATCGTCTATTTGAGCACATACCTAAATACCTCACAGATGTATCTTCCGGTATAGGTGAATCGATTAGAAACACTATTGAACAATCACCAGGTCGTATTAAAACCCATTTTTCAAGGAGGTGTATATTTTGCAGAAGTCTTCGTAGCGTCAACCAAGGAAGATAAAATAATGTATCATCTGCAAATGTCGCTAAACGCGTGTGAGGGGAAGCTGAAAGAAAATTGGATAAAAACTGATAAAGAGATTAATCTACATAAAAAGGTATAACAATGAAGGAATTTATGTATATTAATAAAGTTTTATGGATGTTTACGCGTCATAAACTATATTAATAATCTTATAATCCAGGAAGGTGGAATTAATTATAGGAGTGGTACATAATGGTAATAGGAAGGTATATTACTATTATAGAATAGTGGAAGACTAGAGTTCTGGGAAGGGCAGTGCCCACTGGCGGCCCCCACAAGAATGCAGCCTTCACACACTGCAACAACAGTCACACTGAAATACATTCCGCTGTTTGACTGAATCCCAGTCCTGACATTATCTGGTGTTATGTGCTCCAGATATTATTTTACTACTACTATTATTACTACTACTACAACTTCTTGTACTCACTAAAACTCTTAGAATGTAGTTAGTAATGTTATAGTATTTTGCAATAAGTTGTAGACTGTAACATTGGGTTTAGAGACCGGTCTTATTTGGCGTACGTCTCTTTAATGTTTAAAGTACTACAGCTTCTATTTAATCTATTGTACTTGAAAACCAGATGCAATAAAACACTGTTTGTTCTGGTTATACAATATTATTTCTCTACTAATGCTGTTATGTATTATAAAGTATCAGTATTAAAAAGGAACATTCATCTAATACACTCGTTAATGTCACCTATGTAAATAATTTTAATTTCTTAGAGACGGCTTTTAATTAAGGGGAGTGTGGAATGAAAAAATAAAAAAATAATCGATTTCTCGTTTTATCGTTAAAAAATGTGTTTTAGTTTGAAATGTGCGCTTTAAAATGGCGTTAGAATCATGTTGCTATGCCAACTAGAAAATATTTTATTAATTTTTTTGTAATTGTATGTTTAAGCTGATTTTTCCATCTGTAAAGAAATTTTACAAAATAATTTTCCCTTTCGATTAATATTTTACTGTGATTTATTATACTATTTTTTCACACTGCCGTCTCTCTTTTATTTATTCATAGGTTGGCAGTATAACCAAAACGTTTATAACCTACACTATTTTTGTTGTGGTCTCGCAATGTTTACACTCGTGTTTTTGTTTCTCAGTCTTTAAACGCGAATATCTCAAAACGCCATTTTTAGAACTTTATGTACCTTTTCTTAGCTTATACAAAAGTTAAAGGGCTGAAAATTGTATGGAGTGTGTTAATCGTCTAGTTCTATTGATTGAACGTGCAGTTTTGAAAAATATTGAAAATTGTGGGAGAAAAAAATATTTTCGGTGATTTTTCGATGAAAAAATGGTCTCTTCTTAAAAAAATAGTGATAATCAAAATTTTTACCAGAATTAAATGCTACATATTCTAATTATGTACCAAAGAATAGCCTTTCATACAAAAAAATTGTTGCTGTAGTGGTTGCTGAGAAAAAGGTACAATATTAACATTGCTTAGGATATGGATCCACACTCTCCTTAATTAAAAATTATATTGAAACATAAACATTGCTTGTTGTTTAGGTCATCAGCCGAAAGGTGGTTTGAACCTCCAAAGGCTTTACTAAGGAAAACGAAGAGTGAGATGGTTTACCATGCTTTCTTCACTGAGTGGAAAAGTATACTTATCAGCATGCTAGGCCCTGTGAAAAACACCTACTTTCCACCCTGCCAATGACACTTCTACTTCATTCACTGCATTGGCTGTATAATGAAATTCATTACTCTCAGAGGAGATAACTGTGACTATAACCCGCGTCGCACGAAAATGAGCTTCAAGGTCACTTGTTATTAACAGCTCCTCCTCATTTATCGCCTATTAGATTGTCATCTACCCGTGTTTTCATATTGTCATGTGACAGATGAGGGAATACCTAGCGTCTGTCTTGTTACTCAGTGTACGGGGGTGTAGTGTGAGATTCAGCAATACTGCAGCTAGCTACAGGAACCTTGAAGCTCATTTTCATGTAACGTAGGTTAAAGTGTCTTTACCTCTTCTTTTATTAAATGGTTCAGTAATATAATTTGCTGACGATGTGATAAGAAACAGAACTATTTTTTGTAGCCCTGGAACTAGCAGATCAAGTGAAAACTATCTAACACTCCACCTGCCTGCTATGGGCAAGTCATTGCTATAATAATAACAATGTTATAATAATAAATCATGATCATTAATATTAATATTGATAAAATGTAAAAAGGGGTTTGTTTACGGTAAACAACAAATGTACAGATTATAATTTGACAATATCTTCTCAAAAGACTGAGAAAATTTCCGGCAATGAAAAAAACCGAATTTAATGGGAACATTTTGGAGCAAGTATCCAATTTTTAGTATTTGGGATTTGACGTGTCTTTCGCAAACAATCAGGACGTGACGAAGAAAAACTATACAACTTTAAAAATTTTTGTGAAATTATACATAAAACGTTGAAGTGCAGGACTAGGAAAGACACACGTTTAAAGTTGTATAAAAAGATGACGATACAATCATTTGGTATATTAAAGGAAGTGAGGTATGGACACTTTGAAAATAGACACGATACAGATTGCAAGGGCGGAAATGAGGTTTCTGAGAACGGTGGAGGGCTGTTTCTGGGTGGACAAACTAAGGAATGCGGACATGCATGATGAGATGGGCATAGTTAGAGCAATATTAACCAAAAATTAATAATGTTAACAGCTAAACGGTTTTGTCGTAGAAAACACAAAACAAAAGAATTGAATTTCCATTCATATCTGGTCAAACGTTCTTCTTGGAGTCGGGGTGATAATATAATGCAGAAATGTCTGTTAGCGCCACCAAATAAATAATATTTTAGAAAACTGCATAAATTTAGCAATTGTTAAAAATAACTTATTTTATTCTAAATAATCAATGATAAGACCAAAAAATAAATCCACTGATCAGCATTAGGACCTTTCACTTTGAAATCCGAAACAGTCTGGCGCTATACAACCAAGTTATGGAAACGATCTCTTTTAGATTTAAAATAATTAATTAATTCTATGTTATTTTGAAATAAATTAATCTAAAAAGAACTGCAATCCGTCACTTTTCGTGTACATCTATTACCAATTAACGACTAAAACAAAAGTAACTCAAAATAACATCAAGCGTGCGTAATTAGGCGGGAAGAGATGTTGAGGAAAAAGAAGACACTGTGATTAAATTAATAAAAATGAAAAACTTAGATCAATTGGTAAAAATTAATGTGGAGTGTATAAGGTTGTGAGGTGATAAAGACTGGATTGTACTAACGCGTCTTGAATATTATTAAATACACAGAAATCCCCATATTCCGAAATTTCGGTTAAACCGAACTGATATTTTTAAAAAAATCTTCGAACAAATATGTATTAAATTAAAAACTAAGTAATTTTCTAATGAGAAAAATATTTTGAATAAACTCCTAAACATAAAAATTAAATTAAAAAAAAGAAGATGAACTGTGTAGTTGAGAATAGAAATCGTAAATAACCAAGTTCTTAATACAAGATGTATTTACAATATAATTCGCTTACTGGTACAAATTCTTCTACTACTTCATTAGAAATTACTAGATGAAATTTTCTTTACTGCCTGGCTGTATAAAAACACTAATTATTTGGTGTCATCGTAATGGCGAAAACCTTGATAATGTAATATTTCACCAGTGCCTGATAAATATTACATCTGTGTGTTTACCGTTGTTTTACTGTTTTACATATTACTGAGACATTTCCAATGATTTTACTGCTTTTGAATGTGAAATAACAGATTAATCAGTTTTTAATTAGGTACTTTTTTGTTATTCACATTTTTTGAAATAATCCGAACAGATTCTGGTCCCTATTAACGCGGATTAGCGTTTTTGATGTGTATATTTGAATGGATACGTAGAGTAGACTATAAATCAAAACGTCCCAGGTTTTAGGACCTGGAAACACTCATTAAACTCACCTTTATTGTTCTATTACACGCATTAATTTCTAGATATCAAAAACTCATGTGGACGTTAAAGCAAATGACAACAAAAAAAAATTGCATAATTTTTATGATTAACTATTTGTATTACTTGCAAAAAACAAAACAAAAAATGTATTTTTTACGTTTGCAATTGTACTTTTATTACGATTTCTAACTTCATGAACACGTATAAGCCACCTGTACTCAGAAATATCACAGGTGCACGAGATGCTGTTGATCAAGACATAAAAAACAAACTAGATTTGAGTCATTATAATGCCATATCTTTTGTATAAGATTGTTTGAACAACGATATCTCTTGCAAATGGGTTACTTGCTTAGGTTAAGTAGCATAAGGTTATGAATAATAGCCGCATTGAAGATAATTTACAATGCACATTATACCTGTTAACGTTAGTTATTAGATGAACGATTTAAAGAGAATATATATAAGAGTTAAGAAAAGATTATAAATAGGTACTCGAAGAAACTTGGAGAAGAAAAAACAACGTACTGAACGTTATATGCAATCTCACGCGTATACGTGAAGCACGTGTCCCTTAACTGTTTACGTGTGTCTACCGCACGGATGGACGAGCGCACTTAAGATCCATTCACGTATAACGTTTCATAAATGTTTTTATGTGGCACTGGATGAGGAATTACCGTGGTGTATTTCTTTTCTTTAAAATGGTTTCATATTAAATCAAAAAGAATTATTACCTTATTTAATTTAAATTTATCTTAGTACTGTATCAAGTTTATTTCACAAAAAGTTTTAATTTTTTACTGTACTATTAATTTTATAGATATACGTGTGGTACATGTTGTCAATAGAACCACGCATTTTTTTCAATTTCATGTATTCTTTTATATTTTACCTCTTTTATCTTTATTTCAAAATAATTCAACTCTAAATTTGTGAAACCACCAGTATCTATATTATTTTAAGTATGCAACGTCTAGCTTTTGTCGTAATTAAGGACATCACTCATTAGACAATTTTCGTCAGTGTTTTTTGTACAAAACCCCTAATCAAGAATCTCTTTATTATTTAATTCTTTTAATAGCTTCAATTCTTTCATTTGTTTTTATTGTTGTTTAGGTCAATAGCTGAAAGGCTGGTTTGAACCTGTAGAGGTTCAAACCAGCCTATTATTTTTAAGTAAACTAAGTAAAAAAGTTTTACTAAGTAAACACGAGAAGTGGGGTGGTTTACTATTGCCTTCCTCATTGAGTTTAAAGAGTATGCTTATCAGCATACCAGGCTCTCCGAAAAGTACCCTCTCTCCACCCTGCAAATGACACCTTCACTTCATTCACCACAGGGTCTGGCTGTATAGTGAAATTCATTACTTTCAGAGGAGATAACGCTGACTGGTGTCTTTTACACCTCTACCTGTTCTCTTCTTAAATGATTCAGTCATATAATTGGCTGACTATGTGATAAGAAACAGAAATATTTTTTGTAGCCCTAGAACCAACAGATCAAGTGCAATTAATTTAATTCTCCACCTGCCCGTTATGGGCATTTTTTATTGATAAACTAAATAAACATTTCGATTATTAGCAACTACATTTAGGTAGTTACATGAATTTAGAAAACCGATTATAAATTAATTAATGTAATCTAGTTTTTAAGGTTACTTACGAGAAAACTTTTAATAGGAAGTGCCAAAGAAGAATTGAGTAGAAAATATCTTTCAAAAGCAGGCTACCTTAATATTAACGCCAAAATTTTTGTTTCAGTTTTATCAAAAAAAGTAATCTTGTTATATCAAAATTTTATGAAATATAAACCACAGGAGTGTCGTTTAAAAGTTATTTTCACTTAACATTGTACATTATGAAAAATTAACCGTGAAAATAAATGTATCCTTATTAGCTCGTTTATGGGCAAAGTTATGTTTTTTTGGAATATACGATACATTTATAAATATGTATATATAAACATAAAGATTATTATAATAATCTTTATATATTTATAAAGATGTTATATTAAAAATAAATTACTTTCAACAACTGCAAGAAGTTTTTTTAAAGTAATGGTACACAAATTATTGTAAAATACTAAGTCAATATTATATTTTTTTATTATCTAAACAGAAAAATTACAATCTGTCTATACATTCAAAAGCAATAACAAAAATAGTAATATAGATAACGCTGAAAAACACAAAATAAAACATTATCATCTGTTAATAATAATAAATGTTACAAATCAAATGAAAATAAATAAGGGTAAATAAAAATAAATAAATAAATGAAAATAAAGGTTAGTTAAACACAGTATGTATTAAAGTCTTTTAAACTACCGCATCCTAATAGGAAATATTAATTGAAATGAATATTTGACTATACTGCTCCGAAAATATTTAATCTGATTTTATGAGGCTATTTTAGGACATATCAGAATAGGAAAAGGTTGTTAACAATAGAATAAGGTCGTTAATAAAAAGAAAAAGGAAACATAATAATAATAATTAAAATTTTTTTTTTTTAAATTATCAGTTCGGTTATCATTTCGGGTTAGCGAGAAATTCAAGACGCGTTAGTACGATCTAATCTTTATGACCTTACAACCTTATACATTCCACATTAAATTTTACCGATTAATCTAAGTTTTTCATTTTTATTATTTTAACCACAGTTTCTTCTCTTTTTTGCATCACATCGGTGAATTTTTCCAGTATTGAGTATAGATCAGTAGTTTTGATTATGCCGTCTTCTTTACACTCCATTATCTCTAACAGGACCCAAGATTTTCTTTAAAATTCTTCTCTCCTAGATCTCCATTTTTGGGAAGAACCTTTTCTTATTAACTGCAAAGCATTCTGCTGTATGCATGATTTCTGGTCGGATGGTAGTGTAGTAGTGTCTGATCATGGCATTTAAAGATATTGATTTTTGTTTTAGACACCTTTAGTTAGTTGGAATGCATCCATTTTACAAGAGCGTGACATGAAAGCTTCTCTTTCGAAGATATCGGATTTTATACACTCACCAAGATGTATAAATTTCTTTACCCGCATGATTTTTTTGCTCGTTCCACATGGAATTCTCTTGGAGCTGAGTTAATGTTCGTTTTGACCTTTTTTTACTTTCTCTTTACTATATGAATATATAGGAAGGAAAGTATTGTTTGCATGTCGATTTTTTGAAATTGAGTTTTCACCGGATCTACACGTTTTCAGACCCCTTGAACCCAAAAACCATGTTTTTAGCTATTGGGCTGTATGTGTGTATGTGTGTGAACAGAATATCTCAAGAACGGAACATTGTACGAACTTGAAACTTGAAACTTAAGTTCGATACCACTAGAGGACCCGCACAAACATTTTCATCAAAATCGGTCAACCAGAAGTAGTTTATTCGCGTCATTTTTAACGTTTTTGCTAATGTCTCACAAAGGGCTCCTACGATTTTTTTAAAATCGCTTCTTTTACTAAATTTTTAATGCTTTACAAGACTAGGTAGGTGCCATGTTTTCTGAAACTCTTAAAGAGGCTGTTTTTACGTACAAAAATTGTTTTTTTTAAGATTGCGGCTTTAGTATGCATTTTAGCGTAAAAATGTATATAATAAAAGTTGTAGACAATTTAAAATCCTACAACTCTTATTCCAAAAATGTTTTTGTATAACGCTTAGTTTAGCGGTAATTAATAATTTTCTGTTTTTTTTCATGAAATCTGTAAAAATATTGATTTTTTTAAGATTTCAGCCTTATTATGCATTTAGACCAACCTCTAGACCAACCCACTAGGTTGGTCTAGAGGTAAAGTCGTCACCTAAATCAGCTGTTTAACAGCTGATTTTCGGAGACGAAGGTTCCGGGTTCAATTCCTAGTAAAGGTAGTTACTTTTATACGGATTTGAGTGCTAGACAGTGGTTACCGGTGTACGTTGATGGTTGGGGTTCAATTACTCATACTCTCTCAGGAATTGTCGGCCTGAGTCTGTACAAGACTACACCTCATTTACACGCCATACATATCATCCTCATCTCATTGGGTCATTGGGTTGCTTATTGTTCTGAATTGAACAGATTGCAACGTACACACATTAGGGATTAGAAAAAAAGTATGCATTTTACGACAAAAGTGTAAATAATAACATTTATAGGAAATTAAAAGATTTACAACTTTTATTTAAGCATCTTTCTCTACAGAGCTTAACTTAGCGTAAAAGAGTGATTTTCCGTATTTTTAAGCCAAACTGAGGTTGATTTTCATTTTGCGTCTTTTACTCATGATTAAAATTAGGTTATGTTTATTGAGGTTAATTGTTTGTTTATTTCTAAAGTTTTATTACTAATGTTAGGTTATATTGTTAATTATTCGCATTGGCAAGAGAAAATCGTGTGAGTGTTTGACACCAGATTATTTTTTTTTCTTTTTTGAAAGAGATATGAGCCCTGATTTTGCTGCCTGTGTTTTAAGCTGATGGACTTGTTTCGAAGCAGATTCAAAGAATTCAAAAATGTTCCTATTTCATCCTGAATAGCTAAATAATTAATTATAAGGTTCCTATATGCATTCCCTATTCTAACTCTATTGTTGATCCTTTCATTTAGCACTTTTTTCACAATTCATGGATGACTTTCTTTTTTAAAAATTTATTGTTGATTATCAATTCCATTGTTGCTTAGAATACTTAGTTACTAACGCCAAAATTGTTATATAACGTAATAACAAATTGAAATGGAACTCACTTGAAACGGGAGTGCAATTCAAAATGATGTATGTGATTTAAAAGATACTACTGTAAATTCATTTAAATTTATGACACACCACCTGTTGTAAAACGTAACACACTTCATAATCGTTCTAAATTATAGCAAACAGCATTTTATTTTGTGAGATTCAAAGATTCTATTATTTATATTTTGGAAAAACAAGACACCTACTACAGTAGCGAACAAAATATTTTAAACCACAATTAACCTTTAAAAAAATTTAAAACAAACATTACAAGAACAAAATTGACATTGTTAAATCTGACAAGTTTAAAGAATTAATTTACATAATTTCTGTCTTATTGATTCTACGAACTAACAGTAATTTAAAAAAAATCCTGTTAAATTGTTATTTAAAATAACGCGTTGGTAGAAACGCAAAAATGAATGTTGAAGCACCCACACGACGTTTAATAACAATGATGGCATAATGAAAAAAAGAATTCGTCATGTCTTAACATTTTAAAAAGCTCATAACTTAGATATTTTTTATATGAAAGATAAAATAAATACATATGTAATGAAATGGATAAATTCTGATTGATTTTTGTTGTTTTTTTTTCTTGAGGTCGTTTATTTTTTTTAAACAAAGTGTAAACAATCTTATCAAATTTTTTAAAAATTTTATTTATAAAGGTCGTATCAACTGCCAATGGTTATTAGCAACCACAATAGGAATTATACTAATGACAATAAATACAACAACAATTTCATAAATTAAAACATAAGAAAGAGAAATGAGTAGGCCTATCAGATTTTGTCATCAACAGCAACATTGTTTTTTTTTACTTTATTTATTTTGCAACTGTAACAAGAAAAACAACTAGCAAAAACGTTCAACTAAATTACCAAAAATAATAAAATTAAAAAAAAAAAACAACCGCGTTAAGGACTTTGAGGAGGACACCACCCAGCGATAGCTCTCCAGATAACGATAAATGTGTTCGTTTAAATTATTTTTGTGTACGTAATAATGTTACAGTTGCGTTAATGTATCATGTCTCTACTCCATTGACGTTTTAGTCGTCTTTGTGCGATTCCTGGTAGGTCCGTAGAATTCATATTGTATAAGGGATTGTTATGATTTTGAATTTTGTCTCTGAACCTGCGGTAACAGCAACATAACGAAGAGATTTTAAAACTTTGTCACAACTGTCTTTACACCTAACATTGTCGTGAAATATTGCAGAAATACCAAGAAGAATACGAGCGCTTTGAAGTTCTCGACATTCTGAAATGATATGTGAAACCGTCGCTTTTGCGTCACAGAAAGGGCACACTGTAGGCGTAGATTTTGTGAGCTGGTGCTGGTGTGATATAAGTGAGTACCCAATCCACAATCGGCAGATGGATTTTCTTTTAGTTATTTTAATACTTAAGTAATCTGTAGTTTAAACTACGATTAAATTTACTACCACTGATGTTGAATTATTTGTACCAAGATGAACTTTCAAAGATTGTAGATATGATCTTGTTCAAATGTATGCTATTTAAAATTTAGTACTTAAAAACGAAACTTAATACTTCTCGTATTTTAAATTTATTTAATATTTCATACAAAAATTTATTAAAAATTTAGTAACAAAGAAATTCATTCAGAAATATATTTGTCAACTGGAATATTACAAATTTTCTTTGAGATTATTTCATTTCAAGAAACTAGATGTTAATAAAAAATTCATAATCATTTATGCATGAAAAGTTTACAGTAGAATATAATATTCTTTTCTTTAAAAAATGTGATGATCATAATAAAGTGTCAAAGGATCTTCATTTATAACCAAGAATAACTATATTAATTAAGTCTGGGAGAAGATTTGGGTGTAGATGAAGACGTACTAAACCAGAGTGGGGCGGACATATGTTGTCATGTCCATGACTTGTTGTCGTGCGTCTAGAATTTTATTACGAGCAAGACAATTATGATATCATGTAGAGTATTTCTTTTAATACGATTTAGAATTTTTTAAAAAGAAAGAAAGACATTTTGAAATAAAATAAATTTGAAAAGAGGTGGACAAAATAATATTCAACAAACATACATACGTATGTCATCTACTAATTCGTGGTAATGACTTTTCCTTTGGCATCTTTTAACCTTAACTCTGGATAAAGAACAGCGGGAGGGTGTATGTTAAATATACTAATAAGTGAACATTTCTATGTGGAACACATGCAGTGCTTCTACAATTTATCCAGAGAATTTCTTTCTTAAGAAAGAAATAAACATTTAAAATTTTTTATGAAATCCTTTTACACATTTTCTTTGGACTAAGATGTGTAAAATAACATACATACTATATTAAATGAATACACCGTATCAATTTTTTACTTTCAATTGTATAAAAAATAAATTTTATGGAAATTTCTTAATAAGTCACCTATTACAACATAAATAATTTAAATAATATATATCTTTCCTGTAATTTATATTGTTCACATGAATTCAACAAAAGTTTGTCATAAGATAAAATTATCTAAACAGTTTTTCTTTTAATTTGAACGGATGATACATCGATAACGGCTTCACAGCAGAATTAAGGAAAAATTTATTTCTTGATTCTTGATAGTAGTTTATTAAATGTTTCATCTCTTACAAAATTCTTACAAAATTATGTTACGCCCAAAATCTTCGATTTCTATTTGTTGAACAATTACTCAATGTGAACGTAGAGTGCGTATTTGCTTTTGAACAAGATTCATCACGCACATGTTTTCAAAGAATAAAAATAGAAATAATTTTTTTTAAATCTTTAATTTGCGTACGTTACAGTTTGTTCAATCCAAGAACAATACACAACATATGACTGAATGGGATGAGAATTACATGTATGACATGTAAATGAGGTGTAGTCTTGTACAGACTCATGGTGTGACTCCTAAAAGAGTATGGTTAATTGAACCCCAACCATCAAAGTACACCTGTAACCATTGTCTAGTACTCAAAATCGTATAAAAGTAACCACCTTTACTAGACGAAGGTTTCTGGTTCAAATCCTTAACCATACTCTCGCAGGAATGGTCAGCCTGGGTAGAAGACTACAAGACTACACCTCATTTACACGTCATACACATCATCCTCATCTCATTAGATCGTAGGGTTGCTTATCGTTCTTAAAATGAAATGATTGCAATATAGATATATTAGGGATTAAAATAAAACTAGACTGAAACGGACTTAAAAATATTGAATGATTTAATGGAGCCAATAAGACTGGAAACGTTTTAGGGGAATGATGAGTCAAGATTTTCAGTGAAAAGATAAGAAACTGTACTAATGAATAGAAAAAAGGAAGAAATAAAAGACCGAAGAATGCGTAGTTTTAGAATAAAAAGCAAAAAAACAATTATTATTACCCGTGTTAATATATTTTTTGGAGATTTAATTTTGTTTATATACTCTTAATTCAGTATATGCTTTTAAATGTAGCTTTTCAGAGGGCCGAGCATGCTAATAAGCATACTTTTCCACTCAGTGAGGACGGCAATGGTAAACCACCTCACCCTTCGTTTTACTTACTAAAGCCTCTAGAGGTTCAATCCAGTTTTTCGGCTGATAACCTAATAAGCTTTTCTAAATGATGATGCCTACATAACCGTTAGTTTGTGTATTGTGATGGTACACAAATGGAAAAATGCCAGACCTGACCGTGAATCCAACTCGAGACCAAAAAACCCAACCCAGAATCCAGTTGCACCATTGACTTATTATTTATTTTTATATTTTTCTAATGTTTGTTCTGTTTTAAGTTCATCTGTTTGCGCATTAATGCTAATGCTGAGCGGAAGAAGGGTGACAGATGGAAATTAGTGATAAAAAATGCCAAACCAGATCGTGATCGAACCCGGGATCCCTACCGTAGAATCCAGTTGCGCTAACTACTATTTTACTATTTCACTAATTTTACCTTCTTCATTTTCACTCTTTGAATTATCCACTGTGATATTTTCTTCCAGAGAATTTTTAGCTATTCTGCGTTGCCTATTTTTATTTTTCCGAAACATCGTTAAGGTTTTTTGCTTCTGCCATGTTCGAATTTTCACATATTAATTACAGGTATTAATAAGTTTTTCATACTTAAAAATATATAATTTTTGTGTATCGTATTTACTTGAATTTAAAATTATTGTACCCAAATCTTGTTTATAAAATTAATTTTAAATCTTGAAATCATTTTATTATACTTATTTTTTATTTTATAAATTATTTTGTGTTCAATTTACTTAGACATTTTCTTTACATTTCATTTTCGTTTCATTTTTCAAAAATTTCCTTAACAATTTCATGCAATTTTGTTTTTCTTTACAAAAATGTTGTTAAAAATTTTAATAGTTAAAGTTTAAAAATGAAGAATAAAAGTAAAAAAAATGTGTTCACATAAAAATTTCAAACAAGTTTTAAAATTACATTTGTAAAATGTTTGTCATAAAAAAATATTAACAGAAATCTCTTGACATTATAAAGTCATAGAGGTTCACACGATTTGTAACAAAACCTTGCATAATAAAATTAAAACAAGAATAATAAAAACATAATTTAAATCAATTTAACCACAATTTAAATTAATTATGAACAACAATATTAATAAAATTCAAAACTGATTATTTCATAATTATACTATAATTTTAGGTAAATTGTTCATGATCATTATAATGCATAAAACAAATGGAATTAAATAATGATTTTGATAAGCTATGATTTTATAAGGAAGTATAATTTGAAAAGTATCCTATTTGCCTCGTAGACATGATCATAATAACTACGGCTAAGTGACTTTACATTTTAACATCGCAACTAAATGGTATTGCTTTCAAAATTTACTGCGGTTAAATAGATTTTTACAACCAATTAAATGAAAATAAAACGGAATTGCATAATATTGGCGACTGTTCCTAAACTTTCCCTCGGCATCAAAACCTAAGAATTGAGCAAGGTGAACTGTTTTAAATAGCTGTTTAATTTTATAAAATACATAAACTAAAGTATATACATACATTAATATATTTAATTTAAATACAAGAAAGTTCTTAATATGGAAAGATTTATTTTACAATTTACATTGGTTTTTGGAATGGTAAATTATTTTATCATATATTTTGTTGGATACTTGTTAAAATAAATTTATACAATGCATTAAAATTTTTACTTTTGAAAATCATTATTTTGAATTAATTTTTTATATTATTAAATGTAGGCCTACATCTGTTCAGTTCTTCTTAACCAGTAAATAAATTTTTAGCTAATTTTACATCGCTTTAACATTTTTTAGGAGAACACTACTTATTAGCATAAACAGAATTACCAGATAGTATTGAGAAATCTATTTAATATTTTAATAATTAATTAATAATATATAATAAATATTAATAAATATAATATAATTAATAATTTAATATAATTTAAATTTAGCGTCATATTTAAAAATTGTTATATAATTGAATCAGTCATTTCAGAAAGCCCATAAGTCAAAATTTTACATTTTCTCTTTAGTGCATCTTAGAACTAACTGAATGTAAACCCACCACCCCTACAAAAATTACATAAGTCTAGCGTTCCTTTAGTGATTATCCTTAAGGATATGAAGTGTTTCCTTCTAATTAAAAACTGAAAGTGGATGTGCTTTTGAAGCTTAAGCTCTACTTTCTAGTGGAAGAGGCCATAACTAAGATTCTATGCAAAAATATTTTTAAGGTGAATAACTACTGTTTATGACAACGATGAAGAACGTGAATAGCCCTGAAAATCAACTTTTTTCTTTCTTAAAGTTAAGAATTTCAATTTTTATTATTGCAGAAAGCTATTTTAAGTCATAATGTAAACTAGAGAAATAAAAAAATTAATACTATTGTACAACACAATTTTCTTCTGTTCTAATAACGTATTTTACAGAAAACAACGTAAGTTAACATTTTACTCCAATTTATTTCAGAAACACCTTAGTCTAAATTTTAAATTTTTTCAAACAAGTGGCTTGTCTATAAAAAGACAAAGGTATGTTTTATATTAAAGGGAACAGCCCTCTGAAAATTTTTTATATTTTCTAATAGTACTTTTCTTATTAAAACATAATAAATTACAAATTTTTTAATTTTTCCAAAAGTTAGTTTTTTTGACGTATGGGCTTTCTGAAATGACCAATTTAATTGTAATAAGTAACAGATACCAAATACCTCACAGCTAAATTCCATAGCATTGATGAAATTAATGTTCAAGAGTTATAGATTAATTAGTTTAATATTTTATGTTTATTAAGAGGGAAAACCAGATTACTAATTAAATTTTTTATAAATCACTGCTTTATCTTCAACGGAGCTGATGATTGGGAGTCACCTGGTTTGTGTGAACAGTTCAGAACGCGGATTGGAATAATATAATATGGGAATTATGGGAATATATGGGCTATGGGCCAAGCACGCTTACATATTCGTGGAATAGTGGGTTGTTATTGACTTCGAATTTTTATTTAAAATAAGGCCATGTTTGCTGATGATATGGCAGTTCTTGCGGTAGATGCCGATCCTGGAATACCTACTCGAAAACATAAATCTATTTACACCTGATAGACGCATGACTTAAACTATGCAAAAAAATAATGAAAACAAATTTCAACAAATGAAGTTTACTCTTAGACGATAAAACTGCCCAACCGTTTACATTAATAATAATCCGCTGCCTCAAACTACTGAAACAAAGTATTTAGGCGTACACTTAGACAGAAAACTTAAATGGAACGCACATGATACACATACACACACACACATGCCACAAACTCATAACACGCTTCGATCAACTGAAACGCTTACTCGATAGACGTTCTAAATTAAACATGTCACATAAATTAGCAATCTACAATACAGTCTTAAGACCAATCTGGACATATGGAGTCCTACTTTGGGGATGTGCTAAACCTTCACACACGAAACTTTATACTAACGATTTAAAATAAGATCCTACGGGCGATAACGCAATGCCCCTTTTCGCCACAACCTTATGGTTTCACGAAGACTTACAAAACGATTTTTTTTAAATCTCCTCATTTACTATTTTTTGTGTGCTCTACAAGATAGGGTAGGCGTCATGTCTGCTGAAATTCTTGGAGAGGCTGTTCTCTCGCAAAAAAATTGGTTTTTGTAAGATTGCAGCCTTAAAATATGCATTTTAGCGCAAAAATGTATGTATAAAAGTTGTAGACAATTTAAAAATTTACAACTTTTATTCCAAACATTTTTTTGTATAACTCTTCGTTTAGTAGTATTTAGTAATTTCGTTTTTTTTTCATGAAAACCTGTAAAATAAATTATTTTTTTAGATTTCTGGCTTTGTATGCATTTTACGACCAAAGTATAACAATAAAATTTATAGAAAATTAAAAGATCTACAACTTTTATTTTGAGCATTTTCTCTGCAAAGGCTAGTTTAGCGTGAAAGAGTAATTTTCCGTATTATTAAGCTAAACTAAAGTCAGTTTTCATTTTGCATCATTCACTCATGATTAAAATTAGGTTATGTTTATTGAGGTTAGTTTTTTGTTTGTTTATAATGATTTTTTACTAATGTTAGCTTATATTGCTCATTATTTGTATTGGCAAGAGAAAGTCGTGTCAGTGATTCACTGCAGATTTTAATTTTTTTCCATAAAATATATGAGTTCTTTATCTGTTGTATAAAAAAATATTATCTCTTTTTTATTCCATTCCATAATTTAAACAAAGAAAATTGTGAACAGGATTGTTTTAATAATTGATTAACTCTTTATAGGTCTTTGATTATACTTGCCACCGGCAATAAGGTTGATTTTTTTAAAGAATAAGCTATGTAGTTGAGCCCTATTGGCATTTTATAGTTTTTGGATATTCTCTGATAAGGGGCTATCCACATTTTGAAATTAGTGCGCAGCGACCATTTGCTTTATGAGTTGCACGAATGTGGTAAGGACTCATACCAGCTTACGCAACCTTGTTGATTTGTTGTTACTTTTTTACAGTGCTTAGAAAATTCAAGTTTTTTACGGGAAAACAAGCATTCATGCTAATATAAAGTTCAGATAAGTTATTCTACACATTTTTCTGTTATATAGGACTACAAGTTTTTTTTAATAAGCCTTCTTACCACTAAACATTATGTGATTCCCATTTCAATACACTAATCCTAGGTAAGTTTACTTACCAGAGCTTAACATAAAAAAAGAAATATCTTACTATTCTGGCACTAGAAATACATTATTCAAGTCCCTATAAAACAAAATTTAACATTTTACAACATGTATACTTTTCCCCGTAGTACTGCCCTATACTTATATCTTTAGGTATAAAGATATATATTTAGATATAAAGATTAGATTAACCAAAGGGTTAATCTAATCAACTGGAAATAATTGGAGGCTTTAGAAAATCAAATAGTACAGGCTGCCGTAAATAAACTTAGTTTGGAAAAAATCTTTTAGTAATGACTGGTTATTAGAAACATTTAAAAAATTCATTGTGTTGTGCTTAGTACTTGTTAACATTTAGACTGATTTCAAATGATTAATGATCGTACAATACAAAAAATGACTAGAAGCAGTTTAGTTACGAGTGTGAAAATATTGTTTGATAAGAATAACATACAATACATATATGAACAATGTAACTGGTCAATAAATATCTCGTAGATATGTAGATATTAGCTGTCTGCTGTAGTAGATAGATTGGAATAACGTTAATAGGACTGCATATACAAAGAAAGCATTTCAACATTTAATGCATTGGGGGTTTGCCAATTTATTAAGCCTATATTTATTTTGTTCATACATTCTTTCAAGCTTGTAAATTGTGATTTTTAAGGCCTAAATATTTTTATTTTATTTAAGGTAATGGCTTATGAATTTTGAAATATTGCAATACAAGTTTGTAATAATACTCAATTACTATTTATAATTTGTAATACTGAACGAACAATAATTAGTGGACCTGCTATCAAAAAAGCTTATTTATATCTAATAAAATTATTTTTTCTTTTGAATTAAATTGATCGGTCTACTAAATTAATTATAAATTAAAAACGTTATATGACGTGAAACATAAAAAATGTGACGAGATTTAAACTTCTATTTTTGTACGAGCATATCTTACCTAAATATCAGAGTATAATAATAACATTTACAGCGTGATAGAATTGCCTATAACAGACAGTTGGAATGTCAAATTATTTACACCCAATCTGTTCGTTGCAGGGTTAAAATAAACAGTTCTGTTTCTTATCACATGGTCAGCCAATGAAATGACTGAATCATTTAAGAACAGAAGAGGTAGAGGTGTAAAAGACACTAATCAGAGTTATCTTCTCTGAAAGAAATGAATTTCATTATACAGCCAGACCCTGTGGTGAATGAAGTGAAGGTGTCATTTGCAGAGTGCTAAATATGTGCTTTTCAGAGGGCCCGGCATGCTGATAAGTGTACTTTTCCATTCGGCAAGGAAGGCGAAGGTAAACCACCTCACTCCTCGTTTTACTTAGTAAAACCTCTACAGGTTCAAACCAGCCTTTCGGCTGATGACCTAAACAACAACCGCGTAATGGAATAAAATTTATTAGGTAGCGAAAGTGTCTTTTCAGAATTTTTTGATTAAAAATGAGCTTGTTAGAATGTGGTAAACGACACTCTAAATATTTTACCCGTGACCTTCGGATGGTGTCGGTGGAGGAGAGTTATTGTGTTGGCTGTGGGTAGCACAACGTGTTATCTGAACGTGAAATAGAGTATAGTAGTGACTTAGTGATCAGTGACCAGAATATTACCTACTATGTTGCCAGTTAAGATAAATGTTTAATTTCACATATCAGCCGGTGTCGTAAATAATAAAAAATGTTTAAAACTAATAAGATTATTTAAAATTAATATTTTTCTCTCATATAGGGCCAATTTTAGACCATGAGAGGTGACTTTAGAAGTTTCTGGAAGCTCTTTTTGCAGCCCATTTTTGCAGCATTCGGTCATTGTAAACGTTTCTCCTTTCTTCTGCCCACCCGGTGATCTGTTTTGTACTTTATGGAAGCCCTTAAAGACCATAATTAGTTGTTTGAATTTGGTTCGTAAAATTAAGTTTTCTCAGTTTATTCCGGCTTTCTCAATATCCTTTCTGACTTTTTTAAACCGTTTATCCAACATCTTTGGTATATTGTTTAGTGTCTTAAAAATTTGTTTTGTCAACCGGTTGTCATCTTATTTGTACAGGTGACCATAAAATTTTAATCTTTTTTATTTAAAGTCAATATAATAAAAGAATATTCATTCTTTTATATTATATAGATATAATATTATTTTACATAGAATATTAATTTGTAATAATTCTTGAGATAGAAAGAAGAATCCTTAGGACTTGGATAAACAAAAAACGGAAACTCAACGATATCTGGATCTTAATGGCTAATTCTGAACTCTACCATAAAATCGAGCCAATTACTGATCATCGTGCGGAAAAAAATAATTTTTTTCTTTAGGAATTTACTTAGAATACCGCACAATCGAATAAATAAACAACTCATTTATATAATAACTCGTGGAAAATCATCCAAGGTGGTTGGCCGAAGTAATGCAAGAACTTAACATTGCAGAACAAGATATTTTAGAAAAATCTGAACAGCTTAAGTTGCTTAAAGATAAAGACACAAGATTCTTCAAAAAACTCGAGCTCCGTCGTCAATGATTTTTACAGGTAAATCAGACATAGTGTATCAGATCCCAAAATAAGAAGAATTGTTGGGAAAAGCGTAAGAATCCTAAAACAAAACCAAGAAGGATTTCAAATTTAATTCAAGTGGTCCAATGAGGCCGTAAAAGCAAAAAAAGAAAAAGAAAATTAAATTACAACACATAGGAGTTGTAAAAAAATCTGTCGGTTATTTTTAATAGACAAGTTGACGTTTGTGCTGTAGAAAATACAAGTTTAAATGGAATTAAACGTCTTATTGTTAGAGCAGGAATAATTGCTACAAAAAACCGGGAAATAAGTAAAGAGTGATATATACTTTGGATACGCTGTATCCACAATTAAAACCTAAACAGGCCTATTTATAGTTTAGTCTTTTTCATTTTTCAATTAAAATGTTTCTTATCGATGTGTTTAACTGTAAATTTAAATCTTGATTTTAAGCCTCGATAAAAGAAATTAATTCATTATTTTTGTAAATTCCGAACATAATTTACTGAACTACCTTGTTATACAACCTACAGCCTATAGGAGAAGCGTCTGAATAAATATAAAATTTAAAAGTGGGAGGCCAATTGACATTAAACTGTTCACGCCTGTATTATATTTATTTATTTTTCTACAATAAATTATTCCATAAGTTGAAAAGGTAAGAAGAAAAGTGCATTATTCACTGAATGCAAAAAAATAACTGATTCTGTTCCTACAAGTTTCCTGCAAATGATTTATATATGCTAGTAGGTTACTAGACGTGTGGGTGACAATAAGAGCGCATGCGCAAAAGGGATAACAAATAACATTCACGCATAGATAAAAAAATACAAATTTAAATACACGAGCTATGTTATTTAAATGAGACAGATGTGGGTGTTGATAGAAGAGAAAGAAGGGTTGAAAAGATAGATTAAAAACTAGAAACACAAAATCTATTGGTCTAGATAATGCCAACACGAGCTGGTAGAGGAAGCTGCATATTCTGTCAATATACGCCTAACAACCTACATGTTCCGGTTTAAAGATATAACAGGTGTTGGTACAGGAAAAGTGTAGGTATTATAAAATATATTACAAAAATAAAATATATTATTATAATTTACATTATATAAATAGATATAAAAACACTTTCTCAAGTTGAGGTAAAATAAAAAAAAAAAAAATCAGGTGTTAAACACTCACACGATTTTCTCTTGCCAATGAAAATAATGAAAAATATAACCTAACATTAGTAATAAAACATTAGAAATAAACAACAAACTAACCTCAAAATACATAACCTTATTTTAATCATGAGTGAATGATGCAAAATGAAAATCAACCTCAGTTTGGCTTAATAATACGGAAAATCACTCTTTCACCTAAACTAGGCTTTGTAGAGAAAAATTCTCAAATTGAAAAATGTAGATCTTTTAATTTCGTATAAATTTGAGTTATACACTTTTGTTGTAAAATGTATGCTAGGGCTGAAATCTTAAAAAATCGATTTTTTACAGATTTTCATGAAGAAAAACAGAAAATTACTGAATACCACTAAGCGTTATACAAAAAAATGTTCGAAATAAATGTTGTAGGACTTTAAATTCTCTACAGCTTTTATTATATACATCTTTGCGCCAAAATGCACAATACAGAAAAAAAACAGAAAACCACTAATTACGGCTAATTAAGCGTTCATTGTACAAAAAATTTTCGAAATTAAAGTTGTAGATTTTTAATTTTTTATAACTTTAATTAGACTATAATGTAGTCTATACGGAAGTGTATATTATACACTTTTGCTCTAGAATTCATTTTAAGACCGCAATCTTAAAAAAAAAATTTCTACGATAGAACAGCCTCGCCAAGAATTTCAGCAGACATGGCATCACATTCAGACATGGCTTCTATCCTAACTTGTAGAGTATAAAAAATGTAGGAAATAGGGCAATTTTTAAAAAATTATTAGGAGTCACTTTTGAGAAAATCGCATAAAAGTGAAAAATGACAAGAATAAACCACTACTTCCGGTCAAACGATTTTGATGAAAATATTCGTGTCGGGTTCTCTAGTGGTACCTAACTTAAGTTCCAAGTTTTAATTTTGTACGATGTTCCGTTCTTGAGATATTGTAGTTCACACCCACACCAATTGCTAAAAGAATGTTTTTTGGGTTTAGGGGGTCTGAAAACGTGTAGATCCGGTGAAAACTTGGTTTTGATAAATCGACATCTTTCTTCTTCCAGTGCCTATCCGTTACCGAATGTTGGCAATCATTCTGGCAATGCTGATTTTGTTGACAGCCGCTTTAAACAATTCAGGGGTGGATACTGAAAAAAACCATGTTCTTAAATTTTTCAGCCAGGATATTCGCCTTCGCTCAACGCCTCTCCTGCCATGCACTTTCCCCTGCACTATGCATTTCAGCAGCTTGTATTTAGTTTCATTTCTCATGATGTGTCCTAGGTATTCCAATTTTCTTCTTTTGACTGTGTACATTATTTCAGTCTTTTTTTTTTAGTTTTTGAAGAACTCTCTCATTGGATATTTTATCTGTCCATGATATTCTCAGGATTCTTCTGTAGGTCCACATCTCAAATGACTCCAGCTTCTTTGCTGTTGCTTCACTGAGAGTCCAAGATTCCACTCCATACAGCAAGATGGAAAATACATAGCATCGAAGTAGTCTAATTTTCAATTCAAGGTTCAAGTTGTGTGTCTTGAACAGTTTTGACATTTGGTTGAACGCTGATCTGGCTTTTTCAATCCTGGCCTTTATTTCCTGAGAATGGTCCCACCGCTCATTTAACACTGTGCCCAAGTAAACGTATGTTGGTACTTGTTCTACAACTTTGCCATCAATAGTGAAATGTAGATTGTCAATTTTCTGCTTGCTTACTATCATGACTTTTGTTTTATTACTGTTGACTTCCAGACCATATTTCCCACTAACTTCAGCCACTTTGTTCATCAACAGTTGAAGTCCCTGTGAGGTGTCTGCAAAAATGACAGTATCATCGGCATATCTAAAGTTGTTGATTCGTTCTCCATTCAATAGTATACCAACATCCAAGCATTCTAATGCTTCAAAAAAATAAATCGAGATAAAAACAATATTTTCTTTCTTGTATATTTAATAGGTAAGAGAAAGTAAAAATGTTAATTCAATACCATAGATAAATGGTTTATTTTTGAATGATTTCATTTTGAAAAAGGGTTTCATCAAGGGAAAATAAAATCTTCTTTGAAAAAATATACCAAATAACAATGCCATACGTGGTTTTTTCTCATAAACTACTTTTCTCTAATTAGCTAATGAGAAAATATTGATCGGAAAAGGTTCAAATATCTATGTCTTTACTGAAGCGCTCCCTAGATTCACCAACGTTTCAACTGAAATGGTCAAATATTCTGTCTAAATAAGATCAGAAGTTAATTAAGTAACGAAAGTAAGAAATAGTGTTAAAGCAGCTAACATAAAACGTCTTTAAATAACTAAAATGCACTTAGTAGATTTATACATGGACTTTGATTAGCATGAGGAAGCAGAACACCTCGATGGAGCTTACATTGTTTTTCCTAATTTAATTTTTTATTAGTGTTTATCATTATATTTTAATTATCTGAATTTTTAAGGTGGCATGAAATCTCTACTCCAAGCTCTTTTTAATATTCTTGATTGAAATGGATTCTAATCTAATATAATCTGAATAAGTTTTAATTGTTGTTTTGGTCATCAGCCAAAAGGCTGGTTTGAACCTAGAAGCTTTACTAAGTAAAACGATAAAGTAAGGAGTGACGTGGTTTACCAATGCCTTCCTCACTTAGTGGAAAAGTATGTTTATCAGTATGCCAGGGCCTTTCAAAAGTATCTACTTTCCACGTTGCAAATGACTCCTTCATTTCATACACCACAGGGACTGACTAGTTAATGAATTAATTTCTCAAGTTTAATTATCAGTTTCTAATATTATGGTTGATAATATTCCTTGAAAAGTTGATTCCTTTAAAATAAGAAAAAAATCTTTTAAGAAAACTCCAATCGCAATGCTTAATAGAAAGCAGCGTTACAGGCTTTACGTTAAGCCGATTTCAAAGACGATAGAATTGAAAAATATTGTAATACTTTCGTATAACAATATCACAATATTACAATATTACAGTATCGAGAAGGTAGGCGTTGCACAGTGAATGCCAGAGAGAGTAGGGACAGCGATGCTGCGGAATGAGGAGAGTTGGAAGTTGGTCGCTCAGTTTGCGGAGAGGGTGATCGGAAGACTGCGGAGGGAGGAGACATCTGGAGATCAGCAGGACCCTATCCCACAGTAAATCAATCCTGTCCCTATCTCAGAAAGTATGTACACTAATTTCCTGAGCTGGTGAAGAAAGAGACGATTGAAAGTGATAGAGTGAGTGTTGATCAGTGACAGAGAGAGGGGAATTAGGCTACGGTTCCCTTCCACGCCCCGCTGACAGTATGTAATTTTCTTAACCCGACATTTCCCTTGTAGTATTATTTAAACAGTTCCGAGGGAGGTGGAGGGTTGTTTGCTGATATCGGATCAAGTGACCAGGCGGCGGGTTTTTGGTTGGTAGGCGGTTTCGGCCTCTTTGGGGTTGGACGAGGACGCTACAATTGAGTCCAACACTACTTCCCCCATCGTGGGGGAGTGAACATGAATTTTTCTCTCTGCCTCGGATAAAAAAAAGAAAAAATGTTCTTTCCGTTAGAAAATGGTATATTATAGAGAAAATATGATATCAATTCTAATTCAAAGCATACTTCCCTTGAAAAATATCATTCATTTCTATGCAAGTGGTTTAAAAAAGAACGAAAATCTGGTAAGGACTCAGGTATTGTAATAGAAATGGAAACACATATTTTTAGTTGTTTTGTTACGAAAAATATTTTACACACAGTCTGTTATTAAAATATTTTTAGCTAGAAAAGTTCATTTTGAAATCGATTGTAGATTTAAAAATCAGATAAATGAATACTCAAATTTTTAAATGTTTGTAGTACGGAACAAAAGTTTTGACTTAACATTAGAGTTGTAAATATGAAAAATCTTGAGGTATCTGAGATGGTGCTTTGCAGAAGAATAATATTGCAGTAATTATCTTTCCAATTTTATTAACAGAAGATTAATTTTCATTAAGTATTAGCAGACGACAGGGGTTCTGTTCGAGAAATATTAAGGGTTTTGACCAGGATTGTCTGTGCTGAGAAGTTTTCCGCCTCTCAACAAAAAGGGAAGAGTATTTCAGGGTAATAGCCGACGTTATAATAATCCAGTTGTTTGGCATATAGAAAGGAAATTTAATTTGAAAATGAACTGGATTGATAAAAATTGTAAGTGTTTCAAGAAATGAATAATAAGAAATTTAAAGATTAAAAATTGTTAAATCCCTCAAATCAATACTTTAAGTGATCTTATGTATCATTAAATATATTTTACGATACATTAATTTAATTTCTTTAACTATTTTATTATTATTTTTTTTAGATTAAAGAACCGAATAAGAAACCTTAATAGAAATTCCATTAGTGTTTGATTTTATTCCGTCAAATTCTTTGGTCACACATTACAAATTCAATATAATATGGTTGAGGATAAAAAAAAAGTTAAATTGGATAAGAATGTAATTTGCAAGAGTAAAACCAAGTGTACTTACTAAAAACGCATAAATAAAATCAACTGTGGTAAAAAGAAAGCTTTAGATATACAGGTAGTAGTGTAACGAGTATAATGGAATGAAATTTTGAGAGGATGTCGCTGAGAAAAGAAAGCGATACCCCGATTGGTTGAAATAAGTAATAGAGCGTGAAGACGGCGGTAACGTTATGTACCTGCATTATAAATATAATATACATATGTATGTAAGATATATTTATGTTTATTGTAAAAGCAGTTAGGAAGCATCTTCCACTTTAATGTCAACCGAGTTGTAACCATTATAAATGAAGTCTTTACCAACTAGCAGACACCTACATAATATTATCATCAGAGTTAACTTCCAACTCGCCACCACAGCTTTCATGATATCGGACTTTATGCTAATTCCGAATTGATTCCGATTTTACTATGCATAGCTTACTACTTCACTTACAAGTCGGCATCGTTTTTAAAAAGTCTGGATGAAACATAAAATACCGTTATTTTGATAGCTACACCTTCTTTTACAATATTTTTAACATTCTTAAAGATACACACTGTTGAATAAATAAATATATAAATTATTCAAATCGGTTATCGACATAAATAATAAAATAATGAAATTTTTTCATATATATTTATTCTGAAATATTGTTATAAGGTGTTCTGTGAATATCCCGTATATAAAACAATACTAATCGATTAATCAAAAAATATTTTTAGAAAACTCAGAATAAAAAAAATATATGTTAAATATTTTAGATCCTAATCAATAAATATTATACTTCAAATCAATACATTTCATTGTGAAAATTAAAATTTTACACAAACAATCCCACATTTTTTAAAATTCTTTCCACTGGATATTTAGGTAGTAAGCAACAAGTTATAATTTCACGTACACCGGATTAAATATCATTTTAAAGTCCATTTAAAAATAAATTTATTTAAACTTAATATGTTTAGGATAACCTGCATACCTGGTTCTCCAAGTCTACAACAGAACTTTTCAGGATGGCTGTAGATAAGATAGCCATAGTCAGACTGATCGCCAATATTCGGAACGAATAGGCACTAACAGAAGAAGATGTTTAGGATAAAATAAAATTAATTCCATTTCTGCAATAAATTTATGTACTTTTCTTGTTTTAAAAGACTGTCACTTGGACATATCAGTATCCACTGAAGACCCTTGAATATATCAGTATTATAAAAAGGAAAGTTAAAACTGATCTAATTATTAAGAAATTAATTTAAAATTAAGACGTAAGATTCAAAGAAAATACAATTTTATAATTACACAATAAGAGTGTTTTAATGGGCACGACAGAATTTTGAGTAAATTTATCTTAAGGCTAATATTTATTTTGCCCATAACAGGCAGGCGGGTTGTTAAAATAGTTGCGCTCGCTCTACTAGTTGTTCCAGGGCTACAAAAATAGTTTTCTTTCTTATCAAATGGTCAGCGAATTATATGCCTGAAGAATTTAAACACAGAAGAAGTAGAGGTGTAAAAACACTAATCAGAGTTATCTCCTCTGAACGTAATGAATTTTATTCTACAGCCAGACGCTGGGATGAATGAAGTAAAGGTGTCATTTGTAGGGCGGGAAGTAGATGCTTATCAGAGGGCCTGGCATGCTGATAAGCATACTTTTCCACTCAGTGAGGAAGGCAATCGTAAACCACCTCACTCCTCGTTTTACTTTGTATAGCCTCTAGAGGTTGAAACCAGCCTTTCAGCTGATGACCTACTTACTTTACTTTACAACACCAGGGCGTTCAGGCTATGATGACCTAACTAATATTTTTTTTGCGAATATCGGCGTAAAAATACAAAATTATGGCTTCCAAGGGTAAATGGCCGGTTCGCTCAAAAATTATTCTTGGTAACCGAACTAAAGAACAAGTTAGAGATTTTAAACATTTAGGATCCAAGACTTCCTATTGCAAAGATGATGACGTGAGTGAGAAACTGGTAAAATTTAGCGCTGATGCGGTTCTATTCGCAGGATAATAGGTAAGAAAACAAGACAGGACACCCAAATGAAAATTGGTAATGCAATGATTGTACTACTCACAACATGGGAGTAAAACATGGGTGTCATTACAGAGGAATGTATCTTATATTTAGACTGCTGAAATGAGATTTCTGCTGGGAGTCAAAGGTTGTACCCGGTTACATAGAGCACGTAACGAAGCTATATGGACCGCGTTAAATGTTCAGTTACTGTGTGAGACGTTAAGAATATACTTATAAAAGAAATTGGTTTAACCATTTAATTCGTAAGCCAGCCCATAGACTTCCTCTATGAGCATTGAAATATAAGCGTAGAGGGAAGCGAGGCTTGGGAAGACCTATATAGAGATAGATGGTGGAACAGGCCATCGAGCCTAATCCTTGACAAAAATGATGATCAGAGTTCTACGGAACGGATTTAAACAATTTTTACATGGTTGTACGGAGGACACTTCCCGTATTATTAAAATATCCAAAAATTAAAATATTGGTAAAAGCTGTATAGAGACATTGCGAAGTAAAAAACAAAATAATTGATCGACTTCGTTGGGAAGTTTAATTTACGAGTATTTTAAAGGGTCTTTATATAACGCGAATTGTTTTGTTAGGTGGATGTCTATTTTCACCAATAGATCTAACACTGATACAAAACATCGAGTAATGAGACTGTGTTTCATATTAATGAACTGTTCAAATTTAAATAATCTCTGGAATAAGCACAATATACCAACTGTTCTAAACATGGTAGGCCTATTGAATGGCCACAAAATATTACAAACGCGCTAAAATATATCAAGAAACTACTATTACTACACTACATAATATTAAATGAATATATATACCACCATAAAACTTAATAACTCACATCCAACCAAGTTCTATGTCAAAAATCAATAGAATACTTTATTTATTTAATCTTTTCACAATTTGGTACAGTAGTACATAATTATGTGTTTAAGTCATCAGCCGAAAGAATGGTTTGAACCTCTAGAGATTTATTAAGTAAAACCGAGGAGTGACGTGGGTTACAATTGCCTTCCTCACTGAGTTAAAAGAGTGTGCTTATCAGCATATCAGGCCCTTCGAAAAGAAAAAACTTACTTTCCACCCTGCAAATGACACCTTCACTTCATACACCACAGGGTCTGGCTGTAATTATAGTGAAATTCATTACTCTTAGAGGAGATAACGCTGACCTGTGTCTTTTATACCTTTACCTCTTCTGTTCGTAAATAGTTCAGTATTATAATTGGCTGATTATGTTATAAAGAACAAAACTGGTTTTTTTAGCCCTAGAACCAGCAGATCGAGTGAAATTCATTTAATACTCCACCTGCTCGATATGGGTAATACGTACAATGAACATTATTAATTTTTACTCTCTCTTGCCTATATGAATAAAGAGGAAGGAAAGTATTGTTTTCATGTCGATTTTTCAAAATCGAGTTTTCACTGGATCTACAAATTTTCAGACCCCCTGAACCCAAAACACATCAAAAATGTTTTAGTATAACGCTTAGTTTAGCGGTAATTAGCAATTTTATGTTTTTTTCTCACGAAAACGCGTATAAAGTAGATTTTTTCAAAGACTTCATCCTTAGTATGCATTTTACGACAAAAGTGTAAAAAAAACATTATAGGAAATTAAAAGATCTACAACTTTCATTTAGAGCATTTTTTCTCTACAGACCCTAGTTAGCGTAAAAGAAATTTTCCATATTTTAAAGCCAAACTGAGGTTGATTTTTATTTATTTGTTCTGTATTTTTTGTTTATTTCTAATGTTTTATTACTAATATTAGGTTATATTGGGCATAAATTGCATTGGCAAGAGAAAGTCGTGTGAGTGTTTGACACCAGATTTTTTTTTTTTTTTTTTTTTTTTTTTTTTTTTTTTTTTTAATAACGAAGTAAAATTATGTATAAAAATATGGATTTTTATATTGTATGTCCGAGTGTTTTGCCGTTAATGGTAACACAGATGATGAAGTGTGATGAAAGAATTCCAGACCTGTCAAGGAATCAAAATTCGGACCGCTAGGATAGAAGCCAGTTGCGCTGAAAAATTATACCAACTGGCAATATTAAATATGGAGAAAAATTCTCAATATATAAGTATTTTATGTAAGAACACAGTATATAGTAGTTTGGCTTAAAAACAGTGTATTGGATAAATTTACGCTAGTTTGTGAATGATTTTCTTTCTAATAATTTGAAATTCAACCGCAATACAGTTAGGTGAGGATATTGAATTTCTTTTGCTTGTTAGATTACGCTTGCTGATCAGCAACTACTAAAAGCAAGACAGTAAGGTAACTAACATCATGTAAAGGTAAAAGAGGTGCATTGATAGCGTTTAAAATACATTCTATGTAATAAACAAACACAATTTATAACAGTTAGTACTCATTGGGAGCTCATACTTACTAGTACGTTGTTGTTCTTTAATAGCAGTTACTGGTGTTAGATATACATTTACTTGGCTTTGCTCCCGTATCTGGAAGATCTGAGAAATTATAAAAGTTACTTTTGCTATATTCTACCTTCCACTATTTCGTTACAACTAATCCCCCTTTACAAAAATTTTTTTAAGTGTTTCTATATGCCATCAGAATTTTTATAATATTGTTACACTTAAAACTAGGTTCTTCCGGGACCTGGATAAAATAAATAATAAACAGACGTATTTTAAACTATATGATAGCATTAACTCCTGACTATATCAGACAGGTGGAGTGTCAAATTATTTACACTCAATCTGTTCGTTGCAGGGCTACAAAAATAGTTCTGTTTCTTATCACATGGTCAGCCAATTAAATGACTGAATCATTTAATAACAGAAGAGGTAGAGGAGTAAAAGACACTAATCACAGTTATCTCCTCTGAAAGTAATGAATTTCATTATACAACCAGACCCTGTGGTGAATGAAGTGAAGGTGTAATTTGCAGAGTGGAAAATGTGTACTTTTCAGAGGGCATGCTCATGAGCGTACCTTTCCATTCAGTGAGTAAGGCATTGGTAAACCACCTCACTCCTCATTTTACTTAGTAAAACCTCTACAGGTTCAAACCAGCCTTTCGGCTGATGACCTAAACAACAACAGTAGTAACTATTTTGATAGTTACTATTTATTTCTGTAAAAGGATAAAGTTATTGACTTTTATTCTAAAAATATTTTACTAAGCTATTAGTCCTCGTTATCTCACATTTGCTAACAGGTGATTTGACTGAACTTATTGCAATAAACTTGATAGATTACACATACATACATACACTTAAATAGAAATATTGAAATCAGCGCTTTCCAATGGCACAAAATCACTTTTCTACAATTTTGTTGTTGTTTAGGTCAACAGCCGAAAGGGTGGTTTGAACCTCTAAAGGTTTTACTAAGTAAAAAGAGGAGTAAAGTAGTTTACCTTCCTCACTGAGTTGAAAGAGTATGGTTATCAGCATTCCAGGCCTTCCGAAAAGTATCTACTATGTACCCTGAAAATGACACTTTCACTTCATTCACCACAGGGTCTGACTGTATATGAAATTCATTACTTTCAGAGGAGATAACTCTGACTAGTGTCTTTTACACTTTACCTATTCTGTTATTAAATAGTTTAGTCATAATTGGCTGACCACGTGATAAGAAACAGAACTATTTTCTGTAGCCCTGAAACTAAAAGATCGAATGCAAATAATTTACCACTCCACCTGCCTGTTATGGGTGCAGTATCTACGATGACGACCAGTAATATTATTGTCTAATTAAAAATGTCAAGTTGTAACTGCTGATTTTGTACAAAATTTCATTTAGTATTTGCTAGTTTTCTAAATATTACCTCTTTAAAAACTTTTTACATATTTTACAGCACTGATCAAATTGCTATATTAATTAAATTTTTAGGGTTTGTTCAATATTAGTAGTATAGTAGTATAGTAGTATAGTAGTAGTATAGTAGTTCTTTTTTGTTCATTTGACTAGCCCATTGATCAGTGCATTAGTTACGTAGTTAATTTTCTCTTGGATTCTCGAGCTGCTTTCTTTTGGGCATGAAATTCCTTCATTTTAACACTAAAAGTCTGTTTTTCTTTAGTTCCTGACCAACTTTCTGCACCTTCGTAACCGGAAACTTTACAAAAGATTTTATATTGTTTCTTTAAAAGTCTTTACATTTAATGTTTTCTCTTGAAATTTTCATAGTTTCTAGATCTGCTTCTATTTCTTTGATCCATTTATCTCTTGTTTTTAGTTCCTTTTGGTATTTAATTAGTTTATAAGTCTTATTTTCTTTGTTACGCAATCTTATCAGATGACCATAATACTGCAACCTCCTTTTCTTTAATTTGGTTAACAAGGTTTCAACCAATAGTTTGTCAATCACTTAATTCAACCTCGTTTTATGGATTTTGCTTATTGGATCAAAGACAGATTTCAGGATAACTTGACCAAATCATCTGTGTATTTTATTTAATTTTACTAAGTCTCCCTTCTTATACAAAGTCAGCGTCTCCGCTGCATACAGGGCTTGTGGAAGAACAACCGTATTTAAGTGCCGTACTTTAGTGCTTATATATAGTTATTTTTTATTGAAATAAATTTATATGATGGTACTTTCTGATAAATATTTTTTGTGATATTTTTACTAGAGGTTTAGACACTTTGATGCGATTAGAATGAACGAGTTCTGTGGCTAACAAGATGTAGTGTGTAAACCTTTACTTGCTGGTAGACTTTAGCTATTTTTGATTCATGTAGGTATATCTTAAAGGGCAAAAGTAAAACCATTATTTCTTATATCCTCTAATAAATAAAAATAGTTATTTTTTCAAAATATTTGAGTAATTAGAACTTTAATTGCATAAACGTTTTACATTTCACCTTTGCTTTGACCTTTTGTAGTTTGTCAGGTAAATTGAATGAATACATTCGTTAAATAACAATATTTTTTGTTTTGACATCCACACCATTAATAACATGAATAAATATTTATTATTATTTTTTTCAAATTGGTTGCAATTTTTAGTCAATGATACATAATAGCTTTTGATAATATGCAGATATCACAAAAATATTACATTGTATTTGTAAAACAGCATTCATGTTATTCAGTATCACCCACGTTTTGTGCCTGTTTCAATAGAATATGTATTACATATTGTAATTAATCTACATATGTTAGTTATTACCATAAATTATTTACATAAATTAAAATATTAAATCTGCGTAAACGTATTTAATAATTTGCTAAGATATTAATTCTTAATAAAACCGTTAAATATTAAATCACGATATAATTCTTTTTTTATAATCGTTCAATTAATTAATTAATACTTATTAAAGTGAAAAATTAATTAGTTATTGCCAGATACCATAATTAATCCATCATTTATTTTACATAAATTTTATTTAACATAATAATTACAATATACAGTATATCATATTGGTTTTATTTGATATTAATTTTATATTTATAAACTAATATTACTTGTAACTAATTGATTACAATCAATAATTAATATTTATTACCAAAGAGTTAAGAACAGTTATTGTTTTTTAAAATAAACCGAATTAATTAAACCTTTTTTTATAAATTACGCGTTTAGTTAGGCTTGAAGTTAGTTAGGCATGTTTTCAGGTCATTAGAAGTAGAGCAAAAATTTTGGGGAAAGCGACAGAACAAATAGAAACCGACTATTGAGTAAAACATGGAGGTAGACTTCCTGCATTGCTTTTTTGCTTGATACTGGAAAATTCTTTTCGATATTTTTTGAAAAAAAGTATAGCTAAGAGGATAGATAAGGAAAAATCTTAAAAATATACTCGTATATCTCTGCTGTTTGGATTGTTGGATCACAGTCTTTACGTCAGTGGTGTTGCTGGTTTTTCACGGATGGATCCCGGTTTTTCACGGATGAAATCTTGTTACTGAAGGTGGTATAAAAATGTACTTCAATAATCCTTATTAATTTTCCTGAATTTTATTAAGTAGCTTTAACATTATTGATTATTAATGGTATTATTGGTTTAAGTAACAGTATCTGTTCGTTTAAAAGTATCTAAAATTTGCAAGCGTCATCCGGGGATTTGAACTCAGGGTCTTCGTTTTTACGGTCTAACGCACAATTGAATTTTCCTTTGCGATACTGAGGTAAACTCTTTTAATTTACTTTATTATTTGCATGTATTAAAAAATATAGCTGTAGATTTCTTTGAAAATTATAATCTAGACTAAATTTAAATCAAACTTCTGTAACAATTCAAACAAAAAAAATCTAGAAAATTTTTATCAATAGGCTAATACCCACAAGTATTACTAATAATAGTAAAATCGCAATCTGAAAGGATGGCGTAATAAAAAGGATTAAAGTGATACAATGTTTAATAGAAGACAAGACTGAGACCATAATTCACGAGCAAATCTTCTATAGGAAAAAATACGAAAAAAATATTTTGTATCCGAGACGGCGAGAAAAACTCATGTTCACTCCACTCCCTCACGATGGGCGAAGTAGTTTTGGACTCAATTGAGGTGTCCTTGTCCAGCCCCAAGGAGGCCACATCCGCCTACCAACCAAAAACCCGCCGCCTGGCCGCTTGATCCGACATCAGCAAAAAACCCTCCACCTCCCTAGGACCTATTTATATAATACTACAAGGGAAATATCGGGTTAAAAAGTTTACATACTGACAGCGGGGCGTGAAAGGGAACCTTAGCCTAATTCCCCTCTCGCTGTCACTGATAAACACTCACTCTCTTACTTTCATTCATATCTTTCATCACCGGCTCAGAAAATTAGTGTGCTTACCTTACCTATTGAGATCGGGACAGGATTGATTTACTGTGGGAGAGGGCGAACCCACTGATTTCCAGATGTCTCCTCCCTCCGCAGTCTTCCGATCACCCTCTCCGCAAACTGAGCGACCAACTTCCAACTCTCCTCATTCCGCAGCATCGCTGTCCCTACTCTCTCTGGCATTCACTGTGCAACGCCTACCTTCTCGATACTGTAATATTGTAATATTGTGATATTGTTATACGAAAGTATTACAATATTTTTCAATTCTATCGTCTTTGAAATCGGCTTAACGTAAAGCCTGTAACGCTGCTTTCTATTAAGCATTGCGATTGGAGTTTTCTTAAAAGATTTTTTTCTTATTTTAAAGGAATCCCTGTGATGAATGTTGCATGAATCAATAATTACGGAAAAGATATGTATTATTTGCATGAAGTACACTTTCACTAATCTAGTTTGAAAGTTTAATATTAGTACACATTAGTAATTGATTGATCTGAATCTTTTAAAATTATAGCACTCGTTTTTTAGTAGCGTAACACAAATTTTATTTTAGAAATAGGAAGATATGCTATATAAATTCTCTTTAGTCTGAGTAAAGTTGTTTAAGAATATGCTACACCGTAAAAATATATATTAATGAAAGTAATAATATAGCCTTATTCAAATTAATACCCAGTTCTTTATAAAATGATTATTTATTATAAAAACTTACAGTAAGTTTTTTTATCTAAATATCTAGGTTATATTTTTTCGTGCAAGGAAGATATGGAGATTTCCAGAGTGGTGGATAAATTTTAAATTGTGCTTACATTCAAAAATAGGTACTTCAAGAAAAGAATCAGAAAAGTCATACCTGATGATGTAACGGTAATACAATTATTATTGGCCCTCTCAACCAGGATTCAGGATTCAGGAATTATTATTTTAAATAATACGTATCACACAAAACATAACACAAATAAAACACATAAGGTTTGGCTGGATAGTTGCGCATAATATAGTTGCAACGGTCACATGAAATTTATTGACGCGATCTTTGATCTCATGCGTTTTATTTGTGTTATGTTTTTTGTGTGATACGTGTGAAGTTCATTCTGTGGATGTCTCCGTATGAGACGAAAGATGTCTTGATGATGTAATAGTCTGAAGTGAGTATTATATATAATTTTCGTTTGGCTGTTCATTCTATTATTTAGTACATGCAAACAAAGGTAATAATGTTTAATAAAATTATTATATCATGTATACAAGTACTGAGGACTTAAGAGGTCGCAAGAGGTTATTTTTAAGGTATATTAAAGGTTGAATTCAGATAATAAAAATCTAAAAAGTGATTTCCTAAATGAGGTAGCCAAGTGAAAGAGCTGTACTTAATTTTTTTTAAAATATGGAGACCGATAATACGTTGAAAGTATCAAAATGTTAGGATTCTGTTGAAAGATGACTGGTACCTTTCAGTGAGTTGGAGGAGATTGAGGTCACTCAGGAAAAGATGGCATGAAACTGAAACTGGTATGTTGCCTTATCTATAAGTCTTTGAAAAAGCAGTATTGAAGTATGATTTATGAAGAGTTAGTTAAGATTTTGGCACATTTTCTATTCGTTTATTTATGAATTGCCATAAGTACATTGAGAAATAATAAGTTCGAGGAGGTAGTATTAAGAATTATTCTTCAAAGTGAACAACAATAAACTTTGTTGATAATATCTAGGATTACATCAATACCTGAACGGCTCTACTGATTATCATCTTGTGTGAGAAGCGGGTGTAGAAGTAATAAGAACTATACAAGCGGTATGCTCTTAGTTATTATTCTGTATTATCCGATATGGTAGAGTATAACGTTTTGCTACCGTAATGTAGCATTTACCGTAGTTTAACATGTTTCAATACAACATAACTACACAGCCCACATACCTCTTAACTTTCATACACAATACTATGTGGTTCCAATACCACGTATGAATCGCTATAGATTTACATCAGACCACACAAGCATTACAAGAATTCTATGTTTTTATTTATATTTTTAATTATTATTAACATACTAATTTATTCAAGCGAATAAAATTATTTATTTTATCAATTTTTTAGTTAGATATATTAGGAATTTTAGAAAAGTATAAATTTTATGTTATAAAATTTATTTTTACTGTACGTATATTACACATTATCTTTATAATATTTTCGTCCTTTACAACGGTATTCCGCAACCGTTTATATTCGTGATTTTTTAAATTTCTAGATATTTTTGAAATAGAGTTACAGTTTAAAGTTTTATTAACCGATCCTTTTACAGTTAAATTGATTATTAACACTCAAAAACATTCCACTAGTATTGCCAAATTTATTAAAGCCAAGTATATATTTTTTTATGATAAAGTCATATTATTGTAGTTTTTCTAAAATGGATTTAGATATTTAAAAATATAATAGTTTGTTTCAGAGTTGACGAAAAGGTTCTTAATAAGAATTGTAGTGTGTTTATAAACATTGCTAGTAAATAGGGAAGGGAAATATATTCTATTCCTTGATATTTTGCTTTCGAAATTTAAAATTCATTACTACGATACAAGAAAATATGCTTTAAAATATTGCATATAAATGAAACAAAAAGCTCAAAATGTTATATTTACACCTCGTTATCAAAATTGTTCTCACAAATAATTCAACAACTCACAATGCCGCATACAAGCCCAGATAAATATCGTACATTATACCTAAACTGATGCCTCAATAGAAGAACACTAATTCATTAGAAAAGAAAATAGCCAAACCAGTTTTTTTGTTATATGAACCGAAACCAAAATTAATTCTTTACAGCAAACTTTTAATTTACAAAACTGTTCTCAAACTAGTCTAATTTACAGTATTCAATTATAGGGCGCATCTAGTAAAATCAAATATTTAAATTATTCAACAATTTTAGTTAAAGATTCTATAACAGCTGGATCCATGTACATGATAAACGGCCACATTCACAAAGAATTTATATCAACAGTTAAAGAAGAAACTTCAAATTTTAGTATCTTCTTCTCAGGGTGCCTCTCTGTTTCGAAGTTTGGCGAGTGTGCTTATCCTTATGGTAGCTATCCGAAGGAGTTCTTCTGAGCTTTTGTTAAACCATACCCTCAAGTTGGCCAACCATGAAATTCTTATACGTCCTGGTCCCCTTCTACTGTCGATTTTTCCTTGCAGAATGCGTTGGAGCATTTCATACGTACGCTAATCTCGCATGATATGGCCGAGATATTGCAGCCTTCGCGCCTTCACTATGCTAACCAATTCCGCCGCCTTGTTCATTCGACGTAGCACTTCAGCATTAGGAATTTTCTGCGTCCAGGATATTCACAGCATTTTCCTATACAGCCAAAGTTTTAACACTCTCAATTTGTTACGTGTTGCTTTTATCAGAGTCCAGGCCTCAACTCCGTACAATAGGACTGAAAACACATAACAATTCATAAGTCTCGTTTTAGTGTCATGGGTTAAATTGTGACTTTAAAAGATAGAATTCATGGTGTTGAAGACATTTCTAGCCTTGGCAATACGACATGTTATCTCTTGTGAATTATCCCACCTTTCATTAATACAGGTACCCAGATATTGACATAGTGCGATTCGTTATATTCGGACTTTGTTGACCAACATATGTGAACATAGGAACCAATCTGCCGTTTGCTGATGATCATCATTTTTGTTTTGTTGGCATTGATGTCAAATTCCATATAACGCACTAACAACTGTTATACTGTCCATTAGTTTTTGCTGGCCCTGTACAGTGTCGGCAAATATCATAGGGTCATTAGCATATCTTATATTGTTTAATCTAAAGCCATTTAATTTTAATTTATTTAATTTAATTTAATTTTAATTTAATTTAACCTCCTGGCTACGGAACCTGCGAGAGTTGTTTAATTTGTCATCCATCGACCTATTTAGAGCTACAGTTTCCAAGGTCAGGATTGCCATGATGCTAGCACACCTTCGTAATGGAGATGCTACATGAAGAAGAAGAGTCTTTGCTGGCCCTGTACAGTGTCGGCAAATATCATAGGGTCATTAGCATATCTTATATTGTTTAATCTAAAGCCATTTAATTATATTCCTTTTAAATTTTAGTATAGTTTACAAAAACCGGATTGAATTGTACGAAAAATTCTTGGCTCTAGTTATAATATAGACAACATTAGTACAACACAAAGGCTAAAATGGTGGCACATAACAGAATTTGTTTAATAACTTACTTTGACAAGTATAAGTTTTTAAAGATGACCAGTTGGCAAGTCGGCCTAAGAGAGCTAAGACGTTATTTTTGTACAGCCTTCTCTGTAGCCTCCAGGATGGTGATACATCTTCTGTTATCATCAGGCCTGCCTTTGCTGGAGTAAGAAGAATCAGGACGTGCTAAAGTACTCCCGGCCAGGTAAGTTAAATCTCTGCTGTCAAGATGCATTGGAAGTTCCATGAGGACATCGGATGTCGACATTTCTAACAGGCACATTCGGAAGTTAAAGTTGAGAATGGATGACAGAATTTTCAGGTGTGTATGACTAGTGATAGTAATTTATAGTAATCTAAAGTTGTACAAGCGTTGAATAGATAAATATGTGACTAAGTTTGTGCGTGTGCACTACACGCACATAATTATACATCTTTATTGACATGATTAAAAATATTATATTTTTGGGTGAATTCGGTTTTATTGACTCTTTTTATCTGCTGAATTTCATTGTAGTAGGGCTAATATAAGCTGTACTGATACTCGATCATAAAAAAATATATCAAACTATAAACAATAGTTATTTTTTACAGCTTTCTCCAATGTGATCCCTTAGAATGACAAGGTTCCAACTAACAAGTCGTAATTTTTGGTAAAACAATTAAAATTTTTTTTTCTCTGACTGAGCTGCAGAAACTAAATCTTAAAATTGTCTTATCAAAAATTAAAAAATATCAGTTAGAACCTTTTCATTTTAAGGCGTCTTCCGCGGTGATAATACTTTTGACTAAATATGTTTTCATTGTTATGCAAAATCTGATTATAGTGATTTGTTATTAAATCGAATGATCATTTCATTGCAAAAAACTGAAGTAATAATAAACCAATGAAATTAAGTTTGAAAGAAAAATAACCGATTAAAATGATATACTTTTAGTGTAGTAGGTTTAAGTATAAGAGTGGGATGACTGCTTATCGTTTGATCTGCGGTCCATAGATAAATTTTTCAAATTAAGTCCGGCCATTTGAATGTCATTTAGCTAAACATATCAGTAAATAGCTAATTGAAAGAAATAGATGAAACTTTTTCTATCTGAAAACCAGCTTATATTCTTAAATGTCCAATTAAATATCTAACGTTATTACAACTCTAATACATTTTAAATTACTTTATTCTACGAAAAATCATTAAAATATAATACTCTGGTAATTTGTTAAAATTTTTTATGTGGTTTAAATATAAAATATAGTATATTAAAATACAATCTTGTCACCTGAAGCTAAACAATTTAGGCTACTTATTTAGTTGATCTGGTTTCAAGCCATTATAACCCACGGACTAAAATGAAACGGTTACCGACAAGATAAAAAAATGCGGTGTCCAAAAGAGAGAAATAACATTTCGCTAATAACTTTATTCATATTCCGCACACTAGATTCATTTTTACGTTTATTATTACATTTATCTTACATTAGATAAGAAAAAATGGTCAATGTTTTTTACCCATTTATCTAATCTAAATGAGACACGCTTAAAAAAATAATAAGTAAAATTTAGTAGTTGTTTTTTGATGCATGTAATTAACATACGTATAACATGGCAAGAACACAACAAATATTATATTTAATATTATCGTAAGAAACGATGACTTTTATGACATAATTACACCTTATGGCAATTAATTATTAACAAATTATACCTGTAATTTTTATTATTATTAGTATTATTTTTATAAAAGCTTTCTCTGTTATATAAGTCGATATCAAAATTAAAAATTCCAAGCACTTTTGATATAAAGTATAAAGAATACAACAAAACATTTTTAATGTGGTTAACACTGTTTATTATATTAGCGAATTATATTTTTTTGTTTCACATACTTTATTTATGTTAACTACTGGCTAAAATAGAAAATAATTATGTTCTCAATGAAAAACCTCTTTTAAAAATGTTTAATTGAAATGTTGTCAGGAGTATTTTATAGAAATATTTATTGTAAATCGCTGATTATTGGGTTTTCTGCCATTAGAGATTTTTCCTGATTATAAAATACGGTTCATCAATCCAACCAAAGTGAATTTTAATAAGGGTTTTCTTTTCTTCGACTTTGTACAATTAAAACTCCAATATTGCAAGATAGTACCTGCTGCTTTTGGTCTGCCCTGAGTATTTTATTTCCTCAGTCCCAACTATCATCATTTGTCAAGGATTAGGCTCAATGACCTGTTCCACCATCCATCTCGTTTTAGGTCTTCCCAAGCCTCGCTTCCCTCTAGGTTTATATTTCCATTCTCGTAGAGGAAGTCTATGTTCTGGCATGCGAAGTAAAAATGGTTGGACCAGTTTCTAGTCAAATGTGGAAAACTGGTCAACGGTTTTCTAAGTGAGAATGGAGGATTCCAAACGGCGTAGAGGGCGGAAGAGCCTAGGGAGTCAACCCAAATAAAATCCAGGGCAGGTCGTCATCTGTGAAATGGTCAACGGTCTCGAAGGCGGAGGAGGAATTTTCCCAATGGTGGATAGGGTGGACAAACCAGGAGGTGGTGTCCAAATGAAATCGAGGGCCCGTCTAGTGGCTCTAAGATGGCAGCCCCTTCACTGGACTACCCAGCGCAGAGCTTGTAACTCGGCCTGACGAAAACTTTATCACTGGCAAGCATTGAAAGTTACCCTCCCAACTATATCTAGTGATCCTTCCCCAAGATTGGAAATTATTTACTCCGCTCGGGAACCAGACAATTAAATTTTATCGGGAACTTTTGATAAGGAAATTTTTTCCACACGGAAACCGGAACAATGTTCGGTTATTACAAGAATATTTTACCCTGTTTTGTGGAGTCATCACATATCTTATGGCACGAAGAAGAGAATCTTTTGTTTTTTTTTTTGAAATCTTCTCAATTTATATTTCAGAGGTTTTGACCTCTCCAACCAAAGTTTCAAAGCAGAATAATAGAGCTACGGATTTGAGTTTCTGGAGAAAAGTTGTCAGTTGACTTTGCCATATCGAGTTAGAAACGAAAAATATTTAAAGAAAGTAGACAAAAATCTTTATTAACTGATTAAATTGAATAAAACACAACTAACTCATCTCGTATAGTCGTCTGAAAAAAATGAAGAAAATGGACATGTTACCATAGAAGATTCGCTATGGGTTTCAGCTAGACGGAGGAAGTGAGGACGGCGAAGAATTAGATAGATGGTGTTTCAAGAGCATAGATCAGGAGGAGTCAAAGTGATGTTGTGCTTAATGCCGTTTCAAGTTGCGGTAAATGGCCTAAATGCTATTTGTTGGAAACTGTAAGACTTCCAACTCTGATATCCACCCAATATTTTCTGCTATTTGCTGGATGGTTAACTTAAATTTCCATGAATTTGAACAGACGCAAGTTACTGTGTTTACCACAGCTAGTCACCACACAAACTGATGAAATTTATTGACTGGAAATTTACATTTATTTACATTAGTTTGATTTTTATTAAATATTATATATATCATAAAAAATCTAATAAATTTATTTTAGTAAGTGAATTTAATGTTGTTTAAATAATTAAATTCTTTGCTTTAGTAAATACGAATAAAAAATTCGAAGTAAAATGTTCAAAATCGATGGACAATACAAGTTACCTAGAAAAGAAGAACCAAAAAACCATTGTTGCATAAAACGAAAATTAAAATTCTTGAGATACGCATGCAAAATGTTTGGGCTAAACATATTATTAGGATTGAACAATAAAACCTTGGCGTTTGATAATTGGTTAACAGAAGTCGAAAATCCCTTGAAAGAGTTGAAATGAAACTAGAAAATATATTATTGAACCAAAGTACAACTACGAATTACAGATGTTATGGGGTTCCGCGAAAAATAAAAGCAAATGGCGTAGTCAAAAGAAAGGAGAAAATCCGATTAGTGGTAGACTGTTAAGAACATGCACTGAAAGAGAACCTCTGAAAATTTTTAATAATGGTATTTAAAATGGCCTTAGAAGAGAAACATATGTATTAGTAGAATATTTACAAAACCTTTCTTTAACATTGTTGAATCTTGTCTTGTGTGCATTTTATCTCAAACAATCTCAAACAACTCTATTAATTTATCAAGAATTACATTAGCCAATTGACTCGGAACAAACGCATATGCAGCTAAAAGTTGCTATACTCAATCATCGATTAAGATAATTTTACTGACTTATACATTCATTTTCCTGTCTTACACTAAATTCATTTGTTACAAATCTGAACTGCCACTAGTTTTACATTGTCTACGAATGTATGGTTCAGCAAAGACCTCAAACATTGTACGTGAAAGAACAAAAATCTTTCTTAATAAGGTCTTACAATTAAAATCAATCTGCTTCGAATAAGTTTTTAACGATACAATTCACAGTGACGTTCATATCGAGACAGTTGATTAAACGATGAAGTAATTGTACACTTCAGTAATCATACACTTCCATTCTACACATTCCACACGATGCACGTACAGTCACAATGCACACTAAAGAGTCGTTGGAATAAGAACTTGTTATGAAACAATGACCTCAGGGTTATAACTGGGTGAATTTTTTACACAAGATAGTACAATCTATAAAAATAAATAAAAACAAATATTATGTGTTGGTGGTTGTGTTTTGGAGTAGTTGAAATGTTATATTGTAAATATAAAAAAAATATTGAATAATTCAATGTAAAAATAAAAAATACAGGTTTTTATAACGGTTATGTTTGAAAAATAAAATGCTTTCATTTTCAGGGAAGAATATTAATTAACGAAGAAAACAAAGAAAAATTCAAATAAACTTCCAATCATGATTCCTTTGGAATCATAAACGTTTTCTAATGATATTAACATCATAATTTATTTCCAACAAATATAATAAAATAAATTAAAGATTTACGACTGGTATTTTAAAGATTTTTGTTATATTTAGTATTGGAAATCAATAAACGTAATATAAAAAGTTATAATACATAAAAGACTAAATTCAGAACAAGTTTACAAATTAAAATTGAATGTTTTAGCCCCTTCACTTCCAATTAAATTGTCATTTGGCAATAAAGTAAATCTGTCAAACCATTCGTTATCCAAATACTTTCAAACCTTCACCTGTTAAAAATGCCTTTCGGGTTTGACATTTTAAATTTATTTAACTTTTAAATGATTTTACTATAACATATTTATTTACATTTTTAAATAAGTGGTGCATAAAAAATTGGTATTTATCGAATTCAACATTGGAGTATTTTTTGAAAAAATTAATTTTAAACGAAGTCATGAAATTTGAATTTGGTATTGTTTGAAATATTCTAATGATGTTATGTAAATTACAAATCAAAACATTTGATGACTTGTCATTCAAGGTGAGTCCATAATACTGGATTTCTGAATACAGATTTCTGGAATACTTCCCTTGGTTGTTTATTAAGCATACAGATTTTCAAATAATTTAATTATGTGTTTCAGTACTTATGTCGTACTTGTAATGTGAGGAACACCATTTTTTTTAAGTTGTTTAGAGCTTCAATTCTGCAGTTTCTCATATCTCAGACACCACTTTTCGTTATCACGCCAAATCTCCTCTGCCAACCCTCTCATGACCTATGGTCAACTCCATGAAACCATCAATTCACCTCTTTGCCCTCTTCTTTGTCTCTCCCACGGAAATTTAACAGGCCACCTCAACTCTTCTATTCTCCACGGGTCAATCTTTTAACCTTCTCCTCACAATATCCTTCACAAATTTTTCAACTTTCACCCATCTTCTTCAGAATTTCATAATTTCTTACCTGGTCCATCCTTGAAACTCGACAACTTCTCCTTAGGTCATTTATTTGTGTAGTGATATTTTTATTTCTTTCAGTCAATTCCTATGTCTCAGCACCATTAGTTAATTTTTTTGCATTATATCTCTAAATGTTTTTTCGTGTTTTCTTCCAGATAACTTTAGACCACAAGACTGGATTTAACAGCTGGGCAACTCTTTTATTCAGAACCACGCTAATGATTTAGTTAAATATTATAAATGGAAGTTCGCAATTTTAAAAAATTTTGGTTTATGTTAATGATTTGGTGCTTTTTGCGGAATCTCAGGGTGTTTTTCAGAGGTAATTGTGTATATTTAGTTTTACTGTTGAGTAACATCTTCCTAATAACTTCTTCATTTTTTTAGAGAAGACAAAGGTAATGTGTTCATGGTTACTAATCATCTTTGAAGAAGAATAACTATGAAAAACAAAACCTTAGAACAGGTATAATTTTTTACTTGGCGTGTGATGTCTCTTCTAAAAAATTCAAAGGTGCAGAAAGTATAACACTTTCAAAGGCTTATATGCTCACTTAGGAAAACAATGGTCGGAAACATGTGTAAGAAGACGATTTCAAGGTTTTATCACACTTTGGTTCTGCTAGTTTTCATTTTTACGGTTGAAAGTGCTCAGTAGATATGAAGAATAGAGATTGCTGAGATGCGATTTTTAAACACTTAAGAGTAACGATTAATTTATCATAAAAATGAAGATATTAGACATAAACTTAATGTGCTCGGGGTGAAATTAACAATTCGAAAATACAGGTAAGAGTAATGAAGTCATTTGTCGCGGATCGTAGAAGAAAACCCAAGCAAGTGTTTGTTTACTAACTAATCGGACAACTTGGTATTCCGAGTTTTATTACGAAGTGCTATAGTAGAAGTTATTCCGAAGAAGTATTACGGATTGTAGCAAAACACCCAAATAGGTGTTTGTTTACGAACTAACCGGACAACTTGTATGCGCCAACCTTGGAAGAGATGAGGATCCTAAAATTTTAAGAAATAGCAGATTATTAAATTTGAACAGGCCAGATGGTTTAATCCATATCGTTTACGATAATGTTGATGAATTGATAACCTTTCTCCTTAAACGTAATTTTTTCCATAAATTTTAAGTCGCCTTTCCATCAAATAAAGGTCATATTTTTTTTGGTAAACCAAATTTTTTGTGAAAAAGTTAGTAAACACTTATAAAACTAAGCTAGGTTTATCATTTATTGATATTTGCAAGATAAAAGAATTCACAATGAATTCTTTACAACGTTTTTGAATTTTAGGTATCTAAAAGTTCGCGACTAGCCAAATCAGTGAACTGGTAGAGAATCATTAAATAATATTAGTAGTATTTCGTAAGGTGTCCAGCTGAGAACTGGTCATAACACACATACACACACACGCACGCACACACACACACACCAATGAATTTCAAAACTGTTCAACTTCAAGGCTGTAAATGCAACAACGCTGAGAAATGTGCATTTGCGATCTTGTACAACCCCAGTCTCGCAAAATTTAATTAACAAACGCTAGATTGTCCAATTATTCGAAACATAAGAATTCAGAAATGTTAACTGAAATTCGTCTTTTACTCGTTCATAAGATTTATAAGTGAAATAATTCTCAAGAATAAACTCACCTTCGTCAAAGACGAAAGTGCGTTTTTCAAAGAAAAACAATATTTTTGACCCAATATACACAAATTGATATTTCAATAGCACTGGTGCACTAAACGAAATTCAAATTGTTATGAGCTGTTAATTTTGAATACAGTGTGCCAACTGACATGTAAGGTGATATAATATTTGCCTATGCGTTACTTCTACCTTCTTAATTTTATGGTTGCGTTTTTTTAAACACCCTAATATAAATAGAATATCTGAAAGTAAAAGGTAATAATATTTTGTAAGCAATAATTTAAGTATAACCTATAAGTGTCATCGATTTTAAATTGAATAATAATTTGATTTTTAGGTAGACTATTTGTAATATGCTACCAAAAAATGTGAAATCCTTTAAACTTTTAAAATTTAAAAAGAGCGTAATGAAAAAATTATGAATATTGTATGTTGACAATTTTTAATAATTCAGGCTATAGAATATGCGGTGAATTCAACTAATTTAAATACTTAACATGTAATGGCGCTAAAATGATAATAAATATTAAAGTAAAAGTTAAAATATCAGTAGTAAGTATTTCAAAATAATCCTAAATTTAGTAAAGTTTGTTAGTGGTCATACTAACAAATGTTTATAAAAAGCGGTTTGTTGATAAATTCTATTAAAAAGAAACAATGAATTATTCATTGGGTTTTTCATTGAATTTAATCTGAATACGAAATGTTTATTCCCATATTTAGAAACACTCTGTTTACATATTATAATAATTATTATTATATTCAAAAAATAATAATAATAAATAAATTACTTGTACCGTTTTCTACGTTTCAAATTGAACGCTTCACTACGATTTAAACTTGACCTTTGGTAATGAAGTTGCTCAATCAATGCACTCAACATATCATAGTCGACTAAATTCCCATCCGAATTTGCTAGTGTATAACTAAGAAGGAGACACATACCACAAATAAGGAGAATATAGAAGAGATAGAGTCGTGATCTGCTAAGTTAATAAAAAAAAAAAATTCATAAATAATTTTTTTAAGTTCCTCATGTGTGTACATTGAAATCTGTTCAATTTAGAACAACAACCAACCGCCATGAACCAATGAGATGAGAATGATATCTATGACATGTAAATGAGGTGCAGTCTTGGACAGACTCAGGCCGACCATTCCTGAGAGAGTGCAGATACTGAACCCCAACCATCAAAGTACACCTGTAACCACTGTCTAATATTCAAGTTCGTATAAAAGTAAGTACCGTTACTAGGATTTGAACCAGGACATTCGCCTCCGGAAATCAGCTGTTATACAGCTGATTTCCGATTAACTTGACCGTTTTCACGATGGGTTAATAAATAATTAATTAATAACAAAACAAATAAAAAACTGAGATTTTAGTTTTCAAAATCAAATGCTATTTTGTCTGTTACCAACTTGCTGTCCAACTAATTAATTAGGCATATGTATTTTATAATACAGTTCTAAGTTTGAAATATAAGAAAATAATTGACCTATCTAACAGTAAATATTATTTATTTATTACTCCTGAATTACGTATTCCATTACCCTAAAAATAAATTTTTATTCAGATATAATTCAACATTTTTATGCATTGTGATCCTCTCGTAAGAAACAACTATCTTTGTAATTTCTAAATTGTAGTAAATGACTATGTTAAACAATAATTTAAATAATTTATTTGTTTATAATATAATATTTTTTATTTATCTATGAGTCCTGTGAGATCTTTAGAAATTCCAATAAAATTTATTTTGTAAAATTTGTCTTGGAACTTGTAATTACAATTTTATTTATTAACGCAGTGGTAGCTTTAGCAGGTAGACAGTTTATATATTTGCATACCAAAAATTCTTTCATATTTATAATTTAATAAAAAATAAGTTAATCTTATTGTGACATTCCAAGAAATATTTTTTTGTGATATGCTTTGACAGGTTTAAATACAACCATGTAGTGTGTAAAGTTTCAGAAGTTTTTATAATACAGGTTACGGGGTAAAACTTAACCATTATTTAAAAGAAAAACATTTAATTATAAAGAATGTATAAGTAAAAACTTCATGACAATATAAAATTGCTAAAGGCACCCTTGATTTACCGAGCCCGATATCTTCAAAATTAATAGATTTAAACTTTATTTAAAGTGAACTGTGCCTACTACTTTTTGTCTTCCAACATCGATAAGGCAATTTTTAAACAACATTAAAAATATAGGTTTATTATAGATTAACGCAGAATAAAATGAGCTAAATTTTGATATAAAATATGTTAAAATCCGACTCATAATTTTGGAGATGCAAGGGTTTAAACTCGGGTGTCTATGATCATGAAACCGATAGTAGTATTGTGCATAGAAGATAATGGTCGAGATGCTACCAGTGTAAAGGTACCTAGGAGTAACATTAACGTGAAAAACCAAATTTATTAATTACGACCTAGCTGCTACTGTGGTGCAACGGTTAAAAACGTTTGTTTACATTAAACTGCGATGTAGAAGTTAGTGACTTTGATTACCGGTTCGGAAATATAAAATTATAGCACTTCAAATAAAGTAAAAAAAAAAACACTGTGTTGGAGATTCTAAACGCTTCACAATAGGAGCAAAAAAAGAAGGAAACCTTTTTATCAAGGAAGTTAACATCATGTGTCATAATTTATAGTATTGACCTTGATTTGTTTTTTTAAATCAGCTGATCAGGTAGTAAACAACAAGAACATAAAATAATATATTTATTTTGAGCTGTATTTTAAATCAATGATTATCAAATATCAAATCCGTAAAAAAACAATAAAATACATATGTAAAATTTTAATGAGAATAAACTAGTAGGATAGTAAAATCAAATAAACATCCATTCATAAAATTCAGGATTAATGGTTAAAGTTGTACGAGCATATAGTTTATATAAAAATATAGTCAACAGATTTTATTAATTTACTAAAACCGATATGTAGCCTACTATTAAGGATACCGTTAAATTTCATTTATATTATCATAATATTACCCTCTAATTGATGAAGCAATTAAATTTAGCCAGTAATAATAATAATAATAATAATAATAATTTTACGATCTAGAATAGGTTTCAATTGTCCTATTACGATACGTAGTTGTATCAATAAAATAGTGCAATCTGTAACCAACTACGGCCTAATGTGTTCTCAGTAATTGGAGAGTTATAGCATTGCTATAAACTTTGACATAAAAGAGTTGTAAAGTGTGGGAGAAGGTTTACTAGGTAAAAATGAGAACACAACTGGTAGAAATACGGTGAACCAAAAGTTAATGTTTAAGTAATGGAACATTCATTGATATCACTACGAGGTGTGGCTATTAAATAACGAGACTGACGTTGTAAAAAATTTTATTTTTGTTTTATACATAATTACTTATTGTCACCTTCAATGTACACTCCTTCTCTATCCCTACAACGCTCTATGCATTTTTTCCATTGTTGGAAACAGTGCTGGAAGTCATCTTCTGTCAGCTCCTTCAGAACAAGTGCCGCTTTCTCTTTTACAGCTTCCACAGACTCAAATCTCGTCCCTTTTAATGTAGATTTCACCTTAGGAAACAGGTAGAAGTCACATGGTGCAAGATCTGGTGAATAAGGTTCTAACACTGAGATGCTGTACTTGGCTATGAATCTCTTGACTGATATCTCTTGATGAATCTCTTGACGAGGAATGAGCTGGTGCATTGCCTTGGTGGAGAACCCATGATTTGTCCTTCCACATTTCGGGGCATTTTTTCCTTACTCTTTGACGTAGTATATAAAATACGTCCAGGTAGTAATATTGATTAATTGTTTGACCTTCAGGAACCCAGTGAAGGTACACAATCCCATGGATATAAAAAAAAACAGTCATCATTGTTTTAAATTTTGACTTGCTCATTCGAGCTTTTTTGTCTCTCGGTGAAGTTCGGCTCTTCCAGTGCATGGATTGGCGCTTCGTTTCCGGATTATAAGAAAAAACCACGTTTCATCACATGTTATTAGTGTTTCCAAAAAATTGGGTCATTTTCAATTGCGTACAAAGTGTCAGTACAAACATTTTTGCGAGCTTCATTTCAAACATTTTTGAGCGGCACGTGTCCTGAAGGAGCGGAAAGAAGATGACTTCCAGCACCGTTTCCAACAATGAAAAATTTGCATGGAGCATTGTAGAGATAGAGAAGGAGTGTATATTGAAGGTGACAATAAGTGATTATGTACAAAATAAAAATAAAATTTTTACGTCAGTCACTTATACTACAATGGAAATCAGTTAAAATGGATACAAATTAAAATGTAGTAATACAGACACACCCTAAATGTAAACTTCATGAATCACAATATTGATTAATTTATTCCTTACCTTTTATTTGGTTGCCCTATAGTTTAGAAAAAACTTACTCGTTTTTCGGTGGTACTAACTTCTTCACAGTCATAAAAGTAAAATTGTGTAGTTTTATTTGGTATGACTGAATGGTAATACCATATAATATTCTGATTTAATATTACTCTGAAGAAGGTGGTACCACCGAAACACGCGTAAGTTTTTCAAACTAAAGGGCAATCAAAGAAAAGGTAATCTCGTATTATGATTTATAAATTAAATGGTTGGATGTATGCATTACAAAAATTTGCCGGCCGCATTGGCGTAGTTGGTAACGTGCGCACCTTTCATCATGCGGTCTTGAGTTCGAATCCCATTCAGGCATATTTTCATACGTTACAAAAAATGATTTCATCCTTCACCGTCTGCATTAGCAGTAATAGCAAAACAGTCGGACGTTAACAAAAAAAAAAAAAAAAAACATATATATATATATATATTTTTTTTACTCTTAATATGTGTACGTTACAATCTGTTCAATTGAGAACAATAAGCAACCCCATGACCCAATGAGATGAGGATGATGTGTATGACGTGTAAATGAGGTGTAGTCTTGTACTGACCCAGGTCGACCACTCCTGAGAGAGTATGGTTAATTGAACCCCAACCATCAAAGTACACCGGCAGCCACTGTCTAGTATTCAAATCCGTATAAAAGTAACTACCTTTACTAGGATTTGAACCAGGAACCTTCGTCTCCGAAAATCAGCTGTTTAACAGCTGATTTTGGCAACGACTTTACCTCGAGACGAACCCGGTGGGTAAAAAAAAAAAAAAAAATTACAAAAATTTGTTTGTAAATGTAAACTTTATGGTTTATTTTTTAAATATGTCAAAGGTTATATTAAATTGTGTTTAAAATGGGATGAAATAATTTTAATTAATTCCTTTTACAAAATGGACCTATTTAATAAAAACAATCTAAAGGAGCCTCTTAAGGTAAATTTACAGACCTCCCAAGTAAACTGGGAAAGCCATAATTATGAGAGAAGAATTCAAACCAAGAAGTTTACCAAAATCTAAAAGCTACTGAAAAAACCATTAACCAAGAGATAGATTAAATTTTACGGACACGTGGTTAGAATGGACGAGAAAAATTTAACAAAAATATCTTCTAATTCAGATTGAAATATTCAAATTTCTACGATAAAATTTTTGAGATTTTCTCGCTTTCTTTTTTCTGTAGGTAAGTAATAAAATTGTCCATAAGGTTTTAAAAACTTGTGGAGGATTTTAACTCCCCAAATAAAATTAGTCTGTGATCTAGCAACAAGGAACTACTCAACTGGTAGATGTCTAAAGCGGAGTGAAGTTAAGTTGATCTGAATAGCTAATAACACGTATAGTTTTAACCTTAGTACCGCTCATTTCGTCTGCAGGCACTAAAGTTTCCTACTCCCCGTTAAATGTTTCGTGAAAATACAGAAAATGTCTGCCTAAAACAAGGACGGATCCTTTAGTGTAAGAAAAACCATGGCATTTCACGAAGTACAACGTTTTAGAGTGGATTCTTAATAGCCCTTGGAATGAGTAGGTGACAGTCCATGGAAATCATCTTCTAAGGAAATGACGCTAACATTTCTAGAAAAGGCTAGTTTTTGAAAAAAAATAACGAGAATATTAGATACCCAAGTATCTTCAACCTTAATATACAAAGAGTTAATAAAGCCTTAGTGTAGCAAACCATATGCATACAAACAACTGGGCTAATCATGTCTTAAGGGTGCATCATCGAAGATATTTTTTGTCCTATGCACTTCAAGACCAACTTAGAATTGATCAATGTAAACAGCAATGGGTCTTAAGGATCTACACTGAATAATTAAAGTATGTAATATATTATATAAAAATAATCTAGAAGTAAAATTCTATTAAAAGAGTTTTGAAACAAGCGCGGTCAAGAATGAACAGTTAATTTTCTGAATTTATATCAGACTGGCAATCCAGCTGTTGAATATTAACTTATTACTGGCACTTCAATGTTTTTGCAAAAGAAACACACCGTTTCTAAGAGCTAAGCCGTTGTTATCTATATTTAAAAAAAATCGTTTAATAAGTCGACCTTAATACTAGGTTTACTGAAAATGCTCAACGATTGCAAAAGTAAAGGGATAATAAAAATACCCCAGGGTATGTCATTAATGAATTTAAATAATTTTATTAAGTTAAATATTTCGCCCATAACAGGCAGGTAGAGTGTTAAATTATTTACACTCGTTCTGCTAAATCAGGGACTACAAAAAATAGTTCTATTTCTTATCACATGGTCAGCGAATTATATGACTGAAGCATTTAAGAACAGAAGTTGATGCGTAAAAGACACTAGTCATAGTTATCGAATAATGAATTTCATTATACAGCCAGACCCTGTGGTGAACGAAGTGAAGGTGTCATTTGCAGGGTGGAAAGTAGATGATTTTCGGAGGGCCCGGCATGCTGATAAGCATACTTTTGAGGAAGGTGAGGAAGGCAATTGTAAACCTCCTCACTCCTCGTTTTACTTAAAAAAGCCTCTAGAGGTTCAAACCAGCTGTTCAGCTGATTATCTAAACAACAACAACAACAAACAAAAATTCAAATAGTACAGCTATGTTTTAAATCAATTTTTAAATAAATTTTTCCTGTTGCATAAAAGGTAATTTACGAAAATTTTGTGACACTTATTGCTAAGGTCCGTTTCGGGATCTATAATATTAAATAATTAATACGCTAAAGTTTACGAATTACAAATATTTATTAGACTAAAAGATTACAAAATAAATGATTAAACTAATTATAATTAAATAACACAATAATAAATGATTTAATAATTCACTTAAACTAGATAATAAACAATAAATAACTTACACTCACTTTTATAGCTTACACAGACATACAAAACATAGAAATTGAATTCACGTTATTTACACATTAACTTTATAATACACTCACAAAAAGGCTTTACACAATAGACACACAGACAGTGTTACAATCGTCGACTGACACAATGTTCGGTACGCGCCTACCTACGTCCGATGGACATTCGTCAAAGATCAAACGATTACTGACTGACCGCACTCGGGGGTCTCTTTTTATACCTACTCATTCATAAAGATTGTTCCAGAATAAAGTAGTGAAATCTATTCAAGTACAAAAATAACTCTTTATTAATGAATGCTAGAAAAATCCCTTTTGTTAACAAGTCAACTATTGTGAATAGAAAACGTAAACAACTTCATAAAAATACCCTTTTTATAACACACAATACCCTTTTATAATAGGCGTACCCTTTATCGTTAAAACTGTCATTTATTGCTGCTATTGTGTTGTTATTTTTAGTATTCCTTAATTATTTTTATGAATGGAATTCTGGAACATTCGTGTCGTTTCTTGGATCTTGTTACAATATCAATGAAATTAAGCTGTTACCATGACAATATTAATTTATTTGATTACGGAAAAAATTTAATATTCTTTTTACAAATTATTTTAGTATTATTTTATAAAACGTTAACCTCAACAGTGCCAGAATATTTCAGAGTTCCTACCAAAAAAATGTCAGGTATTGTCCTCTAGGTAATGCTTATATGCCAGCCTATTTTTGTTCGATTTGTTGCATTTTTTCTAGCCATACTTGGCTATTTTTCAAGAAATTTTAAAGACTTTTTTGTTTTATTCATAATGAATTGATTTGTGTGATATTTAACTTATAACAGTTATTTCTTAAAATTTGAAAATACAAAAAATAAAAATTTCTATTAAACAATTTTCTTATGGAAATTTCCTTTTTAATTTGAAAAGGCACACTAAAAAATCATGATATCCAACTTCACTTACATCACTTTAAAGACAATTTTATTATGAACAAAGCTACCAAAAATTATTATTTGTGTACTATAAAAAATTAATATACAGGGATAAAAGTTTTGAAAATCCAATTTTTAGTTTTTTTCTACTTTGAAATGTACGTATACTAATCTGCTGCAGAACATTTTAGTTACTAATAATTACAATAAAAGTTTGTTACAAAAAATGTATGTCTAGCACTATAAACACAAGAAATAATCAGCAATGAAATAATATAACAGCAGCAAAAATGTTTATAAAAATCGAGCGAAAATAAAAATTGGGAGTACATTTTAGTCAACGTACTAATAAAAAGACGCTGGAATTTTTTTGTTGAACTGCTGACGTTAATATTCAGACGCTGGCACTATTATTAACAAATTTTTGGTGCAACCTATAAAGAAAGGATTACTACAGAAAAATTAAGTAACGACACAAATATAAAAAAATAAAAAAGGAAAACGACGATATAAAATTGGGTCCTTTCAAACAAAATAAACATACAACATGTTTGTATTTTAAATGAATATAAGAAAGAAAAAAAGAAAAGTTTCTTTAAGTGGGTGAATGTTGGTTGGATCCTAACTACATTTACGTTAATAAACCACCTCATTTCTTTAAAAAAGATAAGCCCTATAGATTGTTTTATGGTAGGTACTAGTGCCTAACGAACTGAGATATGTGATAAAGGACACTAATTAGGCTCTCTTCTGGTTTGATATTAAACTCTAATAAATCCTATCTGTTCCTGTCAAATATACACAGATGTACGGAAATATAAATACTACATAGTTCTATATAATTACTCGTTATACCTGTTGTTATTACTACATATTGTTCTATTAAAATAGAATGTGGTTTATATCTGATCATTTTACACCCACACTACTTCAGTTAACAAATGTGACAAAAATTTCACATATCAAGAAAAACAATTACACAAAACATAAACTAAAAAATACATAATAATAAAACAAAGAAGATAATAAGCCCGGAAATAAATTTCTTCAGAGAAAAAAGAATTTCATCTTGTGCACCTATTTAGAGCAGAAAACACCAGACTTGCTAACCAAATAATTAACTTTTACTGAGAAAGAACAATAAAACCGAAATGGATAAAGGAAGTCCAACAGAACATGGAAGTTGAGAATTTCAAAGGAGGATCTGATCACAAATTTGGAACGTACGATGAGCTAATTAAAACTAATGTGATAACATTTGAGCCTAAAATTAGAAAGAAATTCAACAGGGTGTATTCGAACGAGGACAGACGCCAATTGTTGGAACGACTCAAAAAGATGTGGGCGGAAAGAAAGAAGCAAGAATAAAACAAAATCATGCATCGGGAATAAGAAGAATCGATTACAGAATGGACTGGCCCAGAAATTGTACTGAAGTGATCCCATGAGGTTGTAAAAGCAAAAAAAAAAAAACAAACAAAGAAGGACATGCGTTACCTAAGTTTCCTACGATTCTTCATATTTTAATTTATAAACTTAGTAGGTCCAAACAGTTGCACAGACTTTTGAATCTATGCGACGGTCTTTTGTCCCCTCATCTGAAAGTACTTCTTAATTTACTTAATTAACCTTTACTTATACCAATGTTGACGTACAGATATCTGAGCTAAACTCTAGGTTTTGGCTATATTACAAAGTTTTTAATCAAATACCCTAAGGACTTTTGCTGACGCTCCTTCTTATATGATATAATTTGGCTCGTGAGCTATGGAATGCGCGAACAGGGGTACAGGAGTAGGAAACAGAGGGGAACGAAGGCATTTGATTGACTGTAACTGTTACGCCCAATTCAGAAGTACTATTCTAGTTAGTTCATAAGTTTAAACAGTGCTAGAAGTAAAAATTAAAGTAACAACAGGACTATAAATCGAAAAAAGTAGTAAAATGTATAATATTCATAGATAAGAATTTATAACTATTGAAATCTGGAAAATTTTTGCTAACTGAAAAATACTACTAAGTAAACAGACTGAACAAATATTTTCACAAATTACGATAGCACACAATGCTTACTTTTTGGCTTTTGATCCCAAAATGACTACCGTTTAACCCTGACCAATCCACTTTGTACTAGAACCTAGAACCTTTGAGCATAGAAAAACATAGGCGTACTTCATCTCAGGGCAAACAAGGAATACGTTTTCAACTATGCAATCCACACAAATTTTAAAGTGCCTACCTGTTGGTAGGTGGAGTGTTAAATTATTTGCATTCCATCTGATAATTCCAGGGCTAAAGAAAATATTTCTGGTTTTAATCACATGGTCAGTCAATAAATTATATATATGACTGAAGCATTTAAGAACAGATGCGACAGAGGTGTAAAAGACACTAGTCAGAGTTATCTCCTCTGAAATTAATGAATTTCATCATTTTACAGCCAGACCCTGTGGTGAATGAAGTGAAGGTGTCATTTGCAGAGTGGAAATATGATGCTTTTCAAAGGGCCTGGCATACGGATTTATAGATACTTTTCCACTCAGTGACGAAGGCATATTTAAACCACCTCACTTCTCGTTTTACTTAGCAAAACCTCTAGAGGTTCAAACCAGTCTTTTGGCTGATGACCTAAACAACTACAGCACAGATTTTAAAATCCCAAGAAATTAATAACTAAATAATTTTGTGAGATTAAAGCCGTGTTTGGTATTTACTTTTGAAATTTCATCTTTGACTATTAAAATAAAAAAATCTTTGTTTTTTATTGTTTTTCATGTACTAGAGCACACGGTTGGAGGATCTTTGATTGAAAACAGTAAATAATTTGGATATTTGAATTACTTAATGCGATCCACAATTGGATACCGTAGGACCAGACTGGTTTGGAAATGGCTTTGTAAATGAAAAGTTTGTTTAGAATATAACTAACAGTAAAATTTTAAATTATTAAAACCCATTAGGATTAATCATCAACTATTGGTCACAAAAAGTGACTTTTTACTATGTTTCTTTGCACCATTGGTTAACGAGCACAACACTTCCTATTGGTTGTATCCTGCCATTAGCTATTGCTTAAAAAAACAAATAGATATATAAGGTCACTTAGTCGGCTATTAATATAATAATTAAGGATTTTATCAAACTCATAAAAAAGTATGTAAAAAATAAATATTTGTTATATATAAAACATTAAATTTTAATAAAAAACGTATACATTTTATGTCTACATGATTTTGAATGTTGATCTATCATCTGAAGATTGAAATCTGTTACAAAAAAGAATAACAGGTTTTAATTAATGATCAAGATCATTCACATTTATGTAATGGAGGTAAAATGTTAAAATACCAAACTGGCTAATTTTTTTGAGGGAAAGGCTCAAATCAAATATTATCAGTATTTAGGTTAATTTGTTAGTTTAAATTTTATGATTAATCATACAAAAATACTGGAATCATTTTATTCATTTACTCGTACATTTTAATAGAAGAAAAATACATAAAAATATATTTATACTTGTGAAAGATCTACGAGATCATTAGTAACAGTGATTTATACGTATAAGAAGACTTCTTTTATCTTTATTTTATTTATTCAAGAAATCCATAGGCATAAATCGCGGCAAGTCATTGCCATTATCAAGTATACGCTCATGCGCATGACAAGAGGCACGTGACACTATCTGACCTGAGCACGTTTTAATGATTAGATTCAATATACGCGTAGATCATCTGGTGTTCTTATTAAATTACTTTTAGAAACGACACAATAAAATTTAAAATTTTATTAGATATTTCATTTTTAATTACGGATATAAAACAATAAAATATTTTTTTAATGAAGTTAATCTGGAAATGGAATTAAAGAATATGAAATGATTAAAGTTGATAAATTAATTCTTATTCTTAAGTTGAATCTACTTTTGTAAAACATAATATAGTATACAAATGTATATGTATTTGTAAAGTTTATACAAAATGTTTGTTTAAAGTAAAAGTCATAAATCTTCATTGATTGACGTGTGGTGTATGATAATATCAATAGGTTCAACGTTTTAACCTAGCTACATTTTCATTTTATGTGTTTATTTTGTTTGTGTTAACAACTTCATTTAGTTATTTAAAATAAGACTTTCCTCTTTGGTTTTAACATTTTAGATAGGTACTTTTATGTACATGAAGGAGGAAGAAGAGAAGAAAGAGAATAAGGAGGTGGTTTTGGTGGAGGTGAGGAGGTGGTGGAGTAGGAGGAAGAAAAAGAGGAAGGAGAAGAAAAAGAAGAAGAAGAAGGAGAAGGTGAAAAAAGGAGACATGAGCTGAAAGATATGTTAGGAGTAGTTGACCTCAACAAGATATTGGATAGTGATGAACGCAACCAAAACATAATAACGTCCAATTCCAGTAAAACGAAATCAATCTTGATAATGACAGAAATTAAAGTTATAAAGGAATATTTTACCTTGGACAAAAATTGTCTTTTAATAAATTTAGCTAATTGGCAGAGATAAACAGGAGAATACAGTTTGGCTGCGCAGCTTGCCAACTTAACAGTGTGTTTAAATCCAGATTTCCCTGGAATGAGTATTCAAGAGTTTTCGAGGAGGACCGCGATTTTAAAAATATTAACGTAAATAATAAGAGCAATACATAGGGTTTCCAGGAAATAGTTATAATAGGTCTTACATAGTTTGGTAAGCTTCCCTATTGTTGTACGGGTATTATGAAGTGGGTAGCTATTTAGTTAATTGATTTTTTTGTACGAAAAAATTTTTTAACACCTTTTATTCAATCCTAATTCGTTTACAGTTGTTATGATTTTTCCAGAACCCGTCAGAAGGATTTTTGTATTTTTATTATTGTATCGAAAATCTCTCTTACTCAAAATCTTCATTAGCCCACCTATACAAGCAGCCAGTTTGTTTAATGTCAGTTTTAGTTTCGTTTTGTCTGTGATTCAGTGAGCGAATTGATAGTGCATAAAAGTGCGTTAGGAAAGGTCAACGTTACTGTGAATTACTGTCTACTGTTTAACTTTTATTTATTCTGTATCGTTTTTGTAAGTAGTATTTAGTAAATTCTTCTTCTTCTTATGGTGCCTATCCGGTTCGGTTGTTGGCTATCATGATGGCTATTCTGACTTTGAAAACAGCTGCTTTGAAAAGTTGGGTCGTCGACTGGTTGAACCACGTTCTTAGATTTTTCAACCATGAAATCCTTCTTCTACCGGGACCTCTCGCACCATACACTTTTCCTTGCAGAATCTTTTGGAGCAACACGTAACGGTTCTCATTGCGCATAATGTGTCCCAGGTATTGGAGCTTTCGCACTTTCACGATGTCAAGAACCTCTTTATCTTTATTCATCCTTCGAAGAATTTCTACATTGGTGACTCTGTCCCTCCATGATACGCGTAACATTCTTCGATAAAGCCACATTTCAAAGGCTTCAAGCCTCCTGGCTGAGGCCTCAGTGAGCGTCCAAGCTTCCACGCCGTAGACAGTACAGAGAACACATAACAACGAAGGAGACGCATTTTGATAGCAAGTGTAAGGTCGTGAGTTTTGAAAATTTTTCGCATATTGTTGAAGGCCACTCTGGCTTTTTCTATTCGTATTTTAATTTCTTGCGAGTGATCCCAATCCTCGGTTACATTGCTGCCTAGGTAAGTATACTGCTTAACTCTTTCCAGGGGTACACCGTCTATTTTAATATTCCCTCTTATATTCGTATGCTTGCTAATAATCATAAATTTCGTTTTGCTTATGTTAATGTCTAATCCATACTTTCTGCTATGTTCTGTTACCCTATTCATTAACCTTTGCAAACTGGTTATACTATCCGAGAAAATAGCAGTGTCATCGGCGTATCGAACATTATTGATCTTCTCCCCGTTTAGCGTAATTCCCTCTTCAATGCCCTGCACTGCCTCTCGGAATATGTATTCTGAGTAAACGTTGAAAATTACCGGCGACAGTATACACCCCTGACGAACGCCTCTCAAAATCTTCACGCTATTTGTACTCTCACCTTCCACTCCGACTGAAGAGATCTGGTTCCAATACAGGTTTATAATAATTCTAAGATCTTTTGCATCTATTCCAGTCCTCCTGAGCACTTCAACCATCTTATCGTGTTGCACCCTATCAAACGCCTTTTGATAGTCGACAATACAGACAAAAACGTCACAATTTACATCACGGCAACGCTGGAACAGTACCTGTATAGAGAAAAGGGCCTCTCTCGTTCCAACGGCTCGTTGGAATCCAAACTGAGAATCGGATATTTGTTCTTCACACTTTTTGTATATTCTGCCATGAATCTCTTTAAGGAATATTTTAAGGAGATGGCTCATAAGACTAATAGTTCGAAAATCTGTACATTTCCTTGCTCCGGGTTTTTTGGGAAGAGTTATAAATTCCGAATTTAACCATTCCTGCGGTATATTTCCCTATTATTCTGTTAAATAAAGCAGTAAGCCATTTCAAATTTTCCCCTTGGAAGAGCTTTATTATTTCGGCTGGTATTCCATCAGGTCCTACAGCTTTCTGTTCTTTTGCATTTTTCACGGCTGCGCATACTTCGTCTTCTAAAATCGCTGGGCCATCATCCCCCTCAACTATTGGAGCACTTGGCCTTTGGTCATAGAAAAGTTGTTGGATATAATTCTCCCATACTTGTTTCACTTCCATCTTGTTTGTGATTATTCTTCCTTCATTATCCGTAAGTACTTGTGTTGTTCTCTTTCTTCTTGTGCCAGCCACTTCCTTTACTTTTTTGTGTAAATTAAAATTGTCCCCTTTCTCCTGGCATTTCTCTATCTCCTGACATAATCCCATCTTTTCCCTCTCTTTTGCTTCTCTAATTCTTCCTCTAATTTCCCGCTGAACCATTCTGTATTCTACACTCTTGTTCTTATAAGTTCTTCTCTTGTTCATAATTTCCAAGATTTCTTCAGTCATCCAGGTTTTCTTCATAATATGATCTGGCTTTAGGCATTCTTCTTTAATATTATTTATCCTCTCTTGTAATTGATGCAACTCAACCTCCACATCCACATCTCCACCGCACATATTCATCTCCTGCAATTTCTCGATCACATCCTTTCGTACCTGTTCCCCCTTCAGTCTTCTATATTCATATTTTTTGGGCATTTTCTTGTTCACTTTTTTCCACCTTGAGTTGATGTTTACTATGAGTGGGTCTGACATAACATCCGCTCCAGGATATGTTTTGATATTCGTGATACTATTTCTGTACCTCTTATTGATCAATACATAATCAATTTGATTCCTTGTTCTCCCATCCGCAGACTTCCACGTATACAAACGCCTAGGGTGTTGTTGATAGAAGGTATTTGCAACAATTAGTTCGTGTTCTGCAGCAAAAACGCTGAGTCTATCTCCTTGGTCATTCCTTTCACCCAGACCAAAACAGCCTATGTGTTCGCTAGTTCATCCACTTCCCACTTTGGCGTTAAAGTCACCCATGATCAACAACATCTCCTGCTTTGGCACGGTTCCGATAATATCAGCTATTTGCTCATACAGCTGTTCAACTTCATCATCCCCATGGTCTATTGTCGGTGCACACAACTGTATCACATTAATATTCACTGGCCTAGAATTTATTTGGATGAGCATCAATCTCTCTGAGATAGGAACAAAATTTGTCACACATTGTGCCCATTTTTTGTGAATAATTATGCCCACACCATGTTGGAAAGTATTGTTGTCAGATCCCGAATAGTAAATCCTGAAATCGCCCTCCACGCTGCAACCTGAACCCGGCCATCTCATTTCACTGATTCCCAATAAGTCTATATTCAGCCGTTCCATTTCCAAAATAGTGTTTTACGTCTTTCCAGGTTGTGCCATTGTTCTCACATTCCATGTACCAAAACGCATGGAATGTGCCTCCGCTCTTTTGTGCCATCCCTCTTGACCACTCATCAAAACATTCCCTCCCGGAGATCCGATTGAGGGAATAAATCCGGAATATTTTGCATTGATGCTAGTCATCATGATGATACTATAAGTGTTCATTTGAACCTTTAATGAAGTAGAGACCCGTTCTTGCTTCATCCTTATGCCGTTGAACTACTTCTAGTTCCTCCGCCTTCGGAACCAATTTCTCAATTCCAGGACAAAAGAGTGCCCTACCACTTCCTGGCTCTTCCACCCGAAGCTGTTGGCCAGTAAGTGGGGGATTGCTTATACCGGCAATCACTCGGTTAATTAGTAAATTGGTTAAGTTTATTTATTGTTATTAGTTAATTATATTGGGGATGTAAAATAAGAGGATAGAAGCTTTAGAAATGTGGTGTTATAGGAAAATGTTAAAGATTAGGTGGGTGGACAAAATAAGTAATTTAGAGGTTCTTAGGCGAGTGGATGAAAAAAGAAGTGCATGGAAGCATCTTACCAGAAGAAGGGTATGCTAGGGTAGATATGCTAGTGGAGCATATCTTAAGATATCCAGGTATTGATTGGTCTATCAATAATGGAGGGTAATATTGAGGGAATGAATTGTAGGGGGAGGCAAAGGTTGGAATATATAAAGCAAATTACAAATGATGTAGGGTGTTCCAGGTATGTAGATATGATTACTCAAGATAGAACAGCTTGGAGAACTGCATCATACCAGTCGAGAGACTGATGACAAAAAAAGTTAATTATAATTAGTTTTTTATTTATTACAAGTAATATACTTGCCGATATTAGTCACTTTATTAAGTGTAATTTTTAGTTGTAATAAACACTTAAATTATATACTATAGTGTATTAATTATTTAATTTACCCAGATCCCGAAACGGACCTTAGAGATAAGTGTCACAGTACTCAACCAGCGTGTTATACCAAATCTGATATACGGTGCTAGGATTTGGAGTTTGAATGAAGGAACAGTGAAAATGTTTAAAGATTTTAAGTAATAAATTACTACATAGAAATAATGCTTGCATGATTTATTCTATGATAATAATTATTTTCTTTAAAAATGCTCAAATTGAATTAGAATACAAGGGAATTGATGACAACAGCGTTGCATTGAGAAACAATTTCGAAGTTTGAATATAGTAAACATTAAATTTTTCATTTTCGTTCATTTGAAAAGCTTTATTAATTCACTCAAAATCTATTTCATGTTGTTAAGGACTTGATACACAGAAACGTAGTGTTCATTACATCTATGGAAATAATAAGTGAACATTAGATTTTTTCCAGAATATTTTAAGAATCTGGTTGTTGATATGACAAAACTTCCTTTTTAACTTATAACATGTATTTATTAACAAAGGAATAATTAGGCTACAATAAATTATTACGCGTACAAACACTGGTAAATTAGAATTAAACTACAGTAACTTCGCCTTGATTGATTACTAACTGACATATCAAATATAAAATTTAAACTAAAATTAAATAGACGTAAAATACGGCTATTTACAAACAAATAATTGTTGAATGACTCAAACTTACTGTTTTAACAATAGAACAACTATTTTCCCGTTACAAATTAACTGCTAAACACGGAACTTAGAATAACCAACTGGTTTTGGTATAATCTACTCAAAACCGTTTCACTAGAAATTTTCGGGCGGCATTCGCCTACATGCCGCAGACACTACTTAATTTCCCGTCAAAAGAGCCGGCTGCTTTGTATATCCTATCTTAGAATTTTTACAAATATTAGGAAAAATCGAATTTTCCACTTTTATCTGCATTTTAATAAAACGGCAATTATATGAAAAGAACATGTCATTATTACAAGTAACCTATACAAAAGTTATTGTCAAAACAAAATTGGCTTTTTATATTATTACATTATCAATATGAAACAATACTTTTATTTAAAGTTTCTTAAACACTTTCATCGATGCATTTCCTTTCTGTAACCAACGTGAGAATCCATCGTAATGCCCTGAGAAATTTTGAAGTACAGTTTTCTCAAGACGACTACGGATGCGTAGTCATACAAACAGAATCTAACAAAGGTTACTTTAGAAATAATATAAATAAGTAAAAAAATGCAACATAACTTACCATTTTTTGAAATGTTAACATGTAAGGAGATTTGGCCAGGGATCCACCTCTCAAACTCCTTTAAAGAAAGTATAGTATCAAAAGGAGAAGATAATTTACTTTCTATTATTTTTATTTTACAGATAAAGACAAACAATAAAATTTGAAAACGTCATTTGATGTAAAAAGAAATTGTAGAAAACATAAAAGGACAAACAGAGTAATAAAATTCCCTGCAATTTTTATTAATATATTTTTATTTTTTCAAGAAGACTCAGTAATTTTCAGTTGGCCCTTTACAGATGCAAATTGTATTTCTACCTTAAAATAAAAAAAAAACAGATGCTACGTAGGATGTAATAGGACTTGTTACAAGTCAACTAAAAAATCCAATTTAATACATATTGTAATGGGAAAAGGTTATTGAAAAAAGTGCTAAAGATACTGTATTGTAGAGACTCTGTATTGTATTAAGTATTATTCTACAACGACTTCTAGTTATCTAATGGTGAATGTATTATAGTTTACAATAATAAGACCGCAAAACATGATCATGTTCTCACCCACAACTATTGTGGCTTAGTTGCAAAATTGATACCGATACATCTCTGATAAGTATATGAATCTGCATAGACCACCTTGTTATATTGTTAAAGAATTTTAAATACCTAACACCATAAAAAGCTTAGTTGTTACTCAATATGTATAGGTTATGTTCTATCTTGATAATCAGTCATTTTATCTCACTTGTAAGTGTAATTCCCGTAGAACTGAAAATAGTGAAGTTTGCACTTGTTTATGTAAAACAAACCTTTTGCATTTTTAAACCTGTGTCGAGTTACGAAATACAATAACATTTTGTAGAATAGGATCTATATAGTAAATTATTGCAATTTATTTTAATTTTATTTCAATTTCAGTAATTAAATGTTTAAGTTTATCTGTTAAATAAACTCTTAAGATTTTCTTTTGGCTTTTCCGTTATTGTAAGCAGTAAGAACCTTCACTATTGAAGATTTGACGAGATTCCGACAGTAAAAGAACTATCCTAGTAGTTATTTTATAGTATTATGGATTTCAGGATCGAATCAATTACATTACTTATTTGCCGAATGGAATTATATATGAAATTGCCCAACAAATAGGTGATTTTTTAAATGCAAGCATAAGATACAATTAATTAATATATGGTTTCTTAGTTATAACAGGAAGGTTACATCTAAGGTTATTTCAGAACAAAAATTCATAGCAGGGAAATTAAATGTGCTACAAGTTGGTATTCATAAATTTTTAATTAGCCGAGTTTAGCGAAAATATTCTTCAAAAAACCAATATTCTTCAAAAAAAAAGGTTATAAATAAAATGGTACGATTTTTGATCTAATATAATATAAATTCGAGATTTATAGTATAAAATCCTGGACAAAATTAACGTGTCATGTGAGATTTTGGGTTGTGTCAAAAATTTTCTTTAATATGCCAGGTTCATTTCTGTTACTTTTATTCTTTGCATCAAAATTTTAAGCAAGAGGCTATTTAATATTTTTTAACAAAAAAATTAGAGTTGTAAATTTGATTATGGTAATTTAATAGAAAAATAACATAAATTAGCTTTAAAAACAAAAAGGTTTATACTCGTGCAACAAAAAACGGAAGGGTTACTTACAGTATTGAATGAAAATTTTCCATGTTTAGTTCATACATAATAGAAAAAATTAAAATTAAATGATTATTATGTGATTTATAATGAATTAGTAATTCAGTAACAAGTACAGCCCCCTCTCGCCTTAATTACAGCTAGTATCCATCTCGGCATTATTTGAATCAAGTTTTGGAATTCTTCCTGGTCGATTTTCTCTCGTTCTTCTTTCGCCACATGACACAGCTGTTGAAGATTCACAATATTACGTTGACAGACTCTTTTTTTAAGCTAAACTAAAACGTGCTCAATAGGATTTAAGTCTCGACTGTTGGCTGGCCAGATCATACGGTTAATACCTCTTTCATCAAGACACTGTGAAACCATTTAAAATCTTTTAAAGTGAGACGTTAATTTTGTTCACAACTGTAATATTGTTCTGTAAGACAAAATATTTGTGATTCCAAAGCAAAGTGAGTGCTAGCATTTTTAATTTTTTTGCAAATTAGAATAGTCTTTGGAATATTTCTTGTAATCTAATCAGTCACAACAGCACTTGTTGCACGTATGTAAAGATAATTTTCCTATTAAATTTTTTTAAATTTTAAATAAAAATCTCCAAAAATTGAATACTTAAGATAATAAAATTTTAAAATTTACTAGTTGCATGTACATACAGTAATAACATAATTAAAGTAAAACAAAAAACAAAAAACAAACAAAGAGCCACGATAAAACTGTGACTTGCTCGTCTCCTGAAAACATCTACATTAAAGATGATCATTAATGATCATGATTTAAAAATCATGAAACAATGCATGTTATTTACAAGGTCATTAGCTTCAATATATTAATTTTTTCTTGTAATTACAAAGAGAGAGATCATAATATTTATATACTTATGTTACGTTATGCTACATAAACCAACCTTATTTATATATAATAGCTTTTATATCTCTTTTAAACTTCTCAAGAAGCAATTTATGTTTTATCTATGTGTAAGTAAATACACATACGTTATGTTTTTGCTATTTCTTTTGTATTATAGATTACGAATTATCATTTATTTAAAATAAATTACAATAAAATAAAATAATACCTTCTTTATTAAAATATGTCTCGACGTATTGCGCTAATAATATCTATATTTAAGACTGTCTTCATTACAAATAAATGGTAATTAATGGGTCGTAATGGTAATAACTATTATTAGGGATGTATTGCAAGAGATGATGTCTTAACTGCTGTTATTTTGCCTTATCTGACAGACCCTGTGAAATAATACCTAAGTTGTATTACCTGTACTTAATTATACCTTTATTATTACCATATTGCAAGTAGGTTAATTAAAATTATAAATAAATATTACTAGTTTTATTATTGTAAACTGAACTTCCGATTCAAATAAATTCCTCGTTATATACATTACAAAATACTCATAAAATTTTATATAATTATTTACTATATAATAATGATATATTATTTTTATACCTTGGATGTCTTGAACGAAGACTAATATGGATTACCCACATTAAAAACAAACTACTACAACTTAACAACAAACTTTAATGAATCTACTGACTAGTAAATCCTTGATCATATTTTCAAATAAAATAAAATTTATTCCTATACAACTAATACTTTTTTGACACTTTCAATTAAAATTTAGTAGGCCTATGTGTTTTTATATTAATACAACAATTTCTAAATGTGAATTAATGTTCCAAAACTTGATTTACTTGAAGGTGCGTGCAGCCATCACCACAGTCCTACAGTTGGCCAAGAAGATCTCTTGGCCAGAGGCGCTTCAAACGTCTGCGCTGAGCACCCAGTATCGCCCTAGTGTACATGTTTTGTAAAAGAGGGTTGTCATATAATTCAAATTTATCATGCATCGTCTTGTATAGTTGTTATTTCGTGACATCAATTTCGTATGGGATTTGTAAGTCTTTGTGCAACATTGAGTTTGTGATGTAAAATGGGCATTGCGTTATCGTTCGTATAATCTTGTTCTGAATCGCTCGTATACGTTTCGTGTGTGAAGGTTTAGCAGATCCCCAAAGTTGAACTCCATTTATGTCCAGATTGGTCTAAAGACTGTCTTGTAGATTGTTAATTTGTGTGACATGTTTAATTTAGAATGTCTATCGAGTAAGCGTTTCAGTTGATAGAAGCGTGTTTTGAGTTTGTAGCGTGTGTGTGTAACATGTGCGTTCCATGTAAGTTTTCTGTCCAAGTGTAAGCCTAAATACTACATCAGATTTAAAATAAAGACTTAGTAAAATATTAAAAACTAACTTCAGAAAAATTCTTGAGGATTGCAATCAGAGCTCCATTTTATGAGTTAAACACAAAAATTATAGTTAACAAGCTTTATTTTACCAGACACCCATACAAGTTTGTTTTAAGTTTATCAGTAAGATATTTTTTTAAATTTACGACTTCAAAAATCATTGAATAAGAGATCTTATAATTTATTTACCTTAATAACATTTATTTCTTTTCCTCAGATCTTATCAAAATCAAATCTTATTCCATTTTATCCATCAAAATCCTAAATTGAAACGTTTAAGAATTTGGGAAATCCATAAAATTAACTTCCTTTACAATGCCAATAGGACAAAATGGTTCAAATTTAGAGATTGTGTAACTGTGCAGTGCTGGTTATAAGATTAAAAAATAATAATTTACAGGTGTAACATGTGCGTTCCATGTAAGTTTTCTGTCCAAGTGTAAGCCTAAATACTACATCAGATTTAAAATAAAGACTTAGTAAAATATTAAAAACTAACTTCAGAAAAATTCTTGAGGATTGCAATCAGAGCTCCATTTTATGAGTTAAACACAAAAATTATATTTAACAAGCTTTATTTTACCAGACACCCATACAAGATATTAAATTGATATACATACAAGATATTAAATCCCGTCATACGAGAAGTTACAAAAAAACAGAAACAACATTAATATGTCTGAAACTTTAAAAAAAAAATGCTTTGAATCTTTCATGTTAAAAATAAGTTGACATATTATGTTATACTTTTTGTAACAGCACTGCCAATTTCTATTTTTTTGTATTGTGCTCATTTGGAACACTCTTTTGGAGTTTTATAGAAGGCTAACATAACAAACTGTATAAATAATAGTAAACTATTAAACTGTTGATGAGTCTTGTTCCAGATTTTGTGCCGTTAATTTGAATAAATTTTGTTGTCCAGACTCTCTCGTTATTTTTGATCGTTAATATTGATCTCTCGTTATTTTAAAATAAAAAATAAAATATCTTTGAAATTAAATTATTGGCGTTTTTATTATTTTCGAAAATATAGAAAAATTATATACGATTTTGGATTAAAAAAAAAACAAAAAACCTTAAGGGGACCTGGAATGCTATCTCCGTGATGTTAATGTAAGGAACATTTTCTCAAAAACTGTTACAGTTATCCTGTCCAATTTTTTTGTGATTCCTTTTAAGGCTTTTTAAACCCACTAAGTTAGTTGCATCTTGATATATTGTCAGGAAGATAAGACCTTTTTTTGATATTACCGCTTTTGAAAATCATAACTTTTTGCCTATTGAAGCGGATAATACATTTTTGAACATATTATTTTACTGTAATATTAACTCAGTACATTGAAATTATGGTATGAAAGGCTGTGCAAAATTTCATTAAAATCCATTTACAGTTGGCTGAGAAATGTTCCTTATGCATCAAAAATTGCTATTAACGGGAAACAAGGAAAAACTAAAAGAGAACACATTATATGTACGTTAAATAATTTAATATGTTATTTTTTACAGGTTAATATATTATATTCACAGGTGGTCTGGTGCTAACTTAAAGTTTTAAAACAAAAAAATTACACAAAATAAAAAAAATATGTATTACTATTTATTTGTTGTCATTCAAATAAATTGAGATGTTATGCAAATGGTAACGTTTAAAACATAACGGAAGGATTCAACATATTTTTAATTAAAAAAGGAAACTGCAAAACCCCCAACAAATTATACGTATATCGTTGGATGCAGAAAACTCTGAATTTTGATAATTTGCAAAAAACCGGAAAAGTAAACATTTTCGATTTCTTTCGTTCCAGGTACCCTTGAGTGTAAACCAGTAAACTCTGAATTTTAATAATTTGCAAAAGTAAGTGAAAAATGCAGAAAACTCTGAATTTTAATAATTTGCAAAAAACCGGAAATGTGAAAATTTTCGATTTCTTTCGTTCCACGTACCTACCTTTAAGTGTAAACCAAATAATTCTTTGCAATTTCCTCTTATTGTATTCGCAACTGTATAATACTTGTAACTGATGAATGGGATGAAAATAAAACAAATAACATTTGACTTTATTTTATTAGACACATCTCAATTACCACGAAACGTTTGGTAGAGCCTTAAAAATTTAAATGTTAAATTGATGATGAATATTATTTGATGATAAGAACAATATAGTTATTTTAATATTTATAAAAATAACTATTTATTACCATGGGAGTTAGAGCTGGTCTCCTATCGGGCGCCTCCCCAGGTGGCGGATAGGGGGATGCCTTATAGATATAGGTGGTACCGAGGAAATGAAATACTCAAGGTGGACCAAAACAGCAACTTCAAGCGCCTGTACCCACATTGGGCGGCTTGCGGGAAGCGTCTGACACAGAATGGGCGGCTGTAATTAACGGGAATAAACCCTAAATTCTGGTCCTCCTAGTAAGGGGGTTGTGCAATAGGCCAGTACCCTATTCATGGAAAAAATATTACACTTACAATACCCAGAATAGCCTCGGACAGGACAGGATTTTCGGAAATACAAACAGGACTAGTCAAAATAAAAAAAAGTAATTGGATCGCGGATTCGTTGAAAATTGCTACATGGAATGTAAGAGGAATAAGAAATAAAGAAACAGAACTCTGTAAAATATTAAAAATACAAAACATAAATATTGCTGCTGTAACGGAAACTAAAATGAAAATGTCTGGCTCAAAGTATGTAGAAGATTATGCTATGTTTTATAGTGGTGTGGATCAAGAAAGCAGAGCAGCTAAAGGTGTAGCCTTATTGGTGGATAGGAAATGGGAGCAGAGAATCGTCGACTACAAGTTCATCAGTGAAAGAATTATCACCATTAAGTTCAAACACGCCTCAAATTTTTCAACACTATTGCGGTTCCAACACTCCTATATGGCAGTGAGTCTTGGGTGCATACTGCTAAAAGCGACAGTAAAATTCAAGCTGCGGAAATGAAGTTTTTACGAAGTGTGCATGGATGTACCAGAATGGATAGAATAAGGAATGTGGATATTAGAAGCGCACTATCAGTTCAGTCTTTGCATGAGAAGATAATAAAAAATAGACAAAGATGGTATAGTCACCTGGACAGAATGCCAAACGAAAGGATGCCAGTGGCAGCTTTAAATTATCAACCAGTTGGCAGAAGAGATGTAGGGAGGCCGAGAGGGAGATGGGTACCGGAACAGGTTCATGTAACCTAATCCTTGGAAGTGAAGATGATGATGATGAAGTTCAAATGTGATAGAAGATATCTGGTTGTAATTGGAGTATATGCACCCGGAGAAGGAAAAGAGGAAGAAATAGCCTTGTTTTATTGCACCTTGCAGGAAGAATTAGAGAAATACAATAAGAAGTGCAATGTACTTATAATGGGAGATCTCAATGCAAGAGTGGGTGCAGAACCAATCAACAATGTGGTGGGCACTTTTGGAGAAAATGCTAAGAACAGAAATATAATGGAGATAGCCTTAGAGATTTTGCTTCTTTCAATGAACTGAAAATTATGAATACTTTCTTTCGCAAAAAGGAAATTCACAAATACACATGGGCGGCACGAGGTACAAGATCATTAATTGACTATATTATTGCTAATGGAAATATAGCAAAACAAGTAACAGATGTGAATGTCCTCCGTGGTTTTGACATATATTCAGACCATTACTTAGTTGTTGGTAAGATTGTGTTATATACTAAGTGGAAGAAAGTCAACATGAAGGTAAAGACAATTAACAAAAATGAAGTTTTTAAAGTATACCTTTTGGAAGAAGATAGTGTCAAACATCTCTATCAACAGCATATAAAGTCCCACATTCAGAACACCCCAACTGCAGATAATATTGAGACTGAATGGAATAATATTAAAGATATCATCACAAAAGGTGCAAATGAAGCAATAGGTCGGAAAGTGAAATATAGAAGAAGGAAAGGTTTGAAAATATGGACAGAAGAAATAAAGGAAGCTATTAATGACAAAAATGAAGCATACAAAAGATATTTAGGAAACCAGACACCGCTAAATAGGGATGAATACCATGTTCTTAGAAATAAAGCCTCAAAAGTTGTAAGGAAAGCTCATCAAGAATCATGGGATAAGTTTATATCCACTATTGAAAATGATGTACATGGAAGGCAATCATTAGCTTACAAAGTCATGAAAGTCTTCAATAAGGCGGAAAGAGATTCAATAAATGAAAATTGTATAGAAGCTAATGATTGGATCCAGCATTATAAAGAGCTTTGGTGTGAGAAAACAGAACCAGATAAAAGTGAGACTCTCTGTGAGAATTGCAGTGTCGATGTGATAACTATGGAAGAACTGTCAAATGCACTGAGAAATACCAAAAATCGTAAAGCTCCAGGTTTGAATGGGATAAATATGGAGCTGCTGAAATATGGAGGAATACTTCTACACCTCAGACTATTACATCTGTTTAATATGTGCTGGAAACAGCATCAGGTTCCCAAAGAATGGCTGCAGTCCAGGGTTATCTCATTATTCAAGAAAGGTAACAGAGCGGATCCTCAAAATTACAGAGGCATCAGCCTTCTAGACACCACATATAACGTATATGCCAGGATGATCAACAATAGGTTGAAAGTAATCACTGAGACATTACTGTTGGAGGAACAAATGGGATTTCGTAAAGGTAGGTCATGCTCTGATGCAATTTTCACAATGAACCAAATCATTGCAAAAAGGCGAGAATACAACCTGGAAACTCACATGGCTTTCGTTGATTTCGCAAAGGCTTTTGACTCAGTTAATCGCAATCTATTATGGTGGGTTCTAGGATCAAGGGGATATCCCAAACATATCATTCAATCTCTACAGAGCCTATATGAGAATACGACCATTTGCCTGCAAGTTCATGAACAATTGACTTCTGCCATTCATACAAACAAGGGAGTTCGACAAGGATGTTGTGTATCTCCGACATTATTTAATATTTATGTTGACGACATGCTACGCACATGGAAGATGCTTGTGGACTCAGGTATACAGCTTTCAAATCAAATATCGGTGAACTCGATTATGTATGCAGATGATCTCGTGATACTGCAGGAAAGTGAAGACGCCTTACAAAAAGCAGTATTTATGTTGGACAGAGTGGCTCAAAAATATAATTTACAAATTTCAACAATGAAAACAAAATCAATGGCTTTTAAAGGAAAAAACCCAGCCAGAACAAAAATAGAGCTGAATGGAAAGATAATAGAACAGGTAAAACATTTCAGCTACCTGGGAAATGATGTAACTTACGATAAAGATAAAGATGTATATGACAAAATGGTGAAATTCCAGAGGATATGTGGTAGCATACACAGAAACCTCAAAAACAGAACAAGGCAAGAAACTAGAGTAAAATTTTATAATACAATAGCTATCCCAACATTACTTTATGGAAGTGAGAACTGGATCCATACAAAGAAAATTGATAGTAATGTTCAAGCAACAGAGATGAGGTATCTACGTAGTGTGTATGGATGCTCCAGAGCAGATAGAATTAGAAATGAAGAAATCAGAAGAGCTTTGGGTGTCACACCCCTGCGTGAAAAAATTATCCACAATCGAAGACGCTGGTGCAGTCATTTAAATAGAATGGAACCAGGAAGACTACCGCTTGAAATTATGAATTACAAGCCAATAGGAAAACGGGATATAGGGAGACCAAAGAAAAGATGGGTATCGGAACAGGTTTAATCCAGCCTAATCCTTGAACTGAAGATGATGATGATGAACTATTTATTACTGATGTACATGCTCCAGGAACTTTATAAACATCGAGGTGGGTTACCAGGTGGTTACTGGTTGACACGTTTAGCGTTTTGTAACAGCTTCTTTCCCAAAAGTCTTAAAAAATAAAAAGCTTTAAGAAATACAAACAAACAAATTAAAAAAAAAACAAGTAATATATTTCTAAACACATGTTTATTTGTTTTGATAAGTTAATTAATATTAATGCAATTATTTAAATTTACTTTCAAATTCATTGAATTCGTAGTCTTACGTATTGAGTAAATTAATCCGTATGGAATAAATATATGAAGGTAATAACAACAGATTATTGCCAGAACAATTTAATATAAAATTAAGTGAAACAAAAACAAAATTGAAAATCTTTAAACTTTAATTAAATGGTACCCATTCCGCAGCCTATTATTATAAAACAGATTAATTGGTGCCCCCATTCTTGATGTACGACAACCTCATAAAACGTTCTTTTCCCGGTATACCCCCACCTGTCCAAAAGGCCTAAACAACCACAAACGGCCACAACTCGCCTAGCCTTTCTCTTATTTTCACATTTTAGAACTGCCACTGATTTATATAAATAAATTTACATGCCCTACATATTTACATGTTAAATTTATTGGCATACTGTACGAATAAATCTTTTAGATAAATTATTATTAAATTTTTATTCATAAATAAAACGGATCGTTCGTCAATTTATTTAATCGATATGTAAGAAGTCTTCAATAAATTTATATTGAATAAAATTATTAAGTGTTCATTTAATGCATTTTCACTGTTTACTGAAGCATATTTTGTCTCGGAGAAGGTAAATTTAATTGCAAATCATCACTTCACTTTCTGTCTTTAAGATTCATTGAATAATTTATTTGTGTTTTGCGAATTAATGCAAATATAAATGAAGAACAAAAGTCAATTTCTCCATTTACGTTTTATTTATGGACTATCAACATCTATAGTGCCCGCCACGAAAGAAGTCCGTTGTGTTTGAAGAGCTCTATTTCAAAAACGACCAAACGGAAAATTTTTAATGCTACAGTAAATTAAAGCCTGTTCTTTTCTGCGTTATTTCGATTAATTTAAATTTTGTTATTTAAAAGATTGTTGGAGATACAGTAATTTTAAGCATTAAAAGTACCCCCTTCTTAACCGGTTTTCTGTTAATTATGCTTTTTAAAAGTTTGTTACTTTATCCAGGCTTTACTTAAAAAAACAGGGTTTAAGTAAGTTAAAGAGCGCAGATGTTTCTGCAATGTGAATATTTAAAAAGTATAATCCAATTTTTTTAAATATAACAGCCACTTTAAAAGAGTGCTTTTTTGGCTCCATATGAAGATTGCGAAATTGTTTGACTGAACAATGCATTTTTACAACAGTATTGTGCCAAGTTTAGTAGATTCTTGCATTAATATTACAGAAAAAACAGAAATGGACTTGTGATGTAAAAAAAATTATTAAATTGGTTGAGGGGTAACTGGTCTTCACAGCGGACTTCTTTCGTGGCGTGCACTATAATAAATATCGCAACGTTATATAAAAAATTGTTCAATTTAGGTTTCTAATTTTTTTGTTTCTTGTTTAATTTAATTTTATATTCCTAAATTTTGAGCAAAACCTTACATAAGAATATAAACTAATGAAATTTAAATAAAAAATTTCGTCATCGTTTTAATTAGAATCATTTAATTAAAGACTTACGAATAAATTTACAAAACCGAAATTTCATCATAAATGACCCTGAAGACACTTACATTTTTTAATTACGGCAAAAAATTCACAATCTGTTTTTTTTTGGAGTTGAATTAATAATAAATTGGAGTACGCGTCTTAGATGGAGATTCACTAATTGTTGCACCACTTGTGGATCTGTAAAATTTGTCTGTATATATCTTCAAATAGGTTGTTTCCGTCTTAGTCTTTTGAGTGTTTGTGTTATGAAGGAGGTTTACTGCCAAAAAGTAAAAGTACTGTTTACAAAAAGTTAAAAGTTTCGAGAACTGTTAAGGGTGTAGTATACTGGATCAGTCCAGAAATGAAGATAAGTGGCAAGAAATAGATTTCGGTTCTTTTAAGGAGGTACTTTTCGGAGTACCGACGGAAATAGAGCGATCATCATCAAAGAACGTGTTTATATAGAATTTCTAAACTGGTTAAAGTTTACAGAGCAAATGGAATATGTAATACGCAATAAAAGACAAACCAGTGCACGGGGTGACCAATGGATAAAATGAGGCTGAAACAGGTCCTGGGACCTAATTCTTGAATGGTAAAAGAAGAAAAATAAAGAACATGTTAAGAAATATTATAATATTTCGTCATTTCCTGTTTGTATATTTAAATCTGTGGGTATAATTTGGTTAGAGATGTACCACGGTGGCTGTGTAAGTGTTCTGAGAATGTGAGATTGAATAATTTCTACGTTGGATTTACTGGATGTTACCCAAAATTAAATTCCATAAGTTCATAAAAGCTTTAAAATGATCTTGTATTTACAAAAATTTTGATCCTTACAAGAAAACCTTTTTTTTTTTTGGTTTAATGTCTGACTGTTCTGCAATTACTGCTAATGCAGAGGGTGAAGGATGAAATGATTTTTTGTAACATATGAAAATATGCCGTGCCTGAATGGGATTCGAACCCAAGACCGCATGATGAGAGGCGAGCACGTTACCAACTACTGACAGAAAAGGTTTTCTGTAAGAAAACCTTTGACCTTTGGCTCATGACCCGGTAAAAACAAAAAGAAGAGCAGTCACATGAAGAGAATAAATAAAAATAAATTAAATTAACAATTATTCAAAAATCGCAACAATAGAAAAAAAAACTAAATTTTAATCCTAAACGACAACAGAAATTTTAAAAATTAGGGACAAAAAAATTATAATTACGACAATAAGGGATTTAGAAGTAGCCAACGTAAAGTATTTGGGTCAAAATTTCTTTGTAAAATGAAACCAGAAAAGATTAAAAATTTAAATACAAATTTTCAGAAGAAAAGCGTTTTATGAGCAAATGTTGAAGTACTGAGAAGAAAACAAAAACAGTATCCAAAATGAATTTATATTCCTTAATAATAATAACCCTGAATTATTTTGAGTAATCTAATACAGATTCTTGAAAAAAATCCAATTCTGTGTAAAAGTTAAGTTTATAAGAATATTGAAAAAAATAAAATATATAAATAATGCACAAAAACTGCCCACGACAGACAGGTTGAGTGTCAAATTATTTACACTCAATCTGTTGCAGAGTTAAAATAAATAGTTTAGTTTCTTATCACATGGCCAGCCAATTGAATGACTGAATCATTTTTGGAACAGAAGATGTAGAGGTGTAAAAGTCACTAATCAGAGTTATATTCTCTGAAAGTAATGAATTTCATTATACAGCCCAGACCCTGTGGCGAATGAAGTGAAGGTGTCATTTGCAGAGTAGAAAATATGTGCTGTTCATAGAGAGCCTGGCATGCTGATAAGCGTATTTTTCCACCCAGCGAGGAAGGCAATTGTAAACCACCTAACTCCTCGTTTTACTTAATAAAATCTCTAAAGGTTCAAACCAGCCTTTTGGCTGATGTCTTAAACAACATGCACAAAAATACGTCTTTCCATTGTAAAATCAGAAAAGATTTTAAAATAATATTTCGTTTCTTAATAAATTTGTTTCAAAATACCAGAAGGAAACTGTCGATAAAGCTATCAAGACTGGAAGTTGTAAGACTACTGTCCGTCATCTCGTCTTCTTGTAGTAAAGAAGGAAAGAAACGGAACGTGATTATCAAACAGAAGCACCACTCGGATTATTAAATTGTTATAAGATCACGGTCTAAAAATTATAAAAATAACAAAATTTATTTAATATGTATATCTAAGTACTCTCCCATTTCAGCACACTGGGATAGAAGATATCATGCCTGCTGGGCACGTTCGTCATGCTCTAGTAGCTCCTTCCTTTTAAAAAATATTTTAGTGGAGGTAAAATGTAAATGGAGATTAACGAAGCGCTTGAATCAATGATGTGCACCGTAGTCCATGACATCGATTCAAATTAGGTGGGCCTACCGTGAATTATCGGTAATTTATTCCCAACTATATTATATTACCATAAACAAACCACTAAGATTCACAAATACTTATGAATCACAGTAAATGTTCCTAAAAGTTATGAATTTATGTAAGAATGTTTATAAATTAATGAATACGGTCTATAAAAGTATTATACAACTAAAACTGCATCAAACTCTGAGAGATATTAGAATATTTTATATTAACATTTTTCAACTCTAGAGTAATTTGGGTAAAATAAACTCAAAACACCATGGCACTCTAAAACCAATGAAACTATTTTTTAAAATAATTCAATTAGAAAAGATAATTTCTTTTTATTGCTTGAGAATCTTTTTCTAATTACTTTGGTGTTTTAGGGTCCGACTTTGTTGATAATAGAGTCTTTTTGAAAATATTGTAGTAATAAGGTGTTAGGGATATAAAACTTTAATAGTTTTAATCGTGCTTTATTGGTAGAATACAGTGCGTAGATTTAACTACAATTTTTAGGGGTAAACATTCACAAATTTGTCTAAAAAGCTTGAAGTTAAAGCTGGTGTTCCACAAGGTTCAATTTTAGGTCCCATTTTGTTGGTGTTACACTTAAGTAACTTACCAAAAATCATACCTACAAAACAAAAGTAAACAAAGTAAGTAAGTACAAAGTAAGTAGTTGTAAACAAAAGTTTACACGTGAATACTCTCGAAGTGAATACACATATTAGCATAAAATCTGTAGTGATATTCCTGAATAAATTAATTTCAACAGTTAGTGGGAAGAAAAGTCAGTAATTACAGTTCAAAAACAAACAATTATAATATAAGAGAGATTCGAGAAGTGGATGTCTTTATACAAAATAATATTCTAGAACACGTACAAACAGTCAGTTTCCAGGAATGTCACAAGATAGACATTTATCGTGGGATTTTTATACCAATCAAATTCGTGGTAAAATATCATCTGTAGTATTTGCATTAAAACAAATTGCTAGATTAAATGATAAAAAATTGCTAACAGCAGCTTACCACGGTTCAATTCTATCTCTTATTCGGTATGCCTTATTAGTTTGGTAATTCATTGCAGAGTAACATGGAAGGAGTTTTAAAAATTCAGAAGAAAGCTATTAGGTGCATAGTGGAAGTTTACCACTTCACCTCATGCTCAGCATTATTGAAGGAGCTGCAGTTGCTTATAGTTAATTTACAGTTGCTTTGTACATCTTTGAAGTGATAATGTACGTAAAGCAAAATACCTTTTTACAGAATCTAATCTCCACAATCACAACTCCTGAAACACAATTTTGGTTACTATGTTTCTTCTCACAACACTGAACTGTTTAGCATAAACTTATTTATTTAGGTAGAAAATACATCATAATTTACCACAAGGTTTAAAATATTGTGGTTATTTAAATTTGTTAAAAAAATCTAAAAAATCTTTATTGGTGAAAAATATTATTTTGCATATTAGGGCCGAAAATTAAAAAATCCATTTTTTACTACCAGAGCTCCACGAATTACAGCTGACATACCGATTACCCTATCTTGTGATAGTGAACAAAAAGTGTAATAAATCAGGCGATATAAAATAAAATTGCCTGAGCCGTATTTGAAAAAACCGCAAAAAGTGAAAAATTGCACGAATGAAGTACTTCCTCAAAATTGTACTCTCATAGTACCTGTAAGTTTCAAGTTTCAACCGCGTGTGGTATTCCGTTCTCGTTATACACATACTTGTTCTCACACACACATACACATACGTGTGCCCGTGCGCACAGCGCACACTCGGTGTCGAAAAATGGACTCGTGAACAAGAGTTCCCTTCTCTGTATTATTCCCTACAATAATCATAGTTTAGCCCAAGAGAAAGAAAAATATGTCACATCCGATTTCTGCACAGAAAGTTATGTAAACCTTCCAAAAATCAAACAAAAGGTACAGCCTTTTTAATAAAACGATTTTACCTACTTTTCAAACACATTTTATTCAGTTATCCCTTTCCCTTGCAGAAGACAGGCTCCAATACGCCATTTATAAGTTGCACAACATTAGCGCAGGCATGAGATATCGGCGCAAAAATCAAAGATCATGGCATTTAAGGGAAGATGGCTGGTTCGCTCAAAAATACTTGGCAACCGAACTATAGAAAAAGTTCGAGATTTTAAATATTTAGGATTCAAGATTTCCTATGACAAACATGATGACGTAGTGAAAAACTGCAAAATTCAGCGCTGTATGCGGTTCTTTCCACAGGAAAATAGGAAAGAAAACGAAAAAGGGACACCCACATGAAATTTCATAGAGCAATGGCTGTACCAGTCATAACATATGGAAGTGAAACACGGGTGTTATTATAGAGAAATGAATGTCGTATCCAGGCCGCTGAAATGAGATTTTTTCAGGGAGACAAAGGGTGTACCTGGTTGGATAGAGTACGTAACGAAGCTATTCGCGCCGAGTTAAATGTTCAGTCACAGCTGAAAACATTAAGAATATATAAGAGAAACTGGTCCAACCATTTACTTTGCATGCCAGCTTACAGACTTCTTCTGCGAGCATGGAAATATAAACCTAGAGGGAAACGAGGCTTAGAAAGACCTAAAAAAAGATGGATACCGGAACAGGACATTGAGCCTAATCCTTGACAGATGATGATGATGATGATGATGATAATTCCTTTCCCTAGTGATTCACATCGATGTCAAAAATATTTCTGTTGGTTTTATTTGTACAACGTCTATCTTTTTAATGCACACGTTTGAGTATTGTATATGTGCTTTTAATGTTAAATTCACGCATTATTTTAATTTTTGATTAAACCTTTTTTGTTTAATATTAAATGATAGCAGAATAAATACATTGTTATAAAAAAATGTACAACATGATTTGGGTTTCAACGTGTAAGTTCGTGTAATAAGGCACACGCTTTACGTTTAGTTCACCGTAAAGCTCAGTGAGCAGGGTAGGGTTGCTAGTATTTAATAGATAAAGACAAAATACGCTTATAACAAGCAGGTGGAATGTTAAATTATTTGCAGTCGATCTGCTAGTTCCAGGGCTACAAAAAATAGTTCTGTTTCTTAACATATGGTTAGCCAATTATATGACTGAACTATTTATGAACAGAAAAGGTAGAGGTGTAAAAGACACCACTCAGAGTTATCTTCACTGAAAGTAATGAATCATATTATACAGCCAGACCTTGTGGTGAATAAATTGAAGGTGTCATTTGCAGGGTGCAAAGTAGATGCTTTTTGGAAGGGCTTGCATGCTGATAAGCATAGGCTACTTTTATACTAAGTGAGGAAGGCAAAGTAAATCACCTCACTCCTCGGTTTACTTAGTTCATCCTCGAGGTTCAAACCAGCCAATCGGCTGTTGACCTAAACAACACAAAGACAAAATCTCAGTGTGTTTTTTTAGTACCCAGAATTAAATTTACTGTTGTTTAACAGACAATTTATAGGTATTCTTGTTATTGTACACATTTACTTTGATTTACTGTACGAAAATTTCTTATTTTCATAAATATAACAGCTAACAGATATTATCTCAATCTAAATTCACTCAAGTAAACGTTATAGGGCACTAGTTACATTCATTGGAGGTTACAAGGAAATACTCATCCCAAAATCATTTACGACTCTTTCAAATTTAATGGACGTCTTATACCATAAAAACCTTGAAACGTGATCATCCTGAACTTTCTCTTGTTCAAGAAAAAGAGAAGAATTTAAAAATTAGTATCAAGTATTTCCCTTTTTTCTTTTTAATTACCTTGTTTAAATACTTAACATCATTTTTATTTTACTTTTTTATATTTAATTGTAAATTTATTGTAAGATATAACAAATTAAGCTTAAGAAATAAAATGTTATCGTATAACAATTTTATTACATTAAAATATTTGAAAATAAGGATCTTCTTTAGTGACATAGTTTAGTAGCAACAATCTGATAGTGAGTTTTTTATTGCCGTCAACGCATCTTCTACATGAAAACATTTTAGAAATGTTTTAAAAATTTCTTAACTTTTTTAACTGATGAATTCATTCATAAATAATTAAAGTAAGTAATATCTGACATAAATTTTTTGTTCTGATTAAAATTTGTTTTACTGAGAAACCTATAAAAAAAGTTTTAGAAAATACATCGTACCAATCGAAAGTAGCATAAATATATATTTTACCGCATGTTCTGTTAGTTTACTAATGTCGTTGTTATGATTTTTATTTTTAAATTTGATTTGTTTGGTTGGAAAAAAATCTGGTGTGAAACATTCACACAACTTTCTCTTGCCAATGCAAATAATGAACAATATACACTAACATTAGTTATAAAAGGTTTGAAATAAACAAAAAACTAACCTAAATATCATAACCTTATTCTAATCATGAGGGAATGATGCAAAATAAAAATCAACCTCAGTTTGGCTCAAAAATAGGGAAAAATAAACTAGGGATAGACTAGGGAATAGGGATAGGCTAAACTAGGCTCTGTAGAGAAAAACGATTAAATAAAAGTTGTAAATCTTTTAATTTTTTATAAATTTTATTAATACACTTTTGCCATAAAATGCATACTAAGGCTGAAATCTAAACAAATCGGTTTTTACACATTTTCGTAAACAAAAAACAGAAAATTGCTAATTACCGGTAAAGTAAACGTTATACAAAACAATGTTTGAAATAAAGATTGTAGGATTTTAAATTCTTTACGATTTTTATTATATACATTTTTGTGTTAAAATGCATATTAAAGCCGCAATCTTAAACAATACTATATTTTTCTATGAAAGCACAGCTTTCCCAATAATTTCAGCAGGCATCTCACGTACCTTTTCTTATAGAATATAAAAAATGTAGTAAATGAGGCGATTTTTTAAAAAATCATAGAAGTCGTTTTTGAGAAAATCGCAAAAAAGTTAAAAATGATACAAATAAGCTACTGCTTCCGGTTGACCGATTTTGATGAAAATGTTTTCGTCTGGTTCGGTAGTAGTACCTAACTTAAATTTCAAATTTCAAGTTCGTACAATGTTCCGTTCTTGAGATATTTTGTTTACATACATACATACATACATACATACATACATACATACATACATACATACATACACACACACACACACACACACACACACACGCGCGCGCGCCATTTGCTAAAAACATGATTTTTGGGTGCAGGGATTCTGAAAACGTGTAGATCCGTTGAAAACTCGATTTCGAAAAATCGACATAAAAACAATACTTCCTTCTGAATAGCGAAAAAATTTATACAGACTATTAGCCAAGGACTCTTTATTAGCCATTACTTTAAAACTCTTGAAGTACAAGGCGATGCTCCAAGCGATCTGGATGTACGTACGTTAAAAAGAATTTTATGCCGTCAGTAATTTTACAAATACAGCGTTTCTATAGTCAATTCTTGCGACTCATTACTAATTTCCCGTGTTACATTTCCAATAGAACTCTACGCGATGACCAATGCGTTTCTTACGTCAACGACTCAATTCTAAAATTGTACCGCAGGTTCAGAGACAGACGTGAAAATCATATAAATCCCTTAATATGTAACATGATTTCTACTGACTTACCAAGAATTGCACAAAGACGACTGAAACGCCGATTGAGTAAAAACATAATACATTAACAAAACTCAATACTCAAAACATTAATTACAAATATAAAATTAAAATTTAACTAATTTTTACTACCTGAAGCACTAACACTGGGGTGTGTACCTTCTCAAAGCTATAAACGCAGTTTTTTTAATAAATACACATTATGAAAATTTTTAGTAGTTGTTTATAAAGTTGCAAAATAAGATAAAATACTTGAACAAAAAAATCAATATGTCGCTACTTCTAAATTGATGAGAAATGAATCAAAACATTGTGAAAAGTTTTGGTCACGAATAAAAATCACTCATTATAAAATATTATCAGTAAATTATTTGTTTAATACGTTTCAATTTTCCCATAACTGGCAGGTAGAGGGTTAAATTAATTGCACTCGATCTGTTGGTTCCAGGGCTACAAAAAATAGTTCTGTTTCTTATTACATAGCCAATATGACTTAACTATTTGAGAACAGAAGAGGTAGAGGTGTAAAAGACAGTAGTCAGAGTTATCTCCTTGAGAGTAATGAATTTCACTATACAGCCAGACCCTGTGGTGAACGAAGTGAAGGTGTCATCTGCAGGGCGGAAAGTGGGTGCTTTTCAGAGGGCCTGGCATGCTGATAAGTATACTCTTTCAACTCAGTGAGGAAGGCAATAGTAAACCACCTCACTCCTCGGTTTTACTTAGTAAAACCTCTAGAGGTTCAAACTAGCCTTTTGGCTGTTGACCTAAACAATAACATACGTTTTCAATCGTGAAAATAAAAAATTGTCTCATTGACAATCAATCTGATATTTTTTTGAAAGTAATTTTCACGTATGTAATTAAATCATTCAAATAGAAAAATTATGCAACAAACTGAAATCGTTTTTTGTATTTTTCGTTAATTTTTATATGGAAAAATTACCGCCTAGAAATTAGATACTTGAAGGAAAAAACTAATAATTTAGAGCCAATAATTGATGTAACTTATGAATTGAAACGTTTAATATTGAGATAAAAGAGAATAAATACATGATTCAGACACAAAATATTACGTAGACAGTTTTTAGTACTCCAATTTAATCAAAAATTTTAATCTTAAGTTGCATGTGCAACAACAGTGTTTTCAGTACAGAGTAATAGAGCAAGATAGCTCGTTCACACTAAGTAATATCTAATGATCACCGATAGTTCAGTCACGACTGAATAATACTTCGAATAAGTAAGCTTACTACTTAAGCACAATTAGAGCTTTATAATATATTTAAGTTGATTGCACATATTTAAACTTAACTGATTGAATTTGCGTTCAGATATTATATAATATACAAATGGACTGCCTCTGTTCATGCACAGACAAACAAAAATATTTCTAAACACGAGTATAATTTTACGATTCTGATAATTGTATTCCGTTTATAAGAATCTTTATGTATTAATAAAACGAAGAAAAAATTCTGCCAGATATTGTGGAATTTTCAGTTCCGGTTTAAATAAAATTATAAGGGATTATCTTACATTAAATGGAAGAATTTTCGCATGAACTACACGCATTTTTGTATCTAAAACAATTTTTTCTTGATGAAATTTAGTTTAATATAGTTTATATTTATTTGCAAAGTTATTTTTATTGGTATTTTCATTGATCTAATGTTCAATTAAACCCTCAGTTACAGATAATCCTCAGTTACATGAGGGAAGAACCAGTGGTGGATTTAGTGGGGGGGGGGGGAGTCCATGGACTCCCCTCCTAAATTTTACTTTTACATAAGAAATAGTTTTATGTAAGTGCTTATATCACTATAAATTTTTACCACTTACTTACTCCATTATCACTAAATAAACCACTTTATATTAGCATGAATGCTTGCTTTCCCGTAAAAAACTCGAATTTTGTAAGCACTGTACAAAAGTAACAACCAAACAACACGTAGCGCTGGTATGAATCCTAACCACATTCGTGCAACTCACGAAGCAAATGGTCGCTGCGCGCTAATTTCAAAATGCGGATAGGTTACTTGCCAGAGAACATCTATGACACTATAAAATGCCAAGCACGTTCAACTGCATAGATTATTCTAAAATAAAATCAACTTTAATGCAAGTGGTAAGTATACTTACCAAAGAGCTATAAAGGGTTAAAAGATTCGATTTATTAGTAATTTTGAAAAGAATTTTTTATAATAGGACTGTACTACCTCATTAACGGTAGGAATCCTAATCGGAGTGTAGAGTGCCATTGTTTACAAAGTACGGAGCTCTTGATATTAAATGTAGAAATTTTGATTGGAATATCAGTAGATGATTAAGATTACTGGTTTTTGCTGAGCCAAATAACTGGACGCCAAACCGTAAGTCCAAATTGGTTTAAATAATGATTTGCACAGCAGTAATTTTGAAGAGATTAGTAAAAGAGAGATCCCGAAAAATCGGTAAATATCGTAATTTTGTATTTAATTGTAATTTTTTTTTGTTGGTTGTGGCTGTGCTTGTAGCGATACGAAATTGACTTTACAGCTGGTTCTGTTTATCATTTGGCTTATTAAAGTAAATGTAAATAAACCCAGCTGGTGGAAATAAAATATTAAAAAATAATTTAATTTTATTAAGAGGTATAAACAAAATCGGGTTGCTAGACGGCTAGTAAGTTGTTAAAGAAATTTGTAAGAATATTGAGTGTGACCTGGAGATTGAAAGGAGGAGGAGGTCATCACGTTCATGCTTAATTGTTCAAATTATATATTTAATACATTAGAAATACATAAATGAAACAATGTTAGATAAAGATTTATGTGTTATCATATTCATTATTTACAAAAAAGAAACGTTATATGGAAAGTACAAGACATTAAAAGATTGTAGAACGACATTATTAAAAATAGCAAATAATTGTAACGTAACAAATTGTGTACATGAAAGAGATTATACATTATAATTATATGATGTTTAATATATTGATTTGAATTTATTATTTAACGATTTACAAATTTGACATCCTAATGTGGGGATCGATTCACGAACAGAGGAACAATTCACGAATAGAATGGTAATGATAATAATAATACTATATCGACAAACATGTTACAACAACTCATGTTGTTGGTTACTAAAATAGATAAACGGGGAAAAGAACAGGCAGAAGAGAATAAAAATTTAATAAAACAACAGGCTGAAGTGAATAAAAATTTAATAGAAAATTTAATCAATAAAGTGGATAAATTAACAATAGTCGTGGTAGATAATGTTGTAGTAGAAACAAGTGAAAGTATATTAAAAAATGAATCAGTAAGTAGTAAAGATGATAAAATATTAACTGAAAATATTAAACCAGATGAAGATAATGTTGTAGTAGAAACAAGTAGTTATGCCAGTGCCAGTCAGAATGTTTTAAAATCGCCAGAAGGAAAGAGAAGTAGTGTAAATCGAAGGGTATCAATTTTAAATAAAACTGAGGATGATGAAAAAATACCAGCACAAGTTAGCTGTAGCAGCAGTTCAGCTTATAATTCTGATGAGACAAGGAAAGGAAGCGGCCATTCAGCCGGGAATCATGTGCAGGGCGAGGAGAAAAGAAGTGGCGTGAGAGTTGAACGGATGCCTGGATCAATGGAAGAGGTAGAATCTGAAATTGTTTTACAAAATGTACTCTATGATGTAGAAGGTGACAGTCGCGACACAGGTGGAGGGTGTGTCATGGTTATAATGATGATTCGCAATTAGTAAATTGGGCTTCAGATACCGCTAATAAATATTTTAGTGGTGATGTGAATAATGAGGTAATATAATAATATAATAATAATAATTTGATTTTAATGGAGATTTAAGTAAATTAAATCCTGTACAGCTTGCAGGAGAAACAAATGAACAATCTCATGCAAATGTTGTGTTAATTAATGTTTTGTTTAGGTCTAAATATTGTAAGGTTGTTTAGCAACTTATATTTCAAACATTTCGGCTAAGTTTTATTACATTTAAATTTATCAAACAAATTCAAAATTCAAATTATAATTTTGGTTAAATTTTTCATTTATTTTCAAAATTTAATGAGGGAATATTTGTAGCGATACGAAATTGACTTTACAGCTGGTTCTGTTTATATTTTGGCTTATTAAAGTAAATGTAAATAAACCCAGCTGGTGGAAATAAAATATTAAAAAATAATTTAATTTTATTAAGAGGTATAAACAAAATCGGGTTGCTAGGCGGCTAGTAAGTTGTTAAAGAAATTTGTAGGAATATTGAGTGCGACCTGGAGATTAAAAGCAAGGAGGAGGTCGTCACATTCATGCGTAATTGTTCAAATTATATATTTAATATAAATACAAGAAGTAATATGAATTATGAACATTGAAATAAAGTAATAATTGTTTGTTTGATATTTATATATTTATATTTCTACGCTTCAAATTTGACATACCTAAAGTGGAGGTTGGAGATCATAAAGGGACGGTACGTAATCTTGTACGCGTAATTAAATAGAAAATATTTTAATAATTGGGACAGAAAATGAATCAATATGATTGTAAATATAAAGAATACTGTTGTTTTTAAAATAAAATGACAATTAGTTTAATGAGATATATTTGTTATATTTCATTCTTTTACTTTTTGTATGCGACTGCCACGTAAGTCTTTTGTCCAAGATAAGCCCTAAGTATCGAAGAAAAGCAATCAGAAAATATTTTGGTTACTTTTAAAATTTACCACACCAAAAATAAGATTTCAACCAAAGTAATATAGTAAATAAAATACGTTTTATTACCATACTAATATCAACACGAGCTTATATTGAATAAATAATAATAATACAACGATACATAAATTATATTATTAGGTTGAATAAAAACACACACACACACACACATACACACACACACACACACACACACACACACACACACACACACACACACACACAACATAACCAGCATAATAATTACTACATGTATAACACGGAATTGTTCGTGCAAAAACCATTGGCCACCAAAAGCTAATCTTATGGTAACAGCATATAAATAAATATAGATTATAATAAATTTAATAATATTTCATTATTCTTATTATTCAAGATTACTAGGTAATAAATAAAATGCGCTTTAAATACTACAACAGCTTCAATAACTAACCAAGGTAACGCAGAATAATCTTGGATAAAGTGTAACCGACTACTGTATGTGTATGTACAAACGGTAACAAACTATATTTATAAAATAAGCAAGAGTACACAATACTGTTTTCTTATCTGACAATTTAAATCTTGTCGGATAATTTCAGTATGTGGGTATAGAAGTACTACTAGTAATGCAAATAATAATAATTTTTATTGTTATATATTATTTTATTTAATAGTATCATTGAAGCCGGTTTTTACTGCAAATCACTAAAACTATTACATAAATTTATTATAGTATATGAAATATTAAATAATTTGTTATTTTTAAACAAATAACTTAAGTCAGAATATAATTAAAATTAAAGTAAATAAAAATAATAAATTGTTAATTGAGGTGACCGGAAATTACTTTTCAATACTTAATAGTATTTATTTAATATGTACTGTATTTGTATTATCAGAAAAATATTTATTTATTCATTTATATTTTATTGAAGTTCAATCAATTAATTATAATAAATATAAGTGTACAGTATTGTATTTATCTACTGTATTTGTTTATTTAAAGAGTTTTACTTTATGTGTAGGATAATTCTAGTTTTCAATGATACAATTGTCATTTAAATCGTATTTAAATTAATTTTATTATATTTTAAGTTAAGTTATTGTCATTTAAATATTGTTTAGCGTTTCTGGTTTTATTACGAACAACTTAGGACAAGGATTTTATAAAACATAAAACAAGTTTAAGAAAGGAAAGTAAAAGTTAGGCCTATATCAAATTGTCGGATATGCACATGCAAGTACGGTAAGGACTAAAGAATATTGTGACATTAATAATAAATAAATAAATAAATCTTTATTTGTGTCAGTAATCGAAAAAGGAATAGACATCGTCAAAATAGTAATACATTAAAATCTATTTTAACAAACGAAATTCATACAATTTTATTTTTGTTTACAATCTAATGTAGAAAAAAACAATAATTACTAAAAATTAACTCGTGCTAAAAAAATTACTCATACATTAAATTACTACTTAAATTTTACTAAAATTGTACATTGGAATTTCAGTTTTGTCATTTAAACTATGGAACGTTAAGTCTAAATTGTACACAAATTACATCTAAAGAGGATTCTATGTAAGATAAGTTATGAACTCTTGATCAGAATAAATTGCATGTATTGTTAAAAAACCTTTTACTTCCCGATCAGTTTCCTAAATGTTAAGGAGTCTTATTCTAAATGGTAATTTTTTAAAACCCCGAACGGAATTGTAGTGAATTCCTTTTGAGAACTCTAAAGTTCTATATTTTTACTAGTCACAGTTATCTCCTCTCAAAGTAATGAATTTCATTATACAGCCAGACCCTGTGGTAAATGAAGTAAAGGTGTCATTTTTAGAGTGAAAATATGTGCTTTTCTGAAGGCCCGGCATGCTTATAAGCGCACTTTTCTATTCAGTGAGAAAGGCAATGGTGAACTACCTTTCTCCTCGTTTTACTTAGTAAAACATCTACAGGTTCAAACCAGCCTTTCGGCTGATGACCTAAACAACAACAAATATACAAAGAGACGGTAAGGGGAGAATATTATATATAATAAACAATCATTTTGAAAGATGTTCCTATTTTGGCCTCAACAGAATGGAGACATCTGAGAAGATAAGCGTTGCACAGTGGATTCCAGAGAGAGTAGGGGCAGCGATGCTGCGGGATGAGGAGAGCTGGAAGTTGGTCGCTTAGTTTGCGGCGAGGGTGGTCGGGAGAAGACGGAGGGAAGAGACATAATATGTCTCTTATCTCCATATTCCGCTGATCTCCATATTATGGAGATCAGCGGGATCGCCCTCTCCCATAGTAAATCAATCCTGTCCCGATCTCAGTAGGTAAGGTAGCCACACTAATTTCCTGAGCTGGTGATGAAAGAGATGAATGAAAGTGAGAGAGTGAGTGTTGGTCGGTGACAGCGAGAGGGGAATTAGGTTATGGTTCTCTCCCACGCCCTCTGACAGTATGTACATTTTTTTAACCTGACAATTTCTCTTGTAGTATTATATAAACAGTTCTGAGGGAGGTGGAGGGTTGTTTGCTGATGTTGGATCAAGTGGCCAGGCAGCGGGTTTTTTGGTTGGTAAGGCGGTTGCGACCTCCTTGGGGCTGGACGAGGACGCTTCAATTGAGTTCAACACTACTTACCCCTTGGTGAGGGAGTGAACATGAGTTTTTCTCGCCGCCTCGGATAAAAAAAATAAATAAATAAACAATCTTTTGCAAGATTAATGCTTTGGCATGTTTACGATAACTCTAATTGCGAAGTTTTGTTTGTAAAAAATCTTTTAAGGTGTTTGGTTGAGTGCCCTACTGCGTGTCCCCAATAATAGCAGTAGTTCGTGATATTCTAGAAAGAAATAGTTTAGGTGTAATTTTTATTCTATAAAATTGTTTAATGTATATTGTTATGCGTCTAGCATACCTGCATATCTTGCATAACTAGCATATCTGGGAAGGGTGAAGTGGTGGTGGATCTACTAGACTAGATAGTGGACTCTTATTAATACTTCTTAAGAATAAAACGTTTAACCTACCTAATACTCAATTAATCTTCAATAATTAATTTTCATCGAGTGATAGGAACCTTACTGACGAAAATCACCTACCATAATTTTGAGTGAGCTAGTTTAGAGCTATAATAATTTTTTATTGTTAGAGTTCCAAAAAACTGGTTCCCAAAAAGCAATCTTCTACAATTTAAAAAAATCTTTATTTATTTCTATTTCAAGTAACGTCTACAAATTCGGTGATTAAGCATAAATAGATTGAGGAAGCTGATTGCCCAAGCGGTACCATATCAATAATTTTTTGAAGTGTTTACATTTAAATTTGTGTGAATATAAAGTATTTTCTTGTATTTACTTGTTGAGGGGTGTGGGAGAGGAAAGAGAAAAACGGAGAGTGAGGAAGAGAGGGAGCAAGAGAAGGAGAGAGGGACAGAGAGAATAATAAGTTCTACGATTTATAAAAAATTTACTTACATTTCTTACTTGTTAAGCCGCAACCTAAGTTTAGGTGGTTTGTAATTTTATGAGTTTGAATAAATTAAATAATTAACAAAAACAAAATATAAAATTATATTTTTCAGTACCCACAGGGTTGATCTAGTGGTAATGTCATCACCGCGAGTCAGCTGTTTAAGAGCTGATTTTTGAGTCAAAGGTTCCTGGCTAAAATCCTAGTAAAGGTACTTACTTTTTTATACGGATTTGAATGGTAGACAGTGGTTACTGGTGTACTTTGATGGTTGGGGTTGATGCCTGGATCTGTATAAGACTACACCTCATTTACACGTCATACTTATCATCCTTCATTTCATTGGGTCGTGGGGTTGCTTATTTTTTCTTAAATTGAACAGGTTGCAACGTACACACATTAGATATTAAAAAACAAAAATAGTTAAGTAAAGTTAATTCAATAGATCCGATGATTTCTAATACTGACATTTAGTGATGCATGAACGATTTGAATCAATCTGAATAACGTTTTTAAACTTTAATCTATATAAAACCTAAAAGTACCGGTTGAATACAACAATGTAACATGTATGTAATGTTCCGTGGTTACAGTTCATTTGCTTTGTATTTACCTACCCGCTTAAACTAAAGTAAGATCATTTTTATGACAGGTTATGTTTAACAATTCGTAATTACAGTAGTACTTGTTTAGAAAGGAAAAGATAATCCCTTCTAGGCCAGTTTATTTATTGTTAAACGAAAGAAAAATCAATCTCGACAATAAATTATACCCAATTGTACGTGAACTAAAAGTGCAACTACCTAAGTTTTATCGCAAGATCTTTAGGTAGCGGTAGCGAACCAGCTTTTGTCGATGAAACAAATCTTAAAACTTCTATGCGTTAAACCTTTAGGCAAATAGATAATACTGGCTGACCACACCGAACGAGATTTCATTTTAAAACTTGTTCAACAAAACAATGGAACATGTCATTCTTATGACATTCATTATATTACCTCCTGTATTACTACCAGTTTTCCGTATATTAAAATTATGTTACATTACAGAAAATAAAAATAAATGAGTCTTATGGAATTGTGTAATGTGTTATTGTACAAAATAATTGCTTATAAAAATTTATGCGATATTCATAACGGAAGAAAATTACAATATTAAACGAACAAAACAGTACGTATATACTTTCAAAAGTGTTACAGTTCTGTGATATTCCTGCTCAAGACTTTTAAATATTAATTCTTTACAAAAAAACTTTAAGAACAAACGTCCATTTAATTCAATAAAATTCGCATCGACAGCTTGGTTGTCAATGACTACTGTATGTTATAAGCGGTGGGTTTGAAAATGTAAATTTACTTAAGTAGAAACTATTAAATACTATTTTGTTTATAGAAAATGTATATAATTTTTGAAATCCAATTCTTCTTAAATGTTTTATTAAACTCAGTGTCATTACGCTGACGATCAAGTTATTATATCGGATAGTCAGGATAATTTGTTACGGGCCCTATTTAGGTTTTGTGAGATATGCCATCATAATACCATCAGAAGGAAAATCAGGGAAGCAAAAGAGAAGGAAAGACAGGAACAATGCATGGAAGTTGAGCATTATCAGACCCGATATGACGATTTCAATGTGCACCGAAAAGTCAGGGAAATAACTGGGAAACTTGGTAAAAAGAGATGGGAAAAACTGATGGATGAAGACGGTAACTTAGTGGTCAGTAAAGATGAGCAAAAGGATGTATGGAGAAAATATCTAGAAAAGCTGTTCTATGATGCTAGAGAGAGGCAAGAACCCATCATAACAAATAATGAAAGACCACGTATCTTAAAGGAGGAAATTGAACTGGCAATTAGGCAGATAAAGGAGGGGAAAAAAGCTGGATTAGACCAAATACAAGCTGAATTTTTCAAAATGCTTGATGTAGAACAACTGCAATGGCTCACAGCAATATTCAACTCCATCTATGAATCGGGTCAAATTCCCTCCGAATGGTTGAAGTCGGAATTCGTAGCCTTACCAAAGAAACCAGGGGCAAAAGTATGCGGAGATTATCGTACCATAAGTTTAATGAGTCACATGTTGAAGCTCTTCCTCAAAGTTATTCACAGAAGAATATACCGTTTGTGCGAAAGAGAAATAGCCCCGAATCAGTTTGGGTTTCGCAATGCAGTCGAAACACGAGAGGCGCTATTTAGTGTTCAGGTCCTGTTTCAAAATTGCAGGGATGTCAGTTGTGATGTGTTCGCATGTTTAATTGATTACCAGAAGGCCTTTGACCGTGTCAAACATGGGAAAATGATTGAAATATTGAAACAGACAGGAATCGATGGGAGAGATCTCAAAATAATATCAAATCTGTATTGGAATCAAACGGCCATATTGAGGGTTGATGGCGAGCATACAGATGAAGTGGAAATTCTGCGAGGGGTTAGACAGGGGTGCATATTATCACCAATATTATTCAACCTATACTCCGAACACATCTTCCGAGAGGCTCTACAAAACTTGGAGGAGGGCATTTTAGTTAATGGACTCAGGCTTAACAACCTGCGGTATGCGGATGATACAATTGTTTTTGCGGATTCAATAGAAGGACTGCAGACGCTCATGAACAGAATCAAAGAAACAAGCAGCATATATGGACTTGACATAAACACCTCCAAAACTAAATTCATGGTAGTTAGCAAAAAACAAATTAGGGGTGCTAACCTGTATATAAATCAAGAAAGAATTGTAAGAGTCTCTAAGTACGAATACCTCGGAACAGTCATTAATGAGGCATGGGATAACTCACAGGAGATCAAGAGTCGCATTGGTAGGGCTAGGAACATCTTTAGCTCTATGGGTGCGGCTTTCAAAAGTCATGATCTTACTTTGGGGACCAAACAGAGACTTCTGAGGTGCTATGTTTTTTCTGTCTTGCTGTATGGAGTGGAGTCCTGGACTCTAACAAAAGAAACGACCAACCGACTAGAAGCCTTCGAACTCTGGCTCTACAGAAGGATTCTGAAAATACCATGGACCCATAAAGTGACCAACGTTGAAGTTCTGCAAAGAATGAAGAAAACCACAGAACTGGTTAATATTGTGAAAGCAAGGAAGCTGCAATATTTGGGTCATATCATGAGGAATTCGCAACGTTATGAATTGTTACAACGCATCCTGCAGGGAAAGATAGATAGCAAGAGGAAGCCCGGTAGGAGAAGAATATCCTGGCTTGGGAACTTGCGAACCTGGTTTGCTAGGAGCTCCATGCAATTGTTCCGGTTGGCAGCGGATAAAGTCAAAATAGCCATGATGGTCGCCCACATCCGTAGCGGATAGGCACTCAAAGAAGAAGAAGAGATATGCCGTCAGTTTAATTTATTAATATCAAGTGCTGAAACAAAAATGATGTATTTTAGAGGAAAGTATCCAGTCTGGACAAAGGTAATGGTAGCTGTAGTGATTTTGGAATAGGTCAGACATTTCCTATTAGGGATTTGATGTGTCATTTTATGAAGAGGACAATAATGTACCACAAAAAGTTCAGAAATTTAGTGGAATTTGTGGTACAATACATCGAAATTTGAATAAAAGGGACCGAACTGACACCTTAATGAAGTTTTATAAGACAGAGGGTGTTAAAACCCTGGCATATGGCAGTGAGGCCTGGCTGTGGAAGAAGAAATATAAAAATTCCATTCAGTCAGCAGATGCGCCTCTTGAGATACTGTGTGGCAAAGATTTGATTGCCCTTTGCGGAGAGGAGCAGAAGCGGCCCACTACTATCCTTCTCAATAACATTTCATTATGTACTACTACTAACTAGTACACTGGACTTAGTACATAATGAAGTGATATTGAGAAGGCTAGTAGCGGGCCGATTCTGCTCCTCTTCACAAAGGGCAATCAAATATTTACCACACAGTACATTAGTATCTGTTATCGACTGGATTGGTTCAGAAATGAGGATATACGGGGAGAGTTAGATGTGTGTTCTCTTAAGGAAACAATTATGGAGTATCGCCGGAGAAAATCCGATCATCTTGAATTAATGTCTCCCCTCAGGATTCCTAGACTGGTCAGAAGTTACAGACCGATTGGACGGTGCGAACAGTGACTAGGTGAAGACCGGAACAGGTCATGGGACCTAATTCTTGATTGGATGAAGAAGAAGAAGAAGGAGGATGGGAGGAGAAGATATTTTGTATACCGGCCAAGACGCGTCTTTGCCGGCAGAAAAAAAAACATCACCAAATAAAAGGTTGCGATTAATCTGCTTGATCAACCGACAAATGTGATCAGACCACGTTAAATCAGCTGATATAGTGATATATCCCTTAACAGGCAAGTGGAGTGTTAAATTTTTTGGATTTGATCTGCTAGTTCCAGGGCTACAAAAATAATTTTATTTCTTATCACATGGTTAGCCTATTATATGACTGAAGTATTTATAAACAGACGAGGTAGAGGTCTAAAATATACTAAACAGAGTTATCTTTCTTGAGAGTAATGAATTTAGTTATACAACCAGACCCTGTGTGGAATGAAGAAAAAGTGTCATTTGCAGGGTGGAAAGTAGATGCTTTTCAGACGGTTTGTGCTGATAAGCATACTTTCCCACTCAGTGAGAAAGGCATGGGAAACCACCTTATTTCTCGTATTACTTAGTAAAGCCTTTAAAGTGTCAAACCAGCCTTTCGGCTGATGAACTAAACGACAACCATTGTGATATATAAAAAAGTGTAAAAGTTCAAGAAATGAGAGTTAAAACCACATAAAAACTGGCTTAGTTTTTCGAGTTTTTTGGAATATATTTACATGCATGAATAAAAAGTTATGTACTTTGAGTTCAACATTGGTATAAAATATTTTTGTTTATTAAGTCCATGTAAGTTCTAATTTATTAGAGATTCTAAACCTGTTGAAACGCTTGAAGCTATCCATTAATTGTAATTACCAACAATTTTAAAAACTATTTAATATTTTAAGCCGATTAATTGATCAGTTATAATAATTACAGATGGTGAAGGAATAACTTTTATCGGACATTATTATTGTGACTGTTTCTTCTGAGTAAACTATTTTGCTAATCAGTTAATATCGTTAGTGTTGGTGAACCAAGAATGGAATTCCTGTCAACAAACACCTTAGGATCTGCAAATTTAAAAGCCCACTCGATTGGAACTAGACGTCGTAACTCATGACATGAAGTCTTCCATAATTTTCTTATAGTGTTTGTAACTAACGTGGGCCAATCTGTTGACGAGGTAATAAAAATGTCCATAAATTACTATGTAATGGTTACATCATATTAATGTAGACCGTGTGAATATATATATGCGTTAATACTTTCAGCCATCATAAAATGTGCTAACAATAATTTATTTATTATTTATGTTTCAACTAAGAAGGCCTTATCGTAAATTTGCAAAGTGTAATAGATAATTTTATGGTGGCTTTTAACACTTTCACATTGTATGTAGGCCTAGCATTGTAAAACTAATGACTGGTCACAAAATATAAATGAAAAATTAACTTTCCGAAGAATGGCTTAACTAACGAGTTATAATGTAAAGATAAATTGTTACGCCTGTAATTTTTTTAGGAAAGTTAAAAAAAATATTTTGTGAATTCGTATTAAATAATTAAAAAAAACTCTATTCAGAGATGACAATATTATTACTTTATTTAGTTTATAAGTAATAAATTATATTATATTGCAAAAGAAATATTAATCTTGTTTTATTTCTTAATTGACATTTTGAAAGGATTTTACTAAGTTGTTTTTGCATCTTAGTTTACGTCTTTATTTAAGTATACGTCTGTTAACGTTTAAATCGTAATTCAAAGTTGAATAGAATTGCAATGGTGTTATTTCTTTGATCAGTGTTAATCAATGCTCAAGTTTAAAATGTGGTTTTACTCGTATTCATGTAAAAATATATCGTATAGTTTTTTGTAACATATATTAATATAAATTAGAAACCTATGCTAAATTAAAAGTTTCTGGAGAAACCATTATTTTTCTTCATTTCAATTTCTTATAAATGTTTTAAACGAAAACTTCCTGAAAACGAAAACTGATTCTTACGTAACCACATTCACCCTCCTCCACGCAGGCTTCATAGAATATGGAGTAAAGACCATCTTTTAAAAACATTTGAAATTGACTTGTGGGAATCTTACTACTAAGTACTCTTCTCCTTTAAATAATTTCTGCCATATTTTTACCCACCATCGGAAAAGAAATCCTCAAGTATAGACCTACTAATTATTGTATACATATTTCACAGTTGTAAATGATTTTAATAAAGTAAAAAACGTTTAAAGTTTAATTACACCCAAAAGTGTAATAAATCAAGTCACTCACTGACTGACTTAATTACTCAGTAAATCCCCAGAACCACAAAGTCTAGCAACTTAAGGCGACACGGGAGACATATACTTCACCATGCTTACTTAAGGATCATTTTCTCAGTATGTACTACTTAGAACATTGTGCATTTTTTACAATATTATACTTCTGTAAACTTACATTTTTAATGTAATAATTTTACAATATTTTGATTTTTAACAAAGATAAAAAATTGATTTCGGCTCACCTTTTAGACCTATGAAAATTTGAAGCATTTATAACTTTAAAATATTTCAGAAAACATTTTTGAACAAGTTATTCATAAAAACTATGCATCCTTATCAAGGTTATTTACCCTGAAGTTTTCATTAAAATTGGTTGAGTAGTTGCTGAGAAAATGTTACTTTTGTGCTAAAATATGAATGTTTCGGAAATTACAAAAAAAAAAACTGAAAAATTTAATTTAGTGCATCCGAGCTTATAGTCATTAAGATTGTATTATTAAACTTGCTTTATGGAGTATGAAGCAAGCTGTTGAGGAGGCTGCGCTTGAAAATAGCATGGATTGTGACAACGAAAATAGAAATTTATCTGCAGGTTTCAACTGAAAATAGCAAAAAAGGGGTAATCAGCCACTAATATTGGTACAGGCAAGATCCTAGATGTGGCCATACTCACAAAATTCTGTTACCGTCTTGTTAACTACTAGGGCACTACAGGGAAGTTCTTAACAATTCAAAACAAAAATCATCACGTTAGCTTAGTTCTAATCGAAGTTACAGCAAAAAATCTATTTAAGTCACAAGCACAGGAGAAAAGTCTATTAGCAGCACAATGTTTTTAAAAATATTAAAAATAGAAAAGTGTGCAGTAGAACAACAGTAAATACAAGTATACAAAATTAATCATAAGATTTTGTAATATTATAAAATGTATAAAAACAAAACAGTCCAAAAATAATAGTTTTTAGTCAAACATTTTTTAACTCCCGACTCCCTTTAAAATTATATAAAAGTTCCAGTTGACTTAAATAACAGTAAGTCATTGCTAAAAATGGAAAAATTCTACTTATAATGGAACAAATTATGCCAAATTACACTATTGAAAGCACATTTAACGTAAAAATTGCATAAAATCAAAAGTACGATAAATAAAAAAGATGATTTTTGTTTTAAAATGTTTATGTCAAATAAAATATTTGAATCTCGTTAAATATAAGTTTTAATTCTTTGTTTTATCCATGATTTTTTGTAATAATAACCTAAAAAGTAGATAAAAATAATAATTGGTATAAAGTAGGTTTATACGTCCTACAGTCAGTTTTATTGAAACAATAAAGTTTTTTTTTTAACAGTATACGAGTAGCATTTCTTTTGCAAACAGTTAATAAATACAATAACTTTAAGCAAATATGAGAAAATCTGAGTAATGTCCTTAGAATTAAAACACAAACGACAGTCAGTAGTTTGTTTGAAAAAGACCAAACTGTGAAGAAACAAAGAATATTTGTAAAACAATAAAGTAAAATTTGATTTTTAATTTTAATTTGAAGGCTTATATGTGTTCGGTTTGCCCATAACTAGTAGGTGGAGTGTTAAATTAATTGTGGTCTGTCTGCTGGTTTCAGGGCTACAAAAAATAATTCTCTTTCTTATCATACGGTGAGCTTATCATATAGTGGTTATTATATGACTGAAACATTTAAGAACAGAAGAGGTAGAGGTGTAAAAGACACTAGTCAGAGTTATCACCTCTGAGAGTAATGAATTTCACTATACAGCCAGTCCATGTGGTGAATGAAGTGAAGGTGTCATTTGCAGGGTTGAAAGTAGGTGTTTTTCGGAGGGCCTGGCATGCTGATAAGGATACTCTTTTAACTCCATGACGAAGGAAAAGTAAACCACTTCACTCCTGGTTTTAACTTAGTAAAATCTCTAGAGGTTCAAACCAACCTTCCGGCTGCTGACCTAAACTAAAAGTGGTCGGTAATGATCTAGTATAGTCGATGCGAACTTAGATAAATATTGTGAAGGGGCACTATTTCTGTTTTCATTTCATCGTCATCTTCACTTTCTTCCTCGTTGTTTTGAGCTAAGACTTTTTGATTATTGCATTATCGCAAACATCTGCTGAAGTGGCAAAGTGATTGTCTGGCCCTACATGGGCGTCTAAATCCATATCCTGAAGATATTTTTTAGCCGCTATAGAGAGATTTTTGTGTCACTATAAAGAGAGTTAAATACATTACCGTAATATATGAAAGTATCGGGTTCGGCAAATAATGCCGCTAAAGAGAAATTTCCTCAATAGAGAGATTTTACTGTAATTTGAACCCCTCCTTAAGGCAAAGCGCAACGGATAAATCGTAGAAAATGAAACGTGTAGTTTTATATTAAGTACGCACACATTCGACATAGAAATCGTGGTGATTTCTTATAATCCCGAAAGGATCGCTAGCTAAAGATTTATTTATTTATTTATAAAATTGTGGAAACCACATTCCACTAGTTAGAAATCAATGACTTAGTTGGCTATTAGTAAATTGTAACAATTTAAGATTTATGTATTATTTCTAAACATACTCTATTCAGAATTATAAGACCGTTAGTAGATCAGAAAACAAATTCTTAATAAATTTACTATAGTTAAAAATAAATTTCTAAAATACATAATACAGTAGTTAAATATAGTATTGTATTACCAATATATAAGCCTAGTTGACTCACATTTATAGTCAGTTAGATATAAGCTGTAATATTTCAGTAACAAGATATAATAAAAATGTGGTCATAAAAGTTAAAATAGAAGCCTGTAGTTAAAATAATGTATTGAAGTAAAAGAGGTAAAGACAGAAGTTTTAGAAGTAATAGCTTAATCACGATTTGACTTAAGAGAGATTTCCTTGAGCAATAGTACCTTGCAAAGAATGCAAGTACGTTGAGTCGAGATGAAAGAAATAAGGTATATTAGTTGGGTTAGGTTTTTAAACTGATACTAGTTAAAGGCCTGTTGTTGTAGATACTTGCTTACATATATATCTATACAGTTACTTAAATATACAGTAAGGTATATATATGTAGCAGTAAAATAATAAAAATAAAATAAGTAACTACAACTACTAAACTAGAAGCAAAAGCAAAGCAAGGCTACATTTTAACAATATTATCGGGTCCGTTGTTGTTCCAGATCACCTATTATCTGATGAGGTAAAGTCGGCCGGTTTGGGATCGGGTTGTATTCTGACTTGCATTTAAACACACTTATCAAACGGTGAGTAATTACTCGCCGTATTGTTATCTAATTATAATTTATTATGTTGAATCGATGGGACATAACGTATAATTATTTAGATTTATTTATTATACCTATTTTCTATTCTGTTCTCTTACGACTGTAGTCATTCTTGTTGTTAGTTTTGTTGTCGTAGGTTAAACCTATATTGTGACTATTTACTAGCATTATTATTATTATTATTATTTTATTGGTTATATGCCAAACATTATACAATAAAATTACCTTGTAATTAATATATCTTCATTGAATAATTTTTCATATATACATTAAATTATGAATATTGACTTCATTGTGTTGAAAAATTATTGTAATTCAATTTGTATGGCAATAAAAATATTAGTACTAGGTTTAAAAATCACAAAACATGATCTCATTTCTGAAATTAATATTTATATATCTGACACCTACTATGAAATTCCAACCATGTTAATCAAAACAGTGGGATCAGTAAATAGTGGGTTTGAAGAATCTGATACAATTTATGAAATTATTATCTGTGTTCTTTTTTATATTTAATATCAATGAACATTTAGTAATCAAAAAATTAGTTTAAACTTGTAGAGGACTTTTGGTACTCATATAATAATTATGTATCCACAAAAATCGATCTAATTATACAATGATAAAATATGATTACATAAGAATCATGAAAAATCCCTGCAATATTTTATATCTATGTAAAACAAGTCTCATTTTTACTTTATATTCCTCGTTTAATGAATTATTATCAAAATACACGAACAATGTACATATTTACACGGATGGCTCTCGATCTCCACAAGGTGTTGGTTGTGTAGCTGTCTTCCCTAACAGTACTCTTCAAATTTTTTTAAATAATGTTTGTTCTGCTTTCTTTTGCGACGCATATGCTATATATCGTAGTTTAAAACTTCTAGTCACAAGAACGGGCGGACAGTTCACAATATTTACGGACTTGATGAGTGTGGTTAGAGGCTTGCAGGCGGAAGAGATTACAGAGCCAAAATTATGGAACATATATCCAACCTACTTCAGCATATTAACAACAGAAATGAAGTAGCAAGTAACAACATTGTGTGGGTTCCGTCGCTTTGCGGTATAAAGGGAAATGGCCACATAGGCCTTCGAGACCGTTGACCATTTTTCCGGGCTCAATTGCCTTGGATTTTATTTGGGTTGACTTCCTAGGCTCTTCCGCTCTCCACGCCATTAGGAATCCTCCATTTCCACCGTGTAGACCGTAGATTAGTTTTCACCTCAGTTGATCCGCCGGTACTTATTTGGCTATGTCTTATTCGTACCTGCTTGCATATCTACAGATACATGGTGAAACACCGGTGTCATTACGGAGGATGATTCTCGTATCCAGGTTGCTAAAATGAGATTTTTGCGGGGAGTCAAATGTTGTACCCGGTTAGGTGGAGTATGTAACGAAGCTATCCACGCCGAGTTAAATATTCAGTCACTGTAAGAAACGTTAAGAATATATATGAGAATCTGGTCCAACTATTTACTTCGCATGCCAACTCACAGACTTCCTCTGTGAGCATGGAAATATAAACCTTAGAGGGAAGCGAGGCTTGGGAAGACCTAAACAGAGATGGATGCCGGAACTGGTTATTGAGTCTAATCCTTGATAGATGATAATGATGGTGTTCCTTTAATTTTGAAACTATGACTGAAAATTTTATTTCAAGTAGACACTTAAGGAAGATCTAATACTCTGACCTTTCTAAATAGTTTTTGGTTATCTACATTATCGTTGAGAAGATTGATAGGCAAATGATTAGCATGAATATCAAATTTTTAAGTACTTGGTACTTCGCCTAATAATTTATTTTTTTACCATAGGTAAATCTGACATGGTGAAGTACTTCATTAGGCACGTACCACGATGCACTGAATATTAGTCAAAGATACTTCGTTTGAAATAATAATAAAATTATAAAATTTTTAAATTTTAAATAAAAGGTAACAAAATTTTATAACTAAGCTCGCGGACTATCGTTATAGTTAATTAATTTAAAGTTTTAAAATTTTAATAAATATAAAATCTAGAATTTTATATTTTTATAGAATTGACTTACTAACATAATGAAATAAATATTTTTATTTTATTTTTATGAATATCTTAATGCGGGTTATAAAATATAAAAAGAGTTTTATCGATCCATCTTTAAATAATAACAGATTAGTATTATTTAATTTGTTTTATGTTTTAAGAGGAAATCTATTGCGTGTAATAAAGTACTTAAAACACGGGGGTCAAGAAAGAACCTGCTAGTACATCTACGCCTTTTATTGCATCAATTACACTAATTGTTTAGCAGATAACGACGATTGCAGTTATTATCATTTGTTCATTGCCGTACAAATGACTTTAAAATTAAACAGCAATTTTTAGCAAATAAAATGTAAAATTTAATTAAAACTGTAATTTTACGGCACTTATAGTGCAAGTCAGTATAAACTATTTTATAGAATATAATTTGGATTTCATCGCGCAGCTGTAGTTACCACGAAGAAATGAAATAGAAAACGAAGAAGTTATAGATAATCTGAAAAAGTGTTGATAATAATCTCAGAGTATATAGTTAGAATAAGAGCTTATAATAACGATAATAAGTGGAGGAATAATTCCGTTACATGTGGGTAATATGTTTACTGCTTAACTCAAGTGTTGCTTCTGATAACATAAAGCGTTGCGGTTTTTAAAAAGGTGTAACTATGCCGAAGGTGTCAATAACGGCCCGCTTCTATACAGTAAAGCCGTACTTACCTCTAGGTTATATTTAATTTTATTGCCATAATCGATAAACACAAAGACACAAATAAGTAAATAAAGTATTTTAATTATTAATACCTATCATAAAATAATAACTACCGTATTTACTCGTGTACGACGCGCCCCCGCGTAAGACGCGCACCCTAAAAACGGGAGTAAGTTTTAAAGAAATGATAAAATATTGGTAATTAAAACTCATATTAGAACCACCATTCAATTACTCCAAATTTAATTTCTAAATTATGAATATAATTTCTTTTGCCTTCAAAGTGCCATTTCCGTTGATATTGCCAACCGTTCTTGACGACGGTCTTCAATGTAGGACAATAGCTGTTCTTCAAATTATGAAAATTTTCGTTTTCCTCCGCGAAATGCTCTTCTGTTTTTATTGAAATCTTGAAACTTCTATTTTTTCCTTCTCCAATCTCTTATACAGGATTCTGGAATGTCATACTTACGGGCCGGTGTATGTTTACCAATTTCTTCAGCTTTAAGACGAACTTTTAATTTTTCACCAGCAGTAAATGAACGCAAACACTGTACAGAATACATTTTCACTTAATAATTTGTCTGAACCAAATACGCACTTGATCTTGACTGGGCTGTAAACTAAAATGTATAAGTTGTAAAGTCTCTTTATCGAACATACGAAAATCCCCAAAGAAGACGAAAGAGAAACTGAACAAACACTTTTGTTGTCACTGGATGTGACTCAACACTAAGTTACTTATTATTTAACAAAGTGTGTTAAACAAGTGTATTTTACGAGAAAAGTGTATTTAACACAGTCGTTGTTAAATCCGAATAAATTGCATTTGTTTAAACAAACATTAATTCAACCCAAAATGCCATGAACAAATTAGCTTACCACCGGACAGTATTTGGCGATTTAGATTATCGTACAATCCAACCAAATACCAGAAAACCTGGTATTTACCAAAAAACCTCGCATATGACGCGTACCTACGAATTTTGCGCTGGATTGTTAGCAAAAAGGTTCGCGTCGTACGCGAGTAAATCATGTATATGTTTTAGTTTTTAAATCTCAGGAACGAAGTTTTGAAAATTTATTATATTAATCCTTGTTCCGAAGCTTTCTTGGTTTTTGGCGTTTATGGAGAAATTCCTGGTGAGTAATATGTAATAATTAATCGTAATCGCCAGTTTTTATATCTTTAGCGTTTGTGTTTTGTATTACAACTTGTGTGAGAAAGCCTATCTGTAGTATATTGATTTAGATTTTCTTTCTTGTTCATTGTAAATTTTCAGATTTACGAGATCTGTTCAAAAATTTCCCGAAGTTGTTTTATATAAAAAGGTACTTGACTTACAGCTTAGCGGTCTGGGTAATATCCTCCTCAACGTACGCACTTGTCTCTGTGTTTCCCCGAATTGTGAAGCAATCCTAGAACGCTTCTTCTGGAATGACCTTCAGCTGTTCTGTCGCACTCTTCTGAATCTCAGGAATCGCGGTAAATCTTTTTCTTTTGAGGAGTTTTTTAAGTTTGGGGAACAAGAAGAAGTTACAGGGTGCTAAGTCAGGTAATTAGGGTGGGTGGTGAAGCACGGTAATCCAATTGTTTGCCAAAACTCACAGTTCTGAGGGCTGAATGCTTTGTCGTGGTGGAAGAAAAGTTCTCGACTCGATTCATCTTCAAATTTTTATTTAGAATTCCGTAGTACGAACCAATAGAAATTTTGGCCTCTTTAGCAAGTTCTGTCACAGTCAAACGTCGATTTTTACGCACCAAAGAGTTTATTTTGACTAAATAATCATTGTCAGTTGACGTCAACGGTATCCCAGAATTATCATTATCATCCACTGATTGCTGACCATTTTTAAACCTTTTGAATCAATGGTAACAAGTCGTCATTAATATTTAACTTTGACAAACGCGTAGAACACACCTTCACTAAAACAGCTGTTTCCCCGCAACTAAGCAAGATATCAGCAAACTACAAATGGAGGTTATTTGTGATGTTTCTATGAATACACCTTCTTTACGGGTCGCCGGTCTGGTGGCCACTGTTAGCCAATACACATAAAAAGTCCTTTCACGCCTTTCAAAATCGCATCCTACGGCTAATTGCAAATTTCTACTATCTAATTTCCAATTCCATCATCTATGATCACTTTTTTCCCTCCATCCAGGACTACATCCAAAACAACTCAAGGAATCTCCACGACGCCGGAATGGCTTCAGAAATTGAAGCCATCCGGAGCATCTATACCAGACCTCACTCACTAGCGACGATCCGACAAATGCCATTCCATGACTTTCTTTAGCAACATGACTTTCAGCGTAAGTTGAACATATAGTTGTACATATCAACGATAGTCCTTCCCGCCCAGCCAGATTTTTTGTGATATTGTTTGAACAATTTATATTATGGAAAATCTGGTAATTGTTCTGTAATATATAAGTTGATATTATTATTGATGTATTTATAAGTATTTAGTCCCGCTCGTTTTTCTGAATCTGAAGAAACCTAACCCCGTCATTTATCTTCGAACGATCAGGTGGTATTTCCCACGACATCGTCTAAATTATCTTCTATCAGTTTCATTTTCATGAATAGGCCTACAATTACCTCTGATGGATTTCTGTGGAACTAACTGTAGGAGTGTTATAAAAAAGTAAAAAAATCTTTTTAATAAACCTCGTACAGCCACTATTAAGAATATTTCACTATAAATTACATATTCCGCAACTTTAATAGCAGCTGGGTTATGGCTAGTTATCAATAGATGCATTACCTATTTAATTACTTTTTGCAGCCATAATGGCATCATTAAATTAGAAAAATCAATTATTAAAATTGAATGATTTTGTAGTAACTTCCAAGAATAATAATAATAATAATAATAATAATAATAATAATAATAATAATAATAATAATAATTACTGTTATATAATAAAGATTAATAAACTATTTTAAAGATTTTATACTTTAAAATAAAAATTGTATTACCGGTTGTAAGAGAAAAAAAAATAAGAAGAACAATACCGAGATTAAAATGGTGAAGATTAAGAAGAATAACAATAAAATGAAAAAAAAGTAGAACAGAATGTAGAAATATGGTCGAATGGATTTCAAACCTTAGAAAGAATAAAAACATTTCGGGTTTAAGAACATGTTTGTTAATTAATAGCAACAGTCTTTATTTAACTGTTCTAGTCTATCTATATAAAGTTAAATAGTCAGAACACGAACGATTGTGAAATAGCAAAAGACCTGCATACACCTACGTTTGTGTTGAACGGTCTTTAATCGACTAAAACAAGGTATTTAGAAAAAGTGTAAAATGATCTTAAAAGGAGCACGAGACCATTTTAAAAAGGCAGCTCTATGAATAAATCTGAATTGCGTATAGGATTATGTGACGTGATTGTTTTACAGCGTCGTTGAAAAGCGTGATCGGAATTAACCATCACTCGTTTTGTAAAGGAGTATCAGTCACCGATCTTCCTTACTGAGATTCCAGGTTCGTTGCGCAGTCGAGAAAATGAAATTTTAAATATGTACTTTACAATTGTCTAATACGTGATTACATTTTAAATACAAAAAAAAATGTTATACATATAAATCAATGAATTATAAAAGGAAACAAATAAAAATAGTGATTCACAGAAGATAAAATTACCACGTTTCTTTAATAACATCAAAAAAAAAGAAACCGCAGAAAATAAGAGTAGCTAAAAATAAACAAAACATAAAATAAAAATTATATAGATTACTTTATCTATCAACCTTCACCATTATTATTTTGTTTTATTTTTATTTTGTGTTTATTTAACGTCTCATCAACTACTGTGGTCATTAGCGACGACGTTGACGACGTTTACGTTAGCGTAACTGTGAAGGATGAATGATTTTTGTAACGTATGAAAATGCCGTGTCTGAGTGGGATTCAAACCCAAGACCGCATGATGAGAGGCGAGCACGTTACCAACTACGCCAATGCAGCCGGTATATTTTATTTTTAGTTTTTATTTGTTATCGGGAACTGTACATCACTGACATTCATCCAATCTGATCGCTTCTTTTGATGTATTTTTCAAGGGGATTAGGTATGAAATTGAATAGGAACAGTGGAATTTGTTTACGAATGTCTGTCAGTTGATCACCATACAAATTCGCTTGCCTAACCTTTGTTTCTTAACAAATAATAGCGACTCTCTACCAGATGACTGACTAAGCTGGCCCAAAGGCCAAGTCTTTCTTCAATAATATTATATATATATATAATTTATAAGTTTCCCACTAGATCAACCACTGGCAAGTTTCCCACTAGATCAAAAATTGTGGTAGATGACAAAGTGTTGGAACAAGTATCACAATACTGCTACCTCGGCTGCAATATCAGTTTTAAAGATGATTTAGATATTGAGAAGAAGATAGGGAAATTCCAATCAATATGTGGTAATATCAGCAGAACCCTGGGGAAAAAAGCGAGGAAAGAAACTACCATGAAGTTTTATAAAGTGATGGCTGCTCCGGTCCTCCTCTACGGAAGTGAATCATGGGTCACTACAAAACCGCTAGAGAGTAGAGTGCAGGCGGCAGAAATGAGATTCCTACGCAGGGTAAAGGGCTGTGACAGACGGGACCACATAAGGAACGATGATATTCGGAAAGAGCTGAATGTGTACAGCCTGAATGAAAGAGTGTTACAATACCGCAATCAGTGGAAGGAGCATGTTAAACGGATGCCAGCAGAAAGATTCCCTCTAAATATCTTAAATTACCACCCCGTAGGTAAAAGGGATGTTGGTAGACCGCGGAAAAGATGGCAGTAATAAAGGGAAATAAAATAAGACTCAATGCAAGTTGAATGATACAATATAGTAATTTAAATGATATAAATGTTAATAAGCTGATGTGAGTCGGAACAGGCAAAAGCCTAATCCTTGAGTGTAAGAAGAAGAAGAGGAGATAATTTATAAGTTAGCAAACGAATAAAGCGTCAATTTTGTTTGATACTTGTAACCTTACTTTAAATTGATTTGTTTAATAACAGTTCGTTATTTAACAATATAATTTTTATTTGTTAAAAAAAATTCTTTTCAAATTAAAAATAAATCCGAATCCTCTAATTCAAGAACTTAATCGCTTTAACTTTCCTGGGAATCCAGCTCGGTGGCTAAAAAGAAGATGGAAAAGATCTTTTGAGTTATAACATATGAAAAAAAAATTAAATGGACTTATCATATTTAATACTTATTTATTTATCCAAGGATATATCGATGGGTATCAATCTTTGTCTTTGTATTTCATTTTTCTATGTTACTTTATTATGTACACATATCACATTTTCTAGTAGTCATTTATTTTTGTATTGTTGAAAATTTCAAATAAAAGATAAATAAATAATAGTTCATCATCGTCAGCTTACTACTATTGTTGTAATTTTAAATCAATGTACTATTATTTTATTTTTTAAATTTTTATTTCAATAGAAAAATTGTACACAGAACAAGCAAGATGATCTGAGAGTATTTTAATTGTAGTAGCTGTTAAAGAATACGGCTGCCATGTTACGGGTCAGGAAAGTTTCAAAATGGTCGATCAGAGGTTCATAAGTGAAAGTTGCGGATTAAATAATTTTCCAATAGAGATTGGACACATAAGATTACTTGTGAAAAGTCAGTTCTGTAGCTTATGTAGATTTTCTGAAAATTTTTCAATAGGTAGAACAAATTATTTAATCGTTTATGTATTATGTAATCGTTTATTTAATAAACGATTTCCTACCGTAAGAAATGGGAGCTCGGCCAAGTTAACCTTTTTTAATCCACCAGAATTCCATAAATGTTCAATAAGATTGAGGGTTTTCAATTAGCTGTGGGTCCTCCAGATCTTCACTCCACTGTGATTTACAGAAATATTAAATAAAGTGAATTTTTTGGTACATCGGACACCGTGCATCTCGATCCCAAAATGGGTTCAGTCAAATTTTTATTCATACACGCGTATAACATTACGTTTACAAATTATAGTCAAAACTCCGTGTCGATATCGCTTTTGAATTATTGTTTACAGTTTGATACAAATTTATTATTTTATTATAAATATAATTTTTTTTTAAATCCCTAATTTGTGTACGTTGCAATCTGTTCAATTCAGAACAATAAGCAACCTCATGACCCAATGAGATGAGGATGATGTGTATGACGTGTAAATGAGGTGTAGTCTTGTACAGACTCAGGTTGACCATTCCTGAGAGAGTATGGTTAATTAAACCCCAACCATCAAAGTACACCGGTAACCACTGTCTAGCACTCAAATATAATGAAATAAAATTTTTAAAAACAAAGGTTACTTTTTAGTTACTAAATAAGTAATTCTGGTGAGTGCTTCTGTTTTAGCATGCGTTTGTCCAGTAGATTGATAGCTACGCGATCATCGTACGATAAAGAAGTTTTTCGTACGTCACAAGAAAGTCAGATTTCCTTTATAACTGTTGACATAAATCACATTAAGAGTGTATGTGTAATGTACGAGGGTAGGCTGATAAGTAATGCACACATGCTTGTAGAAGACGAACAAAAAGAAATAGCAAGATGGGGTAAATAACAAATTAAAGTACAAATCTTAACCTACCAAATTATCTATTTATTTTTCAATATAGTCACCGTTAAGCATTACACATTTCTCCCAACGTTTAACAAGTTTTTTCATTCCGTCACTGAAAAATTCTTCCGACTTTCCTCGAACCCAGGACGCAATAGCTGCCTTCACCTCATTGTCCGAGCTGTAATGATTACCCTTAAGGTCTCTCTTCAGTAGAGGAAAAAAATAAAAATCGCAAGGCGCAAGGTCGGGAGAATACGGAGGGTGTAAAATTGGTTGAAACTTCAGGTTTCTCAGAGCCTCTCCAGTTGCACGCGAAGTGTGTGGACGAGCATTGTCGTGTTGCAAAATTATTGGCGCCAGGTTGCCTCTAACACGACAAACTCGACGTCGGAGGTGTTTCAGAGTCTGTATATACTGAGCAGAATTTACCGTTGCCCCTCGTTCCAGATAATCAGTCACATAAACTCGGCGAGCATCCCAAAACACAGTCAAAAGAATTTTTTTTGCGGACGGTTGTGTTTTGAACTTTTTCACAACAGGAGAATGTGGATGACGATATTCAGCGCTCTGCCTTTTTTCTTCGGGATCGTAATGATGAACCCATGACTCGTCCCCCGTCACAATATTCAAAAGAAAGTCGTCTCCTTCGTCACGGTAGCGCTTCAAAAGTTGTTCACAGCATTCCAATCGACGCTGTTTATTCTCGTCTGTCAGACGGCGTGGTACCCATCGTGCACAGATTTTACGGTATCCCAATTGTTCAATAATGAAGCCAACACGTTCCTTAGATATTCCAATTTGGTTTGCGATACGCTATTGAGTGATTCGCCGGTCATTTTGAATCAAATCATCGATGAGTTTGCGACGATTATCGTCTGAGGCAGTGATTGGTCGTCCACTGCGTGTTTTGTCAACAATTAAGGCTTTTCCAGGTTGGCAATCACGAAATTTTATTACCCAACGATTCACAGTAGACCTATCAACAGTATCGTCACAATAAACAGCCTTTAAACGACGATAAATCTCACTAGGATTCACTTTCTCAGCAGTTAAAAATTCGATAACAGCGCGTTGTTTAATTCTCGTTGACATAGCACCAGAACACGACGCCATACTTTCACTACTCAAAACAAACTGAATGAAAGCAACGCCTTCAAACTGCGCAGGCTTGTAGAGGAGAAATAGTACTTCCACATGCCACCAGGCGCGCTACTGAAGTTTATTTAGTGTCTTCTACAAGCATGTGTGCATTACTTATCAGCCTACCCTCGTATTATGCAGAATAATAATTGCTAAGGTAATTGTAATGGCATTTTATTAAAAGCTCTTTATATTTTGACCTATAATGTTATTGCAGTACTGTATATTGAGCTGCAAAATTTTGGTATATGATATATTTTAACGGGCGTTAAGGAATTTAACTTAAAGAAGAGGTATCCAGTGGTACATTCCCGTTTAAAACTACTTTTTTGGAACGAAGGTTCAGTTTTGATCGAGGGTAAATGAATTACACGAAGCATTGAATAATAATAATGACTGCATTGAATAATATTAGTAGAAAGCGTAAGCCGCATCTCGGTAGCTGTGTAAGTATCTAAGATGTAATTTTTAAAAGTTGAGGAAATTTCAAATTTTTATTAAGTAACCCATATTTATTTTTAAATGATATAATTTTAATTAGGTTAAATATTTAATTTACAACAAAAGTTGTTTAACATTTTAATTACTCACATTAATAATTTAAAAAGAATTTTTGATAAATCTTGAATAAAAAATTTAATAGCACCGCAATTTTTCATTTTACGTTTAATAATTAAATCTACCGTTTTAATTTTTTTTTAAATTGACTAACATATACTAATATCTAATTAGAAAAATTAGGCAAAAAACTTCTTTTTAAATTGGCTACCAATTTTTGAAAAAATATTTTAAAATTTAACTTAATTGAAAAACCTATAATTATAAATTTAAATTAATGAAAATAATAAATTAGTTTCATAGATAATAATATTAAAGAATTTATATTTAGAAATTAATTTAAAACATGTCTAACAAAATTAAATTAATAAATATATGTCAGTATTCTTAAAAATATATTTTACCTTTCACTCAATTACATACTCTATAATATTTACACTGAGATAAAAATTTTATGTATCCTGTTACAGAAAACTATTATTAAGTATAAGTCACTAGTGCATGCCGTTTTGTAACCGATAAAAATTGGAGTACTATTATAAGAAATATTACTCTATTGAAATATTAATTTATTTTATAGCATACTTCTATAGTAAAAGTTTATTTCTAATTTGTTTGGATTGAAATTACCGTATTTCTAAGAGTATAATTAATAAAAATTTAATTATATCAGAATTCATTTATGACCGATAATAATACAAATTAGAAAAAGAAAAAACTAGTAGCATTATATTGTTAGTTCGAAGTTAGTTACTTCCCAATTTTTAGAACAATTTTTAAAATATGCTGTTAGATTTAAGTTTCCTACTTCATAGGTGGTACAACGAATGATAACAGGTGGTTATAAATGTTATTAATTTAGCGGAACAAAAATTAACTAAATTAATATTATTTTGATTTTTGTGTGTGTTTTCTATGAAGTAACATTTTGTAATTTCTATAATAATTTATATTAGTAGACTTGCTTGTCATAACTGGTTTTGGAAAAATGATGAATTTTAAGAAAGCTGAGGAAATATAAATAAATTTCAATTCGTTAAGAACGGTTATATTAGCAATGATAATGTTTAAAGGTGTTGTTTAGGTCATCAGCCGAAAGGCTGGTTTGAACCTGTAGAGGTTTTACTAAGTAAAACGAGGAGTGAGGTGGTTTACCAGCCTTCCTCACTGAATATAAAAGTTCGCTTATCAGCATGCCGGGCCCTCTGATAAGCACACATTTTCCAATCTGCAAATGACATCTTCACTTCATTCACCACAGGGTCTGGCTGTATAATGAAATTCATTACTTTCAGAGGAGATAACTCTGATTTGTGTCTTACATCTCTGCCTCTTCTGTTCTTAAATGATTCAGTCATTTATTTAATTGGCTAACCACGTGATAAGAAACATAACTATTTGTTTTAGCTCTGCAACGAACAGATTGAGTGTAAAATATTTGACACTTCACCAGTCTGTTATGGGCAGGTTTTAAGGTAGTATGCTAATATCTGCAAGAAGCATTTTTAGAGAGCAAGAAGCATTTGTTTTAATGATATCTGATATGAAACACAAGCGTTTTGTAATCCTTTATTCTGGCTTTAATTGTTCAGTTGCAAAATTGAATAAATAGTTACAAAACAATCGGAACTCATAGAGTAAAAGTAAATTATCCCCCTATCATTTCTAATTACACAAATCAAACTATATAACAATTAAATTGAACGAAAAAGAAAGTAACATAAAAAAATCTAACTTTATAGCATTAGTAGGTGTTACGTTCAAAGGTCAATTAGGTTAGCCGGTTGTACAAAAAATAAATGTTCAGATTGATCATAAAACGTTATTTGTGTTTAATATAACAAAAGTCTTTCTGTCTATACGTCTGGTAGCAATGCAAACAACTACAACTTTGACCAGTCACTATTACATATGTACATTTAAAAGACGCTATGTCATAGCGTAGTTGGCAATATAAGAGATCGGTGGAGGAGAAGGTTTTACGTTATGAATGTGTGCGAGTGTGTTTATGTAGGAGAAGGACGTTGGTTAAAAACCATAAAGAACTTTGTACCATTATGCAAACATGTTTCTTTCTATTTTATAGATCCACATTACCTTACTCAACTTCGAAACCAACTTACATTTACTTCTGTTTCAGTTACAATCGCTTCTTATTTTACTTGGCCAGTTTATTTGTGGGTAACTATTGTGGTGTGTTTAAATGTACACATATTATATCAGTATTATAGTACTTGTAATGAATATTGGCTGGTGTTCACTAAACTCTACCTCAATTTGTCTCCTCTACCATGCGACAAATTACTTGATGATAAGAAACGTGATTTTGTTACTTTTAGAGCCTCACTAATTTTAGTTTTTATAATAATTTCTCATACCAAACAAAAGTGCTGACTAGAGGAGTCTTTTCAGAATAAAGAAAGTACACACACAGGATTTATATAAAAACCTTTAATAAAACAAACAAATGGTCATATAATTTACAGGATCATCATAAAAATAATGATGGGGTTTGGAATATGGATTAAATAAATATACATATATTCATGCGAGGATTTACAGCCCCAGCCATACCTCGCTTCCTAAGCACCAACTCTCTCTGTCTCACCAGTCCCCATCGGAGAGCCACCGCAAAGACATTGCCTCCTGCACCCCATCCAACCATGTCATTTCCGATCTACTTCTTCTTTTTTCTACCGGCTGGCGCCCTACCATCCTCCATCCTCTGCGAATGGCCCAACCATTTTAACTGCTTCCGGGATATGGTATCCATGATATTTCCTTGAACGCCGATTCTTCTCTTAATTTCAGAATTCGGAATTTGATCGATCCGCGACACATCACAGCTCCGTCTCCAGAAATCCATCTTCATCGCTTTTAGGCGATTCTTCTTTCTCTTTGGATTAAATAAAAACAGAAATATTTACTGATTATGTCGTTAAATTAACGAGTTTGTTGTCTCAAACAGTTTTTTTACATAACTAATAAATTTCGATATGTGCACCATTGGTTACTCGGCAAATGTCCGATTCATACTCAATTCTGTCCAAACGTTAGTAACATATCTTCTGTTACGGTTTTCAATGCTTTATTAATGCTTTCCTTAAGTGATTTAGATCACGAATATGTTCTGAATAAACATGTTTTATATACTCCATAAGGAAAAATCGCAAAGTGTTATGTTTGGACTCCTTGGAGGCCAGGGTATACATTGGGTATATATTAACAGCCTATCCATCGATTGGAAATCTGTGTCAGTAGATTTTTTCTTGCTAACTGATACAATTTTTTCAAATTGTTTAAATTAACGTTTATATATTTTTAACATGTGGTGGGTCTTTTCCATAATCACGTTGAACTTAAATTACAGATTTCAATTCAGCCGAAAACAGAACACACTTTGCCTTTTTTGATCGGTGAACATACTCTAAACAATCCAAAGCAACAATACAAAATCTTAAGTTAAGGTTAGAACTGCTGTTACACAAACTTTCGGGTTGGAGGCTATCAGAGTTACCAATAAAACATTTCGATATATCCTTACTGTCTTGGTCTGAATTACCAAATCCACCATTCTTTTATGATGACCCTACACAATAAAATAATTCCTCATTATAGTAAAATGTGTGTCAGGGTAGGAGTACACTAGTCATTTATTCCGGTCTTCGATTTATTCCTTAAATTTTGGATTCCTAGATTTTTGTGATTCCTAACACTTTTTTATTCTATTAGATTTTAATCTTAACAAAGTAAAATATGACTTAATTTCACTAATAACAGGTTTACCAAAATTTAAAAATTACGTAGAGCGGACGCCAAATAAGCTTGTCGGTTTTCTGAAGTGCGCAGAAGGTTTATTTTGGTAATGGCGCGCTCGGTTGCCTCAGCGAGTGGTGGGGGTCAGTGCTATACTAGCTGTGATCAGAGTCACGTCACTCTCGCAACGTTATATATCAGCTTGCCTGAAAACATTAGTCTGTAATGTGTTGTATATGGTAGGCGTTAATTGTGGTATACAATGTTTATAATTGAATGTTTTTAACGTCGCTAATAGAAGATAATTTACATCGTACAGCGCCTATAATTTAAAAGGCAGTTCGGTACTAAGACACGAAATCTACTGACTGAATCCGAACTGTTTGTGCAGCTACACCGGCAATGTTATTTGGCGTCCGCTCTAACACCGTATAAACTATGTTACTCAAAAACTCTAGGTTTTCCAAAAATGTGAAAGCATTTTTGAAACTTGTGCGTATTTTAGGAGCATCTCGTACTTACAAATAAAGAAAGTTACTTCTTTATAGCCCCATTATTACAATAAATACAATATACAATTCAGATTATAATACAAGAATGGTCAATGACTAGTGCTTTAAAACCAGGTTAAGGTGGCAAATTGGTTGGAATATGATAAACTAATGTATTTGACATATATTTCATATCATCTTATCTCAATGGTTTATGGAGTTGGTTATTGCTCTTAAATAAAACAGATTGCAACGTACACAAAAAATTAGGGGTAAAAAAAAAATATTCTTACCATTTTACCACCTGTCATAATTAGGTAACGTGCAAAGATTGGATGGACATGTCTTTTTGAACACACACTATTGCCAATATACATGAATTCAAGGAGTGGTCTGGAAATTTCCTCCCCCCGAACATTTTGAAACCATAAATCTTGAGATATTTTATTCTCACAAACCAATCACTAAAAGATTTTTTTGAATTCAGGAAACCTGAAAACGTGTGTAGACGAAAAAAATCGATTCTGAAAATTGACTCGTAAACATTATTTTCTTTTCCTTTATTAATATTTGACAACAGAAAGTAAAAAGCTACTATTAAAAAAATCACTAGTTACTATTGATTAATAATAATAACCATGAACGAACAAAATTAAGCTTAGTATATAACAAAAATCGTTAGGAACTGTTTAAAATAACTGCAATAGTTTCAGTTTGGGTAAATTATTTTTATTCAGAAAGTTGTCTATATTTTTTAACTTCTGCGTTGGTTATTGACCGTTCTTTAAATTCGAAATTGGAAATTTTGAATTTTTATTCTCAACATTTAGGTTTAAAATGTAAATTTCAATTTTGTAAAATTGTAACACTATCAAAAACACAAAAAATATCAAAATAAATAAAAACTTAAACGACATGACAAATCCCCCACGATTTTTGATTTCTCCCCTGAAGGAGAGTGTCTGAATTCATCACTGCTTTCCTGAACGCAGAAGCAGTAGAGGGGATACCGTAATGTATTTTTCTAAACGCAGAAAGTAGAGGGGATTCCGAAATGTAGGGGAAACCCGCCCGTATTTATTACAATGACTATAATATGCTACGTTATAATAAACTTAAAAATAATATCACAACACTCTTACTTGTAAGATACAATACATAGAGGTATCGACTCCCCTGGTACCACGTTTGGTTACGGTTACGTTACTATAAGACAGTTTTATATCCATTCCTACAGTACCAGTATTGAAAAAAATCTTATTCAGTCAAAGTTACATCAACTTGGCAATAATCTAACTATTATAAATGAACCAACTAAATGTAATACAAACGTATACACACGACGATATTTTATAATTCATGATTCTAATGTTGGTATAGGTTTTATTAAATATCTTGTTCCCCCATTTGTATTGGAACATTATACGAAAGTAAACTTGGTTAACCTATATAGAAAGTGTCTCTATATCCTAAATATATTTATGTATCTATTTAACACTCGCACACATTCACACAAACATACTATATACACTACATGTTCGGACAACGTCACTTTACCTATACCGTAAAATATCTTATATTATTCATTAATTACTACGATATACTACATTGCATATACATGGACGTAAATAACTATCAATTAATAACACCATTAAACAAGATCGTTCATTTAATTAGACCATTCAACTGAAAGTTATAATTCATTTAATTAGCTTATGGTTGCCTACATTACTAAAACACCTATGCCTTTAGAATAATAGTCAACTCACTAAACGAGTATAATTTTACAACAAATTAACTTAATATATAACGCGTTATTATCTTTATAATTTATGTAATCTCTTTGCTATCAATTGGAATTTAAATATTTTTTTTTTACATTTTATATAACGAAATGCCTGTGTTTTAAACAATGATTCTAAGAGTTTTTTTCTACTAAATGCTTCGTTTGATTTGAAAAACAAGTAAATAATATAGGAAAAAGAGTGAAAAATTAAAGAAACTCAAACCTCCATCGATCATTGTCTCGAACATATTTTTATTAAAAGCAATACGTTATTCACAAAACCACACATACAAAATAAACAATACAGATTTGCAAATACGTTTTGTTCACAACTCCATCAAACACCTACATAAACGCTTTCACAACACATCACAAGAACCCGATAACCAACTTGTATTATCACTTTTCATCTTATATCTATCTGATTACCCCACAAGATGCTTAAAGTCGCTGGAATATAAACTTCTTCTTCTTCCAAACAAGGATTAGGCTGCAGCCTGTTCCGAACTCCCACACTATATCATTTATCTTTATCTTTTCCTAGGTATACCGACATCTCTTTTCCTTTCTGTAGCATACCAGTGCACCTGCTTAGGTATCCTATGAACTGACTGACATCTTTCCATGTATTGTCTCCAACTTTGGCGATATTCTTTATCTTTTAGTTCAAGTTGAAAATACCCAATTCTAACCTTATTCACTCGTTTCTTATTCTGTCCAAGCGTGTACTCCCCTTAGTCCTTCGCAAAAATCATTCTGCCGTCTGGATTTTCCGCTCTTGGGTTTTTGTAGTTGTCCATGCCTCACTTCCAAACAGAATAACTGGAGCCGCCACATTTTTACAGAACTTAAGTTTTCTGACCTTTCTCACTGTTTTTCCCAAAGTTCTGCTGATAGTTTCGCATATCCTCTGATATTTTCTCAATTTCTGTTCTATATCCAAATCAGATGCAAATCCCACTTCACACCTTAAATATCAAAGGTGAGATACTTTCTACGTACATTACAGACTTATTAATTTAATTAAACCAACCTCATTCAAAATTAATCAGAAGTTTTTTAATCACAGTTCTTGGGAAGCCACCAGTGGGCGTTCTACCCATCTTATGCGTATCATGTTAGTTCAACGTAATTATCATAATCACCAAATTTACTTGTTCTAACAATATTTACTACTTTACTTTACGGCGAGGTTCCTACGGATAATCCACTTCTCGCATACCAAATCGCCATCGATCTCGATCCCACCAGTCCTCCTCTGTCAACTACCTGTTCTCCATTGCGGACCTGATTCCCTGCAGCCAAGTACATCTTGGCCTTCCTCTTCTGCGCCGACTTGAAGGACAGTACTCCAAGAGTCTCCTCAGCCATCTATGTTCTCCATCCTCTGAACATGGACATACCACACCAACTGCCTTATTTCAATGTCCTCCACTATTGTAATGCCACAACCTATATTTCCCCTGACTTTCTCGTTTCTAACCCTATCCATCCGGGAGATCCGACATGAGCGCCTGAAGTAATCCATCTCTAAAGCCGTGAATTTGTTCTGGCTAATTCCGCCGGGTTTTTATATTTCAGTCGTCTTGTGTTACTGTTGCCCAAGAGCGTTATTGCCAGAATGTTAGAATAATTTTCCAATCTTTTTGATATTTTTCCAGAAATCGTTTTAATTCCTCTTGAACGTACCGTATATTGACGTCTCTGTGGATTATTTTATTGTTTACATATCAAGGAGCTTGAGTTGGCTAATAGTGTCCCAGTATTTCCAGAAAAAAAATTAAACAAACTGTTTTCAGATCCGGCCACTCCAAAATTCTTTATTTAAATTTCGTTATATAAATATTTTAAAACTTTGTTAAAATTTTTAAAATCGTTAAAAATGATTAAAACCTTTAAAATGTTTTAAATTCTTAAAAACTTAAACACACCAATCTTCTGAAATTATGTTTTTCCTTTTAACAATATTATTTCTAAATTGCAAAATATTTCAATATTTTTGTTGCTTTTAAAATCGTAAATACGTTTCCACTCTTTTTAAAAGGATTAAAAAAATGGAAAGAAACCAACAATCCTTTTTGTATGATTAAAAAGAAGGAATGTTCTTTTTTATCTTATTTAAATGTTTTGAAATTATTTCATGTTCTTTTTATCTTCTCACATCTGTCGGTAGTAAATCATTTGTTGTTTATTTACGTTATGTTTACGTTACGTATGAAAGTATTCAGTTTCTGTTGTGTGTGTACGTATGTTTAAATGTAGTTGTGTTTAAAAATGTGTACTCACATTACAATCTTCCCCCCCCTGGGGTAAATACAAAAGTAACAGGATAAGGGGTGGGTGCTTAAATAGTAAAAATGAAAAAGATGAGCAGATCGCAGTTGTCGGCCTGAGTTGGGTTTGTTTTTTACTTTCATCCGGGGCCCCATTCATAACACATCCATACAGCATGCAAACATCAGATACAATGTTTTATCTTTGTAATTTTTTGTATCACCACCATCTCAAGCTCGAGTGTCGCGACATGCATCACCTAAAAGCATTAATCGTAGCGAATTACGTAACCTTTTTAAGGTTAGAAATGTGTTCTTTTGTTATTTCCCCGCCAATAGTCTTTCGAAGTAAGGCTGTAACTGGTGTAGAGAAACCTATGATATAAAATGGGTCCGACCATCGGTATGCCATTTTCGCACAAATATTTTTCCGTTTCGAACTTACGGGATGAGTTTTAAGTAAAACTTTATCTCCCACCGAAAACGGATTTGGATGACGTGTAGCATTATATCTACGTGCCATATCATGATGAGATTTAATCAGTTTTTTTCTAATGTCACACATCATGTTGCTTGAACGAACAGGATTCCTATGAAGGATATCTTGTATATTCCATGATCTATCTAATGGTGTTTGGGCTGTAAACGTATGTAATATATCAAACGGACATACACCATGTGCGGTATGGTGAGCCATATTAAAAGCTAATTGGAACCAAAATAAAGATTTATCCCAGGTTGTTTGGGCAGTTGCATGGTACGCGATAAGAATAGATCGAAGATTTCTGTTTAATCGTTCAGCGTGAGATGGTTGTGGATGGTAAGGAGAGAGAGTTGTTCTTTTAATGCCTAAATTAAAACAAAAGTTCTTAAAAATTACCGAATTAAATGTTTTGTCATTATCCGTGACAATTAACCTCGGAATGGAGTAGTTTTGAAAGATACGTTTCAATTCTTCTATAATAGAGGATGTATTAGTGTTTTTTAATGGAGCTAACCAAGTAAATTTTGAAAAACTGTCTACTACCACTAGAATATATTTGTATCCTTGGTTGGTTTTTGGGAGACTACCGATCGTATCAATAAACAATGTATCAAATGGTGTTGTTGGAACTCTAGAACTGAGATTCCCCCATTTGTAATTCATTCCAGGTTTGCTGCGTTGACAGGTTGTACAAGCATTCACCTTTAAAGGAATTTCCTTATACACATCTGGCCAATAAAAATGCCTTGTTATTTTATGTATAGTTTTGTCGATACCTAAATGTCCGCCTATTTCTGAATGATGAAAATATTTAAATACTAAATCTTTTAAAGAATTGGGGAGAACAATTTTGGTCGGATTATGGTTTTTGTCTTTTAGACATAGAACTCCTTTGGATAAACAAAATTTATTATTCATTTGTTGTTTTTGTTTAAGGATAAAGTTATCCTGTTCTTGATGTTGTCTTATATCAGTAAAAGATAGGGGAAACTGCGATAATAAAGCATTGATATACGATATCTCTTTTGCTGTGTCTTCATTATTTGAATCGTACATCCTCGATAATGCATCAGCAACATTATTATCAGAACCATGAATGTGATTAATTTTAAATTTAAAGACAGATAAGCGGAGTAACCACCTAGCTAATCTACCCAACTGTTTTGGTCTGGAAAGAAGCCAGGCTAAAGCTTGATTATCAGTTTCCAAAAGAAATTCACGATGTGTTAGATAGGTTCTAAAATGATCTGTTGCAAAAACAACTGCAAGACATTCGCGTTCATATGTAGAAAATTTTCTTTCTGCTTCTGTCAATGTCTTGGAAGCATATGCTATGGGTCTTCGAGACCCTTCTTGTTCTTGAAGTAATACAGCCCCTAGACCTGTATCTGACGCATCTGTTTGTAAAATAAATTGTTTAGAAAAGTCGGGTATGGAGAGAACTGGAGGATTAGCAATTGCTTGTTTAAGATCTTCAAACGCGGTTCTTTGTGAGTTTCCCCAAATAAATTGAGTATTTTTACGTCTTAATTTATTTAGGGGTTCAATTCTGTCAGCATAATTTTTAATAAATTTAGAAAAATAATTAATCATACCACAATACCGATGTACTTGTTTCACTGACGTAGGTTCCGGATACTCCAAAATTTTTTGTGTCCTAGTTGAATCTATAGAGACCCCTTTGTATGACAATGTGTGTCCAAGAAATGGTATCTCATTTACAGCAAATGTTACCTTATCAGGGTTGACGGTAATACCAGCTTTTCTTAGGATCGACAATACTATTTTAATATGTTTTAAGTGTTCTGTAAAACTTTTGGAATATATTAAAATATCATCCATGTAATTAAATACAAATTTATATTTGATATTTTTGAATATTTTATTCATGAGACGTGTTAGAACTTGTGCTCCAGTTGATAAACCAAAAGGCAATCTTTCATACTCATATAATCCATCCGGAGTACAAAATGCGGTGATTTGACGGGATCTCTCTGTTAAGGGTATTTGATGGTACGCTTGTGCCAAATCTAAGGTACTGAACCATCGTGCATTAGAAAACCATTGAAAAGCGTGATTTATATTGGGTAAGGGTTGCGCTTCTGAGTCAATTATTAAGTTGACTGAGCGATAATCTACGACTAAACGACTTGTACCATTTGGTTTTGGAATCAAAAATGCTGGGGATGAATAAGGTGAAACACTTTCTTTAATTAATTTGTCTTTTAATAATTTATCAATTTGTTGTTTCATTTGAAATGTTTTTATTGGATTTAGGGGGTAGGGTCTAGATTTTATAATTTCATTATTTTTAAGTTTAATATCATATTTTAATTCATGTGTACAACCTAATTTAGTAGTGAGTACATCCGGAAATTCGTTACATCAATTATTTATTTTATGTTTAATGTACTCAGATTGTTCTATATTGTTAATTTGATCTGGAGATATATTTGTTAAATAAAATTTTTGATTTTTCAGCCATGCAAAGGTTATTACAGATCTTGTGGCATTAAATATTGCACGTGTTTTTTGTAAAAAATGCATGCCAAGTATTATTCCATGTTGTATTTTTGTTAATACCTTGAAATTTATTTTCCATGATATTTTTTGTAGGTTAATTTTAATCCAGACCTGTTTATTAATTTCTAGAGGGAATTTATCAGCTGTGAGACAAATTGCATTAATTTTTTCTTTTTTTATGACTGCGTTCTTATTTTTCAAAAGTTTGTACATTTTTTGGTTGATAATGTTGTGTGTAGAACCAGAATCAATAAGGGCATTAAATACATCATTTTTGATCTTTATTTTTAAACCTTTCAAGGTATAGTTATTGTTTAACCCTGGTTCTCCTATCTTTAAATGTTTACCCATTTTATGTTTACAAATACGTACCATATGACTATGTTGCGCGTATTTGCAGGCATTTAGTTTTTTGGAACGTGGTTATTGTTTTTCTGTTGCCAAAGCCTACAATTTCTTTTAATGTGACCTACTTTATTACAATAAAAACATTTTAATATTGTGTTTGATATTTGTGATCTGATGTTATTGGATGCTGTATTTTGTAATGTGTTTTGTTTACCTTGAGCAAGCATTGTGTTATTTATAGAGTTTAGTGCGCCTGTATCATTCATTTTTGATGAACTCATATCATTAAGAGTTCTGGCATAAACCCTCTCATACACATAAGCATCTAACTTATTAAAATCTTTTAAATTGTTGGGTTTGCCAATGATACCTATATGATTGGCATATATCTCGTTTAAACCTGTTAAAATTATATTAATTAACTCACCCTCGGTTAAATTTAATCTCAATACCTCATGATTCTCTAAAATTTCCTTCATATATTCTGCAAGAGTTTCCGATTGTGACTGATTTCTGTATAACAATTTTAATTTTAATATTTCTTTCATTTTTGGTGTAATTAATTTATTAACTAAATTTTGATGAAACTGATCAAAATTATGATTATTTCTAATAGAATTTTCGAAAATTTGTTCTGTAAAACCAGTCATAAACGGAGTTAACAAAACTAGAGGTAAATTAACTGCATAACGTTTCTGTATTTGTTTTATAATTTTAATATTTCTCACTAATGTATCAATATCCCTTCCATCAGTAATAGTTAATTGCTTTAACTCTTGTTCAATTGGATTTGCGATTTTTGTCCAATTGAAATTTAATTCTCGTTGAAAACATAAAGGATTGTTATTATCTGCTGCATCTGGTATACAAATGCCAGGAATTTCATTTTGAGGAATGGGGTTTAATATCTCTGGATAAGGTGCAAGATTAATTTGGTCACAATTTGGAATTTCTTGCCTTTGATCGGGCAAAACATTATCCTGTAAATCTGCTCTTTCAAAATTTAAATTTTGTTCACGGTTAAGTCTAACTACAAAATTATGCAACTCATTTGCTTTCCAAACCTCAAACCTTTCTTTTAAGTTTTGAAAACCAACTAATTTATCTGGTTTGTTTGGCAATATAAATGTCAATATTATGTTAAGTCTATCGTCAAAAATTTTTGCATTATATGTTTCTAATTCGTTCAAGTTTTCAACATTTCTCAACTTTGCAAAATAATTTTGACAGTCCGTCAGTTGCTTTTCAAAATCAAATCTATGTAATGTCGTTAGGTCAATTTGTCGCCCGTTCTCTAAAAGTTTTTGTAGTCTTAGTCTTTTTTGCCTTAAATTTCCTGTCGTCGTACTCCGTCTTATTCTGAGTTGAAAGTTAATGTTAGTATCGTCTAATTTACAAGTTTGAAGAATTTGTCTCTCCATATTGTTTGTTTTTGTTTATGTATTTTGATAAGGTATGTATATAAAACAGATGACTTACCCGTCAGAGTCTATGTACCTGATCAGATGTGAAAATTTGTTTTTGGATTTAAAAAAAAAATAAATTTTAGAAAAATGGTTGTTATTTTTTTAATTTATCTGCTTATCTTCTTGCGTCCAATTATATGGCTAGATGGAATTTTATTATCTTGGTTTTATACAAATATCCTGATGTGCTGCGATGATCTTGGTTTATCGTGATATATCCTGATGTGCTGCGATGATCTTGATTTATTGCGATATATACTGGTATTATTATCTATTCGTCCTGGTATTATTATTTATTATCTTGATATTATTATTTATATCCTGGTCACGGCACCATTTTTGTCCCAGTATTTCCAGAAAAAAAATTAAACAAACTGTTTCCAGATCCGGCCACTCCAAAATTCTTTATTTAAATTTCGTTATATAAATATTTTAAAACTTTGTTAAAATTTTTAAAATCGTTAAAAATGATTAAAACCTTTAAAATGTTTTAAATTCTTAAAAACTTAAACACACCAATCTTCTGAAATTATGTTTTTCCTTTTAACAATATTATTTCTAAATTGCAAAATATTTCAATATTTTTGTTGCTTTTAAAATCGTAAATACGTTTCCACTCTTTTTAAAAGGATTAAAAAAATGGAAAGAAACCAACAATCCTTTTTGTATGATTAAAAAGAAGGAATGTTCTTTTTATCTTATTTAAATGTTTTGAAATTATTTCATGTTCTTTTTATCTTCTCACATCTGTCGGTAGTAAATCATTTGTTGTTTATTTACGTTATGTTTACGTTACGTATGAAAGTATTCAGTTTCTGTTGTGTGTGTACGTATGTTTAAATGTAGTTGTGTTTAAAAATGTGTACTCACATTACAATAGTTCTTAATAGTTCAGATTGTAAACGTTGGATGATGTTAACATTCGATTTACTCGCTCCTTACAGCTTTAATACCGTAAATCCATATCAGTTTAAAATATTACTATTATAATTTAATAATTTATTGTGTAGTGTCAGGGATGAATTTAGGTATACCAAATAGCAAAAACATTTACTTAAATTTTAGATTACTTTAAGTATATTTAAAAATGATTTATTACCTAAATGTATTTTGAATGTTAACAGCTTATTTACGAATCTTTTTATTACCATATTTTAGTTAGTATTTTATTTGATAGCAGATGAAAAACGGAATAAAATATATATCTAGGCAATAAAGTTTAATGCAGAAATGAATAAAAATGAAGTAAAAATGTATTTATTTGCGTAATGCATTGAGAGTACACGAGTTTCTAGCCATTCCGCCTAAGAAACGGAAAGAATTTTACATCTATAATACAAGGTTTCATGATAATACAGTATAAATAATTGCATCTCTGTAGCGGCTGCAACAGGTACATAATTACACACGTCATTTAGTTATTAGTCTTCTTTCTGTGGCAGTAAAATTATATATCTTACGGATTTGTTTAGCGGATATCAAATGCCACTATTACTGCTAACTGAATACACCCACTATAAAACCTGTTCTAATTTCTTTCTTAAAATTAACATGCATATGTTATACTGTACAAAGTATTTTCCTATTCCATTTACTAAGAAACATTAATTTCATGTATAATTTGTCTTCTTTATGAATTCATACTTAATTTAAAGATAAATCTTATTTATTTTCTGTATACACATCAGAAATGCGTTTTTAGTACTTTTGTAAAATAATACAAACGAAAACAAGTTAAGAAAAAGCGAATCACGTTAGACGAGAAAACATTGGCACAGCATTCACAAATTGTGCAAAAAGAAAGTAATCTAGAGCCAAACTCAAGCTAAGATATAATAGAAAGTAATCTAGAGCCAAACTCAAGCTAAGATGTTTTAGAAAGTAATCTACAGCCAAACTCAAGCTAAGATAAAATAGAAAGTAATCCAGAACCAAACTCAAGCTAAGATATATTAGAAAGTAACCTAGAGCCAAAATAAAGCTAAGATATGTTAGAAGGTAATCTAGAGCCAAACTCATGCTAAGATATGTTAGAAAGTAATCTAGAGCCAAACTCAAGCTAAGTTGTATTAGAAAGTAATCTAGAGCCAAACTCAAGCTAAGATACGTTAATATAGTGATAAAACTAAATAAATGTTTATGATGGAAAATGAAACACTTATACCGTTTGAGAGATACAAGTGTTTTTAACCAAGATTTGCCCATGATTTTTTTTTATTTTGCATAAAAAAACGAAATATCCTTTTTAGCCGTGCTTACCTTTCCCTTCTGCTTTCGTATATTACAATTACCATTTAGAAACTTAATTTATTTACGTGATAATAATAAGGGTTTAACAAACCGTTCAATACCCGCATAGTACTTGATCTTTTGTTGCACTGTTCCAAGATGTTCACCTCAAATAATGGTAATAAAAAAACCGTTGTTGTCTCATAGTGGAGGAACAGTAATAAGAAGAATTGCATAATGTTTTTAATTGTATAATCTTTAGACCAGAGGTGTTTTAAACGTTACAAAAGTTTTAAATGGTGTTGTAAAGTTTGTTACAAATTTTGTGTAGTTATTTTTTGTATATTTTTTGTTTAGTTTAGTTAATTTTGTGTATTTGTGTAGTGTTATCGAAATTACAAAAACTGATGAAATAGCTTGGTTCAAAGAGATGGTAAAGGTTTGGTCTAAAATTTGAGTGACCAAAACATAACAATTTTCAGCTTGAATTACATCTTCAACTCTCCGCACATCTTGAATAACACTAAACATTTATAAAAATAGGTCGAAATTCGGAAAATTTTAAACGTTTTATTTTCTGAAAAACGCAAAAATACTTAGAAACTTTTTGGTTCATAAAGTAAATTGTAAATTTTAGTTTCAAACAAAAAAATTGCAAATTTTGTTTTACAAACTGCTATGTAAACCTAGCTTAGGTGGTGTTGCAGATTTTCCACACAAGGGAATGTCAATTTGTTACAGATTTATATACTTTCCCACGAGGTATTGGTCAATTTGTAGATGGATAAATATACATCTTATAATTATTTAACTGATTGTTTTATTTTTCTTAACAGTATTCTTTTAAATATCTCTTTTGAATTTTATGTTATACACTTCTAATGTAATCATGATGATTCTCACAATAATTTTTAAATATCTTGTAGTTTGAATTGTTAGTTAAATATATATGTATTATTGGTTAATAGTTCATTACTTTGTTTTAATTCTTTTTTAAAATGAGTCTCTCTTTCATGTTATAATCATGTTATAGTTAAATCATATTATAATCATTAGTTATATTTAAGAATAATTTTATGAATGGGACATTGTTAAAAATAAACGTCCTGTCGACTTGAAATTTTCCGTCCCACTAAATATTTTACAATTCTTCTTTCTTTTTTATATAATTGTTTAGCAACGAGATTTTGTTTGGATAAAAATTAATAATGTTAAATAATTTTTGAATATTTTATTTAAATCAGCTGGATTTATTTATATTCTCACTTAATAAACCAAAATAAACAGAGCCAGCTGTCATTCATTTATTTGTATCGTTACAGTGGAGTCTACCTTTGTGTACACCAAAATTTTTTTTTCCAAATTAATCTCCATTTTTTTATTAAAAAAGTGGTATAATTTGTTTTATCATTGGTAGTTGCCAAGTAATATTATAAAAAAAATCTGGTGTGAAACACTCACACAACTTTCTCTTGCCAGTGCAAATAATTAACAATAAACCTAACAATAGAAATAAAACATTAGACATAAACAAAAAACTAACCTTAATAAACATAATCTAATTTTAATCATATGAACGACGAAGAATGAAAATCGATCTCAGTTTGCCTTAAAAATACGGAAAATCACTCTTTCACGCTAAACTAAGATCTGTACAAAGAAATGCTTTAAATAAAAGTTGTAGATCTTTTAATTTTCTATCAATTCATTATATACACTTTTGTCATTAAATGCATACTAAGACCAAAATGTTAAAAAAATCGATTTTTCTCACGTTTTCGTGAGAAAAAAACAGAAAATCGCAAATTACCGCTAAACTAAGCGGTATACAAAAAAATGTTTGAAATAAAAGTTGTAGAATTTTAAATTCTCTACAACTTTTATTATATAAATATTTGCTCTAAATTGCATACTAAAGCCGTAATCTTAAAAAAACTATGTTTTTACGTGAAAACAGCCGCACCCAGAATTTCAGCAAACATGGCGCCTACCCTATCTTGTAGAAAATAAAAAATTGAGTAAATGAGGCGATTTGAAAAAAAATCGTAAGACCAGTTTTTGAGAAAATTGCAAAAAAGTGAAAAATTATACGAATAAACTACTACTTCCGGTTGACCGATTTTAATGAAAATGTTCGTGTCGGGTCCGGTAGTGGTATGTAACTTAAGTTTCAAGTTCGTACGATGTTCCGTTCTTGAGATATTCTGTTCACACACACACACGCGCGCGCGCGCACACACACACACACACACACACACACACACAGACAGACAGACACACGCACAGACCAATCGTTAAAAACATGTTTTTATGGGTTCAGGGGGTCTGAAAACGTATAGATCCGGTGAAAACTCGATTTCGAAAAATCGACATGAAAACAATACTTTCCTTCCTATATATTCATATAGGCAAGAGAAAGTAAAAATAAATATAAATGGGTGTTATAGCGGTAAGAAAAAACTTAATAATTTTGTTTAATCGTTTTCCGTAAATTATGTTAAGCGTATAGTTTAAATACTAGAATGAACATAACTTTTGATCTAAAGAAGCTGGAGCTGTAGTTTTTTAAAATTGTTCACTATTTTACAATTTGTGATCTGATAGAGCCTTTTATACTGTAATCTTCATGTAGAATTTTAAAAATAAGCTCAATTGAAATTAGCTCAAAAAAATGAAGTAAATTTTTGCTTACTAATTTAAAAAAAAATATGTTGTTCCTTACTAATGATATCTGAGAACAAGCTTCTTACAGATCACAGAGCAGAATTTTCTCGTTAATTTGACATATTTTAAAATAAATTTCATTAAATAATTAAAAAGATATGTTCGTTCTAAGATTGCGCTAAAATCCGGGATTTTGGTTAATTGTAAGGGTGTGGGTTAATATTTTTTTAAATTAGAATGCTGTTACACATACTATTTTATTTCGCTAAAACGTTTATTGCTTCTGAGTATCGGTAAAAAATAAAAAAATAAGGTAGACTCCCGCCTTAAATGTAATCTGATGTTTCTGTCTAATGTAGGCCTAATGTAAATAGGATATGTATCGGATTACTAAATATGATGGAAAATTGAGTGTCTGGATTATCAAGTATAATTTTAAGTTACACAGATAATAATGATATAAAATATTTCTTGTATTAAATTAATTAAATAAATAAATAAGCAAAGATTTTAGCACATCATTTATCTTTGTATTAGTTGCATAACCAGATCTACTTGTTCTAGAAGTATAGCAAAACTACTAGTTTTAAGTGTATTGATTAATAATTTAGCCTATTTTATGAATGATTATTCATTTTTCTTCCATGAAACGCTACATAAAACTAAATCGATTTTCACACAATAAAATAAAACATACACTGTAATACTTTTTAAATAATACAAATTAAAATAATAAGTATAATATTGTGCAATCATAAAATACCTAGTTTACTTCTATCTTGCATTCATTCCAATTAAAATAATTTACTACGCTACGATAATTTACTGTTGATAATAGGTTAATATCGACACTATTAACTCGAAAGATAGTATCGATTAATAAGGAAAGAACGGATAAAGAAAATTGCAGGATGTTGTGAGGATGGAAATATAAGTGTAAGATAATTAAAGTGTAATGCGATGTAAAAGGAAAGAAATTAAAAAAGAAAAAAAGGATAGGTAGTAGTAATAATATTGCTAGTAAAATTGTGAATGAATTTAATGAATGGAAAAAATGAATGAGTATAGTAACTACGTATGTATAGTTGGAATGAATGAATCGATTATAGTAAGCTAGATCAGTCACGACTATATTGCACGACAATCGACCACGGGTTTAATAATAAAAAATAAGTATAAACAGTGAGGTATTTTAATATTTATAAACGAATTTTGTTATATATGATTTCATCACTTATTTATTCATATTAATTTATTATTACGTTTTTAAAACAATTATTCTTGGTCATATTTATGGATTATATGTTTTCATAATTTACACTACAATCATTTAACACAATGTCTCTACTATATCTCCAATAGCCCATCACACCACGGACTTACTTACGATATGTCATGAATGTAGTAAGTTTTATACTTTACTTTATAATACCCAAATTTATTAAATATCTCGTAAAATTTGCAGTCAGACGTAAAACCAAAAAAAAAAAAAAAAAAAAATCGTAATCTTTGATAAGAAAAAAATATAAAAGATAAAAATGGTTTTGAAGAATGCACCGTCGTAAAGTACAAATGAGCAAACAATGGAAGTTATGGTCATTTATAATTACTGTAACTTCCAGTACTAAGATAAAAAACTTAATGGGTTTTTTACCTTAGTACTGGAAGTTACTGTAATTAGATTTTTTTTAAGGAAAACCCCCCATTGTTAGAAGGAATTACTTTTGAGTAGTTAAACAATAAGTTGTAAATATAGCCAACTGTCAATCATCTGGTACGGGGTAGTATTCATTAGGTGGTGTAATTCCCCCTTTGTGTTCGTGGGCCTTTCTTACACCTGCCAACTTACAGCCAGTAATTAGATTGTTTTTCCTTCGTTTTGGCCCTCCAGGTTGGTTGAACGGGGTTGGTAGGAGAAGAAGCCTTGTCTACCAGAGGTTTCCTGAAGTCGGATATAGGAAACCGAAATCAGTTCCATTGGGACTTAAGAATGGAACCATTGATTAAGAAGAAGGTATTTGAAGTAGTGACCAGGAAACGAGGAGAAGAAGAAGAAAGGGGGAAATATGTAGTTTGAGGTAAACTCATTTCATATATAATCAGGGTTTTTAAATTTTGTTTCTTTATTAAAGTCGCGGCAGAAAAAGATTGACTATATTCAAATTGGTTAGGGTAATTTAAAGATAAGTTTGTTTGTAGTTGATTTATTAAATATTTAGTTTAATGCAAAGAAACAGTTTAATTTATTTAATTTTATCATGCTCTACTGATAGAGCTTGCGCCCAATATTTTTTTTATTATTCGTTGTTTTTAAATCCATATTAAAGTATTTGCCCACCGGTCAAAATTTAAGGAGGTACAAGAATTAGATAACAGTAAACTAACCTTAAATTTGTATATTGTCTTTCTACTTTGGTGCCCAAATTCTATAGGTTTACCTGGCTGCACACCGATTTGTGGGAAAGACGGCCAGGTGAAGTATATATGGAAACAAAAAACCTGCAAAAAGCCTAAGGTTAAAAAAATAATAGTTTTTAAAAAACACGGAGAAAGCGATATATTTTTCTTTCTGTTTAACGTCCGACTATTTTGCAATTACTGCTAATGCAGACGGTGAAAGATGAAATGATTTTTTGTAACGTATGAAAATATGCCGTACCTGAGTGGGATTCAAACCCAAGACCGCATGATGAGAGGCGAGTACGTTACCAACTACGCCAATAAGACAGCGACAAAACAAATCAATGTGTTAATAGAATATCAGAGAAACACTAATATTTTTCGAATGAACAAACTATATGACCGTCATCAAAACAGCCCCGCGTCATTGGAAGGAATGATAATAATAAAACTTTATTTCCACTTTTTTACTAACTTATTATTTCTATAGACATTCTTTCAAAAAGCTGTAATGCATTTACAGCATTACCTCGTACATGGGAACTGTTTAAAATTAAATAGAATAAAGAAGAATTTTATTCACACATTTGAACAGAACTTTCAAAAAATATTTTATTTTAAAGAGGACGTCCCGTCCTGTTCAAACGTGTGAATAAAATTTTTTTTATTCATTAAGTTAGCCTTCTTGACATATAGCAGGCACGCTAACAAAATACACGTCGGTGTAAACGAAGAAATATGTAAGATGTAAATATGTAAGATGTGGATGTTTTTAAGTGCATTTACAATAAATTTTATGAATTAAAATAAATAAAATGTTTTTGAAATGGTAGTATACTCCCAGTTTTGCACCTCTCCGCTTTGTTACAAATAGTTCTTGTAACAAGTCTACGAATTGGGCATTCTAGGCTTACACGCGAATACTTAGTTTAATAGACTGATGCATCGACCTGTTTTTTTTGCAACGATACTACATTGACGAAAAACACTTACTCATACAACGCGAAGGATTGAGTATCTACGTAATCTCTGAAACCTACGAGAACAGTACAACATAACACAAAACAAAATATGAAACTCATGCTAACGAATATCATAACATGATTTTTGCAACTCAGATAATTATAGTTACAAAATCTGGTGTGAAACACACACACGACTTTCTCTTGTCAATACAAATAATGAACAATATAACCTAACATTAGTAATAAAACATAAGATATAAAAAAAAAACTATCCTCAATACACATAACCTCATTTTAGTCTGAGTGAATGATGGAAAATGAAAATCAAATGAAATCAACGAAAATCAGTTTGGCTTGAAAATAAAGAAAATCACTCTTTCCCGCTAAACTAGGGTCTGTAGAGAAAAATGCTCTAAATTAAGTTGTAGATCTCTTAATTTTCTATAAATCTAAATTATACTTTTTTGTCGTAAAATTCTTACTAAGGCTGAAATCTTTAAAAAATCGATTTTTGTTACAGATTTTCTTGAAAAAAAGCTGAAAACACTAATTACTGCTAAACTAAGCATTATACAAAAAAATGTTTGAATTAAAAGTTGTTGGGTTTTAAATTCTCTACAACTTTTACTGTATATTTTTGCGCTAAAATGCGTGTGATTAAAGTCGTAATATTAAGAAAAAACAGCCTCCCCAAGAATTTCAGCCGACATCGCGCCTACCCTACCTTGTAGAGCATAAAAAGTGTAGTAAATGAGACGATTTTTAAAAAATCGTCGGAGCTGTTTTTAAGTAAATCGCAAAAAGTGAAATATGACACGAATAAACTACTACTTTCGGTTGACCGATTTTGATGAAAATGTTTGTGTCAGGTCCGGTAGTTACATCTAACTTTAGTTTCAAGTCTCAACGTTTACAATGTTCCGTTTTTGAGATATTCTATTCACACACACACAGACCAATCACTAAAAACATTTTTTTGGTTCAGGGGGTCTGGAAACGTGTATATTCGGTAAAAACTCGATTTTAAAAATCGACATGGAAACAGTACTTTCCTTCCTATGTATTCATACAGGTAAGAGAAAGTAACAAGATATTTTAACTAAATTTCCGTAATTGTGTAATATTGTAGTCACTAATGGCTTTCTTGTTGGCGCAACCTTAAATAAATAAACAAAAATTATTATTTTAGTAATTTCTATAAATTTTGGTTTATATTAGATAGACTTTGTATACATATTTATTAAATGAAAAGTTCATTGAACTCAATATAATTAGTATTGTTATACTAATTATAATTGTAAGCTATTTTCATTATTACTTAAGATGAAAGAAATCTTTCATTTTTTATGAACGGAGCATTAGTTTTATTTTTATCTACAAATTAATAAATTTTATTACAGTTTCCAATATATTGTTATTTCTATAACTATTCCATTGTAAAATTAAAATCGTCACGAACAGTTTAACAATAGTACGTTAAAAACTATTATTATTTTTACAACTGTTATTCTTTTTCAATATATAAACTAAGCCTTTGTCTGTCAAGAAACCACAATGAAGCAAAATATATAATTATAATTTAAAACTATTCTTGAATCGATTTTTGCCGCTGTAGTCTACATTAAGAAAAACAATAGTTCTCATTGCGGTCTTTGTAACTTTAAAGTGTATTAAATAATAACATAAATTACAACAACGTAAATGTAAATGTAATCATAAAAGTTAATTAATTAATTTTAAACAGACGGAAAAATGTATTTGCAGGGTCATAAATATTTATTGTTCATTAATTCTGTACATAATTGATTCGCACTCTTTAGATCTTTATAAATGTGTAATTTTACACAATACTGTACTTCAATAGCAAACCCAAAATATTTTTAAGTAAGTCAAATGTACAATGGAATAACTTGTAAGTAAACTAAATAAAATTCTCTCCTGAACTTTTAAAACAGTATTTGAACTTAAATCACTTAATCTCTGGAATAATTGATCTGCGATATTCAACTAATCCAGTTAAGAGACTATATCGATGAGCCAGGTAGGGTTACCATGTACTCCCCCACCGAAACACCAAAACTTGTCATTCATCGATGTGTTCATCTACCCCTACTAAACAAAAATATCCAATTTTACCAAAATGAAAATAATTTAACAAAATCACCCAAAACGGTGATCGGGCCTTTCTTTCGCAATTTTAATTTTATTTTAAATTTAAATTAATTTAGTAAATTAGCAAATTACTTTAGAAAATTTAGCAAATTACTTATTACTAAACAAATGATCAACCCACAGCCTTCTAAAACACAACAAATTCTTTAATTTTATTTTTTTGGTTTAACGTCTGACTGTTCTGCAATAACTGCTAATGCAGATGGTGAAGGATAAAATGATTTTTGTAACGTATGAAAAATGCCAGGCCTGAATGGGATTCGAACCCAAGACCAATTTTTTTGATTTAGAAATAACTAAAAACACAGGTTTACTGTAAGAAAATCGCCCCAAAATTAACGCAAATGCTATTAAAAGGGTACAAATTTTTCAAAACATTTTCAAAATACTTGTTTAAAATCAGGATAACTAAAACTCTTTTTAAGGTAAAATTTTTCTGAACTATGCAAAGAAAAATTTTCTAAAGTTGACAGTTTTATTTTAATACTTCATAGAAGTTTCATAGTTTTCTTTATTTCGTTTTAGGAATTTTTAGCGGATATTTTAGTCACATCCTGATTCAAGACTAACTTTTGATGCTTGCCAGTGATAAAGTTTTTCCCAGGCCGAGTTACGAGACTTGTGCCGGGTAGTCCAGTGGTGGGTCTACTACCAAAAAACCTCTAGGCCCTGGGTTTCATTTGGAGACTCTAGGTTTGGAAAATTCCTCCTCCTCCTTCGAGACCGTTGACCATTTTTCAGGATTTTATTGGGCCCTGGATTTTATTTAGGTTGACTCCCTAGGATCTTCCGCTCTCCACGGCGTTCGGAATTCTCCATCTCCGCCGTGAAGACCGTTGACCAGTTTTCACCTCTTTTGGTTCACTGATCAAAAATATGTTCAGTCTCTGTGTAAAATGTTAAAAATATATAAGGGAAACCGGTTCAACCATTTACTTCGCATGTCAACTCAAAGATTTCCTTTGCGAGCATGGAAATAAAGTTAGAGGGAAGCAAGGCTTGGGAAGACCTAAAAAGATACAGATTCTGGAACAGGCCATTGAGCCTAATCTTTGTCACACGATGATGATGATGCTATTCGTATTACCATGAATGATGCAGAATGCAGAATGTATCACAAAATTCATTACTACAAGCCATTCTGCGGGGAAAATTGTGCGGAAAACGAGGAACTGGCAGAAGAAGGATGTCGTGACTTCAAAATCTGAGAAGATGGTTTGGAAAAAGGTCCCAAGAACTATTTCACAGTTAAACCAACAAAGTGAGAATTGCGATGATGGTCACCAATATTCGTAACGGATAAGCATCTGAAGAAGAAGAAGTATTCGCATTAAAGATTCTTTGAACATATAAAAGTTTACTGGAATATTATGAAAAATCACTGATGTAGGGCGAGAATGTGTTTTATTTTTACTTTCTCTTGCCTATATGAATATATAGGAAGGAAAGTATTGTTTTCATGTCGATTTTTCGAAATCGAATTTTCACCGGATCTACACGTTTCCAGACTCCCTGAACTCCAAAAAGTTGTTTTTAGCGATTGGTCTGTGTGTTTGTCTGTGTGTCTGTGTGTGGCGTGTATGTGTGTGAACAGAATATCTCAAGAACGGAACTTCGCACGAACATGAAACTTGAAACTTAAGTTAGATACCACTAGAGGACCCGACACGAACATTTTCATTAAAATCGTCTACCGGAAGTAGTAGTTTATTCGTGTCAATTCACGTTTTTGCGATTTTCTCAAAAACAGCTCCTTCGTTTTTTGTTAAAATCGCCTCATTTACTAATTTTTTTGTGCTCTACAAGAGTACAGGGTAGGCGCTACGTCTGCTGGAATTCTTGAAGAGGCTGTTTTGTCACAAATTTTTTTTTAAGATTGCGGCTTTAATATGCATTTTATCGCAAAAATGTATTATGATAAAAGTTGCAGAGAAATTACATTCCTACAACTTTATTTCAAAAATTCTTTGTGTAACGCTTAGTTTAGCGATAATTAGCGATGTTTTGTTTTTTTCACGAAAACGTAATAAATCGATTTTTTAAAGATTTTAGCCTAGTATGCATTTTACGATAAAAGTGTAATGTAATCAAATTTATAGGAAATTAAAAGATCTACAACTTTTATTTAGAGAATTTTTCTCTACAGAGCCTATTTTAGCGTGAAAGATTGATTTTCCGTATTTTTAAGCCAAACTGAGGTTGATTTTCATTTTGCGTCTTTCACTAATGGATTAAAATAAGGTTATGTTTATTAAGGTAGGTTTCTCGTTTATATGTTTTAATGTTAATGTTTTATTACTAATGTCAGGTTATATTATTCATTATTTGCATTGGCAAGAGAAAGTCGTGTGAGTGTTTCACACCAGATTTTTTTATTATTACAAACCTATACAAAAATGCAGAGTGCAAACAACAAGATAGAGAAAGAGAAATAGAAAGAGAGAGAGAGAGAGAGAGACGATTAAGAGGGAATAAGAAAATACGGTTTACGTACTCTGTAATTAATAGAGGCGTTGTCTTTTAAATACACTTTACTATAATAATTCATTATTAACAACACACGAATAACAACGGGAGCAACATTTTATAGGTTTAATTATTACGCCTAGATTATTACCTACTGTATTATATTAATAAAAAAGAGAACAACATGTGTAATAATAATTAGGTATGTATCATGTACTCATGGTCCCTTGTAATTTAATGGTTCCTATTAATTTTTTTATAGCAGGTACAAATCGATTCAATTTTAATTTCGGCTCTTATTGAAATGCAGTTACGAAAAATTGTATCTTGTCCTACATTTCAAAAGATAAATATATGACCTTCATCAGCTTATTAAAGCAACCTTGACAAGAATGCTATCTGTCTTGTTAACTTTTACTTACTTATCCCTTCTATTTCACCCACTACCTCGTTAAAATTGACGAAATTTGAAATGTTTTTAATTAATTTATTTCTTGTATTTCTTTAGAACAAAATAACAAATAAACTGTAAAGCATTTTTTACAATAGTTATATTTAATTGGAATTGTAAATTAATACACAACAACCAGATAAAGGTGGTGATAACGAGGGAAAACATTACATAAAAAAATAAAATACTTACAAAATATTATATAATTAATATTAAAAAAATAGAAAATTAATTATCAAAACTTGATAAGAAAAAAAGAAACTTGCAAAATAAATAAGAATACGCATTTTACAAACTCTGTGGGTTAAGGAAAATAAAGAATAAATGAAAAATTAAAATTTAAGAAAATTAAACTGAATTCTTACATAGGCCTACTTAAAAATCAATCAAAATTGATTAAATTTGAGACCTTTCAATCAAAATTTTGAAGATTTGCTTCTAGCGCTCTTTTTTATGTAAGCAATAAAACCCTCCACGACGATTTCGAAATTCCGACAGTAAAGGAGGTAACCCGGTTCTTCTATATTAAATTTCACGAACAACTACTATCGGTTTCATAATTATAGACACCCGAGTTTAAACACTTGCACTTCCAAAACTATGAGTCGGATTTCAACATTTCTTACATCAAAATTTAGCTCATTTTATTCTTTGTTGATCTATAATAGTCCTACATTTTTTTATGTTGTTTAAAAATTGCCATAGTGAGGTTGGAAGAAAGAAAGGCCCTGTTTTCTGCTACCGCAACAAATTTCATGCGTTTAGAGGCGTGTACCTCGATAACTATTTTACTGAAAAGTTTGTAATTTTAACACAACATAGACAATTATATTCTTACAGCGTGTACGAAATTTCAAATTTGTAAGACATTTAAAGTTTGATTTATTAACAATATTCTGAACCCTTGCTATCTCGGTAACCGCTCGATCGTTCGGCACGGGCAAACTATCGTTTTATTCAGCGTAAAAAACTTAGTACAGATGTGTTACATGAAATATTGCTTGGCCACTGTTGTGGTAGAATATTTAAAATCTTGAAAAATGGACTTGATAATGCGGAGATGGGAGCTCCATGTTAGCAGCTATCCATGTTGCTTGGTTGTGTACGTGACATCCTGTCGGACTGTCTACCTGAATTTGACAGACTGCATTGTCAATTCAGGTAGACAGCCAGATTCAGACAACATGGATAGTAGCGCCCACCTCCACGTTACCAGGTCTATTTTTCAAAATTTTAAATATTCTATATTCTTAATTTTAAATAAAATTTATTTGATTCAATGAGAAGGTCTCCAGCGTCTTTGTAAGCGTATTGTGAGATTTTTAGGTGCATGTAAGTTGGAAAGTTGAACGTACACGTGGGTTTTCCTATTCTTGTGACTTGTTTTAAAAGCATTTGTGTAGGTGTTCGATGGAATTTTGGACGTAGGGTCCGAAGCAAATCTGTGCGTAATCTTTTGGTATTAACGTATAGGGGTATTAATACTATTATGCTTATTTTTTTTTGACTGGAATTCCTGAATGTGCTATAAATTAGAATATTTGGTTGAATTGTAAATTTTGAATAAAATTGAATTGTAAATTTTGAAGCCGATAATGCATGTTCTTTAGGTCATCTGCCGAAAGGCTGGTTTGAACCTGTAGAGGTTTACTAAGTAAAACGAGGAGTGAGGTGGTTTACCATGCCTTCTTCACTGAATGGAAAAGTACGCTTGTCAGCATGCCAGGGCCTCTGAAAAGCACATATTTTCTACTCTGTAAATGACTTCTTCACTTCATTCACCACAAGGTCTGGCTGTATAATGGAATTCATTACTTTCAGAGGAGATAACTCTGATTAGTGTCTTTTTCACCTCTACCTCCTCTGTTCTTAAATGCTTCAGCCATTTAATTGGCTGACCATGTGATAAGAAACAGAACTATTTATTTTAGCCCTGCAACTAACAGATTGAATGTAAATAATTTGACACTTCACCTGTCTGTTATGGCCAGTGGATAATGAATAAATGGTGCAAACGAGAGCAATTTATTATAAATTATGGATAATTTTTGTACCATTGGTAATTTTGATTGTTTATGAAGTTTAAATATAAATGGTTAAATCTGAAATGTAATAATAAACGTTTTTGTTTGGTTTGTGTAAGCTTAGAGTAAAAACGGAAAAAATTGTGATGGATTATGAACAAATGTTAACTGCTTTCATTGGAAAGCAATCTTTTACGAGGAGCGTTCAAAAAGTTCCCAGAATGGTGGTTCAGTGTGCTTATGTTATTATGACCTGTAACAGTGCTTACTTAATCACCTTTATAGAAGGACCCTTGCGCGCGCACACACACACACGCACACACACACTTGCTCCATCGATCCTGCCATTGTTGGAAGCAGGCGGTAATAGGCTTCTTTCAGTATCTGTTGGAACTTAGTCGTCGCATTTGATTCAATGTTCTCCGAGGTTGCAAAACGTTATTCTTTGAGGCCAATTTTCAGAATAGGGAACCGGGAATAGTCGCTTGTAGGGTCCTTCGAACTAGTTTCAAACAGCTCGCCGGCGATTGTCATGCGACATTTTATCTGATGTGATAAGCAGCCTGAGAACAAACTTTGTACTGACGATTCTCATCTTCAAATCATCGTGTAAAGTGGAATGAATTGATTTCTTAGAGATACCAACTTTTTTCGACAACTCCGCTATTGTTACTCAACGATCATCCAGAAATAGTTGTTTCACTTGTGCAATCATTTCATCATTTCGGGATGTCGACGGTTTCCCGCTGCGCTCGTCGTCCTATAACGTCTTTCTTAAACCAGTCGTAAACATCAGATGTTTTTAGTGCATTATCAACTTAAACTTGCTACAGAGCCAACAGCCGACTTTCTCAATTCGCACATGAACTCCATGTTCACACGTTGTTCAAACTGCGACATTGTGTTTACTGACAACCACTCACATTCATGTTGTATGAAACACTGACACCACTATGCACTATCCAAACATATTCAAACAAGAATGTGCACACAATCATATTGGTAGTTCGGGTATCTTATCGCTTGTTTAGCGACAATAAGGTAATTCCGGAAACCTTTTGAACGCCCCTCGTGTATCATACGAGTATAAGCTCGTATAAAGACTTATTGAAACTACTGTGGGCTTGTGAATTATCGCTTTGAGAATAAGCTAAAAAATTGAATCTTGCCATTACCCAACGATTCCAGTCAAAAGTTTTAGGAATTATAACAAATGCTTCATGGTACGTGACAAATGATATGCTGGATAAGAACTTCCGAATCAATACCGCAAATAAAAAATTATGCAGTTAAATAAAAAATGTAAAGTAAAAAGATCACCCAAATTCTTTGACTTTTAGTTTACTTGTTAAAACCGAAATCTTAGCAAGAATAAAAAACACTATATGACTTAACCTTCCGTTCAGATTTACCGAATACCCTATATTGTTAATTTAAGTTCATATTATTCTCTATCATCATATTTTTCTACGTATTTTATTTTATCTCTGATATTTTTGTTAAATTTGTCTTTTACCGTTATACACCTTATTTTATCTAGACTTAAGATTTTAAAAGAATTTAAATAATTGTGTTTTTCTTTTGGAAGCAATACTATTAGGTATTGTTAGATATATTGTTTATCCACAGTCAATTTTAAACTGATTGTAAATAAATTCAGTTCTTAAATAAACCGATATTTTAACCCACAACTTTAAAAATCAAAATATTTTATAATAAACAAAGCATATTACAACCCGAAGCCACTTATTGCTACGAAACTATATCTTATTTCAAAACTAAAACGAGAATGAGAGAAATTCTTGGGATAGAAAAAAGAATCCTTAGGATTTGCATAAAAAAAACTTAAAAACTCGACGATATCTGGATCTTAATGTCTAATTCTGAACTCTATCATGAAGCCGAGCCAATTACTGACATCATGCGGAAGAAACGAATTTGTTTCTTCAGGCATTTACTTAGAATACCGGACAATCGAGTAACTAAACAACTCATTTCTATAATTAACTCGTGGAAAAATCCTCCAAGGTGGTTAGCCTAAGTAAAGAAAGATAAGCTATGCAAGAACTTTACATTCCAGGATAAGTTATTTTAGAAAAATCTAAACAGCCTATGTTGCTTAAAGATAAAGACACAAGATTCGTCGATAAAACTCGAGCACTGTCGTCAATGATATGTACAGATCAGCTCCCAAAATATGAAGAATTATTGGGAAAATTGTAAGAATCCTAAAATCAAGCCAAGAAGGATTTCTAAATTAGATTCAAGTGGTCCAATGAGGCCGTAAAAGCAAAAAAAAAAAAAAAATTAAGGCATTGTATATTGCTCTACATGCTAGTTAAATGTAATTTTAAACCATTAAAAATTATTTATTAATTAAATAGTATTAAAAAATATTATAATTTTATTCAAAAGATAAAATCTATTTACCGATTATTAGAGTAAATTTAAATGTAGAATAGACCAAACATTAAATTAAGTATCAAATTTTATTGTAATATATTTACAAAATCTTAATGAACATAAAATAAATATTAATTATTTCTGTGAAAAGATAAGAATAAATTAGAACGAAATATACTTTTTTAAAGAAGTGAAATAAAATATAAATTATAAATAATTAATATTAATAAAAGTGTGCGGGCTTAAACTGCTTCATTAATTTAAAATGATTTGCATCTTTATTAACTTGTAAATATGTATTACATCAATTCACTATTAGTACTCGTTTTATTAACTTGAAGATTATTGGTTCTAGAAAGTATTATGACGTTACTGTTGTGGAATATCTACTGAAAAAAACCACAAATACACCGTGATTGATAGTTTTATTCATTGTTGTTGTTGTTTAGGTTATCAGCCAATAGGCTGGTTTGAACCTCTAGAGGCTTTACTAAATTAAACGATGAGTGAGGTGGTTTACCACGCCTTTCTCACTCAGTAGAAAAGTATGCTTATCAGCATGTCAGGTCCTCTGAAAATCATCTACTTTCCACCCTGCAAATGACACCTTCACTTCATTCACCACAGAGTCTGGCTGCATAATGAAATTTATTACTCTCAGAGGAGAGTAACTTCTCTGACTACTGTTTTTTACACCTCTACCTCTTCTGTTCTTAAAACCTTCAGTCATATCATTGGCTGACCATGTGATAAGAAACAGAACTATTTATTCTAGCCCTGCAACTAACATAAATTATATAAGTACAATACGAGTATAATAAATGATATATAAGTACTTAAAAATTATGTGAAAACAAACGAAGGCAGCTAGAGGCAGTTAACTATTCTCTTTAATTTTGCCAATTGCACATAGAAAGACTATTGTGCTCTGGCTACTCCTGAACAGCTCATTGAATAAGGTTTTCTTTCTTATGTAATCTTTGGGAAATAAAGTTCAGCAGAAATTGCACTGCTCTTTGGTACGTTAGGAACGCCATCTTCTTCGGGACTGTCGCATAGGAAATCGAAACATTTGCGAGGAGAAACGAGGAAAGTCTCCACCAGTACGATAACGTTTAGCCAATCCAGCTGCTAAGAGCTGCTAAAGAAGGAAGTCGCGTAACCTATTTCTTCTACAAACAGTGAATATGCAAAAAATTTAAGCAGTTTGCTAATTCTTGAGTGAAACAAAATTTTTTTAATTGTTTAACAAACATGAAAGCAGTAACTTAGTAATAGTAATAAGGAAACATAGTTAGTGATTAAAATTGTTAAAGGAGAAGGAGAATGGAAAGAGGAAAAAGTATGAGGGGAGTAGGAAAAGTGGAAGAAGAAGTAGAAAGGAAGTATTAAAGAGAAGGGGAAGGAGAAGGAGAGGGGAGGAAGAGGAGGAAGAGGAGGAAGTGAAGGAGGAAAATAGAAAGAAGAAGTGGAAGAAGGAGGAGTAGCAGAGAGAGGAGAAACGGGATTAGATCTTAGCTAACGTTATGAAGACGTTCAGAAGCATTTTGAAATAAAAAGTACCGTATTTCCACGATTCTAAGACGAACCTTTTTTCTCAATAAGATACCTCGATGAAACGATGTGTGTCTTACATTCGAGGGTGTCTTGCAGGCACATTCACTTAATACCTTTGTACCGGTATATTAGCACTCTAAACTACGTATGAGACATCTACTATGCATGATAAGATAAAATAAATTATCTTTTAAAATTAAAATAACATAAATTTCTATAAATAATTATCGGAATTCGTAGAAGCTACAGGCACATAAACGCAATCTTTGATTTTAAAACGTAGCTTGTGAATTTCCAGCGCCAGGTTATTAACTTACGAACTGAAAATATCTACATTCTTGATCAGATAGATAATACAGGCGAAATTCCAGTCTATTTCGATATGCCTAGAAACTACACAGTCGATGTGAAAGGTGCCAAAGAAATACAAAAAACTGTACTGGGTACGAGAAACTGGGAATAACAGTTATGTTACACAAAACAGCCGATGGAAACAAACTTCCTCCTTTTGATACTCAATCAATAAATTGAATTCAAGAACATTATTATTTCTATCAATAATGTGTTTCACTTAATTCTGCTTCATCACCCATTTCAGGTAATAAAATTCCACCTAATGTTAGAATAAGATTTTTTTTTAGATTTCATTTTTTTACAAAATTACTACTGCCAAAATAAGCTGCGTCTTAGATTCGAGGATATACGGTATTTGTAATACCATACATTATCGACAAAAATATAAAAATAGGCATAAATGGTCTCAGACTGAGTTGAACAGTAACTACATTAGTCCTTTTTTTACAATTTAGGTGTTACTATTATGCAGACGTTTGCTAAGATTTCTTTTCTAATTTTAATACGGTATATTATTGGAAGGAAACTTATTATGTAACTTGATATAATATCATATCAAAATCTCTTTCCTATTCCATAAATTCATGCAAATATATTTTAACAGACTAACTTTTATTAAGAAAAAACAAAACTACTATTATCAGTCATTAAAATACCTAATTTGTATTTAAATTTATTAAAACACCTACTCAAACCTATTTTCCATGTGTTGTTTTAAATAATTATTTTGTACCGTTTATCAAAATGTTTATAAACTATTCAATACCATACTAGTCTTTCTAATTACATTGGAATTGAATTAATTTTATACTTGTGTATTATATTCTTAACCAATTTTTATTGACCAATCCAAAAATGAGGAAATTTTTAATGTTTAAATTTAAATCTTATATAGCACCCTGTTTTACGAAGTGTAAATATATTTAGTAAAAAATACAATAGGCTATTTCTTCAATAATTTTTAAATATTACCATGCTGATTTGAATTTTGAAATAAATTGTAATTTTACTTTTTGAAACGTTAATAGTTATATAGATTTCAATTAATAATTAAAATTTAAATACTTATAACATTTAATGAGAAAAATCAAAGTTTTTTCTATTTTGAAAAAACAGAAAAATGTTGAAGATTGCGTTGCAACACCAATTCGTATCTACATTCTTTACGAATTTTGTTGTGTTGATTGAAATAAAAAATGGCGGGTTATATTTGCAGTTCTGTAATTATTTATTTAATTTAAAAATAATTACAGTTTATTAACAGAATCAGCAGCAATCGTGAAGTTGATTGTTTACTGTCCTGTTTTCGTTTTGATGAAGGTAAACGCTCGATGTTGTTTTTACTTTCTCTTGCCTATATGAATATATAGGAAGGAAAGTATTGTTTTCATGTCGATTTTTCGAAATCGAGTTTTCACCGGATCTATACGTTTTCAGACCCCCTGAACCCAAAAAACATGTTTTTAGCGATTGGTCTGTGTGTGTGTGTGTGTGTGTCTGTGTGTGTGTGTGTGTGTCTGTGTGTGAACAGAATATCTCAAGAACGGAACATCGTACGAACTTGAAACTTGAAACTTAAGTTACATACCACTACCGGACGCGACACGAACATTTTCATCAAAATCGGTCAACCGGAAGTAGTAGTTTATTCGTATAATTTTTCAGTTTTTTGCGATTTTCTCAAAAACTGGTCCTACGATTTTTTTAAAAATCGCCTATTTTACTCAATTTTTTATTCTCTACAAGATAGGGTAGGCGCCATGTTTGCTGAAATTCTCGGTGAGGCTGTTTTCACGTAAAAACGTTGTTTTTTTAAGATTACGGCTTTAATATAAATTTTAGCGCAAAAACTTATATAATAAAAGTTGTAGAGAATTTAAAAACCTACAACTTCTGTTTCAAACATTTTTTTGTATAACGCTTAGTTTAGCGGTATTTAGCGATTTTCTGTTTTTTTTCTCACGAAAACGTGAGAAAAATCGATTTTTTTAACATTTCGGTCTTAGTATGCATTTTACGACAAAAGTGTATATAATTAAATTTATAGAAAATTAAAAGATCTACAACTTTTGTTTAGAGCATTTTTCTCTACAGAGCCTAGTTTAGCGTGAAAGCGTGATTTTCCGTATTTTTAAGCCAAACTGAGTTCGATTATCATTTTGCGTCATTCACTCATGATTAAAATAAGGTTATGTTTTTGAGGTTAGTTTTTGTTTATTTCTAATATTTTATTAATAATGTTAGGTTTATTATTAATCATTTGCATTGGCAAGAGAAAGTTGTGTGAGTGTTTCACACCAGATTTTCCCACACCGGATTTTCTTTTTAGGTCCTCAAGTAAAATTGGATTTCGTTCATGCCCTGTTCAATTTCTTGGATCCAATAGGGCTGAGATTTTCTGTTTAGGAAAAGTTGATATGTGCGGAAATTCTGGCGGAGTCAGTCCTAAAGAGATAGCCAAAGAAAAAAATTCTTTTCCCTTCATCCGATCTACCAGAGGTTCAGAATTTTTGTAGACTTCTTCGTTCGGGACGGGTTTCCAGATCCCGTTAGAGAAACATCTCATGTTCAGGCATTTTCTGATGATCCAATGTTCTAATTTTGAGATTCTGTGTTCCGCGTTGATTCTCCTGAGGCTGAAGAACGTTACACTGGTGTAAGTGATTTGGAAGAATCACAGTGTTGTAATATCGGAGTTTTGATTAATTGAAAGGCATCAATGGTGTTTTATCCTGTATAAAATCGTTTTTCTTCAACCTTATATGTGGATTTCATGGTAGGTGTCTTAAAAATATTTCGTAACATTTTTATTGAACATTTACGATTTGTTTTTTATATTATTTTAACAACCACTATATTTAATGTGTATGGTTCCAAAACGTGATTTACTTGTTTGAGCTTGCACTCTTCATTATAGTCCTTTAATTAGTCTGCCTCAAGAAAATTCCTTGGTCAGCGGTATTTTAAACGTCTTTGATGAGTACCCAATGTTCCTCGAGTGTACATGTTTTTTTCAAAGGGGTTACAACTAATTCAAATTTGTCATTAATAGTTTTGTATAGTTGTTTCGCGACGTCACTTAATAGAAGTGTTCGTAAGTCTTCGTATAGCATTAGATTTTTGGCATAAAAGTTCATTGCACTATCTTATATAAAAATCCTGCTTTTTATATTTTATATTAGTTTTTTTGGTTTAAATCCGTCTATTTTACGTAATGCTAGTGCAGACGATAAAGGGTGGTAGGTGAAAGTGAGAGTCGAAAAATGTGGGTCCTAACCGGAAATCGAGCCCAGAACCCCTAGTGTAGAACCCAGTCACATGAATGTCTTGTAAATCGTTAATTAATGTGAAATTTTTAATTTTGAACGTCTATTGAGTAAGCTTTTCATTTTATAAAAATTGTTTTGAGTTTGTGACCAGGGTTTCTGACAGGTTTGTTCCATCTAAAATTAAAATGCGTTGTTTTAAAAATAAAGTAAACAACTTGATTTAAAGTGCATAATCGTTAATTAGTATTTACTTTGGAATATGTTTAGAAAATTTAAAACTGACAGATCCAAATTTTGTATTTTGACTCTCTGCTATGAGAAAATACTGCTCACCATGATTAGTTAACTACCATTATACAAAGGACAATAGATTTCATTAATTTTTATATTATACAGTCTGAAGCATGTTTCCTCAAAAATGTGGTAGTATTCTGTAACTAGAATTTTCCCTAGTTGTGACAAATTTCTTCTAAGAAAAATGTTTGAATTTAAGGTCATACATCCCCGAAAGTTTCATGTTTGTAATAAAATGGTTTGCCCAAAACGGGCAGGTGGAGTGTTAAATTAATTGCACTCGATCTGTTGGTTCCAGGGCTACAAAAAATAGTTCTGTTTCTTATCACATAATCAGCCAATTATATGACTGAACTATTTAAGAACAGAAGAGGTAGAGGTGTAAAAGACACTAGTCAGAGTCATCTCCTCTGAGAGTAATGAATTTTCATTATACAGCCAGACCCTGTAATGAATGAAGTGAAGGTGTCTTTTGTAGGGTGAAAAGTGGATGCTTTCGGAGGGCCTGGCATGCTGATAAGCATACTCTTTCAACTCAGTGAGGAAGGCAACAGTAAATCACCTCACTCTTTGTTTTTACTTAGTAAAACCTCTAGAGGTTCAAACCAGCCGAACAACAACAACAACACAATAAAATAGTGTTATAAAATACAACTTTTAATAGATAATTTGACTTAGTGATACCGTAGTCCTTAAAAATATTGAGAACCTAAGGACGAAATTAACTTAAATTTAATAAAATGGAGAAGTATATTTTGCTAAAATTTTATCATAATAAATATTATTGAATAGAATTTTAAACATCAATGGAAAGTGAAATTTTCTGGAAATTAGCCTCTTCTAAATTTAATTTTCTTTCTGAGGAATAATAGGCCTATATTCGTTCTAAGTCAAAATAATATTTTTACCATCATAATGGTAGCAGGAAATATCGGAATGAATAAAATTCTAAAGCAAATATTTTATGGTTACTCCACAAGGAGAAAATTAAATAATATTATATAGGTACTCTTTTAGAAATATTTATGTTATGTTACTATCGTAGTAAAACAGTTTGTGATTCTGAATTAACATTAAAGTTATAACGAATTACAAACAGCACCAGTACAAATCAAATTGTACAACGAATTAAAAAAACAAATAATATGAAATAAGGTGCATATAAATTCTGAAAAAGTAATAGAAAAGTTGTTTAAGCGCGAAAGTTAATTCAAGTCAGTAAAAATTTATTATTGTTGCAAAATTGTCGATTTACGAGGCTGTATTCTTGACCGTGTAGGAGTAGATACTTTCCATCCAAGTAACTTAGCAACCATCCGCGGCCTCAATTCCTATTAGGTTCTCTTCGGACTTTCAGTTCAGCGCCTACACAAAACTCTAGGCAATAAACTGTACACTTTGTCAACAAAACAGGTTAATGTAATCCGCAAAAACAATTTCAGAGAAGAAAAAACATAGAATGAACCTTCAATATTAATCAGGGCAACAATTTAGATAAACCTTCTAACAGCATATAATTATTTCCCAATCTTTACCGCTCTGTAGAAAGTAACACAACCTCCTATATTAAAAGTGATTTTTTTATAGAGTTTACATGTGGACATAGAAACATTACTTTTTTATCACAAATAAACACTGCTTTTGCAAATATAATTCTTAAAAAATCTTTTACGTGATACTGTTATTATTTTTGACACAGAAGACAGGCTCCAATATGCCATTTATAAGTTGCACAACATTAGCTCAGTTTGGCATGAGAATATCAGCGCAAAAGTTAAGGGTAGCACCGGAACGGAGAAAATTGAAAAATTTCACATATCCGGATTTACTGCACATTATTAAAATTCAGAGTTTTCTGGATCCAATGATGTATAATTTGTTGGGGTTTTTGTAATTTTTATCCCCCAAAAAAAAATAATTAAAAATAGGTTGAACCCTTACGTTATTTTCCAAACGTTACCAGTTTGCATAAACATATCTATTTTTTTGAATGACAAACGATAAGTCAGAATTTTTTTGTTTTAAAACTTAACGTTGGCATTAAACCGGCTGTAAACGTAACAGTTGAGAAATTTCCAGATTAAGATACTGGAATGTATTAGAGGTGACTTTTTTGCAGTATTTATAATGTGTTCTCTTTTAGTTTTTTTTGTTTCCCGTAAATAGCAATTTTCGACACATAAGGGACGTCTTTAAGCCAACCATGAACGGATTTTAATGGCATTTTTGCACAACCTTTTATACCATAATTGCAATGTACTGAGTTAATATTACAGTAAAATAATGTTTTTGAATATTTATTTTCCACTTAAATGGCAAAAAATTATGGTTTTCAAAACAAGTAATTTCAAAAAACATTTCCTTACCTTCTTATTAATATATAAAGATGCTACTAATTCTGTGGGTGTAGAATACCCTGAAAAGTAACCACAAAAAAATTGGACAGGATGACTGTAATAGTTTTTGAAAAAATGTTCCTTGCAATAACATTACCGAGATAGATATTCCGCGTACCATTTTAGATTATTATGGCTCACAAGGGAAGGTGGCCAGTCCGCTCAGAAAGGTAGGTTCCTGAAACGTGTTAAATAAAATCACATTAGTAGGCACCTAAATGTATTACTATGAATTTATATGAAAATGTTTAATTGTTTTTCATTAAAGTGAAATTATTATTTAAATATACTTAACAGAATAAAACGAAAATTAATTAAATTTTTGGTTAATATTTGTACAATGAAAAAGACATTTTTTTTGCAGAAATTAATTAATTTGAATTAATAACCAGCGTTGAAAGAAAATAAAGTAAAGTAGAAGAGCACATTGATAAATTACAAGACATGCGGTCTGTACAAGTCAGTGATTTATAAGGTGTTTCTTTAAACTAGGCTGACATTTACAATAATTTATGTTGTTTGCTTTTCCGGGCGTTGCTTCCGGAACGATAGAGATTTTATATTTAAGCGGGTTTCTATCGGATTGATAAACAATTAACGGCTTGTCAAAGGAAGCACAAATCAAAGCACCATACGTAGAAATGAACCCAGTTTTCTGTATAAACATCTTTTAATATGTCGTTTCTTTTGCAGGTGTCATCGTGTGTCTTCCCTTTTACGATTATAAAACAAATCGCTCACTGTGTTTCTATCTTATTCAAAGGAAACAAGAATTTGTAACAGGTTGTTTTAAAATGAGGAGAAATAAATATCAGATAACGCTATTTTGCAAATATAATAAAACTATTTGTAATAAAACACTTTGCGATATATTTTAAATACTGTACGGAATTTAAATATAACTGTTATTCTGTAAAACACATTTTCAACGAGTGAGTTTGTACGTGATTATAACAATTTTTTGTATTTTCTTAAAATCTTATTTTTAAATTAATAGGTGTGAAATATTGTTTACTTTGTTATCCGGCTGCACCTATTAGTAGGAAAGGTGCTTTTTTGTTTTTAGAGAAGATTGGAGTAGCTGTAAGTTTACTGCTATGTTTTTTTTTTATTTACTTTGGTACAAGATATTTACGGTCAATTAAATAAATTTTAAGTTGAAATTTTAATATTATGATTTTGTTGTTTAGGTCATAAGCCAAAAATTCTGGCATGAACCTCTAGAGGTTTTACTAAGTTAAACAAGCAGTGATGGGGTTTACTTTCCTCACTGAGTAGAAAAGTATGCTTATCAGCATGCCTGGTCCTCCGAAAAGCACCTACTTTCCACCCTGCAAATGACACCTTCATTTCATTCACCACAGGGTCTGGCTGTATAATGAAATTCGTGACTCAGAGGACTATTCGTGACTAGTGTTTTTTACACCTCACCTCTTCTGTTCTTAAATGCTTCAGTCATATAATAGGCTAACCATGTGATAAGAACCAGAACTATTTTTTAGCCCTGGAACAAGCAGATCGAGTGCAATTAATTTAACATGCCAACTGCCTGTTACGGGAAAGTAATATTATGGGCATTTAAAAATAAATTTGTAAAACTAATATAAAAAATTACGGAGAATCAGTATAATTGACTGTAAACTACGCTATCTCGGAAAATTGTTTAAACAAAATTTGTAGATTTATTCATTTTTTACTACTTTCATTGCATACACTTTTGTCCTAAAAAGAATATTAAGGCCGTAAATATTTAAAAATCATTAATTACAACGATAAGACAGCTCTCACAAATTTTACCCTTTTACCCTACCTTGTAGAGTTCATAAATGTCGTTATTAAAGCAATTTTAAACAAAATCGTAGAAGCCATTGTTGAGAAAATTGTAAAAAAGTGAAAGATTTCAAAAATTAACTGATATATCCGGTTGACCGATTTTTATGAAAATCGGTCAGTTTTTATCTTCGTGTCGGGTTCTCTTATGGTACATACTTTAAAGTTCGTGTTTTAACTTCTTACATAGGTTTTTTAATGAATATTTTGTTTTTACACCCACAGACCAATCGGTAAAAACTTTTTTTTTGAGTTCAGATTGCCTGACAACGTATATCTCCAGTGAAAGCTCGATTTTAAAAAATCGTTATAAAAACAATACTTACTTTCCTTCCCAATATATTCATACAAGGCAAGAGAAAGTAAAAATGGGAAAAAAGAATTAGCTAGCTTGATGATAATTATTTTTCTTCCATTAAGTTCAAAAACAAAACGTGTTGTGGCCAAAAGAATGTTAAAAGACCAACACTAAAATATTTTGAGCAGAATCAAAAACCGTTATTTTGAAATAGTCTATAATAATTGTTATCAAAATTTATTTCGAAATAACTATCAGTTTTAAACTTTACAAGAATTCAGCGCATAATTTTTTACAGTATTAATCATTAGAACAAAAGTAGAAATATGTATAGGTTTAAACTGGAGATTAAAATGAAAACAATACAAATTCCAATACGAAAAGTGCTTGAAGCAAATTTTATTCACTCAATGTTACCAGTGATTCTTACAATAATATATTACATTGACTAGACAACAATAATGTTATTAAATTTACACCCACGAACTAAAAAAATGTACTTAAGCTATTTCACCGTTGTAGTAACTGTAATAAATATTTTGTTAAACACCCATTCGTACCCTATAATAGTTAACAATAATTTAATAATAAATACCAAACATTTTCTTTTTTATGCTGATAAATACATAAATACTTGTGTACATGATAATACAATTTTTGAAATAAATTATGCAAATACATTTATGCAAGTAACTTTAGCAGAATATAACATAACTTTACTAAATGAGAACAAATACGTTAAGATACTTACAACAATAATTGTAATTGATGTCCAATTGTATTTTTGTTATAATAAATGATAAAAATAATAATATAATAGAATTTATATAATGACGTCACAGAAAGATACGTTTCATAATAATTATGTATTGTGAAGCCACCCTAAGGCTGTCTTTGCATTTCATTGAATTATTTATTTATAATCTATAATATAAATTTATTATAAAAATATTTATGTTTTTCTGTTATGTAAAATATATATGTCTATATATTATTTATTTTATATTGTAATTTGAAATTTAATTTTTTTACCAATGAAATTTCTGTCCTACATATCTACCAGTATAATAGAAGGAAAGACATAAGAAAGAAAGCCAGTAAATCGAAGAACCTGGATAGAAATACTTTCATAGTGATTGTAATTCTTATTTATGATTTAATTAGATTTCTCATTTGTATTTGTTTGAGTTGCGTGGAGCCTTATTGCTACCCTCAGAGGGGTGCATTAAAAGAAATTGTTAATTACTTTTCCCGGTCTCACTTCACGCTTTACTTCAACAAGGTATCATTTCTAAATAATGCCGTTTTTCAAAATTAGGTTAAGTTGGAAGATACGAAAAAACTTTATTGTACGGTAATGTAAATATTTTTTTTGGTCATCAGTCTTTCAACTGGTTTGATGGAGTTCTCTAAGCTATTCTATATTGCGCAAGTCATTTCATATGTACATAATCTCTGTCTATAACATGATGGCCTCCGGCAGAGAGCAGCAAAATGCGGATTGTAAAACCATTTCGGAAAAAAATTTATAATTTTTTAAGTAACTAAAATTTGTCGAAAATTACGTATTTTTATAAAACAAAGTATTTCGCATGTTTTTGTTCTATAAAATTATTTACTGCCCATAACAGACGGAGTGTCAGATTATTTACACTCAATATGTTCGTTGCAGGGTTAAAATAAATAGTTCTGTTTCTTATCACATGGTCAGCCAATTAAATGACTGAAACATTTACGAACAGAAGAGGTATAGTTGTAAAAGACACTAATCAGAGTTATCGCCTGGAAAGTAATGAATTGACCCAGTGGTGAATGAAGTGAAGGGTCATTTGCAGAGTGGAAAATATGTGCTTTTCAAAGGGTCTGGTATGCTGATAAGCGTATTTTTCCAATCAGTGAGGAAGGCATCGGGAAACTACCTCACTCCTCGTTTTACTTAGTAAAACCTCTACAGGTTCAAATCAGCCTTTCGGCGGATGACCTAAACAACAAAATTATTTAAGGAATGAGATAATGTATAATGTAGTAAAAGTTTTGTTTTTGAAGAAAAAACTCTCCTCGTAATTAAAAAAGGAAATGATTTTCTGTTAAATTTTATTGCTTCATCGTTTTCAATAATTATTACAGAAAAAAACCTGCCAAATATTATATAAATCCGTGAAATAGTTGTTTAACAATGACAATGTATTTGAAAAATACGGTTTTTCTTCAAAAACAAAACTTTTACTAAATTATATATTTCATTAAGCGTGTGTTTTTCGAAATAATTTTATAGAACAAAAAACATGCGAAATACTTTGTTTTATAAAATACGTCATTTCCTACAAGTTTCAGTGACTTAAAAATAATTAATGTTTTCTGAAATGGTTTTACAATCCGCATATTGCTCCCTTCTGCCGGAGGCCATCAAGTTATAGACATACCGTACCTGTAACACCCTACATATTTTTTAATTTACTTAATAAAATCCTAACATTCCACGTTCCAACTCAAAAAATTTCAAAATATTTTATCTTTTTGATGAAGTCCTTTCTGATAGTCCTCGCCCGGAGATCCGAACGGAGGACTAGTTTACCTCCGGAACGTTTTACCAAAGAGGACGCCATCATATTTTTTTCTTATTTTGAAGTTCTCAAAGCTCTTGAAAATCTGCAAATAAATAAATAAATTTGACCTCTGTAAAATTTATGTTATATAAATGAATGTTTATTTGTCCCTTATCGATTTTTAAATTGTTCAACCGATTTAGTTCAAATTTTAAACATAGATTACTCTGTTTGTGGTGCAGGTTTTAAGCTTTTGAAAACCTCGATCTGATCAGTAGGAAGAAAGTTAAATGTTGTTTTTGTGCTTTAAAAAAAGTCAGATGTTCAACTTATAAAATACAAATGTTTAAAACAAAGGACAAAAGTAGGCCTATATCTATTATCATTTTAATAATTATGATCATCAACGAAGCCCAGGGACAATCGATATAAGTTTGCGGATTAAATTTTAAAAATTCATGTTTCTCACATGGACAGACGTATGCCACCACTTCACACGTCGGAAAAAACTTTCGGTTTAATCGTGTACGCACTGGACGAAAAACCAAAAAAAAAATTTTATATTCAAGAGCACTTCAATAAAAATAACAAATAATGATCAAAAAATTGTTGTAACAGTTCTTTTAAAATTCGATTTTTGTAACAGCGCGCGCAGGGTACAGCTAGTAATAAATATAGTATTCAGTGTCTTTTTTTTAATATAATGAAACTTCAGTCCAACCCCAAATTCTAGACCAAAGTTTAAAAAGTGATTTTACTGCTAAAAAGAAGAAGAAAATCTCATATACATAGATCCAGAAAAGCTTTATTGGGCATTACGGTTGGCAAAAGGCTTATCCTGAAATTCAGTTAAATGAGGCCTGTAAAATACCAGCCTATGAAATAAGTTATCTTACGAGTATTTCATTAAGAAACAGTAATTTTTTAGTAAAAAATTTTTATATAAAACTTTTATAAAAATTTTTTAGTCTGGTTTTGTTGTCAATAAAACTCGAATTTTAATACCTTATATTTACTTTTTACTTACCTAATTTATATCAGTGTTGTAGAATTTAATTTTCTACTTGTTGAATAAGAAATTAATGATTAAATTTTTAATTTTAATTGAAAGGAAATAAGATAGAGCAGGTCAAACACTTTATTACCTTGGCAACGATATAACATACATGATTTTGATAAAGATGTGATATACACTACAATATAACATAGTTTCAGAGAATACGGGGCAATATTCAAAGGAACTTGAAAAACAACACAAGGTAAGAGAAGAAGACCAAATTCTACCATACCGTTGCCGTTCCTACTCTCCTATATGGCAGCGAATCTTGGATATACTACATAAAAGAACATTGATAGCAAGATCCAAGCTGCAGAGATGAGATTTTTGCGTAGTGTGTTGGGATGCTCTTGAACGGAAAGGATAAGGAATGGTGAAATAAGAAGAGTTCTGTCTGTTCAACCACCACTTGACAAGATCTTGCAGAATCAAAGAAACTGGTGCAGTCACTTGAACAGAATGCCATATGGGAGGATGCCAATAGAGGCTCAAAATTAAACACCAATTGGTACGAGAGACGTGGGAAGACCAAGGAAGACCATGGGTACAGGAATATATTTACTAAACCGAGACCTTGAAATGAAGAAGAAGATTATTTAATTTATTTATTACGTTAAAACTAAAAAATTGTTATTATTGATCCCTAATTTATGTTTTTCATGTTACATCTTTAAATTGTGGAAGGTACAGTTCTGGGATATGTTTTATTAAATTTTTTGAGTTTAAAATAATTAAGGAGCCACTATTCCTTATTTAAGTCTTAAATTTACCTTATTTCACCTGGGTAACTAAATTCCAAGAAAACTCTTTCACCAGCTGTAACTCGCTAACGAACGGTTTCCGAACCTATGTTTATAAATGATCACTTTTCTTATGTTTAGACGCACAATCACGTCCTAGAGTTTATCTTACCTTTTTAAAGACCCTTTACGTGAGTCAAAAATTTGGGATAGGAAATAGTAAGGTTAATAAACTACTATTACACAGAACGCCTAAAGAAGACTGATCATTCATTCATTTTGATGGGCCAAGAAAAGCTGTGCGAAAATTTGTATTTAAAGTATTGTTTCTAGGGGTATTTTCAAACATAGATTATATTTTTCATTATTTGCATTGGCAAGATAAAGTCGTGTGAGTGATTACAGTAAGTTCTTGTTAGTTAAAGTTATTAATTCGGTTTTAGTTAATTGTAGGGTTCAGAGCATTACTTTTTGAAAAAAGTAGGCTACATTAGATGGGTTGTAAAACGATGACAAAAAAATATAATTATTTCGAAATCTCCTCTTTTCTTTGTTTCAAAGGATAACATATTTGGTTTGGCCGTAAAAACTGTGTAATTGTTTTTAATTACACTATATCATAATTATGTTTTATACATACTTTTGTTCAAGTTGTGTTGTATATAGTGCGATAATATTGTTATCATTTTTCCTAGGATGTAAAACTTATCTATTAAAATATTTTTCCTTGTTTTGAACATCTTATTTTTGTTTTAAAAACAACTAAAAAATGCATGGTACGTAATTATTACACCAAACACAATTTTGTCGTCTAATTAGTAAAAGAGGTGACATTGTGAAACGTCTAATAATTATACAATGCTCATTTAATTTTAAACTGAAAACAAAGAAGTTAAAAAATGTCGCCGTATAGTTTTAAACTTCTTTGCCTGATATGGATTACATTATTATTTAGTACCTGTACAGGTAGAAATTACAGAGGTAAGTGATTTTTTGTTAATTTTTTATAGTTTTATTCTAATATTCTAAAATGTTGACATACCCATTTTAAATTTAAGTAAAGTTCTACACAAATATTATCATATAAATTTTTATTGTAGTGACTTGAAACAAGGTCAACACTTAACCTACACCCGGCAATAACATTTTTCTGAATTGGCAGGGAATTTTTAGCAGGTGGGTCACTGAACCATGAAGAAATCATTAAAAATTTGATTTTAAACATAAACCTTATCTCATTACACATAAAAATAACAAGAAAATTTAGGAGAATAAAATATACATTTTATTAAAATTGTTGTGATTTAGGGATGCTGAAGCTATTTGAAGACAATTTTTATACAAATGTTTCTCTATATTTTCAGATGAATCTATTGTTTAAAACGTTCTTATGCTTTTCTTTCAGAAGTCATTATATATAGATCCTTACGCATAATGTTTACTTAAAAATAAAACCAGAAAAACGATTCTATGTTCAAAAAAAAGAAGAAAATATACAAAAACTCAGCAAATAAACAAAGAACCATAAACAAAATCAGCTCTAGAGTAGCGTGGTTTCAATAAGGAAGCACATGAAAAATATGTAACTAAAACAATCGTATTATAGGCTACATAAAAAATTACCTTATTAAACTGTCGTAAAATGCAACAACGCTATCTGCAGACGGATTTTAAACTAAAACGACAACATTGAAATTCTATGAAGCAAATCCGATTTTGCGACACTACCCGGGTCAAGAAGCGGTAATATCGTCTCAAAATCGACGATTGCCGGCTCAAGGGTTAATGCGAGTCGCATAAGTTAATAGAACATTATTATCCACAACGATCACTTGTCTGATAAGGAAAAACAATATGTTTCTTGTTTAGGGACATGATCATAGAAGTTCACCCAGCTATCTTTCCTTTTTTTAAGTCCAGCTGTTTTGCAAATACTTTTAATACAAATGATGAAAAGAGTGACAGATGAAAACGAGTGACGAAAAATGCCACACCTGACCGGGAATTAAACCCGAGATCCTTGGCGTAGAAACCAGGTGCGCTCATCGCTACACCACATGCCGGCAACTATCTATTAATTTGAGAGTAAGAAGCGTTTAAATGGTTAGAAAATTTAGTATGTCAGCTAAACAAGTCAAGTATGCCAAGTAATAGTATATGGTTTACAAAATTTTAGGACCAATTTAAGATAAACATTTTGTACAATCAGTTGGAAATTATAATTAAAAAATATAATTTACAATCGGTTTGGGATTCAAGTTTTCCAGTGTTTAAAAGCATATTATTAAGTCTGTCTGCTTAATCGTTTTTCTTTAAGGGTCACCATTTTGAAACAGCGCAGTCAATACATCGGAGGAAAATTTCACAAATGTCTAATGATTTTGAAGGAATCATTAGCGTCTCTGATTTCAAATGGGAGATTTCCAAAATACCTTAGAATGCTTCATTAATTTGTTCTTTTTCAATTCGTTTGGTTTGGGATTCCTCAAAAAAAAATCAATTTTTGTGAAAAACAGCATTATCCTCAAAATATGATAATCTAAAGCAAGATAAACCAATGTGAATAATTCACTGTAAACATTAAATTCTCTTGCCATTATAAAAAAACCGTTTCACCTGTATTTAAAACTATTCATGAAGTATTATTTCATAGATTAGTTACACCAATTATGAACAGGTTTAGCTGAAGTGTTGAAAATTGACGAGTTTCAAACCTAGGATAAAGTATTCAGATGAACTAATGTCCCTTAGCCGTGGGAGTGAGAGAATGCAGCATAACGCTATTACTCGCACAAGCCATACGCGCCGTTCCAATAACATTGTCTTTAATTTTACTCATTGTTGTAAGCAAGCGTTTATGCATGCAGTAAACTAACAAGCAAGATAACGACTGTAGTTTATTTTCAGATTTGGATTATAACGGTAAAGAACTTTGTGCGCATGAGTAGTTATGCCACATATCTCTCTCTCACTGGTTCGGCTATGGGACATTAGTTCGTCTGATACCTATACCTTGAAGACGTTACGAATATTAATCAACGCGATTTAATGCTAATTTACTTAAAAATTTCAAAATTCTTTTAGCGATAGACATATTTTATTTCCATTCATATATCGGTGCTTCCTCAGCAGACTTTTTTCTTACCAAATCAATTGAAGCCAAAAATTTCTTCCCATAATTAGTGTATTATAGAAAGTTATAGAAAATTAAGAACTCTACAACTTTCATATTTTCAAGCATTTTCTTTTACAGAGCCTAGTTTAGCGTCAGTTAGTGATTTCCCGTATTTTTAAGTCGAGCAAAGGTTGATTTTAATTTTGCGTCATTCACTCATGATTAAAATTACGTTATGTTTTCATTTTACACTTGTTACTATACTGCCGGCCGCATTGGCGCAGTTGGTAACGTGCTCGCCTCTCATCATGCGGTCTTGGGTTCGAATCCCATTCAGGCACGGCATCTTTTCATACGTTACAAAAAAATCATTTCATCCTTCACCGTCTGCATTAGCAGTAATTGCAGAACAGTCGGACGTTAAACAAAAAAAAAAAAAAAAAAAAATTGTTACTATACTATTAATCACGAAATTGCGAGCTTCCTAGTAAACCAAGCAGTTGTATACCTTCACCCGTTCTGTCTTACAGAGTTGCCACTCCACCTGTCCTGCCTGTGGCATTGCATTTACTTCAGTCAGTCAGTTCAATGCAAGCATGACATACACAATGCTTTGTAACGTTTGTGGGCAGGATATTAGTCAATTTCGTTTTAAAAAAGTTTTTATTTTGTATGCCTACTGCTTAATTGTTATTGTCTTTTGTTAATAAGGTTTTAAAATTTTATTGGTTATTTTTCATTGTATTAAATGTATTTTCAGTTGTAAATATGAATTAACTCAGTGATTTTGACGAACAACCCGGTAAATCGACTCCGATCAGTAACCGTCGTTATCGAAAGAAATACCTTAGAAAACAAAGTATAAAAATAATCAGTAATGTTTATAGGCTTTTTCATATTTTGGCTAATAATTTGTCAAGCAAGAACAAAACTAAATTTATAATTTTTATGATAATAAGATAATAATAAAAGATAAAAAGTTCGTTCCCACTCTGCCAAATACGGCAACACTGCGTTACTGTCTAACTAGATCCAGGCTCGCAATTTCATGGTTACTAGTAGTCCTATCATGATTAAACATTGGTTATATTGTTCACTATCTAAATTGTCAAGAGAAAATTGTGTGAGTGTTTCACATCAGATTTTTTTACATTAATAAGTTGCCAATGAGTCATACTTGTAGCTCTAAAACTGACAATTAGATACGTTAAGGTACAGTAAAGCAACTAAGGAACAAAAAATTCTTCAATAATTCCTATATATAACTGATATTATTTTAATGATATATTATTTCATTTTAATTTTAGATCCCGATGAAGATGCCAGGGAAAATCGGTCAGACAATTCTAACAAACGACCTCAATTCGAAAATAATGTAGAGAATCGCGTTGAAGCCGCCATTCGTAATGCAAAAGACTGTCATGGTAGACCTTCAACTATTGCAGCTGGTGATGAAAATGATTTCAATAATGGTCATGAGTACGGCCGAAGTAGTTTCAATGATGATGGGTACGGCAGAAGTAGTTTCAAAAATGATGAGTATGGCAGAAGAATGGGGTTATTTTTTAATAAGTTAAATAATCCATTCATGAGAAGATTGAAAAGAAGTGCTTACAAAGGATTTGTAAATAGTTATTGGAAGTCATCTAAACGGCTTCTTCAGATGCCGGGAATGCAATGTCTTGGTGATAAGAGAGATCCATAATATTTTGAATTCCGATAATAAACGAAAATTAATTTTCTTGTTAGAATAAATATTAATATAATGAATTTAAATATTATATGTTTTAGTTATTTAAAACTCAACTTTTTTCTGATAAACGGAACTACATCAAGTAAACATTAACACACATACATTAAGTAAGTATAACTCAAAAACCGTTATTATGTTCTTTTTTTATTTTCTATTTTATTCAGTTAAATACACATTCTAATTTACTACAGAATTAAGTACTGTACAGAATTTTTAAGTATGTATACTTTACGAAAAAACTCATTTTCCAAAAGAGTTATGACCTCACATAAGTTTTCACAAAAAAATATATAATAAAAAATACTCAAAAACATTTTTAACTACAGTAAAATCTCTCAATAGCGGAATTGAAGGGACCATGAGGTTCCGCCGCTATGAAGAGAGTTCCGCTAAAGAGAGAGCAAGTAATAAATGTTGGGAGGGAAGTAGAGTACTTATTTTTCTATGGTACTAAAAACTTATATACATAATGTTAATGATGCATGCAATATGTTTACTTCAAAAAACTAATGAATAGATTAATATATGACGAATGTTTAATACGGTAGATTATTTCAATACAGTGAGATATTTAAATTATTTACCTAAAATGTAGGTTATTAAGTTAGCAAGAGATTTGGATACAAACAATTGGTTTTACATATATATATATATATATATAAATCAATTGCTATTACTTCAACGTTAAATTAATAATAGTGATTGTGTAATATTATCATAAGATCTTTAAAAGAAATCATATCAACACTTTATAACATCTCTTGCAAAGATCTACAACTAACAAAATATTCAAAACTTTCGTTCAAAACTTAAACATACAGTGTAGGCTACTACAGTATAGGCCATACATACAGTGTAGGCCATTAACAATTTATACACTCGTTTCCATTTAAAATTACTAAATCATACGAATCCATAGATACGAACATTGTCACACCCTAACCTACCACAAAATCCACAAAGAAGATTAAAAATCTGGTGTGAAACACTCATACGACTTTCTCTTGCCAATGCAAATAATTAACAATATAATCTAACATTAGTAATAAAACATTAGAAATAAGCAAAGAAACTAACCTCAATGAACCTAACCTCATTTTAATCATGAGTGAAAGACGCAAAATTAAAATCAACCTCAGTTTGGCTTAAAAATACGTAAAATCACTCTTTCACACTAAACTAGGCTCTGTAGAGAAAAATGCTCTATATAAAATTTGTATATCTTTTAATTTCCTATAAATTTGATTATATACACTTTTGTCGTAAAATACATAGATACTAAGGCTGAAATCGTAAAAAATCGAAACTGTTTTGTAAAAAAATAGAAAATCGCTAATTACCGCTTAACTAAGCGTTACACAAAAATGTTGGAAATAAAAGTTGTAGAATTTTAAATTTTCTACAATTTTTATTATACAGTTTTGCGCTAAAATGCATATTAAAGCCGCAATATTAAAAAAACAATTTTTTACGTAAAAACAGCCTTTCTAAGGATTTCAGCAGACATGGCGCCTACCCAATCTTGTAAAGCATAAAAAATTTAGTTGATGAGGCGATTTTTAAAAAAATCGTAGGAGCCGTTTTTGAAAAATTCGCAGAAAAAGTGAAAAATGACACGAATATACTACTGCTTCCAGTTGACCGGTTTTGATGAAAAAAACAAGTGGTATCTAACGTAAGTTTTAAGTTTCACGTTCGTACAATGTTCCGTTCTTGAAATATTTTGTTAACAAACACACACACACACACACACGCGCGCGCGCGCGCACACACACACACACACACACACACCAATCGCTAAAAACGTGGTTTTTTGGGTTCACAGGGTCTGAAAAAGTGTAAATTCGGTGCAGAAATAGGCATCTTATATCACAGCGACAAGGGCTTGCCAATGGTTAATTTTCTTACTCAAGACGAAAACAGGATATTATACACGTACACCATAGGGTAAATACTGCTGGCAATTTCTGTAGCCAGTAATGCACTGAATAAGAAGATAAATTTTGTTTTCACATAAAGTTGTTAGTAATTGTGAACTAAATCGTAGTTATTGATACTGTGGATACACTAATTCAGGATTTTATTATGTAATGCAACCACGTATTGCCCAAGGATGAAAGCCCATACCTATGATCAAAAAATCCTGGTGCACAGAACTTCATTGCAACCTCTAAATTAGCTGAAGGCAGAAGTTTGATAAGCGAATCGAATAAATTGCAAAGCTCTGTAGTGAAATTTTAATTAATTTCATTCATTGGAAGCAATAATATTGTTATTGAATTTACATAAATTTCTCATTATAACTTATTGGTATTTTTACTTTCTCTTGCCTACATGAATATAGGAAGGAAAGTATTGTTTTCATGTCAATTTTTCGAAATCGAGTTTTCACGGGATCTACACGTTTTCAGACCCCCTGAACCCAAAAAACATGTTTTTAGAGATTGGTCTGTGTGTGTGTCTAGTGTGTCTGTGTGTGTATGTGAACAGAATATCTCAAGAACGGAACATCGTACGAACTTGAAACTTGAAACTTAAGTTACATATCACTACCGGACCCGACACGAACATTTTAATCAAAATCGGTCAACCGGAAGTAGTAGTTTATTCGTGCAATTTTTCACTTTGTTGCAATTTTCTCAAAAACTGGTTTTACGAATTTTTTTTAAATCGTCTGGTTTACTAAATTTTTATGCTTTACATGATAGGGTAGGCGCCATGTTTGCTGAAATTCTTGGTGAGGCTGTTTTTATGTAAAAACGTTGTTTTTTTAAGATTACGGCTTACATATGCATTTTAGCGCAAAACTTTATATAATACGAAATGTAGAAAATTAAAAATTCTATAACTTTTATTTAAAACATTTTTTTGTATAACGCTTATTTTAGCGGTAATTAGCGATTTTCTGTTTTTTTCTCACGAAAACGTGTAAAAAATCGATTTTTTTAAGATTTTGGCCATTTTACGACAAAAGTGTATATAATTAATTTTATAGGAAATTAAAAGATCAACAACTTTTATATAAAGCATTTTTCTCTGCAGAGCCTAGTTTAGTGTGAAAGATTGATTTTCCGTATTTTTAAGCCAAACTGAGATTGATTTTCATTTTGCGTCTTTCACTCATGATTAAAATTAGGTTATGTTTATTGAGGTTAGTTTTTTGTTTATTTCTAATGTTTTATTACCAATATTAGGTTATATTGTTTAAATTATTTGCATTGGCAAGAGAAAGTTGTGTGAGTGTTTTACACCAGATATTTTTACATTAAACTGATCTATAAAATATTTGTAAACATGAAATATCACTGACTGTTTTAATCACTCAGTCATCACGAGATTCTCCAGAACTTCAAAAGCAAAGATATCTTCTTCGTCTTCTTATTCTTCCCAGGGTGCCTTTCCGTTCCATAGGTTGGGGATCATCACGGCGTGCTCACTTTTTTGGTAGCTATCTGAAATAGTTCTTCTGAGTTTTTGTTAAACCATACTCTCAGGTTGGCTCTCCATGAAATTCTTCTGCATCCTGGTCCCCTTTTACTGTCTGTTTTACCTTGCAGAATTCTTGGATCAATTCATACCTGCGCTCATCTCGCATTATATGACCGAGATATTGCAATTAAAAATATTTTATTCCTAATTTGTGTACGTTGCAATCTGTTCAATTTAGAACAATAAGCAACAACATGACCCAATGAGATGAGGATGATGTGTATGACGTGTAAATGAGGTGTAGTCTTGTACAGACCCAGGCCGACCATTCCTGAGAGAGTATGGTTAATTGAACCCCAACCATCAAAGTACACCGGTAACTACTGTCTAGCATTCAAATCTGTATAAAAGTAACTACCTTTACTAGGATTTGAACCAGAACCTTCGTCTCCGAAAATTAGCTGTTAAACAGCTGACTTTGGCGACGACTTTACCTCTAGACCAACCCGGTGGCTTATCAAAAATATAAATGAGGAAAAGTATAAAAAAGGGATTTTTTTTATATTATGGTCTTAGTATGCATTTTACAACAAAATTGTAAATAGTATAATCAAAGTTATAGAACTAAAAAAACCGACAACTTTAATTTCAAGCATACTTTTCTACAAAGCTTCAATAAATTAGTGATAAATTATTAAATGATGGTTAATTTATTAGTGATTAGTGACTTTTTTGTACTTCTAAGTTGAACAGAGTTTGATTTTAATTTTTTGTCATTCATTCATGATTAAAATTAGGTTTTTCATTTTACACTTTACTAATGATTAAACATATGTTATATTTTTAATTATTTACATTGACAAGAGAAAGTCTTGTGACTGTTTAACTACAGATTTTCTCACGTAAACTCACACTCCTCGCGAGTTAATAGAAGTACCCTATTGATTACATATGATAGTTTGGTTAATTAGTTTAAGAATTATCTATAATCGCCTTACCTATAACAGTGGTTAGTAATAGCAATTTTTTTTATCCCTAATGTGTGTACGTTAAAATCTGTTCAATTTACAGTTCAGCCGTCCTTAGTTTGCTCCTACTGTCAACAAACCAAAGCCAGCTACTACAGGGTGCACGCTAGGGTCCACGACTTTATGGATGTCGTATTCCTATTAAGTTAACTATTTTTTAAATTATAAGTACTTAAATTACTTAAAACATCAGTCATGATATGATGTAGGCCTAAAAATTTCATTTATAAAAATACTTTTAAAAATATTTTATATTTAAATACTTTTCAAAGTATTTTGTTGTTACTTTTTTATCAGCGTGTACACATTTTTATACAATGCGCATGCTCAGTGACGTCATTATTTATTTACAGTAGGAGCAAACTAAGAAAGGCTGGAATGAAGAACAATAAGCAATCCAGTAACCCAATGAGATGAGGGTGATGTGTTTGACGTGTAAATGAGGTGTAGTCTTGTACAGACCTACGCCGACCATTCTTGAGAGAGTATGGTTAATTAAACCCCAACCGTCAAAGTACACCGGTGACCACTGTCTAGTTTTCAAGTCTGTACAAAATTAACTACTTTTACGAGTATTTGAACCAGAAACCTTCGTCTCCGAAAATCAGCTGTTAAACAGGTGATTTTACACTTTTACCTTTAGACCAACCTGGTGGTTTATTTACTTGAGTTACGAGTTTGCCGTTGTTTGTAACGCGGGTAAAGGTTGAAAAGCATCAGTGCGCATGCGCGACTGTTTTAATTTCAGTACAACAAACACAATAACTTATACTATACACAGACCATATATAGTATATCGCGGAATCTTTTGTAGGTTAACTGTACGAATATAACTATTTGCTACCGTAAACAGAAATGTTAATTTCTCGAAATGGGTATACTATTCACAGTGCTGAACGAAATTTAATATGCAGTGTAATAAAACTGCTGTGAAGTTGAAACTAAACAAAAATGCCTTTCCCTGCCTCTTAACAAAAGCCATGAGTGAGGGGCTAACTACTGAGACGCTTCTCTTTCCACAATTCGAAAAAAAGAAGGAAATTAAAGATGTGAAGAAGCTATTTTTCAACAGTTTTGTTAACACTAAGTTTATTACGCTGAATAAAACGATAGTTTGCCCGTGCCGAACGATCGAGCGGTTACCTAGATAGCAAAGGTTCAGAATATTGTCAATAAATCAAAATTTAAATAATTTGCGAATTTGAAATTTCGTACACGCTGTAAGAATACAATTGGCTCTGTTGTGTTAAAATTTCAAACTTTTCGGTGAAATAGTTGTTGAGTTACATTCCTCTAAACGCATGTAATTTGTTGCGGTCGCAAAAAAACCGAGTCTTTTGGTTTTACAACCTCGATATGGCAATTTTTAAACAAAATTAAAAATATGGGACTATCAAGGGTCAACGTGGAATAAAATGAGCTAAATTTTGATGTAAAGTATGTTATAATCCAACACAAAGTTTTGGAGATGCAAGCGTTCAAACTCGGGTCTCTATAATTATGAAACCGATAGTAATCGTGTAATTAAGCTATAGGCAATATTACACTTTCAAAAATATTACACTTTTAAATGAAAGTCACTTTCATTTTTTATAAGGTTTATGAAGAAAACGTTTTCTCGGAATAAACCACAGCTTACAATATATATATATACGTAGAAACTGAATGGTAGTGAAATGTACGTATAGTATCTCACTATTGAGGTTGGCAGCACTGTAAAATTTTCTCTTTCCTTCTTCACAGCCCATTCATACGCAAAAGGCAATCCGTGACTAAAGTATCTATAGTAAGTGCAATTCTACTAAGTGATGTAACTAATTCCTGATATATTTATAAGTCCTCTGAGGCTAAATTAAATTTACAAGTACAAAATATAAATCCATAATTATACTTCATTTTATTTAAACTTACTTATTTTTACAATTGGCGTACGATATAGTTACTAACTAAAGTTAGTATAATCACATTGTCTAGAACTCTAAAAGTAAAAATAACAGTTTAAAAATCATGATTTACATTTAGTTTTCCCCATAATTATCCCCGACCTTGTTTCTATTACTTTGTTTTGACACGGCTGCGGTTATTTCATTATCACTGTTTGTCCTACGAAAGCTGTCATCTACGTCAACGACATTGGTTTGTTTAGTTCGTTTATTGTTGAAATAAGCATTATAGTATCCGTGATATGGTTCAGCATTTCTTCTTTCTCGTAATTGTACTTCCACTGAACTGGGAACTTCTAACGACTCGTTTAAATGGTCTTCAACTGGTGCTGAAAAGTTGAGAAATAATTAAATAAATTACAACGAAGTAAAAGTGGTTGAATGATTTTAGTAAATCCTTATAAACTATTAATTCATTACATTTATATACAAACTTAAAACAAACTAATATACACTATACCTTAGCGAACTAGAGACTGCAGGTGAAGGCGGAGCACAGTTCTGTTACCTAAATCACAGCACAGAGCTAATGGAATTTCGTTAATCTTATCCTGTGTTGTCACGTTGTGATCCCGCTGGGGATGATAGCTAAACGAAATGTCAGCTAGAGTTTGGTGGAACAGAGTGTGACTTAGCGAAGGGGCAACCTCACACCCGACCTTGACTGTTATTGGCTAGATCTCATCTGTAATCTTTAGTTCTTTGGGGTATAATACTATTATTCGAGTTTCTAACACATGTACGTTTTACATCTTATAGGTAAATAAATTTCATTTTAAATTATTTTAAGTCTCCTCAACATTTTAGTAGCTACAACTCTGAATTAATTAACGTTGGATCTGAATGTGTAATAATTTTCCAGATTGTATTCGTGAATTCTCCACTTTGGAGCTAACCACTGGGCAACAGAGGTAATAAATATTAATTTATACATCATAATTTTATTCAATTTTCAGATAATATGAATGATGAACCACAACGTATTGTGACACTTATCTCTACGGTCCTTTTCGGGATCTGGGTAAATTAAATAATTAACACATTAAAGTTTAAAATTACAATTAAATAAGTGACTAAAATCTACAAGTATATTACAATTAAATTATTAAATAAATAACAAACTAATTATAATTAACTAATACAATAAATAACTTAACCAATTTACTTAATATTACTTACAAAAATTATACAGAATAAACGTTAAACGATACACAGTAACGTTGACCTTTTCTAACGTAACCGTTAAGCACTACGCGATTCGCTCACTCAAACACAGACAAATCAAGACCGTAAACAAACCGGGGTTTACATTGGTGACAAAAGGTGTTACAAAAAGGCCAATTATGTAAATAGGTACCCGGCTCTCACAGCACTCGTACAACAATAATTCTTCACTATCTGTACTATAAAAGACCATTATTACACATAATATTCCTAACTATTTCTCGGAAAACCCTATTTATTACTCTTATTATTTACGTTAACATTTTTAAACTCTCGGTCATCCTCGAACAAACACTCTTCCTCACTCTTAACACTCTTTCCTCGTTGAAGTATCAATACTGGGACAGTAGACCCAGTATGTTTCTAAATTAAAAACTTGATGACAGAATTTTTCATAAAAATGAACTTAAAAGACTAAGGTTGTTTACATGAGAGAAGGAAAAATAATTAAATTAACATTTAAACAAAAAAGGTAAAATGGAACGTGTAAATCAATACATGTGTTTGGAGACCTTGGTTACTGAAGATTGTAGAAGTGAAACTAAAATAAAAACAGAATAGAAAAGCCAAAAGGAGCGTTTAATAAAGAGAAAGATTACCTATGTAGGAAGATGGAATTAAACTGAAGGAAAAGTTTACTAATATGATGTGTTTCGATCACATCGCTTTCCGAACGCGAAACATGGATTTTAATGGGATAAAGGTAAAGGTTAATACATTTTTATATGTGGGTAAAGGAAAATTGTAAAAATCAATTGGGCTGATAAAAAGATAAACAAAACAGGCTGGCGTTTTAAGTTGAACAAAAATAAATCAGCACAAGTTCATTCATCTTAAGATGTCAAACTTTTCCACCTGTGGTCCTGAAAAACGTTCATATTTTTCAGGCTAGAGTGGTATGACATCTTGGGCTGTGATTTGACAGTCAACTAACTTGGAATCATCAACTGCGTACAAAACGTTTAGAACATAACCGCTGCTATAAATTACTCTTCTCCTTGATCTCGATCAAAATTGAACCTCTATTTCAAAATTTTGATTAAAAACCCCTTTTGAGACCAATCTAGCTCCAGAGAGCAGCGACAGAGGGTAACTTAAAGTCGTTTAAGGCCTTTCGGTCAAAATTCTTTAGACATGCTTCTGTCGCACTTTATTGCTTGTGTAAACAAGAAAACCCTTAACGACGATTTCAAAATTCTGACAGTAAATAACTAACAGGGTCCTTCTATAATTAATTTCACGAACGACTAGATAACCTAACCAACCCACAACCTAGCTGTTAGAAACTTTTTAATTGTACGACGTCTAAAGCGAAAATGGAGCAGGGAACTCTTGGTCTGAGTAACGGACGTCATAAACGGAGAATTTACCAATGAGTATCTCTTCTCCTGAAAGTAAAAAAATTCCCTACCGTTCGTTAAATGAAATATTATATACCGAAATTTTGCAATTCATTCATCAGTACCTAATGAAAATTAAAGACAAAATAAGAAATAAAAACTATATTAGGAGCACAAGAGGGGTTGAAGGGATGGATGACCTTATACTGATAACATACTAGTTAAAAAAACTTCAGCTCATCAAAAGATTGACGTATAAACGTCATTAAGCGGTGCACATTTTTGAGATAAAATGTTAAAATTCATTTTGAGTGCTGCAATATTATTAAAGAAATTTTTCAGAATTCCAGATACCTTTTTGAAATCTATGAAATTGCTCATTAAATTTAACAAAACTTTAAATGGTGCATTGTTCAGACAATAAAAAAGTTAAGATTCATTTAATTGTGTAAATATTAAGTGTAGATCGTTTTAAGGGTTTTGAAATTTGAAAATTATCTAACTTTTTAATTTATTTAAAGTAAAGTGATCAACTGTGGGTCATTTTCCAATATCTCTGAATTTTACAGTGTTATTATTTGTTTAATCCAAATCTGAAATTAAATCCAGGTTCTTCTGATTTACATTTTTGCATAGTTTGATTCTCTAACAGCATGTGGTCATCTACGAGTATTAATTTTGTTAGTATAGTTTACATTTGTATATAATACTAATTGCAGCTAGAAATTTGACAGTATTTACTTTACAAAGACATTAATTCATTCTCTTACCTTTAAAATGCCATTAATATCTTGCCAATAATAAAAATCAGAGATTAATAAAATTTCAGTTATCTTAAATTTCAGACTATGTTACTAGATTCTGATTGTTATTCAGCTGATAATTTTAATTGTAGTCATAACGACATCTTCATAAACACTTTCTTAAAAGTTAATTAACAATCCAATATTGTAAAGAGCTTATAAATAGATAATTGTGAGAATAAATAGGGATTTCAATAAGGTGCGAAATAACTAAATAAAATATGATTAGCTGATTCTTAAAAATTGATGTGGTTATATAGCAGTGAACTCAGATTTTTTTTATCCCGACTCTAATAATTATTTCCCTTTTCCGTATGTATTTACAACCATTTTTCATAAGGCTAAAAGTAATATTAACCATTTTAGTAAACCGGAGGCAAACCATTTTTGTCAGCTTGGTTATGGTGAAAAATCAAACTTTTCACAATAAGTGGATTCTGATCATTTTTCCCATGCCCCTTCAACCATTAGTAGATAGTTTATGTCATTATTTTCTAATATATCACAAATTAAAATTATTTTATTGTTATTGAAATAAAATTTCTAGATAACCTTAAAATGTGTAACAAAATTATAAATTCTTTTAGTTATTCGCAAGAATAGGGTTCTTGATTCTTCTGCAGATTTTAAATTAGAAACATTAATGGTTTCAGATTTAGCATTTTATTTAAAATACCACAATAATAAAGAACTTGGCAGCCTGTAGTATGGTCAAATAAAACAAATATCTTACAAAATTCTTTGCGTTCATAATTTTTTAACGAAATAAAATTAATTAGATAAATCAAATAACACTTAAATTCATAAGAATTTGTTTAAATACCATTATTATAATTTTTAAAAATAAAAATTTTTGCATAATTACCTGCTAAAGCAACAACCAGAAAAAATGACAAGAAAATGACTGGTGACATGTTAAATACCTATTAAGGTGCTTCAAAAATTCGAACTTTATCAAGTCGACTATTGAGAAATAACGAGTAACCCAAGCTAAAGTCCTTGGTATATATACATAAAAATTATATGACTTGTTAATATTATCGATTCATTAAAAACGAAAACCAAAAAAATCATGTACTATTATGTAAGTTATCTATTTCAGAACTAATTTTATGCTACAACATTTAATATCTACTTTTCCTTATAATGAGCAGTTTTTCTGTTTCTTTAAAATCCTTGAAAATTTTTCTTGTGTCTTAACAATTTCGAAAAGTTAATTAGTCTATTATAATGCCAATTATATTTAATTAATCACTTCTTTTAATTTTAATTTTGTTAATTATTTAACAAAACAAACACCAATATTTAACAAAACAAAAAAATACAAAATAATTGAATTCAGTATAACTGTATTTTCATGAGAAGGATTCTCATGAAAAGAAGTAGACTATTCTTTTTAAATAAAAAAATATAATTAAATTTCAGCATAAATGACCAAATTATATTACAGTCCGATACTTTCCTAACAGAAATTTTTGGTAAAGCTGATAGATAATAAATTAATGTCTCTCTGTTTTTGTCAATCTATTAGTTCCAGGGCTACAAAAAATATTACTTTTTCTTATCGCATGTTCAGCCAATTAAATGATGAATAATTAAAGAACAGAAGAGGTAGAGGTGTAAAAGACACTAGTCAGAGTTATCATCATCATCATCTGTCAAGGATTAACCTCAATGGCCTGTTCCGGCATCCATTTCTTTTTAGGTCTTCCCAAGCCTCGCTTCCCTCTAGGTTTATATTTCCATGCTCGCAGAAGAAGTCTGTGAGCTGGAATGCAAAGTAAATGGTTGGACCAGTTTCTCTTATATATTCTTAACGTTTCCAACAGTGATTGAATATTTAACTCAGCGTGGATAGCTTTGTTACGTACTCTACCTAACCGGGTACAACTTTTGACTCCCCGCAAAAATCTCATTTCAGCAGCCTGAATACGAGATTCATTCCTCTTTAATGACACCCATGTATCACTCCCATAATATGTTATGTGTGGTACTCCCATTGTTCTATAAAATTTAATTTGGGTGTCCTTTCTCGTTTTCTTTCATATTTTCCTGCGAAAAGAACCGCAGAGTTCTAGTCAGAGTTATCTCCTTTGTAAGTAATGTATTTCATTATACAGACAGACCCTGTGGTGTAAGAAATAAAAGTGTCGTTTTTAGGGTGAAAAATATATAATTTCAGTGAGCTTAGTATGCTGATACGCATACTTTTCCACTCAGTGAGAAAGACAATGGAAAACCATCTCACTCCTCGTTTTACGTAATAGGAACTCTAAAAGTTAAGCCTTTTGGCTGATGATCTAAACAGCAACACAGATGATAATTACTAAATGAGAATGATCGAAGTTCGCAGAAAATATTTGCAAAAAAGTTGTGAAAATACAGACAAGGACTATTCAGGACAGAGACAGATATTAAAAGGCCGTAGTCGATTTCAAAGTTTTTAAAAGCAGAAACACTGATTTTGAGAAATCAGCATATAAGTGGTCAGACGAAAGAAATAAGATGATGATTGAAAGGATGAAGAGGTTCTGGGAATAAAGGAAGAGGCAACAGATTCATGTGAAAAGTTCAACCCGGTCCAAAGAAGGTGAAAAGTTCAACCCGGTCCAAAGAAGGCCAAAATGTAAAAAAAGATTATAATAAACCTAGATGGTAGGCTTATTTTCCTACATAACGTGTATTTGCTCAGTATAGTAATTTCTAGATAAAATATATTTATTTAGTGATACTCCTTGGAACTTCACTGTTTTCACATGCTATAGGCTATTATCATGCATAAAAATGTGAAGCGAACCATACGACTTTCTCTTGCCAATGCAAACAATGAACAATATAACCTAACATTGATAATAATACTGTAACACTTATCGCTAAGATCCGTTTCGGGATCTAGGTAATTAAATAATTAATACACTAAAGTTTACAATTACAAGTATTTATTGCAAGTAAGAGATTTACAAAATAAATAATAAATAAATTATAATTAAGTAATACAATAAATAACTTAAATAATTTACTTACAACTACTTACAATCAATTATATAGAATACACATTCACAATAAATTTGAATACACAATGCACATACACAAAAACTGAATATAATTCACATACACAAGATAATATAAAAAAAGTTAACCACTACAATGCTTGGATACGTAACCTGTACTACGCACCGTTAGCCACTCAATAAACAAGCGCCAAGATCAAACGGATACTAACTCTCGACCGCACCCGGGGCTCCCTTTATATAGGTTATATGAAACAGGTTTCTCGAAAGACACAGAAATTCGATCAAAAATATAATTCCAGAGTGGCAGAGAAATTCCATGAAAATAATAAGGTAGTACAAAAAACCCTTTTTACTGGAAAAGTCTTAACTATTGTAAACGAGTAAATAGATCTTATGCAAACAGAATGAAAGTTGTTACAGGTAATCAGCCGACCTTTTCATAAATAGTTGTACAACAAAGACCTTTTATAAATAGGTATACTTTTATTGTTACTATTGCCCTATTGTTACTTTTTCACTCTATTATCTACTCTTTACCATTTTATGAATGAAGTACTAGAAATTTCTTGAACCATATTCGTCTTCGATATTGTCACAATACATTAGAAATAAACAAAAAACGTAACCTTATTTTAATCATTAGTGAATGACGCAAAATAATAATAATCTAACTTAGTTTGGTTCTTTAATACGGAAAATCACTCTTTCACGCTAAACTAGGCTCTGTAGAGAAAAATGCTTACATAAGTTGTAGATCTTTTAACTTTATACAAATTTTAATATATACACTTTTGTTGTAAAATGAATACTTAAGCTGAAATCTTTAAAAATCTATTTTTTACGGGTTTTTGATGAAAAAAAAACATAAAATCACAAATTATCGCTAAATTAAGCGTTGTACAAAGAAATGTTTAAAATAAAAGTTGCACATTTTTTAATTTCCTACAACATTTATTGTACGAATTATGCGCTTAAATGCATATTAAGGCCGCAATCATAGAAAAAACTATTTTTTCTATGAGAGAGCAGCCTTCCCAAGAATTTTGGCAGACATAGCGCCTACCCTATCTTGTAGAACATGAAGTAGTGAATGAGGCGATTTTTTAAAATCGTAGGAGCCGTTTTTGAGAAAATCGCAAAAATGACACGAGTAAACTACAATTTCCGGTTGACCGATTTTGATGAAAATGTTCATGTCGGGTCCTCTATTGGTATCTAAATTAAATTTTAAGTTTCAACTTCGTACGATGTTCCGTTCTTGAGATATTCTGTTCGCACCAATCGGTTAAAATATGTTTTTTGAGTTCAGGAGTCTAAAAATGTGTAGGTATCCGGTGAAACTCGATTTCGAAAAATCGACATGAAAACAATACTTCCTTCCTATATATTCATGTAGGCAAGAGAAAGTAAAAATAATACAGCCACTTCTTTATTTTCTTTTACGTTATGTTTGATTTTGAATTTTAAGTATTGACACTTTTTCCCATCGATTGTAATTAAATTCCATTCAGGACTGCACAACAAACTCTATGTTAATAATGTGCATTTACTTCAAGAGCATCTATCAGTAGTACACCTTTATTGATCACTGACTTATTGTCTGCCAGCAATAAAGCTCTTGAGGTATAGCTTCCGGTAGCCTGTTATTTTAAATTTGAAAAAATTGACTTGCATAGTTATGCATGTAATACATGAAGTAATAAAGGTTACAGAACATTTCAGAGGAGGTAGGAGCTACCAAGGAAATAGAACCCTGGTGGAACAGAACAAGTTGGAGACAAATTTTGTGCAAGGGACCTGCCTTAAGGCAGATATAACCTCATGATGACTATCGAATAGTAAAAATTGAATTATTTTGGAAATTTTTAACTTCTACAGGGTGATTCATGAAGTTCTCCCCCCACTTCTACAGCACATTGTACTAGTAAAAATAATGAAAAAATGTTATATAAACATAGGTCCGAAAACGCTTCGTTAGCGAGTTACAGCTAGCGAAAGATTTCGCCTGAATTCCTGGGCAAAGAGTAAAATAAAGCCATACTGAACTTTTGGAAAGGTTAATTAAGTAAGAAATGTCGTGGATTCTTATGTAATTTTACCTGATAAAGCTAATAAAATAGGTTTCAGAACTGTACCTGTAGTAGTTTTTGAGGGATTCACGGTTAAATGCAAAAAATTGGGGCACGAAACAATGTTTTTTTAAGTTTCATGTACAATAACTTTGTTAAATTGGTAATAAATACATAAAATCAACAAACATTAATTGTAGAGAATTTAATTCTGAGAAAATTGATATAATCAAAGTCTAAAATAAAACAGAAATAAGTATCAAAAAATCGATTTTATTCAGTATAATACATTACTATCTGTAAAGAAATACCGTACGGTATTTAGTTAAAATAAAACAAAAACAAAATGTTTGTTCCTTAATGATGAGATAAATTGAGAAAACAAGATGAACTGTTAAATAAATTTGTTTGTAAATAAAAATATCATGTTTTATTACGTTGTATTTTTTTTTTTAATAAAAATTTACATTAAATGTTCGAAAATAAATGAAGCAAACATTTTCCAATTATTGTTTACTAATAATCGAAATGCAGTTTTTTGTTTTATTAATTTCTAAGTTGGTAACGCACGAATAACAGCTGATCAACAATGGTATTCTGTACTGTTACGTTAGAACTGTGTATTAGTGGTGTTTTGCAAGCTACAGCAGGAGATCGGGTTCTGTGAATCGTGTTATTAAATGCAATTTTTTTGTGAGTTATAATTCGATTGTTTATTCAGCGAAAAAATGCCTTACTTATTTACATCAGAGGAATACGCTGATATGGTTTTTATTTTGGGTTACTGTAATGGTAATGCTAGAGCTGCTGTAGTAGAATATGAACTACGTTACCCTAATAGGAGGATTCCAGATACCAAAACAATTTCAGGAACTTTTCGTACTCTTCGGGAAACAGGATCACTACCAAGTACTAGAACCAATTATGAACGAGCTGTCCAACTTGATGATGATATTGTTATTAATGCTGTTCATCGCAGTCCAGGTGTAAGTACACGACGTATTTCTAGGCGGATAGGAGTTTCGCAGTCAACGGTGTGGAGGTCACTAAATCGAAACAAATTTTATCCGTTTCATAAACAAAAGGTTCAACATCTACAGCCAGGGGATGGTCCGCTTCGCTTGGAGTTTTGCAACTTTTTGAATATTAATAATCAACTCTACAAGCGTATTTTGTTTACGGATGAGGCACAATTCACTCGGGATGGTGTCAATAACTTGCACAATGAACACTCATGGGCAGAAGAAAATCCACATGAGGTAGTGGAACAGAACTTTCAACACCGATTTAGCGTCAATGTCTGGTGTGGCCTTTTGCACAATCGGCTGATTGGACCTTTCATATTACCTGGACGCCTAAATGCTGAGTTGTATTTGCATTTCCTTCAAGAAGAGTTGCCGCAGCTGTTAGAGAATGTTCCTTTACGTCTCAGACAAAATTTGTACTTCCAGCATGACGGAGCACCTCCCCACTTTTCACGTGCCGTTTCTGCTTATTTAAATCATCAATTTCCTGGACACTGGATTGGTCGTGGAGGGCCTTACCCTTGGCCACCAAGATCCCCAGATCTATCTCCATTGGATTATTGCATCTGGGGATGGATGAAAGACATTGTATACAAGACAAAAGTGAATTCTCGTGATGAATTAATTGCCCGTATTATGGATTCGGCTGTGCAGATACAGGGAAGCCCTGAAAAATTAAGAAACGCAACAAAAGCAATACACAAACGTGCTGCAAAATGTATTGATAATGATGGCCTCATTTTCGAACATCTATTATAAAAAGGTGCGTACGGTTGGCCCAACCTGATTAATTTTGCTTAAAACTAGTAATGTATTATACTGAATAATATCGATTTTTTGATACTTATTTCTGTTTTATTTTAGACTTTGATTATATCAATTTTCTCAGAATTAAATTCTCTACAATTAATGTTTGTTGATTTTATGTATTTATTACCAATTTAACAAAGTTATTGTACATGAAACTTAAAAAAACATTGTTTCGTGCCCCAATTTTTTGCATTTAACCGTGAATCCCTCAAAAACTACTACAGGTACAGTTCTGAAACCTATTTTATTAGCTTTATCAGGTAAAATTACATAAGAATCCACGACATTTCTTACTTAATTAACCTTTCCAAAAGTTCAGTATGGCTTTATTTTACTCTTTGCCCAGGAATTCAGGCGAAATCTTTCGCTAGCTGTAACTCGCTAACGAAGCGTTTTCGGACCTATGTTTATATAACATTTTTTCATTATTTTTACTAGTACAATGTGCTGTAGAAGTGGGGGGAGAACTTCATGAATCACCCTGTATATGTAGTAGTTCCAAATAAGAGACAAAATAGAAAAACGAATATAGTAATAAAAACTAATAGTGTATAATGAACGTTTTGTATTTTGAATTAAAGGAAAATACAGGTATAAAATTTGTTTTTCATAAAATTTGTTGACTTTAACTAATTACAGAGGTAGATATTTAATCAGACCATCTTATCTTCTGACAAATGGGAAAATAAACTTGAAAAGAAACAACAAGGAAACATGAACATTTGAAAATAATTAAAATGGTTTTAAATTTCTTGAAAAGTATAAAAAACATTTCCGATAATTAGGGTAAATTTTCAACCAGTAATTAGTAGATAAGTACAACTGAGACGTAGTATATAAAATAAAATGAGAAGAAAAGTAACTTCTTATAATGAGATAGTTTGACTACTGTTTGAAAAAGTTCTTCAAAGCTGAAGCTGACGTCTTAGAGTAAAACAAAAATGTCTCCAATTGTGTTTCTTGCGTTTACTTTCACTGTTGCATTAGCAGGTAAGTTTAATATTACGAAAAGTATACTAAATAATGATTGTTCTTTCTGTTGAAGTTTTAACACGGAATTTTTTGTTAGCGTAGTAGGATATGTAATTTTTTATTGGTGTCAATTTTTAAAATTGTCATCTATCACATTATTTTGTCCGTCCATTAGTTACACTCAGATATCAGAAATTACAAGAGTTAGCAACAAATGATATTCGGACTCATAATCTACAGAAAACGTTAGTGAGGAAAATTGGGTTTGAAGTTCCGGTTTTGACTGGACGTGGCCAAAACCTAAAGTCAAGAAATCAAAGTCAGAAACTGCAAGAGATAGAAACAAACGGTTTTCGGATTCGTAATCTACACAATTCCCCATAACAGGCAGGTGGAATGTTACATAAATTTCACTCGATCTGTTTATTATAGGGCTAAAAAAATAGTTCTGTGCTTTATCACATAGTCAACCAAGTATATGACTGAACTATTTAAAAACAGAAGAAGTAGAGGTGTAAAAGACACTAGTCAGAGTTATCTCCTCTGAGAGTGATGAATCCCACTATACAGCCAGAACTTGTGGTGAATGAAGTGAAAGTGTCATTTGCAGGGTGGAAAGTGGATGCTTTGCGGAGAGCCTGGCATGCTGGCAGTTCTCATAAACATACTCTTTCAACTCAGTGAGGAAGGCAATAGTAAACCACCAAACTCCTCATTTTTACTTATTAAAACCTCTAGAGGTTCAAACCAGCCTTTCGGCTGTTGACCTAAATAGCACAATCTACACAAAACTTTAGTAAGACTGGTTTGGGTTTGAAGTTCCGGTTTTGACCGGAATTAGCCAAAACCGGAAGTCAAGAAATCAAATTCGGAATTTGGATATAAAAATAGTGCCATTCGATTCCCCTTAACGAATAGATACAGAAATCACTAATGGTTTTTTGCCATAAATCAAAAGTAAGACTTTTTGAAAAATTGCAACCAGCCATGAGACACGTCGTCTCATGGAACCAAGTAATTAATTAAAGTAATTCCAATGTACATCTTATTAAAGATTTAGCTTTATGAGTGTCTGAATTACCTGAAGAGCTGTCTGAGGTGAATTTTGGTTATACTAAAATTCATCAAGATGATTGAAATCATATAATTTGATTATATTAAAATAATATAAAAGGGTGTTAAATATACTTTACATAATCATTTGTATGAAAAATTTAATTTTCAAAAAAAATTTCAAAAAATTGTATACTACAATTTTTATTTTATTTTACGTCTGACTGTTTTACAATTTCTGCTGATGCAGACGGTGGGAATGATGATAAACAAAAATGAGTGATAAAAAAATACCAGATCTGACCGGGAATTGAATCCCGTATACTACAAAATGTAGATTATTCATGTATTATAGCTACTATTAGCAAATAAATGTTTTTCAGAAATGCGTCGGATCATCGTTTTTTAGAAGAACGAAAAGTTTGTAGAATTAACCTTATAAATTATTGATACACACCTTAACTTCGTAAGTGCAAAAGTTAAGGAAACTCAGTTACAAAAGTTATTTTGTTTTCATGATAATACTTCCCGTAAAAAATGTTGCTGCAAAAAGTTACTCCCACGTTTGAAGATTTTGCAAACGGTGAACTGATTTGGTGTGATGAAGATTGAAACTGCAAGGAAGGATTTGATGACACCAGAATTTTTGAAAGAAATGAGTCAGTCGGACTTAAATAAAAATGAGGCAGAAGGATAATCTGCTCGTATTGGAACAATTTTGAGCCTAATTCACAAAATTCATGAGAAGTAATGAAGAGTAGGTTAAAAATACAACGTGTGCATCTTCTGTAATTATAAAAACGTCGTTTTTATTATTAAATACAAAAAAAGAATTAAGTTTTTCTGTTTGGTAATATTGTGTATCTCTCTTTGCTTATAGCTCCTGCTCAGTACAGTTTTGAAGAAGGCTCATTAAAACTACTTAATTTAATGGATGGCACTTTAAGAGAAAGAAGAAATACTGAAATTAATCTTCCATCCTACAACAACAATTGGTATCGAAACAAAAGATCAGATGTTTATCAAATCAACCAATACAGACATAATGAAGAATTTTCAACAAAAGGTAGCGACAACATATATAATGTATACAAACGTGATCAACGAAACCACAATAAAATTGGCGATAATACAGACTAGTAATATACATTAAATATTTTTTTAAAATTTCTTCCAATTATTCTTGCTAGAGAGATGCGATTGTATTGTAAAAGTACGAGTTCACGTTGTGTATTGTAGGAGTCAATATACCAATATGTATTTAATATTAGCGTGATTGTATCAATAAATCAAAAATGCATTATTTCAATGTAGACTTTCTTGGATCCTTAAGGTTACCCGGAATACCTATCTCCATAATATTAATGTAAGGAACATTTTCTCTATATAAAACTATTACAGATTATCATGCCCCATTTTTTTTTGTGGTTACTTTTCAGGGTATTCTACGCCTACAGAATTAGAAGCATCTTTATATATTGTTAGAAAGGTAAGAAAATGTTTTTTAAAATTACCCCTTTAGAAAATCATAATATTTTGCTATTTAAGCGAAAAATAAATATTCAAACACATTTTTTTACTGTAATATTAATTCAGTAAATTGCAATTATGGCATAAAAGGCTATGCAAATAGCCATTAAAATCCGTTCACAGCTGGCTGAGGAAATGTTCCTTATGTGTCGAACATTGCTATTTACGGGAATCAAGAAAACACTAAAAGAGAACACATTATAAATACTGCAAAATAGTCACCTCTAATACATTCCAGGATCTTAATCTGGAAATTCCTCAACTGTTACGTTTACAGCTGGTTTACTGCCAACGTAGTTTTAAAACAAAAAATTATGATTTTTTTTAGTTTGTCATTCAAAAAATAAATGTGTTTATGCAAACTAGTAACGTTTAGAAAATAACGTAAGGGTTCAACATATTTTTAATTATTTTTTTGGGGGGATAAAAACTACAAAAACCCCAACAAATTATACATTATTGGATGCAGTAAATTCTGAATTTTAATAATGTGTAAAAACCGGACATGTAAAATTTTTAATTTTCTCCGTTCCGGGTACCCTTAAAGAATTAAAGAGTGTTTCGATGATACGATTACTATTTCTATTTAATCGCTTAAGTACAAAAATTGTGAAAAACATTTATCTGGATGAACCTTAAATAAAATGTGGATTTACAAGATTTTAGATATAATACTTTTGTTTAACTACAGCGGTTTTAATCAATAAGTTAAGAGTAATTTTCATTATAAATGAAACGCAGATGCCAACATCCCTTATATTAATGAAACAATCCACCAGATATGCCAAAAATTTAAAATAAAATAGAATATAATAACAACCACTAATCCGTGATCTGAATTGTTCACATTTTCCAAGCAACGCTAATCCTTAGCTCCACAGAAAGTAGAGTAGTGATTTGGGATAAATTCAATGATCATCTGATTTGTATTCAGTAAAAAAAAATTAAAATTCAATTTTATAATATTTAGAAGTTAATTAAAACATGTAACACTCAATGTTTGCATTTTAAATGCGATTCTTTTTCCTGCTAAACGAATTAATTTCCTATTATAAAATCGTCACCACAAACGTGTTACAATTATAAAGCCTACAATAAGTTTCAGAATGCAACCCTATTTACCAGTTGAAAATTTATGTAAATGATCAAAAACAAAATTTTTTAATCTTTTAGCCTTCATGGAAGATGTAGGAAATTTATAGACCAATTTATGACGTAAATTTGCTAAAGATGCAATTTGAACTTATTAGAAATTTTTACAGACAATTCTTATCCACTGAACTATTTTTCAATTTATAAATTTAAACTTTACTGTGCAGGTCTGCACAACCAGTAAATATTTTTATAGTTTCTAATATTACGTTAACATTTTTGAGAAGAACGCACTCATTAGCATTACTCTCACGTTTAAATATAATATTGATGGATACCTGAAAGTTTTGGCTGCGCGTTTAAACCCTTAGAGGCTGGACAGATGTAACTCGCTCAGACGGGATATCAAATAAATAAAAGTATATAATTATACTATTATGACTTTGTTTAAAAAATTACGTGGTCATATTAACTTAATCGTGTTTGTTTACTTTTTTGTCTTCAGTCTCTCGACTGGTTTGATGCAGTTCTTGTGTTTATTTTTTTGTCATCAGTCACTGGACTGAAAAGATACAGTTTCCCTGTTTACTTTTTGTTGTCAGTCTCCTAATGGTTTGATGCAGTTCTCCAAGCTTTTCTATCTTGCGAAATTCGTTTCATACCTACATCCCTGCAACACCCTACATCAATTGTAATTTGCTTTATATATTCTAACCTTTGCCTTCCCCGACAATTCACTCCCTCAATTATTGATAGAGTAATACCTGGAAGTCTTAATATTTGCTCCATTAGCTTATCTTTTCTTTGTTGAATATTGAGAAGTATGTACTTTGTTGAGTATTGTTGAGTACTATGAGAAGGAATTGTTGTTTAGGTCATCAGCCAAAAGGCTGGTTTGAACCTCTAGATGTTTGACTAAGTAAAACTAAGGAGTTAGGTAGTTTACAAGTGAGGTGCCTTCCTCACTGATTGGGAAAGTACGCTTATCAGCATGCCGGGCTCTCTGAAAACCACAAATTTTCCACTCTGCAAATGACACCTTCACTTCATTTCCCACAGGGTCTGGCTGTATAATGAAATTCATTACTTTTAGAGGAGATAAGTCTGAGTAGTGTCTTTTACACCTCTACCTCTTCTGTTCTTAAATGATTCAGTCATTTAGTTGGCTGACCATGTGATAAGAAACAGAACTGTTTATTTTAGCCCTGCAATGAACAGATTGAGTGTAAATAATTTGACTCTCCAGCTGTTTGTTACGGGCACGAGAAAGAATTACATTACTAATAAATGTATTCCAAGTCCCTATTCGCCTTCTGCGGAGCCAACGATTGGCGTTACTTGGTAAATTTGGTCAGTTTTGAACACAAAATAATGGGCTGTTTTATAATTTTATTAAAATTACTTGTGTGCATGGTAGACTATTTAACTTACGTAAGGTATGTTTAGAGATGTATTTTTTGTGAAGTATGTAATTGTAAACATATTAAGGTGCCTAACAGTGTTCTCAGTGATTGAAAAAGTTGTCGCTATGCTAAATACAAAACTTTAGCTGAACTACGTGTATATTCGTATAGCTACACTGGTTTAACTATGAATTTATAAATTCTTCCTAAAATACTAAATTTTTACCATTGAGACAGAAGACTGTTCAGCTGTTTTCGCCTACTATCTAGAACGTTTCACTTCACGTTTATATGTCCATATACAACGTAAGCTTTCTGTCCAAGTGAAGTTTCAGATAGCGAATATCACAACTTTGGGGTACAGGTGTATTATACAAGGATACTTCTGAGCAGGTTTACCGTCTCAAGGTAAACGTAACAAGTTTTATCTTATCGGAGAAGTTAAATTTAAACCTCCACTACGTAAATACGTAAATCATGATTCTAAGGTAGTTAGGTAATGTTGCAAACTCTACCCTCGTGCAGAAAGTGCCAGTAGAAGAAAAAATGTAGAGACAAAAAATCTAAGCGTGTAAACCCTGTACTGAAAAAGCTATTACTAAATCCTGGGTATTGGTGTTTTACGTCTACAACAAAAAGTAAGTAAATGGGATAAATTGTCCGACTACTATCTTCGGACTCATTCTTGTGGAGTATCTTTCTCTCAAATTTCTCTGCTTCTCTTAGACTAGCCTTCCCAGTCATTCCAAAAAACTCATTCGCTTACACACAGGTTCTATCACAGTATTACGTGTAGATAATACTTTCAGAACTCACCACTTGTATAAGTAAAAGTGGTGTGCACCACATTTCTCAGAGTGGCCTCGGAGTGCACCGGCCATCTTTCCTCGACGATTGTTATTCGTATTCTTTTTTCTGGGATTAAGTTGTATTAACTACCCAAGGTACTTAAAAATATAAAATTTCCTGTTAGGACTGTATAAATTTTATGTCTAGTTATTATTTAATTAATCATTTTATTTTTGTACAATTGTGAGTTATCATTTATCGGCTCAAACAATGGGATTCATTTCTACCTGCACTTACTCACCAGTTTTAAATTGAACCGCACAGTCGCCCGCTGACTAGATACGCGAATAGATGCTATCTTGTTTTTGAGCGCTCTTCTATCTGGTTATATCCGCGATCGCTAAGGCTATACTTAAAAATCTGGTGTGAAACACTCACACAACTTTCTCTTACCAATATAAACAATGAACAATATAACCTAACATTAGTAATAAAACATTAGAAATAAATAAAATAACTAACCTCAATAAACATAACCTAATTTTTAACACGAGTGAAAGACGTAAAATGAAAATCAACCTTAGTTAGGCTTAAAAATACGGAAAATCACTCTTTCACGCTGAACCAGGCTCTATAGAGAAAAATTCTTTAAATAAAAATTGTAGAGTTTTTATTTCTTATAAAATTTATTACACACACTTTTGTCGAAAAATACATACTAAGGCAAACAAGCCAAACTATAAACATTATAGAAATTCTTTATTATAGAAATCTTAAAAAACCTATTTTTTACAGCTTTCATAAATAAAACTGAAAATCACTAATTGCTGCTAAACTAAGCGTTATACAAAAAAATGTTTGAAATAAAAGTTATAAGATTTTAAGGTTTTTACAACTTTTATTAGACACATATTTGCGTTAAAATGCATATTAAAACCGCGGTCCTAAAAACCAATTTTTTAAGAGAAAGTAGCATCTCCAAGAATTTCAGCAGACATGGAGTCTCTATCTTGTACAGTATAAAACATTTAGTAAATGGGGAAATTTTTAAAAAAATCGTAAGAGCCGTTTTCGAGAAAATTGCAAAAAAGTTAAAAATGACACGAATAAACTACTACTTCCGGGTTCACCAATTTTGATGAAAATGTTTTCATAGGGTCCTCTAGTGGTATCTAACTTAAGTTTCAAGTTTTAAGTTCGTACGATGTTCCGTTCTTGAGATATTTTATTCACACACACACACACGCGCGCGCGCGCGCACACACACACACACACACACACACACGCGCGCGCATTCACTCACACACACACACCCACATATATATATATATATATTTTATATGATAATGAACAGCCAAAACAAAACAAGATTAGATATAAACTCACCTCAGAGTATTATATCGTTTCGAGATCTTTCGCCTCTCACGGAGACATCATCAGGAATTAAAAGACACTAAACACATATATAACAAAAAACATTAAAACAATTATGGTCAACGACCACGTCAATTATTCCCTATATCATAAACCATTCCGCGCGCGGTTATTCGGCCGAATCCGTGAGAGGCGTCTCCGTGAGAGGCGAAAGATCTCGAAACGATATAATACTCTGAGGTGAGTTTATATTTAATCTTGTTTTGTTTTGGCTGTTCATTATCATATAAAATGTAGTGGTGCAAACAAAGGAAAATAATGTTTACTAAAATAATATATAAATATATATATATATACCAATCGCTAAAAACGTTTTATGGGTTCAGGGGGTCTGAAAACGTGTAGATACGGTGAAAACTCGATTTCGAAAAATCGACATGAAAACAATACTTTCCTTCCTATATATTCATATAGTCAAGAGAAAGTAAAAATATAATTATCTACATACAAAGTATGATTTGTAATTTATTAAGTAATTGGGAAAAATGTAAAATTCTGTGTTTAATATCGGTTTGATTCCATTAGTAACAACTGTAAAGTGGGGGTAGGGATGCGAAGTTATTTGTTGAGGAGATAAATGGCGAATTGACATAAATGTAATCTAAACTAATACCTATTAAAAGAAAGTAAATTTTATTTGCTTGTACAAGGTAATGACAAAAACTACCGAACAGATGTCAAAAATTGTTTCACTTTTGAAGAGTTTAGAACTTCTTGAGTAATAGAAGCTTTATGTTATTACATACGTTTTTAATTTTGGAAAATAATTTTTTGATTGATAACATGAAGTTATATTTAATTTTTATTTCGTAAAGTTGGTTCAAATCCTTTGGTTTTTCAAGTTTTTCTTATTTATTCTGAGTTAATTATAGAATAATTGTATTGATTGTTGTACATCATTACTATTCTACCATCTATTTTGTAGAATGTATTGTACTTTTTAGTTAGGTATCAGGTGCGGTAGAGTACCGCTTTTAACCTGCACCCAATCATTTATTCTTTCATTTTTCAAAATTTTGAAAATTATTTTCGGAATAAATATAAAAAGCCATTGTAATACAGTTTCTGCATAAAAGGTTATATAAATCTTCCAACAATCAAAGACCTTGTACAATTTTTCCTTGAAGCAAAACAAGCAGGATTGTTTGAACATAAACCAACTTATGCAGATAGAAAATACATCATAAAATTGCCACAAGGTTTAAAACGTTGTGACAATTTAAGTCATTTTAAAAAATAGCTAAAACAATACTTGATTGATGAAATATTTTACAGTGTGCACGAATTTCTTACTAAATAGGTTTTTGGTTGAAAAGTATTTAACTTCTAATTAAACAAATATTGTGCATTATTTGATAGAAAAGGGTTCATGACAAGCCTACTGAAGTAAACAGTAGCAGAAACAAATTTTTGGTGGTAAGTGATGAATTTATCATTGTGATTAACTTTTTGTTTATCAGTTTTATCTTGACATGTCCTATACTCCATTTTGGAGTTTGCTGGATGCAAAAAAGGAGATTATAAAGTATAAAACACCATTTAAATTTAATATATGTCCTGTATTTATTTTAAGCAATGTGATCAAGATGATAGATTATGCAGCATTCATTATTAATTATAAGAATTGTAATCGTTTGTCATTGTACATTAGAATCATAGAAATATATAATTGTAAGTATACAGATGGTTTAGTACGCATTATGTCCAATATCATTATTGTTGCTTTGCTTTTTAAGATAATAATGGATTTCGTTATCGTTTCCGCTTCCACTAAAACTTCTGTCCCATTTTGCGACATTAGTCTGTTGGTCGTCTCTGTTACTCCATTTGTTTAACAAACTGTGTGGGTAGTAGTGATCAGCATTTCTGGCTTCTCGTAAGGGTGATTCAAGTTCAGAGTTCTGAAGGGGTTGCCCTGGAAACATACATGAAATTATATTAATTATATGATATTAATGTTAGGTGTTTTATAATCTTTTATACTTTACATAAGCCTATAAATGACGATTTTTAAAGACAAATACCAACGTAGAATATTTGGCCTACTGTAGTTGGGAGCTGACTTGTTTGCTAGTGCGTGATGAAGGTTAAGGGGGACTGACGATAGTGACACGTGATGTTGCCATAGCAACGGTTCCTTTAAAACCACATGGCGACGTGTGTACTGTACATTCTGAAAATATTTACTCTTCATATTTGTCAATTGTTACTGTGAGACCGTTCACTGTAGTTGTCTTAATTACGCTCGCGGCTCGTCAAGTTATTAATCTAGTTATTGTATGTAGTCTAATATTGTTATATACGGCCAATCAAACTGATTAAAATATAACTCTCTGTTCTAAAATATTAAAAACTAATATTTTTTTTACTTTATTAGGCTATTATAATAAGCTTTTAGTATATTAATAAAGTATTTTAGAATATTATTAGTTTAAAATCTAATAAAATATTTTGGTACTATAGTAGTTATTCGAAATGGTTTGTGACAAATATTTTTCGAACAGCGCGTACTTATGGTATTATTACTACTACTACTAGATTATAGGAGAGAGAGAATCGTACAAACAATCCTCTCCAACCGAATTCCTTACGCTAGCAATCAAGTGAGCTCCCATTTATAGCTAAAATATTTTTTTTTGTCATCAGTCTCTCGACTGGTTTGATGCAGTTCTCCAACCTTTCTATCTTGCGCAAGTCGTTTCATATCTACATACCTGTAACACCCTACATCTTTTGTAATTTGCTTTATATATTCTAATCGTTGCCTCCCTCTACAATTTACTCCCTCAATGTTACCCTCCATTATTGATAGCCCAATACCTGGATGTCTTAGGATATACCCCACTAGCCTATCCCATCTTTTGGTAAGATGCTTCCATATACTTCTTTTTTCATCCACTCGCCTAAGAACCTCTAAATTACTTATTTTGTCCACCCACCTAATCTTTAACATTTTCCTATAACACCACATTTCAAAAGCTTCTATCCTCTTCCGTTCTACAGCCCCTATCACCCACGTTTCACTTCCGTATAATGCTACACTCCAAACATAATGTTTTAAGAAATTTTTCCTAATCTGTAAATCAATGTTTGTAGTCAGTAAGCTGTTTTTCATTTCAAAGGCTTTTCTAGCTTGAGCAATTCTACTCTTGATATCACTCGTGCTTCTACCATCCTTTGTTATTTTACTCCCTAGATAGCAGAATTACCCAACTTCCTGTATGTTTTCGTTACCTACTTTTAAATTTCCCATCTCTTCTAAACCACTCTTGCTGCTGCACAACACTTTCGTTTTGTTCTTATTAATTTTCATGAAGTAATCCTTCCACAAGATCTCATCCATTCCATTTAAGGCATCCTCTAGTTCATTCTTTGCCTCGGCTAATACTACTATATCATCGGCGAATCTCAACATTTTTATTGTTTCTCCTTGAATTTTTATTCCTACGTCAAATTTCTCCTTTACTTCATTTATAGCCTCTTCTATATACAAGTTAAAAAGTAGTGGTGACAAAGAACAACCTTGTCATACACCTTTTCTTACAGCAGCCTCTTTTTCGTACCCCTCGATTCTCAAAACAGCCGTTTGATTCTTATACAGACTGTAGATAACTTTCCTTTCTTTGTATTTAATTCCTAGCCTTTTCAAAGTTTTAAACATTTTACTCCAGTCCTGATTGTCAAATGCTTTCTCTAAATCTACAAATGCCATAAAAGTAGTTTTATTTTTCTGTATCCTTTTCTCAATAATCAGTCTCAGAGCCAATATTGCATCTCAAGTTCCCATTCTCCTTCTAAATCCAAATTGGTCATCTTCCAATACTTCTTCTACTCGGTGTTCTATTCTCCTGTATATAATTCTTGTCAGTATCTTAGATGCATGGCATGTTAGGCTGATGGTTCTGTAATGTTCACACTTCTCCGCTCCTGACTTTTTTGGTATTGGAATCATAATATTTTTTTTAAAGTCCGATGGTACCTCTCCACTCTCATACATTCTGCACACAAGTTTGTATAATTTGTTTTGAGCAACTTTGCCACATCGTAATAATAATTCCGATGGTATGTTATCTATTCCTGGTGTCTTATTCATATTCGTATCCTTAAGTGCCCGATCGAATTCTTCTCGTAGTATAGGGTCCCCTCTTTGATCTTCTTCAACATCAGTTTCTTGTTCTATCGCATCATATTCTAATTCTTTTCCCATGTAGAGTTGATTTACGTATTCATTCCATAAAAGCTAAAATATACGAAGCTAAAATATACGAAACTAAATATGTAAGTAATCAAGTGTGAAACAGTTACACAACTTTTTCTTTCCAATGAAACTAATAAACAATATAACCTAACATTAGAAATAAATAAAAAAAACTAACCTCAAAAAACAACCTAATTTTAATCATGAGTGGATGAAGCAAAATGTAAACCAGCCTCAGTTTGGCTTAATAATATGGAAAAGTTTTGATCCTAAACCAAACTCTGTAAAGAATAATACTCTAAATATAAGTTTTAGTTCCTTGAATATCCTGTAAATTTAATGTTATACACATTTGTCGTTAAACGCTTACTAAGGCCGAAATCTTAAAAATCCATTTTTTACAGATTTTCATGAAAAAACAACAGCAAATCACAAATTACCGCTTAACTAAGTGGTGACTTAGAAATTTTTAAAATAAAAATTGTACGGTTTTAAATTGTCTACAACTTTAATTATATAGTTAACCTTTGCTTATGAAGCTTAATAAGGCCGCAATCTTAAGAACCCCATTTTTTTCTACGAGAGCACAGCTTCCCCAAGAATTTCAGCAGACATAACGCCTATTTTATGATATAAAGCGTAAAAAATATAGTAAATAAGGCGATTTTTAAAAAAAAGTCGTAGGAGTAGTTTTTGAGAAAATCGCAAAAAAATGAACTATTACACGAATAAACTACTATTTCCGGTTAGGGCTTCATTTCTGAAGGGTACTGAAACCTGAGCAAAATTTTTCGCCAGCTGTAGTTCGCTAACGATGCGATTTCAGACCTATGTTTATTGACATTTTTTCATTATTTGATGAGAGGAATACACCTCAGAAGTATATGGGTTACTCGTGGAACATTCCGTATACATGTATGTGAACTTTAAAAACTAGGTTTCTCGGCTAACTCTCAAAAATGTTTTGGAATTAGCCGTGTAGCCCTACATTTACAAGGTTTTTATAGAGAAAATTATGGAAGTAAAAAGTGCCTAATACAAAAAAACGTTTTTGTCCAAAAAGGTTTTAGCTGTTCCCTGAAATGCTACATTTTGTGGTTGACAATCAGACGACAAAATTTATATTTCTGGAAAATTTGTAAGGACTCCTTGCAATTTTTTTCAAAATTATAACTTACTGCGTATTGTAAGGCAAAATATAATATAATTAAACGTTTTCAAAATAATACTTCTACGGATCGTTTCTGTTGCGTAGTGACTAGTGTACTGGCCTACGAAGCAAAAGGTTCCAGGTTCAATTCCCGGCTAAAGTCTGAAAACTTTGATACGTTAAAACCCACCGTTACAGTACCAAAACTTATAATAGTCTGTCAAACTAAGCTGTTGATATGATTTTAAAAAATCTGGTGTGAAACACTCACACAACTTTCTCTTGCCAATGCAAATAATTAACAATAAACCTAACATTAGTAGTAATAAAATATTAGAAATAAACAAAACACTAACCTCAAAAACATAACCTTATTTTAATCATGAGTGAATGACGCAAAATGAAAATCGTACTCTGTTTGGCTTAAAAAACGGAAAATCACACTTTGACACCAAACTAGACTCTGTAGAGAAAAATTCTCTAAATAAAAGTTGTAGAACTTTTTATTTCCTATAAAATTTATTATAGACACTTTTGTCGTAAAATGCGTACTAAAGCCGAAATCTTTAAAAAATCGATTTTTCACACGTTTTCGTGAGAAAAAACAGAAAATGGCTAATTACCGCTAAACTAAGCGTTATACAAAAAAATGTTTGAAATAAAAGTTGTAGGATTTTTAATTTTCTACAACTTTTATTATATAATGTTTTGCGCTAAAATGCATATTAAGGCCACAATCTTAAAAAGAAAATATTTTTACGTAAAAACAGCCTCACCAAGAATTTCAACAAACATGGCGCCTATCCTATCTTGTAGAGAATAAAAAATTGAGTAAACCAGGCGATTTTAAAAAAAATCGTAGGACCAGTTTTTGAGAAAATCGCAAAAAAGTGAAAAATTATACGAATAAACTACTACTTCCGGTTGACCGATTTTGATGAAAATGTTTGTGTCGGGTCCGGTAGTGGTATGTAACTTAAGTTTCAAGTTTCAAGTTCGTACGATGTTCCGTTCTTGAGATATTTTGTATACACACAGACACACACACACACACACACACACACACACACACACACACACACACACACACAGACCAATCGCTAAAAACGTGTTTTTTGGGTTCAGGGGGTCTGAAAACGTATAGATCCGGTGAAAACTCGATTTCGAAAAATCGACATGAAAACAATACTTTCCTTCATATATATTCATATAGGCAAGAGAAAGTAAAAAAAACTAAAATAAATAATACTTCTATACATTGGCCAGCCCATGATAATAATCTAGTGGTCAGTGCAACATATTTATATACCAGGTGCGTCAGGTAAGACTAACGGTCAAATCACGAAAACGAAACAAAAAATTAAAAATCTTTCTATGTTACATCTTATGTTAAAAATTATTTAAATGTATCATGAAATTTTTATGTATTGACTATAAGCCTAATTAAGTACTATTAAGTTGATTTGTAAATACATACGCTGATAAGTATTGATAATACAAATTGTAATTTTCGAGTTTTACTGTAATGTTGTGTTGCACTGGTCAAGATTTTTTTACGTTTATCCTTGACCACTTTACGTGAATGCCTGGTCAGTCTTCTATTTTAATTTTATACAAACGAAATTCTGAACTTAAAACCCTTCAATACGTATATTAAATTACTTAAATGCCTTTGTAACGCTTTTAAGTTTGGTCTGAAAATAAATTATGATTATCAGTAATGTAAAAAGATTATATTTACCTGATCCCAAAGCTATAACCATCATTAAAGAAACGATAATTAAGGGCGACATGTTGATGGTACTTTTAAGCTTTCTTTAAAACTTCGACTACAACGATTTCGACTATTAGAAGAAAGAGACATTTGAACGGTTATATATCCTCATTTATATACCGAAATTTCAGTGTTATCGAATTCATTAAAAAAAAATATCGTATTATTTTTTTGTTTATTCTTACCTATAGATAACCTATTATCTGTATGTTTCTACAAAAACATAATATTTCCAAATAAGGAAAAAACGCGTTTTCCTTTGTCATGGTTAAATATCTAACAATTAAAGAATAAAATAATTAACTTTTTAATTAGGTACTTACTGTGTAAGGTTTTTTTTACGTAACGCTTATCCAAAGCATTTTGATGAAAATCTAATGAGTATATTTATTAAATATCACTGCACCGCTGTTGTATTAATAATGGAGTGCCTGGATTACTGAAGAGCCTTCGTTAGTCAAGGGATGGAACAGGATAGTCCAATCTCATAGACACAACTTAATATTTTCATGAATAAAATAGATGACGTATAGATCAGAAGGTTAATGCAGAAATTAATTTAGGTCATGGCATAATTTTAAAGTTATTATTTATGTTTAAATGATAAGATGTTTCTTCAAGAGACTAGTCAGTGCTCAAGAACCTAACTTGATTAAGGTTCATTTAAAAGTTTGATAATACTACCAGTGTCCGGCCAAATTTTTTCTTAGATTTACCATGCCGACTGTAAAAATTTTTATATGGCAATCATGCTAAACACTAATTGTTAATGTTAATGCTAATAATAGCTGTTGATTTCGAAAAAGTTTGAGCAATAAAATGAAACAACAGTTTCAAACTATTGTAGGCCCGCCTACAAAAGTTGTAGTGTAAGCTTCAAATAATAATGTAACTGCTGTTCCATTAGTATTACCTTCTTTAAAGTAAAGGTTACTCCAATTCTTTTACATTTCTATTTTCTTAAATTTTTTTATTTATTTTTAAAAATTGTTTTACAAGTATTTTTGTTAATTTTCTATTTAAATTCTGAGATAACATATGTGCCTTCACTTTCAACCCGTCGGGAAAAAATTAAGTCCTAAGTTTCAAATTCGTACACTATTCCATCTTGAGATAGTTTGTTCACACACTGACAAACACGCACACACATACCTACACACACACACACACACACACACACACACAGATCAATCTCTGAAAAAACATGCTAAACTGTAATTGCTAATGTTAATGCTAATAGTAGTTGTTGATTTTTGAACAGGTTTTGAACATGTGTTTTGGGAATCAGGGAGCCTGAAAACTTGTAGCTATTTTCGGTGAAAAATTTACATGAAAACAATGCTATCCTTTTTTATTATACTCGTAAAAAAGAAGCAAAAGTTTCTACTTCAAAATTGTATTTTCAAATACCGGTTGACTCATACGTCGGTTTCACCATTAGATGGGAAATTTAATTTTGATAAGTTGGTAATAGTGTAATGTTGGCAGCATTACGTACAACATTCATTAGTTATTATAACAGTAACTAGTGTGAGGTAAAACTCCGTGTAGTTACTAATTTTTTCCTTCGTAACGGTTTGTCGTAACGGTGAGTTTTTACATTCCTAAGTTGAAGAATGGATTAGTCGTCGTGGTAAAATCGAATGGCCAGTGCGCTCGCCAGCCGTAACTCCATGTGATTTTTCACTGTGGGGCATTGTAAAGGAACTACTGTCGATTTCTTTATTAAAGATACCCAAATTTTGGAGCCTTCTTTCTTCAATACCGCTTGTTCAATTTTACGATCTTATACACCAAAATTTAGTCAGTTTCATAATTTTAGCGTTTATTAATATTCCGATATCAGAATGAGAAGAAAATAAAGCCACTTTTTTATTGCTGCATTCCATTGGATGCATTAAGTGGCTTATAACTCAAACACCGTTTGACCGATTTATTTAAGACTTCACTTGAATAAATTCCTCTATATTTCAATGTACGTACGAAATTTCAGATTTGCAGCATATATCAATTTCAGGTTATTAGTAAAATTTTGAATCCCTATTAACTCTGTAACCTATCATTAATTCCTCCATTTCAAATACTCATTATATTCAGTTAAGAATAATAATAATAATAATACAAATTCATTCATATTATGAAACGAATGACCAGTTATTCGGTAGAATGTTTTAAATAATGGTAGAGGCTGCGGGGGATGGAAGAAGCTTAACCATGTTGCCAGTAGTACGTATATGGTCTCAAGCCATGCAACCTGCACGAACTAAAAAGTTCAATTAAAATTTCATTTGACTATTTAAACGACGATAATAATATGTTACTGTTCAAAATTTGTGAATCAGTTATATGTCGCTGTATGAAGTGTACAGATTATCATGGTGGCAATTTTTGACATCTGCTATGACGTTTTCAAGGTAATAGACGAGGTGTAGCTATTAAATAATGAGACTGACGTTGTAAAAAATGTTATTTATATTTTATACATAATCACCTTTTTTCACCTTCAATATACACTATGTCTCTATCCCTACAACGCTCCATGCGAATTTTCCATTGTTGGAAACAGTACTGGAAGTCATTTTCTGTCAGCTCCTTCAAGACACGTGCCGCTTTCTCTTTTACAGCCTTTACAGACACAAATCTTGTCCCTTTTAATAAAGATTTCTCCTTAGGAAAAAGGTAGAAGATAATAATGTGATGGAACATTGCTTTTACTTATGATCCGGAATCGAAGCACCGTATAATGCACTGGAAGAGCCGAACTTCACCGAGAGACAAAAAAGCTCGAATGAGTAAGTCAAAATTTAATACAATGATGATTGTTTTTTTTATATCAATGAGATTGCGTACTTTCACTTGGTTCCTGATGGTCAAACAATTAATCAAAAATACTACCTTCAGGTACTTTCTAAACTATGTCAAAGAGTAAGGAAAAACTCCCCGATATATGGAGGAGCAAATCATGGGTTCTCCACCAAGACAATGCGCCAGCTCATTCCGCGTTATATGTCAAGAGGTTCCTAGCCAAGTACAGCATCTCAGTGTTAGAACGTCCACCTTATTCACCAGATCTTGCACCATGTGACTTCTACCTGTTTCCTGACGTGAAATCTGCATTAAAAGAGACAAGATTTGTGTCTGTAGAAGCTATTATAAGAGAAAACGGTAGAAAACGTGTCCTGAAAGAGCTGACAGAAGATGACTTCCCTTCCAGCACTGTTTCCAGCAATGGAAAAATCGCATGAAGCGTTGTAGGGATAGAGAAGAAGTGTATATTGAAGGTGACAATAAGTGATTATGTATAAAATAAAAAAAAAAATTTACAACGTCAGTCTCGTTATTTAATAGCCACAACTCGTATGACGTAAATTTGCTAAAGATGCGATTTGAACGTAGGCCTACAGTCGATTCCGGATAATTGGTCCACTGGTTAATTGGGGCAGCCGGTTTTTTGGGACAGTTCTTTAATGAACAAAAACGGAACAGGATTTTACATTGATAAGTACTTCGTTTATTCGGTCCATATAGTCCACCTCTAAAAGGTTAAATATTTTTTACCAACGTTCAACTACTACGGTATTCTAATCAATGCCGTTTATTATAAATAATTAGACTATATTTAAATAAATATTGTTCATCTAATTGATTGTTATTTTATTTTATTTTAACCATTAATATGCTTGAATAATAATTGTAAATCAGTTCGGCCTAGCCCAAACTAGATTAGTCTAAAGTATTTTGCCAAACTAGATTGTCCTGAGCTGAACTAGTATAAATCCTGACATGCGTGGGATAACCCGGTTTTGCCTAAAATCGGGTTTAGCTAGTAACATTTTACATAAGGGTTCAGCCCTGAACATAACCCTTCACTTTTCGGGTTTACGATAATTTTTGGACTATTTTATCCATTAAAAGTGAGAAAAACTTTTGAAACACACGGTAATAATTTGTTTCAATTTTATGAAACTTCATTATTCTGTAATTATAAATCCTGGTATTTTTCCATTATAGAATTTTCAGAAGTTATAATCTAGATTTGAGCAGTTTTTTAACGTTTTTGGCTCGATTTATATTTTGTTAATAAATTATCGTTTTCAAACTAAAGTACATTTTTCCCATATGCAAATTGTGAAAACCGCTGACCTAAATTAGATTTTCATAGCAGTAAAGAAATAAATAAATAATACGTAAAGATATAAGTAAGAGATAATATAAAATAGCAGTAAAGACGTCCACATTTTCTCATGTTTTTCATTCGCCTATCTCCACGAAGGAGGCAAAAGAAAAACGAAAGGGGGATTATGGCTAGCAACAGAAATTTAGTGTTGCCTAAGCCTACGCGACACGTGGTTGTCGACACGTGGCTCTCTCTTTGGAATTCACTCCATACTAATTAAGACGATTAAGAGATTTTAGTCCTTCTTAATAATTAAGATTTAATTATTAGATCTTCTTGTCTAACAGGTAAATTATTTTTATAATTATGAGATTTCGGTGGTTTAAATTTAGGGAACCAGTGACTAGATCCTGTGAAATATTTTACGGTTGTATCTCCTGGCTTATCTTTTTTCTTGTTTTGATTTTATGGTCTAACGTTTTCTTTACAAACAATGTATTTTTTTCATTACGTATTGATAAAGTTTTTCAGTTTAAACAATTAGACATACAAGTCGTAGACCTAGACATAAAATTTTAACATTAATAAAATTATCATAGTTTATTATAAGTAATTAATGCGTAAAATTAAATAGGCCTACGCTGTCTACGTTTTACTTCAGCGTGGTTAGAAATAACTAATGAAACATTACCTAAAAATATTTTATGTTTATTGCCATTTCAATTTTACTTCCTTTAATAAACAGTTTCATCAATCAGTAATTTGCCTATATTAATATATTTGCCTATATTTAAAATTTATATTTTAAATATTCAAATACATATTTTATATAAACCGTTTTATTATTTAAAAATTTTGTGTATTAAACAATTTAATTTTTTAAACTATTCTAAACAGGTTTTAAATAAACTGTTTTATCAATTAAAAAATACATGTATTCTTGCATTTAAATTTTGTTTCTCTACTAATTAGACAACAATATTATTGTTCTAATTCAGATTTTAAATTAGACCTATGTTATGATTTAATGTATGTCTTTTTTATTGAAAAATTCTTCTGTATATTATTTGGTGACTCAATAAAAATTTATTTTGTTTCTTATGTTATGCTCAAACTTTGTGTTTAATTCTTTTTATTTTGACTCGGAAACATACTGCCAGAGTAATGAAAGCGCTATAACCTATTATCTGAGCTATGCCACTTTCGTTTGACAGTTTCTATTTCAAATCAGTCGTAATTTGGAGTATATATAAGTGGGAAAATGAATTGCATAGTGGAGCCCCCGTTAGATTAGGTTAATTTTAAAAAGAGCTAAGACTTAAGGAAGTAGACTGATTTTAATAAAAAAATATTGATTTTTCAATTTTACCATACATCGATAGATCGTTTTATCCTATTTAAATTGATATATAACATGACATTGGTTGCTTTTTCTGTAGAGAAACAATTAAGTTTTTACATTGGTGGAGTTCGTAGTTATTTTGTTATTACGATATCTTTCACGTATTTCATTCTTGTAAATTGGGATTAATATAACACGTTACTGCTCTAACGTTACGGAGATCGCGTTAACGTAAAACCAATAATTTCTAAAACGTATAGGAATCGGCTGTAACGCAAGATAAATATTGGTATGTTTTTGTTTGGAAGTTAATTCCAGTTGGCAATAAGTGTTTCTGTTGCGGTATTATGTTTTTACTACATCCGCATTTTCCGCATATTGTGTTTTTTGACTTTAGGTACACTTATTTCAGGAACCATCCAACATAGGAGTGTGAAATTTCACACACTACATTTTAGTACTAATGTTTGTATTTACTCCAGAGATATATTAAAAATTTTAGAGTTTTATTTTTTGGGTGTCTTTTTCATTAAAAAAATATAGGCTACATTTGAACATTTTTTGAGAAAAAAAAATCATTTTTAGATTGAATAAAGATAAATGAAAAAGCTCTGGTGCAAATTTGTAAAAAAGGACTATAGATAGGTGTACCAAAGCTCAGCTTTGTAGCTTTAACGGTTACTACAAAAAAATCTAAGTTAGTATCGCAAATATAGGGATAATGAAAATGGTCTGGCTCCCTTATCTCTTCTAGGATTCACTTCAAAGATTTTGGTTATGTCCCTTGGTCTTACAAGGCAACTTTATCTCACATAATATAATGATATCCTCGCCATTTGACATCTCACGTGTAATCTCATTCAAATAATAGTTTATTATAACGTTAATCAGTGTAATAAACAACTTACGTGTTTCCTGCTACTGGTGTCACAACTGAGGCTTCAGTGAATGAAAAACTGAAAAATACACAAAGATGTATATTAAATGGACATATTTTTTATCTATATTTTATTATCTGGAATGTCCATCTTCTTTCATCCCTTATAACCAATCTAAACTAAAACGACAAAACTATTAAAGGAGAATTGTTTCATGGATATAAGTGTAACCAATAATGAGCACAAGAATACTGGAGTAAACTTAATAAATCATTAACTGACCGAAGTTTACAACTACATAGCTCAAAGTGTTTGTGATACCTACTCGGTTTGTCGTCTGATGGCATTACAAAAAACTGTCCAATTCTTTCACGAACATCTTCAGTGTTTGTTTAATTCACGAACTATAATTTTTTTATTATTTGTGAGTTTGTTCAGTTTTATCGATAATACTTTTTTTTATGTATTACTTTATAAACTTTATGGTACTACACTATAAACCTACTTTACATATACAGGTGTACTTCAATGATACATTTTTTTATTATGCAGTAGCTATTAGAAATTTTTACAGACAGTTCTTACTCTATGAACTATTTTTCAATTTATATATTTAAATTTATCTGTGCCGCTCTGTACAAGCAGTAAATATTTTTACAAATAATATTATATTATATTGGAAATTGGGGTTCGGGATGCGAAGTTATTTGTTGAGGAGATAAATTGCGAATTGACCTAAAGATAATTTAAACTAATATTTTAAGGAAGTAAACTTTATTTGCTTGTACAAGGTAATGTTAAAAAACTACCAAACAGATGTCAAAAATTGTTTCACTTTTAAGGAGTTTAGAACTTCTTGAGTAACAGAGGCTTTCTGCAATTACGTAATTTTTTAATTTTGCAAAAAAATTATTTGATTGGTAACATGAAGTAAGTCATAAATAATTTTTTTCGTAAAAATATTACAAATCCTTTGGTTTTGCCACTTTTTCTAGTTTATTCTTTATTAATTATAGAATAATGGTATTGATTGTTGTACATGAATAATATTCTACCATCTATTTTGTAGAATGTGTTGTACTCTTTAGTTACGTATAAGGTACGGTAGAGTACCACTTTTTAACCTGTACCCAACCATTTATTCTTTCCTTTTTCAAAATTTTGAAAATTATTTACGGAATAGATATGAAAAACCATTATAATTCATTTTCTGCATAGAAAGTAATGTAAATCTTCCAACAACCAAAGAGCTTGCACGAATTTTCCTTGAAGCAAACCAAGCAGGATTGTTTGAACAAAAACCAACTTATGCAGGATGAAAACACATCATTAAATAGCCACAAGGTTTCAAACGTTGTGACAGTTTAGTCGTTTAAAACAAAATCAAAACAATACTTGATTGATGAAACATTTTACAGTGTGCATGATATCCTTTCTTAATAGCTTTTGGTTGAAAAGCATTTAACTTCTAATTAAACAAATGTTTTGTACTATTTGATAGAAAGGGGTTCATGAAGTTGAAGGGGCGATAGAAAAGGGTTCCTACTGAAGTAAGCAGTAGCAGAAACAAATTTTTGGTGGTAGGTGATGAATTTATCGTTGTGATTAACTTTTTTTTATCAGTTTCATCTTGACTTGTCGTATACTCCATTTTGGAGTCTCCTGGATGCAATAAAGGCGATTGTAAGATATAAAAAATCTTTTAAATTTAATATATGTTTTATATTTATATTTTAAGTAATGTGATCAATATGATAAATAATTCAGCATTAGATCTTAATTATAAAAACTGTAATCGTTTGTCATTGTACATTAGAATCATTGAAATATATAATTGTGAGTTTATAGATGGTTTACAACGCATTATATCAAACTTTATTATTGTTGCTCTCCTTTCTATAATAATTATGGATGTCGTTATCGTTTCCGCTTACACTAAAATCGGTAGTCAGGTCTCTCAGGTCTCTCATGAGGTATCTCATTACGCTGATGGTATTTGTCATTAGGCTGATGGTAGTTGTGGTGTCCCCAATCGGTCTTGTAAAACTCTGCTTTTCTGTGATCTCCTGCGGGTAAACGAAATTCCCAATTTTGATCGTGTTGTCCTGGAAACATACAGAAAATTATGTTAATTAAATTTAATTAATGATAGGTTTTCTATAATCTTTTATAAGAGGTACTTAAGATAAAAATGAAGATTTTGAAAGACAAACATCAATCTAGTATATTTGGCCTACTATTGTTGGAAGCTGACTTGTTTGCTAGGGCGGGATGAAGGGCATGGGGTAATGGCGACAGCGACACGAGATGTTGTCAACGCAGCGGTCGACATGTGTAGTGTACATTCTGATATATTTACTCTTCATATGTGTCAGTTGTTACTGTGAGACCAATCACTGTAGTGGTGTTAATTACGCTCGCGGCTCGTCAAGTTATGAATCTGGTTATTGTATGTAGTCTAATATTGTTATACACGGCCAAACAATTGATATAAAACATAACACTCTGTAGTAAAATATTAAAGACTAATATTGTTTTTTTTACTTTATTAGGTTATTATAATGAGCTTTTAGTGTATTACTAAATTATTTTAGAATATTATTTGTTTAAAATCTAATGAAATGTTTTGGTACTACAGTAGTTATTTCAAATTGTTTGTGACTAACATTTTTTTAACAGCGCGTAATAATGGTATTATTACTACCTCTAAATTATAGGAAAAGGGGATCGTACAAACAATCCTCTCCAACCGAATTCCTTCCGCTAGCTATCAAGTTAACTCCCATCTATAGCTAAAATATACGAAACTAAATATGTAAAAGATCAGGTCTACAACACTCACACAACTTTCTCTTGCCAATGAAACTAATGGACAAAATAACCTAACATTAGAAATAAATAAAAAACTAACCTCAATACACACTAATTTTAATAATGGGTGAATGATGTAAAATAAAAACCAAACAACCTACCAAGTTTGGCTTAATAATACGGAAAAGTATTGACGCTAAACCAAACTCTGTAGAGAAAAATGCTATAGCTGAATAAAAATTGTACACTCTTTAATTTCCTATAAATTTAATGTTAACACATTTCTCGTTTATGTTTACTTCTTTTAACTTTAATTTTTTCCTTAAAAACTATACAATACAGAAAAACCTCTAACAGCTGAACAAAATTTTGAATAATCAGATGACGTGAAAAATAAACAGAAAATAATATTTTTAAAGAATACATCTCAGTGAATGGTTCAAAAGTTGGACAGTAAAAAGAAATTAAGAAAAAAACAGAAAACTAACACAGGAAAATCAAATAATATAGGGCTACACATAACAAGAATAACATAGACTAGAAAGTACTTAGAATAAGAAGTATCGCAAAAAGTAACAACAGTAACATCACAATATATGTACTGTACGATCAACAAAATAAAATAAGAAACGAAAAATATACATACATGAGTGCATACATATATACATATACATTAGTAAGAAAGATCAGAACAACACTTAATAAATTATAATTAGAAAAGTGAAATGTTAAAAAATTATTAAATCTGTAAAATAATATGACTATCTTTTAAGCATTATAATAAGTAAATATGTATATATATTGTTATTAGATCAGTAGATCTCTACTCCATTTTCTTCTTAGGCGTCAGTGGGTTAAGTTTTGTCTTGACATTTGCTGTATTAGGGGATTAATGTGGTCTGTTAACTTTCGGTTAAATTTTGAGATTTGATTTTAGCAGTTTTTGATACAAAAGGAATTTTTAAGTCGGAATGCAATGTAAGGTTTGTTACGTAATATGAGGCGTTCGTCATCATCCGAAGTATTCTTGACTGATGGGTTTGAATTTTTTGTATGTCAGTTTTCGTTGCCGTCCCAAAAATTTCTATACTGTAATTCCAAATGGATACTACGCCCGAAATTTTTAAAATTCATTATTTTACAGATTTTCATTAAAAAAAAACAGGAACTCAAAAATTATCGCTACATTGAGCGGTAACAAAGAAATGTTTGAAATAAAATTTGTACGGTTTTAAATTGTCTACAACTTTTTTTATAATACACTTTTACCTTAAGAAGATTATTAAGGCCGTCATCATAAAAATCCCATTTTTTTCTACGCGAGAATTTCAGCAGACATAACGCCTATACTAATAAAAAACCATAAAAAATATAAACCATAAAAAATTTAGTATATGAGGCGATTTTTAAAAAAAATCGTAGGAACCGTTTTTTGAGAAAATCGTAAAAAAGTGAACAATTACACGAATAAATTACTATTTCCGGTTAGGGCTTCATATCTGTGGGGAACTGAAACCTGAGCGAAAATGTTCGCCAACTCCAATTCGCTTACAATGCGATTCCAGACCTATGTTTCTTGACCTTTTTTCATTATTTGATGAGAGGAATACACGTCAGAAATATATGGGTTACTCGTGGAACACTCTGTATACATGTATGTGAAATTTAAAAGCTAGATTTCTCGGCTGACTCCGAAAAGTGTTTTGGAATTAGTCGTGTAACCCTACAATTATGGGGGTAAAAAGTGCCTAATACAAAAAAAAGGTTTTTGTCCGATATAGTTTTAGCTGTTCCCTCAAATGCTACATTTAGTGGTTGTCAATCAGACGACAAAATTTATATTTCTGGAAAATTTGTAAGGACTCCTTGCATTTTTTTTAAAAATTATAACTTTCTGCGTTTTTTAAGGCTAAGTATAATATAAATTAAAAGTTTTTAAAATAATACTACAACGGATCGTTTCTGTGGCGTTGTGACTAGTCATCTAGCCTACAAAGTGGAAGGTTCAAGGTTTGATTCTCGGCTAGGATGTGGAAACTATAACACGTTAAAACCCATCGTTACGGTACTTAAACTAATAGTTCTCTGTCAGACTAAGCTGTTGTGATATGACTTTAAAACACTAAAATAAATAATACTATTATACTTTGGCCAGCCCATGATAATATAGTGGTCAGGGAAACATATTTATATACCAGGTGCGCCAGGTAAGACTATTGGTCAAATCACGAAAACGAAACAAAATATTAAAAATATTATTTCTATGTTCCATCTTATGTAAAAATTATTTAATTTTATGATGCAATTTTTATGATTTTACTATAAGCCTAAGTTAAGTACTATTAAGTTAATTTATCAATACATATGCTGATAAGTATTGATAATACAAATTGTAATTTTCTAGTTTTACTATAACGTTGTGCTGCCCTGATCAAGGTTTGTACATTTCTCTTTGACCACTCCAAGTGAATGCCTGGTCAGTCTCCTATTTTAATTTTATACAAAACAAATTCTGAACGTAAAACCCTTTAAGATGAAAATAATTGGGAACACTAACATGGACCCCAGGATTTCAGTGGGAGGTCAAGTAATAGAAGTGGTACGGAATTTCAAGTACTTGGGGGAGGTATTGAACATGAGTTGCAATGACAGGGAAGCATGGGCGGAAAGGACCAAAAAGTTAATGAGAGCTTAGTTCATCACCCATACCACATACAACAAGAAGTAAATGTCGGTAAATACAAAGGTAAGACATTACAAAACGGTAATACAACCTGCAGTGACTTACTGTGGAGAGACCCTAACAAAACTGTCACAAAAAACTAAAACCCACAGAATCCTGACGTTAGAACGACGAATCCTTAGAACCTGTATTGGTAAGAGAATATACAAAGATAACAGTTGGAGACTGCTACCAAAAAATAATGAAGTCTATAAAATTTCGGAGCCAATACTAGACACAATTAGGAAAAAACGAATCTCCTTTTTGGGCCATATCCTTAGAACACCGGAGAACAGAGTACCTAGACGGCTTATTGAAAGTGTCTGGGATTTTAAAATCGGTTTGAATTGGACGAAGGAGGTCAAGGAGGACTTGGAAAGGTTTGGGTTGACGCTGGAGGATGTGAGGTTCAAGTCTAAAAGTTATAGAAAGTTGAAGGATCTGGCTTTGGAACCGGAAACCAAGACTAGAAGAGTGCAGAGGGTGACGGAAGAACTCCGGGCACAGAGATCACAAAGAATGAGGGAATACTGGGTAAAGATCAAGGCTCAGAGATCGAAGTAGAGTCTTTCATGTTGTGGCTGAAGTGGTCCATTGTGGCCTCACTAGTAAATAAAAAAAAAAAAAAAAAATTACTTAAATACCTTTATAACGCTTTGAAGTTTACACTGAAAATAAATAATGATTATTAACAATGTAAAAGAAAAATTATATTTACCTGATCCCAAAGCTATAACCATCATTAAGAAAACGATAATTAAAGGCGACATGTTGATTGTACTTTTAAGCTTTCTTTAAGAATTCGTCTACGACAATTTCGACTATTCAAAGAAAGAGACATCTGAATGGTTACAAATCCTCATTTATATACCGAAATTTCAGTGTTATCGAATTAATTTAAAAAAAATATCGTATTATTTTCTTGTTTATTCTTACCTATAGATAACATATTATCTGTGTGTTTCTACAAAAACAGAATATTTCCAAATAAGGAAAAATCGCGTTTTCCTTTGTCATGGTTAAATATCTAACAATAAACGAATAAAATGATTAACTTTTTAATTACTTTCTGTGTAAGGTTTTTTTGCGTAAAGCTTATCCAAAGCATTTTGATGAAAATCTAATTAGGATATTTGTTACATTACACTGCACAGCTGTTGTATTAATAATGTAGTGCCTGGATTACTGAAGAGCCTTCGTTAGTCAACGGATGGAACAGGACTGTCCAATCTCATAGCCACTACTGAATATTTTCATGAATATAAAAGATGACGTATAGAGCAGAAGGTTAATGCAGGAATTCATTTAGGTCATGGCGTACTTTTAAAGTTATTATTATTATGTTTAAATGATAAGTAATTTTTCAAGAGACTAAGTCAGTGGTCATGAACTAAACTTGATCAAGGTTCGCTAATAAGTTTGATAATACTACCAGTGTTCGGCCAAATTTTTACTTAGATTTACCATGCCGACTGTTAAATATACATATGGCAATCATGCTAAACACTATTTGTTAATGTTAATGCTAAAAATAGTTGTTGATTTCGAAAAAGTTTGAACAATAAAATGTAACAACAGTTTCAAACTATTGTAGGCCCGTTTACAAAAGTAGTAGAGTAAGCTTCAAATAATAATGTAACTGCTGTTCCTGTAATATACCTTTCTTTATAGTAAAGGTTACTCCGATTCTTTTAAAAATCTATTTTCTGAAATTTTTTTATTAATTTAAAAAAATTGTTTAAAAGTATTTTTTTAAATTTTCTATTTAAATTCTGAGATAACATAAGTGCCTTCACTTTCAACCCGTCGGGAAAAGTTAAGTCCTAAGTTTCAAATTCGTACACTATTCCATCTTGAGATAGTTTGTTCACACACTGACAAACACGCACACACACACACACAGACCACACACACACACACACACACACACACACACACACACACACACACACACATACACACACACACACACACACACACACACATGCACATACACACACGCGCGCGCACACACACACACACACACACACAGATCAATCGCTGAAAAAACATGCTAAACTGTAATTGCTAATGTTAATGCTAATAGTAGTTGTTGATTTTTGAACAGGTTTTGAACATGTTTTTTGGGTATCAGGGAGCCTGAAAACTTGTAGCTATTTTCGGTGAAAAATTTACATGAAAACAATGCTATCCTTCTTTATTATACTCGTAAAAAAGAAGCAAAAGTTTCTACTTCAAAATTGTATTTTCAAATACCGGTTGACTCATACGTCGGTTTCACCATTAGATGGGAAATTTAATTTTGATAAGTTGGTAATAGTGTAATGTTGGCAGCATTACGTACAACATTCATTAGTTATTATAACAGTAACTAGTGCGAGGTAAAACTCCACGTAGGTACTAATTTTTTCCTTCGTAACTGTTTGTCGTAACGGTGAGTTTTTACATTCCTAAGTTGAAGAATGGATTAGTCGTCGTGGTAAAATCAAATGGCCTATGCGCTCGCCAGACTTAACGCCATGTGATTTTTCACTGTGGGGCATTGTTAAGGAACTACTGTCGATTTCTTTATTAAAGATACCCAAATTTTGAAGCCTTCTTTCTACCTTCTTAATACCGGTTGTTCAATTTTACGATCTTAATTAAAATTTAGTCAGTTTCATAATTTTAGCGTTTATTAATATTCCGATATCAGAATGAGAAGAAAATAAAGCCACTTTTTTATTGCTGCATTACATTGGATGCATTAAGTGGCTTATAACTCAAACACCGTTTGACCGATTTATTTAAGACTTCACTTGAATAAATTCCTCTATATTTCTTAATGTACGTACGAAATTTCAGATTTGCAGCATATATCAATTTCAGGTTATTAGTAAAATTTTGAATCCCTATTAACTCTGTAACCTATCATTAATTCCTCCATTTCAAATACTCATTATATTCAGTTAATAATAATAATAATAATAATAATAATACAAATTCATTCATATTATGAAACGAATGACCAGTTATTCGGTAGAATGTTTTAAATAATGGTAGAGGCTGCGGGGGATGGAAGAAGCTTAACCATGTTGCCAGTAGTACGTATATGGTCTCAAGCCATGCAACCTGCACGAACTAAAAAGTTCAATTAAAATTTCATTTGACTATTTAAACGACGATAATAATATGTTACTGTTCAAAATTTGTGAATCAGTTATATGTCGCTGTATGAAGTGTACAGATTATCATGGTGGCAATTTTTGACATCTGCTATGACGTTTTCAAGGTAATAGACGAGGTGTAGCTATTAAATAATGAGACTGACGTTGTAAAAAATGTTATTTATATTTTATACATAATCACCTTTTTTCACCTTCAATATACACTATGTCTCTATCCCTACAACGCTCCATGCGAATTTTCCATTGTTGGAAACAGTGCTGGAAGTTATTTTCTGTCAGCTCCTTCAAGACACGTGCCGCTTTCTCTTTTACAGCCTTTACAGACACAAATCTTGTCCCTTTTAATAAAGATTTCTCCTTAGGAAAAAGGTAGAAGATAATAATGTGATGGAACATTGCTTTTTTTTATGATCCGGAACCGAAGCACCGTATAATGCACTGGAAGAGCCGAACTTCGCCGAGAGACAAAAAAGCTCGAATGAGTAAGTCAAAATTTAATACAATGATGATTGTTTTTTTTTATATCAATGAGATTGCGTACTTTCACTTGGTTCCTGATGGTCAAACAATTAATCAATAATACTACCTTCAGGTACTTTCTAAACTATGTCAAAGAGTAAGGAAAAACTCCCCGATATATGGAAGAGCAAATCATGGGTTCTCCACCAAGACAATGCGCCAGCTCATTCCGCGTTATATGTCAAGAGGTTCCTAGCCAAGTACAGCATCTCAGTGTTAGAACGTCCACCTTATTCACCAGATCTTGCACCATGTGACTTCTAACTGTTTCCTAACGTGAAATCTGCATTAAAAGAGACAAGATTTGTGTCTGTAGAAGCTATTATTAGAGAAAACGGCAGAAAACGTGTCCTGAAAGAGCTGACAGAAGATGACTTCCCTTCCAGCACTGTTTCCAGCAATGGAAAAATCGCATGAAGCGTTGTAGGGATAGAGAAGAATTGTATATTGAAGGTGACAATAAGTGATTATGTATAAAATTAAAAAAAAAATTTACAACGTCAGTCTCGTTATTTAATAGCCACAACTCGTATGACGTAAATTTGCTAAAGATGCGATTTGAACGTATTAGAAATTTTTACAGACAGTTCTTACTCTATGAACTATTTTTCAATTTATATATTTAAATTTATGTGTGCCGCTCTGTACAAGCAGTAAATATTTTTACTAATAATATTATATTATATTAGAAATTTGGGTTGGGGATGCGAAGTTATTTGTTGAGGAGATAAATTGCGAATTGACCTAAAGATAATTTAAACTAATATTAGAAGGAAGTAAATTTTATTTGCTTGTACAAGGTAATGTTAAAAAACTACCAAACAGATGTAAAAAATTGTTTCACTTTTAAGGAGTTTAGAACTTCTTGAGTAACAGAGGCTTTATGCAATTACATAATTTTTTAATTTTGCAAAAAAATTATTTGATTGGTAACATGAAGTAAGTCATAAATAATTTTTTTTCGTAAAAATATTACAAATCCTTTGGTTTTGCCACTTTTTCTAGTTTATTCTTTATTAATTATAGAATAATGGTATTGATTGTTGTACATGAATAATATTTTACCATCTATTTTGTAGAATGTGTTGTACTCTTTAGTTACGTATCAGGTACGGTAGAGTACCACTTTTTAACCTGTACCCAACCATTTATTCTTTCCTTTTTCAAAATTTTGAAAATTATTTACGGAATATATATGAAAAACCATTATAATCCATTTTCTGCATAGAAAGTAATGTAAATCTTCCAACAACCAAAGAGCTTGTACGAATTTTCCTTGAAGCAAACCAAGCAGGATTGTTTGAACAAAAACCAACTTATGCAGGATGAAAACACATCATTAAATAGCCACAAGGTTTCAAGCGTTGTGACAGTTTAGTCGTTTAAAAAAAAATTAAAACAATACTTGATTGATGAAACATTTTACAGTGTGCATGATATCCTTTCTTAATAGCTTTTGGTTGAAAAGCATTTAACTTCTAATTAAACAAATGTTTTGTACTATTTGATAGAAAGGGGTTCATGAAGTTGAAGGGGCGATAGAAATGGGTTCCTACTGAAGTAAGCAGTAGCAGAAACAAATTTTTGGTGGTAGGTGATGAATTTATCGTTGTGATTAACTTTTTTTTATCAGTTTCATCTTGACTTGTCGTATACTCCATTTTGGAGTCTCCTGGATGCAATAAAGGAGATTGTAAGATATAAAAAATCTTTTAAATTTAATATATGTTTTATATTTATATTTTAAGTAATGTGATCAATATGATAAATAATTCAGCATTAGATCTTAATTATAAAAACTGTAATCGTTTGTCATTGTACATTAGAATCATTGAAATATATAATTGTGAGTTTATAGATGGTTTACAACGCATTATATCAAACTTTATTATTGTTGCACTCCTTTCTATAATAATTATGGATGTCGTTATCGTTTCCGCTTACACTAAAATCGGTAGTCAGGTATGTCATTACGCTGATGTTATTTGTCATTAGGATGATTCCCCAATCGTCGTGTGTAGTAGTTGCTGTGTCCCCTATCGGTCTTGTAAAACTCTGCATTTCTGAGTTCTCCTGTGGGTGAACGTAATTTCGAATTTTGATCGTATTGTCCTGGAAACATACAGAAAATTATATTAATTAAATTTAATTAATGATAGGTTTTCTATAATCTTTTATAAGAGGTACTTAAGATAAAAATGAAGATTTTGAAAGACAAACATCAATCTAGTATATTTGGCCTACTATTGTTGGAAGCTGACTTGTTTGCTAGGGCGTGATGAAGGGCATGGGGTAATGGCGACAGCGACACGAGATGTTGTCAACGCAACGGTCGACATGTGTAGTGTACATTCTGATATATTTACTCTTCATATGTGTCAGTTGTTACTGTGAGACCAATCACTGTAGTGGTGTTAATTACGCTCGCGGCTCGTCAAGTTATGAATCTGGTTATTGTATGTAGTCTAATATTGTTATACACGGCCAAACAATTGATATAAAACATAACACTCTGTAGTAAAATATTAAAGACTAATATTGTTTTTTTTACTTTATTAGGTTATTATAATGAGCTTTTAGTGTATTACTAAATTATTTTAGAATATTATTTGTTTAAAATCTAATGAAATGTTTTGGTACTACAGTAGTTATTTCAAATTGTTTGTGACTAACATTTTTTTAACAGCGCGTAATAATGGTATTATTACTACCTCTAAATTATAGGAAAAGGGGATCGTACAAACAATCCTCTCCAACCGAATTCCTTCCGCTAGCTATCAAGTTAACTCCCATCTATAGCTAAAATATACGAAACTAAATATGTAAAAGATCAGGTCTACAACACTCACACAACTTTCTCTTGCCAATGAAACTAATGGACAAAATAACCTAACATTAGAAATAAATAAAAAACTAACCTCAATACACACTAATTTTAATAATGGGTGAATGATGTAAAATAAAAACCAAACAACCTACCAAGTTTGGCTTAATAATACAGAAAAGTATTGACGCTAAACCAAACTCTGTAGAGAAAAATGCTATAGCTGAATAAAAATTGTACACTCTTTAATTTCCTATAAATTTAATGTTAAAACATTTCTCGTTTATGTTTACTTCTTTTAACTTTAATTTTTTCCTTAAAAACTATACAATACAGAAAAACCTCTAACAGCTGAACAAAATTTTGAATAATCAGATGACGTGAAAAATAAACAGAAAATAATATTTTTAAAGAATACATCTCAGTGAATGGTTCAAAAGTTGGACAGTAAAACGAAATTAAGAAAAAAACAAAAAACTAACACAGGAAAATCAAATAATATAGGGCTACACATAACAAGAATAACATAGACTAGAAAGTACTTAGAATAAGAAGTATCGCAAAAAGTAACAACAGTAACATCACAATATATGTACTGTACGATCAACAAAATAAAATAAGAAACGAAAAATATACATACATGAGTGCATACATATATACATATACATTAGTAAGAAAGATCAGAACAACACTTAATAAATTATAATTAGAAAAGTGAAATGTTAAAAAATTATTAAATCTGTAAAATAATATGACTATCTTTTAAGCATTATAATAAGTAAATATGTATATATATTGTTATTAGATCAGTAGATCTCTACTCCATTTTCTTCTTAGGCGTCAGTGGGTTAAGTTTTGTCTTGACATTTGCTGTATTAGGGGATTAATGTGGTCTGTTAACTTTCGGTTAAATTTTGAGATTTGATTTTAGCAGTTTTTGATACAAAAGGAATTTTTAAGTCGGAATGCAATGTAAGGTTTGTTACGTAATATGAGGCGTTCGTCATCATCCGAAGTATTCTTGACTGATGGGTTTGAATTTTTTGTATGTCAGTTTTCGTTGCCGTCCCAAAAATTTCTATACTGTAATTCCAAATGGATACTACGCCCGAAATTTTTAAAATTCATTATTTTACAGATTTTCATTACAAAAAACAGGTACTCAAAAATTATCGCTACATTGAGCGGTAACAAAGAAATGTTTGAAATAAAATTTGTACGGTTTTAAATTGTCTACAACTTTTTTTATAATACACTTTTACCTTAAGAAGCTTATTAAGGCCGTCATCATAAAAATCCCATTTTTTTCTACGCGAGAATTTCAGCAGACATAACGCCTGTACTACGATATAAACCATAAACAATTTAGTATATGAGGCGATTTTTAAAAAAAATCGTATGAGCCGTTTTTTGAGAAAATCGCAAAAAAGTGAACAATTACACGAATAAACTACTATTTCCGGTTAGGGCTTCATATCTGAGGGGAACTGAAACCTGAGCGAAAATTTTCGCCAACTCCAATTCGCTTACAATGCGATTCCAGACCTATGTTTATTGACCTTTTTTCATTATTTGATGAGAGGAATACACGTCAGAAATATATGGGTTACTCGTGGAACACTCTGTATACATGTATGTGAAATTTAAAAGCTAGGTTTCTCGGCTGACTCCGAAAAATGTTTTGGAATTAGTCGTGTAACCCTACAGTTACGGGGGTAAAAAGTGCCTAATACAAAAAAAAGGTTTTTGTCCGATATAGTTTTAGCTGTTCCCTCAAATGCTACATTTAGTGGTTGTCAATCAGACGACAAAATTTATATTTCTGGAAAATTTGTAAGGACTCCTTGCAATTTTTTTCAAAATTATAACTTTCTGCGTTTTTTAAGGCTAAGTATAATATAAATTAAAAGTTTTTAAAATAATACTACAACGGATCGTTTCTGTGGCGTTGTGACTAGTCATCTAGCCTACAAAGTGGAAGGTTCAAGGTTTGATTCCCGGCTAGGGTGTGGAAACTATAACACGTTAAAACCCATCGTTACGGTACTAAAACTAATAGTTCTCTGTCAGACTAAGCTGTTGTGATATGACTTTAAAACACTAAAATAAATAATAGTACTATACTTTGGCCAGCCCATGATAATATAGTGGTCAGTGCAACATATTTATATACCAGGTGCGCCAGGTAAGACTATTGGTCAAATCACGAAAACGAAACAAAATATTAAAAATATTATTTCTATGTTCCATCTTATGTAAAAATTATTTAATTTTATGATGCAATTTTTATGTATTTACTATAAGCCTAAGTTAAGTACTATTAAGTTAATTTATCAATACATACGCTGATAAGTATTGATAATACAAATTGTAATTTTCTAGTTTTACTATAACGTTGTGCTGCCCTGATCAAGGTTTGTACATTTCTCTTTGACCACTCCAAGTGAATGCCTGGTCAGTCTCCTATTTTAATTTTATACAAAACAAATTCTGAACGTAAAACCCTTTAAGATGAAAATAATTGGGAACACTAACATGGACCCCAGGATTTCAGTGGGAGGTCAAGTAATAGAAGTGGTACGGAATTTCAAGTACTTGGGGGAGGTATTGAACATGAGTTGCAATGACAGGGAAGCATGGGCGGAAAGGACCAAAAAGTTAATGAGAGCTTAGTTCATCACCCATACCACATACAACAAGAAGTAAATGTCGGTAAATACAAAGGTAAGACATTACAAAACGGTAATACAACCTGCAGTGACTTACTGTGGAGAGACCCTAACAAAACTGTCACAAAAAACTAAAACCCACAGAATCCTGACGTTAGAACGAAGAATCCTTAGAACCTGTATTGGTAAGAGAATATACAAAGATAACAGTTGGAGACTGCTACCAAATAATGAAGTCTATAAAATTTCGGAGCCAATACTAGACACAATTAGGAAAAAACGAATCTCCTTCTTGGGCCATATCCTTAGAACACCGGAGAACAGAGTACCTAGACGGCTTATTGAAAGTGTCTGGGATTTTAAAATCGGTTTGAATTGGACGAAGGAGGTCAAGGAGGACTTGGATAGGTTTGGGTTGACGCTGGAGGATGTGAGGTTCAAGTCTGAAAGTTATAGAAAGTTGAAGGATCTGGCTTTGGAACCGGAAACCAAGACTAGAAGAGTGCAGAGGGTGACGGAAGAACTCCGGGCACAGAGATCACAAAGAATGAGGGAATACTGGGTAAAGATCAAGGCTCAGAGATCGAAGTAGAGTCTTTCATGTTGTGGCTGAAGTGGTCCATTGTGGCCTCACTAGTAAATAAAAAAAAAAAAATTACTTAAATACCTTTATAACGCTTTGAAGTTTACACTGAAAATAAATAATGATTATTAACAATGTAAAAGAAAAATTATATTTACCTGATCCCAAAGCTATGACCATCATTAAGAAAACGATAATTAAAGGCGACATGTTGATTGTACTTTTAAGCTTTCTTTAAGAATTCGTCTACGACAATTTCGACTATTCAAAGAAAGAGACATCTGAACGGTTACAAATCCTCATTTATATACCGAAATTTCAGTGTTATCGAATTAATTTAAAAAAATATCGTATTATTTTCTTGTTTATTCTTACCTATAGATAACATTTTATCTGTGTGTATCTACAAAAACATAATATTTCCAAATAAGGAAAAAACGCGTTTTCCTTTGTCATGGTTAAATATCTAACAATTAAAGAATAAAATAATTAACTTTTTAATTAATATCTGTGTAAGGTTTTTTTTTGCGTAAAGCTTATCCAAAGCATTTTGATGAAAATCTAATTAGGATATTTGTTACATTACACTGCACAGCTGTTGTATTAATAATGTAGTGCCTGGATTACTGAAGAGCCTTCGTTAGTCAACGGATGGAACAGGACTGTCCAATCTCATAGCCACTACTGAATATTTTCATGAATAAAAAAGATGACGTATAGAGCAGAAGGTTAATGCAGGAATTCATTTAGGTCACGGCGTACTTTTAAAGTTATTATTATATGTTTAAATGATAAGATAATTTTTCAAGAGACTAAGTCAGTGGTCATGAACTAAACTTGATCAAGGTTCGTTTATAAGTTTGATAATACTACCAGTGTTCGGCCAAATTTTTACTTAGATTTACCATGCCGACTGTTAAATATACATATGGCAATCATGCTAAACACTATTTGTTAATGTTAATGCTAAAAATAGTTGTTGATTTCGAAAAAGTTTGAACAATAAAATGTAACAACAGTTTCAAGCTATTGTAGTCCCGTTTACAAAAGTTGTAGAGTAAGCTTCAAATAATAATGTAACTGCTGTTCCTGTAATATACCTTTCTTTATAGTAAAGGTTACTCCGATTCTTTTAAATTTCTATTTTCTGATATATTTTTATTTATTTAAAAAAATTGTTTACAAGTATTTTTTAAATTTTATATTTAAATTCTGAGATAACATAAGTGCCTTCACTTTCAACCCGTCGGGAAAAAGTTAAGTCCTAAGTTTCAAATTCGTACACTATTCCATCTTGAGATAGTTTGTTCACACACTGACAAACATGCACACTCACGCACACGAACAAGCACACACGCGCGCGCGCGCACACACACACACACACACATACACACTCACACACACGCACACACACACACGCACACACACACACACACACACACACACACACACACACAGATCAATCGCTGAAAAAACATGCTAAACTGTAATTGCTAATGTTAATGCTAATAGTAGTTGTTGATTTTTGAACAGGTTTCGAACATGTTTTTTGGGAATTAGGGAGCCTGAAAACTTGTAGCTATTTTCGGTGAAAAATTTACATGAAAACAATGCTATCCTTCTTTATTATACTCGTAAGAAAGAAGTAAAAGTTTCTACTTCAAAATTGTATTTTCAAATACCGGTTGACTCATACGTCGGTTTCACCATTAGATGGGAAATTTAATTTTGATAAGTTGGTAATAGTGTAATGTTGGCAGCATTACGTACAACATTTATTAGTTATTATAACAGTAACTAGTGTGAGGTAAAACTCCGTGTAGTTACTAATTTTTTCCTTCGTAACGGTTTGTCGTAACGGTGAGTTTTTACATTCCTAAGTTGAAGAATGGATTAGTCGTCGTGGTAAAATCGAATGGCCTGTGCGCTCGCCAGACTTAACGCCATGTGATTTTTCACTGTGGGGCATTGTAAAGGAACTACTGTCGATTTCTTTATTAAAGATACCCAAATTTTGGAGCCTTCTTTTTTCAATACCGCTTGTTCAATTTTACGATCTTATACACCAAAATTTAGTCAGTTTCATAATTTTAGCGTTTATTAATATTCCGATATCAGAATGAGAAGAAAATGAAGCCACTTTTTTATTGCTGCATTACATTGGATGCATTAAGTGGCTTATAACTCAAACACCGTTTGACCGATTTATTTAAGACTTCACTTGAATAAATTTCTCTATATTTCTTAATGTACGTACGAAATTTCAGATTTGCAGCATATATCAATTTCAGGTTATTAGTAAAATTTTGAATCCCTATTAACTCTGTAACCTATCATTAATTCCTCCATTTCAAATACTCATTATATTCAGTTAAAAATAACAATAATAATAATACAAATTCATTCATATTATGAAACGAATGACCAGTTATTCGGTAGAATGTTTTAAATAATGGTAGAGGCTGCGGGGGATGGAAGAAGCTTAACCATGTTGTCAGTAGTACGTATATGCTCTCAAGCCATGCAACCTGCACGAACTAAAAAGTTCAATTAAAATTTCATTTGACTATTTAAACGTCGATAATAATATTTTACTGTTCAAAATTTGTGAATCAGTTATATGTCGCTGTATGAAGTGTACAGATTATCATGGTGGCAATTTTTGACGTCTGCTATGACGTTTTCAAGGTAATAGACGAGGTGTAGCTATTAAATAATGAGACTGACGTTGTAAAAAATGTTATTTATATTTTATACATAATCACCTTTTTTCACCTTCAATATACACTATGTCTCTATCCCTACAACGCTCCATGCGAATTTTCCATTGTTGGAAACAGTGCTGGAAGTCATTTTCTGTCAGCTCCTTCAAGACACGTGCCGCTTTCTCTTTTACAGCCTTTACAGACACAAATCTTGTCCCTTTTAATAAAGATTTCTCCTTAGGAAAAAGGTACAAGATAATAATGTGATGAGACGTGGTTTCTTACTGATGATCCGGAAACGAAGCGCCATTCCATGCACTGGAAGAGCCGAACTTAACCGAGAGACAAAAGATGGGACATGTAATTTTGATAAGTCGGTAATAGTTTAATGTTGGCAGCATCACGTACAACATTCATTAGTTATTTGTAACAGTAACAGAATGCCCTGCGCGCTAGCCAGACTTAACGCCATGTGATTTTTTGCTGTGGGGCATTGTAAACGAACTACTGTCTATTTCTTTATTATAGATACCCGAATTTGGCCCCCTCTTTCTTCAATACGGCTTGTTCAATTTTAATATATTATACACCAAAATTTAGACAATTTCATGTTTTTAGCGTTTTTAATATTTCGATATCAGAATGAGAAGAAAAAAGCCGGTTTTTTATTGCTGCAACACATTGGATGCATTAAGAGGCTTATAACTCAAACACCGTTTGACCGATTTATTTAAGGTTTCGGTAGAATATAATCCTGTATGTTGTTATTTTATACGAAATTTCAGATTTGCAGCTTATTTAAATTTTGAGTTACTAGTAAAATTCTGAACCCCGTGTAGTTCCTGATTTTTTCCTTCGTAACGGTTTGTCGTAACGGTGAGTTTTTACATTCCTAAGTTGAAGAATGGATTGGTCGCCGTGGTACAATCGAATGGCCTGCGCGCTCGCCAGACTTAACGCCATGTGATTTTTCACTAAGGGCATTGTAAAGGAACTACTGTCGATTTCTTTATTATAGATACCCGAATTTGGAGCCTTCTTTCTTCAATACCACTTGTTCATTTTAATATATTATACACCAAAATTTAGTCAGTTTCATATTTTTAGCGTTTATTAATATTCCGGTATCAGAATGAAAAGAAAATAAAGCCGGTTTTTTATTGCTGCAACACACTGGATGCATTAAGAGGCTTCTAACTCAAACACCGTTTGACCGATTATTTTGAGATTTCGCTTGAATATAATCCTGTATGTTGTTATTGTACGTACGAAACTTCAGATTTGCAGCATATTTAAATTTTGAGTTACTAGTAAAATTCTGAACCCCTGTTAACTCTGTTACCGATAATTAATACGTCAGTTTCAAAAAATCATTGTATTCAGTAAAAAATAAAAAAATAATCAATACAAATTCATTAATTTTATGGAACGATTGACCAGTTATTCGGTAGAATTTTTTAAATATTTACATAATGGAAGAGGCTGCGGGGGATGGATGAAGCTTAACCATGTTGCCAGTTGTGTATGCTCCTATGCCCCAAAACCTGCACGAATTGAAAAGTTCAATTGAAATTTCATTTGACTATTTAAACGATGATAAAATGTTATTGTTAAAAAGTTGTGAATCAGTTTTAAGTCGCTGTATAAAGTGTATAGAGAAACATTGTGGACATTTTTAACACCTGCTATAACGTTTTCAAGGTAATATAATATATGTACAATTCATAAAATAATTATTTTATGTCTATAGGCTTCTTATCCATTAACCTTACTTCCGATTTCCGTTAATATTGGGGAAACCGATATAAGGGCCACTATCTAATAATTTTGTCAAATTGAAGTATCCTTATTTTCAAAATGTTTATATTTTAAGAAAAACCAGTGTAGGAATTGAGAACATAGGTTTCCGGTATTTAAAAAGTAAATTTGATAGTTTCTGGCAAAGTTTAGTATAAGATATTTACATATGCTTAAATCAACGTATTAGCGTATAATGTTGAAATGCATGTAACAAGCTTTTAAGTAAGATTATGCAAATTTCTACTTAGTACTTTAATACAGTAGTTGCAATTATATAATAACCTTACTTTTTCTATTTTGTTATTACTGCATCTGTTTTTTATTTGCACATATGTTGGTACGTTTTATAAAGTAAATGGTGTAAGGAAGTGAGAAAATAAGGATAAAAGTTAAAGAACAATATATCAGTGAGAAAGTAAGCGACCTTGAATGTTAAATTGTAACTGTAGCAAATTGCGATTTTATTATACTTTATCTTATTTTGATTTAATCTAATGTTAAATCCACAATTAACATAGTAGCAAAAAACATCAACTTAAATATTATTATTAACGCCGATCCCACACTGACCCACCATAACAACATATCATTTTCCCTTAAGAAAATAAAATTCTGTACTTATTTTTGACCGTTTAGACAAGATAAAAGTTTCCGACTTATATTGAATTACAGCAATTTCTGTTATAAGTTAAAACATTTTAATCTTTTCAAGAAATCATTTAAATGTTATCTAAGACAGATACGCAAATTAAAAAAAAAAGTTATAATGACGTGTGTTAAGGATAATTGACTTAATTAAGTCTACTTAAAAACGTTCGCACGGTCTGATTTAGATTATATCTATGTAACAGATTTTTTAAAAAGTACTTGTATTATTTATTGCATAGTTTAAAGTATTATTACGGATGGGACATAACATTTTGTGTGCAGTAAAGAACTGGCTTGACAATAATAGGTTGAATTTTTTTTGACCAACGCAAGTGATTCGATTCTTCTTTGGTATTTTGCTTTGAATAATAATCGAGTTACATACAAAATATCTTGTTATTTCACTCTTGAAACTTAAATCGACACTCGCCGACTGAAACGAACACATCCTACGGCCTTATTTTAAACTGCAATCAACAACAGAATAAAACGGAGTTTCTCCATTGCGAGGTTTCCATCGGTCGTGTCAAGCAAAAGGAAAGCCATCTACTCATTATTCCACATAGCACTAGACTACAAATTTTTCTGTAATTAAAAAAAATCACTTTTGGGTAAGCTCTTTACAATCAGTTAACTATGTGTAAATGATTTAACATATAAAAATAAATATTGAAGGAGATTACGTCCACCGGTATAAATTAAATATAAAAAACAAATCTGGTTAGAAACATTCACACAACTTTCTCTTGCCAGTGGAAATAATTAACAATATAACCTAACATTAGTAAAAAAAAAAATTAGAAATAAACAAAAACGTAACCTCAATAAACATAACCTAATTTTAATCATGAGTAAAAGACGCAAAATGAAAATCAACCTTAGTTTGGCTTAATAACAACGAAAAATTACTCTTTGATGCTAAACCAAGCTCACAGACACACACAGACACAGACACGTATACAGACCAATCGCTAAAAACATGTTTTTTGGGTTCAGGGGGTCTGAAAACGTGTAGATCTGGTGAAAACTCGATTTCGAAAAATCGACATGAAAACAATACTTTCCTTCCTATATATTCATATAGGCAAGAGAAAGTAAAAAGTTATGACTTTGTCTCCAGTAGTTTTAAACTCTCTTTTTTTCTTCTTCTGCCTTTCAAGGATTAGGCATCTCTGCCTGTTCCGAACATTTTAAAACCGCCTATTTCTTTCTCGGGCATCCTCGTTCTCTCTTTCCCTCCGGTTTATAGCATAATGTTGCTTAGGTATTCTATCCTCCCTCATTCTGTTCACATGCTCCAACCACTGCATTCTCTTTTGAGATACCCTGTCGTTTATAGAGAAGATGTTGAGTTCTTTCCATATCTCGGTGTTCTTGAAACGATTTTCTCTACTGGACCCACACGTATGTAAAAGAAATTTCATTTCAGATGCTTACAATCTACTTTTCTCTCGCTTTGATAGTGCCCAAGTTTCACTGCCATAGATTAGGGTCAGCACTGCTATTGTTTTATTACAGTAAACATTTATAAAATTACAGTTTAAAATGGATGCAACCTTTCTCGATGACCCGGTACTAAGAAAAGATTCTGTGTTTTCTTCTCGTTTTGTGCAGCTCATCTGGTGGACGGTAACAATATATACATTTTTTCTAGAGGTTGATAACGAATTAACATTGCACACGATAAATTAACGTGAGAGATAAATTGAATTAAATGAAGAAATTGATCAAGTATCTTAATTAAATAACCTTTAAACCAATATTGAATTAATTAAAATATTTTAATTGTTTTATTGACACATGGTTATTACGTTTATATATGAAAGCTTTTTTATTATGAACAATATAAGTTAACTTAAGAAATCCAATGAAACGGTTAAGAATCAAGAGAGTAAGAAAATGTTTGCTTGGTCATTCTCTGGTTATAACCTATCTTAACAGTTAAGAGCATCGTGCTTTAAGTAAATTGATAGGCGGCTCCAGCTTCTGGTCTAAAGGACAATTGTTTCACCGCCCTTTGTTCTTGTGACAGCCCTGTTCGTGTGATAGTATTTTCTCTGTCTCTCTTTTTCTTTCATGAATTCTCATCTTATCTAATATCATCGCTCTCGTTCTTTCTATTAACTATTTTCCTTTGCTACCTCAACGCTTGCTGTATAAAGCCGCTGTATGAAAGACTAACCCATCTTAAGATATAATCATGAGCGTTTAATTTACCTATTCAGATGGTTGAATGCCCAACTAGCGTAACTGAAGAGAAATTTATCATTAAAATAATAACGTAAGTAAATCAAATTTTATACATTTTTCTATTATTTTTTCTTCCTTGCGTTCCGTTTGGTGGAATAAGGAATTTGGCATTAAAATATTATACATTTACCTGCATTGTCCTACATTATGATATATAAAAGAATTTCCAAACATATTGTTAATAAACATAAGTAACGCCTTCTAAATATGGTAAAGGGAAGTCTGATTCGAAAAAGTAATTTCTTTTAATCCGCACAACAAAATTTACAATCATTTTGCGATGGGAATAACTTGTCATAATACCACACAGCGGTTTATCTTCTTTAAAAAATAATAAATGTTTAACAGATTAGGAAATTTAAGTCTGATTATTATTGATACATATTTAAATACTGGTATAGACATATTAAAATTAATTAAGAACTACATTAACAATCAAAACATATGATTTACCATAACCACTTTCTACCACCCATATGCATACACACTATTAACGTAATTCAGACCTGCCCGTGGGCGTAGTGGTTAGCGCAACTGGCTTCTACGCCGGGTTTCCGGATTCGATTTCAGGTCAGGTCTGGCATTTTTCATCACTCATTTTCATACATCATCATTCTCCATAGTCTGCATTAGCAGAAATTGCAAAACAGTCAAACGTAAAAGAAAAAAAATCAGAACCGGGCTATTTTGAAACGGCCCGATAACACTTTCCATTCTCAATTTAATATTGACTAACTCACTACAAAGCTTACTGTTTTTATACCTGCAGTCTGATAGTTAATTGATAACCTTCGAAAACTTTTTCTATTTTACTGGAACATAGTAGAAGGAATCAAAATAAAAACAAATGTTTTTACTAGTTTCAATTTCCGAGAAAACATTCAAACATCGCAATCTATTAGCTTTGTTCAATACACTCCACTCAGTACAATACAAAGTTTCTCAAAATCTTCTTCAACCATCTTAATCTTTTCGCTCAACCATTTCTAGCATATACTGTACAGTGTTACAATATTTTATAATTTTTATTTACGTGAAACTAAACGTTAACGACTTTTTGGAGAGCTTCTCCCGTTTAAATTTGACACACTATTAACGTAATTCAGAATCGGCCTGTTTCGAAACGGTCCGACAACCTTTTCCATTCACAATTTAATTATTGACAAACTCACTACAAAGCCGTTAAATAGCGGTCTGATAGTTAATCGAGACACTTCGAATACTTTCTCCATTTTACTGGAACATTGTAGAAGGAATATACACATAAATAAAAACGATTGTTTCTACTAGTTTTGATTTCCGGAAAAACATTTCATACATCACAATCTTTAGCCTTTTTCAATACACTCCACTCAATGCAATACAACATTTTTTTTTTAAATATCTCTTTTCTCTACCATTTCTAGCATATCACTGTACAATATCACAATATCATTTAATTTTGTGAGTAGCATGGTCTACCTGAGACTAAACGTAAACTTTTTTTTGGAAAGCTTGTATTCTGTTTAAATTTGACGTTTACGCCGAAACATGGATTGAATGTTGGTTCACCTGTTCGATCGAATTAAGTTAATTGTAAATGTAACAAATGAGTCGTTTAATAATAAAATATTAGTCTAAAAATACTAGTCCAAAGGAATTGAATTGCCTTTCAATGCATGCCAAAATCCGCCACTACAAAAGAGCTGTTCTCCCAGAGGCGCTTTACGCTGGTGAAACTAATTATTTTACAAATTAAAACTGAAGCTAAAACTGACCAACTTCTTAAAACAAAACGCAAAATTATCAGAACTTGCCTTAACAAGAATTATATCAAAAAATGGGGTATGGCGAATCCCTTATAATGAAACTATTTATAAGGAAATTAATCCGATTATTGGCGTGATGAAAAAAAGAGAATTTCCTACTTTTTCACATTTTAAGAATGCCAAATGATAGAATATTGAAACAACTGATCCTCAGGAGTTTGAACAGGAAGATTACGGGAAGATACATCGAAGAGATTACGAGGGATCTCAATGAAACTGGACTGGCAATTGAAGACGCGTTTGAAAAGGGAAAAACAAATAGTGCTCTCGAATCACGCAGATTTTATTGGGGAAAAGCAGATAATACGCACGGTGGAAGTTACAGATGAGATACGGAAACAAAAATCGGACCGTCTCAAAAAGTACTGGCAAAACCTAAAGGCTAAACCAATACGTTATCCGAAGAACACTAGAAATTGATTGGCTTAGTGGTCCAATATGGCCTCAAAAATAAAATTACTAGTCATTCAATTCCAAATTTACTCCAGTAAGGATTATATTAATACTACGAGTATTTTATTATTAGAATTTTACACCAGAGTTTTCCAGAAACGACGCTACCCGCGCCGAGTTAAATGATCAGTCACTGTTGGAAACGTTACGAATATATATAATAGAAACTGGTCCAACCATTGACTTCGCATGCCAGCTCACAGACTTCCTCTGCGAGCATGGAAATATAAACCTAGGGGAAAGTGAGGCTTGGGAAGACCTAAAAAGAGATGGATGCCGGAACAGGCCATTGAGTCTAGTCCTTGACAGATGATGATGATGAATTTTATATTCTAGAAATAATTTTAGTACTTGGTTTTACGTCAAAATAACTAATTAAAATAACGTCCAGGATTTATAAGTCTAACCCATATAATTTTTGCATGCAGTGTTATATTTAAAGATATTACAAAGTTGTAAATAGCCTAAGTATACAAGTATCGTTGTATAAATATATTATTTATTAATGTATATGATTTTAGGTGAAAGGTGAAAGTATATTCGGCTGTACTGAATTATTAATGACTTAAATATCTTCACCTCATCTGCGTTAATATTTTGAAATAGAATATGTTACAAATCATGTTGTAAATGATACTTCAGTCGGCGTCTACATGTTAAAATACATACTGACAAAATGAGCGTGGTGAGAGAACTTATTAAAAAAACAACTACAACAGTTGTTTCTTGCTAATGAATAATAAGTTATTAGTACCGATAATATTTTTACTCGAGATAAACTTAGCCGAAGTGTCGGAAGATTGAACATACAGACAGAATATATTTTGTATTCATTGTAATTGATGGTTTAAGGTAATTAGTTTGTTCCTTTAATTTTTGTATAGGCGTCGTCATCCAAGATGGAGGAGTAGGTTCAAAAGTGATTTGTATTATATAAATGCGAAATCACTCACTGACTGAATTTTATATCTAAACGATATTACAAAAAGCTGAAATTTGACTAGCTCTTTTTACTTTCCCTTGCCCTATATGAATATAAATAGAGAAGGAAAGTATTGTTTTAATGTCGATTTTTTCAAATTGAGTTTTCACCAGATCTACCCGTTTTCAGACTCCCTGGACCCAAAAGCATATTTTTAGCGATTGATTTGTGTATGTGCAATCAAAATAGGTTATCCACGGTTACTTTACTAGACGGTAGGGATCATCAACAATATGCGCAGTGACAAGCCCTACCCTCTGACGTCGCTGGTTACAGCCGAAGCACGATACGTACCGTGCGGTTTGTGATGTTTACTAGTGATTGCCTGGTGTTCTAATCATGATAAGACACCATAGGAGTTGGACACAAGAAGTTGGGCATTATAAGTTTTACCGGTTTTCCAAGGCCATTAAAACTATATTGAAGTGGATAAATGCTTGCAAGCGGGCCGATTCATTTTCTGCTGGTAGTGGTCGTGTGTGTTTAGTACATTTCAACGAATCGGATTAGGTACGCGATTTAACGTCCGAGTTGCTACATCTTTCAGTAAAACGTGTCTTAAAGACGAATTCAGTTCCACATTTAAATTTGCTGATTTGTATTGCCGTTCTACGTTTGGTAAACCCGACTTGTAGTGAACGTAAAAATCGAGCAGAGAAACGATACGCTTGTAAGGAAGTTTATGATATTTTAAACTCATCATCCAATAACAACACAGGCAGTTCACAAAATGAAGGGATAGCTGTAGAGAAAAGTAGGCTTCTTTTTAATGAAGAACAGCCGAATGATAATGTTGCGCAGTCAGAGGAAACAGATCTTTTAAAACGTGAAAACGCCGAATTAAAATTTAAAAAAAAACAAGTTACTTAGAAAAAAACTTCAGGCCGCAAACAAAGAATTTTTAAAATTAAAATAGATTTCCCGTGTAAACATACGTAAAACGCTATGTTTGTAAAAACAATGCAAAAATCCTACCGTCACTACTCACCGGCCGAGTTGTTGGGGACCAGCTGCGTCATCTTATATCTCACAGCAGCTACGCGTGACCGCTACCGTCTAGTATAGTAACCGTGCGGTTATCTCAAGAACGGAATATCGCACGAAGTTAAAACTTCTAAATTAATTTACGTATCATAAGAGGACCCTACAAAAACATTTTCATCAAAATCGGTCAACCCGATGTTGTAGTTTATTAGTGTGTTTTCACTTTTATTTAATTTACTCAAAAACAGCTCCTACGGTTTTTTAAAAATCATCACATTTACGAGATTTTTATGCTCTACAAGATAAGATTCGCGCCATACTTTACTTGCAGAAATACTTGTGGAGATTGTAAATATTTTTTAAAGATTGCGGCCTTTATATGCATTCTGGGAAAATGCATTTAATACGCATTAAATGCATTTTAATGCATTTAATGCATTTTAATGCATTAAAATGAATTTAATATGCTTTCTGGGCGTTTACTTATTCAAAATTATAGGACTTTTAAAAACTTACAAGTATTATTTTAAAAATATTTTTGTGTAACGTTTAATTTAGCGTCAGTCAGTGATTTTTCTGTATTTTATTCAACAAAATCGGTAAAATTGGGATGTTTTAAGATTGCGGCCTTAGTATGCACGTTACGACATAAATGTACAAATTAAAGTTATAGAAAATAAGAAAATCTACGACTTTTATTTCCAGAATTTTTCTTCTACTAAGCCTAGTTTAACATTAATTATTGATTTTCCGTATTTTTAAGCCAAACAGATTGTTTCATTTAGCGTCATTTACTCATGATAAAAATTAGGTTTTTTAAATTTTATATTGTTCACTAAAGATTAAACATAAATGTTACATTGTTAATTTTATACTTTGGCAAGAGAAACTCATGTGTTTTACACCAGTTTTTATTAGTTGCATCCACTGGATTCCAAAAAAGGAGTACAGGACATAACAAGATAATAGCTGAAAAGTATACAAATCAACAATATGTTAAATTCATTACTTACCTATTCATTTATTGCCTTATTATGACTCATGTACCTACCTACTTACTTACTTCAACGAGTTTGTCACCTAATAAATTTACGTAAAAAGTATATTAGTAATTTACGTAATAGGTAGTAATAATAAAATTAAGTAAACAACAAAATATATTGCATTTCAATGAAGAACGCCAAACAAGATCAGAAAGATTAAAGGAATACTGGAGAAGAATCAAGAAAGAAAACATCAGGAAAAGTAATCCAACACACAAAAAATTTAAGCACGATGTTTCTTCTTTAACAACTTATGTAGTCCTACGTGGCTTAAAAAAATTAATCATCAACTTTTTGACACTTTTTATTGAAAATTTATGTATATTTTTGGGTTTTAATTAATAAATTCAGATTATCGCAATATTTTTGTGTGATGATACCTAGATAAGGCTTGGTTTGAACGTAGTAATTTTTATTAATGTTTTTTTATACCTGCATAAGCAGATTTATCTACAAACAGTTCGTTTTGTGATTAGTAACAGTAATCAATTCTGTTTTTTTGGGTTATGATTATGGATATATAAATTCTGTAAAAAGTTATTTTACTTTACATCCAATATTTTTTTTTTAAATGCACAAGAAAGGAACTGTAAGCAAATGAAGCTTCTTAAATAATGGTCTGCATGAGGCTACTTGAGTTACTTCCATTACGCACCTGAATGTCTTTTTCTGAATTTTAATTAAAAACTCAATCCACAATAACCAGTGATAGTAATCCCACACTAACATAATTATCATACTACTTGATACAACATAGAATTAAACAATGATAAGCTGCTGTTAACATTTTTCATAATTTCATCTACCAATTTATTCTAATGCAAATACCGCAGATAACCTTTTACAAAGAATATGATGGGTCCAGAGATCCCAATGCAAAGATTCATCTAATGACACTCTTAGAAACTTTACTGTTTGTAAATTACTTTAGGTTTTTTTTGTAATTTTTTACTTTATTCAACTTACGATCTGTTATTAAAATAAAAATTAGCAAATTTTAAGTTAATGTGTAGAATTAACCACTTGTACTGATTTTCTTTGTAATGATATCGCCTGAGCAAACGCACTTGTTCCAATCAAAGGAGAAGATCTCTTGACCCATCGGCGCCTGACAACTTCTGGTCAATTACCTGGTACTTTACATCCTTTTTTTCATTCTTTCCCTATGTTTAAAATAGAAAATTCTTCAATTTGATGATTTACGTCTAAAGCACAAAATCGAGGCAATTACCCTAAATCAATACCTAATAATTTTACACCGTCCAAAAGAGCTATAGTTTTAAAAATCTGCACGTGTATTCTCCTAATCGTACACAGGAAAACAGAAAAAATATTATTTCCCTGTTTAAATATTTTCCTTAAAGTTTGCAAATTGTAAACAAAATTTAAAAGATAAAATATCCTAATTAGTTATAATATGAGATGTAGGCCTAATTACTAATAAATACATATCGTTCATTAGTTACATTGTTTGTTTATCTTGTATTTTATATCTCACAAGGTTATTTAGTCTATGTGACAATTAATATTTTTAGTTAAAACATTCAACGTAGATATTAAAAACTATTAGTTACTACAAATTTATTTTTTATAAATACTAAAAATCATTGTGCAAAATTATTCGTATACAAAATAAAATAAAAAACTACTTAATTTGCAGGCATATTTCCTTGATACAATGAAGTTTAGAAAATTTCCAGGTACTATTTCAGTGTATGGGAAACAACACAGAGATGCATTATAAAATTACTACAGCAATATAATTAATTCAACTACTGTTAAATTCCAGTATATTGATAATTGGTAGAGTCGTATGTTAAAAATATGTTTAGGACGTAAAAATTGAAATATTTTATTAAAAATGGTTTTTAAAATTGTTGATTCCTCAGTGGTTGCTTGAACCGGGAGGAAAGAATGGTTTCTTGAACCACACCTCCATACTACCATATAATATAAAGAAAAAGTTAGAAATGATTAAGGAAGTCAGCAGCTTTATATGGGGCGGAAACTCTGAATATAACCCAAGGATTAAAGTCCAAGCTTGCTACCCAAGAAAGACGCATAGTCAGAAAGATTCTGGGACCCAAGTTCAACCAGGACTTTGAGTATCGCCTAAGGAGAAACGACGAATTGTACCGGCACCACGAACCTCTCACGACGTCCTTCAGGACACTGACATCTGTCTTTCTATTGCCACATCGTCCGCATGGCTAACTTCCACCTTACCAAACAGATTCACACTCAACTGGCTCAGTACAAGAACCCTGACAAGTTTGCACTAATCTTCCAGACAGACACGTCTAAGATGATCATCTCCCAGAAAGAAATCTGGGATGGCCCCACACATCGCCAGAAGATCAGGTAGACGGTATACGTGGAGGACGGGCCTCAGAGTTGGTGGGTCTTGACCAACGTCTGGTACTCAGCCAGAGAATGAAGACCTACTGGGCTGACCGGAAGTTGAGAAATCCGAGAACACGCGGTCCCACGAGACCATAACGCCCTAGAAAAAAAAATAATAAGGAAGTGTTTCAAAAGTGTAAATATAATTATATTTATTATATATTTGATGATGCACCAAATGCTGGAACTTCAAATTTGAATGGATAATGTACCATTTAACAATCTGGCCAGATCTTCTATAAAATACCTTTTATAATAATTAATTAATTATATTAATTATAATTATAATTAATTATTCCCATATCGTATTAACCGTTATGTAATTTGTTTTTTATTTTTATACTTTATTTTTTATACTTTGTTCATTAACAATCTGTATTCGAATAACAATTAAAAAAATTACAAAACGTGTGTAAATTATAATAAAATAATTATATGATGATCTAGGTCTACATAGAAAAATTTCTCGTACTATTGAAATACCTCTCTGATGTAATATATGTTAATAAGAATATGTTAGCATTATTTACAGGCATTTACAAAATAACAATGGATAAGTTCTTCTAAAGTAAAAGGTACATTTCCATTGACTGATGGGAATTCGAATGAATTAAATTTTCATGTATTAAATTTCAGGAATCAGTTATGTCGAAATCGCGGGTGATGTGGAAAGAAGACAGAGGATGGTAACATCTACGAGAAAAGATTATATAAAAAGAAAAACACTGATGAATAAAAATTGAATAACATGATGTAACATGATATGTTTATGTAAATAAACATAGATTTAAATAAATGGTGTAATTAAAGGTCCGAAAGAGGAAACTATGTGGGTAGGTTACAATAGGTATTTTTCTTTTCGTGAGATATTTTAGTATTCTTTTTTTCATGTTAGGGGTGAACATGAAGATTGCGGAAGACACTGGAGAACAATGTGATACATACTCGGTAAAAAGAGGGGTAAGTATGTGAATATTAAGTATTATGAAGAATCATATTTGCATGTCTATTTTTTAAAAGGGTTGTTTGTTACATATTACTGTAACCACCCCCCAGTTAGGTAACCATCTCCATTGCAATGTGCATTCTATAACGGCAGCTTTCTTTTCTTTATGTTAGTAATGCATTACCAGTTTATTTATTCTACCCTTCTTTTTTAACTTCCGGCTCTCATTATTTTATATATACATATCTTTTCTGAATTATTTTTAAAATATTCAATTTTGACATATTCGGTTTTTAAATAAACAAAGGGTTATTTAACTTTCTTGAAAGAACGAAACGGTTTTTAACGATATATTGAAATTTTATCATTTACATGATAGTTTTTTGAAAATTTAAAATTTAATGATTATTTAGTAATGATGTGAATTAATTGTATCTATTAGAATTGTTATATTAAAGGATAAATTCTAATAGAATATTTTGTTGTATAAATAAAGAAAAATTCAAAACTATTTTCTGAAAGTAAAATTTTCAATTTTATGCTTAAAATGTGAATATAAAAGTTGAAAACTTCTAAGTCTCCCAATAGACATTTGAACTTTAAAATGAGGAATACGGTTTTTTTAACACAGAGACTTTCGCAACTATAAACCGAATAAAAATTGGCACTATAGGCATTGTAACAATTGGCACAAGATATTTTTGAAGCTTATGTGAATATGTGAGACAAAACTTTGGGGAACAATAAAACATTTCAATTTTATAGATTGCTTTCCAACAAATATTTTACGTAAAGGTCTTAGAAGACTGTGGTATATAAGGAACAGATATATCTATAACGACTTAACTAATTGAAACAGGAAATTACACGATTTAGCAGAACATACAAACAAAGACTAAACGGACATCTGAATTATTTTGCAATAGATTTACCAGACAACACTAGACAGATAGCCGACAATGTGTTAGACCTAATTATCAGATTTGATCACAAATTAACTTTTACATATGTTTATTTGTATTTTTAATTATTTCAAATTGATTTTATTTTTGTTTAACGAAGGAATCAAAACATTGAAAAAAACTAAAAAGAACTAAAAAAGTTTTCTGTAACATAAATTATTAACGGATAATAATTTAGTAGGGTTATAATAATATAACCCATCATATTATGATGCATTCTGGATTAACTATTTTATTTATTGTTCTTGTTTCTACATAAAAACCAGATTATAATTTTTACTATCTTTTGTCTATATGAATATACAAGAAGGAAAGTATTGTATTCATGTCCATTTTTCAAAATCACCTGAGTTTTCACCGGACAATACACGTTTTCAGACTCCCTGAACCCTAAAAACATGTTTTTAGCAAATGGTATGTGTGTGTGTGTGTGTGTGGGTGTATGTGTGTGTGTGTATGTGTGTGTGTGTGTGTGTGTGTATATCTCAAGAACAGAACATTGTACGAAGTTGAAACTTGAAACTTAAAGTACCACTAGAGGACCCGACTCAAACATTTTCATCAAATCTGTTTAGTTTATTCGTGTAATTTTTCGTTTTTTGTGATTTTCTCAAAAACGGCTCCTACAATTTTTTACAAAAGTCACCTCGTTAACTACATTTATATATTCTACATGAACTAGTAACATATAAATTTAACGCCTATTCATATAACCATGCTATATAACTAAAAATGAAGGTCTTGTTCATGAGTGATTTTCCCTCAAAATTGTTTAAATAATATGAGATAAGGTGTAAAAATGTATCAGGTTGTTTAGAGCTGCACAGTTGTAAATTTAAATACATAAAGTTTATTAATACATAAATACTAGTTTATAAGTGTTATCTTAAACCCTTTTGGATGTACAGCAGTCAAATTTACTGTTGTGCCAAACCGTCAGTCATTTTGAAAATACAACGCTTTCAGTCCAAACTGTTAAGACAGATAACTAGTGTACCCTTGTACGTAACGAATGATACATACACACGAACTTAAACGTCCCATACATGAACGATGTGTTCCTACGCACAGACACACGATTTAAAAGAAATTACCTAATAATCCAAACCAGCTCATTGATGACCTAGGCACACCAGATTTACCAACTGCCCCTATACGAAGACTGAAACGACTCTGGAGTAGGGAATCATGAGAAGTCAAAATTAAAGAAAAGCAAAATAAAATTAAGTAAATAATTAACAAAATAATGAACCAACTTAATGTTTACCGTTGAAGTACTGTCAATGGGCAGCGATCTCTTCAATGTCTTAAAATTTGTCAATTTTTCTATCCTTTTTTATCAAATTTGGTTGTTGTTAATTTTATACAGTTGCAAATAAAAATATATTGTACAGTCAAAAAAATACATAAAGTGTAGACAATCTTATGTTTGTAAAGCTTACTTTACAACCTCTAGATCTAACTAATTTCTTCTTGTAATAAAATATGCTTAAAACTATGTATACAATACATAACTTCTTAGTTGAATAGCGAATTGACGAAAATAATTGATAATTTTGAAAAAAAAGACAAGTAAAATGTCCGGAAACATTATAACATTCAGTTTAGATTGTATGATTGATTTTTTTTATCATTATTACTATTTTTGTAATTTTTCTCTTAATTTATTAAAATCCACAACTTAGTCTTTTTATAGTGATTGGTATCTGTCTTAGTCTTAGGTTTGTTACTAGGGATTTCGGATGAGGTTTAGTAGATTATGAAATTTTTATAACATAGATTGAGCAACTTTATTTATAAAGGGTATGTTAAATCTTTGTGCAGCCTTAAATTGGAAACTTAGAAAGGAGTACTAGTAACTGTTCTCAAGAATTTAAATTGGAAAGACTGAATTTTGGAAATATTATTTCTTGCAACTGCACCAAATAATTGGGTTATGTACAGCCAAAATAGTCTAATATTTCCCTGTTATTATTTTTTTCATATTTTCATATCTGCTTGTTCGTTGTGTTAAACAAGTCATAGAATTGTCAATAAAATAAATTAAATTGTATGATGATTCTAATCAAAGAAATTCAGACTTTAACATAAAACTTTAAGAAAACGTTTATCCTTCTTTCGAAAAACAGAACACACTAAAAATTTTCACTGTACACAAATAAACGAACCTATTTTTTTATAGAAAACTCTTCAGAATATATCTGTAGTGATAGGTATATAGGTCTTAACATGAAAATAGTCATTTTTCAGGAGAAGCCAATGAAACTTCGAGACAGTATACTTAATATATTTTTTCTTATTTAATGATAGCGTTTGCAATAGTCTTTTCCAAAATTTGTTTTATTAATATGATATACTTTTCTTCTAATTTCTACTTAACAACGAAAATAAAAATTCCTTTCGCATCTACTTTCGCCCTTTTTCGGGATGCAATTCACGACTTAAGACCTTTATACCGTTTACAGTGTAACTTAATACCTTTTGACCTGGTAAATTCTTACTAATAATATATTTATCTCTATACAAATCACTGAGATAAAGACTTCTGAATACATTTTACATTATCAAGACTGATAAAATTTTATTTTATTTTTGTTTATTTTAACACAACAATATAAAAAATACTTGTTAATCAAATTGTACCAATTCCCGTTTTGAACATATCCAATATTTCATGTATTGCTAAAAGTTGCAATATACACTTACGATTATTGATATTTTACAAAACAATTTTAATTATTATTGTTATTATTAAGTTATGTGTAAATCTTAATCTAATTTTTTTGTAATCAGTCTCTCGACTGGTTTGATACAGTTCTCCAAGCTGTTCTATCTTGCGCAATTCATTTCATATCTACATATCTACAATACCCTAAATATTTTTTAATTTCCTTTAAATAATAGCTTAAATTTATATTTTACTTACTGCCACTGAATTATAAAATTTCTAGTCTAACATTGCAAATTTAAACGTTCAGACTCTAAAACTGGAAGTATGTTAAAATTTTTAAAATAGGCCTAACCTATAATAAAACCTACATTTACATCTGATTTCGTAAACCGTTACACGACAGTAGCTAAAACTATTATAAAATATTTCTTCGTAATATAAATTCTAAAAAGAATTCTGAAGCTCTCGCTGTTGTTGTTGTATAGGTCAACAGCGGAAATGCTGGTTTGAACTTCTAAAGGTTTTACTAAGTAAAAACGAGGAGTGAGGTGGTTTACTATTGCCTCCCTCAATGAGTTGAAAGAGTATGCTGATCAGCATGCCAGGCTCTCCAAAAAGAACCCACTTTCCACCCTGAAAATGACACCTTCACTTCATTCACCACAGCGTCTGGCTGTATAGTGGAATTCATTACTCTCAGAGGAGCTAACTCTGACTAGTGTCTTTTAAACCTCTACGTCTCTGTTCTTAAACAGTTCAGACATAATTGGCTGACAATATTATAAGAAACAGAACTATTTTTTTTAGCCCTGGAACCACCAGATCGAGTGCAATTAATGTAACACTCCACCTGCCCATTATGGGCAACTGAAGCTCTCATAAAGCGTTAACGCGCAGTTTTGATTTTTTTCTAGTTGATATTAGTGAAATAGTAAACTATCATTGGTATAAAGGTTAACTCAACTTAAGACCTTTTGTACAGCTAAACAAGACTGAGAAACTAAATCTAAACTAAAAATGTTTGAAGGCACACAAATAAAATTCTGTTATTTAGAACGTAGACCACATTTGTAAAGATAAGACGCAATATGTAAATATTTCATGTTTGGAGGGTTGAATAAAAATTACAACCCAGTGTATGTAGACGTTGACAGGGTGAAAGAAGATTCTTTATTAGAATAGTTTTGTTCTCGTAAAAGGATGGTCTTCTCACAAGCGATAAGGTACCGTCCCAAATAAGCTAACCCCCTATTACGCATGAGTATTAGCAATAGTCCTTTACTTATAACGCGCAAACATCTGGTGGTTTTAGATGGGGTGATCAAGTCCAGGGAGGTATTATCTGTTGAGGCGTCAAGAAGGGGCACACACCCCTACATAAAAGTATATGTGGGGTAAAGAATAAAATGTATAAGGTGGGATAGAAAGTTTCACAGGTAGGACAGAAAGACAGTCAATCTTTCTGATGGGGGACGGTCCCCTTACAGAATCCTTATTCTATTCATTTCTCAAGTTAGTAGATCTATCATTCGGGGTTCCCACCGAGTCTAGAGAGCTTAAAGTAGTCTAAAGTGTACATACAAAAAGGGGACTTTTCAAACTGGTTCTCACAACTATTATTATTATTATTACTATTAAATATTTATATATATATATATATATACATATACCAATACATACATTACTACACATACAAATTTATAAATAATATATAGAACATAAAATTTACGATGGGGGTGTTCGTGGGAGATTATTCAACCGGTATTAGAGTCAAACACTTTTCTTAATATATATCAATACAAATCAACCCGCAGTTGACTATTGAAAATAATAAACTTGGTAATGTCAATCAGATCACCTATTCAGTAATACAGAATGGGTATACCAAAACAATTCAATGCAATATGAATTGAATTGCATTTTCAATAACCACCCACTAACACAATGAAAACCAACAATAATAAACTAGGGTGGAATGAAATGTAAAGAAGTCGGTATGTATTTCTATTTATAATACAACCATCGTAAAGAATATTAATAATAATACCTTGCGTTTCCTTATAATCAAACTAGGTCTATGTATTTTATTATTCACCTTACTATAAATAAATAAATATGCATAACCAATCATACAGGAATAGTTTGTGGTGAATAATTTTAAAACTGTATGCAAACATTCTATGTATTTTTACTGAACAGAACTTGATTCTAACGTTAAAAAATAAATACAGTTTTAGTTATATTTTATGAATTTATATTATGCCTTGTTATATCTAACTGGTTTTACAATAGAAATAATTTAATTGTGCTGCAATTTTACGGTAACAATAGTAAAATCTTTTTTATAAAACCTACTGTTTATTATTACAGCTTTAATCCGTATTAATTTAAAGAAATACTAATAGATATTTAAAAATTTAGAAAAGTAGAACAAAATTTCCACATGTTACATTCCGTATAAGATAAGTTGAATGTCCGGCAGCGAAAATGTACAAAATTATAATTTTAATTCTACATTACGGCAAAGTAAGATAGATGAGCTAAAACTTAAAAAGTTGTCTTACATGGAAACAACAAATATCTACCAAGAGAAAAAATAGATCTAATCTTTCACAATTTTTTGTAGCTTTTTTATTTGTTATCGAGAACTGTACATAATTGACAACTTCCCAATTTAATCGCTGCTTTGCTGTATTATTTGACGTGATTTAGACATGAGTTTGAACAAAGACCACCCCCCCGCCCAGTAGATTTTGTTCAAGGATGGCTTTCAGCTGGTCAACATACAAAGTCGCTTGCCCAACAAGTGTTACTTAACAAAGAATAGCGACTTTCTACCAGCTGACTGCTTTGGCTGGCCCGAAGTCCTTTACAAAATTAATAAATTTGTTTTAAGTTCAACACTACACGACGACTTACGCGTTCCTTACGTTAGCGACACATCTAGAACTGTACTGTAGATTCAGAGGCAAACTTCATAATCATAGCAATCCCTTAATATGCAATATAAATTTTGCGGACCTTCCAGGAATCGCAAAAAGACGACTGAAACGCTGATGGAGTAGAGACATAATACATTAACGCAACCGTAACATTATTACTTATACAAATATATATTAAAAAATGAATACATTCATCGTTATCTGGAGAGCTATCGCTGGGTGGTGTCCTCCTAAAAGCCATTAACGCGGTTGGGTTTTTTAAAATTTGTTTTCTTAATTTAATTGTGAACATTTTTGCTGATTGCTCTTATACAGTTGCAAAATAAAGTAATAATAAAAAATAGTTCAATGAATACTGTTTACAATCATTTAAATTATTTAACTATAAATAAATTTTAAATTTTCTGCCCATAACAGACAGGTGGAGTGTCAAATTATTTACACTCAATCTGTTTGTTGCAGGGCTAAAATAAAGAGTTCTGTTTCTTATCACATGGTCAGCCAATTAAAGGACTGAATCATTTAAGAACAGAAGAGGTAGAGGTGTAAAAGACACTAGTCAGAGTTATCTTCTCTGAAAGTAATGAATTTCACTATACAGCCAGACCCTGTGGTGAATGAAGTGAAGGTGTCATGTGCAGAGTAGAAAATATGTGCTTTTCAGAGGGCCCGGCATGCTGATAAGCATACTTTCCCACTCAGTGACGAAGGCAATTGTAAAGCACCTCACTCCTCGTTTTACTTAGTAAAACCTCTGCAGGTTCAAACCAGCCTTTCGGCTGATGACCTAAAGAACAACAAATTTTAAAATATTAGGCAATAAATCTTGATGGAAATTCTGCTCACTAGCGTGACTACAGTTTGAAAGTCAACTGCGGTTGTTGGTCAGATAAATTTCAATGGTTTTATTATAAAATTACAAAATGTATAAATTATTATCGGCTGATTAAACAATAAAAAGAAATAAACATTTTATCAGTGATAGTTGTGGCCGTAAATGTTTCATTTGTATACACAGTAAGTTTAAAATTTAGTTACCTGTCACTTTGAAGCAATATTAATCTCTTTTTAAAAATTAAACAAAACTCTGTACAAATCAAAAAGAAATCTAATTTGAATGAATGTAATATAATTTTAAGCTACTTCTGTAAATTCCAATATCAAAATTAGCCGGCCGCTTTGGCGCAGTTGGTAACGTGCTCGCCTCTCATCATGCGGTCGTGGGTTCGAATCCCACTCAGGCACAGCATATTTTCATACGTTACAAATATCATTTCATTCTCGATTGTATAGTATAGTTACGCCCCAACGTCGTCGCTAATGACCTTTGTAGTTGATGCGACGTTAAATAAATAAATAATTTAAAAAAAATTGTTGACATTTTTAAAAATGAGAGCAAAATATATTCTGTATTCTTAAGTAGAATAATGAGTAGATGAGTTTTCGTTGTTATATGTCATAATTGAATAAACCAACGGGGAGCATTCCTGGGTGTATGTCAAGTGACATTAAAATATGAAATTTCTAATTTCAATGTTAAACATTCATTGTATGTAACTTTTTTGTTATTTTTGTATCAATATCACAGAGGTCAAAAATCAACGAGTAACTGATTTCCGTAAGGTTTTCACTCACTTTACTTATGTTTTTTTAACAGTTATCTAAGGCTCCAATAAATTTTAAATAATTTGTTTGAACAGATTGAATCGTAACAGACGTAAAAAGACATAAATTAATCTACTCACTTTACCATAAGAGTTACCTATAGCTCCAATAAATTCTAAATAATTTTTTTGAATAGATTGTAACGTAGCAGACGTAAAAAAACATAAATTAAGCGTCCCAGGTTCCAGGTTAATCCTAACTTCCTGTTTTCGAAAAACAATTGTTAATTTTGAAAACAATTATTAGGGACCAAAATACAGAATAGCTTCTAATCGAGGTACAATAGGGTGTAATGAGACAAATTTAATGGACATCTGGACTTGTTTATATTTGAGTCTATTGAAATAAATATAAATAACTCCAGCTGATTAAAATAAAATATTTTAAAATTATTTAATTTTCATTAACAAAATATGGTTACTAAGCAACTAAGAAGAAGAAATATTATTGTAAATTATTTTAATGGGACGAAGAGCCTCAAGATAACAACTTGCTTTATAAAAACGTCCGTCCCATTCATACATTAAACTCAATTTATTCGTTTGTTAATAATTATAAATATATGTACATTCAAAGTAAATAATATATAAAATAGTTGTCACTAGATTTTTTAACATTCAAATCAAGTGAAACCAGTGAGTTGATTTAACAGTATTAAGAACAGGAGTATTATTTTAGAATTGCACTTAAACAATGAAACTTGTGATTGTAATTATGAATATATATTAATTAAATAAAAACCATAATGTATAAATTTGAATAATGTTTTATTGAATGAAATAGGAGGCAAGGTAAAATGGAAAAATAATAAAATCAAACTTGAAAGCTGATACAACACCAATAAAGAATACAATATTAATTTAATTATTTATTACAAAATTTGTCATACCCTTGTGGGGAATAAATCGTTTTATTACAAGGGATAATAAAGTTTAAAAAATACAAAATGGTACAAAATTAAATTTAGTTTCAAGATTCTATGAAAAGGGTTTTGATAAAAATTCTATATTATCAAACTCAAGTTCCAACGGGTTGGTCCAGAGGTAAAGGCGATTTAGCTGTTTAACTGCTAACGTTCGGAGACGGAGGTTCTTTATTCAAATCCTAGTAATTCTTATATTTTCCACTTAGAGCTGTATTATATAATACATACAACTAATTAATTAGTTGGACAGCAAGTTGGTAACAGACAAAATAGCATATGATTTTGAAAACTAAAATGTCAATTTTTTATTTATTTTCTTATTAATACATCGGGTTGGTCTAGTGGTAAAGTTATTCCCGCGAATCAGCTGTATAACTGCTGATTTCCGGGGCGAATGTCCTGGTTCAAATCCTAGTAAAGGTACTTACTTTTATACGAATTTGAATATTAGACAGTGGTTACCGGTGTACATTAATGGTTGGAGTTAAATTTACCACACTTTCTCAGGAATAGTCGGCCTTGATCTGTGCAAGACTACAGCTCATTTACACGTCATATACATCATCCTCGTCTCATTGGGTCATAGGGTTGCTTATTGTTCTGAACAGAACAGATTGCAACGTACAAACATTAGGGATAAAAATCAATTATCAAACATGTATAAATACATACTTAAATTATTAGTTTCAATTAAAATCCTGTTTTTAAAGTAAACTTTAGAGTCCTTTCATTGATTAGAGTACTCTTTCGGGCTATCATTTTATTAATGACAATTTATTTTGAAATGAGATTTACTGGTTTATTAGTATTAAACAGTTGTGAATAAAATAAGCAAACGAAAAAATCCTCACTTGCTACTACAACTATTTTCAGTAAAGTTCAATTTTATGCTAAAATAACATCAGGTGGCCATCTCTAAGGCAATTAAAATATTTTGACAAGTACATTCCAGCATATTCCTGTTGGGATCATTGTTCTCTTTTGCCGCTTCACATGAGACTTTTTGACTTATTCATGGGCGGCCAATATTCACTATATCACAGAGTTCTTTCGGTATTGTGGCATTTTGTAGGAGCATAGTCAGTGAAGGAAGCTATAGGTCTATTTAAAGATGGAAGGAAAGAGACCAAGTGGAAGACCAGGAGTAAGGTAGATGTGTTCTTTTATAGATGAATTTGGAAAAAATGCAATACAAAGAGAGCAACTGAGGAGAAATGCTTTAGCAATAGAGAGAGTTAGAGAGATCCGACCCGAGAAAATTTAGTAGGGATAACAGAAATGATGATGGTGATGTCCTCAGAAGTATATTTTTTAACTGCTGGTATTTTTATTCCATAATTTAGAACGGTGATACAATCGGTTCTTAAGATCCACTGAAAGTTTTACTCAGATGTCTTCATTATTATAAGTTAAATCTTTTGTAAGTACAAACAAAATCTGTGACTAACCACAAATAATTTTGTAAATTTAGTTAATAGGCTTATGAAAAGCTAAACAGATGGATAAATCTTGTTCAAAAAGACTGTTTTCAAAATTTTACAGTTTCTTGTTATAATAATTCTAGAAAGCTAAATTTTGAAAAAATAACAGTTAAGAATTAAGTAACTAAACAAATAAATATTTTGGGTGTTCGTATTAACCTTCATATTGCATCATGTTATTTTAGTAGATTAATAGATGGATTGAGTAGTTTTGGGAAATTTTTCGGGAAAGTCTGTTGTGTAATATAATAATTAACAAATTAATATTGCAAGTAAACAATATCAAAGGAATGTATTGTGAAGTTCTCTATCTAAAGAATGTCTCTTGCACCATGTTTGTTTTCAAGTTTACAGTTTTCCACCAGTTTTTTTGATTTCTGGGATTTTTTCATACTTACTTTGAAATCATCTTTAGTATAAATATTTTTATTTTTGAATCGTCTATAAAATTTTTAATTTATTAAAAATAAATTTAATTGATTCAATACTATGCCAGTCAACTTTACTGCTGTACAAAACCATCAGTATTAGCAAACATTTAGCGTTTTAGTTTAAAGCTTTTACGGAGAATAGTTAACGCCCCCAATTATGTAACCAATGAAACGCTACACTCAGATCTGAACGTACCCTACATAAATGACGTTTTCTTTAAACTCTATACAAAATTTAGGAATTTAGGAAGAAACTCGCGAACCACCATAACCCATTGATCTCAAATCTGGCTACGCAGACTCTCCCAAAAAATCCAATAAGACGACTAAAACATCGATGGAGCCGGGATCTCATGAATTAACTTAGTACTGTAATTGACTATCCGTTGCAGTGATCTAAATCTGCACTTATATTATTCACGTTAGAGTTCTGTCACTGGACTGTGTCTCCACTCACGTTTTTTTATCGTGTTAATTTTTTATTTTATCACATTCACTGATTGTGTCTAACAGATTGCGAATTTCTTGAATAAAAAATAATGATTTAACAAAATCTTAGCTTTAATATACTTCTGAAGATTATACATTCATTTTAGTTTCTGTAGGTTTCAACGGTAGTTATAATATTACTTGAACACTGATAAATTTTATTTTGTAGTAACAAGCAACGATATATCTTTTAGTTATTTTCTTTCTGTTTAAGACTATATGTAGATGACAAAAGACGATTTATTACTACTTGTCTTTGAAACTGATGAAATTATTGCACTAGCTATGGCAAACAGAGTCTGGGAAAGTACACAACAAAATAGAATAGTACTTTCAAAGGAATCTTTTATACGGTGAAGTATATAGCATTCCGCTTGTAGGGAAGATTATAAATTTGATGACAGTGTATCAACCCTGCATGACTAGGGCGATTTTGATAGCGTACTTTAACGGAGATTCAATGTAAAGATTCATTTCATCTTTAGGACCTGTAGTATTGTTCTTCAGCTTTCAGAAGTTTGAAAAAGTGACGTACGCAACCCGCTACAGGACAGACGATAATAAAAGTGTGGGAATATGTCGGATTCTTTGTTATTAAAAAGGAGAAGAATAAATTGCTTAAATCCCAATTTGGCAGAAGGGATGATGAAGATGAAGAAGAGGGCTGGGGACCCGGAACAAGGAACTAAATAATGCCAGGTGCAACTCGGAAGTAACTCCCTCCGTCATTCCGTAGTTTCTCCCGCTCTTTCTTCCTTCCTATCTCTACCCCTCCCTCCCACCATTGTATGCGCATCGTGTGAAACGTTAGGAAGCCGCAGGGGGCGATCTTCAGACCACTACTGTTTGTTTTATTTACTGCCGGCTTCATTTGCTGCGTTAAAAACTTCATGCTGTGAGAGTTTTCATTTGTTTACTACAAATTCGGTCGGAGTGGACTGAAAAATACCAATGAATGGGCGTATAATAAATTGAATTGTTCACTAAACAAAAATACGAAATTCACTTTGAGACTTTTGTTTTGAATAAATAAAGAATTTCTTTTCCCTATTAATAAAATAGTAATAAGCGTCTTCTAGACCCTAAAAACATTCATATATAGGTAATAATGCTAATACAATTAGCTGAATTTAATAAGATGTTGGTATTTTTGTTTTCAAAAATATAGGTATGAACATTTTTTTTAAATTATTCAAAATCAATTATTGATATATCTCAGTAAAAATGAAACAAATGTTCTTTTTATTTTATCATATTGTAATGAATTAATATCAAAATATTTTGAATAAATCAAAATATTTACAGATCAAGGAACGTATGTGATTGTGCAGTTGTCTTCCCACATGAAAGACTACAACTCAAACTTCTTCATTCTTCTGTGACGCAAATTCGATATACAGAAGATTTAAAAATATAATTACTGCTGTGATTTCTGAATATGCCATCCTGACAGCTTTTCTTGATTGTCCTGTATGGTCTAAACAACGTAAATAACAAAGATCCTCTTCTACAATAGATTCTACAACTGATGAAATGATTCCAAATAGTAATTATTCCCAAACCATATTCATATGGGTTCCATCTCATATTGGAAACCTAAAGAACGAACATGCTGAGTCATTTCACAAATACAGCGTTTCAAAAGTAAGTTTGTGACTCATTACTAATTTTCCTTACGTCAACTACACATCTCTAAAATTGTACCATATATTCAGTGACAGAAATCACGATAATCCCAATATACAACCTAAATTTTCCCGTTATACCAGGAGTTGCACAAAGGCGACGAAAACGTCGATGGAGTGTAGACATGATATACTGAACACTAAAAGTAGCTAAAATATTTATTAAAAATTTAAATTTAACAATTTTAATTTAATTTAATTAATTGAGTAGCACTGTTACGGGATGGTGTCATTTTCTAAGTCATTAACGTTTTTGTTTCTTTTGAGCCGCAGTGGATCACTTGAGTACATTTTTGGGCACTCTCTTCTGGTTCTTTTCTTAGATTTTCCTCCAGTATTCTATCATTCTGGCAGATCTTTGCCTTTCTGCTTCTGAAAATATCATTTTCTTGTTTCCTCTTTTATTTACTTTTCCTTGGAATCTAATATGTTTATCTTTTGATAGTTTCAGCTGTTCGGTTTTATTTTCTAGATCTTCGAAGGTGATGCCTAATTCTGCCATATCTTTCTTGATTTCTCTTAACCATATTACATCTGTCTTTTTCTGGTAGAGTTTTCTGACTATTTGGTTTATGATTCTATCTTTGGGTGTTCTGATTATATGTCCAAAGAAGGATATTCTCTTTTCCTGATCGTTTTTATTATACCGATTTGGTCTCCTGGTTGACCTGTTCGTTCGGTATTAATCTCCATTCTCCATTTACTTGGTGCCTATTTCCGATGCAGGTTCTAAGGATCCTCCGTTCAAGTTTTTGTATTTTATCTATTTTGTTTTTATTTAATATTAAGTTATTTTTATTTAATACATACTGTGGATATTTTTCTAGTTGTTTCTGAAAAATTAAATTATATAAATTAATAAACGTATTTAGACAACAGGGGTACAATACGAAGGCAAAACCGGATTCACCGAAACTTAGATTATTTCCTTCTTTTTTTAAATTTAGATTTATTACATACAAGTTTATTGATCGATGAAAAATACGAGGACTATATTTTTACAATATTTTACAACGTATTTTCAAGCTAAATTTAAACATTCTCAACATTAATTTTATGATATAAATAATAAATCAAAAAAAATTAGAATGATCTCTACAAAAATTCTTAACATAATCTGTTTTTATATAAATATAATTACAGGCAATCAGATAAACAGCTACTTAAACGTAAATTACTTACCTCGTATATAACACAGTTTATTTTCAAACTAAAAAGGTAAGAAAAATTATTTTATCTAACACGAAAATCTATAAGCGTGCTTTCAAACAATTTATAAACAGTGAAAGAAAATTGAAGGAATTTAATTAAACATAGTACAAAATATTTACAGAAATAGATAATATTACTTATCGATTAATTTCTTCAATGTCATGAATACTTCATTTCTATGGAATCTACTTGACAAGTAAGTATAAGTTTGAAGTAGATTATGTAATGTAGCATTACAAAAAGAGTTAAGAGCTCCCGTTACTAGTTTTAGAAATTTTAGGCTAGAATTCCTGTATTTTTCTTAAGAATGACATTTCGCAGTTAGACTAAATAGTTTTATATAATTTGTCCATGTTAGGGAGTAAAGAATTTCATGTAAAAGGATATCTCGTTAAACGTACCGCGTAATGTTACGATAGATATGCTGTTATAAACGCTAACTGATTTAAGACTATTCTCTTTGATTTAATACGCGGTCACTGTTTCTTTTACCATTTAAAAAGACAGTTGAGACAAAAGTAAGTTAACATGAACTGTATTTTTTTCTGTTACTTATTTTACACAATTTTTCAACTGTCACATGACACTTTTTTACTTCATTAATGGTATTGTGATAATACCTAAAAGGAAAGTGTTGTTTCCAGAATTATCTAGTAGGACTGAGATTTTTAAATATTTTTTTGTCAATAGTCTCTGGACTGGTTTAATTCAGTTTTCCAAGCTGTTCTATCTTGCACAAGTAGTTTCATAGGCCTATCTATATACCTGTAACACCCTACATCTTTTGTAATTAGCTTTATATATTCTAACTTTTGCCTTCCCCTACAATTCACTCTCTTAATATTACCCTCTATTATTGATGAACCAATACCCGGATGCCTTAAGATATGCCCCATTAGTCTATCCCTTCTAAGATGTTTAAAAATATTATGTAAAAAATAATAGTGATAAATAGGGTTACGTATTTCCAAGAAATAGTCAGAAATATAGTGCAGTATAAATGGTTGGGTATAGTATAGGCCTATTCTGCGACGGTTACCTGAGAGTTATCGGTGAGTCTATTTAGACAGTTAGCTCTTTTCGTAAGGTGTTGTAATGACTGTGTCCTTTATTCAAATATAATGTTTTTACCTGTTGTTAAGATTAATCGAAAACCCACAGAAAGATTTTGTGTATTTATATACTATTTATATATTGTGAATTGACCTTTGTAAATGTATTATTTTCTGAAAGGTAGGTAGGCCTATACATAGAGCGGCCGTCTTGAAGTATCATTCAGTAATACCGCGTAAAGGATACATTTGTGAAAAGGTCCAGCGTAAATTGTAGACAAGTGTAGGCTTAATCGTTTGTGAGTAGGATTTAGTTAAAATTAAGTGCGAGATAAGTTAATTTAATGTCATTAATAATTTGTTATAATTAAATTATTATTTATTTTAATTATAATAATTGTAATTTATTTGGAATTTAAGTAACTTTTAATTCAATAGTGTGCAATATAAGCTCTATATAAGTGGTGTAAAAGACAGTGGTCAGAGTTATCTCCTCTGAAAGTAATGAATTTCATTATACAGCCCGATCCTGTGATGAATGAAGAGAAGATGTCATTTGCAGAGTGGAAAACTCGTGCTTTTCAGAGGGCCCATGCTGATAAGCGTACTTTTCCATTCAGTGAGGAAGGCAATGGTAAACCACCTCACTCCTCGTTTTACTTAGTAAAATCTCTGCAGATTCAAACAAACCTTTTGGCTGATGACCTAAACAAACAACAACAGTGTGCAATAATTACTTGTAATATTAAACGATAGTTTGTTTTAATTATTTATTTTACCCAGATCCCGAAACGAACCTTACCGATTCGTCGCATAGTATTTACCACTCCATATCCATATAAATACTACAACTAGTAAATGAGGATTGCGTTGGGCGATTAAGGGTGAAAATATGGCGTGATGACAAGGGAATACAGTATTCAGTAGTAAGATTCCCATGGGTAATTTTTTACAATACGTCTCTAATCCACCTTCTATGAAGCATTAATAAATATGTAACACTAATGATCATTATGCATTTTTTGTCTTTATTAGGAAAATTCACAACTTTTTTTTATCAGATCAGCAAAATTGCAATCTGTTCTGTTATAAAGGAACAAGAACAATAAGTAATAAGGTTAACATAGAAAAGGCAAATTTACAACAACATTGTACATTAATAATAATTGTTACAGATAACCTTTTTGTAATTTAAAAAATTAATTTTGATATGATTCAAAATTTTTAAAAAAATATTTATACACATACACATAAAAATATCGAAAATAAAAAGTTAATTGCGTTCGAATCTGTAAAGTAAATCCAACTCATTGTATCTGTTAAGTCATGTAAACGTAAAGTCACTGTTGTCCAGTAAGTTTATCACGAGATGATTTGGATGTCCGTTTAGTCTTTGTTCGTATGTTTTGCTAAATCGTGTAATTTCCTGTCTTACTGAGTTAAGTCGTATGTCGTTATAGATATATTTGTTTCGTATGTACCATAGTATCCTAAGAGATGATCGTAAATTTTTGTTTGAAAACGTTCTAAAATATCAATATTGGTATTTTTAGTTGTCCCCCAGAGTTGTATCCTGTACGTCCACACCGGCTTGAATATTGTCCTGTATAGCATCAGTTTTGATTCAGTTGAGAGTTGTGAGCGTCTCCCAGTTAACCAAAAAATATTTCTCAATTTTAAGTCCAATTGTCTTCGTTTCGTCAAAATGTGTTTTCTTCCACGTCAGTCGTCACACTGTACGTCTTTCACGTCACAACTGTACATAAAAACATCGAGTGAACGAGATGATTATGAAGTTAGATAAAATGCGCTTCAAGACTTATAGGAAATCACCACTTAACCGAGAGCTCCAAGTGTAAATTTTCTATAAACGCTTTACATAATTGTGTGTACTATCGGAAATTACTTATTACAAAATTTTATCCCTACTACATCTCCGGTGTAGAAGTCTGTTGGGATTTCCGGGAAGGTACTACGGTAGGTTTAGGTTGCGTACAAGTTTGATGATATGATGAGATAATTTCTAACGAAATTCGTTATACATTTTACGAAATAGGTCATTTATGTACGAAGTTTTGGAGTCATTTGCAAAGAGTCAAGGGTAACGTAAAAGAGAGAATTTTTAATTTGTCATAAAAATTTTGGCTGAAATCGTTGGATTTTTTATGCATTTTATATAATTATTTTCATTTTGGCTATTTCATAGATGTAGAGAAAAACAGGGTATTACACACTTTAACATAAAAAACATGGTTGTTATAACTTACAGTTTGTTTTAATGATTTTCAAATAAAATAAAAAGAATAATAAAACATCATTGCCAATGTCAATCTGATATACTAATTATATAAATATTAATTTTTGAATATTTTCCATAAATATTTTAATAGAATGGGGTCATATAGCATACAGTACTTGATTACTAAATTATAAATTTTTGAAATAAATGCAATTAGGTAATTAGCTACAACATAAACTGAACTGTGCTCCAATTTTTATTTAAAATTACGAGACTCCTGACTATAGGCAACTTGTTGTACACGAATCGATATAAAGGACTATATACTGAACGAATGCGCAAGGGAATTTATATAAACAGGTCATACTGGATGATAAAGAGCACAAGTTTATTTCTTTTACTTTCTCTTCACGATACACGTTGTATTCAATTATGAAAATTAATAAATGTGTGAGCCCCAACGTACTTTCGCACACAGAGATACCTATATTATCTTATGTATTACTACAATTCAAAAATTGATTGTCAGAAGATTGACTTTCTGCTTGTCCGAGTAATTTATCCCGAAGTAAAAACAACTATTTCAATTTAACACAAGCTTGAACTTTCCTAGAACTTCCTTGAGGACTTGTTTCAAATTACTAAAAAAAACCAATTACCCAAAAAACTAAATTACCCAAATTACCCAAATTACTAAATACTAATTACTAAAAAAATATAATATTATTACTAAAATACAAATTACTAAATACTAATTACCCAAATTACTAAAAACAAACAATTACCCAAAAAAAAATAGGAATAACTTTTGTTTTGTCAACAGTTTTAAAAAGTTTTTGAACTTTTCATCATTTATGATATTTTTGTTAAAATGTATTAATCTGTAAACTCTATTCGCATAGTTAAAATATCGATTACTTTACCGGGTAAACAGTAGTGAATACAAACATTGGACTAAAATCTCTACAAATCAATATTGAAACCCATTTGGACAAATAAAATACAACTTTAGGGTACATCTGCAAATTCAAACTTCGAGGTGTTAGAGGGATTGTGATCAAAGATCATCAAATACATATTCAACATACTATGGTATATAAACAATAAATTTATTTATATAAAGTTTAACTTAAACACAGTGAAATTAAAAATTTAAAAATTCAGTATTTGAATCAGTCACTTCAGAAAGCCCATAAGTCAAAACTTTACATAGTTTTCTTTAGTGCATTTTAGTACTAACTGAATGTAAACACACCAACCTCCAAAATCATGTAAGTCTGGCTTTCCTTTAGTACTATAACATTTAGAAAAGGCATATCCTAAGTGATTTGAAGTGCTTCCTTCTAATTAAAATTGAAAATGAATAATTTTTGCAGCTTAAGCTCTGCTTTCTAGTGGAAGAGGCTTTACAAAGTTTCTATGCAAAAAATCTTTTATATATGCAAAAATCTTTTTAAGGGAGATAATTACTGTTTGGGACAACGATGATAATATAAATAATCCTGAAAACCAACATTTTCTTTCTGGAAGTTATGAATTTCAATTTTTATTATTGCAAAAAGAGCTATTTTAAGTCACTTATGTAAACTAGTGAAATAAATAAATAAAATTGTACAACACAATTTTTTCTGGTCTAAAAACCGATTTTACAGGAAACAACGTAAGTTTAACATTTTACTCCAATTTATTTCAGAAATACCTGAAGACATCAACTTTTTTTTTAAACGAGTAGCTTATCTTTAAAACGACAAAATTATGCACATTGATGAGAATTAATTTTTTGGACTTGCTTTTTCTATATTGTAATCAAAATTTAGCGTAATTTTTTTCTGTATTTTATTTATTTATTTACTTTATTTAATTTTATTATTGTTGTAAATTTATATATAAACATCAATGGATGTTTGACTTCCTTTAGTTTCTTAACTTTCTGCCAGATTAGTTTATTGATTATTCAAAGAAAACGAACAGATTCGAACATAGCAGATAACACATAAAAACCCCAATTTAATAGCGCAAAAAGTGTTTTTTGCCTTTAACTTTACATCTTGCACTGTACTCTTGCACAACCTCTAGATTTGAACTCATTTATCAAATAAGAATAGGCTTCCATTGAACAATTTTCAGGTTAATTTAATTACTACGGTACTAAACCTCAGCTAAAACAGATTTTGTATAGTCTACCTAATTTAATACAAATAAAGGTTATTATTATTACAGTACTAAACTAATGGTCTATTTTCATAGGTTATACTTTTTAATGAATTAATTTTTCAATACACATTATAACATTAAACGGTTTTTTTCTTTATTTTTTTCTCTATTTAGGAAAGTCACAATCTGTTGGCAACAATCAGTGAATGTGATAACACAAAATTTGGAAAAAATAACATGATAAATAAACGTGAGTGGAGACACAGTCAAGTGACAGCACTCCGACGTGAATAGATAAGTGTAGCATTAAGTGCAGCATTTAGAGCACGTAATGGATAGTCAATTACAGTACTACATTAATTGATGACGTCTCGGCTCCATCGACGTTTTAGTCGTCTTATTGGATTGTTTGGGAGAGTCTGCGTAGCCAGATTTGAGATCAATGGGTTATGGTGGTTCACGAGTTTCTTCCTAAATTTTGTATATAGTTTTAAGAAAAAGCCATTTATGTAGAGTATGTTTAGGTCTGAGTGTAGTTTTTATTGGTTACGTAATAGGGGACGTTAACTATCCTCCGAAAAAGCTTTGATTGGAAACGCTGAATTTTTGCTAATACCGATGGTTTTGCACAGCAGTAAAGCTGACTGGCATAGCTCCATATTGGTCGAAGGTAGGAGCTGTAAATGGTTAATTTAGATGTAGTTGTTAACTTGGATTTGCGTGAATAAAACAATTTAAAAATATTTGTTTTCTGTTTTAAAGGAATTTGTAAATGTAAATTCAGAATAGTATTGTTATGAGCAAGAATAAAATTCAACGTTGGTTGTTGGTAAAGTATAAAATCATAATTGTAATTAAATAAATAAAACTATACATATTAATAGTATTTCATATCAGCACAATTAACGGAAGTCATTTATGATCGTATTACCTACTTTTAATTCTTTTACCTTGGCTTCAACCCAGAAATATTATGACAAAACAATACCACACACAGTAATAAATGATATAAATGTTTATAAATAATTTGCATAAAACTATAAAATTAGTTACATAAAAACTAATGCATAAACTATAAATTGATTACATGCTACATTAAAATATTAAATGTTTTAAATAAAAATTATAAGTTTTATAAACCATTATAATAATTTATACTTCCAATACATAATAATTGTAATAAATTTTCAAATATAAGTTATTACAATGTAAAAAATAAAGTAACGTACAATTAAATACGAGTAATACATTTTTAATATACTACATGAAGATTCAAAAACAATTTCCTCTAAAACTCAAAAAGAAATTTATAAAATTTTTAGTTAAGAACTCATGTAAGTTACAGTTAAATCTTAATAATTTTCTAAGTTAACTGTGAGATATATGTTTTTACCCTTAACTTTACATTTTATAATTTACCAATACATTACTTCTTATTACTAAAGGAAGAAGATTGAAGGGCACTCTCCCTATTTTTATCCGGACAAAGATTGAAAATCCCTTTATCACCTGCCTGCGTTCATTGTTTATTGAACCTTTATTGTTAAATAAAACTTTTCATCCTACAGACAAACATATTCACCTTCAAATATGTCCCCAGTTTTTTTGATTTACAAACACACATACTGATAAGATAAAATAAATAACAAAATATTGAAAATAAAATTATTAAATTTTTCAACTGCATTTGAAATCTAACCCTCACAACGACCTTGCCTACGAAACATGCCTTTGTGAATGAAGTTACTCAAGGGACATATTCAAAATTTCGTATCGAACTGAATCCGCATAAAATTCCTTAGCACATACTCAAATAATAAGGCTAAAAAGAAAATGGATATTTTACTGTTTTCAAAAATTATCACGCCAATTTTTGCTTCTTTCTTAACTTACTTAGAACTGTATATTGTCGGCATACTTTAAAAGTTTAAAATACTTTATAAGTATAAAATTAATTTAAAAAAGCGGAAATTCTTTTCACTAATATAGTAGGCCTACCAACGCATTTTTCACATTTCTGTGTCATCAAGAACGAAGTTTTTTTAACATTTTTTTCTTAAACACAGCTGTTTATAAACTAATTGTGTATAAGATTACTTAAAAAATTAACAAATAATTAACACGTCTGGGGAGAACAGCATTTAGCAGCGAGCCTCTCACAGTAAAATTCGAAATAGATTGTTAAAAATTTGTTAAAATTTTAGTTAAAATTAGCATATCCCGGCTCCATCGCAGTTTCAGACGTATATGAGGATTACCCGGTAGATTTGGTGAACTTACCACTTTCATAAGTATGTTGGTAATGTGAGAAAGTCATAGCTGTTTGCAACTGGTAAATTTCGAGTGATTTTAAACAGGTGTACTCTTAGGTAGATATGGTTGTCTACCGATATGCGACTAATAAAATCTCTCTTCCAATCAATGAGCATTTCGAGGAGAACGAGCTGAAAATAAGCTAACTGACTGGGCTGACTTCAAGGTCTGACTACAATTAGTTTGATTTACTAGTGTTTTAGTACGATCCGAGATAAAGTTATTAATGTTAGCAACAACTGAAGAAAATGGACAGATAAGAGACAATTAAACCGTAGACGATATAAACTGTATCAATTCTTTTAAACAAAATATATTTGACTAGATTTTTACCTCTTAGTCAATACATATTTTTATACATTTATTTGTCTGTAAATAGTACATAATAAAATTATGCACAATTTTTTAAATGAAACAACCGAAAATTTTATTGAACACCGTATATCAATTACAAAAGAATTTTTTGAATTAAGCGTGTGTTTTGTTGACAAACTTTATGTATCTTTGTAATGTATCAGCATACGTTTAATGCACTTTAATCATACGTAGGCTGTGTACTATTATAAATAAAATTGTAGTGAATTAAGAATAAGAAAATTATTATTATTTAAAGCAAAGTAATTGCGTAAAATAAGTATTAATATAAATTTACCAGAAAATTTGAGTAATTATATTTATTCTTAAAATATAATAGATGGGCATGCAGAATAATATCACAAGAACAAAATAGCTTAAAGTCAGGTTTTATTTAATATTATGGTAGATATTATGTTAATAATACGTATATTAAATGTATGCACCTGATATTTGTGTGGGTGGCGACAGTAATATCCGCGCCAGAATGCAACTTGTTTACCTTCTGTGAATAATTTATTGCACTAGTTATATTACAGAATTTACCACACTTGACTGTTATCATTACAAATTTATATTTATTTTATTACAAGAAAGTAAATAGTTAAAAAAAAAAATTGTAATTATATTCACTTTTCAAAGCTAATTCAAGTTTATCTTATGTTTTGAATCTGAACAGTATTACGATCTGGTTTTAAATTTTAATGAGTAAGTTATTATTTACTATTGTTTTTTGAGAGTTAAAAATCTTTGTAAAAACCACTTACATTCATACATGCTTGATTTATCGATATTTCACTGTCTTCTTACCCAAATATGGACGGCAGATCGAGTAAATCATTTTTCTTGAATCTACCAAAAACGATGTTATTTTTTTTAAAATATTTAGAGCTAAGTCATTTGGATGGTAATGAAACTTTCTTCAAAATTGTTCATTAAAAATTGATACTTCCTGTTTTACTGTTTTCATTGGTATGTTAGCAGAGACATAAATCTTTTACTGACGTACCAAAGAACTTTATAAATTTCTTTGATAGTTTTTCGTCTGGAAATGAAACGCTTAAGTATTTCTATTTTTGAATTGTTGGCCGTTTCCACTAGTTGAATTTAGTAAGTCCACACAGGTTTTAATACGGAATTATAAAGCATCTACTTGGAAGCTTCATTTATAAGCTTCATTTTCGGCCTAACAACATCTACATATTCTTTACTTTGTTCAGCCCAAACTTCAAAGAAGAATGCATTTTCCACGTTAGCCTACGTTCGATATGTATAACAAGATACTGTATCTAACAACGTGGGCAAAGGAATCATTTTTCGGTAGAGGTACATTTCAAGTCAGTCATGATGTCGCAGCGTTAACTTTACATGAACCGACTTCTTTATATTGACTTATATCTTTCAACTGACTAACCACGTCCTCACCAGCCGCTCCGATTGGATTCTAACATTTTATCCTTCAGGAATAGTTTACAATAAAAAACAGTATTGTGTCCAATTGGCTGTAAGAAATGTAGACTGTTTAGTAATTTTTTAATTTAGTAATAGTGATTATTTTATTCTCATTATTTTCGTATCGACCAAATTCAGTTACAGTGGATGATCATTGATCTGCCAATTTAAATAGATCTAAATATTTTTTTTATACACTTAACTAATTAAGACCTTTAATTTTATTCGAATCACTTTTGTTCTTGTATAAAGTCAATTTATTCGAATAAAATTATTAAATTAAAAAAAATTCGGTTGGCTCAACATTTGTTCACCAAAAAACAAAAATACAATAACAACAATGAATTAGTGTTAGTTAAATATTAAAATACCTAGTTACTACATGAAATTACTGTCATAAATATAACTATTAAATCAACGACATAAGCTACTCTTTAAAATATCTTTAATTACGGATGACACCATCCATGTTTAAATAATTTTTTGACGTAAAAATTCTTTGCTTAAAACAGGAATTGTTACACTAATGATTTCATGTAGATTTCTGATCGGTTGCATGACATAGATCCGAATAATGTTTACAGGAAAATTTTATCTTATATTAATTTAAGGAACCAGCATCCGAGGTATTACGCGAATTTCAGAAACATCCAGGAAATAGATTGTATTTTTATTTCACTAAAGAATAATTCATTTTTTACGGAGCTTACAATCGAATAAGAAATGGATATGATAAATTAAGAAAGTTGGTGTAGAAATATATTTATGCATGGAAGATTCATTTATAGAACATCTATTGTACTAGCTGAATCTTTTATATAATAATTATTAAAACTACATAAATTTATAATCAATAATTTATTTTTAAACTATTTATATTATTTCTTTTTCGCTAATTTGTGTACATTAAAATCCGTTCAATTCAGAACAATAAGCAACCCCATGATTTAATGAGATAAGGATGATGTGTATGAAGTGTAAATGAGGTGTAGTCTTATACAGACCCAGGCCGACCATTCCTGAGAGAGTGTGGTCAATTGAACCTCAACTATCAAAGTACACCAGTAATCACTGTCTAGTATTCAAATCCGTATAAAAGTTCAAGAGTAACCTTTACTGGGATTTGAACCAGGAACCTTCGTCTTCAAAAATCAGCTGTTAAACAGCTGACTCGCGGCAACGACTCTACTTCTTAACAGACTTAGTGAGTTCCTATACTATTTAAGGAGCAAATTGATAAAATAAATAGGAAAATAAACTGATAAAGATTAAAAATATAATTAGATATACAGTATTTTTAAATAAAACTGACATTGTTTAAATTCCTTCACAATTGTACATACAAACTATTCTTTCATCATATTGAATACACATATAATAATAAAAAATATTTTTAAAGTGCCTCAATGCAAGAGAGTTTTCAAAAACCGGAAATGAAAAAAAAACTTTGATCAACCACGATTTACAAAACAAATTAATGTTCTGACAATTCTTTTATCCATGCGATTATTTTACATTATTATTACGTATTTTGTACAAGATTAACACAAAAAAATTATAACGGTAATATATAAAAAAAAATTATATATTATATAATTAATTTTACGAACGCAATTTGTATTATGGCAGAAAACAACAAAAGTTATATTAACAATCTGAAAATAAGATAATTATTTTCTGTGTTGTCAAAGTATGCTACAATTATTTTTAATAAAATCGACTTATAGTAATTTTTTTTAGTTTTTAAAAATGTTGGAAGGAATAAAATCCAGAGTAATCAACTACACGATGATAAAAATACCATGATATTGTACACGCACGTTTGAAAATAGTAAGAATAACGTAGAGATTCATTAACGTATTCGGAACGTAGTCGGAAGAATAAAAAAGGACCAATGCAACCTAACTAAAAGAAATAACCATTCTTCAGTATATGCAATGTTTCTTTGTTTAAATAAAATTTTCGTAACAAAAAAAGAAGACAGAGAAAAATGAAAACACTGAGTTTCTATGGACATCTTGTAAGGATAAACCTAGAAATACTTACAAAATCAAAAAAAATATTTTGAAAGCTAAAACATTTAAAAGTATCTGTCTGTAGGTATTGGGCGATCTTCATGACGTACGAGTGGATAACTTTTCAGACTAGTAAATTAATTAATTTTTTAAATAAATTATTTTCAAATTTATTAAAAATTTAAAAACTTTTGTTTGGGGACAATGAAAGTTGTCAAATATTCGAACGTACTTATTTTTAGCTATATTGTTCACAAGCAATACCTACCTTCAGAGCACTATTAGTGTTGCATTTTAAACGTAAAATGAAGCTTCAGTATCATGATTCATAAAAATTAAATAGATAAGTTAAATAGATGGCCTGAATTTTGTAATGTTCTTTTTGGTGCTATTCCAAACATCTGGAATCCGTATGCTGTGAAGACACATATCTCAGGAGACGCAGTTTCGTGTTTATGGTTAGGTTGTGGCTCTTGAACGTTGAGCTCGGCATTGAAGACTTTTTTGGCTGTTCCTTATGACCTATTCTCCCTTTGGGCTGGTCCACAATTCGTTGATAATGGTGCCCAGATATATTACTGAAAAAACTCGGTATAACGAGAACAACTCGTTCTATTTTTACTTTCTCTTGCCTATATATAAATATATAGGAAGGAAAGTATTGTCAATTTCTCAAAATCGAATTTTTACCGAATCTACACTTTTTCAGACCCCCTGAACCCTAAATACATGTTTTAGCGGTTGGTCAGTGTGCGTGTCTGTGTGTCTGTGTGTGAACATAATATCTCAAGAACGGAACATCATACGAACTTGAAACTTAAAACTTAAGTTAGGTACTACTACCGGACCTGACAGAAACATTTTCATCAAAATCGGTCAACAGGAACTAGTAGTACATTCGTGTAATTTTTCACTTTTTTGCGATTTTCTCCCTACGATTTATTAAAAATCGCCTTACATTTCTTTGTATAACGCTTAGTTTATCGGGAATTAGTGGTTTTCTGTTTTTTATGAGAATCTGTAAAAAAAGTGATTTTTTTAATATTGCAGCCTTAGTGTGCATTCTTAGTATGCATTCTGCGACAAAAGTGTATAAATCAAATTTATTGGAAATTAAAAGATCTAAAACTTTAATTCAAGCATTTTTCTCTACAGACCTTAGTTTAATGCGAAAGAGTGATTTTCCGTATTTTTAATTCAAAGTGAGTTGATTTTCATTTTGCATCATTAATTTATGATTACAATTAGGTTATGTTTGTTTAGGTTAGTTTTTTTTTGTTTATTTCTAATGTTTTATTACTAATATTAGGTTATATTGTTCATTATTGCCATAGGCAAGAGAAAGTTGTGTGAGTTTTTCACCCCAGATTTTTATAAATAGGCTACTTATGCCGCGAATATTGTCTTGCTGATGATCATGAATTTAGTCTTAGTTTTCTCTGTCCAGTTCATACTATAAGCTTATTTTTGTAATGTTGAAACTACCGACTCACTTAAAAATAAAACAGTGTAATTTTATGATGTTTTCCTATCAGGTACAAAGTATTATGTATGGTAGAAGTTAATTCATGTCACTGTTAGATTTTGAATATTAATATGGTCATATGGGGATTAAGTATTAATGGTGGATTCAATATTAATTCATACATTAAACATGTGCAATAAATGTAAGATATACTTAACTAAATCCACTTTAATCCCTCATGTAATAAACAGGGAAACAAGTAAACAAACTATAAGGGGAAATGTAACAAAGGGTGAGGGGAAACAATTTTAGGGTTCACAAGATAGAGAATAATTCAACGTTTGAAAAATCCATATAGTATTTTTCAAAGAATTTTTATCTACGAACTAGATCTGAATAATGTTGATACTATATTTACATAAACTTTACAAATTTATTTAATCAATCTTCAGAATTTATTTTCAGTGTGTTAAGTTATAAGATTACGAAAACATAGAACATATTTGCAGCATAAGAAAAAAAGAATAATTTTAACCCAGATAAGTTATCTGTTGTTTAGTATATTATACGTTTTATTTTTGGAACAAAGGTAGTCACAAAAACATCGCAAAAAGACATCATCAATCAAAATGTGAAGACAGATACATTTGTCTCCAACCTGTCCTGTATAAATATTGTAACTACTTGACTAGATTACAGCGGCTACTTTATGTATGCATTATGTATTTACCTCATTACATAATTCAGATATAATAAATACGTTATTCGATAATAAATAAACCCAAGGTAATGTCAAAGTAAATTAAAAATGTATGTTAAATAGAACAGAAAACTAATTATTACTCGATTGTATCTGATGTGTAGAAATAAATATATTTAAAACAATGAAATTAACTATACAGCTTTGAACAGTCGAACTTAAAATAAAAATACCGATATAAAGAGTGTTTAAATATAAATTAAAAGAGAAATAAAAGTTGCGTAAAACTTTTAAAGAATATCTTGGAAAAACCTTGCTGAAAATTGATGTATTTAATCGCTTATTAAAAAACCGAAGTTTCTTAATTAATGAACTTATCTTTAGTGGACGGTCATTTAACCACGTATCTTTAATCTCTAAAAAAGGTTTAATATTTTATAACTAAAATAAAAGACCAGAAATAACTCTTACAAGTGAAACACTGTTTAACCTTAAAAACAAGAACAGAACAGAAGAACTACAGAGAGTAGAAAGAAAAATTCTAAGAACGATCATTAACAAAAAACATATAGTGGATAGAAAACGCAGACGTCTTTCTAATGAAATGATAAGATTAGGAGAACGAACCCTTACTAAACATTATGAGGAAAAACGATTAGCCTTTTATAGTCATCTAGAAAAGCTACCTGAAGAAAGACTGACCTCTTACCAACAGCTAACTTACCAACATAGAAAATATAGTTAAGAATAATTGGCTACGGAAAATAGAGGAACATCTTGAGGAGCTAGAAATAACGGAAGAACAGATTTTAAATAGAGGGAAAAACTACTCTTGAAAACAACAAAAAACAAAAATTAAAAATCGAAAATCCAACGCAAAGAAAATACAACATAACAGAGGATCAGAGATCCCAGAGATCTAAAAGAATGAAAGAGTATTGGGAAAAGATAAAAAGTTCCCAGAAACAGTCTTCCCATCCTTGACTAGATTTGCTCTAATGAGGGCCTAAAACCCGAACAAAAATCAATCATCCTCTTTACTCTAACAGATCAAGAAACGTTGCAACAGAAATATTAGTAGGCTAATTCAAATCTAATACATATATAAAATAGAAATAAATATGTTTAGGTCGTTTCAGAGGAAGTTCAGCAAGCAATATCAGCCGGAATGAGGGCATACTGGCAAAACATTAAGCTAAAGAATATGAAAAGAAAGAAGGTTTCTAAGTTTGACTAAAGTGATCCATTGTGGTCATAAAAGACAAAAAATAAAAAAATAAATAAATATGTATTGAAAGAGAAATGTCAAAATTTAGTGTTAGGAATTGGAAGGTTTCACTACTGCACGTAATGGGAAAAAAGACTGACCAGGCATTCAGGTGGAGTACCCAAGAAAATAATATAAGCAAACACTTGAATCTCTAACTGCAGAAAGGGAACGAGTACATTAAACGTAGTTTTTCACCAGGTGATCAATGCCTATAACTTAGAATAATGGCAAAAACAATTTGAAAAAATGTATCATAAAAAGCAAAGTCTAATAATATTACCTTGCGATGTTCATCCTAATTTACATAAGGGTAGTTTTTTTTTGTTTCACGTCTGACTATTTTGCGATTACTTCTAATGCAGACGGTGAGAAGGAAGATAAATGAAGATGAGTGATGAAAAAATGTCGGACCTGAACAGGAATCAAACCAGGAACCCCGACGCATAAGCCAAATGCCCAAACATCAGGATAGTTTAAGTCGTATCATTTGTATGGTGAAAAACTACGTTTCATGTATTTGTTCCCTTTCTGTTAGCGATTTATTTTGATCAGGATAGGCAAATATTACGCGATTCAATAATGAATAATAACAAAAACATGCTTATTTCATAGACTCAATTTATATAATTTTGTAATGGAATCTTTATATATGACGTAATATGAATTATTAGATAATATTGAACAATAAATTAAATTACCCTTTAACGTAATATACAAGCGATTCAAAACAAGATTCTACTAACGATAACGCAATGCCCTTTTTGCGTCACAAACTTAATGTTGCACAAAGACTTAACAAACCCCATAGGTAAATGACGTCGCGAAACAACTATACAAGATAATGCACAACAAATTTAAATTACACGACAACCCTCTGATACAAAACATGCACTGTACACTACGGCGATACCATGTACTCAGCAAAGACGTTTTAAACGCCTCTGGCCAAGGGATCTTCTCGGCCAATTGTAGGTCTGTAGTGATGATTGCAAGCTCCAGCAATTAATTCAAGGTTTTTAACCTTAAGCGTCGTATTATTTAGAAACTGTTATAATATTGTAATGCCAGATACTAAATTTTCAAAAACCTTTTTAAGGAAGATAATTACTGCTTGTGATGATGACGATAGAACAGGCCAGAAAAACATTTATAAAGATGAAGAAACTGTTCTGCTGCCGAGATTTAAGCCTTGAATTAAAAACACGTCTCCTAAGATGCTACGTCCTATCCGTACTGTACTATGGGATGGAGGCTTGGACAATGAAGGAGATTGATGAAAAGAGACTGGATGCATTTGAAATGTGGCTGTACCGGCGAATTCTGAGGATTTCATGGGTGGAAAAGATGACGAATGTGGAGGTGTTGAGACGTATGCATAAAGAAAGAGAAGTACTAATAACAGTGAAGAAAAGAAAATTATTGTATATGGGACATGTCATGAGGGGAGAAAAATATAAAATATTACAAGTGATTTTCCAGGGGAAAATCCAAGGAAAGAGATCCTTGGGAAGAAGACGAAAATCCTGGCTGAAAAACCTAAGAGATTGGTATGGTTGCAGCAACAACGAATTGTTTAGGGCTCTGACATCAAAGATAAAAATCGCTCTGATGATTGCCAACCTTCGAAGCGGAGATGGCACCTGAAGAAGAAGAAGTGAAATACAAAAATACAATATTACTGTAAAACGCAATCTTCTTCTGGTCTAATAAAGTATTTTACAAAAAACAACGTAAGTTAGCATTTTACTCCGATTGATTTCAGAAACATTGTAAGTCAAAATAGTCAATTTTTAAAAAATCAAGTAGCTTATTATTAAAAACACAAAGGTTTATATATTTTATATTAACCCTTGCAGTACCAACGTCTGGTATGGACGTCGATATCTTTTACGTAGTGACAACATCCGGTTTACCGGACGTCCGTAAGTCATTCATAACGTGCCAACGTCCGGATAACCGAACATTTCCAAAAAAAAAATTAACAAAACTTAATGGAATAATGTATTTTGAAACCGCCTCCGTGGCGTAGTGACTAGCGCACTAGTCTACAAAGTGAAAGATCCCGGTTTCGATTCCCGGCTAGTGTCTAGAAATTTTAACACGTTAAAACCACCGTACCAAAACACACAATAATGACCAAGCTATCGATGCAACTTTAAATAAACTAAAAATAAACTATTCTGAATATTTTTAGTGTGAGGACGAGTTATTTTATTTTATGAACAAAATAAAAATTGATTTTTAACAGGAAAGTTTATTTTTCTGTAACGTTATAATTTTGATCGGCAATGGCAGGCTTACGCCAGCAAGTTTTCGAAATAAGGGCTGGCATTTTTTGTACTCCCTTATTCAAATTAAATGGCACTTAAAATCAAACTTTTAAATATTGTTTCGGCACTGAAAGGGTTAAAGGGGACAAAATATAAATAAATATACTCTGAATAAAATATGTTTTGAAATATTGATTGTTTACTGAAACGTAGTAAATCACCAGTTTTTTTATATTTTTCCAAAAGTTTTTTGTATTGACTTATGGGCTTTCTGAAATGACCGATTCTAATCTAACAAAAAATGTACAAAATTACTTTGTAATTCTCTATTTTATCGTTATTAATGAAATCAAATATTGGTAAATCTCGTCGGCATTTCATTATAAGATCTCTACTCATCTCTTAAATTATCTTTGTAGGTTTTCTGGTAGTATGATTGTGTTAATGTTTATATTTCTCCATAACGGGTAGGTGAAGTGTTAAATGTATTGCACTCGATCTGTTGATTCCAGGGCTACTAAAAATAGTTCTGTTTCTTATAACATAGGCAGCAAATTATATGACTGAAATATTTAAGAACAAAAGAGGTAGAGATGTAAAATACACTAGTCAGAGTTATTTTCGTCTCTGAGAGTAATGAATTTCACTATACAACCAGACCCTGTGGTGAATAAAGTGAAGGATTCATTTGCATGGTGGAAAGTGGGTACTTTCCGGATTGTTTATACTAATATTAAAATGTAGTAAAAATAGTTCTAATACTATTATAATAAATTCTTGACATTTATTATAAATAAAATTATTATATCATAAATAAAACTTACTTATTACTTTTAATTGTCAAGCAGAAATCATAACAGAAATAATCAACTCTGGATTTATTTCATGAAAGACAAGTCTCCGTTCATTTTAACACAGTTTAGTGCTATTTTGAAAAGTCACCAACCAGATTACAAGCATTATAATTACAAAATTATGCCCATAACAGGCAGATGGAATGTTATTATTTTGCACTCAATCTGCTAGTTCCAGGGCTACAAAAAAATTGTTCTGTTTCTTATCACGTGGTCAGCCAATTATATGACTGAAGCATTTAAGAATAGAAGAGGTAGAGGTGTAAAATATACTTGTCAGAGTTATCTCCTTTGAGAGTAATGCATTTCACTATACGTACAGCCAGATCCTGTGGTGAATGAAGTGAAGGTGTCATTTGCAGGGTGGAAAGTGGATGCTTTTCGGAGGGCCTGGCATGCTGATAAGCATACTCTTTCAACTCAGTGAGAAAGGCAATAGTAAACCACCTTACTCCTCGTATTTACTTAGTAAACCCTCTAGAGGTTCAAACCAGCCTTTCGGCTGTTGACCTAAAAAAGAAAAATTTTATATCACTGGATTTGTGTGTATTTGTAATTTTGAACGAGCGTACATATAATGAAGAAATCTTATATTAAGAATGCAAAGAATGATTATGCTTCAGATTTGTATATAATATTTTTTTTGAAGTAATCAAAAATGTTACTTAGGGTTACTTGAAATTTTATTTGATGAAATTAGTATGTAGAATGACCAGGTAAGAAAATAATCTTCAGTCTAACATTGGTTACAGTTTTACTAGAGCTCTAAGATTATTGACGGAAATATAAACGATGAATTCCTGAATTAGAAAATGGTCAATACATAAGAATATTTAAATGAACGTATAGAGAGTTCTATCGAGCAAGCTAAATATGTATGATGATAAGACAAGAAGAAGAAGAAGAATAAAACAAACAAGAACAAAATAGGAACAAAACAACAAGATGTAGAGAAACTGTTATATGGTGAATAACTGAACAATATACATAAAATAGTCTCATATAAATCAGACTATCTGTTCAGAATCTATTCTGACACAAAACCGTTAGAATCATCATATAAACCCTTCTCTTTTCAGTTTACATAATAACTATAGGTAAAACAATAAATATTTAATGTTTTAAAATGCTATGTCACTAAACTTGTAAACAGGATAGCCCTGTATAGAATACTCAGTCCACTTAACTTATCATATTAGTATAATCAAAACTATGTAAAACATCAGAAACAAACTTGTTACCTTTTAATCAAATCCAAATATTTTTAGATTCAGTTTTAGTTATATGTTTCAATAAAACATTGGTTTATTTTACTTTAAAAATGGTGTATAGTTAATTACAATATCAAATGTAGCTCAGAATTATGAATCCTTTATCAGTCTCTGTAACTCTCTGTAATTGTGTTGAATTTTCGAAAAAATTTAAAGCTATCTCTTAAAAACAAAGTAGAACTCGTGCATTATGTTGAGAACCGCGGAACAGACATGCGCACTAGCAGCCGATAGTTCCATTCCTCGTCTTTTCCATCCGTACAGCATGTAGGCATAGGCCCTACTATGTAAACAATCATGCACAACATCAGTATTTACAAAACCCCTTGATTGTTTCCAAAGTCGACTGACTAATACCCATGATGCCATTTTAGTAATAAGGTCTGTTTTTAAACTATATTTTTAGCCAACTGTGGTAGTTTACTAAAGCATATTGCATATATATTTTGTGCACAATTTTATACTGTATTTAGCTTAACGTTTGTAATACTTTTCTTTGAATGTGATACTTTCGTTGAATAGTGTATTTGTTTATACATATTTACATTTACGAAATAATACGTATATTAGTCACTATAAATGTGTAAAATTATTACAATATTATATTATACTTCACGTTCAATAATACAAAAATGTAACTAATACAGAATAAGAATTATAAGAATAGTACTAACTTCCACGTAACCAATAAATCCAAGTAACGCTTGAGGTCTAGTTTAGCACGAGCCATACTGTACTACACGTAGCTATGCGACTCGTAATGTCTGTTTCACAGCTCTCAGCTAAATTCATAAGCTTTACTAGTATTAAAATCCATACTAAAAACTATCGAAATGTATGGAACCCAGCTATGTGGTGCATCAGCAATATTCAGCACCATTATTATTCAATGTTTTTAATCAAAGGTTTTGCGTCACTGCCACTCTGTGGTACATAAGAAACGGAATTCTTCATCGGAATTCTTCATTCTACACATACTATTAATTTATGAAGAAATTTAACGATATACCACAAAATACAAGTCAAGATTCGAAAGGTATTCAAATATTTTATCCACTAACTCATTTGACAACAGATAAACCGATGATGAAGTGGACTTCATGAAACTGAAATTTTGTAGACAATAATGTTAACCTATAAATGAACAGTACACTTAGTCTAATTATAACATTAATTTCACACGCAATTTAAGACATTTCCTTTCAAGTAATTTGTTTGTTAAATTTTGTATTCTCGACTTATTAATCCATTGTTCCATGTTAACAGAGTACAGATTATTTTCGCAGTAAATAAAAATTATTGAACGGAATTATATTACTTTTAAGTAAACACTTTATACGTTTACTCATATATAAAGTTACTCATAACGTTTACTTATAAAATATATCATAAATAAAATAAATAAAACACGTGGATTTTTTAGCCATAATTATTAATACGAATCACTTGTTTGATCAGCTTTATCATGTCATAACGTTCCCTCACATCGTTCAGAAAATTTTTAGTTTGTGACTTGCAAAGGGAACGAATAATATAAAAAATAAATATATACGTATTATTTTTGAATTTTTACTTACAAGTCACAATAATTTACCGTGAAGTACATTTAATTTTTATGGATAAGTAAATGAGTTATTCAGTTATACAATAATGTAGAAAACATTATCAATTGACCTAGATTTACCCAGTGGTACTTTCCATTAAATACAAAATAATAGGAAAATTTGATGAAAAATACAATTAAAATTCTTCTCTGCTGCCGTTTAAATTCTGAAATTTTACAAATTATTTAGAAAAAGGTAGAGTTATAATTTCGTGAAGTAGGTATCTGTTAATTTAATTTAAAAAATGAATAATTAGATTTGCTGTTCATATTCCACCTTGCACGGTAGAGAAACAGGCTTTCTGAGAATTTTATTGGTAAATACCTGAAATTTAAGGGTTATATACATAACTCTATTTTTTTGTTTAATATTAAAAATGTCTGTTAAAAGTGCATTGAATTAACTTTGAAAGATATAAAAATTGAAGATTATCTCAAGTACCCCAAAGTTACAGGAAGTAATGCAATTTTCCTTACAGGGTGTAATCCACAATGTTGGTGAAGGAGAGAAAAAAAATAAAAGAATATAGGGGAGTGAAGTTACAACACGTTGAACTGAGAAGAGGGTGGTTGCACCAGTATAATAGAAATAATATAAAACTACCCTTGCAAAAGAAGGAACATGCTGGATGCATTCGATTGCAACAGGCACAAAAGGACACACTAACACATACACAAAACTACATCTTACTAAAGCAACATTTAAATGTGAAATCACGTCTTTCTCGCTCGCTCTCTGAGGCTATCTTTATTTAATAAAGCCATTTTAGTCATGACAGGTCATTCCACTTTATACTTTTCCCCATGCAACTCCTACAAACTTATTCTTATTTATATTATGCAACCATTTTGTAACCCCTTTTTGAAATTAAACCATGCACATTGCGTTTTTGTAACGTTGCACTGCATTAAAAAATTTCCTCATTCTTTTTTTATTTTAATTCAAACATAAAGAAAAGGAACGGAATACTATCAAATAACATGCATATTCAATTTTTCAATTTAATTTCCGATTAGAGGACTACTGTCCGCAATGGAGGAGTCACATTCACTGAACATATCCAGGGGGAATTCCAGAGATTGGATTTGCCATACATTCTGACTTAATTGTTCGAATCCAGTACAGTCAAATTCGTAGTTGGATTATCGAATTTGGAACGACAGTTTTATTTTGCTCTTTTTTATTTATTTGTCTCCTGTTTTCTTCGAAAGTGGGGTCTTTTACAGCCAGATACCCTTCTTAATGCCTGACTTAAAGTAGAAATACCTTTTGTAGTGACAATATTTGCAGTAATAATAGTTTGAAATTTTTCTACCGTTACTTCACTGCACGAATTGAAACTGTGATGTTTTGGTTCGTAAGCGAGCATCTAACCATTACACGTTTGTCTTTTGCGTACAATAAATAGACTTAAGACAACTGTATTGAAATAATAAACTTCTTATATGAATGTTAAACATACGAAATTAACCAATATTATTAATCTATACTGTTCCTTCCATTCAGTAAAATATACCGAGTTATTTTATCGCCAAGGTATTTGGTTCATAAGTTTTTATATACGAAATTCTGCTTCTTATATGCTAATTGTTTTAAAAATTTGACAGATTGTTAATTTTGGAATTAATACTGTGAAATGATACTGAAAATTTCACCTCAGTACTTAAATTTTTAATATTAAGAATTAACCCAGATCGTATTATTGTAAACGATTTAATTCATTTTTAAATTATTTTTTGTATTTTAATTCATTATTATTTATATGTTTTTTTTTTTACTTTCTCTTGCCTATATGAATATATAGGAAGGAAATTACTGTTTTCATTTCGATTTTTCGAAATCGACACATATCAGAGTGCGTCGTTTTCAGACACCCTGAACCCCAAAAAACATGTTTTTAGCGATTGGTGTGTGTGTGTGTGTGTGTGTGTGTGTGTGTGTGTGTGTGATAACAGAATATCTCAAGAACGGAACATCGTACAAACTTGAAACTTAAAATTTACGTTAGATACTACTACAGGACCGGACACAAACAAACACTTTCATCAAAATCGATAAACCGGAAGTAGTAGTTTATTTGTGTCACTTTTCATTTTTTGTGATTTTCTCAAAAACTGCTCCTACGATCGTTTTAAAAATTGCTTCATTTACTACATTTTTTTTGCTCTACAAGATAGGGTAGGCGCCATGTCAACTGAAATTCTTGAAAAGGCTGTTTTCACGTAAAAACAAATGTTTTTAAGATTGCGGCTTTAACATGCATTTTAGGGCAAAAGAGTAATAATAAAAGTTGTAGATAATTTAAAACCCTACAACTTTTATTTCAAATATTTGTTTGTATAACGCTTAGTTTAGCGGTAATTAGTAATTTTCTGTTTTTTTTTTCATGAAATCTGTAAAATCATCGATTTTTTAAGATTTCAGCTTTAGTATGCATTTCATGACAAAAGTGTATACCTAATCAAATTTATAGGAATTTAAAAGATCTAAAACTTTTATTTAGCGCATTTTTCTCTACAGAGCCTAGTTTAGCGTGAAAGAGTAATTTTCCGTATTTTTAAGTCAAACTGAGGTTGATTTTCGTTTTGCATCATTCACTCATGATTAAAATTAGGTTATGTTTATTGGGTTCATTTCACCGGGTTGTTCTAGAGGTAAAGTCGTCGCCAAAATCAGCTGTTTAACAGCTGATTTTCGGAGACGAAGGTTCCTGGTTCAAATCCTAATAAAGGTAGTTACTTTTATACGGATTTGAATACTAGACAGTGGTTACCGGTGTACTTTGATGGTTGGGGTTTAATTAACCATACTCTCTCAGGAATGGTCGGCCTGGGTTTGTACAAGACTACACCTCATTTACACGTGATACACATCATCTTCATCTCATTGGGTCATGGGGTTGCTTATTGTTCTGAATTGAACAGATTGCAACGTACACAATTAGGAATAAAGAAAAAAAAATGTTTATTGAGGTTAGTTTTTTGTCAATTTCTAATGTTTTATTACTAATGTTAGGTTATATTGTTAATTATTTGCATTGGCAAGAGAAAGCTATGTGACTGTTTCACACCAGATTTTTATGTTTATAATTACAAATCAGTTCGAATACTCGTATATTTAATACCACAATCAATTTGTAATTTATTTCTTAAAAAATTATATTAATTAACCGCATAAAATAATTAACAATGAATATTAATTTACAAAAATACAAATGACCTTAATTAAATTCTATCTTTTTATTGAATATGTGAATAAACAATAAACGTTCGAAGCGAGTTTGAAGCTCACTTTAAGTTCGGTGATTCGATAGTCGGAGTAGGTAGGAACAATACAAAGAAATGTTACAATGCATAGACTAATCAAACGAATCCTAATTAATAAATTATTTTATATTATACTAATCAAATACATCAACCACTCTACATATAAAAATTACTCGCGTGATTATGCCAGAGGCATGTACCTTGCAATTACAAAAGATGATCTGCATTTTATCAGACCACCATCGGTAGCCTAAACCTAACTTCGCACCGATGAGAGATCTACTGAAATATGTTAAGGTACGACCTCATTCCATTATTCTCCGCCCTCGCTGTTATAAAAATCATGCCTTAGAAAATTTATTTTAATACCTGCAGCTAAGAAGTAAAAGGTGTAAACCCTTTATGGAGCAGTACTACGGAGAAAATATACGAGTGTGGTTATTAAATAACGAGACTGACGTTGCAAAAACTTTAATTTTAATTTTATACATAATCACTTATTGTCACCTTCAATATACACTCCGTCTCTCTCCCTACAACGCTCCATGCGAATTTTCCTTTGTTGGAAACAGTGCTGGAAGTCATCTTCTGTCAGCTCCTTCAGGACACGTGCCGCTTTTTCTTTTACAGCTTCCACAGACTCAAATCTTGTCCCTTTTAATGCAGAGAATTTAAAATTCCACAGACTCAAATCTTGTCCATTTTAATGTAGAGAATCTAAAATCCTACAATGTTTATTTCAAACATTTTTTTTGTATAATGCTTTTAGTTTAGCGGTAATTAGGGATTTTCTGGTTTTTCTCACGAAAACGTGTAAAAATCGATTTTTTTTAAAGATTTCTGCCTTAGTATGGATTTTACGACAAAAGTGTATGCAATTAAATTTATAGGAATTTAAAAGATCTACAACTTTTATTTGGAGCATGTTTCTCTACAGAGCCTAGTTTAGCGTGAAAGAGTGATTTTCCGTATTTGTAAGACAAACTGAAGTTAATTTTCATTTTGCATCATTCACTCATAATTAAAATTAGGTTATGTTTATTGCGGTTAGGTTTTTGTTTATTTCTAATGTTTTATTACTAATGTTAGGTTATATTGTTCATTATTTCCATTGGCAAAAGAAAGTTGTGTGAGTGTTTCACACCAGATATTTGGAAGAATAATAGTTAACTGTGGTATATATATTTATCTTCACCAGTAAAAGCTGTTATTTGGTATTTTTTTAACAAAATTCTGTTATGAAATATTTTGTCTTCTATTTTTGAAATACAGTTTATCCATCATCAGAAAATATAATCCTCAGCTAATATAATCTTAAAAAAAATCGATTTTTACACGTTTTCGTGAGAAAAACCAGAAAATCCCTAATTACCGCTAAACTAAGCATTATACAAAATAATGTTTGAAATAAACATCGATACAGATTTTTAGAGGATGCAGGTGCCAAATGTATAAGAAAGTTATGAGAAAAGTGGTACTGAAAAGTTATGTTCAAACAAACTTTAATTGCATAAAGAGGTAGGTAAATACCATAAATATTAAAATCAAGAGAAGTAGTTACCATACTGAAAGAAATTTGGCAATTCATTAAAAGACGGGAGCTTTAGAATTTTGATTTCGTTTTTCTGAAAACTATATTTTTGTTACGTAACACTTTCTTCCACTAAGTTATTTATTTAATATAACACATAACTACTACTAAATAGTACACTACACGTCTTGGTACATCATGAATTGTTATTGATAAGGCTAGAAGCGGGCCAATTTTGCTCCTATTCCCAAGGGGCAATCAAATCTTTGCCACACAGTACCTGTTATTGGGTAATTAATAAAGTGATTTCTTTGTCAGAAATCCTTTGGGCTAAAGAATTGAAACGCTAAAAGGACGGATAATAAAAAAAATCTTTTTAATATAATGGTTATTTTACTGATAGATTTAATGCAATAAAATATTGTAGAAGTAAATGTTTGATGTCGTGTAAGTAAATAAATAAATGTAATAATGTTTATAAAAAATACATGTAAATAATGACAGAGTAATAAGATGAGACAAACGATGGAGATATTTTCACTTAGACTTACACTACAATGAGCCTACACACTTAAAAGCATTGCAGCATTAAGTACAAAGAGGGACTTCTACAACTTGACTGAAGTAGGTTAAATGTGTCGGGTACAGTCAAGAAAGAGTTAAGATATAGCAGTGTACATTAAACAGTACAAATAATAGTATTTATTTGGTATTGTGAAGTTGGCGTCGTGGCGTGGGTTGTTGACTAGTGACGTCAATTCGCTGATTGGGACACACTTGTCAATGATGATTATAATAATTATTATTGGACATCAATTGTCGGGTCAAAAGGTGGCTTAAGTAGGAGTAGGCATAAATATCGTTATTACTTTAATCATGTGAAATGTAATACATACGAGCATTTGAAAAAACAAATTAAAATACAAAATTCGGGTAAAAAACAATCACAGAACTTTCTCTTGCCAATGCAACTTCGAGCAATATAACCTAATATTAGTAATAAAACATTAGAAATAAACAAAAAACTAACCTCAATAACCATAACCTTATTTTAATCATGAGTGAATGATACAAAATGAAAATCAACCTCAGTTTAGCTTAAAAATCACTCTTTCAAGCTAAACTAGGCTCTGTAGAAAAACATGCTTTAAGTAAAAGTTGTAGATCCTTTAACACAAAAATCAGAGAATCACTAATTACCGCTAAACTAAGCGTTACACAAAAAAATGTTTGAAATAAAAGTTGTAGGATTTTAAATTTTCTACAGCTTTTATTATAAACCTACACTTTTTCACTAAAATAGATATTAAAGCCGCAATCTTAAAAAAACAATTTTTTTGAGAAAACAGCCTCATAAAAATTTCAGCAGACATGGCACCTATTCTATTATGTAGAGCATAAAATATGTAGTTAATGAGACGATTTTTTAAAAAAATCGTAGGAGCGTTTTTGAGAAAATTGCAAAAAAGTGAAAAATTACACGAATAAACTACTACTTCCGGTAGACCAATTTTGATAAAAATGTTCGTGTCGAGTCCGCTAGAAGTATTTAACTTAAGTTTCAAGTTTCAGCTTCGTAAAATATTCCGTTCTTGAGATATTCTATTCACACACACACAGACCAATCAATATAAAACATGTTTTTGGGTTCCGGGGGTCTGGAAACGTGTAGATCCGGTGAAAAGTCGATTTTGAAAAATCGACATAAAAACAATACTGAGACACTTATCGCTAAGGTCCGTTTCGGGATCTAGGTAATTAAATAATTAATACACTAAAGTTTACAATAACGAATATTTATTACACTAAAAGATTTACAAAATAAATAATTAAATTAATTATCATGAAGTAATACAATAAATGACTTAATAATTTACTTAAAATATATAATAAATAACTTAATAATTTACTTAGCACTATTTACAATCAATTTTATAGAATACACATACAAAATGAAAACTGAATACACAAAACTGAATTTAATACAGATACACAATAACTTTACACGATACACACACAGACACAAAGGCAGTATAACAATACCTCGGAAACGTTAACCTGAACTAACCCCGACAGTCACTCGTCAAAGATCAAACGAATACTAACTCCTGACCGCGCTCGGGGGTCTCTTTATATAGTCATTCAAAAAGATAATTCTAGAAAAACAGAGAAATTCCATGCAAATAATAAAGTACAAAAAATAACCCTTTATAAATGAGTGCTAGAACAATCTATTGTAACAAAGTCAACAATAGATCTTTTGTAAATAGAATAAAAGTTGTTACAGGCCGACCTTTTCATATATAGTTGTACAACAATAACCTTTTATAACTAGGTAAACTTTTATTGTTACTATTGTCCTATTGTTACTTTTTCACTCTATTATCTACACTTTACCATTTCATGAACATTTTACAATTTTACTAGAAACTTCGCAAACCATGGCTTCTTCGATATTGTCACAATACTTTCCTTCCTATATATACATATAGGCAAGAGAAAGTTTTAAGTGTTCTTTCCTTTAACGAATATTTTAATAATTTTTTTGAAAAGTAGAAGTGTATAAATGAAAATATTTGGTAGTTGTCTTGTAAGAATTAATTTTTTATAATTTAGCAGTTTTTAATTTTAAATTCATGGTTATAACACTGGATGCTAAACGTGTACAACTTGCTCTGTTACAACTTGTAAGATTTTTTTATGTGTAGATTTCTAGTTTAGATTTCACCGAAACCTTCCTACTTTCTATGAGGTGTTTCAAACTTTAATTTATTTTTTAACTTTCATTCTTTATTCAGAAACTATACAATTTAAGTAGGCATATAACGATTCAAAATTTAACTATTATTTTAAGAAACACATTTGTTTGTCGCTAATGTGTGTACGTTGCAATCTGTTAAATTCAGAACAATAAGCAAACCACGTAACCCAATGAGATGAGAATGATGTGTATGACGTGTAAATGAGGTGTTAGTCTTGTACAGATCCAGTCTGACCATTCCTGAGAGCGTATGGTTAATTGAGCCCCAACCATGAAAGTTCACCGGTAAACACTGTCTAGTACTCAAATCCGTACAAAAGTAACTACCTTTACAAGGATTTGAACCAGGAACCTTCGTCTCTGAAAATCAGCTGACCCGCGACGACCTTACCTCTAGACCAACCCGGTGGGTTAATAAACAAATGGTGTGAAAAAACAAATTATCTTTAAGAATGTGGATATTTAAGAGTTGAACAAAAATTTAAGAAAATAAACAAACGAAAAAATTGAATAATAATATAGAATACATAGAACAAAAAGTAGCTTAGAAATTAAAAATTTTAACAAAAATACTGTATGATAAAATTAAATCTTTAAAAGAATATTTACATGATTAATAAAAATCTGAACAACACAAAATAAAATAAATTACTTAAGTGAATTTTGAAGTTTTATACAATCTGTGCAGTAAAAAACACAATATGAAAATTTTGTAAACATCGTAATTTGTTTTGCAATTATATCAGTAGATCCTTTATCCGTTTTCTTCGTAGGTGGCTTGTTAAATTTCGTCCTGACATTTACTGTATCAGAAAAAATTGATGTGGTTTCTTAATTTTTTGTTAAATTTTGAATATTTCATTTTAGCAGCTTTTATTACAAAAGAGATTTTGAAGTCGAAATCAATTTTTAATTTATTACGTAATGTGGTGCGTTCGTTATCATTCAAAGTAGTTTTGACTGATAGCTTGAATTTTCTGAGTATTATACGGTTCAAAAATTTTGATACCGAAATTTCAAATCTGTCATAAATATAATTTGTATATTAATAGCTTAGATTTGAATGGTAGATTTAATGTTTTGTTGATAAATTTTGAGAGTTAATTTTTTTACGGTTATTTATTCTTAACTGTTTTGTTTTATATATCCCCAAGTCAATCTACAGTCTAAATGGAAGCCCAAATCCAACTTACAACAGCGAAAAATTATTGAATTATTACCATCTGTTCCCTGGCCTTCCAACATCTCTGCTTCCCACCGGTCTGTATTGCAAAACAATGAGGTAATCCTTCCTTTAGGCATTCTTTCTACGTTCTTCCTCCATCGATAAGTTGCCTAATATTGATTTAAAACTTTTTATAAGTGAATTTCATGAAATTGTTCAACAAATTTCAACAAATTGTGGTGCCTTAACACGATTTGGTTAATTATTGTGTTATAAAATTACTTTAATTAGAAAATGTATTGTGTGTGGATAAGTACGAGAATTAACTTATTTTATTGTTTCAAAACCCAATGGAAAATTT